>CM059607.1:0-4800000 GCA_030412105.1 Cyclura pinguis
TAAAAGTTTTACAGCAAGAAAGCGGACCAATTTGACAATCAAGGGTTGCCCAAGAACTTCTTGAGTGTTTTAGGGGCTGAAAAAGACAGAGTTAACCACCAGGTGGCACTCAAAACAGAAAAGGTGGGTTTTAGGGGCCTGAAAGCAACAATTTTGCCACCTGGTGGCATTGAAAATGAAAACTAGCATTTTATGGGACAAAATGAACAATTTCATCACCCAGAGTGTAAAAAGGACAAATGAGGGTTTTAGGAACGTATAAGAGCAGACATGTTTTTCTTTTCTTTTTGTGGCTGTTTCTTGGAGCACACCAGTGGGAGTTGTTAGAGACAGGCTGTTGTTACTTGCTTAGGGCACACAGTGCTTTTCTTGGTTGTTTCCGTAGATGGATCTAGTCTTGGTTGTGGCTGTTTTTTTGCTACAGGTGCTCTTTTTGGGGTGTGCTTGGTGTAAAAAGCACTCTGTGCTGGTGGTTCTTGTTCTCTGAGGTGTCACAGACATTGCTGATGATACTGAATTTTTCAACAGGACTTCAACCACGTGAAGCAGTGTTGGGACTTCTGTGTTCTTCCTGAGCCTCCCGCAGTTCTCAACATGAAGATTCAGTTGCTTCTTCTGCCCAAAGTAATTTACTTCTCCACCAGATTGCAAAATAGGACATCTGGCTTTGGAGCTCAGAGATTTCTAAAAGGGACAGAATAAATGAATTCTACACCAGCTGCACGGCTGAGATTGTTTCTTTACATTTCCACAAATTTTTTTTTTACATATATATATGTATTGTAATTAAAATTTTGAATAAAGAATAAAACAGAAAAACTTCCAAATTCCATGCGTCTTTTTTCAATTTGAGTCTGTGTTTACATTCCATACATACATTGTTTCTTGTTTAACAAATAATCTTACACTATTATCTTAATGTTGTTACAACTTATGCTTTACCTATTACATCATTAATTCATATAATCCACATTTTGCACAATCTTTCTTTATTCCATCCTCTTCTTATTCTTTTATGCAATTCTAAACTTCATGCTATCTCTTCCCAAAGTTATGGTCTGGCTTACTTTTAAGTTTAAAAGTTAAATTTCTCTATCTCTACCATACCCAAGTCATTTAATTTCCATTCTTTTATTATCAATATAAGTTTTTTTCTTTCCAATATTGAGCATATATAAAGCTTGCAGCAGTTATTACATATAACAATGTCTTCGGATCAGATCTTATTTCTCTTTGTTGCCCTAACTTAAACAAATAGAATTCTGGCTTCATTTAAAATTTAAACCGTATATTTTTTGAATTTCAATCATGTATTTCTTTACAAAAGTTTTTTCCTACCTTACAGGTCCACTACATATGAAAGGACCCCTCCTTTCCACTGCATTTCCAACATTTTCAATCCGATTTTTTGTTGTCTTTTTGAACCTTTCAGGTGTCGTATACCATCTAAGTAACATTTTATAAAGTTCTCCCTTAATTTAAACTTAGTGTAAATTTTACATCTGTTTTCCCTGCCCTCACTCATAGATCCAGCTGAATTGGGTGTCCTATATTTTGAGCCCATCTGACCATATTATCTTTGACAATCTCTGGTTCCAATTCTCTTTCCAACAATATTTGATAAAACCTAGAGATTCTCTTTTTCTGGTCCCTTTAATCAGTATGTATAATTCATTTTCATTTTTCCAAAACCAATATAATTTTGATCCATATTGAATCTCTTTTCATTGTCTCCCTGGAAAGTTAAATTCATCATTTCCACAATTTCTAAACACAGTAACTTCATTCTCCAGAAGATGGCACTAAAGGGTCATTAAATCACACAATTGGAGGAGATCGTAAGGGGCCATCCAGTCTACCCCTTCTGCCACGGAGGAATTCTCTATCGAAACCCTCCCTTTTACCCCGATCCACAGCCAGGAGCAGCCCCCAGTGCTAAGCGCTGTTATAAAGGCACCCCTAAAAGATGGAAAGATATCAGGTCCCCAACAACGGAGAAAACTCTCCACCACCCAACCCTGTGAGGAAGTCCACTGTGCTGACCTCTTACCTGCAGAAAAGCTAAATTCTGGGCCAGGTTCCATTCTGGTGATTCTTCAGCAGAATTCAACATTTATGGGGGGAAAATTCTCCATCAGAGAGTTCTGTTACTCATTCTGGAAAGCAGCACTGCTCAGATACTTTTTGTGTACTATAATAATCAAATTTTCCTACCCAAATCAAGGGTTCTCGTTCTTTTCAGAACACAACAGTACTGAAGGGCTGTTACTGAAATGCAGTAATTGATTCCAGGCTCTCAAGGGGAGACAAAAGCACCACCTGGTCAAGAATAAAATCATCCTGTCCAGAAATGGTGGAAACAGAGAGAAAGAACACCAACAGTGCCAGCTGATGGAGAGTTGATTTCTGTTGGGCTCTTGAAATCAATTAACTTTAAAGCAAGGTGCCCAACCCAGTGCCATCTGTCCAGTGGAGAATTAAACAATTTCAGCAAAAAGGGACAACTTAAACTTTGTGTGAGCAACTGTGCACGGCTTGCCCCATCACGCTTTAGGGTGGTGCAACTCCTGCCCTAAAAGAATCTGTATTTTCCCCGCTCCAAATGTCTCCCAAAGCTCTCCGGGTGACGAAGGAGACTTTCTTGCCATTTTTAAAATTTATTTTATTCCCCCAGGTGGGGGTTCATAGGGCCAAGAAAGATGTTTTTTTAAATAAACAGGGCTTCTGGTTTACTTCCAGTTTAAAAGGCTGTTCCTGGGCCCTATAAGGGGGGCAAGGAATGTACAGAAAACATCTCCATCGCTCCCAGAGAACATTTGAGAACAGTTTAACATTCTAAAACACTTCTTTAATTTCCCAGGGACACTAAGGGCCAAAAAAAATGGCCAGATGGACAGAATGTGTCACATGGACTCATCTTGGCCCACCTTTACTTAAGCAAAGATATTTTCTTTATTAAATAAACTCAACAGAATCATTTGGTAGTGAATAAAATTACTGCATATGAACCACTGTAAACTGCCTTTAGACTTGGGGGCGTCGGAGAGACCACCGCCCACTGTGATCCTAGGAAAGCTGGCTTTTCCTGCTCCTGCACTAAAACATGTTCCTCACCCATGCAAAAAATACTCCCTTTCCAGCTGATTTACCGGATCTCCGACGGGAGGAAGCCAACGCCTTCTTCTAGTTGCAGGAAGCTCCACAAGACACAACCCTCCAGCCCGGCCCGGAGTTCCCACTTACCTTGCAAGGTAGGACTTTCCCAACAGAGCTATTCCCTCTCCCTTAAAGATGTGCAGAACATAAAGCGTGACTTTGTGACTTTGCGGCAAATACACTTTGCACAAGGGAAGAGAAAACGGGCTGTTCCCTTGGGGCAAATTTAAAGATTTGCCCTCCTCAAAGTTTTTTCTTTTTCAACTGAGGAAAACCCGTGGGAGGTTTTGTCAGCCGACCGCCAGGGAAAACCAGGTAGTTCAGGTGCCAATGTGGCCTCCAAGAGTGGCTGGCACCCTCCCACGGCTGGAAGCTGAGGCCTAAGCATCTCCTCCTCCCTCGCCTTTGGGTCACATTCTAGGCGGGGGCTTTTGTACCCTCGCAGAAGCACGGCCGGATTCTCACGGCTTGTGTTACGTGGATGAGTGTGCATATGGACAAACGCCCAACGTTGGAAAGGCTGGCACTGGGTTTGCCCCTCAAGGGCCTCCACAGCATCTCCAGTTCCGCGATTCATGCAACCATTTCCCCCCAACCTCTCGACAGCGGGCTGTGGAACCCCCTCCCACCACGTGGCCCCTTCTGCTCCCTCCAAACCAGAAAGCAAAGACCTTCTCCTTACAACACAACTTTGAAACATCCCAATGCAAGAGTGTCTTGGGGAAAAGGGCAGCATTGTTTTGCTGTTTGCTTCACATTTTACATATGTTTTCAAGGTTTTTAAACTACATGACTGTCGAATATTTCCATTCCTGCTTTTGAAAGTTTTTAAATCTTGATTTTTGTTTCAGATTATTTGGAAGCCGCTTGGGCCACATACCAATGCAAAGGTGGAACGTGAATTAAACAAAAGAAGGAAAAATA
Organism: Cyclura pinguis; assembly: GCA_030412105.1. Taxonomy (NCBI): domain Eukaryota; kingdom Metazoa; phylum Chordata; class Lepidosauria; order Squamata; family Iguanidae; genus Cyclura; species Cyclura pinguis. The sequence goes on from CM059607.1 coordinate 4,081, forward strand.
AGTGTAGAAATTGTGGGTGATCTTTCTCCCCTCCCCCCACCTCCCTAACCGAACCTTCGAGGCTGCTCAAAGAGAGGCCGTCTTTTGGGATCCCAGAGGAAATCTATGGAAACGTCCTGGTCCCTCCGCAGGAAGCCATGTGGGCCTCTCAGGATTCGGAGCGAGTGGGAGAGGGGCAGAGGAAAGGCCAGACGGTGTGCAGCACCTTAAACTCCAGCTATCAGGATGCAAGGACATGATTTTTATCTTTTTACAAAAGACACAACTTCAAATGGACTAAGGAAACATTTTCCAGAGAAATTACACACATGGTTTCTTCTTTTCTAAAAGGCTTCTGGATAGATGCACGTGCAAAAACTCTCTTCGCTAAGGCGTTCCAAGTGGAAAAGAAAGTCGTCCCGCAGACGTTCGACGCAGACACCGACATCGACGTGACCCGAAAATGCAAAGAGGCTTCTTCCCTCCCAACTGATCTCTCCACTGCAGAATAAACACAGGAAAGCCTCAGTTAAAATGGTCCCAGAAACATTTTCTCTTCTGCTTTTCAAGCCTCCAAAGCCTCAATACCTGGATAAGGCTGAAGGAACGCTCTGCACGCAGGAGGAACCGCACTCGCTTCCCGGCCCCTCCAGGCAAAGGATTCCCTCTCGGCAGGCGGAGAAGATGGCGGCAGGAGCGTTTCGGGCACAGAAAAAGAAAGAAAAGCGGGTCAGAAAGGCTGATTGTCCCCCTCGTTTACACACCAGGATGCGCACTGAGCGAGTATTAAATGAATTCCCTTCTAATAATGTCCCATCCTGGCTTTACATCAAACCCAACATTAACAGTTCCGCTCCCACAAAAAATCGGTGAGGTTCTCGAGTCCTTCGAGGAAAGGCGCCAAAGTCCGTCGTCTTCCCAAAAGAGTCAGTTTTGTCTCTTTCTGCCAGTTCCGTCCATTTGAGTCATCGCTCTCCCACGAAAGGTAATTCTGGGTTCCTCCGTCGTCACGCAGGGAAAAGTCTCCCAATAACAGAAATAAATAGTCATTGGAGGGTCTCCTCCAGTCCCGCATCACAGAGTCTCATAAGGAATACGTCCGGTTTGAGATTAAAGTCCATCTTTACAATCCACTGGGATAAATATATTAAAAGAGAGAAATCTGTGGGGAAGCCCTGAAGCCTGAATCACTTCTAGGTATAGGAGGGGGAAATCTACCCCAAGATTTCTATCCGATCTACCAATGGACACAGATCTCTAGGGAAAGCATGAACTCCTAAAAAGGTGGGGGGGGAGTGTACCCCTGGATTTCAATTCTATTAATGCACAGAGATCTCCAGGAAAGGCATGAAGCCTCTATCATTCCTAACTACAGGGAGAGAGTACCCCAATATTTCTATCCCCTCTATTAATCGGCAGAGATCTCTGGGGGAGGAATGAAGCCTCTCTGACTCTTAAAAATGCGGGGAGTGTACCTCTAGATTTATATTCTATTAATGCACAGAGATCTCCAGGGAAGGCATAAAGCCTCTATCACTCCTAGGAATGGGGAGAGGGTACCCCTATATTTCTATCCCCTCTCTTTATGGGCAGAGATCTCTGCAGAAGGCATGAAGCTACTCTCAGTCCTAGAAATGGGGGGGAGTGTACCACTGGATTTCTGTTGTATTAATGCACAGAGATCTCCACGAAAGGCATGAAGCCTCTATCATTCCTGTCTAAGCGGAGAGGGTACCCCTATGTTTCCCTCTCCTCTATTCAAGGGCAGAGATCTCTAGCCTTTCTAACTAATACAAATAGGGGGAGTGTACCCCAAGATTTCTATTCTACTAAAACACAGATCTCCAGGAAAGGCATGAAGCCTCTATCATTCCTAGCTACGGAGAGAGGGTAACCCTATATTTCTCTCCCCTCTATTCATGGAGAGACATCTCTGGGGGAGGCATGACGCCTCTCTCACTCCTAAAAATGAGGGGAGTGCACCCCTAGATTTCTATTCTATTAATACACAGAGACCTCCAGGGAAGGTATGAAGCCTCTATCATTCCTAGCAACAGGGAAAAGATACCCTATATTTTTGTCCCCTCTATTCATGGGGAGAGATCTCTGGAAGAGGCATGAAGCCTCTATCATTCCTAGCTTGGGGAGAGGGTACCCCGATGTTTCTCTCCCCCCTATTAATGGGCAAAGATCTCTCGGAGAGGCATAAAGCCTCTCTAACTCCTACAAAATGGGGGGAGTGTACCCCTAGATTTCTATTCTATGAATGCACAGGGATCTCCAGGGAAGGCATGAAGCCTCTATCATTCCTACCTACGGAGAGAGGGTACCCCTATATTTCACTCCCCTCTATTAAGGGGCAGAGATCTCTGTGGAAGGCATGAAGCCTCTCTCACTACTACAAATGGGGAGAGGGTACTCCTATGTTTCTCTCCCCCCTATGAATGGGCAGAGATCTCTGGGGGAGGCATGAAGCCTCTCTCACTCTTAAAAATGGGGGGAGTGTACCCCTAGATTTCTATTATGTTCATGCACAGAGATCTCCAAGGAAGACATGAAGCCTCCATCATTCTTAGCTACAGGGAAAGGATACCCCTATATTCCTCTCCCCTCTATTCATGGGGAAAGATCTCAGGGGGAGGCATGAAGCCTCTATCATTCCTAGCTACAGGGAGAGGATACCTCTATGTTTCTCTCCCCCCTATTAAAGCACAGAGATCTCTGGGGGAGGCATGAAGCCTCTCTCACTACTAGAAATGGGGATAGTGTACCCCTAGATTTCTATTCTATTAACACACAGAGATCACAAGAAAAGGCATGAAGCCTCTATCATTCCTAGCAATGGGGAAAGGATACCCCTATATATTTCTATCTCCTGTATTTATGAGCAGAGATCTCTGGGGGAGGCATGAAGCCTCTCTCACTCCCAAAAATGGGGGGAGTGTACCCCTAGATTTCCATTCTATTAACCGACAGAGATCACAAGAAAAGGCATGAAGCCTCTATGGTTCCTAGGAATGGGGAGAGGGTACCCCTATATATTTCTATCCCCTGTATTTATGGGCAGAGATCTCTGCAGAAGGCATGAAGCCACACTCACTACAAGAAATGGGGGGAGTGTACTCCTAGATTTATATTCTATTAATGCACAGAGATCTCCAGAGAAGACATGAAGCCACTATCATTCCTAGATAAGGTGAAAGGATACCCCCGTGTCCCCCCTCCCATTAATGGGTAAAGATCTCTGCGGAGGCATGAAGCCTCTCTTACTCCTAAAAATGGGGGGAGTGTACTCCTAAATTTCTATTGTATTAAAGCACAGAGATCTTGAGAGAAGGCATGAAGCCTCAATGATTCCTAGGAATGGGGAGAGGGTACCCCTATATTTCTATCCCCTCTATTTATGGGCAGAGATCTCTGCGGAAGGCATGAAGCCACTCTAAGTCCTAGAAATGCGGGGAGTGTAGCCCTAGATTTCTGTTCTATTAATGTACAGAGATCTCCAGGGAAGGCATGAAGCCTCTATCATTCCTAGCAACAGGGAGAGGGTACCCCCTTATTTCTCTCCCCTCTATTCATGGGCAAAGATCTCTGGGGGAGGCATGAAGCCTATATCACTACAAGAAATAGGGGGAGTGTACCCCTAGATTGCTATTCTATGAATGCACAGAGATCTCCAGGGTAGGCATGAAGCCTCTATCATTCCTAGCTACGGAGAGAGGGTACCCCTATGTTTCTCTCCCCTGTATTGATGGGCAGAGATCTCTGTGGAAGGCATGAAGCCTCTCTCACTACTAGAAATGGGGAAAGGGAACCCCTATGTTCCTCTCCCCCTATTAATGGGCAGAGATCTCTGGGGGAGGCATGAAGCCTCTCTCACTCCTGAAAATGGGGGGAGTGTACCCCTAGATTTCTATTCTATGAATGCACAGAGATCTCCAGGGAAGGAATGAAGCCACTCTCATTCCTAGCAATGGGGAGAGGATGCGCTATATTTCACTCCCCTCTATTAATGGGCAAAGATCTCTGGGAGAGAAATGAAGCGTCTCTCACTACTAGAAATGGGGGGGTGTACCCCTAGATTTCTATTCTATTAAAACACAGAGATCACGAAAAAAGGCATGAAGCCTCTATCATTCCTAGCTACGGGGAAAGGATACCCCGATTTTTCTCTCCCCTCTATTCATGGGGAGAGATCTCAAGGGGAGGCATGAAGCCTCTATCATTCCTAGCTACAGGGAGAGGGTACCCCTATGTTTCTCTCCCCCCTATTGATGCACAGAGATCTCTAGGGGAGGCATGAAGCCTCTCTCACTACTAGAAATGGGGATGGTGTACCCCTAAATTTCTATTCTATTAAAACACAGAGATCACGAGAAAAGGCATGAAGCCTCTATCATTCCTAGGAATGGGGAAAGGATACCCCTATATATTTCTATCCCCTGTATTTATCAGCAGAGATCACTGCAGAAGGCATGAAGCCACTCTCACTACAAGAAATGTGGGGAGTGTACCCCTAGATTTCTATTCTACTAACGGACAGAGATCACGAAAAAAGGCATGAAGCCTCTATCATTCCTAGGAATGGGGAAAGGGTACCCCTATATATTTCTATCCCCTGTATTTATGGGCAGACATCACTGCAGAAGGCATGAAGCCACTCTCACTACAAGAAATGTGGGGAGTGTACCCCTAGATTTCTATTCTATTAACGGACAGAGATCACGAAAAAAGGCATGAAGCCTCTATGATTCCTCGGAATGGGGAAAGGGTACCCCTATATATTTCTATCCCCTGTATTTCTGGGCAGAGATCTCTGCAGAAGGCATGAAGCCACTCTCACTACAAGAAATGGGGGGGAGTGTACCCCTAGATTTCTATTCTATAAATGCACAGAGATCTCGAGAGAAGGCATGAAGCCACTATCATTCCTAGATAAAGGGAGAGGGTGCCCCTATGTTTCTCTCCCCTCTATTCACGGGGATAGATCTCTGGGGGAGGTATGAAGCCTCTATCAATCCTAGTTCGGGAAGAGGGTACCCCGATGTTTCTCTCCCCCCATGAATGGGCAGAGATCTCTGGGGGAGGCATGAAGCCTCTCTAACTGCTACAAATGGGGGGAGTGTACCCCTAGATTTCTATTCTATTAATGCACAGAGATCTCCAGGGAAGGCATGAACCCTCCGTCATTCGCAGCTACAGGAAGAGGGTACCCCTATATTTCTTTCCCCTCTATTTAAGGGCAGAGATCTCTGGGGGAGGCATGAAGCCTTTCTAACTCGAAGAAATGGGGGGAGTGCAACCCTAGATTTCTATTCTATTAATGCACAGAGATCTCCAGGGAAGGCATCAAGACTCTATCACACATACCCCTAAATTTATGTTTAACTAATGCGCAGAGATCTCCCGGGAAGGCATGAAGCCTCCATCATTACTAGCTACGAGGTGGGGTGTACCCACAGATTTCGCTGCAATGGAACCCCTGGGAGTAAGGGCAACACCCTAAAAACAGTCATTTTTAATTATTCCTATGTTTCCAAATAGAAGTAGAAGGGAGCACAGTAAAAATACTCTTACACAGTTTGAAAACCTTCCTGAAACAATCAAAATAGGACTGAGCACTCTTACCTCAACAAAATGCTCAGGTACACACGTGTGGAGGGAGGAATTCCCGGCCTCGGACCAGAACGTGAGAAACGTCTCGGGATTCGAGCCCAAATGCGGTACGGAACCTGTCTGGAATACTGAAGCCCGTGTGGCATGAAGTCCTTGGAGCAGATATATAAGCAGGAAGTCCCCTCTGTTGGCCGCTTCTCCCTCTGCTCCCCAAAGGGCCTCCGCGTGCCTCCTTCCCTCTCTGCCTGACCTTCCTCCCGGGGTCTGAGAGGATCAGGTAGAGTAGAAAGGAGCCATGCTTTCCTACACTCTGCCTCACGCAAACGAAAAGGGGTAAATCCAATAATTAGACTACAGATTGAGGGGACTTCTGCTGAACATCCCAGCTGCACCGTGTTACAAGCAATGTGGGGAGGGGGATGCTAGAACTACTGAGCCTTTTCTCCTCATACCTGGCTTGCAATGCCCCACCCGCGTCTACAAGTTCGGGGGGGTGGGAGTCTATTACTTGGTGCTAAATGCCTCGGGAGAACCACTCCAGCCTGTAGGGAGCTCCCTTGAGACAGGGAGCCATGCCTGAGGGAAAGACGGCTCCCTAACTCTGGTTACAGAGTGGAGCATCCTCCCGGGTACCCCAGGGGTTCAAGGGCCAAGTGTTACCCTCCTCCTGGGTTCCCCACTGGCGCTTTGTGGCTAATAACAATAATAAAAAAATAACGATAATAATAATAAGTATTTCTATTCCGCCTCTCTACATGGATTGTGGCGGTGAATAACAATGATGCATTAACTACATTAAAAACATTAACCAGCCAGTGGTCTCGAACCCACCCTAGCAGAGAGGGTGGGATTCCCCTCCGGAACCGGTTGGATCTCCCCGATGCCGCCTCGGTCTGGTCTCAGCCGGGAGATGTGGGTGGCAACCAGGCCCTGAGCTCGCTCCTAACAGAAATCCCACAAGACTCACAATCACACCGACCTCGGCCTCGAGCGACCGCTCAAACAATCCACGCATTCATTTTAAAGTATTTTTTATTATGATTTTAATTATATGTTTGTTTTTAGAGTGTTTTATGTTTTTAATATATTTCAATGTGTTTTAATCATGTATTTAATTGCATTTTAATTTCCGTTGTACCCCGCCTCAAGCCTTGAGGAGAGGGGGGTAACGCTTGTTGTTTTCAGTATTGTTGTTGTTATTATGTTGTTGCTGCAAATATTATTAAGCGGCTTCACATTCATCACACCACACCAGACACAGGCACAAACTTCTAAATACAACACAATATCACAAAACCAGCACTTCCTGCACAGACCTACACACCTTCACCTTTCCCTCTGAAAAGCCAGCAAAATCCCTGACGCTTCAAGCAAATATGCAAGACAGCACTCGCCACACACACCTCCAATTACAACACTCGTGCAAGGCAGCAAAAATCCACACGGCAAGACTGGCACCACAAACCACCTATATCCTGGCAGAACAAAAGCACAACTACACACGACCCCTGGTTGCCACTAGCAGTTCCCGGCTGAGACCAGAACAACGCGACACCGAGGAGCTCCCTCCGGTTCTGGAGAGCGTTTCGCCCTCCTGGCCGCCCCTTCCCAAACCTGAAGTAGACGTTTAGGAGGAAAAAGCAGGAAAGGAGGACTGGAAGGAAAAACAGCTAGATTGAGGACCCCTCCCAAACTCACAAATAATGGCAAATTGATGAAAAGGTTGCTTGGGGGGCTGCGTTCCTCAAGAGAGGGAGAGCTCCCATAGCAGTGGAACAGTTCTCCTCAGACTAGCTTACTAGCTGCAGGGACCTGAGTTCTAATCCTGCTTTCCCACAATACTACTAAGAGCCCAGCTGCTGGACAAACCTCTTCTCGTCTTGCCCCCTTCTGGCGAGGCTGGGGTCCCTGCCCTCAATCTGCGTGGCTTCGGGACCCGGGAGGCCTCGAAGGCCCCCCAACGCTGCTCTGAGACCCCATAAAGGGATCAGGGAGGACTGGAATACCAGAACTCCCACGCAGCTACGACCCCGTAGGCATTTTTTTAAAAAAATGCATTAAACCACAGGAAAGTATAATACCTAGAAATAGTGGTGGCTGTATCTAAACCCATGAAGGGTCTTCCCATGGACTCATCCCGTTTCCAGGGTCTTTCCAGTTAAGCAAGACTGGACTGCAATGGCTGGCAAAAAGATCTGCCCCTCCTACTACAGCCATTTTGGCTCCCCTTCTCCGCAACCTCCCCATCTCTCCACTGTCCTTTCTAAATGCAGTGACTGCAAACCCACCCCCGTTCCAGACAGGGTCGTGCCCTGGAGCTCTGCAAATACAACGTGGAATTGGAGCTTCTATTTCCGATCCCTTTTCTGATTATGCCCCGCTTGGGAATTCCTCCCTCCATTTTACAAAACACGATTGACACACAAGGTCTTACATTTTTCATACAGGTACCAACCTTGATCCCCAGGTCCCTCCTTCGCGGGCTGACAGGTCCGGCAGTGATGTTTTTGCCCCAAAATCCCCGCTTTCCTCTCCCCCTCCCCTGAATTTTGACACACCCTCTGAAAGCTCATCCCCCCGCTTTGGGGAAAGCCTTTGGCAGGGGGACATCCTGGGTGATTCTCACTTCTGGTCAAAAATATCTTCTTCCAGGACAAAGTGTACAACCTCAAAAGACACCCCGACATTCAGGGTGTGCCTCCGGTCCTCTCTCCACCCCAGGCCTCCGAAACAGACCTGTTTTATGTTTGCTTCTCCGAGCGTTTTGTCTGCGATCCTGTGTCTTCTCTAACGAACCTCCACGCCTTTGGCTCTTAAAGTACTTTAGCGGAGGAACAGATCGACTGAGAGACCTTTTTGCATTTGCTTAACCGGGTCTCTCTTGCTTTTGCCCTTTCCTTTGACGTGTGCATTCCCTCTCTGTCCTAAATTTTGTTCCAGTGTTTTATTGATGTGCCATCACTTTCACAAGAATAAAATTCCTAATAAAGTCATTTGGACAACTGTCACGCTTGTCACGTTTGGCACAAGGTCTTTTGTGCTTTCCTTGTTTGGTAGGAACGTACCCGACTGTAGTGAAAATTCGTGATGTCCCACCTGCCAAAGGAGAGACACCCCCCCAGCAATCTTAAAAACATTTCCGTACTAAGCAAGAGTGTGAAGTGTGAAGATATCATTTAAGACAATGCTAAGCCATTAGAAAATCTAAAGCAAACTGTGTGGTGTGAATTAAAGGAATGTGAGCTACAAATAAAATGAGAACACAACGGTCACATCCACAGGTGGGGGGTGAGGAGGAACCGGCCAGAAACTGCGCATGACAGAAGGATCCTGGGACGGCAGTCAAACGTTACAGAGACCCCACCTGGAAGGCTCCACCCGGTTCTCCCTGCTGCCTTCCAACTACGTATCCCAAAGGGAAGGGATAACAGAGGGGCGCAAGGGTTATCAAGCGCCATAACTCTCTTTGCTGCTGCTGCTGAGCCATGAAGACTCACGGGGTGGCCCTGGGCCGGTCACTCTCTCTCAGCCTCACCTAACACTTAATGGGGTCCTCCGACTTCTGAGCTAAAGAGAAGGACCCCCACTTAGCCATGTGTTCCAGTCCTTCCTCTGGGATTCCGAGGGGCCCCTGGTCCAACGTGCTGCCTGGACGGGAACCCAGACTACGCCACCCCTGACGGGCAGACCAGAATACACTTTTGCCCGGAAATCCCCAATGAAGCAGACTCTGCCACCTGCAAAGCGGGCAGTCTTCCGAGGGAATGGACGGGGCTCAACGTGGGAGGAAGACTGCGTTGTGAGGAAAAGCGTTATGCATCCCCCCTCTCTCTCTTTCCAACATAGGAAACTATATTTTTTTAATTCTGTAGCCATGGTTAGAGACTCATAAATCAAAGGAGAAGCTATGAGGAAGAGGAAGGAATTCCTGAGGAACACACCAGGAGGTGCTGCAGAAAGAGCCCGTGGGGTACAAAGGTTCTATTTTAATAGGCCACCCGAATAAAGAGCTGCTTCCTTCCTGATTTTAGGACAGACGAACCTCCAAGCCGTGGGGTTCAGGGGTGGCCATAGCTGGGCCCCTCCTCAAGGAACTGAGCCAGGGCCATTTAAAGGCACACAACCTGGCAGCCATCCCTAAATCCGGGCGGGGGGGAGACCTGGGGTCTTACTGTTATCTCCCACCCTTCACTTTCAGGGATCAATCTCAAGGGGTTCAAGGATTAACCTGTCACCCCTTCCTCCTCTCTTTCCTAACCTGAAAAGACCTGGACAGTGCGGTCCATTTGGTGGCCCTTTCCTGCAACTTCTCCTTCTCCCCAACATCCTTTTACAATACAGAAAACTCTACATTGTATTCCTGGTGGGGTCTCCCTGTGGGTCTATGCAAAGCCAGAAGGACCTTTGGGGCTTAATTTCTGGCCTTTTCCAATGACGGCCGACTCAGAAACGCAGCCCTTTTCACAGAAGTCCCAGCCACGAGCTCCCCCCCCCCCACGGCCGGTGCCTCTCAGCCCACATCCTGCGCTTATACGGGAACTTCATAAACATTTTGTCCTGGTGTCATCCCTTCAAAAACCATTCCCCAAATTTTTCTTTTAAAGCCCATTTCAACCCCACCCCACCCTCATTTGGAGCATTTACCCCCTCTATCTTTTTTTGTTTACATCACATTCCTTGGCGTTACATTTTCTTCACATTATATTTGTTTACCTTACATTACCCCTTGCCTTCTGCAAACATGATTACCTGAATCCCATTTCCCAACATCAAGCTGATGAATAAAAAGAACTATCTGAAGGTGAGGCCTCCAAGGAATGAGGATGCCACGCTATGCTAACCTGGGAGAAAAACTATGTTTTTAAAGCATACTAATTCATAATAAGATATAATATTGAGAAGTATTGGCATTGCAAGTAAAGCTGGACCGAAAATGGGCGTCCTCACTTCTCAGAGTCTTCCCAGTTAAGGAGGACCGGATTATAAGGGCTGGGAAAAGGACTTCCCCCTTTCCGGCCCTACAACGCCTGTCCTGCTCCCAGTGGGCCCAGCAAACCTCTATCCCTTAACTGGTCTTGCTGGGCCTAAGGAGGATTTACCTCCTGCAGGAAGAGAACCTGGGAGCCTTCAGCGGCCGTTTTCATCCTGGGTGCTGCAGAAAATCAAAATTAAAAAGGGCCGCTACAGTGCTATATACCAGTCACAAGAGACGTTTTGGCTATCATATCACACTGTAACACTTACAATTACTATTTTGCACTGCGTGTATTCCCCAGAGGAAGTTATTCTCATTATTTTAGGTTTCTGGGGTGCTGGTGTCTTAGATCCTATTCACAGACAATTAAGTTCAAAGGGACCCCAGGGGTCAACTATCCCAACCCCGGCAGGACAGAAATCCCTCTAACTCACCCCTGAAGGGTGGACAAGAAATCCTCTTCCATTTCACAGACATTGATTTAGGAAGCAAATTTGGCTCTCCGATTAAGGCAGCGGAGATAAGTTGGGGGATCTGACAACATCTCTACATTTGCTCTATGGGGTCTCCTACATTCCTCCCCCCTCCCACATTTATTTTCCTACGCAATTTTTTATTGTCTTCCTCATCCTTGCAGTATTTCCTGCACGGCTTTCTCGTTGCTTCCATGGCAGTCGGAGTCTTACCTGCCTCGCCGGAAAGCTGTTGCCGCTGTTACTCTTGACACACGCCTAAAAGTCAAAATTCATGACGCCCCCTCCCCTGCAAGGAAACTGAACCCCCTCCCCCAAAAAACAGTTCCGCACACAGTTAAAACATGGGAAGAAAAACATTGAAGGCCACTCAAAGCAATGGGAAAGCATGGCTGAAAGGGAGAGACAGGATTAAAAACAAGTAGGAAAGGTATTGAGAGCAGTGGCAAGAGAAAAGCCTTGGGGGGGCAAGGGTGGGATGGGGGGCGCCTGGCACGTGAGGGGGCCAAGGAAACACGGGCAGAGGCCCCCGAGATCCCGGGACCTATTTCTACCTCCTGCCCTCCAACAGAATTTCTAAACTAGAAGAGAGCTCTCCAGTGGGGAGGGGGTCTCCCGGCCAGTGGTCCATCTACGCCCCGCTGAGCCAGGGAACGGCTGAGCTTCGGCTGCCCTCCTCTCAGCCTCACCTAAAACTAAGCGGGATTCTGGAAGGACAAAATGGAGGGCAGGGGAGCCACGCGGCGGCAAATGGCGGGGAGCCTTTTAAACGAAACCTCAAAATTACCTGAGGAATCGAGACAGCCTCTCCCAGTGTCCTGAAGCTACAAAAGCCTGGGAGATTCTGACGCCGACCTGGGGGCCAAAACGGTTTCTAGCCAAGGACTCAGAAGCTCTTCTGAAGGAGGAGGCTTCCCGAGACAGGAGGAGAGCTCTCCGGTTCGAAACTCGGGGAGCGTTAAGCGCAGGGAGCGTTAAGCGCAGGGCACGTGAAGCACCGTCCCGCCAACAAAAAATGGGGTCTCCCCCCGCATCGGGACCTCTGCGAGATGTGAAGTCCCGCGTGGGCCACGAGGGACATCCCTGCCACGGGCCAGGGCCACCTCCCCAGGTCCAAAGAGTTCCTGTGCCCAGATCCAGAGGTCTGCTTGGTTTCCCCAAGGTGTCCGGAAAAGCCCTGCCTTTCTATACTCTGGCTTCAATAAGTAATAAGGGGGCAAGCCTATTCCTTAGCCTACATATTACGGGGGCTTAAGCTGTACAGTCCGGCTGCACCGTGTTACAGGCAATGTGGGGCGGGGGGATGCCACAGCTCCTGAGCCTCTGCTCCTACTACCTCGCTCGGAGCGCCCCAGCCACGTCTACAGGTGGGGTCCTTGGGGGGGATTTATTACTGGGTGCGAAAAGCCTCGTGAGATCCCGCCAGCCCCTGTAGGGAGCTCCCCCGAGACAGGGAGCCATGCCTGAGGGAAAGACGGCTCCCTTCCTCCGGTTACGGAGCGGAGCAGCCTCCCGGGCACCCCAGGGGCTCAAAGGCCGAGCGCCACCCTCCTCCCGGGTTCCCCGCTGAAGCCTTCAGGCTTACGGCCGGCCAGCGGTCTCCAACCCCCCCCCCCGGAACTACGATGGAACCCCCGGGAGTGAATGCACCCCCCAGGAAACCCCCATCCCTCTCCATACCTCTGCTCACGGATCCCAATTAGAGACCGCCCCCCAACCAGCTGTTTAGCCTTCCCATCTCCCACCCCATTTCGTTCCTCTAGAACATGTAATTCCAGTTTAGAGAATGACGGACCGGGAAGGGCGAAATGCTCTGCTAACCGTTCTGGGGCGCCGCCCCCTTACGGGGCCCTTCCGGAGGGGACCCCCAAAGGCAGCCGGACTTCCGTCCCTTCCTCCTTCTACGCGGGGACCGTCCCGTTTGCCCGACGCGGGACGCGGAGGGGCGTTCCCGGCGGGGGACGGCGTGGGTCACGCTGGAGGGGGAGCGGGTAAACGCCCCCCTGGCGCGATGGACGGTGTTCCGGGGACCCGCGGCGTCGCTCCCCGGGTGGATGAGGGGGCAGAGTCGGTGTGGGGGGTTGCCGCGGGCTCTCCCTCCCGCACCGCCACGCCGGGCACGGTTTCCATTTGTCGGCACGCGGCCGTTCAGGGCGAGGGGGCCTCCGTGGGCGGGGAAAGGCCGGGGGCCCGGAGCCTGAGAGGGGGTCCTCGATGCCGCCTAGGTCCGGTCCCTGCCGGGAGCTGCGGGCGGCAACCGGGGCCCTGAGCTCACTCCTAACAGAAATCCTACAAGACTCAGAAACACACCAACCTCCGCCTGGAACAACCCACGCAAACAATCCACACACACACACACACACACACACACACATTTTGATGTGTTTTTAAGTTTATGATTTTATTTATATGTTTGCATTTTAAAAGTTTTGCGTTTTTGGTGTATTTCAGTGTATTTCAAGCATGTGTTTTCATTGTGTTTTAAGCTCTCTCGTACCCCACCTCAAGCCCTGAGGAGAGGGGGGTAACCGAGATTGTTATTAATACGGTTACTATTCCGTTGTTTTGTTTTTATTGTTATTATCAATGTTATTAAAGAAGTCCACGTTCTTCGCACCACAACAGACACACACAACAGATATCTAAGTACAACACACCATCACAAAGCCAGCAATTCCCGCACGGACCTACACACCTTAACGCTGCCCCCTGAAACGCCCCACCGGATCCCTGACGCTGCAAACGACTAAGCAAAAGACCTCTAAACACACACGCCCCAAATGACAGCACTCACACGCCAGACCGGCACCACAACCCACTCGCGGCCAGGCAGAACGACAAGAGACACACACAACCCAACAGCGGTTGCCCCCTGCAGATTTCGGCTGAGACCGGGCCGAGGCGGCATCGAGGAACTCCGACCGGTTCCGGAGGGGAATCCCGCCCCCCTCAGACTCTGGACCCCCCGGCGTTTCCTCGCCCCCAGAGAGACCCCCGCCCGGAAGGGTGGCGGGCCCCCGAAGGGAAAGCGTAGTCCGGACGGCCGTACCGGGGGGGGGAGAGGCCGCCACAAACCCTGACGCCGAGCCCGTCCCCCGATCGACACTGGGAGCGAGACCGCGGGGCCCCACAACACCGCCCATCACCCCCAGGGGACCATTATCCCGCTCCCCCCTCGGCGTGACCCCCGCCGCCCCCTCCCGAGAAGGACCCCCCGCATTCAGCGTAGGGCAAAGGGGAGGGTCTCTGTGCAGAGAGAGGGAGGGAGGGAAGGGGGCTGAAGGAGAGGCGGCCCCCAGAAGAGGAAGCAGAGCATTTCCCCCTTCCCGGTCCCCCATTCCCAAAGCTCGAAGTAGATGTTTTGGAGGAAAAAAATGGAGAGGAGGATTGGAAGGAAAAACAGCTAGATTGAGGAACCTTCCCAAACTGAAACCCAGTGCCAGACCTATGGAGAGAGATCCAGGTTTCTCGGGGGGGCTGCATTCACCGAAAGGGCTTCCATGGCAGTGAAACAGTTCCCCTCGGGCTATCTCGTTACTTTCAGGCAACTGAGTTCTAATCCTGTGTCACTTCAATACTACTGTAAGCCCAGCTGCTGGGGAAACCTCTATCTGATCGCCCCGCCCTGGCGAGGCTTGGGAGACCTTGAAGGCCCCCCGAAGCTAGGCTGAGACCCCATAAAGGGATCAGGGAGGACTGGATTACCAAACCTCCCATGCAGCTGCGATCCCCCAAGAGTTACGTTCTTTAAACAAGCGACAATCAAGTCTAATAATGAGAACTATCTGTAGCTAGGGCCTCCCGGGAAGCAGGATGCCAAGCTACGCCTGCCAGAGAAAGTAACTTGGGAGACAGCTGAAGTCACCCCATGAAGGGCCTCCCTATGGACTCCTCCAGTGGTCCCTCCTAACACATCGTTTTAAAACATATTAAGGCATAATAGGATATAATCCTGAGAACTACGGGTGTTGGGAGCTAAGCTGGACCCGTGAAGGGCCTCCTCGCTTCTCGGAGTCTTCCCGGTTAAGGAGGACTGAATTATAAGGGCTGGGAAAAGGATTTGACCCTTTCGGGCCCTGCAACGCCTCTCCTGCTCCCAGTGGCTCCAGCAAACCTCTGTCCCCTTAACTGGTCTTGCTGGGCCCAAGGAGGATTTACCTCCCCCAGGCATTAAAACTGGGAGCCTTCGGCGGCCATTTTTTATTCTGGCTGCAGCAGAAAATGTAAGTTAGAAAAGTCTACTGCATCGCTACATCTGAGACATAAAAGATGCCTTTTATAGTTTGCACTCTGCACATGCTCTAGAGCTAGCTTCTCTCCATCTGGTTTTAGGTCTTTGGGGTGCTGAGAGCTGAGATCCCAGTGACAGACTGTCAAGTTAAAGGGGACCCCAGCGGTCATCTATCCCAACCCCGATAGGATGGAGAGGCACATTAAGGCACCCCTGAAGGGTGGCCGCGGGATTCCTGCTTTGAAAACTCCCACGGAGGAGTCCCTTGTCGCGTGTACCACGGGCAGACCGAGACCGTACAGCACGGAGCACGTTAGGCGTGCGCCCCCACCCTCCCTCACGCTCAAAATCCCTTTTTGTTTCTCTCATCAGAACAACCCCAAGAAAAAACACGGACACAGGTTTTCAAAATTCTTTATTAGAAATCCCGTTTTAAATGCCTATTTCCTTCTAATAGTAGAATGAATACGCCCCTTAGCTATCACTTAATTATAGTACGCAAATGTTTTAAGTTAACCTTGTAAAATTATTATAAATCTCTTTGAATCCCATCGTTGGAGGAAGGAGGGACTTAAATTTAATCCAGGAGTAAACCGATGAACTGCGTGTAACTCCTTACAAGTTCCTGCCAGTGCCAGTAAAGGCTGCACGGAATGTCAGGGTGGCATCGAGGCTTTGCATTAATAAGCCACCCCAAACGCAAAGCTCCCTTTTTCCTTCCTTCTCCTGCTTTAAACATTTTCCTTTCTCTCTATGGTTAGGGTCTGCGGGACTTCTTCCAAAATGAAGAGAGAGGTCTCCTTCTTGCCACAACCAGACAGAGGCCCTGGCTGTTTCTAAAGTTTTGCTTGTGCATGACCTGCGTTTTTAAAGACTTGATTTCTTGATTTTGTTTTAAGAGTTCTTGAAGAACAGGACAGAAAATCTCCTTGGTTCTTCTGCTTTGGGGCTGATTTAATCAAAGAAGAACCAGCAAACTGAATCAGGCTGAGAACTTTCCTCTGGGACTACGCTTCAAAGGTCGAAAGTTTTAACACCGGGACCTCTGGATCTGCGGGTTGAAACCCACAAAAGCCCCCATGTGTGCGTCTGGGTGTGTGAGGGGGGACACCCTGGAGAAAACCAGCCAGACAACACTTCACTGGTCTCCAATGCGGAGGCCTCGTCCCCTCGATTTACTCCGGGAGCGGCACTGCCAAGGATTTTTATACCCGTATTAAGCAGGCAGGCCTCGAGGCGGCAATCCGGATCCAGGCACAGGAACAAAAGTGAGGGGGGCCGCCTGCTCAGGGGCATCTGCAGACTAATACAAAATGGCGGAGGCACAGCCATTTTGGTACTGGCTCCATGCTGAATCCTTCCATGAGCTCCCAAACTGCCTGAAGTGTATTTAAGAGGAGATTCCTGGAGGGTGAGCGCCTAATCTATGGATGGGGGCCATTTTGGGTCATCTGCTGCGTGTGCAAAGTTGTGTTTGAAGCTGAAACAAGATCCTTACCTGTTTCTGTTGCTCTTCCACGTGGCTCCGTCCTTTCCAAACTGCCTGTTCCCCCGTTTAGATTGCAGTGGATTTGAAGGATTGAAGAAACAGCCGTCCCTGCGTTAATACAAAATACTGCTGTTCACATGCCTTCAATTCTCCTTTCCTGTCTTTTTTAAAAACTATGCTTCTCCATCCACAACTAATCTGACTTTATGCCCTATTTCCAACCAAACTCACTTTTTTTTCTTTAAAAAAAACCTTTTACACAGTTAGAATTTTTATCTTATCCTTCGGAGTTTTTCCTTAATTTTCTTAACCTGCCCTGGAACCTGAACAAGGAGAAAAGCCTTTATTGAATAAACAAATAATAAATCCCCTTTGTCTTCTTTTTTTCTTGTTCTTTATTCAAATTTCTTTTCCTTTTCTTCTTTAATTTTTTTACTATATTTAAATTGCGTATTACATTGCTGAAAAAGCAATGCAAAAATGTAGCAATTCCAAGTTCTTCCTTTTTAAATTGTATATTACATTGCTACACGTTCGCGTTGCTTTTAAAGCAATGGCAAGTTCTTGTTCTTTAAAGAAAACTTTGGTAGAACTTACTTTCCAAAATGAATCCTATGCTGTCTTCCTTGCAATGGTTGTATCCTGCCTTGGATTTCTGTATAAAAAGAAATAACAACAATAAAATCCACCTCATCAGCTCAGGAGAACTGTATGACCTTCACTTCCCCTCAGATGTTAAAGATTTTTGACCATATTTTTTTTATAAAAACTTACTTTTTTAAAAAAACCACTTTGAAGAACTTACTTCTCAAACTTTATCCTGTGGTGCCTTTTAAAAACGTTGGTAAGCTGCCAGGGATCCTGTATGAAGAAGAAGACATTAAATAAGTTCAGTGAGTAAGAAAAATGGAAGTCATCTCATCCCCTCAAGAATGCTGAGGATTCCCTTCATTTTCCCCTCAGACTGCACATTGTAAAGATTTTTGCCTTCATTTCTCTAAAAACATCCCCTCTCTTTCAAAATGTAACTTCTTCCACCCTTCTTGGCTCTCATTAACTGTGTCTTTTTTTTATAAAATACCTTCATTTTTTTCCTTGATTCTAGTCTTTACTATTTTTTATTTCTATATTATTTTACTTTATCTCTGAATTTTTATCTCTCATATGATTGCTTTCCCAAAAAACAAAGCTTTTCTACAACTAGTGCTTTAAACTGTCTTCTCTGGTGTCTTTTTAAAAAATCTTTTCGCATTCTATATAAAGAGAAAGGCATTACATTAATACAAAACTCTCCTCCTCTCTCCCATCCCCTCAGGTAAAATGTTGAGGGACTTTATTTTTTTACCCCAAACTGCACATTTTCAGGGTTTTTGCTCTCTTTTTCTTTCAAAAAGGCTCCTTTTGTTCCAAAATGCAACTTCTTCTCCACCTCTTGCCACTTCCCTCCCATTTCCCCTGCTTTGTTTAAATACCTTTTCTTCTGAGAAGCTTTTTTTCTCCACTACATGTTCACTGCGCCTCACAACTTTATTATTTTGTTTTTTCTATATCCATATTTTTTACAACACTTTAAGCAGGCATTAGAGTACCTATCGCCATTGGGCTGGGTTTCTTCCCAACCACCCGTGAATTATTTCTTGGCTTTTTCAGAGCCCGTCCTTTAAACCAGGCTCCGTTTACTCAAAATGTCGGCCAACTCCCCTCCAGCCCCACCAGGAACCAACAGGGATAATAAAAATGGAGAAATAAGTGAGGACAAAGCCACCCCATTCCCCTCAGCATAACCAGGGGAGCCCTCCATTTTACCCCCAAGGAAACTCCACTATTATCATCCCTGCTACTATTATCGTTATTACCATCAGCCACCTTCTTCCCCCAAAGTTAGGAGCCGAAGCGCCTCATGGTTTTAAATAAACGCTACACTTAAGAGGCCAGGCTACTTACGCAAAGGAAATACCAACGGGTCGAAAAAGAAGACGCCCGTCACGTAGACTAAGGCCTCTTCGACACTCTGGAAACTCTCTCTCTCCTCAGAACCGGCTCTCTCTTCGCTCCCGGCCTCACGAAGCCTTTTATATCGACAGCGCTCCCGCCAATTGTTCAAATCCTGCCCCGCCCTTGTTCCGAGCCACCGGTTGGACAACGAGGATGCCCGTCACGCGCTCTGGGATCGCGCCGAAAGGGGGGAGGGAGGGGGACTCTACTTCGCATGCGCAGTGCCGCCGCCGCCGCGCCTTTTCTCTTTCCCTCAGCTGACTTTCCCCCTATTTGGCTCAATCTCCCCCTGGTTTGGAGGCCGCCTTTTGGTCCGCATTCCTGCACATCAGGGCTTGCTACGGGCTTTGTTCCCAAAAAGAAGGCGTAATAGACCTTCCCCTCACGGAGCAGCTTTCTCTCGCTTTTGATCCCCTTCAACATTCACGGGATGCTATTGGCCACCCTGGCTGCCCCTCAGGAGTTAGAACTGGCTGCCCGGCGACCTCGGCGGGGCTTTTCCTCGGAAGCTCTCTCCCGCCTTTTCTCCGGCCCCCTCCCCTCCGCACATCGGGAAGGAAAGCCATGTACGGCAGCGCGCATGCGCAAACCGCGCCTTCTCAGCTCCGGGTTGCCCGCCATTTTCTCGAAGACGCCATTTTCTCTCAGACGCTCCGCGGGGACCGAGAGCCAGCTCGGAAGGGAGGCTGCGGGCCTGCAGGTAAGGGCCCTCGCTCGCCCCTCCGTTGTCCGGTTGCTCGCCCGTTTATTCAAATGGCTTGGTTTCATTCCAATATGCCTTTTAAGGGTACTGCTTCGTTAAAACTTGGAGGCGCTCTGGCTCCCGGCTTTGGAGGAAAAAGTGCACATGACTAATAATAATATTGCAGTTTGCTTGGGGGCCAGATGGGGGGCTCCCCCGGCTATGCTGAGGGGAATGGGGTGGGTTTGACCTCAGTTATTTCCCCATTGTAATTATCCCTGTTTGTTCCCCGACGGGCTGGAGGGGGGCTGGCCGGCATTTTGAGTAAACGGAGCCTCGTTTAAAGGACGGGCTCTGTAAAAGGCAAGAAATACTTCACGGGTGCTTGGAAAGAAACCCAACCCAAGGGCGACAGGTACTTTCATACGTACTTAATGTGCATTAAAAATACGTCTACAGAAGAAAAAATAAAATGTCAAGGCCACAAAGCACAGCAGAGGTGCATGAAAAAAAAATATGAGGAGAGAAGCCCCTTAAGGGAAGCAGAAGAAATGGGAGGGGGCAAAGTTACATTTTGGAAGAAAGGGAGTGTTCTTAAAACCTAAAAGGGCAAAAAGCCTGAAAATGTGCTGTTTGGGGGGGGAATCGGGTCCATCCACATTTTTCCTGAGGGGACGGGAGGGAAGAGGTGAGTTTTACTGTTTGTTTTCTGTCTTTTTCTTCTCATGGCAGTTTAGAAGTATTTTTTAAAAAGACAGCAAAGGAGCCAGCTTAAAAAATAAATTGCAGAAAACGGTTTTTTTTTTTTTAGGGTAACAACATGAGAGAAGGAAAACGGAGGGACAGCAAGATGGTACACAAATAAGATAAAGACTAAAAAGAAAAAGACAAACGAAGGCGTTTTTTAAAAAAGCACAGTTAATGGGAGCCAAGCAGTGGAAAATCAATTGCATTTTGGAAGAAATGAAGCCAGAAACGTTGAAAATGTGCAGTCTGTGAGGAAAATGGAGGTAATCTACAGCTTTCTTCAGGGGATGAAGTGAACTTTGTTTTTTTTATTCACTGAATTAATTTACTGTTTTTTTCTTCATACAGGAACTAAGGCAGCTTCCGAACGTTTTTTAAAAAAGGCCATAGGATAAAGTTTCAAAGGTAAGTACTATAATACTGTCTTTTTTAAAAGCAAGTATTTTGAAAACATACAAGGCCAAAAAATCTTGAAAACCTGAGGAGAAAATGGAGGCCATGCAGTTTTCCTGGCAGGATGAGGTGGGTTTTCTTATTGTTGTTTATTGTTTTTGTACAGGATACAAGGCAGCTTACAAACATCTTAAGGAAAACACCACAGGATTCCTTTTGGAAGGTAAGTTCAATAAAAATGTTTTTTTAAAAAGCAAGAAGTTGACATTGCTGAAAAGGCAACACAAAGACATAGCAATGCAATACGCAGTTTAAATACAGTAAAGAAGAATTGAAAAGAAAAAAAGGAGAAGACATGATTAAAGAACAAGGAAAAAGGGAAACCAAAGGGGATTTGTTTCTTGAATTCATGCCTTTCTCCTTATTCAGGTTCCAGGGCAGGTTACTCAAATTAAGGAAAAACACCGAAAGATAAGATAAACATCTTAATTGTGTAAAAGGGTTATTTAGGGGGAAAAAATTAAAAGTGAGTTTCCTAGAAAATAGGGCACAAGGTCAGAGTAGTTGGATACAGAAAAACTTAGTTTTTAAAAAGACAGAAAAGGAGAATTTAAGGCATGTAAGCAGCAGTATTTTGTATTAACGCAGGGACGGCTGTTTCTTTAATCCTTCAAATCCACTGCGGCCAACTCGGAGGGACAGGCAGCTTGGAAAGGACGGAGCCACGCGGAAGAGGAACAGAGCTGGGTAAGAATCTGTTTCCAGCTTGAAACACAACCTTACACACGCAGCAGATGACCCAAAATGGCCCCCATCCATAGATTAGGCGCTCACCCTCCAGGAATCTCCTCTTAAATACACTTCAGGCAGTTTGGGGGCTCCTGGAAGGACTCAGCATGGAGCCAGTACCAAAATGGCTGTGCCTCCGCCATTTTGAATTAGTTTGCAGATGCCCCTGAGCAGGCGGCCCCCTCACTTTTGTTCCTGTGCCTGGATCCGGATTGCCGCCTCGAGGCCTGCCGGCTTAATACGGGTATAAAAATCCTTGGCAGTGCCGCTCCCGGAGTAAATCGAGGGGACGAGGCCTCCGCATTGGAGACCAGTGAAGTGTTGTCTGGCTGGTTTTCTCCAGGGTGTCCTCCCTCACACACGCAGACGCACACATGGGGGCTTTTGTGGGTTTCAGCCCGCAGATCCAGAGGTCCCGGTGTTAAAACCTTCGGCCTTTGAAGCGTAGTCCCAGAGGCAGTTCTTCAGCCTGATTCAGTTTGCTGGTTCTTCTCTGGTTAAATCAGCCCCAAAGCAGAAGAACCAAGGAGATTTTCTGTCCTGTTCTTCAAGAACTCCTAAAACAAAATAAAATCAAGTCTTTAAAAACGCAGGTCATGCACAAGCAAAACTTTAGAAACAGCCAGGGCCTCTGTCTGGTTGTGGCAAGAAGGAGACTTCTTTCTTGATTTTGGAAGAACTCCCACAGACCCTAACCATAGAGAGAAAGGAAAATGTTTACAGCAGGAGAAGGAAGGAAAAAGGGAGCTGTGCGTTTGGGTGGCTTATTAATGCAAAGCCTCGATGCCACCCTGACTTTCCCTGCAGCCTTTACTGGCACTGGCAGGAACTTGTAAGGAGTTGCACGCAGTTCATTGGTTTACTCCTGGATTAAATTTAGATCTCTCCTTCCTCCGATGATGGGATTGAAAGAGATTTATAATAATTTTACAATCTTAACTTGAAACATTTGCATACTACAACTAAGTTATACCTAAGGGGCGTATTCATGCTACTATTACAGGGAGATAGACATTTAAAACGGGATTTCTAATAAAGAATTTTGAAAACCTGTGTCTGTGTTTTTTCTTGGGGTTGTTCTGATGAGAGAAACAAAAAGGGGTTTTGAGCGTGAGGGAGGGTGGGGGCGCACGCCTAACGTGCTCCGTGCTGTACGGTCTCGGTCTGCCCGTGGTACACGCGACAAGGGACTCCTCCGTGGGAGTTTTCAAAGCAGGAATCCCGCGGCCACCCTTCAGGGGTGCCTTAATGTGCCTCTCCATCCTATCGGGGTTGGGATAGATGACCGCTGGGGTCCCCTTTAACTTGACAGTCTGCGACTGGGGTCTCAGTCCTCAGCATCCAAAAGACCTAAAACCAGATGGAGAGAAGCTAGCTCTAGAGCATGCGGAGAGTGCAAATTAGAAAAAGCATCTGTGATGTTTGAGATGTAACGATGTAGTAGTGCTTTCTAACTTAGATTTTCTGCTGCAGACGAAATAAAAAATGGCTGCCGAAGGCTCCCAGTTTTAATGCCTGGGGGAGGTAAATCCTCCTTGGGCCCAGCAAGACCAGTTAAGGGGACAGAGGTTTGCTGGAGCCACTGGGAGCAGGAGAGGCGTTGCAGGGCCCGAAAGGGTCAAATCCTTTTCCCAGCCCTTATAATTCAGTCCTCCTTAACCGGGAAGACTCCGAGAAGCGAGGAGGCCCTTCACGGGTCCAGCTTAGCTCCCAACACCCGTAGGTCTCAGGATTATATCCTATTATGCCTTAATATGTTTTAAAACGATGTGTTAGGAGGGACCACTGGAGGAGTCCATAGGGAGGCCCTTCATGGGGTGACTTCAGCTGTCTCCCAAGTTACTTTCTCTGGCAGGCGTAGCTTGGCATCCTGCTTCCCGGGAGGCCCTAGCTACAGATAGTTCTCATTATTAGACTTGATTGTCGCTTGTTTAAAGAACGTAACTCTTGGGGGATCGCAGCTGCATGGGAGGTTTGGTAATCCAGTCCTCCCTGATCCCTTTATGGGGTCTCAGCCTAGCTTCGGGGGGCCTTCAAGGTCTCCCAAGCCTCGCCAGGGCGGGGCGATCAGATAGAGGTTTCCCCAGCAGCTGGGCTTACAGTAGTATTGAAGTGACACAGGATTAGAACTCAGTTGCCTGAAAGTAACGAGATAGCCCGAGGGGAACTGTTTCACTGCCATGGAAGCCCTTTCGGTGAATGCAGCCCCCCCGAGAAACCTGGATCTCTCTCCATAGGTCTGGCACTGGGTTTCAGTTTGGGAAGGTTCCTCAATCTAGCTGTTTTTCCTTCCAATCCTCCTCTCCATTTTTTTCCTCCAAAACATCTACTTCGAGCTTTGGGAATGGGGGACCGGGAAGGGGGAAATGCTCTGCTTCCTCTTCTGGGGGCCGCCTCTCCTTCAGCCCCCTTCCCTCCCTCCCTCTCTCTCTGCACAGAGACCCTCCCCTTTGCCCTACGCTGAATGCGGGGGGTCCTTCTCGGGAGGGGGCGGCGGGGGTCACGCCGAGGGGGGAGCGGGATAATGGTCCCCTGGGGGTGATGGGCGGTGTTGTGGGGCCCCGCGGTCTCGCTCCCAGTGTCGATCGGGGGACGGGCTCGGCGTCAGGGTTTGTGGCGGCCTCTCTCCCCCCGGTACGGCCGTCCGGACTACGCTTTCCCTTCGGGGGCCCGCCACCCTTCCGGGCGGGGGTCTCTCTGGGGGCGAGGAAACGCCGGGGGGTCCAGAGTCTGAGGGGGGCGGGATTCCCCTCCGGAACCGGTCGGAGTTCCTCGATGCCGCCTCGGCCCGGTCTCAGCCGAAATCTGCAGGGGGCAACCGCTGTTGGGTTGTGTGTGTCTCTTGTCGTTCTGCCTGGCCGCGAGTGGGTTGTGGTGCCGGTCTGGCGTGTGAGTGCTGTCATTTGGGGCGTGTGTGTTTAGAGGTCTTTTGCTTAGTCGTTTGCAGCGTCAGGGATCCGGTGGGGCGTTTCAGGGGGCAGCGTTAAGGTGTGTAGGTCCGTGCGGGAATTGCTGGCTTTGTGATGGTGTGTTGTACTTAGATATCTGTTGTGTGTGTCTGTTGTGGTGCGAAGAACGTGGACTTCTTTAATAACATTGATAATAACAATAAAAACAAAACAACGGAATAGTAACCGTATTAATAACAATCTCGGTTACCCTCCTCTCCTCAGGGCTTGAGGTGGGGTACGAGAGAGCTTAAAACACAATGAAAACACATGCTTGAAATACACTGAAATACACCAAAAACGCAAAACTTTTAAAATGCAAACATATAAATAAAATCATAAACTTAAAAGCACATCAAAATGTGTGTGTGTGTGTGTGTGTGGATTGTTTGCGTGGGTTGTTCCAGGCAGAGGTTGGTGTGTTTCTGAGTCTTGTAGGATTTCTGTTAGGAGTGAGCTCAGGGCCCCGGTTGCCGCCCGCAGCTCCCGGCAGGGACCGGACCTAGGCGGCATCGAGGACCCCCTCTCAGGCTCTGGGCCCCCGGCCTTTCCCCGCCCACGGAGGCCCCCTCGCCCTGAACGGCCGCGTGCCGACAAATGGAAACCGTGCCCGGCGTGGCGGTGCGGGAGGGAGAGCCCGCGGCAACCCCCCACACCGACTCTGCCCCCTCATCCACCCGGGGAGCGACGCCGCGGGTCCCCGGAACACCGTCCATCGCGCCAGGGGGGCGTTTACCCGCTCCCCCTCCAGCGTGACCCACGCCGTCCCCCGCCGGGAACGCCCCTCCGCGTCCCGCGTCGGGCAAACGGGACGGTCCCCGCGTAGAAGGAGGAAGGGACGGAAGTCCGGCTGCCTTTGGGGGTCCCCTCCGGAAGGGCCCCGTAAGGGGGCGGCGCCCCAGAACGGTTAGCAGAGCATTTCGCCCTTCCCGGTCCGTCATTCTCTAAACTGGAATTACATGTTCTAGAGGAACGAAATGGGGTGGGAGATGGGAAGGCTAAACAGCTGGTGGGGGGGCGGTCTCTAATTGGGATCCGTGAGCAGAGGTATGGAGAGGGATGGGGGTTTCCTGGGGGGTGCATTCACTCCCGGGGGTTCCATCGTAGTTCCGGGGGGGGGGTTGGAGACCGCTGGCCGGCCGTAAGCCTGAAGGCTTCAGCGGGGAACCCGGGAGGAGGCTGGCGCTCGGCCTTTGAGCCCCTGGGGTGCCCGGGAGGCTGCTCCGCTCCGTAACCGGAGGAAGGGAGCCGTCTTTCCCTCAGGCATGGCTCCCTGTCTCGGGGGAGCTCCCTACAGGGCCTAGGGGGGTCTCCCGAGGCATTTCGCACCCAGTAATAAATCCCCCCCACAGGACCTCACCTGTAGACGTGGCTGGGGCGCTCTGAGCGACGTAGTAGGAGCAGAGGCTCAGGAGCTGTGGCATCCCCCCGCCCCACATTGCCTGTAACACGGTGCAGCCGGACTGTATAGCACAAGCCCCCGTAATATGTAGGCTAAGGAATAGGCTTGCCCCCTTATTACTTAGTAAAGGCAGAGTATAGAAAGGCAGGGCTTTTCCGGACACCTTGGGGAAACCAAGCAGACCTCTGGATCTGGGCACAGGAACTCTTTGGACCTGGGGAGGTGGCCCTGGCCCGTCATAGGGATGTCCCTCGTGGCCCACGCGGGACTTCACGTCTCGCAGAGGTCCCATTCCGGGGGGAGACCCCATTTTTCGTGGGCGGGACGGTGCTTCACGCGCCCTGCGCTTAACGCTCCCCGAGTATCGAGCCGGAGAGCTCTCCTCCTGTCTCGGGAAGCCTCCTCCTTCAGAAGAGCTTCTGAGCCCTTGGCTAGAAACCCTTTTGGCCCCCAGGTCGGCGTCAGAATCTCCCAGGCTTTTGTAGCTTCTGGACGCTGGGAGAGGCCGTCTTGATTCCTCAGGTGATTTTGAGGCTTCGTTTAAAAGTCCGGCCGCCATTTGCCGCCGCGTGGCTCCCCTGCCCTCCATTTTGTCCTTCCAGAATCCCATCCAGTTTTAGGTCAGGCTGAGAGGAGGGCAGCCCAAGCTCAGCCGTTCCCTGGCTCAGCGGGGCGTAGATGGACCACTGGCCGGGAGACTGCCTCCCCACTGGAGAGCTCTCTTCTAGTTTAGAAATTCTGTTGGAGGGCAGGAGATAGAAATAGGTCCCGGGATCTCGGGGGCCTCTGCCCGTGTTTCCTTGGCCCCTTCACGTGCAAGGCGCCCCCCATCCCACCCTTGCCCCCCAAGGCTTTTCTCTTGCCGCTGCTCTCAGTGCATTTCCTACTTGTTTTTAATCCTGTCTCTCCCTTTCAGCCATGCTTTCCCATTGCTTTGAGTGGCCTTCAATGTTTTTGTTTTCTTCCCATGTTTTAACTGTGCGGGGAACTGTTTTTTGGGGGAGGGGGTTCAGTTTCCTTGCAGGGGAGGGGGCGTCATGAAGTTTGACTTTTAGGCGTGTGTCAAGAGTAACAGCGGCAACAGTGTTCTGGCGAGGCAGGTAAGACTCTGACTGCCGTGGAAGCAACGAGAAAGCCGTGCAAAAATTGCATAGGAAAATGAATGTCGGAGGGGGGAGGAATGTAGAAGACTGCATAGAGCAAATGCAGAGATGTTGAGAGATCCCCCAACACATCTCTGCTGCCTTAATCGAAGAGCCAAATTTGCCTCCTAAGTTAATGGCTCTGAAATGGAAGAGGATTTCTTGGCCACCCTTCAGGGGTGAGTTAGAGGGATTTCTGTCCTGCCGAGGTTCGGCTAGATGACCACTGGGGTCCCTTTGAACTTAATTGTCTGTGAATAGGATCTAAGACACCAGCACCCCAGAAAGCTAAAATAATGAGAATAAGTATCTCTGGAGAATACACAAAGTGCAAAATAGTGATTGTAAGTGTTACAGTGTGATGTGATAGTCAAAACGTCTTTTGTGGCTGGTATATAGCGCTGTAGCAGCCCTTTTTAATTTTGATTTTCTGCAGCACCCAGGATGAAAACGGCCGCTAAAGGCTCCCAGGTTCTCTTCCTGCAGGAGGTAAATCCTCCTTAGGCCCAGCAAGACCAGTTAAGGGGACAGAAGTTTGCTGGGCCCACTGGGAGCAGGACAGGCGTTGTCAGGTCCGAAAGGGGGAAGTCCTTTTCCCAGCCCTTATAATCCGGTTTTCCTTAACTGGGAAGACTCTGAGAAGCGAGGAGGTCCTTTATGGGTCTAGCTTTGCTTCATGTACCAATGATTCTTAACCTTATATCGTATTATGACTTGGTATGCTTTAAAAACATTGTTTTTCTCCCAGGTTAGCATAGCGTGGCATCCTCATTCTTGGGAGGCCTCACCTTCAAATAGTTCTCATTGTTAAACGCATAATTCCTGGGGGGTCCCAGCTGCATGGGGGTTCTGGTAATCCAGTCCTACCGGATCCGTTTATGGGGAGAGGGGGGGCCTTCGAGGTCTCTCTGGTCCTCAGGCCACGCAGATTGTGACCAGGGACCCAAGCCTCACTAGAATATGGCGGTCAGATAGAAATTTCCCCAGTAGCTGGGCTTATAGTAGTATTGAGGTGACACGGGATTAGAACTCGGTTCTCTCCAAGTAATTTCTTTGTCCTGGGGAAACTGTTTTGCTGTTTAAATTTAGGAGCCGTTAATTTAAGAGGCAAAGCTCTGGAGATCTGTTGGGGAAACTGCAGGCTTGCGGGCCAAACATTCTGAGAAGTAAATGCAAAATGTGCCTACACCACAAGGTTGAGATGAAAATAAGCTTTTGATTTATCAGCTTGATGTGGGAAAATGGGATTCATGTAATCATGTTTCAGAAGGCAAGGGATAATGTAACATAAACAAAGGGAATGTGTTGCAATGTAAAGTAAAGAAAATGTAACGCAAAGGAATGTGATATAAACAAAGAAAGACGGGGCAAAATGTTCTAAATGAGGGTGGGTTGGGTTTCAAATGGGCTTTAAAAGAGAAATTTGGGGAATGCGTTTCTGAAGGGATGACACCAGGACAAAATGTTTATGAAATTCCAGTACGTAAACGCGGGATGTGGGCTGGGAGGGACCGGCCAGGGGGGAAGGCTCGTGGCTGCGACTCCTGTGAAAAGGGCTGCGTTTCTGATCGGCCGTCATTGGAAAAGGCCAGAAATTAAGCCCCAAAGGTCCTTCTGGCTTTGCACAGACCCACAGGGAGGCCCCACCTGGAGAACAGTGTAGAGTTTTCTGTATTTCAAAAGGATGTTGGGGAGAAGGAAAAACTGGAGGAAAGGGCCACCAAAGGGACCGCACCGTCCGGGTCCTTTGAGGTTAGGGAAAAGTGGAGGAAGGGGTGACGGGTTAATTCTTGAACCCCCTGAGATTGATCCCTGAAAGTGAAGGGTGGAAGATAACAGTAAGGCCCCAGGTCTCCCCCCCCCCCCCGGATTTAGGGATGGTTGCCAGGTTGTGTGCCTTTAAATGGCCCTGGCTCAGTTCCTTCAGGAGGGCACAGCAGCGGCCGCCGCTGAACCCCACGGCTTGGAGGTTCGTCTGTCCTAAAATCAGGAAGGAAGAAAGAAGGCAGCTCTATTTGGGTGGCCTATTAAGATAAAGCCTTTGTACCCCACGGGCTCTTTCTGCAGCACCTCCTGGTGTGCTCCTGAGGAATTCCTCTTACTCAGAGCTTCTCCTTTGATTTATGAGCCTCTAACCATGGCTAGAGAATTAAAAAATATAGTTTTCTATGTGAGGAAGAGACAGAGAGGAGATGCATAACGCTTTTGTCTGCAACGCAGTCTTTCTCCCACGTTAAGCCCGGTCCGTTCCCCCGGAAAACTGCTGGCTTCGCAGGTGGCGGAGTCTCCTTCGTTGGGGATTTCCGGGCCAAAGTTTATTCAGGGCCGCCCGTCAGGAGTGGCGTAATCTGGATTCCCGTCCAGACAGCAGGTTGGACCAGGGGGCCCTCGGAATCCCAGAGGAAGGACTGGAACACGTGGCCAAGTGGGGGTCCTTCTCTTTAGCTCGGAAGTGAGAGGCCCCTATTCAGTGTTAGATGAGGCTGAGAGAGAGTGACCGGCCCAGGGCCACCCCGTAAGTGTTCATGGCTCAGCAGCAGCAGCAGCAAAGAGTCTTCTGGCACTTGATAACCCTCGCGCCCCTCTGGGATCCCTTCCCTTCGGGATGCGTAGTTGGAGGGCAGCAGGGAGAACAGAGTGGAGCCTTCCAGGTGGGGTCTCTGTAACGTTTGACTGCCGTCCCGGGATCCTTTTCTCATGTGCAGTTTCTGGCCGGTTCCTCCTCACCCCTCCACCTGTGGATGTGACCGTTTTGTTCTCATTTTATTTGTAGCTCACATTCCTGTAATTCACACCACACAGTTTGCTTTAGGCTTTCTAATCGCTTAGCATTGTCTTAAATGATTTCTTCACACTTCACACTCTTGCTTAGTACGGAAATGCTTTTAAGGTCGCTGGCGGGGGGTCTCTCCTTTGGCAGGTGGGACATCACGAATTTTCACTACAGTCGGGTACGTTCCTACCAAACAAGGAAAGCACAAAAGGTCTTGTCCCAAACGTGACAAGCGTGACAGTTGTCGAAACGACTTGAGTAAGAATCTTATTCTCGTGAAAGTGATGGCACATTAATAAAACACTGGAACAAAATTCAGTACAGAGAGGGAACGATGCACACGTCGAAGAAAAGGGCAAAAGCAAGAGAGATCCGGTTAAGCAAATGCAAAAAGGTCTCTCAGTCGATCCCTTCCTCCGCTAAAGTACTTTAAGAGCCAAAGGCGTGGAGGTTCGTTAGAGAAGACACAGGATCGCAGACAAAACGCTCGGAGAAGCAAACATAAAACAGGTCTGTTTCGGAGGCCTGTGGTGGAGAGAGGACTAGGGGCAGGTCCTGAATGTCGGGGTGTCTGCTGAGGGGGTACACTTTGTCCTGGAAGAAGATATTTTTGACAAGTGAGAATCACCCAGGATGTCCCCCTGCCAAAGGCTTTCCCCAAAGCGGGGGAATGAGCTTTCAGAGGGTGGGTCAAAATTCAGGGGAGGGGGAGAGAAAAGCGGGGATTTTGGGGCAAAAACATCACTGCCGGACCTGTCATCCCGCGAAGGAGGGACCTGGGGATCAAGGTTGGTATCTGTATGGAAAATATAATACCATGTGTGTCAATCGTGTTCTGTAAAACGAAGGAGGGAGGAATTCCCAAGCGAGGCATAATCGGAAAAGGGATCGGAAATAAAAGCTTCAATTCCACGTTGTATTTGCAGAGCTCCAGGGCACGACCCTGTCTGGAACGGGGGTAGGTTTGTATTCGCTGCATTTAGAAAGGACAGTGGAGAGGTGGGGAGGTTGCTGAGAAGGGGAGCCTAAATGGCTGTCGTAGGAGGGGCAGATCTTTTTGCCAGCCATTGCAGCTCAGTCTTCCTTAACTGGGAAGACCCTGGAAACGAGATGAGTCCATAGGAAGACCCTTCGTGGGTTTAGATATGGCTACCACTATTTCTAGGTATTATGCCTTCCTGTGGTTTAATGCATTTTTTTTAAAAAAATTCCTACGGGGTCCCAGCTGCCTGGGAGTTCTGGTACTGCAGTCCTCCCTGATCCCTTTATGGGGTCTCAGAGCAGCGTCGGGCGGCCTTCGAGGCCTCCCTGGTCGCGAAGCCACGCAGATTGAGGGCAGGGACCCCAGCCTCGCCAGAAGGGGGCAGGACGAGAAGAGGTTTGTCCAGCAGCTGGGCTCTGAGTTGTATTGAGGGAAAGCGGGATTAGAACTCAGGTCCCTGCAACTAGTAAGCTAGCCTGAGAGGAACTGTTCCACTGCTATGGGAGCTCTCCCTCTCTTGAGGAACGCAGCCCCCCAAGAAACCTTTCTTTGTGTTCATCAATCTGCCATTGTGTGTGAGTTTTGGAGGGATCCTCAATCTAGCTGTTTTTCCTTCCAGTCCTCCTTTCCCGCTTTTTCCTCCTAAACGTCTACTTCAGGTTTGGGAAGGGGCGGCCAGGAGGGGGAAACGCTCTCCAGACCCGGAGGGAGCTCCTCGGTGTCGCGTTGTTCTGTTCTCAGCCGGGAACTGCAGGTGGCAACCAGGGGTCGTGTGTAGTTGTGCTTTTGTTCTGCCAGGGGATGGGTGGTTTGTGGTGCCAGTCTTGCCGTGTGGATTTTTGCTGCTTTGCACGAGTGTTGTAATTGGAGGTGTGCGTGGCGAGGGCTCTCTTGCATATTTGCTTGAAGCGTCAGGGATTTTACAGGCGTTTCAGAGGAGAAGGTGAAGGTGTGTAGGTCTGTGCAGGAAGTGCTGGTTTTCTGATATTGTGCTGTATTTAGAAGTTTGCGCCTGTGTCTGGTGTGGTGTGACGAATGTGAAGCCGCTTATTAATATTTGCAGCAACAACATAATAACAACCACAGTACTAAAAACAGCAAGCATTACCCCCCTCTCCTCAAGGCTTGAGGCGGGGTACAACGGAAGTTAAAATGCAATTAAATACATGATTAAAACACATTAAAATATGTTTAAAACATAAAACACTCTAAAAACAAACATATAATTAAAATCATAATAAAAAACACATTAAAATGAATGCGTGGATTGTTTGAGCGGTCGCTCGAGGCCGAGGTCGGTGTGATTGTCAGTCTTGTGGGATTTCTGTTAGGAGCGAGCTCAGGGCCTGGTTGCCACCCACATCTCCCGGCTGAGACCAGACCGAGGCGGCATCGGGGAGATCCAACCGGTTCCGGAGGGGAATCCCGCCCTCTCTGCTAGGGTGGGTTCAAGACCACTAGCCGGGTAATGTTTTTAATGTAGTTAATGCATCATTGTTGTTCGTCACCACAATCCATGTGGAGAGGCGGGATAAAAATAAATTTTTTTATTATTATTATTATTGTTATTATTATTATTATTATTATTAGCCACAAAGCGCCAGTGGCGAACCCAGGAGGAGGGTAACACTTGGCCCTTGAACCCCTGGGGTACCCGGGAGGATGCTCCACTCTGTAATCAGAGTTAGGGAGCCGTCTTTCCCTCAGGCATGGCTCCCTGTCTCAAGGGAGCTCCCTACAGGCTGGAGTGGTTCTCCCAAGGCATTTAGCACGCAGTAATAGACTCCCCCCCCCGAACTTGTAGACGCGGGTGGGGCATTGCAAGCCAGGTATGAGGAGGAAAGGCTCAGTAGTTCTAGCACCCCTCTCCCTACGTTGCCTGTAACACGGTGCAGCTGGGATGTTCAGCAGAAGTCCCCTTAATTTGTAGGCTAATTATTGGATTTACCCCTTTTCATTTACGTGAGGCAGCGTGTAGGAAAGCATGGCTCTTTTCTACTCTACCTGATCCTCTCAGACCCCGGGAGGAAGGCCAGGCAGAGAGGGAGGGAGGCACGCGGTGGCCCTTTGGGGAACAGAGGGACAAGCGGCCATTACGGCCCAGCGGAGGGGTCTTCCGCTTATATATCTGCTCTAAGGGCTTCATGCCACACGGGGTTCAGTATTCCAGACAGGGTCCGTACCGCATTTGGGCTCAAATCCGGAGACGTTTCTCACGTTCTGGTCCGAGGCCGGGAATTCCTCCCTCCACACATGTGTACCTGAGAATTTTGCTGATGTAAGAGTGCTCAGTCCTATTTTGATTGTTTCAGGAAGGTTTTCAAACTGTGTAAGATTATTTTTACTGTGCTCCCTTCTACTTCTGTTTGGAAACATAGGAATAATTAAAAATGGCTGTTTTTAGGGTGTTGCCCTTACTCCCAGGGGTTCCATTGCAGCGAAATCTGTGGGTACACCCCACCTCGTAGCTAGTAATGATGGAGGCTTCATGCCTTCCCGGGAGATCTCTGTGCATTAGTAAAACATAAATTTAGGGGTACACTCCCTCCATTTCTAGGAGTCAGAAAGGCTTCATGCCTCCCCCAGAGACCTCAGCCCTTAAATAGAGGAGATAGAAATAGAGGGGTACCCTCTCCCTGTAGCTAAGTGTGATAGAGGCTTGATGCCTCCCGTGGAAATCTCTGTGCATTAATAGATAGAAATCTAGGGGTGCACTCCGCCCATTTCTTCGAGTTAGAAAGGCTTCATGCCTCCCCCAGAGATCCCTGCCCTTAAATAGAGGCGAAAGAAATGTAGGGGTACCCTCTCCCTGTAGCTGGGAATGACGGAGGGTTCATGCCTTCCCTGGAGATCTCTGTGCATTAATAGAATAGAAATTTAGGGGTACACTCCCCCCATTTCTAGGAATTAGGCAGGCTTCATTCCTCCCCCGGAAATCTCTACCTATTAATAGAGAGGAGAGAAATATAGGGGTACCCTCTCCATGTAGCTCGGAGAGATAGAGGCTTCGTGCCTTCCGTGGAGATCTGTGCGTTAATAGAATAGAAATCTAGGGGTACGATCCCCCCATTTGTAGCAGTTAGAGAGGCTTCGTTCCTCCCCCAGAGATCTCTGCCCATTCATAGGGGGGAGAGAAACATCGGCGTACCCTCTCCCCGAGCTAAGATTGATAGAGGCTTCATGCCTCCCCCAGAGATCTATCCCCGTGAATGGAGGGGAGAGAAACATAGGGGTATCCTCTCCGCTTGTCTGGGAATGATATTGGCTTCATGCCTTCCCTGGAGATCTCTGTGCATTAATAGTATAGAAATCTAGGGGTACCCTCCCCCCATTTCTCGTAGTGAGAGTGGCTTCATGCCTTCCGCAGAGATCTTTGCCCATAAATACGAGGGGTAGAAACATATAGGGGTACCCTTCCCCCATTCCTAGGAATCATGGA
Source organism: Cyclura pinguis (assembly GCA_030412105.1). NCBI lineage: Eukaryota > Metazoa > Chordata > Lepidosauria > Squamata > Iguanidae > Cyclura > Cyclura pinguis. The sequence goes on from CM059607.1 coordinate 38,136, forward strand.
GGCTTCATGCCTTTTTTCGTGATCTCTGTGTTGTAGTAGAATAGAAATCTAGGGGTACACTATCCCCATTTCTAAGAGTGAGAGAGGCTTCATGCCTCCCCCAGAGATCTCTGTGCATCAATAGGGGGGAGAGAAACATAGGGGTACCCTCTCCCTGTAGCTAGGAATGATAGAGGCTTCATGCCTCCCCCTGAGATCTCTCCCCATGAATAGAGGGGAGAGAAATATAGGGTTATCCTTTCCTCGTAGCTAGGAATGATAGAGGCTTCATGCCTTCCTTGGAGATCTCTCTGCATTAATGGAACAGAAATCTAGGGGTACACTCCCCCCATTTCTAGGAGTGAGAGAGGCTTCATGCCTCCCCCAGAGATCTCTGCCCATTAATAGGGGGGAGAGGAACATAGGGGTACCCTCTCCCTATTTCTAGTAGTGAGAGAGGCTTCATGCCTTCCACAGAGTTCTCTGCCCATGAATAGAGGGGAGAGAAATATAGGGGTACACTCTCTATGTAGCTAGGAATGATAGAGGCTTCATGCCTTCCCTGGAGATCTCTGTGCATTCGTAGAATAGCAATCTAGGGGTACACTACCCCTTTTTCTAGTAGTGATATAGGATTCATGCCTCCCCCAGAGATCTCTGCCCATAAATAGAGAGGATAGAAATATAGGGGTACCCTCTCCCCATTCCTAGGAATCATTGAGGCTTCATGCCTTCACTTGAGATCTCTGTGCTTTAATACAATAGAAATCTAGGAGTACATTCCCCCCATTTCTAGGAGTGAGAGAGGCTTCATGCTTCCGCAGAGATCTTTGCCCATTAATAGGGGGGAGAGAAACACAGGGGTACCCTCTCCCCTTATTTAGGAATGATCGTGGCTTCATGTCTTCCGTGGAGATCTCTGTGCATTAATAGAATAGAAATCTAGGGGTACCCTCCCCCTATTTCTTGTAGTGAGAGTGGCTTCATGCCTTCTGCAGAGATCTCTGCCCATAAATACAGGGGATAGAAATATATAGGGGTACCCTTTCCGCATTCCTAATAATCATAGAGGCTTCATGCCTTTTTTCGTGATCTCTTTGTTTTAATAGAATAGAAATCTAGGGGTACACTCCCCCCATTTCTAGTAGTGAAAGAGGCTTCATGCCTTCCACAGAGATCTCTGCGCATGAATAGAGGGGAGAGAAACATAGGGGTACTCTCTCTCCTTAGCTAGGAATGATAGAGGCTTCATGCCTTCCCTGGAGATCTCTGTCCATCAATAGAATTGAAATGTAGGGGTACACACTCCCCATTTCTTGTAGTGAGAGAGGCTTCATGCCTTCCTCAGAGATCTCTGCCCCTTAATAGAGGGGAGAGAAATAGGGGTACCCTCTCCCTGTAGCTAGGAATGATAGAGGCTTCATGCCTTCCCTAGAGATCTCTGTGTATTAATAGAATAGAAATCCAGGGGTTCACTCCCCCCCACCTTTCTAGGGGTTCATGCTTTCCCTAGAGATCTGTGTCCATTGATAGATCGGATAGAAATCTTGGGGTAGATTCCCTCTCCTATACCTAGAAGTGATTCAGGCTTTAGGGCTTCCCCACAGATTTCTCTCTTTTAATATATTTATCCCAGTGGATTGTAAAGATGGACTTTAATCTCAAACTGGACATATTCCTTATCAGGCTGTGTGATGCGGGACTGGAGGAGACCCTCCAATGACTATTTATTTCTCTTATTGGGAGACTTTTCCCTGCATGACGACGGAGGAACCCAGAATTACCTTTCGTGGGAGAGCGATGGCTCAAATGGACGGAACTGGCATAAACGGACAAAACTGACTCTCTTGGGAAGAAGACGGACTTTGGCGCCTTTCCTCGAAGGACTCGAGAACCTCACCGATTTTTTGTGGGAGCGGAACTGTTAATGTTGGGTTTGATGTAAAGCCAGGATGGGACATTATTAGAAGGGAATTCGTTTAATACTCGCTCAGTGCGCATCGTGGTGTGTAAACGAGGGGGACCATCCGCCTTTCTGACCCGCTTTTCTTTCTTTTTCTCTGCCCGAAACGCTCCTGCCGCCGTCTTCTCCGCCTGCCGAGAGGGAATCCTTCGCCTGGAGGGGCCGGGAAGCGAGTGCGGTTCCTCCTGCGTGCAGAGCGTTCCTTCAGCCTTATCCAGGTATTCAGGCTTTAGAGGCTTGAAAAGCAGAAGAGAAAATGTTTCTGGGACCATTTTAACTGAAGCTTTCCTGTGTTTATTCTGCAGTAGAGAGATTAGTTGGGAGGGAAGAAGCCTCTGTGCCTTTTCCGGTCTCGTCGGTGTAGGAGGCTGCATAGAACGTCTGCAGAATGACTTTCCGCTTGCAACACGTTAGCATAGAGAATTCTTGCACGTGCATTTATCTAGAAACGTTTTGAATTAAACTCTTTGAAAACAGCCATGTGTGTTATTTCTCTGGGAGATGCTTCCTTAATCCATGTAAATGTGTACCTTTCCTAAAAAGATAAAAATCGCATCCTTGGATCCCGATAGCTGGACCTTAAGGTGCTGGACACCCTCCGGCCCTTCCTCTGCCCCTCTCCCACTTGCTCCGAATCCTGAGACGCCCACGGGGTTCCTCCGGAGGGACCAGGAGGTTCGAGAGATTTCCTCTGGGCTCCCAAAAGACGGCCTCTCTTTGAGCAGCCTGGAAAGTTCAGTTTGGGAGGCAGGAGGGGGAAGGAGGAACATCAGCCATAGTTTCTACACCTAGTTTTTCTTTTTTTGTTTCACGACCCACCTTTGCATTCGTATGTGGCCCAAGCGGCTTCCAAATAATCTCAAACAGAAATAAGATTTTACAAAACTTGGGGAAGCAGGCATTTCTATTCCACAATCAAGTTGTGATGAACCCTCGAAAGCACATTTAAAACTTTAAACGACAAAGGAGTGGTGGTACCGTTTGCCAGGACACTCTTGCCTTCTGATTTTGGAAGGTTCTGTCTGAATGAAATGCTCTTCCTTTGGTAGACCCTCCCGGAACCAGAGCAGTCCGCCTGGAGTAACAGGCAGCACTTTGGAGGGTGGGTAGAAAAGGGGGCACAGGCGGGGGGCCCGAAGGACAAAAGTCCTGCATGGGAACCCTCTTCCTGCAAGGCAGTCCCCCAGTTAACAGGAGCCGACTAGCGGGCTGGTGGCCCTGAAATTGGGGTTCCTGCAGGGGTCAAACAGAAGCAGCACAAGTTGAGGGAGGGCGCTTATTTTGAAAACTGCGGGATCTCTTAGAGGGATTATGGTGGCCTCCCTCGCAGGGTTTCATGGTCCCCGTCCTTTCATGGGGGTCTTTAGGTGAAGTTCTGAGGGTTTGAATCCATGCTTGGCCATGGAAACCCACCAGCTGACCTTTTGCAAGTCGCTCTCTCTCAGAGGATTGCGGGAGAAGAACCCCTCTGACCCAATCTTGGCACAAGGTGGGCTGTGGACCTCATTGGGGGGCACTTTAGCTTTGGGCCACCACCTCGTAGCTGGTTGCGGTTGGGCTCGATGCCCTCTGGAGGACCCTTTAAACTTTGTTTTTATTTCTACTTCCAAGGAAGGGGGATTCTTTTTATTTTTTTTTAAATGTATTTGCATTCTGTTTGTTCAGTCCAAAGGGCCCACTCTGGCGGGCGGGCGCATTTCTCATTCTCTTTACTGGGACTCCAGTGGCCTACTCTGCAGGGAGGCTGTTTTGCTTCAATGGGGTTGGGTGGACGAAACTACCAGGGTTCAGAGGAGGGTGAGGGGGAGAGAAGGCGGGGGGCAGAAAAAGCCTCCACGGTCGCCGAAAGCCCCTCGGCGGCCCGAGCGATATGGCGGGGGGGGGGGGAACGGCCCTCTGCCACAGAACGCTTTTCTTCTAGTCAAGGTTTCCGGAGGGAGAGAGACAGAGAGCGGACTTCAGTGCGTTGCCCAGAGCGGTCGGGGAAGTCCGCCTCTGCTGGCGCCGCTCGGGAACTTAAGAGTGGGCGTGGCTCTCCACATCCGGAGCCCCGGGGCGGGGCGTGGTGTTGATGGGGCTGGACCAGGCCTTCGGGTGGAAGTCGGTCACATTCCGGCGGTAGGGGGACAGGTCTCCACGTGGTCGGCTCCGACGAAGGGCGACGGGCGGAGGTCTGTCAGGGCCTGGAAGGAAAGGAGGAGGGGAGAAAAAGAAGGGGTTCCGAAAGGAGGCAGGGAGGAGGGGGCCTGGGAGAGAGGGGAGGGGGCCTGAAGGGGGGGAGGAGAAATTGGGGGCCGGGAGGGAGGGGGCGATGGGGCCGGACGAGGGGGATGCAGAGAGAAGAGGGAGCGGGGGTGAGCTGGGGGGGATTGGAGCCGGAGGGAGGGGAGGGGAGGGGGAGAGAGGAGCGGGGATAGAAAGAAGGGCGGTTTCTCCCAGGTATCCAGGGTGGGGGAGAGGGACGAGGGGGCCTTTCCTGGCATTTTGGAGGGGAGAGAGGAAGACGGGGGCACAGGGGGACAAGAGGGCTGGGGAGCATTTACCAATCTCCAGCTCGGGGCGGAACGGATGCAGCCGTATTAATTCAGGAGGTTTTGGGCACTTCGGGGGCCCTCCCCAAACCCCTTGCAGTCCGAGAAGGAGTGGGCACATCCCTCCCCTGGCCATTAAAATGTACTTTTCTCTGTCTGCAGACCTGGGACTATTTAGTTAGGAAAAGCCAGTAGGTGAGCCCCAGATTTTGCGTGCCAAAAACAGAGAAAGGGAGCTTTTGCTTATTCCTCTGTCTCGTTCAAAGTGGAAACAAGCCTCCCTTGCAGGGTTGTTGTCCAGCCACTCACCCCGACCATTTCCTCCCCCCTCCCCGCGGAAGCAAATCAGGTGTTTGGCCAACAACCCTCCTGCCTGGTAGCCTTCCGGAAGCCACTGGGCTCTTTGGTGTCCTCGTCGCCTCCCCGGAAGACCAAAGGAGGAAACGGCAGCGAGGAGCTGGGGTCAGGGAGCGTTTGCTCTTCCGGGACCTAGGCCGGCCAGGCAGAGACCCCCAGTGTTGGGTCCCCCCCACCCGGCAACCGCTAGTTTGAGTGGTCAAGAAAAAGGGACGGCCTCCCCTGTATACCTGTGTCTTTCTTTCCTCAGGACAACTTTTTAAATGAACGTGTTAATATCTTGATTTCCAACGAGGGGTATTCCTTTTGCTCTCCTCCGTATGCGTTGCCCGAAAATTTCCTTCCCTTCAACAGTTAAACACACAGCCAAAATTAAGAAAAATTGCACTGTTTATTCAATGCCCTTTCCTGTTGTAGGGGGGGGGAGTCCCACCGCCTGTTTCAAAAGAACAGCCGCAAGAGACCTTGAATCCACCCTAGGCCCCTTTCTGGAAGCAGGTGACGGAGGTTGGACTAGATGGCCTTTCAGGCTGTTTTCAGGACAGAGACTCCTCCAAAGCATTTGGGAATTGCGTGGTCCATTAAAGGGGGCCAACAGCCCACTCCTCCTGCCTGAGCCGGAGAAAATGAGGGTGCATTTTCTGCCCCAGGGAGTCCGGCCAGTGAAGGTTTTGTGGGAAGCAGGGCTGAGAAGCTGCAAATGTGCCTTTTGGTCCTTTGCGATACCGTGTATCCCGGAGGGATGGAGGCATCTCTCCCACCCTCCTCTCTCCTGGTAAAACGTGGCCTTAAAGTTCTCCGTCCACATTACACGTCCATGTCCATCCAGCACAGAGGACTCGGGGGGGGGGGAAGGGTCCTGTCCCCTTCTACTGGGGCTGATCCGGGTCTCCTACAGCAACCAGGGGGTCTTCAGGAAGCGGGTAATAGTTCGGGTCTTCTTCCAGTGGGTCGAAGATTAGCTTCCTCGAAGAGAGGAGGAAGGGAGCCGAAACGGAGACCCCCACAAAGCAGTCTTCGGGGGGCTGGGAGCATTCACCCCAATGAATCCCCTTGGGCTGCTCCCACTTTGGGTGGGAAATGGGTGGTGCGACTCACAGGAATCCGGGCGTCAAAAGAAGCTTTTGGTCCCCGGGCTGGTTGGGGAAAACGTCCTCTAGGAAGTGGTAGAGGTGGCCCACGGCAATGCCTGCGTGACGGGAGGAAACGGAGCCGCATGAACAGACACCCCAGGAATTGTATCTGGCCTCCAGAAAATTGGGGCGTCAAGGAGCCCGGCAGAACCCCAGAAAGGCCAAGTGGTGCAGAAGCCATGGCAGGACCGCCTAATCCTCCTCCTCCAAGCCGGCCCGTCCCCTGTATTTCGTACTCCAGTCCATCGACCACCCACCGAGCAGGTCGATGAGGATGGAGTTTCCGAGTAGAAGGGAGAAGCCCATGAGGACCCAGGGCATAAAAGGGGCCTGGAAGTTGAGGAGGCCGAGGAAGTTCATCCAGACGGAGGGGTTCCGGCGGCTCCAGACATACACCAGCATGAGGGTGAAGGCCTGGCTGAGGAAGAAGAGGCCTGCCAGGAAACCACAGAGCTGGCAGCAACAGGGGTCCGGGTCAGGGCAGGCGGAGAGGGGGACCCAGAGTGGCCCCCAAACAGGCAGGTCTTCGTTCCCCCTCCGCACCCGCCACCCACAGGAAAGGGGACCCCAACACGATACCGCCATGAGGATGCCCCCAAAGAGGAACAGGAAGACGAAGTCAGCCATCCGTCCCCGGAAAGAGTCCTCCTCCAGCATCTGGCAGTAGCGGTATCTGGGCAGAGCGGGGTCAGGAAGCCGAAAACAGGGAAGGAAAGGGGGGGTGGGGGACCTATGGGAAGAAGGCCCCGCCACTGTCCACACTGTCCAGCCTGGGCTAAAGGGGGCCGGCCTTTCCAAAAATACTCACGTGCTGAGGGGTGAAGCAGGGCCTGCCCTTCCCCCCTCCCCACCTTTTACAACCCAAGGTCAGTCCTCTTGTGGGGGGAGAAGGCCCTTTCATATCCCTCGCACTCAGGCCACAGACGGGCAAGTGCTTCCTGAATTATCCCCAGCGATGTGCCCCCCCCAGCACCTGCAGTAAATATTCTGCCCTTTATAAGTACAAAAAAAATTAAATATTTTGCTTTCTAGCCATTCAATGCAAGAAAATTATTCCTCTCTTTTTAAGTGCAATCGCATAAAATCATTCTGCTCTCTAATGATACAATAAAAGGAAATAACTCTGCTCCCTATAAACACAATGCAATAATAAAATAAAATACTCTGTTCTCTGCCAATCCAGAAAAATCAATTATTCCACCTTTTATCAAAGTAATGAGATAATGCATAATCTAACCTGCCATCTCAGTGCAATAATAAAATATTCCGCTCTCTGTAAATCCAATAAAATAAACTATTTTCCTCTTCATTAAAGCAATAAGATCATATACAAATGAACTGTCTTTGGTAATGCAATAACACTAATTATTTTACTCTTTATAAATGCAATAAAATCATTCTGCTCTTTATCAAAGCAAATAAACATAATATACAAATTAACTTACTGCGTCAAAGAGCAATAAAATAAAATTATTCTGCTCTTCACAAATTGTAATGCAACACCCAGACGTTTGGGGATGAGAGAGCAGGGAGGAGGTAGTCACACTCTCTCAGCCTGAGGAGAGGAAAGGAAGCAACAAAAGTCCTCTGGATAATAAATGAGCAAGAAATTTTGTAACTCAGATTTAACAGTCGAACAATGAAATAAATATTTCTTGAAAGGTGACGGGTGTCCACAATGGGTGGGGATCTGTGTTTAGGCGGAGACTCGAGGAAATTTTGGAAACCTGAAGGGAAAAAAAGGCATTGCCTTGATTTTCTTTTTTTTCCCCTTCTCAAATCTACCACAAAGGTTCGTCTGAGCATGCGCAGAGTGCCAGGGGTTCCTAAGGGTCTTGGGGAGGAAGGGAAAGACCCTGATCTGCAAAGGATACAGAAATATCAAGTTGAAGAAGAAGCTGAACCCCAGGGGACTGAAGAAGAGGAAGTTGGTCACCAGTCTCCAGATCTGGAAAACAGAGAAAGAAAAAACGGGGGGGGGGAGGAGCCACCGCTCTGGGTTTTACTCTGAACTTCAAGGAAGGTCCCAAATGTTAGAAACCCCAAATTTCATCCAGAACTACCCAGACAGTGGATCGAGCACCAGAAGAGGAGAAGGGTATCCCCAAGGGGCATCCAGTCCAACCCTAAAGTTAGGCAGGAAATAAATCCACAGGGAAAGGTGCTACAGCCCTGCCAGGCGGGCTGCCTGGACTGAGGCAGAAAATCCCCCGGGGAAAGCAGAGAGGAGGGTCCCCCTTTCCTGCGGTTCAGTCTTGTAGGCCCCCGAAGGAGAGACCAAGACCCTTGGGGATGGGCAACTGGGAACAGGGGCCCTGAGGAATCACCCAGGCGCAAAAAGGGGGGACCCATAATCCTGCCACAAAGGTGGGGGTGGAAGAAAGGACCCAGATTCTGTTTTTATGCACTTCAAAGAGACAGGGAGGAAGGGGGGCTCACCTTGAACTTCCTGAAGACCAGACCCGGGTTCAAATACAGCTCGAAAATGGTTGCGAATTCAAGTTCCTTCCAGGAAGGAAAAATGGGCAGGAAGAGAGAAAAAGGGGAGCCATCATCACTGTGGAGGAAAGGGAAGACTGCAAAGAGGAGGAGAGAGAGAAGGTAACTTTGGGGGGTTACCCTAATATTTCCCTTTCTCGACCGACCCCCAACCCTAAGCAGGGGCTGCCTCCCCTTTCATAGGCTCCCCATTCCAAGGCGAGGGGGAAAGGAGGTAGGGGGAAGGGATGCACCCCAAAACCCAGCCTGCACCCCAGGAGGAGGTGGAGGAGAGGGGTTCTCCAGTTCTGGGGGTCCCCTTGGGAGGAGGGGAGGCAAACGGAGGAGGGTCTCCAAAGTGGGGAGAGTGAAGGGGGACACCACCCCCTTCCAGGGAGGAAAAGCGGGTACCAGGGGCTGTACTCCCAAATGTTCACCACCTGCTTCTCGATTAGAGGAGGGCTGGGGGATCGGGACCCCCGGGGAGAGGGAGGGGGCTGTACCCCCAACGCCCCGCACCCAAAAATCCCCTCTCCCATGCCCAGGGGGGAGTCGGGCGCAGGGGGGTTCTCGGTTACTCAGAACGGTGCAGAGGACACAGGCGGTGATGTAGGCGCGGGCGACGGCCGGGACACCCCAGTACTCGGCCGCCAAGCCCAGCTGGGCCATGGACGGGGGCAGCGAGGTAGGAGGGCACAAATACCCAGAAACGAAACCCCACTCTGTCCGGTGGCCTCGGGCGGCCTGGAAGTCAGGCCTCATTTCCTCTCTTTTTAAGGCCTCTGTGGCACGCCCGCTCCCCAACTCTGGCCTATCTCAGGAGGGAGGGCGGGACGTCCGGAGAGCTAGGCCAATGGAGTCTTGGTTTCAGCCTCCTTGCTGACCCGGATGCTGCGAGGGAAGGGTTTGAGTAACGTCGTTTTCCGCCAATTATAAGCCTCTCCGAAGTCCATTCCTCTCGCCTCCGCTATTGTGTCCGAGGATAACGTAGATCTATTAAAAAATCTTGCAAAACGAATCCGGAAGTTTTTAGGACAGTTTCCAGGCTCAGTGTGGTCTAAAAGCTTGAATTATAGATTCATTGCCTCAAAAAATCACTTTTCCTGTCGGACGCAAGTCCTACGACAGCCATGCCAGGAAGGACAAACCGATAGAAAGACATGGGGGGGGGGGGGTCTAAGGCTTATTCTGCTCTCTTTGAATGCGAGGGACGAAAAATACCAAAGAGTAAAATAGAAACAATATAGAAAAGTACAATAAAATACTGTGCTCTCTATCCATTCAGTAAAATAGGGTAAAGCAAATGATACTGTTGCTTTTGAATGTAATAATTTACCTTTGTCTAAATCCCATGAAATCAAGTAGAATAAATCGTTCAGGTCTGTAAGAATGCAACAGAATAAAATAGATATTTCTGCTGCCTACAAAACATATTTCGGTGCAAAAGATTATTCTGCTCGGTATACAGTAAAATAAAATTTTATTAAATATATTACATTTTTCTTGTCTATACAAATGCAACACAATAAAGTAAACTATTTTACTGTGTAGAAATAAGAATAGATTATTATGCTTTCCATGCTGCATGGTGGCAGATAGCAACCTCTTTGGTTTTTTTATTAAATAAAAATCTTTTCATTCCTTCTCCTCCATCGCCATCTAGTGGCACGGAGGGTTAATTTTTAATTAAATAACACCACCTAATTCCTTGTCCTGCAGTGCCATATAGTGGTAGATAGGGACACTATTTTTAATTAAATAACACACCCTCATTCCTTCTGCAGCGCCATCTAGTCGCAGATAGGGACATTGTTTTTTAATTAAATAGAACCCCTTTTATTCCTTATCCTCCAGCGCCCTCTAGCGGCAGATAGGGATGTTTTTTAAATTAAATAACGCCCCCTAATTCCTTGTCCTGCAGCGCCACCTAGCGGAGGATAGGGATATTGTTTTTAAATAACACCCACTGGTTCCTTGCCCTGCACCACCTTCTAGTGGCAGATAGGGACGTTTTTTAAATTAAATAACGCCCCCTAATTCCTTGTCCTGCAGCACCATCTAGTGGCACATAGGGACATTTTATTTAATTAAATAGAACCCCTTCGTTCCTTGTCCTGCAGCGCCATCTACTGGCAGATATTTAATTAAAAAACAATATCTCTATCTGCCACTAGATGGCGCTGCAGGACAAGGAACCAGGGGGAGTTATTTCATTAAAAAAGAAAACTATTTTTTACTTAAATAAAACCCCTTTCATTCCTTGTCCTCCTGCGCCCTCTCTTGGCAGATAGGGACGTTATTTAATTTAAATAATGCCCCCTAATTCCTTGTCCTACAGCGCCACCTAGTGGAAGATAGGGACGTTTTTTAAAATACAATTCTTTTCATTCCTTGTCCTGCAGCACCACCTAGTTTCAGACAGAGATATTGCTTTTTCATCAAATAAAACCCCCAGTTCCTTCTCCTGCAGCGCTACCTAGTGGCAGATAGGGACTGCAGCGCCATCTATTGGAAGATAGGGACTCTTTTTATATACAACCCCTTTCATTTCTTGTCCTGCAGCGCCCTCTCGTGCCAGATAGGGACGTTTTTTAATTAAATAGAACCCCCAGTTCCTTCTCCTGCAGCGCCACCTAGTGGCAGATTGGGATATTCTTTATAATTAAATAAAACCCTTTTCATTCCTTGTACTGCAGCGCCCTCCCGTGGCAGATAGGGACGTTTTTTAAATTAAATAACGCCCCCTTAATTCCTTGTCCTACAGAGCCATCCAGTGGAAGATAGGGACATTTTTTTAAAATAAATAGAACTCCTTTCGTTCCTTGTCCTGCAGCGCCATCTAGTGGCAGATATTTAATTAAGAAACAATATCCCAATCTGCCACTAGATGGCGCTGCAGAACAAGGAACCAGGGGGAGTTGTTTCATTAAAAAAGAATGCTATTGTTTAATTAAATAAAACCCCTTTCATTCCTTGTCCTTCAGCGCCCTCCCGTGGGAGATGGGGACGTTTTTTAAATTAAATAACGCCCCCTAATTCCTAGTCCCGCGGCGCCACCTAGTGGCAGACAGGGATATTGCTTTTTCATTCAATAGAACCCCCTGGTTCCTTCTTCTACAGCTCCCTCTAGTGGAAGGTAGGGATATTGTTTTTAAATTAAATAGCGCCCCCTAATTCCTTGTCCTGCAGCGCCATCCCTATCTGCCACGGGAGGGCTCTGAAGAACAAGGAATGAAAGGGGTTTTATATAAAAACAGTCCCTATCTTCCACTAGATGGCGCTGCAGTCCCTACCTTCCACTAGGTGGCGCTGCAGGACAAGGAATTAGGGGGCGTTATTTAAATTAAAAAACGTCCCCATCTGCCACTAGAGGGCGCAGGAGGACAAGGAATGAAAGCGGTTTTATTTAAGTAAAAAATAGTATTTTTTTTTAATGAAATAACCCCCCCTGGTTCCTTGTCCTGCAGCGCCATCTAGTGGCAGGGATATTGTTTTTTAATTAAATATCTGCCAGTAGATGGCGCTGCAGGACAAGGAACTGGGGGTTCTATTTAATTAAAAAACGTCCCTATCTGCCACGAGAGGGCGCTGCAGGACCAGAAATGAAAGGGGTTGTATATAAAAACAGTCCCTATCTTCCACTAGGTGGCGCTGCAGGACAAGGAATTAAGGGGGTGTTATTTAAATTAAAAAACGTCCCTTTGTACCACGAGAGGGTGGTTGGTTTGCTTTATTGGTTTATTGTTTATGATTAAATAAAACCCCTTTCATTCCTTGTTCTGCAGCGCCCTCCCGTGGCAGATAGGGACATTTTTTTAAATTAAATCGTACCCCTTTCATTCCTTGTCCTGCAGCGCCATCTACTGGCAGATATTTAATTAAAAAACAATATCCCTGCCACTAGATGGTGCTGCAGGACAAGGAACCAGGGGGAGTTATTTCATTAAAAAAAAATACTATTTTTTACTTAAATAAAACCGCTTTCATTCCTTGTCCTCCTGCGCCCTCTAGTGGCAGATAGGGACGTTATTTAATTTAAATAACGCCCCCTAATTCCTTGTCCTGCAGCGCCACCTAGTGGAAGATAGGGACGTTTTTTAAAATACAACTCTTTTCATTCCTTGTCCTGCAGCACCCCCTAGTTTCAGACAGAGATATTGCTTTTTCATCAAATAAAACCCCCAGTTCCTTCTCCTGCAGCTCCACCTAGTGGCAGATTGGTTTATTGTTTTTGATTAAATAACACCCCTTTCATTCCTTGTTCTGCACCGCCTTCTCGTGGCACAAAGGGACGTTTTTTAATTTAAATAACACCCCCTTAATTCCTTGTCCTGCAGCGCCACCTAGTGGAAGATAGGGACTGTTTTTATATACAACCCCTTTCATCTCTTGTCCTGCAGCGCCCTCTCGTGCCAGATAGGGACGTTTTTTAATTAAATAGAACCCCCAGTTCCTTCTCCTGCAGCGCCACCTAGTGACAGATTGGGATATTCTTTATGATTAAATAAAACCCCTCTCATTCCTTGTTCTGCAGCGCCCTCTAGTTGCAGATAGCGACGTTTTTTAATTTAAATAACGCCCCCTTAATTCCTTGTCCTGCAGCGCCATCTTGTAGAAGATAGGGATATTTTTTTAAATTAAATAGAACTCCTTTCGTTCCTTGTCCTGCCGCGCCATCTAGTGGCAGATATTTAATTAAAAAACAATATCCCTATCTGCCACTAGATGGCGCTGCAAGACAAGGAACCAGGGGGAGTTATTTCATTAAAAAAGAATGCTATTGTTTAATTAAATGAAACCCCTTTCATTCCTTGTCCTTCAGCGCCCTCTAGTGACAGACGGGGACGTTTTTTAAATTAAACAACGCCCCCTAATTCCTAGTCCCGCGGCGCCACCTAGTGGTAGACAGGGATATTGCTTTTTCATTAAATAGAACCCCCTGGTTCCTTCTTCTACAGCGCCCTCTAGTGGAAGGTAGGGATATTGTTTTTAAATTAAATAGCGCCCCCTAATTCCTTGTCCTGCAGCGCCCTCTCGTGGCAGATAGGGACGTTTTTTAATTAAATAAAAAACCCCGTTCCTTCTCCTGCACCACCACCTAGTGGCAGATTGGGATATTGTTTTTGATTAAATAAAACCCCTCTCATTCCTTGTTCTGCAGCGCCCTCTCGTGGCACATAGGGACATTTTTTTTTTTTAATAGAAGCCCCCTTAATTCCTTGTCCTGCAGCGCCATCTAGTGGAAGATAGTGACATTTTTTAATATTATATGGAACCCCTTTCGTTCCTTGTCCTGCAGCGCCCTCTAGTGGCAGATATTTAATTAAAAAACAATATCTCTATCTGCCATTAGATGGCGCTGCAGGACAAGGAACCAGGGGGAGTTATTTCATTAAAAAAGAATACTATTTTTTACTCAAATAAAACCGCTTTCATTCCTTGTCCTCCTGCGCCCTCTAGTGACAGATGGGGACGTTTTTTAATTTAAATAACGCCCCCTAATTCCTTGTCCTGCAGCGCCACCTAGTCGAAGATAGGGACATTTTTTTAAATTAAATAGAACTCCTTTCGTTCCTTGTCCTGCAGCGCCCTCTAGTGGCGGATAGAGACATTTTTTAATTAACACCTCCTCGTTCCTTCTCCTGCACTGCTCTGTAGTGGCAGACAGGGATGTTATTTTTTAATTAAATAGAATCCCTTTCATCCCTTGTCCTCCTGCGCCCTCTAGTGGCATTTAGGGACGTTTTTTAAAATACAACCCTTTTCATTCCTTGTCCTGCAGCACCAACTAGTGGCAGACAGAGATATTGCTTTTTCATCAAATAAAACCCCCAGTTGCTTCTCCTGCAGCGCCACCTCGTGGCAGATAGGGACTGCAGCGCCATCTAGTGGAAGATAGGGACTGTTTTTATATACAACCCCTTTCATTCCTTGTTCTTCAGCGCCCTCCCGTGGCAGATAGGGACGTTTTTTAATTTAAATAACGCCCCCTTAATTCCTTGTCCTGCAGCGCCCTCTAGTAGAAGATAGGGACATTTTTTTAAATTAAATAGAACTCCTTTCGTTCCTTGTCCTGCTGCGCCATCTAGTGGCAGATATTTAATTAAAAAACAATATCCCTATCTGCCACTAGATGGCGCTGCAGGACAAGGAACCAGGGGGAGTTATTTCATTAAAAAAGAATGCTATTGTTTAATTAAGTAAAACCCCTTTCATTCCTTGTCCTTCAGCGCCCTCTAGTGGCAGATGGGGACGTTTTTTAATTTAAATAACGCCCCCTAATTCCTTGTCCTGCAGTGCCACCTAGTGAAAGATATGGACATTTTTTAAAATTAAATAGAACTCCTTTCGTTCCTTGTCCTGCTGCGCCCTCTAGTGGCGGATAAAGACATTTTTTAATTAACACCTCCTCGTTCCTTCTCCTGCACTGCTCTGTAGTGGCAGACAGGGATATTATTTTTTAATTAAATAGAATCCCTTTCATTCCTTGTCCTCCTTCGCCCTCTAGTGGCATTTAGGGACGTTTTTTAACATACAACCCTTTTCATTCCTTGTCCTGCAGCACCACCTAGTGGCAGACAGAGATATTGCTTTTTCATCAAATAGAACCCCCAGTTCCTTCTCCTGCAGCGCCACCTAGTGGCAGATTGGTTTATTGTTTTTGATTAAATAAAACCCCTTTCATTCCTTGTTCTACACCGCCCTCTCGTGGCACAAAGGGACGTTTTTTAATTTAAATAACACCCCCTTAATTCCTTGTCCTGCAGCGCCCTCTCGTGGCAGATAGGGACGTTATTTAATTTAAATAACGCCCCCTAATTCCTTGTCCTGCAGCGCCACCTAGTGGAAGATAGGGACGTTTTTTAAAATACAACTCTTTTCATTCCTTGTCCTGCAGCACCACCTAGTTTCAGACAGAGATATTGCTTTTTCATCAAATAAAACCCCCGGTTCCTTCTCCTGCAGCGCTACCTAGTGGCAGATAGGGACTGCAGCGCCATCAAGTGGAAGATAGGGACTGTTTTTATATACAACCCCTTTCATTTCTTCTCCTGCAGCGCCCTCTCATGCCAGATAGGGACGTTTTTTAATTAAATGGAACCCCCAGTTCCTTCTCCTGCAGCGCCACCTAGTGACAGATTGGGATATTCTTTATTATTAAATAAAACCCCTTTCATTCCTTGTTCTACAGCGCCCTCCCGTGACAGATAGGGACGTTTTTTAAATTAAATAACGCCCCCTTAATTCCTTGTCCTGCTGCGCCATCTAGTAGAAGATAGGGATATTTTTTTAAATTAAATAGGACTCCTTTCGTTCCTTGTCCTGCCGCGCCATCTAGTGGCAGATATTTAATTAAAAAACAATATCCCTATCTGCCACTAGATGGCGCTGCAGGACAAGGAACCAGGGGGAGTTATTTCATTAAAAAAGAATGCTATTGTTTAAATAAATGAAACCCCTTTCATTCCTTGTCCTTCAGCTCCCTCTAGTGACAGACGGGGACTTTTTTAAATTAAATAACGCCCCCTAATTCCTAGTCCCGCGGCGCCACCTAGTGGCAGACAGGGATATTGCTTTTTCATTCAATAGAACCCCCTGGTTCCTTCTTCTACAGCGCCCTCTAGTGGAAGGTAGGGATATTGTTTTTAAATTAAATAGCGCCCCCTAATTCCTTGTCCTGCAGCGCCCTCTCGTGGCAGATAGGGACGTTTTTTAATTAAATAAAACCCCCAGTTCCTTCTCCTGCAGCACCAACTAGTGGCAGATTGGTTTATTGTTTTTGATTAAATAAAACCCCTTTCATTCCTTGTTCTACAGCGCCCTCCCGTGGCAGATCGAGACGTTTTTTAAATTAAATAACGCCTCCTAGTTCCTTGTCCTGCAGCGCCATCTAGAGGCACATAGGGACTTTTTTTAAAATACAACCCTTTTCATTCCTTGTCCTGCAGCACCACCTAGTGGCAGACAGAGATATTGTTTTTTAATTAAATAGAACCCCCAGTTCCTTCTCCTGCAGCGCCATCTAGTGGCAGATTGGGATATTGTTTTTGATTATATAAAACCCCTTTCATTCCTTGTTCTGCAGCGCCCTCTCGTCGCACATAGGGACGTTTTTTAATTTAAATAACGCCCCCTTAATTCCTTGTCCTGCAGCGCCATCTAGTGGAAGATAGGGACATTTTTTTAAATTAAATGGAACCCCTTTTGTTCCTCGTCCTGCAGCGCCCTCTAGTGGCAGATATTTAATTAAAAAACAATATCTCTATCTGCCACTAGATGGCGCTGCAGGACAAGGAACCAGGGGGAGTTATTTCATTAAAAAAGAATACTATTTTTTACTTAAATAAAACCCCTTTCATTCCTTGTCCTCCTGTGCCGTCTAGTGGCAGATAGGGACGTTATTTAATTTAAATAACGCCCCCTAATTCCTTGTCCTGCAGCGCCACCTAGTGGAAGATAGGGACGTTATTTAATTTAAATAACGCCCCCTAATTCCTTATCCTGCAGCGCCACCTAGTGGAAGATAGGGACGTTTTTTAAAATACAACTCTTTTCATTCCTTGTCCTGCAGCACCACCTAGTTTCAGACAGAGATATTGCTTTTTCATCAAATAAAACCCCCGGTTCCTTCTCCTGCAGCGCTACCTAGTGGCAGATAGGGACTGCAGCGCCATCAAGTGGAAGATAGGGACTGTTTTTATATACAACCCCTTTCATTTCTTGTCCTGCAGCGCCCTCTCGTGCCAGATAGGGACGTTTTTTAATTAAATAGAACCGTCAGTTCCTTCTCCTGCAGCTCCACCTAGTGGCGGATTGGGATATTCTTTATGATTAAATAAAACCCCTTTCATTCCTTGTCCCGCAGCGCCATCTAGTGGAAGATAGGGACATTTTTTTAAATTAAATGGAACCCCTTTCGTTCCTTGTCCTGCTGCGCCATCTAGTGGCAGATATTTAATTAAAAAACAATATCTGCCACTAGATGGCGCTGCAGGACAAGGAACCAGGGGGAGTTATTTCATTAAAAAAGAATGCTATTGTTTAATTAAATAAAACCCCTTTCATTCCTTGTCCTTCAGCGCCCTCCCGTGGGAGATGGGGACGTTTTTTAAATTAAATAACGCCCCCTAATTCCTAGTCCCGCGGCGCCACCTAGTGGCAGACAGGGATATTGCTTTTTCATTCAATAGAACCCCCTGGTTCCTTCTTCTACAGCTCCCTCTAGTGGAAGGTAGGGATATTGTTTTTAAATTAAATAGCGCCCCCTAATTCCTTGTCCTGCAGCGTCATCTAGCAGAAGATAGGGATATTATTTTTAAATAACACCCACTGGTTCCTTGCCCTGCACCACCCTCTAGTGGCAGACAGGGACGTTTGTAAATTAAATAACGCCCCCTAATTCCTTGTCCTGCAACACTATCTAGTGGCACATCGGGAAATTTTAATCAAATAGAACCCCTTCCGTTCCTTGTTCTGCAGCCCCCTCTCGTGGCACATAGGGACGTTCTTTAATTTAAATAACGCCACCTAATTCCTTGTCCTGCAGCGCCCTCTATTGGAAGATAGGGACTGTTTTTATATACAACCCCTTTCATTCCTTGTCGTTCAGCGCCCTCCCGTGGCAGCTAGGGACATTTTTTAAAATACGACCCTTTTCATTCCTCGTCCTGCAGCACCACCTAGTGGCAGACAGAGATATTGCTTTTTCATCAAATAAAACCCCCAGTTCCTGCTCCTGCATCGCCACCTAGTGGCAGATTGGGATATTGTTTTTGATTAAATAACACCCCCTGGTTCCTTGTTCTGCAGCGCCATCTACTGGCAGATAGGGGTTTTATTTAATTAAAAACATGTCCCTGTCTGCCACCAGATCGCGCTGCAGGCCAAGGAGTTAAGGAGGGTTTATGTAACTGAAAAATGTCCCTATCTTCCACTAGATGGTGCTGCAGGACAAGGAATGAAAGGGGTTGCATTTAAGTAAAAGAAATGTCCCTATCTGTCACTAGATGGCGCTGCAGGACAACGAATGAAAGGGGTTTTATTTAAGTAAGAAAAATGTCCCTATGTGCCACCAGATGCCCAAACCATTACACAACTCCGACTCCCATAACCTTAAAGACATCCCCTCCCCACTCAAGGTTGGGGAGCCCACAACCCCACGAGGGTGTCCACGTGACACTTACAGCTCTTCCAGTTGTGCTGTTAAGCCCCTCCCTCATCTTCTGCTGCTTCTCCCTTTCACCTCCTCACTACTGCTCCCCAATCTGAATTAACACACCACCAGCCCCAGGAGGAGGAGGGGGAAGAATTTTCCTTGCTCCTTAACAACAGATATCAGGAAGTTCCCAGAACTAGAGCGCTCCCCCCAGAGGCCCATAGCCCACCTATGTTTGGGGGTTGTCATGTAAAGATTTGTTCACATAGGGTAAGCCCTTTATGCCATCATCCGAGACCGAGAGAGTGCGACACGCCCAGGGTTACCCAGTGGACTTCCATGGCAAAGCACAGATTTGGACGCAGCCTCTAAAGTCTTAGTCCGGTGCAAAAACCACTCCATGACACTGGCTCTCACAACCTCCAACCCTGCCAGGGAGTCCGCGTGACGCTCTCCAAAGGCTCTTGTGGCTGTGATATTAAGCCCCCTCCCTCGTTATGTGCTGTTCCTCTCACCTCTGCACCAAACCCAGTTTTTGTGTTGGCAGCCGCAGGTGGGCTGCTCCTGTTCACCGAAGAGCCCCCTCACTGTAAAAGGCCATGGGAGGGCCACCGAGACAAGGGAGTGGGACTTTGAGCCTCAGGAGCCCCCTCATCTCCCCCCATTCTTCCTTTGCACCCTCTAAAGTGCAGCCTGTTATTCCCGGTAGGCTTCTATGGCCGCTGGAGGTTCCACCGAAGGAAGCGAGCAAAGCTGATGAGTTCCCTCCCAGCCTGTGGAAATACCGTGTCGCCTCCCACCACTTCTTAATTCCGATTCCGCACCAAATCTGATTTGCCTGCCACCAGCCCCAGGTAGACAGCTTATCTTTAGCAAGGACTCACCTTGCAGGAAATAAGGGGGTCAGGCCTATCCATATACAGGGTCTCACAAGCGATTTTGAGCCTTGGGGCGGCCCCCCCTTGCCTGCACCCTTTTCTTTCCCTCCCTCCAAAGTTCTGTTATTCCAGGCAGAGTTCTCTGTCTGCTGGAGGCTCCGAGTGCGGGATGGCACCCTCCCACGGCTGGAAGCTGAGCCCCAAGTTCCTCCTCCCCCCATGGTTGGGCCGCATTTTCAGCTGGGGTTTTGGACGCTTGCAGAAGCACAGCCACATTCCCATGGCTTGTGTTAAATGGACGTGTGCGCGCGTACACATTACCAACATTGAAAAGACGGGCACTGGATTTGCCTGTCACGGGCCTGCAATAGCATCTCTGGCTGCCTGATCCATGAAAATCGTTTTCCCCCAAATCTCTCTCGAGTGGGCTGTGGAACCCCCTCCCCCCATGTGGCCCCCTTCTGCTCCCTTCCCACCAGAAAGCAAAGACCTTCTTTTTAAAGGAGAACATTGTAAAATCACTACACAAGAGCATCCTGGGAAACAGGACCCCATAGCTTTGTTACTTTAATAAAGGTTTTAGACATGTTTTCAAGGGTTTTTAACTACATGATTGTGGAATGGAAATGCTTGCTTTTCAAACTTTTTGAAAACTTCATTTTCGTTTCATAGTATTTGGAAGCCGCTTGGGCCGTATTCGAATAAAAAAGAGGAATAAGAATTAAACTGATGAAATAAAAATAAAGTTAGAAATTGTGGCTGATCTTCCTCCTTCCCCCTCTTGCCTCTCAAATCGAACTGTCCAGGCTGCTTAAAGAGAGGAACTCTCTGGAACCGCTCGGTCTGCCCGGAGGAAGCCCCGCAGGCGTCTCAGGATTCTGAGCAAGCACGAGAGGGGCAGAGGAAGGGCCAGAAAGTGTCCAGGATGTGAAAGTCCAGTTAGCAGGATGTAAGGACATGAATTTTATGTTTTTAGACAAGGTAGAAGTTTACATGCATTAAGGAAGCTTTTCCCACAGCAATTAAATAAAGAGTGTTTTCAAAAAATATTTTATGCAAAAGGATTGCGGATGGATGCACGTGCAAGAACTCTCTACGGTAACGTGTTGCAACCGTGAAGGAAAGTCTTTCTCGAGACGTTCTACGCAGCCAACGCGAATCACGCAACTCCGAAAATGCGAAGAGGTTTCTTCCCTTGGGACTGATTTCTGTACTGCAGAACAAACACAGGAAAGGCTCGATTACAGTTGCCCGAATTTACAGCACAGTTCCGCTTAAGAGATTTCCCCAGAAAAGAATGAATGTCTGGCTGAGACCCCCTCTGTGCAACTGAGCCAGAAAGGAGGGTGTGGGGAGGCTCCCCAGAGCTCGAGGGCAAGAAAAGCCCACCGGACTGGACAGGACTGGATTTCATGCACCGTGTTGGCTCTCCTATCTTATTCCATTTCAACTATGTTTTAAAACGATTTTTAATTTTCTTTTGAAGCACAACTCTTGGACATTCTTAAAATTGGATTAAGACTTTTAAAATTGTGCCGGGTTTCCACTTGTAAACCTCACCGAATCATCTGCTGGGAGGATGGCAGAATAGCAATAAAATTAAATATTGAGGCACTGGTCTCTGCTGCCCTCTCCAGACGTTGAGAGAGAACACACACGGGGTGAGGGTGCGGCACAACCTGCCCTCTCTCCTTTCTCTAAACTTGCATTTATGGAGCTGAAACTCCACGGGACTCAGAACGCTTTCCCATGCTTAACATTTTATGCCTTTTACTGAGTGGAAGCGCAGCATGGAAACTTTAATTCAAATAAGTGCTGATTAGATTATGAAAGCGTGAGGGTAAGAAAGCATCCAATCGTAGGGAGCAAACATGTCACGGAAAAGCTTAGAAAAGCAACCCGATAAAAGCGGAACCATTTTCTCTTCTGTTTTTCAAGGCCCCAAAGCCCGAATACCTGAATAAGGCTGAAATAACGCTCTGCACGCAGGGAGAACCGCACTCGCTTCCCGGACCCTCCAGGTAAAGGGTTTCCTCTCGGCAGGCAGAGAACATGTCGGCAGGAGCCTCTCCGGTGTTTCCAGCACAGAAAAAGAGAGAGAAAAGTGGGTCAGAAAGACAGATGGTCCCCCTCATTTACACAGCAGGTTCTGCACTCAGTGAGTCTTAAACGAACCCCCTCCTCTCCATGTCCCATCCTGGCTTTTCATCAAACCCAACATTAACAGTTTAGCTCCCACAAAAAGTCAGTTAGGTTCTCCCATCCTTCGAGGAAAGGCACCAAAGTCCATCCTCTAATCAAAAAAATCAGTTTGGTCTATTTCTGCCAGTTCCGCCCATTTCAGCCATCGCTCTTCCACGGCGGGTAATTCCTGGTTCCTCCCTGGCCACGCAGGCAAAAGTCTCCCAATAATAGATTAATCTTCGGTGGGTCTCCTCCAGTTCCGCATCACAGAGTCCCATCAGGAACTGAGTCCAGTTCGAGATTAAGCTCGATTTTCACTAGTCACTGAAATAAATATATTAAGGTAGAGGAACGTAGAAAAAGGGAAGGCATAAAGCCCCCATCCCATCTAAGTACAGGAGGAGGGTACCCCGATATTTTTATCCACCTTATTGATGGACAGAGATCTCGAGGAACGCATGAAGCCTGCATCACTCCTTGCTACAGGGGGTGGGATGGGGATACACCAAGATTTCTTTCCCCTCTATTAATAAGAGAGATCTATATGGGAAGCCTGAAGCCTCTATCACTCTTAGGTACGGAGGGGGCGTACCCCAAGATTTCTATCTCCTCTATTAAAAGAAAGAGATCTCTTGGAAAGGCATGAAGCTTCTTATGATTCCTAACTGCAGGGGAGAAAGTACCCTTAGACTTTCAACCCTTGTATTAATAGACAGAGATCTCTGGAGAAGGCATGAAGTTTCTATCACTCCTAGCTACGGGAGAGTGTACCCCAAGATTTCTATCTCCTGTACTTGTGGACACAGACCTCTAGAGAAGGTGTAAGCCTCAATTACCTCTAGCTACAGCAGGGTGTACCCCAAGATTTCATTTCCCTCTATTAATAGACAGAGATCTCTGGGGAAGGCATGAACCCTCTATGACTCATAGCTATGGGAGGGTGTACCCTAAGATTCATATCTCCTCTATTAACGGACAGAGATCTCTGAAGAAGGCATGAAGCCTCTATCACTCCTAGCTACAGGTAGAGGGAATCCCAATATTTCTATCCCCCGTATTAATGGACAGAGATCTCTAGGGAAGGCATGAGGCCTCTACGACTCCTAGCTACAGGAGGGTGTACCCCAAGATTTCTATCCCCACTATTAATAGACAAAGATCTTTGGGGAATGCATGAAGCCTCTCTAACACCTAGAAATGGGGGGAATGTACCCCAATATTTCTCTTCTATTCATGGATAGAGATCTCAGGGGAAGGCATGAAGCCTCTATCACACCTAGCCACAGGTAGAGGGTACCCCTATATTTCTGTCCCCTCTATTTAAGAGCAGAGATCTCTGGGGGAGGCATCAAGCCTTTCTAACTCCTAGAAATGGAGGGACTGTACCCCTAGATTTCTATGAATGCACAGAGATCTCCTGGGAAGGGATAAAGCCTCTGTCACTCCCAGCTACACAGATAGAGTACCCCTATATTTCTATCCTCTCTATTAACGGCCAGAGATCTCGGGGGGAGGCACGAAGCCTTTCTAACTCCTAGAAATGGGGGGAGTGCACCCCTAGATTTCTATTCTATTAACGCACAGAGATCTCCAGGGAAGGCATGAAGCCTCTATCACTCCTAGCCATAGGGAGAGGGTAACCCTATTTTTCTATCCCCTCTATTCATGGGCAGAGATCTCTGGGAGAAGCATAAAGCCTTTCTAACTCCTAGAAATGGGGGGACTGTACCTCTAGATTTCTATCAATGCACAGAGATCTCCAGGGAAGGCATGAAGCCTCTGTCAGTCCCAGCTAAAAGGATAGGGTACCCCTATATTTCTATCCTATTAACGGGAGAGATCTCTGGTGAGGGATGAAGCCTTTCTAACTCCTAGAAAAGGGGGGAGTGTACCCCCAGATTTCTTTTCTATTATTGCACAGAGATCTCCAGGGGAGGCATGAAGCCTCTATCCCTCCTAGCTGCAGGGAGAGGATACCCCTATATTTCTATCCCCCCATTAATGGGCCTAGATCTCTGGGTTGGAAGCCGCTCTAACTCCTAGAAATGGGGGGAGTGTACCCCTAGATTTCTATTCTATTAATGAACAAAGATCTCCAGGAAAGGCATGAAGCCTCTATCACACCTAGCCGCAGGGAGAGGGGGCCCCTATATTTCAATCCCCTCTATTAATGGCCAGAAATCTCTGGGGGAGGCATGAAGCCCTTCTAACTCCTAGAAATGGGGGGAGTGCACCCCTAGATTTCTATTCTATTAATGCACAGAGATCTCCAGGGAAGGCATGAAGCCTCTATCATTCCTAGCTACAAGGAGAGGGTACCCCTATATTTCTATCCCCTCTATTAATGGGCAGAGATATCTGGGGAAGGCATGAAGCCTCTCTAACTCCTAGAAATGGGGGAGTGCACCCCTAGTTTTCTATTCTATTAATGCAAAGAGATCTCCAGAGAAGGCATGAAGCCTCTATCACACCTAGCTCCAGGGAGAGTGTACCCCTATATTTCTATCCCCTCTATTAATGGGCAGAGATCTCTGGGGGAGTCATAAAGCCTTTCTAACTCCTAGAAATGGGCGGACTGTACCCCTAAATTTCTATTCTATTAATGCAAAGAGATCTCCGAGGAAGGCATTAAGCCTCCATCTCTTCTAGCCACAGGAAGAGGGAACCCGTATATTTCTATCCCCTCTATTAATGGGCAAAGATCTCTGGCGGCGGCATGAAGCCTTTCTAACTCCTAGAAATGGTGGGAGTGTACCCCGAGATTTCAATTAATTCACAGCAATCTCCAGGGAAGGCATGAACCTCTATCACTCCGAGCGACAGGGAGAGGGTACCCCTATATTTCTCTCCCCTCTATTAATGGGCAGAGATCTCTGGAGGAGGCATGAAGTGCTTCTATATTTCTAGAAATGGGGGGAGTGTACCCCTAGATTTCTATTCTATGAATGCACAGAGATCTCCAGGGAAGGCATGAAGCCTCTATCACTCCGAGCTACACGGAGAGCGTACCACTATATTTCTCTCCTCTCTATTAATGGCCAGAGATCTCGGGGTGGGGGGGCATGAAGCCTCTCTAACTCCAACAAATGTGGGGAGCGTACCCCTAGATTTCTACTCTATTAATGCACAGAGATCTCCAGGGAAAGCATGAAGCCTCTATCATTCCTAGTTACAGGGAGAGGGTACCCCTATATTTCTCTCCGCTCTATTAATGGGCGAGATCTCTGGGAGAGGCATGAAGCCTTTGTAATTGCTAGGAATGGGGGGAAGTGTACTCCCTAGATTTCTATTCGATTAATGCAAAGAGATCTCCAGGGAAGGCATGAAGCCTCTATCATTCCTAGCTACAGGGAGTGGGTACCCCTATATTTCTCTCCGCTCTATTAATGGGCAGATATCTCTGGCGGAGGCATGAAGCCTCTCTCACTCCTAGAAATGGGGGGAGTGCACCCCTAGATTTCTATTCGATTAATGCACAGAGATCTCCAGGGAAGGCATGAAGCCTCTCTCACTCCGAGCTACAGCGAGAGCGTACCCCTATATTTCTCCCCCCTCTATTAATGGGCAGAGATCTCTGGGGATGCATGAAGCCTCTCTAACTCCTAGAAATGGGGGGAGTGTACCCCTAGATTTCTATTCGATTAATGCACAGAGATCTCCAGGGAAGGCATGAAGCCTCTCTCACTCCGAGCTACAGGGAGAGCGTACCCCTATATTTCTATCCCCTCTATTAATGGGCAGAGATCTCTTGGGGAGGCATGAAGCCGGTCTAACTCGCAGAAATGGAGGGAGTCTACCCCTATATTTCTTTTCATTTAATGCACTGAGATCTCCGGGGAAGGCATGAAGCCCCTATCACTCCGAGTTACAGAGAGTGGGTACCCCTATATTTCTATAATCTCTATTAATGGGCCTAGATCTCTTGGGGAGGCATGAAGTCTTTCTGACTCCTAGAAATGGGGGGACTGTACCCCTAGATTTCTATTCTATTAATGCAAAGAGATCTCCGAGGAAGGCATTAAGCCTC
Organism: Cyclura pinguis; assembly: GCA_030412105.1. Lineage (NCBI taxonomy): Eukaryota > Metazoa > Chordata > Lepidosauria > Squamata > Iguanidae > Cyclura > Cyclura pinguis. Next base: position 63,822 of record CM059607.1, read on the forward strand.
CATCTCTCCTAGCCACAGGAAGAGGGAACCCGTATATTTCTATCCCCTCTATTAATGGGCAGAGATCTCTTGGGGAGGCATGAAGCCTCTCTAAGTCCTAGATATGGGGAGAGTGCACCCCTAGATTTCTATTCTATTAATGTACAGAAATCTCCTGGGAAGGCATGATGCCTCCATCACACCTAGCCACAGGGAGAGGGTACCCCTATATTTCTATCCCCTCTATTAATGGGCAGAGATCTCTGGCGGAGGCATGAAGCGCTTCTATATTTCTAGAAATGGGGGAGTGTACCCCTAGATTTCTATTCTATGAATGAGCAGAGATCTCCAGGAAAGGCATGAAGCCTCTATCACTCCGAGCTAAACAGAGAGGGTACCGCTATATTTCTCTCCCCTCTATTAATGGGCAGAGATCTCTGGTGGAGGCATGGAGCCTCTCTAACTCCAGAAATGGGGGGAGTGTACCCCTAGATTTCTATTCTATTAATGCACAGATCTCCAGGGAAGGCATGAAGCCTCTATCATTCCTAGCTACAGGGGGAGGGTACCCCTATATTTCTATCCCCTCTATTAATGGGCAGAGATCTCTGGGGGGGCATGAAGCCTCTCTAACTTCTACAAATGTGGGGAGTGTACCCCTAGATTTCTATTCTATTAATGCACAGAGATGTCCAGGGAAGGCATGAAGCCTCTATCACTCCGAGGTACAGGGAGAGTGTACCGATATATTTCTCTTCGCTCTATTAATGGGCAGAGATCTCTGGGGGAGGCATGAAGCTTTTGTAATTCCTAGGAATGGGGGGAGTGTACCCCTAGATTTCTATTCTATGAATGCACAGAGATCTCCAGGGAAGGCATGAAGCCTCTATCATTCCTAGCTACAGGGAGAGGGTACCCCTATATTTCTATTCCCTCTATTAATGGCCAGAGATCCCTGGCGGAGGCATGAAGCCTCTCTCACTCCTAGAAATGGGGGAGTGTACCCCTAGATTTCTATTTTATTAATGCACAGAGATCTCCAGGGAAGGCATGAAGCCTCCATCATTTCTAGTTATGAGGTGGGGTGTACCCCAGATTTCGCTGCAATGGAACCCCTGGGAGTAAAGGCAACACCCCAGAAACAGTCATTTTTAATTATTCCTATGTTTCCATATAGAAGTAGAAGGCAGCACAGTAAAAATAATCTTAAACAGTTTGAAAACTTTCCTGAAACAATCAAAATAGAACTGAACACTCTTACATCAGCAAAATGCTCAGGTACACTCTTGTGGAAGGAGAAATTCCCGGCCTCAGGGCAGAACGTGCGAAACATCTCGGGATCTGAGCCGAAACGTGGTACGGACCCTGTCTGGAATATTGCACCCCGTGTAGAATGAAGCCCTTAGAGCAGATATATAAGCAGGAAGTCCCCTCCGTTGGGCCGTGATGGCCGCTTTTCCCTCTACTCCCCAAAGGGCCCCCGCATGCCTCCCTCCCTCCCTCTCTGCCTGGCGTTCCTCCGGGGTCTGAGAAGATCAGGTAGAGTAGAAAAGAGTCATGCTTTCCTACACTCTGCCTCACATAAATGAAAAGGGGTAAATCCAATAATTAGCCTACAAATTAAGGGGACTCCTGCTGAACATCCCGGCTGCACTGTGTTACAGGCAATGTGGGGAGGGGGATGCCACAACTACTGAGCCTTTGCTCCTCGCAATGCCCCCACCTGCGTCTACAAGTGGAGTTCGGGGGGGGGAATACTACTGGGTGCAAAATGCCTCGGGAGACCCCCATAGGCCCTGTAGGGAGCTCCCTTGAGATGCCTCCCTTCCTCTGGCTACAGAGCGGTGCATCCTCCCAGGTACCCCCAGGAGTTCAAGGGCCAAATGCTACCCTCCTCCTGGGTTCCCCATTGGCCGTTTATGGCTTATGACCAGCCAGTGGTCTCGAACCCACCCTAGCAGAGAGGGCGGGATTCCCCTCCGGAACCGGTTGGATCACCCCGATGCCGCCTCGGTCTGGTCTCAGCCGGGAGATGTGGGTGGCAACCAGGCCCTGAGCTCGCTCCTAACAGAAATCCCACAAGACTCACAATCACACCTAATTCGGCCTCGAGCGACCACTCAAACAATCCACGCATTCATTTTGATCTGTTTTTTATTATGATTTTAATTATGTGTTTGTAATTTAAAGTGTTTTACGTTTTTAGTATATTTTTGTTGTACCCCGCCTCAAGCCTTGAGGAGAGGGGGGTAACACTTGTTTTTATTGTTGTTGTTGTTATTATGTTGTTACTGTAGATATTATTAAGCAGCTTCACATTCGTCACACCACACCAGACACAGACGCAAACTTCTAAATACAACACAATATCAGAAAACCAGCACTTCCTGCACAGACCTACACACCTTAACCTTCTCCTCTGAAAAGCCTGCAAAATCCCTGCCACTTCAAGCAAATATGCAAGACAGCACTCACCACGCACACCCTCCAATTACAACACTCGTGCAAAGCAGCAAAAATCCACACGGCAAGACTGGCACCACAAACCACCCATCCCCTGGCAGAACAAAAGCACAACTACACACAACCCCTGGTTGCCACCTGCAGTTCCCGGCGGAGACCAGAACAACGCGACACCGAGGAGCTCCCTCCGGGTCTGGAGAGCGTTTCCCCCTCCTGGCCGCCCCTTCCCAAACCTGAAGTAGACGTTTAGGAGGAAAAAGTGGGAAAGGAGGACTGGAAGGAAAAACAGCTACATTGAGGATCCCTCCCAAAACTCACACACAATGGCAGATTGATGAACACAAAGAAAAGCTTCTTAGGGGGCTGCGTTCCTCAAGAGAGGGAGAGCTCCCATAGCAGTGGAACAGTTCCCCTCAGGCTAGCTTACTAGTTGCAGGGACCTGAGTTCTAATCCTGCTTTCCCTCAATACTACTCAGGGCCAAGCTGCTGGACAAATCTCTTCTCGTCTTGCCCCCTTCTGGCGGAGGCTGGGGTCCCTGCCCTCGATCTGCGTGGCTTCGGGACCAGGGAGGCCTCGAAGGCCCCCCGACGCTACGCTGAGACCCCATAAAGGGATCAGGGAGGACTGGAGTACCAGAACTCCCACGCAGCTGGGACCCCGTAGGAATTTTTTTAAAAAAAATGCATTAAACCACAGGAAGGCATAATACCTAGAAATACTGGTAGCCGTATCTAAACCCATGAAGGGTCTTCCCATGGACTAATCCCGTTTCCAGGGTCTTCCCAGTTAAGGAAGACTGAACTGCAATGGCTGGCAAAAAGATCTGCCCCGCCTACGACAGCCATTTTGGTTCCCCTTCTCCGCAACCTCCCCACCTCTCCACTTTCCTTTCTAAATGCAGTGACTACAAACCTACCCCCGTTCCAGACAGGGTCGTGCCCTGGAGCTCTGCAAATACGTGGAATTGGAGCTTTTATTTCCGACCCCTTTTCCAATTATGCCCCCCTTGGGAATTCCTCCCTCCTTTATTTTACAGAACATGATTGACACACATGGTCTTACATTTTCCATACAGATACCAACCTTGATCCCCAGGTCCCTCCTTCGCGGGCTGACAGGTCCGGCAGTGATGTTTTTGCCCCAAAATCCCCGCTTTCCGCTGCCCCTCCCCTGAATTTTGACCCACCCTCTGAAAGCTCATCCCCCCGCTTTGGGGAAAGCCTTTGGCAGGGGGACATCCTGTGTGATTCTCACTTCTTGCCAAAAATATCTTCTTCCAGGGCAAAGTGTACCCCTTCAGCAGACACCCCGACATTCAGGGTCTGCCTCCGGTGATCTCTCCACCTCAGGCCTCCGAAACAGACCTGTTTTCTGTTTGCTTTTGGAAACGTTTTGTCTGCAACCCTGTGTCTTCTCTAAGGAACCTCCACGCCTTTGGCTCTTAAAGTACTTTAGTGGAGGAACAGATCGACTGAGAGACCTTTTTGCATTTGCTTAACCCGGTCTCTCTTGCTTTTGCCCTTTCCTTTGACGTGTGCATCATTCCCTCACTATACTCAATTTTGTTCCAGTTTTTAATTGTTTTGCCATCACTTTCATGAGAATAAGATTCTTACTTAAGTCCTTTGGACAACTGTCATGCTAGTCACCTTTGGCACAAGGCCTTTTGTGCTTTCCTTGTTTGGTAGGAACGTACCTGACTGTAGTGAAAATTCGTGATGTCCCACTTGCCAAAGGAGAGGGCCCCCCCAGCAATCTTAAAAACATTTCTGTACCAAGCAAGAGTGTGAGGAAATCATTTAAGACAGTGCTAAGTGATTAGAAAGCCTACAGCAAACTGTGTGGTGTGAATTACAGGTATGTGAGCAGCAAATAAAATGAGAACAAAACAGTCACAACCACAGGTGGGGGATGAGGAGGAACCAGCCAGAAACAGCACGAGAAAAGGATCCCGGGACAGCAGTCAAACGCTAGAGACCCCACCTGGAAGGCTCCACCCGGTTCTCCCTGCTGCCCTCCAACTACACATCCCAAAGGGAAGGGATCCCAGAGGGGCACGAGGGTTATGAAGCGCCAGGAAGGCTCTTTCCTGCTGCTGCCGAGCCATGAAGACTCACGGGGTGGCCCTGGGCCAGTCACGCTCTCTCAGCCTCACCTAACACTGAATGGGGTCCTCTGACTTCCGAGCTAAAGAGAAGGACCCTGACTTGGCCACGTGTTCCAGTCCTTCCTCTGGGATCCTGAGGGGCCCGTGGTCCAACCTGCTGCCTGGACAGGAATCCAGATTACGTCACCGCTGACGGACGGCCCAGAATACACTTTGGCGGCGAAATCCCCAATGAAGGAGACTCCGCCATGTGCAAAGCGGGCAGTCTTCCGATGAAACAAACCGGGCTTAACGTGGGAGGAAGACTGCGTTGCAGGGAAAAGAGTTATGCATCTCCCCTCTCTCTCTTTCTCACATAGAAAACTATATTTTTTAATTCTCTAGCCATGGCTAGAGACTCATAAATCAACGGAGGAGCTCTAAGTAAGAGGAAGGAATTCCTCAGGAGCACACCAGGAGGTGCTGTAGAAAGAGCCCGTGGGGTACAAAGGCTTTATCTTAATAGGCCACCCGAATAAAGAGCTGCTTCTTCCTGATTTTAGGACAGGCGAACCTCCAAGCCGTGTGGTTTAGGGGTGGCCACAGCTGGGCCCCTCCTCAAGGAACTGAGCCAGAGCCATTTAAAGGCACACAACCTGGCAACCATCCCTAAATCCGGGGGGGGGGGAGACCTCGGGTCTTAATATCAAATCCCACCCTTCACTTTCAGGGATAAATCGCAGGGGGTTCAAGGATTAACCCGTCATTCCTTTCTCCTCTTTTTCCTAACCTCAAAAGACCCGGACGGTGCGGACCCTTTGGTGGCCCTTTCCTCCAGCTTCTCCTTCTCCCCAACATCCTTTTCAAATACAGAAAACTCTACACCATATTCCAGGTGGGGTCTCCCTGTGGGTCTGTGCAAAGCCAGAAGGACCTTTGGGGCTTCATTTCTGGCCTTTTCCAATTAAGTCCAACTCAGAAACGCAGCCCTTTTCGCAGACGTCCCAGCCACGAGCCTCCCCCCCTCGGCCGGTCCCTCGCAGCCCACATCCTGCGCTTACGTACGGGAATTTCATTAACATTTTGTCCTGGTATCATCCCTTCAGATACACATTCCCAAAATTTCTCTTTTAAAGTCCATTTCAACCCCATCCCACCCTCATTTGGAGCATTTTCCCCCTCTGTCTTTTTTTGTTTACATCACATTCCTTTGCGTTACATTTTCTTTATGTTACATTGCAACATATTACATTTGTTTACGTTACATTATCCCTTGCCTTCTGCAAACATGATTGCCTGAATCCCATTTCCCCACATCAAGCTGATCAATAAAAAGATTATTTTCATCCCAACCTTGTGGTGTAGGCACATTTTGCATTTACTTCTCAGAATGTTTGGCCCGCAAGCCTGCGGCTTCCCCAACAGCCCTCCAGAGCTTTGCCTCTTAAATTAATGGCTCCTAAATTTAAACAGCGAAACACTTCCCTCGGGACAAACAAATTACTTGGAGGGAACCAAGTTCTAATCCTGTGTCGCCTCAATACTACTATAAGCCCAGCTACTGGGGAAACTTCTATCCGATCGCCTGATTCTAGTCAGGCTTGGGTCCCGGCCTCAATCTGCGTGGCCTGAGGACCAGACAGACCTGGAAGACCCCCTCTCCAAGGCTGAGAACCCATAAAGGGATCCGGGAGGACTGGATTACCAGAACTCCCAGGCAGCTGGGACCCCTCAGGAATTACGCGTTTAATAATGAGAACTATTTGGAAGTGAGGCCTCCCAGGAATGAGGATGCCACGCAATGCAAACCTGGGAGAAAAATTATGTTTTTAAAGCATATTAATTCATAAGATATAGCTTTAAGAATTATCAGTATTTCAAGTAAAGCTGGACCCATAAAGGGCCTCCTCGCTTCTCAGAGTCTTCCCAGTTGAGGAGGACTGAATTATAAGGGCTGGGAAAAGGATTTGCCCCTTTCGGGTCCTACAACTCCTCTCCTGCTCCCAGTGGGCCCAGCAAACCTCTGCCCCCTTAACTGGTCTTGCTGGGCCCAAGGAGGATTTACCTCTCCCAGGAAGAGAACCTGGGAACCTTCAGCGGCCGTTTTCATCCTGGGTGCTGCAGAAAATCTAAATTAAAAAGGACCACTACAGCGCTATATACCAGCCATAAAAGATGTTTTGACTATCACATCACACTGTAACATTTACAATTACTATTTCCCACTCTGTGTATTCTCCAGAGGTAGTTATTCTCATTATTTTAGGCTTCTGGGGTGCTGGTGGCTGAGATCCCATTCACAGAAAATTAAGTTCAAAGGGACCACAGGGGTCATCTAGCCCAACCCCAGCAGGACAGAAATCCCTCTAACTCACCCCTGAAGGGTGGCCAAGAAATCCTCTTCCATTTCAGAGGCATTAACTTATGAGGAAAACTGGGCTCTTCAATTAAGGCAGCGGAGGAGATATGTTGGGGGATCTGACATCTCTGCATTTGCTCTATGGGGTCTCCTACATTCCTCCTCCTTCCCACATTTATTTTCCTACGCGATTTTTTATTGTCTTGCTCATCCTCGCAGTATTTCCTGCACGGCTTTCTCGTTGCTTCCACGGCAGTCAGAGTCTTACCTGCCTCGCCAGAACACTGTTGCCGCTGTTACTCTTGACACACGCCTAAAAGTCAAAATTCATGATGCCCCCTCCCCTGCAAGGAAACTGAGCCCCCTCCCCCCAAAAACAGTTCCCCACACAGTTAAAACATGGAAAGGAAAGAAAAACATTGAAGGCCACTCAAAGCAATGGGAAAGCATGGCTGAAAGGGAGAGACAGAATTAAAGACAAGTAGGAAAGGCATTGAGAGCAGCGGCAAAAGAAAAGCCTTGGGGGGCAAGGGTGGGATGGGGGGCGCCTGGCACGTGAGGGGGCCAAGGAAACACGGGCAGAGGCCCCCGAGATCCCGGGACCTATTTCTACCTCCTGCCCTCCAACTCCATTTCTAAACTAGAGGAGAGCTCTCCACTGGGGAGGGGGTCTCCCGGCCGGTGGTCCATCTACGCCCCACAGAGCCAGGGAACGGCTTAGTTTGGGCTGCCCTTCTCTCAGCCTGACCTAAAACTGAACGGGATTCTGGAAGGACAAAATGGAGGGCAGGGGAGCCACGCAGCAGCAAATGGAAGGCAGACTTTTAAACGAAACCTCTAAATTACCTGAGGAATCGACACAGCCTCTCCCAGCGTCCAGAAGCTAGAAAAGCCTGGGAGATTCTGACGGTGACCTGGGGGGCCAAAATGGTTTCTAGCCAAGGACTGAGAACCTCTTCTGAAGGAGGAGGCTTCCCGAGACAGGAGGAAAGCTCTCCGGCTCGATACTCGGGGAGCGTTAAGCGCAGGGCGCGTGAAGCACCATCCCGGCCATGAAAAATGGGATCTCCGCACACATCGGGACCTCTGCAAGACGTGAAGTCCCGCGCGGGCCACGAGGGACATCCCTGCGACGGGCCAGGACCACCTCCCCACGTCCAAAGAGTTCCTGTGCCCAGATCCAGAGGTCTGCTTGGTTTCCCCAAGGTGTCCGGAAAAGCCCTGCCTTTCTATACTCTGCCTTCAATAAGTAGTAAGGGGGCAAGCCTATTCGTTAGCCTACAGATCAAGGGGGCTTGTGCTGTACAGTCCGGCTGCACCATGTTACAGGCAATGTGGGGCAGGGGGATGCCAGAGCTCCTGAGCCTCGGCTCCTACTACCTGGCTCAGAGCGCCACAGCCACGTCTACAGGTGGGGCTCTGGGGGGGTGGATTTATTACTGGGTGCAAAAAGCCTCGAGAGATCCCCCCCAGGCCCTGTAGGGAGCTCTCCCGAGACAGGGAGCCATGCCTGAGGGAAAGACGGCTCCCTTCCTCTGGTTACGGAGCGGAGCATCCTCTCGGGCACCCCAGGGGCTCAAAGGCCGAGCGCCAGCCTCCTCCCGGGTTCCCCGCTGAAGCCTTCAGGCTTACGGCCAGCCGTCTCCAACCCCCCCTGGAACTATGATGGAACCCCCAGGAGTGAATGCACCCCCCAGAAAGCCCCCATTCCTCTCCATACCTCTGCTCACAGATTCCAATTAGAGACTGCCCCCCCAACCAGCTGTTTAGCTTTCCCATCTCCCTTCCCATTTGTTCCTCTAGAACATGTAATTCCAGTTTAGAGAATGACGGACCGGGAAGGGCGAAATGCTCTGCTAACCGTTCTGGGGCACTGCTCCTTTACGAGGCCCTTCTGGAAGGGACCCCCAAAGGCAGCCAGACTTCCGTCCCTTCCTCCTTCTGCGCGGGGACCGTCCTGTTTGCCGGACGCGGGACGCGGAGGGGCATTCCCGGCGGGGGGCGGCGTGGGTCACGCTGGAGGGGGAGTGGGTAAATGCTCCCCTGGCGTGATGGACGATGTTCTGGGGACCCACGGCGTCGCTCCCGGGGTGGATGAGGGGGCAGAGTCAGGGTGGGGGGTTGCGGCGGGCTCTCCCTCCCGCACCGCCACGCCGGGCATGGTTTCCCTTTGTGGGCACGCGGCTGTTCAGGGTCGGGGGGTCTCCGTGGGCGGGGAAAGGCCGGGGGCCCGGAGCCTGAGAGGGGGTCCTCGATGCCGCCTAGGTCCGGTCCCTGCCGGGAGCTGCGGGCGGCAACCGGGGCCCTGAGCTCACTCCTAACAGAAATCTTACAAGACTCAAAAACACACCAACCTCCGCCTGGAACAACCCACGCAAACAATACACACACACACACACTTTAATGTGTTTTTAATATTATGATTTTATTTATACGTTTGCATTTTAAAAGTTTTGTGTTTTTGGTGTATTTCAAGCATGTTTTTCATTGTGTTTTAAGCTCTCTCGTACCCCACCTCAAGCCCTGAGGAGAGGGGGGTAACCGAGCTTATTATTAATATGGTTACTATGTGGTTGCTTTGTTTCTATTGTTATTATGAATGTTATTAAAGAAGTTCACATTCTTCACACCACAACAGACACACACAACAGATACCTAAGTACAACACAACATCACAAAGCCAGCAATTCCTGCACAGACCTACACACCTTAACCTACACACAGCTGCTGCCTTAAACGTCCCACCAAATCCCTGACACTGCAAACGACTAAGCAACAGACCTCTAAACACACACCCCCCAAATCGCAACACTCACACGCACGACCGGCACCACAACCCACTCACTGCCAGGCAGAACGAAAAGAGACACACACAACCCAACAGTGGTTGTCCCTGCAGATTTCGGCTGATACCAGGCCCAGGCGGTATCGAGGAGCTCCGATCGGTTCCGGAGGGGAATCCCACCCCCTCTCAGACTCTGGACCCCCCGGTGTTTCCTCGCCCGCAGAGAGACCCCCGCCTGGAAGGGTGGCGGGCCCCCCGAAGGGAAAGCATAGTCCGGATGGTCATACCGGGCGGAAGAGGCCGCCACAAACCCCGACGCCAAGCCCGTCCCCCGATCGACACTGGGAGCGAGGTCACGGGGCCCCACAATACCGCCCATCACCCCCAGGGGACCATTATCCCGCTCCCCCCTCGGCGTGACCCCCGCCGCCCCCTCCCGAGAAAGACCCCCCGTGTTCAGCATAGGGCAAAGGGGAGCGTCTCTGTGCAGAGAGAGAAAGGGAAAGAAGGGGGCTGAAGGAGAGGCAGCCCCCAGAAGAGAAAGCAGAGCATTTCCCCCTTCCTGGTCCCCCATTCCCAAAGCTGGAAGCAGATGTTTTGGAGGAAAAAAATGGAGAGGAGGATTGGAAGGAAAAACAGCTAGATTGAGGAACCTTCCCAAACTGAAACCCAGTGCCAGACCTATGGAGAGAGATCCAGGTTTCTCAGGGGGCTGCATTCACCAAGGGAGAGCTTCCATGGCAGTGCAACAGTTCCCCTCAGGCTATCTCATTACTTTCAGGGAACTGAGTTCTAATCCTGCATCACCTCAGTACTACTATAAGCCCAGCTGCTGGGGAAACCTCTATCTGATCGCCCCGCCCTGGCGAGGCTTGGGAGACCTTGAAGGCCCCCCGACGCTAGGCTGAGATCCCATAAAGGGATCAGGGAGGACTGGATTACCAAACCTCCCATGCAGCTGGGATTCCCCCAGGAATTACGCTCTTTAAACAAGGGACAATCAAGTATAATAAGGAGAACTATCCGTAGCTAGGGCCTCCCAGGAAGGAGGATGCCATGCTACGCCTCCCAGAGAAAGTAACTTGGGACACAGCTAAAGTCAGCCCATGAAGGGCCTTCCTACGGACACCTCCAGTGGCCCCTCCTGAAATATGTTTTTAAAACATATTAAGCCATAATAAGACATAATACTGAGAACTACTGGTATTGGAAGCTAAGCTGGACCCGTGAAGGGCCCCCTCGCTTCTCAGAATCTTCCCAGTTCAGGAGGACCAAATTATAAGGGTTGGGAAAAGGATTTGCCCCTTTCGGGCCCTACAATGCCTCTCCTGCTCCTAGTGGCTCCAGCAAACCTCTGTCTCCTTAACTGGTCTGCTGGGCCCAAGGAGGATTTACCCCCTGCAGGAAAAAAACTAGGAGCCTTCGGCAGCCATTTTTTATTCTGGGTGCAGCGGAAAATCTAAATTAGAAAGGACTACTGCATCACTACATCTCAGATATCAAAGATGCTTTTACTAATTTGCACTCTGCACATGTTCTTGAGCTAGTTTCTCTCCATATAGATTTAGGTCTTTGGGGTGCTGAGGGCTGAGATCCCAGTCACAGAAAGTCAAGTTAAACGGGTCCCAGGGGTCATCTAGCCCAACCCCGATAGGATGGAAGGGCACATTAAGGCACCCCTGAAGGGTAGCCACAGAATTCCTGCTTTGAAAACTCCCACAGAGGAGTCCCTTGTTGCACGTACCACGGGCAGACCGAGACCGTACAACACGTAGCACGTTAGGCGTGCGCCCCCACCCTCCCTCACACTGAAAATCCCTTTTTCTTTCTCTCATAATAACCACCCAAAGAAAAAACACAGACACAGGTTTTCAAATTTCTTTATTAGAAATTGCATTATAAATACCTAACTCTTTCTAATAGTATGTTAAACATACTCCTTAGATGTCAGATAACTGTAGTATGTAAACATTTCAAGTTAACCTTCCAAAATTATTATAAATTGCCTTGAATCCCATCCTTGGAGAAAGGAGGGATCTAAATTTAATCAAGGAGTAAATCAAAAAATAGCATGCAACTTCCCACAAATTCCTGCCAGTGCCAGTAAAGGCTGCAGGAAAAGTCAGGGTGGCATCGAGGCTTTGCATTAATAAGCCACTCAAACGCACAGCTCCCTTCTTCCTTCCTTCCTTCCTTCCTTCCCTCCCGCCCCCGCTTTAAACATTTTCCTTTCTCTCTATGTTTAGGGTCTGTGGGACTTCTCCCAAAATGAAGAGAGAGGTCTCCTCCTTGCCACAACCATACAGAGGCCCTGGCTGTTTCCAAAATTTTGCTCATGCATGAGCTGCATTTTTACAGCTTTTTTTTTTTTAAAGAGTTCTTGAAGAACAGGACAGAAAATCTGCTTGGTTCTTCTGCTTTGGGGCTGATTTAACAAAAGAAGAACCAGCAAAGTGAATTAGGCTGAGGACCTGCCTCTGAGACTATGCTTCAAGGCCAAAGGTTTTAACACCAGGACCTCTGGAGCCGTAGGCTGAAATCCACAAAAGCTCACGTGCGTGTGTGTCTGGGGGCAGAGGGGGGGACACCTTGGAGAAAACCAGCCAGACGACACTTAACTGGGTTCTAATACGTAGGCCTTGTCCCCTTGATTTACTCCAGGAGCGGTGCTGCCAACGTTTTTTATTCCTGTCTTGAGCAGGCAGGCCTCGAGGCAGCAATCCGGATCCAGGCACAGGAACAAAAGTGAGGGGGCCACCTGCTCAGTGGCATTTGTAAACCAACTAAAGATGGTGGAGGCGCAGACATTTTGGCACTGGCTCCCTGCTGAGTCTTTCCAGGATCCCCCAAACTGCCTGAAGCATACTTAAGAGGAGATTCCTGGAGGGTGAGCACCTAATCTATGGATGGGAGCCATTATGGGTCATCTGCTGCGTGCGTATGTGTGTGTGCAGTGTGGTCTGTGAGGATGGAACAAGATTCTTACCCACCTCTGTTGCTCTTTGGCGTGGCTCCATCCTTTCTAAGCTGCCTGTCCCTCGGAGTGGGTTGCATTGCATTTGAAGGACTGAAGAAACAGCCATCCCTGCATTAATAGAAAATACTGCTGCTTACATGCCTTCAATTCTCCTTTTCCATCTTTTTTTAAAACTATGTTTTTGTGTATTCAGCTGCTCTGTTCTTGTGTCCTATTTCCAACTAAACTCACATTTTACTTTTTTTCCTTAAAAAATACTTTTTATACAATTAAGATTTTTGTTTTGGTGTTTTCCCTTAATGTTTATAAGCTGTCCTGGAACCTGAATAAGGAGAAAGGCATGAATTTAATAAGCAAATAATAAATCCCCTTTGGCTTCTTTCTTTTTTTCTTGTTCTTTATTCAGATGACTTCTTTTCTTCTTCTTAACCCTTCTTTACTAGATTTAAACTGTGTATTGCATTGCTACGTCTTTGTATTGCTTTCTCAGCAATGCTAAGTTCTTCTTTTTTTTTTTCAAAAAGACCTTCCAAAACGAATCTTGTGGTGTCTTTCTTAAAATGCTTGCAAGCTGCCTTGTATATATATATGTATATATATGTATGTATAAAGACAATAAATAAAATAAATAACAGTAAGAAAACTCATTTCTTTTCTTCCATCCAGTTAAGAAAGCAGATTCTCAAGATTTTTGGTCTTATTTTTTTAAAGCCACTTGTTGTTGTTGTTTTTAAAAAACACTTTTGTACAACTTAAGTAAATGATAATAATAAAATTTATCTCATTTTCTCAGGAAAGCTGTAAATAGCTTTCATTTTCCCCTCAGATTTTCAAGATTTTGTGCCTTATTCCTCTTAAGAACACTTGATTAATTAAAAAAATACCATTTCTCAAGAAAAAAAAATTCTGTACAACTTACCTTTCAAACTTTATCCTGTGGTGCATTTCTAAAAATGTCCGTAAGCTGCCTTGGATCCTGTACAAAGAAAAATACAATAGACAAAAGTCCGTGAATAACAAAAATAAAATTCACCTCATCCCCTGAAGAGAGCTGTGGATTGCCTTCATTTTCCCCTCAGACTGCACATTTTCAAGATTTTTGCTCTAATTTCTTTCAAAAACACTCCCCTTCTTTCAAAATATAACTTCTCCGCTGCTTGGCTCCCATTAGCTGTGCTTTTCATTAAATGCTTTCTTTTTTCCCTTCTCTTTAATGCTTACTATATTTTGAGTATTATATTGCTTTGCCTCTGCATTTTTTCCCCTCATGTTACTGCTTTTTTTAAAAACAACACTTTTCTGCAACTCATGTTTTCAACTGTCTCCTGTGGTGTCTTTTTTAAAGTCTTCGTAACCTGCCTCAGATCCTGTATGAAGAAGAAATCAGTAAATAAATAGTAGAACTCACCTCCTCCTTCCCGTGGCCTCAGGAACTTTGTGGGGAGACTTCATTTCCCCCTCAAACTGCACATTTTCAGGATATCTGCCTTTCTTTCTCTTAAAAAGGCCTCCTTTCTTCCAAAATGTCACTTCTTCCCCCTCTCCCCGCCTCGGCTCCCGTTTCCTCTGCTTCGTTTAAGTGGCTTCTCTCCTCATAACTTTTTTTTCCACACCTTAACTGCGCTTTATAGCCGGTATTATTATTATTGTTGTTGTAGTTGTTTGCTTCTTCGATACACTTATTTCTAACCGCACTTTAAGCGGGCATGACAGTCTGGGTCTCTTCCTCAGCGACCTACCCGCCGGCTGTTTCTCAGCTGCTACGACGCCCGTCCCCGAAGCGAGGCCCCTCCCGCCCGCCGCGCGCCCCCCGCCGCCCCCCCCGCTCATCTGCATTCAGCTTCGGCGGGAAACACGAACTGAAGAAATTGATGAAGGGACACCCACCGCGCGCCCCCTCAGGAGAGCGGGGCGCCTCTCGTTTTCCCACGGTCATCGTTATCATTCATAACAGTTAAATGCCCACCACTTCCCCACCGTTGCGAGTCAAGCCCCTCAGCTTTAACAAAGGAGTAGACTTAAAAGGTACATTGAAACAGAATTAAGCTATCTACCTGACGAAACGCTGGCCACTCAACGAAGACGACGCAATGCGAGAGGATTTGAGGCCCTCGGCCGCCGCCGCCGCCTTTTCTGGCCGCAGCTGCCGGTCCTCCTTCGTCTGGCTCAAGTCCCGCCCCCGGCCTGAGCCTGAGGCTCCCGTTGGACACCGAGGCTGCCCCTCACGGGTTCCGTGGGGGCAAGAAGGAGGGAAGGAGGTGTCCGTCTCAGGCGGCTCTTCGCCTCAGCCAACGTTCTCCCGTCTTTTCGCTCTCAGCCCGCCCCGCCGCACATTCCGAGGCTCCTATTGGTCAGGAGCCTCGTCAGTGAGCTCAACACAGGAGGGAAAGAGCGGATCTGCAACAGGCGCGCCTCGCTGGGCCGCCTGAACTTTTTTCTCACGAAACGGTTCAATTTGCCCGCGCTTTCTCTTTCGTCCCGCCTCCTCAAACACTTCGAGTCTCCCATTGGTCGACATTACAGCCTGTCAGAAGCGGGGGGACGCCTGTTCCGGGCTGCCTAGAAAGGGCGAGAAAGGAGCCCCAGGGGTGTAATTTGCAATAAATCGATAAATAAATAAAATCCAAAGGAACCATAAAATATCGCGTAATAATATTGACATGGCGCTGCTTTTGGACAGGGGTGCAGACGGAGGGTCCCGAGTCTACGGATCCCGTGGCCCCCCACGGAGCCGTCTTGGCGGAGCCTCCGGCAGCCGGAGGAGCCCACCTGCGCCTGGAGGAGGCTGGGGTGGGCCGGGGGTTGCGGGCTCCCTGTCCTCGGGGTGCCTTTAGGCAGAGTTCGGGAGAGCCAGCGTGGGTTTGAGCGTTGCGCTAGGACTCCGGAGCCCAGGTTCAAATCCCTGCTCGGCCGTGGAAACCCACTGGGTATCCTTGGATGTGTCACACTCTCTCGGCCTCAGGGTCGCATAAAGGGGTGACCCCCCTCCGAACAAATCCCCATGAAAACCCCCAGGCACGGGTGGGCTATGGGCCGGTCTCGGGGACTCTTTGCTTGTGGCCCGTCCAAATCTATTGGAAGGGGAATGTTGGGTGGGTGTGTTTTGCGCGGTGTGGAGGGTGGAAGGAGGAGGACAAGGGCCCTATAGGTGGCTCTGACCCCCCCCATTTTCTGCGTGGTGGGTCCTCCATTAACAGGAGCAGTCTACCTGGGGCTGGTGGCAGATACAAATTAGATTTGGTGCAAAAGTGAAATTATGAAGCGGTGGGAGACGATGGAGACTTTCCACAAGCTTGGAGGAGATTCACCCACCCTGCTCTCTTCCCTTGGTCGAGCCTCCAGCAGTACGAGAAGTCTACCTGGAATTACGGACAGTCCTTGGAGGGTGCAAAGAAAGAAGAGGGGCAGCAGAGGTGGGGGTCCCAAGGCTCAAGGTTCCTCACGACAACCCCCTAGGAAAGATGGCATGAACCCACCCCTTCCCAGCAAGGTGCATCCCCCTTTCACAGGAGCAGTCTACCCGGGGTTACTGGGGTATAAATCACATTTGGCGTGGAAGTGAAATTAACAAGCGTCGGGAGACGATGGAGAATTTCCACAAACTGGGGGGAAATTCATCCACCTGTTCCCTTCCCACCTCTCTTCCCTTGGTGGACCCCCCAGCGGCCAGAGAAGCCTACCTGGAATAACAGGCAGCTCTTGGAGGGTGGAAAGCAAGAAGCAGGGAAGGCAAAAGGGGAGTTTCAACGCTTCAGGTCCCACATGAGGCCCCCTATGTTGGTGGCCCTGGCCCCCCATTTCCTGGAAGGAGGATCCTCAGTAAGCGGGAGTAGTCTATCAGGGGCTGCAGGCATATATAAATCAGATTTGGTGCAGAGATGAAATTAAGAATCACAGCCTGGGCGGGGGGAATTCATCCTCCCTGCCGTCATCGACTGGTGGAACCTCCAGCAGCTGGAGAAGTCTACCTGGAAAGATGGGCGGCATTTGGTGGGTGGAAAGGAAGAAGGTGGAAGGCAAGGAGGTCCCGAGGCTCCCCACACAAGGACCCCGTGCACGGGTGGCCGTCCCCCGCCCCGTCCAGCGAGGGAAGTCCTCCACCAACAGGGGCAGTCTACCTGGGGAAGCTGGCCTGAAGGATCGGGTTTGGTGCGGAGGTGCAACGGACAAGCGGCACGAAATGAGGGAGGCTGCTTGTGATCGCAGCGGCAGGAGCTGTTAGAGAGAGCGTGATGTGGACCCCCTCGCAGGGTTCGGGGGTCCCCGTTCTTGAGCGGAGGTCTTTCAGGGGAGGTTATGACAGCGAGCACGGGGGAGCGGTTCGGGCGTTGGACTAGGGCTCTGGAGCCCAGGGTTGGAATCCCTGCTCCGCCATGGAAACCCACTGGGTGACTGTGGGCAAGTCACACTCTCTCGGCCTGAGGGTGACACGAAGATCCCCTGTGAACAAACCTTGCCATGAGGTGGGCTATGGGCCTCTCTGGGGGGCGCTTTAGTTGTGGGTTTCCTGCACATGGGAGGTCGGGGTTGGACTGGATGACCGCTGGGTGACCTTTCCAGCTCTGTCCGATTCCGTTTCCATTTCCAAAGAGGAGGAATTGGAGGGGGAGGTGTTTTGTGTGATGCGGAGGGTGGGAACCCCTGATTTGTGTCTCCTTAAGACACAAGCAAAGTCCTTCCTTTTTTTTCAACTTTTACTTTATATTTTCAATGTATTTTTATTTTCTTTGTTCTGCAAAAGGGCCTGCACAGCAGGGAAGGGTTTTTTTTTTGGTGTGTGGCGCTGGAGCCAACCTTGGGGGGTTCAAAGCAGGAGGAGGGGGAGGGGGAGGGGGAAGGAGGAGGAGGGCGCCCGGACAACGCCCTCAGGGTCCCAGAAAGTGTGTCGGCGCCCTGGACAAACCGGGGCCGGGGGGGACGCTCGCACTGGCGGAACGATCTTCTTTGTGGAGCCAGTTTCTGGGCGGGAAGAGAGAGCGGCCGGACCTTCGGAGCGCTCTTGCCCTCTTGCCCCCTAGAGCGGTCGGTTCTTGCGTTTGGGAAGCCTTCCTCTTCCGCCGCTTTGGATGCTGGGAGGGGGCGTGGCCAGCAGGAAGGCCTGTGCGCTTTGCTTTACCCTTCCGAAGTTTCTAAAGCAGAAAGTGAAGTCCCCGCCCTGTGGCTCTGTTGCCTGGTTAGAGTGCGACCTCATTCGTGTATTTCTCACCTGGAATTGATTATTTTTCCACCGCTTCGCAGGATTTCCCTGCCCGCAAAAGAACGGCTGGCCTTCCCTGCAGGGAGCTTTGAGGCTGAGAGTCAGTCCCGGGCTAAGAGAAACGAAAGGGACCTCCAGGGGAGGGGAGGGGAGGGGAGGGGAGGGGAGGGCTTGGATTTCCACCCCTTGCGGGGGTCCCTGCAACCACTAGTCCAGGCGGCCGGGGGTGTAGGCGCCCCCGCGGGCTCCTCGGGGGTCCCGAGTCCTCCTCTTCCTCCTCCTCTCCTCCAAAAGGAAACCGGGCTCCCCGGGAAGGGACGGGACGGGACGGGGAGCAGCGCCTTGAACCCCGGGCTGTCCCGGGAGCTGCTCGGGTCCCCGCACCTGTCTTTTGAGGGCGTGGGGGGGGATGGCGTTGGGAGCCCCCCTCCATCCAGCTACGGTCCTCGCTGATCTTTGGGCCACTGGGCACAGCCGGCGTCTGTCTCGAGAGTGGGAGAGAGATGGTGGGGGACTAGAACTCCCAGAATCCCCCCGGGGGAACTGAGGGAACCTCCGGAGGGCGCAAGCCACAGTTGGGCCCCAATCCAGAGTCAAAGCGGGGCGGAGAGGAGTTTCCACTCAGCCTCCCTTAGCTCTCAAGTGTTTAGGGGTGTGAACCACAGTTCCCATCGTCCCCACATAGCACAGCGACAGGGGTTTCGACTTTTCTCAGCCTTCAGCTCCTTAGTCACACACAGCAAAGACGGGGTCCAGTTTCAGCTTAGCTTCCCGAGATACGTGGCCCTTAGAAGTCTTGCACGACATTACCCATCATCCCCACACAGCAACTCAGGCTCAAGGATAAAGAATGAGAGATTTAGTAGCAAAAAGGACCGATTCCACCACCAGAGGGTGCTCTAAATAAAGCATTGTGGGATTTAGTGGCAAAAAGGACAGTACATAGAAACAGGTTTTTAAAATCAATGTAGTTAACAGTTCCCACACAACGCAGGAAGTGGGGCAACCAACCAATGTAGACAGCACCTCTCACCATTCCGACACAACACAGAAAGGGGGGTTTCGAGTCAGTGTAGACAGTTCCCGGTTCCCGTCGTCCTTACCCCACGAAGAAAGAGAAGTTTCAACTCACTTTTGAGAACACCTCCCATCCTCCCCACACAGCAGAAGCTGAGGCTTCAAGCCATTTTGGACAATACTTCCCGTTGTTCCCACATAGAGCAGAAAATGAGGCCTAATGTTAGTTTAGACAACACTTCCCATCTTCCGCACACTGTGCAGAATGAGAGGTTTCGAGTCACTTTGGACAACACTTCCCATTGTTCCCACCCAGTGCAGAAAGTGAGGACAGGAGTGGACATTTCCCATTATCCCCACACAGTGCAGAGAGTAGCGTTTGGCATCAGTGTGGACATTTCCCATCGTCCACGCACAGCACAGAAAGTTGGGTTTCAACTAACCCTCACCTCAGACATTTCGCTAGGCAACAGTTCCCATCATCCCCATACGAGGGGTATTCATTTTAAAAAAATAAAAGGTTCAATTTCGCCACCAGATGATTTAAAAAACGCCTCATTCCTTGTCCTGCAGCGACATCTGGTGGTGGAAAGTGTCACTTTGTGTCATCAATTTGGACAACACTTCACATCATCTCCACACAGAGCAGAAAGTGAGGCCTCGTGTTTGTTTAGAAACACTTCCCATCGTCTGTGCTGTGCAGAAAGTGAGGCTTCGAGTCAGTTTGGACCACAAGTCCCTTTGTTCCCGTGCTGTGCAGAAAGTGAGGCTTCAATTCACATTGTTCTCACACAGAGGACAAGTTGAGGCTTCCAGTCAGTTCGGAGAACACTTCCCATCGCTCCCATACAGAGCAGAAAGTGAGATTTCGAGTCACTTCGAACATTCCTATTTTCTTGTCGTCACCCTTCACGGGAGGTTGTTCTGTTTTTCTTTTTCTTTTTTATTTATTTTTATATTTACTTTTATTTATTTTTTTGTTTTTATTTTTATTTTATTTTTGTTTTTTTGTACCGAAATAAGTTGAATAAAGGCTATTTTGAAACAGCCTTGTAGCCCCCGAGGCCGCTGGAAACGCTTAAAGGCAACGCCCGGAAGGCAATCAACGTCTTCCGCCTTCCAATCACCCCAGTGAGCCGGCCCAGAAAATGGAGAAAGGCCGCCGCGCCAACCAGAAAAAGAGGGAGATACGCTAGGAATTTCGTCTCGGAGAGCCTACCCTCCGAGATGAGAGGGCCAGAGCGCCACAAGGGCGACAGTCTAGGAAGCTTCAAGTCAGAGGGCCAACCAACAAGGGGAAAAGGGTAGAGCGTTGAAAGGAGACGTTCTGGGGACCTCATCTCGTAGAGCCTGCCCTCCGACATAGGAGGGCCAGAGTGTCGCTATGTCGATGTTCTAGGAAGTTTAAACTCAGAGGGCCGATGAAGAAGGAGGGATGGGTAGACCGTCGACAGGAGATGCTCTAGGAAATTCGTCTCGGAGAGCCTGCTCTCTGAAGTGAGGGGGCCAGAGCGTCGCCGTTCAGACCCTGGCCCCGGGCCGTCCCCACGGTAGCGCCGAGCCCTGCGGGGCCTGCACGTTGTGCGTGCTGTGCGCTGCAGTCTACTGCGCGCGGACTGCATGGTTGGGCCCCCTCTCTCTGGTGGGTGTCCTCAGCTGGGGCAAACTCGCAGAGTGAGTGCTCGGGAGGGAGGGATCCCTGAGGGCAGGGGGTTCAGTCCCGGCCCTCACTCCTGGCTTTATAAACAACAACAGAAAATAACAGCAGGAGAAAAGGGATGGGATGGGCAACTGACAACTCAGGCAGAGGCAACTGTGTCGACATCTCTTACGCCTGTGTGGTAGCCGTGGCCCATTGTGCTAGCTCTGGAACAAAATACCTGCAGAAACAGCAGGCTTTAGGCAGCACTCTCAGTGACATTGGACATGCGGGCGCGGCTTGCACACACATGTCTCTCTTTGGAAACGGCGCAGGGAGCTGGTCTTTTGCACCCTGTCCACACACGCACCACAGCCGCCAAGCCCTGGAGGGAGCCGGCGGTCCTGCTGGCCAGTGGGGAGGGCCGGATCAGGGTCTCCTCTCTCCCCAGCCGAGACCGGCTGTTCCTTCCTCTTCCAAAATGCCCCCTCTCTGTCGTTAGGCAAGAGCAGCAGCAGAGCCCCCGGGGGTCTGGCAGGTGCTGGAGGGGATGGCCACAGGCGGCACCGAAGGAGGCAACCCTGTTTCTGTGGGTGGCAGACTCAAGGATTTTAGCCAAATGTCAGAAAACTAAAGTGCTTCTCACACTGAACTTGGGGTACAAGGCACTGAGGTAGGCAGCTAGGGAAGAAATTCAAACAGCTTTGAGGTACGGTAGCTAAATTTGAAGCTTTGTGCATAGCATGGCATGATTTCATTACACAGAAATCAGAACCCAGAAACAGCAGAAGCTCTTCTTCAGGTTATGGAGAAAATATTGAACAGAAATCACAGTATTAGCAAAATCTGCCAAGAGATGTCATTTACCTTTTCATCAGAGAAGTAAAGGAAAGAACTAATATAAAGGCATTAACTTCAGTGACTAGTTGAATTTAGCCTCTCTTTGTTTTTGTCTCCGTCTTCCCCTAATGCCATTGCTTTTGGAACCACCTTTGGCAAAGGAGGCCGAGGAGGGGCTGGGGGCTCGGCCACCCCTCCACACCCACAAGGGGTGCCTTGAGAGCTTGAGGCCTGGCTTTGAAACAGCAAGCAAGCATTTTGGTTTACAGTAGTGCTGAACACAAATCTATAGCTTGTGAGGAGAACCTAGGAAATTCTGAGGAGCCTGCACACAACTGGGAGTTCATAATTCAATGTGCCTTTCTTTACTTTCAGCAACTTTTCCAGGCAGGGTCTTGGTCCAGAAGCGAACTTGTTTCTCTTTCAGTTTCACTGCTACCTTTTGCTTTAAACCTATTTCTAAGTATTGCTCCTTCTGATCATATGAGGGCCAATTCACCAGCCTGGCACCATTAGGGTCCCTAGAAATTGGGGAGGAGGGAGAGAATGGATAAGGTCAGGTAATTTGTCATTGAGCCTGTTTCGTCAATTAAAGCTGCACTGAAATCAAAATGGGTGAAGAAAGAGGTAACAAGAAGTAGAGATCAATTTCCTTCCTTCCTTCCTTCCTTCCTTCCTTCCTTCCTTCCTTCCTTCCTTCCTTTCACACATAAGCCACATGCCAGCTTCCCATCCTCAATACTGCTTCCACTGACTGGCAGCAGGTCTCCAGGGTTTGGGACAGGCAAGGTCAGACCCAAATCCTGAGCTTTACCACTAGGCTCTTCTATGGTCTGACCCAGTCCCTGGAGGGTGCCCCAGGCAGGATGTTTCCCCTACTTCAGGTGTCCCATGTGGGGGCACTCGAGGCAGGATCCAGCAGCAGGTGGAGCTCTCTGGGAGGAGAACAAGGAAGCAACCCTCCCAAGCTGCCTAATTGACGGCTTCCAGCCCCCTTGTTTTCCTCCTCGTCCGCATCTGAGAGCCATATTGCAATGCCTCACTTTAAGGAATGCCAGAGGAACTCCCCTCCCCTTTTCTCAAAAAAGAAAAAAAAATGAGTTGTTGACAGGTTTGGCAGGATGCCATTAAGTAAATAATGTGTTATGACTCACCCATTGCGGGCAAAATTGGCCCAGTATTTCATAACTGTTTTGCTGAGGTTTTTCTCTTCTCCAGTTCCATCACCTACAGAGAAGATATGCAATTACAAGATCTGCAGAAACTAGAGATGTAGGCTAGGATTCTGCAACGCTCCAGATGTTTCAAAGCCAGTGGTGTGCTTCTCCCTTGACTGGCTGTGAGGATCTTGCCCCCTGCCCCCAGTCAGCCAGCCCCAGTCCTTCCTGTGAGGCTTCATGGACCGACCCTCACTTTAACCCCGCAAGAGGAAGCAGGCTCTCCAAGGCCATAAAGAGAAGTCTGGCTCTCCGGGCCAGGCCAGTCTCAGAGGAGGAAGAGAGGCGGCTTTGGTCAGAGCAGAGGGGCAGACGTGACAGCTGAGATTCACCAGGCCTTTCTCTCTGGATAGTTAAGGAAACACGGAGGCAGAATAAAGATGAACTCTTTTCCTCGGAGAGCACAGATGGGGCAAACATCTTCTTGTCCAGGAGGGGTACCATTTTTTCCCTCTTGCCCCTCCCTTCTGTTTTGTTTCCCTTTTAACTCATCTCCTCCCACTGAAATGAATGGGAGGGATTTAATGCACACCGGCTCCAGGGCAGACTTGAGTGCTGTGGATCTGGACCACAATCCAATTTTCCTTGCCTCATCTTCCGGCATGGACATCGGAGCGGCCAGGGCCACAGAAGCTTCCACAAGGCAGGTGGGCTGAGTTCAGTCCCCTCTCCCATACGGCAAAAGGAAATTCCCACTCCTGGGAAACTTCTTCCAGTCCCAAAAGCTGTGCATTTCTTTTGTTTGAGGATGGAAGGTGGCAAACTGTTCACACACCCCTCCACTGTTCCCTCCAATTGGTAACATAATGAATAAAATGAGAAAAACTGAAACCATAACTTCATCAATTTGATCAAGATGATAAAAAGAGAATGAATGAATGAATTGATACATGGAAATATCTCCATCCTTAATGTCCTATAACAAGTGAATCATGAATCTGGTTACTAATGAGAGGGGTAATAACAGGTGTGGGGTGGGATGAGCCAGGAGAGGAGGAAAACCTTGGATTCTTTGGGTACCGAGGATTAATATCTGCTCTGTCCACACACGTCCCCAACAAGGCAGTCTTCATGCTTTGGGTCTGCAAGCAATGGGAGGGAGATATGATATGAAAGAAATGGGGAGAGTGACATCCAGAGCAGAACAGCAAAGGCTGTTCATTCCTCCTTCCTTCCTGCCCTGCTCTCAGTCCGAGATTATCTGACCACACTGAATGGGTGGAGCTGGGCATCATCCTGGCCCCCCCCCCCGTGTGGTGTTTGTGATGAGCAGCCCACGCCTGCCAGCCAATCTGATTGCTCTGAAGCGCAGCCCTTCCGTTTACCTACCAGCAACATGCTCACTGGCTTCAAGCGAGGCCAAAATATTATTATTTCCTAAACCGCTTTGGAGGAGGAGGAGAACTAACCTGCTAAGATGGGCTTCCCAAAGACAAAGCCAATTTCATCGCCATGATCCGCTTTAACAAAGTCTGGCTTAAGGCCTGCGTGCCAGCTTGGACGGTGCTGGAATTCATAAACATAGGCTGGGTAGCCAGCATCTGAAAAGACACAGAAAGAAGGTTGGGTCACCTTTTTCACCTCTGGATGGGATGCACAATGTAAAAGGTTCAACCCACACCATTCTGGGTGAGTGGTGGGCAGATGGGGGTGGATGTGTTTCAGAGGAAGGCAAGAAGGCGCTTTCCTTTCTCAGGGACATTGGCTGCCACCTTCCCAGGGAATTACGGGAGCCTGAATCTGTCCTGGGCCAGGATTCTGACTTGGAGTCTGAACCTGAGGAAAGCCCTGCAGCTCTCCCTGTTGAAGGGCAGCCTACAGAGGCACAGGGCCAGGGCCCACCGATGGCTGAACTTCCGGGGAGTCAGCTGAGGAAGCATCACAGCCCCAAGTCCGCAGGCCCAGCGAGTGGGGGGGAGAGCAAGGCAGAGAGGATCGGTGAGGCTTCCTTGCCAAAAAGCGGGAGGAACACCCTTGATTGCTAGCTGCGGCCATGTCTGTTGCTGGAAACAACCATCTGCTTCTAGCTCTCGTACCTGTGAGCCTGCTTGTGACTTGACTTTGGACTGCCTGATGACCCTGCCTGATTCCTGGAACCAACACTTATTTGACCACACTTCTGCAAACAGATTCCCATGGGCAAGAATGCCTCTTAAGCTTTGCTGATTTCCAACTGTTGCTTTGGCTGCAGTTAACTCAAGAACTCAGAGCTAATTGCCCTCTCCCATAGTTCAGGGTGAGCGGAACTGGGCCGAGACAAAGTCAGACATATGCACTACAACCCACTTTCATGCCCATTAGGTAAGTGGGAATTCTGTTCCGACTTTGGAATGACTGAACTCACCCCAAAACTCCTCTTGCAAGCAGAGAAGCCCTCACAATGGGGCCACTTCCAGTGCTGGAGGCACTGCAAGGACCTTCATCAGGAGATTGCTTGCAGGGAGCCCTGGAGGGCCCTGCCGGTGCCTGCTGCTGCCTCCTGCCGGCTACAGGAGAAGGACCGGCTGCGCCCCACTCCTTGTCTACTCTCTGCCAAGGCAGGAAGGTCCGTGGGAGGGCTACGCTGCTTACAAAGTGAAGCTTTTTGGGATAGCATTGGTACACATGGGTCCCCCGATCCCCCTGAGGCATGATAGTGACCACTGTTTCCTTTCAGACCTGGAAACAGAAATTGCTTTTCAGGGGGCTGAAGACACTCGTTGCCTCTGGCCAAACAGATCTGACCAGGTTTTGCATTGTTTCCAAAATCTGCTTGGCCAGAGGAGATGGTGGGGGTGAAAAAAGGAAGTGGATGCTGCACAAAGTGGGGTTCCTTCATCACCCTAAGCTCCGCAGCAGCCTCCATCCTGGAGCCTGTGAAGGCTCCCAGTGCAGTTTCAAATACAGAGCTGGAAAAGAGGGGGGGTCCGGGTGGTGCTCTGCAGGCACGGTGCCCACACTTTCCTCTGGCCCACCATCCGAACTGAGCCAGTTTGTGGGGAAGAGCCACATCCCACCGCGCCCGCTGCCTCTTCCGAGATCCCGGCTGGCGCCCGTGGCGCTGCTGTGCGAGCGACGCGCACACCCTTCTCGCTGGCCATTTACTGAGTGCGCTCTGGCCGCCACCCACCTCGGTGGAGTTTAGCCGTGAGAATGCTGGGCACCACAATGACCCCATCTCCAAATATTTCCAGAAGTTGGTCTCTGAGTTGAATTGGGTCCCTGATGTCCTTCAGGTATTCGTTGATAATGATGTGATCATGTTCAGGGCCAATGTTCTGTAATGTACAGAGACACAAAGTGTACTACAATAAATCATGAATTATAATAAATCATGAAATCGTAATATTAATGATAATACGGTTTATCATAAGCCCAATGCCTGTTTTACAGGCTGCTTATAAACATGAATGAGCCAGCGTGATGTAGTGAATTCAGAGCACGGAATTAGGACTCTGGAGGGCAAGGTTCCAGCCCCCTTTGCTTGACCATGGAAACCCACTGGGTGGTGACCCTGGCCAAGTCACACTCTCTCAGCCTCAGAGGAAGGCCAAGGCAAATCCCATCCGAAGAAGTCTTGCCAAGACAACCCTGTGATGAGTTCATCTTTGTTGTTGTGTGCCTTCAAAGCATTTTCAACTTATCTTGACCCTAAAGCAAACTTATCGTGAGCTTTTCTGGGGCTGAGAGTGTGTGACGTTCCCAAGGTCACCTTCAGGTCACCATAAGTCAGAAAAGAGTTCAAGGCACGTAACACACATAGAAACACAAACAAGAAAAATAAACCAATAGAAAAGGAAATCAGTGGGTCGCCCCTACGATCCAGGAAAGGTTGCTTGACCGGCACCGTTAATCAGACTCTGCGCTGGTTCTCACAAGTGCCCTTCTGCTGAATATCCCACAATTTTCTCCTCTGCCACCGGGCAAATGGGTTTTGGGGCACTGTTGGCATCAGGACAAAATGTGAACAGCACAAAAGGGTTCTTTTATGTTAGTGGCCTCGTTTGATATTTTCTGCATTAAAGTTGCGGTCTAGGTATGGGACTGGGGAAAGGAAGGCTGAAAACAGACCAGGGCAGTGAATTGCAAGAGTGAAGCAATTCACTCTTGCACACCTTGGTTTTCTTTGTTTACTTCTGCACTTATATGGGATGTTACGCAGAAGATGAAACACATTTGTTTTCTGATCAAAATGGGAACCAGCGGATTCAAATCACAAGAAAAGAGATTCCACCTAAACATTAGAAAGAACTTTTCTACTGTAAGAACAGTTGTCCAGTTGTACAAATGGCCTCGGAACGTATTGGACCCTCTTTCCTTGGCTGTCTTTAAGCAGAGGTTGGAGGGGAATCTTTCAGGAGTGCTTTAGAGGCACAGAATCCCAGAGCTGGAAGAGACCCCTGCCCCAGGGCCCCCAGTCCAGCCCCCTTCTGCCATGCAGGAGGACACAGTTAAAGCACTCCCTCGGACACTCAGCCTCTTTTTAAAAACCTCCAAGGAAGGAGGAGACTCTGCCATACCCTATGGAGGCAGTAGCGTATCCCTCTGTCCAGCTGCTCTTACCATCAGGGAGTTCTTCCCAGTACTTAAATGGAATCTCTTTTCCTGAAGTTTCAAAACACTGTTCCATATCCAAGTCTCTGGAGAAGCAGAAAACACACTTGCCCTCATCCTTCATATGACATTCCTTCAAATATTTAAAAATGGCTTCCATGTCAACTCTCAACCTTCTCTTCTCCAGACCAAACATCCTCAGCTCCCTAAGCCTCTCCTCACAGGGCTTCATGGTTTCCAGGCCTTCCACCATTTCGGTTGCCCTCCTCTGGACACCTTCCAGCTTGTCCATATCCCTCCTGAACTGTGGTGTCCAGAACTGGGCACAGTGTTCCAGGTGGGGTCTGGCCAAAGCAGAATAGAGTAGTACTTAGAATTACTTCCCTTGACCTAGACAGTAGAGTCTTATTGATACAGCCTAGAATCGCATTGGCTTTTTTAGCTGTCGCATCACACTGTTGGCTCATGCTCAGTCTGTGGTCTACTAAGGCTGCTAGATCCTTGGCTCATGCACTGTGGTCAAGCCAGGTGTCCCCCATCCCATATCTGGACATTTCATTCTTTCTGCCCAAGTGTAGTACTTTATATTTCTCCCTGTTGAAATTAATTTGGTAGTTTTGGCCCAGCTCTCTAACCTCTTAAGGTCATTTTGAATTCTGATCCTGTCCCCTGGAGTGTTAGCTACCCCTCCTAATCTCGTGTCATCAGCAAATTTAATAAGAATGCCTCTGGCCCCTCCCATTACTGCAAACTCCAGGATTCCATAGGATCTTGAAAGTGGAATAATACCACTATAACAGTATGGTATGGAAATGGCCATAGTTTTATATCCCTACATGGTAGCCCAGGGGTTGGAATAGATGGCCCTTGATCCCCTTTCCAAATCTAAGATCCTATGATATCATATATTTTATAGTTTTAATATACGATATGCTGGAAATGGATAAATGAATTATGTTATTAAATGATAAGAGTTTAGGCAATTTTAATCAAGGTTGGAAATGTTAGTTAACTATTCAGAAGAGAAATTGGGTAAAATATCAGTAATAAGTATAGATGTATGACTGTATGACTGTTGTTGCTAAAGTCAATAGCCTAAACTATTCAGATATGTTATAAAGTGATATAATGTTTGTTTCTATTTCAGTATGCTGTTCTGTGACAGTTAACAGTATTAGGGATTAATAGTAGGCTTTTACTAAGGAATGTTTAAGAAGATGATTAAAAGAAATGCTCTTAACTTTAGATGTAACAGAGTTAAGATGATTGTATACTTCTCTTCCTTTTCTGCTTTTCTTTTTCTTTGAAGGAATATGTTGTGTCTTGTATTATGTCTCAATTAATGGCTTTGTTTAACTTCTTATGTGTAAATATTTTTAAGAGATATATGAATTTGTGAAGTTTTTATTTGTATATAAAAAAGAATTAATAAAAAAACCCCTATGATTCCATAATCTGTCCGTCTTCCAACAGCCTCACCCTGAGGGGTCTGCCCCAGCCCGAGGGCTCCCCATAACCAGCCGTGGGTGGGGAACAGGACTGCTGCCCAGGGATGGTCTGGAAGAGTTACTTGGCCGGGGTCCAGGGCTTGTGTGAGCTCTGGGCAGGGGCGGGTGTGTGTGCGTGCTGGACTCACCAGCAAAAGGGCCGGCCTGCTTCCGTGCACGCTTGACCAGCAATAACATTTACCTTATAGCAGCAAAGGGTGCCAGTGCTGAGCACCAGGCAAACTCTTGGGCAGGACCGGCACAGAAAACTGCTGATCTTGGGACACAGAAGCCTCTCTCTCTCTCTCTCTGTCAATATAACGCTTAGCACAGCCAACTCAGGATCTGCTCGTTAGGCCATAACGCAGCTGTGCAGGGCCACATCTCATGCAAAAGAGAATCAGAGAGAGGGCCCGAGAGCCTCTTACCGTGAAGGGCTCAGCGTGGCGCAGGAGGAGGGTGGCCGTCTCCCTGTCGAAGCCCCTGGAGAGCTCCGGGAACTGCAGCAGCTAGAGGTGCCAAGGAGAGAGAGGGTGGTCAGTGGTGGGGCGAGGGGCAAGCGAGGGACCACGGCACGTTGAGAACAGCGAGGGAAACGCCTGGATGCCTTACGGTGGGAATGATCCATCCCATTTCATGGTTATTGAAGCCCACGATGTAAGGAACGCCGTTGAAGCCCTTCTCTGCCAGCAGGTCCCTGGGGCTTTTTGGAAGAAATGCGCCATCCACAACGGCAGGGAAAAACAGTGTTTGCTGGAGGGGGGAGAGAGCAGAAAGGACCGAGTGGCACTGTACTTCTGCCTGCCCATCCGCTGGCAGGGTAGGGGAGAAGGGCAGGAGGGGCTGCTGCCCCCATTGGGGGTCCCCTGCTTTGCGGTGGGAGGGGCTTGTGGGTGGGTGGCGGTCCGGGAAGAGCAGAATGTGGGATGAGAGAGGAACCCCTTGGCCTGATCCAGCCTCACGCAGCTGGGATGATATTCTTAATATGCAGATATTGGAGGGGGGCAAAGAAAGAGGAAGGGGGATTGCTTTCGTCCTGCTGAGCACCTGCCCCAATCTGATCAGGAGACTCCTGGGGAAATTCACCCTAAGGCGACTCACTCAGACCACCACCTATCCTTCACCGCCTGTTCCAAAGGGCAGCCGGGGGGCGGGGACCGGGGGAAGTGGGCGCGTGGGGACACAAAACGCCTTCCAATCAGACCGGCATGTGGCTCCTTTCAGGG
Organism: Cyclura pinguis; assembly: GCA_030412105.1. Lineage (NCBI taxonomy): Eukaryota > Metazoa > Chordata > Lepidosauria > Squamata > Iguanidae > Cyclura > Cyclura pinguis. Next base: position 93,629 of record CM059607.1, read on the forward strand.
CTGGAGCTGACCCGCTAATGCCCACCTGTCCTTTTGGAAAATAACACGCCCCCAGATTTGCTGCCCTTAGCTGGCCCACTGCCCCAACTGCCCCGATGGCACCCCTCACATAGGCGATGCTGAGGACCAAAGGTATCCAGCCTCCAGCCCCAGTTCCCTCCACTGAGCAGATTCTTCCTCGCAGATGCCGGCGCCACTCACTTTTTCATCTCCGTTGATACGCAGCCGGGTGAAATCCTGCAATCACAGAAGTGGGAAGCGGGGGGAGGGGGGAGAGATTGGGGGGGTTGTACTCAGCTTCCTCTACCGGAAAGAATTCCAGTGTGCCATTAATTTTGGCCCAACATCACAGAGGGACAGTGTGGGCAACAGTAAGAGAGAGCTCAGGAGCGGCGGATGCCCAGTGGACTGGACCTTGGAAAGAGGCACAGAAGCTGTCCTGTCTGTGGCGGGCCTTCCCTCCTTCAGCCTCCTCCCTGCCGTGGCCACCTTGGTGAGAGCGGCAAGGGAGGGGTGGCTCCCATCTCCCACAGTTCGCCCTCCGCATCCTGCCCTCCGATTCACATTTTCTATTTTCCAACCCATTACCAATGTTCTGGCACTAGCAACTTGCTAAGCATGCTACTAACCCACACTGGGGATATTTTGGTTGTCCTTCTGCAAACCGGTGGATTCCCCACCATGCTAAGCCTCCCTCATTTCTCGACAACCTTTTCTTGCTTGGTTCCCAGGGTCGAAGGGCCCACAACAGCTCCAGTGGAGGTGTGGAGCTGCACCTGACTAGCCGTAGTTGGGAGGCTTTTGTTCTCCAACAAAGAACCCTTTCACCAAGGCCACAGAAAACCGCCTACAGCACTACAGGAATTTTTACTTTCTGGAAGCATGTTCTCCATACTTTGTTCCTCTGTATGCCTAAGACGTGTTGCATGTATATGTCACTGGGATTTTAAAGGTTGCTTCATCATCCCTGGAAGTCAGTCTGCTCTCTCTTCCCTGGAGAAGTTGTCCAGTGGGAGTCTCTGAGGCCTCCCTGAGGAGACAAGCAGCTTCTTATGGAAAGTGAGAGGTGCTTATGGGTGCAGGAAGGGCGGGGGCTGAGCACCACTGACAGCAGCACCCCCTTGAAGAACCACACCTCGCACCACTGCCACCGTCACCACAAGCAGGGTGGGTGCGTTGGCACATGCATAGGGGGTCTCCTTCCCATAGAGCTGCATCCGGAAAGCAAGCCCCCTCAGCTACAAGCTTTACCCTTCAGTGGCCCCAGGTGAAATATATGGCAGGCGTGCACCTCAGCACGCTTTGCTACTGTTTTGATTTATTGTTTGTTTTTTTTAAAGGCTAACAGTTTTAATCAGGTTCTTCTTTCCATATTAATTTTGTCTACAAAAACAAGGTGATTGAGACATGAGGTGTAAGCTGTAGCAGAGCTAAGTATCCCTCCCCCCCCCCCCACATCACTTTCTCAGGCTCATTTGATCAGCAAGTAAGGCCAGGGGTTGTCTTGCTGAATTCCAACAGTTTGGGGGATTTACCTCCCCTGATGATTTTTATTATAAGAACAGATTTTCTGCAACTTTCCTGCAACTGCATGCCGGAAAGCAGCTATTCCTAGTGGGACAGCTTGTTTTTAAGGAGGAATATTGCTGGCAAAACACGGTAATCTCTCAAACAAGCAAACAGTCCTCAGTTTTCTCATCCAGACTGTTAAATAATTTCTCGCAGAGGTTTGCCTCACAGTTTCCAGACAGGTTTGCCTGCTGGTCTACTGTGTGGGATCAGGAACGCTCGCTGACTGACGGTTCGCAGCCAGTCCTGCTAATGGTCAAGTGCTGGGTCTTGGTGCTGTTTCCTAGCTGGACACGCACTAGGTGGCAAGTGTGCCACAAGAGGTCAAGGGCTCTGTGGATCTCCCAGAACACACTTTGCCAATTACCTGATTTAATTTTTTTTGCTGAGAATATGTGATGGCTGTTGTTTTAAGTATGTTTTATAGTACTTAAGTTTTGTTGCATATTTTCTGGCCAGACAGACGAGCAAGAAGGGGCTTGTTTCGCGTTGCCATTTGCTTTGCTTCTGATGGGCCTCTATGGGAGGAGGGGGACCTATCGGTACAAAGGCAGTCTTTTCCAAGGAGAAGCAGCCAAACTCTGCATTGGTGCCACTCCTACCACTCCTATTAAGCAAATTCAAACTGATTAGGGAAATTAAGCACCTGTATCTTGAATTTACTGATTGGGATAATTATAATTTTCTAAAAAGGGATAAGACCAAACTTTGGAGATAACAAACCATTTAGATGTCCTAGCCGCTATGAACTGGCTAGCTAGTAGATTTTCCTCTTTAAAATCTACCTGGAATCCAAACATCTTCCTAAATCCACCACCCCCTTAGAAAGAGAGTGCTTTTCCTTGCAAAACTGCCCAGAGGAGCCGGTGGAAAGCACGGGGCAGGCAAGGAGCAATTCTGCAGGAGCAGTTCTGTGCAGGAATACTTTAACGCTTTGGATCAGGGAGGTCTCAGCCTACGGAGGCCAGTTTGGGCAGCCTCTCCCCATTGTCACCCCGTCCACATTGTGTTCTGCCTTTGCTGCTGTGCGTTTACCATCTTGAGAGTCGTCTGTAGGATCTCTTCCTCTGTCTTTCCCTTCAGGCACTGAACCATCTCAGCAGAGCTGAACGTCTGGCATCCGGCAGCTCTTGCTACTTTCTGGAAAAAGCAAATAAAATAAATTGTTACCCTGCATGACAAGGTCACTGGGTGGCTTCAGGCAAGTCACACCCTCTCAGCCTCAGGGGAAGGCAAGGGCAAACTCCCTCTGAACAAATTCTGCCAAGAAAACCCCATCATAGGTTCACCTTAGGATCACCATAAATTGGGAATGACTTGAAGGCACACAAAAGAGTATAACTTATTCAAGGTATGGCAATCTCTAACACAAACCCCATAAAGACCAAAATGGTCTTAGAATTTTTGCCTCAAATTTTGACAGTCAGGATTGTCTGGGCTAAGCAGTCTTTTCCCTTCTTTTCAGATGGTGAAGAAAAGGAGGCAGGAGCAGAGAAGAGGACTCGGGGGGGGGTCTCTCTGTAGACCACCCCTGCCCACCCAAGCCTCCCTCTGTCTTCCTGTTCCCCTAGCTGGTCAGCCTTGCTGAGTCTCCCACTGCCTTCTGGGCCACACTGCGAGCGAGCCAATTCCAAGACCAGCTCCCAGCCAGAAGAATATCTCCAGACACTCACCTTTGCAAGCCTTTCTGGATGAGCATCTATGAGTATTTCCATGGCAGCAACACCGCTTTCAGAGATGGCTTTGTGGAACAAGCCCTTGGACAGAGGAGATAAAACCTGGGGAAAGAGTGCCGAGAGGGGGGGAAGGAAGATCAGGAAGGGACCTCCCACATTAAACCCACCACCAGAGCATGGCTGTCACCAAAGAGTGCTCTGGCCAGCACTGGCGTTCCTCACTAACATCTCCGGGGGTCCATTGTGCCTGGCCCCTAGTGGCTGGTGAGACCCCCACCTCACCCACCCCATAGTCCAACTGCCATTGCTCAGGACTCTGGGGGAGTAGAGCAGCGTCTGTCCCACTGCTGTCTCCCTTCCCCGCATGTCCTGGGTTGTAAGCCTGAGAGCAAGGAACAGTCAGAGCAACATCTCAACAGCAGCTGGACGACCGTCTCTCCAGAGTGCTTTAGTTGTGTCTTTCTCCATGCAAGAGGGGGGTTGGACTAGGTGGCCATGGGGTCCCTTCCAACCTTGTGATTCTATGAAGTATTTGTAAGCTCCTGTGGAAGCTTTTCTGGCTGAGGGGTGGGATGCATAAGTAAGGAAATGTGGAAAAACTGTCCCAGTAGGCAAGCTACCTGGAAGGAAGGCTGGGTCCCCTCTCCCCCAGCTGCTTTCCTTCCCTCCTTCCAGTGCGTTCTGCACATGAGGAAACGTCTGGGAAGCAGCCTCGGTCCCCCCTCAAGCAAGGGCTACCCACAGCCCAAAGCCAGGCAGCCTCAGCAGATTGTGGCCACGTGGTCAGCAGAGACTGTGGTTCCCTGCAATGCTCACACACTGGCTGATCCCACCAAGAGTGAGCCACGTTTGTCTGGATATACACCCTGGTGCGCGTGTCCTAACTGCTCCAGCAGGAATGGGGGCATCTGATGCTGGGAGAGTTTCCTGAAGCACTTCGCTACCCCCTTGATGCTGTTTTATTGATACGTATGGGCTTAATAGGGATTTTATGTTGTTTTGTTTGTGAATGTGAGAGCTGGAAGAAAGCGGAAAATGGAAACTGAGTTGAAACTATGGGAAGAGAGCTGGAAGTACAGTTAGTCCTCCACGTTCATTAGGGCTAGGGGGACAGAACCCCCACAAAAGTGGAAAAACCACAAATATCAAAATGTGGTGGGGAGAGCAGGAACCGGTCGACAGGGTGACTCGATGCTTCCCCTCCCTTGCCCTCCTCGTTTCCTAGGTGTGTGTGGGGCTTCCGAAGAGAATTTGGGGTGCTGAGAAATTGGGCCGCAAGCAGTCCTTGGCTGGTGGAGGAGGAGGAGGAGGACCAGAGGCAGGTTTTTAAAGGACTGCGCAGGTTAACCAGAGCGACTGGGAGGGAAAGTTCTCCCAGAAAAGAAGCACCTGAGGTGGGGGGGGGGCAGGGGTTGGAGACGAGTTTCTCCAACTATAATCAGTATATAATCAGTCAATAATCAGACCCACGAAAGTGAAACCCACAACTGTGGGCAGCCAATTGTACAACTGGAATTGAAGAAAGGGGAAGAAGGGGGAAGGGAGAGCAGAGAGGCAGGGAGGCCGGCCAGAAGGAACCCAAAAAAGGGGTCAGAAGCAGAGAAAGAGCCGGAGGGTGATTCGAGGGAGAACGGGGAGCCAGGAGGCCTCTGCCAAGTGCTGCTTGCCCGGAACATGGGTGGAAAAGAAGGGAAAAAGAGTGAGACCTGCATTTCTTCCAGGCAGTGATTAGAGAGGCTTTGAGGAATCTGTTCATTCTTTATTTGCTCATTATTCATCTATTGCTTATTTGGGTCGTACTGTTAACTGAAAAACCTTTTTTTTATTAGCCATTTTAGGATATAATTGTGAGCTCTATCAAAAGAGAAGTGGCGCTATTGTTTTTATAGTAGACAAATAAACCTTTTCAGAAAGTTATTATTGCTGTGGCTTGAGGTTGCCTCATTACTCTACCAAAAAGGGTGGAGGGTTCATTTGTGGAATTAAAGTCTGGGGCTGCTTGGGTGGAAACAATCTCACAAATAAAGGCAGTGGAAGAGTCTGGGGAGGGGGAGGAGTAGGGCCTGGCTGCCACAGGATGGCAGACCCTCTTTTTGGCCAGATTCACTCCCTGGTTGGCTGCACTGTCCCCCGCTAGAGGATATCTGGCAGAGAAACACCTCTGTGGGAACGTCACCCTGCTAAAGTACTAATTTTTACAAGACCTTCATGCTGTGGTGTCAGATGGCTCAAAACTCAATTAACCTGACGGTAAGGTCTGGTCCTTCCCCACCCTCTTCAAGACTGCGTGTAGGCACAAGCCATTTCTGCACTACACTCATATAGCACAATTATTCCACTTTCAACACCCTATGGAATCCTGGGCTCTGCAGTTTAGGGAGGGACCGGCTGGCTCCAGGATTGCATAGGATATTGAACGTGGAATAATTGCACTATAAGAGTGTAGTGTGGAAATGGCCACAGTTACAGGAGAGTAAGTTCCACCAACAAGCAAGAGCTCCTTTTACCTTTCTCTTGGCAAGTGCCCAAAAGGATCTCCCTTGGTTTTGCTGCATTAGACTATTCTAGCAGCCAGAAAGGGGATCATCCTCAACTTAACCTACTTTGGAGGAGGATTTTTTGTAATAGAAGCATCCCATTCCTCCAGTCTTCTTGGCCCTTCCCTGGCCAAGAAATGGTCAAGGTACCATTTGGACCCGTGTGCCTAGAATTTCTCACAGCGAATTAAAATCCATGCAAACTATTACCAATTAAATGAGATACTTAAAGGTCACCATGAACCTACGTGGGCAGAAGTGCTGAATGCACCTGCAGACTCTCCAAACAAAGTCACAGATCCCGGATCTCCACCAAAGTGTTCGACGTTCTCTTGGATCCACTTGAGAGCTGCCACTTGATCGAGGAAGCCGTAGTTTCCACGTGCGTGTTCATCACCAGTACTAGGAAGGAAGGAGGGAGGGACGGAGGGGAAGCACAAGGTTCCTTCAGAACAAGAGGGGCTAAAGCACAAGGTTGCTTTGGAGGTTCAGTGATGAGCACCATTGTTTTCCTCATCATTAGCGATATTTTCCAAAAAGCAATCTGGAAAGGATAAACTGTGACTCTCATTCTTTTGGTTTTCTGACTGCCTTTAAAATGCCACCATTGCTCTAAACCTGCCCTCCGTGATCTGCTTTGGCTGGATCCCTGCAGGAGCTGCTCCACGGACAGAGTCGGACAGGCTCTAGGTCTGAGAGGCCGGCCGCTGCCACTGGCCAGGCCGAAAAGCCTTACCTGAAAAACCCGAGGATGCCCAGCCGGTACTGGATGGCCACCACCACCACGTCCTCATAAGCCGCTAACACAGACCCGTCATAGGTGGAGGCTGCACCCAGCAGTAACCCTCCTCCATGGATCCAAACCATCACCTGCAGGAGAAACAGGAGATCCCTGACTCACAAGCGTGGCTTGGCCCTTCTCCCAGCCAAGCCAAATCGTGCGACCTGGGAGTGGCATGTGCTCACCCCCCCCCAGTCCCGCCTCAACAAGCCCTGCAGGGAATCCTTCTGAATATTTTTTGAAACATTACGGTAGCTTTATTTTATACCGCCCCCCCCCAACCCCCCAGCCAGACTGTAACATGGCCTTTGAAGCAAGCAAGCTCTGGTGTTGCCAGGACTGGTATCCATAGCACTGCTCCGGCTTATAAAAGCCTTCTACATAATTCATTCTAATTAAGCTTGTGCCATTTTTCTCATTGGCTACTAAGAATACCAATAAAATTTCCCCCAACTTTTTGTTGTCAGGGCAATCCTGAACTTTGAAGACTGAAGCAGTGCCGTAAAGACTTCTCACATGCCTTATCATACGTCCCCCCTCTGTTCTCTGTTGATTCGCGACCCCCACCAGACAACCTGGGCATTCCTGATCCCAGGGCTTTTAGAACAAAGCACTCTTGAAAGTTAGCTTAGCACCTGGCTTCACTTCAAAACTGTCAGATAACTTTTTCTGTTCTCACACCTGAATTCTCAGCCTATCCCATCATCCTTTTAGAGCACAGCCTTCCGCCATAATGCTTCCCTGCTCAGCCATGGTTTTCCAGGCAAAACTACAAAGCATTACATGTAAATTCTAGAGTATGAAAACCCAGCACCCTTCTTATGATACAGCAAGGCACTAAACACGTTACATGCAAACAGCAACACATGCATATGATGCAATATGAAAACCTTTAAACATACCATATATGATAACACCATTAATCACGGTCAACAGCATGCGATAACTATGCCTTACCGGCTGCTTTGCCTTCTTATCTGCATGGACCGGTGTGAAGATGTTTAAGTACAAACAGTCCTCGGAAATACTCAAAGAAACCTTCTCCTTTTTGTTAGTGAAAGCATCTGACAGGGTTTGTCCCACCACTGGATCTTGCAAACACCTTCACAAAGCAAAACAAATCAGAACAGCAAACGTATTTATTCAGTGCGAGAAGAATGGCAAACCCGCAGTAAAAATACCTATCAGTGGCGTAAACACATAACCATGGACGGTTGAAAGGGGCCCCATGGGCCATCGTGCCCAACCCCCTGCTCGGTGCAGGGAGCTGCCCAGCCGCTTTCTGAAGGCATCCAGAGAAAAAGACACACACACACACGCCGCCTCTCCAGGCCTTTGGTTCGATTGCTGAACGCTCTCACTGCCAAGAAGCCCCCTCTTCTAAACTTCAGTTGAAATCTACCCTCCTGTAACTTAAAACCATTAGATCTGGTCCTACCCTCGAGGTATTTAAAGAGGACAATCACGTCACCCCCAGTCTTCTCTTCACCAAGCAGAGCCAGCCCAGCTTCCTCAACCTCTCCTCGTACATTTTGCTCTCTGGACACCCTCCAGATTTTGTTCTCATTGTCCTCCTCTGGATCAGCTCCACCTTACCTAGATCTTTCAAACAGAACGACAATCAGACCACCCTTATCTTTTCTCAAAAAGTCTGTAAGGGGTCTCTTCTTTTCAAGAAATATTCCTGAAGAGCCATCTTGAATTAAAACAGTCATTTTTTCCATCTCAGCTGAGGCCATCACCTTTGGCGTCCACTCATCTGTGGTTGGTGTTGCCAAATCTTCCCATTTCTCTGCATATGACAATCTCACTGTGGTGATCCTACACTTCAATAGCCTACCGTGATCTTTTTCTAACTGTATGACCCTAGGTCCCAGAATTAAAAACAAACACCTCAGTCTTCATTTGAAAATTTCTTTTCAAAATCCTTTGCAACAATATATGTATCTGTATCCAAAAATTTTTCACTTTCTCACAAGTCCACCAAGCATGGTAAAAGGTACCTTCTTGGTAACTCATGACCATCTCCCTGGCAGTTTTGATTCGCAGTCCAGATCCCTTGCCAAGGTCTCTGCTTCCAAAAAAGGGACAGAAAGGGGACCCAAACAACTATCACACGGTCAGCCTGACTTCAGTACCGGGGTATTTTCTAGAGCAGGTCATTGAACATGCAGTCTGTGAACACTTAGAAAAGAATGTTGTGATTGCTAGAAGTCAACATGGGTTTCTCAAAGGCAAGTCATGCCAGACTAATTGCTTTCTCTCGTCTGACAGTTACAAGCTTGGATTGGTGGAATGACGTGGACGAAGCCCGCCTTGGTTTCAGTAAAGCTGAAGCAAAGTCCCCCACGATATTCTTACAGACACGCTGGATAAATGCAGGCTAGACGAAGCTGCTATTAGTTGGATTTGTAACTGGCTGAAGGACCAAAGCGTACTCATCCTTGCTTCCTCTTCATCCTGGAGACTAGGTGGGTGCCGTCGGGCTCAGTCCTAGGCCCACCGTTGTTGGACATATTTATTAATGACTCGGACAACGGAATAGAGGGCATGCCTATTAAGTTTGCTGATAGAACCAAATTGGGGGGGGGATAGCTTATACCCCAGAGAACAGGATCCAAATTCAAAATTACCTTAATAAGTTGGAGAGCTGGACAAAAAGTAACAGAATGAATTTTCACAAGCTTGTAAGGTATTGTACTTAGGCAGCAAAAAATTGTACTTGGGCAGCAAAAATGTAATGCGGAGATTTAGGATGGGCGAAAAAGATCTAGGGGTCTTAGTAGATCAGCATGAGTCAGCAATGCAGAGCAGCTGTCTGAAAGGTCAGCGCAGTCCTAGGCCGCACCGAGATGAGGATGGCGTCTAGGTCAAGGGGTACAGTAGGACTGCGCTAGTCAGCTCTGGCCAGGCCCTGTCTGGGGAACAGGCCTAGTTCTGGGCACTGCAGTTCAAAAATCACGTTGATGAGCTGGAGTGTGTTCAGAGGAGGACAACCGAGAAGGCAAGGGGTCTAGGAACCAAGCTCTGTGAGGAACGGTTTAGGGAACTGGGAATGTTTTAGCTTGGAGAAGAGAAGACTGAGAGGGGATATGATAGCCATTTTTAAATATTTGAAAGGGTGCCATCTTGAAGGTGGAACAATTTTGTTTTCATCTGCTTTGGAGACTAGAACATGGAACGACGGACTCAGTTTGCAAGTAAGGAGATGCCGCTGAAACACCAGGGAGAATTTGCTGAGGGTGAGAGCTGTTCTGCCATGGAATGGAGGGCGTCTGGGAGAGGGGTGGATTCCTCTTCCTCGGAGGGAGGGAGCTCTTCCCGCAGAGACTGGGTGACTGTCTCCCCGGCTGCTCTGGTGGTGGGCTTGCAGGGGTTGGATTAGCTGGTCCTTCTGCCCTATGATTCTATAATGCGTGCGAGCACAGGGTTCCCTTTTTGAAGAAAAGAGAGCCGAAAGGAAAGAAAAAGTGATGGGTAGCTCTGCCTTTTCGTTGTGACCTGTCAGCAATTTTCCGTCCTTACTGAGCCCCACCATTTCCTTGGTCACGCTCTTCCTTTGAATGTATCCGACCCGCCCCCCGCCTTTTGTTGCTCCCTAATTGCCAGCCTAACTCTGAAATAAAAGCGATCAAGCTCTGTCTGCCAGCTCCGAGCGCCGTGTCTTTCCGCCCATGTCGGCATTTCCCGCGGAGGAAACGCGGCTTCCTTCCGTAGGTCTGATGTCTGACGGACAGTAAGAGGATGGATGAGGGGTCTCTCCGGACAGCAGCGACCGAGGCTGTGCTTCTCCTGCCGCGGACCGCTCCCTCCATGCTGGAAGCGTTAGCACTTGGTGCGCGGCGGCTCCGCACCGGGAACCAGAGCCCAGCTGCGCGACCAGGAGCGCTTTTCCGATACTTTCGCCCAGCCGCCCCTCCCAGAAGCCGACAGAGGCACAACCCCCCCCGTTCGCGGGCAGGAAGTCGCCTTGCGGGGGAGGGAGGGGGGAGGGTGGCGAGCGGCCGGTTCCCCTGCTGGCGGGGGGCAAGAGAGGCGCGTCAGGAGGGGCAGGGCTGGCTCAGGGCTACTGACTCACGGCCACAGGCGGCCCCTTCCTGGGGTCCCAACAGTTCCAGCCCTTGACTTACATGGGCGGGTAGGACGTCGCATCTCTGAGGCGGCCCCAGGGCTCCGCCGGCTGGGGCGGGGCGAAGCGCAGCGCTCCCACCGGGGGTTTCGCGTAGGGCACGCCGAGGAAGACGTCCACGCTCCGCGCCGCGCCGCCGACCTGGATCCGCCGCCCTCGGAGACCCCCGTTCCCGGTGAGCACCTCCGGAGGAGCGGGAGTCCGTCCTGGCAGAAAAACGCGGCCGCCGTGAGGAGGAGGAGGAGGAGGAGGACAGACGACCGAGCTCTGCCCGCGGCTGAAGCGAGGGCGCCGTTTATGCCGAAACCTGGAAACAGATCCCCCCGGGGGTCCTTCCCACCAGGCAGCTCAGGCATTCCTCTTTGGGAGGGTGGGGGCGGGCAAGAGGCAGGCAGGACAGCAGCCCCAGCCCATCCGCTCCTTTTTTTTCCTTTCTAAATATGTCTTTTAAAAGAAAATTTCCTCCACCGAGGCTCGTTTGAAAAACCGCCCAGGCATGAGAATTGGGAGGGGGGGCAGGCGGGTCCCTGCCCCATCCCGCCGCCCCCCGCCCCGGGCCCAGCAGCCCCTCCAAGAAAGCTGCGAAGCGGAAAAATTGGGGGCAGCAGCCTTGCAAAGCTCCGGCTCCCCCGGTGGGTTACGCGGAGCCGGCAGTCTCGCCCACTGGGTGAGTGCGTGGGTGGGTGGCTCAGGATTCCAGCCTCTGGCGCCCCCGTTTGTGTCTGGCTGAACCCTTGTTCCGAGCCAGGGTTCTGGTTCAGCTTCAGGGAGATTTTCAGTTGACAGTTCAGCGGCCCTTTCAGTTACGGGGGGGGGCTGTTTTTTTAAATTCGCGGCTCCAAAGCCAGCGTCAGGAAGCTCCCCCGCTCTCCTGGCAGAGCTCAGTCCTGGGACCCCTCGTCCCCGGAGCGAAGTGGGGGAGGGCGGGGGCCCGGGGGCTTCTTTGTCTCCGGAGGCAGACCCTCTTCTCTCAGAGGGTCCCCGGCTGGCGGGAGGAGACCCCAGGCCCTCCCAAAGGGAAGCCACAGCGGGGGGGGGGCGGCCGCGGAGGGAGAGGCTTCTCGGCCGGGCAAACGGTGGACTCAGGGGGCAAGGTCCAAGGCGCCCGGGCGGGGGAGGGGGAGAGGGAGGGGATCACAGCGGCAGAAGGGCCGGCAGGGAGAGGGAGGGGGCGAGGAAGAAGGAGCCCCCATTCCCGCGCTGTGGTGCGTCTCTCAGACTTAGCGGGGCCCGGCAGCCCCTCGCGCGGCGAGGCCTGCCGCCACCGCGCTCTCCTCTGGCGCAGAGAGGGGGTGACTTGCCCCGAATCGCCCAGTGGATTTCCATGGCTGATTCAAACCCAGCACCGAAACCCCTCCGCCCCCTGCCCCTCTGCCCCCTCATCCCCACGCCCCGCCGGCCTCAGAAGGAGCCCAGAGGAAAGGGACGCCCTCGCCTTGCGGGGAGTAAGGGGGAGGCAACGGGGGGAGGCATCGAGGGGGCACAGCAGGGCAACGTCCCTTTCTCCGCTGATTCTGGGGAAGCCAACTTCCGGCTGAGCTCCCCGGGGGGGCCTTTGGGAGCGCCCCCCTTTCATCTGGACGGAATGGCCGCCGGCAGGAGGTGCCCCGAGAGCCGCCGCGGGACCGACAGCAGACGGGGAGCGAGGAGGAGGCCCACCACCGCCCCCTTCCCTCCCCTCTCCAAGGGGTAGCCGCACACGCAGGAGAGGGGAGGGGGCGAGCAGCCTCCATGAGGGTAGCAAGGGGCTTCCAGAGAGCTGCGGGGGGGGGGCTGGAAGAACCTCCCCCGGCGTATAAGACAAACGCAGATGAGGCTCTAAACAAAGAGTGCCGGAGAGATCCCCCCGCTCCGTCTGCGATTTCCTTCGAGGGGCCCCGAACCGGACTCTGGGAAGGTCTAGGGCCCCTCGGAAGTGGCGTGGGGCCCGAGGGTGCCAATACGAAGCTGCTGCTGCTGCTCTGCGTAAATGGCATCTGCCCCCTCCCCGTGCGCGCCCGGACCAAGAAAGCCCCCCCGCCAAAACCGGCGAGGAGACCGACCTAGTGGATTGGGACCCCCTTGGGGTGCGGGATCCTCCTTCCTCCCCCCGACTCTCCAAAAGTAGAAGCCCGGGGAGCGATTTCGGAGCCCCGGAGGGGGCAACAGGCAAGCGCCCCTCCGACGTTTGCCCTCTGCCCCGGCGAGGTCTCTCCGGCAAAGAGAGGACTCCCCTGGGCAGCGTTTGGCGGGAGCCACCCGCTGCCTCTTGACCCCGGCCGCCCGTGGGATCATTCCCTCCGGGACCCCTTGGGACCCTGCTGGAAGGGGCGGGGGCCCGACTTGCCTTCCTGGGCGGCCCGGGCCGGTTCCCAGGCGGAGGCGGCGAGCCCGACGATCAGCAGCCGGAGGAGGAGCGGCGGCGGCAGAAGAAGCCTTGCTAGGCCCCCGCCGGCGGCGACGGAGGCACCCGCGCCCACCGCCCGCATCGCCGGCCCGCTGGGAGGTGCAGAGAGTCCGAGGGCGAGGGGCCAGGCAGGGAGGGAGAGGCGGCCGATGGAAGCGGGACGCGCTCTTGGAGAAAGCGGCGGCGGGGACGGCAAGGACGCTCGGGAAGGAGGGACGGCCGCCGCCCAGCCCGCGAGCCACCCCGCGAGCCCCGCGCCCGGGGGGCAAGCCCGTCCCCTCCTCCCCTGGCAGCTGGCCCGGGACGAGCGGGGAGGGAGGGAGGCGGTCGCCACAAGCAAGCCCGGCCGGCCGGGCTGAACCCTGGGCGCGGTGAGGAGGGGCCCCGGGGGCTCCGTGTTCTCGTGGGCAGGAGTTCATCCGGCGCTGGGGATAATGGCCCGAGAAAGTTGTTGGGAGAACCGGGCAGAAAGTCCAAGAGCCGAACGAGGAGAGGGGGGAAAACTTGAACAAGCGGCGGGCGGAGGTGGGGGGACGGCCCTTGGTCCCAGATGCTTCCGCACTAATGCAGAGAGCGTGGGAAATACGCAGGATGAACTCGAACTCACAGCACAGCAAAGCAAATGGGATATAATAGGCATCCCTGAAAGCTGAAGGGATGAGTCCCGTGACTGGAAGGTAGCAATATTGGGATATAACCTGTTTCAGAGCAATAGACCAAACAGGGAAGGAGGAGGAGTAGCACTGTATGTCAGGGACACATATACCTGTGAAGAAAACCATGACTTAAATCTTGGAAGCCACGTTAAAAATATCTGGGTAAAAATTAAAAGGGAGACCAAAAAAAAGGAAATGCACAGATGTAAGATAGGCGACACCTGGCTTGACCACCGTACATGTGAAAGGGATCTAGGAGTGTAAGCAGAACACAGGGTGAACGTGAGCCAGCAGCTAAAAAAGCCCAATGTGATTCTAGGCTGCATCGACAGGAGTACAGTGTTTAGGTCCAGGAAAGTGAACAGTACAACTCTATTCTGCTTTGGTCTGACCCCACCTGGAATCCTGGGTGTAGTTCTGGGCACTACAGTTCAGGAGGGATATGGACAAGCTGGAAGGTGTCCAGAGGAGGGCGACCAAAATGGTGGAAGGCCTGGAAACCATGAAGCTCTATGAGGAGGGGCTTAGGAGCTAAGTATGTTTAGCCTGAAGAAGAGAAGGTTAAGAGATGGCATGAGAGGCGTGTTTAAATCTTTGAAGGGATGTCATGTGGAAGGTGGCGCAGGCCTGCTTTCTGCTACTCCAGAGACTAGGACACGGAGCAGTGGATTCAAGCTTCAGGAAAAGAGAGTCCACCTAAACATTAGGAAGAATTTCCCCATTGTAAGAACAGTTCACCAGCGGAATGCCCTGCCTCCAAGCCTTCTTTGGAAGTTTTTGAAGAGGCTGGGTGCGACCTGTCAAAGGGAGGGCTTTGGTGGTGTCTTCCTGCGTGGCAGAAGGGGGCTGGACGGGAGGGCCCCTGGGGCCTCTTCCCAATCTATGACTCTAAGGGGGGAGCCTTCGGGGACCCCATGTGCAGTTGGGATCTCCACAGAGAAGGGGGGCACATGTCCAGGGTCCTCCACGTACCCCGCGAGAGGCCCACACAGTCCAAGGACCGCCCTTCAGTGGGGGTCCCTTGGTAGCTCCCACAGTGGATCCAGTGGAGGCAACGGCTTCATATCCAGGGGCCTGGCCAAAAACAGAAGGGGGGGACAGAGAGCAGGGTGGCTGAGGGGGAAACCCATCACCAAGCAGGGGCCCCGCAGGGTCCAAGCCTCCCCTCGGGTGCCTCTGGAAAGATTCCGCCCCCTCTTTCTCCGCCCCGCCCAACTGCCGTTGGGCAAACGCTGGGTCCTCCTGACCTCGCAGGACTGTTGTGAGGACTGGAACAACACCACCCATGCCAGGAGTGTTGGAGGCGCCCGGGAGTTCTTCATCCAGCTGCGCCTTTCTCAGAGCATCCACTGGCCCAACTGCAATTTCTGAGTGGTGGGGAAGTCCTGTTTCGGGGGGGGGGGGAGGAAGGCGAGGAGTCCCGAGGAAGCTGAATGGGCAGGTGGGGGGCAGTGAGGGAGAGGGGGGCCGCTTCTCCTTCCCATCCAACTGAATGGAGCCAGTGGGCTGGCTGCCTCCCTCATGCTGTGGGGCTGGGGAGCAATCTCTTTCTGGAAGCAGAGGCTGCTGGAAGACCCCTCCTCGCCCAGGCAGAGCCAGGGGCTCCCAGTGACACCTGGAAGCTGGCGTGAGCCGGGGAGGGAGGGGCTTTCAGGGTGGGTGGGAGGATCTGTTTGTAAAATTTGGGCTGCCTGCATGGTGGGGGAGGCCTTTTCTTTTGGGGGGAAGGGAGCTTCAGTCTGTGTCTTTTCCAGGGGAGGGCTGGAGGTCAGGACTCCCAAGGGAAGCAGAGAGGCACTGGGCCCCCGAGCCTGGCGTGGTCATCTGGGCAGAGTCTTGCTAGCCGCTTTGATGTGATGGTGGTGGTGCATCTTCCAATTGCTTTGGACTTACGGCGACCCTAAGACAAGCCTCTCGATGGGTTTCCTTGGAGAGATTTGTTCAGAGGCTGAGAGAGTGTGACTTGCCCAAGGCCACCTCGTGCGTTTCCACGGCCAAGCAAAGAGGCTCTGAACCCTGGTCTCCAGAGCTGTAGTCCGAGACTCAGACCACTGCGCCACGCCGGCTCTCACGTGCCTCTTACACCCCCCAAGCGCCCAACCGGAAGCAGTGGGGCACCTCTGTCTGAAGAGCGGCGTAACCGCGTTCAGTTCCTGGCCTGGAAGCTGAGTTGCCCACGGGGAGCCGCCCGGCTGACGCACCTCCGTCCGCACCAGCCGAAGCGGTCACGTTGCGCGAGGGATACGTGCTGCTCCACAAATGGAGAGTCTTGTTGCACAACCCTTGTGGGTTCTTGGCTTCTGTCTGGAAGTAGTGGATGGACACTCTGCACGCGCTCAGGTGCACACCGTAAGAAAAGGCTCAGTAGGTGTGCATGAGAGAGGGTGGGAGTGAGGCTGCTGTTTTAATTAGTAGACTCAGAAGGGCAAAGAAAACAATAAAGACTTGGGTTGGGTTGTTTTTTTAAAGCTCACAAGCCTACACGGAGATCAAACTGTGGCCGCCGCACTGTCAGCGTTGCCGCTGCAGCCTCCGGGGTGTCTGCGCGTGGACAGGGCAACGCACTGGACCTCCAGCTCTCTGCCAGGAAGCCCTCCCACGCCCCATCCTAAAATGGTGGCACTCAGGGCACAGCTTGGCACAAAATGGTGGCGGAGTCTGGCACAGCCAGCCGGCAGTTAGCAGCGTGATACTGATATCTAATCTCTATCTGGAGATTGCTCAACCTCTGGCCCCGCAGCCCTCCCTCCCAGTTCAGCTTTCCTGGAGCAAAGGGCAAACCTCGGCTCTGGAGGCACAGTGGCGGGGCGGGGGGGGGCAGGGGAGTGTTCCCCCCCGCTTTTGCAAGAGCCCTTCTGCCTGAAGAACAATTGCACGCCCGGACTTTTCTGCAGGAAAAGAATCAAGTTTACTTTGCTAATACAGGATCAAACCATCCAGAGAGGGAAAAGAACCGTGTGAAAAATCCAGTAAGACAACAGAAACACCAGTGAGTCAAGCCCTTCAAGGGTAACAAGTCCTCTTCGCTTTCAAAACCTCTGTTCTTCTCCTGGAACAGGGATGGAGGCAGTTTCAAGATTCTTCTGCAACCTTCTTTCTCTGGGGTAGTAGAACGGACAGGGCCTCTCCTCTCCCAATGTCTGTGGAAACAAGCAGCCACCCTGCTCCCTCCCTCCATCCCCCGGGCCCCTCCCCATAACAAAAGGGTCCCCTGTGGCGGGGGAGGCGGAGGCAGCTGCCAGGTCAAGCCAGCAGCCTGGCAAATAGGGGTTTCTGCTGGCTGACCTGTCAACCCTACTTAACCACGGAAGATTCCACCGAATGGCTTCATTTGTATGACTGGAAAGGCAGGATGGGAGGGAGAGAAGAGGGCACTACGTGTGTGTGCACATGCACAGACACACATGCACACAGAAAAGCCTTCCATTCCCTTCTTAGCTGAGAGAGAAGGAGGAAACACCTCTCTAAGACAGTACCGTGTGTGTGTACCTTTGTTGAAATACATACAGGATGAAAACATGCTAGCTGATAAACCAGAAGGGCTTCTCAGCCAGTTTAAGGGATCTCTGACTAATCAGTGGGGTGCCCCAGTCCTGGTCCCACACTTTAGCAGGGCCCCAGCAGGGACCTGGACTCTTCCTCATTCAAACCATTGCCGATTATTCCCCCATTGGAATCCCCAGAGTGAGCGGCAGCAGCAGCCACCAAAGAAGTTCCCCCTTTCCCTCTCCCCAGCGGAAGCAGCCTTGCCTGGTGGTCCCTGGAGGTGGGGCTGTGCGAAGGACACGCGCAGCCTCTGCATGACTTTGGCCCTTACAGCTCCACGTGCGTTTTCTGCTCCTCCATTATTTTCTTCATTTTTTCTGGCAGGGTCTTCAGCCAGAAGTTTGCTTTGCTCTCCTTCAGCTTCTCAGCCTTCCTTTGCTCCAAGTTCAGCTCCAGGTACGCTTCCTTCTGGTCGTAGCGTGGCCACTCCACCAGCCCTTTTCCATTTGGGTTTCTGGAAGCATCAGAGCCATTGAGAATTGAGTTCTCATGCAACTCACAGGACTAGTGCTAATTACAACATCACAACAGCGCTGACTGTCTTGAACAGCCAAAGCAAAACTCACCCGTTCCGGGCAAAGTTCCCCCAGTATCTCATCATTGCCTTGCTGAGCTGCTTCTCCTCCTCTGTATAGTCAGCTGCAAAGGCCAGGCAAAAGAAAACACTGAGCCGCAGTGTTCCCTCTTCACCTGGGCTCCACAGAAGTTAGCACTGCAAAGCTTTGAAGCGGGGACCCAGTAGACTTGGGGAAGCAACAAACTGGGTTTTGGTCCTGCTGGGCCCCTCAGCAACTCTCAGCCTCCCTAATCACGGGGGAACTGTCTGGGACACTTGGCCAGTGTGGGGCTGGCAGCCAGTGTGCCACAGGGGTTCCACTCCCATTATTTGGCGCAGTGTTTCCAGCACATAATTTTTCTAGGGACTAGTTGTTGCATTTATTGTGCCCTTGATTGCATTTAATAAACCCTTGAACGTTCCTGCATCAGCTGGAGCAGCATTTTAATTTTTAAAAAACAACCAAACGAAATTATGTGGCAGCTGCCTCCTCCTCCCACTGGAAAAAACAAAGGCAGGTGTCCCGCTCTTCCCACGTCCACACCCACCCCACGCGCAATGGGGTGCAGTAGCCTTACAAGGTCCCATGGTCTTGCTGGTTAAGAATGGTGTTCCCAAAACGAAGAAGATTTCGTCTCCATGGTCTGCCTCCACAAAATCCGGTTTTATGTCTTTGAATGCAGAAGGACGGTGCTGGAATTCGTAGAAGTAGACGGGAGCACCAGAATCTTTTTCATAAATGGGCAGCAAGAGAGAGAGAGAGAGAGAGAGGATCATTGTTTTTAGTTGTGAAGAAAATCAAACAAATAAGAAGCTGTAAGCTTTCCATGACTAGATCCTTGGACCAGACCACTGGGACTCCATACCAAATGATGATGTCCACATGCAGAAGATGAAACAGACAGCAGATGCAGGAAGTCCAGGCATAAGGAAGATGCTGGACCACAACATCTGTGCTGCAGAAGACACCTTAACCTCTTCTCCAGCCTCAGCGTTGCCTCCCGGCCGTAAATTGCTCAGTAGCTGTCACTGCAGCATGTCTGAACAACTCAGGTACTTATCTCCCCACAGCACCTCCCCCCCGCAATTCTTCTACCAGCTTCAGTTCCAGGACTGCAATTTGGCAGGTGCAGTCAGCTGTGGAATCTGTTAGATTTCCCCCTGGACGTCAAAGGTTAGCAAAATTTACGGCTTGGTGTGGGAACTCACCTCTATGATATCTAGCTGTCTGAAGAGCTGGCATGACAAAGAGGGCATCTCCCATGAAATCCTGAAAGCGCCTTTGTAACTCCACGGGGTCTTCCGTGTCTCCCAAATACTCGTCCAGCACCATCTGCACAGCCTCCGGCGGCAACTTCTGTGGGGAAGAGAGGGGGAGCCGTGAGAGGCCTCACCAGCTGCCCCGCCGTCTCCACCTTGCTTTTGGTCTCCCTGGTGCCAGCCATGATCCAGCAGGTGGCCGCAGAGGAATGGAAGCCACCTTCATGATAGGGGGCAACTAAGCTTTGGTTCAGAAGCCTACTTGGGAGGCAGATCAAGGGAGGGGGTCCCTGGTGCTCGTCGCTGTTCAAGCATTTCTTGGATGGGGTGCAAAGCGTGGGTGGGCAGTGGGCTCAAGCTACCACCACGGAAGGGGGCTTTTCCCAAGGGTTGGTGTGGGGCCGGGGAGGGAGAGAAATGGGAAACTGGGAGGGGGGAAGAAAAGAGTGAGACACCTTTACCGGAAGGGGGAGAAAAATGCCAAGAAAAGAACACCCTTTAAGTGAGGAGGGAGAGGCGGGAACGTGGAAGGGGAAGCAGGACCAGGGAAGACCACCACCACCACCACACCCTGGAAGGGACCCACACACCACCGATGTTCAGCTTTGGCAGCTTTTGAGTTTTGAAACTTGAGCTGCTCTGTTCCTACCATGGGTACTTGTTTCCCTTTTGGAAATCCAGCTGGGCGGCAGATTTCCAGGGTTTAAAAAGAGAAGTGCATTGCTCCCTTTAATGACAAAAAACTCTACAAAATCAAAGGAATTTTACTGCCATTGTAACCTTAGTCAAGAAAGCATCTCCCTTGGATAAAGAACCCACCATTTAGTTACCCTGGAGAGCTTCACAGGACTGACTTTGCCGACATCCTTTGCGGACCCAGTAATGCAGTGCTTCTGAGATTGCTTATGAAACATTTGAGGCCAGCACAGTTTCCCCCCTGCAGCCCCCAACCAAAATGCCTCCCTTGTGCATTATTCTGCCTTAGAGGCTGTTTTGTCCTGTGACCCTGGGTGCCCTTTACGCATCAGCTGCAGGAAGAGAGCTGAGGTCGCCTTGCCTTCCTTCGAGTCCAGTTGCCTCCTTCGGGCCTTCAGGATGATCCAGCACTCTCCATCCCCGGGGGGTAGTACGTCTGACTCCCCCCCACCCCGTGCCACTATGTGTCTAGCTGGCTGCATCACAGAACCCCAGCACCCGACTGCCCAGCCCACGGACTGGCAAAAGCAAGATGGCAGAGTGGCACTGTGGGCCTCCCACGCAGCAGAACGTGGAGCAGTGGGTGCATCCCAGATGGTGGGTGGGTTTCCCAGGCTCACCAGCGCCTCCCTGGTGGCACATGAGCATGGGGGTTGCCACTGCCATGGCTACAGAGAAGGAAATCCCAAAGGGAAAGGGGATGGGGAGGAAGCCCTCCTTTTTTGGCAGATTCTGCCCCGTTTTTACCACCTTGTCTTCCTTCTCTAATCCCTATCAGGATTGCCGTTTCCTGAGCCAAGGAGGTAGGGTACAAAAACAAGGCCTCTGTTCTCTTACTGCCATGGAGGCTCCTTGGTGGAATGCACCCGTCACTGCCTGTCTGTCCACGTCCTCTGTTACGGAAACGAAATTCAGTACCTGCATAGTTAAAATACAATTTTCCTGTTACATGTTGGTCATAGAGTTTGAAATCCTCCACCCAGTGTTTCCACAAAATGCCTTTTGGACACAATTCACCAAGAGCATCCCTTCCACATGCCCAACATGCTGCCGTTGGATGGGATCAGCATCTCCTTCACGTCAGGGAGCTCCTCCCGTCCTTGCCAGACATACAGTGGTGGACTAACGTCTCTTGCTTTCTACGACATGCTAAGTAATCAGTGTGGGTTTTTTTCCCTTTAAGTCTTAACTGAGTGATTGTTCCACAATTTTTTCCAGAACTTTTCCAGGTACTGACATCAACCTGAGGGGTCAGAAGTGCTTGAGCCCCCCGCCTTGGAAGACAGGGACAACATTTGCCTGCCTCCTGTTTGTGGGGACCTCGCCTGTTCTCCAGGCATTCTCAAAGCTTACAGGAAGAGGTCCTGAGATAAGAGCTTTTGTTGTATTTGGCTGCATGGCCAACACAGCTGCCCCAAATATATTTCCTGGATTTGAAGATACCAAATTCAGCCACAACAGAGGAATCCTAAACAATAGGCGGCAAAGGAACTGGGACTCCCCCGCAACAAGGTAAAACTCTTGGACTACAATTGGCAAGTTTTACCTGTTCAGCCCCTACAAGGTTTTCCAGATGTAGCAGTACAGAGACTTCTCAAGAAATTCAAGGTTCTCTGCCTAAGAAAGG
This sequence comes from Cyclura pinguis, assembly GCA_030412105.1. Classification (NCBI taxonomy): domain Eukaryota; kingdom Metazoa; phylum Chordata; class Lepidosauria; order Squamata; family Iguanidae; genus Cyclura; species Cyclura pinguis. The sequence continues at coordinate 115,048 of CM059607.1, forward strand.
CACCAGCAGCCAACCAGCCACAGGACAGAGGTAGCCTGGATCTTATGGTAAGTTACTTTGCTGTTGCTAATGGGGCTGGAACTTCATTATCTGCTTTTTCCTGCCCTTTGTCCCCAATCTCCACAAGCACCAAGATCCCTTTGGACCATCTTAACTGGCGACAAATGTAACAGCTGCGACAAAATGTAGACCAGTGACTCTACCATTGTCACTTTTCTTCTCCTATACGATTTTTAACAGCTTTGCTCGACGAAGAAACCAGTATACCTTTGAAAGCTGGCATGATTTAATTTGTGCTTTTTAGTTGGCTCGGTAAAGTTATCGCTGCTTTGTGGATTTTGGATTTTGTGCTAGAATCCTGTGGGGGCCGCGCACCGGCACCCCTCCTTCTGTTCTCCAGATTCTTTGCCCTGACCGGTTGACCCAATCTCCTGTGTCACAACTGCTTTCACAGTTGCAACATGATGTCACAGTGCTTTTACTCGGTGGGCGGGCATGCCTTCGGGCCACCTCTCGACTTATGGCGACCCCATGAATTTCTCACGGTTTTCTTTGGCAAGGAATGCTCAGAAAACGGTTTTGCAATTTGAGTCCTTTGAAATATAGCCCACAGCACCTGGCATTCATTGGCAGTCCCCCATCCAAGTATACTGCCTTTTAAAGAGTTTGTTAAAAAATAATAATTAAAAATCTTTTTTAAAAAAGTTACACTGTGGGACATGGGACTTCAGGAAAGCAGAGGAGCGTATTTGGGAAACTCCCCCGTGCAGAAAAGGCATCTGAATCGTGGCTTCCAAAGGTTAATAGCTCAAGACTGTACCGTTACTGCACTATCACAGCAAGCCATTCGTATTTTTAGAAAACAGCCAAAAAATCTAACAGGGTTCCAAGAGAGCAGAGCACAGAAAACAGACCAGAAAACACAGCTTTTTCCTTGGGAAGTCCCAAGTGAGTAGTCTGAGGCATTTCCTTGGGAATCCCCGAGGGAGGCATCATCCGCCCACGTCCCCACGGCGCCCACTGTACAATCATTCTCATATTGAAATGAAGGAGACATTCAGACCCAGACTGTTACTGAACCCCTGCAGGAAAGGGCTATTAATGGATTATCTCCAACATGGGAAAAATTGAATCCCCAACAACTCTGCAGGTCAACTCCGGGAGAGCCATGATGTTGTACGATAAGGCCGAGGCAAAGGCGGGATTAATCTTCCACCGCAGCGGCAGAACCACGTTGCGTGATAAGCAGATCAGAACTATGTTATTGTTGTGGCCTTCTGCTCATTTCTGCCCTGTGGTGACCATCATGCAAGTACACGGTGGGGTTCTTTTGGACAAATTTGTTCAGGGGGGTTTCCCATTGCCTTCCACTGAGGCTGGGAGAGTGTGACTTGCCCAGAGTCACCCTGTGGGTTTCCATGGCTGAGCAGGGATTCATACCCTGCTCTCCCAGTGTCCTAGTCCAATGCACAAAGATGGTTGGGGCGTATTAGGCAGCAAAAAGATATGTAAGCATAATGTAAACTGTAAATATCTCACTTGAGGGATAACCCATCCGTATTCATTGTTATTCACTCCAGTTATATACGGGACAGCATTGAACTCTTTCGCGGCCAGCAGCTCCTCTGGTGCCTTTGGGATGAATTCTCCATCAACCACAGCAGGAAAAACTCCAAGTTCCTGTTTGTTTGTTTTTTTAAAAGAAAAAAGATATCTTGAACTTGTGTTTCCTTTCTAAAATACATTACAGGGTAGTCACATTTGGAAAGAAGCAAAGCTGGGAAGTTCAGAAGCACCGATAACTCTGAAACTCGACAAAGAAGGGTGAGGTAAATGACTGAGACACAACATTTTTACCCCTGCATTTTTCATGCAAGCAACGGGCCTCCAGCCAGCGCTCTCCCCCTTCCCCCCAAACAGCAGCGGCTTTGGACCAGCAGCTCAGCAGGAGGGGTAGCCCGTCCCTCAAGTAGCCCTTCCCTCAGGCTGCTCTGGGGGGCTCTGAAGGGCTGAGAGCCCACTCATCAACTTAGGGTCACTGGAATGTGGGGCGCTGCATCCAAAATACGCGGGATCTCTGGAGTCCAGTGGAGGAATTGGGAGTGCAAAAGGTTTGGGGCAGGAAGAAAGACATAAGCAGTTAGGTGCACAGAAGTTCCTCTGCAGTCTCTTAACCTTTTCCCCTGGAATGACTTCAAAATTGGGACCCAGCCAGCACCCCACCCGTTACCAAAGAAACAACAGAGAACAGGATAAGAGCCAACATGTTCAGAGACGGCTGGCCCTGCAGGGGAGTGGCTCCGCTTGGCTCTCAGGGTGCCAAACCCACAGCTCCTGCTTACCCGAGTCAACTTGGCATTCAGGACGCTTAGTTCCTCTTCTGTTTTGCTCCTCAAGCAAAGCATCATGGCAGCCAAACTGCTGGCCTCACAGCCAGAGATATTGGCAACTTTCTTCGAGTGTTACGGGGAAAAGCAACAACAAACAACAACGACACCAGTCAGGAATTTGAGTCTTAGCTAACGGGCAGGGCCCACCTGCGAGGACCCATAGTTTCTAAAACGCCCAAGCTGGCGTTAGTACCACAGGTTCTGTGTCCCCTACCTCTCCCCCACCCCCCGTGCACCCCTTAATCAAGGGCCCCCTCCCCTCTCTCCTGCGGCCAAGCAGCGAGGAGATTCTGCTGCTCAGGCGCCATGAATTCCCAAAGTCAGTGAGGCGATTCTCTGCCCTGCTTGGGGAGTGTAAGCAACGTGACAGAGGAACAGAGTGGGAAGAGCACGAGGCCGGCCCAGAACAGCCGTCAACTCACCAGGGCGATGACTTCCGGGTTGCTTGTGAAGAGACCGGGCAGGCTGACGACTCCACTCTCTGAGATTGCTCTGTGAAAGAGGCCTTTGGACAAGGGGGATAAAATCTGCACCAAAAAGAGGACGGAAAACAGCACACGAAAATGTCAAGTGTATTTAGTTTATCCTGTCCGTTAGTTTCAGCAATTCTGAAACGCATTCCATAGAGCTCCTTGGTTTCTCCTTCCAACCTTGAGAACATTCTCTGCCCACTTCAACAACATAACAGAACATAACAACTGTCCACAGTGTGTTCCAGCAGAGAATGTAACTATCTTTGTCTTGAAGTCATAGCCGGAGGTTGACTGTTTTGCTGTTTCTGTTATTTTCATGAATAATGCTATTATTTGTAGATTTTTCCTTCTGAAACACATGTAAACCTCTGGAATGAAGATAAAGTTTTCATGTCTGAACAGAAGGTTTGAAGAGTTCTTTCGGAAATAATGGCCTCCATCCTAGAGTAGGTCCATTGGATCAACAGTTAGATGGTGAGCTAGCAATCTGGAGGTCCCGTGGATCCAGTGGCTTTGCTCTCATCAGACTCACCATGGGATCTGGGCCCAGATGTTTTGCATCCAGAACTGCTTCCATTCTGAATACACGTAACTCAGTGGGCGTTGAAAGTTTAATCATGCCACAATGAATTTTTTAGTCATTAAGACACCATGAAGTTCTCTGCTGTAGTTGCTGAGACACGGTTACGTTCTGGCTTTCCTGGAAGTGATCTGAGTTGTCACTTTCCCCTTAGACTAAAATGAGGTTGGGGGGAGAGGAGGAGGAGGAGGAGAGGAGGAAGTAGCAGAAGCCCAGGCTGTGTCCCCCTCTTCTTGCTGTCCCTCAACAGGTCACATCCCTGAGGTCTGCCTGGCTCAGCATCTCTTCTCTTACAGGGAGGTGCTGGGCTTACAAGTACCTTCAGAAATGGCCTCTGAGAGCCTGCGAGGAAGACTCTGGGCCCACTGCAATTGCCATGGGTCTAGAGCATCTGACCTACCTGAGCACTCACGCTGAACCCTCCAGCAGACTCTCCAAATATAGTCACTGAACTGGGATCTCCTCCAAAGAGCTCGATGTTTTCCTGAACCCACTTAAGAGCTGCTACCTGATCCAGTAATCCCCAGTTCCCACGTGCTTCTTCGGAACCAGTGCTGAAAGAAACGAGGCACAGCAGGAGAGCCTGTCAAGCAGTGAAGAATCTACCAGGGATCATTAACACGTATGTCATCCGCTGGCTGCCGTCCATCTTTGTCCAGGGAAGAGCTGAAGGCCTTCCAGCCCAACGCTCCAGACTTTCAGCCCCACTTCTTATTCAGAAGAGGTTGGAGGATCTCATGTCCCCAGCCCCAACACGAGAAGTTCTCCACCTCTCCTTCCATGCTGTCGTTTCTTCCCCGCCCTGTTTTACCCTTGCTCTCTCCTCCCTCCACCCTCCTTCCCTCTTCTCCAGCCTTCTTCTCCACCTCTTCCTTCCTTCAGGTCCTTCTTTCTTAGGACAGGCTGGACTCCCGGATTTCGCTGCAGCCAGTCTAGCCTTCCTCCCTGCTCAGGACCCCCATGTTTCCCCCTTCGCATCCTTCTCATACTGGTGTATTTAGGTCCTATTTATATTGGCACCCCAGCCGTATTTGGGGTGGCAGAAGACCTACTCATGCCTAGATCATATTGTTGTTTCGTACAGGTATAAGGAGTATCAGGACAGAGGTACGTGTTCAGGTCACTCCCCTACAGTACTGAAATGGGGTGGGAAAAGGGAATATGATGCTGTTAGAATCTGGAGATTTAATTCAATTCTTTTATCACAAAAGTCAATTAAGGAGAAAATTCAAAATGCAATTAAAAACTTCTACATAGAAAATAGATCAGGCACTACATCAGAAGCCTTATTGGGAGAAACATTAAAATCAGTACTATGGAGTTTACTTATACAAGAAGGAAAAATGAAAAAGATAAAATGGAGACTTCGTTACTGATGCAGATATCAGATTTCGAGAAGGAGCATAAAAATACAGGGAACAGCAGAGTATTATAAAATTTAAACTAGTTAGATCTGAGCTGCAAGCATTTGGTGCTAAGGTGACTGGTACTTCACCTATGTATCTTAAGCGGAAGCGTTATGAAGCCGAGGGGACATGTTCTAAATTGCTTGTTAGAGGGGTAAGGAAAAAGACTGACAAGGCACATTATTGTTATTATTGCAATAAAGTCAAAAGATGGTTCATTAAAAGTTAATGGGAAATAAATCAAGAAGTCCAGGTGTTCTACCAACACCCTGATAGCTTACAAATTAAACATTTAGAGAATTTTTTTGATAAGCTACCACTAAAAAGCTCTCTCTGCAAATCATAAAATGCAAGCTTGTAAAAATAATATAAGGAAAGCTAAAGGTCAGAATGAGCTGGGACAGGTTAGGCAAATAAGGAGCAACAAAAAGACATTTTTCAGATACATTCAAGGTACTATTTTGCCTTAGTTTTCTCCCCCAAAAAAGGAACTGTGTGCTTCCATGCAGCTGGATAACGAACATTTAAAATATAAAAAGCTTGTAAATACAACGTTGGTAGCAGTGAGACAAGAAACTGCACGCCGTTTGAAAAACTGCAGAGGATTGAAGAGTCAACAAACGTTTAAGTCAAGCTTGGCACATTGCCTTAATGGAGAAGTCAACACGTACTGTTAAACCAATGAGACAAAATAGGAGGGATGATAAATTTTGGACAATTTAGTATTCATTTATTCAGCATGCAAGTACAAACATAAATATATTAGGACCCCAAGCCAAATTACTCATCTTTGGCAAGATATTTTTTGAAACAGATAGATATAGTTGTAATGTGAATGAGAGCTAGAGAAAAAAAAATAAGATCTAGCAAAGCAGAGGAATGGCAAATATAATAAATGGATTTTTTTTATATAGATACCGATACAGAGAGCAACACCACAATGTTTTGTTTGGTTGTGCTTTGTGTTTGTGTTTTTTGTTTTTGCTTCTGCCTTTGTTGCTTAATTTAGTCTAGTTTAATTGAGTCTGAAATGTGGCGTAACTATTTCTTGTTTGTTGGATTAGTGTAAAATGAAACTTTAATTTTTATTCTCTTTTAAATAATATACTTGTACTAACATAGTTTAAGGGGAGAGATCACACACACTTTAAAATTAATTTTTTAAAGTACATGAAATAAGCTAAATCCCAGGCATTGTGAAAGCAGCACACAAGTGAAACAAATAAACCCGTGTGGAAAAAGACTGCGGGAGACTGAAGGCAGCCGCTTTAGGGGCAGCATCCAATATCCAGGGACCCCTCCCAGAAGGAGACCTGCTGCCACGCTGCAGGGGGTGGAGGCCTGCCAGAAAAGAGCAGCGTTTGCCTGCGTTCCCCTTGTTGTGGCGGGTGGGGTCCTCATTCTTGAGCCTAGCGAGGACACACCAAGGCCGCGCAGCTGTGAATGGAGGGAGCCTCAACCCTTCCCGGCCGGCCAAGGTCCCCTGCTGCCCAGCTGACCTATGAAACCTGACTCCTGGGCTGCTTTGCCACAGTCCAGCCAGAGAAAAGGGAAAGGGAATTTGGGGGCGGTTTAGAGAGGCCGGATACAGTCCCTGCGTGTGTGCTGTCAGCCAGGATGGCTTTTTGTTGGGGTCTTCTAAACTGTTTTACCTGAAGAACCCAGGAATCCCCAGCCGGTACTGAATGGCCACCACCACCACCTTCTCGTAGGCAGACAAAGCGGATCCGTCGCACATGAAGGCGCCGCCCATGGTCAGGGCCCCGCCGTGGATCCAGACCATCACCTGGGAAGACACCAAAGCACAGGGGGAAGGAGTGGCTGGCTGCCCTGGCCTCATTCCCGTTACGAGGTGCTGAAACATTTCTCATCTACCTGGGAAGACACTGCCAGTCACTGGAGAAGGTTACCTTGTCCAAGGGGCCACGTGAAACGGAGGCCCCCGTTCTCCAAGTGGGGGGGTACCTGGGAGGGCAGCTGGGGGCTCCTGCCTCCTCCGTCCCCCTCCTTCTCTCTTGCTCTTCCTGCTGGTCCCAAGGTAATTCAATCAGGGTCCCTGCCTATAGGGTCCAATGCGAAAAATGCAACCCCAGAAACGGTTTCTGCTCTTTGCCGCATGAGGATCGCTGCTGCTGGACCCTGGAAACCCCCTTGATGCACCTCAGGTTTCAGCACTGGTGATCTCGGGAGGCCCCCAATCAGTTGTCAAGAAGGCCGTAGCAAGACAGACTCAGAAGGTCAGGGAAGCAGCATTTGCCTTACCGGCAGTTTAGCCGCCATGTCCGGTGTGAAAACATTGAGGTAGAGACAATCCTCAGATACTGTCAGGTTGGAAAATTCTGCATTCATCGTTTTGCTCAGTTCACCCATCCAGTCCAGAAACTGCAGGCACCTGACAAACAGAGGAGGAGGGCCAGGCTGAGAAACAGAGAGTGTGTGGGGGGGAGAAGGCCAGCAGACAGAGAGCCATGGGGCATGACCCCCCCCCGCCAATCACAGAGGGTTGGAAGGGGTCCCATCCAGCCCAACCTCCCCCCCCGCTCGGGGCAGGGTCTCCACCAAGAGCACCCCCAGGAAGTAGCTGCCCAGCCTCTTTTTGGAGACGTCCAAAGAAGCAGACCTCACCCCCTCTTCAGGCAGCTGGTTCCATTGCCAAACCGCTCTCACTGTCGAGAAGGCTCTCCTAACGCTCAGTCGAAATCCTCCCTCCTGTAACCTAAACCCATCAGACCTGTTCCCGCCCTCTGGGGCTGCAGAGAACAGGTCGGCCCCCTCCAGCCCTTGGGGCATTTGAAGGGGGCCGCCGTGTCACCCTCCATCTTCTCCTCAACGGGCTGAGCGTGCCCACCAGCCTCAACCTCTCCCCATAGGTTTTGTTCTCCACATCTCTTTCTCTACCTGTGGGCCTCCTCTGAGCCCACTCCAGCTTGTCTTTATTATCCTTCCTAAAATGGGTCACCCAGAGCTGGACGCAGGACTCCAGATCATGCCCGGCTGGCTCAGCACCTGGCCTCAACCTCCTCTCCTCCTCCTGCACCTCCATTTCAGGGGCACACACTGCCTCCCAAAATTATTCTAATTACAAACAAATAATTCTAATTACAAACAAATTTGTAATTTTAATTTATGTAATTTAATTCTAATTACAAACAAAACATCTGAATACCAAGTTGCCTGTCAGATAATTCCTGCGGGCTCACCCCAATATTCCTGAGTTTCCACACAGCAACCCTACTAGGTAGGCATACAGACAGGCAGACAGAGGCCCCGCCCGCGTTAGCTGGTCTAGCACTCTCCTCAAGAGTCTTCCTTTTCAAGTTTGGCCTCTTATCAAGTGAAAGAATTTCAGCATATCGGAGTATTTCCTCATTTTTGAAACGAACAAAAACAAAGCAAACACATACTGCAATTATTTCCCAAAGCTAACCTCACTATCTTCAGTAAGATGAGAATTAGGAGGGTAATTTTTTTGTTGTTGTGTGCCTTTCTGACTTATGGTGAACCTATGACGGGTTTTTCTGGGGCTGAGAGTGTGTGACGTGGCCGAGGTCACCCGGTGGGTCTCCATCGCCGAGCAGTGAATCGAACCCTGGCCCCCAGGGCGGTAGCCCGGAACTCAAGCCCCCCGCCACTCCGGCTGTCATTAGGGTCACGCTGACCCTGCTTGGTTACTTATTTACAGCTGAATTTGTGCCACACTCTGTCCCGGTTCAGCACAAACGATCTTGATAGCGGATACTTATGCATCCAACTGTTATTTCTTATACCATAGGTAAGCATACAACTGCATCTCTACAGAAGTTGGAAAGTTACTTTTAAGAAGTAACCCCCTGTCCTATCTCATTGCCGTCGTAATAGCGTAACTCGCTGGGCTACGGGGGGCTCTCGGTGCTGCCCTCCTGCCGCCTCCTGCCACGTTTCCGCTCATTGCGCCCCCCATGCCGCCCTCGTCACCCCGCAGGTCTGACCAGCCCCCACCAGGGGCCGCGCCGCCGCCGGGGCCGCGCGCTGCTGACCCCGGCCGTGGGGTGCGCGCCTTGAGCCGTGCGTGCCCGAGAGGCAAGACGGCAGGAGGGCCGCCGTCCGCCCGGGAGGCGGGGGCGCTCCAAGGCCAGGAGGAGCTGGCGCCGAACTCCTTCTTACATCGGGGCCGGGGAGGTCGCCTCCCGCAGGTGGTGCCATGGCTCCGCCGGCCGGGGCGCGGAGAAGCGGAGGGCTCCAACCGGAGGCTTGGCGAAGGGGATGCCGAGGAAGACGTTGACGCGCTGGTCGGTGCCTTTCACGCTGGCTACCGTGCCCCGCAGGCGCCCGTACGGAGTGGTCACTTCCGGGCAGTCGCTTCTTTCAGCTGGGAAAGGGAAACAGGAGGGCGGTGAGGGAATTTGTACTGGGAATCTGCCAAAAATGACCCTGCCACCTCCCCCTCTGACGGAAGAAGGGAAGGGTGTCCGCACGCCCACAGCGGCGGGCCTTTCCCAGCTCCCAGGGACATCACGGCCTGTCACCACACGGCGTGAACCGAGTGCTCGTGCGCATTTCGGAGACAGACGCGCACCCACCGAGTGGAAGGGCCCACGGCGGCCGCCATTCCTCCCTGGCCGGGAGGACCCCTTGGGCAGCGGCCGCGGCGGGCGTACCCAGTCCAGGAGGGCCTTTCTGGAGAGAGGCTGCCTCTCGAGAGCCATGGATCGCCCGCCAGCCCTGTGAGGTAGGGCAGCTCTGCAGGGGCAGCTCTGGCCATGCCTCTGTGCTTCCTCTTGGTTCTGCCCTGCCCCTGCCCGCCCCGTGAGGCATGGCTGGGCAATGTTTCTGCAGAGGTCCCAGTCCCGCCAAAAAGCAGACGTCAAGTGAAAACGCAGCCCACGGAGAAGAAACTTTTAGCTGGGAGAGGAAGAAAGGAAACCTCGTTCTGCGCCAGCCCGGTGCCGTGGTTTGGCTGCGGAGTTCGAATCGCCTTTGCTCGGCCAGGGAAACTCCTGGGCTGGCCTTGGGCAAGTCAAACTCAGCCTCAGAGGAAGGCAAAGGCAACCTCTCCCCAGAACAAATTCTGCACCCCTCAAAAAGCGAGAGAGGGTCGCCTTAGGGGCGCTCTAAGTCAGAGACGATGTGAAGGCACAGGACAAGAAGCTTCGCGTGGCAGCGTCCGAGCGCAACAAAACGAACTCCACAGTTGCGTTCTGTCTGGCAGTAAAAACGCTGCAAGACCCGAGGGCAGCGGGAGGCCACTGACCCAGAGCCCGAGGAAGCGAGCGCGGGGCTCCAGACCGAGACCGGGCCAAGCAGAGAGGGGTGGGCGTTGGGGAGGGGTGGGGCGGCCACTTTACCCTCGGCCCCGGAGACCCCGGCGAGCAACAGGGCCCAGGCCAGGGCCACGCCGAGGGGCCGGCCGCGCCCCCGGGGCGCAGAGGGAGTCCGCCGGCGCATCTCGCTCCCCGCGCGGCGGCGAAGGCGGCGGCTCAGCTGAGGGCGCTCCGGCTGCGGCTTCTCCTCCTCCTCGTCCTCCTCCGCTCGCTCGCTCGCTCGCTCTCTGTCGTGGAGGAAGCGGCGCCCGTCCGCTGCCCTGCCTGCCTGCCGGCGACGGGCGCGACGGGCCCCGAGATAAGGCTGGGAGAGAGGAGGGCAAAGGGCGCCTGAAAGCTGAACCCTCCCGCCTCTGCCCCGCCCCGAAATCCCTCCCCTGGCCTCGCCCCCGGCCGGGGGAGCCCTGCGGGACAGAGGCGGAGGGAGGGCCCGGGCGCTCGCGTGCCCTTCGGATGCCCCGTCCGCCCACCGCCGGGCTCTCGGGCGGGCCCTGGCGCAGGGGGCGCCCCGTGCGGTGAGGTCTGTGGGCGGCGTTGCCACCAGCCAGGCAGCCAGATCCCCCCGCGCTCGCCGCCGCCAGTGGGGTCAGCGCTGCAGGGCTCCGCGCAGGGGGCTGAGGGGGTCCGGGCGCTGGAGAGTGGCGGGGTCCCTGCCGCCGCCGCCGCCGCCGCCGCCGCCGCCCACCCCCACGAGGACTACGCGCGTCTGTGGGTACGTGGGAAGGAAGGCACGCGCGGACTCTCGGCGAGCTTCCACCCGCAGTTCCCCCTTCCTCCGGGAAGGCGGCGGCCACCGCTGTTTGCTTGCGGGGGGGAGTCGGGGGCATAAGCTGGTGGACCCTGATAAGCTGATCAGACCGAGCCGAGCCTGTCGTAGGTAACTTACACGCGACGGGGGGGGGGGAGGTAAAGAGAAGCCTCCCCATCACCCTGTGCCGACTGAGCACTTAGCAGCCCGGGAGGGGGGCAGCATCCCAGAAGACTCTCCCCCATGGACCCGCGATCTCCCCCCTAACCTAGCTGCACCCTTCAGGAAATGCTAAAACTTACCAGCGAAGAAACCAGAGAAAAAGAAACCCCAGATATATACCTGGAAACATGGCAAGTATTTCTGTGGGAAATCTAAAGCACTCTGTTGATTACTATCACTGTTTTCCAAGCCTGTAGTTTATATTTTGTGAAGCCAAAATCTTCCATTTGTGCCCCAAATGCTGTTCTTTGTCCCGTCTAAAGTAGACACCCCTGCCACCCCACCGGCCCGGACAAAGGAGCCCAGGCAGAGCTGGTTTGCCAATTTTCTGTTCATTCAGTGGTAAAGAATCAAAGCCTGGGTATTCTTGAGTTTTTAAATTTAATTTTTAATTGTAATAAAGGAAGGTTTTCTCATGTTGGTTTGTCTGGAGCTGTTTTTTCCTCAGTGTACCAGTGCGTTCTCCAAGCGAGGCCTTTCAGCCAAGAGCCCCAAAGGGAGGTTCACTTGTTTCTCATTTCCAGGTGAGGGATGCCCCCCCCCCAGAACTTTCTGCTTTTGCCAGCGAGGAGGGGGAGGCAGAGGCGGTGGCAGAGGTCACTGCCAGCTGAGGGGTTTGGTGGCGCGGTCGGGGTGCTTCTGGCAGCAGCACGGGGGGTCAGAGGTGTCTTCCTGCTTGCTGGGCTACCAGAAGGAGAAAAGGGAAACCCTTCTGGGTTAAGGTGGACTCCCAGGAGGTGGTTTCTTGGCCCTGAGTCAGACTAGAGCAGGAAGGCCGGTGGGGGGGGAGGCAGATTCCCGGTTCGGGGACACCGTGGGCTCCTGAGGAAGAAGCAGTTAGATGAGCCTTTCCCTGGAACCTGCACGTCCGTCCAGGTTCTGTTGGTGGCAGCAAGCTCTTCGTGAGCCCCTGAGGGAACAGCTCAGAGTAACCAGAAGAAAAGGAAACATTGAGACCCAACCTGAAGTTTTTCTCCCTTGCTGGAACTGGGCAGGTTCTGGTACATCCTGCAGGAAATTCATTCCTGCACTAAATGAAGAACCTGTTGTCTGTTCTTTCATTTAAAGATACACTAGAAGAAGGAGACTGTTCAGCAAATACGTTCAGCACTTTCCTCCAAATAAATACTCCAAGTGAGTTACAATTCAGTATGCTTTTCCTTCATCTCCTCAACCTTTTCAGGGATGCCCTTCGTCCAAAACTCCATCCTCTTCTCTTTCAGCTTCCTTGATGCTTTCTGTGCCAGACTGAGCTCCAGGTAATGTCCCTCGGGGTTGTAAGCGGGCCACTCAACCAGGCTGTCTCCGTTCGGGTTTCTAGAAAAGGGAACCAAGATGCTAGGATCCCACCCGGCCAGCCATGGCAGCAGGGCACAGGTTCACCGGCACACACGGGGCACACAGTCACACCCTCGGCTTCCTCCAGTTCTCCCACCCATTGTGCGCAAAGTTAGCCCAGCAGTTCATCCTGGTCCCGGTGAGGCATTTCTCTTCTTCCGTGGCCTCCTCTGGAGAGCAAAGCAAAGGAGGGAGGGAGGAAGAGCAACTGTTCTTGTGGGTCTTCAAGTCCTTTCTGACTTGTGGTGGCTCTAAGGAGAACCTACCACAAGGGTGGCTTTTTGGGGGAGGGGGTCAGAGTTTGTTCAGAGGGCGTTTGCCTTTGCCTTACTCGAGTCTGAGAAAGTGTGACTTGCTCAAGGTCACCTTTAATCCCTCAGTCTAATGAGATGGGGAGGGAACCACACTTGTTTTGGTCAGGCATCAGCAATGTATTTATGGAGGACCTCTGGCTACCCACCTTTTATCCTGCCCGGGGTTGGGGATATTAGGGGATGCTGTTTCCTTACCATGCAAGGTGAATGTCCCCCGTGAAAAAGGGTCCCCGAAGACAAAGCTGATCTCATCTGCATGATCAGCCTTCACAAAAGGTGGTTCTGTACCATGGTACAAACTTGGCCGGTGCTGACACTCAAAGAGGTAGATGGGAGCACAGGACTGAAAAAGAGGGAGCAAAGGCACGCCAGCGCTGTGGGAGAGGGTTGCTCTGCCAAGTGCTCTCCAGCCCCTCACCCTGCTTCCCCCTCACTGGCTTTCCATTCGGGGCAGCCTCGGGCTCCCATGTGAACCCAGAGACACCTGCGTTAATGTGCAGCTTCTCTGCACAAGCAGAACTCAAGTGGCACAATTGGTGGCTGTGCCTTTGTAGGTAAGGAAGATGGACCTACCACATGGCACTGGATTGGGTCCCAGGGTAGCCACGTAAGCAGACAGAAACAAAGCAGTCAGCAAGAAGTTTATACCACTACAATATTTCAAAACTCCAAGAGAGTTAGTAAGGTTTTCCACTGGCACCTAAAAGAGCATTGCCTTCCCCGACCTCCCCGGGACCAGACATGAGTGGGGCTGCAGCTGAAAAGTCCCTGTCTCCCGCTGTGCTGACACAGAGGGGGTAGCCGTGGGCAGCCTCCTTGGCTGACGGATCCTTTCTGCAGCCAACCCGGGGCCGGCAGAGCCCCGAGCCGTAAAGGCCAGCATGGGCCACCCAGCCCAGGGCTTGGAGGCAGGTGGCGGAGTCCTTCTTTCCTCTCTTCCTCTGACATTCTTCAGTGAAGGTCTGACTGTCACCAGCTGAGGCTCCCAGACTTTTGCCAAAGCCACTGAACAAGGTGGGGCTCCATCCCCCCCCCCACAGCTGCCAAAAGGGCTCCTGGGACAGATAGCTCTGCTCTGGCATCATGGTTTGTCCCACAGGGCGTTCTGCCTCAGACGGCAAAAGGACCAATGCCAGGTCACTTGGCCACTGTTGCCCACCCCCACCGCACAGGTGATGGCCACACCCTAATGGCCCCCCTGTCCAGAAGAAACGTTAATGCCGTCACATGTAACACAAGCACTTCTTCACAAAATCGTTCTGCTCTTTATCAAAGCAAATAAACATAATATACAAATTAACTTACTGTGTGTAAGAGCAATAAAATAAAATTATTCTACTCTCCACAAATTGTAATGCAAAACCCAGACCTTTGGGGATGAGAGAGCAGGGAGGAGGGAGTCACACTCTCTCAGCCTGAGGAGAGGAAAGGAAGCAACAAAAGTCCTCTGGATAATAAATGAGCAAGAAATTTTGTAACTCAGATTTAACAATCCAACAATGAAATAAATATTTCTTGAAAGGCGACGGGTGTCCACAATGGGTGGGGATCTGTGTTCAGGCGGAGACTCAGGAGGAGATTTTGGAAACCTGAAGGGAAAAAAAGGGATTGCCTTTTTTCTTTTTTTGGCCACAAACATTCGTCTGAGCATACGCAGAGTTCCAGGGGTTCGTAAGGGTCTTGAGGAGGAAGGGAAAGACCGTGATCTGCAAAGGATACAGAAATATCAAGTTGAAGAAGAAGCTGAACCCCAAGGGGCCAAAGAAGAGGAAGTTGGTCACCAGTCTCCAGATCTGGAAAACAGAGAGAGAAAAAACGGGGGTGGGCACCGCTCTGGGTTTTACTCTGAACTTCAAGGAAGCTCCCAAATATTAGAAACCCCAAATTTCATCCAGAACTACCCAGACAGTGGATCGAACACCAGAAGAGGGGAAGGGTATCCCCAAGGGGCATCCAGTCCAACCCTAAAGTGAGGCAGGAAATAAATCCACAGGGAAAGGTGCTAAAGCCCTTCCAGGCGGGCTGCCTGGACTGAGGCAGAAAATCCCCCAGGGAAAGCTGAGAGGAGGGTCCCCCTTTCCTGGGGTTCAGTCTTGTAGACCCCCAAGGAGAGACCAAGACCCCTGAGGCAGGGCAGCTGGGAACAGGGGCCCTGAGGAATCACCCAGGCCCAAAAAGGGGGGACCCATAATCCTGCCACAAAGGTGGGAGGGGGGGAGAAAGGGCCCAGATTCTGTTCTTATGCACTTCAAAGAGACAGGGAGGAAGGGGGGCTCACCTGGAACTTCCTGAAGACCAGACCCGGGTTCAAACACAGCTCGAAAAGCGTCGCGAATTCAAGTTGCTTCCAGGAAGGAAAAATGGGCAGGAAGAGAGAGAAAAATGGGAGCCATCATTACTCGGGAGGAAAGGGAAGACTGCAAAAGGGGGGGAGAGAGGGAAGGTAACTTTGGGGGGTTACCCTAATATTTCCCTTTCTCGACCGACCCCCAACCCTAAGCAGGGGCTGCCTCCCCTTTTATAGGCTCCCCATTCCAAGGCGAGGGGGAAAGGAGGTAGCGGGAAGGAATGCACCCCAAAACCCAGCCTGCACCCCAGAAGGAGGAGGAGAGGTGTTCCCCAGTTCTGGGGGTCCCCTTGGGAGGAGGGGAGGCAAAAGGAGGAGGATCTCCAAAGTGGGGAGAGTGAAGGGGGACACCACCCCCTTCCAGGGAGGAAAAGCGGGTACCAGGGGCTGTACTCCCAAATCTTCACCACCTGGTTCTCCATTAGAGGAGGGCTGGGGGATCGGGACCCCCGGGGGGAGGGAGGAGGGGCTGCACCCGCTACCCCCCGCACCCAAAAATCCCCTCTCCCACGCCCAGGGGGGAGTGGGGCGCAGGGGGGTTCTCGGTTACTCAGGACGGTGCGCAGGACACAGGCGGTGATATAGGCGCGGGCGACGGCCGGGACACCCCAATACTCGGCCGCCCAGCCCAGCTGGGCCATGGACGGGGAGGTAGGAGGGCACAACGACCTAGAAGCGAAACCCCGCTGCGTCCGGTGGCCGCGGGCGGCCTGGAAGTCAGGCCTCATCTCCTGTCTTTCAAAGGCCTCTGTGCCACGCCCACGCCGCTCCTCTGGCCTATCTCGCGCGGAGGGCGGGACGTCCGGAGAGCTAGGCCAATGGAGTCGTGGTCTCAGCCTCCCTGCTGACCCGGAGTCTGCGAGAGAAGGGCCTGAGTGACGTCGTTTTCGGCCAATGCGAAGCCTCTCCGGAGTCCAACCCTCTCGCCTCCGCTGTTGTGTCCGAGGAGAACGTAGATCTATTTAAAATAGTAGACAAATCGCATCCGGGAGGCTTTTGGACAGTTTCCAGGCTCAGTGTGTTCTAAAAGCTGGAATTATACATTCATTGCTCGAAAAAATCACTTTTCCTGTCGGACGCAAGTCCTACGACAGCCTTGCGAGGAAGGACAAACCCATAGAAAGACATGGGAGGGGTCGAAGGCTTATTTTGCTCTCTTTGAATGCGAGGTACAAAAAAAACCCAAAAAGTAAAATAGAAACAATATAGAAAAGTACAATAAAATATTGTGCTCTCTATCCATTCAGTAAAATAAGGTAAAGCAAATGATACTATTGCCTATAAATGTAATAATTTACCTTTGTCTAAATCCCATGAAATCAAATAGAATAAATCGTTCAAGTCTGTAAGAATGCAATAGAATAAAATAGATATTTCTGCTGCCTACAAAACATATTTCGGTGCAAAAGATTATTCTGCTCGGTATGCAGTAAAATAAAATTTTATTAAATAGATTACATTGTTCTTGTCTATACAAATGCAACACAATAAGGTAAACTATTTTACTGTGTAGAAATAAGAATAGATTATTCTGCTTTCCATGCTGCATGGTGGCAGATAGCGACCTCTTTGTTTTTTTTATTAAATAAAAATCTTTTCATTCCTTGTTCTCCATCGCCATCTAGTCGCACATAGGGATAATATTTAATTAAATAACGCCCCCTAATTCCTTGTCCTGCAGTGCCATATAGTGGTAGATAGGGATACTGTTTTTTAATTAAACAGAACCCCTTTTATTGCTTTTCCTCTAGCGCCCTCTAGTGGCAGATTCGGACGTTTTTTAAATTAAATAACGCCCTCTAATTCCTTCTCCTGCAGTGCCACCTAGTGGCAGATAGAGACATTTTTTAATTAATACCTCCTGGTTCCTTCTCCTGCACCACCCTCTAGAGTCAGAGACGGATATTGTTTTTTAGTTAAATAAAACCGCTTTCATTCCTTTCATTCTTTGTCCTGCAGCACCACCTAGTGGCATGCTGGGATATTGCTTTTTTATTAAATATCCCCTCGTTCCTCCTCCTGCAGCGCCACCCAGTGGCACACAGAGATATTGCTTTTTCATTAAATTGAAACCCCGTTCCTTCTCCTGCAGCGCCACCTAATGGCAGATTGCGATATTGTTTTTTAATTAAAAAATTCCTCCTGAATCCTTGTCCTGCAGCGCCCTCTAGAGGCACATAGGAACATTTTTTTTTATTAAATAAAACCCCTTTCATTCCTTGTCCTGCAGCGCCCTCTAGCGGCAGCCTGGGATATTGTTTTTTAATTAAATAGAACCCCTTTCATTCCTTGTCTTGCAGCACCACCTAGTGGCAGGCAGGGATTTTCCTTTTTCATTAAATAGAACGCCTTTCATTCCTTTTCCTCCAGTTCCCTCTCGTGGCAGATATGGACGTTTTCTAAATTAAATAAGGCCCCCTAATTCCTTGTCCTGCAGCACCACCTAGTGGCAGATTGGGATATTGTTTTTTAATTAAAAAATTCATCCCGAATCCTTGTCCTGCAGTGCCCTCTAGAGGCACATAGGGACATTTTTTTTAATTAAATAACACCCCTTTCATTCCTTGTCCTGCAGCGCCATCTAGTGGCAGATAGGGACGTTTTATAAATTAAATAACGCCCCCAAATTGGTTGGCCTACAGCGCCACCTAGTGGAAGATAGGGACTTTTTTTAAATACAACTCCTTTCGTTCCTTGTCCTGCATCGCCATCTAGTGGCAGATATTTAATTAAAAAACAATATCCCTATCTAGATGGCGCTGCACGACAAGGAACCAGAGGGAGTTAAAACCCCTTTCATTCCTTGTCCTGCAGCGCACTCTAGCGGCAGATAGGGACGTTTTTTGTTTTTTTTTTGATTAAATAAAACCCGTTTCATTAGATACGGACGCTTTTTCATTAAATATAACCCTCTGCTTCCTTCTCCTGCAGCGCCACCTAGTGGTAGATTGGGATATTGTTTTTTAATTAAAAAATTGCTCCTGAATCCTTGTCCTCCATCGCCCTCCAGTGGCACATAGGGATTTTTTTTTTTTATTAAATACAACCCCTTTCATTCCTTGTCCTGCATCGCCATCTAGTGGCAGATATTTAATTAAAAAACAATATCCCTATCTAGATGGCGCTGCACAACAAGGAACCAGAGGGAGTTAAAACTCCTTTCATTCCTTGTCCTGCAGCGCACTCTAGCGGCAGATAGGTACTTTTTTTTTTTTTTGATTAAATAAAACCCGTTTCATTAGATAGGGACGCTTTTTCATTAAATAGAACCCCCTGCTTCCTTCTCCTGCAGCGCCACGTAGTCATAGCCTGGAATATTGTTTTTTAATTTAAAAATTCCTCCTGAATCCTTGTCCTCCATCGCCCTCCCGTGGCACATAGGGATTTTTTTTTTTTTTGATTAAATACAACCCCTTTCATTCCTTGTTCTGCAGTGCTCTCTCGTGGCAGATAAGGATATTATTTTTTAATTAAAAAGAACCCCTTTCATTCCTCATCCTGCAGCGCCCTCTAGTGGCAGATAGGGATATTGTTTTTTAATAAAATAAAACTCCTTTCATTCCTTGTTCTCCAGCGCCCTCTCCTGGCAGATTGAGACGTTTTGTAAATTAAATAACGCCCCCTAATTCCTTGTCCTGCAGCGCCCCCTAGTGGCAGAAAGGAATATTGCTTTTCCATTAAATATCCCCTCGTTCCTAATCCTGCAGCGCCCTACAGTGGCAGACACGGATACTGTTTTTTTAATTAAATAGAACCCCTTTCATTCCTTCTCCTCCAGCGCCCTCTAGTGGCAGATGGGGACGTTTTTTAAATAAAGCCCCCTAATTCCTTGTCCTGCACCGCCCTCTACTGGAGGTAGGGATATTGTTTTTTAATTAAAAAATTCCTCCTGAATCCTTGTCCTCCAGCGCCCTCTAGTGGCACAAAGGGACTTTTTTTTTGACTGAATAAATCCTGTTTCATTCCTTGTCCTGCAACGCCATCTAGTGGCAGATATTTAATTAAAAAACAATATCCCTATCTGCCACCAGATGACGCTGCAGGACAAGGAACCAGGGCGACTTATTTCATTAAAAAAAAATACTATTTTTTAATTAAATAAAACCCCTTTCATTCCTTCTTCTGCAGCGCCCTCTCGTGGCAGATAGGGACGTTTTTTAATTAAAGAGAACCCTTTTTATTCTTGTTCTGCAGCACCATCTAGTGGCAGACAGGGATATTGTTTTTTAATTAAAAAATTCCTCCTGAATCCTTGTCCTGCAGCGCCCTCTAGTGGCACATAGGGACATTTTTTTTTTATTAAATAAATCTCGTTTCATTCCTTGCCCTTCAGCACCACCTAGTGGCAGACAGGGATATTGTTTTTTTTAATTAAATAACACCCCTTTCATTCCTTGTCCTGCAGTGCCATCTAGTAGCAAATAGGGAGATTTTTTAATTAAATAAAGCCCTCTAATTCCTTGTCCTGCAACGCCCTATAGTGGTAGATAGGGATACTGTTTTTAATTAAATAACACTCCTTCGTTCCTTCTGCAGCGCCATCTAGTGTCTGAAAGGAACATTTTTTAATTAAAATCCTTTCCATTCCTTGTCCTGCAGCCCCATCTGGTGGCAGATAGAGACATTTTATTAATTAAATAACGCCCCCAATTCCTTTTCCTGCAACGCCAGCTCCATCTGGTGGCAGGCAGTGATATTGATTTTCAATTAAATATAACCCCTTTCATTCCTTGTTCTGCAGCACCACCTACTGCAGGAAGGGACATTTTTTAATTAAGTAAAATCCCTTTCATTCCTTGTCCTGCAGCGCCCTCTAGTGGAAGATAGGGACATTTTTTTTTTATTAAATAGAACCACTTTCGTTCCTTCTCCTGCAGCACCATCTAGTGGCAGATATTTAATTAAAAAACTATATCCCTATCTGCCACTAGAGGGCGCTGCATGACAAGGAGCCAGGGGGAGTTATTTCATTAAAAAGGAATACTATTTTTTAATTAAGTAAAACTCCTTTCATTCCTTGTCCTGCAGCGCCCTCTAGTGGCAGATAGAGACATTTTTTAATTAATACCTCCTGGTTCCTTCTCCTGCACCGCCCTCTAGTGGCAGAGATGGATATTGTTTTTTATTTAAATAAAACCGCTTTCATTCCTTTCATTCCTTATCCTGCAGCACCACCTAGTGGCATGCTGGGATATTGCTTTTTTATTAAATATCCCCTCGTTCCTCCTCCTGCAGCGCCACCTAAATTAAATTGCTGAATTAAATAAAACCCTTTTCATTCCTTGTCCTGCAGCGCCACCTACAGCAGGAAGGGACATTTTTTAATTAAATAACACCCCCAGTTCCTTATCCTGCAGCGCCATCTAGTGGCAGATATTGTTCTTTAAATAAAACCGCTTTCATTCCTTGTCCTGCAGCGCCATCTAGTGGCAGATAGGGATATTGTTTTTTTAATTAAATAACACCCCTTTCATTCCTTGTCCTGCAGCGCCATCTAGTGGCAGATAGCGATATTGTTTTTTTATTTAAATACTCCTTTCACTCCTTGTAATGCAGCGCCAGCTAGTGGCACATAGGGAGATTTTTTAATTAAATAACGCCTCCTAATTCCTTGCCCTGCAGCGCCCTCTATTGTGACATAGGGATACTGTTGTTAATTAATTAACACCCCGGAATAAAGAATGAAAGGAATTAAAGAGGTTTATTTTAATTAAAATACAATATCCTTATCTGCCACTAGATGGCGCTCCAGGACAAGGAACCAGGGAGTGTTATTTAATTAAAAAATAATATCCCTATCTGCCATTAGATCGGACTGCAGGAGAAAGAATAAAAGCAATGAAAAAGATTTTATTTAATTAAAAAAACAATATCCCTATTTGCCACAAAATGGTGCTCGAGGACAAGGAATGAAAGGAATGAAAGGAGTTCTATTTAATTAAAAAACTATATCCCTATCTGCCACTAGATGGTGCTGCAGGACAAGGAATTCAAGGAACGAATGGGGTTCTAGTTAATAAAAAAAAGTCCCTTCCTGCCACGAGAGGGCGCTGCAGAACAAGGAACCAGTGGGTGTTATTTAATTAAGAACAATATCTCTTATCTTCCGCTGGGTGGCGTTGCAGGACAAGGAATTAGAGGGCGTTATTTAATTAAAAAACAATATCTCTCTCTGCCAGTAGGTGGCGCTGCAGAACAAGGAATGAAAGGGGTTATATTTAATTAAAAAGCAATATCCCTATCTGCCACTAGAGGGCGCTGCAGGACAAGGAATTATGGAGCGTTATTTAATTAAAGAAAGTCTCTATCTGCCACTAGAGGGCGCTGCAGGACAAGGAATAAAAGGGGTTTTATTTAATTAAAAAACAATATCTCTCTCTGCCAGTAGGTGGCGCTGCAGGAGAAGGAATGAAAGGGGTTATATTTAATTAAAAAGCAATATCCCTATCTGCCACTAGAGCGCGCTGCAGGACAAGGAATTAGGGGGAGTTATTTAATTAAAGAAAGTCTCTATCTGCCAACAGATGGGGCTGCAGGACAAGGAATGAAAAGTATTTTACTCAATTACAAAATGTCCCGACCTGCCACTAGAGGGCGCTCCAGCACAAGGAACCAGGGGGTGTTATTTAATTAAAAATAGTATCCCTATGTGACAATAGACGGTGCTGCAGGACAAGGAATGAAAGGGGTTTTATTTAGTTAAAAGATAGCATTCTTTTTTAATGAAATAACTCCCCCTAGTTTCTTGTCCTGCATCGCCATCTAATGGCAGATAGAGACATTTTTTAATTAAATAAGACCCCCAGTTCGTTATCCTGCAGCGCCATCTACTGGCCGATATTGTTCTTTAACTAAATAAAACCGCTTTCATTCCTTGTCCTCCAGCGCTCTCTAGTAGCAGTTAGGGATATTGTTTTTTTAATTAAATAACACCCCTTTCATTCCTTGTCTTGCAGTTCCATCTAGTGGCAGATAGGGACTTTTTTAAATTAAATAACGCCCCCTAATTCCATGTCCTGCATCGCCATCTAGTGGCAGATAGGGATCTTGCTTTTTAATTAAATAGAACCCCCTGGTTCCTTGTTCTGCAGCATCATCTACTGGCAGATAGGGGTTTTATTTAATTAAAAACATGTCCCTGTCTACCACCAGATCACGCTGCAGGACAAGGAATTAAGGAGTGTTTATGTAACTGAAAAATGTCCCTATCTTCCACTAGATGGCGCTGCAGGACAAGGAATGAAAGGGGTTTTATTTAAATAAGAAAAATGTCCCTATGTGCCACCAGATGCCCAAACCATTACACAACTCCGACTCCCATAACCTCCCCTTAAACACATCCCCTCCCCGCTCAAGGTTGGGGAGCCCACAACCCCACGAGGGTGTCCACGTGACACTAACAGCTCTTCCAGTCGTGCTGTTAAGCCCCTCCCTCATCTTCTGCCGCTTCTCCCTTTCACCTCCTCGCTACAGCTCCCCAATCTGAATTAACACACCACCAGCCCCACGAGGAGGAGGGGGAAGAATTTTCCTTGCTCCTTAAGAACAGATAACAGGACGTTCCCAGAACTAGAGCGCTCCCCCCAGAGGCCCATAGCCCACCTATGTTTGGGGGTTGTCATGTAAAGATTTGTTCACATAGGGTAAGCCCTTTATGCCATCATCCGAGACCGAGAGAGTGCGACACGCCCAGGGTTACCCAGTGGACTTCCATGGCAAAGCACAGATTTGGACGCAGCCTCTAAAGTCTTAGTCCGGTGCAAAAACCACTCCATGACACTGGCTCTCACAACCTCCAACCCTGCCAGGGAGTCCGCGTGACGCTCTCCAACGGCTCTTGCGGCTGTGATATTAAGCCCCTCCCTCGTTCTGTGCTGTTCCTCTCACCTCTACACCAAACCCAGTTTTTGTGCTGGCAGCCGCAGGTGGGCTGCTCCTGTTCACGGAGGAGCCCCCTCACTGGAAAAGGCCATGGGAGGGCCACCGAGACAAGGGAGTGGGACTTTGAGCCTCAGGATCCCCCTCACCTCCCCCCATTCTTCCTTTGCACCCTCTAAAGTGCAGCCAGTTATTCCCGGTAGGCTTCTACGGCCGTTGGAGGTTCCACCGAAGGAAGCGAGCGAAGCTGATGAGTTCCCTCCCAGCCTGTGGAAGTACCGTGTCGCTTCCCACCACTTCTTAATTCCGATTCCGCACCAAATCTGATTTGCCTGCCACCAGCCCCAGGTAGACAGCTTATCTTTAGCAGGGACTCACCTTGCAGGAAATAAGGGGGTCAGGCCTATCCATATACAGGGTCTCACAAGGGACTTTAAGCCTTGGGGGGCCCCCCTTGCCTGCACCCTTTTCTTTCCCTCCCTCCAAAGTTCTGTTATTCCAGGCAGAGTTTTCTGTCTGCTGGAGGCTCCGAGTGCGGGATGGCACCCTCCCACGGCTGGAAGCTGAGCCCCAAGTTCCTCCTCCCCCCACAGTTGGGCCGCATTTTCAGCTGGGGTTTTGGACGCTTGCAGAAGCATGGCCAGATTCCCATGGCTTGTGTTAAATGGACGTGTGCGCGCGTACACATTACCAACATTGAAAAGACAGGCACTTGATTTGCCTGTCACGGGCCTGCAACAGCATCTCTGGCTGCCTGATCCATGAAAATCGTTTTCCCCCAAATCTCTCTCGGGTGGGCTGTGGAACCCCCTCCCTCCACGTGGCCCCCTTCTGCTCCCTCCCCACCAGAAAGCAAAGACCTTCTTGTTAAAGGAGAACATTGTAAAATCACTACACAAGAGCGTCCTGGGAAACAGGACCCCGTAGCTTTGTTACTTTCTTAAAGGTTTTAGATATGTTTTCAAGGGTTTTTAACTACATGATTGTGGAATGGAAATGCTTGCTTTTCAAACTTTTTGAAAACCTCATTTTCGTTTCATAGTATTTGGAAGCTGCTTGGGCTGTATTCGAATAGAAAAGAGGAATAGGAATTAAACTGATGAAATAAAAATAAAGTTAGAAATTGTGGCTGATCTTCCTCCTTCCCCCTCTTGCCTCTCAAATCGAACTGTCCAGGCTGCTTAAAGAGAGGAACTCTCTGGAACCGCTCGGTCTGCCCGGAGGAAGCCCCGCAGGCGTCTCAGGATTCGGAGCAAGCACGATAGGGGCAGAGGAAGGGCCAGAAAGTGTCCAGGATGTGAAAGTCCAGTTATCAGGATGTAAGGACATGAATTTTATGTTTTCAGACAAGGTAGAAGTTTACATGCATTAAGGAAGCTTTTCCCACAGCAATTAAATAAAGAGTGTTTTCAAAAAATATTTTATGCAAAAGGATTGCGGATGGATGCGCGTGCAAGAACTCTCTACGGTAACGTGTTGCAACTGGGAAGGAAAGTCTTTCTCGAGACGTTCTACGCAGCCGATGCAGATCACGCAACTCCGAAAACGCGAAGAGGTTTCTTCCCCTGGGACTAATTTCTGTACTGCAGAACAAACACAGGAAAGGCTCGATTACAGTTGCCCGAATTCACAGCACAATTCTGCTTCAGAGATTTCCCCAGAAATGAATGAATGTCTGGCTGAGACCCCCTCTGTGCACCTGTGCCAGAAAAGAGGGTGCGGGGAGGCTCCCCAGAGCTGGGGGGCAAGAAAAGCCCACCGGACTGGACAGGACTGGATTTCATGCACTGTGTTGGCTCTCCTATCTTATTCCATTTCAACTGTGATTTAAAACGATTTTTAATTTTCTTTTGAAGCACAACTCTTGGATGTTCTTAAAATTGGATTAAGACTTTTAAAATTGTGCCGTGTTTCCACTTGTAAACCTCACGGAATCATCTGCTGGGAGGATGGCAGAATACCAATAAAATTAAATACTGAGGCACTGGTCTCTGCTGCCCTCTCCAGACGTTGAGAGAGAACACACACGGGGTGAGGGTGCGGCACAACCTGCCCTCTCTCCTTTCTCTAAACTTGCATTTATGGAGCTTAAACTCCACGGGACTCAGAACGCTTTCCCATGCTTAACATTTTATGCCTTTTACTGAGTGGAAGCGCAGCATGGAAACTTTAATTCAAATAAGTGCTGATTAGATTATGAAAGCGTGAGGGTAAGAAAGCATCCAAGCGTAGGTAGCAAACATGTCACGGCAAAGCTTAGAAAAGCAACCCGAGAAAAGCGGAACCATTTTCTCTTCTGTTTTTCAAGGCCCCAAAGCCTGAATACCTGAATAAGGCTGAAATAACGCTCTGCACGCAGGGAGAACTGCACTAGCTTCCCGGACCCTCCAGGCAAAGGGTTCCCTCTCGGCAGGCGGAGAACATGTCGGCAGGAGCCTCTCCGGTGTTTCCAGCACAGAACAAGAGAGAGAAAAGTGGGTCAGAAAGACAGATGGTCCCCCTCATTTACACAGCAGGTTCTGCACTCAGTGAGTCTTAAACGAACCCCCTCCTCTCCATGTCCCATCCTGGCTTTTCATCAAACCCAACATTAACAGTTTCGCTCCCACACAAAGTCAGTTAGGTTCTCCCGTCCTTCGAGGAAAGGCACCAAAGTCCATCCTCAAATCAAAAAAATCAGTTTGGTCCATTTCTGCCAGTTCCTCCCATTTCAGCCATCGCTCTTCCACGGCGGGTAATTCTGGGTTCCTCCGTGGCCACGCAGGCAAAAGTCTCCCAATAATAATCTTCGGTGGGTCTCCTCCCGTTCCGCATCACAGAGTCCCATCAGGAACTGAGTCCAGTTCAAGATTAAGTTCGATTTTCACTAGTCACTGAAATAAATATATTAAGGTAGAGGAACGTAGAAAAAGGGAAGGCATAAAGCCCCCATCCCATCTAAGTACAGGAGGAGGGTACCCCGATATTTCTATCCATCTTATTGATGGACAGAGATCTCGAGGAACGCATGAAGCCTGCATCACTCCTGGCTACAGGGGGTGGGGTGGGGATACACCAAGATTTCTTTCCCCTCTATTAATAAGAGAGATCTATATGGGAAGTCTGAAGCCTCTATCACTCTTAGGTACGGGGGGGGGCGTACCCCAAGATTTCTATCTCCTCTATTAAAAGAAAGAGATCTCTTGGAAAGGCATGAAGCTTCTTATGATTCCTAACCGCAGGGGAGAAAGTACCCTTAGACTTTCAACCCTTGTATTAATAGACAGAGATCTCTGGAGAAGGCATGAAGCTTCTATCACTCCTAGCTACGGGAGAGTGTACCCCAAGATTTCTATCCCCTGTACTTGTGGACACAGACCTCTAGAGAAGGTGTAAGCCTCAATTACCTCTAGCTACAGCAGGGTGTACCCCAAGATTTCATTTCCCTCTATTAATAGACAGAGATCTCTGGGGAAGGCATGAACCCTCTATGACTCATAGCTATGGGAGGGTGTACCCTAAGATTCATATCTCCTCTATTAACGGACAGAGATCTCTGAAGAAGGCATGAAGCCTCTATCACTCCTAGCTACAGGTAGAGGGAATCCCAATATTTCTATCCCCCGTATTAATGGACAGAGATCTCTAGGGAAGGCATGAGGCCTCTACGACTCCTAGCTACAGGAGGGTGTACCCCAAGATTTCTATCCCCACTATTAATAGACAAAGATCTTTGGGGAATGCATGAAGCCTCTCTAACACCTAGAAATGGGGGGAATGTACCCCAATATTTCTCTTCTATTCATGGATAGAGATCTCAGGGGAAGGCATGAAGCCTCTATCACACCTAGCCACAGGTAGAGGGCACCCCTATATTTCTGTCCCCTCTATTTAAGAGCAGAGATCTCTGGGGGAGGCATCAAGCCTTTCTAACTCCTAGAAATGGGGGGACTGTACCCCTAGATTTCTATGAATGCACAGAGATCTCCTGGGAAGGGATAAAGCCTCTGTCACTCCCAGCTACACAGATAGGGTACCCCTATATTTCTATCCTCTCTATTAACGGCCAGAGATCTCGGGGGGAGGCACGAAGCCTTTCTAACTCCTAGAAATGGGGGGAGTGCACCCCTAGATTTCTATTCTATTAACGCACAGAGATCTCCAGGGAAGGCATGAAGCCTCTATCACTCCTAGCCATAGGGAGAGGGTAACCCTATTTTTCTATCCCCTCTATTCATGGGCAGAGATCTCTGGGAGAAGCATAAAGCCTTTCTAACTCCTAGAAATGGGGGGACTGTACCTCTAGATTTCTATCAATGCACAGAGATCTCCAGGGAAGGCATGAAGCCTCTGTCAGTCCCAGCTAAAAGGATAGGGTACTCCTATATTTCTATCCTATTAACGGGAGAGATCTCTGGTGAGGCATGAAGCCTTTCTAACTCCTAGAAAAGGGGGGAGTGTACCCCCAGATTTCTTTTCTATTATTGCACAGAGATCTCCAGGGGAGGCATGAAGCCTCTATCCCTCCTAGCTGCAGGGAGAGGATACCCCTATATTTCTATCCCCCCATTAATGGGCCTAGATCTCTGGGTTGGAAGTCGCTCTAACTCCTAGAAATGGGGGGAGTGTACCCCTAGATTTCTATTCTATTAATGAACAAAGATCTCCAGGAAAGGCATGAAGCCTCTATCACACCTAGCCGCAGGGAGAGGGGGCCCCTATATTTCAATCCCCTCTATTAATGGCCAGAAATCTCTGGGGGAGGCATGAAGCCCTTCTAACTCCTAGAAATGGGGGGAGTGCACCCCTAGATTTCTATTCTATTAATGCACAGAGATCTCCAGGGAAGGCATGAAGCCTCTATCATTCCTAGCTACAAGGAGAGGGTACCCCTATATTTCTATCCCCTCTATTAATGGGCAGAGATATCTGGGGAAGGCATGAAGCCTCTCTAACTCCTAGAAATGGGGGAGTGCACCCCTAGTTTTCTATTCTATTAATGCAAAGAGATCTCCAGAGAAGGCATGAAGCCTCTATCACACCTAGCTCCAGGGAGAGTGTACCCCTATATTTCTATCCCCTCTATTAATGGGCAGAGATCTCTGGGGGAGTCATAAAGCCATTCTAACTCCTAGAAATGGGGGGACTGTACCCCTAGATTTCTATTCTATTAATGCAAAGAGATCTCCGAGGAAGGCATTAAGCCTCCATCTCTTCTAGCCACAGGAAGAGGGAACCCGTATATTTCTATCCCCTCTATTAATGGGCAAAGATCTCTGGCGGCGGCATGAAGCCTTTCTAACTCCTAGAAATGGTGGGAGTGTACCCCGAGATTTCAATTAATTCACAGCGATCTCCAGGGAAGGCATGAAACCTCTATCACTCCGAGCGACAGGGAGAGGGTACCCCTATATTTCTCTCCCCTCTATTAATGGGCAGAGATCTCTGGGGGAGGCATGAAGTGCTTCTATATTTCTAGAAATGGGGGGAGTGTACCCCTAGATTTCTATTCTATGAATGCACAGAGATCTCCAGGGAAGGCATGAAGCCTCTATCACTCCGAGCTACACGGAGAGCGTACCACTATATTTCTCTCCTCTCTATTAATGGCCAGAGATCTCGGGGTGGGGGGGCATGAAGCCTCTCTAACTCCAACAAATGTGGGGAGTGTACCCCTAGATTTCTACTCTATTAATGCACAGAGATCTCCAGGGAAAGCATGAAGCCTCTATCATTCCTAGTTACAGAGAGAGGGTACCCCTATATTTCTCTCCGCTCTATTAATGGGCGAGATCTCTGGGAGAGGCATGAAGCCTTTCTAATTGCTAGGAATGGGGGAAGTGTACCCCTAGATTTCTATTCTATTAATGCAAAGAGATCTCCAGGGAAGGCATGAAGCCTCTATCATTCCTAGCTACAGGGAGTGGGTACCCCTATATTTCTCTCCGCTCTATTAATGGGCAGATATCTCTGGCAGAGGCATGAAGCCTCTCTCACTCCTAGAAATGGGGGGAGTGCACCCCTAGATTTCTATTCGATTAATGCACAGAGATCTCCAGGGAAGGCATGAAGCCTCTCTCACTCCGAGCTACAGCGAGAGCGTACCCCTATATTTCTCCCCCCTCTATTAATGGGCAGAGATCTCTGGGGGATGCATGAAGCCTCTCTAACTCCTAGAAATGGGGGGAGTGCACCCCTAGATTTCTATTCGATGAATGCACAGAGATCTCCAGGGAAGGCATGAAGCCTCTCTCACTCCGAGCTACAGGGAGAGCGTACCCCTATATTTCTATCCCCTCTATTAATGGGCAGAGATCTCTTGGGGAGGCATGAAGCCGGTCTAACTCGCAGAAATGGAGGGAGTCTACCCCTATATTTCTTTTCATTTAATGCACTGAGATCTCCGGGGAAGGCATGAAGCCCCTATCACTCCGAGTTACAGAGAGTGGGTACCCCTATATTTCTATAATCTCTATTAATGGGCCTAGATCTCTTGGGGAGGCATGAAGTCTTTCTGACTCCTAGAAATGGGGGGACTGTACCCCTAGATTTCTATTCTATTAATGCAAAGAGATCTCCGAGGAAGGCATTAAGCCTCCATCTCTCCTAGCCACAGGAAGAGGGAACCCGTATATTTCTATCCCCTCTATTAATGGGCAGAGATCTCTTGGGGAGGCATGAAGCCTCTCTAAGTCCTAGATATGGGGAGAGTGCACCCCTAGATTTCTATTCTATTAATGTACAGAAATCTCCTGGGAAGGCATGATGCCTCCATCACACCTAGCCACAGGGAGAGGGTACCCCTATATTTCTATCCCCTCTATTAATGGGCAGAGATCTCTGGCGGAGGCATGAAGCGCTTCTATATTTCTAGAAATGGGGGAGTGTACCCCTAGATTTCTATTCTATGAATGAACAGAGATCTCCAGGAAAGGTATGAAGCCTCTATCACTCCGAGCTAAACAGAGAGGGTACCGCTATATTTCTCTCCCCTCTATTAATGGGCAGAGATCTCTGGTGGAGGCATGGAGCCTCTCTAACTCCAGAAATGGGGGGAGTGTACCCCTAGATTTCTATTCTATTAATGCACAGATCTCCAGGGAAGGCATGAAGCCTCTATCATTCCTAGCTACAGGGGGAGGGTACCCCTATATTTCTATCCCCTCTATTAATGGGCAGAGATCTCTGGGGGGGCATGAAGCCTCTCTAACTTCTACAAATGTGGGGAGTGTACCCCTAGATTTCTATTCTATTAATGCACAGAGATGTCCAGGGAAGGCATGAAGCCTCTATCACTCCGAGGTACAGGGAGAGTGTACCGATATATTTCTCTTCGCTCTATTAATGGGCAGAGATCTCTTGGGGAGGCATGAAGCTTTTGTAATTCCTAGGAATGGGGGGAGTGTACCCCTAGATTTCTATTCTATGAATGCACAGAGATCTCCAGGGAAGGCATGAAGCCTCTATCATTCCTAGCTACAGGGAGAGGGTACCCCTATATTTCTATTCCCTCTATTAATGGCCAGAGATCCCTGGCGGAGGCATGAAGCCTCTCTCACTCCTAGAAATGGGGGAGTGTACCCCTAGATTTCTATTTTATTAATGCACAGAGATCTCCAGGGAAGGCATGAAGCCTCCATCATTTCTAGTTATGAGGTGGGGTGTACCCCAGATTTCGCTGCAATGGAACCCCTGGGAGTAAAGGCAACAGCCCAGAAACAGTCATTTTTAATTATTCCTATGTTTCCATATAGAAGTAGAAGGCAGCACAGTAAAAATAATCTTAAACAGTTTGAAAACTTTCCTGAAACAATTAAAATAGAACTGAACACTCTTACATCAGCAAAATGCTCAGGTACACTCTTGTGGAAGGAGAAATTCCCGGCCTCAGAGCAGAACGTGCGAAACATCTCGGGATCTGAGCCGAAACGTGGTACGGACCCTGTCTGGAATATTGCACCCCGTGTAGAATGAAGCCCTTAGAGCAGATATATAAGCAGGAAGTCCCCTCCGTTGGGCCGTGATGGTCGCTTTTCCCTCTACTCCCCAAAGGGCCCCCGCATGCCTCCCTCCCTCCCTCTCTGCCTGGCGTTCCTCCCGGGGTCTGAGAAGATCAGGTAGAGTAGAAAAGAGTCATGCTTTCCTACACTCTGCCTCACATAAATGAAAAGGGGTAAATCCAATAATTAGCCTACAAATTAAGGGGACTCCTGCTGAACATCCCGGCTGCACTGTGTTGCAGGCAATGTGGGGAGGGGGATGCCACAACTACTGAGCCTTTGCTCCTCGCAATGCCCCCACCTGCGTCTACAAGTGGAGTTCGGGGGGGGGAATACTACTGGGTGCAAAATGCCTCGGGAGACCCCCATAGGCCCTGTAGGGAGCTCCCTTGAGATGCCTCCCTTCCTCTGGCTACAGAGCGGTGCATCCTCCCAGGTACCCCCAGGAGTTCAAGGGCCAAATGCTACCCTCCTCCCGGGTTCCCCATTGGCCGTTTATGGCTTATGACCAGCCAGTGGTCTCGAACCCACCCTAGCAGAGAGGGCGGGATTCCCCTCCGGAACCGGTTGGATCACCCCGATGCCGCCTCGGTCTGGTCTCAGCCGGGAGATGTGGGTGGCAACCAGGCCCTGAGCTCGCTCCTAACAGAAATCCCACAAGACTCACAATCACACCTAATTCAGCCTCGAGCGACCACTCAAACAATCCACGCATTCATTTTAATCTGTTTTTTATTATGATTTTAAGTATGTGTTTGTATTTAAAGTGTTTTACGTTTTTAGTATATTTTTGTTGTACCCCGCCTCAAGCCTTGAGGAGAGGGGGGTAACACTTGTTTTTATTGTTGTTGTTGTTATTATGTTGTTACTGTAGATATTATTAAGCAGCTTCACATTCGTCACACCACACCAGACACAGACGCAAACTTCTAAATACAACACAATATCACGAAACCAGCACTTCCTGCACAGACCTACACACCTTAACCTTCTCCTCTGAAAAGCCTGCAAAATCCCTGACGCTTCAAGCAAATATGCAAGACAGCACTCGCCACGCACACCTCCAATTACAACACTCATGCAAAGCAGCAAAAATCCACACGGCAAGACTGGCACCACAAACCACCCATCCCCTGGCAGAACAAAAGCACAACTACACACGACCGCTGGTTGCCACCTGCAGTTCCCGGCGGAGACCAGAACAACGCGACACCGAGGAGCTCCCTCCGGGTCTGGAGAGCGTTTCCCCCTCCTGGCCGCCCCTTCCCAAACCTGAAGTAGACGTTTAGGAGGAAAAAGCGGGAAAGGAGGACTGGAAGGAAAAACAGCTACATTGAGGATCCCTCCCAAACTCACACACAATGGCAGATTGATGAACACAAAGAAAAGCTTCTTAGGGGGCTGCGTTCCTCAAGAGAGGGAGAGCTCCCATAGCAGTGGAACAGTTCCCCTCAGGCTAGCTTACTAGTTGCAGGGACCTGAGTTCTAATCCTGCTTTCCCTCAATACTACTCAGGGCCAAGCTGCTGGACAAATCTCTTCTCGTCTTGCCCCCTTCTGGCGAGGCTGGGGTCCCTGCCCTCGATCTGCGTGGCTTCGGGACCCGGGAGGCCTCGAAGGCCCCCCGACGCTACGCTGAGACCCCATAAAGGGATCAGGGAGGACTGGAGTACCAGAACTCCCACGCAGCTGGGACCCCGTAGGAATTTTTTTTAAAAAAATGCATTAAACCACAGGAAGGCATAAGACCTAGAAATACTGGTAGCCGTATCTAAACCCATGAAGGGTCTTCCCATGGACTAATCCCGTTTCCAGGGTCTTCCCAGTTAAGGAAGACTGAACTGCAATGGCTGGCAAAAAGATCTGCCCCTCCTACGACAGCCATTTTGGTTCCCCTTCTCCGCAACCTCCCCACCTCTCCACTTTCCTTTCTAAATGCAGTGACTACAAACCTACCCCTGTTCCAGACAGGGTCGTGCCCTGGAGCTCTGCAAATACGTGGAATTGGAGCTTTTATTTCCGACCCCTTTTCCAATTATGCCCCCCTTGGGAATTCCTCCCTCCTTTATTTTACAGAACATGATTGACACACATGGTCTTACATTTTCCATACAGATACCAACCTTGATCCCCAGGTCCCTCCTTCGCGGGCTGACAGGTCCGGCAGTGATGTTTTTGCCCCAAAATCCCCGCTTTCCGCTGCCCCTCCCCTGAATTTTGACCCACCCTCTGAAAGCTCATCCCCCCGCTTTGGGGAAAGCCTTTGGCAGGGGGACATCCTGTGTGATTCTCACTTCTTGCCAAAAATATCTTCTTCCAGGGCAAAGTGTACCCCTTCAGCAGACACCCCGACATTCAGGGTCTGCCTCCGGTGATCTCTCCACCTCAGGCCTCCGAAACAGACCTGTTTTATGTTTGCTTTTGGAAACGTTTTGTCTGCAACCCTGTGTCTTCTCTAAGGAACCTCCACGCCTTTGGCTCTTAAAGTACTTTAGTGGAGGAACAGATCGACTGAGAGACCTTTTTGCATTTGCTTAACCCGGTCTCTCTTGCTTTTGCCCTTTCCTTTGACGTGTGCATCGTTCCCTCACTATACTCAATTTTGTTCCAGTTTTCAATTGTTTTGCCATCACTTTCATGAGAAGAAGATTCTTACTTAAGTCCTTTGGACAACTGTCATGCTAGTCACCTTTGGCACAAGGCCTTTTGTGCTTTCCTTGTTTGGTAGGAACGTACCTAACTGTAGTGAAAATTCGTGATGTCCCACTTGCCAAAGGAGAGGCCCCCCCCAGCAATCTTAAAAACATTTCTGTACCAAGCAAGAGTGTGAGGAAATCATTTAAGACAGTGCTAAGTGATTAGAAAGCCTACAGCAAACTGTGTGGTGTGAATTACAGGTATGTGAGCAGCAAATAAAATGAGAACAAAACGGTCACAACCACAGGTGGGGGATGAGGAGGAACCAGCCAGAAACAGCACATGAGAAAAGGATCCCGGGACAGCAGTCAAACGCTAGAGACCCCACCTGGAAGGCTCACCCGGTTCTCCCTGCTGCCCTCCAACTACGCATCCCAAAGGGAAGGGATCCCAGAGGGGCGCGAGGGTTATGAAGCGCCAGGAAGGCTCTTTCCTGCTGCTGCTGAGCCATGAAGACTCACGGGGTGGCCCTGGGCCAGTCACGCTCTCTCAGCCTCACCTAACACTGAATGGGGTCCTCTGACTTCCGAGCTAAAGAGAAGGACCCTGACTTGGCCACGTGTTCCAGTCCTTCCTCTGGGATCCTGAGGGGCCCGTGGTCCAACCTGCTGCCTGGACAGGAATCCAGATTACGTCAACGCTGACGGGCGGCCCAGAATACACTTTGGCGGCGAAATCCCCAATGAAGGAGACTCCGCCATGTGCAAAGCGGGCAGTCTTCCGATGAAACAAACCGGACTTAACATGGGAGGAAGACTGCGTTGCAGGGAAAAGAGTTATGCATCTCCCCTCTCTCTCTTTCTCACATAGAAAACTATATTTTTTAATTCTCTAGCCATGGCTAGAGACTCATAAATCAACGGAGGAGCTCTAAGTAAGAGGAAGGAATTCCTCAGGAGCACACCAGGAGGTGCTGTAGAAAGAGCCCGTGGGGCACAAAGGCTTTATCTTAATAGGCCACCCAAATAAAGAGTTGCTTCTTCCTGATTTTAGGACAGGCAAACCTCCAAGCCGTGGGGTTTAGGGGTGGCCATAGCTGGGCCCCTCCTCAAGGAACTGAGCCAGGGCCATTTAAAGGCACACAACCTGGCAACCATCCCTAAATCCGGGGGGGGGGGGAGACCTCGGGTCTTAATATCAAATCCCACCCTTCACTTTCAGGGATAAATCGCAGGGGGTTCAAGGATTAACCCGTCATTCCTTTCTCCTCTTTTTCCTAACCTCAAAAGACCCGGACGGTGCGGACCCTTTGGTGGCCCTTTCCTCCAGCTTCTCCTTCTCCCCAACATCCTTTTCAAATACAGAAAACTCTACACCATATTCCAGGTGGGGTCTCCCTGTGGGTCTGTGCAAAGCCAGAAGGACCTTTGGGGCTTCATTTCTGGCCTTTTCCAATTAAGTCCAACTCAGAAACGCAGCCCTTTTCGCAGACGTCCCAGCCACGAGCCTCCCCCCCTCGGCCGGTCCCTCGCAGCCCACATCCTGCGCTTACGTACGGGAATTTCATTAACATTTTGTCCTGGTATCATCCCTTCAGAAACACATTCCCAAAATTTCTCTTTTAAAGTCCATTTCAACCCCATCCCACCCTCATTTGGAGCATTTTCCCCCTCTGTCTTTTTTTGTTTACATCACATTCCTTTGCGTTACATTTTCTTTATGTTACATTGCAACACATTACATTTGTTTACGTTACATTATCCCTTGCCTTCTGCAAACATGATTGCCTGAATCCCATTTCCCCACATCAAACTGATCAATAAAAAGATTATTTTCATCCCAACTTTGTGGTGTAGGCACATTTTGCATTTACTTCTCAGAATGTTTGGCCCGCAAGCCTGCGGCTTCCCCAACAGCCCTCCAGAGCTTTGCCTCTTAAATTAATGGCTCCTAAATTTAAACAGCGAAACACTTCCCTCGGGACAAAGAAATTACTTGGAGGGAACCAAGTTCTAATCCTGTGTCGCCTCAATACTACTATAAGCCCAGCTACTGGGGAAACTTCTATCCGATCGCCTGATTCTAGTCAGGCTTGGGTCCCGGCCTCAATCTGCGTGGCCTTAGGACCAGACAGACCTGGAAGACCCCCTCTCCAAGGCTGAGAACCCATAAAGGGATCCGGGAGGACTGGATTACCAGAACTCCCATGCAGCTGGGACCCCTCAGGAATTACGCGTTTAATAATGAGAACTATTTGGAAGTGAGGCCTCCCAGGAATGAGGATGCCACGCAATGCAAACCTGGGAGAAAAATTATGTTTTTAAAGCATATTAATTCATAATAAGATATAGCTTTAAGAATTATCAGTATTTCAAGTAAAGCTGGACCCATAAAGGGCCTCCTCGCTTCTCAGAGTCTTCCCAGTTGAGGAGGACTGAATTATAAGGGCTGGGAAAAGGATTTGCCCCTTTCGGGTCCTACAACTCCTCTCCTGCTCCCAGTGGGCCCAGCAAACCTCTGCCCCCTTAACTGGTCTTGCTGGGCCCAAGGAGGATTTACCTCTCCCAGGAAGAGAACCTGGGAACCTTCAGCAGCCGTTTTCATCCTGGGTGCTGCAGAAAATCTAAATTAAAAAGGACCACTACAGCGCTATATACCAGCCATAAAAGATGTTTTGACTATCATATCACACTGTAACATTTACAATTACTATTTCCCACTCTGTGCATTCTCCAGAGGTAGTTATTCTCATTATTTTAGGCTTCTGGGGTGCTGGTGGCTGAGATCCCATTCACAGACAATTAAGTTCAAAGGGACCACAGGGGTCATCTAGCCCAACCCCAGCAGGACAGAAATCCCTCTAACTCACCCCTGAAGGGTGGCCAAGAAATCCTCTTCCATTTCAGAGGCATTAACTTAGGAGGAAAACTGGGCTCTTCAATTAAGGCAGCGGAGGAGATGTGTTGGGGGATCTGACATCTCTGCATTTGCTCTATGGGGTCTCCTACATTCCTCCTCCTTCCCACATTTATTTTCCTACGCGATTTTTTATTGTCTTGCTCATCCTCGCAGTATTTCCTGCACGGCTTTCTCGTTGCTTCCACGGCAGTCAGAGTCTTACCTGCCTCGCCAGAACACTGTTGCCGCTGTTACTCTTGACACACGCCTAAAAGTCAAAATTCATGATGCCCCCTCCCCTGCAAGGAAACTGAGCCCCCTCCCCCCAAAAACAGTTCCCCACACAGTTAAAACATGGAAAGGAAAGAAAAACATTGAAGGCCACTCAAAGCAATGGGAAAGCATGGCTGAAAGGGAGAGACAGAATTAAAGACAAGTAGGAAAGGCATTGAGAGCAGCGGCAAAAGAAAAGCCTTGGGGGGCAAGGGTGGGATGGGGGGCGCCTGGCACGTGAGGGGGCCAAGGAAACACGGGCAGAGGCCCCTGAGATCCCGGGACCTATTTCTACCTCCTGCCCTCCAACTCCATTTCTAAACTAGAGGAGAGCTCTCCACTGGGGAGGGGGTCTCCCGGCCGGTGGTCCATCTACGCCCCACAGAGCCAGGGAACGGCTTAGCTTGGGCTGCCCTTCTCTCAGCCTGACCTAAAACTGAACGGGATTCTGGAAGGACAAAATGGAGGGCAGGGGAGTCACGCAGCAGCAAATGGAAGGCAGACTTTTAAACGAAACCTCAAAATTACCTGAGGAATCGAGACAGCCTCTCCCAGCGTCCAGAAGCTAGAAAAGCCTGGGAGATTCTGACGGTGACCTGGGGGCCCAAAATGGTTTCTAGCCAAGGACTGAGAACCTCTTCTGAAGGAGGAGGCTTCCCGAGACAGGAGGAAAGCTCTCTGGCTCAATACTCAGGGAGCGTTAAGCGCAGGGCGCGTGAAGCACCGTCCCGGCCACGAAAAATGGGATCTCCGCACACATCGGGACCTCTGCAAGACGTGAAGTCCCGCGCGGGCCACAAGGGACATCCCTGCGACGGGCCAGGACCACCTCCCCACGTCCAAAGAGTTCCTGTGCCCAGATCCAGAGGTCTGCTTGGTTTCCCCAAGGTGTCCGGAAAAGCCCTGCCTTTCTATACTCTGCCTTCAATAAGTAGTAAGGGGGCAAGCCTATTCGTTAGCCTACAGATCAAGGGGGCTTGTGCTGTACAGTCCGGCTGCACCGTGTTACAGGCAATGTGGGGCAGGGGGATGCCAGAGCTCCTGAGCCTCGGTTCCTACTACCTGGCTCAGAGCGCCCCAGCCACATCTACAGGTGGGGCTCTGGGGGGGTGGATTTATTACTGGGTGCGAAAAGCCTCGAGAGATCCCCCCCAGGCCCTGTAGGGAGCTCTCCCGAGACAGGGAGCCATGCCTGAGGGAAAGACGGCTCCCTTCCTCTGGTTACGGAGCGGAGCATCCTCTCGGGCACCCCAGGGGCTCAAAGGCCGAGCGCCAGCCTCCTCCCGGGTTCCCCGCTGAAGCCTTCAGGCTTACGGCCAGCCGTCTCCAACCCCCCCTGGAACTATGATGGAACCCCCAGGAGTGAATGCACCCCCCAGGAAGCCCCCATTCCTCTCCATACCTCTGCTCACAGATTCCAATTAGAGACTGCCCTCCCAACCAGCTGTTTAGCTTTCCCATCTCCCTTCCCATTTCTTCCTCTAGAATATGTAATTCCAGTTTAGAGAATGACGGACCGGGAAGGGTGAAATGCTCTGCTAACCGTTCTGGGGCACTGCTCCTTTACGGGGCCCTTCTGGAAGGGACCCCCAAAGGCAACCGGACTTCCGTCCCTTCCTCCTTCTGCGCGGGGACCGTCCTGTTTGCCGGACGTGGGACGCGGAGGGGCATTCCCGGCGGGGGGCGGCGTGGGTCACGCTGGAGGGGGAGTGGGTAAATGCTCCCCTGGCGTGATGGACGGTGTTCTGAGGACCCGCGGCGTCGCTCCCGGGGTGGATGAGGGGGCAGAGTCAGGGTGGGGGGTTGCGGCGGGCTCTCCCTCCCGCACCGCCACGCCGGGCATGGTTTCCCTTTGTGGGCACGTGGCTGTTCAGGGTCGGGGGGTCTCCGTGGGCGGGGAAAGGCCGGGGGCCCGGAGCCTGAGAGGGGGTCCTCGATGCCGCCTAGGTCCGGTCCCTGCCGGGAGCTGCGGGCGGCAACCGGGGCCCTGAGCTCACTCCTAACAGAAATCTTACAAGACTCAAAAACACACCAACCTCCGCCTGGAACAACCCACGCAAACAATACACACACACACACACTTTAATGTGTTTTTAATATTATGATTTTATTTATACGTTTGCATTTTAAAAGTTTTGTGTTTTTGGTGTATTTCAAGCATGTTTTTCATTGTGTTTTAAGCTCTCTCGTACCCCACCTCAAGCCCTGAGGAGAGGGGGGTAACCGAGCTTATTATTAATATGGTTACTATGTGGTTGCTTTGTTTCTATTGTTATTATGAATGTTATTAAAGAAGTTCACATTCTTCACACCACAACAGACACACACAATAGATACCTAAGTATAACACAACATCACAAAGCCAGCAATTCCTGCACAGACCTACACACCTTAACCTACACACAGCTGCTGCCTTAAATGTCCCACCAAATCCCTGACACTGCAAACGACTAAGCAACAGAC
Organism: Cyclura pinguis; assembly: GCA_030412105.1. Taxonomy (NCBI): domain Eukaryota; kingdom Metazoa; phylum Chordata; class Lepidosauria; order Squamata; family Iguanidae; genus Cyclura; species Cyclura pinguis. The sequence continues at coordinate 154,293 of CM059607.1, forward strand.
CTCTAAACACACACACCCCAAATCACAACACTCACGCGCACGACCGGCACCACAACCCACTCACTGCCAGGCAGAACGAAAAGAGACACACACAACCCAACAGTGGTTGTCCCTGCAGATTTCGGCTGATACCAGGCCCAGGCGGCATCGAGGAGCTCCGATCGGTTCCGGAGGGGAATCCCACCCCCTCTCAGACTCTGGACCCCCCGGCGTTTCCTCGCCCGCAGAGAGACCCCCGCCTGGAAGGGTGGCGGGCCCCCCGAAGGGAAAGCATAGTCCGGATGGCCATACCGGGCGGAAGAGGCCGCCACAAACCCCAACGCCAAGCCCATCCCCCGATCGACACTGGAAGCGAGGTCACGGGGCCCCACAATACCACCCATCACCCCCAGGGGACCATTATCCCGCTCCCCCCTCGGCGTGACCCCCGCCGCCCCCTCCCGAGAAAGACCCCCCGTGTTCAGCATAGGGCAAAGGGGAGGGTCTCTGTGCAGAGAGAGAAAGGGAAGGAAGGGGGCTGAAGGAGAGGCGGCCCCCAGAAGAGGAAGCAGAGCATTTCCCCCTTCCCGGTCCCCCATTCCCAAAGCTGGAAGTAGATGTTTTGCAGGAAAAAAATGGAGAGGAGGATTGGAAGGAAAAACAGCTAGATTGAGGAACCTTCCCAAACTGAAACCCAGTGCCAGACCTATGGAGAGAGATCCAGGTTTCTCAGGGGGCTGCATTCACCAAGGGAGAGCTTCCATGGCAGTGCAACAGTTCCCCTCAGGCTATCTCATTACTTTCAGGGAACTGAGTTCTAATCCTGCATCACCTCAGTACTACTATAAGCCCAGCTGCTGGGGAAACCTCTATCTGATCGCCCCGCCCTGGCGAGGCTTGGGAGACCTTGAAGGCCCCCCGACGCTAGGCTGAGATCCCATAAAGGGATCAGGGAGGACTGGATTACCAAACCTCCCATGCAGCTGGGATTCCCCCAGGAATTACGCTCTTTAAACAAGGGACAATCAAGTATAATAAGGAGAACTATCCGTAGCTAGGGCCTCCCAGGAAGGAGGATGCCATGCTACGCCTCCCAGAGAAAGTAACTTGGGACACAGCTAAAGTCAGCCCATGAAGGGCCTTCCTACGGACACCTCCAGTGGCCCCTCCTGAAATACGTTTTTAAAACATATTAAGCCATAATAAGACATAATACTGAGAACTACTGGTATTGGAAGCTAAGCTGGACCCGTGAAGGGCCCCCTCGCTTCTCAGAATCTTCCCAGTTCAGGAGGACCAAATTAAAAGGGTTGGGAAAAGGATTTGCCCCTTTCGGGCCCTACAATGCCTCTCCTGCTCCTAGTGGCTCCAGCAAACCTCTGTCCCCTTAACTGGTCTGCTGGGCCCAAGGAGGATTTACCCCCTGCAGGAAAAAAACTAGGAGCCTTCGGCAGCCATTTTTTATTCTGGGTGCAGCGGAAAATCTAAATTAGAAAGGACTACTGCATCACTACATCTCAGATATCAAAGATGCTTTTACTAATTTGCACTCTGCACATGTTCTTGAGCTAGTTTCTCTCCATATAGATTTAGATCTTTGGGGTGCTGAGGGCTGAGATCCCAGTCACAGAAAGTCAAGTTAAACGGGTCCCAGGGGTCATCTAGCCCAACCCCGATAGGATGGAAGGGCACATTAAGGCACCCCTGAAGGGTAGCCACAGAATTCCTGCTTTGAAAACTCCCACAGAGGAGTCCCTTGTTGCATGTACCACGGGCAGACCGAGACCGTACAACACGTAGCACGTTAGGCGTGCGCCCCCACCCTCCCTCACACTGAAAATCCCTTTTTCTTTCTCTCATAATAACCACCCAAAGAAAAAACACAGACACAGGTTTTCAAAATTCTTTATTAGAAATTGTATTATAAATACCTAACTCTTTCTAATAGTATGTTAAACATACTCCTTAGATGTCAGATAACTGTAGTATGTAAACATTTCAAGTTAACCTTCCAAAATTATTATAAATTGCCTTGAATCCCATCCTTGGAGAAAGGAGGGATCTAAATTTAATCAAGGAGTAAATAAAAAAATAGCATGCAACTTCCCACAAATTCCTGCCAGTGCCAGTAAAGGCTGCAGGAAAAGTCAGGGTGGCATCGAGGCTTTGCATTAATAAGCCACTCAAATGCACAGCTCCCTTCTTCCTTCCTTCCTTCCTTCCTTCCCCCGCTTTAAACATTTTCCTTTCTCTCTATGGTTAGGGTCTGTGGGACTTCTCCCAAAATGAAGAGAGAGGTCTCCTCCTTGCCACAACCATACAGAGGCCCTGGCTGTTTCCAAAATTTTGCTCATGCATGAGCTGCATTTTTACAGCTTTTTTTTTTTTAAAGAGTTCTTGAAGAACAGGACAGAAAATCTGCTTGGTTCTTCTGCTTTGGGGCTGATTTAACAAAAGAAGAACCAGCAAAGTGAATTAGGCTGAGGACCTGCCTCTGAGACTATGCTTCAAGGCCAAAGGTTTTAACACCAGGACCTCTGGAGCCGTAGGTTGAAATCCACAAAAGCTCACGTGCGTGTGTGTCTGGGGGCAGAGGGGGGGACACCTTGGAGAAAACCAGCCAGACGACACTTAACTGGGTTCTAATACGTAGGCCTCGTCCCCTTGATTTACTCCAGGAGCGGTGCTGCCAACGTTTTTTATTCCTGTCTTGAGCAGGCAGGCCTCGAGGCAGCAATCCGGATCCAGGCACAGGAACAAAAGTGAGGGGGCCACCTGCTCAGTGGCATCTGTAAACCAACTAAAGATGGTGGAGGCGCAGACATTTTGGCACTGGCTCCCTGCTGAGTCTTTCCAGGATCCCCCAAACTGCCTGAAGCATACTTAAGAGGAGATTCCTGGAGGGTGAGCACCTAATCTATGGATGGGAGCCATTATGGGTCATCTGCTGCGTGCGTATGTGTGTGTGCAGTGTGGTCGGTGAGGATGGAACGAGATTCTTACCCACCTCTGTTGCTCTTTGGCGTGGCTCCATCCTTTCTAAGCTGCCTGTCCCTCGGAGTGGGTTGCATTGCATTTGAAGGACTGAAGAAACAGCCGTCCCTGCATTAATAGAAAATACTGCTGCTTACATGCCTTCAATTCTCCTTTTCCATCTTTTTTTAAAACTATGTTTTTGTGTATTCAGCTGCTCTGTTCTTGTGTCCTATTTCCAACCAAAATCACATTTTATTTTTTTTCCTTAAAAAATACTTTTTATACAATTAAGATTTTTGTTTTGGTGTTTTTCCTTAAGGTTTATAAGCTGTCCTGGAACCTGAATAAGGAGAAAGGCATGAATTTAATAAGCAAATAATAAATGCCCTTTGGCTTCTTTCTTTTTTTCTTGTTCTTTATTCAGATGACTTCTTTTCTTCTTCTTAACCCTTCTTTACTATATCTAAACTGTGTATTGCATTGCTACGTCTTTGTATTGCTTTCTCAGCAATGCTAAGTTCTTCTTCTTTTTTTTTCAAAAAGACCTTCCAAAACGAATCTTGTGGTGTCTTTCTTAAAATGCTTGCAAGCTGCCTTGTATATATATATGTATATATATGTATGTATAAAGACAATAAATAAAATAAATAACAGTAAGAAAACTCATTTCTTTTCTTCCATCCCGTTAAGAAAGCAGATTCTCAAGATTTTTGGTCTTATTTCTTTTAAAGCAACTTGTTGTTGTTGTTTTTAAAAAACACTTTTGTACAACTTAAGTAAATGATAATAATAAAATTTATCTCATTTTCTCAGGAAAGCTGTAAATAGCTTTCATTTTCCCCTCAGATTTTTAAGATTTTGTGCCTTATTCCTCTTAAGAACACTTGATTAATTAAAAAAATACCATTTCTCAAGAAAAAAAAATTCTGTACAACTTACCTTTCAAACTTTATCCTGTGGTGCATTTCTAAAAATGTCCGTAAGCTGCCTTGGATCCTGTACAAAGAAAAATACAATAGACAAAAGTCCGTGAATAACAAAAATAAAATTCACCTCATCCCCTGAAGAGAGCTGTGGATTGCCTTCATTTTCCCCTCAGACTGCACATTTTCAAGATTTTTGCTCTAATTTCTTTCAAAAACACTCCCCTTCTTTCAAAATATAACTTCTCCGCTGCTTGGCTCCCATTAGCTGTGCTTTTCATTAAATGCTTTCTTTTTTCCCTTCTCTTTAATGCTTACTATATTTTGAGTATTATATTGCTTTGCCTCTGCATTTTTTCCCCTCATGTTACTGCTTTTTTTAAAAACAACACTTTTCTGCAACTCATGTTTTCAACTGTCTCCTGTGGTGTCTTTTTTAAAGTCTTCGTAACCTGCCTCAGATCCTGTATGAAGAAGAAATCAGTAAATAAATAGTAGAACTCACCTCCTCCTTCCCGTGGCCTCAGGAACTTTGTGGGGAGACTTCATTTCCCCCTCAAACTGCACATTTTCAGGATATCTGCCTTTCTTTCTCTTAAAAAGGCCTCCTTTCTTCCAAAATGTCACTTCTTCCCCCTCTCCCCGCCTCGGCTCCCGTTTCCTCTGCTTCGTTTAAGTGGCTTCTCTCCTCATAACTTTTTTTTCCACACCTTAACTGCGCTTTATAGCCGGTATTATTATTATTGTTGTTGTAGTTGTTTGCTTCTTCGATACACTTATTTCTAACCGCACTTTAAGCGGGCATGACAGTCTGGGTCTCTTCCTCAGCGACCTACCCGCCGGCTGTTTCTCAGCTGCTACGACGCCCGTCCCCGAAGCGAGGCCCCTCCCGCCCGCCGCGCGCCCCCCGCCGCCCCCCCCGCTCATCTGCATTCAGCTTCGGCGGGAAACACGAACTGAAGAAATTGATGAAGGGACACCCACCGCGCGCCCCCTCAGGAGAGCGGGGCGCCTCTCGTTTTCCCACGGTCATCGTTATCATTCATAACAGTTAAATGCCCACCACTTCCCCACCGTTGCGAGTCAAGCCCCTCAGCTTTAACAAAGGAGTAGACTTAAAAGGTACATTGAAACAGAATTAAGCTATCTACCTGACGAAACGCTGGCCACTCAACGAAGACGACGCAATGCGAGAGGATTTGAGGCCCTCGGCCGCCGCCGCCGCCTTTTCTGGCCGCAGCTGCCGGTCCTCCTTCGTCTGGCTCAAGTCCCGCCCCCGGCCTGAGCCTGAGGCTCCCGTTGGACACCGAGGCTGCCCCTCACGGGTTCCGTGGGGGCAAGAAGGAGGGAAGGAGGTGTCCGTCTCAGGCGGCTCTTCGCCTCAGCCAACGTTCTCCCGTCTTTTCGCTCTCAGCCCGCCCCGCCGCACATTCCGAGGCTCCTATTGGTCAGGAGCCTCGTCAGTGAGCTCAACACAGGAGGGAAAGAGCGGATCTGCAACAGGCGCGCCTCGCTGGGCCGCCTGAACTTTTTTCTCACGAAACGGTTCAATTTGCCCGCGCTTTCTCTTTCGTCCCGCCTCCTCAAACACTTCGAGTCTCCCATTGGTCGACATTACAGCCTGTCAGAAGCGGGGGGACGCCTGTTCCGGGCTGCCTAGAAAGGGCGAGAAAGGAGCCCCAGGGGTGTAATTTGCAATAAATCGATAAATAAATAAAATCCAAAGGAACCATAAAATATCGCGTAATAATATTGACATGGCGCTGCTTTTGGACAGGGGTGCAAGGAACGAAGAGGGGTGCAGACGGAGGGAGGGAGGGTCCCGAGTCTACGGATCCCGTGGCCCCCCACGGAGCCGTCTTGGCGGAGCCTCCGGCAGCCGGAGGAGCCCACCTGCGCCTGGAGGAGGCTGGGGTGGGCTGGGGGTTGCGGGCTCCCTGTCCTCGGGGTGCCTTTAGGCAGAGTTCGGGAGAGCCAGCGTGGGTTTGAGCGTTGCGCTAGGACTCCGGAGCCCAGGTTCAAATCCCTGCTCGGCCGTGGAAACCCACTGGGTATCCTTGGATGTGTCACACTCTCTCGGCCTCAGGGTCGCATAAAGGGGTGACCCCCCTCCGAACAAATCCCCATGAAAACCCCCAGGCACGGGTGGGCTATGGGCCGGTCTCGGGGACTCTTTGCTTGTGGCCCGTCCAAATCTATTGGAAGGGGAATGTTGGGCGGGTGTGTTTTGCGTGGTGTGGAGGGTGGAAGGAGGAGGACAAGGGCCCTATAGGTGGCTCTGACCCCCCCCCATTTTCTGCGTGGTGGGTCCTCCATTAACAGGAGCAGTCTACCTGGGGCTGGTGGCAGATACAAATTAGATTTGGTGCAAAAGTGAAATTATGAAGCGGTGGGAGACGATGGAGACTTTCCACAAGCTTGGAGGAGATTCACCCACCCTGCTCTCTTCCCTTGGTCGAGCCTCCAGCAGTACGAGAAGTCTACCTGGAATTACGGACAGTCCTTGGAGGGTGCAAAGAAAGAAGAGGGGCAGCAGAGGTGGGGGTCCCAAGGCTCAAGGTTCCTCACGACAACCCCCTAGGAAAGATGGCATGAACCCACCCCTTCCCAGCAAGGTGCATCCCCCTTTCACAGGAGCAGTCTACCCGGGGTTACTGGGGTATAAATCACATTTGGCGTGGAAGTGAAATTAACAAGCGTCGGGAGACGATGGAGAATTTCCACAAACTGGGGGGAAATTCATCCACCTGTTCCCTTCCCACCTCTCTTCCCTTGGTGGACCCCCCAGCGGCCAGAGAAGCCTACCTGGAATAACAGGCAGCTCTTGGAGGGTGGAAAGCAAGAAGCAGGGAAGGCAAAAGGGGAGTTTCAACGCTTCAGGTCCCACATGAGGCCCCCTATGTTGGTGGCCCTGGCCCCCCATTTCCTGGAAGGAGGATCCTCAGTAAGCGGGAGTAGTCTATCAGGGGCTGCAGGCATATATAAATCAGATTTGGTGCAGAGATGAAATTAAGAATCACAGCCTGGGCGGGGGGAATTCATCCTCCCTGCCGTCATCGACTGGTGGAACCTCCAGCAGCTGGAGAAGTCTACCTGGAAAGATGGGCGGCATTTGGTGGGTGGAAAGGAAGAAGGTGGAAGGCAAGGAGGTCCCGAGGCTCCCCACACAAGGACCCCGTGCACGGGTGGCCGTCCCCCGCCCCGTCCAGCGAGGGAAGTCCTCCACCAACAGGGGCAGTCTACCTGGGGAAGCTGGCCTGAAGGATCGGGTTTGGTGCGGAGGTGCAACGGACAAGCGGCACGAAATGAGGGAGGCTGCTTGTGATCGCAGCGGCAGGAGCTGTTAGAGAGAGCGTGATGTGGACCCCCTCGCAGGGTTCGGGGGTCCCCGTTCTTGAGGGGAGGTCTTTCAGGGGAGGTTATGACAGCGAGCACGGGGGAGCGGTTCGGGCGTTGGACTAGGGCTCTGGAGCCCAGGGTTGGAATCCCTGCTCCGCCATGGAAACCCACTGGGTGACTGTGGGCAAGTCACACTCTCTCGGCCTGAGGGTGACACGAAGATCCCCTGTGAACAAACCTTGCCATGAGGTGGGCTATGGGCCTCTCTGGGGGGCGCTTTAGTTGTGGGTTTCCTGCACATGGGTGGTCGGGGTTGGACTGGATGACCGCTGGGTGACCTTTCCAGCTCTGTCCGATTCCGTTTCCATTTCCAAAGAGGAGGAATTGGCGGGGGAGGTGTTTTGTGTGATGCGGAGGGTGGGAACCCCTGATTTGTGTCTCCTTAAGACGCAAGCAAAGTCCTTCCTTTTTTTTCAACTTTTACTTTATATTTTCAATGTATTTTTATTTTCTTTGTTCTGCAAAAGGGCCTGCACAGCAGGGAAGGGTTTTTTTTTTGGTGTGTGGCGCTGGAGCCAACCTTGGGGGGTTCAAAGCAGGAGGAGGGGGAGGGGGAAGGAGGAGGAGGGCGCCCGGACAACGCCCTCAGGGTCCCAGAAAGTGTGTCGGGGCCCTGGACAAACCGGGGCCGGGGGGGACGCTCGCACTGGCGGAACGATCTTCTTTGTGGAGCCAGTTTCTGGGCGGGAAGAGAGAGCGGCCGGACCTTCGGAGCGCTCTTGCCCTCTTGCCCCCTAGAGCGGTCGGTTCTTGCGTTTGGGAAACCTTCCTCTTCCGCCGCTTTGGATGCTGGGAGGGGGCGTGGCCAGCAGGAAGGCCTGTGCGCTTTGCTTTACCCTTCCGAAGTTTCTAAAGCAGAAAGTGAAGTCCCCGCCCTGTGGCTCTGTTGCCTGGTTAGAGTGCGACCTCATTCGTGTATTTCTCACCTGGAATTGATTATTTTTCCACCGCTTCGCAGGATTTCCCTGCCCGCAAAAGAACGGCTGGCCTTCCCTGCAGGGAGCTTTGAGGCTGAGAGTCAGTCCCGGGCTAAGAGAAACGAAAGGGACCTCCAGGGGAGGGGAGGGGAGGGGAGGGGAGGGGAGGGCTTGGATTTCCACCCCTTGCGGGGGTCCCTGCAACCACTAGTCCAGGCGGCCGGGGGTGTAGGCGCCCCCGCGGGCTCCTCGGGGGTCCCGAGTCCTCCTCTTCCTCCTCCTCTCCTCCAAAAGGAAACCGGGCTCCCCGGGAAGGGACGGGACGGGACGGGGAGCAGCGCCTTGAACCCCGGGCTGTCCCGGGAGCTGCTCGGGTCCCCGCACCTGTCTTTTGAGGGCGTGGGGGGGGATGGCGTTGGGAGCCCCCCTCCATCCAGCTACGGTCCTCGCTGATCTTTGGGCCACTGGGCACAGCCGGCGTCTGTCTCGAGAGTGGGAGAGAGATGGTGGGGGACTAGAACTCCCAGAATCCCCCCGGGGGAACTGAGGGAACCTCCGGAGGGCGCAAGCCACAGTTGGGCCCCAATCCAGAGTCAAAGCGGGGCGGAGAGGAGTTTCCACTCAGCCTCCCTTAGCTCTCAAGTGTTTAGGGGTGTGAACCACAGTTCCCATCGTCCCCACATAGCACAGCGACAGGGGTTTCGACTTTTCTCAGCCTTCAGCTCCTTAGTCACACACAGCAAAGACGGGGTCCAGTTTCAGCTTAGCTTCCCGAGATACGTGGCCCTTAGAAGTCTTGCACGACATTACCCATCATCCCCACACAGCAACTCAGGCTCAAGGATAAAGAATGAGAGATTTAGTAGCAAAAAGGACCGATTCCACCACCAGAGGGTGCTCTAAATAAAGCATTGTGGGATTTAGTGGCAAAAAGGACAGTACATAGAAACAGGTTTTTAAAATCAATGTAGTTAACAGTTCCCACACAACGCAGGAAGTGGGGCAACCAACCAATGTAGACAGCACCTCTCACCATTCCGACACAACACAGAAAGGGGGGTTTCGAGTCAGTGTAGACAGTTCCCGGTTCCCGTCGTCCTTACCCCACGAAGAAAGAGAAGTTTCAACTCACTTTTGAGAACACCTCCCATCCTCCCCACACAGCAGAAGCTGAGGCTTCAAGCCATTTTGGACAATACTTCCCGTTGTTCCCACATAGAGCAGAAAATGAGGCCTAATGTTAGTTTAGACAACACTTCCCATCTTCCGCACACTGTGCAGAATGAGAGGTTTCGAGTCACTTTGGACAACACTTCCCATTGTTCCCACCCAGTGCAGAAAGTGAGGACAGGAGTGGACATTTCCCATTATCCCCACACAGTGCAGAGAGTAGCGTTTGGCATCAGTGTGGACATTTCCCATCGTCCACGCACAGCACAGAAAGTTGGGTTTCAACTAACCCTCACCTCAGACATTTCGCTAGGCAACAGTTCCCATCATCCCCATACGAGGGGTATTCATTTTAAAAAAATAAAAGGTTCAATTTCGCCACCAGATGATTTAAAAAACGCCTCATTCCTTGTCCTGCAGCGACATCTGGTGGTGGAAAGTGTCACTTTGTGTCATCAATTTGGACAACACTTCACATCATCTCCACACAGAGCAGAAAGTGAGGCCTCGTGTTTGTTTAGAAACACTTCCCATCGTCTGTGCTGTGCAGAAAGTGAGGCTTCGAGTCAGTTTGGACCACAAGTCCCTTTGTTCCCGTGCTGTGCAGAAAGTGAGGCTTCAATTCACATTGTTCTCACACAGAGGACAAGTTGAGGCTTCCAGTCAGTTCGGAGAACACTTCCCATCGCTCCCATACAGAGCAGAAAGTGAGATTTCGAGTCACTTCGAACATTCCTATTTTCTTGTCGTCACCCTTCACGGGAGGTTGTTCTGTTTTTCTTTTTCTTTTTTATTTATTTTTATATTTACTTTTATTTATTTTTTTGTTTTTATTTTTATTTTATTTTTGTTTTTTTGTACCGAAATAAGTTGAATAAAGGCTATTTTGAAACAGCCTTGTAGCCCCCGAGGCCGCTGGAAACGCTTAAAGGCAACGCCCGGAAGGCAATCAACGTCTTCCGCCTTCCAATCACCCCAGTGAGCCGGCCCAGAAAATGGAGAAAGGCCGCCGCGCCAACCAGAAAAAGAGGGAGATACGCTAGGAATTTCGTCTCGGAGAGCCTACCCTCCGAGATGAGAGGGCCAGAGCGCCACAAGGGCGACAGTCTAGGAAGCTTCAAGTCAGAGGGCCAACCAACAAGGGGAAAAGGGTAGAGCGTTGAAAGGAGACGTTCTGGGGACCTCATCTCGTAGAGCCTGCCCTCCGACATAGGAGGGCCAGAGTGTCGCTATGTCGATGTTCTAGGAAGTTTAAACTCAGAGGGCCGATGAAGAAGGAGGGATGGGTAGACCGTCGACAGGAGATGCTCTAGGAAATTCGTCTCGGAGAGCCTGCTCTCTGAAGTGAGGGGGCCAGAGCGTCGCCGTTCAGACCCTGGCCCCGGGCCGTCCCCACGGTAGCGCCGAGCCCTGCGGGGCCTGCACGTTGTGCGTGCTGTGCGCTGCAGTCTACTGCGCGCGGACTGCATGGTTGGGCCCCCTCTCTCTGGTGGGTGTCCTCAGCTGGGGCAAACTCGCAGAGTGAGTGCTCGGGAGGGAGGGATCCCTGAGGGCAGGGGGTTCAGTCCCGGCCCTCACTCCTGGCTTTATAAACAACAACAGAAAATAACAGCAGGAGAAAAGGGATGGGATGGGCAACTGACAACTCAGGCAGAGGCAACTGTGTCGACATCTCTTACGCCTGTGTGGTAGCCGTGGCCCATTGTGCTAGCTCTGGAACAAAATACCTGCAGAAACAGCAGGCTTTAGGCAGCACTCTCAGTGACATTGGACATGCGGGCGCGGCTTGCACACACATGTCTCTCTTTGGAAACGGCGCAGGGAGCTGGTCTTTTGCACCCTGTCCACACACGCACCACAGCCGCCAAGCCCTGGAGGGAGCCGGCGGTCCTGCTGGCCAGTGGGGAGGGCCGGATCAGGGTCTCCTCTCTCCCCAGCCGAGACCGGCTGTTCCTTCCTCTTCCAAAATGCCCCCTCTCTGTCGTTAGGCAAGAGCAGCAGCAGAGCCCCCGGGGGTCTGGCAGGTGCTGGAGGGGATGGCCACAGGCGGCACCGAAGGAGGCAACCCTGTTTCTGTGGGTGGCAGACTCAAGGATTTTAGCCAAATGTCAGAAAACTAAAGTGCTTCTCACACTGAACTTGGGGTACAAGGCACTGAGGTAGGCAGCTAGGGAAGAAATTCAAACAGCTTTGAGGTACGGTAGCTAAATTTGAAGCTTTGTGCATAGCATGGCATGATTTCATTACACAGAAATCAGAACCCAGAAACAGCAGAAGCTCTTCTTCAGGTTATGGAGAAAATATTGAACAGAAATCACAGTATTAGCAAAATCTGCCAAGAGATGTCATTTACCTTTTCATCAGAGAAGTAAAGGAAAGAACTAATATAAAGGCATTAACTTCAGTGACTAGTTGAATTTAGCCTCTCTTTGTTTTTGTCTCCGTCTTCCCCTAATGCCATTGCTTTTGGAACCACCTTTGGCAAAGGAGGCCGAGGAGGGGCTGGGGGCTCGGCCACCCCTCCACACCCACAAGGGGTGCCTTGAGAGCTTGAGGCCTGGCTTTGAAACAGCAAGCAAGCATTTTGGTTTACAGTAGTGCTGAACACAAATCTATAGCTTGTGAGGAGAACCTAGGAAATTCTGAGGAGCCTGCACACAACTGGGAGTTCATAATTCAATGTGCCTTTCTTTACTTTCAGCAACTTTTCCAGGCAGGGTCTTGGTCCAGAAGCGAACTTGTTTCTCTTTCAGTTTCACTGCTACCTTTTGCTTTAAACCTATTTCTAAGTATTGCTCCTTCTGATCATATGAGGGCCAATTCACCAGCCTGGCACCATTAGGGTCCCTAGAAATTGGGGAGGAGGGAGAGAATGGATAAGGTCAGGTAATTTGTCATTGAGCCTGTTTCGTCAATTAAAGCTGCACTGAAATCAAAATGGGTGAAGAAAGAGGTAACAAGAAGTAGAGATCAATTTCCTTCCTTCCTTCCTTCCTTCCTTCCTTCCTTCCTTCCTTCCTTCCTTCCTTCCTTCCTTTCACACATAAGCCACATGCCAGCTTCCCATCCTCAATACTGCTTCCACTGACTGGCAGCAGGTCTCCAGGGTTTGGGACAGGCAAGGTCAGACCCAAATCCTGAGCTTTACCACTAGGCTCTTCTATGGTCTGACCCAGTCCCTGGAGGGTGCCCCAGGCAGGATGTTTCCCCTACTTCAGGTGTCCCATGTGGGGGCACTCGAGGCAGGATCCAGCAGCAGGTGGAGCTCTCTGGGAGGAGAACAAGGAAGCAACCCTCCCAAGCTGCCTAATTGACGGCTTCCAGCCCCCTTGTTTTCCTCCTCGTCCGCATCTGAGAGCCATATTGCAATGCCTCACTTTAAGGAATGCCAGAGGAACTCCCCTCCCCTTTTCTCAAAAAAGAAAAAAAAATGAGTTGTTGACAGGTTTGGCAGGATGCCATTAAGTAAATAATGTGTTATGACTCACCCATTGCGGGCAAAATTGGCCCAGTATTTCATAACTGTTTTGCTGAGGTTTTTCTCTTCTCCAGTTCCATCACCTACAGAGAAGATATGCAATTACAAGATCTGCAGAAACTAGAGATGTAGGCTAGGATTCTGCAACGCTCCAGATGTTTCAAAGCCAGTGGTGTGCTTCTCCCTTGACTGGCTGTGAGGATCTTGCCCCCTGCCCCCAGTCAGCCAGCCCCAGTCCTTCCTGTGAGGCTTCATGGACCGACCCTCACTTTAACCCCGCAAGAGGAAGCAGGCTCTCCAAGGCCATAAAGAGAAGTCTGGCTCTCCGGGCCAGGCCAGTCTCAGAGGAGGAAGAGAGGCGGCTTTGGTCAGAGCAGAGGGGCAGACGTGACAGCTGAGATTCACCAGGCCTTTCTCTCTGGATAGTTAAGGAAACACGGAGGCAGAATAAAGATGAACTCTTTTCCTCGGAGAGCACAGATGGGGCAAACATCTTCTTGTCCAGGAGGGGTACCATTTTTTCCCTCTTGCCCCTCCCTTCTGTTTTGTTTCCCTTTTAACTCATCTCCTCCCACTGAAATGAATGGGAGGGATTTAATGCACACCGGCTCCAGGGCAGACTTGAGTGCTGTGGATCTGGACCACAATCCAATTTTCCTTGCCTCATCTTCCGGCATGGACATCGGAGCGGCCAGGGCCACAGAAGCTTCCACAAGGCAGGTGGGCTGAGTTCAGTCCCCTCTCCCATACGGCAAAAGGAAATTCCCACTCCTGGGAAACTTCTTCCAGTCCCAAAAGCTGTGCATTTCTTTTGTTTGAGGATGGAAGGTGGCAAACTGTTCACACACCCCTCCACTGTTCCCTCCAATTGGTAACATAATGAATAAAATGAGAAAAACTGAAACCATAACTTCATCAATTTGATCAAGATGATAAAAAGAGAATGAATGAATGAATTGATACATGGAAATATCTCCATCCTTAATGTCCTATAACAAGTGAATCATGAATCTGGTTACTAATGAGAGGGGTAATAACAGGTGTGGGGTGGGATGAGCCAGGAGAGGAGGAAAACCTTGGATTCTTTGGGTACCGAGGATTAATATCTGCTCTGTCCACACACGTCCCCAACAAGGCAGTCTTCATGCTTTGGGTCTGCAAGCAATGGGAGGGAGATATGATATGAAAGAAATGGGGAGAGTGACATCCAGAGCAGAACAGCAAAGGCTGTTCATTCCTCCTTCCTTCCTGCCCTGCTCTCAGTCCGAGATTATCTGACCACACTGAATGGGTGGAGCTGGGCATCATCCTGGCCCCCCCCCCCGTGTGGTGTTTGTGATGAGCAGCCCACGCCTGCCAGCCAATCTGATTGCTCTGAAGCGCAGCCCTTCCGTTTACCTACCAGCAACATGCTCACTGGCTTCAAGCGAGGCCAAAATATTATTATTTCCTAAACCGCTTTGGAGGAGGAGGAGAACTAACCTGCTAAGATGGGCTTCCCAAAGACAAAGCCAATTTCATCGCCATGATCCGCTTTAACAAAGTCTGGCTTAAGGCCTGCGTGCCAGCTTGGACGGTGCTGGAATTCATAAACATAGGCTGGGTAGCCAGCATCTGAAAAGACACAGAAAGAAGGTTGGGTCACCTTTTTCACCTCTGGATGGGATGCACAATGTAAAAGGTTCAACCCACACCATTCTGGGTGAGTGGTGGGCAGATGGGGGTGGATGTGTTTCAGAGGAAGGCAAGAAGGCGCTTTCCTTTCTCAGGGACATTGGCTGCCACCTTCCCAGGGAATTACGGGAGCCTGAATCTGTCCTGGGCCAGGATTCTGACTTGGAGTCTGAACCTGAGGAAAGCCCTGCAGCTCTCCCTGTTGAAGGGCAGCCTACAGAGGCACAGGGCCAGGGCCCACCGATGGCTGAACTTCCGGGGAGTCAGCTGAGGAAGCATCACAGCCCCAAGTCCGCAGGCCCAGCGAGTGGGGGGGAGAGCAAGGCAGAGAGGATCGGTGAGGCTTCCTTGCCAAAAAGCGGGAGGAACACCCTTGATTGCTAGCTGCGGCCATGTCTGTTGCTGGAAACAACCATCTGCTTCTAGCTCTCGTACCTGTGAGCCTGCTTGTGACTTGACTTTGGACTGCCTGATGACCCTGCCTGATTCCTGGAACCAACACTTATTTGACCACACTTCTGCAAACAGATTCCCATGGGCAAGAATGCCTCTTAAGCTTTGCTGATTTCCAACTGTTGCTTTGGCTGCAGTTAACTCAAGAACTCAGAGCTAATTGCCCTCTCCCATAGTTCAGGGTGAGCGGAACTGGGCCGAGACAAAGTCAGACATATGCACTACAACCCACTTTCATGCCCATTAGGTAAGTGGGAATTCTGTTCCGACTTTGGAATGACTGAACTCACCCCAAAACTCCTCTTGCAAGCAGAGAAGCCCTCACAATGGGGCCACTTCCAGTGCTGGAGGCACTGCAAGGACCTTCATCAGGAGATTGCTTGCAGGGAGCCCTGGAGGGCCCTGCCGGTGCCTGCTGCTGCCTCCTGCCGGCTACAGGAGAAGGACCGGCTGCGCCCCACTCCTTGTCTACTCTCTGCCAAGGCAGGAAGGTCCGTGGGAGGGCTACGCTGCTTACAAAGTGAAGCTTTTTGGGATAGCATTGGTACACATGGGTCCCCCGATCCCCCTGAGGCATGATAGTGACCACTGTTTCCTTTCAGACCTGGAAACAGAAATTGCTTTTCAGGGGGCTGAAGACACTCGTTGCCTCTGGCCAAACAGATCTGACCAGGTTTTGCATTGTTTCCAAAATCTGCTTGGCCAGAGGAGATGGTGGGGGTGAAAAAAGGAAGTGGATGCTGCACAAAGTGGGGTTCCTTCATCACCCTAAGCTCCGCAGCAGCCTCCATCCTGGAGCCTGTGAAGGCTCCCAGTGCAGTTTCAAATACAGAGCTGGAAAAGAGGGGGGGTCCGGGTGGTGCTCTGCAGGCACGGTGCCCACACTTTCCTCTGGCCCACCATCCGAACTGAGCCAGTTTGTGGGGAAGAGCCACATCCCACCGCGCCCGCTGCCTCTTCCGAGATCCCGGCTGGCGCCCGTGGCGCTGCTGTGCGAGCGACGCGCACACCCTTCTCGCTGGCCATTTACTGAGTGCGCTCTGGCCGCCACCCACCTCGGTGGAGTTTAGCCGTGAGAATGCTGGGCACCACAATGACCCCATCTCCAAATATTTCCAGAAGTTGGTCTCTGAGTTGAATTGGGTCCCTGATGTCCTTCAGGTATTCGTTGATAATGATGTGATCATGTTCAGGGCCAATGTTCTGTAATGTACAGAGACACAAAGTGTACTACAATAAATCATGAATTATAATAAATCATGAAATCGTAATATTAATGATAATACGGTTTATCATAAGCCCAATGCCTGTTTTACAGGCTGCTTATAAACATGAATGAGCCAGCGTGATGTAGTGAATTCAGAGCACGGAATTAGGACTCTGGAGGGCAAGGTTCCAGCCCCCTTTGCTTGACCATGGAAACCCACTGGGTGGTGACCCTGGCCAAGTCACACTCTCTCAGCCTCAGAGGAAGGCCAAGGCAAATCCCATCCGAAGAAGTCTTGCCAAGACAACCCTGTGATGAGTTCATCTTTGTTGTTGTGTGCCTTCAAAGCATTTTCAACTTATCTTGACCCTAAAGCAAACTTATCGTGAGCTTTTCTGGGGCTGAGAGTGTGTGACGTTCCCAAGGTCACCTTCAGGTCACCATAAGTCAGAAAAGAGTTCAAGGCACGTAACACACATAGAAACACAAACAAGAAAAATAAACCAATAGAAAAGGAAATCAGTGGGTCGCCCCTACGATCCAGGAAAGGTTGCTTGACCGGCACCGTTAATCAGACTCTGCGCTGGTTCTCACAAGTGCCCTTCTGCTGAATATCCCACAATTTTCTCCTCTGCCACCGGGCAAATGGGTTTTGGGGCACTGTTGGCATCAGGACAAAATGTGAACAGCACAAAAGGGTTCTTTTATGTTAGTGGCCTCGTTTGATATTTTCTGCATTAAAGTTGCGGTCTAGGTATGGGACTGGGGAAAGGAAGGCTGAAAACAGACCAGGGCAGTGAATTGCAAGAGTGAAGCAATTCACTCTTGCACACCTTGGTTTTCTTTGTTTACTTCTGCACTTATATGGGATGTTACGCAGAAGATGAAACACATTTGTTTTCTGATCAAAATGGGAACCAGCGGATTCAAATCACAAGAAAAGAGATTCCACCTAAACATTAGAAAGAACTTTTCTACTGTAAGAACAGTTGTCCAGTTGTACAAATGGCCTCGGAACGTATTGGACCCTCTTTCCTTGGCTGTCTTTAAGCAGAGGTTGGAGGGGAATCTTTCAGGAGTGCTTTAGAGGCACAGAATCCCAGAGCTGGAAGAGACCCCTGCCCCAGGGCCCCCAGTCCAGCCCCCTTCTGCCATGCAGGAGGACACAGTTAAAGCACTCCCTCGGACACTCAGCCTCTTTTTAAAAACCTCCAAGGAAGGAGGAGACTCTGCCATACCCTATGGAGGCAGTAGCGTATCCCTCTGTCCAGCTGCTCTTACCATCAGGGAGTTCTTCCCAGTACTTAAATGGAATCTCTTTTCCTGAAGTTTCAAAACACTGTTCCATATCCAAGTCTCTGGAGAAGCAGAAAACACACTTGCCCTCATCCTTCATATGACATTCCTTCAAATATTTAAAAATGGCTTCCATGTCAACTCTCAACCTTCTCTTCTCCAGACCAAACATCCTCAGCTCCCTAAGCCTCTCCTCACAGGGCTTCATGGTTTCCAGGCCTTCCACCATTTCGGTTGCCCTCCTCTGGACACCTTCCAGCTTGTCCATATCCCTCCTGAACTGTGGTGTCCAGAACTGGGCACAGTGTTCCAGGTGGGGTCTGGCCAAAGCAGAATAGAGTAGTACTTAGAATTACTTCCCTTGACCTAGACAGTAGAGTCTTATTGATACAGCCTAGAATCGCATTGGCTTTTTTAGCTGTCGCATCACACTGTTGGCTCATGCTCAGTCTGTGGTCTACTAAGGCTGCTAGATCCTTGGCTCATGCACTGTGGTCAAGCCAGGTGTCCCCCATCCCATATCTGGACATTTCATTCTTTCTGCCCAAGTGTAGTACTTTATATTTCTCCCTGTTGAAATTAATTTGGTAGTTTTGGCCCAGCTCTCTAACCTCTTAAGGTCATTTTGAATTCTGATCCTGTCCCCTGGAGTGTTAGCTACCCCTCCTAATCTCGTGTCATCAGCAAATTTAATAAGAATGCCTCTGGCCCCTCCCATTACTGCAAACTCCAGGATTCCATAGGATCTTGAAAGTGGAATAATACCACTATAACAGTATGGTATGGAAATGGCCATAGTTTTATATCCCTACATGGTAGCCCAGGGGTTGGAATAGATGGCCCTTGATCCCCTTTCCAAATCTAAGATCCTATGATATCATATATTTTATAGTTTTAATATACGATATGCTGGAAATGGATAAATGAATTATGTTATTAAATGATAAGAGTTTAGGCAATTTTAATCAAGGTTGGAAATGTTAGTTAACTATTCAGAAGAGAAATTGGGTAAAATATCAGTAATAAGTATAGATGTATGACTGTATGACTGTTGTTGCTAAAGACAATAGCCTAAACTATTCAGATATGTTATAAAGTGATATAATGTTTGTTTCTATTTCAGTATGCTGTTCTGTGACAGTTAACAGTATTAGGGATTAATAGTAGGCTTTTACTAAGGAATGTTTAAGAAGATGATTAAAAGAAATGCTCTTAACTTTAGATGTAACAGAGTTAAGATGATTGTATACTTCTCTTCCTTTTCTGCTTTTCTTTTTCTTTGAAGGAATATGTTGTGTCTTGTATTATGTCTCAATTAATGGCTTTGTTTAACTTCTTATGTGTAAATATTTTTAAGAGATATATGAATTTGTGAAGTTTTTATTTGTATATAAAAAAGAATTAATAAAAAAAACCCTATGATTCCATAATCTGTCCGTCTTCCAACAGCCTCACCCTGAGGGGTCTGCCCCAGCCCGAGGGCTCCCCATAACCAGCCGTGGGTGGGGAACAGGACTGCTGCCCAGGGATGGTCTGGAAGAGTTACTTGGCCGGGGTCCAGGGCTTGTGTGAGCTCTGGGCAGGGGCGGGTGTGTGTGTGTGCTGGACTCACCAGCAAAAGGGCCGGCCTGCTTCCGTGCACGCTTGACCAGCAATAACATTTACCTTATAGCAGCAAAGGGTGCCAGTGCTGAGCACCAGGCAAACTCTTGGGCAGGACCGGCACAGAAAACTGCTGATCTTGGGACACAGAAGCCTCTCTCTCTCTCTCTCTGTCAATATAACGCTTAGCACAGCCAACTCAGGATCTGCTCGTTAGGCCATAACGCAGCTGTGCAGGGCCACATCTCATGCAAAAGAGAATCAGAGAGAGGGCCCGAGAGCCTCTTACCGTGAAGGGCTCAGCGTGGCGCAGGAGGAGGGTGGCCGTCTCCCTGTCGAAGCCCCTGGAGAGCTCCGGGAACTGCAGCAGCTAGAGGTGCCAAGGAGAGAGAGGGTGGTCAGTGGTGGGGCGAGGGGCAAGCGAGGGACCACGGCACGTTGAGAACAGCGAGGGAAACGCCTGGATGCCTTACGGTGGGAATGATCCATCCCATTTCATGGTTATTGAAGCCCACGATGTAAGGAACGCCGTTGAAGCCCTTCTCTGCCAGCAGGTCCCTGGGGCTTTTTGGAAGAAATGCGCCATCCACAACGGCAGGGAAAAACAGTGTTTGCTGGAGGGGGGAGAGAGCAGAAAGGACCGAGTGGCACTGTACTTCTGCCTGCCCATCCGCTGGCAGGGTAGGGGAGAAGGGCAGGAGGGGCTGCTGCCCCCATTGGGGGTCCCCTGCTTTGCGGTGGGAGGGGCTTGTGGGTGGGTGGCGGTCCGGGAAGAGCAGAATGTGGGATGAGAGAGGAACCCCTTGGCCTGATCCAGCCTCACGCAGCTGGGATGATATTCTTAATATGCAGATATTGGAGGGGGGCAAAGAAAGAGGAAGGGGGATTGCTTTCGTCCTGCTGAGCACCTGCCCCAATCTGATCAGGAGACTCCTGGGGAAATTCACCCTAAGGCGACTCACTCAGACCACCACCTATCCTTCACCGCCTGTTCCAAAGGGCAGCCGGGGGGCGGGGACCGGGGGAAGTGGGCGCGTGGGGACACAAAACGCCTTCCAATCAGACCGGCATGTGGCTCCTTTCAGGGCTGGAGCTGACCCGCTAATGCCCACCTGTCCTTTTGGAAAATAACACGCCCCCAGATTTGCTGCCCTTAGCTGGCCCACTGCCCCAACTGCCCCGATGGCACCCCTCACATAGGCGATGCTGAGGACCAAAGGTATCCAGCCTCCAGCCCCAGTTCCCTCCACTGAGCAGATTCTTCCTCGCAGATGCCGGCGCCACTCACTTTTTCATCTCCGTTGATACGCAGCCGGGTGAAATCCTGCAATCACAGAAGTGGGAAGCGGGGGGAGGGGGGAGAGATTGGGGGGGTTGTACTCAGCTTCCTCTACCGGAAAGAATTCCAGTGTGCCATTAATTTTGGCCCAACATCACAGAGGGACAGTGTGGGCAACAGTAAGAGAGAGCTCAGGAGCGGCGGATGCCCAGTGGACTGGACCTTGGAAAGAGGCACAGAAGCTGTCCTGTCTGTGGCGGGCCTTCCCTCCTTCAGCCTCCTCCCTGCCGTGGCCACCTTGGTGAGAGCGGCAAGGGAGGGGTGGCTCCCATCTCCCACAGTTCGCCCTCCGCATCCTGCCCTCCGATTCACATTTTCTATTTTCCAACCCATTACCAATGTTCTGGCACTAGCAACTTGCTAAGCATGCTACTAACCCACACTGGGGATATTTTGGTTGTCCTTCTGCAAACCGGTGGATTCCCCACCATGCTAAGCCTCCCTCATTTCTCGGCAACCTTTTCTTGCTTGGTTCCCAGGGTCGAAGGGCCCACAACAGCTCCAGTGGAGGTGTGGAGCTGCACCTGACTAGCCGTAGTTGGGAGGCTTTTGTTCTCCAACAAAGAACCCTTTCACCAAGGCCACAGAAAACCGCCTACAGCACTACAGGAATTTTTACTTTCTGGAAGCATGTTCTCCATACTTTGTTCCTCTGTATGCCTAAGACGTGTTGCATGTATATGTCACTGGGATTTTAAAGGTTGCTTCATCATCCCTGGAAGTCAGTCTGCTCTCTCTTCCCTGGAGAAGTTGTCCAGTGGGAGTCTCTGAGGCCTCCCTGAGGAGACAAGCAGCTTCTTATGGAAAGTGAGAGGTGCTTATGGGTGCAGGAAGGGCGGGGGCTGAGCACCACTGACAGCAGCACCCCCTTGAAGAACCACACCTCGCACCACTGCCACCGTCACCACAAGCAGGGTGGGTGCGTTGGCACATGCATAGGGGGTCTCCTTCCCATAGAGCTGCATCCGGAAAGCAAGCCCCCTCAGCTACAAGCTTTACCCTTCAGTGGCCCCAGGTGAAATATATGGCAGGCGTGCACCTCAGCACGCTTTGCTACTGTTTTGATTTATTGTTTGTTTTTTTTAAAGGCTAACAGTTTTAATCAGGTTCTTCTTTCCATATTAATTTTGTCTACAAAAACAAGGTGATTGAGACATGAGGTGTAAGCTGTAGCAGAGCTAAGTATCCCTCCCCCCCCCCCCACATCACTTTCTCAGGCTCATTTGATCAGCAAGTAAGGCCAGGGGTTGTCTTGCTGAATTCCAACAGTTTGGGGGATTTACCTCCCCTGATGATTTTTATTATAAGAACAGATTTTCTGCAACTTTCCTGCAACTGCATGCCGGAAAGCAGCTATTCCTAGTGGGACAGCTTGTTTTTAAGGAGGAATATTGCTGGCAAAACACGGTAATCTCTCAAACAAGCAAACAGTCCTCAGTTTTCTCATCCAGACTGTTAAATAATTTCTCGCAGAGGTTTGCCTCACAGTTTCCAGACAGGTTTGCCTGCTGGTCTACTGTGTGGGATCAGGAACGCTCGCTGACTGACGGTTCGCAGCCAGTCCTGCTAATGGCCAAGTGCTGGGTCTTGGTGCTGTTTCCTAGCTGGACACGCACTAGGTGGCAAGTGTGCCACAAGAGGTCAAGGGCTCTGTGGATCTCCCAGAACACACTTTGCCAATTACCTGATTTAATTTTTTTTGCTGAGAATATGTGATGGCTGTTGTTTTAAGTATGTTTTATAATACTTAAGTTTTGTTGCATATTTTCTGGCCAGACAGACGAGCAAGAAGGGGCTTGTTTCGCGTTGCCATTTGCTTTGCTTCTGATGGGCCTCTATGGGAGGAGGGGGACCTATCGGTACAAAGGCAGTCTTTTCCAAGGAGAAGCAGCCAAACTCTGCATTGGTGCCACTCCTACCACTCCTATTAAGCAAATTCAAACTGATTAGGGAAATTAAGCACCTGTATCTTGAATTTACTGATTGGGATAATTATAATTTTCTAAAAAGGGATAAGACCAAACTTTGGAGATAACAAACCATTTAGATGTCCTAGCCTCTATGAACTGGCTAGCTAGTAGATTTTCCTCTTTAAAATCTACCTGGAACCCAAACATCTTCCTAAATCCACCACCCCCTTAGAAAGAGAGTGCTTTTCCTTGCAAAACTGCCCAGAGGAGCCGGTGGAAAGCACGGGGCAGGCAAGGAGCAATTCTGCAGGAGCAATTCTGTGCAGGAATACTTTAACGCTTTGGATCAGGGAGGTCTCAGCCTACGGATGCCAGTTTGGGCAGCCTCTCCCCATTGTCACCCCGTCCACATTGTGTTCTGCCTTTGCTGCTGTGCGTTTACCATCTTGAGAGTCGTCTGTAGGATCTCTTCCTCTGTCTTTCCCTTCAGGCACTGAACCATCTCAGCAGAGCTGAACGTCTGGCATCCGGCAGCTCTTGCTACTTTCTGGAAAAAGCAAATAAAATAAATTGTTACCCTGCATGACAAGGTCACTGGGTGGCCTCAGGCAAGTCACACCCTCTCAGCCTCAGGGGAAGGCAAGGGCAAACTCCCTCTGAACAAATTCTGCCAAGAAAACCCCATCATAGGTTCACCTTAGGATCACCATAAATTGGGAATGACTTGAAGGCACACAAGAGAGTATAACTTATTCAAGGTATGGCAATCTCTAACACAAACCCCATAAAGACCAAAATGGTCTTAGAATTTTTGCCTCAAATTTTGACAGTCAGGATTGTCTGGGCTAAGCAGTCTTTTCCCTTCTTTTCAGATGGTGAAGAAAAGGAGGCAGGAGCAGAGAAGAGGACTCGGGGGGGGGGTCTCTCTGTAGACCACCCCTGCCCACCCAAGCCTCCCTCTGTCTTCCTGTTCCCCTAGCTGGTCAGCCTTGCTGAGTCTCCCACTGCCTTCTGGGCCAGACTGCGAGCGAGCCAATTCCAAGACCAGCTCCCAGCCAGAAGAATATCTCCAGACACTCACCTTTGCAAGCCTTTCTGGATGAGCATCTATGAGTATTTCCATGGCAGCAACACCGCTTTCAGAGATGGCTTTGTGGAACAAGCCCCTGGACAGAGGAGATAAAACCTGGGGAAAGAGTGCCGAGAGGGGGGGAAGGAAGATCAGGAAGGGACCTCCCACATTAAACCCACCACCAGAGCATGGCTGTCACCAAAGAGTGCTCTGGCCAGCACTGGCGTTCCTCACTAACATCTCCGGGGGTCCATTGTGCCTGGCCCCTAGTGGCTGGTAAGACCCCCACCTCACCCACCCCATAGTCCAACTGCCATTGCTCAGGACTCTGGGGGAGTAGAGCAGCGTCTGTCCCACTGCTGTCTCCCTTCCCCGCATGTCCTGGGTTGTAAGCCTGAGAGCAAGGAACAGTCAGAGCAACATCTCAACAGCAGCTGGACGACCGTCTCTCCAGAGTGCTTTAGTTGTGTCTTTCTCCATGCAAGAGGGGGGTTGGACTAGGTGGCCATGGGGTCCCTTCCAACCTTGTGATTCTATGAAGTATTTGTAAGCTCCTGTGGAAGCTTTTCTGGCTGAGGGGTGGGATGCATAAGTAAGGAAATGTGGAAAAACTGTCCCAGTAGGCAAGCTACCTGGAAGGAAGGCTGGGTCCCCTCTCCCCCAGCTGCTTTCCTTCCCTCCTTCCAGTGCGTTCTGCACATGAGGAAACGTCTGGGAAGCAGCCTCGGTCCCCCCTCAAGCAAGGGCTACCCACAGCCCAAAGCCAGGCAGCCTCAGCAGATTGTGGCCACGTGGTCAGCAGAGACTGTGGTTCCCTGCAATGCTCACACACTGGCTGATCCCACCAAGAGTGAGCCACGTTTGTCTGGATATACACCCTGGTGCGCGTGTCCTAACTGCTCCAGCAGGAATGGGGGCATCTGATGCTGGGAGAGTTTCCTGAAGCACTTCGCTACCCCCTTGATGCTGTTTTATTGATACGTATGGGCTTAATAGGGATTTTATGTTGTTTTGTTTGTGAATGTGAGAGCTGGAAGAAAGCTGAAAATGGAAACTGAGTTGAAACTATGGGAAGAGAGCTGGAAGTACAGTTAGTCCTCCACGTTCATTAGGGCTAGGGGGACAGAACCCCCACAAAAGTGGAAAAACCACAAATATCAAAATGTGGTGGGGAGAGCAGGAACCCGTCAACAGGGTGACTCGATGCTTCCCCTCCCTTGCCCTCCTCGTTTCCTAGGTGTGTGTGGGGCTTCCGAAGAGAATTTGGGGTGCTGAGAAATTGGGCCGCAAGCAGTCCTTGGCTGGTGGAGGAGGAGGAGGAGGACCAGAGGCAGGTTTTTAAAGGACTGCGCAGGTTAACCAGAGCGACTGGGAGGGAAAGTTCTCCCAGAAAAGAAGCACCTGAGGTGGGGGGGGGCAGGGGTTGGAGACGAGTTTCTCCAACTATAATCAGTATATAATCAGTCAATAATCAGACCCACGAAAGTGAAACCCACAACTGTGGGCAGCCAATTGTACAACTGGAATTGAAGAAAGGGGAAGAAGGGGGAAGGGAGAGCAGAGAGGCAGGGAGGCCGGCCAGAAGGAACCCAAAAAAGGGGTCAGAAGCAGAGAAAGAGCCGGAGGGTGATTCGAGGGAGAACGGGGAGCCAGGAGGCCTCTGCCAAGTGCTGCTTGCCCGGAACATGGGTGGAAAAGAAGGGAAAAAGAGTGAGACCTGCATTTCTTCCAGGCAGTGATTAGAGAGGCTTTGAGGAATCTGTTCATTCTTTATTTGCTCATTATTCATCTATTGCTTATTTGGGTCGTACTGTTAACTGAAAAACCTTTTTTTTATTAGCCATTTTAGGATATAATTGTGAGCTCTATCAAAAGAGAAGTGGCGCTATTGTTTTTATAGTAGACAAATAAACCTTTTCAGAAAGTTATTATTGCTGTGGCTTGAGGTTGCCTCATTACTCTACCAAAAAGGGTGGAGGGTTCATTTGTGGAATTGAAGTCTGGGGCTGCTTGGGTGGAAACAATCTCACAAATAAAGGCAGTGGAAGAGTCTGGGGAGGGGGAGGAGTAGGGCCTGGCTGCCACAGGATGGCAGACCCTCTTTTTGGCCAGATTCACTCCCTGGTTGGCTGCACTGTCCCCCGCTAGAGGATATCTGGCAGAGAAACACCTCTGTGGGAACGTCACCCTGCTAAAGTACTAATTTTTACAAGACCTTCATGTTGTGGTGTCAGATGGCTCAAAACTCAATTAACCTGACGGTAAGGTCTGGTCCTTCCCCACCCTCTTCAAGACTGCGTGTAGGCACAAGCCATTTCTGCACTACACTCATATAGCACAATTATTCCACTTTCAACACCCTATGGAATCCTGGGCTCTGCAGTTTAGGGAGGGACCGGCTGGCTCCAGGATTGCATAGGATATTGAACGTGGAATAATTGCACTATAAGAGTGTAGTGTGGAAATGGCCACAGTTACAGGAGAGTAAGTTCCACCAACAAGCAAGAGCTCCTTTTACCTTTCTCTTGGCAAGTGCCCAAAAGGATCTCCCTTGGTTTTGCTGCATTAGACTATTCTAGCAGCCAGAAAGGGGATCATCCTCAACTTAACCTACTTTGGAGGAGGATTTTTTGTAATAGAAGCATCCCATTCCTCCAGTCTTCTTGGCCCTTCCCTGGCCAAGAAATGGTCAAGGTACCATTTGGACCCGTGTGCCTAGAATTTCTCACAGCGAATTAAAATCCATGCAAACTATTACCAATTAAATGAGATACTTAAAGGTCACCATGAACCTACGTGGGCAGAAGTGCTGAATGCACCTGCAGACTCTCCAAACAAAGTCACAGATCCCGGATCTCCACCAAAGTGTTCGACGTTCTCTTGGATCCACTTGAGAGCTGCCACTTGATCGAGGAAGCCGTAGTTTCCACGTGCGTGTTCATCACCAGTACTAGGAAGGAAGGAGGGAGGGACGGAGGGGAAGCACAAGGTTCCTTCAGAACAAGAGGGGCTAAAGCACAAGGTTGCTTTGGAGGTTCAGTGATGAGCACCATTGTTTTCCTCATCATTAGCGATATTTTCCAAAAAGCAATCTGGAAAGGATAAACTGTGACTCTCATTCTTTTGGTTTTCTGACTGCCTTTAAAATGCCACCATTGCTCTAAACCTGCCCTCCGTGATCTGCTTTGGCTGGATCCCTGCAGGAGCTGCTCCACGGACAGAGTCGGACAGGCTCTAGGTCTGAGAGGCCGGCCGCTGCCACTGGCCAGGCCGAAAAGCCTTACCTGAAAAACCCGAGGATGCCCAGCCGGTACTGGATGGCCACCACCACCACGTCCTCATAAGCCGCTAACACAGACCCGTCATAGGTGGAGGCTGCACCCAGCAGTAACCCTCCTCCATGGATCCAAACCATCACCTGCAGGAGAAACAGGAGATCCCTGACTCACAAGCGTGGCTTGGCCCTTCTCCCAGCCAAGCCAAATCGTGCGACCTGGGAGTGGCATGTGCTCACCCCCCCCCAGTCCCGCCTCAACAAGCCCTGCAGGGAATCCTTCTGAATATTTTTTGAAACATTACGGTAGCTTTATTTTATACCGCCCCCCCCCAACCCCCCAGCCAGACTGTAACATGGCCTTTGAAGCAAGCAAGCTCTGGTGTTGCCAGGACTGGTATCCATAGCACTGCTCCGGCTTATAAAAGCCTTCTACGTAATTCATTCTAATTAAGCTTGTGCCATTTTTCTCATTGGCTACTAAGAATACCAATAAAATTTCCCCCAGCTTTTCGTTGTCAGGGCAATCCTGAACTTTGAAGACTGAAGCAGTGCCGTAAAGACTTCTCACATGCCTTATCATACGTCCCCCCTCTGTTCTCTGTTGATTCGCGACCCCCACCAGACAACCTGGGCATTCCTGATCCCAGGGCTTTTAGAACAAAGCACTCTTGAAAGTTAGCTTAGCACCTGGCTTCACTTCAAAACTGTCAGATAACTTTTTCTGTTCTCACACCTGAATTCTCAGCCTATCCCATCATCCTTTTAGAGCACAGCCTTCCGCCATAATGCTTCCCTGCTCAGCCATGGTTTTCCAGGCAAAACTACAAAGCATTACATGTAAATTCTAGAGTATGAAAACCCAGCACCCTTCTTATGATACAGCAAGGCACTAAACACGTTACATGCAAACAGCAACACATGCATATGATGCAATATGAAAACCTTTAAACATACCATATATGATAACACCATTAATCACGGTCAACAGCATGCGATAACTATGCCTTACCGGCTGCTTTGCCTTCTTATCTGCATGGACCGGTGTGAAGATGTTTAAGTACAAACAGTCCTCGGAAATACTCAAAGAAACCTTCTCCTTTTTGTTAGTGAAAGCATCTGACAGGGTTTGTCCCACCACTGGATCTTGCAAACACCTTCACAAAGCAAAACAAATCAGAACAGCAAACGTATTTATTCAGTGCGAGAAGAATGGCAAACCCGCAGTAAAAATACCTATCAGTGGCGTAAACACATAACCATGGACGGTTGAAAGGGGCCCCATGGGCCATCGTGCCCAACCCCCTGCTCGGTGCAGGGAGCTGCCCAGCCGCTTTCTGAAGGCATCCAGAGAAAAAGACACACACACACACGCCGCCTCTCCAGGCCTTTGGCTCGATTGCTGAACGCTCTCACTGCCAAGAAGCCCCCTCTTCTAAACTTCAGTTGAAATCTACCCTCCTGTAACTTAAAACCATTAGATCTGGTCCTACCCTCGAGGTATTTAAAGAGGACAATCACGTCACCCCCAGTCTTCTCTTCACCAAGCAGAGCCAGCCCAGCTTCCTCAACCTCTCCTCGTACATTTTGCTCTCTGGACACCCTCCAGATTTTGTTCTCATTGTCCTCCTCTGGATCAGCTCCACCTTACCTAGATCTTTCAAACAGAACGACAATCAGACCACCCTTATCTTTTCTCAAAAAGTCTGTAAGGGGTCTCTTCTTTTCAAGAAATATTCCTGAAGAGCCATCTTGAATTAAAACAGTCATTTTTTCCATCTCAGCTGAGGCCATCACCTTTGGCGTCCACTCATCTGTGGTTGGTGTTGCCAAATCTTCCCATTTCTCTGCATATGACAATCTCACTGTGGTGATCCTACACTTCAATAGCCTACCGTGATCTTTTTCTAACTGTATGACCCTAGGTCCCAGAATTAAAAACAAACACCTCAGTCTTCATTTGAAAATTTCTTTTCAAAATCCTTTGCAACAATATATGTATCTGTATCCAAAAATTTTGTCACTTTCTCACAAGTCCACCAAGCATGGTAAAAGGTACCTTCTTGGTAACTCATGACCATCTCCCTGGCAGTTTTGATTCGCAGTCCAGATCCCTTGCCAAGGTCTCTGCTTCCAAAAAAGGGACAGAAAGGGGACCCAAACAACTATCACACGGTCAGCCTGACTTCAGTACCGGGGTATTTTCTAGAGCAGGTCATTGAACATGCAGTCTGTGAACACTTAGAAAAGAATGTTGTGATTGCTAGAAGTCAACATGGGTTTCTCAAAGGCAAGTCATGCCAGACTAATTGCTTTCTCTCGTCTGACAGTTACAAGCTTGGATTGGTGGAATGACGTGGACGAAGCCCGCCTTGGTTTCAGTAAAGCTGAAGCAAAGTCCCCCACGATATTCTTACAGACACGCTGGATAAATGCAGGCTAGACGAAGCTGCTATTAGTTGGATTTGTAACTGGCTGAAGGACCAAAGCGTACTCATCCTTGCTTCCTCTTCATCCTGGAGACTAGGTGGGTGCCGTCGGGCTCAGTCCTAGGCCCACCGTTGTTGGACATATTTATTAATGACTCGGACAACGGAATAGAGGGCATGCCTATTAAGTTTGCTGATAGAACCAAATTGGGGGGGGGATAGCTTATACCCCAGAGAACAGGATCCAAATTCAAAATTACCTTAATAAGTTGGAGAGCTGGACAAAAAGTAACAGAATGAATTTTCACAAGCTTGTAAGGTATTGTACTTAGGCAGCAAAAAATTGTACTTGGGCAGCAAAAATGTAATGCGGAGATTTAGGATGGGCGAAAAAGATCTAGGGGTCTTAGTAGATCAGCATGAGTCAGCAATGCAGAGCAGCTGTCTGAAAGGTCAGCGCAGTCCTAGGCCGCACCGAGATGAGGATGGCGTCTAGGTCAAGGGGTACAGTAGGACTGCGCTAGTCAGCTCTGGCCAGGCCCTGTCTGGGGAACAGGCCTAGTTCTGGGCACTGCAGTTCAAAAATCACGTTGATGAGCTGGAGTGTGTTCAGAGGAGGACAACCGAGAAGGCAAGGGGTCTAGGAACCAAGCTCTGTGAGGAACGGTTTAGGGAACTGGGAATGTTTTAGCTTGGAGAAGAGAAGACTGAGAGGGGATATGATAGCCATTTTTAAATATTTGAAAGGGTGCCATCTTGAAGGTGGAACAATTTTGTTTTCATCTGCTTTGGAGACTAGAACATGGAACGACGGACTCAGTTTGCAAGTAAGGAGATGCCGCTGAAACACCAGGGAGAATTTGCTGAGGGTGAGAGCTGTTCTGCCATGGAATGGAGGGCGTCTGGGAGAGGGGTGGATTCCTCTTCCTCGGAGGGAGGGAGCTCTTCCCGCAGAGACTGGGTGACTGTCTCCCCGGCTGCTCTGGTGGTGGGCTTGCAGGGGTTGGATTAGCTGGTCCTTCTGCCCTATGATTCTATAATGCGTGCGAGCACAGGGTTCCCTTTTTGAAGAAAAGAGAGCCGAAAGGAAAGAAAAAGTGATGGGTAGCTCTGCCTTTTCGTTGTGACCTGTCAGCAATTTTCCGTCCTTACTGAGCCCCACCATTTCCTTGGTCACGCTCTTCCTTTGAATGTATCCGACCCGCCCCCCGCCTTTTGTTGCTCCCTAATTGCCAGCCTAACTCTGAAATAAAAGCGATCAAGCTCTGTCTGCCAGCTCCGAGCGCCGTGTCTTTCCGCCCATGTCGGCATTTCCCGCGGAGGAAACGCGGCTTCCTTCCGTAGGTCTGATGTCTGACGGACAGTAAGAGGATGGATGAGGGGTCTCTCCGGACAGCAGCGACCGAGGCTGTGCTTCTCCTGCCGCGGACCGCTCCCTCCATGCTGGAAGCGTTAGCACTTGGTGCGCGGCGGCTCCGCACCGGGAACCAGAGCCCAGCTGCGCGACCAGGAGCGCTTTTCCGATACTTTCGCCCAGCCGCCCCTCCCAGAAGCCGACAGAGGCACAACCCCCCCGTTCGCGGGCAGGAAGTCGCCTTGCGGGGGAGGGAGGGGGGAGGGTGGCGAGCGGCCGGTTCCCCTGCTGGCGGGGGGCAAGAGAGGCGCGTCAGGAGGGGCAGGGCTGGCTCAGGGCTACTGACTCACGGCCACAGGCGGCCCCTTCCTGGGGTCCCAACAGTTCCAGCCCTTGACTTACATGGGCGGGTAGGACGTCGCATCTCTGAGGCGGCCCCAGGGCTCCGCCGGCTGGGGCGGGGCGAAGCGCAGCGCTCCCACCGGGGGTTTCGCGTAGGGCACGCCGAGGAAGACGTCCACGCTCCGCGCCGCGCCGCCGACCTGGATCCGCCGCCCTCGGAGACCCCCGTTCCCGGTGAGCACCTCCGGAGGAGCGGGAGTCCGTCCTGGCAGAAAAACGCGGCCGCCGTGAGGAGGAGGAGGAGGAGGAGGACAGACGACCGAGCTCTGCCCGCGGCTGAAGCGAGGGCGCCGTTTATGCCGAAACCTGGAAACAGATCCCCCCGGGGGTCCTTCCCACCAGGCAGCTCAGGCATTCCTCTTTGGGAGGGTGGGGGCGGGCAAGAGGCAGGCAGGACAGCAGCCCCAGCCCATCCGCTCCTTTTTTTTCCTTTCTAAATATGTCTTTTAAAAGAAAATTTCCTCCACCGAGGCTCGTTTGAAAAACCGCCCAGGCATGAGAATTGGGAGGGGGGGCAGGCGGGTCCCTGCCCCATCCCGCCGCCCCCCGCCCCGGGCCCAGCAGCCCCTCCAAGAAAGCTGCGAAGCGGAAAAATTGGGGGCAGCAGCCTTGCAAAGCTCCGGCTCCCCCGGTGGGTTACGCGGAGCCGGCAGTCTCGCCCACTGGGTGAGTGCGTGGGTGGGTGGCTCAGGATTCCAGCCTCTGGCGCCCCCGTTTGTGTCTGGCTGAACCCTTGTTCCGAGCCAGGGTTCTGGTTCAGCTTCAGGGAGATTTTCAGTTGACAGTTCAGCGGCCCTTTCAGTTACGGGGGGGGGGGCTGTTTTTTTAAATTCGCGGCTCCAAAGCCAGCGTCAGGAAGCTCCCCCGCTCTCCTGGCAGAGCTCAGTCCTGGGACCCCTCGTCCCCGGAGCGAAGTGGGGGAGGGCGGGGGCCCGGGGGCTTCTTTGTCTCCGGAGGCAGACCCTCTTCTCTCAGAGGGTCCCCGGCTGGCGGGAGGAGACCCCAGGCCCTCCCAAAGGGAAGCCACAGCGGGGGGGGGGCGGCCGCGGAGGGAGAGGCTTCTCGGCCGGGCAAACGGTGGACTCAGGGGGCAAGGTCCAAGGCGCCCGGGCGGGGGAGGGGGAGAGGGAGGGGATCACAGCGGCAGAAGGGCCGGCAGGGAGAGGGAGGGGGCGAGGAAGAAGGAGCCCCCATTCCCGCGCTGTGGTGCGTCTCTCAGACTTAGCGGGGCCCGGCAGCCCCTCGCGCGGCGAGGCCTGCCGCCACCGCGCTCTCCTCTGGCGCAGAGAGGGGGTGACTTGCCCCGAATCGCCCAGTGGATTTCCATGGCTGATTCAAACCCAGCACCGAAACCCCTCCGCCCCCTGCCCCTCTGCCCCCTCATCCCCACGCCCCGCCGGCCTCAGAAGGAGCCCAGAGGAAAGGGACGCCCTCGCCTTGCGGGGAGTAAGGGGGAGGCAACGGGGGGAGGCATCGAGGGGGCACAGCAGGGCAACGTCCCTTTCTCCGCTGATTCTGGGGAAGCCAACTTCCGGCTGAGCTCCCCGGGGGGGCCTTTGGGAGCGCCCCCCTTTCATCTGGACGGAATGGCCGCCGGCAGGAGGTGCCCCGAGAGCCGCCGCGGGACCGACAGCAGACGGGGAGCGAGGAGGAGGCCCACCACCGCCCCCTTCCCTCCCCTCTCCAAGGGGTAGCCGCACACGCAGGAGAGGGGAGGGGGCGAGCAGCCTCCATGAGGGTAGCAAGGGGCTTCCAGAGAGCTGCGGGGGGGGGGCTGGAAGAACCTCCCCCGGCGTATAAGACAAACGCAGATGAGGCTCTAAACAAAGAGTGCCGGAGAGATCCCCCCGCTCCGTCTGCGATTTCCTTCGAGGGGCCCCGAACCGGACTCTGGGAAGGTCTAGGGCCCCTCGGAAGTGGCGTGGGGCCCGAGGGTGCCAATACGAAGCTGCTGCTGCTGCTCTGCGTAAATGGCATCTGCCCCCTCCCCGTGCGCGCCCGGACCAAGAAAGCCCCCCCGCCAAAACCGGCGAGGAGACCGACCTAGTGGATTGGGACCCCCTTGGGGTGCGGGATCCTCCTTCCTCCCCCCGACTCTCCAAAAGTAGAAGCCCGGGGAGCGATTTCGGAGCCCCGGAGGGGGCAACAGGCAAGCGCCCCTCCGACGTTTGCCCTCTGCCCCGGCGAGGTCTCTCCGGCAAAGAGAGGACTCCCCTGGGCAGCGTTTGGCGGGAGCCACCCGCTGCCTCTTGACCCCGGCCGCCCGTGGGATCATTCCCTCCGGGACCCCTTGGGACCCTGCTGGAAGGGGCGGGGGCCCGACTTGCCTTCCTGGGCGGCCCGGGCCGGTTCCCAGGCGGAGGCGGCGAGCCCGACGATCAGCAGCCGGAGGAGGAGCGGCGGCGGCAGAAGAAGCCTTGCTAGGCCCCCGCCGGCGGCGACGGAGGCACCCGCGCCCACCGCCCGCATCGCCGGCCCGCTGGGAGGTGCAGAGAGTCCGAGGGCGAGGGGCCAGGCAGGGAGGGAGAGGCGGCCGATGGAAGCGGGACGCGCTCTTGGAGAAAGCGGCGGCGGGGACGGCAAGGACGCTCGGGAAGGAGGGACGGCCGCCGCCCAGCCCGCGAGCCACCCCGCGAGCCCCGCGCCCGGGGGGCAAGCCCGTCCCCTCCTCCCCTGGCAGCTGGCCCGGGACGAGCGGGGAGGGAGGGAGGCGGTCGCCACAAGCAAGCCCGGCCGGCCGGGCTGAACCCTGGGCGCGGTGAGGAGGGGCCCCGGGGGCTCCGTGTTCTCGTGGGCAGGAGTTCATCCGGCGCTGGGGATAATGGCCCGAGAAAGTTGTTGGGAGAACCGGGCAGAAAGTCCAAGAGCCGAACGAGGAGAGGGGGGAAAACTTGAACAAGCGGCGGGCGGAGGTGGGGGGACGGCCCTTGGTCCCAGATGCTTCCGCACTAATGCAGAGAGCGTGGGAAATACGCAGGATGAACTCGAACTCACAGCACAGCAAAGCAAATGGGATATAATAGGCATCCCTGAAAGCTGAAGGGATGAGTCCCGTGACTGGAAGGTAGCAATATTGGGATATAACCTGTTTCAGAGCAATAGACCAAACAGGGAAGGAGGAGGAGTAGCACTGTATGTCAGGGACACATATACCTGTGAAGAAAACCATGACTTAAATCTTGGAAGCCACGTTAAAAATATCTGGGTAAAAATTAAAAGGGAGACCAAAAAAAAGGAAATGCACAGATGTAAGATAGGCGACACCTGGCTTGACCACCGTACATGTGAAAGGGATCTAGGAGTGTAAGCAGAACACAGGGTGAACGTGAGCCAGCAGCTAAAAAAGCCCAATGTGATTCTAGGCTGCATCGACAGGAGTACAGTGTTTAGGTCCAGGAAAGTGAACAGTACAACTCTATTCTGCTTTGGTCTGACCCCACCTGGAATCCTGGGTGTAGTTCTGGGCACTACAGTTCAGGAGGGATATGGACAAGCTGGAAGGTGTCCAGAGGAGGGCGACCAAAATGGTGGAAGGCCTGGAAACCATGAAGCTCTATGAGGAGGGGCTTAGGAGCTAAGTATGTTTAGCCTGAAGAAGAGAAGGTTAAGAGATGGCATGAGAGGCGTGTTTAAATCTTTGAAGGGATGTCATGTGGAAGGTGGCGCAGGCCTGCTTTCTGCTACTCCAGAGACTAGGACACGGAGCAGTGGATTCAAGCTTCAGGAAAAGAGAGTCCACCTAAACATTAGGAAGAATTTCCCCATTGTAAGAACAGTTCACCAGCGGAATGCCCTGCCTCCAAGCCTTCTTTGGAAGTTTTTGAAGAGGCTGGGTGCGACCTGTCAAAGGGAGGGCTTTGGTGGTGTCTTCCTGCGTGGCAGAAGGGGGCTGGACGGGAGGGCCCCTGGGGCCTCTTCCCGATCTATGACTCTAAGGGGGGAGCCTTCGGGGACCCCATGTGCAGTTGGGATCTCCACAGAGAAGGGGGGCACATGTCCAGGGTCCTCCACGTACCCCGCGAGAGGCCCACACAGTCCAAGGACCGCCCTTCAGTGGGGGTCCCTTGGTAGCTCCCACAGTGGATCCAGTGGAGGCAATGGCTTCATATCCAGGGGCCTGGCCAAAAACAGAAGGGGGGGACAGAGAGCAGGGTGGCTGAGGGGGAAACCCATCACCAAGCAGGGGCCCCGCAGGGTCCAAGCCTCCCCTCGGGTGCCTCTGGAAAGATTCCGCCCCCTCTTTCTCCGCCCCGCCCAACTGCCGTTGGGCAAACGCTGGGTCCTCCTGACCTCGCAGGACTGTTGTGAGGACTGGAACAACACCACCCATGCCAGGAGTGTTGGAGGCGCCCGGGAGTTCTTCATCCAGCTGCGCCTTTCTCAGAGCATCCACTGGCCCAACTGCAATTTCTGAGTGGTGGGGAAGTCCTGTTTCGGGGGGGGGGAGGAAGGCGAGGAGTCCCGAGGAAGCTGAATGGGCAGGTGGGGGGCAGTGAGGGAGAGGGGGGCCGCTTCTCCTTCCCATCCAACTGAATGGAGCCAGTGGGCTGGCTGCCTCCCTCATGCTGTGGGGCTGGGGAGCAATCTCTTTCTGGAAGCAGAGGCTGCTGGAAGACCCCTCCTCGCCCAGGCAGAGCCAGGGGCTCCCAGTGACACCTGGAAGCTGGCGTGAGCCGGGGAGGGAGGGGCTTTCAGGGTGGGTGGGAGGATCTGTTTGTAAAATTTGGGCTGCCTGCATGGTGGGGGAGGCCTTTTCTTTTGGGGGGAAGGGAGCTTCAGTCTGTGTCTTTTCCAGGGGAGGGCTGGAGGTCAGGACTCCCAAGGGAAGCAGAGAGGCACTGGGCCCCCGAGCCTGGCGTGGTCATCTGGGCAGAGTCTTGCTAGCCGCTTTGATGTGATGGTGGTGGTGCATCTTCCAATTGCTTTGGACTTACGGCGACCCTAAGACAAGCCTCTCGATGGGTTTCCTTGGAGAGATTTGTTCAGAGGCTGAGAGAGTGTGACTTGCCCAAGGCCACCTCGTGCGTTTCCACGGCCAAGCAAAGAGGCTCTGAACCCTGGTCTCCAGAGCTGTAGTCCGAGACTCAGACCACTGCGCCACGCCGGCTCTCACGTGCCTCTTACACCCCCCAAGCGCCCAACCGGAAGCAGTGGGGCACCTCTGTCTGAAGAGCGGCGTAACCGCGTTCAGTTCCTGGCCTGGAAGCTGAGTTGCCCACGGGGAGCCGCCCGGCTGACGCACCTCCGTCCGCACCAGCCGAAGCGGTCACGTTGCGCGAGGGATACGTGCTGCTCCACAAATGGAGAGTCTTGTTGCACAACCCTTGTGGGTTCTTGGCTTCTGTCCGGAAGTAGTGGATGGACACTCTGCACGCGCTCAGGTGCACACCGTAAGAAAAGGCTCAGTAGGTGTGCATGAGAGAGGGTGGGAGTGAGGCTGCTGTTTTAATTAGTAGACTCAGAAGGGCAAAGAAAACAATAAAGACTTGGGTTGGGTTGTTTTTTTAAAGCTCACAAGCCTACACGGAGATCAAACTGTGGCCGCCGCACTGTTAGCGTTGCCGCTGCAGCCTCCGGGGTGTCTGCGCGTGGACAGGGCAACGCACTGGACCTCCAGCTCTCTGCCAGGAAGCCCTCCCACGCCCCATCCTAAAATGGTGGCACTCAGGGCACAGCTTGGCACAAAATGGTGGCGGAGTCTGGCACAGCCAGCCGGCAGTTAGCAGCGTGATACTGATATCTAATCTCTATCTGGAGATTGCTCAACCTCTGGCCCCGCAGCCCTCCCTCCCAGTTCAGCTTTCCTGGAGCAAAGGGCAAACCTCGGCTCTGGAGGCACAGTGGCGGGGCGGGGGGGGGCAGGGGAGTGTTCCCCCCCGCTTTTGCAAGAGCCCTTCTGCCTGAAGAACAATTGCACGCCCGGACTTTTCTGCAGGAAAAGAATCAAGTTTACTTTGCTAATACAGGATCAAACCATCCAGAGAGGGAAAAGAACCGTGTGAAAAATCCAGTAAGACAACAGAAACACCAGTGAGTCAAGCCCTTCAAGGGTAACAAGTCCTCTTCGCTTTCAAAACCTCTGTTCTTCTCCTGGAACAGGGATGGAGGCAGTTTCAAGATTCTTCTGCAACCTTCTTTCTCTGGGGTAGTAGAACGGACAGGGCCTCTCCTCTCCCAATGTCTGTGGAAACAAGCAGCCACCCTGCTCCCTCCCTCCATCCCCCGGGCCCCTCCCCATAACAAAAGGGTCCCCTGTGGCGGGGGAGGCGGAGGCAGCTGCCAGGTCAAGCCAGCAGCCTGGCAAATAGGGGTTTCTGCTGGCTGACCTGTCAACCCTACTTAACCACGGAAGATTCCACCGAATGGCTTCATTTGTATGACTGGAAAGGCAGGATGGGAGGGAGAGAAGAGGGCACTACGTGTGTGTGCACATGCACAGACACACATGCACACAGAAAAGCCTTCCATTCCCTTCTTAGCTGAGAGAGAAGGAGGAAACACCTCTCTAAGACAGTACCGTGTGTGTGTACCTTTGTTGAAATACATACAGGATGAAAACATGCTAGCTGATAAACCAGAAGGGCTTCTCAGCCAGTTTAAGGGATCTCTGACTAATCAGTGGGGTGCCCCAGTCCTGGTCCCACACTTTAGCAGGGCCCCAGCAGGGACCTGGACTCTTCCTCATTCAAACCATTGCCGATTATTCCCCCATTGGAATCCCCAGAGTGAGCGGCAGCAGCAGCCACCAAAGAAGTTCCCCCTTTCCCTCTCCCCAGCGGAAGCAGCCTTGCCTGGTGGTCCCTGGAGGTGGGGCTGTGCGAAGGACACGCGCAGCCTCTGCATGACTTTGGCCCTTACAGCTCCACGTGCGTTTTCTGCTCCTCCATTATTTTCTTCATTTTTTCTGGCAGGGTCTTCAGCCAGAAGTTTGCTTTGCTCTCCTTCAGCTTCTCAGCCTTCCTTTGCTCCAAGTTCAGCTCCAGGTACGCTTCCTTCTGGTCGTAGCGTGGCCACTCCACCAGCCCTTTTCCATTTGGGTTTCTGGAAGCATCAGAGCCATTGAGAATTGAGTTCTCATGCAACTCACAGGACTAGTGCTAATTACAACATCACAACAGCGCTGACTGTCTTGAACAGCCAAAGCAAAACTCACCCGTTCCGGGCAAAGTTCCCCCAGTATCTCATCATTGCCTTGCTGAGCTGCTTCTCCTCCTCTGTATAGTCAGCTGCAAAGGCCAGGCAAAAGAAAACACTGAGCCGCAGTGTTCCCTCTTCACCTGGGCTCCACAGAAGTTAGCACTGCAAAGCTTTGAAGCGGGGACCCAGTAGACTTGGGGAAGCAACAAACTGGGTTTTGGTCCTGCTGGGCCCCTCAGCAACTCTCAGCCTCCCTAATCACGGGGGAACTGTCTGGGACACTTGGCCAGTGTGGGGCTGGCAGCCAGTGTGCCACAGGGGTTCCACTCCCATTATTTGGCGCAGTGTTTCCAGCACATAATTTTTCTAGGGACTAGTTGTTGCATTTATTGTGCCCTTGATTGCATTTAATAAACCCTTGAACGTTCCTGCATCAGCTGGAGCAGCATTTTAATTTTTAAAAAACAACCAAACAAAATTATGTGGCAGCTGCCTCCTCCTCCCACTGGAAAAAACAAAGGCAGGTGTCCCGCTCTTCCCACGTCCACACCCACCCCACGCGCAATGGGGTGCAGTAGCCTTACAAGGTCCCATGGTCTTGCTGGTTAAGAATGGTGTTCCCAAAACGAAGAAGATTTCGTCTCCATGGTCTGCCTCCACAAAATCCGGTTTTATGTCTTTGAATGCAGAAGGACGGTGCTGGAATTCGTAGAAGTAGACGGGAGCACCAGAATCTTTTTCATAAATGGGCAGCAAGAGAGAGAGAGAGAGAGAGAGGATCATTGTTTTTAGTTGTGAAGAAAATCAAACAAATAAGAAGCTGTAAGCTTTCCATGACTAGATCCTTGGACCAGACCACTGGGACTCCATACCAAATGATGATGTCCACATGCAGAAGATGAAACAGACAGCAGATGCAGGAAGTCCAGGCATAAGGAAGATGCTGGACCACAACATCTGTGCTGCAGAAGACACCTTAACCTCTTCTCCAGCCTCAGCGTTGCCTCCCGGCCGTAAATTGCTCAGTAGCTGTCACTGCAGCATGTCTGAACAACTCAGGTACTTATCTCCCCACAGCACCTCCCCCCCGCAATTCTTCTACCAGCTTCAGTTCCAGGACTGCAATTTGGCAGGTGCAGTCAGCTGTGGAATCTGTTAGATTTCCCCCTGGACGTCAAAGGTTAGCAAAATTTACGGCTTGGTGTGGGAACTCACCTCTATGATATCTAGCTGTCTGAAGAGCTGGCATGACAAAGAGGGCATCTCCCATGAAATCCTGAAAGCGCCTTTGTAACTCCACGGGGTCTTCCGTGTCTCCCAAATACTCGTCCAGCACCATCTGCACAGCCTCCGGCGGCAACTTCTGTGGGGAAGAGAGGGGGAGCCGTGAGAGGCCTCACCAGCTGCCCCGCCGTCTCCACCTTGCTTTTGGTCTCCCTGGTGCCAGCCATGATCCAGCAGGTGGCCGCAGAGGAATGGAAGCCACCTTCATGATAGGGGGCAACTAAGCTTTGGTTCAGAAGCCTACTTGGGAGGCAGATCAAGGGAGGGGGTCCCTGGTGCTCGTCGCTGTTCAAGCATTTCTTGGATGGGGTGCAAAGCGTGGGTGGGCAGTGCGCTCAAGCTACCACCACGGAAGGGGGCTTTTCCCAAGGGTTGGTGTGGGGCCGGGGAGGGAGAGAAATGGGAAACTGGGAGGGGGGAAGAAAAGAGTGAGACACCTTTACCGGAAGGGGGAGAAAAATGCCAAGAAAAGAACACCCTTTAAGTGAGGAGGGAGAGGCGGGAACGTGGAAGGGGAAGCAGGACCAGGGAAGACCACCACCACCACCACACCCTGGAAGGGACCCACACACCACCGATGTTCAGCTTTGGCAGCTTTTGAGTTTTGAAACTTGAGCTGCTCTGTTCCTACCATGGGTACTTGTTTCCCTTTTGGAAATCCAGCTGGGCGGCAGATTTCCAGGGTTTAAAAAGAGAAGTGCATTGCTCCCTTTAATGACAAAAAACTCTACAAAATCAAAGGAATTTTACTGCCATTGTAACCTTAGTCAAGAAAGCATCTCCCTTGGATAAAGAACCCACCATTTAGTTACCCTGGAGAGCTTCACAGGACTGACTTTGCCGACATCCTTTGCGGACCCAGTAATGCAGTGCTTCTGAGATTGCTTATGAAACATTTGAGGCCAGCACAGTTTCCCCCCTGCAGCCCCCAACCAAAATGCCTCCCTTGTGCATTATTCTGCCTTAGAGGCTGTTTTGTCCTGTGACCCTGGGTGCCCTTTACGCATCAGCTGCAGGAAGAGAGCTGAGGTCGCCTTGCCTTCCTTCGAGTCCAGTTGCCTCCTTCGGGCCTTCAGGATGATCCAGCACTCTCCATCCCCGGGGGGTAGTACGTCTGACTCCCCCCCACCCCGTGTCACTATGTGTCTAGCTGGCTGCATCACAGAACCCCAGCACCCGACTGCCCAGCCCACGGACTGGCAAAAGCAAGATGGCAGAGTGGCACTGTGGGCCTCCCACGCAGCAGAACGTGGAGCAGTGGGTGCATCCCAGATGGTGGGTGGGTTTCCCAGGCTCACCAGCGCCTCCCTGGTGGCACATGAGCATGGGGGTTGCCACTGCCATGGCTACAGAGAAGGAAATCCCAAAGGGAAAGGGGATGGGGAGGAAGCCCTCCTTTTTTGGCAGATTCTGCCCCGTTTTTACCACCTTGTCTTCCTTCTCTAATCCCTATCAGGATTGCCGTTTCCTGAGCCAAGGAGGTAGGGTACAAAAACAAGGCCTCTGTTCTCTTACTGCCATGGAGGCTCCTTGGTGGAATGCACCCGTCACTGCCTGTCTGTCCACGTCCTCTGTTACGGAAACGAAATTCAGTACCTGCATAGTTAAAATACAATTTTCCTGTTACATGTTGGTCATAGAGTTTGAAATCCTCCACCCAGTGTTTCCACAAAATGCCTTTTGGACACAATTCACCAAGAGCATCCCTTCCACATGCCCAACATGCTGCCGTTGGATGGGATCAGCATCTCCTTCACGTCAGGGAGCTCCTCCCGTCCTTGCCAGACATACAGTGGTGGACTAACGTCTCTTGCTTTCTACGACATGCTAAGTAATCAGTGTGGGTTTTTTTCCCTTTAAGTCTTAACTGAGTGATTGTTCCACAATTTTTTCCAGAACTTTTCCAGGTACTGACATCAACCTGAGGGGTCAGAAGTGCTTGAGCCCCCC
Organism: Cyclura pinguis; assembly: GCA_030412105.1. Classification (NCBI taxonomy): domain Eukaryota; kingdom Metazoa; phylum Chordata; class Lepidosauria; order Squamata; family Iguanidae; genus Cyclura; species Cyclura pinguis. Next base: position 195,518 of record CM059607.1, read on the forward strand.
GCCTTGGAAGACAGGGACAACATTTGCCTGCCTCCTGTTTGTGGGGACCTCGCCTGTTCTCCAGGCATTCTCAAAGCTTACAGGAAGAGGTCCTGAGATAAGAGCTTTTGTTGTATTTGGCTGCATGGCCAACACAGCTGCCCCAAATATATTTCCTGGATTTGAAGATACCAAATTCAGCCACAACAGAGGAATCCTAAACAATAGGCGGCAAAGGAACTGGGACTCCCCCGCAACAAGGTAAAACTCTTGGACTACAATTGGCAAGTTTTACCTGTTCAGCCCCTACAAGGTTTTCCAGATGTAGCAGTACAGAGACTTCTCAAGAAATTCAAGGTTCTCTGCCTAAGAAAGGCACCAGCAGCCAACCAGCCACAGGACAGAGGTAGCCTGGATCTTATGGTAAGTTACTTTGCTGTTGCTAATGGGGCTGGAACTTCATTATCTGCTTTTTCCTGCCCTTTGTCCCCAATCTCCACAAGCACCAAGATCCCTTTGGACCATCTTAACTGGCGACAAATGTAACAGCTGCGACAAAATGTAGACCAGTGACTCTACCATTGTCACTTTTCTTCTCCTATACGATTTTTAACAGCTTTGCTCGACGAAGAAACCAGTATACCTTTGAAAGCTGGCATGATTTAATTTGTGCTTTTTAGTTGGCTCGGTAAAGTTATCGCTGCTTTGTGGATTTTGGATTTTGTGCTAGAATCCTGTGGGGGCCGCGCACCGGCACCCCTCCTTCTGTTCTCCAGATTCTTTGCCCTGACCGGTTGACCCAATCTCCTGTGTCACAACTGCTTTCACAGTTGCAACATGATGTCACAGTGCTTTTACTCGGTGGGCGGGCATGCCTTCGGGCCACCTCTCGACTTATGGCGACCCCATGAATTTCTCACGGTTTTCTTTGGCAAGGAATGCTCAGAAAACGGTTTTGCAATTTGAGTCCTTTGAAATATAGCCCACAGCACCTGGCATTCATTGGCAGTCCCCCATCCAAGTATACTGCCTTTTAAAGAGTTTGTTAAAAAATAATAATTAAAAATCTTTTTTAAAAAAGTTACACTGTGGGACATGGGACTTCAGGAAAGCAGAGGAGCGTATTTGGGAAACTCCCCCGTGCAGAAAAGGCATCTGAATCGTGGCTTCCAAAGGTTAATAGCTCAAGACTGTACCGTTACTGCACTATCACAGCAAGCCATTCGTATTTTTAGAAAACAGCCAAAAAATCTAACAGGGTTCCAAGAGAGCAGAGCACAGAAAACAGACCAGAAAACACAGCTTTTTCCTTGGGAAGTCCCAAGTGAGTAGTCTGAGGCATTTCCTTGGGAATCCCCGAGGGAGGCATCATCCGCCCACGTCCCCACGGCGCCCACTGTACAATCATTCTCATATTGAAATGAAGGAGACATTCAGACCCAGACTGTTACTGAACCCCTGCAGGAAAGGGCTATTAATGGATTATCTCCAACATGGGAAAAATTGAATCCCCAACAACTCTGCAGGTCAACTCCGGGAGAGCCATGATGTTGTACGATAAGGCCGAGGCAAAGGCGGGATTAATCTTCCACCGCAGCGGCAGAACCACGTTGCGTGATAAGCAGATCAGAACTATGTTATTGTTGTGGCCTTCTGCTCATTTCTGCCCTGTGGTGACCATCATGCAAGTACACGGTGGGGTTCTTTTGGACAAATTTGTTCAGAAGGGGTTTCCCATTGCCTTCCACTGAGGCTGGGAGAGTGTGACTTGCCCAGAGTCACCCTGTGGGTTTCCATGGCTGAGCAGGGATTCATACCCTGCTCTCCCAGTGTCCTAGTCCAATGCACAAAGATGGTTGGGGCGTATTAGGCAGCAAAAAGATATGTAAGCATAATGTAAACTGTAAATATCTCACTTGAGGGATAACCCATCCGTATTCATTGTTATTCACTCCAGTTATATACGGGACAGCATTGAACTCTTTCGCGGCCAGCAGCTCCTCTGGTGCCTTTGGGATGAATTCTCCATCAACCACAGCAGGAAAAACTCCAAGTTCCTGTTTGTTTGTTTTTTTAAAAGAAAAAAGATATCTTGAACTTGTGTTTCCTTTCTAAAATACATTACAGGGTAGTCACATTTGGAAAGAAGCAAAGCTGGGAAGTTCAGAAGCACCGATAACTCTGAAACTCGACAAAGAAGGGTGAGGTAAATGACTGAGACACAACATTTTTACCCCTGCATTTTTCATGCAAGCAACGGGCCTCCAGCCAGCGCTCTCCCCCTTCCCCCCAAACAGCAGCGGCTTTGGACCAGCAGCTCAGCAGGAGGGGTAGCCCGTCCCTCAAGTAGCCCTTCCCTCAGGCTGCTCTGGGGGGCTCTGAAGGGCTGAGAGCCCACTCATCAACTTAGGGTCACTGGAATGTGGGGCGCTGCATCCAAAATACGCGGGATCTCTGGAGTCCAGTGGAGGAATTGGGAGTGCAAAAGGTTTGGGGCAGGAAGAAAGACATAAGCAGTTAGGTGCACAGAAGTTCCTCTGCAGTCTCTTAACCTTTTCCCCTGGAATGACTTCAAAATTGGGACCCAGCCAGCACCCCACCCGTTACCAAAGAAACAACAGAGAACAGGATAAGAGCCAACATGTTCAGAGACGGCTGGCCCTGCAGGGGAGTGGCTCCGCTTGGCTCTCAGGGTGCCAAACCCACAGCTCCTGCTTACCCGAGTCAACTTGGCATTCAGGACGCTTAGTTCCTCTTCTGTTTTGCTCCTCAAGCAAAGCATCACGGCAGCCAAACTGCTGGCCTCACAGCCAGAGATATTGGCAACTTTCTTCGAGTGTTACGGGGAAAAGCAACAACAAACAACAACGACACCAGTCAGGAATTTGAGTCTTAGCTAACGGGCAGGGCCCACCTGCGAGGACCCATAGTTTCTAAAACGCCCAAGCTGGCGTTAGTACCACAGGTTCTGTGTCCCCTACCTCTCCCCCACTCCCCGTGCACCCCTTAATCAAGGGCCCCCTCCCCTCTCTCCTGCGGCCAAGCAGCGAGGAGATTCTGCTGCTCAGGAGCCATGAATTCCCAAAGTCAGTGAGGCGATTCTCTGCCCTGCTTGGGGAGTGTAAGCAACGTGACAGAGGAACAGAGTGGGAAGAGCACGAGGCCGGCCCAGAACAGCCGTCAACTCACCAGGGCGATGACTTCCGGGTTGCTTGTGAAGAGACCGGGCAGGCTGACGACTCCACTCTCTGAGATTGCTCTGTGAAAGAGGCCTTTGGACAAGGGGGATAAAATCTGCACCAAAAAGAGGACGGAAAACAGCACACGAAAATGTCAAGTGTATTTAGTTTATCCTGTCCGTTAGTTTCAGCAATTCTGAAACGCATTCCATAGAGCTCCTTGGTTTCTCCTTCCAACCTTGAGAACATTCTCTGCCCACTTCAACAACATAACAGAACATAACAACTGTCCACAGTGTGTTCCAGCAGAGAATGTAACTATCTTTGTCTTGAAGTCATAGCCGGAGGTTGACTGTTTTGCTGTTTCTGTTATTTTCATGAATAATGCTATTATTTGTAGATTTTTCCTTCTGAAACACATGTAAACCTCTGGAATGAAGATAAAGTTTTCATGTCTGAACAGAAGGTTTGAAGAGTTCTTTCGGAAATAATGGCCTCCATCCTAGAGTAGGTCCATTGGATCAACAGTTAGATGGTGAGCTAGCAATCTGGAGGTCCCGTGGATCCAGTGGCTTTGCTCTCATCAGACTCACCATGGGATCTGGGCCCAGATGTTTTGCATCCAGAACTGCTTCCATTCTGAATACACGTAACTCAGTGGGCGTTGAAAGTTTAATCATGCCACAATGAATTTTTTAGTCATTAAGACACCATGAAGTTCTCTGCTGTAGTTGCTGAGACACGGTTACGTTCTGGCTTTCCTGGAAGTGATCTGAGTTGTCACTTTCCCCTTAGACTAAAATGAGGTTGGGGGGAGAGGAGGAGGAGGAGGAGAGGAGGAAGTAGCAGAAGCCCAGGCTATGTCCCCCTCTTCTTGCTGTCCCTCAACAGGTCACATCCCTGAGGTCTGCCTGGCTCAGCATCTCTTCTCTTACAGGGAGGTGCTGGGCTTACAAGTACCTTCAGAAATGGCCTCTGAGAGCCTGCGAGGAAGACTCTGGGCCCACTGCAATTGCCATGGGTCTAGAGCATCTGACCTACCTGAGCACTCACGCTGAACCCTCCAGCAGACTCTCCAAATATAGTCACTGAACTGGGATCTCCTCCAAAGAGCTCGATGTTTTCCTGAACCCACTTAAGAGCTGCTACCTGATCCAGTAATCCCCAGTTCCCACGTGCTTCTTCGGAACCAGTGCTGAAAGAAACGAGGCACAGCAGGAGAGCCTGTCAAGCAGTGAAGAATCTACCAGGGATCATTAACACGTATGTCATCCGCTGGCTGCCGTCCATCTTTGTCCAGGGAAGAGCTGAAGGCCTTCCAGCCCAACGCTCCAGACTTTCAGCCCCACTTCTTATTCAGAAGAGGTTGGAGGATCTCATGTCCCCAGCCCCAACACGAGAAGTTCTCCACCTCTCCTTCCATGCTGTCGTTTCTTCCCCGCCCTGTTTTACCCTTGCTCTCTCCTCCCTCCACCCTCCTTCCCTCTTCTCCAGCCTTCTTCTCCACCTCTTCCTTCCTTCAGGTCCTTCTTTCTTAGGACAGGCTGGACTCCCGGATTTCGCTGCAGCCAGTCTAGCCTTCCTCCCTGCTCAGGACCCCCATGTTTCCCCCTTCGCATCCTTCTCATACTGGTGTATTTAGGTCCTATTTATATTGGCACCCCAGCCGTATTTGGGGTGGCAGAAGACCTACTCATGCCTAGATCATATTGTTGTTTCGTACAGGTATAAGGAGTATCAGGACAGAGGTACGTGTTCAGGTCACTCCCCTACAGTACTGAAATGGGGTGGGAAAAGGGAATATGATGCTGTTAGAATCTGGAGATTTAATTCAATTCTTTTATCACAAAAGTCAATTAAGGAGAAAATTCAAAATGCAATTAAAAACTTCTACATAGAAAATAGATCAGGCACTACATCAGAAGCCTTATTGGGAGAAACATTAAAATCAGTACTATGGAGTTTACTTATACAAGAAGGAAAAATGAAAAAGATAAAATGGAGACTTCGTTACTGATGCAGATATCAGATTTCGAGAAGGAGCATAAAAATACAGGGAACAGCAGAGTATTATAAAATTTAAACTAGTTAGATCTGAGCTGCAAGCATTTGGTGCTAAGGTGACTGGTACTTCACCTATGTATCTTAAGCGGAAGCGTTATGAAGCCGAGGGGACATGTTCTAAATTGCTTGTTAGAGGGGTAAGGAAAAAGACTGACAAGGCACATTATTATTATTATTATTATTGCAATAAAGTCAAAAGATGGTTCATTAAAAGTTAATGGGAAATAAATCAAGAAGTCCAGGTGTTCTACCAACACCCTGATAGCTTACAAATTAAACATTTAGAGAATTTTTTTGATAAGCTACCACTGAAAAGCTCTCTCTGCAAATCATAAAATGCAAGCTTGTAAAAATAATATAAGGAAAGCTAAAGGTCAGAATGAGCTGGGACAGGTTAGGCAAATAAGGAGCAACAAAAAGACATTTTTCAGATACATTCAAGGTACTATTTTGCCTTAGTTTTCTCCCCCAAAAAAGGAACTGTGTGCTTCCATGCAGCTGGATAACGAACATTTAAAATATAAAAAGCTTGTAAATACAACGTTGGTAGCAGTGAGACAAGAAACTGCACGCCGTTTGAAAAACTGCAGAGGATTGAAGAGTCAACAAACGTTTAAGTCAAGCTTGGCACATTGCCTTAATGGAGAAGTCAACACGTACTGTTAAACCAATGAGACAAAATAGGAGGGATGATAAATTTTGGACAATTTAGTATTCATTTATTCAGCATGCAAGTACAAACATAAATATATTAGGACCCCAAGCCAAATTACTCATCTTTGGCAAGATATTTTTTGAAACAGATAGATATAGTTGTAATGTGAATGAGAGCTAGAGAAAAAAAAATAAGATCTAGCAAAGCAGAGGAATGGCAAATATAATAAATGGATTTTTTTTATATAGATACCGATACAGAGAGCAACACCACAATGTTTTGTTTGGTTGTGCTTTGTGTTTGTGTTTTTTGTTTTTGCTTCTGCCTTTGTTGCTTAATTTAGTCTAGTTTAATTGAGTCTGAAATGTGGCGTAACTATTTCTTGTTTGTTGGATTAGTGTAAAATGAAACTTTAATTTTTATTCTCTTTTAAATAATATACTTGTACTAACATAGTTTAAGGGGAGAGATCACACACACTTTAAAATTAATTTTTTAAAGTACATGAAATAAGCTAAATCCCAGGCATTGTGAAAGCAGCACACAAGTGAAACAAATAAACCCGTGTGGAAAAAGACTGCGGGAGACTGAAGGCAGCCGCTTTAGGGGCAGCATCCAATATCCAGGGACCCCTCCCAGAAGGAGACCCGCTGCCACGCTGCAGGGGGTGGAGGCCTGCCAGAAAAGAGCAGCGTTTGCCTGCGTTCCCCTTGTTGTGGCGGGTGGGGTCCTCATTCTTGAGCCTAGCGAGGACACACCAAGGCCGCGCAGCTGTGAATGGAGGGAGCCTCAACCCTTCCCGGCCGGCCAAGGTCCCCTGCTGCCCAGCTGACCTATGAAACCTGACTCCTGGGCTGCTTTGCCACAGTCCAGCCAGAGAAAAGGGAAAGGGAATTTGGGGGCGGTTTAGAGAGGCCGGATACAGTCCCTGCGTGTGTGCTGTCAGCCAGGATGGCTTTTTGTTGGGGTCTTCTAAACTGTTTTACCTGAAGAACCCAGGAATCCCCAGCCGGTACTGAATGGCCACCACCACCACCTTCTCGTAGGCAGACAAAGCGGATCCGTCGCACATGAAGGCGCCGCCCATGGTCAGGGCCCCGCCGTGGATCCAGACCATCACCTGGGAAGACACCAAAGCACAGGGGGAAGGAGTGGCTGGCTGCCCTGGCCTCATTCCCGTTACGAGGTGCTGAAACATTTCTCATCTACCTGGGAAGACACTGCCAGTCACTGGAGAAGGTTACCTTGTCCAAGGGGCCACGTGAAACGGAGGCCCCCGTTCTCCAAGTGGGGGGGTACCTGGGAGGGCAGCTGGGGGCTCCTGCCTCCTCCGTCCCCCTCCTTCTCTCTTGCTCTTCCTGCTGGTCCCAAGGTAATTCAATCAGGGTCCCTGCCTATAGGGTCCAATGCGAAAAATGCAACCCCAGAAACGGTTTCTGCTCTTTGCCGCATGAGGATCGCTGCTGCTGGACCCTGGAAACCCCCTTGATGCACCTCAGGTTTCAGCACCGGTGATCTCGGGAGGCCCCCAATCAGTTGTCAAGAAGGCCGTAGCAAGACAGACTCAGAAGGTCAGGGAAGCAGCATTTGCCTTACCGGCAGTTTAGCCGCCATGTCCGGTGTGAAAACATTGAGGTAGAGACAATCCTCAGATACTGTCAGGTTGGAAAATTCTGCATTCATTGTTTTGCTCAGTTCACCCATCCAGTCCAGAAACTGCAGGCACCTGACAAACAGAGGAGGAGGGCCAGGCTGAGAAACAGAGAGTGTGTGGGGGGGAGAAGGCCAGCAGACAGAGAGCCATGGGGCATGACCCCCCCCCGCCAATCACAGAGGGTTGGAAGGGGTCCCATCCAGCCCAACCTCCCCCCCCGCTCGGGGCAGGGTCTCCACCAAGAGCACCCCCAGGAAGTAGCTGCCCAGCCTCTTTTTGGAGACGTCCAAAGAAGCAGACCTCACCCCCTCTTCAGGCAGCTGGTTCCATTGCCAAACCGCTCTCACTGTCGAGAAGGCTCTCCTAACGCTCAGTCGAAATCCTCCCTCCTGTAACCTAAACCCATCAGACCTGTTCCCGCCCTCTGGGGCTGCAGAGAACAGGTCGGCCCCCTCCAGCCCTTGGGGCATTTGAAGGGGGCCGCCGTGTCACCCTCCATCTTCTCCTCAACGGGCTGAGCGTGCCCACCAGCCTCAACCTCTCCCCATAGGTTTTGTTCTCCACATCTCTTTCTCTACCTGTGGGCCTCCTCTGAGCCCACTCCAGCTTGTCTTTATTATCCTTCCTAAAATGGGTCACCCAGAGCTGGACGCAGGACTCCAGATCATGCCCGGCTGGCTCAGCACCTGGCCTCAACCTCCTCTCCTCCTCCTGCACCTCCATTTCAGGGGCACACACTGCCTCCCAAAATTATTCTAATTACAAACAAATAATTCTAATTACAAACAAATTTGTAATTTTAATTTATGTAATTTAATTCTAATTACAAACAAAACATCTGAATACCAAGTTGCCTGTCAGATAATTCCTGCGGGCTCACCCCAATATTCCTGAGTTTCCACACAGCAACCCTACTAGGTAGGCATACAGACAGGCAGACAGAGGCCCCGCCCGCGTTAGCTGGTCTAGCACTCTCCTCAAGAGTCTTCCTTTTCAAGTTTGGCCTCTTATCAAGTGAAAGAATTTCAGCATATCGGAGTATTTCCTCATTTTTGAAACGAACAAAAACAAAGCAAACACATACTGCAATTATTTCCCAAAGCTAACCTCACTATCTTCAGTAAGATGAGAATTAGGAGGGTAATTTTTTTGTTGTTGTGTGCCTTTCTGACTTATGGTGAACCTATGACGGGTTTTTCTGGGGCTGAGAGTGTGTGACGTGGCCGAGGTCACCCGGTGGGTCTCCATCGCCGAGCAGTGAATCGAACCCTGGCCCCCAGGGCGGTAGCCCGGAACTCAAGCCCCCCGCCACTCCGGCTGTCATTAGGGTCACGCTGACCCTGCTTGGTTACTTATTTACAGCTGAATTTGTGCCACACTCTGTCCCGGTTCAGCACAAACGTTCTTGATAGCGGATACTTATGCATCCAACTGTTATTTCTTATACCATAGGTAAGCATACAACTGCATCTCTACAGAAGTTGGAAAGTTACTTTTAAGAAGTAACCCCCTGTCCTATCTCATTGCCGTCGTAATAGCGTAACTCGCTGGGCTACGGGGGGCTCTCGGTGCTGCCCTCCTGCCGCCTCCTGCCACGTTTCCGCTCATTGCGCCCCCCATGCCGCCCTCGTCACCCCGCAGGTCTGACCAGCCCCCACCAGGGGCCGCGCCGCCGCCGGGGCCGCGCGCTGCTGACCCCGGCCGTGGGGTGCGCGCCTTGAGCCGTGCGTGCCCGAGAGGCAAGACGGCAGGAGGGCCGCCGTCCGCCCGGGAGGCGGGGGCGCTCCAAGGCCAGGAGGAGCTGGCGCCGAACTCCTTCTTACATCGGGGCCGGGGAGGTCGCCTCCCGCAGGTGGTGCCATGGCTCCGCCGGCCGGGGCGCGGAGAAGCGGAGGGCTCCAACCGGAGGCTTGGCGAAGGGGATGCCGAGGAAGACGTTGACGCGCTGGTCGGTGCCTTTCACGCTGGCTACCGTGCCCCGCAGGCGCCCGTACGGAGTGGTCACTTCCGGGCAGTCGCTTCTTTCAGCTGGGAAAGGGAAACAGGAGGGCGGTGAGGGAATTTGTACTGGGAATCTGCCAAAAATGACCCTGCCACCTCCCCCTCTGACGGAAGAAGGGAAGGGTGTCCGCACGCCCACAGCGGCGGGCCTTTCCCAGCTCCCAGGGACATCACGGCCTGTCACCACACGGCGTGAACCGAGTGCTCGTGCGCATTTCGGAGACAGACGCGCACCCACCGAGCGGAAGGGCCCACGGCGGCCGCCATTCCTCCCTGGCCGGGAGGACCCCTTGGGCAGCGGCCGCGGCGGGCGTACCCAGTCCAGGAGGGCCTTTCTGGAGAGAGGCTGCCTCTCGAGAGCCATGGATCGCCCGCCAGCCCTGTGAGGTAGGGCAGCTCTGTAGGGGCAGCTCTGGCCATGCCTCTGTGCTTCCTCTTGGTTCTGCCCTGCCCCTGCCCGCCCCGTGAGGCATGGCTGGGCAATGTTTCTGCAGAGGTCCCAGTCCCGCCAAAAAGCAGACGTCAAGTGAAAACGCAGCCCACGGAGAAGAAACTTTTAGCTGGGAGAGGAAGAAAGGAAACCTCGTTCTGCGCCAGCCCGGTGCCGTGGTTTGGCTGCGGAGTTCGAATCGCCTTTGCTCGGCCAGGGAAACTCCTGGGCTGGCCTTGGGCAAGTCAAACTCAGCCTCAGAGGAAGGCAAAGGCAACCTCTCCCCAGAACAAATTCTGCACCCCTCAAAAAGCGAGAGAGGGTCGCCTTAGGGGCGCTCTAAGTCAGAGACGATGTGAAGGCACAGGACAAGAAGCTTCGCGTGGCAGCGTCCGAGCGCAACAAAACGAACTCCACAGTTGCGTTCTGTCTGGCAGTAAAAACGCTGCAAGACCCGAGGGCAGCGGGAGGCCACTGACCCAGAGCCCGAGGAAGCGAGCGCGGGGCTCCAGACCGAGACCGGGCCAAGCAGAGAGGGGTGGGCGTTGGGGAGGGGTGGGGCGGCCACTTTACCCTCGGCCCCGGAGACCCCGGCGAGCAACAGGGCCCAGGCCAGGGCCACGCCGAGGGGCCGGCCGCGCCCCCGGGGCGCAGAGGGAGTCCGCCGGCGCATCTCGCTCCCCGCGCGGCGGCGAAGGCGGCGGCTCAGCTGAGGGCGCTCCGGCTGCGGCTTCTCCTCCTCCTCGTCCTCCTCCGCTCGCTCGCTCGCTCGCTCTCTGTCGTGGAGGAAGCGGCGCCCGTCCGCTGCCCTGCCTGCCTGCCGGCGACGGGCGCGACGGGCCCCGAGATAAGGCTGGGAGAGAGGAGGGCAAAGGGCGCCTGAAAGCTGAACCCTCCCGCCTCTGCCCCGCCCCGAAATCCCTCCCCTGGCCTCGCCCCCGGCCGGGGGAGCCCTGCGGGACAGAGGCGGAGGGAGGGCCCGGGCGCTCGCCTGCCCTTCGGATGCCCCGTCCGCCCACCGCCGGGCTCTCGGGCGGGCCCTGGCGCAGGGGGCGCCCCGTGCGGTGAGGTCTGTGGGCGGCGTTGCCACCAGCCAGGCAGCCAGATCCCCCCGCGCTCGCCGCCGCCAGTGGGGTCAGCGCTGCAGGGCTCCGCGCAGGGGGCTGAGGGGGTCCGGGCGCTGGAGAGTGGCGGGGTCCCTGCCGCCGCCGCCGCCGCCGCCGCCGCCGCCCACCCCCACGAGGACTACGCGCGTCTGTGGGTACGTGGGAAGGAAGGCACGCGCGGACTCTCGGCGAGCTTCCACCCGCAGTTCCCCCTTCCTCCGGGAAGGCGGCGGCCACCGCTGTTTGCTTGCGGGGGGGAGTCGGGGGCATAAGCTGGTGGACCCTGATAAGCTGATCAGACCGAGCCGAGCCTGTCGTAGGTAACTTACACGCGACGGGGGGGGGGGGGAGGTAAAGAGAAGCCTCCCCATCACCCTGTGCCGACTGAGCACTTAGCAGCCCGGGAGGGGGGCAGCATCCCAGAAGACTCTCCCCCATGGACCCGCGATCTCCCCCCTAACCTAGCTGCACCCTTCAGGAAATGCTAAAACTTACCAGCGAAGAAACCAGAGAAAAAGAAACCCCAGATATATACCTGGAAACATGGCAAGTATTTCTGTGGGAAATCTAAAGCACTCTGTTGATTACTATCACTGTTTTCCAAGCCTGTAGTTTATATTTTGTGAAGCCAAAATCTTCCATTTGTGCCCCAAATGCTGTTCTTTGTCCCGTCTAAAGTAGACACCCCTGCCACCCCACCGGCCCGGACAAAGGAGCCCAGGCAGAGCTGGTTTGCCAATTTTCTGTTCATTCAGTGGTAAAGAATCAAAGCCTGGGTATTCTTGAGTTTTTAAATTTAATTTTTAATTGTAATAAAGGAAGATTTTCTCATGTTGGTTTGTCTGGAGCTGTTTTTTCCTCAGTGTACCAGTGCGTTCTCCAAGCGAGGCCTTTCAGCCAAGAGCCCCAAAGGGAGGTTCACTTGTTTCTCATTTCCAGGTGAGGGATGCCCCCCCCCCAGAACTTTCTGCTTTTGCCAGCGAGGAGGGGGAGGCAGAGGCGGTGGCAGAGGTCACTGCCAGCTGAGGGGTTTGGTGGTGCGGTCGGGGTGCTTCTGGCAGCAGCACGGGGGGTCAGAGGTGTCTTCCTGCTTGCTGGGCTACCAGAAGGAGAAAAGGGAAACCCTTCTGGGTTAAGGTGGACTCCCAGGAGGTGGTTTCTTGGCCCTGAGTCAGACTAGAGCAGGAAGGCCGGTGGGGGGGGAGGCAGATTCCCTGTTCGGGGACACCGTGGGCTCCTGAGGAAGAAGCAGTTAGATGAGCCTTTCCCTGGAACCTGCACGTCCGTCCAGGTTCTGTTGGTGGCAGCAAGCTCTTCGTGAGCCCCTGAGGGAACAGCTCAGAGTAACCAGAAGAAAAGGAAACATTGAGACCCAACCTGAAGTTTTTCTCCCTTGCTGGAACTGGGCAGGTTCTGGTACATCCTGCAGGAAATTCATTCCTGCACTAAATGAAGAACCTGTTGTCTGTTCTTTCATTTAAAGATACACTAGAAGAAGGAGACTGTTCAGCAAATACGTTCAGCACTTTCCTCCAAATAAATACTCCAAGTGAGTTACAATTCAGTATGCTTTTCCTTCATCTCCTCAACCTTTTCAGGGATGCCCTTCGTCCAAAACTCCATCCTCTTCTCTTTCAGCTTCCTTGATGCTTTCTGTGCCAGACTGAGCTCCAGGTAATGTCCCTCGGGGTTGTAAGCGGGCCACTCAACCAGGCTGTCTCCGTTCGGGTTTCTAGAAAAGGGAACCAAGATGCTAGGATCCCACCCGGCCAGCCATGGCAGCAGGGCACAGGTTCACCGGCACACACGGGGCACACAGTCACACCCTCGGCTTCCTCCAGTTCTCCCACCCATTGTGCGCAAAGTTAGCTCAGCAGTTCATCCTGGTCCCGGTGAGGCATTTCTCTTCTTCCGTGGCCTCCTCTGGAGAGCAAAGCAAAGGAGGGAGGGAGGAAGAGCAACTGTTCTTGTGGGTCTTCAAGTCCTTTCTGACTTGTGGTGGCTCTAAGGAGAACCTACCACAAGGGTGGCTTTTTGGGGGAGGGGGTCAGAGTTTGTTCAGAGGGCGTTTGCCTTTGCCTTACTCGAGTCTGAGAAAGTGTGACTTGCTCAAGGTCACCTTTAATCCCTCAGTCTAATGAGATGGGGAGGGAACCACACTTGTTTTGGTCAGGCATCAGCTATGTATTTATGCAGGACCTCTGGCTACCCACCTTTTATCCTGCCCGGGGTTGGGGATATTAGGGGATGCTGTTTCCTTACCATGCAAGGTGAATGTCCCCCGTGAAAAAGGGTCCCCGAAGACAAAGCTGATCTCATCTGCATGATCAGCCTTCACAAAAGGTGGTTCTGTACCATGGTACAAACTTGGCCGGTGCTGACACTCAAAGAGGTAGATGGGAGCACAGGACTGAAAAAGAGGGAGCAAAGGCACGCCAGCGCTGTGGGAGAGGGTTGCTCTGCCAAGTGCTCTCCAGCCCCTCACCCTGCTTCCCCCTCACTGGCTTTCCATTCGGGGCAGCCTCGGGCTCCCATGTGAACCCAGAGACACCTGCGTTAATGTGCAGCTTCTCTGCACAAGCAGAACTCAAGTGGCACAATTGGTGGCTGTGCCTTTGTAGGTAAGGAAGATGGACCTACCACATGGCACTGGATTGGGTCCCAGGGTAGCCACGTAAGCAGACAGAAACAAAGCAGTCAGCAAGAAGTTTATATCACTACAATATTTCAAAACTCCAAGAGAGTTAGTAAGGTTTTCCACTGGCACCTAAAAGAGCATTGCCTTCCCCGACCTCCCCGGGACCAGACATGAGTGGGGCTGCAGCTGAAAAGTCCCTGTCTCCCGCTGTGCTGACACAGAGGGGGCAGCCGTGGGCAGCCTCCTTGGCTGACGGATCCTTTCTGCAGCCAACCCGGGGCCGGCAGAGCCCAGAGCCGTAAAGGCCAGCATGGGCCACCCAGCCCAGGGCTTGGAGGCAGGTGGCGGAGTCCTTCTTTCCTCTCTTCCTCTGACATTGTTCAGTGAAGGTCTGACTGTCACCAGCTGAGGCTCCCAGACTTTTGCCAAAGCCACTGAACAAGGTGGGGCTCCATCCCCCCCCCACACAGCTGCCAAAAGGGCTCCTGGGACAGATAGCTCTGCTCTGGCATCATGGTTTGTCCCACAGGGCGTTCTGCCTCAGACGGCAAAAGGACCAATGCCAGGTCACTTGGCCACTGTTGCCCACCCCCACCGCACAGGTGATGGCCACACCCTAATGGCCCCCCTGTCCAGAAGAAACGTTAATGCCGTCACATGTAACACAAGCACTTCTCTCCTGTCACAACTAAGCCCAAATTGTGCTTGCATAGTGGTCCGCCAGCATGACGACTGGCAAGTGCCAGGCCCAGTATAGCATACGGTTGGCAGGCTGCCTTGGTTGGTGGGCTACAAGCTGCATACCCAGCCCAGCGGTGCAATGCCAAAACGGGAACTCTAACATGTGGAGGAGATGCCTTGTAGGCTAAAGGAGGGTCCCCTCCTCTCCCTCTCCCCTGGTTATGTTCCTGGCTGTCCAGAAACGAGGGGACCCCCATCTCCTTCTCTGTCTTTCTCATTCCCTTCCTCTCTCTCAGTCCCTCTCTGCCACTCAGAGACCATGCTGACCTCGAAGGAGGTGGCCTTCCCTTGGAACCAGAAGCCAAAGCCAGTCAGGAGGCTTACACAGGGCCAGACTGGGGCCCCAACATAGTGGCTGCTGCCACAAATGGTGCGGCCTGGCACTTCACTGAGGCCCTGCCTTGTGGAGCTGCGGCGGTGGCAGCCTCGTGCAGCTGTTTTGCCTTCCCCTCCTTAGCAAGAGCAACTCCAACTGTGTGGCGGGGAGGGGCGGGGCGGGGCGGGGGGAGTGTTGGCGAGAGACACTTCCAAAGGATCATCAGCTTGCCAGTCCTGGTGCCACCTTTCACCAGGACGGAGTCCATGACTCCCAGCAGCTCTCAGGATCTTCTGCCGAGACCAGGGTGGAGGGAGGGCACGTGGCTTTGGGTAAAGGCCCCTTTGCGTCATCACAGGCCCAGAGCAAAGGGTAGAGAATAGCCCAGAACTGAATTTGCTCCAGAAACAAATTTGCTTTCTGGGGCTAAACTTGGAAAGGAGGAGGGAAGGGAGCTCTGAAACCATAATGAAGAAAGTTTGAGATCCTGGCGGTCAGCCTGAAGCCTCAGATTCAGCTGCAACAGGGGGACTTTCTTCCTCCTTGGCAGCAAGCAATCAGGCCCTTATCTTTGTGGTAGTTTAAGGTTTTAATGGTTGGGATAACAATGAGTGCATCTCCCAGCAAGTCCAGAATCCTGTCTCGTAGCTCATTGGGGTAATTTGTGTCCCCTAGGTGCGCCTCCAGGAGCATTGGCACGATGCTGAGTGGGACCCCCTGTGAGGGAGAAGCAAGGTGCTGGAGGCGGGAAAGGGGACCAGGCTGGGAAGTGGGCGAGGGGCCAACTGCACCGAACCCAAGAGAGCTCCACCCTCCTCTGTTGCTGGAGCCCCATTCCTCTGGGGCCCTCCTCCTGCATCGAGGAAGGCAAGAGGCTCCCACCTCCTCCCAGTCTGGTAGCCCCTTGTGGTTGCCCTTTCTGGATAGAATGGACACCTCCTGGATGGAGGCTCTGGCTCACAGAAGGCAGAGGCTGGATTCTGAGACAGACTCTCCCCTCCCTGCTGCCATTCTGTGGAAATTTGCAGGTTGAAGAATATTTACTTGTGAGACTTGGGGGGCCAGAAACATTGCAAATCAACCACAGGGAACAGTGGGCCATCACTGAGACGGTAAGAATCTTCTCCCTGCTTTCCACATCCTTTAACCTGCATCAGAAAGGAAAAGAAAAGAAGCCTTTGGGGTCTCCTTGCTCTGCTTTGGCTGAGAATGTCGCATCGCTTGTCAGAGAATATGCTGCAGTGATGGCAGTGGCAGGTGTTCCCTGCATGCCCTGTGGGTCTTCCAGAGACTTCCCCCCCAAAGTAACCCACTGCAACTCACATGGACTGAAGCACTGAAGGAGCCAGAGAGAGTCACGTGCACCAGATCGCCCCCCAACAGCTCAATGTTTTGCTGGATAAACTGGAGGGCAGCCGCCTGATCCAAGAGGGCCCAATTCCCTTGGCGCTTTCATCCCTCATGCTGGAGGCAGAAGAGAGCCAGTGTGTTGTAGTGGTCTGAGCACTGGACTACGTCTCTGGAGTCCAGGGTTCGAATCCCTACTCAACCATGGAAACCCACTGGGTGACCCTGGGCAGGTAACATCCTTCTCTCAGCCTCAGAGGAGGGCACTCTCTCAGGAAATCTTGCCAGGAAAACCCCATGGGGTCTGGTTCAGGGGGCTGTAAACTAGAAGTGAAAGCAGAATGGCTTCAGAGGGTGGCTCAGCTGGGGAGCCAGACAGGCAGTCCACACAGAGGCAGCTCCCTGGGTTGTGGCTGTTGGGCACCGTCAGGTCATTTCTGACTCACGACAACTGTAAGTTGACCTATCAGGGGGCTGCCTTGGCCAGATTTGTCCACAGGGGGCTTGCCACTACTGCCTTCCTCTGAGACTGAGAGAGCGTGACCCACCCAAGGCCACCCAGGACTTCCACAGCCAAGCAGAAGAGAGTCACGCCCTTGTTACCCTGTTTTCTGAGGGTCCCGGGAGGGACACCTAAATAACCTTGCAATTACACAAATTGGGGAAATTAGTCAAGAGCACTGGTTGGCAAAACGAGAGGCAGGGTAACGCAGCGGAATCTTGTAACCCAGTGTTTACGGGGTCAGGCCAAGTCAAGAAGCAGACCGGTTTGAAAGTAATAAATGATCTTTATTAAAGACAGGCACACAATGTAAGCAACACACGCATACAGATAACTAACGAAAATAGACGTGTGAGTAAGATAGCGGGATTTTCAGAGGGATAGTTGATTTGGGTGATACGAAACCTGTTCCTGAAGCCCAGAAAAAGATGGAGAGCAATGCTGGGGTTCGATGTGTCTCAGCACGTGGAGCTGAGGGGAAGCTCGCCAAGCGATGCGGCAGCAAGGCGGTCTGGAACTCGGGAGCGATCCACGGAAGTGCTCAAAGTCAGGGGTTTTTATCAGGAGAATTGTGACCACAGACTAGGTCGGACTTGGGGAAAACAATAGATTTGGGGCTGGAGACAGAGCCTCCGAAAGGTCAGAATTTGAATGATTGAGTTACAGCCAAATTGTCAATAGGATAGCCGGTATGCAAACGCGGAGTACTTGAGCGTTGTATAGTCCAATCATCAAGCTGCCAGCGCTGGGCAGAGGATCTTTTGAAAGCTGCGTGCATACCTAATGGAGGTACTTGCCTTGAGGTCTCCTAAAGCTGCAAGGCGGCTATTTCTGGCCTGCCTGTATTGTTTCGGAATATTACGGTGATTATCGGCCAAGCCTGTGTGCGTGCTTGTCCGGGGGCCTTGCAAGCATGTGGAAGGGAATGAGTATGTGAAGCCGAATTATCGATATCAAAAGATATCTTTTTATATGCCCCAAAGCTCGGGCTAGCCAGGGCAGTAACACCCTGGTGTCCTAGAGCTGTCATCCAGGTCCAAACCACTATGTTATCTGGGGCGACTTCTTAATTCAAGGCCCAAGGCTTTGGAAGGGGACAGGAGGGTCTCAGCCCCCCAGAGGGGAGGACCAGGGCAGGAGGGAGGGTGGAACAAGGCAGCAGAGGGGCAGCAAAGGCGTGAAGACCAGAGCAGGTGGTAGCAACCGAGCCCAAGTTCTGGAAAGACTTTAAAAATTGAGGAGGAAAAGGGCAAAGTGGCAGTAAAACAGCCAGGAGCTGTGATAGGTGATGGCTCAGAGGTCGATGAGCAATTGACGTGCCAGGAACAGAGCCAGCGACAGACCAACTAGTCTGCAAACACCCCCATCAGTGGAAAGACAAGTGGAGGCAGAGTTGCCCCGGCCAGCCCCAGAGGGGTTGTGGTTTAGAGGAATTGGATTCCCCTTTGCCCCCGAGCCCCAATCACAGAAACGAGAGGCTCAGAGGGAAGCCGTTTTGGCAAGACTAAGAAAACGGACGAGTGATAAGGAAAACCTGTTCTCATCAGCTATATAAGTCTGTCAGTGTGGCTTGCAGTTTGCTTCTAGCAAATCACTCCTCAAGCTCTCACGACCCTGTGGTCCAGCTCCCCTGACCCCTTTGGACGGACTTTTGGTTTCTTCTTGTTTGTTTGCACTGGACGCTCCCCACCGCCTTTTCCTCTTGGGCAAGTACTCTCACCTCCCTTCCCTTGCTGGCAGAGAGG
The DNA here is from genome assembly GCA_030412105.1 of Cyclura pinguis. Lineage (NCBI taxonomy): Eukaryota > Metazoa > Chordata > Lepidosauria > Squamata > Iguanidae > Cyclura > Cyclura pinguis. The sequence goes on from CM059607.1 coordinate 213,875, forward strand.
CACAGGCAGGGAGTGGGACGCTGACAGGAGCCCGAGGAGGGCTGGACACGTGTCACAAGTAAGGTCCCCCTTTTGTTGAGGTCAGGAAGCTGTGTGGATGCGAAATTATAAGAGGGGAGCAGCTGCACACAGCCCCAGTCACCAGCCAGGTACTTTTTGGTAAGTTACTTTCAGAGCCCTCGGGCATGAAATCCTCGCCAGCCGTCCCGGCTTCCAGGCCAGTGGCTCTCCTTCCATTTTAATGCCTTCTAAACTGGTAGCTGCCATTCTTGTGGGAGAACTCCAGAAGTTAAATATAATATACAGGTAGTCTGATCCTGCGAATGCTGACAAGACTCTTCCACACAACACAGTTATAGCGCTATTATGGCGCTTTAACTGCCAGGTGGCATCCTGGGGTGGGAAGTCTGGTGAGCCCTGGAGGCCCAGAATTCTCAACACCTGCCCTCAGCAGCAGCATCATAGGGCGCTGGAGCCCTGAGGGCAGTTAAAGTGCAACCACAACACTGGGAACCGTCTGGTGCGAACATAAGTCTTTGACTGGGCACGCTGAACAGGCTGTGCCATCTCGCCCACCATTCTCCTTCTGCAGCACCCAGAGGCCTTTGGGCTCAGGTGGGATTTCTGCCACTGTGAGGCTGCTGGGAGAGGAGGGGCCTTTGGGGGGGGGGTATTGCGTGCCTAACGCCATGGAGGAATGTGGAAGAGAAACTCTGGATGTAATCTTGCCCTGAGGGAGGGAATTGCTTTTTCAAACACTTGAAGGTAGGTGAAAGGAGGGATTACTGGCGTGGGTGGGGTGCTCCAATCCGTGGCCAGCATGGTTTCAGAACCTGCAGATCCTGTCTGACCAGAGGCGGGAATGGGACTGAAGAAACTGAAGCCGGCCAAGGGGGGCGGAGGGAAGATCTTTACGACCTCTTCACCCCATCCCGTCCCATCTTCCCATCCTGTCTTTTGTGCGGGAGATTTTCTGAAGCCCCAGCTATGAAAATGCTCCAAGCTCAGGGAAGGTGGCACAGAAGCCTGGGGAGCAGCGGGAGGCAGAGGATAGCTGGGCCTGCTGGTGCCCCCCTCCCACTTTAATCATGGCACAGCTGGAGGCAGGGGGCGCCTTGATTCACACTTGCCTGTTGGATCTGAATCTAGGATAGGGGATGGGCGACCCTCTCCAGGGGCTGCTGGACTGCAACTCACATGATCCCCTGCCACTGGCCGTGCTGGTGGGATGCTGATGCTTTTGGAAGGGGCAGTATTTTCCTCCCGTATGAAACCCTCTCCCCAGTAATCCTCTCTCCATGGTGTTTCTCATTGCTGCCACTGTATGGATCAGGGCCCTGGTAGCGTCTTGCCTTCCAAGATATCAACTGATATTGGAGGGGAGGAGGAAAGGGACCTCTGCCCCCTCCAACTGTTCCAACTCTCAAATAATCCTCTGCTGTCTCACTTTTCAACTGCTTTTAAAACGTCCCGGTTTCCCTTTCCTCCTCTCACTTTCCACCTTTCTCTTCTGTTTGCTTCAGTTGCTGCAAAGTTAATTCAAAGTGAAAGAATACCTTGTACTCAATTAACACAGCAGAGGGAAGAGGAGAAGAGGAGGAACAGAATCTTGCCCTTCCCAGGAGGCTCAGGCAGAAGCAAACTACTCCAGCCTTTTCCTCACTAATTAATTACTTTTGCTCTTTTGACCACACTGTGATATTTCATGACCACACGTGTCCTAGTTTTCCTCTGTGAAATGTCGGGAGGCTTGGGCACGCGCCCAGGCCAGACCGCATGACCTGAGGCTCTGTCCTCCGGCACCCCCAGCAAAGCAGCCTCCTCCAGTTGGGGAGGGCTCCTTCCGCCTTCGCCAAAATGCCCTGTCTCCGCCCCAAGTGGAAGGGTGCAAGGGCCGGGCAGTGGGTGACAAGAAGGGCTCCCACGCCACCTAGGACACGGGCGGGGCCTTTCAGTGGTGGCTGACCCCTCTGAGCCGTAAAAGACAGGGTTCTCCCTGCCAGAGGCCAGTCCCCCCTTCATCTGTGCCAAGAACTGGGTACCCAGTGTGGCCTCTAATCCTGGCCCCTGGGAGGACCCCTGCAGGTGAGCCCACCAGGACTGGCCTGTGGGATCAGGATCAGTGCCCCCCCCCCCGAGCAAAGGGCATGCTCTGTCACTCAGAAAAGCTGGGGGGGGGGTGACTGAGGCCCCTTACCTGAAGAATCCCAGGATGCCCAACTGGTACTGAAGGGCCATGACCAGCAACTCGTCGTAGGCTGCCAGGGCTGAGCTATCGTACCGGGAAGCCACTCCAAAGACAAGGCTGCCCCATGGATCCAGACCATCACCTGCCAAAGCACAGGAAGAGAAGAGAAAGGTCAGGCCAGTGGCTCTGCTAAGCTTTCAGACAGGGAAGTGGAGGTAGACAGTTGCAATAGGTGGCCATGGATCCTATGCTAGGTTATGGAGCAGCAAATCCGAGTTTCGGTCTGAATTTTAAAGGAACAGCACCCAAAGGGGCCAGCAAAATCTCCCAAATAGGTTCAGCACCTTGGACAAACCAAGAGTGGACACAGAGTCCAGCCACCCACTGGCTGCCTCAGCCCCATGGGGCTGGAGCCCCTTCCCTCCCTGCTCCGCAAGGAAAGCCAAGTGGACCCCTGAGGGGAGGCAGCGGGGCAGAGGAGCAGGCCTTGCAATCACCTCTTTGCACAGCTGATGGGAAACACTTTTGGGTGAATACCGGTTTATGAGCAGTTGTCTCTTTCTCTGATCAACACATGTTATTTAAAACAACATTTTATCTTGCATAGGTTCTCTTTTCTGCTTCCTGACTTTTCTTGTCTTGCTGGTTAATAGTTCTGGAGTCAAGAGTTTATCTCTGGCAAGTGCAAACACATGCAACTCCAGCTGCCTGACAACTGACCCTTTGCAGACTTCATCTGTGTTGCAAGACAAGCCCCTGGGGCTCTCTTCGGGAAAGAGGGCAGCCTTGCAAACTTGCAAAAAGCCACACACACCTTCAATGGCAGGCACAAAATTTTTCCATTTGAGGCTTTGAGTAACTGTAAGGCATGGTTTGCGGTTGTGCTTCATATTCTTCTGCTGGGATTATGGAGTGTTTACCTTTTGCACAGTCCCAGGCAAACTGGTTTGTTTTGTGTGTGCGAGTGAATGTGCGTGCGTGCGTGCGTGCGAGGGGCGAGAAGGAGGAAGACAGATGGATGGGAAGCTGCTACGGCCCTTGTTTTGTCCTTTCCTCCACCGCCACCGCTCAGTAATGCCAGGAATGTTAGGGGTTCATCAGCAAAGGTGTCCTTGGATTGAAAAATGGTTCCATCCCTCTCACCTCCCCTGGTAGTTTTTGATAGATGACAATAAATGAAATGCTCTTAGTAGGCAGAGCTCAGTTCTACGTCTGCCACTGATTGCAGCTTTGTGTGATAGAACAACAAAGTAAACGGTGCTGCTGTCCACCAGGAAGCTGAGAACATCCGCCACCAGACAAGCAATGTGCACTTTAACTTGTTGTTTTGTTATTATCAGTTTGGGAAATTATTCAAGGGCCCCAGAGCACTTCGTTTGAAAAGCCGTTATGAAAAAAGTGGCTTGGTCTTGAAGGGAAGAAGCCAGGATCGGTCAAAGCAGGGATTTTAGACCTTGCTGGACCTCCTGGGGCACACAACTGGAATTTTGCGTGTGCGTGTGTTTATGCCTTCGAGTTGCCTCTTGGCTGATGGTGTCCCCATGCATTTCATAGGGTTCCGCAATACTGCTGCTATTCCACTTTCAACGTCCTATGGAATCCTGGGGTTTGCAGCTTAAGGAGAGGCCTTTACAATTCTCAGCCAGGGAGCTCTTGGGCCGCTGGAAACTACAAACCCCAGAATTCCACAGGATGCTGAAACTGGAATGAGAGCACTAGGACAGTACAGTGCGGAAATGGCCTTAGGCAAGGAATACTCAGAAGTGGCTTTGCTGGTTCCTTTTTGCTTCATTAGAAACCCAGAGAGCCGTGTTATTGCTGGAAAAAAAGACGCTTAGCCTATGAGGATTTCCTTCCTTCCCACCACTAGATACTACCACCCTACTTGGCTTCAATGAAAATGGAAGGAATCTGGAGATCTCTAAATGTTGCCCATAACCGTGTGCATATTTGATTCACCCTGCTAAAGGGATTGCCTAACTTTAGGCCTTGGAATGTATATCCTCATGTGTTCCCCAAGCATGTCTGTATTATGTTTTTCTCTGAGCGATTTTAAACTGCCTCAAGCGACATATCCACGGAGGCAGGTTAAAATGAGTTATGAAATGAGCCAGTTTAAGAACACCAAGCTGTCAAAGATCAAGTCAGTTTGTGAAAGGCTGAGAAACTTGGAGCTAATTTTCTCTTCCTGGGAGAGATGGGCACGCAGCCGGCTTCTCAACGACCCCAGCCGGGCCCCCTCTTCCAGGGCAAGAACAACATCTCCTTTCCAATGATTACATATAAGATTTCCCTTGCTTTCCTCTCTGCAATGCTGTTCTCAGGCTTCTTCAGGAAGGAAGGCCCCTCCTCAGTGATACCACTACCACTATTGCAGAGAGGACATGGGGGTGATACATCGGGGGGGTTGTTTTTCATGGATTGCAGCAAATGCACAGTGCGTGTGTGCGTATGCACATGTGCATGTGACCCTGGCACATAATTCCATGATGATGTTCCAAACCAGCGCCAAGGTGGCTCCCAACCTATTTCCCTAGACACCCCTCGGTCCAAAATTGGTGGCCCCTCTGCATTTTCCCGACTTCGTTGCCTCCTTGACTCCCCTCACCACTGTGAGGATGGGGAGCAGGGGGAGCACCTGCTTTGGGGGTACTTTTTGACACCTGGCACTCCCTTCCCTCTTGCAGTAGGGTGGGCTGGCCCCCAAGGGTGAAGGTCACCCCTCCTGTGAGGCCCAGATGTCCTAGGGGATCAAAGACACTTCCAGGAGGAGCTGTGGGGTGGGGAGAAGAAGGTCAGTGAGCAAATGGGGGCAGCAGGCATGTCCTTCATCCACTGAGAGGGAACTAGAGGCAGCGTTTTCTGCCTTCCTTCCCATGCATTTTTCTTTTTTTCTTTTTTTTTTTGCCTTTCCAGTCTTTCAGACTGACAGCCTGAAGTAAAGGAAAATGTCTCATTCTCTTATTATTGACATTTCTGAACCGCCCTCTTCTCAGCTGTTGAGTAAAGTAGGGTAAAAGCAGTTAAGAAAACAGCCGTCCCGACTGGCATTTGCAGGAGGCCCATCCCTTCCTGGCTCCCGTCTGTCCCTGACATGTGCAGCCAAACACTTTTGTTTGCAAGGCTTCTCCCTTGTGTTGCCAGAGAGAGAGAGACAGAGACTGAGTGCGGGAGAAGGCACAGATTTGCTTGCAGGTAACTTGGACGTCTTGTCTGAATGAGCCGGGGTATAAATGTTCAAATACAGACAGTCCTCAGAATTTTGGAAGGGTGGGTGCTTCTCTTTCCACCTTTTTGCAACTCCTTCGAGTACGTCCAGATCCTGAGGGCACCTGCACGAAGCACAAAGGAAACCCTGCGCGTGCTTATTAGAGAGAGAAAGAGAGACAGAGGCTGGCAGGGGCGGAGGCAGCAGCAGGGAGATGCTCCCAGCCTCCTCCTCTGGTTGATGAGCAAGAATCGGGCTGGCTGCTGGGCTCGTGCCAGCGGCCGTTTGGGCACTTCCCAATGAGGGTTTTTCCTGTGGAACCAGGAAGTGGCCCATTCATGGGAGGGAGAAAGGGGGGGAGACAATATCACCACCCTTTGTAGCTCACTTCTGCCATCCCGTCTTCTGCCTTTCATCTTTCCACACAAATACTGTTGAGGGGCAAAAGTGGCAGGGAGGCCGCTGCACAGCCTTTTAGACAGTTGGCTGCTGTGGGCATTTGGCTCAGCTTGTGGCTCAAGAGAGAGCCGGGCCCCTCCTCCGTGGCAGAAGGCCTGCCCTGCGCTCGCCTCTGCCACACGCTTCGGCCACACAGGACAGCCTTCTTCTGCAATACTGGCTAAACAGTGGGGCTGGCCATGACGATGATGGTGATGGTGATGACGACTACAACCGCCAGCATCACCGCCATTTCCTGGAACTCCTCCTCCTACACAGTTTTACCAGTGGGAAAAAAGCTTTTCCTCTGTGTGTCCCTCCGCTTCCATTGCCACAGGCGAGTGACACAGGGGGACACCTCAGCAATGACAGAGGCAGGTTGGAGTCCTTGACTCCTTGTTTCTATTTTGTTTCTTTGCTTGTTTAAATGACTGAATTCATTACAGTTTGCCACAATGCTCTTTCCCTGAGTTTGGGGATTAACCACCATTGCCTTCCCTTGAGCCCTTGGAATGAATGGCTCTTCCAAAAACACCTGTAAAAATGAAGAAGAGAAGATGGCAACGGGTCAGGGCAGCCTCCAAACTCTGCCTGGAGGCTTCCTTCACTTCCTCGACGATCTCGCTTTCCCTGAGCTGTTTCTGCCCCGGACAGACTAAAGCAAAGCAAAAAAGCCAATATTTGGTTGCCTTACACTGCAGGGTAGGCACTTGCGTCTCTTACTCCATCCCAGGGCTCAGGAGGCTGCGGCGGAGAGAACCTCAGGGGCCCTGTGGGAGGCCAGGCAAATGGCACCCCCAGGAAAACATTGACTCGCCTCTCGGTGCCCTTCACATCCACCCGTTTCCCTTGCAGCCTGCCGTACTTGGTGGCTACTTCTGGATGGGCTCCTTCAGGACCTATGCAAGAGGTACATGCAAATCAGTGTTATGCAGCGCAGTCCCTGTACTTGCACGGAGTAAAGCAAAAAGGGGTAAGAGACTAGACTCTGCTGTGTTGAAAATCAAGACATGGATTACAGGATGTACAGAGGATGGAAGTTTAGGAAAGCCGGACATTTAAACCAAAAAACACAGATTAGGAAATAAGAACTCAGATCAAGAACAGAATACGGTTCCAAAGCAAAGTTCTTCCAGAGGGTTGAAGAGCGAGACAGAGAGAAAGAGGAAATGAGCTGGGTACCACAATGTAATGGTGAAAGCCCCTCCCTGCATTCTGTCTTGCAAAGTAAACTCCAGGAAAGGAAAGTTCCATGTCTAAGTTTGGTTTCTGTCATTGTTATGTGCCTTCAACTCAACTCCTGCCTATAGGAACTCAGTCACACAGTTTTCTTGGCCAGAACTATTATTCAGAGATTTGCCATCACTGCCTTCTTCTGAGGCAGAGAGAGAATGAAAGTGGTCCAAAGGCAACCAGTAGCCTGCTGTGGCTGAGTGAAGATTTGGACCCTGGTCTCTCAGAGTCCTAGCTCAGCACTCACACTACTGCAGACGGAATATGGTGCAGGGCCCACTGAATTCAGGGAGATTTACTCCCATGCGGACACACACAGGACGGCAGCCTAAGGTGACACTAGCTTGGAATGGTATCCCTATTGTGCTGCTTAACCAAACGACGGGCTTGCCAGTGCTGAGAAAAGTGCTCCTTCTTCAGACTGAAATCACAAAATGGTGCAGCTGGAAAGAGTAAGAAACCCTTTGACTGCAAGGCTCCCATGCCCCACTTCCTCCCAGGAATGGCTAGTGCCAAGTTCAGGGGGCAGCCGGGTGTACAGATACCCTGCTCTTTCCCTCTCTCTGAACTTGGCTGCCAGAGCAGCTGCTCACACCATGAAACTGGCACCTCTTACCTTTGCTTTCGGTGGCCAGAGAGTGGCCAGCCAGCTAGCCATGATATTGCTCCCTGTGCCGCAGGCAAAGATCAGACTGGGCAAAGCCCGAAGCTACGAAGCAATAAATCAGCCATAAGCCGGGAAGGGGAGCAGATAAGGGATTTGTCTGAATCATTAACTCAAATCCAAGGAGACGTTTCCCACCTGCTGCCAAGGGACAGAACTGGTTTTGGACCAGGATGGCTTTTGGGCTGACGGAAAAGTGTAAAAGGCAAGAGAAGGGGAAAGGTGAGCACCAAGGCAACCAGGCTGAGCTGGGGGTGAGCCCTACGCAGGGGTGGGGTTGGGGGGCAAAGTCCCTTTGGAAATCTTGAAGGGAGGAGCAGCTTTGGTTTTCTCCAAGGAGACTCCGGGGGGTGGGTGGGAGTGTGTGACTGGGAAATCATTGGCCTTGGGGAGGGGTTTGCTGACATTCTCCTCTTGGCTACAGGATTCTTCTATTCTCTCACCAAAGACCCCTGGATTCTTCCTCTGCCCCCACTGCTCTTGTGGCAGGTGGTCCAACAAACCCCCTCCCCTGCCTGGAGCCCGCAGCACTGGTGGGTTAACGTAGAAGCACGTGGCTTCTGAAGCAGTACCCGTGGCCATGAAGGTGGCTTGTTTTGACTCGCCTGTTTTACCGGGAACTGTCCGGGGCCTTAACGTTCACAAAGATCCTAAGAATGCTGAATCTCACCGCGTGTGCCTGACCAAGCAACACCCACTCTAAGCAGCCTGCGGAGGTTGGAGGGTAAAGGTGGAACAAACGGGCACCTGGTTCCACAGGCGAGCGCAGAGGGCTGGAAGAGACAGGGAAGCCACCCAGCCCAGGCTCTGCAGCCCTTGAGGACGCCAGAACTCCCCCGAGGCCCGCACCCAGCACCCGGTTAAGGCGGGCTGGCCCCTCCTTCCGTACGCCACACAGCGCGGGGGGGAGCGCGCGCGCCTTTCACACCGAGCATTTCTCTTCGGGCTCAACACGCCCAACTCCTTCCACCTTCCCTCCACGGCCAGCCTGTGTGACCTTCCTCGAGGTACACTCCAGCCCGCCAGTCGTTCTTCTTAAACCGGAACACCGGAGCTCAGCCCTGGGCTCGCCCCTCAGGGAAGGTCGGCACCCGGGTGCCGTCCGCGGCTCTGTCGATGCGGCCTGGGACTTCAGGCGGCCCCTCTCGCTCCGCGCCCCGCGCCAGCCTACGACGAGCCGGGGGCGCCCTCCGCCCCGGGGTCCTCCCCGTGCCCGTGCTCGCCTTCGGAAGCAACAGGGCGGGCCGGAGAGAAGGGCGCCCTGGCTCCCCTGTCCTCGTGGAAAACGTCGCCTTGCGCCTCCATATGTTAAAGCCTCGGAAGACTCGTTTCCCGCCCGTCTGCGCAGCGACGCCACGCGGGCGCTCCCGTGCCAGACGGCCGGCCACCCTGAACTCCCCCGGCCCACCACCGGCGAGGCACCCGGGGGCGCGGGGCGCCCGCCGGGAACGCCCGTCTGGGCCGCGCCCTGAGCGCGGGTGGCGGGGCTGCGCGCTGCGGGGGACCCCGCCGGCCGCCGGCCGCTTCCGGCCCCCCCGGGCGCCGTCCCGGCTGCTGCACCGGGCGGGGGGCCAGCGGCGGGGACCGCACCCCCTCCCCCCCGCCCGAGGCTCCCGCACCCACGGGAGCCCCGCCTCTGCCCGCGGGAGCGGGGGGCCCGGCCGGCCGCCGCGGGCGGAGCCGAGCGCTCGGGGAAGCCGCCGCAGGGCCCCGAGCCCGCAAAGAGCGCGGCCCTCGCGCGGCCGGCCCGCAGGCGCGGGGCGGCCGGCGCGCTCCCGGGGCCGCCGCGGGCCCTCCGCCGAGCGGCGGGGAGGCGCCCGGAGGCCGCGCGGGGAGGAGGGCGGCCCGGGGCCGGGGGGCTTCCCTGGAGCCCGGCCGCCGGGCCGCTCTTCGGCCGCTCACGGGCCCGGTTTCGCTCCCGCCCCCGGGCCGCGGGCCGCCTGCGGGGACCCGGGAGGCACCCCCCCTCCCGCCGCGCCTGGCTCTGGCGGGGGGATCCCGGGGCAGCTGCCCCAAAGCGCGACTTCCCCCAGGCTCCGAGCGAACGCAAAGCCTTGCTCTCTCGGCAGAGCGGGGCCTCGAAAAAAGTTACTCCCCAAGACGGGGCGGGGTCCCGCAAAGGAACTTCTCCCAGCCCTGCGGGGGGCGGAGGCGGGAGCGCCCGCGCCCGCCCTCGGCGGCGCCCACGGCCACGGCCGCTCCCGGCCGGCAGGGGGCGCGCCGCTCCGTGCGTCTCCCCTCTCCCTCCCTCTCCTGACGCCCCTTCCGCTCGGCTTCCGGAAGTGGGCGCGCCGCTCCGCGCTTCCCCCGGGCTTGGCGTGCCCGCTGGTGGGGTTCCGGCACGGCTCCGCGATGGTGGGCTCGGGCTGGTCCGGTTCGCCCGCGGCGGCGGCGGCGGCGGCGGCGGCGGCAGGCGGCGGCCTGGAGAACGCGAACCCGCTGATCTACCGGCGGCAGGGCGAGCGGCCCGTCACGGCGCGCGAGGAGGACGACGAGCTGCCCGACGCCATCGACGACCGGGAGGTCTTCGATATCCTCCCCTCCCGGGGCGGCGGCGGGGGCGGCGGCAGGGGAGGGAGGGGAGGGCCCGGTGGGCCGGTGGGTCTCGGCGCGGCTTGCTTTCCTTGACGCGGGACATCTCATTCGCTCCATCACCGACCCCGAGCACCCGCTGACGCTGGAGGAGCTGAACGTGGTGGAAGAGCTCCGGGTCAAGGTGAGCGGCCGCCCCGCGCCCCCGCCCGTGGCTCCGCGGCGGCCCCCGGGGAAGGCGGGGGGCGGGGCGCCGCGCCTCTGCCCCCCGCCTGGAGCGGCCCCCTGGACCCCTCCGTGAGGAAGGGGCCCCTTGGGGGAGGCCGGCCCCCGCCCCCCGCCCGCCCCCCGTCGCCGCGCGGGAGAGAAGCCCCGGCCGCGAAGGGGCGGCGCCGGGTCCCCCGCACAGCCGCCCTCCCGCCACGCGCGCCCTTGCGCCCCGCCTCCCCCCCGCCGAGAAGGGAGAGGGGTGCGCGCGGGCACGCCGGACGGGTGCGGAAAGGTGAGCCTGAGACGTGATCAGACCAGCAGACCTGCAAGCGTTCGGGACGGCGCTTTGGAGAACAAGGCGGCGGAGCGCCGGGGGCTCGTGGAGCAAAGAGGGGGGACCCCCTGCCCTTCCCGGCCCTTACGGCCGCCCCGGGGAGCGGCAAACGCCTCCCCGCAGCGAGGCGGGTCTCCGTCTTGGAAAACCCCCCCCCGGAGCACTGCCGGCCGGCCTCCAAAGTCTCTTCTGGGGGTAAGGTTTTGGAGGGCGTGTTGGCTTCCCAGCTCCAGGAATTCGTGGATGAAACGGATTATCCAGATCCGTTTCAGTCGGGCTTCAGGCTTGACTACGGGATGGAGGGAATGCAGGGAACAGGTGGGGCAATGTGTCCCCCTTTGTTCTGTTGACCTCTCAGTGCCTTTCAGTACCACCAACCGTGGGCGGCTTCTCTGGGATAGGAACGCTGTTCTGCAGGGGCTCCAGTCCGTTTTGGAGGGGTAGACTCAGTGGTGGTGCTGGGGGAAGCTTGTTTGACATTCTGGCTTGTGATTTTCCTTGGGGCTCATTTCTGCCCCCCCTCCCCCGTTGTTTACCACTGGGAGAGATCATCCAAAGGCTTTGGGTTTGGTCTCACCAATATGCTGATGACACCCAACTCTGCTTCTCCTTTCCATCCAGTTGCAGAGAAGTTGTTTCTGTGCTAAACTAGTGTCTGTTGTAAGTAGCAGACTGGATGACAGTGAAAAAATTGAAACTTAATCCAGACAAGATGGAAGTGCTCCAGGTCAGTTAGAAGGCAGACCAGGAAATAGGGGCCTCTGGGCAATCTCAGGCTCACAGCTTGGGCATTCTCCTGGACTCAGCTCTGAGCTGGAGACCGAGGTTTCGGCAGCAACTGCAAGTGCATTTGCACAGTTTAAAACTAGCACTTCGAATTGTGCCTGGATACTGAGCCTTGTCCCACCTACTCTACCCTCCCTGCCGCCCTGTGGCCACCCTCTGCTTGGAATCAGATTGCCAGAACTCTTGTGCTGCTCTCAGACTCTCCTTAAGGATGGGAGTGCAGAATTCGTAAGATGGACGCAATCAAGCCAGCTAGCTCTTTTCTGGCTTAGCGCAGCATCTGATCTGGCATGACTGTGTATGGCTTTTGCAGGCAAATGACGCTGAAAGTACCGTCTCGGTGGAGTTCACTCCCACAATTCCTCACTGCAGCATGGCAACGCTGATCGGCCTCTCAATCAAAGTGAAGCTGCTCCGGTCCCTCCCTGAAAGGTTTAAGGTGAGCGCAGAGAATGACGGAAACAGGCAAGGGAGCAATGATGTTCTCTGAACTGCCCGAGTGAGGGCAAGGTATTGCTTTTTCAAACCCAAGGTGTACCGAACAGGAGGGAAATCCCTGCCATCTTTTAGTTCTGAGGGATGTGTCATTGTAGGATCAGAACAGCCTTCTGTAACCCACATTAAGACATATTATTAGTAAAGATGAGGAAACCCATTTGTCAGGTTGTTCTGGCCTTGTGTGATGATCAGGATATTTGGTCCCAGCACTGCCCTGGCCTTCTTTTTTCTTCTACCTAGGTGGATGTTCACATTACACATGGAACTCATGCTTCGGAGCATGCAGGTAAGATTTTGCTCTCTAAGATATAGTCCTTGGAGCTCCTTGTCTGCATTCCCATCTAGATTTGCATTGTGCTTCCCTTCTGCTGTAAGTTCATCAGCCACGTGCCATTAAAAATAAGGGCAGAAATAAAACTAGCTCGCTGCTCCCTGCCCCCCCCCCCAGCTTCTGAATACCAGCAAACAGTCTCCAGGTTGCTGGATGATTTTCCAAAGGGCTTGTGGGGCTGGAAAACCAGAAGATGTTTGGTAGCTCTGCGGCTGAAAGGAGGGAGGGAAGGTCTTAGGAGTCTGTGGCCAACAGAAGCCGACACTCTGGAATCTGTCTTGGCTGCCTTGTGGTCAGGCTAACTGTGTTCTTTGGTGATGTGAATTTAGTTACCTTGGGGAGCTGATTATGTGATGTCCTTCCTTGCACGGAGTTGCAAATGGCACGTAGAGGTTACCTCATTTTATCATCAAAGGAGCCCTTGAAAAAGTGCTCTCTCCAAATGGGAGCAGGGCATTAAAGTGGCAAATGTGGTTCAGAGTAAGGAAATGAAAAGCCATGTGCTTTGAGGCCAAAAAAACAGAAAAAAGTAAATTGGCTGCTTAAATGAAAGCATTTGAGCTGGCAGCGACTCAAGGAAAGGCCTCTGGGATGTGATAAAGAGCTGTGGAAATGATGAATTCAACTTTGGGACTTGTTAGCAAAGGAAGCAGAATTAACACTCTCGGGTCTTTCAGTGCATTTGTAACAGTTATGTGACACCCACCCATTTGGAGTGCTGGGTGCCATTCACGCCCTGCCCCAGTGAAGCAGACTGTGTACATGGTGTCTGGGGAAATCTCAACAGGGGGCAGGGTCCTTGTCCTTGGAGATCTCCAGGGGAATAGTGGGAGGGGAGTTTGCTGAGCTTTTAGCACATTCTGTTCACTTACAAGGTGGTGAATGCGTCTACTCTACACTCTCACGCAATTGTTTTCCACAGTAAATAAGCAACTGGCGGACAAAGAGAGAGTGGCAGCTGCCTTGGAGAACAGCCATTTGTTGGAGGTGGTGAACCAGTGCTTATCTGGACGACCGTGACACCCAGAGGTGAAGCCTGCAGGCACAGCTTACACCCAGTTCTGTTTATATTAGAGGCTGCAATGCTGTGCTTGCACCTCTATCTGTCTGAAATAACTGTAATTCTTTTGCTTTCCTTAATAAAAGCTCTTTGAGATTTTAGGCATGCTCATATAGAAAATGCACCATGAAAACGGGTGCTTCATCAATCTGCTTGGACTGAAGATTTTATAAACAAATTGGAGAACTCTAAACCTACCTGCATTCTGTGATCAGAGCTATGTTGTCCACTAGGTGAACATACCTGCGTTATTCTTTGATGACTCAGTAAAGAGGCAAGGGAGGAACACCTCTGCACTGTTTTGAGGGAGACCAAAGTAACCAGATTAAAATCTCCTTTTAAATGTGTGTGCTAGTGATATTTCAAAATGTGGCTGTTGGAAATTAACAACTTCGGAAGCAGATTTCAGCGTTGAGAGAGCTTCATAATCTGTTATACAGGACTCAAGCCACTACAGTTTCCAGTCACCACCACTGATCTGTGAGTGAGGGGAGGGAGTTAACACAAATAAATCTGCAGGCTTCTGGCAGGCATGGCACCTTTCAAGGAGAGGGTGTACTAGGCAGTGTGTACCCATTGCAGAGGCAGCACAATGGGTGCGTGCTGTGGGCAGCAGGAATGATGCTGTGTCGAGGGGGACCTTGCCTGCAGCCTGCAGGAAGCCAGCAGAGACTGGCAGCTCTCTTCTGCCCACGGAGTTGCCCACGGCAAGCTCTTTGTACAAGCCCAGCCCTGTGGCAGGCTTGGGAAGGGCTCTGAGCCCAGCTGTAAAGATTTCTCCCTCTTCCCAGCAATGCAACCAGTGGCAGGGAAGGGGTGTGAGAGCGTGTCCGTGCTGCCTGCCAAAGCTAGGGCATGAGGAAACAGCAGGCTGGCCTGCCGAGGGTCTGGAGAGCAGCCATGTGAACTGCCTGCCCTGAGGGGACTCCTCCCTCTCCTGTACCAATGGGAAGCCTGGCAGCCCCTCAAGTTTCCTCCACTCCCACCATGCCACACGCACGCACACACACCCCCAATAAACACAGGAGTTGCTCCCCGTGGCTTTTCCTTTGCCATTCGTGGGGCACAGCTGGGGAGGGGAGAGGCCCCCATCAGCAGAATGAAAGGCTCTAGCAGCTTGGCATACTGGAGTCACTGGCATATTTTATGATTTTCTCTTCTCCTATCAGTCTGGTAACTCCCTGCTTTAGCTGCTGGCTGCTGCCACCCCCCAGTTGAGGTGGACACACCCTCTTAAAGGCCTCTGGCCAACGGGGCTGCCTCTCTCTCTCCTCTGCCCTCAAGTGTCTGCTGTCCTTCCAAGGTCCTTCTGACCTCATTAGAACCAAATCTGATTCTAAACAAAGCACTTAAGCTGGCACAACATGCCTCTCTGTCACCACAAACAAGCAAAGACACCAGAGCATTGCTTGCAGAAATCTAAAATGGAACAATGCTGAAATGATGGGGGCTCCTTCCTTAAGGGGGGTGCACAGGCTGTGGCCAGCAATGTCTTTCTCTGCAGGACTGTGCCATCCTTGCCTCTATGAACGCCACAGGTGGGGCACGGTGATGCTGCCCGTTCCACCTGTTGGCCAAGAGAGCTGGGCAGGGCAAATCCCAAATTTGCAAGAGCTGCTTGGGTGATGTCTTTTTCTTTCTAGAACCCTAAGGTGCAAGACAAGGTTTTGTTTTGTTCTTTTGCAGGGGCAGGGAGACCAAATAGCTTTCAGCCTATGCTCAATCCAGGAATTTGTTTTCAGGAACCAAACCACACAGGCTGCCACATCCAAATCCACGCCTCATTTTTCCTCCCAAATTTTCTGCCACCTTAGTATAATTTTGAAGATGGGGACAGGTTCTTCTTTCTCTTTGGCATTACTAGCCCCATTCAAATATACTGGAATCCTGAAAATATGAGGCAACCAGACTGCCTTATATAATTGCCCAGTTTATTTCTCCTCCCTCTGCCCCCCCCCACAAGGAAGAACACGATTGCTTTGCAGCAGGGGAGGGGAGGGGGCAGGGCCCCCTCGGGTGGGTTGCTCCTCCATCCCATTTGCTCTGATGGAGCCTCCATCCCCAAGAGGAGGAACCCCCAGAATCGCCAGGCCCTCAGGTGGCAGCATTTCTGTCCCACTCGGAGGCAAGCCCCTCCTCTGCCTCTTTTTCACTGTTTCAGCAAAACCCATTTACTCTGCTGCGGGGCTGCTTCTGAGCCTAGTTATCTGTTTGCTGCTCAAGGGCAGAACAGACCCCACCGGAGGAGGATGTGGATTCTCCTCCTTTGGAGACCTTTAGAGAGAGGGAAGCAGAAGGCCCTCTCCGAGGTGTGCCCCACTGCCCCTCATGGGCCCTTCCGGCTCTAGGAATCTACAGCCGGTATGTGGCCTCCAGTAGCCTTAGTGAGGCCTCCCCGCCCCAGGAGGGACTCCCGAGCAGATGGGGGGGGCAGCTCTTCCAGTCTGTAAGCAGGCAGGCGGGAAGCATAGCGGGGGGCACTGAGGTCAAAATCAGAGAGGTTACTGGAGCCCCCCTGCCCCCTTGCTGGCAGCCACTCTAAGTCTGGATATTTTGCCTTCTCAGCCATGGGGCTGGAGGAGGAAGCCCCCGCCCCACAAAGGAGGGCACTTTAGCCAAGTCTGTATGTTCCTTCCTGTCAGGGTGGGGTGGGAGTGGAGGGGCAACGCACCCAAGGGGGATTCCTCCCCCTCCCCTCACCCTCCATGACAAATGAACAACTCCAAGTGGTGAAGCATCCCATGTTTTCCACACAACAACCTCCTCCATTGTCCGCTCTGGGATTTCTGAGCCGCCCAACAGAAGACCTGGGCAAGAAACAGCCAACCCAGAGAAGTCCTGGGGCAGACACCCCCCCCACAATCAACCAGAGACACCCAATAAATAAAGAATAAATACTACAACTGGGAGCTGCTCCTGCACTGTTTCCAGCAGCCCCCCCGCCCCATGTCCCTGGGGATCCCGCACAACCGGCTCAGTCCAGCAGCAGCCGCTCCAGCTCCTTGTCGTCCAGACGGTTGGTGGCAACAATGTGATCCAGCTGCTGCATGTAGCGCTCCAGGTCCTGCATGAAGTGGGGGATCCGGGCCCCCTCCAGCACACCGTATCTCTTCAGGCGCTCCACGTCTTCATAGGAGACCTGGGGGGAGGAGGAGGAAAGCCCCCCCGGCCTCAGGACCTTGTTGCTCGCGTGAGTCGCCTCACGGGCCAGTCCGGGACACCCACCACCTGGACCCTTTGCCTGCTGACTGACACAAGCGGGCGGCAGCACTCATGTCCCACACTCCCCCTCTCCCCACTTCGTCATCATCCTCTGCTACCGTCCTCCCTCTTAGTGGGGATGGGGGGGTGGGGCTGACAGACTCCCCCCTCCCCGACATGTTGATCTAGCATGCAAAGGAAGAACCGAACAGCCCTCTGGCACAGCGGAGCAGCCTGGCCAACTGAGCCAGGAGCCTTGGCCGGGCCTCTCATAACCACGGAAGGCCGAGGCCCCAAACCCAGGGGAGCTCCGCCACTGGATTCCCTTGCTGCTGCTATGAGGGGAGGGGGACCGGGGCTGAGTCGTGCAAACCTACTGCCGATGGGGATGGGTGGGTGCACCTCTCCCCATCCTTGAAAGGCTGCTCCTTCCCTCCCAGAAGCTCAGGGGCTCCCCAAAGGAAGCTGTGCTGTGGTGTTTCCAGGAAGGAGCCTGGCGCTGCCCACTTGCCCTTCCACAGAGCAACAGCAGGCTCCTGCCAGCAGACAGATCTGTTTGTAGGAGTGGCAACATCAAGGAGGGGCAGATGGCACCCAGGGGGTTCCCTGCCCATGTTTTCTGCAGTGAGGGTAAGTTGTTAGTGCCCCCTGCAACACACACATACCAGCAGCAGCTATCTCATGAGGTATTTTGTGTGTGTGTGTGTGCAGGGAGAACCCAAGTTTTAATGCAAGTTCTCTACAAGCTCTCCAAGGTTCTGGGTCTGGTTGAGGTTGGTGAGTGGGGTTCAGCACTTTGGAGAGCTCCTGTAGAGCTTGCCTGACAACCTGGAGTGGACTGGCCACCCCAGTGACATGGGACCCAGCGGCCACTACTGCCGCCACCTCCTCCTCCTCCTCCTCTCCCCTTGGGAGAAATGCTACTGCTGGCCTAGCGAAAAGAAAACCAAAAGAAAAGACCTCTTTGGGTCCAGGATGCATTCCAGGCAAAAGGCGTTTACCTTCCCCAGTGCAGCCAGCAAGTGGAAGTCAATGGTTTGCCGATGTCTCAGGATCCGGAGAATCCCATCCAGGTAGACCTGATCTTTACTGAAGCAGCCTGAGGAAGGAAGGAGGGAGGGAACATTGGCCCTCCCGCCTTTGACAGACAATGGGGCCTCCACTCTGCCCCTCCTCTTCCTCTTTCCAAAAAGCCTTTTCAAACACTTCTGTTGATGCCAGAGCCTTTAACTGCTGCACCTTTCGGGGGCCTTTGTAGGGTTGGCGGTGTGCCACAAAGACAACTACCATCCCCTGCTCCCCTTCCCCCCATCCCATGGGTCAGAGAACTTTGGGCAAAGGCTTTTCTCACGGGTGCCTCTGGAGTCCCAACACCCCTATGAAGAGAGAGCACCCCCCTGCCTCTGGCCAGCCCTGCCTTGCCCACTGCCTTACCTCTGCAGCCCTTGGGCCCCCCACCTGGCTGCCCGCCCCCTACTCCTCACCTGGCCCCGAGGTGTCGGCCTGGCCCCGCTTGGCCCGGACGCAGTACTCCCAGCGCACACCAGCGTCCTGCACAAAGGGTTCCAGCTGGCGGAAGAGGCCAGCAAAGGAGAGGCGGCCAGCCTGGTAGACCGTGTAGTAGAGGAGGGCGGCTCGCCAGAGGAAGGGCTGCTTGCGGAAGAGGACGCTGTGGAGACTGGCCAAGCCTTCCTCTGTGGGGTTGGCGGGCTGCAGCCCAAACTGCTGGCGGCCCTCGGGGCTGTGCCAGGGCTGGTGGGTGTTGTTGACCCCCCGGATGTAGTGGGTGCCTGCGGAGGGGAAAGAGGAGACAACTGGTCACCACAAGATCCCTCCTGTCCGGAGAAGATGGCTGCCTCTGCTGGACTTTCCTGCTGCTAGTGCATTCTGCCAGCTGACAGATCAGAATGCAGCCAGACACAACACTCTGAGCAGGGTTGATCTCACCAGAGCTCTAAAACTTGATGCTGGTCCTCTGTATTTAGCTTCCTGCTGGACCTGGGGAGGAGTTAGAATTGTCCCACAAAGCAAGTTTCTAGTCCTCCTGGGTATGAAAAGAGATGCCAGTATGGGGAAGCAGCGCTTGCTAAACTATCAAGGGGCACAGAGTTGGCAGAAGGAGACACCCAGGGCCAAGAAGGTGGAGACAAGGTCTGCCAAAGCCACTGCCCCCTCTCTGTCACTTGCACCATCTCAAGAAGCTGCTCCCACCAAGAGGCAAAACCCTGCAGGGCCAACTGGGCCTGTTCCCATCAGACGACCGGGGCCTGAACTGCGACACCACTCTAGAGCCTCTCAAGGGCCCAGTCCCCGACGCTGGCTGTCAATCCTGTGTAAAGCAAACAAGAATACAGAGTACAGCCTTTCCTGAGATGGTGAGGAGGCTGGCGGATGGGGGAACCAGAGGGAGTTTCAGCCACTAATTGCTCAGTCCTCCCTGCCACTTCCATGGGATCAAAAGCCCTGAAGAGTTCAAGTACCTTTTGCTGCCAGGTAAGGACATACAGAGGCCACAGAAAAAGAAAAGCTGTTAGAGGAGTCCCCGCTTTCCTCAACCTTCTGCCCTTCGGTTTTATGGACTACAATTCCGATCCCCCCAAAGCAGCAATGGTCCGGGTTGATGGGTGGTTGTGGCCAAAACATCAAAAGTGTAATAGTGGTAGAAGGCTGCAACAGGTACTAGGCCACAGGGAAGTTACTTCTTTGGAACCTCACATTCCACAGAAAGGAAACTAAGCTGACGCAAAGCTGTTTGTGGGAAGGTTTGCAGCTCGAGTCTGGCTGAGGAATAACAGGGCTGTGGGGAGGTCAAGCTCTGCAAAATGGCAGAACAGCAGGAGACCCAGACAGTTGGCACAGGGCAAGAGGAGGCAGCTGCCCAAGAGAAGGGAACAGGGCAGATCCACTTCGCTTGCAGAGTTTAAGTAGCCAGCCACTTCCTTGGTCTCTAATCCTCCATCACCACCAAAACCTGCTAGCAGAAAGACCAGCCCATTAATCAGCCTGTAAAATTCAGCCCAGAATTTTGCTAGCAGAGGTGAGCCTCCAGGCAGAGGAGCCAGACCCATAGAAAAGCCCTCCCCATCTGCCCAGCTGGCCATCCCTCCCTCGGAGGGGCCCCAGTGCTCAGCCACTGCAGGTGGCGGTCACAGGTCCCCTACCACCCCTCACTGCAGGCAAGGCCTTTGCTGGGCCTCTTCCATCCCGTGCCCACCCCCGCACACACCAAGAGCGTGCTCATTTTCTGCCCCCTCCCTCAGGGAAAGGGGCCCTGAGCACGTCACTGCCCTCGACAGACCCTGACCTATTTCATGGCGCAGCATCCCCTCCAGCCAGTTCTGACGAGCCCCCGAGAGGTTGATCGCTAAGGTGGGGCGGCCGTTCTCCACCATCATCACTGCCTGGGAAAGAAGATTCTCTGTGAGCTGAACCACCACCTGGGGAAAGGCAGAGGAGGAAGGGACTGTGTTTACAAGGCACACAAGCACTCGGCCCCCAGGGGACCAGCTTGGACCCTGGGTGGGCAAGAACCCTC
Source organism: Cyclura pinguis (assembly GCA_030412105.1). Taxonomy (NCBI): domain Eukaryota; kingdom Metazoa; phylum Chordata; class Lepidosauria; order Squamata; family Iguanidae; genus Cyclura; species Cyclura pinguis. Next base: position 234,093 of record CM059607.1, read on the forward strand.
TGCGCACGCCCAGCCAACAGCCTTGCTCGCCCTCAAGGGCTGCAGCCCCCCAAGAGCAGAAAACACAGCAGAGGCCTTGCACCAGAGACGGATGGACACACACGTAGGAAGGAGGGCTCTTTTCAGCCTCCCCCAGCACTCTATTGTGGACCTACAAGCGTTGTGCGTGCATGTGTGTGCACGCACTCATGCGCACCCAGACACCAATCCACACAGCCCAGCCTCAGCCCCAGCCCCAGCAGACAGTGTCCATGGCTGGCCCATATGCCCCCCAACTCTCATGGGGTGCCTCTCCACCAGCCACCACAGCACAGGCACTGGAGAGTCCTTGAGCAACAGGTTTTCCACTCAGCTGCCCACAAGCAGTCTGGACAGGGGCCACGGTGCAGACGACTGCCTCCTTGCATCGTGCAAGGGCTCTGTGGGGTGGAATGGTTCTGAGGGAGCACCAGTGCCGGGGAGGCCCTGAGGCACACCAGGCCGGCATCCTCACAAAAAGCATTGCTGGGGCCCCAGGAGGGCAGGCAAGAACCCCCTGGACCACCGGGTGAGGGGCAGGCATCTCTGGCCAGGCCTCGGCTCACCTCTCCAGAGCAGCCTTCCTTCTGCAGGTACTTCCGAATGACCGACCAAATCTGGCTCTTGTTGAGCAGCCTCCCCCCATTGGACGCCTCAAAGTTCTCGTAGGTGCCGTATTTCTCCAGGACAGCATGGATAATCCCCAGAGCCTGCAATGCACATGCGCACGCACACACTCACCATAAAACCAGCCTTGATGGGAGAACAGCTGGCCGGCCTACTGTTCAAAGACACCCTGGCTCAGCCACCACCACCAAACAGGGTCAGCACCTTGGAGAGGTCCCGCCACGCCCTGGCCTGGATCCCGGCCCTCCCCAGCCTGGGAGCCACTGAGGGAGCTGTGGCAGCAGGCAGCACCCAGAGGGGCCTCAGTGCATCCTAGCTGAGCTGCCCCCCCATTAGCCCCCAGGGTGTTCACAGTGTGATCCAGAGACACACTCCAAACAAATAGGGGAACGCAAGGAGAACGCCTGAGCCAGGGAAGCGTGCCTGTGTTGGGGGGCGTGGAGAAAGGAAGCGAGAGCTCCTATGGGTCTGCGGGTTTGTTTACCTGTGGGATAAACTGCCCGGAGGCCTCTTTATATTTTTCCAGCACCGTTTCAGGGAGGGGTTCCTCATATTCAAACTGGGGGTTGTAGGTGAAGGAGGACCGGAAGAAGGTGGCCTTCTCCTCCTCCACGTTGGCCGGCCGCAGGGCCACCAGCAGGCAGGGGCTCCTCCTCCCGCCCCCACCGGGGCCCCCCTCGGCCTTAGCCTTGGGGATGTGAGGGAGGGAGCTGGCGCTACGGATCTGGCCCCGGGTTCGGTCCCTCCGGTTCACCGCACATATGCTCTCGCTCCGGCGCATCCAGCCACGGGGGGCAGTCCAGCAGGGTGGGAGGCCAAGGGCTGGGGGCCCTACACTTGGGGGACTCCTCCCTGGGGGGCCTGCCCGGGTCTTCGAGGCCGCTTTGCTCGGTGGCCCCGCTGCGCCAGAAGAGTCTGACGATTCCAGGGAGAGGGAAGGAGAGAGGAGGGAGCGAAACCGCCGGTGGAGGCCGTCATACGGAAGAGGAGGGGGAGAAGCGGGGTCTCTCTTTTGGATGCCCCCTCTCTGCGGCAGGTCAGCACCAAAGACCTCCAGGCGTGGTGGCAGCGGTGGCCGAAAGGAGGGGGTCCCCGAGTCCAGCACCATCTTGCTCGCAGGGCGACGTGGCTCAGCAGGGGGCCATCAGTCCAGACCTGCCCGATTGGCTGGCTGGCCGGAGACCTTGCGGGCAAAGGGAAAAAGAGGTGAGACCTCCAGAGATAGAGGGAGGAAGGGAGCAGGCGTCGTCTCTCCAGCCTGGCAACAGGGCAAAAAGCTGAGTTGCCCCGCGGGTCCCAGGGAAACTGGGGGGGGGGCTCTGCTTGTGGGGAGGGGGCAGGGGATGGGGCTCAGACTTTAACCAGGGGTCCAAAATCCCTGTCTGTTGACCCGGTCTACCCTGCAAGGCTTTTGTGAAGGACAAGTCACGTACCTTTCTGTGGAGAGGGAATTGTGTCTGCGGGCAGCAGCTCCCGGGGGAAGGAGCGAACAGGTGGGCAGTTTGTTTATCCGTCCCCTGATCTTGGCACCTGCACCCGTGCCCCAGGCCAACTCTGGCCCCGGAGGGCAGCCCTGCTCCGGGCTCTGGGGCCAATTTCTCTTCTGCCCCCCCCCCGCCGCCATGGGCTTTCACTTGCCTCTAAGACTCCCAAAGGGATGGTGGACCTGAAAGCGGGTGGCCTGGGTGGGCTTTGCCCTGATGCAGGGGGCCCATTGTCCTGGCATCACAATAGGCAATGGAGGGGGGGAAGGGAGCAGGGAGGCAGAGGGGAAAGAAGAGCCCATCTGGGGGCGGGGGGGGGGACAGGAGAGAGACAAGGAGGGGCTCGCAAGGCCAGAAAGGGGGGAGTAGGACCGAAGCCCCCTGGCCCTCCTATTCCCGCTTGCGAGGGGGGCATCCTGAGGGAGCAGGAGCGAAGCGGCCCCCACCAGGCACCCCGGGGCCGACTACAGGCTCAGCCGGGGTGGCAAGGGACCCTCGCCCCAGGCGGTGAGGGAGGAAGGCGGCTCTCGCGGGGGGGTCGCTCCGCGAAGACTCTCTGGCGGCCCCCCGCGGCCCCAGGCGGAGGGCAGAACGGTCCGTTCCTGTTCCCCCAAAAGGTTCGGGCGCCGCCGCCCCCCCGCCTGGCCCACCTCAAAGCGGGGTCCGGAACGGGCCGGACGTTCCGCGGCGGCGAAGGAGCAGACAAAGCGGCTGCTTCGCCCCGGCGTCGGGGAGGTCTCAGCCCCGCCGCGCCGCGCTCCAAAGGGGGCCTTTTTGGACCCGCCGCCGTTCTACTGGCCCCGGAGGGAGGGAGGGAGGGGGCCCTCCTTTGTCGTTGCCACCCCCGCCGCAGGGCGACCAGCGATGCCAGCCGAGACGCGGGGGGGGGCGGCGGCGGCGCGGATCCCTCCTCCTCGGGGAGCTCTCCCTGCCCACCGCCTCCCGCCTGGTTACCTGCACCTCCTCCTCCTCCGCCGCCGCCGCCCCACCCCCAGTTGGCGGTGCTGCGGGGGGGGGGGCTGTCTTCGGGCGGCGCGCATGCCCAGACATTTCTCGCGAAGGCCTCCCCCTCGCCGCTTGCCGCCCTCATTGGGGCCCCGCCCCCAGAAGCGGACTCCCTCCGCCGCCGCGCTTGCCCCGGGGGGTGGAGGAGGAGGAGCGGGGCGGCCTCGGCGGACTGTCTCCCCCCGCCAACGAGTGGGAGAGAGAAGGGGGCAGCTTGGGCGGGGCGCTGGGCCGCCCGCTGCTCCGGGGGAGGGGTGGCGCGGGGCGGGGCGGGGCGGGGCGGGGGCGGCCTCTTCGTCCTGCTCGGGAGGAACGCCCCGTGGATCGCGTCCCCTGCTCCGATCGCGCTGCCTCCCCGGCTCGGAGGGTCGGGGGACTCCGGGTTTTAAAGACCCACCGTGCCGTGGGAGCGGGGGGGGGGGCTCTCCCTGCGCTGCGGAGGAGAAGTTGCCGGGAGAAGGAAGGGCGGCGCAGCCCGCCCTGCCGGCTCCCCGGGCGTCCCTGTAGCTGGGGAACTCCGGCGCCTTTGCCCTCCGAGGCCCGGGGAGGGGAGAGGAGGGGCGGCGGGGCGGCTCTCACCCTCTTGGCTGCCTCTGTTCCTCTTCGTCTCCGGGTATGCCTGAACGCGGCGCGTGCTCGGGCGGCCCGGGGAGGGCGGAAAGGCGCCCCCACTCCCACTCGGGCCGGGAGGACTGCGCCATTTGAGACAGCAAATGGGGGGGGTCACAGGCTGGAGGGCTCCTCCCCGCCCCCTCCCCAGTGCTCTCCTGGTAGAAAACGGCTGAGGCGGGAACACGGCGGAACCGGGACCGTTTGGCCCACGTTTAGATTGCTGGGTGGGCGGAGGGGTTTCTTCTGCGCCTCCCCTCTTCCCGGAGGAGAAGCGCCTGTGAGGACGGGGGACCAGAAAGCGCGAGGAGCTGCGGGCCAGCGGAGGCAGGAGGGGACGGAGCGGCGGAGGAAGCGGGGCCCCCGGTCCGTCTCCCGTCCGCGTGCGCGGGGTGGACGCAGGCCACGTGCAGGGCCGGCGGGTCCCGGTGAGGGCGATTCCCCGTGGACGGAGGGCGGAGGCGGTCTGGTCCAAGCTGAGTGGAAAGGTACAGGTAGGGTGCAGGATGGAGCCCCCCCTCGTCTGCGGCAGCAACGGGGCGGGGCAGGGGCTGCCGCCTGGAGCCGGTCCCAGTCTTTGCTCCGAAGGATAGGAGTCGGTTCCAAATGTGTCCGCATTTCCAAAGGGCCAGACATCTTGTGTTTGAGGGCTGCTTTCTATGGGAGGCTCCTTTGCCTTCCCTCGCCCACGTGGGGGGCAGCTCTTCCACCATGAGCCCTTGCACCCTGGCCCCCTTTTCCGGGGCTCCCCCCTCCCCTCCCTCCTGGAAGACGACTCCAGAATTCTCACACGGTTGTTAAAACTGAGCTTTTATCTGGAAATACACAGGCAATACAAAGGGTGTGACTGGACACTCTCAGGACCTCTGACAGCACCAACTCTCAGGCGGCCAACTCAACCGCCCCTCCCTAGGGGGAAGTCAAGGGGCTTTAAATGTATTAGAAAGGTGGGTGTCTCCCTCTCCCCCAGGAGAACCCACCAGCACCCGGCCTGCCCATCGCTCCTTGTCTGTTGCTGCAAACGGGCTTAAAACTCAGGGATGCCACATCTGGAGGGGAGGGGGAGCTGTCAGCGGGCGGCGGGCAGGCAAGGTCTCACCTGCTGGCTGCTAACCTCTTGCCCTCCTCACTCAGCTGCCCCCGAGCTCCTCTCTGTCCCCCCTCGGGATCTCATTGGACCCCTCCTTCCTTCCTGGCCCCCTTCTCCTATGAGGGGCCAACTATGAAATCACACCATTTTATACAGAAACCGCATTTTGGGACAGTCTTGACTCACGGGAAGGAACGCACACAACTTGACTGCTCAAAGGGCAGGGTGTGGGTTTTCAACCTTCAGTCCCCTAAAGTGATGTGACTTCAGGGAGAAACGTCTCCCCCATTATTGACGGGTCGGTCAAGGGTCTGGGTGTGAGAGGACTGGGGCCAGCAGGGGCTCTTTCTCCCCTTCCTGTTAGCTTTGGAGGAAGGGAGTTTTGCCAGGGGCACCTTCTGTTATCACCCCAGCGTGACAAACTGTGCGTGTCCATCCCGTGCCCCCTTTCCTCTGACGTGCTCACTTGGGGTAAGCCCCACTGAATTTAGGGGGAATATAACATCCAGTGGACTAAAGAGAGGAGGGGTCTGCTTGTGTCCACTTGGGGGAAAGGTCTCCCACCAGTGTTTCCTGTTGCTCCTTGCTGCTCTTTTCAGCAGTGCCAGGGGCCTGCCAGGGTGTCTCTCCAAGGGTTGAAACACTGCCAATACCTGGCCAATCTGTGCTGCAGGAGGCTTGACTGGCTGGCATCCTCCTCCCGCCCAGTTTGGTGGAATCCCCTGCAAGGGATGCTGCAGATGTTGCCCAACTGGTGGCTCCAACGTCAGTGGGTCTGCTTTGGGTTTTAGTCAGAACTTCAGAGGAGCTACCCAAGATGCCAAGTCTAGTGTTTTGGGTTGCTCCATTAGTATTTGGACCATCCATGGCCATAGTAGCCCCCAACCACTCCTGGGGGCTGCGGGAGGGAGCCCAGTGATGCTTTGCAGCAGAAAATGCTGGCACATGAGGTGGAGCTGCACCTCAGCTACAGGGCCCTCTTTCCTCCAGTGACACCCCACAGCCGTGGCCAGAGGTGGAGCAATAAGAAAGTGCAGTATCTCTGAGTGTCTCACTCCCTTTCCCTTCAGGACCATGCCCCAGTGGGTGAGGGAGTCCCTGGTGTTGGTCAGGGCTGGGGGAAGACAGGCCCAGCAGCTGCCCTGAGTGGACAGAGCAGGCTGGCCTCCGGCCTCCGGTGGGGAAAGGGGGGCCTGTCCACCCTCCAACAAGGAGCAAGGATGCCGCCAGGATGTGGCTGACTGTGCGAGCAGTCTTCTGGGGAGCACTGCGACTCCTTGCCAAGTGTGCTGTCAGAGTGTAAGGGGCAGCTCTTCCCTGGTTGCGAGGCTGGCCGAAAACTGGAGGTTCACTTCCAGCAGAAGCATGTGTGGTAGGGAAACGCGCGCTCTCATCAGAAAACCATTTTTCTGAACATGAAATGTAAGTGGCACGGCTGCGTGCATCAGCAATTTATATGCACCCTTCCTCTCAGTCTCAATCAATCAATCAATCAATCAATCAATTGCATTCTCTCTCTCTCAAAAAAAAAAAAAAGGCAAAAGAGTGGGGCAGGAAGCTGCAAATGCCCCCCCCTCTCTCTCTAAAGCAGCATAGGCTTAGTGGAGCACAGGTGAGGAGTCTCTCCATCAGCAGACACCCTGGAGGAGGAGGACGAGGATGGGGAGAGCAGATGTAAAGCAGCCCCCTGATCCCCTGCCCAGTTCCCTTAGGAGCAGTCTCAATTTTTTTTGGTGGTGGGTTTCTGGGGGCCCCCTTCTCCAATACTGACGCTGCCAAAGAGGATCTGGTTGATGTGGTGGAGAGTGCGGTTGTCAAAGACCATGTTGAGATGGTCAATGCGAGGCAGCTCCAGGACGTGGACCGCCGCCTCCTGCTGGCCGCGCCACTGCTTGCAGAGCTCCATGCTCCGTGTGCTGACGGTGTCGTCCCCGTCCCCATACAGGATGTCCACGGGGTCCTCGTACGGGAAGCCCTCGTCGTAGATGTAGGTCTCGGCGGTGGGCAGCCCTGTGCCGTAGAGGCAATAGACGGGCACGCCCGGCGGGGGCAGCCCCTTCAGGAGGTCCTTGGTGTCATTCCACATGTACCAGCCATCCTCGAAGTTGACGTCGGCGAAGAAGCGCCGGTAATCCCGGTAGGTGTAGTTGTAGGAGGGGGTGGAGATGAAGACATGGCTCTCGGGCCAGGCCAAGTTGGTGGGGAACGTCCAGGGGCCGCTGGTGGTCATGCGCTGCTCCTCACGCAGCTTGATGCTGGACATAATGGGGATGCCTTGGTTGTCCCCTGCAATTCAGACCATGGGAGGCGTCAGTGGCAGCCCCTCTCACGAGAGGCCCTCCCCCAGTAAGGTACACGGGGGCGGGGGGGCTTGCGGCGGATGTCTGGTCAGACCAAATGGTGCTCCGCTCCCTTCTTCCGCCTCCAGGCCTGAGACCGAGCTGCCTGGGTGCACACCCATTTTCTTAATCCGTTCTTTTTACCAGGGGACCATATTTGGCACAGGCAAGGAGAGAGGCCTCCCTGACTGTGGAGCCACAGGCAAGGATGGGGGACTCACACCCTGGTGTGGGAGGAGGTGGGGGAAAGAGTGGCATCCCTGCCCTAGAGATTGGCGAGGATGGGAACACGAGGCCCCTTGAGGTCCCTCCCGGTCCTGTCCTGCCCTGCCCCGTCCCCCGTCGGCTCCAAGGCTTCCCCAAGCAGATGTGAAGGGGGCCCCCCTGGGGGGCAGCAAGACATGGGACATATACCATTACGGGCACCACATCCAGAGGCCTGGAGCCGAGGTGCTGAGCTCAGCCGGGGACGGGGGTGCAGGGCAGTTAGTGCCACGCGGGCTGGCAGGCCGGCCGCTTCTCACCTGAGGCCAGGACCCGCATGGACTTCACAGCTCCTCCCCAGGGGGCTCCCAGGGAGATGAAGCCCTGGATAAAGCGGTCTTTCCAGGCCTGGGGCTGCTGGAGTAGGAAGTAGAGGATCTTGAGGTTGCCCATGCTGTGCCCGATAAGGAAGACGGGCTTCTGGTAGGCCTCGCGCATTTCCTCCACCAGGGCCTGCAGGTTCCGGAAGTACTCCTCTTGCCCACCTGCCAAAAGGATGGGTGCAGCATCAGACCCCTTCCCGCCTCTCCCGCTGCTTCTCTGCGGCCCCTTTTCTCCCCGTCCCCTTCAGCTGCTGCCCAGGAACCAAAGAGCCTCCCAGCTCCCGCTCTCTTTCTGCAGGCAAGGATTTGGATGCAAGCTGCGTGTTCCTCATGCAGGGCCCCAATGCTGAGCTGGGTGGATTGATGGTTCCATCTTTGCCAATGTGTATGGGTGTTGTATGTTGGCATTCCTTTCTCTGCAAGTCTGTATTTGGGGCATCGTTCTCACTGGCCCCAGGCCTCCTCCCACTTGGGAAAGGGCCTGGGGCCAGTGAGAACGATGCCCGAGATACAGACTTGGAGAGAAAGGAATGCCAACATACAACAGTCGTACACACTGGGACCAGATTGGGACCCTCCATGTCCACCCAAGACTTTCCTCCATGAAAGGCAGGAGGGTGGTGTGCAGAATTCACTAGGAAAAAGGCAGAACTTCTTCTGGTGCTGTCGCCAGCAAAAGCCCTTCACAGACAGCGAGACCTTCTGCACGCAAGACCGATGTCTTCTACTCCAGGGCAGGGCGAGTGTGTGTGTGTGTCCTGTCATACTGCATCTTACATTTACCTCAGGGCTGTGACTGGCAGAAGGACAGTCACCCCCTTCTTCTGCGCCACGTGTCTGAAACTGCTGTTTTACTAGCCGGGGACCAGATGCACGTGTGTGCGTGTGTGTGTGTGTGAGCAAGGGAGAGAGACTCAGGCTGGGTGTGCCCCCCACCTTCTCTGTCTTAACAGAGCACTCAGGCTTGGCTTTGGCAGAAGGCAGCTAAAGACACAGTGGCCCCCTGACTGAGCACTGCCTCGGTACCCCTTTCTAATTCCGCTTCCACTGACACGCGCGCGCGCGCGCACACACACACACACACACAGAGACTTCCTTCCTCACCAGGGTCCCTTCTTGGAGGGGGGAGATGGGGGGCTGCCCCTCCCTCCCTCACAGCACCCCTCAGTTGGTACTCACTGGGCCCAATCCTCCAGTCATAAGGGGCGGCGCGCACTGACTGGTCTCGCACATAGCCGTTGTTGACCAAGTGCTGCACCATGGTGTGGAGATACCCTACGGCAAGGAAGAAGGGGAGGGGAGGGGAGGGAGAGGGAGAGAGGGAGGAGAATGAAGCAAGGGAGGAAGTGCTGCTGGGTCCCACCCCCTGCGCCTCCCAGGTGGGCCTCCCCAGGTGGGCGACACTTCTCCCTGCCCACACACATTGCATGGCTCATGTGTGCCTGTTCCTGCCCCCTAAGGTGTGCTTTTTCTCTTGAGAGCGATACTCCCAAACCAGGACCTAAGTACAGAAGTGGCTCTGAATGCATGCAGACTGGACCCCGCACTCCCGGGTGGGAAGCGGCTCTTGCGACCTCTGCCTGTGCTGCCCTCCAGCTCCCAGCTTTCCTCTCAAGGTACAGGTTGCACCCCAGCCCTGGTGAGTAAGATGGTGAAAAGCTTCCAGCTAACTTCAGAGGGGGCCATTCCACAACAGCCTTGCCCCCGAAGAAGCAGCGTCTTACCTGTGGCTCTGGGCGCTGAGGAATAACACGCCAGGCTCTGCAGAACTTCCACACAGAGCAGATTTGGCTTTGGCAGGCAATGCAGGCTTTGATGCCACTCCCACCTGACTGCGAATAAGCCTTCTCACCAGCCCCAGAGGGCAGCTGTGTGGGACCGGCCACAGGCATACTGAAGGAGTAAAGACCCTTAGTTTGGAAGGGGGCAGTGGGGGCCGCCCACCTTCTTCTTACCAGCCAGTTTGCTCTTGTCCAAATATTCTACTGAGTAAGTCTTGCCAAACCCGGGGACTCGGATTTGCACCCCGGGAGCGTTGGACAGTCTCCGCGTGGTCCGGTTGTATACCACTCTGCACAGGAGGGGAGCAAAAGAAAAGCATAATTTTGGACTCTGGGTTCCCAACCTGACTGTGATCACCAACTCTCACTATTGTTTAATGTGTGTTGCCCCATAGCAAAGAGAGTGTAGCAGTTTTTAAAGAAGTGGCCATTTTAGTCTCTTGCAGCATAAAAAGCAGGAAGGGAGCAGGGAAAAAGAGGAGTGTGGCATCATCTTCAAGGTCACTCTGTACCACATTTGAAGAAGTGGGTCTATAGCCACAAAACCTCATGTTAAATTAAAAACCAGTGAGTCTTAAAGGTGCTGCTACATTCTTTTTTGTCCCCCTGGCCCTTTTTTAATGCTGTAAAACACACTGGTATTAGAAGGGAGTATCACCATGACACTGTGTATATTTTGTGTGGAATCAGATTAAATCAAATCAAATATCAAATTAAACACAGCTTAGTTTTAATTCACAACAGATTTTTTAGAATGTAAAGTTGGTCCCATGAAATAATGCTGAGAAGGTCTCTGACAAGACATAGCTTGGGACCAATCAGCTTTTCAGTGGCAGTCAAAACATTGCAGCTTGGCAAAAGTCTTCCTGTGGGTTACAGTGTGCTTTAGCTTTTGGATGGGAGGTGAATTTGATTTTGGTATCCCCTCCTCTGGGACTCCCTCCGCAGCCCCCCGGGCATACATTTCTGCTTGTCACAATCCCCTCTCCTTCCCACCGTCCATCCGAGCAAGGTGCATGCTGCAAAACAGAGGCCTCTCATAGGGGACAGAGGCCCTTTGGGGGAAATAGCAATGGTAGGAAATCTGGCCGAGGTTTGCTGGCAGCCACCCAGTTAAAACAGCAAGGAAAGAAAGAGAAAAAGGAAGGAAGGGCCAGGAGGGCGGCTAGGCAGGTGGGCAGGGAGTGGCAGCACTTTGCCAGGACACCCTCTTTGGGAGGGCAGGAATGAGCTGTGAAAGGGTGTGTGTATGTGTACCTGGTGTTGTCAATCCAGCAGTCCACCCCAAGGGGCAGGAACATGTTAAGGTTGAGCCAGATGGTGAAATAGTCCTCTGTTTTGCGGTAGCACATCCAGTTCACCACGTCTGGCTTGTCCAGTTTGGCTTCTAGCTGGTTCCCCAGGCAGCCAGGCACTGTTGGTGGGGAGAGAGAAGAAAAAGCCTGTCTGGAACCCCTGGAAAAATGGATCAAAAGGCCCCATAGAGAACATGGCCGTGGGTCCTTGCCTCCTGGCGTTCTGGTTTAGGTTGCAGCTGCTGGACTGTGCAGGTCTGGCTTCACACAGGGATTAGGGCTGGCACCTCGGGGAGAGACGGCCAAGGGTCTCCTGGTCCTTTGCAGGGCTCCTCCTCCAAAGAGAATGCAGCTGGTTTGTGTCCGAGGAGAGCCCCAGCGGACAGGGAAGCCCCGGGTGCCTCTGGACTTTCCGGGGGGAGGTCCCGTCACATTCCCCTGCAAAGCCTGTGTCTGTTGCTTGCTTGCCGAGAGTCAGCTCGCTTTCTTCCTGAAGTCAGAAGTGGTGACTCCTTTGGGCTGAAAGGGGACTCGTGCTTTACTAGAAATATATACCCGCATCTTTCCAGACCCATCTCTCCAGCCCTTTTCCAGGTTTTTTACATCCTTCTAAAAGTGGCACACAGAAATAGAAGTAGGACTCCACAAAAGGTCTTACTGATGCAGAATAAAGCGAAGTAGCTGCTTCCCATGACTTGAAAGCTCAGGTTTCCTTAATGCAGCCTAAAATCACAGTGGCCTCCCCTGCCACACACACCTTTTATATCTACCACGGGTGCATATGTGGATGTGAATGTGTTATATTTCTAGGTGGCCCCATAACCAAAGTCCTCTGGGCAGTACAGAGAGAGAGAGAGAGAGAGAGAACAATAAAAATATATTACAATGAAAAACACCCACAGCAGAGACAGAGCAATCAAATGAGAGACAGCAAAGTTTGTATGTTAGAAATCTTAAGCCCCACGATCCAGGAGAGCTGCCCTGAGTCAGCTAAGAAGCCTGGGCAGATGGAGAATTTCTTGCTACCGGCCCTCCCCAGAGATCCCAGCGTAGGGTCTGGGAGACTCTTTGGGGTGGGTATTAAACCATTACGGACCCTCCTCAACACCTGGAGAAGGGGCTGCAAGGAAGACCTTGCAGGCGGGTGTTTTGCAGGAAAAGGCAGTAGCCCTTTGGGACTGAGGCTCCCTCTCCGTTGCTGGACCCAACCCAAAGGGCTGGCTCTAATTGACTCCTAACAATCCCTGCCTATGTTTTTCTGCTGTTTTTCTGTGGAGGTGCCTTCATAAAGCACAAGGATGTCCCCTCCAAGGTTTCATAGAGGAAAACTGAAACCCAAGTGACCAAGCAAGATCAGAAGGGGGTCAAAATGGCAAAAGTTATTAAAGAGGGAGAACAGACAAGCGAGGAGATGAGTGGATTCAGAAGAATTTCTGAATGCCCTGGGGATTTTCCAGCTGCTACAGCTGGCGATTCTGTTGGTGCCTTCCTTGATCTGTGGGAGATGGCCCCAGCGGCTGACGGCATTGCTTCCCAGCCTCATTTGCTTGGGTGAAGGACCTGGGTTCCTGGGTTTTCTGGGGGAGGTTCAGGGCAACAAAGTGCTTGAGTAGAGGCTAGTGGCAGAGAAAGAGTCTGGGGATGCATCCCATCCCGAGGGTTAGAGCCCATTCCAGAGCAGTGAGGAAGGGTGGGCCGTGGGGGGTGGCAGGGAGAGGCAGAGCCCTTTGGAGAGGGAAGGAGAGAGAAACAGCCCGGGAAATTGGCTTGGATCAGGCCAGCAACCCTTTAGGAACCTGAGCCAGGTGAAGGGTGGCCTGTGCTCTCCCCGGGGGCACAAAAGCCTCTCCACCAGCTGGGAGGGGCTCTGATGAAAACAGGCTGGTTGGTAAGGAAACCTCTGCTGGGAATGCAGAGGTTGATTTTGCCAAAAGGAAAGCAAGTTTCAAGTCATCCAAGAAGGCAAGCTGCCTAAGCATGACAGGGTTCATTAACAATTGTGGTAACTGACTTTTTTGTTGTTGTTCAATTTTGTCATCCTATTCTGTCCATAAATATTCTTTAGGATGATTGACCCTAAGAAGATAGGACAGGATGATCTTTCCTAATTTCTTGGCCTTGAGAGATATTCCTTTGGGATTCCAGTAAATCAGGCTTGCTCATTCTTGTTTACTGTCTTTCTTACTAACCTTTTGGTCCTGGTTCTTGGCCAAAAGTGCTTCCGTTTTCCCTTCCCTTTGGTCAAATAAAAAAGGCTGTTGCTGCCCACAGGCTTGCAGTCTAAAAACGGGGGGGGGGGGGTATAAAACGGGGAGAGGGAAAACTTGGCCCCACGTGTTTCCCTGGGTCTGGTTCCTTGGAAGCGCTTAAGAGGCTAAGAGAGGCTGGAGAGATCCGGGCGCAGGCGGTAGCTGGTCGTCCTGAGGCCTCCCGCCCCCCTCGCTCCTGTCTGCCTCTGACCTCTGCGTTAGGGGCCTCCGTGTCACACCACCCGTTTGGGGAAGGCAGAGGGCGGGCGGGCGTTTCGTAAGACTGCTTGGCTCATCCTCCTCCCCTTCTGAGGCATCCCAGGCACCAGTCATTTCCTGGGCCTGCAGCCTCTTCCCTTCTCTTTGCCAAGGTCACTGCGCTCTGGCTTATCTGCTTCAGGAGTATTTGAACCCAAACAGCAGGGCACCCTCTCAGCCGCAGAAGGTGGTGCCGCTCCAGCGCCCTTCTTCTTTGGGAGACGGCTCTTTGGGTGCCCTTCAGGGGCGACGTGAGGGTGGCCTTCTCCCTCCCCACCCCATCAAGGACTGACGTCTGGCAGAAGGCCGGCCGCACGTGAGGGTGGGCTTTAGTTCTTGCGCCCTTCCCCAGCGGCCCACAGCCCTCAGGCCAACACCAGTGCCAGCCCAGAACTGGTTCCACCTTGTGCTGCTGCCAAACCACCCCGTCCCTCTTTGGGCAAACAGACATAATCTTTCAAAATGCCTGGCAAACAAAGCAAAGTCCGGCCCTGGTGCTCTCTGGAGGAACAAAATGCTGGGAAAGGACGTTGTCTCCAACAGGGTCAAAACAGGGTTACGGTTAGAAGGGAAGGTGAGGCGGAAATGCCCCTCTCCGCACAATGAAGGGAGTCCCCTGCCAGGGGTTCAGAGGCCCTGACGGAGCCGGAGTTGCCAGACGCTGCCCAGGCTGGGGGTCCTGTGCCAGAAGCCCTCACAGAAAAGAGAAACTGCTGAGCGAAAGGGCACCTGCTCCTGCCCTACTGCAGCAAAGCTGCAAAAAGAAGCACCATCAACCAGACTTTTGAAAACGGCCCCTCTGCCCTCCTGGGTCACCCTGCCCCATGTTGCCCTGCTGTCCACTCAACCACTTCCCAGGGGATGAGCTGGCCTGGCGAGGAGCCCCCCCCCCCGCTTGGTTCTGTTCCTCTCATTACATTTGTTATCGTTAAAGCGGTGATCACAAGTTGCCAGCCTTCTCAGGAGAGTAATGGCACCCATACTCCTATAACTGGGACACAGAAGCCCAGAGGCATGCCTAAAACCAGGCAAGGACCAGCCTCACTGGGATGGGTGGGCTGTGGGGTGGCCATGTTGGGGGAGGGGGGAGATGGTTTTATTCCACGCTGACCGACCGATGGCTACTCCACTGTGCCTTTGCAAGGGGGCTGCTGTGTTGGAAACATCAAGAAGGCCGACGGGGAAGAACTGAGCATGAAGGGGATGGAGAGATGCCTGCAGATCCCTCTGTTGGACCCCCCTTCCCCATGCAATGCTGGGATTTCAGTGGGGCAAAATCAGACCTAAATACTCTAAAGGCACCAGATCCCGCCTAACCGGGACAGCCCTGGTTAGTACTTGGATGGGAGACTGCCAACGAATCCCAGGTGCTGTAGGCCAAACATCAGAGGAAGGAACTGGCAAAACCACCTCCGAGTGGGATTCCTTGCTTAAGAAAATGATGAAATTCCTGGGGTTGCCAGAAGTTGTCAGGCCTCTAGAAAACACATGCACACAGAAGACCAGGGGATGGTCCTGTGCAGCTCTCAGGGAAAAGAGGAGCAGTGCAGAATCCACCTTGTGGCTTGAGAGACTTCAGGAGGTGGAAGGAAAAGGCAAGGCTGTCTGCTAGAACTATGTTGTTGGCTGTGGCTGACGCCCACCGGGGGCGGGGGATGCAAGCTCTAAGGACCCCTTAGTGCTGAGGGTCAGGTGGACAGTGCCCCCGCTGCCCAAACCACCGGGCTGCCCCCTAAGTGTCCCAGATGTGTGTGCAGCTGAGGGAGAGGAGACCCCTGCATGCAAGACTGCCTGCCTTCTCCTAAACAATGTTTCCAGCATGGAAGGGAGAGGCTCTGGCCAAACGCGCCATGGATGCACTGTCCGCAGAAGCCTGAGTTTGCCAGCCAGGCCCTGGAGCAGCCAGAGGAAGCATGGCCAAAGTGTGCCACGTGCATGCTCTCCTGCCCGGGACTCTGCTGGGCCCCACTGCTTACCTCCCAGGAGACCACATTTTGGCCGACTTACCGAGTATGACAGGAGGGGTGTTGTTGGAGAGAGCAGCTTCTGGTGTGGAACTAGGGGGGAAGAGGACGTTGAAGAGCCAGAAGGCGCCTCCTGGCTGGAGGAAGGTGAGGAGGAGGAGGGTGGCAGCGGTGGTGGACCTGGCCTCGCTCCCCATAGCGACCGTGTTGCACTCCCTCCAGCTCTTCCGCCCTCTCTGACCAGGAGTTGCCTTTGTATCGCAGCTCATGGATGGGAGGAGGAAGAGGGAGGGAGGTGGGGAAACATCTGTGGGCAGCGGGGGAACTGGTAGAGAGCAGCCCACATGGGCTGTCTTTGCCTCTGGGCCCCAACCCTGGGAACTGGCTGGGAGGGAGCTTCATTGCCAGAATTGAAGGTTCAGTTCTAGAATGAGAGGGAAGGGGGGGGAGAGGGGAGCGGGGAGCGCTCTGGCAAGCAAATGCAGCAGAGGGGGGGACATTTTGCCTTGTGCTGTCTAGGTGAGTGCTGGAATGTGCAAAACTGCTGGCCATCAGGGTCAGCGTCCTGGCAGCCAATGGCCAGGATTCCAGAATAACAAGAACCAGATGGAGCAGGGATGCCTATTTTTATGACAAGCACGGCTCCAAGCGAGATCCCTTCCAAGTGCTTTGCGTTCCTCACTGTTTGCCTGGAAGCCAAAGAAGGGCCTAAGAAGACGGGAAGCCTGACTGCTGCAAACTTGGAGCGAAGCTTCTTCATAGAACGTTAACACTAATGGCTGGAAAGCGCATTCCACCACATTTCTTTTGCCATTCTGTGGCTTTCATAGGACACAAAAGGATGATAGCACAGCATATTGAAAATGCAGACAGAGGACTTAGAAAAGCAGCAGCAGTGCTGTGACCCACATGAAGACTGGGGGGTACAGGTGGGACAGCATGTGCTGGTACTGGCTTGAAATACCATGGGAGTTTGCCTGGACCACTTAATGACATTCCATTAGCAAAATCACCAGGAAATTGCACATGTTCAGAGCGGGACCCTCAGCTGATGTGTAATCCTTTGGCAATGTGGGCCTGAACTGGAATCTCTGCCAAGGTTCCTTCCAGCTTTATACCGGGGGGGGGGACAGGCAGGGGGACTGGGAACCATCTTCCAGCTGTTTTCAGCCGTGAAATGTGACGGTGTCATGGCCCCCTCCTTGCCCGCTCCCCTTGCAACCTCCTGGCCCTCCTCAGAAAGGCAATACTTGTGCCCCTCGCTCCACAGCAACTGCCCTCTGGCAAGGAGAAAACTCACACGGGTGCTGTTCTTCCAGATGCCGTGGCCAAGCAAGAGCCGTCTCTTTGGAACGTTTTCCTAGGAGGCCGGCTCGTTCGTTGAGGGATGCCGCTTTGCCTCTCGCTGGGGCAGCAGAGATGGCAGGAAGCATCCCCCAGATAGCCAGGGAGAGAGGAACCCTGGGAAATTCTGGCACAACAACAGAAGGGTTTCAAATACTTTAGGGAGTTCTTGTTTTTAAATGAACGCACTTGTTTTAAAAGAAGAGGGAGACCAAGATCTTGGAGTGTTTTTCCAATCCATGTCCTTTTGTTTTCCACTGTCATGGTGTTCTTAGCATGTTGCAAATAAAAAGGAATCTGCATAGCAGCGCCTTTAAGACTAAGTGGTTGACTTTAGCAGGAGCTTTTGCAAATTACAACCCACTTCCTTTAGGGCACTGATGGAGTTAACACTGAAGCCCCCCAGAGTTTGGCAGTTCCTTGGTTGTGAGGGCGAGCCCAGAGCATATCGGGATACAGAAAGATGCCCATCGTGATCTGTGCTAGAGACCTTCTAACTGCAAGATGACAGAGCCGGGGAGCAGCCTGTCAAGCCGGTGGTAATCTTGAAGTACAAAAGCAATAAATCTGCTTACCAAAAGTAAATTCCCTTGAAGTGAGTAACTTCTTTTGGAAGAATCTCTTGCTAAAAGTGCAATAGGGAAGGCACACGTGTTTTAGTAAAGGTAGTATTTAATGACATCGCCCTGCCAGTCTAGGTCAGCGGGCAAAGGGATCTTGTAGTACCTTTGAGACTGAGATAAATGTAATAAATAAATGTGGTGTGCTTTGAACCAATGTCTCTGGGGGACTGTGGATGTGCCACACACTCACAGCCCCAGAAAACCCCACGGTGGGTTTGCCTTAGGGTCAACCTGAAGGCACACAGTAACAACAACAATGTTCCAGTTCAGGTGTTTCTTCTTCCAGCCTTTCCCTGAAATTTCTGTGTTCTCCAGTCTTTACCTGGAGATCACTGATAGCGTATCCAGGAAGGTTAAAATGTTCTGCCACCAGTTTTGCAATGCTGATTTTTTTAAATATCAGATGGTGTCCATTTGGCCTCTTTCACAGACAAGGTTCCATTTGTTTAATGAGGAACGCAGGGGGCCGCATTGCCAATGTGAGGTCGGCACAGAGCCCTCAGGGGAATGTGCAAGCAAAGGTGTCTCGAATGTTGGGGATGATGCTGTTAGACCCTAGGATGCTGCTGCCAGGGTAGGGGTATCCCCCAAGAGGGGTGGGGCTGCTCTGAATGTGCCACCATGGAGATCCGTGGGGGGCCCCACAGTTTCATCGCCAGCTGCCAGGTCCTTTCCTTGCTGATCTGGGGCATTTTTCCACACTGCCTCTCAACCACTTTCCCCAGAGCAGCCCCTGGTCTTGTTTCCAGGGGTGCCCCTGGGCCTGCTCTCCCAGCCTCCCAAGAGGGGTGGGGATGGCATGAGCCCCCAGGGCAACGTGAGGAGGGCCGGGTGAGACGGAGGCCCGGGCTGTCCTGGCACTCTGGGATTGAGAGACATCGAGCGGCCCTAAATGGGGCTGCACCGGGTGTGGATGCCCCTCAACCAGACTTTCCCTGCATGGTCAGTGAGGACTTTACTCAGCTTGAGCTACTTTGCCAGCTGTAGCCACAGTTGGAGAAGATATCCTTGCTATCTCCTTAGCATAATAAGAGGGCTGCAATTGAAGACCCCAGAAAGCTTCACTTGGAAAGAAGTGTTGCTCTGAAATAACCCAGGAGCAGATATGCTTCCACACTGAGGTCACCTGCACCGTTTGCCCTTTTGCAGTGCCGGGGCTGAGTTTGGAAGCCCCGGCTGTCGAGGAGTGGCCAGCTGGTCCCTCAGGAGCCAGCGGCAGGACCTTCTTAGTTATGGCACCACAGTGGTGGAGCTGCCCCCTTCCTGGGGAAAGCTTATAGACCTCCTCCCCTGGGGTGGGGTGGGTCTCCCCTCAGTTTCTAAGGTGCAATAAAAGACGAGATCCTTGTTGTTTGTGGACCTTCCTCCTCTTTCTTCCCTCCCTGCCTTGTTTTGAGTTCCTCTGCTTGATCTCTCTGACATTCCTAACCAGCTACGTGGGCTTGTTTTGGTTGGCTAGCAGTCCCTGCAAGCAGCTTTTATTGTTTTCCAAAACAGAGGCACGGCATAAACACTGAAGTGAGTCAGGGCCTCGTCCATTAAGTGGACTCCTCCCCCCCCCATTCAGAGGCAGGAACATCTGGTGCTGGGGACACGTGGGGCTGGAGAAGCACTGGGGAGGCATCACCTCAGTCTCTGCGTGTTTTCTGGCAACACAACTTTCCCATTCGCTCTGAATGTGCGCCCGGCCTGTCTGGCCTCCCCCTCCCCTCCCCCTCCCCTAAATAACAGAAAGCACCCCCCCCAGCCCAGAGGTGCTGACCGGCCCACCCCAGTGGTGGCGCCTCCTCCTCCTCCGCTGGCCCAGAGCCCGAAGGACCCTCCTCGGCCCCACCTTGAGAAACGAACAAGAACAGCAGCTCACAGGCCCAGATGGGTATTATTATTATTATTATTTTATTGGACACAAACTCGCTGCTTTGCCTTAGATCTGGTCAGTGCACTTTGTACAGAACCCAGTGAGCTCAGGAACATAATTCTCAATTCATTTCTTGCCAGCAAGAAAGAAGGATAAATACAGTGGAAGCTTATTTTCTTGGAAAAGTCTCTGGGGTGGGTGGGGCGATGGGGGGGCGCAGACGTGAGGGGAGCAGGGCCGTGCGCTTCTGGGGTCGGGGTCGAGGGGGCAGGCAGCGCAACGGGAGGAGCGCAACCAGCGGGGTGGTGCACCTCTCTCTCTCATCCCCTCTGACGCACACGCTCTCGCACACGCGCTCCCGGAGGGCCCCTCCCGCCCTCCCCTCATCCAGCTCAGCCCGACTCGCCCACCCCGGCCACCTAAAGCGCCAAAGAGCCACGGGGGGCTGGGGGGCAAGGGGGAGGGAGGTCAGGGGAAAGGCTTCGCTGGCAAAGTGGGGGCAGGGACGCAGCATGGCTAGTTCACTCCAAAAAAGTGCATTTGCTTCCCAGGGAAATGCCTGGGGGCGGGCTGGGGGCAGAGGAGAACAGAGCCATCTCTATATCACATTAAAATAGACTATTGATTTTTTAAAAAATATTTTAACGGCTATAAAAACCTATTCTCTTTAGGCCCAGCAAAGCCGGGATGCTTTGGAAAAGGCAGGCACGCTCCTTGGGAAATGGGGAGGGGGGCAGATGGTACGAAATTGCTGTCCCTTCCTTGCCTGTTCTCCTCCAGGGCTCTAACGAAGTGGCCGGTCCATTAGCAAAAGGAGAGGCGGCAGAGAGCACACTGGAGTCCCCACGGCTCAGCCCCAGCCCCAGCCCCAGTGACAGCATGGGGCGGGGGGAGGCCGCCCTTACGTCAAGCATCCGCCCTGTGGCCGAGGGAGGGAGGGAGGGAGGGGGTGCCACAGACCTCCCCTCTCCCCAGTGCCAGGGTACCCGGCCTCAGAGTCCCCTTGCTTGCAAAGATCTGGGACAGCCCCCCCCGCTCCCACCCCACCAGGCCTAGAGCTGTCAAAAAGAGCCAAACTCCCATGGGATCCACTGAGAACAACCCAAGTGGACCCCTGCCCGCTTGACCCCCTCAGGCCCACCCAAACGGCTGCCTCTGAACCGATTGTGGGGAGGGGGCAAGGTATGTCCCTTTGCAACAGTTGGGGAGGGGGCGTAGCCACAGTCCTGGGGGGCAAAGAACTCCATCAAGGGGGGACACTAGGAGCACACCTACAAATGCTGCCCTCCCACCTCCATCCTGGGGGCTCTGAGGGAAGCAGAAAGCTGAACTCTGTCCGAAGCACCACTGCCCCCCCTGCGTGGCTTCCTTTGTCTGAGCAGCCCCCCTCCTCCCCCTCCCTCCTGCTGTTGCTGCCAAGACCACGTGGGGAGAGTGGGGGTAAGTGGGGGCCATGCTCCACACAGGTGCACGTGCGTACACGCCGCGTGAAGAGGAGGGGGCGAAGGTCCAGCATGCGGGGAACGGAAAGGAGGGCGCAGCCACCTCCGCGGCCGCTTCCCTGCTCTGGTTGGTGGAGAGGGGGTGTCAGCCAGGATTCAGGGATAGGGCGCCATGGGGCTCCTTCCGCTTGAGCAGAGATACGGGGCTAAGGTCACCAGAGAATGGGCAGCGGGGGTCTGCCCCACTGGGCCGGGGCAGCGGGAGTGGAAGGACCCTGGCAACAAAGCCAACGGCTGTGGCCCCGGCAAGGGTCTGGCCTGACCCCTCCCAGTTGGGGGCGCCTTCCTCCTGCCCCCTTGCTCTCACAGACCACCACCGCTGCCACCCCTGCTGGGCAGGCCTAGATCACGTGGCAGCAGTTGAACTGGCCCAGCGAGAGGAGGCTCTCCTTGGAGGAGGGCCGCATCCTGAAGGCCAGGGCCTTTTCGCAGAGCGGGAGCTGCAAGATCCGCTCCTTCAGGTTGGCACTCTTGCCCTTGGCCGGCTCCAGCTTGATCCCGGTGTCAGACGGGCCCTCGCTGCTGTGGCCCCTGTCCTGGTGAGAGGGTTGGGGCTGGTGGGTGCCTCCTGCTTCCCGGGGGGGGGCACTGCTTCCCTCTGCTTCAGAGGCCATGTCGAATTGGGAGACCCTTCGGATGTGCCGACCCCCCTGAAGGAGGGAGACTTCGGGGCCCTGAGGAGGAGGAGGAGGCGGGGGGAGACTCCCTTCCCTCTCCTCTTCCTCCTCTCCTAAAGTGGGAGCAGAAGGGGGCCAGCGGTGGGGGGCATTGCTGGCTGGCCCCTTGGCCAAGCCCTGCTCCCCTGGGCCAGCCCCAGATCTGCCAGCTTCTTCTTGGCCACTGCCCCTCCCTGGGCAACCTCTGCGCTCTCTTCCTGCTGGAGGTTCAGGGGTCCCCAGGTGTATTCTGGGGTCCCCCATTGGGCCAAAGTGGGGAGAGCCAGGGATGCCCACATTGCTGCCACTGCCGCCGCCACAGCTGGAGGGTTGCCCACCCCCTGCTGCTGCTGCCTCCCCCTGTGGCTGGGGGTCTCGACAGGGGCCCTTCTTGTCTCTCAGGCCCAGTAGGCATTGTGGCGCCACCACTGGGGCCGCCCCTTGGCCGAGGGGGCTGCCGTGGGGCTGCGAGAAGGAGGGGGCCGGGCCCTTCCCCGCCCGGCTGTGGGGGGCCAGGCCCCTGCACAGGAGCCAGGGGGCCTTGGTGCTCCGGAAGTCACTAAGCTGCTCCTGGCCGAGGGAGGAGGTCCTGCGCCGGAAGAGATGCCCCCCTTTGGCTGCCCCCCCATCCCAATCCCCCTCCTCCCCCTCCTCCGGCTCCTGTTCCTCCTCCTCTGAAATCTGCTGCAGTGCCAGGGTGCTCTTGGCGACGGGGGTCTCCACGAGGGAGGGTCGGATCAGGGCCCGGATGGGCTGCTCGCAGGGGTGGAAGCCGGAGGAAGGGGGTTCCTCCCCTGCCAACGCTGAGAAGGAGCGGAGGGGCTTCCCAGGGGGCTCACCCGCCAAGCCCCCCGGAGTGCTCTTGGTGGCTGGCAGGGGCTGGGGTGCCCCAGGGGCCGACGGGGGCCTGGTCGCACTTCTGGGGGCGCTGCAGGGGGAGAAACAGACAAAGGGGGTCAAGGGATGAGCAACTGTTGTTGGAGTTAGAGCGAGCCCCAAGGGACAGCGGCGGGGGAGGCAGGGAGGGAAGCCCAAGACGGGGCCTCTGGGTGTGGGGGCCCAGGACAGAGGGGCACCTGCCCCCAGGCCTGGTGAAGGAAAGGACTTGCCTGCCCTGGGCCTGCTGGGCCAAGCTGCCAGCCAGATGGGCGCTGCGGGGGCGGCTCTCCCGCTCTTGCTTCTCCCGTAGGATCCTCTCTGCCAGCAGGAAGTAGGTGGCGGTCACGTGGTTGTAGCGGTCGGCCTCCAGGGCCCTGTGGGTGTGATACAGTTGTCAGGAGGGGGTTCTGGGGAGCAGGGGGAGGAGGGGCAAGGGGGCAGGTGCCCGGGCTTCCCGGGAGGTCACCCGCCTCCAGTCCCGGCGGGAGGGGGTCATGCCCTTGGAGGACTGCAGAGCCCAGAATTCCCTGCCCACATTCCCCTGCTGGGGTGGGTTTCCACAAGTCCCAGCTGCAGCTGACTGCTCACCGGGGAGATCGGCCTGGAGCTGCCCCCCAGCCCCTGCCCCAAGGCCCGCTCCCTCCCTGTGGAAGCCCACCAGGCTCCTCCCCAGGAGGGGATGGGAGGGGCAAGGGGGCCGGACCACTCACTCCTGGATGGTCTCCCGGTCGGCAATGTTGCCGCACATCATGGCTTGGAGGATGATCTCGTGCTCCTCCTGGGAGACCCGGCGGTGAGAGGTGAGCGGCAGGAGGGAGCGGCTGGCTGGGGAGGGGTCCACGCCCTGCAGCCACGGGTGACCCCCAATCTCCTCCAGAGAGGCCCTGCGCTGGGGGTCCCGCTGCAGCATCCGGGCAATCAGGCTGTGGGTGAAAAAGAGAAAAGTGGGTGGGGGGGTCACATGGTGGAAGGAGCTCAGCCCCCTGCCTCCACACAAAGAGCTCCTGCAGCCCCCCTTCCCAGGCGGGAGAAGGACCGAGCTGGCTCCTGCCCCCTCCTCACCGAAAAGAAGCTGCCCTGACCCACTAGGGATGCAAGGGGGGGGCACAACCACCTCCCTGCCCTGGGGGAAGGCCGCTCTAGCCACGGCAGTGGGCATGCACGGGGGGGTAGGGAGGAAATTGGCCCCCTCCCTTCACCAGGGAGTGGAGGCAGCTGGTCAAGGAGAACTGCATGCCTGTGGGGGCAGCCAGGCTGGACACCCCGTCCCCCCATCCTCTGCAGTTTCTCCTGGTGCCCTCTGAAGAGGACCTCCTGGGAAAGAAAGGGATGGGGCTGGTGAGGAGCTGAACCCCCCTCCCCACCATCTCCTCCCAGGGGCCTCTCTGCCCAGGACCCCTTGCCCTCCCAGTCCTGGGCTGGCTGGAAGGGCAATGCCACAGAGGCCCCGATGTGCCAGTCGGGGTCACTGGGTGACGGAACCCAGACAGCCGCATCTGTGGCATGGGGCTCGTACTCTGCACACTGGGGAGAGACGTGCGGCGGGATGACATAGCGGCAGTCCAGGATCATGGTGAGGGTCTCACTGTCGTTGGCCTCTTGGAAGGGGGGTTGCCCACACACCAGCATGTAGAGGATGACCCCCAGACTCCAGATGTCTGTGCGAGGGAGGGGACGGGGGGGGGAGAGAAAAAAAGTGGGGTCAGGTTTAGCTGAGAGAATCCCAGGCAGGGAGGCTGGGGCACCCTCACCCACCAGATCGCCTCCCGCCCTCAAAGTTAATCCCCCTCCTCAATTCCACTTTCCTTGATGCTCCTGGAGCGCAGACCGGAAGGGGGTGATCAAAGTTTTACTTGGGCTAAAGCCAACCTGACTGGGACAGACCTTGGACAATGATGGCTGCTGAAAATGGTGAGGAGGGGAGGAGTTGGCATCAAAGAGAGACCCCCATCAAACTAAGCAGAGGGGGAGAGAACGCTGCAATTGTCATTGTGAATACGGGATGGGGAGACCACTCTTCCCACCCACCCCTCCCTCTAGCCACACACAAAGGAAAACCACCACCACTGCCACCACTACCACCACCCCCCACTTGCAAAAAGGTCTGGGGACCCCAAGAGAGCCAAAGAGCTCTGCCAGGTTTTACTCTGCAAATTTAGGCAAATGCATGGCGGGGAAGGGGGAGAATGTTGCTTGGGGTGGAAGACATTCGTTTAGAGTTGGGGGGTTTACCAGGGCCAGGTTGTGTTTGGGTGTAGGAGACGGGGGGATGGACAACGGGGTCCAAGGAAGACGCTGGGGGTGGGTGGGAGGAAATTAGGAATAAAGAGAAGGGGAACCAGACTGACCCCTCCACCTCCATCCTCATGGGTGACAGGGTGGGCAAGGGGCCATGCTGGGCTAGCCCCCTTTCTGTCAGACCAGAGAGGGAGGGGTGGGTGAGTGAGGCAGGAACAGGGCGCGCTGCCCTTCCTTCTCCGAGGGAGGAAGCGGAGCACAGATGGCCAAGGAGATAAGCTGCTCCAAATCCCTCTGAGACCCCCCTGCAGCCCATAATCTGCTCAGGCTCTCTGCCAAGCTTCCTGTGCCACACCCACCCACACCCTTCCAGTGCCTGCTGCAGCCCCAGTGGCCCAGGGAGTCGCAAGGCCAGCTGCCCCTTGCCCTCCTCCTTTCAGCAGCCCCCTCACCCAAAGCCCGTTGTTCCTTGTGTGTCTTCCTCCTCCAGAGGCAGGAGAGAGAGAAAGGCAGGTAGAACTGCCCAGGGAGGCCCAAGGGGAATGAATCTCCTTCTGCTTTCAGATGCCCTCGCCTACCCACAACCGCCAAGGGTGGGCAGAAACTTCATCTGGGAGCTGCTTCTCTCGCCCAGCCGCCCGGCTCTGCCTGCTCGCTCGCTGGGTCAGTGGGACAGGCCCTGGGCAGGGAGTGGCAGGAGGCAGAGCAGGGCGGGGCCTGGGAAATGCGCCTAGCTCTGGGGCCACTTGGGGCTGCCAGCAAAGGGGAAGACATCAAGGTGGAGCAGACAGAGCCTGGTCTCAGAGCCAAGGTGAACTCTGTGGCTGCCAATTTGCCAGCCCTGGGCTGATCCATGGTCCCCTCTCCACCTGGGCGAAGGGGAGGAGGAGGGCTCCATGGATGTCCACACGGGTATGCTGTGGGCACACTGTGGGCAAGGGGGGCATGGTGATGGTGGCCAAGGAACGACCCTGCCTTCCTCTGGGCTTTAAGACTGCTGGTAAAGTTAGGACTCAGAGCAGCCTTTTCATTTTCCAAAATGGGACATTAGCGTCTGCTCTTTCTTTGCTGGCATCATGGTTGCCATAAAGAGAGCCACGCGAAAGTCTTCCTTGGGGGCTGCAGGAAGGTTGCTGCCCTTGCTACGTCCTGGGCAGTCACTCAGCTGCCCCCTATGCCCCTAACAAAGGGGGCGTAGTCCTCTTCCCCTCCTCCTTTGCTCTTCTATCCCAAAATCAGGGCTGCCAATTCTGCCAGATGTGACAGGCACGGAAATGGATGCAAACGTCCAAGATTTCCCCGGCAGACACCAAAGGCCCACTCATTCTGACACGTGCGTGCACACGCACGCACGCATGCGCGCACACGCGCGCACACACACAGACCCTTGCCAGAGAGAAACAGGGCCGCCTGGGAAGGAGGAAGCGCAGCAGAAGTGAGGACGGCAGCCTAAGACAAGGTTTCGGGCCCAGCTTGCCCCAGGAAGGCCCCGTCCTGATGCCTTTCTGAGTTCCTCACAGTTCCTCATCCTGTGGGACAATCTGGTCCTTCTGGGCTCTTTCCAAGGGGTGGAACTCACAGCACCTGTCCCTCAGCTCCTGCAGGGACATCCAAAGTGGCCACGTGCGAGGGAGGGAGGGAGGGAGGGCAGAGGCCCACCAACTAGCTGTGTGGGACAAGAATTTGCCTCTTTCAGGCCCCCCTTGTGGCTCCAGAAAGAGAGAGACAAAACCTGGCAGGGAGGAAGGAGCAGGGCTTGGGACAACACAACAAGGTTAGCAGCCAGGGGATTCTGGGAGCTGTAGTCCACAGAAATGAAGACTCTATCCCCAGCTGGCCTTTCTTCCCCGGGAACTCCAGTCCTGCCATCCCCAACTGACGGCTGAGGACGGTGACGACTGCGGCCTCCACCTTACAATCTTCTCCGGTGGGGCTTTTGCCTCCCTTTCACCTCTTGGCTATGCAGAGAAATGAATGGCTGCCAAGAGGTTATCTTGGGCCACAAGAAAGACAGCGCTGCGGTGGGGGGGGGGACAGAGGAGTGGTGATTCCTCCTCCTCCTCCCCCTCCTCCTCCCCTCGACCCCTCCCACCCCCACCCTGCAGCGGCATCCCAGCCCAGGGCTATAAATACTTCTCGGCATCGCAGGCCGGGTGAAGGAAGCAGAGCTGCTGCAGCAGCAGCAGCAGCAGTGACCACGGTGATGATGCCCCAGCCTTGCAATGCCCTGGCCGCAGCAACCATGCCCCAGCCTTGCGCTGCTGCAGCGCTGCATGGGGAGGGAAGCGGAGAATAGGAGGAAGATCCCCGGCTGCTCACAGCAATGCCCTGGTTGTTTTGTGCGGGAGAGAACAATTGTGACACATTTCCTCCCGTGGGTCTCCCAAAAGCACAGCCCCCCCTCGAAGTCCCCCTGGGGAGCACTGCACGGCCTCTGCAAACAACACACACACACACACACACACACAGCAATGCATGAGGCAGTTAAGATCACCAGGACAGTGACTGCACCCTGCACTTGGGGACAGAGAGGGCCAAGCAGGCAGAGGAGATGGAGGGCACAGCTCCTGAGGCCTTCAGTGCCTGCCCGCTCTCCTCTCCCTCGAGCTGCCCACATCCAGCTTGGAGATGAGCTAGAACTGAGGTGGAAGTAGCAGAGCCAGGGCCCCTCCTGCATCCGAGAAAAGAGGGTGGGAATAATTCATCCCAGGCAAGCTGTACTGTTTGTTTTAAGTTAATCGGGGTCACTAACAAACTGATAATAAGTTCATCAGGAGATATCCAGGGAAAAGCTGACAGCCTTCACAATTTACCAAGGTTATTAGATCACCCTTCAGTGCAAAATTAAGCAGCTCAGAAACTAAAAATGGAGCAAGAAAAAACAAATCCACAGGCCTATCTGTGCAAATGCAAAGGTATTCATAGTTGGTCTGGGAAAGTTAGGGTTCTCCCTTCTCTTTCATTGTTTCACTCCTGGTGGAAGAAAAAAGAAGGAAGCACCCTAACTTTCTCCCTTCCAGTGCCCTGGGCAGAATAGCCGAAAGGCACGCTGGGGAAGGAGAGATATTCAAATAGACTTTTTATTTTTTAAATCAGCTCGTTGACCCAAAGGTTGGATGCTGCCCCCTATGCCTTAGAAGAACCACTTCTCTCACCCCAGAGAGGAGAAGTCCACATGGCCTCAAGCAGAGAGGGGACCCTAGGAAGCCCACGTGCCCTTACGGGCCTTTCCGGCAGGCTTTTTGCACTTTCAGGCCCTCCACAACCAGAGGCCTCCAGGTGGTCTATAGGAAAATTAAAAGCCACAAAATGCAACCAAGGAACAGTAAGAACAGCATATACAAAACCATTACAAAGCCAGCAACAAAATAAGTTAGCATGAAAATCAAAAAGCTTTAAAATCATTTTTGAAGAGGGAACGAGTGCTGAGGCAGAGACCCCCAGCTGTCCATCCACCTCCACTACTGAGGAGCCCCACGGGGAAGGGAAGCCAGGCCAGCCGGTTTCTGCTGTCTTATCCGCTTATTCTGCTATGTTCACACACAGAACAGCGGAAAAGGCAGGGGAAACCACACACGCATCCTGCCAGGGCCTGCCCTTCTCTGCTGCTGCCACATCCTGCCTCGCCTCGGCAACAGCGAAGGGGGCAGCGCAGGCTATTACACTGTTTCTCTCTGCATGGAGTATGGGGGGTGCCCTCCCGCTTCTAATGCAGAGGAAGCCCCCCTAATTGGGGGAGTTACGTGTTCTTGGGAGGCAGAGGGAGGGGCAGGAAGGGCTGGGACCCTCCCCTCAGCATCAGTCCCCCTCCCTCCTTTCTCCTGAGAAAAGAGGGCCTCTCTGACAAAGGGAGGGCCACCATCTCACAGAGTGCCACTTAGAGACACTTGGCTTCCTTTTGGCTTTTGGTTTCACTAGTTTTTTCATGTTGGGATTTTAGGAAGGGAAAATGTCCCTTAACCCTGGAAGCCTGATCAAGTCCAATAGTCCAAATGGATCTGTACTGGATCCACACACACACATGCATGCGCACACGCACACATACTCTCTCTTACCAACGGCGGGGGCCTCGTACTCGTCCCCCAGGAGGATCTCCGGGGCAGAGTAGGCCAGGGAGCCGCAGCTGGTGGTCAACATGGTCCCCGGCTGGAAGCAGTTGCTGAAGCCAAAGTCGGTCAGTTTCACCACCCCCTGCTCCTCCTGAAAGAAGACCACGTTCTCAGGTTTGAGGTCCCGGTGGACCACGTGGAGGCGGTGGCAGTAGGAGATGGCGTGGACGATCTGGGCAAAGTAGTGTTTGGCCTGCTCCTCGCCCACGCCGCCCTCGTGGCGCATGATGTGGTCAAACATGTCTCCGCCGCTGCCCAGCTCCAGGATGAGGTAGAGCTTGGCCTGGGTATCAATCACCTCGTAGAGGCGCACCACGTTGGGGTGCTGGACCAGCTTCATGCAGCGCACCTCCTGCAGCAGCTGGGCCGCCGCCCCACCCTCCAGCTTGCCCTTGTCGATCACCTTGACTGCCACCCGCTCCCCCGTGAAGACGTGCCGGGCCAGCCGGACCACCGCAAAGTGGCCCTTGCCCAGCGTCCCTTCTAGGTCGTACAGCCCGGCAATCTGCCCTTCAGAGCAGGACCGCCCGGGGCCCGCCATCCTCGTTGGCACCACTGCCGCTGTGCGCTCTCACTGGGCCCCGAGCATAGGGAGGGCTGCGGGGCGGTCAGGCTGCAAAGAAGGACGGACGGACGGACGGTCAGATGGAGGAGGCCCTGTGAGGAGAAAAGGCAGCGCCGTGAGAGGTGGGGGGAGACAAGGGCGCGCCCCAGGGCTCAGTGTCAAGGGGAGGGGGAGGTGCATAGGGAGGGAGGAGACCCCTCCCCACACCAGAACCAGGATGGAGGGAGGAGGGGACACAAACCATCCGGGAAAGAGAGTGGGACCCCTACAGGAGCACCCCAACCTACTACCCCCTCACTCCAAAGACTTCCTGGGGGGCCCCTACCACTGGCCCCCTCCCACCTGGGATGTCACACCAGGGGGCACCAGCCTCTCTTCCTCTTAAAGGAAGGGTGGGGGTCTGCCTGCCCGCCTGCCCAGGGGGGTAGCAGAGAGAGAGGAGAGCCCCCCCACAGACCCTGCCTTCCGAGAGAGGTGGAGGCTGGGACTGTGCCTCAACCCCTGGAAGTGGAGGCCACCTTGGCTCCTGGAGTAGGGAGGCTTTTCACGTCCTGAGGTGACTCCCTACCAAGCCCCACTACACTGAGGAAGGAGAAGCGGAGCACTGGGGCGGGGGCGTGAGGGTGGAGGCCAAACGGGGTCGAGGCAGGGGCTGTTGCCCCTCTCACCCTTCAGATCCCCCCCAAGCACTTTGGGACTCGAGTTCAGCCTCCCCAAGCCCGGGGGGGCTCTCTGTTCCATGCCCCCACGGCCCGTGCTTAGAAAGAGTGCTTTTGGGCAGAAACAGAATGCCCTTTCCTCACCCCAACGCTCTCCGCCAGCCCCAGGATTGATTTTTTTTGTGGGGGGAGGCCTGCCCGGGCAACTTCCAGGACAAGAGCCCAAAATTCGGAAGTGGAGCTGGTCCTCAGGACCCCGGCTGGCCTCCGCCCCCCGCCTGAAGTCGGCAATTACCCCCCCCGCACGTATCCCTTTCCGGGGGAGGGGGCAGGCCAGCAGTCCGACACCCTCCCACTTCCGCCCCCCCCCCAGTGTCCGCGGCCCCCTCCCCACAGCAGCCCCCCGGTCGTTCTGACGGCGGCAGTGGACTCCCAGGGGGCGAACCCCTTCAGCAAGGAGCCTCCCGGGTTTCTCTCGCACCCCCATTATGCCGGAGGGGGGCTGGGAAGAGACACCGGGGGCGAAAAGCCTCGGCCGGGGGACGGAAGGGCCGCGGAGCAGACGGCTCGCTTCCTTCCCTCCCGAAGGCCGGAACCCGGCGCGGCGGAGCTCCCCTCCCCGTCCTAGGCGAGGAAAAGGCCAAGAGACCGCCCGGGGGGAGCGGCATCAACCCCCTCCCCCCATCCTCCTCCTCCTCCTCCTCCGGCACCTGCCAGAGCAGCCCCGGGCCGGCCGGCCGGCCGGCGGTCAGCGCACGCCCTCCCCCCCCGCGCTCGGCCTCTGGCACCGCCGGGCACCGGAGGGGGGAGGGGGTACAGAGGGAGGGGCAGGGAGCCGGGCCGGGCGCTGGGGGGGGGCTCGTCCGGGCACAGGGAGACGCGGACCTACCGGAGAGGCCGAGGAAGAGGAGCAGGAGGGGGGGTCGAAGGCGACGAGGGACGGAGCCCGGAGCGCGGCAACGGCACCTCCAGCGCCCCCCTCCCCGCCACGGCGGCCGGCCGGGTGACGTCAAGAAGGTCCGCCCCGGGGGGCGGGAGAGGGGGAGGGAGAGGGAGAGGGAGAGGAGGACGAGGGGGCGCCCCGGAGGCCCTGGGCGAAGCCGCCACCCCCGGCCGCCGGGTAATCGCCGCCCCCCGGGCCGCCTGGTGCGCCCTCCGCGCTCACCGCTCGGCGCTGCGGCCGCTTCGGACCGCGCCGGGCTCCCGCTCCCCTCCTCCGCCGCGACCTCCCTCCCGCCTGTTGGCTCTTGCGGGCGCGGCGCGGCGCCTTCCTTTTGCGCGCTTTCCGCGTAAGCGCCGCCGCCGCGGCCGCCGCCTCGGGTGTTTAGAAAGAAGCGGGAGAAGGAGAAGAGGAGGCGGAGGAGGAGGAAGGAGGAGAGCGGGGGCGAGGGGCGGCCATCCAGCCACCGTCTCACCCCCGCCCCTCCCCGCCCTCCTCCCACCGGGCCCCCGCCCCAGACATAGTGCTGCCTGAGGCCTCCCTCACTGCGCCCCCGCAGGGTCACCATCCGGCAGGGAACGGACTAGGGCGGAAGCTCCTGCCGGTCTCCCAGCGAGTAAGGCCTCCAGAGGTGCGCAGCGGGGCGCCAGAGGAGCCCCGATTCCCGTCCCCTCCGCGCGGCTCCCTCTCGGGGGAGCGGTGGGGGCGGCAAGAGGCCCCTGCTCAGAGGAGACCCCTTTTCAGCGGCGCCGTCCGTTCACCCCCGCGTCGTTCCCGGGGGCCGGAGGGCGGCCCCCTCCCTCCCTCCCTCCCTCTCTCCCGAGGGCCACACTGGCTTCAGCCGAGGAGATCCCGCCGGTCATCGGCATCTCCTGTTTGCCGCCCCCGGTGCGAGGCTCAGCGCAATGCAATCCCTCCTCGCCACCCGCGCCTCCCGCCTGGGGGGACGAGAAGGGGGTGGCTCTCCGTTTGGGCCCCCGACCGAGGTCACAGCCGGCACCGAGGGACCCTCCCTTTGCGCAGCAGCGGCAGCAACGGGACCCGGAGCCCCGGCTGGCTCCTCGTGCCTGCAGAGGGAGGGTCCGGGGTCCCCGGGGCTCCAGGCCGGCCTCCTGCCGCTGGCCGCCCACCTGCCCTCCGCTTGCCTCTTTCAAGCAGGAAGCCCACGCGAGGCGAGGCGAGGCGAGGCGAGGCGAGGCGAGGCGAGGCGAGGCGAGGCGGAGCCCTTCGCAGGCCGCGGCGGGAGGGGCCTCTTTCCACAGCCGGGCCGAACCGCGCTCGGTCCTGTGGCCCTGGCGCGGCTCGGGTTTGAGGTGGGTGTGCGGAGCAGCATCTGGCCAGAGGCGCAGTGCACCTAACAGGCCCCAAACAGCTGGGGAGGCTCCAGGGAAGGCGAGGGCCACGCAAGAGTAACCAACTTATCCTTTGGTCAGATCCTTCTGCTCCAGTTCGTATCTGAACATCCTGCGCCCGTAGATTAATATCTCTGGCTTTCTCTCCGATTTTCCTCAGATCCCACCTGGTTTAAATGTACTTTTCATCTCATGTTGTGGTCCAACCAAAATTAAACACTAAATGCACCTCCAGTCACCTAATGGCCAAAGGTAGCCGGATGGTGGCCATCCGCAGAACAGCCCTCTGCCTGCTATTGGGAAGGGCTCCCCGGTGCCCACTGGTGTTGCCCCAAGAGCCCTCCGGATGGTCCACCCGCCTTGGGGCCTCGGGCCTGCTTTGGCTTCACCCGCCCGCCTGGCCTTCTGCTCCGAGGACCTCGGGGTCAGGGTGTGGCCTTCCACTTTGCTCCCTTTGGGGTGGCCAAGGCAGCGGTGGAGGGCACCGGCCTTTTTGAGGGAAACCGCCAGGTGCCTTGGGGCCTAAGCCAAGGGGAAACATACTGGGGGCAGCCAGCCAGGTTGGACAGGCAGCAAAATGCAACAAAATCCAAGATCCACAAAAGGCTGATGATGAGACCCATTGGATTTTGCTGCATGAATAAGAGGGCTGCCCCGAAGGTGTTTACCCGATTAAGCAGCAACAGAGGAAACTTTAACGAGAGAGAGCTAACGGACCAGGACTTTATGCCTTGAGGTTTCAGCCGTCCCTCAGAAGTAACTTTTCTTTGTTTGTTCGTTGTTGTTGTGTGTCTTCAAGTCTTTTCTGACTCATGGCAACCCTAACTTGAACTTACTATGGGCTCTTTTCTTCCCCTGTATGGTTTTTAATGCTTTTGCCTGATGAAGAAGCAGTGGAACTTCCAAAGCTTGCATGATGTGTTTCCTGCAGTGTGGTCGGCCAATAAAGGTATCGTCCCTCTCTTGTGGATTTTGTTGTATTAAGAATAGCAACAGTGGTGAGAGGACGAATGGAGCAACGCCAGAGAACGGCGGGGGGGACGGGGAGGAACTGCAGGAAAGCCTTCCTCAGGGAACAACAGGCTGTTGTGTTTTCCCCTCAACCCCCCCCCCAATGCCTCAGGAAAACAGGTCTTGTTGTTGACCAGGCCAGATGCCTGAGTTGCTATTTGGGGCTCCCGGTTTCCTGGAAGTGGCTAGCAGGAGAGAGGCCGTTCCATTTAGCCCTTGATTGAATGCCCGGGGCAGAACACTGCGTGGCGCTTCTCTTGCAGATTAAAAAGCTTTCAGAGGCACTCTGGTGGGCCGGGCGCTCCTTCCTTTGATGGGAAGATAATAACTTCCCAGAATCCTCTTTCCTCTCAGGCCTGCTTGGGGCTGGAAACAGCCGTTCGCTTCCGAAGGGCATCTCCCTGGGTGCCTGCCCCTTCTCCGGCCTCTGGCCACGTCCACCAGTGCGGCGAGTGTGGGAGACCTTGCCAGAGGTGGATGGGGCCCAGAGGACTTCTCTTCCACCCACAGGCACCGAGCGCTCTCTGGACACGCGTGTCTCAGATCACACAGGTCCTGAGGGTGCAGGATAGGTGCCGTGGGTCTCTCCAGAGCCTCGCCCGTGGCAAAACTCCAGGAGACTCCTCTCTGAGGTTTGCCCACACACAGCCATGCACAGATATTTTCTTAAATTGAACATGCAAGTCTCAGAATACACGTACGTGGTATTTGCGGGACTTGAAGAGCCAATCTTACTGTAACAGTCTTAATAGTGAATATGCATAAACGGAGAGCCGGCGTGTTTGGGCTGTGACTAGGGTTCCAATCCCTGCTGAGCCATGGAAGCCCTCTGGGTGATCTTGGAGAATTCACACTCTCTCAGCCTCAGGGAAAGGCAAAGGCAAGCCCCCTGCGAGCAAATCTTGCCAAGAAAACCCCATGACAGGTTTGCCTTGGGGTAGCCATAAGTCAGAAATGACTCAAAGGCACACAACAATGATGCACAAGTGACACACAATGAATGAAGTACAGTTTGATGGGCCAGGTTTCATTAAAGGTGGCAAGGTGAACTCAAGGAACAACCCCTAGCCATGTGACCGGTGGGGCCCCAAGAGCAGAGCACAGGCCTAGGCCGGGCTGCCACCCTGGAAGCCACGGCCAAACTGTGGTCTGCCAGCAACGGGGAGAGAATGGAGTTAGAAGGGGGCCAAGGTGACTCTTTGCCTCAGCACCCTGTGAGGAAGGAGAAAGGGGAAGGCAGAAAGGGGGCTGGGCCAGAGAGAATCCTGCCCTGCAGCAAGCGCGGCCTGGGCAAAAGAAAGGATCCTGGCCTCCTCCTGGCCTTGGACTGCCCCTCGGACTTGGTGGTCCGTGCTCGGGGCCCACTCACTCTGCCTCCTTATTCCCATTGACTATGACCATGACAGTGGGCTTTCTTCTCCCTCAACCATTCAGAAGTTTTCAAAGAGGAAAAGGAAAGGCGGGGGAAGGGAGAGAGAAATAATACTGTGTCTGGAGGGGCAACCACAGCTTATCTGAGGGGCTTCTCCACACCTTTTGCATTCCCCCCTCCTCTTGTGCGAAGCGTCACCTCCAGTCTAACAGTCAGCCTGAGGCCCTGCCGCTGGCGTTCCACACTTTGCAGCAGCATTGAGGGGGTAGGCAGGTTGCCTGCTGGATTGCTCCGGG
The DNA here is from genome assembly GCA_030412105.1 of Cyclura pinguis. NCBI lineage: Eukaryota > Metazoa > Chordata > Lepidosauria > Squamata > Iguanidae > Cyclura > Cyclura pinguis. Next base: position 268,803 of record CM059607.1, read on the forward strand.
TGATGAAATTGCTGGAGAGCAATGCTCAGCATTCCCTGCCGTTGGCTGCCTTGGCCTGGGCTGATGGGAACTGCAGTACAGCCACGTCTGGAGGGAGTCGGCTTCTCTGTCTTTCTGTGAGCGGGGTGCACAGGCCCACAGGCCCAGCAGTCTTGAGATGCACCAAAGAAAGTGCACCAACCAACACAGCAACGTGGCGAGGAGGCTGAACAGTGGAAATAAAAGTTCCACCACGAAGGACAGATTGCAGCAGTGTGCTTCTCCTGTGTAAAATGCCCCATCACCCTCTGCCAGTCTGATTCTGTATCCACTTCCCTGCCCTTCCACCAGGATGTAATTCTCTGCTTGGGAGCAGAGATATATACAATTGCACACTGTCTCTAACTTTCAGGGGGGAAAAGTGACAAAACTGGAAACAGTAGCAGAAAGTTGCATTAACAGAAATGCAGTAACAATAATTGTAACCACAAATAACTGACACTATTCCCAAATAAGAACCAAACAGAAGTTATAAACTGTTTCCATTTTAATCCTCTCAGCATACACAGGAAGGAAGCTCCAGTCCAGTGTGTTTATACCAGATTTCAAGAAGAAAATTTAAATTTGGATTATGAAACCACACCCTGCTGCTGGTGATTTTAGGAGTTAGACAATCAATTTTAAAACAAGACTAGCTTCTTGCCAAGGTTTATAGAGCTTTAGGCAAAGCAGAGCGAGCGGGTTGCGCAGGAACGGCCCAAAGACCAAATGAATGAATGAATGTATGAATGGTGCTCCCTGGTGTCAGTGGCCTGGTTTGCTATGAGTGGACAGAGGCCGCCTGGGCACTGAGTTCACCCACAAGTCCTGTACTGACCAATGGCTCTCCCTTTCCCTGGGGTGGGACTTTGTAATCCTGCAAGGCCAGAAGCTTTGCTGAGGGCAGCAGGGGGCTGGCAGGATCTCCCACCTCAGGAAGGGTCTTGCTGAGGAGCCAGGCGCCAAGTAGGTGCCAAATAGCTACCAGGCAGCAGCAGTTGCGAGGTGGTGGTGGTGGTGGTTGGCACTCCCGGAGGATCTCCCAGAAACAAGGGCAGGGGCGCCACAGCTAACACTTGTTAGCACTGCACAAAAGAAGGCACAGTAAACCCCTTTGAACACCCTATGATGAGACAATCCACAGTGGAACGAGAGGTAGCGCCAGAAGGCGGAATGGCACTCAGTGAGCTTCTGGGAAGAGCAGAAGACCACTACGAGTTGCGCTGTGGCTAAAGATGCAACTGGACTCGATGTCGATGGGCTCAGAGGCAAAAGGAACGTCCAAAGTTGCACAACACGTATTATAAGAACATGGAATTGGAGAGGCGTGAATCTGGGAAGCTTGACATAGAAAAACAAGAAATGGAACCCATAAACATTGCAGTACTTGGGGTGACCAAGCTAAGGTGGCTAAGGAAATGGGCATTTTGAGTAGGATAATTACACTGTGTTTTATGCTGGAAATGAAAATATAAGGAAAAATGAGGTGGCATTTCTAGTGAGGAGAGATATAGCAAAAGCAAGGGACACAATGCAAAGTCTGACTGAATCATGTGAATAAGGCTTCAGGGAAAACCCATCAATACAACCATAATCCACCTTCAAGCTCCAACTACAGAGGCAGAAAAAGAAGGAACTGAAAGATTCTGTCCAAGAATCCACCAAAACAGGACCTCCTGTTAATCATAAGCGCTTGGAATGCAAAAGTAGGAAACAGCAGAATCCAAGACTGTGGGAAAATTTGGCCAACAGCAGGAGACCAACCTACTGAATTTTATGAGGCCAACAGTTTGTTCGTTGCAAACACATTCTTCAAGAAACCCACCAAGTGACTGTATGGAGGGCTATTTTGGGCCCCTGGTTCTAGGAAACAGAGGGAGGGGAGCAACGCAGCCCTCGACCCGCCTGAACTCTGGGGAGGCCGAGGCGCCAGAGGTTTCTCCCGCGGGGGTCAGGATCTGCCTCCCTTCTCAAGGGTCTCCTCTCTTCCCAGAAGCCCCCCTCCGAAGAGTACCCCAAGGTGCTTCAGAAACAGAGAGAGGAGGGGCGGGGGGCACTATGGGGAAGAAACGCTGGAGTTCCCCCCATGCACCCCACTACTGCAGCTCACAGAGGGCGGGTCCCAACAGGCAGGAGGCCTCTGGGGCTCCGGGTGAGCATGAGTTGCTGCCGACCCTCACTCAGGGGGTCTCCCGCTCTCCCCTCCTCCCTCCCGTCCCGCGGCCCGGGCGGCGGGGCGAGGCAGCTCCCTGCCGACCGAGATTCGCAAGCAGAGAAAGTCGCTGGCCTTGAAAGTGCAGCAGCCCCGATCCAACTGGGCCCTTCCCGGAGGAGGAAGGGCAGCCGCCGGGACTCATCGCGGGTCACCCTGGGGCTGCCTCTCTCTGTCCCTTCGGCCCTCCGCTTGCAGGATCCTCCGCCTCAGGCGGCCCAGAGGGAAGGAGGGCGGCCTGGAGCAGCGGCGGAGGGGAACCCCTCTGACTGTGGGCCCCCGGTTCGGTCCTGCCCCCCCCGGCAGGAACGAAGGCGGGCGGAACGGGAGGCAGAGGGTCCGCAGGCCGCGAATCCAGTTCCTTGCAGGGTTGCCTTGAGAAAGGAAGCAGGGGAGCCATTGGCACAGACCGGGCGAGAGAGGGACGGGGGGCTGAGGAGGGCGCCCCGCCTTCAGCCTTCGTGGCCCTTTCCTTCTTCTTTGGGGGCAGCCAACCGGCCCTCTCCAGGCTGGGGTGTTCCTCAGACAACGGGAGGGGCAGACCCCCCGGTACCTCCTCGGGGCTACCTGACTCCCGGACCCTTCCTCTTTGCGTCCGATCTGCCTGGGCAGAGCTCTTCCAGACCCGGAGAAGCGCGGGGGCGGAGGAAGCCCCCCTCGAAGGAAGCCGCAGTCCAGGCAGGGGGGGGAGCGCCCCCGGCCGTGTTTCCACGGAAGCCCCCCCCGCGCCCCTCTAGATCCAGGCAGTCATGTGCCCCAGTCAGCTAATTATGGGCGACTAATATAAGCCCGCGGGCCAGGGGCGGCTCGGCAGAGCCAGGACGGAGCCCTTCCTCGCTTTCGCCAGAGAGGCCGAGGGCACATCCAGGTAGAGTCGGCGCCCCCCCTCCCCGCGTCCCCCCGACCAGGGGCCCCGGCCCAAAGAGGCAGCCCCCGCCTCAGGAGCCGGGGAGCGGGGAACCCCCACACACCGGGGAGGGGGCGCCAGGTGCTCGGGGCGGGGCGTGCAGAGGAGGACTCGGTCGAGTTCAAACGCCCAGTTCTTTTCAGTATCTCTTTGGAAGAGCCCTGCCTCCAAAAAGCTCATAGCGCTCTTCCTTCTCCTCTTCGATCCGTCCCCCGGCGCTGACTTAAGGGACAAAATCCTCCATTCTCGGGGCTCAACCGGCCCAATTCCCCCTTGATTTCCTACTCAGAGGAACTTTTCCCATGGAAGAAAGGACCGGGGAGTGGGAGGCTAGTGTGCCGGAGAAGGAGAGGGCGGGGGGCTCGGGGGCCCGAGCTCGGGGGCCCGGGAAGCTCCGGCCCGGTGAGCCCGGCAGTTAGCATCGCGAGCAGATCGCTTCTTCTTAGGGAAGGCGCTCCTACAGACGAAGTGGCCCAAAGGGCCGAGGACGAGGCGCCGGCCTGGAAGGGGCTCCAGGAGCGGCCACCAAAGCCGGGCGCCGGCCTTGAAAGTGCCCTAGACCCGATCCGCGGGCCCGCTCCGGAACCGCTCGGCAGGAAAAACGCGGCCCTTCGCACCACGGAGGGCTGGTGGAACCGGCCGCCCGAGGCGCCCCCCATGGGACGAGGCTTTTCCCCGGTCCACTCGTGAGGTCCCCTTTGGGCCGAGCAGGGAGGGGGGCACGGGCAGGTCAGAGAAGAACGGGAGAAGAAGCGCTCCAAGCAGGTCTTTCACGGGGGGAGGGAGAGACCCCTGCCCCGCCCCCAGCCCCACCGCGCTCTCAGGCAAATCTACGTGGCAAGCGCACGAGGGAAACGGCGCTCGGCTCGGGCAGCTGAAGCTCGGAGGTTCACGCGCACGGCTGCGGGGGGAGGACGGCCTGACCGCCGCAAGGAAACCGGTCGCTGTGCCCGCGCCGCTCCGGGCGCGACCTGGGCTGGAGCCGCGGCGGCGGGTGGGGAGCAGGAGACAGGCTACCGCGGCACGGGCCCCCCGTCGGGCTTCGTGGCCCCGAGACAAACGGGCGAGCCTTTCTCTCTCTCTCTCTTCCCCCCGTGAAGGGATGGCGTGAGGAGGGACGGGGCAACCTCCGCCTTGCCCAGCTGGTGGGAGCCCGCGCCCACCCGCCTGCCCGCGGTGAACGGTTGGCGTTCAGCCCCTGGGAAGAGTCGCCCAGGACGCCCGGCCCCGGCACCAAGATGGGACCCCGCCTGACGCCGGCATTTCGCCCCCTCCCTCACTCGCTCCCCGCTCCCCGCACAGGGCCCCCCGAGGACCATGCCGACGCCGACTCCGCCGCTGCTGGGACTGCTGCTGTTGCTGCTCCTGCTGCCACCGCGGCCGCCGCTGGGGCTCTTAGCGGGGCTCCCCGCCGCCCTGGCCTCCCACCCTGGCCGCGGCCCCCCCGACCACCAGCGCGGCTCGTTCCTGGAGGAAGTCATCGGGGCGGGCGGCGGCGGCTACCCGGGCCTTCTGCAGATGGTCAAAGAGGCGCCGCCAGGTCAGCGAAAAGCGGCAGGGAGGGGGCCGCGAGCCGGAGGAGAGGGGGCAGGTGCCCCCCCTCCCCGCCTTCCCTGGTCAGGGGAGCCCCATGTGGGCCGGGTAGACCGGCCGCCCGCCCGCCCGCCCTCTGCCTCCTCTAGATGGCAGGCTGGGAGGAGAGCGCCAGCAAGGGGAGAGGAGGCGGTTCCAGCAGCCCCGATCTGCCCGCCCCCACACCGCCCCTCCCTCGAGGCCGCCCCGGGCCTTTGGCGACCGGACTCTCCTTCGGCCTACCTAGCTCAACCGGACCTCCCACCGACCCAGGACACACTCACCTTCCCCGAAGCTGGCTCCCTCCCCGCCGCCCACCTCTCCCGCGCAGGACCGGGGCCGGTTTTGATTGCTCCTAGCAGCAGCCGGCCCGCGAGTTCGGAAGGCCTCGGATCCACGGGTTGCTTTGGGCTGAACCGCTCGCACTTTGCCGTGTCTTCCTTCTTCCTCTCGCGGGGGAAATTCCCTTTCAGCAGGCGCGGGGGGTTTGGGTCCCCCAGATACCGTCCCCGGGGGTGGGGAGGAAGGATCTGCCGAGCCCCCCGATAAAGCTCCCTTCCCTTTTCTTCCGCAGATTTTGACCAGTTGCCTCTGAAGATCCCCGTCGTCCAAGACGACCTGGCGCCGGGAGAAGCCGCCCTCATGAAGGAGCCCCAGGTAGACCGGGTGGGCGACTGGGCTGCGACCGGACCCTTCCCCTCCCGGAATTCCAGAGACCCCCGTTCCCCGTCGGGCTGGCAGGGGATGGCTCGAGGCCGGGTTTTATTCCAGGCTTCCCGAGTGCGCTGTCCAGGGTCCTGAATCCTCGCGCCCCCAAAGGGAGGCTCTTCAGCCCCGAGGAGCGCCCTCTACAGTTCTGGGGAAAACCCGGAGTGGACTTCCTCTCGGCTGACATGGGAGCCACCGAAGGAGAAAGAGCTGAACCCCGGTCTTAGCCGAGCGCCGGACGATCCACGCCTCCCTGGGGCAAGGACCCCCACAGTCCGGGTCGCTCGGGGGCATGATCCGGTCTGGGTTTTCAGAGTACCCGCCCAGGACCCCCTAACAGTTGTGGGGAGGATTCCGTCCCTCTCTCTACCGGCGGGGGGGGGGGGCAAATGAGAAGTTCTTCCAGAGAGGCCTGGTTGGGCCCACTCAGAAGCTGTCCTGCGCAAAGCTCAACGAACCAAGTGGGAGGCGCCCGGTCCCTTCCCGAGAGGATTGCCCTCTCAGGCGCGCGTCTGTGGGAGCCGTCGCAAAGGGCGCGGAAGAGCGGGGGCTGCTCCCGACGAGGAGAAACTACGCTTCCCCCGGTCGCAGGGGGCCCCCCTTCCTGCGCTCCGGGCCCCCCTCTGTTGTTATTCCTTCCTTCCTTCCTTCCTTCCTTCCTTCCTTCCTTCCTTCCCCGCAGGTGCTGCTGCCGCCCCCGCCGCCGCCAGGCAGCCCCCGGGAGGAGCGCTCGCCGCCGCCCGTGATGCTGCTCCCAGGGCACCCCCGGCGCTGCGTCCGCCTGCAGCAGTCCTGCCTGGGCCACCGGCTGCCCTGCTGCGACCCCTGCGCCACGTGCTACTGCCGCTTCTTCAACGCCAACTGTTTCTGCAAGCGCTTCGGCGGCGGCGGCGGAGGGAGCGCCGGGTCCGGAGGAGGCAGCTTCGGCCCCGGCGGCAGCAGCAGCGCCGCCGCCGCCGCCGCCGCCTTCCCCTGCGGCAGGAACTAGCCGGGTCCTCGTCCCGCACCCACCCGCAAGGACAGACCGACCGACCGACCGACCGAGGGACGCCAGCCCCGCCCCGGGCCTCCGTTCCCGGTCGCCCTCGCTCGTTGCCCCGAGTCGGTGCCAATAAAGAGCGCAGCCGTTCTTGCCCGTCCGGAGAGGAGAGTGGGGCTCTTTCTTGACACGGGGGAGGAGGCGAGAGGAGGGGGGGTTTCGGGCGGCGGACAGGCGGGTCGGGTCGGCGCGGTGCCGAGGGCTCGGAAACCCTCCTCGGCGAAGGGGAGAAGAGGAAGAACGGGGCGCCCCCGGGACGCGCTCGCCCCTCCCGTGTGCCGCAGCTGAGCAACACAGTAAAAGCGCATTCAGTCACGTTCCAGTTGCCTCCAGGGAGGTTTTGTGCTGCCGCCGCCCCCAGAATAAAGAGGAGATCCTGGGGGGAAACGGGTGGGGAAGGGCTCCGGGGCCCCCGCCGCCTTTCGGCCGGCTGCGCCCACGGGAGGGAGGGAGGGAAGGAGGGAGGCGACCGCCGGGAGCCCGCGGGGGGGGGCCGCGTGCGCCGGAGGGGGGCGAGGGAGGCCGCGCGCCCCCCGGGGGTCCCGATTAGTCCCCCGTCGTCCTCCCACCTTTCCCGCGGCTTTTACAATGCCGGGTCCCTCTCTCCTCCTCGCCCCCGATTCCCCGCTTTGCCCCGCGCTCTCCCTGAGTCCACACTGCAGACTCCGCACCCGGTCGGCTCCGGCGCGGACGGAGGGCGCGGAGGGCCCAGGCACGAGCCGGCGGCCGCACCCCCTGCCGGCCGGTCCCGCTCTTCCCCGTCCCCGCGCCTGCGCCCTACGCCGCGCGGCCGCCTGCGCCCGGGGGCCCCCCACACCGCCCCCGTTCGCGGAGGGCAGGCCGGGGCGGCTGCCCGCTCCCTCGGCTCCCCGTCCGAGCCCCGAGCGGCGGGGAAGGGAGGAGGGGAGGGGGCGCAGGCCGCCCCCCGCCCTCGAAACTCCGCGGGCCCGGGCAGAAGACCCGCCCCCCGCCTCGCCCAATCACAACGCCGCTACTGACCGTCTGGGCGGAGTCTGAGGGGGCGGGGTCTCGTTGAGATTCCCACTTCCGCTCCGAGAGGATAAGCAACCGGGCGCTCTATCACGCCGGAAGCTGAGGGAGAGGTCCGCCGAAGAGGCCGCCCGCCTCCGGGGTTGCGGCGCGCTCCCTGGCGTCAGGTGACTGAGTCACGTGACCCCCGCCTCCAGCCGCCTCCCGGAGACGACGACGACGACGACGACGAGGAGGAGGAGGGGCGCCGCCGGTTCCCTGCCGCCATCATGCCGCTGTCGTGCTTCCCGGAGCTGTACTTCAACGTGGACAGCGGCTACCTGGAGGGGCTGGTGCGGGGCTTCAAGGCCGGCGTGCTCAGCCAGGCCGACTACGTCAATCTGGTCCAGTGCGAGAGCCTCGAAGGTCGGCCGGCCGGCGGGTCCCCGCCAGGCCCACCTCGCAGGGCGGGCGGAGGCCCCGGGGCGGGGGGCGGGGGGCGGGGGGCGCGCGGGCGTCCGCCGGGGCCCGAGGCCAGAGCCACGTCGCCTGGCGGCGGCGGCGCGCGGGCCGCTCGCGATGGGGGGAGCGGCTGGAGCAGGCGGCGCCGCCCGGCTGGACCGCCTTGGCCCCGGAGCCCCTCACCTGCCGCGGCCCCGCCGGCCTTTCCGTGGCCGCGGCGAGGTGCTCGCTTCCCGCCGCGCGCACACACACACGCGGGTCCGGTGTGGTGGGAAGGCGAAACGGAGGTGGGGAGGAATCGGCCCGGGCTGGGTCCCTGCGTCGCCTCGCTCGCCCCCGGTGGAGGCCCCGCAGACGAGGCCGCGGCGCCGGACAGACGCCCCCCGCCGCCTTCCGCTGTAAGCGGGCCACAGAGGCCGGCGAGGGGGAGTCCCTCCGGGGGGAGCAGCGGGGCTCCCCCCGGCCCCTCCCTGCTTCACCCCGCGGTAGGAGGGCGCTGCGGGGGCCGCGGGGGCGGGCGTTCGCCGCGGCAGAGCCTGCCCGGCAGAGCAGGGGAGGTGCCGCGGGTTTGTGTTTCCCCGCGGAGCGGGCTGGCCGGCTGCAGGAGCGGGCCCGAGCCCCTCGCCCGGAGGTCCCTGGAGGTGTAGGGGCGGGTCGCTTTTCGACCGTGTTGGAGAAGCCCTGTTTTCTGCGGCTCGCGGGCGGTAGGGTGTTGCAGCCCCAGCCGTGCTTTCCGGGCTGCCGGGGAGGAGTTGGCGTTGGCGTGAATTGCCTCCGCGGTTGCCCGCTTTGCTTTGCCGCCTCCCCCTGCTTTTAGCCCTCCCTGAGAGCCTTCTCTTGTGGCTTGCCAGGTTGTCTTGAGGATATTTATTTATTTATTTATTTATTTATTTTTGGTGAGTTCAGGAAATGTTGCCTGGGACAGATTGGTGAGCCTTGGTCAGTTCTGCATTAATAGGGTATTTACATGAGTTAAGAAAAGTGCATGGGAGAGAATGCTCAGTTCTGTGGAAAAGGTTGGATGCGAATTGGATAAATAAAACAAATTTCTTGTCATTTTCGTAGCAAAAGCTTTCATAGCCAGCAGGACAGAGACAGCGAAAGTGCATCAAGTGCCCCGTGGGACAGAGGGGGGCAGCTTCAGGCCCTCCCCACTGGAATGCCCTCCCCAGCCAAATTTTTCTGATATCGAGTTTGGTCCTTGCTGACAAGCTGTGCGTTGTTGGCGGATCATGTTGGATCATGAGAGCTAGGCTCGTAGTCAACCCTTTTGAATAAGTGAGTGGAATTACTGGGAATGAGCCAGTTTTATTTTAATATAGACCCTCTTGTTTTTGTTGCTGCTGCTTGCCTTCAAATATTTTCTGACTTATGGCAACCCTAAGGCAAACCTTTTGTGGGCTTTTTTTTTTTGGCAAAATTTGTTCATGAGGGGGTTTTCTTTGCCCTCCTCAGGTTGAAAGAGCATGACTTCCCATGGTCACCCAGTGGGTTTGCGTGACCAAGCAGCGATTCGAACCCCATCCTCCAGAGTTGCAGCCCGCTGCTCAAATTGTTACACCACACTGGAAAAACCCTGACAGGAAGGGACAAGGAATGGTTTCATCACTAAGACTCTGTGCACAGCTTCCCCACTGAAACCTCTCAGTGCAGTTTGTGGGAAAATTGGGCAAGAGTCTTCAGACATCTTAATTTCAAAATTCCCTTCCTGCTATTCTGCAGTTCCTTCTGTGCCCTTCCATGGGGCTCCTTGGCCTTCCCATGCAGAGGGTTCTTGCCAGTTTGGTCCTGGTGGAGCCAGGGAAGAAACCAGACTTCTTCTTTCGCCCGGGCATGGGATTTCCGTGGTTCTGCTGCCCCCCAGGCTGAATTGCCATGGTGGGTGTTGAGCGACAGCCATCCTTGTATTCAGAGGGAAGGGGAGCAGCCAGGGCTCCCAAACCCTCCAGAAACCCTTCCATGCTGCTTGGAGTGGCCCCCCCCCCCGCTCCTTGCCTTTGAGTGATCAGTGGGATCCCACTCTTTGTCTGCTGGATAATCCACTTGCAGTTTCTCCCCCTTGTCATGAGATGGCGCCCCAGGCATGATGCTCATCCTCCTGCTGCCAGTGTCCCGTGATGTCCCAAGAGGGGAGGGAGGCCTTTCCTTTCTGCGCCCTTGTTGCCTAGCAGGACAGATCCCATCTGCCTCGCCATGAAACTTTACCTCTGACCTGGTAGTGGGACTGTTGAGCTTGGTTACTATCAGCTGAACCAGGTTGGCCAACATGTGGGTGAAAGCCTGCAGGTTGAGCTGCTTGGCTCACGTCTGCTGCTGGCATTTTTAACTGGTTAATAAAGATGAAAACTCAGTGTTTCAGGGGCAGGCGCTAAAGAACGTATTGCATTGGTCATACTTTGGATTGTTTTCAGTTAACCCTCTTTTTAAAGAACGATCTTGTAGGCAGAAGTGGCTACAAAGACTGATAGGAAGATTTATGAGAAAGGGTTGAAGTCTGTATGAGGATAGCTATCAGAGGTTTGTGACTGTTGCACCAAGGCTTCTCTGAGGCAGGACTTTTCCCCCACATATTTCTGCCATTTTCAGTTCCCTCTTCCTAAACCAATAAACAATTTGTAACTCTAGCCTAAGAATCTTGGGTGTGATGTTGCATGTGTGCTCACTGCAGCTTGTTAACTGCATAAAATTTGCCTTGGCGCTCTTGTAGCACCCCAAAGGACTGGCACTTTCTTACATCAGCCTTTTGTGGCCGTCCTTTTTTTTTAGTCTTTCATGTGCTGTTGGTGAGAGCGTTGAGTTTTGCTGCAGCCAACGTGCCTTTTCTCTCTCTGGATGTCCTGCCAATTTGTCACAGGGCTCCTTCTTACTCCTGCGGCCTGTGTGTGGTGTGTGGTGCACCAGCAGTCCTGTTACAGCTGAAGAGTGAGACCCATTGCATACACTGGCCTTGTGCTCATTGCCTCTTTCTAGGAGTCTCAGGTGCCAGTTAGAAAGGCAGCAGGGGTGCCATTTGCATCCAGGGATTTTGGTATCCACAGAGGGTCCTGGAACCAAACCCTAGCAGATACAGAGAGCCCTCTGTGAGGAGGAGGAGGGGGGCCGGCAGCACTGGCAGTAGCAAGAACAGTCTCTGAGTGCCAGCAGAATTTGGCTCTTGTGTCTTCTTTGATTGGCTGAGCTACTGCTTCTGCTTTTTATAAGAGAAGGAAGAGGAGGAGGAGGAACACCCCGTACAAAGGGAGACCATGTGGCATGTATTTGCTCTGTCCTATAGAGGTGCCTCTACCGGAAGGCCGCCCTGGGAACGTTCTCCTGCCTGACTCCTTGCTCTCCCCTGTCTCTCCCCACCTCCCGTCTTGGCCCATCGTAGCTCAGCACAGAACGTTCTCAGACCCATTACCCCCTGAAAGAATTGGGCCAGCTTTGCAGCTGAGGGGAAGCCATGAAGCAGCCCTCCTCCCATCCTCTCCTAGGGGAAGGCCCTGCTCTTCCCCAGGGTTGTCCCACCAGCTGCCTTCCTCTCAGAAGACCAGCGGTGTTGGCTGAGACCTTGTTCTCTGGGAGCTAACGGCCTCTCAGGGGTGGCGGGGTCAGAGTGGTGTGCCACCTCCAGAGAGGCACAACAGTTTCACATGGGCCCCTGTCTTTCACCACCTGGTTGTCCATTCTGGTTCTTCATACAGTGGGTATTGAAGCGAGTAAGCCTCCCTGCAAGGGCCTCGGGAGTCTCGGTAGGCCATAGAACAGTGAGGTGGGAGGGCGGGGAAGGGCCTTGGGGGCCTGGGCCCGGGCCCGGGCCCGACTCCTCCCTCCAGCTAGAGCGGGCATCAGGTTCTGGTGGGACCTGATGGCCAGTCTTGGCCACCTCTGCAGCACTCTCGTTGTTGTGGAAATTCAAAATGTGGAAGTCTGGGGCTGGGGCAACAAAGAATTAATCAGACCAAAGAGTGGAAGCTGTGTGCTAGGCTGTATCTGTCCCTCCACTTGGGCTGCTTCCCTACACCCCTCAGGGCTGTTGGGGGTCTTTGAGAGTGAGGAAGGGGTGTCCCAACAGTCACCTTCTGGCTTCGGTTCTTCACCCAGAGATGGGGTGGGGTGGGGGAGCCCGATCCAGTGGGCCAGCATGCAGCGGGTGCTCAGCTTGGGTCATCTAGAGTACTTTTGGGCTGTTCTCTTGGCCCCTGTGGGCTAGCAGAGGGGGTGGTTTTAAAAATCAGCACATTGAGAGCTCTAGAATCCTAGAGCTGGAAGAGACCCCCGGGGCCATCCAGTCCAATCCCCTCCTGCCATGCAGGGAGACACAGTCAAAGTGCTCCCTTTGACACATGGCCCTCCAGCCTCTCTTTAAAAACCTCCAAAGAAGGAGACTCCACCATGCTTCATTCAGACAGCAGCGTATTCCACCATTGAACTGTTCTTACTATCAGGCAGTTTTTGCTAACGCTTAGATGGAATCTCTTTTCCTGAAGTTTGAAGCCACTGCTCCACAGTGTCCTAGTCTCTGGAGCAGCAGAAAACAGGCTTGCTCCATCCTCCATATGAAACCCCTTCAAATGTTTAAATATGGCTGTCATGTCACCTCTTAACCTTCTCTTTTCGAGGCTACACATACCTAGCTCCATAAGTGGCTTCTCATAGGGCTTCATGGTTTCCAGGCCTTTTACTAATTTGATTACCCTCCTCTGGACACGTTCCAGCTTGTCAATATCCTTCCTGAACTGTGGTGCCCAGAACTGGATACAGGATTCCACGGGGGGTCTGACCAAAGCAGAACAGAGTTGTTCTGTTACTTCCCTTGGTCTAGACACTATATTCCTATTGATGAAGCCTAGAATCACATTGGCTTTTCTAGCTGCTGCATTACACTGCTGGCTCATGTTCAGCTTGTGGTCCACTAAGACTCCTAGATCCCTTTCACATGTACTCTGGTCAAACTAGGTGCCACCTATCCTATGCCTGTGCATTTCATTTTTTTCATGTCAAAGTGGAGTATCTTACATTTCTCCCTATTCAAATTCATTCAGTTAGTTTTGGCCAAGCTCTCTAGTCTGTTATGGTCATTTTGAATTCTGATCCTGTCCTCTGGAGTGTTAGCTACCCCTCCTAATTTGGTGTCACCTGCAAACTTGATAAGGATGACCTGCATTGCCTCATTGAAATAATTGATAAAGACATTGACTAGCACTGGGCCCAGGACAGAACCCTGTGGGACCCCTCCAGTCACTTCCATCCAGGATAAAGAGGGGCCCTTAGTGAGTACTGTTTGGGTTCAGTCAGTCAATCAATTACAAATCCATCTAACAGTAGCATTATCCAGCTCAGAGTTTACTAGCTTGTTTGCAAGAAAATCACTGGGGACCTTGTCAAAGGCCTTACTGAAGTCAAGATATGCTCTATCCACAGGGTTCCCTTCCTCTACCAAGCTTGTAGCTCTATCACAAAAAGAGATAAGATAAGCCCACCACGTTTGTTCCTGGCTGAGCTCTGGAAGCCAGCTGGCGATGATGCAAAGGACAGGATCCAATCCTCTCCTGCCTTGACAGCCAGGATGGGGGAGTTGTTTTGTGGGGAGGGAGCCTGTACTCCAACAGGTGGTGCAGGGTGACACCTTCCATCATCCTTGATTTTTGGCCACGCTCACTTGGTCTAACGGAGGCCAGTGGCCTCTGCCTCAGAGATAGTTCGACTCACTTTTGGCTCCCTTGGGGAAAAGTCGTCTCCCACCACAAGCACAAGATCTCTTTCCTTTCATCCTGTTCTGCTTCTCCCCTACTTCTTGGGTCTTGTCTTACTGTAAAGCCAAGAGGGGGTTTCACAACCCCTCTACTCCCTGGAGGCAGAGGAGGCCTTGTGCCTCTTTAGGTTCCCAGAAACAGAGAGGCCCCGTCGGGTGGCCCTCCTGCTGCCCATCCCTCCTGCTTCCGTTCAGTCTCCTCAGCGCCTTTTTCTCCTCCTTCCCTCTTTCCCTGTCATTTGTGTTTCCTGAATGATCAAGATAATCATGCTGATGAACTTCCAGAAAAGCTAAAGGAGGCAGAGGGAGAAGGAATGGATCTGAGCAGGAGGGCCCCTTTAAGGAGGGAAGAAGGGAGCAGCTTGGAGCCTCCTCCCTGCCCCCCAGCCTGGCCCGTGTCCTGGACTTGGACAGAATGTGACGAAATGGTCAGATGGTGGTCTGGTCAGGGTTGTTTGCCAGGACAGCTGGGCTGAGTTGCAAAGGCTGGAAGCCTGGCGTGAGACTGGGCTTGAGAGGAGAGGTGGGGAGAAAGAGCAAGCCGTCCGGAGCCTCCTTATGAGGAGGCAGGTGGGGTTGGGAAGCAAGCGAGAAGGCTCCCCTGCCAGGGCTGAATCGCGTAGGGTTGGCGTGCCGTGTGGTGTTCCGCCAAAAGGCCCCGGTCCTCATACTCTGAGCTTTTGGGAGGGCAGCAGCAGATTCTAGGTGTGAGGTTCTTGGCACTGACGGTGCGGCTCCGGACGTGAACCGTGGTTCTTGATAGTTCTGCTCCTGTGCGTCAGATCCCTCCCAGAATTTCCCTCCTGCGCTTGGGAGCCGTTGCCCTCCCCGGAGTCACTCTCTCCTCCTTGACCCTCCAGGGCCGTCTGTGCCACCCCGTCCGTGAGAGCTTCCCCCTCCCCGATAAGTCGACTGCGCCTTCTGCCGATATGCCGGGGCAGATCCTCCGGCAAGAAAAGAAACGTGCCGTGGATGTTGCAGGCCTCTGCGGCGGCAGCTCCCTCTCCATCCGCGGTGGTCTTCCTGTTTGTGCAGTGGCACTGCTGTCTGGGCTTTCCGTTCACGTTCCCCCAGGAAAATGCCCCAGGAAAGTGCCCACCTGCTCAGCTCCGGCAGCCCCCAAACAGGCCGGTGGCTCAGGAGAAGCCCCACCCCCTTAACCACATGCTTGGGGAGAGTGCCCAGCCTAAGAACAAACAGAGTCGCCCACAGAGACCTCCAGATAGCATAGGCAAACAAGTTCAGTGCCTTCTCTCTACTCAGAACTGGCAGAAGGAGTAGAAGCGCCTGACATTTGAGTTGCTGGGTCACTGCTTCCCTGGAAGAGGGCTGCCGGGGCTGCCTGGGGGCCACCGGTGGCTGGAGCCCCTCAGAATTCTGAGGCAGCAAAGGAGCAGAGCTGTTCTATTTGCCTTTGTGCTCGTGACATGTAGGCGGTTCCGCACATCCTGGCTGCC
Organism: Cyclura pinguis; assembly: GCA_030412105.1. Lineage (NCBI taxonomy): Eukaryota > Metazoa > Chordata > Lepidosauria > Squamata > Iguanidae > Cyclura > Cyclura pinguis. The sequence goes on from CM059607.1 coordinate 283,881, forward strand.
GGTCCATTTGACCTGGATGTGTGTCGGTCTCGTTTGGAATCTGTTGGCTGTGATTCTTTGGGGGCAATTGCAGAGCCCCCGAAATGGGTCCCGTGAATGTAGGCTGTGTAGGAAGGATCGCCTTGGGGATGGGGGCTGTCTCCTCCTTGCCATGTCTTCTGAATTTTCTCTTGGCCAGATTGGCTCTGTTTGGGGAGATGTGGGGCACCAGGCCGCTGCACTTGAGGGGATTTCTCTCAGCAGAGTATGGGGTGCTAGAGCCCCACTGCCCCCTTTGGCTCACCCTAGAGAGCAAGGAGTGCTATGTGATGGGGCAGTTTGACTCCTTTCCAGGCAGAAGGCAAAGCAGCCCCCTCCCCACGCCCCTTTCTGTTCCTTGTGAAGCTTAGCATGGGCAGTCTTGTGCTGAAGAGACCCGGAGAGTGATGTGAGGCCTCTCACCGGCTGGCTTCTTTTGATGTTGCAGCAAGCTTGTAAATGGCCTTTCTCCTCTGGCAGCCAGGAGGGAAAGAAGGGGGCTGGATGTATCCCCCCCCCACCTTTTGTCTTCTCAAGATATTCCAAGGGATTTACTTGTCCCTGACATGAGGTCCTTTGAAAGGCTGGCCTCACTCTGCATGTGTTTGCATAGCTGCTTCCCAGAGCAATTGAGGCAGGCTGTTCAGTGGGGTGAGGGAGTCCCAGAAGGCCCTGGGGGCTTCCTGGCAGGAAATCAGGGTGTGTGGGGGTTCACGCAGCCAAATAAAGAACGTTGACTGGTGCAGTCCCCCTCCCCCCTTCTGGAGAAAGAGCACACCCTAAGTGCAGCTTCCAGGCTTAAAATAACTCCTGCCCCTCTCCGGCAGGGCAGGAACAATTGTGCCCAGAAACGCTTCTGAGTCAGCAGCACAATTCCCTTCCCACATCCCTGGCAGGCGCTCTCCGTAAGGCAAGCCGGACCCCCTACTCCCTCAGCCTGGTGCTTCTTCCAGGGCCTAGAGCGTGACTGCCTGTCCCGCTCCCTCTTGCTTCCTTCCACATCCTGAGCAGTGTGCCTTTCCCTTTCCAGATCTGAAGCTTCACCTCCAGAGCACAGACTATGGGAACTTCCTGGCCAACGAAGCCTCTCCTCTCACAGTGTCTGTCATTGACGACAAGCTGAAGGAGAAGATGGTGGTGGAGTTCCGCCACATGAGGAACCATGCCTATGAGCCCCTGGCTAGCTTCCTGGACTTCATCACGTAAGTGCCAGCCGCCCTTTGAGAGAGTCACCCTTGCCAAGCAGGCTGTGGCACGGACGGCTCGGCTGCAGAGTTGCACTCTGTCTGGCCATCCCTGACCAGTTGAAGCCCTCTCAGCTGAAGCAGAGAGGAGGGGGCATGGGGGGGAGGGGGGCAGGTGGAGGGGGGAAGAGCTGGGGGGATTGGCTGCTGTCTCCTCTGGGTTCAGGACCAGGCCCTCGAGGCCTCTGGCCCACCCAGCCTTTGCCGTCAGCACAGTGTCATGTGAGGAGTTGCAAGGTTGCATGGTGTCCTTAAGTGACCTCAGAAATCCTGCATCCTCTGAGCGGCAGAAGACATGGAGAGGCCCTCAGTAGGTCCCATGTTTGCCCCCCCCCCCGCCATTTTGCCAGGCAGAATGAAGGCTTGACAGAGATGGTGCCAAGCTCTGTCCTGGGCATCTCCAAGGAGCCTGGTGAACCACCGCTAGTTCCTCAGGGGAGAAGGGAGAAAGTTTTGTGGAACTGTAAAGACAGACTAGTTTTATATAGCAGAAGGTTTTGTGAATTATAGCAGAACCCCTGTGGAGATGCCATGGCTGCCCTACTGGTGCAAAAATACGAGGCTTTCAGCAATATCCTGTCTGTGGGGGTGAGCCAAGAGGCAGGGCTGCTCTGGGGGTCCAGAGGCTATTAGGCACTGAACGGGGGGTGGGATCTGAGAGGGCCTCCCCTGCTCCCAAAGCAGGCTCCCACGGTGCCAGCAGCCCACCCCGCCCAGAAGCAGCTGTTCCTCCTGCTGAGCTGAAACTCTCTTTCTGGACACCCCCACTCCGACCGTCCGGGAAGCATGCTTCTGCAGGTGGAAGGAGCCCTGCAGGTGTCTGGCGACAGCCATCCTCTCACTCTTTCTCTCACTCAGGCTGTCTCTTCTTTGTCTTCCTTTGCACACATGGGACTTTCAGCCTCTCCTCACCAGACCCAACTTCCACCCCTTGCTCTGACCTGCTCCCTCTGTCCATTTCTTAGCAACACAGGCAGGAGACAGCTGAGTGATTTATCTTATCACCTTGATTGCCGAGCCCACAGTTTACCAGCCACCTGGAATCTTTACAAGGCTGTTTCCGTTCATCGCTTTTCCTAAACGCAACCGCCCTGCAATAATCCTTCATTTAACTGTTTTTAGTTTGTAGTTTCGTGGAAATCTGGGTGTGAGGAGAGACTGTTTTTCTCAGGCCCCTGAAGGAAACATGCAGCAAATGAGACTCTGACTCTGGTCTGGACCAGCAGCTGACTTTCCTGGGGATTTAAAAGTGCCTGGGACAGGGGTGGGGCCTTCAAGAGGCTGTGGGACTGCAACTCCTATCAGCCCCAGCCAGTGGTTAGAGAGAGTAGGGAGAGCACCGGTCCCACAGCCTCCGGACAGGCCAACCAAGTTACCCCACTGCCCATCCCAGGGAATTTGGCTGCTGCAGGGACTGAGCCCCAGGTGATCCCCTGTGGAACTGAGTCTGGAAAAGGAGCCAGGCCTGTGGGTCCCTGAGGCAGGGGGATGGCAGAAGGGTCCCTTGTCTCCCGCAGGGGCTGGGGACTGGTCCAGCCTCAGGCCTGCTCTGACCAAGACAGCTGCAAGTGGGGTACTGGAGGGCGGAGTTTGGAGCACAGCCAGGAGGGGTTGGAGAACAAGCCGGGGGGGGCATTGGGAGCCTTGCTTTGGGGGTGCCCCAGATGACAGTGCCTTTAAGAGGAAGGACCACTCAGCAAGGGAGGGTCCTCGGAGGGGCTGTCCCCTTCTCTTCTTTGGGACTCGGCGTCTGTAGCAAGTGGCCAGGAGATGGGTCAAGGCCAGAAATGCCCTACCGGCACTTGCTCCAGTAGAGTTCAAGCAGGGGAAGGGGGCGGGGCCTCGGTCTCTGAGAGGACTGAGCTCCAGCCTGCACTGGGGGCCTTCCTTATACCAGTGGGGAGGCAGACCCCCTCAAGGCTGCTCTGGGGCACTTCCAGGGCCTCCCAGCCTCCTTGGGGAAATGAGCTGCTCTTGCTGCTCCTTCTGTTGCCCTGCTGTTTTGCACACACAGCCCGCGGATGGTGAGGGGCGCTGGCTGGCTGGCTGGCTGCAGATTTCCCCACTGAGCCTTGTGGGACTTTGCTGGGGAGCTGTCTTTCCAAGGGCACCCGCCTGGTTCAGACCTGCTCCATCTGGCTTTTAATCACCCGCAGGTGCTGCTGCTGCTGCTGCCGTCAGTTCTCCCTGGGAGGAGGTTCCGTGTTTGGAATCCTTTTTTATGGTGGCTTTGCCCAGGAGGAACGGCAGTAAAACAAACATCGCTCCAGCCAAAGCTTTTTACAGCTTCCGGCTGCAGCCAGTGGCGGCCCCTCCCCAACCAAAACAGCCTTGGCCACCCCACCCCTCTCTGGAACGGGACTTTTATTTTATTTGCCTCTTGCCTCTCTTGACCCTGCTGGGAGCCTCCACCGGGGCTGCCTGCCTCTGCCACCTCCTAAGTCGGGGGAAGCAGAGACCTTGGCACAGGGAAGGGCCTCGGAGCAGGCCTTGGCACTGCCCTGTGAGCCAGACAGTGGCAGACCTCACTGGCCAGCCAGATCTTGTAGCCCCGGCCCATGGGGTGGGCAGACAGCTGTGTAGGCGCCCAATCAGACCGAGGAGCAGTTCCTCCTAGAGGTTCTGTCTGTTGAACACCCTCCCGGCCTGCTTCTGGAAGGCTCTCCGTGCCAGGCCCCACTGCCCGCCTGGCACGGCCCTCCAGCCTGCAGAGGCCAGCCTGCCAGGAGTGTTCTTGTGCTGATAGGCCTCCTCTCTCCTTGGCCTCCTGGCAGGTACAGCTACATGATCGACAATGTCATCCTGCTGATCACGGGAACGCTCCATCAGCGCTCCATCGCGGAGCTGGTGCCCAAGTGCCACCCGCTAGGCAGCTTTGAGCAGATGGAGGCCGTGAACATTGCCCAGACCCCTGCCGAGCTCTACAACGCCATCTTGGTGGACACGCCCTTGGGTGAGTGAGCGAGGAAGAGGAGGGGCTTTTGTGGGGAGGGGGGCAGGTACAGACTCCTCCGGGGCCCAGGCGCTTTCAAGGCTGCTGCTTGGTGGGAACCCAGGTCTCACAGCTCCCTGCAACTTGGCTTCTGCAGGAGCCCCTCTTGGGCCAGCCCTTGGAATCTTGTCTGAGTCCTTCCTCGCAGAGGGTCCCCCATGGGGGGAAGCGGCGGGCAGCTGGCCTGCTGTACCCTCTGCCAGCTGGGAGTCTCTCGACCCCCATGCATTGATGCCTTTCCTTCGCTTTCAGCTGCCTTCTTCCAAGACTGCATCTCTGAGCAAGACCTGGATGAAATGAACATTGAAATTATTCGAAACACGCTGTACAAGGTCAGTGCTCAAAGAGGGGAGGGGCTGTCCTCACTAGAGGGTCTTGTAACATGATGGTAGGACGCCTTTATTTGCCTCCATGCAGAAGATGGAGCAAAGGACAAAGGGGGCTGGCCCAGGGAGGACAAGAAGGGTGCTCCCAGCCTGTGGGGGGGCCTCAGCACCATGTTTGCGGGATGGGGAAGGATTATTTGGCACTGCTCGTCACTTTTGACCACCAGTAGGAGTTTTGCTCAGCTCTTCTTCTGTGGAAGCCAAGCAAAGCGAGGGGGAGGGCAGGGGGAGCTTCTGGGCAGAAGCCACTCTCTTCTACTCTCTGCATATGCTTAGAGGCCTGCTTAGTCTGAGGGAGCCTGTTCCGTTGTTGGTGACTGACTCCCAGCAGCTTCCCTCCTAGTAGGCCTGTGGCCAGAAGGAGGCAAAAATGCCACTGGGTCGGGGGGTGCCTTGCCCCCTTGCCAGAAGTGACCATGTGGGGTGCCGAAAGGCAGCCTGCCTGCTTTTTGCCTTGCAGATCAGAGGCAAGGGAGCTAAAAGGCCCAAGGACTTGGAACCTCTTAAGAGTGGGAAAGTCAGGCATTGTGCGTCGCCACCAGGGAAGCAAAAGAACCTGCCACAGCTGGTTCTGCTGGCAAGAATGCCTGCTGGACCAGTTTGCCCTCCCTTCCCTTCCCTCTGGTGCCTTTTGCTTGGCAAAATTTCCCCAGCCAGTTGCGGGCTTTGCTGGCACAGGACATCAGAGTCAGGCATTGAGAGCTGGGAATGCCAGAGCGGCTCCTGGTGAGCATTGCTCTCTGGGAGGTTCTCCAGGGCCCAGTGAAAAAGCAGCAGCAGAATCAAGGCCATGTGCTGGGTTGTGGGGAGAATAGTGGGGAGCCCCTCCTGGAACGGCCAGCCAAGCTGTTAGGTGCCAGTGGCCATGCTTGGGCTGGTGGGTAGAAGGGTGGTGTCAGGGCACCCTGCCTCCTTCCAGCTCGTGGTAGTGCTGGGAGTACTCCTGGTGGTTGCTCTGCCTCGTCACTTGTAAAATGGGAGACAGGGTCATACCTCTTGCCCTGGGGTCTGGCAGGCTCTTCCCTTCCAGCAGCTGTGGTGGGGAAGGGCTCAGGGTCCAGGAGAGTGCAAGAGGGGAGGGGAAAGATTGTTTTGGGCAGCCGTTTGGTCTTGAACCCCAGAGCTGCCATGGGGCACTGGTGCGAGGAAGAGGGAGCCCCAGAGGATGTTGGTATGCAAAGAAATCTACAGGGGGAAAAAAGACAGCATCTCTAAGTGGTCACTAGATGGCTGCTTTATTTTGCAGGAAGTCCTGATATTTGGGGTCAGATTTGGAGATGATGTTTTTTACATCTGGCGAGGAAGTAGAGTTGATCTCATGGATTTCCCTAAGTGGATAAATACCAATATACAATTTGATATATAATACATTAATTTAGGAATCCACTTGTTGGATTTTTTTTAAAAAAGCAGGAGATCGCTATGTAGAAAACCCACAGATGGCAATATTTATTTAAGATTTGATAACTCATATTCCAGATAATTTAGACATAATCTTCCCTGTGGGCGGCTCCTGAGATTGAAATGAAACTGTTCCAGTGGAAGCGACTTCAGAAAGGAAGCCTGAATATTGACCAGTCCACTAACTGTCAGGCAGTCCCCACGTGATGTGGTGGTTCAGGCCTTACGTAAGGCATCTCAAACACCATGTTCTACGCTATTGAAAAACGAGATACGCCACAATCCGGCCATCTCAGTTACACTCTCAGTTGTATAACCAGTTGTTTATAGAGTGCCATCAAAAACGTTGTCACATAATCCAACACATGCTACCTTGTTAAGAAAAGTCGCAGGTTTCTTTCGAAAGAGCCAAAAACATTAGGGATATTATGCTCAATAGAAGTTTCAGGGGACAGAAACAAACATCTATAAAAACCTTACTGGGCTCTTTGAAAGTTTAGGGCAAGGGTCATGATTTGCGTCTTTCTAGATTTACGGTCCAGTCTGTACAGTCTTACAGTCCACCCTCAACTTTCATGGGTTTAATTTTTGCAAATTTGATTATTTGCAAGTTTGTAGCTGTTGCTGAACTAGCAGTATAGCTATAGGTGTGCCGTAGATGGTTGGAGGACTGTACTGTAAGGGCAGGAGTGGCTCTCCCTTCCTCCCCCCTCCTGCTGCTGCTGCTGGTGTTCCCCCACTTCCCCACCTCCCCGGCCTACGCTGGTCTCCAGGCTTCCCCACCATGCCTCCCCCATGACCCTGAAGGAGATTTTCGCCCTCTCCTCCTCCTCTCCACACTCTGTCCCCAGAAGCCAGTCAGGACCCTCATGGGGTTTTCTTGGCAAGATTATTTCAGAGGGGGTTCACCACCATTACCTTCTTCTGAGGCCGAGAAAGTAGGGGTGAGAACTGAGGGGAGAGACCTCCACAGGTCAGAGGGGCAGCTGGGCCTTCTTGCCCAGGCCTGCTGGGGACCAGGGAGGAGGAGGAGGAGGAGGAGGAAGCTTGACTGCAGCCCTTTGGAGCCCTTTCCGGGGGCTGGAGAAGACATTGTCCCACGTAAATCTCCTTGAACCCAGTGGGGCTCATACTCAAGGTAGCTGTGTGCCATCGACCCTTCCTTAGGCAGGAGGGTTACTCGGCTGGCACCCAGCTTGCCACATCACTTGGCATGACCGCCACAGAAAACCCAAGGGCAGAATGGAGTCTCCTGGCATTGCTTCCTGGGTGGCTCTCCTTGGCTCCATGACTGATTGTCTCCTGCCGGCTGCCTTTCCTCCCCAGGCTTACCTGGAGTCCTTCTACAAGTTCTGCAAGACTCTTGGCGGCACGACAGCAGATGCCATGTGCCCCATCCTGGAGGTAGGAACTGGTATGAAGAGGACTGGCTCGGCTCAGCCCACCCGTACCCTCCGTGGAGAGAGAAGGGGGTGGTCCCTGGCCCTGCCACTAAAGGATGAAGGAGTGTCCTGGCCCGCTCCCATGGCTGCTGCCTTGCCAGTTCTCCCCACCTGAAAGTTCAGGGCGGGACCCCACTTGCCTGCCCACCTCCCTCCCTCCTTCCACTGACCCTGTCCCCTCTTTCCTCACAGTTTGAAGCTGACCGGAGGGCCTTCATCATCACCATCAACTCCTTTGGCACCGAGCTGTCCAAGGAGGACCGGGCCAAACTCTTCCCCCACTGTGGGAAGCTCTACCCGGAGGGCCTGGCCCAGCTCGCCCGGGCTGATGACTACGAGCAGGTCAAAGCGGTGGCCGACTACTACCCGGTGCGGGTCACAGCCCCCCCGACTCCAGCGCTCCTATTCCCAGATGTGGGCACAGGCCTTGGTTTGGATTGGTCCCTGGCTGTTCTGGATGCTGCCTTGTTGGGCGGGAGGGGGGTCTGCGTGCCTCCACGGAGGTGTGAGTTTCCATCCCCCCCAAACTTCTCCGAACCCCGTTGCCCTCTGGGATGGTAGACGGTCCCCTGCGTGTGCTGATCCGTCGTCCCGTTTTTCTCTCCCTCAGGAGTACAAGCTGCTCTTTGAAGGAGCCGGGAGCAACCCCGGGGACAAGACCCTGGAAGACCGGTTCTTTGAGCACGAGGTGAGGGGGCCGCCTGGGCGCTTGGCCATCTGCACAGCTGTGGGCACTGTGGCTGGCAGGCTGGGTCTTGGGGGAGCAGGGTCTCCTTCTCAGGGCACGGGGTCCTCCCGCACTCCCCGGCTCCCCTTGAAGGCTGACCAAAACCGTTCCCTCCCTTTGTGCAACCCCTGGGGCTGCCCCTTTTCAGTTCTCATCTCCCAGCATGTGTGGGGTTTGACAGGAAGGTCACAGGGCCAGACAGGAGCATTGGGGCTGAGGGGGGATCACGCAGCCGCCTTCAGATGTTGATGGACTGCAGCTCCGAGCATTCTTTCTCACTGTGGTGTCTGTGCTGTTTGGGGGTTGCTGGGAACAGCAGTCCAACAGCCTCTGGACGACCGCTGCCTCTGGGCCGCGACTCTGAAGCCCATCCTCCTCCCGAGGAGGACAGAGGTGGCTTTCCATGAACTGCTGACAGTCTCCTTGGCAGCAGGAGGAAGCTTCCAGCGCAGGGTTGGGCAAGGCCAGTCTCCCTGGCAGTGGGGCATTGGCCACTCTCCCTTCTTGCAAGTCTGGGTGTTCCCAGGAGTGGCTGGTGGCTCCAGTGGCTGAGGGCGAGGAGAGGGAGCGTCCAGGGGGTCTTTTGCCAGCTGTGACTCTGGTGGAGTTGAGCACAGGGAGGGTGAGCCTGCGTGGCTCTGCTTGTGGCAGGAACACTCCGGCTGGCAGTGCCCTCGCCAGCCTCCTCTTGGCAGCCTCCTTGGCTGTCTGTCCCTTTTGACTGATACCGCTGGCCAAATGTCAGGAGGTGCCACTGCAAAGCAATACTTGAGAAAGGAAAAGGCGTTTGGGAGAGAGCCACCTCTCGAGAGGGGGTCAGGCTCAGAGGGGCTGCCACCACAAAGGCCCCGCCGCTTGCTCCCTGCTTGCTTCAGAAGGCAAAAGGAAGGCAGGACCCCGGCCCCTCAGAGGCTGCGTGGAGCTCTCTGCAGACTGGCATACGTGGGAGCCTCCCCATGGTTTTCCAGGGGGCTTCTCTTTCCTCCCCGCATGGCAGTTGTGGAAAGTTGCCTGGTGAGAGGCAAGACGTAAAGAGGCTTAGCGTATCCCTGGAACCGTGGCAGGGGGTGGAGGGCAGGCTGAGGGTAAGGGACATATTCCTCCCCAGAGAATTCCAGCAAGGGCAGCCGGTTGGTGTATGAAAGGCAGGGTAGGGGCTTCCTCTCTTTGGCTTCATCTTCTGGGAGAAACCAAAAGGGACCGGCCCGCCTGCCCATCTTTGAGGGCTGGGCAGAGCGGCAAAGGTTCATCCCGCTCTCTGTGTCCCCCTCTACCATCCAACAGGTGAAGCTGAACAAGTTGGCGTTCCTGAACCAGTTCCACTTTGGCGTCTTCTATGCTTTCGTGAAGCTGAAGGAGCAGGAGTGCCGGAACATCGTCTGGATTGCCGAGTGCATCGCCCAGCGCCACCGGGCCAAGATCGACAACTACATCCCCATCTTCTGAGCCACCCTCCATGGCTCAGCCCCCTCCTTGGCAGGCCCCATAGATCCCCCCTGGCCCCACTGCCCCAGACCTCAAAGCAGACTTGTTGGGGAGAGGCCGGGAGGGATCTGACGGGTGGTCTCACCCCTCCCCTGCCCCCGACTGCTGCTACCTTCAGAGATGTAATGTGTTCACTGTGTACGTGTGTGTGCTCTGTGTAAATCAGACTCACTTGTTCAGTATTCCTCAAAGTTGACTTGGCTACAGGGTGGGGGGGAGGCCCTGAGATCTGTGCATGAATTGCAAGCGCCCCGTGTGATGCAACGGCCCTGTGTGGCGTGCTGTCCCCCAGCAAAATGCTGTCTGTGGACTTGGGGAGAAGAGAGGAGTTTGTCTTGTGGCAGCTGTCAGCCTCAGCTTGTCTTCGCTCAGCTGGTTGCTGTGGGACCAGCGAGAAACCGTTTTGGTACTGGTTTGCCTTCTCTTCCAGAAGGCCTGCGAATCCTGGCTCTGCATCGGGAGGGGGAGGGGGAGGGGCAGACCTGCGGGTTGGGGGGATCTTTCAAGGCTGAGGGACGCCTGGTGGTGGCCGAACTGGCCCAGAGGGCCAGCGTGCTGGGGTGGGGGTTAAACTTCTTCAACCAGTATAAAGCATACCTCCCCTTCATTCTGCATCCCTGTAGTGCCTCTCCCTGCAGTGTTGGCTCGTTAACACTCTGTCTGTACTGTGTGGGAGAGCAGGCGGGGCCTGTGGCAACTGAGGGGCTCGAAATTGTGGCAGCCGCCCAGGTCAGTCACTTGCCTGTAACTCCCTTGCCCTGCCCCACTCCCAGGGTGGAGGTGAGCAGGTCTTTCCAGATGGTCCCTGGGGCCACCTTGGCGAGGCCTCGTCTGCTTCCCAGACAAGCCAGAAGGCTTCCTGACCCTGCCTGTGCACTTGGGCTGTGGAAGTGCTCCCCTGTCATTATTTCGAAGCCAGGTGTCTGGTTGCCCCCCCCCCAGCTGCCACCACCTCCTGTGAGACGGGTGCTCACGGGGTGGTCTGAACCGTGCCCAGAGCAGGCAGGCGTCGCTTCCTGGGCTGCCCGCTGTCTCCTCTTGCGCTGGCAGAGGTCGTAGGCGAGGAACCTTGGAGCAGGGCCTTCTCTGATCCCTCGGGATGCCCCGCCCTCAAGTTCCGTGGCAGCCCGCCTGTGCTTTAAATGGGCCCCCGCCCAGCCCTGCCACCTGCGGGCACCAGCTCCCTGCGGGGAAAGGGGGCCTCTGCCTCCTTTTTGGATGTGAGTCTGGGGGGAGGAGGGAGGGAGGAGGGAGGGAGGGAGGGGGGAGAGGGAAGAGGCGCTTTCTTTGCCCATGGTGTTGCCTGTGGGAGACCGCTCTCTCTGCAGTGGGGTCTTCTGGGTTCCACTGCTGCCCTGCAGGTGTTTGCTTTGCTGTCCCTCTTGCATTTGAGCTGTGATAATAAATGACGGACCAAAATTGTTGTATCTCTGTTCACCCCCAACACGCACCCTTTCCCCTGCCCTGCGACACGCGAGCCAGAAATCTCACCCACTTGGACCAGCCTCTGGGGACTTCGTGGCTGGGGAGGGAGGGAGTGGGGACAGGCTTGGTGTCCCAGGATTTGGGGAATTTGGCTGTCTCAAGGGTGAGTGCAGCTTGGGTGCCGCCACTCTGTGAGGAGGAAGTGGGGAGTGTCTTGGGGATTACCCCAGAATAAGCCTTCCCTGCATGACGGCGTGATATTGGGGCGTATCTCCCTGAGGGCAGAAAACCTGGCAGCCTTTACTCTAGCCCCCCCCCCCAGTCCTCACTCAGACAGAAGGATATTGGAGGGGGCCTGGTGTCAATCTGACCTGGTAACCCCACTTCTGCTGTGTGGAAACCATGGGGTTTGCTAGAGCTCCCCAGGACAAAAATATAATGGGGCAGAAGGCGTAAAGAGAGTAAGCATGGCCTCGTGGTTTGGGCGTTGGGCTGCAGCCTTGGAGACCTGGGTTTGATTCCCTGCGTGCCCATGGAAAAGCCATTGGGTGACCTTGGGTGCATCACACACTCTCAGCCCCAGAAAACCCCGTGATAGCTTCACCTTAGGGTCACCGTAAGTTGGAAACAGCTTGAAGACACACAACAACAGAGGATGTAAGCAGGGTGGCTGGAGGTCCCTTTGGCCCCACGGAACTGGTCTGTTTCCTTCTTAAAAGCTGCTTGGGTTGGTGGCCGTCCTGCCATCTGGTGATGGTGAGTTCCAGTGTTCAGCTTCAGCAGATGAACCTCTTGGCTCAGTATGGGGGGTCTGACATCTTCCTCTCTCCCAGCTGCTCTTCCACAGGCCAGAGCTCAGCCGCTTACCTCCGAGTTATGAAAAGTCATTAAATCCTGAGGACCGGAAGGGGTCTCCAGGTCATTATGGTGAAAGCGTGCTGCTGGCACACCGGCGGAAGCTGGCGAAGGCGCTTCTGCCTACTGCAAAAACCTGGCTTTCTAGGCGCAGCCCTGGGCCTGAGGGCACCGCCAAGCTGCAAACCCGGTCTTTTAGAGGGAGAGCAACCCCTTCCAGAAAAGCAGTGATCCCAGGCTGGTTCTTCTACTCACCAGCAGCACTCCCATCTTGCCTCTTTAAGCCTTGGTCTATTTGCGCACGTCCAGTCGTTTACTGCATTCAGGCAGCGGTTCAGTACTACCAAGTCTTTGGCATCCTGGGTGGCTGGGTGGCTGGCTAGCAGAAGGTGGCTGTGGTATGCCCCCCGCCCTGGTTCATTTCCTGACTCTCCCACCATGTAGTGTGAAGTTCTCTCCATTCCTCCCTTTGAAACCCACAGGTACCCCTCAGACCTGTATACTGTGGTGGCCACAGGGGGACAAGAGAGCGGGGCAGCTCAAATGGCTGGTGGAGTCCTTCCTCCAGGTCTCCCCTCCTTTGTTTGGCTGCCAGGGAGGATCCTGGGTGAGGGGATGCTGTTGCAGCCTGCTGGCACTGTCGTCTGGGTGTGGTGTCTCCCCAAGACAGCAAGATACACACAATTGGCAACATTTTTTTTAATTTATTAAGAGACGACGACAAAGGCTTGGCTCTTTGGGGATAGATTTACAAGCAGTGGAGCTGCAAACCTCTCTTGGTCCCTGGAGGCAGCCTGGCTGCCTTGGCTCAGATCCCATGTGGCACAGAGACTGTAGGGGTGGGCAGGGGGTGGGCAGGGGTCTGTGTGTGTGAGAGAGAGACAGAAAGATCAGCTGACTGCACTGAGGGCAGAGCAATTGGCAATGTGGCACAAGTGACAAGGACAGGTTTGGTCCAGCAGCAAAAAAAAAACATCCTCCCTGTGTCCATCTGCCTGCTCATCTACCCCCTCACCCACCCACCCACCCATCTGTCTGCCCATCCTCCCTTGACGTCGGCCACTGACCAGTGACCAGCAGCAGCAGAGAAGGCTGGCCAGAGCGACTGAGTTCCTGGAGGTATTTCATGAAGACAAAGAAGTGAGAAGAACCAATCTGCTGCCCTTGCCTTTGGCACAAGGACACAAGGGGGCTGGGAGAGAAGAGAAGGGGCACCGTTGTGGACGGGGAGCCCTCTTCTGTCCATGGGTCCTGGTTCCCTGGAGAGAAGAGGCTCCACTGCAGCCCCCTCTCTTGCTCTCTCCCAAGTGAAACCACCTGGGTGGCATGGGGTCAGGGTTTCTGAGGTGTGCCCGCAAGAGGCTTGGGCTGGAGACCCCTGGGTAGCTTGGGGCTGATGAAAAAGGCCTTGAGGAAGAAGTCCCGGGCGCAGTGGGGCAGGTAGTGGTGGATGAAATACATGAGGCTGAGGCCCCGGCCTGGGTAATACTTCACCAGCGGCCGGGTGGAGAGAAGGCCGTCCGTGATGCTCTCCACCACCGAGCTCAGGTCCTCCACCGCCATCTTCATGAAGCCCAGGAACTGCCTGTTGATCTCCTCGATGTATTCCTCCCCATAGGCCTCCAGCAGCTCTGGGGGCAAGCTGGCCACCAGCTGGTGCTTCTGCTTCTGCCAGTACTCAGTATTGCAAGTGATGCCTGCAAGGAAATAGGTGGGGTGGGGGGAGAGCGAGAGAGAGAAAAGAAGGTGAGCGTGATCCCTCTTGGGGGTGGGGGCGCCTTTCGGGTCCTTCAGGAACAGCTGAAAAAAAGCCAAGCAGCGAGTGGGAGGGAAGGAAGGAAGGCAGTTCAGCCTTGGCACACCCCCTGGCAGGGTGGCAGCAAAGTTTGTATTAGGCTCTATCAAAGCAAAAAAAAAAAAAAAAAATCTGAGGCAGAAAGCTCAAAAGTTTAAGGACACAACAAGGTGTGTGTATGTGTGCACGTTTGTGGAGGGGGTGTCTCAAGAGGCAGGAGGGCAGGAGGTGGCGCTGCTCCATCCCGCTCCAAGAGGCCTTCTGAGCCATGGAGAAGCTGGCTGGTTCTGCAACCTGTAGCCCCAGAGGACGTTCTCCGCTGACGTCATGACAATGTGCCTCTGAGCCATGGAGTGCACGCGCATGCGTGTGCCTCCAAGTCATCTGTTGACTTAGGGTGACCCCACACATTTCATGTGATGTTCCTGGGCAAGGAGGCCTCAGCAGTCTTTCCCTCTGAAATTCACTCCAGAGCACCCGGGATTCAGAGGTGGTTTTGCCACAGCTGTATTCACTGGCAAGGGCTTTTGCCTACCTCTGTGGCTTAGGCGAACAATTAAGAGCAAGCCAAGTGTGCATTTTGAAAGGAAATGAACTCACGGTTCCCCTTGGTTGAGGCTTTATCATCCCAACTTACAAAAAAGCAGATTCAGATGTATTGGGGAAAGGGTGGGATTGTCAAGACTAAGAACTCATTGACTGAGGTGGTTGAAAAAACCTGGATGACTGCCTTAGAAAAAAAGAAGTCCACTGGGATAAGACCAGAGCAAAGGCACTTTCGTGCTGCTTTGAAGCTCTGAAACCCAGGAAACTGGGAGCCAAGGATGACTCCCATCTTTTTGCCATTCAGGACCAAACCCAGACAGCAGAGGAAAGACAACCCGACACCCAGAAAGGCTCCCCCGCTTGCCCTGGGAGCCCTGGGCCCAACCTATTGCTAGAAGGAGCGAGGCCCTGGCCAGGCGGCCCAGCCTGTCTGCTGCTCAAGTCCAGATTAGCCGTAAGTCCACCTGTCCAGCTTGTTGTAGCGCTGCTCAAGAGAATCGCTGGCCAAGAGTTTCCTGGGGAAAAACCAGCCTTCCCTTCTGGCCTCCGGACCTTGTGGTGCTAGAAGCAACCTGAGAAAGACTTTGCTCCAATCTTCCTCTGACACACGTTAGAGCAACATGCCGATCCTGCCTGTGCCACTCCGGCTTTCCCAGCCCTTTGCTTACCAGTCTTGAAGTACCCGGGAAAGATCACGCTCACTCTGACCCCCCAAGGAGCCAGTTCGCACTGGAAGGTGTCCATGAGGAGGCTGAGGGCTGCCTTGGAGGCTCCGTAGCTGGCCAAACAGGGGTACGGCATGTTCCCTGGCAGCGAGAAGAGAAGGGAGGGTTGGCTGTCCACCCCCGTGGTGCACCTGGGACGCACAAAGGCCAAGGGGGTGTCGGGCATTCCTGCCGGACACCCGGAGGCCGGACTAGACAGTCCCAGGGCCTTCCGGCTCCGCATTTCTATGATTGGACACACACGACAAGCACTGTGCGCAAGCTTGTTGTGATGAGGGAGAGGAATTCTTTGTTCCACAACAAGCAAGCTGGGGGTCTTCTGTTCACATTTAAGGACACAAACACCTCATGGGGTGGGGCCTCCCTCTCCCCCCTCGCTGTACCTGCAGGGCTGCTGATGGTGACAATCCTTCCTCGCGAGGCGCGTAGCAGAGGCAGCAGGCCCTTGGTCAGTTCCAAGGGGCCAAAGAAATTCACTTCCATGCACGTGCGGAAGTGCTGGAGGGGGGTCAGCTCAGCGTTGGCAATGGTGTTGTTGAATCCGGCGTTGTTGACGAGGCCCCAGAGCCCTGTGGTTTCAGGGAAGGGGGTCAGGCCCGGAAATCTCCGGAGGAGACAGAAGCCACGGCTTCCCCACCCACCCCATCCTTCCTTGGGCTGGGACAAGGCCGTGGTAGCTGAGCGGTGATGGAAAAGGCTCTCCCATGGAGGAGCTTCCCCGCAGGCAGCCCCCACCCAGTACCGTCTGCTCCCTGGGGCAGCCTCCTCCACTTGGGGTCCCTCTGGCCCCAGTGTGGCCCTTCCTGGGCTCCAATCCAGGGCCAGGGGCCCCCACGAAGCCCTCCGGGGGTTGGGAGCTGGGTTTCTCAAAGCATGAGCCCCTGCCCCACCGCAGGCTCTCCACCACGTCCGCTGGTTCCTCACCCGGTCACAGCGGCCTTGGCAGACGGGCACCCCTCCTGTCCCCAGGGGCACTCCAAGAAAGGCAGAGGTGCCCCCCTTGGCTCCCTCTGGCACAGCCCTGAGGGGAGCCATAAAGACCTTCCACACTCCCACATCTGAGCTGCTCTGTCTTTCCTCTGCCTGATGGCAGTATTTCGGAAACACCCTCTGGTTGCATTCCTACAGTTTTGGGTCACTGGGGAACTTTTTGTGGGCTAGTACTTACACGCACCTGAAAAGCTGTTAAAAAAGGTCATAACAGAACGGGCAGGTGGGCTGACAGATTGACCCATCTGGTCCCATGCCCCCCCATGTCCGCCCTCCCTCCCCGGTCACCTGTCCCCGCCGTCTGAGCCTTGATGAATTGCAAGACCCGCTGGATGTCTTCCGCTTTGTTCAGGTCCATTTCCAGCAGGGTCAGCTGAGGGGAGCAGCACCGGCGAAGCTCTTCTGCCCCGGGACTCTTCAGGTCCAGCACCGTGGCAAAGACCCTCAGGCCCAGCGCGTCCAGGTGCCGGGCAACCGCCTTCCCAAAACCGGAGTCGCACCCTGGGGGGAACGGCAACCAGGAAGGGATGTTGGCAGGGACAGCAGCCCCAGATGCTCACCCCCCGCCCCGCCACAGCTTCAGCTCTCGACCAGCATGAGACCCTTCACCTTGATCAGTTGGCTCCATGGGTGTGTTACACATCAAGCCCCTCCCCTCCTCTTTGGACTTTATGCTGCCTTTTCTGCCCAAAGGGCCCCCTCCACAGCACCCCACCACCATGCCTTGGCTTGGTCTGCCCTCCCAGGTGGTCTCTGAGCAGAATCCCGTCCTTCCTGTGAGCAAGGGAAGGAGGTTGCAACAGGGAGCCAGCAGGTGTGGGGCCCTGGACCGCCCCTCCTGTGCCACTTCCCTGGCCTCCTGCTGGGCAGGCAGTTCTCCTCGCCACGGCGACAGAAGAAGCTTTGGCTCTGCCAGAGCGGAGCTGCTTCCGTTGCCGCTGCCTGCCAGTGTGCCTTGCAAAAGGGAAGCAAAACACCGGGCTTATCTTGCAAGCCATCACGCAAAAGGTTCGGCTCTAAAAATAGCTTCTGAGGCTGCCAAGCTGCCCAGCTGGGTGGGACCCCACTAACTCTGCCGGTTTGAGGCAGGTCTCTGTGGCCAGAGCCAGAAGAGCGGCTCCCCTGAGCTCACCCTCTCAGGAGGAGGAGGGGGGAGGACTCCGTGACTGAACGACCGGGTTGCTGGGAGGGGAGGAAAAGGTCACCATGACCTCAAGCTGCTGCCCTCCAGCAGATCAATGCGGGGGGGGGGGGATACTTTTCTTCAGTGGGTGGTCCCAGCCCCCCTTCCACCCCAACACCCTCCTCTGCCGCTCACAGTTGTGCTCCTGATGTACAACTCTGCTGTTGTGTGCCAACTCTGCACATGTGAGCGCCATCACAAAGCAAGGTGGAGCCCCCACCCACCATTCCTGCAGAGTAGCCACAGTGGCCCAGTGGAGTCGCCCCGGCCTCCTGACAGCTAAGCAATCCAGAATAACACACGGGCCCCGCGAGCGTTTCCACAAGCAGGCCAAGAAAAGAGAAGTGTCGTGCTGTGTTCTTGGCTGCAAGGACTCCGAGACTCTGCAATGGAAGCGGTGGGGCTGGGAAGGTCTGTCTTCCTCTCTCTCTTCCCCGTGGGGTCATTTCAGTGCTACTTTCCAAGCCGGACTCCTGCCTCTACCCGACCGTGCCCTGATCTTTACCTCCCTCCTCCTCAAGCACTGCTGGGAGCATTTTTGAAATAAAGACGAATATCGCTGGGAAGACCAGTTCTGTATAAAAATCTGATTGGGAAAGAGAGCCGTTTGCCATTTTGTGGGTACGTGGAGACCAAAGGACATTCAGGCAGAGGAGCAACAAGGTGTGTGTGTGTGTCTTCCACGTGTGGGGGGGGGACTGGTGGGGGGCCTCCCAATGGGGAGGAGGGCACCTTCTGAAATTTCTATGAAGGTGAAGAAATGCACTGCCTCCCCACGCACACCCACCCACCACCGGAGCCCATGGTTGGGATACCCTGGCCCTCTCTTCTTCCTCCCTCCCTTCCTTCCCCCGACACACTGCCCCCCAGCTTGTTCGTCCCCCCCGTGGCCCAGCTAGGCCCTGCAAATATGTAGGGCCTGGAGTTCCCATCCTTTGGCTCTCCGTCCCAGGCAGGAGGGTGAGTTCTCTCTCTCTCTCTCTCTCTCTGTCTCACACAAACACACACACACAATTTACTCAAAGCGGGAGGGGGGTGAGAAAAGAGGGAAGGAAAGAAAACAAACTCTTCTTCTGCCCCCTCCCTCCCCATCCCCATCAGCGGTGGCTGTGGCAGGGTACAGGCTGTTCTCCCGGCTGCTGATGGCCCCGTTGATAGCTCCCTTTCCCAGAGATTACAAACCCCCGCAGGTTTATGGCCACATTAACCATTAACAGTCATGACACACACCAAGAGGCTGGGAGGGAGGGAAGAAGGGAGGAAGGACGAGCTGAGCTGGGCTGGTGGCTGCACACATACTGTGCGTGCACACACATGCACGCACATGTGCGTGCACGCCCACAGCCTCCAGGAGCAGCTCCCGTGGCCAAGGACCCCCCTTCGCCCCCACTAAGCACTGCTGGGAAAGGGAGCCAGCTATCCATGGCTCTTCTCTAAAAAAGTGTTCTGATCTGCCCAGAGACCTGGATGCCCTGGGGTGGCCTACAAATGTCACCCGCTCGCCCACCCCTCCAGGCCCAGACACCAACCAACAGGGGCACGGGAATCACGGAAATGGGGACGGAAAGGGGCAGAGAGGGGGCAGATGTCCTGAAAAGGGGGCAGATCCCGAGCCGGGTCCAAAGGCAGATTCCATCCCCCCCCGCCACCCACTGCTTCTGGGAGAAAAGGGGCAACCACCTCAGAGGAGTGTCTGTGTTCCTGTGTGTCACGGCTGAGAAAAATAAACACACAGCATCTGCAATTCACTTTCCCACAGCATATCTTCTGTTTGGAAGCAAGAGACAGCAAAACAAGAGGGTGGGGGAGAAGAGACATGAAGGACAAAGGTCCAGCAGACTGCAAATGGGAAGAGCGCCTGGGGCGCCCATGCAAAAGCCCCCCATTCCTTTGAAAGGCGCCCTTGCAGGAGAGCTCCGCAGGGCACGGGGCCTCAAGGTATCAGAAGCCCAGGATTCCCCCTGCCCTCCCAAGACCAACACTGGCCCACCTGTTACACTTCCCTCCGCCGGGGAGGCCAATTTGGGCTCAGGGGAGAGTGGAAGGCAGCCAGGCCCCCTAAGAGTGGTGGAGTCCATAGGGTGGCCGTGGGGGCAGCTGCAGAGCTGCTCTCTGCAGGAGAGAAACTCCTAGGCAAAGGAAAGCCATGGTCCGCCTCTCCCAAGTAGCTGTCCAAGGCAGAGCGGGGACGGATGGACAGATAGACAGACGGACAGACACAGATGGCATCAGATGGTGGGGGCTGGAGGGCCCGTTTGAGGCCTCACGACACACCCCAGCCTTTGAGAAAGACAACGAGCAGATGCTCCTCTGTACCCTGTGGAAGACAGTCTAAGATGCCACAGCCAAGGAGCTGGCCAGGAATGCCGGCGGGCTCCCTTCACTGGCTGCCTGATGCCACCTGCTTGGCCAAAAGGGGTGCCCTCTTCTCCCACAGGCAAGCACCCCAGGAACATGCTGCTTGCTTACAGTCTAAACTGAGGGGAGGCACCGGTTTCACTAATGGCTCCCACTCCCACCCCCAAAGGCTGCACCTCGCAGCCCACAAACACACACACGCAGCCTCCATTGCACACCTTGGCACACAAGTGAGAACACCACCACAGCCTACAGCCACATTAAAGGTATGGGTGTTTTTTAATAGCAACTATTAGCTTTTGCATTATTTGAAAGTCACTAAAATTGCTATTCCAGTTGCATTTTTCAACACAACATCAGAAAGCTACAAATCTTTGGCCAAAACACATCTAGGCAGCGAAGTCACCCCCACTCCTCGCAAAAAGTCACAGCCAACGTCATGGAAGGAGTTGTAACATCCTCTGTTAAAGGACAGCCATAAGGTTACTTATTGATTGCAAATAATTAGTAACGTGCAAGCAACTAGTAACTCTCAAGCCCTGGGCTACCAAGGGACTCGGCAAACAAAGGCTGAGATCTTCTCCCTGGCAAGGAGGTGATGCTGAGGGGAGCCTGACAAGAGAAGCAAGACCCACGGTCAGGGCTGGAGTCGGGGGGTGGAGGGGCCGGAGAGAAAGGACTTGTGGCAGTTTGGAAGGGACCCAGCAGGGAGGGAGGGAGACTGCAGCCAGCACCAGCTGGCCTGTCCAGCACCTTTCTGCCAGGATGACACCCTGAAAGCAGTTCCTGAGAAGAGATAATGCCAGTCTGCTGCCAGGCAGAGTTGCAAAGGCTAGAGTGACGACCATTGGGCCTTAGGAGTGGCTCCTGCTGGTTCAGCCCCTGCCCCCCCCACCCCCAGAAAGGGAAAGGAGTGCAAACAGAGAAAATCCATCTGGCAATGGACCTGGTCACCACAGCCACCAAAGGTGGGACCCACCCCACCCCACCCCTGCCTCCCTCCCATCAGGGTCTAGAGAGAGAGAGAGAGAGAAAGACTGCTCTGGTGAACTGGATCCTTCCTTCCTAACCAGAAGAAACACAGTTTTGTTCTTCCAGCCCCAGAGGTGCCCTGACGAGCTAAGTAAGTGGGCTTAAAATGTGAACCTGGGCCCGATCTCAGTAAAACTTTTTCCTTGACCTGACCTGACCTGACCCACGCACGATTCTCCTCTCTCTTTTTGCAGGGTGTGTGTGTGCGTGCGTGTGTACAGGAATGCACGCACAGCAAGGGGGCATGCTCAGGGAGAAGGGCCCTCCCTCTCTGCCTCCATCGGGTGTGCTGGGCCCTCTGGTTTCAGCCCCACCCAGGACTGGCCAGGCTGGTTTGGGATGCCTCCCCTTCCATCCCCTTCATGAGGGTTCAAGGACTGTGAGGGAAGAGCAGGGGACGAAGGGGCAGGCTCCCCTCCCAAGAGCAGTGCCGGTCCTCCCTTCAGGACCACCACACAGGGAGACTACATGCACCCTTCCCCAGGCTCTCCAGTAGAGTGGGGGGGCCTACCTGTGGACCCCTCTCTCCTGGCCCTCAGCCCCCGGGGAGGCCATGGGGGCTCTCCAGGGGTCCTTGCTGGCTGAATGCTGCTTTTCTGCTCACCCAAAGTCTTGCTCCCATCTGCTCATGGCTCTGAGCCTCTGGGGTGAGGTGGGGTCCCAGGAGTCTACCTGTGGAGCCGTGGACTGCAGAAACAGTCTGGGGGGGGCTACTTGGAGCCCCCCAGGGTCGCACATTGCCTTACCCCACTGCCTACCAATTTCTGGGCAAAATCTAACATGCTGCCTTCAGAGCATGGAAACCCTCCAGGGCATAATGGGGGTCAGTGGCCTCTTTGGGACTTCCAGGGCCCCGGCTCTTCCAGACCTCTATGAAACCCCTAAGGCACCCTGGCAGGGAGGACCAGCCTCCTGAAGGAAGGCTTCTGGCCTGTTTTAATTTTTCAGCCGCTCCAGATGGTGCTTAGCCGTGAACTGGGTGAGGGGCCAGGAAGAAGGAAGCCCCCTACGGATGGGGAGAAGGAACCCATGAGTGGGTGAGGGGGCTGTTCTCGGGAAGCCTGGGGCCCCTTTGGGGAAAAAACCGGAGGCCTAGTCATGAGAAGTCGGGCCAGGAAGGCAACCTTGGTGGGACACAAGAGGCACGCCTCCCTCCGTGGCATGGGGGGGCTCTCTGCTCAGCGTGGGCCAGAGTCACAGACAACTTGGAATCCTTCTCAGCCTTTTTCCTTTTATCCAGGCTTTTTAATTCCCCGTGTTTTGCCTTTAAGCCACTTGGTGTTCACTTTCACTTTTCCTGGTTCTAGTCTGTGCAACTGGTTCCATTGTGATATTCAGTGTTTGAAACCACCCCAGGAACCTGAGCAAGAGATCCTTTCTTAAATAAAGTCAATAAATAAAGGCAGGGCACCCATGCCGAGCAAAGTCTGGGTCGGATCCAGTTTTGCTCACGCTTGCAGCGGGGCAGCCCTCAGCTCAGCTCCTACCCAGTGCGTTGGGCTGTTCTGAAACTCTGTATGCCGCCCTTGGAATTTCGACAGCACCCCAAAATGAAACAGATAACAATAAATGCACAACAACCAAAGTGTCTGTGCAGCTCTGAAGCCAGAGCTGGGGCAGTTTTTTAATCAAAACTGTATCTAAATGCAGAAAGAAACTAGAAATCGGCAGAGCTGTCCCCATCCTTCTCAAAGCCCACCTAAAGCAGCATGTTTTGTTGGCTACGGCGAGATCTGCTCACAGCCTCCTTAAGCTGTCAAGCTGATCAGGATGTGAAATTACTCTGTGGCTTCACGATACCAATTGGGCTTCCTTTTTAAGCAGACCCGGAGGGGGCACTGCCAACTAATAGTGGTGCCTTGGGTCTCCCTACCCCTCCAGATGCAAAGATCATCCAGGTGGGGGGGAAAGGGGGCTTGGGAGGGATAATGGGGGATAGTTGGGCCTCAGCTGGATAAGGGACTTCCTGTCAAAACGACCCACCTGAGCCTGACCTCACCAGTCTGAGCCGCCAGCGAGCAGGATCCAGGGAGAGCCCCACTGCCAGCCAGAGGGGGGAACTCAGCACCTGAGCACCCCCGCCACCGCCCGAGGAAGTGCAAAAGTTCTTGCCCTGGCTGGAGGGAGCCCATGCAACCCATGCCAGGCCTCTGGCTGGCAGCTTCTGCTGTGCCCAGCAGCACAGGGCCCCCTCTGGCGCTGTCCATGGTGCCACCCCCTCTGAACTGCAAACCCCCTTGTGCCCCGTGGGCTCCCTGGCACAAGATCCAGGAAGGAGAGGAGAAGCACTGAAGATTCTTGGGGCTGTCTCTGCTCCAGGGGTACTTAGGGAACAATAAACTAGCTCAAACTAGCATGCGGAAAGTCCAGCTTCCTCCTGCTCTTCACATCTGTCTGTTCTTTACACACTTATTTCTGGTCCCCCCAGTATACGATATCTAAGAGGGGGCCACCTTAACCCCCCACCTCTGAAACTGCTGAGGGGCTAGGGGGCTATCTGGCTGGGCCCAGGGAATCGGCCCCCCTCAACCAGCCGATTGTGGGGAGCGCCAAGGGTACAGACCTTGCTATTCCTGGAGCTGAAAGCCCATTCTCTTGCGCTTTGCTCAGAAGGGGCCGTTTCCACTGCCTCCTCAGCCTTGACTTCTCTGCCCACCCCCATCAGGGCCACAAACTCAAAGGGACCCCGGAGATGCTAATTCCTCACACGCAAACAGAGCTTGAGTCAAACAAAAGGAGGCGAGGCAGGCACGGAGCAGCAGGTGGAAGCCCAGGAGGCAGCCAAACTGACCGGCTTCTGCTTGCAGGAAGGGGGAGGTGGGCCGTCACCCAAGTTTGCTTGGAGCAGCAATGCTGGAGGAGGGGCACACAGCCCTCCCCCCTTCACCACTCCTGGTCTAAATAATGGTGTGGCCAAAGGTGCCACTGGCCTGGGGAAAGAGGGGGAAGTACAGCACCCCCACGGCTGGCCCACAGTAGCCTTGGGGAAGCAGTTTAGATTGGGGAAATGGCACAGGCAGAGGAGGGGGCGGGCGGGCGGGCGGACAGGCACACATGGAGACTTTTGAGCAGCCCTGTTGGCCCTGACGTTGCATGAAGGTGTCTCTCCCCCCTCCAACCCCCAACAATACAAGCTCTGCCTCTAACTTACAACAAACCAAAAACGAAGCCTGTCTCCCAGCCGGCACTGGCTGCCCCTCCCATGAGGAATACCTGAGATTCCACCTGCCTGCATGATGGAGGATCTGAATTCGTGGGCACGGGGCGGGACAGGGGGCATTCCTGAGCACAGAAAGCAACCACGTGGCTCTTGCCAGCAGAGGATTCTGGGGGCTTTAGTTTGAAAAAGCATCCCTCCCATGCTCTGTGTGGAAATGCCTGGAGTGGTCTGTACCGCAGCGGCAGCAAGAGCCCCCAAAGTGCCCCACTCTGCCCCACTCCAACCCTCGAGGCCACCATCTCCCGGCCAGCCACTCCTCTCCCTGCTGCCTTCCTTTGGCTTCCAGGCCCCCCACTCTACGGGAGACCGCCCCACGCACCCCAACACCTTGGCAGCCTCTCTCTTCTCAGCCAGGCCTTCCTCCCGGCCACCTGCTTTCCCTCCCTTCTGCTTCAGGCTACCGAAGGAAGCCAAGGGGCTGGCAGGGCCAGAGCAGGAAGGGCCAGTTGCAGGGAGACCCACCTGCCCCCCAGGCAGCCGTCCTGGGCAGAGAAGGACCCCCTAAGCAGAGATAAAGATCTCTGAGGGATGATCTCTTGCGTCACAAGAATTTTATGCACCCCCTGCCTCTTCACAGAGGATGCAAAACAAAGTCAGAAAAGCCAATTAGGACTTGTGAGTAGCAGGCAGTGTGCACGCACACACACACGAATACCCAGAGTGTCTTATCCTCTTATTCTTGACAAACATTTGCCTCCTTCTTTGAGCTCTGAAAGGGTCCTTTTGGTATAACAGCAAAGGAAACAGGCAGCCCTCTTCTATGCACCTGGAGGAGCAGACAGGCCTCGTAGTCACAAGAACAGGAATTCTGGGCTTTGTTGCCTGTCCTGCCCACCTCAGTTTCCAAGACTCACTGAGTGCCCCCTTGTCCTAGAGGCACAGATATAGGATGGGGGACACCTGGCCTGACCTTTCAGTACATGTGAAAGGGCTCTGGGAGTCCTACTAGACCACAAGCGGAACATGAGTCCACAGTGTGATGCAGCAACCAGCAGAACCAACACGGTTGCATCAATAGGAGTGTAGCGTCTAGGTCGAGGGAAGTGATAGAACCACTGTATTCTATTTTGGTCAGACCCGAATTGGAATCCTGTGTCCAGTTTTGGGCACCGCAGTTCAGGAAGGATATGGACAAGCTGGAAGGTGTCCAGAGGAGGGTGACCAGAATTGTAAAAGGTCTGGTAACCATGAAGCCCTCTGGGGAGCAGTTTAGGGAGCTGGGGATGTTTATCCTGGAGAAGAGAAGGTTAAGAGATGACATGCTAGCTATGTTTAAAGAGCTGAAGGGATGTAATATGGAAGAAGGAGCAAGCTTGTTTTCTGCTGCTCCAGAGACAAGGACACTGTGAAGCAATGGCTTCAAACTTCAGGAAAAGATATTTTATCTAAACATTAGGAAGAACTTCCAGGTGGGAAGGGCAGTTTGACAGTGGAATATGCTGCCGCCTCGATGGAGTGTGGTACATTCTCCTCCTTCTTTGGAGGTTCTTAGACAGAGGCTGGGTGGCCACCTGTCAGAGGGACGGCTTTGACTGTGTCTCCCCGAATGGCTGAATGGGGTTGGACTGGAGGGCCCTTGGCTTCTCTTCCAGTGCTGTGACTCCATCTGGAGAGAAGCCCCGGGAAGAGGAAGCTGCAGGAGGGGCCAGCCAGTTCCTCCACCACCCACAGTCACTCAGGGTGACCCACTGAGCTGGACAACTGCTCCTGGGCCCAGGAAAATCACTCCCCCCCCCCACTAAGGACTCAAGTGCGCTGAGGCAAGTGGCCTGTGGGCATCTGCCATTTTTGCAGTCACTGGACCAAGCACTCCGCAGGGGATTTTGTTGCCCTTCAAAGCCCTCTCCCCCCCCCCCAAAAATGTGATGAGCAAAGACAATGGGGAACAGAGGAAATGCCTGAACCAACCCCCCAAACTGCTCTACTCCCACGTTTCTGTCAGGCCTGCTTTTTGCAGAGTGCCTCTCATACCAAGGGCTCAACTAGCAGAGGAAGAGGAAGAGGAAGGATGGGCAGAAGGGTGGGTGGGGGCAGTGGGAAGGCGCTTTGGTCAGTCAGGGAAGGGAGCCCACGGACAGGGCAGCTGGCAGCTTGGGCATGCTCCTGGGGGCAGGTGGGGGCTCCCCTTCAGCACCCCACAGGTCCTTGCTTTGCAACCGGACGTCCACGGCTGCTGCTACAAGCTACACAGCTACACAGCTACAAGGAACCCCTCAACGAAGCAGGCCTAAGTCCCACTCAGAGTAGACCCTCTGAGCCAGCTCTGAAGGAATTGGTCCCACGTAGTCCGTAGGGGGTGGCCCCCAACAGGCTGCAGAGGGCCACCACAAGGTGGCAAGTTCTCCTCTCCCTTCAGAAGTGGCTCCGTCTTCTTGGAGCAGCAGCCCACCCACGCCTCGCCGGATGTCTTTCAAGGCAGGGACAAAGATGCTGCCCCAAGCCCTTTCTCACCAAAAAGACGCCTTCAGCTGAACTCCTCGGCCGAATGGGTTTCAGAGTCCTTCCGGCGCCCCAGAGGAACACAGACAGGAATGGGGCTGGGGGGGCTCTAAGGGAAGGGCTTCTGCCTAACACTAATGCCCCCTCCAGCCACAAATTGCAGCTCTTGGGCAAAGCGGAAATAAGCTGCCAGTCATGCCAGTCATGCCCCAGACCTCTGGCTGCCAGAAGGGCCTTGTCCCGTGGAGCCCACAGCCTCTGCCTTCTCCCTGGCTGACCGGCCCAACCTGCCACCTTGCTGCCCACTGTGTCACTCCGGCCCTGGGACTGCCAAGAGTGGGGGTGATGGAGGGACGGGGGGACGGTCACGGGGGCCAGCTGGACCGCGTGGCACCTGCAGGTGGGGCCCTGGGGAAGCCAGGCAAAGAGTCCCCCTCCCTGCCTCAGGCCGGGGGATTCGGCACAGGGGAGGGAGAGAAACTTGCTGGCCTCCCCCCCTCCGTCGGCCCGTTCTGGCATAGAGACGGAGCTCCCCACAGGGACCGGGACCCCCACACCCCTTCTCTGCTGCAAGGGGGGCAGAGAGCGGAAGGGCCCGTCACCCTCTGCGCGAGAGGGCCAAACTAGCTCTCCGTCCCACAGAGGACCGCCAGAGTCAGGGAGGGCTCAGACGGCGGGGCAGCCAGCACAGCGTCCCCCGTGACCCCAGGGCGGCCTCAGGGACCCGCCTCGCCAACGGGCCGGGTCGGGCGCCGTCGCTCCTCCGGCCGAGCCTCCTTCCAGGAACGGAGAGCTTTGCCCTGCCGGCTTTTCGGGGATGCTGATGAATGATTTACCCGGGCACGTGCGAGGCCAGGCCGCCGGGCCCACGTGCCTGCCAAGCGCCCGGGGGAAGCGCCGGGACGGAGGGGGACGTTGGCCGCACACGCGGGGTGGGCAAGGGGGAGGGGCGCATGGGGGACCCGCCCCCCCCCCACGGGCCGGGGAAGCCTCTGGGCCGGACGGGCCAGCTGAGCTCCCCAGGAAAAGAGACCCCTCGCCCCCCCACTTCCAGCCGCACCACCGCCGCGAGTGGCCTGCCCGCCGACGCACCAGCCGAGACCCCCGTCAGAAGGAGCGCGGAGGGGGGCGGGCGGACGGGCGGGCGGGGTCGACGGCCGCCCCCACGCGAGTCTCCTCGCGCGGGGAAAGGCGAGACCCGTAAGACGGGCCGGCCGCACCCGACTCGGGTCCGAAGAACGGCGGCGCGGCCGGAGGGGCCTCGGGCGGGCGGGCGGGCAGCCGGAGGAGACTCACCCGTGATGAGGACGGCGCGGCCTCGGGCGGCGGGGATGGTCTTGCGGGCGGCGGCCCCGGCCAGGGCGAGCCAGGCGGCGGCGGCGGCCAGGGCGGTGCTGAGGGGCGGCGGGAGGAGGAGGGCGCGGGCCAGGCCGGCCGCCCCCGCCGCCGCCAGCCCCACCCGCAGCGCCAGCCGCCCGCTCAGCGCCAGCTCGGCCCGCAGCAGCTTCACCGCCGCCCCGGCCACGACGGGCGCCCACGCCGCCGCCCACCACCACGGCCACCCCGACGGCCACGAGGAGGAGGAGGGGGCGCCGCCGCCGCCGCCGCCCGCCCTGCCCAGGGGTTCCATCCCGGGAAGCCGCCGCGCGGGACAGCCAAGAGGAGGAGGAGGAGGAGGAGGAGGAAGACGAGACGTCGGCGTCGGGGCCCGCGAGCCCCGCAGCTCCTGCACCGGCCGGGCGCCGCGCCCTCGCCTTATAAAAGCCCGACCGGAGCGGGGGGAGCAGGAGGCGGGGCGGACGGCCCCTCCCTCCCCCACCCGCCGAGGCAAGAGGCGGCGGCGGGGAGAGTCGAGGTCTTTCTGCTGCGTGGGATTCCCGCGCGTGGGGACAGCAAGCCCGGCCGCGGCCCCCGCCTCCTTGCAGCCCCTCCAGGGGTGTCAGCCCCCCCAGCGGCGCCGCAGCCCCTCGGCCGGCCGGGTAGCAGCCGAGCCGCCGCCGCCGCCGCCGCCGCCGCCTGCCCGTCGGCCCTCGCCCTCGGCAAAGAGCCCGGGAGCGGCGGTCTCTCGCTCCCGCCCGGCCAGCGGGTCCTGGGATCGCGGCGGCGGCGGCAGCGCGGGAGTTGGGGGGCCGGTGCTGGAGGGAGCGGCTCCGCTCCGTCGGGAACAAGGAAGGAAGGAGCGCCGGGAGGGCGGCGCTTTGAGAGGCCGCCAGGGTTCGCGAGGCCGGGCTTCCTTCCCTCCGTCCCTCCGCGGAGGGAGAGCCCACGGGGGGCCCGGTGAGGGGGCGGGGGCCACGGCAGAGCAGGCCCTGCTCGGCTTCCTCCCGTACGGGGTCCGAAGTTCGGCGCCCGAAGCCTCTGCCGGCCCCTTCCCCCTAAGTTGGGCCCCTCGCCACGCCCTTACTGGATAGCAGCCTGCCTGGCTGAGGGCCAGGGATGCTGGGAGCTGCAGTCCAACAGCGCCCGGAGAGCCACACCTTGACCCTCGCCCCCTTCCGGCGAGGGGTCTCCGTGGCCCGGGTGCCGGCCGGGAGTCCCCCCGTGGAAGATGCCGAGCAGCGCCCCACTGCTGCTGCTTCTGTGCCAGAATGGGGGTCTATGAGTGATCCCCAAAAGGGACGGCATGGCTCCCCACCAGCCCCATCCGGAGAGCCTGGGGCGGCTCTCTCCCGGTCATGACCATCCCCGGAATCTCTGGCTGGCCGGCTGCCTGGCTGCTGGGGGGGGGGGGGCGCGGTCTGGGGCACGCAGTCCATGAAAAGGGCCCAGCTTCGAGCTCCCCTCCTCTCGGAGGCTGCTGGAGGGCGGGCGTGGCGGTCAGGGAGAGGAAGGCGGGTTGATGGCGCCGTGGGGAGGATATACCAGCGACCCCTCCCTCCCCTCCCAAAAGGCCCTGGCTCCCTGGCCTGCAGCGGAGGGAAGCCCACCAAAGTTCGGGCGAGGGGCCGCCAGTCTCAGCTGTGGGTGCTGAGTGGGGGAGGGAGAGGGGTCTCCTTCTGGTCTGGGCCGGGGCAGGAGAGAGGGAGGATCCCTTGCACCCCCCCCAAGAGGACTGCCACTGCAAAGTCAGGTGCGCAGATCTCCTCCAGGAGGGGCGACCTGTGACCAGGTGGCCCTTGCCGTACCCGCTGCTGAGCCTGCCTGTCCAGCTGCAGCTCTGTGTGGATGATGGGCAACCTCATGCCGCCTTTTATCTGGGGCCCAGATTTAGGTCTCCTGTCACCCTTGCTGCCTTGCCGAGAGAGGAACCCCTCCTCTGAGGACCACCCTCTCAGAGGGGAAAAGGGGCGTGGGGCCCCTCGGCCCACCCTCACCCCACCCTGGCCACCTCTCCCCAATGCAGCATGGCTACTGCTCCTCCTGGCTGGTTGCCTTCGCACACCTCTCCCATGATGGAGATGCATTTCGCCTCAGGGGAAGGGGTGACAATGTGGCCACAGCCTCCCCACCCCGTGGGGCAGGCCCTGAACCAGCAGCACAGCAGCAGGAGGGGGCAATGGTGACTGGGTGTTTGCGGCTCCAGCAACAGCCAAGGCCTCCCTGCTCTTTCCCCCTGCTGGCATCTGGTGCCACCCAAGTCACTGCGGGCCCGTCCTCCTGCCTCTGGGGCCCCCTTACCCAGGGATGGCTTGGGCCCAAGGAGACCTCCTGGCCAGCCCCACAGGGACAGGAGAGGAGGCCTCCTTTTGGGGGCCCCCCAGGAACAGAGAAGGATCAGTGGCTCTTGTGGCGTTGGCTGCCTGTGGCCCCAGGTCTCCGTGGATGCAGCCAGTGCGTTCCTGGGTATCATTCGTTTAATGGAAAAGTTGGTCCCGGAGGCAGAGGTAATGCAGAAAGAATGGGGACAGAGTCCTACTCTACATCGCACATGCGCACGCACACACACACACACACGTGCGTGCGCGCGCTAGAAAAAAGAAGAAAAAAGACAGCAGTTCAACATGTTGCAGCAAACTTTACTTAAAGCTAACAACATGCAGATGTGAAATGAAACAACCAGGCCAGGTGAGCCTTGCCCAAGTAACCAAAGCTGTTTTGAACCTGGCACCATGGAGCGGGAGGAGAGCTCAAGGACCACCCATCCAACTCTAAGTGGACTCTCTAGCGACCACTTGGAAACTTCTTCCAGGGGGTTCTTTCTCTTTCACCAGCCTCCACTTTTCTTATGCTTTCTGTTCCGGTGGCCTAGTGGTAGTCCGTGAGGCGGGCTCATCCGCTTCCACCTTCCCTCTCCTTTCTGCTGTTCATACCTGCTCAGTAATGGGTTCTGGGGCAGCTGCTGTTTCCCTTGCCTGCTGCAGGCCAGGCCCCACGGCTTCAGCGGGAATGGCTGGAGGGGACTCCCACGCTTTTCCAGCTCAGGTTTCACTGCCTTCTTGGCTGCAGACAGGCAGGCACAGACGGTGTCCTCCCAGTGCTAATATGCTGAACCACCTCCTCCGGCTTCTGCCCTGGGCTGCGGCCCTCTGCCAACCCCAGTTCCCACGCTCCAGCCCCAAATGATTTGCTTTTGTGTTCTTGGGTGACTCCAGGGCTGGGGTCTCAGCAGTTCACTTTGAACGACAACTGAGCAGTGTGACAGAGGGGGGAAAAAGAGAGAGGGATTGCTTCTTTGTGGTAAAGAGTTGGCTCTCCTGGGACATACAGACAAATAGTGCAGGTTAAGACTGGCTCAAGGTAGCTGGCTGGCACCTCAGGATGCCAAGACCTGCTCCCGTTTCTCCCTGGGTGACTTCCTCCTCCTCCTCCTCTTCGTCAGCCAACCTCCCGGCCTGCATTCCTGATGCTGTGTCTCCAGGGGGAAAAGCCCGCTGCTGAGCCTCTGGATTAGCTATTAATACTGGGCAAGATAAGCATCGTCAGGCCTTATTAACCATCTGGCTTAATTAAAGCCCTTGGTGCTGGAAGATGGAGGGGTCCCACAATCTCCGTCTCCATCACTAGCGAAGGCGAAAATGACAATGAGCGGACGTGACCAGGCTGAGCGATGCCCAGAACTGGAGCCCTGCCAACGGCCTTTATGTTTTAACCCCTGGTTCTGGTAGGACTGAAATCAGCCAAGGGCAGTGCGGCCTGTGTGCTAAGTCACGACCCGGCTGGACTTCTTGGGCAGAACCAGATGAAATAAGGCATCTGTGATGTTGATGGGCCAACAAAGGCTGCAGGCAAGGAAACACAAAGACTTTCCTCCGGTCGTGAGGCTGAGGTTCCTGTGCTGAAACCTAATGCAGACATGATTATCCGTAATAATCATGATGATGGTGATGGCGATGATGATGATGATGATGATAATAATGGTAAAAAAACCCTGGCTTTCAGGGTAAATTGCGTGCTGGTCTTGACATGGCAGCATATGAGCCCAATTCTTGGCATTTACCTTCTGGTAAACTTGGGGCAGTTGAATTTTATTTCTGTGTACCAGCAACTGCTTCAGTCTGTGGCTTTAGAAAAAAAACGTTTAAAGCAGATTTAAAAGGAACATAGGAGAAGCATCTTGTGATAATTGTCCCCTGCTGGGCAGTAATTCTGCTCCTTCCTTTGGTTCCTCCTCTGTCTTTTCAAAAGAGTAAAGTTCTTGCAAAGTCCCTGAAGACTGGAGACCCACAGCTGGTTGGAACTCTGTGCCCAGAGGTATCATCAACATCTCCGCTTCAAACAGGGGGAGGTCTTGGGCGGAGAGCCACAGGATTTTGTCCTGGGGGCAATGCTCTTCAACATTTTTGTCAATGCCTTAGGTGACGAGGGGAAGGGAATCCTTATCAAGTGTGCAGATAACGGGGGGATACGGCCATCTGACATGGCAGGTGCACAGAGAGTGACCTGCTTAAAGCCTCAAAATTTTCTAAATTGGGAGTGGAACATAATGCAGAAAAAAATAGAAGTTCCAGGTGCTTGGGGATAGGAGGACCGCAGATCACAGACTTTCACCCTTCATCGAAAGAACCCAGATTGCCAACAGAATGTGAAGACGATACGCTGGATTCAAGCGTGGTGCATGGCCTGAATACAGCAGGAAAGGGAGGAGGGGAAATGGACCCCAGATAGCAGCGGATCTGCCGTTTCCAGAATTACTAGAAAAAGTAAGAGAGAACTTAGTTAAGGACATACAGAAGGATTTGTCCTCTGCACTGGAACCTGTACATGCCAAACTCACAGCGGTTACAAAGTGCATTAATAATATCAAGGGCACTGCTAATGAGGCCCTCGAAAAAACCATTTTGACTGATGACAGAATACAGCATTTGGAGGAACTGGTTTTCTTAACAAAAATATCTAAGGTCTTGAAAATGTTCACTTTCACAGGGTGGGGGTCCTGGAGAACTTGGAGCAAGAAGATCTATTAGGTTTTATGATCACCCGGTTGAACGATGTGTGCCCAAAGCTTGCTCTGACACTGAAGCCATTTCTGCACTCGACTGTCATAGCACTATATTTAGGGGCCCCTTCCTAAACTGCAAACCCCAGGATTCCATTGGATGTTGAAAGTGGAATGATAGCGTTATAACAGTCGAGTGTGGAAATGGTCTCAGCACATACACAGAACAGTGAATGTCACTCTGTCTGCTAATAAGTTACCAAGCGATATCCTCCTTCACTTCACCCACCACAGCTGGAAAACTTCAGTTCTAAACAAAATTAGCACAATCCCAGGTCTAAAATATGGGGACAACAATGTTCTGATTTTTCAAAACCACCTGGTCAAGACGTTGGAGAAGAGGCGCAGCTTCACACCTTTAAAATCTTGACTTCAAAAGGGAAAAATCGGATATAGATGGGGATTCCCCTTTAAATAGATTGACACAAAGAACAACAATAGCATGATTGCGACTGTGAAAAAAACAAATGCTGGACATTCTTGTGGCACAAGATATTCCTGTTCTGAGAGAACTGGAGGAAGAAACACCAGGGGAAGGCCTCTCCCCGTTCCGAAGAGATACAGATCACCAAACATCAGAATGGAAAGTAGGAAAGGAAAGACAGACAGGAGGAATAACCATGACCCACTGCTTGTTGGACCCACAAAACAGCAACAAGCCTGAAGGTGCTCCTCAGGAAGAGTTTGAACACCATTTACCTGCTGATCCAGAGGAACCCACCAGGACGGAAGAGAGAGAGGCGCCATTTTGAGGAGCTCACTGAAGAGGACAGATGACTAGCTGGTTATTTTGGATTCAACATAGATCTTACTCTTAGGAGGGGAGAGTTGAATGTTGAACAGTTGTCTCAGGGCAATTGCTTGTTATACTGAGTATGTATGTATGTATGTCATTCTCACTCCAGCTCATGTAGCTTCTTGAGCAGAAGAGGCCATTACCCCGCAGTATGAAATGCAATAACCCTCCGCAATTCTGTTTATCCAGAGGAATAACAGAATCCTAGAGTTGGAAGAGACCCCAGGGGCCATCCAGTCCAACCCCCCGCTATGTAGGAACACCCGTCAAAGCATTCCCAACAGATCATCCTCCAGCCTCTGCTTAAAAACCTCCAAAGAAGGAGGAGACCCCACCACACTCCATGGAGGCAGCAGCCGATTCCACTGGGCAGCTCACAGACGGCTCAAACTCCCTTTGTTCTACACTGACTTTCTTGCAAGCTGGACAAGTTTACTCAGCTGAAAGTGTAGAAAGATAGAGCATTATATCCTAGATAGAACGTATTATATCCTAGATAGAATGTATTTAGTAGAGCTAGAAGGCTAAAGAAGAATTGATCTTACTTTTAATGCCTATTAAGTCTAATTGGTTTCATCTCCACCAAGTTTCCTCCTTTATAGCAAAACTGATATGAACAGGAAGAACCACACTCGTTGACATTGTTTGAGAATACGTGTGTGAAAACAGAACATTCTAACAGAGTCCAATCAGCAACAAACAAACAAACGAACAACAAATAAATGGATGATAGAAGCAACTTATGGAAGAGATCTCAGTCCCAGGGTGGGATGGGAACTGAAAATGGCAATTTTGGAGTCCGATTGGTTGATTTAAATGAAGTGCACCTCCATTTAAATCAAAATCAGCCCTTCTAAAATAATGCACGTTAAAACTAATACACAAATAGTATCTCCTGAACAATTAGTAAGGATTACAAAAAACGCAACATCAAAGTGTTGGAGAGGAATGCGTTGTAAAGGGACCTACAGACAAGTGGCCAGGATGTCTGAAAATAACCAAGTTTTGGCCCATGATAATTGATGCAATTTCCAAGATTATGACATGAAAGTTAAGACTTTGTCCTAGCCTCCTATTGCTTTCCATATATCTAGCAGAGAACAAAACGGTCAATCATGAAGAACTAATTACTGTTTCTGTAGCTGCCTCTAAGCTAGAAATCACCAAGAATTGCAAATGGGAGAACTTTTATTAGTAAACTGGTGGGAGAAAGTATGAGACACATGGCTAATGTAAAGAACATATGGCGAACAAGAGGAAGAGTAGAAAGGACAAATGAGACCAAGTGTCATTTGGGAAGGAAGGGTTTTCCTTTATTGAGTATATTGACAACCCACAGGGACTTAAGATCCCCCCAGCACATCACTTGGCACTGTGGAAAGATGTGCTACAAGATGATCCACCTGTAAGTTGGCTAACAAGGCATCAGGCACCTGCCTGATTTACACCTCTTTAAAAATCCCATCCAGGTATGGTTGATCTATTAATTAGTTGATGAATTTTAATGTTGATTTTTGATAAATTTAAATGTGGATCATTTGATTAACTTTTCAATTAAATAAAGTGAAAAAGCAAAAAAAAAGTTTGCAGATAATATAAAACTGGGAGGAGTGGCTAATACTTTGGAAGGCAGGCACAAAATCCAAAAGCCCTTAATAAATGAGAAAATTGGGCTGAAACTAATCGAAGGAAATTCAACAGAGGTGAATGCAAAATTCTTTAGGCCACAAAAACCAAATGCACAGGTATGGGTTGGAGGAAATGTCGCTCTGCGGTGCAGCACTACATGTGAGAAGGACTGTGGGACTATTGTTGGTAAGCTGAGCTTGGCCCAGCTGCAGCAAAGAAGGCAAACACCATCTTGGCCCGCCTTACTTGAACCACGGTTCCCAAGCTGAGGGAAGCAGCAGCCCGCTGTGTTCTGTGCTGGCTGGGCCCCCTCAGGAGGGGTGCATTCAGTTCTGGGCACCTCATTTCAAGAAGGGTATGGAGAGGAAAACAGGTGGAAAGTTTGAGGGAGGTGGGCCTGTTCAGTTTAGCGAGGAGAAAACGGAGAGGGGACAGGACAGCCCTCTCCAGACACCCCAAGGGCTGCCACAGAGAGGAGGGGGCCTGGGGTTCTCTGCCGTCCCAGAGGGGAGGACCCGCTCTGATGGTTTGGAGTTACAGGGGGGTAGGTTTTGACTGAGCTGAGAGGGGCCTTCCTGGCAGTGAGAGCAGTTTTTTGGCGGTGGAACCGATGCCCGGAGACCGGTGGGCCTCCTCCCTGGATGCCCCCCTGGCTGCTGCTGCTGGGGAGGCTGTAGCCGGGGGGAGCCAGGGACTGGAGGGACCCCCTCCAGGTCTAGGATTCTAGGACTCTAGGATCTCGGCCGGGGAGTCCGGAAGGCTGCACTGGGGCTCCTTTCCCTCCTTCCTTCTTTTCCCGAAACACCCTCCGATCCCTCCTCAGGAGCTCCCGGAAAACCCTGGAGCCCCGGCCCTCCGCCTTTGGGGAGAGAGGGGGCCCGGTGACACGGGGACGGCGCTCCCGGCTGTGGGGCGCTGGGAGCCCCGCCAGAGCCCCCCGGGGGGGCGGGGGCCGGCTTTGACGCCCGGCCCCCGCCCCGGGCCCCACCGGCTGCGAAGGGCACGCGTGGCACCGCGGCGGGCGCGTGCCAACCACCCGAGGGAGTCGCCAGAATTTTCCATCCTCCCGGAGCGCCGTTCTGTCTGCTGCAAAAAGCAACCCCCGGTCCCCCTGTGTGCGGGGGCGTGAAGGCGGAAAGATCCCGCAACCCCCCAGCAGCAGCAGCAAAGGGGGCCAGGTGGTTTCCCTGGGGCGGGGAGCGGCTGGGGAGCGCGGGGGGGGGGCGCAGCAGGGCGCCGCTCAGGTTCAGCGGGGGGGGGGGGCTGTCCCAGGATCTGGAAATGCCCCGTTTCATGTGGGGGAGGGGGCGCCCCCCGCCCTGCACGTTGCCCACCCCCCCCCCGGGGCAAACACTTTTGCTCTCTCGGCTCGCCGCGGAGCGGCGCCTGGGTTGGGGGCCTCGGCTGCCGGGGGCTCGGGTACCCCCTCCCTTCTGCTGAGAAGCGCTTCCTTCGAGCTCCCCATTCAAAGGCATTCCGGGCCCACGGGGAAGACCCCCCCCAAGGTCACGGCCCTCCACGAAGTTGCTGCGCAAAGCCAAGGTTTCGGTTCGTGTTGAAAACTGGCTCTTACACGGGTGGCAGTCCGTTTGGTTTTTTTGTTTTTTTAATGTTGGCTTCAAAATGTTTCTTAAAACTGTTTTTAAAGATTTTTTGCATCGTCCCTGGCTCGATGGGCAGCAAAGCAGTGGCGAACTCAAGCCAGCCGCCGCCAGCCCATTTCGGGGCCCCTCCTGCCCCCCCACTCGCGCCGCCCCCTCAGCCCGGGGCCGGTCGGGCCCCCGCTTCCAAGCGGCCCGGTAGGCCGCCCCCCCGCCGGCGGGTCAACGCCCCCCTGAAGCCCCGGAGGCGCCTGGCCGAGGCGATGTCGGGCGCGGGGGGCGCCGCTCTCCCTCTTGTTCCGAATTGCGGTTTCGAACCGCTTGAGGTCTGTCACTAGTTTAACACAGTTTTAATCGCAACTTCCGGAGCGTTTTTCATCCCGTGGGTTTTTCCCGGCGCTCCTTCGGAAGCCCCCTCGAATTCCAGTTTGGGAAGCCGGGGACAGACGCGCCCCGAGGGAGGCGGGGGGCGCGCGGAGGGGGCTGTGGATGGGAGTATTTGGGGAGGAAGACCCCCTCTGCCGTTAAAGCCCCCTCCCTCTCTCCTCCCATCACCATTCAAGGGCCGGGAGAAAAAGGGCGCCCTCCCCCCGTGGCTGCAACACCGGCTCTCCGAGGGTCCGGGGCGGGCCCCGCTTTCGGCCGGAGGGGCCGAGAGAACCGGGGCAGGCGGGGGGGGCGGGGGGGCGCTTCGTGCCCCGCCTCACGTTTGCCGACCGGCAGCCTCAGCCCAGAGGAGGGGGCCCTGCTTCGGCATCTCGGCGCCCCCCGGCTGTTGCTCCTGTTCGGCCCGCCGGCAGCCCCCGTTTCCAGAACAGGCCGCCCCTCTTTCTGTTCGGGGGGGGCGGCCCAGTCCTCCTCCTCCCTCCCTCACACCCGTCGGCCTCACTAAAGGCCGGTGGGGGGGGGGGGCGGGGAGACTGGCTGGTTCCGGTTCTGTCCCGGTAAGGATTCCCCCAAGGGCGAGGCCCTTCGCGCCCCCTCCTCGGCGAGCTCTGGCCAAGGCCAGGGGGCCGCCTCGTGATTTAAGAGCCAGCTTTCCACCGCGGAGGGGGGCAATCTGGATGTCCCCTCGGAAGGGCAGGAGGGCCCCGGGAGCTCTCCTCCCTCCCTCCCTCTCTCCCTCCCTCCTCGTGTCTTGGACGCCCTCCGGCCCGCCCGCCTGCCTCCTTCCCTCTGGGAGGCCCCGGAGGGGAGAGGGGGCAACGGCAGGGTCGGGATAAATTCAGGCAAGGGGGGGGAGGTCCCGATCCCATACAGTGAGGAGGATGCCTTGGCTCATGGTACGTGGAGGCTCCGACTCAGCCGGCGAGCGTGTGCTCCCCCTCCCCGTTGAGCCAGAAATTTCAAAGGGGGAGCCGGAGGCTTCCCAGAGGCTTAAACGGGGAAGGGTCCCGGGGTTGCCTGCCCCCTCGCCCCGAGGGCTGTGCTGGGGGTGGAGGGCGAGGGTGGGACGGGGGGCGACGGAGGGGGAGGAAGCTCCGCCCCCGGGCCCGGGGGGCCCGCGACCCTCGGGCGGCTCCGCCTCGCGTCACCTGCGGAGGGGCTCGTGGCGCGGACTCGCCCGGGGCCGCTCCAGCGGCCCGTGTGGCAGATGAGCCACTCTGCCCCCAGCGTGCCAAGGGACCGGGACCCTATTTGTGCCACCTTGTTCCTACCCGATTCTGCCTCCGCCCACCCGGGTGCACGAGCGCGAGTGGACCCTCCCCCGAAGAAAGGTCTCCCAGGCAGGTCTCCCAGAGACGGACGGACGGACGGACAGACAGACGGTTCTCCGGCGCAACCTGGGGGTCGTCCGTCTTCACATCCCCCCTCTTCCCGCTCCCCTCCACCTGCCAGGAAGCTCAGAAGGGTTGGGGGGCGGCGAGGAAATCTGCATTCCTCTCCCCCAACACCCCCCCCCCCCAGAGCAGGGAAGGAGAAATGTCTCGAAAACCCGCAGCCGACCGAAGCCGCTTGTGTGATTTATGCTGTCGCTATACTGGGTTGGCTGCATAGCTGTTATTTACCCTAAACACTCGTCCCTTCTGGTTCTCGGCACAGCACTCCCTCCCTTCCTCCCCTTCAGCCCCGAAGCCCCTGGCTTTGCCCCCCCCCCCGCTGTTTTTCAGGCCGGACCCCTGGAAGGTGGGGGACCGAAGGCAGAGGCCAAAGCCAGCCCTGCCCCCCACGCCGTACCCCCCCCCGGGCTTCTTGGAAAAAGGGGCCCCTCTGGAATCTTTGTTGGGGGACGGAGGGGTGGTCCTCCGCAAACAACAGGGGCCGGAAGGGACCAAGGACCTCCCCCCCACCCGTTGCTGCCACTGAGCGAATAAGGCCTTCTGGGCACAAAAGGGCAGAAGTCTGCCAGGTTGCCAAGGGCGCCATCCATCACGGACGGATGCGGCTTGGAGCCCCCCGCCCCCGCCGCCCTTCAAGGCTGTTAATGGCTGCTAATCTGCATGGCAGTCAGTCAAGGCGGTGCCTCACCAAGGGAGGATTTCCCCCACCAACATCCTGGATGGGGCCCCATTCGCAGCGCGCCTCCTTGTGAGGAGCATCGTCTCTTCAGCACACCCCCCCCCCACGCAGCCGCTACTCTTGGCAGGGGAGGGAGAGTCATCCTGGGCAGCACCAGGCTTGACAGAGATACCCGTGAAAAAGATCTAAGGATTTTAGGAGAGCCAGCAATGTAAGGCTGCATCAAAAAGGGCTTGTACAGTTCTGGACCACATCAAGAGAAACCTAAAAGCACCCAGATCACTTCTCAGCTTTGTTCTGAACAGACCCACCGGCTCTGAGCATCCCAGTTTGAGATGGATTCTTAATAACTGGAAGGCGGCAAAAAGCAGAAGCCCCGGAGACCAAGTCTTACGGTGGGAAGGGCTGGGTGGGGCTGGCTAGCAGAATGACAGCGACGTGGTGCTCTGATAGCCCCCTCCGACTGTTCTGAATGCCTTGCTGAGCTGCCGGAAGAGCACTTTTATTTTCTCTGGCTCCAGAACGGGGGACCCGAACCAGCCCTTCCAGTAACAAGAAAGGAGATTGTCCTCACGAGGCAAAAGGTCCTGAGATTTTGGCTGGGGAACAGACCCCTCCAAGGCCGAGGGGCCGGGGGTCTGCCCATGAAGCAGCAGAAAGCTGCACATGAGTAAGTCTCACCAGATAAATGAACCCCCCCCACACACAAAAAAAACCCCCTCCCCACATGTGTCTGGATGGCTACTGAATGCTCCAGCTTACCAGGAAGGAAGGAAGGAAATTAACTACCCTTCTCAGTTTTGAAAGCTATTGAACTTGGAACATATGTGGTTTTACGTCACTCTTCCCCACCCCACCCCACCCTTTTCTCCCCTTGGTTTTCAAGTATTTACAAAGAATTTGCCCAGCAAACACAGTTGCCATTCTAGTGAGACAAGAAGGAAACAGTGGAACAGCCCTCCGGCCAAAGCATTTGCCACTTGCGGAACCGACAGCTCTGGCCTTCCCTAGCAATGCCGCTTGCGCTGGAAATCTGTTTTTCCCAAAGCTTTAACTGCTCTGCAAGGGGACTCTGCAGAAACAGAATGGTGATCTGCGGACAGTAAAAAGTCCTGGCAAGTGCCAGCCAAGAACACACAGACACAGAGACACACGGACGCACGCACGAGTGTGCACACTCACACACAGCTTGCCTGTCTCGATTACGCATTAGCCCCTCTGGCCGGAGGGCATTTTTCTCCCCTCTCCCTCCGTCTGCCTGAGGCCATGTACCGGCAGACAACCCACCTGGGCATCTCTAATGCTGTTGTCAGCTTAACTTTGGCAGCAGCTGGCAAATATTAAATTTAACTCTTTACCAAGAAAGCGCCCACATACGCCTCTAAAGATTGTTGTCATTTCTCT
Source organism: Cyclura pinguis (assembly GCA_030412105.1). NCBI lineage: Eukaryota > Metazoa > Chordata > Lepidosauria > Squamata > Iguanidae > Cyclura > Cyclura pinguis. The sequence goes on from CM059607.1 coordinate 324,410, forward strand.
TCAAGTCATTTCCGACTCACAGTGACCTAAGGCAAACATGTCGCAAGATTTTCTTGCCAAGTTTTGTTCAGAGGAGGTTTGCCTTTGCCTCCCTCCGCAGCTGAGAGAGTGTGACTTAGCCCAAGTTCACCCTGTGGGATTCCATGGCCGGGTACTGATGAACAACTCTTACCCCCAGGAAATTCTTCCTAATGTTCAGATGGAACTTCTTTTCTTGTAATTTGGATGCTTTGGTTGGTTTCCTACAATCCAGAGCAGCAGAAAACAAGCTGGGTCCATCTTCTACGTGACATCTCCACGTAAATAAGGATGGCTATCATCTCCTCTCTCAGTCCTTTCTTCTCTAAGCCAAACACGCACACTCCCCCAGCTTTTGGCTTCCAGGCCTTTGGTCGTCTTGACTGCATTTCTCTGGTCGAGTTCCATTTTGTCAACACCCTTCTTGAACAGCGGCGCTCATAACTGGATGACAGGTGAGCTCTGGCCAAAGCAGAACGGAGTGGCACTTCTACTTCCCTTGATGTGGACACTATACTCCTTCCTGCTGACAAAGCCCAGAATTGTATTGGCCTTTTTGGCCGCTGCCTCACACTGTTGACTCATATTTAGCTTGTGGGCTACTAAGACTCCTCGATCCTTTCCCCACGTACCGCTTTCAAGCCAGGTCTCACCCATCCTATGCTCTAACTGGAAAGATGAAAAGTAGAACCTCAGATTCAGTGACTCTCCACTCTTTTGCACCCAGGGCTGCTTTTTTAGGCAGCCGTGACTGTTTTCCAGGAACAGAGAATACTCTGCTGCTCCTTCCTTACTTGGTGTGCCAAGGCAGCAGTCCTAAACACATTAACTTGGGAGTAATCCTTTCGAAAACACAGAGGGGTTTCTTCCTGTGCCATCACAGGTGGGGTTGTTCTGCTGCTGCTGGAGGAAGAGATCCTCCCAGGGAGGGGGGCTCCCCTTTTGCACCCCACTTTAAGATTTGGATCTTTTTATTGGGTGACTGGGAGACGGGCTGTCCAGGTATTGGGTTTATCCACGTGCAGGTCTGTGCAGACGTAACAATGAACAAACCAAGGGTCACGTAGTGACTGGGCTGACATTTCTGCAAGGGGGGGGGACTCTGGGGGGGGTTAAGCCCTTGGTAGAGATTGCAAATACTGCAGCCCGAAAGGAGAGTCTCACACCAGGGCTCCCCCGCTGGCCCTTCTTCCCAGCTCCCTTTGTTTCCTTCCCAGCGACGAGCACCGGTTTCTGCCTTTTGCCGGAAAGGACGTTTTGCCTCTCAGGAAAGGCAGGGTGGTGAAGGAGTCAGAGACACCCCAGAAACTACTGGGGGGGCTGAGGGTGTGAGTTGGGGGGGGCTGCCTTGGCCACAGCGGCGGCGGCAGCAGCAGCGGGTCTTGGGACCCCTCCACGCCCAGCAGTGCTTCCCTGGAGTGGGACCTCGCTGTCCTCGCCTTGCTTGTGCTCCCGGCCCCGGAGCCCCCCCCGCCCGCACAGCCAGGGAGCCCCACCCTCCCTGCCCTGCCTTGCCCCCCATGCCCTGCAGGCGCTCTTGCAGCCTGTCTGCCCCATAGACGCTCACCGTTCACCCCCCCACCGCCCGCATGCGGGCAGCCTTCCTTCTGCTCCCCTGGCTGCCCTGCGAGGCCCCCCCCACCCCCAAGGCAGGGAGCAGCTCTCAGGCTGTCAGGCCCGCGCACGGCTCCCATTCTTGCCCTCCCCCTGTCCCGCTTTATCACCCCTGGGCGTGGGGTGGGGAGAATGGGCCTGCCCTCCCCTCTCCCCCTCCCCCACCAGGAGCGAGACAGGCTCCCGAATGCTGCTTTGGCCCCCACTCCTCCCACAAAGCCCCTCGCCCCCTCCCACATTTCCAGCCCGGTTAGCACTGAGCAGAATGCGCAAAACCTAAAAGCAGAGACTTTTACTCAAAAGTTGGAGGAGGAGAGGGGCTGGACGGTGTTAGCAAACACAGAACCTGTTTATATTTTAGTATATGCGCACGTACACACAGAGGCATATCAAAGTCAATACAAAACATTAACGTTATTAAACACACATACAACAGCGACAATAGCAAGCTTAGTAAACACTGGAGGATGCGGGGGGGCACCATGTGACCCTCGAGATGCTGCTGGATTGCAACTCCCAGCATTCCTTACTACCAACTGTACTGGCCCGGGGCTTGACGGGCATCCCAGCCCGGCATAATCTGGGCAGCGGCCCCAGGACTTCCAACACTGTTTTTCAGACCCTCAAACTTGGCAGCAGGGGTGGGTGGGGGCTGGGTGGGATGCCAAAAATGCCCCCAACGCAGAAGGGTCCAGGTGTCCACCCCTGGCTTTGAATTCTAGCTTGGTTTGTCCTTCTTAATGTGCTACTGTGCACAGAGGAGCCTTCCCGGGTGCTCTTTAGGAGCAGAGCTGCTGCTCTTGGAGGAATACGTGAGATAGTGACCGACCAACTGACCGACCGGCAGGCAGAGGGAGAGAAAACCAGCAAGTGCCCCCCCAAGGAGCATCGCTGCCCCCAAAGGTCCTCGAGGCATGAGGCTGTGCCCTGGGCCCCGAGATCCCGCAAAGGCAGCCCCGAGACAGAGACAAGGAGGTCATTGGGGGGTGGAGTGGACAGGAATCCATCGCGTCCCCCTGAGTCAAGTCCCACCTTCAAGAACTGGGCCACACGGCCCCCCAAAACCAAGCTAGTTGGCTCTTTTGTCCCTGGAACTGCAGAGACACACAGTCACAATTCATTCTCAACGCTGACCAGCAAAGAGCCCATGAATCTGGCCCAGGGCCAGCGGCGTCTGCCCCTCGCCCCCCCCGTGCCTGCCTCCTCCCCCTCCTCCCCTTCTGCCAAAGGGAGAGGCGGGAAACCCTCCCGAGAGCGGTCCCTGCTTTGGCACAAGAGACCAGGCCCTGAGGAGGGAGAGCCCCTGTGGGACCGCTCACCACCAAAGAGGGATGACAAATCTGGGCCGCGTTGCAGGACGGGGTGTCCCTCACCTATGGGGTCGCCACACTTGTCAAAGCCAACTTGCCAACGAACAACAACTAAGAGAGAAAAACCCGCAGTCTCTTTGCCACAACTCCCTCTCTTGCAACGTGGGCGTGATAACGATGGGTTTTATTTGCAGGAATGGGCAGGGGTACCAAACGTTAACATTTCTGAGTATTTTTGAAACCCTAACATATTTGAAATGTTAATGTTTAAATTACTGTTAATGTTTGTTGCTTTTAATGCTTACAACGTCACACGAAGTTGTACCCAACAACATTTTACGTAAGATTTAAGTAAGATTGTGAACTGCTGTCCTCTGCTGTTAGCGTAGTAAGAGGGCTGTTAGACATGTTGTTCTTCAATCACGCCTACAGTAAACTCTTAAATTTCTCTAATTTTTTTATGGTGGAGCCGGGGAGAAATCACTCTCTGTCTGGATAACCCCAAACAGTGGCTTTAAAATGAACCGGGAAGTTCCAGCTCTGGGGAGAGGGTGCGTGTCGCTCGTTGCTACAACTTAATTCCCTGCCTAAGAAACCTGAAATACCGTGGGAGTTCAAAGCAGTTGTGGACAGAACAAAACACGGCAGCCGCTCATTTTGGCCACTCAAGATTTCAGCTTCTGTAAAAATACTGCAGCCGGGCAGTCGTGTGTAATAGCCCATTGTTATCAAAGCCATATCAGAACTAGCATCGTATCTGTGCAAATTGGTATCCCACCAGGTTTATACTATTGCTCTTTTTTCAGAGTGCTTAAGTCTTTTGCAGAAGCATCATCGTTAGGTCACAAGATCAAGCAGCATTCCTCTGAACTGCTTGCTGGCACAAAGAGGGTTCCCAGGCTGTGCAAAGAGCACCAGGCTGGTAGCCCAATTCCCCACTGGAGTGGTCACGCTAAGCCCCTTGCTGACCCGCTGGAGGTGCGCCTGCCTATGTGTACTTGAGCCATATATGAATTCAGAGTCTGGGGGGTCTTGTTGCTGCCCCTCCCCTGACAAGAGCACCAGAGTGACCCAAAGGTTTGGGGAGCCATGCCGCTTGGGGTCCCTCACAGACATAGCAGTTCGCACACAGCCGCCCTTGGGGATGCTGGAATCATCCTGAGGGCCCCCCCCCACTTGCAAGCAGAATCTCTGTGACCCCTTCAGGGCAGAGGTCCATCCACCAGGCAAAGTTGCTCTTGTTCAGTTAAAAATCAAAGGTGTGTGACAAAGCCTGGTGAGCTCAGAGGAAACCTTAAGGACTGTTTTAATTGCCAGCCGTTGGGTACGTGTACTCGTGCACGTTCAAGAGACAGGGAAGAGGTGATTCACGAGTCCCCAAAGCAGATGCTCGAAAGAAGCACTCACAGGCTGAGTAAAATGAAGAAGGGAAGAGGTGGAGCCACCAGCTGGCAGCCACAAAGCTCCTGGAAATAATAAGCCCCCTCCCCACCTAGGCTAGAAGAAGGGAAGCCCTTCTCTGCCCCTCACAAAATACAGAACCACCCAGAGGAAGCTGACACCTCAGCTGCTTTTTGCTAGAAAATGTGCCAACTGTGATCAGAAAGTGATTTAAGCCACTGTGACCCAGGCCAAGGAAGACCATGGACCCACCAGCTATGGGGTGAGGAGAGAGGGAGGGAGGGAGGAGCCACGTCCGCAAAGGGAGGCCAGAAAGGCATGGCTTTCTGTGGGAGTTTATGAGATGCAGCCGGGAGGGCCCACTCTCGACAAGGCGCAGCCCTGAAGCAAATGGAGGAAGCTGCCTGTGGCTGAGCCAGGGTGGGCTGGAGGCACGTGGGATCTGCCAGGCTGGAGGACTCCCGGTCGCTTCACTAAAGCAGCAAAACGCTGCCTTCACTCACCCAAGGGACGCGGCCCGAAGCCTTCGCCAGCAACTCACTCGGGCGCCAGGTTGCCTGCCCGGCACACAGACCATGCTGCCGTGTGTGCCACCGGAGGCCACAGCTGGAGGCAACACACTGGGCAACCTCCCGGGTTCCATGGGAACTGCCACTGGGAGGGTACTCCGGCTACCTCCCAACGTCCAGCACCACAATCTCCCGCGAATCTTGAGGCTTCTGTTGAACGTTCCTCCCCCGTTCCTCCTCGGTCATTCGCACGCCAAAGGTGTGTGGCAGCCGTGTGCCAAAGCCGCCTGGGTGACCCCACGGGCCCTGGGGCGAGGCAAGGTTTCAGCGTGCAGATGGCACAGCGCGGCTGGCTGCACGGGATCCTTCCTGTGCCCACTTGGCCTCACTTGGCACAGTCTCCTAATTCACAGACTCTACGCGTGCACCCGCAGCGGGTGGGAGGCGGCTTTTAAAATATATATAAATAATCTACTGGTCTCTTCTTTCCCATGAATTAGCAAATGTTTACTTTTTAAACTGTTTTTTTAATTCTGGAATTACGAGGGTGGATAAGCAAAATCTAGATGAGATTAGCAAACCTTTTAGCGAAAGCGGGGGCACAGTGGCAGGGGCTCCCTTGCCCTCGGCCCGCTGGCTTTGGCTTTGCCGTTTTCAACATGGCAGGCCTAAGCCGAAGGGGTTTCTGCCTCAGCAACGCCACGCGCCTCTTCTGGGGCCGTGCCACGCAAAGGTGCGGGCCCGCTCTGGTTGAGACGGAGGGAAGCTGGGCGGGAGGCACCATGCTGAGAAGTCTCTCCAGGGCCAATGGACACCCCCCCCAATCTCCGCCTGCGGTCTGGAGCCACCACGTGCCCTCCTTGCCTCAGCTGGACTCCCAGGCGGTTGCCAAGGGTCAGTCCAATGCCGGGCCATCATCCCCACCTGCAGGCTGCCCAAGGAGAAGCAGGCAGGCCTCCCGGCTGGGGCCAAGAGCTTCAGGGGAGGGGAGAGGAAGAGGGGAAGCGGGGCTGGACCGTGGTGCTGCCACTGCAGCCGGCCCTGGGCAGGACCCCTTGCCACTCCCTCCTCCCCTATGGCCCAGACTCCCCTCCCGAGCAGGGCCCGGATCAGCCACTGGCTCCTCCTCGCCCTCCTGCCAGGCCAGGCGGTGCTTCGGAAGAACCGCGTCAGAGATGAGGCTCGCCAACCCCCTGCCATTTCCTGTTCTCCTGGGACACTCACTGCCAGGTTTTAAGGACTGCCAATTCATTTTTTTTTACACCTGTAAGTACTGTTTATTGTGTGGGAGCACCTGTCGCCATTTTAATGTTCTAAACTGGACCTGGGGAGGAGGGCCTAGACAGTGTCATAGTCAGGTAGCTCTGCAGTTGGCTGACAGAGCAAATCCAGAGAGTGTTCACCAACAGTTCATCCTAAAGAGAAGTGACTAGTGGGGCGTCTGCAGGCTCTGCCCTGAACCCCAGGTTAACATCCTTATAAATAACTTAGATGATGATGGAATAGAAAGGCATACTTATCCAATCAGTAGGTAACACCTAGATGGATGGATGGATGGATGGATGGATGGATGGATGGATGGATGGATGGATGAAATGTGCAAATGCATGACAAGTGATACCTGGCTTGAAAGCAGAACATGTGAAAAGGATCTGGAGGTCTTTGAGGACCACAAGCCAAATGTGAGCCAACAGTGTGAGGTAATGGCCAAAAAGGCAACTGGACTGCATCAACAGGAGTACAGTGCTTGGATCAAGGGAAGCATCAATCCCACTCGGTTTCTGCTTTGGTCAAACCTCCCCTGGAACAATCCTGTGTCCAGTCCTGGGCACCACAGTTCACGGAGGATATCAACAAGCTGGAACATGTCCAGAGGAGGGCAACCAAGATGATTAAACTCTGGCAAGTAAGCCTTAGGGGGAGCGACTGAGGGAGTTTGGTGTGTTTAGCTTGGAGAAGATGGGAGAGACGATGCGAGAGAGCCATCTTCAAAAACGTGAAAGGATGTCATGTGGAAGACGGAGCCAGCTTGTTTTCTGCTGTGCCACAGACTAGAAAGCAAACCAATGGGTTCAGATTACAGGAAAAGATACCACCTAACAGCAGGAAGAACTTTTTCACTGTAAGAGCTGTTCGACGGTGGAACGAATTGCCTCGGGTGGAGATGGATTTTCCATCTTTGGAGCTCTTCAAACAGAGGCTGGGTGGGGGTCTTTCAGGAGGGCTGCAGCTGTGCATCCCTGCCTGGCAGGAGGGGGTTGGACTGGATGGCCCCTTGGGGTCTCTCCCAACTCTTAAGATTCTATGATTCTCACTGGACAACCATGAGTTCATCTCTCTCTCTCTCTGCCTCATCTACCCGGCAGGGTTGTTGCGAGGATAACAATGTGGGCGTGGGGGTGGGAGGAGCGGCATTTGCTGCCTTGAGCTCCCGGGAGGAAAAGCAAGGTGTCAAAGCAGCACACACACAAAAGGCAAGCAGGTTGTGCTCTTGTTGTAACAACTGTGTATTTTCACCTCTCCTTTCAAAACACCAACAGTTCAACCTAGATGTTTTCGCTTCCAGCATTAAACCTTCAGCCCCCACTTCCCCTGCCTGCCCCACAGAAGGAAGACCAGCCCCATGTGCAGATGGAGGTGGCAGGACTCCCGAGGCTCGCTCTTTGCAGGGCCAGGGAGAAGGGGTACCAGAGCCACGGGCCGTCCGAACCGCCCAAAGGCTACCAAGGAGGGGGAGATGATTTGCAGGACTGGGGCCGACTGCTGGACATCTTTGGGGTGGAAGAAATATCAGAGGCGATAAAGAGGGCAGGGGTCGGGGAAGGGACTGGCTTCTGGTGGTGGTGCCAACCTGAATGGCACCCACCCCACCCACCCCCAGTTCCTGAGTAATGCGCTGAAAAGGTCCAAACACTTAAAATGCTCACACACATAATACTGCTCATAACCAGGGAAAGCGTACCCCCGCAGTGGAGAAAAACAAAGGTACGGCTGGGTGAGGGCTCCATGCTGCCCCTCCCACCAGCTTTGTGGCTGCAGGCAGCAATGCAAGCCCAACAGATAAATACAAGAACCGCCCCTGGGGGGACTGTGCGAGAGGCAAGGCTGCTCCTGGCCTTCAGACCACCTCTTGGCCCTCGGGGGAGGGGGCAGCCCCCGGCAGGGCTCTGCAGGCACTGGAGCTGCTGTGGGACGGCTCTGCTGGACACACCCAGAGGCCTCTGCTGCCGCCTTCCTCCTCCTCCTCTCGGCTTTGGCAAGAACGGCTCCTCCCACTGCGCTGTCACGGTCACCATTGGCTCCTCCTCCTCAGACCGCCACGCCAGCTGCCTGTGCCAGGCCCAAAGCTTGCACCAGTTCCTCGCTCAGCCCGTTCTTCAGCGTCCGTCTCACTAGGGGAGGGCAAAGCAGAAGGGATGAGGGAGAGGGAAGGAGGCGGACCTGATGGATCCCACGCCATCTGTGGCAAGAGCTGCTCCGCTCTGGCACACGCCGGTGGTCCCTGGCACCGGAGACGCTCACCTTGCCTGCCCATTCCTGGCCGGAGAGCTTGGGAGGGACACTCTTTGGGTACTCCCAGAAGCCCCAGAAGGCGGGGGCGGTGGTGGTCTGGGAGTCCCCAGAAAATACCACCCCCAAGGTCTGCTCCTGCCAGGCTAACATGGGCGAGGCTGGGGGGGCAGGGGGCGTTCGTCCTGCAGGGGCAGACGTCCCCCCAGTTCCAAAAAGGGTATACCCCCTCCCTGCTTTTGAGAGAGTCCTGAAGAGGCAGAGGCACCCGAGCCCTGTACCCGAAGCCCATCCTCTTGCCCCCCCCCCCAAACCCCGTTCCTTCATCATTTCTGGTGAGGAAGCGGTCAGAAGGGAAGCCCGTGGCCAGAGCAGGTGAGCACAATCCCCCCCCTCGCTGCTACAAAGGGAGGCGCTGAAGAGGGTCTCGGCTGGGAGGGAGGGGCAGTCAAGCAAGATTTCGGGGGATGGAGGAAGGGGGGTACCCTCACCCACAGGGCTCACAGTCCCTTCAGCTGAAGTCGAGCAAAACGGGACCAAGACGGGCCAAGTACTGTTTCAGGGGAGCGGGAGCGGTGGCACTCCTTTAACAAGGAGCCCCCTCGGTGCCATCTGCCCGCCCGCCCGCAGGGCCTCCCACCTCCCGCAACCCAACCCCAGAGGGGGACTCACAGGACTTGCGGTTGAGGCGCGAGCGCTTGCGCTCCCTCCCAGGGCCCGGCCGAGGGGGGCTGCTCTGCGTGACCGACTTCACCAGGCGGTCCATGATCTCCTCGGAGGGGTCCTCGGAAGAGCAGGGGGCCGTCGGGGGGCAGGCGGAGGCGGCTTCCGCCTCCTCTTCCTCCGGAGGCGGGGCGGGCGGCACGCTGGGGGGACTCTGCTTGCTAATTCCTGGGGGAGGAAGGAGGAGAGGGAGGGCTGAGGCTTCACTGCCCCACCCCTCAAAGACAGAGACAGACACACCGCCATGCCCCCACCCACCATGGGGCACAGGGTGACCACCACCACCAAGGGCGGGGGGGCAGCAGGGGGTCCTCTCGTTCCACGGGCGGAGTGGCCAAAGGCAGATGAGTGCCAACGCGTCACTCCCCCGAGCCGAGGCTCCTCCCCAGATGGCTGCCACCACCCTCCCCTCCCCACCATGCCATCTGGCCCTTTGCCACCCAGGAGAGAAGGGGCCCGGGGCCACTTCATGCAGCCTGGAAAAGGTCCTGGGACAGTTCAGTGAGTCTCCAGGAAGAAGTGCAGGCAGCCACCAAGATGGTCCCGAACTCTGAGGGCCTCTCCCACCTCCTGTGGATGGAATGAGGCCCACGCAGGCCCCCCTCATAAACAGCTGCCCACGGGTGGGTGGTTCAGCTGGCAAAATGGGTGGGAGGGGGACCCTGAAGGCCGCTACCCACCGAGGGCAGGCTCCTTGCCAGCTCTGGAGGCTCCAGGACACGGCCACTGGGACCAGGACGGATTGGGGGGGGGTGGCAGCAATGGCAGCGGAATCAGGACTGCTGACCACCGGCAACTGAGAGCCCAGGGGAGGGTCAACACAGCAGAGCCGCCTGGAAGCTGAATGGGCCCCGGGGGCCAGGAGGCAGTGGCGCCCGACCAAACACCCGCCTCCTTCTTGCTGGTCCCTGACCCCTTCCGCCCCCACCTCTGCTGGCCCGGGAGCGGCGGCCAGAGGACTCGGCGGTGGGGGAGATGAGGACGCTGGCCATGCTGTGGTGGCCGGCCTCCTCCTTCCGCTCAGGATTGGCAGACAGCATGGCGGGCGCGGGTCCCTCCTCAGGCTGACAGGCAGTTGCGAACCTCTCCATCTGCAGGGGGAAAGGCTGCGCTGAGGTAGCGCCCAGACGACGGGCACAGGGGTGGGTGGGCACAGGGGCCGAGTGCCCGCCAGAGAAGGGGCACGGCCGGGAACCAGCAGGGCTGTTTCTGCCACTTTTTTCCCAGGTCAGTGGGCCAAGGGGCCAGTGCCCTCACTCTCCCCAAGAGACAGCAGATGCCAGAGGGCTCAGGGGAGGGGGACAGGGGGTATTGGGCATTCCTGCACATACCTCCGTGATCATCCTGCCACGGGTCTTGCTTCTCTCCCGATGCGCTGCCCGCTTCTTCTGCTGCTGCAGGACTCGCTCTCGGCACGTGCGGTACTCCAGGGCAAACTCCTTCAGGGTCCGACAGAACGCCGTGGCTTTGAGGTCCTGCACCGAGCGCCGGTCGTACCCCAGGTAGAGGAGGAAGGAGCGAAACCTGCGGAGAGGCCTTGGCTGAGCCCAGGGAGCGGCCAGCATCGGGACCGCCCCCGAAAACCTTGTGTGGGAGGAGCTCCCCACCCCGCTCTTCAGCTGGGGGGTTCCTGGGGTCACTGCTCGTGCTACAGGCCCCATGTGTCTCTCCACCTGATGGAGAGAGGAGGTGGGACGTCTCCCCGGCACCAGAGGAGCCCCCTGCCTTCGCCAGGCTCCTGCTCAGGATGGCTGCCAGCCCCCCCCCCGGCTGTTCAGTGAATGAAAGCGGCCTTGTTTGGAAGCCCCTCCTGTCCCACTGTGGAGCCAACCTGTTCAAGACGCGCCTGTGGACCACCTTGAGGATGACGATCTTCTGCGTGCTGGCCTGCAGGAAGTCCGTCAGCTTGCTCTTCAGGGCCGGCTTGATGTCGTGCTTGGTGATGGCCTTCAGGTTCTCCCAGGACGCCTTGCACCTCCGCTCCAGCTGGAGCAGCCCTTCTGCCAGCTCATCAAAGTCAACCTGGAGAGGGTGGGAGGAAGAAAGGGCTGGCGGGGCGCTGCTGCTCCTCAGGTCCAGGAGGCGCCCGTATGTGGGGTGAGGGGAGTGCAGCCCGGGAAGAAGCAAGGCCCCGCCTCACCTTGGCCGAGCGCGTGATGGCAGCAATCTCCGAGTAGAGATCCGTGGTCTCAGGAAACTTCACCACCACGGTGTGGCACAGGTGGTGCAAGAGGGTCTGCCGGTGAACCGTGTCCTTCACCTCTGACACCTTGGCCAGGTAGCTCAGCTCGAACCCTTGGATCTGAAAACCAACCCTTCGTTCAGCCATGGCTCCTCCTGGATGTGCAGACATGGCAAAGAGAGACCCCTCTCTCCCCGGGGGCCCGGGGCCACCTGGTCCCTCCGTTCTCCTCAAGAGCGAGAAGAACGGCACAGTGGTCGTTCCTTCCTCCCCTTGAGCCAAGGGCCACCACTGGTCTCCAGAGGTCCAAGCGTCTCCAAGGCACAGCTGAGCCCGGGCTTTCTGGGGCCTGTCCACAGGAATGGGCCTTGGAGGAGAGGGAGACCCTTGCCCGCCCGCCCGCCCACCCACTCAGAGGCCTAGCACCATCTGTCCCTTCAATGAGAATGAGCCAAGGCTGCTCCAAGGAGGATGACGGCTTCCTGGGTGAAGCAGGAACTGCCTTGGGCAGAAGGCAGAACAGAGCAGGAGGGAGAGAGAGACCCCCAAGAGCCACCGGCACCGGGGTCAACCATGCTGGGAGTGGGGCAGCCAAACAGCTCATACTGGTCTAAGAGAAGCTTAGCCAGAGTCAAAAACTCCATCAAACAAAACAAAGCCAAAATCTGGGTAGGGTTTGGCATGGAACCTACAAACAACCCCCTCCCCAATAGCCTGGAGGCACATCTGGGACTGACTGGCTGACAAAGGCATGGAAGAAAATGGATGGAGGGCCCCCCGCAGTGGGTTTGCACCTTGCCTCCTCCCCCTGCCCACCTGCCCACCCACCCGCCAAGGCTTGAGCTGGTCACATTGCCACCTCCTCCCCCGCCACCGGCAGGCACCCCGCTCCTCCCCGTTGCTCTGCCCCTCCTGTCACCTGGGATCCATTCAGGAAGTTGCCCATGGCCAGGAGCGTGGCAAGGATGCACTTAAAGGTCTGGTTTTTGGCCAGCTGCTCCATCCCAAGTTTCAGGTCAAAGAGAGGCTCTGCAATTTCCTGCAGAGGAAGACGGACGGAATCAGAAACGCCGAGGCAGAAATGCAGAAAGCCTTTGGGGAGGGGAGGGGGCTGCTTCTCCCAGCACCTCCCTCAGGGTCCAGGAGGAAAAGGGACCAACCGCAGGCCCACTGCAAAATGTAGCAGCCACTACAGGAACCGGGGCCACCGGGGCCCCCTCACAACCCCCAGGGCAACTGGCCAGGCCAAATCCTCATGAAAGGCTGCCTGCTCCACACCTCTCCCCAAAGGGTGTTCCCGCCCGTCCCCCCAGCACAAGCCCAGCAGGGGCATCGCGTCCCGGCCAGCGAGAAGGCCTCTACCTGCTCCATGGCGTCATAGTCCAGCTTGAAGGCCCAGAGCTGGAGCCGGGCCGAGAGCTCCGTGATGGAGGAGAGGGCCAGGAGGAACTGCTCGGCTGAGCCCAGCGGGATGTCAGGATTGGCCAGCTGGGCCTCCTGGATCTTCTGCTTCTCTTCCTCTGTTGGGACCATGGTCAAGATTTTCTGCACAAAAACACGTTTCTTAAAAATCCAGTGGTGCATAGCGGCAGGGGGATTGGTTCCAAACCCAACTCCCTTTCTCGTTCACCCACTGCTTCTGAGCGACGGAGGAGGGCTCGTGAGTTTTCTCAGTGGAAAGAAACTGGCCTTTTCCACTAAGAAGCTCTCTGGTTTGAGCCTTGGATGAGGACTCTGGAGAGCGGGATTCAAATGCTTTTTGCTTGGCCACGGAAACCCCCGGGCGGCTTTGCCCCCCCACCCTCTCTCGGGCTCAGAGGAAGGCAAAGAGAAAGCCTCCTTTGAACAAATCTTTCAAAGACAGGTTGGCTTTAGAGCTGCCATGAATGCTACAGTGAACTCCAATGTTGCACAGCTCAACATCCAAAACGATTTCATTTGCAAACATCAACAGGCAGCCACATTCACTCCTACAATCTGATTTAGATTCGGAGAACGATTTAGTAGCATAAAATATAATCTCTGTCTTTCTTCTGGGTGATGATTTCTGGGCTTATTGGGCGTTCATTTAACTAAATCTCTGCATATGGCACATTGTACCAGTTATTACCATACATGCTTGCCTGTAAGTCAAAAAGTTTATGCCAGAAGAACGACCCCCCAAAACTTGGCTCAACTTATATTTGGGTCAGCGCAGCAGTTATACCTGGGCCAATGTGTCCTCTGCAGCATCACTTCCGGCCTTTTGCAATGCCTGGGTGGGAAAATGGTGGCAACAGCAGTGGCCAGGGCAGCTGGCCCCCTGATGTGGTGCTGCCACACTTTTGCCTCTCAGTGGAATGAATCCAAGGAGCCCCAAAGTTTTACCCTCAACTCATCCATGGGTCATATTGAAACCCATACTTTTGGCCCTAAAACCTACCCTTGACTTCTACGTGTGGTCAGTTTATACACTGATATATATGGTGCTTTTCCTTTCTTTAAGTGTGTGTTATACAAAGTTGCTAAAAATCAATTAAAAAGAAAGATTTCCCAAGGGGCAGGGGGACATAGATCAGCCAGAACAGGAGGCCTCCTTCTCAGCCGTTTGTGGGCCGAGCGGAGAGAGGGAGCCAGCAAAGCCCAAGGCCTGGGTCTCAGCCACTGGGGCCACCACGCCCATCTGTCTGTCCGTCCGTGTGCGCGTGTGCATGCGCTCAAGGCTAACCTGCCCCTGGCTCTGTCTGCACGGAGTTGCCCTCTCACCTCGATCCCTTCCTTGTTAATGGCAAACTCATCAAAGTTGAGGATGGCGAGCTTGATGATGTGGACGGGCGGCAGGACCGTCAGGCCAATGTTGATGGCATTGCTCCGCTTGGGATCCAGGACCACCAGCAGCTTCTTCCCATCAGCAGCTTTCTTGGGGGGCATGGCAGGGGAAGGGAAAAGAAATGAGCTGACTCCTCTTTGGCCGCTTCTGTCTCATTCGTGTCCTATGACTAGATCCCAAACAGCAATCTAGGGTTGCCCCGGGGTCCCCAACAAAGCCACCCCCACCCTGTGGCACTTCGTGGCAAAGCAGCTCTGCTCCTCCCTCCGTGCCACGGGGTCAGCCCTAGCCCCCACACGAAGGAAGACAGGGAGCTGTGGCAAAGAGGGGCAACTCTGAAGACGCAAGTGGGCCTGAATGGGTTCTCCGGAAACGCTGCCCAAGGACAGAGTAGCTGCGCTGCATGGGGCAGCTCTGAGCTCTGCCAAGAGAGAGGCCAGGGCGCAAACGCTGGGAACTGGGGACCAGTGGCCTTGGATCCCTGGAAGGCCAGTGAGGAACCCTTCTTGTATGGGGGAGCAGGAAGGGAGGGAGGGAGGGGAGGACGGCTGGCTGGCAAGCTAAGCTCCCACCACGTATCTTCTTTAGCCAACGCACTTTGGCACACAGAAAAGGAGGCTCCCAGCTCCTGTTGCCCCCAGACCCAGGGCGCCTGCAGCAGGAGGGCGCCTGGAGGGGGCGGGGGAGAGAGGCACTCCCAGAGGAGGGCAGGGAAGGGGGCTGAGGTAGCAAGCGGTGGTCCCTACCTTGGAGCCCAGCACGTCCTTGGCCTTGGATTCAAAGAGATGCTCCAGCTTGGCCACATCCACCTCCACCCTCTCCAGGGAGGCCCAGAGCGTGGCCTGCCCAAAACGGCCTCCGCCGCCACTGCCGCGGCCTTTGCCCTGCGCGCCTTTGATTTCCTTCCAGAAGAGCTTGACTGTCTTCTTCTTCTTTGTGGCGGGAGGGTAGCCATCGCCCCCGGAAGAAGGGGACCCTCCCGGTGCGCCAGGAGGGGAGTGGCCTGGAAGGAGGGGGGCAGGGGGAGGGGCGAGGGAGCAGCCGGGTGGGGGAGGAGGGGGTGGGGGAGGAGGGGGCGGGCAGCCAGGGAGGGGTGGGGGACCCGGGGGAGGAGGCACCCCCACCCTGGCAGCCCTCTGGGACGAGACCAGCTCCTCCGCCTCCAGGACGTCCCTGTCTTCCTCCTCGCCCAGGTCGGAGAAGTCCAGGTCCCGGATCCTTAGCAGTAGAGAGCTGGGCCCCGGGGGTGCCTGGGGGGCCCCGGAGTCCCTCCTGAGGGGGGCCATGAGGGTCTGTTCCAGACTCCGTAGGCTGGACTCCGCCTCCAGGCTGAACTGGGCCCTCAAGGGCCGGGGGGCCACCACGTCAGAGCAGAGACCCTCTGGGCTTGGCCCCTGGCAGCTGCCCTCCTCTTCCAGGGGCCTCCCCTCCTCGGGGCCCACCGGGGTCTCCTCTGCTGGGAAAAGAGGGACCTGTCCGGGCCCCGGCGGGCTCCTGCAGGACAAGAGCGGGTCCTGCGTCCACATCGGCGGTGGCGGCTGCTGCCGCTGGGGCCCCTCAGAAGCCACACGGCCAGGGGCTGCCTGCCCAGCTTCGTCGCCATCAAAGGAACCCACAGCTGGCACGGGCCTTGGCTCTTCCCCGTGGGCCCCTCTGTCGGCCCCGTCACTCCACCTCCCTGAGGACAAAGAGGGAGGCTTAAGGCTGGGCACCCCGGAAGCAGCTCAGGGAGAGCAGGTGGGCCGGGGGGGGGGGGGCGCCACAGGCGGGGGCTGCCGGCCCTTTCCTCCAGAGGGCTTTACCTGAGCCAAGGTGGTCGGCGCCTGGAGTGACTTCGGCCAGCATCTCTGCCCGGCCTTGGGAGATGGCAAACATCTTCTCCTTCTGGGAGGCAGCCAAGTTTTCCAGGAACCGAGCTCTACAAGAGGAGGAGAAGGAACCCCATCACTGTGGGCTTGGCGGAGCCCCACAGCAGCCTGAGGAGACCCGGTCTGCCACAGAGGAACCTGGGTCCCCTCCGTTCAGGCAGGAGGGGCTCAGAGGTGCCACCCCCACAACAGTCTTCCCCAAAACAACGGCATCGGGCCCCACCCGTCATGGCAGGTCCTTTGGGGCCCAGAGCCACTTCTGCGCCTGCCTGAAAAGGGATGTCCGCCAGCTCCCTTGAGGGCACCCTGAGGCGGCACGCAAGTGCCACCCACTGTTCCTGCGCCTCCCCCTCCCACCTGCTGGTAGGGGTTTGGTCACAGGAGTGGGGTCAGAGAGCCCAGATCCCACCCCCTAGAGCAACTAGCTCCAAACAGACAAGCAACTGCAATGCTTTCACCCCCTCCCCAAGGGAGACTCAAGGCCGTTCCCTTTCCCCCTCCAGGGCGGGCAGGCGGGGTGGTGGGGTTCCTGCCATCGCTGAAGTTCTCTGGGGGTGGCTGGCCCTCAGCTGGCCCTCCGTGAAGGAAGGATGATTAGGAGGGGTGCAAAGCACTTGGGTAACGGGAGTAACAGCAGCAGCCACCAGAGCCACGGGACACGGCCAGGCCGCTCTCCCTCGTGGGGCCCAGGCGGGCTGAGTGCAGAGACAGCCACCGGTCAGGCCTGCCGCTGGTTGGCACAGCCGGCCTGGAATCCCTGTCTGGTCGACGGGTGGCACCAACACTGACTGCAGGCAGCTGCCTCGCGGAAGAGAAAGCCCACCGAGAAGGAGGAAGAGCATCCACGAACCAGCCGGAGACCACACCATCTCCAGAAGCCCCTGTTCTCCGAAGATGCTGGGCCAAGAAGGCCGGGAGACATTTCCACCGATCTCTAACAGGGACGACCCCTCCTGGCCGGGACCCACTTCATGCCGTTCCCCCTACACGCACAGGCCCCCTACCCGGACCCAGCCTACCCACTGCCCAAAAGGAGCCTGGGTGTCGGTCCAGGCCTCTCCAAGGACTTCAGGGCAGGGCACTGGCACACTTGACTGCTCTAGCAGAAGCTTTAGTGATGCTAAACGATGCAGCGGGTTGCTCGTAGCATCAGCAGCAGAGAAGCATTCCAGCCCAGCCAAGGAGAGACTGGACCCCCAAGCAAACCCTGCCCAGACAGTCCTTCCATGGGCTAATGCTCCAATCCCCCATTGGCAGAAATACGGAGAGCCCTTGGGCTGAGGTGCACCCCTCATGGCCAGGCCAAGGGCAATGGATTCCAAAAGGTTATACAGCGTCAAAGCAAAGAAAGAAAACCAATGTGAAAAAGCCCGATCCATCCTTGGCAACGGAGAACAGCTCCCTCCCACAGCTCCTCTTCTGACCCACCTCCTCCCAGCCTCAAACCGCCAAGGGAATCCAACAAGGGCATTAGGGCAAGTTAACCCTTTCATGCCACCAAGCAGCTCTTACCCTTTGGTCATGATGCCAACA
The DNA here is from genome assembly GCA_030412105.1 of Cyclura pinguis. Taxonomy (NCBI): domain Eukaryota; kingdom Metazoa; phylum Chordata; class Lepidosauria; order Squamata; family Iguanidae; genus Cyclura; species Cyclura pinguis. The sequence goes on from CM059607.1 coordinate 341,887, forward strand.
AGCACTCAGCACCACTCGCCTGGCCGCAGAGGACCAACTCACAACAGAGCCCAGAGTCAGGCGTTGAGAAGAGGGAGCCAAGGGCTGGCCAACTCCCTACGCCCTCTGTGCCCATCTGAGCCAGGAGGCTTCATGGCTGGGGAGTACAGCCAAGGGGCAGGGCGTACTGGCAGCCCTGCCCAGTGAGTGCCACTGGGCATAGCTGGTTCCAGGGGCCACGAGCAGTCTTGCTGGCCCTGTCAATGCCATGTTCTTTGGATGAGGCCTGAGGCTCACCAAGCTCCACGGGAGCAAACGCCCCTGCCATTTGCCACCTGCATTTCATTCTAAACACCAGATCACCTGGTCAGGTCCTGGGCTAAAACCCAGAGGATAAAAACTGTCCGTATCTCCACCAACCAAACCTCATCCATATAATCATGAAAGAACGTGTGTATTTCCCTCCACCTTAGCTCACAAAGCCTAGGCTCCTGAAACGTGGCAGGGATCCCACAAGGACTCTTTGGACTATTTTGGTTCTAGAAGAACCTTATCAATTAAAACCAGCCTGCAGTACCTTCTTTAGTCATGAGGTGGCAGGTGTTGCCCACAGTCATTTTTCTGCAGAGCCTTCACGGGAGATTCTTGCTCCCCGGAAGACCCCAGGCTCAGAGGCAAGGCGCCAGGCAAACAAGGGTTGCGCACGCACACACCACTACTTACTCAAAATGCTTCAGAATAGGTTTGTCCCCACAGACTGGGGTGCTTTCCTCTCGCCTGGGAGAAAAAGTCAGTTAGCGCCACTGGACATCGGAGGTGCACTGCCATGCCTGCCAGCCCACTGAGGTGGCACTGGTCTCAGAGCAGAGCACCATGTTCAGCATGGCAGCGGCTTCCTTCAGTTGGCGGGGGGAAAGTGCCCATGCCACTGAGAGGAAGAGCCCTTTCTCAAATACAAAGCCATGCAAGGCCTCCCCCTACCATGCGCCATGCACCATGCGCCATGCCTGGGATCCTTTAGTGCCTGGCTTTCTTTTCAGAGACCAAAGTCCTTCTGAGCCATGTGTTTCCAAATGTCAGCCACCCTCCCCCAGGAGTAGGCCTAAAAACAGAATGGATCTGTCTTAAGAGACACGTGTCAGATGCATGAAGTGGAGAGACTGCCAGTGGGGAGAACAGTGGTGGGACCAGCGGGAGGAGTCCTTCCGTCTCCTGCCTGCTTTTCAACCTCACAGTCCGACTGAAGGGGGACGGGGTGGCGGGGGCTGCAGCTCAGACCTTCCTCCTAGCTGCAGGACAGCACGTGGGCAGCACCGTTGTGCCACCTCCATGGAAATAGCAAAATTGCACCCCCCCACCACGAAAGACCTTCCCCAAAGGGAGAGGAGCTTTGCACCCCTTTCCCAAAAATGGAACTGAAGTTCAGGGGTGGCAGCAGCAGCAGCAGCAGCAGGTGGTACTCCCTGGCACAACCGCAGAGGGCCTGGCAATACAAGACAACGGCACACCAAAAAGCAGCCCCTCCGTCCCCCCCCCCCGCAGCTTGGCAAACGGTCTCCCCCCTGGAATCAGCAGCCCAGCCCCCATCAGCCACAAATTCACCACCAGGAGTGGCAGAGCAAAGACTTCCAGGGCCAGGAAATCCACACGCACGAACGCCTGCGCCACGCCACGCCACGCCACGCCACGCCACAGCACACCAGCAGAGGCATCGACTTACCAAGCAGAGGCAGATTCACGGAGTCTGAGAGAGGCCAGCAAGAGGGAGAGAGAGAGAGACAGAGAAAGCAGAAGGGGGTTGAGACTGCATGAGGCGAGGCCGGGCAAAGGGGGCCACCTCCCCACTTCTGCCCCCCAACTTCAGTGCCCAGGCCACCCGCCTCCCACCCGGGCCAAACCGGGGGCCTCCCAGAGGACCACCCCATCCGGACACACACCTGCCCACCAGGGCTGGGGCGGCCACGGTGCGGAGGGTGCTGCCTGAGCCTGTGGAACCATAGGGGCTGTGCTGGGGGGTCACAGAGAAAGAAAAGACAGCAGAGGAGGCAGAAAGCTTGGAGCAGGGGAGGCACAGCAGGGCCACCGTGGACCACTTGCAGGGGCAGTGCCCCCATGGCCAGAGCGGGCAGCAAGGGCCTCCCCACCCCACCCCACCCCACCCCAGGCCCCCAACACCATCCCCCTGCTCTGGACATCCCAGCCCCCGCCCACAGCTACTCCCTCTTCCTCTGCCCCATTTCCATCCCCCTCGCCCTCTGCAGGAGACTTCTGTGCCAGCAGCCCCTCGAGCTGCCCCCATGGCGGGCTCTGGGGAAGCCTTCAATTCTCTCTTGACACGAGGGATAAAGCCCCCCCGCCCCGTACTGGGATCGCCTGGCGGGCCCCCTCCTCCTGCACCGCCCACCCCCTGGTCCCCCTCCCACCCCTCAAGGGGTTGCTCAGAGCCCACAGGAGCAGCAGGGGGGAGGGCCCCAGCACTGGGGCACAGCTCTCGCCACGGTGGGGTCCCACAGCCTCCCCCAGATGTGCCGGGGCTGCAGCTCCCAGCACTCCTGTACTATGCTGGCTGGAGAATTGATGGGAGTTGTAGTCCACAAACACCTGGCAGGCGTTTAAGGGACAGTTGTAAGGGGTTGGGTGGGCTGGGCTGGGGAGGAAAGAGAGAGAGGGAGAGAGACCTACTTGAAAACACTCCTCTCCCCCAGCCCGCCCAGGGTCATCTCTCCTCCGCCGCCGCCGCCTTCCACTGGGCCCACGATCAGGGAAGAAAGCTGCACTCCGGAAATGCTGCTGTGGGCGCTCCTGGAGCGGGACCTGCGTTGGGAAGGTCCGGCAACAAACTGTAGAAGAGGAGGAGGGGGGTGGGGGGTCCACGCTCCCCACAGCCTCCCCTGGGCTCAGCGGCCCCCTCACCCCACCTCTCCGGGGACGGCAGTGTCAACGGTCCCTCTCCCCCACCCCTCACTCACAGGTCCTCCTCCTCTTCCTCCCCGGTGGCTGGGCCTCGACAGGGCCGCTGGGAGCCGCCTTCCTCTTCTTCCGGGGACGCTCGGGGCCCAACGCTCTCCTCCTGCGTCGTCGCCGTCACCGCGGTTGCAACGTAGCCTAGGGAGCGCCGCGGCCCCCTCCTGCCCTCTTCGCCCTTCCGCCGCTCCTTCCCACGGGGGGGACCCTCCGGAGGCTCCTCCGGCCCATCTTCATACTTGAGGGTGTTCTGCAAGGAGGGCAGGCAGGTGAGCAGGGTGCAGGGGGCCAGGCAGACCCTCTTCCAGAGGCCCACAGCTGTATCAGTGCCTCCAGCGCTCGAGATGGGGGGGCTGGTGGCAGACTGGGGCACAGAGGGTGATGCCTCTGCCTCCCCCCAGGGGCTGAGGATGGGGACACTGCTGGTGGGCTTCTCCCCTGGGGAGGGGAGGGGAGGGGACATCTGCCGGACCGCACGGGAAGGATCAAGAGAGGGCCCGCCCCCGCTTTCGCTCCCCGGACGCCGCGGCCTTACCTCATAGATAGTTAGCTGCTGCCTGAGGGCCGGGTCAGTGCCCCTCCCAGCCATGTGCTGGACAACGACGCGCTCCATGCCCTGCCGCTCCAGGCAGTCCGTTACGTCGTAGAAGGAGTCCTGGTCCGGGAGGGCGGCCAGGGTCTGCGCAACACCAACGGGAGAGCAACGCAGGCGGTCAGGGTGAGAGAAGGAGAGCGCCACGGTCCCCGCCCTCCCCTCGCAGCTGCCCCCCTGGACCCACCTTGTTGATGAGGGTCATCGCAAACACCTGGAGCTCTGGGTCAGCCCCGTTCGCCTGCTCCAGGATCGCCACCAAGGGAGACCACGGCAACCCACCTGGAAGGCAGCAAGGACGGTGGAGGGAGAGAAAGGCTTCCCTGCCATGCACGACCCCTCGCCCCTCCTTCTCCCCACACTCTTTGTCTCCCTACCCCTCCTGCTCCGTCCCGCTGCGAATGCCGCGCCAGCCGATGGGACTGGCGAGGAGTAAGAGAGTCGGAGCTTCTTTCTCCTGAGGCAGGGACGCCTCGCTGTGGCCCTCCAAGAGCTGCTGGACTGCAACTCCCAGCACCTTTCACTACAGACTGCCCTGGCTACCAGGACTTCTGGGAACTACAATCTAACCGCGTCTGGCGGTCCCTCTTGCCCTGCTGCCCTGGGAACAAGGCCACCCTTCGTGGCACTGTCCATCCAGCAGCGACAGTGGGCCTCGTGGTTCACACAGTCCCAGGGGAATCCCAGGGCTGCCTTCCGGGGAAGATCAGAAGGGCACCTGAGCCCCAGAGACCTCCGGCCAGCTGGCCGGTCCCTCCCAGGAACACGGCAAGCATGGCATGGGGCGATACAATCCCTCGGGGGCCCGTCCCTTTCCTCGGGGATCTACAGCCACCGAGAATAGAGGCCCAGTGCTTCCCCTTTTCCCCATGACAACTTCTCCCTGCCGCCACCCGGGGGCCCTGCCTCACAGGTGGGGTCTGCTGCTTGGCCCGCTCACCCCTGGCCTGCTCTGCGGCTGCGATGGCCTGGATCAGCAGCTGGGCGTTGGACTCTGTGTACTCCACGAAGACAAGGAGCAGCTTCAGGGCCGTCTTCACCACCAGGCGGTACTAGGAGAAGAAAGAAGAGGGGCAGCGTCGTCAGACCCTCCGGGGTCCCTCTGGCTCAGCCTCTGAGACCCCTCAGCAGACCCTCTGTGGGAGGCGTTTGGGACAAAGCTCCACCCTCCAAGCGTACACCCCTGGGGAGTGGCGGAGCCACACGACAAGCAAACAAAAGCTGGCAGCTGCAGCCAGGATCGCACCCACCTTGTCTACAGGTGCCTCCAGAGGCCCCTTTGGCAGGAGGCTGGCCCAATGGGGAAGAGCTGGGCCCCAGCACGGGCCCAGTGGCCTAATTAGCCAAGAGGGCCACAAGGCAAGCAAGCAGACATCCCTCTGCAGCCGCCAGTGGGGGGAGAGCAGGGAAGGCCAACTCACCAAGCTGCCACACAGGGTGTAGAGCCACTGCACCGTTGCGTTGTGGTTGATCACTCCCATCATCCCGTCCACAAAGAGCATGATCTGGCTGAGGGCTGGAAGGGAGAGTGGCCCAGGGCCCCCATGTGAGACGCCCAAGGCGCACCTGCGGGGCAGCAGGGGGCGGGCAGAGTTCCCTGGCGAGGTGGGCCTCTCTGCCTTTCACTTCAGCTCCCCCCCGACGACCGTGCCCACTGGAACTCCACAACCAACATGGGGGAGCTCCCCTCCCCTCAAACCTCCAGGGCTGCCTGGCCCCGTTTGCTTTGCAGTTGCAGATCTGCGTGTTCAGCTGAGAACCAGGAGTGTTGCTTTCAACCCACGGATGGCTACCCCTTGACAGGAGATCCCAGAGAAACCCTAGGGACCCCCACCCCGAACCCAGACACTCCCTGCAGGGTGGCTCACCTCTGAGGATGTAGTTTTGGTAATTTTGGTCAGCCTCTGCCCCCACGGTGATGAGGCAGGTCAGCCCTCCAGAATTCACAAACTCCGGCACCAGGTCCTTGTCCTCCTGCAGCAGAAACCCAGTGGCTGGTGAGGGTCTCTGCTCCACACTCTCTCTGGGGGCTGGCTCCTTGTCCCCCACAGCCCTAAGCTGACGTACACCCCAAGGAAGAGGCTGAGGGTCTAGGCATCAGCATCTAGACTCGTCTGGCAGCCGCTGAGAGCCACCAGCCAGACCCCAATGGCCAGTCCTGCCACCCACCCACCCCCCAGCTGCCGGCCATCCATCTCTCTGGAGCGTCCGCTGGGCAGGAGGGAGGACAAAGAGCCAGGCCACCTCCGGCGCTTCCTGCCCTTGGGCACACACAGGCCGGGATCCCACCAGGGAAAATAAAGAGGGGGAGTGATAGTTAGTAGGCCGGCCGGCCCGCCGGCTTCAGGACGCGCATCTTTCATCTCAGGTGTCTGCCTGCAACATGGAAGGGACCCAAAGAGTGGCTCTGGTGCTGGCTGGGAGGGGAGGCCTCACCTGGAAGAGCTGCTTCAGGGAGAAGAGGGAGCGCCTCAGCTCGGGGCCCTTGGCGGTGTAGAGCTTCTCTGAAAAAGAGGAAGGAAATGGGGGGGCGGGGGAAAGAACACGAGGAGTCAGCACCTCAGCACCCCCACAACATGAGGCCTCGTGGACCCAGAGACGGTTTGGCTGCCTTCCCTGCCAAGAGGCAGCTCTGGCCCCCCAGACGCCCCGGCAGCCACCGGGCCCCAAAGGAGGACTGCTGCTTCAAAGGGTCCGCGTGTTCCCCGTTTGACTGGAAGAGGGAAGGGAGACGGGCACCCACAGAGTCAGGACACTGCTCGCTTCCCACAGGAGAGACCTTTGCCCTTCACGTGCTCGCCGGCCTTTGACAAACAGGGACAAACAGGTCCTGGACCCTGAGGTTTTGCTAAGCCAGAAAACGAACAGAAAACGCCAGAGAAAGGTGTTCAGAAGACACCCTGAGCAACCGCTTCTAACAGGGAGAAGGCCTGTGAGAAACTAATACAGGAGCAATGGGAAGCCCAGGGCCGGTGGGCCCCTTTCCAGCCTTTGTCACACTTCTGAGAACGGCAGCTAGCCGAGGGAACGCCTCTTCAGCCGGACCTCTCCAAGGCAACGTCCATCCGTCCAAGACCTCACGCAGCAGGGGGCCGTGAGTGATCTCTGTGCGCAAGGTACCGCTGTGCGGCGCCTCCGGTCTCCAATGGCGGCAGCACCGTGCACTTCTTGCTCTGGGCTTGGAAAGCCTTGGAGTTGTGGAGGGGGCTTATACAGCAGGGAGGAGCTGGGGGGCTCCAAGAGGTGGAGGAATAAGAGGAACCACGTGCATATGCACACGGACACGCGGCCCTTGAAAGCTTCCTGGTACTGTTTCAGACAGCAAAAAAGCTTGCGCTCAGCCCAGCTGTGAGACTCTTTCATGGCCCCACAGGGGGAGTGGAGGCTTTTTCTGATGCAGTTTTTAACACCCAGGGAACAGAGCTTGAGACCCTCAGGGGGGACAGGACGGGACCCTGGGTTCTCTCCCCAGCCCCTCCAGCCTCGAGGAGAAGAGTCTCTAGGGGTCGTTTCTCCAGTTCCACCAAACTGTGCCCTAGCTCCTGGCCGCCTTCCTGTTTCCTGCCTTACGATATAAATATCTCTGAAGAGCTTCCTGCCTAGAGAAGAACTCTTGACAAAGAGCAGCCTGGAGGCAGATCACAGGATCTCCACACGCAGAACAGATCGCCCCTCAGGGAAATGCCAGCCCCTTTGTAGACTATTTTTAAACAATGGGACACTGCCACTATGCCATCCCTACAACTGAAATTACCTCCCTCCCCTCACAACATGCCACAGCTTTTTTGTCCTCTCGGCCTTTCCTGTTTTCAACCTGCCACGGTGCTGCTCCCCTGTCGGAAGCAGCTGCCCTCTCTGCCAGGGGAGCTGGGGAGCCAGTTTTGCTGTGGGGCCAGGTGGAGGCAGTGCAGAAGCATCCACCCACAGGCTGCCGCCATTCAAATGCACCCTGGAAGCAAACTGCTCCTTTTATGCTCTGCAACAGAGCAACCTCAGAAGTGGACGGTAGGAACAATTGCTCTGTTCATCCACAGAAAGCCACTGTCTGGAAGGCTGCAGAGTCTGTAAGAAGAAATGGGGCAGAAAAGGCCGCACAGCAAGCATTTTATCTCAAGTAGGCCAGGCAGAGAATGAGCATTGGGTCTCAGTAGAACCGCCATCAGTGGAGCACATCCGCCCAAAGGCCTGCGCGTGCAAGAGCGTCCTTCCTCTAGAAGACCCCCTTGCTTGTTCCCCTTCAGCCCCTTTCCAGGAGAAAGGTCTTCTGCTGGCAGCGCTCTGTGCTCCACCCTCCCAGGACGCTCAGAGGCTGGGCTCCATCCTACACACCCAGAGGGACAAGAGGAGAAACCCCCGAGCCACAGCGAAGGAAGCCTTCCTCACACCAGTGCTAGTCTTCCCAGAAACTCAAGAACACCCCCCACACCCTTGCCCAAAACCTCCGGCAGTGCCCAGAGCCACCCTGGCTGCATTCTGCTCCCCACAGACCCCCGGGCACACCCCGGGGCGGCACACAGGGCCACAGCCAAGAGCTGCCCGCAGGGCTCTGGAAACGCCTTCAGCCTGGACCACCCCAGGCAGGCCTGGAGGCACAGCGCTGAGTCAGAAGGAAACTGCAGCCAGGAGTGAGGCAACCGCAGCCCCCATGAAGAACACGAGAAGCAAGGCGATAGACAAGGGCCGGAAGAGAGGGAGGGAGGGGCGGCAGTGGCCTGCGGAACAAAGCTCCTGCCCGCCTCCCTCCCATAAGTCAGGATGGCCCCATTTCTGCCATTCCAGCTGTGGGAGCTGCTGCTCTCTGGGCAGGACAGGGACGGGGGCGGAAAGGGGTGTCCAAAATGGTCAGTGTGACTTGTCAGCCCCACATCATCCAGGTGTCCAGGGACAGGTGGGACTCGCACTTGATGGCAGAAGCGCTGCAACGGCCCACAGCCAGGAGAAGGCAAAACCCACGCTCCCTGCCCCAGAACGCTCGGCCTTTTAGGCTTTGCTGTGACATGTAATCTCCATTAAACCTTTAGTGTTTTTAGCAAAAATGGTTGTGTGTCATGAGATACTGTTGGAGATAATCACATTGCACAACTCACTGAAGGAGGGTGGCATTTCTGTTTTGTATCAGGGACAGCAACAGACCAGGGAAGGAAGCTAAACACAGAAACTGTCTCAGAATCTTCTTCTCTGTCTGCAAAACCTGGTCACCTGCGAAGGTGAGCTTATTTGCTTTGCAAACACGAGCCTCCATCCGTCCATCTGTCCTTCCTTCCTTCCTTCCTTCCTTCCTTCCTTCCTTCCTTCCTTCCTTCCTTCCACCACATCTACCTTCTTCCCAGTGCCAGACCAAGGCAGCTTACCACAAAGCAGTTTGCTAAGAATCCCAGTGGCTAAGAAAGAAAGAGAGGCATCTGGAGACATGCTGCCTCATGGCTCAGTGGAGGCCAGAGAGAATGGAACCACTTTGCCCAGCCCCAAGTTGTGTGTGTGCGTGCATGTGTGCGCATGCAAGCAACAGGGCCCAGCGGAAGAAGGAAGCAGTGGCACTTGCCAGCCTCAGAACAGCGGATGTCAGCAGGTGGCTTGCTAAGTTCTCCTGAGCCCATCGGTGAAGAGCTCGAGGGTCAAGCAAGTGCTTGCTGGCCACCTGTGATGCACAGGGTAGCTCCAAGTTCAAGGAATTAAGCTTAAAGGTCTCAAAATCCTTTTTTTCAGAGCAACAAATGCACTCCTCAGCACTGCCAAGGCTAAAAGGAGCACTGGATTTGCACTACTTCATAAGCTGTAACATTACAAATTAGTGTGTGCCAGCATCCTATTTGGTAGCTAATGATAACAACTTCGTTCCCAGGTTATTCGTCCCCCTCCCATTTTCTCATTCAGCTGGCCAACAGTCCAACCTTCTACCGCATCTGCCTGCCTGCACCGCCGCTCTTATCACAGTTTTCTACAATAACGTTTCCCCATTTCCACAGGCTGTTCCCCAGCCGATCCCATCATCCCCTCGCAGGACAGCGCAGCACCAAGCAAGGCTGCCACCCAAAAACATGGCAGGGAGAGCAAGCCGTCCTTCCACAGCAGCTCCAGGCCGTGGCCTTGGCTTGGGAGAGACTCACCCAGGATGGCTTGCACTCGGACAGAGAGCTGCGTGCGCAGGAGGAGGATCGGTCGCCGGCCTCTGCTGCAAGAGAAGGAAAGCCAGACAGGAGCGTCTCAGCTTGCGTGGGCTCGTCCCTGGCCCCTCCCCAGCAAGTACTGGGACCCCCGACACCCCTCAGGGCCTCCCCTAACTTTGCAAAGTGCTTGCTCAGGGCCCTGGCCCCTGCCCTTCACACTCACTACCGGCCTCCAGGGAGACTCCGCCAGAGGCAGACACTCCAGGCGCCCCTCAGGGGAGCTGGTGCAGCAGGGAGACAGCGGCAGTGCCCCCCCCGCTGCCTTCCGAGGGTGACGGGCCTGGGCGCCCAGTCGTAACCACATTCTGAGGCTGCAGAATGTGCCAGGAGCAGAGCCCCCCAAGGCGCCTTCCTTCCCTCCCTGCCAAACCCTGCGCGAGGCAGCCCTGACGGAGGTACGGAAAAAGAGGAGCGTCCCTGCGGCCGGCATTCACCTGATGTCCTCGTAGAAGCCTTCCAGCTCGTCCTTCTGCTCCAGTAGGGACAGCTCCAGGTCCAAATAGTGTCCAGAGGGCAATACTTGCAAGGTGCAGTCCTCCAGCTGCAAGACACGAGGGCCACCCCATTAGAAAGACGGGCACGCCTGCCCCGGCCCATCCGCCCGCCAAGAAAGCGACAGAAGGTACAGCCAGGCCGAGGCGTCTTAATGTGCCGAGGCATCCTTCGAGGTGCGTGGCCCCGAGCGCCCAGCACGTCAGCCCTTCCGTCGCCAGGCCTCCCCACATCCGCACGCGCAAAAAGGAGTCCAGGAAGCCAGCTCTGGGGGCGGGGGAGGCACCAACCTCCCTCAGCACCGCCCATCCCTCTGCCCCACATCAGCAGTACCCTCCGGCCCCCGGAACTGGCCAGGAGCTGCATCTCACAGCATCCCCGTGAGATGCCCCCGGGAACCATCACAGTGGCAGAAGCGGCACTGGAGAAAGCCCCCGGAAAAGAGGCGGGGGCCTCTCACAAGCCCCCCTCCGGGAGAAGAGAGTCAGCCTCCGGAGAGGCACCCACGGCCCGAGGGGGGGCCCGACAAGGCAGCTCTGCCTCTCCCGCTCCGGAGCCAGCCTCAGCCTCCCTCCCCATACACCGTCTCTGGCGCGCAGATGGACCTGGAAGCTCTAAGAGGGTTCCGTGGCCCCGCTCCCCACGTGCGTCGTCCAGGCTCATCTGCGCTCCCCCTGCCTGCCGGCAGCAGAGATGCTCAGCACCCCGGCCCAGAGGCGTCTCGGGGCACAACAAACACCCGCAGTCAGCCGAGGGAGCCTCTTCCCGCTCCTTCCCAAGGCCTGGAACTGAGAGGGAGGCCATTCCCGGGCCGCAGGGGCAAAGGGAGCCGGCCCTGGCGGGTGGGAGGGGGGTCCGAGTCCCAGGGAAAGAGAGAGAGAGCTGCACCCCTCCCCACACACCCTTTTCCCCCTCCGTGGACACACCTGCTGACTCAGCCCCCGCCCCAGGATTCGGCCCTCCCTCCCTCCCTCCCTCCCAAAGGAGGGTGCGGCCGCTCTGGGCCAACCCCGAGAGCCTCCTCCCTCCCCATGGGACACCCACGGTCCTCTGGGGGGAGGGCAAAAAAGCGGGTGGGGTGGGGACACCCCCCAGGGGTCCATTTAGTTCTACGTTTTTGGAGGGAAGCGAGAGGGAGGGTCGCTGCGCCTAAAGTCGCGGCCCCTCTGCTGCTGCTGTGCTGGGGGGAGGAGGAGGGGATACCGCCCCGCAGCCCCCCCCTGCGTGTGCACGCCCACGTGTGCGCGCACACCAGCCCAGGCAAGGGAGAGCTCAGGCGCACGGCCGGCCTCCCGGCAGGTCGGTCCGAAGGGTCTCGGCCAGGGGCAGCCCCCGCTTCCAGGTTGAGCTCTCGGCAGCTGAAGCCCAGACGGGGGGAGGCCCCAGCCGCGACCGCCTCCTCGCCGGTTCCACCGGCCGGCCTTCCGCAGCACTCTCGGCTCGCCGTGCTCTCGGCGGCCTCCCGCTGCCCCCCGCCCGGCCCCGAGAGCGGCACAGGCTGTTCTCCCCCCCGCCCCGCCCGGCTGCCCCGGGAGCTCCCCGGGCGGCCGCCTCAGAGGCAGAAGGCAGCCCCGCCAGGAAGGGAACTCGCCAGCCGCCGCCCAAAGGGCGGGAAGGGAAGGGGAGGCTAGCCCCTCTCAGCTGCCGTGACCTGGTGTCGGCCGCCCTTCCCCACGTTTGCGGTCCAGAGGCCTGCTCCTGCGCCCCCGCTTCCCACAGCCGGGGTCCCGTACCCTTCGGGTGTCGGACCTGGTCATGAAGACGTGTGCCTCGGTTACACCCCGGTTGGACTACTGCAGTGCGCTCCGCGTGGGGCTGCCTTTGCGGAGCGTTAGGAAATTTCAGCAGGGCCAAAGAGCTTCCGCCTGGTTGCTGACTGGGGCCGGCTACGGGGAACGCGCAATTCCCCTCTGGCAACAGCTCCGCTGGCTGCCGGTCCGTTTCTGGGGAGAAGTCAAGTTGCTGGTTGTGAGCGAGGTCCAAGTTACGGGAAGGACCACATTCTCCCTTAGGAACCTGCCTGTGTTTTCTGATGATGACAATTATTGATGTTGCTATTTCTTTCCCATTCCTCCCTACGGACCGAGGCGAGGAACAAAATATCAAAATATAATAACAAACAGAGACGTAACACGGTTAAAACATAAACACCAATTAGTTAAAAGAGCATAACATCAATATAAAAAGCATACAATTCATAACTTACGCTCCTAATTTGGAAACCATCTCAACAGGCCTGCCAAAAGAGACTGGTCTTTAATGTTGTTTTAAACTCAAACACCACATCCAGTGGTCGAATCTCTTCTGGCAGGTCGTTCCACAATTTCATGAAAAGGTCCTCTGGCTAACAGTTGCCAAACCGGTTCTGGCTGTCTGAACTAAACACGCCCCAGAAGGCCTGAGTGATATGGGAAAAGGCCATCCCGCAGGTAACCTGGGCCCAAACCACACAGGGCTTTAAAGGCAACAACCAACACTTTTGCACCTTGCGCAGCCACTGGAGAGCTTTTAATACAGGTGTAACACGATCACTCCTAAACGCACCAGCAACCAACCCTGCGCAAATTGAAGCTTCTAACCTGGTGGAGAGGCAGCCCGTTGCACAGCGCGCGGCGGCAGTCCAGCCTCCAGGTCAGCAGCATGCAACCCCAAGGCCTGCCGGGGAGGCCCTTTCCTCTCTCTCCCGCTTCCACCAGCCTCCCAGGCACACCTGGTGGGAAGACGGAAGACGGGGACTTCTCGGTGGCTTCCCCACACGCTGGAACTCTCTTCCCAAAGAGGTTAGACTGGCGCCCTCCCTACTCGCTTTCCATATATGGGTGAGGGCTATTTCGACAGGCCTCGGAGGCCTGCGCAGCAGGCTGGAGCTTTGTTGGTTATTTTTTGTTGGGTTTTCTGGCTTATGTTCCTAAATGGTTTGGGATTTTTAAATAGTTTAATCACTTTTTAGTGTTTTTTAAAACTACTGTAAGCTGCCTTGAGTCTCAAGCTGGGGAAAAATGGGGAATAACAGCAGCAGCAGCAACAACGCTATCACCCAAAGCCTGAAAGGCATCACCGGAGTGGGGAGAAACCCCGCAGGATGAGGACAGCAGCAAAGGATGCAGCGACTCCCCCGCCGTCCTCTTGCGAATGGGCTGTTTGCTCTGCCTGAGGACTCAGCAAGGGCCACTTTACCCCCCCCAGCTCCCCTACCACCCCCCCACCCTTCCAGCGTGTCTTTGCTGCTCAGCCTTTGACATTTTCAGAGGGGGACGACACAGAGCCCCAAACAAGCCACCCCCAGGACCGGAGTTGCTCTCTTTCAGGACGGCAGCAGAAGCCTTCCAGGAGAGGGTCTGAGAGTTTTGGATGGTGTGGGAAATTCACTTGCACAGCTTTGCTTTTGTAGCACAAAGTTTATATTTATCTTCAGGCGGGGGGGGGGGAGGCATGATCACGAAAAACAGATGTACAGCTTGCTTGCCAAGAGCAGCACACACACAGCAGGGACTGGGAACGGCTCTCCCCTGCTCTGCCCGCCTTCAGAAAAGGGCTGAGAATAGGGTGGCACGAGGTCTGCTTGGAAGGAGGTTTATATTTAAGAGTCCCAGACGAAATGAGCAGGACTGGCTCCCTAGGAAAATCTGACGGCGGTAGTTCTAACTTTGGTCTCTACATGCTTTAACGGTGACTCCCGTGGTAGAATTAAAGAGCCTGCCTGAAGGACAGCCGGCCTGGTGCAGCAGTTTGGCTAAGAGCAGGGCTCCTCTGGGAGACCAGTGTTCACATTCCTGCTCAGCCACGGACATCCACTTGAGCAAGTCACACTCTCTCAGCTAAAAGGGGGCTGAGGCTAACTTTCTCTGAATGCTAAACCTTGACAGGGAAACTCTCCAAGAGGGCTATGATTTCTCAAAGTCTACTTGAAGGTACGTTAACAAAAGCTGAAGGAGAAAAGTTAACAGGTTGGAGAGAAGAGCTGTATCTCAGGAGCACAACTGCAGCGCCCACCCCCCACAAAGCAGCTTCACCGTATCTTACTCTCAGGCACAAGGCCGATTTCATCCAGCCCAACGTACCCAACAGGCAACTCCCTCCCTACTGCAAAAGAGGTTGGTTTTGCAAATGATTAAGATTTAGCTAGAGACAAACAGGCCCATTTAAGAAGTTGGGGAGCGGTTCATCCCATCTCCTGAAAGAATTTTTTGTGCTCCGATGATCTTCCAGGAACAAACATTCCAGAAAGGGATTGTTCTTGCAAAGGAAACAAAGGTCAGGGAGGGGAAGAATGCAAAGATAATGGCTGTGGCTGCTCTCCCAATTAGAGCCATGCTCAGAGAAGCAGCGCATGGTGGTGCCTATATCTGTTCCAGTGAAACCCCATGTCGGAGTGCCTTTTGGCACCTTTCAGACTACGACTGTTTTAACAGAAGACCAAGACTCAAACCAGTCTGTCAATCTGAAAAGGTGCCAAGAGGCGCTTGCTGTTCTCCCAATTAAAGAGACTTCCTTAAAGCCTTATCAGTAATTAAAAGTAATTGTTTTCCTAGGCAGTCATTTCCTTAAGAAGAAATTTTTCAGCCAAGCAAATGCAAACCAGGACCAGCCTGGCTTATTTCAGTGTAATGAGTAAGAGGGGCAGAGCCAGCACAGTCCAGTGGTTTGAGCTCTGGAGACCACAATTCGAATCCCTGCTCGGTCCATGGAAACCCAACTCTGGGCGACTCCGTCACAGGGTTTTCTGGGCAAGATTTGTGGGTGGGGGGTTGCCTTTGCCTAAGGCTGAGAGAATGTGACTTGTCCAAGGTCACCCAGTAGGTTTCCATGGCTAAGCAGGGATTCAAACACTGTTCTTGAGCCACAACCAAACGCTCAAGCCACTGCATCGTTGATACACAAGTCCTCAGAAAAGCCCATACAATGAAAGCAATTTCCTCGCAGAAGGCTTTGACTCCAAGCAAACCAACTTTTGGTAAGGAGACGCATGGCCTTCATGACTAGCTGGCCAGGTCCTTTAAGCACAAGGCCCAAACTGAGGCACAGAAATCTGAGGGGCTTCTCCTGGAGACCCCCAAGGGAAAGACTATAAGTTCTGTTCTATTTACAACCATCTGCTGAAATCCACGGCTCCTCAGAAGGGAACCCCCACGCCTGCCAAACTGCAGACAACTGGGTGCAAGGCTGGACTGTGCGTGTGAAAGAGAAAAAGAGCACATATCCAAAGCCAGTCTTCTCATCTGGAGAATACCGTCCAAAGAAAGGGCAGACCGCCTCCCCATATTCACTGCTGCTACTGAGTAGAGACGTCTTCTCAAGGAGCTCTCCCGGGAAATCTGCACGCAAATGCAGCATTGGGGAGTGCACAAAGTTCAACCGCCCCAGACGGCTCCCTCCCACACACCCACGAAGATGCCCAGGAGTCCCGCTACCAGGCAGCTCCTCAGGCGGTTGGGATCCCCCGGGCCCTCCGGGGTGAGTTCTCTCTGCAGCCCTTTGCCTCTCAGGCACGCCAACGCCCACGCTGGACCCTCTGCTGGCCTTTGCTTTGAGGGCACCCCCACTGCACCGAGGTCTCCAGAAACGCCCCAAAGACCCCAGAGGCCTCTCAGCTCACTGCCTCTCCATCCCGAGTCCTGTGTCGCTTTAGTACGCCCCGGGCCTGCCCGCCTCTCTCTTCCACTCTCCAGAGAGGTTCAGTAACCAGGGCTGTTGCTCTGCGGCCCAGCTGCCTACGCAGTACTGCTATTCCAGACAGAAGCTGCGTGATAATTAAGCTCTTGTTTGGTGAGAAAGCACAGAATATAATCTTGGACTGTCTACTAATTTGTGCTAATTCCACCTGGGACGCTGAGGGTCCCACCACGTACTGACCAATTCTGCGCCCACAGTAGCACCAGAGAGCAGAAGAGACGGAGCTGGTTCGTTCACACCCCCAGGCCAGACGGCCAAGAAGGTGGGAAGCGGAGGGCAGAGAGGAACTTTCCTTCCGGATTCCTTCCTGCGCTGGCCCGAGGATTGCCCTCTCCCCAAAACAGCCTCTTCCTCCTTGCGGCTCAGCTGTTTCCTGCAGATCAGCCGCAGGGAGGGAAGGACGACGGCGGCTGACCACAAGCCCTCCTTCTCAGGCTGATGGGGGGAAATGACTGAACCGGGGAAAGGGGGGTGGGGAGGACTTTGCCCCCCTCCCTCCCTGCCTTTGGTTCCAAGAAGAGTTCTTTCGAAATCAGGGCTGGCAGCAGCAGACATTCCAGCGTAGTCCAGTTCGGCCCGCAGCTGCTGCAAAAGACTGCAGGAACCCGGTGCTGATAAGGGCGGCTATCTGGACAGCCAGCCATCCCTGCGGAGGAGTGACCGCAGGGGCCTGAAACCGGAGCCCCCTGGTCCAGAACATGCCTCTTCCTGTTTGCTCCCAACTCCTTTTAGTCACTGACAAGAAACACTCCGCCGCGTCACGCCAAGAGGAATAAATAAAGACGCCAAGGAAAAAACACAAGCCGCTGCCCACAGGGTTGGAGTCTCACACCCCCCGGGGGTTTCCTCTCCAATCCTTTCCAGACTCAGAGTTTGCCCCCCCCCCGAGCCCATCTCCTCTGCCTCCTCCACCAAACGTGGCAATCGCTGGTCGGGGTCCGACCACAGGCCCACGCAGCCCAGACCCCCATTCACAAGGGTGGGCCAAGCACTGGCTGTCCTGCTAGCCTGGGGCCCCCTGAGGTCTGTTGCCTCTGGCCAGGACGCTCCATTCAGCGGGGGGGGGGGGGGCCACTGCCAGCTGGGTCCGTCGCAAGCAGAGCGGGCAGCGGAGAGCAGTGGGGGCCTCGGGGCGGAAGCCTTTATGGTCAGAGTCCCTTGGCTAAGGACTCCTCCGCCATGTTCTCCCTGGGAAGAGCTCCCAGGGGGTCCCCCTCCTCCTCCCCCCCTTCGCCCGAGTAGCTCCACCCCAGAGAGCAGGAGGCACGGCCGAGCCAAGGACACCCCCCCCCCCACACACACACTTTCCCTCTTTCCTGTGATGGGCCCGGGGGGAAGGCACGGCGCGGGCACCCGCTAGCCATTTTGGCCACCAGAGGGGTCCCCTAAGGTCGACCACGAAGTCTGGCAGAGGGGGAGCAGCGCGGGAAGCAGAGGCCGCCCCCACAGTTGCTCCCAGGCAGTGGGCCCCCGGCACAGCCGGGGGGCGGTGCCCTCTGCCAACCGCGCACCTGCGCGCCCGAGCGCGACCGGCGCAGCCGCCCGGGCAGCCGCCGCGGCACCGGCGCGGGGATTCTGAGCCACGGCTTAACCGGGCGGCGGGGCGGGGGGCTCAGGAAGGCTCTCCCGAAGCAGAAAACACGCCCGCCTGGAACTTCCGGAAAAAGCCTCACCTTCCGGGGCCAAATTGCACAACGGGGGGGGAGGGGGGACCGGGGCAGCGGCTGCAGCCGAGCCCCCCCCCCGCTGCTTTGCCCACCGAAAGGGGAATTCCTGGTATTTCAGAAGCAAGAAACGAAAAGGACGCGGCGGGGGTGGCTGAGCCCCCCTCCCACTAAGGGCAACGGCCAGGAAGCGCAGAGGTGGCCCAGACCGGAGGGGACGGCAGGAACAAGGCGGCCCCCGGCCCTCTAAGCGCCCCCCTCCAAGCTGGAGGGGGAGCTATGGGGTTGGAGCGCCGATGCTCGGGGGGAGACAGGGCTCGAATCCCCTTTGCTCGGCCGTGGAAGCCCACCGGGTGAGCCCGGGCAAGGAAGTCACACACTCTCGGCCTAGAGGAGGGCAGCGGCAACTCCCTCTGACCGAATCCGGCCAAGAAAGCCCCGTGACAGGTCCGCTCTAGGGTCGCCACCGACCAGACAGGACTCGGAGACGCACAACCACACCCCAAGGAGAGACAGAGAGACCGAGGGGACCCCCCGCAAGGACCAGCACCCCGCCTCCCCCCCCCCCAGCTGCGTGGCCGAGCGGGCAGGGCCGTGGCCGGAGGCGGCGGGGCTGCCGCGGTCCACGCCCGGAGGCAGCCCTCCCGCGCCTTCCCGGCCCCACCCGGCGGCGCTGCGCCTCCGCCTCCGCCTCGCCCGGGCCGGGAGGGGCGGAGGGGGCCCTCTGCACGCGCTCAGGAGCCCCGGCCGACTCACCGGGAGGGGGGCGCCGAGGAGGCGGTGGAAGTGGGCGACCTGGGCGGCGAGCGGGAGCGCCTCGAGGACGGGCTGGGCCGGCGGGCGGCGGGGCTCCGGGAAGGCGGCGCAGGCGAAGGGCTCCCCGTCGTCCAGGAACTGCAGCCGGCACAGCACCGACGACGCCTCCCCGGGGGCCTCCTCCCCGGGCGGGGCCGGGGCCGCCGGCGAGCGGGGATCCGGCTCCGGACCCGGGGGCTTCCCCATGATGGCGATGGCGGCGGCGGCGGCGGCGGCGCTCCCAGTCCCGACCTCTCCCGCGGCGGCGGCGGCGCGGCGGCGGCGCGTCTTCCCGTCGAATCTCCCCCCGAGGGGGTGGGAAAGCCGGGGGTCGCTCCGCCCCCCCACCCGCCCCGCCGGAGAAGGCTCCGCCCCCCCGCCGCCCGGCAGCGCCCCCCTCCGGAGGAGCCCCTCAGCGCCGCCCGGGAGCCGGGCGCCGCCGCTCTCTCGCTCGTTCGCGCGCCCGCCCTCTTGGCGGGCGGGCCCGGCCACTGAGCGCCCACCCTTCGGGGGTGGGGCCCCTGATTGGCCGTGCCCTCCCTCCAGGCGGCTCCGAGGGTGGGAGATTTCGAACCCGGATCGTGGCGCGGGTGCGTCTGTATAGCGTTTTGAGCAGGAATTTCCCGTTTTATGCCATGGTCTTATCAGTCCTGGCAGGGTGGCTCCTCCCCGCCAAAAATAGCAAAACATGGAACAAATCCTAAAAGTCTCGCAGTGGCAACAGACAGGAATTAACGATTTGGGTTGTCGCAAGACGCATGACGAGCTACTGTTAACAGTAACGTCCCAGCCTGCGCGCTGTAATTTTGTCAGGCAGCTTCCGCTGACTCGGAGACCCCGCTCGCCCAGATCCAGCCCCTCCGTGGACGGACCGGCTCCTTCGCCTGGGCCAGCGCTCGCCCCCGCCGCCCCCGGGGCCCGTGGAGGGCGCTCCCCCTCCGTTTTGGGCTCCCGGCTCCCCGTGCAAAGCCCTCGGCTTCCGGCCCCGGCTGAGCCTTCCCGCCCCACTCAGTGGAGCCAGTTCCCCAGCAGGGCGGCCTTGGGCCACCATCCCGCACGGCCACTGGCCCGCCGACCTCGCCCTCGGCAGCCAAAGCTCCTAAGGGCAAAAGCCAAAGAGGGAGTTTGGGAGCCCCTCGGCCTTCGCGGACCCCCTCTGGGCTGGGGTCCACATCTGCTTTCGTTTGCAAGAGTGATTCCCCTTCACACGTTGCGTTTGGCACTTTCAATAAAAACTGTCCTCTCAAAGGGAGGGGAAGCCTTTCTTAGATGTCAATGGGTTCCTGGACGTTACTTCCTTAACAGAAAATGTGTCACCAGAGGCAGAAACAAGATGGAAGGAATAGGGGTGGGTCCTTAGCCTCCCTGCCCTGTGCCAAAGAAGAGCAGGCCAACGCATCTCGGCAGTTTTTATCCAAAACTGACACAGTGCGTGCAAGCCTTGCATAAGTAAACAGAAAGTGGAGACCACTTCAAAGCTTGTTCCAAAATATTTCCAGGGATGAATTTTGCTTCCACCATTCTCCATTTTGCTTATGGGCCGTTTCCACACTAGACTGTTACAGTGCTATTATTCCACTTGCAATGTCCTATGGAATCCTGGGGTTTGCAGTTTCAGGAGGGGGCCCAGTGGAATAATAGCCATAGTTGGCCATAGTTTCCGTGTTGGTGGCCGGACTTACAGACCTCTGCTTTTTTTAAGGTGCTGGAGGGGCAGGCTTATCCGCTTTCCCCTTTTCTCTCAGTTCTGCCCTTTGCACATGCTCAGCAAGTGATTCTGGAGGTGGCGGCTGCTTACCTTGCCTGTTGCAAGCAGACCACACAGTTAACAGTAGGACCGGCTACAGTGGGATCCCAGTATTTTCCAGCTCAAACTTTACTGCAAACACTCTGCTGCTATAGCCTGATATCAAAAATCTATCTTGTGCCAGCCCTCTTTCGCCAGCTTCTCAATACAGATAGTGCTTTTTAAAAAGGCGACCTGGACAAAGAGGAAAAGATGGGGGCGGGCAGGGGGTAAAAGGCTTTGTCAAAAGGAGCTCTTTTTTTGTCCTTTGAGGCACCTTAAGCAACCTCAGAGGTTGCAGTATCCTCTCAAAGAGGAGGAAAAATCCCAGCGGAGTGACTTGTCCCTAAGGACCCCCTTGATGCCAGGTGGTTCTCCGCAGGGTGGGGCCAAAGGCCCTTCTCAGGGGAAGGTCCGAGGGTTCCCCTTCCGCAGATCGCCACCACTCCTAGAAGAGTGCCAGCCTCAGACACACACAGGGACGATGCCAACATTAGGCAGTTTGCCAGCCTTGCCGAGGGTTGCCAGAGTGGAAACTGGAGGGGGTCCTCTCCCTTCAGCAGGAGCTGTGCAGAAGAGCAGGCGCTGCCTGTGAGGCGACCAGGTAACAACAACAACAACCTGCTGAAATTCCCACTTCTGCACAACCATCAAAGAGGCAGGAGCCCTTGCTCGGTTAACTTAGAAGACCCTTTCATGACTGACCCCAAACATCTGCTGCCTGAAGCAGTTACCTTGCCTTGGCTGGGCTGGCCCCATCTGCTTCCTCCCTGCCTCACAGCAATGGTTCAGGAACTTGGAAGCTGACTGCGGAGGGTGCCTCAAGATGGAGGGTTAATTTTGGAAGAAGAATGAGTGGCCACAGCTCCCCCTGGGGCAGGGAAGGGAGAGATTTTTGGAGAGGAATGTTTTTCTTCTTGGTTGTGAGGAGGCACCAAACCAGGAGGAGGGAGCATTTCTTTGCAGGGGGTTCAGGCCAGCAGGGATGAGTTGCTTAGGTTGCATTTTCCCTTTGGCAGCAGCTCCTCTTTCCAGAGATGGAAGAAACAGCATCAGAGGCCGCAAGGCTTTGGGGTTTGCTAATGACCGCCCTCGGTAGCCACAGCTCAGCCACAGCCCGGAAGCGTCTTTCCATGACTCATCCTTCCTTGAGTCATCGGCCCCACTTAGCGGGAGTGTCTGTCTGTCTGTCCACGTGCAGAAGAATCATCTCAGCAGGAGGACCAAAGTCACTCAAGAGAAAAGAGCATGGGGGAAACCAGAAAAGAGGAATACAAACAAAGCACCAGTACTCGTAGGAAGAAAGTCAGAAAAGCTAGACGAGGGCGGCTTTTTAAAAAATGTTTTCAAAGCAAGAGGAAGAAGAAGGAAACGGTAGGGCTGCTGGATAGAGGAGACGGTGAAATGTAAAGTCAAAGGCTTTCATGGCCGGAATCCATAGGTTGTTGTTGGTTTTCTGGGCTTTGAGGCCATTTTCTATTAGTATTTGCTCCGGACATTTCACCTGCATCTGAAGATCCTCTGAAGATGCCAGCCACAGATACAGGCGAAACGTCAGGAGCAAAGACTAATAGAACATGGCCTCAAAGCCCAGAAAACCCACAACAACAGATGGTGAAATGCTGAGAGGGGACAAAGAGAATACCTTCTTTGCCCCAGTCTTCTCCCGAAAGGAAAACAGTGTTCTAACTGGTGAAAATAGAACAAATAATGCAGTAAGAGGACTACAGCCCAGAACAGGCAAAGCGGTAATAAAGGAATAGTCAGCTCTTCTAAATGAACTCAGGTCTCCAGGGCTGGATGAGCTGCATCCAAGGGTACTGAAGGAGCTTCCAGCTGTAATCTCAGAGACCCTGTCAACAGACTTTGAGAATCCTTGGGGAACAGGAGAAGTCCCAGCAGGTTGGAGGGGGGCAGATGGTGTCCCCATCCTCAAAAAGGGCAAGAAAGAGGATCTGAGCAACTACTGACCAGTCAGTTTGATGTCCGTACCGGAAAAGGTTCTAGAAGAGATTGTTAGTCAGCCTGTGTGTGCCTAGAAAGGAAAGCTGTGATAGCCGAGAGCCAGCATACGTTTCTCGAAAACAATCCTTTTTTTAAGAAAAAATAGCTACAGGCTTGGTAAATCAGAGGAGTGCTATGGGTGTGGTATATCTTAATTTCAGTCAGGATTTTGATGACGTTCCCATGCAATTCTTGTAGCCACACTAGTGAACTGTGGACTATACAATGCTACAGTTAGGTGGATCTGTAATTGGTTGACAGGCCAAACTCGGAGTCCGCACCAATAGTGGCTCTTGAGCCTGGAGAGAGAAGTGACCGGGGGGGGGGGGTTGCAGGGTTCTGTCCCGGGCCTGATGTTGTTTAACCTCTTCATAAATGAAGGCATGCTTATCAGACATGCAGATGACACCAAATTGAGGGGGGCTGCCAACACACCAGGGGACAGGATCAGAATTCAAAATGACCCTGACAGACTGGAGTGGGGGCTCAAAACTAACAAAATGATTTCAGCAGGGATAAATGCAAGGTACAACATCTAAACAGGAAAAATGAAATGCACAAATGTAGGACAGGTGATGCTGACTTGAAATCAGTAGATGTGTAAAGGATCCAGGAGTCTTAGGCTCCCGGGTTAGAAACCCTCATGAAGGGGCCTGGTGGGAGAAAACATCAAAAAGTGCCTCCTGCAAAGCTACCCGACAGCATCTTTCAAAGTATTTTTTTCTCTGACAAAATGACACCCCCTCTTCTCCTGCGCCCCCCCCAATTTCCCTCATTGCTATTGTTCTTGTGTGCCTTCAATCTGTTTCTGACTTATGGCAGCCCTAAGGAGACCCTCTGACAGGGTTTTCCGGGGCTGAGAGTGTGTGATGTGCCCAAGGTCACTCAAACCACCACCCCACCGAGCTGGCTCTCATTTCCTTCATAGGCTGCTAAAAATAGGGGTGATTTCCTGCTTCAGAGCAAAGGCACCCCCATGCTGGAAGGGGAGGACCAGACACGGGGGGCCAACATTGGGGAGGGGACTCCCTAAAGAGATCCCCCCACTCTCCATCTACTGGCCTGCTGCCACCCAGAGGCAATTGTCCTTTTTACCCAGTCAATCAATCTAGTTTATTGAGGCCAATGGCCACAGCCAATCCCTCTTGCTCAGCATCAGAGGTGGCTCCAAACTTCCCTGCTGCTCTGAGGGCTAAGAGAAGCAGGGCGGGGGCCAGGTTGCAGGAGGCCCAGCTTGGGAGCCGTGATCCTCCGACACCCCCCTGCCACCCAAGTCCTCCTTTCACCCCTCTGCTGTTTTGGGAGGGTTTGGGCTTCGGGAGCAGCATCCGCATCCTCATCAGTGACTAATTGCAGGGTTGGAGAAGCCAGGCCGGGGCTTTGTGGCCTTCTGGATTTGGCATCTCTGCCTGGCTCAGCCCCCTGCCAGGCCCCCGACACCCTCCTGCCTCGGTGTCTCGCACGCAGAATCACGTCGAGAGCAGAGGAGCCAGAGCCGAGCAGGGAGGCGGCGTAGAGCCAGTGGGCCACTCTGGGCCCTCCAGGTATCCCTTCCCTTTCTTCTTGGCGGCACCGGCTGGGGGAGAAGGGCTCTTGGGGCTTTGGGGGGTCACTTGGGTGGAAACTGGGCAGGAGGCAGGGGGGTTCCCTTTGTCAAGAAGGGCAGGGAGGGGTCCCTTGAGGGGCGTCTGTGCAAGCGTTCATCGCTGGCCAAGTGCTCACCGCACCAAGCCCTTTCTTGCCACACGCCTTGGCCTGAGGGGACAGACAAGCCAAACTGGCTCCTCGGGCAACCGTGGGAGAATAACTTGTCAATAATCAGCTACTGAGCCAGGGAGCATCGGGGCTGGTCCAATCTGGGCTAGTGGTTCCCATGTCAGGGGCAGGCAGTGAATCTGCTCCAGATTTTAGTGGGAATTTTACATGCGCTTTCCAAGGTGCTGACCCTATCTGGGGGCTACAGTCCAGAACCTGGGCAGCCGCTTTAAGGTCTGGGCTGAAATCTCCAGCCAGTCCTCTGCCCCACCAGCCAGGCTGATGCTCTGGAAGCCACCGGGACCAGCCAGTTTTGAGAGGAGGCTGGCTGGTTCCGGTCCTTAGCAGACCAGGCTAACATGGAGGAGGCACAGGCTACGGGAGATGGATGAAGAGGGCCAAGACCCTAGATCCTGGGACCCACCACTGGGCTGCAACCACAGGCTGACCCTAGGGAATGCTTCTGGCCACCCACGTGTGGGTCCTGCTGCTCCCCTGTCTCCCCAGCACCAGTGCAGGGTCTGTGCCCAGGCCTTTCCACCTCTGCCCTGGGGCTGTGTTTCCTCAATCCTGTTTTTGACCAGTATTATTAGCTTCTAAAGCCACCCTCCCTGCAAGAGCCTAGCCGTGGCCTGTGCCCTTTGCTCCCCATAGCCCCTCAAGGTAGGCCAGGCCCAGGGCTAGTGGCCCTTGGGAGCAGCCCCTCCTAAAGTCTGGTCATAGGACCTGCAGACCCCGGCCCAAGTTGGGCCACGGTTCTGCCTTGAAAGGGCTGTTGGGCTGCCCAAGAGCCCCTCTCTCTCCACCTTGGTCTCCAGGCCCCCCTCGATGGGGCCCGAGGCGGCTGTGGGGGTCTCGGGGGGCGCCGGGCGGAGGCTGCGTCGTCATATCTCTCCTGGATTACGTGTCGTCATTAATGTCCCCTGGCAGATGTAAGGGGTTGGGAGGGAGGAGACGGGCAGACAGGAGTTTCCCCCGGGGGCTATTTAAGCCCTTGGAACGCGACACCACCACCAGGCTGTCCTCATTTTGGCCGCTAATTTGGAAGACTTAATTTGCATTTGGCCAATAAATGCCCTCCCCCCCCCCCGCTCGCTTCAACAAGTGGCGCGTCTCGCTCGCCTTTCCTTCCAGCCCCCGTCTCCCAGCGAGCAGAAGACTGCCGGGGTGGTGGTGAGGGTGCCCCAGTTTCTCTCCCGGCCGAGAAAGGAGCTGGCGGGACCCCCCCCCCCGCCGGAGAGGGCCGCTCCGACTGCCGCTGCACCTTTGAAGGCTGCGGCCGATGCCGAGAGCCCCCTCCGGCCCGGGGACCCCCGACCCTCGAGGCTCTTCGCTCGGGGGAGGGGGAGGTTCCCAGCAGTTTTGCCGCTCTTCTCTCCGCGCCCCCCCGCACAAGAACCGCCGTGGAGTTGGAGGCCCGGGAGGACTCCTCCACCAGGCGGCGCTCCCGGCGGGCCCGGGCGGCGCAGCGGCGAGGGAGGCCGCGGCCGGGGCGACTCTCTGCGGGCCCGCGAGCGAGAGGACGAGGGAGGGATCCCCCGGCCCCTCGCAACCGCCGCGACGGCTTATTCCTGCGGGCGCGATGGGGCAGCGTGGGCTGGGGCAGCGGCGAGGGCCGGTTGGCCGAGCGAAGGCGGCCTTTCTTCGCCGGTGGCCGCTGTTCCTCCCGGGGAGAAGCGACCGGTGGGGGCCCCGGGGTCTCTCTCCGGGGCCCCGGTCCTTTCGCGTCTTGGGAGGACGGCCTCGATGAGGGGGCCGGGGCGGGGGCGCGCAGATGACCACCGACGCGCGGGAGGGGGTGGCAGATGCCCCGGAGGACCAGGTCAGAGTTGAACGTGACCTTCGCGGATCGGAGAGATGGGCCAAAACCAACAAAATGCATGCCAATGGGGATACGTGTAAGGACGGAAAAATTAAATGCATAAATGCGGGGCGTGGAAGCGGCACATGTGGGGAAGATCCAGGAGTCCTCGTCCCCCACAAGCTAAACATGAGTCAACCGTGCGATGCTAAAAAAGCCAATGCAATTCTGGGCTCCATCAACTGGAAAAGCGTCCCGGTGGAGGGAAGCAGTTGTCGTCGTTATTTGCTTTCAAGTCGTTTCCGACGTACGGCAACCCTAAGGTGAACCTCTCACGGAGTTTTCTGGGGCCGAGAGTGTGTGACTCGCCCGGGTCACCCCGTGGGTTTCCGGGGCCGAGCTGGGAACTGAAGCCTGGTCGCCAGGCCGAAGCCCGGCGCTCAGACCACGACGCCGCGGAGGTATTAGTGCCACCCTCTTCTGCTTGGTCGGGCCTCGCTGCGGTCGGCCCGAAGCTGCTTCTGGCGTCGGGAGGCCCCAGTTCCCAGTCCTTCATCTGCGCGAAACTTGGATCCGTAGCCAAATCATTCAGATCTAGGAAGACATCAGACTGAAGGCCCCTGAAGGCCCCCTTCCAGTTTTCCAGACACACCCACCCGCCGCAGCGCTGGATGCGGCCATAATCGGGTCTCGGCGGCGGGCCCGGCAGACGGCATCTGCCCGCCGGCGCCCCTCCTTCTGTCCCTCGGCCACCGCCCGAGTTAATTCCTCTGCCCACCCCCCCGAATCTGCTAAGCTGCTCAGAAGTGGTGGAGCCGGCAGGCCAGGGCGGGGGAAGGGGAAGGGCGGGGGTCTTCTTATGGGGAAGGTGGAGGGGGCCAGCGGGCAGGCACAAAAGAGGGGCAGGACACGGGGCTTCGCCCATGAGAAGCTCCACGGGGAGGGAGCAAACCAGACATTGCTCTTAGACTGCAAGTCCCAGCAGCCCCATTTGCCAGCCTGGCCACGGGGGGGCAGCAGAGGCTGGGGCATGGCAGCCGCCATAGGGATGAGGGCACCTTTGGGCCAGAGAGGCAGGAGCCCCCCAGCCCTCCTCCCAGACGGAGCGGCCCCGTCCCCCCCCCCCGAGCAGAGGAAGCCCCGTCCGGGCGCCCCCTCGCGCACTCGCTGGCTGCAGCTGTCCTGGCACAGGCAGGGAGGCCTTACCCTGCCAGATGCCCACCTGCCCGCCCGCTCACCCACCTGCCTGGGAGAGACCCAGCCCCGCGTGGGCCCAAGGCGTGTGGGGGCCCCGCAGGGTTCCTGTCCTTGAAGTGGGAGGTCAGACGGGCAGAGGCGGAGGGGGAGAGGAAGCGGGCTGTGTGCGCAGGTGGGTGAAGCCCCCCCACCTTTCCAGCGGGAGCGTCCCCCCCGGTCCCGGAGGAGCTTAGCTTGCCAGGGCCCGGCAGGGAGCAGGGGCGAGGCCCCACTTGGCCTGGCATGTTCCGGATGCCTGGCGTGCTGCAGGTTCCCCCTTCCCCTGGAAGGCTCTTTTTTTGGGGTGTGTGTGCAAGGAATGTGCCCCAACTGCTGCACCCTCTTCCCACCATAAGGGAAGACCCTCCCCCAGCAGTGGCCGACCAGGGCGCCCACCTGGCGTCCTCAATTGGGTGTTGGACTGGGACTCGGGAGTCGGGTTCGAATCCCCCTGCTGCTCAGCTGTGGAAACCCCGGGGGGGGGTGTCGGGCGTCCTGCCGAGGGGAGGGGCGCCGCTGCTGACAGGCGGCGGGGGGAGCAGCCCGTGAAGGGGGGGGGTCCCCGGCGGGGGAGGGGCGTTCTGCGCTGCTGGGGGTCCTAACGGGGGGGCGGCTGGTCCGAGGGCAGCCGAGGGCTCAGGCTGGCCGGGGGGGGTGCGGCGGGAGCAGCGGCCGGCTTCGGGTTCGAGTGGAGATGGGGGCTGCCGGAGGAGGAGGAGGAGCGCCGTTTGGCTGGCCGGGGGCCGGCCCGGCCCGGCACCGCCTCTCGCTCCCCGTCGCCTCCCCCTCCGGCCGGGTCGGGTCGGACTCCTCGCCCGAAGGGCGCCGCCGGAGGGAGGGAGGCGGGCCGGCCGGCCGGCCGCGGCTAGGAGTTGCCAGAGGCCCCAGGGAGACGGCGGCGGCGGCCATGGTGAGTCCTCCCCCTCCCTCGCCCGGGAGACGCACAGTGCTCGGCTCGCAGTGCCACTGAGCGCGTGCAGAGCGCCCGCAGCAGCGGAAAGCAAGAAGCGGGACCCCTCGCCGCGGGGCCACGGGACAGGGGACGAACGGGAAAGAAGCAACGAGCCCGGAGCCGGCGGGTCGCCCCCGGGGTGGCTGGTGCGGGGCCCCCTCGGGCAGCCAGGGGGACGTGGCGGCGGCGGCGGCGGCGGAGACAGGGGGGCTGGCTGTGGGGCTGCCGCGCGCTAAGCCGGGGCGCGTGAGGAGGCTTAGGTCGAGCGGGGGGCGCCTGGCGCTGCCCGCGGGGCCGGAGAGGAGGCGGCCGGCGGAGCTGCGCGAAAGTCCAGGACGGGGAGGCGGAAAGGCTGCGCCCGTCACCCCCTCACACGGCGCAGAATTCACGTGTCGAGCGCATCCCGCGAGGGGGAGGGATTCCCCCCTCTCCCCCTGCCTCAACCTGACCCTGGGCGCCGGTGGCTTCCTCTCTGTCCGCTCCCCCGGTGGAGCGCCTGAGGTTCGGGGGGCCGCCCCCTTCCCCGCGGACCCTTCCCTCCGTGGCCGCCGCTTGGCTCCTCGGGGAGCGGGCGGTCTTTGGGGGTTCCTCTGCCCTTCTCTCCTCGCCGAGGCGCCCCCCGGGCCCTGGTGCGGCGGGAGGAGAGGGGCCCCATCCGCCGGGGAAGCGGGCGCAGAGGGAGACCCATGCTGGCCGGAATCGGAGCCCCTCTAAGAGGGATGCCCGCGGGGGATGCCTGTAAGGGCGCCCCCGCCCAAACGCGCGCCTTGACCGGGTTTTCCCTACTCCCGGCTGTGTGGCGCGCGGGGCGGTTGCGGGCCAGGGTTTAGGTCACCCGCTGGACCCGGGCGCTCTTTGGAACCGGAGGAAGTCATGTGTGTGAACCCCAGAGCCCTGATTCCTCCCGTCAGCACTGCCTCTATGGGGATTCCGGACTTCTTCCAGGCTCCCGCCTTCGCCAAACTCACCCCCTTCCCCCCGAGGGACCAGCGCGGGGCGCCCCTCTCTCGGCCGAAGGGGGAGCGCCGCTCCGCCGCCCGACGAGGGCCGGGACAACAGTTGCGCCGGGCAGACTGCGCGCGATCTTTTAGAGGGCTTCTGAAGGGATCGTCCTCGGTCCGAGAAGCCGGGGGGAGCCCCCCTTCTCCCCCCCCCACGGCCTGGTTGGTGGCCGAGCGCCCTGAGGTCCGGGAGAGACCGGCTACAAAGGCCCCGGGCGAGGGGTCGCGTGGGTGTCACGACCTTCCCGCCGCCCGAGGGGGGACAGGAGAACGTTCACGGAGGCGTGTGGGCAGCAGAACGGGGGCTTCGTTCGGGCGCCGCTTTCTGCCGCTGCCAGGCCCCCTCCCCGGGGCCTCCGAAGAATACGGGGGCGGGCGGCTGAGAAAAGGGACCCTTTCACCCGAGGGAGGGGCGCAGGGCGCGCCTCCCCTCCCACGCGCGCCTCTCCAGGAATGCCTGGCCCTCGGGCGTGGGCGGGGCAGCTGGCATCGCCGCCAGGAGGAGCAGGAGGGGGGGCGGGCATGACGCGCTCAGCTTGGCCCCTTGTGCCCAGCCTCCCTGGGAAGGAGGAAGGAGAGGCGGGCGGGCCCTCGGTGCCCTAAAGGCGCCCTCTGGGGTCAGACTCCCAGGGAGGTGCTCCCACCGAGACCCCAAGAGCAGAATTCTGCTACTCCACTCCTCCCTTTGGAAAAGCTTCACCTGGTAGATTTCGGAGTGCCAGGAGGAGGAGGAGGGGGCGGTGCCTCTGAAGAGCGGCGGATGGAGGTGGCCCTTCTGTGAAGAGCTGGGCAACAGGGCCCTCTGTCTCCGGTTTTGGCGGGGGGTGGCTCGCCTCCCGGCTCCAGCAGAGCCCCTTCCTGCCGGCTCCTGCTGGCTGAGTTGAGCAGTGGGGCACATCGTGGGAGGGGGGAGAAATGGGGTTCCAACCTGCTTTGCCCAGCCTCTTCCTGTCCCCCTTTGCTGCTTCCTGGTAGGACTGGGGATCTGGATCAGCTATTTCCGTTCCCTCTCCCCCGCTCCAGCAGGGCCTGCGGAGCACCCCCCTCCCGGGAATGCTGGGGCTGCCAGGCGCAATGTGGGCATCTTGCATGGCCCAGCAATGCTGCTTTCCCCCAAATGACAGGCCTCTGGCAGAGAGAGAAAGCGAGTGAGTGTGAGGAAGAAGGTGTTTGGGAGAGGACAGTTCAGGGGGGCTTGTTTGGTTCCTGAGGCTCCCGCTTTCTCTTTAGGGGAGGAGGACTGGATTCAGTGGCACCAGGCAGCAGCCAGTGGGTCTGTTTCCATGGAGGGGGTGGGTTGGCTTTTGACCCTATGACTGTGCCCCGTGCTGACCCCCCACCAGGAAAAACAGGGCCCAGCAGCTGCTGGGGGGGAGCCGTGAAACCGAGAGTGGCTTCTCTGTTTCCACTCAGATGGATCCACCGGGGAAGGCTCTTTGGCACCGATGATGGGGGCAGCCTGACACGTGGGCTGGGAAAATGCTCCCAAATGCCCCCCCGGGCCACATTCTCAGGCCTCCCTGAAATGTGACATCGGAATGCATGTAGTTTAAACGCAGGAAGGAATCTGCTTTTGATGGTAATTTATGCATTTCATGCAGGATCTCAAGACGGGATCCAACATGGTGCCTTAAAAAGCAACACCTTTTATTTGGTACCATCAGGCGTCCTGGGCTGCAGCCCCCTTTGGCCAGAGGGATGGAGCCTTGCCTCACTTGGCAGGTTTTTCTAAGCAGGCTCCGTGTGTGTGTGTGTGTGTGTGTGTGTGTGTGCAGCTGCCAGCATTGTCTTTATGGTGGTGGTTTAACAGTCATTCGGAGGCATGAGGAGCTCTTGGCCCAGATATACCGAGGCCCCCGTGGTGACGGAAACGCTTTGTCTCAGCCAAGTACTAGACTGGAGATATTCCAGGAGAGGTGGGTTGAAATGCAAAACCTGCAGGTGGAGAAAATTGTCTATATGGTGGCATAAAACAGGCTGAAGTTAGGTGGCCATACGGGCATCCCTGCTTGGATGGTGTGATTAGTGTACTCTCATATGTTGTGAGATTTTTCAAAAGCCCTGATCCTCATCCAGCCATAGGAGAGTGAGCTGACTTCTCTTGCGTTCAGCTCTCTCCCACCGGCTTGTCTCTGACGTGCTTTTGCTTCCTGAGGGCCAGAGGCCGGGGATCCTGTGAGGCCCCACTCTTCCCCCAGGGCTTTGGGGTCTCTGGTTTGCGTGCGTTTCTTCTTTTGTGTAGAGACTGGCCCGATTGTCCCGGGCAGAATGCTGTGGGGCCTGACTGGCAAACTGTGCATATTTTAAAGGCACGCTGAACACTGCTGCTTTTATTGTGGAGGAAAAGGGCTGCCCGGTAAGGAGAAAGGACAATCGGGCAGGAAGCTGTAAAGGGCAAATCTCGTCTCTTTTCAGCAGGACGGGAAAGAAGCAGAAGGAAGGAGAGGGACTCCCCAGCTGGGAAGGCTCCCTTTCCCCCACCGCCCCTCCCCTCCCGTCCATGAGGGTCTCTCTTCTCCGCTTTGCCGCCTCTCGGTGGGAAGTTTGCAAGAGGGCAGCTCCTCGGGCCTTCCTGCGCTCTTGCTCCCCTCTGTGGCGGGATGCCCTTTCCAGGATCCCTCCCTCCTTCCCCCGCCACCCCCCCAGAGGAAACAACCGTGGCCCAGGCGGCCAGTGCCGGTCAGCCTCCTTGGGGCCATTTCCTTGGCAGCAGAGCCTGCTTGCCAGTGCCAGCCCGGCTGCAGGGTGCCCAGGGAGGGGAAGGGCCCTCAGCCTGGCTGCTGCCTTTGCCCCTCAGCCCTGGCCCCAGGGGCCTCTGAGCCTCACGGGTGGCCAGTTGAAGGTCACCCTCGGTGCTCAGCTCCGGTGGGGAGGAACCCCCCTCGGTCTGACTCCAGGGCTGAGCAGAGGGCACCTCCTCGCTTCCTCAGGGTTGCAAAGTCTTGTGGGGCAGGAAGGCGGTCTCACAAACTACTCTGGGGTCAGCGGGAGAGATTCCAGAAACAGTGCAGACAAGTTGCAGACTAAACCAAGGGGCACTGGGGCTCTGATGCTTGTGACCTGAGTCAGCTGCCATGGGTAGGAAATGCACTCTGCATGTGCTTAGAAGCTACTTCCTCTGTTCTCAGAATCCACACACACACACACACACACACACACACACACGCAGAGGGAATTGCCAGTTTCTGGGAATCTTCTCTCACTGTCTGTGCTTCGGTTTGTGATCTCCCGCTAACATCCATCTAGTGACAGATCCAGAAAAATAAAAGAAGGGATTCCCCCTCCGTGCCAGAGAGAAAGGCACCTGCGCGCATAGAGGCTTCCCTTGTTCCTGGAACATGACTTCACGCCACGTGCCAGAAAAATGTCGCCTGGCACCAAAGCGGTGGGTGGGAGTGGAGGCACCATTTTCCTCAAGGAGAGTGAGGTTGGGACACCACGCTCCTCCAGCCTTCCTTCCCTGGGGGCGATGGGGAGGAAGCCATTTTCCCACCCCTTCCCAGCGGGAGGAGAGGGCCATCCTGCAGAACAGGAAGGGGGGCAGCCTCTCTGTGTCCCTGCTCTGCCTGGATTGTGGCCCCCATCCCCCCCCCGCCTGGCTCTGTACCGACGGAATGAACATTCAGACGCTCTGGTTTCCGCTGTTCAGTTGTCATGCTGTTGCTGCCCGCCAGGGATTCAAAAGACGGCTTTGTCTCTGGTGGCCTGGGGGGGTGTCCCTTTGGCAGCCCTGCCCCTCTGCCCCCCACCAGCCCCATTAGGCAGCAGTCGCTCCCTCCCGCCCTCTCGCTTCCTCTCTCTCTCACAGTCACACACAGACACAGAGCTCCTTTACTTGTGCCCCTCAGCCAGCCAGATAAAGCTGGGCCACGCATTTCCCTGTTAGGCATACAAGCCTAGTAGTGCTTTTATTAGGCAGGGGGGCTTCCACCTGAGCCGCTGAGCATGGAACCTCTGCAGAATCAGAGGGGGTTGGAAGGGGTCTCGTGGGCCATCCAGGCCAACCCCCCCGCCCACGTTGCAGAAACTCCTGCTAGAGCATCCCCAGCAGGGAGCTGCACAGCCTCTTTCTGAAAATGCCCCCAGAAAGAGACCCCAGCAGTGCTCTCGGTGTTCATTCGTTCCGTTGTCAAATGGCTCTTACTGTCAAGAGGTTCCTTCCCGTGTTCAATCAAAATCTGCCCTCCTGAGACCCGGTCCTACCCTCTGGGGAGGCAGAGAACAGGTGGGCCCCCTCCTCCTCCCAGTGGCCATTCTTGGGGTATTTAAACAGTGCGGCCGTGTCTCCCCTCTGCCTTCTCTTCAACAAGCAGAGCAGGCCCAGCTCCCTTACCCTCCCCTCGTATGTTTTGTTCTCTATACCTCCTAGTATCCCTGTTGACCTTCTCTGAACCTGCTCCAGCTTGTTCCTATCCTTCCGAAAATGGGGTGCCCAGAACTTAACACACTACTCCAGATGAGGCCTGAGCAGCTCACAATATACTGGGACTGTTACTTCCTTTGTCTGGGAAACCACAGTTCTGTTAATGCAGTTGTTGTCCTGTCCCTTCGCATTGTTTCTGACTTCCAGTGACCCTAAGGTGGACCTATAGCAGAGTTTTCTTGGCAAGAGTGGTTCAGAGGGGGTTGCCTTTACTTTCCTCTGAGGCTGAGAGAGCGGGACTTGCCCAGGGTCACCCAGTGGATTTCCATGGATAAGCAGGGATTTGAACCTGGTCTCTAGAGTCATTGTGCAATAAGTGCTCTGTCAGAGAAGGTTGGACCAAACCTCTAGAAAATACTTTGTGATGTGAATGTAATGTTACTTTGTAATGTCATATTGCTTTAATTGTTAAGTGCACCTGTGGGAAGGAATGTGACTCTAGTTAGGATATGCTGAGTCATGCTGATGAGCACCAGGTGCAGACAATGCAAGGGTTGGCCAGGATTGGCTAGGTGTCTGTATAAAGGTAGCACAATCCCAGCCAACAAGTTCACATGTTGTCTGATGCATGTCGCCGGAGGCTCTGCCGGAAAGAGCAAACTAGATATGCTGGATCGCCATCTGGACTTTGTAAATATTGTATCTATTTTGTAACAAAGAATAAAGAGCCTCCATATTGGAAGATTACATGCAGAGTGGGTGAGTGTTACTGGCTTAGTGCATTTGCTGTCAAGGTATTCTCTGCTGCTTGGCACGCTTCCATAGCTGTGCGGAGCTGTCTCCGCTGTATTTATATAGAGTTTTTCTTGGCTGGCTTTTCCCTTCTTCTTGGGACATGCTCAAACCGCTACTCTACACTGGCAGGCTAAAATAGTCTTTGCTGAAGCATCACACCACTGAGTCATGTTCAGCTTATGATCAACAATAAGCAGTGCATGTGAAACATCCTTTTCATATGTTCTGCTGCTGAGACAATATCCTGCATTTTGGTTTTGTGGCATAAATGTAGAATTTTGCATTTATCTCTACTGAACTTCATTCTATTAGTCTCAGCCCAATGTTCTAGTTTAGCAAAGTTCTTCTGAATTCTTTTCCTACCCCTCCCCATTTTATGTCATCTGCAAACTTGATAAAGATTCCTTCTAATCCATCGCCTGAGTCACTGATAAAAACACTGAAGAGTGTTGGCCCAAGGAGAGAACCCTGCAGGACTCCACTTGAGACCTCCGTGCAGCCATTGCTGAATACTCCTTGAAAATGAGTTTCCAGCTAATTATGTGTCTATATGGCAGTGTTCGCATTTATTCCAAATGTAATCAGTTTGCTAACCAAAATATCACAGGAAACTTCATCAAACGCTTTGCTGAAATCCAGATAAATAGCATCTACCGCATTCTTGCCAGCTACTAAACTCGTGACCCAGTTAAAAAAAAGTGTAAGATTAATTTGGCAGGATTTGTTCTTGACAAACCCATGCTTTGTTGTTTTGTTGTGTGCCTTCAAGTCATTTCCTATTTATGCAACCTTTTCTGGGGCTGAGAGTGTGTGACAAGCCCAAGGTCACCCAGTGGGTTTCCGTGGCCAAGCAAAGGGGGTTATCGTCCAACACTCAGACCACCACTGCATCGTGCTGGCATGAAATTTCATGCTGGCTCCTACCAAGTACTGCATTGGCATCTAAATACTTGCAAACAGACTCCTCTATCATCTGTTTTAATATTTTTTCCTGGTATTGGTGGTGGGCAGGTCTCTGTTTTCACAGAATGTTTGTAATTTTCAGATAATGTTGTCAGACAGTATTTACCTTGTTACCTGCCTGTAAATACTGTCCATTTTCAGATTTGATTTGTGGCTATTTGGGGAAGAGTGCTAACACACACATGTAGAACCAGCCTAGGTCCAGTGAGGGCCGCTCTGGGGCTACTGGGATCTTTCAGCTCTCCCGTCCCTTTAACTTGCCGTTTCCTCTTTGGTCCTTTCTTAAACGGGGCCAATTATTTGTTTCCTGTTCTGTCCAGAGGATTCCTGAAATGCCTGTAATTAGTCAGTTCCTGTGCTGAGCAGAAAAGGTGACATGCTCAGAGCAAAAGGAGAGAAAGGCGAGTTTTTGTGACCGCTGCAAGGGACAGCATTTTTGTTAGGGGCTCAAGGTGCTCCTGCAAAACCTCTCTCGCTGGTTCCCTCCATCCCTTCCACCATGGGATGGGCACACGAGAGCAGACAGGGCCTTCTTTCCAGAGGGAGAGGCAGGGGTGGTGGGCAGAGTCCCTGGCCTCCTTCTGTTGCCCAGGCTGCCCTCCCTGCCTCCTCAGTCTCTCGCTCTGGTGGCACAGGAGGCACCTAGCGCCCGTGCCCCGAGGCCGACATGCTTCCCACCTGCCTTTCTTGTTCTGTGTGCTTTCAAGTTGCCTGTCAACTTATGACATGCGCAAGAATTTCTTAGGGTTTTCCTAGGCAAGAAATACTCAGAGGTGGTTTTGCCAGTTCCTTCCTCTGAAATAAAGCATTCAGCACTTGGCATTCCTTGGCAGTCTCCCGTCCGAGTCCTAACCAGGGCTGGCCCTGCTTAGCTTCCAAGACCAGATGGGATATGCAGCCTTTAAAGTATTCAGGCCCTGCTACAGGTGAGAAAAATGTTCATTTGGGGGAAGCAGTATCCGTGGGAGAACTATGGATGGGAAGCTGGCGTGGAAGGCAGTGCCCGGCACCCTGTTAGTAATACAATCATGTGTAAGTCATGCTACGCATGCGGGGCAAATTATTTGCCGTGGTGCAACAGACATATTCTGCTGACGCCCGTGGAAGTGGAGTTGCACACACAGAAGTGTTACGCCTTGTACTTTGCAGTTGTGAATTGTGCCTGCTGCTGAGTGTTGCTATTCTGCTTGTGTAGTGTGGGCTTGTGTAGCGTGGGTGTAGCCTATCCCTGCATGGGAATATTTACAGCATGTTGAGGGGATGTTGGAATGAAGCCAAAAATTATTTCAAGTGTGAAAGGAAAAGAAGATTTCAGCTGTAAAAAACCCTCGAGGAATGCCTGAATGAAATGCCGAGCATGCAAATGCTCGCATATTCCCTGTGTTGTGCCGCCTGTTCCTCACTAAGAGATGGAAGGTTCCAATGGAGAAAAATATAAAATATCTCTCTCCCCTCCCTCTGCTTCCCTCTCCTCTCCTCCTCCAATCTGCAGGAGGAAATTATCGCTCATCTTCCCAATACATCTCAGGTGGTTGTTGATTCCTTGCCCTCTTTACCTTTTTAGGGATGGTCCCTCGCTCCCTCTCCCCCCCCCTCATGTTTCCCAGCAGATGACTAATAGATCAAGGGAAGGTGCCTGCGGGCATGTTCCCTCTTTCTGTGTTCGCTCTCCAGCACCCAGATGGTTTTGGCAGGTGCCCATCTCTGCACAAAGGCGCCTTTTACGAACTTGCATCGAGCCTCCGCCCCCCGCCCCCCTTTGGCCTGTGCTGGCAGTGTTGCAGCAAACAAGGGCGAGGGGCTTGGGAGAGTCCTTTCGGGGATACCACCCCCAGGATCCCTAGCCAGCTGCACACAGGGGCTGTTATCTTGGGGTGGGCTTTCGCTGGGT
The DNA here is from genome assembly GCA_030412105.1 of Cyclura pinguis. NCBI lineage: Eukaryota > Metazoa > Chordata > Lepidosauria > Squamata > Iguanidae > Cyclura > Cyclura pinguis. The sequence continues at coordinate 378,760 of CM059607.1, forward strand.
GGAGGGGTAGGCAGAAGGGCTTTTCGTGTGGTCAGACAGGCACCGTGCACTACACTTGCCGTGTGCCGGAGCCAGTAATGCTGGGTCTGTCTCTAAACCAGGACTGGGACCTTTTGACTGGGAGCAGCTTCCCCTGCCAGGTGGTCACAGGGGGTCTCTCTTGGAGGCTGGCTCTCAGAAGCTGCTTCTAGCCAGACTGGGACTGATACCGGTCTCCTTCAGCAGGCACAAAACAGGTGCCCTGCCGGGGAGAGTAAAGCTGGGGCGAGGATCATCAAAATGCACATGGCACCCAGGTCTGTTCTCCTTCATGTGTGGTGGAGGGGCGGCCATGCAAATTGTGGGACCAGACCCCGGGTGCCGGTGCCGGGCCAGCAGAGGCCTTGCAAGGAGATTGGCAGGCAGAGAGTTTTGCTCCCTCTGAGGAATGCGGTGTGAAGCCTGGTGTACTCCTGGGTCTTTGTCACTGAGGATAATCCGTGTTTCACTCCAGTGTGGCTCCGAGTGCCTTTTACCATCTTGGGTTGGTATGCCAGTTGTGGTTGTTCTTGGACATGGATAGCTTGGCTCACCTGGTCTAGAAACTGGTAATCTCTTGGCTGGACTACTGCAATACATTCTTTATGGGGCTGCCCTTGAGGCTGGTTTGGAAGCTGCTCACTTTGGCTGGGCTTCCCAGCGGCAGCGCCGAGTCACACTCTCCTTCCTGGAGGACCTGCACTGGCTGGCTATTTGCTACCGGGCCAGGTTGGAGATTCTCCTCCGTGACACGTGAAACCCTAAACAAGGTGGTCGTCTGAGAGACTGCCTCCCCTTTATAGACTCTTTCATCTTCCGGAGGGGCTCTCCTTGGGGGTCCTACAGGCTCCTGATGCCCATTCTGTAGCTTTTCTCAGCAGGGCATTCAGCACTGTGGCAACCGCTATGTGGAATAGTCTTTCTTCTGCTAGATTTTCTCCAATTACGTTTATTTCAAAAATTCACACTAAAGACGTATGTATGGCAAGCCCACCTTCTCTTTCACGGGTGGCATTAAAAAACTGTAGCTTTACTTCCTATCATTCTGTGTGCGTGTGTGCGCGCGCACGCGCCTTCATGTCATGAGCTATGGCGACCCCATGAATTTCATCAAGTTTTCTTTGGCAAGGAATCCCACTCGGAGGTGGTTTTGCCAGTTCCTTCCTCTGAAACCTAGTGCGCAGCACCGGATATTATATGTGGGTGGTCTCCCATCCGAGTCCTACCCAGGGCTGACCCCGCACAGCTTCCAATATCAGATGGGATCCGGTGCCTTTAGGGTAGTGCATCTTTTATTATTATTGCACATCAGACGAACAAGCTGGGATTCAGCGAAGTCTCATCCTGCTGTGAGGCGCAAAGCTGGCCAGAGCGCTCGTCTCTTCCACGGATACGCCTCCGACCGGGACGCTCAGCCGAAGCGGTTCGCTGCGATCCATCCGCTCTCGTCGTTGCCGCGCCTGTATCCTACGTTAATCTGTTTTACGTGTTGTGAAGAACCGCTGTCGGAACAACTGATGAGGCGCTTGCGTACAGCTGGCGGTGGGGGCGTGGATGCGCCGGGTGTGAGGTTCGGTAACTGCTTTTTAGGGATGGAACCCAGAACAACCAGGCCAGGCCGAGAAGGAGGTGGAGGGGAGAACTCCGGCGGGCCCCTGCTGCGAACGGGGACCGGGCAGGGTCTCTCTCCTTCCCTCCCTGGCAGGAAGGCCGGCAGATTCTTTCCTTTTCTGTGGGTTTCCAAAGACGGCGGCGGCGGCGGCACCGAGAGCGGCCCGGAGGCCTCCCCAAGGCGAAGCGAGGGCCAGGCCTGCTCTTTCCAGGCCGAGGAGGTCGGGCCGGGCCGGGCTGCCCGCCGCCACCCCGCCGTGGCGCCCCGTGGGACCGGGCCGGGCGGGTCCACCGCCTCTTGCAGGGGCCCGGCCCGCCCCGGCCCCCTCTGTGGGCCTCTAGGGGCCTCCCCGGGCAGGGCCGGGCCGGCTCCGCTGGCTGAGGAGGCTGAGCCGGGCCGAGGCCTTTGCGGGGAGCGGCATCCACCAGCACGGGGGCCCCTTCGCCCGCAGCAGGTGAGGAGGGCGGGCGCCCCGCGCCCCTTCCTCCGTGCCCCCGAGGCAGGCTGAGCCCCGGTCCCCCCCCCGCCTGCCCCCCCGGGTGGTAGCCCTTTCCGGCGCCCGCCGGGCCCGCCGGGCCGCCCTCTCCCCCGGCCGGAGGCCCCGGCCTTCTCGCCCGGCCCTGACCCGCGGCGCCCGTCCCGGCTCCCCGCCCCCGAGGGTGCCTGCCGGGAAGTGGGGTGCCGCCTAGCCTTGGTGGGGGGCGCGGGCTCCCCGCCCCCAAATGCACCTCTTTTCTCAAGTGGCAGTTGCTCTCGTGCGCGTGGCACCCCGGTTTTAACCGAACGGTGCGGTTGGAGCCCTACGCGTCCTGCGTTGCCGTCGTACTTGCTTCTTCGCTTTGGCAGATTATTTTCAAAGTTTGTAGTGTATCAGCAAAGCTTTCAAATTCTTCAACATCATAGCATTGGAGAGCAATGATTTTTTTTTAAAAAATGGAGAGGTCTGTGATTTTTCTGTGTCCAGATAGCTATTGTGGTTTGATTTCTAGCCGGCTGCTAAGAGTTTTGCATTTCATCTGGGAAAAGCGAAGGGATAATGTTGTTTTGTGGAAATGTTGTCTTTTTTGGTCCGTTAATTGTGCTGGCATATGTTGCTGAGTGATGAAACAGTTGAATGTTGGGGGGTTGTACCTGAACCAGCATAAGTTACACAGAAACGTCACAGATTTCCATGTGCACACATAATGTGTGTGCGTGTGCATGTGCATAAATATAGATATAGATATATTCTTGATACTGGTTGTGGAATGCTACTTCTTGGTATTTCCAAAGTGTCTGCGTGATATGAAAAAAGGCGTCTTCCTGGCTGGAGAGAAATGTAAAAAACTTCAGTGAAGCTCATTCTGATTGTGTGCAGTTGCCCGTCCACCAAATAATCAATTGTGGATACCACGCTGACCCAAACTCTCTACAAAAGGCTGTTAAAAAGCTTCCTGCCTGTTCAGCATTGTTTTCTTTCTGCAGATAAATACGTTGTGGTAAATTATTGCTGGGCTAATCAGTTGGAATATCAGCACTGTTGTACTGTGCCCCAAAGTCCTTTCTGATTCATGGTGACCCTAATACAACCCTATCACAGAATTTTCTTGGCAAGATTTCTTCAAAGGGGGTTTGCCTTCGCTTTCCTCTGAGGCTGAGAGAGTGGGACCTGCCCAGGGTCACCCAGTGGGTTTCTGTGGCCAAACCAGGATTAGAATGTTGGTCTCTAGAGCTGTTGAAAGTCTAACTTTCAAACCACTACACCATGCTGGCTCTTTTAATATAAGCACTAGCATAAATAAATTATGCACATGTTTTTAATTACTGCAATGCTGTCATGATCTAATTATTAAATTGCTTTGCTATTAACTTCTGGTTGAGGTTGGTATTCTGTCATCTGCCCCTTCGGCACAGAAACTCTTTATTAAGTGGCAGCTCATGTTATCATATTTGATATGCAAGGTGCTTAACCTGCCAGTTGGGAGGGGATTACACGTCATGGTGTGTTGCTTATCCTGATAACAATCTGCTGTAATACAGATTGTGCTGGTACAGATTGCAATTCAGAGAGGTTCAGGAGTGCTGTTGAAGACTTCTTGGCATCTGCAGGGACCAGACTTACAAGTTCTCGTGATGGGTTGCATTCACATGTTTTTAGTGCTCAGTGTTCTATGATGAGGCATGAAAAGGCTTTCAGGGTTTGCACTGCTAAGTCATGGGGTATTAGCTACCTTCCCTCACGGCCTGATGGACCCCTGTCTGTCCCAGAAGAACTGCTTGCTCCTTCGCTGATATCCCGGCTGGCCAGGCAAAGGTACTGCCTGATCTTTTTTGTGCTCTGTACTCTTTGGGAGAGCCACTTCTCATATCTGTTGATGTCTCAGCATTGCATGAGTAGCCCTCCACTTTGAGGACTGGAGGTTGTGCCTTAGCAACAGGCTGCTCCTGTCTGGGGATGGGGGACCGGGCCAGCCCCACTGAGCAAGGAGGTGGGAGGGGAGTGGTGCTGCAGGGGTCCCATTCCAGCCCCCGCATGGCATTTTACTTCATTCTCTGTGCGTGGCAGGGGGCTTGGTGTTTGCATTTCCAGCCTGGAATCTCCTTGTTGGGGGAAGTTCTTAGCATCACTTCTGTGGGAGAAAGTCCACCCACAAGTTTTATTTCAAATTTCTCTCATCTCCTGCCTTTCCTTCAAGCAGTTCGAGTGCGCTCTGTGCCCCTTGCCCCGCTGTCCATGTTATCTGTACAAGAATTGTGTGAGTGGTTTGGACTGGTGGATAGTGACGCACCTAAGCTCAACCAGTGGTTGGGGATTTGACTCACACGAAGGGGATTCTTTGCCTCTCTCTCTCCCCAGTTTTCTGCCTGGACCAACATCTCTGGTGGAAACAGCAGACATGAAAGTTTCCTCTGTCGTGGAGACTTGGGAGGGCCTTTCAAGTTACTTTAATCCCATTTGAAATAAGTGTGGGAGCTAGGCCCTGTTCTCGAGGAACTCCTGTGGCCTGGAGCTCAGTTTGCAAAGTGGGAGGTTCATTGGAGTTTATTTGGAGATGACAAGTTAATTGTTGTCAGGAGGCACATAGGGTTTGGCCGGGAACAGAACTGCTGACGCTGCAGGGTGGGGGTGCTGGTCTCCTGCCACATGTGTGCCACCGTAGAGGAAGCCCTGGACTCCAGCGAGAGGGGAAAAGCCCCTGCTGGGAAGCCCCCCACAGCCTGGAAAGAGGCCTCCTGTGCGCAACAGAACCGCCTTGGATGTGAGGGGATGGGAGCGGCACTGCTGGCAGCAGGCATGGGTGTCATGCCTTCTGATGGCATCTGAAGCCAGATCCCATGACTTTCCTCACACCGAGAGGAAGAATGCACAGATCAGGTTCCCGTCCTGGCTACCGAGGAGCCAGGCGTATCTGACTTTGCAGTCCTTGGGTGCACGAGCGGGGGCTGAAGCCACTCAGAAAGCAGAAGGGAGGTCGGCTGACACTCCCCATGGAAGATGAAGCTGGCAGAAGACAGGCTGCTCTGCCCTTCCCCCCCCCTTCTTCGTCCTTAGCCTTTGTGTCCTTACCACTCTGCCTCCACCTCTGGCTTTCTTGCTGCTTGAGGTGTGTTACCCTCACCCCGGATACTGTGCAAATACAAACAGTGCAGTGAAAGCAACACGTAACCGCGAAGGGAGCATTTCAGTGCTTGTGGCCTTGCACATCTGCAGGGCTGGCTAGCGTGCTTTGAGGGCTAGGGAAGTGGGGGATGGAGGCAGGCAGTAAGAGGGGAGGAGTCGGGGCCCAGAGGGGCTCTGAGGACACGCGGTGAAGTCCTCGCTCCCAAAGGACCTCTCCTTCCCTCTTTCCATCCCTCGCACCCACCCAACCATATCTGGTCTTTGATTCAGGGCAGCCCATGGAGGCTCAGGGCAGAGGGGCTTTGTGGGGAGGGGTTCTTCCCCTTCTGAGGCATCTGCAATGGCTGCCAGTCTCCATGGTTCCTCCCAGACACTGGTGGTCTTCTTTGCCATAGTAGCTGGCCTGAAAAACAGCTCTCCATCCACAAGCGCCCAGTGGTGATGCTGCTGCTGGAACTCGGACATCTTTTCTCCCTGGGGCAGGCAAGTGTGGTCGGTTTCAGGGCTCCTATCTTGGGGTGCCCTTTGTAGTTGGAGATGACTACAGGAAGCTGTGCCCCAACCTTCTTTTCAAAGCTCCCTGCTGTCTCAACAACACCACACCCCCCCCCTCAGTTTACTGGGGGCTCCTCTCAGTACAGAGGGTCAACACGTCCGCAAGGTGTGCTGGTAAGTCCGGCCAGTATCTCTGGCGGCCCTCCACGCACAGGCACCTACACGCAGAGTCTCTGGTGCTGCTACAATCGCAATCATTCAACAGGAGGAGGAGGAGCAGCCCTGCCCTGCCCAGGCAGGGGGAGGATTTTGCAGCGTAAGCTGTCTGCCGCCTTGCTGCCGAGACGAGGCGCACACATCCCGGCCACAGAGCAAGCAGGAGGCCCCGGGCTGGGAGCCAGTGGTGCTGGTGGTGACAGTGGCCACCATGGCCCCTTTCCCCGCATCCTCTGCCTCCCTCTTCTGCCCAGTAGCCTCCTGGGTCCTTTTCCACCCACCCTGCCTCTCGTATCCACTTGACGTCACCATTTCTCTCTCCCATTCGGCAGGACTTCCAGTCCTTGGACGGCTGCATCCAGAGTACGCTGTCAGCGCTCTACCCACCTTTTGAGATCACAGCAGCAACTGTCCTGTGCCAAGTCTTTGATGTGGTGGAGAAGACCTATCGAGGAGACAGCCTGCGCTACCTCACCGACTTCCTGATTCCCGCCAAGCACATCCTGCAGTGTGTCCAGCAGGAGGCCTGTGTGAGTAGAATGACTCAGGACCAGCTCTGTCTGGAGCTGAGCAGCCGTGGCACTTGCGCCCAAGATGTCCTCAGGATGAGGGTGGGTGGGCCAGGCTACCAGCAGTCCCAGGGCAGGCCCAGACCGGTAGCCTAGAAGCTGCTGGGGGACCTTCCCCACTCTAAATTCCCTCCACCCTGCCTCCCTCAAGCAGGAGCAAACAGCAGTGGAATGTTCCAAAATCTCTGCGTGTCCTGGGTTGTTCAGATTTATCGTACTGAACAAGTTACAGAACTGATTGATTTATGAAAATCAACGCTTTTGCAGATGACTTGTAAAAAACAAAACATCGCCACATGTAGCTGTTAGAGGGCAGTCCAGCTGCAAGGGGGTCTGTGCGGTCTCCTCCCATCCTCCTGCCCTGCCTGGCCCCTCTCACGTCCTCCTCACTTTTGGAGGTTAGGCTTGGGCACTTACCCGCACCTACGGCTGCATTCTGCATTCTGTAATGGCAGCTCTGTTTCTGTGTAACAAAACCAAGGGTGTGCTGTAGAGTTGGAGGAGCTTCCGTCTGTTGCCTCCTCTAGGCAGCAGAGATGGCCAGGTTTCTGTTTCTGGCATGGGAAACTCTCTTGGTGGGACCGTGACGGCCGAGAGTCTTCTCAGATGTCTTGCCAGCGCTCCCCTTTGAAGGTTCTCCCAGTGTTTTCAGAGCTCTGTGGCTGTGAAGGAGGCTCCTGGCCCAGTAGCAAGGGTGACTGTTTGGCACCTCAGCCAACCACCCTGCCTGTCGAGCTGTGTGCCAGGACAGGGTGCAAGACTCTGGTGCCAGAATGGGCGTATCAGAGGGGCCCCTCCTCCTTCTCTGTGTCACTTGCTCATCCCAGGTTGCCTCAGAGCCGCAGGTGAGGTGTGTCTGTTTCCATCTGTCTCCCAATCTAGCCAGAGAGGTGGTGGCCTCTGCTGGTCTTTGGCAGGGCTGGACTCTGCATGGGATTTGCGCCTTGTGACGGAGACAGAGCAGCTCTCCTGTCCGCCTGGTGTCAGATTCAAGTCCTGCATGTGGCTCTAGAGAGGCTGGACTGGTCCTGGGAGGGGAAAACAATGCTGGCGGCAAAGAGACTCTGGAAGCAACTCAGTATTCCCCAGGGGATGGGGTGCCCTCTCCCAGCTCCCCGTAGTTAATTGAGGAGGATTGAGGCTGGCGAAATTCCTGCAGAACCGGCTTTATAATTAGGAGCCTGCTCTTGCTTTTGCTCTCCCTGGGCTTTGCTTCCTCTGCGTCAGCAGTTCCCAGTGCTGCCTCAGAGCTGCTCTGCCTTGCCTGGGTGGCAGAGCCCCTCTTTGTCTCTCCTCCGGCTGCTGTGGGAAGGACCTTCCCTCTCCCATCAGGACAGGAGGAAAAGGGCCTCCCTCCCTGGTTCCCAGGCAGCCTCGGGCCATGTGCAAGGACAGGTGGCAATGGAAGCTCCCTCCAAGAGCCTGTCTTCTCCTAGATGTTCCCCTGGGCAGCTGTTTATCAATTGATTTAAAATATTTATGTGCCCTACCTTTTCAACCAATTGCTCAAGCTAGCCTGCAAACAATACCCGCCAAAAAAGAAAACAACTGTCTTGAGGCAAATTCCAGGGAAAGGGATATAGAAATACCTGAAACAAATAACGAGAAATAGTATAAAACCCTCTGCAAGGTGGAAAAGAACATAGAACAGCACAACTCAATTGTCATTGGAGACAAAATAAATAGATCAGCCCCCCCGCCGTTCCCCAGCACACTAGTAGTGTGAGTGCTTAGTGAATGGATCAGGGTATGGAGTAGGGCTCTGTCAGAGAAACAGTCCTGGAGAATAGCTTCCCTCCAGAAGTCTGGAGTTCTTCCTCACAGCTCAGGTGGTCCCTCAGATGGACAGCAGCCAAGCCATTTAAGACTAAGTCAAAAGGAGCATAGATCCAGAAACTAACATCCAGCAGTGGGACTTTGAGGTCATACAGGGCGGTGGAAACCTTGAAGCCTGAGAACAGAAAGTGCTCCAACCTGCCTCTCCCAGTTCACAGTTGAGCTGCTGTACTTGATACCAGCTAGCTCTTTCTCCAGCCTGTCTTCAGAGGCAGCCCCACAAATGAGAATCCATATCCTGCTAATTAAACCAACTCAGAACATACTTGCCCATGGTTTTCTTCCCCTGGTTTTACCCTGCAGCCAAGCATTTTGCAGGGCTGGGAAAAGTTCATTTTTTGGAGTGCATATCACAGAGAGGCCATACTGGCTAGAGCAACCTGGGAGTAGCTGTCCGTATAAAGTAGTCCCTCTGAGATTGGCATTTTGGTGCACATTGCTTAGCTGTGAAGGTGAAGCCTTTAGACTAAAAATCTTTGGGCAGGGATGGTATCACAGAGCAGCTGCCACCACAGAAATGCAATAAATTATATTAACAGGGAACGTAATTGCAGTGGAGAAGTGAAAGGACCAGCTCCACCCTCTTCTCCTGCAGGCTGGGCCACATTGCTCATTCTTGCACACGGCAGCCAACACTTCCCCGCCAGAGCTTTGGTCAGGCTTAAGGAGGAAGCCTTTGAGCCTCTCTCAGGCCCGGGGGAGCCTCTCCCAGCGTTCTGGGCCACCTGCTTTTGCTCTGGCTCAGCTGCCTACCAGGTACAAACGGCTCGCTTGGCTTCTTGCTTGGCTTGTAGGTCCAGTATTGTGGTCTCCTCTTCCGCCACCAGGGCTGGCCCCTCTGCATCCACGAGAAGATTGTCGTCCAGCTGGCCTCCCTCGACTGGCGGGTCCTCAGGCCCGGAGACTTTTATCTGCAGGTGGTCCCTGGCTTGAAGACGTCTCCTCGGATCGTTGTGAAGTGCTTGGCCGAGGACAGGCGTCACATTGAGGAGCTGGTGATCCCAGAGATCTCTTACACTGCCATCTTCACGCTGGAATGGCTGAAGCGCATCAATCAGGAGCGGGTGCGGACCACGCTGGAACACTGCCTGCTCGCCACAGACAGCAGAGTATTCCGTGTGCCTTGGGACAAAGTAGTCAGCCCAGAATTTGCTGGTGAGCCCCAAAAGATGGAGAAGAGCACCAGTCCTACCTCTGCAGCCGAAAGATCTTCTGCCCCAGGCATTTCAGGGGAGCAGCCCCAGGACAGCCCTCCCTGTCCAACAGAGGGACCCCAGATTTTTCATGGAACAAAGCTGCCCGGAGACACATCTGAGGAACCTGAGAGGAGAGCAGCTCTGGGCATGGCAGGCACAACCCTCAGGCTGAGGGAGGATGCTGAGAGAGACCTGGGAGGCGAGTATGTAGAGCTGATGGAAATCTCCCAGCCCCAACAGATGCTTGACTCCCCGTCAGCCCCTTTCAGTTATTACTGCACTGAGATTGGGATGGGAGCACAGAATGGGCCTGTGTCCCATCCAGACAGCGGCACTTGCCTGGGGAACAGAGTTGGTTTAGTCCCACCATCAGCTCCTTGTGGGCAGCTCAGGACTTCTGAGACACAGGCTCATGACCCTGGTGTGAACTGTTTGGAGACTGGAGACAAAATAGGGGGGAACATATTGTCCCTGGAGAATCCCGGGGGGGTGGAGAAGGAGCCCCCCACCCCTCTGCTCACCCCAGCAGCCCCTGTGGGCTTGGCCACCAAGGCAGAACCTCCCTGCGCTGGGGCCTCGGAGACCCTTCCAGTGGCGCACGAGCTGGACTGGAGGTACGCCATGTGCAGCTTCCATGACGGAGAAGAGGCTGAATGTCAACCGGCCTCAGAGGGGACTTCTTTTGAGGCCATGAGCACGCCCCAGGGGGACAGCTCTGAGCTGCAGCGGTGGGGTGCCAGGAGGTCTTCTGAGCCAGGCCGCGTGGGTGCCTTTGGCACAGAGGCACAGCAGGGCGGGAGAGGAGGTGGCTGTGATGGCAGCCCACTGAGAGACAGGGGTGGAGGCAGTGTGAGCCCTGCGGAGGCTTGGGCTGTTTGCCCCAGCTGTGGGGGGAAAGAGGAGGAGGATTCTGGCCTCTCCAGCTCAAGGCTGCAGGAAAGTCCCTGCCCCGCATTCCCACCAGAAGCCCTATTGGACGGGACGGTGGGTCACGGTCCCCTTGGACGGGAGCTGCCAGCAGGGGTTGCCTCCCAGTCAGCTCCTGATCAGCGGGTGGAGCCTCATTGTCTGGGGCAGGTGGGAGAGGGGAGGCAAAGGCAAGGAGACCGGTCGGCGGGGCCAGTGTGTGCAGCCAGCGGGCTCTCCTGGCAAGGTCTCCAGGAGAAGGAGCAAGAGCGGCGGAGCCCTGGGAGCCCCCCTCCACCGGAGAGGCAGCCGCTGGTCCTGGAGGCCAGGGGGCAGACGGAGGATGGCCGTGAGTCACGAGGCCAGTGTGCGCTTGTGCTTCCGAGCAGCAGCCCTGTTGCAAAGCAGCCGGGGAGCAGCCACCATCCTCCGCCACGCGCACAGGTGGAGGGCTTCTCCAGCCACCTCAGGGAGGAAGGGGCTGGGGCGTGCTCTCCGGAGCAGTCTCCTCTGCCGGGCGAACCAAAGACCTTCCTGCTGGGATCCTCTGGGGAGCTCGAATGTTTGGGGGGACAAGGAGGAGAGCACCCCCGGCCTGCTTCCCCAGAAGAGGAGCCCCACCTAGAATCTGGGCCCCCGTCTGGCCCCTTTGAGGCAGTAGCCCAGCCTCCTCCCAGGGAGCCCAGCAAGGGGGACACCGCTGCAGCCCCACCGCTCAGCCCCTTGGAGCCGCCAACGGCGAGGTTGCCAGACCGCCCACCGGATGTCACCAATGAGGATCCACTTACAGGTAGGATTCTTTGGGGCCTGTGGGTTTGATGCATGGGATGTGGGCAGAGCGACCTACGTGCAAGGTGGGATGCGTAGGGGGGAGCCTGTAGGGGTTGCTCAGGTCCCTTGCTTCTTCTGCAAAGCGTCTTGGAAGGATCCACAAGAGTGCCAGGGAGGGGCTGCTCACAGGTGTGGCATTTTGGGCCGGGTGGGGTCTTGGCCCAGGGCTTCGCTCTCTGGATAAGTTGAGGTAACGCAAGGCCACGAATGCAGAGCAGTCACTTTCAGCTTCTCTGGACAGCTTTGGTTGCCAGTAACATGGGGTCATAACAAGGGACTGCGTGCTCAGGATCGCGCGCTGTAGCTTCGTTTCTCAGACCCTCCTTGTACTCCCAGCTTGGTGACGGAAGGGTGGGTGGTTCTTGGTACGGCTGTGGTCTCCATTTGGCCCAGTCAGCGTCTTCCTGCCGGAGAACTGTGAGCGTCAGGGGGTAATTCCAAAGGAAGGCAGAACGTGCGCTTCAGGAGCCCCCCCCCCCCGGAGATTGCGGGCAGAGGCGGGGAGGACAGTGTTGCTCGAAGGAAGGCCGAGAGGGGTGGAGTAGCTGCTGTTGGCATAGAGAAGCGGTGGGCACGTGGCTGGCCTTGGGGTCCGGTGGGGAGGAGGGGGCTGAGGTGGCTCTCTGCCCTCCCCCTGCCCCCGCCGCCCCCCACCTGCCCTGCTTCGGCCTGCTGGAGCTAAGGAGGCAGAAGGCAAGGGGGCGTCCCGGGGGGGCCCGCCAAGCCACGCCAAGCCACCTACCCCCTTCGTCCCCTGCGGGCACATTTTCCTCCCCACACCCTGCGCTCCACACCCAGAACTGTGAACGCTCAGGCAGCTAAACAAATCTCGCACTGTAGGAATTAAGCAGAGGGGAGCAAACGCATCCCTATCTGCTTATTCTGCCGAGAAGGGGGCGGAGGGGGGCTTGTTGGACTAGAGCCAAGGAGGAGCAAGAAGGTGTGCCAAAGAAATCCTTCTGCTTTGGCTTCTCCGTCTGCCCTAGCAGCAGCAATGGGTTTGGACGGTTTGGGTGACTGCACTGCTTTGTTTCTGCTGTACTTTGCCTTGCGTGCCACCTAGAAAAGTGCTATATACGCACAGAATGAAGGAGTGGGGGAAGAAGGGATGGACCACGGCCTTTTAGCCCAGGACAGAAGCCTTGCCAGCCAGCCAGCCAGCCAGCCATTTGCGCAGACTTTGGAAACCTTGCTCAGTCCTTATATACGTTGATTGTCAGGGTGTTGATGTGGTGGGACCAGACCAGAGGCCTCTCCTGGCCAGATGCCTCTCTGCACCATGGCTGGCCCGTTCCCACCGGGAGCCCTGATCCCGGCAGCACTCTCCGCTCTGGTCCCCAGGGACAGATGTAGAGGCAGGCCGCCTCTGATACTGGGGTTGCAGATCGCCGTCCTTAGAAATAGCTGGCGGTGGCCTCATTCTCCACAGGTAGTTTAAGCCCTTTTAAATGCTCCCCCAGTTGCTGGTCATCGCTGCGTCTTGTGGCCATGATTTCCTCCTCAGTTCAGTTACGTGCTTTGCCCTTCCTTCTCTCTACCTCGAACCTCCCACTCTTCAGTGACTCCAGGACTGATTATGTGAAGGAGAGAAACCGGTTCCTATTCCCTTTCTCCACGCCATGTATGATTCTATGCGACTCCCTTCGCTTTCCTTCTTTATGAGTTGTTCCCTTTTAAACCCCTTGATAATTTCGGTTGCCCATCTCAGCACCTTTTCCGGGTTAACCAGATCCTTTCTTTGGCTCAGGGACCAGAACCGCTGTATGCGGTATTCCATACATGTGGGATGGCCCCAGAGATTTGCACGAAGGCACTCGAATGTCAGCAGTTTTCATTCCGATCCTTTTTCTGAATGGCCCCTACGGCAGCTGTGCCTGGCTCAGCCTTTTCATCAAGCAGCCAGTGCTTCTGATTCACCCTTCTGATTCAAGACTTTTCTTGTCAGTCTTAACAGCATTATATGCACCGAGAAATTATTTTGGGCACCTTGCATTGCCTTTGTGCAATCTGGGCAAGAGATGTGCTGCCTTCTTTTCTCAAGTTGCGTCCTTGACACTGTTTTTCCTGCTGGTGATCAAGATTTATATAGAAATTATTTTACGTCTGCATAATGGAATATTTGTAATAACGTAAAGAGAATAGTATATACTTCCCATATATTTAACAAAAAAATGAGTACACCTGAAAGAGTGCTGGGTTTTTGATAATACATATACCTAAAGAAACCTCATATCTTGTTAACAGGCATCAAAACACCCTGTCATCAACAGCCCTCCGCAGGTCCATGATCCCACTCTGTTCCTTTCTTTCTTCTTTCTTTACATCTGAGCATGTCAGTGGCCGAACGTTGTTTTGACTTGAGTCCAGTTGCCTCTTTAGACACAGCACTGTGCCTCGCCCTCGTCCTCTGTTCCTCCCAAGTACCTGGCTGAATGCCTTCTGACCCAAAGATCTCATGTTCCAGCACCTCTCCTGCCTCCTTTTGGACGGCCTCATCACAGGGTTTTCATGGCAAAAGTGGTGCTCCCAGGCAGTGTAACAAGAGTCAGCTGCAGCGCTGCTGCTGCTGTTTTTGAGAGAACCTTTGCCAGTGTCTGGCCCCACGGTAGCTGTTTGGCTCATTTCGTCTGACTCCTCAGCAAAAGCCCCCTGACCTGAGAGGCCCCGCCGGCAACGTTGCTGCCTGCCGTGGGCATAGCGTCTCCACCTCACGCAGTCCCAGCCGAGGGAAAGCTGGCACCAGGGCGGGACTCAAGGTAGTTCAGCTTTCTTGTGTTAAGGCGTGACAGCATATCTTCCGCTTAGCTCACTCATTCTCTACACTCCTTATCAGTTCTATGAGAAAAGAAAGCTTCAGTACAACCAGCTGAACGTTTACTTCACTAACGGATGTGTATGATTTGGTGGGCACAGGCAACTTATCACATTTTGTCTTGACTGCTTGTGACTAATTGAGAAGCAACACATTTTGTGAAACAGAAACAGAATCAGCGGCGTGTTCATTCGTTAGTGCATTTTTCTGAGCACTTGGGCTTGTCAGTGCTTGCCTCCTTAGCAGAATAACTACAACTTCATATTCTGTATTTATCCCATCTATTATGATTGATTGCAAAACCCTGTGCAATTATGGATAAACACACACATGTGAAGAGACAGGAGAAGGTGAGCTTGTGTTTTCTGGGTTGGGTTGATTGTTTGGCTGCCCTGTTTGGAGATATTTGTGGTTGTTTTTCTTTGTTTTGGGCCATTTGCTCTCCCCGAGCAGGTGGCCCAGGGGGTTGGGGTTCCTGTTCAGTCACTGACTTGGCTGAGGCATCCGTATAGCTAACTGACCTGCTTCTCCTGCCGTTCTCACAGGCCAGGAAGGGGACAGGGGAGCCAGTGAGGCTGCTCAGTTTGCTGGGGGCCCTTCTGGGCACCCCTCCTGCTCCCATCTGCCTTTAGAGCAGCTCTCGGAGGATCAGGCATAGAGGTCTGAGCCACAGAGTGGGAGAGGAAGAGGGCTGTGCCTTTGAGGACATGAGTGATCCATACAGGGTTTAAAACCTACCTTCAGGGGGATGGTTTTCAGTTTATAACAATGTCTTGCCTGTGACATATATTTTTTAGCATCTAGCTAACAATGAAATGCAATCTAGGCTTCTTGAAGCCTGACATTATTATCTTTTTTTTTTTTGCACGAATCCCTCTGACTTAAAGCTGCTTTTTTTACATATAAAAAGCCAGGAATGTTGGGATTGCTGCTCAGAGTCTTGCTGATAAACCAGGTTCCCTTTCACCTGTGACTTTACAGACTATTGGGTTTTGTCTTGGAGGACAAGGCTGCATTTAGATGGAAGCCTACATTGATCTCATTGGGTGCCTCCACCAATAAATGCATAAAGTGGGGATTTTTCTCTAGGAAGGAGCTGAAACACCAATGGAAAGCCTGCTTGCATGTACTGGCTTGACTTTGCGCTTCGTTTGGGTGATCTGAGCAGCCTGGATTGAAGCCCAACTCCCCTTTGCCAGAGGTCCTGCCCTTCTCCCCTTCCCTTAGCCTGGGGGTGGGTGGGAATTGGCTTGGGGCAGCGAGCCACACCCCCACTCCTGCAGGGGGAGATGATGACAGTCTCTGCTGCTGCACACACCCATCATCACCCAGAGCTTTTCCTGCCTGGATTTCCACAAAGTGAGAGTCAAGGTCAAGGTCAGGGAGCTGAGGCTGACCCTCCTTTATGCCCCATTTGGGCTCCCTGCTCCGGCCCACCCTGCCTCGCCTCCCTTCCAAAGGGAGGGGATTCGCCTGTTCTCCCACCACCTCTGCTCCTCTCCCCAGTCCTGCTGGGCCTCTGGCTTGCTGCGTCATCACAGGGTGAGGCAGCTGGAGGGCTTTGTACAGGATGACGCACAGCCAGGCTGGAGCGAAATGGAAAGTTTTAGCTGCACAGTGAGTTGGCTGTGGCAGACATGGTCCATGACAGCAGCTGCAGGAGAGCAGAGCAGGCACTCCTTTGCCCACTCTGCCCGCCCCGGGTGACCCACTGTTTTTCTTCTATTCCCTCCCATGTGGTTGAACGTGGAAGCAGGTGGGTCTAACAGGCGATCCATCATGCTCCCCCCAGTCTCCTCTCAGCTTTCTGGCTTTGGTGCAGTAACCTCCAGACTAAACCAGTGCAACACACCCTACTTTGGGCTGTGCTTGTCCGGAAGCCTCGCTTGGTACAGAGCACAGCACGGCCGGGACGGCTGAGGGCAAAGAGTGGATCGTGTCAATTCCCCAGCACCAGTGTTTGTTCGTGATTGTCCCTTGGCCCTAATTTAAGGCCCAAGTTTTGATGTATAAATGGTTTAGGCTCTATAGACTGTACCGCCAAGACTGCCTTCCCTTCTGCATACCGTTGCAACCATGAGGGCCATCAAGGAATGTTTTCCCGGCTGTATCATCTGTGCACCCTGCCTGGCCAAGCAGAGGCCAGCAGAGGAGCTCCCTTGGGCAGCTGCCTCTTCAGACCAAAGGTATGGTGAGGTGAACAGATACCCCACCACTTTGGGGTTGGTGTTAGTTCAAACCAGACACAGTTGCCTCCCTGCAAAATTTGGACCTGACACTAGGGGATGTTTAGCCTTTCCTTCTGGCACTGTTTTCGCAACCTGTGTTCCCTGGAAGCTGCCGTTTGCTGCAGGTGGGGCAAGTAGCAGCTGCTGGGGGTGGGAGGCATTTATATGAAAGAAAATTCTTCAGGGGAAGGT
Organism: Cyclura pinguis; assembly: GCA_030412105.1. Lineage (NCBI taxonomy): Eukaryota > Metazoa > Chordata > Lepidosauria > Squamata > Iguanidae > Cyclura > Cyclura pinguis. The sequence goes on from CM059607.1 coordinate 395,272, forward strand.
GTTGGATGTCTCTTCCCTTAATGCCACTTCCTCAGTCAGGTCAGCAGGCTCTTCTAGCTCCTTTGAACCAAAACAAAACAGAAGAGCTTAAAAACCAGGAATAAGAAAATCTGTGCAGACATAAGGTTAATTTAGTTGGATATATTTTCTCTGCTGTTCTGTTTTTTTTTTAAATTACTGTTACCTGTGTGTGGCCCTTGAGAGAAATGGAACAAATGAACAAATTAATTTTGTCTATGAATGGATGGTGACAATGATGATGCGGTAACCCTGAATTTTGTCTTCCTCCTTTTTCCCTTTACGGAAATCCCCTTGAAATGGACAGAGAAGGTCAGTAGCAAGGCTGGCTGCCTGCAGGAAAAGGTCTCCTCCCTGGCCCATGAGCTGCCCTCCTTTGCTTCTGGTGGCGGCCCCCTGCAAACTGCCCCCGCCTCAATGAAGGATGTGGATTGGGAGATACTTCAGAGTGGTGTGGCATGCCTGCCAGGTAAGATTCACAGCTCTGTGCGCATGTGTGTGCTTGTGCCCAGTGTCTTCATGGTTGTGGATGTCTTGTGATGTGCTGAAATTCTTCACCCTTTGTGGAAAAGTTGGCGAGTGGGATGGGGCAAAAAGGGCTTTTTGTGTCCTCCTCAGAGGGGACCTCTCAGCCCCCTTCCCCCTGCCCCTTGGCAGTTAGACCCCGGAATGGAGCACAGTGGCACTGGGCAGTGGCTTTCGCCCCACCTGCCACCTGCATAACCTTGAAGCTGCCTTGGTTCCCTCTTATTAAAGTTCTGTTAAAATAACATTCCCTCATTCCCAGCACACTGTTTCTCGCTCAGTTCCACCATCCTCTCCTCTTCCAGCCCATGTTTCAAACAGCAGAGCATTACATGGCATTGCATGACATTACATGGCATCATCTTGCAGGGGAAAGCTGAACTGATGCCCCCACACACACAAAAAATACAGAGCCCAGGTTTCCATAGGAGGTTGCCATGGCAGTTCAAGTGGATGATGGTGCTGCAGTTATGTTCTGTGCAACGGCTCTTTTGTGTTTTTATTATTATTTTGTGGGCCACTTTGACTGCTGCTGGGTGGGATTCAGCCTTTGTCCAACTGACTAGCCTGTGGGTAAGACCATGACTCTCTGACAAGGAGGGCAAGGAGCAGCATAGGTGACCTGCAGACCCCAGGAAGCCCTGTGCGGTCCCTATGCAGCGCCTAAGATCCCCACACTCATTGGCCACTTTGGTTTCAGCTTTTGCATTATAATCTGAAAGACCAAGTACATTAAAAGAATTAACAGAGAACTAGATACAGTTATTTCCTATTTACCTGAAAATTCAGCAAAGGAGAAATGCAGGCACCCTCATGGGAGGGGAGAATTCCTCACAGTCATGTTTTTTCTAGTTAGTTTTTCTCACTTCTGCTCTCCTCGCCAGTGGAAAGTCCAGAGGCTCTTAGAACCTGGGCTTTTCATGGTCCAGATCAGGTGCTGATACCAGCAAAAGATCTTGAACTGAGGCAAAATCCTCTGGATTGTTCGTTTGTTTATCAAAATGGTACAGAGCCAGTGATTCTGAGCCAGCCCAGAGCAGCTTTGCTTTTTCCTGTGGGTGGCATTTCCCAGGGGCCTGCTGTGCATACAGAGAACATGGTCATCACTCCTGACACTGAGACAGTAAAACTACAACCTTCTTCTCAGGCACCAGGGACAGATGTGGACGGGCAGTGGTCATCGTCACAACAAGGAATACTGTTTGGCTAAACCCGCACTGCAGTGCCAATGAGCTGGTGTGCCTCCTCCTGTACTTACGCAGCATTCTCAGGTTTGTGGGCTGGCTGGAGGTGGGGAAGAGAAGGGGAGAGCAACCTGACAAGACAGCAATATTGCAGCAGAGAAATGCAGTCACAGCAGACCTTTCAGTCCACCCAGGAATGGAGAATTGTGTTACTGCCAGATGCCTTCACTACTAGAACTGCTATCTGAAGACAAGCTGTTGCACAGGTCAAGTTTTAATGAGTTTCTGAAAGCTTTTTATGCTGGCACTGGAACACTTGGCATGAGTGGGCACCAAAATACCTCTGAACTCAGAAGTCAGTAAAAATATATATCCTTTCTCTAATGGCTGCCATTTCTGCCAGGTGGTACAGTTGCTTCACAGAGGAACTCTTCTTCCACCTCTCATTATACTGCAGAAGTGTGCATAGGCCTGGGAGCAAGATCTGGAGTGTAAACACTTTTTACCTGATAGTAGTACATGAAACCCTCATTGTAATCTTCCCTTTTTTGTTAGGATAGTAATCTAGTGGATTGTAGGAAGGCGGTAGACATAGTTTATCTTGAAGTCAGCAAAGCAGTTGACAAAAAGTCCACCACAACTACACTAGATTGTCTTTCTCTTGAATTGATAGAGTTCAAGAGAAAGACAATCTAGAGTAGTTGTGGTGGACTTTTGATAAAGCGGTCTAATCTTGGCTCGTAATAACAAAGATGGCTTATAAGGAATTCAGTTAGTGCTGGACTTCAAGAGTTTGCCAGTCTTCTTGTGACTGTTGGTGGTTGTTTGGTAGGTACCCAGAAGCTGTGCTTCTCTCTCATTGAAGGTGCCTTTGCATAAGAAACAAGAAGAGGACAATGGAAGGCCTCTCCTCTGCATAGAGGCCAGTGGATGATGGACCTTGCTTCTGTCCATGGCTGGAGGATGAGGGAAGGCAATTTGTGTGAGAGAAAGGAAATTGCCCACTACTCCTCCCTCTGCCACTGCCATGGGCCCCAAAGAGGGTGTCCCCAGGGGCAGGAAATACACACAGTTACAGCTGTGTGATCATGGCCTTTGTGTGCCCCCTCTCCCCAAATAGATAGCAGGAGGAAAAACAGCTGAAGAGCAAGTGGCCTGGAAAGGCTTCCCATCTGCGAGGCCTGCCATTTTGCCTTTTGGGCTGCACTGGTCAGCTGACAGCACCACCATGGGTCCCATTCAGCTCCACATGAACTCAGCTGTCCACCCGTTTTGTTTTGGCCCAGTAACCAGAGGTTGTTTCTAGCCTGTTGCATGGGGGACAGGAGCTTTTTAAATACACAATCAGGTAAACATATAGCAGGGACAGCTCAGTCAACAGCTGCATTGCATTGCTGCTGCTGCTCCCAAGGAAGGTGGAGCGTCTGCCATGCTTATACCCAGACATGTTGAAAAGGGTGGCTGTGGAGAGTGGCGAAAGGTGGGTCTGGCCAGAGTCATAGCATGAGGGCTGCTTCATGAGACCACGTGGCTGTGGCACGTATCCCTGGACGAGTGCTCTGTGTGTGTGTAGGCGTGAGACTGAAGCCATTTCTGCACTAGACTGTTATAGTGCTATGATTCCACTTTCAACATCCTATGGAATCCTGGGGTTTGCAAACCCCAGGATTCCATAGGATGTTGAAAGTGGAATCATAGCGCTCTAACAGTCTAGTGCGGAAATGGCCCGAGCAGGAACAATGGTTTTTCCTCAGAGCCAGTTATCCCTCGAAGCTGCCCGCAGAGCCCATCTGGTGCTGAGTGAGCCAGCAATTGTAGATGGTAAGCCTGTGGAGAGGGCTGGCCATGGTATTTATAGTGGACGTCTTTGTCCTCCTCTTCCACCACCTCCATGTCTGGAGTGACCCAGCCCTCACAGATACTCTCTGTTAGATAGGTGATGCTTTCCATGGGCCCTCAGTGATCTCCCTAAGAAGGCAGAGCAGGACATAAGCAAGACAGAGCTTGGAAGAGTGACTTTTGTGGGCTGCAGATTCCAGAATCTCCCCAGCCAGCATAGGATGCAGGGATGGTTCCTTTGTAGAAGGGTGAAGGTTTTTTCCTCACACCTGTTGATCTCTGTCTGGCTAGAGTTCCTTAGAGCCCACCGCCACTTGGGTCCCCTGAGCTCCCAACACTGTAATCAACAGTCTCACCTAAGAGGCAGGCCAGCCTCAGCATTCCCTTAAGATGATTGTGAAGCGTAGCATATTTTAAAAAGAAATCTTTGGTCTGAATGTGGGCGTATCGGCAAGGCAGGCCCCCCAGGAGCGGCCCCTGTGGATCTCAGCCATTGATGCCTCCTCTTCCTTTTGACTTCCAGGCCCGAGTGCCAGGCTTTGGGCCTGACTGTTCTGATAGATGCCCGACGGTGTTCTCCGGCCCCATCTCTCTTTAAAGCTTTAGCCATCCTGCAGGTGAGGCCTTTGCTGCCAGCTTCCTCCTCTCTCCCCTGGTCCAGCTAACCGGTGAAGCCAAGCTGGGGCGAGCTGGAGGGGGTGCCCACTGGACCAGCTGGCCTGCTCGGCTCTGACTTCTCCTGATGGCCTCCTCCTCTCCCTGTTCCTCGCAGGAGCGCCTGGCTCTCATCGGTTCTGTGGAGGCTACCTTTTTTTCCCTCTGTGCAGCCATGGCGGTCGGCAGGAACAGGGTGGAGCCTGGGGCAAGCGATGGCCTCCAGAGGGCAAGTGGTGGCCTCCCTTTGGGTGGGAGTGACTGGGGAAGGGCCTTCCCTCCTTCAGTGCCCACTGGGATGCTTTTTCCACTTTCCCTTCTGCCCCTCATAATTGCCCAATACTTTAATAACCTTTTAACTTTTCTACTTTGTGAATTTTGACTATGGTGGAGCCTGTGTATGTGCAAGCTCCAGATCTGCAAATTCCAGCAATCGCAGAACGTTGTCCCTGTACCTAAAATAGTGGCGATGTGCATGTGGACAGGCTGAAGCGTCCATGCATACATCACTGCCATTTAATAATATGGGATGCAAGCATTTCCATATATTTTTTTTGCCACTGTATGTGTTTTTTATCCGTTGCAAGCCACCTTGAATCCCAAATTGGGGAAAAACAACAACAATGACAACACTGTCTAGAGAGAGGGTCAAATGCAGAACAGCCGCAAGGAGGATGGGGCTTGGGTGGGGGCTGTGAGAACATCAGTTCCTGGGTGGGGGCAGAGGCAGGACTGGCAAGGGAGGACGTTGGGAGAAGAAACAACTGCATAGCAAGGGGAGGAAGCCCAAGCCGGGCCTTCCACTGAGCCCAGGAGACAGCAAGCCTTTGGAAGTCCTTCATGTCAGCACGGTCTTAAGCGTGTGGGCACCCAATGCTGGGTCCCTACTAAAAGGGGCATTAGACAGGTGTGGGAGGTGGCCCAGCTGGCCTGCCAGAGCCACCTGAGCACCCAGTTATTGCAGATAATGCTCGACACACAGAGAGAAGCGGGGAAATGACAGAATAAATGAACGGACGTAAAGCAGTTCCAGTCCATGCCGCCTCCTTCCTGGGCTGAAGCTTGACCAAGGGGATGCTTTCTTTGTGTCTCTCAGAGTTCCTTAGGAGCCAAGCCATATCATTTCACCATTTCATGACTCAAGGGTCGATGTGCTCGAAGTTCGTTTGATTAAATCTGTTCCTTGTCTCCAGCCTCCCAGTTGCGGGATTCCTCCCCTCCATGGGGTGGACTGTTAGGAGCATTTAGATAAGGACGACCCTGCCTCGCTTACAAGGTCGTTGGCACGGTAGCAAGAGTCATGCTCGGCATTTACCTGTCTTTCTCTTTTCATTTTAAAAGAAGGGGTTGGGGTGCAGGGAGGTGGAATTGAGGCTCCCCACTCCAGAGATCCCCTCTGGGTTCCAGGGAGGGCTGGGGTTTCGCCCAGGGCCCATGCCGGCAGTGGGGCCTCCAGCCTCTGTTCTTTGCTTTGCAGGGCGTGGTCCCTCACTGCATCCACGGAGCCCTCCTGCTGGCTGAGAAGGATGTCGCCTCCCGGGTGGAAAAACTGCCCTCTGTGCAGGTAGGGGCACCCACACTCTCACTCCTCCCCTCGTCCGGCCCTCTTCACTTTGGCTTCCACAGCTGTCTGGGCAAAGCTTGTGTCTTTCACAGAATGGAGATGTAGAGGAATTTCACATTTCTTTCTTCTTCCTTTCTGCAACTTCCTCAGCCACTTTACAGGGAGGCATAGATCAGCTGTGTCACCGAGGGGCCGGGATTTCCCCTGTAGCTCTTGTGTCTATTTGACTTCCGCTCCTCTCCCTCAGCCAGCCTTCCCTTTGTTTCCTACGGAGGGGACGAATCCTGCCACCGCCCAGCTCTCCAACCTAGAATGGAGCCTCCTAGCTGGGCAAAGTCAGGCCTTATGCTCATCAGCGTTTGGGTTTGTAGGGAAAATATTCTGAGTGAAGAATGGATGGCCACTTGAAGCTGATCTGGATTTGTAGCAGATGACAGAAAAGTTACGTTGCATTCGTTCCCAGCGCTGCCTTGTATCACAGCAGTTTGCCTCCTTTGTGCCTCATGTGCATTTGACCCCATTTTGGCCTATGAGAAACATCCAGCCTGTTAGGCTTAGAGAGGAAGGGAGCAAAGATCTCGAGCAAAAAGCACCGTGCCAATTTGTCTTTGGAAAAGGAGGCAGTAATGAAAGGACCTCAGAAAGAAGGAAGGCCATGGGTGAAGGTCCGGGAGAGCCTGTAGGCAGCCGCTTGTGGCATTGGGGTCACGATCGTGCCACCCATACCCCATCGTGAGTACCATCGGCCTCCTTTTCTCCACTGATGCGTGTGGCCGTTTCTCCCCCCTCTCACAGTGTGACCTTCTCACCTCCATGAAGGCCCTCCACAGGCACATTGAGAGCACGCAGCTTCCCTTGGAGTTCGATGGGACCTTTCCTTACTGCCACCGGGACTGGCTGCGCTTCCGCAGGGTGAGTGCGACTTGCAGCTGGGCCTCCAAACATTCCCTCCAAGGGGCCAGAACCGCCCCCCCCCCCGCCAGTGCCAGATGGAAACCCCACTTTGGATATTCTAAGTCTTCTGTGCTTGGACGTACATGTGGGGAAGGGGCCACACCGAGTTCAGTGGGCAGGCCGGGGATTGCCCTGTGGGAGCACACTTTCAAAATCTTCCCAGTCCTGGGAACTGGAGGAGAAGCTGCTGGGGGCTGGAGGGGTGGGCCCAACGTGTGCAGGTGGGAGACAGAAACAGCCGTGCAGAAGAGGGAGGGCTGGGAGGCTCTGCTGGCAGGCAGTGGCCAACCTGTGGCGGCTTCCCTCGGAGCTTCTCTGTAATAGCGGCTGGGCCTGTTCAGAAGACAAAGCCCCTGCTTGATCCCAAAAGGGGTGGCTTTGGTCTCAGCCCCCAGGGACCTCCCTGTGCCCACCCCCTCCTAGCGCAGCTGGGACCTGTTGGTTTTGAGAGTCTCATGGCGGGGGAGGAAGTGGATTCCCAGCCAAGGTTGTGCTGCTGTGCTGCCCTTCCAGCGTCTGGAGCACCTGCTGCAGGGATGCCGAGAGGCCTGTGCCTTCCTCGAGGGGGCCCTGCAAGCCGTGGGGTCCAGCCGATGGCCAGAGAAGGCTGAGGTGAGTCTCTCTGTCCCTTCCCTTGTTGGACGCTCCACTGATCCTCTGCACGGCAGAGTAAGAATTTGGGGGAGGGCTGGCAAAGCCTGCAATGCCCTCCAGAAGCAGGGCTCTGCCAGGCGAGGCCTTCCTTCTCAGGGGCTGAAAGGACCAAAGCAGGTCTAGCGGCAGGTCCGAGGACCGGCCCTTTTGCTCTCTAGACAGGCAGGCAGTGCCGCATGGCCGGTGGGTGGAGGGTTGGCCAGGGTTCCCGAGGAGGACGGGGCGGCCGGGACCAGTGGGGGCCATTGAGAGCAGGCCAGCTTTGCAGCACAAAGGCCATTCGGTTGGGTGGGGGAGCAGGAGGAGACAAAGCCCCTGCTGCAGCCACTGCTTTTGCTGTGCTGGACCCCCGTGCTCTACTTATGGCAGCATCAGCCGCAGCCATTCTGTGTGACCTGGAGGCTTCAGAGCCGGCCGTCCATCTCCTGCTGGCCTCCTCCGGGCTCAGAGAGGGGGAGGGTAACGGCCAGCTCTTCCTCCCTGCTCAGGAACAGCTTCTGGCACGAGGATGGTGGTTCCCAGGCAAGGGAGGATAGTCCTCTGCCTGGAGCAGGGCCCCTTTCTGGGGCTTGGGGAGGTGGGCTTCCTTGGGTGAAGAGGCCCTACGTGAGGAGGGCGTAGGGAGGCCAGTGGCCTCTGGAGAGCCACCTGGGGGCTTCCTTTGACTCCCCAGGAGGTCGATGCCCTGCTGAAGAGTGACCAGCAGTTAATGAGGACTGTCCTTGAGGATGCCCGACTGGTCCGGCTGCAGCTGGAAGGAGGGGCGCTCCTGGCCCGCCTCAGGAAGGAGGACTCCTGTGTGGCACTCTCTGAGGACTACCAGTGAGTGTTCCCCCGGTGGGGGGCAGGGACGGGTAGAGAGGAGGACTCCAGCCACAGCCTTCGGTCTCTTGCGGGGAGGGGTGCTTTTGCCTCTACTGCCAGTCTGGCCACCGGGTCCTGTCAAGATCTCGCAACCACCCTGCCCCGGCATCTCTTTCCCCCTTCCTTCCGTTCCCTCTACCCTTGGGCCTCACGGGGGGCAGTGTGACGCGTGGGCCGGGGGGGGTCAAAGGGAGACTCCCTGCCTCTGCCCACACCTAAGTGGGGGCCTCCTCCCCCTGCTGACCAGGGCACTTTCCTTGCAGGTATGCGCTGGAGGCAGCCGCTGCCCTTTACAACCAAGTGGACGAGGGCATCCACCAGCTGGTGCTGGCCTCCAACAAGCGCATCCGGGCCCTGGAGCTGGTCAGAGACCTCGCGGCCTTTGAGGAAACCTTTCGGGAGGTTTGTGGGTGTGGATGTTTTGCTGGCCCTTGGCGGGATGATTCACAGGCTCACCCCACGAGTGAGCAGCTCTTCCAGCCGGAAAAGATGCAGAGCCGGGCTCAGACAGAGAGGCAGGAAGCCGCCTCGGAGCTGAAGCCACGGGGGAGCGGGGGAGCGTGTTGGGGGACTTTGGTGGCACAGAGGGACACCCTCCTCGGGCTTAGTGGCAGCTTCAGCTTAGTTACAACTTAGCTATAACTTGGACCACGGGAGGATGGATGCAAAGGTGAGTTCTGAGGGGGGCTGTTCCGCGAACAAGAGAGGTGGCGGCCGCCGTGGCAGCAATGGGGGCGGCACAGAGAGGCTACGGGAGTTGTTTGTGGGAGCAGAGCAGGAGGGCAGCCCCGGGAACAGAGGAGGGAAGGCCACCAGAAGGGAGGGGTCTGACTCAGGCACGGGGGGTGGGAGTCCCTGAAAGGAGGTGTGGATAGACCCCAAAACCCGGGCTCTGCACACACGCGTGTGCACAAACTGTGGAGGCTCCGAGTCTCCTCAGGAACTTGAACTGCGAGTGTGGAGTAGAACATGCACGATGTTTTTAATTACTTACTTGCACAACACTTATATGCCTGGGGCCACTTGTAGCAGCATTGAGACAGAATAAAAATAAAAGCCATAAAACAAACCAGCAAGAAAAGATATCAAAGCTGGAGATCAATGGATTGCAGAGCAGAGTTTTCAAAACAAACAAAAAGAAGCTGATTGAAGGGGCAGCTGGGGGGAGCAGCTCCTCGCTGGGGCGTCTCACTGACATTCCTCCTGGCTTGTGCCCGGCATCACCCTGACAGCCTGTGGCTTTGCCCCCCTTTCTTCCCCGTAGGTCAGCAGCTGGATTGAGAATGTGGGCCGGACGCGGCTGGCAGAGTTGAGCGAGCTGGGCGCTTCCTCGGAGGCCCTCCTTCAGGCGCGGAGGCAGTTCCAGGACTTTGAGCTAGTGGCCAGGGTGAGTCAGTGCCAGTCGACCTCCTCCGCTGACTCTGAGCCTCTTGCTTTGTGTGGCGGACCCACGGATGGACAGATGGTGCCCCCTCCTTCCCGTTGCCTCAGGGCAGGCGTGTCTTAGCACTGAGCAGCAGCGCTGGGAGGGGGCTGTGGGGCCGAGGCCCCAGGACCTTGGGTTGAGAGGAGGCTGGCCACCTCAGGCCAGATGGAAGGAGGGAAGGGCTGCCTTGCTACTGCTCAGGGTCCCCCTGGGTCCGACCAGGCGCTCAGCCAACCCAGGTTTCGATGAAGCTCCGTGAAGCTCAGAGCATGCTTATCCTGTGGTTGTTGTTTTCCTTCCATCTGTGTCAGGAGCCGAGCCAAGCAAGTGGCAGGCACGGTGGCTGGGGGCCAGTGGACCCTGCTGGGACCCTGCTCCCCACGGCAGCAGCTACTTCCCTTGCAGCCCCGGCCTTCACGGAGTGAGGTGGTGGGGTCCCAGTTCCCAGCACCAGCAGCTCGCCAGCTGGGCTCCTCTAACAGGGCTGAAAGAGAAATGGAGTGGCTTGAAGGCTCACTTCGTATCAAAATCCAGGGCAGGCCAGCCCCAGCTGGGACCCCCAGCAGCAAGCCCGCTGCCTCTGTTGTTGGTCTGGCCTGCAGTTCCGACCCCTGAGCCCATGGGGGGCCCAGGCCAGGGAATGTGGCCAGACACTCTGATCCCAGAGAGAAGGAGGCTGGCAGCGAGAGGCACGCCTGCCACAGAGAAACCAGGGGTCAGCTGGGCTGAGATGGCCCCTTCACAGACCCTACAGGTAGTGGGCCCGAGGCCTGAAGGTCTGAGGCAGGAACCAAAAGAGCCCGGCTGTTGGGTCTTCCTTGCCTTTGCAAGCCCCTAGTTGGGACGTGAGTGGCTGGGCTTTTCTTGCCAGTGGGGGGAGGCAGGGGAGCTCCTGCACCAGCAGCCCCATGGCACGTGGCTGGCGCACCTGCTCTTCTTCCTCACGTCACAAAGCTCCTTCCGGTTCAGAGGACACACTCTGCCCCCGTGTATGGAAGCCTCACAGCAGACAGGTTCAAACATACACGCATACCCAAACACATGCTCTCCCCCTTCTTGAGAAGGGCGGCATATGCTGATTGAAGCTGGTGCTAACTGCAGTAGTTTGATCTCATTCCTTTGATGACATAAAAGTCATTTTCTACGTGGATTTAGCTGTCTGTATTCTCCTTCATCTTTGTTGCAGCCTGAGGCCCTCTCACCCTTCCCCTCTGGATTCGGCCCTTCTTGAAGAGTTGGGGAGCCGTAGTCCTGCCTTGTGGCCGCACTTGCAAGGTGGGATAAGGCACCCCGTGGCTCCAACTTCAGCAGATGGAAGACATGGCGGCCTGCTCTTTTTCGTCAGGGCATTTCTACCCAGGGCCAACCTTCCTTCTGCTTTGCTCCCAGGAATACTGCCGGAAGGGCTGGGAAGCGCTGAGGAAGGTGAAATGGGAGGATTTCTCCCCTGGAGAGCTGCAAGTAGGAGCTGCAACCCAGTTGCAGAGGTACAACCAGCAGCTGTGGGGCTTCTGCCGCCAACTGGAGTCTGGGAGGAACCGGCTGGATGAGGCCGCCCGGCTGTATGAGTTCCTGGACCAGGTGAGGAAGTGGTTCCATCTTCCCAGAGCAAAACGCCCCTCTGAGAGAGTCCACTGACCTCCAAAGCAGTCTGTTCCACTGTCAAGCACTTCTTACCATAAAAGAAAAAAATCTTCCTAATTTTAGACAGAATCTCTTCTCCTGTAGTTTGAACCCACTGTTCAGCGTCCTCTGTAGCAGCAGAAAACAAGCTGGGTCCATCTTCTACCTGACATTCCTTCAGATAATTAAAGATGGCTCCATCATGTTACCTCTCAGTCTTCTCTTCTCCAAGCTGAACATGCCCAGCTCCCTAAGTCGTTCCTCATCAGGCGTCATTTCCAGACCTTTGATCATCCTGGTTCCTTTTCTCTAACCATGTTCCAGCTTGCCGTCCATATTCCTCTTGAACTGCCTCCTGTGCTGCACAGATTCCCAGGCCCTGCCTGTCCCACGAAGCCTCTTCTCTTCCGGGAGTGTTGGAGGCGAGCTGTTCCAGTCTCTTCAGGGGAAGGAGGAGCAGGGCCCTGTGCCCCAGGCTGATTCCTTCCATGGGCCTCCTTCGCACTCCAGCTGAGGCCAAGAGGGCTGTGCCAGGCAGCCAGGGAGTGGTCTGCTGGCATCTCCTGGTCTCATGAACAGTGGCTAGTTCCAAGTAAATGGCTCAGAATACTTTTTGAAATATTACAGTAGCTTTATTTCAGGAAGCTAAAAAAAACCACATGGTGGCAAGAACTTTGGAAGCATAAAAGCTCTGGGTGTTACCAGGACTGGAGTCCATTGTCCAGGCTTATATAGGCGTTACACGTAACTCATATAGATTAAGTGCCCGCAAACCCCTCATTCACTAATTAACAATAACAGTAAGTTTCCCAAGCTAAGTGTCCCAGGCCCCTCCCTGGGTTTTCCCATTGTTATGCCAACCAGGCCTTTGAAGATCAAGCACTAAAGGCTTCTCCCAGTCTCTATCATAGACCTCCCTCCATTCTCAGAAGACAATTTATGACCCTTCCAGCTGACACCCCCTGGCTCAGGCCTTTCTGTCACAGAGCAATGCCCAGGCAAGGCTGGCCGGCAGTCAGCAGGACAAGAAGGTCTGGCACGGGTGAGGCCTCAGGCGAAGAACCATGGGGACTCCATGGGAGACACTGAGCCTTCTTCCCTTTCTCTCCACAGGCATCCGTGTGGGCCCTGCGGGGAATACAGCACCTGGCCAGCCTTGGCACGGAGGAGTCCAGCACCCCCGAAGCCCGGTTGGCAGCCCTGGCATGGCTGGACAGCCCCAGTGGGCAGCGGCACCCGGGATTCAGCGATGCCAGATTCCAGGAGATGAAGGAGGTGGCTGTCCAGCTGAAGAGCGGCAGGGCCCTGGAGCGGTGGCAGTGGGCCTGGGCCAAGTGCCAAGAGGCCACGCTGGGCCTTGAGAGGAGGCTGGAGGCTGCCCGGATGACTACCAGGCCTCCACGCCCAAACCAAACACTGTTGCTGGAAAGAGAGTGGAGCTCACCTAGCCAGGAGGACCAGTCGCCTTTGGACGGGTCATCCTTTTCTCTTCTGGCTCCTGTCCAAGAGAGGACTGAGGAGAAAGCTGTAGGGGGCTGCAGGGGTCGGATGGCCTCCGGCCCAAGTGCCGTTGTCCTTGGTGCTCCTCAGCCCCCACACAGCGAGGACAGTGAAGCTGCACTAAAGAGCATGGCAGACGCTCAGGGGGAAGCCCTGCTCTCCCATCCCTCCACTCCCACCTCTGGGCGGCTCCTCACCAAAAGGATCCTGCGGAAAGCCCAGAGCTTTGAGCTGGCTGGCACAGAGGGTTCGCGCCCCGGCTGCCAGCGGCCCCTGAGCGAGCCGGCCCGCTTTGGCAACATGGGTGTCTTTATCAAGGGCCTGGAGGTCAGCAGCACAGAACTGGCACAGGCCAGGGGCTCCGGGGCCCGGCAGGCCCTCACCTCTTCTGGGTGGGCCACGGGCTGCGTGCAAGCGGAGCGGCGGAGCAGCGTCCCTACGCTGGAGGTCAAGAGCTGGAGCAGGTATGCTGGCTGTGGGACTGAACCAGCCCAAGAGCCCTTTGGCCCTTGGCCCTTGAAGTTCAGGGAGGTGGGGAGCCAGGCCAAAATTTCTCAGGAGCATTGCTGGAAGGCCAGAGCTCTCTCAGAGTAAGATGTGTGTCTGTTCTTTACCAAGTGCTTCATCTAAAGGTTCCCTACCGTACCCTCCAGCCAAAACAGCTCCCCAAAGGAGCTGGTCAGGGAAGCCTCCTTGGGCTTTCTGGTGGGGTTAGGCAGCCACACATGGGCCAAGCAGAGCCCCAGAATGCACCAAAGAGCCCATTTCCATGGACTTCCCTGGTTGGCTGCCAAATTTTAGAGGCAAAGTACAAAACTCCCTTTAGAGCAAGCAGGAGACAGGCAAAGCAAAGAAATGCTTGCTTTAAAGGGAGGTTCACAGAGGTTGAGAGTCCCTTGTCCAAAGTGCTCATGACCAGAAATCTTCTGTATTTAGGATTTTTTTGGAGTTTGTAATAGAGTACCTTTTTGGAACAGCCTCGCCTCTCATTCATTCACTGCTTGTGTTGTATATGCAACGTGAGGCTGGAGAGAGACTGAGGGCCTGGTGGAAATCCAAGTATAATGCTCAGTGAAAATGAAGAATTGGTAGTTACCGTGAGTGGTCGTTCTTGAATAACAGGAGTAGCAACCCAGACATAGTTTTTTGTTTCCAATATCTGTCGATTCTTACTCCTGTTAGTCAAAGAAAGTACAACACCTGCCATTTGACAGATCCTCAGTGAGGAATATAGCCTTGGCTGCTGGATACGGTACTCTGATGTACTTTCAGTCAACGCATGTTATTTATGGTTGCCGTAGCTCCACAGAGGCAGTCTTGTTTTGAAGCAGGTTTTTTTCCTTCCTTCCCTCCCTCCATCCAGCAGACTGAGGCACATAGTGGACGAGATGGTGAGGACGGAGCAGGAGTACGTGCGCTCCCTGCGCTACATCCTGGAGAGCTACTTCCCTGAGATGGACCGACCAGACCTGCCCCAAGAACTGAGGGGGAAGCGGAGTGTCATTTTCGGGAACCTGGAGAAAATCTACGGCTTCCACAGCCAGTATTTCCTGCGGGAGTTGGAGGGCTGCTGCACCCACCCTCTGCGCGTCAGCCACTGCTTCCTGAGACACGTAAGATGCCCAGTGGCTGCCTCCTGCTCCCTGCGTAGTCTGTTGTGCTCTGGGAACGTTGCTGGGAAGGAAGGAGGGAAGGCGTGAAAGTGACAGCAAAACACCTACTGACTGGTGAGGGGAAGTGCGAAGGGGGGGTGTCACACCCTTCCTTTAATTGCGGCGATCTTTGCACTCCTTCTTGTGGGGGGGTCTCATCTGGTCCATTCATCATCAGTGTCTTTGCAAACTGGGGGGCGTTTGGGGCAGGGGGCCTCTCCTAGTCAGCAGGGTTGCCCTGTCCTGCCCAAGCGTGCCAGTGCCTGATGATGGCCAGTTAAAATGCCTTCGTTTCTTTTTCTCATTGGCCACATGCTTTTGCGGTGGGTCTGTCTGCTTTCCCACTGAAACCTGGGCTTTTCTGCCTAGAGGATTGTGCCCCGTCCCCAGTCCGTCCAGCTCGGATCTTGCTTCTACTCTTTTTCAGAAAGACCAGTTTGGGATGTATGCTCTCTACAGCAAAAACAAGCCCAAGTCTGATGCCCTCCTGGCTGGTCGTGGGAACTCTTTCTTCAGAGTAAGTTTCCCACCGTGGTGGAGATGGAGGCCGGCCTTGTGGTGAGGGCACCCAGCCTGGCTGCCGCCGCCTGAGCTGAAGCGGGGCCACGCAGCCCCTGGCCTCACCTGCCGTGCCTCTCAGTCCAAGCAGGTGCAGCTGGGGGACAAGATGGACTTGGCCTCCTACCTCCTGAAGCCCATCCAGCGCATGAGCAAGTACGCCCTGCTCCTCAAGGACCTCCTCCGGCAGTGTGGGGAGGGGCAGGAGCAGGCGCAGGCCGACCTGCGGGCCGCTGAGGAGATGGTGCGCTTCCAGCTGCAGCATGGCAACGATCTCCTGGCCATGGACGCCATCAGAGACTGCGACGTATGTGGGGCTGGCGAGGGGGGGGCTGGGAGACCCACAGAGAACCTTTTGGGCTGCCCCGCTTGTCCCTGTGAATCTGCATGACAGGGCGTTCTGCTGCTTTGTGTGAGATGCTACTCCGCATCACCCACCAGGGATGTCTCTTTCCAGAGCGTTGCCAGCTGCAGGTCCAGGCAGGCCCAGGGGCAGAATGCCATGGGGCAGCCACCGTGGGGCTCCTCCCAAGTGGACAGGTGCCAGACAGCCTGCTCCAGGAGGGCGGAGTGCCCCTGGCCCACCCTCCCTCTGCCCAGGTCTCCTCCAGCTGCCTTTGCCCATGGGGCCCCTTCCTGCCCACCTACCTTGCTCTCACCTGATGCCATGGTTTCTGCGCCCAGGTGAACCTCAAGGAGCAGGGGCAGCTGGTGCGCCAGGATGAGTTCAGCGTCTGGCTGGGCCGCAGGAAGTGCCAGCGCCATGTCTTCCTCTTTGAGGACCTGATCCTTTTCAGTAAGCCCAAGCGCGTCGAGGCGGGCCTGGATGTCTACATCTACAAGCGCTCCTTCAAGGCAAGGGCACCAGCTGAACCTCTGCGACTGCGGCCTTGAGCCGAGGTCCAAACAGGACGTACATAGTTGGGCAGGCGGGGTGGAGGGTCTCCGTGGGAGGCTACGCAGGGGAAGACCGGGGTTGGCGGGACCGGAATCTTGAGGGAAGGGGAACAGAAGGCAGTCGTGATGACTTTTGCGAGGGTGCTTAACCCCTCAAGCCACCTACACGCACAGAGCTCCCTGTATGTCATGTGGAGATTCCTACTCCACACCCACCACCCCCCTTTCGCTGTGCCAGCAGTGGCAGCTGGCAGGCTGGGCTGCCCTGGGCCATACCTTCCACATTGGTTATCCTCAAGGGATGCCCACAGTGCCACGTGGCCTCCCTACATCTGTCAAGCTTACCAAAGTTGAGGGCTTTTCAGAGCCAGCGCCCCCTCAGACGAGGGTGTACCGAGCGTGGAGGCGGTCACGCCAGCAGTAGCTGGCCACCTTCCGCCTCGCCCTCCCTGCGCCCAGCAGGCCAGTGCCGTTGGCGTGCCTTAGACTCGCTCTTATTGCTCCTCGCAGACAGCCGATGTCGGCCTGACGGAGAACTCAGGCGAGAGCGGCCTGCGCTTTGAGATCTGGTTCAGAAGGCGGAAGGCCAGCGACACCTACGTCTTGCAGGCCAGCAGCCCAGAGATCAAGCAGGCCTGGACAAGGGACATCACCAGGATCCTCTGGGAGCAAGCTGCCCGCAATAAAGGTGTGTTTCCATGAAGGCCAGTGGGGCAAACACTCCTTTCCTGGCACTGACCCACCGACCTTGGGATGACTGGCGGCCTCTGGACCACTAAACCCCGGGAGGGCGATGCTAGCCTCGCCAGAGGCCTACGCTGGGCGGGGCCTGGGAAGTCCAGGGAGGGGCGTGGCCCTCACTGCTCCTGTCATGCACCCCCCCAGAAATCCGCCTGCAGGAGATGGTGTCCATGGGCGTGGGCAACAAACCCTTCCTGGATATCAAGCCCAGTGAAGCTGCAATCCAGGACCGCGCCATTGATTACATCATGAAAGGCCGAGGTACAGGCAGCCCCGGGCCCTGCCCTTCCCTCATCTTCCCTTCCCTGGGATCTGCCCAGGAGCTGACGCTTTGGGTGTTGTTCTGCGGCAGGCGCCAGGACCCGCGCTTCCATCGCCGTCTCCCTCTTCGACCACGCCACTCCCTACAAGAGACCGCAGGCGCCCCTGCCCACCGGCAACCCATCCTCCTCTTCCTCCTCCTCGGTGCTTGGCCCTCTCAATCTGCACGTGTACCTGGATCAGGCCCTGCTGCCCAACGTCCTGGCCCACGGCCGCCCCTTCGATGCCAGGACTTGCTCCATAGAAGAGGACGAGATGGAGAACGAGACCAGCAGCCAGCCCTCCATGAGTGCGTACGGCCTCTGGGCCCCTCCAGTCCCTCTGGAGCTGCTCTCGGGGCGGGGGGGCGGTGGCGTCTGGAGTGTCTCCCTGAAGGAACGCGCAGCCAGTCCTGCCACCTCAGCAGCACCCAGAATTCTTGCAGGGGCTCAGTGGGTTTGGATGTGAGGAGGGGGGTTTAGGGCTGGACAACAGTCTGCTTCGGGGGTGGGGGGCGTTGCCGTAGCTGGAGATCCTGCGCTGAGGAAGGGCCGGACCCAAGGGCCCACGAGGCCCCTTCCAGCTCTGTGACTCAGGGTTTTTGGGTGCTGCTGTCAGCCAAGGGCAGTGGCCCTCCAGTCCAGATGTGGGCCCTGCTGTTCCAAGGGAGCAATGCTCACCCCCCTTCCCTGCCGGTTGAGATGGCAGTGGGCACCTGCTTAGTAGCAGTTGGGGCCCTTCAGGATCCTGTGCAGGTGGCAGCTGGGGTGAGCAGCTGTCAGCGCAGGAGGAGGAGAACGCATCAGGCAGGCTGAGGTCTGAGCGGGCGTCTGAATGAAGGGACTGAAAGATCGTACCCCACAATGAGAGTGAAATCCTGGGGGCTGCAGGAGGGGAACAAGGATGGGGTGGAAGACAAAAGTGGGGGGGGGGCTCAGGGAGCTGCCTCTCACTTTCCGGCAGGGGCGCAACCAATGGCTCCTCTGTCTCACCCAGCTGGGCCCCCATTTTTGTATCAGGGTACCTCTAGCCTGTGGGTTTTGGATGGAGCTTTCCCAGCTTGTGTGGAGGACCTGGGGATGCCGGCCCTGCGACCCTTGGGAAGGGGGCCCTTGGAGTCCAGCTCTGCCGGTCTCAGTACACCCCAACACATAGCCCCCCCCCCGAATCAGGTCCCTCCCTGCCAGCCCCCAGCCTCCAGCCCCGGGGAGGAAATGAGAGATGTCGACCAGCTGTTCTCACTGCTCCCCGGGGTCTGTGGGGAACTCTCTTGGCCCCTCAGCAGGACAGGGCGGCAGGGCAGTCCGGGCCTGATGGGTTCACTGGGGCTCTGCCACAGTGGAGGCCGCCCCAGCCTGGGACAGGCCTGAAGCCTCTTCCCTCTCCCCTTTTGCCCCAGCGACCGAGAGCTCCGGCGGCTCCTCCTCCTCCCAGGGCCAGTTGGCCAGCGTCTCCAGTGGCTCCGACAGCGGCTGCGTCTCCGGCGCCCCCCAGGAGGGCTGCCCAGAAGACCTGGTGGGCCCCCTCTCCCGCCTGCCGGAGGACCGGCCACCCCGTTGCCTCAAAAGCCAGTACGTGTCGGCGGTAAGTTTGCCGGACTCCACCCCAGTCCTGCCCGTGGGATGCAAGCCAGGCCACCCTTTGTGAGGCTGAGGGGGTCTCTCGGCTCAAGGGGTTCCCTTTGCCCCACCGTACGTGGTAACTCCTGCCCCCATAAGCCGGGGTGAATTGGGGTCCCTGCCCTTCAGAATCCGCAGCTGAGACAGGAAGGCATTTCCCTGGATCAGCTGGGGGGTGAGTGGGACTGCCCCGCGCCCCCCCTCCAATTTCTGCTAATTGCCGCTGAGAGGACGCTGAGGATCCCAGTGGCCCCCTCCCCCTGAGTTCCTGGCCCCATGGATGATGCTCTCTTGCAGGTCTGAAGATCGGTGATGCTTCGGAGCCTCCTGGGAAGAGGAGCAGCCTGTGTGTCTCCCGAGCTGCCCTCTGTGGTACCAGGCCCCGTCCACAGTTGACCAGACGGGAATGCCCCCACCCCAGCCATTTTGTGTAGCACTGAGAGGGGGCCAGTTGCTCCCAGGACACCCCCCTCCCCAGCAAGGCCCCCTCCCTGCCTTTGCTTTTGGTGCTGTCACAGGCTGCGGCCGCCGCCATGGCCGGGAGAGCGGCCCTCCAGCCGGTGCTGGAGGGTAGGGGCTGCTGTGGAGGTGGGGTGGGTCTGAAGCTGGCCCCTCCGGGACAGAAAGACATTGACCGTTCTCGTTGTTTTGTTCCACACGTTGCTCGTTTTTAAAGCGTTCTAAGCACAGAAGGAAACGAAGTATTTATTTTTTGAAAAAGAGTAACATTCTTTCTCCAGTGAACCTTGTTATCCAGGCCAGTTCTCTTTGTTTAGCATTTGCCTGATGTTGAGATAATTTATTGCCTCGTCCTTCCAATTAATCCCTTCATTAGCAGATTCCGGGGCTGCTTCCTCCGTGCCAAGGTGACCCACTTGCCCCGCTGTCCCTCCCTGGCAGGAGGGGGTCCTCCCCCACCAGAAGGGCACGCAACCCCACCCCACTGCCAGGAAGGCTTCCTCTCGATCCCCCCCCCACCCCACTGTCTGTGGGGAGTGAGGTGGTGCGAAGTCTTGCCCCGCCACAGAGCGAGGTGGGGGGGGGATGGCTTCTTTCCTGTTCTTTATGTCTTTTTTAAAACTCCCTGAGATGGGAACTCAGCAGGCTTTCTCTTGTTCAACGAACCACCCCCTTTGCTGCTCTTTGGCGCTCCCCTCCCTCCCTGGGGCTGGGGGGCATGGGGCCCCCCAGCCCTCCCCTCCACGGCTGCCCCTGCGGGGTCTCCCTCGGCAGCGCTGAGCCTCTCTGGGCAGCGGTGCAGGGCGCGGGGTGAGGCTGCCATCGCCCACCGTTCTGCTTCTGCGCCTACCACTCCTCCAGTTTATTAACCAAGCGCCCATTTGTTCATAAAACCCACTGAGGAGAGTACAGGCCCGACTTTGTCTATTTATTTAATGTGCTGGATTTTCCCCCACGGCCTTGGCTTTCCTCTAAGAAATGGATGCTAGAGCCCGCTGATACCACGCTGCGGAGAGCAGCTGGGCGGGGATTGCTCCAGGAGGGTCCGTAGCTGGAGTTCTGTCTCTTGGCTAATCTGACTTTGTTTCTTCTTGAGGGAAGAGCCTCCTGGGAAGTGGAAGGGGGCCTGGAATCAGTTTCGCAGGAGTCCTTATCTCATCAGTACCTGAAATTCCTCAAATGAGGCTGTTGGTTTCACTGCAGGGGAACAAAATCCTTAATGTGTGCCTGACACCAATGTTAGTTTAAAGGTTTGACTGCGTTATTTAATAAAAGATGTTTCTTCCATTTCTGCCGGCTCATTTCCCACAGTCTTATTGATTCTCACCCCAAAAGTTCAGATAGCTTTCCTACTGGGGGGCTCTGGCCACACATTCTGCTGCAAGCGCTCAGCACAGCCCACCTGATCGTGGACAGAGGCTGAATGGGATCCGTCCAGACGCCAGGCGGGAGGCAGTCTTGGTTTCAAAGCACTTGCGCGCTCCCTCCGCTTAGTAATAAGGGGGGGGCAGGATGGCCTCTCCCGACCTGCTTTTACACCATCTAAGTTGGGACAGAGTGAAGAAATTGCACAGGAAAAACAGAAGATTTGGTTTTTATTCAGATTTCTGTAAATATTTCCCTATGACAAAATGAGAGAGTGATTTAAAATACCCTTTTCTAACCAGGAGGTCAATGCAGGAACTGTACTTCCAGGCAAATGGCAGAGAAAACTGAAAGGGAAAAACACACACAGGTCGGTCACTGCTTGTGGGGGGAGATGCTCCGACCCGCCCCCGCGTTTTGCTGGCTGACCCAGCGCCTCCGGGTCTCGTCTCCAGCCGCACCAGACCACGCGCCCCGGCACGGCCCCCGCCAGAAGCGCTCGGCTTCATTCTGTAGCCCTCACGGGGCTGTGCTGGGGGACGGTGCAGGAGAAGAGGGAGGGAGGTGGGGAAAGGGAAGGACAAACACACACAGGCCGCACATCGGGGGCGGGCCCTGCCATAAAAAGGGGGTCCCACGCTGCTGAAGAGGTGAAAGGAGAGTTCGAGCCCCTCCTGACAGTACTGCCGGAAAGCAGGCTGGCAGGCCCCGCTCGTGGCACCGGCAGTGCCTTCGTCGCCACCGGAGGAAGCGAGGCAGCAGCTCCCACTTACTTCAACCCACTTCAGCAGTTTCTCACAAGCGCAACTACTGGCTTTAAAGGGGGGCATGTCCAGCAGGTCGGCCACAAACTCCCCGGCTGTGATCTGCAGGCTCTGCGAGAGAAGGGAGCTTCAGACGCGCCCAGGGCAGAGGCGGGGGGGCCGCGGGGGGGCGGGACAGCCAGCACTGCCCCCCCCCCCCGCTCAGAGGTCTAGGGCGGTGCGAAGGCCAGGCCTTGTCTTCGTGGCCGCTCAGGCGCGCCAAATACTCTCAGCTGCTGGCCCCGGGGCCCCGGAAAACTCCCAGCAGGCGCTGGCGGGGACAGCGGAGCCCGGAGGCGTCCACGCAGGGTGGGGCTTGCCCGCTGGCCGGCTGACCGCGAGACGCCGTTCTGCCAGGGGCCGCGCGTCAGCTTACCCAGAGCCTTTGCACCAGCAGCTGTATCCTGGCCGTGGTCCCCTTGGGGTCCTTATGCCGTATGGAATCTAAGATGATGTCGGTGAGGAAGCCGTGGCACTTGCGGGCGTAGAAGATTTCCTCCCGGGACAACGGAAAGCTCAGGAACGCGATCTCTGGAAGAGCAAAGCGTCCGGCACCCGCCTCAACCGCCGCGTGGCTTCGCCGCCTCCAGTGCTATTTGGGCGTTTGAGGGGAAGCGGGAAACGGCTGCTTCCGCCCTTCCGCCCTCCCTCTCTCCCAGGGAGGGCAGCCTTAGGGGCCCCGAGCGAGCTCCGCCGGGCACACGTCTGTGTGTCTTTTCTCTCACCTACCTCAACACCGGAGTACTGGGACGGGGCCTCTTCTCCATCAGGGTCTGGGAGTGGGGCCACTTACAGGGCTGGGGACAAGCGTCTGTTCTCCGCACCCCTCGTGCTTGCTGATCGTGATTTCAGCCGCGCTTAAATCTAGCTTCCCCGCCTCCCCGTCCTCCCGGAGCAGTGAGCTTTCCCCGATGCCCAGTTGCCGCCTCATCTCCTGGACAGTCGGAAAAGCAGGTGGGGCTCCCCTGATTGACAGGTCTCATGGAGAGCCAGTGGGTTGCCCTGGAGGCCGTGCTGACCCCTTTGGGGGCGTGGCGCCCCGTTCCCACATCAGGTGCAGCTGGAGTCACCCCCCCAGGGCAACCCCTGTCCGAACTGTCCTGAAGGGGTCTTCCTGAAAGCCCCTGCCCTGCCCAAGTGCGCACAGAACTAGAACGGAGGCTCCACCTTGGGGTGCTGGCTCTGCAGGCGCACGGGCGGCTTTAAGGCCTTCCAGGCAGGTGCTATAGAGAATGCTCCCTTCGTGCGACGGGCAAGAACCATCACAAGCCACAACCGGAGGATGCTCCACTTTCAGGATCGAGCCGGCGTGGCCGGGTGGCTCGTGGGAAACGGCGCTGCTGGTCTGACTGGGGAACGTCCCTGAAAAGAAGAACGTTTTATTTAAACAAACGGACAGACGGCGTGATGTTGGCAGGATACTTGTAGAGTAAAATGAGCCGTTACAATACTTGTCCTACGTCCCCCAGGACAACCGAGCAAGACGTAAGGCCAAGGGGGACCAGGAAAGGGCCGTCCCGGCTCCCCAACCTGGCTGAAGGCAGACACGGCAGCCCCTGGACACAGCTTTTGGGGGTGGAGGGCAAAAGGAAGGAGGGTGAATCTTTATTCCTGACCGACGCCGTCTGGAACGCCCGCGCAGGATCCCAGACAAAGAGCAAAGGGGGACCCCTCACCTCTTTCTCCCTCCTTCTGGCCGCTCAGCTCTTTGCCTCCAACGCCCTCCCCTGCGGGGCGAATCTCCACGGGAGCGCCGGGTCCGCCACTCTCCACAAGGCAGCGCTCAGGAGCCGAGGAGCCCAGCGTGCGCCGTCCAGCCTTTGACAGGCTTTCGTGAGTGCCCGGCGCAGCTCCGACCGCAGGGCCGTTCAGAGAGGGCCCACGACCGGCGGGCCCAGGGCTGCTGGCCAGCGGCAGGTTGCAGGGGGCTCTCCTTCCGGGCTCTTCCTCTGCCCTGAGGCCCCCGGACACCAGTGGCCCCCAGTTCACCATGTCCCAGCCTTGCACCAGGGAAATGAGCTTCTGGATGGGGGTGTCTCTGTTCTCCGGTTTCTTGGTCCCACTGCCTTTTCCTCCTCTCTTCCTGGGGGGGCTTTCAGGCTGCCTGTAACTGCAGGCATGAGCCCACCCCTCGGGGGGCTGACAAGACCCTTCCCCGCTGTTCCGCCGCTTTGCTCCCTTGGTTGGAGAAGGGCGGGAGGCCTTGTCGTTCTCTCTGGCACTCGCTTTTGCACCCGGCGTGTCTCTCATTATACTCCAGGTACTGGCCAGACCAAGATGCGAGAGCTCCAGAAAGAGGAGGAAAACAGTTCCGTTAAAAACAGCTCACAAAGAACACATTTCCTTACACAACGGTGCCCGTCTTTTTCCAGCGTAAATATCCACCACGTTTAGCCGCCAGGGATGAAAAGAACAGATCGCTTCCCCTTAACGGTGGTTCTTCGAGTGGCCTCCTGTGCCCTCGCGCAACTGGGTTCCACGTCCGCGCAGAAGAAGCCTGGTTCGGAACTTTCTCGATCCGAGGGTCCTGGCCCGCTCCCCCACGGCGACTGCTGTGCGTGCTTGAGCCTGCCAAGCTGGCGTTACCTCCGTTTAGAAGTCCACCTTCAGACCACAGAGGCCTGAAAGCGGGGAGGCTGGACAGGTTTGTGTGAGGGCACAGATGACCACTCAGAGAACCACAGTTACAGATGAGCAGCCTTTTCTGCTCCTTCTCCTTCACGGCACCAAGGGAGGTAATGGTACCCCTCTATTCCGCTTTGGTTAGACCTCATCTGGAAAACTGTGTCCAGTTCTGGGCACCTCAGTTCAAGAAGGATGTCGACAAGCTGGAACGTGTCCAGAGGAGGGCGACCAAAATGGTGGAGGGTCTGGAAGCCACGAAGCCCTATGGGGAATGGCTTAGGGAGCTGGGGATGTTTAGTCTGCAGAAGAGAAGGTTAAGAGAGGACATGAGAGCCATGCTTAAATATTTGAAGGGCTGTCATGTCGAGGAGGGAGTGGGCTTGTTTTCCGCTGCTCCAGAGACTAGGACAAGGAGCAACAGATTCAAAATTCAGGAAAAGAGATTCCACCTAAACTTTAGGGAGTACTTCTGGACAGTAAGAGCATTCTGACAGTGGAAAATGCTGCTGCCTCAATGGAACGTGGTGGAGTCTCCTCCTTCTTTGGAGGTTTTTAAACGGAGGCTGGATGGCCATCTGTCAAAGGGAGGGCTTTGATGTGTGTTCCCGCACTGCAGGGGGTTGGACTGGATGACCCCCGGGGTCTCTTCCGACTCTGTGATTCTACAATTCTACGGCCCTTGTGCCTCACACTATAGGGTGAACGAGGCCCACCTGCGGGAGAACGACAGACGACATACGAGCAGGGAGGCAGCCTTACCTCCGGAGGGTCTTCTCCACATTCTTGTTCCTTCTCTGACTCTCTGAGCTCAAGAGTCTGAAACGGACGGGCTTCCCGCTGAGCTTGCTGTTGTTGCACCCACAATCTGTAAAAGACACCTTTCACACTCCATAGCCAGCCTTTACAGGGAACATGGCTCTGGAGAACTGGGGGTCTTCCTTCCTGTCACAAGGGTCGCAGGGGCACTGGGAGGTGTTAAGCTGGGACAGCCATCCCCAAGAAAACTGCCCTGTCTTGAAAAAAGATCATTGCTAGCCTTCTTTCGTTAAGCAGTAAAGACCAGAGGTGTCCCTATCTCAGAAAAAGCACCCCACTGCTGAGTGAAAAAGAGGAAGAGCTGACCTCCTTAGCGCTTCCAGGACAGAGGCAGAGGCTGCCTGTCAGAAACAGGTCCCCCTCCCGAGAAGGAAGGTGGGCATTCGGCAGGTTTGGGGCATCCCATCCCATCCCATCCCACTCAGGCAGGCAGGCAGAAGAACCAACTCGCACCCGCGGGTGGGGTTCCCACAATCCCCTGAACGGGCTGGAACGAAGCACGCGGCTCCCTCCCCCGGCACGTGAGTAGACCCACGACAAGCAGCAGCAGGACAACAGGGCAAAAGTTCCACAAAACCCAACCGGAAAGCAATTTAATTTGTCATTGTTAGAACGGAAAGAAGGGCAGCAACGAATTAGCACAAAAGCACTCGATTTGTTGTTGCTGTGTGCCTCCAAATTGTTTCTGACTAAGGGCGGCCCTCAGTCAACCCGATCGTGGGGTTTCCTTGTTCGGGGGAACTGAGTCTGGATTTGGACCCGATGCCCTCCAGAATCCTAGTGCAGCACCCAGACCCCGATGCCACACTGGTTGTCGTTGCTGCTGCTGTGGCTGCTGTGTGCCTTCAGATCCCTTCTGACTTACGGCAGTCCTACGGTGAACCCATCACGGGTTTTCTTGGCAAGAAGTGTTCAGAACTGAGTGACATCATCCAGTCAGTTTAACGTGTGAAGCATTTGGTGGAAGTAACTTACTGGCACCTAACGAGTTGTTTCCCACCTCTGACAGGGAGGGAGAAAGGCTAAGCTTCGAGGAGACCCCCCCCGGCTCCCTCCATCACCCAAAGGACACCCGAACTCACAGTCAACAGGGGCGTGAGCATGCTCTCCTCCTTCCCACAAGGACTGGAACTTGCCGTTCAGGAAAATCTCCAACTCCCCGCCAAAGGCAGGTAGGCTAGGGGGCATGTGGGGGGGGCACTCAGTATCCCTCGGGGGTCAGTAAAGCTGCATTCAGGCAGGGTGGGGCAATTCATGAGCCCTTGACAGAGAAGTTACTCCAGGGCCAGATATGCCGCCCACAGAGGCAAGCCAAGGAAAATGGTGAACCGCTTCCTTTCCCACTCAAGAAGCCCCAGATGTGGGCGAGATTGGAGACGGCACTCCTCCTGGCACGTGCCAACCGTGTCACTATTCTGGGCTGCCGCCTAGTACTTCACGGCGTTGGTGTCACTTCCACCCAGACAGCCGGAAGATGTGACTTCACCTTTTTCTCTGTAATGGAGGGTTTTGTTTTTTTGAAGAAAGAAGATGGAAGGAATGGAAGGAAAACATGGGTGGTGGGATACAAGTGGAAGGTGATGCTGTTTGGTTCCCCTGAAAAGTTCACAAAAGCAGCAGGGTGGTGCAGGATCAAAGCGCCACGTGGAGGCTCCCTCTGACTCCACCAGTTCCCTTTGTCCCTGGAAGCACTGTTTGTCCTGAAAGAGTGCATTCAGAGGCAAAGGACAGCTAGGGAGGGGATGAAAGGTTTAGCTGATTTCCCACTAAAAATCCCACCCTACCCTCTGGCTGTTTAAAATGGCCCCCGGCTGTCTACGGCGGACAGTCTCCAAGCAGTAGCGGCAAGTGGAGGAGCGAGCGTGGATTCTCAGTGGGCAGATAGTTAGTTGGTGTGGGAACGAAGGGGTAAAAACCTTTTCATTTCGCATCTCCACCCTGCTGCCTGATCAAGAGGGAATGAAGGCGGGCAAAGACCTCCCATCCAAAAATACATTCTTCTTCTCTTTTTTTGTGATTATTCTTCCCTGTCCCTCTACACTCTTTCCCATCTGGAGTCAACACGCCCATGTTCGCTTCCTCCGAACATCAGCTGCTGACGGGTGGTAGTTCAGAGGCGGGCGGCAGAAAGCCGGGGGATACCTGTAGGTGTCGTACTGATGAAGGGCTTCCACCAGAGAAGGGATCTGGTACTCCACCACCTCCTGACACAGGAGAGACCATTCCCTGCAGTCGGAAATTAAATGCAAAGCTTGTTCGTTCATCTCAGGGGAACCAAGATTCTCCTCTAAACTGGGTAAAACGATAAATTTAAAAAATTCTTTGCTAGCCACCCGACTCTGTCCTCAACTGTAGCCAAGAATTCATGGCAAGAGGGTGCTGCGATGCCACCTTCTGGCCCGCAGGCGGCACTTCCGCCCGCTCCTCCGACACCACAGAATGCAGGAGAACATGTTCACTTACTTAAATTCTGATGGTAAAAACAACTTGCCAAGTCTAAGGAAGTTGAGAACGTGTCGAAACATTTGTCCATCTCCATGGATGAGGAGACTTTGGCCGTAAGCAATCCAAATCGCTTTTTTGCAATTTGACAGCAGCTCTGGAAACTGGGATAAAAAGCAATTAAAAACAATAGGTTGTTGTGGGTTTTCCAGGCTTTGAGGCTGTGTTCTATTAGTATTTTCTCCTGACGTTTCGCCTGCGTCAATGTTCACATGTGTGAAACAGCAGGATTTTCTCTGCTTCAATCCCGTCTTTTTACACTCTTTTTTCTCCACAAGCAAACCACACTTCTCCCAGATAAGGAAAAGCTGACCGTGGATAATGGATCAGAGTATTTTGTTGAAGAACCGGCCAGCGCAGCACACGGATCACAGAGCAACAACCGGGCTTCCCATCCAACCGGGCTACCACTAAGGCGGGGGGGGGGGTTTCTGGAGACTCCACACCCCACAAACCTTCTGTGCCGCTCGCATGCCATCCCCGGCCGGTCTGGCCGCCATACTGGCTTCGCGTGCAAGGGGCCCTGCGTTCTGCCACAGAATGATGGCATCTCATTTTCTATGTCTGCCTTTCTTGTGGCACCTTAAAGAGTACCAAATTTATTTCCATACAAGCTTCCTTCCTCAGGTGCACGGAGTGTTATCCTGAGGTACTGAGAAGGCAAAATCTTACTCCCAGTGGCGGCTGGCCCTGAACGCTCACAGGATGAGAGAAGCGTTTGTCTCAGCCGAAGGTACCACGGAACTCCTGGTTGTCTCTGGTGCCTCAGCGCCCGTCCTTGGACAGCCGCCCTCTGCTCGGGATGGAGAAGAGCCCCTGCCCACCGGACTCACCAGCCCCCAGCCGCAGGGAGGGAGGGAGGGAGGGAGGAGGCAGCTGCCTCCATCGATGGGGCTGCCAGTTTCACAGGTATTTGGGAATTTCCCCACCGGAATGCAGGGCATGGGGGAGGCATTGGTATTCCCTCCCCCACTAAAAGACGCTAACTAACGTGCTACTGAGAAGCATGGCCAGAACAGTCACGACTGGCAAATCCACAAGAAGACAATGTTCATCCCTGACAGGCAGGCCTGTGGACCCCCTTGGGAAGATGTCCGGGGTCTGTCAGGTCTGTGACTCTCCTGGCCTAATCCAGGTGTTCTCACTATGGGCTCGATCCCGTTTCCTGCTCTCGATCCCCCTCCCAATTCTATCAGCTGCCACCAACCACTAATGTGCACCCCAAGAGGCAGTGACTTAGTAAGAGGCCACGGAGGGGGTTGACTCGCCGCTTCCCCATTTCTGACTCTGCAGAGCTTTTCCCTCCCCCTGGGGAGGGCGGTGGGGATCCTTTGAACACAGGCACACCGAGCAGAGCAAATTGTTCAAGGAAAGCGCTTGTTCTCGGCAAGCATCTTTACATTAGTCAAAGGGTATCTTGCGGGTGAAGGCACCTTCCTTCAGGCATTACTTAGAGGAGTAGTTACAAAACTGCAAAATCTGCCAAAGTTAGGAAGGAAACAGAAGCCCTGGAGTGACTACCTGACCATTCCTATTCTGCTCACAGTACAGGCGAGATTCGGGGTCTTTGGAGGTTCATGGGAGTCTGGACCCCTTTGTTCGTCCTACAGCCAACCTTCCCCAGGGACGGAGAGGCGGGGGGCACCTCCCAAACCTCTCCCAAGGTCTCTCACTCCATCTTTCTTGGGCCTCGTGGCACCGTGGTTTATAACCTCTCATCCTGGAAGCCACTCAAAGCTTACCCCTAAACTGGTCATTCTCACTGGGCAATTGTCTCTTGCGTTCTCCTACCTGATGCAGACACGGAATAAATGTAACTTATAGGCAGCACATCCTTAACCCTTTGTTTCCCTGGGAGGGAGACCATATCCCTCAGCTGTGTTGCCCAGATGATGGGAGAGGCCATTATCACAACCGTGAATTAGTAGCTTTGGCTTCAATATACTGAAAATCAGTGAGGATGAATTCTCAAAAAGAAGAAAAAAACCAAAGAACTGTACCTTTAATAAAGTTTGTAGGTAAGTTGCATACCAATGACTTCCTGCGTACACTTTGACAATATGAAGCGGTGAAAAGATGGCTACGTCTGCCGCCCAGTTTGCATCTGGAAGACACAGTGCAAAACCGTACAGAAGAGGAGAAGAAAGGCGTGATCCCTGCAGAGACTGGAGAAGTGCCACCCCCTTTTCACTTCAGAGTCCTGGGACCAGAAACAGACTCTCGTGTGGTCCAGTCCCGTCTGGCCGCCCAGAACTGTGCCTGGCAGAGTTCAAGGAGGCTTCCCGGCTGCACTGCAGCCTTCTTATCTAACACAGCCACGTTTTGCCAGGAAAGCCGTTTTGCAACCGCTGCCTGGATACATACCCTGAAGGAAATTACTAACCACTGATCCAGCCACTAATTCAAACACTAGCTCCTTGGGTAACTCTTTCTCCGCTCTTTGCAACAGAGTCATACCTCACAGAAAGGCTCGGATATTTGACTTACCCCTTCCTCTGCTATCTGTGGATGTCTGCTGATTTAAATATATTTTTAAAGCATCCTTCATTGGCTCATACGTGACATCCATTTGATCCAAATAGGCACAGAGTTCTGGAAGCTCAGACATATTTCGTATCAGGGGAAGTCTGCAGGTTCCTAACCAATTCCTTGCATAAAAGAAAGAAAGAAAAGGACTTACAAGAAATTCATTGATTGCACTGTTATTTTCCCATATCATTTTTTAAAAAAATATCCATTAGATCATCTTTATCCAGTTTCATAGCTGGAATACTCTTATTTTCACTTAATCCAAGTCTATGCCTGCAAGACATTTGTATTGTAAACTAGCCCTGCTTCTCTCTCCTTACCACAGGCCTTCCCTCCTTCCCTCTCCTCACTTCTCCCATTCCTGCCCCGCCTGGAGGCCCTGCTACCCAGTGGCCTGGCAGGAACAGGGTCCAACTGGGGTCCAACCAGAAGGAACCCAACAGGAGAAGAAAAGGTACTGAAAAATGCACCGACAGAGAAATACCCCCCCCCCCCGACCCCCAGGAGGCTGCCTGCTTCCATATTGAGCCAAACAATCTGTCCAGGTCATGTGTATGTGCTTTTTCTCCTCGAACGGTGTCACTCAAAGTGGTCGTCCCTGGACCAGTGAAGGTCCCTGGCATGTTTCTAGGACAGAAAAAACAACTGTACACGACGGGCACAAA
This sequence comes from Cyclura pinguis, assembly GCA_030412105.1. NCBI lineage: Eukaryota > Metazoa > Chordata > Lepidosauria > Squamata > Iguanidae > Cyclura > Cyclura pinguis. The sequence continues at coordinate 425,608 of CM059607.1, forward strand.
TTTAGCAGTCGTCCTTGGCACCCTGGAAGAAAAAACTATTGCCAGTCCTCCAGCCAGATACCCTGAAGGAAGGCATGGTTAAGAAGGACCGGATGGCCAGCAGCTGGCCAGCGCAAGCTCTCTCGGGAAGAGCGGCTTAGTGGTGGGAGGACTCCTCAAGCCCTTCCACATGGCTGCGTTCTGATATTCTGCTTGGGCCGTCTCTCTGACAGTCTTCCCTTCCGTAAAGAGGAGGAAGGAAAGGGGGAGTCGTTTCCCCAGAAAACTCTTTTCAGCACCGAGTGCCTACGAGCTTTCTAGATGACCTACATGACATGCTGAAAGAGAACTCCATTCCCCGAGATATACAGCTTGTTCCCGTCCAGGGTGCTCTCCACGTGGAGCTGCCCCAGGGCCGAGTCAGGATATTTGACCAAGAGACCAAGCACCATCGGGTACAAAGGGAGAGGGAGACTCCGTGTTTTCCGAGCACGGGCACCCCACGGCTCTTCCACTAGGCTTTTCACAGAGTCCCGAGGATCAGGTGTCTCCTCCAAGTAGACTCCTAGGAGAAAAATCCACAAAAGAGAAACAAACAACAGATTAAAAACCCGAGTTACGCTTTGAACCTTTTTCTACCTTCACCTCATCCAGTGAAAGCTACCACACTTCGGACTGCTCCATTTTAAAACAACACCCTATGAAGGTCACTAATTATTATGTTTAAAACCAAAGCGTATTCTATACGAAACAAACAAACAAAGAAGAAGAGCCACACCGAGGCTCGCTTTGTAGAACTTTACTGCTTCTGTGACCTCGGGGATTCCCAGCGCCTCAGCTTCAGCTTCCAGAACATCCACGTGGGAAAAATTGTCAGGCAAAAGAATCTTCTCCGAGCGAAGGAAATTAGCTAGTCAACAACAACAATAACAAAGATAAGGCCAGGACACCTCAAGACAAGGCGGCTCTTGCCACCACATTTACTGTAACCACAGGCCCGATGCTCAGAAGCAGCAGAAACTCAGGCGGCCTCTTCCGCCCGGTCCTGCGGAGCCGAGAGCATCCCCCTGCCCTCTGCAACAGCCCCGCGCCCACACCGACTGCCCCGTTCTTACTTCCTCAGTCGGATTTCATCCTCCCACACCTCCTGCTGCTGTCTCCAGCCCCGTGGACATTGTCTGTGATCCCTAGGCAGCCTCCGAGGCTGATGCCGGAAGTGTGACTCTTGCTCCCCTTTGGCTAGATCCCTCCTCAAGGGAGAAGCTTACCTATAAAGCGGAATTCGCTGCTTTCACATTCTATCAGCACAGCGTTGTCAGAAAGCCACAGCAAATTATCATCGTTGACCAAAGAGGGGTATTTTTCAACCAAGTCCAGCGGCAGAAAACAGTAGTGCACCTCCTCTTCCGTCTCCAGGAGTGGGGTATCCATTAATCCCAGGGGAGCCTTCTCATGTAATCCTAACAGAAATTGGGACGGGGGGGCAGGGGAGAAGGAACGTCAGCCCCCAGGAAAAGCCGAGGAGCCACCAGCAAAGGGAGGGGAGCTGGGAGGGCAACCCGGCCTGGAGGCAGTGACTCTCCGTGACTCAGCCGGATCAGGACGTGGCGAGAGGCCGACTGATCCACCTTTGCTCCACCCCACCCCCCCCGTACTGAGGCCAGCATCCCTGCTGGAGGAGCACCAGCCAGGGCCAAGCGCAAGCATCACCCGCCCGCACCCAGTGTCCTGTCCGGAGGCAGCTGCGGTCAGAGTGGCTGCCGTGCAGTCCTCTCCCAGGGGCTGCCTTTGAAGATGAACCTGGGGGCTGCAGCCTGAGCACAACTTACCTCCTTGCACCCTTCTCGCAACTAAGTGGCTGGCTCCTAACACAACTGTTCTGCTCCAGTGCCCTTGGGGGCCCCAATTCCGAGGGCTGATTTTGATCCAAAGGGCCCCCTACGCTCCCGGGGACTGGCTCCTCCTCCAAGAGAGGAAGGGGCCGCCGATCCCTCCAGGGGTCCCAGCAGCCAGGCCAGTATAGTTGATGGAGAGGACTCCACCCGTGGGGTCCCGGTTGCCCAGGCACCCTTAAAGATCACCTCTAGAGCCCCTCTTCCCTGGCCCCCACTGAGACCACAGAGGCTGGAGGTGCCAGAAAGAAGAGTTCTCTCCCAGAAGGGGCACGGCTGGCCCTGACTCAGCTGCTTCCGTCAGCAGCCTCTAAAAATTTACTTGTTCTTTTGGGCTTTTAATGGGAAAAAGAACTTGACACTCTTAGATTTGATCTGAATCTTAACTGCCTTCTTTTTAAATGGTTATTCACTTGATAAATTGTTATTCTGTTCAAGCTCCCTGGGGAAGATAACAAGAGTCCTGCAAGGCAGCTAGGAAGTACTTTCCATACACAAACAAATAAAAAAATGTTACCAGTAAATGCTGGACTTTTCAGAGGAAACTCAGACGGCTTGCTGATACACTTTCTTGTTCTCCAGTAATTCATGGATGCTCTTTCAGCTATGGGTATGTCAGCGGGGCGGATGCGTAAATTATGTTTCCCTTCTTTTATATTGTCTAAAGTCTGTTAAGGCAGACAAACCATCCCTTCAGCATATGCAGGGGCTGCTGGCAACATCAGCTCAAGTGTGAACTCTGACTTCTGGGATTTCCTAAACCACACAACAAAGGCTAAGGTACACCACGAATGCAAACCCTGTGCTAATGTCTCTTCCACATTAGGCACCTGTTGCATTGTGACTCCACTTTTAACTGCCTCACCCTCTGGAATCCCAGGATTTGCACCTGAGGGAGGGGAACGCAGAATTCTTTGCCAGAGAGCTCAAGCACCTCGCCAAGCACTAGGCATCGTCAGACGGGGGTGCCCGGGAAAATAAAATGCGGACGAGCACAGAAGCTCTTTGTCACAATTCCACTTGACCTCCCACAGTCCTGGAGGAGGAGCCAGGAGGCACCCACTCTTCGTCCCAACCACCCTTCCGCTTTTGCCTTTCTGTCTTTCTCTCTCTCTCTCTCTCTTTTGTGATTATTTTTGCCGGCGGACGACAGACGGACGGACAGAGATCTCTTGGAGCCAGGAGGGAGGCCAAGTGACCCGGTTGCAAATCCCATCGGCTCCCTAGCAAGCACGGCCAAGGGCGGGGGACGCTGGAAGCTGCAACCCAGGAACACTTGGAGGGCCACGCAGCGCAAAGAGACCTCAAAAGGCCACCGTGCAGCTCTCCTGTCTTTTTCCCTCGAAAGGACGGTTTTTTTCCCGGCAAGAGTGGGAGCGGCGCCAGGGTCTATAGCGATAAGAGGAACGTAACCAGCCAGCCCGGGTGCAATTCCGTGTTTAGGGCGCAACAGCAGCAGGGACCGGAGGGCAGCCTCCCCACCCCCTGGCAGCGCCGGAAGATCCTCTCCCGGAGCCGAGGAGGCGCCGGCCCTGCGTCGCTGCTGAGGCTTCTGCGGGGTGGGCGTTCCTTCTGTTGCCCCCCGACGACGACGACGACGACGCCGGTGGTGCCGGTGGTGCTCGCTGTCGGCTTTCCCTCGCCCCCCGACCCCCGCTCCCCAGAGGCGGGGGCCCCCGGGGCCGTGCACGCGCGCGGGCGCGGGCGCGGGCGCGTACCTGGAGGAGCGGGGTGAGGCGGAGGCGGAGCGCCTGCTCGTAGAGGAGCCCGAGCTCGGCGCAGCTGGAGAGGGAGAGCCGCCCGGTGAGCAGGTAGTGGTGGAGGTGGCGGAAGGCGCAGCCGTCGCGGTCGAGGAAGAGCCGCCCGCCGCCGCCCGCCGCCTCCCGCCACAGCAGCGACTCCGGGAACTGGGCGACCTTGCTCCGGGGCAGCGAGAAGCACCAGCCGCCCACGTTCAGCTGCACCGGGTCCTCCTCCGCGGGGTCCGCCGGGGGCGCCTCCGGCTCCTCCTGCGCGGGGGACGAAAAAGCGGGTTGCGGGGAGGAAGGCGCTCCGGCGCTGGGACTGAGGCGGCAGGGAGGGAAAGGCGGTCCGATACAGCCCGGGGACGCCCCCCGCCCCGCCCGCAGGAGCCGCCGTCTGTGACAAGCGCCCGCCCCCCCGCCCACGCAGAGGGAAGCCGGGCCGAGGCCGAGGAGCCCGTCCAGGCGCCCACCCGGCCCCCGCCCTCTGTGCATGCCCAGAGGCACTCCCGCTTCCGACTGGCCGCAATGCCGGGGGGAGGGAAGGAGGCGTCCGACCCCCCTGCTTTCCCCTGGGGGGGGGTCGCCGGGGGCGAGGGGTTACCATGGTCGGGCAGGGAGGCGGCGGGGAGGAAGCCCCCTCCCCTCTCTCTCTCTTTCTTCTCAGGGCCGGGGCGGGGGCGTCGGGGGCTCCCCCGCAACGGCCTTCGCCGCCTCGCGCCCCCGCGCGGGCCCGACGGTTGCCCGGCAGCGGAGCGCGCGCGGCCCGGCCGGGAGGAGGGGGAGGGCAGGCCGGGAGCCCCTTCGCCCCGTCGGCGGCCGGGCTCTGCCCCGAGGAGCCCGCAGTCGGCCGGGCTCGCCTCGCGGGGCCTCCCCGGGGAGGGGGCGGCCCGGGGGCCCCGGAGGCGGGGGGCGGGGGGCCGGGGTCGGGAGGCGGGCGGCGCCACCGCGTCCGTTTTCGGAGCCGACGTTGATTAGCTTCAACCCGAGACAAACAAAGGCGAGGCAAAGCGCGCGGAACCGGACGGTACAGGCGCGTGACTGGGCCGGGCCGGCCCGAAAGGCAGGCGCAGCGACGCCCTCCCCCGACTGCCGGGCCCGGCGCGACCCTCGCGTCCCAAGGGACCCGCTGTAAGGAAAACCGGTTAACGTCCCGTGTCTTCGTCTGCCGTTACAGATCTAAATCCGTTTAACTGGTCAGAATCACTGATCATCATAACCACACGTTACTACGTCCTTCAGTTTGTTATCGCCCAAAAATCCAGAAAGGGTCTCCAGTCCCTCAAAAAAGCTCCGGTTGATCCACCGTCCACCTCAGTTTTGCAACAGGGGCAAAATCTGCACCTTTTGTCAACTCCTCCTTTCTTCTCCGGTGCTGGCTTTGCACTTTTTGCCTTGATTTTCTTCAGTAACCGTTCCACGTCTTTGCCATTTTCTGCTTCCAGTGGCATGGTGTCATCTACATACCTTAAACTGTTGAGTTACATAAATAGTGGATTCGCATAACCTTCGGGCAGACAATGAGGACACTGAAATAGTTCAAAATTTTCTATACCTTGGTTCAGTCATTAATCAAAATGGAAACGGTAGCCAAGAAATCAGCTCTCAATTTGGGATTTACAATCTGTAGGGTGGCGTGTTTATATAGCGAGTATTAAAGGAGAAAGCTGTCTTTGGGGCAGTGTATTTGTGCCCATTGGCACTGGCACCGGTGGGTCTGCAATAAAAGGAGCCCCCGGCCCAGCGTTTGGAGAGCTGCGGGAGGGGCAGTCGGCCAAAGTCTGATTTTGTCCCCTTGTTGTTGCATAGCTTCAAATCACTTCCAACTTACGGTGACCCTAAGGTGAAACAATCACAGGGTTTTCTGGGGCTGAGAGAGTGTGACACACCCAAGGTCACCCAGTAGTTTCTATGGCTGAGTGGGGAACTGATCCCTGCTCTCCAGGCTGTGAGTTCAAACCTCAGACTGCTGCACTGTTGCTGGCTCTCTCTTGTCCTCTGGCCGACTTCACTTTTTGCTTTTCTCCCCCCACTCCCAAATAAACAAGAGTGTGACCATGTTTTGCTGACAAAGTAATTTTTCCTCCAGAGATCTGGGGTGCGGATGAACATTAGGGCTTTTCCTGGCATGACTTTGAGGATTTTTGGAAAAACAAACAAAAGTGCCTAAAAGAAGGGGCCGGTTATAATCAGAAAGCATTCCCACACCACCATGGAGGGCCCTGGGCTTCTGGTTCCAGGCTGAGCCTTTCTTTTGCCTGGTCGTGGCACTCTCTCTGTCTTTCAGCCGGACATGTTTAGGTTTTCCCTGTAATTTCAGCCACTCAGAGGGAGCTGAGTTTCTGAAGAATGAGAGCAATCTTTGCAACCAAGTTGTGAGGTGCCATCACAGACCCACTTAAAAAATAAAGGCTGCTAAAAAGCAAGTTCTTCCAGTCCCAGTTGTTTCCGTAGTTGTAAGAGCTGCTTCCTTGGGGGGGGGGGCAGCTAGCAAGGGGACCCGGGGGCTTTGCGGGTCCCCTCCTTCTGTAAGACCCTTAAAACATTATTGGACTAGAAAAGACAGAGACTCCAGCTCTCAAATCACTGTTTATTCATTGGAATTCCTGTGTGAAAACAGCCCCCGTGTGTTGTGGTGCTCTGAGCTTGCAGTTGCAATCCTCGGTCCTTCCTTTCCGCTCTCGGTTTTCTCACCACGGCAAGGTTTTTCCTTCCCAGGTCACCAGGATCCCATGCTGTTTTTCAGAGAGGTTGCAAAGAACGGTCATAACGCCCTTCACACTCTCCTCAGTAGTCAGGTCAGCCTGAAACAGCCAGGTTGATATCAGAGGGTCATCCTGGGTGGGGCAGAAATCTATAGGGAAAGGGATCTATTTGGCTGAGCCAATAGTCTTGCCAATAAACTGAAATAGTGGGAGAGGGATTTGGCCAATTAAATGTATATTTGCCTATAAATCATGCTGGGGAATCAGCAAGAGACTGTGGGAGGTTTCCCCTGGAGCAGCCTAACGGAGTCAGTGGAGCTCCTGCACGCAAGGAGCCCCAAGAAGGAAGAATCTCTCTCTCCCCCCCCCCTCTCTCCAGGAGCTTGGCAGCAGGATGAGGAAGGAACTCTCCTCTTCTCCACCTTCACAGGTATGGCACCCTGCCCACAAATGTTGTGATGTGCGCTCAGCCCAACGAGTCCCTGGCCATCAAGAAGGAAGGGTCATTCTCGTGAGGCCAAGGTGGCTGCCCTGAAGAAGCTAAGAGAGAGCAGGGAGGCTGGAGAATGAGCCTTGAGGGATGTGGCTGTTGCCACCTGCCCCGGAGTGGTTTCCCTGAGGTCCCAGAGGATGGTAAGCAAATCTCTGGGAAGAAAGGCATCGCCCCAAGGAAAAGAGAGATGGCCCCTTGGAAGGACCCCATTGCCTTGGAAAACAGATGGGCTCTCACACCTGGCTTGCACCTTGGCGTGTACGTGTGTTCCTGGGGTGGCACCTAGTTAGAAAATGGGGTTGCGTAGACGGTGCAGTGACTGCCCGCCTGGTGCGGTTTGCCGATGTGATGTGTCATCTAGACAGCATGGAGCACAAACAGGAGCGGGAAAATCTCTTAAAGCCTGTCCGTAAGTCCACATTCAGTGGGGCTGAGGAGCAAAAGGCTTTGGTAGATGGATGGAGTGGGTGAAGCAACTGAAAGAGTGAAATCCGGACCAAGGTGAAAGATGAACAGAAAGGCCGAGAAGCAGCAGGAAATTCCTGGGTTATTAATGGCAGGGAAGACTGGTACTGGTTCATCATGCAGAAGGTTACACACTCCAAGAGTCATTTTATTGAATAAATACTTAATTAAATGAGCATTTGAATGTCTGAAGTATTTCAGCACATCTCCATAGCCAATTTATCCCACTTCTTTTCTAATAATTGTTTTTAGACTAGGGTGGTTGGGTGGGTGTTTTGGCCCAGCGTTTTGTCCACTTTTTCTCCATTGTGCAATAAACTGAATCGAACAGGAGGCTACAGAATCCCAGCAGCAGCTTTGTCTTACATTTGCTGGTGAAATCCTGAGAGTGGGACATGCACAGTGAAGGGATTTTTTACCATAGCAGGAGTTTACTGTGTGCATCCATTGGAACATCTGCTTAATATGTATGGAGTAACAACCTTGCTGCCTTAATGCTTGTGGCAAGAGTAGCTCCGTCTTCCCTCTCCAAAGTGAAGGAGAGACGCCGAGTGTCCAGAGCTGTGGGTGAGCAGTGTGTGAGACAACCGCCTCACCAGAGCGTGGTGTCAGAGGAAGGCGGAACTAGGGTAACTTCATCTTCACCATGCCACCCCCCCCCCCGTCTTCCATGGTGGAACTTGTGGTCTTATGTTCCTGCTAAGTTGTAGAGAGATCATTAGGTGACCCACCTGGTCCGTCCCCAGGTCCGTTTTCACCCAGCCCGGGTGAATGGCTGTGCACAGGATCCCTTCCTCCTCGTAGCCGATGGACTGCAACTTGGTGAGCATGTTCAGCGCAGCCTGGAGAGGACCAAAATGTGAGCGGGAAAGAAGGTAGGAGCTCAAAAGCCGTGCGTTAGGAAGGGATTGGCCGCAGTCCGTATCTGAACCACAATCGGGAGGTAAGTCAGGGCCCTAAGGCTGCCCCGCAGTGGAACTGGACCCACTGCTAAAGCCCAAGTCTGAAGTTTGGGAAAGCTGGCTTTGCTACTGAGGAACTGAGACTTAGGACAAAGTGCCAAAGCGCAGACCAGTAAGACCGCTTGGGGCTCCCCAAAAGTCTGTGACTCCGCTATGCCATGGCCATAAAATTCTGTGCCAGCTGTTATGTCCCCTGACGGTGGGATCTGAGGTAGGCTTTCCCACAGCGGCACAGCCATGCCCAGGAGGCAGTGGCGAGACTGATGGTGCAGAGACCCTCCAGGAAAGGTGCCAAGAGGATGATGTGACAGGTGGTGGCGCCCTGCTCCCTGGTCTTGGGATTGAAAACGTTGCGATCGCTGCCACGGAAAGTGGCTGTTTCCACCCATCTTTCTGCATTGACCGTCTCTATCACAGGAAAAATGTGTTCTCACCATGGATTTCCTTGTGATATTCAGGACAATACATTTATCTTTCTTCTACTAAAAGGAAGGTAAATTGGGAAACAGTGCTCTTCTTCATGGTCTCTCCGACCCACATAAATGGATATAGAACTCATTCGTCTGAGTTCACAGGCGACCACGGGAAGCAGCAGAGCCACAAGCAAGCAGCCTGTGCTTGTTCTGTACCTGGCAACAGGCAAGAGAAAGCCTAATGGCTAATGCCCAGCAACAGAAAGCCACGTTCACAAGGGCATCTGGACCACCCCACTAATCAGGCCCATGCGGGTGGAAGGGATGGGCTACTCAACCAAGGAAACGCCATGCTTGATCTGTCTCTCTCAGGTAAATTCTGACCTTGCTGCAGAGATAGCAGACAACTGGAAACATGGAATATAGTTCAGGGACCTTCTCAATGGATCCCGCAATTGAGGACACGTTAATGATGGCGGCTTTCCCACAACCCATGCCCTTGTTCGGGGATGCACGGGCAGCCTTCTTCAGCAAGGGCAAGAATTCCTGGAAAAAGGCAAAAAGCACAGGTTTACATGTTATACCTTCCTTTTGTCCTGAACAGCATCTCCACTGTTTGCCTGATTTGCATGAATTCTGGGTGGAGATTTTCCATTAAATAATCACAAGATTAAAAAGGAGAAAGCAGCTGTTTCTGGTGCTGCTGCTTAGTCCTTCTCTCTCCCTCTGTCCTCTCCACAATTTCTTTGGTGGCTCTTTTAAAAGTGGGGAACAGAATTCAGATTCAGCTGTCTGTGGCAGTAATGGCAGGGAAAAGGGGACAAATCCTGGAGCTGCACGGGTCCCTGAGCAAGAGCCTTCTAAGCTCTGACCACAGCCAGGCACAAGGGAAAATCTTACGTCCCAATCCTGAAGTCAAACTAGGACAGAAAGAAGGCCCTTAATGAAATCCACAGGCACCGTCCCTGTCCTCTCCCAACTAATAATTTTTGCCGTCTCGTTCGCTCACTCTCCTCCGTGTAGCGTTGTAAAGATATCCGCAAAGGGAGGGATGGGCCGCCTCTGTCCACCCCCATAGCTCAGGTCCTGGCTAGAACTGTCATCAGTGATCCTTTTTAAGATGTAAGAAATTTAGCATACAGTAAAACTGTTGCTTCCTAGTGAAGGTACCTCTGCAAATGTTTTGCTACTGACCAAATGCCTCTCCGTCCTTCTCCAGCAGTACACCAGAGAGTCCCCAAATAGCATCCGTACAGAAACCTGGAACCAGCAGGAGGAGGAGGGCAGCACCAGCTGAAGCCTATCCCCCCCGCCAAAAATAGCCCCCAGAGTGCCTTTGTGGAGAGGCTGGAGAGAGGCAGTCTTAGCAATGAGGCAGCCCCATCCTCGTGTCCCTTCTTAAGTCTCCAGGATCCTTGTGGGAGCTGACGGGAAGCGTCTGTGCCCAGGGCACCCAGAGCCCCGATCAGAGAGACGGCTCCTCTCCTTCTTTTGCTTCTTGTACGGAGAGACTTACCTTGGTCACCAGCATTGGCCCCACAAGGTTGGTGTTGTAGACGTCCAGCATGTCCTTTGCGGTCACGGTCTCCAAGGTGCAGGGGGAATTGATGCCGGCATTGTTGATCAGCAGGTTCAGGCCGGTGCCCCCCAAGCGGGCCTCGGCTTTCTCGGCAGCCGCCTTGACACTCTCCTGGTCTGTGGTTTCTGCCAAGGGAAGACGAAAGGGGACTCTCATCTGAGCAGGAACCGACCACCCTCCCGCACATCTTGGCTTCCGGCCACCTGGGCCGCCTTCCTCAGCTGTTGGTCTGTCCCTGGGAAACTCAGTTCTTCCTCTTTGCTCTGTGGGTGTGGGCAGCCTGCAGCCCTCTGGATGTGTTGGGACTGCACCTCCCCTAATCCCCCAGTGCTGACAGGACAGGGCTGGGGCCGATGGGAGGTTTAGGCAAAACCACCAGAACGGAAGGCTGCCGCTGCCCACCCCGGCAAAGAGGAGGAGGGCTCCGTCCTTCCCCCGCTGTGAAACTTGTCTTAATTTCATATTCCGCCCCCCAACACGCACGCAGGCACGCACGCAGGCACGCACGCATTTTTGTCACTGAGGCCCTATCAGCCTGGGCCCCTTGCCAGCCTGTTTGAAAACCTTCCCTCTGAAGGCATGCGTGGGCCTGTGTTACGCAGAGGATTAGCCAGTCACATCAACTGCCAGCCAACTTGTTAGGCCCAAGGCAACGTTGCTGTTGTTCCCGCTCTTGTTGTTGCTGCTCCCTGGTGCCGGGAATGCCAGGGCCGTGCCTGCCAGGGCTGGTTTGGGCTCTCGGGCAGGTGGCAGGGTAGCTGGCGGGCATTCCCTGCCCCTCAGAGGGCCCGGATCTGCGGAGCATTCTCGGAAGGTGAGATCACTGACACACCCGGCTGTCCGCAGTGAAGGTGGGCTTCAGAATACAGCTGTGGGGGGGGGGGGATTTGGCAGGTGGGGGGGGCTTCCTTCCTTGTGCGTGGAGGAAAGGGGGAAGCTCACAGGGCCTTCTTCACTAGAAAGTGACAAAAAGGCCCCAGAGGCGTGCCAGGGCGTGGGAAGGCCCAAAGGAGCCACCTGGGAGCTTTAGGCTTCCCCACCCTCCCCTCGCGTTCCTCTGGCGGCCGGACCCCACCCTCTGGGCACAGGCCAGCCTCGCTCCTCTGCGTCACGTCGCTCCGTTCAAGGCGTGGGGTTCTCGTCCCTGTTCCTGTGCTTCGTGACCGCTGATTAAGAACCAGGAACTGACGGTGCGGCTCCGGACGTCAACCGTGGTTCTTGATAGTTCTGCTCCTGTGGGTCAGATCCCTCCCAGAACCTCCCTCCTGCGCTTGGGAGCCGTCGCCCTCCCCGGAGTCGCTCCCTCCTCCTCGACCCTCCAGGGCCGTCTGTGCCACCCCGTCCGTGAGAGCTTCCCCCCCCCCCGATAGGTCGACTGCGCCTTCTGCCGACACGCCGGGGCAGAGCCTCCGGCACGAAGAGAAGCTGGCACGGTTGCTGGAGGCCTTTGCGGCGGCAGCTCCCTCGCCGCCCGCGCTCCTCGTCGGATCCACATAGCAGCGACTTTCCTCTCTCACACGTTTGTCGTATTCCCCGAGAACAGGAATGCCAAAAATCCTCTTGCTCGGCAGAAAGAAATGGCAACAGACCGAGAGTCTCTCTTGAGAAACCGAGCAACCGTCACAAGATTTTTTCCCCAGTTTGGGACTTTCTTTGTGACTAATTCATTCCGTTCCAATCTCTATTCTATTCTATTCAAAATCTCACTGTTTTCCTCACAAATTGATGTTTTGTTCGCAAACGAACATTTGACAAAAGACGTCCAGAAGATAAAAAGAAAGCGGTCTTTGAAAAAATAGATAAAAATTGACGGATTCTAACCCAGTTTTGATCTCGTTCGTCCTCAGGCGAGAGCCCAGGGTAAGAGAGGGGAGGCGTCCTGACCGGAGGCTGCTCTCGCCCTCCTCGCCTCCGCCCCCCCCGCCGCCCCCCCCGCTCCTCCCTGCGGGTCTTCGCTTCCGTGGCGTGGCCGGGGGGCTACTCGGAGGCGGCTGCTGTCCTGAGGGGGGACCCGGGGAGGGGCGAGGGCAGGAAATAAGAGGGGGAACGGGGGGCCGGAATGGGAAAGGATACCTACCGAGCTTCAGAATTACCAGGTTGGGGTGCCTGGATGCCAAAGTCCTCAGATCCTGCAACAAAACCAAACTTATGCCCGCACCACCCGGAATGCCCTGAAGTCCTCCAGGTGCGGCCCAGGCGCCTCCCCCCCCCCCGACCGCCCCCTTTCTCTCCTGCAAAAATCCGCAGAGAGAGAGAGACCCGAGCCAAGGGGCCCGGCGACCCCGGGGGTCATGAAGCCCCGGAGGGGGAGGAAGGGCTTCGCCCGTAAGGTCTTCCCGCCTGAACTCAGGGAGGGGGCGGGGGGGGCGTCTGGGGGTCACTCGGGGGGGGAGATCCCTCCTCCTTCTCCCCTTTCCCCTCCCCCGGGGAAACTTTCTTTCTGCCTCCAAAGCAAGCGGGAGCGGGGAAGGGGCGCTCACCTGGGCCCCGGCCCCGTCTGGGTCCCGGCAGGTCGCGAAGACCACCTTGGGCGGGTCGGGCTTGGCAAGGAACTGCTTGACCAGCTCCAGCCCGATGCCCCGGTTGGCCCCCGTCACCAGGACGCTGCCGACGGCGACCCCGGCCATTTCCCCCCCGTCGCGCTCCTTCCTCCTCCGGCCCCTCCGTCACTCCGCGGAGCGGAGATTTATGCCGCCCGGCCCCTTGCGTGACCCGAGGCGCCCGCCCCCTTGGCCGCCGTGCCAAGGGAGGTCAGGTTCGGCGTTACGAAAGCCCGGGCCCCGCCCGTCGAAGGCGAAGCCGTCCCACGGGGAGGCGGGCGCGAAGGGCTCCGAGCCCCGGGCGCGCCTCGGGAGCCGCGCCGAAGAACCCCGCCGGGCCGAGCGTGTCCCCCCGCCGGCCCGCCCTCCCTCCCCGCCTCCCTGGCGGACCTCAGGGCTCCCCTCTGGGGTCTCGGTCTGGGGGCTTCCCGCCGGGTCCCCCAGCGAGCGGGGAGTCTCCAGCACGCCCGTGGCCGAGGAGCGGCGCGGATCAGTCGTCTATGCGCCCGCGGGCAGGGTGCGCGCGCATGTGCGTGCGCGCGTGCAGGGGGTCTGCCCGAAGTTGAGGGGGCTTACGGGAGGTCGGAGGACCTCAGGCCGGTGACGCCCGCTGGGCCAGGGACCGTGGCTCGGTTTTTAAGCCTTCTCCGTGTAAAACAAAAGCGGGGGGGCATCGGATTTGGGGGTCTTCCCTGCTGCCTTCTAAAGTTGTTGTATAGATCTGACCATTTTTAATATCTGGATTTGTCGGCCCCCGGCAACAGACTGACTCGTCAGTAGAAGGCCTTTGGAAGGGCATTCCTTTGGATACGGCTGGCACCCCTCTTTGAACCTCGCCCGCGGCGGCTGGATGCCAGGGATGGAGCCGGGGATGGGCCGCGCGCCCGGAGGAGGCCGCGCGCCTGCGGAGACGGAAGCGGCCCCCGGCAATTTCTGCGTTCAGAGGGGGGCTCTGCCTGCGTTTGTTTCCGGGGCGCCCGGCCTCAATCCTGCGGCGCTGGTTGATTCCCCGGCGCCCACGGGTACCTCAAACACAGGTGTGCCCCCGCGCAGGGGAACGCCCGGAGGCCTTCGTGCTTCTTATCCTTCCAGGAGCAAAACGAAAGGGTGTGCGTGGGTGTGAGTGCGATTTGAGGGACCAAAGCATCGGGTGCGCACGCACGCACACACACAGAGGCGCCTCCCACGTGCCCTCCCCACTGCATTTTGGCAGTTGGCCGCGGGGACTGGAACGCAGGATGAAAACCTCAGCATGATGGCAGGAAGAGAAAATCCCACACATGAGGGGTGGGTGGGGTTCCAGTTTCCTTCCTCCTCCTGTCCCTGAGGACCAAGTGACAGAGGATTCTGGGGATTCGGTAAATCAGGCTGCTTTAGTTTGGGAGGGCAGTGGGCGTTCTTCAAATGTTGCTGGACTACATCTCCCATCACCCCAAGCCAGCATAGCCAGAGGGGAGGAATGCTGGGAGCTGGAGTGCAATGCCATCGGGAGGGGCGCGTGACTCCTCCTGCCGCTCCAAGGAAACACGTGGACCTCTCCGTTGGGAGACGGACAGGAGGGGCGGGAGGTCCCCTGGGGTGCTTGGCTGCAGCCCACCCCCACCGCGAATTGAGGGCAGAGTAACCCCTTTGCTTTTGTGTGCGAAGCACCTTTGTCTTCTGCTTGTGCAAACGTTTTCGGCAGCTAAAAAGGCAAAGATGGAGGTGTGATGGGAGGATGCTCTGTACTTCTATTTTTACAACCCAGTAACTTCAGCCAGAGCACAGACGGCCCGGCCAATCACTTATAGGCAAGTGGTGGCTGGAAACATCCATGTCAGGGATGTGACAAATCCACTCCAGGTTTTATCCTGGGGTTTCCAGGAGCTCTCCAGGGTGCTGAGCCTGTGTTGGGGAGGGGGCCAGAACGCATCACTATGGCTGGTTCCCTTAAAACCTGGAATGGAGCCCGGAGGGGATTTGCTGCCCCCAACCAGAAGAGCACAGTTTCCTCTGAGCTTTATCCCAGGGAGGTGCCCTGGCTGGCTCTCCTCTGAAACCATGGCCCACCTGAGCGGATGTGAACCTTTTCTCCTTCAGTTTGCCTTTACTCCTGGCAATCCACACGCACAAGCCACCACGCTTAAGGCATCTGCCTGCTCCTCCTCCTTGCCCCTCTGGACTTCCCTGGACTCTCACTGAGGGCAGCCCTGGGAGTTTTCTGCCAAGAGAATTGTTTTCCTGTTTCCCGTCTTGACTCACTCATCGGACAAGAGTTGCAATTAAACAACAGCAAAAGGGATTCCTACTGAACAGTATTTCCACCAGCTCCGGGATATTTTTGCAAGGCCTTATTAAAGTTTGTGTATGTCTCTCCTCTGTTTCTGCCTCCTTCATTTCCTTATAATGATGTTGTAGGTCATTTGGTAAGAACTTGCTTTCTAAGCTTGTTTACAGATCCTAAAAGTAATAAGCAACAAAAATAATAAGACAGTGGCAGTGGGAGGAGGAGGAAGAAAAATCCCCCCCAGCAAAGACTGGAGGGAGGTTTTCGTTTTGCTTTCTGAAAGAGCAGGCAGCTTTCTGAGAGAGCCAGTGGATCCCAGGCTCTCCATGGGCTGCCAGAGAGAGAGGAAGTAGGCAACTGAAGGACTGAGGCTGTGGCTCCATCTTGCTGCCATGGCTGTCATTGTTAAATGAACATGTGATCCCAGGAGGAAAAGTCCAGGGAAGGTGGAGCCCATCCTGACCTGAAGCCCCTGTGGCCGGTGTGACCCCCATGCCGTTCCCTCTGCACCCAGTCAGCAAGAGGGAGAAGGCAGAACGTGTGCCTGAGGGGGAGTCCTGGCAGTGAAGCACAGAGGCCCAGGATGAAGGAAAGTGCCGAGGGAGCTCCCTGGACACCTAGAGCCCGGGCAGCCCATGCTGGGCCTGGTGAGAAAATGGGCTGTGGAGCTTCTCAGATGAGGGTGGGAGAGCGACGCACCCAAGGCAGGGAGGGGTGGAAGCAAATGCCCCCACCCATTTGAGGCGGGCTTTGCTGGCAGAGCTCCAGATGGGAGGCTGAAGGGAAGTGTGGGTGCTTTGCGGTGGCTTCTGCTTTCGTAGCATCAGAGAATCACAGAGCTGGAATAGACCCCCCCCCGGGGCCTTCCAGTCCAACCCCTTCCTGCCACACAGGAAGACACCATCCAAGCACTCCTTTTGACCGACGGCCATCCGGCCTCTTTTTTAAAACCTCCAAAGAGGGAGGAGACTCCATCGCACTCCACTGAGGGCCGCAGCAGCAAATTCCACTGTGAAACTGAAGGGCAAGCCAGAGAGCCAGCTGCCTCTCGGGGACATGCATCGCCATGAGCAAAGCATCCTCCTCTGGCCCAGGGTTTGCTCCGCCACTGATGCCGCTGCTTCAGCTGGGAGTGGGCAGGCATGCCCCCGGTGCCGGTCAGTCAGGACTCCTGAGGTCCCAGCCAGGTGGCTGGGAATCGAAGCTCCACATCCACAAAGAGCAGCCTGAGTGAGTTTGCAAGAGGCAGAGAGGAGGAGGAGGAGGGGGAGGAAGAGGAGGAGGAGAAGGAGCAGCAGCAGCAGCAGCAGCAGCAGCAGCAGCAGCAGCAGCAGCAGCAGCAGCAGCAAGTGGCTCCCTTGCCAGCCGAGAAGGACCATCTTGTTTCAGACACACTGAGAAGGAAGGATGGACGGACGGACGGACGGACGGACGGACGGACGGACGGAAGGAAGGAAGGACACGGCTGGCTGGGAATGGCGCACGGGCTGCACATACAATGGTAGAAGAGCTGGAAGGGGCCCCTGGCCCACTGATTCCATTGCCCCCCCTGCCAATCCTCGCACCCACCCTACTCAGTGTGGGAATTCCAGCTGACCAGTCACTTTTTAAATACATCCAGAGAACCCCAAGGAGTAAATCAAAGATGTTCTGTGTGTGTATGTGCGCGTGTGTGTGCGTGCACACCCATGCGTGTGCTCTTGGCAGCCCAAAAAAGCTAAAATGAAGCTGAACCAACGGCCCTTTTCCAATGTATTTTTCAAACACTGGGTGAGAAAGAGCCTCGGAAGCAGATGTCTTTGTCGGGAACGCCGCTTCTTGGCCAAGCAGGGCTGATGGAGCTCGGAGGCACTCGCCGTCCATGACCCCTTGGCTTCACCATGGGACAACGTTGCCTTCCCAGTCGATGAAAGACCCCGTCTCTTTCTCCGTGGCAGAGGAAAGCACTTTCACAATCCCAGAGGTACTTTCCTCAACCGTTTGCGGGACCTGGAAGGCCAAGGAATGACAACACTGAGACAGGCTTCAGGGTCTTAATGGTGCAGACCCCAGCGCGCTGCGGATCCGATCCAACATATCCCCAAATCCACGGGAACTTTTCACAGGAGGCGGACAGCTGGGGCAGGCTGGAATCCTGTTGGTTAGTCCCAACTCAAGCAGAGCCATTGAATCAACTGTTGACATAGGCAAATCCAGTCGCTTCAGTGGGCCTACTCCAGTTAGGACCAGCAATAGGATTTAGGCTGTTCTCTCTGTGTGTTACTGGTACTGATGGGGAAAAAAAGTCACTCACCCCTGTTTCTCAAATTATTCCTGCTTCTGCTTGCTTTCTCTTAGTCTATCCTAAATCAGCAAGGAGAAAGGCGGCAGAGCTGAACCTTTGCCTATAATCTGGATCCATAGAAGGATCCAAGAGACAGAAGGCCCCCTCTCCTCCGTAGGTTGAGTCCAACTTCTGCTCAGTGCAGGATCTCCAACTAAAGTGTCCCTGCAGGCAGCCGCCCGGCCTCTTTCTGAAGACCTCCCTGGGAAGGAACGCCCCCTTTCCCTCCCACCAGGCAACTGGTTCCATCGCCAAACTGCTCTCCTGCTGAAAGAGGAGCAATTTGACAGCTGCTGCTTCCTCCGGTTCCATGTGTCCCTTCCCAAAAGAGCTGAGGGGCTTGCCCCTGTGCCCACCCAGGTCCATCCAGGAGGACTGCTCCCCAGAAGGGCTCCTTCGGGCTCTGGTCACTTACCAGCAGTGTCCCCATGCCAGTTTTCACCCAGCCAGGGTGAATGGACATGGCAAAGATCCCAAAGGGTTTGTACTCCAGGGCCTGGCACCGGGTGAGCATATTCACAGCTGTCTGGGGAAAGAGAAGCCCCACAAGGAACCATAGAGAGAAAGAGAAAGAGAGAGAAGGAGAGAGGGTGCGATGCTTCGGACGAAGGCTGCTCTAAGCCAGCGAGAGGAAAAACCTGGCCAAGTAGCAGCAGAGCACCCTGAGAACCGGCAGATCCACCGGCTGCGCCCTGCCGGAGGCTGACACCGACACATCCGCTAAAGGGGTTGACTTGGGGGCTGGAAAAGGGACAGAAAAGGGGAAGACTGGTGGCGGGGACAGCGACACCCACGAGAAGAAAAATCGCAGAATTTGGGACTTAGAACCAACAGGGGAACAAGGGGAGGTATGATAGAAACACATGTAAAATTATCTGTGGTGTGGAGAAAATGAAAAGGGAGATTTTATTTTCTCTCTCTCTACTTTTTCATCCCAGGGAAACTGTATACTGTATTTGCTGGAGTATAAGACTCACTTTTTTCCTGAAAACTACTGTCTGAAAATGGAATGAGTCTTACACACCGGTGTGTCTTATACGCTGGCAGACAGTATTTGCCAGTGTATAAATGGAGTGGGTCTTATATACCAGCAAATGCGGTATGTTTCTGTCACGCCTCCCTCCCATACGTGCCTTTACTCTCCCCTCTGATAACACCAGAACAATTTTGCAGAAAATGGCAAAGCAGAACCTGGAGGAGGAGGAAGGAAGGAGGAAGGAAGGAAGGCTGCGGGATGACGGGGCCACCGCGCCCCCTGGTGAGGCGACAGTGTAGGAACAGCACAAGGGGGAGTGGCGGGAGATGGTGGGGCAGGGGGGACGGGGAGGGGGCTCACAAAGGCGCCTCTGAGGTCCTTCTCGTTTTTACCCCAAAACGTGAAAGCAAAGGCCCCACGTGAAGAAAAGGGAGGGAGCTGATAAGGAGCGCAAAGGGAGAGGGCGTGGTTGGGAACCTCGCTTATAACCAAGCCAAACCCAAACCGATCCCTCCCGGGGCCTGGACGCTTTGGGGCACAGAGAGAGAAGAGCAATTAACGCCCCACTTGGAAGGAGGGCCACAACCGGCCACGAGGAGGCGCTCCCAGCTACGAGTGCGATACCAAGGCTGGGCAGAGGATCGGGGCCGGGGGAATCCTCCAGGCCAGAGGTGGGGAAGGGGCAGCCCCGGGGCCAGGCCCGTTCCCCCACCCCACCCCACCCCACCCGCCTCTAACTTGCAACGGAGAACTCAGGGCGATGTGTCCTATTTTCCCTCCTATTGACCGGAGTCCCAAGAGCTCCTTGCAGACAAATGAGTTACCGTGGCAAGCAGGCCAGTTCCTCCTCCACACCCTCTTTGAGGGCTGGTCCTTCTAGTTATAAATTAACTTGGGGGGCTGCAACTCCCAGCATTCCTCACCACTGGCTACATGAACAAGGAGAACACACCCGCAGGCCTTATTCTCATATAGGTTTGGAAGGCAAGTATCTAATGCTGGCTGAACTTTGCAGATAGCCAGACAGAAGTGTTCTGCGTGCCATAGAGCTGTTCCCATGCTTCACGGCTTATCGTTTCCGCGCCCAGTCTTCATTTTTAAAAAAACCTCTCCGTTGGATGAGAACCCAACAGCCCGTTTAATCCAGCCCCCTGATGTCAACCTCTGGAAAACAAAACTACAGGACACAAACCTGACAGGAATTGTTCAGCCCTCCAGAAGTTGGACTACAGCTCCCAGCACTCCTCACTATTGGCCATGCTGGCTGGTGGGACTTCTGGGAGTTGCAGTCCAGGATCAGGGGTGCACTCTGTCCACCCTTGCGTTTGCTGGCCCAGCCTGCTGTTTTGGTTGGGAGTTCCTTATGCCACAGATAAGAACAGTTTAAGAGGAACCAGGGCCATAAACCATCACAGTCCTTACCTTGCTGCAGCGGTAGGAGATGACTTCAGCCAGAAACCACCCGGCCATTTTTTCCAGGGAGGCAAAGTCGCTGGAGATGTTGACAATGGCCGCCTTGCTGCAGCTCAGCCCCTCCTGAGGGCTTCTCTGGGCCGCTGCCTTCAGCAAGGGGAGGAAGGCCTTGGGGGAAGCACGGAGGGGCCGTGAGAGAGAGGCCCTGCCCAGCCAGTGGCACCAAACTGCCCCCTCGCTCCTCCCTGTTGCAGGCAACGTTACGCCCACCCCGGGTCTCTCCCTGCTTTGTAAACAAGCGTACCCGTCCGCTGTCCCAACTTGACAGAGACGGTCCCTGTACATCTCCTGCGGTCCCACTTTTTCAGCGGCTCACTTTTCCCCTCCCACTTTCCCCTCACCTGGCTGACTTGCAAGATCCCGATGGTGTTGGTGTGGTAGAGATCGGTCATGTTCTTGGCTGTTTCATTTGCCAGGTTGGTGAATTTCACCAAAATGGCAGCGTTGTTTATTAGCAGCGCCAGCCCATTTTCTTTGACGCGTTCCTTGACCTTCTGCACAGCAGCCTCTATGCTCTTCAGGTCTCTGACATCTGCTTGGAGAGAAGGGGAAGCCATTAGAGGAGTCCTGCCACAACCACCAGCGGGGAGAAGAGTGCCCCCAGCCACAGGGTCAGGGCTCCCTGTAAGCCTGCCAGGACCCCACCCCACTGCCCTCCCCACCCCCGTGGCATTAGGATGGCATGAATCAGCCCCGCCCTCAATGCCAGCAAGGACGTTTTTAAAAACTGAAAGGGGCAAGTGAAGAATTTCCAGGGGAAACTGCTAAAATCTAACAGCCATCTGCACTGCCCATTGCCTCTTGAATGAATACAAACACCTACCAAGCTGGAGTGCTACCAGGTTTGGGTGATCTGAAGCCATCCTCTGTAACTTCTGGAAAAAAGGAAATCAGAAAAGCATTCCTTGGGGCAAGGTCCCTTTCCTTCTTTGCCACAGTGAAGGGGGGAGGCATCCCGGAGGGAGAGGAAGGGCACTGCCACGGTCACCAGCCCCCTTCTGGCTGAAGCGCAGCGGCCTGACTGGACCAGAAGCCCAAAGGAGGCCCTTGTCACTTCAGCCACCACCGTGGCCCAAATTTTGCACACACAGAGAGAAAGAGTCCTTGCCTCTGGCCTCTGGCTGCCTCTGGAATCGTGTTTGGTCTTCTCTCGCCCCCTGCTTCACCCCCTCCATGTCACCCACTGCTGGCAGCCTGTCCATCTTTGGGATTCAGCAGAGGCCGGACACCCCACAGGGAGCCTGGAAAGGCTTCCCAGACTCACTGGACACCAGCAGTCAGGTGTTGCCACCCCCACACCTGAGACTAGACATGACCTGAGAGTCTCAGGTCCTTCAAGCACTCCTTCCTCCTCGAAAGCAGGATGGGAAAGAGCACAGGACGAAGCTTATGGGGCATCTTAGGGGGCACGAGGGGACAAAAGTGGAGCTGGAGGAGCCCTGAACCCCTTTGTGCTGAGACACCCGGGGTCAGCAGTGGTGTGGGGTCATGAGAACCTCCTGCTTCGACTCCCACATCAACCTGTCAGCAGCAGAGGAGTTGTAACTCTCCCAAAACAGAAATGATGCAAACAGTTTTAATTCTGTAGACCGCTTAATGGCCCTTTAAACCATATTTTTCTACGTGTGTTTATCTACGTGTGGCTTTACCTGTATTTCTTTTTATCTTGTCTAATGTCTAATGACAGTCTAATGTCATTTCAAATATAATTTTTAAAATGTGTTTATCTACTAGTGTTTTACTTGTGTTCTGTTTTATTTTATAAGCTGTCGTGAGTCCTAGCTTTGCGGAAAATACAGAGTCCAAACAGGCTGATATAATAGAATACCTTGCAATAGTTGCTGGCATTGGCACAGGTGGAGTTGTTGGTGAATGTTGGTGTGTGGGGCTGCATGTCTTGTAAGCTGAAAGTTTGGGGATTGTTGGATATAAGCAATTATGTGAACATTCCAGTACTAGTAATTAAATGTGAGTTTCAGCCCCTCCACCAGATACATTATCAATAATAAAGGGTCAAGCTGTACTCTATGGTTAATATGCAAGGAGCAGGTGAACCTCTTTTTCTTACTTATTCTCACGTAAGCATACACGGATGAAATCCAGACTGCCACACACGTATAGGAGACCCAACACCCCCCCACATTCTGAAACACACACACACACACCCTGGAATGTCAGCGGTGGGTTTTTCAAGAGCCCCTGAGTGCATGGGCTGAAAAAGAGGCTGATAAAGGAGTGTCACTTGAAAGTTGCCTTTAAAACTAACTAGAAACCCTTCCTCACTACACCAATAATGTGATACTGCTCTTGTTCATTTCTGCTGCTCTTCAAAGGTAACTTCATTGTCCTCTTGCCATACAAAAATAAAAAGGTAGCTTGTTACAGGTTGCTGCACCACTGGTGAGTGATTCATTCCAAGCCCTGGGCCACCCTGGGGCTGCTCTTACCTTGCCGTCACTGCTTTCCAAGTCGAGGCTGGTGGCAAAGATCCACTCGGGGGGGTCCGGCATCTCCATGAACCGCTTCACCAGCCCCAGGCCAATCCCCCGGTCAGAGCCTGTCACAAAAACACTCCGGGGACGAAACCCCTCCATGATTGCCAGTTTCTTTTGTCACTTTCCAGCGGCTTGTGTTCTTCTCTAGACCCTGTTTCTCCTCGTTTGTTGCTCAATCTTGCTGAGAGTGCAGGTCTTTGACAAACGCAAGGTGTGCATTTCAGTTTCCAGAGGGAATTCCCAGCACAGCGCCTGCCTCAACAGCTCATTAATCATTCCAGGAATGCAAGGACAGTAAAGGAGTACAGAACAAAATAAGAGGATGAGATGCTTCCTCCAAATTCCCCATCCACTCAGGAGCCAGGAATTGGCATGCGGGCACGTAGTAAGCATTATTAGCTTGGCTCCCAGAATTTTAGGGCCTGACTCATGCCTTTCAGATGCAGGCCATTACAGGTGTCTTCCGAGACCTGCCCCCCTCACCACAGGTCCAGCATCTTTTTGCCTGCTGGCGGAGTTGCTAAGTGAGCAACCGAGTGAATGGTCTCCTGCCCATTCTGCTCATGCGGGACACAACCCAAAGGCGCCAGAAAGCCAGAGCCGTGCCCTTTCCTGCATGCTGACAGATGCAAAAACACATTTGTATTCAGGCATCTTGAAGAGAGTCACAAATAGGCGATAGAAATGGGTGTGTGCCACAACATCTGATCAGCCGAATGCATAATGGCTCTGGGGCCCAAGAGGCCACCACCAAGACAGGACGCGGAGAAGCAAAACAGGTCTCCACTGGCCATCGTGCTGTTGTGGTCCAAGCACTGGACGATGGCCTTGGAGACCAGGGTTCAGTTCCTCACTCGGCCACGGAAGCCCACTGGTGGACTTCGGGCACGCCACGCACCCTCAGGCCCGGAAAAAACCGTAATAGGGTCACCTTGGGGTCACCATAAGCAAGAAGCAACTCGAAGGCATACAACAATAAAAACAACAACAACGCGCAGAACACATCATATAGAAAGCAGAATTAAGCTCGGGGGAAGCAGGCCTGATAATTGCGGGAAGGTTTAAGATAGGCATATGGCATCATATTACTGGCAGAAAATAACGAAAACTTGGAATGGCTGCTGAGGAAAGTTAAGGACAAAAGTGCCAAAGGAGGGCAACATTTGAATACTAGGAAGAGAAAATTAATGACCACAAATGATTCACACAACTTTGAAGCACGGAATGAAGACACAGAAATAAAGATTTGCTGCTTCTTGGCTCAGTGTGGAGACTGTAGTAAAGAAACCAGAAGACAAAGACTTGGAAGGGCAGCCACGGAGAAAGTAAGGAAGATCTTTGAGCCTAAAAGTATCTCACAGCAAAGCCAGAGCCACCCAGACCAGCCTATGTCCCATCCTATGTTTAGTTGTGGAGGCTGGAGAGGAGAGAATGCTGGCCGGAAGAGAATCCGCCCATTTGAAAAGAGGCGCTGGAGGCAAGTTCTATGGACACCCTGGACTACCAAAAAGAGAGCCAAATGTGTCTCAGAGCGAACGAGGGAGCCAGTGTGGCCGATTGGTCTGAGTGGTGGACTAGGGCTCTGGAGACCAGGCATGGAAATCCACTTGGTGACCTTGGGCAAGTCACACTCTCTCAGCCTCAGCAAAGCCCTTCTGACCCCATTGTGCCAAAAAAATCCCTCTGATAGGTTCACTTTTGAGTGGCCGTCAGTTGGAAGCAAGTTGAAGACACACGACAACAACTTAGAGCAATTCAAGCCTGAACTCTCCCCTGAAGCCAAGATGGAAGCCATGGCGTCTGTGAGTGCTGAGCAGGCCTGTTGGTGAGAACAGCTCTTCCTGAAAGTCCCTCCTTCACGGGTTGCCAGAAGCTGAAGTTGACTGCCTGGAAAATTGCAGCAACCACAGCCCTGAAGAGACGGGTGGGGTTTTCTCTCCCGGAGGCCCTGTGACAGCTCCCTGCTTCGCTTCCCTCCTCTCTTCTGTTCCTCAGGTGCGGAGGTTGGATTCTGTGAGCTGCAGTTCAAAAAAAGTAACTTTTCCACAGTCCAATCAGGTGCGCACTACAGCCCTGAAAAGCTTAAGATGGGAAGGGGAGCTCTTGTACCACCTTTCATGCCCATCACTCAATTAGCACTACAAACTGAGATTGTGGACCCAGGTAAAAACTGGGCAGACTCAAACCAGAGGCAAGGAGGTTCCAGCCACCCCTGACCGAGGCGCCCTCGGTCGCCCTGGAGGTTCAAGGGTGGAATGACCTCCCTCGAGGTCGGGTGGGCGCCCTCCTTCACCCGAGGCCTTGAGACAGAGCCCCGGTGCCCGCTTCTCCCAGCGCTTGGGTGGTAGGTTTCCGCGCAGCAGCGGTTGGACTGGGGGCCCTTCAGGGTGCCGGGCGACTCTGCCCGGCACTTCCCCCACCGCCATATCTTGTCGTGGGAAACACTGCCTGCGCGTGGACCCCCACCGACCATTTGTGGCTCGGAAGCTCCTTTCCACCGTCCGGCCAACGGCTCCCGAGGCGCCCCCGGGGTCTGCCTACACAGGAAGGAGTGAGGGACGCCTCGCCCCTCCTCCTTCCCCAAACTGCAGATCCCAGGGTTCCACAGGTTGGAGCCATAGCCGCGGGAGCGGTGCGAAACTGGGATCGGGGTGCAGCTCAGACGGACCCCTCCTTGGCGCTACCGCCGCCCCCGACCCCGTTCGCCGCCCGGCCCCGCCGGCTCCGCGAGGCTCTTCCTGCCCCGGGCCGCGGCCCGCGCCTTCCCAGGGGCCCGGGGTGGAGGCGCTTCCCCACCGCCCCGCTTGCTCATCGCCGAGGTCCCCGCGCAGGTTCCTCGGGGAAGCCGGAGAACCGGCCGGGCCGGGCAACCCGGCCAAGCGCCCTCGCGGCGGTCTCCGCGGCTCCGGGGCGGAGGGGGAGCCAGCCGGGCGGGCCGGCGGGCAGGCGGGGAGGAGGAGGGACGCACGGGGCTCCCGACGCTCGCAGAGGACCGGCGGCACCGACGACGGCAGCCGCCCAGCCGAGCCTCAGCGGAGGGACGGACGGAGGGACGGACGGAGGGAGGGCGTCGGGGGAGCCGCCGCCGCTGTCGCCGCTGCTGGGGCGGACGGTGGGTGCGCGACTGGCGGGGCGGGCGCTGCGGCAAAGGGGGCCCTGAGCCGGCCACCGGGGCGGTCGCGAAGGCCGGGCCGCGGGGGGCTCGGGCGCTCCCTCGCCGGGGCTCCGGGGAGGCGTCCGGGGCAGGGTGCGCCCGACCTTTGTCTCCTCGGCCGCCCGTCAGTCCCGGTTGCCCTCCGGCATTCCCGCGGCGGAGACCCCCGCCCGGCCCGTGGGCTCTGCCGGCCAGGCCGACCCCTGCGCGCCGAGGAGGGGCTCTGGAGACGGGGCGGGGGGAGCGGAGGGGATGCCGGGGCCTTCGGGGCCTTCCTGACGGAGGGCGACCCCCTTCCGCGGCCGGATCCCTTCCGAGGAGGCTCGCCTCCGTGGCCTTGCTCTGAGGCTGCGAGAGCCGGACTTGCTCGGGGTCATCCTGCGGGGTCTCCGGGGTCGGATGGGGATTCCGGCAGCCTGGATGGGGAGGCGCCCCCGAAAACTCTGCCGCACCCTCGTCCCCCTCCCGCAGCCGGAGGAACAGGCGCCCCGTGGACCCGTCATCGGGCAGGCTCACCACGGGGTTTTCTGGCCAGATTTGGTCAGAGGGGATTTGCCTCGCCCTCTTCTGAGAGAGCGTGACTTGCCTCCCCCCCCCCCGCGGTGCCCCGGCGGGCGTGAGTGGGAAGGACCCGCTGGGAGGGGAGAGGCGTCTGCGTGTCTTCAGGGCATCCTCAGTTCTGGCAGGAACGCCGCCTGCGCGCTGAATTAGTCTTTAACGACCGTGCGTTCTGGACCGATCCGCGGAGACTACGTGTCGGGTTAGGATGAGACCAGACGCTACCCTGAGACGTCGTCGCCGCGGCCGCTGCCGGACTTCGAGCGGTCCGGCTGTTCGGACGCCGTCTGCGCGTGCGCCGACGGAGGGGCCCCCCGATTCTCTGCGTCCGCGCCGCCGGCGGAGGGGCGCGCGGAGGGGGGGCGCCCGCGTGTCCTGACCGCCCCTCTCCCTTTCTCCGCGGCTCCTCCAGAGGGCGAGCAGCAGCAGCCATGGAGGGCTTCGAAGTGCAGAGCGTGCTGGTGGCGGGGGGCGACGCTGGGGCCGGCCTGGGCCTGGTGGAGGCGTTCGTGGAGCTGCCGCGCCCCCCCCGGCTCCTCTTCGCCACCTGCCGGCATCCGGACGGGCCCGGAGCGCAGGTGAGAAGAACCCGGGGGGAGGGGGGACGGGCGTCAAGCAGATGAGAGCACGTTCCCTCTTCCTGTTGTGAGGACGCTTCGCCCCTTCGGGCGGGTGGGTGGCCGAGGAATGGCAGCAGCGAGCAGCGTGGCGAGGAAATGCTCCGGGGAGGGTTTCTTTGGGAGCGGGCCGAGGGACGGTGGGGGAAACGGGCACCCGGCGCCCCAAGTGGGTCGGGGAAGGGAGAAGGAAAGGGCCGGTGGGCGTGGTGGCCCCACACCTCCTTCCTTGAGTGCGGGGGCGCCAGGGGAGGGGGCGCGGTGCTGAGGGATTGGGCTGCGCCTTAGCCGGTTGGCGGCGGCTGGTGGAGGCGAGGGTCCTGACTGGAGGCGCCGAGAGGAAGGTCTCGCCGGGAAAGGAGCGCCTGAAACGAGGGAGCAGAGGCTGAAGAAACTCGCAAATGATACAATCCGTGAAAGTCAAACCTCCACATTTGGAGGTCCGACTGTACAAGCCTGTTTAATTCGAAGTTGCCGCCTCTTTTTCCCAAGAGGATCCTCACCTTTAACGCTTACTTTGCAGTCCGGTACGACGTCCCGACCGGTATAACTTTCCCCTTTTCCATCTCTTTCTTTCCCTTCCCGTCTCCCCCTTCCAGGCACTGAAAGAAATGTCTCTCAGGGACTCAAAAGGCTGCACTCTGGTCGTCCTTCAGCTGGGTCTGTATTTAATCTGTCCCTGGATTTATGACTTTTGCACACACATCTCCCGCTGCTTCTGCTGTAGCCACTGGTCAGCCTGAGAAACCTTGCGGCTTTTAAAAAGGGGGTGGATGGATCATGCACCCTCCTTGGCGGTAGTCTTAGTCCAGGAGCCCCTTGGGGCTGTATGCTGGTTCCACCCGTGGTAAAGCTGGAGACCCAGCGTGGTGTCGTGGTCTGAGCATCAGACCTTGACCCTGGAGGTCAGGGTTCAGTTCCCTGCTCGGCCACAGAAACCCACTGGGTGACCTCGGCGCGTCGCACAATCTCAGCCCCAGAAAGGCCCATAGGGTTGCCGTGAGTCAGAAACGACTTAAAGGCACACGGCGACAACGTCGGTGTAATTCCTCTTTCTGACTTGGTGCGAGTGGCCGTCTCGCAGCTCCTTCTGCCACAGTCGTTTACCAGGGTGCACAATGGGTGCGGGTGGCATCCGAGCGAAACTTCTCCTCTCCCTCACTGGGCAAATAGCCAATGACTGGCTGCGTGGTTGTGCCACAGCCATTCCCCTGTGCCCCTGCTTGGCCTGCCTACTGATGCATCTGCTGGCCTGATGCCCGAGAACACCAAATGCACCTCTTGCTCCTCCGGCTTTGGACCGGAGGAGAGGAGGGCCCAAATGTTTCCCTTTAACCCACAGACGTCACAGACCCTGAGAGCATCAAGGAAGCTGCCAAGAAAGTGGGAGAGCAGGTGGGCAGCAGTGGCCTCAACCTGCTCATCAACAACCTCACCGTCGCCCGCGACACAACGCTTGAGACAGAGAACGCCCAAAGCATGGCGGCCGTCTACACCACCAACACAATTGGGCCCCTGCTGGTGTGCCAGGTAAGGGCACGGCGTGGCCAGTTAAGACTTCGTGGCCCTCCACCCTCTGAGAGGAAGCGACGCAAATGTCGGGTCGGATCGGGATTCCTGCTGGCCGCAGAGCGCGGTAGCTCTCCAGTCCCGTGGGAGCAGCCCAGGAAGGAGCCGTGGGGCTGCTACGCGGAGGAGGCCCCCAAAGCAGGAGGGGGGCTTGTGCGCCACGTCTCTCTCCATCTCTCTCCCCCCTCGACAGGCGTTCCTGCCTTTGCTAAAGAACGCGGCCTGCGCAAACTGGTGGTCCAACCTGAGTTGTACCAAGGCGGCCATCGTGAACCTCTCCAGCAGCCGTGCCTCCCTCTCGCTTGTGGATGGCTGGAGAGAGAAGCAGGACGTGGGCTACCGTTGCAGCAAGGTAGGGGCTGAGGTGTACTTGTGGGGAGAGGGGAGGGAGGGAGAGCAGGAGGAGGGACTCTCTTGTAGCAAAACCCCACATTTGATACATCGGATCCCGGGACTGCTCAAGCGCCTCTCCCACTCTGGCTGGGGGTCAGAGGGAGGCTGGGGGCAGCAGGCACCTGCTCTGTCACAGGGACAGTGAATACGCTTTGGGTTTTGGTCCAAACTTTAACAGGACTACTCAAGTTGCTAATTGGAGCGGGTAGGGTTTGGCCCTTGGGGTGCTCCTGTACAGCTCAGACTAAAACCTGGAACAGATTCCTTGCCCCCAACAGGGACGCCACCAGCCTCTGCTGCTCAAGGTGGGGCGTGAAGGAGGGATATTCAGGGGGTCTGCAATGAAGACTAAGCTGGAAGACAGATTATCTGGGGCGGAGGTTGGAAACTCATCCCTTCTGGCAAGGTGAAGGCGGCCGCGGGCGGAGGGAGAGGGGTCCGTGTCCTCCTCTCTTCCACGCGAGGTCGGGACTGTGCTGCCAGTGGGCCTGCCTTGAATCTGAGGCCTTCGGCAGAGGCCCTGGGGAGCGGGTGTCCTACCAGGCACCCCAGGAGGCTGGGGCTGGTGGCCCCGGGAGGCAGGGCCTTTCCTGTGGCCGCTCCCCAACCGTGGATCTCCCTCCCAAGGGAGGTCTGGTGGGCTCCCGCCCTGCTGGGCTCCCAGGCGGTGGCCAAACGCTGTTTTTCCATGGTGCTGTCACTTAAAATACATTTCAGTGCACTTTGCCTTGGGATTCCTGCTGGGCAGAAAAGTAAAACCTATAAACAACAAGGTCACAGAGGGTTCTGGCAGCAGATCCGAGATGTTCACACAGCTTGTGAGAAGGTGGCCGGCAAGGCTGAACTCTTTCGGCGGGCACTCTGTACTCCCCCAGAGGGCTGGCAGACAAGGGTCCACTCTCCTCTCAAGGAGGTCCAGCCAATCTTAGTACGGCAGGGGAAGCCCCTTCTCCTCTCTCAGTCTCAGTTGCCTTGCCTGCAAAAGAGGGGCCAAAGGGGCTTGAAGGAAGGCCCAGCTTCGATATGGGTTCTGATTAGGCACCATCTCTGGGCGCTGGCCGAAATGCTACCCGCCTGCCCGGTGCCCATCGGGCACACCAGGGCTGGAACCGGGTGGTGCGGCTGGCTTATAGCGACGAACAAGCGAGGGTTGCCCTTCCCTCTTCATGCCCGAGAGGGAGGCAGAGTCGGGTGGAGCCCGGCCGCGCCTGGACGCCTCTCCTGCCCGTGTGCTTCCTCTGCAGGCGGCCCTTAACATGGTCACTCGGGGCCTGGCCCTGAGGTACCGCTGCTGGGGGATCCTCTCCGTTTCTCTCCATCCTGGCGGGGAGGAGACAACCAAGCTGGGCGTCGAAGAGGTAGGCGGAAGGCAAGAGGACCGTGATGAGGGAGGGAGGGAGGGAGGGGGGGTGACCGGGACCCCTCTGTTAGCCCTTTCTGCTCCTTTTCCCCCATGGGCTTCCACAACCAGGAAGCTGTAGAAACTTTTAAAAGGAAACAAACTTGGGACTTGATCAAGAGGGAGACATCCACAGGGATTCCAGCGTGTCCCTTCTTGAAAACTATTCATAGAATTGGAGCCTTGGAAGGGAGCCCCAACCCCCCCAAGTCCAACCTCCCCCAGGTGGGAATCCAGTGCCACAGCCTCCCCGGCAGGTAGGCTGCCCCTGCCGTGTAAAAACCACCGATGCAGGGAGAGCCCTCCCCTCTCTTCAGGACTCCATTTTGACCAGAGATAATGGAAGTGGTGGGTGGTCCGGGGGGTGTCAGTGTCCCCGGGAAGGTACCACTGTAGTCCTTGAACCATTTGGGGGGGAATTCAAGGGCCTCCATCCATGGCCCAAAGGCACAGATCGCTGCACAATTTTAGCCATTACTGCTGCTGGCAGCCCTCTTATTGCCGCCCAGATCTGGTTTGGCCCACTCCTGGCCTGCTTTTGTGCTGGAGGAAGAGCTCCCGTTTGTATGCGTGTGGAGCAGGGATGGGCTTCTCTGCCAAGGCAAAGGCCGGGTGCAGAGGAGACCTTTCCGGACCATGGTCACGGGGGGGGGGGCAAAAGTGAATGCCCCCTCCCTCAGGGATGAGAACCTCTTGCTGACGACTTACCTTTTTAAGAAATCCACCGGAGTGCTAGCTTTATGATCGGCACCTCGTCCGGTCTGGTCCCGTGGCAGTTTTTAGTTCATCCCCATTTCCGCAGGCCCGCCCCCGTTCTCTAAGGCACCCTTCCACAAATCTCTACACCCCAGGACCCCGCCCCCCAAAAAAGGCTGGCACGGGGCACCCTTTGCACATTTCCCAGCTTTAGCGCCCCCGCCCTGCGTCTCTTGGGCCTCCGGCCCGGCCGCTCCGAGCCTCCCCACCGGCAACCTCTGCCCCGGGGCCGGCCCACCGTGAAGAGGCCTCCCGGCCCAGGAAGGCTCCACAGCAGCGGGCAGCCTCCTTCTTCCGGGATGCCCACGCTGTTCCAGGGCCTGCTATTTCCGGCCTGCTCCGCCAGCCAGCTCGGGCACGCTGGGCTCTCTGCCAGTGCCGGGGTGACGGCGCAGTCCCATCGCTGGAGCCGCACGGACACCGTGGGAGAGCTGACCTGGGCGCACCTCCTGCTCTGGTGCACAAACACGCAGAGAGAGTTCCTCCCTCTCCCCTTCTCCTTCCAGGAGGACCTGGGCGTGGCTGCCAGAGCAAGAGGGATGCTGGAGGTGCTTTCCCGACTTTCTTCTGATGACAACGGAGCCTTTCTGGACTGGAGAGGACAAGCTATCCCTTGGTGAGGGGAGCAGAAGACAGAAGATGGGGGTGACCCCCACCGGCCCCCGCTGCTGGGGTGGGGAGGGGTGCTGCGAAGACCGCGGGCACCCCAAGTTGGGGGGGGCTTTGATGTCCTCTGCTGGGTGGGGAGCGGTGGGAGAGAGGGAATTACAGGGGCTCTTGCTCAGACCTCTGCCAAGGGCCGTCGCTTTCGAAGTCTGTGCTCCCTTGGGCAAACGAGGGCTCCACTGAGTCGCCAGCTTTTTCAGTGGATGTGTGAACAACATCCTGCTGGAACGTAACCCTAATGAAACTGTGGTCCAAACCAGTGAGGGCTAACTGGCCTAGGCCTGCAGGCTGGGCTTTTGAAACAGCTGGCATTTTTTTAGACAGCACATTAGAAATTAAACCGGTACAAAAACTACCCCTACACACTTGAGCTTCCAGAAGTACATCATGTAGTTACCTTGAAGCAAACAAACAAAAGCCAACAGCATGAAATACCCACTCCCAGAAATATCTGACTAGCGTCTAAAATGTTATGGGGAGAAGAAACTGTTACCCTTTGAAAGTGCCACAAGATTATTCTTTTGCGCCTGTTGTGCTGACCTAACAGAGTGGCCCTTGGACCAAGCCAAGAACAACCCACATGGGGCCTATGTGGGGCAGAAGCCGCTCTGTTTATTTATGCTTTATTTCATAGCAAGGACGGGGGGCTCTCCCTTCCCTCCCCCCCAACATACATATACACAATTTGCCCAGCGGGGGGGGGGGGGGCGACTGCATGCCGGTGGCAACGAACAGTGCCATGATGGGCAACTACGTGACAGAGAGATATGCCCACACTTGGGTTTCTGTGGCCCCTCTCCCCCTGGCACCTAAGCCTCCGTGGGGCACAGGGGGGCAGAGGCTGAGGCAGGGCTGGTGAAGGAGGCACCCGGCACCCCCACGGAAGCTGCGGCACCATGGGAATGAAAAGACTGTAGAATTTTCCCGATAGAAGAGTTTTGAGGAAATATTGTTGATAATATCATGCAGTCACACAGAGTATTTATGTACTGAATTTACACCCCACTTTTCTCCAAGGCCGGGATCCCAGGCAGCAAAGTATAAAAGACCTGCCAGATTTAACAGGCTTGGATCAGGGTTTTCCAAGTTACCTCTCCTTAACTCACTGTGTGGCAGTTGGTGCAAGACAACTGATGGAAAAGGAGAGGCTGTCTGTCCCCTCCACCGTTTCAAGTCACCGATGATGAAATCTGGCCCCCTCCAGGGGTCTGCTGCACAGCTCCCGCCCAGATGTGTTGGTGTCAGTTGGCACGTGGAAACTGCTTCCTTGACTTGGATCCCACCATTAAAAGGAGGGTCTGGCTGTGGGGAACGCTGCCCCCCAGGGCAGAGAGTGGTCCGGCCACACACTCAGAATGGTGCCCCCCCAAGGCCTCTCAAACCCAGCGCATATTGGAGGAGCAACAGGAATGCAATGCCGGTTAGCAACCGGCAATGAGATTAATTGAACTTGAGCGTGAGCTGCTATGCCCAAGCCAAGCATCGCCCTTCACCTGGGACCACCCCCACCCCGATCCTTCCAGGAAACCGAAAGGAGCTTCTGGGAAGGCAGCATCGGGGCTCCTTGCTCCCCCTCGAAGACCAGCAGGTCTGAGTTGGCAGATGCCAGAACCCAAATTGATGCAGATACGGATCATGCCCGGAACAATCCCTTACCGGGTGGTGATGGCTGCAGGTGTTGGCAGTGCCAGGCACTTGAGTCTCCTTCCTCTGCACCGACTACAAAACTCCCACCGGCAGGATTCGTTCAGAGGCCCAGTTTTGTCTCCCTCGAGACCTGCTTGCCTTGATTTTGGGGCTCCAGCCACCCTGGCTGACTCAGCTCAAGACCCCAGCTATGCCCCAAGGGCCACGCACTCCCTCACACGCATCTATTCCGACGTGAACAGGTGTGCCTGGAGAGCCCACCTGGGCGCAAGGTCTTTGGGGATACAGTCCACACACACAACCTGGTTTGCCTGACCCCAGACCCCCAAGCCCGTCAGGCCAGAGACACAAAGTGCAGAATTCAACACAAGGAAAAAGGTACAGGTTTTATTTTATACAACCAAACACAAAATAAATCCAGGGGTTTTTCCTCAACTGTAGCCGGTGAAGTTAAAAAGTACAAAAAAGAAGGGAGCAGCAAGGGCACATAATACTGATCAAAAGAGAGGTGGGCAGCCAGAGGCACAGGCTGCGTGACAGCAAAGGGAAGGCAACCCCCCGATCCATCCCTATCCCTACCTACAAGATTCCCCGAGGAGAAGACAGGGGCTGGGGGTGCCAGGGAGCGGCTGCAGGAGACCAAGCCACAACAAGGCCTTGGCCCACAGGAGAGAAAAGGGGCAGAAGGCCCCAGCCACCCAACTCTCTGCAGCTTAGGAAGCGGCAGGAAGATTTGGCAAGCGGCTCTGCCAGAAAGCTGGGCAGCCCAGGCTTTGGCCTTCTGCAGCAGGACATGACAGCGGGACCAAGAGGCGCGCCCTGCCCATGTATCTGCCCCTCTTGGTCGCGGCAGGCCAGCTCTTCTCTTTTTTTGCCGGTGCAGCTTTCCTTCAGCCCAAGCGCAGCCACCGCATGCGAGTCTGAGACCTTCTGTGGTTCGCAGGGACAGCCTTTCCCCGTCTGACCCTGCAGGGCAGGCCTGCCATGCTTACAGCCAGTCGTTCACTTGGAAGGGGGCTCAGACGGGGTCCCAGAGACACAGCAAGTGACAAAACCACCACCAAGGGCCATGGGACCTCAGTAGGACACCACTGCCAGGTGCGTCCCAGCAGACGTGGCCCCGAAACCATCTCTGCAAGCTCAGAACATTCATTCTGGCCACTGGACACAACTGCTCTTCTGAGCTGACAGCGTCCTGCCTTCCAGGAAAGGTGGTGTGGCAGACCCTTCCCCAGAGCTAGAAGAGGTGGGT
The DNA here is from genome assembly GCA_030412105.1 of Cyclura pinguis. Lineage (NCBI taxonomy): Eukaryota > Metazoa > Chordata > Lepidosauria > Squamata > Iguanidae > Cyclura > Cyclura pinguis. Next base: position 459,922 of record CM059607.1, read on the forward strand.
GGGGGTCCCGTGGGAAGGACAGATGGCAAGACCCAGGCAGGAGAGACCAATCTCCAGTCCACACCCCCATGCCAGCAATTCCCTTCCTCCCCTGTGCTCAAGGGGGCCCACTCCGCCTGCACTGCTTGCCCCCGTCTCTGCACCCCCTTGCTTCCCCAGACGCAGCCTTGTTCCAACACTGGCACCCCACTGCACATCTTCCTGCCTCCCCCCACCACCCTGTGGTTCCTGCAAAAATGAAACGAGCAGGCAACTGAAAGCACAGAAGAGCTGCCTCAACTCACAGACCAGAGAGGGCAGCCCAGTGGTCTTCCCTTCCCTTCCCTTCCCTTCCAGCTCCCAGCCCCCAGCAAGGGGGCAGCTTTCTGCTGCTCACGGGGCCCAGGTGCTGAAGGAAAGATTGTCTTCTGCTGCTCATGCCACGGTGGCTCCGGCACAAAGAGAGGCAGCACTGCGTGGCTGCAAAGCCAGAGCCAAATCCTTTTCCCTCTCCACCCCCCGGCAACAAGCCCAAGCGAGCAGGAGAAAGGGAGGCTGAGGAAGAGGGGGCTGCTGAAACTGCAGAGACAGAGATGAGGAGGAAGAGAGGAAGAAGCACGCAGAGAGAAAAACCAAGAGTCCAAGGCAGCCCAGAGTACAAGGGAAGGCCCAATCCCCCCTCATGCCCAGAGACTGGGAGAAGGACACAAAAAGCAGGGCATGTGTGTTTGCGGGGGACTGATAGAGCCGCCTATTCCTTCCGCCTTTCACAGGAAGGAAGGAGGCCTGAGAAGCACAGGGCAGGCCCATGTCATTCTAAAGATCCTGGCTGATTTTAAAAATCTGACCTCGCGTGCAAGAGATCAGGTGGCCATCCTGTTAGGGGCCAACAGCCAAACATCTCGAGAGCCGGTTTCCTAGCTGCAACCAAGAAAAAGACTCTCGGGTCTCCCATCCATCCTCACGCACAAGACAGACGTGGGGATTTGCCTGACGTCCTTCTCTCACGTTTCAGCCCAACCTAAAAATAACGGAGGAGGGATATGTGGGAAGAAGGAAGGAAGGAAGGAGCAAGCACAACATGTTAAGTTACTGTTGCAGGAAGGTGCCTCTGGCCATCCATGGGAACTGCACCACTGCCCTGTCCCACACTCCCTCATTCTAGATAATTTAACATCAGAAAAAGGAACATTTATTCAGTACTGTCTGGCATGATTGCACTTTTAAAGGAGCGCCGAGCCCTTCGCCCAACCTGGTCCTTCTGGATACAAAAGCTACGTGTCCAAAAGTTCCAGACAAGTCTGTCGCTTTGCCTTCTTGCCCGTCAGAAACCCAAAGAAAGGACCCCCCCCACACACACACCCAACTTCACTAGACCCCCTTACCCTCCCCAGAGAAGTGCCGTGAATGTAAAACAAGGCCCAGTACAGAAAACCCCCAAAGGAAAATGGCAGCCATTCATCTGGGCGGGAGCCCAGTTCTAACAGCTTCTTTAAGCATTTCAGGAAAGCCCAGTTGTCAAAAAGGTAATAAAGACATTGAACATAAATTCTGGAAGCCTTCAGGACTAAGGGAAAAAAACAAGACAGAGCTGGAGCCCTCCAGATCCAGCTCTATAAAGACCCCCAAGAGACCCCTTTTTCTCTCTCTCTCTTTGGTGAGAGAGAGGCAGCGCTGATTCCCATTTCCTCTGCCGGGGCAGCCCGTGAGGGACTCCAGCTGCTGGAGAAGGTCTGCGCTACCCTTGCTAACTCTCCCGTGGCCTTCAGGAACCCTGCGGCCCCCCAGGAGAGCAAAATGAAGGACCAAAACCAAAAGTGAATTCATAAATCTGCTCTGCAGTCCAGCAGCTCTCCACCCTTCTGGGGGAAGGGCACTGGGGATGCCGGAGGTGCCAGCTGCCAGCCCCTCCTGCCCTCCAGCCCCCCACGCCACCCCCCAGCTGCCAAGAGCAAGCAGCTTCCCCACCGCCAGAATCCCCCACCCTCCCGCCAGGCTGGCCGCAGCCAGGCTCCTTCCACCCTCTCCCACGATCAGAACGACGATAATAAAACGCGAGGAGGAAGAAACACGGGGGTAGAGCAGGAACAAAGATCCCTGGCTCTGGAGCCGGGCTCGCGGGACATGGCTTGCCGTGACAGGGGGTCCACGGTCCTGGTTTCTCCAACCCCGGATGGCGGCCACCGGAACGAGGGAGAGGGAGAGAAGGGAGGGAAACGCCACGGGGCCCGACCATCTGAGTGCCTCTTGCACGGTTCCCCCACCCCTCACAGACACAGACTCGGGTCTCACAGCAAGGAGAGGGAACGTCCGCTCCCGACTCCCACCGGGCCGGGACGAGCGGCCTGTGTCTACCCCTCAAACGCCTGCCGGCAACAGAGCCAGCGTGCGGAAGGGGAAGAACCCTCCCCAGCGAGGCTCCTGCGCCCAAAACGCCCCCTGGAGTTTCCGTGATCGTAAAACCAAAGACAATACCGCATTGCTCTCTGCTTTTTAAACATCAAAATACAAAAAGGAAAGCCAAAAGGGACTTTTCTGGGCAATCGCCACTTATCCAAGAAAAGCTGATTGTTGTTGCTGATTTTGTTTTTTCTAAAAAAAGGGTCTGTAGAGATGTAAGTGCTTTTTCAAGCAGTCTTGCTTGGAGACGGGGAGGCGGCTCAGCCGGGAGCGTCCACGTTCAGGCCGGCCGGCCGAGGAAGCCCGCCGGGCCTCTGAGAATTCAGCCGGGTAGCCGGAGAAAACTCCCGACCACCACCCGCCGCCTTCGCTCTCTCCTCCGGCCGCCGCCGGCCACCTCAGCACATCCTCCTCCCCGGCGCCCTCCTTCGGAGGAGGGAAAGGGGGCCTCGGTCCACCGGCGGGCCTGAGTGGGAAACCCGCGGCTCCCCTGGGCGGGCGCCTCTCCCGCTGGCAAACCTCCTCAGTTTGACCGCTCCCCCTGCCCCTCCGCGCGCCTGTCCTCGCTCCGCCTTCTTCCGAAGAACAGCTTCCGGCCGAACCGCCCCCAGAAACCGCGCGTCCCTCGCGCTCCTTCCGACACAGAGGAGATCCCGCGCTCGGCCCACCCGGAGGATAGGAAGGCGAGCCACCCCCACGGGCCCCTCCGCCAGAGGCCCCTCCGCTCCGGGTCAAAGCTGGGAAACGGAGTTCTCGAGGGTCAGTTGCCACGGTAAACGTCTATCTTGTTCATCTTCTCCAGGATGTCGACGACGTGGGCCTCAAAGTCGGCATCGTGCACCCCGGTTTTCCGGAACTCGCCCGCGTAGCGATTGTTCTCCCAGTAATGGTGCCAGTTGCCCCGGCTGTCGGCGCCAAAGCCAAAGACGTTCACCTGCAGCTCGCGGAAGGAGAACGGAAGGGAGAGGCCCTGTGACCGCGGGGAACGGACCCTGGCTCCACAAGGCCTCGCTGCTGCAGTGCTGCCCCGTGGCCCAAACCCACCAGCCTCCAACATCCCCCTGCCAGTCCCGCTCCCGCCCGCTGGGGAGCCGGAGGACAGGGGGCTCGGCCCCTTCTTCCGCAGGAGGAGGGAGCCCCCCGTCTCCCCCTTCCTCCTCCCTTCTCCAGACCGACGCTCTCAAGTCTCTCTGCCGTCCTGCACGGGACCCGATCTCTAAACTGCTCACCACCCCCCTGCTCTCCCCCCAGTTATCCTCCTGAAAATACGGCACCTGGAATGGTGCGCGGTCCCCCAGAGGCGGTCTGTTTAATGCTGAACCGAGTGGGATTCTTACCCCCCACAATCTTACCCTCTGAGTCCCTTCCTGAACCCCATGACCACCCGTGCCTTCCCCACGCACCCTGGCCCCTGTCCAGCTTGTGATCTTGTCAAGTACGCCAGGGTAAATAGGGGAACCTGCCAAAGATCCCCCCAGAGTGTTTCCCTCAAGGATGGGGGGACCTTAGCAGAACAGAGTCATCTTTCTAGCGATTTCAACAACAACAGAAACGACGCTGACCTCGTCACAAACGTGTAACGCAAAGAAGAGCACCAGCATTCCTGTGGATGGGTAGCGCCCGTGATGCTCCGTCCATCGGTCGTGGATGTATTTGAAGAAAGCAGGGTTGTAGATCTGCACCTAAAGCAAGTCCGTCAAGCGAGGAGAGGGTGTCAGGTGTGGCTGGCCCAGCGCACCCCCTCCACAGAGCGGGTGCAACCTTCAGTCTTCGGCGAAGGAGGGTCAGTGGGAGTCAGAGCAGTCTGAGAGAGAGACCCCTCCCCACCCGCAAGGTCTTCCCACAGACGCATAATCGATTCACTGGACTATCTGGCGGCCAGAAGCCATGCGTGGACGTGGCAGAGCTGCTTCAAAGGCAGCCACAAAGTGGCACAATTATCCTCTCAGCGTCATTTTGGAACATTTTAACAGCTGGCTTCTAGCTGTCTCAACCTTTTAATGGGCTGGTGCTGTTGCTTCTCTGTTTTGTTTTCAGGCCACCTTTTGGAACCACTTTGAGCCAAAGGCAGCACAGAAGGGGTTCGAACAAAGAAATACAGAAACCCATTCAAGCCCCAGAGAGGAGAAATGCCCCCAACCCATCAAGCAATCATTTTGTTTTTAGCCCAACCCGGCCTCCAGTGGGGCTCAGATGCCCTCCTTCCACAGCCAGCTGCACCCCACGGACCACAGGGGGACTTTGGGCAGCCTGTTACCCCGCCCCCCCTCTCCCAGCGGAGAAACCGCAAAACCAGGGCTTTGCATGCCCTCCTTTATGGACCTGCAAGAACGAGGGCACCGTAGCCCCTCTGCCCATAAGCCAGAGTAACCATGTGAGCGTAAGCACATCTTGACAAACGCGCCTCCCGGCCGCCCCGCGCGCCCTGAGTGCCAGGGGCACCACCCCCGACTTACCCTCTCTTTGTCCACCCGAAGGAAGGGCTTCACAGGGGCATACGTGCTGGAAAGGGAAGAGCAGAGGGGAATAAGGCATCCCTCCCCAGGCGGTCCTCAAAGGAACCCCGTGTTATCCGTTTCAGCACCAGGTGGAAAAGGTGGGGTGCTGAACTGGGCTGCACCTCCCAGATGGATTCATTTGGGCAGGAACGTCTGAGACATCTGTCCACCAGCTGGAGGCCCACCTCCGACAGACAGCCACCTCCGACAGACAGCCGTGGAGGTTCTTGCTAAAACAAATCCATCTTCGAGGCGCTTCCAGGGCCCCTCGCTCCACCCCCCTTTCCAACTTACTCTTCTGCCCCCCCCCGGCCTTCCCCACTTCCCCAAAGCAGTGGAGGCTCTGATGTCTCTCGGGATGTGTGTGAATCCATTCTGGGTTTTAGTCCAAACTTTAAAGGAGGCGTCTGAGTTGAAGCCTAACTCCAATACAGGCTTTCCAGCTAGGATTCTGCCCACGATCCACCATGCCAAACACTACCCATCTCTGCCTCACTGTGAAGGAATGCCATGACAAATCCCACCAGCAGGGCAAGGGGTCCCCCCGCCCCGCCCCGCCCCACCCTTTTCGCTCCCAGTGCCCAGAGACATACAAGCGGATCTGGCCAGTGGAGAGAGCGCTGGCGATCCACAGCAGGTCCAGGGCTTTGAAGGGCACGAGGACAAAGCTGACGTTGGCAGGCAGGTTTTTGGCACTTTCCGGGTACATGAAGTGATGGGTGGTCCTGCTCCCGACATCCGCTTCAAAGCCCACCGTGGGGGCCTGATTCATTCTGCAGGGAATGGAGAGGGACTGCGCTAACGTCTGGGTGCAGCATCCATAAACCCACCTCCCACGGACAAGCAGGTCCACCCGGGGGGCAATTTCCGCGCCTCCTCTCTTCCAGCAGACCCCAGTGACAAAATGCAGCTCTCTCTGCCCCCCGTGAGCCCCCTCTGCCATGGGCCCAGGCCTTGGCCGGATCCCAGGGGGCAATGCCCCCTTAGCCCTCCTTTCGGGATCACTGTTATCCACCCAGGGTATGCCAGGCCCCCCTCCCCTGTCCTGCTCGGCATTCTCCCCAGTCTGACCGTTTTTCTAAGGGAGTTTTTTAATTAGAACATGGCAGGACTGTCCTAATTTCAATCATCCAAAGAATATTTGTGCCCTCTCTCGCTTTTTTTTTTAAAAAAACATGACTTTATATTTTAAAAAATATAGAAATCTTCCCCCCATAGATCACCTCATGCACTTCATCCAATGACTTGCTGTTGCAAAACAAGGGAGAGGAGGCTGTGCTTCCCCCTCCCTATTTTTTGCCCCAAACTTTGCCACATTTCCGCTCATTCAGCTCCCTGGGGTGTTTGGGGCCCAGGAGGGGCCTTTTCCCATCAGGCCTAAAACAGCCGAGGGAGGACCAAAAACACAGCAGAATTCCCCCTCCACACTTCCTGTGGGATCGGGGTGCCTCCTGAGGCAAAAAAGGTTTAAAATATTTTCGTCTAAGGGGGGAGGTGCTGGGAGCATGCAAAAGAGCTTGGGGGCCAAATGCCTCACTGACTCGGTATTTTTGTCAGAGACTTGGATGATGGGCTAGAGAGAATCCTTATGAAGTTTGTAGATAATTCAAAACTGGAAGGGGCAGCTAAGACATTGAAAGACAGGAACAGAACTCAAACAGACCTAGATAAACTAGAAGAATTGTGCTGAAATGAAAAGAATGAAATTCAGCACAGACAAATGCAAAATCCTATGTTTAGGCCACAAAAACCATTTGCGCAGGTATCAGACAGGGGTAGCTGGCTCAGCAGCAGCGCACATGGAAAGGACTTGGGATTATTGTTGATTCTAAGTTGAACATGGCCAGCTGTGTGATGCTGCGGGAAAGAAGGTGAATGCTATTTTAGGTTGCTTCAGCAGAACTGTACTTTCCAAGTCAAAGGAAGTAATAGTCCTCCCTTCCACTCTAGTCAGATCTCATCTGGAATACTGCGTTCAGGCCTGGGAGCCTCATTTTAAGAAGGATATAGACAAGTTGGAGCAGGTTCAGAGAAGAGCAACAAAGATGAGACGAGGTGTGGAGAACAAAAGGTAAGAGGAAAGGTTGAGGGAGCTGGGCGTGCTCAGCCTTGCGAACAGAAGACTGCGGAGAGACATAATTGCCCTCTTAAAATATCTCAAGAGGAGATATTTAAACATATTTAAAATATCACAAAGAGGAGAGGCCCTGGAGGGTAGGGCCAATCTACTGGTTTTAAGATACGGGAAGGCAGATTAGAGTGAACCTCCTGAGAGTAAGAGAGGTTCAGCAAGGGTGGTGGTGGGGGTTGGAGCCGAGGGTCCCCAGGACCCCTTGCCACTCCGTTCTGCTTTGGTTCTGTGATTTTATGTATTGAGACACCAGGCCCACAGCCCTGCCTGCTTCTGGTGCCACAAGATACCACAGCCAGCTTTTTTTTAAAAAAATGCCCCCCTGGCCTCCCCCCGATTGCTAATCCCAGTGACCCAGAATAGTACATTTTAAATGGTTCTACTGAACGTCACCCTGAGGTTATCAGGTAGGATAAAAGTATATCACTTCATTCGTAGCCCATTTTCCCACCAAATCCGCATCTCAAGGGAGAGATAAATATTTTATTAAAATAAATAGGCCCACTAAATTAACTGCAAAATCCACACCTATGTAAATCCCATTGACTCAGTGGGTCTACTCTTGTTGGGAAGCCCAGTAAATGGATTTACGCCTGAGAACAGAGTCAAGCCATTAGACTTTTGGGTCAGCTTGGGTGAACTCTTCAAGTGTTAAAATCTGTCTTGTGGTCTTCGCTGAGAAGTTCAGAAAGCATTGTGATTAAGCTGCTCAGTGATTTTTCTGCCTGTCTTGGGTCAGTCCAGACACCTTTCCTGGCAGAGATTCCCATCAGGATAGACTCTGCAGGCTCTGGAAATGTGGGGCACCAATGCCAGGCTAGAGCACTGAGGGGTATTTTAATGAGCAGCTAACTGCTGGTGTGGATGCAGGAGCGCCGGACTCAACACTCCTCAACCCCAGCAAGGAGAGACATCACTTTGGCCCAGCAGCCAGCCCTTGGAAAAGACTGGGAGGCAGCCACATGGGAAAGGACGCCTGGCCCTCCTCTCTGTCACATCCGAGCTGAAGACTGCACGGCCAGGGTCGGCCCGTGGGCCAAGAAACGCCCGCCTTCCAGGACCGCTTGGTCGATGCAAGAGCCGGCTGGCCGACCCCCACCCAGCCCTCTCCCACTACTCACTCACCGCATGACAAAGTCGTGCCCGTTGATCTCCCTGCCGTAACCGGAGCCTCGCAGGTTCCCCGAGTTGCCGACCACGGCGCAGCGCCGGCACTGCTGGGGTGGCCGGGAGCGGTAGGGGTTCTCCCCGGGAACAATCTGGAAGAGTTTGCTCAGGACCTCGTTCAGGTTGTGGGACTTGAACTGGGGCTGCAGCATCTGGAGAGAAAGGGAGGCCCAGTTTTAAGCAAGGTCAGGAAGGGAGGCAGTGGAGAGGAGGAAGTGGGCGAGCAGAAGGGGCAGATGCAGTAAGGGAATGCAGGCACACAGAGTGCTCCCCCCTCCTTGGGCACTGTCTAAACTACTGATTCAAAAACTATAGTCCTCCAGGTGTTCTGGACTTAAACTCTCAGAAGTCTCAGCCGCCTTGGCCAATGATCAAGGATTCTGGGAGCTGAAGTCCAAAATGCCAGAGACTGGGAAACACTGGGCTAGGCAATGTTGCAGGGATTTCTTTTTAAACAACTGGCAAAACAAAGAGGGAAGAGAAGTATATCCTTCTTGTCTGGAGACATCTGCACTAGCTGCTCTGCAACCAGTTTAAGTTCCAGCCCCTGGCTTCCTCTCTGAAAAATAATGCTTTGGGGAGGAACTCAATTTCATTTGTAGGTTCACCCCCAGTATAAAGGCACTCTCCAAGGTCCTGAACCTCTTTTCGGATGAGGCTTCAGCACCTAGGAGAGCTCCCTTTGTGTCAGGAGGTACAGTTGCACAAAAAGGTGGCCATGGAATGATAGAATCGCAGGACTGGATGAGACCATTAGGGTCAACTCCAAGTCCCTGCCAAGTCTTTTTAAAAATGAAGTGCACAGAGAGCGTGCACCTTGTCCTCATGAAAACTGTACTTCCCAGGGTGTCAGTCAGTTTGGAAAGGTGGTGCTTGCTATCCACATGCCCTGGTTTGTTTTGCTTTTTTTTCAGAGTAGTTTTCCTTTTTGGAGCTGCTGTCCTGCTGAATTTTGGCAGGACACAGCAAGCGTCATGGTGGCTGGCCAACAAAAGGCAAAGGCTCTGTGTGTGTGTGTGTGTGTGTGCACGCACCTGGAGGACACACAAGAGTTCCTGTCTCTGCACTGAAGGGTTTTTCTGTACACATGAGCCTTTCAAGATGCGTGATAAATGAGACAGAACGATTTAAGCTTGATTGTAATCACACACCGATTCTGCATTACTTGGCAGCCACGCAATTCAGGACCAGGCAAAGCTCGGCCCAGCAAAAACTGTATAACTACAGTTCCCATCAACCTGTATTACCAATGATAAAAAATGCTGGGAATTGCAGCTCCACATCATCTTAAAACATATACAATATTTAATTTTATATTTTTATATTTTAAATGTTTTTATGATTTGAATATTTAATTTTAAATTTTAGTTTTTGTAAGCTGTCCTAGACTGAACATAAATGCATGACATATGTAAATATCACCACCACCATCCTCTGGAGGACCACACACTTTGCCTCATTGTGTGGTAGATGAAATGACTGATGGGAACAGGGAGAGGTTGTTGCCACCCAGGAGAACAACTCTGCAAGTCCAAGAGAATGTAAATGGGATTCTTTAAAAGTAGTTTTCATACAGTTTTATTTTGGTGTGGGCCAGACTTTACAAATGCAGCTGTCAAAATAATTCTGATTCGCTGCAAAAAGGCCTGAATGAAGATACAACTTGGACACTTTTTTCTGCAGTTGAATGATATGATACCTTTTAAAAAATTAACCAGTTAATGAAACAAGCACACTCTCTCACCAAGAATTGCCAAATTCACTCACTTTAAAATGGCAAATGATTTGTAGAGGGGACAATACGCAAATTCAGCATCCTGCTGTAAAATAAGCTACATGACCTACTGTAATCTCTGAGGGTCAACTGATGCTCTGCAGAGAGTGAGCTCTTTTTTCTCCCTGGGCCAGAGAGTGGCTGTCTACATCCACAGAAAAGGGCAGGAAACTGTGGACGACCTTACTCCGGAAGATCCCCCCTCAGGAGGCGCCCCCGGCCCCTGACCCCCCTCCCCAGGTGCCGACTGACCATCCACCACCGCTGGACGTCCAGGGGCAGCTCCATGTTTTCTCTGGTCCAGACGGGAGAGATGCGGCTGTCGTAGCGGCTGTCGAACCACTCGGAGTTGCTCGTGCCCACCTGGCAGCGGTGGCAGGCGCAGCTCTTGATAAAGAGTCCCTCCTTGCTCAGGCGCTGCATGCCGGCGTAGCTGGGCACCAGCTTCACTCGGTGGGTGCCCCCACCACTGCCACCACCCAGGCCGCCGGGATCCAGGTAGGCGATGCTGTGGTAGGAGTAGGTGAAGAGCAGGGACATGGCAAAGGCCAGCAGGAAGGCCGTGGAGAGGAACCAGAAGCGCAAGGAAAACTTCATGGTGGGTGGGTGGGTGGCAGAGGGGAGGAGCCAGAAGGGGACACGCTGCAGCTGAAAGGGGGGCACCCTCAGCTGAGTGTCTCTGCTGTGAGGGGGCAGAAGGAAAAGGGGGTGCAGTGCGCTGGCCAGGGAGAAAGGACCCTGCCAGCAAAGGTTGGGGCACCCCACAGAGTTCTTGGGGACGGTGCAGAGAGAGACTTCCTCACAGACCCTTCCACAGCAACTGAGTTAGGTGCCAGAGATGGACCGGCTCAGCTAATGGCGATTCTCTGGGTTCTCCCTAAGTCAACGGGCATGCAGGCACCCACCCCACCAACCGCCCTCCCCCAGCAAATCACAGCCTTTTAGAAACACTAGAACTCTGGCTGCAGTGGCAGAGAACAGGGGCAGCGCAGCTCTTGTGGGCACAAGCCCGCCTTCCAGTTTGGGTCCGAGACGGCTGCTCTCAAAAGCGCCCCCTCTCCTGGCCAGGCCCGTCCATTGCCGCCCTCCTTGGAGGGAGAGGCCCTTCCAGCACAACGGAGGAGGAGGATGCCATCGTCCCCGCTGCCTCCGGCGGGCTCAGGCCTCACGACCCCTCGCCGTCCTCCTCTCGGACAGAGTGGGGGACTCAGCCATCCGCTGCAGCTGCTCAGAGTGCCGAAGGCGACGCCACCCTTGGCGCTCCTTGACAGCCGGCTCCCCAGGCTGCCTCCCCAGCGCCCGGCGGGTCGTTGCCACCGCCGCGGGCGCTGCAGTTTCTCATCGTAGCGCCCCACTTCCAATAAGTCCCTCTGCTTCCCGTCGCCTAGGAGACAGCTGTGCACATCTGTGGCTGTGCCGGGGCGGGCAGCTGCCGCCGGGGTGGCCCTCTCCCAGCCCTCTCCCGCTCTCGCTCTCTCTCTGCCCGCCTGCTGCATGCATACACACATACGCACGCTCGCACGCAGGGAGGCACGCTTGCATGCAGGCTCGCTCTCCGCATAGGCAGGTCCCCAGCTCAGCTTTGCCGCGGCGGTGGCAGCCTCTCCAATTTGGCGCCTGCCAGGCCCAATCAGACCCGCAGCCTGGCTCCTCCTCAGTCACCACCGTGGCCTCCGCCGGCCCCTCCACGGTGGCTGCTGCTGCGTTCGGCTTTCACATAATCCCTCTCTGCTCGCTCGCTGGCCCAGAGAAGGCGGCTCTGCTGCAACACCATCCTAAAATGGCAGAGAGAAAGAAAGGAGGAGGCCCATCAGCACGGCACTGGAGGGGCGGCACACAGAGACACACGCGTCCCAGAGGGCAGGAGCCAGAGCAGCGCCTGGACAAAAGAGAGGCCTCTTGCACGGCAGGGAAAGCGGGTCTGGGCAGAGAGAGACACCCCCGCCCCGCCTCCAAGGCAGCCAATTCTGGCCAAGTGCCTCCAGCTGCAGCCGTGAGACCCCTCCTCTTTGGCAGCTGGCAGGAAGCGAGTGCAAAACCAGGGTCTGGGGGGGCTCCTCTCCCACCGGAAGCAGCAGCCGCACAGAGTGGCGAACGGGGAAGCCGGGTTGGAGGCCAGCCAGAGCTCAGCCTTGGCCCGGAGGGAGGCAGGGTGGCAGGCAGGCATCTCTCTGCTTTAACTGTCTGACGCTCCCGATCAGGGGGAAATTTCAGTCCCCGCAACCCCCACTGCTGGGCTGGCCGACAAGAGAAAGCTTAGTGGCCGGATGCCACACCAACCGACACAAGGGCTGGAGTCACCAAGATTTCTCATCAAGGAGTTTGCTCACAGAATCTGGAAAGAACCAGTCTCAAGGAATGCAGATGGTGCAATGAGTTACTGGTGGTGGTGGGGAATGAGGACAAGGAAGAGTTCGGGACAAATTTGTATTTTGAAAATAATATAATGCCCGGGAATCGTGCTTCCTGCACGGTGTAACAAGCAGAATTTTCTTACTCCTTTTAAAGGCATTCTTGGAGGCAGTTTTCCAGGAATATTCCAGATTTCACACCATCTTCCTTGTTAACTCTAACCCCCATCCTCAAGAAATGAGCAAGGCAGAAAGTTTCTTTTTCAAACACTGTCAGCAAATAACAGTTTTGGAGAAAGAATTAGGGTATGAGTAACATTAGTAATAATAGTTAACAGTAACAACAAACAGTATAACAAAAGTAACTTTCTGTGCCCTGCTAGCTCCCCCACCCCCCCGGTTCCTCTCAGAGCAGCGCTACCAGCACCACAGCAAAGCCTTCCCACACCTGAAAGCGCTCCTCCCTTGCAAACTGTGCACCCCAAGCCCAAACAGGCCACATTTTCTGCGTTCCCCGGAGATTTTGCTCTTGTGTGACTTCAAGCGGTTTCCAAACTACGGTGGCCCGAAGGTGAATCTACCACAGGGTTTTCTTGGCAAGATTTATCGGGGGGTTGCCTTTGCCTTCTTCTGAGGCTGAGAGAGCGAGACTTTCCCAAGGCCAGCCAGCGGGTTGGCACAGATGAGCGAGTATCTGAACTCTGGTCTTCCGAGTCCTAGTCTGGCGTTCAAACCGCTTAACCGCTGCGGCTCTTTCCAGAAAACCGCAGCTCTGGCAAGGGGCCCGTGCGCTTGGCTTTGTCTCACCAGCTTTCCTTCCCAGCCGCCCCGTCCCAGCAGGCGGTCTCTGCGCCAGCTGCAGGCAGGACCTCTCCCGGCCTTAGTCACCACGGCCTCCTTCCCGCACGACATCCCTGCAGTTCCCTCCTGAGGTGGGGGGCGCATGCAAGACAAAGGGGCAGCGACACACAGGGCAGGACTTTTCCCAACAATCGCACGTGGCCAAGGCAGCTTCCTCCCACCCCCAGTCGGTCCCGCCAGAGAGACGGGCTCTGTAAGGCCTCAAGTGTCCACGGAACGGATGCGGGCAGCTCCAACGTTCCATCACAAACATTTCCAGGATATTTTTCTTTTAAAACGGCACTTAGAGGCAGCTGCCAAATCACTTTCTTACAGACTTTACAGAAAGAAGACGAAGCATTCCCACCCATGTCTTATCTGTCCTGAGAGGCCAACACAGAAGGGAACCCACGTCCCACATCCGCTGATGTCTTCTCAGCAGGAAGACAACCACCCGTCCCCACCCCACCCATACTATAGGAGGAAACAACGGGAGAAGGTGGGAACTCCAGAGCCCCCCTAATCATGCCATGGTCCCCACCCACTCACCCCTTCCCCAGCTTAAAGAGCCCAACAGCCAGCCACATAAACGACACCAGACTGCGTGTGCGTGGTGTCTGTGGTGGCAGAAGCTCTGGAGGGTGAGCAAAACATCATGCTCTTTAAAGCTCTTTCCAGCCAGTTCATCAAAGCCAGTGCGGAACAGCAAAAGTTTTTGCGTGCCAGCAGAAGGACAGTGAGGAGGAGGAGGAGGAGGTCTGTCTCTTGGCAGCCAAGCCTTCCTTCTCGCTCTCTCTGGGGTTTCAGGTGAATGAAAGACCATGGCCTGCCCCCCCCCCACTGGCGGTCCTCCTTCCCCCACATACCTGAGTAGACTCTCTGGCAAAGACTTTCCCCTCGCACTTTGGGGTGCCCCACAGCTGCAAGGTGCCGCATTCAGCCGCCCCCCTCCGTCTCCTCACCCCTCCACGCCTGATGGAGCCAGGACTTTCTCCTCTAACGGGCAGCACTACCACCCCAGTCTCAGGAAGAGGGATTCCACACCGGCTGCTTTTGGATCCCGGAACTGGAGACCCTGTTGGAGGATCGACCCAACGACCCTTTTGCAGGCAAAAGAAACAATCTCTGCACTTGGGAGCAGATACCCAAAAACAGCATCTCAAAAGCTGCTGGTGGGAATCGCTCACCAAATGGAACTCTAAGCTCTTGGGTTGTGCAACTGGAATCAGTTACGCAAACTCAGAAGTTTCATTTGCCTGCCACGGGGAGCGGGGAGAGGAAGGGAGGGGGGAGAGAGAGAATGCACCAAGAAGGAGGCAGGAATGCCAACTTCTTCTCTGTCAAGACTTGCAACGGAGAATTCTGCAAAATTCAGCTGCGGTGTGCAGCAACAAATCTGCAAGCAGAGGGAGGGCTTCAGAGCTCTGGGGCAGGAGCGGGAAGCTCTTGCGAACGTTCCCAGAAACCCATGCCACTTCTTCAGAATCCTTCAAGGCGAGAATTCTGCCTTCACAGAGGAGTCTCTGGTCCACTCCGGAGGCCAGATGTCACCACGTGTGGGTCAACTACAGCCCATCATCCCCACGAGGTCCTTGTCCTCAGTCTTTTCCAGCCTGCCATTTAAAGACCGTCCCTCCTGAGGCAGCTTGCCATAAAAGGAGAACAAGTGAACAGGTGTAATGCATATCACTTCCAATTCCAAAAACCATGAAAATCAAAAGACTCAGTAAAAGATTGGCAACACCAGGAAGGCAAGGCGCTTATTATTAACCTTTACTTATTAAGTAGCCACAAAAATTTTCTTGCTTTGTCAGCAACAGACTCAACACAGCACCCAGTAAAAAGAGGAGAAAAGCCACACAGGCAAAGAGCCCATTCTCTTTCCCCCCCAGAATCAGCCCGATCCGCCTTACCTCTGGAAGGCAGCACGCCCCGGGCACAGCCAGCTCTCTCCAGCTTATGTCCAACACACGGAATCTGCTTCCCTTACTGTATGGGGCGGGGGGCATGGCAGCTGTGCAGATGCCACTGGACTGCACATCCCAGCAGGACCACCAGCCCGGCACGGTTTCCACCACCGCCTTAATGCTACCACAGCCTTGGAATCTGGGGATCACGGGCACGTACAAGCAGTTCCTAACCTGTTCCTAACAGCGCCTACTCCCAATGTCTCTCTCATCATAAATCCACCACGGTGCTTCCTTGTTTCTATCAGGGCAACTCATCTTCCCTGAGCCAACAATCGCCTCCAAAGGTGGCGGCCGCATTGTTGTCATTCTCCTTCTTCTCCTCCTCTCCTTGAGAGCCGCCTGGGCTGCTATCAAACCATCTCTCTTCCCGGTTTCCTTGCAGGCCCTCCTTTTGCAAGCGGTCTGGAGATGGCTGTCACCCAGACGAGGCAGCAGGCAGAGACTGATAACCCGGTCGGCCCAACAGTGTCACTCACAACAGCACAAAGCAAGAAAGACCGCAGGCAGGAGCGTTCCCGCCCCACCTCCCTGGAAGAGACTCTGGGAACACTGAGCTCTGGTTTGCTCTCTGAGTTGGAGCAGAAAATGTCCAAGAAACTCCTCCTGTTACCTTGCAGGAGCAACCCAGCCGCCAGAAACCAGAGGCCTTTCAAGAGAGGAAGGGGAGCAGCTGGGCATGGATACACATCTGTACAACACCTGGTGCGCATGTGGCACCCGCAATCTGGGGACAAAGCTACGAGAAAGAGGAAAGGGAAAACGAAAGGAACAGCCAGAAGGAGGTGGCAGTTCAAAGACAACGTGTGGCTGAAATGTGGTACCCAGGGCTCCCCGTTCTGGCCCTTAATTCTCCTCCCATTAACTGACTCAGCTGCAGGCTCAAGTGTGCCGAGATGGGGATGCGGGGATCATTCCAGCAGGGAGACCCCCAGTCCTGGAAAAGGTTTCGCCTGTTGGACTGGCACAGGAGGCCTCTGTGAGGAAGACAGTGGCAGCCTCCTCCCCAGGAAGCAACTGCTTAACTGACTGTGGGAGGAAATAGCCGATAACAAAGACCCTTTTCTTCCATAATAGCTGGACCGAGGAATGAAACAAAGGCTCAGACTGTCCAACGGCTGAACCTCATCACTGTCTGCCTCCCGGGCCCCTTATGGCCAGCCTTGTTCTGATCTCCCCCTCCCCGCCCCACACTCAGGCTTCCACTCCTCCCCATAAAGCATTTCAGCCCAGGGGAAGAGTCCCTCCACTCGAAGCGGAGGACAGGCTGTCATCCAGGGGCCCTCCAGGTGTGCCTGGACTGCCAGCACCACCCTGAGAGAACCCGCGGTGATGGGAGTCACAGTCTAGCAATGCCCCAAGGGCTGCAAGATGCCCCTGCTGGCTGAAGAGGCCAGTGGGGACTCCCCACTGGGCTCAAGTGCGCCTGGCCCTCAGCTGGGCTTCCGCCGCTTCCCATAAGCTCTGGTCTTCAAGGCTTCTTGCCTCCTGCGCAGCCCGGGAACCCCTTCAGGAACTTTTGGGCCAGAGGAGCTGGTGATCACTGAGCAGCCCTTCAGACACGGGCACTCGTCTGCGACTCCCAACAGCCTGGCCAGCCAGCACAGCCCAATGGCGAGGCGTGCTGGGAACAGTGGACCCCCAATATCTAGTGGGAAGGCCTGGTTGAGGGTTCCTCCTCTTCCCTCCCTCTCACGGCTGTGGGCAGGCAGGCATCCAGCCCTTTCCCAACCGGCTCTCCCAGGGACCAACCCGGACGATCCTTTTCCCCTCCAGAAGCCCAGCAGCCAGGGTGACGCTCCGGGGGCAATTCCCAGCTCTCAACAGGAGACCTTTCTGCACAGCCGCCGATGCTTAAGGCGGCTGAACCGAAGAGCCCTCCTCTCTTGCAGATGCAGAGACGGCACCTACTCTCACTGCTCCCCCTTCCTGTCCCAGCCACTCGCCCACTGGAAACACCCCCAGAGTCATGAACCACCACGGGGTCATCTCAAGACCTGCTTGTGGGGAGAGG
Source organism: Cyclura pinguis (assembly GCA_030412105.1). NCBI lineage: Eukaryota > Metazoa > Chordata > Lepidosauria > Squamata > Iguanidae > Cyclura > Cyclura pinguis. The sequence goes on from CM059607.1 coordinate 477,043, forward strand.
GGCGGCCTCCCTCTCTGTGATGGCTGCCAGTGGCTCTGTCCCAATCCCAGCTGCTGGTGAGCGACTGGGGCTGGGATGAGGCCCACGGCCCTTATGGAGCAGACTGCACCTCCGGGGGCGGGCGGAGGCTGCTCCCCGCTCTTTCCTTAGGTAAAAAGAACCGAGAAAACACGGCAGACCCCTTGCCGAAAGAACAGTCCCTGTCTATAATTTAGCATCGCCTCTGCCCAGGGTGTCTTGTGGGGGGCTACCACAGGGCTGGGGAGAGTGCATCCCAGGCCCCCACCGGCCAAGGAGCAGCGTCTGCATCTGCTCCCTGCACGGCTACTGGAGGCCAGGCACGGACCACCAGCAGAGCCCACCAAAGGCAGCGGAGAGCAGCTCCTTCCCCCAAAACCTGAAAGCACACAAGTGGCGCACAAGGAAGACAGCAGGCGGCACGCCAGGACACCCTCACGGGCAGACTCATTTCCTCTGGACAGGGGATGCGTTTCCTAGTGCCCCCGAGCCCGGTTCCTGGTGACACAGAAGCAGCTGCCTCGGCCCACTCCTGCCCATCAGGAAGCAAAAGGAAGGGGGCTCTTCTTAAGAGCAAGAAAAACAGCCCCATCCAGAGCAGCCGGCAAAGATAACGCAGAGGTTACGTCTGGCCGCGCACGGGAGGCCCCCCCAGGGGGACGGCCCACCAACCCTCAGAGGCGCCGGCATTCAGGTGCTTCTGTCTCTGAGGTGACCAGGAAGTTCTACATTCAGAGACCCAACAACACTTGACCTTCAGCTTCCGCGTAAGGAAGTCCAAGACCCTGGAGCTGCCCAGGAAGTCTCAAACAAGCCACCAATCTCTCCCTGGCCCTCCTCTGCCTTTTCTCTTTTTTGGTGTGTGTGTGTGTGTGTGGAGAGTCTCACTCTTTCATCCCCAGCCAAAGCAATCCAGATTCAAGGCTGCATCACAAGGACAAAACAACTTTGTTTTGTGTTTTTAAAGGGTAAGGCCTGGTAACAGAAAAGATGGCTACAGAGCGACAACTTGTGTCCAAAGCTCCTTGCAAATTTTTATCACTGTTTTGTTTCTACTGAAGATAGATACAGTTTAGAAACAACGGAGAACAACAACAAGAAGATTTAGAAAAAAAGAACAGGAAGTTTAGGAATGGCTTTGAAGGAGGAGAAAAGATAACACCATTTTACATTCCCATGGCCGTTAATTATCTGATAGTAGAGAAAATGGTGATCCTATGAAAGCTGTGCTACAGAACTGCAGGCGTGAGTTTTGGTTGACCGGTGCCATTGTAGCACGTGTAATTTACAACTGCCAGTAACTGGGATAATTTGTAAAATGGTGTTTACAAGCAAAGACTAAAGAATTCTGGGCAATGCACTTTCACCTGAGATAGTTTCCTTAAGAAGTCAGGAAATCCAAACAAAATTACACAGTTTTCTCCTGCTGGGAGAAAGGGAATGGGAGAAGGTTGTGATATGATTGCTCAGGCCACAAATTCTACACTGGATTGGTCAATGGATCTTAAAATAAATTCCTGTGCTTTCAGCAAAAGATACGTCTTCTATTAATCTTGCAGCAGAGTTGGCAACTGCTGAGAACACGACAGTCCAAGGGTTAATACCGCCCTTTGATTTACAGCCAGCTGAACTACAGCCACTTGAACAAGGCAACCAATTTAGTGAGCCGCTGAGATCAACTTCAGATCTAACACACCGTGATGATAATGTAAATAAGGAAGATATCTCCTGCCAGAATGATGTAGTGACTGGCGACAGCTTACCAACTGAAGGATGATTATCTGTGACAACGAAAGATACGGAACACATCAAATCCTTCTTGCCTAAATGAATAAACTTTTAACTACATTTGTGGAAATATTTTAAAAGGTTAGTTCAGACCTGGCCATGAAGCCTTCTAAACGCAGGGCCCAACTGGATGAACTGATTGTGCAAAATAAAGGAGGCACGAGAACACTTAAGAAGAGGAGGGGCAGTGCCCTGAAGGAGACAAAAAATATTAAAAATGCAAAGGTTTCACAGTGAAAGAAAATGGAGTTTAGTAAACTCTCTGCACTATTTGATAACACCTCTGAGCAGAACAATTTCAAGCAGGAAAAGTCCAAGCAAACTATGACCGAAACAAATCACCGTGAAGACGTCACGTCCCGCAGCGGTACGATACCTGCTCCCTTGCCAGAGTTACCCCAAGAAGCCCCAGCTCAGAGCTCTGAAACAGCGATGCAGAACCCTTGGTCTCAACTTCTTTCTGAGACAAAATTACCCCAGGAAAAGGTTGCTAATGGCAAAAATTAAGCTGTAGAAAGCTAATTCTAACTACTTGAAGGGTTTTTAATGCAACGTGTATGTAAACTTTATTGTCTGAACATTTTGGAAGCAGCTTTCCCATGCCCGCTTGCTATATCAGATATAGTTCTTATGGGATATCTGTACTACATTCATGCTCTTGTAGCAGTTACTTTCAGCGACAGGGGTAAGGTCAGACTGGTGCTTCAGCACAGAGATGCACTCATTGGAAGCAGCATATCTGATGCAAGATTTTTTGAAAAACCCAGCACCTCCCCAAGCTTTATAAGACCACATCTTCCAACATGCAAAAAGCAGTTCAGTTGAGGTGGAAAGCAGCCCTAAAAATCTAATTTTCCTTGGCTCTGCTAAAGAATCCCTCCCTCTCCATATTGATACTGGACCGTGAGGATAATACAAGACTGAACATGTCTGGATGCCAGCACATCAACAAACTCCCTATTAGGGGATGGGATCTTTTGATAAGGGAGAAGTGATGCTATTTGAGTCCCTTTTGTGCCCTTGCCTTTAGGAGCTCAAAATGAAATTGTTGCCAGACTAAAGAGTCTGAAAATCCACTTGATAAATACGCTAATGGGGCAAAGTGGTCCTATTAAAATGAGGCTGCACATGGAGCGGCCGCAAACGATGCTGTGATGCATCAAGGAAACAACTGCAAGGAGCGTGCCGGGATGGCAAAAGCACATACCCCAGATTGCAAAGTTGTTAGGCAAGTTAGCAACTATAAATGCCTGGGGTGACATTTCAGGACTCTGAATGGTGATGTACACACAGGAAATCCCTTGCAGCCTCAGCCAACGTAACGGCCAATGCTCTTTTTCAGTACGCCGCAGGTTCTGGTGGTGGGCTTGTGGTGCCCCTGCTAGAGTTCTCCAGGAGTAAGAGATTTCCTCAGTTGCTCTATGGAGCTGCAGGGTGAATCCACCCAGATACAGCAGTGTTGGACTCAGTACAATATAAACTTTTAACACGAGCTCCGGGAGTTTCCAAATCTATCCCCAAGGCGGAGTCAGCATGCTGCTCGGTTAAAACCTTGGCCCAGAAAGCAGCCGTTCAGTATTGGCTCAAGACAATTTTTCAGCTGGTCTTCCCTTTAGTTTTAATGGTTTACGAAAAAATGGGCCCAAAATCACAGGTTACAAAAATCTTGTATCTCATTTGGGATTCTCAGTGAGCTATTTGGTTGCAAAAGGTTACAACAGTTTCTTGGGAAGATGAAGAAAAGGCCCAGACTTGAGCAATGACTTCAGTGTATCCATCCCATTTTCACCCCTCCACAGATTACTGCAAGGATAAAATAGGGGGAGAGCACCTCTGAGACACCTCTGAGATCCTGGAGAAACAGTGTGTGCGTGCGTGTGTGTGTAAAAGAGAACACAAATGCAATAAATAAACAAAGTAAAAGAAATAAATATTGTTGCTAGATATGCAACAATAGTAGCAGCAGCTCAGAAGCCAACTCCCCAGAAGCCCCTCCCCAGAGCAAACGGAAGGTGAGCCGGCAAAGTTCAACCGAGTGCCAGCTGTGTGCCCTTAGATGGGCTTCACATCAAAACATGGGGAGCACATTATTTCAGAACCAAGCCCAAGCCACTCTGAGAAGGGAGCCAATCCTGGCAACGCTCTTGCCAACAAAGCAACGCTGCCTCTCCCTCCACTCAAACGCCCTCTTTTTCTGAAGAGCGCGGGACAGAGCGGAGAAGTGCTGCCAAGCCCTCTGCCAACAACGCCACTCTTGCAGGCCAGCCAGCTGGCCCCCGTTCTGCACTCCCTGGCATGCTGGGCAGCCGCTCCGCTCCCCACGCTGGTCAAAGAAAATGTGGCCCTCAAAGCCCTGCGTGCATGTGCGTATGCGCACACATACATACACTACAGTACTCGGAGTCAAGCTACTCCCCGGGGCACAAAAAGCCCTGGCACACCCTTTTTGCTTCTAGGGTTTCAGCGTCCCAGGGACAGCCGCCCCTACGGTGCCAGGGCCAACTGAACCTTTCGCAGGATGGATTGGGGGGGCTCAGAAGGGAGAGAGAAGAGTTTCAGAAGGTTGCTCCATATCACATCCCAGAAACAGTTGGTCCTCCGCAGCCCTTCTGAGCTAATTTTAGATGATTACGAAAGGCTTTTCTAAAAGTAAGTGAACAACATCCCATGGGGTGGAGCAACCATTCATTGGTAAAAACTCCGCTCCTGTAAGCACAGTCAGGTATCTACCCTGCCCGAGAGACAAGCTTCTGCTCTGGGGACCCCGTGGTAAGCACATGTCACGGGGCGCGTGCTTTCCTTTGGAAAGGGGTCCACAGAAACGTACCGGCACTGATTTACCAATACGCAGCTGCAACGTGGGCAGAAGCAACACGGCAGGGTCCAGGGGACACCAAAGAAAGGATTCCATGCCAAGAGAAGCTTGCAGTCACCCTAAACCTGGATACACCGCCTGCATTCCTTGGACTACTCCGAGTGGGGTTCCATTCACAGGCTCAATTAAAAACAACCCCCAAAATGTATGATGAGCCTTGGTACTCAGCCAAGTACGCTTCTAGGCCTGGAGCAGGAGATAGACCTTTTTCTTTTAAAAAAATCATGTGATGACATCCATGATGTTGTCCATAAAATACAACAAGCCCATTTGTTAACTTCTTGCCACTTGCAAGCCCAGGCAGGCTGCTTCAGCAGAAGGAGAGAGAACGCAGGGTGGGTCCAGGATCTCCCGTGGGTGCTGAATATTCCTTTAAAAAAGAAAGGAAAGGAAGGCCTTCTTTCCCAGTCCTAAAACCGGCTGTCATGGCCACTAAAGTCAAGGCAGAGGCCTTCCGCACAGGACAAACCAAATGCCATGTCCTGTTGGTAAGGGGCTACACAAACCAAAGGGGGACAGAGAGGAGGGGTAAGCAAACCGGCGCCCACTCAAGGGCCGGGGAAAGGTGCCAGCTCCCTTCAATAGGCACCCTTATTTCCAATCCCTGTCCACGGTGTGAGCCACAAATTAAGCTACGGGAAGAGGCGCAGAGGTGACAACCGTTACGCTGCCAATCCCGCTACCAATGTGCAAAACGCTAATTGCACAAAGGGGTTGTGCAACCCGTACTAAGGCCACGGTCCTCCCCTACGCTAACAAGCATAACCAACCCAACCGACCACCAGAAAAACCCCAAAGATGTGCCAAGTGGTCAGGAGCCTGTTTTGCACAGACTGCGCAGTCTCTTCTGCGGGAGCGCAGGATTGAGCCCCAGAGACCAAGCCCCCTGGGGGGGGGGCTCTAAATCCACTTTTAGACCTGACCAGAGCAGACCCACTGAAATTCCCAGGACTCGTTGGTCAACCCCTGGATAAGCCCCCCCTCGTTTCCCTCGGTTCTCGTGACTGGCCGGAATCTTTATCGGTCGCTCCGTGGGGTCGTCGGCTCTTATCAAGTCGGCTTCTGACCTTAGAGACGAGAGAGCTGGGAGGCCCCCGACCCTCCGCCTTCTACCGGGGGTCCCACAGATGTGAATCCACCCCAGGCCCACCTTCACCAGAGAGCAGCCCCCCCCCCACGCGCAGGGGGAGGAAGAGAAGGCAGGACCAGCTGGGCCATGCGCCCCCCACTCTCCGCCGCCCCGGCTGGCTGTGGCAACCGCTTCCCCCAAATCACAAGGGCGGGTGGGCAGCCACTCACGAGGGATTGCCAAAAAAAAAAAAAAGGACTTTCAGCAAATCTCTGAGAAGCGTCACGCCCAGTCGTGGGCAGGCAAAGCATAGCCCTTTCCCATACGTCTCCTCCACACTGGCTGATGGGACTGGCAGTCTAACCGCGCTCGCCGGAGGGCAAGGAGAAGGGCGGGACTCCCACCGTAATCCCGACGCAGACGCAGCCCCCCCCCCGCCGCGGGCACGCGGCCTTCCTCTTCATCCCGACACCCCCCAGCCCCGCACCAGAGGGACGCCCGCGGGCGCCCCCGCCCCTCCGCCAAAGGATCTGCGGGCGGACCAGGGAGGGCGGCGCAGAGGGACGGGGGGCTTCCTGCCCCGAGAGCCGCCGCGCACCCCTCCGAGGAAGAAACGAGGGCGCTCCCCCTCACTCCTGGGGGGCGGGGGGCTCCGCTGGCCGGGCCGGGCCAGCCAGCCTCCCCCTCCCCCCTCCCCCCGCCCCAACCCGGCCTGCCCGGGGAACGGCACAGCGCCCACGGCCCCGATCCTTGCGGACCCCCCTCCGCCGCCAGCCGGGCCCTTCCGCCAAGCGGGGGAGCACCCGCCTCGGCCTCGCCCCACAAGCCCCCCGGGGGGCAGCAGGAGCAGCCGATGCCCCGGGGCGGGAGGGAGAAGGCCGCCGTCCCCCGACCCCCCGGCGCGGAGAGGGCGAGGGACACCGGGGCGGCGGCGGAGGGGGGGGCAGGGGGCGGGCAGGCAGCCCCCCCTCTCCCTCCCCCCTGCCCCGCCCCCGCCCCGATCCCCTCCGGCGCCTGCGGAGCGGGCTGCGGCGGAGCTCAGCGGGCGGCCCGGCCGGGGGGGGAGGGCGGCGGCGGCGGCGGCCCCCTGACCCGAGAGGCCCCCAGGCGGCGGGGAGCGGGAGCCCCTGCCGAGGAAGGCGAGGGAGGGCTCCTTACCGGGCGGCTGCGTCTTCCCGGGCCGGGCGGGCGTCCGTCCTTCCCTCGGTCCGTCGCCGGTCGAGGAGGCCACAGGCGCGGCGGCCAAAGCGGTCCCGCTGCCCGACCGGGGGTTGGCTCCGCGCGAGGAGCAGGAGGAGGAGGAGGGGGGGAGAGGCGCCGGGCATTCCCCGCCGCGCCCGCCCCCCTCCGGCAAGGAGACGCCGCCGCTCAACCGCGGGAGAGGAAGGGTCCAGGGCCGCCGCCGCCGCAGCTGCGACGCTTTCCAGCCCAGGGAGCGCCCCCAGCCTTCCTCCTCCTCCTGCCCTCCCCTCCCCCCTCCCCTCCCCCTCCCCTAGGCGGGCCTCCTCGGGGCTGGGCGGTGGGCCCGGGGGGGCGAGAGGGGGCGGGCGGAGGAAGGGGGGCAGGAGCCCCCGGAGAAGGGCGGCGGGAGGGGCCCCTGGGAAACGTCCCCCTCTCCCCGGCCGCTCGAAGGCCCGGAGGCCGCTCCCCGCCCGGAGGCAGGCGGCAGGGCGGCGGCTTTCTCTTTCCCCGGGACCCCCCGGCTTCGAGCCAGCTTGGGAGTCCGCAGCCCCGCCACGCGCGCGCCCCGTCTGGATCTGCCCCGGGGTCCCCTCCGGCACCCGGGACTCTGGATGGGGGAGCCCCGCGCGTCGAAGGGAGCCGCGGCCACAGGGTGGGGGGGCGCAAGCGGGCGGCGACTGGCCTCCGCTTCCCCGGGGCCGCGGCCGCTTTCGGTGGGCAGGGGCGGGTGGGGGGGCGGGGGGTGGCGCGGGAGCGCGCCCTCGGCGGGGACCGGGCCGGCGGCGGGGCTTCTCTGGGGCGGGGGCCCGTGTGTGCTTGTGGCCGGGAGAATAGGGAGACGTCGCCGGTAGCTGTCTGTTGGGAGCGGGATTTTGGAAGCACGATTGCCAAGCGGGCTCGGAGGAAGGACGGCGCCTCGGAACCGGCGGGAAAGGAAAAGGGGCCGGAGAGAACGCGCAGCTGTCCGCCTTCCCCCCAACGCGGTTCCTCCCCGGAGTGGCCGCTCGCGCCCCCCCGTTGGACAGTAACGGGAGGGGGGGGGCTCCTGCCGGTGTCGGCCTTGCAGCATCCCGGGGAATCCGCGCACACCGAGGCCATTTCCGCACCGGCCTGTTAGAGCGCTGCTATTCCGCTTTCGACATCCTATGGAATCGTGGGCCGGCCGGCCCCTCCCTAAACTGCAAACCCCAGGATTCCATAGGATGTGGAAAGCGGAATAATAGCGCTATAACGGGCTAGTGCGGAAATGGCCCGAGTGGCACCGCGGCGGCTCGCCTCAGGAGCTCAGCCGCGTCGCGGACTTCTCCCCCACCGGCCACCTCCGACCCCGAAGGGGGGACCGCAGGGAGGCGCCGCAGGCGGCGGCCTCGGCCCCCTCCCGCGCCGGGGCGCACAGCTCAAGCGACCCCCAAAGATGCCCGGCCGGGCGGCCCCCCTCCCTCGGCTAAGGGGCCCCCGAAGATGGAGAGATTTTGCACGCTCGTGTGAGATGACACCGCCACGCAGGATAAGCCCCTTCCAAAACGCGCCGAGGGAAGAACTCTTTCACCGGCCTGCACTTTCCATTTTTTATACGATTTCCATTTCCGGGGCCAGACTTATGGATCGGTGCTTCTCTAGCAGATGAGGGGAGCTGGTGGGCCGGGCTTCGCCGCGCCCGCCCTCGCCCTGTTCCGCGGCCCATACGCGCTGGGTAGTCGGGGATTTTGGAGGCAGCCCCGCTGACAACCCCCGCCCCGTTTCCCCGGCCCTCCTCCGCCGTCCTCTCGACGCGGACGCTGCAAAACGCAAAAACCGTCCAGACAGACAGGAGGACGAGGAGCTGGGTGGGCGGGCGCAAAAAGAGGCTGCAAAAAGCAGCTCCTTCCCTCCGAGGGGCGCTGGGCGCGGAGGCGCCCCCGCAGTTTCGAAGGCGCCCCTTGATACATCGGGAGCCTAGAAACGGTTTGGTAAAAGCCATTACACCTAGGGCTGGGAGAAATTCTCGCCCTTGGATTGCAGCACCCACACTCCCCGGCGCTTTCGGGGAGCGGGGCCGGCAGCCAGGAAGCGCCCGGCGCCCCCACCCCGTGCCCGGCTCAGCCGAGCGCCCCACCCGCTCGCCGACCCACGTGGACGAGGAGGGAAGGGGCGGCCTTTCTCCTTCAGAGGAACCGCGCATCCGCCGAGCCCGCGGCGCAGTGCCTCCTGGGAAGGTGAGTGCGCCGGCTCTCCCCGCTCGCTTTCCCTCCTTGCTTGGATGGGCCGAGGGCATCCATTTCCCAGGATGCAAAGCGGGGATGGAGGCGGGACGGCCCGGGCGCGGAGGCGGAGTTAAAGGGCCCGTGCAGGCGGAAGCGGCGCCCTGGCTGGCGGCGAGGGAGAAGGTGCGAAGCGTCGGGGGCGTCGCCGCCGAGCCCCCGCCCCCCCCGTACCCGTGTATCTCCCTCCCCGTTATTCTCTGGGGAAGCGCTGCCCTCCCGCACTACGGGGCCCAGCATCCCCCCGCCACCCAGTTCGCGGGCTCGGGGACGATGCCGGCGCCGCCCCCGGGAGCGCCTCTCCCCGGCCCCTTTCCGGACGCGGGTCGCCCCCGCCCGGGAGCGCCGCCCCGGGGAGACGCGTGCCCGGGGCTGCAGCCCCCGCGGCCCCGGGGAGGGTGCCCTTAGCGGGGGGGGGCTGTGACGTCATCCGCCGCCCCCGCCCCTTTCCGCCTCCCCCGAGTCGGGGCGCCGGGGCGGAGGGGGCGGAGGGGGGCGGACGGGCTCCCGGGAGGCGCGGGCGGGAAGGCCGTGGCCGGGGGCGACAGGCCTCCCGCACCGCGCCCCCCCCCGCGAGCCGCCCCCCCTCGCGCTCCGCCCCAGGGGCCGGCGGGCCGGCGGGAGCGCGGCTTGGAGGGCGAGGCAGCGCGGGGCTGAAGCGCCCGAGCGGCCGGCGGGCGGGGATGGGGGGCGTGGCGGTGCCCTGGGCCGCCTGTGCCCTCCCCCGTGGGGCTCCCGCTTCGGGCGGCGCCGGTGCCGCTCCTCCCTCGCGCCCCCCGGCAGAGCGGAGGGCGGCCCTCGTCTCCTCTCACCCCCCCCCCGGGCTTGGTTGCCCCGGTCTCCTTTCCGCAGGCCCCGCGGCGCGGAGGGGGCGCCCGCTTTGCCCGCATGGCTGGCGGAGAGGTGGACTGGACGGCCGTCGTCCTGACGTGCCAGCACAAGGACAGCGTCTCTGCCTTCCAGAAAGGTGAGGGGCGCCCCGTGTGCCCCCCCCGGCTCTGCGGGGGGCGGCGGGGGTCCCGCCTGGGGCGGGGCGGAGGGAGGGGCGGGCGCCCTCGCGGGAAGCCGCCCGGCGCTGGAGGCGGCGGGGGACGGCGCCCTCCCGCCTGCCGCCTTCGGCGCCGGCGCCGTCGTTTTTGTTTGTTCCGGGCCGTTTCGCACGAACGAGGCTGCCTGCGAAAGGAGAACGTGCCGAAGCTCGGCGTTGGAAGGAAGCGATCCCAGGATTTAGAAATGATTTCTGGTGCAGAATTGGAAGGATCGGATAGCGGTTTCGGGAGAGTATGGTGCCCAGCCGCCGAGCCCCGCGGTTGGGCTCGGCGGCTTCCCGCGCGTTCTCCCCGGCCGCGGGGCAGCCGCGCCTGAGGGGGGCCGAGGGCGAGCGGAGGGCTCTTGGTCAGTTCCGATCGGGGCCGGGGAACGGCGGCAAGGCGCCCTCTCTGCCCCCCCCCCCGTCGGCTGTAGCCCACGGCCGGAAGCGGTGGGCCTCCGGGGGCAGGTGTTGACCCTCCTCTGCAAGCTGGAGGGGGCCCCGAGGCTGAAGGCCCGCCCCTTCCCCGTACTCGGGCCCCCCGGCGTGTGCCGGCTGACGGGCCCCTCTGGCCTCGCTCGGTTCCAGAGCTGGAGGTGCGCCGCGCGCGGGGCTTCCTGGGCCGGAATCCCGTCTTGCTCACGGTCGAAGACCCCAAGGTCCAGGTTGGCAGCGGAGGGGCCACCCTCAATGCTCTGCTGGTGGCGGCCGAACACCTGAGCGCACGGGCGGGATGCACGGTGAGTACGTGAGGGGCCGAGCCAGGCCGGGAAATCACTGACGTCAAAGCCCCCTTTTAAATGGTTAATTTTTAAACTTTTTTTCCCCGTGGTGAGATCTTGTAACGGTGAGTTCCGCAGTTCATCTTTCCTCAAGTAGGGTGAAACAAGTTAAGTCTCCTTTATCCTGAAATCCAGCATCTGAAACTTCTGAAAACCAAAACTTTTTGCTAGAAGCCACCTGCTTCCGTCTTTGAGGCGGTGGCTGGATTACGCAGTTATCCCGTTTCAGACAGTATTTAGCGATTCAAAGAAACTAAGCAGAGAATTCGTTGTTGCCTGCTTTGAAGTCAACTGGGACTTATGGCAACCTCTGCTAAGGCTTTCTTGGCCGCCGTGTGGCTGGGCCAGGAAGCCTCTCGTTTATCTCTCTAAGAGGTTTTGATCCTTGTCCGAGGGCAGGGGTGGGAGTGGTGCAGCCCTTTGGATGTTGCTAGACTGCAGCTCCCAGCAGCCCCTGTGGGTCTGGCCCACATGGTCTCTTCTGGTGTCGTGTTCCGGGTGACCCGTAGCTAGAAAGCAGCCAATGTCTCCTCTCTGTGGTGAGATTTATAGGATCCCAGATCTCTGCTGACCCTTGCCAGCTTCTCTTCCTCTCTGGATGCCCTGTTCAGAGTCCCCGCACCCGCCCTACTCACACCCTTTGCCCTTAATCTCTGTTGTTCTTGCTAAGAACTTCCCTACGTCTCATCCTTTCCAGGTGGTCACATCTGATGTCTTGCAGAAGGCCTGGATTCTTATTCTGCACATGGTGAGTTAGGGACTTGGGCCCGTTTCAGGGCCAGTTGAGGCTGGTTGCATTGCCTGGGTAGCAGGATCAGGCCAACAGGAGGGAGGGTGGATGTCAGAAGAGCTCTGTTGGCAGCCTACCTTTAAGAGACCGCTCGCCCTAGACTTTTTTCTGGAGATATTTGTTTTCTGATCTGTGTCGCAAGAAGTCAGAGAAGCATACAAAAATAAGTTTAAAACAATTTTAACAACGTAAAACAGTATGAGATCATTTAAATTGTTGAAAAGCATATTAAGTATTTTAGTAGTTTAAATCAAGCTGAAAGAATTGAAAATCGTATTCCTGTACAGATTTGAGCAAAATTGTTAGACCCACCGAAGAACTTGGTAAAAAGCTATGTTTAAATTGCTGAGGGAAAATTGCTGGTGTCAGTGTCGGGGAAGCTTCCAAGGGGAAATTCGTCCACAGTGAGGGGACTGGCATAGAAGGTCCTGCTTCCACATCTTGAGACCATGCCTTGCTCTTACTGGTTTTTCCTGCTCTCCACCTGTATCTGTCCTGGCAGGGCCGGGACTTTTCCTTTGATGACTGCAGCCGAGCATTTACCTGCCTCCCGCTGGAGGACCCCTCCGCCCCGGTTGAGGCACTCACCTGCAACCTGGACAACCTCCTGGCAACTTTGACCCGCCAGGTCGGTGCGGGAGATCCCAGTTACAGGCTGTTCTCCCGGGTGGTGGGGTGGGAAAGGGTGGACTGGGTACCCTTCCCCTGATAAGTGTCCCGTGCCTCTGTCAAGCAGGATGATCCTACGGGGCTTTTTGGAGCTTAGGGGCACGTGAGGTGGCCCTGAAGAGATGGGCCCTGGTGGCCACAGAGGCAGAAGCAGCGGCCTTGGGTTGCCTCTTGTTTTTGGATGTCCTGGGCAGCATCTCTGTCCTGGTGTGGCTTCTCTGTTTCTTCTTTGGAAAGATTGCATTCAAGCCACTGCGATAGCTCACGGTTCATGGTACAAGAGTTTTGGGAGCCCAGATGTTGCTAAAGAAGAAACTGGCAGAATACAAAACAAAAACCAGGGTATCTCTGTTGAGGCTCAAAATCATCAGCCGTTCACCCAAAAGAGAGTCCCTCGTCCTGAACCAGTTGCTCTCTTTTGAAATGGTGGCTGAGCTTGTTGGTGGAGGGGTGTGAAAGAGAGAGGGAGAGAGAGAAGGATGGATGGATGGGGTGAAGGGCAGGGGGGCAGCAGTGGCAGGTGGCATGGAGAATGGCGGTGAGGGGAGGAAGATGGGGACTACGATGCAAATGCAATGGGACTCTCCCGCCTCCTGGGATACCTTGCCCAGGAACGCTATGCTGTGGCTGGCTCCCATTTTGGAAGAAGGCACGGCGGGACACTGAAGCCTGCTCCTGGCCTGGGGCCTCTTTCCCAGCTGGCCGGAGGGCCCCCCATGACCCCTTGCGTCTCTTTCCAGGTCTGCAGGGGCTCCCCGCCTGGCGTGTGGGTTTGCAGCACTGATATGCTGCTCACGCTGCCTTCTGTGCCCGGTAAGTGTGCTCAGGGAGCCAGAAGGTCTGGGACTGGCTGCGGGAAGGTGATGGTGCACAAACAGGGAAAGAGGCCTCTTAGAGGAATGCCTGGAACTTGCCTTGATCGACCTTAAGCTGGGTTTGGCCTGGATTTTAATCTGCCCCCCCCCCCCCATTTTTGTGCAGCTCTGTAATTCTGCGGGCCCTTATTTGCAGACGATAAAGAGGGAGCTTAAAGTTCTTAGCAGGAGAGAGGGTGTGGTGGTTGGTGGCGGTGATGTGGAGGGAGGCGGGGGATCAGTAGAGATGAGGTTTTTCAAGGTGCGGGTAGAATGGGAACGCGTCTTTTCTCCGCAGAGATCGACTGGCATGGATTCCAGGGGGCGAGGGTCATTGCTGTGCCTGGCAGCGTCTCCTATGCCAGGCAGCATGGAGTCTACCTGGCTGACGAACAGGTATGCAGCTGCATGGCAACCTCCTCTCAACTTCAACCACCCCCAAGAAAAAGCGTTTGGAGACATTTCCAGCGGTCTCTCTCCAGCTTTTCTTGGAAGCCTGTAAGAGTCCAGAGAGTACCTGAGAACGTGCATTCTGCGCTTCTAGTCCCATGCTTATTTGCAACGTCCCTTTAAACCCAGAGGAATACAACTGGAGCCTGCAACAAAATGTTGGAGTGTAGCTCCCTCCCACTAGGGAGTCTTCTTGTTCTAGCCCCCCGACTCTAGCGTGCCTAGAACAAGGACAGAGGTCTGTGGGGCAGCAAAGTATACGTTCTTTCTCTGTCTCTGGCACACACACGCGTATAGAAGTGTCGTGCTATGAACGGAGACAAGCCGGAAGACTCTGCCACACTCTTAATCTACCTTCATTAGAAGGCTGCTATTTAGTGAATAAAAAACAGGCTTGCAAAGGGCCAGCGTGCACAGGACTGATGTCACGCATGCCGAAGTTTGGGCCCTCCTTGGAGAGGATGTGCTGCTCAAGCACAACTGCCGCCTGATGGCCTGTTCCAGCTCACTGTGGCTGCCGCTGGTGTCTCCGCAGGGGTTTGTGCAAGACATTCTCTACCAAAGTCCCGAAGACCAAATCCAGCAGTGTGTGGGGCCAGATGGAAAGGTCCCGCTGGTAAGTGTGGGTCATAAAGTGAGAATATGGGGGCTTGGAGGGGGAGAGGATATGGCATTCCCCCACCTCACCTGGCACAGAACCTTCTGTCTGCAGGCGCCGAGGGTGGTGGTGTGGGGGCCTCCATCCTGTAACCCTCACGCTCTGTCCTTACCCTCTCAGGTCTGTGGAATCGTCTTCTTCTCCTCGTCCGAAGCAGCAGAGCAGCTTCTAGCCACCCACGTCATTCCGCCACTCAACGCCTGCACCTACCTGGGGCTGGACTCAGGAGCCCCCCCGATACAGGTGAGCCCGCTCCTCCTCCCGCCCTTCCGATCTAATGTCAACATTAACTGGAGGCTTCCTGGTTGTTCCAGGGGTGGAGTGGGGCAATGGGGCTGGTGGAAAGCCTGCTCCGGGATGGTCTGCATTTGTTGGGGGTGCAGAATGGGAATGCGTGGGCCCAGAGATGCCAGGGGCCCAGCAGGGGCAGCCAGAGTGGGGGCATTTCTCCCTTGGACAGGCCTTTCCTGACCGTTGGCCACCAAAGGGTCTCCACAGCCTCCAGGGTCCGGTCCCCATTGCCAAAGGGCTTGCTGGGCAGCGAGGGGATCCCTTTGCTCCTTTTACAGCAAGTGGTATGGCCCAGAGCTCAGAACCTCCTTCCATCTTGGTTGCTCTGCTCTGCTATGTTCCCCCACTCTGGGGAGCAGGGGGGAGACCCCCTTTCAGCCACTCAGGGGCTGGATGGAGTTTCAGGGGATCTGTTTGTGGGTTTGCAGGTATGCCTGTGTTGGGTGAGGCCAAAGCCATATTTGAGCTGCAAACCACGATCCAGGCCTTAGGGGCGTTTAGAATGGGAAAAGGACCCACAACCAAGCCGGGGCCGTGGTGTGACAGGGTGGAGGGGTGGTTGGCGGGATTCCACCACAGGGCTTTTGGTTCCCCACCCTCCTCTCCCAGAATCAGTTGCACACCTTGAAACCCCCCTACTGGCTTGGCGTTGTGGGGTGGGGATGTTTTGGTGCCCGGTCTTTTGGCCCGCTGCCTCCGTGTGCCCCTTCTGCCCTCACCCGCTGTGCTTTCCCTCTCCCCAGCTGTCTCTCTTCTTCGACATCCTGCTTTCCATGGCCAGGGGGGTGAGCGAAGAGGCCTTTGTGAACGGACTGAGCCCACGGACCGGTTGTGGAGACCCCCAGAACGCGGTGGCCCTGAGGAGCGCCCGCTCTGTGCTGTGGAAGGCACTCCACACCATGCCACTCACTATGGGTGAACCTCCCTCCTTGTGACCTTCCCCGTTGGCGGCCTGGCCTCCTCTCTCATGACACCCTGACCGTCACGGTGCGGGGGGCGCATGGGGGAGGGAGGTGTGGCGTTCCTTTTCTCTTAGTAGGGGGTGGGTACAGGCTGAGGCATGGCGGGAGGGCACCACAAAGAAGGGCTGGGCCAGGCAGAGCGATCACCCCCCTGGCCTGAGAATGCGGCCCAGAACCTGTCTTGGGGAGGTGAGAAGTTGCCCCAAAAGGGGCAGGAGGCATAGGCCCGGCCTGTTTCCGTGCTCAGGGGGCACGAGAGGAGGAGCGTATCCCCTCCCAAGCTGTTCCCCTTCTCCTTGCAGACTCTCTTTGGTGGATGGAGTATTAGCCTCTCAGGAGCACTGAACGGCTTTTGGGCAGCCCTGCGTGAGGGGTCAGGGCTTCCCTTTGGGGGTCTTTGTGCGTAGGGGCATTCCTGAGTTTCTTCTTTTCTGCAGTCTACATCCCCGACGGCAGCTACGACTACATGACCACGTCTGCCAGCGACCACATCCGCCACCTCACGGCCTCTGTGGGCACTGCCCATGGCGGCTCCTTCTGCAAAGTGGCACATTCCCACGCGGAGGTGAGTCGTTTGTGTGGATGGGGTGCAGAGTCTCTTTCCTTCGTGTTTCCCCCGGGGTTCCTCTGTGGGTGGGGGGACCGAATGGGACGGAGCCGGAAGAACAGACAGGGAGAGCGGCATGCGTGTTCAGTGACCAAAGGAAACCATGGGCTGCAGCAGCATCCGGGCTGAGGAACCTTTTTGTATATCTGCCGATCACAGACAGCAGTTTGTTCCTTTTCCAAGTTTCAGGGTTTACGTTAACGAGGAACTTCTTTTGGCCAGGGTGGGGGAGGGAGGCTTCAGGAAGGAGGGGCCAGCTGAGGTGTCCCCAGGGGTGTCCCACCAAAGGTGAAAAAAGACTAAAGGACACAGCCACGGCGACAGAAGTTGCCAGAAGTCTGTGTCTGTGCTTTTTTTTTTTTTCATGTTTGAAAATGCAACGTGTTTAAACCTTGCAGTTACTTGAAAAGTGAATTGCAGCTTTTTGAGGCTCCTGGGTTTTTTACCAGTAAAGTGGCAGTCTGGAGGAGACCGTGGGTTCCCTGAAGGCCGTGGAAACACACTTCAGGGGCCGTGCTCTTTGCCCACCCCTCCCTTGGGAGAAAAGGGCACAGAGCTGACCGGGGAGGGGCACAAGTTATCCCCCGGGCTTCTTTCTGGAAGGAGCTGCCCTGGGACCTCGTGTTTCAGCTGATGCCGTCCCACATGTTTGCCAGCAGGAGCTTCAGCTGCTGGAGGAGGGCTGCTCTGTCACCAACAGCCTCTTGGAGGGATCGGTGGCCGTGGGGCCTGGGACTGCCATCCAGCACTGCTGCTTGAAGGTAGGCCCCTCCCTGGGCAGCCAGAAGGGAGCAGTTGGACCCCCCCCTTCTTCTGGGATTTGGAATTAGCACCCGCCTGATTTGGGATGGGATCCGGTCCCAAAGACTTTTTGTGGAATCTTTGGGTCTGGACAGAACAGAGACCAGGTCCTTCCTGCCGTTTCATGAAAATTTCCCTTCTTCTGTCACAGTTCCTTTGATTCACATTGTAGTTTTTGGAGCAGCAGAAAACAAGTTTGCTTCCTCCCCTACGTCATAACCTCTCCCAGCCTTCTCTTCTCTCAGCCTAAGCGCTTCCAGCTCCCTCGAATGAAGGGTTGTGGGGCCTCAGGGCAGGAGGAGAATTGGGGATCTTCCAGGCCCTCCTTGGCCCTCACTCAGGCTCTGTTCTTGGCCCTTGCTCAGACTGCCTCCTTGGTCTTCTCCAGGGCCCCTTGCAGATCCGCTCTGGCTGCCTCCTCACCGGGCTGGATGTGGCGTCTTCCGAGGCCCTCCGGAGCCACCGCCTCAAGGATGTGGTCATCCAAGGGCATTTTGTCAGACTGAAGGGCATCACTTGCAAAGTGTTCACCCTGAGTGGGCGTCACGATAAATGGGAGGTGTGTGCCGTTAATCATATCAAGTATTGAAATATTTGTGTCCTGCCCTGTGTCGTGAGACCCTTGGGTGTCTTGTGTTAAAGCTGTTTAGAGAGCTGGAAATTTAAAAGAATATAAATAATACAAGAATTCTAAGAACTTCTTGTAACAATGAAAAATTTAAATATTAAAATATTGTAGAACGCATACAAGTTGGGAGGAAATCAGTTAGGCCCCAAAAGCTTTAATAATGTTGAAGTTCGAACTTGGCATGCTAAGTTTTAATGCAGTTGCCTGTGGGCCCTCAAAGATATGTGTGTTAGAGCAGAGACCTCAACAGCCATGGGCTGGGGGCCCTTCTCAGAGTACATACTGGACAGACAGTGTCTCAGGTTTCTAGCAGCGCCACGGCCAAGTCTTCTGCTCCCTGATGGCGTCTTTCTACACGAAACACCCAGTCCCATCCCTGTTCTCTCCCTAGAGTCTGGCAGAAGAAAACGGCACCTACCTGAACACACGATGGGCTGCCTTGTTCCTCAGGACCGGAATACGGTATGTGCCCAAGTCCTAGCCCATGTTGGTGGCCTCTTTGCCACACCAGTGCCACCCCGGCTCATTTGGGGGCCTGTGGGAGACAAAGCCCTTTTTGACTGAGCTTTCAGTTTGGGCTTGTTCAGACGGAGGATTCTTGCGAGGGGGCAACACACCGTTTGGTTCTGCTTTTTGATGCTCTCTGTTGCTTCTGTGTCCAAACGCCTTCTAAACTTTTTAAAAAAATCCTTCGATAAAGAAGCAACATAATTAGGTTCGTGCGTTGGTGCTCGTGACATGCATTGTGATGTGGGTCAAACACACTCTCACTACCCTCCATTTTGCTGCTATTTTAACATTCGTGAATATTTCATAAATCTCTCCAGTGTTTTAAGTGGTGTTTCTAGAACATCAGCACTATTGCTATGAACTGTTAAGGTGGGATTGCATTTTCTCCTTGGTTTAAGATCACACCCACGGAGAAGCACTTCCTCTTTGGTCTCATTTCACACAAGGAAAACCACAATGATACCACCACAGCAGCTTACAGCAATGGTGAAAAAGTCGTGGAGGGACTTTTGTTTTTAGATTTTTGTTGTTTAAAAGCACTCTTTGCAGAAGGTTCATTAGTTTCCTCAGCTCAAAGGTGAACTAAAACATTTCAGCTCAGAAGCACCTCAGATATGAATTGTTGAAGTATGAGATAAACTCAGAATGTGTTTCCAGCACAAAATACTATGCATGTCCATGCCTCAACATCTTTGGTTAACATGAGGGTGGTGTGTGTACGGCAGCTGAAGTTTGCGAGCCAAAGGTGAGGAGCAGAACAGTCCCTTTTTGCTGATCGCTTCAGGTGGGGAGCTACTTTCATTTCGCCTCTCTTATGGGTGCCCCCTTTGCCTTCTGAGTCCTGGCTACCCCCTTTATCTCTGGCCAGGAGAGAAGACCTTTGGAGCCGTGACGTCCCGGCTGGCAGCCAGCGCCTCCTGAACGCCCACCTCTTCCCAGTGCTGCACGCCTCGGAGCCCCTGGGCTTGGGCGACCTGCTGTGGCTCTTGGGCACCCCGGGGCCCGGGCAGCTGCAGCGCTGGCGAGCGGCCTGGCGCATGTCCTGGGAGGAGCTGCGGGCATGCCTGGACCAGGAGGCGGAGCTGGCCTCTCGGACGGCCCTCTTTTTCCAGCAGGGTCAGAGGAAGATCCAGAAGGCCCTGGTGGAGGGGAACGGCCGCGGCCTCCTGCCGCTCCTCCGCTCGGCCGTTCTGGAGGGCTACCAGGAGGCCATGCTGGACACACTGGACGAGGGTGAGACATGGTGGGGCGGCAGGGGAGGGGGGTCACCTGCTGTGCCACTGGCGTGGTACAGCCACTATGGCGGCCTGTTGGGCTAACAGCTTAGGGATCTTTTATACCTCTGGGTGGGTGGGTGGTTGTTCACACACATGCCTTCCCCCGCAAAAAGCAGTAAAGGCTGAAATCCCACCGATGCAGAGCTCTCAGTTCCAATTATGGAGTTGATGATGGGGATGACAGGTGCCCCCCCTGCTAGTCAGGCTCTCTGGGGACAGTCAAAAAATTGAAGCTCTCTGAAGCCCATCCATCTTCTATAGCTGTGTCTTCTTTGCCCTGCAGTGGCCTCCAGTGCCGGGGACCCCCGTGTGGCCACCCGGGCCTTGGCTTGCATTGCTGATCTCCTAGCCTGCATGGCGAAGGGGGAAGGGGGCCTGCGGAGTGGTCCGGCGGCCAACCCAGCCTGGGCCCCCGCCTTCCAGTACCTGGAGAGGGGAGACATCTCGGAGGGCATCAGGGCCCTCGCCTCAGAGAGGAAGAACTGGCTCCACAGGTACATACGCGTGCAGAGGGGCACGGGAGGGGATAGAGCCGCCCGGGAGTGCAAAAGGTTCCCCCTCAACAGCCTAAACAGCCCAGGAAATGCTTTCCAGGTGGGCTTTGGGTGCCTCTGTGTTGGGCCTGCCCACAATAATTTTGGGTCCAAAGCTCCAGTTGGTAATACCTGGTAGACTGTGACGCTGAGGTGGTGGTGATGATGGTGGTACTGACGTGCCTTGGGCAAGGTTGTGACCTCCGCAGTAGCCAAGACAGGGAAGGCTGGGTGGAAGTTGCCCTGTCCGTCATCCTGCTGGCTCCTTTGTCCTCCTGCTCCAGCTTCCTTGCTTCTTGCAGGCCGGCTCTGCTGGTCCGTGCCGCGCGGCACTACGAGGGTGCTGAGCAGATCCTCATCCGCCAGGCCGTCATGTCTTCCTGCCAGTTTGTCCAGCTTGTGCCGGCAGAGCTGCCTCCCCCGGGCTGCTGGGTGACAGTGGAGTGCCCGGCTCGGATTGACCTCTCGGGTGAGGGGCTGGCCTGGTGAGGTCTTCCCTGGGGATGGGGGCCGTGGGGCTCACTTCTTGGGACTCCTGACTGGGCCTCTAGGTCTCTCTGTTGTGATGCAGAAGGAATTTCAGGGGGTGGGAAGGCCTCCGTTGCTGTTGGCATTTGAAGGTAGGGAAGGTGTTGGGACCCTTTCCTCCCTGATTTTGGACCCACTATTCTGGGGGCTGACCTAGCTGGAGATGCAGGACTAGGGTGGAGAGGTCAGCAGCCTAAAGGGGTAACCACCGGCTGCAGAGAGACCTGCAGAGAGCCAGGAGGGGCTCTTGGGGGGTGGCGGGCCGTGCCTGGCTGGGCCTGTTTTTGCGAGGGGACCTCTTTCCTGCTCCCCTTGCCTTCCAGGTGGCTGGAGCGACACGCCCCCAATCACCTACGAGCACGGGGGAGCAGTGGTGGACGTGGCTGTCCTGGTGGATGGGCAGAGGCCAATCGGGGCCCAGGCCCGGCGCCTGGCGGAACCCGAGCTGCGCCTGATGAGCGCCAGCGGGAGCCTGGAGGGAGAGCTGGTGGTGGACCTCGTGTGTCGGGAGCTGGAAGACCTGCGGGATTACTGCCAGCCGCATGCTCCCGGTAGGCGAGAGCGAGGGCCGGCCCGAAGCTGCCCCTCGTGTCTCCTGGGCAGCCACATCCTGAGCCAGCTGCACGGAGGAGCTCCTGAGGGCAAGGGGGTGCCTTCAACCCTCTTCGGAATGGGTTGCCGTCAGGGCAGGCGCAGGGCATTGGACCCCTCCATTCCAAAGCTGTTGGCTGGGGCCGCCCTGAAGGGGGAGCAGCGCTACCCTTCCCTCTCTCTGTTTTAGGAGAAGGGCAAACAAATGAGTATTTCTTCTGACTGCCTCCCCCACAAACTGCACCCATCCCTCCGGGCCCAGGAATATTTCTTTCTTCAGTGAGATACTGGCCAAATTGGAAGGCAGAAATAATGTCATTTTTGGCTGCCATTTTGGCTGACATAACAGCCTCTGCAAAAAAGATTTTAGGGGCGGGGGGGACCTTTTTGGATACTTTCAGCTATTTTTTTTGAGGGGGGTTCTTTTATGTTGTTTTTAAGTGAAAATGTCCCAAAACTGTGCCTTTAGAAATGGGGGGAGTTTGGAGGAGTGGGAGAGGGCCACCAGGGTGGGGTGCAGGGGCCCCTTGCAGCAAGGGGGCATCTGTCCTTTCTTCCCTCACCCTCATTCCTGCCCCGTCTCTCCTTCCAGGAGCCTTGCTGAAAGCAGCCTTTATCTGCACACAAGTCATTGATCTCTCTTCCCAGACGCCCTTGCGGGAACAGCTGGCGGAGCGCTTTGGAGGCGGCTTTGAACTCCAGACCTGGTCCTGCCTGCCTCATGGATCAGGGCTGGGTAGGTGTGCACACCTGGCCTCGGTCAAGCGGGTCCAGTGACCAGTCCAGGACCGCTCCTGGTCCTCGCTCTTCAGAAGGATCTATAATACGTTCCCCGCTGTGCGCTCTGAAGGCAATTCCTGATCTCATGTTTGTGCAGGCTAGTAGTGATGGATGGGACAGAGTCACGTGGAGAGCTTTACGGACTGAGGGGGGTTCTGTGGCTCATTTCCATGAAATGGCTGTGTTGGCGGCCATTTTGTGATGATACCCACCGCACTTCCTCCAAATTCTGAATGTGACTTCTGGGTCTGGAGGTTGGGGTCTCCTGATCTGATCATGAGGCAGAATGGTGGAGGGTGGGACCCCCTGTGGTCCTCCATCATGAGGGTTTTCTAGACCCCCCAGGGTCTGAGAGGGCTGTGGGATGCCCCTGGATTCCCAGCTGCTGAGGAGCAACTGGAGTGGGGGGCTGGTGGCCAGCCTGCCTGCCCTCTTTCTCCATGAGTATCCTGAGGGCTCCTGCCTGGCTGCTGTGCTAAGACGGAGACTGTCCTAGATGCCCCCAGGCCCTGTCTCCATGCTGGGGGTGGCCTTTCTGGCAGGAGATGGAGCCTGGATCCAGGGTCCCTGAGCGGGGGGCCCAGGATGGCCCTCTTTCCAAGGCCGAGTGGCTCTGTGGATGGTGAGGCTCCCCTCCCTTTGGGTTTCCAGTGGAGTGCCCTCCTCCTTACCCTCTTGGCCTGATGCCCTGGAACCGATCAGATGCTCCCCTGAGGAAGGATGAAAGGGGATCCCTCCCAGCCACTCTGCCCCTTCTCTCTGGCAGGCACCAGTAGCATCCTGGCGGGGGCTGTGATGGCAGCTTTGTACCGGGCTTCGGGGCGCTCCACCAGCATTGAGTCCCTGGTCCATGCGGTCCTGCACTTGGAACAAGTTCTCACCACAGGTAGGAAACCAGCTGTTTGGATCAGAGCCTGGAAAAGGTAGCTTTCTTGAGTGACAGTCTCCAATTCTCCCAGCTGCCACGGCCCTTTGTTTGGGGATTGTGGGCTCTGGTGTAGACACGAAGCCTCTGAGCGAGTACAAGACCGCAAGCAGCGAGCCTGCGTTTGTGGTGTCTTAATGGAAATTGCTTTTGGCATTAGGAAGAAATGATATTTGAATGTTTATGTGCCTGGAAAAGAGCAGGGTATAAATGAACCAGAGTGGTGGCAACCCCACAGCAGCTGTGGGGAGAGCCATGGCGGCACAGGGCTTAGAGTGTTGGCTTTCCTTAAACAGGTGGGGGCTGGCAGGACCAGGTGGGCGGCCTCTTTCCCGGCCTGAAGATCGGGCGCTCGAAGGCTCAGCTGCCGCTGAAGGTGGAGGTGGAGCAGATTTCCGTCCCGGAGGGTTTCGTGAAGACCCTTAACGAGCACCTCCTCCTCCTCTACACGGGGAAGACCCGCCTCGCCCGCAACCTCCTCCAGGTACAGCCCCACAGGAGAGGCGCCCTGAGGTTCCCAGCCGGGGGTGTCTCAAAGGCGGGGTGGGGTTGATGGGGAGTGTGCTCTGTGGGCCTCGTTCCTCCCTGAACCTGGAGGAGGACTCTGTTGGTTGGAAGGGGCCATCGTGAGTTCAGCAAACAAGCCTTCGGCGTCCTGCACTCTCGGCCGCCTGGCGGCGGGGGGTGGCCCTTGCCACTGCAGCAGCCTTTTCCTGCCTTTGCAGGATGTTCTCAGGAACTGGTACGCCAGGCTGCCCTCCATTGTGCAGAATGCCGACGCTCTGGTGGACAACGCGGAGGAGTGTGCCCGGGCCCTTCAGCAAGGTAAAGACCCACGGCTTGGCCTTGCGCCCATCTGCCCATCTGCCCAAACACTCCAGCCAGGGGACAGGAGGAAGGGCCCCGAGATAAATGCCTGGGGGATGGAGGTGGGTGACAGTGGAACATGGCTGGCTGTGGGTTTCATTGGGAGGCCTCGGGTGGATCACCTGTCGCCCTGCAAGGTTTACAGCAGGGATGGGCCTGCAGATATGGGGCGGCAGATCCCATCAGCCCCACCTGGGATAAACAATGGGAGTTACAGTCCCAACAACATCATCCAGGGGGCTGCACTTCACCACTCCCTGCCTTAGAAGCCACCCCTTTTGGCACCTCACATCGGGTGGTGGCCAAGTCCCTTTTTAAGGCTCAAAGAGAAACTGGGCTGCTGGGGAGCCCTCTCCTTTTCGGGGTGTTTTGCTGCCTTTGTGCACTGCGCCATGGAAAAGGGGGTTGCCCTCTGTCCCACTGCTAGCCAGCACCTGCCCTTCCACCACATCAGTTTCTTTCTGAGTGGGGGAGCCAAGGGGTCCTTTTGCCACTGTGCAGTGTGGAAGTGCAAGGGGGATTCTGACCAGCGGCAGGGTCCGAGGCAGCACATTATTCTTGGGATTGCCAGCAAAAGTGTCTGTGACTGATGGAAAAATACAGCCTCTGGAGGGGCACCTGCGAGGACCTCAGCCCCCCCCCCGCCGTCCCTGGACTCCTTTGGCCCTTCCCCAGCAGAGAGTCAGATGCCTGCGCAGTTGCTCCCACAGGCAGCCCTTGGGAGTTTCCTGCCCGTCTTCTGTTTTGCTGCAGGCGACCTCACTCTCTTGGGCAAGTGCATCAGTCGTTACTGGCTGCAGAAGAAGACGATGGCGCCGGGGTGTGAACCCCTTGCCGTCCAGCACATGATGGAGGTGCTGGAGCCGCTGGTCTACGGGCAGAGCCTGACTGGGGCGGGAGGCGGGGGCTTCCTCTGCATCTTAACACGGGAGCCCCGGCAGCAAGAGGTCTTGCAGAAGATGCTGGCAAAAACAGAGGTGAGAGCGACTGGCTCCCAGGGCCCCCTCCATCACATCAGCCAGTGCTGCTGCCCCCACCCCCCACATCAGTGCCAGGCCACGGGGGTCTGGGCAGCCAAAGCCCACCCTTCTTGGAAGTGGAAGGAGGGAAAAAGCGGGTGGTTGTGTATCAGAACCCCTCCTGCACAGAAGGAAGTGTGGCTGTCTGCCCTGCTGCAGCGAGAGGTTTACACTTCCTCCGCCTCTTCCTTTCAGGGCCTGGGAAACGTCACTGTCCACACGGTGGAGGTGGACACGGCCGGTGTCCAGATGCACCTTCAGGGAGACAAGGATGGCACTGTCCAGCCAGCCGAAGGACTGCTGCTTTCCCAGCCTGCGACCTGCTAGGAAGGCCAGCCCCAGTGATCACCCGGGAGTGACCAGCTCAGTGACTGCAGCACCTCTTCTGCCGCCTGGACTGGACAGGGAGGAGAAGGGAGCAGGAAGGGCACTGGCTACACAGTGGCCCTCTCAAAATGGGTTGTGGGTGGTGGAGGATGGGCAACGATGGCAGCTCAGGGCTTGTCAGTAGAACTGTACAAAGGCAGCCTTGCGTTTTCTACCTGCATCTGCCCAGACGGCTAAGAACAGAAGAGCCTGGTTGGCTCTTGGGGTGAAGGCCCAGCTGAGTCAGGCACCCCATTTCCAGACTCAATGCCTCAGGGAAGCCCCTCCCCAGCACAACAAGTCCAGGGATGGGGTGGGTAGGAAGAAGCCCCTCCACCTTCCTTCCGAGGGTCTTGGGCAGATGTCCGTAGAGGTCTGTGACGAGAGAGAACCCAACGCATCTGACAGAATGAGGTAAACCAGAAAACAAACCCGCACAAAAAGAGCCTTTCTCTCAGAGCTTTATTTCCTGTAGCAGCACCTCAAGGGATCCGGCAAGGGGGGCTTGTTGGGGGACTGAAAGCCCTTGGAGACCACGCTGCTTCCCCCAGGGGCTCAGACCCCTCTGGGGGCATGGGCCAAATGGCTGCTATTCCATTTGTCTCTTGGCTGCACACAGACATCACGGGGGCACGGACGGGACCTGTGTGTGCAGGGAGCGATGGCGCCAGCACGTGGCAGGGGACGAGGGGTCCAGGCCACCCATGACTTCTTTCGTGGTATTACGGGATGGAGAGAAGCACGTGCAAAGTTGTATTGGTGGAGAAAGGTCTTAAGAGGGGTTGGCAGGTCCCCGCTAGAGTAGGCCCATTCAGTCAACTGTTAAGTGGAGAGTCAATGGGCAGATAATCCCCACGGATTCCATCTGCCCACTCTAAGGAGGGCTACCCACAGGACTCAGGCTTAACGTCTGTTTTCCCATTCTCTTGGACGACCCACAGGCACATTCCTACTTAAAATGGTATTTTTAATCTCTGCCCCAAAGGGAAATATCTGTGCATCACCCAGATTTTAACATAAGAGTCTCTAGTGGGAAAGAACCACATTTCCCTTGAGTCACATGGAGTTTCGCTGGGTCCTTTGAGGACAGTACACTGCTGAGTTCCTGGCACTGCCGGGAGGGGAGGAAACCGCTCTGCCCAGGCAGTCAGAGTCGCAGCCGCTTGATGTCTTCGCTGCGGAAGTCCATCCGGAGTGCCAGCACCTGACGGACTTCAGCTGGGGTTAGGCGCCACGTTAGTGGGCCTGAGTTGGGCCCCCAGTAGTCCAAGATCTCTGTTACCTGAGCAGGAGAGAGGAAAAAGAGAAACCCAATTGCTGGTTGAAGGACGGAAGGGCACCCCTACAAAGGAGCCGAGACAGATCCCGCTCCCGCAAGGAGACCTCCAACATGGGGCTGTGTTGATCTGAAGTTCCATGAAGGAAAAGAGGAAGGTGCCCGGCAGCCCATGCCAATGTGGCACAAGCTGCGGCAGCACCTTCTCTGCCCCACCCTCCAGTCTAAGGCCTGAGAGCAAGACCTGCCCACCCGTTCCAGATTGAGGATGGTGGCCATCTGAGAGAGCCGAGCAAACTTGTCACGGATGGTCCAAGTGGTGACCGTGGTGAGGTAGGCAATGAGGGAACGCAGCTCCTTGTCAAACTGCAGCCCACCAAGCTGAGGAAAGAAAAAGAGCACGTGTTATGGGGGTGGAGTGCGAAATTCCTCAGAGTTTGGTGGCAGGTCTGCTGAGCAAACCAGAGCCAAACAGTTCATTGCTACTGCTGGAATAAGCCAGAGAAATTACCAGCTGCCGGGGAGATCTGCTCTGCACTGACGTATGGTATATTGTGCTTAACAAAGATTCTCGAGCCATTTGGACTACCTGCTGCCGTTCCAAAGAAAGGGGGCACCAGGAGAAGGAAAGTGATGGAAATTTGGGACGGCCGGCCCTTAAAGAGCAGCTGCCACCTGAGGGAGGGCAGCGGGAAAGCATCATGTCATGTGTACCACCCCATCTTCCCCCTCTTTGAGGGCTAAAAACTCACTTTGAAACAACACTT
Organism: Cyclura pinguis; assembly: GCA_030412105.1. Lineage (NCBI taxonomy): Eukaryota > Metazoa > Chordata > Lepidosauria > Squamata > Iguanidae > Cyclura > Cyclura pinguis. Next base: position 504,176 of record CM059607.1, read on the forward strand.
TTCCAAGCTGAACTAAGTTCCCCGCCCTATATCTAAGTCTGCCTCCCGTGCAGCAGCCCCACAGACACGCTGAAGACACAGCCAAGCTCTGCCGACCTCTCGCCAGTGACGCCATGGATGTGCCACAGAATGAATTAAGCGTTTTCAGAAAAGAGTCCTAAATCACTGTCAGTGCATGTTATGTCAGTGTAACTCACATTCAGCTATGATTACCACTTTGTGTAACTGATTTTGAATCCAAGATTAAAACATTTGCGTGAAGAAGGGAGAAGACAAAGGAGCGGCAAAAGGCACAGATATACAGGCTGGAAAGCTGAGATCTATGCAAACCTTTTAAGCCTGTGGCAAATGTTTATTCTAAATGACTTTTTGCAAAAGGGAAAAGAGCAAGGCGGGAGCTCTAAGCAGTGTTCACATCTGAGGACACTTAAGGTCATGCAGGAAGAAAATGCAGCCTCAAGCCTCATGCAACCACCTCAGGGCCCAGCATCGCCAGGGTCACAGCTGGACATCCCCCCACATTGGCACAGAAAGGTTCTTTGTCTCCTGTGTTTGTTCCCTGGGCAGAGAGATTTCCTCACCCACAGTGGGTGGCCTGAAGGGTCTTCTGGCCCCTAAGTTCTCTTGTGGAGCCCCTTACAAGCTACCACAATGCAGGGCATGTGCTCCCCCAGGCACTTGCTTCACCTGAGGAAGGGGCAAGGCAGGCCTTTCTTGGGTATGCCAGCCTTTCTGGCGGGAGGAGGGGAGATGACTTTGCTGGCCCAGACGCCCGCCTGGAATTTCCTCTTGGAGCCCAGCTGTTGCTGAGGCTGTAAGCGCAGCCCCTCCTCACTTACCCGGCTGAAGGTGGACTTGAGGACGACCTTCTCCAGCTCCAGAGCGATCAGGGTGGTCATCAGGCTGGTGAGGCTGTCGTAGATTGATGGCGACAGTCCTGCCTGCAGAGCGAGGGCCAACAGCTTTATCTCAAGGGGGCACGATAACTGGAAGGCAAGCGGGACAGCCCAAGCCCAAGCCCCCTGAACAAGCATAGCACAGGGCTGCAGAGTGAGGAAACCCCTGCCGATGGCCAGCAGCAATTTCACGGGGCTTGGTTATTGCGTGGCTGCCGGTGACAGATGATCAGAGCCCAAAGGGAATTGTGGTGGGGCAGAGTACAGCAGGACTGCCGGGCCCAGGCAACGAAGGAGGGCAGAGGGAGTCCCCTTGAACTGGACCCTCACCCCTTGGTGTGCCAGGTCCAAGCCAAGGCTCCCACCCAGCCCTGACTGAACTTGGAGCACCAAGGTGAGGATGGCAGTTGCGTTCCTCCTCCTCCTCCTCCTCCTCCGGGCAGGGCGCTCCAGTGTCCACACGCACCCTGAACTCCCCCATCTGCTGCTCCAGGTTGAGGATGAACTGCTGGACCCAAGGGTCGTTGGCTTCGTAGTCGTTGAACTCTTCCTAAAACAGCGGAAGGAGAAGAAGATCAAGCGCTGGAAAAGAGAAGGCAGGCCACAACTGGGAGGGGCAGAGATCTTGAGTGGTTTCAGTGTGGTGCTAGGACTCTGGGAGGGAAGGAATTGAAGACAGGATGGACTCCAGCTCCTTCCCACTGAGTCCTTCAATTGTAGAAGAGTGCCTTTCCATTAGACTCCAGTTTCCACAGCTGCCCCGTCCCCCCGGGCAGACTGTAAAACTCACCTCCTCGATGTTATGGGAGACAGACAGGAAGAGGTTGATCCAGGGCTTGACCTGGGGCTTGATGGCAGAGTTTGTCAACTCATTCAGACCGTCCTGGGGAGGAGAGAGGAAAAGACGGGGGTCAGGCACCTACTTCACAGAGTGTTCTGAAGCCAGCCCCTCCTGGCCCACAGGGGAACATGGAAGCAACCGGGAGTCTCCCTCAGCTGGGTTTCCATTCCTCTGCTAGACACTTCTCTACCCCTCGCTGGTCACATCTTGGCCTGCTGTGGTTGGCTCTCAAGGCTGCTAATGTGTAGCCTGGTTGCCTCATGAGAAGGAAAGAGAGCCCTAGTCTGTTGGGAGGAGGCTTCGCCTTCCAGAGCAGGCCCTGGATCTTCCCTGGCTGAATCAGGCCCCCTGCTCGTGAGTCTTGGCCTCATCAGAGAGCCCCAAAGCCCACCTCCCCCACCCCCTCTTTGCATCCCACTCCCAGTTCTGGCGAGGGTCCCTGGGCCTGGCTGTCCTACTTTTTATCTTGCGGTCCCTGATAACGTAGCACAGCTCACTGTTGCCGTTCTACTTACTAAACTGCTTTCTGCTTAAAAGAAAACCCTTTCTGCAAGGCTGAGTAACAGCAGAAGAGAGATCAGCTTTTGGATGGAGAGACGACGCAGCACAGGTGGAACAGCGCAGCCTAGACATCAGTGGTCAGGGAAACAAACTCCCAGGCCATTTGGAAGGAGTCCCTCCCCACCCCAATCAGGAGGCTTGAGCAGCCACAAGCTCACCTGTAGCAGATCTCGAAACTTGTTGGAAACGCCCACCATGTCCAAGAGGCAGCTGTCAATCTTGGCCTGTGCCTGCTCACCCCCAAACCCCTGGCTGAGCAGCTTGGCACAGTCACTCTGCAGGGAAGCAGAAAAGTCCTCAGAGCCACTAAGAAGGATGGGAGGGATGAGGAGCAGGCCTCTTGGCAGAAAAAGACAGACTGTAACACATTACAATTGACTGTGGGAGGTGAGGTGGCCCTCCTTTCACCGCAGAGGGAACCAGATGACAGAGAACTCTACCTAAGTGAGACTTGTGGGACCAAAATTGTGGCCACAGCTGACAGTGGGGTGATGTGATGGTATAAAACAGAGACAGGATCACGTCTCCACCCAGTAACCCTCCGGAAGAGAAGAGGGAAGCCATGCCAGCCCCTGCTGAGAATCACTTTCTGGACAGCGGTTCCTGCATCTCCTGAGTCTGCCAGGGCCTGATCCAGAGCACAGAAGGCATCCTATTTTTTTTTTTCTGCACAGGATCTGGCTTGGTACAGAAGCAGACAGACCCACCAGGGAGTGTAGGGAGAGGGCAGCCCAAATTCAGCACAATAAAACAGGGCTCCCAGTTTAGACAAAATGATCCTATTACCCATTTGAACAGGAAGAAGGAAAAAGGCAAGTCAATGCTGAGGGTGGGGAAGCTACTCTAGTGCTAAGCAAGGGGCCCCTAGAACCCTCCCCCCGCTTTCATCAGGATGGAAGGCTGGCAAAGGGTACCTCCAGGGTCTTCTTTAGGGTCATGATATTTTCGCTGCAGACCTCCACATTGTTTAGCATCACCTGCGAGCAAAACACAGAGAAAGGTTGAGAGTCCTCTTCCATTTTCCCACTCCCCAAGACCCATAAACAGGAACGACGTGACAGGCAGGCAGGAGGAGGAGGAGGAGCAAGGAGGGAGAAAGTCTCCCGAGTGGCCGGCCTCCCTCCAGCAGAAGCTGTTCATGGCAGAAGGCGGCAGAGACCGAGCGCTCGGATAAAGGCAGGCAGGAAGGAGGAGAGAGAACATGGCCTGTCTCAAAAGAAGCAGACCTGAGTTGCAGGAGGTCTTTTATGTCAGCAGAAAGAGGTCAAACGCTGCCGCTCAGGGCCAGGAGGCACAGCTAGAAACCCCCTTAATTTACCAATTCTTCAGTCTGCTAAGCTCCATTGTGAGATGGGATCTAAACCACATACCTCACGGCCACATCCCCTGACTTGATTTTTGGACCTTTCTGTCTCTTTTCTGGTTGCCTGCTGCTTGTTCCACCTACTCTGATGAAGGAAACCTGGAGGACTCCAAAGCTTGCATGGGGGGTGTCATTCCTGTTCGCTAGGGAGGGCCCCACTTCCCAGCCTATGAACCTGCCCTTGCACTGCTCCCACCAGGTGTGTGGCATGCAGCGGAGCACCCCTCTCACCAGGAAGGACTGCTTGGCCTCATCGGTGCTCTCGATGCCTTTGGTGTCAAACTTGCCCTGCTGGAGGCTGCTCTGCATGAGGCTGACGGCGCTGGTCACCCCACGCTGGAAGTCCTGGAAAGTGGTGGCAGGGAAGCCCACCTTCAGCTTGTTGCACAGGACCTCCCTGCAAAAAGCAAGAGGGGCTGAGAGAGGAGAGGCTGGGGAGGAAGGCCCGCCCCCCCCCTCAGTGCACTGAAACATTCTCTGGCCAGGAGTGCCAGGAATACCCCAGTGGCAGGGGGGCGGGTCAGGCAAAAGGGACCCTACCAACAAAGCTCCCAGCCTCTCTCTTTTCCTCCTCTTGTCTGGGAAGAAGGGGTAGCTATCCTCCTCCCTTGCTCTAGAACTGGCACCATCCCAAGAAGGAAATGTTACACACGCTCTTCACTTCGCCTGCCTTTCCAGCAGCCTTGCTAGCCAGGGATGCTGGGAACTGCAAGATTTCCTCCTGGCTCTGCACAGACTCTTCTGGGACTCAGCAGAAGCTCCGGTTCCCTTTGCTGCTGCCACCCTCCAGCCCCCCTTCTGGCACACCTGAAATCGGACTCCAGCTCGGTGATGGCGTGGTTGATCATGGCGCAGAGGCAGTCAATGCTGGAGCTGGAGAGGGCCCGCCCGATGCATTTCTTCACGATGTAGAAGACATCATCCACCATGCTGGAGGTCAGCTGGCCCTTCTCACACGTGTCCATGGCAACGGCCTGGCAGAGGAGCCAACGCCCGCAATGACATGCCAAGGAAGGCCTGCCAAAGGGGCAAGGCGCTTGAGATGCCCAGGCAGGTCTCCCCGCCCCCCCCCCCCCGCTTCCAGACTACAGCATTGTCAGGCCAGAAAATGGAGGGCTTCTCCTCTGTGGAGGGAATCCCAGAGACCCTTTCTCCATCCTCATGGCATGCTTGCTTGGCACGACCACCAAGAGGAGGGATCTGGAAAACCTCAAACCTCCTACAAGCTGCTCCAGAGACTGGGAGAAAAAAAACAGATTCAGATTACAACAAAAGGCATCCCACCTACTCCCACCGATGGCAAGAACTATTTGACAGTGAAAGAGGCTGTTTCGGAGAACGCTCCCTCTCTGGTGGTCTGTGTTTAAACACAGGTTGTAGGGACATCTCTCAGGAGTGCCTGAGTCGTGTCTTCCTGCGTGGGAAGGGGCTTGACTAGATGGTCCCTGTGGCCCCTTTCTGCTCTCTGATTCCAAGGCCTTCTCTCACAGCCAAAGTGAGGGCCACCTGAAAACACTCAAGACCTCCACAGCTGCCCTCCCTCTCCACTGCCCTTTTGGGTGGGCCTCCACTGTCCCAAAAAGGAAAGGGGCCCAGCTGCTGGTGCTGCCCCCACCTTGTTGACCGTCTCCCTCATGAAGTACTCTTCCATAGTGATGTAGTAGCCGATCAGTTCCTGCATGGCGCAACTCAGGAGACAGTGGTGGAGCAGCTTGTCCAGGCTCTTCTGGTGCTCTAGGGGGAGAACCAAGAACCAGGGCCCCGGAGATAAAGGAATCAGCTGTGCATGTTCAGGAAAGGTGGGCGAGCAAATTACAGGTGTCCCGCACTTTTCCACAACTCATTTTTCAATTTTTCTGCTCTTTCAACTGTTGTAAATTACAGACATGCACTGCTTTTCAATGTGGGGTATGCACCTTTGTAAATTCTTTTCCTCTTGCCTTCTTCCTGTATGGAGCACTGAAGGGATGAATGGATGCTCGCTTGGGACTGAGCACACAGTGCCAAGTGAGCCCCCATAACCCTCTCTTGTTCTTTACAGGAAAAAGTCAAGAGGAAGAGAACTGGCCAAAGACTGGGCTTTGCTTTGCAACCAGTACCACATTCTGACAGTGCTCTGCTCCCTCAGAGGATGTCTGGATACGCAAGGCGGACGGCTGTAAGAGCAGAGCAGCCTTGTGGATCAAATGCAAGGGGGCCTCTTTGGCTCAGTATTCTGCTCCCTCACCCGCACACAGTGAGGAAGCCCCCAGCAGGGCAGGAGTGCTGCTGCCCCCCACCTATCATGTCACCCAGCAGCCGGCAAACTGCCTCCAATCTGCTCCCTTCAAAAGCAAGCCTGAATTCTGCCACAGGGAGTCTCAGAGTCTTTGCTCAGAACAGACCAGGCAGTTCAGTGCAAGAAGTGCACAGTTTTCAGCCTGCTCTTCTAGCCCACTGTGACCAGGGGACGGGATCCCTGTGGGGATGGCGGAGGAGATTAAAATCCCCCCTCCACAGCCTAGTGATTTTGGCAGCCCCAAGCTCAAGAGCTCCAAATTCTGGGAAAAGCGTAAGTGGCAGATCTGATACCTTCCAGCAGGAGGCTGGGGATCCTATGGTACTGGGACTCCCAGTCAGCATGAAAACCCCTCGTGATCAGTTGCAATCCCTGGGAGACACTGGCTGCCTGCCCATCCCTGCGCTTGGGACAAACTACCTGAAATCACCCGTGGGACCCAATCCTGCCTGGCTCAAGGTCAGAGCCAGCAAAGGAGCCCTGAGCCACTGAAGAAGGGAACCAAGCTGCTCCCAAATCAAACCAAGGCTCTGAGGTGGGCTTGGGCGGCAGGCCTTTGCCTGGCTTTTGCTATTCACCTTGCTTCACATCTTCTGGCACCATGGAATCTCCCACCTCAAAATCAGCTGTGATGCGCCTCCTAAGGAACCTCAGGTACAGCTCGCTCCGGGCGTTCATCAGAGTGACCTCAGTCAGAACAGGGTCCAGTTCCCTAGGGAGGCAGAACGAAGGTCAACAGTGCATGAGAAAGCCCCCTGCCATTTTCTTCTCAGCACCAGCTTTTCTCCTGCCTCCACTGTGTTGCCCGCGTGAGAGGATGAGTGTAGGAACGACTAAGCAGGAACTCCCTCTCATGCCCAGGGAGGAGGCAGTGCCCCAGTGTCTGGGCCAGTGGAGGGCCCACATGAGGAGAAGATAATGCTAGACTCTCTGCCTCCAACTGCAGATATATCCCCAGAGAGACCAGCTGTCCTTCCAGGGAAAAGCTCTTTCCTTACCTCCTTCTGGACAGCTCAACATTTACAACATGTACATCTGAAGAGCAGGAGGAAGGCAAAAATGTGTGTGTGTGTTACATGTTCTTCCGGCCCTACCTTGGTTCGATTTTTTCAGCTGCTGAACTCCTCATCATGCTGCTCTGAACCTGCTGGAACTGCAAGCAGAAAGAAAGAAGACAATGTGTCCTTTCTCTCTTCCTCTCACACACATCTCTTCTCTCCCATGTGCCGCATCTCTAATGACCAGCCACAGGGCACTGGCTAGAGGAGCTGGGGGTGGAGCTGCCTGGTAGAGGCCAGGGAGAGGGTTCAAGAGTGAGAGGTCCCTGCTGGATGGCTTCTGAAGGGAGTGCCCAAAGCCACAGCGCTGGCATGGTTGGGCAGAGGCCCACTGGAAACCACTTGGTGCTTGAACATCAGCATGTTCAAGCATGACTTCAGGAGGACTGGTGGGGAGTGGCTGGAGACCCCGCACGAACACATCTCCACTGGGCCATGAGGCTCCCTGAGAGATCAGACAGGCCAGCAAAACCACCATGACAGGAAAGAGTTGGGAGAGAAGATTACAGGCAGCCCCACTCCACCCAGGCCAGCTCCAGCGGACACAGACCTCTTGACCCTCACCTGCCTGTGGTAGTCCCTCTGCTGGACAAACTTGTCCACCACCTTCTCCACCTGTCGGTCGCACTCGGCCTGGAGGTGCTTGATCATGGTGTAGAGCCGCCCCGGACCATAGTAGGTCTCCACGATGGGCTGATGGGTCTCCACCACGCGGGCGATCCCTACAACAGAGGGCGGCAGCAACACAGGTGGTTGCCCCCTCCACCCATGACTCAGAAGAGCCCTCTGCCACCCACCTAACCCCGGGACAGAAAGGCTGGGCCTGGTGCCCAAAGGCACTCCAAAGGAAGACCAAGGCGTTTCACCTCTGGGGTAATGCAGTGCTGCATCAAGAAGACATCGGCCTGAACGCTCAGCCCTGCCTGGAGCAGACCTGCTGAATTACAGCCAATTACCTACGCACGGGCTCATCATTCAACCCTTGATTCAGTGGGCTGACTTTAGTGGGAGTTAACAACAGGAGTCAGGTTCCTCTGCTCTCAGCCATCTCTTTAAGAGCAGTGAGACCGTAAAACCCTAGCATGGCCGTGAATTTGTTCACATGCTTTCATTATTCCTTTTGCAAAAGAGGGAAACGTGAGGAATGGCTGGACACCCCCCAGAAAGCTCTGGCCAAGTTGAACTGCTTTCCCTCAGTCCCATGTCATCGTATGACACAGAGGGACCAAAATGACATCAACCAGCCCCCTCTGCAGGCCCATCTGTGCACGCTCTCTCCCATCACGTGCCAGGTAGCAACAAAAGACGTGGCCTTTCCTACAGAGTCATGAGAGTTGTGGAGTTCCTACTCCCTCCGTGAAGAGATTTGCCTTGCTCTCCCTTGCTTCCCTTGGGGCACCAGAGAAAGACAACTCAGTGCCACAGGGTTTGCAGGGGCAGGTAGCAAGGGTTGGGAGGAATGTAGAGGTACTGCCATAGGTTTTTGAGGAAAATATCTTGCATCTATTTCAAATATTGGGTGTGGCTTTTCACTCACTCAGTGTATTTTGATTTATTCAATTTATATGATTAGTTAATTTTATATTGATTTTACTGTACTTTGTAATCTGCCTTCTAACTTTCAGATCAAAAAGGAGGCAATTGGGTATTTGAACAGATAAACAGAAATCAACCAATGTGCACGGAGGGAGGAGAAATTCATGGTGGCCACACAACCAGCCACGAGAGGCTTCAGGGAGAGCGGTCAGCTTCTTTTGGCTGGCTGGACCAACAGGCAACCCTGCTTCCAGCCAGAGAACCACTGGCTTGCAAGCCTTGGCAGAGGCCTGTGCTGATAGGGCCTGGCCCCCTGCCCTGGGCTTGGATAGGGCCCCTTCCTCTCAGGACAGGACAGGACATCAGGGGAAGAGGTAAGGCTACAGTCTATGTGGGCAAATGGCTGCTCCTCAGTCTGCTTCCAGCCACGACACCAGGAATGCATCAATGCATCAGCACGAGAACTCAGAAGACAATGGGCATTTCTGCAGAGCATCTTCACTCTCTTACACGTGTGCGGGGGTGGGGGCAGAAGGACGGTCAGCAGGAGCCGATTACCTTCAAAGAGGAGAGTCAGGGTGTCTGCAAAGATGACTGCAGCTCGACGGTCTGTCATGTCTGTCTTCATCACCAGCTGCAGGTTCTCCTCTGCTTTACTAGCCACCTAAAATAGAATTACTGTCTTCAGCTTCGGCGGCTAACTTCCTCACAGCCTAAAACACCCTAAGCCCATCTAAAAGAAAACAGACTCTTTTCCACCTTAAGACCTCTTCCTGCCCACAGCCTTCCTAGTGCCTTCTGGAAACAAATCCAGAAGTTTCAGGGAACCAAGACTTAGCAGTTGCAGGGGACTTCAGCTACTCTGGAGTTCATGAAGAAACAAACTCTATCAAGCATAAAACTCCTGACAAATACCTGCAATGCCGTATGCAAAACCTCCTATTTCAAGGAAGGAAAGAAGGAAGGAAAAAGAAAGAATCACAGAGCTGGAAGAGACTCATGTTAACTTGTGTTCAGCTTGTGGCCCACTAAGGCTTCTAGATCCCTTTCATGTGCAGTGTGGTCAAAGCAGGTGTCATCTATCTTATATCTGCACATTTCATTTTTTTCCTTCCCAAGTATAGTAGCTTACATTTTTCCCTGTTGAAATTCCTTTGGTTAGTTTTGGCCCACCTTTCTCATCTCTTAAGGCCACTTTGAATATTTTCCTTATGTGTCATTTTATGTTAGATAAATGTGTGTTTAACAAAAATATTAAAAAAGGAAGCGGGACAGCCCAGCCCAAAGCATCTCAGGAGAGAGCTTCCACTGCTGCTCAGTCCACGGATCTTGCACCTGGGCTCACCTGTCTACAGAGGTACTCTGAGAACTTGCTCAGTCCTTCCTCATGTAAGCCAAGGAGGGGGAAGATCTTGAAAAAGCGCTCCACCTGGGGCAGGTCTTCCTGCTTTGTAGCAGTGTCGAATTTCTCTGTCACGATCACCTTGAGCCGCTGCTCTGCCTCCTGTAGCAGCTTCAAGTTGGCTTCAATTATGCTGCCTGGAGGAAAGTGAGGCAGTTGCAATACCCTCTTCAGCTGCCCCACAAGTGGGTGAGGAGGAGGGCAGGGTTGTTCTTGCTAATGTATTTGGGACTGGTTTATTTCTACCAAGGTTGCCTTTCCCCAGCCAACTCAGATCCCTCCAAATTCCCAGCACACCCATTTGTTTTATCTAAAATAGAGGGTGAAGCCTCCAGGAGTGGCCGTTCCCCTTTAAAACAGGCTGTCAGGTTCCCTCCTCAGCACTGAGGAATATTATAAAAACACCAGTGTCTCAAGTCTGAAAATGGACTTCTGGTCACTTTGATGGGGATGGGCAGCTGGGCATTTTGGCCAATCCATACAGCCCCTGAAACACCTCAAGGGCAGAAAATTCCCTCAGACACACAAGAGGCATCCACTAATTTGCTAAGCCATGAAACAGAGACCACAAATAGCATCTGGGAGTGCCTCCGAGGAAGTACCATTTCACCCCTTTAAAAACATTTGCAAGTCTTAGATGTATTTCTTCTAATGGCAAAACAGAACAAATATGCAGATCTGTGGCCCCCATGGGTTGCACAGAAAAATCAGAACTGATAAGTCTATGGTCTGCTGCAAGCCAGATAGTAGCCTGATCAAAAGAGAGACAACCCTAAAGGAGTTTTTAAAAATGCACTTTCCCAAAGAATCCCAGCAGTGCCTCATCATCATCAAGGCACATGACATACCCACACAGTGCACCTCCTCAAAAGGCCCTCCTCAGTAAAGGCAACTCACTATTTTTTACATTTCAGTTAAAGGAAAAGTCACACATGCCCAGCTCTGGATGAAACCCTTTTAAAATGAGGGGATGGGGATGAAAGACTTCTACCAGCCCTCCTGAGGGGAGATGAAACTGATAGTTCAGCAACATCTAAAGGGGCTGCACATTCCATGCCTCTGCCTTTGAGGAAAGGCAGAATTCCAAGACCATACAGAGTACCTTCTCGGCCCTGTCGGCTCAGCTCAATGACTGACTTGTCCAGAGAAAGGTAACGATGAATGTGAGCAGCTGCTTGCTCGTAATCTTCACTCCTCAGGGCCGTCTGAACCCCGTCCATGCAGAACTTCAAGTCCAAAATGTCATCTGCTCTCTGGATGGCCTGGTAGAGGCGGTTCTGCAAGAAAAAGAGTGCCCCCCTCCATGCTTACCTCCCTGCAAAATAAGCAAGGTGGAAGTGGAGGAGCTAGGCTCACAGCCTGCCTGAAAGAGCTGGGAAAACCGTACCCCACTCCTCCTGCAAACATCACACCAGCCAGCCTCTGCCAGAGCAGTCACACGTTCAACAAAGGTTACATGTTTGTTCATCTGATTTATATCCTGCCCTCACCCCATGAATGGGACTGACGGCTGTTTTCAATCAAACAGAATGGAATACAGTTTATGCATGAGATCAATAAAAGCCTAACGCTTCTAAAACATAATTTGAAAACAGCCCGGTTCCTGCTCTATATGGTTACCTTGGCGAGATCAAGCTGTCGAACTTTACTGCTGACGTTCTCAGCCAGGTTGCAGGTGAAGGTGATCATTCCGGCCAACTGTTTGGCATCTCCTTCGATCAGTTGCAGGTTGGGACTGGAAACAAGGACAGAAAGCAGCAGCCGCATCAAGCAGTGGCTTTGGCACTCTGCTCATTCCTGGCAACTTTGGAATCTTGCACCTACAGCGGCACTGCTGTTATTGTGCTGGATGTGTCACTCACCCCATGCGATGAAGGGAAGCCATCTTGCCCTCAATTGTGCCCTGCTGTTCCAGAAGCATCTCCAACTCTTCCTCTACTGCTTTCTGAAAACAAAGCAAGAGAATGACATCATAAAGTTTAGCTGGTTCCCAAACCAATCCCTTGCATAATCTACAATAATCAGATCACTTCCAGGGCTTTCTTAGTGGTTGTACCCCTGCCATCTAGAACTCCCTTCCATTAGAGAGCTGGTCACTCACCACATTCCTGTCTTTCCAGCACCGCTGAAAACGTATTTCTTTCTATAGGTTTTTAGGCAGTAACACAAGGGATTAGTCCGTCTTTGAATGGGGCTGCTTGCATTGTTCCTATGGCATTATTACAAGTATTTGTAATTTATGAGTAAAAATACTTGTGCAGTTTTACGACTTTCTTAAGATATGGAATATCAGGCATTTTAGGGAATCTCTATGATATGTTTTGATGTAAGATTGACAGCTGCCCTGAGCTCTTGTGCAAGAGAGTTGGGTACAGATCAAATTAAAAAAATAATGACAATGCCATGATAACAGTGACTTAGGAACGCAACTGGATGGCAGCCAAAGGTCACTTTTTGGCAAGGAAAAGCTCTCTGAGAACCATGGAACTCTCTGCCAAGGGAAGTTGGGCTGGCTCTGTTCCTTCTGATTTTTCAAGAGGCAGCTAAGACAAGCGTTCCACATGGCATTGGGTCCTTGAAACTGCTCCGCTTCAACTCCCTGGCTCTACATTATTTTTCAGAAGCAGTTTTTGCTTCTCGCCAGGCTGACAGGCACCGTATAAAAACCTTAAAAAAGATAAACACACACAGTTGTGAACAGAGCGGGCACACGGGCATTTCTGGGCACCTCCTTGGCCTGGCGCTCACCTCCAGCCAGCCCGGAGGGCCCCCTCGACTCAGAGCTTTGGATCCTACTGTCAGTCCCCAAGGAGAGTAGACCCACTGAGTCAGAGGCATTTACCCACGTATCAACTCGCCCTTCAACCGCTGAGCCAGTGGGTCTACTCTAGCCCGGACCAGCCGTGAGGACGGGGGAGTTCATCGGGGGCAAAGGGCCCCCTGCCCGCCCCCGCGGCCCGTCAGCGCCTCCAGGCGCCCCTCGGCCCGGCGGCGGGGGGGTGGGCTGGGCGACCTCGGGAGCCCCCACCGGCGGGCAACCCACGGCTTCGCGCACCTCCTCCGCGCACAGGCGGCTGTAGGCGGCCTCGAGGTCCGGGAGGTCGGTGAGGGAGCGGATCTGCTCCATGGACAGCGAGGAGGAGGAGGAGGGGGAGGAGGAGGAAGAGCCGGAACCCCCCCCCAGCGACCCCCTCGGCCCGGAATCCGTCCTCCCGGGCGCCGCCATCTTGGCGCCGCGTCACTCGCCCCGCCCTGCGTTGCCGGGAGGAAGTAAGCGAGCAGAACTTCCGGGTCCCTCCCGAGGTCCCGTTTAGAGGAATTGTTCCCCCGGGACGGGGGCTGCGGGCCAGGCGGGGGCCCGCGTTTTAGCTCGCTGTGCGGGGGCAGCTGGCCGTCCTCGGTCGGTAAGTCTCGGCCAGATCACCGCTCTCCTCCCGTCCGAGGGCCGAGAAAGGGTCGAGGAGAGGCCCTCCGTCAGGCGCCCCGTGTATTTCTGTGGGGCACTGAGAAGGGTCGCCACGCTGCGGGGCTTGGACAGCAGGGAGCATCGCCCGTCCCCGAACCGAGAGGAGGCCTCAGCCGGGGAGCGTCGGCCAGCGTGGCGCTGCGCCCCCGAGGAGAAACCAGGCTCGCCCTCGGAGCAGCGGGTCCGGGAAGCTGGCTCAGGCGCGCCACGGGCAGCCCCGTCGCGCGACGCCTGCGCGGAAGGACCCCGGGCGAGCGCGGGAGGCGCCGCCGCCGCGGAGGCCGTGCCAGAGCGGAGCGCGCGCCGCGCGGGGACTGGGGCCGCGGCGGGATCCGCCGCCATCCGCGCTGCCCCCACGGCGAGCGCCGCCGGGCCCCTTCGAGCCGAAGCCGGCGCCGCCCGCGGGCCTGACCGAGCGAGCGAAGCCGGTAAGCAGGCCGCTCGTCCGCGGCCGGGCGGCGGGGAGGGGGCTTCGGCGGCGCGCTCTGGCCGGGGCCGCGGGGCCGCCGAGTTCGGCCGCTGCAAGCCGCGCGCTGGCCGGGGGCTCCGGGCCTTGCAGCCCAGGGGGAGCCGGCGGTCCTCCGCGGGTGCGCGCGCGTGTCGGACCTCGGCTCCCGTCGGCCGCCGGGGCGGGCAGCGGGGGTCCGGCCGGGCCCTGCCGGCCCCTCGGGGGCGGGGGCTCCGCCTGGCTCCTCCAGGGGCCCGTTGCCCTTTCGGCTCCTGCGGCGGGCCAGGCGGAGTTGGCGGGAGAGGGCCGCCGGAGCCGGCGCGCCCCCTGCGGGAGGCCCCGGGCCAGACCCCTCCGGCGGAGGAGGGAGCGCGCCCGCTCCCCCGGGGCGTCTCGGGCCGGCGTGGCGCCCGCGCCCCTCGCGCGTGTGAAGCAGCGGGCGCGTGCCTCTCCGTGGGGCTTCGCGGGTTCTCGTCGCCAAAGCCCCGCAGGGGGGAGCCTGCCGCCCCCGGAGCGCGGAGGTGTTGCCCGTGGCCGGCGGGTACAGACCAGCTGGGGGGGTGGAAGGAGTCGCATCTGGCGGGGATCGCCGGCGGGTGCCCTGGCCCGTAGCTCGTCTCCCTGGCTGTGGTGTTCGGCGCGGGCCTGAACTTGAGCAAGGGCAGCGTGCTTTAAGTGCTGTTGCCGCACTCCCTGGCCCTTCACCTCCGCCTGTCAGCGTCCTGTGACATACGAGGCACAAGCTAACCTTGGGTACCTCGTTCTGTTGTAACTTAGGTAAATAAATTGCTGGCGGCCACTGCTTTTGTTCTGCTGCAATAGACCAGCGTTGCAACTCTGCTTTTTTTTGCGGGGGGGGGTATATGGACTGGATTATATATTTTAGAAGTGTGAATCCCCATCTGGTGAGTTTTCAGCGTTGACTCATCCCTTAGCGTATCAAGCAAACAAAGATTTTGGGAATGTGGTATTTTCCTGTTTACAAAGTCGTTCCTTCGCAAAATTGTTTTGCTATGTGAATATTTAAGAATTCAAACAGTGGTATTTCAGTCTAGAAAATGTTTGTATGAAGCATTTCTTGCTTCCTGCCAGCATCATCTATGATTTATATCACATTTTCTGAGCCAGTGAGTATTTGTTTTAATGCATGGATATGTTCAGTACCGCAGGTGTGTCTCTAGCGGCTGGATTTGGTTGCTGGCAGGGGGACTGAGGTGAAGCACTATCAACTTGGCATCATGTTCCTTTATAACCTAACGTTGCAGCGAGCCACTGGCATCAGCTATGCCATCCATGGCAATTTTTCAGGTAAGTGCTGTTCTTATTGCCTGCTTGTATGTCCATTTAATGCAGGATCTGTTACTAGAGGCTGCATCCACCTCTCATAAACCTGCATGCCTGCATTTCGCTTCCAAGTATAGCAGAGATTTAGAGGGAAGAGACATTCCTTTAGAATATAAATTCTTGGCTCTTGTTATATTTTTCTGGACAAACGAACAGGCAAAAACTCAGGCTTTTTCAGGAAGAAGTAAAGAGACCTGGTTTTGCTACATTCCCCCCCCCCTTTTTTTTTGGTCATAGATGAAACCAAAAGTGAATGATGTTTTTTTGTTGCAGAGAGCCATATTTTTTGGTGGTTTAGGGGTGGTTGTATGGATATGCATTATCCATAAGGGTGCCAAGGCAAATTTCTGAAAGCAGCTTTTGGAAAAAGTTAGGTAATGACCCCATTGTCTATCAGCCCTGACCCAAAAGATTTGGAATTCAGATTTCTGGCCCACCCAGGTTCTTGAATTCTGTTGTCTTTTTTTTTTTAACAGTCCTAATTGCTTCAGGCCGTGAGAATCAGACCCTTTTAAACAGGACATGTTTGGTGTTTTGAGAAGTTGCTTTCCCTTACTAGTCTTCATCTGACACAATTCTTTTTTAGGTACTAAGCAGCAAGAAATTGTTGTTTCCCGAGGGAAGATTCTGGAGTTACTTCGCCCCGATCCAAATACCGGAAAAGTCCATACGTTGCTGACAGTAGAGGTCTTTGGGATCATTCGCTCTCTCATGGCCTTCAGGTTAACCGGTGGCACCAAAGACTACATTGTGGTGGGCAGTGACTCAGGCCGTATTGTTATTCTAGAATACCAGCCTTCTAAAAATGTGTTTGAGAAGATTCACCAGGAAACCTTTGGCAAGAGCGGCTGTCGCAGGATTGTCCCTGGACAGTACTTGGCTGTGGATCCTAAGGGACGGGCTGTCATGATCAGTAAGTTGAACAGTGCAGATGCAGCTGTGAGAGAGGGAAGAATGAGAGGGAGCTGAGTGGAAGTGCCGCTAAAGAATTGAGACTGAGAAATGGATTCTCTTTAAAATCCTGGTTAGAGTTCTTTGGCCCTGGTGGCTCCCACTTGCACGTTATTTAAATCTTGCAGTCACAAGTAATTTTAGTAAAATTCTTCATGTTCTTAGGCCCTTGTTGCAAATTGTAACGGAGAAAGGATTGGTCTTCTGAAGTTTGAGACTAAGCTGACATATGAGCCAGAGACTTTGCTGCTTTCTTTTTTCCACTTGCTCTCAGCTAGCCAGACTTCCTACGTTATGAAAAACTTTAAGGGAACCAATGGTAGCAAAGAATAGTTGCCTCTGTGGTTCTGTTCAGGTTTTGTGTATTTCTGATTTCATAAACTGAAGCAGAGTTGTGTTGATACACATACTGAGTGAACGTATGTGGCCACTTAGACCAGTCTAAACACATTCAGGGGATAGAAGTCCCCATTTTGGTCATGATCTCATCAGAATATTTTTGGAGGGATGGTGGTGCAGATGGGCGGGTTGTAGGGTGATACAGGCCAGGCTGTTTTGAGGGGACTGCATATTATTCTTTTGGCCTGAAATGATGATTAGGAATTCATGTCTCTTCTCTGAAATAAGCCATGGAGACACTTGGATCCATTTCTGATCAGGTTTTTACTACGTAGGGTAGCTTTTTGTTATTAACGCACCTGTTGAAATACTTCTCGGTTAAAATGAAGTAGAGAGAGGGAGAAGCAAGAGTGGGTCAGAATGAGTGAAGCTGAAGCTGGTGTTTTGTTAGAGTCTGTCTCTTGAATGTGGGCTTGTAATCACCCACTTGCTTGTCCTCTGGTAAGCCACGTCTCTTTCGGCTCGCCACTCAATATTGAATATGGAGTTCGATATTGGCAGACTCTTCTCCCCCATCTGCCTCACCCTGCTCTGCAGAGGACATCAGGCGGTTTTGCTCCTGTTCTGTATTACCTGCAGCTAATTGTGCTCTCTGGACAAACTGTGGTTTAATCTCTATTATGTTACGTTGAAATGAGTTGCATTCAAATTAGAGTTTTACAGAGTAGACTTCCAACAAGCTGAAGTTACAATTAAGCACACCTGGGGTATGGATTTTTAGGTACAGTGTGTTCAGTCTATAACAGTTTCTTACCTCACGTCACTTCCTTCCATGGGGGAACAGTGAAGACAGTGTGACCGGCCAAATCTTCCTCCAACATGATCTCATCGTGTAGAAGTTGCCCTGGTTTTGCACAATGGTGCCCACTCTTTAACCCTCCAAAAGTTTTGGACTTCGCATTCCAGAATCCCTGTTAGCTGTGTTGGCTGGGGCTTTTAGGAGTTGAAATTCAATATGTTTGGGAGGGCTGGACAATGAGAACTGAGTTTGACATGTTATGGAAGGGAAGGGCCAGCTTTTCAGGTGGAGAGGGCGGGAGGGAGAAAGCGGAAAGCCTCGGTCTGGAGGGGATTTGGAGCCTTTGTGCTGCTCTCTCCCTTCTCCTTAGGTGGACTGGAAGCTCAGGCAGTCAGGGGTTGACATCGTGCCCTCTTTTCCCTGGTGGTCACAGGATGCTCTCTTTCTGTTCGTGTGTGCACAGGTGCCATTGAGAAGCAGAAGCTGGTATACATTCTGAACAGAGACGCTGCTGCCCGCCTCACCATTTCTTCCCCTTTAGAGGCTCACAAGGCCAACACCTTGGTTTACCATGTGGTGGGAGTAGACGTAGGCTTTGAAAATCCCATGTTTGCGTGCCTGGAAATGGACTATGAGGTACTGAGGAGTTGAGTTCTCTTTTTAAATTTTATTGGATTATTAAGGTATGATTAGTAGAAAGAATGCAGTGGCCTACTTTGACCTCTGAACGAAGGATGATGAAATTTGGCAGTGCCTGAGGGCAAGGCAACACTCTGACCTGCTGTTTCGTATAAACACCTGTAAAGGCAGATGTTGTTTTGTCCCCAGGGAGCTCTTCACACAGACATGGATCTGTTGATGTGTAGGTGGGCAGGTGAGGGGCTAACAGAAAAGAAGGTATGCTGGCCTTGTGGCTACCTGGCTGGGGACCACGTGCCCCTTGCTCAGGATCACCAGACAAGTGGGAAGTAGAACAGCTTTGGCCTGCGCTGCCGGGGGCTTCTAGTGCTTTTCTTGGGCGTTTGTGTCTTCCTGGGAAGCAGGTGTTTATTCTTGTCTGTCTGGTTTGTTTTTACCAGGAAGCAGACAACGACCCCACAGGAGAAGCAGCAGCCAACACCCAGCAGACTTTGACCTTTTACGAGTTAGATCTGGGTCTGAACCATGTGGTCCGGAAATACAGTGAACCCTTGGAGGAGCATGGCAACTTCCTTATCACAGGTACTGCTGTTTGTAGTTTGGTTAAGGAGAAGGCGTTCTGCCCCAAATTAGGAAAGTGATCATTCATTTCCTTTTGTGGGAACAGACCCTACTTGGAAATTGTGTATCTATGACAGTTTCTGGGAAGAGGGGAATGTTGATCTCACATCGTACTTTGTAGAAAGAGCAACTAGTATTTCCACATCAGGTTCTGTTTTGGAAACGTTGTTGTTGTTGTTGTTGTGTGTCCTCAAGTTGTTTCCTACGTATGGTGACTGTGAGGTGAACCTGTTACAGGGTTTTCTGGGGCTGGGAGTGGGTGATGTGCCCAAGGTCACCCAGTGGGTTTCCGCGGCTGAATGGGGACTTGTCTGCTGGGTCATAGTCCAGTGCTCAAATCAAGACACCACGCTGGCTCTCTTGGCAACCTTACCTAGATGAAAAGGCTGCACTTTGGGGCAGGTAGCCCACAGCTGGCATCAGATCCACCCACTCCCTTGAGTACTGCTTGCCTTTCTCCTCCTTTTCTTCCTCTGGGCTTTTTGTTGCTGCCACTCTTGCCTGCCAGCACCTCAGTCCCCAGCATCATCTTACTACAATACACATTCAAGTACAAATGAATTATTGTGAAGAAATGTGGCAGCCAGTCAACTCTGGAAGGGACAGAAATGAACCTGGGGCAGTGGGCACTGAGTTTTCCAGGAGCAAAGTCATGCTGCTGCAAGAAACATCAAATGTGGTTTGTAGAGCTGGCCTTTCCTGATCCTGGTTAAGCGTGACAGAGCCCTTTTGTCATTTATCTCACATGCATCTCATGTGAAAAAAGGGCATTTTGTGAGACTGAGTTTGACTGTATCTGCAGGTGTTTTTGCTCAACTTCTCATAAAACCTTCTTGTTGTTCTTTAGTACCTGGAGGTTCTGATGGTCCCAGTGGGGTGCTCATTTGTTCTGAAAACTATATTACCTACAAAAACTTTGGTGACCAACCAGATATTCGATGTCCCATTCCTAGAAGAAGGGTAAGGATCTTGTGGCCTTTTATCATTCTGAATGAGTATCCTGGTAACGTTCTCTGGACTGCTAGGGAGAGTGTTAATCTTCCTAAGAAAATGCAAAGAGGCATGGAGTATTCAGTAGATATGTAGGCGGACAGACAAGTGCAGTCTAGCAAAAGGGGTAGGTGGTGGGTGCTTGGATGTGAGAAGCAGGAGTGGGACGTGGGGGAGGAGACAGCATCCCCAAGAGATGGCGGGAAGTGTCCATGGACCAGGGCTTGCTGAATAGAAGGGAGACACGCAAGGCATCCAGGCAGATCAGAGTCCTTAAAGAGGAGATGGGATGTTACCAGGTAGAAGGTAAATGGAATGAAGTGGCCACACATATTTGAAGCTCTTGAAAGAAGAATGCCTGTGAGTGTAACTCTCTAATTTGCTCCTCTCTGCGACAGAATGACTTAGATGACCCTGAAAGAGGCATGATCTTTGTTTGCTCTGCTACACACAAGACGAAGTCTATGTTCTTTTTTTTGGCTCAGACGGAGCAGGGTGATATCTTTAAAATCACCTTGGAGACTGACGAGGACATGGTAAGTGTCTGTGCTGGTGAATGCTTGTTTGCTGGTGTGGGTGCGAAGAGGCTTTGCCATCTAGCTCAAGCAAGGACTCCTTTGTGATGCTTACAGGTCACAGAAATCCGCCTCAAGTACTTTGACACTGTGCCAGTCGCTGCTGCCATGTGTGTGCTGAAAACAGGGTTCCTCTTTGTGGCTTCCGAGTTTGGAAACCAGTAAGTAGACTCTTCCGTTCCCTTCTGAAAGGGCTGCTAGATTTTCATACCTGCAAATGCTGCTGCTGTTCTGCAGACAGGCCTCTGTATGTGTCTAGCTGCCTCTAAAATCTGGTGACTGATTGTCTGGGGCAGGAGGCGGTGGCTCAGATCCCTGCATCCTGTTACAGCTCTGCTGGCTGGTGAGCTGACTGGCTTCCTGTGGTTTTCAGGTGAGAGGTGTGTACATATTGCGTGTTCAACGTGCTTGAACAAACAGTTATGTCTGGTCCACATTTTTATGTCTGTGCCAGGGCCAGTGGAAGTCTGAGGGTGGGAGTACAAGTGGGACTGCAGTGGTGGTTTCACAGTGCAAGAGAAATAAATGGTGGTGAACTCAGTGGGTTGTGGCCTATAAGCCAGTGGTGAGTGAACTTGGGGCCTCAACATGCTTTGGCTGGCAACTTCCCTTGGACCCATCCAGCATGGGCAGTGATGAGGGGCTGGCGGGATTGTGGTTCAGAGCACAGGCTCCCAGCTCCCTCCGTCAGCTCTCTTGGTGGCTGTTTCAACTGGCTGCATAACCAATACAGCCACCCCCCACTTTTTGTTTATCCCCGTTTGACTATCTGCTCTTTCAATGTTTTCAAATTATGACTGAAACCCTTTAATTCAACACGTGGTCTGTTTTTTTGTCCACACCTCTTAATGGATTCCAGTTAGGGTTGAAAGAGTGGAGTTGGGGTCTATCCTGAGGGGGCTTTGTCTTCTCTGTGCACTCCCCAACCTACTACCCTGGGAAACAGTCTGAGATAACCTTAGCAGGGACGGCTGGGAGTGAGCGGTTCTCTTTGCCAGAATTCCCTTTGTGGTCACCTTCCTGGGCTTCTGTGGTTCAGCAGCTGTTGAGTAAGTGGGGGATGCAGTACAGTCCTTGGACTGAATGAAAAGATGGCACTTTGCAGGATGCTTTTGTGACCCACTGACTGTTTTTTTTCTCCAACTCAGCACCGTTTGTCACTCAGTCTGTGTACTGTGTTTCCCACTTACACGACAGTTTAGGGACCAGAGCACTGTAGGTCACTCATTTAAACAGTTTTCAGCCTGTGTCTGACCTCTTTGGGAGTGCAGGGGATTACAGTCAACTGAGACAGACTGGGTTCTTTAAATCTTAACCATTCTGATTGGACTTTATTTTCAGAATGTGAAATAACTGGCCTTTGCTCTACATGTTGCTGGGCAGATGAGAAGGAAGCAGTGTTGGCCCCCTTTCTTCCTTTTCAAACCTTTAATAGAGAAGCAAATTGCCCCCTGCTCACTCCACAGCCTGCTGAGCAAACTCTTCTTCTTCCATTTCCTGGAACCAAGCTTTGGTGGCTTAGTGTGACAGTGTTCCCTCCTGGTGTGCTTTCCCTTGTACTTCCTGGGGTGTGATTCAAGGCTTTGGAAGGGAAAGGGCATTCCTTTTTGTCCCAGTTGCAAGCAGACGAACAAGGACACAGAGAAGGGGTTCCGGTTGGATTCTACAGCTACTCCCTTGCCCTTCCTCAAAGTGTTTTGCTCAAGCAAACAAGCATTCCCTGCAACCTTTGCATTGAGAAAATGGCAAAGCCAATACCTGTCTGTGTAGCTCTGACAGAGCCCCTCTCCTGTTTGCAGCTACCTCTACCAGATCGCTCACCTGGGAGATGACGATGAGGAGCCAGAGTTCTCCTCCGCCATGCCCCTGGAGGAAGGAGACACATTCTTTTTCCAGCCCCGGCCGCTCAAGAACCTGGTGCTGGTGGATGAGCTGGACAGCCTGTCTCCCATCCTGTGCTGCCAGGTAATGCAGCCTTTTTCTTCTTTTAATTCACAGACTGACTCCCATGCCCTGTCACAGACACGCCACAGTTTGGGTTGACCTCAAGTCTTGCGTGTAGTCAGCTGGGCCTTGAGAATAATTCTGGGGATGGTATTACAAGCTGCCTCTTGTTCCAAAGTGCAAAGCAGGTTTACCCATTTTAATTTATCATGGTTATGTATTTTTCCTCCAGTCCTGAACTGTGTGCAATTTTTATATAATTTATGACCTGCTTTTCTCCTGCCAGGGAGACCAAAGCAGCTTATATAAAAGGTAAAACATAGTCCAGCTAAAGTTGTACTTATAGACCTTAAAAAAAATACTTAAATGAATAGTTGTATTTGAAAAGCACATACTTAAAACAGTTCAGATATATTTAACTCATAACTCAAAGATAAACAGATAACACCACACTCAGAACACCTTTCTGTCTCATCATTTAAATGCCAAAGGCCCTCCTAAATAAAAAGATCATTGGTTGCCAATGGACAAAGAGCAGGGGGACCAAACAAACCTCCTGTAGAAGGGAATTCCACAGCCTCAGAGCAGCCATGAGAGGGCACTCTCCTGCGTCTCCCCACCAAATGTTCCTGTGATAGTGGTAGGACAGGGAAAGCCCTTCCCCACAGATCTTAAAAACAAGCAAGCACTTTGAATTCTGCCTGGAAATGGAGCAGCAGTCAGTAAAGCTGTTTCATCAGGGAGTCTGATGTTCCCTGTAATCAGCCTCTGCCAGCCGTCTAGCTGCAGCAGGTTGGACCTGCCGAAGTTTCCAAACAGTTTCTAAAGGCAGCATCACAGAAAGAGCATTACAGTGATTCAGGTGGGATGTAATCAAAGCATGTATCACCACAGCCAGATTTGGCTTCTCAAGATTCGAAAGCAAAGCTGGCAGTCGGTAGTCCTGTATTATGCTGAGTCCTGGCTGACTGCCCCACAAATAATGTGAACAGAGGCGAAGATTTGAGTCGTGCAATCTTAAATTTCTTGCCTCCGTGCCTTGGTTTTTGTGCAGATAGCTGATCTGGCTAACGAAGATACACCTCAGTTATACGTGGCCTGTGGAAGGGGCCCCCGTTCGTCTCTTAGGGTCCTCCGGCATGGACTCGAGGTAAGGGGGAGGCAGGAGGGAGGACTTGACAGAAAGAACAGAGCTGGGTTTCCACGTCTGGATTCTCTCCATCTGAACTGTCGAGAGCGGTTTCACTGGTTTTATTTCAAAGCTGAGAAGTTTAGCATGGATGCGCAGGACTGGGAGAAAGATCTCTTCCCCATCTGTTCATTTCCTTACTGTCTGCCTTCCCCCACCAGTGGCCCTTTCTTTGTTATGGGCCAAAGAAATACGGAAACAGGAAGGCTCCTGAAAAGGTCGGGCTGATAGGAGGGAGGTCCATTGGATGTGAAAGGCATGTTTAACAGAGGTTCCTGTTTTCAGTGCTGCCCAGAGTGGTGGTCTGTGCAGAATTTCCAGGAAGGAAGTAAAGTCATAGCCAGTGGGCACAAATGTGGTACTAGTTCCTGGCACATGGGGAAGAATATTGCTGCTCCCTGGTGCCAGACCGTCTGAGCAGCATGTCCCTGATGAAAGAATTGTGCATCACTGCAGCCTGGGATGCATCTCATTGAGGGCAGGAGAGCTGCTGGCACTCAAGACAAGTTTTTCTGCTGGAAAGCCAATCTGTGAGCAGCAGTTCAGATGAAGACTGAGGAGAACAGAGGCTGAATCCCAGTCAAGTGACCTTGGACCAGCCTCAGTGTTGCCAAGCTCACAAGATTGTTAGGATTGGACGTGGGTTGAGGGGAGAATAAGCCTGCAAATAATGAACCTGTATAATCTGCATAATGGCATAAATTCCATTGGCTGGTCTCTGATAAGCCCCCATAACCCACTGAAGGATCAGGCACTTCCTTTTCAAAAAAGAACTGGGGAGCAGTAAAAGGGTCAGGCAGGACGGACAGACCAGTGACCTGACTCAATAAGAGTCTCCTTGGGATGGCTGCGGAATAGGACGTGGCTTCCGTTTTCCCCACTTTTCAGCCTTAACGTTTAGTCACGCAGCTTAGAGGAGAAAAGACTGAGACACTGAGGTACAACTGAAAAATGATCTGTCTTGATAGGTATCTGAAATGGCAGTCTCAGAGTTGCCTGGTAACCCCAATGCTGTGTGGACAGTGAGGAGGCACGTGGAAGGTAAGGAAGGCTTCCTGGATGCATCTAGAAATGGTGGAGGTTACAAATTGGGATTATATGCTTTAAACTCAACATGAGAAATCAAAATTTCTCTGAAAGCCGTCTTACGTGGTTCAAACTCCTTGACACCCAGCTTCGTTTCAGGACTCTTGCCTTAAGTTGTGAACATGCAGAGGCACGCTCTGTTTGTTTCTTTATGCATTGCTTTGATGTACTTATACACTGCTTTTTGGAGAGCTAGGTTCTCTCAAAGCAGCAAACACACAAGAATGTTACACTGGAGGTAGTACAGTGGGCCCTTGGTATCCTCTAGGGTTTCGTTCCAGGACCCAGCCCCCCCATCCCACAATTTGTGGATGCTCAAGTCCCATTATGTACAATGGTGTACTAAAACAGCATCCCTGAAATAAAACAGCAAAATCACAGTTTGCTTTTGGGATTTTTTTTAAATATTTTTAAGCCATGATTCATTGAATCTGTGGCTACAGAATCTGAGGATTTGGAGAGCTGACTGTAGCGTGGGGTAGAATTTGAAATTATGGAATCAAGCCATACACTTAGAGAGGCTTCTGGCTGAAGAGGAACTTCATAGCCTCAGGCAGGCACTCATCCTTTCCTTCTGTGAGGACCCAAAGGGAGTGTGTGTGTGCACATGTGCACGTGCACAGGGCTATACTGCTGCAAATGCAAGCCACACCTCCGTATCCTAGCTTCCCATCCTTTCTGCATCAGTATGAAGATCTATTTTATATTGGTGTGGGAATTACGCAGGTTTAACTCTGGGAGGAAACAGTGCGTCTGGAGGCTTTGGTAGCCTGTTTCCTGCCTGCATCCCTCCATCATGCCTCATGGTGATTGGGTGCCTGGTGTTCCTTGGGAGTTTCTGAGAGTTCCACATTGCTTGAAAGCAGCAGCCATTTCTGTGTTCTGGTCCTGCTGGGTTGCTGCTCACAATACACAATAAAATGTGTTTTATTCAAGGGCCTTCTGCCAATCTTGGCCTTGAGACTCCTGGTCAGCTGCTTGTATAGTATTGAGTGAAAGTCCTATGTTTTTGGCCAGTCATGAGGCTCCCTCAGCCCTCTCTCAGTAGCGTTTGCTGTTCTCTGCCACTCTGCCAACTGTGCCTTTTCAGGACTCTGCTCCTGAAATCTTTGTAGTTTGGATATAAGACTAGACTCAGCATTGGACCTAGATGCTCAGATTTCAGCAATGGCAAGGGGAGTGAGAAATTCACACTTTCTGAACTCTAAAAGCATGAATAGGAATGCAGTTGGCTCTCAAGATGCACACATTTCCAATGTGTTTTGTCAACAAACTATCCTTTAAACTGTACTCATTTCATAAAATGTTCATAAAAGTGTATTTGTAAAAAAACAATTAGTCAGACATTTTATTTGTTAGAAAATCACCTGGGGGGAATTGTTTATAAAAAGGCATTTTAAACAAATAAAGTGCCATTTACAATCCAGTTTGGAATCCTAAGCAAGGAGACTTAGTATTGGGAAAAGGCTTACGGAAGCAAAATCAAGCTTGACAAACTAGCCAGTCCCTGGCAGTGGATTTGCAGGGTGCCTTTGCAGAGCTCTCTCTCCTGGAGAAGTCAGGCCTGCCTACAGCAACACGCGGCTTAGTTACATCCCATTTGGGCTGCTGAAAACATACTCTCTGTGGGCCAGCCTTTGAGAGGTGTCTGGACACTTCAGCAGGCTCAGAATTCTGTGGCCAGACAATGGACTGAGACCAGTTAGCAGGGAGTGCTTTGAGTCCCTTGTTAGAACAGCTTTTCTGGCCACTAGTCTGTTTCCACATACATGGTTATGACCTATGATAAAGCCCTGGATGACTGGGGGCCAGGCTGTTTTTAAGACCGCGTTCTCCCATGCGAACCTCCCTGGGTTTGAAGATCTTTGAGAGCGGCCCTTTCCCCTGGGCTTGGCAGAGGACAAGCAAAGAGGCCTCCTTGATGTCTGCTCCCAGGTTCTGGAACTCCCTGGCACAGGAAGCCAGGCTACTTCTAGGCTTTGGTGTACTTCTGCCATCAGGCAAAGATGTTTCTGAGTAGGCAGGCACTGGCTTTTATGTTGCCTTGTTTGCTGAAGGAGTTTTAATGTGGTTGTTTACCTCTTGAAGGATATGAAAAAGAATAGACAACTGCTTAACCCTGGAGAAAATACTGTTCTGTGTTTGCCAGTGGTAGACTGACTGTGTGCTAGAAGACCGGGGCTCATTCTGATCTCTGGATGGAGTCTGATGTTGGACTCTGATGATGGAGTCTGACCACTGCCCCCTAATCTAGAATTGGGTTCTGGTTGGGCTGCCTCTGTAGGAAAAGCAGCTGGGGGTCTGTGCATTGCTTCCAGAAGGCCCTTTGGCTGTGGTGGATTGGGGCATTTTTGCCCAGCCTTGACTGCCTCTTTCTTTTTACACTGCTTCTGGAAAAAGTGGGCCTGGCCACTGTGGCCTGTGCCTTACTTGCCTTCCAGGACCAGGATTCGTCCTGAAGAGAGTGTTGAAATGACCACTCTGGGAAAAATGGAGAAGCCAGAAGACTTTTTGCTCTGCATTCGGTATGCCGCAGTTACACTGCTGCACTAATTTGGTATCTTAGTTGGTGTCCATTTTGTTTCTAGCTGCGGTTTGGCAAAGCCCTAAATGTTTGAGGTCAGGCCATCTACTCATACGAACCTACCAGCAGCTTGCAGTCTGGTTCAAAGGCCTGCTTATCTGAGAAATTCAGTGTTGGTGGGGACAGTGCACAGACAAGGCCTTTTCTGCAGTGGCTTCCTGCCTGTGGAATCTCCTTCTTTGAGGTTACATTGGCTCCTTCTTTGCTTAGTTTTAGGCAAGCTATGGGATTGTTTTTGCTTGGCCTTCGCATAATGTCAGTTGTTGTCAGCTCTTGTAAATTGTATGGCTGTCTCCATTTGTAATTTTTTGTATGGTAATACTTAAATTTCAGCTTGGACACCATTTTTAGGCCAAAAAAAACAGGAATAATGTTACAAGTAACGTAAGGAAATATGGGAAATTGTCATTTGCTGTCCCTTAAGGAAATTGCTAGGAAATGAGCACCCCTCCTGCCCTGTGTCTGCTGAAGGCTGCCAGCTCTTCCTCTCTCTCTGTC
This sequence comes from Cyclura pinguis, assembly GCA_030412105.1. NCBI lineage: Eukaryota > Metazoa > Chordata > Lepidosauria > Squamata > Iguanidae > Cyclura > Cyclura pinguis. The sequence goes on from CM059607.1 coordinate 531,584, forward strand.
TCTCTCTCAGTCCTTTTTGGGTGTGAGAAGAATCTGTCCATGCATAAATCAGTACTCTGGGTGGAGTCATGCTTCTGTGATCTTCGGAGAGGATCTCCCTGCTGTCCTTGACAGCCCACCCAACCGAGGGCTGGGGAAGGGGCTTTCCTGAGCTGTGGCTGCTGTGGCAATCCAGGGTCATCTTTGAGCAACCTCATTGTATGAGAGTATTTTTCTCAGGACATATTCTGAATTAGAATTTCCTGACATGGAAGGATTGCTCATTGTTCACTTGGTTTTAGGGGGCAAGTGACCATGAGTTTTCTCTGACAATGCCAGTTCAAATTTTCATGGAGCAGAAGTTGTTTGATACAAGTGTTTCCCTGTATGAAAATAAATTTATTCCATGTGGATTTGAGTCTCTTAACATGTGTCCAAAGACCTTGAGCAAATCCCAGTTCTTTGGCTTCTAAATTGTGGGTAAGAATTCTCATGAGGAGGTTTTTACTCAGTCAGCATATACAGTTGTGGGTTTTTCAATAATGTAATAATGAAATCTGCATTCACCACACCAAATTTTCAGTAGTGTGCTCACCCAAAGGCCCAGGAAGAAGGAAAAAGGGGAGATTCCCTCCAGCCCCAAGTTTGGGGGAAGATGGTAGATTTTCTTTTTCCTGTTCCTTCTCAAGCCTTTACATCTCTGGCTTTGATGTGTGGATAGCAGTGGCCCCAAACTGGAAGACTTGAGTTCTTAAATTACTATAATGTCCCCCCACCCCAGCCTCAGATCTGGCTTGTCTCTGGGGAGTCCTTTTGCTCTCCTGTTGTGCGTGTCTGTAACATAAACCCTTTCAAGGCAAATATTAACCCTGGCTGGTATGTGGTTTATGATCCTGCCAATACCAAGCTGCCTTCTTTTTTCCACAGGTGGCTGGTGGTGGAGGTGCTGACCCCCTCCCACAGGTGTGTACCGATAGCTGGGGGCTCTGCTGTGTTAGCTGCAATGGGCTGGGGGCGTGGGACAACCTTGAGGTCTTTCGGTAGTGTTTGTGTAGTGGCTTGATCCTCAGTCTCCCAGTAATGAACTCTTGGAGTCACAGCAACTTTCAGCCTCAGTTTAATGGAAGCTTTGCTCTCAAGGATATTTGGAGAATGTGTTTCTAGTTTCAGGAGCCTGTTCATTATCTCAGTGCTCCTTAAGCTGTCTGATACTGAGGAAGGGGGAAGCCAGATGTAGTCAGACACACACTCTGGATTTCAAGAAAGCTGTTTTGAGTAAGTTTTGGGGGAATACTGATTTCCCCTGGTCATGGTTCATGGGAGTTTCTCACAGATGCGAGGTGGAAGGCACAACTGTTCACCAGTGGTTGCTGTTTCTTCAGGAGAGAAGCGGCAAGTGGGGCCCCTCAGGGAGACTTAAATGATGGAGTAGAAGACATGCTTACCACTTTTGCAGATGGTACCAAATCAGTGGTGGCCACTTTGGGTCGCTATGGGAGAAAATAAGACGATGACAGATTGGAGAGTTGGGCCAAAACTGACAAAACAAATTCCAGAAGGGACCAATATAAGGTACTGCACCAGTGCAGGGAAGATGTAGTACCTGGATATGGGATGGGTTTCACCTGGCACAAAAGCAGTACATGTGAAAGGGATCTAGGAGTCTTTGTAGACTACAAGCTAAACATGAGTCAACAGTGTGATGCCGCAACCAAAAAAGCCAGTGTGATTCTGGGCTGCATCAGTGGGGGCATAGTGTCCACATCAAGGGAAGTAGTACTTCCACTCTGTTCTGCTCACCTGGAATCCTGTGTCCAGTTCTGAGCACCACAGCTTCAGGCAGATGTGGACGAGCAGGAGCATGTTGGGAGAAGAGCGGCCAAGGTGATCAAAGCTCTGGAAACAAAGCCCTGATAGGGAGGGGGGACAACTGAGGAGGCTGGGTGTGCTTAGCTTGGAGAATACTGAGAAGTGACGTGATAGTCCTCTTTGAATAACTGAAAAGATGCTACATAGAAGATGGAGGAAGATTGTTTTCTGCTGCTCCAGAGACTAGAACATGAACCAGTGGATTCAAATTACAAGAAAGGAGATTCCACCTAAACATTAGCAAGGATTTCTTTACTTTAACTTCTTTGCTGGTACCAATCCACAGGCCATCCCTCCGAGGAGCACTGACTTGCCTGATGTCTTTCTTGCCTCTTTGAACATTTATTTATTCCAAATTTCTAACATGCTGGAGTTCTGGGTTTAGTGGTAGTGCCCTCGTGAGAGATCTCATTCCAGATGAGTGTGAACCAAGCACTTAACTGCACTTAACTATGGTGTTCACTTCATGTGGCCTGTGTGTGATGGCCTCGGTCTTTACTCATGCTCCCTCTGAGCCTTTTCTGAGGAACAAGAGAAGACGAGAGGCATAGGTGCTGCCTATCTGTTTTCCTTTGGGGATTTTCCCAGTCTTTCCCATGCCTGGCCAGGTCTTGCTCTGGCCTCCCTGCAGTCAGCACTGCAGGGTTGCTGGGGCCTGCTTTACTTCAGGTGCCACCGGCAGGAGTGCTTTGCCAGCCTTAAATTTCACCCATAGTGCCCTCTAGCTGCACCATTCTGAGTCAAAGAGAAAGCCCGGTGGTGGAGTCACCAGCATCCCGTGCCAACTGTCTCAGCCTTTCTTTCTCTGTGGTGGTATAATGAGTTTAGCTCCAGCTTCCTGCTTCAACCTGGCAGCAATCCCTGGCAGGAATTCATCAAAAGAGGCGCTTCACATGATCATCATTAGCAGCTAATGCAAATAAAGCTTTTTGACTGCTAGAATTCACATGACAGAGTCACTTGGAAGAACTGGAGGAAAGTATGTCCATGGACCTGCGAAGGAGTAGACTGAAAGAACTAGAAGCAGTAGTCTTTAGGTTTTTTTCTTTTAAAAGAAAAGTGTGTGAGTTGTCTGGGCTGGGCTCCCTCCTACCCAGTTGACCAGATAGTGTGGCCCTCCTTCTTTCTGCTGCACTCATGTGTCTTTGCAGCAATGGGGTGGGAGCAGAGGGCAACCCTTTTTGGAGCTGTGCGGGTATTTGGACTGTTGGGTGTGTGCGGTAACAAAATGGTTGCTGTGGGTGGGCTTGCCCATTCATAAAATGGCTGCCATAGAGGGCATGGCCAGTCTTGTGCCATGGGGAGGGAAAGAGCTTTGCCAGTTTTTGCACACACACTTTCACACTCTGTCTACAGGGGTTGCCAGTCATCGTGATACGTGTTTCCACTGGGTGTGCTCTGTTTGTGAAGTTGCGAGGCTGAGGGGGAGGCACTTTTGTGCGGGCAAATGTATGACTTGGTATTTGGGGCTCAGATTCCCCTGTTTTTTGGTGTAGTATTACTAATCTCTCAGCTTCATTGTCAGTTTGCTTCCTCTGACATGGGTGTAGTTGAAGCAGAAAACTGGGTTCAAGGGAGTGGTTTTGTGTCCTGGAACGCAAGGCCCAGCTTTGCTCTGCTCTGCTCTTAGCTATGTTTCTTTTAGCCTTGCCTTCGATCTTCTGCTAAGTGGCAGCAGCGGTAGTGCAAGAGGAGCGAAGGCAGCCTACCAGGGCCATGTTTGTATGCCAGGGCTTCTCCCTCTCCTCTCCCTCCCCGCCACTTTGCCACCCCACCACAGGTGGGTGGTCAAAAGTCAAGCAGCAGTTAGCATCCCTCCCTTGTGGTTTGTAGCAAGGCACTGGATTTATGTGAGAAAACCCCCATTTTTTCTCTGGAAAGAGAGCTCCGCAGTGTCCTGCTTAATCCACTAGAACCAGACTGGGTTTCGGATGCTCTGCTACGTCAGGGCTGCTGGGGAGCTGGTGGCTGGACCTGAGGCGGTGAGGGTGCTCTGTGTCGGTTGGTAGCCTCCAGCTCAGAATCAGCAGCCTAGAAGGCCAGGGTGTCAGCGTTTTAATTAAATTGGGTCTTTGCCCTTTGTGGATGCAAGGGAGGGGATTGTTTTTTTATCTTTGTCTGAGCTTTCCTCTGCCTCTGCCCTTCTGACTTACTGAGTTTAGCTTCCCCCCATGTGATCAACCTGTCTTTTTAAAAAGCAGTATGTTAGCAGCATCCTGTGTTTTAGCTGAGTATCAGTCTGTGTTGGTACGTATTTATTACCTCGCAGGCTTTCTCTCTCTTTCGATTTTAATCAAGACACCGTGCATGTGTGTGAAGCAGGAGGAGGGTTGAGCTAAGCTGGCAGGAGGCCTGGCTGTTGCATCCGAACAATTTCACGTGGATGGGAAACATATTCACGTCTCTTGAATATTCTTCTTTTGCTGTGGCTTTCTCGCTCTTCTTGAGCAATCAGATCATGTCAGATAATTGCAGGGACTACACAGTACCCGATACAAGTTCATGATTTCTCGGTTCGGAAGAGGCCAGCCGAGTTTCCAGTGCCTTCACAGGAGACGGCTAAACAGGCAACCGAGTTAAGGCAGAAATAGTCTTGATGGTTTGTTATTATTAGAAGCATGGGGGCTACAAGTTCTGTGGAAACCTGGCTGGGTGTCACGGGCGGGAGCAGACCGACCAGTTGGCCTTGCTGCGGCTTTGAGCCAAGGCTCGGATCTGCCCGGCCCCCAGCCCCCAGGGACTACGGTGTGATTGGGGTGGGCTGTGGAGTTTCTTTTGCCTGTGGAGCGCTTGCGACTCGTTCACCTCTTCCTTGATTTTTCTGCACACAGATATGTATAAAGGCAGCTGTCGCTGCTTCTGGGGACCTAAGCAAGGAAAGCCACACTTCCCTGTTTTATTGTGAGCCCGTGCACAGCAGTGCTGATAGGAGGGCTGCGTTGGCTTTGCAAACCTTTTTGAGCCTCTTCACATTTGTGCCTTTCCTGTTTCCCCCCTGCAATTAGATGAGTTTGATGCCTATATCATCGTGTCCTTCGTCAATGCCACCCTCGTGCTGTCGATCGGGGAGACGGTAGAGGAGGTGACGGACTCTGGGTTCCTCGGCACAACCCCCACCCTGTCCTGCTCCTTGTTGGGGGACGATGCCTTGGTGCAGGTAAGGGGCACCCCTTCTCTCTCTCGTGTACAGTTTGGCTTCCGCAGAAGCTGGAGGATCTGCTCCTTTGTGCTGCTCGTCGTGTGTGGGTTTTTTTTTTAAACCACCTTAATAAAAAAGCAGGTTTGGCTTTGGTGCTGCCATTGTACAGATCGTGGATAGACACTCCCCTGCTTTTTCTCACCCCACCCCGGCAGGTTCTTGTTCGTGCTGGATTATTGGTCTGCAAACTAGATAGAGGGGAAGGTCAGTCTGAGGTGGGCGGGTCTGAGGGAGAAGGCTGGAGAGGTCTAGTGAGTAAGCAAGAGGGGGTCTTAACTAGTGCTGCCCTTGGAAGCAAACCGGCGAGTGATCTGCTGTGTGTGAATAAGAGCGAAGCGACAAGGCAAGGTGGGTGGAAGTGGACTTGGGCATTATACGTGTTATGGAATAGGAGTGCTGAGGTCCTACTGCAGATCTAAAACTGGCTACTAGATTTGAGAATGGGCTACCACCTTCAGTTTAAAGCCCTCTAATCAGAGGGCTTTAAACTGAGTTACAGGGGGAAGGGAGACAATATTGCAAAGGGTAGAGGGGCACCGAGTACTGGAAACAATAGCCTCAGTGATACAGAGGGAACTAGGCCAATCGTACAAGAACCCAAGATTGGTAAAAATCTTTGCCAGTTGGCATGAGTTGCATCCCTTCAAGGCCTTCAGTTTGCTCCAAATTATTAATCAGTTCATGGGAGCAGGCAGGGAAGTAAATGTATGAAATGATGGGCTGTTGTGCGCATGCACTGCTTTGCAAGGCTCCCATTAAGGGGGAAAAAAAAAGGGAAGACCCAGGTTGCTTTGTTCTACTGAGAGAGCAGCATTTAACTGTTGTGTCCCTTCAGGTTTATCCCGATGGCATCCGGCACATCAGAGCGGACAAGCGAGTTAATGAGTGGAAAACGCCGGGGAAGAAGACCATTGTCAAGTGTGCTGTGAACCAGAGACAGGTGGTGATCGCCCTGACCGGAGGGGAGCTGGTCTACTTCGAGATGGACCCAGTATGTGATCCACAGACTAGGACTGTGTTGCAAAGAGTTGGAGGCCGTTCTGCTTGGAAACTCTCCAGTACAAGCCCAGGAGAAACAGAGGAGAACCACACACAAATATTGTTCCTCTCCCTGTGTGGCTCCGGTTCATTTGACTGGGACTTGTGCGGGGAAGGGTCCAAGTGGATTGTGCCGAGGGTGGGTGGAGGTGGGCCGGCTCCTTTGTTTTTTGGTGGCCATGGCAGAAATCACTTCAATCATGCCATCCTCCTTAAGGCTGTGGCTGTTTGTCGAAGCAAGGCCTTGTTTTCCTCAGTACACCAGGTGCTTTTAAGGCTGCCTCGTGCTCTGTTTCCTCTGTCAGGTCAGCTAAAGCAAGTGAGGTAACCCTATATTTGGGCTTCTGAGAACAGAATTATTCTGCTGCGCTTACGGGAAACAGTGGTTCTGTTTGGCTCATAATTTGCCCACCTGGCTGTGCCTCACTTCTTTCTCTGTCTTTTCCCACTAGTCTGGCCAGCTGAATGAATACACGGAGAGGAAGGAGATGTCAGCTGATGTGGTGTGCATGAGCTTGGCCAACGTTCCCCCTGGAGAGCAGCGGTCCCGGTTCCTTGCGGTTGGTTTGGTGGACAACACTGTGCGCATCATTTCCCTTGACCCATCAGTAAGTGCCCAATGCAGGTGGCTTGTAGGTCTTCCTGTAGCTTGGCTGCGCTGAATTAAAGCACTGATAGCATGAAGAGAGCTGTAGGAGTGGTGCCCCCCACACCCCCATCAGCCCTGTGGAGGTCGCTTTGCAAATCCTTTGGCGCCTTTTTTTTTAAAGGAAAAAGCTATGGAACAGTTGGAGGGGATCGCTTCATGCACTTTGCAGTAGTGGTTGAGTCCCTTTCACTTGCCCCTGGCTTGTCCTCTTGGGAGTGGTGGAGGGAGGGCAGCTCCCAGCTGAGCTGCTACCATGGAGGCCTTTGTGTGGGGGCGGCTCAGCTGGCTTCAGTTGATCCCCACCTCTCTTTTGCAGAAGGGTGAGTAGGGAGGAAAGCCAGCTCCTAACTGAGGCATGGCCATTCAGCCAGCATCTCTTTCCCTCTTGAATGAGAATGCTTGGATTGGAGGCTGGGTGGGTTTGCAGTGCTGGCTTGCAAAATGTCCAAGTGGAGCACATTGGAAGTAAGTGAATTCCATAAGCAGGTAGCACAGCTATAAATGCAGCAGCGCAGACACTCTCGTGCTCCCCAAAGGTTTCTCCCAGTTTTAGTCAATGTCAGCTGAACAATAACTTTGCTTTTTTCCAAATTCAGACTTTGAGCACTCTCTTGCTCGCTCTCTTTCTGTTCCTGACACTGTCAGGAACATCTGCAACAATGGCCTACTGGCCTAATAATGAAAGTAAACTATTTCCCCTACTCCTTTTGGGTTATTGAATATGAGCAGTGTTCACAGAGGAAGCTTTGGCCAGGTGTTTCTAAGATACGGCATGAGAAAGTATTTCAGTGCCACCATGTCCTTGAACAAAGTCAGTATGCTCTTTCATAGAAAGCTATTCTTGGAAGATTTCCTTTGGGGTAGAATGCCCTTCCTGCAGTTGCTTAGAGCAGGGCATCATCTCTCTGCCCCCTGTCTGAGAAACTTGGGTCCTGTTGCTCCCCTTCTCTCTGTAATGACTGGTCTTTTCTTCCTCCTCAGGACTGTCTGCAGCCCTTGAGTATGCAGGCCCTCCCTGCCCAGCCAGAATCGCTGTGCATTGTGGAAATGGGGGGTGCCGAGAAGCAGGATGAGCTGGGAGAGAGGGGCTCCATTGGATTCTTGTACCTGAACATTGGCTTGCAGGTGAGGGTGACTCCTTTGTTCTAACTTGGAGGTGCTTCCCAGCCAGAAGGGACTGCTTGCTTAAGTGTGGAGGACAAGGCCAGGGATCTGTGGCCATCAAGGGAGCCTCTGTGTTTCTGGAGCAGCCTGTGGCCTAGTCAGGACTGGCAGCATGTCCTCTTTCCCACTTCCCTGGGCTAATGCTGCCAAGTCCTGCTGCCTGCCCAGAAGGGAACATTACTTTGCCATCTTTTTCTCCCTCTCTTTTTCCTTCCCCTTCCTCCCCTTTTATCCTGAATTCCTCAGGAAAGGAAGCAGCATAAGCCATTGTCACTGCCCTGTGCACACTGATTCCCCAGTGAAGGGCCCCTTCCATTTGCCAAGAAGGTTGACAAGCTCCCTCTTTTCTGACCCAGCAGCGGATAGAGCCTCTCAGCCATGAAGGACTGGGTTGAGCTTGTGTGTTTGTGCAGGATGGGGCAGACTCTTCACTTTTGCTCTAGTGTGTCTTGTCTTTTTTCTTTGTTTTTTTTCCTTGTGGCCTGCATTATTAGGTGTTTCACACCTTCTGCCCTACTTTTGTGAAAAGGGGAAAATATCCCTCGACAGCAGTGTTGCGGCAGACATTCCTCATGCAGTAGAAAAGCTGGAAATAATAGTGTTGGGAGTTAAGAAGTGAAGATTGCTTCATATTCCTGAATTAACCTGAGCCCCCCTCCTCCTTTTTCCCCTCTCTGCCCTTGTGATCCAGAACGGTGTGCTGCTCCGAACTGTCCTTGACCCAGTCACTGGAGACCTTTCTGACACCCGGACCAGGTATCTTGGGTCACGCCCTGTGAAGCTCTTCCGAGTCCGGATGCAAGGCCAAGAAGCAGTGAGTGGGGGGAGCTCGGAGGCGTGCTGGGTGGAGGGTGTTGCAGCAAAGGAGCAGAGAGTTGGTGCCCAGTTGGCTGAGCTGCCCTTCTTTGCGTTCTTTCTCCCCTCCGGCTCCAGGTGCTGGCCATGTCGAGTCGTTCGTGGCTGAGTTACTCGTACCAGTCGCGCTTCCACTTAACCCCCCTCTCATACGAGACACTGGAGTTTGCCTCTGGCTTTGCCTCAGAGCAGTGCCCAGAGGGCATCGTTGCCATCTCCACAAACACACTGAGGTTGGTGTGTGTGGGAAGCGCCAGGGAGGGAAGGGGAGCCAGGCGTTTGCTTCCAGTGTGCCAGAGTGACTCTGGTCTTGAGCTTGCTCTTTCGTGAGGAGGGCAGTGGGTTGGTTATGAGCTCCTGGAAGGTTTCCACTGAGTCTCTTGGAATCCCTTTGGCCTGCCCTTGGTCCAAGGCAGCAATACATCTTCCCAGGGCTGAGTGGCTTTGTCTGGGCTCGGTCTTGGTCGTGCTTACCCTGAGAGGGAGTGAAAATGCTGCACATGGCAGCCCCCTCTCCCTGGAGGCAGAGTGGCCCATGGCATGCCAGGACCTATGGCTGAGTAGGTGGGTACCCACTTGGCGAGACTGGAGTAGACTCTGCTGATTGGCACCTTGCTTTGCCACATAGGGAAAGGCAGCCAAGCTATTTAGTTCTGGCAGGACGTGGCCTTGCCTCTTCTCTCCTGGTTCCAAGTGCTCCCGGGGTTGTCCGGCAGGATGCCGTCCTTGTGCCTGAAGTACAGAGCACTCGCTCATCAGCTGGCAGTGGAGGTTGGGTGTTGGACTTTTGGGGGCAGTAGAGACTCTGATCGGTAGGGGGCAGCCAGCAGGAGCTTTGTGCTGAGGCATTGGGGGTTCCGGTGGCCTTAACATGGCATCTTTTTGGCTCCCAGGATTCTGGCACTGGAGAAGCTGGGTGCCGTCTTCAACCAGGTGGCCTTTCCGCTTCAGTACACCCCCAGGAAGTTTGTCATCCACCCCGAGAGCAACAACTTGGTCATCATTGAGACTGACCACAATGCCTATACGGAGGCAACTAAGGCCCAGCGGAAGCAGCAGATGGCAGAGGTAAGTGGGACCTGCCTCTAGTGCACCTGTCCCCCCAAGGATCAACTCCCTCTGAGCTGGACGGGACTGAGGGATGGAGGGCACCCTGGCACTTCAGCTTCAGGTGGAGGGTAGCTGAGCAGCAGTCCAGATTGCTGCAAGTTGTCCGCCTGGTCCGTAGGGGAGCCAGGGATCCTTGTGTGTGAACGGCGGGGGGCGTGTGTGCGTGCGGATAACTCTTAGGCAAATAGCTTCCCTCTTGCTCCCTAGTTAGCAGCTGGGGTCTTGGCTTCCTGGAGATGTTGCCCAGCAGTTAACACCACAGGCACAGAACCTCTGGCCAGAAGCTGCCCCTTTCCCGGCTCGGTCCAGAGTAGTCCCGTCAGGGTGTGGATTCTCTTGTTGATAGCTGGCACCTCTGTGAGTGAGGGGGTTCCTTCCCTAAGGGAGGAAAGATCATCAGCTAACTTTGTGCTGTCACGGGAGGCCATCAAACACAGGGAATGCTTCTTTTGCTCCTTCTGAGGGTTTCATCCCACAAGGCAAGTCACATTGCAAACACAGCAGGAAAATAGCATCTTTGGCTGGCGCTTACCTCATTATCTCATCCTTCTTCTGTTCCTCTCCCAGTGGGAGACCATTTGGAAAGCATTTCTTTTACAAAGGAGGTCATTAGGAAGTTTCAAACACTCTCCTACCAGGAGAAAAACAAAATAAGTCCCAGCCAAAGATGCTATTATCCTGCTGAAATTGGGATTTACCTGCCTCATGTGGGAAAGGTGTGACTGCACAGTGAAGACTGATTTTTGTTGTTCCATTTTGGGGTTGACAGAGCAGCCCCTTCTGGCTGGGCTTTGGATCTCCCTCTCTCAGACTGTGATACCTGTCATATACCTGGGAGCCGAGCGCCTGCTGGGTGGGCGCTGCAGCCGGGGCTCCTGCTGAGCTCGGGCACTTTGCAGAAACAAACAGGAAGAGTTATACCTCTTACAAGGCTCAATGCCTCTGAAAACAAGGCACCTCTGAGAATTCAGACCACATTTGGGGGGTCTTAAGAGCATCTTGTGGTTGCTTTATGAGGGCTTGAGGAGCAGTCTTAGGGTCAGGATTTAACCACCCTGATGTGTGCATGTGTGGCTTACACGTCTTGCACTTTGCACATCACAGGAAATGGTGGAAGCTGCAGGGGAAGATGAGCGGGAATTGGCCGCAGAGATGGCAGCCGCTTTTCTGAACGAGAACCTCCCAGAGTCCATCTTTGGTGCTCCCAAGGCCGGGAACGGGCAGTGGGCCTCTGTCGTAAGGGTGATGAACCCCATCCAGGGAAACACTTTGGATCTCGTGCAGCTGGAGCAGAATGAAGCCGCCTTCAGGTAAGGCCCAGGCTGACCTCCCAGGACCAGCCCAGTGGCTGGAATGACCTGTCCTTCGGGAACATTCGACTGAGACCCAACCAGGTGAAACATCTCTTGTTACATCCCTTTGAAGAGAGTACCTCCCTCAGGGGTGTCCCTTCTCAGTTGCATCTTTGGCTTAGTCTCCTCTGCTTCCCATCGCTTCCTTCCCCAAACACCAGCTGGCCCCTTGGATCTCCCAGTGATGCTTTTCTGGCTGTTCTTCTTCCCAGCGTGGCAGTGTGCCGATTCGCCAACGCCGGGGATGACTGGCACGTTCTGGTGGGTGTGGCCAAGGACCTCATCCTGAACCCGCGCTCTGTGGCTGGAGGGTTTGTCTACACCTACAAGCTGGTGAATAATGGCGAGAAGCTTGAGTTCCTACACAAGGTGAGGCTCCTGTGGCAGCAGAGTCAGGCATAGTCTGGGAAGAGCAAGACCAGGCTCACAAAATTGGCACCAAGCAGCAGGCAGGAAGTTGCTCCACGGTTGTGGAAGGAAAGAAGTCTCTGACTGAGGCAGAGGGCCATCGCCGGCCAGATCCATCCTCTGCATGGTGCTTTCTGAAGTCCTTGTCTGGCACCTGGCATGGCAACTGCGCTCTGGACAGTGCCTCTTCTCTTCCCAGTGTTTCTGTCATTGCTTTGCTGCTTCATAAAAAAAAATTGGAGTAGCAGAAATGATGATGTGTTGGTTGTAGTTACTGTGTGAAGGCCTTATAATTTGGAGAAAGAAATCTTCATCTCTGAAATGAAAACCATTTTGAGCTGAGACTATCAGCCTGTGATGAAGGAATGGGGTTATTCTCAGGTTATATTCTTACTGGGACTTGCAGCCCCTTTCTGTCCCTTGAGGAAGGAAGAGACTGGAGACATGGCTGTCCTTTGCTATAGGGGAAATCATAGGTGTACCGGCTGCACACCCTTGATGTCTCCCTTTATTGCTGAGAAGAAAGATCTGGGGTGGGATTAGCACATGGAGCTTTGTGCCTCCCCAGAATCAGACTTGCCCACAGACGGGGGCCCAGCCTAGTTGCCTGCTGGGTTCACCTGGTCTGTAGCAGGACCATTGGACTTGTGGTTGCGGGCACTGAGGTGGGCATGCCCCAGGGGCTTCCTGCATACCTGCTGGCCATTCTGTAGAGGGTGCAGTAGGGTGCCTTGTCCCAGTGGGACGCAAGCTCTTTTGTACTCAGGATTGGCTTTTATAGGTCAGTTTTGTCGGTAGATTTTTTTGCTCTGTCTGTTTAGATGAAGCTTCTTTTAATGCGTGTCCTTTCTGTCTCCCACCCACTTTGCTTTTGGCTCAGACCCCTGTGGAGGAGGTGCCAGGAGCCATTGCTCCATTCCAAGGCCGGGTGCTTATTGGCGTGGGGAAGCTCTTGCGAGTGTATGACTTGGGCAAGAAGAAGCTGCTCCGAAAGTGTGAGAATAAGGTATTTGCCTTGGAAGGTTCAAAGACAGGGATGTGCTGGGCTGGAGTGGGCAAGTGTTGGGGGCTGGGGGGCCCAATGCCCCCGCTTGGAGTACTGTATCCTTCGGAAAAGAATAAATCTTTTTTACCCCTTAAAAGCTTCTGCAGGTGCTGTGGCCACATTTCTTGCTCTTATTGGGCCACTTTAAGCCCAGGAAAGGCCTTCTCAGAAGTCTTCTGGTTCACTTCCTGTTTTAAAGAAGGCCTCTCCAGGTCCGAATCTGCCCTGGGGGGATGAGAAATGAGGCAGTATTGCCCTCCAACCTTCTAGAGTGCACTTGGAGGCAAACAGTTTTTTAAAATTGATCCCTGAGGCACACGTCCTTGGTTGAGAGCTGCGGGACCTCCCACAAGCTCTGGGCTGGCTTTGGTTTTCCTTAGTATCAGTGAAAACTTGGGTGCTAAGGAGGCAAAGGCTTTGGTGCAGTATCCGCCCTCCTTGCTTCTTAACGTGATGATCAAATTGTCAGGGCAATTCCTGTTCTTACCTTGGCTCTGCCTCAAGCGTGGAGAATCTGGGTTCTGTGGAGGAAAGAGGACAGGCCACAATTTGTGATCTTCATGGGCAGAACTCTAGATACGGTTCAGACGGTTCAGCTTTTCCACAGCTGTTCTGAACTGCTCTGACCTTCCTAACTGACTAAACATTGCTTAGAGGGGAGATTTTCTGGTTTCTCTTTTGCTGCTCTTCCAAACTACAGACCTTGTTTCTTCTGCGGGCGGGTGAAGAGGAGGGAGGCTATTTGGAAGGTGTGAGTTCTAAACACCCATTGAGATGTTGTGGATGGGCCCAGCTGACCCACAGCTTGTCCCCCTGTAGTCCCCTTGGCCCTAGGTAGCCCCTCAAATGGTTGTCTACTCCCATGTCCTGTTGGCCTTGTGGGACAGTGAGACTTGAGCTTCCTTTGTGCTGTGGCTTGGTGGTGGTGCACAGTGAGGGGAGGGCTTTCAGAAATAAGCCACGTGTCTTTTCTGCTAGAGATCATTGTGCCTCTCCCTGTTCATTGACATGTTTTTGGAACTGGTGCCCTCACAGCACATTGCCAATTACATCTGTGGGATCCAGACCATTGGGCACCGAGTGATTGTGTCTGACGTCCAGGAGAGCTTCATCTGGGTGCGCTACAAGAGGAACGAGAACCAGCTCATCATTTTTGCAGATGACACCCACCCACGCTGGGTCACCACCGCCTGCCTCCTAGACTACGACACGGTGGCAGGGGCAGACAAGTTTGGCAACATCTGCGTGGTGAGTCGGTCCAAGGAGCACCTGGGAGCTGTTTTGAGTGTCACTCAAGGAGTGGCAGCCTGCTCTTTGAGAGAAGCTCAGCTGGGGGGCATCAGCGAAGTCCCAGCCTGAGTCCTTGTTGGCCATTATCCACTCTGCCGCTGGGCTGGGCTTGAGTGGAGTGCCGCCCCTGACCCTGGGTGCTCTTGTCGACCTTTGCTCTTCTGAATCTCTGGTTTCCAAATCTTCCAGATATGCCTGTGGCCAGAATCTGCCCCGGCCCTCAAGTGTCTTTTGGGCCCTGCAGTGAGTTTAATCCTCTCACCCCTTCTTCTCCCCCCACTACAGGTGAGACTGCCACCAAACACCAACGATGAGGTTGATGAGGACCCAACGGGCAACAAGGCTCTGTGGGACCGAGGGCTTCTCAATGGTGCTTCCCAGAAGGTAGCTGGAACCAAGAGTCCCTCCTCCCTCTGTCTGTCTGTGAGGTGAGCCTGTTCCAGGCCTGCATTTATTCTCAAGGCAACATGCCAGTTTTTTAAAAAGGAAATAGCTGTCTCAAAATATTGTGCTTAAAAGGCACATACTGGCTTCAAACCCAGAGCAACAGCAATCCTGGCTAGTAGAAAACAGGACTTGGGCTGGTGGGCACTACCCATAAAAGGCTCTGCAGTATGAAGAATGCTTTCTGCCGGCCTGGTGGGAGTCACTGCAGCACCTTTCCTTTGAGAGGAGACCTGCTTGGACTGCTTGTCTGTGAGGACTGTGTGTGTGTGTGTGTGTGTGTGAGAGAGAGAGAGAGAGAGGGAGAGGGAGAGGGAGAGTTTGCATAATGTGTGATGGTGAGGCAGACTCTTGTGCAAGGCCTGCAAAGCCCAGCTGGGCGGCTGGGTCACTGGCATCTTTCTGGCTTCCAGGCAGAGGTGATCATGAACTACCATGTAGGAGAAACAGTGCTGTCACTCCAGAAGACCACCCTGATCCCTGGAGGCTCTGAATCTCTGGTCTATACTACCTTGTCTGGGGGCATTGGGATTCTGGTCCCATTCACGTCACATGAGGTGAGAGGGAGTCTGTGTCTCCCGGACACTTTTAACACTTTTAACAATCTTGGAAACGTTTTTGCCCCCCCAACATCCTCTAGGAGGTGTGGGGGACAATAGGCCTGACTTTCCTGCAGGAAGTGACCTGAAAGTCGACTTCTGGGTCACTCGCTTCTTGCTGGGAAAAAAGCTCCAGACTAAGTGGCGCAGCCCCTTCCTCCCTGTACCGGAGAGGAGGCCCCAAAACAACAGCCTGAATCTGGACTTGACCTGGCCGTCCTGCCAGTTGTTCAGTGTGGCTTCTCTGAGGAGATCATTGGGTGAAAGAGCTGTTGGTTCCTTTCAGGATCACGACTTCTTCCAGCACGTTGAAATGCACCTCCGGTCAGAGCACCCTCCTCTGTGTGGACGCGACCACCTCAGCTTCCGTTCCTACTACTTTCCTGTCAAGGTCAGTCCGGCTTTCCTTTCCCTATGCCCAAGTGGCATCTTCCCAGAGGCCAGCATTTCCTTGCCCGCTCCCTGCCTCTGGAGTAGTTCTGGCAAAGAATTGGGGCTTCCAAATAAATAACTGCCATGTCAGGGAGCATGGTGGGCCACCTGCAGAGCCTTCCTTTTCTCCCTTGAGATCTGGAGCCCTCCAGCCCAGGAAAGGGGGCTTCTCCTCCAGAGAGGTGTGCTGGCTTTCCAAGTGAATCAGGGCCGTGCCGCACCCCCTCCTCATTTACTCGCCTCCCTTCCCTTAGCGCTGGGGCTGGCACAGAGTCGGCAGTGTATAGGAGGGAATGAGGGCCTGTCTGGGAGGCCACAGGCGAAAGACCACCTCTGCAGCTCCTTGGCTGAAGTGTCAAAATGAGCTGCCTTCTTCACCTAAACTTGGATGCAGGTCTGTTTGGTGTTCAGGCATACGTGATGAAAAGTACAAAACTTCGTGTGTGTTTGTACACGCATGCACACAAAAAGCAACGGTGAAGAGTTTGCCTTTTGCATTGTTGAGTATAAGGAAACAAGGGAAGTTTCATTGTTCTTTGCAAATGAAAAAGTCAGTGGGATCACCGTCCCAGCTGTGGGCCCACATCCTGGGAAGGGATTCTTTGCCAACTGCTAACAGAATATTTCTCCATCCCAAGACCAGGAGGTTTCCTTGCCAGGCTGCAGTGCCGTTCTCTCTAGCTCTCAAGCCTAGAAGGTTACAGTATGCCAAATAAGCCACACATATACTATTTGGTGAATTTTGACCAAATCTGTTAGACCAGACTGCTAGTTCTGTAGCAGAGGTGTACTTCCTTCTGCAAATAGTTCCCCAATCTCCCTGGCTGGCTAGCCCAGGATGCTATTTTGCCTGCAGGCCAGCTTCCGTCATGCCCTTCATGAGTTTCTGCAGCTCACAAAGAGGACTTTTCAGTGAAATAGGTTGGGCGGACCGTGCTGGTTCAAGAACCTTGCTTTTGCCTTTTTTACAGCAGATTGGATGAAGCAAAAGGCTCCTCTGAGCAGCTTCCCACTAGTTTTGGGCCTCTGTAGGCCTTTCTCTTGTCTTGGGCTTGGGTTTGTTCTCTCGGTTGCTTGAACCCCTGGCCTGCGCAACAGGTTCTTAACATTATCTGACTCCTTTCTTCCACTAGAATGTCATTGATGGAGACCTCTGTGAACAGTTCAACTCCATGGAACCCAACAAACAGAAGAACGTCTCCGAAGAACTGGACAGGACTCCTCCGGAGGTCTCCAAAAAGCTGGAGGACATTCGCACTCGCTACGCGTTCTGAGCAGGGCCCCCGCAGGACTTTGACAGATATCTTCTCCCTCGCTCCAGCCCCTGCCCCCTCCCTGGTCTCGTCCGTGCCCGTCGCGGGTGGTCCTTCTGCGCTCTGTTCCTGAGGCCTCACCCCTTTCAGGAGTACTTGGGATCCCACCCATTCTGCGGCGACTTCAGAAGGTAGCACCTGTTTGGCAACCGACCCCTCTTCCCCCTTGAAAAATCCCCCCTGCCTTCACCGGTCCAGATGGTGGAGACTCAGTGCACGGCTCCCTATCCCTCCTCTGAGACTGAAGAGGCAAAAGGGGCTGGGGGCCAACCGGGCCGGGACGCCAGCAGCTTTAGCTGGCCTCAGTCCTTCTCCCCAGCCAGTGAAAGAAAAGGCTTCCCTTTTGCCTCTCTGATGTAAATAACGTGTAACGCCATGTTAGTCTTCAGCAGTTGTACCTGCCCCTAGGGCGTTTTTTCATTAAAACAGACAAACAAACATACGTGGCTTCTGCGTTAAGGTTTGGCCAGCAAATCGATTTCTCTCAAAATTCCTGCACGTGCCTAGGTGGCGGGGCGAGGGGGATAAATAACACCTGTGGGGGTAGCTCAGGGGTGCGCGGGTGTGCTAATGTGTTGTCCTGTAGAAGAGGGTTGCGTGTGAGCAGTCAGAATGGGCAGAGGCATCGTGCCACTTTGGAAGCTCTCGTAGCCCCAGTCAGGCGAGTTTAAGAAAGGGGCAAAGCATTTGGGGGGAGGGCCGGCTGGGCGCAGTGCTGGCATGGGATCAGCAGGGCAAGAAGGCAGAAGAGCTCTACTGTTTCGTGTAGCTGGACCGGTTCGCTGGAAAAGCCCTGAGGGGGCTGGCGGGTATTGAGAGGAAGCTGCTTGTTCAAATCTGGGCCGCACACTGTGGGGTGGTGAAAAGAATCTAAAGGTGGTTTCATCCCATCACCACCCAGAAACAGGTAGGCAAAAACAATTGGATTTTTCAGTGGAGCCATCTCGAGTCCTCAGTTTTTGCCGCACCTGTTGATTCTAAAAAGCCTTTTCTTTCATCAGAGGCAGTGGCTGGTGGCTTTTAGGGAAGCCTTACTAAGGGCTCTGGGCTACAGCTTTCATCTTATGGCTGTTGCTACCATGAGGCACACCACGCCTGTTTAACTTGGAAATGGTGTTCCCCCCACCCCAGTTCTCTTGCCCATTTGCGCTACAGCGTCCTCTTCCTTGGGAGTGTTTGTTTTATTGTAGCCAAGGCCAAGGAAATCATCTTGACCCTTGCTGCCTTCTGGGCTTCTTTTAAAAGGATTCCCTGGTTGCAATGGATTAATGCCAAAAAGGCAAATGCTGTCAAGAGCAAATTGTGATAAAGGATTATTTTTAAGCAGTTTTTCCCTGTTGAAGAGGGGACTCCTGGGAAGTCTTAACTGAGCGCAGTGGGAGTCTGGGAGGTGGTGAGGCCGCTCTGGCCGCCTGCATATGCTTTGCCTCGCCCTCGGCTCACCCAGTTGGCTGGAGTCTGGCCGGGGGCGTGCTGGTAGTTGGGAGGTGAAAGATGGGAGAGGCAGAGGTAAGGGACACCAGCTCAGAAGGAAGAACCAAAGAGCCCACCGCTGGGAGAAGGAACCCACTGCATTAAGTACAGTACAACTTTTATTAATACTGGAATCTTCACAGTGCATTTGTTACTTGTAGCAGTGACTATTTTAAAATGAAGGCAAGAGGGAAAATAATTATTTTTAAGAAAGACAGTTTTGGGAAAGGACAGGACAGTTGGGACTGCTAGAGAAAATAAATTAGAGAGGCGAGAGAAAAGAAGAGGGACAAGTTAACAGCACCAGAATTGTTACATCAGTTGAAAGACATTTTAAAGTTTTTTTTCCCCTCTGTACAAAATAATGAAAAATAAAAAGCAAAATGCAAATATTTGCCACACACAGTCACTGTCATTTCTGGTCATGGCAGGAATGGAGGCGTGGTCCCCACAGGAGGGCTGAGACGTTAGAACTAAATCATTGCTAACCACGGTATAAGAGTTACATCTGACACACACACACACACACACACACGTACATGACTGGGTTTGGCGGGGACTCAGCTGTGGTGCTATGTACAACATCAGGCCCTGCTGTGCACTGGGGGGATGGTGGGGGGGGGCAGTGTATGAGTGTGCCATCCATCCAAAGGTGGAATTGTGCTTTCTCCAAGGCCCTGCGTGTGAAGAACGGCTCCACAGCACTCATGACCCTCCCGCAAGTTTTTCACTGACCCTTATTGTTGTTGGCTCTCTGGAAGCCCCCCAGTACCTCCCGCCCAAAGACGCAGCCACCCATGTTCAGGGATCCGCCATTTGGCCCTCAACTCAGAACGAACCACCTTTCCCGAAACCCACAGTACGCAAAAAAGGAGAGCTCAAAAGTCCTGCAGGTGGATGAAATGTGAGCTGCCAGGAGGGGCCAGTGTGGGTTGGAATGATCCCCGCAAGGTCCTTTCCAGCATGCGCCTGCCCTCTGCACTTGGCTGGGCTGGCTGTGTTCAAGAGGCACAAAGCCAGTGGGGCCTGGCTTGGTTTCTGTCTCCCACGTGCGCTCCTAGGTGGAGGCTGCCACCCCGGCCATGAGGCTGGCCCTTCAGCCTCCAGAGTCCAGCATGGAATCAAAAGACGGGCAGATGCCGCAGAAGCCGATCTGGCCAAGTTCTGTCTCCTCCTCGCCTCCCTTTTCTTGGCAAGATGAGAGACAAGGTGGCGGGAAAGGCCTGCTCTCCTCTCTATCTTAGGTCCTAAGTACCACTTGCCTTCCCGTCACCTCGTCTGACGGCAGCCTTCCCCTAACGGCTCTCGGGACTGTTTCCTCTTTCCCATCAACACTTCCTTTTTCCAACAGAAGACAACTGGACTTCCCAAGGAGAAGTTGGGGTGTTTGTGTGAGCCCCAGAGGCCAAAAGCTGAGCCAGAACTCACTCTGCTCTTTGAACAACTGCACCTTCCCTTGTGTCTCAGTGGATTCCTTTCCCACTTTTCTCCCTGAAAAATGAGGCCCTAAACTTAAAGCAATTTCTTTTGTATCTTCAGTATACTTTCTGCCCAAACAACAGATGAAGATGTCTTCAATCAGAACAGGAACGAAACGGCAAAAGAATGATGAGGCAACCTGACTGCTCAGACACAGCCAGCGGCTTAGGATGAAGGGTGTGCTACTTGCCCTCTTCGGGGTGGGGTGGGGTGGGGTGGGGTGGGCGGCTAACTTGAGGGTAAGACACCTGCAAGTGTGGTGCAAACCAGGAATGGAAATGGTCGCACCAGAAACCGTGTCCAGCCTCTTTGAGGGTTACGGGCCACAGAGAGGCACTCCACAGCACAAGCATAAACACTCTTCACGCACTTCCCTGTCCTTCATGAGGATAAAATAGTCAGTCACAAAGAGAATTTTTTCACATTTCAGGGTTTTTTTTGTAAAAATTTCATTTGCACAAAAAATGTTTTTGTGCAGAAAACACTGTGGTTCTTTGTGCAAAATGCAGTTTTCTGTGCAAGAACAGTGTTTGTTGTGCAAATGACTTTGGCAAAAAAAAAAAGTCCCAAATGAGAAATCCAAAATGTGCAAAAAGGTTTCCGTCATCTTACCCGTGGGCACTAAAATTCTGAAAGATTCTGTTTTTGCAAAAATTTCCATGCCTCCCATATTGCCCAGCACTTGCTCACACTGTTTAGGACTCCCCAGGGTCTTCTTCCCCCGCTTTATGAGCTTCTCTTGTTTGGCGCTTTGCTATCAGTCTGAAAGGGTGGCAAGAACAGTCTTTCCACCAGAATCACTGGCTACGCTGTGTGTCAGAGTCCTGTCTGTTTTTCTCCCTAGACAGAGGAGGCAGGCCAAGGAGAGAGCTGTAAAGAGGATGCCCTGCTAAGGCGGCTCCCTTTCAGCTGGTCTTCCAGGGAGCTGAAATCGTTCCCAAAATCTCCTCCTTCCAGGCCACTCTCCTGAGCCTGTTTCCTGTCCTCTGTGCCGCTCCCACCACTGCTTCCGAATGAACAAAGCAGCACGCGGTATCTCCTGCCCAAGGCTTGCTCATCGGGAAGCAACAGAGCACAGCGGGGACCAGAGGCCTACGGTCCTCCCCCAGCCCTGGCAGACCATGTCACCGGAGGCTAAGAAAGGATGTGGGCAGCGCTTTTGGGATCAACCATCCAGTTCTGCTAGCTGCCCTTCCAACCCCCATCCTCTGGGGGTACATGACTTCCGGTCCCCTTCAACAAGTCCCCTGCAATTATGGGTATTTTTCACCATCCGCAGCTTCTACAGATGATGAGAGTGGGTGCTTTGATTGGCATCACTTTGGGATTAGTCCCAGTCCCACTTGTGCCAGCCCGTGAAAGGAGAGCACTGGAAAAGGGACCCAGGAAGCTGCTACGGAGCCAGCCCCCTCTGCCCCCCCGGTCTACCTGGCCCAGTGCCGTCTGCATGGCTGCCAGCAGCACTGCAGAGATCTTCCAGGAATCCTCTTTCCCCACCCTGAGATCCGTTCTTTGCAAGGCACGTGCACTCTTTGGCCACTCAGGCCAACTCTCCTGGGCTCGTGACCTCGATGGATCTCTCTCCCCCGACCCTGGCACTCTGCAAATCTACAAGACCCTCACTCCTCCTCACTTCATCCTCACAAACTCCCATGGCACATCCGCATCCTCCTTCCCTACGCACATCCCAGACACCCCAGTACAGTTCTACCACTGCCAAGCCTACCCCGGCGCCAGAGCAAGGATGCCAGGGCATGGTTTTGTGAGAAGGCTCGAGCCAGGCAACGAGGGAGGCAGTCTCGGAAAGGCAGGCAGCAGACACCCAGCTGAGGCGTCTTGCGCAAAGGCCAACAGAGTCAGAAATGCACACCCTCGTTTCAGACCTCCCCAAACCATCCCATGGGGCCCCAGAGCCAACGCCGGGGCCTGTGACAACCCACACTGAAAAGGCGGAAGTCACTGTCTGAGGGCAGGCCCACCCTGCAAGATGGAATGGGGGGCCCAAACCCTTCCCACTTGGGAAAACTTTCTATCTTCTACCCTCTCTGCCCTCAACAGCCCCCACCACACCCACAGGGCCAGATTTTCAATGACTGTTGCTGGGGTGGCCGCTTGTGCCATCTTCCTCTGAAGCAGCCACATGAAAGACAGAGAGACAGAAAAGCACTCATGAGACAGAGAGAGGGGGAAGACAGGGGGGCAGCAAGGTCCGGCAGGGGGCTACCGATGGTGCTTCTGTTGTGGTCCAGAGTGGTGGAGCGAGCAGTCTGTAGAAGTCGCAGCTCGCACGTGGCTGTGTTTGGGTGGCTTCCACCACCAACGTGATTGTTAAATCCCCTCCTGGTTTTCACAATTCCTTCGCGCACAGAGACATAGACAGGAAGGGGAGACAGCCCCCATCCAGCACTGGCCGGAAGCGGGGGGCACAGGCCACTGACCTCCGCGGGTCAGGAAGGTGCAGGCAGGGAAGGAACCCTGGCTCGGCAGCCGGAAAACGACCACAGAAAACGGGGTCAAAACCAGGTCAGTACCAAGTTGCAAAGAGTTGGTTAGCAAGGGAGATTTTTAGTTTAGTCTCCTCTTTAGAACTACGCTCGGGTGCTACCTCCACAGAGGGGCTTCTTGGCCTCTTGCGGCTCAACAATTCTCTTCTCCTTCTACTCCTCCGGGTCCTGTCCTGACGCAGCACTGCTTTCTGACCATGGAGCAGGTGGCTGTCGTCTTCAAGCAGCAGGAGGCAGGCAACCTGGCTTTATCACAAAAACCGCGGGGCCGACCTGTCGTTGGTAATGGTCCGGCGGAGGCGCACCCCGCGTCGGATGGCCACCAGCACGTCTTCGGCGGGAGGGTCGTCCGAGGCCGCGGGCGGCGGGGTGGGCGTCTCCTCCCCAGGACCGGGGCCGTGGGAGAGAGTGGTAGGGAAGGGGAACTGCCCCTCGCCCAGGGCGTGGGCGCTGGCCACCAGCTCGCCGATCTTCTCCACCAGGCTGTGCCGGTTGGCGGCCAGCTGCTGCTCTTCCTCCTCGGTGGAGAGGTGCTTCCCGGCGCCCGCGTACACCGAGATCTCCGCGGCGGCGACAGCGCCGACTCCGCCGCTGCCCCAGGCGGTGTTGGGCAGGCTCAGCCTCTTGGGCGAGGCTTTAGCAAAGTCCACGGCGCCAGCGGAGGCGTCGTCAGCGTAGAACACGCACTCCTCGCTGCCCACCCGGGTGGGGCCGGCGTAGCCCGGAGAGTCCGGCACCGTCGGGGTCTTGACGGGGACGATGGGCGGTCGGATGGGAATCGGGCCGGCGTTAGAAAGGGTCCGGCGAACCGCAGGCTTGGTGGAAGGCGTGCGGCGGATGGTGGCCACACCCGGGGGCGCGCCGGCGGGGGAGGTGGTGCCAGTGGGCAGGCCGGCGGTCGACGCGGGCCGTTTTGTCTGGATCATGCGCCGGTAATTTTGGGCAACGTTGCTGTTGCGAGGGATGGTGGAGGATTTGTCAAATTCACCCTGGCTCTCCCCTTCCACGTCCCCGTTCACCGAACAGCAGTCACAGTCTGAGCCTGAGGAAGGGACGGGGCAGCGGGCGGGGAGGGGGAGACGGGATTAGGGACCCCGGAAATGGCCGAGCCGGTGCCCTCCCCCCCAGACGGCGCAGCCGGACACGGCCTCTGCCAAAGCCCCACCACGCAAAGCCCCACAGGCCACACCAGGGGGGCATAGCTAAGATGAAGACGCCACGTCGTGCTCCCAATCCCACCACAGACAAAACGCTCCAGGTCCAGGTGCCTCACATCGTAGGTTAAGAGACAGTCCAGCACAATGGACTCAGAGCAGACTTTAAAGTAAGCCTGGGGTTGCATGTGTGTTTTAAATAAATAAGAGTAGCCTTCTGGCACAGAGTAGCCGCTGTACCACGCAGAAACTAGGCGCTTAAAAGAATAATCAACTAGAGTCATAATTATCAATAGTAACTGCCCTGTTATTAAAACAAACAAACAAAAGAGTGGCAGAGCCTCGGCAGAATGGAAATCCTGCGGGCCGTTTTTGGAAGGTGGGCGGGCGGGCAGCGGAATCCCATGCCAGATCGTGCCCATCTTCTTCTCTTCTTCAGCTGAAAGGTGCCGTGTGAGTGACCGGAGCCACCCGCCATTCCCAGTTCAGTGAGAACAAAGACCACCTGACAATGTGCGGAGCCTCGGCAGCCGGAAGGAGACCCGAGGCCCATCCCATCCAGCCCCCCTCTTCCGGTGCGGCAATTCACGGCCAAGGCACCCTGAGAGGCCGCCACCCTACAAGCAATGGGAGGGGGACACTACCGCTGCTTTCTGCAGGTCAGCCCCTCATTCCCCACTCCCGATCTTCCCCTTCTGAACAAAACATCCCTCTACGCCAGCCCCGCTTCCTTCGGAGCCACGGCATTTAGTGGGCTGGGGACTTCCCCTCCCGCCCCCCACGGCCCCCCCATCCCACTTGGAGGCACTGCTCAGCTCAAAGAGCACGGCCCCCAACCGGAAGCTGAGCGCCCCGGCTACCTTGAGAGGGGATGGTGTCCTCGGAGCAGGAGGGGGTGGTGGTCTGAGTGCTGTAGCCGCTGGAGTACTGCAGGGAGTCCCGGCTGCTCTTCTGGTGCTCCAGGCTGAGTCCTCGGGTCAGGACCATGGCCAGGTCGCTGGCCGCAGGGGAGACCTCTTCCCCGTGCTGATGGCGGGGAGCAAAACAAGAGGGCATTGGTGCTGGCCTCCTCACTCCACCCTGAGCTCCACCCAGGACCCCGCTCGCCTCCGGCAGCCACTTTCGAGCAAGTTCCCCCTCCCGCATCCGCACTTCCACAGGCATTCTGTGGCACCAAAGGGACAGCAGAGATGGGGCTGCTCTGCCTGATCTAGGTCAAAGCATGGGGAACAGGTACATAAACCTTGTGTCTGCACCGGGCAGAGGTCCCGGTGGTCTGCAGCCCGGTCGGAGCGAGCGCTGCCTTAGAAGCAGGCAACTTTAGCAAATCAGGGAAAGCTCTTTAGCCCTTGGTTGGCTCCCTCCTATTAGGAGGAGACTTCTCTTTCATCCTTCATGATAGCTAAACCTACTAATTTGGGAACGAGTCTCAGGCAGAAGTTTTTTTTGTTGCCCTGAAGAGTTTCACAGCACCACGGGCTCTGCAGCCAACACTCCCCAGCCACACCGGGCTGCCACAGAGCCATAAAGCTCCCGGACAAAAAAGCCAAGACCCCTTCGCCTGGAGCGCCGTGGCCAAGCCGAGTCCCAGAGGGCCTCCAGGGGCCTGGCCGGCAGCTTCCGCTTCTGTACCTTGGCAGCGATGGACGCCGGGGACATGCGCGGGCGGTGCCCTTCCTCCAAGCTCAGGCCCGGATACACCAGCGGGGAGGAGCCCAGCTCTGCCTCGCGCAGGTGCTCCACGCGGTCCTTCCGGCGCTGCAGGGTGCCGGCCGCCGGCTGCTCGTAGAGGCTGGCCTTGGACCAGTCCTGAAAAAGCCGAGAGGAGGAACGCGGTAGAACGGCACGGATGGAGGGCGGGGGGCACTCAGCACCACCAACAGGACGGGCAAGGAGAGGGAGGGCAGGGCGGAGGTGGGGGCCACGAGGGCTGTCACAGAGCTGGCAGGAGGCGGTCAAGATCACCCCAAGCTGCCCTGAAGCCACTTTGCTTTCTTGGGCTGGTGACTGACCGAGCCATTCCCCCATCCCCAAACCTTTACAGATGCTGACCTGCCAAGGGAGGCGGTAGCAGACACAGGGCTCCCCGGGGCCTGCACCCATGTAAGAATGGGGGTGCTCCTCTGCACGCGTGGAGCGGGTGACCCTCTGGCAGAACCGGGGGGCTGGGGAGCTATTGCTGAGGGGACCCTGGCCTCGGTTTTCCCAGGCCTCCCGCTCTGGGCATCTGCTCGGACCACTCTGCTGGTGGGTGCAAAACCGGGCGGCCAAGAGGACGTGCTCCGGGAATCTCTCAGGCCCACCCGGTTCGGCGCGACCTCTGTGGCCATCCCAACACAGGCGGCCTGAGCTGCTCGCAGGAGGAGGACAGCTCAGACACCTCCAGGACTTTGAGGGTGGGTCTGGGTACCCCGGGGGGAGAGCCTGCGCTACCCACAGAAGGCGGCACAGAGATCAGAGACTGGCTGGCGGGGGCAGGCGGCAGCACCACCCTCCGGCTGCCCTGACCTGAGCTCGGGAGGGCGACTCGTTCAGAGCGCGGTCCCTGTGGGCGAGGGCGAGCTGGCCGCCACAGCCGCGCTACCCAAAGCAGTGCGCGTGTGCGTGTGTACGTGCGAATGGGTGGGCGGGTGGAGGGGGGCAAGAGCAGCCAGCCCCCGCTCTGGCCCAGCCTCTTCCGTAGGCTCGGCAGCATTTTGAAAGCAAGGCACAACCTGGCAGCACGGATTTAAAGACGGGGTGGGAAACCTGAGGCCCCGGCGGCCAAATCCGGCTTTCTCCGCTTCCTGGGCGGGCAGGCCCCTTCCCGCAGCATCACAATCATTATGCTTGGGGGGAGGTGTTGCATGTTCCCTCCCCCTTTTTAGCATGCCAAAATATCTCTCCTGAGGCTTTGTTAAGAGCAGTTAAGAGTCTCAAGCTAAACTCTGCTGGCAATTTTGGCCCCGCCTCCAAGACCCCCCCCCCCCCAAAACGGAGCGTGGCCCTGAGGGGCGTGCAAAGGGCCTCCTCCGCCCCGGTCCTCAGGCAGCCGCGGGGCAGCCCTTCAGGTGGCAACTACCAGCACCCCGAACTGCCATTCTGACTAGCAAGGGAGTGACGGGAGTTGCCGCGCAAACAACATCCGGAAGGCCGCAAGTTGTCCACCTTGGCCCAAAGAGAGTTAACTTCAGTTTAACAATTTCTGTTGCAGTTTAACGATTTCTGTCTGCAGGGAGCCAAAGGCTGAGAAGAACCAACCGTCAGTCTGGATGCAGCGGGACTCCTAGACTGGTCTTCCAGGTATTTGGACCTTTGGGGATTCCTGGGGCTGCTGGGGGTGGAGCCCAAAACATCCAGGGGGCCAGCCAGGGGAACCACTGGGGAACTCCTCAGTGCCGGGGGTGGGGTCCTCTTCCTGCAAACCCGCTTCCCACTCTTTCCGGGGGGGGGGTGTTGGCCGACGTAGGAGGTGGAGACGGAGAGTCCGGAACCCAAGGGTGCCAAGGCCGCCCCTCGGTTCGCGCTCCCCAGGGCCAGGCTCGCCTGAGAAGAGGTGCCCCGTGGGATACACACCAAGCTAAGGCTTCTTCGGGAGCTTCCTTCAGTCCTGGCCACCTGGGCTACATTCAGGGGTTTCCACTGAAACACACCAAGAAACCGTGGTGAAGCAACCCACCCGGTGCCCAGGCCGAGCTGGCGGGGGCCCCCCAGCCCCCTCCCCCGGCTAGTGGGGAGGAGGGGACTGGGGGTCACCCGCGAGGCAGAGCCCTGGAGGAAGCCAGGATCACAGCTGATCCTCAAACCAGGGACCCAGAACACCGGCCCCGAAAAGCAGAAAGCCAGCCAACGAGGGTGGGATGGGGGCAGGAATGGAAGGGGCAGCTGTTCAGATTGCACACATTCCATTTCCCAAAAGATCTGTGACATGCAGTAGCTGCTAAGTGGGAGGTGGTGGCCTTCCCAGCATCCTGGTGTGAGAGGGTGGGGGCGGGGGGAGAAGCGGGAGGAAGGAGAGGAGAGGAGAAGAGGTCGCCGATTCAAGCGCTGCCTTTTGGCCACCTGGCCCCCCAACCCTGCCCACCCCCCGGCCAAGCCAGGACTAACCGAGGTTGGGGAGTTGCATTCGCTAACAGACTGGCAGGTTTCTGAGGCCTCGGAGGACGCAGAGCTGGAGGACTTCTGCATGCCCAGAGTCAGACCGGCGGCAGCGGCAGCAGCGAGACAGACATGTGCAGAGAAGGAAGAGAAGAGAGCTAGTTACGCGGCCGGCGCAGCGAGAGCGGCAGGCAGAAAGAGGCAGGGGCAGGGAGGGACCGGCGCAGGTCAAGCGCAGGGCAGGTGGCCAGGCTCTCAGTGTGCCAGCGCCAGGCGCCGGATCGCAGCCAGCAGCAGAGACCCTGGCAAAACGTGTGCCGCTCCCATGCACATAAGCACCCTCTCGCAGAAAGCTGTGCGTGGCGGCGGGGTTTGCAGGGGCTGATGCTGCCAGGGGCCTCCCAATTCCACCACATTCAGAGAGGAGGCTGCTGACAGCGCACTCCACGGGCTCTCTCGCCCACCACTTCCGTAATCAACAGCACAGCCGGCCTCGGCCACGGCCCTCCTTAGGCCACCGGGAACGTGGGGCCGCCAGCAGAGAAACCTCGCACCTACCTGACTCGTGATGTCCGAGGGCATGGGCGAAGGCGGCTTGGAGAACATGGCATCCTGGGAGATGAAGCCAGAGTCGTGGGACGAGACGCTGGACAGGCGGGTGTTGGCATTTACTGGCTGTGCCAGGCTGCAAGGCAACAACAGCGGGGACTGAGCTAGTGAGGCCGAGAGCCCACCGGGGCGAACACAGCAGTGGGAGGGGGGAAAAAAGCGGATGGGGGCAGAAAGGGTCCCGCAAGAGAGACGGAGCACATCCTCAGAGCATGGACGGGGCAAAGGGCACCAGGAAAGTCCCTGGCGCAAAGCCAGTCACAGGTGGGAGAGGAAAATGCCATCAGAGCAGGGAAAGGAAAGGAGCACGTGAAGGGAAGAACACTTCCCATTCCCTCCCAGTTGGACTCGGCTGTTTTGGGGCCCTGACGAACTTTAATCTGCTAGCATCCTTAAAATACGTCAGGATTTTCTTAAATTGCAAAGAGGGCAGTTTCCATTTACGGTGGACCCTTGGTATCTGCTAGGGTTTGGTTCCAGGACCCTCTGTAGATGCTCAAGTCCCATTATGTACAATGGTGTAGTAAAATGACATCCTTTATATAAAATGGCAAAATCAAAGTTTGCTTTTTGGAACAATAACAACAACAACAACAACAACATTTTCAATCTGTGGCTGGTTGAATCCATGGATACAGACTCCGCAGATACGGAGGGCCAACTGTATTCCATTTAAAGTACTTCTGCCCTGCTTCAGAGTCAAAGAAAACACTCTCCCTCTGATGAGAGCTAAGCCAAAAAGCACGTCAGGAAGCTGCCAGCACTGAACTCTGCTGGCGAAGAGCAAAGGCAGCCTGGCGTTTGCCAGCCCTCTCTCGCCAGCTGAGCCTGACGGCACGGAGGGACCACCCACACCGTGCCAGCAAAAGGAGGGTTTCGAGCACGGCAGCTGAGCCGGGCGAGCTCCTTGTCTCCTCCTCTCCACGGGGCCATCACCACACACAGGAGGCTGGGGGCTGGGGCTCGGGGATTCTGGCCCCTTTAGCACTGGTTCTGCAGCTCCCGCAGCTCTCCTGCCCACCTGCCAAGCCTTACCTGCACATGCTGGATTTGCGGGACCCGGAGCTGCTGGGAGAGGAGGGGGGCGTCTGGTACGACCAGCTGTAGTCGGAGCCCTTCAGGTCTTTGATCACCTGCAAAAGACCTGGTGTTAGAATCGGCCCCTGCTTTGTGGTCCTGCGTGTGCGTGCGCTGTTCCTTTTGGGTTTGTCCGTGCGCACAAAACACCCTCCCGATTCCCCCAACTGCAAGTCAGGCTGAGAGAACGGCCTCCCAGAGCTTCTGAAGCTCAGTCCCTGGAACTGGTGCCTTTGGCCACTCCAGATGTTAGCTAAACTGCCCACAGGCAAGTTCCCAGGCCGGCTAGACTTTACCTCAAAGGGGCTGGCTTGCTGTTGCATTTTAACTGTGTCTCCTTCTGTCTTGCTATTGTTCTGTTTACTTACTTGACCTGGAAATCAGTGACAGTCTGCTCCACAGAGCAGGACCCCAGCCATCCCCCTAAAACAGCCCATGAACCACCCGTCCCGCCTTGGCCCAGTGCTGGGAGTCTCCCCCTACCTGTTCACTGGCCAAGGGCAGCTTGTGGGGGTCAGCGGTCAGAACCACCAGATCATCGATGATGCCCTGGAGGTGGGTGATCTCTCCCAGCATGGTGATCTCTCCATTCTGCAAAGAGACAGAGAGAGCGAGAGAGAAAGGAAGGAAAGGATTAAGACATTCAGGAATAGGGCCGGGGAGTTGGGGGAAGGAGGTACCACAGAATCTTTGGAAGACAAACTGGCAAGAGGCCCACCCCTCAGCTTTATTTGGCATCAGCCTCACAGACCGCAGTCCATCAAATATACCAGATGTGAAGCTGCAGTCCACAAAACGGATGCCAAATACGACTCCTGAGTCTTCATGATGCCGCAAGATCTCCCTGCCACGCTCTTTGGTGTCACCAACTTGCTACGATGGGGCTCTCCCCTGCTCACGCTTGTGTGTTCCCTCGCTCTCCCCTTTTCCTCAGTCTTCTTGGGAAAGACATTGGCTCGGCTCCCCTCACAGCTCATGCCTGTACAAGTCCCCTTCCTCAAGGGGCGGCCCCTCTCCGGCCCCTGTGCAACGGAGAGCACCAGTACACAGCTGCTCCCGGGGGGCCCAAATCCCCCTAATGTTCGTCTCACACTGAATAGCTGGGCATCCCCCACAGCACCGGACGGGAAGAAGCGGGCCTGCGGGCAGATCCACCATGGGCCACGCAGGGCTGCCATTCAGAAGCAGGGCAGCGCAGCACGACCACCACTTAGTTACGTGAGCGTCGGTTTACGCAGCAGGATCTTGGCCAATGGTTACCACTGGGTGGTCTCCCCTGCGGAGGGGCAGAGCCGGCCCAGCCACCAAGGCAAACGAGGGAGTCGCCCACGTTGCCAACGCCCCAGACACAGGTGGGGGCCTCTGCTACAGAACGCCTGGCGGGAGAGAGAGACTGGCCACCGAGCAGCCCGGCCCGGCCGTGCCGGCAGGGGAGGGCCCACCCAAAGGCCCTCCTTCTCCTGAGCCGGGGGACATGCCCACCAGGGAGGGGGGCCTTCTCAGGCAAAGAGACGCTGCCGGAAAGCGCCAGCAGGCAGCCTCGCAGGGAGGACCGGTCTGAGTCCTTAATCCGGGTTTGTGGGGGTGGCCTAGAGCTTAATCCAGATTACTCTAATAGGATGATAGTTAAATTACTGAAATGAAGTAAGAGAATATCATCCGCCTCACCTGACCATTAAACACGCAAACGGTGGGCTGCTCGGCTCAGAAGAAGAGGAGCGCTTTGTGCGCACGGACGATTGGGAGGACAGGGAGCTGCCCCCACACCACGCCTCCCCTTGCGACCTCCCTAGGCCAGGGTGTGCCACAGGCGGCAGGCGGCAGGAGCAGGGCTCTCTGGGGCCCTTCCAGGCGGGGTTCTTTCCCCACAGGCCGGGGATTGGGGCGGGAGGACGGAAAGCAGAACCCCCGAGGGAGTCTGGGGGCAGAGAGCACCTTGGCCGGCTGGCCGCAAGCCCAGAAGCCTCACCACAAGCCGGAAGCGGGGTGGGGGACCGGACCGGGGCAGGTGAGGGGCGCACGTACCACCACCGGCTGCAGGTAAGCAATGAAGGTGCAGAACCTCCCCCTCTCCTCGATGAGGGCCTTGCGGACGGCCTGCTTCTCCGTCTCTTCCAGGAGGAGGTACATGTCGTTGACGTCCTGGAGGGCGTTGTCCAGCTGTGGCTGCAGGTCCCCCTTCCCTGAAAAGGACAGGGTGAGACCGGGGGACGGGGCGTCGCCTCCGCTTCGCCTGCCAAGCCCGGCCGGATCCCTGGGAAACCCACCAACCCGAGCGGAAGGGCTCCCCCACCCTACCCCCAGTTCACACACTGCCGTCGGGCACGGAGCGGTCTTGGCAACAAGCACCAAAAAGGGGGCCGGCCGCCCTGTGTTTCAAGCGGGTGACGCCTGGCGTCACCCAGGAGGTACGCTGAGCCACGCAGGGGGGCAGGGTGGAGAGAAGGGCTCTAGGCAGGACTCTGAGCCACGGACCACCCTCGGAGAGCCCCTTCTTCTTGGCCTCTCGGGCCCTCTCTTCTCCTGCCTTTGGTTCTTCTCCTCCCTCCTTGCTGCCTGGTCTCTCCATCTGTGACCACCGTATGCCCGTCCTTCCCTCAGGAAGCCACAAACCCCTCAAGAAGAGGAAAAGCTAAACTCTGAAAGGAGTCACCGGAGAACGACGTTCGTTCGGGGTGGGGGGGAGGACTTCTCCTGCAGGGCAGCAGGTCCTGGGGCTGGAGCAGATCATCCAGAAGCCCAAAGCCAGCGCCTGGCTCTGAGATGCTCCCCGCTTGGGCCTGTTTGGGCTTTCTAGCCTTTGCTACCAGTAAGAAGGCCCCAAATAATCCAGACGATCCGTTGTGGAAGCAGCCTCCCTGGGACACGCACAGAACCCCGGCTCTCTCGGAGCACTTGGACTGCCCCCTCCGGCCCCCGCTTCTTGCACTGCCACTCAACTCGTCTTCCTCCTTCCCAGTTCTGTGCAATGTCCAGGTACCTCTGTAAATTCAACCCCGCTCTGTGCTTCCCCCAATGCGCCACCTTCCTCCAATGCCACTCTCAGCGGCCGAATTCCAAACAAGAACTCAAAATCTGCCCCGCATGCAGCCCCCGCCCCCGGTTCAACCCCCGGTGCCGGACTGGGGCGAGTCAGGCGCTCCTCCTTGCAAGGCTTTCTGGTGGCCGGTGTGAGGGTGGACGGCCAGAGGCAAATCTGGGCGGGGCACCAAGAGAGGCACGGGCACGGGCCTCAAAAGGCCGGCCAAAGCGCAGCAGCAGCAGCAGCCAAGGGGGTCTTCTGTCCCGCGGGCGGCAAGCAGGCTGGCGGCTGCGTTGGCCACGTGCAAAAGAGAGGCGTCGCAGGTGGAGTTCACGGCGAGCGACAAACGCTTCCCCAGGGAGGCGGAGGGACCTGCACCCCGGCACCGAGGCTGGCGCTTGGGCGCTGTGGCCCTTTGGGCTCGCCTCCCACGGCCCTGGCCACCTCCCCAATACCACAGGCTCCCATGCAGAGAAGGAAAGCGAGAGATGACTGAGCAGCCAAGTGGAGGAGGAGGAGGAGGAGGAGCAAGAGCAAAAAGACGCGGAAATGGCTGACTTCCGTGGAAAGGTCAAGAAATACCACAGCGGTTGAGGCAGGCTGAGGCGGGGGGACAGTCTGGGGGAACCAAGGCTGAGATCCTGGGCAAGGGGTTCAGCAGCAGAGGCATCAACGCCAAGGAAGTCTGGGGGAAAACCACCGAGGCTGAGCCCCTGACGGCTGCTGGTCAGAGATGAGGTGTGTTTGTGGGCTGGGAAGCCCTGTTTGGCTGGAGGAAGGGGCGGCTCACCACACACAATAAAAGCCAGCACCAAAGGGGGGACAGAGGGGCCCAGTTTAGCTAGGCGACCCTCCCCATCCGGCCCCATTCCCGAACACAGAGCTTTCCTTCCCCGGGAGGAGGAATTTGGGGGCGGATCTCAGCAGTGGCCCCACGGCCATCCAGGGGCGGTACGATAAGAGCCTCAGGAAGAGCGGGGGGTGGGGGGGACGGGGTCTCTGGTGAGGGCTGATGAGGCCTGAAATGAAACCCGGAGGGGCTGCTGGCTTTATTTGCTGACCCTTTCGGAGATGCACAAGAGATGCACGACAGGCACGATTCAGGGTGCTGGTGATGGCTTGGGGCCCCGTATTGCCCTGTGGCTGCAGCCCTGCGGGGCTGAATGTCCCACAATAGTTCCACAGGTGGATCTATGCTATGCCTGAGCCACTGAGCATCTCTGGACCCTTCCCCACAACTATTTGGTCCTTCTGGAGGAGGGGATGGTGGGAGGGTTCTCCCCCAGAGCCTGAAGCTAAGTGTTTTCACCACCCACCAAGGCCTGCTGGGGGTGTCCGGGGGCCTCTGTTTGCCCACCGGATGCTTCTGTGACACTCCCCCCCTCCGTTATCCACCAGGCACAGCATGGCCGTGGGGAGGGGTCTTCAGTGGCTTTATGGTAGATCTAGGTGGCTGGCTTTGGCTGTTGCAAAGCAAAGAAGGGACCGAGTGCAGGGGCAAAGTTTTAAAACATTTTTAAAATGTTAAAACAGTGCAGGAAAACCTGGCCATCGATTTAAAAGGTAAACGGTTGCTCCGAGAGGTTCACACATGAGGAAAATTCACCCTTCTTGTTCTTCCAGAAAAAGAAAGAAACCACCCGGGAGCAACTCCTTCATGGGGGGGGGGGGGGACCTCCTTCCCAACTGAAGGCACGGGAATGGGAGCACCGGTCTACCCTACAGGGTTGTTACGAGCCTTTCTGAGCTCCTGTCTGCACATTCAACGTGCTGCAACCGATCAGAGGGACTGAAGGGGAAGGCGAGGCCGCCCAGCCTCTCCAGCTACTGAGCTGGGAGAAGAGGAGGAGAACCAAGATGGAGCCAAGGGCTGCCTTGCCCTTCGGCCTAGATGGCTCCTTCCTCGGCCTGCCTTCGGGGCGCAACCGTCTCGACCCCGAGTCTCATTTCAAGCCCAACCAGAGTGGGGAGAGTGGAGCAGCTGACAGAGGAGTCAAGCCGAAGCCATGGAGGGCGAGGAGGAATGAAGGCCTGGATGAAGCTGGGCTGGCGGCAGCGTTTGACTTACCAAGTAGTTCTACAGGAAGAATGTGGAAAGGAGAAGAAAGGCAGAAAGAGAGAGAAAGACGGGAGGAGGAGGAGGAGGAGGAGAAGAAGAAGAATGTGTGAAAGGCAGGCTGATGTCCAGAGGAGCCATGTTTTCACTCAAGATTGGTCCCCCAAGGGTCCCCTCCCCAGTCCCTTGGCTATTAATGTGTCCCCCCCAGACACAACAGCAAAACAAACACACCATTCGTTCACACAAACACACTCGAGCACCTCCACCACCGCCTGTACATCCTCTAAATCTCTCCCCCACCGATGTTCTGCACACAGAATAAAGGTGGGAAGCACAGAATTCTGCCTCCTTTCTCTGGCCGGCAGGAGTGCAGAGGCAGGTCCAGCTGCTCCCCTTTCCTTCTGGGGACCCCCCCCCCATTCTGCCCCACAGGCCACCAGACCCTCTCCCCCCTTTGGTGCTTTGGCGTTCCCTGCAGGGCTTTCAAAGGGGCTGGGGTTTGCCCTCTGCTTGAAACAAATACAGTCAGCCTGCCACTTCCACACATTCAGCATCTGCAGATTTCATTAGTTATAGGTTACTTTATTTATTAGTAATAAAAAAATCCTTAATGTACTCGCCCCTGTCATGGAAAAAATCGGTTCTCTCTGGGAATCTCTCAGTGCTCCAGGGCAATTCTATGGTCTGCGTCTGCCTGCTGGAAGCAGACCACAGAGCTGCACCGGGGACCTAGACATTCCTAGGGAGAACAGTTCTCCGGGCCTTGCTAGGTCCTCCAGCGTGACTCTATGGCCCACTTTTGCCAGAAGCTGATCACAGAATCGCACTGGGGGACCTGGAGATTCCCAGAGAAGTGTTCTCAGGTTTAAAAAAAGGGGGGGAAAAAAGACTTGGGTTTGTTATTTTTATTCACCTTTTTCCTAACTTTCACAGGAATTTTGCAGCCCTAAGACTTGCAGAAGCGGAGGGCTGACTGTAATATCTCCAAGGAGCTGCACTGACGACAGCTAGTCCTATTTCGCTTGGCCGCTCTCCCAGGTTCCTGTGGTCTCAGGACTCATTCACCCATAATCCTTCCAGCCACAAGTGTTCTGCAGTCAAAGGGGCTAGAAACTACCATTGAAACACACACACACAGGCACCTCCTGAGATTCACATCTGGAAGCTAGGTCTGACACTATTCCGGGCTCTCTCCCCTCTCTGGGCAGAGGGCAATCTGGAACACAGCCCTTGCCCATTCTCTTCCCCTGGTCTCCTTCTGGGGGAGTTTTAGGGCCCAGATTTCTCCCAGATCATTAATGTCACCATGTCCGAGATGCCACCATGGTGTAGTATTCAGACATGCAATTAACTCAGCAATGCTCTGAGAAGGGAGTCAGGGCCCGAGCTGCCCGATTCTGTCCAGACAGAGTGCCCACTGCAAAGGGACACCGCCGTCTGCAGCTGTGCCACCGGCAGGTGACGAGGGGAGACGGTGGTGCAGTTCCGCCGGTCACCGGAAGCCAAACAGCACCAGCGACGGCCCAGAACAAGCAGCCCTCCAGCTACGAGACCCCGAGGGTGATCTTACCTTTGCGGGCTTTCTTCTGAAGCTTCAGTGTGTCGGAGGACTTCTTTTTGATCTCGTGACGGGCGCGCTTGTACTCTGGAGGAGACAAGAACCAGGAGAGATGCCACCCTCGAGCATCGCTCTTCCAGTGCAGACTGTTCCCCTGCCACCCCCTCCCCACCTCCAACCCCTCTCATGCCCCAGCCACACTACGGATCGGCAAGGGGGCCCGGGGTCCCTCGCAAAGCAGGGGCAGCGAGGCAGGCGGTTGCTCCACGGAGCTCTAGACAGGACCTCAACTTTCCTCCCTGCTTCCCAGCTCCATTCTAGAGAGCTGAGAGGCCACCCGTTTTTTGCTGGTCTCTTGTGCTGCAGAATGCTGGCTCTTCAACGGGTGCACCCATGCACGCATGCACACGCATGCGCACACGCATGCACACATGCGGAGTCTGGGCACTGCTGGGCCCACCCATGAGCCTCAGTTTTACCTTTCGCGTGGTCTTTGTCCAGCTGGTTAGCCGTTTTCTTCCAGTCCTCGATCCTGTCCTGCAGCGGGTTGATTAAGCTCTCCATGAGGGCACTGTGGGGGGGGGCCAGGGGGGAGAGGTTGATGAGGCGGGGGTGGAGGACGAGGGCGGCTCAGAGGGAGACACTGGGCAGCTGCTCCTCGAAAGGCACCCTCGGGCACAGCAGCTCCTCCAAGGCAGCCCCGCTGCCCCCTGGACCTTGGAGACCCCGGGCCCCCAAGCAGCGACGCTGGCAAAAGTTCCCTCTCCCCCACGGCACAGGAGGGTACCAGTGACACCCGGAGCATCTGGCACTGTGTTGCCTCACATCACACAGCTTCCCCCGAGACAGCCATACCGGCTGGGGATGTTGTGAGTTGCAGTCCTCCACGTTTGATCTGGGACAGCCAGAATGCCTCAGTTACCTCTTGACTAGACGACTATAATGTGGGAGCTGCAGAGAGTATATCACTCCTGTCCTGCAAGATCTGCATTGGCTTCCAGGCTCAAGGCAAAGTGTTGGGGTTGACCTACAAAGCCCGAAAGGCCTTGGGGCCAAGGCAGCTGAGAGGCCGATGCCTCCTCCCGCAGGAGTCTGGAGGAGGGCCTGCTGCGTGCCCAGCGCCCGGGGAGTTACGTTGGTGGGTAGGCGTAACAGGGCTCTCTCTGCAGCAGTGCCCGGGTGGTGGACCCCCCACCAAGGACGCTAGGCTGGCCCCCTCTCTCTTAAGCTCCCGGCAGGCAGCCAAAACAGTGCTGTCCCACTCGGTACTCAGCATCTGAAAGTTTCAGAACTGGATTCTTGGATTCCTTTTAGCTGAAACCAAAACCACCTCCTGCTCCCTTTGGTCTCCCTGGATGAGGAGCCAGGTATCAGACCAACCCAGCACCTTGTCCACTGTGCCAAGGCGGTGGCCGCACCGCTGTCTTCTTGCAAGGGTGCACAGCCCACCCAAGTGCCGAAGGCTAACAGCCCAACAAAAAGCCAGGAGTGAGCAGACCCAGGGGAAGGGTCACTTTGGCCTGGGCTTCTCATCTCTCTAAGTGATGCCAGCCAGCTCTGCCCTGCCCTCGCCCTCCAAAAACCCTCAGGTAAGAGATGCCCAAGAGTGGAATGGAGGCCTTTAAACAGAGGCTGGATGAGCCTCCCTCAGGCGCGCTTTGGCTGTGTGCCCCTGTGCAGCAGCAGGCAGAGGGCTGGACCCGGTGGCCCGTGAAGGACCCTGTGACTCCATGAGGAAGCTGACTGCTGGCTGGCTATTTGGGCCCTCGCACCATCCTCTCCCAGCGCAGGCCCTTTGCTCAGACAACATGGGCGCGGAAAGAGACTCCCAAGGCCACGGTTCTGCCCCCTCTCAGAGGGCAGTGACAGGAGAGGTTATCGCTCCATCCGGCTCTCCGCGTCCCAACAGAGGCTCTAAAACTATTACAGGATGCAGCGGGCGAGGTGGAGCAACAGCCACGCATCTCTGCTTCCTCTCAGGAACGAGGATTTCCTGTCCTCGGGAGCACATGGACCAAACCTCAGAGGGAGACTGGACCCAGCTGAGCCTCAGTCGTCTCCGCTCCCCGGGCAGGGCTGGCTCTCCGGTTTCTAAAATCAGGGACACCTCCTGAAGCAGTCTGGTACACCTCCCCTGCTGGTGGCTCAAGGCCCTGGACTCTCATCCCTCTTTCTCAGTAAGAAGTGGGAGCCCAGGACTGGCAAACATGCACACGCACCCCCGCAACAGAGGCTGGGACCTGGCTCCGGAGCAGGAAGGGGCAGGCACACACTTACTTGGTAAACTGCCTCAGCTTGGCCTCGATGCTCCGGTGCCTCATGCACATCCGGGTCAGGGCTGAGCCAATGTCTCTTGTGGCCCCTGAAAGGAGGGGGCAGAGAAATACACATTATCCCTCCCTCACATGAGCACAGAACAACCAGGAGAAATTCTCGAGCCATCAGGCAAGACAGGGATCCCTGGTCCCAGCCACCCTCCCCTGAGCACGATGGAGAGAAAATGGAAGAGCAGAGATGGGCCTCGCACATCATCTCAGGAGAAACAAGAGAAGAAACCTCAACAGAAGAGGTTCCAGCAGATGGAGTGCAACTGGCTTACATTAGCTATCATGCTGCCAGAAAACATTTCAAACAAACAGTTATGGATGTGCACATATGTGCCTTCCAGTCACCTGGGGACTTCTGGTGACCCCATGAATTTCACAGGGTTTTCTTAGACAAGGAATCCCACTCAGAGGTGGTTTGGCCAGTTCCTTCCTCTGACACTTCTGACCTCACGGTCAAGGACAAATAACTGGCACACTCCTCCCCTCCTTGCAGGAGAAAGCAAGCATTTCTGCACAGCATCGTCCTTGCATTCAAGGGACCCAAAGCACTGAGGAGGAGTTATTGTATAGAGAAAAAAAAAACACATTTTTTTTTGGTTTTTGGTACAACAAATATATAATTGCAAATATATTTTCCATCCCTACTAAAAACACAACACACATACAGAGAACCAGAAGCAGCAATCAAGGAGTGGGAGCTGCCTCTTTCTGCTGTTCCGCAGAGGCGGCGGCTCTTTTGACCCACAGCAAGGAGGACGAGGAGGAAGCTGATTCGGGAGAAGGAGGCAACGATCTCCCCCTGCTCCTGGGCTGGAGGTGAGGGCCACAATCCTGGGAGAGGTCCGGGTGGACCAGACAGGTCACACCAAGCACGCGGCAAGAGAGGGATCAGGCGCCCTGGGAGAGGGCAGAAAGGACCTTTCGTGACTCTCCGCCTCCTTCCTCCCCCTCTCCCAGCCGCCTTGAGGTCCAGATGGCCCGGATACCAGCAGTCTGGGAAAGAGGTGGAAGCCATCTGCTGTTCGGGGAAGCCGGCCAGCTGGGTACGGTGCTGGGCCCGGCACGGCGGCAAAGCCAGCTCAAAGAGCCACAGGCCGGGGTCTGTGGGCCTCTCCCTGCGCAAGGAAGGGGAAGATACACCAAAGGGCCCCTGGCTTGAGACTGTCGTCCAGAAATTTATATATACATTCATAAGTGTCTGTGTTTGTGTGTCCAAAGGACACTACACTGGACTGTTCGCAGGCAGGAAAGGCACAGGGTGCCCAGTGCCTTTCTCTTCTCTCTCTGGCAGTCCCGCCAGCATGTCCTTTTCCGCTCCTTGCTGAAGGGTGAGGGGCAGGTTTAAGGAACCTGCTGGTGGGCACCGCAGAGTTCAGCCTATTTGGATTTCCAGAAGATACACACAGGGAAGGGACAGCAGGCTAACGAAGGAGAGACACAGGGATCCCTGCACACCAGCAGGACTCACGTGAGGCTGCCTCCCCCTGCCAACCGGAGACGCAGGAGGAAGCGGCATGGAAGAAACCCCACAGGGCTGGCCATGGGGCTGGCAGGGCAAAATGCTCTCACTAAGACACTGCAAGCCCCCCCCCCTTTTTTCAGCCAAAAAGTGAGAGGGGTGTTCTTCGGGGACTGGGCAGGATCTGTGGGGATCCCACATACCACGTGTGGCCTGCAGGACCTCTCCCTCCTTTGCTGTAGGGTCCCCAGGGCCCTCCCTCCTTCTCTTCCTTGTATAGCTGTTTTAAACACACACACACACACCCCCCAGCTGAGATCCTACACTGCTTCAGCGCAGCATAAACCTCTGCCAATAGAGTTGCATTACAAGGCCCCTCTACCACAGACCAGTGTAGTGGAACATCTGTGGACCAATGGTCAAGGCGTACAGCTGACCTCCCATCGTGCAACTGCAAAGCACAGGCTGCAAAGGGCATCCACACGCAACCCTGTGTACTTTAATGCATGCGCAACTCCACTTATACTGTTGCCAGATGGATACAACCAGGGCGTATCGTCCAAAAGACCACTTCTTGTGCATAGCACATCATCCACCCGGCCACATCGCTGCCAGGACACTGTCCCGTGCCTTCCACGTCCCAGCCAAACGCATCAACCTCTGGCCACGTGAGCGGTGGGGATGCTCCGTGGGAGCCCAAGATGCCCCTTCATGT
This sequence comes from Cyclura pinguis, assembly GCA_030412105.1. Classification (NCBI taxonomy): domain Eukaryota; kingdom Metazoa; phylum Chordata; class Lepidosauria; order Squamata; family Iguanidae; genus Cyclura; species Cyclura pinguis. The sequence goes on from CM059607.1 coordinate 571,843, forward strand.
GCTCTTGCGATGTGCTGGAGGGACCCTGCAGAGCCCACCCTCCCTTCCCACCCTCTCTAAGCAGAAGCCCAAACAAACGAGGCGGCTCTCCCAGGCATCCCAAACGGGCACCAGGCCAAGGAGGATCCCCCCCACCCTTCTGCGGGGACTTGGCCTCTGTCGTGGCTGTGGGGGGGGCCGGACTCCCTCCCCATGCGCACGTGCGCTCCCGCCACTGCTGCCACTTGTCCCTGGCTGCCCACCTCCCCGCCCAGCCCCAGCCCCTCCCCCTCCTGACCTCCTTTCCAAATGGCTGCCCATCTTGGCTGACTTCTCCGTTTTTACACCAGGGCTCAGCCACGGGTAATCGCTCGGCCACATCTGTCCACGCGGTTTCCCTTAAATCCAGAGCCCTTCCCAGGGAACTCTGGTGGCCATGGTGGCAGAGGTAGCACCAGCAGCCCCCCTGGGAAACACACAGCGGCCGATCTGGCCGCAAAGCCCGGTGGTCGTGGTGGTGGTGAGACTGGGGGAAACTCCTTAAAATGGGGAACGCCCAAGAGGGGCACCCCCTCCTCTTCCCTGGTGTTAAGGCATCTGCCCCTCTCACGGCCCTTTCGGTGCTGATGCAGCGCTTACCCAGCCCTGCAGTGAGCCCCACATGAGTGCCTGGTCTGAGCTCAAGCAAGGCGAGGGCAGACAGCGTTCTGGGACCCCCCCCATCTGTCTGCCTGTCCGTCGGCCTGCCCTTCTCAGTCATCCTGCGGGAGGCCGAGTGGATTAGCAGAGATCAGCTCTAGGCAGCGGCGGTGGCCGTGGGGGTGGGCAGCCAGGCAGGCTTGACTGCAAGACCCAAGAGAAATCAATTCCCTTCCAAGCCCTGAGGGTCTCCTCTGGGCACCGGCTGCTGCAAGTTCAACACGCAGGGAGTCCTTACAAAATCTGCAGCTTTTCTGCCCGCTCGCGAGAAGGCCACGTACCAAACGCCACCAGCAGATGGCGGCAGCCTGGATCGGGCCCCCACCTTCGGGGCTGAGGCGCTTCCAGCCAAAAGCAACGCTGGACCCGACCGAAAGTGCGAGGGGAAACCCAGGCCCTCCGGAAGTCACAGCTCCCAGAATCCACTACTTGCAAAGATGACAGGCCCTGTTCCTGAGCCCTGGAAGAACCCACACGCTATTTTATTCCTCCCTTTCTCCGATTTTCTAAGCTCATTTATTGGGATGTGCATGCACACTTACATACAAGCACATAACTAAGAAACAAGAAATAAAGAAAAGGGGGAAAATCCCACGGCCATCAGCGAAAACAGACCATAAAAGACAGAACAGGCAAAACCAACGCATCGCAGCAGGAAATTATAGATAACCCATTAACGTAAAAATTCCTTCCGAAGATTCCTATGTGTTGTTAGTAGCTGTTGTTATTGTTGGATTGTAGGATAAAGAGCCACCCTTTCTCACAGAAGGGTCTGTTGATTTCTTATTTCCCTGACCTGCACTGCCAACTTCTCGCGCAAAGTCTATTTAGTCAATTGAGGTGTATTGTTTTATTTCTCCTCAACCACGCTGTGAATACCAAGCAGGATTCCGAGGGCGTCACAGGGCAACTAATCCCCACGAAGTGATCTGGCCGCCCGGGGACAAATGCGCTGTGACCCATTTCCACAGATCTGGCTTTGGATGCCTCTCCCCCCCGCCCCCTTCTTCTCCAGGGCAGCCACCGGGCGCAAGAGGACCGGCCCCCGTTTTGGAGGGGCGTTGCTTGCCCGTTACTGGAGGGCTGGTGCGACACGGCCACCTGCCTTACCTCGTGTGTTGGTGGCCATGTCTGCCACCTTCTGGAAAGCATCCAGGAAGGCCACGGCAGCCAGAACGGTCGTCCTGAGGAAGAGAGACAGAAAAACGCAGTCAGAGAGATGGGAGTCTGATCCTTCACTAGAAATGCAAAATTCCCAGAAATTATCAAGCCATGGGGCAAGGGAGCAGGTCTTTTTCAGAAAAAAAACAAATTGCCAGGAAAAAAAATAGATTAAAAAATGGATACCAGTACAGTTTACAAATTGAAAGCCACTTTGTTACTTTAGGAATATAAAACGTACTAGGGACAACTTGTTTTAACACAATTACCATGCTTGAAATATTACATTTCATTCAGACAATAATTTAAAAATTGCATTCATGTGACATGTTTATCTTCTGTTGCAAACAGAGCTACCAGGTCCAAAACTGCAAGGAATCTTTTTTGGTTTTGGCAGTTTATGGGTAGCAGGCAAAAAACAAAATAAAACAGAAGAAACCATCACCGTGTGAGTCAAACAAGAAAAGCGATCCTCCAGAGCACTGGGCAGGCATAAAGCACTCATTCCCCCAAGAAGAACTGAGAAAAGGAGACCAGCGCCAGGAACTGCAGCCAGGAGAGATGCTGTACAAGAGGCCTACCCGAAAGCCTTCCTCTCCCACTGCTGTTAGCAACAATCCTGAGAGGGCACCTGGAGCCCCAGTTAAGAACCCCAAATGCAAGCGGCCACAGAAGGGAGGGCGTGAGGACACCCCAGCAGCTGACACCTCCCCCAGGGATGGATCAAGCCATGTTTTCTTCAACAGGACTTATCGCCAACGTCTCCTTCAGGACAGAGTCTCCCTTCCTGCAAGATGACATTTACTACCCCATGATCTGGCTCTCCAGCCCCACCTTGGTAAGGAAGGGCAAGAATCCAGAGGGCCAGTGGCCGCGTCCCACCTCCCCAAAGATCTTTCCTGCATCCTCACAATGGACGAGCTGAAAACATCTGAGTTGGAAAGACCAGAAAGTAAGGCAGAGCCACCGTGAAGAGAAAGACGACTTAGCCGCAGAAAACGTTGTAAGCGCTCAGGAATTGCAAGTCAACTCAGCCATGCAGAGGGCATTCCAACCCACCTCCTCAAATACCTTGGTACAGTCTGCAGGTCAGAATGCCCATGAGAGCCCCTGGGTGAGCTGCCAGAAACGCACGTGGCAGTGACATAGTTTGGAAATAGCACTTGCTCATTCCTGGTTCATTTAATATTATTGCCACAGCCTTTTTATTGCTCAATTGCTGCTCCGGGCTTCCCAGTCTGCCATGCGTGTCTTTAAATAAACTGCCCTCTTAATTCACTAATGCCTCTACTTATTCGGCCCCAGAGAGGGATTTCTTCCCCGACGCATCCAAAGCAAAGTGGCCTCATGGCCAATGTTCCTGCTTCTGATTTCGTGGCAGCTTCCAAGCTGGAGCAGATGCTTGCAAGTCCGTGCGCTAGGTTGCTAGAGAGCTGGTCCCCAGAGGCCGCTACGGAGACTCAGCCAGACTGCCAAAGAACCATCACCGCTCAAGACACCAGCGCGAGCAGAGGATGCCATGACAGGGGTGAAGTTAAAATTCCTCCATGGCAATTGCTAACTGAGATGATGCCCCAAGGTGAGTCTGATTGCGATTGGCCTGGTTTGGCTCCAGTCTTCTGCCAGCTGCCCTGCAGCTGCCACTCTGTTGGTTTCATCAGCATGCAACGACCAAGGAGGTGAGCCCTCGGGGGACATCTGCAAGCAGTTATCACCCACATCTCCACTCCCCATCTCATGCTATAGATCCACCAGGCCAAGAGCGGGGGTATGTCAGCAGAAAAATCCCCAGGAGGCACTAATCCACATGCTCCCTCCCTAGGGCCTGTCCCCATAGGTAACAGACCCTTAGAGCTCGAAGGGGCCTCCAGGGCCATCCAGTCCAACCCCCTTCTGCCACGCAGGATCCACAACTCAAGCGTGCCCAAGAGATGCCCACTTGGCCTCTGCTTAGAGGGCTCCAAAGACTCCCCTGGGCAGCCCGTATTTCACTGCAGAACAGCTCTTGCAGTCTAGAGGTTCTTCCTAATGCTTAGGTGGAATCTCTTTTCTTCCAGTCTGAATCCATTGGTTCACACCCTAGTATCTGGATGAAAAGAAAATGGGCTCACTTCATCATCCAAATGACATCCCTCCAGATATCTGAAAGCGGTTTTGGCGCTTGTTGTTATTACTATCATTTATTCATATGGTGTCAGCTGTGTACATGGTGCTTTACAATTAAAGCAACCAAAAACAGAGTTTCCTGCCAAAGGCATACAATCTAAAATACATATATACACACACAAATGCAAAGGGAAAGAAGGAATAACAACACTGTATCATTCAATCATAAATTATACAGGTGAAATACCAAAATTCCAGTATAAAACCCTCCACCTCTCCATCTTCTCTCCTCCAAGCTCAACATACACGGCTCCCTAAGTTGTTCTTTGCAGGGCTTCAGGGTTTCCAGACTGTTTACCCTTTTGGTCGCCCTTCTCTGGACACCTTCTAGCTTGTCAATATCTCACTTGCTTTCTGAGAACCCAGAGGGGAGGCCCTGAGCCAACGGATGTAGGTTTCAAGAAAGACAATTCCACTCAAGCATAAGGAGAAGGGGCTGGACAGCCACTCTCTGGGAGGTTTTGCCTTCAGGCTCTTGCAGGGGCAGGGGAGGGACTCGGTGGTCCCTGGGCCCACTTCCGACTCTGTGATCCTGTCTGTAATGCCAAGCAGGGTGAGCTTGGGGTGAGCAAGCCCCCCTTCCTAGGAAAGCTACATCTTTAGTCCTTCTCTCCCAAACAGCCATATGAGTGTGGTGTGTGTGTGTGCGCGTGCGAGCAAAGGAAGAGGAAAGAGGACTCTCTCGCTTTCTCTCTTTTGCTCTCTCTCTCTGCAGACAGCCAAGCAGCATACAAAAGGCGCATTGGGAGAGTGCGAGGGAACACTCAGTGTGCCAACAGCCAAGTTTGCAGAGATGGACACAAGAGAGCCTTTCAAACCCACAGAGGGCTGAGAAGCCCAAGCAAAACCACGGAGGCCAAGCAAGGAATATCCGGCTCCTGCAAAGCAACGAAGGACCCGGCTGAAAGAAAGGGGCCCTTTATGGCTGCCGTTTGGCACACGTAGGGGGGGTGGGAGGCAGAGGAGAAGGCACTGGTGGCTGGCAGGCAAAGAGAAGGGAACTCCAAAATATTATGGGGGGGAGGCAAGAAGAGACGAGCAATGAGGGTTGCAGTGGCCCAAAAGCATCACCGCCACAGGTAAAAATGAGCAGCCCCGAGGCGGCCACATCCCAAGCCGACTCCTACAAGAGCAAGCCAGGCTGCCCTTCCAACCCGTCCTCAGCTAAGGGGCAATTCCAGCTGATTTGCCAGAGATGTCCTTAACAAGGTGATTGGCTATCACCAAACATGCAACTCTCAGTGGGTTCTAAAATAAACAGAGCTGGATGACCACAGAAGACCTCCCAGGAAGGATCTCCCCACCCCAGACGCCAAGAAACTTTGTTTGGAGCAAGACAAGAGACTTAAAGCAAGAACGGGGAAAGGGATGAACATGTAACGCAATCCAAATCATGTGCGCTTTATCAGGCCTCACGGGATAACAAGGCTCAGCGCCAGTCAGAGGACACAAGATCACCCGGAAGGAAAACAGAAACCCCAAAAAAGTGAATCAGGCCACAGTTTGCAATGCCCCATGTGAAAGACGCCCTGGAAAGCATGGGCCATCTTAGAGAGTGAGCAGACAGCCCCAAAACAACACGCGGCTTCTGCTCACTCTGCAGCCTCCGCCTGCCCCGCTCTCTCTGAAAGTCAAACGCTGGGTGCCTGAAGGGGTACGTGATCGCCATGGTCCAAAATTCAGAGGAGCTCCGCGGCCCCCTCCCAGTCCCTTCTGCAAACCCAACACCCATTTCACAGAAGCCAAAACCAATTAACTTCCTCAAATCACCTCTAAATAAATTACTCTAAAATTAGCTTACTCCTCCAACTTAACAGTGAGGTTACCCCCCTCCCCAAGCCAATTGCTCCTGGATCCACTACCTAGACCAGTTGCTGCCAAATTAATCTCCAAAAATTAATTTCCCCCGTGGCAGCAACTCAACAAGTCCCTTCTCACCCTGCCTCCAAGATAATCTCACACACACACACACACACACATGCCCGCTTTACTTCCAGGTCGTCACCTGAACACATACAACACTGTTCACTGTAGCAACAATAAAACAACGGTATGACTCCCTGACTACTAAATGGAAACATACTTATCCTTTACTTGCAAAACCCACACAGGAAGCGTACAAAGAAATATAGTAACAAAATGATAATAAAAGCATGGCTGAATGATAAACACATTCAGTTTAAGTTCAAAAGAAATCCCCTGACCCCTTCTTTTGTTGGGGGTCAATCAGGGAGAGACAATTGGCCCTCCCCTCGGCCGGGCTTCTGCAAGGCAGGGGGACTTCCAAAGGGCCCCTGAGGCTGAGCAGGCAGGTTCTGATGGAGAGAGGGGCCCCCCAGAGACCCTCAGAAAATTATGGTTTCAAACTGACATCCTGAATTAAGTCTGCAAAATGGCAGGCTACCAGCATGGTCCATTCAGTACTGGAATGATGCCAACATGGTGCTGGGTACTGATTAGCCACGAGCGCACGGCCTGCTTTTTACAGATGCTTCCCAACGCTCTTTGAGGGTTGCTCCATGCAAAGTACGTGGCAACGGTCTAAGCACGATTTAGCTGAAGGAGAGCAGACTGACCTGGGCAGTTATGAGCAGCATGCTGGACACGGTTGTTCAAAGGAGGCCTTTGCCACTACAGCCACCAGAGCATCAGAGTCCCAACCCTTGAGCCACGTTTTCTACTGTCCAGCAGCAACAGACACAAAAACATCCAATAGGATTTGTGAAAGAAACAAGAGACGTGTTGCAAGGTGCTTGAAAGATGGTCTCCTTGTTAGCAGAAAAGACTCTTCTGGCCATCTACTGACCGCCCTAACTCCAGCCCTAACCAAAACCTTTCCAAGCTCTGGACTACAGTACACATTTTTGCCCAATATCCCCAATAACGCAGGAAGGCAGTGAGAAAGAAGGCCTTCCAAAGATCCAAACAGGCAGATCATCCCCTGTCAGGAACAATAAAGCTCTAGCTTCATAGTGGGGACAAGTGGGAAATGGTTTCCAGGATGCAGAGGCCAGCCAGGGCTGGTGGAATCTCCCATCTGGGGTGAATTTCTCCTATTTTTGGGAGCAGCATGAGAGATGTCTCCTCTATTCCCTCTGCCATCCTCCTCTGTACAGCCAAGGAGATTTCAACTAAACCCACCAGAACAATCCATTATCTCTGCGCGGCTAGGTCCCAATCCACCACTTGGTTTGGCGGGCATAGCATGCGAGAGAGAAGGGCTGAAGCCGGAGGTCTACGAAGGAAGCAGGACAGTTTTGGACTTCAACTCCCAGAGGTTCTGACCAGCTTGGCCAATGAGCTGGGATTCTGGGACTGGAAGTCCAAAAGAGCTGGAGGACCACGGACTGAGAACTGCTGGAGCGGCCGCTTCTGACGGATCCTCACAGGGCAGCGGAGCTGCTCAGGGGAGGCCCGTATTCCCAGTTCTGTTCTGGCTAACATTTCCTGAGCCTTAACTCTGCCATGGTAGAAATGGAAACCTCTGCTTTCTCACTACAGGTGTCCCCCGCTTTTTGACAGCCCATTTTTCAACGTTCCACTCTTTCAACTGTTCTAAATTATAGACACGTACCATTCTTTCAGTGTGGGGCCCACTCTTTCACCAGTTCTTCTCCTCTTGCCTTCTTCCCGCAGGGAAAATGAGGGAATTATGGTTGCTCACTTGGGCCTGTACACAAGGTCCCAAGTGGGCCTCATAATTCCCTCATGTAAGTTGTCGAAAAGCCTCTGCAATTCCCTCAGGTTCCTCCCCTGCCGGAACCGGGTGAGAGGAGAAGAACTGGCGAAAGACTGGCTTCTGCCTTCCTACCAGTTCCACCTTCTGACAGCGCTCTGGTCCCTCACCCGCCAGACAAGCAAGAGATGCCTCCACATGCAGCACAAAGGCCTGCTTGGTTTCAAACTCAACAAAGAGGGGACTCAGAGATTTTTTTAACAAAATGACAGAAACAAAGAAAAAAAGATGCTGGGAGCATAGAAGACCTCCAGATCTCTTTCCACGGCATATATCTTATAAATTTAACCAATTTATCACCCTTCTCCCAAAACAGGACCCAAGGCAGTTCACACCGCGGACGAATACAAAGCTAAAAACCTCCTGGTAAAAAACAGTTTGAAAAGCATGAAGTAAACCACACCCCCCACCTGGGAACCAGCACACCAGAGCAGGAGGCAAATACAGGGGTGTATCCGGCTTTTTAAACCCCATTGGCCAAGTGACAGCTTCCACAGGCCCCCCAAAGCCTCAGAACTCAGTTGCCCACACCGGCACCAAAGACAAAATGCGAATGGCGAAGCAACAAATCCAACTGCATTTATAACACAACTCACAAGGGACGCCTTGCAATGTCAGTTGTACTCTCTGCGTAAAGAAACTCACCGCAGTTGAGAGTGAAGTTTGGTCGCCTTGGAGTTGAAATCTTCCCAGATCGGATAGGAACTCTGAAAGAGAGGGAAATGGGGGCCGGGGAAGGGAGAAAAAGAAAGAGAGAGGGTTGAGCAAACAGAGGGTTGCTTTGCATGTTAAGACAGCGAACACACGCGCACACTTTGAAGAAACTCAGCCGGTGATCTTGTACCCACCCAAGGGGCATGCCCAACCAACTCAAGGGCACGGCCACTCCCGCCTTCCAGGGAGCAGCGAGGCAGGCTGCAGGCAAAGGAAGGGCCGGCCGGCTTTCGTGCCTTGTCCTCGTCCGGCCTCCACGCTGCCCTCTTAGGAGGCCTCGCGACCCCTGCATCTCAGAGCCCAAATGCCCCAGCTGGCCCTGCAGGGCGGGGAGCCCGGCGGCCACCAGAAGGCACAAACGGGGCCCCTCCCCGTGGCCTGCTTTGCCGCCCACTTACGACCCCCCCCAACCGGAGCCGCCGCGCAGCCCGTCCCTCACAGCAGAAGCAGCCAAGTCTCGGGGCTCCTCAGAGACCAGGCATTATTAGCTTTTTGTGGGTTGCAGCTTTCAATGCACCTGACGCAAGCCAAGTGCTGCAGGCCGTGACGGAAGCTCACGTCAGAAAAAGAAAAATACAAAAGGACTCTCGCACGGCTTCCTCTTCTGATAGAAAATCCCTTCCCTGTAGCAGAGCAAAACAAGATCTCCTCATCCGGCAAAACCTAAAGGGCATTTTTCATGAGGATGAGCAAACCCCGTTTGCTTAAGTACCCTGAAGGCATTGGATCCTCTCTTTCTATCTTGGAAGCTAAGCAGGGTCAGGCCTAGCTAGGCTTTGGGTGGGGGACCACCAAGAAATAACAGGGACTGCTGGGTGACCACATAAAGAGGAAGGCAATGGGGAGGGTGTGATAACCGGTGTTTTTGGAGAAGTAGCAATGGAAGCACTGGAATGATACTTGTAGTTAGTGAAGTTGTTACTTTTATACAGAATTAATAACAGCCTGTGTTAGGAAAGTGGGAAACTTTTTCAGTGTTAATATTTTGCTGTTTCAGTGTAATCCACTATGTCTGGTTGTTAGCGTTTAGTGCCAGTATTGTTGCCACATCGCCGGCTCCTGCGCTCCTGGCTTCCCCGAGCAACTTCCAGATAACCAGGGGAGGCATCCAGGGAGAAACGGCCAAGCCCCCCACTCCCTTCCTCGCCCCCCATCCACTTGGACCCCCCCTCAGCCCAAACCTCTTGAGAAGCAAAGAGACTGGCAGGACGCAACGGGCTCTCAAAATATCACCGAGCCCTTGCTGACTTTGCCCGTTCCAGCAACGGGCGTTTAGGAAACGACCACGTGGGGCTTTTTAAGGGTGGGTGCTGCCTTGCTGATTCTTATCTTCTCCCTTTTAATGGGCTTCTTTGGAAGGGTTTTCGTTTCTACGGCTCAATTGTATTTAACAATAACTTTTTACATAATTTTACCTAGATTTTTGTGAATATTTTTAACTGTGTTTAACTTCAGGAAGCCATCCTGAGTTCCAGTATTAGGAAAAAGGAACGAACAAACGAACGGCCAAACAGGCGCTGTTCTGGAGCCGCTCGGCAGCTTGCCTGAGGTCGTGCCCGCACCCCTTCCGGCACCCCTTTGCGCTCGTCAGGAACTTCTCCGCAGGGTCACGCCCGGCGGCCTTTTGAGGAGGAGACCCTCCCGACTGAGGAGGACAGGCACCCCGGACCGCTCCTGCCACACCCCGGGCAGCCAGAGAGCCAGAAAGAGAGCGGGAAGAGGGCTTCCGTTTCCCGCTGGCCGGACGCCCAGGCCTATCATCATCATCATCGCGGGGAAGGACGCTTACGACACCTGGGCGAGGAGGAGCGGGCCTGCCCCCTTGGGTGGGCGGGACACAAAGAGCCGCCCCCCAGGCCGCCCCCACCATTGCCGCCGCCTCCCCCTCCCCTCCCTCCATCTGCGCAAGCATCGATGCATCAGCAGAAAAGCTTCTGGCCCGGAGATCCCCCTACAATGCCTTAGATACACCAGCGGTTGAACGGAGAACGTCCGGTCGGAAGGGCTGGCTGGCCCCCCGGGATCAGGGGCAAGATGGCAGGGGAAGTCAGCAGCCGGGAGGTGGGCAGGTTCGCCCTCCTGGGGGGCTTTTCAGGAGGAGGAATAGCCCAGGGAGGACTGCAGCTCAAACCTGGCAAGGCTCTTCTGCTGCTCTGAGGAAGACCGAGATAACACGATCAGCAAGCAGGGTGGCTTTAACGCCCCCCTCGACCTCTCTGCTGAACCCCAAAACAAGGAACTGCTCCACAGCAAGGCCAGAGCAGCCCGCGGCGGGTGGGGATGCTCCCCAAGGGAGGGTAGGCGGTCCCACTGCTGGCTTCTCATGACACACACAGATACACACACACAGCACCTCTTCCCCAGGCTCCAATCACACACCTTGACGAGTGTCAACGGTGGGCTTCTAAACGCCTAACTACGGTGGGGGAAGAGTGGTTTCGGAGTGGGGTTGCACTGCCAGGGAGGGCTAGTCAAAGCCCCCTCCCACCCATCGCCATTAGACTTTCCAAAAGCCTTAGCTGGCACCAGAAGAGGTTTCCAAGAGCCTTTATCTCAGCAGGAGAGGAGAGGGGTTTTTTTCCCAGAGGAGGTGCTGCTGCTTTGGGAGGGGATGTTTAGCTTCTCCTCCCAAACACACAGCGATGAGGCTCTGAAGCTTCTTCGTAGTGGGGGCAGAGGGAGAAGGTTACTTGTTAGTTCCCAACCACAGGCGGGAGAGAAGGGGTTTTTAGCGGGGCAGGAGGTGCGCCGGATGGGGGCCTCCCGTGGTCCGTATCCGGCCCCCCACCCTGCTCTAGGCAGCAAAGAACCGGAAGGGCCGGCTCTGGGAATCCGCCGCAGAAGGGCCTACGGGGGAGGCCGCCGAGAGGCTGACGCGGCAAACTCAAGACTTTCTCCCCGAGTTCGTATTCGGACGTAAGGTAACGGAGACAATTTAAATGAGCAAGCATTTTAATGAACTATGAATGACTACAGACAAACAGCCATTCAAAAGGTGGAAAGACCAAAGCTCCTTTTTTCATTGTTTTGAAGGCAGGCAGGCTAACTGAAGTACGAAACAGAGGCAAGAGGAACGAACTCCTGAATTCAGAAAAAAAAAACCCGCTCCCCATGGGTCCGTTGGACTCCCCATTGCCCACCGCAACACGGCCGGAATGGTGCGGGCACCTCAAACAACCGCGCATTCCTTTCCCTTCCTACGCTGCTCTCTACCCCCCAGCTCCACCGTTTCCTTCCTCTTCCGCTCGCCTCCTCCTGTCTGCCATTTTCCCCAAACTGCAACCCCCTTGGGGCAGACACCTGTCCTCTCATTCCGGGCACCTGGCTGGTGCTGAGACCCCACATGCCCATCTCTCCAAAAGGAAGCCAGGCAGAGTCCTGGGCTGGAAGGGCCACCTGAGAACACCATTTCCCTCTTGCATCCCTAGCCACCTCTTTAGGATTTCCATACCCCCCCCCCGCCTCTTTATCAGTAAATCAGCCAGTCTCCAAGGCTCCAGGCAGAGCAACTCAGTCTCGCGCGCACTTTCCTCGACCGGGTTGCCTCTGGCTCTTTTGCTATCCAACGCTCAGCCACTTCATCTGAACCCACCTTCCTTCCGCAGTGCCTCCCCCCCCCCTCCTCCTCCTCCTCACCTCCCGGTTAAAATGCCCACAAAAACAGACACACTGCAGCTTGTGGGCATCTCCAGAGCAGGCACAATGCGTGCACACACACACAGGCACACACCCTGCGGCAGCAACAAGGGGACTCGTTCTGCAAATCCTTTGGAAGCAGAGCTCTGGAAACCCAGCCAGCCTCAAATCCCATCCACCATTCTCCCTCTTCCTCTCCATCTCTCATTCTCTCTCTCACACACACACACATTGAACTGTCCTTTGAAGCTCTGCCAAACCGGGGCAAAGGTCCAACGGACCACCACCACAAGCAGGGAGGGGCCCCCAGCGCCATGTCTCAAGGTGGAGCCAGAAAAGGGTTCGTCGGGGAAGAGCGGAGGACAGAAGGAAAACAGCATGATGGAATACACGGCTGTGGGTGGATTGCCGAGGAAGGGTGACTCAGCAGCCCAGACTCACTCTGCGCTAAAGCGGCAACAAACGGACGCTTCCTGCCACGTTATCCCCAACGCTGCACCAAGCAGCCCCCTGGGAACGGCGCAAGCTAAGCCGGCGCTGCCTGCAAGCCTCCTCCGCACTCCAGGGCCAGGACGGCACGTGGCGCCCCTCACACCCAAGCCGCCCATCCCCTGCAAAACCAGCACCACCAAAATTTCCCAGAAAACCTGCAAAAGCCCTTTCCACGGTTTGCTGCCAAAATTCAGCAGGAAGCTGAGAAACACCTTTAAAACCAGCGTCCTCTGCTTCTCCTAAACGGCTCCTATAGGCCTGGAATTCAGCAGCGGCGTGGCCTCCTTCTGACCTTTGACGGCGTGGCGGCAGCAAGGTGAAGGGGCAGGTCGTGGGGGATTTCAGAGAGGAGGGGAAACACCAGCCCCCGGACCCCGCTCGCCTTACCCACCTCCCGGGCTCCCCTTCTGCTGAAGGAAAGGCTGCCCTGAATGCAGGGAAAACCCTGCCGCGGCCCCTCGCCCCGCAAGCGAGCCCAGCAGCATTTCAGGGCGGCCGCTCCGGCCAGGAGGGCTGCCCAGGCAAGACTCTCTGCCTGGCCTGGCACCACGGGCTTCATCACTGGTGGCCCCCCAAGCCACGGCCCGTCTGTAGCAGAAGATCCCCCCTCCCTCCGCCATGAGCCCCTCCTAGCCGGCGGACCCGCCTGCCAGCACGAAACAGCGATGTCTGACAAGGCAACGAGGACGGGTTAAAAGGCGCTTCTGCCCACGGCAACTGCCCCTTGCGCAAAACACAACGAACGCCCTCGCAAAATGGCAACTTCCCTCATCAGTCCTCCATTCACTGCAAACTGACGGTCGACTGGCAAAGAAGCGGACTTCACCACAGCCAGCCCCGAAAGTGCAGCGGTTGGCACATTTGCCTGGCATTTTAGGCAGGTTAAACAGAGAGAATGAATACCACCACCACCCCAAAAAAGGATAAAAAAAAAGAGAATTTAGATGTAATAAAATCTCTGCAGAGGGCTTAGCAAGGTTTGACAAATAAGACTGCTCCTCATTTCAATTTCCAAATAACCTTAACAGAACCAAAAAAAGCAGGGTTCAGGACAAGAAAACAAGGCAGGTGCTGAGTCAACCCTCTATAGATTTTACTTTAAAATCAGGACAGCAAGAGCCTCCCAAGGTAGAAAAGGGAAATCAGATTCTAATTTCTATGCTTTCTAGAAAGGGACGAACGACCTTCGTGACTGCATAAATCTGACTTATAATTTCTGGTTATTCTTTAGATTGGGAGCCCCTTGCCAAACTGGCAACTTAGGGGACTTGTAAATACAGCAGAGAAGGAAGGAAGGAAGGAAGCCAGGAAATTGCCGGGAAAGCCCAGGCTGCTCTTTCACCTCTTCCTCCCCTAAAGGGGCGGAGCAGCACCCACTCCCCACAGGTATCACCCACCAGCCCCCAATCCCTCCCCGACTCTAGAGGCCCCCCAGTCCCGCCCCCCGGCATTGTGAGAGATTTCCTTCCCTGGGTTGTCCTCCTGCCAAGAGAGGCTGGCACAGAATCATAGAATCATAGAAATGTAGAGTTGGAAGAGACCCCAGGGGCCATCCAGTCCAACCCCCTGCCATGCAGGAACACCCTCAAAGCACTCCCGACAGATGGCCGTCCAGCCTCTGCTTAAAAACCTCCAAAGAAGGAGACTCCACCACACTCCGAGGCAGCAGATTCCTCTGCCGGACAGCCCTGACCGTCAGGAAGCTCTTCCTGAGGTTCAGGTGGAATCTCCTTTCCTGCAGCTTGAATCCATTGCTCCTTGTCCTGGTCTCTGGAGCGGCAGAAAACAAGCCCTCTCCCTCCTCCACATGGCATCCCTTCAAATATTAAAACATGGCTATCATGTCCCCTCTTAACCTTCTCTTCTGCAGACTGAACATACCCAGCTCTCTAAGTCTATCCTCATAGGGCATGGCTTCCAGGCCCTTCACCATTTTGGTCGCCCTCCTCTGGACCTGCTCCAGCTTGACCATGTCCTTCTTGAACTGGGGTGCCCAGAACTGGACACAGGATTCAAGATGAGGTCTAACCAAAGCAGAGTAGAGTGGTACCAGTACCTCCCTCGATCTGGACACCATACTCCTATTGATGCAGCCGAGAATTGCATTGGCTTTCTTGGCTGCCGCATCACACTGCTGACTCATGTTCAGCTTGTGGTCTATTAAAACCCCTAGATCCCTTTCACACGTACTGCCATCCAGCCACGTGTCCCCCATCCTATATTTCTGCATTCTATTTTTTCTACCTAAGTGTAGGACCTTACACTTCTCTCTGTTGAATTTCATTTTGTTAGCCTCGGCCCAGCTCTCCAATCTGTCCAGGTCATTTTGAATTTTGATCCTGAAATTTGGCATCCAGAGGGGCACAGAGAAAGCGAGAGAGGCAGAGGGAGAGCGCTGTGTCTTGAGAGCTCCCTCGTGCCTCTGGACCCCAAAGGGATCTTCTAGGGCGGAGCACAGCCGTGTCTGCCCTGCAGTCTCCTCACCTGCTGAGGGTGGTCACAAGCCCTGCACGGTCACAACTGTCACCCCTGGTAGCGCAAGCGTTACGGTAGCGTGCCCATGAACCCAAGGGTCCCGGCAGGCACAGGACAGGGTTTCCATGTTTCCACCCGCCCACCGAAACCAGAGCTAGAGAAGACGGACGGACGGC
Organism: Cyclura pinguis; assembly: GCA_030412105.1. Classification (NCBI taxonomy): domain Eukaryota; kingdom Metazoa; phylum Chordata; class Lepidosauria; order Squamata; family Iguanidae; genus Cyclura; species Cyclura pinguis. The sequence continues at coordinate 587,077 of CM059607.1, forward strand.
CGCCTAGCAGGGAGGCATGAGCCGCAGGTTCCTCCGCTGGTTGCAGAGGGTTTGGCTGGATGACCTCTGGCACTCCTTCCAACTCAGCAAAGCCACAGCTTCCTTCCCAGGCCTCTGCCTCACCAGATGCGCCTTCTGACTGGAAACTCAGGCAGGGACACCCCTCCCCACACCCCTCCCAACATACATATTTGTTGCCAAGTCACCTCTAAACAGCTTCCACCTCCAGCTTGGCCTCGATCAGCCATTCCTTCTAGCACAAGGCCCGGACAATGACCAGCAACGGCACACAAGTCGCTCTCAAGGGAGAAGCACCGAGAGAACCCCCTGGCCTTGGCCCCGGTGGGCACGGCAGCAACACCCGGCCACCTTAAAGGGTGGAATGAGATCACCGTCTGGGCACAGGGATGGGCCCGGCATTGAGCCCCACGGCTAAGAGAACCCCCTTCCCACAGGCTGACCCAGTAAGTTTAGCTCAGGCGTTTGGATCTGGGCAAATTCTGGCCGCGTTCCTGGACGTGCACAAGCCAGCCTGAAGAGCAGTTTCAATCCCGACTGAAACAGACTCCAGGAGTCCGCCGGGATTACGCACATGTTGAACCACCGTTCCACAAGGGGTCCCACGTGTCTACTTTGGCTGGGACAAACCAAGAGGATTCTGGCCCCAGTGACCTCATCCCTGTTCTGTCATTTAAGGCACAACATCTGAGGCAAACACTTCTTCTCCTGCTCAGTCTGCACGTTCAAAACCAGACAACAACTGTTATTTGGGTTATGCGAAGCCACTCGTTAATACGACAGCACTATCTGACACTCCAGACGGGCCCGGCCCAGTCTGCTGCTACGCTGCCTTGTTCTGACACAATCCGACACCGCAACGGGACGGGCAGCCGTCACGGGCGCGTGTGCCCTGACGTCGTCTGTAGCTTAGGGTGACCCCCTGGATTTCATGGGGGGAGGCAGCAGCTGAGATCCCTGGTGAGCGGGGGCGCTGACTCGGCACAGCTAGCACTGCACCCCCTCCCCCAAATCCCCACCTCAACCGTGGATCCCCGCTCAAGCGAAGCTAGCCGGGCATCTCCCTTGTAGAGCTTTCAGCAGGAAGCCGTCATGGCTTTCAAAACTGGTTTTCATTTTGCGTTAAAGATTTTTAAAAATACATCTTGTTAGGTATTGCTTTGGGAGCCACAGAATTTGTTTTTAATTAACAAATTAAAATAAATGGTTGATAATACCCTGCAGAGCCTTTCCACTGGTTCTCTGCCTGTGTTATGGGCATTAAATGGTGGAGTCAGGGAGGGACTGTAGCAGCTGCAAGCCGGGAAGGAAGAGGTTGGGTTGGGAAAGGGGTCTGCTTGGTGGGCCTCCCCCCTTCCCCCACCAAGCATTCCCAGCATAAAGGGAACATCAACAGCCATGGACTGCTCACCACCCTGGCACAGCCAGATAAACTAATTTTACTGTAGCCCCACACAGAAATGTCACAACATAGAGCAGAATACGAATATTATAAGAAAAGAAGTAACTACAAGCTTGGCTGATTCTCATAAAGGTGCTCCCCAACTATGTCTCCTCCATGAACCAACAGAGCAATCCCTGCTTTCTAATGGCAAAGCACAGACTACAGCTAAGCAGGACGCATGTGAGCGATAATTCCCCAACCCAGTCCAGGTAAGCTCCTGCCATGCACTGTGGAAAAGAAATGAGGAATACAGGCAATCAGGAAGCACGGCATTCATCAACAGGCCAAACAATCAGCTCTACCCATCTTTCTCACAGCATGAACACAACCAGAGAACTGGAAACAGGAGTTCACGGCAGCCAAGTCTACAGCAACGTTCCTCAAGATCACTACCGCCATTGTCTCCCAAAGCAGGTGAACCTGCCAGCAAAGAAATGGAAGACTAGATGAACAGTAGGAAGGTGGAAGGAAGAGGAAAGGTTTTGATTGAAGCTGGGGTGTCTGGAGAGGAACCCCATAGAAAAGCTCTTTTGCGCAAAATAAACACAGTACGTCTGAAGGACAGAATGGGGGAAACCATTCCTTGTATTCCTGGACCCACAACTGGGATATTTAATGTGAATTAACACCACCAGCAGCTGCTCTGTATTAAGACAACTAAAAGCCATAAAGCAGGGAGAGACACAATAAAACTGGAAGAGAGACGGAGACGGAGAAGCAGCAGCGCCCATGAAAAATAAAGCGTGGGCCACACTCTTTAGGAAACCTGCATTAAAAACAAAATGAAGCACGATCTGGATGTCCCCCCCCCCAGGGTAAAACACACAGAGCAGAACAAAGGAAAAGTTTGCCCTGCGAGTGGGAGAGGTGAGAGGATGAGGGCAAATGGAAGGGGGATCAGAAGAGCCCCACCAAGATCCACGGGCTACCAAACACAGCCCACCGTCCAAGGAGCGGCCAAGAGATTTAGGAATGCCCTGACAGCCAGGGGAGGGGAAGGGGAGCAGCAGAGGACATCCTCCCAAACTGCACCGCCGTTGTTTTGTGCCTTGAAGTTGCTTCCAACTTAGAGCAACCCTAAAGCAACCCCATCACGCATTCTGCGGGGGGCTGAGGACGTGCGACACATCAAGGTTACCCAATGGGTCTGGCCTCTGTGCTGACTGTAAAGAGCACCACTGAAAGCAGCCGGGCCGCCCTCGGCTGCTCCGAGCATCGCCCGGGGGGAGGTAGGCTGCAGGCACCTCTGGGCTCGTGGGGAATTTCTGCTGTACCCCCAAAAGCCAAGTGGCCGGGCAGGACTTCCCTCCTTGCCCTGCGTCCTCCCACGTGGTAACGGCCACTTACAGCTCCTTGTCCGCAAACGAGACCTACGTGCAAACTCTACGGGGCGCAGGGGGGTGCTCCTGTATAGCTGGCGGTGGGAGGAAGGGAGGCACACGATTAGGAAACAAGATTTGCGTCCTGAGGGGGAGTGCCGGTGAGGCCATTTGGGGAACGAGGGCTGTGCTTTTGGAAAAGGGGCTGGTCCCAGAATGGGTCGCCCACACCCCGGTGCCTCGCTCCACAGCAAGAGCCGGTAGAATCCAGAACAGAGGCCATCTTAAATCCCCATGAGGGACCGAGAGGGGAAACAGAAACCCAGCTGGGGAGAATTGGAGGAAGTGGGGCAGGGGGCTCTCCCTAGGGGTCCAAGAAGCAGATTATCCCCCCTCCCCACCACCACAGCCCAGCAGCACTGGACGGTAGTTCACAGATTCTGGGGTGGGGTGTGGAAAGCATGCCACTCCCCAAAATGCCTTGGAAGCCTGCCAAGCCCCCAACTCTGTCTGCACTGTAGCAAAGGACCAAAGTGAACGGAAACAGCTCACCGGTGTGGCAGTTCCCCTCCTCTGCCCCCCCAGTGGTGACTAGAAGAGATGTGATGTCACTCCTGGTGCACCACCCCACGCTATGTGGACCATGGGAGCAGTGTGTGTTCATGTGTGTGTGTGTGCGCGAAAGAACATTCTCCCACATGCATGCATGCACACGCACACACAACACACCAGTGTTAGGAAGCGGATGTTAAGCCAGCCCTTGGGAAGGCCCCCCACGGCCACGGCTAATTGTAAAATTTTATCTTTTCCAGCGTGCATTTCCACTCTGGCCCCACGCCCTCCCCACGCCCACTCCGCATTTACACCCGAAGCTGGGATCACTTCCTCCATCGCTGCAAACAGGGACTGGGGCTGTGATGGGGGACCCACGTGCTCTCCTGCTAAAATAAGCTTATCTCCCTCAAAGACGGCACAGGACTCCTTTCTGTTTCTCCACTGAAACAAGCAAAGGAAGCCCCTTCTCTGGACACGCTCTATCACACCCCCTCGGGTGCCCCGAGGCTTGCTATTTAATTCTTTAATTCGTTCATACCCTTCCATTTAGCAAGCTATCATGCCAAAATACCAGTAACTATAAAAAACAACAAAAATTATTTTGAAACATAATACTAAGAGTAAAACCAGAGCAGCACCCACCATTAAAAAAAACAGCCCTTTGGGAACCAGTTATTCATCAAATGCCTGTACAGGTGAGAAAAGTCTTTCACCTGCTGCAAAAGGAATGCAGCCGACCGGGGGCCAGCCTAATCTCCCGTGGAAGGGAGTCCCACAGACCTGGAGCGGCCACCCAGAGCACCCCGTCCCCGGGGGGGGGGCCACGGCGCTCCGGCCGACAGTCCACAACCAGTAAGCCCAGCTGCGCCAGAAGGAAACCGTTGGCGGCCCTGCGACTTCTGGAGACAAGGGGACGGGGAGCGGGGATCTGCGCCCCACGCGAAGGAAGGAAGGAGCAGCCCCGGACAGGAGTCTGTTCAGGAACCGGGTCCAAAGGGGCGCCCCAAAGGGTTAACGGGGCCTGGCCGAGCCGCACCTCTGCCCCCGCAGCCGCCCAGGGAAGCTGGTCTCCCACTCAGGCGGGCGCCTCCAGGTGGGCTGCGAGGCCACCCAAACGCCAGTCCTCCAAAGGCACCCTTGGGAAGGAGAGCGAACACACCCAAACCCTTGGGACCAGCCCCACGGTCCCCCACGCCCTACCCCAAAAAACTGTTCCTGAAGGTAAGTGGAGACAATAATACTGGACGAAGGGGGGGGTGACCCAGTACCCCCCCCCTTTGTGCCCTTCCATCAGAAACAGCCGCTCTCCCCCTCGACACAGGGCTGCCATTGTGGGGGGGGGGAGGAATCCCCCGAGGTGCCACCAAGCACCCTTCCACAGCGAACAACCCCCACCCGTTTTCCAGGGGACAAAGGGCACCCCCGCGCCCAACCCCTGCTCTGAGTCGCTGCCCCCTCCCTCTGCTGCTGGTGGGCTCTGTCCACCTGTCACGGGGGGCGGGGGAGGAGGGGGCCCTCCGGCCGAGGAATCTGGGTCAGCCCCCCCCCCCGAACGCCCTTGGAATCCGGCCGGGGACTGCCAGCGCAACACGCGCACGCGCGCCCGCACCCAGGCGCACGCCAAGGCACCGGGCGGGTTCCTCGGTGCCCGGGCCCGGCCCCACCGCAACCGCCGGGGCACAAACAGCTCCACCCCGCTCCCCGGCTGCTCGGAGAGGGGCCCGGCCGCCGCCGGGGACCCCCTGAAGCCCGGAGGCGGCCGCGCGCGCGGGCGCTCTGCACATGCTCGGGAGCCTCTGCTCCCGGGAGAAGGAAGGGCCCCCTTTCCGAGCGGCGGGGGAGGCACCGCCCGGCAAGGCGCCGAGGGGCCGCGTCCTCCGAGCAACCGGGGAGAGGGGCGGGCCGGCCCCCGACCCCCTCCTCCGCCCCGGGGAGGGAGCGGCGAGGGGATCCCGCGGGCCCCCCCCCCCGCCGCCGCCGGCCGAGGCGGCGAGCCCCCTCCCGCCGCCGCCGCCGCCGCCGCCCGCCCCGGCCCCGCCCCGCCCCGGCCCCCCGCGGCTCACCTTCATGTCGTTGACGATGGCCTGGAAGAGGCCGCCCAGCGCCCCGCACTCCTTCTCCGCCGCCGCCTCCATGGCCCCGAGGAGAGACCGCCGAGGAGGAGGAGGAGGGGGGCGGCGCGGGCGGCGGGGCGCGGGCTGCGTCTGGCTCCCTTTCCCCGCCTGCGCGCCCCGCTTGCTCCGCCTGGGGCTCCGGGGCGGCCGCCTCCCTGCGCTCCCCCTCGCCCGGCTCCCTCGGCGCCTCCCGGTCACGGCGCTCCGGGCCCCGCGGCGCTCCGCGGCTCCAGCCCAGAAAGAGGCGGCGGCGGAGGCGGAGGCGGAGGCGAGGCGGGGGCGGCGCAGGCGAGGCGGGGGCGGCCGTGGGCAGCGGCCATCCTCCGGCGCCGGGAAAGAGGGGAGGGGGCCCGGCGGCGGAACCCCCGGCTGGGCGCTCCCGCTCGCCCGCCCGCCCGCCCGCCTGCCTGCCTGGCGCGCGGTCCGGCGGGAGCGAGGGCGCGCGGGCTCCCCAGCGCAGCCGGAGCGGAGCCCCACAGCCCGGAATGGCGGCGGCGGCGGCGGCTGGCGAGGGGAGGGGGCGCGGGCGGGGGCCGGGAGGCCTCCAGTCACGTGGGCGGCGCGGGGGCGGGGCGCCCCTTCGGGGGGGGCGCCGCCTTTGAAGTCCCCCGCCCGGCGCTCGCGGGGGGAGGGGGAGCGGAGGAGCGCCCACCCCTTTCGGCGGGGGGAGGGGCGCCTTTTCTCCCGGGGCCGGCGGGGAGGGGGCCGCCGGGAGCGCGGCTGCGGCCGGGGCGCGTCTTGCCCGCCGGCCTCAACTCGGGCGGCTCCGTGGCCCCTTGTGCCTTCCGGGAGGCGAGGCGAGGCGAGGCGAGGCGAGGCTTGGGGTGGGCAGCCGCCGGGGCTGCTTCGAGGGAGGCCGGCGAATCTCCCCCGCCCGCCCCCTCTTCCGCTTCTTCAGAGCCAGTCCCTGGTAGCCCGCGGGCGGGCGGCCCCCCCCCAAAAGGGGAGAGGGTCCCCCGGCGGCCTCGGGCGCTCCGGGGCCGGTGGCCGCGCAGGCAGGGGAGGCCGGGGCCGGGACGGGGACGCTACCTGCGGGGCCGGAGCCCGGGGGAAGCGGCCTCGGGCGGGCAGCGGGAAGCGGGGGGACATCCCGGCAATACATGAAGGAGGGTCCCGGGGGGAGGGAGCCCCGCTGCCCGCCCGGCTGGCTCCCGGCGTTGCTCTCCCATCAACCGGCCCGCTTCTCCCGGCCGGCGCCTGCCCCCGCGAGGGGCTGCGCCGAAAGGGCTCCCCTCCTCGCCTTCGCCCTCTGGGGCCCCTCTGCGTGAGAGAACCCCCCGGCCCCCCTCCGCCCTGCCGGAAAGCCTTCCGAACCCCGGCCCCGTCTGCGCCGCCTCCTGCTCAAGGGGGGTCGTCGTCCCTTGCCCGGAGCCACGTCTTCCCGTCCCGTGGCCAAAGCAGGGCAGCCTCCGCAGTCCTCCTGTCCCCTGAAGTCAGTTTGGACCGCCGTCGTGTTTTATGGGGCCGCAAAGCGGCCGGCGGGCGGGCGGGCGGGCGGGGGGGGGATCAGCCCCTTTATTTTCCTTCCTCACCCCAGCCCTCCTAGGGGGCTGGCCCCCTCTCCCCCCAACCTTTCATTTTAAAACTCCGGACCACCCCGTCCTCCCCATCAAGCAGGCTTTCCTCCCCCGCCGCCCCCGCGCCCATCTCCTTGCCTGAAGGAAAGATCCAGACACCCAAACCACTCGTTTTTTATTTGGCCTTAATAGTTTTGGGGAAAAAAGAATTCTAGGCAGGAAAAATAAAAGAACTACAGAATGAGTGGCAGGTGGCATGAAAGCAGTCCTTGCAAAAAGGATCTGGGGGTCTTAGCAGAGGACAGGCACAGCCCCACCCTTCCTGGGCCCAGGAGGAGGTGAAAGGCCTCCGTCCATCCCGCCTGCCCCGGCCTGGCCTGGGAGGGAGAGGAGAGGGGAGACAGTCCCCAGGGGACTTAGTCAACTCTGTGAAGCACCAGCCAAAAAGGCCAATGTGATTCTGCCCTGCATAAGGGCAAGAGAGAAGGAACCGTTAGAGCCACTCAGAGCTGGGATCCCGTGTCCAGTTCTGGGCACCACCTTCAAGGAGGATACCAGAAAGCCAGGACCTGTCCAGAGAAGAGCAACCAAGATGACCAAAGGTCTGGAAACCAAACCTTGTCAGGAACAACTGAGCAAACTGGGTACGTTTAGCTTGTCGAGGTGAGGTGATAAAGCCATATTCAAACATCTGAAGGGATGTCGTGTAGAAGATGGATCATTCTTAATCTCAGCCTGAAGTTAAAAATCATCTTATTTTCGGGGCTGAGCGTGTGCATGTATTTCCCAGTTTGCTCCCTCCGGAAACTGAGAGAGGAGGGGCAAAGTCCGCTCACGCTCACCCCATTACTGAGGAGCCATTCCTTAAAACCCTGCCAGCCTGTGGATGACGGGACAGGTTCATCACCACAGGCCACCTTCTTCCCTGGTGGAGGTCAACCCCACTGCCTTTTGACTGGCTCCCTTGGCACAGGGAATAAATATGCTTCCAAGGAAAGAAATCCAACCGGCTCCATTTGGAGAACACCCCGGGTACGGTCCAGGCCAAATTGGGACAGAAGGGAAGTGAAGAGCAGCCTCCCCCCAGCACGGTTCTGGTCCAGAGCAGGAGAGACCTGTGTGGGAGGGGCATACAGCCAAAGGAGACACCTGCTCACAGGGAGCAGGACTGAGTTTCCCATCATTCTTTTATTTCAACAAGGAACGTTTTTACAACAGTACAAAGAAACCATCAGGCTACAAATCCCACTGGTCTAAGCGATCTCTCCGTCCATGTGTACACACCGGGGGGGGGGGGGGCTGGACTTTAAGGCTGTGCAACCACACACACGATTGGGGTGGTCCTGCTGGGAGTCTTTCGCACATCACAGGTGCCAGGTGCATGCACACAAACGGGCGTGCCAGATGGAGGTCAGGGGAGCAGCTGGGGGCCCAGACGCAGTCCTTCCTTCCTTCCTTCCCGCTTTCCTCCCCCCCCCCACCTGTGCGTCAGGCAACTGTCACGAGGCAAAGCCCCAGAAAGGGCAAGGGCTCTGCTCCTCCCTCCCGCAAGCTAGACGTGAGCAGGTCGAAGAAGCGTCCATTGCCGGAGGCCGCAGCACTCCTTGGCCGCGTGCCTGCGGCTGCCCTACCACGTCGGTCCCAAGTATGGAATCAACACCGCTTGGGCATCCCGCTTTCTCCATGCCCCCCCGGGGGAGTCGGGGGGCGCTGGCCTTCAGAAGACGGCCCTCCGGTCCAGGTTCTCCCCTCGGGCAGCTCGCTGGTGCCGGACCTGCAGGTGCTTGCTCTGGACCTTCTCGAAGTGCTGCAGCAGCTCGGCGTAGTCGATGGGCGTGCCGGTGGCGGCCTTCTTGAACCCGAGGCTGGTCTTTGAGCTGTCCCTGGGGGGGGGGGAGCAGAGGCTGTCAGAGCAGGACTCTGGCACTGGTGGAAAAGACGCCCCCCTGCCCCTCTGTGGGCCAACGGGCTTGGAGCCCCACAGGGCGCACGTGCCGGGCCACGAGAGGAAGGGCCGTGGTGGGAAGGAAGGGTGTGCCCTCCCAGTGAGCACTGCAATAAGAGGGGAAGAAGGGGGCACGGAGGGACTTCTCTGGCGCCTCCCCTCAGACTGCTGCTGCAGAGGAGGCCCTGGTGGGGCCTTCAGCTTCCCTCCCTGCCCCACCAGCTCCCACCTGTCCTGGCAGACAGAGGCGGGGGTCGAGCTTTGCTCCTCCCCACTTGCCTTTTGCTGGGCCTCATCCCGAGTGGCACCTGCCAGCCAGGGCAACAGCTGGGCACAACCAGAATCAATTCAGGAATTGTGGGAGAGCTTAGGATGCCCGTCACTGATTTACGGGCAACTGGCCCAACTTCCCCAAGTCAGCTGGTCAAGTCTTCCCTCCCTGGACCCCATGCCCACCAGACTGAAACAAGAAACCCACATTTTAGGAAACTGTGGAGCCCAATCACACTGCAGAATTATAGCACCATCATGCCATTTCAACTGCTGTGGCAGCATCCTGGTACTGGTGGTCTGGCAAGGCCCCCGAGGGGCTCTTTGGCTGAGATTTCTCAGTGCCCCTCCCTCGGTGGCAACGCCCAGAGCTTATGTCTTCGTATGTGTTTCCCTCTGTATTAGTTAAGCTGCTTTGTGTTTCGTCTTGACAAAAAGACAGGATATGCATGAATAAAATATCTGCCCAATTTGAGTTGAAGAACTGTGATGCCCTTGATTGGGGAGTGGCACACAGGCGCAGTGGGGTGGACAAAGCACACTCAGCCTGGCTTGTCCAGAACAACCTGGGTTGGTAGCAGGAAGAATTCCTTCCAGCCACTTGGCCAACTTTCTCTCCGTCAGCAAGCCAAGCAAGAGATCTCTAAATACCCAAAGTCTTGCTGACATCAGCTGCTCCAAGAAATGAGATGGTTTTCCCAGTTCTGTCTGTCTCTTTCCTTGGAATCCACAAAGCAGCAGCAGCAATGTCTGTCCCAAACACCTTGGAAACTCATTTTCCAAGTGAGGAGACATGAAATACTGTTCGAGAAGAGCTCGGGCCTTGGCAACCAGCCTCAGGGCGTCACAAAGCATGGGATACAGAGTTTACGGGTTTCCAGAGCAATGGAAAGACTTGGAAGATGCCAGGCCTTGCGTAGAAGCCTGGCCTGAAAGAAGGGTGGGCAACTGCTTGGAGCAGCCCTAGCCCAAGGCAATGGCACCCAGCTGCCCTCTCCTGTCTCGGCTCAACACAGGCGCCTCCACAAGGAAGACTTGGCCCGCAGAGCCTCGGCCACCTGCATCCTTGCTCAGGCCCAGTCCACAGCCCCTTCCTGCTTGTGGCACATGGCCCCTGGCGGCTCAGAAGAGGGTCACTGGACTCTAGATTGGCCCACATAGCCCACCCTGCATCTTCAGTAGCCAGAAGGAGGTAGGGCAGGGGAAGCAGAGAGAGCCATCCACCTGGCCAAATCAGTGTCACAAAGTAGAGGAAGAAATTTATGTGCCACCCTTGGGAGATTCCAGGGCAGTTCATGCAGTTTTAAAAAGAACTTCAAAACAACACAGGGACCCTAGTTCCTGGCAGGCGCCAGGCAACCTTCCCCTGCTCTCATGGCCGAGGCCCACCGGCTGGCTCTGGAGAGAGGTGCTCCCTTTGCACCACTCGGGGACAGAGAGGGGTCAGCCAACACCGCCACACTGCAAACTTCCCGGTTCCCCAGGAGGAGAGGAAACACACCACCCAGGAGAAGTAGAACGCCCCCTTCTCCAGCAGAGAGGGGCTTTGCACCTAGCCAAACTGAGCAGCCTGCATTATGGAGCAGGCTGCCTTGGGAGGAGGGGTGGTGGAGGTGGCTTCTCCTCCGCAGGAGGCATTTGCAAGGAAAATGGGTGCCATCTGCCACGGGTGAGGGAGCTCCAGCCGGTGGCAAGGGGATGGGAACATGGGCACACCGTGACCTCTGTGGTCCCTCCCGGCACAAGGTTCCTGTAAGCGGAACCATTGACCATGGTGTGAACCTGGTGGGGCTTCTAATGAAAAATGCTGGGAGCTCCGGCACGCGCCAGAGACCCCCCGCCCTTTCCTTTCAGCTGCTTGAGTCAGATGACCAAAGGCCCCCTTGCCTCATGATCTGGGGAGTGCTCCTGCCAGAGAACCCTCCCACCCCCCGCAATCTGCCTTCCACGCGAGTCCCTTCCAATAAAGCACAAGTGGGATGCAGCGTCCCTTTCCGGAAAAGGGAGGAAAAGAGGGGGGAAGGCACGGGGGGGCCGCAGGCGAGGCACCTCCCTGCTGCCCTTTGCCAGTTAATGCCATGACTGTGGGAGTGTGTGAGCTTGCATGCGTGCACGCCTGGGCGGGCGGAGGGGGCTTCCCTGCTGCATTTGTTATGAAAGTCACTGCCAATGCTTAACGGAATGTAGGTCACAGTTAAGCAGACGTTCAGCCCGTCTGATAGCTCCGAATATTCGGCAGGCGGGGGCGGGGGGCAGGAAAGAAAGCGTGAAAGCATGGCTTGCTGGCAATGGGCGGAGGGGGCTCCAAATTCTCCCACTGGGCCCCCAGAGGAAGGGTGCTGAGCTTTCTCCCTGGGTGCAGAGGTCACAGAAGAGGGCCAGTGCCAGCAGGGGAGCCTCCTCGGCTGAGCCCCGGGAGCCCCGACTGGGGAAGGGAGAGCAGGCCACGAGGGTCAGGATCAGAAAGACCCTTCCCTTTTTCCTCTTGCACAGAGACAATGCAACAGCCTAGGCTCAAAGAAGGGGACGGGGGAGGAGGAGGTGGCCCTGAAAAAAGCACCCACTTTCTTTTGGGGGGTCCCTGTGGCCCAATCACAGGGAGGAGCCCACAATCACCCCCAGGGAGGGGGAATGCGTGGGTCAGAAGGAGACCCTCTGTGGCCTGAGCCTCGTGGTGCAAAAGCCCTGCGGCCATCAGGGCCCCCTGAGGCAAAGCTTCTGACACGGACAGGGCAGCATCTCCAGTTGGATCCGTGGGGTGTGTGGGGAAAAGCCCTCGAGAGGCACCCCCGCTGGCCCAAGGCCATCCCAGAGCCGACCACCAAGGGAGCTGCACAGCCACCCCACCAGATTTCTCCTGCCCCAGAGAAAGAGAAAAAGCCAGGCAACTCTTTGGCACCATTTCCAAAGATCTTCCTCCCCTCTCTGTGGGGAGGCTCCCAGGTTGCTGCAGCCAATCCTTGCTCCCAGGACCTGCCAGGGGTCACGCCATTTCCCCCCCCAAACCCTAGGCCTATTGCTGATTTTTCAGAAATCCCTTGGGGGTGGGGTGGGAGAGGAGACCGAGGGGCTCCCTTTCAGTTTCTCCTTTTAAAGGAGAGTCGCCCCCCCCCCCGAAAGCACCAGGAGCGGCAAGGCTCCCTTTTTGGTTCCAAAGAGGAGGAGGCCACAGCTGGGGAGGACCGAGGGGTGGGGGGAGCACCCGGACGGTGGGTCGTTGGCCGCCACCCTGCTCAACGTAAGTGCACAAGCGCCAAGGCCGCAGTTTGGAGGATCTTTGGAGAGGGCACGATGCATCCCTTGACAAGATACCTCCGCGAGAGGCAGCGGCCGCCAAGAGCCAGGCCGGCGGAGGAGCTCCCGCCACGCGGGCCAGCAGGCCGCTCCGCTCAGAGCCAGGCCCCACCAAGAGGAGAGGACTGCCGGCTGCCAGCTCCCTGAGGAGACCCAAAGAGACCCTGGCAAGTGGAGGGGAAGGAGGGCCTTCCCCATCTCCCCCCGGCTCCTCCGCTTGTTTCCATGGTGATACCACAAGTGAAAATTTTCCATCCCAGATGCCAAATGCCTGTGGATGAGGCATGGCCCTCCGAGGGTTACCAAATATAGACAAGACTCAGAAGAGCTCCGTCGTGCCGGCCAGGAAAACAAGCCAGGCGGCTCGGCTGGGGAGGGGGAAAGGGCTGCCTCTTGGCTTCTCCTTTGCCACCCCCCGCAAAGGGAGATCCAAGGCCCCGGTGCCCCTTGGGCAGGTCAGCTGCCACGCAGGGCAACTCTGCAAGAAGCGAGGCGTGGGCGGGCCAGCAGGCAGCCAATCTCAAATCAAGGATCCACTCCGCGATCACCACCCCACGGCTGAGCGGTGGGAAGGATCTGTGCTGTGTCGGACTCAGTCCTTTCAATGAGGGGGAGTCACAGCCACCAAGCCAGGCCTGGGCAAGTACGGGCACACAGCTACAGCTGACAGTTCCGTGCAGTAGACCGGCTTGGCATGGGCACATAAGAGCTGCACTTGGCTACCGTGCCAGCATCCTTCTTTGAATGGAAAGCAGCCTGAAGTGCCCAGGGCTGGTTACCCCCTCCACACCAATCGGGCCTCTGTTCACACCCAGACCTCTTCTTCCCAGGGCAGTTCAGAACGTTCAGCCTCTGGAACTGGACAGCCCCAATTCCTTCAAAATGGGGCATGCCAGCCCTCTCCCACCATTCCTGCACTTGGGGTGGGAGCCCTGCGTGCCAGCTGAGTGGGACTGCCTGCCTCAAAATCCTGCCCTGAGGAGAGCTCCTCCGCCTCTGGCCACACAAGACGCAGATGCCTTCGTGCCGGTACATCCCCGGTATCAGGCCACCTGCCCACAAGGCCTCACCAGGAGCCCCCACGTGGCACCCTGCCAGACTCGCCCACTGAGGCCAGTTTACACACAATGACCCAGATGATGGCACACCGGCAAAATAAACGAGGCTACAGAACTGACCATCAACGTTTACAGGGTGAGAAGCCCCCCTCTGCAACACCCACCCGGTCGTGGGCAGCACGCCCCCGTCCTGTCCTTCAGGGCCTGGTGCTCACGGAAGACTCTGCCACACCGTAGCGCCGCCTCTCTCCCCTCGTAATGGGCTGCAAAGGCGGGGCCAAATGTGGCCCACCACCCCTACGGACGCCCCGCAGCAGCCCCGATCCCCGGCCCCTGAGAGAAGCGACGGGGGGAGGAGGAGGAAACCTCCTGCTCAGCAAAGGGCCGGACTTACGGTGGCGGCGCAGCCTGCATGAGCTCCGGGTTGGGGACGCACTGGAGCCGGTGGGAAAGGAGCTGGAAGGCACTGCTCTGCGGGAGGAGCATCAGCAGCCCGTAGAGAGCCTTGATGAGGTAAGGGTTGTTCTTCACGTCCAGCAGCTGCAGGCGGAGATCTGGGGCCAAACAGAGAGAAAAGGAAAGGCGGGCAGGGCAGGGGCACTCGGGGGATGCAGTCATGGCCCCCGGGGGCAGCGGACAGCCCAGGCCCCCTGGCATTTCTAGCCCCGTGCCTCTCCCCCTCAGCCCTGGAGACCCTCTTCTCACCCCCCCACCCCCACCCCTGGATGCCACCAGCGTGCCACCTAGGTCTAACTGGGGCAAACGGGGGTGTGTGTGTGATGTCACGGGAAACTCAGAGCCATATCCAAACCTCTGGCAAACGGTCCTGAGAAACAAAGACAATGTCTCTGTGGGCCAGGAAAGACAGCGCAAGGAGCAGGCAGGGAGGCAGACGCGTGCACCCCCCCCAAAAGACACCCCTCCTGCAAGGGAAGGGTCTGCCGCCCATAAGCAGAAGGCCGGACAACCGTGGGGGCTACTGCAAGAGAAAACGAGGGAAAGAGAGTCCCCAGACAGGCAGGGAATTCCACTGCTCAGCCGCCTGCTTTTGGAGAATCCTCCCCTCGGCCTCTTTTTCCTGCCTCCACAGGGACTTTTCCTTAAGCGGCTCGCCAGGAAGCGGGGAGTCCTGGCCGAGGGGGAGAAATGCCAGACGCAGCCCTCATCCCGCTGGATGGGTCAGGGCGTGGCACGCAAGACCTCACGGAGGGTGCTGAGAAGGGGCGGAGGGTTTCAGAACCACCGGCTGATTGACTGACGAGGGAGGCAGCTGGAGAAGCAGCGGGCAGCAAAGGGGGTTTCGGCCGAGTGGAGGGAGGGTCCCTGTTCGAGGACGGATCCTCTTCCCAAGGATCTGCAGTCCCTGGCACACCCGTGGCACTGGATCCCAGCCCTCAGCAGACCACTCGGCCGCCTCTGAGCTTTCCTCCGAGACAAGCCCAGAGAGCACAGCATCTCTGTCCCACCAAGGACGGCAAAAGCCAGTAAGCCAAAGCCAGAGAGTGTAAAGCAGAGGAGCGAAAGAACTGGGAGGACCGGAAACTTGCCGGGCAGGAATAAAAGCTGGGATTCTCAGCGCAAGGTTCCAGGCCTGATTGGTGCTCCCTTGTGTGCCAACGGCACACTCCTCTCCAAATGGCCCTCAGAGGGCACGGGGCAGCCGGGAGGTGGGGGGCTGGTGCCTGCCCCATGGAAGAGAACCCTGGGAGAGGCACCGTGCAACCATCACAGCGCGGCCGCCTCATGTCTTCCCTTCCGTAGCAACGACCAGATCAGAAGCTCTTCCCCCAGCAGATCCCGGTGGAACGTTTCGCCCAGAACCTCCGGGCTATGAGATTTCACGGCACAAGCCAGAGCGAAGGCAATTTGCTTTGCTAACCTACATTCTGCACGGAGTCCCGCCCGCCGCCATGCTGCCGCATGCCCCTAACGGGCAAGCGCAAGAGAGGGTCTTGCAGCAAAAAGGCACATAACTTCTGCTCTATTTATTTGGACAGTGTCACCACATAATGAGGGAGAGAGGAAGGGAGGAGGAGGGTGCCTCGGGCCTGCATATGTGCCAATACACATGTATGCCCCACAGGCCGTTTGTGAACACTTGCACGCACACCTGCACCCGGCTGAGGAAAAAGACAGGGAGAAACGAGGCTTACATGTAAAAATCGGGCACTCGATTAGCTGGACCAGCTTGTCCACCTCGATCAGGAAGTCCACTGTAACCTCCAGGTCACCGCTGTATGCTTTTGTTAAGGAAACAACTGAAACAACCCACTGCAGCAACAGGGCCAAGCAGCACCCCAAACTGGTCCCACTCTGTGGGGCTCTTCCAGCAGCCTGCTGTGGAGGATTCATATCCCGCCCCCCATCTGACCTACGAATGCTGGAAGGAGAGCCAAAGAGAAAGGACCACCACTGGGTATCACTTCCAGTGCTGAAGGGTGGGCACCACGGAGACACACGTATATGGTGCGTAACACCAACACACATACGCACAAAGTAAAATTAAAGTTGTGGAGTTCCCTTGTGGCATTTACTGCATTTTCAGCACAGAACCTGCTGCATCATGGCTCTCTGGTCCCACACTGCAAGATGGAACACCCAAAAGTGCCCCTCTCCCCACTGCCCACCCTAGAAGGTCCCATAAAGGGGGTAGGGGATCTTCCCTTCCTGTGTCACACAAAATCCCCTCAGGGGCTAGAAGGCAATCTAGCAATGTTTCTAAAACTAAAAATAAATGTTTAGGTTTGCTTTGCATAGTAAATGCCAAGAGCATGGCAGTTGCTGAGCCTGCAAACTCCCATCTGCCCGAGCAGCCTTGTGTGTGGAAGAATTCTCACGCAGGGAGGACTCATTTTAAATGCCCCAGAAAAACAGTTCCCTAAACCCCCTGAGAGGCTAAAATTAGTTCAAGCCATGGGAGGGAGATGTCTATCAAAAACCCCAGCAGGAGACACAAAGACCCCATACGGGCCACACCCCATTTCAACAGCCCCCCCCATCAGTGTGTGAAATGGGCCTCCACACAGGAGGCCTTTCCTGGACTGAAATGTTAGAAACTGTCCTCAAAACACCTTTTCCCCAGGAAGCCTTTGCCCCTCCCCGAGGGCTGTTCAACTGCAGCTCCCAGCAGCCCCTCAGTTCTGAGGAATACTGGGAGTTGCAGTCCTATAACCTCTGGAAGGCTGCATGATTCCCACCCAACATCCTCTTGTTACTAAGAGAACGTTCACATGATGAAATAATCCCACCTCTTTCCCTGTGGCATCAACACGGCCGTTTCCTCCTTTGCTTTTTTCAAAAATTGCAGTCAGGGAGGAGCCTGCCAAACTTGTGGCTTGGAAAGGGCCAGGCATGCAAGAAGGCAGGCTGATAAATGAAGTTTACAACCCCCAAATTCCTGGGTGTTGTTGGAAAAAACTCCCTTGGCTCATCCCTTTGCAGTCCCAGCGACCTCTGCCAAGGGCACGGAACTTGCTGATCTCAGAATCACTGTGGTCTGGGGCCCGGCTCACGATGCCCACAAAGAGACCGCCTTGGTTTGGTGCTGCTATGCAGGAAGTCACTCACCCCAAGCCTTTTCAAGTCAGTGTGCTCTGAGGAGTGGGAAGGAGCCCTGGGCCCAGTGCCAAAAATCTCCCTTTCTGGTCACAGGGGGTGAAAGCCTTGCCTGCCTGCTGGAGGGGACCAAGGAGTGGGGGGGGGGCACACAGGCCCTTGAACTCCAATGCCCGGGTGCTGCTTCAATGCCTGGGCACTGCCTCCCGAGCGCCCACCCAACACACCTCAGGTCACGTGGGCTGAGCAGGCTTTTGGTCCAGGGGCTGCTGAATCGCCCTGCAGCATTTCCCGACACTGCATATGCTAGACGGTTGGGGCAGCTGGGAGTTGCAGTCCAAGGGCCACACGACTCCCAGCCCCTGCTTTAGCCTCAATGGTCAGTTAGGCACCTTGGGGTAACAACCAGACAGCAGTGAGATGGGGTAGCAGGCGGGTGGCTGGACAGAAACATGGACGCAGCGATTGAAATTTCTGCCCAGCCATGAAACAACCTGAGCCATTCAGGATTCCTCAGTCTGAGCTACCTCACGGGCCTGCAATTTGGATCCAAATAGGAACAGTTCTGTTAAATTACAGACTGTGCCAAACTCCATTTTGTCAACCTGGGAGAAATTTCTTCCCGGCCTTTGGATCCTACTGTCTTCCCTGACGGTATGTGCGTGTGCACTTGTGTGTGCGACGTCCCTTTGTGCCAGGCCAGCACCACCATGCCAGGCTGAGAGGGTTAGGGAAGGGCCACAGCTTTGCATGCCGGCTGTCCCTGGTTCCATACCCAGCACAGGTCTGCAACATAGGTGACTCTTCCAGCACTTCAGTGGGTGGCTTATGGCAGAGCTGGAAAAGCATCTGCATCCAGCTACGCAGCACCATGCAGCGCTCTGGGGATCCCGTGCAGATCACAGCATAGGTGGAACAAGGCGTGAGGCAACTGCTCACAATATGCATGCAAAGTGAGGCAGGAGAACTCCTGCCAGGCCTGCCCACCTCTTTCTCCCACAACATCTGGCAGCCACTGGGTTCCTCCCACAGAGAGCTGCTTTTCCTGCTGCTCCCCAGACTCAGTATCGTTCCTGGAGTGCATCTGCAGTCGAGAGTAGCAGCAGTGCAACACCCGTGAACATCATGGTTCCACCCAACTGAATCTTGCGATTGGTAGTTTGGTCAAGGATGCTCAGGATTACCAGCTGGAGGATTCTTCTAGCGCTCTAGTTTGGGGGAATTGCACTAGAGCGCTATACAGCAGAGAACTCAAAGTCCTTTTTCAATCTACAAGTCCCGGGGGCAGCCAGAGCAGTTAAAGCAGACCCAAGCTGCTGCCAGGATAGCGTGGATTACACTCCCAGACTCTGTCACAACTGTGGCGCTCAGTGGAGGTCAGGGAGGCGGAGAGCCACCCCACACAAGAGCGTGGCGGGCCGAGTCACCTTCCATCCGCTGTTTGACTTGGCTCCTGCAGAACCGCCAATTCCCGAGGTTTGTTGGGACGCCCTGGCACCCCCCCCCCGCCCCCATGCTGGAAGGATACAACTTCTGAATGAGGTCGTAGGCGTGCTTGTAGTTCTGTGTGAGGAAGCAGAGGGAGACGGTGGTCACAGGGTTGTGGCACCAGGAGCGGTAGAGGCAGCAGAAGAGGTTCCCGCTTTCCTGGAAACCAAAGAAGAGCAGAAGTGACAAGGACCGTCGGCATTCCCTTCTCCCGCACCAACCCAGAGACCGAGCGGGGGCCTCACTCTGGGCATGGCAGGCCAGGTATCCCCGCAGGGGGAGGAACTGACGTCTCCACCGCATGCTGAATTGCCACAAAACAGGCCTCTTCACGTCTGCACCACCAGCCGCATCTCCTCCACCAGCCACGGGAGCACAAGGCCTGGCACCCCAAGGCTGCGTGTGCAGTCCTTCACCCTCGGCAGAGCCCCGGGTGGAACAGAGGGAGGAAAACACCCCCACGGCCCCGCTGCCTGGTGCCCCACCACCTATCCCTGCCAATCCCTCATTACTCATCTGTCGCTGTGCTACCCCTCAGGGAATGCCTCCTTTGGGTTAGGCACAGGCACTTTCCTTAAACTCTGCCTTTGGGAGGGGTCCCAAAGGGTGCCTCTTGACCTCCATTTCTCTCTGCCCGTTTCCTCCTCCTCATACTCCAGGAAGGACCCCCTGCCTTCAGGAGAACATAGTAAGCCAGGCCCAGCCCAAGCACTGCCTGAGTTTCCCTCAGCTGGACCTGCCTTTGAAGCTCCCCGCAAGAGACTGCTGGGCACTCAGAAGACCGGTGGCGATCTCTCTTTGTGGCCGTTAGGGAAGTGGACCGTTGCTCTGAGCAAACGAGGAAAGGGGTGCATGCGCAGCGGGCGGGGGGAGCTGGCCGGCTGCACAGCAACACTCGTGGGGCCGATGAGTGAGGGGAGGCGGAACGCGAGCAACCCCATGCAATGCCCAAGCTGCCCAAGGGAGGCGGCTGGGGCCCTCTCCCCAACCTACCGGCGTCTTCAAGTCCTTGAGCTGGTTCCTCAGCTGGAAGAGTTCAGAGGAGGTCAGGAGGATGGTGTTGAGGGTGTGGACCATGGTGGAAGCAAACTTGAGGTCCTCCTCTCGCAGCAGGATGTCCGCCATGGAGTGGAAGATGTTCTCTGCGTTCAGGAGCAGACAGAGCTGTCTGTGCAGCACCAAGAAAGGGGAGTTAGGGGCTGAGAAAAAGCAGCGCGCAGGGGGTTCCAAAAACATAAAGCCACACACAGCCACCAAAGCTGATACAGGCAGAATATCCCTTATCCAAAACCCTGGGAACCGGAACCGTTCTGTATAATGCAGTACCTTTTTGGAATAGCCTCTCGCTTGTTGTTTGTTTGCTACTTGTGCTGTGTTCAAGATGCAAGGCTGGAGAAAGGCGGCGGATCTGTGAAATAGTAGGAATCCAAGCACAGTGCTTGGCGTGGATCTGTGCCTTCCGCCATTTCACAGATCCTCAGTCTCTCTCTTTCTCTGCCGCCAGTGGCCGCTCCCACTTTCGAAGCAGTGGCTGCGGCACTCCAGCTCGTTCATCTCTCAGATCCTCAGGCTCTTTTCGCTGCCAGCCCGAGGCAGCTGGGAGCAGAAAAGAGAAAGCCTGATGGTCTGAGAGACAAATGAGCCTCAAAGACAGAAATGGGTGGATGGTAGCAAAAGGTTTTGGTTTTTGGAGGCTTTTGGTTTTCCAGATAAGGGAGGCTCTCGAGAAACACCTTGGGCAACTATCCAGAACGCTTCCTGCGCTGTCTGCTCCACGCCTGCTCCCCCACAGCCAGATTCACCCTCACGAACCCCATGGGGGTTCAGGCCGGCGCGTGAACTGGACCCACTGGAAAGAGGCCGACGTTGACGGGCATCTCCATTGCTTCCAAAAGTGAATTGAGCCGGTGAACCTCAACTGGGCTGCAGCCAAAATCAGCCCCCCCAAAAAACAAGGGGAAGGGGAGCAGCCTCGCTGGGCAACCCACGACTCCCACCCCCACGGCTGTGGTGGAATTAAGCCAGAACACAGTGTTCAGCAGAGGCTAATTCTCAGCACAGAGAGATGGAAACCTTCTTGCTGGGGACCACTGCCACAAGGAAGGTGAGAGGGATTCCTTCCCTCAGAAGCACTTGCTGCTCCAATAGTCAGCAGAGGTTTTTCGAAGAAAGACAGCCAGACTTTACGGGCCAGACATCACTAACAAAAAAAGAATTCAGGGAGGACCTCCTTCCTTTCAAGAAAGCAAGACGGAAGAGGTCAGCAGGTCTCGGCTGTAATGTGACAGCCAGGCTTAGCGAGAACAGAGGGGCACGGCTACTCTTTTTTGGAAAGTATATTGTGTGCGTGTGCGTGTGAGGGGTAGGGAGAGTCAGGTGTGCCATGAGTAAACAGGAAGCTGCTACAGGCCATGGCCTACAAGCAATGCATACATGGTGCTGAAGGGAGAGAGGCGCACCCCTCACGTGCCCACCCACTAACAACCTCATGTGGCTCTCCTCCACCAAGCCAGTGCTACAAAAAGTGGATGCCATCCTCTCCCACTGATCTACCTGGAGGAGCCTCTTGGCATCTGGCAGCCCCCATCCCACAATAAAATTTGGGGAGACTGAGAGGGGACAAAAGAAAGTAAGGAAGGCACATCCTGTAGCACATCAGCTTCTGTTGTCCAAAAATGAGTAAGTGGGTAAAACAGTTAAGAGAAACAGAGAGACCAGGCACAAAGAGGAAAAGCTCGAGCTGCACCAAGTCCTTTGCTGTGGGCATCCACCCCTTGCATATTCCCAGACCTTTTGACAGAGAGAGAGAGAGGAGGGGGGAGAAGAGAGAGCACATCCTGCTCGCTTTCTCTTCTTTTTTGGCTCATGCTCTGAGACCCAAAAGGCAGCAGACTCCCCCTGCCACTCCCTTGCCCTCTCTCGCTGAGTCTGCCCTGGATTTTGAGCAATTTTGAGGTCTATCCAACATTTTACAGCAAACTGAAGATGGGGCCTGAAGCTAAAGGCAAAGCCCCGCTCTTCCACAAAGGACTTCGAAGAGAAGGGCAAAGGCAGGCAGGACTCAACAAACGCAGAGACGAACACAAGACACTTGGAACATAGCATCATCCTGAGCCTCAGTTACCCCTCCGTAAAATGGCCCAAATCCCAACTAGAGCAGACCAGCTGATTTGACTGGATTTGCCTCCGTCCTAAGTAGCCATTCAGCAACAGCTTTTGTGGTTGAGGTTGGCCAGCGGTGGCAGGCCCGTGTCTTTCTCCTGCGCTGGAGGGAGGTGCCTTTCCTGGCCATTTGGCCCACAAAGGGCCTCCTCACGGGGACAGAATGGCCGATCTGGCAGGACCGTGCTGGGTGAGGGGCAAATCGGAAGCCCATGCGGAGGGAGGCCTGGGGAGGGCAGGAGGAAGGAGTGCCGGCACAGACGTCCAGGAGGGGGGCTTCTCCTCCTGCCCCCTGCTTCCCAACGGGGCGGGGGCTCCATCCTTTCTCTCTTGCCCACCTTGGGGCCTAACTTGCCAGAGCTCACTCCATCCACGTTCTTCCTGACTCAGAGCCCTTCCAAAGGCTCCATCCCAGGGATCTCTGCTGAGTCTCAACACAAACAGTTCTGCCTAACAAACCCACTTCCCCCACTTCAGAAACGGAAAACCAGACTTCCCGGGGAGGGGGACTTTCTCTGGATTCAACAGGCGCTCCCTCTCTCTGTCCCCATCCTCTCCCCTCCTCCCCCAGCTTCTCTCTCTCCTGCCAAGGCCGCCGCTGCCGCGGGGATGGCAGAAGCAGAGGGTTTGCCTGAGGACGCCCGAGACAAAGCCCCGGGCGGCTGCTGCCTTTGGCGAGGCTTGGCTCTGCCCCGTGCGCATTCAGGGGACATGGGAAAGAGCGGCCCAAGAGGGAGAGCTGCCCTCAAGTTACCTTGGGCAAGGCTCGAACCGTTCTCTCTTTCAGCCCTTTCTAAAGGGGCTTTAAGCCCCGGGTTTGATCTGTTTCCAGCACAGAATAATAATTCATTAAAAAGGCCAAGAATAGCCATTCAACCAGTCCTGAGCAGAAAAACTAGGGGGAAACCATTTCCCACAAGAGCTCCAGCATTCATTAAAAAGTTTTCTTATCAGGGATGGAGGCTGCAAGAGGGAAGGGAGAGGGAGAGGGACGCTTCGGTTCCAGGAGGCACCCAAATTTGGGATCCAGCCCCAGAGGAAGGCGAGCAAGGGTCGCTTCTGGGTTCTTTGCCTGTCCCGCTTCGTGACAAAGAGGGGCTCCTCCTCCTCCATTTCTCTGTGAGCAACCCCTGCATGGTGTCCCTCGGTGTGTCTGAAAATCTAGGTGGTCCAGGGAAGGCGGTAAGAAAACACGCAGCAGCAGCTGCCGCCAGCCCACCAGGTCCCAGTAGGAGACCCAAGGCCTAGGAGCTGGGCCAGTTCCAGGAGGCCATCTGAACAGACCAGGCAGACAGTTCTCCAAGCAAATCTCCACCATGAGGAACAACTTGAAGCTGCATCACAGAGGATATCATCATCCCTGGACGCCCCAGTGTGGGGGGGGGCCAAGGCCTCTTCCCGCTTTGCAAGGAAATCACGTTCCTTCTGGCTGAACTAGTCTTTCCTGAAAGCTCAGACAGACAGACCAATAAAGCGTGAGGTCTCCCTTGGTCGCCCCTCCACTTTTCTGAGACAGCAGAATGTCAAGAATTACACCGGTGCCATTCCCTTTTTAAGAGTTTTCTATTTTCTGCCCACCTCAGTACCTTTGTACCCAAAGTGAAAGATAACTAAAACTAAGAGATGTCTGAGCTGAGTTATGGAACATCTCAGGAGCAGCACATACGAGCTGCCTGGGAGGAGATGAAGCGACATGAGAGGTAACACCAAGGTTCTCCACAACACATCAGCAGACTGAGGGACACAACTCGTCAGCCTGGCTTCCTAAGCCACATCCGCTTTGGGCTTCCCAGCTTCCATCTCTGAGAGACAACAGCTGCAATACACGTGGGCTGTGTGTGTGTGTGGGGGGCAATGGACCATCAGAAGCCTGGTTCTCATTTTCATGCTTCAAACAAATGACTCCTTTTGCGGCTCTTCCCCCTTGCTGAAACTCGGGAGGTTTGCAGGGGTATCTCCTCAGAGGGCTAGAAAGAGGGTGGAATCCACTTTGGAGGGGGGGGCAGCAGCTGCCATCTACCCCCTGTGATCCCAGCCAGCAGCTGAAGCTCTTTTTGCATGGAAACTCCCTGAAGTCCTATCAATAACCTGGGAAATGTGGAACACATTCACCTCTGAAGAGTGGATTCTGTTTCATTAGATGGGACTCTCTTCACCGCAACTGGCTTCGAAGAGACAAGTGGCAGGATTAGGACAAGCGGACAAGGGAAGGACCGAAGAGAGGCCGGCCAGCAAATGGCTCAGTGGCTGAGAGCAGGTGGTGGCACGCATTTGCTGAAGAACCAAGCTGCACCTGCCCAACGCACAGGAGCACAACTATGCACCCCATCCCACAGTTACACACAAGCAGCAAGGCTGGCCACCATCTCCTAGCCCAGCTGACAAAAGGACCAGAAGATGCCCTGCAGGGTCCAACCCAGCGCAGGCATTCAGGCTGTACCCCAGCTTGCCTCAGGAGGGGCAGGGGTGGGGAAGAGGCACCTGATGGCACGCTCTCTCCTCCCCTGACAGCCCCAGTACCCCACCCCAGTAGGGAGCCAGCACTGGTTGGCCACATTCCCTGGCTGGAAGCCAGCTTCCTTTTGGCTGAGCTTGCAAGAAACAGGATTCACTTGTTCTGAAATGAGAAATGCTTTCCATGGGGCAGCTAAGGCCCTTGCACCGCGCCATTCCCCACAAGGAGCTTTTGCAGCCTCCCAAGATGCCAGCAGAAATGACTTGCTCCCAGGTCCAGCCAGGGAGCCTTCCTGGGCTGGCTGGATGTACATTGAAAAGTGTTTTGAAAGATATGACATTATCACGCTAGAAGTGAGAAAAAGCACTGTGCACTGAAATACGGATTTGATTAATTCAATTAACGCTTTTTCCTACCCCAAACTATATCTCTTATGAGGGCAAAACCTCTAATATTATCACCTTTTGTCCTGAGACAGTGGGAAAAGGAAAATGTGGGGCTAGAGAAGATGAGGGCACCACTGGAGGCCTGGGAACAGTTTTTTAAAAAAAGGCTTGCTACAGATTATGATCACAGACAAGTTCTAGAAGCCATAGGAGGAGAGCTATTAATATCTCAAGAAATGCAAGTATCCCATCCCTGTCATCAAATATATTGAGATTTCGGGGGGGGGGGGGGTATTCCTACTACTATTACTATGATAGTGCTGCTGAAGCCCCACATGGTTGCTATCTGGGTATATACAACAATTGTGAGGCACACCCCACCGCTAACACCATTATGTTGAAGACTATTAACGACATCAAGAAACGCAACTGACTCAGCACGGCTGCCAAATCTGTCGAGGGCGGGGGACTGCGCGCTACTATGGTCCTATTATATCTCACTTCCAAAGTACATCACGGAGCTCTATGAATCCCTATCCATTCTAAAGGCAAGGCACATGGGGATTGCCTCATGCTCCAGATTTTCAAAAATGGCTATTTTCAGAATATCGGTTGTGACTATTTTCTGTTGACTGCAGCAATTCGTCAACGTGAGCCTTTCTGCTTTGCTAAATAAAGACCCATTTAAAATGTTTGAAGCACTGGATGCTAAATGTGTAGAAGGCGGATTGGGGTGCCTCCGAGGAACAACCCCGCATGGACTAGAACGCAGCCAGGACGGGATGGGGTGCTGCTCCCCCTCCTCCCTCTGTGGCACTGCTGAGCACATGGCAAGCGGCCTCAGGACCGCTCTGTGCCCGGCTCCAACCCACTTCCACAAGCGCAGTCCTATCCTTCCCTTGCTCTGGGTAAATTTCAGCACCTCTGCCCCACGCAGAGAGGCAACAGGGCCCCTATCCGTCACTGCCGCCGTTCTGTGGGAGAGCGCCCCCTTCCACTGCCCACTGCATCCCCGCCCCTAGCTCCACCACTCACCCACCCAGTCCCCCTTGCAGCCAGCATCTCCTTTTGCAGCCGGGATCCCAGAAGAAATCTGGCCAGAGAGAATGGAGGATTACAAAGCACGGATGGAATCAACCGAGCCCCAGAAGTGGGGGAGAGGCAAGAGAACAAGGAGACCACACTGGTGGGGGGT
The DNA here is from genome assembly GCA_030412105.1 of Cyclura pinguis. Lineage (NCBI taxonomy): Eukaryota > Metazoa > Chordata > Lepidosauria > Squamata > Iguanidae > Cyclura > Cyclura pinguis. The sequence goes on from CM059607.1 coordinate 612,852, forward strand.
GGGTCAAAATGGGTTTCCACCACACCAAGAACATGACCGCTGTAATTATTTTGTTTTGCTTCTAACAGACCTTGGCATCACATCCGCCACCGGGCAAAAGGAAGCCACAGCGGCAGCATCAGTATCGCCTCCATCGCTGCTTCCTCCACCTGGCTTAAAAACTTTAGACTCCTCCCCCAGTCCCCAAATTTCTAGCACTGTAGTAACTTAAAACATCAGCCAAGCATTTAGAAACTCAGTTGAGGCTTCACAGAAAAGGGGCAGACCCAGGGACCCAGGGAAAGCAAACACAGCAGGAGTTTTAGGTAGGAATGATTTTCAGTAACTCCACCACTGGTGTGGCAATAGCCCCATTCTGCCTTCTGAGGTGGCCCTGCTCTTACTTTCTGGGCTTGATTTGGGAAGTCCTACAAGATGCTAGGCCAAGATACTTGTTCTGCCTTCATTTATTTTGTTGCATGGCAGAGGTGGTGCTTTTTTGAAAATGGGCTTTGGCCGTTCCATATTTTCTTTGAAAAAATACACGCAAGCACTTTTGATTTCTCAGAGTGAAAAGCAAGGTTAAAAGACTCTTCAAGTCAAACCATTAAAAGGTGAATGGATGCTCAGACTGCAAAGAACACAGAAGGAACACTGAAGTGTAAGCGAGCAACGTTAAAAGAACATCAGCCACCACCGAGACGGAAGAGGTCAGGACCAGGAGGCCGTTCTTCCTCCCCCCCGTGCCCCCCCCAGCTTGCGAAGGAGGCTCTGCAGCCACAGGGGGAATTTGGGCTGCCCCAACACGTCCCTGCTGTGCCCACCAGGCAGCCTTTCCGGTGGCAAAACCCAAAGACCGGTCCAGGTGGGGCCGCCCCACCTACGGATGATCGGAGGCATTATCATTACCACTATGGGCTCCTCTCCTACTTCCCTTGGGGAGACCCCCAGCCCTTCCTTGGCCTCCGGGCCTGGGTTTCTTACTCCGTTTAAAGAAAGCGTTAACCAGCGCTAATCTGCCCTTCAAGCAGACCCGCAAGCAGAGAGTGGTGGGAGAGGGAGCAAACCCACTTGGCAGAAGGGCTAGCGGTGGAATAAGCAAAGAGAGGCCCGCCTTGACCGGTGGTCTGTCTTTCACACCCGCCCCAAGAGAACACATCGGCAGTGAGTCTGCCCGACTCCGTAAATTCTCCGGCGGAGTTCTCGGGGCCATTTTGAGGCACAGGCAAGGAGAAACCAGCTGACAGGGGAAGTCGGGGAACAGCAGTGAGGGAGAGCAGCCCCAGAGGGGCACTCAGAAGGTAACCGGGAGGCTGGAGAGAGGTCGGGAGGTGGGCACTGCAAAGCAAACAAAAACATTGGCTAGGGATTCCCAATCTGGATGTGGAGAAAACAACAACAGAAGACAAAGCATCCACCTCATTGGTGTTCAGAGCAGGCCAACGAAAGAACAAGGGCCACCTTCAAATTATGGCATGAAAGGGCAGGTTCATTGTGCAACTCGTTGCAGAGCAATTAAAAATGAAGCCAAGTTCTAACGACAGCAAGGGGGCTGTCCCCAACCTGCAGGCCAAACCGGCGGGTTGGGGGGCGGTCAAGCACCCTAGCAACTCTTATGCAAGCACACGGTCCTCTCCTCCCCCAAAGGCAGTCGGTTCATCTCCTTGGCGCTTGGACGCTTTGCTCGTCTTGCCAGGGACCCGGACGGTGCCTCATAAGCCCCGGAACACCCTTGGACGCCGGCCTCCTCCTGCACGGGAGCGAGGGACGAGGAGAACAACCCTGTCCCCCCCACTCCTGCTGCTGCCCCCGCCGCCGCCTCGATCTGGCTGCCGCAGGCCCTCAGCGAGTCAGAGTCTCACCGGTCGGCTGTTTGGCTTCCACTCAGCAACAGCCGGGGAGACTTCAGAAGTTTTGATCCTCCGTGCAGCAAATCTCCCTACAGAACCCAGAGTGTGAGCTTTCCTCTGTTAGGAGCACGCCCTCAAAACTGAGGGTCCCAGAAAACACGAGTGCCGAAGCCCAAGGCAGGCAGCCCCAGCCCAGACCACCCCAGTGTTGCCCCCCTCTCTGCAAGCAAAGCCAACCCCCATCAAGCCCTGTGGGACGGGGAGGAGGGCTTTGTGAAAAGAGGGCAACCGGCCAGCGCGATCGTCATCATGCCCAGCTGAGACCGGTTCCAATCTCCCAGGAAGCCGGGCCCTCAGCTGCCTGGTTTCTCTTGCATCACCCGTTATCAAAGAGCCGGAAGGGGCTTGGCTCTCCCAGCTGGTTTCGCTGAGTGGAAGCCGGCCGCCTTCGGAGGAAGACAGCCAAGTGTTCTCTTCCACCTGCACCAGCTGCCCGCAGGTGGTGGGAAAAGCAAAATGGCCTCCACCTCCTCTGCCCCCAACCTCAGACCCAGAGCATCGGTAAGGCCCCAGCCTCTGCCCCCACCCCAGAGCTTTCGGGGCGGCCAGGCCTCCAGCAATTCCAGCTGAGTTCAGTGGCCAAGGACAGCAGCGGGGGCTTCCCTTCACCATTCAGACAGTTCCGGAGGCACGACAGCGGTGGCCGCCCTACACCCTGGAGGACCACTGAAGAAATGAAAAGGTGGCAGCATCTGGAGAAAGCGCCTCTCCCCCCACAGTAAAAAGCAAGGGTCCGGTGGGCTCCTGGGACGCAGACAATCCCTTGCTGGCCCCTTCCTGGGAAGAGCCAAGCGCCCCACGGTGCCCAAGGCCTCATGAAGAAATGCAAGGGGTGTGGGCCCTCCAGGGATCTCCCGCCCGCCCCCCTCCGCTCCCAGCGCCAGCCCCAGAACACCAAGCCCGACGCGGTCCAGGCTCACCTGATGACGAAGGCTCCCCGCGTCTCCAGCAGCTTCCGATCACTGCTGAACCTCTTGAGTAAGTTGATCATGAACTTGTAGAAGTAGGAGTTCATGGTGGGAGTGGAGGGTGAGCACTCCAAGCCCCCTCTGGCACCTGGAAGGAGGAGGGGGGCTGTCAGCGGAGGGAGGGCCTCGAGGCTCCCCACCCGCTTCTGCCTCCAAGGCGGGCCCTGAGGGCTAACTCCACAAACATCTCCTCCTTCTCCTCTGAACCAGAATCTACGGCCACCCACAAATTGCAACTAATACAGTACAGGTAAAACACACCACGGCTGACATTAAAATATTATTCATCTGTCAGTGATGTTAAAGGCATACAGTTAAGCACAACCAAAAATACACCCCTCCCCCAAACTGGGAAAAATTATATATGGGGGTCTGGGTGCTTGAGAAGGCCATCTTGAGGGACACAAGAAACTCCTCGTGTATCTGAGAGACCTCAAACACACAACAAGCACCAAGGCGCGTGGGAGGGCTGCTCCGAGTTCAGCTTCTCTGCAGAGAGGCGCAAAGGGAATCCTGGGAGCCCTTGTGCTGGTGCTGCGGCCAGCCTCAAGGACCAGGTACCACCCAAGGAGACCCCTGCGAAGCGGTGGTGGGTGGGTGTGGGGAGCTGCAGGCCAAGTCACAACGTGGAGAGAACTTCATGCCGCCCAACGGCCTGACTGGAGCAGCACGGAGAAAAAGGGGGCTGGCATCAGGCAGGGAGAGAGAACAAGCAACCTGGGCACCTTCTCTTCTAAGAGGTCTCCTCGCAGGGCGGCTCCCTGGTGTCCTTCCCCATGGCACGCAGTTCATCACCTCTAAACTAATGACACCTAATGAATCGGCACAATTAGCAACGTGGGCGCTCCCGCCAGGAGTTCCTCTACACCTCCCGGATCTCTCGACACCCTGCCTCCGCTTCTCACGCCTGACCCAGAGAGGCACCTCGCTTACTCCAGCACATCGAAATGCCAGAACTAAATCTGTCTTGCTATTTATGTGAGCGGGAATCCTAGCAAGGCAGGGGGAGGTGTTAGGGAAATACAAGTTAGTAGTGGATTCACACAGAGACTCAGCAAAGGGGAGACTTCACAGAGACGCAACATGCCAGACTGGCTGTCAGCACACACATGGTGATGCCCAGCGCCGCAAACGGGGCAGGCTCAGCTGCTGCTGGCTAGCAGGTGGGCAAGTCAGAACTGGGCAGCACTGTCGCGGGAGACTCGCTCATGGCTGCTCCAGAAGTTTCCTGGAAGCAAGTGTGAGGGTCCTAGACAAAAAACGGGGGGGGGGGGGACAACCGGCGGGTGTGTACCTTCAGAAACCACTTCAGCTTCTTGCTCCACCCTGTCTGCTTGCTGTGGCAGTGAGTCCCCCAATAGGGCTCGAAAGACGGCGCAGCTCTGAGGAGACCGATCTAGGCAGTCTGCCGGGTGGGTGCGCTGGGGCCACAAAAACAACACAGGGAGCCAGAGCCGTTGCAAGCAACCCCAAGGCTGGACTTTGCCAAGCCCTGGGCCAAACCCTCAGCCACGATCCCCTCTTCAGCTGCTTCCAGTGCTTGGCACAAGCCCTACACTTAAGCAGGGGGAACAGTCTCTCCTGGTGGGACATTCCTGGAAGGCAGGAGCAGAACTAGCAGCAGGCAACACCCCCCAGCCTCTTTTGAGGCAAGGAGGATCTGCCCAAGAACGGTCCTGAAGACCACGCAGGGCTCCATGAGAATCAGAGGACAGTTACTGCAAGTATTTCAGCTCTAAGCCTGCCCTGAATTGGTCTTCATCACCATTCTGCACATCTCTGGCCCCTGAGTGCACTGTTGAACCTACCTTTCCCAACTGAAAGTAGTTTTAAGCCTGTTTTCCCCACTCTTTAAAACACCTTGCCCAGTATCCCCCTCTAAAAACTGTGGGGCGAAGCAAGGTGGAAGACACCACGTGCTGGTGACGAAGCAAGAAAAACATCTGGTCTGACTTTCTGGGGGCTCTGCTGCCGGGTCTTTGCCTGAGAATCCCTGGCAAGCTGGCTAACAGCATTCTCAGCCCCCTCCCCATCTCCTCAAAAGAACATGGGGAATGGCAGGCCGTGGGTACAGGAAGGAAGGCAGGCGGGCAGGCAGCTGGATTAAGCTCTGCACCCTGATTCAGTCCTACCTCCCGTCATATTCGTAAAAAAACAAGGGCTGCACGGAGGAGAAGGCCTTCGGTGGCCCAGCTCCCAAACACAGTATTACAAGATCTCTGTCTGAACAGATCCAAAGACAGTCGACGCTGGGGCTGATGCCAAGGAGGCAGAGACCGCTAAGTGGAACCCGATGTGCAGAAGTTTTCCAGCAAGTTACTACAGGAAGTTTTGCATTTCAGCTTTGTAAATATGATATAAAGGAACATCACATGGCAAGTTAAAAATAGACTCGCTCAAAGCACAAAAACAGAACCACACCGAAACAGATGTTAAAATGAAGGTGCCCCAGGCTCACTCCATCCTAAGCTTTCCTCATTCCCTGCTCTTGCTGGTCAGGAAAATGCAGCGGTGGGGGGGCTATGGACCCGTGAAGGGCAGCCACCCCTCCTCAGCCAGCACCCCGGCTGTTCCGATGACAAAGGCAGGAAAGGGGAGTCTGGAGGAAGCAGAGTGGTGCTCTGGCCCCCCGGAGCACCCACCCGAACCTGGCCCAAATCAGGAAACAAAACCCACAAGCCATAAGATGGGAGCTCAGCAGGAACGCCCAGCAGTGGCCTCGGTGCCTGACACAAACACACACCTGGAACAGTTGCGCTCCATGGTCCACTGCTGCACCTGCGAGTACGAGAGTTCAAGGCTGGAGAGGGCCACAGGAACTGCTTCTCTGGGAACGAGGAGGAGCCAGGTGGGACAAGGGAGAGCGTACGAGTAGGGCTAGGAAGGAGCCTGTCTTTGGAAGATGGAGGAAGAGGGGCAAGGCTGGGAGACAGACTGCTCGTCACCCATCCAAACAAAGGGGCCTCTTCCCAAGGCTCTTTTCCCCATGCGGCAAAAGCCACCTACAGAAAGGGTGCAAAGGCTGACATGCCTGGGGCGTAAGGCCTTCTTGAGCCCAGCTTTTAGCCACCAACTCTCTGGAATGGATTTCAAACACTCAGTGGGGGCCAGGTCTCCCGGAAGGACACTTTGGGTGAAGAAGCCACTGCCCTGTACTCTTGGGTCTGTGGCCACACTGGTCCCCTCCCCCTGCATTGGCTGGCCTAATCAGCCATCTTGCAGGCGAGGTCTGTCTTGCAGGCGAGGTCTGGATTAGCACAAGTGACTAGCTCTGCGACATCTGCTGCCTTCCTGACCTCTCCCCTCCTCCAGAGAAGATGATTACCTTCTTTTAATGGGGCAGCATAACAGAACGAGGGGAACACGTCACATGTTTAGGAAAGTTTGGTTTCCGTTCTCTCTCTCTCTCTCTCTCTCTCTCTCTCTCTCACACACACACACACACACACACACACACACGCACTCTTCACTTGTTAAAAGTTAAGCAACTGCTTGAGGAGACGCAGTATCTGGAGATGACACCACGGCACCCACCCCTGCCACGAGGAAGGTTCTCAGAGGGTGCGCAAAGAGCCACCCAACTTCCTACATTTACTCCCTGCTGCACAAACACAGACAGGAAGCCAAGCCCAAGCAAGTCCTCTTGGTTTTGTGAATCAAAGAATCCAAGAGGTGGAAGAGACTCCAGGGCCCATCCAGTCCAAGCCCGTTCTGCCACGCAGGAAAACACAATCAAGCCCTCCCAACACGTGGCCGTCCAACCTCTGTTTAAAGACCTAATGTTTAGATGGACTCTCTTTTTCTGAACTTTGAAGCCATTGCCCCATGTCCTAGTTTCTGGAGCAGCAAGAGAACAAGCTTACTCCATCTTCCATGTGACATCCCTTCAAATATTTAAACACAGCTGTCATGTCACCTCTTAGCTGTCTCTTCTCCAGGTGAAACAGATCCAGCTCCCTCAGCTGCTCCTCTTGGGGCTTCATGGTTTCCAGGCCTTCCACTATTTTGGTCGCCCTCCTTTGGACACCTTCCAGCTTGTCAATATCCTTCCTGAACTGTGGTGCCCAGAACTGGTTTTACCTGGTATTACAGGTAGGGTCTGACCAAAGCAGAACAGGGTGGTTCTATCATTTCCCTCGACCTAGACACTCTACTCCTATTGATGCAGCCTAGAATCTCATTCACTTTCACTGGTATTGTGGTCAAGCCAAGTGCCACCCATCTTATATCTGTGCAGTTAATCTTTTTTCCTGCCCAAATGTACATTTCTCCCTCTTGAAAGTAATTTTGTTAGTTTTGGCCCAGCTCTCTAGTCTTTTAAGGTCATTTTGAATTCTGATCCTGTCCTCTGGAGTATTTGCTATCTCTCCTAATTTGGTGTCATCTGCAAATTTGATGAGCAGGCTCTCTATTCCATCGTCCAAGTCACTGATAAAGATGTTGAATAGCACTGGGCCCAGGACAGAACCGTGTGGCACCCCACTGGTCACTTCTCTCCAGGATGAAAAGGAGCCAGTGATGAGGAGCAGCCTTTGGCTTTGGTCCGTCAACCAGTTACAAATCCTCCTAACAGTAGCATTATCCAGCTCAGATTTCACCAGTTTGTTTGCAAGAATATCATGGGGGATCTTGTCAAAGGCCTTATTGAAATCAAGATAGGCTATATCCACAACATTTCTTCATCCACCAAACTAGTGATTCTATAACCAAAAAAAAAAAAAAAGGAGATAAGATTAGGCTGGCATGGCTTGTTTTTGAGAAACCCATGTTGACTTTGAGTGATCATAGCATTCCTTTCCAAGTGCTTACAGACGATCCATTTAATGATCTGCTCATGGATTTTGGCAGTGATTGTTTGGGTCCTCTTTTTCCCCCTTTTGAAAATGGGAACAACATTTGCCCTCCTCCACACTGGTGGGACTTCTCCCATTCTCCAGGAATTCTCAAAGATTATTGCCAGTAGTTCTGAGATTACTTCTACCCTTGGATGTAGTTCATCTGGTCCTGAAGACCTGAATTCATTTAGAGTAGCCAGGTATTCCTGAACTGTATTCCTTTACCTATGCTGTATTCCTTTTTTACCTATGCTGGGCTGCATTTCCCCTAGCTGAGCAGCCTTAAGTGTTGAGAGAGGGTCCTGTGGCGAGGGGATTTGCCAGCACAGCCCAGGGCCAAGCGTTAGCTCTCCCAAGGCCCCCACCCACCCCCCGGCCAACCGGCCCTCACATGACAATGCAGCTGACCCAACCGCTCTGACTCTCCTGCCCAAGCGCTTGAAGATCACAAGCCGCCAGGCTGCCTCGTCTTTGAAAGAAGTCACGGGTTCAGAGAAGCGAGAGGGAGCGGGCCCTTCCTCCGGACCTCCTTAAAGCAGCTGCTTCTGATCAGGAGGAAGATCCACCACAGGGCTCCTGGTGTACAACCACAAAGACGGACTTGATCCAGAGGAAAGATCAGGATGGCCCCAAGAAAGCCGTTGCTGTTTCTTACCGGAATCACAGAACTGGAGGTGCTTTGAAGACTAAAGTGTTGGGGCAAAAGCCTGTGACCTTGCAAATTTTGTTGGACTGTAATTCCTGGCATTCCTGACCACTGCTTCTGCAGGCTCAGAGGCTGATTGGAATTGCCATACAACAACACCTGGAGAAGGGTGCACACCACCACCACCACCATCCCTCCACTCTTGCGCTTCATGTCTGTTATTTCAGTTATCTTTGCAACAGCACTGCCTGGCTGGGTTTGGATTATCCCTGTGCTACCACCGGCAGGCTGAGACCAAGGCAGGTGGGCTCCCCTCATTCCACCCGGGACACACCTGGCTGAAGGCAAAAGGGGACCTGAGGAACCTCTTTGGCTACCATCCCAACAGCAGCAACCCTTCAAAGAGGAAGTTGTTCTCTGGGCAGAATCTGTGTGGCCAGCAGCCAATGCTGCACCACGAGGCAAAGGGCAAGGTCCTCCCCTCTCGTGCCACGCAGCCTGGGGAGAAATTACTGCCAGAGCTGAGAGGCACCAAGAAGAGGCCCAGTGGAAATTGGGCGCAAGGGCAGAACTGCCCTGCACTGGTGCATCCTCATGCTGCTGATCTCCCTAAAAAGCAGATGTGCCTTTGCCAAATGCTGCTGGACTACACCGTTCCCCGCCCCTCCTGCTGGCCAGTTTGCAATAGCTGCAGCCAGCCAGATACTGACGGGAGATTCATCAGGGAAGTCATCAGAGAGAGCAGCTGACCATCCCAAGCACCTCAGTCGCTTTCTTCTGGCCAGGAGACGTTCGCCAGCAGGGAGGTTCCTCCCTGTTGCCACTCTCTGGCCAGCGTATGCCCGGCGGTCAGCTGCAGATGTTGACTGGAAAGGGCCGCAGCCCCATCGGCTTGGCGGCAGAGGCCCGGCACACAAGAGATCCCCTTCCCCAGGAACTGCAGGGCTCTGGGTATCCTAAAAATTAAAAGAGCTATTTGAGGGATGGAGTGGGGGAGACATGCATTGAGAGAACTTCTTTTCAAGCTCTCCCATTACTTGACTCCAAAGGCTGAGCCTGGATCGCAGTCAGGGGGGCCTGACAGCCTCAGGAGAGAGGCCACAGCTACAAGGCTATTTTTAGATGAAGGGAAGGGAAAAGCCATCTGCTCCGCTAACAGCTCAGCCTCTGCAGAAGCAAACCCGAGCAGGCCACCTCTGCTCACGGAGAGAGGGCAGTCACACCCAGAGTCCCTGCATTTGGTTCCAGCCGCACCCACGGCGAAGCAGGGGCAGTGGGGGAGAGGGCACAGAAGCTCAAGGCGCCTGCTGGCCAACAAGGCTGCAAAGGAGAAGGAGAGTGGCGCAACCCTCTTGCCAAGAACTGGGCCTCCGGGGGCTGTTACAGGCTTTCAAGCTGACTCTGACTTATGGCAATCCCCTCCCAGGGCTGCCATGACCAAGCAAAAGGGGTTCAGACTCTGGCCTCCCAGAATCCTAGGCCATTTCCACACTACACTGTTACACTGCTGTTATTCCATTTTCTGGAGTTTGTAGTTTACTGAGGCCAAAGAGCTCTCTGGCTGAGAACTCTAAATGCCCCTTCCTAAACTGCAAACCCCAGGATCCCATAGGAGGTTGAAAGTGGAATAATAGCACTAGAACAGTGTAGTGCAGAAAGGGCCCTAGCCTCACACTCGAAACCAATGCACCATAGCGGATGAAAAGAAAGTAATATATTTATTTAGAGAAAGCCTGCCATTGCCTTCCCCTGAGGCTGAGAGAGTGTAGCTTGCCCAGGCCACCAAACAGGTTCAGAGCCTGCTCTCCTAGCATGTGAACATAATATTCAAAACACAATGCCACGCTGTCTCTCTCCAGACAACGTCACACACCAAGCAAAAAGAGAATACGGCACACAAGGTGACATCCTGTATAAATCCAAAGTTATGAATCCGTCACCTCCACAGTGCAATAAGGCTGAGAAGCACCCAGGAATTTGCTGGCAGTGTGGGGCTGCCATGGGACTCAGTTGTGGATCCCCCCACTCCTGAATCTGAAGGGAGCTCTTCCTCCCCATGCAGATGGACAACTGATGGCAGGGGTTCCTCCGAAAGACTGAAGCTAAACAAGGAACAAGCATCTTCGCTCCTGCTCCTCGTTTTCAGAGTGCGGGAGGCTGGTTTTCTTCTTAGCTGCCACCAAAATGGCACACTGCGAAGGAAACACTGGCCAGTGGAGACTGAGAAGCAGGTCCATCTGCAATGAAGCAAATGGGGTTTCTGCGGGGCCACCACCTCTGCGACCATGGACCTGGTCCGGGGCTGGACAGAGTCCATGCAGCATGCAACAGAGAAGGAAAGCCCACACAGTTTGGCCCTCATCGCTTGGAGCAGATCCATCTTTGTTATTTGATACATTCACACCCTGTAAATGGCTGCAACAAAAAAGTTTCAAGGTAGCAAACGAGTTCAGCATTGAAACACTAACAAACAAAGGAAAAAACTGAAGTATGAAACATCAGCCAGCACAATGGCAGAACTGGCAGAGGCTGGCCAAGGAACGAAAACTACAAGGGTGAAATAGATAAAGCTGGCACACATCCCAGACTGAAAGGCCTGGGCAAAGGAAGCTCCTTCCACCTGGTGCCCAAGGCTCCCAAGCATTTGGATGAGGCACTGCGGAATCTGGGCACAAGGCTCTTGTTCAAGGTTGCCAAGCAAGACAAACACAAAATTCTGCATTTGGGTCACAGAAGACAAACGCTCAGGTATAGGATGGAGGATTCTTGGCTCAGCAGTGCTACATGCAAAAAAGGATGTTTTGTTGATCATAAGTTAGACGCGAGCCAGCAGTGTGATGCTGCAGCAAAGAAGGTGAATGCTACTTTAGCCTGCATTAAAAGAACCACAGTTTCCAAATTGAGGGAAGCAAAAATCCCACCATTTTCTGCACTGCCCAGGCCTCAACTGGAGTCCTGCATTCAGTTCTGGGTGCCTCATTTTAGGAAGGATATAGACAAATTGGAGCAGTTTCAGAGAAGGATGACAAGAGGTATGAAGAACAAAACACATGAGCAGAAGTTGAAGGAACTGGACATGTTTAGCCTGGTGAAGAGAAGACGGAGGGGTGAGGCGATGGCACTCTTTAAATACCTCAAGGGTGGCCACAGGGAAGAGGGGGCTGGCCTGTTCTCTGCTGCCTCAGCAGGTGGAACCAAGTCTCATGGTCTTAAATTACACAAGGGGAGATTTTAATCGAACGTTGGAAGGAACTTCTCGACACTGAGAGCAACTTTGCGGTGGAATGGATTCCCTAGAGAAGTTGTGAGGTTTGCTTCTCTGGATGTCTTCAAAAAGAGGCTGGAAAACAGCAATCTGTTGCTGGGAGACCCTGGGGGGGCGTGGACTCAGTGGCCCATGAGGCCCCTTCCAACTCTAGGATTCTATGACTTTTATGACTCTATGAGGGGGTGGAGCAAAGGTATCTGAAAAAGTCTCTCCCCAGGTGATCATAAAAAGCAAGTAGGCAATGAGGGCAGAGGCTATAAAGGCTTTAGACCGGAGCAGCAACACAACTGGGCCTGGAAACCCCACAGAAGCTTTGCAGATGTCCTGGAAGGTGGGTCCAGAGGCAATAGCTCAACACACTCACTCTGCACGACTGACCAATCCAGGCAGGAAAGGAATCACTTGGACAAAATGTACCCCCATTCCTGACCCAAAAGAACAATGAGAACATCACATTTGAGGGGAATAAAGAGCCACTGGGAGGACCCAGAAACCAAAAACTTTCCAATCCCACTGCTGTCCTCCCAGAGAGGCCCACAAACAGTGTGGACACCCACTAAAGCCTTCACGCACCCAGGAAGACTCATCTGGAAGGATCCAGATCAACGTGCTTCTGCTGGCACTCCCACCTGCCCTTTGCATCATTCTGGGGTGTACCTGGCAAGAAAAGAGCCACCCACCCTGGAAGCAGCCCCCTAGAAACTTCCCGGCTCCTGCTGCACCTGGGCACAGAGGAGGGAAGAGGGCTGCAAACAGGGCAGCCAAAAGTAGGGGCCCTTTGCGCCTCCCCGAGGAAAGCACGGACTGGGGCCACGTGGGAGCACAGAGGCAGCTTGGCATGGGGAGCTTGGCAGACACATGGCAGCGTCAAGGGCACTCACCTGAGGATCCAACCGGGCTCGTTTTGGCCGGAGCCGGAAGGGGCGGTTCCAGTTGGCCCGATCGCACATGGGAGGTGTCGTGGGGCCCCTGGCCTTCAGTCTGCCCAGCTGGAGAGGAGGCAATCTCTGCCAAGACTTCAAGGTCCTTGAGGATCACCTGGAATCAGGAAGAGAGGCACAAGTGGGGCAATGGAGGAGAAGACAACATGCTTGCATTTACAAATCTTAGGTTCATTTAGAAGCACCAAGTCAGGATCCCCAGGTCAGAGAGAACATTTTTTAAAACAGAAAAACACCTTCCTTGTGTATTTAGCGTGCATGCTCACAATGAGGCACAAAGCAGGAGGGAACAGCTACAAGCACCAGTGCACGCTGCTCACTCACAATGCGCCAGAATCCTCCCCATTTGGTGTGAATGCAACCATTCTCACTTTAGCTGAAGGAGGCAAGTGTGTAAAACATAAACACTCCCACAAAATCCGGTGAGCCAAAACAGCAGCCAAAATGCTTGGCTGAGAGTCATGGAAGTTTTTAGACGAAAATTAACACAGTTCAGTGGCCAGAGATGAACCACTACTTACAGAATATACGAAAATTTTATCAGCAGGAAGCCTGATTCAGATCAGGAACAGAAATCAGTCCTTTTCTGGCTGATTTAAGCAGCTTTGATTTCATCTACCCCTCCACAGTCAAACCCACTTATATTATGGAATAAGCACAAACAGCACACAGAATCCACACTCAAAGTGGCAGCGTGGTCGGAACAAGAACTTGGCAGTCAGCATTTGTTATTTTGTAAAATATATTTTAAAAAATCGTTTAAGTACAGTGAGACTTTGTTGAGGCTGGGGGGGTGCAAGACCCCCACAAAAGTGGGGGGAAAGCAAGTAAAAATCACGAATGCTACTTTTTCCCCCTATGTACACTTCTTTAGGAATCTCTGGTTCCTCCAGCACAATTCTATGATCCACATCTGCTCAAAGTGGGCCACAGAACTGTACTGGAGGACCCTGAGATTCCATATTTTTCCATAGTAGGGGCAAATATGTTACTGATTTCTTTAATAAATAAATCAAAACAACCCACAAATAACCAAATCTCTGAGTGCTGAACCTATGAAAATGGAGGGCCCATTGCAATCTGAATCTTTACAACTCTTAGAACTCATACACAACAAATTAAAGCCATTTTTTAAGTTAAAAAAAAACACAGACAAAAATACTGCTGATCACATTATTCCAGATAATTATGAGTGCACATCACTGTTAAACCAGACTTCAGTAATTCCTTTCCATTGCTAAGGGCCAACACGGGTTTCTCAAAAACAAGAGATCTTTGCAGACCACAAGCTGAACATGAGTCAACAGCATGATGGAGGAGCCAAAAAAGCAGCCAAAAGTCATCCTGGGCAGCATCAACAGGAGGAGCTCAGTGTTTAGATTAAGGGATTCAGTAATGCCGCTCCCTTCTGCTTTGCCCAGACCACACCTGGAATCCTGGGCCCACTTCTGGGCCCCACAGTTCAGTAAAGATAGTGACAAGTAGGAAAATGCCCAGAAGAGGTGACCAAGACGACCGAAGGAACACCTCAGGGGGCTAAGGAGGAAAAGAAGGAGAGGTGACACGACAGCCAGCCGTAAATACCCAAAGGGCTGACAAGAGATTCCACCTAAACATTAAGAAGAGCTTTCTGAGAGTAAGAGCTCTTCCACAGTGGAACGGGTGGCTGGCTCCATTTTGCGTATGGGGGGGTATCTTTAAACAGAGGTTAGGTGGCATTCTTTCAGGAGGGCTTTAGTTGTGTGTTCCTGTGCTCGATGACCCTTTGGGAACCTTCCAACTTTGTAATCCTAGGGTTCCACAGAAAAGGTCTGTTATGTCCAGTACTTCTTCCCATCCCATCTTGCACCTCCCTGCACATAAGCAAAGACACCCCCCCTTCTCCTTTGGGGTGAAGTGCGGTGGGGGGCAAAGAGCAGGAAGTACCTGCAGCAGCAACACCCCAGAGCACTCCTGTTCTGGAGAGAGGGGCTGTGTGGAAGGTCATTTTGATGTGGATCAAACATGGGGAAGTCCTCACGACCACCGGTTGCCAGATGAGGCCACCTACCAACCGGCATCCGCTCCCCACAAGCAAGAGCACCTCTGAGTGCACCAAAGGGCACAGCCTGCTGTCGCTGCTATTGCTGCTGTTGCCGTGGTGGGAGGGGGAGAGGGCGGGCGGGCGGAGGGTGTTTTGCATGCAGGCCCCCTCCTCCTCCTCCTCTCGCTGGCTGCTTCCCTCTTGCCTGCTTTTGTGCAAGCAAGGAAAGAAAAGAGGAACCGGGGAAGAGTGTCAGGAAAGCAATATCCTGCGGCAGCGCAAATAGCTACGGTTCCCATGGCAACGGGGCCAGGTGCCAAAAAGGTCCATCCGCTGGTCCCAGCGCGCAAGGAGGGAGGCAGCTCCCACCCGCCCTCCCTCCCTCAGACGGCGAAAGAACCTGGGGCGGGCGGGCGGGCAGGCAGGCCGCCTCCTCAGTGGGGAAGGGCAGGGGCAGGAGAGAGGCATGGCCGCTTCCGTCCATCCATCCGTCCTCCTTCAGAGCAGAAAGAACTCGGCCTGGGCACTGCCAAACCTGCAGGTTAAGAGCCAAACCCATCAATGGGCAGAGATGGCAGCAATATTATTATATACACAGAAACGGAAAGGCCCCACGACTCCTGAGCAAGATGAACAGGTTATGAAGTTACTGGACACGGCAGCAACGGATGAACCGATGAGGCTGACGGGAGAGGATTCTCCCAGTGGCTACCAAAAACAATGGGAGGGGCATGTGCATTTTTAAAGAGGAATAAAGGAATCCTACTACTACTACAAGCAGTAGTAGGATCTGAGTAAAGAAGCGTCAGATGAACATAATGTAGAATGGTAAAACGATGAAGCAATTAAGGTGGTTTTGTACGACAATATTTGACAGTATATGTCCAATATCCTCCTTGGTTTTAAGTGAAAACTTTGTGAGTTTTAAGGAAATATTAACCTGAACCTAAACCGGAACTTGGAAGAGTGGGAAGTCAATTTTAAGACTGTATTTAGTTGGTAGTTCCATAGCTTTGTAATAGTTTAGAGGACAGATTAGAATGTAGGATGTTGTCTTATCTTTTTGTTTTTCTTTTTACTTTGCTTTGGAGAGTATCATAGTGGGGCTTCTTTCTCCGTATTTTATGCAGTTATTGTACTCATATTGATAACAAAAATTAGCATTCAAAAAAAAAGAAAGAGGACTCTGGCTCAAAGAAAGAAGAAACTGCTGCCAAAGAACTTCTGTCTGGGGTGTGTGTAAAAGAAAGTCGCAGAGACATGTGCAAACATTTCTCTGGTTCACAGACTTTGCTGCTGCAAAGACTACAAAGGATCTGGAGACTGGTTTTCATTTCTTGTCAGGCCTAGGAACAGGTCAGATGAGCCTTCTGGAAAAGATGAGAGAACACACACACACAGACACACACACAGAGGGCGTGGGGAAGAGACAGTGCTGGAACTGTGCGCAGCACACAACTACCACTTTGTCATATTTGGCATGCCAGAAAGAGGATTTTTGAGACACGTGTTCAGATATTTATCATGAGCCACAAACCCCAGAAAACTGCACTGAAATGAGGCTGTCTCATTTTTGCATTGGAAGCTTGGTTTGGACAATTCAGAGTTGCCAAAACAAAGGATGAACTGTCTACCCCTCCACAAGTCTTCAGTCTCCTTAAGAAGAGAGGAAGATTATTTCTAGAAGCACAGCCTATGTTTCTCAGGTACTCAACACCTAGCCACTGCTCCTCCCAGCCTCTTTGATGATCCCAGCTGTTACCCAGATCTGGGTCAAGTCAACGCACCTCAGGCCCAAGCTGATCTGATCTGGTATTCAATGCACTGGCTGCAACAGCCGCCCCTCCAAGGACGGCTGCACCACAGCCTTCCTCCCCTCCAGTAGTCAAAAGTGGCATGTCTCTCTCTCTCAGGAATACATCTGGCCACCTCACCCAAAAACGCTTCCACTACTCTCAGTGCAAGGACAGGAGGGCAACCCACCCAAAGAGCCGGCGGGCAAGGGTGCTCCAGGATCCCAACAGCACCCACGCACAAACTGGTCCTGAAATCACGGAGCACCATGTGGCTGCTGGAGAGTAACGCTGGAGAAGGTGGGAGCAGGGAGGGGGTACAGGTGGGAGGGCCTCGGCCCTCCCTCTCGCAGCCAGCAGGCAAAAGGCCGTGCCCCCAGCAGCCCCCCTCTGTGTAACTGGTGCAGAGGCTGCTTCTTTTCGTGGCCAACAGCAGCTCTCCTGTAATACAGCTGGGGCAGGAACCGCACAGCCCCCCAGCACTGGACCACATCTCCCAGCAGCCCCGGTCAGCACAACCGGCAGTGAGAACTGCCGGAAATAGCAGTCCAACAATAACTGGAGGGCCCCGGTGGCCCCTGCAGGGGAGAGTGAGGGCAGACTGACACTGTCATTGCACAGAGAAGACAACACTTGCAGGCTCTATGCTTGTCTTCCCAGATCCCCACCGGATCCGGTGCCTGGTTCAGAGGAGGCCAGACAACCGCTTGCCATTTCCCGGGCACTGCTTGACAAGTGAAAGTGCAGCTCACAGAGCCACCCTTACACCACCACCTCAGGCCAGGCCACAGCTAGCCAATGGGTTGCCTGTGAGATTCCAGCTGTCCCCATCCTCAGCCACAGCTGCTGCACCACGCAAGCTGGCTTGCAACCCCTCAGGCAACAGGGCCCAGGGCAGCCTCTTCCAGACAAGGGTGCAAAAAAAAGGCAGCAGGGCCCCTTATTTTAGGGTTGCCCCACAAGCTTTGTCTCCACAGTTTGTCTGCCTCTCTGCTTCCCTCCTTATCAGGAAGGAAAGGGTGGCAGCAGTGGCAAGAGTGAAAGGAAATGAAACTGGCCCCTGGCCTCTTCCCAACATTCAGGCAGACGTGACAAGAGACAGCGCAGGGGGCATCTTCTGCCTCTTGCCAAAATAGGACTTGCTGCTTCCTCTTTGCCCCTCACTTGCCGTCATCTCTGCAGAGGCTGCCAAGCAAGAGAACGCCCCTCACGTTCGCAGAGTGCTGGCCAGCAACATGACCTGTGTTCACACCCCAAATGTTTCAGTGTCTTTCCTTGGAGACCCGGCAAGGAAAAGATGCTGAACGCACAGACGGAAGGGAAACGGAGCATTCTGGATGGAGGAAGAAGGAAGGAGGCAGCTGCCGGGGGTTTGGGCCCTATCAGTTCCAAAGCTGTGCCTCAGCTCCCAACCTGTAAAATTAGCAGCTGTTAACAGAGACCAGCCACCTCAGCAGGGCAGACAGGACAGGAGGCAGCAAGAGCAGGCCCGAGAACACTGCTGGCCAGAAGGATGTCCCAAACGACTTTTTGCAAGGGTTGGTGGGAATTCTCTACAGAGGATCCTCCCCACACCAACCCCCCTTCTCCTTCCCCCTCCTGCAACTGTGCAACGAAGAGAAACCGCTGCCCCCGACTCCCTGGGCCTGAGAGGGCCCCCGCGTGGCACGTCTCTGTCAGCACAACTGCTGTTCCAAGTGGGAGGACTGAGCGGTGGAGGGCACAGGGCTACTCACCCCCCAGGCAGGCCAAGCAGGCTGTGACTTGCATACAGCTGCCTTCTGCAGCGGTGGGTAGAGACCTCTTCCCCCTGATGTGCCTGAGTGCACCTTTAATTTATTCCTCTTTTAATACAGCCAGGGAGGATGAGGAGCAAAAGGAGACTACAGCCAAGAGTGGGAGCTCCACTTTTTTTGGCAACCCTGCAAAAGAGTGCAGTGTGAAAAGTAAATTGGCTCCATCTCCCACCTCCACAAAGATTCGCCCATCAATCTTCCAGAGACAGTTTAATTCCTACCATTTTTCAGGGAAGAAAGAGAGGGTGACCTTTGCACTCTGATCTCTGAACTGGACCATCTCACAGCCACCAGGCACTTCGACTTCAGTTCAGCATTGAGCTGACAGTGCCAAAAAAGTGCCACCCTTTTGGCTTTTCCCCCTCCACCACAGCAATGCCTGCAGGGCCCGAAAGCAGCATCCAGTGGGTATGAGAGTCACGGGTGAATTTCTCCAGCCAGACGCCCAAAGAATCAAGGGCACCGATGCGGCTGTGTTCTGTTCTCTTTGCTCACAACAGCTTTCGCTAGGGGATGTCCACAGGGCAACCAACACGCACCCAAGCCACTGGGCTCCCTGCTCCACCCATGCTGCTTCTGCTCCAAGCAAGTTCACCAGTGCTACGAGGGGTCTTGGCAGCTGTTGCTAGATGCCTTCATGCCAACTTCGACATGTGGTAACCCCCTCCTGGGGTTTTCCTGGCAAGATTTCTTCAGAGGGGGTTCACCGTTGCCCTCCTCTGAATCAGAAAGCGTGTGACCTGCCCAGGGCTGAGCAGAGATATTAATCCTGGTCTCCCAGAGTCTGTTTCCAACACTCAAGCCGCTATACCCCTCTGCTCTGCCAAAGATGGAAGTCCTTCATGGGCCACAGTGAAATGCTCTGGACTGCAAAACTGGGTTCCAGTAGAGAGACTGGGAATCCCAAGAAATCTACATCCTGTTGGACTGGTGGGGAAGGCTCTAGCTTTCACAGCAGCAGAAGAAGAATAAGAAGAGGAGGAACAAGACAAAGAAGAATCCCTCTATTAAGAGGGAGGAAAGCCCAAAACAATAACCAAGCCACAAATCTCAGAAGCTCTGTGTCCTGAGAGAAAGGGCAGCCCTACGTATCCTTGGCTCAGGTGTCCCAACGCCTTAGGGACAAAAGCAACCAAGGGCTATGGCATCTTTTCCCTCTGGGGATTTTGCCTCTGGGGTCTCCAGAGAAAGGGTGCTAACCACATCAGGCTAAACACACCCAGCTCCCTACACTGCTCCTCATAGGGTTTCATAGTTTCCAGGCCTTCTGCCATTTTGGTTACTCTCCACTGGACGCGTTCCAGCTTATCCATATCCTTCCAGAACTGTGATGCCCAGGACTGGAGGCCACAGGATTCCCAGTGAGGTCCAGCCAAAGCAGAACGGAGTGGTTCTATCATTTCTTTTGAGAGCGCCAGCACAGTGTAGCGGTTTGAGAGTTGGACCAGGGGCTGATTCCCTGCTCAGCCACGGAAGACCTCTGGGCGACCTTAGGTGAGTCCCCCCACTCTCAGCCCCAGAAAACCCTGTGACAGGTTCACCTCACAGTCACTGTAAGTCGGCAATGACTTGAAGGCACAAAACAACAAAAAACAGTTACTTCCCTTGACCTAGACGCTATACTCCTATGGATGTAGCCCAGAACTGCACCGGCTTTTTTTTAGCTGCCGCATCACACCGCTGAGTCACGTTCAGCTTGTGGTCAACTAAGACTCCTGTGTCTTCAAGGGAAAGGCCACGAAGCACAATAGGTCACCCAGTTTTCAAGGTTACAAAAGAAACGATCAGCTCAAGGCAGCCTCTGCTCTGTTAAGAGAGGCAAATAAATGCAGCTCAGAAAGGGCCAAGTCTGGTCTCTACACTTGCTCACACAGAGGAAATACCACAGAAAGCCCTGCTCCTTCCTCAGCACAAAGGTTGCTGGCCCGGATCACCACCTCCTTGTCTGCATGCAGATTCAGACCCGACCCGCTCTCCCTCCCATCAGCCAGAGCAGAAAGCAACCCCTGGCTGCTGAGTGAAGGAAGGACAGCAGGGCATGGAAGACGTGAGCTCGCTCCATGTTTAGGACAATCTGGCTCAGCGGCTTCATAAACCTATGAAAGGCACCCACAACAGAGAACCACAGCCTACAGTTCATGTCACAAAAGAGCCTCCCCTTCCCCCGGCATCGCCCATGAAAACGTTCCGGCTACCACTCCAAAAAGAAAAAGAACAGGCCGCAGCATCCAGAGATCTCCTTTTTAAACAGAGGATCTCTCTGAAGTTCTGGCAACCCCTGCCTCCTCCCTGAAAGCAGGGCAGCTAAGAAACAGGTATTCCACCTGCCATCTGGGAGACCTAGATACAGGGCCTGCCAGACAGCGGAAATCTGCCCCAATGGCTCTCAAACTCTGGTCCTTCAGATCTTTCAGACTACAACTCCCAGAAGCCGTAGTCAGCACGGTCAACTCCCGAGGATTAGGAACCACCGGTCAACATGTCTGCACATTTTATGCACTTCACACAACAGTAGCCAGACCTGTGCAGACAGAGCCTATGCAAGAGTGCCACCCTGCCAATACATCAGTATGGGAAATGCACTGCCCCCCAGGTGCTTGCTGGACTGCAGCTCCCAGCATTCTTTGTGCCAGAGCAGCCCAATCCTAGAAGGGCACCCCGTCATGACTGTGCAAGCTCAACGCCCCCGCTAAGGCCAGGCTGCTGGGCCCACAACGCTCCCAAATCCACTTGTCTGCAAATCTGAACATTAATGCAATGTAAGTCCAGTGGGAAGAAGTGGAGAAAAGGGAAAGAATGATCCCAGTGCCCAGCTCGCCCTCGCTCTCCCTGGCTGCTCAGCAAAGTCCCACATTTCAACTTGGCAAGGAGAGAGCTGGGAAACCGGGGAATGCGCAGGCCAAAATCCAGCAAGGCGCAAATCAGAAAGCATCAATAGATAAAGGCAGCCATTCACTTTGGCCCCGGCTTTTGTTAAGCTTCATTGTGCCTGGAATCTGGATCACATGGAGGAAAGTTCCCCCTCCTCCCCCAGGCAGCCATGGTGGGGGGGCAGAGCAGCAAGAAAGCCCTTCCGTTCCCCAGGCAGGGCCGCAGCTCTCAGGCTGGGAGCTCTGGGTTGGAACAAAGCAAGGAAGAGGTGCCTGGATGGGCCTTCCTCTCTCCCTCAAGGAAGGCCCCTTTCCATGTATGTGTGTGTCGGGGTGGGGGGGGGACAGGGTTGAGTAAGGAAGAGAGGGAAGCACCGGATGGC
Source organism: Cyclura pinguis (assembly GCA_030412105.1). Taxonomy (NCBI): domain Eukaryota; kingdom Metazoa; phylum Chordata; class Lepidosauria; order Squamata; family Iguanidae; genus Cyclura; species Cyclura pinguis. Next base: position 634,264 of record CM059607.1, read on the forward strand.
TGAAGCCAAATCCCCGGGACTGTGCAAGATGGACACACACACAGGCACCAACACACCCTGAAGCAAAGATAAGGAGGGGCTAGGTCAGACCCCAAAGAAGGTCTATTTCAGTAAAGTCTGCTCCAGGAAATTCAGATGCCATCCTTGCCCAGAAAGAGTATGTAAAAGCACACAGACACCCAGAGGTTTAAGGCTGCCCAGCAGCATCATTTCATTGGTTCAGCATCAAGATGGCTGCCGAGTGTGAGCGAGACAGGGAGCTGAGTATCACCAGCATGGGGGGGGGGGGATTAGGGTAGACATGTTGGCTACACAGCAAAATATAACAAAATCCAAAATGCACAAGCAATGACGCCTTTTTTTTTTTGGTCCAGCTCCAAAGCACAAAATACATTATGCAAGCTTTTGAATCTTCACTGGCTTCTTCATCAAGCAAGGATGTTCACTAGGGAAGACATCCTGGCGGCATCCAACGGCAACAAGTTGTGGACAATCCTCCCGCCCCTGCCAAAGGGATGGCCGGCAGCCCCAGTGATGCAGACCCTGAGCAGCAACTATCAAGGCAGAGCCAGCCTGCCTTCTGAATGAGGTTGGGCACAAGCGGTTTCTACCATACTAGCAGTGCCAACCTCTTCACACCTTCACTAGGGTTCCAACACAGGTGTAAAAAAAGAACAGAATGGTCTGCACCAGGAGTGGACAGCCCCCAGCCCCCACCAGTTCCCCCAGCCCTCTGAATGTCACACCCTAGTCCCCCACAACCCCCAAAACAGCTGCTCCTGGAAGCCTCCTAGGGTGGGGGCCCCCCCTTACAGCCTTGCTTCAGTATCCAGGTGTTCTGGGAGTGGCGGCATCCCACAAAATGAAAAGGTACTCCCAGTCTCTTCCATTTTTAGAAAAAGAAATCTGGGGGATTTTTTTTGGAAGAAGGGCAGCCCATAGCTACTTCTAGGGACCCCCTCCCAAAGTCCCCGCTGCCACTATTGCCTAGATCATTTGAGGAAGCCTCTCCCCACTGATCAGCCATGGGGCCAATTAGGTCCAATTCCCCAGCCCAGGTGGACCAGATCCCTGCGGGAAGAAGATCAAGCAGGGCTCATCCTCCACCCCATCTCTCTCAAAGCAAAGCCCAGGGACAGCCTTGGTTTTTTTGTGGGGGGAAAGTTGCTCACAAAACATCTTCTGCACAGAAAATATGCACAGTAAATGTTGTTTCCTGCACAGAAGATGCTGTTTTCTGGGGGAGAAAAACCTCTACATCCAAATTTTCTGCAGAATAAGTCCTGAACTACGAACACTCTTCAGAAGTTCCAAAGACTTCCTGGCAGCAGTAAGAAAACTGCTAAAACTCATTGTTTCTTTGGAAAACAAAATCAGCAAAGAACTACATCCCTACTGCAGTGGTGAGTGGGGGAGAAGGAGACGCTGCAAGCCAACGTCCAACAAACCACAACACAAGGCATCCACAACTCCTCAATCCTAAAAAGCTCCTGCACTGGTCCGTCAGAGGAGATAAAGGATGGCAGCCTAGAACAGCCCTCCGTCCTCGGCCTGGTCCAGACCAAACAGGCCAGCAGCAAGGTCACTGCTTTGACAGGCCAAAGTGATTTCTAAATGAAGTGATAAAATGAGAAATCTCTAAATGAGGTGATTAAATAAGAAATATTTCACAACTCAGGGTTTCCACTCACCTCATCAGACTCATCAGACAAGGTCTTTAACAAGATGGGAAACAGGCTGTCTGTGTGCCGGAACATCTGGAACCAGAAAGACAACAGTCATGGAGGAGAAATCCAACAGCGCAACCAAAGGAAACCTGCTGTGTCCAAAAGGCAGGTGTAAAAAGAACAAGCAAGACAATTTAGGTTTTATCATCTCCACCCACCCACCCACCCTCCTTCCCTCCCTCTTCTGGCCTTCCTGGGTGTGTCAGGAGTGGGAAGAGATGGGACAGCTGAAGCAGTTGTGGACTTGCCTTGCGAGGGGTCTTGATGTACAAGTGGTAGAGCCACTTCAGGACTGCAATCCGTGTCATCATCCCAGCGCTGGCATCATGAAGGTGGCAGTCCAGCACCTGGACAATCCCGTCAAGGTTCAGGGTCACCTGGATTCGTTCCGTGCTGCAGATAAAGGGAGACACAACCAAGAGCCAGTTGCCCCAGACTGAGGAAGGTCTCTCATCAAGAGGATGGCCACCAACTCCCAGCGCGCTTCAGGGGCACTAGAGGTGTCTGTCACTCTCAGATTTAAACAAGTCAGTAAATGGTATTTCTAACTAAGATTATATTTGAGTTACAGTGACACCCTCTGGCATCACAATGAAATTGCTTCAAAGAGGACAGAAAACCTTTAAACACTCTCACAAAAGCAGAGATTTGAAGAGTCTCTTTTCGAGGTAGAAAGGTGGACTACAAATCAAGGTAAAAAGTACATTGTTCTCTAGCGCTAAAACTAGAATCTGAATGCAGAATCCAAGCAGCAAAGTTCAGTCACAGAATGGGGCTTCCTGTCCTTTTGTGGGTGCAGAGAAGGGAGCTGGTGAGGATGATCCTCCTCCAGTCCCCCAGGCCTGTCTCTAGGAAATACCCCACCAGCACCACCGCCTCTAGCCTCCCAGAGTTCAGCTGAACTTCCTCTCTTTCCCCATCAGGCCCCACCCTAATCCTTATACCTTCTTTCTCCTCTGCCAGAATTCTTGCTGCCTGGAAGGGTCACCACGGGAACCCCTAAGACTGGACATCAATCACTTCCCAGTGGCTTCGAAAACCTTCTCTCAACACCAGGAGAAATTCTCCTCCAGCAAACTGCACATAGTCCTGACCAGCTTTCATACTGGACCTGCAGCACCCAGAAACCATCTGCCAGGATTCAGTGGCCCCACATGGTGGTCAGCTCAAGTGCAGGAAGGCACAAACAAGTCCGCCCTCCTCCTCTCTTGACAGGCCATAAGAAATCCACCTCTTCCTGGCCAAAGATCTGCCAACAAGAACAGCTGAAACGATTTACCTGGCTGGCATGAAAACGCTGGTGTTGCTGAAGCTGGAATCACCAGAGGCATCAAGGGAGCCTATGAGGGAGAGGCAGGGCCCTGTTAGACTGAGCCGGGCACACTGTGGCCAAGGTCTGAGGTATGAGGGAACAGGCAACACACAAGACTCACCGCTAGAGACAACCCCCTGCTTGGAGAGAGACTCCTCTTGGTCCGCCTCTGCTGGGAGTGTCGTGGCCTGCTTGCTCTCATCCATCTCGTCATCTTCCGGAATGACTAGTTTCATCAGGCTCTGGTTGCAGACGTTGGCCGCCTCTTTGATGCCTAAAAGTCACCAAGGTAAGGAACACTTCCCAAGTTAAGTGCCTAAAGACAACTTCAGGAGAAACTCACTGGACAGCCACAAGCAGGTCACAGACAAGACCCCGGACCCTAGGAGAGTTTCCGGCAGGGGATGGGGAAGAGCAGCTTTAAAACACCTGGGAGCCCTGAACTGCACCGCCTGGCATCTGTTGTAAAAAAGGCTCTCTCTGCTGAAGGGGAAATGATCCTTCTTTCTGCTTCTTTCCAAAATACAGGTTGAGCTGCCCTTATCCGAAAATCCAGAACCCAAAAAGCTCCAAAACCTGAAACTCTTTGCTATCAGCCACCCACTTCTGCCTTTGAGGCAGCGGCTTCGGCATTCCTGCTTGTTTGTCTCTCACATCCTCAGCCTCTCTTTCTACAAGTGGCTGGTGGCAAAAAGAGAGACATGAAGGATCTGAGAGACAAACCAGCAGGAGCGCTGCAGTCACCAGCCACAAAAAAGTGGAAGCAGGCAGCTGTGAAACAGCAGGAGACATGGATTCATGCCAAGCATTGTCCTTGGATTTCTGCCACTTCACAGATCCTTCACCTTTCTCCAGCCTTGCATCTTGTACACAACACAAGTAGTAAACAAACAAGACGTGAGACTATTCCAAAAAAGTATGGTATTCCAAAACCACCCAAATTGGAAATATGGACCGCTTCTGGTCCCAAGCTCATCAGATAAGGGAGGCTCAACCTGTATCTGCAGATCTCCCCACACATACACCCACTACCCTGTGGGCCTCGCCCTACAGCAGCTCCTGCAAGGGGTGAGGGTGGGGACTTGCTCAGAGGAAGTACCCCAGGAAAGGCATGGCTCTGCAGTCGAGCAGGGTGCTCCGCTTTGCAGGCTGGTTGTCAAATTCTGCATCAGATATCTGATGCAGAACAAGCTTTTAAAAAGACACACACTCTTGGAATAGAGCACAAGCCCTAAAACAAAGGAGAATGATGGCGTTTCTCTCAGACTACCGTGCTGAAAGAGTGCTTGCCATGAGACCACTCAGTGCCTACGCCCTGCCCGCCACAAGGCGCCAGGGCAGCAGCAGCAGCCACTGCAAGGATACTCTTCTTCCGGTCATCGTAGGAGAGGCATGGCAGCACGGCCGTCAGGATCCCTGAGGAGTAGGGCAGCATGACCCGGCCGGCCAGCTGGATGAACTCACGCATCCAGCACATGGCTGTCAGCTGGATCAGGTCGTCTGCAGGGAGTAGAAGAGGAAACAGAGGCATGGTGAGTAGCTGCCTGGGCCTGGAAGGAACACACAGAGCCCAGTCCCTTCCAGTACAGCAGGGGCACACGTGCTCTACGCAGCACCACACAACAAAAAGGGGAGGCGAAGGCACTATCTGTTCCACGACCACCAATGCACAGGGGATGGACCCCTCTCAACAGCCCCTGCCATTTTCTGCTCCCAAATCGGGAACTGGGGTCTGGGAGTGCTCCTAACAGTCCAAGGAGGTTCTTTGGGAGAAGGGTGGAAAGTCAAGAGGGAAAAGGGAGCAGGAAGATGGAGGGAGCTCTAGGCAGGCGACGTGGTACGGGAACAGAGGGGGAAAGCAACACCAGCTCACCAGAGGCCTGGCAATGGATGACAAGGATGTTGGCCATTTCGGCAAACTTGACACTGGAAGGGTTCTTCTTAATCTCCTTCAGAAACTCACCAAGGACCACTTCACACCTGCAAGGAAAGGGAGAAAGGGCCAGAGGCTCAGAGTGCGCTCTCCCTCTCTCTCTCTCCCTCTCTCTCTCCATTCTTCCCTTCCCAGAGAGGTTATTCCAGGCCTACTGAAGCACAACATGCAAACACAGCACTGGACTCTTGACTCCCAAAACGTACTCACATTTTACGGATCTCCTTGCTGTTGTCCCCCAGGATCTGGAAGAGACCGTCTAAAATCTCTGGGAGGTAATCCAGAAGATTGATATCAGGAACAGACTCTAGCACCAAGATCTGGCTCAGAGGGAAAAGAAAAGCAGAATAAAACAAGGCGCCTACAGTGGGAAGAGAAACAGCCTTTGAAAAAGGCATTCTGGTGCCAAACTCAAGGATCAAGGTGGTATTTTCTGAATGTGGCAGCAACATATCCAACAGGAGAGGGAAGACCAAGAAGGAACTGGGGTGGGGCAGAGACCTACAGTACTTCTGGGACCACCACCAGCCTGCCTGGACGGTTTATGCCAAGCCAGGAGCTAAGGTGTGCGGATGCCTTTTGTCCTTAAAAAACAAGACTGCCTTAGACCACCATTCTCCAGGGACAAAGCACAGAGAAGTAAGTAAAAGCATGGAAAGTCAGCAATGGCCTATAGGGGACTGCCTGAGAATGGCTGAGCACAACCACGTGGCCCTGAAGGAAAGGGTCGAAAAAATGGAGCTTGCCTGCTCTTCAGTGACAAACTGCACACCAGTGTCAGGGAGAAGAAAGGACCTTTTTTTCCCCACAAAGAAAATACCCTGTAACGAGCAGCCTCAAAGAGAACCATCGCTGGACAGAAACCACAGCCACTAATACATACTCCACTGTATGTCCCAGAATCTAAGGGCAGCACACAACATCATCAACTAAAACAATTTCACATATGAAACAGGAAAGCTTGACTTGCAATCTAAAACTGACCAACAGATCAAAATGACTTAAAACCACTGCAACTGTATACAGGTATAATCTGGGTAAAACTGTTATATCCGAAAGGCTTTAATGAAAAGCCTGATTGAGATGAATGTTGGTATTATTTAGGTAACAGGTTTGACACCTAAATAAAGCCAACATTCATCTCAATCAGGCCTCTAAAAATGCTGTTTACATCACCACCTGCTCTGAAATACCAGCATCAGAACGTTTTAAGTCTCTTTTGCATCATTGGGGGTTGCCACAAAACTCACTGGGCAATAGAAAGACACCCCAGAGAAGTCAGACTGGCCCACTCCCTACTTTTTCTCTGCAGCTGAGTAAAGATGTTTTTTTCTGACAGGCGTTCAATGTGTGATTATATCTGGACTGTCTGCAAAAAGGTGCTGAATATAGTTAACTGTTCTAAAGTTGCTGAACTTATGGGTGTGTGAGTTTTTAATTATGTATTTTAACTTTGTTTTAATTATTTTCAAGCACCTAATTGTGTTTCGATTTTTGCATTACATGGTTTTTAACTATGGCCATTTCCGCACTAGCCTGCTGTAGCGCTATGATTCCACTTTCAACGTCCTATGGAATCCTGGGGTTTGCAGTGTTGGGAGGGGCTGTCCGGCCCCTCCCGAAACTCCAAACCCTAGGATTCCATAGGATGTCGAAAGTGGAATCATAGCGCTATAACAGGCTAGTGCGGAAATGGCCTATGTCTTTTTAAGTGTTGTAAGCCACTTCTGAGCCCCGTCTTGAAAAAAAAGTGGAGTATAAAGATAACAACAACAACCTATCCTAGTCTACTCCATAACATTATTGTGACTATAAACTGGGTTGGGGGAGAGGCACATATGACAACTTGAGTCCCCTGAAGAAAGCACAAGGCAACAACGTGATAAAGGAAAAAAAGCAACAGACAAGAATTAGAAAACTGAGAAAGGGGAAAGACACAGGCCCCTTCTTCAACCTCCGAACACTCACCCAGGAAATGATGAACTGTCGCGCATACTGGTTGTTGGAGTAGATCCTCTCGCGCAGCAGGGGAATGAAGCTCACCAGGTCAAATTTGTTACTTTCAGTCACGATGTCCTGCAAAGCCACAGCAACCACCAGTGATCCCAAAGAAATCCCCATAGGGCTGGAGCCCTGAGTAAAAGCAGGATCCACTCCCAGATTCCTTCCCTCTTGGAGGTTAGCTGTCAAATGGCTCTAAAGCAGTGGCCCTCCACCTGTGGTTCCCCAGCTGCTTCAGACTCCCAGATATTCCCAGCCGGCATGGCCAGTGATCAAGGATTCTGGAACGTGAAGCCTAAGGCACCAGGAGGGGTAAAGATTCAGGACCTCTGCTCTAAGGCACAGTCCATCACCCTACCTAGAAATTCTAAAAATGTCATGAGATCCCAGTGTGTTTTTCTTCAGGCAGTTGAAGTCACAATTAATACAGTTTCTCTCTTCTTTAGCTGCCCCTTTCCTTTACGCTGCATCTTCAGACCACCCGCAGAGTCATGGTTTGGTGGGTATCTCAGAATCTAACTTTCAAAAGGTAAACATGTAACCACACCCTTCTTCTATGTAGCTCAGCAATCTGTGTCACAAGGAATGACGGAAGCCAAAGGAAGTCATGAAATCTCAGGGCCCACTCTAGGACACTGGAGGGCCACAGGCCTCGCAGTCCCCCCAACCCAGGAGGAGGAGAATGTGAACACTGAGCTATTTTTCCACATGGCCTCCAACCTTCTAAACTGCTGCATACAAAGGAAGAAGGCTCGCCACTGCTCGGCCCATGCTCTGGGACAGGGGCTAGCAAATGCCCAACTTCACCAGGCAATGAGGCCAGCTCTGCAAGACCCACTTTTCATATTCACTGCCAGTTTTAAGGACAGCCTAGTTTCAGGATGCCTGCTTCTCTGAGCTGCTTGGCTCAACTGACGGTGACTCACTGCCTATTAAGACAGAAAACAGCAATGCTGCTCTTTGGCGGGCAAAATCACAGCACCAGGCTCCCTGCAGCGTGCCTTCTGCAGCTGGAAATGACCTTGCAGGATGGCTCTGAGGCACATTCCCAGCCCAGCCCAGCCCTGCCCTCCCACTGGCTTCAGATGTTCTGCTTGCACACGTTCATGTGCTCAGTACACAACTGCCTAATCTTATCAAGTCCATTCTTACAGAACCTCTCTGTAGATGCTGTATCCTGTTGTTGCGCAAGATTCATCGCGCAAAATTTGTTGTGCACATGTGTATGCACCACTTCTATGAACAATTGAAACAAAGACAGTCCCTAAAGATGTTGAGTGAGAAAACCATGTCACCCCTGCCCAGAGATGTGCATGGAAAGGCCCACAGGTACTTCATGGGCAAAAGGCCCACAGCACTTTAGGACTTGCTGCCACAATTCCTGGTGTCATAAACGGATAGCCAGGATAAGTTTCCACAACTGGATCTCCACCACCAGCCAAGCCCATTCTCACCTCCTTCCCCATGCGCACACACCGATCAAACCAGAGGAACACTGGAAATATTGCACTCCCACCCCCAGTGCATGATTAGCCCCAGTCAGAAAGAAGTACCTTCAGAAGCCGGTCCAAAAGTTCAGAACCACTTTTTACATTTGGATCTGGATCTGCAGCAAGCTAGAAAAGGAAAGAGCCAGAGAGACTGTAGTTTGGTTGAGCCAAGCAAGCAACCCAGCCTCAGCCCTGAAAGGAACAGGGATCCCCTTCTGGCTGGTCTTGGTACCAAGGAAGTTGTCAGGCTGCCTTGAACCCTCCTCCTCCCCCCCCCCCAGCAGGGGAAAAGCAAGGCCTTCTGCTGGAACCACCTGGAAACAATCACGTCTCACTACTTCCAAGCACCTCTGACCTCTTTACCCAGGGGGGTAAAGGCAGAGACAAGCCCTGCTCCATCTTTTGTGCAGTGGGGCCAGACACCACATTAAGACCTGCAGCTTCTGCCAGCTGCATGGCCGATACATTTACATTTAAAATCAGCTGTGAACCCCTGAACTATAAGGGACGAAAGTCTTTCTAGCCCTTGCTAGAGGGCTTCAGGAACCAAATTCTTCTGGAGAAACAAGCTGATGACATCAACAGAAGAGAAACCATTCCTCAGAGATTTCTGTCACTATTCCTCAGTCATTTTCTGTCCAGCTAATTCTAAGTGAGGCCATGCAAGTTGAGTATCCCTTATCCAAAATGCTTGGGACCAGAAGTGTTTCAGATTTCGGAATATTTGCATATACATAATGAGACTATGTACCGTTCTTTTGTCAATCTTTCTCCTCTCGCCTTCTTAACGTAAGAAACATGAAAGAATTATGGAGGGTCACTTAGGATTGTGCATCCAGGTCCAAGCAAACCTCTGTAATTCTCTCATGTTCCCTACAGGAAGAAGACTGGATTCCACTCTTCAAAACTCTCAGATTTTGCAGCTTTTCAGATAAGGGATATTCAATCTGTACACAAATGAGCATCCCACCTCCCAAATGGCTCCAAACCAGGAATCTGGACAGCAGAGAAACATTTCATACAGAAGCAGTTTTCAGCCTGCACACTCTGAGCAGAGAAAGCCCATTACCTTGCTCAAGCCATCAAACAGCACATTGAAGTGAGGGAGGACAGAACCCCTGGCCACTTTCACAATGTTGTAGAGTGCCTCACACGCATAGTACCGCAGGCGGCTGTCAGCATCATTGAAGCAAGTCAGCACAGGCTCAATCAGCTCCTTCAAGTACAACCCAGAGTCCTGGCAAAGGAAACAGCAGAGGGCATCATGGAAGATCCAATATGAATCCAACATTTTCCTCCTACAGTTGCCAAACTCAGGAGCATGCTGGTCCACCCCAGCTCCAAGTATGTAGATGCCCCAGGGTTGCATGTAACCAGCACTGACCCCAGCTTTTTGCAACCCAAGACAAAACAGCAAGTCTCTTGCTGTTCCCCCACCTTTAAACTGCCAAACAGTTTAAGAAATCCACAAGTGCCTTCCCTCCTGCCAAGCAGTAAAAATACAACTGTACTAAATCCAGTAAGAACCAATTTGCTGCCTTTTAATGACGCTCTTGAGTAGCTGTCTAAAGCAACATTCTCACCCAACCTAATGGTAAGGCTAGTCCTACAAGCAGCTCCAATGAGCTGGAGCCACGGATAGCTCCCTGCATACATGAGAAGCCTGATTGTGTCCTGCTATCCTTTTCAGAGTATCATTCTCGAAGGCTCACCATGCTCATTTTTGTGAAAACTAGAATGACTTCAAATATGCACTCTAGTTTCCATCTTGATATATTACACACAGAATGGAGCCCCTTCCTAAAGAATACTCTTCTCTAACTCTGAATTGCCTGCTTAGCTCTCTCTCCTTTTTCCGCTCCTTGATGTTTGTAGGTGTTATGCATTAGAAACCTGAGTCCCAGCTGCATGTTCTCGCAACCTAACCATACTGTCCTCCATGAGCCTGACCAGACTTTCAGAACACACATTGCTCCATGGAGAAATAAAGGGAAAAGACCAACTGTGGATTTTAGTACGCAACAATACTTCCTCTCCAAGTGACCCCAGTTTTTTTTCCCTTGGGGAGACGGGCTTTGCATGACTGTGGACAGAGAAGTTGCAGTACTTGCTCAAGAAAAAAATATATCAAAATATATACCTCCGTAAACATCTTTATGTGACAAAATCAAAGAGAGAGAAACTTTGGAAGTTCCAGTTATTTTTGCACTGCCAGCCGAGCCACGAAATAAAAAAGGAGGTGCGGCTCACCACGCAACAGCCACAGACTTCCCACTCCCTCCACGCCGGGCGCAGTGCTCAGGCCCTTCTAAGGGTGGCCAAAGGGTGCACCTACCTTCCCGAGGGCGATGGAGCACGCGGCCAGGCCTATGAGGCCCCCTTTCCGACTGTGGGGGTGCTGCGAGAGGGCAAACTCTTGGGACAGGATCAGAATCACGTGCTTAATCTGAGCTGTGCTATTCTGAGCCACAAACTCCCGCACCAGCCTAGAACGAGGAGGAGAGGAGAAACACGCGCGCGTTTGTTTCTAATTTATTAAACCTGTGAGCGATACCGCAATTCTATATTTTCTCACCCCGTGAAAACCAAAGAGCGGCCTATACCGGCGCTACTCAGAGTACCAGCCGCCGGACCGGCGAAGCTCCCTGAGCCACTGGCTGCCGGTCCTTGGCAACCCTCCAGGAAGGAACCCAGGAACCCAGCGGGCGCAAATCTAGCGCCGTCCCCCACACGAGCTGGCCCGAGAAGGGCCGTCCGCACGACCAGGGACCCTCCCGGCCGGGACCGCTACGGCTGGCCGGGAATGGCCCCCCGGGGTCTCGCCCACAGCCTGACCCCGGGCCCACCTACTCTTCCCCGCCTCAGGCGGCTTCCCGGCCCCAGCCTGGCCCCGAAGGGGAGAAGGCAGCCTCGCTAACAGCCGGGGGGCCTCGGGAGCGGGGCCTCCCGGGGCGGCCTGCGCCTCGGCTCCCCGCTTCCTCTGCGCCGGGGCCGGGAAGGCAGCCGGGCCCGCCAGGAAAAGATGCAGCAGCGCCGCCGCCCGCCCGCCGGCTTACTTCTCGATCTCCAGCGCCGCCACCTTCCGCTTCTCGTAGAGCTTGTCGTTGAGGGCGCGCACGATGCTCGGCGTGAGCGGGGAGAAGTCCTTCTCCGGGTTCATCGCGCCGCCGCCGCCGGAGACCGGGAGGGGGGGAGCGGGAGGACGAGGCCCCCGGGCAGCCCCGCGGCGCCTTCGACGGGGACCCGGAGGGGCTACCCGCGGTCGGGCGGTCGGGCGGGCCGGTCTCCCCTCCGCCGAGAACGGCCGGGCGGTCCCTCTCCTCCCTCAGCTCCTCCGCTCCCTCTCCTCACCTCACCAGGCGGCGGCCATATTGGGCCCGCTCACATGACACCCCGGGTGTTTCCTGCTTCCGCCGCTGGTCCCGCCCCTCTTTCCCGGAAAAGGGGGAAACTCCGCCTACTTCTGTTTGCCATTGGGAGGCGGCGAGAAGAGAGGGGGCACGTGCGGCGCACGGCTTATGACGTGAAGGGAGCGACGGAGAGAAGGCGGGGGCGGTTTCGTTTTCGCTTTCGCTGCGCGGTCGAGCCCGGGCGGTCGCTGCAGCTCGCCCCGGTAGACGCCTCGCTTTAAGTAGTGGCAGGAATATATCTGCACATGTTTTAGAGAAGACCGCAGCCCTGGCAGCCTTGCGGGGTCGACCACTGGGGGCGGGGAGGGAAGGCGCGTGGGCGGCCCCTGGGGGTCAGCCCGCGGCCGAGGTGCCGGGGGTTGTTCTGGGCCGTGCAGGGCGCGCAAAACAACGCTCAGATTTTAAGAGCGGGAGTGGCGGGAATGCTTATAACTGGGGGGAAACGTGCAAGCGTGCTTTAGTCGAGGAGAGAGCGCAGAAATTGGATAAAATGCGTGAATAAGTACACATGAGTTTCCACCCGGAAGCAGCAGCAGCAGCAGCAGCAGCAGCAGCAGCTGGGGTCCGGAACCTTTGAGCCTTGACACCCCCAGCTCTGCAGGGGGGCAGCTGGGTGGGGGGGCGGAGGAGGCACCGGGGGGCTGAGGGAGCCCCCGCGTCCCGCTACCAGCATCCTCTCTCACGGGGGTGGGTTCGTTTAGCCTCTGCTCTAGATCGCGAGATTCCACTGACAACTGACAGCCATCGGGCCGTGGGGCTAGGACTCTGGAGACCGCGGTTCGCATCCCTGCTCGGCCACGGAAACCCACCGGGTGCCCTTGGGTAGGTCACACTCTCTCAGCCTCAGAGGAAGGCAAAGGCAGACCCCTCCCCCCGAAGAAATCTGGCAAGGAGAATCCTGTGATAGCTCACCTTAGAGTCGCCATAGTTCAGAAGGGGCTTGAAGCCACAGGGCAACTGCCGCCGCCACTTTCTGGTATTGAGAGATCTGCGGCTCCTGGCCTTGCTTTTTCCCAACTGGCATCCAGAATCCAGGCCAGCAGCCAAGTTATGACAAACTTTTTAGCGCCTCCGCTTTGTTCAGTAACTTTATTTCAAAATAAAGGCCTATGTAACAAAACTTTCTGAGTGTGGACTTAGTCGTGAGATCATCCTGCCCGTTCCCACATTGCAAGTTTGAGCTGCCGCCATTACTAGCTGACCTAGTGGGCTGAGTTTTCCCTTGGAAATAAAATCCCTGAAGATAAGTTGGTTGCCATGGTGTGTGCTGTCCCCTTTCTACATGCAGAGCCTGTCTTTATTTGGCCTAATCCACGCCTGTTCATGTAATGCTGGACCTAACCAGCCCTCCTCCCTGCTTGTCCTGTGTCCCACAAGGATTTTCTTCCTTACTCTTCAAAAGGCGGAAGGCGGGGAGTGTGCTTGCAGTAGTACTCAAAGAGCAAGAAACAAGAATGCCCTCAGTTTCCACCAAATGCTTAAACAAAAGAGACAACAGCCAGAGCTATCCACTAGCTCATTTCTCGGGCATGATGCCCTTGAGATAATAAACCCAGGAGACCCCTGAGCCCATCCCAGCTGCACGAGGGCAAGAGACCACCAGCTTGCTGGTGACAGGGGCTTTGCTGCCACTGGGGTTCCCATCAAAGGAGACCAGGATGGAGGCAGATTTCTTTGGCCGAATGGTTTCTGTGGCCTTGATGGTGAAGGCGGGGTTCTCCACGAGGTAGGTGAAGGCCATGGCCTGCATGAAGACGTTCTTAAAAGGGATGGTGGTGCTGCTGCCAGCCCTGATCTGAATCGGGCCCTGTGGCTTGGGGGGGACAGAAGTTCCACGGAGGGGGATCACGTAGTCACCCCCAATGGCAGATGACAGGAGAAGAGTTCCCCTCGACTCCCCCAGCTGGCAAGGCTCAAAGGTCACCTCCACAGGGACTTCGGTGCCCGCCTGGGATCCTGCAGGTGCATTAATGACTTTGTCCACGTGGAAGTCAGGGCAGTCAATCTGAAGAGAGAGACAAAGAGTGTGCCACAGGCACTGTGCTGGCATCGCGGAGCAGACAGAGAGGGCACATCAGGGACCCAGCCCTTTTTTGGAGTGCCAGAAACCCCCATGGTGAGTTTGCCTTAGGGTTGCCATAAATTGGAAATGACTTGAATGCACAACAACAGCAGATATAATCCAGCCTAGTCATGAGAAGGAATTGTTCCAGCTGGACCAGAGCCCTCAAATCAACTGTTGGATCATGAAACATCACACAAGTAAATCCTTAATGGATCTCAGTGGGTCTACTCTAGCCAGGACAAACCAACAGGATTTAAGCCAACGGCGTGATGGAAATAAGCCCAGGCTGTCCTTTGTTTCCCACCCTGAGGCCTGTGGCAGCACCAGCAGCAGCAGCACTGAGGTCTTCCAGGCTGGTTTGGGAAAGGGGCAAGAGGCAACCCTTCAACTCACCTTGGTGAAGTACTCTGTCTTTTGGCGGGTGTAGTTGACAAACTTGGCAACCATACTCTGACTGCTGCCCAGCATGGTGTTGAAGTGCAGGGTCTTTTCTGCCCGGGGGGGAGTAGCCTTCAGGATCAGATCATACTGGAAGGACCCCAGGTCAGTACTGTTGAGCACCAGGCGCCCCCCGGTTTCTCCTGGTCTCATGGGCTGGAACTCAAATGCAAGGACTCCCTGAGAAGGAAAAGATGGGAGGGATGGGTGCAGAGAGTAGAGGAAGGAAGGGAGCAACTTCTCAAGTGAAGAAGGGGAGGGGTGCCTCTAACTGAAGACCTCTGAAACCCCACTCCGCCCTGCTGCATGTCTGTGAAAAGGCGAATGCTCAGCCAGGCATGCTATGTTAGTCTCTCACACACACTAGACCAAGGGTTGTGATGGGATCCTTCAGCCAACTAGACATTTTGGAATTGAACTCTCTGGCACCCAAGCTGGAAGGCTTGAAAGCTATGGGCGCAGAGTGGGAGCTGAAGTCCAAAAAGCCTGGAGGAGCACAAGGTCTCCAGCCTTTTGTGGCCTTGGTAGGGAAGAGCACCCCCACTCTGTGCTCCATGCGCAGCACCAGTACAGTGATCAGAGGAGACGCGTGAGAGGGAAGGCCAAGCAATGCTGAGGGACCTTTTTAGGCTAGCATTTAGGAAGAAAAACCTCCCCCTCCACACACCAGACTGTCCTCAGATGAGCTTGTTTCCAACTGAGTGGACACAAACACAACGCTTGCGTGTCCTCCTTACCCTCCCTGCCCCCATAAATCTTGCTAACACGCTGGAAAAATGGAAGGGGAGTCATGTCAACGCTGCCCAGCAGCAAAATTCATGCAGAAAAGGAGGAGAAGGCTGGAGCAGATGCCAGCATTTTTAACAGGCAGGGGGTTTCTGGAAGGAGATGAATAGAGGACAGGAAGGGATGGAGGGGGAGAGAAAGAAGGGGTGATGCTTTGCAGAAGACAGGATGCATAAAGCACAGGAAGAAGAGAACATGGATTTATTGTGGAGGAGGAGGAGGAGAGATTTGGGCAGAGCGTATTTCAGGCAGAGCGAATGCAGGAGGAAATGTCCAAGGGATGGGGGTGGCTGTGCCAGGCCACAGAAGGCAGGCAAGCAGAATCAGGTCCCAAGGCAGCACAGAGGGACTGGCAATCAGGTTTCAGGCAAAGGTGGCCAGGGGCTGGAAGAGGGCTCTCAGATGGGGAACTGAATCTAGGAAGGGTTATAGGAAGAAAAGCAGCTAAGCACCTGTCAGCTGCCCAGGCTACCAGGCCGGACCAAGGTGATGAGCTACAGTCCACGTTTTGCTATTAAATAGCCAGGATGTTTTTTTTCCCCAGGCCCAAGAACTTCTTCAGCCCCCTGGGCTGCCTGAGTCTCTGGTTCAAGTCCCCAGGTGCTGGCTTACAGTTGGTAAGAACCTTCCCTAGACCGAGGAAAGGAGAGATAAAGCCTTCAAAGACAGAAGAGGGGAAGAAAAAGAGGAACTTGAAGAAACAAAGCCTGCTGGAGGAGAGGAAAATTCAAGTGTCTGGAAGAGAAAAAAAGGTAAGAGAAAGAAAAAGATCACACAGGTATAGTTCCAGCAAACGCCAAGTGACGCTTTAGCAATCCTAGCTCATGCTTACTGGTCCCACAAACAGGATTCCTCACCACTGTGGTCAGTATTCTCTTTATCCACACAGGAGGCACCTTCCTACCTCAGACTGAGCAGGGACGATGAACTGGGGTGGCATGTTGATGTCAGGCACTTTGCAGTCGGTATTGAATGTCACGGGGTAGTGGAGCGGGTTCTCCAGCTTCACGGAGGAGGAGGTGCTTTGCCGGACAGGGGCGGTCAGCTCGATGGTGCCAAGGGGGCCGCAGGGGATGGCCTTGAAAGTGACCAAGTAGAACAGGAATTCCTGGGTAGACTCGTTGCGGAAGGTCACCTGCGGGCAGCCACAGAAGGCGGGGGAGCATGGTGAGATCTAGGAGCAGTGGCGGGACCCCCTGGCTGAAGCCGGGGCCAAAGGGGATGCAAAACAAGGCTTGTCTAGTGCTTCTGAATCCTCCTTTCCTCTCCCCATTCTCCCTTGTATGCATGCCTGCGCGCGCGCCCACACATTTTCCTCTGTTCCAAGCTAGTGTGCCACAGCTGGCCCTCCTGCTTTTCAGAGAGGTTGAGCGTTCCCTGCAGGAACTCATCAGCCCTGAAGCAATGAGGGATTGCAGTTGCCCCCACCTCTGTCTGGTCTGATCCAAGACTAAAAGGGAAATGTGAAATGGGTCGTTGTCGTCATGTCTCTTCAAGTCATTTCTGACTTACAGTGACCCCAAGGCAACCCTATCATGGGGTTTTCTGGGGCTGAGAGTGTGTGATGCACCCAAAGTTACCCAGCGGGTTTCTATGGCCAAGCAGGGAATCAAACCCTGGTATCCAGGGTCATAGTTCAGCACTCAAACCACTACACCGCATTCGCTCTCATGAAATGGATCGGGGCCAGGAAAATCAGGCAATCCCTTATCGGCTGACACAGGTAACAGAGGCAGAGTTTATTGGGGGAAAGTGACAGTACAATCTCGGCCACAGAGATATATCTGTGAAGTCCCACAGCAGAAAGGGTCCCAAGCTCATCGTCACACAAACAGCACAGCCTTCTTGCTGGTGATGATTGGGGTGTGTGTGTGTGTGTGTGTGTCTGTGCCTGTGTCTGTGTCTGTCTGTCTGTCTGTCTGTATGCAAGCCTTCATGTCACCTGTTGACTTGTGTCATGAATTTCTCAGGCAAGAGATCCTTAGAGGTGGTTTTTCCAGTTCCTTCCTCCTGAAGGCAGGGCCTGGCAGCAGTTCCTGGGCTGCCGGGCTGCCTCTGGAGTCCGCAGCGCTTTGGACGCAGCAGCCCTGGCAGCATGTGGGGCTCTGGGAGGGGGAGCCCTCCTCACCTTGGCACTGTAAATGCCTTCCTTGTAAGAAAAGAAGGTGAGCTTGTGGTCCTTCTTGGCGGAGGCTGCTACTTCCACATAGTCCAGCGTTTTCAGGGTGGTGGTCACCTCCAGCCTCTCCGGTTTCAGCAGGTCAATGGTTACGTGGAACCTGGCAGAGGAAGGACAGGGAGTACCCAGTTTGCAGGAATTACGCACAGGATGAAGAAGGTAGATGTCAAGAAGTTCTATATTCTCTCTCTCTCTCTCTCTCTCTCTCTCTCTTATGACCCTGGAACCCAATGGAGAGTCCCATCCACTGAAGCTGAACAGTGGGAGAATCAAAACAGATAAAAGGGACTGCTTCTTCACAGAGCACTTAAATAAACTTCAGAATTCACAGACACAGAATCACTAAATGTTCCTCATGCCTCTAGATCATGATATATTTCCCATATATGCATATATTACATCCTGAAGAATATATTTCCTGTGCGTTATGTATGTATTATATCCATCCATCCATCCATCCATCCATCCATCCATCCATCCATCCATCCTGTATTAGGGCTCATCCAGAACAGCAGCTAAAGGTGATTCAATCAGCCACATTTAGTGACCCTTTCAGTCTCCTGCTTCCTGTTTCCACATCCTCTTTGTTTATTTTTAAATGCACAGTCTACTCTTCCTTGTTAATTATTGTGCGGAATGCAGTCACACACGCACACACCACCCACGCAACCCGCTTCCATATGAGAGCCTTCCATCACCTTAAACTAAACAGGGGACTCTGCTGGATCTTTTTCCGGCACCTAGTTCCCCCTTTTCCTGCACCACCACCACCTCCTCCTCACACACACGCCAGGACAGCAGCGGCAAAAGAACTGAGGGCCATCGGCTGGCACGGCTGCCTGAAAAGAGCAGGGCTGGGAAAGCTTGGGCCCTCCAGTTCTTTTGGACTGCAAATCCCGTCAGAAGCCCTTTCCGTTGGCCCAGGGCTTCTGGGGGGACAAAGGTTCCTCGCCACTGCCCTGATGCGTGCAGACCTTGAACGCTGGACCTTGGGGGGGGGGGTCAGAGGCCCTTGCTCTTGGCTAATGACCCCAGCCATGCTAATGTTGGGGGGAGTGAGGGGGGCTGCCCATCCTGGCCAGTCCGGTGGCCCCTCCCCTCCCACTTACCTTTGGGGCTTGTTCAGCCAGTTGGAGATGGGAAGCAGTTCTGTGTAGGAGGTTTTGCAAGGGACTTCTCTTACGATGTTCCCAGCAGATTTAGGCGGTTCTGCGGTGCCTTGCAAGTGGTAGAGCAGCCCTGTCCCATCGGGGAGTGGGAAAAAGATGGAGCCCTGCAAACGAACAGGAGGATAGGTCAGAGTCTCACCTCACATTTCCTGCCCTTCAGGCAGAACTTAATTTAATGCTCAGTCCTCCCATGAACCACAGTGAACAATCTTATGAATACAAACCGATTTTCAGGCCACTTTAAGAATTCCAGAAAGCAGATGGAACAAAGACAGTGAACATCTTTTGTGCCGCAACTTCCTGCTGCTAATCTGGATGCTTGCTCCTAACACATGATTTCCTTCTATAATGACTCTCTCCTGGAACAAACCCACCTGTCTCAAGGCCACATCACAGTGTCAAACTAAGGCTGGAAATGGAGAGTTCCCAGGTCTCGTAGCCTTGGCCCTTTTCTCCAGTTCTCAGAGTGAGGGGATTTAGGCACTGAGGGGACAAACTTTAGGAGGGTGTGGGTTCCTCTGAGTTCTTTCTCCCCGAGGAACACTTTTCACTGGTGTCAAATGGTCCAAACCGGCACCTATCACCTTAAGCACATTGTCCCTATGGAGAGCTTCCCCAAAGAACAATGTCACACTTTGTCATTCCAACCAGCATAGCCTCTGGCCCCAGAGGAGCACACAATCCCACCACCATAGAATGGGAGCGCCATGGTGGGCTGAGGGGCAAAGGGAACATTTATTGAACAAGAACACGTTAAAGGGAGAATCTGGAGAAAGCTGCAAGCCAGCAGACATCTCAAAGTGTGCCTGGTTGCCTGTGTTCTCCGGAGGAGAGGAGCCAGGCAGGGGGCCGCTGGGGGCCACCAAAGAGGAACTTCCCTGGCCTTCCCCAGGGCAGTGGACAAAAGAACACTCACGGCTGCTGCCCATATCAAGGCCCCCAAGGACACAGCTTTGTCAAGGAGGCTCCCAAGCCCCTGCTCTTCCCTGGTAGATCCCTGGCAACTGTGAGAGGCCCACCCACCACACTCAGGACCCCCCCCCCCGCATCACCACTGCTTTTTTGTCTGGCCTTGTTGCTGCCAGCCTACCTGGTCTTTCTTGTTCTCTACGTTCATGGTCAGGGGGCGGTAGGTGATTTCGTAGGGCTTATTCTGCTGGTGCGCTTCCACCCGAATGAACTCGGGCCCCTTCCACTGCTCGCCTTCGATGATGGGCCGCAGGGTCCATGGCTGGTTGGTCCGGTTGGAGAGCATGATGGTCTGCGTGTGCTTTGCCCGCACCTGGCAGGTGAAATTCACCACCTGCAAGCAAAGAGCCCCTGATTTCTCCTTCACAGGGCCCCACGTCCAAGGGGAGGGGGCAGCATGACCCTGCCACAGGGTGGGTTTAGCTCAGGGCTGGAGAGTGGGCAGCCCCCAAGCCTCCCACTGAACACCAAGTGAGAAACACTCAAAATAGCCCACCGCCAAGAGAGTTTGGCCCCCTGGTCCCCTCCCTTCCAAACGGTAGGACTCCCCCTCCCAGGCCAAAAACTGGCCCAAAGAAAACTAGAGTGATATCATGCCGTTCCTAGTTCATTGAAAATGCAGGTGCGCAGCCCATAAGGGGGCACGGGGCAAAATCTGGCACCTTAGTCTCCCAGCTGAGTTGCCTGCCCACTTCCACCCATTCCAAACTAAGTTGCTCTCCCCCAGCTGCCACCTCATGGGGCAAATGGGGCCCAGGACACGCCTCCCACAAAGGCCAAGGCCATCTCTCCCCACCAGCTCGGAAGGAGCTTTGGACGGATCCCACTTGCCACTCACTTAGGGCGAGCACCAGCAGTTTTCTGGGAAGAGCAATCTCTGGAAATGACTGTGCTGCCTAGGGGTTATGGGAGTTATAGTTCATCAGGTCTCGGGGAGGCTACCTTAGGTGATCAGGAGCAAAAGGGGAGTGGGCAGCAGTTGCTCTGTGGTTTCTGTATGCAAGACAGTTGTTAAGAAATGAGAAATCTGGAAACTTCCAACAGAACTAGGAAATTGGACATTAAGCAGAAATGGGTCTGGGGGGGCAAGAGAAATGATATGGGGTGGTCAGCTCTTCCTGAGCAATACAGACTCAGGAGGAAAGAGCAGTTGGGCACAAAAGTCTGCAGTGAAAAAGCCCTGGTTATTTCTTTGTGGGTGGAGTGAGGCCGAGTTTGCTGCCGCCGGTGCTGGGAAGAGCCCCAAGGACGAAGGGTACAAGCGCTGGCCAACAAGAGCAGCTGCTCTCTGGGGGGGGGGGGGGCAGGAACAAGGCCCCACTTCCCTTTTGGCCCTCCAAGTGAATCACCTCTTTGACTGGGGGGACGCCCACACAGCACCCGCTCAGGGTGAGCTTCAGTGGCTCCCGGCCTTGGATGTGGCACAGCAAGTTCTCGTAGCAGATGTCCGGGCTCTGTTCGCAGGGGTGGAAGGTCACCTCAAAGGAGACATCCATGCCTGGCGAGATGTAGCCCTCCACGGGTCTGATGGAGAAATCTGGCTTGAACCGCTTGGCTTCCCATTTGAACCTTTCAAAATGCAAGAAAAGAAGTAGAGGTGAGAATTTCCCTCTTTGAGATGTTTGCAAACATTCCAGAGGGTGCAAGGTGGCCCAAGGAGTGGCTATAGCCGGCTTCCTTTTTCATATTATTTTCCCAGTCAGCTCAGTCTTCCACTCTGAACGGCCACTTCAAGAGGAAGGAAAATGGTTTCAAAGGCCATTTCAACTACAAACCCCAGGATTCCAGAGGATGGAGCTACGCCAGTTAAAGTGGCTTCAAATTGCTATAACTGTGCGGTGTGGATATGCCCCTTGCTTAGGAAGAGGGGCTATCGCAAGGACAGGCCAGTGAGAGCGGCCATGGAGGGGTGCTGCCGTAACACCAGGTGGGCCTTGGAGTACCAGCTCCCCTCATCGTGAGGGCCCAGAGGGTTTCATGGAGAGCGCGTGCCAGAGACTGGCCCAAGGGCCTCTTCCTCCTTTGGGTGTGCGTGTGACAGCTCTGTGGAGCCACTGCATCATCCCTTCATCTGGGAGGAGATGCAGGAGGAAGACTTGTCCAGCGTGAACCCACGAAGGACTGCCTGGAGGAAGGGAGGGGAGGGGGAGGCCCCCCAAAATTCCTGTGTAACCTCCACCTGGAGGGCCTGCTCCCTTTACCCCACTCCGATGTCTCCGGTGTTCTTCATCACGATGCGCCGGGATGCCTGGCTCCGCAGCACCACGGCTCCAAAGGGGACGTGATCCTGGTCCAGGCTGACTTCGATGCCCTGGCTGCAGCCTTGGACGGCAAAGAGGGAGCGCAGGACTCCGTGGCACTCAAATAGGACCTCTTCCATGAAGGGCAGGATGCGGCCTTTGGGGCTGAAGGTCACCTCCACCTGACAGGTGCCTCCTTTGGGCTTCAGGGTGATTTCGCCACACGGAGACATGGTGAGGACCTGCCCCAAAGACAGGCAATTCAGTCACAAGCCGGAGATCAGCACCAGAAAAGCCATAGCTGCTGTACGGAGGGAAAGGCCTCCATGGAGGGGGAAGGTTTCTTACCTTTCTCTCCTGCAGCTCCGGCGTGGAGGACACAAAGTCGAGCTGGAAGGTGACAAAGGCAACGCTATGGTTCACAATTGTGACCATCTTCTTCACCGTGTGTCCTGGGGGGACTGCTCCAAATTTCAGCACTTTGTTACGGGGCTCAACAACGTCAACCTGTGGACAGCAGGAAGAAGTCAGTGGCCCCTGTGGTGGAGACCCAGGGTGGGAAAATGGTAGAGTGAGGCATCCATGTAACTATAAAAATCTGCTACTGAAGAAAACAGTCACAGGTAAAAGAGCGATACGGTGGAATGAAGGGCTGGGCTGTCAATGTCAGAAAGATCCCTGCCAACACCATTTAAAAAAACAGCTATGCCCTAAGGTGGCCACAGGCAGCCAGAAGCCCTGGGACCAGTTTAGGGGAAATAGCAACGAGGGAGCAGAAGCTGGGCCAACACAGAGGAAAATATGTGTATTTATAAATTGTTGACAATATATAGAAGTGCAGATATATTTTGTTCTCTTCCCCCCACAAAATCTAACATGAAAATAGAGTATGCATGCTATGAACCAACGTTAATGTTTCTTTCTACTTTTCTTCATGTTATTGTTTTCTTTTAAAGAGTCAATAAACTTAATAGTAAAAAAAAAAGAACTGTTGCTCTAGCATTGTGGAACACCCGAATTTTCAAATGCACGTTTGGTCTCACCTTCATCTCAATGCCCTTCCCAGAGATCTCTACTGTCCTCTGCAAGAGCCCATTGATTTCAAAGGTGATGATTTCATGGTAGGAAACAGCCTCTCTGGGAAAGAAGCTGATTGGAATCTCTGCCTTTCCTCCAGGATTCAGCACTTCTGCGTGGAAACCCAGCTCAAGGTAAGGGGTGCTGGCAAACAAGCAGTTCAGGCTGTGAAGAGTCCAGAAGAGCCGGGGTCACCCTTACTTAGGGACTGCAAAGCTCTCTTCTCCCTGACATCTGCCTGAACCCTCTCTGGGCCTGGAGATATGACTGCCTGGCACAGACAGCACAGCCTCCCCTCTGGGGAAACATATGGCAGACTTAGCTGAGCCATTCTGTCTGGCTCAAGTGGACGGTTGCTGAGCCGCTCTAGAGACCCCTTCTTGCTCGGGCAGGAAAGAGGAGCCTTTGGCTCTCTGAGGGTCTCTGAGTCTGAAAGTCCCACAAGGCTGTGACTTCCTTCGGGAGATTCCACCTGCCTTCTGGGCCGATGGGACTCTGCAAGAAGGGTGAGCTCTACCTGGGCAACTGTCTTCCTGTCCCCCCCACCTGCTGGATTCCCAAAGGCTCTCTTCCCAGGGACTCTTGTCTCTTCCTCCTTCTCACCAGCCGAACCACCATCGCAACGCTGTCACAGGGCTGCCTCCTGGGCAGATACTTGGCCTTCTACCATTCTCTCCTACCCAGCCCTGGAGGATGTCACTCCCCTTACCTTGCCTCCTTGTTATCCTTATTTGTTATGGTGAGGGTTCGTCTGGGAATTGGCATCCCGGCGTGGTAGATGAAGCAGCTTCCAAAGTCCACTTTGGTGAAAGAGAAATGGAGGCTGGGAGCCACAACTACACCTTGCAGCGGACAGGTGAACGTGGGGCCATGGCTGATCTGAGCAGACACGGGAGAATGCGACCCTATTAGACCAAGCTCAGCCTCTTTGCCTATCCAATCGAAGGCTATAGGTGGCTTCCCTCTGTGGTGCGATGGTGGTGGTTTTTCAAATATCCAGAGACTGAGGGAGTTTTTAGCTGTGCATTTAAACATCCTTGTCATATCTATTATTGGTGTTGTCAATTGCCATCAAGGCAGCTTTGACTTACGGTGACCCCAAATCTACAGTCTTCAATCTACAGTAGTTTGGTTGCTGCTGTACTCATGGTTTTTGCTATCCTGGGAAAATGGGGGGGGGGGGTGTAACTTTTTATGGAATGCCATCTTTATAGCCTAGTTATAGTTGTTTCAGTGTAATTAACTGCTAGGAATCCAATGTGAGGAAAACTTATTTCAAAGGAAACCTGTTGTCAGACTGCACTGTAAGGCATGTGTGGCAACTCCAGTTTCAGCTGCTCCAGAAAGAGATGCAGCTACTGCACCAACCTCAGTTGGATAAACGCACAAGGGGCTGGATCCAGGAGTAGACTTGGGCCCAAAGATACGGGACTCAATGACCATCCTGAGTCTCCAGTGAGGGTGCAGTCCCACCCCAAAGGGGCTCCTGGACTGGAGTGCCTCTGTCTCCCCTAGAGCGAGCTTCTGTTTCTCTGCCAGCCGTGCCCTGCCCATTCCTGATCCCAGACACCAATCCAGAACCTTCTGTTAGTGCCTCAGGGTCGGGGGTAAGATAGGACCCACGTCACAAGCCTTCTTTTTTACCTGCAGTTTGAGCTCAACATCCTTCAAGGAGCACGTCTTCAGCGGATGGAAGGTGAGCGCCACTTCTGCCCGTTCCCCCACTTCCACAACGCCTGTATTTGGAGCGATGACAAAGTAGCGCTGGACCACTTTGGCATTGCAGAACTCCCAGGAGAAGTTGAAGTTGAACTTGCCGGTGTTCAGAATATAGAAATTGTACTGAGCGTAGTCGTTCACATGCATCTGGCCAGAGCAGAGAGAAGGAAGGAGGATGAGCATGGCTGCAGAGCCGCCGGGGAAGGCTTCCCTCTCTCTCATGGGGTCTGAATTAGAAGCCTTCCTCTGCAGGGCCCAGGGCATGCTGGTGGGGAAGCAAGCCTCCCTGAGCTCTGTGGGATTCAAGATGCCCTGCGTTCTGAGATTCTCAGCTGTCCCAGAGCAGCCCCAGCCCATGGTTGGATTTGGGCTAAGAAAGGCCCCTCCTCACTGAAGCCCCATTCATTCCCTCTTAGAACACCTTCCTCCTTCCCAAAGAGGCTCAAACTAACCATAGGAATTGTAAGCTTCTCTGGGAGCTATTTTGGCAGGAGGGAGGGAGGCAGGGAGATTCAGAGAGAGATTCAGCCAACAAACCATATTAACACCGCTAGCTATTATATCTGTGATTTCAAGGCATTGCTGCAGAGAAATTAACTGCCTCAAGATTTTTTTTTTTTTTTGGCACCTTCTTGATACTTTTGGGACTAAACCATCCCAGCAATAGCCTCTCACCTCATGAAACTGAAGCGGGTTGGCTTGGTCTGGGTCCATCTCAGTAAAGGAGGCATCATTTTTCTCATACTTCACGGAGACACTCATGGTGTGGCCGGTGGCCTTGACATTCAGGCAGAGCGGCTGGCTCTTCCTCTTGATGTCGCAGACCAAGTTAAAGTTTACTTCCCCTTCCAGCACTGGCATGAAGAAGATGGTAACGGGAATCCTGGCGTGGAAGAGAAAACCAGCACATGCGCCCTTGTCAATGGGGTGCCTCGGTGCCGAGAAAAGAGGTCACCCCAAGGGCCGCGTCTTGAAGGCTGCTGAGTTCTCTAGTGTTTCTGATACCTGATCACAGAGGGCCTTTCACAAGCAGGCTCTCTCTGCTTACAAAGGAACCATGCCCAAGAGTAGAAAGCCAAAGTGGTCTCTTCCTTACAAAGCAAAATGTGAAGGTTGGAAAATGAAAAAGGATCCCGCTGCGAAAGGTGAATACTGACTTATCTTGGTGCAAAACAGCACCAAGTGGGAAACTGTCTGTGGCAAACTCAAAATGCCTTGGGAAGTCTGAATTGCGGTATAGGGGCGTTCGGCATCCGGGACCTCTCCCTGCTTTACCTGGAATTTGGTGGGATCGAGCCTTCCATGGGCTGCACTTTCAGACTGTTGATTCGTCCCTCAGAAAAGCGGGAGCTGTCTCTGAAAGAAAAGCTGTAGCTTTCCTTCTCATTGTTGATAATCTCAATGCTTTCCCGAGCTTCATGTCCTTCAGGAGAAAGAAGCAGCAGATCAAGGTCAGCTCTTGTGTCAGTTCACTGGAGAATTCAGAGGCTTTCCCACCCTTGCTTTCTAAGTTTGTTTGTTTGTTTGTTTGTTTGTTTGCAGTAAACATTTCATGCCAAGCAAGAGAGAGATGCAAACCCAAGTGGGAAGCTGATGCTCTCCTGGGGGCATCAGCTGCTTCCCAGCCATGTGCCACGTCCAGGCATGAGCACGATGACTAGGAACACCCGAAGGGATCATTCTTTTCTTGCTTAGTTCTGCTTTCTTTCATGGCATTTCTAGTTTGCTTGATCTCAGAGGTTTAGAGCAGCTTATGGCCTTTTTTAAGAAAAACCTTAATATTTCTATGGAAAAGGGGTTCATAATCTAAGGAAATCATATGGTTTGAGGGATGAAAAATGTAGAATTAAAGTTACATTGTAAACATGGAGTCTTTCTGTTTGGCTTACTGTAATTCACTCTTCTGCTGGGTCCTTAACTAAAAGCCATATATGGCAGAATGCTGTGAATTGCCTTTCAATACCAACAGGCATTTTACAGAGTAAGATAAGCAAAGAGGAAAGCTTCTTCCCCTACAAAAGTTAACCACGAATGAAGGGCATGAAAGGGAGGAAGGAATGGTTGAGGGTGGAGGCGTGGCGCCTTCCACGTACGCCACATATTGGGTATTTTTTCCTACTTCTGCTTTGGCACTGCCACTTGCGGCTTGTCTTAGGGTTACCATTTGTTCTATGTTTTACACTTGAAATGCCTTATGTTAAAAACACAGCTGAATTACCTTAACTGAATTCTCAGTGGTGACTCAGTGAGGCCTTATCCGAGTTAAGATGAAATTGTTGTGTGAAAACCAACAAAAACTCTTGCAGCACTTTAAAGACAACTCTTTACTGTGGCTTAAGGCTTTCTGGATTACAGTCTAGCTCATCAGACAGATGAAGAACTGGTAGGCTTTAAATTATGCCAAGATTCTTTGCTGGTTTTGCTGCAGCAGACTAAACACTTGCCTGCTAACGATTATACCAGAATTTCTGAAGGGAACATTTATGGTTATAAAGCCTGGGCCAGAGGGCTGCCCAGAGGCCTTCCTGTCAGTTTGGGAGTGGCACACAGCTCCCAAAGTGAGCCAGCGATCCACTCCCTTTCCCCCGGGCCCAGGCCGGCTCCTTGCCCCAGCCGTTCTTCCGTGCCCTCTTCGGTGGAACCCCGGGGGATGCAGCCCTTGGGGTTTCCGAGCAAGAGGAAGGGGGGAAGTCGGCCGCTTCCTCCCGCAGCTGCCCTTACCGACCAAGAGCGAGTGGAAGTCCAGGTGGGCTCTGTCCAGAGACACCGCAGGGTCCGTGGTGTGGCCCACCAAGAGGAATGGGACCGAAATGTCCAGCTCATGGATTGAGAAGGTCCAAAAGGATTCTGTGATGTCCAGGTGCTGGGGGATGAATTCAAATATGATCTAGCAATTAAAAAAAAAGGACAAGGGGGACTTTCGAGTGAAATCCTGCTCCTGCTGGCAGCATCCCTTTTTCTCTATCTGTACACACACACACACACACAGGTGAATGGGAACAGGAAGAGTACATGTAAGTGTATTTATTTAATCATTTAATCTCATTTTTATGCCAGCTTTCTTCCAGAGTGGGACTCAAGGCATCTTCCAGAAAGACTGAATTAAAAAAAGAAAGAAAAAAAAAACCAGGAAAATTTGAAAACAATTATAATCCCCAAATAAAACAATACAAAATTATTTAAAAGACATGCAAAAGTTTAAAAAGATAAATAAGCATCCTGGTAAAAGCTGCCCTGCTTGTACATTAAAAGCCTGCTAGACCAAAAAAGGTCTCTGCCTGCCAGCGAAAGGGAAGCAGAGAAGGAAGGGGCCAGGCCAGCCTCCCATGGAAGGGGGTTCCAGTGGGTGGGAGCAGCCACTGAGAAATGCATAGATGGACGCTGTGTGCGGACTGGGAGGGAGGCGCAACGAATTCACACACGCCCCTCCTTCCCAACTCCTACAGCCCCTAATCCACCACCACAAAAGGGACAATTCTGATGCCTTTTTGAAATACAGACCCTCACTTTCAAAACAGCTTGCTCTCCCTTGGGCTCCATCTCCCCTGCTCCCGTAAAGGACCAAGAGGGAACTGCCAGGGGCACCGTGGGTTCCCTGCCGTTGCCTCACACTTAACCCTGGCGTGTCTAAGGGCCAGAGTTAGCTGAAGACATTTTGATGCCCAGGGCTGGTAATCCAAGTCAAGGTGTCTGCAACTCCCAGAGGTTGCCAGGCTGTTTTGGCACATGGGGCAGACCATTCTTCAAGCTCCCTCGCCCATTCCTGGCAGTAAAAACCCAACAACAACTAACTCAAGAACTGACAATCAGTTGAACTTTCATAACAGCCCCAATCTGCTACCAGAGGCAGCTGCCTCACTCTGCCTAACAGTAGGGCTGGCTCTGTGAAGGGCGGCAGCTGCAGGAACGGGCTGACGGGAGGCCCCAAACACTCTGAGCCGGCCTCGGCCACCGGGCCTTTTGGCCTTGGAATCAGAAGCTGTGGCTCCCCTCCGCCCACTCACCTCCATGGTCTTCTCCGGTCGGAGATGCCCCCGATCAGTAAAGCAGATGAAGGCTGCGTGCTCCTGCCCCTCCTCCTGCTGCTGACAAGTCCACTGGAAAGAGTAGGGGGTGTTGGTAGGATTCATGATTACAAAGCTCCTACCCACAAGGAGAAAGGAAAAAGGACAGAGCTCAGAAACATGAGGACTATTGGCTCACGTAGAAAAGAATTAAGTTGATACAACCACCTGCCAAGGTCTCCTACTTTTCATCCCCTGCTAGGGTGCTGGAGCAGATGGGGAATCTCCACCCCAAGGGCTTCTGAATGAAATGAGTTATCTAGATCCATTTTGGTCTGGCTTTAGGCCTAGTTACAGAGCAGAGACGGCTTCGGTTGTCTGGATGAATGACCCGTGCAGAAACTGGGCAGCAAGATCGCTCCCCCTCCATTGGTTCTCCTCACTGGTTTTTGATACCACTGACCATGATATCAATAGGAAAGAGTGCCTGCCTTGTTGTAACAGCTTCGCTGGCTGCTGGTCTGTTTCGCACTGTTGGTTCAACCTATGAAACCCCCTCCCAATTTGGCCCAGGCTATACAAAAGACTGTTTTTCTCCCCACAAGCCTGTCTGTGTACTGAGATCTTCAGTGGAGGCCCTTCTCCTAGTCCTGTCCCGTTGGACAAAGGACTTGAGAGAAGCTTTTTGGATCGCTGTTCCCAGCTTTCTGAAGAGCCTGGAACAGGATGCTGAGCTTCCTGCCTGTCATCCATCAGTCAGCAAAAAGGACCTTGGGCCAGTGTGGTCTGACATCTGATGCTAAAGTATCCAAAAGGTATCCATGGGAGGAAAGGAGAAATGGCACATCTGCACTTGAATAAATGGGTTTGCCACCAACTTTGAGGCACAGGACTGAAAGAAAGGGAAGCGGCTCCTTTGCTAAGGGAAAAACAAAGCCCACCACGGAAGGGCTCCACACACCAGTGGTGCACGGGCTCCCCAGTGGCGCATGCTTAAGCCATACATTAGACGATCTCAAGCTGCCACCAGCTCGCAGGGTTTCCTTGGTGCTGCTCACTCACCTGGTGTTCCTGACGTTTACGCCCACCGAGGTAAATTCAATCACTTTTGTGTTGGGATCCAGTCCCACCCCACCTGGTCCTCGCAAGTCTGGGTTGCGCCGATTTGTTGTAAGGTGATCGGAGTCTTCGAGATCAAAATGGCAGTAGGGGAGGAGGCTCTTCCCCTTCACCACCACCGTCGGGCCCTCCTCGTCCGCCTTCAAGTTGGAAATGCTGAGAAGGTAGGGGTCAGTGTTGAGAGCGTGCCAGAGAAGACACGGGGGGGCACAACCTTCTCCCCCTTCCGCTCCAAGACTGCCACTGCGCTTGTGCCAAGCCGTAAAAGAGACGACCTTTTTGGCAGCCGTTTATACTTTTCTCTGCCACCCAGGCTTCTCCATGGCTGAAAGAAGGGCCTCCTTCGGGCCATCACCCGGAAGGTGCGTGCTGTAACCTGAGGCAAATACACGGCCCCCCCCAAGGGCTGGGACTTGGCCGGCAGGGTGACCCTCTGTCAATGGCATCATTTGGGCGATGTCCGCCTACCTGCATAGCAGACGACTTTCAAACTCTCCCAGTTCCCGGGGACAGAATTTCACTTGGAGGAGCTGTGATCTCCCAGGAGGGATGGTGCCGCTTGAGGGCTCCATGAAGAACGGCGGGTGGGTGGACGTGGGGAAGAGGACAGAAGAAAAGCTCTCCAGCGTGCTCCCCAGCTGGCTGGCCGGCCGGAGGGACGGGGCCTTGAGGGAAGTGGCTGATGCTCCTGATAGGGCGTCTGCTGGGGGCAAAGGGAAGAACTGACCAAGGGAACTGTGTCTACCCCACACATCCCACACAGTCTCCAGAGCAGAGGAAGAACCTTCAATATCCCTATATACTGAAGCTGTTGTTGCTGTGTGCCTTCAAGTCATTTCCAGCTTATCAAGAGCTTCAGATGAAACTGTCACAGGGTTGTCTGGGGCTGAGAGAGTGTGATATGCCCAAGGTCACCCACTGGGCTTCCATGGCTGAGTGGGGAATAGAGCCCTCATCTCCACGACCAGAGTTTGATTTACTTTCTTTTAAACTGTTATATTTGACTACATTTGTGGATCATTTCAGATATTCCTTCAAAACCTAAATTGTTCTAAATAGCTTTAAATTGATTTCATTTGCCTGCTGCCCTGAGATCTTGTGATATAGAGTAGCATACAAATAATTTAACTGAATAAATAACAGGGAAGTATCCCAGAAAATATTGTGGGGAGAAGCAAGCAGTCATCATTTGGGACACACAGTGCAACCCTAGGCTACGCTTCTTTCTAAGATCCTGAGAAAGCTCCTTCATTCCCTTCTGGGTTCAGTAACTACTGCTGTTGCTGGCACCCCTACCATGCCCCAAATGCCTAACGTAAGTGTTTGCATAGGCTTATTTTGGGTGCTGACTTTGAGGCCTGGAAACATTCATACAAAGTATAACCTATAGAGTATAACGTACAGAGTGGAAGATCTGTGTTGCTGGCAATGAAGAGACAGGCTAATGCCAGGTAGAACACCTGAACATGTTACCTGAAATACAACACAATGGAATGGAATACAAGCCATGTGCCCAGACATTGACATGTCTGTGTTTTTCCCTAAGGTCACTGGTTATGTTCGTATATCTATGATTGCATATAATAAATAACTTAAAAGATTAGCAAAGAACCTGATCATTTCCCCATGTAAATATCCTGAGATTCCAAGACTTAAGAATACTGAAGCGGGGTGTTGATGTTAACTCTGCCTGTCTGGTTTTTGCCACCATCACGAGTTGGATGCCTAGGTGGCCAGAAGGTGATGTCCGGACCCCAGACAGAATCCAGATTAGCTAACAAATGGCAAAGGACCTTCAGTCTCTCAGTCTAAAGTGACAGGGGTGGGGAACCATGCCTGTTTCACCCAAAAGATCTGAAAGGATCAGAGAATGCCGCCCACTGGGGAACGATGGACTTTGGAATTTTTAAAGGCACCTGGGGGAGGGGGCAGGCCTTAGGACCATGCCAAGAGCTTCCCACTGTACCTTCTGTGTTTGCTGGCTCGGGGTCCACCGCAAAGTTGACTGCCCTCCCACTGTCCTCCATGACCAATTTCCAGGTGTATTCCAGCTGCACATTTCCTGTGTTGCAGAGCTCCACCCTGATAGCACAATGCGGGAGAGTGGGGTGAAGAGAGAGGCAGACACAACTTCAGCAGATGAAGGCTTTGCCTCCGTTAGGGTGGATAGGCAAAAAGAGGACTCAGGGCCCTCTGAACATACCCTCTTCCTGTTTTTGCCAAAGGTGCTCCACCCTCCCTAGCAGGGATGGGTAACCTGTGGTTCTCCTGATGTTGCTGGACAGCAGTTCCCAACAGCCCCTTAGTAAGCATCGCCAAGGGTGGGGAATGATGGGTATTACAGGCCAAGAACGTCTGGGGCACCAAACGATCCAACTCCTGACCTGCTGGCCTGAGCTTGGGGGAAACCACTTTGGAGAGTTTGCATCAGCATCTTGCAATTCATGCTGTAAAAGGCTGCTACTTGGGACTGGTCTTGGGAGAGGAGAGACATTGGGCAGCCTTTGAAATACGGATACCACTCTTTAAAAATAATACATGAGTGAAAAGAAGTATTAATAAGAACTGGCATACAAGGTAGTGTGCTTCAAGAGGAGGGATGTAATTCTCCGCTAATTTCATTCTCAAAGGAAGCAAAGAGTAATTTTAGTCATTTCCCCACATTTTCCACAGTTCCAGAGTTCTTCTGAACAAAATTCACATGTGGGATTTTGCACATGTAGAAAATAACAGTTCCTGCACAGAAAATGCAGTTTTCTGCACCAAAATCGAACAAACAGACAAACCACCACCACGACCACATGTGCCAATTCTGTGCCGAACAAGTTTTGAACAGTGAAGATTTTGGTCAGCCTGCTTGTCTGGGTTTCCCAGCACTCAACAAACATGTTTTGAGGCCATTTTTTGAACAATTCTTAATATCCTTTCCATCCTTATTGACGATATGTCTGCTTATCCTCCTAGGGCAGGGGTGGACGCAGCACAGCCCATGGGATACACGCAGCCCTCCAGGGTTATATTTTGTGGCCCACAGGGCTCTGGGAGGGTAGTCAAATTGATTTTTTAAAAAAAATGCTCCAAAACACTTGCCAAGCCCTCTAGGGGGTGTGGAGGGCAATTCCACCATGCGTGGATGCCCCCTGTACCCTCTGTGTTGAAACACAATTTTTGCAGATTTTTTGCAAAATTTTTCAAAAATTTGTTTTTTACCCGCAAATGCTCCCAATGGTTTTGAGCGGGGGGGGGGCATTTCCACCAAGATTTGGGTCAACTCTGGACTAATTTATGTCCAAGAGAGGCCTTTTTTGAAACAGGCAATGACTTCTGCTCACTGCCTGTTGGTTAAAAAGAAGCTTCTCCTCGTCCTAAAATGGCACAGATAGACCCAAAAACACAGTGAAAATGCCCCTTCTCCACTACAGGGCATTTGAGGGCTACATAACTTGATTTTTTTTTTTTTGCAGGAACAGCAGGGGGGTAGTGAGGTCCCCTACCCTTCAACAGTTGCCCACCCCTACCCTGGGGGAACAATCCTCTGAGAAAAGAAAAAGCACACAGAAACAAGATGCAGCACCAGGACAAGATCCGGCATGTTGGGTACTCACTGGAAGACCCTTGTCTGGAAGAGCAAAGTGTCCTTGAAGTGCACGGTTCTGGCCTCCATTTTATATTGGGCGTAGTCCACCGTGGCACTCACCCAGAGCTCCAGCTCCCGGCCGCCCTCCTCCAGAGTAAGGTGCGTGGGCTCTGGGTCTTTCTCGATCACCTGCATTGAGAGCAGAACGGTCCCTGGATCAGGGCAGGGATTCTTGGTTTGGCTTCATCGCTGGCCATACGAACGTGGCTGGTCCGGGCCCTTTTCCACTTCCCGGTCCCTTACCTTCTTCTTTGCTGGGCGAGTGTTCGTGGCACTCTTGGAGACATCCACCCACTTGACGGTGTGCAGCCGATCGTCCCAGTCTGGCACCTGGTCCACAGGCTGTTGGAAGGCAATCCTGGAAACTTTGCACTTAAGCAGCTGCTCCTTGATGGTGACGGGGGTGCTGGATTTTAAGGTCAGAAGGGTGTTCTTGGTGCACCCCGCATGGAGATGGCCAACCTGGGAGGAAGGAGCACTAGAATGTTAGGTCACAACACAAGTCTGGGTCTAAGGGTTAAGCTGTGGTTGTTGCGTGCCTTCAAGTTGTTTCTGGCTTCTGGTGAACCCGTTGAAGGTTGCTCCCTAAACTGCAAACTCCAGGATTCCACAGGATGTTGAAAGTGGAATAATAGCACTATAACCGGCTAGTGTGGAAATGGTCTGGGACGCTACTTTAGTGATAGCTGGATAGAGGGAAACCTAATCTTTATGGAAAGAGAAAAAAGGCTCATCACATCTCAAGGCTGCCAGAAATGCAGGAACCCATTTGTTCCCAAGTGATTCCAAGAACCAAGAAACAAAAAGATATCAATCCCATAGTGAACCCACAAGAAGCTCCAGAAAGAACGTCTCAACAAGATGGGACAAATCCCCACTTAGCTCCCAGGGGACAAGGGAGCCTGCGGGTGAGCATTAATATCCGTGCAGCGAGATGCAGGTAAGTGTGGGAAACAAAGAACAAAGAGCCATGGCAAGAAAGAGCAGGTCGCCTCATACCTGTGGGGAAAAATTATATGGATTCAAAGCAGGCCACTCAAATCTCATCACATCTGTCTTGCTGTGATTGGTGATTGTGAACGTCGCCTGGTAGGATCTCCCAACATGACAGTCCCCAAACTGGACACGATCCACTCTGGCAGCTGAAAGAGAGCAGCCTATCTGAACAGTGTGCGCGCTGCAAGACAGGAAGCTGCTGCTCTGTGCACTCTCACCTCATTCTTTCCTCTGCCCCCGGGCAGCCAATAGCTTCTACCACACTCACCTCCCCAGCAGCTCTGGTGAGAAAGGAACTGTGCATTGGCTTGGCTTGCTTCTGTTTATAGAAATAAGGCATACCCGGCAAGCCCTGCCTACCGTTAGTTTCCATCAGCCCAGCTTCACAAATCACTACCACTTCTGCAATACAGCAGGCTCTTGAGGCATTGCAACAACCCTCAACACGGCTTGTTGATAGTTTGCAGATTTAGACATAACAGCAAACCACAATCAGCACAATGTGTGGTTTGTAAACCATGCCATGGCATCATGGACCGGCAGCACCTTGCAAGCTGTGAGTTGAGATAAGGTGAGATTAAAAAAACCCACAAAAGCCCATGCCACACACAGAGCCACCCCGCTCCATCCTCCCACTTCTGCTTCCCCTTTCCCCCTTACTCTCTGCTGTGCTCTCCTCAGGCTGCCCTTCAGCCCTCCCCACGTCAGCGTCCATCGCTACGCTGTGGATGTTGTCCAGCGTCACTTCCTCTTGGTAACCCTCGCCCACCATCTGGATGCTCGTCTCTTCGTACTGGTTGTCCACAATGGAGAGGTGGATCAGCCCTTCAATTCGCTGGGTCGCGTTGGGCTGGAAAACCACGTCAAACTCAGCCGATTCCCCACTGTGCAGGATCAGGGAGGCTGTGTGAGGTTTCCTGACTAAAGAGAAGCAGAAAGAAAAGAGAAAATTCAGATACCGGAGGCCTGGAGAAGAACACTTCTCCCTCCCTGGCTAGTCCCATGGAGAAGAAGCTCCAGGGGGGTAGAAGGTTGCTTCCTTGCATAGACTCACAGAGTTGGAGGGATCTCAAGGGCCATGCAGCCCCTGCTGAAAGAACTTCGGAAGCGGAGCGAGTCCACCACCCTCTGAGGCACGCTATGCCACCACTGAACAGCTCTTACCATCAAGAGGATGTTTAGATGGAATCTCTTTCCTTGTAATTGTAATTCCTTGTAACTTGTTCTCAGCTTTGTTCCTGAAATCCCCTTGTGAGCTCTATGCGCTCTGTGTTTATGGCAGCTCTGAAGTCTGGACTAATGGCTACAAGAATGTTTACGCCACCACCCTCACCCTTCCCCTTCCCACTCCATGCGTGCGGCACATGCAAACACACATGCGCATACTCCCTTACCACACAGCAGATGTGAAGTGTGCTTGTGCCATAGCATTTTTATGCTATTTACCTCCCTCGCTGGGTTCGCTGTCCTCACTCTGGGAAGACACATAAATGCATTTTGTGGTGGGCCTGGGTTTCAGATGGAACGCACCATTCTCATCTGACAGGTCAAGGTACAGCTGTGGAAAAGGAAAGCACAAAGGTCCTGGGGCAATGTTTAGGAGCCAGAGGCCCTCTCGGAAAATACTGAGAAATAAAGAGGACCCAGAACCTTGCTCGCTGATGCCCTGTAGGCACTGCCATGCTCAATATTCAGGTGACCCTAAGGCAGCCTTTTTCAGGCAATGGCCCCCGGGGCTGTGTCTCTACAGCCATGTTCCATGGTTGGAGTCCAAGAGGCCCACTGCGGCTACACTCTGCCCCACTGCCTTTCTCCACTCTGCCCCTTTGCTCCTCCACCTGAGCCCCAGCTGCCCTCGATTACTGGAGAAGCAGATGCTCGCACGTTTGTGCAGGGAAGGCTGTGACAGTAACCAGGCGACCCGCATGGTAGTGGAAGCCACCAAGAATGAGGGCCCGGGCCCGGGCCAGCCATGCTCTCCATCACAGCACTGCCATCACAAGGAGGATAACATTTTCATGCCAGTCTCTTTCACGCTACACCTTTATAGCAGTCAGATACCACGTTAACCACCACAGAGCCTCTGTGCTACAGAATCTTGGAACTGGCAGGTGTCCAGAATTCTTTTCCTGTCTGTCACCAAACTACAACTCCCAGGATTCTGCGGAATGCGTATCCAAGAGCTACAACTGTGCAGCATGAAAGAGACCGCAGGGAATGCTTCTCGGTATCAACATTTTACCCACCTGGACAAGGATGCTGCCGCTGTTCTTGATGACAAGAGGAAGCGTCTCCGTGTGGCCCAGCAGGAGTCTCCGGAAGAGGAGGAGGGGGCTCCCTTTCCTATTACGCAGCACGGGGCGCACAACGGTGATCTGAGGAAGGTTTCCATCCCCAGTGACCTCAAATGACAGGTTTCTGGATTTGGCAGCCAGGCTGAAAGCGAGAGGCGGAAGAAAACGCTGGTCTCACGCATTCACTTTGGAAGAAGCAGCCCCCAGATTGATCCTCTTTCTCTCTCTCAGCCCTCCCAGCAGGTGGACTACCTGGGCGCGGCATCAACGGCGGCCTCAAAAATGCACTGGTAGCTCTGCATGCTCTGCGGGGAGAAGGTCAGCGTGGCAAAGGCGTGGGAGCGGCTGGGGATGCACATCCGCGCGGGGTGGAGCTCAAAGACCTCGGCGATTCGGACCGGGGACTGAGGAAAGAGGCGCAGGTTCAGGAGCCACCGCTCCATTTGCAGGACACCGAAGGCTCCCCCGCTTACTGGCTTGGAGCGGAACAGAAACCAGCAAACCGCCGCCGCCGCTGGTGCAGGAGCAAGTGCTCTCAGGAAAAGCACCCCCCAACTTTGTCATTATGATTTATTTTTTGGCAAAGGGCACTTTGGGATATGATGAGAAAGAGCAACTAAAAAGCCCTCTTTGCCAAAGGCCTTCTCAATGGCCGCTCTCAGACTATGGAACTCCCTCCCCATGAGAAGCTCACCCGGCCCCTCTCTGCTTTCCTCTCCCCAGCAGCCAAAGACTTTTTTTAAAAAAAACTTAAACAGGCTTTTGGTTGTGTAAAAGGGTCTTTTAAGGGGGTTTGTACATTGTGGTTTCATTCTCATTCTTTTTTTTTTCTTAAATGTTTTTATACTGTTTTAAATTAGTGATGCTTTAAAGGGATAGTTTATTTAACCTTTTTGTAACCTTTTCGCCATCACTGCCTTTTTAGTTGTACTTTGTTTTCCCTTGTGCTGTGAGCCATCTTGGGCTGGTGCTGGGAGAAAGGCAGGAGGTACAATCGGTCCATAAAGATCTTCCATCTGAACGCTGCATGGCATTATTCTTCAGGGCCAGGACGACAGGGGGTTCATCCCGGCTCACAGTTTCAGGGACCGCAGTGCCCTCGAACCCACAGCCCGTTTCTTTCCCTCACCTTGGCAAAGATGGGCTTTGTGGCGAGAGAGACATCGCAGGGAATTCGGCCGTTGTTGCAGATCTTGAAGCGGGCAGAAGCCTGGTGCCCCACGAGGACGTTTGTGAAAATGAACTTGTTCTCATCTATCACAAACACACCTTCGCACCCAACCATCTTCAGCATCTGGGCAAGGCCGCTCCGGTGGCAGATCCGATGTTCCTCAAAAATGGTCCTGGCATCATCAGTTACAAAGCCTTGGGGGGAGAAAAAACAGCACCAGACAGCCGTGGGACCCCATCCTGAGGGAAAGGCCACAAAGAAATGGACCCGACCAGCAGACCTTGCCCCTAAATGGATGCTTATTTATTCATTTATACCCCTCTGTTTCCAAATAAGAGTGAATGCCTATTACTCTTTTATATCCCTCTGTTTCCAAAATTGGGACTCCAGGCAGCTGACAAAGACAAAGACAAATGCAGATGGCAAGGCATATAAAGACATACGTCAAAACATACAGAAAAGGTATTGCTAAAATGCCATTGAGCCATAGACAGAGTTACAATCTTTTAAAACAAATGCCCTAAAGGGACGAGAGAGAGAAATCAGTAGAAGAGCTCACTGTAAAAAGCCACCAAAGTCATTTCCTCAGCACCGGTTGGAACAGAAAAGTTTCACCTGGTAATGGAAGGGCAGCTAAGAGGGAGCGGGCCCCCTACCCCCTCTGAAGAAGGAGTTCCAGCCTCTGGGGCCAACCGCGGAGAAGACCCTGTCCTTCAGATAACCTGGG
The DNA here is from genome assembly GCA_030412105.1 of Cyclura pinguis. Lineage (NCBI taxonomy): Eukaryota > Metazoa > Chordata > Lepidosauria > Squamata > Iguanidae > Cyclura > Cyclura pinguis. Next base: position 672,727 of record CM059607.1, read on the forward strand.
CCCGAGCTGTACAGGGCTCCAGAAGTCATAACCACCACTTTGAATTCTGCCTGGATGGACCGCCCCTCCTGTCCTTGTTTTTAGGACAGGAGGCTGGGAACTTCAGCTTGAGCTCAAGAGTCTACTGAATCCTTGAGAATCCTACTGAAATATGTATGAATTCAATACACAGGCGGGTTAAAATGTCAGACAGTGACAGTTCTTTGTTTGCATGGTTTAATACGGATCGGGGAACTTCCGTGGCCAGTCAGAATGCAAGCTGGAAGCCTCTCTTGCGGCGAGGGTTCTTTTTATTCCTTGCCATTTAAATTCTGTAAGGAGCAATCTACACTGATGGCCTTCTGTTAAAACAATCACATTCCTCAGTAAGGATCTAAGCTCAAAGTGTTTGTATTCTTCTTTGCTTCCTTGAATAACTGCCAAGCATTCACCTGGATGAGGGATGCTTCAGAACTTTAGCATAGATTTGCTGTTCTGTGATCTAAACCTTTAGGATAGGTTGAGCTATAAACCGAAATAAATGGAGATTGAATTTAACATTATAATAGCACACGGCAGTAGAGGGAACAAGAATGCTGAAGAAAATGGCATATGACTCTTTCCCTTTTGCATTCAGCTGAACTGCCGACGTGTGGAGCAAACTCCCCATATGTTTTGGAATTATGGAGGAAGAAAGCGGCAATGTTGTGAAAATTGCAAAATAACCTAAGTCCTGTGAACAGGAGAGAACTAGAGAGGCTGAAAGCATTCACTCAGGGGAAGTCTCCGTGTCCCTCCCCAACGGACAAATCCTAGGTTCCCAGGGACGGGGCCATGGCACCTAGAATGGAGTCGGAGGGCCACAACTGTGACTTCTGAAATGGCCCTGGGTGTTATGAAGACTCTGTGAGCACAGCAGGACCACAAGACTGTATGCAAACTCAGTGTTTGGATTCAATGTTTCATCTAACTTAATGTTATGTTTGTTTCAACTGTCTGTATGTTTGTTTCCTTAATGTTCTGTTTGTTCGCTGTATGTTTCAGTTTGTTTCAACTGTATGTTTTGGACAAGCTTTCATAGTTCAGGTGGGCATCTTTCACACTCAGAGGACCCACTTTGTCTTTCACCAAGAACTTCAAGATTTTGCAACCCGGGTGTGGTGCAAAAGAAAGGCCCTGGCATGAAAAAATACTAAGCCCTGGAGTTCTTCCCAGCAACATAAATCAATGGAACTTGTACACAAAAGTCCTCTCCAACCTGACCTCATGTCAATAATCTAATTTGGGGTGGTAGGAAGAGTCACTGTGTTGTTCTGGTGAAATGACCGGGGGTCTCTCAGATCTGTTGCAAATCTCCCAGATAGCAACCGCGAGCTCCTGAACTATCTTCTGCCCAGCCCTTCCAGTCCAGCCACTCCTCCTGTGAGTCTTCCCTGAGGAGAAAGGCTGCAGCCTTTGAACAGCACCACAGCTTGCTTAGAGGGAGGGTGCTCGGGGGACGTCCCCTTGCTGTTGACCACGGCTGCCTACCTGGGACGCACGATTCTGCCACCAGAGTATACAGAATGCCCCCGGGGTTGTCATCAGGGTCCCTGTCGATGATCTCCACAACCAAGTTTTCTTCGCACTTCCCAACTTGATCCGCAAAGCAATCCACCGTGATGGTTTGATGGCCTCCTGGAGAAATGGTTCCAAAGCCTGGGTACACGGTGAACATGCCAAGGGAGAAGCGAGCCTGTGGAAGAGCAGGAAGAGGAGGCGGAGGGGAGAGGAGGAGGAGGAGGGCTAGCCAAGCCAACTGCCTGAAGGCTGCCTTCCCCCAAAGAGAGACCAGCGAGTCCTGTTCTCCTGCCACCACAGTGGCTTTTTTCCTCCCCTGGCTTCCCCTCTTGTTCCAGGAAGCCTGGCAGAGGAAGAATGGTGCCTTGGATCTTGACCGTGATGGTCCCTTCTGGTGTGATGCACAGGAGAAACCCAGTTCCAAACAGATGGGGCAGAGATGGACACAACTCAGCCTGTGTGGATTCCTCTTTGCAACAACCAGAGGAGTTTGTGCTGCATCTCTCTGTCTCTGTCTCTCTCTCCCTCCCCTGCCTCCTCTCTCTGTGATAGCGGCAGGGGAGTGTGCATGACTCCATGTGCTGTTGTCATTATGGGATGGGCTTGGTCAGGGTGGCCCCACAGGAACCTTCCCAACTGTTCTCAGTGGAACTAAAAGTGGGACTCGCCCTGAGGCATTAACTCTCAGGACCCTTAATTCTCTGATCATCTGCTCAGTCTGTATACATACAGTGAAGTAAACCTTATAGCTGAGAAATGCCATTAAGTGTCCATGAAAACTGAACCTGGGATGAATGCTGGAACTCCTGAAACTTCTCACCCCATGGAAGTGGGATGCACACATGGAGCTCCATTGTGCTTCTGCACATAAATCTGTGTGGGTGTGCATGGGTTAAAAACAGCAAAAAGTCAGAGGAAGACTTCTTCTTATTGCTCTAAGAAAAAAGTATGCATCTGGCATGGTCAGAAGAGCAAAGAATGAGAAAGCAGTGAGGGTTGCCGGTGTGCTCGGGGAAAATGAGAGCAAAAGGGGTGCAACCACCACCATCACAGGGGAGAGCATGGCCAAGAGCACCGGAGCCCAAGAGAGGCCACGCTTGTTCACCTGAGCCACGAGATTGATATCCTTTTGCAGAGATTCAGCCCGCTTGCTTTGCCTGCCAACGCTCAGCGGGACGTTCTGACGACTGATGTCTGCCTCCCGGGAACGGGAGCTTTTGATATGAGAGTTTCTGCAAGAGGAAAGGGAAACAAACAAGCAAAGTGACTGGAAGGGCCTTCAGCCACCCCAGGATCCAGCTTTGCCAGAGCTTTTTTCATCTATATACTTTCTCATGCGTATAAACATTTTCATTATATTTTTATATTGTAATCATAATCATATTCTTATATTGTAATTCTGTTGTAATCATAATCATAAGTGTTGTTGGTGGGTGACCATCACTACCACCACCACAGATGGGAAGAATAAAAAACTGCAGATACATGCAGAGGACAGCCAGGGACAAATGCTCATCCTGAAAATCAATAGTTCTCCCTGCAAATGTGGTTTCTGTTCCTCTTGCGTTCATGGGGAAAATCTCAGCTTCCACCGCTGAGCGCTTCATCCTCTCTTTCTGAGTACAGGACAGAACCAGCCTGCCGGGGTTCCCAGAGGCCCTTCCTCTCCCTTTCTCTTTTGGGGCCAAACCTTCCCTTCTCACCCCTTCCTCAGCGGGATTGCCACGTCTCGGACTTGCTTGCAGATGGCAAACTTAAAATCGAGGAAACCTTTGTTCTCAATAGTAAAACTGCTGCTCTTTCGGGAACCATTCATTAGTGGTCCAAAATTGATGAGCGATGGAGGGGTGATGCTGTATTTGGAGTATGCACACTGCACGGACAATCTGATTGGGATGGTGGCAATCGTTTCCCCTCCTTCACAGAAATTGGGCTCGATAACCTGCATGGAGGACAAGAGATCCAGCTGACAGATGGATTCGCTCTGGGTTCCTCTGGTAAGACGTTTCGCAGTACACCAAGCTCTTCCTATGACAATCCCCGCCCTAATGATGTCCTCCCATTTCTGCTCCCCCTCCGTTGCCACACAGCAGCCGATATTCTACCTGGCCGCAGCAGAAGGAGAGGCGGAAAGCGAAGCCCTGAGAGGCTGACTCTGTTTGGCTCCTCTTTGTCCTGAATTGTTGCCACTCAAAATGATTATTTTATGAACCCACTCAGTGTAAGGACTGGTGCATGAATTTGTCTTCTGCCTCTTCCCTCCCACTGCCTTTTCCTTTTGCATTGTGTTTTGTACCTTGTATTTATTGACTTTATGTGAGTTATTTTGGGAGCCCTTTGGGCTGAAGAGCAAGATTAAAATGTTGTAGATAAGGAAATAGTCGCACTGCTTGTGTACTTGACAGGTATTTGTGTCTCTGGGTGTGTGTGTTTGTACCTTCACCTCGCCCGTCAACTTACTTAGGCCAGAAAGACTTGGAGGTGGTTTTGCAGATCTTTCCTCTGAAATACAGCCCACAGCACCTGGTGTTCGTGGGCAGTCTCCCAACCAAATGCTGACCCTGCTTAGCTTCCGAGATCAGATGGGATTTGGTGCCTTTGGGGTATTTAGGCTGGTACATGATCCAAAAGAGTAACGTACTGATGGAGGGTTTTGATTTTGATCAGTTTAGTCTTTTCCCCCCCACTCAGGCCAATGTCTCAGTGTGAAACTCTCTGAAAATTCATGTCAGATCCTTGGAAGAGTGAGAGATAACAGCTGGTCTCTCTGGCAAAGTCTAATGCGCTGGTACAGTCCAACCACAGGCTCTACAGCCAAGGTCAATAACCTGTTAACGTTCTCCTCACTTTGTCTGGCAGTCACAACCCAGCTGGAGAAAAAAAATACAGGAGAACGACCTCCTGCTTGACCAGCCAGCCCCACCTTGTTCCTGTACACACGAGCTGCAAAGAGAGGCATTCAGACCAAGAGAATCATCATCATGGACGGTCTTTCAATATCTGATGCACAGTGATAAAATCTGCATTATTATGAATCAACTACCGGCATAGAGGTGGTAAAGCTACAGCTCCCCGATCCTCACCCAAGTTCCCACCTAATCCTCCTGATATTGCAGGGGGAGTGGGCAGTGGGGACGTGAGAGAGGACCGTGGAAAACTATAGCCTCTCCCATCCTGGCTGATCTTCCCCCTGACCCTTCCAGGGTCCCGGGGGGTGCGGGGTGAGGAGCTGTGGATTGCGGAAGGCTGTGGCTTCTCTGATCTTTGCTCCCCACCCCGTCTCCACTTGGCCGTAAGAGACTTTCTTGTCTCAGTGGAACCTGTTTAAAAATGGCATCGTTTTCACAGATGTCTGGCAGAAGAGAGAAAGTTGATTAAATTATTCATTCCTCCTTGTGGGAGTGAATAATGTAAGACAGCTCATCCCTTCCCAGAGCGGGGGCCCCTCACGGCTTCTTTGCAGCCAGCTATCCTCACTGACTTACCTGGCACTGCAGAACAGGCTTGTCCTCAATTTTCACTTCTCTCTTTGCACGAAAGATGACCTGAACCTGAGCCGGGCGGTCGTTGGGACCCAGGTTCCCTTTCTGGGGCTGGACGGAGAACAGCGGGCTCAGGTTAGGCATGCTGTGGTCCGTGGATTCCACAGTCAAGCTGGAAAGTACAGAGGGAGAGAGAGTGAGGGCTTCTCATGAGCTGTCCAGGGCGGCTTCTGACACTAAAGCCAGAGTTAACTGGGAAAAGGGGAAAATCCTCGTGAAACTATGCTGCTCCTGGGACATACCATCTGAGCCAAATGTGCATTACTCTCTATATTTTAAAGCATAACTGTGCTCACTCCTATGCCTTTAAAAAGAACAAATCTACTTTGAGGAGGGGAGAACACAGAGCAGAGGAATGGTGGGGGGGGCAGCTATTAAAATCAGTTGACTCATGTTCTTTTTATACTACGATATTATAGCACTATGATTCCCCTTTAACTGTCATGGTTACAACCTGTGGAATCCTGGGATATGTATTTTAGCGGGCATATTTAGAATTCCCAGCCAGAGAGTTCTAGTGCCTTCCCAAACTACTAATCCCAGGATTCCGCAGGATGCAGCTATGGCAGTTGAAGGGAATCATAGTGCTACAACCGTGCAGAGTGAAAGATCCAGCTAGTTCTCCGTTGGGTTCTTCATTGTTTTATCAAAGCACCATGACAGTCCTTGATCAAGATACAGATGTGAAGCGAAGAGAGACCGTGAGGACAGGTTGATCCGAACAGGGGTACTGGCAGCATGAAGCTATCCAGAAGGTCTGGAAGTATTGGGCGCTTTTTTGCAGTGTCTTTAATCCAAAAGGCAAAAGCAAATGAAAGCACCTCTTCAAAGGGGACAGAACTTCTTACCTATAACCAATCTCATATTTGCCTTTGTTTTTCAGGGACAGAGTCTGCTTAGCTTCGTCCATGATTCTGACAACCCCGAACTCCAAGCCACCATTTGTACCTGTAACGGACACAGAGAACGAAGGATGATACGAAGTCACGCTCTCCTTACGGTGCCTCTCCCCTGCAACCACTAAGATCCACACCTGACCCACCAGCCCGGGGGCCACTGTGGGGGGTGAGTCAGAGGCCTTGACGCGTGGGTCTGCCCTCCGCACGGCTCCCAGCAAGGCAGCGGCCGAGAACGCCCTCACCTGGGAAGCGTGGCACCCACCTTTGGGGAAGCTGATGTCCAGAGCGACGTCGTAGGCTTCGGCCACGATTTGGATGGTCTCAATCTGGACAATCCCCAGAATGTTTTCTGCATCTGAAACCTAAAATGACAGCAAGCACACCATCCTGGCTGGTGGGTTTCAAATCCCCTTGATCGCTGCCCCCCCCCCGCATGTGTCCCCCTCAGTGCCGCTCTCCTATCTCCCTCCTCTCCCCTCTTCTGTCTCTCTGCTGGCCTCCAGGGCCAAGCTAGGACTTTAAATCCATACCTGAAGATCTAAAAGCAGAAAGGCTAGCTGAGGTGGAGGGGAAGCGGAGGCTCTGGAATGCCAGGAAAGAAAGACGGGTGAGAAAGAAAAACAGTGGGGGGGTGAGGAAGAAAAAAGCAGAGGAAGAAGACAGAAAACAGTGCGTGGAGGTGGAGGGGATGATGGAGAGAGAAAAGGAAGAGGGAAGAGAGCAGAGACGGGTGGAAGAGAAGCGCGAGTGTGGCTGGGAGGCGAAGGGCTTCGTTCTGGGCAAAGCAGGGTCCAAGGTGAAGAGAAAGAGAGAAAGATGCATGAGAGGGAGGGAGAGCGAGAGGGCACACAAAGGGACGCGCAGGCGAGGTGAGTGGGGTTCCCAGAGCCAGCGCAACATGGTTACTTTGCCAGGAGACTTTAGCGTGTCTTAAACAGGGCGTCATCCTGGTTCTAAACCTTGTCAGAACTTAGAGGTAACTGGTTCAAGATACGAACACAAACTAACTTAGCTTTTAATGTTTAAAAGCAATAAAAACCAATCACAGTTTCCCTCCAACAGTGAAAAATGAGTTTTTCCATGTTTGCAGGGAACCACATTTCCCTTGGCCCTTCCAAGTTAAGTCCTGGTATCCAAAGGTGGGCTGAGGGGGCTGCTTCAGGCGTGCAGCCGTGCTCCCCGGCTCTGAGACAGACAAGCCCCAGGCCCTGCTTGGCCACGGAAATCGGGAGCGTGCAGAGGGCACCACCCAGCCTACTCACCTCCAGGCGAATGGCCTTCTTAATGTTGAGGACCTTTGTGGCCTTAAAGCTCACCAGCAGGCAGTACTCTGAGAAGGGCCCGATAACACCGGTGTCGTCTGACAGACTGAAGTCGTCACCAATGTTCTCCAGGCCGCTGATCCGCCAGGCCACGGGTAATGGAGTGAAGTTCTTGAGGTAGAGAGACTTAGTTTCCTTTCTGCAGGAACAGGGGAGGCCAAAGCAGCAGGTTTGGTTTTTGAGAGGTGTGTGCAGGGGGCTCGAGTCTCATCCCCCATGCCGGGCACTCTGAATCCAGCTTTAGCCTCAGCCCACCAACAACCAAGGGGCACGCAGAAGCAATTTAGAGAAAATTGTTTCATAGGGATCCCCTTCAGGTCCTCACCTGTTTCATCTAAGGAGGAGTTTCAAATTTTTGCCCTGAGTCCTAGTCTGAGTGGAGTGTCAGCCACACAACTTGGCAGCGACAGCCAGTGGCTCCCACATTAGTGGCATCATGAATCCACTCCAGATTTTGGTAGTATGGATTTCAAAGGAGTGCTCTAGGTGACGACACATGTCCCCAAAATAAGTTCAGCACCATGGAGAGCTGCTTTGAAATCCAGACTGCTGAAACTTGGAGCAGACTCACCACCCAACGTACAGAGAAGCCAGAGGCCACAACTGCCCCTTTTTGTTGTTGTTGTGTGCCTTCAAGTCATTTCTGGCTTATGGTGACCCTAAGGTGAACCTATCATAGAATCGTAGAATCATAGAAATGTAGAGTTGGAAGAGACCCCTGGGGCCATCCAGTCCAACCCCCTGCCATGCAGGAACACCCTCAAAGCACTCCCGACAGATGGCCGTCCAGCCTCTGCTTAAAAACCTCCAAAGAAGGAGACTCCACCACACTCCCAGGCAGCATCTTCCACGGCCAGACAGCCCTGACTGTCAGGAAGTTCTTCCTGAGGTTCAGGTGGAATCTCCTTTCCTGCAGCTTGAATCCATTGCTCCTTGTCCTGGTCTCTGGAGCAGTAGAAAACAAGCCCTCTCCCTCCTCTACATGGCATCCCTCCAAATATTTAAACATGGCTATCATGTCCCCTCTTAACCTTCTCTTCTGCAGACTAAACATACCCAGCTCTCTAAGTCTATCCTCATAGGGCTTGGCTTCCAGGCCCCTCACCATTTTGGTCACCCTCCTCTGGACCTGCTCCAGCTTGACCATGTCCTTCTTGAATTGGGGTGCCCAGAACTGGATACAGGATTCACGATGAGGTCTAACCAAAGCAGAGTAGAGTGGTACCGGTACCTCCCTCGATCTAGACACCATACTCCTATTGATGCAGCCGAGAATTGCGTTGGCTTTCTTGGCTGCCGCATCACACTGCTGACTCATGTTCAGCTTGTGGTCTATTAGGACGCCTGGATCCCTTTCACACGTACTGCCATCCAGCCATGTGTCCCCCATCCTATATTTCTGCATTCCATTTTTTCTACCTAAGTGTAGGACCTTACACTTCTCTCTGTTGAATTTCATTTTGTTAGCCTCGGCCCAGCTCTCCAATCTGTCCAGGTCATTTTGGATTTTGATCCTGTCCTCTGGCGTATTAGCAACCCCTCCCAATTTGGTGTCATCTGCAAATTTGATGAGCATGCCCTCTATTCCTTCATCCAAGTCGTTGATGAAGATATTGAACAGCACTGGGCCCAGGACAGAACCCTGTGGCACCCCGCTAGTCACTTCTCTCCAGGAGGAAAAGCAGCCATTGGTGAGCACCCTTTGGGAACGGTCAGTCAACCAGTTACAGATCCATCTGACAGTAGCTCTGTCCAGCCCACATTTTACTCATGGGGGTTTCTGGGGCTGAGAGTGTGTGACACACCAAGGCTGAGACTGAGAGAAGGGTGGCTTGCCCAAGATCACCCAGCAGGCTTCTGTGGGGATTTGAACCCTGCTCTCCTGGAGTCCTAGTCGAGCACTCAGACCGAGACACCCCACTGGCTCTCTTTTGTCCACTTTATGAAAGATTTACAAAAAAGAAGAGTGGGTGGATGGTGGAATACAGCAGCATGAAGCTTGCAAGCTGCTTCAAATCTTAACATGGTGATCTCCAACCAAGACTGGTTAGAAAATGGCAGGACTGGATAATCATGCCAACCTTTCGGGAGAACAAGACCTCTGACAGCAGACTGTCACACTGGCAGAGGGAGGGGCACGGGGCCCCTTCTAACTCTGCGATCCTCTCTTCTCCAGAGCGCTTGGAGAAGCATCACATCCCCAACCACACCATGCTGTGAATACCAGATAAGCAAGGAACGTCAGGCCAAAAAGAAGGGATGGCAACAGCAGAATGATGCAAAGAGCCAGGTCCAACCTGTGCAGCAGGAGCTTCTCGAAATGCAGCTGTCGGCGATCCAGCTCCAGTTCCGGGCGAACCCCTTGGCAACAGATCCGGAAGGTCACGGGCTCTGGGTTCTCTTTAATGCAACACACAATGCTGTCCTCAAAGATACCACTGGCCGTTGGATATGCCCAGATGGTCAGAAACTGGGAGGTCAAGACAGATACCCACAGGGTCAGTTTGGTGGGCAGCTGTTTGAGTGATCTGCTGGCCAAAGAGAGGGCCCGCCTTTCGCCATTACCTGTTTCTCGTTGGGCTTGAGAGTTAGGGAGGGAGGGTCCAAGAGGTATGTGATGGCCTTGGAGTCATTCTGGAAGAAGAAATGCACTTCAGCTTCCAAAGGGGAGATGTTGAGGATAGCGATCCTTTCAAAGTGATTGGGATATCGAGCAGCCCTGTATCTGTAAGGATGAGGAAGAAAGCAATGGACATCTGAGGAAAAGCTGGCTGGACAAAGAGTTGACTGCTGCCCTGCTGCAAGGGGCTGCTGACCCCAAGGGAGGGACCCCTGCTCCCTCCCCTCCCCTCCCAACCCCCTGGTCAGGCTTGCTTTTGCCTGTGACAGGGAAACCTGCCACAAGGGCAAAGCAACTGACATTCAAGGAAGATCTAAATCCTCTCCCTTGCCATTGTGCTTCTTTTGCAGTCAAGCTGGTAAGCCCAAATGCTACAAGACCCCAAGAAAGAGGGGTGGTCAAGTAGGATCAACTGCAGCCTCCAACAGTTGCAGCTCAATGCATGGAAAGTTAATCCTTCACAGTATAATTCCCAGAATTTCCCCACCAGCATGCTCTTTCCTCCAAAAAGTAATTTTTTCACCTTAGACACCTTTTTACCTTTTCACCTGCTGGCATTCTGTGAGTTTATGAATTCAAATACTGCTGTGTTATGCTGTGTTCTGTCAATTCATTGGCTGTGTAATAGCAAGCAAGCCAAAGGATGCTCCAGAAGGGAGATGTCCTGCTCAGGTCGTGGCAATCTCCAGTTCTTTGACACTTTTGCACCGAAGAATACCACAGGCACTTACTTTTCTCTTGACTTCCCACAGAGCAAGGGGCCAAAGTGGAAGACGCCCGTGCTCATGATGTACTTCTTGCAGATGATTTCATCAGGTCTGATGGTCTTCTTACGATGGGGGAAAACGATCCTGAGTTAGGGAAGCAGAGATGTATCAGGAGCTGATCAACCCTCTCCTCTTGACGGGGGAAAATGTGGCACAGGCGCCTCTCTCAGACTGGCCGGTGGGCTTGGGTTTTGCCCCTTTCCCCGCACTTACGTGGGATCGTGGGAGATGGTCGGGAAAGTGCAGGTGCCTCTGCAGTACACCTGATACTGCCGCCGAGTTCCCAGGATTTCAAAATTGAAGACCTGATCGAACAGCCCCGTTGTGGCGGAGGAGAAATGGATGCGAATGGAAACCTCTCCATTGGCAGGGACGGTCCAGCGGAAAGTGTTCAGCCTGCAAGGATGAGAAGCCCAAGAGACTCTTTGGAGGCACTGGGGGGCTCGGGACAAAGCTCTCTAGGTGTGAGGGTTATCCTCCATGGCAGAAAGTGCTTTGTGCGTCTTGGGAACGGTTCAGCCACCCTTGTCCAACCGGGCAGAGAGCGTGCTTCGTGCTCAACCAGCCACAGGTGGGCGGCCAATGCCCCCGTCACCCGGGAGAGACACTCCCACCAGCTGGGAAGGCAGAGGCACGGCCCTTCTCCTGCGCAGATCCCGGGGCCCCGGGACCAGCATCGCCCTCCCGCACCTGAGGAGCTTCTCGTTGGACGGTTCTGCTGTGAGGCTGCCCTGATCGAGCTCTGAGAGAGCTGCCATTGGGCCAGGACTTGGCTGAGGGCCCTTCCTGCCCCGGGTGGGCCCTTTCTTGTCCTTGGGAGTTTCACGGACTGGCTCAGGTTTCTCCTTCCTGGACCTGCCTCGAGTTGGGGTGATCTGTTCCTCCTGAAATCCAGGGGTGGGGGCACCACAGGAAGAAGGAAGGGGGGGGGAGAGAGAGAGAGAGAGAGAGAGAGAGAGAGAGAGAGAGAGAGAGAGAGAGAGAGAGACAGATTCTTAATGGACATACCCAGCAAGTGCTCCCTGTTCAAGTCCCCCCACCACCATCTTTTTTCTTCTGGTCAAAGAGTGGGTCCACAACACAAATGGGGAAAGTGTAGCCCCCAACTTATGGTATTTTTCTGATCACTTGCGCCCCCCAACCACACCTGCCAGAGTCTCCCACCTGCCCATGTTTTTTAAAATTTATGGCAAAATACTTGCTCAGAGATGTCCTCAGATGGTTTCTGGACCCATAAACTTAGCCAGACTCCCTAAAAAAAACCTTCTGGTTACTTCTGGGCCACCTGTCTGCTGATTTCCACCCAAAATGTGCTCCTGAGGCTGCCACAGAGACACCTCACGCCCCGCAGCAACCCAACCGCCCACCCTCGGCCTGCATCGCAGCTTCCCTGCCTTCGCTGCCGGAAGGCTCGCTGCAGCCTCTGTGCTGGATTCGACATCCTTCTTGTCGTCATCCAGGTTCAGTTCTTCAGGCGCCAGGAAGGTGAAGTGCTTGAGCGCCTCTCCGGTAACGGGCGCTGTGCGCTTCTCTGGGTAGGGGATCACGGAGAAAAAGGCCGTGGGAGGGATGGGGGGCCCTGAGGGACCCAGCCCCAAACCGTTCAAGACCTAGGGCGAGAGACAGCGCTGCATTAATGCTTGGTGCTGCTTCTGCTGCTGTTCCTTTTTAACAGGGAATAAACAATACACTGATGAAAGAGTATGGCTGCTGCAGACACTGGGACAAACCATCAGAAAGGTATCAACTGTTACATTGAATGAACCATTGGGTTTATTCAGTTATACACCTTTCACAGGGTCGTCTGTGTTTTTTTCTGGTTTCATTTTTGAACAGCATCAGCAACATTAACGGCACAATAGAATTATTTGCAGACTTCTCGTTAGAGGCTGTTAGAGGCATGGAGGAGCTATTTTACTGCATAAAGAGTAGTTAGAGCACGGAGCTCAAGCAGCTGAACTTTTCAGCCAGTGTATGCACTCAAGCAGACTCAAGCAGTCCACGTACATCTGACCGGCTGCTTTGCTCCCCCGTGCCAGCACCCCACCTCCAAATCACAGGATGAGGGGGAGGGTTTTGACGGAGGCCCCGGGCAGCTGGGAAACTTTGGCCAATGGGGCACGCTCACCCTGGCTGGAAGTCCCTACGCTTGAAGGGATGTGGCTATAGCCTTCTTTGTTATTATCTATTGGTCTCTTTTTTCCACACCAGGGACTTGCCACGCGGTGGACGTATGAGAGGCCAGCGGCCCCAGAGGCAGCAGCTAGGTGCTAAAGGAAGCTGGGCGTTGCTGGCCATTCATGAGATTATTAGCTCCTAAAAGTCTGTCCTAAACTGGTTGCAGGTATTGGCACCTCATCCACCCCGTGTCACGCACAACTAAACAATCACTCCATGAGAGCTACAAACACGGCCACTTTGTAAATGAAAGATGGGATCTTAAAGATGTCAAGAAATGTCCGAGGTGCCCTGACAACCTCCCAGGTTCCCACCAACCCTGGAGAGGGCTCCATCCACTGTAGCAGGGCTGGGAATCCGGCAGCCGCCGGACTGGTGATCTAAGCGTTCCTCACCAGGGACTACACTGGCTGGGGGACTGCTGAGAACCCAGCATCCAGAGGAGGCAGCAATGCAATCTCTGTGCCCTTTGGTGCTCAAAGCCCAACCCACCCGCCCGGTAGAGGAGAGGAAGTCCCACCTGGATGACGTCTGGGAGCTTCCCACTCTCCAGGATCCTCTTGCCACTGGGGTCCTCGGAACTGAGGACCTGGATCTCCAAGTAGGGGATGCCAACGTCCATTCCTTCCCCTCCTTCCCCCTCCTGCCCGGCCCCTCTCTCCTCCATGGCCTTGAGCTTCTCGAGGCGCTCCCGCTCGAGGCGCTCTTTCTCCTGGCGCTCCTTCTCGGCTCGCTCTTTCTCCAGCCGCTCCCTCTCCCGGTCCTTCCTGCCCTTCCGGCCCGATGGAGCCTGGCGCTGGTCCTCCGCTTCCTCCGGCTTCTCCTCGGAGCCCGGGGGCTGCAGCTGGACCAGCTGGACCCGGTCCCAGAACATCAGGATCTGCAAGATCTCTTTCTGGGTGGCCTCGTAGAGTTTGAACCGCTGCGCCAGGGTCTTCTCACTCTCGCTCATCACTTCCTTCTCGGCCTCGTCCTCTTCCAGGGCAGGAGGCGCCATGGCTGCCTGCTGCCCGTTCGGCAGGGCCATCCTGCTCTTCTTCTTCTTTTCGTCTTTGTCGTTGGTGCCCACATCCGGACGTTCCCTCGCAGACGACTTGCGCTCTACTCCTTCATTCAGCTTACCGTCGGATTTCAAAGGAGGGACCGGGACATTCTGGAGCGAGCAGAAAGAACCAGGGAAAAGAAAGAGAGCCCGCTCAGCTTCTCGGCCAAGTGGCCAACAGCTTCAGCCTCACAGAAAGGAGGTGAGCTCTTGCTCCCTGGAACGCCCAGCCCTTCAAGCCCTGAGGCCTAAGCACTGATGCTGCCCCCGGGGACAAGGCCAGGGGCTCCCTCTGTTCTCTTGCCCTCAGAGTAACGCTGCACGCTCCCCGTCAGTTCTGGAGAACCCAGAGACCCAGTGTGCCTCTATCCCCGGGAGAAGCACTCACCAGCTTGCCTCCCTGCTGGCCCTTCTTGCTGCCGGCTGCAGGTTCCTCTTTCTCCTTTGCAGCTTCCCTCTTGTACCGCTTCGACTTCTTCTTCATTTCTTCCTCCTCTCGCAGGCGCTCCAGTTCCTGTTGGTGCTTCTTCTCCTCCAGCTCCCGGGCCAGCCTCTCCTGCTCCCTGCGGTGCATCACAGAAGGAAAAGAGTTTGTTAACTTGCCCAAAGGCCGATGGTGCAAAGCAAAAGCTTTTCCCACACAAGGCAGGAAAGTGACAATGGCAGCAGGAGCGTGGCGGTTTGGGCTGAGACTTATCACATGACCTCGTTCCTCTTCTGTTGTTCTCCCCGGGGAGACCATTTGGAAGCCATTTCTTTTACAAAGGAGGTCCTTAAGGAGCCCCAGCCACAAACGCTGTTCTCCTGCTGTCATTCGCCTGCCTGCCTCATGTGATAAAGCCCAAACTCTAATCTGTCCCTTTTCTCACAGGTGAATCCAAGGACACCAGAGTCAAGCACTGAAAGGGGCCTGAGGAGCTCCTGTGCCGCTTCCGGTTGAAGAGGCCCACCCACCACGCTCCATCCCAGGGCTCCTGCAAGGAGGCAGAGCAGGCCCTGGGGAGTGGGCGCAGCTGGCATCGTGGCCCTTGTGCCCGGGGGCTCTGCATCAGGGGGCTCCTCAAGGCGGTCTAGTGCTATGATTGCTAAGAAGAGGGGAACCAGTTCCTCCCAGGGGAGCCACGGCCCTCCTCTCTGACCTTTTTTTCCGATCACGCAGGGCCTGCAGGAGTTCGCCATCAAACTGGATTTTCTGTTCTTCAGTCAGGGCATCGTACTCCTCCTCGTCCATCTCCTGGAGGCGAGCCTTCTCACGTGCAATGGCTTCTTGCTGCTCTCGCTCTTCCGTACAAACCGAGAAGGAAACGGAGGCCCCAGTCTGACGCAAGGCCTCGCGGAAGCATCCCTGCCCCCTCGTCTCCCCCACCCCATGGGGTTTCTTGCCAAGAGATGTCCAAGAGGGAGGGAGCAGCAAAGTTGCGGGGAATGTAGGTCAAACTGTGGCCCCAAGAGACCCTGTATTTGGTGGGAGCTTAGCCTAGACCCACACCCAGGGAGGGACGGGGAAGAACGCGAAGAGGAAGAGTCGGGATGAGCCAAGGGACACCCTGCCCAGCCCTGCCCTTTACCTTCCTGCTCTCGCTTGCTTTTCTCTCGGGCTTTCATAGCAGCAAAGTCCTGGGACAGGTTCACAAAATAGATGTAGCGCCGGCTGTCGATGGCTCTGAGGAGGCAGAGGAGCGCAGACGTCGTGCTGCGGGCGAAGATGGTCTCCAGCCCATCGAATACCGTGCCGCGATAACAGTCGCTGAGCTGTCCGGAAAGGAGAGCACCGCCCTGCGTCAGGCCCAGGCAAGAGTCAGCCACGCGCGGGCCTTGCGGCACCGGCCGACGCAAGCGGAGGCCGCCGCCCTCGAAGTGCGAGGGAGCGGCTTCTCTGCTCCCAGGGATAAGACTCCTTTCACCCTGTCGAGCGAGGGGGACTCTCAGAAACCCACAGCAGGTGTCTAGCCAAGCAGGCACTCCTCTCCCGTGGCTCAGAGAGCCTCCCAAACTGCCGGAGCTGGCCAATTATTATTTGACGGGGCGCTGGCCTGCCAGGCTCCTCAGCCAGTGCTCGCTCAGCTCTTCCGCAACCACGCTCCTCCTCAGAGCACCCCGGCTGAATACAGCCATGGTTCTCCCCAAAGTGTTTTACAAACACAAAAAAAGCATTTATGACCTCTTTCATAAAAGAAACGCTTCCAAACATCCTCCCACCAGAAGAACGACAGAAGAGGAACAAATACTGTGACGAATCCCAGCCAAAGGTGCTGTTGTTGCTGTGCCGTTATGTGCCCTTAAGTCATTTTCACCTTAAGGCAACCCTAAGGCAACCCTATCATGCTTTTTTTCCCCCAGGGGCTGAGAGTCACCCAGTGGGTTTTCACGGCCGAGCAGGGCATTGGGCCCTGGCCTGCAGGATCGTGCCCCAATGCTCCGACCACTATGCTATGCCGGCTCCCTTAAAGATGCCGTTACCCCGCTGCTAATTGTGACTTACCTGCCTTGTGTGATGAAGCCCTACAGATCCTCCTGATATTGTTTGGCCAGCTGGCCAGTGCCTTTGCCGGGCCAGCCTTACCTGCATTCTCTCAGAAAGAATCTCGACCAAGAGCTCTTCCGGAAGCGTGCAGCTCATCAGGCCGTAATCTCCGGCCACGCTGGCACTGAGGCTGAGGCGCCGCTGGATAGGAGCACTGGGAATGGGGCTGGACGGAACCTGCAAGCGGGGCAAAAAGTCCGGCCCGATCAGCCCGTTGAAGAAGAGCCGTCGGGAGACCCACCTGAGGGGAGCAGCAAGAGAGCTGACGGTATTTCACAGTGATCTGCCCTGCCGCCGTCAGAACCCCAGGCCTCCCTCCTTGCAGGGAGTGGGAGAGGGCCTGGCTAATTCTCGCACCTGGGACCCAGGTTGATCTGACTGCGGGTGCGGCTGCTGCTGTTGCAGCTTGAGTGACCCATGGCCTTCTGATTTCGCCTTGGCTGTTGCAGTGCTGCCCCGGTAGCCTCTGGAGACGTTGGAGAGGGGTCCGGTTTTGGACTCAGAACTCTGCTGGCTGCCGTCCGAAGTGTGTTTGGCCAAAGCCTCTGCACTCAGCCGGGTCCCCAAAGCTAGAGAAGGCTGCCCTTCACCTCCTGAAGACACACAGAATGAGAGAGAGAGAGAGAGAATGGGTCAGCCCCCCTCCACAGGAAGCCAAGAGGACAATTCATACCAAAATTGCAACAACTCGAACAGAGCTAAGAAGCCCTGGAATCCAACCTAGTATATGGAATTTTCTTCACCATTTTTAGGGTTACATGTAGGCCTACTTAAATGGGCAGAGACCTCCATCTCCTTTGCTTTATCTTCACATAAGATCCACTGATGAGCACAGGACTGACTGCTCACCTGCAACTGGGTGCTGAAGTGATAACCTCAGACAACGTTCTCATATGCGTATGGGAGTGAAATGTTATTGGGATAATCCATTCTGACACATCCTTCCCATGTACATGTGAGGTCTATGGTACACTCCAAAACATCATAAGCGACGGGCATGAGAGCCCTATTATTCTAAGTAGGATGCCTGGGACCAAGATGTTAATTTTTATTCATCAGTCATGTTGCCTTGTACACAGCTGCCATCAGCTCTCTGAACCAAACTGGGCTATTTTCTGAAAAGCTAAACTGGGGTCCAAACTAAATATTCTTCAGGAAACATTGCCTGGATGTTTTACATGTGAGAGAACTGGTGGAATGTTCCTTCAGAATTCAAACTTCCAGTAAACAAGAAGCCATCTGAAAAAGGGACTGTTTGACTGGGAGCCAGGTATCTGTGATCGGGGAGTGGGCAGGCCTCTTGAGAGACGTCAGTCAGGGCAGAAAGTCATTCTGGTGCTGAGAAAGAGATGAAGCTGTGCACCAAGAACCGCCCCGGGGAGGGAAGGCCAGATCCAGCTAGAGGAGTGTCTCGGGGTGGAGGGAGACCACCGTGGCCAACCACGGCTACTTACCCCCTTCCTCGTTTTCCCGTTGGGCTTGCTCTATTGCAGCTCGAATGCAGAGTTCTCGTGCCCGAAGCCCTGCCGAACTGCTCCGATCAGAGATGGCTTCCATGACCACAGAATCAATGGACAAGCATGCAGCATTGTAGTATTTGGCCAGGACCACAGCTGCGCTGGTCTTCCCTGAGAAAGGATTTGATAGAGTGATACCAGGAAACTGAAACTCTCATGACAGGCGAAGGGGCTAATGTGATGCGTAAGAGATGCTACGTCCAGCTCAAGAGGCAGATGCACACACGCTGGCCATAGGCCACAACCATGTGCTGTGGAGGCCTCTTGCTCAAGGAGCCAGGGAAATCTATTGGAGATTATCCACTGAGCAAAAACAGTTGGTTTGCCGAATGGCAATGGCATCAGCCACGGAAGCGAAAGCCAGGCAGACTGGGTAAGTTTCCCCGTGTCAGCCATCAGCTGTCCAAATTACACTAAACAACGCACACTAAATGCAAGATCTCTAGGTGAGAGGAACCATGTGCCATGACCTTTCCCCATGCCTTCCTGCAGCAAAGAGAGAAAACTGTGTTGGAGGGAGTCTCTCTCTCTCTCTCTCTCTCTCTCTGCCATACCTGTCAGGGGAGCGCCATGAATGATGATGGCTATGCCCCTGCGGTTCCTGGCTGCCCGTCCCTCTGGAGAGATATCGATGCCAAGGTGGCGAGCAATGGCTTTTGACACAGGATTGTTGTCAAGCTCCCCAACAGCCTCCTTGTGCTTAGTGATGATGCTGAGCTGGCTCCCTGCTGCTGGAAAGAAAGCGAGGCTTTAGCTGGCTCTGTCAACGCCACTCCTGCCAGGGTCAGAGATCCCCAGCTCCACCGCTGAGCTTCAAGGGTGGCCACAGGTGGCCTGTTCTGGGTAAATAGGCCAAAGGGGGAACTGGGCCAAAGCCAGCCAGAAGGGCTCCTTCACAGCCGTTTCTTTGGAAACCCCTCACAAGATGGCAGCAGAGTGTCACGTTGCAGATCCGTTCCTATCCCCCTCACCCCATATAATAGTTTTTAAAGAAGTTACCCTAGCTCTGTCAGTTTCTTGCAGCATAAAAAGGAGGAAAGGAGCAGGAGAAAAAAAGGCCTGTGGCAGCACCTTTAGGACTAACTGGTTTTCATTTTAACATGAAATTCGTGCATATAAATCCACTTTTTAAAGATGCAATTACAAAGAAAGACTAGAAAGAGAAACAGCTGAATTGAATTATATCCACCAATTCCAATTCATTGGCAGAGATATGAACAAAGACAATGGCTTCATGGCACACTACGTCCGTTAATAAAAGAATCCTCTCTAATGTACATTTGACAAAAGGAAACCTCTCAGAGAGAGGTTTGAACCCAGGGAAACTGAGTTTTGGTAACCAGATGTGTTGTTTTCAAGCACACCCACTGACTGACCACGGTAAAGATCAGAAAGACCTGTATTACCTCTCCTAGCCCTTTGAAAATTTAGGGCAAAAGGCATGATGTGCAACTTTCTAGATCTGCATTCTGTCTCACTCCAAGAATGGTATCAATATGCCTTATAACCTGAGGCTTTCATATCACTCTGTGCTGCATCTGAAGAAGTGGGTTAATATCCACAAGAGCTTGTGCGTGAACAAAAACCACGTTCCTTTCTTTCCTCCCCCTCCCTTCCTCCTTTTCATGCTCAACCTATCTGCAACCCTTTCTTTCCTCAGTTATAAAAGGTATTATGTGACAAGTTTTGGGAGCTGGGGCGGAAAAGCTCTCCTCACCTTGCCCTTGTCCCTTGTCCGTCCCCTCTTCTTCTTCCTCTTCCTCCTGATCCAGCTTGGATTCTGCCCTGAAGGTCCGGTTGTCCTCGTGGATCGAAAGAGAAGGAAGAATAGAGCCCGCAGTCGATGGGGTCTGCCCAGCGCTGGATGGGTGAGGCCTTACTCCAAGCTCAGAAAGGTGAGTAGCTTCTTCTTCTTCTATTCAAGTGGGAAGAAAGACAATACAAGGGTCCAAGAGCTTCTCAGAGAGAAATGGGAACTGGCCTCATCATGCCCATGGTGACTGCCAGCTCCAACATCAACCCTCTCTGGGCTTTCGCCCAAACTTTGAATGAACTGTACAAGGTTCGGAATCTTTTTTGAGGACAGGATTCAGTACCTTGGATAGTTCCTAGCCATTAGCCCCCACTGGCCTGTGCTTTCGAAAAGCCCCTGCACCCAGTCCGAACTCCTGAGCAGCCCACGAAAGAGCGACAGCAACAGCAACAGCCATTAGGCCACCCTTCTGGAAGAGTCCCAGGGCTAGAAATGTTTGCTCCTGCTGCAATTCAGTTGCTAAACTCACCCTCTCCAACTCTACACACAACCTGAAACAGTAATATTCCCATCTTTCTGAATACTGCAGATAAAAATAATGCATATGATAGCAGATAGTTAAGGAAAGCGTGCACGAAAGTGTGTTACATTAAAAATGTGGATATAAGGAACAGTGTGTATTGAAGGGCGCATGCTGGGTGAAACATGCATGAAAATGAGTCCAATTTTTCACAGGGGCCTTTTGGGGAGGGAAATGCAAGTTAATAGAGAAACAGGTTGTATTGTATTTAGTGTTAAAAAAGAAGAAACCAAGAGTAGAACCTAAGAAAGGGACTTTGCTTTGGGGGCAGGAAGCCAGGAAATGTTCTTCACGCCGTCAGAGTCCTGCTGTGAGGGTCCCATTCACAGCAAAGGAGGCTACAAATGGAAGGAATAAATACTACACGGAAAGCCAGTTTTAAAGGACAGCGGGTAGCAGGATCCTATCCTCAGCATACTCTGTGTGTGTCTGTGCATGTTTCGTTCTCTTTGTTTTCTTCTCCTGATGCCTGCCTTTCTCCCAGCACAGGGTCCAAGGCAGCCAGTCCAGGGACCGTGTGCAGAGCGGTTCCCTTTCCCCGCTCACCATTATCCAAATTAGCTGCCTCCTGGTCACCTTGAATCTTCTTCTGCTCCTCGTAGTACTCCAGCACCTCAGGGGGCAGCTTGTCTCCAGGGATGCGAGGGGGCAACAGCAGGATATTGTGGGTGTCGTAGCCTTTCAACATACGCAGGATCTGGAAGCGAGAAGGGACAAAGAGCTGTCCAGCCATGGGTGTCCTGAGCCTGGCGTCACGGCTGGTCCCGGGGACTCCGGTTTCACCAGCAGCCCTGCTGGGTCTGAGACCTTCCCACTGAGATGCCATGCCAGGAAGCTTCTGTGCACCAAATCAGCCCCTGGAGAGCAGAAGAGCCTCTGGGGAAGTTGTTCTGGGCCTCCAGCAGAGTACAAAGCTCTGACAGGCAGGGTAAGAATTTGTTTTGAGAGAACAAAACCTTTGAGAAGCAACTAGTGGTGGTAAAGGGGCTTTGGATAAGGTGCTGGGCTGTCCACGTTTGTCGTCGCTGCTCTCGCTGTTCCTGTGGGCCTCTCCGGGGACCTCTGGCCAATGGCCCAGGGACTAGCATTGGCCCACGAACCAGCTCTTTGAGTAGCAAAGTCTTAGAAAAAACAGAGCAATACTGAAGGAGGAAGTCCACTGTGCCTGTGTATTAGAAAGAGCTCCCAGAAGAGCAAAAAGATGCAAAATGGAAACTTCTGATTTGCTGGGGAACAGGGTGAGCAAAACCGCATGGAGGTTGGACAGAATTTGGAGCCCACTTGTTCCACAGACGTCCAGCTGAGTGGGAGCATTTCCCCCCTAATGAATACATTTGGCAAGCCTGAGTTTGACTTTTTGGCTGGGAGAAGGCCGCATGTCCCTTACCCGTTCTTCTAGCAGGTACTGCTGGTCAAATTCTAAGGAGTAGAACTCAATGGGGAAGGAGCAGGGGTTCTTCACCACCACCTCGGCCTCATCCCCAACGGCGTAAGGCAGCAGGGGCCCGAGTTCCAGGATGGAGGGGTTGAACTCTAGACGTGGCTCGAGACCTTGGCCAGAGACGGTGAGCACCAACTGCTGGGTGCTCTGAGAGATACTCAGGATCAGGTAGTTGCGGTAGAATTTCTAGGATGACAAAAACGGGAGGGGTCCTTTTATTATAGGGAAGATGGAGGAGGAGAGGAAAGAGGGAGTCTCTTGAGTGCCAAGAAAACAGTGCCTGTGCCCCATTCCAGTGTGTCTCCCACAAAAGGAGCGTGTGAGTCGCCATGTCATGCTGGTCCTCTCCATGGCAGTGGGCCACCCCACCCTGCACGTGTCTGATTTCGTCTGGCCTCAGAAGCTCTTCGTGGTCAAGCTGCCCACCAGTCTCTCTCCCGACCGGGTCTTCTGGCCTCCCAGTGTAATCAAAGCCGCCCTGCCCTGCTCCAATCTGCATCTATGTCTCTTTAAGTATACCTGACTATGGAGGACAAAACTTCAGGTACCTGGGAACATGGGCTTTCTCACCTGCAAAAGTTTCTGTCATGAGAAACATGACAGACTTTCAGAGACTTCTTTATTTAAGCAGGCCTTTGGCTTTTAACAGGTGGTGGCTGAAGGATCTTTTATTGGGGTGGCCTGTGTTTTTATCTTTACTACTCTTAGAATGTGTTTTCAACGGTTTTAAATGTTCCAATTGGACCGTCTGTTTGATGTCTTTTTAATTCTTTGGTGTCATATATTGTTTTAGCCATGTTTTGTTTTAACTTACCTTCTGAGCTGCCTTGGGTCCCACGTTGGGGAAAAAAGGGAGTATGTAGTAGTTAATTAATTAAGCTAACTAACCAATTAAATTAATGTAACCAATTAAACAAACAGATACATGCTTGTGCCAGTGAATGCTTGGTTGCGGTAATGTACCCGAGGTCAGGCCGAGGCCCACCTCCTCCACCACTGCCCTTGCCAGTCACCGTGTTCTCCACCACTGTCCCCAAGCTATCTGCCGTGGAGGACCAGCTACTGTTCTCCCCCCCGTGTGCCAGGGACCGCCACCATATCTGTGCCCATTGGCTACAAATGTTTTCTTTCTGTCCTGGAAGCTCTTTGCAGACCAGCCACCGATGGCTTGTAGATTGGCACCGATCTGTGGGCAACCTCTTTGAGTAGAACTGGTCTACACTCCTGCCAAGGATTTCAACACATTCCTATTCAGATTCCACAGTTGGAGGGACCCCGCAGCCATCTTAGCAAAAGCTTCCACTAGTTCTCCCTGGTTCCTGAAGCTTTTGTAACCTACTTTCTGGGTCCAACCCCAGTACCCCGTTGGGCCTCCAGCCTGGATCTAAATTATTATGCCCCATGCCTTCCTCCTGCAGCCACTCCCTAAAGAATCCTGGGCCCAGTTCTGAGCACACCTGTGACCTAGGTCCCTACGCCTGAACACCATCACTTCCTATGTAGCAAATCTGTAGTCCAACAGACACTGAACTCAGCCAGTCCACCACAGTCTAAAACTGTTGCATCTGCAACGATTGCTGCCAAAGTTACCTCTGAACTGTGCTGCCGTCCCCCCATTGCAAACAGTAGAAGACCCCCATGTACGAGTACCAACAGCTCTCCCCCATGGCTGCAGCCAGAATAGCCTTTGACCTCCTACCTCTTCTCTTGGTGCAAACTTGACCTGCACGTTGAGCCGCTCTCCAGGTGCCAGGATCCCATAGGGTGGTATCATCTCAAAGACAAAGGGTTTGGTCTTTAGTTCCTGGCGCATCTTCCGTCGCAGTGATGCTGGCATGTGCTTGTCCATCTGAGCTTACAAGAAACAATGAAGTCACTGACCAACAACAACTGTGTCTCTGTGCATTTTGGATGACACTGCAAAATCTAGCTTTAAAATTTTTTTGATTTAACACGTGAATCTTATTACCAGTAAAGACTTGGATAGTAAATATGGACTGTTTTTTGATATGTGATAACAGCTGCAACAAGGCTGTTTGCCCAAACATGGAAACAGACTGAAGCATTGACAATGGAAGAATATATTTTTAAAGTTGCAGAACTGGCCCAAGTTGCAAAACTGATGTGGATTTTAAAAGATGGACTAATTGAATATTTTTTGCAACACTGGAAACCATCTTTTTTGAGCAATGAGAAATCTAATGATGTAATAATCTGTGTTTATGATTATTAGTAATACTAGTAAGCTCAATATACATAGAGCTGTAATGGCGGAATAAGAAATGGGATATTAATCCTTTTTTTCTCTATATTACAGTTTACAGGAGGCTCAGAATCCTTTTGTGTTTTAGTTAGTTAGTGCAGGTAGCATGTGTTGAGGGCAACAGATTAGTGTTTTAACCATGGGTTTTGTTGGTATGTCTGGGTTTTAGTTTAATTTAGTCTAGTTTAGTTTTAGTTATACATGTCTATTGCTTATGTATAGTTGGTTCCCTTTTCTTTTTACTTTTTCTCTGTGGTCGTGAATTAGTCTGTTTGTATCTGTACTAAAATTAGTAAATATTAGATCGGAGGAGGAGGAGGAGGAGGAGGAGACGACAACCTCTGGGTCCATGCGGAACAGTTCTGTGACCCAGACATCTTCGGCGTTACCGGAGGCTACCAAAGGCCCGCCTATCTTACCCAGACAGAGTGGAGAAACAGCTGTGCCTCACCCCTGCGTGGAGGAGACGCCCTCCCTCTTCAGGAGCACGGATGAGGAACGTTTCTGTCTGTGGCTTGTGACAGGGAAGTGAGATGAGAGACGCAGAATGTTCTCTCTTTCTCTCTCCCCCCCGCGGCCACCCCATTCCCATTGCAGAAACAGTGCTTCGTTCTGCCCTCGGCCGACAGCCTTGAGGATGGCCCCAGGGCCCCTTTCGTGCCTGGGTGGGGGCCCTCCAGGAACGCCAGGGGCTGCCGGGCGACATTTCAGAGTGAGCGATGGCAAACCGCCTCCGAGCGTTCCTTGTGTGCATTCTTACGTGACCGGAAGGGGCCGGGAGCCGAGGGCCAAGGCGGGGGAAGGAGAAGGGCGCCGGCGGCCCTGGCAGCTGCTTTACCTTTTTCGTTTGCTCGCTGCTGCTGGCAAACCATTCGCACACCACCTGCAGCTGGTTGTGCAGCTGAATCGTCTCCACTTGGCACTGCCCGCACTGAACGGCAGAGAACTCGAGATTCTCGTTGGACATGCAGAGGGACGGCATGATGACCGCGGCCCGGAGGGAGATGCGGAAGGTTGGCCCAGACACGACCTGAAGCGAAGCGCACAGACCCTCCTCACCACAACACGCGGGAACAACGCCCCCCCCCCGCAACACGCAGCCCAGCGCGTGCCCTCAGCGGGGCTCACGGCACCTGGCGTGGCTCGGGCCCGCTTGGGAAGGCGAAAATGCCGGGAGAAGCAGAAGCGGGAGGGAAAGAGCACGACCGCCCGGCAGAGGGACTGGCTCCCCGCGGGGGCCGTGGCTGCCGCCCTGGGTCCGCGGGACCAGATCAAGGCTGTTCATCGCAGGAGCTCCGGGAGGCTTTGTTCTCCTGAATCCGCCACACATTACAACAACAGCGTCCCAGACAGAGTGAACACCACAAAGATCAGGGTACAAGCCAAGACCGGATCGCAGCAAGGAAGCAGTGTGCGCGAGGAAGGCCTGCGCACACAAAATGCACAGGGAATCCCAACTGGGATGAAACCTTGACATCTGGGGAGAAGAGCACTTTGCTGCTAAATTGCCCGGCGCTGTAGTTTGAAGGGCTCCCCAAACTATAAATCCCAGGATTCCATAGGAAAGGGCCACAGCTATTAAAGTAGTATCAGACTGCTATAACCTCAGGTGCTAACCTTAGAGATGTGGCATTGGAGGCCCTGCACCCAAGGAGGATCGGATCCAGCCCCCGCTTCCCTGAGAGACCACCCTGCCCGCTGCTTGGGGCCCGCCTTCATCCCCAGAGGGCCAGTCAAGGAACTGCAGTGGGACTGAGGGGTTTTAGCCTCCGCCCCAGAGCATGGTGCTCTGTCCACCATTTGGTTGTTCAGAGGCTGTAGGTTTCCGACACCCGCTTTGCTCTCCCTGTGTGGGCGGCTTCCCACATTGGTGGAGGGCTTTATCCTGATTCTGAAAGCCTCAAGCAGCCACGAGAAGACACCCTCAGAGTTGGCGGTCTGATCCCAGTTGGGGTTGCCACTGACTCTGGAGTTTGTTTTGCTTCCTGCGCGTGGCATTTGAGCCGTGAGCGGCAAGGGATTGTAGCCCCTGAGGCCTCTCTGGGGGCAAGGCTGGCAAGCGCGGCAGGGCCAGAGAGGCGATCAGGGAGGGTCCCCAGGGCACCTTGATGGGCAGGATCACTTCCACCTCTCCGAGGGGCCGGTTGGCACTCTGGGGATCAAAGAGCACCTCGAAGGTCTCCGTTTCACAGAAGGGCAGGTTCTTCACCCGATCCAGTTCGGTGCAGAAACCTGCCTCCAAACAGCAACAGAACTTATAGGAAATCAAATATATCCATTGATTGACATATTTCTAGATATAACCTAAAATTAACACACTAAATAAAACACCGGACTGTAAACTAAAGAAAAAAACCACACTAAACACTAGCTCACTAGAATACTAATTTAGTAATGAAGTAAATAAAACAAACAACTAAACACAAACACTAACATACTATTACATTAGAGGACTCCACCCCAAGCTGTAGTGAAAGTTAGACAAAACAAAACAAAAGAAAAGGACATTTCGTACCTTTGTTTGTTTGTTTGTTTGTTATTGTACCATTACAGACTCGATTAAACAAACTACTAACAACCATATTCACAAATTATTGCTAAGATGTTGCAGGCAGGCGGGATGTGAGAAGGGAGGCCAGGAACTGTTGCAAAGGTATTCGACTGGGATATATTTGAGGAAACTTCTGACTCTAAATCTTTGTTTGTGTCTCCCGGATGGCCTGATGCTGAGACAGAAAGGCATCTCTTTCCCTTTTACCTGTGTCCTGCAGGTTCCGCCTGTCCGCATAAAAAGACACAGGAAAGGGGCTGGTGTTGGTGATTTTGACAATGTGAGTCCGCACGGTGCCCAGGATGATGTAGCCAAAGTCCAGGATGTACTCGGGGAGTTGGGCTCTGAGGAGGAGGAGGAGGAGGAGACACCACTTGGTTTAGGCCGGCTGCTCAGACCAACCGTGGGGGTTACAGGGAGTCACTGAAAGTTGACCTTCTCCCCTCCTGTGACAGCTAAGGAAACCTCCCCACTGCATCCTTTCGGGGGGCTTATCTGTCAAAAAGACCACTCAGCTCAGCAGGACCGGCTGAGTCCCTGTCTGACTCTTGGCCATCCCTCCTCGCGTCTGAGGTGGAGGCTTCCACTGGCTGTCGGCCGGACTCCTGAAGACAGAAGCTCCTCTGCCTCTCCAAGGTTTGGTGAGCAAGAGCGCTTCCCCCAGGGTTCCCCCCAACAACTATTTCCGGGGTGCAGACAGGCCCCACCCCGAAGCCCAGCAGAGCCTGCAGAGGAGGAAGGTGCCTTTTGCACTCACTTGACCAGTTTCCGTCGAGCCCTCTGGCCACTGGCAGAGGCGTCCTCCGTTGGGTCACCGCAGGCCAGCAGCCTCTGCTGCTCCAGGGCGTGCTCTCGGACAAGCAGCCTTTCCACTTCCATCTGCAGCTGGGTGTCCAGCTGGGGAAGCCGAGAAGGCGGTCAGCGGGCCCGCCGGCTCCTCCGCGCGGCCCTTCTGACTGCAACGTGGGCGGGCCCCTGCCGGCTCCTCTCGGCCGGCTTCCCAACCCTCCTCAGGCTGCTGCCCACCACCACTGCCCTGCTGGCTCCCAGAGTGGTCCCGCTCCACGATGGGAGGCGAGGCTGCCTCCCCCACTTCCTTCCTCCCGCGGGCACGGACGTTCTTGTCTGAACACGCGCCGGGCCCCACTGAAACCAAAGGGCTTTCTCTGAAATGGACCGCGCTGTACCTTCCCCTCATTTGCCAAGCTTCCTACTGCTTTAAAGCTGGTTTTTCATTTAGTGCCACTTTTATGAAAAGCCTGCTTTTAAAAATGTTACAATTGGGCTTTTTAGCTGTATTCTGTCCCAAGCTATGCCCTGAGCCACCAACGGCGAGAAAGGCAGGACCTGTGCTTCCCAAACACCAGCCTGCCGTCCTGCACCCCTCCTCCACACCCTCTCCTGCCAGGGGCCCTGCAAAAGTACAGCTTCTCTTCATGGGGGGGGGGCTTGTACAGCCGTGCAACTTGCGCAGGGGCAGGCGGCATCTCCGAGGGGGGCCATCCGAGTCCTCACAAAACGCTGCACTCAAAGCCAGCTCTTCTGACATCTGCCCCTCACCAAGCCCCCTCAGTGAGAGAGGGGAGCACATCGTCTTACCGTCTCCTCCATGGGTGGTTCCGGGGCGACAGCCTCCGAGTTACTGAGGGAATCTTTCTGTAATTCCTGCTCCATCCGCTGCTTGGCTTCCCTGAGGAGGAAGCCGTACCGTTCATTTCCTGCAAAAAACACCAAAAGGGAGAGTGAGGGGAGCCAGGGACTGAGAGGCCCTTTTTGTGGAATGCTGTGGGGAGATACGGACACGGGGCCGCGGCCACCCCTCCACGCCAGTCTGAGCAGAAGAGGGAGGCCTGGGCAGAGCATCCCTACCTCTAACGTTTCTGGGTAGGTCCAGGCAGATCCGGGGGAAGACGCCCTCTCCTTTCAAGGTGATGCTGTCTGGCTCCAGGTGAGCCACCTGGATCTGGAAAGCCCTTTGGAAGACCTCAGGGACCCCGGGCAAGTAATAGATCTTCAGCACCTGCTCCTTTCCGGACTCAATGTAACTCTAGAGGATGGAAGAAGAAGAAGAATGCTGAAGAGACAAAACTGCCATCTATCTAAAGCAGCATCGCACAATGCAGAAGCTGAGGCAACTGTGCACTTCTTGCGTGGCTTCCTGCTCCCACGCTGGGCCCTCCGGCACTTAAAAGAAAGCGCAAGGCTACAGAGCTGCCGCAGAACTGCGGAACCCGGGATGTTACAGGAAACTGTGCCACCTTGAGCTGCTGCACTGCCTGGCGTGTTTTATGCCGTAGAAATAGACCGGATCAGCAAGACATACTATTAGCCAGTTACACACAGGCAAATTTTTCTATGTAAAAGACAAACAAACAAACAAACAAAATTCTTCTCCCAATAAAGGCAAATTCTATCATCAGAATAAATGAAGCAAATGAAGAGGAACACCCTGCATTTGCTTGCTTCAGCTTTAACCGTGTGGAAGGATTATTTTCCCCAGTGAAATTCCTAGACAAAAAAACCCACAACTTAAATTAGGAATGTGTTTGGATAAGATGAACCAAAGCCATGAGTCTCATCTGGACTGGTGATTTGTGCCACGGGTTGCCACTCCCATTTAATGCCACTTTAGCTGGCCCCTAGATGCTAACAGTACATTTACCAAGAGCCATCATTCCTTTGCAAATTACAAACAGATAGCTTTGTTAGTTTGTTGCAATATAAAAAAGGAAAAAAGGGGTGAGAAATCTAGCAGGGTCTTTAAGACTAACTGGCTTATTTTAGCATGAATATATCTGAAGAAGTGAACTGAAATCCTCAAAAGCTCATGCTAAAAAAACCAGTTAGTTTTAAAGGCTCTGCTAGATTCCTCTTTCCTCCCTCTCTTTTTTTTCCTGCCTTTGCTTTATTCTTCTTGATAGAGCAAAACTAAGAAAAGCAACTCCGTGTTAAGGCAAAGCTGCCCATCCTGCATCTTTTCTCACTCACAGTCACAGGCAAAGTCAGTGGCACGCCGGGTGGAGGGTTGTCTGCGGAGGCCCGGATGGCGTTGAGAACCGAGTACGCAAATCCAACTTTCCCTGTATTTCTCAGCACAATCTCCGTCACGCAAATGTGGTCAAACAGCTGAACGGGAAAGAAAAGGGAGATGGCAGCATGAAAAGGCACGTGGTTGCCAAGGCCGTGGCGTTTCCCCTGCAGACGCCCCCCACCCCGAAGGCAACTGCTCAAGAGTAAGGCAAGCAGCACTTCTGTTCTTCAGAGAGAAAGGACCCCAGTAAGTGGGTCCCCCAAAGAAGATTCTCAGTGAATATAAAAGAGCAATAGACAGTTCTGATCTTTTTTTAAAAAATGGCATTTAAATGGGGAGAAAAGAGATGAAAGTAGTTTGCAGGTGTGGAGAGACCGCTGTTCCATGGCGCTTTTGCCCAAGTTTCACTGGAGCCAAACTGCCTCAAGGCTCACCTCTGAAGAAACGTGGTGCCACCCCTGCCTGCTCACAGAGGCCAGAAAGCCATCCTGGCATTTGGCAGACTCGGGGATACGGCACAGACCCCTGGGAGGGGCGTCCTTTGCAAGGCCTCCGGTCATCCTTTTCTCTGGGCGTCCTGTGTGAGACTAGGATGGGTACGGGGGGGGCACAGGAGAACCCCAATCTGGCCAGGAAAAGGCCAGTTGACCCACTGAGAGCGATCCCCTGGGGAAAGGAGGACCCGCTCCAAAAGCCAAGTGTTTCCTAAGAGGTATAAAGTCAGGGAAGACAGCCCTGCAGGCTGTGTTTGGAAAAGCATCATGGGGTGATGCCCAGTGACTGAGACAGACTCGTCCTGGCACCACAAAATGAAGATGGAAGAAAAGCCAGATATCAGCAGCTCTCCTCCCCGAGCGGGGGAATGGAAGAGCAAAATCCCTACACAGGGATCCTATCTAAAAAGTGGTACTTCTGCTATGGCGGTCAAGAGCCATGCCCATTTTCTTTTTTTTCCCTAATATTATTAAAGTTTCAGCAAATAAAACAAACAATTATCTCTGCAATGTTTACATGCAATGTTACTTCTTCTTCCTTTCCTTTCTGGATTACAATTATTAATATTTCCTCTATTTGTTATACCGCGTATCGCAATAAAATGTTAGTAGTCAAACTTAATTTGTTAGTTCCTGCTATATTTCTCTACTTGTTACATGATATTTCTATGATTATTACCCTGTATAGTATTGATATCATGAATTATGCATTGCTTTCTGTCTACACCCAACCCAAATCCGTAACAATCTTCCTCTCTTTATTAACGTCTTCGTCTGATTTCCCTTTTAATCTTTGTGTAAGAATGTCTGCATTTCTATTTTCCATAAAAGTTGTCCACCACTGTTCAATAGTAGGTATAGTTTCATTTTTCCAAAGTTGTGCATACTCAATACGGGCCGTCGTCACCATGTATAGTATTATTCTCCAATATTTCTTCACTGACATTCCATCTAATATATGTGTCACGTTTAACAAGTAAAGTTCAGGTATCATCCCAAACTGAATCTTCAAAATTGAACATTTTCTTATGTATTTCTTTCCAGTATTCTTCTGCTTTGGGACATGACCACCACATATGAAACAGTGAGTGCCGTGCCCATTTTCTGAGCCTCAGGAGTTACACAGGAGACAGCCTTTCCTCTCCTCTGGCTGAGACCTAAAAGGCAGTGGAAGAGGGGATGGGGCAGCCAGTGGAAATGCAAAAACGCTGGCCTCAAATACACGGGAGAAGGAAAAACTCAGGAATGGATGGTGGGTGCAGGCAAAGAGGTCTAGACCAGTTGTCCAGTGGCCAAGCATAATCCAAGAGAGGTATTTGGAGGTTTGACTCACCTCTTGCTCTCCGCGGAAAAGTAAGAGGAACCCATGCGGGATACAGTTTGGATCTGAAAACATCCCTGTGCGGCTTAGAGGCTCAGGTCCCCAGAAACATGCATGGCAAAGGGCAAGTGGCTGTGCCCAGAGCCAGAAAGGAGGTGTGCGTGTCTGCGAAGGAGGCAGCGCACGAGGCGCCTCGGGGACCGGCAACTACCTGGAGTCCGTAGTCAATCTCCTTTCTGTCAAAGGCGTAGCTCACAAGGGAGGCCTCGCCACTCAGCAGGATCTCATAGGTGGGCCCCCCTTCCACTTCACAGAGGGCTTTCACACGGGCGACAATGTCGGCGTGGCCATAGAACGTGAAGGACATCTTCCGAGTCTCCTTTGGCTGCAGCGTTCCAAAGAGCGGCATGACATCAAACACCTGGACAGGGAGAAGAGAGGGAGAGGCGGCACGCTGGACAATTCGTGGAGGACCCTCCCATGGTGAACTCCAAGCCACCGGCATAATTGTGGACCACTTATACCAGGGAGGCCACCCCGTGGCCATCCCCGGAGCTTGCTGGTCCTGCTGCTCCCCTCCGCCTGGCTCCCAGGGGCCGTTCAGCTGTCCTCTCTCGAGGAGCAGCAGGGCCTGTGCCCTTGTCCGGTTTCTCTCCTTCCAGCTCTGTTTCCTTCTGGGCAGTGGTGCCCAGCAGGGAAAGCAAGCCAGCGGGCTGGGGTGGCAGGAGGGCGGCGGCGGGCCTCCTTACTAGAGACGGGGTCCTGGAAGCCTCTTGGCCCGGCTTGCTGCTGACATGACTCTGGGGCTCCCACCAGCCCACCCCTCCCTGACCGGCAGACGGGTCAGGATGGGCGCTCAGGGGTCCGGCTTGCTCACTTCTTCCACGCCGGCCAGGGGATGCTCCTCAGAGTCCACACACCACAGCATCTCCTTGGTCTCTGGCTGCTGCTTCTTTGGAAGCTCCTCTCCCACCTCTTCGGCAGCTACCGGTAAGCTCTAAAAACACAGAACATCAGCGAGTGAAAAACTTACCTATTCCAACAGGCTTCTGAAAACCGGGGAAGGGCCTTTTGTCTTGTTCCACGGATTTTAAATTTTTTAAAGATATGTTTAAACAGTTTTGATTCTATGGATAGTTTAATTGCATTTTAACTTGTTATATGTTTATATCTGTTTTAATTTTTGTAATCCACCTTGAGTCCCAGTTCTGGGAAGTGGGAGATACATACGGATTGGAGAGAGAAAGAAACATTTCCCTCAGGACAAGAGCAGAGCACAGTCCTTTCAGCATCACCTCTCTGGACACTCAATTCATGACATTTGACGGTTGTGGCAGGGGGCCAAGAGGACTCCCTTCCAGTAGGGCTTGTTGCTTCTCTTGCTATCACGGTCAACACCTGTTCCTGAGACGGCAGAGAGAAGCTGAGAGGTGGAGGCACAACCCGTGGAGAAGGGTCAACTGTTGCTACTGACCTTGCCTCTTGATTCACCAGCTCCTGGTCTGACGGCCCCCACAGGCTCTTGCAGCAAAGACCCTTCTCTACTCGGGCTGTGAGCATTTTCTTCCACAGCTGCTTCCCTGGAACCGTAACATTTGGGATAGAAAGGTACTGAACAGGGCTCCCAATACTTGGGTTTACCACATTAGCAGCAAAAGCTCACGTGGCCCAGCGGGGACCAGCAAGGTGGCTGCCTGCCCTAGTCTGAGGCTGGGGCTGGCAGGAAGACCCCCGGACCACGCCTCCCCCGCGCCTGGGGAGTTAGCCCTGAAGCAGAGGTACACACCTCCCAGAATGTTTGCTCCCACTGGGACTTGGAGGTGGCAGTGGCTGCTGCGGGGCCTCCGGCTCTTTGGCCGCCTCTTCTTCTATCGGCGGCTTGACCCCTCTCGGGCTGAACCTGAAAAACCCAACACCATCTCAAGAGCGGGAAGGCCAGGGCCGGTTCTCCTCTGCTGCGGCTCACCGGATCATCCTCTTCCTTCCACCCTGAACAGCCCCAGGGAGCTGACAGAGCTTGCAGAGGGCAGAGGCAGAGGCAGAGAAAAAGGGAGCACGTTACTTTCATCTCCCCACCCCACCCGGCCTCACCCGCCCACACTGGAGAGCCAAGATCCCATGGAAAGTTGCTTCTGGGCTCCTTATACCAACAACTCAAGCCAGGAGTGGAAAATGACAGCACAGGTGGGCAACCATTTTCATTCCCACAGTCCTCATAACCACATTTTCACCCCCAAACTGGCCAAAAATGCAACCTGAATGAGAATGTAAGTCACTTCTGTTATTAATATCCTGTGTTTTCAGGCAGTTTTTCATGTTTGGGGAAGAGCTGAGAGGTCATGGGATATGATAAAGGCAAACCTCTATGTTTAGTAGAAGTGAACCCTACCCTCACATTATGCCCCATGCTTTGGCTATCTCCCTTAAAGTTTGACCTAAAAGCTGGGACAGATTCAGTGCCCCTGGTTCTCTTCCCACCAGGCTGGGAGTCCACAGCACAGGCAAAGCCAGAGGTGGTGGGAATGGGCAGGTTGCACGAGGCAGTGGGCCGAGTCGGCATCCACGGGATGCCGGGGAAAGCCCTCACCTCAGGGAGAGCAGAGCCATGGCACTCTTGGGGTCCGCCCCCTCCCGAAAGGCAATGCCACCGGCCTTCTTTCAGCCTCCTCCTGGAAATCTCGTCACAAGGACGGGAAGGGTTAGGCAGCTGCTGAGAAGGGCCAGGGCAACAGCTCCTGCTCACGGCTCCTTGGTTTGGCCTTCAACCAGCTTTCCATTTCTTTGCCTTGCTCTGGCCTCTGTCTCTCTGGAATCCCGCCTCACCTAGTTTTTGTTCCCTGTTTATCTTGAAGGGATTTGGGCACCACTGCAGCAGGACTGCTCGCTCTTCCACTCAGCAAAAACTAGAGACTCCACAGAGAGCATTCTGAATGCATTTAATTAATTAATAAGCAATACATGTTTATGCATTCTGGCCTTGGGGCTAAACATCAATGCCTCACTTGAGTCACGGGGAGATTCAAAATACACGTGCTGGACACTGTCTCTCTCTCTCTCTTGCAGCATCCTGCTGTCAAAAGCAGACACGTATGACTCTTGTGGAAAAGAGGGAGGGCACCAGAAAGATCTTTGGCTGGAAAAGGGAGCTAAAAACACTGTCCCAAGACTCCACACGGAATCAGGTAGCAGTGGGAAATGTCATTGATCATAGACTCCCCATTGGGGAAAAGGAGTCGACAGTGACTTTCAATATTGATGGGCTCACTTGGCCAGTCGGGGCATGTCTGCCTCAAACATCTGAAATCAAAGACTCATCAACAGCCAATAAAAATGATCCCCACCAGCCTCACACAGAATATGCCCTCCCCTCCTGCTGGGTCCCGGGCTTACGTAAGCAAAATCCAATCCATTCTGTTTCACGGAGGAGCTCAGGAACAGACGGAGCTCCTCACAGCTGGTTGATCTGCCTGGCTCGTCTAGCCCGGCCAGTACTGGCTGAATCCCAGTGGGCCACCAGGAGGCCTAAAATGATGGGCTGGAAGGGTTACGGTCTAGTCCTTCTTCCCAGGAGGTGCCAGGGCACTTGGACATCGCCCAGGGCACCCCACAACTAATCAGTGGGCAGGAGGGGAGGGCAGAGTAGCCTCTGATCGGCAGTCGTCCGGCTGCCCTTGCACGTGTGGCACAAAGCAGCTGGATACCTCCATGCAGGCCACCTTAAAGAGTTCTTTTGCTGGAACAACGAGGTTTACACCAGTGTTAGCCATCAGTGAGATGCTACCCATTGTCTGCTGCAGAGCAGAGGTGACCAATGGCTCCATTACAGCAGGCAGGAATCTACCCTTAGTTTTCATGGCCCCACAGCCCCTCTGGGTGTCAGAGGAGCTGTCCAGGTACTGAATCGTATTCTGTGCAAAGGTTCAGCACCCAGTGGTGCAAAAACCTCTCTGTGCAGAAAACGACAGTCTTTCCAGTAGCACAGAAGACTCCCACATCTCTGCCCATGGGGTGGGCCCCCCTGCCCCTGATCGGGAAATGGCAAGGAATCCCCGTGTCAGTGGTTGTGTCACTCTCTCTTACTCTGTCTTTCTCCTGGCTGCTTTTCTGAATCTGAATGGGGCAACTTGGCTGTAAAGGGCTCCCTTGAAGGCAGTCGTTCACACTCAATGACTCACAGTGCTGGAAGAGGCCTTATGGACCATTGAGTCCAACCCCCTGCTTGGTGCAGGATCTGTGCTAGAACCTCCCCAGCAGCGGGTAGCCATCTGACTCTTTGGAAGACATCCAGAGAAAGAAGGAGACCCCACCATCCCTCTAGGCCATGGGGCCCATTGTCCAGTGATGCTCACTCTCAAGAAATTCCTTCTGATGTTCAATCAAAACCTATCCCCCGTTTCTCAAAACCCTTGGACCCAGTTCTACCCTCTGAGGCGTCAGAGAAGAGGCCTGGCCCTTCCTTTCTGTGGCAGCCCTCTCTTCACCAAAAGAGATTGTCTCAGTCCCCTCAGTCTTCCCTCCAGAAGAGAGAGCAGATATCAACAGGGTGAGAATCCTGTTGGACTGCAAGTCCCAGCAGCCCTAGTCAGCTTTCCAAATGGAGAGGAAAGCAAAGAGCTGCAGCTCTGTCACGTCTGGAAAGGGCCCCCACGATGGCCACCTGCCCTCCCAGGGTAAGTCCAGAGCTTGTTCTTTGCTTCTGGTCTTCAGATGATCTGCACTGGTGCGTCAGAAACAAACCACTGGATCCACGTCATCCCCTTTCCCCCATGAAAAAGACAACTGGGTCTTCAATAGCAATAGCAGTTATGTTCAAGCTCATCAAATTACTTCCCAGGGATGGGCAAAATAACAGAAACCCAGAAGAGGTGCTCCAATGACGCTTTTGTGCTGGAATGATTGCTTGGCTGGGCTTTCTCCTTCCTTTTCCTCATCCTTTTCTTCTCCTTGTTAATGCCATTATTTTGGGGCGGGTTGAGGTGCCCACAAAAGTTTATGGGAAAGAAGAGTCGTTGCCTCAAGGCACACGCAGCCCAGCTTGTAATGGAGACAGTAACACTCACTGACAAGGGGCGCCACGAAGGTTACAATCTGGGGCTGGTGAGCTCCGGAGTCAACAGCACCAGTGCTTTACACCATGCATTTCATTTTCAGCAATGCGGGGATCTCAGAGAGCAGTAGAAACTGCACTAACTTGGTGGGAACGGGAATTATTTATTTTAATTTGCACAAGCTTTCTTTCCAAATTCTAAAATTGTCTTCGATGATCCTGATGCTGGGAGACTGCTAGCCCTGCTGAGCAATTCCAACAAATTCATGATCTGGCTTGCAGAGCATTTCTTCTTTCAAACATACGAGGAGAAGCTGAAGGAGTTGCGCATGTTCGCGCTGCGAAGGGTGGCATGATGGCACTCTCTAAACACCCCGAGGGGTGCCACAGAGTAGAGAGGGCAGGCCTGCTCTCTGCTGCCCCAGAGGGTAGAACCAGGTCTAACGATTTTATGTTACGGGAGAACACGGGACCTGGCGTTACGGGAGAATCTCTTCTGGCGCAACAGGGACTGTCCTTCCGCTCTTTCCAGATGGCATCTGTGGGCCTCTGAGGGCAGTGAGGGAGGATCATTCCAGCCTGAGTGATTTATGCAGAAGAAGTGTTTTCATGTGAATGTTTTCATGTGAGCACTCCCAAGGGGAGAAAAATGAAAGGTTAAGACTGAATAATTAGACAAACACCATAAAAGTCAGTGCCCTAATTATGAGGTCCAGAAATAAAACTAAATAAATTGCATTCCTCACCCCTAGCTGAAAAACAGATGTTAATCTGAATGACAATTAGTTGCTGCGATGAAAGCTGTGACCTGGTTTTCATTTACCAAACTGTCAGGCTGCATTAGCTAGACGCAATTATTCGAGATACACATGGAATCCGAACAGAAATAATATCTGACAAGTTCTGCCTTTTCCTGGCTGTTTAATGAACAGACAGAGGTGCTAACAGCTTGGAGGCCACCTTGGGGCCCAGCTGTGCCCGGGGGAGTCAGGTGGCACGTGCCGAAGGGCACGGCGGAGCAGCAGAAGGGTCTAATTAGTGGGTAAAGAAAGGGAGCCATAAAACCTGACGAGGGCCAGTGGCAGGTCCACGCCAGAAGGTTAATGAGAAGTCCAGCTGAAGGAAGGGCCCAATCCTGCAAAAGGCTGGGGAGGCTCCCGGGAGCTGGACGTGGCAGCTTGGACTTCCAATCATCCTCTCTCCGTCTGTGTCTGCTCCAGAGCGGGGTGGCTATGCCAGAAAGAGCGCCTCAGTTCCACCCGTCTTCTCGGTGTTCTTCCACCCACACTCCTCGCCCGGCCACCCCCGTGTGGGTCTTTCCACTGGGCCAGCGTCTGGTCTCCAAGGGAAATTGCTTATTGATCTTAGTTAGAATGGCAGCCCGTCAATGCTGCGGTTATGTTTGCCAGGCTTCCGGAGGCACTGTGGAAAATCCGTTGGCTGCGGTAATTAAAATAAGTGCACGGAAACAAGTTTAGGAAAGCCGCAGCCCTGCTTCACAGGCCTGTGAGGAAGCGTGTTTGCGGGCCATGGGACTGAGACCGTTCCGACCCTCCGCTGTTTCTACTGTCCCCTGGCCCTGCCTTTCCTAGCTTCAAAAAGGGAAATGAAAAAGCCAATGGCCAGAGCTATGTCACAAAGAATGAAATACGGCACTTGACACATTCATCCAGCAGCGGGAAGGGAGTGGACCTCCGGAGGCTGCTGAACCACAAATCCCACCGTCCCCTAGTCAGGATGGCCAGTGATGAGGAATGCCCAGGTGTTGCAGTCCAGCTGCGTTTGGGCCATTCCCACACCGCTCCCTCCCCTGTGTTGCCCCCTCTTTTTTGTTGTTCTTTTTCAGGGAGGAGTTTAAAAGGGACTCTGAGAAGGCAAGTCTGAAGGAAAAATGGAGGAGCGAAAGAGATGCAGCCCGTCCCGGGCTAAAGAAAAGCAGAGGTAAAGAACTGCTAAGAGGAGCCAGGCTCTCCTCTTAAAGCACTCCCTCAGAGTCCCAGGATCCCTTGTCTCACCTGGCCAGCGCCAGGAGTTAACCCATCCTGCGAGGTCTCCCTCTTCTGCTAGCACGGAAGTGTCCCCGCTCCCCACAAAACAAAGAAAAGAAAGAGGGGGGAAACCACAGACTCCCAAAGAGCCGTTCTTACCGGATGAGGCAGTCATGATCATCTGTCAGGAAGGACCACCGGAATTTGACATGCAGGGGGCTGCAGTTGGTCATGTTGATGTCACGAATCAGTTCCGTGTCGTTCAGGACGCAGCCAAAATCCAGGTCCATCGTCTGGAACCGGAGATTTGGGAAATAGACTTCTCCTCGGAGGTTGACGTGATCGATGTGGGGATGCTCCAGGTAACGTATCGTCAGGACTTCTTCCACTGTGCGGTTATACAGGTCGTCTCTGTAGAGGGGGTCAAACCTGATGCAGAGGTGATGTGTCTCCCCAACATCCATGGATAAGGGCTGAATTGGGAAAGAAGCAGATTTTAAAGAAATAACTGCTGGATACTTTTCTCTCAAGCTAAGCTTTCTTTTTTTCTTCACGAGGTGGGAGTGCTGCATCTCTGGCCGCTGGAGACCGCTCAGTGCTCCCTAGGACAGGGCGGGTCACAACCAGCTCCCGTCTCCAGAAGTGGGGAAGGGCGGGCAAGAAAGCCTTGTGCTTCTCCTCTTACCTGATGAGGCGCGGCCAGCTTTTCACAGTCAGTGTCACAGAGGCAGAAGGGTTCTTGCAAAGAGAGGAAGACGCTGAGTGGCAAAGAGGAAACGTTCTTCAGGGTCAGAGGTCCGTACTGTGCTTTCAAGACGTCACTGGGGTTCTGCGGGGAAGAAGAAGCCAAAAATGTTCAGGAAGTATCCCGGTCTACCGAACGATCAGCACGGGGAGTCCCTTTGCACACCCTGCGGCCGC
The DNA here is from genome assembly GCA_030412105.1 of Cyclura pinguis. NCBI lineage: Eukaryota > Metazoa > Chordata > Lepidosauria > Squamata > Iguanidae > Cyclura > Cyclura pinguis. The sequence goes on from CM059607.1 coordinate 712,067, forward strand.
GCCCAGTCCGCACGCCATGATGAGACGCAACATGCGATACTGAATATGCAAACCGTATATGTTTAAAACACTTCTTGGACGGCACTGTGCCTTCAGGGCCCAGAATAGAAATGGCACTGATCGTGTGACATTTTAAGTGTGCACCTAAGTGAACGCACATTCCTTCGGGCTCCGTTATTTGCCTGTGTCACCTGCAGCCTTCCGCATTTCTCCACTCCTTGCGTCTGCAGCGGCGCGTGTCCCGTTTTGGCTCTTCTACAGTTACGAGAGTCCTGCACGGTCCGCCCTGGGCTCCACGGCTCAGGTGTGCCCCCCTTTCTCTGGTTTTGTCCCTCTCGACTGCCCCCTGAGTAAGAGTAAACTGATTCTTCTCAGAGGGCAGAACGAGAGGCTTCTGACACCTTCGATGTGAGTTCAAGAAAATTCTTTGGTTATGGACACCCCCCCCCGACCCCTTGCAGTCAAAACTCAACACTTCATAAGGACCAACTAGCAAAAGTGTGGGTCACACTGCATTTTATGAGATATACAGATTGCCTGACCCTATTTCAGGCTGAAATGTGCATCGGGTGAAGGTTTGATGTCTCTGTCCATATAGTTGAACAACCGATCTCTCACCTTCAGGCAGTACCACAAACGTTAAGTTTTCACCAGTCTGCTGTAACACACCGACAGGGAGCCTTAGGACCAAAGAACTAACCTTTTCAACTCGGAAGGTGATCTCTCTGGAGGAAATCTGCAGAACGGGTGCAATGAATTCACAGGTGACATCTACCTTCATGATGCACTCCTTACCAGACTGCTTCCCTATGATGGCATGGCAAATCAGCCTCTCTTTTATGACCTGTGCAGGAGAGTACACCCGTTAGTCCTCAGAACAGAAGGAGAGCAGCCATACAGGCACAAGTGCGGCTTTCAGTCGGTCCCCAGCCATGCTGCTCCCTGGAAACCACTTCCTCCGCCATCAGTGGTCGCCGCTCAAAGGGACATCTCTGGAAAAATTGCCCATTTTTCAGTAAATTGGTTTCCTAAAAACTCCGTCCACCATGGCATTTTGTACCACCAATGGCATCTGTGAGTCTCAAGGCTATCTAATGCATTGCTACCTTGTGACACACTAGGATTTTAATAAGCTTCGTGCTCAAGAGCTGTTTTTAAAAATCGATCCCATAAAAGTGACCCTAAATGGGAGGGTGCCAGCTAGGGTCCCATAAGCAAGCTGTAGCAGATATCCAAGCTCCCATTCTGAACACTCTTCCTCAGAAAGGTCACATAGGTATCTAGTTCTGGCCTGTCTTTTCCCACAGCCGTGGCCTTTCTTCAAAGGCAGCTTGCTAACCTGTCTGCATAACAGCCCCTCCATTTCACCTGGGAACAACTTCTCCATGCAGGCCCTGAGGACCCCGGAAGGAGCAGACGCCAGTCTTCCCCACCTGTGCCCAAAGCCTACTGGGGGGGGGGGGGCTGCCCTCCCTCTTTCCTTCTGCTCCGGCCAGAAGAAGCAGGAAGACAGCCAAGCTGAAAACAATGACCGGGCCCAGAGAGGAGGCTGCTTAATTTTTAAGCAACTTGGATGAAAAAAAAACATTTCCAGACACAAATGTAATTGCATTTTCCTTCTGAATGCAAATTGCCTGACGCTAGTTGCATAATTTCCCTGATCACAAGAGGACGAAGTCTTGGCTACGGTCTACTGTATTGCATTAATTATTTATTTAAAGTATTTTGGGCGGTTGTAAGGGCAAAAGTCTTATGTGCAGTGCATAAAACAAACTCCCATCCTATGCCACAACAGAAGAAATTAATAAAACCCATAAACCTCAGCAATAACAAGAAGTATCTGGCCCAGGCACTACTAAAATTGAAGACACACTTGCAGCGAAAACCCAACAAACAGGAAAAACAAAATTATCCCATTAGGAAATCTCAACAGGACTGAGCTTGGCCCAGGCCCCACTGATCTCTTCTTACAAGAGAGATGAAGCTGCTCAGGTGGCACTTTGAAGCAGAGCGTACGGCAGCTGTGGTAACAAGGAGGCCCCTAGGAACCGGCGTGAGACGCTAATGGTGCCGCCACAGCAACTCGTGGCGTTCCAGGAACCCTTGGAAGCAGTCGATCCGTTTAGAGATAATTAAACAAGGACTTGAAACTGCCACTGTGAGAGGGGGAATACGGTCCCAGAGGACTTCTTTCTACCTTGGGAGTGTCAGAAGATCCTTCGAGCTGCATGTCCACGCTCTGGCCGGGGAGCAGCTCCATCCTCAGTGGCCGAAGCTTGAACACGGGGAACCGGGGCTCCGCCTTGGCACGGCGGGACGAGCCCTTGCCCCTGGCGTCGGCGCTGCCGATGGCCGGGAGGCTGGCAGTGCGCTGGCGGAACGGGGGGAAGCCTTCGGTCATCCAGTAGAGCTGGTGGGTGCGGCGCCCGCGGTTGGTGATCTTGAAGCGATAGTAGCAGGGATCCAAGCTAGGAGAGGGGCACAGAGGGGCAAAGAGCAACAGCTGGGTGGTTATGGTGAGAAAGCAAGTGTGTGCACATTTAAAGGCGCCATGCACTGCCCTCCCACATGAATAAATAAATATCTCCAGGGCAAAAAGAAGACCAAACCCGCAGCATAAGCAAAACGACAATCAGAGCAGTATCTTAAAAGGCAGCAGGAAATAAACTGTTTGAAAAAATAAATGCAAGAAAGATCCAAAGTATTTTAAAACCTGGGACAACAAAAAGGCATCACAACAGGTGTACCATGTTGGGCTCTCCAAGAAGCGGGAACACAGCTGTGTCACCCTCAGTAGGGGCAAACTCTTTTCTCTGGATGACAAGGACACTCTGTCATTCTGTTTCTGCTGTGTGCATTTGTGTGTGTGTGTGTGTGTGTGTGTGTGTGTGTGTGTGTGTGTGTGAGAGAGAGAGAGAGAGAGAGAGAGAGAGAGAGAGAGCGCTGCAGAAGAAAGACCACTGCCTGCCTACAGCAGAACCCTCTTTTTTTTCCCAAAAGGGATCTCTTGGTAAAAGATTGGGGGCAGAGGAAGGTGAAGAATGGTGCCTTCCCACCACACACCCATCGGTGTGCACCAAAGACAGTGGAATACAATGCAAAGACCACGGCAATGCTGCCTGTAGCTCACACTGAACAAGAAAGGGTCTTGTAGGACTGGCAGCTCCCCCTCTGGAGTCAAAAGACCACCCGTGCGTACACCCTTGCCCTTGCCTTGCTTGTTGATGCGGCTCGCCTACCTGAAGCGGGGTCCCAGGTCGATGGCTGGTGCGAAGGGCTTGTCCGTGACGATGGTGGTGCCGACGCCAGAGGCCTGGACGGGGATGACGTAGGAAGTGCTGTTCTCGATGTCCAGGTTGACCTTGTCCTGGAAGAGCACCGTGTCGTCCAGGTTGGCGATCAGAGTGAGCAGGACCTCAGCCTCCGGAGGGACAACCCCTTTGGTGGGCTCGATCCTCCACAGAGAACGGGCCCGGGTCTGAAAGACAATCCAAGAGCAAGTTTTAGCCTCTGTGGGGCAGGAGAAGATTTTTTTTTTTAAGAGAGAGAGACTGGGTGGGTGGGGAAGGAAGGAACAAAGGCGGTCCAGGATACTGCAGTAGTTAGAGGAAAATATTCCTTGCGTGTGTCGTATACGTTCAGGCCGTTTCTGACTGATGGCACCCTAAGGCTCATATGGCTTCCAGAGTTGTAATCCAATGCTCAAACCACTATACCAGGCTGGATCTCATAATATTTAAGGGAGAATCATAGCAGCCTGAGCTAGATGCACATTTTAGTGGGCTGGTCTGGCCTTATTTTGTTTTGTTTTTCGAAAAACAAGGAAGCTCCATGGAGGATGGCAGAGCCGCTGTTGACCCAAGCGGAGGTCCCCCCGCTACCTTCCTACTCAGCAAACTGGCTGCACAAAGCCTTTTGTTCAGCGAGATAGCTGGCAACACAAGGAAACACAGTGGGAAACAAGAGGGCACACAACTTAAGCAAAAGGAACGCTTCAAGAACATTTTATTAATACAAACACTTAATGTGGTCAATTTCAATTGGTTTTACTTTCACCAGTAATTTGGGGGGAAACAATCGTATAGTCATGTCCTGTCTAGTTTATAGCTAGTTGGAGGCCAAAAATAGATGGTGTATCCAGGCAGTGTAATTATAGCACTTTGACACCACTTTAACTGCCGTGGTTCCATTCTGTGGAATTCTCATATTTGTAAGATACTTCAAATTCTCTAGTGAACAACAGCAGTGTGGATATACCCATAATCTTTCCTAACCAGGTTTAAAAAATCACAGTGCATCCGGTATTCCAATTTTAAGCTACATTTTTAAAAATGTAGGCATCATATCATTACTTGGGGCTGAATTGTAGGTATGTCCATTGCCAATTCTTTAATCTTGTCAGCTCTCCAAACTAATAATTCTTCTTGTTTAAAATGGACTCATCATGAGTCTGTGGCCATTTCTGCACTAGCCTGTTATAGTGCTATTATTCTGCTTTCAACATCCTATGGAATCCTGGGGTTTGCAGTTTTGGGAGGGGCTGCTATAACAGGCTAGTGTGGAAATGGCCTGTAGCTCAGTCACTCGGTCAGGCTCTTCATAAATCTGCAGCTGGACAATACAAGCAGTCATGACAGCTTCTCCAAATAACAGCAGAGACAACCCACATCTTCTGGCCTAGGTGTGAGATTCCTGATCCACCTGCATTTGAAACTGTGCAACGCACGCCGGCACCGTCAGATAACCAGGCACTTGGCTTTGTGAAAATCTGCAATCACTCCCGGAGTGGGCTGGTCTTCCGCAACCACTTCACTGGCTGTACGACGACGGCTCTTCTGGTTAAGAGCCGACAGTAATTAATAGCATGGGGATGATGAGTTCTGAAATTGCTCAGCAGTGCGCTTGGCAAGGGAGGGACTGCGCAGCACAGCTGTTAAAGGGCACAGCTGGAGACGCCTCTCTCCTTCCACGCACCTCACCGGGCGTCCCCCAATTCTTATGCTTGCTGAACGCAAGAAGAGCCACGCGGCTCCCGGCTCAGACAGCTCTCGGCTTCCACAGGAGATCCCTGGGAGCTCTGCAGGGCTTTTTGGAAGCAGGGAAGGGGTTTTGGGAGACTGATCTCTGCTGCTGAGCAATCCATCTTCCCCTTCTGGAAATGGAGTGTCACATTTGCAACGAGATCTGTGTGCCAAGGAAGTTGTTTTCAGAAGAAGGATTGCAACTGTAGTCCACATTTCTTACCTCAGTAATTCTTGTTATTGCATGCCTTCAAGGTGACTTATGGCAGCCCTCCTACCAGAGTTTTCCTGGTAAGATTGATTATTAAGAGGAGGTTTGGCCTTGTTGAGAGTGTGTGACTTGCCCAAGGTCTACCAAAGCCCTAGTCCGACATTCAACCAACTGCACAACGCTGACTAAAAATCATGTTATCTCTGTTGTTTCATGCCTCCAATGGACTCAGAAGTACGGCAACACGATCCTAAGGACTTTGTGGTCAGATTTCTCCAGAGGAGCTTTGTTGCCCTTGCCTTTCTCTCAGGCTGAGACCGTGAGACTTGTGGGTTTCCAAAGCAGAACAGGGGTTCAAACCCGGGTCTCCCAGAGTCCCACTGAGCCAGGCCGGCTCTTTCAGTAATTCTTACAACCACTACCCAAGGTGTATTGCTATTATTATCACCATCCGCATGGTACAGACAGAAGACAGGAGGGGGAATCAGTGAGGAGGGGCCCTCCACCCAGACCCACGCTTCTTAGCGTGCCAGCCAATGTTCTCAAACCCAGAAATCAGCAGCAGCAAGGCTTTTAGGCTGATTTGCTCTTGTTCCCCAGCAGGATATGTAAACCCCAGGCCCCCTCACCGCAGAGAGGAAAAGGAAAGTGATGGGGGAGGGAGAATCAGGGCTGGAGGGAGGGAGGCCAGTGCCTTCGGGGCCACGCACAGAAACACGGTTCCACCACACCCGGCTGCCTCAACATTTGAAGTTGATTTTACGTCTGTGTGATTCTGCACACAACCAGGCCACCGGCACTTGTTCACACCTCGCATCTCACCCCAGTTCCAGTTTTCATCCTGAAGCTGCTCCAGGCTCTACTCACCATCTGTGCCTCAAACGGGGCAGGAATGACAGATTGGTTGGAAAGGCAAAGCACCCGAGAAACATCCTCTAAAACCTGGATGCTGCCAAAATCCAGCTTAGCGGGATGGATGTGGACAACGGGGCCTTCACCGAAAGTCACCAGCTGGAGCTTCTGTTAATGCCATAAGTGGGAAGAGAGCAAGGGGGGAGAGTTAACACCAGATCTCAGTGTTGCCCTAAGGGGTCTGCCCTTGATCTCTAACTGAGCAGAGAGGGCCCAGCTAAGCCCTGCACTGGGCCTTTCTGACTTTCCCAAGCTGAGGCTTCAGTTCAAAAGAAGTGTGACTCCTGGAGGACCCCCACGTGGAGCTCCCTCTCTCCCTCCCTGCGTCAACCTTCCACATCTACCAATATACAGTATGTTCCAAAAAACATGCTCTAAAAGTCCATTTACTGGAACCTCCTGACCTGACATTCAGAACTCAGCATGCATTTTTGTAAAAACCATGACCTTGCTTTCAGGTTGTGAGACAGGAAGGGGTTAGGGCTAGGTTTTGGGGCATGGGTGGTCGTTCAGTTGTTTAGTTGTCCGTACCTGTGAGGTACTGAGGCACTGCTCATCACCGGTCAAGAGATTCTGCAGGCACCTTGCTCAAAGGGAAGAGTGCACCTGCCGCAGGCAAGAGCAAGGCCTCCTCTTGGTGCCACCCAGTCAGAACCCACCCAGGTCCGCCAGTCTCGTGGAATCAACTCACCAGTGGGAAGTCTTGGTGCCCAAAGACAGCAACATAGGCTGTCGCCTCCTGTGGGCCTCTCTCTTGGACTTCCAAAGCCAAGGGGATCTCCACAGCGGAGTGAGGCTGGATGATGCCACAGGGCACAGGACTGGAGTGCGAGACGGCAGGGGACTTCCCCGACTCCTGGGCGGGTAGATAGAAAGGCACACGACCTTCAGAACTGCCTGCCTGGTACTTCCCAACTGTCCAAAGTAGTCAACAACATCACCTTCTCCACCGAAGAGATTGGTTTCCTTTGTTTTGTTTAAGCCTTGTCTTGACCTTGATGACAGGGCAGCCCCTTAAGAAATAGCTCTGCTCTTTAGTGCATTTTCCAGCACTCTTTGTAAGACTTCAAAGCTCAGAAGAAGATGGACGGCGCCAGAGGTGGCTTTAAGTGCTTCCTCTTCCCTTCCATCCCCCTCCATCCTGAAAGTCCACTGAGACCCTGAAATGGACGCTCTGCTCTGGATCGCTCAACAAGCCACTCGAGCCTCTCCGCCAGCCTTCTGTGAAGTCTGGACTGAAGACGCCTCTCTTGCGAGCATCAGACCATTCAAACCAGAAGAGAAAGGGCTGGACCCACCTGGGGAAGAACGCCGTAGCACCCTGGGAGGTCTGTGTCGTTGACAAGGGTCACCACGTGCTGGTATGGGAACTTCAGGAAACAGTGTCCAAAATTCACAACAGAATTAGCCAAGCGCAGCGGGGGCGTGAAGCATCTAGCCAATTAAACAAGCAAACAAACAGAGGAAAAGGCTGGTTTCTATCTCTGCAATAGCAGGGAAGCTGAGAGGCATGCCTGCGTCCTTGTCCGCTAGAGGCTCATCCTCAGCCACTAGAAAGAGAAGATTTCTAACTCCAAGGGAAACAGAGTGGGCACCAACATGGGCAAGGGAAGGGGAGATCAGCGCCAGGCACCAAACCCCACTGGCCTTTGGAGAGTGGGAGAGTCCTGTTGCAGAGAGATTCTGCTCTGGACCCAGCAAATAGGTCCTGGTCCCAGCTGTGGCCCCAGGGGCTCATCTGAGTGCCCAAAATGACCCTTGACAGGTCTCCCCCCCCCTTTGCCTCAGCCAGCATTGTTACTTTGAACCAGCAGCGCTCAACATTTCTAAGCCCCAAAGGCCTGGATTCAAGGGCCAGGGGTCAGGGGCATACACACCCCTCCCAGCAACCTACTTCCTTGCTGGGGAAGGGCTCCTGGTGGTGGGATTTAGTGGAGGGCCATCCCTTCCGTCCCTTCCCCTCCCTGCATATGGAAAGACCAATCTGTATGTGGATCGGGGCAGGGGCAGTGAAGCTCTCCCTTTCCTCTCCCAGAAGATTCCGTCTTCCTCTCTGGAAGCTGTATGAAATCACAGTTCCTCACTGCATGAAACTGGCAGGAGGTCCATGGTGGGAGGGGGCATTCAGTTGGGGTAGGAAGCATGGTCAGGTCACCTAAGGGGAGCAGCACTCAAGGCCGTGGGAAGGGGATGCACATTGGCCCCCCTGCTCCAAGCCTCAGGCAGCAGGTCAGTTGTCTTACCCACTCTGGCTTCTCCCCTGTGCCCCTCTGGACCTGCTTTCAAAAGACACACACACACCCCAGCTGGCCCCTGGCAACGCAGCCCTGGCTCTGTGAGAGACGCCATGTGGCTCTTACAGAGAAAGCCAGCATCCCTTTTCAGCAGAAGAGGGACAGCTTGTTGTCAGGGAAGGAGAGAAAAGGTGAAAAGATCCAAGACAAGACAGCTCCCTTCCCGCCGGAGGAGTCAGCTGCCCGCCATGACGTCAGTCCCACCCCACAGTCCGGTGCCCTTGTGAGCCTTTAAAACAAAACTGATTGCAGGTGAGCATCAGCTGCCCACCATGTGCTGATCCGTCCCTCAGCAAACCAGATGTGCTCAGGACAACAGCCGGCTGGAAGAGGGGCACCATTTGGTCTTTGTGGAAAATCACCACCATCCTGCTGGGCAGAACTAAAAACTGTGCCATTATTTTTTTGTGCAAGACAAATGACCGTCTCCTTTCTCTAAGTGCTAGGTTCCTTTCTCATCTCCCAGCTCGTTCTATTTGGCTGTAACCTGATTTAATCCCACTGAATACCTGGGGTGGGGGCTTCTCCCATCTAAGATTCATTTCTTTCATTCTGTGCAGGATGGAGGAGCCTGTGATAGCTGGCGGCATTGGAACGAGGCATCCCTGATTGCCACTATTGTGAGAACTGCCATGCAAAGGTGCTCCCGTCAGCTCATTTCCATCCTAGTTGTTGCTGTGTCCCTTCAAGTCATTTCCAATTTATGGTGTACCTATCACAGGGTTTTCTGGGCAAGATTTGTTCAGGGGACGTTTTGCTTTTGCCTTCCTACAAGGCTGAGAGAGCGTGACATGCCCAAGGTCACCTTGTGGGTCTCCAGTCTTAGTCCAACACTGAAACCGCTCCGTCATCCGGGGTCCATTTCCATCGTAAAGCCACTTAAATGCTAACAGCTCTATTTAATTGGGCTGTGCTAGTCAGTTCTGCCTCAAAAAGCCTTTTTTCGCCTGCTGCTTACCCCCAGTGCCTCGGGACCCAAATGCCTAGGATGCCAGAACAAGGGTTTCTTTGGACCACTCTGAGCCGGCAACTCTTTCCCCCATCCCGAACAGTTAAGGTTCAGCTGGTTGAAAGGGACCCAGTGGCTGCCAGAGCCTTCCTCCTTCTGCCACAGAAGCCTGTCTGCCTTAAAATGTGGGCAGGGTCACATTAGGGGAGGAGGCGGAGCGTCCCCCTTGCACCCAGATGCCCACTGCGTTCAGGACGCAGCACAGGATGGGGAGCAGCAGGAGACCCCCCGCTTTTTGGCAGGAGAAGGCGTGAAAGAAGCCATGGTACCTCGCTGTAACTGGGAGCGCCAGTACATCTTCCCCGCTTCCCTTGACGTCCACCACCAGGGCCGTTTCATAGCTCTTCACAGTGTTGGAACACAAGGTGACCTGCCACGGGAAAGGGAGGCAAAGATTCTGGTTACAGGGGCACAGATCCCCAGAACAAGGAGTCACTGCCTAGCACCAATGCGGCCTTTCTTAAGTCGCCCCCAAAGACGGGCAGGCAGGGACAGGAAACATACAAGGGAGGTTGGGTAGAGGGGTGGGGGAACTAGCTGGAGGAAAAACTGAAAGATTGCCAATGGAGGAGTTCTGCCAAAGGACATCCTTCCCCTTAGACTCCACAGGGGGCCTGGCTCTGACCCAACACCACCCACGTAAGATGACTGGTGGGCTAATTCTAATGTGAGAATTCCCTTCTGAAGATGCTCCCAGGGACAAAGACTGCATCTGCCGGTCCAGCAATCTGCCCCTGTGGGGTCAGTGCTTGTAGGGCTCAGTGCTGCTGTGGTCTTGCACATTAGGGGAGCCACGTGGCCACGGAGAAGCAGCACCATTCACGTGGACTCTGAAGTGGACAGAGGGGAAGCTTGCAAAAATCTAACATATAAAGCAAGGCCAGTTTAGCTTTGGCCCGGGGAGTTTTCCTTTCAGCACGCTCCGCTTACAAGCCAGAAGCCTTCTGGCCCTTGAGGGTGGCCGGGGCACATGCCCTGCTGCTCAGGGAGACCTCTGCAGAGGGGAATTTGGCAGACCCCCCCTCCATAGCCCTCTCCGCTCCTGACCCCACTCCCAGTTTCCATGGAAACTGGCCCCTTAGATGTTCTAGCCCAGATTGACCACGTACGTTCTACTTTGCCAGACGCCATTGTCTGTGTCGCTAAAATGGCCCCACCCAGGCACAAGAGGGAGACATCCAGGTTTGCCAAAATGCCAATTCCTATCCATGAAAAACAGCAGAGGTCCCATCATCTCCAGTTTCTTCTTGCTGCTGGCCAGGATAAAAAGAGCAGTCTTTGAGGTGCCTGTTGTACCTGGATGTCCATGGTTCCTTGGGGGCGGATGGTCCCACGACTGGGTGTGATGGTAAATTCCTTGGGCTTTGCACCTCCAAAACCAGTCTTCCTCCATGACGGCCTGGAGATGTCAGCAGCCTGGTCTTGGCTGGTGACGCTTGGCTCTCCGCTGCCGTCTCCCGGCACGTGGAGGTTGAAGGTCATGGGTACCAAGGAGGTGTTGCTGAGGCAGCAGGACAGCGTCCGAGGGAAGCCTGCAGGGAGGGAGGGAGGGAGGGAGGGAGGGAGGTCATCCTACAGGGATTGTGAATGCGCTCTTTCCATCAAGGAGTGGAATGGGTCCAAAAGGCCACCTGACCCCACCAATATTTCTCGCACCAGGGGTCAGCCAACACTTCTATGCAGGTAAAAGAGGCTTATGCTTTTGGTGGAAGGGGCTGGTACACAGGCCTATTTCTTTGTTTCTACAGCAATCAGAACAGATGGATTTACAACTGGTCATCTTCTGATACCTGGAGAAAAGGAAGTGAAAAACGGATCCCCAACGAGGGATGGTCCCAGACGCCTTCTCTCTTTCGTGTCTCCACAAAACCTGCTTGTTCAGTCTCCCTTGTTCCACATGTGGAACAGAACCAAAGGCTTCCACTTTTCTGGCTGGACTTTCCAGGACTTTTAAGGGGGACACATATCAGCATTTGATCGCCTATTCCTCCACCCACCATCTTTCCTAGAGACTATACCGTTAGGCTGATGGCTGATTGCTGGCCATAAACTGGACAGCCTACCACTTGGAAGACATTTTTGATTTACCTGGAAAGAGTTGAAGAATACCTTCCTGGGGCAGTGAGGTGACCTCAGGCTGCTCTCCTGGGGGAGTCCTTCTGTTTGGCTGGCAAGAACGGTGGGACACTGGCCAGGCTCAGTGCTCCCCCAGATCAAATTCTTTTCTACACCAGGGCTTATTTCTGCCTTCTTCCCCAAGTGGGTGCTTTCTCAATCCCCTCAGCCTGCCCCAGAGGAGGCCCTTTCTGAGTCTGACTGGCTGAAAAGCAGCAAGGGAGGTCTGGAAAAAGAGTGCCAGACTAGACCAGCCTTGCGAGGCATCATTTTATCTCCTTCTCTATGTCTAGGCCAAGCTAGAACTCCCAAATTGCACAGACTTACCAAAAGACACATCTCCAAAATTGAGTGATGGGACATTGAAATGAAAAGTTGGTCCAATGACACAGCCTCTGGGAAGGAATAAAGAGTGCTTGGTTGAGGAGGCAGGTTAAGGAGAACTGATGCTGCCTTCTTAACAGAGGAAAGCAGTGGAAAGACTTAAGCAAACCCCCTGAGACAGAAGTAGGTACCACGAGGAGCTCCAGATGTTAGACTGTAACATCCATCAGCTCTAGACAGGGCAGCCGACAGTGAGGAAGGACCAGAGCTGGAGTCTCGCAACATGTGGAGCTTCTCTAGGTCCTAACTCTTCCACCTCGCCTTTGCAATATACAAAGAAGACATTAGGCCTGGCTTGCCAGAGAATACAAAGTCCAGTTTACGCTTCACTCTTATGCAAGATTTTTCTGATGCACAGGGGACACAGAACTCTCCTTCCCATGTCTAACTCCCAGCATATAATGGTGGCACTTGTTGTCAACTGCCCTCAACGGACTTCAACGTATGGCAACCTCCAAGTCACCCTGTTGTCAACCGCTCCGCTCTGGCCTTGCACGCTCAGGGCTGCGGCTTTCCCAAATCTATCCCTCCCCAATGTGGTCTTCCTCATTTCCTGCTGCCTTCCACCTTGCCAAGCATTACTGCCTTTTCTAGCAAGTCATGTCCAAGCTGCGCTTCTTGGTTATGTTTGAGTGTAGTGGGTCTCAGGAAATGCTTTGTAAGCATAGCTGTCTGTGCGCATAATGCGGCACAAGCGGTTGTCTTTTAAAATGTAGGTTTTAACAACAAACTACCGATACGCATGAGGCTCATGCTTGCAATTTTTCTGACTTACCGGATCACTAAACTCACAGGCTGGGGAGATCCGTTCACATTGAATTTGAACTCTTCGCAAAAATGTCCCAGGACGGTGGAGCTGAAGGAGATGTGAACAGCCTGATGCCCACCGGGCTCTATTATTCCTTCGCTGGGCTGAAAGGCAAAGCAGCAGCCCAGGGTCGTTGTGGGCCAGGTCAGGCTGAAGAGGGCGTCGATCGCTCCTTCGTTGGACAGGGTGGCCTGTGGCGGAGAAGGGGCGGGAGGAGGGAGTCAGGCGAGAACCCTCCTTACCCCACAGACAGAGACAGTTTGGGTTTGCTGGTTCAGGCTGGTGGAGCTGCCCAGAGCTAAAGAATGCTGTTCTCTTTAAAAATTGCAATTCGGGACCTCTGTATGTGAGCAAGATATGGTGCCCCAAGACGAAGGCAAGACCCTGAGTGAGGGCAGCATTTTGTTACTCAGATTTGACTCCCTAACGGGAGCAACCACCTGGAACGGAGAAGAGAAGCAATGAGGCTCCCCAGGATCAAGCATGCAAGAGTTCGGAGGCTTGTCAGTGAAAACGCTCCCCTGAAATCTTCCTTGCCTGGTGCATCCCCTCATTTGCTACTTCGTTTTCACTAACCCACTTTGGTTTCTTCCAGAGGCTCCGGGTTCTTTCAGACAGAGGGCGTTTGCAGCTGGATCTCAGGTTCACACATGCTGAGGATCCTTTGCAAAACAATAAATTGGTCAGTAGGAACAGGGCTCACCTCGTAACTGTGGCATGAGCCAACAAAAATCTTCCCAACGTCCAACTGGTCGAAACTGAAAAGCAGCCTTGGGCCCAAAGCCTCGCCTTTGATGCGCAGAGGGAGCCGGGTCTCTCGGCCTGTGGGAAGCACAACCCAGCTGTTACGAGGCCACCGAAAAGAAGGTCAAAGGAAGAGCTAAGGCACGGAAAGCCAACCTGGCCCGGAGACACACCTGCACGAAAGGCGTTGGCTTCACCTCTGCTTCTGAATTCTTTTACACAAGTTAAAACCTCTAGGGTTTTTTTCCCTGAAAATATGTGAAAATATAATGTTTGGATATTCTAACCGATGTATGAAACTTAAAGAAAAGATGCAGGCATGGAGAAATCCCCAAAGGTGGGGGGTTCACAGTTAGAACACCTGAGTGAGTTAGAGGTATGGCTGGAACCCAGCTACGGCTAAAACTTTGCAACCTTGGCCACCGCAGCAGTCTTGGAGCAGGCTGCCTGGAGAGGGAGGCCCCTGGCAGAGGAGATTCCCTTCACTGAGGTGCTCCAGGCTCCTCTTGTGATGCACAGTCACCTTCTGGGGATCACTGTGTGTAAACTTTTGGGCAGCACTTGGGGCAGAGTATTTAACGCCAGATTCCATTTGGTGGAAATGCTGCCATTGTTAATGCTGGCTCTCACAGCCTCAAGGCTGGTCAGCTGTATTGCTCTTCCATGGCACTGCCCCACAGTTGGAAACTTCAGCAGGCAGAGACCCACTCTTTGCAGAGAGAGATTACTGAAGGCAAGTCAGACTACAGACACTTCATTGTTTTCCAAGTGTATCCCAATGTGACCTTCCTTAGGCCAAAAGCACTTATACCCTGGACGTTTCGGACAGGAAGTACCTGCTCTTCTGTCCTGTCCCACAGTCCCTTTGTGTATAGCTACACAGAAAGGGGCCCCTGGAGATGCATTCTTAGTTTTGAAATTTCTTTTGCCTGAAGGCGCACAGAAGACTTTCACTGGCAGCTAGAGCTGGAGACCACTGAGTCAACCCCCTGCTCTCTGTGGCAGCCCTTGGGGTATTTAAGGAGTGTGCTCAAGTCTCCCCTCTGTCTTCTCTTCACCAGACTGAACTTCTTCAACCTTTCCTCATAGTTTTGTTCTCTATACATCTTTGTTGCCCTTCTCTGACCTCCCTCCAACTTGTCTACATCTTTCCTAAAATGAAGCGCTCAGAACTTCACACAGTACTCCAGATGGAATTTGACTGGCGCAGAATATAGGGGATCTACTGCTTCCCTTGCCTAGGAAACTACAGTTCTATTAATGAAGGCTAAAATGTTATTTGCCTTCTTTGTTGTAGCATCACACTGCTGGCTGTATCAAGATCCTTTGGAATCCTGTTCCTATCCTCCAATGTATTAGCTATCAGTCCCAGTTTTTTATCACTTGAAAACTTGATAAGGATCCCATCTAACCTATCATCTGAGACACTGACGAAAAAATTGAAGAGTGTCAGCCCCAGGACAGAACCCTGCAGCCCTGTGCTTGAGACTTGCACCCAGTTTGAAGTGAAGCCGTTGATGGCAGCAAATTCAGAACAGCTTTTCAACCAGTTAGGGGATCCACCTGATGATGTTTCCATCTATTCCATATTTAGTCGGGTTGCTAATCAAAACATCATGGGGGACATTTATCAAATGCTTTGCTGAAATCCAGATAAATGACAACCACAGCATTTCCACCACTCATTAAACTAATGATCTGATCCAAAAAAGATGTAAGGTTAGTTTGGCAGGATTTGTTCTCGACAAACCCGTGCTGGCTCCTAGTAATCACTGCATTGTCATCAAGATCCTTGCAAACCAACCCCTGTGTAATCCATCAGATCATATATTGAGAAGGAACTAGAGTGTTAAAACCCACTTAGTGCGCCTGACACATGGAATTTGATCTAGCCGGGAGTTTTGTCAGCAGTCTGATACATCATCCATTTTAAATGTGGATGGTCACATTTCTCTTGGGCCCAACTCTTTTGGAGGACAAGATTCTGCTAACCCTGCAGGTCTTCTGACCGTAAGGAGAGCTGAATCTTTCCCCACGAGGACAAGAAGGTTCAAGGTAAGCCCAGACGGACCTCCAGGGAAGCATCACCCCCTCTGGGCTTCAGAGGAGAGGAACACAACATGCTTTATAGCAGCAAAACTCCCACTGTGTAATTGGATGCTTTAATTTGTAGCCTTGTATCGTGTGTGTCATGTTCATTTGCTGAACGGTGTAACGCTCTAACCCAGGAGACGCGCTCACCATGGAAGTTCTCTTTCCCGCTCTTCTAACTTCAAACAGCATGGGGCTTGCTTGACAAGGACCAGACACAGTAATTACCACAGATTTGTACTAACACGATGCATTTGTGTGCCCAGCAGCTGAAAGGTCTGACCCCTGTGCTCTTCCAGGCAAAGAAAGGAGTTTAATATATTTTCTTAGAACTATTCCACATGATGTAACTGGTCAAGCCTAGTAGTGGTCCCTTAGAAGGAACAGAAGTCAGGTCAGATAGAAGTCAAGGTCCAGAGCAGTGAACAAGGATTAAAAGAGACAGAGGAAGAGCCAAGGCCAGACAGATGGTGAAGTCACCAAAGGCAGCAGCCCAACTCTACAGTTCTATGATTCAAGACAGGAAGTTGTGGAAGAAACTCTTGTATATCCAGAGACGACAGTCCGTGGAGGGACCGCTATACCTGAGATATCGCAGTAGACCGTGCGGTGATAAATCCCAGCTTCTTGGGGCCTGAAGATCACGCTGATTTCGGCTGTGGAATTGGGCCAAACTTCTCCCTCCTAAAGATGAAGAGAAGAAAGGGGTTGCAACCTCTCTCATGGGGGACTGAGAGCCAACAGAGCCCTGTTGACAGAACAGCCATCTGCAAATGGCTTCCGCTCCCACAAGAGCCTGTCAAAATGGAGGCAGTGAGAATGCGTCCCGCTGCCACACATCCTTCCTTCCCCAGGAGGAGCCGCAGCTGGGTCACCAGCCTCAACCTGTGAAACGTCAGCCAGAGGCAGCCACTGAGGTCACTGCCCAAACTCCTGGATCCTTGTCTGCTGTGTGCTTTCAGCCAGAGCGCTGGGCAGCTAGGGTGGCCGGCACTGGCACCGGCACCGGTGGTGCCCACTCTCCCAGCTGCCCGCTCCCAGAAAGCTCCACGGCTTTCGGTCTTCCACTTCTGTCTTCTTCTCTTCCTCTTCTGCCCTCCACCTTCTGGGCCCCTCCCTCTCTGCCTCACTTGAGATGCTTTGCTTTGACTTGCAGTGTCGTCGTTTCACCTATGGGATAGTGTTAACGGGTCATATACCTCTCCCGTTGCATAGGCTCTGCCTCAAACAAAGTACATGCTTTGTGGCTGGGTGGCTGAGAAATTAATTAATAATTCCGACCCTCTGCCACGGGGAAGGAAGCCAGAGGGACGTTGTTCCACTGCACTGCTTGCATTGTAAGTAGGAACATCTGCTGCTGTTTATGCAGGATGGAACCCCACCTGACCTTTGCCTGAAGAACACACTGAAGCTTCCTGTCCTGGACCAAAACGCCATCATTACATGATTGGCCACATGTGGCCATATGGTAGTGACCTCCCTGGTCAAGACAAGGAACCAGGTAACGTGGCCTCAAGGCTACACAGCTGGCAGCTATGAACCACTGTCCCTTGAGTCACATTAACCGTAAGTTGAATGCCTGACGCTGGAGGCAGCAGTGGACGAAAGAGGCAAATGAGGTGGAATTGTCCCTGTAAACGGCCATTTTGGTCTGAGCTCTTTGGAGAAGGGAAAAGGCTCACAATTTGCAGATGCAACAAAAACCTGACATATAAACCATCAGTTGTTGACATGTGCTTGGTCGCCAGCTTCAAGTCTGCAATAGCTGGGAGAGGGATGACAGTTTGCCTTCAGTGCAATGGAAGAAGAGACTCTGGTCCCCGGTTTTAATGAAAATGCTTCCCCAGCCAGGCAAGGGCCACTCAAGTCAGGAAAATTTTTATTCTATTTGGCACTCCGTTTTTCAAAACCACATTAATCAGAACAGAGACCCATGCTCTCCTCTACATACATGTGGAAATCTGTGGAATGATCTCACAGTTTCATTGACAGGATCTCTTCTCAAGAGGTGTAATCCTACTTTAGGAAACTCATAGATAAAGAAAACCACTTTCATTCTCTCGTATTTTGCAAATGAATGGCTTAATGAATATTCTTGATGACCTGCTTGTAATCATTTCCGTAAGACAGACAGACAGGCGGATAATGAGCCAGGTGCACAAGGGGACTTGGGCGACCAACCCGTGGCTAGCCAGGAGAAAAGGTTTAAGAACCCGAGGCACAAAGGGGGCATCTTTGGGGCCAAGAACTCTGTGATCATGTGGAGTGGCAGGGCACGGCCACCATCTGCCCCGGCTCCTCCCTGCAACTGGGACTCTGGGAGCGGATCTCTGCCTCTGGGCTCTCCAGGAGCAGCTGCCCAGGCTGAACAAATGGCAGAAAGGAAGCAAGGAAGGAAGAGAAAACAAAGCCAGATGCAGTAAATGTTTATATCCACAGTTCAGCCACCACCAACACTGAAACCATCCGACATGCCAGTACTGCATCCTACCTCACAATACACATCAGTGAAGTGTGGTCACAAACACACCATGAAGCACAACAAGAGATGCATGTCTGCCTCTTTGGACTTTCTGACCTGATATGGCTTGGAATTTTTTTAAAAAAATCAGAAGCTGAGAATTAAAGATTGCAGCTGTTGCTGGGATTTGCCACCAAACAGACTGGGACAACAGAAACATTGCCTGGTTTACTTAGAACAAAATTAAGAACTACAGTGGACTAACAAAGTTAGATTCTTGACAATCAGCACAATTCAGAGGCAGTGGGAAGACGACTAATGAGCCACATTGCTTAGCCATGATGCCCTGCCAAGGACAGTGGCAGTGCTGCCACCGCCTGCCTGCCTGCCTGCCTGCCTGCCTGCCTGCCTGCCTTCCTCCCTCCCTCCCTCCCTCCCTCCCTCCCTTCCTCCCTTCCTTCCTTCCTTCCTTCCTTCCTTCCTCCCTCCCTCCCTCCCTCCCCTCCCCTCCCCTCCCCTCCCTTCGTCATCCCTTCCTTTTTGGTTTCCATTTCCAAGGCGTCAGCTTGCACGTGTTCACAATGTGACTTGCCGGTTGCTGCCAGTGGCACAAGATGCGGCAATTAAAACAGGGCTACTCAGCAGTCAGGTGTGAGGAAAGGCTCTGCCCTCTGGTAGCCACCTGGACTCCCCCTGCAGTTCTTTTTTTCTGCTGATATATCATGTCTTCTTTGCAAAACTAAATAAAGCTAGATCTGAGAGGCACTCAAAAGGTCAGAGTTGCATAACACCCTCCTTCCCATGCGCTTGGGAAAGAAGTCACTCAGACTGTTCAGTTTTTTACTTTCCACAAACCTGTTCTAGTTTTTTAAATTACATTCCTTCTCTTTTCCTTAACCTTTCGTTGCAAGAATGGATTCCTCTTCTTCTTTCAAACAACAGCAAGACGAGACCAGACCCAAAGCACCTTGGGTTGACCCAGAAATTACTCTTTTTTTAGTTGCATTTCTGATTCACTGGGGCAGGTCCGACTCAGTCTCCAGCCTGTTTTAGCCGGTGGAATGGCTGAACTCATGGAATGTTCTGCTGACCCCTTGGAGGAGTCCATCCATCCAGAGGCTTTGCTATCATGGTGTTACCTCTTAGATTCTGCCAGGAAAGCAAAGCCCTGCCATTTCCAATAGCCCTACAGGTGGCATTTGGTCAGCCTTCAAGGTCCAGCACAGGGGAAATACCCTGTCCATGCAGTATTACATTGATGAGCATCTAAACAAGGAACCAGTTGAGAAAAGCTAAATGGGCAGAACGAATGAGCCTCTTTTACAGAGCCTGGATAAGGCAAGAGACAGCACAGGAAAGGAGCTCTGGGCACTCAAGCAAAGCCCTGCAGACGAGGCACCCATCACTGGCACCAGTCTCCCAAAGCTCATGGCATCGTTTTCAGGCCCTCTTTCTTACCAGCGGCTCAATGGAGAAGATGTGGTTGTTGAAGAGCATGGAGTCTTCCTGCACCGTCGCCTGGCGGTTCTGAAAATTGCGGGTGACGATGGCGAGGTGCTCGCGCAGGGTGGGGTCCATATTACATTCTAGCAGAAGCTTGTCAAGGACTCGCTCCTCCTCAGCCTGCAGGGTGTGGCGCAGCCTGGAGCCCGAAGGAGAAGGGAAGGAAACGGACAGTGAACTGGCTGCTGCTCGGAAGCCCCCCTTGCTTGGGAGCCCTGGTGGAACAGTGATGGCACAACAAGGATGCTCTCATCCTGGTTGATTTTCAGTTTTCCCGGAATACGAAGATCCCTAGATCCTTTTCGCACGTACCGCTTTCAAGCCAGGTGTCACCCGTCCTGTATCTGTGCATTTCACTCTTCCTGCCTAGACATAGTACCTTACATTTGTAGAAATTCATTGTGCCAGTTTTGTCCAGCCTCTCAAGGTCATTTTGGATTCTGGTCCTGTCCTCTGGGGTATGAGCTACTCCCCCTAATTTGGTGTCCTCTGCCAACCGTCAAACTGACCTTTGCTTTTTCTGCTCTTCCTCTTCTGGGGTCGCAAAGGCTTTCCACTGGAAATGGGCAATGATATCACTCCGGTTGTGGATAATCACAGACCTCTGGTTTGCGAGGGTTATGTACGTTTTCTCAATGGTCAAGGAGTTCTTGTCCAGTCGGACGTTGACATCTATAGCGGCACCATATAAAGTGACATGAATGTCTTCCCCTAGAAGAAATAGCCACAGAAGGAAATGGTCAAGGGTCAACTGATTGTCTAATGAGTGTTTCATTTTAGCCAGCTTCACAAAACACAGAAAAGATCACAGATACCCATGTTGGTCCAAAACCCTCAGCTGAGTGGTACCCTGATTAGAACTGGCAGTTTGAGATTACAACTTTTTTTTTCATATTTTACAAAGATTTTTCATGTTAGCAGGTCTTGCTTGCAAAACTTTCACAATTTTTTTTTGTTTTGTTTTGTGCAAAAGCAGGGGTTGTGTAGAA
The DNA here is from genome assembly GCA_030412105.1 of Cyclura pinguis. Taxonomy (NCBI): domain Eukaryota; kingdom Metazoa; phylum Chordata; class Lepidosauria; order Squamata; family Iguanidae; genus Cyclura; species Cyclura pinguis. The sequence continues at coordinate 732,609 of CM059607.1, forward strand.
TGCAAAATTTTTGAGCAAGAAGGTTGTTTTTTGAACACAAACAGCACAACGCTTCTGTGGAAAAAATGAAACTAAAAAAATGGAAAAACAGAATGCTCTTTTTATCCTGGTGAAGGGGTCGAAAATCTCAAGGGAGGCAGATGTTTTTTCAACAGAGTGTCTCCAAGTGCTGAGACGCTTTCCTTCTCATGGCAGACGAGACAAATTGTGACTATTCTTTACCTCCCTAGATAGTCAGCAGCTGCCCCCTGATATAGGCTGAAGTGCCAAATCAAACCCATTTGGGGATCTCTTGACACATCTGGAGGAACGATTCACACACCTTCGCATCTGAGTTCTGAGTATGTGCATCAGACACAGGAGAGATTTTGCCACGGAATCTTTACACTGTGTTTATGAGAGCCAGCGTTTTTTCTTTTGTCCTAAATTAGATCATTATGATGGAAACTGGGTGAGAAGATTAAAAAGAAGGGATTACCATCATTACTTCAGACCCAGTACTGAGCTGAGTTGGGAGCGGTTTCTCTGTAAGCAAAGCAATTAGGCAAAGCGCTTTCCTCCAAAGGGCAGCGTCTTCGGTTCCATCCGTCCAGTAAGTAATTATTTATCTATAGCCACCCCTTTTCTGCAATTGTACATGGAGTAGCCGACCCAAAAATGCAATCCAGTATGGCAGACAGCAACAGTAAATGCTAGTGGAGCTTGTGGGACACTCTCACAGAAAAGCCAAAAGAACAGCTTCCCATCACAGCAAAGAGCAACAGCCACACGGCCTCTGGGTTGCAACAGGGGATTTTCAGGGACTTTCCTGTCCTTTCATCCTACGACAGGGAGCAGGAAAACTACAAAGCTGTGAGCCAGTGAGAGAGTATGCCTCTTTCCTTATTCCACACTCACCCGTATCGTAATGCACCACCAGGGCCTCACAGTGATTGCCAGTCTTTCCCGGCTGAAATTCAACAGTGAACTGGGTGGTCTCCCCAACTCCAAGGGTCCCGATGGAGGGTTCGGCAGAAAAGGGTCTGTAATTCAAAAAAGTACACTTAAGCATGCTCTGTTTCGGCCACCGTTTGGCTTGCTTAGAAGCAGACAAGTCAGGAATTGACATGGCCCAAGGGTGGTTGGGGGTGCACCCACTGGAGGCTGTGGGAAAATTCCAGCATTCCCCCCCCCCTCTCTCTCCACTCTCTTGTGACTAGAGCCATTGGGGTTTAGATAGGACAGAACTTCCTGCATATGAAACCCTTCGGTTTTTCTCACATCAAGCCTCCCCATTTACTCTTCCTATCCGTTGAAATGCACGGTCATAAATATGTCTCCAGGTAACTACAGTATGAGAGCCAGGAAAGCTCCCAGGGTCTCCAGTCACATAAAGACTCCCCCCTTCTCAGTCTCTGCACATCTTCACCTTCACTTCCACTCCGTCTCCTTCCTCTTCCCTCCTTCAGCCATGCTTTGCGTCTCCATCAAAAAGATGGTGAGTTAGGAATGAAGCCACTACATTTAGCTAATTTACCTAATTAGGATGTAGGCTCTAGTTAGGAGTGGGATGGGGGACCAAGCCCGTCCTGCCCCAGGCGGTGGGCACCTCTTCCATCACTCTTCCTACCACATGGATAGGAGGGTTAAGACCATCAGGGCACAGCTTTACGGTCTTTTCAGCAAAAAGACGCCTTCTGGATGTCAAGGGTTTTACCTCTGCGTGGTGATTTGGTAGCGGGCCTCTCGGTTGCCAATGTTGCGGACCAGCAGTGTTTTCTGTGTGTTGTACTTGACGGGGCAGGTGGAGAAATTTATTTGGTCTGGGAAGTCCAGAATGCCTCGGGCACCAATAGCTCGGATAGGAACAATGAATTTTTCCCTTTCAGTAATGCAGATCAATTCGTGGAAATAATCCTGTGCCAAATGAAGGAGGAGAGAGTGTGCAGCATGAGGAGACTCCCTCCTGTCCGGCGTCCGTCCGTCCGTCCGTCATCCATCCATCCATCCCTCAGTCCCCCCACCACAGCGGCTGCCCAGAAGGCTCATCAAGGTGCCCCCCAAGGGAGAAGATCCAGCTGCACAAACAGCCACCCCAGAGGTAACATGAGGGATCTGCAAGGTCCTTTTGGTTCGGTCCAGAGACCAATCTGGTGACTGGTCAGATCCAGTCTGAACTCAAGCCAATCTGATTATGATCCTGAATCTGAACTAAACTTCAAAAATCCAGATCTCCAGATCTCCCGCTGACTCGTGTTAAGAAACCAAATTAATTTTAACCTGTTTGCTTGTTTTCATTTTTTTCACCACAGATTGAGGAAACCCAGACACACAACAGCCTTGTGGGGAAGACAACCTCAGCCAAAGTTCAGACAAGAAACTCCAGGGGTTCAGCATCACGCATCTTTAAAGTCTGCCTTTAGTTTTTCTGGCCGGTGAGGCCACCAAAGTGAAACCGAGGTTAAAGATCATTAAACCATCATTAAGCCTTTCACATTCTGGGGGTCTCCTTGAAAGATCTTCAGGTGAAGTCCTTACGGCCACACCTGGCTCAGGGCGGTTGCACCTTCGTCATCCTTATGGCGGGGGGACCGTGCAGTGGCTTGCGCCGGGGGGGGGACCCCTTCCTCTCAAGTGGGCTGAGGGGTAGTGATCTTTCAGACAGCAAGTGGGTTATCCAAGGCTTGCATTTGCTGCCCTGCACCCTGTCATGGTGCTCAGGAGCCGTAACCAGCGCCTGCTCCAGCAAAGGGTGTGCATGCACGTTGGTTTCCTCCACCTCATGCTCGGCCCACTGTTCCCCACTGGGGCCTCAAGGAAGAAAGTAGCAGCCTGGGTTAGTCTACAAAGACAGACTAAAGAGGGACCACGAAGGGTGACCCACAAGCCATTGCCTTCTGTTGGGCTCCCCTTTTCCTGGATCCTCGTTTGCAAGGCAGCCTCGAAGAGACAGAACCACCTCCCGCCCCGTGAAGGTGACAACTTTACCTTGTTCTCTTCGGGAGTGAAGAGGATGTGGAATGTCGATGGCATGCCGGGGGCAACTTTGTTACACACATCATTGGGGCTGATGACCCTGAAGTACGGGGAACTCTCCAGGACAACTTTCACCAACCGTGGGATCTGTGGGGAAACACAGGTACAGAGAAACCGGTAGGCCTGGGAAGCCGGAGGTGGCGTCATGGGCACCAAGGCTCCCAGGGGACCTCCTCTGGCACTCGTCACGCTCTCTTGCCCTTAACTGGGTCCCTTAGCCTTGTTTATTCCTTAAAGAAAAACATGGGTGCCTGCACAAACGTCTTATGAATAAATCTCACCAAGAAAACCTAGGAGAAAGAGTTGATTTCAAGGCACATAACAAGATGCAGGTGAGAGGGGAAAGGAAGGGTGGATGCTTGTGCTCTGGACAAATGCGGTACATGTTAGCACACCTGTGAGGAGCGCATGGTTGTCAGATAGAGAAAAAGCACAACCGAAGGGGTGGCCTAGATGGTGGCAGAGCATGGGTCCTGTAGAAAGGGAAATCCTGGAAGAGAAAGGGGATCTCGTTATTCTAGAGTATGCAGCGTGTGGGTTTTATGTGTTTCTGGGATGAGGAGAGCTTGTAGGTGGGGGAGAGGGAGAGAGAAAGTCCTCCGAGGATTGGGCTGACGGTCCCTCTGGCTGGACCAGCGTGGCTCCCGTTTGGAACAATCTCAGAACAGAGACAAGGATGAGGAGGGTGTCCCAGACAATGAGCCCCAGCATGGGATTACTGTGCTTGGCAGAAGTGGATGCAGGGGGAAACTCAGCACGGCCTCTCCCTTGATTTCATCAGAATGAGCCAATCCTACAGCTGCCTGCTGGAGCAAGCTGGGCGGGAAGGCGAAAGGCCCAGCTGCGCTCCTCCGTAACAACTGGGAGAGGGAAGCTGAACGGAGGAGGGGGCCGGCCGGCGGCTGCAGGGGAGGAAAGCCCTCGCTGGCCGTTCGCAGCAATCCGTGGCTTGATAGGCCAGGAGCAGAAAGGGAGCCGAGGGCATGTCATCGGATCAAGATTGCTCCGTTAAGCAAGAAGCACACAAGTGGCAAGCGGCCCAAAACCCCGGGTAAAGGGAGGAGGGAGGGCCAAGAAGCCTTTGGGTCCCGAGAGCAAAGGCTCCCTGTTGAGAGAAGATGGGATTAAAGGCAAGGAAAGAAAGCAGCCAATTACTCCCCAGGGAGCCTCAATCTGCAACAAGATGCATCTGTCTGTTTCATTTATGGCCTGCCTTTTCTTTTCTCTTTTCTTTTGTACAGTATAGCTTGTTAATGTTTATTAAGATATAGGTACAGACAAGAAGTACAGACACACACACAAAAAGAGCAACAGGATAAAATCAACATCAATGCACATAGACTACATGACAGCTGCAGAATAGCATCTGGAATCGCCATTCATTCTGTCCAAAGGCATCATCCCAAATGTTTCCCTGAGCTGTGCGAGTTGGCTTACAAGTGTCCCTCTGATTATTAATCTAGCAAAATAAAAAATGAAAAAGCCAAATTTCTGCAAAGCTGTCTGTCCATTCAGTTCATATTTAAATTGCCAGATGTTGACCACAAGCAATCAACTGTCAAGCTGCTAACAATAAACATGTAATTTTTGTGGGGGAAGCTAGCATTTGGATCAGAGAAAACGTTTAACAATGCTAAGCTAGAAATAGGTTGAACCTGTTGATTAGTGATAGTAAGTATTTCCTGGAAGACTTTTGTCCAAACAATGCAGATTTTCTCACAATCCCACCACACATACAAATAGCTACCTGTTAAATTACAACCTCTCCAACATCCCAGGGAGCTATGGTGGAGAGCTATTTGTGATATTTTCATTAGCATTAGACACCATCTATAAAGTAACGCATACTGTTTCCCTAGATGTTGCAAAGAGTAATTGGAAGGCTTTCATCTTCTATAAGCTTCCAGGAGACCAACCTCTATAGAGGGAAGGAGGAGGCCACCATAAAGTGCTGTTTTACCATGAGGGACACCCCAGCCCTCCTCCTGTGTAAGTCTATCAGAGCAACATGGACTGAAGGGATGCTTCCTCTCCCTGGCCATTTCCGCACTAGCCTGTTATAGTGCGATGATTCCACTTTCAACATCCTCTGGAATCCTGGGGTTTGCAGTTTCGGGAGGGGCCAGCCGGCCCCTCCCGAAACTGCAAACCCCAGGGTTCCACAGGACGTTGCAAGTGGAATCATCGCACTATAACAGGCTAGTGCGGAAATGGCCCCTGCCTCCCACTTCCAACTGCAGTAAAGTTCTCTCACAATGGCCTACCTTGTCGTTGTTCCTCAGAATCAGCGGCACTTGGTAGAGCTCACAAGGGACAAAATTCTGGAAAATGACCTCAGATGGGAATGGCTGGAAGAGCGCCTGCTCCAGGTCAACCGAGGAGAACTGAGGACACAAAGGGAAGGTACATGTCAGTGCTGGGGCTGGGGGGGGGAGCAGCTCCATTCGCAGGGGAGAGGTAACCTCTGGGATTTGTGCAAGAATCCTTCCCAGAAGAAAAGAAACATTCTGGGCACTCTGTGTCGCTCATTCCCGCCCGGACTCCAACAGAGACTCTGCAGGGTTAAGTTTAGGGGTAAAGCCTCAGTACGCCATTACAGCAGCCTTGGCAACGCTTTCCTGGAGGCCTGGCCCCATGGCTCTCTGGCCTCTGGAATGCTCAGATTTATAATTTATGTAGATCCTTAGAATTCCCTGCCCTTCTACAGCAATTCCAATGCTGTAGTTCAGGGAGTGCACTGGTGCTCTCTGTGGCAAGGAACTCTAACTGCTTCACCACACTACCAAGTGATGGATTAATAAATGCATTTTATAAAATCACCCTAATGCTTCCATAAAAAGAAGATGCTGTGGTCATTGCTGAGGACAAGACGGACAGCTGTAGAATGGCCACCAAGAGCACCGTCCTCATTGGCCAAAACAGCTGAGGGCCAGCGGAGCTAAGACAATACAAGTTTGGGCAATTAGACAGAGCTAATTGGGGGGGACATGGAGGTGGAAGAGGGGGTGAAACTTTGTTAGAATGAGGGGATACAGCCCAGGTTCTTCCAATGCCTCTGGTGAAGGTCCTACACTGGCCTCTTTCCAGTATACCTCAGTACATCTCAGAGGTGCAAGAAAAGAGATACCTTCTGGTGGGAGGTTTCACTCATGTCCAAAAGCTGAACAATCCGGGGCAAGTGCATCTCATGGGTGTCGGCCAGCTTCTGCTCTGTCGTAAGAGACATCTCTTTCAAGAACGCAGATGGAGTCAACTGTAATGAATAGTCAATCAGGAGACCTACATGAATGTCTGCATTGCAAAAGGCTTTCCCTATGGAGCCCCTCTGAATAATGTGCATTCACTGCTGCTGAGGAAGCCCTAAACCTCCACAGATTTCCTTATACTGAAACATTTAAAACAGATATCTCCTGCCTCCCTTAGTGCTTGATCCCATGCTAGTTTGTTGCACAATTGCACCAGCTTAGTTCCATTTTTCGTCGCTCCTTGTCACATGACGTCACCATTCTCCAGTTCTTGGACTGCAGTCCCATTGTTATTGGGTCATCTCTTTTCATTCATGGGAAATACTCATAAATGGCTCCAATAACCCTGCTTTTCCACTGCTGCCACTGATAGTGATTGTTTCTATATTGGTGCGTTTCCATTTCCTTAAATAATGCCATTGCTCCAAGACAACAGGCTGGTGTGATAAAGCCCTTAGCGGAACTTCTACTGGAAACAGCATCAGATTTGAAATCTATTTGTTGTTGTTACCGTGTGCTTTCAAGTTGTTTCCGACTTATGGCAGTCCTAAGACAAACCTATCATGGGATTTGTTCAGAGGGGATCTGCCTTTGCCCTTCGCTGAGGCTGAGAGAGTGTGACCTGCCCAAGGTCACCCAGTGGGTTTCCACGGCCAAGCAGGGATTCATCCACTGGTCTCCAGAGTCACCTTCCATCACCCAAACTGCTTCCTCGTGCTGGCTTTCCATTACACTGTATTAAAATGTGCTCTCATTCCCGTAGGGTCATGCGTAAAGCCAGCTATTAAAATGTGTCCCATTGCCCCTTACAAAAACACTCTAAGGCTATTTCCATAACTTGGCCAGGAATTAGACCAGTCTGCCGCAAAGAAACATACCGGGCCAGCCTTCTTCTTTTCTTCTCTGACCAGCTTTGGATTGCGAGGTGCCACCACTTTGCTTTGAAAGCCTTCCAGCAATTTGGAGGGGGCGGGGGATTTCTGCACGCGGTCCGTTATCATCCTGGATTAATCAGTCAGACCCTGGGGAGGAAGAAACATGACAGAGTTGTTTTTAAACAGTGAGGTGAAATGACTCTGTGGAGAACAATCGAGAGAACTGGGTACTTTTAGCCTGGGGAAGAGAAGAGAATTATAGAGCTGGGGGGAGCCCCATGGGACAGAGGATCAACCCCACACCACCACTCAATGCAGGATCAATACAGAAGATGGAGAGATGGTGTGGTAGTCCGTCAGATGCTTGAAGATGGCTCTCTCTCATCACGTGGAAGATGGGGCAAGCTTGCTTTCTGCTGCATTCCTTATAAACTAGAACTTGGGAAGCAAACAAAATTCAAAATATTTGAAAACTGAAGGCTGCAGCCGTGCACACACACTCACCAAGATGTAAGCATCATTGAAAACAGAGAACCTTCTTCTGACTGGACAGGTATAGAGGTATGGTATAATACATTAATCAATCAATCGAGTTGCAAACTACAGCATCCCATGAGGCAAGCAACATTTTCTTCAGAAATTCCCCCCATGGCTCATCATGTTAGGCAACAGCCATTTCATGAAAATCTCCCCAGATTCTACAGTTCGGCAATCTGTGGGTGCATTGAACCCAGTACACATCAGTGGATGAACACTAAAGTTGGGACAAATACCTCCCACCTTCGGACTTTAGGGGCCCATTCACTCCTTGTGAAGGGAAAGTAGCAGAAATATTGGCAATTTTTAGGATAAAGAATTATTGGGAGGGTGGCTGGGCCATGGGCTTGCTTCCCTTTTGGAGTCCAGTCCTAGTGCTGGGTTGGAAGAAGGCTCCATGGGAATTTATTTAATCTGTATCCTTGCTTTTCTCCTGTTATGAGACTGGCTCAGAATGTAGAGTAAAACCAATACAACTACAACTGCATCATTTTAATGAGAACTTTAAAAAAAAACAATTAAGCACATTACTCTGATAAAACAACCCGAACTCTTTAAAAAGAAGAGAGAGCTCCTTGGGGACAGTTGGGAGCAGAGACTGTTAAAGGAGTCAGCCGGGAGAGTTTGAGCAGATTTAAGGAGAAGGGTCTGACATAACTACATTTGAACAGCATTAAGTGCTTGCAACTAAGGACTAGAGAGCAATCATTCAGTTTGCTGTTAAATAAAGCTAAATTATTTGTAATTTTGTAAAGCTGACTGGACAGCATCATTTTACCCTGAAACAAGGGTGAGTCACACTTACCATAAAGAAAGCAAATCTAACATCCACACACTAATCCACGGTGAGGTCACCTGAAGGCCTAGGACTCCAGAGGCAGGGAGAGGTTTTAAAAGAGACCGAGGGGACAGTGACAGTGTGGGGCCAGCCTGAGACGGAAATCTGTCACACCCCAAAATGTTCTTGGATAAAAAGAGCTTTGCCCGCCTGGTGGGAAAGAGGAACTTCCACTACCAGGAGCAGCCATTGAAAAGGTCTGGTCTTTCCTTTCATTGGTAGATATGTCTGTGATGGTGGAAGGCAAAGAAAAACTCAAAACTCAGGCAGATTCCTTCATACACTCTGCCTTCAAGTTGTGTAAGGTTTCATATGTCAGCACTTTGAATTGCGCCTGGGAACAGACCGGTAGCCACTGAAGCTATTGCGACAAGGGAGTTCCAGGTTCCCCGTAGCCCGTCTTGGTCAGCAGCCTGGCAGCAGCATTTTGGACCTGCTGAAGCTTCCGAAGAGTCTCCAAAAGCAGCCCCGTGCAGCACACGTTACGGTAATCAAAACGCGATGCGATTAAGGCGTGTGCTTCCATAGGCAGATCTGACATCACCAAGAACAGAGTAGGTTGCACACCAGTTTTAGCTCCTTTCATCTCCCTCGAAAAGCCCTAATTAGATAATGGGATGTATGCGTATGTTTTCTCCACTCTTACAGAAATGCCTGGGGTGAAGGACTGAGCACCAGTCAAGTGAGCTTGTGAAAGCAGGGTAGATGAAGCCATAAGCTAACGGCCCTCTGATTAACTGGCCCTTCTCGATCAAGGGCAGGAGCAACACGAAGGCCATTTCCGCACTAGCCTGTTATGGTGCGATGATTCCACTTTCAACATCCTCTGGAATCCTGGGGTTTGCAGTTTCGGGAGGGGCCGGCCGGCCCCTCCCGAAACTGCAAACCCCAGGATTCCAGAGGATGTTGAAAGTGGAATCATTGCACCATAACAGGCTAGTGCGGAAATGGCGAAAGAGAAAACCCCTAATTAAGCACCACTGCAGCCCAGTAACGAAGCCCAGAACAACTCGGCGGAGCACATAGAACCTCGGTCCTCATTTTCCGCTGCAAGATCTCTTGAAAGCAGCAGAAGAACAAACGGGCAACAAGAATTAGAGATCTATATCTTTTCTCCGAACACACCCCGCAGAGCGCCTCAACATTAAAAACGTCAGGAGGGCCGGTTAGTCAAAACGGCAACTCAAACGAGTGCCCGTCGGCCAGAAAGCCTTCCCGAAAAGGAAAGGCGGGCTGTCCAAGAGGGAGCCAACGCTCTGATCTCAGATCTTTTGACGGGAAGGTACCGGTGCCTCCGTCTCCTCCGATTCTCCCTCCTGCGTGCGAGGATGAGCTCAGGCACCAGGCTCAGGAAGGCTGCGCGTTGCATTTTGGGGTCTGTTAAAAGTATTCTTAACCGGTTTAAACTGTTTCGGCCTCTTTAAACGAATGTGACTGTACGCGACCCCGCGGACCTTGGATACCAGGTGGGCCATAATTAATGTTCCTATGAGTATTCCAATTCATTTTCATGCCTTCATTTCTAAAAATCCATCTTTCAGTGAAAAAAAATAAACGTGGGGGCTGTAACGCTTTGCCTTCTTCCTAAAGGGCCTCCAGCGCGCCTTGGGCGTGCGCGCCCTCCAGGTTTGCTCCCCGATCGGGGAGGGGGCCTAAAACCCACCCTCCCCTCAGCACCGCGGGCGGCAGAGCGTGCCAAAAGCTACCCCCGGGACAAGCCGGCGGAGGGGGACGCCTGCGCCCGAGGCCCCAAAGCGGCGCCCCTTCCTCCCCGAAGGACCCCGGGGAGACCGGGGGAGGGAGCAGCGCTCTGGCCAGACACTCACTTGGCAGGCCTTCCTCCTCCTCCTCCTCCTCCTCCTCCTCCTGCTCCTCCTGCTCCCGAGGAGCCCAGGCGTCCGAGGGCCCGCGCTCTCCTCCTCGCCCCGGCTCCCTCGCTCCCGGCCCGTTGTGGCTGTTTCCCGGTTCCCGTAGCAACCGGCCTTCCCTCCGGCAGACGCACGCCGGCCGGGCCCGGCCGCGGGCCTCTCGCTGCCGTGGCAACCGCCCTCCGAGTGATCCTGGTCCGGGAGAACCCTGCGAAGTTGCCGCGCGCGGGCAGGCGACTGCCCCGGAGGGGCCCGAAGAGGCCGCCCGCCCGCCCGCCGCCCGCCCGGGAGAAGCAGCGCTGCCGCTGCGTCGCTGGCGTTAGCGCTCGTTTCCTCTCCGGTCGCCGCGGGCCCCCCTTGCGCAGCCCACCGGGCGTTACCCAGCGGGCATTTTGGACCCTCCCTGGCTCAGACGCTGTCACAAGAGGCCAGGAACCGTCATCCAAATAAGCCTGGAAACGGTGTCGAAAATCATAAAGTCACAATGCGACAAAAATCTCACGGGACCGCGACCCGCGAGAACGTGATGTGCCGGACATAACGGGTTGGGAAACGGTAGCTGCGAAAGGGAAAGGCGAGCGATCTTTGCAGGCAGCAAAGTCAAAGAAAAATTCTCACTCTCACAGTCTAACAAAGGTTTCCAAGTTGTTTTTGCTTTCGTAAGTTAACATTTGTTCATTTTAGGCCAGAGATACAAAGAAACGGACTAATTCACGACTAGGAAACAAAAGGAGACAAACTATACAAAAACAGTACGCACGAATAACTAAAAGAGAGTTTTGAATGCCTAGGGATTCAGATTCTGTTCGTTTTTATCTGTTATCTGTTGTTATTGTTATTATTACTACTATTATTATTTATTACTACGACAGCTGCTGCCTGTGTGTGTGGGTGGTGTGTCTTCAAGTTGTCTGCCTACGTGTGGCAACTTCACAGGGTTTTCCTAGACCAGGATCGCTCAGAGGGGGCCTCCCCTTGCCTTCCTCTGAGGCGTACAGCCTGCAGCCCCTGGTACGCCCTGGCAGCCCCCCACTCATGGACTGGCCAAGCCTGATCCCGCTTAGCTTCCAGGATCAGACGGGTTGCCGCTATGCACACAGTCCCACTGCAGCCTTTCAGCCTTGGGTCTGTGGTAAGTAGGCTAAGCCACAAAGCCCACGACGCAGCCAGCTCTGCCGTCACTCGTGGCATGTCCTCGAGCCCCGAATAACGGTCCCACAGCCACCGTTAACCTTGGACTCTGCGTGGCAGACTTGCTGGATTTGTACACCACTTTAAATTCTGCAGATGTTAAGCATGCTATAAAAATGTTTACAAACAAAAGTGAAAACAGAGTGCATTTGCTCAGCCAAGTACAGCAAAATCCAAAATCCACAAAAGATATTGCTATTTTGTGCGGTTTGGATTTTGTTGTATTTGGATGCATGCTACCCTCAAAAGGATTCCTTGGTCAGTCGGTTGGCTCTGAATTGTGAGAACCGATTGGTGGGTGTGTGCCTTTGGCCAGGCTGACCGGTGAATTGATGGCTCGAGGGTGGGGTGGGGAAGCTGCCATCCCATCTCTTTATCTCGGTGGAGAGGGTCTCTGTTGCTGCTTCCCCTCCCTCACCCAAAGTCTGTGGACGACAAAGGCCAGGGAACTGAAAAAAGGATTTCAGCAGGTGTTACTTCTCACGCAACCACATAACAAGCAACACTTGATGAAATTCTGTTTTCTACACAGCCATTAAAGGGACAGGGTGCCCTTTCCAGTTTTTACTCTGGCATCCTTAGTTGCTGGAGATCGCAAAACTGCTAAGGTTGCCAGAGTGAAAAATGGAGAGGGCACCCTCTCCTTTGGGTGGTTGTGTTAAAGAGGAAATTCCAGCAGGTGTTCTTGATACCCGGTTATGTGACAAGCAACACCTGCAGAAATTCCCCCTTCTACAAAAACTTTAAAGGAAGAGGAGCCCTCCCTTTCAAGATGATGCAGTCCGCTCTCCACTCTTGCCTTGTGTTTCTGCCACACCGAGGAGGCACTGGACTGGAAAGAGTGAAATATTTATACACAGGCAGCCAGATCATTTCCTTAATTATTAATACAGATGTTCATCCACTTGTAGAAGCCTGGGGGCCAGTGAAGGCCCCATCACCACTTTGGAGGCCTGCCCCAGAGGTGGATCTTCCCAGGTGCGCTTAGTAGCAGAAGACTCCCAGGTGGGAGCTGCTAATGGCAACAGGTGTCACGCCCCACCTTGGAGACCCTGACAGTGAGGAAGAGGGCTCTGAGTCCGAGGTAGAACTTTGCTCAGTGGAAAATAACCACCAAGAGCAGGAGCTCGAGCAGGAGGAACAAGTATCGGAAGACAAGGCAACACAAACTCTTACCTTGTGGGAGAGACGATGCTAGAAAGAAGGTCTCAGGCGTTCAGCTCATTTAAGTAGCAAATGGGCTTTAATGAGGGAGCACCTGTGGCAACACCATTAGCTATAAGAGGGAAACAGCTGGACCATCTCCTCCCAGGGTTGACAATGGATCTTCCTGGTGGTTGTAGCTCTGTGCTGTGTTTCTCTGAATCCCGACTTTCTTTGACCTCTGCTTATTTGGTACTTGGATTTGCCCTTGTGGATTTGCTTGCCTTGGAACTTGCATGCTTGACCTGAACCTTGTTTGGACTACTCCTGCTCTTGCCCCTGCTGGTTTGCTAATTGGTTTCCTGGTCTGCCTGGGGCATGACACCAGCCCCAGGAGAAGAGCCAAATTTCTCCTGTGGATCCATGCCAGAGGAGGAGGGCAAAAGAGAAAAATGTGGCAACTCTACAAGCACTGTGAGCATTGGCACCTGGAGAGCCAGGGACTGAGGATCCCAGTCTGAGCTGGTAGGGAGAAAGGTGCAGAAGAACAAACTCTGTCAAAGAAGAGGACCATTGCAATGTTGTGAGGAGCAAAAGCTTTCCTTGGGTGGTGACTTTGACACTTCTATGCCCTTCATGAGGATGTCTCCATTCTCAGGGAGCACTGGTTTTAAAATGTAATTTTTTTGATTCTCTCACTGCAAATCCTCAAGCATAATTTCTTGTCACTAATTTTGTACACTGGGGAGTGAAATTCTTGTAATAACATTGTGATGGTTATTGAATTAGCCATGAAAAATAACAGTTAATAACTGCACAAAAGCACAGGGGAGGGTAGGCAAAACCTTTTAGCCATAACTTTTACCTAAAAGTTTTACTCAAGAGTCAGACTCACTTCCCTGCCCCCACAAAAACAACACCAAAAAGCAATTACAGAAATATTTTAATACTTTCAACAGTCAAGCTTTAATTACAGTCCTTAAGAATTATCTACATAAAAGAATGACTTAGCCATTTAAACACTATTCATTGTTTATTTAATATCATTATTTAATTGTTTCATTTAAAGCATGTAAATCCTTTTTCAAGAAAACCCTAAAACCAGAATAACATACCTTGCACTTGCACAGAAACAACCTGGACTCTTGGTGACTTACTAGCCGTCTGAACCACCAACTCACTCGCCTGTCTTGGAAGAGAAACGTGCGCATAGTGATGGCTTGCTAAATAAAAACTGCCTAGCCCAGTTTTTGGTTTCCCTTGGAAGACGGTTGCAGGCCAGGCAGAGGTCATCTGATGAGCCCTTCAAACTGTCTTCCTTTGCCCTGGTTTGTGAGCAGAACATGTTCCACCATTGCACCAAGATCTGCCACCTGCCACATCTTTTCCATGCCCAAAAGCCAAGGTTTCATCCATCTGCCTCTGAGGAAGTTCTCCCAATACACCATGCAGAATGATTTCTAGCCTGGAGGGTCTTCAAGCCCAGAATGCCCCAGCGGCCTGGGAGGCCTCCGTTCTCTCTCTGCAGCACAAACATTTCTTGCTGCTAAACACCTCTGAACAAATCTTGCCATGAAACCCCTGTGATAGGTTTGCCTTGGGCAGAAATGACTTGAAGGCACACGAGAACAGCAATGGGCAAACTCCAAAACACACCCTGTAAGAAAAAATTTGTCAGATGAGGACAACAGCTGGACAGATTAGGCCAGCCCACTCTCTCCATCGGTTTCCTTGCACCTTCTTTGTTCAGCTTTACCTGACAATTTTGGAGCTCTGACGCTGTGTCTCTGTGTTTTGTCTGCTGTTCCATTGTTTTGTCTTGTTTTTAAATATCTGGCTTCGGTTTTAAATGCACTGTTGTTTCCTCTATACTTTTTTATTTTATTTTATTTATTCTGTTATTTCCTGTCTTTCTAAAAATTTGCTTCTTTTACATATGGCTTGAATATTGGATTGTTTTTAAAATGTTTTTATTCTTTTTTTTTTTATTATTTGTACATGGCCATGATCATAGCATGTTGGTATAGGCATGAGCCCTTTCACCCTACGCAATTACAGCGCTGTGATTCCCCCTTAAGTGCTATGGTTCCACCCTTTTTAGGGTCCATCTAGACTGATTAATTAGACCAGAAAGTCCCAGATATTGTTCCTGTTCTTTCCAATTTTATTTTAGAGATCTGTACACGTTTTGTTTATCCTGTATATTTTCTATCAGCTCCTGATACACTCAGAGAGTTTTTACACCAGCTCCCCAAATCACATTATTTTAACTCTGTATAAAATCAGAAAGAAAAGGAACAAAATCTGGGACTTTTCGGTCAGTCTGGATGCACAGCTAGCCTGTCTAAAATCTCCTTCCCTCCTCCCCACATTCTGAGAGGGAGCTGTTCCTTCCGCGTTCAGGTTTTACCTTTGCACCTGAATCCGAGCAAAGGAGAAAGCCCCGTGTCTGTTCGGGAGCCTTTTCTCCAAGGTTCTCCCTCACCTCCCTGCATCGGGAAGCAGGGAACAGGTTCTGTGGCGCACACCGAGCGCCTCTGCAAGAGCACAGCGTGCTGACTGTCGTCCTCTTAGCATCCTCCGGCGACCTCTGAGTTAGTGCAAGCAGGGCTCACTCCCGTGAAAAATGAGCCAGCTGGCAGGGCTGGTGGGGTCGAGCGATGCCCAGTGTGCGTGAGAAGGAGAGGAGGCAGCGCAAGGAGGACAAAGGAGGAGGACGAGGAGGAGCAGCCGCGACGGAGGAGACCATCCTTGCCTCCATCTTAGGAAGGCCTGGCCAGTCGTGGGCTGCGAGACGGTTGCTGCAGATCCGACCATGGCACCCTGGCACTGTGAAGGCAGCGGGCAGTGGAGGGGGGAAGGTGCCAAGTTGACAGAGAGACATTGCAAGCAGCCCAAGCAAAGCCCCTGTAATTCCCCCATTTTGGCTACAGGGAGAAGGGAAGAGGAGAAGAACCGTCGAAAGAGTGGACCCTGCCTCAAAACAAACGCTATACTGTCTCATCACGTATAAGCAAATATTCCAAAATCCTAAAAATCAGAAATCTGAAGTGCCTCCTGTCCCAATCATTTTGGGTAAGTGATGCCCAGCCTGTGGCGCCTGCCCAGGGAGGCCAGTGTCGCCATCCCTGCCAGTGGGGGGAGAGAGGCAGGGAGGGTGCCACCTTCTCTACGGGCCAGGGCCTCCGCTAGGCAGCCCCATGGCCATCCTCAGCCTGCGGCCATCTCAAGACCAAAGAGGTGGGGCGCTGGCCTCAGCAACAACCTCTCTGCACCCTGAGGCTCTCCAGGCGGCAGGGAGACCCCCAGTAACCGACGTTCCTCGGACATCCCTAGCGAGCGGGTGGGTGGGAAGGGGGTGGACCAGATGTCCCTTGGGGTCCCCTCTTCTGTCCCAGAGGGCTGGGCCCTGACAAAGGAATTCCGTTTAGAGAGGAGAGGAGTCCAGGCAAAGACCCGGGACAGCCTCCTGGCGGCGAGAACTCCTTGGAAGGGGAGCAGGCGGCCCCTGAAGGCAGGCTGCACCTTCTCCTTTGCTGGGGGGTTTCGGAAAGAGACGCCGGGCACCTGCCTCCCTTGTCCGGGCTGCGGAAGGCCAGGGCCAGGTGTGTTCGTCTAAGTGGCCCTGGGGATCCCGTCCGGCTCTGCGGGTCTGTGAGCCTAGAGGCCCGTGAATACAACGATCCCACACGCACCCAGACCTTTCTTGGGCCGGCGCCAAAGCGTGAAGGTCGTGACGCAAGATTTGGAGACTTCAGCGGCTTCTTCCTTGACGAAGAGGCCAGTGAAGCTTCGAAAGCCTGCCTAACGTATTCTGCGCTTCGGAGCCGGCCCAGGGAAGGCGCCGCTGTTTTCCTGCACCCCTGGAGATGCTCTCCAGGTCCCCTCCGGACGGCGGCCTCTCGAGGGCGCACGGGCCGGGGGAGGGGTGGGACTAGGTGGCTTCTGGGTTCCCCCGACGAGTCTATCCCCGCTTTGCTCCCTTCCCTCCCCGCCCCGCCGCCAGAGCCAGCCAGCCAGCCAGCCGGGCGGCGGCGGCGCCTCCTCCTCCCCCGCCCCCGCCCCCCGCGGCTCGCCCTTGCCGCCGTCCGCGGCCCCCTCGCCGTCCGGGGCGGGCCCTCTGGCGCCCCCGGCGGGCTCCGGAGGGTTTATAAAGCCCGCGCGGGCGGGCGGGCGGCGCAGAGGCGCCGGAGGACGAGGACCGGGACCGGGAGGACGAGAGGCGAGCCGGCGCGGCGGCGGGAGAGGCGGAGAGCGCCTGGTGCTGAGCGGGGGCGGCGGGACCAGCGCAGCCATGGCCGGGAAGCCGCCCTACCTGCACCTGGCCGAGGTGACGGCCTCCCAGTTCCTGGACATCTGGAAGCACTTCGACGCCGACGGTCAGCGGACGGGCGGGCGGGGGGCGGGCGGGCGAGCGGGCGGGGGCCGCCACGGGGGGCGCCACGGGGGGCGCAGAGGGCTGCCGGCCGTCCCCGAGGCTCCGGCGCCCCTCGGCGCCCTCGCCCTCCTTCTCGGGGATCCAAACCGGGGGAAGCGGCCGGGGCGGGGGTCGATTTTAAGACCCGCCGGAGGCTTACTTTGTAGATGGCGGGCTCGACTGCTCCCTTGTTTCGTTGAGGGGAGAAAAAGAGAAGCAGCGCGGTGGGAGAAGAAGAAGAGACGGGACTGGGGAGGGTCGTGCCGCGGGAACGAATTTGGGGTGGAAGTAAATGGGGGCGCGGATGGGCCGAGTGTATGGAATTCCCTGCGTTTTGGAACGGATGGCCGCCCTCTCCTTGGCTGCCTTGGGATGAGGGCTTGGGTAAAAACTTTGCAAGCCAAGGGGGCGCCTTGCAGCTGCACAGGGTGAGCCCGGTCCGGGGCTCCATCCTGCCACACGAGGTGTGGACGTGCATCTTCGTGACCAGTCCGGTCGTGCCTGTGCCCTTATTTCCTGAAGGAAGGGATCTCCACAACGTTAGGGATTTTTGCTCAGTTCCCGTGTCCCTGAAATTCTTGCTGCCTGTTATTCTTGCTGAAATGTTGATCTCAGCTCCGGCTCTTAGGTGACTCCCCCTTGGAGCCCAGAATATGAGAGGGTTCTAAACCCCCACATCTGGGGGGGCTGAGCCCTTCCCACCGATAATCGGGCAGAATTGGACCACCAAAAACCCTATGTGGCTGAACTTTCTCAGGCATTATTGATCAGAAATGTACTCAGTCATCCAGCACCAAGAAAAGTTAGTTGATCCCTCCGGGTATATAAAAAAAAGGCTACCTGCAATCTATGGGAGCCACTCTTCCTTGGGAGTAAGCTCCGCTGAACACACGGAAGGGACTTCTACCTCTTCGTGATTAAGGATGCTCTGGTGATGATAATGGGTGGGAAAGGACATTCATCTCCCACTTTTAAGTACCTGCTGCAAAGGGCAAAACTAATAGCCACCTGCCTGCCCGCCCGTGTCAGAGCCCCCCTTAAAAGTTTCGGGGCCCTTGTTTGCTTGCGTTATGCTTTAGCCATTAATGCTATATTTTAGGAGAGCGTTGCAGGATTTAGCCTTCGGTAGCTGCGAAGTGACCTCCCAGCAGCAGCGACAGGCAGTTTTCTAGCGATCAGCCCGGGGGTACCCGGAGGGGTTCCCGGTAAGGTCTGACACGTGCAGCGAACCGGAGAGAGCAGCTACCCCGTGTGCCTGTTCTGAAAATCTTCTCATGCAGTCTAAGCGTCTAGTGGCCACCAAGTGGCTTGCCACAGCCCCTTGCTCGCCTTCTTCCTCTCCTGGCTGTGACAAAGCTCAGAAGAAGCAGGGGCTGGAAGAAGGCGGTTTTAAAGACTGTGATCCCTGCAAAAAGGATATCCTCTCTGGACCAGGCATGGGGGGAGAGATACCCCCAAGGGCCAGGGCAGGCACGAAACAAGGGGGTCCGTCGTCACGGGCTTCTGCCTGGAGGTTCTCCTCCTTCTCTCCCGCGGAGCTGCCCGCACAGAGTGATGGCTTCCAAGGCGCTGCTTATCCACTGGGGCATATCGGGGTGGAGTGGGGTCGGGGGTCTGGGTGGACAGCTGCGGTGTGTGGGTGGTCTTCGTGGCCCCTGTTGGCTGCGTCTCTTCCTCTGTGACCGCCAGAGAGGTTTAAGGACAGATGTTCTTTACAATTTGAAAAATCCCCTGAAAGCTCCCAGTGACAACCAAGCCTCAATGTCGGGGCGGCGGGAGGCCCGTCCTCCCCAGCTGGCCAGGTTGCCAGGATATCTCCAGCCCCAGTTAAAAATGCCAGATTTCAGCCCCAGAGAAGCAAAGCAGGCAAAGCGTAACCTTCCTGAAGCGGCTGAAGCGCAGCTCCCAGGATCGCCTTACCGTGAGCCCATCCGCCGGCCGGGGCTGTAGCCTGGCAACATCTGAGGGCTGCCGGCTGCCCACGCCTGCTCTCTTTGGGTCCAAGGGCTTGAGAGGCCCCCTCGCCTTCTTCTGCCCGTGGGGCCCAGCTGGCCGAGAGGAGGACAGGCGGGCAGGTGAGAACACCTTTGCCACCTGCCGCCTCATGGCGGTGGTTGGCGTTGCCCGCCAGGGGACGTCGGGCGCTGCCATCTGAAGAGCACTTGAGGCGCGCTTGTTTTCCCTGGCATTTTCCTGAGATGGGTTTCACGGGCCACTGAACTAAGAGGCTGCTTTAACAACGGTTCTTTAAATATGAATTGGAGTTCTGCGTTCTGCTGAACATGATGTCTTAGTTTTAGCTGGTGTTTTATTAATGGTTGAGTTTTTACGACCTGTTTTTTAATCGTGAGTGGCATTTCTATCCATCTGGGGATGCCATTAAGTGAGGGATTTTCCCCTTAAAGGACATGAATGTATAATATCAAGTAAACAGATATAAAATGAACTCACAGTATTCTCAGAACTGAATAATATTCAGCATCCTTCTCCACCTAGTATGGGCTGAGGACTGAGGCTGTCCAGTCCAAAAGAACCATCCTTTCAATGTTTTAAGAAGGAAACACATTCCCTGCAGTTGCCTGGAATCTGCAGTTGCCGTTTCATGCCCGAGGGACCAATTCTGGCCACGTTTGCCTAGCCTCAGCCCCGTTACAACCCCAGACAACCTACAGACCATTTGCGGGACCCCTGGGTCCTACTTTTAAAAGCTGTCTCAGCCAAAAACTGGTACAAATCTGGTGATGGTTCTGAATTCTAGAAGTCTGTGGTGTTCCTGCTCTTTGCTGCTCCTCCATGTCCTGTCAGTCGGGGTCATTGGGTGGTTCTCGCGGGAAGGCAAACCTTCGGAGGAATCCTCCTCCCTCCCTCCTTTTCATCTTCCTCCTCCTCTTCTTCCATGCCTCTTTGCCTTCTTCACCATCCTGGCGTCCTTTGGGAACACGATCGCATCCAAG
This sequence comes from Cyclura pinguis, assembly GCA_030412105.1. Lineage (NCBI taxonomy): Eukaryota > Metazoa > Chordata > Lepidosauria > Squamata > Iguanidae > Cyclura > Cyclura pinguis. The sequence goes on from CM059607.1 coordinate 752,692, forward strand.
CATTAGTTAATTAATCTAAAACATTTATACATTGCCCTTAATCAAAAATTGATTCCAAGGTTGTTCACAATGCACTGAGGCCTTTGAAAAGACAACCCTGAAGGCGGGACAGGTGGTGTGTCAGGAACTGCTGGCGTGGAGGCCTGGGGGCTTGCTTCCTAGGGCCCCTCTTCATCCCGCGGACGTGCCACGGCGGTCTCCCCCTTGGCGTCCGAACAGCCCCTCTTGCGCTGCCTCGTTGTGGCTGCGGGCTTTGCGCGACTCCCCTTCCCCTCCAGCGGCCGGGAGAGGGATTACTGCTCAGCTCAGAGGGGAGAAACCAGGGAGTCTAAGGAGGTTGGCAGCAGGGGACCTCATAGTCCGACGTAAAGCCCGGGACCCTGACCCCGCAGATGCCAGCTCTGCTATACCACGGCACGGACGGACAGATCAGGGAAGAAACCGAGGTAGGGGATATGGTGGGGGTTTTTTAAGTGTGAATAAGGGGGGATAATTTATTTCCAGAAATGAGCAAGCAAATTAACCGCAGTTTACACTACAAAAACCAAGAAGTGTTGTTCTCTATTTTCGCTCCTAGTAGATTTGTCCCAGTTGTTGCAGAGTTTAAGGGTTAAACCACACAAAACATGTTTGTAAAAGAAGAAGAAGTCGAAGCATGTCTCAAATCAGAAACGAGCTCACAGACACACAAGCACACACGCAGAAACACAAGAAAATGATATGTTGCTCCTATGTAATTTGAGAGTGATTCAATGTGCAGAGGGACTTGGGGTGGGGGGAATGGGTCTTCCCAGTGGGGTGAAAGATATCCAACCTGTTATTAATATAACCATTTTGACAACTGATCATTAGGCCCAGCTTTTGGATTGCATCACCTCTCTTGCAATTAGCGAAGCAGAAAGTGAGAACGCGGCGCTCGTCTTCTGTTACGCTCTTCCTGCTGCTCCCTGATCCCATTGTTATCATTTTCCAAACCCCTAGCAGTTTTTAATCCCATTTTGATTTGACATCTGAAAAGAACCTGAAAGAAAGACAGACAGAAAGAAAGGGAGGCAGGCAGGCTGGCTGGCTGGCTGGCTGGCTGGCTGGCTGGCTGGCTGGCTGCTGGCTCATAAATGCAAGGGATGGGGTAGGGAGAAGTTGGTTGGAGATGAATGCTAGTTCTGGTGGAAGCAGTGTGGTTTTCCTTTGATCCTTGGCTCGTGTTCCTGGAAAATCGTGGCCCTCGCTTTGCGTGCTGGCTGTGCTGCTGGGGACTCTTTTGAACCGACGCCCTGAATTTATTACCAACTTGGACTGCTGAAGCAGGAATGGTAGATGACTGATAAGATTTCGTAAACCTTGTGTGTGGCTGCTACTACAGACTCTATGGGAGGACTGTGAACCGTGGCTGGCTAATTGGACAGGACAGACTAGGACTCTGGAGACCAGGGTTTGAATCCCTGCTCAGCCATGAAAACCCACTGGGTGATCCTGAGCCCGTCGCACTCTCTCAGCCTCGGTGAAAGGCAAGGCGTCTTGCCATTAAAACCCCACGAGAGGTCTTCCATAAGTTGGAAATGACTTGGAATCATACCATCACCACCACCCAATCCCAAGTTATTTTTTTTTCAAGCTCCCCTGTGCAGGCTGGGAGTATGAGAGCTGCAGTCTGAAAAAGTATCTGTTCCCAAGCACTAATGGGCAGTGCTACTTGCATTGCTGTAGCACTAAAGATGCACAGGCTCAAAAAGGATGCACTTTTGCAGGGATGTAGCCCCTCACAGGAACACGTGCTCCTTGCTCTCCTTCGGCTGCGCTCTTAAGGCAGCCCACCAGTTGGCTTCCTAGTTCTGACCCACGGAACCCCCCCCCCATCCCGTGTGGGCTGTTTGGGCCACTGAAAGTCTGGCTTGCAGGAGAAGGCAAGTGCAAGAAAAGGGCCGGGGGAATGAGGTGGCTGAGCCACAACCTGCTGAGCCCTTTGTGAGACAGATCTGCCCAGTGACAGATTCTGGGGAGGCTGAAGCTGAAGGCAGAGGTGGGGCTTGGATGGCGTTCTAGATGGGGTTGGATTGCAACTCCCAGCAGTCCTTACCATGGATGCTGCTGTGGCTGGGAGGCTTCTGGGGGTTCCAGACATCCAGCAGTCTCTGAGGGCTGTGGGATTCTACCCAGACGCTTTCTTTCTCCAGCTTTTGTCCTTGCGCCCTGCAGTCCTCTTGCACCATCCCACCCCCACCCCCTTTAGCTAACCGTTCACCCCACGGGGACTTGCCGGGAAAATCACCCTTGATCAGAGGCTCTCCCTTTGGGATCCACCGGGGAGCAATTAAATGGCACCACCTGCCTGAAGAAAAACACACACGCGGCTCCGTTGGGGCTCGGCTTCGACCCAGAATCGCCTCCATTTCCTTCCACTGCTGTGGCAAACCCACAGTGGGCCGTTTCCAAAGGTGCTTAGAGCACGGCTCACATCCTACACAGGTGGACAAAATCCTGCATCTCAACAAAGAATGCAAAAAAGAACATTTGCCGACCGTGTGGAGCGGTGGTCAGAGAGTTAAACTAGGACTAAAGAAGTCCAGGTCAAAATCCACACCAAAGCGTCGGGTCTAAACGTGCGCACCCATTAAACCTGACGGCACGTTCAGCTGAGTCTAGAAGTCCACCAGCAGGCCTGGAGCACCCCGGGTGGCTTTGGGCCAGGCATGGTTTTCATAACCTGCCATTTGGGAAAACAAAACTGGCACGTCTTGCGTGCTATCCTGAGGGAGGGCAGGTGGGGTAAACCCTGTAAAAACAACAATTTGCAGATGGACCTGAGACTTTGCAAGACCAAATAAAAAGCTGAAGACTTAAAGTTAGCTTCTGAATTCAAAGTCCATAATGCATTTCCCATGGATATTGAATTGTGAGTCAGTTTCCGCTGTCTTAAGGGCAGCATGTCCTAAACTTTAGGACCATGTGGGTGAGATTTCTGACTGTGCAACAAGCCAGAACACAGCAAAAGGATATTTAAGGATGCCCTAATTTTGATTTATTGCATTTGTTTCTTGCTGTTGGTAACAGGCTCAGTTTTGGAACTGGCTTTTCCCCAAAAGGGTTCATCTATTGTTGGCTAAACAGTGGCATTGATAGAGCTTATCAATTTGAGTTTTGTGAAATGCCTCAGTTTCTATTATCCTCTTGGCTGCACTCGCAAATAGAGGGATATTGAATTTCAGCCTGGTAGTCAGAATGATGACTAGGCCTGAGCTTGGGAAAGTTACTTTTCCTGGACTTCTATTTATTTATTTGATTCTGGGAGCTGTTGTCCAAAAATGCGGCTTCTCTCTCCGTGTTCTGGAGTCTGTCCTTCTGGGTTTGGGTGCAGCTCAGAAGCAGTTTTCTGCCAGTTCTGACTCTTCCTGGAAGGGCAAAGCTGGAATGTTGTGCGAGAAGATTTCTGGCTTTGGGTTCTTGGCTCTTGGTTTCTGAGGTCCCACAAGATGTCCTGCTTGCTCCTCCTGTAGAGGAGGAATCTCAGGGCAAGAGTGCTGCCTTGCCTTGCCAAAGTGAGTGTGAATGTGTGTATGTTTATATCCTTGCTTGGGGTTTCTTGTTTGGACGGCATCGTCTGTGCCGGTGCAGCTGGTGCTGAATGGACCCCCCCGATGACATCACCAGGGTCACCCCTGGGTTTCAGGTTTGGTTAGTCCTGGGCTAACAGCCCTAACAGCCCATGTGGGAGAATGCTGGGGGGGGGGGTCACATTTGGAGGGCCACTTCGGACTAGAGCTTCCAGCGTCAGGAGGCCTAGCTTGAACCTTTTGCTCCATTAGCCTCCTAACCAGAGCAAGATAGACATGCTTTCCAAGGAAGTGTGTGGGTTGTAGGAAATTGTTTCTCAGAGTCTTCCTGATAGTGAAGTTTGAAATTCTAGGTTTCAAATTTTGGGGCTGATGTGCAGTTGGATCTCCAAAATAATGTTTAAAGTTCAGCAGTTGACTCTGGATTCCGTTGGCCATTTTTCTCTTGGCTATTATTACTATCATTATCATTATTACTACTACCATCATCATCATCATCATGATCATCATCATCATCATCATCATCATTATTGTTTTGTTTTCTGTATACTGTTGAAACTTTTGAAAATCAATTTCTGGGGATATAACTCATGGCTGGTACAGTTTTTCCCTCTTTTGCCTAACTAACCAATTATTAAACTCATTTCACATCTCCCACGAGGCAAGAGAAACAAGAGTGCCTTCCTCTGGGCGAGGATCTTTCGCTCCTGACAGGGCCATTCAGGGCTGGCGGGCATTTTGGGCTGTGCGAATGTTTCGGATGAGGGACAAATTGAAGGTGGGGGGGAACCCTGCGTGGAGAGAATTGTGTCCTCTAAATACAAGAATAATTAGGTCCGGGGCAGCCTGAGGGAAACTGGAGTTATTTGTCCGGTTTCGTACATTTTCTAAACTACTGACAAATTCTCAAGTCCTCAGTGAACGGAACTATCCGAGGCGATGCCCAGATCGGTGCCTTGGACAAATCCTCCCAAGTTCAGAGTAGAACACAAAGTGGATTCACCAGCCTGCGCTGGCAGGGAAGGCGTTAAGTGCCCCTGAGGCAGAACTACCTTTAGGGGAGAGGTGAGGGTGGAGAGAGGGGGGCGGAAGCCGCGGTGTGGCCCCCAAGAGAGACCGCATCACTTTACGGCTGGAGGCCGGGGGGGGTCCTTGTTCCTCCGTCTGGCTTTGACTCCTCCGTGCTGTTCTGTTTCTTCTCTTTCTCTCTCCTTGCAGGAAATGGATACATTGAAGGCAAGGAACTGGAGAACTTCTTCCGAGAGCTGGAGAGCGCCAGGAAGGGGGCTGGCATGGTAGGTGCCGGGCATTTCCTTTCTCCAGTCAGTCAATCCTTCTTTCTCATCGTTTTGCTCTCCTTCTCTGGAGGTCTTTGAAAAGAGAATAGATTGCTACTGGCTGGGGATGCTCTGGCTAGATTTCCTGCACCGAACAGGGTGTTGTACTCCGTGGTCCATGAGGCCTCTTCTAACTCTCTGTCTCTGTGCATGCATGAACTGGTAAATTAAATGTCTGGGCAAGAAATAAGTATTGGTCCTTACCTGTAAAGCTCCCAACAACATATATCCAGGATGTTCCATGACTTCTCCTCTATAAACTAGCCTGTAAAATATGTGGGATGGATGGAGGGATGGATTTGAATTGATTTGTATCCCACCTTTGCCCCAATATGGGACCCAGCAGGCTCCCCCCGCCCCGGGGTTTTGTTAACATCTCCGCACCGGGAGCGCTCAGGTTGGCAGGTAAACCAGAGACCGGGCGTCTTCTGCCGGAGACGTCCCAATTGCAGGATGCCCAAGGAAGGCTGGATTAACCTCCGCTCTATTCATTTTTATTTTGTTGAGCTTATTAAAATATTTCTGGCCCGCCATTTATCATGAGATCTCAGGGTGCTATACAAATACAAGCATGTTAAACAGCAAACATTGTGTGTGGAGGGGACGCCCCAAATGGAGCACAGACCCCAGAAGATGCTCCATGGCATCAAGCTTGCCCATTAAGCTGAGTCTACATGAGGAATGTCAATGTGTGTTCAAACTTTTCTTTTTTTGCAGGAGTCCAAAAATACCAACTTTGCGGAGAAGATGCAGGAATTCATGCGGAAATATGACAAAAACGCAGATGGGAAAATTGAGATGTCTGAGGTGAGCTGTGTGACTCCGAAGGAGGAGGAGTCCCCTAAAGGCCATCCCATTCAAGGCAGAGCCTACCTGGGGAGGGGGCGCTCTATTTGCCACCAGCGCTGGGGACCCCCCCCCTTTGCCAAGATGCAGCCCCCATGCAGCAGCTAGTTTGGTAAAAAAAAGTTTCTCTGGCCCTTACTTCTTTCACTTGGAGAGCTCCTTCTTCTCTTTCCAGAAACCAAGAAGGAGGCAGGCTGATTTTTTTTTGAGGACTCATAGCAAGGCCCTCTGTGCATGACCTGGGTCACTCTTCCTTCCAATGGTGCAGGGCTAACCCTCAGTACCTAATGTAGGCTCTTGGATTCTGGGTTCTGGTGGGTGTTCAGAGAAAGACCGAGGAGGCAGCCTGGGCCTGTTGGAACTGGGAAACCTGGTCAAGTTTGCATTCTTTATCTGACTTCAGAGTTTTGGCGGCGTTCAGAGTCTGCTGCCTCGGAGTGTGGTAGAGTCTCCTTCCTTGGAGGTTTTTGAGCAGAGGCTGGATGGCCATCTGTCGGGAACGCTTTGATGGGTGTTCCTGCACAGCAGGGGGTTGGACTCGATGGCCCCTGGGGGTCTCTTCCAACTCTATGATTCTATGACTGGAACAGGGGCGGCAGAAGGAAAGCTGATGTCAGTTTGGGTTCGGATGTGCAAAAGGGTATCCTGGGAACCGTCCCTCAGTGGCAGCAGAGGACACAGGCCCCTGCAAGGCCACAAATACTCACCAGAGGCAAGGCTGGCTGGGAAATTCTCAGGGTATCAAAAAGAAAAAGTAACTTTCCTGAGCTCTGGGGTCTGGCTTTTCTTTTTGTTTTTGCTTTAATGAGCAAAACAGCAAGGGATGAGAAGGGAGAGAAAGGCAGCCCGTGTGCCACGTTCCGGTAAAACACTTTCTCGGGATGGGGCTGTTTGTGCTGTTCTTGTTCCGAGCTCCTCTCCTGACGCTGCATCCGTGCCCTCTCCCTCCCGCCCTCCTCCCGCTCCCTGCAGCTGGCACAGATCCTGCCCACGGAGGAGAACTTCCTCTTGTGTTTCCGGCAGCACGTGGGCTCCAGTGCTGAATTCATGGAGGTAAGAAGACCCTGATGGTGGGAAAGGGGACACAGAAGCCAAGAAGCCTTCTTGGAAAGACTGGCCGACCCTCCCAAGAGGCCTGCAGGGCAACACGGTGGCCACCAGGGTCTCCGGACAGAGAGCGCCTGCCCCTCTCCCTCTCCAAAGGCAGCTGTCGGCTTCCATGTCGGTGGGGTGGAGAGTCGGCTCTCCAGGGTGCTGAACTCTGAGGTTTCATCCCTTGGACGCTTCCTTCAAAGTTTGGACCGAGTCCTGGCATGGGTTCACTGTCCCACAGCAGAGAAGCCACCAGCTGCCCTGGCCCTCACCAGCCCTGAGATACTGAAAATGGGTAGCCTGGTATTTAGGTAGCCAGGTGGCCCCACAACCTCCCGCCCAGCCTTCCTGGAATGCCAGAGCTGAGCCACTCTCAATTCCCCTCCCCTGACCCAGCCTCAAAGTGGCTTTTCCCTCCACTCCTGCCCAGCGCAGCCAAGGTGTACGTGGGCATTTTGCTCTTTGCCACCCCAGGATAATCCAGATCTACCTTGGCTCAACGGGCATCCCATAATTACTTCCTCAGCAGTCTTCATGACAGCTCTTTAAGGGTGGTGCTGCGGTGCACGAACGGTCCACAGTGACCCGGGCTGAGAGGCCGGGACGTGAGCATGAGGGCAGGCCCTGGACACCGGCTGTGCCCGCTCCTGCGGCAGGCAAAGGAGCCAGACTCGGGGATGGCCAGGCGCTCTGAGCGTGCTCACTGGCAGGTCTCTCACTGAGCAAATAAAATGAGCCGTGTGCCTTAGATCAAAGGCCACAACAGTGTTGAGCCAAATACAGTTGCAGGCTGGCTGGAGGCTTAAGAAGGTAACAAAGACTTGGCCTCAGACCAAAGGCTGAGTCCAACACAACGTTCACGCAGCAGCCGGCCAGTTGCCCCTTCCAGGAAGACGGCAGCAGGATGGGAGTGCAAGGGGACCCTCCCTCCTTCCCGCCCTCCCCAGCGGCTGATGCACAGGAGGAAGCCTGCCTCGGCCAGTGGAGATTGCATGTCGCCAGCCTGACCCATAGCCACTAGTGATGGCCCCAACCAGGAGTGTATCCCACTGTAAAGCTCTCCAGGCTGGCAGCCGTCACTCGCCGAGTGGCATCCCAGCACTGTGGAGACAGGGCAAAGTGGGGCCGTCTGCTTCATTTTTCCACCCTAGAAGGCGACCACACAGCAAGGGACATTCAAGCAGCTTGGCAGGGCCGGGGTACTGACAGCAAAGGATCTGGCCCTATCCTGATCCTTTCATGAGGATGCTGGGCCAACAAGCAAGGGCTGCAGGGAAGCTGGCCTCTGGCCATTCTGCCCCACAAGGAAAGGGACGCTTGCTGTGCCAGAGCTGCATAAATTGGAAAGCAACGGCCGTGCAGCCATCTTGAGATGTCCGTCCAACAGCTGGGAAGCTGCAACCTGTCTGAGCAATTAAAATAAACAATGGGGAAACTAATCCTGGGCTTGAATGAAATTGGAGTCCATCTGCTGTTGGCTAATGGGCAAATTAAGTTGTGAGGCAGGTATATGCCATCAAATATTAAAAGTGATCCCACCCAGACAATGCTGCTTATAATAATTTGTGCCTAAAATATTCATTCCTGTCATAATGAGAGTGAACTCTTGGGACAGTATTTTCCACTGTCCTGGACCTTCTCCAAACACAAGACAATATGTCCAGAACCTTTTCCCATTCATATGGGAGATTTGGAAACTAGGTACACAGTGACATGTGATAGTTCTGGCAATCACTTTTTAACAGATTGAATGTGTTTTTGTGGATTTCCAGATACCAGTTCATAGTTGCTTTTCATTCTCTCTCTCTCTCTTTTTGTTACGTGCTAGCCATCTTAAGGCATTTTTGAGGAGACATCGTATAAATCCTCTCAACTATAAAAACAAAACACAAACCAATCTCTCTGTCTATAAACCTGTACATCTCTGGGTGGACACAGTTCTTGTAAGAAATCTCTGCTGTCTCCGTTACAGGCCTGGCGGAAATATGACACAGATCGCAGCGGGTACATCGAAGCCAACGAGCTCCAGGTAGGAAGCGGGAAAGACCAAACTGTCACTCGAAGGAAAAAACATGTGGCGCTAAAACACAACACGCATGCACATACACACACACCGAGCAGCCGGTGGCTTTAAAAGCAACCACCCCCTGCTTCTTTTCTAATACACCAGGCAACGTCTGCGCCAGAATGAGGGCTAAAGCAAGGCTCCCCCCAAAAAGCTTTTGCTCTGTACGGTTAGCCACTTCTGCGTGTGGGGCGGGGCGAGCTGCCGTGGGTCCCAGTCTCGTGGGGAGAAAGCGATTGAGGGAAGGATTGACGGTTCTTTTATAGTTCAGACTAAAGGTATTTAAAGCGTGCAGTCCTGTCCATCCCTGAGTCTTGTGTTCGCCAGGCTGAAGATGCCCAGCTCCTTCAGCCTTTGCTTGGATGTTTTGTTCTCTATCCCTCTCCTCATCCTTGTTGCTCCTTCTCTGAACCTGTTACAACTCGTCTATATCTTTCCTAAAATGTGAGGTCCAGAACTGAGGAACGCACTGAGAAGAAGCTCTTTCTAGCACCCCACTTCCCCATCCCACCTTGGCCTTGACTAACAGCCAGCTGTTAGTCTGAACTGCAAAGGAGGGATCCTTTGCGTAGTTGCTCCTTTAAAATACAGCAGGAAACAGGACCTGGGTTCACTGCCCCACAGACGAAAGACCGTCTGCTTCTGCTGGTGCATTCCAATCCCCATGGTCACTCTTTTTTACCTTTATTCCCAACTGTCCCTCCCAAGAAAACATTCTGGGTCAAAGAAAATCTCTTTCTTCCTAAGGCAGGAATGCAGCACAGACTCCCCAAGACCCCCCCCCCATACTTTTGCATGGCTGGTTCCCCTCTGTCTAACTTTGATGTCTGATTAGGGACAGAGCCAGTGGCCCCACCACCAATGGCTCCCCTTTCCCCCAATCTCCCCTCCACGGGGAGAGGGGGGTTAGCCCCAACCCCTACACGGCAAGAGAACCAGATGTCCCAGCAAGTGGTCTTCCTAACTGTGCAGTCAGAATATCCTTTTTTGCAGCTCAGATCTGTCAGTTCTCAGCCTGCCTTCTGTACACACTCAGTAATACCTCTTAGTCCCACTGGAACTCTCTTCTCTCTCTCTCAGTGATTATTTAGGCTCAGGATCCGGCTCTAAATCCCTCCGCATCTGCCCACAAGTTTCTTTTTCTTTTTTCTTTCTTGTTTTTGCAGGGATTTTTGTCAGACTTGCTAGAGAAGGCCAACAGACCTTATGATGAACCAAAACTGCAAGAGTACACGCAGACTATTGTAAGTGGGAGGCGTGGGCCAACGGGCTGGGGGGGAGAGGAGGCCACGGGGGTGCTGCGGGGTTGGAGGCCAGGGAGCAGCCAGCGGCTTCCATGCCAGGGGGTGGTGAGTCTGTTCTGGGCTTTAGTCTGAGCTTTCAAGGGGCTCTTCCTGGTGGGCTGTGCCTTTCAAGCCGTGGGGTCGAACTTGGAGGAGATTCACAGCACCCAACATAAACGCTGTGGGCTACCAAGGGGGAGGACTGAGTTGCGTCCTCAGGGATGCCCCTGTCCCGTGTGGGACCTCCTCTTTCCACGCCGAAAGGGGACTGGAGGCAGAGGCTGGCAGGGGGGGAGCGGAGACCCCGGGGCAGTCCCACTGCAAAGGACAAGTTGCCTCCTGGAGAAAAAGAAGTGCTGGCATTCCAGTTTGTCTGGAAGGCTCAGTCCTTAGCCCGGCACCCGCGCTGCCTTTCTCTGAGATCAGTGAGGAAGAAATGAGAAGAGGAGGGCCCTCTGCGTATGCTCAAAGGTTCTTTTCTTCAGACTGGAGTTGTTCATTGCAAGGACAGCTCAGGGGCAGGAAGACGGGAATCCGCTCCACAATGAGGTCCCAGGGTGGTTCTCTGGAAAGACAGTAAGAATTCCTGCCTTCTTACTCGGTGGAGGACCTTTTAGAGCAAACCAGAGAACCCGCCCTCCTGCAGGAGGAGTAGAGAAAGAAATGGGTGGGGTGGGCAACTCATGGGGGTGGCCGCGGGGGGGCTTTGCAGGACTTCAGCTGGGAGCAACTCTCCCAGGTTTCAGGCAAAGAGAGATCTTTTCGCTGCAAACCCTGGCCCCCTCTCCAGGCTGTGGGGTTTGGGGGTTTTACTGTAGACAAGCAACATTTCCAAGCTCTGGATACGCGAGAAGATGAGGAGGCCAAACTAGCAATAATCCATCACACGCAGACGCGCAGACACACCCAACTTCAGCAGGACTTGCACCGGGGAGGGGATGAGAGGAGGGTTTCAGGTGGGGGGTTGGACCCTAGATGTTTGTCTCGTGAGGACACTGACCGGCTGCCCCTTTGTGGCCCCCCCACAGCTGAGAATGTTTGACCTGAATGGAGACGGGAAGCTCTGCCTGTCGGAAATGTCACGGTGAGGCCTTCTTCTCTTTGTTCTACTCATATTCTTGGAGGTTCCTTACATTTCAGGACCCAGCTTCATTTGTAAGAAAAAATAATTTTTTAAAAAATAGTAACTTCGGTTTGTAATTACATTCCATCCATCATCCACCCATCTCTTTACTTATATCCCATCTTTCTCCCAGGCCGGGACTCAGGGTGGATTACAAAAAGATAGAGAATACAATAAAACACATATAATTTGAAAAGTGGGGAAAAAAAGGGTTAAAACAGTACTAAACATCAACAGGATTAAAGCCAATTAAAATCTTACTTTACTTGCTTGCTTGCTTACTTACTTAAAAGATTACAAACAGTATTCTGAATACATTGTATTTTTAATATATCAAACATGATAATTTTATGCCAGACCAAGCTGTCCATAATGCATTTTATGTTCCTAAAGTAATATAGTGACTTTCAATCTGTAAAGGATGGTAATATTGCATTTTTAATTCCCCCCCCCCCCCAAAATTCTCTTTTTCCCTCGAAAAAGTGGGGGGAAATGTTTTTTTCCCCATGACTTCTAAATTGTTGGGAGGTGGTGGAGGCCCCTTCCTCTTTCTGGGGAAAAGTCTTGAGTCCCCTTCCCATCCCTGACATTCTCCCATTCCCCTTGCAGACTGTTGCCGGTGCAAGAGAACTTCCTCCTGAAGTTTCAGGTGAGAACGGAGTGGGCCTTTCTTTCTTTCTTTTTCTCTCCCTCTCTCTCTCTCTCTGTGCACATTTGGCTCAGTTTAGCTTTCACTTTTTCTCACTTCTTTTCTTCTCCTTTTCTTTTGTGCAGGGAATGAAACTAGATTCAGAGGAATTCAATGCAATCTTTGCGTACTATGACAAGGTAGGAAAACTAGAAGTTCTGAGCAACAGACCTGGGAGAGCAAAGAGAGGGCATCACCTGTGGTTATTGTCATTGTCCGCTTTCCATTTGGGGTGGGTGGGAGGGGTATCATGCCCCCTGTGAGAGGCAAGCAGCTGTGATGCTGCTGGCAGGGGGTCTCCCAAGTCAGCGCCGAGGGGCAGACTAAAGGTGCTGAAAGCCCATTATATGTGGTGCAGAAACCAAAAACCCACCCCCACACCGGGAGGCCACCCGCGGCCAACAGGGACGGCATCAGATGTCAGAGGCCCCGGTGGGCGTCGGGCAAGAACGTGGGCGCCGGGACTCAGGATCTTGGGGCAGGCAAGCAGGGCAAGATGCTGTGAAGCTGGCGGGAGGCAGGTGGCAGCAGGAAACAGATTGTAAAGCATATTGTGAGACTCATATTATAAAGCAAACTCTTCCGCCCGAGGAGCAGGGAGGGAGGAAGAGTAATCCTAGTAAAAACATTGGCAGTAGGTGTTACATGCTTGTGTGGTTGTGTTGTGATGTCTAGCGTAGCCTACAAAACCTGATAGATTCCAGAAGGTGGTGTGTTGTGTTGTGTTGTGTTGTGGGAATCACAAAGCACCACCGGCTGGGAGTCCCCTTGACTTCTGATCTGAAAATGAGACTGGTGTGGTGGAGTTTGTGAGAAGGAAGAATGATGTAAAGATATAAAGAATGGCAGCAGAACAAAAACGGCAAAAAAGGCACTGAGCAACACAGCACCTCCACTCCCGACGCAGCCTCACAGAGTCAGGTTGGCTCACGACCTTTGCGTGTCCTGAGGGCACAAAGTCGGGGCCGCTCTGCCTCGGGGCTAATGAAAAATGTGAAAAGAACGGAGCAAACCAGGGGGAGGAAGGGAAGGAAGAAAAGCAATGGATAGATGGAAAAACACATCACTGCGAGCCGTAGGGTCTGCCTGAATCTCAGCCCACCTGCATCTCCCTTGGCCCCCAAAGCGAGGGGGCCGCCAGTCCCCGAGCCAGCGGGTCTGTCGGCTGCGAACGAAGGCAGACAGGCCTTCAGGGGAAAGCGCTCTGAAGCCGGAAGCACTTCCTAATCTCTCTATATTGCTCTCTCCAGGATGGGAACGGTTTCATTGATGAGAACGAGCTGGATGCCCTCTTGAAAGACCTGTACGAGAAAAACAAGAAGGTGAGTTGATGGGGTGGTGAGAGAGGAGTTTCCGTGGTCACTGGACTGGTGCGCCGGAGCCCTTCCTCCTCAGTCCCAGCAAGCCCAGTCTGGCCCCAAGGAGCAGCACCAGCGTGGGAGACCTGGACACTCAAGATGGCGGGGGGGGGGACCTCCCCAGCCTCGGCTCGCTTCTGCTGAGCAGCGGGAGAGTTGAGGGACGAACGTCCCTGCCCGGAGCGGCGGCATCCTCGGGATGTTTTGCGTCGCAGCGCTCCGGGCCCCTGGCCGCTGGGTGGGAGTTATGGGAGTTGTAGTCTAAAATATCGGGAGTACCCCAGGTTGCCCCTCCCTGGCCCTGGAAGTAATATCCCCCCTGGGGATGGCAGCCCAACGCACGAATGCCAAGTGGGTGCCCCTCTCTCCGTAAATCCGATCCCAGGTTGCGGGGCTGAGATCACAGCTCGCGTCTCTCCGTGTCCTGTTACACTCCAGCCCCTCGACCTCCCTCCCCGCTTTGTGAGCGGGTCTAAACAACGGGTGGCATGAACGCCGCAACCCCTCAGCGCCCGATTAAGCCCACAGTGGAATGGTGGTTGAGGCGGGCTGTGGGGAAGCGGGAGAGATGCTCTAGTGGGGCTGCACGTATACCCTTTCTTCCTGAAGAACAGCAAGGCGCCAACGTGGAGAACGTGACTGGGACCCGGGGGGTCTGGCCTCTCCCCTCTGGCGAAGGTGGTGCAGCCGGTCCGTGCTGCTCAGCAACCTCTGCGGGTGGCCGGAACAGCCGGGACTCAATCCTGCGTGGGTGAATCCGCTCCACGTTTTAGCTCAAACTTGCAAGGGCGATCCTGGATGCTGAACTGGGACTCCACGCCCAGCACAGCACCTCTGAAGCCCAGACCAAAGCCTGTAGTAGATTCACTGCCCCGCTGACGTGGAAGCCCCCGGGCCTCAGGTGGCCGGAGATGATAGTGTGGCTACTAAGGGAGCAGGCGGAGCCCGTGAGGCGAGGAACCATCAATGGCAGCCATGGGCTTCCACATCCACAGGGTAGTGGATCTGCTCTACTCAGTCCAGACCTTAAAGGGGCCCCTGAAGTGCTGTTCCAGCACCCTGGAGGGCTCCTTTGAAAGATAACCAAACCTCTGGAGTGGTCACTGGCCCACTGACATGGAAGCTGCCAAGCCACCCTGGAATTCAGATGTGAGGGGCCCTTCATTCCTGGGCAAACTGACTGAGCCCCCCCCCCCATGGCCTCTCCCCGCTCCTTCCCTCATTTCTTTGTCTCCATTCAGGAAATGGGCATCCAGCAGCTCACCAACTACAGGAAGAGCATCATGAATCTCTCCGACGGAGGAAAGCTTTACCGCAAAGAGCTGGAGATTGTCCTCTGCAGCGAGCCCCCGCTATAAAGGGGAGGCCCCCTGCCCTCCTCGCTAGCCCCCCCCCGCCTTGCCCAGCCCTGCCTTGTCCTGCCCACAAGAGGTCAACGAAGAGGGCCCCTGGGAGGAAGAAAGAAGAGAGCCCCTTTCCCCACTGGCCTGACCCCAGGTGACGCACCGGACCCCCCAGAATGGCTTTGGCTTGCCGATCTGCTTGTGTCGGTGGCCACGTTCTGCCAGGTGGAGGGGAGGGGGCTGCTGCGTGGCCTCCTGCCATGGAGGGGGAGCGAGAGGTGAGTTTGGGGTGGTCCATTCCCCCCCCCCGCATCCTGCTTGTTTCTCTCTGCCGTAGTTTGTGTCTTGTAAGAGCCCCGAATCTGGAGTGGATTTCTCTTCTCATTGGCTTTCTCAGTTTTTCATCTTTTGCCGCCTTCTCATGTTTGAGTCTTCTTACTTACCAAAGAAGAGTTTACAAATAAAACTGATGTTCCACTACAGGATTTGGTGGCTGCCTCTTGTATTTCCCTGCTTGTGCAAAGATGGAGCAGATTCTCAGGAGGGAAAGAACCTGCAGTTCATTTTAAGTGCAAAGCTGTCAACATCTCCGGCCCTAAAGCCAATAGGGGCCCCCACCTAGAGTAGACCCCCTTGAATCAAGGGGATTTGCACAAGTGTTGTTGTACCATTCAATAGCTGATATAAGGGGTTTACTCTGATTAGGACCTGGATAGGTCAACTCCAGGGTGGGAAACTTGCAACCTTCCTGGTGTTGCTGGACTGCAGCTTCCAGCACTCGCTTCTACTGGCTGTGCTGCCTGTAGGAACTGGTAGAAGTTGCAGTCCAGGCGGGAGAGCCACAAGATTCCGGTCCCATTCTGAACAGAGATAAATGGCCAGTTTTGGGGGAAGCACCGATACAGGAGACAGGTTTGCCCCCCCCCCGGGCGTTAGGCCTCGGTGTCTCTGGCAGGGTCTGGCCTGCCTCCTGCCTCTTCTCGGGGGTGCTGTCCCTGGACAGCTTGCATCCAGGGAGGTGGGAGAGGAGGGGTTTCCTCCCGGACCCCAAATAGAATCTGTTTACATTGCAAACCATTTTACACTTATTGCCTCTGAGTGCAGATATTTCCTCCTGCTCAAGAGAACGACTGAAATATAATAATTTCTCATGGGACCATCTTAGGGCTGTAGCTATGGGTGTGGGAAACAATATGAGGGCATTCCTCCCATAAAAGTTCTTCCTTCCTAAATGAAATTTCCCTCCATTCCCCAAATGGCTGAGTAGGGGTTCAGACCCCGGTCTCTCACCCAAAGCACTACTCCATGCTGGCTTATTTCTCTCCTTCGGCATTTTTAAAAGACTGGGGGGCAGCGTTCTTTGGGGGCAACACAGAGGGATGCAGGAGGGAGCAATGGGTGGGAACAGCCTTTGAAATGGACCCCCTGGTGATGAGAGGGGAGGAGGCTTTGTCAAGGCTGGACCATTGGCCTCCTCGGCCAGGACTCTGCTAGGGCCATCCAGAGTCTGGCCCCAGAAATTCTGCTCTATAATGATAAAGAAATGCTTCATTTATGAAACTTTTTTGTGGGGGTCACATATATAATCTGGTATTTTGAGGTTTCTCAGATTTCTGACTTCTTATCGCTGGTTTGGGTCCAGCTTCTGGTCACAGAAATCAGGACAATGTGGGGAAAAGAAATATAGCACAGCACATAACAGGACAGAAAACCTTGTGGTATAATGAATGTCACTTTTGGAAAGTTCAGCTGACATTTCATCTTGATAAAAAAAAAAAATAATCAAAGTTCACCGCGCTCAGCATCGTTCCCTCTAATTGCCAGGCAAGCTGGCAGATGGCTTCTAGCAAAAATTCCACGGAATGCGAGGAGGCCGTGGACGTCTGATGAGATCCAAAACGAGATCAGACAGAGAACATCTGTGAGGTTGGTCTTAATTGCCTCAGGCTGGCAATCCACAGAGGCTAAATTAGGACAGGTGAGAACGCGGCGAGCACCCGCGATGCTCAGCTCTTCCAAACTGCGGTGCGAATCGCTCTTGCTCAGAACCACCGCCGGAATCTTACGCTTCACCGATCTGCAAAGAATCACAGCAGCTGGATGCGGGTGGGGTTTGGTGTGTGTGTGTGGGGGGGCATCTGTAACCAGGGCTCTCACCCCGGAGCAGGAGGAAGGGAATCAAGCACTTCGTCGGCAGGCTCTGACAATCGCCTCCGAGGGCCTGCCTCTTCCGAGAGGCCATCAAGCAAGCCCCGAAGGGCGGACGGGCGGCAACGCCGGCCCTCTCTCTGCTCGAGCAAAGCCCTGACAGATTCTAGCTGGGGTGCGCAGCTTCGGGGGCGATTCACAAACAAAAGGCCTCTGGCGGGGCGGCCGTAAGTGACGTCTCAGAGAAGCCGTGCGTGGCCGCGCATTTCAGAGTGAATGCTCCCGGGTGTTCTTCGCGGGGAGGCCAACGAACCAGCTACTGGGCGGCAGCAGTGGTTCGGGGGGCGGACACTTGGCAGCAGACCTCCCAGAAAGAAGGGCCAGGGCACCATAGCTCAGGCTCGTTAGTGCGCCGCAGAAGGAGGCACGGTAGCCCCTCTTTGAATGTCTCTACCGTGCAAACCCTGTGAGGAAGCAATCCACAATGAAACCAGAGGTAGTGCCAGAAGACGAAATTCCCAGGTCAGATGGTGTTTAACAGGCTCCCGGGGAACCGCAGAGGGACAGCTGTGACTTGCGCTGTGGCCAACAGCACGACTAGCCTCAAGCCAAAAGGGCTTCAGCTCTTGACGGGCTCAGAGGTGAAAGGAACGCCCAAAGTTGCACGACACCTGTTGTAAGAGCTTGGAATGTGAGAGGCGTGAATCCGGGAAGCTCAGCATAGAAAAACGAGAAACGGAACCTACATAAACATTGCAGTACCTGGGGTGACCCAGCTAAGGTGGCTAAGGAAACGGGCATTTCGAGCAGGATAATTACACTGTGTTTTATGCTGGAAATGAAAATATAAGGAAAAATAGGATGGCATTTCTAGCGAGGAGAGATATAGCAAAAGCAAGAGATACAATGCAGAGTCTGACTGAATCATGTGAATAAGGCTTCAGGGAATACCTGCTAGGTATTATTATTATTATTATCATCATTCATTTGTAAGGGCTTCCCACATGATGTCATCCTCTTCTATTTTTGTCCTGTGGGAGACTGTTTTAAAAGTGATTCTTTTTAGATGAAAATGATGAAAAGATTCATCAGTGACCTTCTTTCTCGTTTCTGTCACGGTACGAGTTCCTCTGTGAAAGATCAATTGCCCCTTTATTCAGATTTTGTGTGGTCAGTGGACAGGCTCTGGGTGGGAAATCTATTGTTGCTGGTCCCAAACAGAGTAGGCCTATTGGGTTACAGGAATTACCCGAGTGTTCGACCTTCAGCAATCGATGAGTCCGCTCTAGGTGGAATCAGCAACTCCATTTAAGCCAATAAATAAATTTAGGCCGCTGAGTCTGAGTTCCTTCCAGGACTCGGGAGCATCAACGACACACAATCCAGGCAAACGTCTGGCAGCCGATCGAAGAAACGCCGCCCGCTGGACCATCCTCCGAATAATTCCGGTGTCTGCGGGGGCGGGGGAGCGCGACCGCAACGGGGAGAACCAGCGAGGACGGAAAATGACCCCATTCCCAGGGCGCAGTGAGGCCCGAGCGCGGCGCCGCCCCGCGACCACGCCGAGCATTTACAGCCCGGTCCTCGGCCATTTCCACACCGCGTTATTCCACTTTCGGCCCCTCCCGAAGCTGAAAGCGGAATAATCGCGCCAGAACAGGCCAGTGGGGAAAAGGCCCAGGTCGCTCCCAGCTTCCCAGCTCAGCAGGTGAGCCCGTTTCTCGGCAAGACGCCTTCAGAGGGGGTTTGCGCTGGCCTTCCTCTGAGGCGGAGAGGGGCGCCCTGCCCCACTGCCCGGACCACACGCAGCGCCCTCCCGGCTCTCACAGCGCCCCCCCCACCCCCGGCTCCGGCGGAGGAAGGGCAAAAGGGGCCCACGCCGCTCGGTGGCGGGGGAGGGGGCGTCTCCCCCCGAAAGCACCGGGTTGGCCGGGACAAGTCCCTTCTTCCCCGGCGCCCCCGGCGGGCCGGCCCCCGGGAGCCCGGAGCCGGGAGGGGCCCCAGGGGCGCCCCCGTCCGACCCCCTCCGCCGCGCGGGAGGACGCCCTCGGAGCGCTGCTGCTGCGAGCGGGCCGCCAGTCTCTCCTCTAAACCTCCGCAGGAGGGGCGACCCCGCCACGCCCACGGAGGCGGCAGCAACTCCACCGTCCCATTACTCCCACTCTCAGGGAGCTCCTCCTAAGGTTTAGGCGGAACCCCCTTTCCCGAACTTTGAGGCCATTGCTCCCTATCCCAGCCGCTGGAGCACCGTAAAACAGGCCTGCTCCACCCTCCAGGTTCGGACTAAAGGCCAGAGCGGAGGGCTGCTTCCTGCCGGGGGGCTTGGTCCCAGCGAGGCGATCCTCTTTCTCCCCCGCAGCCGGGGCGCCCCCGCGCACGCGCAAAGCGCCTCCGCGCCCCTCCGGCCTGTGGGCGGGGCCCCCGCGGCCCCGCCCCCACGCCCCGCCCCTCCCCGCCCCTTCCGCGCCGAGCCGGAGGCCGACGCGCCGCCGCCGCCGCCGCGCAAGCTCCGTCCGCCCGCCCGCGCCATGGCCCTCCTGCAGCCCGGAGTCCTCCTCCTCCTCAGCAGCGGCCGCCGCTTCGGGCTCCTCTCGCCCTGCGCGGCCGCCCTCTCGGCCCGGGCCAGGTAACCGCCTCCCCGTTCACGCGCGGCGGGCCCGTCCCGGACCCGCTCCGGCGCGGCCGCGCGGCGCCTGCGGAGGAGGCAGCCCGGGCCCTCCTCCGCGCGGGCGGCCGCCCGCCTCCGCCGCGTCTGAGCGCGCCGCCGCGCCTCGCGTCCCCGGGGCCGGGAGCGGGAGGCCGCGCGAACCCAGCGCCCGGCCCGGCCCGGGGGCGGGGGGAGGGAGCGAGGCCGCCGCTAGTTTGTCCCTTGCCGGGGCCCGTAGGTAATATTAATTGCGCCCGGCGTCAGTTCGGGGTGACGGGGAGCGCGGCCGCCGTTGGCCGCCGCCGAGGGCGGGAGCGCGGAGGCCTCTCCGGATTGGCTGGCGCGCGGGCGCGTCACCCGAGGGGGCTTGGGAGGAGGTTGCCCTTGGAGAGAGGCCTGGAGGGCGGCCGCGGCGGCGGGGGGGGGGCGCGCGGCGGCCCTCGGGGTCCTGCGCGGCGGCGCAGCCCCCCCTCGCGCAGGCGGCGGGCGCGATGCGCCGCCCGAAGCGCGCGGGCCGTAGGGGATGAGCGGTCACCCCGGAGCCCGGGGGCGCTGGAGGAGGGGGGCGGCAGTGCCCGGGGGGCGGCGTTCCCGGGCTCTGCGCTGGCCGTCGGAGTAGCCCGCCGCCTGCCCCGGGGCGCCGCCGGCCCCCCGGTGCCCCCCGCCCCGGCCCCGGCGCCCTGTCCCCTGCCCTGGGGCCGCGGGGCTCGGCGGCGCGGCCTTTTCCGGGCACGCGCGCCGAAGGCAGCGCTCCTGCGCCCTTGTGGCCGTGGGGGCCCTGGAAAGAGCTCCCTTGTCCCGTCTCTAAGTTGTAATCCCCGCCGCATGAAAATTAAGGGGAGCAGCACACCGAGGCGCCTTGGGCTCAGAGGTGCGCCAGAGACGCGCCCGGGGCCCGTAGGCCTCCCTGCAACCTCTTTCTGGCTTGCTTAAAAAACACGCTGTCGGGTGTGCTGCTTTCCAAAGGTTTTTCAGGGTAGTTTGCAAAAACTTGATAAAATGTACGTTAAGCAACTGACAGACGGAAGTGCGGCTGAAAGTCAGCGTCTCAAATGCTTTAGAGAGTTTTTAAAAAAATGCCTAGGTGGATTGAAGCACTTCTATCAGATGCTTAACGAAGGCCGGGGGGAGGCAGAGTTCCCTGCGGTCGGCCGAGATGCCTCACGTGCGAGGAGAATGAGCCGATCCCCGTCCGGTGTAGGCGGGAGAACGGGGACTAGGTGTGAATGGGAGGCTGGGTCGTCTCCCGCTCTCTGTCTCTTCGTGGGCGGGGAGGCCCTGCCCGGCATGAAGGGGCGCCCCGGCCTTGGCGTGCGGTGGCTCCGCGGGGACCTGCCCCGTGAACCGCTTTGCCAGCTGGCCTGTGTCCCGGAGGCCCGGTCCGGATGTTCTCTCGCTTGGTTGCGGTGGCTTAGGATTAGGCGCCTCCCCTTCCAGGGTCATCCCTGCTTGATTTCCCCCCCTCGGTGCTGCTCCTCTTTACCGGATCCTCGTGTTTTGCTGAGGAATGCGTTTAAGAACGTGCGAGCGCTGGTCCCTGAGATGTCCCCTCTGGGGTGCCAAACGGTAGGCTGGGGCGTAGCTGCCCTTGGGTGGAGAGGATTATAGCCCCTGGAACTGTGCGTAGGCACGGAGGAAAGAACTTGCAAGGCAGTGCCTTAAACTCTCCTCCCCGGAGGCTGTCCGTTTGGAAAAAGCCCGGTGGGGTGGGAATGCATGCCGTCGCTAGCTGCTTTCCGAAGGCACGTGGAGTGACAGGTGGGACTGCGTGAACCCTGGCTTTGAGCTGTGTGTGGCTAACCTGAATTTAGCAATCTGCCTTATGCTGAGCGGGAGCCTCGGAGGCGCTTCTTGCCCAGCCTTGTCGCAACCTTATTTGGGTCTTGTTTCAGCCTGTTCCTGGAGAGCCCTCAGCAGAGTTGCACTTAGACCGAGCCAAACCCTTTGGCATTCCTCTGGCCCACCCCTGTTGACTCATACTGCCAGCCACAGCCCTGGCTCTCCAGGCAGGATGCTTTCCCCAGTTCCCCCTGGTTGGTGGGGAGTGGTGGTCTCCCAGGCTTAACCCTACGCAGCTTCCAGAATTGGAGGAGATCGGGTGTGCATTCAGGGTGGGAAGACTGCCCACAACAGTTGTAAGGCAGTGAGGTTGTGAATACACACTAACATGTCGTGGTGGCCCTTGCAGCTCCTGGTGGGCTCATGTGGAGATGGGCCCCCCTGATCCCATCCTGGGCGTGACGGAAGCCTTCAAGAGGGACACCAACAGTAAGAAGATGAACCTGGGAGTCGGAGCATACCGCGATGACAGTGGGAAGCCATATGTCCTGAACTGTGTCCGCAAAGTAAGTCATTTCCTTTGAGCTCCCTCCTCTCAGTGAGGTCCAGATTGGATCTTAGGTGCCTGAGTCCAAAGTCAAGCCAAATCCTTTCCTGGATTGCTTTTTGCAGCACCAAGTAGGCCTGTCTCCCATTCCCGTGAACTGGGAATAACAGCTTCCCTCCCAGCTTGGTGGGCACACAGCTGTTCGGGCAGGGGACAGAGGACATAAATGCTGTATCAGAGATAGTCTAGGATCTGAGTTTTCCAGAATGGGAACAACCACAGCTCTTCCATGGTGGAGCCAATCTACTTCTTTGCTCCTCGTTTTCCAGTCCAGCTCTTGGGCCATTGGAGCTCACTGCCTCTGTGTCTCAGTTTGGGAAGAGGCAAGAAGGAGATGTGGTGGTGGGTAGACATCTGTTGGTGAGCTTGGCAGGCTATTCCTTTGGTTGAAGGCCGAAACTAAATGAACCAGCCCTGTATCTCTTTTCTGTCCTACTACAATCCCACCCTAGATGCTTCTGAAACCGTCCCAGGGTGGCCCATCTTCTCCCAGGGCTGCAAAACTGGGTTGTGTTTAGTAGATGGCCTGCAGGAGATGAATCAAATATTTAGATAAAAACTGCAGGCAGGGTGGGTGCTCTGCAGTAGAAAGGGGGATTTTCTGTGGGTGCTGCCAAAGGTATTAAAAGGGGGATTGGGCTGAATTGCAGACATGGAAATGCGAAGAGCAGATGGGCCTCGGCCACTGGCAGGAGGCCGTTGGCTTGGAGGGGAATAGAGCAGTGGGTGAATGGAGTTCAGGTTTGAGGGTTCTACTTTGTTGTTTTCTCTAGATCTTCCTGGAGTTTAAGAAACCTGTTGGGATTCTGAGTCCAAGGGTTAGTTCTGAGTACCAGTACTATACTCATGGCCCTTCCAGGCCCAGATCTGCCCCAAGCTTCTGTATTGCAGCTAAATTAATGGGGGGGGGCAGGGGGAAGGATGTGTTATTGCTACTGCAGCCAGGAGTTAGAATCATGGCACCTTACTTCCTAGTGAGACTTGCTAATTGTAGGCCCAGATCTCTCTTCTGCTCTCCCCTGGAGCTTAAGCTCCTGTGAGAATTTTTAAGGGAACCTCAAAGGCAGGCTTTGAACCCACGAGTGAGAAGTGGAAGCTGCCTGAGCTAGAGAGAGGGTGGCTATGTGTGCAGATGGCTTGCCACCCCTTTTTTCTGAAACCAGTGAACAATCCTGCTGTCTGATTTTTGGTCTCCCTTGCCTGCTCCCTCCTTTTGAAGTTTGGACTTCTTAGCTAAGAGCAACAAATCAGCCAAATGTGCTTTTGTGTTTCTTCTTGATATGCGAGGCGAGCAAAGACTGAACAGAAAGCCTTTTCTCTGTCTAGGCGGAAGCCCAGATGGCAGCCAAGAAGATGGACAAGGAATACTTGCCCATTGCCGGCCTGGCAGAATTCAACAAGGCCTCGGCAGAGTTGGCTCTGGGAGAGACAAACGAGGTTATTCAGAGTGGCCGGGTAAGAAGCAGAGATGGCCCCGTGCCAAGAACCTAACTAGTCCTGTGCCCAAGCAGTGGAATCATATGCCAGAGGTTTCGTTGGGCTCTTTCCCAAAGGCTGGTGGACTTGTAAGAAGGCGAAAAGATTTTGTTCTAAGATTAGCAGGTTAATCTGAAGCATTTTAAAGGTGGATTTTGTTATGTCACCAGAAATGTTTTTGCAGGATATTACGGGTAAAGAACTGGATAGTAACTTTGAGTTACTTCTTTGAAATATGATAGCAGCAAGAACACTGTTTGCTCAAACCTGGAAGTGGACTGAGGCGCTGACAACAGAAGAATGGATTGTTAAGGCTGCCAAACTAACATGGGTTTTAAATAATAAGCCAACTGAACTTTTTTTTCTTTTGAAAGATTAGAAACTGTTTATGGACATTTTGAGCAGTAAGGAATGAAGCAATAATTGATGGTTATGGATAATAGTAATTCTAGTAGGATTATTTGGTTGGCTCTGTAAGCGTACAGTAACTCCCCCCCCCCCTTCACTACAGTTTGGCTTGAGGGGTGAGAGCCTTTTTGTATTTTAGTAAGTTAGCGCCTAGTGTTTTAATGTTGTGTTTTAGCTCTAGTTTATTTTTTCTTTCTTTTTTCTCTTCTGTATATGTGCAGTAGTCCTTTAATTGTGAATTAGATTGTTTATGTTGAAAATTAACGAATGAATATTTTTTTTAAGACAAGTTTACATTGAGGCTGGCTCCTCTCTGAAAGGTGGGGTTAGTAGGCAGAAATGCATGCTGCCCTTCCTGGCGGCAGCCACTTTGAGTCCCAGGGCTGAGAAAAAGGCGTTAGTACTGAGGAGGAAGATGATGTTGGTCTTTTTCCCTTGCAGTATGTTACTGTGCAGACAATTTCTGGAACAGGATCTCTAAGAGTTGGTGCCAACTTCTTGGTGAGTTCTTATTCTAGCACCACAAAATGGGGAGAAGAGGTTTGGGGTTCATTTTTGCTTCCCATACAAACAATCTCTCAAGTGGCCCCATGCCTGTGGAACTACTGAAATGATGCCTGTTCCTCTCCTCGGTGCAGCAACGTTTTTTCAAGTCCAGCCGTGATGTCTACCTGCCCAAGCCATCCTGGGGGAATCACACTCCCATCTTCAGAGACGCAGGGATGCAGCTGCAAAGCTACCGATACTACGACCCCAAAACCTGCGGCTTTGACTTCACGGGGGCGTTGGATGACATTTCTGTAAGTTGACGCCTGAGGGTGAACACCTTTGGGACTGTCAGAGGATGTTGGGGCAGGTAGCTGGGAAAGACTTGAAACAGGAGGAATCTCAGTGGTAGGCCAAGGTTGTGCCTGTAAGCAAAGACCCTCCGTGCTGGCGGGGCCACTTAAGATAAGGTTTTGGAGCCACAACAAAAACTGTTGGAGTTGGAGAAACCACGTTAAGTCAGTGGTAGCAAAAATATGTCTCATAGAAGATCCAACTGTGATGTTCTGGCTAGCTCCAAGTTCAGAGAAATAGGTTTAGAGGTTTCAAAACCTTTATTCAGAACATCGGAGAAACAAAAACGCTCCTTGGCAATTGCCAAGACTAAAGAACTGTAGGATTTGCAGTACTATGTAAGTCATTACATTTCAAAGTTAGCATGTGCTGCTATCCCATTTGCTGGTAACCTAAAGCAACACTTTTCCCAGGGTCATTGTCCATTCCCTCCAGGTTCTCACTCAGCCTGCCAAGAGCCTGACCTTGCAGCCATGGCTGTTCATTCTTATCACAGTTTGTTAGCCAAACGTTCCGAGGTTCCCATCAGTTGCCTCATCCCATCCTTCTCCCCTACATAGCAAAGCACCTAAGCAGTAAAGTAGAAACATGGGAGGGAAGGCACAGCTGCCCTGACACTAATCGACCCTTGTATTGTGGAAGCTTTTACAGACACAGCCTGTTTCATTGGATGCATAAAGCGAATCAGGGTGGGGAGTGGATGAAGGAGAGACACTGCTGTTGTGTGGGACTGAGAGCTCTTCGCACCTCTTAACATGGGGGGTCACCAGCCACCATGGATCTACACAACCCAACTTTCTGCCCTTGGAACGCTCTAGGGGGAGGGGGAGCACTTGTACTGCCCCCAAACAAGAAGAACAAATTGGAATTGGCAGGATGTCTACTGTTGGTTTTGTAAAGCCAGTAATTTCTGGTGTTAAACTGCTCAGAGACCCTGCAGCCTATTTTAAAAGTGAATTGCCACCTCTGGAGGCCTTCAGAAGAGGCAGTTCATACACATCGCACTTTTTAACCAGAGAAAAGATGGTTGGGGTCAGCTGGAGTGATCAGGAGGCTCAGAAACAGGTAGCGTCATTTTGCCTCCCCCGTCCGAACAGTGAAATTCCCAAAGTATTCTCTGCCAGCAGTCCATCATCCTCCCTCTCTTTGTGTTAAAGAAAATTCCAGAAAAGAGCATCATTCTTTTCCATGCCTGTGCTCACAACCCAACTGGAGTGGACCCTCGGCCTGAGCAGTGGAAGGAGCTGGCGGCAGTAGTGAAGGTGAGGGGCAGCGAGGGGAGAATGGGCAGGAGGACTTTTCTCTTGGGTTCTGCAAGCTTTTTACTTGGGAAACCAGGCATTGGGGGGGTGGCTGTCACTTGTATTATTTTGATTGTCTCGTTCCTCTCTTTCTCTTGGGGATGCTGCTGCCTTAGGCTGTGGGGGGCGGGGTGCCTGGTCTGGCATCACAGGCTTCTTCCTGTAGGGAACATGAGGGGAACTGGGGAGGCTCGTGTAGGACCACACGCACACACTGAGTGCAGACTAGCTGAGAGGAGAAAAAGGCACCATGCTGGCTGAGAGACTTTGCAAACAGCGAAGGTGATCCTCCATAATTCCCCATAGAAAGCGAAGAGGAGAAGAGCTAATGAAAGAGCAGAGCCCTCATTGAAAGAACAGTATATAGTCTAATCACATATATGCAAATATTCGAAATTAAAAAAACCCCACACCTATAAAACAAAAACACCTCTGCTCTGGAGCATTTTGGATAAGAAATACTCAAGCTATTTTGTGTGCTCTTCCTTTTCTTCTTGCCACCTTGGGGAAGAAGCATCAGTCTTATAAACTGAGTTGAGCTACACTGTGTTCCTCTCTTCCAGAAAAGGAGCCTCTTTGCCTTTTTCGACATGGCCTACCAGGGCTTTGCCAGTGGGGACATAAACCGGGACTCCTGGGCCGTCCGGCACTTCATTGAGCAAGGCATTAACATTGTCCTCTCCCAGTCCTACGCAAAGAACATGGGCTTGTACGGTAAGCCCTTTGAACTGTGCGTGTTCTCTCCCCCTCCTCACCTCTGATCTCTGTAGGAAAGAAAAGCTGCTGAGAGGATTTAAGGGTCTGAGGGAAGCTTTCCCTTTTCACTTGGCGATCAGCCAGGACTAGGAACACGCTTGCCACTTGAGAGCTTGGACTTTGAACTGTGCACATACTTTTCTAGAGGTCCTCCCAGGTTAGAAAAGGAAGCAGAGCGGCTCTGAGCAAGCTGGTGATGGAGAAAGAGCGAGATGAGGGAGGCTGTGTGTGTGTGTGTGTGTGTGTGTGTGAGAGAGAGAGAGAGAGAGAGAGAGAACAGTTGGAAAGAACTTGCCAAAACAAAAACAACCAAGGTTGATTTGATTTAAATCAAACCACTTCTCTGAAGGACTCAATTCTAGTTATTTAAATCACTAGTGAGAAAGATCCCGTTTAGTCATAGTTTTTATTAGAAGTACAGTGCTGTTTAATGGAGCCCTAATACAGATTCACAGATGTACCTTTCACAGGAAGGTAGACTCCAGTGCTGTTTTGAGTCATGAGGGTTAAAACTCTTTATTTTTAAAGAGAAAAATCTGGATGTTGTGAAACATTCTGCTTCTTCCAGGAGATACGCTGAGCCCTAAAATCAGGTTACAATGTTCTGGCAGCCTGGTCTCTCTTTGTGCCAGCCCAGGCCTGTTCCCAAGTGTTCACCTGGGGCCCTTTCATGCTGTCTGCTTTGATCATGGTATGGTTCCCCTTTAACTGCTATGGTGGCATCCTTTTGCTGAGATTTGTAGTTTAGGGAGAGGGAGAGGGACGTAGAATTCTTAGCCAGAGAGGTCTTCCAGTTCTTCCCCAGACTTCCTGCTCTATGGTTCCATAGGATGTTGTCATGGCAATTACAGTGGAATCATGGCGCTATCACTGTGCAGAGTGGAAGGGCCCCTTGGGTGTTGTCCAAAAGGACTGTGGCCTTTTCTCCAGGACAAAGGGGACAGATCTGGAACGGATGGTTGAAGCAGATCCTCAAGAGCAGGACGAGAGGTGGCAGAAGCAGGGGAGGGGGCTGTTGGCGTGAGGGGCAGAGTGTGCCCCTGGGACCCCATAGGAACCAGTCTGTTTTTGCAGCCCGAAAGACACACCCCAACAGACGTCTGGAGACCCTCTCTGGCCAAAAAAAAAAAAAACTGTCCTAAGTTTTCTGTTTGGGTTTTGGGGCACTGTGGAATAGCCCCTGGAGGTTCCGATCTTAGAAAAGTGGCTCCCAGACCTACTGAAGTTGGCTCCCTTTGGCATGAGGATATCTGTGTTCCTGCTCTAGAAAGAGGGAAGGCCAAGATGTCCAGCCAGGAGGGTCCCTCCCTCCGTCTCTCTCCCTCTCCGTCCCTGAAGATGGGGTCACCACCCGCAGTCTTTGCCTTTGCCTTCCAGGGGAGCGTGTGGGGGCCTTCACGGTGGTCTGCAAGGACGCGGAGGAGGCCAAGAGAGTGGAGTCTCAGCTGAAGATCCTGATCCGCCCCATGTACTCCAACCCCCCCATCAATGGGGCGCGGATAGCCTCCACCATCCTGAACAGCCCCGATCTGAGGAAGGAGTGGTAAGGCAGGACAATTTTGCACTTAAAGCAGCTGTGCTGTGGCTTTTTTCTTTGGTCTGGCGGGGGCTGCTTCTCATTGCTTGGATCAGGGTGGTGAACCTATTGCGGGACAATAAGACTTGTTCCCTCATGGGAGAAATCTCTGGCCTCAGGTAACTGGTGGTCCAGGCAGTAGTGGTGGACTAAAGTGATACTGCTCCCTTCTTCCCCGGATAAACCTGTTTGGAGAAGAGTGGGCATAATTGTGGACTGGAGGTTCCCCACTTCTTCTCCTTTGGATCCCCCCCCCAATTTTCTGGTGAGGGGCAAAAACTTCTCAAAGCCAGAAACCCCAGGGGTATGATATGGATGTAGCCAGTGCCCATGCTGAGTGCCAGATTCCACTACCTGTGCCAGGCCACACGGTGGATGTGTTTCCCCACTTGAGTTTCCTTCTCACGTTTTTCTTGATTGGGCTGCACTCTCTCATTTTGGACTTCATGTGAGGAAGCTCCTTTGGAGCGTGACAGAGGATGGATGGTCTCGTAGATCTTCTCCCGGCCTCTCCTCTGTCTCTCTGTCCCCCCCCCCCCCAACACCCCTCAGTCTCCACATCCATTTCTCTGCTTCTTGGCACAGGCTGGAGGAGGTGAAAGGGATGGCTGACCGCATCATTGGCATGCGCACCCAGCTGGTGGCCAACCTGAAGAAAGAGGGCTCTTCCCATAACTGGCAGCACATCACGGATCAGATCGGCATGTTCTGCTTCACAGGGCTGAAGCCTGAACAGGTAAGTAGGTAATGGGGGGCAAGGAGAGACCCATATGTGACAGAATGGGAGCCACCCCTGAAACCTCCTATTTGGATCCCATTCCCTGCTTCCCCCACCCCAGTCACACTAAGAGATTCGAAAGGAATGTAAAATGGCTTCACTACAAAGAGGAGCTTGCACTTCAAAGGAATCTTTGTTGCTTTGGTGCCCCCCCCCAAAATTAGCCTAAGAGTTCATTAGGAGCAAAGCCAGCGTGAGTTTCTGCACTTCAGAGGATCTTTTGGGGCGATTATGTGTCCTCTCCAGCCCAGGCCCTGGCTCCCTGTCCCTCCCCTTCAGGAAGCGTGACGTGAGAGCGGGGCTGCCAGGGCAGTGGGACATCTTGGCTCTCTGTTACTGGGCTGGCTGTTTTTTTTCCCACGGGGTGCCCAAAGGCACTTAAACACTAGAGCTGCCAAAATATCATTTTCCCCAAGTGCCAGAATTGCAAGAGTCATTGAAATGATGCAAGTGGTTGCTCTTTTGACTCCTCCTGGCAAAACAGGAGGGGTTTTTAAACAGCAGCCAAGAACACTGTGGCAAAGGGGCCGGCGAGGGAGATGCCCAGAGTGGGAGCAAGGGCTGTGCGGGAGGCCAGTGGAGCCCCCCTGCGTCCACTTTTCCTGTGGTAGGAAGACACCTTGCCCCCTCCTGTTTCTGAAGAATAATGACATGGGCGGTAGTTCCCTCATGTTTCAGAGGACAAGCACGGGGATAGGAGAAGCTGCCCTTCTAGGGAGCCAGACCCCTGGTGCCTCGGGCTGCGTAGAGTCCGCACTGACCAGCAGGGGTGGCGGCAGCGACAGCCCTGGCTCTCCTCTGGGTTTCAGGCGGCCTCTTTCCGGGCTCTGCCTGGAGATGCCACCAGTTGCAGGTTGAACCTGGGCAGTTCTGCGTGCTGAGTACGTGTTCTGCCACACGGCAGAGGAGGGTCGGCATTCTCAGGTTTGGCTTCCAGTTCAAGCGGTGATTTGTGGTGGCCGCAACAGGCTGGAGGGGGTACCAGGCCCTTTCCCGTGCAGGATGTCCTTCTCATGTGAGTTTTCCAGCCCGTGAATTCCCTTCCTCGCTGGTTGGGCTCCTGGTTTGGGTCCCTCTGAGCTTTTGCTCTGGGAGATCCCTTGGCATGGCTGGGCCTGAGGGGGTGCAGCAGGCCTGGGGGAAGAGGGGCCCCCAGTCAAACTGTTCCAAATGGCGATTTCCCAAAATTTTTCTGTTCCCAGATGAGCTGGGCTCAACTGTTTTAATCTTTTCAGCTGCTAACATGTTTAATTGTTTAGTTCGTTGTGTTAGGTATGTCATGTTTAATATAATACACTGTTTAATATGTCGTTAAATTAGAGTAGATTAGATTAAATGCTGTTAAATTATTTCTGTTCTTTTAAATTTGTTTTAAATGGTTTTGCATTGATTTTGCTTGTACACTGCCCTGAACTCCCGTATGATTTATATGTTCATATTTTAAGAAAGAAATCGGGTGTTTACCTTGCAGGTGGAACGGCTGACCAAGGAGTTCTCCGTTTACATGACGAAGGACGGGCGCATCTCTGTCGCAGGGGTCACCTCTGGCAACGTCGCTTACCTGGCCCATGCCATCCACCAGGTCTCCAAGTAAACCCGTCAGCCCAGCTGGATCCATCCAACAGCCCTTCCTTGGTCGTTCTGGGGACGCTCTGGCCGCAGGTTGGGTGGCACCTGGAGGTGGGGGAGGTGGGGAGAGGAGGCGGCGGCAGCGATGCTGCCCAACAGAACTGCTTTGTTTTCCTGTCGGCACTTAAAAACACGGTTGAATGTATTCCCAGCGCAGCCCTGCCTGCTCCTCCCTTAAGATGTGTCCCCGTGTGCTTTAACCAAAAATGGAGCCTTTCATCCTTTTCATTTCTTTTTGTGGAGGTTGTGGTAGAAAATGCTGTAGTGAGGTTTGCCCACAGGCCTTGTCGGGGGTGGTCATGTCACCCAAAGATTGTGCCGCTTGATATCTAGGTGCTGAGTTAAGAGTTGGGGTGAGAGGCCTTTTACCTGCCCTGGGATTGGGGGTCCTGCACACTCCTCAGCTCCTGGCAGGGCAGAAGAGCCCCAAGATTGCAAAATCCTCTGCAGGAAGCCTCACGGTGCTCCGGATAATTAAAATTCCCAGTTGTTTTCAAAGAAAGCCAGGATGGGGGTTGTCTGATCTGCATTTCTTTGCAGGAAATGGTGCAAGCAAATTGCTCTTGGCTTTTACCGTCTGCTTTCTCACAGATTTAACTGGACCTTGAGTCCCTAGCATTTGCGCCTCTGGGGAGATTGGGTTCCAACAGTAGACTGACAGCTTACTTTCTCTTCTTTGCCAAAATATGTTTGCATCATTTCCACTGATAGACTATAAGGCTGATCTGAAACCAAATAAAAGGTAGATAATAGAATAACCTTTCCAACTGCTTTCTGGCATTACAAAGTAGCAAATTAAATTGCCTTTGGTTTGGTCTGAGGAAGCTCTGTTAAGTTTGCACACCCTAGATTTCCCTTTTCCTGTGATTCTTTGCAATCTTTGGACAAGACCAAGGCTCCTCTGTGAAACTGATACGGCTACTAGTTCCAGCTCAGTTTGGAAACTGAAGTTTGCCATTCCTTCACACTCTCCTACTCACCTGATGCAAGAAACCTGATTTCTTCCTCAATAATATTATTTTTAAGGGTAGATTCTGTTCTGTTCTTGCAACTTTGTTACGTCCATGCCATCACAGATCTGGGTTAAAAAGAAATTGTGTATCAGCAGTTTGCAGGAACGGTTTCCTTGTGTAACGGCATGTTAACGTATCTCCAGGTGAGGAAAGCGGGCACTTGTCTATGTCATGAAAACCCTTTGTTGTGATGAATCCCTGGGAGAATTCCTGTACTGCTCAAAACTCTGTCACCCCACCCCACTGCAAGAAGAAGGCAGGTGAAGTGTCCTGGAAAACTTGGCAGGAATTTTTCAGCAGCTCTTCAGTGTGCAGGGAAGGGTGGGAGGGAGACACTCCTCTTTGGTGACTGTGTAGCGGAAGCCTTCCAGGTACGGCAGACAGCCCAAATAACTGCAGTTTCTTTTCAGGGACTTCCCTTTCCTGGCAGAAGCTTGATATTCGGGAGGCCCTGGATGGCTAGCTTGCTCAGCCCACCAACTCAGCTGTTGCTTGTTGCTGGGAAGCCCTCAGGTCTTTCTCTCCTGTCTTGTACTGAGCAACCTTTGGCTTCCTGGGCTGTTTGGAAGCCAAACCCACCTGGGTGGTGGCTGACCAGACCCCAAAGCATGAAGGGAAGAACTTGGGAACACGGCAGAAGCCATTCCAGGCGTCCCCTTGAGGGGTGGCTGGAAAAGAAGCCCCCTTGCCTTGGCATCCAGTGGGCAGAGCAAAACTGGCGGTGCTGCTCCAAAAGCGAAGATCGACATCTGTTGGCTCACCCTCTTGCCTGCCCAGAACTGGCCTCTGGCATATTGGTCCCGATGAGACCATTGCAACAGTACCACCCACCCGTTTCACTCGGTTCCTTGCTCTTGACAACAGAGCTTTCCTTTTGTCTCTCCCCTGGGGCTTTTCAGAAAGAAACAGTTGCTCTCGTAGATGGACCAGAAGTGGGAATCGCCTTGCTGTCTTCCAGATGTGGTTGGACTGCACCCCCCAGCATTCTTTGCCGGGGGATAATTCCCATCCCTGCTGGGCTTCAGCTTCCATTTCTTGACTGCTGGGGAAGAGAGGGGTACACTTTGCTTGCGCCAGTTCCAGCAGGCGACTTGTGGCAGCCCCATGCCGGTCCTTCCCACAGTTTGTTTGCTTGTTGTCCACGGAGAGAGGAGCTGGGTCGGGTGAGAATCACAGGGCCTTCCAGATGTTGCCGGAGTGTGACTCCCAGCATCCCCCACTGTGGCCCCTGCTGGCCGTGGGCTGCTGAGAATGGCAGTCCAATAACCTCTGGGGTACCGCGTGCCTCTCTTTAACCCATCCTTCCGCACTTCATAGAGTTGCCGTCTGCCCAAAGGCAGGCGGAGACGGCCCGTGTTTTTCTCCGCTGCGGTTCTGGTCTGCTTTTAGTTGTCTGACTGCTGCCTCTAACCCTCCACCCTGTCCGTAGAGAGCGTTTCGCCGTTCTGTAGACATCGTTTCGGCCTTCACGGAAAGAAATAAAGCTGCTGTACGTCACCTCGAGCGCTCCACACGTGCAACTTCTTATTTCTGATCACTTTGGTACAGACCTTCCTCTTGCGCTCTCAGCAATAAGTAAACGTCCTGTAGAATTGGGTGGGAAATGAAACCCCAGAAGCTGCTGGCGGAGGGTCGGGAGAGGCTGGGCTGGAAGGCAGGAGCCAAGCTGACCAGAGGACTACGGGGGGGGGGGGGGGGCAGGCAAGGGAGGGAGGGGACGACCAGTTCACCCCCCCGCCACCCTTGCACCAGTTTTAGTGCAAACTTACCAACAGAAAAAAAAATAGCATACATAAACAACATCCACGCATAATTGTTTTTAACGTATGTTGGTTCTAGCTGCAGTCTTAACCGGTCTTCTGTGCTTAATTTATTGTTCTTCCCTACCTTGATCCATAGAAAGAGAGAAATAAGAAATGAATTGTTATTATTATTGCTGTTACTGTGACCACCAGCCCCTTTCCCCCAAAACTGGAACTCCAGGTGGGCTTGAGACACACAAAGAAGATTAAAAAGTGGAATGAAAATGAAAAAGGAATTGAACTACCAACAATACTAAACAACAAACGTCGGAAGCCTGCTGATGGTTAAAAGTCCAATTAAAAACAAAATCAACACGGGGCCCTTTTACCACAGGACCCCTAAAAGACCTTCAACCGGGCTTTGGGGCTGCAGCCCCCCCCCCGAGCCGCCTGCCCAGGCTGGCTGCGGGATCCTGGGAATTGTAGGCGTCGTGCCCCCCCCCCGTGTGTAAGGCTTGGCGCAAGAGGCGCCGGGGTCTCCACCGCCCTTCCAGGACTCCGTTTCCCAGCGTGCCGCGCGCTCTGTGGGCGGGCGGCGCCGGCGCCCCGTGACCCGCGTCAGCTGAGCGGCCGCCCGGGCTGCTGCTCCTGCGGGCGGCGGCGGCGGCGGCGGCGGCGGGTGAGGAGGCGGCGCTGGGGGCGGCGGCGGCGGCGGCGGCGGCGGCGCTGCTGCTGCTGCAGGTGAGGCGGGCGCGGGGTGCGGGGCGCCCCCTCTCCTTCCCGCCCCTTCCCCTCCCTTCCCTTCCCGCGCGGAGGGGAGTCCGGCTGGGGCGGGGGGCGCCCCGCGTGGACGGTCCCTCCTTCCCCGGGAGCCGAGCCCGGCCGAGGAGGGGCCCGCCCGGCGCGGAGACAAAGCGGGCGGCCGCCGCCCCTCCGCCCCTCCGCCGAGCGCTTCCCCTGGGAGGAAGGAGGGGGTGGGGCTGCCCCCCCGCGGAGGGCCCCGGAGGAAGGAGGGGGTTTCCCCCGAGGACCCCCGAGAACGGGGAGGGGGAGGGGGAGAAGACGCCCGGAGGAGGAGGGAGGGCGGGGCGGAGGGCCCCCCCCTCTCTCCCCCCCTCACTCCCCAGGACCCCTAATCGTGGGGGGACGGAGGTCTGTCCCCCCCCCCTCCTCCCATCAGACCCCTGGCGGAGTGAGGGGGGCTGCGTTCATCCCTCCCTTTCCACCCCCAGCAGAGGCCCCCCCCCGCCTCAGTGGGTTGCCCTCCCCTGACCGAACCCCTGTCCCGGCCTGGGGGCTATTAGGGGGAGGGTGGGGCTGCCCGTTCAGATCCTGCCCTCCTTAGAAACTGGTTCTCCAGACACCAAGCCCCACGTGGGTGGCCTCAAGCTTCTCTTGCGTGTTTGCCTTTATATACGTATATCTATTTAGGTATACGTATACGTATTTACGTGTTTGCACGCACGCACCTATAGGATGTGCATCCTGCTTTTCTGCCAGAGGGGATCAAAGGTGGCTCAGCTTTGCCCGCCTCTTGTTGTTAGGAGGCCGTGAGGGTGGGCTGGTGGAGGGGGAGAATCGTAAAGGGTGCCCTGGAGTTCACAGGGTCGCAGATTGGCAGGGTCCTCTAGTCCAGCCGCCTGCCGTAGGTCTGAGGAATCCACACCTAAAGCCTCCGGGTTTGTGGCTGCCCAGCCTCTCTTCAAGACTGCCAGTAAAGGAGATCCCTCCCTACCTTCCAAGGGAGCCCCTTCCCTGGTCCACCAGCTCTTGCAGCCGGGAATTCTTCCTAATGTTTGACTGGAATCTCCTTTCTTCGAATCTGAATCCTTTCTCTGACATAAATACGGAGAAATAAATAATACTCTCTGAAGGCGGAGAGTACAGCAGGGAAACGGCTGAATCGTCTTTCTTTATAGTCTTCTGCTTAGCAGAGCTCTGAGGAAACGTAACCTGAGGGAATGAGATGCTGCGGGTCGCACGGGAGCGTACGTTCGGAAGGGACCCCGAGGGCCGTCTAGTCCAGCCTCTGGCCGTGCAGGAACACACAGCTCAGGCACTCTTGGGAGATGCCCTTCCTGCCTCAGTTCCCTTCTCAAACAGACCTCGCCGTCAGGAAGTTCTTCCCCGTGCTTAGGTGGACTCTCTTATCTTGCTTCGTGCAGCAGAAGAAAAAATCACGTGCAGATCACATGCGTGGCTTACACGTGACTTGAACCCCGAGCTCCAGAGGTCCCGGGCCTAGCTGCGAGCCAGGGTCTGAACCTTTCCCCGTCTCGTAGGAGGTGCCTTATCTTCCAGGAATGATAGCTGGGAAGGAACCCTTCAGTCTTGTGACAACAGAACACAGGTAGCCAAGACAGCTAGGATTTAGCAGCAGGGACAGCCAGCGTGGTGTATAGTGGTTTGGGCATTGGGCCAGGACTCTGGAGAGCGGGGTTAGAATCCACCCACTAGGTGACCTTTGACAGATCACACTCTCTCAGCCCCAGGAAGGCAGTGCAGGCAACCTCCCCTGAACAGATCTTGCCAAGAAAACCCTGTGGGAGGTTGGCCTTAGGGATGCCATAAATCAGAACTGGCTTGAAGGCACCCTTAAAATAGGATGGGAGAGCTGTAAAATCACCATTATTAAGAGTGGGAAAAAAAGATCATACACCATAGATGAAGATGTGTACTGAGGAACGAAGGTGTTCTCTGAGGACCAAAGGAGAGAAACAGAAAATAGTCATTGGCTGAGAGATTTCCCAGTTGCTCCCAGAGTGTTTCTTTCAAAATCTGGACTTGTCTTGCACTTTGTGCCCTGGATGAGCCAAGCAGCTTTTTGCTGACTTGAGGAGGAAAGTGATTACTCAGCAGGTTGATCTGCCAGTCCACAAAAAAAGAAGAGGGAGAAGAGCGGCAGAGGAGGATGTGCATCTGACGCAGGCTTTTCAACTTGCAAAATCTGGATGTCTAATAGTATTACTTGGCTTTAGCTCAGAACCATTTCTTGGGCCGTTGTTCCAGCTTCTGTAGGTGGCTTTGCACGCCCTGGACACAGACACAGAAAGGTGTCTGGGGACTGAGCCAAAGTCCCTGAACTATGGCCGATCCTTAAATGCAGCGCCAAGCAGAAATGGCATCTTGGATTTCCACTTTGGTTTCTGACCTGCCCAGTGTTGTTCTTTGTTTTGTTTTTTTAAATGAGGCCTAGAGATGTGTTTTTAAATTCTCATCCTAAGATTCTGAGGCAATTGGCAGGCAGGATTTCTGCCTTTCCTTTCCACCTGCTCAGCATTGACTCCTGCTGTTGGTTTCCTCTAGGAATACTCCTGAACCCGGAGCCCTGTGATACCGCGAGGACCGCCTACCCACTGTGAGGACACCCATCTCAGTCATCAGTCTGGATGTGGCCATGTGCCATGGCGTTTCTGCGTGCAACCCCTGGTGCTTCCCAGGGTGTGTGAAGAGCGGCTTCCTGAGGAGAGAATAATTGCCCCCTTCCCAGATCTCCTTTGCCACCAGAGATGACTCAGTGCCACGTGGGCATCAACAGCGACTATGGGGAGTGGGAGTGGGGTGCGGACGCGGGCGAGCGGGCTCGGCTGCTGCAGAGCCCCAGCGTGGAGATGGTGCCAAAGGACGACGAGGGGCACGGGCCGGCCACCACCTCCACTCTGGGGGCCATCTTCATTGTAGTGAATGCCGCCCTCGGAGCCGGCCTGCTTAACTTCCCGGCGGCCTTCAGCATGGCAGGTGGAGTGGTGGCAGGGATCACGCTGCAGATGGTGAGTGGAGGGAGGACCAAGAGACCGAGGTTCTCCCTCTTTGGTCCTCCAGACGTTTTGGGTTTTAGCTCCGAGCACCCCTGACCACTGGTCCAGCTGCCTGGACTGCTGGGAGCTCCGGGGGGTGGGAGCAGCCCCTGAGAAGGCCTACCCTTGCCCCAGTGCGCGTCTCCCATCTGATGGCGGCCCCCTTTCTTTCGCCCTCCTGCCCCCTCCCTCCCTCCCCTCCCGGCTTTGCTGCAGTGCATGCTGGTCTTCATCATTGGCGGCCTGGTGATCCTGGCCTACTGCTCGCAGGCCAGCAACGAGTGCACCTACCAGGAGGTGGTGTGGGCCGTGTGCGGCAAGGTCACCGGGGTGTTGTGCGAGGTCGCCATTGCCGTCTACACGTTTGGCACTTGCATTGCCTTCCTCATCATCATCGGAGACCAACAGGACAAGAGTGAGTGCCGGAGCAGCTGCTCTTTGGGGACGTTTGGGCGGTGGTAGTCAAACAACTCTCCAGAGGCTGTGTTTGTCTCTTGCTGCCTAGAGGGTCAGAGTTGCCCTCTGTGTCAGCTGGTTGCCTTCCTTGCTTGGAATGACAGGTTTGGGGTTTCCTAAGTCACAGAACCTTCCTCTTGTTCTCCTTGTGGGGAGGGTGTTTTCTGCTGGGCACAGATGTAGACCTTTGGGTGCAGCTGCTTTTCTGAGCTGCCCTCAATTCTGCCTAACTGTGAACCCCCCGACCGCGGGCGCCCCTCTGCTTGCAAAGAGGATTGGGTCCAGCTGCTGACTGTCTCCCTTTCTCTCCTTGGCTAGTAATTGCAGCGTTGGTGAAGGACTCCACAGGGACTGAGAGCACCCACTGGTACACGGACCGGAAGTTCACCATCAGCCTCACTGCCTTCTTGCTCATCCTGCCCCTCTCGGTTCCCAAGGAGATCGGCTTCCAGAAGTATGCCAGGTAGACAGACGGCGCCTGGCTGAGGATGGGCACGGGGCACGATGTTCCTGTTGGGGCCACCTGCACTCTTTGCTATGCAAAGAAGCCGGCCTTTCACTGAACTGAGCGGAATGAAGAGCAACCATTATTTGTCCTGATGGGATACCGAAGAGCAGGTGGAGGGTGTCCAGTTGTTGAAAGTTCCCTCAGACATGGGAGGTCACCCAGCACATCTTGGCTGATGGGCCGGTTGGGTGGGCTGGCACAGAACCTGCAAGCTTTGATGGAATTGCTCTGAAGGGGTGCTGCTATTGACGGGAGCCATTTTGGATGGTGGCTGTCAGGCGGTGGCCCGGGGCAGCCAAGTGAGGCACAAAGCTGACCAGGGACGTGGGAGCAGAGCAGCTTCCAGGAGGAACACTGGTGTCCTTTTGCAAGGCCGGCCTCCCGCTGAGAAAGGAAAACCCACAGTCCATTCCGTGGAGGCATCGGCCCTCCCTCTCTGAGTGCTGCGGCGAGATGAATATTGTAAAACGTCACGCGCTTGCTCCTGCCTTTCGGATATGGGGAGGTGGGCAAAGTGTGGGCTGTGGGAGGCCCCAGCATCTCCTGGGGTTTAAAAAAGATTGAATAATTTTTTTTCCAAATGAGGGGCATTTTTATCACAATTTTTTTTTAAAGCTAGGAAGTGAACAAGAAGGGACTTCTGGTCACTTCCTGTTGCTAGAAAAGCCTCTCTTGGGCCTAAAATGACACTAGGGGGAGGGGGCAGAATTTGGTGATAAAGACCTCCATTTTGCCTAGGTATGGCAAGAGGTTGGGCTAGATGGCCTTTGTTTTCCCTTCCAACTCTAAGACGATTTGGGGACAATCAACAAATATGATTTCTTGGTGGGAGGGTGTGGTGTGTGGCTGTCGCCTTCTGAGGTCCCCTGCGGAGGCTGATGTGCCCCCCAGCCTCCTACAGTTGCCTGTGCTGGAGGGAAGTCAGGGTTTCACCGCCCTCCAGAGCTCTGCACCCCTGGCTTGACAGAGCTGCTCCAGCCCCATTGCTGCTGCTGCTGTTATTTTATTTGTATCCCACTTTTTCCCCAAAACTGGGACTCAAAGCAGATGACAATTTGAAGAATAGTGCAATTATAAATATACAAATCTTGGAGGTTCTGTTCTTCCTGCCAGTTGGTGGCTCCTGAGAACACAAAGCAAGAGGGGAAGGGAGGCAGTGCTGTCATCATGGGGGTGTTGGGCCTAATCCCGGGTTGGGGAGACTCATCCAGCCCCCAAAGGGCCGCTTTCAGAGAAACCAGAGAAACCCTAGGATGCACGTCCAAATTTCTTCCTCTCTTTCTCTCTCTCTTGCTCAGCTGCCTGAGTGTGGTTGGGACCTGGTACGTCACTGCCATCATCATCATCAAGTATATTTGGCCTGATCGAGAGATCAGCCCGGGAGACATCCCAACCAGGTATGTGGGAGTGGTGGGTGTTTAAAAGGAGCGGGGGGGAGAGAGATGCAGGGTTTGGGAGGCCATTTAGGTAAAGAACAGCAGCCCAGCACAATTGGTTTTCTTGCCATAATTTTTATTGTCTACAGTAAGGCAGAAGAGAGAACTGATGGTCTTTTACTGACTGAGCCAAGATAAAGAGGAAAAGAAATACAGACTGAGTGTTCCTTATCCAAAAACCTGAAATGCTGCAAAATCTGAAACCTTTAAATAGTGGAACCCAGTCTTCTTCCTGTAGGGAAGCAGTCAGGCATTGTCAGACACACAGCTTCGTGCCCTCCTCGGAGAAAGAGGAGCAACCATTTTAAGGTCTCTCCAGAGACACCTTTGCCAGGTGTTCTAACAGGCAAGAACCCTGCGATGCTCCAAATTATGCGGTGTTGCAGCTCCCATTAGCCTTACTAGCCCACATAGCCAATGGTGAGGAGTGCTGGGAGATGCAGTCCAAGAATCCCTGGAGGGCCACAGGCATCCCATCTCTGTGTTAAAAGCACCTCCCCTAGATCACTCTTGGGTCCTCCCCCACTTCTTTGGAGAAATGTCTGCAGTCTAGGCATTTCTGAACCCCGGACAAATGCCACTCTGTAGACGTCGGCCGGGGAATGTTCTGAGCAGGCTGACTTCTTGTTCCTCCTCCCCACAGCCCTTCCTCCTGGATGTCTGTGTTCAATGCTATGCCCACCATTTGCTTTGGCTTCCAGGTAAAGCTTCTCCAGCGGCCACAAGTGTGCAGTGGGTGGGTGGGTGGGTGGCGGGAGCATGCTGGAGGCCAGAGGAAAATCCCTGTCTCTTCTAGTCTTTTTTGTTTGTCTTGAATTTATTTCTCATTCTCCAGCTTCTTTGGCTCCTCACCTGCTTTGTTTAGGAAAATCCTGGGATGGAGGAAAAGCGAGGAGGGACACAGCTTCCCATCATTTTGTTCCAAAGTCTGTGGTTTGAAATGGGTATCCACTGGTATCCCATCTTTTCCTCCAGACTGAGGCTCTGAGTGGCTAACAGAAATGAAAGCAAATACAAAGATAAAAGAAATTAATACAAGTATACCACCTACAAAGACGTTAGTAAAACATGACAAAAAGTTATTGTTAAAATGCAGTTAATCTATTCATAGAATTAAATCCACTTAAAAGGAATCCTTCATTAAGAGAAAAGTCATTAAAACAGCAGACTGTTAAAAGCCCCTGCAGTTACTTTCTAGAAGTCTGTTGGAGAGTTTTCATTTGACAGCTGGAGACCCCCTCCTGCCTGTCCCTTTGCTTTTGATGATGTCTTTTGGGGTTAATGGCACGGACTGGAGTCCCCTGGCAGAGTTTAGTGATGTGGCATTTACAGAGCCTGGAGGCGGCCTTTGCCACTTTCACGCATGCTCTCCGCCCGTGTCTTGGTGGCTGTGCTCAGTGGAGCCCAACCAGGTCTTCCTGATTTGTTTCTCTTGTGTTTGAAAAACAAACAAACCTTGAGGGTGCTGTCAAAAGGACAAAATCCCCTTAATTGTTCTTTTGTAACAGACTCCCTACAGTTTCATTTAGGGCATCAGAGTTTATTGAACTTTTTTTCCTTGTCCAAGCTAACAAATTAGACTGTTAAGAGCAGTGGCAAATTGCTAGCTGATGGAACCAGATAAAAGTGGTCTTGTTGCTGCTTTACCTTTGGTGGTGGATTCAACATATTCTTTTAGTGCTTCCAGGTCTGTGTAGTTGGAAAGGTTATTTCATTACACAAACAATGAAAATTCTGAGGGAAGAGATGATAAGGAGCATATTAATTATTTTTTTCCATATTAGAGGGCTGGTTATTGACTTGGTGGCAGACTGAGCGCAAGACAGAGTTGCCTGTTAAGATGAATGTCAGAACCGACTCTCACTGGCTTACATCTGCCATTTGCAGCTTGTGTGGTTTCCTTTGAGAGAAGCTGTGATTTTGCTTGAGGTTGCGGCTGCATTGCTGCACCCAGCATATGAGGAGGCCTCTTCCGGAGCAGGAATTAGGGAAGTAGCTGAGAGCTCATTCTCCGCACAGAATCTTAGCAAGCCACCATCATTTAATGAGGGAAAATGAGGAAAGAAGTCAGAAGGTGCAGACTTTTCTCAGGTTTTGAGTTTTAAAATCCAGCACCCAAATGCAACACCATGCTTATTCCAGATTTTTTTAAACATCCAAATGACCAAGAAGAGCTCAGCTGGACCAAACTAAAGGATGGTTTTGCCACCTTATGTGCTCATCCAGATCCCCAAGAGCCAAGGATTAGTGTTGGCATTTCTCTATAGTTTGGGAAAAACCTCAGGAGCTGTGTCTGGCAGAAGGGAACCAAAAGGTCTTGATTCTGATGTCCTGTAGGCAGTGGGCCCACTCAGGTTTACACCCCCTTCAGCTATGAAACCCTTGGAGTGACCTTGAGTTGTCTGCAGTCTCTGTGGGGCTTCCCTCCTTGACCTCACAGGTCTGTCATGTGGGGGAGTAGCTGTGTTTGGAGGGGAAAAGGGGGTACTGCAGTGTCTCCGAGGGGGCAGAGGTGGGCCTCTGTCTTGTACAGCATCCCCTCGATGGAGGCCCTTGGGCAGGCCAGATTGCTTAAGCTGGGTGGTCCAGTGGTATATTGGCCATTCACCCATGGGAATCTAACAAATATTTTGGCAGGAATAATAACTGCTACTTTGCCAGGTTATCTGTGTGCCTGTAGAAAATAAGACCAATGCAATAACAGGAATTTATTGTAAACTCCCGTGAGTCAGTAGGAGGAGACGTGGAGACACCATGCATTAATTCCTTGTGGAAAATAAGGCTAGTTTAATGGTGAGATAAGGTTTGGATCAATGAGAATTCCCTCTAGTCACCACTGCATGACAGCCACAATGGGCTTTTTTTTTTTAGCTGCCAAAATATAATTTTCATTATAAGTTAATAGAAACATACATCACACAGTCAAATACCAGAAAGAGAAAGATGAATGAATGAATGTTGATTTATGCCCCACCTTTCTGCTGATAATGGAACTCGAGGTTGCTAACAACATATTTAACACAAATTAAAATATAAGAGCATTGATAAAAGTGTAAGATTTAACGACAATTAA
Organism: Cyclura pinguis; assembly: GCA_030412105.1. Classification (NCBI taxonomy): domain Eukaryota; kingdom Metazoa; phylum Chordata; class Lepidosauria; order Squamata; family Iguanidae; genus Cyclura; species Cyclura pinguis. The sequence goes on from CM059607.1 coordinate 795,348, forward strand.
ACAGTTTATGAAGTTAAAGCATTAAACTCTAAAAATATTAAAATGCATTAAAAGGCTATATGCAGACCTTAAAAACAGAACTGCACAACGGTAAAAGCCAACCCTGGTCACACTTTAAAAGCCTGATGGTACAAAAATGCCAGCAGATGGAGAGCAAAGGTGGAGCCCTCCTGCCCTGCCTAGGGAGGGAGTTCCAAAATCTGGGAGCAGCCACTGGGAAGGCCTTCTCCCGTGTTCCCAACAAATGAGCCTGGGAAGGCTGAGAGCGAAGGGCCTCTCCGGGGATCTTAAGAGCTCCGCCGGGCTCCTAAAGGGAGATGCTGCTAACTCGCACGCAATGGGCTTCCCCCACCCGCTCCCTGGGGGATTCTCTGCTGCCCGAAAACCTCTTTCCCTGCCCCTTCCTCCTCCTCCTCCTGCTGGTGCCCATCTTCGTCTTCTTCACCGTCTCCTCCTCTCCCTCCTCCCTGGCAGTGCCACGTCAGCAGCGTGCCGGTGTTCAACAGCATGAAGCGCCCTGAACTGAAGCCCTGGGGGGCTGTCGTGACCGCGGCCATGGTCATTGCCCTCTTTGTCTACATCGGCACAGGTAGGGAGCTCCTGCTCTGTCTGTCCTGGGTCTGGGCAGAGGAGGAGGAGGAGGAGGAGGAGGAGGAGGAGGAGGAGGAGGAGGGAGAGCCGTCTCTTGTCCCGAGACCAGGAGAAGAGGCCCCCAGGCCCTTCTCCTCTGCGGGGTTTTACCCCCGTGGCCTGCCTTCCCCTGGGCTCGGGGTGAGCCTCCTTGTTCTCTCCTTCCTTCCCTCCCGCCAGGGGTTTGCGGCTTCCTGACCTTTGGCTCCCGGGTGGAACAGGACGTGCTCATGTCGTACCCCTCCAGCGACATCCCGGTCGCTATCGCCAGGGCCTTCATCATCCTCTGCGTTCTGACCTCCTACCCAATCCTCCACTTCTGTGGCCGGTGAGCGCTGGGGCGGGAGGGGTGTGGGGGCGTCCTTCCAGCAGCCACGAGCTGTGTTTGCCGGAGACGTCGCGAGAGCGCGCGCGCTCGCGTGTCTGTGTCCGGTCGGTCCGTCAGCAGCCCTTCCCTTTGCTCCCCTCACCCCGCCTCGCAGGGCTGTCCTGGAAGGCCTCTGGCTGCGCTACAAGGGGGAGGCGGTAGAGGAGGACGTGGTGCGGGAGAGGCGGCGCCGCTTGCTCCAGACGGCCAGCTGGTTCCTCCTCACACTCCTCCTGGCCTTGTTCATTCCGGACATCGGCAAAGTCATCTCGGTCATCGGCGGCCTGGCGGCCTGCTTCATCTTCGTCTTCCCGGGTAAGCGGCTGGCTGGGTTTCCTTTGGCGTCGGGATCAGACCTTAGCAAAGTTGCCTGTTTGGACCACAACTCCCAGAATCCCCTCGCCAGCATGGTCAGTGGCCGCCACAAGTAACAAAATAGCTGACTCTCTTGAGAGCAGCGCTCCGCTCTCTGCTTCTTGACTAAAAGGGGGGTTTTATTTTTGCAAGACTGAGTCCTCTTTCCTTGCAAAATGCCATGAATTTGATGTTGACGTTTATCGAGTTTATGTTCTGCCTTATGCAGGCGCCCTGCCTTAGAATCAGAGAGCTGGAAGAGACCCCCGGGGCATCCCGTCCAGCCCGCTTCTGCCATGCAGGAGGACGCAGTCAAGGCCCTCCCTTTGACAGATGGCCACTCAGCCTCTGTTTTAAAACCTCCAAAGGAGGAGATTGCACCACACTCCCAGGCAACAGCGTAGCCCACTGTCGAACTGCTCTTGCCATCAGGAATGTCTTCCTAATGTTTAGGTGGAATCTCTTTTCCTGACATTTGAAGCCATTGCTTCGCATCTGGTCTCCAGAGCAGCAGAAAACAAGTTTGCTCCATCCTCCGTGTGGCATCCCGTCAACCGTTTAAACATAGCTATCATGTCACCGTTTAGCCTTCCCTTCTCCAGGGTAAACAGGCCCAGCTCCTAAGCTGCTCCTTGTAGGGCGTCCTGGTTTCCAGGCCTTTTACCTTTTTACTCACCCTCCTCTGGACATATTCCAGCCTGTCAATACCCTTCCTGAACTGTGGGTGCCCAGAACTGGACGCAGGAATATTCTAGGTGGGGTCCGACCAAAGCAAAATACAGTGTACTGTTACCTCCCTTGACCTAGACAGTAGTATCGCCTAGGCACCAGACTCCTATTGATGCAGCCCAGAATCGTGTTGGCTTTTTTAGCTGCCACGTCACACTGCTGACTCATGTCCAGCTGGGGGTGTAGTAAGACTCCTAGATCCCTTAATGGCTCCCTGTGTCCCTTCCTTCTTTGCCAGGGCTGTGCCTCATCCACACCAAGCTCTCTGAGATCCAGGAAGCCCGACCTGCCAGGTGAGTGCCTCACTTCCTGCTTGCCACTCCACTCCCTCCCCACTCCATTCCCCATTCATACAATGTGGGACCCAGAGCCCGTGCAGAAGACAGGCTTCCTTTAACCAGCCTCCGTGTCATTCCTGTCCTCCCGTATCTGCAGCTGGTGGACGATGGTCTGCTACGGCGTGTTCATGGTTGTCCTGGGAGCATTTATCTTTGGACAGACGACCGCCAACGCCGTCTTCATGGACGTCATGAAGGGATCCCTCTGACTCGGCCCTGGGGAGGATTGGTCTCTCCTCTTCTGGCCAAAAGGAATCCAGGCTTGGCCCAGTTCTTGGATGTCTTGAATGTCGACAGGAGGCTGCCCTTCCTCCTATTCTCCCTGAAGGTTCTGCTCCAGGTTTTGTTTGTAGGATTTTGGTTTCACCAGTCTTGTTCCGTGGTTACACATCTTTTTAATGAATTCATCCAGTCTGCACAGAAGCATGCCCTGAGGGCCGGTGTGCAGCTTTACCACATGAACACAGACTGAATTCTTCTTTGCCTTTTGGAATATCACCCATGGAAAAAAAGGGACTCTCTATACATATATTTTTTATTTTTGTCTTTGGTGCACTTGTGTTAATAGGACGCAGGCCGTTCATGACACAATTTGCACTCTCTATTTATGTGGCTTATTTTTATACCCTTACCAAGGATGTGGCAAAACTCATCCGTTTGATGGCTGGCATCATGGCCAATGTGGCGATAAAATGGCCCCATATAATGCCAGCCCCCTGCCCCACATTTTTGGCCCAGTTCCCCTCTCCCCGTTCTGGGAGTGCACCCCCCCGGGTCACAGTGGTTCTGCTTCCCTGCACACCTTCCATGTTTACAAGTAGAAGCACGGGGCCTGGGGTGGCCGCAGCGGTGAGAGCTTGGTCTTGAGTGGGTTTGGGGGCATGACAGGAGCTCCCCTGCCCCAGCCTTGGGAAGCTGCTCACCCCTGGGGTGAAGAGGACTGGAGGCCAAATGGTTAATAGCTATAAGATGGGGTGGGCAGGGGTGCCGCCTTCCAGATGTGGCTGGAGTGCAACTCCCGTGATTCCCTACCATCAGCTATGCTGTCTGGGGGATGATGGGATGGGCAGTACAACTACAAGGAGTTGGTGCTTTAAATCAGTTGGTGGAAACTACCTAACTGCCCTGTTTCTACGTGGGGAAGGGACGCATGGTTGTGTTGGCGCTCAGCATCCTTTGTTTGCTTATGAAAACAAATCTTGAGGAAAAAGGTATTTGATTTACGTACTTTGGAAAGGGAGGGATGTTGGCATGCAGTTGAGGGCATCAGGTTTATACAACCCCTTGTCTTCTCTCCTCTGACCCAGCGTTCTGGTGACATTCAGAAAATTCACGTCCCAAGGGAGAGAGCTTCTTTTTTGGTGGCTTGTGGCGCTGCCCCGGTTCACTTGTGTTTTAACTTGCTGAGTCAGTATGTGGCTCAGTGGGTGGCAGTTTATTGAGCCAGCTGGCTTCAGCCAGGACAGATGAAGGCTCGAGGGCTTTTACGGGACAAGTCTTTCACACTACACAGTCCTAGTATGCCGATTCTGCTGTAACTTCCACGGCTGCATCCTGGAGAAGCTCAGATTTGTTGTTTGGTGAGGCACTAGAGCTCTCTCACGAGGATTCTATATGCTTCATGAAACTGCAAATCTCAGGATTCTGTAGGATGGAGCTGCGGAAATTAAAGTGGGATTGCGCTGCTATAATTTTCATTTGAACTGGATGCAACATTCTGGGCTGGTAACAGGGCTCCCTTCAAATACATTTCTTCCAGTGTTCCGTGCATGTTGGAGCATGTTTTGATGTTTACAGAGCACCTGTTTAGAGACCTCACTGCCCCGGGAGATGCAGTAGAACTGCTCTGACCAGGTCAGTTAATTAATTTTAAATATCAAAATATAATTGTGTTTTTTTTTCCAGGTGCTAATTTTTTTTCTTTCCTGTTTTAAATCTAAGTTGTCCAGGACTGAGGGAGGTTTGGGAGGTTCAAAGGGACAATGTCACATTGAAAAATAGCAACTGCAAATAAAAATCTTGACTTCCTGATTGCTTCTAACTTGATGCCTGTTGAAAAATGTTACTTTGGGCTCTGCCGTGAAACCAGTCCAGGGCTTCTGGGAGCAGCCCCTCTGGCCTCATCTTTGCAAAGGCTCCTTGGGCCACTGCTGAGGTCCACAAAAGGCAAGGACAACCAGAATCAAAACTCAGAAATAATCAGAATTAAGTGAATGTGTTGTGGATGCATGAGCAAGCAAGTGAGGGGATACTTATATATTACGTATTATCACTTCAGAAACAGTCCAGGTAAAGAATCCAGTTTTCACACAGAAAAACTCTTATTGTTTTGCAAGCTACAGTAATTTCCATGACATTTTCAAGATCCTTGACAGCAATTCTGGAATATAATGTGGCTTCTGTGCTTCTGTTGAAAAAGTACAGGACGTGCAATACATGGGACCAAGATAATTCAGTAGTCAAATATGGGAGGGGACTGTACTTTCACTGCTGGAATCTAGACCACCTGGCCGATGGCCAAAGCACTCTCCCTTTATGAATGCTGTTCGCTCCCTGCCCTCCCAGTTTCAACTATGGAGAAAATTTACAAAAGCTCCCTCCTGCCACAAATGGAAAGGAAACCTGCTGTGTCACCAGAGCTTCCAATGGTTAAGTATTGAAAACTTTTCTTCCATGTAAGATGGGGACACGTAATCAGAACGTGATAAGGCAAATGTACCGTGACCTACAGAAGCTTAGTGCGAGTTTTTAAGGGCTGCTGCTTTCCTTGAAAACAAAATGCTTTTTACTGACGCAAAATACTTCCTGCCCTTGCAAAGACTTTTTGCGATAACTATTTAGTTTTTTTGTTAACTGAGGTCAAGTCAACTTAGGACAACTCTGTTAAAGTGGGACCCTCTAAGTCACCCTGTCGTCAGCAGCCCTGCTCAAGTCTTGCAAACCTGGGGCAACCCCTGTTTCCTGGATGGGGTCTGTCCCCCTGTAATGCTGTCTTCCTCTTTTCCCACTGTCTTCTACCTTGCCGAGCATTATTGTCTGTTCTGGTGAGCCAAGTCTTATGATGTGTTGAAGGTGTGATAGCCCTCAGTTTAGTCATCTTGGATTCTAGGGAGAATTCAGGCTTGATTTGCTCTCAGTCCATTTATTTGTCTTATTGGCAGTCCAGGGTATCTGCAGAACTCTCTTCCATTACCACATTTCAGATGAATTGGTTCTCATCAATTTTTCTCTCACTGTCCAGTTTTCACAGCCATACAAGAAACTGGAAATACAGTGTCATAGCCAATCCTGACATTGGTATTCAGTGATATATCTTGACCCTTCAGGGCCTTGTCCAGTTCCTTCCTAGCTGCCCTTCCAAGTCCTAGTCTTCTTCTGTTGGCTTGACTGCAGCCTCCATTCTGATTAATGACTGTGCCAAGGTACAGGAAATCTTGACTATCTCTATGTTTTCATTGTCTGCTTTAAAGTTATGTAAATTATCAGTGGTCGTTATTTTTGTTTTCTTGATGTTCAACTGTAAACTTGCTTGTGTACTTCCTGGCTTGATTTTCCTCAGTGCTTGTTCCAAATCCATCCTATTTTCTGCTGGTAATATGGTGTCACCTGCCTGTCTTGAACTGTTGATGTTCCTTCTTTCAGTTTTCATGCCTCCTTCCTCAAGGCTAACCCAGATTGACATTTGATATGTTCAGCGTACAAGTTAAATAGATCAGGTAGCCTTACCTGATCCCCTTGCCAATTGGGAACCATTCTGTGTCCCCATATCTTGTCCTGAGGACAGGTTATGCATTAGGATAATCAAATGTGGCACAACCATTTCTGTAACAACAATCCACAGTTTTTCAGGATCAACACCAAGGCTTTGCTGTAATCTTTAAAGTACAAGCTGATTTTCTTCTGAAATTCTTCAGTGTGCACCATTATCCAATGTATGCTTGCAATATGATCCTTAGTACCCCTTACTTTCCTCAACCTAGCTTTGACATCATGCATTTTACATTCCATATAGATGAAAATCTTTGTTTCAGAATTTTGAGTATCACTTTGCTTGTGTGAGTGATGATGCAATGGTTGGTTGCAGTGGGGATCTGTGAGCGTCAAAAGCCGGCCCCTCCCGAAACTGGAAACCCCAGGATTCCACAGGATGTTGAAAGTGGAATAATAGCACTGTAACAGTCTAGTGCGGAAATGGCCAAAGATCACAGAAACACAGGGCCGGCTCATGCTGGCACAGCAATTGACAAAGTCATCTCAAATGAGAAGTGATCACACAAAAGTTAAAACTTTCAGAGTGATGGATGCCTCTATCACTTCACTCCTCAGGCATCCATGCAAGCCTGGGATTTTAACTGCCATGCAGTCCTTAACAACAGTTGTAGCCTTCCATTTCCCATTTAGTCATAATTTCCTTCTTTAGAGCTGGGGACTTTGCCAAACGGTTCGGTCTGATCCCAGGTTTCAGTAAACAAGAAGAAGGTGACATTTTCAGGGTGAAAATTCCTTCCAGACAAGCCACATTCATGCACCCGACTGGTACGATAAACTGTATTATCTCCACGGGAAAAGAAACAAAAGGGCTTTCGCAGTTGGCTTTTTCTCAGGAATGGCAAACAGAATGAACGTGATGTATAAGAACCCGGTTGCTCGGTGGCAGCCTGGAGTATCGCAGGATCGCGATGGAGGGTGTGAGGGCCCACGAGCTGAGCCTGTACTTCTTCTTCTCGGGCGCCCTCCTTGGGCTGGGCTCAGGACAATATGCTCCAGACCTCATCACGTCCCTGCCTGGCTTGCCTGACATGCCGGCCTTCAAGCAGTGGTCGGGCTACCTCCAGGCGGGGCCCGGCCAGTACTTCCATTACTGGTAAGTGGAGGAGGACGGCCTCTGTGCGTGAGCGAGAATCGGGATCGAAAGGGGCCCCACAGGCCATCACGCCTGACTCCCCACGGAGTGCAGGAAGTCCAGCTAGAGCACCCCTGGGCATTTCCTGAAGGCGTTTACAGAAGGAGGCCACTCTCGCTGTCCCTATAATCTGCCTCTCTCACACTTAAAACCGTTAGACCTGACCCCCCACCCTCGGGGGCCTGGGACAGCCCTTGGGGCAATTGAAGAATGCAGTCACGCCCTGTCATTTTTTCCACCAGACCGAACGTGCGCAGCTTCTTCAACCTTTCCTCATAGCTCTGTTCTCCGTACATCCTTGTTGCCCTTCTGCCAAGTTGTCTACACCTCTCCTAAAACGAGGTGCCAGAACTGAGCACGATACTCCGGATGTCCCAACCACGCTTGTCTCCACCGCCCCCCGCTCCCCGCTTGTGCCCCCTCCAGGTTTGTGGAGTCTCAGGGCGACCCGGCGACCGACCCCCTGGTGCTCTGGCTGAACGGGGGCCCCGGCTGCAGTTCGATGGAGGGCTTCCTGGCGGAGAACGGACCCCTCCACGTGAGTCTTCCTGCCGCTCCCCCACGCTGCGCTCCGGGCTGACGGTGGGGACGGGAGGGGAGCAGGACGGGGCTCTGCGGGAGCAAAGAGCTGGGCGCGTCTCTTCGCCGGAGCCCTGGGGTCAGGCCGCCTGCTCGTGAGGCACGCTTCCCTGAAGCCCTCTCTGTCCCTCCCTCTCGGGGGTGTGGGTGGGAGATGCGTGGGGTCCCTCGGCCGTCTGTACGGACTCGGGGGTGACCTCTCCAGTTGCGGGGTTTCAAGCATTCCAACAAAAGCTCCCCGTCTTGTAAAAAAAAAGGGGGGGGAATTATGTCCTAGAATGATGATGGGCAACCGCAGGAGGTCAGGGGCCACTTTTCTGCCCCAGGGTCCTCTGAAGCCGCGGGGGGCTGCCGAAGAATGGGGTGACTCTCTCCGTCGTGGACTCGAGAGCGGCCTGGCCCGGGCTTCAGCATCTCCTCCTCCGCGCTCGTCTCCTCTTTGCTGCCAGCTCCTGACACAGCTATGGGGAGGCGCAGTTGGGTTGTCCACCAAGCGCCGTTTCCCCTTTCGGTCCCCTTTGGTCTTCGTCGCCTGAGCCGAGCTGCTCTTGTGGACCAAATGCAGGTTTGCCGTGATGGGCAAATCCGTTGGGCGGGGTTTTGTAATTGCCCTCATTTAATGCCAGCACGATGTAGTGGTTTGAACATTTGACTCAGGCTCCGGAGACCAGGGTTCAAATCCCTGCTCAGCCAGGGAAACGTACAGGAGAACCTTGGGCAAGTCACACTTTCTCATCCCCTGAGAAAGGCAAAGGCAAATTCTCTCTGAAAAAATTTTGCCAAGAAGGTGCTATAATAGGGTCACCGTAAGTCTGAAGCGACCTGAAGGCACACAACAACAACGCCTACAGACCCCGCATATGTCCACATTACACAGCTATGGTGCTTTGATGGCATTATACTTGCATGGCTCCATTACATGGAATTGTGGGATTTGTAGTTTCATGAGGGACCTAGAATTACCTGCACTAATGCTGTAGGTCAGAGGAGTAGGCAGTAGAGAATTTACAGTCCTTCCCCAAACTACGAGTCCCAAGACTCCGCAGGGTGGAACTCTGGCCATTAAAGTGCTGTCAAACTGATATAATTTAGCAGTGTGGATACCTGTCCGCAGACTCACTCTTCGAGACGCGTATGCCTGACTTCTCAGTGCGTAAGGCTCTGTGAAACCTGGGGCTGGGCTGGGAAGCATCTTCTGCTATGGAAAGTCCAGGGAAGAAGAAGGCACAAAAGCCACTGCGAAGCCTGTGGCTTCCCATCTCTAAGCCTGTCTTCCCTTCTCTCTCTGATTTGTGTAGCTGAACAACAACGGCACACTCTACCTGAACCCCAACAGCTGGAACAAGGTGGCCAACATGCTTTACGTCGAATCCCCGGCCGGAGTTGGGTATTCCTATTCCACGACGGAAGAGGCCACCATCGACGACAGTCAGGCAGGTCACGTCCTCCCTCTTCGTGCCCAGCATTTCGGGGTAGCGAGGTTGCCCTGGGGGAATTTGGAGAAGCCTCGGAGCAGCCGATGGGGAAAGGACTGGCAGTCTTAGGGGAGGAGGGCAGTAGAGCTTTTTCAATTTACCCAGCAAGACAGAGGAGTCGGGCAGGCAGCCTCAGAAGGGGGTGTACTCTCTTTTGCGGGAGGTTATTAAACAGAGATCGGAAGGCCACCTTTTGGGTTGCTTTCGCTGTGGAGTTCCCTCATCACTGGCAGGGTGGTTGGACTAGATGGCCTTTCCAATCCAGCAATTCTGTGATTCTGTGACCGTTCACCTCTTCCTCTGGGCCACGAGGGACCGGCAGGAGCCTCACGGGGTTTGTGAGTCGCAGCCCAACAGAATCCATCTGCCTGAGATTTGTCAAATCTGTCTAGAACAGTAGGTCCTGTGCTCCTTTGCACCATGTGCTCCTTTGTGAATCTGAAATGGAGGGATTCCCCCAATGGGAAAACACACACAACCCTATGCCCAGAGAGAGACTTTTGCAGACAGTTTGCTGTATTGCTTTGGAAACTGGTTTCCTTCTGGAACCAAAGCGTTCAAATCCCTGCCTGGACGTGGAAACCCACTGAGTGTCCTTGGGCAAGTCAGACTCCTTCAGCCTTAGAGGAAGGCAAAAGCAACCCCCTTCTGAACAAGTCTTGCCAAGAAAAACCCACAACAGGTTCCCCTTAGGATTTCCATGAGACAGAAATGACTTGAAGGAGCACAACAAGAAGCATTCAGTGTGAATCAAATACTGTCTCTGGTGCTTTGTGTGATGGCTGGGGTGCAATGCAAATATGCAGAGACTTACAGCCAGACCGCTTTCTTTTGTCTCTGGCCTCTCCCTCAGTCTTCCTCTCATTCTCTCCCCCCACTTCAGGTGGCTGAGGACAACTACCAGGCTCTCCAGAGCTTCTTTGCTAAGTTCCCAGATTTTGCCAACAACCCTTTTTACGTTTTTGGGGAAAGCTATGGTGGAGTCTACGTCCCCAGTCTGACAGCCAAGATTGCAGAAGGATCAGCTGGCATCAACTTGAAGGTAAAGCAGAATTTTGCAGGGCAGAACACCTGGGGAGTTTGGGGCAGTCTGGAACTTCTCCCTGAGCCCAGTGATGCTTGGGGAGGGGGCTGCCTGGACTCTGCCAACCCTGGTCACTACGGGACCATGTAACTGGGCTGGGGGAGCGCAGCTGGGAAGGCGTCACCAGGTTTTCCTGCCCCCCTCCCCAAAATAGCAACTGGTGCATGTTTTGCACTCTTGATGACAACTGGAGCCCCACCTCTGGTCATATAAAAGTAGGAGTGGCAGAACAGGAGGTGGCAAAAAGAAGGGCAGCTGGCAGTCCAGTTTTGGTGCGAGAGTCTTCTTAGGGGCTGCCTTGAATGCTGTGCTCCTCCTGTTATCCCATTAGATTTGACAGCGCCTAACAGGGTCTTGGCATTCTTTAGAATCTCCAGTCTTTAAGGGATGATCACCCATGTTGTCGTCTCCGTCTTCTTCCTCCTCCTCCTCTTCCACCACCACCTCTGGATAACCTGTTGTCACCTGATTTTGTTGCAGGGATTTGGAGTCGGCAACGGCATGTTGAGCTACGCCCTCAATGAACTGACACTGATGGAATTTGGCTACTACCACGGAGTGTTTGGAGATGAGTGAGTAGGGAAGAAGACCTGGGCCTGAATACTGTTCCTCACACCATCCAAGGTTTTCTTACTGAATCCATGTGATTTAACTCTGTGTTGACTCACCAGTTCAAAGGGCCTGCTCTAGCCGAGACTCACCAGTTGGATTCAAGGCACGGCCATGCTGGCATAGTGTGTGACCGCATGTCATGTGTCTTCACAGGTGGACAGCGCCTGGTGGTTCCCAGCCCAAAAGAGGCCACTGGGGGATTTCCTCTGCCCTTTCCAGGCACCAGCTGCCTAGAGCAAGAGACCTTGCTCTCCTAAGAGCCCCTGGCCCTGCAGCTGCAAGAGGGGCTCCTCCTGGGACAGCGGCTGGCAACCTGGTGTAGTTCAATTATAGCAGTTTGGTCCCACTTTTATGGCTGTGGCTTCATCCTAGGGAATCCTGGGATGATCTGTAGGTTGCTGAGGGACTTTGAATTCTCTGCTAGCTCAAAAGAGCGGTCTAGAGATCTCCCAGGAGAAAAATCCTTCCCCAGCCTACTAACACCAGGATTCCACTGGGTGAAGCCACGACAGTTAAAGAGGCCTCGTACTGCTATAACTTTTCAGTGTGGATCTGTCCCTGCTTGGCCAGTCTCTTCTCCAAAGCCTACGCTTTAAATCCTTCTTTAAATCCTTCCTTCAGCGTAACAGGGTCAACAATGGCTGAATTTCTCTACTGAGGGCAAGACAGGAAGCAAACAATTTGTGCAAACCTTGGCAAGATTGTAAAACCTTCCTCCTAGTAAAACTCTAGCCAGACACCTGTCATGGATATTTTGGGTACAGATTATTCTGTTTTAGAATATGGGACTGGACTGCAGGATCCTTCGCGCGCCTTCGGCATAGCATATCCAGGTTTCCCTGTTCTCCCAGTTTATGCCACCTGTGGGTTTATGCTGCCCTGTTGACCTATTTTTCATTCCCTTGCAGCCTGTGGACCTCCTTGAATGAAAACTGCTGCAGTGATGGGACCTGCAACTTCTCAGACAATGACAACAGCAACTGCGTCACAGCAGTGAGTGGCTGGATCTAAAGCCCCTTACGTTAAACTCCCCTTTGCAGTTAACTGCTTTATGTAGTTTACAGATCCTTATTTATTTGTTTGCTTGTTTATTTAGATACTGTCCTATATCATAAGACCTAGGTGCAAGATAAAGACAAAAAGCAATTTAAAATAGTTTAAAACAATTGTAAGAAGTTTAAACAGTCTAAAACCATATACAACAACCAAGGCCCTCAGGTCCCCGGTTGGCTTTGGTAGAGTCATGGTTTAGCTTGGTCCTAAGATCAAGTCAAATTTGGTGGCAGTCAGGACTCCAAGAAGACGGCATATTTGTGCCTTCTCAGTTCATAGGTGCCCAGAATACCATCTGTGGGTCCCACAGAGGTCCTTGAATGCTCTTATTAAGCACCTGTGGTCTAGGTGACTCAGCCAAAAGAAGAGGGCAGCCAGCCTTGCCCAGGAAAGGAGAGGGCATTCCACAAACGGCACCACAACAAAGAAGGCCCTGTGCTGTATCTCCATGCAGTCCATTGCTTCTGTGAGTGGGACAAAGAAGATCTCAATTCTGAATATTGGGGGCGGGGGGATAGAGAGAGAAAGAGAGAGAGAGAGAGGTGCTTGTTCAGGTTGTGAGGTCCTGGGACATTCAGGCTCTAAATGGGCTCCCCAGAGCCTGGCCACACGCAGGAATGTTCTCATCCTTTCATTCTCACGGAGCATGACAACTCTTGTTCTCAGAGCTGGTGTTCTTTTTGGGGCAGCAGCTGGCAACCTGGACCAGCTTTGTCCTAAACCTTCTGTACATTAAATCATTGGTCTGAGTCTTCCCTTCAGCAAATAGAATTAACACTTGTAATTCTTTTGAGCCAGACTAGCAGATGACCAGGATAAATAGGTGAAAGGCTCAGCCAAGCATCCTGGAAATGGCCCTGCCTGGTTTTGCAGGCAGTGTTAAACTGGGATGTGTTAGACTGGGATGGCACATCCTTGTGACCTATTTGCTTCACCTTGTAGCCCAGGGCCTTTCGAGAGCTCCCCTTGTGGGCCATTTCTGTTGGATGTGCAAGGAATGTGCTTTCCTGCACCCTGTTGTGCATGGGCACAGGGGACTGGTAACGCTCCTCTCCTTTTCTTTCTGGTTCCCATCCCAAGATATCAGAAGCCTACGAGATGCTTTATGGGATTGGTCTCAACATCTACGACCTGTACGCATCATGCTGGGGAGGGGCACACTACCAGGACCGCTACGAAGCCGACCTGTCCAACCTCTTCCGCCACTACCAATTTAACATCCCTGTGCTGGTGAGTTACAGGCAGGCCTAGGGGATCCATGAGAGTGTAACTTATCGTAACACAGAGGGGGAAATCTCTCCGCACTGCCCCAGATGATGCTGGGCTGCAGAGTCCCAGCATTCCTCACCATGGCTGAGGGGAATGATGGGAACTGTGGTTCAGTGACCTCTGGAGAGCTACACAATTTCCCCACTGTTGGTATAAACTGGGGAGAGGCAAGGGTGGAGGGGATGGGGCCCAACCCCCCTGTGCCTCCCTGGCACACCACACTGTTGCATTTCGGCACACTGAAAGGGATGCTGTGTCCTTTCCAGGTGCTGCTCTGGCTGATTTTTGGCTTTTTGTAGTTGTTTTTTTTAATTGCAGGCTAGTGGGGGTTCCTGGTGTTTTAAGCCAATTTGGCCAGGTTCTCAAAGTAGTAAGCCCTGGGTGGTTTTTCTTATTCTGACTCTCCTGCGGTTTCCTTTTCAGGCGGTTGGCTCCATCCCAGGAGTGCCGCCGTGTATAAACGCCACAGCGATGTACGTCTGGCTGAACAGGGATGACGTCCGGAAGGCTCTCCATATCCCCAGTGGCCTCCCAAACTGGGAGCTCTGCAGGTGATGTGGCTGAAAGCTCCCTGCCCTTTGGAATCCTGCAAAGGCTGTCTGGAGAGGGAAGGAGGGCCCGGGGCTAGTAAAGCCTTCTGGAAAGGGGGTGCTCCTTTTGTGGTCACTGTTGGTTGGACTACTGAATTTGCACACTGCTGCTCCTAGAACAGTTGACACATAAGCACAAAGGGAAATGTTCTTGGGTCTGAATCCAGCTTTGGCCCCCTCCATTCATCTACTTCCCTGCTTCCCTCCAGTTCTCAGGTGAGCGCTCATTACCAAAGGGAGTACAAGGACATGGCTCCTTTCTACAAGTCTCTGCTGGCCCAGGAACTGCGCGCGCTGGTCTATAATGGAGATGTGGACATGGCATGCAACTTCTTGGGGGCAGAGAAGTTTGTTCAGTCATTAAACCAGTCCGTAAGTAACAGAGGGGATGTTGTCCAAGGATATTTCATCTGTTTGCAGGAGGAAAACGGAGGGAGGGTGTGGACAAGACAGACATTTCTCAAAGCCCCCACAGTGGTTTTGCTGAAGGAAGATGACAGGGGGGAAAAGAAAACAGCTTTGAAACCTTGCACTGTCTTCCGTGTACAGCTGTTTTCCTCTGGGCTTCTCCCCACCTTCAGACTGTGAGCTCCAGTCTACCACTGCCCCATTATATTTACTTATTTCCGCCCCAGATCTGCTTTTCCCCATCCAGGACACAAGGCTGCTTGCAAAGGTTGAGACAGATATAGCTTTCAAACGCATATGCTACAAAAATGAAAAATGTAATCCAATTAACAAAAAATTGCGTAAGCACACTAAATCAAATCACCATTTATTTAGGGTACTGGAAAAATATAGGGAAAGAATCTGATTTAAATTTTCTTGGAAAACTCACATCTCTACAAGCCTGATATAGTTCCAAATATCCAATTAAGCAGAGACAACAAGTGAGCATCTGCGGGGAAAGATGTATTGTTTTAACTTATCTGGAAATTACATTCAGGATATGTGTGTGTTTTAACGGGAAAAATGAAGTGAACAAACACAGAACAGAACAGACAAATAAAACTTTGTCTTTGTTTCACAGGTAGGAGACCTAAAGATGATAGGGTGTGCACTGGTAACCTCAAAGGTAGACCAGTTTTGCAACTGCTAACCGATGGACTTTTTCATCGAATTGTGGAATGACCTGCCAGAAGAGATTTGACCACTGGATATACTGTTTGAATTTAAAACAATCTCTTCTGTCAGGCCTACCAAGAGGGTTTTTAAATTGCAAGTTTTTATATTATGAATTTATTGTTTTTAATATGCATGCTATTTTAACTGATGTTACGCTCTTTTAATTGATTATATATTTGTAATTGGTGTTAGTGTTTTAAAACTGTGTTCTGCTTAATTGTTGCTCTGTTTTAATCTGTTGTTTCCCACCTTGATCTGAAGGGAGAAGTAGTTAAGAAATCATTGTAATCATCATTGTCAATTTTCTCCCTCACCTAATCCCCTGGTTCTTTCCTCCTGCAGGTGCTAAGTGGATTTCAGCCCTGGTTTTACAATGATCAGGTTGCCGGATTCTTCAAGGAGTATGAAAAGGTCACATTCCTCACTGTGAAGGTCAGTGGCACCCAGCAAGAATCCACTGCAATACTGTTATCAGTTTCACTTTTTGTCATGACTTCATCAGTTGCTTTCTGGAAGGGATGGGGATACTGCAACCTTCCAGATATTACTGGACTGCAAGTCCCATCAGCAGCGAGCCAACATGCCGGGAGTTAGACTCCAGCAATATCTGGAGGATGGCAAAATTCCCATGCTGCTTTACGGACTAGTTAGGGTGCAACATTTTACAGGGCATTCACAGGTTTTCTGTCAGTCTTCTGATCACACTCTAGAGCTGGGTAGGCAACTTTGGTGACTAGTTTTCTGCCCCCAGCACTTTCAGGGGCCGCACAGACAACCAAAAAATGGGACGTGCCTTGACAGTTGTAAAAAAACAATCACAGGCTTGCTCCATCTTCAACATGACACCCCTTCAAATATTTAAACATGGCTATCATGCCACCTTTTCCTCAGGCTAAACATATCCAGCTCCTTAGGCGGCTGCTCATAGGGGTTCATGGTTTCCAGGCCTTTATTTACTTGCTATGACCTTTTACTGACCATTTCTATTTTGTATCTGTTCCCCACCCCTTCCTAAATGTACAGGGTGCAGGGCACATGGTCCCACAGTACAAGCCTGGCCCAGCTCTGAAGATGTTTGAATGTTTCCTCTCCCAAACCAGCTACGTTTAATCTGCCACCATTGCCTTGCCCAGTGGCCAGTCATAACACTGGAGGGGAAAAGAATCTACGATTCAGCTCCGAACTATCTTCTGCAAGAGCATTGTAAACACTGTAACGTAACCGAGGCTATGTGTATAATATACATTTTTACTGTGATTCCATATTAAAATGTACATATTAATTATGCAGATCAGCTGTGTTAATGATGCCCAAGCCAGTTTGCCCAAAAGGCTTTGGCTTCCAACAGTGCATATGTTTATTCAGGTATTTCACTGAAACCAAACTTATATAGTATAGATCTGACATCTGTTGTTGATAGAGGAAATGCATGCCAGGTGGAAGATTTCAAGAAGTGGGACTGGAGAGATGTTGCCAGCTGAGTAAATGGTATTAGACTAGATGTACAATGAATCCAGTTCAGTAGTTTATTATACTTCAACCCACTTTTCAGATAGTAGTTCATAAGGGAAATGAGCTCCTGCCCTGATGCTTCCAAACTGAGAGGACAAAGACACATGAGGAAAAGGGGGCGGCTTTACACCGGACAGGGATGGCCTGGATCCCAAGGGAAGTTACTTTTCTGGTGATAGCGGAACTGAAATTTTATTACTTTCCGCTGCAGTTTTTTCCTAGCCCTCACATGGCCCAAACGGGGAATGGCCTCCGCCTGCCTTGAGATCCCTGCAGAACATCTTAACTGAATGGAAATAGCATTTGAGACAAAATGTGGGCCCGTGACTCCAACGCTGCCACTTTTCTTTTCCCGTAGATCGTTTTATTTGCCTGTGGCACAACATCCATTGCAAAACATTTTGACAAAACAGTGTATCTGGTAAAACAATTCATGTGCTATTGACATAATTCCATGAGACACAGGGGTTACAAAGAAGGTTAAAAATGAAAGAAAACAGGAAGTTACCGGATAAAGCGTCAGACCAACAATAATAATGGCGGCCACAACACCCGGTCTCCTTTGCCATCCGCCGAGGGCTTCGGAAATCTGCGGCGGCTCTCCCGGGCCGCTGCGGCAAAGGTGGCGGCCGCGGGCGTGGCGGGCTCAGAACGGTCGGCCAGCGGGCCGCGGCATCCAGCCGGCCCCGGTCCCAAACGGTCTCCCAAGAAAAGCATCCCGGGGTCGCCAGATGCAACGGCCAGTGCAACGCACAGCGAACGAGGCCTCCCGCCTCCCCGGAGCCACAGCTTTTCAGCTGCCGGGTGGAGCGGATCCGCCCACGCCTCCCTCCCAGGCGAGCCGCTGGCCTTGTCTGGAGACGAGGGGGCGGCGAAAGCCTTTCCGAAAGCAGCCGCGGCCGGGCGGGAAGCCCTTCTGCCCGTCGCGGGCCATACCGGGGGGAAACACCTGCCCGTGGCTTACAAGCACGCCTTCGTGCGGCCCCGGCCCAGCGACTCCGTCCCTGATCAAGCGCCCGTCCTCGCGGGGTACGGAAGGGCGGCCGCCCCGAAACGAGGCGGGGACGGCGCGGACCGCGTCGCTCGGTGAGAGGGGCGGCTGCCCAAGTCCCTCCCGGCCCTCCCACCCAGGATCGAGGCCCTGCGGGGCCCGGCCTCGGCGGAGGGACTCCCGGCCGGTCCCTCGGGAACCTCCTCGGGAGGGTCCCAGCCGGGGCAGCCTGGCCCCCCGAGCGGTTTCGGAAGGAGGGACGGCCAAGCCTAGAGAACCGTCGGCCCCGCCTGCCGGTGGCCTCGGGCGGCCCTTTCCCGGGGCTCGCCGCCGCTCAGCCCGCCGGGAGCGCGGCCTCCCAGCCCCGGCCCTGCCTCCTCTCCCCCCGCCCGTCGCCTCCGCCTGAGGCGGCCCTTCACCCGCTCGCCGGCCGCCGAGCCTCCCCTCAGCCACGCTCGGGAACTCGCCCGCAGCCGCCGATCGGGGCCGACGCAGGGCCCCCCTCCGCTCCAGGCAGGGCCGCGGGGGCCGGGCGGCGCCTCCCGCCAGGGCGCGGCGGGGCCCGCCGCCGCCTCCTTCGCGGCTCGCCGCCGCCGCCGCCGCCGCCGCACCCCCGGCAGCTCGCCCGCCACTGTTCAAGAGGGAACTCTGCCCCCCCTTCCTACAACCGCGCTCTGCTCTCATTGGGTAGATCGGCACTCTCGCCTCAGAGCGCCGCGTGAGGACTGGGTGGCCTGGGCGCAATGATATTACTCTAAACCAATCAGAATCCGGAATGCCCCTCGGGGCGGGCTTTTTGTCCTCCCCCCCCCTGCAGCGGCCAATTCTGAAACCCTGTTGGGAACCCTCGCGCCGTCCCAAACCATGATTGGATGGAGGCGGGGTCAAGCCTCGCTCGGCTTCCGCAGGCGGCGGCGGCTCGTGCAGCGCCGCTCACGCTTGAGGCCCCGCCCCCGCCGCCTTGCGTCGCCCGCAGGGCAGGACGGGAAGAGAAAGGCCGCGACGTGAGCGCGCGACTCCGGCCGCCATTTTGTTTCGGAACCACCGAAGAGAGGCGAAGTAGCGGAGGACCCGCGAGCGGCGCAGGCAGGCAGGCAGGCGCCCGACCCAGTCCCGGCCGGAGACCCCGTCCCGCGGCCCCTTGACCCGCCCCAGGTGAGGCCGCGTCTCGCGTGGCGGGGAGGTTCGGGCCGGGCCGGGCCGGGCCGGGAAGCGGCGCGTGAGGAGGAGGAGGAGGAGGCCACCACCGGCCTTCTCCGTTCCTCTCCCGCCGCTGAGGGGACCGAGAGCCCGGCGAGCCGGCCGGGCCTTGGCCTGTGGCGGCGGGCCCTTCCCCGGGGCGCGTGCGCGCCGGCCCGAGGCGACGCGGTCAAAGCCCTCGCTCTTCGCCCTGCGGAAGGCCGCCCGGCCGGTGAACCCAGTCCCTCGATCGGTCTCCGCTTCTGGCTTTGCCCGCCGGGGCTGTCCCAGCAGGGCCCTTGAGGGCCGCGCCCCCGTTTCCCTTCCCCGCCGCCAGGCCCGGAAGCCCCCTCGGCCCGGCTGGGGTCGGGGATCCTCTCTCCGGGAGACATCGGGGCGGGCTGGGGAGAGGCGGCGGAAGCCCCCGCGTAGGCGCCGGTGCTTCGGGGGAGTTGGAGGGGGGCTTGCGGGGCTCCCACGGGGCTCCCGAGGAGAACCGCGCGAGCGCGCGGAGAGACGCCTGGCATGACACCCTCTTGGCGGGCCCTTCGTTCGGGGGGCGGGAGGCGCTTCAGTTACGGGATTGTTTGAGGAGGTCCCTGTTGCCAGTGTTTCACGGCTGATGCTTTGCGTACCGAGCTTTTCCGTCTCCTGTGGCGCTTTTAATAAAGAACAGCAAACTTCTTCATGAATGGAAGTTTGTAAAAAAGATGCAGACTCGTTTCGAAACTTAACAGGCCCGGTCTTGCTGTCTAGATGGCTCACCTTCTGTTTCCTACTTGTGTAAAATTCTCAGTTTGCTATTCATACTTCAGGAGACACGTAATTCTTACATTCGTTTAACTTTTTAGAAACCATGGTTTAAAATTGTTTCGTTACAACTGTTTTTTACCTCTTCTTTAGATTAAGTAACTATGGTTATGCCCTGCAGATCTTTTGGAAATTGTGTTTCTTCAATAACCTGAGCGTTAAAACTTTTTTGTTTTGATCAGAATCATGCTGCAGTTGGCTCCTAATTTGCTTGTCTTCTTTATTATCCTTCAAGGCTCTTATTCTTTACTGTTCTTCATAGATTGTCCTTCAACAAGTGCATTTTGTTTCATGGTTTTCTATAACAGTTGATAAAACCAGGGATTCTGCCTCCTTATCTCAAAACTTTCTTCCTCCCATCAGCCATCTTGCAGGGCTTCTGGTATTTCCAGCTGGGTGCTTGTTATATCAAGTTCAGTATATCCAAAATCTTCTCATCTTTCTTCCCCAAGTCATATTTTTCTCATTCATTCTTGCTCCTCTGTCAACAAACAAGAGACATTAGTTTTCTGTTTGAACTTATCTTTCTCCATTCCTCATATTAGCTGGATTGCTGAATGTATACAGGCTTCCCTCATTTATCTGGCCATTTAGGGACTGGAGCACTGTCAGTAAACTGTATCAGTTGAAAAGCAGAACCCACGTGTATGCTATAGGAAGCATGAAGGACTTAATGGAGGCTCACTTGGGACTGACTGTGTGCTGCTTGCAGAGTCTCAGCTGACTTGGCACCTTTTCTCAGCTCACTTTGCAGGCAGCATGCATGTGGAGCGGTCACAAGTGAACCTCTATAGATATGAAGAACTGATAAAGGAATGGAACCCTCATCAAGTTAATGGAACTTGTCATTAATTCAGAAGTGTCAGAAAAAAGTCATCACATAATGAGACGGGGGCTTCTTGTATCACTTTTCTGCTTAGTTATAACATTGCAAAAATACCATTCAGCTGCTTTTCCCAACAGTTGAATTTCTGGTTCTTAGTTTTATTGTTTCACTTTGACTAATGAAATGCTCTGCTTGGTGGTCTTTGGAAAGTTAGGAAGCCACCTCACGGAGGTTGTTTTTGTTGTAGCCGAGTATTGCCTTATCTAACTGACAGTAGTCCTCCAGGCTCTCAGTGTGGTGTCTTTAACAGCACTTCAGTGTTTAATGCAGATTGAGGCAATTTGAAGACACATACATATGGATGCACACACTTGCACCGGCAGTTGAAGTTGGGGCCCTTTGCTTCTGAAACGTGTGCTCCACCGTTGAGCTGTTGCTCCGTCAAGGATCTTCTGTTATCTTCCTGTGGTCATCTTCTAAAGTTGTTCATATCCTAACCACAAAATGTCTCCCTTTAAATGTCTACAGTGGGTTTCTCCCTGGTCCTAGATCCTACAGAAACTCCTTGTCCTTACATTCAAAACCTCCTGTGGCCTTGCTCCCTTATCTCTCTTTTCTGATAACCCAGCACATTCTTACCTGTGACCTTTGCACATTCAGCGCATCCATCCAGAGGCCTCCAGCTCCCTGAAATAGCTACTACCTTTCTCTGTTACTGCTTCTTCCATTTGGAACTGTCTCCCAGAAAGCTCTATAAAAGCAGGTCTTTTACCTCTGATTCTTCATGAAAACTTTCTCTTCTATAAAGTTTACCATATTCTAACTAAGTTTAAGTGTGTGTAACTGAAATAACACATGCTCTTTTTCTCCTTAGTCTCACCTGTATTTCTTTACTTTCCTCTATTGACTTTTTTGTCTCTCTTTGGGTTGTAAATCCTTTAATATGGTGACCAGTCTTCATTGTTTGTAGGATGTTGGCGTATGTAGATGGGTGCTAAATAAATACACTTGCAAAAAACAGAGTTTGGAAAATACTACTCAGGTAATCAGGGACAATAATGGTACAGCCTTCTAGATGTTAATAGGACTCTCTGCATTCCTCACCATTACCTGTGTTGACTAGGGGCTGGTGGCACTTGCAGTTTAGCAACATCTGAGTTAGAAGCTGATCTCTAATTTGGATTGTAAGAATTGAAATCAGGATCAGTGGAGGTATCAAAATTTAGTTGCAAACAGGAGGTAGTTTCCTTGTCTTTATACAAATTTTAGAGAGACTTAAGAGAGACATAAGACAGTACCGTATTGGGAGTTACTGTGTGCCTTCAAGTCGTTTCCAATTTATAGCAAACCTAAGGGGAACCTTTTGGGGTTTTCTGGGGCTGAGAGTCTGTGATGCACCCAAGATTACCAGCCAAGCGGGAAATTGGACCCTGGTCTCCAGCGTCGTAGTCCAGTCTCAGACTACCACACCATACCTAACACTAATGTGAACCTTTTCTTAGGAGGCAGATACCAGTCGGTAGAATTTTTAAAATTTAATGGCACATTCAAAATAACACTCCAGATTGAGCGTTCATAATAGTATCTTAAGCTTGTCACTTAAGCGTGTTGAAAATACAATGAATTAAAATTCTGTGTTCTTCTACATAAGTGCATAGATCTTGATTCAAGTCACCTTTTGCTCAGAATAGACTCAGTGGATGCATTCGAGTATAGTGTTAAAATTTTATTTTAGTGTTATGTCAGGTGCATGCTCTCTCTTCTGTTCTTTGGTTTGGCAGAGATGTGACTGAAAACATTTGTTTCCATTTTTAATTAACCATTGCTCGGGCTTTTTTTTCTGAACTGAAACAATTTAAAGTGGGTCCTTTCTTACCGTGACCTCCACGTGTGTGATCTCCCATCTCACACGAAGTGTTGGATCCCTATACCAGTGGCCACATGTGCACAGAAGTTCATGCACATCACTGCCATTAGGTTTTATGTGGCATGAACATTCACTTTTTTTCTTTTACATGGGAGTTCCTGGAGCAAACACCCTGCATACACGGAAAGCCCATTATAGTTATTGTTAACTAACTTTGAATGTTACAGGCTTAAGCTGTGGCTTGTCATCCTAGCTTGTTTAGCTAAACCACATTTAAAACTTCAGATTGTGTTTTGTGCACACTTATAAACTCGATGTTTCAGGAGAGAAGCTAGTGCTTTTCAGTCATGTTGGGGCAGTGAGCAAGTTTGTGCGTTTATTGTTAAGCGGTGGTATAATACTACTTTCGGACCAAATCAGCTTGTGGTTACTGTGTATATTCATGTGCACTTTCAAGTGTGTTGTGTTTATTGTTCTTGATAATAATTTAAATACTTTCTGGTGCAAACTTAGAAGGTGTTGTTTGTGATTACATAAACTCATTACTGTTGCAGTGGAACTGTAGAGACAAAACTGTATAAGAAATTTGTGGAACTGTTGTTCACGCTGTCTCATATACCAAAGAAGGACAAAAAGTAGCCCCTTTTTGGCCAGGGGAGGATTGACAAATAAATAAATACTGTGTTCTGTTCTTGGAAGCATCCATGAGAAGTTTCTTTGATAAAATGCAGTGCAGCTCCTCACCCTCAAAAATACAAATGTGAAAGTGACCTCTTAGCCTTTTCAGATTTTATGTGTGTGAGAGAGACATATTCCCTCTCTCCCTCTCTCTGTCTCACTCACACACACACCCACTGCACGTACACATTGCTGGTTTTTTTCCCCCTGCTTCAGCCCTTGGAAAATCCTGTGTGTATGGAACCCCTGGCCCTTCTGTGGTTTTCCCACTGTTGTCATGCATATTCTTGGAACTAAGACTATTCAGTTTTAAACCTTGTGCGTGTCACACATTAATTAGCTCTGATACCATTTAATGTATCTACGAGCTTAGATTGGTTGTAAATTGGTTGTGAAGAACTGTGGGAGTTTGTTTGAAGGGAATGACTCTTGAAACTCATTTGTATTATAGATGGCCCAGATCTGGATTTTGAACCCCCTGTGCTTGTGACATCTCACTAGTAAACAAGAAGTAAAAAGCCTCTGTTGAGACATAAAAATCTCAAATTCAAGATCTGTTTGGAGAAACGTACAGAAAATAGCACTTGACTTCCCTGTAGCCTATTCTCTTTTTTCCTTCCCTATATTAGTGTTTGCTTGTTTTACTAGCTTAGAATTAGAGCCCCTTTATGGGTTATATAGCAGCCATGTTTGTTTGCCCTGACAACAGGGGTGTAGCCCTGGAAAACATATTTGTATAAAGGGTGAAGCAGATGTTAGTTAGCCCTTCTGGTATGTCCTGCTGTTTTAGAAATTTCACAGCAGATCAGCTTAGCTGCCTGTGATTTCTGTAGCTACCTATGATTTCCAGCACACATACTACAGTGACTGACTCTTTGGAAATGGGCGTGGGAACAAAGACATACTCAAGCTGAGGTCTGAGCACTGCCTGTTTTGCTGCTAAGCTGTTAACAGGGTGCTTGAGTGAACAAGTTCTGTTGCTTTGGATCAGTTGAGCAGGTATGTGGCAGTTTGTATGCCTGTCTCAGTGTTCAGGCACTCCTCCCTTCAGCCAGTGTTATGCCACTGCTGGGATTTTGAGCACATCCCATATATGTAGCTGCTTCCAATGACAAGATTCCAAAGTACAACTTCAGCTTGTTTTGTAACACGGATGGGCTACCTGTGCCCCTTCAACCTAATTTTATGCAGCTCTTGGCAAGAGCTCAGGCGTCTTGAGCACCTGTTTGCCGCCCAGTAGCCCACACAGGTGTGGGAGAGAGCAAGGACGCAAAAGGTGGAATGGCTGGGTTGGCGGCGACGGCTCTGGCTTCTCATTTGATCCACCGCCAACACGCGATCCCTGACTGATCACTTCTGTGCAGATGAGGCCCATGACAGACAAAAAGTTTCCCCACTTCCCTTGTGGTAGCATAGGGATAACATCAGGCTGTAAGAAAAAGGTATATCTGCATTTGTGTTTCAGCAGTTGCTGTTAAAAGTTAATTATTAGGCTTATTCCAATACGCCAAGCAGAACACTAACTGTTTGTGACCCTGCGTTGTTTGGACTGGATCCGCTAGCATGTCCAGAAGGTCCGGATGCTGCTGTTTGTTCTTGTTTATCACTGTTCTGTAGCACTTGCGATGTAACGTTTCTTTTATAGGTTCTTTCCATGAATACTGATTCTTTGCCTTTGAGTTTGTCATAGAAGTTTTTTGAATTTTGCAACACCTATGTGAGATGAGGTATACTTGTACCGTTTCTTGGTTGAAAAAGAAGTATGAAAGTTAGGAAACAAAGAAATAGAATACGAAAACAAATGGAGAGTTTAGGAAACTCAGTTGCAAGTTAAGGAAACACAATGAAAGGTTGCATGAAAACCAGAAAAAAACACGTCATCACTTTTGTGAGACTGTCATGTAGCTCATTGTTCCCTAGTTTCAGCCTGGTGGGAAGAGTGAGAAAATCGGTATATCTAGACCACTGGTGAGCAACCTGTGACATAGGCAGGAGGGATTTGTGGCACAGCTGGATGGGACAGGAAGGCCTGCTGGCCAGGTTATGGTACAAGAAGCCCCCACCTTTTGAGGCTGAGTTATCTCACTTTTTTGATGCTTCAAAATTAAGGACAAGTTCCATTCAAGGGGGGTTCCACTCTTTCATCAGTTCTGCTTGCCTGTGGAGGAGGCTCGCTTCGAATCACGTGCCTGTGTGCGCTACTCATAAAGTAAGGTGAAAGGGAGAAGAAGGTGCTAAGCCAGCTGAGAGACTTTGCAGGCAGCTTGTGCAAGCTCAGTCTCGTGTGAGCCTCTGTAAGTCCTTTATGCATCCCACAGTAGGCCACATGGCTTCTGCTTTTCAACAGTTCCATTTTCTGACAGTGCTCCAGTCCCTGACCTGTCAGATAAGTGGGAGAAGCCTGTATATTATCTTTCTTTCCTTATGTTTGTGCTGCAGCCTAAACTCCATATCAGTTGGTAGAAGCATGGTGTGCTTCCGCATCTGTCACTCATCTGTCTCTACCATAGACCTGACTGAGAGGAGGATAATTGATTTCTTTTCTCCTTGGTATACCTTGAGCCAGAAATACTTAATTTTTCCTGTAATCCCTTTGTTCTGTACAGTGGTGTGGGTACATGGCCATTCAGTTATCCATGAGCAGTTATTAGTGAAAGGATGATACATCGTGAAATATAACTTCAACTTTTGAAGCAGTAGTAAAACTTACTTTCTTATTGGTTTTGCAGGTGCCATGGTTCAAAAGAGATTGAGAATACTGGGAAAGAAGAGCTGAAGATACAGCATAAACTGAGATATCGGCTAACTGGGGAAAAAAATTAACCTGTCTCTGAGGTGACTAAAGGGGAATAATGGTGATTTTGCGCCGGGCTCGGCCGCCTGCTTCCGCCCCAACCAGCAATGAATCTTGACTCGCTCTCGCTGGCCTTGTCTCAAATCAGCTACCTGGTGGATAATTTAACCAAGAAAAACTACCGAGCCAGCCAGCAGGAAATACAACACGTGAGTAGAAAATAACACAAATTTTTTTTTAATAGAAATGGTGCTGAATGAAAAAGGATCTTTAGTTCATTGTGGTATCATCCAGTTCATTAGTATCTTTTACATTCCTGATTTTGGCTGGTTGAGTTAATTTAGACTCAAGGATTACAAATCCAGATCTTACCATTTTGTACTTCCTTGGAGTTGGTGTTTCTTCATGTTAAATTGCACTGCTTTTGAGAGAGCATGTTGAGTCACTCCCTTGTCAACAGGAGAAGCACAGGTGTCAAAGTTGCCTTTGGATAATCTCTGGGCGTAAGTTCTCCCTCTCTAATCACGGGCCACTTCCAAAAGCATTTCCTGTATTGCAGCCTTTGGAAAGCTATGAGGTAGGGTCAAACGAAGAGGCGAGGGAGTTTGTCCTCAGTCCATCTAGAAGTAAGAATCCCAAATTGTAGCCAGTCAGTGACAAGAGAGCCAGCATGGCTGTCGAACTGCCTCTCATATATGGATCCTCTTGTGTGTAGGAGGATGAACTGATGAAGGATATAAACCTCAAAAAATCAGTTTCCCCCTCACTTGTTCTGCCCAGTTTCTTCTATACCACTGAGAGGGCTTCAGTTTCAAAGAACAGTTTGAAACCTGAATAATTTAAGCTTACCTATTCAACTCATACACCATCCAGTAGGAGCAAATAGCCAATTTTGGAGGAGTAGCTTTGTGCTACCAGAAAAGTTTGCTGAAGTGAGCAGTTGTAAGCTGTGAGTAATTTCATGAGTTTAATTTTTTTTTAAATAACATTGGCTTTGGTGCAGGAAGCAGTGTATATAAACTTATCCCCAAAGTGTACAACACTTGCATTTTCTAGTAGAAAAACACAAATGCAGGGGAAAAATATCCTTGTTATAAACTCTCTCTATTCAACACATTTGATTGCAAAATGTTGGAAGAAAAGCAGATATTTCAGGAAGGAGGACCCTTGTGGACTCAGCTTTGCAACACTTGAATTTTTTGTTTTTGTGTTTTTTCTCCTAATTTTTGGTTCTCTGTTTGTTCTCTGAACTCATTCACTGGAGGGAAATGGGAGACCTGCTTTGGTAGCTTACAAGCCATTTGCTGCAGCTTTTTGGGTGAGGGTGAGAAATTGACCAGTAAATAGAGAGTAAGGAAAGAGGATATGTGTGGGGGTGGTGGTGGTGGCAGTAAATAAAAAAAGAGGGAAACATCAGTAAAAAGGAGGATCTTTTATTTTTTTAAAATTTTCTTGGCTCTGTAGGCCTCTTCATTGTTTAAACTTAGAGGCTGACCATTAGGTCACATCTCCATGGCTACTGCAACATTATAACTCTGTCATATCCTTACCACTTCTGCATGACACATTTTTCTTTCTAACACTTGCTGTTTCAGTTAAGGGGGCACAGTCTTTTGACTCTTCTCAGCAAAGTACCTTCCCTCCTTGCGTTGCTGTCCAAACTTTCTGCTGCTATGGAGACTCACAGAGCTGCTGTTCTTTTAAGAGCCCCAATATTTGCCAACTTCTTTCTTTGGAAGAGTCCTCTCTTCTGATTGTCCTGCGTGGCTAATTGCCTTGGAAGCCCAAGAGGAAGATCAGAGGAGGGCTTTTCTCAAAGTGTGAGCCCAGAAGCCTCGTGAGGTTTTGAAATGTCTGTGGGCGGGAGGAGGCAAAGAAATTGCTCACAGAGAGAAATTCATTGAGTAAGAAAGCCTCACCCATGTCAGTGCCCGGTCGCATTCTTCTTGCTGCTAAACATGTTTTGCTGGAATGCCCACAATTTTTAAATGCATGGCAGGTCTTGTGGCATCCCTAGTTCCCTGAGGAAGCTGAGTGTGTTTATCTTGGAGAAGAGAATGCAGAAAGGTGACATGATAGCTGTCTTTAAGTATCTAAAGGGACATCATGTAGAAGATGGAGCCAGCTTGGTTTCTGTTGCTCCAGAGACAAAAATATGAACCAGGGGGATTCAAATTACATGAGAGGAGATTCCACCTAATCATTAGGAAGAGCTTATTTACTTAAGAACTGTTTGAGGGTTGAGTGAACTGTGTCGTTGGGTGGTGGCTCTCCTTCTTTGGAGATCCTTCAACAGAGGTTGGATGAACATTTTTCAAGAGTGCTGTAGCCATGATTGCCAAGGCTACAGCAGTACACACACACCCCGCATATCTGTTCCCCACACGATGATTTTAAAAAATTCTGGTGATGCAGGGCATGCACGGAGTCATTGCAGATCTCTGACCCCTGTCAGTTGTCCACCTCTGACCTAGAACATCACATGACATACCGTGGTCCCTTCTTGGAGTGCAAAATGAAAAGCTGCTTCCTTATTACTACATCCAGCTTTAGAACGTACGGTATGTGGTGGTTGCTGTGGCAGCAGCAGGAGCAATGAAGACATCTTGGCTGTCCCATTTGAATACATGGTTGCTGGTTGTGGCCAAGTGAGATGTTTGTCACACTATACAGCGGGCCTATGAGAACTAATGAATAAATAAACCTTGGATTCTGCATTTGGAATTGTGTGGATTGTCCTAATTATAACTGTATTCTTTGCACCGTCCCAAAAGA
Organism: Cyclura pinguis; assembly: GCA_030412105.1. Lineage (NCBI taxonomy): Eukaryota > Metazoa > Chordata > Lepidosauria > Squamata > Iguanidae > Cyclura > Cyclura pinguis. Next base: position 823,888 of record CM059607.1, read on the forward strand.
GTGAGCGAAAGATTGGTTTTGTGACCTGTGATCACAAGGCTACCCCAGTGCAAAATTGTTCCAGCAGATGGCTTTTCCCACTCTTGGGCACTCCCAAGAGTGTTAATTTTGGGATTAAGGGCAGTAGACTTCCTGAAGCCCCAGACGTCCTCTCTAAATAAAAGCAAGAAATTAGGAGTGTACTTCTCTTTGCTTCAAGTCTGGCTTTTGTTCCTGTTCTCTGTGAGCCACAGTGGGTTCTGAGGGCCAGAATTTGGCTCCTAGATTGCAAGGACATATCCACCCATGATGCGTTGAATGATGCTTCATTGGAATATAACTACAATCTGTGGCTTATTTGTATGACCACAGAGTACATACAGTTCCCTTCATTCAGAGGGACCCATAGAACTTTCTGTTCTCGTTAGTGCTCATCTGTGTTGCTGTGCTATCTGAGAGTCTTCCTGAAGAGTGTTTGGCACTGCCTGTGGCTTTGAACCTTGCCACTAGTTTTCTCTCCCTCACGTACCATGGAGCCCTTTGAAGCTGGGATTGGGAAGCGATCCCTCCCAGCACTTAGTCCTATGCTCCTTGTTCTAGGGGTAGAGTGTGGGTGCAGAGTGGCTTTTAGCTCATTCTGCTCAACCTGAAACTCTTTGGGACTCTCCTCATGTCCTGGAAAGCCAGGCATGAGGCCTCCTCCACTGCCAAGAAGGGTAAATGTATGGCTGGCCATGCTTTCAGTCTTCCAGGTACAAGGACTTCAGCTGCTCCCCTAAGTCTCTTGGCAAGACAGAGGCTTCTTTTCCCCGCTGCTGCCTAGAACAGAGATCTCACCGAGTGCTGCAGGAGCTAGCCTAGTCGCCTATATTAATCAACACTTCTGTCATGGTTGGGCAAAGGGAGATCCTGGGGACTACTGGTTTAAAATTGGTCAAGACATATTGGTGGGAGAATGGCATATACTCTATCTGGAGCTGCTTGGAGGAAAGGTGAAATTGCAGTAAATGCATAAAACAAGGCAGTATTACGGCCATACAGCTGCAGGCTTTCTTGTGATCTACAGAGATGATTGAAAAGATGATCTGATGAGGAAGATGTGGTAAACTAGGTTTACCACAAACTGTCTAAGAATCCATCCTGTGAAGGTGAGAATCTTTGTGCCAGGGTCATCAGCCATGGGTGGTCATGTACCCTTTCTCTTCTGGGAGCTAGGGTGAAACCCTGATCTCTAAGCCATGTCTTTTCTGTGGAAGAAGAGAAACCTCCTTGGATCCAGCTTTTAATCACCCTGTTGACTCATGCCTTGCTCCACTCCCCTTCCCTGAGTGGGCACTGTCTTTTCTGTAAGCTTTCTCTTCCTGTTTGAAGGACTCTTGCAGCAAAGTACTTTGCACACGCCTCCTACAAACTCCATTTAATTGCTCTGCCCCATCTCGTATCTTCCTTGCTCCCTCACTCTTCAAAGCTTTCTGTAGTTTCTCATACTGCCAGACCTATTTATACTTGCTTGGAGTGCTTTTAGGGAACTGACTGCTTAAACCATAGTATCAGTTGTAGAGCCATCTGTTGATTTTGACTGCGGGTACTTAGCAGTCTAATTGAAATGTTATGTGTTTAAAGGATGCCTGAGGAAGTGAGTCAGAGTGCATTGCACGTGGTTGGTGCTCATTTCAGTACTTAAGTTATTCAGCTCTGTGGCTCATGAGGCAGCAGGAGGGGCCTTCTAGGATCAGACAAAAGTCCCATGTAGCCTAAGCCTCTGGGAAGCCCACAAGCAGGACGTCGGTGGAACCGGGAACTATCTCTCATTGTTCCTCAGACACTGGCAGTTTTGAGTCATATACTTTGAACCTGGAGGGTAGCTACAGATGCACTTATCTGCTATGAATTTTTGGAATGCTTGTTTTAAAGCCAGCTAAGCAAATGGTCGTTGCCGTGTCTTGTCAGAGTAAATTCCTTAAGTTAGCTTGCTTATGGGTGGTATCATTGGTAGGACATGACACATGGCTTTCCTGATATCGGTTTTCTGGTTGTGGAACCTGCTCATGAAAGAAGTTAGGTTGGCCCAGAGGGCCTTCCAAAATGGTGGACATGTCCTCCACACCCCCTAGAGTGCATTTGAGGGACATTCCGGGGCAAAAAGAAATTTTTGGTTGTGATGTTTCCTGCATGTCAGGGGGTCGGACTGGATGACCCTTTGGTTTCTTCCAGCACTATGATTCTATGTATGTTAAAAGTATTTGTAAAAAATGTGAAGTGGATGGTGTTCTTGGTTATAGCGCCAGAATTTCTGCCTTCATTGAATCCTACTAACATTTGGTTAAGAGCAGTTACAGAAAATTAACATTTCGTTGGGGAGAAGCTAAGTGGAGCTGTAAGGAGTACCAGAAGGAGGGCTCTTTCTCCCCCTAAGCAACAATTTCTGTTCTCCCTACCTGTTTCTGGTCATATCACTGGGCAGAAGCTAGCAACACAGAGCCCTCATGTTTTGTTTGTGAATATTTCAAAGTGTTACTGGATGAGCGGGTCCCTGTAGATAGTGGTGAAACAGCTCACTTATCTAAGCACGGACAGCTTAAGCAGGTGGAGCAGGTAGGTCTGGACCAAACTGTCTATTCCCCAAATTAGGCACCATGGAAATTAGTGTTTTGGTTTGTCCTTTCTGTAATTTCCTTGGATGACTTTCTTGTACAAATACAGTCCCTGCAGTTACCACCACACTGTTTGGAATGGACTCTAATGAAGCTTGTGTTTTCTTCTTTTTTCCCCCCATTCTCCTTGCACGTAGATTGTGAATCGGCACGGCCCCGAGGCAGACAGGCATTTACTACGCTGTCTATTCTCACATGTGGATTTTAGTGGCGATGGTAAAAGCAGCGGTAAAGATTTCCATCAGGTAAATTCTGCACTTGAAAAAATTTGAGCTAGTTTGTTCTTGTATTTGCTTTTTATTTTCCCTTCCTCTGCAGCGTTCAGTTCACACCAGGGCATCGGTGACAAAACCCATGGTGAGAAATTATCCAATAAAAGCAGTTATAAAATGAAACAGGGACTAGAGTCCAGAGGTGGCTGTCGGCTAGGGACAGCTTCTTCAGGAGAGTTTTCAGCAAGAGCTTCTGCAAGGAAAGCCTTTGTTTTAATTGTTCTTGTCTAAATTTCCACAGAGAATGGAACAATACTCAGGACCTGCTCTGAAGTTCTAGGATGGGCCTGGGCAATGTGTAGCTTAATGTTGCTGGACTGCTTTCTCCACCTTTGGCTCTGCTGGCTAGGGCTGTTGGGAGCTGCAGTCCAATGACATCAGGAGGTCTGCCCTTTATCCATCCTTGTTCTGAAAGCCTAGCGGTGGGGGAGCCATGTTTTCACTGTGGCTGAGTCCATGAAGCACTGCATCTCTGTGAGAACTGTTGTAATAGGGCAGCTTGTTAAGCATGGTGTCGTGGTTAGAACGTTGCACTGCGACCCTGGAGATCACAGTTCGATTCCCTTCCCAGCCATGGAAACCCACTGGCTGACCCTGTGTGCATCACACAGTCTCACTCCCAGAAAGCCCCGTGATAGGTTTGCCTTAGGGTCGCCGTAAGTTGGAAACGGCTTGAAGGCACACAACAGCAACAATTAAACTGAAAATAGAAGTACTTTCACTATTATACGTTCACATGAATTGCTGTAACTATTACCATTCTCTAAATCATCAGTGGAGAGTTGAGTTACTCTTTCAGCTTCGTTCGCTGACACTCCTGCACAGTGCTGTTTCTGAAACCATCAGTATTTGAACTGTGTTTATCAGAAGTCTCAACATTTAAATAGTAGAAAACTGAATATCACAATGCTTTTTAAAAAGGCATAGCAATTATTTGGCTTGCTGATACTGTAGTAAATTTTCACTCTGCTTTCATTTTGTTAATGGAGTATTATATTCATAGCAGTAGTCGTATCAGTTTTCACTACACATACTAAGACATGTCTGCAATGGGTGTTCATTGGAATGTAAGGCCAGCCATGTTCAGACTGCAGTATAATATTAAAAATAACAGTTAAGCGCTCCACTGTAAAAAGATAGCTTGAACATAGTAGTCTGGACGTAGATGAACCGTGTGTCTCAGGTGTGTGGTCTGATTTAGAGTCTTGGTTCAGCAGTGTCCTTTTATTTTATTTTCCAGACTCAGTTTCTGATCCAGGAGTGTGCGTCATTGATTACAAAGCCAAACTTTATTTCGACGCTGTCCTATGCTATTGAAAATCCATTGCACTATCAGAAGGTTTGTATGGACTTTGTAAAGAGCTGCAGTTGTGAATACACTAAAGAAAGGCCTCAGTATGTTGGCACTGAGCTAATACAGTAAAGTCTGTGGCTGTTTATATTACTGTTGCTTGGTATTTAAATGTCAGCAGTATGCATAATCTCAATACAGCACAACTGAGGATTTTACAAAAAATTGAAAAATGTGCATCTAAGAAGGCTCCTGGTGATTACTCCATTTCAGTTCAGTTTCTTCATCTCACCAATATTCAGAGTTAAGGGAGCAGTATGTTAAAACATAAAAACAAGCAGATTTAGAACAGTTAAGATTTCTTAAAGGAGAAGCAGCAGCCAGGATATGGTGCCCAGTAGATGCCAGCCAAAATATGGTCTTCTACAGGCTCTAGAAGATACTCAGGCTGTTGTAAGTCTACAGAGGGAGGCCTTTTCCAGTTATGGGGCACTTTAGCTCAGCACCTTTCAGCATATATGCAGTGTCAAGTTGATGCACAGTTTGTAGGTGTGAGATGACTCTCTTTTGATCTAAGAGGATGCAACATAAGGGGGGGAGGTCCTGATAACAGTGAGAGCAGTAGTCCCTGGTTCTGACCTAGAGGTCATCTTGGGACGTTTCTGAGAAAAAAAAATTGTGTGTGATTTGCAAAATAATATTATTTTGACACGTGAGGAGGACGTGGGGCTGCTTGCAGCCTGAGAGTCAGACTTTGCCCATCCTGGTGAAACTGGTCCACCATCTTTCAAGCAGTGGTCATGACAGTGATTTTACTTTGGTGCCCCAAGCAGTAGGTGAGAACAAACATCAGACCTAACCTGGATATAGCTAGGTGTTTGGAAGAAACCCAAAAGTAATAAAATCACCACTGTTGGTGTGTGTCTTGAACACCATTTAATGCAGAATTCAGCTGCTCTCTGAGAAAAGAACCATCAAGTAAAACCGGTAGAAAACTGAATGAAGGATAAGAGAGGCCAGTGTAATTCTGTGGTTGTGTACAGACATCGGCAGACCCCCGAGTATCTTAAAGAGATAATAGACACATGCTTTGCCTTGTGTTTGAGGATTCCCTTTCCTGATTCCCAAGGAGCTTCAGGGACCTAGTGAGTGGACTGCATCCTTCCTCTTCTCGGTAGAGAATTCAGTTGCTGGTCACATAGAACATTCTGTTAAGAATCATAAATGTAACCGTTTTTGTTATTTCTTTTATTTCAGAGTCTTAAGCCGTCACCCCATCTTTTTACTCAACTGAGCAAAGTTATCAAATTAAGCAAGGTTCAAGAGGTGGGTTAGCTCATTCTGTTTTAAGACTTGAATTACTTATTGGCAGAAGGGGAGAGGGGGTGATTGGCAGAGTCTGACGATGGCTGGCGACTGGCAATGCCAGTCTTCACAATGCATTTGTTAAGGAAGCAGTCTTTCTCATTTATTGTGATTTCCCTCATTCCATGTCCATCTTCTGAGGATATCCTAGTTTGGAGTGGAAGCATTGCTAGCATTGCCATCACCCTCCAAATCCTGATCCATCCCACGGGACCTTTGGTGATAGGTGGGAGGGCAGTGGTGTTGAGACATAGAGTTTCCCTTTAGCCAGTCCCAGTCCCAGTCCTGGCATATTATGTATCAAGTGAGCTAAGTGAATGTTTGGACTCACAATTTCTTCTCTCTCTCTCTCTCTTTTTTTTTTTTGTAGGTTATTTTTGGCCTTGCTTTGCTGAACTCTTTCAACTCAGATCTGCGAGGTTTTGGTAAGAGAAATTTAAATTCTACATATGTAGCCATATCTTTGTTGGCTTTAGTAGCTGGAGATGCCTTTCTGAATTGTAGCTTATGCAGTCATTAGTACTCATCATCACCTAGAGCAGGTTGGTTAAATTACAGAATTCAAGGGCTGGAAGGGACCAGACTCAGAGTCCATTTTCCCTATTTCAGGAGTTGTCCTTGGAGTAATTGCCCCCCTCACCCAAGGCTTCTGGCAGGAGGGCCGTTCCCCTTAGAAATCCATCCTGGCCCGAGTGACTCAAGATCTGATGTCACAAAGTACACCTCCCCTGAGCCTTTTCTGGGATGGGAGATTAATTGGAACCACATATCAACTGGTCCAAGCTCTCAGTATACACACCCCGAAATGATGCAGCTAGCAATAGTGAAACATGGTATTCAAAACCACAAGGGCTGAACCCTCTTTGAATAGTGATGTTTCTTGTGCATCTAGTAGCTGGCTCCTTAGGCCAGTTCCAGTTACCAATTGGGTCAAAGAACAGTTGGTCAGTTTTCTCCTTTCAGTCTTACACCATTAACTGTTTGATTTGTTTTGAAGTTATTCCGGTAATCTGAATTTCTTAGAACTTATTCCTGTTCACTTAAATTAAGATGCACTTGAAGGTGAACGTGGGTTTATAATCTGGCATGAGGGTTTGATGGAAGCTGGAGCAGGATCAAAGCAAACTCACTAGGTGGAGTTTGAGTGGAGTCATGGCAGAGTGAGTCAAGGAGACAAATTCCAGCACAGCCAAGGTGCCCTAAGTAGGAGCAGTCGGGTGGCCTGCAAGCAGCCTTTTCCTGCTTCCTTGTAGAAAGGGCTCCTGGGGAACCGAAGCTGAGCAGGTCAGGAAAGTTCAGGGTGGCCTCAGGTGAGCGGAGATGAGATGGTGTTCCCAGACACGGTGATGCAGAGTGATTTCTGACAGGCAGTTCTGGTATGTAGCTGATCTCTTGAACTTATTCTCTGATGATCAGAGCAGTGGGCATGTGTTGTGTATAAATGAAAAGAACAGATGCTTTTTCTTTTTCTGAAGGCCATCCGTTTAAATTTTGTCTCCCCTTTTTCTTTTCAGCTGCTCAGTTTATTAAACAGAAACTTCCTGACCTTCTGCGTTCATATATTGACGCAGACGTCGGCGGAAATCAAGAAGGTGGCTTCCAAGATATTGCAATAGAGGTGCTGCACCTCCTCCTCTCTCATCTCCTTTTCGGGCAGAAGGGAGCCTTTGGGGTTGGACAGGAACAAATTGACGCTTTCCTCAAAACATTACGTAGAGGTAAGTGGGGAGTTGGACACCTCTGTTTGCAACCTGTTGTCAGAAGGAAGACATTTTGGTAGGGAGCAAATTGCTGTGGTAATCCGGAAAGAAGAAAACCGATGGAGTATTGTGATTCCCAGAACGCAAATGCTGAAAGCAAATTTTGTTTTAAGAAATTTGCCAGTTTTGTGTGGGCGCCACATCCCCATTTTACTGGGGTCGGTTGTGCTTTAGAATGTGGATCCATAAAGAGATGTTGGCACAAGCTGCTTTTTTGTAAAGAACCTGTTTGTTTTCGGCAGCACACAGACTTAGTTCTTTTCGAGGCAAGAATGATTAGATATTAAAAGGTAGTGTTGAGATGTGGTGAGGCTTGACCAAAACTTCATAGAATCTTTAATCCTGATCTCAGAGCTTGTTGTTTCAGAAGGGGGTTGTGCACTGCCACCGACCGCCCCCTGTTGTTGCAGCCTTCCTCTTCGTTTCGCATCTCGACTTGGCAGGTAGCAGTTGCAGCGGCAGGTCCTCAGGGTCCCTTAGAGCTCTCGTCCCAGGAGTCGTCGTGCCTAGTGCCTTCCTGTGACAGGCATTGCAGTGGGAGTCCCGTAGTCAGGCATTCTAACCCCTCCCAGCAGACAGATTTGGGAGCAAAGGAAGGAGGCAGCTCACATTGAAAGAATTCTTCTCCCCCTCCCCTTGGAAAGTGCATCGTTTTGTCTAAGCTCATTCCAGATTGGGCTACACACTCTTCTGCTGGCTCTTAACTATATGTTTAAAAAATATCCACCTTTCCCCAGAGGTGCTTAATATTTAACATTGCCCCCCCCCATGGGTAGTTAAGAGTCAAAAGAGCAACACCCAAGGCTGCCTTGTGTTCCTCAGAGCTAAGTTTGGCTTTGAATCTGGTATTTCCACATTCAGATCCAGAGCTCTTAGCCATTGCATCACCCAGGTGATGGGTGAGCAATGACGCATAGTGATGCTGATCTGCTTTTCTGTTTCATTGCTACATGCCAGTGTCAGCCATCCGGATGAAACTCCACAGTAATTAAGGCCAATGTGCACATTTAATATACAACCCTGGGATTTGCCTCTATCCTAAGTTGTAAGGCCAACTCATCACAGGGTGGCTTGTGATAAAATGTTAAAAAAAAAACAGTTGAACAAAGAATACAAGTTAGTGTCCGATGCACTGGTGTAGAGACATACGGACCATTACTTTACTCACGTGAGGTACAACCTGTGTGTGAGGGGGAGGGGGTTTGTGTGTGTTACAGGCCAGGATCTATCTTGCTTAGTTGGGGTCTCATTTGGTGAGCCTTGTAAGCCACCAAAAGGCTCTCTTAGCCAGTGAGCGCATCCTCATTTCTGCAGACAAACAAAGAGGTCCCCCTCTCTGGGTGCTTGATCCTTCAGAGTAGTACAACCCAACCAAAACTGACTGTAAACCCCCCTTGTCATTTGTGATCTTTTCAGCTTGCAGTTATTCTGTCATAACTGGATTGAATTTTAGTCTGCACTTATCCCTCTTGGAACACAGTCATAACATATGTTTAAAGTTTCCGTGGCTTTAGTAATCTTATGAAGTACAGGAAGAGAGCTGAATTGAAACAGCTGGCCCCTTACTTCAGGGTAACCATCTAAAATTTTTGCCATACTGAGTAATCTTTTTATAGAAAATACTATGGGGTGATAATCAGCCAGTGTTCAAAATGAGGCAGGAGACTTTGATTGGAAAGCTGTATTCCTGTAGGAGCATGACGCCTGTCAGTCCTAAAACTGGGCTGCAACATAATTGGCTTTCCAGAGGACTCGTGCCTTCCTCAAGTGCAAAACCTGTAACCTATTAGCTCTGAATTCTACGACAGTGAAAATGAAAACCTTTCTTGTATTGTGCATTTTAATATGGCGAACACATGATGTTGAAGGCTTTTTGTTTGTTTTGCTTTATGCATTTGAATAGAGTGGAACGCTAAAGTGCTCTGGGTTTTTAGATTTTCCCCAGGAACGTTGCCCCGTGGTGCTTGCACCACTCCTATACCCTGAAAAACGGGACATTCTCATGGACAGGATCCTGCCTGATTCTGGAGGGATAGCCAAAACAATGATGGAGAGTTCTCTTGCAGACTTTATGCAGGAGGTTGGCTATGGCTTTTGTACAAGGTATGTTGGCGACTTCTCTGAGATTTAGACTTAAGATTTAAATACCATGAAGTGTGGTTATTTGCTGGTATAAAACTGTCATAAATGAAATGAGTGTGCCTCCTTATTTTTAGTGTGGAAGAATGTCGCAACATTATCACACAGTTTGGTGTTGGAGAGGTCACAGCTGCCCAGGTTGCTCGGGTTTTGGGAATGATGGCCCGCACACACTCAGGGTTGGCAGATGGCATCCCTTTACAGGTGAGTGTCCTAGGTGCTCAGTCGTGCTGTGTTATGGAATCTGAACTTACTTGAGCAGAGTTTCCAGGTGTTTGTGGGCGGAATTACTGTGACATCAAGCAGAATGAGCAGCTTGAAGTATTAAATGATTGCAAGAGGGCTTTTTTCTGACTACGGAAATGAGTGGGAGCTGGTGCCTCCCCTCCAAGTGACCCAGTCCAAGTCTTTCCTGTGGCACCTGGCACTGTAACTTCCCAGTCTGAGGAATTTCTGTGATCTTGGTTGCAGCTTGTTGAACCAGACATTGCCATCCCACTCTCAGTACTGGGACTCCATACAAGCCTTTTGCCTGGTAAAGAAGGTACCGGTGGTACTGCCTACTGCAACAGAGGTTGCTCTTAAGGAACTCTGATCATTTCTGTGATTAAGACATAGGTTCCAGATTATTGACGGAAGCTATCTTCTGGATAATAGAAGTGAACGTAGACAATTTGATCTTAGATAACTCTGTATCTAAATGTTTAATTCGCAGTCCATCTCTGCTCCTGGAAGTGGAATTTGGAGTGATGGAAGAGATAAAAATGATGGAACACAAACCCATACATGGAATGTGGAAGTTCTGATTGATGTGCTTAAGGAACTGGTATGTTGATCCTGATGTTGGGCTTAGGGGAAACTGTGTACTCAGAAATGGGACTGCTTCACGGTGGGTGGATTTCCTGAAGGGCTTTCACTTCTGTGAAGGAAGCTTCAAGCTAAACAAGTGGGTGCCTCTTCCCGTGTTACATGTGGTTGGAAGTACTGGTGGGTGGGAGGTTCTAGCGTATATGTTTGTAAGCTGTGTTACTTAGTCTGTCAAAGATAGCACTCAGAATGAATTGCTTTTGGCTAATTAAAGCACGAGACGTGAACTCTTAAGTCCTTTGTTTAGCCATAATTGTTACTGGTCTGGGAAGCAGCTAATCCAGCCACGGTAAGTGGTATTGTAGCACTGAGTGCTGATGGATGACCTGCGCTGTTCTGTACTGTGGTTATGTCCCTGAATACGTTTATCCCTGGAGAAAGCAGTGGTGATGCATGCCATACATTTAATTAGTGTTATCTCTTGCTTTCTACAGAATCCAACTTTGAACTTCAAGGAGGTTACGTACGAACTGGACCATCCTGGATTTCAAATTCGTGATAGCAAGGGCTTGCAGATTGTGGTGTATGGTGTTCAGAGAGGGTTGGGATTGGAAGTCTTCCCTGTTGACCTTATATACAGACCTTGGAAACATGCAGAAGGCCAGGTAAACCTGCAGCTGCTTTTTTCAATCCGGGCCGTGTGTGTTGCCCTTATCTGAAGGCGTGACAGCAGAGTCAGGATTGTTCAAAGCCCTGCAGTTATTGTGGTGTTAGCAACGAATGCATAAATGAACTGAAATACAGGTCGGTCACAGTCTGCCTGCTGTGGGCACATGAGATTTTCTCCTTTAATTTTAGCACTTGATGGACGTGGCCTTTGGTGATAAGCTAGTCATGATAGAAAAATGGAACTAAAGCTTTTGAAAGTTGTATGGAAAAGTAATAGAATTGCTTAAGAATTTTTTTGGGGGGACATTTCAGATTAAGTGGATAGAAAAATGAAATTACTCTTCCCGTTATGTCCTTTTTTTTTTTTTTTTTTGCAGCTGTCATTTATCCAGCATTCCCTCATTAACCCAGAGATTTTCTGTTTTGCTGATTACTCCTGTCATACTGTTGCCACGGATATCTTGAAAGCACCACCTGAAGATGACAATCGAGAAATTGCCACATGGTAAACAGCGTTAGTGTTCTTAGGAATGTAGTGGCTTCTGTGTTTGACGAAAAGATCAGACTACTCTTGGTTGCTTTCTGACAGCCTTAGGCAAGAAAACCCTGCATCACCAGGTTGTTCTCATACCCAAGCAAGGACGTGCAGCAGGGTTGGGCCACTCATGCAGGAGTGGGGCCCGTTCTGAGCATTAAGTGCATTACCTCACCATGAACAAAGATATACGTAGTGAGAGCCACAGATTACATACACCATATGTATTAAGATGCTCTCAGATTGAGACGGGGGAATGATACTTGGTTGTTCTTTTTTTTTCTTTCTTTAAATGTTTTGGCTTTGGTTTGGATTATGAAGGTTGAATCTTTTAGGCTGGGCTTGGACTAGGAGACCTTTGAATCACCCCTCTCCATTTTTGCCCTTACCTCTATAGGCCTACTACCTAAAGGAGATTAATTCACCTTTTCCTAAGCAGGGAAGAGTAGATGGTCTTCAGCCAAACCTCTGGGTGTAAAAACTTCACCTGGATTGGAGAATGTGATGTCATGGCTCACAAAAAGATGTGGAATGGAAAACTGTCCTTCCCTGTGGTTCCCCATCCCTGTTGTAGGGGGTGAGAGGGGCTCACACAGCCATGAAGTCAAGGCTTTTACTTCCAAACTGTCCTTTTCCCATCATCCGTAGATGCTGAGTGGTAGTCTTTTTCTTATTGGCATGCATATATTTAGGGGTATTTAATTTGATACCCTTTTATTAAATATTTGCACAGACTTCAAGTCAGAATATTGTTAACCAACTAACATTCTTGGACTGCTTCTCTTTCTCTCTCTGTCTCGATCCTTTTAGGAAGAGTCTGGACTTGATTGAGTCTCTGTTGCGGCTGGCAGAGGTGGGGCAGTATGAACAGGTTAAGCAGCTCTTCAGCTTCCCTATCAAGCATTGCCCAGATATGTTGGTATTGGCCTTACTACAGATCAACACTTCCTGGCATACTTTGCGGCATGAACTCATCTCCACACTGATGCCCATTTTCCTTGGCAACCACCCCAACTCGGCCATCATTTTGCACTATGCATGGCATGGACAGGTAAGGGCTTTGCTGTGGTCTTCACTTGACAGCCGAATCCAGATTGGAAGCGTTCATCACCATTCTTGCTACTTTGTGGTGCTCTTTGGAAGAGAGATGGGAGAGGGGGGCTCTACACAGCACTCTTCAGTACCTGTCAGATCACGGTTCGTGATCAATCCCAGGAAAAGTCACTTACATCCTTACAAGTGGCCCACCTGTGAATGTTCATAGATACTATGAACGTACTAAACAGGATTCATTGCTCCATCATTGGAAAGAATAGCGAAGATTTGATCTGAAATCTCCCTTTCCTCTCAGAACCAATCAGAAGACTTGATGGCCTTGGCGCATGCGTTGTGCCTTACGGTGTTGTGCGTTCACTTGGCCACATGGGCAGAGAGTCACTATCGTGGCTGTTGTTGAAACCATTCCAGGCCTATATTGTTGCAGAGTGGACACTTGGGGTGCTGGTTGCTCCGTGCTTGCTGAGACAGCCATGGTTCTCACAGCTGCTAGCTCTAGCACTACAGGAACCGTGGATTCTGCCATCTCTCCCTCATCTGATGTCACAAGGCCCAGTCGTGCACCCACATCCACCTAACCACCTGGCTTCTGAGCAGGAGACTTGGCAAGAGACTAGGTTATTCAGACAGGGTGGTTCATGTTCCCCTTTCTTCTGTTGTAACTCCACCGTTAGGATTTACGAGCTTACCCAGAGAGCGTTCCCCACTGTCAGCCTCAGAGGGAGGCAAGAGCTAACCCACTCTGAACAAATTCTGCCAAGAAAATCCTGTGATCGGTTTGCCTTAGGGTTGACATAAGTCAGAAATAATATGAAGGTACACAACAGCAACAGTCTAAAATGCAGATGTTTCCTTAGGGCCAGTCTCCCTCGATTCGCCAGCTCATCATGCATGCTATGGCAGAATGGTACATGAGAGGGGAACAGTACGACCAAGCAAAATTATCACGTATTCTAGACGTGGCCCAAGACTTGAAGGTGAGTTGGATGTTACCCGTTGTCTGTGTTAAGACAGTTGTTCTGGTGCTGCTACCAGGCTTAGGGTGTTAGGGCAGAGGAAAGCTAAGTATCACAAGAGCAGGGGCACCCAGCTCTTAAAGCAGCATCATTTCTCTAGTACTAAGTACCTTGGTACTGTTAATTTTTTCTGATTCACAGAACTGCTTACATAGTTGGCTGTAGATTGGGAGGGAATTGGTTTCTGAGATTTCTGTAATATCTTCTTAGATTTTCAAAGATTGCAATTATGTGTATGCCTTCAATTTTAGTAGAAAAAGCACATAGGCTTTTGGTAGCGTTGGGAATAATCACTGTGTAACTTTTACCACTGTATCTGTCTTCATATTCAAATGTGAGAGGGTCACATTTAGCTGAAGATGGCACTTCCTGAGGCTGAGATGCATTATTACCAACTTGTAGCTGTTCATTGGCCACAAAATGGATGCATCCTCAGGTTATCTTGCAGTGCAGCCTCTAGTTTCATGGAGTTAAGAAAGAACTCTTCTGAAGCCTCGTTGAAATTAGTGGGGGCCGTGTAACAAGTGGGGTGGTGTAACGTCGTAAGTGGGATATATTGTACTACAGCTTCTGTGTCTCTGAATTTCATGGGCAGGGTGGTGTTGGAATGTAGTAGCTGTAACAGCTGGCGTCATCCACAGAAGCTGCTCTTCTCAGGCTAAGGGGCTGTGGGGTGGGCTGGTTCTTAAGGTTCAGCTCTGTAAGACTGGTGTCAGTGTCTGACTAGGTCTGTGGGGAGTTTCGTCCAGATAGGGAAGATAAAGGGTTTGCTGTGTCGTCTTGCTGAGCGGCCTTTCCTCTGCGGCAGCCTGATCCCATTTCTGGCTAACCCCGTCGAGCACCGTGCCCTGCCCTCCTCTTCCCCCATTTGCCGGTTGTTAGGTTGGAAGAAGAAGCAGTGCGTCAAGGAATTCCCCGGCTCTTGGAACCTGGTTATCCGGTTTCTCCTTCTGTCGTGCTCTGTGTATTTCTGACACAAGGAACGTTGGAAACTAATGTACATAGTGGAAATGGAGTGAGGTGTGACATGATAAAAGAAGCATCGCTCAATACGTTGACTAGCAGTTTTCTAATTATTTTTTTCCTTTAGGCGTTGTCAATGCTGCTAAATGGTACTCCATTTGCCTTTGTAATTGACCTTGCTGCACTTGCCTCTCGACGGGAATACCTCAAACTAGACAAATGGCTCACAGATAAAATCCGGGAGCATGGGGTAAAGCAGGATTTTCTTAATTGTTTTTGCAACTTTTTCTGATGGTAGCAGTCACTTCTAAAAAACAGCAGTAACATTGTTGCGCTACATTTAGTATATTAAAAAATTGTCTTCATCATGCACTCTTGAATGAAAATGTTGAACTAATATATACCTAATGTCACATACCTTTCTATTTTTTTTAAATATTTTTATTAAAAAGTTCATTACATAAAAAAAAGAGTGGATATACCCGATTATCAGATATATCACACCCTCCCCTCCCACTTCCATATTATTTCACTCCAGTTGAGTCTCCTTTGTTTCCATTTACCAAAAGAAAAAGAAAGAATAACAATTACATTTCCATTTGCAGAAGAGAAAAACAATTACATTATCTCTTTCTTGGCTTTCATATACTTTTATATTTTTATCCATTCCAAAACTCCTTTCCATTCCCTTTCAAAGTTCTGGGTAGGTTTATTTTTCAATGAAAATGCTAACTTTTCTGTCTCTACCATATCCAGAACTTTTAACTTCTACACTCCTAAATCAGTATCTTTCTTTTCTTTCCAATGTTGCACATATATCAACCTTGCACCTGTTATCAAATATAACAATATCTTCTGATGACTTCTAATCTCCTTTTGTTGTCCTAACCTATTTAACAAATAAAATTCCGGTATCATTTCAGAGTTCATTTTACAGATTCTTTGAATTTCATCATGTATCCCCTTCCAGAACTTTCCTGCCCTTCCACAAGTCCCCCACATACGAAAAAAAGACCCAATCTTTTCATCACACTTCCAACATTTCGTATTCCCATTTTTAGTTATTTTTTGCAATCTTTCTGGGGTCATATACGATCTATGTAACATTTTGTAAAAGTTTTCTCTTAAATTTAAGTTTGGGGTAAATTTTATATCAGTTTTCCATACTTTCTCCCAAACTTCTAATTCGATCGGGTGTCCCACATTCTGAGCCCATGTCACATACCTTTCTAGACTTAGTTTGCATATTTGAAATCTTGGTTGTATTTGCTTAGCCCCCTGAAACCTGTGCTTCTTCTCTAGGAGCCCTTCATCCAGGCCTGTATGACCTTCTTAAAGCGAAGGTGTCCATCTATCTTGGGTGGCCTTGCTCCAGAGAAGGACCAGCCCAAGAGTGCTCAGCTTCCACCAGAGACATTGGCAACGATGCTGGCTTGCCTTCAGGCTTGTGCTGGGTAAGCACATCTTACCTTCTGTGAAAGACTCTTTGCTGCATTGGGGCTAGTGGTGAAGAAGGTGTGCTAGAAGCCACATGCTGTGTTGCTCAGATCAGCTGTGAGTTCGGTGGATGGCCGTGCCATAACTGTGGTGTGGACAGCATTTATCCTGACAGAGAGTTCTGCTCTTCAGAGTTGTTAGACAGGTTTTCTGGGGACCATAAATATTGATATTTGAGCAGGCCAGGTGGGAGTGTGTCTGTTCTTTCCTATTCTGGGCTGGGAGTTCAGGCAGCTTCTCAAGTTCAGAGAGTCATCCTTGCACTCTGGATATGGGGCTGTCTCAGATAAACCTGCTGTCCTCTGAGCTCCTTGAGTAAATGAGTGTATAGCAAGTAAAAATAGTTTTTTTCTTCCTTCCAACAGGAGTGTGTCTCAAGAACTGTCAGAAACTATTCTCACCATGGTAGCCAATTGCAGTAATGTCATGAACAAAGCCAGACAGCCACCCCCTGGGGTTATGCCCAAAGGACGCCCACCCAGTGCTAGTAGTCTAGATGCCATCTCTCCCGTACAGGTATGTGGATGTCCAAACAAGCCATGGGAGTAGAATTATGGAGGGAACCTCTAATGTGTTTCCAAACCGATTTTCTTAATTCTAAAGTTAATGCAAAGCATACTGGTCCTATCTTCTTTACGTGATAAATGTTGGGCCTTGTAGCTTAAGCACTGTCTTTGAACCTGATGTGTCTTTCATAGCTTCTCGGGCCAAGCAACAGTGCTAGATTGTAAACACTTGTTATAACTGGGGCTATTCAGCTCTTTATTGAAGTGCCCTTTTAAAAACAAGGGACATGTCACTTACTCCCTCCCATCCTCCACCAGTGTCTCATCCAGGTTTAATGGGAAGAAACACTTGTTCCCAGTAAGTATCCTCAGTGGTCAGTTTAAGTGGCCTTGCAGTATTTCTAGGGACTTAATTTAGCACCATTGTGCGTATGGGGATAATTTAAAAAGTAGGCAATTCCTACTGTTTGAATCACTGTCCGTCCTCATTGAATAATTTCACTGTAAGGCTTTTGAACATTCTTCTAAACCTTTTGGAAATGTCATGTTGCTATTGTGTGCCTTCAAGTTGTTTCCAGCTTATGGTGACCTTCAGATGAACCTATCATGAGATTTTCTGGAACTGAGAGTGTGTGACATGTCCAAGGTCACCCGTGGGTTTCCATGGCCATGTGGGGGAATCAGTCCAACGCACAAATCCCTACACCATGCTGGCTCCTAAATGTCATATATACTGTTACGTAAAAATTAGATTTTGCAACTTGAGTTGCTTAGACTACAGACCAAGCCAGTATTATGCAGCTTAAACTTAGAGTCTATAATATGCCATTATGTTCAGATTTTTAATAAATTTCTTTTATTGAGATGGATTTTGAAGTAGAGAAGTGTGCCTAGGAACACAGATCAGGAGCAACTCACCTATGAGGAAGAGTTACAAGATTTGGGGCTTTTTTAGCTTAGAAAATAAGTAAAGTGAAACATGAGTGTACTATAAAATTACACACAGTGTGGAGAAAATGGATAGAGAGAAGTTTCTTCTCATCATAATAATAGATAGAATTTTGGTCTAATCCAGCAGGACTCTTTTGTTAGCAGGGGAGGACCCAACAGATAAAGATTTGATGTCCAATCGTTCCTGAACATATAAGGCTGATCTCAAGAACAAACTTGTTGCTGTCTCCTTTTAATATTAATTTCTCCTCAGATTGATCCACTTGCTGCTGGGATGGCGTCGCTCAGCTTAGGCGGTTCGGCAGTTCCACACACGCAGAGCATGCCAGGCTTTCCTCCAAACTTGAGTTCAGCTTTCAGTACTCCTCAGTCACCAGCAAAAGCATTTCCACCGCTTTCCACGCAAAACCAGAATACTCCTTTTAGTGGGATTGGTGGACTCTCTTCTCAGCTTCCAGGTACTGTTATTTGAGAGGACTTTCTCCTTTCAAGGCCATACTACCATTCTTTCTATAAATCTGTTTCAGGGGGGCACTTTGTGAAGCAGTAAATACTAAGGCTTGGATCCAGAGTTGCTCTTCTGCTCCCTGCAGCTGAGTGTCTGTGTGTGAGAGAGAGAGAGAGATTGAATTTGAATTCCCCAGTCCATCTGCTCCCTGTTCTGCTCTCTTCCTGAGCCACCTCTAATTCCTGAGTTCATATTTTGAGGAGACTGAAAAAAGTACCACTCTGTGAGTGTGAACTTTGTTCTGCTCACTGAAGGAAAATTAGGATCAAAATGTGAGCTGATAGATGTCTCTTTTGTAGTGTGCACACACACAAAGCCACCTCTGAAAATGGAAAAAAATAGTTTGGAACAGTGTGAGTGCTGTTGTGCAGATAAGAGAAATCTTTAATGACCTGTGGTTGCTTTTCAGATCTCAAAAATGTTCAGCGTGTTCTTGCTGGAGATGATAGGATTGTTGTTCCTGCGTAGATAGTAGATTGGGGGGGGGGGTTGCCAGCACATTGTCCCATTGGCCCCATTTAGGCTGAGAACAAATGAGATGTCTTCAGTTGCAAATACAAATAAAAGAATTATTGTGTGTATTTTTCTCAGTAGGTGGTCTTACAACAGGTAGTCTGGGGATAGGAACTGGGGCCCTTGGCCTCCCTGCAGTGAACAATGACCCATTTGTGCCAAGAAAGCTGAGTACATCAGGACTGAACCAGCCTACATTCCAGCAGAGTAAGATGAAACCTTGTAAGTGGTGGTGTTGTCTGATTGTGAAGTGTGACTGTGGTGTGCGGTGAATGAATGTTCCTTTCCAGTGGTGGCGGCAGCTGCCTGGGAACTGCTTTTTGTTGTTTTTTTTAGTTTCTCTTCATATTTTTTCTTTTAAGAACATTGGTTTCTCAGATGCTGTCCCCGGTCCAGATTACCCAAGCCAGTCTTTGACATAATGGGTAGAAATTAGGAGAGAAAAAAGCGGGAAACTACAGCTCTTAGGTGCTGGTTCAAGAGAATCAGCGAGAGTTTAGGTGAAGAGTTAGGTGTGGAATCCCAGATACCTTGTATTAGAAACAGATAAAAGCATGATTCTGGGTTGGGAAGGTTTATCAGGATGCTACAAGTAGTGGCACAGGCTACAAAATACCTTTGGTTTTCAGGCCTACCTAGTTTGAGAAGTATAGCTTATAAATTCCTTAAACTTGAGAATATGGAGCAACAGAATGAACTCTCTGACTTCCAGTTCCTGGCTGGCTGAAGATCTGTGGAAGTGTGTCTGTGGGTAGCGCTCAGCATGCTGCC
Organism: Cyclura pinguis; assembly: GCA_030412105.1. Taxonomy (NCBI): domain Eukaryota; kingdom Metazoa; phylum Chordata; class Lepidosauria; order Squamata; family Iguanidae; genus Cyclura; species Cyclura pinguis. The sequence continues at coordinate 843,140 of CM059607.1, forward strand.
TGACTGCTGCATTCCACACAGTTCCGGACTAAAGACAGATGGTATTTTGAGTCATTGAGATCTGCTTTTCTGGTTTTCAAAATTGTCCTTGGAGAAGTAGAAGTGTGTTCCTTGAGCTAAAGCAGTAGCTGCTCCTAAAGATCATTTTGGTGTAACATATATGCCTCGTGCATCTTCTTGGAGTAACTTTCAGAACCTTCTAGAGTTAAGCCGTTAAAATATTTTGGCACACACCTGTCTCAGCAAGCAGAAGACAAGCCTGTTGAGGTTTGGCCAGTGGCTTCCAGCTCACTCCTCTCTTGGATGACCCTTGTTTGCATTGGCTTGGGTGTGGACGTTCCCTCAAAACCTATAGTCTTGGGAACTGAAGAGAAATTATTGGCTCTCAATGACTTGCCAGGTCTGACAGCATCAGTCAGCTCATTGGCTGTCTGCACTGTGACTGACTCACGTCATAGAGATATTTCTCATCCAGTCCACATTGTTCTTTTTAAGATTTCTGATTTTTTCATGCCATGTTCTCTCTGATTTAATTCATTGATCATTACTGATTTAATTCGTGGATTCGTTACTTCCTGCGGTAATGCTAACTTCCCTATGGATACAATCAAAACCACTGCCGACTTTGACATTGACTGTGCGCCTACTGGTAGTCAGAGACCCACAGCTGTGACTGCTGTGGTTTGGCCACTTGCTTCCTTTGTTTGCATCCCAGACATCCTTCCTTTTCTTGAGGTGGTTATAATATCAGTGAGATGTTGATGGAAAAAAAATATACAGGCTGTATTATCATGAGATCTAATGAGATTGTTTTTTCCCTTACATTTGTATTTTTGTGATGAAATATATGCATATTTCCTGCATTCTGTGAGCTTACTGATTTGTACCTTCCCTTTTCCAACAGCTGACTTATCTCAGGTATGGCCAGAGGCAAATCAGCACTTTAGCAAAGAAATTGATGATGAAGCCAACAGCTATTTTCAGCGTATTTATAATCACCCACCACACCCAACCATGTCTGTTGATGAGGTAAGCTTTGGGTGACCATTTCATCTCTCTCTCACACTTGGCTGTTTTCCTATAACATTGATTTTTTTTCTTTCACGATTATATGAAACATTTGGGTTAGTAGGTGCTTGCAACATTGCTTTTTGTTTGGTTGCAGTTTGAGGGAAATTTAAATTGAAAAGTTCCAAGCTGTATGCCCATACAGTTGCAGACAACTTTTGTGCAAGTGAAATTGGATGTTTTAATTTGTGCTCAGTGAAAAAGGTAACTGTCCCATGAGTCAATAAACTTCAAGGGAACAAAGCACTAAAACCGTATTGGCATGTTTAAAAAGAAGTCCATCTTGCACTAAAACCAGTTGTGAGGCAATATTTCTTTTATCATGGTAGTGCCTCTGTTACACAGGTGGATTTTTAATTGGGGGGGGGGGGGTGTCTCCTATACCAACTCAGCACTACTTAGGAAAGAATGTTCCATCTGCTTCACTTTAAATGTTAACATGACTCAGCAGGATGAATGGGATCAGAGATCTTCCCGTTAAATTGCATTTAAGTCTAAATTTTATGGGTATGGAGAAACATAGTTTAATGTGCTGTACTTCCAGAAAGAATTTGAAAATGATCATGATAGAAAGACTTCAAAATATCTAGTGCAGTGAATTAAACTCTAGTGGATGTTGTTGTACGAGGCCATCTCTATTCACAGAGGAAGTATTCTTCCATGAGCAGCCTTTTCTGTTTAAATGTATGGCATTGAGTTCTGCCACACTTCAGACTGAAGTGAGGGAAGGAGATTTTTCCTAGCAAGCTTGGAAGCCCCTTTGTGAAAGGGCTGAGCATGAATGAGTCTCTTCATAACATTCTGGTTTCTTTACAGGTGTTAGAAATGCTGCAGAGGTTTAAGGACTCCAGCATTAAACGGGAACGCGAAGTGTTTAACTGTATGCTGAGGAACTTGTTTGAGGAGTATCGGTTTTTCCCCCAGTACCCCGATAAAGAGCTACACATAACGGCCTGCCTCTTTGGTGGGATAATAGAGAAAGGACTGGTCACATACATGGCCCTGGGCCTGGCCTTGCGCTATGTTCTTGAAGCCTTACGAAAGCCTTTTACCTCCAAAATGTACTATTTTGGTATTGCTGCACTAGATAGATTTAAAAATAGGTGAGTGTCTTTTTATAATATTTCCACAAATTCATGGAGGAATCTTTAACTCTGCCTCTACTTTAGCAATATATATTTAGCTATGTAATACATGGTTAATGTAATGTTGCACTTATTAAATGTTTCCCACAATAGAAGTATAAATTAAGGTTCATTTAATAAAGGAGATGCATATTTTAGTATAAACAGAACAAAACTCAATTGGAGGCAGTTTGGATATGGCCACAATTGCCTTCACTCAGTCTTGAATTACATGCTTCAGAATAAGGTGGCATACACTTTAGCGTGGTTTCTGAATTGAAGAGATTCCCACATCACTGTTACTGTATGTGAAGCTACCTTGTGGCAGCTGATGACACATAAAGTTATGAAAACCAGGTCAGTCTGGCCCAGTTTTAGCCCATAGAAATGAATGGGAAGAGCCTCTAGAAACCAGCTAATTGGCTACACTTACCAGAGGCCATCATGTCAGACTGCTGGTAAGTAGTCCCTTTTCTGTCTCACACTACAAATCAGTCTTGAGTCCCGTTTCCCTCTTTCCCAAAGCAAACAAATCCTTCTCATATCCCCAGTGCCAGTTTTTCTCTCTCCTATAGCTCCTGTCTGAGCTTCGTTCACACTACCATTGTGTGCTCCTTTGTGTCCCTTGTGCGCTCATACAGTCCCTCCGGCCCTCAGTGACCAGGTGCCTACCATTTCCTCCACATGTGTTCTCTTCTCTCCTGGGAGCTGAACTTGGAGCAACCTAAGTACCTGCATATCCATGTGGAGAAAACCTTGCCAAGGGCAAAATGCTTTCTGAAACTGCAAAAGGTTTTTGTTGTTGTTGTTAAATTAAAAACTGAGATTCTCAGAATTTAACCATGGAGTTTTGGTCATTAATGCAACTAGATGTTTCTAAGTATAATACTCCTGCTGGGAGGTTGTGTAATTTCTCTTCCAGTAGTGCGCTGTAAGGTTTTACATTCCAGCACAACAGACTTTAGCTTGTTCCACATTCAGTAGGGATTTTACTTCAAATAATTGCAGGGGTTCTGCAGCAGTCTAGCGGATAAAATGAGGTAGTGTGATGGACACTGAAGTCCTGTGCACGTTATTGTTTACCAGACAATAAGTCCAACTCAGTTTATTGGGACAGAGGCTTTGGGGTGGGGTCTGTTAAATATTTTTGGTTTCAAGCCAAAAAATGTTAATAACCAAAAATCTTGGGTGGGGTGGGAAGCGTCCCCTGTGGCCCTCCAGGGGAAGGTGCTACCCGCCGCTGGGCCACTTCAGTGTCCTTCACATGGCCGAACCAAGAAGCCCTCAGAACAGCTCTGTTAATGTAGGTGGAGGTTAACCTTCATGATGATGTGGTCTTGACCGCGGTGGTGGTGGTCTTGATCAGGCTTTTTATTTTCTCCTACTAATGGATAGTTTTACCATTGACAGATTGAAGGACTATCCTCAGTATTGTCAGCACTTGGCTTCTATTAGTCACTTTATACAGTTCCCTCATCACCTGCAGGAGGTGAGTGTCAAAAGCTGTGGAGAGCAATGGAATAGTGGGGAGAGGGGCGCGGTCCTGTGTGAGGAGCTTGCTTTGCCTGTTGAGATGCTTCAGCTTCCTCTTATGGGGCTTCAGGGTCGGTTTGATGGAAGACACAAAAGGAAACATAAATGTTCTCTGTGAACAGCCCCACCACCCCTGTGTCCGAGCAGAATAAAACATACAGAAAGTTTCTGTAGCCCTTTGCCCCACTCCAAGTGTTTATTACATTCCTGCCAAAAAGCTTTGTTACCAAGCTGGGTTGTAGCAAGGATTTTCTAGAAAATAATCCATGCCGCTAGGCACAGCAGTCTGTCTGCCCAGACCTTCTGAAAGCGATCAGAACCAGGGATAGTGCAATTAGGATCCTGGAGGTCTGGTCCAAAGGCTGTCGTCCAAACACTAAAAGCAATGTTGGTTTGGGGTTTCTGCATTGGGTGCCGTGCAGGGTCAGCGGTGGGTTGATGCGTTGTTTATGCAGTGCTGCACATGGCTTGGAGGGCCTGGCCAGCTGTAGTTTTTATGCCTTTGCTTCAGAAGAGAGGGTACTGAGGCTGACTGACTGTTCCCATTGTCTTGTACCAGAGGAGAACAGCTTCAGTTGTTGCTGATTTTTTTTTCGTTGTTCAGAAGATAGTCAATGATTTGGAGTAGTTCTGCTGTGGGGCTACGTCACTTCTTATTCCCCTTTCCCCTCATGGAAGTCTGTATGGAAGGTTTACCCGCCTTCACTGCAGCAGGTCCCAAAGGAAGAGAGCAGGGGTGGGCAGAGTGTGGCCCGCTGGCCACATGCAGCCCCCAGACTGGCTTTTATTGCTCTCAGGGACGCTGGAGGTTGGTTCCCTCCCCCCTTTTGAAATGAAGGGTTGAAAGGAGACGACGCTCCATGTGCTGTGTGACACTCAGTAACTTTTATTTCAAATAAATGAAATAAAAGTTACTATCATACAGCACTTGGAATTTTGTCTCCTTTCAATCCTCCATTGTGAATGTGTGCTTTGCAGTTAGTTGCTTTTGTTCCAACTTTTTAAAAACCAGAAGTAAACTGGAAGGGACTTCCAGTCATTTTCAGTTTTGAAAGAAGGCTTTTCCTGACCCTAAAATGGCTGGGGAGTGCTAAAAACATGGCAAAAATGACCCTGACAGCCCCTGGAGGGCACTGGAGGATATTTGGGGGGCATATTGGGGCGGTGTGGTGGAGGGTGCGCGGCCTTGGGGTGTCCTGGGGAGGGAATGAGGACCCTTAGCCTTCCAGAGTTGCCCACCCCAAAGTAGAATATTGTAGAACCTGCCTCCAGAGTTGATGTGGCACAGCTTACTGATCTAGGCTAGCCCTGGCTGTCACAGTAGCAAAATGAGGGCTCCTTTGGAGATTATTTTTAGTATCTCCACGGTAGCTGGATTTTGATGGTTTGTTTCCCAAGAATATCTTGATCAGGAACTTGTGGGTGTTGTTTTTGTAGTATGGAAGTTCTGTGATTCGTTTCATGCCCCTTGGGTGTCCATAAGTTTTAAGAATATCATACCTCTTGCCTGTTGCAGTACATTGAATATGGACAGCAATCCAGAGACCCTCCCGTGAAGATGCAGGGGTCCATCACCACCCCTGGAAGCATTGCACTTGCCCAGGCCCAGGCCCAGGCCCAGGCCCCAGCTAAAACCCCGCTTGCTGGTCAAGTGAGCACTATTGTGACCACCTCCACTACCACCACAACTGTGGCAAAGACTACAATCACTCCCGTGGGTCGAGTCAGCTTCAAGAAGGATGTGCCGGTAAGTAAATGAGCTGCCACTTGACGGGAATGAACATGTAGGGATGTATATGAGAGGGGTTTTTTTTAAGCTTTGGAGAAAAAACATTTGGCCAGTGTTTTGTGTACACTGTTTAGAGGTTAGTCATTGATTGGTTAATTGATTGACTGATTGATTGGAGCAAAGCCATTTTAACCACATTTATTCAGAGAATTTGTTATTTTGTTTGCTACACTAAGTCAATTATCTGTTTTTTAGGTCCCTAGTTAAGTTGGTAACATATCACACACTTAGTTTTTGTAATTTTGGGTGGGGTTTTCTTCTCCCTGCCTTGCATTTTCACTTTGGAATCTTCTAGATTTTTGTTTCCTTCCCCTGGAAATCTCATGAATGGCATGGAGTCATCCTGCAGAATCCCTTTCTCTCAGTGTCTACACTTCTCCAGCTGTTTTTCATCTTGGCTTTGTTCCAAAGTCACTGTGTAACTCCAGTGTATACTCTCCATTGTCCCCCCACATCAGATAGTCAGCCTGTTAGAGCACAAGATATTGACACTTTTTGCATATTGGCATAACAAAAACTGGTAAAGGAACATCTCAAGTCTTCCAGGTTAGTCGTGGTCCAGCCACCTTTGAACTGAAGAACTTCAAAAACATACTTGAAGAAGAAACAGCTGAATAAAAATTGGTCAAGAGGTTGAGCTCTTATGTCCTGTACTTTGTGTATGGATAAAGTTTTATGTTACTGCACATATTAATCAACTCATCTATGCAAGGATGTCTCTTATATCCCCCAAGAACTGTTTTTCAGTTAGCAGTTTTTAGGCAGTGTTCACTGACCAAGAACCATGATGAATCTTGCTAGCAGAACTGAGATTGTCTCCACCTCACCCCGCCCTGTGAGGGTTTTCTTGCTCTCCAGAGTAGGTTTTCAGGGTGCGTGGCCGGGGTTCAAAGAAGAAGGCAAGATTTGCTATACCCACACCACAGAAAGGAGCCATCCACCAGTGGGTTAAGCCCCATGCTGATTCGGATTAAAGCAGTGGGGTCCATCCAAAACACACCTTTGGATCCAGGCCACAGCCTGTACTTTTGGCATTTCTGTTCCTGCAGTCCTGTTTTATACGTATTTTATTTTATTTCTTGCTTTTCTCCCAGTATGGGACCCTGTGGCTTACAATGAAGATTAGAGGTTAAATGCAATTTTTTGTGACATGGATAGGACAAAACACTTGATATCCTAATTCTATGCTACAGTGTCCATGTTTCCACCCAAATATTATTTGTTCATCATCACTGTAAAGATAATCAGTTTGCATTACTGTTTGCATTTCATTTCCCTGCCTCTCTCTCTTGCCTAGTTTTATTTATGTGAAGTGAAACTCTTCAGTCTTTAAGAGTTTACAAAACTGTTAAATTTCCTTGTTTAACTCTTGTCGCTCATTGCTAACTGTTCTGAAATTCTGACAGACAGCAGATGTGGTGTTTGTGCAGTGTTTCAAGTTCCTGGTCTGCTGGATCTTAATTTAATCAAACCAGCTTATTCCTTTAAATCATTGTTCTTGTTCTGCAGCCTTCAATTAATACAACCAACATTGATACTCTGCTAGTGGCCACAGATCAGACGGAGAGAATTGTTGAACCCCCTGAAAATGTGCAGGAAAAGATTGCTTTTATCTTCAACAACCTGTCTCAGTCCAACATGACCCAGAAGGTAAGAATTGCACAAATTTCAGTCCCTTTTTTTCCGCCTCATGGACACACTGTATGAAATGTGATCAGCTTCAGTTGGTCCTCCTGCTTGCTGAGGTAGGACTGACTCAACTGATCTGCGTGGAAACAGTCATTTATCCAACATTTTATCTAGTTTCTTTCCAAGAGAGCTTTGAATCTGGTCATTTTGATACAGGACCTGCTGCTGAAAATATGTACCTGCAACTCAGCCTTCACAGGAGTTTTGTTGTTTATTATTTGTGAACAGTAAGGGTCCCTAGTCAGCCAGAAGAGCAGGAGTCACCCAGGAAAAGGTTAATTCTAGTCACTGACCAGGCAAGTTCTTCTTGAAGAATATTTGTTACTGGTTCCCCGGCTCCTCCTTTTCCCTTGCCACCCCCAGGAAAGGTTGTGTGTAAGCTCCTCCGCTTTCCTCCTGGCTCTATTCTTTGTTGTTTCCCCTTGTTTGCCCTGTTTTATTAATCAGTTTTTCTCTTAATATTATGAGCCAGGTTGAAGAACTGAAGGAAACAGTGAAAGAAGAGTTCATGCCTTGGGTTTCCCAGTATCTTGTGATGAAGAGAGTTAGTATTGAGCCAAACTTCCATAGCCTTTATTCAAATTTCCTTGACACCCTGAAAAATCCAGAATTCAACAAAATGGTTCTGAATGAAACCTACAGAAATATCAAGGTGGGTGCTCTGGAGTTTGTTCTTCATCCTCACTCTGCTGTGGAAAACTAGAACAGCAGAACTAAAATGTAGGGGGAAATGGTGGCAAATGCATTTTTACAGGTTGGCTCACTGGGATTTCCATTGTAATTATCCTTAATTAATGGCTTAAAAATGATCTAGACAATGAAATGCTGGGTATATAGTCCAGTCCACCCTTTAGTCCAGTTATAGTGGTGTTTTTACAGTCGTATGGTAAGACTTCAGGAAAGCCGTATACTGTTTCAGAGTCTTCTCCTTACTAACTCAGAATAGACCCCAGTTCTAGACCACAGTTTAGCATGGTAGGAACTAGTTTATGAGAACCTGTAGTTCTAATACGCTTCCTCCACATGTGCAAAGAAAAGATGGAACATTTCAGCACTGACCTTAGTTATCTGTGGTGTCTAAACTTGCGGGGAGGGCATGGTTAGATTTCTAGGTTATCAAAATGAACAGTGGTTGCTTGAGATCAGTTCTGAAGTAGAACCCTTCAGTCACCTCCTGCGTATGTGAACCATGATTGGTTATCTTGACAGATTGCGTAAATATAGACTATAGATCACATGTTATAAATGTGTGGAACTCTCAGTGGGGTAGAGAGATGGGGAGTGAGAGAGCATAGATCTTGGTAAGAGAACTGAAACGTGGGCAAAGGAAGGCCAGGTTAATTAACTGCTGTGGTCTTAATGATCTCTGTGTGTGATCCCTTTAGGTGCTCCTCACATCTGATAAAGCTGCTGCCAACTTCTCAGACCGTTCCTTGCTGAAGAACTTGGGTCACTGGCTGGGGATGATCACACTGGCTAAAAACAAGCCCATCTTGCACACGGTAAGGCTGGGTGGGGGTGTGGAATTACAAAACTGGAAGCTTCAGTGCATCCTTTCAGCATGCCACTTCTTGGAGTAGATAAATCTGTCTCAAAGAGAATAAAGAAAGCTTAGAAAGAAAAAGGAATCTGAATTGTGCATCTGTCTCCTCCTCTCTGCTTTTGTCCATTACTTGTGTTGCTTTGATTTTAGGATTTGGACGTGAAATCCTTGCTGCTGGAGGCTTATGTTAAGGGGCAGCAGGAGCTGCTGTACGTCGTGCCCTTTGTTGCCAAAGTCTTGGAATCCAGTGTAAGAAGCGTGGTAAGTCTGATGGGAGTCAAGCAGAGTATTCAGAAGCTGTAATCTGCTTGTAAAGTATCACACAGTAAACGTTCCTTACTTTAGCAGCTCCTAAAACTCCTCTGAATCTCTTGAGACTTCAGCGGCTAGTTCTTCAGGCTGGGGTTGAAATAGACATCGTAAAAATGCTGGCATATTGAAACTGGTGAAGGTTTAGCTTAGTACCAGTCTTAGGTTAAGTAGTGTTGTTTATTTTCTTCTTGTTTTATGTGTGTGTACATGTACTGCTTTTGTATACCCTTATGTGTATGCTTTTATATATATAAACTTTGTGTGCATTTAATAAAAATATATTTTTTAAAAAACACTAAGGGAGAACTTCCTACATCCTTTCAAGAATGGAAGGGAGTTTAGGAAGTAATATACACTGTGCTTATTTGATTGCAGCGGTTGCGATGTGCATGTGACTCCTTGCTTAATGTAGTATGCAAAGTGAAGATTTCACAAATAAGTAGTTGCCACAGCAGTCGACCCTTCAGCTGCGGGGGATGCATTTCCAGTTGCTGCTGCTGCTCCTCTTCAGCAGGCAGTGGGTGTCATGACCACTGACAGTTAGGCATGCTCCTTTTTTGTATTCTGGGAAGTGAGCTGGTGTTCCACCAGCCGAGACAAGAGCTGGATATGGAAAGTTTGATGAAATGGAGCTGAAAATGCTGTAGCGTAGCATTTCTCTGTGTGGCAGCACTGAGAATTTTGCGAATGGGGGGCGGGATACTGTGCTGTGACTGGCAAATTTGGACAGGGAAGGAAATGTTATGTGGGCAGAGGTGGATGTTGAGCATCTGCACATTAGTGGACTTGCATAACCTTGCATAGCTTTATGTCCGGTGAAGCTTTAGCAGAGGAGAAGAGCATGCTTGAACGGTTCCACTGTTGTATTTTTCCAGTTGCACAAGCGGTTAGTCCACTTGTTCCTGAGATCCTTGTGGTAAAAGATCCAGCATACTTCTCAGTACCAGTTAGTTTAATCCAGTGTTTTTCTTGAAAACAGGGCTCTTGACTGGTGCCTTCTGCTCTTTTTATTTTCCCGCAGGTTTTTAGGCCTCCCAATCCTTGGACCATGGCAATCATGAATGTACTGGCAGAGCTGCATCAGGAACATGACTTAAAAGTAAATTATGCTTAACTACTTTGTGTTTCTCATCATTTCCTGTTTTAGAACAATTTGCCTCAGTGTATTTGGTTGTAGATTTGGTTAGAAAGGGGCAGCCATTCCAGTGGAAATGAAGCTGTGTAAACACTGGTCTTGCTTCTACTTGTTCTTGGGTTCTCCTTCTCATTTGGAGTGCTTTTTAAAAAGCCAATCAGTGGCTCTCTAGAATGTGTCCTAGGATTTGGAGTGGAGGGTGTAGACAGCGTTCACTGTCAGTATAGGTTGAAATAGGTACATGATTAAACCTGAAATGATTAACTATTACACAGCTGAATCTGAAGTTTGAAATAGAAGTGCTCTGCAAGAACCTTGCCCTTGACATCAATGAGCTGAAGCCCGGGAACCTCTTGAAAGACAAGGATCGTTTGAAGAACCTGGATGAACAGTTATCTGCTCCAAAGAAAGATGTGAAACAGCCAGAAGAGCTGCCACCAATTGCAACCACCAGTAAGTGGCCTCGATCCCTCTTGCCTGCATTGTCCAAATGCAATTCTGCATGTAGTGGTCAGTGAAGAAGCTTCTGTTTCACACCTGCATTTCCTTTCTTTCACAACCGTCACCCTTTATTGTGAAAAAGGTGCAGAGTGAGTCAGCATGGGTAAATAGAAGGGACTTTGAGGTCTCTCCCTCTGTAGCTGCACAGTCACTGCATGGCACTTAGGCGTGCTTTACTTCACTCTTCCCGTTTCTCTAGCTGCAGCTGTGGAATGGCTGATTCTTGGTGGAATCTGAGAATGGAGGGGCCTGGTAGCAGTTGGATCTAATTTACATAACAGTTCATGCTTTCCAGCATATCTGAGAGGAAAAATGTAAATTTTAACTATTTTTATTCTTGTTTAGTGCCCGTGTACAGGTTGAGTCCTTGTAACACACGTCACAATAGATCAAGAGGGACAGTGGGATGAACTTCATGGTTCATGGTAGTTTGTCTGGCAGCTGTGTTTGGAATCTTAACTCACCTCTGTACAAGTGACAGGTGGCTCTGCTGGAGCCAAATTGCTAGTCCAAGGTAGAGATGGAGGATTTGTCAGTCATGTGGAGAGTTGCCTTGTACTCCAGGATAGGACCATTCCTTCTGTTTACAACTCCTGTAGTTTAATAAGACATATGGTTCAGACAGTGTCTGCTTTAATTCATAAACACTTTGAATTCTAAATGTCCACACCTTTTCTTAAAGTGTGAGGGGATTTTGCTCCTAGTGGAGACAGGAAATGTAGTGACTCCCTGAGAAAATCTTCCATGAGGTGCCCACTCATCTTCAGGTAGAAGGAAGAGAACTCAAGTTATGTTCTACCCTGGCTTCCAAAGTCATGATGACATACTTTGAATTTGCTGTCAGAGGCCTGCCACCTCTAGGCTGCTTTTTAGGTGACATGTCAGATGTTCATTATAGGAAGAACAGAATCTTTGTTGACAGCGCTCAGTACATGACCATTTTGCTACTTCTGCCAGTGCTCATTTTCCCAGTATTCAGCAAATATTATTTACCATTTCAGGTGCCAAAATGCTTACATTAGGCTGTTAAAGTCATGTACTTCCTAGAAAAACAAATTCTGTAGTATTGGGAGATTTTTCTTCTGGGAGAGAGAAAGATGCTGAAAGTCTTTCTCCTGTTGCTCTTGTATTGCTTAGCGGCTTCTACAACACCAGCTACCAGCACCACTTGTACAGCTACTGTTCCTCCTCAACCACAGTACAGTTACCACGATATCAACGTTTACTCCTTGGGAGGGCTAGCTCCACACATTACTCTAAATTCAAATGTAAGTACTGGACTTTGAAAAGACTTTCTCCTTTAGCTTGGGTGGGATTTTACTGCAGGATTTGCTTGTTTTAGCCCAGAAATAGTTGGATCAGTGTCAGTGTTGATGGCTGCCATTTTTGTCTTTCTAGATTCCCCTCTTCCAGACCCATCCGCAGTTAAAGCAGTGTGTGCGGCAAGCCATTGAGCGTGCAGTCCAAGAACTTGTTCACCCCGTGGTGGATCGGTCCATTAAAATTGCCATGACTACTTGTGAGCAGATAGTGAGGAAGGATTTTGCACTAGACTCCGAGGAGTCGCGCATGCGTGTGGCTGCACACCACATGATGCGGAATCTGACCGCTGGCATGGCCATGATTACCTGCAGGGAGCCTTTGCTGATGAGCATTGCCACCAACCTGAAGAACAGCTTTGCCACGGCACTGCGGGTAAGAGGGGCCACTGGAAGCAAAGTGGGTTCAAACTTCTTTGTGATGTGACAGCTTCACCCTTCCATGTCTTTAAGCTCCGCTCAGGTTGGCGTTTGCTGCATTAATGCCTTCAGAGACATTTGAAGGATAGTGAGAATGAGGGCCAAACTGGATATTACTTTAAATGCCTTGTTGCATTTGATCTCTTCTGTTAGGTGGATTTGTAATTGATTGACCAGCCAGACCAATGAATGCTCACCAGTAGTTGCTCTTCATTCTGGGAGGAGTGACAAGTAGAACGTTCAGGGTTCTGTACTGGGCCTGGTGTTATTTAACACCTTTATAAATGACTTACATGATGGACTAGAAGGCATGCTTATCAGATTTGCAGGTGACACCAAATGGAGGGGAAGGAGGATAGCAGATACCCCAGAGAACAACATCAGGATTCAAAATGATATTGGCAGATTGGAGATCTGGGGCAAAACTAACAAAATGAATCTCAACAGGGATCCATGTAAGGTACTGCATCTAAGCAGGAAAAATGAAGCCTGCGAATATTGGATGAGGGACACCTGCCTTGAAAACAGTAAATGTGAAGAGGATCTGTTGTCTTGGTAGGCCACAAGCTAAACATGAGTCAACTGTGTGATGTAGTACCCAGAAAAGCTGATGCAGTTCTGGGCTACATCAGCAGGACTATAGTGTTCAGATCGAGGGAAGTAGCAGTGCCACTCCATTCAGCTTTGGCCAGTGCTCACCAGTAATCCCGTATCCAGTTCTGGGTACCACAGTTCAAGAACAGTATCAGTAAGCTGGAACACCTCTAGAGGAGGGCAACCAAGGTGATCAAAGGTCAGGAAACCACCAAGCCTTGGGAGGAGTGACTGAAGAAGCTGGATATATTGAGCCTGGAGGAGATGGCCTGGTAGCAGTCCTTAAATATCTGAAGGGAGGTCGTGTAGAAGGCAGGGCCAGCTTGTTTTCTGCTGCTCCATAGACTAGAACATGACCCAGTGGAGTCAGACTTCAACAAAGGACATGCCACCTAAGCGTTAGGAGGAATGTCTTGACTGTAAGTGCTGTGGCTGCATTTGAATGGCTTATCGTGATGGGAAGGTGTTTGGCCGCTGCAAAGCTCACGTGCCCCGTTCTAGTTTATCCTGTCATCTGGACCTTGACTGTGACTGGTTTGTTAAGACAAGACGATCTTTAAAGTCATGGCTTGAAGTTCCCGTTATAGAATGTAGAGGACAGCTGTGATAAGTTGAGGTTGGAGTTCTGTGCGTGCTGCCTAGGGAATAAGTCTGTGAGAACTCTGTAACTATGAACTCTGTGGGAGCTATTCCTGATTAAACAAGCATAGAATAGCACTGCTAGTTTGTAAAGTAAGCAGAGTTTTCCTGGTTTGAATGCAGTTAAAAAAGTAAGTATCTGTCTTGATCAGTTACTTCATGTTACTCTCATGCAAGGTGATTTTCTGTAATGAATCTGTAGCCATCACAGACAGAGTCCTCCTTTAATGGACTCCCTTTTATCACAGGCAGCCTCACCCCAGCAGAGAGAGATGATGGAGCAAGCGGCAGCGCAGTTGGCTCAGGATAACTGCGAGCTGGCATGTTGTTTCATTCAGAAGACAGCTGTGGAGAAGGCTGGTCCAGAAATGGACAAGAGGCTGGCCACTGTGAGTAGGCTCTGGCATTACAGTTTAAAGGTAAAGTGGCATGTAGTTTCCAAGGCATTTATCTTTGTCTCATTTTTTTGTGGCAGGAATTTGAGCTCAGAAAACATGCGCGGCAGGAGGGTCGTCGATACTGTGATCCTGTAGTGTTGACCTATCAAGCGGAACGGATGCCTGAGCAGATCAGGTTGAAGGTGAGAAACCTGGAGAACTGGCGGTGTTAACAGCTTTCAGAAGTGGGGCACTCATCACAAGGTCACCATTGTTGGTCTTCTACGTATCGACTAGATAGCCCAGGGCGAGGAAAAGCTCCTTATTTGTTGGTGCTGTTGGGTCGCACTGGAATTCCTTCTGCATTAGAAGGAGCTGTTCATCACATTTGGCTTTTTATTGAATCGCTCCTCCATAAATTTATCTGATCCCGTTTTTAAAGCTGCATATCATGTAGCAGTCAGTTCTGCATATGATATGATGTCAGTGATGTCCCCGAATCTTCTGACAGTTAGTTTCCTTGGAGGATGCCTGAGTTAATAGTATTACTGGGTGGATGAGAGTTCTGTTTACAAAGCTTCTTCACTGAGTTGCCTTTTCTAAATCAAATCTCTTCCCTCCTGCACTGATTCCATCTGCTTTTCCTCAAAACCGAGGGATGGTGTTCCAGTTCCCTCACTGACTGAGCGTTCTTTTCTGTACCTTTTGCAGTTCAGATAATCTTTTCTGAAACCAAATTTCTGCAGTTCATTGGACTGCTGCCGTTCTTATGTTGATACTTGACTGCTATCTTAGCATGACGTATGTTAATTTTTATAATATGTTGTATGGCCACATGTCTTTGATCTTCTGCAATAACGGGAAAAACGAAGTAACACACGATACTGCAACACTATAGCAGCCAGGCTCCAGCAGTTAGAACTGTGCATGTTTTCCAGTTACAGATTTTTTTGGCTCCAGAGATGTTTTCCTTCCTGCCTGTCCTTCTGCCTGCTTATCGGAATGAAGCTGTGTGTCAGTTTCTATTTCTCTGTTTCATAGCTTATACGTAAGAGTTGTTTTAATACCATGATATCTTGAAAAATCAGTGCCAGAATTTACGCCCTTTGACCAGACATGGAGGTGACTGGTTTGGTCTGTGCAAAGTCTTACAGCGTGTACATTTAAGTCAGTCATCTAATGGAGCCAATACATTGATGGGAGGCATTACAAGAGTAATGTCTGTCATCAAAATGTCAAAGCGTAACAGGAAAATAATATTGATTGTCCCTCTGAAGCTGTACTGTTGGAGAGACAAAAAGCAGAACTTTTCTTGGTGGGCCTCCTTGGATTAGGAGAACAATATCAATCCACTGTAGGATACTTTCCAGGTGTAGTACTTTCTTCATTGTGTAGTACTTAAGGATACCCACATTAGCACTTCTGTGAAAAGGTTTTGCTGATATGCCTTCAAATCTCTTTTTAAGGTTGGTGGTGTGGACCCAAAGCAGTTAGCTGTATACGAAGAATTTGCCCGAAATGTCCCGGGTTTCTTACCAACCAATGATTCAACTCAACCCACAGGCATCCTGGCTCAGCCGATGAAGGTAGAAATCCAGTTGAAAATGTGGCAGCCAGTCTGGGTCTTTGTGCTGTGATGCTTAATTAGAAAGTAATTGGAGGTTTCTGGAAATCAGGAGTCTCTTGTTATGGTCTTTAGCACAGAATACACTTAATTGCAGCATTCTTCGAAAAACCATCATGAAATGCTACAGAAAGAATTTTGGATAATGGCCCCTGGGGGATCTGTTTAAGAGTTAATTGATTGTTATTCCATTATCATGTGTCACGTATTTAATGCTTTGTCTGTTTTCAGCATTTTTTGCAATATGACCTGCTGTTCCTTTCCTCTTTCAGCAAAGCGGTGGTTTCATTGAAAAGTGTTCTGCTAGTTTTTGATAGTAATACTGACAAATAGTAGGAAAAAAAACCAGTTGTGAGAAGCCATCCTGTATGTGTGCACTAACCTAAGATAATCCTGTTCTGTCTTAAATCAGCAAGCTTGGGCGACAGATGATGTAGCACAGATCTACGATAAATGTATGACAGAACTGGAACAGCATCTGCAGTCCATTCCTCACACCTTGGCCATGAATCCGCAGACTCAAGCCCTGCGAAGCCTCCTGGAGGCAGTTGTGGTGGCTCGTAACTCTCGGGATGCGATCGCGGCCCTTGGGCTGCTGCAGAAGGTTTGTGTGTGAATGTCTTTAACCGGCAGATCCCAAGGGTGGGGCAGCATTTGCTCCAAAGCTGCTGGATCTCTCTTCTAGATCCACAATCCCGGGAAAGATTCCATGCATAAGTAAGCTGATTAGGCTTGCAGCTGTGCACAGGAGTACAACAGTGAGGGGAGGAGTGAATTCACAGGAAGGCAGTGGGGGCGATTAGAGATATGGAGAACAAAATATATGAAGAGAGGTTGAGGGAGCTGGGCTTGGTGAAGAGAAGATGGAGGGATGATGTGCTGGCACTCTTTGAGTACCTCAAGGGCTGTCACAAAGGGAGGGGTACAGGCTTGTTCTCTGCCGACTCAGAGGGCAGAACTACATCTAATGTTTTTAAGTTAACACAAAAGGAGATTTCAACTGAACAGTAGAAGGAACTTCTTGACAGTGAGAGTGGTTTGTCAATGGAACCTGTGAGGTTGGTGGGGTCTCCCTCTCTGGATACCTTCAGAGAGAGGCTGTACATTTACCTGCTGGGGAGGCTCTGGGTAGAGATCGTGCAGGGAATTTGTCCTGACAGCCCACCGGGCCCCTTCCGGCCCTGTAATCCTTTGATTCTATACAATGTGAAGCGTGTGTGGTTTAAAGACAATGGATTGTCAGGTGAGAAGCAAAGACCATTCAAGAGCCTTTCTGTTCGCTTTGTTGACTCTTTGCAATAGTTTATAATAATGCATGCCATCATAATTCTGGAGCTCCCAGCCAAGACGTGGGGGCAGAATGTGTATCCCTTCTGCTCTGGAGTCTCAAGATGTGGAGCATGTTTTCTGGCAGGGGATTTGGGGTGGAAGCTTTCTCTTCTCCTACCGTATCCCTTATAGTGTGTTGTAGTACAGCTGTTGCACAAGAACATATGTGGTTGTGATCTAAAGACTTCAGTTGTCCAAAGAGTAAATAACAACCAATGGAAGAAACACATGCAGAAGGTTGCTTTGCTGTTCTTCTGCAGGCTGTTGAAGGCTTGTTAGATGCCACCAGTGGTGCTGATGCTGACCTCCTCCTCCGCTACCGCGAGTGTCACTTGCTGGTGTTGAAAGCGCTCCAGGATGGCCGTGCCTATGGGTCTCCGTGGTGTAATAAGCAGATCACAAGGTCAGTAAACAGTGAAGAATAAAGGTTAAGGGCTGCAGAAGCTTGATTTTAAAATGGTGAATGTAAGCATTTCTTTCAGTAAGTTCAAAAGAAGTCAGATTGCCATCCTTTATCCCACTGAATGATTACGTTTTCCATAATGTAAGGATTCAGTGGCCAGTAGTTTGGGTGTCTTTTCTCATTCTCCAAAATTGTATGCTGGTACGAAAGTCTAGTTGGGTTGCCATAAAACAGCTTGAGAAGAGGACTGGTCTTGGTGGTGTTGACATTCCCAGAAGTTTCACTGATTTGCAGTTGCCCATTCCAAGAGCTCTAACCGTTGTAAGAACGGTTCTTTTGTTGGGAAAGCCATGTGGAAGAAGGTGGTAGATAAGCATATGTGGATTTGGCTCTCCAAATCCAAGTCTGTGCCTTTCCTGACCTTTATGGCCAAATGGTTCCTAAGTGTCTGGCTGCTACTGGAACTTCTCCACGCCGTGTGCACCTCTCCACTCATTGTTTGTTACCACTGTAGTGAAACTTCAAAACATGGAAGGTCTGCTGCTGTTACGGATTTCTGGAAAAAATGTTAGTTTAAATCTCTGTTTGGCAGTCATGGGAGTTGTTCTGTCCTGATCACTTTCCCATGGATTATTGCTTACATTATGCCACCTCCTGTCTCCTTTGTGTGTCTCAAGCCTGGAGTTAGGCTGGAGTCACATAGGAGCAGGTGCCTGAGCTGCTCATTCTGCCTGTAGATACTGTTTTCAGTGTCAACTGGAATAAACTCCTTAAAACGGTAGGATTTACCTCTGTGTTGGCTCACCATTCAGACAATTGGTTGAAGGGAATCTACTGTGGGGCTTGCCAGTTGGATTCGGCCTGAAGTTTTCTCCATTGCTGCTTCCTATTTTTTTCTGCAGATCGATCACCTGGATGCAATCTGCTACTTTCTTCTATTCCGCTACAGTATCTTGGCTTCCTCACCATAGGCCACTTAAGCTTCATGCCATTCACTGTGTTTGTAGTGATTAACATCCGAAATCTCAGTGCTCTGAATATTAAGATTGAAAGGAAAATAAATCGCTGTGACCAGTGTGCTTGCTTTTCCAGGTGTCTGATAGAGTGTCGAGATGAATATAAATACAACGTAGAAGCTGTGGAGCTACTCATCCGTAACCACCTAGTTAACATGCAGCAGTATGACCTTCACCTAGCTCAGGTGAGGTGCTGGTGCTGACTGTGCCTATTAGGTCTGTCTGTGTTGTGTTGAATGAAGGCCATTCACGTTCTGACATTCTTTTCATGGACAGTCAATGGAGAATGGCTTGAACTACATGGCAGTGGCATTTGCAATGCAGCTGGTGAAAATTCTTTTGGTGGACGAGAGAACTGTAGCTCACATCACGGAAGCAGATCTCTTCCACACCATTGAAACCTTGATGAGAATTAATGCTCACTCCAGGGGAAATGCTCCAGAAGGGTAAGGCTTAAGAACACATGGTGCTTAGTGTAAGTGTTGCATGTATTGTATTCATTCTCCCACAGTATTTTCTAAAATTATCACCTGAATTTTGAAAGTAGTTCTTCCCTCATAGAATTTAGTAAATTTATTTTCAGACAGGATTGGCATGTGTTCCTTAACTTATGATTCTGTGTCCTTTCCTGAGATAAACCATTAATGATAGCTGCCTTTCTTCGTTCTTGAAAGAGATGATGGCTGCAAATTGAATGGATTGTTCAAGGGGTGTGATGATGGGCACAGAGCCCGTGCTTTAATAGAGCAGCACATCCAGCCTCTAAGATACAAACATCTTGCATTGTTAGATGTCTCATGTTAAAGGATAAGAAGTGTTTAGGGGTGAGTGAGAAGAGGCAAAGAGATGGGGGAAGTGAGCTTTCAGAAAGTATTCTTTTAATGAGTACAAACTGAGGAAATGATTCATTGGATTAAAAATTACTCACAGAACAGTTGAATTCCATAATGACAGAATGGCACAATGGTATGGCCAAATATCATCCACCACCCCCTCCTTGAACAACAGTATCCCAGAAGAATGCTCAGAAGTACTGTCAGCCCTTGGGGGGGGGGAAATTACCCTTGAAATGCATTCCTTCACATTCTTCTTAAAGTTAAAATGCTGAGGTAGCCATACTTTGCCTCAAGGGAACCAGCTGCTCACAGAGCTCATCGGACAAGGCATGTCTCTTCACAGCGAAGGCATTGCTCTCTGTGCTGTAGAGGTGCTCCATGAGCCAGGGAGAAGGGTGCAGACAGGGCAGTCCCTTGCTGGAATGGACTTCCTCTCCTGGAGCTGGATGTTGAAGGAACCCCTTAGGGTCCCTGGGATGGTCCTGTTCAGGCAGGATTTATTCCCTTCCTCTTTCACTGTGACGTTTTGATATCAGAATTGAACAGTGAGAGTATCCATTCGGCTCTTGGGATGAGTAGGCAAAGGACAGTCCCAGGGCTCTGTGGAGGGTGTGGCCTGCTCTTATTCTAGATGCACTGGCTCCCAGTCTTTGTTTTTGGGGTCAGGGCTTTGGTTCCTAGAGTTCCTGACCCTTGGCTATGCTCACTTTCAGGCAGTGAAAGTGTCAAAGGGCAAGGCGAAGGAGGGCAGAGGTGTTGTCTGGGCTTGCTCTTCCAGGGAGGAACAGAGGCACTGTCAAATAATGCCTCCAAGTTCCATCCCAGCAGTAATGTCAGAAGTCACTGAGAGGTCCAGCAGAACCAACAGGGCTTGTTTGGTCCCCTTCTCCAGTTCTCTCAGCCTAGGCAGTCCGCTAAGGTGACCAAATCTGTCTCAGTCCCACAACCAGGCCTCAAACAAACTTGAAGTGGATCTAGATAATCCGTCTCATCTAGAAGCCCTGGGAGTTGGTTGGCTCAAAAAATGAAATATTGAAAACTGGTCATAGTTATCCAATACAGTGGGATCCAGAGAGGGCTTCTTCAACAGTGGTCTTATTATTGCCTCCCTTAGGCATGGTGGAACTCTGCTTCATTTTAAAAAGGCATTGACCATTCTCTCTGTCTACTCAGCCAGTCCCTTGTCTGGCTTTTTTTAATGAGCAAAGAAAGGCAAGGGTCTAGTACAGGTTGAGTATCCCTTATCCAAAATGCTTGAGACCAGAAGGGTTTCATATTTCGGATTTTTTAGGAATTTAAAATGCAGTGCAGGTTAGTGCGTATAAGATGGTGTAGGGCAGCAACAGAGCTCTTTCATCAGCTGCTCAGTCTTTGGGCTCCCTGGCTCCCAGGGAGAGCGGTGGGAGGGATGTAGGTGGCCTGGCTGAGTTAGCAGCGGCTGCTGCTCCTGCACTTTGCTCCCCAGCCAAAGTGAGGTCTAGCAAGGGACTCAGCAGCAGTTGCTGGTGACAGTCTTGAGCCTTGGCCTGGAGAAAGAGCTCACACCAAAGAGACAGCCCCTCCCCTCTTCCCCTTGCTGCCACCACAGTAGGCCAGATCCCAGTCAGTGCTGTCCAAACAAAATAGGGTTGTGTATGGAGGAAGGTTGGCAGTCGCATCTATACAGCACACAATTAAAACCAATTGTTTGCACCAACTAAAGTGAGATCCATGGAATGAATGGGGCTAATTAGGTCAACCCTTAGACATTTACCATTGATTGATTGAGGCTGTTGTCTTTGGAAGTAGGAATTGGACTTTGCTTGTTGTGTGCTAGACTGTGTTCAGATCCTGACACATGTTCTAAACTGTAAATTCTTGCACCCCAAATCTCTTGCAGATTGCCACAGCTGATGGAAGTGGTGCGTTCTAACTATGAAGCCATGATTGACCGTGCTCACGGAGGGCCAAACTTCATGATGCACTCTGGCATCTCGCAGGCGTCTGAGTATGATGACCCTCCCGGCCTGAGGGAGAAGGCAGAGTACCTCCTGCGGGAGTGGGTGAATCTGTACCACTCGGCTGCCGCTGGGCGCGATAGCACCAAAGCTTTCTCGGCATTTGTTGGACAGGTAGAACTTGGGGAAAGAGAGGTGCTTTTCATTCAATATAACTATGGTGTGGTGCCCTTGCAGTGCTGTGTAATGTTAATTCCCCTAACCTTGTCAGAACATTTTAAGTATTTTTTAAAACAATATTGGTGTTCCAAACTGTAGCAGTTGTAAGCGATTAACACATTACCTTGTAAGTGATTAACAACATCAATAAATATTTCAGATACCTTAATAATAGGAATGCTGTGATACATTGTTATATATCCAGCCTTTGAGAGCCAGCATGGGTTAGTGGTTTGAGTGGCTCTGGAGACCAGGGTCTGAAGCCCTGCTCAGCCCTGGAAACCCACCGAGTGACCTTGGGCAAATCCCATGCTCTTGGCCTCTGAGGAGGGTAAAGGCAAAGACAACATCTTGATAATTTCACTGTAGGGTCCCCTTAAATTGGAAACTACTTTGAGGGGACACAACAACAACAGTCCAGTCTTTAAATTGTGTAACTTTGTAGTCCAGTCTTCATTGTTTCACTGATCTTGAGAAATGCCAGAAATGTGAATGGATTGCCTTAAAGGCTGCTTCACAGGCCTGAGGCCATTGATGGAGTTCTGCTGTGGAGCATCACACTGCCAAGGTTTTCTGTACTCGTTTGAAGGCTGGATTTAGGCTGGCTTGTTTGGTCTAACCAGGCTAGAAGCTCTGTTGAATAATTCTGTCCTTGAAAGTATTAAATGGCTTGTGTTTTCACCATTTTCTAAATCAGATTTTCTTTCGGAATCATTGTTTCTTCAGTTTAACCTTGCCAGTGACTGAAATATCCATCTGTTTAATTATTAAGAGACCAATGAAAGTAATAGGGGTAGCAAGAATGAGTATCTCACTATTCTAGTTTCCTGACTGTATTTAGGAGGATTCATTGTTTGGATTCCACTTAGAACTTAAGTTGAGAGAAGAAATTGTGCGTGCGCATGCTCGCTCACACACACCCGCACACCCATAACAGTATATGTTGTGAAACTGTATTTTTACTGCTTTGGTGATGGAGGAAGTCCAGATCGGGGAAGGTGATCAAGAAGGCTGGATGGGGGCCGCTTGAGCTGAGCTGCACCGCATTTTGGGTGTGTTGTCCGTTCCCTTAGAAAGGACTAGCGTCCCTCCCCCTTTTAAGTTGCCACCAGGTCCTGTTGCATGCCTTGGCTATTCATTTGGAGTATTAGAGTGGCGTGTTTGGAAAGCCGTCTGTGCTGCTGAGCACCTTAACACTTTGTCTTGACACAGCAGACAGGCAGGTCTGTCACTGCTGCTGTCACTGGGGTGTGCATGTGTGCATTCATTCTGAGTGAGACCATTCCTTTTTTCCTAAAGGTTCTGCTGATCCCAGATTCCTCTTGTGCGTCCCCGCTGACCACAAGGCAGCCCGCTGCTCCTCTGCATAGTTTGGAATATCCTTTAGGCAGCCCATGCCCTCATTTTCCACATTGGCTGACCCTGATATACAGGGAACACCCAACTTTCAGGGACCCTTCCCTGCTCATGCAGTAGCCTCTGCCGCCTAGATTTTACAGATACGGCCGGTGTGGTGGGAGACCAGACCGCACAGAGCAGTTCACACTGTAGGAATTAGCCCCGAGAGACATCAACCCTGCTGTCGTTTTGCCATCTTGCAGTGTTTCTTTTTAGTCCAGTAGGTTGCTTTTGGGCAAAAATGACTTCTTTTGGTCTGAGCTTCCCCTGATTCCCTTAACAGATGCATCAGCAAGGGATCCTGAAGACAGATGACTTGATCACAAGATTCTTCCGCCTTTGCACTGAAATGTGTGTGGAGATCAGCTATCGTGCACAAGCAGAGCAGCAGCACAACCCAGCTGCCAACCCCACCATGATCCGTGCCAAGTGCTATCACAACCTGGATGCCTTCGTGCGCCTCATTGCGCTGCTGGTGAAGCACTCCGGGGAGGCAACCAACACCGTCACAAAGATCAACCTGCTGAACAAGGTGGGTGGGGAGCCGTTTGTTGAAAGTACAGGTTCATTTTGCTTTTGAGTCGGTGCTACGGAGCTGGTGCAGTACAGAGCACACTGGGCACGGAGCGAAGTCGTTATTTAAACAGCACCTCAGACGTGGAGGCGCGGAGTAGCGTTAGGGGGGCCTCAGCCCACCTCTAGTAGGGTGCGCTGACCTGCTCAGGTAAGGTTGAGAGACAACACAGGAAGGGCTTTGACCTCTTGGGCAAAACATGATTTAAAGACAAAGGAGATGGGTTCTTGATGGCACTAAAGTGTGGTTGAACAGAAGGTACTCCTGTAAGGGTGCACGAACTAGGTTCAGTGTTTTGGAAGGCGGGCTTGGATGCATTCAGACAAGTAATGATCTCCGAACACCGAAGAGTCCTTGAGTTTTTTGTTACCCTTCACGCAATTTTGTGCTCGCATGTATAACTTGCTAATATAGTTTCAGGGTGGGTGTATGGTGATCATACACAAAAACCATTCTGAGCTTATGGATTCTTTTCTTTTTGTAGGTTCTTGGGATAGTGGTGGGAGTCCTTTTGCAGGATCATGATGTCCGTCAAAGTGAATTTCAGCAGCTTCCTTACCACCGTATTTTTATCATGTTGCTCTTAGAATTAAATGCCCCTGAACATGTTCTGGAAACGATAAACTTTCAAACACTCACAGCCTTCTGGTATGTATGAAGTGATTTCACTGCTATGCAGAGTAAGATTTGTTTTTTTCTTTCCAGTTTTGTATAATTTTAAATATGGGCACGTTAAGCAAACTTGCCTCTGTTACTAGAAGAAGTGTACATTATGCAAATTTGTGGAGATGGTTGGAATCCTTTCCCTGCTGAGGCATTTTGGCACTCAGCAAGCCTTCAGGAAGAACTGCCCAGACTTCTGTCTTGCAAGTACACAGAAAGCAGTATTTTTACCTTGTTCTCTTCAGGGAGGCTTTTTGGAACTAGCTGTTAAAATTGTGATTGTATTAGTACGTGTCAGTTCTAATTATCTTAAGATTCTTTTAATCATAGCTGAGTGTTTCTAACTCACCTTTGTTACTCAGAGATTTAGTGTACTTTCAAGCATACACAACTTTCTGTTATTATAGAGCAGATCCTTACCTGTGTAAGGTAACACTCTGACACAAACCTTCTGTGCTCTGTTTTTATTCCAGTAACACATTTCACATCCTGAGACCTACAAAAGCTCCAGGTTTTGTTTATGCTTGGCTAGAGTTGATCTCCCACCGGATATTTATTGCAAGAATGCTGGCACATACACCACAGCAGAAGGTGTGGCTGCAGTTTATCTTCTGTAACTTACGAAGCTTCCACAGGGAATAAGGAGGCATCTTGGTTTGCAGGTTTTGTTTAACTAGAATGACTTTCTGGTTTTTGATGTGCTGCAATGTTAATTTAGTTTATTCCTGTAAGGTAACTGCAGATTAAAAAAGATTCAGTTTTGCACATAAACAGGGACCAAAGTTTAAACCGTCTTCAAAATTGACAAACATAGATTAAAAATAGCAAATACCTGTTTTTTTAAAAAATATTTTCAATGTATCCTTTTTTTTTCTTTTAAGAAAATAGTTTGCCTAGAACTGTGTTTGAGTACCATCTCACTATGCCTGCAGTTCTGTGCTTTTAAAAGTAAACCTGCAACTGCCCATCAAACCCCCTAACACTCCTCCTGTGCCACCCTTCCTCCATCAGAGTCATGAGAAGGAGGAGGAGGTCAGAAGCTTCATCTTCCACCTTCAGTTAAATCACAGTGTAGCAACACACCTTGGCATCCCTCCTAAATAGAGGGTTCAGCCACTGGTTTTGTAGGCTGCTTTCCTTTGCAAAATGATGGCATGGGGGGGGAGGATGTTTTTAAGATCAAGGATTGTACCAAAGGTCCCCCTATAATGTTTAGGCACTTGGTAGTGTAGAGGAGAACCTGGCAAGATTTGACTGGTACTGGGATCACACACAGAGTAGGTGCCATCCAGTGTTAACTGCCATGAGGACGTGCCGTTCTGGCTGCCTGGAGGACCATGGATCCTTGGGGCTCTTCAGCATCCTGAACTGTGTGCTTCTCTTATTAAAACTACTCAGGTCCCTCGAACTGAACAAGGATGCTTCACTTTGATCACATGCAAATACGCTGTCCCTTGCCCTTTAACTACCAAGCAGCCCTTGGTTTTGGACATTTGGCCGGGGGGGGGGGTCCTTAAATTGTCTCTGAACAAGGAAGGCTTCAGGGACCAAGTTACGTTTTGGACTGATCCCTGCCTGGTTTCTGGGCTGGGAATCTGCAGGAGTCTGATCAAGGCAGGAGAAGGGCGGAAGGGAAGCAAAAGTGGTAGATTTTCCAGGAGCCTACTGTGAACACCCCATCTCTCTGTAAATTAAGGGGTTAGAGATTAGATTGGCTAATGTCACCTGCTTCATGGTTTATGACGTACCGGTGGGGAGAGATTTAAATTAAGTCCACCTTCTGATTTTAAATTAAAAGCAGTCTGCTCTAGCTTTCCTAGATGTTCTGCAGAACCTGCAGAGAGCTGTGAAGGGTTTCCTGCCCTTGAGTGTGGGCAGCCTTGGCCGTTCCAGTCTTGCCCACTCATTGCTCTGTTTCTTTCAGATACAGAGTTCAACCCGCAGAGCACCCCTTGTTGTAGAAGCTGCAGAGGCACACTTCAGGCAGCCTGAAGAGATTGCAAAAAGGAAGTTGCTGCCCTGCTGCCGTAGAGTGCAGACTGTTAATCCCACTGCACCAGCTGCTCTCTCACCGTGGCACTTCTCTTTGCAGGGCTGGCCGATGTATGCTCAGCTGCTGATTGACCTGTTTAAATATTTGGCTCCTTTCCTGAGAAATGTAGAACTTGCCAAACCTATGCAAATTCTGTACAAGGTAAATGATGCTGTTTCTTAAGGAAACATGGTGCGGGACAATAGGCGTGGGGCAGAAGAGAACTGGATTCCCAGCTTGGGGCCAAAAAGACTGTGCCACCCCCTGTTAAAGTGGTGGGTTGGGAAGCTTTGTATGGATGCCAGGTCTCAGCCGTGTCCCTTTTTGTGTATGCGTGTGTGTTACTTTTCTAGGGTACTCTCCGTGTGTTGCTTGTCCTGTTACATGATTTCCCAGAGTTCCTCTGTGACTACCACTATGGATTCTGTGATGTGATTCCCCCCAATTGCATTCAGCTGAGGAATCTCATCTTGAGTGCCTTCCCGCGTAACATGAGACTTCCGGACCCTTTCACTCCCAACCTTAAGGTGAGGCACCTCGTTCCTTAATCTGTAAGGTTTGTCAGTGCGTTAATGCATCGGCTGGAGTCCTTTTACATCCAAATAAAAGGCAGCTCCAAAGATACAGGTAAACAACTGGATCTGCAGAGGCCTGTTTGAGCTGCTTTGCCTAACCAGGTTTTCCGTACTGTTGCAGCTCCGTTGTGGAAACTTTAGTCCTTTGTAAGACTGGATGTTGCCAGAACAGAAACGGGGGGGTGGGTGGGTTTCCGGGTGTCGGATCCTCAAAGTGAACGTGTTGTGAGGGTGGGAGCCGTTAGGCCAGGCGTTTGGGCTCCAGGAGAGGCAAGCCAGGTGCCACCGTGGAGCCATTTGGGTGTCACGTGGAGGGTGTTCTGCCAAGTACAGGGTGACGTGTCTGCATGGGGCAGATTCCGTGCGGAGGAAAGGGAAGAGGAGGGAACCAGGCTTCTTTCCCTTTAAAAGCAAAAAACTGTCTGCAATGCTCTATGGGATTTGAAAGCTGCCAGAGGCAGGCACGACTGCAGAGTGTGCAGACGGAGGGACAGAGGAAGGTTACTGCTTTCCCTGGAATGTAAAGAACGGGGGGAATACAGGGGCCTGCCCCCCCCCCAGCTGCTGCTGTGCTGGAAGAGACGCCTCCGGGGAAACGGAGGCGTGCCTTGTAGAAGCCGGGCCGATCCGCCCTTGGCATAGCTTGTTTTTCGTGTGTCCAAAAAGGTGGTTTTTTACTAATTTAGTTGAGGTAGACATTTCATTTCTATTTTCTCTCAAAATGGTGTGGAATTGTCTATCTTCATTTTCTGGTATGGAGACCATTTCTAATTGTGCATTTTACAAAATAGAAAAATCTTTTTTGCAATCCCCAATTAATAGAAAATAAAACGAGTTGATGGAAAAGTCGTGTGTGCAACCATATTACCTGCTCCGCTTTCTGGACTTCTCAGGCAAGTGACTGTGCCCAAAATCTTTTGAACAGCGTTAGGACTCTTGTGTCTCTCTTCTCTGACAGGTGGACATGTTGAGCGAGATCAATATCGCCCCACGGATTCTGACCAACTTCACGGGCGTGATGCCTCCGCAGTTCAAGAAGGACTTGGACTCCTATCTCAAAACCCGTTCCCCGGTCACATTCCTCTCTGACTTGCGCAGCAACTTGCAGGTGGGGGGATGGGGCTTGCGATTGCAGGGGGGGGCGCACACGGACTGTTGCATTCCCATATTTGCGACTAACACAGGCGCTGCGATTGTCAGAGGAAAGGCCGCGGAAGCCTGACTCCTGTCGCAGCGTGGGATGTGTCTGCCACACGCTGCTAGGCCCTGCTTAGAGACAAAAAAATGCTTGTGCTCATCTATGCTGAGCAAGAGTTTCTGCTGTGTCACAAAGCGTATGGGTGTTTTATGGGTAGTGCCTTGCTGGATAAAATATAATCATAGAATCACAGAGTTGGGAGAGACCCCAGGGGCCATCCAGTGCAAGCCCTTCCTTCGACAGACGGCCTCTGTTTAAAAACCCCCGGAGGAGGAGACTCCACCGCACTCCACGGAGGCAGCAGCTTATTCCACTGCCAGACATCTCTGACCATCAGGAAGTTCTTCCTGAGGTTTAAGTGGAATCTGTTTTCCTGCAAAAATCTGGTCAGATGATTGGCAGAGGCGGCAGGGGAGGTGAGAGGAGACTGCCTGCGCCCTCTTAGGGCTGAGGAGCTAGACGGGCCTTGACAAACATGACTTGTTTGCTTCAGACATCAGAAGCAGATGAGGAAGTTGTGTCCACGCCCCTTGGAGACTCTGGGGGCCGTGGCAGTGATCCCCCCTCCTCCTCCTCTGCATTTCTTCCACCAGGTGTCGAACGAGCCTGGCAATCGCTACAACATCCAGCTGATCAACGCTCTGGTGCTGTACGTTGGCACTCAGGCCATTGCCCACATTCACAACAAGGGCAGCACTCCCTCCATGAGCACCATCACCCACTCGGCCCACATGGACATCTTCCAGAATCTGGCAGTTGATCTGGACACAGAAGGTAAAAACAGGATGACGACCTCTCTCCTCGCCCCCCCCCCCCGGCCCCCGTTTCCTCTTTATGGATAGGTTGCTTCAGTGACAGAAGGCATTTTGCTAGACACTGATGTTGCAGTGGACACAGATAGCAGGTGGGCAGGGTGATGAGAAAGCTGCACTACTGTCTGTTTCAAAGGAGAGGGATGTTTTTGTCATAGATTTCCACTAGACTTGCTTCACCTGGTTCTTTAGGGGCTGGTCCCCTTAGTTTGCTACGCAGCACAGCCTCCTCGCTTGCTGCTCCATCTTGTCGCCTTGTTTCTGTCTGTGACTATCCAAGAAAGGAATGCCACTCGGTTCGCTGTTGCTGATAAATGTGATGCTAGCAGGTGACAGAGTCATCCTGCTGCTATGAATTTAAAACTCTGAGCCACAAACTAGCTTTGATAGGAGAGGACTTCCTTTTTGTGCTTAAGATCATCTGTCTTAAAAATTATTTCCTTGTTCCAGGTCGGTACCTCTTCCTGAATGCCATTGCCAACCAGTTACGGTACCCCAACAGTCACACGCATTATTTTAGCTGCACCATGCTTTACTTGTTTGCAGAGGCCAACACTGAAGCTATTCAAGAGCAAATCACCAGGTAAGGGACCAGAGAACCTGGATCCGTCTGCCGGGTTCTGCCGGGCAACCGATGAGGGGGTAACTGTCCTGGAAAAGTAAAGAAGCAGGCAACATGTGGTTTGTTGCTGTTGCAGCCAGCCCGAGCAGCAATAGTTAGCAGGTGCTTTCTCCTGAAACCCTCCTTGACTCAGCTGGCAGAATACACATGAAGAGGGAGCACGGAGGAGGAGGAGGTTGCCACCCTCGAGGTTCTCTCCATATCATCTCACGTTCTCTATACAGGGATAGTTTGCCTATGGATGAGCATTCAGCCATGGCAGCCCCACCCTCAGTTCTGTCCAAGAACAGTTTGAGTTAGATTGAGCTCCACAGCCTGGAATCCTCTTGTGCTTTGTGCCGGTGGTATAACCTGAGTTTATACTGGCATAGTCCCAGCCACTGATTGGCTCCGGGGCTGCTGCCTGAAAGCATAAACATCCATCGTCCTCTAGACTGCCAGGAGGGCTTGTTTTGCCAGTGTCGGACAGGATCTTGGCCTGCAGTCTTAGGAGCTCTAAAGCAAGCATTGGGCTGATGTGCTCACCTGCCACAGAAACGCAGTCTTCTTCTTCACCCTCATTGTTTGTGACAGACATCTCTGTGGCTTGCAAGTACATTTCCATGTCTGCAGGGCTCTTGAGTGGTCTTTGTAGACCAGGGTGAAGTGGCCTGCCAGATGCTTTCATTCACAGCTCACACAGTCCCAAAGCACAGTCAGTGCTGGCTGGTACTTCTTGGAGGTCAGACTTCAGGTCCAAAGTCTGTCTCTGATCTAGAGGACCAAATGTTTTCCATACTTGTGCTTGATCCTGGCATTTCTCTTTTACAGAGTTCTGTTAGAACGGCTGATTGTAAATAGACCTCACCCATGGGGTCTCCTTATAACCTTCATTGAGCTGATTAAAAACCCAGCATTCAAGTTCTGGAACCATGAATTTGTTCATTGTGCTCCGGAAATTGAAAAGTGAGTAATTTTTTTAGGAGCGCGGTTTGTTTTTGCGGGACTCCGTCCTGGAAGCTTCTCTTTTGAAACGACTGTGCTCCTCCTCCTCTGTGCAGGCTGTTCCAGTCTGTTGCCCAGTGCTGTATGGGGCAGAAACAGGCACAGCAAGTAATGGAAGGGACAGGAGCCAGTTAGACGCCGCCAGCCTTGCGGAAAGTCCGCCAGCCCAGAGGTCTCCATCCCATCCGGCCGACAGAAGAGCGCATGTGGGTCTGTGCCGACCGTGGGGGGCTGCCTCCCCCTCCCTTTATGTTGGGCTTACATTGCAGATCTTTGTGTGAGAATAATCTCCTACTACGTGGGCACGTTCCAAAGTTTAAAACAGAGTTCTGACTCTTGGCCAAAATTCAGAAGATGCTGTGAATATATAATTTTGAACTATTGTAAATACACAGAACAGAAATATTTGTCTGGACTTTGGGTTTGTGCAAATTGTGTTTCAAAAGAGGCGCAGATGACAAGTGCCTGACCGCCCGGCCGTTGAGGCCAAGCACTTGTCTGGGCTAAATCTGCTCGCCTGACATTCCCAGACTCCCAAAGAGTATGGAAAAGCCAGTTAAATATTATGTAACTTATTTTTCTTGTGGGTGGGGGACCTATAAATCACAAGTTGTCAAAAGAGAGAAATAGAGTGCTTTGAAAAATGGGGTCCTGGGGAGGACGGCGGGAGGACAAGGGTCCAGCCGATCGCTTTTCCCACTATCAAATGCTGCCAGGGAGAGAGGGAGGCAGGGGATTTGGCTCGGGGGGCTCCTCGGCAAAGAGGGGGCCCTGCAGGATCGAGTCAGTTGTCAGAGAAACAAGACCAGGCCTGTAGATTTTCTTTGATGACACTTGTAAATTTTGGGGTGGGGAGGGTGTGAATCTGTTAACTGCTCCCCTGTGGCCACAAAGTTTAAGTTTGTAAAAAAGCAAAAAAAGGACCAATACAGCCCATTTTGTAAGGATTTTGAATGTTTTGTAAATGTATTGGTCCATGTGTTGTATTTTGTAGCCTTTCTAGTTCTCTTGGGCTTTAGATCTCCCTCTTCTTGTATGTATGCATTCTGTAGTTAAACATTAAAGTCATGACAAGCAACTTGTGTCTGGGTTCCTTACAAAGTCAGTCTCCATAATAAAAACACACATCTCATTTTATTTGATGCCATCATGATACAGTACCAGAAACAATAACTATTAAGTTCATAGTGATAAAATTTACTACAGCTTAAGGAAATTTTATCCTTTCTCTTCACAGAGATGTGAACCTGTGCAAGGAAAAATGCACATTTCTGTTTGTACTTCAGTTTTCTCCAAATTTGATTTCAAACAATACGTATTACTTAAAACGGGGTAACATATACAATTATACTGGTCACAACACTTAGGAAAATTCAGGGAGTTCCCTTGCACATTTGCCCAGAAGTAGGCCCTGTCATATTCGGTGGGACTTGCTTTCAGAATCTCCACAGTGCATCTAACCTCACCAGTGAAGGCAAGCAGCTCCCCGCAAAAAAATGGGAGGCCGTGCCTGCCCCCCCACTGAAGGCGGCTGCAGAAACGCACCCTCAGTTACTTCTGCCTAAACTGTGCAGAGGAATTAACATCGTCATTAGCACTGTTGATGTCTTAGATAAAATCTTTATAAAAATACCCCTTTTGAGTGGCCAAATTTCATTTTGAAAAGCATTTCACTTGTCCCAAAAGAGAAATATTTCACAGAAACTGGTTTTCACTGTATTTCCACTGGAAATACCTTAAAGTACTTATGCAGTACCATCAGATCCTGCACTGGAGTGGGCTTCCACTGAGAACCCAGGGTTCACGGCAAGACACATCCATTTGCATCTGCAAAGGGAATCCCCATCTGCAAGTTAAAACTGCCACGCTTATCCTTTCGGCCTGCTCAGCCGCAGCAACTGGCGCAAGATCCTCTTCTGCCCGTAGCGCACTTGCAGGGCATGCTGCTCCCGCTGGCTTAGCTTTGAATAAGCCTGCGCGTCCCGAAGGAGTTCTTCCTCCTCTTCCAAGTCTGAGCTGTATGACTCCAGGGTCAGCAAGGTGGCGCTGAACAGAAGCTGCTTCCAAGAGGCTTCAAGTGTTGGGATAGTAGCATTTGTGAGCACCAGGCTGTCTGTGCGGCCCTCTCCTGTTTCCAGGTCCCGCTCTTTAAACACGCTGAATTCTTCCGCAGACATACTTAGTATCTAAAGTCACAAAAACGAAAAGCGTAATTACTTAAGAGGCCTGCAGTGAAATACAGCGTCGGCACTGCCTCCTCGACCTACGAGAGGTAGTAACTTCAGCGGATTTAAACTTAGGCTCCGGCACAGACTTTCACCACTAGCGCTGTGGATAGCAGGCTAATCTTTCTCCAAAAATGGCCTACGGTTCTCTGTGACAACTTAAAGGAGCTGAATTTTGTAGTCTGTAGTCTGCTAAAGAGATTGAGCCTAGACCTTTGTTAGCTAACTGGGAGCAGAGGACTTAAAAATGACAGGAAACGGTCCGCAATAGGATGAAACACGGAAAACATGCAATGGAGTGATCCTAACTGTACATAATTGGTAGCAATTTTACTTACACAGCTAGCACCTCAAACAGGGAGGTACGTAATATCACACACTTAACCTGCTGTTCCCAGCAATATCACCACCAGCCCTTTCTCTGGATGAAAGAAACACTGATTATCTGGCTTCCGTCCCCACCCCGACCCCCCACAGTCTTGTTCTTAAGGTTCTTTTCCAGGAAAAGAAAGCAAAGTGAGCTCCCTGCAACAGGTAGCTTAAAAATCAGTGCTCTACACTGTGATTTGTTGCAGTCATCCTGATTTTGATGCCTTTGTTTTTTTAGTTGAGATTGATGTCCACAACCGTCCTGCTTTTAAAACAGAGAGCAATTCTTCGTCCTAGAGTTCAGGAACCCTTCACAGCAGCCTTCCTGGTCACTCACCTTCAGTGCCATGGTGAGCTCCTCTTCCGTCAAGACTCCCTCCCAACCAATCACAAAAGCCCCTTCCTCGCCCACCATCTCCAGGTGGCAAAGATAGTCCCACTCCTCCAAGACCAGCTGCCTCTCTGCTTCGGTCTTGGTACCTGGTGGAACGAAATGGGGGACAAAACCAGCAGGACTGCTTTAAGATCCAGCCAGATGGGATCCAGGAGAGGGGTAAAGGGGAGACTGAATAGGTGTAATGTGGGGGGGGGGGTCCTTTTCGTTCTGGGCCTTCATGGGACACTAAACAAGGGTCCTTTTCCCCTGCCAAGGAAACTGCCCCAGTCAGGAATCTCTAAGCCTCCTGATTTAAGTAAAAACAGGACTGCATATCACTTCCCATTTCAGTGCAAGCCAATATCCAACAAGTCAGAAGAGGCCTGGGGTCAAATCTCCACTTTGCCACCCAAGTGCTTGGTGGCTGTCTTGAGATGTCATGCACAGACACACAATCTAATCAGCCCGACAAGGATGCGCTCCAGATGGGAAAAAAACAATGTGTGGGAAGGGAAAGGGAACGACCCAAGTACACCACCCGGCCCTTCTTAATGGAAAGCATTGTGCCTCCAAATTTTTGGTCCATTTAAAAGGAGCAATCTGATCGAAAGAGGCAAGACTGGAAAGTCTGAATCAAAGGCATTGCTTGGGGTTTGCTTGAGGTGCCAGCAACTGCCCGTAGGCTGAATAGCAGCAGTCTCTCACACACTTGAAGCACAAAGGGGATCCTCGGTCAGAGGTCCACTTACCCCAAGGCCACCACTAAATAAAGGGCTCTTCCAGGAAGTTACTTGCCTTGCAGTGCAGCTTGGAGGAGAGTCAACATCTGGATGTCAGCAGCATCGTTTGTGTTGCCAGGATACGGTTCAGCAAAGCCATACATGTGAAGGAGCTGCCAGTTTGCCATCTGTCCGTAAGTGTTGAAGATCTCTTGGCCTCTACAGATGGGCTGGGTGGAAACCATTTTCAAGCACTCCTGCAGAAAGGGCAGGAAAGCACATCCTGAGAGAAGCAAGACACACACAGAGCCTTCAGAATCTTTCAGGAAAAAAAATCCCTTTGCATTCCCACCCCACCCCAAAAACAACCTTCAGCAACAAAGAGCATTCTGCACCTTACTGGACTGAATCCTTGCAACAGCTAAAGACAAAAGACAGCAGGTGCAAATGGACTGTAGAAAGAGAGGCAGGCAGAGGCAGAGCCTATTACAGAAGATTGCATTTATTTCTTTACTAGGGATTTGAAGAAACCTCGACACTGCTGATATTTTAGCAAAGGCTGCATTTTACTGTAGTGAGACTGTGGCAGTCCTTTGCAAGAGATCTCTTCTCCCGTAGAAGAGTAAGACACTTTTTATCTAACTGCTATTTCCTAATTTGCACAAAGCGGCCGCCCCTTACTTACTGACCACCCCAACATACCCTCCTGCCAAACAGGGGCAGCCTATCATGGACTGATACACCTTGCTTCCCGAGGAAGCTGGATTAACAGAAACAGGGAATCACACTGCCTGAATAAGCTCGTTTTGCACATAACAGGTCTTTAATATTCTCTGCACATCAAGAGCATGCCATACTTTTCCTTGTGCATGTGATGGCCTGAGACAGAAAAAAGGGAGAATTAGTTCCTGAGAGGCATAGAAAGATGACAAAACTTTTGGTAGAAAGGAAGGGTCTAGCCAAAGAAAGGCCACCTTGAGTGAAAGAAGCTGCAAGGAAACCGTCTTGAGATGCTCAAAGAGTGCCTTTGTTAGCTGCTTCAGCATTAGTGGAAGATTCCAGGATGGGAAGTGGTGAGTCGCCAGGGGAGAAATAAATGTTGCCCCCTGAGGAACCTCCTAATGGGAGGGTGTGAACACAGCGTAATCCAGGAGGCTCTGGATGGGACTAAAGACAAGGTTGCAGTTTGTCCTCATGGCTCAGATGGGAAAAGTCTGATCAATTTTACTCAAATATTATGAGACTTTGTCTAATTTCCTGCCCGTCTCTGGGCAGGGACGGGAGAAACCCAGGATGTGTAGATTCCTTCTCTCAGCCACCCAGAAAGCTCCTTCGTGGCAAGCCACCCGTGTGGCAATCTGGAAAGCTGGTGGAAGTGACAGCACACGCACACTGAGTCCTGACTCTCCGATGCATGTTCTACTCACTGGGGAATATTCCAAGTTGGCATTGTGATTGGCCACGTGATTCAGGAGATCTGCCAGTGGCACCATCACTGGAGGATTGGGCTCCTCTTCATCTTCTTCTTCCTCATCCAAAGGTTCCTGAAAACTAGTTGGAAACAAAAATACTGGACCAAGGCACGCCTGAAGCAAAGCAAAGTCATGTTGAAGAGAGGGACTCCAGCACCTCTAAATATTTATCTGCTGAATATATATTTTGCCTTTTTTCAAAATGGGATTCAAAGCAGCTTAGCATTAATTTTAAAAAGACCAAGCTGAAACATTAATTTACAAATGTTAAAAAAGAATTAATTAAAAACATGACTAAAAACGGCTAAAAATATTTAACCACAACTTCAAGAAAAGAGTAAAACATACTGCTTGCCAGTACTGCTCCATAATTGCTGCTCCCAGGCCAAGACCTGCCAAACCCAGTAACCCACCCATTCCAAAAGCAGCCACCAAGCCCAGGGGTCCTGGAGATCTTCATCTGATCAGCCTCCTCCTCATTCAAACAGTTCAGGAGCTTGGCAAAGTTACTCTGAACTGGAGCACCTTTGGTTTGGTACAACTCAGACTAAGCCTCTGCCTTCAGCTGAGCCCTCTGCATGGCTGGAAATATTCCTGTCTGAAGACTCACTCCTTAAAAAGAAAAGAAAGCAGACTAAGCAGCAACAACCGGCCTCTTTAGAAACCTACACGTCTCTCTTCTCTGTTCAGCAGGGATAGAGATTCCTCTCAATTCTTATTTATGGTCGCCTCCTCAGAATTCCTGGGTCAGGGCAAATTTTGACTCGAGTCAGACTCGAGGAACCAAAATACTTTACAAAACTTTCCTGTTTAGAACAAAGCACCACCAGTCGCTCCCTCTTGTTAAGTGAGAACAGCTAAAGAAATCATGGCCCTTCTGTCAGTGGCAGGCAACAACTCCACCTGTCCCAATCCTCTCTCACCTGTAGGCCATGACAAATGCCACCAGCCTCTTGTACAGCTCCAGGTTGTGCACCTTGGGGTTGAAGAGATCGGGGTGTGCCTTCATGAAGGGCAGGACAATAGAGGAATACTCCACCTGGATACTGGCCAGGTCTTTCTCCACAGCTTCAGGCACCCCAGTACCTTGAAGGAGCCTCTTCCGCTCTTCACAGCTCCTGTGCAAACACAGAGAACAGGGAGCGTTGTCCTTTCCCTTTAAGAAGCTAGTTCAGGAACTTAACATTTATAACCCCACCAGCCAGGCTGGTTACTCCCCTCAGGCCTTCAATGAGGTGCAAGTATTGCTGTTCCAACAGAGTAGCTTGCTTGTGAACTTTTTTTTTTATTACGTATCTTTAATTCACACACCTCATCTTGATTCATATATGAGCCACCCTGGGTCCCATTCAAGAGAAAATAAACTTCATATTTTCAGCTTTGAGAGCTGAGGGTCCCCTCCATCTCCTCAGTTACAGGGTCTCACTCCTTCACTAAAGGTTCCCTTCCTTGCCCCATTCTTGTGCTCCCTTCACCATCGCTACACCTCTTGTAAAAGGAAGCACCTGCTACTCCCGCTTTGAGGCATTCTGGTGAACTAATCGGGAAAACTCAGCGTTATTTACCCAAGTCCCACACCCTGGAGGAAGCTGAATATCTGGAACAGAGCCAGAGCGGCATTTTCTCTTACCAAAACATAGGGTGATCCAGACCACTGAAGCCGGGCCAAAGAGATAGGTAAGGTGCCCAACCGGAATTGCTGGCTGTGGATTCGTACAGCAGAGAAAGCAGAAGGGGAACCCAGCCGGACTGGCTCTCCAGGGAAGCTCGTTCTGTCCGAGGCAGAAGAACAAAAGCATGCAAAGACCAGTCGCCTTCCGTCGCCATCCTTTTCCCGGAGCAAGCCAAACAGTGAGGAACCAACAGCCCCAGCTGGACAAATGCACCCTTTCCTATTCCGCGCCAGTAGCAAAGGTCCGGGACATCTCGCCCCTTCCTCACTGCTGGGGCCTCGCAGCTCCCCCCCCCCCCCCGCTGGCAAGCGCCGAACCGCCTACGCACACGCGCGGCCTTTCCTTTCTCTGCGAGCCAAGAAGGGCCGACGCTCGCGAAGAGGGCGCCTTCCGAGCCAGAACCCGGGTCGCCTCACGCCGAGCCTTCCAGAGAGGCCCCAGGCCCGTCCTTCCGCTCGGCGCACCTGCCTGCAGGAGGGGAGCCAGCGGGCTGGTGCGCTGGGAGAGGAGGGCCGTCCTGGGGACGGTGAAGAGGACCTCCCCGGCGCCGAGGTCCTCCCGCGCCAGAAGGCCGTACTCAGCCACCGTGCCGCCTCGGCTCACGCAGACCTGCAACACAGGAAGAGGCGGCCGCCCGCGTCGCCCGAGCCCTCCCCGGCCCGAGGGGACGGGGCCGCGCGCCCTCCGAAGCGGGGCTCTCCCTCGGCGCCCCGGCCGCGGCCCCGCCCGCCCCCGCCCGCCCCGAGGCCCCTCGCTTGTCCTCTTCAGCCTCGCCCACCCGCCCTCCGCTCGCCGCCTCCCGGGGAGCCCCGGGGCCGCCCCTTCCCGAGGACGCCGCAGGCCCCTCCCTGCGCCGCGCGGACTGGGAGGAGGCCCCAGGGCCGGCCGTTCCGGCCCCGCTCCCGCCACGCAGGAAGCCGCCGCCGCCGCCGCGGGACCCCCCTGCGGGCTTGGCGCCCCCTGCCCGGCCTCCCCGGGAGGGCCCCGGGCCCCCCTGCCCCGCCCGCCGCCGCCGCCGCCGCCGGGACGAGGCCTGCTTCCCCCGCGCGCCCTCACCTTCCCGCTCAGCTCCACGCCCTGCTCGGCGCACCAGCCCAGGAAAGCCGAAAGAGGGCCGCCCGACGAGGCTCCCTCGCCCGCCGCCGCCGCCGCCGCCGCCGCCACCTGCGGAGCAGAAGGGGGACCGTGAGGGGGCCGCGGGCCGGGGCGCGGAGACGCGCGGGCGGCCTTCCCCTCCTCACCTTCAGCCGTTTAGCCGCACTCGCCATGCCGGAAGGACTTACGGTGGCCGGGAAGGCACGGGCGCCTGACGGACGGGCCGAGGAGACGCCCCGCCCCTTCTCCCCGCGGAGGGGCCGCGCGTGCGCCTCGGCGTGCCCGCCCCGCGCGCTTTGGTGCCCGCGGGGGCGGGGCGGGCGCGTCCCGGCGGGCGGGGCTCCGCGGGCTCCGGTGGGGAGGGCGCGGGGGAGGCCCGCCCGCCCGCCCGCCTTTCCGGCGACGCTGAGGCCCTTTCCTTGCGAGCGCGCCCGGGGCGCGGTAGCCGCGGCGCGCCGGGAGGACCCCTTTGCCCGGCGGGGGAGGGCGCGGAGGCTTCTCGGGCGGCGCGGGATCCCCGCCTGCGGAAGGCGGGGGCGGGCGGCCTCGCCGGGCAGAAGCAGCCCGGGGCGCCGGGGGGCGGCCTCGTGCTTCTGTTGCCCGCGGAGTTGGGATGTTGTTGCCTGGGTATTTTTTGTTTTGTTTCATTTATTTGCTTACTCATTTATTCGCCTATTCATTCACTCATTCGTTCACTCAGGCAGAGAGCTCTCTGGCCGAGAAGCCTAAATGCCCCCCCCTAAACCGCAGACCCCAAGATCCCACAGCATGCTGAAAGGGGGATAATAGCGCCGCAACAGTGTAGTGTGGAAACAGCCCCTAGTCTTTTTTCTTCTTCTCCTGTATGATTTTTAATACCTTTGCCTGATGACATTCGAAAGCTCGCTTGATGCAATTTTGTGCATTTTTAGTTGGCCCGATAAAGGTATCGCTGTTTTGTGGATTTCGGACCAAGAACAAGAACTTGGACAATTTGGGCCGGGAGATACTATTAACTCCCCAAATTCTTCTCTGGCCGTATTGGCTGTGGGACATTTTGGAAGATGTAATCTAAAAAATAACATTGCAAGCCCTGCAGGATTCTTTTTTTAAAAAAACAAGATCTGAGATATAATACAAGCTGGTAAATAAAACACCCTTTCAACTCCACAAGAAGTCTGCTTGACTTTATCTTTATTAGTTTTCAACACAATAATCCTCTACAACAATGGTGGGGTTATTATTTTTTGCCTCGTTGTACATTTTGTAAATATTGTGGCATCAATGCAATTAGCATTAACAACCATCATGCACAAAAATAATACATTTCACCTCATACAGAAAAAAAAAATCCATTAAACTTCACCTTCTTCAGGAAAGTGTTCTTTTAAAAAAAAAAAAAAATCAAATCCCCCCTCCCTCCCCACACACATTAATGTAGCTAGATCACTTTCAATTAAATAATAATAATAATAAATTTAAAAACTGCACATTTGGTTGCTATAAGTGAAAGGGGCGAGGAAATACAGGATAAATATTTTTTTATATATAGGTATTTATAGATCTATCTCTTCTGAAAGAACACGCCAAGAAAAAGATTGCAGCGATATCTACAATAAAAAGGAGTCCTAATGACAGCTTTCAAACATTCATATTCAAAGTCTGGAAGGAAGCACACAAAATAAGCGTCTGAGACCATTTCCGCACTGCACTGTTACAGCGCGATTATTCCACTTCCAGCCTCCTATGGGATCCCGGGGTTTGCAGTTTAGGGAGGGGCCGGATGGCCCCTCCCTAAACTGCAAACCCCAGGATCCCATAGGAGGTTGAAAGTGGAATAATCGCGCTGTAACAGCGCAGTGCGGAAATGATAGAGTAGAAGAGGCCGCCGCCGCACAGAGCGTGTCCGGATGCGTTGTGGCAAGTCAAACCTTGAAATGCAAAATGTCTTCAGTGCACGCATGGGTGTGTGTGTGTGTGTGTGTGTGTGTGTTTGCGTACCACAGCCTGGGAAAAGCAACATGGGGGGGAGGAGCTGTGGCTGTCAGACCCCCACCCCGGCTACCACAAGCGAACGGTGGTGAGCCATGCTGGCTGGGACGGTGCTTCTCAAACCGGCCCTCCGGCTGTTTTGGATTTTAGCTCCCTCCGAGACGTGGCCGAGCTGCCCGGGAGTCGAAGTCCAAAACACCAGGAAGATCGAAGTCTGAGAACCGTCCGGCTATGGAATTCTGGACATTATAATCCCGCATAGCAAGCGTTCCCAGACCTCTCCTGCACGTAAGCAGAATTCTCTGCGCCTGCTCGCACGTGCTAGAAGCCGTGGTGCAGCATCTTCTGAGGAGCGTGAAAAAGAGCGTTCTTGTGAGTTGTTTTCTGCTTTTTGGGTCCAATTCCCCGGTCAGCGTTTTGCCAGCGTGGGAACACTGTGAAGCGGCACAAAAATGTTTGCAGGGGTTGCTTAGTCAACAGAAAGCGATGTGCGCCTGAGATGGAATCGCATCAAGACGAGGGGTGCATCTGGATTCGGAAGAAGCCGTTGACCAAGGGAATGGACCCCTGAAATCCTTTTGGGAACGAGACTTGGAACTTCATTTGGTGGTCTACGAGGGAGAAAATAAGCCTCTCTTCCCCTTTAAGCCCCTTCTTATTCAGGTCTTATGCACATCAACGTGACATTTCAGGAGAAGGAGAAGACAGTTTTCATCTTCAAAGGCATGAATAATGTCGGGGGGGGGGGGAAATCCCCTGTTAATTGCCAGGAAAGGTCAAGCAAACAGGAAGGCAGGGAAGGGCAAGCTTAGGCTTAACTTTGGCTGCAAACACACTTCTCCAATGGTCACTCTTTTCCTTCCTTCCTTCCTTCCTTCCTTCCTTCCTTCCTTCCTTCCTTCCTTCCTTCCTTCCTTCCTTCCTTCCTTCCTTCCTTCCTTCCTCTGCAGGGCACAATGGCCGTGAGGGAAGTAGCTACACGGGCACAGTTCACCAATGGGATTCCATGCTTGGCTTACAATCTGCATCCCATTGCCTGCCGTTTTATTCTCCTGGCCAGGGAACTCTAGGATAAAATGAGGAGCAAAGCTCGAGAGGCACAAAGATAGAGCGGGGGGCACCTGCTTGGAAAAAGCCAGTTCCCCTGCTCTTTACAACGGCCACGTATTCACCGCCTCCCTCCTTTGTCCGGCTCAAGCAAGGGAGCGCCCACGGGGTCACATCCTGGCATTCCCAACAGAGGCAGAGAGGACAACTGCCGTTAGCCCCAAAGCTGCATTTGATAGTCAATGGAACTAGCCACACAACTGAGACTGAAAATTTCCTGGGGTATTAAGGATAATAAAGCAACGGGAAGTTTATTCCCAAGAAACTGATCTAGAACAGATTCATAGAAACAGAGAGTTGGAAGGGGCCTTACGGGCCATGGACTTCACCACTCCGCTTAGTGCTGGAGCATCCCCCGCAGCAGGTCGCCGTCCGGCCTCTTTTTGAATAAACCAGGGGTTGCAAAGATATTAATCCAAATTAAACCTCGATTCTCAATTAATCCAGAGAAAAACTGGGACCTTTTATTCTCTGGGAATTAATCCAGAATAGACCTTGGATCCTAAAGACTGGTGTGGAAATTATTCCGCAAAGGAGGCACAATGCTATCATGTCTTGCCTCTCTGCATGTGTGTGATTTTTCAATTGTAAGCTCTGCGGGGCAGGGACCTCTGTTGTTACACTCAAGAGCTGGGCAGACTGGGGCCTTCAATGGTGCTGCTTCCCCACAGCACGTATGGAAAGATGGAGGGTTTGCCGGCACATGTAACTGAGGCGCAGTGCGGGGGGTGCATCATATCAGTGCCTTTCTCTTCACAGGCAGAAACCTAACAGCACTCTGGCTGGGGGCTCCAGTCCAACAGAGGCTTCACGTGACAGCCTGGGAAGGGGGCATATATGGCCATTGCTTGTTATTGTGGCCCTCCCAAGCACTACCCCATGGCACTGGAGAAACTGGCTGGAGAATCGCAAGCCCCGAAGCATCCAGGAGTGGCGTTTCTCCTTTCAAGGGAACTGCAGGGCCTTGCACCGCTGAAAAGGTGCTTCTTCTGTGAGTGTTTCTAAAAACCAGAGATGAAATTCTACTCGGTCCCAGGTTGGGGTGGGGGACATTTTCAGCTGGGGTGCTGCCTGGAGGATGGGTCCTGGAGAGCTACCAAACCTGACTCCTTAGAGGGACCCCCCCCCCCGTCAACATTTCCCACTCCTGGCCAAAGGTGGGCAGAGAGGTGTGCCTGTTTCTGGGACTCACAGGTCACCTTCGCCATCCTCTCTCTGGTTGTTTAGCCCCAGTTCTCAATTTGTGGTGGTGAAGAACGGGTGGGGAGGCAGGCAGCCGTTTACGCCCCAGCGTTCTGATTGCCAGGAGCTTCCCCGGTGAACCTGCTCTCTTCGTGTTAAAAGGGGAGGGATGCTG
This sequence comes from Cyclura pinguis, assembly GCA_030412105.1. Classification (NCBI taxonomy): domain Eukaryota; kingdom Metazoa; phylum Chordata; class Lepidosauria; order Squamata; family Iguanidae; genus Cyclura; species Cyclura pinguis. The sequence goes on from CM059607.1 coordinate 885,769, forward strand.
GGGCAGTCCACTTTATCACTTGTGTTTTTGGTTCCTGCCAATGATTGTCCTCTATGTTTTATAGGAAGCAGTTGCGGTGGCAGTTTTGTGCCACCCCAACCCTGCCCAGAAGCCATTTCTACCCACCGGCTCTGGTTTTGGTTAAAGTGCTTTGGTTCAATGGGGGATCAGGTGAAATTCAAAACCAGCCTTGAATCCAGGCAGGCCTTTCCCCTCTGGCTGGAGGCCCCTGGTGCTCGCTGCCAGGGCTGCCTGGTGCCAGCACCACACCGACCGAGCCGACTGCAGCCTCTGAAAGCTTAGGCTAGGGGAACAGCTTAGTCTCAAAGGGGCAGCCGGACTCCTCCTGGCTTTCCTCCACAGTTCCCTGCTTCTGACCAAATGCCCAACGGGAAGGAGGCCAAAACACTCAAGGGAAGGGGCTAACTGCTGCCCTTTTGGAGAGGTCTGCACAGAGCAGCTAAAGGGAAAAGCTTGGCTTTGGGTGTACATGCATGCATGCGAGATGGAGGGAGGGAGGGAGTACATCTATTGCTTCTCAGCAAGCTCCATTTTCTTCCTTTCATGACAAAACCCACAATAAGGGAATCATGCATCAACGCTACCCAGAAGGCTCCTTGCATAATACTCAGACTCCAAGATCAGCTTCTAAGAAGAAAGCTTATTATCCTCTTGTAAGCTGCCTGGTCACAGTTCCGGTGGGAAACAATGGAATGGACTGACGGACTGACGGAGGGAGGGAAGGATAGATAGATAGATAATGAATAAATGCCTCTGCCTTGAAGTTCTCCCTTTCTCCTTCCCACCCAACACTCCCCACCACCAAGATACCCAGGCTCTGTTTGGGGCGAATTGCAGGGCATCTAGAGACAGGCCAAGACTGCTTCTTCCTTGCAAGGGGTTTCCCCATAAGAAACGCGACCTGGCTGGCCAGCTGCAAGTGATCTTCCCCCTCGCCCGCGTTTCCTCACCGGGTGCTATGGGAAGCGGAGAGCCTTGTGTCCGTCAGGCCCAGCCGTGCAGCTGAGAGAAGCCGACCGACCTAAGGGACCAAAGGCCGTGAGGCCGGGGCAAGGAGGAAAGCCGGTCTCATGCAATTTCAAGATGGCACCTTGGTCGAAATGTGGATTTGGAGGCCGTTGCGTTAAGTGGGTGCTTCCTGTGTGCCCTCCACCCCCCTCCCGCAGGTGTACCCCGTTGTGTGAAAAGGAAAGACAAAGACAGCGAAAGAAAGAGAGAGAGAGAAAGTTAACAGCACAGGAAGCTTCAGAGAGTGGAATCAGCCGGAGGGAGCATCTTGATGAGCGGGCACTCGAGGTTCCCCATGGAGAAGAGAGTGAGGAGGAAGAGCGGGCGGGCGGGCGGGCGGGCGGGCGGAGGTCCTCAGCACGACACCTCCATGGTGTGGTTGATCTGCCCCATGGCCTCGCTGCTTTCCGAGTGGGTGCAGGCTCTGGGGCGGCCGCCGTCCACCGAGCTGGCGCTGGTGAGGGAGGCGGTGCGTGAGCGGGCCAGGCGCGTCATGCTGGCCGAGGGCACTGGGGAGAGACGGACAAAGAGCGTCAGGCGTCCCCGCCTCGGGAGGGCGGAAAGAGAGAGGGGCCGCGAAAGGAAGGCGGGGCAAAGCGCCACAAAGACAGGCAAAGCGGCCGGCCACGGGGGAGCCAAGCGACATCAGCCCCCGCCTCAGCCGCCAGCTGTGGGGCGCAAGGGTGGGATGCCACGGGGGGGACGCACACGGGAGCAACCTCCCATCACGACAGCAGATGTGCTCTCCCAGCCTTTGCAGGAGGAAAGGTTCCATACTGCCTCCCCCCTTCACATGCAAACACTCAGAAAACAAAACTTTTCAGCACCGGGGGGCGGGGGCAAGGGCGACGGAGGGGGTGGGTTCAGCAGCTCGCTAGAGACCCTCACTGACACGGAAGCCAACAAGCGCTGTAGGATGTCTAGAATTCCCAGCCCGGTTCAGTTAGTGGCAGGGTAGCTGGTGAATCTGTTCCAGGTTTTAGTCTGAACTTTAAAGGGCCTGCAGGAGGTGCCGGACCTATTTTTGGAGAGGCAATGGGGTTTGGGACCCTAGGGAGCACCTTTAGAGTTCAGACTAAAACCCAAAGAGGATCCACTGCCCTGCTGCCACTGAGAATAAGGGAGGAAACAGAGAGAGCGCATGGGGAGCGCACACACGCCCAGCAAACGCACAGCACCCTGGAACCTCCCTCCCTCCTTTTTGCCCCCTTTTGCAGGAGGCCGGTGCCCTGAGGGTGCCCTGCGGGTCAAGCAGCCCTGGCCGGGGCTGCGAGGAAAGGCAGGCAAAGCGTTCCAGCCCCTGACGGCCTCCGGTGGGAAGGCCTTCCTTCTCCCATCACGGCTGCTGCGACTGCTGCCCTCCGCCTCCTGCCTCTACCACCCATGCCCATGAATTACTCTGCTGCCACACGATCACACGAGGCGGCACCAGCGAGCCTCCTCCAGACCCGGAGGCAAAACCCAAACTGTCTGGCAGAGAAGCAGCAGCACCAACCGGCCCGTTCGTGCCCCTGCCCTGCTTGGCCGAAGGCACTCCTGACCCCTAGAAGCAAACCCCCTGCAAATTCCAGACCCCCCCCCCAAATCTGGTTTGGGAGCAACCCTTCCTTCACAGCTCATAAGCCACCGAGCAGGCTAGTAACATCCTGGGGGCTCCTTTGCAAGGCTGGCCAGATGACACAGAAGCACCCACGGCAATGGGTTTCTCCCTCACGTGCCTGCCCTGGGACCCTAAGCCAAGCTTTGGCTCTCTCCCCTCCCCAACCTGCACAGCATCCAGAAAAAAACTGACTATGACATTACAAGGGGGGCTCTCCATTACAACATCTATGCCTGTGGGTGTGTGAAGATGCCACTGAGCTATTTCTTTTTTTAAATGGAAGTCTCCCATGCTCCAAGAGAGTCACCCCCATCTGGGGTCATGCACACACATATGCCTGCCCGTGCACACACAGTTTCAAGAGAAACAGCAAACCACCAGCAATAGTGTGTTGTACGGATGCTTTGGGATGCCCCATCTCTGCCCATGGCCAGAATTCTGCTGGCGACAGATGCAAGCGCACGTTCCTTTGCAGGTGTTTCACAAGGACCTGCTCAGCAGCTCTGGGCAGAACGCCTCTGCCCGTCCCAGCCTGCGACAAAGGGAGGCACATGCTGCCTGAATGGGCCGGGGACGGGGCCCCGTGCCAGTTGGCATCCCAACACGGGAGAGAGAAAAGAGCAGCCATGTCCCCCCTGGATCTCCAGCAGATCTGTGGAGATGGCTGCTGTGTCACCTCGAACGGAGGAGCAGAGCTGGCGGCTGCCAAGGCGCCCTGTACCCCGTACCAACTGGCCATTTGCCAGGAGGCTTTTGTGATCCAGCTGGAACTGGAGAGGCCAAGAGACCATCATCCCCCATCTAGTTGGATGATGGACCTCAGTTCATGGTATCTAGGCTGCTCCTGTGTCCACTGCATGCCACCCGGTGAACAGATGCGGCTGCTCCAGGGAACGCCAACCAAGGCAAAAGGGAAGGGTCTCGCGCACTAGACAAGGCCATAACTGATGACAAAATGTCAAGAGATACTTCACAACCGCTCCCAGGGACCTGTGAAGTTGTTCGATGGTCTTCTTCAGGAGAATGACTGCCCACAATAAACATGGCAGTTCCCAGCGAGGCACAAGCTCACCTCATGGTTGTAACAACACAAGGCAGCATAAAAACAGACGGTGTAAACACCCTTTCAGATTTCTGTCCGCCTTCCCAGACTCTGTTTCTACGGACATGCATTTATGATCTGCTTTTCCAGGTTATGTTATGAGAAGACGCTTCGGGTTGTTTTCCACGTGTGTGTTTGTAGTCTGTGTTACAGCGAGATGGCATTCCAGTTAGGTCTACGTCTCTGTGATGGCTGATCACCGTTACAGCATAATTTCTTTAACGTGGTTGTGATTAAAGTTGTCGCAGGGGATTATTATGTTTTCACACATGCCTAATGTGTATGTATTGTTTTAATTAACTGCTTCAAGTTTTCTCATCAGTTACGGTCTTGTTTTGAACATTTCCCCAGAAAGGGGCGTACAAATAAGCCCTCTGGGATGCTCCCTTCTCCAAGGGAGGCCTCCCCTCTGCGGAGGTGTTCCGGTGTGGAATGACGGGCGCCGTAGTCCAACGCGACGGCAGGTTTGCAGCCGTCTGCTGAGAGGGTGGCAGCGGAGGCGATCCCTGCTTGCCACAAAGAACACCCAGTTGGCAGAGCCAGACGCCCCTCCTCCCCTTAAGGTCCCCTCGGCCTTCCTCCTCTGCACCCTTGGCTCTTTTTAAAAACCCACCCGCCGGATTCCTCGCCCCGGGGTTTATCTGGCAGGACTGAGGACAGAAGCTGCAGGAGAAAGCGTGAGCCACACAGCAGCAACGCGCACGGCAGGGGGTGGCACGCGGGCACATGCGGCGGGGGGCGTGAAAGTGAGCAAACGTGGCGGGGCCGGAGGCACGTGGGGAGGGGTACCTGATCCTCCACTCAGCCTGCGATCCTTCAGGTAGGCAACTGACAGAGAGAGACACGGAGGGGTGAATAGGAGGCGGAAGGCAGTGGGGCAGAGGCGGAGGAGCGTGGGGCGGGGAAATGGGAGACTTCTCTGGGAGCATTAGGCATTTTCGGTATCGTTACCCACCAGCAAAACAGGATCAAAGCATAACACACGATAGCCAGGAAGAGAGAGAGAAGGACAGAGAGAATTCCACACAGCCAGCCCCATCTTTTTCATTGGTCATGTTCTGTTAGGGGCAAACACAGTCCCCCACCCCAACTGCATTTCCTGGACTCAAGCTGCATTTCTGCAAATCGTAATGCAGTGTGTGACTCAGTGGACAGAAAATTGCAGAGACCTGGACTTGACTCCATGCCTGTCCTGGGAAATCCCCACGGGGGTGCCCGGAACAAGTTGTGTCCTCTGCCGGGGCCCTTCCCTCTGGAAAACGGCCGGCCTCACAGGGTTGTTGTGGTGAGGAATGAAGTAATGAGCACAGGAAGTCCCAGGATGCTAACATCAGAGATGAGACTGACATCTCTCACCTGCGGGAGGGCCCTGCATCTCCAAAAAGGCTGGAAAGCAGCCCAGGGACTAACCCTGGAGACCGGCCCACCCGTTCTGAGCCTCATGCCCGAAACACGAGGCGGACCCTGGTTTCTCTGGGAGGGGGCCGCTTCCAGAAGATGAAAGGAGCAAAGAGGACAACAGAGGAGATCTGTCGTGCTCCACTAAGCCAGAGATCATGGGTCTTCAGAGCCACCCCAACAAGAAGCTGCACGGAAGGCAACCACCCGAATTCGGTTTCAGCGGCAGCCTGGACGCCTGCAAGCTCTGAGGTCTGGCCCTTGGCTATTCTGGTTTTAACCTGGCCCTAGGAAGACACATTTTTCAACTCCAGACACACTCGTGTGAGCATCTTTTGAAAACATATATAAATTTCTTGCATACACGCGCGCACGCGCACACACACGTACAAGTGCTACTTCCATCCACACCCACAGCCACTTTCTCCCACCTAGATTTCATGCCTCCTCCCATATAGGTCCCGAAAACCAGAGCAACACTTACTGTAGCCCATTCCTTGAAGGAAGTACTTGAAAGCTTCGGTCAGTTTTCCAGGCTGTTCAAGAGAGAAAGAAGGTGGCAGGATGAAAAATGGGATGAAAGCACTCATAGCTCCTGCCTGTTGAGGCCGTAGGTCCTCTGACGCAAACAGCAAGTTTTCAAACCAGAAATTTCTGAAATCCAAATCCAATGATGCTTTGAATTTGTACCTAGACCTCAGGAATTCTAAACTCTGGTTTTATGTCCATGCCCATACCACTGTACCCCAGTGGCACGGCTTCCTCCTCAGAGCAAGGGGGGGAAGTTGTGCATTGCTGGGAAGGATTCAGAAAAGGGTTAGACCAGTTAAGGGCAAAATCACTATTTATTTACTGCACCTCTTTCTCTGTTTCAGTTCTGTCCCAGTCCCAACAGTGTTTGAGGTTCCTTTCACAAATGTTGGTGCAATTGCACACTCTTCTGATCCTCATGCATTAAGATAAAAGGAAAATCTCTAGCAGTGTGTGAGACGTGGGGTGGTTTGTGAGCCCAACGGAAACACCAACATATATTTTGTGGGTTTAAGTACACCATCTGTGCAAGGGAACGTTTTGCACGTGTGAAATTGAGTGGGTTCCACTCAAAGACAGACACAAATCAGGTTGAGCCTTCCCTATTCAAAAATCCCCAAACCTCCAAACCGGTACAACAAGGACTAGAATTAAAATAAAATCAGTTGAAATGCAATAAAGTTCTATACCTTTCATAGCCTGGAGCAGCTCATGAATGCCCTCCTTGCTACAAATTTCACCCCCCACCAAAGGACACCAACCTACAAAGACCCAGAACTTCACTGCATTAATGCCAAGGAAGATTTCTGGTTCTAACACCTTATGAAAAAGATCCAACACCTTTCAGAAAAAGATCTTAAGGACAAAGATCTGTACATCTGATGAGACCTTTCTCACCTCACTTATTTTTCCTTTTTGGGGGCGGAAAACTCTTGTGCATGATAAATGGCTGGAAGGTGGGGAAGCTGCTCCCAGCCGCATGGCACCGATGCAGCCATTCCAGGTTGTTCTGTAGAAGGAGCAGCAGTGGGGTAATGGCACCCCTCATAAATAATTGCAAACGTACCATAAACAGACACAAACACACATGATCATGTGTGTGTGTGTGTGTGTGTACCTGCACATTTCTGTGAACAGAGGCTGTTTCTCTGTTCTGCAAAAGTCTTTTCCAACGAGCCACAGGGCAACAGGAGCAGAAAGGGAGGGCAGGGCAGAAGGACTCACCTGTGTGACCTGGGGAAGCCCCCCGGAGTCAGCCATCTGGGGAGAAGACAGACAAAGGATCAGAGAAGCCTCGCTCCACCCTCTCAGGAACTTCTTGTGTGCGTGTGTGTGTGTGCACCCACTCACGTGCACACGCACACACACACTGCCCTGAAATGGACTCAGGTGTAAGCTAAGCCCAAATCATAAGTGCAATTAAATACCTAGTTTAACATTCAGTATATCTTCCCCTGCCACAGCAGCGTAAGTGGCAGATGAAAATCCTGCCCCAACCCTGGTACAAAGGGGACCTTGCCGTCCATAGGAAACAGCAGCTTCAGGGGGGATTTCTGTGGTGACTACAGCATGCAAGGAAAGAGGCAAGCCCTCCGCTCCCCACGGCTCCTGGGTTCATCTCAGGCCCAGAGGAACTGCTGTTTATAGTCCAGGGTGGGGCAGAGGGAGATCACAAAATCACAGAATTATAGCTTTAGTTTCTGACTCTCCTCCAACAAGTACTGGCTGTTTGCCTGTGTTCATTTTTGGTGACTTCCCCTTCTTCCGTTTCTTGCACCTGTTTCGCTTAAATCTCAGTTTATCTGGAAGTTCTTTGTGCATCCACCCTGGTGTCTTAAGATGCCTCCCACTTTTCTTCCTCTTTGGAATTGTTTGCAATGGTGCCTTCACTATCTTACCTTTAAATAACACTATGCACCATGAGCTGCCCTCTCCTTGAACATTTCTTACCATGAGATCTCTCCCATTATTTCCTGAAGCAAGTATCAGGATAGTTGAATTTTCCCATTACTACTGTATCTCTCATTACTACAGTATCTTTATTACATAGATATTATATATCTATATATCTCCTTAAGCCAAATCTTTGACAACATGTGTGTCTTAAGAGTCCAGCAGCTGGGATGGGAGAGGAAAGAGTCGGGCAAGGGGAGACTGGGGAAAGACTGGGCAACCCCAGAGTGGGCATCAAGAGAAAAGTGGGCATCCGGTTGCCCAATCTTTCTACTGGGATCATGAGAGGAGATAAGGGATGAAGGGACACAACCAAGTCCTAAAAACAGGGCTGCTTTTCCTAGTATCATCAAGGCAGAGGCCAAGCACCTCTCCATCTCACCTTCAGGAAAGTGGTGGTGGTCGGATCCAGCTTGGAGTTGCATTCAACCTGTAAACAGTAAGGGGTACATTTCAAAATAACACCAAGAACAAAAGGACACACCGTGGGCTGATCAGGCAGTTTGTTGAGAACTTAGAAAGACCACTTTCTTGGACTACTGCTGGTGGGAAGATGCTGGGAGTGGCCGTCCTTAAAAAGGACTAAGACTTTAGACTTCAAATGGTCTGAGGCGTCTAATTTTCTCACAAAGTCCTTACTCACCACACCATCTTCAGCTGGAGCATTGTCTCCCACCACCAGCATCACGGGGCAGCTGCAAATCCCAAGAGGAGAAAGGGGGTTAGAGGGGGGACTCCCTCTGATAGCAAGTCCTGTCACCTCTCATCCTGGAGCCGGGAAAAGTCCGTGACTTACCGGAGTGTTTTGGCATTCGGGACACTTCCAGGCCGGTTGATGTCCAGGTCTCTGCGGCTGAAAGAGGAGGGGAATGCTTCAGGGACTAAACTGGGGCAGACACTAAGGCCATCTCCGCACTGGACTGATACAGTGCTATTATTCCACTTTCAACATGCTGTGGAATCCTGGGGTTAGGAGCTGTCCCCAGGTCCTGTGGCTGTGAGTTCAACTTTAACTAAGCAATATGTGAAGAAATGCTTCCTTTAATCTTCTAAGCCCCGGCACACACCTGTTGTACATGTTCCAGAAGAGCTGAAGGTTGAACTGGTTCACCATACTCCCGATCTGCTGGCGGTAGCTTTGCACCAGCTCTGTGTTGCTCACCAGCTCCTCCTGAAAACATGGAGAAGACACAGCCAAAAGAGAAAGAGTCAGGCCTGTTGAAGACCAGTGCCTACAGCTCAGCTCAAGGGGGTGCAAGGGGAAACACCACTGCGGACAGCAGCTCTAGGATAAATATGCAATTAATATCCACATATTTTCCTCGTTCTGAATGAGAACAGGTACGCCCTTCAGATATGCAGGGAGCCATCTGGGCAGCTGCTTAAAATGAAACCTCCTGAAGGGAGCTTTGCTGCTTGAAGTATTCAGAGGCTGTTCTGTTTTAACATTAATTCTGTCTCAGGCCCCACTGCAGCTTCCGTACACATTCCCAGGAATTGCTATCGTTCCACAGCAAACACTGAAGGACTGTTGTTGTCGTTGTGTGCCTTTGCGTCATTTCTGACTTATGGAGACCCTAAGGCGAAGGTATCACGGGGGTTTCTTGGCAAGACTGCTTCCAGGGGGGTTTGCCTTGGCCTTCCTCTGAGGCTGAGAAAGTGTGACTGCTCAAGGCCACCTAGTGGGCTTCCAGGGCTGAGCGGACCCTTGTCTCCCAGAGTTCTAGTCCAACGCTCTTTCACCGCTGCCGGTGCTGCTTTTTGTTTCTTACCTGGCTGAAGAGGTGGGAGAGCACAGTGTCAGGGAGGGTGCTGGTCAGACCAGAGAGCTGAAAATGGAATACAGAACATAATGCTAAAAGGGTCGCCTCTTGCTACGCAGAACCAGCGCTCTAGAGCCCTGTGCCCCTGGACTCAGCCTCAGCCTCACCGCATCCAACCAAGTAGATGGGTATCATCTGTCTGTTCTTCCCTCTGGCCACTCTGTTTCCACCCGCAAGGTAGCAAAGGGGTGGCCGTTCCCCGTTAGCCCCTTGGCACTGAGGACTCAGGGGTACACTGCCTCTCCACGCAGCGTGAAGCCAAGCCATTATTTAAGAGCCGTGAATTTAAGACCGGCATAGCTACGTTGCCGCACGGGATCACACCCCTGTGCAAGGGGCAGCACGGCCACGCACTCCCCTTTTGGGCAACACGTGGTCTGACTCCCCACCCACCACTGAGAGCCACACCAGAGCTCCCAGGCTGGGGCTAAGGTTGACCTCAGTGCGGTATTGCCACCCTGGCACCATCTCCAAAAAGGAGCATCATGGCATTTACACCAAAGGTTCTCCTTCTCCTCCTCCTCATCTCGCCCCTTTTTCTTTAACCCTCTCTCCCCTCTCCTTATTTAGTCCTCCTCTTAAAACCACCCACGCTCGTGCCCTGCAGAGTCAGTTCTGTACATGATGAAAACTCTTGCTCCTGTCATGAGCCAGGCTGAGCGTGCTGCCGGTTCAGACTTGGACTCCGATTTAGACTTGGACTCCCAGCCGGGGGAGGACCCCTCGGAGGGGCCTTCGGGAGAGGGGGCTCCTTCAGAGTCTAGGGAGGAGTCCGCCAGAGACCCCACAGCTGTCCCGGGCACGGATCCCGAGCCAGTACCTGCAGCCGACGTTTCTGCTCCAGAGGCAGAGGCTAGTGCTTCTGACTCGACAGAGGCTGGTGCTTCTGACTCCAGCCCGGAGTTTGCAGCAGACCCTCCCCCCACGTTCCTCCAGGGGCGGCTGGAGAAGGGGGCGGTTCGGAGGTCTCAGCGGCTGCGGGAGAAGCGTCTGATGGATCGGCCCTGAAGTCTTGAGGGGCTCCAGCTGTGAGCTGGGCCAACGGACATTTGATCAGCCCCAGCCGGGCTAAAGACTGTGTATTTAAGACAGACGCTGTTGGAGTTGGGCAGGGGGCAACAACCGTCTACTGACCGGGAATCTGCGTCCTGTGTCATGGGCCTTCTGTTCCAGGCTAAACTTTGCTGTTTGAGTTTGCTGCCCTTGGGACTTGGATGTTTGTTTTGGTGACGTAACCTCTTTATTTATTTATTACTAAAGCCATAAACTCAGCTCCTGCCTCTGTGTCTGCTCAGCCACCGCCTGACATTGACAGCTTCTGCCTGAAGAACGGCAGGAACCCACGTAGCCCAGAAGTATTCCGGACCGGCACATCCACCGTCGGAGTGGGAATGGGATAGGGTGGGCCAGACTGCTCACCTTGGTGGCAGCCCAGTCAATCCAGCCTTTGCCGTTGGGGTCAATGTTGATCAGGACGAGGCCTTCCACCAGGTCCGGGAAGATCAGCTATACCAAAAATAAAGACAATCAGTCCCATAGAGAGCCTCCTAGTTCCCAGGGGCATCATCTGGGAGACACCAGCAGCAAACAAGGGCCAGAGTAAGGCTCAGAAGACAAGTGCTTCGCTGACACATGGGAGCCAAGAATGCAAAAGCACTGAAGAGAGAACCCTGTCTGCAGGAACAAGAGCCATTTCCGCACTAGACTGTTATAGCGCTATGATTCCACTTACAACATCCGGCTGGCCCCTCCCGAAACTGCAAGCCCCAGGATTCCGTAGGATGTTGAAAGTGGAATAATAGCACTATAACAGTCTAGTGCAGAAATGGCCAAGGCCACTGCTTCTCTGTCACAGGCTGACACCACTTGGGTCATCACTCCCTCACTCCTTAAAGAAGTGGGGTGGGGGAGGCAGGGAGCAAACCAGCCTTTTTCCCCGCAAGCCCCCAGGCTGCCCCTTCATTTCAGCAGGAAGTGAGTCTGGTTGTGATGCTGCTGGACGTGAAATCCAGGTACTGTTCTGCTTACTTCCATGGCATTGCCACTCCAGTGCAGGTTCTGAAGCCGGCCGGCCCCTCCCGGAACTGCAAACCCCAGGATTCCATAGGAGGTTGAAAGTGGAATCATCGCGCTATAACAGACTCGTGCGGAAATGGCCCAAGACAGGCAGAGGGGTGCGCAAAAGAGCAGACAAGATTCAGTTGCAAGTGTCTAGAAAACAAGGCAGCATCTCCGAGCTGCCTTGGGCATCTTGCTCCAGCAGCTGAGCAGTGTTTGCTGCCTGGGTTATCCAGAGGGGCTGAGAGCTTAGTTTAGTGCGCTGAGACTTTTCCCAGGCACTCCTCCCTGCTGGTCTCTCAGAGGGAGGCACCACACGACTCCACCGCCCTGGACCGCCTTGGAGAATTGTATGCCAGCTACAGATGCCCGGTTACGTCCTGGGGGCGCTGCGGCAGTTAAAGTGCCATCAAGCTGCTATTCGTTCTGTAGGACAGACTTCCTCTCCTCCCTTTTTCCTTCTCAGGGAAAGACATGGATTTTTTTTCTCCGAGTGACTCTGTGTGTGGTGTGCATGCGTGCACATGCTCATAGATGCATGCAGACTGGTTCACAGCCTGCACTGGGAATTTGTAGGCCACCGAAATTTGTCTCTGTGTGCAGCCAGGCAGAGAGGCTGCAGGCGGATGGGCAAGCGGCCATGACGCGGCCAACGCATTGTTGAAGAGGAGGAGGAGGAGCAGGAGGAAGAGGAGAGCAGTAGCTGTTTCGTTGCCTGGGTACAGCAGGAGCAGAAAGTGTTCTGACAGTCCCTCTTTTTACTTCTGCTCCAGAGGTTCAAGCTTCTGAAAGCTTCCCAGCCCATAATGTCAGTGCCACATTTCATCAAGCTGAGGACATCCAAGGCAATTTCTGCACTACGCTGTTCTAGTGCTATTATTCCACTTTCAACATCCTTGGAGGAATTCTGGGGTTTGTACTTTCCTGAGGCCAAAGAGCCCTCTGGCTGAGAAGTCTAAAGGCCCCTCCCTAAATTGCAAACCCCAGGATTCCACAGGAGGTTGAAAGTGGAATAATAGCACTAGAACAGTCTAGTGCAGAAACGTCCAAGTCCTCACTAGAGTGCAGGCAGGCAGGCTTTGTCTATTTGAACTGTGTAGCATTCTTTTTAATTTGCAAGGTACTCTGAGTCCTGATTAGGGAGGAAAAGGTAGGGCAAAATATAAAGTTAACAACAAACACCCAAACAGCTTCTGAGTGGTGTCTTCTACTGTGGCCGTGGACCCAGAAGGTACACCACGAGTTACTCTTCTTTGGCTTACTTGACACTGGGCCCAGGACACAATCTTTCATTTGTGGTGTGAATATAAAAATGAGGGGCTTGGGTCAGAAATGGAAAAACTGTGCCCTTCAGGTACGGGTCCTCAGGTACAACCTTCCAGCCCTGGAGTCCCCATGCAATGCACAAGGGTCAAGCTTCTGCAGCCCAGATGACCTTTCCCGGCATCCGTCAGTTTATTACTGATTCTGCAGACAGAACAAAGGGAGGAGGAAGCAATCATTTCTGGACTCATCTAGGCCCAGGATGATGGGGGGGGGGGCAAGCCTGTCCTTAGAACAGCGACACCCCTTGAGATTCATGTCAGCGAAAACATGCTGAGTTTGCAGAGGAAAGTCTTAGGAAAAACAGTGCCAAGGGCATCTACTAGCTTCTTCTCCAAAATACGCCCTGAATGTTACTTAATAAAACTGGGTTAATAACAGCTCTGCTTCCCTGGGATCCAGTTCGGCCCCAATCCTTTGCACTCCCCCATCAATCTCTCTCTCGGTCTCTCTCACGCACGCACGCTCACACCCTCTCCACCACCACCTTTCTTCTTAGCTCCCGCAGTCACTTACAGCGAACTTGGCCAGGACGTAAGCCCCTGCGCCCACGCCAATCCCGATCACATACTTGAACCTGGGGAAAGAAAACCCATCAGCGCCTCCCCTGTGACCATCCCTCCCTCTGGCTGGCAGCCTTCCACGGTCAGCCTTCACCGCTCCCCTCCTCGGCTTGCCGGCCAGCCAGAGTTCGATGCCTCAGGCTTGCCAAAGGCAGAATTTTTGCCCAACAAATGAGCGAGGGCCTTCGGACATGGGGGTCCCACTCATAAACCAGTTCTCAGAAATATTCTCAATTTCTGTCAGTAGGCTTTTCTCCGACTAATTTTACCTGCCTTGGACAACCTTGTATTTTTCCGTAGCGGGGGTGCCCCTGGTTACTCTCTGGTAGCTTGTTTATGACATTTATATCCAGGAGCTCAAGTACTTGATCCTCCTTCCTGCTTTGCCTTCAGAGCAACCCTGTTGGGTAGGCCAGGCTAAGAGGCCCCGAAGGTCATCCCGCTACGCTTCACGGCCAAGTGAAGATCTGAGCCTACACCTCCCCACTCCTAGTCCAAGATCATGCTGGCTGAGGGGACCACCAGTCAACTGCCCCTCTTGGCTACACCGCCAATTGCCCACCCTGACAACTGAGATTGTGAGCCTTTCGCTCAAAGGTTCTGGATTTTGGGAACACCTGCCTCGCTACCAGCTTTACTCTGTCACGTCATCTGCTCTCACATCAAAAAGAACCACCACCACAAGGCCTCCAAGACTCACCCGAAGTGCTGGACCACACTGGGCAGCATGGCAGCCAACTGGTCCATGGAAGGATACTGGTACCTGTGAAGACAGAGCAGGAGAGCAAGAATCAGAGCTCGTTTTGGTGAGGACCCAGCGGAGAGCCCCAAGAGTCACACACCCAGTGCAGGCAAACATCACCCCCTCGCTGCCTCGCTGGGGAAGCTGCGCACATCCCCGGCCTGCCCCAGACTCTTCAGCTGGCAACCCATTGGCATCGTACACACGCGTAAGTTCCCTTATGCAGGCAGAGATGTTGGGGGCAAGTGCATAGCGTCTGCATTCAGATGAAGGTTACAAAAGCAGAGCTGTGCTTGCTGTGCGTAATGTACATCGTTGTGCGTCACTGATTGCACGGTGGCTCATGACTGCACATCATCTATTAACGTGCATTGCATACTGGTTGTGCAATGTCACCATTCCGTTACAATGTGGGCATAGCACATCCAGGGCGTAACACCAAGAGCATAAAATGACATTACATCTTGTTTTTGCCGGATGTCATGAAAGTATAAATACAAGATTTAAAAAACAATTAAACAATTCATAATGTTAAAATATTGCACGTTAAAAATATTGAAATGCATTAAAAGACTATACAAACCTTAAAAACAAAACCACACGGCATTAAGAGCCTAGACACTTTGTGAAAGCCTGACAGCACAAAAATGTTTTCACCTGACAATGATGGAGGGAGAGCCAGGAGGGAGCCATCCCAGCCCCTTTGGGGAAGGAGTTCCAAAGTCTGGGAGCAGCCACCGAAAAGGCCCTCTCTTCCTTGTTCCCACCGAACGGTACCCGTACACACACACAGACACACAGACACACACACACACAGAGGTCCCGACTTCCAGGCCAGCGTCTAACTGGGGGGCACCTACCCCTGGGGGAACTGGGAGGCCCCAACCTGCTGCCCGGGAGCGTCCACATGGCACACCACAAAGTGTTTGGTGATCTCTTGCATGTCTTCGAAATTGAAGAAGGTGTTGAAGCAAAGCTTGTCTGAAAGAGATTGATGGGGGGCAGGCAGGAGAGGGACAACAGAGACCACGGTCAGGAAAACGGGCATTCCCAGAAAACTGTGGAGCTATCTGCCAAGGGAGGAAAATGGCAGAGAGGAAGCATGGTTGGAATGCTGCACTAGGACTCCAGGAGACCAGGGTCGGAATCCCTGCTCATCCATGGAAACCCACGGGGTGATCCTGGGCAAGTCATACTCTCTCTGCTTCAGAGGAAGGCTATGGTGGCAAACCCCCCTCTGAATTAATCTTACCAGGCCCCACCCCTTTTTAGAGCCAAAGTGGTATAGTAGTTTGAGTGTTGGAGTGGAGTCTATGAGATCAGGGTTCCAATCGCTGATCAGGAAAGAAACCCAGGCCATTTCCGGACTAGCCTGTTGTAGCGCGCTGATTCCACTTTCAACCTCCTCTGGAATCCTGGGGTTTGCAGTTTCGGGAGGGGCCGGCCGGCACCTCCCGAAACTGCAAACCCCAGGATTCCATAGGATGTTGCAAGTGGAATCATAGCACTATAACAGGCTAGTGCAGAAATGGCCCCAGTCTGGCTGACTGGATCACAGAGTCCCAGGTGCTGGCCCTGAAATTTCAGGTCCTGGCAGAGTCTTGACCTGGCAACTCCAGTGCAAAACCAGCCAAAAGGAAGACTGGGATCTTGTGGCTTGCCCGAGTCCCACTTGGTATGCCCAAAACTTCAGCTCAGGTGGCCTCCGGCCCTACAGAAGTTGCCATCTTCATCATGCCTACAGCCAGAGAGCACACAAAGGCACTGGGTGTCAAATGAGGTGGGGTAGGGGAGAATTCCATTCTCTGGGAAGCATGTGTCCCCCCACATTGGTAAGCCCACCCTCTCCCTCCCGGACTAGAGATCAAGCGGTACACTTACGATTGAGTCCCACATCGTGGTAGGTCAGGAGAGCTGGGCGGTTCCCCTTGGGAGAGCCTCGAACGACCACGTGGAGCAGCCCGTATGGAGTTTCGATGTCATGCTCCTGGCGGACAAGGGGAGGGAAACACAGCAATGTCAGTTCTTCCTCCAGAGGACGGAGGGGCGCGGGGAGAAGGCAGGGAACCAACAGACGAACTGCCTCACAGGTGAGGGAGGCAAGACGGAGGGAGCAGAGACGCTGTTTGGAGTTCCACTTGCCCATTTGCCCAGCGGAAGACGCTGGTGTTGCCGACACTGGCACCACCCCGCGTCCCCACTGTGCCCAAGAGCCCAGGGGACGGCCCAGAAGCAGACATCCATCCATCCATCCCTCTTTGCCATTTTTTACTCCATCCCGCCAAAGTCTACTTGGGCTTCTGACATCCCTGAAAACTTCGGTGTTGTCCATGAACTTTGCCACCTGCCTGCCTGCTATGGCCATTTCTGCACTAGAGTGTTATAGTGCTGTTATTCCACTTTCAACATCCTATGGAATCCTGGGGTTTGCCTTTGAGGCCCCTCCCTAAACTGCAAACCCCAGGATTCCATAGGATGTTGAAAGTGGAATAACAGCACTATAACACTCTAGTGCGGAAATGGCCTCTTAGCCCTCCATCATTTATGAAGCTAAGTGGAGTCTGCTACGAATAGGCAAGAGGGAAAAATACTTTCAAAGCGTAAATAAATAACTTAAGTAGAATACGCTCTCC
Source organism: Cyclura pinguis (assembly GCA_030412105.1). Lineage (NCBI taxonomy): Eukaryota > Metazoa > Chordata > Lepidosauria > Squamata > Iguanidae > Cyclura > Cyclura pinguis. The sequence goes on from CM059607.1 coordinate 902,524, forward strand.
TGGAAGTGCTGTGAGGGTTATGGAGGCAGTGGATGTGAAACACTTTAAATCCCTTGGAATGTGCTGCATCATAGAAGATTATCTATCTGCCCATCTCTGCCTAGATTCATCTGCAAAATGTTTTTCCCATAACTGGGTTCACTGCTAGAAGAAGAATGGTCTCTTCGGTGGAATTAACTTCCGCACGGCCCCACCCAGAGCCTGGAAAGTTACTTCCTGAAAGTAATTCATTCCCATTCCTGATTGTGGCACACAGTAAGCTGTTGCTGTTTTTCAGTGTGGGGCTGAAAAAGTAACTTGTGTTACTTGTTGGGCTGCTCGGTGCTGTTCCATTACTTCCTGTTTTTTACTTGAAGGAGAAGAAGAAAAACTTAGGATTGATCAGAGAATGGGATAAAACTCAGAAAATGCACCTAAAGGAGCCCTTTAGACGTAACTCTTGGAAGTAATTGGAAGCCACTGCGATTTACACCAATAGATTCACTTGCCTGTGGCTTTGCTTTCCTCCCCACTCCTTACCCTACAATTACAATTACAGGGACCCCACTGGGATGGAGCAGCAGTCAACTACAGATTTCAGTCCGCTCTCTAATGGCGCTCTCCAAAGAGCCGATCCCACTTGGGGGATCAGGCTCAGCACCTTGGACAGTTCAGACCAAACCCCAGAGCGGAGTCACTGCTCCACTGACTTAGAGGAAACTCAGCACCTGTCATGTACTGGCTAGCTTTGAGTTCAGAGAACAAGCTTAAAGGGCGGAAAAGCTTTATTCAGAACAGCAAAGAAAAATATCAGCACACCTTGGCAACTGCCAAGATTAAAAATGACTGGAGTTGCAGTACCTTATAGGTTGCAACATTTCAAATTAGAATGCGTTATAATTCCGTTTGACATTTTGTTGAAACACCTCTCTGCCCCGGACTCTTCCATCTCCCTCCCATTTCACCACTTCTCCCGCCAACTGCTTGACCTTGGAGCCATGTCCGTTCATCACTATCAGGGATTGTTACAACAAAGTTCCCTCGTTCCCAGCACAGCGTTCCTCACCCAATCCCATCATCCCCTCACGGCCCAATAAAGCCCATTTCTTAAACATCAATGCAAAGCGACTACGTTAAGCAAGGCAGGGAAAGCAAAGCCAACCCGAGCTGCACGGCTTGTGATGAGTTATTTCCATGCACACGTCCTACTCTCTGAAGGGGAGGCGTGTGGGGCAGTGGGGTGATGGGGGTCTTTGGAAGAAGCCCCAGGGCCCAATCATTCAAGGAAGCCCCTCTTCACAGGTGCAAAGAGGGTAGCTGGTCAGGAGGGTTTCCACTGTGTCAGTGGACTCAAGAACGAGGGCCAGATGGCTTTTGTGGCATTAACCATTAGCCACAAGTTGCCTGCAAGCAGCGAAGATTCAAGGGAAGGTAGGTCTATGGGGGCAGAGGTTGCCGTTCTTCTCTTCCTTCAACCCTGTCGTCATCTTGGCAAGATTTGTCCAGAGGCTGAGAGAGTGTGACTTGCCCAAGGCCACCCAGCGGGTCTCCATGCCTGAGCAGGGATTCAAACTCTGGTCTCCAAAGTCGTAGTCTAACACCCAAAAAAACAGTACACCGCACTTGCTCTCCACCTGGGGCAGGGCTAAGGGCCTTCAGTAATTGTCCTGTATTACTTTTACATTTATTTTTTAAACAGATATGCTTTCAAATTGTTTTTAATTCTACTGATAGTTGAGTTAGACTTTAACTGTTTGCTGCAGCAGCTTTTTATTCCCTCCGTTTTGATTTTTGTAGGCTGCCCTGAATCCCAGGACTGAAGAAAGAGTAGGATACAAGTAAGTACTTATGACTTCTTTTACTTATTCATTGCATTTATATCCTGCCTGTCAAGGAACCTTACAATGATTTTAAAAGACCAAGCTAAAACATTGATTTACGAGAGATAAAAAAGAATAAAACAACAATACTATTTCCAAACATGGTTATGAACGCTTAAAACACATTTGAAACATAATTTCCAACAAAAATTAAAATCTAAATGTCATCATGACCATTATCCCGCCGCCCCGCCCCCCCAAGTAGAAGATCTAGCTTCTTCTTGTAGCTCTCCTTTTCTGACCCTTTGCGATGACTACACCGCCATTTGATAATGGTATTTTTAATTCGACTTTGTTGTTGCAAGCTGACTCACTATCAGGCAGGTTCATATCTCCAGCTCGGGAAAGCTGAGAGTGTGCTTGGTTTAGCCCTGCAAGAGCTGCAAATTCTGCTTTGCAGAATCACAGGGAAAAGATGCAGAAAATGCATTAAATATCCCCCCTCCCACAGTACGCTTGGATGCTTTTGAACCCAAACAGTACCCAGCGCTGTAATTACTTGGTTGGCCTTGGATGCCAACATTCTCTGTTGGCTGGAGGACACCGACATTTTTGCTCCAGTTTCCTTCCTCTCGTGGAACCAACAAGGAGCAAAAAAGAACCTTAGGTGGCTAAAATTTGCTCCTGTGGCAGACACAATGCCAGCACTTAATCCAGAAAAGAAGGGAAGATTGCAGAACCTTCACAATTGGATCGTACTGATGTCTTCCATTTTGTCCCAGCCAATGATTCCACTATCCCCACTGCAAATTGGGGAGCGTTTACAATTACCAGTGCAATAATTTCCCCCTTGCTTTCGACCTTCTGTGTACACACACACACACATACACACAGACCTTGGAGTGCTCTCAGATTTAACATCGTGGCTACACACAGAAAGAAAGGAACATCTGGGAGAAACGATTGCTGAGAACCAAACAGTATCACAAGGAGAAAAAAAATGTCCTCGTCTGCATCAAGGAGCCTGGTGTCGCTCCGGTCAGCCCTGCTCTCCTCCCCCCAGATCTCCCCCGATTCCGGCTTTTCCAGCTGTTTCCCCCTCTCCTGACAAACATGGGGAGGGGGGGAAACAGTCCTTCAGCCCCCATGACGTTCCTGCAGGGGGGTGTGATGCTTCTCTTCCGAGGAGCATCGGCAGTGCTGGGGATGTGAGAGGGGAAGGGAGCCGATGCCACTGAAGGACGAGTTGCTGCTCAAGGTCAGGCGGCAGCTGCAGGGCCCAGGCAGAGCCAAAAGGCAAGGCGGCCACCCCTGGGCCAAATTCCTGCCACCTTTGGACCACACGGCTGCCCCGTCCTCCTGGGACGGCACAGCGTCCCGGCATCCTGTAGCAGAGAGGAGAGGTGCTAAGGGGGCCCCCGAGGGATCCGCCGCTTCAGCACCCCCTCCCTGCTCCGTGAGGATGCTCCGGGAGCTGCCAGATGCTGCTTCCCAACAAACATCCCCGAACGGGGCTGGCAGTGTGTTCTGTGGCAGGAGGAGGCTGCCAGCGGGAAAGACAGGGCTCCGGGGAAAGAGGAGCCCCGGATGAGCCCCGGGGATGAAGTAGAGAAAACGGCAGCAGGAGCGGGGCTTCTTCTCCCGCTGAGAGGCCAGACTCGCCCTTGGCACAGCAGAGAGGGGTCACCCAGGAGGAGGAGGGGGAGGAGGGCCACCAGCAGCTACGGCCCGGATGGAGCCTTTCTAGCACCTGGTTTGCAAACCTGAGTCCGTTCCACGCTGCAGTCGCAGTCAGCCGCGCACGCTGCCCAGCCCCGTCCCTGTTCCCCTTCCCCTCCTGCCCCTCTCCCTGGGTCTTGCCCCACTTCCCTTCAGGGAGCCCAGAAAGCCTCTCCATCCATGTCAAGCACAGGTTCCAGTTTATTCCTCTTTTGCACCAGGCAATCAACTTCCAAGCCCATGGATTCGTGATGGGCTTTTGCCTGAGCCAGGTTCAGCCTTGGAGCCTGCAAAGCAATCAACAGAGTGCTTCAGAGCATGTTCAGAAGGCTTTCCTGCACCCCTAAATCCACACAAATTTGGGCATTTTGGAGAACTGGGCAGGATATTTTAGCTGGCATGGGCTCTGGAAATCGAATCAGTGCATTGTCTCTGAATTTTGCCGTCATTTCTTTTGCCCCGTGAAGGAAAGCAAACCAGCTGGTATCTGGGAGCAGCAGAAAGCAGCTGGGAGGCCGCTCTTCACGGCATCTCCCAGGGAACACACGTGCCAGAGGAGGAAAGCAAGGGCATCTCCTCCCTTCGTGTTGCCAACGGGGGAGGAAGCAAGTCTTCAGGTTAAAGAGCAGCAAGCAAAGAAACCCAGCTGCAGTCATCCAGGTGGCAAATGCCTCTCCCTCAACTGCCCGTCCCTGCCCTCGCGGCACCTACCCCGTCCCAGCACTCGGGCATGTCGAGCCGCCTTTCTCCGGGCAGAGACGCCCCTGGGGAAGAAGTGGCAGCGGCGTCCGTTCTGTCTCCTCCCCAAAGTTCCAGCCCTGGCAGGCTCTGCTCTCTCTGCTGGGAAGACTCACCGCTCTGCAGTGGGCTGGCCTCTTCCCACTTGCCTTTATAAAGGAGCTCAGAGGCGGCAGCAACCACCCTCCCTCCCCTGTCCCTCCCTTTTTTCCTCGCTCAATGCATGGAGAGATTGGTGGCTCAGAAAGAGAGCCCATGGATAGGCTGCGCGGAGGGGAGAACCAAATCTTCCCTCCACCGGCTGGAAAATAAATCTCTTTATATTGTGTGTGTGTGTGTGAGGGGGATGACAGCATCAGAAAACAGCGCCATGGCCCTGGCCACCATTTTTGTTTACCCTTCTTCCAAGAGCAAAGGCACACGAGGAAAGGACAGTGCGCTCCCATGCGCCAAGCTGCAGACTCAGAGAGAAGCAGCAGGCGAACTGCAGGCTCAGAGCAGGAGCCCTGGGATGCTTACACGCGCGTAGCACCCAGCTGGATGACATCGCAGCAAGAAGACGGGAGGGGAGGCGGGGGGAAGAGAAGCCGTGGCCCCCATCTCTCCCCCCACCCCCCTACACGGGCACCGCAGTCCACAGTCTGCCTTTCCAGCACCCACTGAAGGAGGAAAGGCCGGAGGAGAAGAGAACATCCAAGCACGTACCGCTCCTTCCCTCCTTCCCTTCCCCATTTTCAAGTGGCATAAATGGGGAGGGGGGCTGGGAGTCTGGGGGTAATCCTGCCCCCTTGGGAGGGATTCCAAGAGGCAAAGCGTGAATCACCCGGGCTTCAGGTTTGTCCCAAAGCCAAGGGCCGAGCAGCTACCTGCCCTCCCTTCCTCGAAACATGGCCACGGGCTTCACACACACTCCGTGCCCCTTTGGGAGAGCGTGCCTGCACCCCCAGTGCCCCCCCCCACCAAGAAGGGGAGCTGGCACCCTGCCCAGCTGCTGCCACGGAGCAAGTTGCTCCATTCGCTCCTCGGACAGCGCGCTGGCCAGAGGCTTGGAAGGAGAGGGGAGCGTGGGGCAGGCAGGGTGGAGGAGACCCACCGGCCTCCCCTGTCTGTGGCTGCTGGTGGTGCCCTCGCTCGTGGGAATGATGCCTCCGCTCTGGGAGGCGGTCCGAATGTGAAAGGAGCAATCCCAAGACGCTGAATGCTGTCCCTCCACGACGGGCCCAGGACTGTGGAGAGCGCCTTAAAACTTTGGGATGGAGCCCCCCAAAGTTCCCTGCCCCTGCTCGCACAGGAGCATCCTCGGGGGCCCCCTTCTTCTCCCGCACTCCCTCCACCATGTTGGGGGAATCCACTTGAAGGCCTCCAAGAGCAGGTTCCTCCAGAGGACAAGAAGCAGGGAGAAGGGAGAGAGGGTGAGAATGTGGGGTGGAAGCAGGCTGGCACAGAGGACAAGAGGAAGACCTGGGACCTCCGCAGGAGACAGGATGGGGCACCCTGGAGCTCACAAAGCTGTGCCCCTGCATCTTTGGCCTCCTTTCCCCGCGACGGTGATAAATGCCAATCCACACCCCCGTCTCCACTGAAAGGTGGCCTTTCTGAGCAGCTGCCCCCCGGCACTCGGGAGCTCTGCCCATCCACAATCCTGGCCAAGGGGCTTTGGCTCTTTCCTTCAGAACCCAGGGCCTGGGGGTTCCCAAGTCAGTGGGGCAGGGAATCCTCTCCGGGTATTAGTCTACGCTTTAAAGGAGCTGTCCAGGGTGCTGAGAGGGCTAACAGGCTAACACCTGGAGGGCGCAGGCTGTGCACGCCGGGGACGGCACACGCCCTGGCCTGCAAGACTCACCCCCCACACGTATTCTCCCCGTGTGCTTCCCTCCCCAGAGTGAACACGACTGGGGCTGAGAAGAGCCAGCGACAGAGCAGCCCTCATCTTACCTTCCCGGCAGTCCACCCCCAGATTGCCCGGACAGAGAGATGGCCGCGTCTCTCGCCTCCTTGGCCGAACCCTCACCAGCCCCGGCCAAAACCTGTGCCGTCCAGTGTGCCAAGCCACAGCCTCACGTCGGAGGGGCCCGGGGCCAGGCCCTGCTTTGTGAAGCCCGGGGGAGAAGCCACCTGCCTTCGCTCAGGTGGCCAGGAGCTCCACAAGTGGAGAACCTGCCCCATTTCAGCTGGTGTTGGTTTCACAGCAGAGCCGGAGCCGGGCTCTCCTGCCCGGGTGGCACCGTTCCGCCTTGGCAGGCAGCCCCTGCGAGAGAAGCGCTGGCCTTGCGTTCCCTCCCCAGCTGCTTGGCAGCGTGTTTCCCTTTCTCCTTGAATGCCCAAAGGGATTACTATGAAACTGGCTCCTGCAGGCTGCAGGGTGGCTTGGGTAGAAAGCCAAGGGGGGAAGAGGAGCAGCCAGAGGGAAAGGGGAGCAGGAGGAAGAACCCAAAGAGGGAAGAAATTCAGGCCTGACTTCATCACCACCGCCTGCCCTGAAGACGTCTCCTTTGCCAAAGCACGCAAGGGCAATTTCAGGGAACAGGATCAGACACCCCAAAAAAGGACCAAAAACAAACATGCTTGTCTGTCCCTAAAGTGAGCAAAGGGAGAGAGGAAACCAAAACAAATGGAACAGAAAAACAGAACAAACACAGTGTGTTTCTCAAATACACACACACACGCACACGCACACACACAGAGGCATGTTTCTGGTTCTGAGGCTGGGACAGGAGCCGGCCTCCTGAAAAGTGCCTTTCCTTATCCACTCCAGAGATCACAGGTGACCTCCACTTCCACTTCAGACCCCCAAAGGTATCTGCAAGGAGAAAGATGTCACAAAAGCAGCGTGAGAGAAAATGCGCTGGAGAGACATCTTTCTCTCCCAAAGTCGCACCAGGCGCTCACCAGCAGAAGCTCTGGACTCTGTCAGACCTCTGACACCCGCTCACGTCTGGGACTGTGAACTGATGCCTCTGGTTCAGAGAGCTCTGAATCCTCCCACTGCTTCTATTTGTTATGACCCTTGAGTAGTTGGCTCTGATTCTTTCGTCACCAGCTTAATATGAATGCCCAGACTGCTGTTCCATGCAGTCCTTTGGGCACAGCAAGCACAAAAATGGCACCAGCAAAAGGGCAGCTTTCCTTCAGAGAAGGTAGGGGTAACCCCCCACCCATTTCATATTGTCATCCCACAATTGAAGACACTAAGAATACTCACACATACTCCTGTCCATCAGGATACATCATTGGAGAAAAGCAGTGAACCACTGTGAGATGACTTTCTCTTTTTTTGCAAAAAATGGTATAGTTGCATGAAAGTAACTTTTGTACAAAAAAACAATGTTTTTGCCCACAGCTACTGTTTTCTGCTCAAAAAACATTTATTAACTTTAGCACCAATCTTCTGAAGAAAGACTCGAAATGTTTACTTTCTTTTTAAGCAGAGCTTCTTGGATTCCAGGGTTAGCTATAAAAGGGCTGCCTTACACCTTCAGGGCATCAGCATTGTGCCTCTAAGGCAAAGATTTAATTCCACCCTCTTTAAAATGAAACCTGGTAGTTCTGATGGAAGTACCAGATTCTGACTTAGAAACCAGATCTGACAGTTTGCAGTCCACCCATCCAGAAAGATCAGCTTCCCAGGCGGACAGAAATAGGAGCCACCAAAAGTGGGCAAAATCTGGAGCAAGCCGGCACCAGAGGAAGCTACAGGCCTGTCTGGGTGGCACAGAATCCGACCTGGGTGGGTTCCTTTCTGCCCGTCTCAATAAGCCAAGGAAACCCCCCGCCCATGGTGCTGAACTGGGCACAGCCACCCACCAGAATTCTCCCTAAGCAAAAGAATAAACGCACGCAAATCTGACATCGGGACACCTCCGTCTTTTGGGATGCTACGGCTGAGATTCTGCTTATGCTGGTGGAGTGTAAATCCGTGTTGCGGCATTCCCTGTCGAAATAGCCTCTGAGAATCCACCGGAAGGGATAGCCCATCCATTTAAACCACAACAGCAACACCCAGTACTAATTAGATTTAGGACACGGCTGTTTGCTCTCCCACTTTCTTTCTCTAAAAGGGAGAGCGCCGCCTGGGAAGCGAATGTGATGACAGGGGTCCCTCTGCGCTGCACCCATATTACGGTACGTGTGTGAACAAGTGAACGTTTGCAGGGGTGGCTCAAAGGATTTCTCCTAAATCTCCTTCCACCCCCTTTTTCTGGTAGTACTACTCCATCTGGAAGCTCCCCCTTCATTAACAATTCTCAGGGAAATCAGAGAGAGAAGCTTGTTTTCTGCTGCTCCAGGGCAGAATGCGAAACGATGGATTCAAACTACAGGAAAACAGATTTCACCTAAAGATTAGAAAGATTTTTTTTTTTTACTGTTGGATTTGTTTCACAGTGGAACAGACTGCCTAGACGGGCTCTCTGTCTTCGGAGGTTTTCAAAGAGAGGCTGGATGGCCATCTGTCCAAGGGAGGGCTTGGCTTGTGTCCTCCCGCATGGCAGAAATGGGGTTAGACTCAGTGCCCCTTGGGCCCTCTTCCACCTCTAGGATTCTAATATTTTAAACGGTTTTATTCCAAAGACAGTTTAAGAGGATTGTAAACATTGCCGTTTGAATGTTTTTATCTACATGTGCTTCCATTCATAGTTCTTTTTATCTTGTAAGCCACCTGAAGTCCCAGCTTTGGGGAAAAGGGGGTGTATAAATAACGTGGCAGATAAAGTGACAGATAAAAGTGACAGACAGCAGACGGACGGACGCCTCTGCACGTCAGCGGCTGGGGTGAGTGAGGCGACGGGGCGGGTGCACTCCTATCCCACCAGCGGGTTTCCCAGCGGGGCAACGGGCTGGCTAATATGGAAACAGCATGCCGTACTAGAGAGTCCTTTGCCCTCATCCAGCGCAGCGCTTCATATGTTCATGCATACAGTTGCCCCAGTCTGCGCTGAAATGCTTGAGGCCAACATTACAAACAGGAACCACCATCTTTCCCGGTGAAAACCACACCTGGGGACGAAGGCTTAGCAACTATTCTTAGCAGGCTCAGGGACTCTGAGACAGAGAGAAGTGATGGGAGCCCTTCTGCTGCCGCCTGCTGGTTGGAGTCCATCTCCCAAGGTACCCGGTTATCCTGCATCGAGGGACCACTGAAAGCAGAGACGCTGCAACACTCCCAAACTGGAGCACTCCTTTAAAGTTCAGACTGAAAACCAGACCAAAAGAGGAACCCCTCCTATGCTTATTTGATCTATATTCCATCTTTCTCCTAAACATGGGAATATTTGGCTATATGCTTGAAGGCAAGGCCAAAGTGGCACAGACCTCTATCACCACGTGCAGCCCCTGAGATGAACTGGAAAGTTTTAGACGGCGAGGGGGCAACTGCCATGGAGCATTGCTGGCACATCTAAGAGCGAGCGCACCACACCAATACTAAAGCTACACTCCATCCCTACCATCACCCCACCTAATTTTACTTTAATGCTCTGTTTTGGGGGACCCAAACAGACCATGGGAGGCCTAGGATGTGCTAAATTGGCAGTCTCAAAACCACCTTTGGAGATGCGCTCTGCCCACATGTTTTAGACCCATGTCCTTTTTGGCAGTTTTGCTGCGAGTGGCCAATCTCTCGTTGCTATTCTGTTTGTTCATTTCAATAAATATTTGCCCATCGTTTGGGTGTATGCATTAGAGGAAAAAAACCCAAAGGACTTTGAAATATTGGGCTACACTCCTCAGAGCTGCCGTAGCCCAAAACTGTTTTGATTCTTCCATGCTCTGCCATGCCTAGCACTTTCATCCACCTGAAATGTTTCCAAAGAATCCTACCCAGGTATTGAAAATGGAGTTTTCCCGGATGAGGACAAGAGTCAGAACTTGATATAAGATGTGGAAAATGACAGCTAAAGGGGAAAACCTGGGTGCTGAAATGAGGACTAGAGACAGCTCACCAAGCCCAGGTTCAGTCAATTGGAACAGACAGGCAAAGGGGCCAACAGACTTTTTAAAATGGCATTCTTCACAGCCCCTGCAAGCCGGGGAGACGGGAATTGGTGGGATCCTCCTTTTCTAAAACTTCAGGCCCTCCATTGAAGGTGTCAGGTAGAACGGCTTGAAAAACGGTGACTGAGTTTTAGGCCATTTCCGCACTAGCCTGTTATAGCGCTCTGATTCCACTTTCAACATCCAATGGAATCCTGGGTTTGCAGTTTAGAGACGGGTCTTTGCAGAAATGGGCATAGTCTGAACTTTGAAGAAGCTATCCAAACTGTTGGATCCTAAACCTCCCCCCAAACAGGTTCATCAGCACCTCCTATCCCTCTTCCAATGTTCAGACAAAAGCCAGGAGCAGAGCTTCCACCTGACCAACACGGAAGACACCCACCACCCATGATGGTGTTCAGAGGACAGATGATGCTTTCCGAAGAAGGACTTTGGTGATTCAAGGCAGGGCTTGTCTGACTCCGTGAGATCACAGGGAACAAACAGAATGGGATGATGGACGCAGAACTTCGCTTCATCCTCTTTATTTTTTTAAAGCAAGATTCTAAATCTTCATGGCTGTGAATGGACGCTTGACTCGTATTTAGCCATCGCCGTCCGTAACCTCCAAAGCCAGAGAGGGTTGCTGAATCGGACTTCCAGCAGCCCGCCCCTCCTACGACCGGCAAAGGCTGAACACAGGACGAGGGAGAAGAGTATCACACGCGGTTGCACATTTTTACACAGCTTACAAGATCCAGCTGTGCCCGGCACAGAATTTTAACGCTGCTTTTCAAACAAAGGCTGAACGTGTTTTTCAGAAGATCTGGAGAAATGGTCTCTGGAGAAACGTTGGAAGAAACCAGGTGAGATGTTTGCTCCTTTTCACTCTTTGGGGAGACCAGAACTGGCGCGGCTCTCGCTTGGCGCCCCCTCCCCATCAATTTTCTCTGCAGGCCGACTGACCCAAGACGGTCTCCAACGACGAGGCCAGGCCGCTGTCACACCAGTCAGAGGCTTTTTGCCTCTTTGTACAAAGAAGGGGGAAGAAAAGTCCACAAAGTGGGTTTGGGGGAGAACTCCTCAGACTTCGGAAGAAACACGCGGAAGGAAACAGGTTGCTGAGGCAACCGCAGCCACGGCAACAAGAGCAATTCCTCACAGGCGGGGGGAGACGTGACCCCGGGCGGGCGACGCTCTTCCCGCGCGCCGCGGAGAGAACGCAAGGGCGGCCCTCTCCTCCACACGGCGGCGAGCGACGGCTTTCGGGGCAGGGACTGGCGGGGCGTCCCGGACCGGTTTGGCTCCAGACTGGGAACGCAGGAACCGCAGGTCCAACCGACCGAGCGTGGTGCCTCTCCCGCCCGGGCACGGGAGGACACGGGCACCGTGCTTAACGCGCGGGGGTCTCGCTGGGCCCCACCGCCCGGCCCGCTCGGCATTCCGGGGATCGCAAGATGAGACCGCCTGCCGGAACCCCCACGTCCCCCAGCCCTGGGCCTGGCCGCGGGAGACGCGGGAGAGCAACCTTGCCAGAGCCGCCTTGCTTCCAGAGAGGAGAGGGAGAGACTCCTTTCACCCAAGAGGGATCTCTTTGCCCAGGCGCTCGCTCTGCTTCTTTTCCTCAAACGTCTGCTCAGGAGGACGCCCGCTGCCTTGCCCCAGGGAGAGAGCGTGCCACCACCCTGCGAGCAGCAGGGCCAGCCTGGGGGGCAACGCGCGACCCTGGACAGCACCCAGCCAAGAGCGTGTGCACACGTTTTCTCTGCTCTAACCCCCCCCTGCACCCAGTAATTGTCATCTTTCGCACCCGTGGCCTCGTCTCATCTTGATCGCTCTCGGATTGGGAAGGCGGCCCCGACCCCAGACCCAATTGCATACGGAGAGGTAAACAAGTACAAGAGGAAACTTACCTTCCAGTCTGTGTCCACAGCAGACAGGAAAGTATCCGAATTTTCCTGGAATGGGAAACGGATCACATTAAACCAATTCTGCAGCAGAAGACCAAAGTTTAACACGGCTGTCTTTCTAACCAGCTCGAAACACGCACCCCAGACTAGGGACGGCAGCAGACTCTCTGCCTCAGAACCCGGAAAGTTTCTTTCTCAACAGGCATTTGTTCCTGGTAGTCATTTCGACACGGGGGTGTTAACTAATGGCCACTGGAAATGTTGAAAGAGTAAGCTGTCGGAGGGATTCAAAAGGCAGGGGCTTTCTGTACTCTTCTTTACCCGGCCTCACAATCACGAATTCTAGCATTACGAGGCCACTTCCCCCTAAGCACTGACTGCTTTGGTTCCCACGACCAGCTCCTCCCTGTTGGTTAGGATCAAGTTCAGGATTGCTGATCCTCTTGTTCCTTCCTCTAATTTTTGAAATGGGAAAATATCTACGAGGCGCATCAGTAATTTATTGGAAAGCCTACGCTCAGCACAGCTAGTCTCCCAGGCGGCTATCAGGATAACTGAAGTCCCCCGTATAACTATGCATCGCCCACCACCTCTTCTTGGTTTGGCAGCCTGTAGTAAACTCCTACCACAATGTTGCTTTTATGTCTTCCTCCATTTATTTTTACCCAAATGGTCTCAACTGGTCCACTCTGACGACTAATGTGGATTTCTGTACCACGGAACTTGTCCATGAGATCCCCAACCTCCTCTTCCGTCCCATCTATTTCTTCTGAACAGGTTGTATCTTCCAGTTGTACCATGTTCCTTGCATCACATTCATTCCAAGCTCTCCCTGGGGAATGAGGCATCTCTGAAGCCTCTTCCGGCTCTCCTTGAGCTTCCTTCTGTTTCCTTCCATAACTGAAGGTGGGCGGAGGGCAGCCTGGGGGGGAGACGTGGCCCCTGAGCCCTTTCTTGCGACCCTCAAGCTTCTTTGGATATTTTTTTTCACTGACATCAGGACCTGCCACTGAATTCCTGTGCCAACCACTAAACGCACCATCGTCAATGTGGAACGGAACCAAGTGCACTCTGGCCGCTGTACAACAGTCCATATCATAGGCCATTTCCGCACTGGCCTGTTACAGCGCGACGATTCCACTTTCAACATCCTCTGGAATCCTGGGGTTTGCAGTTTCGGGAGGGGCCAGGTGGCCCCTCCCGAAACTGCAAACCCCAGGATTCCAGAGGATGTTGAAAGTGGAATCGTCGCGCTGTAACAGGCCAGTGCGGAAATGGCCATACTCAGCTTACTTCCTTTGAATTCAACATCAAAGTCTGGATCCTATTTATTAATGTCAATTCACATACATTTAAGGTTCCGTTATATTATAACCGTATATTTGATAATATTCAGTGAAATATGAATCGGGGGATTTTATATGTTAATAAAGATGGTGGAATTGAAATGAATAATATTTAGCGAAGAATTGGTTTTTGATTAATTTCAGCTACTTTTAAATTATTTTACATCCATGTGTAAAACTAATTTAGGTATTTTAGACTAAATAAAATCTACATACCCACCCAAAACTCCCAGAAAAGGCACCCCTTAAGCTCCTGGCAACCTGAACAGTGGCCCACGGGAGTGCCGGGGCAGTTGCCCACCCCACCGCAAGCCGAGAGACAGGCGGGGAGGCGCTCGTGGGCCGACAGTTCCCCCGCCCGGCCGCACGACGTCGCCCTCGCCGCTCGCGCCCAAAAGTCTGTCCGGCGTAGGCGGAAGGTGGCCCAAACTCCAGAGCGAGGAGGCTCCACGTGAGCTCACCTCCAAGCAGGCCCTGAGGTCCTCCTTATCTGAACCGTGTCTATAAGATTATCCTATTAAAAATTATTTGACTGCCTTTATGCCAGCAGCTGCTGACCTGTGTGAAGCAACCACAGTAAGAAAGCAAATCACGGTGGCAAAGGGGCTGAGGATGTGGCATTCTGACACCGTGCCCAGGTTTCGGCCACAACATGCCCTGTTCTTGGCCGCTCCCTGGGCACAACTGTGCCGATGTGGTTTCCACGGCAGTGGAAAGCTCTGCCAGTCCCCAATGCGCGGCAGCCAACGCATCTCAGCTGGCCATTTACTGGGCAAGCCCGGGGCTAAGTGATGAAGACCTGACTGAATGACTTGACTAGTCAACTGGTTCTTTCCCGCACTGGGCGGGCACCCTTAACCAGAGACTCAACCTTTCCCTTCTGCACCTTCCTTGACTTTAACTGCACCGCCGTCCTCCTGAAGGATCTCTCTCAACCAGCGATTCACATTTTGCCAAACCTTTCACGACAGCGGCCCTTTCCGCAACTTACCTGCATCCGGCGTGGTTGCGCGGGAATCGCGCGAGCAGCCTCTTCCGTGAGGCTTTTGTGTCCCCGCTGCTTCCGCTCTGACGGCTCCGTCTCTTCCTTCCGCAGTGCAGACGGGCATTTTCCCAGCCTGCACTAGGGGAGGAAGCGCGAGGGCCGTGGCTCCGGAGGCTCCGCACATATGGTAAGCATGTGTGTGGCCCCGGGGCGATGCGCGATCATGCACCACTTTCGGCTGAAACCCGAAAATGATATAGTGCGCAATTGGCACCTGATGGCCCCGGCGGCGTTGCGCGATTGTGAGGACGTCGTCTGAAATGCTCCTCGCAATCGTGTGATGCTCCAGAGGCCCTTCCGCATGAGAAATGCCATGCAAAAAGAGCCAGTGTCTTAAAAGTTTTTCACCATGTAGTGAAAATGGCTGAAATTCACGGTTGCAGTTACCTATCTGTAACTGATTCGTATTCACAATCCCTACACATTCACAATTGTGGCAATAATGTAGGGAACGTGTAGCGATTGTGAAAGTCCCCCATTCTTGTCTTACCAGGCAGCAGCCGCTGCAAACGACAGGGTTCGGTTCTCTTGTTAATCGGGAGGCTGCAGAGAGATGTCTGTCTCCTGCCGACTATCTCCGGTGCAAAGAGGAGCTGCGGCAGGGATCCTGCTTGTGGCAGCTGCGCCAGAGATCGTTTGCAGGAGCTGCACCCCGACCATCGGAAGAACACACCTTTGTTCCTTGACCACGGAGGCAGGACTGGGAGGTCAGGCCAGCCATTTATCTAATCTAGCATCTCAGCCCACTTCTGACTCTCCTGACATCTCATTTCAGCTTCCTTCTTACTTTTCAAAAATCCCCTTCCACAACAAAATGCGACTAGGTCAGTCTTCAAGTAATTTCTTACTCGTATACCTTTTGGATTTGACAACACGTCCCTAAGCAGTTCCTAAGCAGTTTGGCAACGGCTCCATCCTTGACTTGGACTGTGCTCCAGTTTGAATGAATGGCCGCCTATGCGCTCCTCAGCGTCACCTGCTTCCCAACTAGCGTCTCAGGGCCTTCCCATTTCTTGTGTGCCAGCTGCCCCCTTGACCGGGTCGCTGAGGGCAAACACCTTCCCCGACTTGGCAGGACCCCCGCCCTCCGCCAGAAGCGAAAAGGACTCACCAGCTCCGTGTCCTGCCCCCGGAGGAGCGGCTTCTCTTCCGTGAAGCGCTGCTCGTGCAGCCCCGCCATGGTCACCTCCTGCAGCAACAATCCTGCAGCACAGGAAAGAGACCGAGTTGGTACCGTCAGCACCGCCCGGACCATCCCAGACCCCGACATGGACAGGTGGGGCGGGCAGGGCCTGGCTTCTCTGCTTCCTCCCTGCGGATCCAGCTGGCAACAGAACCCCTGCCCGGCACCAGGAACTAACACTGAAACTATGGCCGTGCAAAATTTCCAGAAATTTTGAAGAAAAAAATACTACAATTTTTCTGGAAAAAACCCCCAAATTTTATTGACAAATGGAAAAATACATCACTGCCCTTTACAAACTGAGGCCATTTCCACACTAGCCTGTTATATTGCAATTATTCCACTTTCAACATCCTGTGGAATCCTGGGGTTTGCAGTTTAGGGAGGGGCCTCAAAGGCCATCCTCAAAGTCCCCTCCCTAAACTGTAAACCCCAGGATTCCATAGGATGTTGAAAGCGGAATAATCACGCTATAACAGGCTAGTGCGGAAATGGCCTGAGAGTCACCTTGCTGCTTTAGGAACATAGACTGCATCGTATTTAACTTGGTTTGGTACAACATTATTATCTTTGACATAGTAAAAGTACAGTTTATCCTGAATAGACTTGCAAGTTATATTGCTTTCTAGTCCTTTCTAGTTCATTCAGTTTCGTTTAGTTTTAGATTTAGATACATATGTGCCTTGTTTAGGTATAATTTGTTTCTTTTTCTCATGTTCTTTTTTTTTCTGTAGTTGTAGATTAGTTTGTTTGTGTCTCCTACTAAAATTAATAAATATTAAATCTTTTTTTTAAAGGAATACCCAGCATAAAGCCACACGAGATGAGTCCAAACTGCTGCGGAAGGGCTCAGACCGGTGGGCCGTCTTGCTGCCTCTGAGGAGGGGGCGGTGGGAAAGGAGTGGCACGGGGGGGCCAGGAGAGAAGCCCACCCGGAACCTAATGGGCGGCAGCCACGAGCCCACCGTGGCCTCGTCCCAGAAAGCACGCCCCGTCTGCTTCCTGCCCCCACCTCACTGGGTACAGCCCTGGCACACGGTCTCCCCCTCGGGACCCCCGACCCACGCAGGCCGGTCCAAGGGGGCCCTCGCCAGAAGGAAACTGTGCACAATCCACACCGCTGACCACTGAAAATCCGATGGCTAAGCCAAAGGGAACCTTGTCTCCCCCTCAAACCACAGGGGAACCAGGTGTAAGAGCCCCCAGAAGGAGCACCTCTTGCTCTCAAAGAGCGGGTGGCTCTGCAGGGGATGCTCCTGCCCATCCACCACCTCCTCACTGTGCCTCCCAATCCGGCACATTCCTGTGGACACCCCCAAACGGAAGTGATGCACCCCCCAGCAGCCACATTTGTACCAGTTATTCGTCCTTGTTCTCTGATTCTGGGGCTCAGGATGGCTTACAAAAGTTAAAACAAATACAGATAAAAGAATTTCTAAAGACAAAGTAAAACCACACTGAAAGTTCTTATTCAAATGCAATTAAATCAGGCACAGAAATTAAAATGAATCCACTAAGATCCATGAAGATCAGCAAAACAGCACCCAATTAGAAGCCCTCGCAGTCAGTTTCTGAAGGCTCTCGGGAACAGAGAAGTTCTGAATGGGCAACGGAGGGAAAGGCGGGGGGCGTCCCTGAAGGCACTGCCATGTAGAAGCCTCAGCCACGCTGCAAGCGCACTGCCGGCACCGACGCACAGCGCACCAGACAGGAGGGAGAAATCTGTCCCTGTTCTACCCTCACCGTTTATTAGGATCGAGCCATTTTTACGCATGACTCCCACAAGTGATTTCCGGGGCATCCAGCCTGCTTTCCAGCAGTGCAAAACACACACGCCCCACCCACACGAGCGCATTTTATTCTCAAGGAGGCGGTGCCTCCAAACCGTGGGCAGAGCTGTGCACCCTCAGTGATCACCCCAAATACACAAAGGCAAATGTGTCGGTCTAGAGCTCACAGATAAATCTGCTAAGAGGCTCAGCTTCCATGGTTTGTTTCCATGTTTAGGGGTTAGTTTGCTTGTTTTGGAACAGCGAAGCTCCTGTTGCTGGAAAATATTGGAAGGTATTTCCAGAGCTTGGGAGGGAAACCTGCAAAAGATCTCCCTTTTTGGACTACAACTCCCAGAATTCATCCTACGGAGTGCTCCCAAGCCCCGGCAATGTCGCCTTTCGTGGCCTCAGGTGTCGTCTATAAACACGTTGGCACTGCATCCGCAGGGACCTTGGAAGCCTCATTAATGCACGTACTGAAATGTCTGAGGGGGAACTCATTAGCCGGCAGTCTGGACGTTTGACTGCCAGGTTCCGGCAAACGTTGGCGTTTATGGGTAACTTAAACTGACTAGCAGTTTCCAGCAGCTTCTCCCGAGGATCACTCACTTAGACATCAACGACAGTGAAGCCCGGTCGTTTAAGGAGAGAGTTTGTTTGTTCCTGGGATGCACCAGCAAACGTCAAAAATAACTGAGTCCCAGGGCTGGCGTTCCACATTTGCAACCATTATCCTCCAACAACAACAATAATGTCAAAAAGTTCCTAAACCAAAGTAGACCCATAGAATTGCGATTGAACGGTGAGTCGACACCTATTAAAACCCCATTGATTCAATGGGTCTCCTCTCACTGGAACTACTCATAGGATCCTTAAAGCTCCATACAGCTCATGACGGATATCTCGCAGCCAGCTTCACGTCTCTCATGCCGAGGTGGGAATCCTGCCCTCTGCCCCAGAACCCAGCCCCCTCAAAACATGCTCCTGGTCAAAGCCCCCACATAGTCCCTCCCGACTCAAGATGCTCAGAAAGGCCTTGAAATGCTGTTTCGGGGTACTCCACCCTGAACCAGTAACCCTCCCTGAGAGGCCTCGAAGATGAGTGGGTATAATACGGCATCCCTTCCAGGCACCAAAATGGCGACCATGGTGCTGCAGCGTGGCCCTCCGGAAATGGCCCCCTGCAGCCACTGACACCCGAGGGTGCCCCTCCACTACGCCAGCCCTCCATCTTTCTCATCCGGCGCCCTCAGAGGGGTCTTCGGGCCAGCCAGCCAAAGGCCTCCAACTCACGGACCAGAGTCTGCCCGTTCTTCCGGAAGTTCTTCCACGGTCCCTCTGCCATTTCACAGATGAAAACTGGGACCTGTACGGCTGAGCAGAATGGAACCGTGGCCAAGCTGGCAAAGGTTATTAATGGGGAAGAACAGACAAGCTGGGAGGGCCTACAGCAGCTGGCTTTTGCCTGAGACGACTGAGAAGGACGAGATTCTGCCCCCTCCTCTCCTCTCCCCTCCCTCTGTTGAGCTAGCTGAGTACAAACCACTTTCGTGCTTTGAACTCAGCTTGCAGCAGTGGAAGAAAGCTGAAAACAAAGGAGGACAGTAGGAGGAAGAAAGAGAAACTGTGACAGCTGGAAAAACGGGATGGTAGATGAGTAACTGGGACTGTCCCCATCAAACTGGGACAGTTGAAGGGCATGGCTCCCTTTTCCAAACATCCACGTTGTGCCTCATTGTGCCTCATCTTATCTCCTGCAAAGCCCAACGCAAGATCCTTCTGCTAAGAAACATCTTTCCATAGGTACACCAACAAGCCAGACCAGCCACCATCCTGGAAGATACCTCTCCTGTTACTTCACGAATCCCATTTCTGCAATAGGGCAGAACAGCAGGATTCGACAGTCCCTGTCACTGTGCCGTTCCCTCAATTTTGCATCTGGGCAGAGTCAGGCGTCAACAGCCTGTATGAACACCCGCATCCATGAAGACGGATGAAAGTAGCCAAAATCTCAGTACCTAGAAAGTATACACACATTGAGTATTGCTTATCTGAAAATCCAAAATCCAAAACTTTTGGAAAGTGGAACCCAGTCTTCTTCCTATAGAGAACATAAGAGGATTACGGAGGCTTGCTTGGGACAGCAGGTGCACCCCGCTTGCAAAGTGAGCTGAGAGGGGGAAAGGCACCAAGGCTGAGACCGAGAGGCTTTGCAACTAATGTTTGCACGTGGTCCCAAATAAGCCTACACATTTCCCCCATGTTCCCTGAAGGAAGAAGGCAAGAGGTGAAGAACTGAGGAAACTGCAGAATGCTATATAATCTCATTACGCATATGCAAATATCCCAAAATCCAGAAAAAATCCCAAAAACAAAACACCTCTGGTCCCAAGCATTTCTATCCTGCTTTTCCAATATAAAAAGGAAAGCACTCTAGGCAGGTAACAACCTCATTTGAAACAAACTCAGCAATAAAACCATTAAATTGATAACTATAAAACATTTTTCAAAATCTTAAGAAACATTAAAACCAAGCATAATGATGTTTCAGAACAATGGTTCTCCACTTTTGTTCCTCCAGAAGTTTTGGACTTCAGCTCCCAGAAGTCCCAGCCAGTATGGGCAAGGATCAGGAATTCTGGGAGTTGAAGCCCAAAACATCTGGAGGATCAAAGGCTGAGAACCACAGTTTTAGAAGATCTTTCTCCCTAAACGGCAGTGAAAAAGAGAACATTCTGGCAGTGCTAGAAGAAAGCACTTGTGCCAGAATTTTGCCCTTCTGCCTAAATATTCAAAGCTGACGACTTCCCTCAGAGAGCTGGGAAAGTTACTTTTTGGACAACATCTTCCAGTGCCCCACCCAGCCCCCCATTAG
The DNA here is from genome assembly GCA_030412105.1 of Cyclura pinguis. Taxonomy (NCBI): domain Eukaryota; kingdom Metazoa; phylum Chordata; class Lepidosauria; order Squamata; family Iguanidae; genus Cyclura; species Cyclura pinguis. The sequence goes on from CM059607.1 coordinate 922,881, forward strand.
GATGGCCCGGAAAGCTGAATCGGTATCGGACTGTTACAAGCGCGCACAGCAGATCCACCTCAGATAAACGCTGTGAGATGAAGGTGACCTTAGCTCATCCTTTAGACCCACAAGCTGTTCCAGCAAAACTGTTATCTCAGCCTCCTCTCCCGCCTCGTGAGCCTTCAGGGTCTCGGTGGAGGTGCCAGCCTATGAAGGGCACCTCGGGGTGAGAACTCCCTCCTGCAATTCTGCATCTTCCTCACAAAAAAGATCTCTGGCTTGCAAAGAGAAGCCTCGAAGGACGTTCTGTGACAGCAGGGCCCAGAGACTGTGGAACCTCAACCTGCAATTAGGTCCAAGGCCTTAAACACCCACTGGATCTTTTATACCCCAGGAGCCTGCACTGCAGGTGGAACTGGGTCCAGTCTATATCTCAAGCCGACTGCAAGCACAGCAGGCAATCTTTCACAGAGCATGTTGGAGAAGAAAGGTGCATAGCTGTCTCCCCCAGAGGAAAAACATTATGGCTGTTTGGGTCTTTGCCAATCTACCATTTTTTGGTCCAAACAAACAATCTATAAAAATTCAGGGGCAGGCAACCTTGCCCAGTCCCGGGGTTGATTCTTCTGTGCTGAGATTGACCAGCGGCTGTCCCAAAATGCCAGGCAGATGGAAACAAAACTGGATGCAAATGGAACCACACTCCTGGTTTGCAAAAAAAGAGGGGTGGTTATACACTATTAAACCGGGCTTGCAACCTATTTCAAAGGCCAATCACTGCTCTCAGTGGCTTCTAGAAGAGACAGGTCACCCAGAAAAAGGAGGAGCGGTCCAAAGGAGTCTTAAGGGGTTCAGGACCCCACAAAATCATCCTTGACTCCAAGAGGCCAAGCAGTTCCGGAAGATAACAGTTCCTTTTCATGAAACTCATAAACATGAAACGCAAAGGATTTGAAAGACCAACAAGAGCACAGCTACATCATTGGACTGGATACATCTGAAGATGGCATTTTAAAAGGACATGAAAGTTGCTTTGACAGACTCTTACGCTAAACACATTAATTAAAGAGATTCAACTGATAACTGCGTATTGATCTCAACAGCATCACATCTTATTAACTGCTGTGGCTTGCTACGTTCTCTTACAGTTGTTAAATGCCTTAGTCTTTCCCATTGCTATGTATGGCTGCGAAAGGTGAAGGGAAAAAAATCAACTCATCTGAAATGAGGTGCTAGAAGACGGCTCTGCAATACCACAGCCTGTCAGAAAGACAAATAAATGGGTCTGAGAACAAGCCAAGCCTGAACTCTCCCTACAAGTCCAAAGGAATAAATGGAGGCTATCATACTTTGGACACACCACGAAACAACAGCCATTTCCACACTGTCCTAATGCTATTATTCCACTTTCAACCTCCTATGGAATCCTGGGGTTTGCAGTTTAGGGAGGGGCCTCGAAGGCCATCCTCAAAGGGCCCTCCTTAAACTGCAAATCCCAGGATTCCATAGGAGGTTGAAAGTGGAACAATAGCACTAGAACAGCCTAGCGTGGAAACGGCCACATGTCTGACTGGAAAATGAGATGATGTTTGGTGGAACTGAAGGCAGGAGCAAAGAGGAAGACCACATTACAGATGGTCTTTGGCCAAGACAATGGACTGAAGGCGGGGGGACTCCATCAGCAAAGCCACAATGGCCTGCCAGAGTTTGCAGGGTCCCGGGGGACCAGGAATTTGGGGGGTCTCTCATTCAGAGGGTCTGTACCAACCTGACTGCACACAACAACAAAGCAAAGCATTAAGACTTGGGACAATATTTATTTTAGAGGTCGTGCCAGGCTCTGAATCTGCAAGATCTGAGCAAGGCTGTTGGTGACCAGATTCAGGGGGCTGCTATAAATTCAAGCCAACTTGACATCACATAACAACAAAGGAAATGTAGCTTGCTCTATCTGTCTGTCTGTCTGTCTGTCTGTCTGTCTGATGTCTTGCCTTTCTTCTGGTATGGAGCTCAAGACAGCTTACAATATAAAGTAAGACAAAATGCAGAAAATTTGGTCATTTAGGTGAAGGAGATGCTTGCCAGATGGAAAGAGGAAGGCCTCCCCCCCCATTCCAGTGGACGCACCTCACGGAAACCCCGGCCGGCACCCTGAACTGGAAGACCTGTGGAGGGCCGTTCATTCAAAATCGCCCCAGGACCTCTTCGCTGTCTCTCGTTTTGAGGGTCCCACGAGTCAAAGTTGACTTGGTGACAACAACAAATCGTATTTTTAAAAAGCCAGCCTTGGAAGCCACCGACGGCCTCAGGACCGCCGCTTCACCCCCCCGTCGTAAGCCGTTATAGAGACCGGCGTGGCCCCCGAACGGACGAGGACCCCGGCGGGGGGGCCTCCAAGTCGGAGGGGCGGCCTTTCTCCCGGGCGGCAGACGGCCCCCGTCCCGGTCTCGGGCGGCGAGCCAAGGCCCGTGCCACGTCACTGAGCCGCATCCCTCCTCCTCGGCGCCCGGACGGGGACAGACGGAGAAGCAGAAGAGAGGGGAGAAGCGGGCGCCCGGAGGGGGGGTCTCCTCCGCGGACCACCCACACGCGCGCGCGCCCACCCACGCGGGCCCGGCCTGCTTCCCCGTCCGCCCCTCTGGCCCTTTAATCGGTCACGGCATCGTGATCGCCGACACCACCGTTGCCGCCGCCGCCCGGGGGGCCAAGCAAGCTGGCCGGCCCGTGCCAAGTCCCTGCGATGCCCACTCAGGCGGCGGCGGGGGCGGGGGGGGGGCAAACGGCTCCGCTTAGCGCAGCCACAATTTCCCAAACGTCAGACCAGTTTGAGGAAGGGGGGGGAGAGGGGGCGGGGATGCGCTCCGGCTGAGTTTCTGGCCCGCCCCACCTCCCAGGCAGGGACCCAAATGGACCCCCCCCCCGGGAAGGGGGGAAGGCTGGAGAACGCGTCCGGTCTCCTCTTTGCGCTGCCCCCTCCCCCCATCCTGCAGCCCCCCGGCTCCCTTCTCCCGCCCCCGCTCCCTCCACTGGCGCGATCCGGTCTCCGGCTGCTGCGGCTGGGGAGGGAGGGGGCGGGAGCGGGCGGGAGCGTCCGGGGCAGCGGCGGTGGGGGGCGTCTCGGCGCCCCCCCAGCCCCCTCCCCGGCTGCGTCAAACCCCCGGGGGGCGTCTCCCAGCTTCCAAGGGGGGGGGGCGGGCCGGTCGCGCGGGGGGGATCCTCGGTGGGAAAAATAAGAGCCCACGACCCGACATCCGAGGGAGGAGGCGGCGAGGAACAATTACGCGGCGGAAATCTTTTTAAAACGACACTTTAAGAAAACCCCCAGCCGCTCCGCGCTTCCACTACAACCCCGCAGAGCCAGACAAGGCTGATGTCAAGCCTGGGTTTTAACGCCCTTTTCGACAAAAGCGACAAACACAGCAAACAACCAAAGCGGGGGTGGGGGAATTACCTGTCAACATTTCTATCTTGTGCCCCCAAACCTTCATGGTCGGCGCGGCGGGCGCCTGGCTGGCTGGCTGGCTGGCTGGCTGGCCGGCTGGCTGAGTGGGTGGGTGGGTGGGCGGGCGAGCGGGTGGGTTCCCGCGAGCCCCGCTGCCCGAGGCGCCCCGGGGGAGGCAGGCGGGGAAGGAGGGATGGGGAGACGGGGAACGAGAGAGAGAGAGGCGAGGCTGCGAGGAGGCAGGCAGGCAGGCACGCAGGCAGGCAGCCGGAGCCGGAGCCGGAGGAGCCGCGGCGGAGCCTCCCCACCGCGCGAGCCCGGCGCCTCGACAATGCAGGCGGGCGGGCGGGCATCGCTCCCGCAAGGAGAGGGGAGAGGCCGCCGCGGGGGTGGGCGAGCCGGGAGGGGCGCTGGGTGGGCGCCGGGAAGCCGCGGGCGGCACGCCCCGCCGGCCGCCAGGGAGGAGGGGGTGCCCGCAACCCGAAGCCGGGGGGTGACCCTAAATCCGCCCCCCGCTACCCACCCGCCCGCCCGCCCGCCCACCCACCCACGCAGCCCCGAGCCCCGCTCCTCCAGCGGCCGCGCCGCGGACCCCCGCCTTGACCCGTCTCTCCAGCCTTCCGTCTGGGGCTCTCCCGGAGGGTGGCAGACATGGGGCCCGGGGTCCGGGTCTACTTACACCGCCTTTGCAGGGAAGCCTCGGCTGGTCCGCCCTGCCCGCTGCGCCGCTGGAGGAGGATGAGCCGCCGCCGCCGCCCCCGGGAGGGGTCCCTCGCTGGCTGGCTGGCTGGCTGGCTGGCTGGCTCGCGCGCTCCCTCTCGCCGGCTCCGCGCGCCCTGCGCAGCCCCCCAGGCGAGCCGGGGAGGGGGGAGGGAGGGAGGGAGCGAGGGAGCGAGGGGAGGGGCGGCCGCAGCGGCTGCCGAGACGCCCCCGCCCCCACCCCCGCCCCCGCCCGGCGCCTCCCCGCAGCCGCGATCCTGCCCGGTGGGGAGGGCCGCGCAAAGGCGGCGCCCGGCGGGAACCTGCGAAGGATGCTGGCGCTGCTCTGGTGGCCCGCCGTGCGCCCTGGTGGCCGAGCCGAGCTCCCCCGTGAGGGCGCGGGACTTAAATCGGGGGCCGCGGGAGGGGGGGCGCGGCAGCAACAGGACGGGAGCTCGACCGGGTCCCCTCCCCTCCCCCTGCGGGCCTGGAAGAGTTCCTCGGAGGGGCTACACTCTCCAGAAGGGCCCTGGCCGGGGCGGGTTTCGGGGCGCTGTGCTCCCCGAAAGGGCTCCTTTTTCACAGGCTGGAGGGCGGAGTGGGAGGCCCCGGGCTGGGCTGGATAGGTGGGCCTTGTAGTCCAAGCCCCCTTCTAGTCCATCCTTTCCGTGGCGGTGGGATCGCCTGCTCCTGCGAAGCCAGGGGCCATGCTGGTGGTGGCACCACTGCTGGGAGGGTCCCCCACCTCAGGCCTACTGCTGCTGAGGAACCAGCTGGGTGGGCCATGAAATGGGGAGGGGGCTGCCACTGGGAGAGGATCGCCCAGAAACAAGGGCGGGGGCAGCACAGCTGAGGTCTGTTAGCAGGTGCTGAAGGAGGCACAGTAAACCCCTTTCAAATATCTTTTACTGTGAAAACCCTATGATGAGAGAGTCCACCATGAAGCAAGAGGTAGTGCCAAAGATGAAATTCCCAGGTTGGAGGGCACTCAGGAAGCTGCTGGGGGAGAGCAGAGGACAATTACAGTTACCACTGTGGCCAATGATGCAACTGGACACAAGCCGAAAGGACGTTCAGCTGCTGACCTGCTCAGATGCGAAAGTCTGAAGCTGCACAGCACGTATTATGTGAGAGGCATGAATCTAGGGGAAGCTAGACACGGTAAAGCAAGGAATGGAACCTATGAACATTGCAGTACTTGGGGTGAGTGAGCTAAAGGGGTCAGGGATGGGACTTTTTGAGTCAGATAAGTACACAGTGTTTTACCCAGGCAATGAAAATCAGAAAACAGAGTAGCAGAGTAATAGTGAGGAGAGATATAGCAAAAGCAGTCAGGAGGTAAAATCAGATGTTCAACCAGACAGTATCAATAAGATTCCAGGAAAAAACTATCAATATAACCATGAACTGAGTTTATGCTCCAACAAGTGAAGCAGAAGAGGAAGGAAGCAAAAGGCTCCGTGCTGGAATCCAGAAGGAAACTGATCGCACATCAGATGTGATAGACGATCAGAATGCAAAAGTGGGAAGCAGAGCAGAACCAAACGTTGCAGGAGAATTTGGCCTAGGATCGAGAAATGAAGCAGAACAACCTATTGCATTTTGTGAGGCTAGCAGTTTGTTCGTCGCAGACACATTCTTCAGACAGCTGAAGAGCTGACTGTGCACGTAGGCATCACCTAATAGCCAGCATACAGTAAAATCTTTTAAAAACCAAATAAAAATTATTTCAAAAAACCCTAATGGCCAATATTAAGATCAAATAAACTATACAACTGTATGCAGAATATGGAGAAGCTATATTCAGTCTGCAAAAAAACAAGACCAGGAACAGATTGTAGCACCCACAGCTATTATCAAAAATTAGAATAGGCTGCTAATATCAAAAATTAGAGCTAAAGAAATCCATTAAGCCAATCATTGTGAACAACATCCCTGTAGAAATTAAAGACAATATTTGTCTGTCCTGAGATGTAACCTGTGTTCTGGACAAGAGGCGGCTGTCAGAGCAGAACGTGGAGAAGGAGGATGGGTCTCCGCTGGCAAGACTGCCTTTCGTTGCCCTCTCTGTGTAAGTTCTGTGCAGAATGTATTGTATGGAAAGCTGGGCCATTTCTGCACTAGCCTTGGAAAGTGGAATGATAGAACTATAACAGGCTGGTGTGGAAATGGCCCTGGATTAGACTCTGACGAAGGAGGTATGAAAACTGGAGGAAGGAACATCAACTGTCCGAGATACGTAGATGACACCATCCTACTAGCAGAAAATAACTAATACTTGGAACTGCTATTAGGGAAAGTCCAAGAAGAAAATGCAAATGCAGAGTTACAGCTGAAGATTAAGAAAACAAAAATAGTGACCAAGGGCTATTTATACACTCAGGCTTGGGTGGATTTCTGGGTGCTATCTCCCCTGGCCCCCCCTCACCAAAGGAACTTTTCCAAGCTCTGGATGGCCGACGCACCAGTTGCCAGGAATACTCACTTGCCAGCCTTGGGGGCTTGTTCACCGTGGGAAGCCCAGGCCATGCGAGGTTCCATACGTGACCCCATCAATGTGTGGGGTTAGGAGAAGAACCAAGATTTTGGCAACGGAGGTGAGGGGAGAGAAACGGTTGAGGGGCGCAAGAGCAGCGAAGACCACCCTCTCTTGCACCCACCTCTACAGAGGGAGCCTTGAGGTGCTGCTTCAGGCCATGGGGAGGGAATTTGGGGTATCAGCTGGGGGGACCTGGCGAGGGAGCTTCTTTTCTCAGGCCTCCCCAGATTCCACTTTCTCAGACATTGAGGGACCAAGGTGGGTGCAGAGCACCAATTCTCCTTTCCTTCCTTTTCTCAAGGTTTGGGTGGGCTAACGGGTGGGGCAAAGGGACCCACAGGACTACGTTTTGGTGGCGGTCGGGGCAATTAAGGAAGGGAGAGAGAGGGGGGTGGAGGAAAGGGAGGAAAGGGAAGGGGACATGTTGGGGGCATTTGGTACAAGTCCTGGCAGGCTGTCGCTTTGAGAAAGGGAGCCGTTCTTCAAAAGGGGGGATGGTCTGTCTTCCCCCGTGGGCGCCCTGAGGCCTTGCGTTGTGGGTGTCCTCCCTTCAGCGTGAGCCTCTTTCTCGCGCCCCCCCAGCAAAGTCTCCCGCCGTATGAGGTGAAGGTCTTTGGACTCCATCCCTCTGTCTCGGTGGGGCCTGAGCACTGTCAAAACCAAGCTCAGGGTCTGGCCTCCCTCATCCCGGGGGGTTCAGACCTAACCCAGCCGCAGGCCTCCCCGGTCCTTTGTGTTTGGGGTGCGAGGTGCCTGAGGGGTGGCCCCGGCCCTCTGCTCCAGCCGCCCCCGGAGGAGCGGGGCTCGGAAATGTGTGTCGACTGCCGCCCAGCCGCTGACTCTGCTGGTGGGGGGTTCTGGGAGCCGTAGTCCAAAAGAGCAACTTTCCCCAAGCTCTGTCGATGAAGTGGGTCACGTGGAACTATGCAAATTAGTCTGACGGCTGAAACGAGTTTGGTCTCCCTGGCAAATGACCTTCGTGCACAGAGAGAGGCAGGGAGTGTGACTCCATTGATTCCCCCGGACCTCTCAGTGGCCTTCAATACCATCGACCCGGCTACCCTAATGGACCAGCTGGCCAGGATGCCAATGGCGGGGGGGGGGGGCAGACATTGCCGGCCCCATCGCTAGTGCCTGTCAGATGTTAGCAGCCTCCTCCTGCTGCCGCTCCAACCCTTGGTCTTTATGCTAAGGAGATCTGCAGCATTTAATTCACTCCCAGAAATGCAGAATTTAATCCAGTCTCTTTCTCCTGGACATCCCATCCAGCTGTGACTGTTCGGAACAGATGTTTGGTGCCAGTGATGAGCTGGACTGGGGCCAGGCCCTTAATAAATGGAATTTCAGTCCCTTTAGGGTGTGGTAGGGTGGTAATAGGACTGGGAAAGGAAATGTTTGGATGCAAGCTACATTTCCCCTAAAGGATGGGGTGACCCCGGCACAGACAAAGCGCCTTTGAATACATCACTCGACTATGCCACTTGTAGCCCTTTTGGGAGGGAGGGATTGCAACATCTGGTTTCAGTTATTTGTTGCTATTATTATTCCTATTATTAGCTTGATGTATACCCCACCTTTTCCCCAGAACTGGGAGTCAAGGTGGCTTTCAAATTAAAATGCAGTGCAACTAAACCATACAAAAGACCAACATTAATAGAAATTGAATTGCCAGCACTTTAAACACCATTTAAACAGCATTCATCCCTTTCCAATCTCCTGATCTGATTTCTGGAATTAGATTTCTAGGATATAAGAGACTTGCCACCCCATTAGCCATAGGCATTTGGGCAGAACCCGTGTGCCCTCACAGCCCAGGGGGCCACCAAACAGCTCCCAGGTGGAAGCCTCTTCTCAAAATGCAAGTCTCATGGACACACAACTTCAGGGCCTGCTGTGTCAGCTAGAGGGGTACTGGGCAAATGAACATGGTAAGCGTGACTTTGGCCATTTCCGCACTAGCCTGTTACAGTGCTATTATGCCACTTTCAACATTCTAGGGAATCCTGGGGCTTGCAGTTTAGGGAGGCGACTCAAAAGCTCTGCCTCACTTTATAATAAAGCCACTTCTAAATAGGAAGACACTGGCTTCTCATTAAGAAAAACAGCATTCCAGAAATGTATGTGCAAATCTAAATCTTGGCCCTCCAGGTCTTGCCGAACTGCCACTCCCATTAGCCCTTGCCAGCGCAGCCAGGGTTAAAGAATGCTGGGAGCTGCAGTTCAGCAACATTTGGAGATTTGTACTTTGCCCCCACTTGGCCTGATACAGAGTAAGTCCCAGAGAGAACAGAGGTTTTGCTCCAGGCAGGTGCCGGTGTGTGTTCCAGCTCAATAGGACACCCCTGCTTACTTACACCAGCTCTTTAGCACAGGACCGGGGAATTTGCAGCCCTGCAGATGTCGTTGGACTGCAGCGTTCTTCATCCCCGGCTATGCTGGTGGGGCTGCTCCAAGCTGCAATCTGAGGGCATCAGGATTCCCACCTGTCCTCTCTGGGGACTCTCAAGCCTTGTCTGAATGCCTGGTGAAAAGCCCGGAGGGTGAGCAACTAGCCCAGTGCTTGGTAGATGTCGTGAAGGATTGGGATTTTCTTCCAGAGAAGGGAGTCTGTGGCATGCAGCGGTTTTGCAAAACAAAATGTCCCTGTACAACGGGCAGTTCTGCCAATTGCCATTATGCTCTGGTCTATAGATTTCTCCCTATTTCTTTTCCACGTGGTTTTAAAAATTCCAGCTGGTCTGTGACTGTTTTCCCCACTGCTTTTAGTTCAGTCAAGCAAAGATAAGGTAATTAGGATTGAGTTTATGTAACCGCAATTCCCCCCACACTAAGGCCCATGTGGGTCTCAGGAACATGGACCTAGGGGCAGATGGACAACAGGTTTGCCCTACTGAAGGACACTGGGCTTGGGTTTAGGCAATGGTCCAAATGTCCAATCCGGTTCCACACAAGTGCGATCCGTGGCCACCCTTTGACTGAAGGGGGAAAAACCTCAAAGCAATCCCGGTTGTCCACAAGGGAAGAACTGCTGGCCAAAGGCTGTGGAAATCGTTTTGGTTCTTAAGTGAGGATCCCATCAAACTGCTGTTTCAAAAGGCATGTAGCATGGGGCGGGGATGTTGTAGGATTGGAACTCCCAGCATTCCTCCCCATTGCTCTGATGGTTATGGCTGCTGGGAGCTGCAATTCAACACCTGGAGGGCCACACAGTTCTCTCTGCTGGAATAGAGACAGTCCAGGCTTATCCTCTTGCTGGAGGATGATGCTGATGAGAGGGAGAGGGAGGAGGAGGAAGTTGGGGTTGAATTGTCAATAAGACAATCCTGGGGGACAGCAGAACTGAAGACAAAAAGAGGGAAAATATTATAAAAATGTTGAGACCTCCAAAAGGCAATTTGGGGCCTTTGGGAAAAGAAGCCCATGGTGGTTCCAAAGGCGAGGGGTTCTCCGGGAGTCACTGCAAACGGACTCTCAAATCATCCGAACGAGAGTGCCATGGACAAGATCACCCCAGCACAACCACAAAAAGCAACACTTCCTGGAAAGCGCTTGCCGCATTATTAAAAGATATCACCCTAATCCCTAGATTCTGTGATCCAAGTCATTGGGGGTCCAGAAATAATTTAACACCTGGTAGAGAATGAACCCAAAATAGGAATTTATTAACTTCCTTTATATCCCACCCCACCTTTTCCCCAAAAACGGGACTTTAGGCAGGTTCCAAATGAAAGCAATTCCAAAATTGTTTACATCTTTGTCCGATAAAGAAGCCAGTGAAGCTTCAAAAGATTGCATGCTACAATTTCTGCATTTTGGTTGGGCAATAATGGTATTGCCCATTTGTCGACTGTGGATTTCACTTTATTGCACGGCTGATACGGCCATCCTTGAACAAACTTCCCAAAATTAAAGACACCTGGTGTGAGAACTAGGAGCTCTCCAGGCTCCTGATTCAAACCTGAGCTGACCGAAGGCCCCTCACGCTCCAGCTGAACCTGGAATAGAACCACCAGCTTCCCGTGTGCAAAGCTGTTCGGTTGTTCCTCCCAGTGACGTATGCATTCTCCCACCTGAAATCTGAGGTTTTAATCCAGGAATGGCTGTGTGAGGTGCTACTCCTGAAGTTTGGGTCCAAAATTCTCTCCGGGCTTGAGCAGCAGCACCACCACCACTAGAGGAAGAGGTGATGGCCCAGAGACTCTCTCCAAGTGAGGGGCTGCAGTGTGCGTGCCCCCCCGCCCCACATGCTCCCTTCACAACGTTATGGAGCCGAATAGCTAACCACTGCTTTGGGCTCCACTGATTAGGAACACAATTAGTGGCACAATTGTGCTCCTATCTCATGACGATCACACTGAAAAGGCAAGTGAGTTTAAAACTGCGTCAAAATCTGAACTTAAGAACAGCACACTTTACAAAGTGTTTGTGCAAGAGAACAACTGAGGCCACAACATGAAGGAAGGAGCATTCACACTTTTCTCCCTTCTTCCACACAGTCTTGTTTTTCCTTCTGCAGCTCTGAGGAAGGAAAACACCACTCCTCATCAAAATTAGCTCTGGAACTGCTGTGGTTTGCAAAGGAGGTATCCCCACCTGCCTTGAAACAGAATTGCTTCAAGTTCCCATCTCCCACTTGAGTCATCCAGCGGGGAAAAAGGGGGGTCAGTTTATGTAGGCAGAGAAAAGGCCCCCTCCATATTTGCAGTCCATCATATTTCTCCAGTCTCTCCAGAGAATTGCATAGCTTGGAGTTCTCAGACCTCCAGTTTGCAGAGTCAAGGAACGTACATTATTTGGGGCTGTGGGTGGGTGGAATTTAATGAAGGCAGCTAAACTGATCCAGACTAAGTCACAACATCGTGATTCAACTGACTGATGAATTATTTTTCTAAAGCTGAGTCAGTTTGAAACGGGTCAAGACAGGAAAAAAACTAAAAACAAAAGTGTCACTTTTTTATTTCCCATGGCCATTCAGATCTGGCATTTTAGAGCAGTTTCCAAGCAACCCCTCCCAATCCAAATTTACTTGCAGGAATCCCCATTGATCTGCATGTTGTGATTCCAGCATTTTTTCCAACATATCCAGGCAGAGCAACAGTTGTAATCAAACCAAGTTTGGCAATTAGATGGAACAGATATTACTGCATCAAGTTGCATCTAAACATTGAAGACACCTTTTTAAGTTGAATTCTTCATGAAAAGATTGTAGTGCTTGTATTCCCCCTTTTCCCTAGATTTCTGATTTATGCGAAATGGAGGGCTTCGCAGTTTCCCTCCAGGACCAACTCTTGTGGGGTAGCCCTTCATATTTTAGTTGTGGGACATGTAGTAGGAGTTGAGTAGAAGCTTGCTTGTAACAAGGTATGAGAACCAGAGACCGTTAGATAAACAAGGCTAGGAATGTAGTGATAAGCGCTGCCAGGCTAAACCGGAACTCTTTTAAGGTCTCTTGCGGGCAGGATGGGAAACTCTTTGCCTTTTATGTTTTGAATCTTGCTAAATGCCCTCCAGTTCACTCACTGAAGTCCCGTACTATGCATCACGCTCCTAATAAATAGTGTTTATGCACTGTTATATTTGTGTGTGTGAATTCAGTTCCTGACAACTCTAGCGAGAAGGGATCCCATCCTCTTCCACCCACCCTCTCTCTTCACCATTGCTTCTGGAGAACGGCCAACTCACAGCCAAGGCAAAAATGAGAGAGGGAGAAAGACGTGTTCGGGATCTATGGACCGGGAAGTTGCGCCCCAAAGTTGGCGCGGGGGGCTGCGCTGACTTAATATGCCCCCAACTGGGAGCCACAAGGAGGGCTGCTCTCCTCTCCCACCCCTCAGCATGCATTTTGGCTTGAGGCATATCTTTGGTTGAGGTTCCTCCTGATCCCTAAGACAACTGGGAACACAAGCTGCGTGTCTCAAGCTTTGGCACCTTGTGCCTTCCTGCCCTTCCCCTAACGTTCCCATGAAGAAGCCACTGTGGGCTGGGACCCTATCCTTCTGGGCTAGTCTCCTGCTTGGCTTGGCCACAGCCCATCCTGGAGGCTGGCTTGCCACTGCAGAAGGGATGCGAGAGGAGGACAAGACAGCCCAGCATTGCCTGGCACCTCCCTTGGGCTAGCTTTGACCTTCCCTTTGCCCCCAGTCACATGCCCACACGCTGTCAATAACGACACGTGGTAGAACAAAACGAGCTGTCGTTGCCAATTAACACCCTCGGCTTAATCTGTCCTCGGGGGCTTTTAGTGCCACATAGAGGTGCCTGGGCCAGCTTGCAAAGAGCAAGTTGTGGTGGCTCCGGCCCTTGGGCTCTCCTTGGGACACCAGGGCCAAAGTCAAATTGTGGAGAGATCCAGAGCTGGCACAGCGCTCAGTGAGAAAGCTTGGCATGGCCTCCAGGAAATTCTGCTGCTGGCAGGGCGAGTGGCATAAAGGGTCTCTGGTGCCTTCTTCATACAAGTAGCTCCAACACACCATGGGGCAGCTTCTCCCTGGGAAAAAGCAGGCTGGCCCACTGGACAGCTGGATGGTACTTTTCCCTCTCTTGGCCTCGGGCAAGGATACTTTGCCACCTGAACAGGAAAAGATGGCAGCCCTTAAGATTGCTGATTGGGCAAAGCCTTTGTGTCTCCCTTAAGCCCTGGCAATGGAACGTCTTCCCTCAGAACTGCAGGCAGCAAGCTAGTTGAGGAAGGGGGTGCGACACAGGTGGGGTGGCACACACACAAATGTCACCTCTCGACACACTTTTCGTGAATGGCTGCCCCGCTCTGGGTCCTTTCTCCACTTGATAAATGCAACCAGGCAGTGGGGGCACGCCAGCAGGCATCCTGCAAGAGAAAAGGGCAGGTGCTGCCTTGCGGCTGTCTGCTCAGAAGGAAGGCACAAACCACCATGGAAACAGATGAGATTGTTTTGCTTTCTGGCCCCAAGCAAGGAGCTTGCAAATGACCTAGGAGGATGGGTGGGGTTGAACAAAACAAAATCTCTCAGGTTAGACTTTTCATTGTGAATAAAGTGTTTTAATCTAGTTCTTGCTTACCCCAAAACTGCAAAAACCATGAAATAAGAGTTGCTACCACCTAGACCCGTGAGCTAAGATGGAAAAAGCAATGCTGGCCTATGTGCTCTGTTCGTCCCTTTGCTTCATGCATGTAGACCTTGGGATGGGTGGGCTCTCTTAAGAGCAGATGAAGCGCCACTCCTTCCTAAGGCATTTCTCGGAGGTGGGGGATGGATTTCTAACGACAACAATTTTTTAAAAAGATCCTGCTTCTTTGCATTTCTGGATGGCTACCTATTTTCTACAGAAAGCAAACACAGAGTGGTAGGCATTGCTCGTTGCTTGCAAATGTTCTCATCATTCCTGACCAGAGATTGCAATTTGTGTCCTGTTGGCAGTCGGGAACCATTTGACCTGAAAAGACTTGTCAGGTTCAGATTTAAGGCGCTCTTTCTGTGTGAAAGCTGAATGCAGTGTCTCCTCAGAGGCAAATGCCCAAGCCAGTAACTTATTCCAGCCTGACTACACAGCAACAGATAATTACAGAAATCCCTAGAGGAAAGGATCTTTCCAGGCAAGAGCACAAATCAGGAAAAGGAGTTACCAGAAGGATCTGAGGCCAAGGGGAGAAGCTGTCTCTGCACTTTCCTCTGGAGCCATTTTTCTGCCTCTTCTTACCTCCTGAGTCACTGGACGGAACCTGGAAGATGTCGTAGGTGGCTTGCTAGGCCTCCTCAGTTTTCACCCAAGAGATTCAATCGAGAGGTGGGCAGGGGAAGGGCGTAGGACCAAGAACAGCAGTCCTCCACCCCACCTGCCTGCTTCTCTTCCTTCAGTTTCTTCTGCAAAACCAGAAAAATTGAGCCTTTCTTATCTGAGCAGCCCAGCAAGAACCAGGCACATAAACAGAGGGCGGACAAAAGCCTGTCAGGTTCCAAAGCCTGCAATTTTTGCCGAATGATGAAAATACATACACATACAGGAAGCTGAAGTTAAAGCACCTTTATTGATAATGGCTTCCCTTCAAGGAAGACTCTTGGAACCGAGGACTGTAAGGGCTCTGACGAACGGTCCTAGTAACCCCCGTTTCCAGGGTTGGAAAAAGCCATCAAAGTTAAAGTGATTTGAAGCTATCTTAATATCAAAAACTTTTAAAAAGTCCTAAAAAGTCAATACAACATCGAAAATAGACAGAGTAGAAACATTCCATGTATTAAAAATACAAAATAAAATTAACAGAACATAGCTTTCCCTAGGTCTCCGGCTCTTAGCAGTGGGGAGAGGTGTCTGAGCAAAGCAGCCAAGCCCGGACGTGACCAAAGCACAGACAATGGCAGCCAGAGCACCTCACTCTGGAAGCACGGTCATCTTTCAGAGAGATGCACAGCACTCTCGATGCTCTAGGGAACCTGCTGTATCCCAATCACCCACTAAAAGCCAAGGCATTCCAAGGCTCTCTACGTGTCTACATCTAGGTGGACCTAAATTCTAGCTTCTCTTTATGTTCCTTGGGTGTTCCTTCTAATAGCCAGAATACAGTTCTTTATGCATGAGTGCTGAAATAAAAACCTTCAATGCATTTTCTTTTAAAAAAGCACGCCTATAATAGCTACGGTGTTGTGAAATCCAGGGTGTGACCTTTTCTCCCCAGGAAACTCCGAAATGAACACCGAACCTCTAATTTCTCAGCAGAGGTTTTGACATTTTGCATTCTGCCACTTCTAACTGACTTTTCAACATTAATCTCAGGCCCTCTGCACACGTGCTTTCAGAAAATGAATAACAGATGGTTCAGTCAAGACTTTTTCAAACCACAATCCAAGGGGATAGCCTGAACGAAAGGAGGGCAGCACAGCAGAGACGATGAGATGTCACCGCAAAAGGTAGAGTTTGGCCCAAAAGAACCCAGCTTGAATGTCAACAAACAGCCTGTTCTGGCTGTGTGCATACTGGAAGGTGCTCCATCCCTGACAGAGGATGGGAAATATGAGAAGGGGGGATGCCAAAATGTTGAAAATCAGGCCTTCCCTTAGGTGAGCAAACAGCGCAAGCAGGCGGGCAGGCAGGGGGATAGAAAAGGCAGGAATCAAAGGGGGAAATACCCTAATCCATTAGGTCCCTCACGGACACACGGAATACAAATTCTGAACTAAATGAAGCTACAAATTGAAAGACTAATGGCGGGAGGTTTCACCGCATCTAGTTTAGTCCACAAGCTCAATCAGGATTACACGAAGGAGCCATCTGGCCCACTACAGGACTCGTCTGTCAGTGCAAAACCACGTTACAGACAAGGGATTCTGCCTTCACAGACCTAGGTAATTATGCCTGCGTTTGCTAAAACAAGTAATCCTGATTAAATCAGAAAGACAACCAGAGCAGCAGAGGGTTAATTTAAAGTGACTATATAAAACATGGATCTGGGATTAAAACTCTGCAACAGCCCATGATGGTGAAAGCTGGGGGTATGAGGAAGGCCATGTCGACAAGAAGCTTTGCTGCTTCAAATGGGAGACCTTCCCCGATGCGTTCCAGCAAACTCAGCTCGGTCAGTATTGGGAGTGCTCAGACAGCCCTCCCCAAAAGACCACTCAGAGGGCTCCCCTGAGCAACGCTACGTCAGGTAGAGCACCGCTTGTGCTTGGATGATGCCTTGCTGAGAAGGGCCTTCAACAGACGTAGCTCACCAGCATGGAGAGCAGCATTCAGATATCTTGAAACTACCTTTCCAGCCTACGACAAGTCACTTTATCGGCAGATGAGAGCAAATGCCATAACAGGCTGGGCAACAAGTGATTCCCCCAAATGCTGTTGGACTCCCGTTGGCCCAGTCAGCATAACCAATGGTGAAAGATGACAAGCATGCCAGTCCAACAACACCTGGAGGGCCTCATGTTCCCTCTCCCTGACCAAAGAGAAAACCAGCAAGACTCTAAAATATACCAGCATTCCAGCTATCTAACACAGGGGGTTTCCAGAAGCAAACTCAGTTGCTTGGAAACAGTCCGTAGATAAAACTGAAGAGATTAAAATATGCACTCCTCTCCTGGAATAGTTGTGCTTGTTGCTTTGTCTCCGCTCAGTTGCAAACCACAACAGTCTAGCAGCACATCTTCAGATGAAGAGAGAGTGCTCAAGACCACACGGTGCAAGTCTACAATATCGCCATTTCTTGCTTGTCCCTCACTGCTCTAACAAGTCCTTAACCCAAATAACCATCTACCACCAACGCCTCCTGGGCCCACCAGACTCTCAGCTGTCCAAGTCACTAAACTTCCTCTTCTTGTAGTTCTTGACAAGGCTGGAGGCCGTGATTTGAGAGGCCTGCCCCATCTCCCAGCCCTGAAAGTCACTGAGTCCTTTCTGGCCGGCCCGAAATAAGGCTCGCTCCAACTCATCCAGGCGGGCCACCAAGGCAGACGTGTCCTCGTTGAAAGTGTTCTGGGAGGAATCCATGATGCGACGGAATCGGCCAACGAAGGTCTGAGGAGAAAAAAGAGAGTGAGAAGAGAAGAGAAGAGAAGAGAAGAGAAGAGAAGAGAAGAGAAGGCCTCTTTGGTTTCACTTGGCTGGCCCCTTGGGCAGCCAAGGACAGTCTGGGCTGGTTCTCTACCGTGGCCAACATGGGGCCAGATGACTGTTCTGCTCATGACAGAATGGCATGGTGAGACAGTGAGCATCATAGTTTTAGGGCACATCAACCTTCAGACTCTGCTGTGTCTCAGGCCCTCCACACAGCCAGCTCTACGTTTTCATTCCACTTATGCAATAAAATTCCTCCTCAGCAACCTGGTTTAGTGAGTTTAGTGGCATGGAATACAGAAAGGGAAGGGAACTGACTGATCAGCTTAGCTTAAACTATTATATCAAACTGAATTTAATTAAAAAGAAACATGGTAGTCTTCATCATTGAAGCTGGGTATTAATTTTAGAAAGTTCTTTGGATGCACCATGTAAAAGCACAGAGCAAAAGGCAAAACTGCTAACATATTTAACAGTGGCTTTTCCCCCCCAGAACTCTAGAAATCCTAAATGGCAAAATTTCCTATACACAGAAAAATCTGGCTGAGCACAAAATGTGAGCCACCCTCATTTGGTGCAGCTAGACAGCAGCAAAAATAGAGGCGATCTGCAAAGCAGTGAGAGGGCAGATCAGAAGCCAAGGCTACGGGTGGAGGGGGAGCACAAGGGGCTTCTACCAAGCTTGGAGTCTTACCTGCAATATAGTCTGAGCTAGTTCAGTATTTTCAGGGCTGTCAAAATTTAACATCTGGGAGCCAAATCCATAGTAGTAAGGGCCCAATTTATGCAGGTCAACCACGTTGGCATCAGCGCCGAACACCGTCCGCCAGCTCTCCTTGTAAATCGTTGGCAGCTCCACAGAAAGAATTCTCTGTTTGTTGTCGTACAGGCCTTTGGCCAGCCAGAGCGGGAGCTCCACTTTGGTGCCCTGCATGTGCCACAAAAGAAAAGACAGAGCGGTGAAGAGTCCTGGCCTTGCCTTGAGGCGGCAGCTCCAAAACCCTGCGCGAGGGGTTTACGGTCCGACGCTCCTGAAGAGTCACGGAAGAGAACCAGCGGGAGAGGCGCAGCCGTCCACAAAGGGCTGCTCGGCACGGCCGGCGCTCAGGGCGACGCTGCTGGAACATCGGCACCTCCGCCGCCCGATGAGAGCCGCGTTCCAGCAACACCTGAGGAACCCACACGTTCCCCAACCCTACGAATCGTTGCCGTGTACCCCCGAGTCGCTTCTGAGCCACGGCGCCCTTATCAGAAGGTTCGCTCGGCCAGGTTCGTTCCGGCGGCGCCTTTCCTTCCCCGACGCCGAGAGCGCGCGGCTCGCTCGAGGCCCCGGCCGAGCGAGGATTCAAACCCCGGACTCCAGAGTTACGGCCCGGCACCCAAAGGACCGCACGCCGGTCCCCGCCTCCGGGAACGCGCCCGCTTAAAAACCCAGCCGGTTCGCGGGCGGCCCCGGGGCCTCGCGCGCAAATCCGTCCCCGACCCGGAGAGCAGCTCGCGCGGTGAAAAGCCGCCCCGAGGCCGGGGAGCGGTCGGAACGGGCGCGCGGGGACGCTCCCGACAGGGAAGCACCGCGGGCAGCCGCCGGGGGGCGCGACTCCCAACACGCGAGGGCGGAACGCCCGCCTCCCCCCGGCCCCGCGGGGCCGGCGACGCCGCTTCGGGGGGCGGGGCAGGCAGCGCCCGACAGCCTCGAGAGCCCGCGAGGTCGGGAGTCTCCCCGAGTGCCGGGGAAGCCCGCGGACAGGGAGGGGGGCCGCGGTCCAGCCCCCGCGATCCCACCGCTGCCTCGCCGGGCACAGACCGGCGCCGGGCGCGGGACCGGCCTTCCCCGCAGCCCCGGGCGCCCGGCCGGGGGCGCCCTGCGAGCCGGGCGCGCGCGCCTGACCCGGGGGGGCCCGCTAAGGGGCGCCCGGCGGCGGGCGGGCGGGCGGGGAGGAGGGCCCTGCCCTCGGAGCCCGGCGCGCGGGCCTCGGGGCCGCACGGAACCCCGCCAGGGCGCTCCGCAGGCCACGCCGCCGGGGGGATTCCGGGGGCCCTTCCGCACTACGCTGTTACGGCGCTGCTGTTCCGCTCTCAACCTCCCACGGAATCCTGGGGCCCCCGGCCCCTCCCCCAACGGCAAACCCCAGGATTCCGCAGGAGGCTGAGAGTGGCACAGCAGCGCTGTAACAGCGTAGTGCGGAAACGGCCTAGGGCTTCAGCCCCACAGTTTCGCTAAGCTCCGCATCTTTCTCTCTCTTACTGCCTGAAAACCGGGGCAAAATGAACTCCCGCCCTCCAAGCGGGAAGCAGAAAACGCTTAATTCCACCTAAGTCACGGCTCTCAAATCAGCAGCCGGAGGCGAACGGAAGCCCTCGGAAAGATCCCGCCCACCGCTGCCGCCACTTCCGCCGCGTGTGCCGCCGGGAGCTGCAGTCCCCGCGGCCGCCGCGGCGGGACCCCGCTCACCTGGGGAAGCGCGTCGTGGGGCGCGGGGGCGGCGCTGGCCTTGCCCAGCACGGCGGCCAGGCGGGGGAGGGCCGCCTGGGTGCGGCACGGCAGCCGCTCCTGGGACATGAGGATGTCGGCCAGCGAAAGGAAGTTCTCCTCGGGGCCGAGCCCGGCCTCCACCGGCGCGTAGGCCTCCCCCATCGCAGCCGCGGTGCTCCGCGAGGCTCAGCAGTGCGCACGCGCAGTGCGCGTTGGCCGCCCGGAGAGGGGCCCCGCCTCCGGCCTTTCGCGCGCCTTCCGGAGGACCGGGAGGGGAAATTGCGCCTGCGCGCAGTCGGCTGGGCTGCGCCTGCGCAAGAACAGTAGTGAGGGGGTGGCCCTTTGGGAGGCCAGAGAGTCTCTGGGTGAAAAATATATATGTAGAAGACTATATAAAAATATATGTATTTCCCATGCAGGAAAATCCAGCGAAATCCATAAGTAGTGATACCTTAGTTGGGCCACCTCCAAAGCATAAAATACGTGGAATATAAATGTCACTATTAAGCACATAAACAGGCAGTAAAGTCATGCCATTCTTGGAGATAAACGCAGGCTTGTTTTCAGCCCTTCTCTTAATAGTTTGACATTTTATCCTCCGGTTTCTCCTCTCCCAAAATGGTTCCTGACGCTTTAGACCCCCCGTTCCGGGACCTCCTTGCCCCTTTCCTTGTCAGTGTGCGCTTGACAGGTTTCCTTCCATTCACGTCTTCTTCCCATACAAATTTTCCTTCCAGGTAGAAGAAGATCGCCGCGTGGAGCCCTTCATAGTCTCAAGGGATTTATATCTCTAAATCCTTTGATGAAATTTGCAAACACAGCCAGATCGTTACCAAGTTACTCCCACAGGAGCTGTGTGTACACTGATAGCATCACAGAAACAAATTAAGGTTGTCAACAATCTATTAAATCTGTTGTTTAATTGATTCATTGAAGGACTGATTAAATCCCGTGCCAAACTTTAGTGTCAGTGCCTGTTTGGGGTACTGTCCAACACTTTTAGGGCGGAACTTTCCAGCCAGTTTTTTCCAGACACGGTTTGAAGCAGAAGGCCCGGGGCTGCCGCTCGACGCCTCCCCCTCGCAAGCCCTTCCTCCAGCCCTCTTTGCTGAGGGAGAGAAACGGGAGGACACGACGGGGGGGGGGGTTAAGAAGCAGCTCCACAGAGCAACGGTCCTCCGTTCAAAACGCCTCCCAGCTGCTGTTGGTCTGGCCGATGAGACACCGAGGAGACGACGACATCCAGCGCTTCTTTAAAAACCTTTTGTATGTAAACATTCAGTGAATAAAATACATTAAATAACAGTAATATTTACATTGACAGGTTAGCTCTTATAAGTATCTCCATATCCTTCCTCTTAGAATTAGAAATGTTACTGTATTCTATCTCAACCATACTTCCAAAGAAAGTTCTGATTAATCTTTTATTCCTGAGATATTTAGTACTAAAAAATGCTTTCTGTTCTTGCTAATTTTTAAATCAATATATCCTTTTACTTTCCATTTTTTACTAAATATAGTTTATTCCCCTCATTTTTGCTCCTAATCTGATTTCCTCATCATAAATACTGTATCAATCGATCAACTGATCTTAAGCTTTTAATTTTTGAAGAAAATTGTTCAAGGGTGCCCATTTGTTGTTATTTTATTCATCTGTCAGGCCTACGTCCGGCATTTTAAAGCTGGCTGGGAGTGCGTGTGAGAAGACTTCTGGATCTGTGAATCTCCTGGGCTAGGTAAAGTATTGGGACCCCCTTAGACTCCCTGGGATATGCCCATGATTTGGGGGGCAGTAAGGGGCGGGGGCACGGTCGTCTTGCTGGATTGCCACCTTTTTGCGTGAAGGGAGGCATTCTAAGCACCACGGCGACCATGATGACCTACCAGGAGCGGAGCTTCCGGCGCTAGGCCGATCAGAGAAGGCAAAGGATCCCCTGGTTCTGCCCAAAGTAATGGCCAGAAAGAGGACACGGAGGAGACCTCAAAAGTATGCCACGTGTGGACCACTGGTAAAAGAAGGCAGGAAATGATTGTGTTATCTCTTGGGGCGAGGATGTGGAAATGGGGGTGGCAGAGGGGAGAGAGAGAAGGCTCACGGGGGAAAAAGGGGGCTCTCAGAAACGGCAGGGCATGTTCACCTCTGCAATCTAAAGAGACGTGGGCAATTAAACAGAGGCAGCCTGGGCACTCAAAAGTCAAGGGGCAAAGCCACGAAATCTCTAACCAGCCCTGCCAGGTAGAGGGGAAGGCGCTGGAGGGAACCGCTGTCCAGGGTCCTGAACTCAGCATCCCCGAAGGGTGGAGACCGTCTATCTGCGTGAAAGTTTCTTTCTGCTTTCTGTTCACATAACCAGTCAGGGTTGGTGGCTCTGGAGTGAGCGGGTGGTGAATCGATCCCAGGTTTCAATCTGAACTTAAAACGACCTCTCCAAGGTGCTGGGCCCATGGGGGTGCGGGGAGATAGGGATCGGATGTCTGGGTAGCCCGTCTGAAGCCGGGGCTGAACGCTGGAAGGGATTCTCTGTCCCACTGGCATCAGAGCCGCTTGCCTGTTGTTGTATGCCTTCGTGTCCTTTCTGACATACGGCAGCCCTAAAGCAATACTATCGTGGGGTTCTGTGGGGGCGAGCTCTGAGGCAGAGGGCAAAAAGATAATGAGTAAACTGGGAAAGGTCCCAGAGACTCCCCGAGGTGAGCTCATGACCCACCTCCTTTGCACAGGGACACAACCGGTCTGCCAGAAGCCTCCTCCTCCTCCTCCTGTGCTGGTCCTCCATTTCGTCTCCTGCTGTAACTGGTGAGTGGGGCTTCTAGATCTGGTCCTTGCAGCAGAACCACGGTGTTGCCATGGGGAGATATTTCTGGGCTCCCTGGGAAGGAGCAGTGAAGGGGGGCAAAGCCAGTTCTCTTCCCTCAGCACCATCACTTGCTTCCCCCACTTTCCTTGAGGCCACGTCCAGCTCATCAAAAGGCCCAGCCTGCCTCACTGGGCTTTCCTCACGGGCACCGTCATGGGATCGTTCCTCAGTGTTCCTGCAGGGTTTCTCCTTGGTGTGTGCCCCATTCTGAAAGGGGGAACTGCCTCTTCAGTGGCTCAGCTTTGGGCAGTCAGAGCTTCACGGCCCCACCCACCACTGGAATGCACCTCTCACCCCTCGGCCCCACAAGGCTCTCTGAAACCACACTTGGCCCTCACGCTGAAAGGGGTTTCCCATCATTGCTGGACATTCTTCAGGAACATTCTCTCCTGAAGTCCTAAAATTCTATGTTTGGCTCCCAGAACTTGGGAAAGTCTCCCTTTTTGGGACTACAGCTCCCAGGTTCTGGGAGTTCTAGTCCAAAAAGCAAGACAATCCCAAGTGCTTTTGCTTCCTCCCTGGAGGCCCTGTTGTGAGTCCTGCAGTCCACAATCCTGGCCTCTGGAGCTCTCTGCATGTTAGAACGTGAGAGAGGAAACATGGAGGCGGAGATGAATTCAGGCATGCCCATCTTGATGACTGGCGTGTGCCTCTTCTTCCTCCCTGCAGGTGCAAGGTGTGGCACACAGGTCAGCTTTGCTCCCACAAGCCCACCTCAGGAGCCTGCAGCTCCAGGTGAATTCCCTTGGGTGGCATCCTTGCAGGATCAGCAGGGCAGCCACCTGGCCTTTGGAAGCATCCTCAGTGAAGAGTGGCTCCTGAGCACAGCCTCCAGCTTCCAGAACAGGTAAGGACCAAGGTGGGGCATGCCCTGGGGCCTTGGAAGGAACAGAAGAGGCTAGCCTTAGACTGAGGTACACCTTTGGCTCACCCAGTCCAGTGCTGTCAGCTCTGACTCGTGGAATGGCCTCTCCAGGGGTTCAGGCAGGCGTCGTCCCTCACTCAACCAAGAAACCTCGGTATGTCCCAGTAGTCTAACGTCAAAGGTATTAACCGTGGCTACCCTACGTAGGTTCTCAAAACCAGAAACTAGCTGTGTAGACTGTATGGAATCTGTTCTTCTGTATTTCCAAGCTTTGCTGTCCTTTTTTCCTCTGTGGCATTACAGCATGGAAGCACATGAGGGTTAAACCTATGTACCCCTGGTTGCTTTGTTTCACAGCCTACCAGGCGTTGCCAACTGGAGTTTTCAACCATCTATGAATCTGTTTCTATCCAGACATTAGGAATCAGCAGGAGGAGGAGGAGGAGGAGCTAGCAGCCATTAGCTCTCTATATAAATGCAGCCCCAGTCCCTGGAGCTCAGCAAACAAGCTCATCTAACAGGCAGAAAGGCCAACAGGTTTTTTGTGTGTGCATGGTGGAAGAAACAGCATGTCGGTTTCTGTTTGTTGGGTTAAACCTCTCCAGCCCCAGAGAGTTTGTGGGGTTAAGGCTGCTTGTTTGTGTATTTGTGTCAATTGGGAGGAGAACTGCTTGCTCATATGCTCATTAGGGCTCTACTGCGTTTTGGTATTTGAGCATTAGGTATCAAGCAGGTGCACCTTTTTCTGCCCTTGCATCTCAAAGCTGCAGAAAGTGTTGTCTGCTGGGAATTTCAGTCCCTTGAGTCCAGGAGCTTTGCCAGAAAAAAAGGAAGCAGCATTGCAGTTCAGAGCAATTGTGCAGGGAAATGTCTTTTTCAAGGTCTGTTATTTAAGCTCTCTCCTTTTTTGCTTGCTCATTCTTTCTGTCCCTCTGTTGCCAGAACCCAGGTCCTGGCCATGGTTGGCATTACAGATCCAAAGGGGCCTAGAAGCTTCCCAGTTTCCATCAGCACCATCATCCCGCACGAGGACTTTGATGAGCTCACACTGGATCACAACATCGCCCTCCTGAGGACAGCCACCCCATTCCAGTTGGATGAGATGGTGCGGCACATCTGCTTCCCTTACCAAAACTTCCCTCCAGAAGCTCTGGAGAACTGCTGGGTGGTGGGCTGGCCGCATCCACAAACAGGTGAGCCGGTTCTACATCCCAGTATTCACCTGGAAGCAGGGGCGGCCTTCGGAGCTGCTTCCGAAGACGATGTGTGTCCAAGAGGGTGACAATTCACTCCTTTATCCACACCTTGCATTTGTATTTGGTAGCTCTTGCTCAAAGAAGCTCACTGTGACGTCTTTGCTGCTGTCCCTACCACTCTCCTCACAACCACTGGGATGTCACACTGTTTCTTAGTTTTACGCTCGTGTTACTGAGAATATCTCAGCACTAGCCCCACACCTTCTGCAGTGGCCCATCCCAACGGTAGGGAGACAAAGAGGCACACAGTATTGTTCTGCTTCTGCACCCAGAGGGGCTCCAGGCTCCCCGAACTCGCCAGGCAAAGGGGCCTCCTTGTGTGCCAGGCATCCCCTGCGCGTTCTGGCCCTTGCTGCGGCTCCACACTGGTGCCCCGCAAGCACAGAGCCCCAAAGGCCAGGCACAGCTTGGTTGCCAGACCCTTCTTGGCTCCTGGTGTGGCAGGGGCAGTGAGCAAGATGGGAATGTGCCAGGGGCAGAAAGCAGGACCCTGGACTGACTACAAGCAGCAAGGACTCGTATGCACCTGGGACTTGCAAATCCATTATTGGCCCTGGACCGCAAGACCAGTTAGGGCACTAATCAGCTGTCCCTGCCTGCCTCCCTCTCTCCTGTGCCCAAGGAACTCAGTGGGACCAGGAGAGAACGGAGGAAGGCACAGCTTCTCCTTCTTTTAGATGACAAGCCAAGCTAGCTCGGCTGAGAAAGCATTTCACTGCTGCTGCTGACTACATCTAGCAAATCCCATAATATGGGGGGGACAGTGCTATAAATATTGGTAGGCAACACCCACAGAGTATTTAGCGCAAAGCATTTCCTCAGGATAATGGGGGTGCCACCTGAATAGCCCCAGCCCAGATCTCTGGGTTCTAGGTAGTGCAACTTCCTCTCTGGCAAGGCCCCAATGCTTGGAACCTGTGCTAGACAGCAAACCCATGGCCATTAATTGGATTTAAACCTATAGACACTCTGCCCAAAGAAAATGCTAGAGGCCAGAAACAGCTCTGTTGGGTTCTAAAAAAAGAGAAAGAGAGGGGTTCCCTCGGTGTCTTGGACAGAAAAAAGGAAATACAGCTCTTAATATAAGAAGGAAGGAATGAGGAGCAGTACCTTGCATGGTCTGTCCAGTCAGCAACTGAGATGTGCAAAGGCCTACAAAAGCTTGGTGCGCTTTACACCTTTTTCTCTTGGTCTAGACAGGGAGCAGCTCTCTGTGGAAGCTCTCTGTGGTGGATGCTGATCCTTGCCCTCTGCACAGAGTCATGACCACGGAATGCTGCAGCCACAGGGAAGGTGACAGTGTTTCTGGATGCCTGGTGAGGAAACCATGTTCTCAGCTGCATTTGTGACTGTGAGGGTACAGCTCAGATCAAATGAGCCATGTGCAACTCTCTGACTGATATTCACAGTCAGTCATAAAGCCTGCTGGGTGGCCTTGGGTCAGCTGCTGTCTCTCTACCTGACCTGCTTCACAAGGTTGTTGTGAGGACAGAATGGAGGAGAGAACATTGTACACCACCCTGAGCTCTTTGGAGAGAAAGCTGAAAAGAGAGTAACTAATAATTATGATAGAGCAAAGTCATGTCTGCTTTGGAAGCTGCCTGTTCTGTCTTCTAACTCCGGGGCCAAGTTTATGCTGTAACTTAGAGCAAAGGAACTCAGAGAGACTCACAAGAACCAGAACATGCCATTGCTGAACAGGTCACCACCACTGACTGGCTAACCACCTCATGTGTGGCAGAGGTTGGCTGTGAGCCAGCTCTCTAGAGATATTCTGGAAGGCTGTAAGGAATTACAGGTGTCATGCTATCACCATCCCTTTCCCCAGAAACTGAGCACCCAGCACCATTCTGCTTGTGCCATCCCACATTTGTAAAGTTTGCAGCAATGAGCAGAATGAACATGGATACTTCTGATGGAGTCTTTTCACTGAGCCAATGAGCCAGCTATAAACCTCCCCACCGGGCCTCGCCTGACCAGTTAGCACCTGGCAGCCTCGGCTATGCTACCCTTTGTTTGGGGTACTCAGGGCACTGTGTCTGTTACTTCTCATAGTGTTTAAGTTTTCTGTTGTTGATAAGGCAGTACGTAAGAAAATAAATAGGCTTAACACTAGCCCTGCTTTCTTCCCTTGTCTTTTCAAAGGGTTACCCTGGCAACCCCGTTGTGTGCCAAGCAGAGGAACCAGGGCGCTGGGTGCTGAAAGGAGTGCTGACTGAGGGTGGCACAAGGTGCTATGGCCCATTTCTTTACACTAGGGTGGCGTATTACAGCGACTGGATAGTGGCCACCACGGCCCGGTGGGGGGCCCCCATCTCTCCCATCCCTTTCAGGAAACACTCGGCCTTCCAGGCTCCAGCCGAGCACCGGCAAGGGATGTTTGAACCCTTTCTTGATGAGAAGGCCCTGAGCGCCTCCGTGGACCTTCCGGGCCTGAATGGGACAGAGGAGCTCAACACAAGCAGCCAAGGGCGAGTCGAGTCACGGGCCAACTCTGCTCCCATCTACTACGACTATTATAGCGGGGAACTCTACCCCATTTCCACGGCAACTTTGGGCCGTCAGCCATGGGGACTCAGAGACATCTTCTTTGCTGGCTTCCTGCTCCATCGTCTGGCATGGTGAACAACAAGGCAAGGTGCAGGCTAGTCACCTGTGGGCAACTTGTCTGTCAGGGACGTGACTCCTGCCCCATGGGCCTCTTCGCTCACTTCCTCCCGAAAGTTCCTACGAATCCTCCTCAGGCACCAGCCCTGACCGCACTGAGACGACACTACTCCATTGAATTAAACAGAGATTATTCTTACAATAAAGCAACTCTTCACATACACACTCACTCTCTCAGGGCCTCTGGGGGATCGGGTACAAAAGTCTTATTGGATAGGGAGGGGCGCTTGCGGCCGAGTGCGAGTCACACCAGAGCAATCTTGCTCTCTTCAGAGGCCAGGCTGCAGGAGTTCTTGACAAACCCTCTTGGGGCTCTTCTCTTCCTCAGGGGGCCCCCTGAATCTGCAGCTGAGTGCTGGGCTGCTTCTGAGGAAGAAAGGCATGCAGCTGCTGACTGGTCATCTTCGCCTTGTGCCAAGCGCTACGGCAGCTCTGCAAGGTCATCTGGGCAACACAAGAGACGAAAGGGGGAATAAATAGACAGAAGGGGGAGGAGTGCTCCTCCTTGTAGCCCTTCAGCATGTGGCCACTCTCAGCTTGTTACTGGGTTCCCCAGCATCACCACACTGCTAGGGAGCACCTAAAAAGGACAGAGTGTTATGCCTGCAGTATACACCTATCAATAAAGCTTGAGTTGGGGAAGAATGGGATTCTGCTCCAGTGGATTCTACTGTAGCCTACAACAGGCAAGGTAAACAGCAGCTGTCTCCCACGCTAAGCAAGTATAAACAGCCAAACAGAAAATGGGGGAGGCAGCTAAACCTGCCTCACTGGCTCCCCAGGCAAGAGCCTGACCTGTTGCTGACACAGCCCTACCTCTGCAATTTCCACCTTCCTCTCCCAGATTTTGATAGTGCTTCCAAGTTCCTGGAGTGCCATCTTCTCATGGACGTAGTCAAGGACCGGTGGCACTTTGTACTCAGCCAGTTGCTTCCGTAGCTTTTTGTTCAGGGCCTCGGCCGTCTCCCATTCCTGGAAAAGAAACAGGATAAGGGACTTCTGACAGGAAAAGTCTGGTTATCTTCCCCCCACCCCACCCCCAAAGGTTTAAGGGATGGGGTGGGATGATCAGGTGAGGAAAATGCAGAGCTTGGAAAAAATGACTTTTTGGGTGGAAATTCCCAGAAACCCTCAACCAAGGTTTCTGGGAGATTTAGTTCAAAAAAAAAATATTGCTTTCCTAAACTCTACAAAAATGGCTGAGGGAAAGAGAAATAGTTATAACGTTTTCTTCCTTAATGTCAATGCCCTGATAGGATTCTGATGCCCACTCTCATTCTGTTCCTTCTTTAAAGAGAAAAAAAGCATAACAAGGTAGTTTGCTTCTTCATGAGAACTTGACTTTGGAGAAGGAGGCTGCAGCTGATGATGGACTGCCTTCTTCTTACCCTGAGCACTGCCACATCTGTGGTCAAGGCAGCGCAAACCCCGGCAAGTATAACCTCAAAGAGGCCACAGGGGCTCAAACCCTCTCTGTGGCCTTTCTTTCTGCACTTAGCAGTCCTGTCACCTGCACGGTCCCTCCTCAGGCTTTAGCCACCTACACCAGCAATAGGCAACCTGGGATGATCCAAGGGCCAATTTTTCACCCTTGGACAGTGTGTTGGCTGCTCCAGAGCTGGAAATATGGTTAAAAAAAATAAAAAATATGCAGATAGCCAGCATGGGGCAGCAGTTTGAGATTGGAATCCCCTCTGCTCAGCCATGGAAGTTTCGTGAGTGATCTTGGGCAAGTCATACCCTCTCATCCTCAGAGGAAGGCAAGGGCAAATCTCCCCTGAATAAATCTTGCCAAGAAAACCCTGTGATGGCGTCACAATAAATTTGGGTTGACTTCAAGGCATTTAAAAAAAAATTCCTAAACATATTATGGAAACAAAAGGAAAGAAACCACCCACTTTCTTTAAAAAAAAAAGGGGGGGTGGGGGCCTGGGCCCAACTACCACACAAAGCCTGTGCTCCTAGCGGACCCTTCAAGTGGAGGAAAAGCCCTTTTCTGTGAGAGGGCAGGCTATACTGCCAATTTCAATTTATTGTATTCCTGAAAACAAGAAAGATAGGGAACAGTGTGTTCCACCTCTTGTTATTTCCATCTCCTGGCCAGGGAATTCAGCAGGCTGCTTACTCATCCATCAGCAGGCCTTTCTTGCCTGGCTCCCACGCAACTCAAGGCCCCTCTTACAATTTTGATAGGCCCAGGAGTCTTGGAAATCCCTGCTATTTGCAAAGAATGCAGTAAAAGCCAGCCAAGGGGATGCCTGCCATGCTGTAATTCACCCCAGTCATCCCATGATGCCCACTGTGATGCTGCTGAAAATCCAGCCCAAGTGGACTTGAAAAGTACAACTGCTTCTTCATCTGCTGGAGCAAGGGCAGAGGCTACGTGGTCCTCTCCATTCTGTTGCACTATAGCTTCCAGCATCCATGGGCCACACCAGCATGGGGCTCATGAGTCCCAGCTGTGCATTAAGAGAACTGCCCCACACAGTTGTGGCTTCTGTCCCAGCAGGTGCGGTCAGTCAAAGTGCTGGGCCTGTTTTGGAGGTAGGGTTCAGCATTTTGGATAGCTCCTTTGAAGTTCACACCAAAACTCGGAGTGGATTCACTCCTAAACCTCCCACCTCCCACTTGAGCCACCGGCTCTCTCCTGATGCTGTCACAAGAGTCCCGGTGGTGCCTCCCCGCTCCAACCGGCTGCTTCATTCCCACCTTCTCCACAAGGATGGCTTCATGGGCAATTCTGTCCAGAGACTCCTTTCTCTGAGCAATGTCCTTCACCAGCTGGGTGGCCATGGCAGTTGCAGTTTGCAATTTTTTCTGAAAAGAGAAGCAGCCCAGGAGGAGAAGGAGAAGACAAGGAGACAAAAGGGAGAGAGACCAGTGTTCACTCAAGCAGAACAGAGGCTTGGGCAGTGACATCGCTCTCACGCAGCATCCTGACTTATTTTACTCACTTTCATCTAGTCAGCCAGCCATGCAGATGACAGCCTGTGAGCAGCTAGAGTTAGAATTTGAGGTGTCTGAGGAATAAAGGGGAGGTATGTCTCTAAGGGCTCAGTGGATGATATTTTATTTTTTTTTAATTTCGGAACAAGCTGAACATATTTTAAAACAAACCCTGGCAGTCACACTCCAGAGCCAGAAGCTTCAAGGAGGGCCCTATAGAGCTCATTCTACAGTAATCCAGCCTGGAGAAGTGAATGGAGTGTGCACTGCTGCGGGCAGAGGCAGGCTCTCTGAAAACAGCATAGCTGATGCATCAGGGGAAGCTGGAGAAAGACATTCCTGCCTCGGTTCCCTCCCCGGAGCAGTGGGGAGCAGAAACAGATCCAGAAGCATCCTCCCCAGTCTGTGCCTTTGGTCTCAGAGGACTGCAACATCCACCTAGAATAAGCTGTCCATTTCCTCCAGTGTTGTCCATTTGCCATAGCTGACAAGGGCTCAGTCTGTCTTCCCCATTCAGTGAAAGCTGCCATCCCATGGGATGGTGAGCTGGGTGTGTGGGAAGGTTCCTTCTCTGAAGTGTGAATTGTATGATTATGTACAGATGTCAGTTTTCACTTCTTACTACATCCTTCCTGCAAGCTGCTCTCATGCAATCACTATTTCTCTCCACTACATTCTGACTAGATCATTTCAAATGTGTCTGTACCATCTTTAGAAGCAAAGCCTTCCCACTCACAGAGCCTTCCATATGCTGCTGGATCCAGCAACACCAAGCTACCCCAACCAACAATGAGGAATGCTGGAACTTACAGTTCAACGCCACCTGGACTCCCACCCACCCCCAATTCAACACCACCTGGTTCTGTTCCAGGAGCCTCTTCATAAAAAAAAAACCACACTCACATCCCGTAATACCTAATGGCAGTGACATGCACATGGATGTTTCAGCATGTCAGCGTGCATGTTGCCACTATTTTTGGTATGGGATACAGTGCATTTGCTTAAAATTGCATATCTGGAGGCCCTGGGTAAGGAGGGCCCATTGTAAAAATAAGCCATGGGTGTGGGGCCACAGGCCAGAGATGTGGGCGGACTCTGCACCTACTCTGTAGAAGTTGAGGACCTGCTGAGTGCTGCCCACCATCATCTTCAGCTGCAGCAGGTCCTGGTTCCGCTCATCAATCTTTTCCAGGAACTGGGCATTCTCAATCTTCAGCTGTTGAAAATCTACCTCATGAAGTGCCTCCCCGAGCTCCTCTTTCTGGAGATCAAACAAGAATAGCAACACTCACTGACCAACAGGCAAAGCAGGACTGTGGCCTTTAGAGCACAGCCCATCACCAGAGCCCAGGGAGCTCTTACTCATCCGTGGGCTGCACTGTTTGTAGGCACTTGGTCTCTTTCTGAGACCTCTGGAGGCTAAGGCCACTTTCTTGCCTTGGGACAGACCTGCCAGGCTGCATCTTTCAGGAAAGGGCTACCAAGGTGAGGTACCTGTTTCAGCTGCATCTGCATCTTCTTCTTCTGGACTTTGAGGGAATCATTTTTCAAGCGAATTTTCTCTTTCAGGACATCCTTTAAAAAAAAAAAAGAAAGCCACCTGATTTCTTTCTCAGCCTCGCCGCTGGGCTTTGCTGTTTGCTGGGCACTGCGCTTCGTTCCTGGCAAACTCTACAAAACCAGAAGCCACACAAAAGACCAGGAATACTGCTGGGGAGGAGCTGAAGAGATACACCCCACCCAGCTCCTATCAGATTCCTTACTTAGCATTCCGTTTATGAGAGCGAGATTAGAAGAATGGACTGAACAGCAAATGGTCTCCACTAACCCTGGCGCGGATCTTGTCTTCCATGTATCGCAGCACCTTGTTGGAAGCAATGACGCTCCCTTTCTTCTTGGTGATGGTTTTGATTATCTCTTTGTCAAAGTCTGCTGTGGCTTTCTTAATGTCCAGTTTGCGAATGTCTGCTTCCTCTAGGACTGCCTGCAAAGTAGAAATCACACAGGAAAGGAGAAACATATGATATTTTGTTTATTCTCTACGGATCAGCCTAGAACCACACCTTCCAGGGGCAAGTGGCCCAGAGATAGAACAAGCACATGTTGCAGTCTGTGAACGGAGCCTACCATCAGAAGGGCAGGCACAACATTGCTCCCTTTGAACTCCTCGCTCTCAAGGTGATGAACCAATAAATCCAGTTAATGGTTAGATGTCTAGAAATCTGACACACTTGCTCCAAAAAAGCTCTCCAAACTTGGCTATTTTCATTGGAACTGACAATCTAAGCCAGGGTGGGGGATTTGGACCAGAGTTATCAGGTCAGAGAGAGATAGGGGAATTACTGAGCATGTGGGTTGCCTGAATTCCACTCCAGAGAGCCCATGTGAATGGATGGAGTTCATGCTGACTGAAGAAAAGGACAAAAAGTTGATCTCCTGTCAGACAAATTAAGCAGCTATCCAGGTCCAATATAGAAAGTGACTTGTTGCAGGTTTAAAGACTCCCATACTGCTGCTCTTCTGTAGAGGGAAGTCTTTGAAACAGTATTTTCTACCCATAACCAAGGAAACTCCTTGCAAAGCATCCATGGCTGGACAAGGTCAGGCCCAAATCCCAGGCAGATCTGCAGGAAAGTCAAATGTTGTAATGTTGTTCCAGCCTGCTAATATTTCCTGCTCCCTTGTTCTTTATAAGGTGGGAAAACACCCCTCTGTAGACAAACCTTGACCTCATAGGCAAACCTTGATTAAGTTCATTTAATCATGCTACCCTCCCCCATGCACTGTTACTCGACTTGCCCTGCTGTAAGCAAGTCCTTCAGTGATGATAGAATACGCAGTTCAGTACAGGTATACAATTTCAGAGACCACTTCGCCTCCCAATAAAAGTAGACAACTCTACCAGGTAGTTTTGCAGAATCTTTTCTGAGTTCTCCTTCATCCGCTGGATGTCCTCCTTTGTCTCTTCCAGCTCCCGCTGGGCTAGGTCACACTTCTGCTCCACTGTCAGGCAGATGAGGCGTTCTGTTGTGATTCGGGATTTAGATTTGCGCCTGCCTCGTGCCTGCAGTCCAAGTGAAAAACACAAAGTTACACACGAGTCTAGAGCAAGAGCCGTACGTACTGTGAAGGAACTTTAGCATTTGCCATTGGTGTGTCTGAAGAGGACAGCGCTAGCACCACCAGCAGCGCTGTGCCATCCAGACCATGGCGGTACATTTAGGTGAGATCTTGGGGAAAGGTGTGACATAAACTGCATGCTTCCAAGACAGCCTTTCCCAGGGTGGTGTCCTCCAGATGTATTGGGGTTACAGCTTCCATCAGCCCCAACCACTGGTCATCATGGCCAGTCTGATGGCAGTTACAGTCCCAAACGTCTACAGGCAATGCACTAATGAAGGCTAATTTAAGAACTTGTTCTAATAAAAAGAGTAAAACCATGAATAGCATTTTCCAGGGTGGGCTGACAATGCAAATTTAAGAATATGCAGCACAGGGGACAGAGTGACATGTGCACATGAGTCAGGCCCTCGGCACTGCAGAAGCCAGAGGCCATTTCTGCACTAGACTGTTCTAGTGCTATTATTCCACTTTCAACATCCTGTGGAATCCTGGGGTTTGCAGTTTAAAACAGCAAACCCCAGGATTCCATAGGATGTTGAAAGTGGAATAACAGCACTACAAGAGTGTAGTGCAGAAACGGTCAGAGAGAACAGATACACACAGTCCTCAAAATTGTGCCTACAACAGCAACCCCAAGCCTCTAAAGCCACCCCACAACTTACATACTGCACTTGTCCCAAGTCCAGCGAAGACCCACGTCTTTCGGCTACCGTTTCCCGGGGCTCCATCCGATTGTAAAATTTCTCAAACATGTCTGTCTCAAGCCTGAGCGTGGCATTATCACGGCTGAGAGAAGATCAAAGATTAGGTGAGCAAAGTCAGCTGTTCATTGGTAAGATTACAGGTGTGTGACAGCTACACCCTGAACTAAAAGGATGCCAGAATGTCACCACTGACTCTGCTGGCTAGGGCTGCTGGGACTTGCAGTCCCTCAGCATTTGGATAAGACGACCCACACTAAGCTTGCAAAGGGTCTCTAAGTGCTGGGTGCACAGAGACCTCTTGGCCCCTCCCTAGCACCTTGTTTGGGATCAAATACAAGTCTGGTCTACTCCTGGAGGGCCAAACCTACAACTTCACTTTGTGGCCTCAGCATTTTGGGGTGGAGAGGCAACCCCACTGTGCCCCCTTGCTTTGCCCCACATATCTTCGTTGCCGTTGTCTACCTTCAAGTCATTTCCTACTTATGGTGAGGTTTTCTTGGAAAGATGGGTCCAGAGGGGTTTGCCCTCGCATCCCTCTGAGGCTGAGAGAGCATGACCTGTCCAAGATCCAAGATCACCCAGCAGGTTTCCACGCCTGAGCGTGGATTTGAAACCTGGTCTCCCAATACCCCGGTCCAGTGCTTAAACCACGCTGGCTCGCCCCGAGATCGTAACAGGAGCCAAATCCTACAGCTTGGGAAAGTTCTCTCGAAAAAAGAAAAACAAACGTGGACTGCAGCTCCCAGCATCCCCTCTGCCAAGCTGTGGCCGGTGGGGATTCTGGGATTAGCATCCCCGCCCCCCCCCCCCGGCACCACCAAAGTAACTCTCCTCCAAAACAAACGAAAGCCGCCGGCAGAAAGCAGGGCTCGCGGGGAGAAGTTCCTTTCCTCTGCCGGGCAACCGCCTGCTCGCCCGCCCGCCCGCCCGCCCGCCGGACCTGGCCTCGTCCACCGAGGCGCTGAGCTCGGCGAGGGAGAGCGGGCCCAAGTCCTGCTGGAGCTCCTCCTCCGCCTCCCGGGACTCGCCCGTGTGGACGCTGCCGCGCTCCGACTCCTCGTCCGCCATGCCCGCCGCGCCGGGAGGAGAAGGCCGGCGGCGCAGGTCGCCGTGGCAACGCGGCCTGGCTCCCCGCCGCCGCCGCCGCCGCCTTCCCGGGCGTCCTCCTCCGGGCTCCCCGCGGGCGGGCGGGCGGGCGGGGTGGACCTCGTGGTTTCTGCGTGGGCTTATTACACCCCAGAGGGCTTGTCGTTCTCGGGCTGGCAGCCTGCCGCCCTTCCCGGCCCGGGAGAAGGGAGGTCGGCCATCCTTCTGGCAGCGGCCGAGCTTCCCGGGAGGAGGCCCCGGGCCCGGCCAGGGCGGGCAACCGCAGAAACAACCTCCATCGCTGTGCGACAGCCCCAGAAACAACTACCCGTCCGCTGTTTGCATTTCCCGCAGAAACACACGCAGGATCTACGACGCGGCCCGACG
This sequence comes from Cyclura pinguis, assembly GCA_030412105.1. Classification (NCBI taxonomy): domain Eukaryota; kingdom Metazoa; phylum Chordata; class Lepidosauria; order Squamata; family Iguanidae; genus Cyclura; species Cyclura pinguis. The sequence goes on from CM059607.1 coordinate 958,429, forward strand.
CTCGCGCGGCAGGAGCTTCCGACGAAGGCGCGGGCTTCCCGACGGGGGAGTCCGAGGAGCGTGCCGAGGGGCCCTTCCGCACGAGTCTGTCCCAGCGCTGTCACTCCACTGTCAGCCTCCTACGGAACCCTACGGGCGGCCGCTCCCTAAACTGCAGACCCCAGGGTTCCATCGCAGGCGGAAAGTGGAGTAACCGCGGCACAAGACGCTAGCGTGGAAACGGCCAAGAGCCCCAGGACCGGGCCGGTTCCCGAGAGCGCTCCGCCGGGAGCGCCCGGAGGTGCGCCCCTGCACGGCCCCGGGGCTCTCTTCCAACTCTGCGAGGCTACGATTCTCCGCGCTCCCTTCTTTCTCACCAGGAGGGGAGGCGCCCCCTTCCCGGACCCCGCGGGGGTTCGCCCTCTCGCGTGCTTCAAGCCGCTTCCCGCTTACGGCGACCCTAACGCGGAGTGGGATCTCTCGGCACTTGTTCAGAGGGATTCCGAGGCCGAGAGAGTGTGACTCCTCCCCCGGGCTTTCGCGACCGAGCGGGGGCCCTCTCGCAGCGCCGGCTCTCCCGCCTTTTTCTTATTTTTCTGGCCACGCCCCCTCACGCGACACGCTCCGCACGCCGCGCCTCCGGCTTCCCCCCGCCGTCCTCTCTGACGCGCCTGCGCGCCGGAAGTCCTCCTCACCGGGAGGGGTCGCTGCGGCGCCTGGAAGCGAGAGCCGGCCTTTGCCGGCGGACTTTCTCGCCGCTCGGGCCCGGGGTGGTGGGCGCGTCGCCGCCGCCGCCGCCGCCGCCGCCGCCCCTGTTCCGGAGGCCCCTCGCGCCGGCCGGTCTGGCGCCTCTCTTCCGCGCGGCCGCCGCCGGCTCGCCCTCGGTGCTGCCGCCGCCGCCGCCGCCGCCGCTGCTGCCGGTGCTGGTGCTGCTGGGCCGCCGCCGGCGGTGGGGCTGGTGGAGCTCCTCCTGCCGCCGCCCGGCATCGGCGCCGCCGCCGCCGCCGCCGCCCCGCCTGGCGGCGGCCCTCCCGCGCCGCCTGGCCGCTCCTCGTCCTCGTCCTCCGGCGCCGCCTGCTCCGCTCTTCCTCTCCGTGGCCCCGTGCCGGCCGCCCCCTCCGGCCCCCGCCATGCCCGGCCCGGCCGCCGGGAGCCGGGCCCGCGTCTACGCCGAGGTGAACAGCCTCCGGAGCCGCGAGTACTGGGACTACGAGGCGCACGTCCCCACCTGGGGGTAAGCGGCGGGAGGGCGGGGGCCTCCGCGGCCGGTTCCCCGCCACGCGCCCGCCGGGCCTGGGCGCGGCCGGCGGGCGGCCCGGGGCGGGGAAGAGGCCCGCCACGCATCCCGGCCCTGGGGGAAAAAGTCCCGTGCATCCCGCGTGGCCCTCGGGGGGCCCCCGGGCGGGTGTCCCTGCGCCGGGACGGAGAAGAAGGGGTCCGCCTGCGCCTGTCTGCAGGAACGAGGCGCGGAGCAAGGCCCCTGCCCCCGGGAGACCCCCTTCGCGCGTGCCCCGCGCGCTCTGCCCGCGCCCGCGGACCCGCGTTTCGTGCCTGTTCTCGCTCGCGGCCTCCCTCCTTCCAGGGCACGTGCTTCCGAGCGCCTCCTGGCCCGCGGTTTCTCCTCTTCAAAATGAGGGGGGGAACCCCCGTCCCCCTCGGGTAGCTTTTGTTGCGTCAGGTGGAAGGAGGAGGAGGAGAGAGCTTGTGTGCCCGTGCAGGTGATAAGAGAAAGCAGCACGTAATGTGAGAAAGTACAAATCCGCTTGGATTCAGAGATCTGCGTTCTCGTGTTCCCTAAGGGGCTCTTTTTCGTCCCCTCACCCAAAAGGCGTGTACCCCCGGTATCCCCCGGTATCTGCTAGGACGCCCCCCACCCTCTCCGTGGATGCCAAATTTTGTGGATGCTCGTCTTATTATGTACAGTGGTGTAGTAAAATATTGTCCCTTATATAAAATGAAAAAAAAATCAAAGTTCACTTTCTGTTTTTTTTAAAATATTTTCGAGCTGTAGCTGGTCGAATCTGTAGATACAGAATCTGCAGATAGGGAGGGCTGACTGTATTTTGAAGGGATGCCGTGTAGAGGAGGGAGTGGGCTTGTTTTCTGCTGCTCCAGAGACCAGGACCAGGAGCAATGGTTTCAAGCTGCAGGAAAGGAGATTCCACCTGAACCTCAGGAAGAACTTCCTGACGGTCAGGGCTGTCCGGCAGTGGACTCTGCTGCCTTGGAGCGTGGTGGAGTCTCCTTCCTTGGAGGTTTTTAAGCAGAGGCTGGATGGCCATCTATCGGGAGTGCTTTGAGGGTGTTCCTGCATGGTGAGGGGTTGGACTGGATGGCCCGTGTGGTCTCTTTCAACTCTACATTTTTATGATTCTATGATTCTATAAGAAATATTTATTTGCTATTTGTTATGTGTACACTCTCTCTGTATATAAATATGGAAGAATGATGATAAACTACAGTACAATAGAAGAAAGTGCAAGCCCACCTTACACTCAGAGACTTGGGTTCTCATGCTCCTCAGTGCTCCACTCTTTGGGTCCCTTCACCATAAAGCAGGTATTTCATTGAGGAAATACTTGTCTAGCATTTCCCTGTGGCATTTATCTGTTTAAAAAGTAGTCCTCCAACCTCACATACACCCAGCATGCATTTTCCCCTTATCACCTTTTTTCTTTCCATCCCCCATTTCCTCATTTGCAGGCAGCATTACCCATCAGCAGCGCAGGATTGAACCTGTATAATTGCTTGGAGTTAGAGAGATGCCTGTGCCAAAGGAAGACCGTGCTGGGAGAGATGTGATGAGGAAGTAGCTGATCTCAGCTTCCCCTTTAAATTGTTGAGATAAAGGAGTAGAGGGCCTGTTATAGACACTTTGGTCTATTTTTAAAAGAGACAGGTGGAGTGGCAAAGGAGCTGAAATTGGACAGTGTTGCAAAACTTCTAGTCACACCTGTAGTGGGATTGCACATGTCTTTATGTACTTAGTGGAATGCATGGTTTTTAGTGAGGTATGACCCAAGCAGTAGAGCATTCTGAAAAGTGTGTTTGCATATCTCTTGAGGGCAGTGTGGGTTTATATTTTCCCTTATTATTATCAGGGGCGGATTGGGAAGAGGGGTAAGAGACACTTTCACACGCAGGTTTTCTGTCCCAAAGATTTGTGATCTAAAAAGCCCAGTATCCTGGTGGCTTCTTTCCAACTAGAAATGTATTGGTTCCACTGTTGCTTCTGGAACCTGGATGCTCAGGTCACAAACACACATTCATGAGTAAACAGAGATTTGTTTTTGCAATAGAGTGGAAGTTTTTGACATTTATTGTGTACTTGCAGGTGAAGTTGAAATTCTCTAGTGTGATCATGATTCAGAGTAAAATTATCTGTGATTAAGGTGGCAATTCTGTGTAGTGCTCTGTGTGGGGGGGTGAGAGAGAGAGAAATACTAGTGTGGCTGTCCTTTTAGAAAAGTAATGTAGGCTAAAGTTGTCAGGAGGACTGGCAGTTCTAAGAAAACAGTTTTGATATCTATAGTGCTTACAGATCCAGCCTCATTAGCTTTGACTGTGAAATCAATTATTTTGTTACAGTTTAACTTCATTTTTTCTATATGTTTTGCCACGTCCACCCTCCATTTTATCCTCTCAGCCATCCTCTCGGGTAGACTAGACTTCCTGACTGGCTCGGCATCCTCCTCCTCGGAAGTTTTATGTGGCTGAGTGAGGATGTGAGCTGGGTGTCCCTTGTCCTAGCCTAACACTCCCCGCTGGACGGTGGCCTTTTCCAGTGATCTCTGCTTATGGCTTACTGCTTGTAAGAATCAGTGTGACTTTAGCAGATAGCCCATGGAGACAGTATTGTTTTGCTGCCACTCTGGACCCTGACTACCACAGGGCTGGAGGGCAAATAGCCCTCACTTTTGCGCTCTCTAACAAAAGGTATCTAAAGATACACATAATGCCAGTCTTTCACCACAATCAAATAGGTGATCATTTGACCAGTGTGGTTTAGAGGTATATGTCTGACCTCTTGACACACCTTGCCTGTGCTTACAAGTTTGCTTAGGAGAGGTTCTGCCCCCCCCGCTCCACATTTCAGTCCAGGGCAATAATTTAAATCAGTGTGGATGAGTCTGAGGCCAGACAGATTTAATCTGTGTGATAGTAATGTTGGATTAGTTCTACTAAGATGAGAACAGCCTTGTGAATTTACCTTTAAAATATGTGATGTGGAGGATTTCTTTGCTACACAGAGAAGTATTAAACATCCTTCCCTTTGATTTATTCCCTGTCACTCTTCATGAGAGCTCAAAGTAGCTTATAAAGTTACATAAAAGCACAGTTAGGATCACAGTTTACAACTATCTAAAATCATAAATTATCACTGTCTACTAAAATACAATAAAAACAATATAAGGAAGTAGCATCCAGAGATCAAATTAAACTGTTGCTGTTCCTTTATAAATATATAATTTTTTAGCTGGTACTTAAAAGATAGAAGCGTGGGGGAACAGTAGAATAACAGAACTGCTGTGCCCTCACCAAGAAAGCTATACCTCTGGGGCACCACAAGCAGAACTTCCATGGCTCTTTTTAAATTTTGAGTAGATCAGTAATGGGTTAGATGGTCTTCTAAGTACCTGCATCCTGAGCCCTGAGGGCTTTATATACTAACATCATGAATTGGGCCTCTCATGTCTCATTGGAAACCAATGCAGAGATTTCCAAAAACCACCTGGTCAGCAGCCCTCTGCAACCTCCAGGTCACCAAGGAATGCTCCACATAGAGTGCATTGTGGTAGTCCAGCTGGGAATTAGACCATGACCTACTGTGGCCAGTTTATCCTAATCTGAGATTGGCCACACTGACTGGTAGACAGACCTTAGGTGGCTATATACAGTCCTCGCTACTGAGGCCAGCTGGTTTTCCAGTGCTAGTTTTGAATCAGGAAGTACTCTTGAGCTGTCTACCCGATCTGTCAGTGGAAGTGTTACAGCACCTAAAACAGGTCATCAGCCTGGGAACCACCTATCTACAGACCCTCAGGATGTTGCCTTGCTTTATTGGTTCTTATCTGCCCCCTTGCCGAGCACTGATCCAGGATTGGCACAGCCTCTCCTGATGGAAGTAGCTGAGAAGGTGGCACCTAGCTTTGTCCTGCAAAGCAGCGTTTGACACACCAGGACTGGGTTAGGCCACCTTTTTGTAACTCACAGTGTAAATGACTTACTGGCACAAGGTATCTTAGCCTTATAATTTTTAAAACTTGCAATTAATGTTACCAGCTGCCATACAGTTTGACTAGCATATAGGAAGAGTACTAAAAATAACAATTTCTGTCTTTTTACAAAGGATGCTTAGATGTTGAGCATTGGTTTTAATGTGCCATAATGGTTGCCTAATTAAGAGTTCAGGAGGTGTTCTTTTTGGCTGATTAAAGTTATCAGCACGGTGCTGGATATTTGTGGGCTGGCAAATAATATACTGAATTAGTGTCACTGAGCACACTAGGTACCCTTTAATTTGCTTTCATTGCTCCCAGGGTGGTTCAGTGGGTGTTAAAACGCAAAACTGGAAAGTCCCAGGAACACATGCTTCCTGTGTGTCTAAAAGCAAATACTTTCACATTTAGGCCTGTGAAAAGTTGGTGTCTCTTCCTTTGCAAACACCAACAAAGGATGTTCAGGGGAGCAAAAATGGGAGAGGCAAATACAGCTTCGAATTCATGAAACAGAAAGTTATTAATAAGAGGAGACTAGCAGTGTATTCTGCCACCAGTATGCAAGTTCTGAACAATCCCATCTATTCTGTAGCCAGAAGAACCTTGGGTGAGCATCTTATTGAATAAGGGCTCTTGCAGTGTTTGGCAAATTGCCTTGTTTGTAGACAGATAACATGATTGAGGACAATCAGCATAGAGAGGTCTTGGAGGGTCTTTTCCTACTTCTTTTTGGTCTCCTTGAGGAGATGGCTGCAAAGTTTCTTTTCTCCAGTTTTTGCAATCCATAGAGAATGGGAATGTACAGAAGAGAAATCATTTGAAGGTTGAGCATGTTAACAGCTGCCCTGACCCTAATTCTTTAGTTTTAAAAGTGTTTGGAGGAGAAGATGTGGGAGAGAACTTCAGACTAGTCACTTCTCAGCTGTTTCCTCTTTACTATCTGCAGTAATCAAGATGATTATCAACTGGTTCGGAAACTCGGCCGGGGGAAATATAGTGAAGTCTTCGAGGCTATTAACATCACCAACAACGAGCGAGTGGTTGTGAAAATTCTTAAGGTGAGTTTTTCTTGAGTGCTTATTAATAGTTTTCTGGGCAACAGAGCTGGGGCAGCAGTCTTTCCTAAAACTCTGTAATGGACTTCTGCTTGTACCTAAATATCTGCATCCTCTTATTGTTTTGAGTTTTTGCATCTGGAGTTGATACTGTGATACTGAATTATAACTCTGTCAGATATTGGTATTTTTCTGAATATTCTTCCCATCGGTTTTAGCAAAGTAAAACTGCAGTTGAAGCCATTGCTGAAGAAACAGCATTTTCCCTTGGTGTTGGAATACCTGGCCACTCCCCAGCTGGCTCTGTCCACTGGGCAAGGCTTACGTGCTATGGTAGATGTTAAGCCGTGACGTCTGTCTTGTAAAGCCTGCGGGAACATCCATCAAATAACTTTTCGATACTGAGCCTTTACCCTGGCCACAGCTGCAAACTCTAGGTGATCAGACAGGGTGGATTTTGAAAGGGAGGCAGTACTATACAGTACTGTATAAGAGACTTCAGGGAGCCTGTGAACAAACAAGCAGGAGTGCCCTCATTTCCGCCTTGAAGGCAGATGATGGGCTCCCCAGAGATCTCCTGTACGCTACTGTTTTTTCTCCCTGAAAACAGGTATTAAGCCCCTTATATCGTCCGTCTCTCAGATCCTCGGTCTCTCCAGCCTCACTTCTCATGCACAATGCAAGTAGTGAATGAATGAGGCGCAAGGCTGGAGAGAGACAAGAGGGTCTGTGAAATGGCAGGAATCCAAGTGTAGCATTCAGCACAAATCCACATCTTCTGCCATTTCACAGGTCCTTGTGGCTCCCTCACCTCTTGTTCATTTGCTACCTGTGTCTGAGATGGAAAGCTTGAGAGAGACAAACAAGCAGGCATGCTGCTACCAGCACCTCAAAGGCACGGGCAAGCAGCTGGTAGCGAAAAGTTTTGGTTTTGGAGGTTTTCGTTTTTCTGTTCTGAGATGGAGTGCCGTGCATGTATTGCTCCTTCCCACCTGATCCAGTCCACTGTTGATACACAGTGTTGGCTTCCCTTGTAATGGCACAACTGGGGACAGTCTGATGCTGCTGCCCAGCTCAGCAGAGCTGTTGCTGCCTTGTGGTTGGGGACAAGGTATTTCTGGAAAGCATTCCATCAGAAGTGGAATTAACCGTTATCTGGCTGTGGCGGTAAAAGTGAGACATGGCTTCTTCTCAACAAGCACTAATGTGGATTAAGGGAGTAAGCTGTAAGCAAGGAAGTCCCTGATTGAAATCTCTCAACCATGAGACAAACTGCTGTCTCTCATTCCCCCTGCCCTTTTGTAATGAAACTAAGAGCTACTCACGTCTTAGGCATAGTTGGAAGGATTATAGCCGTTCTGACAAGAAGCACTTGTGGCACTTGTGGAAAGTGCTCTGTACATATTATTAATGGCTTCTTAGTTTTGTTTGAATTGGGGATGCTAGTCGGTTGATCACCTGCTCTTTGACAAAGGATCTTCTGATAATTTGCCTGGAGGTCCTTGGTAGTCCTTTGAAACTTTAAACACCAGTGATCATTTTGCTAGGCAGAAATGCTGAATAGTGTGAGGAGCAAAGTTTTCTTGGGACTCTGAGCTAAAAGAGACATCAGACAAAAATCTCTGCCTCTGTCTCCAGGTTGTGACTTGGTTCTAAGATGAAAAAACCAGGAGTCTGTTGGCAATAAAGCATCTTTGGGTCTGTCTTAATTTTCTCCTGTATTTGAGAATCCCAAACATTTGATTTGAAAAGAGAGGCTAACACAACACCACAGGATGATCCCCCAGGCCTTGTCATATGCCAGAAGCCCACATCTCCTTCTTCTCTGGGGCTGAATGCTCTTTTCCGCTTGCATGTTTCTGAGCCCAGTCTTGCTTTTCTTCTTTGGGAAGGTAAATTTATACAGTGAAGCACTTTTCAGCATTTATTTCAGTCCTAAATGGGAAGTGAATTGGGGTTCCCTGAGTTCTAGGATTTACTGGAATGCTTCTTTCATGGAAAGGTTAGAGTCTTTGCTTAACCTTGCAGGCAAGAGCTGTGTGCATGGGAGGCACAGAAAGGGACAGCACTTCAGGTTTCTTCAGCTTCCCACTTTGTTAACTAAGGCATTTGTGCAGTGGGTGCTGGTGACAGACCCAGGAGGGTAACTCCCTGTCGGAATCAGAATAATTGAGAATGAATTTCTCTCCTCCATGGTGTCCCCTGCAATCTTAATTGAGAGCCTGAAGAACTGGAGAGCTTGATGCTATAAAAAGAACATGTATATAGTGGGCATATCAGAAACATCGTGAGCAGCGCAAATGGGATTTCGAGTGATCAGGCCAACTTTGTTTAAGTGCATATTTCTTGGCCTTTCTGACAAGTAGGAGATGAATAACTCATGCAAACTCTGCATGCTGGCTTGCATTTATTTAATTCTTCTGGGTTCCCAAATTTTGCAGAATACCAAGCCTTGGCTGCAAATGTTCTGTGTGGGAGCTAATATTTACCCCTTGGTTCTTTTTGCATTGAAAATACTTTCTGTAGGAGGAGGGAGGAGCTGTTTTGTCAGAGATGAGAGGATAATGAGTGGATAGGTCTTCATTAAGTAAAATCCTGTAGTTTGACCTCCTTTTCAAGAACAACAAGCTGATCTCAGTGCTGTGCATACCTGTGATCCAAAGCAAACTTCCTTAGGAATGTGTTTCATTGCAGTCAAGTGTGTTTATATATCTAAATAGATGGATTTCAGATTACGGTGGAAGCCTTTGATCATTGGCTTGTTGAGAAAAAGAATATGCATTCACATAAATTAAAATAATCTGGTGCATTTTAACTTGGCAAAACAAGGATGCTTTCTATCATATTTTCTCTAAAGTTGTTACGTTTGACTGGTGGTGACTTTGTTCTTGGTCTACCATCGAGGGAGGCAGTACAGCCATCACTTCCTTTAACTGGCCGTATGTATTTTCAGACCAGTACGGATAATGTTATGTTCCTGATAACAAACAAGCAAACATTGCCTCCTGCTTGCATCTCCTTTTGGTGGTCACAGTCTCAGTATGGCATGGATTATCCTAAAGGAATAAGGCAGTATACTTCAGGTTTGCCTCCAAGTCTTGAGCAGGTGTCACAAACTCCCAAGTATGTCCCAAGTTGTTTTTCACTAGTTGTTTTGGGAAGGAGAAGTGGTTGCCTGTCTTCTGTTTGTCCTCATTGTCTTCATCTCCACGGGTGGGGGGTTTGTCAATAAAGAGGTTATTGAATGAGAGGCAGTTTCTGTTTGCCCTTAGGAGGTGTCAAGGTTGGAATCCAATAATTCTCGTTAGCTAAGCTGCTGGGATCTAAGCCTGCTGCCTTCTGCACTGTTCCACCTAGATTTGTATTGTCTATGCTGCCTGGCAGCTGCTCTTCAGGATTGTTCCCCGCTTTCCCCAGATTTGCCAGGGGTTGAACCAAAGGTTTTCTGCAGGCAAGCTGCAGGTGCTCTCTTCCTGAGGTACCTCCCCATCCCCAGGGAAGAATGCCTCTATTAAGAGTCTTTGTGAAGGTATCTGCAACCATTTAAATCCGTGTCTTCCACTTGACCTGGCAAACCTGTGTCTTTAATCAAAAGAAGCCAAAATAGACCATCTTAACGTAAAATGATTACCCATCGGTTAAGGTCCCATTCGTCCGTCTTCCCTAGTCTGGAAGTGGTGTTACTGCCAGCGGTGTGTTGAGTAGCCCCTTGGTGTAGCTCGCTGCGCTTCGCCCCAGCCTAGGTACTGAGTACAAAGAAACACTGAAAGAAACCTCACTTCTATAATCACCCTTGTGTATTTAAGCCAGTGAAGAAAAAGAAGATAAAACGGGAGGTTAAGATTTTGGAGAATCTACGTGGCGGAACCAACATCATTAAACTGATTGACACTGTCAAGGATCCAGTGGTAGGTGCCTGTCTGTATTGGGGAACTAGGATGGTTGGGTTTCTTGCCAGTGATGAATTATGGGGTGTGTTGGGGTTCTTGTACAGATCTGAAGGGTTCAGATGTATAGTGCAAGTAGAAGAGCTGGCAGAGTAGGGTTTTTAGTGTAGCCATTTCTAAATGGTTTGAAGACTGTTGTTTATGTTTCTCTTTTAAAAAAGTTAACTTTAACCCAGAACGTTGAACCTTAGGATATCTGGGGATGGTGGTGAGAATGCATGCAGGAAGCTGAACTCTGAGTTAGCTTTGCTTCTCTTTATTTTTGGGTCTGAGAACTAGAATGTGTGTGATTCTAGAGGAACCCTGGAACAACTGGGTTGTTAGCTTATGAGGAACCATATGATTCAGTTGTAGATCTTTTTTCTTTTCCAGTCAAAGACTCCAGCTCTGGTGTTTGAATACATCAATAATACAGATTTCAAGGTGAGTCTTTGTATTTGTACATAAAAGATTTGCCAGAAATGCTGAAAGAAGGTTTCCTTCTTGTGAAGGAATGAACTGTGCAACCTGTTGGCTAGTTCATGAGAAACTGACTGCGTGTATAGCAAGCTGCCTTTCCTTGTGGCCTTTGCAGCGCAGATTTGGAAAGAGTGGTGCAATGGAAGTTGATTGCATTTCCTAGTGACTCTGTCTCAATATAGCAACTGTTGCCTTGCAGCATTTAATGCCATGCTAATCTCTCTGCTATGATACTCTGTTTACAGCAGTTGTGTTGATGGGGATGGTAGGGCCTGATTATTTATTTATTTACTGTATGGTGGGGGAAATACTGTGTATATGAAGAGCAGCTTTGGGAGGAATGTAAACCCCATAGTTAAGCTTTGCAGGAAAAGGAGATGAAACTGTAGGGTGGTGACAGTCTTTGTCTCCATCCTGATGAAGCCAGGTGCCTGGAATTTAATGCCACAAAGATTATAAGCAGCTTTTGAACTGATTTATTTTGAAAAAGGTGACAGGAAGTCAGAAACATTCAGTGTACCCCCCTGTCTGGGTGAGGAGGGTGTAAAGCGTGAAAGTGTTCTAGGTCATCAAAATGGAGATAAGTTAAAACTTTCCAGTGAGCTTAGAGGAAACTGGTAGCTATTTAATGGGACAAAAGACAAACAAAAAACCCAACAGCAAAACGGCAAACAAGAAGGACTGTCAGTGAAGAATATGATATATGGGTGTGTATCAGAAGCCACAGATTCCAACATGGGGAAGAAAACCTGCTATTGAAAGAGCAGTCTGGTGTTTTGAAAAGAACATACCTATGTTGGGAGTGTTAGAAATGTAGTGGAACATTAAGAATCTGTGAGATCCATTAAGCGTCAGACACAGTCCGATAGAAAGAGTAGGCCAAAGTAGGCTGGCAGTGACTGATCTCTGGCAAAAGGCAGAGAATCTAATAAACCAGGACATGTAACGGGCACAGACTCCTCTCTGTATGCACAGTGGGTGGAGATAATCAGCCTTAGGAGCAGTATAATGTGTGTAATATGCCCTCTGGCCAAAATTCTGAGAGAGATCTTATGGTGGAAGAAGAAATTATGGATACAGCCAGTGCAGGGGGTGTTGTATGTACTAAGGGGTGGCTCTAGAGAGAGTTCCTCTTATCTGAACTGAAATCATTATAGCTACAGCTGTCCCTCCACATCCATGCATTTAACTTTCACAGATTTGATTGTTTGAAGATTGTTTGCTGCCACGTCTGCTACTGCCCTATGCCATTTTTAATAAGGACTTACAAGTCTTGCCTCACATTCACAGTCTCTCTGCAAGCACCCTGAAACTGAGAGAGATGGTGAGCGCAAGGAAGTTGCTATTAAAAATGACATAGAGTAGCAGCAGAGCTGGCGGAAAGCCCCACCAGCCTTCTGCTTCTGGCTTGAGAAGGAACCCCACTGTTTCGAAGGCAGAACTGCAGATTTGGATGTGTTGTACATTGCACATTTTCATTTGTGGTGGGTTGAATGCATGGATCTTACTTTTTTTGTGTGTTAAATATAGTTTGGGTGGGCCTAGAGATATCTGCGGTTTTCCCACTTTCATGGGGTCCTACAGGATGACTGTATGTGATAGGACTTGGCTAAGTATTTTGTGTCTTCAGGATGGAAGCTAGAAAGATGCAGATAGTCACTTCTTTGGTGGTAAGTGTTGAGGCTTCAGTGGTGTTAGAACTTGCAGAAATTTATTCACGGAAGTAGCTGGTTTTTAAAAGCAGAACAAAGATTATTTAGAGGCAGGCAGCACTGCAGCAAGGAATCTCAGCTTGGTTATGACTTCGTCCTATTTGCATAATACTATTAATGCTTCTTTGTCAATGTCAGTGTTTTTCATCACGAAGATCAGTAAGCTTTTGGTGTATCGCATTATATGGGTGCATACAACAAGCTTTTTAAAAACTGTTTCAGCCAAAAAAGTTAATACTTTTGGCTTGATATTTAGCTGTAGTGTCTGCATATTACATTAATACTCTAGAAATGGCACTGATATACATTCTGATTAGCAGACACATAAATAATAATAAGGTTCCAAGCTTCCAAGTGATTTCTTATAATGTAGGATGTGGATGCCATTCGAGATGTATAAATGTGAGCAAAAGATGTCTTGATTCATTGAAGAGCTAGGAAGGGGAGCTGCAGCTTTCTTTCTGAATGCAGTCGGGTAGCAGATGGTGCTGGACTTTGTCTTTGTACTTTGCAATGAATAATATCCTTGTATATTACAAGAATAATTCAGGCTGGTAGGTGAGACATTCCACGTCAGAAGTCAAGCACAACTTTTATGTTCCCGGAACACAGTAGCAAAGAGTTGATCAGAGTGTCCCCAGTTTGGATCTTACCTCAGCCACAAACTGATTGGGTGGCTAACATTCTTTTAGTCCCAATCCTTACAATGGCAGGCATCATGACCCACATTACCGGGCTGTTGTCAGAACTACGGGGGTGGCGCCTGGAGAGGGCTTTGAGCGCCTAAGAAGAACTCTAGACAGAGTCCAGCCTTGCTGAGATACTTATCGGCACGGCTTCTCTTCTGAATTTTGAGATAAATTCTGTCATTTGTCAAGAGCCTCATGTCTGAAAGTGCGGATCAGCAGAGATCAAGCTGTTGCAGCGGGAATGTGCTGTGGACATTTGGAAGCTTTGTAGGGGACGGCGTTGTGCTTGACTTCATTCGGCCTGTGAACCACCCAAAGGGCACAGAAGGGGGGGAGAGAAGGAACAGGGCAGGTATGAAGGTTTACAAAAAAGAGGCCACACTGATTTCTTCCTTTTCACGTTTGCTTTCTGTTTTCAAATCCATTTCAGCAACTGTACCAGATCCTGACAGACTTTGATATCCGGTTTTATATGTATGAACTGCTCAAGGTGAGTGTTTGAGCAGCAGTTTGAAAAGGTCAGCCCTGGCACTGGGGATTTTCAAGTTTTGTCAGATGGGGTTTCGTGCAGCCGATGAAGATCAGGTTGCAGCTTAGGACCAGGCGGAGGCATTCTGCCGCCCCCTCTGCCTTGCTGCTGCACGCCATTCCGGCTTGGGTCAGAAGCACGGTGAAATCAGTGGCACCTCCCACAGCGTGATAGCAAAACAAATGTTGTGTGTTTTAACAGAACTAGAGCCAATAGTGGGTGTGTATACCATTACCCTCTTTCCCCCCAACCACTAAAACAGGCTACAGACGGTACCTGAGCAGCTCCCAGACCGGAAGTGTTCCTGATAGTCAGTCTAGAGTCTGGGTCACCCCAACAGAATTATGCGGGCTCAGAGGACAAGTAGGCTCATCTTGTAACAGAACAGCCCCTGGAAAGAGGCATCGCGTTGGGCTGGCAGGCAAAGGACATTATCTGGAGTACTTTTTTTGAGCCCATGTGGTTGGTCCTTATGGACCCCAGGGGTTCCATGGGGGAAAACATTGGCCCCTGGATATACTGACCTTGCCAGCATCTGTGAGCAGGGTTTAAAACAGGCTTCTGGTGAGACCCACTAGCCACTTGGCTAACTCCCTCCACACTGGCAGGGGGTAATATCCATGTTGTTTTATTCCCACAGAAAGAATGGGACTAACAGTGCACAGATATTCAGCTACTAAAGGCCCATTAATGACCAGGCTTATTTATTTGAAATCTTTGCACTGTCCTTTTCAGTCAGAAAAGCTCCCAGAGCCACTGACAGATAATTGAAACTAGATTGCTCCCAAGCACAGAGTCTAAAACAGGGTCTATACCTGGGGGCCCTTCCTCTTTTCCTTGTTCCTGGAACCCCCTTGCCCCACTGCCATTTGGCACTATATCATCAAAATTTAGTACAGAAATATTTCAAACAGGTGGTAGGATTTGCTTCAAGCAGGAAGCTTGCATTCCTACGAGCCTCCAGGAAACCTGGTTTGCCTTTAGAACAAGGCAGGCTTCCCCTGCATGCCTGGTTGTGATTCAGAAGGAGGGCTTGATTCCCTCCGTGCACCGCTGGAAGTGGACTTGTGGTATTTCTGGCTGTTGAGGGGGAATGGCCCCCGGCAAGTCCCGAGGTGGGGTGGGGAAATTGGCTCCCTGGCTGATAACAGTCAATTCTAGGAAGATAAGGCTCAAAGAAAAATAGAGAACAAGAAAACTCAGGCTGCCGTTGTTAATGTTGCCTGCTTCTTAGGAAGGCCAGCTGTAATGCTGCCAGATGTTTTCAATCTTCTTATCATGGCCAGCTGGAAGGGAAGCAGCTCAAAAGGAGGAAGAGCAATAAACGGCTGCTCTCTCAGCAGAGATTGAGGGCACTTTTCCTACTTCCTGTTTCCTCTCTTGCTTCCAGCATGGTAGAAGGTCTGCCTGGAGATTGTTGGAAGAGAGCCAGGGGTGGTTGGATGGTTGAAGCTTTCTCTGTGTGGCACACTAACTTCTGTTATGTCTCTCAGGCCTTGGATTACTGTCACAGTATGGGAATCATGCACAGAGATGTCAAACCGCACAATGTCATGATAGACCACCAACAGAAGAAGGTACAAGCACACAAAAATGCTGGAGGGGTCCTTACACTTTGCTGTTCTGAGTTCTGGGAGTTGTGCCGAACTGCTCCCCCATTCTCCTTGCTCCCAGGTTTCAGAAGCCAGTGTGGATTACTGATTACCAGACACTGCACAGAGCTCCAAACTCTTTGGCCATTTCCGCACTAGACTGTTATAGTGCTATTATTCCACTTTCAATACCCTTTGGAATCCTGGGGTTTGCAGTTTAGGGAGGGGGCTCAGGCCTGGTCATGCACGAAGGCCGGAAAGCCTCAGTTCTCTCCAACCTATAAGCCACAACTATGGATGTTTTTGCATATTTGCTGGAAGGCTTTTCCTCTCTGAGGGAACACTTTTGTTTGGATCTCCTCCCTGCTCCTGTACCAAAGAATCTTGCTGTTATTGTCTTTTGTACCCTCATAAGATCTCTGAAATTGAGGCAGGAAGCCCACGTGCTGTCTGGGAGCAACACTTGCATCCTCTGCAGGGTTTCTTCTCCTTGCAGCTGTCCCTTTGCATTAACACTCATCAAGACTTTCCAACTCTGCTGTACTCAAGCACTCTCTCTGTCTTCTCTCTCTTGCGCGCGCGTGTGTGTGCGTGCGCACGCGCACACACACACACGGAACAAGAGGGAGCTGATCCCTATTTTCTGTTATTCTGTTTCGATGCCACATTATCTGACAACTCATTATTTTGACGCTTCCAGATTAAGAACAAGTTCAATTAATTTGACAAAGTTTCTGCTCTTTCATTAGTTCTTATTGCCTACAGAAGCTTGCTTAGGACTGCTCACAAGTGCGTGCTGCTTGCAAAGTGAGCTGAGGGGGGGAAGGCACTAAGCCAGCTGAGAGACTTTGCAAGCAGCGTATGTGCAGTCCGTCCAAAGTGAGCCTCTGTAAGTCCTTCCTGCTTCTTACAGTACAGTACATGGGTTCTGCTTTTCAAGCAGTTCTGTTTTCTGACATGTCCCAGTCTCTAAGTTGTCAGATAAGTCGGAGAGGTGTTGCTATTAACTGAAGCAGTTAGGTGACTTGTGACTTGGTTAGCAAAACATTCCTCCATCAGCCAGTGATCAGACTGGTCTCACTGGAAGGCTAATATAAGGCACAGGTGCTGAGCCTCTCAACTTACCCTGGCCAGCAGTGAATTCCAGTTGGCCAGAGCAGCTTCACCCATGGTCTGTCCGCTGTTTCCACAGCTGCGCCTCATAGACTGGGGCTTGGCAGAGTTCTACCATCCAGCTCAGGAATACAACGTCCGCGTCGCCTCGAGGTACTTCAAAGGGCCAGAGCTTCTCGTAGACTATCAAGTAAGACTTGTCCTTTCATATGCTCCTCTGTACAAAAAAATGAGTGGGTGCCAGTAAAAACTTCAGGAGTCACAAGGCCCAAGCAACACTGCTTGCCTGCAATTAATTACATTTAGAGGGGCAACAAGGACCATCAGGATGTGTGACCTTACCTCAGCAGGTTCTTGTGAGGATATAAAATGGAGGTGAGGGGAGAACAGCTCACTACCTTGAGCTCAGTAGAAGGAAGATCAGATGGAAATATACAAAGAAGAAGAGCGTTGTAGGGAGATTATAGCATTCAAGAGATACAGCCTGGATGTTAGGGGATGATCAGAGTACACCCAGAGGTAAGTGTAGACAGTATGATCTGGGCTTTTTTTTGTTGGTGGGAACAGATGGTAACAGTCAATAGAGGCAGGACTGTTTTTCTGCAGCCAAGAGGGAGATAACTGTGACGATCCCTTGAATCTTGGGATTTGCTGAAATACGACTTTTGAAGCCATACCCCTGCTGATACAAAGCTAAAATTCTTGCATAACATTTGAGGCTAGCAGCTGCTATAAGTAACTGTGTTTTCAAAATCCAGGTCAGTTGGCGTTGAGTATGAGGTACAAGTGCCTTTGGTTCACTGGTCTTTCTGCTCTTCCCCTTTCCCCAGATGTACGACTATAGCTTAGATATGTGGAGCTTAGGCTGTATGCTGGCCAGCATGATCTTCCGAAAAGAACCTTTTTTCCACGGTCAGGACAACTATGACCAGGTGAGGAAGTGCAAAACAACTATCAATATTCTAACATTCTATGAATAACCATATTGGCATATGCAAAATTAATGGCTCGTTGATAAACCTGCATATAGGTAGCTTTGCAACCCTTTCATGCGGTGAAGCTGAATTCAGATGGGCAAAAAGACAAATGCAGCAGGGAATACCCAAGGAGTTCAGTAACTAGAAATAAAAAGCATCTTTAACCAAACTTGTTATACTTCTGTCAGCATTCAGCAAATAAAATATCCATTTGAATTCATATGAGTAGCATACCTATAAATCACCTCTTTCAATAGGAGTTATTGTGTATTGCAATAAAACCAGGTTATTACCACAGTACGCTAATAATACTAGAGTATTTTAACCAGAGGAGTTCAGTATGACTCTTGCCTTGATGGCTGTTACAGGCAGACTGCACAGATTAAAAATATCCAATACAGAACTAGAATAATAACTTAAAATAAGTGGGAGCTGGCTTTGTACTTGCCCCACAGTTACCTCTTGGATCCTCTGATGATTTTCTCTTGGAAGACAGGTGTAACAAAAGGTTCCAGCATTCTCTTTCTTGGGGAGTTAATGTCTCCTTTCCTCTTGGGGTTTAAATGGGCAAACACTGTACCTCTGACAAGGCCGGGCTTGAATGGACTTGGGAACCAGTCCCCTTTGAGCCAGCCACTATTTCTAAATTGCCGAAAGCTTTGTTAAGTCAGCAGATAATTGGGAGGGAGGACATCTTATATGAACATAAGGGGAAAAAAAATTTTGTTAGTCCATTTTGCCCAGCATTGTCTGCTTCTGACAGGACATGGCTCTCTTAAGATCTCAGGCAACAGAAGGGATATCTTGACTGGAGATGGCAGGGATTGATCCTGAGAAACTGCCCATGCAACCCACCCATCCCCAACCTGTACATTATTACAGCCATTCTCTGCTTTCTCTGTCTGTGGGAACTAGATCTTGTCTCACCAGCAAAAATGGCTTGGGGGAGGGGGTAGAAGAGGGCAGGAGAGGACTGAAATATTCTTCTTTCCTGTGGAGGCTGGAGGCTACTGATTTGAGTTGTGCTAGGATAGCTGCTCCAGGTCAGGAGCTGCTAACTTGCCTCTGCCCAGCTCCCGCCTTGGCAGCTTTGGGGCTCCTCTTGTCACTGTGTTGTTTTTCCCCTTCCAATTGCTGCACATCTATTATTTATTGCAGTTGGTCCGCATCGCAAAGGTTCTGGGTACAGATGAATTATACGGTTATCTGAAGAAGTACCACATAGAACTGGACCCACACTTCAATGATATCTTGGGACAGTAAGTTCATTGTGGCATGTACGTTTTGGCACATGGCATGAGCAACGGGGCCTTTCCCCTCTTTCCCTGAAGAAAAAAAGCAAGGTAGATTTGCTGGCAGGCCCAGGAGGGAATCTCTTCTGAGCCAGCAGAGCCCTTCCTTGGTGCCGTTGTGGTGAGGGAACTGGGCAGCTGCTTTCCAGTCTTTTCCATGGCCTCTGGGCTCCTCTTATTAAACGTCATGGTGGACATCTGCTCTTGACCTCTCTGCATTCCGTGAGCATTCAGTTAAAGATTACTCAGTAGTACAGTGTCCTACATCTCTTTGTTTGTGATGCCAGTAAATGTTTGCAGGTAAGCTGTGTATGTGTGGACCGCATGCATCCCTGAATGTATTTTGTTGTGGCCCATTGATGGTTGATGGTAGCCAGAACAGTCTTTGCTGTGTGGCTTTTAAACAACAGAGCAACATCCTCCACCTCAGTGTTGCTGGGAGCATAGTGTGCCGTCTTAAGACTTGGAAACAAACAGAGCAGATCAGTGTACTCCTCTTGACTCTCTTTGGGTGAACATTTTAGGTCATGGTTTGAAAGTCTACTAGGCAGGTTTTTGGTGACTCCAGCTCTCTGGAAGCTCTGTCGGTGAAATGGAATTTGACCCACTTTTCTTGCATGTTGGGAGTGGAGCCTGTGTGGGAGTTGAATACAAACATACCACACTTCCTGCTTCCAGTTCCATGCATGTAAAACTTCTGGGCCTTTCCGCCCTATACTGTTATAGTGCTGTTATACCACTTTCAACATCCTGTGGAATTCTGGGATTTGTAGTTTACAGAGGGCAAATGGCTCTCTGGCTGAGAATCCTAAATGCCCCTCCCTAAACTGCAAACCCCAGGATTCCATAGGAGGTTGAAATCTGAGCTCACAAACAGGTTTTCTAGGCAACTTGGAGGCAGATATTCTGGGCTTACATATGCATACATGTCTGGGATGTAAGCAACCAGCTTAGAAGAATTGTGCAGTAGCTACAAGTGCAAACAACCTAATGCTAAATAAAGGAAACAGTTTTTCTTGAAAGGCATCTGAGTCCATCCTTAGTTGGCGACTTATCAGTATGCAAGTCAACTGTGAGCCAACTGCAGTAAAATATTTCTGGTGCTTAGCACCTACAGTGCTTGAAAATGTCATGCCACCGCAGGGAATTCTATTAAATAGCGCTTTTGCTGAGAGAAATGAATCTCCTATAATGGAATTTTACCCATTTCTACCCAGACACTGACACTCCAAAAGTATGATTTCAGGTTATGTCTTTCAAGTATATAAGGCTGTACCTTCATCATCTTTGGGGAAGGAGTGTGCACAGAGGTTCCAGGCTCTGTCCCTGACATCTCCTGTTAAATCATCCCAAGCTGTAGGCCCAGAAGACAACTGCTTGCCTCAGGAATGGGTGGTTTGGAGGTGGGTGGGAGCTAGCAGTGAGGGAGAAAAGGTCAGCACACCCTACCCACATTGGCCTCCCACCTTGTTAAATTGCCCCTCCCTCCATCTCCCTTACCTGTTCTGCATTATAGATAATTGTTGACTGCTTAGTCTCAGGTTGGGGAGAGAGCGAATCCATGCAAAGTGGGATTTACCTTATCACCACCCAGAACAGCTAGGAAGGAAGGTGATGTCACCAACCAAATGGATGATTGTACGTGGGCAGCCGTGTTGCTTTCTCAGTTATTTCCCTGCCTTGCCGAGCAGAGCTGCTCTGCCCCCTGCCCTTCTCTCTGTGTTGTTAGCATGTTCTTAAGACCCCATCAAAGTAACTGACACATCCTTAAAAAATATTAGCAATTCAGTCCATGAAATATAGGGATTGTTCAAAATTAGTGGATTTATTAACCTTTTGGAAGTCACATTACCTATGCTGTTCAATTAAAAAGTAATACATTGGCCTGAATTCATATTAACTAAAGAAGAAATAAAGTTACAAGGCGCAGCAATTAAACTCTTTCTGTCATACAGTGACTTCAGTGTGTGGTGTTTGGCAGTATCAGCTGTCTTCACAGCTCTGTTTGATGGCTTTAGAGGAATGTGGGTGGAAAGAAGGAAAACCTTCTGAAAAAAGACAGTTTAGTGGGGGCAGAGTCTTCCTTGGTCATTATTGAATGTAAAAATTGGTTTGGTTCTTATTTTTAGTTTAAACTGACCACATTTGCATTTCCTGAACCAGAGTTGAGTCAGTTTCAAAATCTGAACTTTGAAATTTGTGGTGCAGGTTGCCAAAAAGTCTTACATGTGGAAAAGTGTGCACAAAAATAATAAATGCTGAAAAATTGCATGCAAATTTGTCTTCAAAATATTTTGAAAAATGCCCATGAAAATGCATACACATGTTTCTGCTGACTTTACTGGCAATATAATTAAAGAACTGGGAAAGGAGCAATTTGGATAAGAAAAAGTGAAATCAGGCTTGACACATTTGCCTGTAACTAGTCAGAGATATTCTTTCAGATTGTGTGCCAAAAATATGAGAGATCACCTTTCTAACATTTCTCCCCTGCTGCACCTCTTCACTTGGAAGTGCCGGTGAAACCCTCCAGCTCCATGCCCACAAACTGACTCCTCCACCTTGCTTGTAGACATTCACGGAAGCGCTGGGAGAACTTCATTCACAGTGAGAACAGACACCTGGTCAGCCCTGAAGTCTTGGACCTTCTGGACAAACTCCTGCGATACGACCATCAACAGAGGTTGACTGCCAAAGAAGCTATGGAGCACCCTTATTTCTGTATGTTTTTTGGAACATGTTGCGGGGGGCAAATAACAGGTGGGGGTGAGCTGACTGTTTATAAGAGCGATCTTATAAACTGGTTGTTTGTAAGAGCCATCTCAAAGCTGTGTTTAAAGATTTCGGAATGTTTGTGGAAGGGATAATTTTAGGAAATTAAAAATGTTCTTGCATTTTAATACTCTTAACTGAAGAACCTTTTGAAGGCCAACACATTTTTGTGTGTCCTTCAAAGTGGAACAAGACCGTGTTGCCACAGCAGACTCATAGTAAATCCAGGGATAAATGTTTAGGCATGTTTGGGGGCAAAAATACCAAGGCAGTCATCTGTGAAAACCCCCTCAAAAAAATGTTTCCATGGATTTACAGTCTTCAGCCTCAGTTTTGAGAAATGTGGAAGAGACTTGATTATTTTCATGTGACAGGTAACTGATGCCACAGAAAGCGAGAGGGCAGAGACTATATCTGCCACACCCACCCTGCAGAAAGTGAGCTGTAAGGGCTGCCTTGTATGTAATATCTGTAACCTCCACTCTCATCTCTCCCTCCTGCAGATCCTGTGGTGAAGGAGCAGGCCCAGCAGCCCAGCTCTGACAGCTCCGTGCTCTCCAGTGGCCTGACAGCAGCACGATGAAGTTTGGGGAACAACGGGTAATTCCAGAGGTTTACAAATACAAACACACACCCTTCAGTCAGTCACCTGGGGAAGGGCATGAACCAAACCCCCGTATTCTCCGCAGAAGCCTCGTCTCAAAGGGGGGTAGGGCCTCCTTGCCTTCCTCTCTCTCTCTCTTTCTCTCTCTCTCTCCAGCACTTACGGCTCCCCTAAACTTTCTCTGTGGGTTACCAAAGTCCTGATCCAAATGGTTGTGTGAGATGTTACGTGGATTCGAGAGTACAGCCCGAGGTTGGAACTACTGGCTCTGGGTTGAATCTGCCGTTTCCTACTCTTCCTTTCCTCGCCTGCCATTTTCTCTTTTCTTCCACTGGGCGGCCTTCTGATTTCTCCGTGGCCCTCTCCACCCCCTGCACACGAGGATGTAGCATGTACCCTACAAAAAAAGCCTGTGCGGGGTCAGGTTCTACCTAAAACATAAGCAGATGCCAAGCCTGTAAGTGGTGGATGTCACCCTTACTCTCTTCACGTCTGACTTTGGCCCTTAATCTTCACTCCCTTCTTTTTAAACAGCAAGTCTTGGAAATGGTTGGAGTCAGTCAGTCAAGCTAATGATACACTTCAAAACACATTTGAGAGGCAGCTGTTGGGGACAAGCCTGGTAAAATGCTCCCGCTTCCCGACCCTTTGCTTGTGGGAAAGTGCCTGCCTTAGCAAGAGGGAAGGTTGTTCTTTGAGGCAGAAGCGAGAGCTTCCTCCAGCGAGGCATGTTCTGATTGCTAGGAGAAGCCAATGTGGGCATTCCCATCCGTGGGCAAATTTAGAATTGCTTTAAGCGCAGCCTCTTTGAACATGTGGAAGAAGCCAAGAGGAAGTGTTTGGGGGACAAGGAGACCGGTGGGGAGTTTTGGAAGCCAGAAGTAGTGGGGGGCCGTTCAGAATTTGTGTGTGACGGCCTTCCCAGGGTTCAGATCCCTGGAGCATTTTTACACACCCTACCCTGTTCTGGAGTAGAACCTGCTCCTCTGCAGGAAAGGAGCGTGAGATGCTCCCTTATGTGGTTTTTTTTTTTCCTGTTGGGTCTCTTACGAGTCTCATAGTTCAACCCCAACTTTTGGGGGACATTATATTTTGTGATTCTGGTGACGTCATAAACCTAAAGCTACACATTTTTTGTCACCATGCCTAAATGCAGATTTTTTTTCTTTCTATTACATTGTCAAATATTTAATTTTAAAAAGTAAGGTTAGACTGTTTCTATTTGAAGCATCTGTTTACATTCCACATCTCAATAACAATATGTTAGCATTGATATCAGGTCAGATCCATTTGTACAATTCACTGGAACCAATAAATTCTCTCTATGTACAAACTTGTGTTGTCCTCCTTCTAGTCTCCAGGAGTGCTTTGGAGGGGAAGGAAGAGTTGTTTCCGGGGCTGAAATCTCCCTTTGGGGTTGAGGAGGAGACCATTGCTGTCTTTAAACCTAAAACATTTGAGTGGAGGACTGGGCGGGGAAGACCAGGGCTCAGCTTCCGAGTTGGCAGCTGCCAAGGGGAACGCAGGAGGCCTCGGTGCCTCAGCCTCCATTTTGTGTTGTTGTGGGGCTAACGGTGCGAAGAAGGTCCCAGACCTGTGTGGATAAGCTCCATCACGATGTGGTGGTGTTCATGTCGGGGTGGGAATTGTGCGCCCTATGTACATATGGCTGGACTGCAACTCCCGGCATCCCTAGCTGGCTAGGACTGCTGGGAGTGACAGTCCAGTGTCATCTGAAGAGCAGCGCGGTTCCCACCCTTGCACCGGTGCATCTGTCATTTCATTTACGATGCACTTTTGATTTTTCTTTTCGCCACTTGGGGGAGGTCTTTCAAAGTTTGTTCCAAAGAGCTTTTGTAGTGCTGAGGGCCACTGAACCATTTCCATTGTTGCGTTTTCTTGGAATACGTATGTGCCAGCAAGCTTCTAAATGGTGTACAGCTCAAAGGTGTCTTGTGGGGAGATTTGAGACCGTGAAGGTGGGGAGTGGGTTCGGTCCTTTGACTTGAGGCTGGGGAATGGGATAGTTGTTGCGAGTCTAAACGTAGATTTTAAAAAAGTGAAATATCCAGAGTAAATATGCACAGTGCAGTTTTTTTAATTCAGATTGCAGTGTGGAGTTTGTGGCATAGAACGGTGTATCTTTGGTACTGAACAATCTTAGCTTTAGTGCAGAAAGTTTAAAAGTCTGTCTTGTTACAGCTACTTTGTGCTCTGCTATATATAGTCTCAGCTTTTAATACTCTGTGTAGCTTTCTGAATCCTAGATTTACACATATGTTGTCTCCAAACTTGGTTTTAATTTGGGAAAAAGGGTTCAAAGGGCACTTCAGGGTAATGCCACCTTGCTTATTTTGATATGCATAATATTGGCCTTGTTTTGTATATGGATGGAGAGAGTGGGGCTTCCAGCCACTCCTTGGCTTGCTCATGGCACCATATTATTTAGGGTGGCCAAAACAAAAACAAATTAGGAAGAAAGATTTTTCCCAACTAGAGGGAAAAGGGGGAATTAACAAGCCAACTTCAGGATAATCAAGTGTGAAGTGATGCCTCTTAGGACGCAGCTATCCCAGCTTCACCTACACATTGGTTGCTCAGGGAAAACATCCACTTGCTGCTGTGAAAAAAAAAAGGCAAATTCCATATTGGACAAATTGGAAAAGGAATTGAAATTCCCTTATGCATATCTATGATATCGCTTGGCTTGGGATGCCACATGTATTTCTGGCTCTAGAAGGAAGCATATTGCAGACCTGGCGAAAGTGCTGAAGGGGGCAATAGGTGCTGACAAGCCCAGATGCAAAATCTATTCCCTCCAGTTCCAGAGGCTGCTTGCTGCTCCAACATTTCTGTGGAGCATGAGCACCGACGTGTCTCCGTGGTGGGCTTCCTGCTTGTTGTTTGGGGGCTACAGAGTGAGCAGAATGAGAGCCTTTGGTCTGGTCTGGCCTTGGGGTCTCCATGTCCTCATGGTATGAGTGGTGGTCTCACCCATCTGGAGGGCTGTGGCTGGAAGAACTAACCCATGGGAATAAAAGAGGCTGGATTATTTTTGTGCGTGTATGTATGTGCAGAGCTCTGTATCTTGGCAAAATGCACAGCCTTTCTCCGTTATTTCTCCTATCTGCTGGGTGGGTTATTTTTCAGAACAAAAGATGCTAGAAATGCACTCTCCACTTAATGTGGCATGGAATACGTGGCCTGGAGTGCCGGCCGTGCTCTGTGACTTCCTTTTTCCCTTGCTGTGCCTTAGGTTGTGTCATCTTCAGAACCACCACTAGATCACTGTCACAGTTGTTTGCACAAGTCTAGGAGAGGTCAGTTCTTTGCCAGTGAGGAAGTCCCAGCAGGCCGATGGCTTTCCTCCGCCTAGAAGCGTCCCCAGTGGCCTTTAGCCTTGGGTCGCTCAGGTACAAAGCTGGCCCCTCGTTAGCATCGTACTAACTAACTGTTCTGGCTGTGCAAAGTGCCTTTCTGAGCCCAGCTTTGCCTTTGATGCTTGCTTCCCATCTCTCCCTAGGTCTGTCTGATGCTGTTCCTCCCCATTTTCCATAAGCAGAACAAGAACCAAATCCAAACGTCTTAATACGCTTGTGTACAGAGATGGTGGCGTGCTGCTTCCAGAGGTCACCCCAGCGGCCAATTGTGGGAGCGGGGATGGCGGCAGCGGCGGCACGAGCTTTGGCGGCGGCGGCGGCGGCAGCAGTAGCGGCTGTGAAGGCACCCAACAGGCATATAAAAACACAAACCGTACCTTCTGCCTTCTTTTGAGTTCCCGTTCACCCCTTTCTGACCAAGAAAGCATGGAAAATGAAGGGTATGCAACAACCATTCTTGTTGGCTCAGGTGGCTTCCCACGCCCAGCCCGGCATGTCTCGTTCTGACAAACTGGCTCTTTATTTGGCAGGCTGGGGGTGGGGCCGTGTAACACGTTGGACAGTTCTATATTAAAATTATTATTATATATATTATTGAATAAAAGTTTTAAAAGTAAATGTATGGAGAGTCTTAAGGATGGACGAAACCGTGGAGCAAGGGGCCGATGTCCTGGAATTAGAAGATGAGAGACCCTTTGGAAGGGTCTCTACCCTCAGGTAGTTCTTGTCAAGCCCTGCAGGATTGGGCACTTGAGGGACAAAGCCTCTTTTGCAACCATCTTCATGGTGGTTTCAAAGATCAGTAAAGTTTGCAAGAACGGCAACAGAGTTTCCTGTGAATTCCTTGGTAGGTCCTAATAAAAACTGTTTGGGTTCAAAGCAAGTGTCTTAATAGAATTCCTCTCTGGTCTCCCTGCCCTTGCTCCCTCAGCCAGCCTGGCATTTGGAGAACATCAGAGAGTTGCAGGCTCAGTATCCAAAGGAAGGAGGAACACGAAAGGCGGGGGGACTGTAAAGGAAGAGAGTAAGATAAAGCAGAGGACTGGGCATAGTTGCTCTCCTTTCTGCAAAATGCAGTAAGGACTCTTGATTTTGCTGAAGAGTGACTAAGTTTAGTCTTCTGTCTTCCAAATAGTTTCCCCTTCTGTTTGGTTAGGTTATGATGGATTTCCTGGAGTGTTTCTCTAAGGAAATTTGGGGCCGGGGGAAGTACTGTTGCATTTCCCAAGGGGCTCCTTAAACGTCACTCTGGGTTGGTTGGGCAGCTGCTTTCCCCAAGGACTTTTTGACTTGTGCATAGAAACCGGGGCAAGAACCTCTATAGGAGAAAAGCAAGGGAAAATTTGTTTTGCAGAAGCAAAGGGTTGAGATGATCCCTCTTCAAGTGCCACTGCTGTTCGTAATTTAATCCCTGAATTTATTCTTTTAAGGAAAAAAAGAAGGATGAGCCATGCCTGGTCTCTTGGAGTCATGCATAGTTTGCCCATAAATCCGTGTCTGGCTTTGAGGGAGACATTGTGCCAGAGACTGCTAGGCAATCTGAAGAGAGGACGGTCCCTGAACTGCAGGAGAAGACTCTTAGAGCCAGCACGTAGATTTTGGAGGGCGACTTCCCTTAGGAGCTGGTTTTGGAATGGCCTTCTGGTGAAGGAGCTCTTGTCCTCGAGCAGAACTATCCCCAGTAGCCCAAATTCACCCACGAGATCCCTGAGGAGCTTCTGAGGGTTGGATGGCATGTTTGAGATTTACTCTCTGAGATTTTTGAAAAAGTGCCTTGATTAGTATGTGATGTAAAATCTATAATAATTCGCCGTATGCTCCAGGAAAGATTTGGCTCTGTTCTTCCCTACCCAGCTTGAAAAATCGTAGCTGTCAAAGCATATGCATGGTAAACAGGGTTGTATCTAGGGGTTTTTAAAACAATATAAAATCATTTGGTGAACATGATGATGCATGCGCAGCACACGAACCCCAAGAGCTGTCCACCGCCCCCCTCTTTGTCTTTTCTTGACTCTTGCTGCCTTTTCAGTCCTCTCGGGGGTGTTCAGGATCATTTCCTCAATCCTGGAAACATTGGTGCTGGGGTGGGAATTGTGGGGCCCTTCACATGTCGTTGGACTGGAAGTCCCATCAGCTCTCTCGCCAGCATTGCCAGTGGCAAGGAATGCTGGGAGTTGCGGCCCCCCAATATCCAGGATGGCTGCATGATTCCTCCAAGGGGAGGTGGGAAATGGCTCTTCCGCTGGCCAGGAGTCTGAAGCTGCTGAATATACAACCCTGCCTGCATCTGGTATTCTAAAGTGTGCATTGAAATTAAGGATATTTTGGGCAAAATCAGCAAGGATTTCTAGAAAAAAATTCTAGATTTTTAATTTTTTTTATTTAATTTATGTCCTGTTTTTCTCCCAATGTGGAATCCATGGTTGCTTACAGTGTAAATACAGCTGAAACAATTTGATACAGCTTTTTTTTAAAAGTTAAATAAGCAATCCTGTTAAAAATACTAATTCAAAAAGGAGAGCTGTGATTCCATTCTAGTTCGCTCCTACTAAATCCTGGGGTTTGTAGCCTGGAGGAGCTCCCTGGCCCCCAAAACTGCAGATCCCAGGATTCCACGGGATGTTGCCCCGGCAGCCAAAGAGGAATCATAGCGCTGGACCTGCGTGGTGTGGAAGGGCGCCCGAGGAGCGGGAGTCGGCGGACGTTTTTGCTCTTCCCAGCGCGCTCCGCCAGCCTCGTCCACACGAGAGGTGTGGACTGCACCCGGGCCATTTCCGCACTACTCTGTTGTAGCGCTATTACCCCACTTACAACATCCTGTGGAATCCCGGGGTTTGCACTTTAGGGAGGAGCATCTTCGGCCTCAGGAAACTACAAACCGCAGCATTCCACAGGATGCTGCAAGTGGAATAACAGCGTTATAACAGCGCAGCGCGGAAGCGACGCCTGAGCACCGAGAGGAAGGCGGGGCGGCCGCGCGGAGGCCAGGGGACGACTTGCGCTCCGCCCTCCCTTCCGTCCCGCCCTCCCGTCGCCCTGGCAACGCGCACCCTCCGCTACAACAGACGAAGAGGCGGGCGCGAGGAACGAGTCCCGTCCGGAAAAAGTAGTGCGTCCCATGGCGACGGAGGAACAGGCGGGGCCTCGGCGCGGCGCTTCGACGTCGGCGCCTCGCGGAGCGATCCCGGCCTCGCGGGGCGAATGGTCGCGCGCGCGCGCTCTGTGCGTGTGTCCTTCCGCGCCGGAGGCAGGCCCGAGGGGAAGCGGCGCGCTCGGCGGCGGCGGCGGCGGCGGCGGCGTCTGAGGAAGGCCGGCGGAGGGAGCGCGGCGAGCGCCAGAGACCCGCCCGGCGGAGCCAGCGGCCGGCCGGCCCGCGCGGCGGGGGGCCGGGCCCGACGGGATGTTCAAGAACACCTTCCAGAGCGGCTTCCTCTCCATCCTCTACAGCATCGGGAGCAAACCGCTGCAGATCTGGGACAAGAAGGTGACCCCGGAGCGGGCGGGCGAGGGAACGGGCCGCGGGCCTCCCTCGGAGAGAGCTTTGGGCCCTCGCGAGGGGGGCAGGGGCGGAGGGAGCGGCGGGGGGGCGTCGCACGGGAGGAGCGCGCCGTGGCCCCCGGCTCGTCGGCCTCTTTGCAGAGGGGGCGGGACAGGCGCGCGCGCGCAGGTATGGCCGTGTCCGCGCCAGGCCGCCGCAGCGCTGTTGGTCCGTTTCCAGCGTCCTGCGGAATCCTGGGGTTCGCGGTTCGGGGCTGGGCCATAGGAGGGGGAGGGGGAGTTTGGGGAGGGGCCGTAGGATGCTGAAAGTGGGGTGTCAGCGCCGTAACACTCTAGCGCGGAAGTCGGGGGGGTGCTTATATAAATATACACGTGTGGGCGCGCGCACGTATATATGCATGTGTACGTGTGTATAGGTGTATATGGGTGGGCGGGCTCCCGGATGGCTTCGTTTGGCCCCGGGGTCTTGGCCCAGCCCCGCGGGCCAGGCCCCCTTCCGCGCATCCTGGCCGGAGGCCTCCGCCACACCCCTCCCCTCGGGGCTGCTCCCCAGAGCGTCCTGAATTCCTGGCTGCCGAACCGCCGTAACAGCGGGCGATTTCCAGTCTTCTGGGCCAGCCGAGGCGCGACCCCCCTGCTGCCGGCGGGGCGGGATGCGGAGGCCGGCGGGGGGGCGGACGCAGGACCCGGGAGGCCGGCCGCCGGCAGAGGCTCTTCCCCGGCGACGGGCCGCCGGGGCTCCCTCGAAGCCTTCGGCCCGGAGGGTCGGGGAGCCACCGTCCGTCAGCAAGGCCTCCCCGCCGGCTGGGGCGACCGTGCTCGTTCGTTCGCTTGCGCCCCTCTTCTCGTCCGGAGCCGCAGGGAGAGTTACAGTGAACCTCGGGGCCTGGTATCCCAGCGCTGGAAGAGACCCCGGGGGCTGCCCCGGCCGGCCCCCTTCTGCCGCGCCCGAAGACGCGGTCCAGGCGCTCCCTTGGACAGACGGCCGTTCGGCCTCTGCTGAAAAACTTCCGAAGAAGGAAAGAGACTCCACCACGCTCCCGGGCAACATATTCCGCTATCAAACTGCTCAGAAAATTCTTCCTAATATTTAGGTGGAACCACTTTTCCTGTAGCTTGAATCTGTTGCTCTGTGTCCCAGTCTCTCAGGCAGCAGAAAACAGGCTCGCTCTGTCCCCTGTGTGACATCCCTTCAAATATTTAAATATGGCTGTCACGGCATCTCTTAACAGCCTTCCCTTCTCCGTGCTAAACATCTCCGGCTCCCTAAGCTGCTTCCTCCTTCTACCATTTTGGCTGCCCTCCTCTGGACGCATTCCAGCTTCTCGATATCCTTCTTAAATTACAGCGTCTAGCAAGCCGTAAATAAGATAATGAAAAGTAATAGTTAGAAATGCAGTTAAACAATACATACGTTTAAAACTCTTTAAGCAAATCCATTAAACAAGTCTTTGCCCTGGCAGGTAAAAGGATCTTTTCATTTAAATAGGCAATTGACATAACTGGTTGTGCAAAAAACATATTCAGGGGTGGTTGGCCGTTCGGCAAAATACAACAAAATCCCAAATCCGCAGAAGAGCAATACGTTTATTGGCCAGCCAAAATGCACAAAATACATCTTGCAGAAGGACCTTTAAATGAGACGTATCCACTGTACTTATATCCTTCTTTTTTTCTTGAATGGTGTATACTTTTTTTAAATTAGTGATGTTTCAATATGATAATTTATATAAAACTTTTTTATCATTGGGGTTTTTTATAGTTGTATTGCGTTTTAACTGTTGTAAGCTGCCTTTGAGTCCCATGTTGGGAAGAAGATGGGGTGCAAATTAAATAAATAAAGATGGAAAAAGAGAACATACTAGTCAAAACACTAGCGGTCGGTTCTTAAAAGCCTGTCAGAATAGAAGAGCTTTCATGTGATGGTGGTGATATTATCCTTTCGGTTATTCATGTCCTGTCTTCTTCCCAGCTCTGAGTTTTTAATTACAAAAATTAAAGAAACCTGGAGATAAAAGCACAGTAGAAAAGTGTATGAAATAAAATGGTATAATCAAAAGTAAACTATAAACTAACTATCAATACAATTAAAAGCATTTTTTTAAAAAAACCTTTTTAAAAACCTTTTTAAAAAGTAATTAAAAACAGCGCAGCATATTATGAAAAGCCCTTTCCCTAATGTCAGTTTTCCCAAAGGGCTGTTAAAATAAGGACGTGTTCCCTTGCTGCTAGAGGCATGCTGTGGAGATAGCCCACAAAAAACTTGCCTCGTTAGACATGTGTTTCTTATGCACTGTGTTACCCTTTGGCATTCATGTTCACAACCCCTTGACAGAAAGAGAGCTCAGTCAGCCATAGATTAGGGTTGGGAATTGTGCAGCCCTCTGTGTGTTGTCGAACTGCAGCTCCCAGCTTTCCTTGCCCGTGGCTGCGCTGGCTGGGGCTGCTGGAAGTGGTAGTTCAGCAACAACTGGGGGGGCTGCATGATTCCCACCCTGGTTGCAGAGGTGTGATCCCAAAAACTGTTAAACCCACAAGCTCTGAAGAATATGTGCCAACTGACGTATGTGGGTGTGTGGAGCTTAGCAGAAAGCTGGCATGAATGTCCTTAAGTGACAGAGTATAAATGCATGGGTGTGAAGAAAACTAAAAGCAAAAGGAGAGTTTCTCTGGGAATTTTGGAATCTGTGTTGTGGCTAAAGGTCATTTGATAGCGTTGAAATGTCTTAACGCTGTGAGGTTATCAGCAGCTCCAGGAGGGAGCTAGTCGGTAGGGATGGGAAGGAATTTTTGTGAATTCTTCCCAGAGTTAGCCAGTGTGACCCTCCTGAGACCCACTGTGAGATAAAATGGGTTATGGAAGATGCTTCTGGTAAACTGATCGAGCAAAGGAGAGAAAGAAAATGCAGGTGGAATTCAGAGCAATGCAGCAAAACCAAGACTCCATATTTTTCGTGTCCTTTCTAGCCAGGCAGTGATTTCATTTAAGGAGGCCCTTGTCCTGTCCCCACGCTGAGCTTCTGCATCCCTCCTCTTCCTGATTTCCATACCATCTCTTCTTCCTTTGCTCAGGAGGCTGTGGAATTAGCAGTTAGAGGCAGGCAGTTAGTGAATAATTTGGTCTCTTTTGGCAGGACCGGCCTTGGGCCCTTGCAGTGGCACGCTCAGTACAGGCAGGGTGTTGCAGTCTGTTGGAGCACTTTCTTCTTGGCAGGATGTTCAAATGTCCCTGGAAGCAACGGAGTTTGCATCTCAGGGAGTGATGGGGTGTTTCTTCTTTCCTTTCCCCTTCCAGGTTCGGAATGGCCACATTAAAAGAATCACAGATAACGATATTCAGTCTCTGGTGCTGGAGATTGAAGGAACCAACGTCAGGTAGGCAAGGAGCCACTGGCAGGACTTCCTTGAAAGCCCCTCGAGGATTACATGCAGTGGGTGGTGGGGAGAGGACAGATTGGGGGTCTGGGCCTGGCTCCTCTCCACCTCCTTCACTCCCAGAAATTCGGGCTTTCTGCTTCGGAGGAAGCCAGCAAAACCACACCCGTGAACAGCAGTTGTTGAAACGTCCCCCGTTGCCCCTGTGTGATGACTGTGGGAGTAGGGGAAACCGTTGTGGTAGCTGCCAAAATACCGTTTTGCCTGTGCTTCTTTCCCCCACAGTACCACATACATTACGTGTCCTGCTGACCCAAAGAAGACGCTGGGGATTAAACTACCCTTCCTGGTGATGATAATCAAGAACTTAAAGAAATACTTTACCTTTGAAGTACAGGTGTGTGCCCAGAGTGGAACTACAGTCCAAGGCTGTGAGGAAAGCCTACCGTAAGGGTGCTGTAACACACTCAGAGCTCCTCACTGTGGCTGAGGTCCCGCTCTGTGGTTTTCACCCAGTTCCCCACCTAAGTCAGGCCCTTGCCAGGCTGCCGTTGCTTTGTCTTCTGCGGTGAGAGGGCGGGCGGGCGGCCCGGTCCATGGCGGTTGTGCTCATTGTTTCTCTGGGCGCAAGAGAAGGAGCGGCCTCTGCTCCAACGTGAGGCGGGACGGCTCTCCTTTTGATGGTGTGTTTCCGTGCCAGGTACTGGATGACAAAAATGTCCGGCGGCGCTTCCGTGCCAGCAACTACCAGAGCACCACTCGCGTCAAGCCGTTCATCTGCACCATGCCCATGCGCCTGGACGACGGCTGGAACCAGATCCAGTTCAACCTGTCTGACTTCACACGACGCGCCTACGGCACCAATTACATCGAGACCCTACGGGTCCAGGTAAAGAGTTTCTCTAGCCGAGGGGATGCGGTGCCGTTGGAAGGCCCTCTCTCCACTCCGCAGGAGGCTGTTTGGGCTGTGCTGAGCATCCTGGCCCGGCGTGTGGCAGTTGGTCTGGGAGTTTTCTTTCGTTGATCAGCAGGCCAGCCGGCTAAGGATGTGCACGGGCGGCTGCTTGTGAGGTTTCTGTGCATCTGGTGCAGTGGTGTCATACATTGGAAAGAGAAAAATACGAGAGTCCTTCCTTTTAAGAATAGATTTTGATCACTGCGTTGAAAGTTGGGTCACGTTGAGGTTCTTTATAATACAGGTTGGGCGTCCCTTACCTGAAACCCTGAAATCGACTGTTGTGCGGTGGGTGAGTGCCTGGCTGTACCGACCTTGGCGCGGTCGGCTGTCATGATCCAGTGACCGCAGTGTAGCTGCACCAGGGAAATTTTCTCCTACACGGTTGGGGAACAGGTCTGCCTTCGCCTGAGCCAGTCCAGGCCAGCCGTCCAGGGACACAAATTTCATCTCATCCGTGGGAAGCTGTGCACCCGTGGACTTGATTGGTGGCTTAACATGATCACCAGGACAGAGAGTTGGTTCTCCCACTGGGGATGAACCAGGAGGAGGGCTTCCATAACAGGCATCCAGTGGGCCTGTCCTCTGTGCTCTCGATCAGTTGGGGCATGGCTCTTGTGCCTGGGGATTGCTTTTCCTGCGGGCGGGGAAGAAGAAAGTTGATGGTTGGGCTGTTCCAGGTAGTGGCTGACTCTGCTTCTCGGTGAACTGCCTGGTAGAATTCCGACTGGGACAGGCTGGGAGGTGCTGGAGCACCTTGAAACAGGGAGGATTCCCAGTGGCTGTGACAGGTGGCTCTTTCAACCCGGTTGCTTTTTCAGATCCACGCAAACTGTCGCATCCGCAGAATCTACTTCTCTGACAGACTCTACTCTGAGGATGAGCTGCCTGCTGAGTTCAAGCTGTACATCCCAGTCCAGAACAAGGCCAAGGTGAGTCCAGGACCAGGTTAGCCCTCAGCATTTCCCCTGAGTTCAGGTGGTGCTCCTTTTTTGCGTGAGGGGGGCTCGGTCTCTGCCCAGCACAGTTTTCCAGGAGCGGGGGCTCTTTCTTGCTCCTCCTTTAGGCCAGAGGAAGGTGACAGTTGGAGGTGGGGAGCTGCATTTGCACCTACAAATGGTGTTCCCACGTGCACAGGGGGTATTGTAATTAGGAGATAGATCTCTTTCGGTTTAAAGAAGAGTTAGAAACCTGGATGTCTTTGGAATCAGTGTCTCTTTGTATCCCTCTTCCCCACGCAGCAATGACGTCACACCAGGAGGTCCTCTGAGAGACGCGCTGCGAAGATGGATGGAAGAATGTGGGGTTTTTTTTAATTAACAAAATTTAGAAGCTGATTTACGTACGGTAACTTTATTTAATAAAAAGTGGTATCTGTACTGCTGGGACCAGATGCAGCCCAATGTTCTGGGCAAGAGATGGCCCGTGATCAAGCTTGCAGTTTCCAAACTGTCCCAGATTGAGTGCGAATTGGGAGAGCTTCTGGCCTTGAATGCACGCAGGAGCCCCGGTTGGAACCGACCTGAGGTCCTGCTGCCCTCACAGATGCCAGAGGCTGCCCTCCTGTGCCCTTCTTACCTTGTTTTGATGTATGCTCCCGTTGTGTGGACTGCTTCCCTCCTGGACGCTGCTATTAAATATTTGATTTTCTTTGTAAGACTGGCCTTAGTAGCGCCTCCTCCTCCTCCTCCTGATGGTGCTAAATGAACGGTGAAGCCAGCTTACCCACCCTCCTTGTGGCTAAGTGGGGATGGAGGGAGACGGGTGTTGCTGTTGGCAGAAGGATGCTGGGGCCGCCAAGCCAGTCTTGGCCCCTGTGCAGCCAGACCCCAGGGTGCGTCTCCTGCACGTGGGCCAGCGGAGGGTGGGAGGGGGTGTCCGGGCCAGTCAGCCTTCAACAGAGGCACCCACAGTTCCATCCAACTGATTCAAGTGCAAAGAGGATTGGGAGACTGGGTGCTCCTTTTGGGCCGTTTTGCCAGATAGTGCCGTCTGCAGACAAATAGCTCTCCAATGGATCCAGGTTCCGTGGCAGATGTTGTCCCACAGAGCTCGTGAAAGATGCTGAACTGCTGTGCTGTAGCACAGTGTCCGAGAGCCGTGCCGTTGTCTCTTAAAGCTGAAGGTTTGGCCTCGACCTCTCAGAATTATTCCAGAAGGAATGGGGACCTTTTGATTGCCAGACTCTTGTCCTGAGAGGTCTTTTCTCTTTTCCAAGTTGGATTTCAAGATACAAACCTGGGGAGGGTTGCTAGCTGTCAGGGGAAGCCCCTCACCCGCCCCACTGTAACTCAA
This sequence comes from Cyclura pinguis, assembly GCA_030412105.1. Taxonomy (NCBI): domain Eukaryota; kingdom Metazoa; phylum Chordata; class Lepidosauria; order Squamata; family Iguanidae; genus Cyclura; species Cyclura pinguis. The sequence goes on from CM059607.1 coordinate 993,871, forward strand.
GATAGACACTGTGGGTGGAACAGCCTTGCCGGCATATGCAGCAGAACACACGGTGGTGGATCCCCTTGAGCATGGGGTCACTGTGGGGCAGCAGAGTAACGTGGAGGGTGGCTGTGGGGACCCAAAGGTTCTGCCCAAGCGTGCCCGCCTGCCTACCCATCTGTGAAAGTGCATCACGTTTGTGTTGAAGCCCTTCCTTAAAATGTTGGTTTGTTTCTCACGTGCCTTTTTTTGTTCCTTCATGACTTGTAACGCCTGAGAGAATGCTTCCTAAGAAAACCCTTCTGCCAGCTCTGCACATCCTTTGACTTGGAGCAGTTTGGCTGGCCGGAGTTAAGGGACAGATGTGCATGTGTGAACCAAGCCTGAGTTTGCAGGAATCGCAAGTTCCTGGAGCATAGAGTTGGCTTCAGGGGAAGAGCGGCATGCCTTCTGACTGCTGGAAGACGGCATCAGAGAAGGAGGCGCACGGGCCTCCGTCCGGGGTATGCGTCTCAAGGCACACCCAGGGATTGCTTGCGGGGCGAAAGAGTACAGCAACAGGCCTGTACTTCTGGGGTTGCGGATTCTGACAACGTCTCTGAGGCTTGTTCCTCCCCAAATGCGGTCCTGATGTCAGCTGGAACTTTGTGCTGTGCGATCCAGGGGGATTAAAGGGCTCCTTCTGTATCGGCAGTTTGGAAGAGCGGGTTCAGTACCATGGCTGTCAGCCCAAAGCAAGAGAGGCGCCCAGCAGACTGAGGCCTCTCTGATTCCTCACCCGGTTCCTCACAGGGACCAGCAAGCAGGAGAAGAGCGTGAGTGCAGGAGCACCCTCCCATGGGAGCTGGTAGACCGGAGTCCTCTTCCCTCTGGTGCCGAAAGCCGGGCGGGTCCGGGGACTGTTTGGCCTCCTGTGCGTCAGGGCGTGAGGAGAGCCGGGGCCGCGGGATCTCTCTGCGGCCAAGTGCTGACTCACAGGGCAGCCAGCTCCTGAAGGGAGCTGTCGCTTTTCCCATTTTTTTGCTCTTTGGAGAAGAGGGCCGGCTCTCGGGTCTTTGGCAACTTCCGCAAAGAGGGGGAACAGCTTGGCCTGGCCCTTCTGCAGATTGGGAGGAAGCTTCCCTTGGAAAGACAGTGCCCAGCCCAGGGACGTTGGCCCCTGAGCGGCTGTGGCTCCCTGCGGGAAGAGGCCGGCAACGAGGGGACCCGTGGTAGAGGGAGCGGCCACCAGGTGGGGCTCTTCTCACATCCCGTTTCCACAGAGCTGCAACTGCCTGTAAAACAGGCGCTGCTTCGGGTTTACAATCCCAATTATGGAATTGCTCCCATTACTTGCCCCCCCTCCCCAGTACCTTGGTGCCCATTTTCCCCAGCCGGCCTTGTGCCTTCTTCCGTCCTTCCTCGGGGTGGCCTCAAGGAACCAGCACATCAGGCAGTCAAACCTGGCAACCCTTCCTGGCAGGTGGAGGTAAAACAGCCTCAAGGAGCAGGCGGAGGCACAGTTGTTGGGATTCACTGAGGTAAACGGAGCCAGCCTGCAGAGCAGCCGCAAGGATCCCGCTGGAAGCGTTTTGCCTTGGATCCTGAAGCCAGAAACTCTGTAGCAGATGTTGGCCTTGTATTACATGTGTATTTCATTTAAGAACATCCTGGAGCAACCACAAAACATCTGGGGAGTGGGAACGAGCAGCTCTTGCCTGCTGCCCTCGGAGAGGTCTGTTGCGTTCACAACTGGCTCATGAGCAGGTCAACTCCGGGAGTATATGGAAGACAGGAAACATGCCCACACCCCCCCACACACGTGAGCCAGCCCTGGGGAAGGTGACCGTTCAGTTCTAATATTAAGTGGTGAGGAGCGTCCACAAGGCCGGGTCAGCAGAGGGAAAACTTCCGAGACGGCTCCTCCTGGGGAGTTTGGTCCTTTGTCCTGTGGGCTGGGCTCCAAGAAGGGCGGGAGAGGGGAAAGCCCCGTGACCGTAGAGGCTTCTTCTCAGGGCTCACCCATTCTTCTTTCTCCCTCGGGTGTGTTAGATGGGCAGGAAATCCTTGTACACCCTGCAGTTAGGAAAAATAGAACCCCTCGCCTAAGGACATCCTGTGCGCAGCAGCCTCTTCTAATTTCTCGCCTGATGAGGAGAACCGGTAAATGCCAGGCTGACCCCAGTTCAGGCCCTCTCAGCCGGAGCTGCTTCTGAATCGCACAAGGTGGTTTAACAGTATTTTTGTTGGAATAACAATACCTTTGTTGCAGGGTGGGGGGAATGCTCTGGGCTTCTGAAATGTAGTTTAGGACCTTGGCAAGTCTCCCTTTCTTCTTGTGGGGTGTTTTTGTACTCCTTGGGCTGATTTCATAAAGTCATTTTGCACTAGCACTGATTTTGGCACAACTTTCATGACAAAGAGGGTCGGGAGGCTAGGAAAATTGACAGAGCTTGGGGAGCACAGGGCCTGGAAGGGTTGGAAGTTACCGTGCCCTTTGGGATATCTGGATGCTGGCGAGACAACCGAGAGAGGGGGCCTTGCTTGGCCAGGGGGGTTCTGAAGCCGTGCAGGATCTAACCCATGACGCTCTTGGGCATTTTCTGGGCCTTGGGCCCCTGGCGCTGGAGCGCAGCCACAGCCTCCTGCTTTCTTCTCCTCCTGGCAAGGCTTCTCTTCCAAAAAGCCCCTCTTGGTGCTGTTCGGTTGCCAGGAACTGTGAGGCTCTCACTGATCCTGGGGAACAACAGGGCCGTTCTGCTCTCCGCCCTGCAGGATCAAGCGCTTGATGGGTGTCCTCTTGGCATGGCCCTGGGACGTCCGCTTCCTGGGTCTCTGAGATCTGCGTAGCCACCATCCTGAGAGTCCAAGCCATTTTCCCTCAAGGAAGGTGTGTGCTGGGGAACGGAGGGGGGTATTCTTCCTTGCAGATGGGGCTTTAGGGACTGGAACCTGTGGGTGACTTAGGAATGCATTATGTTCCCCCCAGGGAAATGCTGGGATATCTTTGTCCAATGCAAGGCGTCAGTAGCAGTTCAAGGTTGTGGAAAGCGAGTTGTGCCCGTGCAGCTGTACTTTGGACATGTGAATATTGTGTCTGCAGACAATCAATTGCAGTGTTTCGCTAAGAAGGTGGCATTGCACACTCATGGTGTAACCTTGTGAAGTATAAAGTTACAGTCAATCCTCCTTAGGACCTCAGCCCGGGTCTCCTCTGGAGCAGGGATGTGCAGTCCTCCAGATGTTGGAGTGCAACTGATGTGCCTTGGCCAAACTAGCCAAAATGAGAGGGGTTGTTCAACATCTGGAGAAGGGCTAGAGGATTCCCGGTCCCGCCTTGGTGGCGCCTGGTCGCACTGTGCCCTCTCCGTGTGCGTTGCGTCCTGGTCTGGAGTGCCCGGACTGGCATTAGCGGTAGGCAGAAACTGCCCTGCCTTCAATGTCCTGCTTGTCTGTGAGCCAGAACGGAGGGTGTGGGTGTCCTTTGTTGCGGGAAGGATTTTGCTCCGGCAAGTGGAATGAAGGTGCATGCGAATTGCACAAGGCCCCGATTGTCCTTGCTCCTCGGCATCTGGCCCTGTGACTCGCGCACATCTCCCCTCGATCTCGGCACCCTTTTCTTGCTTCCTGGCGCCTCTCCCCGCCCCACCCTCTTGCCCCTGGACCCCAGCCAGCCACAGATGGCTGGCCAAGCCGTGCCCTGGCTGTGCTCTCCCCCTTCATGAAGGAACCCGCATCTCAAAGGACCGACAGAGCCCAGGGGCCAGGGGCCTTTTGCAGGCAAGGGGGGGCCCAGAGGGGGCATAAAGGAGCCTTTCTCTGTGCTCGGCATAGATGCACCAAGGGGAGGGGGGAGGGAGGGAGAGGACTGGGATTCTCTTCCCTTTTAAAGTCAGGGAAGAAAGGAGGAGACTGGCTGACCGACCGGGTGTAACTTACTGCCGCAGCTGCCAGGTTTGCTAAGAGGGCCGACTCCGTGCTGGGTGACTGCCAAGGCAGCGAAAGCAACACCCGGCTGCTGGTTGAATGGAAAGGCAGCGAGAAAGCGGGTTGGGTTGGGGAGTGGGAGCAAAAGGCCGATTCCGCCCACGCTGGAAGTTGGCTCTTCAGAGGTGGCTCAGGACCCGTTTCCAGCCCCAGAGACTGATCTGTCTCAGAGGCCTTGGCCAGGATTGCACTGCCCAGCTATGCGGACTTTTGTCTGGCCCCTCGTGGCTTGTACCTCCTGGCAAAGCTAGAGCAGCCTGCTGGATAACCGGGTCAGGGCAAGGTCCCCCCAGCGGCCCGGTACCCTCAACTCTGGCCAGCAGAATCCGTCCCTCTTCAGGGATTCAGGGCAGACTCGTTCCTGTAATCGCCCCGTGGGGTTGACCAGGCCGGAGTGGGGCATTTATGGGGGACAATCCTCCTTCTGCGGTGGGTGATGATGCTAAGAAAGTGTTGACGGAAAGGATTAATTTCATCAAAGTGAACGATCAAAGGTTCTCATCAAAGGTTTTGACCATTTCTGGCCAGTTGGTGCATCAACAAGGTCCTTGTTTCTCTTATCTTCTGGGACCATACAGACTGCCAAATGTGCCAAAAATTGGTAAGGGGGAAAGCAAAACCTGAAGTGGAAGTGGAAAAACTGGAAGTCCAGATGCAGTTTTCAGTATATGCTTTTTTAATATGTGAATTGCTGCCCCTTGAGGCTTCCGGGTGAGGCAAGCACCCTCTCTTTTTTGGCCAGAAAAAGGACAGTCAAGTTGTGGCCCACAGAAAACAAACACCTGATCCCCCCTGGCCCAAGACGTAGACAACACAGGGCAGCACTGCACCGCCAAGTAATCTTGTTAAACGGGGAGCAATTTATTGCCCTAATTGTTTCAGTGCTAAATTGATGGCCTGGAGATCAATACTGCTTTTGCTGCAAATGCAGTCTCAGAAAGAGCGCCTCTGTTCCTGGTGCTCTTGGAACAGTTCTGTGAAGGCTTTCTTGCCAGTTCCGTGATGTTGGGAATATCAGGCGAACATTTGTTTTTCCTGGCATTCTACACAGCCAAGTGCGGTCAATTCTATTGCTTCTCGGATGATAGTCAGCCAGTTCTGGTGCAAGGACCAGATGAGAGTTTGCCTGTCCTTCCTTCCTTCCTTCCTTCCTTCCCCCCCTCCCTCCCCCCTCCCCCCTCCCCCCCTTGCCTTTCTCTGCCCCTCACCCTGCTTCTTTTCTGAGACCCACACATCCGCTTCAACACATGCAATTGGCTTTTGGTAAAGGGAGTCCCAGAGATGACCAACCCCCGGCACCCTTCCGCGCTCTGCCTTGTAACGAGGTTTGTTCCAAAGGGCCTCAGTTCCTCCGGCTAGTCCAAGGGGGCCAGGGGAACATGGGGGCTATTATCATCTCCCCATGATCTCACATCCTCTGGAGATGGCCAGAGTTCACAGAGTGTAGCCGGGTGTCTCTGGAGGCTCCGTCAATGAGCGCATGTATCTGATTGACCTCTTAATGGGGGTCAGCGCTGGAGGCTCAGCGCCTTCCCGGATGAAAAGCAAAATCTAATTTAGGCAGCAGTTTCAAGAAAGCCACAGCTGCAAGAGAGAGCCAGGCAGAGGCTTTAATATCCCCGCATCTTACCAGGGAAGGTTAATGGGAACCAAACAGGGTGGGAAAAGTGGTGCTGAAGAGAAGGAAGGGAGGAGGTAGATCCCAAGAGGACACCGGCTGCCTCCGGTTGATAAGCTCATCCTGCACTCATGTAATTGAAAGTTATACTGCTGTGGGATCACACAGGGATCGTCAGGATTGCCTGGCCTGGCAGAGCATTGGGCTTGCCCGTTGAGCAACAGGGTAGTTATTCCCTAACCACCAAGTGGAATTGTTGCTGTTGTTTAATTCATTCATATCCTGCCTTTTTCCTGATAATGGGACTTGAGGCAGTTAGTAACATATTTAAAATGATATAAATTAAAAACAATACAAAACGTGCGTAAGAGTATACGATTTGAAAAACAAAAGCCTTCCCACAAACTCCTGCAAAGTGCAACTGTTGGTAGTCTGTATGCCAAGGTAAGTCTTCCACGGCTTGGGTGTGCAACCCACCCTGTCCTAAATTTGTGGGCTTTGTGTGCTGAGGCCCCCCTGGGTGGGGCAGGAGTTTCAGCCAGCAGGGCTCCCAGCGGTGGCAGCCGGCTGGGGGTTTCATGGGCCTGATTTAGGAGAGCCCTGTTGCCAAACCCAAGCAGGGCACAGGGCAGCTCACCAGCCTGAGAAGATCTGGGTTGTTTCTTGTGGCACCCGCCTGCACCAAAAGGGTGGCACCAGAAGAAAAGGCCTTGGCTTTTGTCCCAGGAGTCCCAGAGGCTGACGGCTACTGCCCGCTGAGCCAGTGGGGCAGAAGCGAGGCCATCAAAAGTGAAGCCAATTGCAGCTGAGATCCCACATCAATTAGACAGAATGTGACTTTACATGTGCAGAGTTGTGCAGGAGTTGCACCATGCCAGCCATGTGCAAGTGTGCAATGCACATCAAAGAGCACTGATGTGTGATGCACAATGTTTAATATGCCTCCATGTGAAACGTGTGGCTGCGTGCAACAGCACCGGGTGTGCAACTCTGCAACCCTGAAGTGAATATGCTCGCTCTCCATCAGACCAAAGTATTTCCATAGGGGAATTCATGGCTGTGCAAGACACCCACAAGATGCCAGCTTACCTCTTATTCCCCCCCCCCAGCCTCCTCCTCTGCAACGTAAGAGGATCCCCAGTAACCCTCGCTGGCTGGGAAGGGTCTGGGGGGCCAGGTGGACAGTATTTTGTCTACCCAAATCGTAGGGCCACCCTCAGCTCCCCAGAGAGCATTTGAGCAGATGCAGCAACTGGCTTCCTTTTCTGGTTGAACTAACCATAGGATTCACCCCATAACCTGCTTTTCTCCATACGTGCATGAGCACGCACGCATGCGCGCACCCCCCGTTCCCTGCCTTTCTTGTCCTCACAGTTTGGGAGTTTTCAGCTCAGGCTGATTACCTTTCCAGACGAACGCAAGGGCTCATCAGCATTCATACTGGGGGGGCCACAGGTAATATTTCAGTCATGATCGGCAAGGAAGGACATCACGTTTCACAGGGACAGTGCGTGAGGGGGAATGAAGCATTTTGTGCCCTTAGAGTACTCTGAAACAAGTTTATTACGTTTCCCGTGGTTTTAATTGGCATTGCTGTACCCTTGGACCGTCACCTCAGCACGCTGTGATGGAAAGGACTTTTGGAATGCGGCAGGACGGACCGGCTGGCTTCCAAAAGCCCACCTGGCTCCCCCTGGAAGCAGCAGAGACTGTGGGGAAGGCAGAGCCAGGGCGGATGGTGCCTCATGGTTATGCGACTTAAAATTAACTCCGACCAATGGTGACCCACTCGCAGGGTTTTTGTTAACTATTCACAGGCGATTGGCCATGCCTCTCCTGTGAGGCCGAGAGAGTGTGACCTGCCCAAGGCCATCCATTGGGTTTCCATGACAGAGAGGGTATTCAAAGCCTGGTCTCCCAGAATGCGGGTCCAACACTCAAACCTTTATGCGGCGCTAGCTGTCTTTGTTACACACCTTCGAGCCCACTACGACTTACGGCATTAACTTTGAAATTGAAAGGTTTATACAGCACTGCAAACCCAATATTCCTTCATTCTTGGCAATGAAAAGGTGTGCTTTGATGTTCCTGAATGCAGCTTTTGAAACCTCTAAGCTCAGTTCCTTGAAGCTGGGGGTCTCCCGCACATCCCAGATGGCTGTGGCTCTCTTTCCGGATCCGTGCGCCGAGGAGCCCTCCTTGGGCTGCATCACCCCTGCCATCGCCCCATTCGTCCTACTAGATGCCACCCTAATTCCCAGAAGCGGCCAAACACAACGTCTCAAAGCGGTGTCTGGACAGCAAAGCTTTCCACGTCCGCTGTGCATTAATTGCCCTCTCAATTCAGAAGGAGCCCTTTGGCTTCAAGACAAAAGGACCTTAGATTCCACTGGCTTCGTTTGCCTTAGTGGCTGGATGCCTTTGTTCCCGCAGTCTCCAGTTTCCTTTCTTACTTTCGAGCAAGATGGCCTGCCTTACAAAGAGGCGTTTTGTCTAGACTCTGCTTGGTTTTTCCCCGCATTTGTCTCTTTGACCCATTCCGCACTGGACTGCTATAGCACTATCATTCCACTTGCAACATCCTATGGAATCCTGGGGTTTGCAGTTTCGGGAGGGGCCGGCTGGCCCCTCCCGAAACTGCAAACCCCAGGATTCCATAGGATGTTGCAAGTGGAATCCTAGCGCTATAACAGTCCAGCGTGGAAATGGCCTTAGACTTGCATATTGCTTCAGCAGGATGCTTGTTGCCTGTGCTGGTCTGATGCTGACTTTTTAAAAATTCTGCATCTGTAATTCTTGTGTGGGATTTGATCATGTAGGCCGCCTTGGGAAAGAACACTGCTTTGCCCTTAAAGGCAGCTCACAAATATTTTCAGTACAATCGGTCCATAGAATAACAGCCTTGATATCGTCAGGAGCCCCACAGACCGCCAGGGGTTCAGACAGGTGTAAAATCCCTAAACAAATGCTCACATTTAGAGAGGAGGTGCATACGAATTTCAATGTGGAAAGTGGAGGGGAAAAAAACTTCGTGTAACCTGCAGGAAGAAGACACGGGTGGGATTTGGAGAAACGCAATGAAACTGGGAGGGTGACAGTTTCCCATCCCTGGCTTTTCTGAGGTTTCCATGCCTGGGCTGAAGCAGGAAACCGGAGCAGCAGCCAAAAAGCGTTGACGGTGGAAAGTTCACTTCCTCTGACCTCCAAGTGAACGGATGCACCAGGGCCTGCAGAAGGAAGGTTGTTGCTGACGCCGGCTCCAGGCCCAGAAGGACCCGGGGGAGAAAAGAAGGGCCCACTCACGCCACTGGTTTGGGAGGATTTTATTCTGGGACTGGACATAGCCATCAGAGGCTGTAGGGGAGCAAGAGAAAAAAGAAGAGCCAACCCAACAGGGTAGCAGCAGCAGCAGAGAGAGCCAAGCCTGTTGCCCTGGTGGCTTCCGTGCATTTCTGCCCCCATGCTGTGTTGCTAGCCCTCAAGGAGGAAAACCAAGCAGGTGAAGGGGGAATTTGGCTCTCTTCCCTGTGACACCGCTTCTCTTCAAGGCAGCAAGAGAGGAGGAGAAAGCATTGCCAAGCCACCAAAGGATCTGCCAGCAAATGTTTGATGAGACGCCACAGTCAAGACCGCAAAGTGGACGTGTCCCTCCCAGCCATGGGTGCTGCCCTCAACCCCTCCAGACCCCCTTGACTGCCCTGCTTCTGCCACCCCCAGTGAGGACTGAACTGGCCCTCTGAGAAACTTCCTTCAGGAGCATTCAGACTTTAAATAAGCTGGAAAGCCTCCTTGTACTCTTTAACACCACAAAGTGTTCCTTTTTCAAGACCAGAAGTGGGTTTCTGAGCACCTGTGGAATTTCTGACAGGCTGTGCAAACCTCACAGCATTGCAGGGGCAAGAAAGTATCCCCTGGATACAGCTGCCTACCACTGTTATAGACCTGGGCACAGAAAATAGCAAAACAAGAGGTGACACGATAGAGCCACCTTTAAATATCTGAAGGGATGCCATGCAGAAGGTAGAGCCAGTTTGGTCTCTGCTGCTCCAGAGAGGAGAAGATGAACCACTGGGTTCAGAACACAAGCAAGGAGATTCCAGCTGAGCCTTGGAAAGAAATTCATGATCATAAGAGCTACCCAGGAGGTGGGTACCTGCATTTGCAAGGAGTTGGACTAGACGGTGGGAAATGAGCATCGTGGAAGTTACCACATCCTCGAGAGGCGGCTGACTGAATGAGGCCCTTCCCAAACACTTGCAGGACTGGCACAACGGCCACTGAGACCTTCAGCGGGCTGGTACCTCATGGAAACCACGGAAGCAACCTCCCAAGGGAAACTCCGACTCCGGGACGTGTGTTAGGTGGCCAAGTGGGCACTGCATGGCCCCAAACTAGAGTACCTTTTTGGACTGCAAGTTCCATAGTCCCCCCGTCAAAATGGCCACTGCTGTCTAGAGATACTGGTTGAAATGGAACAGAATGTCTCAGCAGTTGCTGATTCTCTTTCTTTGGAGGTTTTTATACGGGGGCCGGATGACCATCTCTCCAGAGTGCAGTAGCTGTGAATTCTTGCATGGCAGAATGAGGTCGGAATAGATGGTCTTTGGGGGTATATTCCAACTTTACAAATAAAACCAGTTACAAAGCTCCGGGAAACACAGGATGCCATGATGAGCGGCGGAAAGGGGGCCATGGAAGTCCTTGTCCTTTCTGAGCCCCACTTGGGGTAGGTGAGGTCACAAAATGGTTTTCATTTCCTCCCTGCAACTACTTCCCTGACTTTTAACCCAGGAGATCTGCACGCATCCAGACAAGGCGCACCACAACGCATTCAACTCACTGCTAAGCCCAGGAACAAACTGGGCTAATCCACAGCCTCACAGCCAGTAAAGTCTCATTTACTAGAAGTACAACTTAAAAGCAGACACATACTTTTTTTAAAAAAAATGCTGTATGCACACCGAAGGAGAAATGAGATTCACACTTGGAAACATTCAGTGTCAGCACAAATGTTGTGTTTTATTGGCAACCTGTGAAAGATGAAACTGATTGATTTAGCAGCTCTGAGTGTGGCAAAATTAATGGACTTCCAGTCTTTTCATTAGCAGATGCCTTGGCATATTCAGCACAGAGGTGGCACCGCCTGATAAACAGCAAACCTGAAGCCCCACGTTGGCCGAGACAGGTCTCTAAGCAAGTGATGCTGGGGCTACCTTTTCCTCTTACAGCATAAGGGGCTCTGGGGGCCGGGGACTCTCCAAAGCTTGCATTTCCTTTTCTTCCAGCCCTTCAGCCCACTTCAGCTCTCTCAGCAAGGAATTGGGGGCTTCCTTGGCAAAGGTATAGAACAGCATATTCATTTAGGACAGTAAAAGCTGCTTGGAAGAGGGCCGGGGCAGGAATTTAGGATCAGAAGGAGGCTGCTGCCCTGGCTATCAATCCCCAAAGCAGCGTGTTTTCTCCTGGGTGCCTGCAAAGGTGCTGCTACCAGTCAGAAGCCCCTTTTGACCCATCTACCCTCTGCACTAGCATCGCCCAAACTCAGTTCTCAAAGCCAAAGATGCACAGGCTCAATGCTGGCAAGCCACGCAGCCTGCCTTGCGGATGTCTTTTGCAACAGCAGAAGAGAGGAGCTACAGAGAGATGGGTCCAGTCGCCAGGAACCCCGAGCGAAGGCTAAGAGGGAGGAAGCAGGAGACAGAGCCTGCATGTCAGGAGGCGCTTTTACCAACGCCACAAGGCTACTTTTCAGAAAGGTAAAATAGTGCAGCTAGGAATTATTTGGGGTGTCCCAGGACCTGCCTCATGGAAAGGGCTTCGAGGCACCTTAAATGGAGACTTGGCGTGCAAAGGATCCCGCCCAAGGAAGGGCCGGTCCAGTTCTCTCCAGTCAGAGGGAAAAGGACTGTCCGCGCCGTCCACGGTCTGATACCGCTTTAACTTCCACAGCTCCATCCTATGCAATCCTTGGGTTTGTAGTCTGGGTGAGGGACTTCTCAGCTCTTCCCGTGCCGCAGTTCAGGGACACGGACCACAGCAACCCACCAGCAAATGGGTTGTGGGTCCCTCCCCAACCCACAAATCCCAGGAGTCTCTAGGGTGCAGCCGTGACAATTAAAGGGGATTCACAGTGCTGTGACTGCAGAGTGCAGACACCCCGCTCCTCCATGAAAGTGGGGAACAGTGCACGGGAAAGGAGGAGAGGGGTGGTCAGAGTCCTGCCCCCGGTGTGGACGATGGGCTCAGCACCACCTGTCCTCGCTCTTTCCTCCCTGGATGGCCCTTTCCTCGCAGGGGCAGAGATGCCTCCATACTCTTCTCTTGGCTCTTCACTTGCAAGTGGCAGAAAAGCTGTTGCACATTTCTTAAAAACCAAAAAGCCATCTGGAGAAAGGACTCAAAGGCCGCACAGCTGGCCTGGAAAGTTGCTCGTTCACAAACAAAGCAGCCCTTTTAGATCCGCATTTCCACCCTTTCCCACTCAGTGGTCGCTGAAGAACTGTGGTTTTCCAAGCCTGAAGAACTTGCAGCAAGAGCAGGAACGGTGCTGGACTGCAGCTCCCACGATCTCCCACCTGCTGGCTATGTTGGTCGAGGCTGATGGGCATTGCACGCCAACGGCGTCGCCCGAGGGGGCCCACATTTCCCAGCCTACCCAGAGAGCCTCTACCGTGAGTCTTCAAGTGACTGGAGGGAGGGAGGCCGCTTAGCTACGATTAGCAGCAGAGAGTAAAGGCTTTACGGGCACAGTATCGCAAAGGCTACAGCAGCTGGCTTCTCCTCACGCGAGGTTTATAGACACGCCTCTCGCCAAACGGCCAAACCGGGAATCAGAGGCAAACCCTTCCGAAACGCCGCGCCAAGCCACTCGGACGCCGCACGATCGGCGCGACGCGCCCCACGCCCGCTTGCGCCGCACAATCCGGCCCGGCTCGCAAGCCGCACGGAAGGCAGGCCGGACGGACGCGGGTCGCGGGAAGGGAGCCTGAGGGAAATGGCGCACAGAGGTGGGGGCGGACGGGGAGGCCGAGACAGGCACAAGAAGCCCCAGGAGCTGCCGGGGGGAGACTCGCCCCATGTGCAAGTGAGCCTTCCCATTTCCAAAGCCCAGAAGACATTCAACCAATTGCCGTTCCTGTTTTTTTGGGGGGTGGGTGGGTGGGGAGGGAAACACGGCCATCCCCTCCTCACAGAGGCCAGGAACATCTGGCTGCTCAAATCTCTGCCTCGAGGAAGCTGGGGCCAGCAACTCCAGGCAGAGGGATTTAAAGGGGCAGCCAGTGACCATCCCCTTCACCCACCCCGTTCCAAAACGGCCGGAACGCCCGGGGAGCATCAAGGGAGCGACTCTGCCGGTCAGGGCCTGTTTCTGAAAGACGACAGCCGGGGCAGGGGGAACGGAAGCTGGGAGGGCCGGGGAGACCGGGAAGAGGTAGGAAAGGGCCAGCAGTAGTCACAAACGGGGAAGGAGAGGCGGAAGGCTGGGGAAGCCTCCCAAACCGCCCCCTTCTCCACAGAGTCCTGCTCCGTCTCCTCCCCTCCCCAAGCCCGGCTTCAGCGATCCCAACAGTAGTACACCACGAGTCATTACAGTAGACAGAAAAAAGTTCTCCGACTTTTGCTTCGCGACCAACGAGGCTACTGGGAACGGGCGGGGGGAGACCTCCAAAAACAGACGTCAAGGACGCCGGTCACTTAACGCGGGGCCTCTCCTCGGCCGTCCTCCCCGGGTCCCCGGCCCTCCACTCTTGTCCGGCCAGTTGCCAGAACGAGCACACAGATGGGAATTAGGTCTGGAACAGTCGGGCCAGCTGGCCCCGGAGCGGGGAAACAGCGGCATCTTCTAAGGGGCTAAAAGGCCGGCCGTCTTGCCTTTGACAACTCGGGCCTCTGAACGCGACAGCGACAGAAGAGCTCCGTGGGCCCGGTCGGGCGTGAGCAGCACGAGGCTCGGTTTCTCGGAAGCCCCTGCGCAGAAGGGACCGGGCACGCGCGGCTGATCTGCCCCGGTCGGCCACCATTCAAGGCCTTGCAAACCACAGGCCAAGGATCGCCGAGCGGACACGGGTCCCAGAGGAGGAAACCGGAGAGGGAGGAATCCACAGGTTAAACCCCCCGTAGCAAAGGGTGGGAGGGGCTACGCCAAAACTGGGCGGGGGAGGAGAAGATCCTGGTTTTGGGAGGGGGCGGGAGGCATCACCTCACGTGAGGAGGCCGCAGGTGGGCGGGTGGGCAGAGGGGCTGGCAGGGCGGGGGTCTACGGAGAAGGAGAGGCCCACGGCTCGCCCTCCTCCTCCTTCCCCGCAGCCGACAGCGGAAGGGCCACGGGTCCCCCTTCACGGCGGCCGACCCCGGCTGAGGCACGAAGGCGGAGAGCCGCAAACCCACCTTCCCCACGACAGTCCCGGAGCCCCCGAGGTCTGCTTTCTAGCAGGGAGAGGAAGGGACCAGCCAACCCCCCCAGAGACCCTCCGAGGGTTCTTCTCCGAGGGAAGGCAAAGCGGCCCCTCGCTCCGGCCGGGGATCCGGGAGCTCCCACCCGCCGCTCGCTTGGCGAGAGGGCGCGAGGAGGGCTGCCCCCCGCCCAGAGGGGACGCCGGAGGCTTCAGACCCACTCCTGGAGGGATCGCTTGCAGTAGAGGAACATGCGGGGCGGCCCCTTGCGCTGGAGCTGGACCATGATGTAAACGAGGCCCAGGATGCAGAGGAGGAGGAGCAGCAGCACCGTCACCATGACGATGCTCACGGTCAAGGGGTAATCGTTGATGTGCACCACCACGTCCACGTCGCCGGGGCCGTCGCGGGGGGGTCCCTGCTCCCTGTCCCCATCCGCACCGTCGCCATAGTCCCCCTCTCCGTCCGCAGCCGCCTCCTCGTCCTCCTCCTTCACCCCGGGGTGAGGGTCCGCCCGCTCCTCCTCCTCCTCTTTGTCCGTTCCGGGGCCGTCTGGGTTGAAAGGGGGCCGGCTGAAGTCGGGCCGCCGCCGGCCCGGGTCGGGATGGGCCACCACCTCCTCGCGACAGCCCATGAAGTCCCGCAGAATGGACTTTGGGTAGCCGGGCTCCGTTTTCAGGCGCTCGTTGTCAAATTTCCAGTACATTCTGCCTTTGTAGAAATAAGTGTAGGCTGGAAAAAGAGGAGAAGGCAGGGGCGGGTCAGGGAGGGCCTCGGGTTCTGCCGGTCCATTTATTTGTTAAAATGGTCGAGAGCAGAGCTTCGGGCTCAGGGAGTTAAGGGCAGCTGGGCAACACCACTTCATTAGCAACCTGCAGTGTTGCACAACAGAATCTGGATTGTGCCCGCATGCTTATCTGTGATACACAATCGCGTGCAGTGTGCAACAATGTGCAATTATTCTAAAGTTGTCGTCGTTTTGTTTGTACCGAGAATTTGTACCAAGAATTGGTACCAACTGTACCAAGATCAAGACAAACCGTGCAAAGCCTCTGCATAATTTTGGCCTTTGCCTACTTTACCGTAACAATACAGTTCCCTTTGCTTCCGGCATTGTTAAAGGAAAAAAGTTTGTCGTTAGCTTTCATCTCAAACTCCTCAGTTCACACGTTTGTTCCTCAGACTCCCCCAGTACACACCTGTGTGGGCTGGGTATTCCTCCCCCCACAACTTACTTGCATCTGGACTCAAGAAGACCCCCTTTGGCGCCGGGGGGGCGCCTGCCCACACGCTGATCTTGCGTGGGTAGCCCGGGTCTACCGTGTGGCTCTCCTCGTTAAAGCGCCAGTACCTGTGGGGAGCAAGGAAAACAAAGACCCTTCCTGGACTCTCTTCCTTTCATTCACTGATTAAAATCATTTATGTAGTATAGCAGTTGCTACGTGCCTTCAGGCCAACGCCAACTTAAGTAATCCCCCCCCAGGGTGAATGCCAGAAGGGAGGCGAAGACCCGGGCCTCCCCGGCTCGGGGAGGGCATGAGGCCGGGTTCTGCCTGCCCGCCACCCACCTGTCTCCTCGGAAGAAGAAGGTGTGCCCCGTTGGCTCCCACCAGATGGCAGCATCTATCTTGTCGTAGGGGATGCCCGCCCCGTAGCTGGTCAGGGGCTGCGGGTACCCCGGTTCCAAGTTTGCTTCCCGGAAAAGCCAGTACTGATTCCCTGGGAAAGAGAGACACGGAAAAGTCAGGCAGAGAGACTCCATTCCCCTCAGAAGGAGGCAGCTGGGGCCCGAGGTTGCACCGAACGACCCAGTCTGGCATTCTCTTGGCACCGCAGCCAGTCAGCTGCCCCTGAGGAAGCCTGCTGGCAGGACGTGGTTGCAACTGAGCCGACATCCTGCGTTCTCCAGGAAAGCCTTCCAGCTTCTGATACCACTCTGACAGGTAGCCGTTCGTGGGCCCATCCTCCATGAATTTATCCAGTCCCCTTTTAAAGCCATCCCAGTTGGCTGCTGCAATACCTGTACCTTGCAGCAGGGAGTTCTACCGCTTAGCAATGCATCCACGCCCGTGCTTCCAGTGGCTCTCTAGCCTTGTCCGAGGCCGCTCACCTTTAAAGAACGCAAATCGCCCATCCTGCCTCTCGTATGCAGCATCGATGTTCCCAGGGAGGCCCCTCCAGAAGTACCCCACGGGCATCGGGTAGTTGTCCAGCACCCGATTGTGGCGAACGCGCCAGAACCAGCGGCCCTAGAAGAAGAGAAAGGGAAAGAGAGGCTCAGGCTGGCTCCCGCTGCCCCGACTCTCCTCCCACGTGGCATTTCCACACGGCAACCCTTCCGCAGCCTCTCCGACAGCTTCCTAGAGCCTTGTGCTCACTTGCAAAGCAGGCAAAGGGGAAAGCCTAGATTTCTGCAAAGGAAACAAAAGGAGGCTCTTTCCATCACTGGGATCCGCATGCACTTTGGTTTCCTAATTCAGCACAGACTCCGTTTTGCTGGTCAAGGAAGACAGGCACCTGCGGAACATTTCAGGCAGCAGAAGTATCCATCAGCATCTCGAGTATCTCCTTTAGAGTTCAGACAAAAACCCGGAATGGACCGACTGCCTCACTGAGGTGGGGACCTACGACTCCCTCCCCCCTCGTGGTCTACAGAGCCGCCGGGAGGCAGGAAGCCACGTACCTTGAACACAAACATCTCCCCACGCAGGACGGTCACCGTGTCGAAGTCCCCGTCGCAGACGTTGGGCTCGGACCGGTCAGGATCGCCAGGCCCGGGGGGCCGGTCTGGCTTGCCGGGAGGAGGTGGTGGTGGAGGCCTGGGGGGCTTGCGGTCTGGCTTTCGGGGGACCACGGTGGGGAGTGGCTTGGTGGGCTCCGGTTGTCCCCCCGGAGCACCTGAGGAATAAAGGAAAAGAGGGGAGGGGAGAGAGAAGCAGAGAAAAGGGACACGCATTAAGGTAGGGGGGCCGCCTAGGCCTGAACCTCACACACGCGTGCACGCGGCGGGCAGCAAGCACTCACCGTACAGCTGCTGGATGCCCCGGCGGTCATCCTCCGGCAGCTGGAAGTTCTCCGTGTCCATCCACTGGTAGAAGGGAGCCATGATGGCACCGGGGTTGCTCGAATGCTCCAGTCCCAGCGAATGGCCCAGTTCGTGGATGGCCACTAGGAAGAGGTTGTTCCCTGGGGGCAACAGGCCGGTCAGTGTTCGGACGCTGGGGAAGGAAGACGCGGGTCCACACGACCCCGCCTTGAACTGGGGGCAAGCGCCTAACCTTAACCCCGACCCCAACTTCTTCCAGGCCCCACTTACTCCTCAGTACTGGAAGAACTACAAGGCGGAGAGGGGGATTCATCTGAGCCAGGCCAACCAGCCCAGGATCTGACTTGCGGCAGCCACGGCGCCCCCGCGTTGCTGGCAGGAAGCTCTCCCGGCCTTACCCGGAGACCCCTGCTATTATTCCCTAGTGGTCTCCCATCCAAGAATTAGCAAGTGCAACCCTGCTGAGCTTCCAAAAGCTGAGGAGGTTGGGCACGATGGTATGATCCGTTATTATTATTATTAAAAGGTTTATGCCCCCCCGTGTCAGGAGATCTCAGGGCAGCATACAAGCAAAGCCACTTTGAACAGTTACAAAAATTCAAAACTCAAAACAATTTTGCACAATTCTAATTTAAATAGCTGAAAAATATATTAAACAATTTAACAGGTTGAAACGGCTTTAAAGACTGCTTGAAAGTTTCTTAGAGAAGTGACCGATTGGTCAGCCATCTTGTTTTCCAGGGTGGTGTCATCACAAGCTGCCTTTGCGCTTGTGGCAAGCGAGTTTTAGGAACAGCCCCATCCTCGTCCCCCAAGAGACCCTTACCAGAGACGTCCGCATTCTCCAGGGTCCAAGACTCGTCCAGGTCAAAATGGGCATCGCCTCCCAGTCCAGGTCCCGGGAAGTACGCGTGGGCAAGAAAGCCTCCGACTCCGTCGAACGGAGAACTGTCCCCATGGAACCCGGAGGCAAAAAGCACCACGATGTCAGCTTCCTTCCTCCTTTTGTGCCCAATCTCCTCATAGGGTATCTCTTGGAAGACCACTTGCGTGGCCTCCTCCCACACTCGGAAAGCTCGGCGGACGGCATCGTAGGAGTGGAAGCGTCCCAGTTTCTCTGTGTAGTTCTGGATGCTGGCAGCCCAAAGAGGTAACCGGGATGGAGGGGAGAGGGGAAAACATTACCGCTAGTGGATGAGGAAAAGGAGGTTTGGAAAAATACGTAGACTCGCTCTCAGAATTCTCCAGCCACTACGGTCAGGCTGACTGGGCAGTTCTGGGAACTGGACTCCAGTCAACCTTTCCAAGCCCTGCTGTTACAGGTATGCACGGTTTGAGAACATCTGAAAAAACTGCTGGAAAAAAACAGATCAAAACCAGAACCAAAGTTGACTCCAAAGCAACTTCTGGTTTTCAAAAGTAGATATTTTTCTGTGTGAAACAGTGCCAGAAAAGGGGGTCCTCTGGGAAATTTGGAAGGCTGGGGGGGGGCTTCAAAGGTAGCCTTGGCCTTAGCAGCCAGAACACAAATCCCTCCCTCCGCCAATTTCTGGAAGCAGATGTAGCAGTAAGGCAGAAAAGCTGAGCCCGCTGTCAGAGTGCTACAGAGGTTTGCAGCAAAGGCCCGAAGGTGTGTCGCCCCAGCAAAAAGAGCCAGTTCTTACGTGGCACGACAGCAAAGAGATGAGCATTCAGGTTTTTGAGATGCTCCAGGAAATGCAGAAGAAGCGAGAGTGCCTTGTTGCCTTTTACACTCATCCAGAGGACACTTCTTTGCATTTTACCTTCCAGCCTCACCTGTTCCACTCAGGCTTTTGCCTCCTCTGTGGATGTTCAGGCATCGCACAAACCCATCTGGGGGTCTATGCTTCACCTGGGCTGATGCCACCTTCCTGGCCCAGGGCATGAAGGGGGAAGCGGGCGGCTGGCAGCAAAAAGAGAGAGGGAGAGACTGAGGGTCTGTGAAAGGGCAGGCGGCATGGATCGGCGCCAAGCACTATGCTTGGAATCCTGCCATTTCCCAGATCCTCCGTCTCTCTCAGCCTTGCATCTCATACACAATGCAAGTAGCAAATGAACAAGATGCGGGACGATTCCAAGAAAGTACTGTATTCCAAACTCAAAAGAAAAAAAATCCAAAATATGGACCACTTCTGGTCCCAAGTATGTTAGAAAATGGATACTCAACCTGTAACACATTTTTTGGTGCCAGTTCTATGGGGGCAGAGGGAGCCTCCTCAACTTGACACACCTGATAGCCCCAACACGTCTTAAGCCATTTCCGCACTAGGCTGTTATAGTGCGATGATTCCACTTTCAACATCCTCTAGAATTCTGGGGTTTGCAGTTTCGGGAGGGGCTGGCTGGCCCCTCCCGAAACTGCAAACCCCAGGATTCCATAGGATGTTGAAAGTGGAATCATCGTGCTATAACAGGCTAGTGCGGAAATGGCCTTAATCAGGGCACAATCCTCCCTGTCAGCTGCTCCCTGCTCATTGTTTGCCAAAGTATTCTGACTTCTGTAAATTCTTCATAGACCGAGCATAATTGGAATTCTGATTTCAGTGCCAGACTAGGACTCCAGGAGGCCAGAGGTCAAACCTTCACTCAGCTACGGAAAGCTGCTGGGTGGTTTTTGGCAAGTCACACTCTCTTAGCCTCAGAGAAATGCCAAATCCCTTCTGTCCAAGAAAACCCCATGATAGGTTTGCTTTCTGGTCGCCATGCATCAGAAACAACTCAAAGGTACACAAAAACAACAAAAACAAACTCTGTATGTCATATAAATTATTAAGCATCTTTATGCAAAATTGGATCAGTCACATTTTAAAGGACGGAATTTTGAAACATACAAAATTGTGTGGCTTAAGTTGAAATCCTACAGCAAGATAGCTGAAAGCTTACAGGACTGGACCATCACAAACCTCCACCAACCAGACTTACCTGAAAGTCAGGTGATTCTGGGACCACCTTCGCCCAGTCAGTGCGTACCGTTTCCGTCGCATGTTGGCCTTGACCTGAGCACCAATTTTATCCGGGACTCCACAACGCGGTCGTTTCATCCACCTAAAAATACGCACCAATGGGTGAAGAGAAGCCAGACAGGAAAAGAGAAGGGAAGGAGGCTTATGGAAAGATCTGTCAGGAATTCTGCAGCGGTTCAGTTTTCTTCCCAGCGCATCCCATCAAATTTTAACGTTGGCAGTTTGTGTGTTTTTAATTATACTGCAATCATTTTAATTGGTAAGCCACCTTAAGTCCCAGTTTGGGGAAAAAGCGAGAATAAATGAAGATTAATCACCACCACCAGAATGCCCCCTTTCTAGAGCAAAACCAGCGGCCGAGGACAGAGAATGGGAAACGGAGAGCCGGCATATCCAAAGAGTGGATGTTCCTTCACGGCGTCATCCTTTTCCTCCTGAGCCTTTCCTTGCAAAGCGTCACTTCACTCACAAGGCCAAATCCGGCTGCTTCCCCCGGTGCCCTTGAGGCAATAGCAGAGAGAGATGTGGGGGGGAGGGACTTACGCCGTCGTCTCTTCATCCAGGACCCCTGTCACCGTGATGCCGTAAAAACTCTGCATCTCGGATATGGCGGAGGAGAGGATCTGGGCCGAGCGCAGGGTGGACATCTGGGGGCTGGAGGGCGGTAGGTAGCCGTAGAAGCGCAACCAGGCCTGCGGAGAAGCACTGGCATCACCAGGCAGGACAAAAACACCAAAACCCATGCACAAAAAGAAAAGCCCCACAGACTCTGTTTTCTGCGGTCTTTTTTAAAAAAAATCCAAATCTTTATTCAGCATAGAATCTGGTCAAACATTCCACAGACAAAATCTCATACACACTCAGAAGGACATAAGGCAGTGCGTTTCAGTTCACTCCAAATAACATGATGTCATTTTCAGCCACCATATTGGACATTTTTTTTGTTTTCTTTGATCCATTTTGGGGAGATGGGAGGGTTCAGGTGAGCAAACTGTTGCCTTTTTAGCTGGCTTTGGGAAATTTTGCATGGTCTGAGGATTAAAAAAATCATCCTAAAATCATCCTGAATTTTTTTAAAAAATTGGGGAAGCGTTTTGAGAGGCTTCAGGGATTCCCTATGGGCTGCATTTAGGAGTCCCAAGGGCCACATGTGCCCCTCACACTTTGCCCCTCTCCCTATAACAAGTCCACAGTTGAATCCAGCGGCAGCAGGTGGCTCTCGTGTCCAGGGGCACTGGGTCTGCTCTGGAGTTTAGTCCAACCTTCAAAGGAGCTGTCCAAGGTGCCGAACCTTAAGGTTTTTTAATACCAGAAATGAAAAGAGGGCAGCTCCTGACTGCAAAGGCAAAACTGTGGATGCTGGCAAGGAAGAGGATTCCTAAGGGATCCATCCAAGCTGAGGCCCTCACAGCAGACAAGGGGCGGGGGGGGGGCTCCCATCTGGACGCTCTGGCCAGGGGCAGATCTCGAGAGCGGCCTGGCCTCTTAGCCAGGGCTTGAACGGGACAACTGTCCACCGAGAGGGCAGCAGCTGGCAGAGAGGGGCAGACACACCGCCGGCGCGGAATCAGAAGCCAGAGACGGGCAATCCTTTCCCAGGGAAACCGGAGATAAAGAGGAACAGAAGCATCGTTTCAGATTGAGTCTGCATTCAGGAACTGAATTCCGTCCTATTTCCAAAAGCCTAGAAAAGCTACTTTTGCGCTGTCTGGGGATGCTGGGAATTAAGTCCAAAAAGCAACTTTTCCAAGCTCTGTCCTCATAATCTCCGCTTCCACACACTTCTAAGTGCTAAAAACAAATAAGCAAAGTCCTATCTGGGGCACAGAACAAAAGCGTTTATGGGGTGACCCACACGATCATCCGGTCCGACCCCCTGACAGTGCAGTAATCCCCCCGTAGACACCTCCCCGGAGCCTTATTCCGAGCCAACGCGCGGCAGACCGGCCCCCCGAACAGCGGTGGGGACGGGAGGGGGCGTGGACCCTCGCCCGGGAGGGGGCCACGCGCGCACGCCCACGCCAGGGGGCTTCCCCGTCCCTCCCCCCCTTTCCCGGTCCATCCTCCCGATCTTCGGGGGAACGCGGGTGGCTCGGAAAAGGGCTTCTTTGGGACGCCGGCCCCGGAGCCCCAGCGCCCACCCTGGCTCCGGGGACCACGACGGCGGCAGGAACTTTCCCAAAGCTCCGGCCCAGAGCGTCCCTGGGACCCTCCCCGAAGGCAGCCGGGACACGCCGGGGCGGGGGGGGGCAACGGACTCCCTCCTCGCCGCTCCCGGGAAAAAGAGCGGGGGCCCAGGAACCCCCCCCCCGGCGCCGGGGAATGACCCCTCGGGGACTCTAAGTCCCAGCCTCCCCCAGCCTGCGCGAGACCCCCGGGCGGCAGGCCCGCTCGGGCGGCTCGGGCTCTTCTCCCGGGGGGCTCGGCGGCGCTCTGGGGCCGACGGTGGGCGAGCGGAGAGGGGCGCCCGACCCTCCGCCCGCCGGCCCGGCCTCGCGGGGCGCTGCCGACGCCGGCCCGCCCCCCGCCCGCCCTTGGTCTGCCCTCCCCCGGGCGCTGCGGGCGAGGCGGCCGGCCCGAGGGACGCACGGACGGACGGAGGGAGGACGGACGCGAGCCGCCCCGCCTGCCTTACCTCGGGGTCCACCTCGCCGGCGACCGGCTCCGGCTGCCGCCCTCGCTGCGCCGCCGCCGCCGCCGCCGCCGCCTCCGGGCCCCCCGGGAGCAGCAGGAGCCACGCCGCCGCCCGCACGACGCGGACGAAGAGGCTCGGAGGGGGCCGAGGCCGCCCACGCCGCCCCCCAACGCCGCCCCCCATGCCGGCCTGCCGCTCCTCCGTCCGAGGCCGCCTCGCTCCGGCCCCTCCGGCCGCCGCCGCCGCCGCCGCCGCCGCCCCGCTGCTCCTCCTCCTCGTCCTCCTCCCGCTGGGCCGGCTAGCGCGGCCGGCGGGCGGTGGCCATGGTCGCCTTTGTCCCCCCGGGGCTCCCTCCTCGGCGGTGCCGCCTCCGCCGCCGCCCCATCCGCCCGCTCCCTCTCCGGCCGCCCGGCGGACTCCGCGCTCCCCCCCGGGCAAGCGCCCTCCGAGCGCCCCTCCCCGCCTGGGCGGGCCGCCCGCCCGCCGGAGTCTCCCCCGCCGCCGCCGCCGCCGCCACCGCCGCCTAATGGTCAAGCGGCTCACTGCCCGGCGGCCAGGAGCAGCAGGAGGAGGAGGAGGAGGAGGAGGAGGAAGCCGGGCCCCGGTGCGGGGCAGGGAAGGCGGCGGCGGCGGCGGCGGCCTCCAGCGCCTCCAAGGGGGCCGCCCGACACGCCCGCCCTCCCGCAGCCGAAGCCCCCTTGCCCGTCGCGGGCAGAGTAGACCTGCTGGGGCGGGCAGCGTTGGCAGCGCGTGGCTTCGGTGGCCGAGGCGAGGAGACGGGGTCCCTCCGGCCGAGGGAGGCGACCCACCCCCGGGCCCCCCGCGCCCCCATCGGGGGCTCGGGGTCCCTGTGTTGGGCGAGGCTGGGGGCTCGAGAGACCCAGGGAGGGACACCCTTTCCCCACGGCGCTGCGGAGCCGGTGATGCTGCTCCCTGGGGGCGCGTCGGCCCTGCCGCGACGCTTCTCGGGCTCCCCGGTGCGGGGGCTGGCAATCCCCCCACCCCCCTGCCAGGGACCCCTACTCTATTAGTCCCTGTTGGTTGCGACTGTTGGCAGCTCTCCACGGACTGGCGGCCCGCGGGCACACCGAGCGCGACCGCCGGCAGGGCGGAAGATAAAGCGCGGCGGTGTTGCAACGCATACGCCGGACTCTCAGAATACGACCCGCACAACCCGGCCGCGGGCTTTGTCTTTCCGCAGCCCCCCTCCCCCTAGCTCCCTCCAGGGGGGTTGGGTCACAGCTCCCATCATCCCCAGCCAACTTGGCCAGACAGGCGGAGGAAGGCTGCCCTGCATTCCCCGTCCTAGAAAAGGCACCCGCTGAGGGTGTGGCACCCAACCCCAAGGGCTCAGATCTCTCCCGTGCTGGAGGGGGACCCCCGGCTGGCTCAGTGCCCCTTCCTGTTTTTTGGCTCTCCCCTGCTCCGGCCCAGACCCCCCGCTTTCCCCCTCAGCCCGGCTGGGTGCGTCGGGAACCTCTCTGAAGCCCTCGAGGGCAACCGTTTGTCTTGCGCTAGCCCCGGGGCCAGTGGAGCTTCTTAGGGATTCTGTTCTCTTCTTTCCAAACAGCAAAACCTTAGTGGCAGGGGGTTCGTAACTACCGCCGAGTGCAAAAGGACACAAGAACGTGGGAGACGAGCCCTTCTGGTATCTCACAGCTTTGCAATACTGCTTTTCACTTTCAGTATCTCAAAAGCACTTTCCTACAACAAAACCAAGAGCTCGCAACAGCAATAAAAACAAGGCCATTTGACATTCATTACAAGCCGGGGCGCCATCGCCCCTGAGAAACCTAACAGAGGAAACTGCCTGGGCAAACAAGCTGGCCTTTATTCGACCGCAGAGGACCGCCCGACACGAGGAGCGCGTCTAATCTCAAAGGCATGCAAGCGCACATTGAGCTCTGACCCCTTTGCTTGTTTGAATACCCAACTTGTCCTGGACTTTGTCCTTCCCAGGTGAGCCAGCAGGTTTCCCGCTGCTCCTGGGCAATTAAAGGACCCGGCTGTGTGTGCTGGTCGGACCACCACCCTATTCTTACTCGAGCGTTAAGATTTAGCCGTGGTTTGGGCCCGCTGTGTTTTCTGCTACACAACTATGCAGGATCCGTGGCCCACCAATGCAGACCGCTACCTTGTTTGGGGGGAGGCAACCAGGTGGCCCTAGGAAACCCCACAAGAAAACCACAGGAACGCTTCTGCTCAACCTGGAAAGCTCTCTTCAGCTAGCCAGGCCCTCCTCTCCACAGGAGTGGGGCTTGAGAGCACATGTTCGGCACATGAGTAGACCAAGGTCCTGCTGCTCCATCTTCTGATAGGATAAGAGACGCCAACCCCCCCAGAGGGCAGCTCCCAGCCCGGGTGGACAACACTAAGCTACTGACCATGCCGGTCCCCCTCCTGGCATCACAGTGGTGGGACTGGCTGGGAGAACTGGCCCATGGAAATGCAAAGAAGTGATGCCGGTATTATAGGACATCTGACCAAGGAACAATGCATCTGGATGTTGTAGACCGTACTCTTGACTACTGATCACGGATTCGTGATCCCTTTTTTAATCTCAGGTGAAAAGTCTTCTCTGTATATAAAAACAAGCGTCTTGATTTTTTTTAAAGAAACTAACCATCTCACTTAACATAATGCAGTTTCTCATGCCAATGTTACTGGAGTGCAAGCCCAGCATTTTCCGCTATTGGCTGTGCTGGCTCGATATGCTACCGGGACATGCAGCCCAGCAATATCTGGAAGGCTGCATGGTTCCCATGTCTGATATAAGGTCGTTATTACTCCAGCTGTCTTACCGTCAATCTGTTTCCTAAGAATTCCCAGCAGGGACTTTCCTGTCAGACTCACGTTTCACACACGCACGCTGACATCCTTATCTGTTGGCACTGATTGTGAGTTTTGTTTTTTCGTGGTCCATTTGTTTTTTACACTAATTGCAAGCTGCATCAGGTGATCATTTGTTGAAGCGGCTTATTTCTTTTCGGTACAAAGGAATAAAGCTACAAAGCCAAAAAACCCATTTATAATGCAAACTATCTTGTAGACCACCCTGGACAGAGTAACCTTTCTCGCGGGCTTTTAAAGGAGTCCTTCTCCCAATTCTTGTCAGCAAAGCTCAGGCCGTAAACGGCAGAGGAAACACCGTGGGTCTGTCGGAGGGGCCCAGAGACTTGTGCCAGCTGAGTCTCCCGAGCACGTCCTGCCATTCCGTCTGCTGATCTTGCTGGACGCGAGTTCAGTTCCTGGCAGCTGTCGCACCATTTGCTGCGGCGGAGGAGGGGGGGGGGAGAGCAACCGCTCAAAGCCTCAGAGGAGCTGGACCGTGCGTATCGTAACTCTGAGCTCCAGGTACCCGCAGGCACGCAAACCTTGTATCTGAAAAAGCAACAAACACGCCTGGCTGTAGGCCTGACCGGGGGCAGGTCCGCGCTCCCTGTTCCGAAGGCTCAGGCACTGCATCCAAACCCCTGCCCTATCCCTGCCGCAGGCCGTTATCCCGGCTTACGGGTAAATATCTGACCCCCTCATGGCTGGTCGGTTTGGGAGCAGCAACCTTTGAGTAACAGTGAAAGAGCAGGTAGGCTGGACCTGATCCTCGACAAAGGATGTGAGTCCAGACCCAGCCGCCTGCAGCTTTCCAAGCGGAAGGGCGTCAGTGATCCCGGCCAGTTCCAACACCCACTTTCTCTGCAGCCTGTGTGGAAAACCCACATGGGGAGAAGCGCCCCTACTCTCGGCTGAAAATAGGCTCTTCTCTCCCTGCCCTGCATTAACAAGGGAGGTGTAGCATATTTATAAGAAATATCAAATATATACGTCGTGATTTACTTTTGGATGTGCTTAAATTTTTTTAAAAAACCACTAACAAAGCATAAGACATGACAAGAATCATCTTGCAATCCCCTCCGAGGGTCTCCTCAGCAAGATTTTTTCAGAGGAGCTCTGCCATAGCTTTCTTCTGAGGCCGAGAGAGTGTGCCCTGCCCAAGGCCACCCACGGGGTTTCTAAAGCCAAGAGGAGATCTGAATACTGATCTCCCAGAGCCTGCTCAAACGACTACGACAGGCTGGCTCTCAGGCTTCCCAGGACTCTTTCCGAGGGCTTCCTCGGCTGGGTTTCTCTAGCAGAGGTTTGCCCTGGCCTTCCTCTGTGGCTGGGAGAACACAGGGTCACCCAGGGGGTTTTCATGGCTGATCCAAGGAGAATGGAACCCGGGCATCCTAGAGTCCCAGTCCGGCTCCTATGTGAAAAAAAACATTTATCTTTATTGTAGATTTTGATTTTTTAAAGACAAATAATTTATTCCCTGGACCAGTGCTGGCAATAGGGAGAAGCAAGGTGTCCAAGGCTTCTCTCGGAGGGACCATCATGAATCTGTTCTGAGGCAAGGCCCTGGCAATCATCCAAAGAGCCCACCTGGCTTCGTCCCACTAAGACAGTATCCTTTTAAACTGCACCCTGCATTTTCCACATGCTGCAACTCATCCCCAAAACTGCACCGGAATGAAACAGCTGCCAGAGTGGCACCTTTGAGATCACCACCAACACTTGCAAAAACAACATGTAGCAGAGACTTCTGGGAGGGAGGAAGCTGACACTGTCTTACTGTTGGAGCCAAGAATGACACCGGGGGCCCCCTGTGAGTCCGGAACAGCTTCTTTCAATCGCTTCTGTCATGGAGAAAATCACTGAGGGCAACCATCTTTGGTGGGTGTCTGCTGCTACCGCAAAGGGAAGGAGAAAAACTTATTGCCCGACTTGCAGCGGACTTCCGTCCCGGGAATTCGCAGGAGGTATGAAGAGTCCTCAAAGCCGTCCACCATCTCCTGGGAAAGAATCAAGGAGATGAGAGTTGAGTTGCTCACCAGGGGACAGTAGAGGGAGGCCTGGCATACAAATGCGGAGAATTTGGAGGTAGGAAAGTGACCCTGTTTTGGCTCACCCAGCCTGCTTTCAGTTGGCTGCAAGACCCAGCTAGGGTGGGGCTGCCTGGAACTAAGAAAGCATTTTGTGGCTGGGGACAACAAAGGGGCCGGAGCGCCCTTTCACCCACGCAGACTCATTTCTCTGTCTCAGCCTTGCCTTCTCCCTTTTAAGGGACTCATAGCTGCATGGAGGGCCAAAAGGCAGAGCTCCCCACTGAGAAAGGGGAAAACAGTCAGTGGCCGTATTTATCCTGAGCCTTCTACAAGTCTAACCTGATGCAGACACAGCCAGTTCCCAGTTCCCAAAGTCTGGGAACAAGACAATAAAAGAACAAGAATGACAGGTCTGAGCTTTCAAGGGCAATGGGGCTGTATTCTCAAAAGTACAGCCAAACTCTAGCCTCTGGCTTCTTCTGCCTTTTATAGGCCCAGGACCACTTGAGGCACGGGTGGTCCGAGGAACCTAATCTGATCATCTGAAGACCCTTCCTCTCACAGAGCTTGAAGAAGACAGGCTCATAATGTGACTCTAACATGCCCCTGGTCCCTCTGCCAGGCATGCTGTTCTTAAGCATCTTAGCCTCACCGGGGAACCTGTGACTTCGAAAGCTTCTATAGAGAGCTCCTGTGTCTTTTTGGCTGGTTCAGCGAAGGCATTAGCACAGTATGTACTCTGAGGATTAAAACAGGATCTTAAACTACGCTGGAAACCAATCCCCTCAGGAGAGCAGATTCCTCTGTTCACTCCAAGATGAGCACAAGACATACAGCTGAGTTACCTGGAGCTCCTGGAGACACCGGCTCTCGAGGGCTTCAGAGAGGTCTCCAACGCACCAAGCCAGGCTGAGGTGGAAGGAGGGGTTCTGGGCCAAAACAAAGAAGAGCCCAAAATCACCAAAGTCACACTGGGGATCCCTGTCCACCCAAGAAGATCTGAGCCCTTAGTGCTGGTTGCCACCCCCTTTTCTAGAAAGGAAAAGCGTGTAAGGAGAGCTGTCTGACCAAAGGCCCACCTCAGGGGTGGAAACCATGTGGCCCTTCAGGTGTTTTGTCGGACTGCAACTGACAACCATCCTAGCTAGCCTAGGCCATGGGGAGGAAAGCAGGGAGCTGTAGTCCAACAACTTCTGGAGGGCCTCAGAACCCCCATCTCTGCCCTACCATTCCCACAGTGGCCAAGCGCAAGACAAGACCGCCAACAGCACCCTTTGGCTTGGCCTCCCCTGCAACTGATCTCTAGAGGCAGGCTCCTTCTGAGAACGGAGGCCTTTGTTCCACAGCCACTGCGACTAGTCACAACTCTCCAAGCAGGTGTCCTTCACAGCCCTACCTGGAGATCTTGGAATTCACAGACTTCTCTCCAGCAAAAACTAAATCACAACAGCTGCTCCCTTCTAGGAGGCAGAACTTCTTCTTGCTTCTTCTTTTGGTGGTCCACTTCTTAAAATATTTTGCCTTGCTACTCATTTTGCATGACTCACCCCAAGAGCTGCTGAAGCAACCCAAGTAGGGCCCAAAGTACTTTATGAGATGGCCAAGGCCCTGGCAGCCAGAGCAGGTCAGAGGAATTCTGGCTGGAGAGCAAACACCCCACTTGAAGAGACTGCGGTGGGTTAGATTTCTGGAAGAATGGCAAGGAGTACTAGTGCGCCCTACACATGAATCTGATGTGCCTAAGGTATGTGCAATCCATTAAATGAGTACTTTGCTAGCTCATAAAACCAGCCTCTACTATCAACAAGCCAGTTTCTTGTGTGGCTGTGACTGGCTGAGCTATGCAAAGGTCAGCTTGCTCTGTGGAGATAAAGTTGGTCAGCTCTGGAATGCCTGGGAAACTGTGCTTTTTTTAGAGTGGCGTGGCTTTGCTCTTGGCCTGTGAATGTGCCGGTATTTTCAGCAGAGAAAAAGTATTTATGATTTGCACACCACCTTATCTCTGGGCAATGTCTGGTTTACTGCTGGGGATGCTGGTGGATAGCAGCCGTGACAAAGGGCTGCTTCTATCAACTGAAAGGATCTCTTAGCTGCCTTTGCTTTTGGGTGTTCTTCCCGCATCCCTTTTTGCAATAAGGTGTAATCAGTAAACCATCACTTTGTTGCACCTGCGGCTTCATTTCACTGTGACAGATCCCTGAATTTGGCTGAGCTTGGTCCCAAGTGGATCAGGACCCCAAAATGGTTATGGAGACCTATTCCCTCTCCACCCCCTCTGGTAACCCCTCCTCTCCTTTGGGAAATCTGCCTGTGCCTGGGGAGATTCAAAACCACTGTTAATACCTGGACTGAAGGTAGAAGACAGCTAGTGGAGGTGGGATCACCTGTTTAAATTGGTTGCCTTACATCTTCTCTCTCTCACTGACACATACACCACATCCCAGTCAAGAGTCTTTACGGCTGAGCAGCAGTTCAACATTTCCACTTCCTTCACCCCCTTCCCACCTGAGCCCCTCCTTGAAAAAGCAGGGAATTTCACCTTATAAAAAGTTGTCAGGCTAAACTCCTCCATAACTCTGTCCACTTCCGAAACCAGCTCCAAAAACTCTGACTGCCCCGAAGAGACCTCCAAGCCAATAAAGGTCCTGCACAAAGAGATTGGCAGAATATCTCAGTGCAGCTCTTGTGGGTTAAAACCAACCATGGCAGGTGTGTGTGGGTGTGGGTGTTTTGCTCCAGAAGGCAAGCCACGGAGAGCTGAAGGGAAGCCCCTTTAAGGCAAAGTATCAGGAGTTATTTGGAAAGTTGTGTACTGTGGCATTTTACTGGTACCCACTGACAATTAGCAGTAATAACTTCTTCAGATTAAACATGGGGAGCCAAAGCCAGCTCCTCTTCCCCACAGAAGAGGTGACCCTCAAAACGGAGTCAGAGAAGACACAGAAGTACCACACCCAATACTTTTCAGCATGTCATCCTCACAGGGAACTGTAAAGATCAATATACATGTTGGTGAAAGAACTCACAACAGTCATAACTGGATCAAAGTTCAGTACAAAGCAAGCAAGGGCTCTGTATTTCAAATTACTGAAGCCTTGGAAGACAATTACAGGTTAGACTGGCTTTTTTAAATGAGAGCCACCGTGCTGTAGTGCTTTGGGTGTTGGATTCGTGCTCCGGAGACCAGAGTTTGAATCCCCTGCTCAGCCACGGAACCCCTCTGGGTGACTCTCTCAGCCCCAGAGGAAGACAAAGGCAAACCCCCTCCAAAGAAATCTGGGCAAGAAAACCCTATGAGTTTTGTCTTAAGTCGGAAATGACTTGAAGGCACACCACAACAAACAGCTTTTTAAAAAATTAGCAGCTAGACTAGGACCAGACACACCTCATTTACAAACAGGCTGGTGCCAGCTGCACCCAAAGGAAGGGAGTTCCTCAGAACTGCCCTGTGACTGCCAGCTGTGGTGGCAGCTGTCTCCCATGCCATCTAGGCCAATGAGGGAGACGACTCACCCACAGCCAGGATGAGTGGAAGAGGAGATGAGCTAGAGCTCTCTCTCGGGGGTGGTGGCAGCAGTCCAGGTATTTGTTCAGATGTAGGAGATCTGGAGCAGAGAGGGTGGACCATAAGTGCTAGAGGCCGAAGGAGACCCTGAGTAAGGTTTTCTGGAGCTCCAAATGCCTGACCCCACCGCCTCCCCTACCCCACCACACTACAAGGCTTTTTACTTGGGTCGTGTAGATTTCTTCTGCACGACATCTGAAGGGACACCGTGTAGAAAATGGAGTGAGCTTCTTTTCTGCTGCTCCAGAGACGAGAGCACGGACTGATGGATTTAAATTA
The DNA here is from genome assembly GCA_030412105.1 of Cyclura pinguis. Classification (NCBI taxonomy): domain Eukaryota; kingdom Metazoa; phylum Chordata; class Lepidosauria; order Squamata; family Iguanidae; genus Cyclura; species Cyclura pinguis. The sequence continues at coordinate 1,025,205 of CM059607.1, forward strand.
CAGGAAGTTTCCACCAAAACACTAGGGAGCACTTTATAAAAAAATCATAAGAGCTGTTCCACAGTGGAACACACTACCTCAAGGGTGGAGGTGGGATCTTCATCTTTGGGGGTCTTTAAGCAGAGGTTGGGTGGGCATCTTTCACAGGTACTTGAATTGTGTGTTCCTGCATGGCAGAGTGGGGTTGGACTAGATGGTCATTGTCATGACTGGCTCTATTTTCCCACTCTCTTCCACTGACAACCTGCTTCTGTGGACATTCTGCTCACACAAGTACACCCATATTGTACAAAACTACAATACTGGCATTAAAAAAAGCACATGATGAGGGGCAGATCCACAGTCACTCACTCACCTGGTTTTGGCCTGGTTGGTGTAAACTTTCACTTGGTCCGCTTTGCAGATGAACCTGAAATGGGAGAGAGAGTCTGTCTAAGCTGGGAAGATGAGAAGCACAAACAAGAGTGAGGGGGATGCCACTGGCCGTGGAATGCCAGCCCCTGAATGCCAGCAGGGGTGGGCTCTGCACCTGTGCTCACATGGTCTCATGCCCCTTTGGGTGCGAGCAAGATGTGAGCCTCCCTCACTCTCTTCACAAAACACTTTCTTCCTTCCATCACTCTTTTAGTGATAGTTCCCTTAGTTTTTTGCCAGGATTTTCCCATCACAGCCTGAAATCACTGAAACCACTAAACATCTCCTTCCAAGGCTTGGCCCACAGAAGCCATCTCCTCTCCATGGGCCATAGAGCCATTTTGTACCAGGAAGGAGGCAGATCTCTATTCAGTCTGTAACACTTTGGGCTGGCATGTCCAGCCCAAAATAGTTTGTGCTTATTTAAAGAAACTCTTTACTACTTTACATCGTCAAAGGCTGCTTGACCTCTATATTGGCTGCTGGTGTTTCTGACTTACAGCAACCCTATCCCAGGGTTTTCTTGGCAAGATCTCTTCAGAAGGAAGTTTTCCATTGCCTTCCTCTGAGGCTGAGAGAGGGTGACTTGCTCAAGATCACCAGGTTCCACAGCCAAAGGGGGATTCAAGAATCCTGGTCTCCCCAAAGCCTAGTCTGGCACTCAAACCACTGCATTATGCTTACCACTGTATGTTAATTAATATCTGAATTGAAACTGTGTTCAGTCACACAGACATACATCATTCCCTCTACATCTTGCTGATTTTTAAATACTTGTTATCTTTTCATCTTCTAGTGTTGATGTCTTCTGAACGCATGAGTTGTTCTTCTGACGTGTGGTTTAAATTCACTGTAACCAGCATCATGTAGTGGTCTGAGCACTGGACTATGATGCTGGAGACCTGAGTTCAATTCCCCATTCAATCATAGAAACTCACTGGGCATGTCACGCACTCTCAGCCCCGAAAACCCCATGATAAGTTCACCTTAGGGATGCCATAAGTTGGGAACAACCTGAAAGCACACACAACAACAAAGCAATTGTTCTCAAGGACTTTGCCTGTGATCTCTGAGTTCCTTAACCTTTTGGGTATCAGGTCTTCCTCAGTTCTTGGAATATGGTGTTAAATGAAGCTTTGTCCACATCTGCTCTGCATACATGTGGTGTGCTTGCACTTGTCTAAGTAAGGATAGCTGCCAGGTGTCAACACGCAGTGTAGAAAGGGGCAGCCCGAGGTCCTGAGGGGCCTTACCTGGGGAAGGAGGCCAGGCGTTCCTTGAGTGACTGGACAAAAGGGTTTATCCAGTGATAGCGCAGGACCACCACCTGAGAGAGGCTGATGTGGAATTCAGTCACCGGGGTCAGCGAAGGCACATATGTGCGAGCGTGAAGCAGAAGGAGCTCCAGCAGATCCAGGAAGTCCTCCTCAGCCTCGTCTGCAGAGAAAGATGGAATGAAAGCAGATCACCAGGAGGGGAGGAAAGTGCAGCCTGGTGACAACCCACTGGCCGTGGGCTGCCTCAACCACCTTCAGACCATTTCCAGCCTGGGGTAGAGTCGGACTGGGGGCAGGTGGCTCAAGAAACTTACAAGGTACAAAGACGTGTGTTGCCCAGTTGCCTCGCTCATGGGGAAAGGTCCTGAGGCGCCCTCCATGTTTGCTGCTGTCATCCACCACTGTTTCCTTCTCCTCTTGGTCTCTGAACATACTTAGCACACTGTCTGGCACATGCAGTCGGGGGGTAGATACACTGAAAGACAGACCACGATATAAAATCTCCTAGCCTGCTCTAAATAATCCTCGTTTGGAAAAACAGGACTCCCAGGACTCAATGGACTTCCCCGGCCATGAGGCAGCTGTAGCATGAGGGTCTACAGTCCTATCTCACAACAACAACAAAAACCTAGGAAACAGAGTTGTCATCTTATTGCTGTTGGTGATGATGGCAAGGCTCGATTAAGGTGGTTGAGATCCTGACACAGTTCCAAAAATAAAGCCACCTTTCTGCACACGTGTGGCCTATTCCACGATCGGCGGCATAAAAATTAAATTGTTTTAAAGAACATATTTATTTTGATTTGCAGGGCTCCTTGAGTCCTGGATTAGGAAAAAGGCAGCATATGAAGAAATATAGCAAGAACAACAAGAAACAGAATGAAATACAAAGTACAATAGACTGCAGCACACAAGTATTGATACATGAGCCCAGTTTTCAACCTTATAGTGCCAGTGAGACTAACAGCGCTGACCCCTTGTGGTTTTCATTCGTTTACTCAAGCAAGATACAAAATGCCGACGGCAACAGAAGCCTCAAAAAATACAACAAGTGGCTGTGGAAGGAGGGGAAGCAAACATATTTTCCCTTCCCACAGTGGGACCCCTGAGCCTGTGAGCAACCACACCAATTGAACTATTCTTAAAATACAATTCAATCCTCTATACATATGTCTTCAAGTTACCTACTGACTTGTAGTGACTGCATGAATTTCACAGTGTTTTCTTAGGCAAAGCCTCCTCAGAGGTGGTTTTGCCACCCTCTTCCTCTGAAATAGAGCCTACAGCCCGTGGTATTCCTTGGGGGTCTTCCATCCAAGTACTAAACAGGGCTGATGCTGTGTAGCTTCAGAGATCAGACAGGACCTTGTGCCCTTGAATTATTTGAGCAGATACTAAAACTCTTAAAACAGATCTGTTAAAATACAGAAGATGCAGAGCGGTGACTCTTTCCTTCTTCTGCATGATTTTTTTAAAAGCCACCTTTGTCTGATGAAGAACCCAGTAAGCTTTGAAAGCTGACAGGATGGATTTTTCCACCTTCTGATTGGCCTTATAAAAATTACATTGGAAGGGAGGTCATAATGTCTTCCTGGCTGGCCTAAGAAAGGTTACCAATACACTGACAATAATAATTAATAACATACCGTTGAGATAATCATGTTTTTTATTATTTTTATTAGAATAAAACATGTGATATATAAGAAACGTACACAAGAAGAAAAAACAAACAGAACAACAACAGCAAAAACACCTAAAAGAACAAAACTGTACAAATATCATTACAAACTAAACAAACTAATCAACCTACCCAACACCTAACTAAAACAAAGGCGGATTCCAGCCCTGTAGCAACCAGCGAAACGCAAGCTAATAATAATCCTGCCTCAGTAACCTATTATAATATATTGTAACATTTGCTGTTTTTAATCTAAAATGTGCATACGATATTATTAATAGAATATTACTAATATTTTCAATGTATTAACTGATTCTAGACTATTGAGATAATCATGTGGTTTACAATGATTGGTAACAATCTGACAACGCTATTGTAACAGCTCTAATAACAACAGATTATATTGACATAACTGCAACTATAACATTGATAATCTTGTAACATTGATAAACACATTAGTAAAACCAGCTGATAACAGGATATAACTATAGGAATAGAGGGAATGCTCATCAAATTTGCAGATGACACCAAATTGGGAGGGGTTGCTAATACGCCAGAGGACAAGATCAAAATTCAAAATGACCTGGACAGATTGGAGAGCTGGGCCAAAGCTAACAAAATGAAATTCAACAGAGAGAAGTGTAAGGTCCTGCACTTAGGTAGGAAAAATGGAATGCAGAAATGTAGGATGGGGGACACGTGGCTGGATGGCAGTACGTGTGAAAGGGATCCAGGAGTCTTAATAGACCACAAGCTGAACACGAGTCAGTAGTGTGATGCGGCAGCCAAGAAAGCCAACGCAATTCTCGGCTGCATCAATAGGAGTCTGGTGTCTAGATCGAGGGAGGTACTGGTACCACTCTACTCTGCTTTGGTTAGGCCTCATCTTGAATCCTGTGTCCAGTTCTGGGCACCCCAATTCAAGAAGGACATGGTAAGGCTGGAGCACGTCCAGAGGAGGGCGACCAAAATGGTGAAGGGCCTGGAAGCCATGCCCTATGAGGACAGACTTAGAGAGCTGGGTATGTTCAGTCTGCAGAAGAGAAGGTTAAGAGGGGACATGATAGCCATGTTTAAATATTCGAAGGGATGTCACGTCGAGGAGGGAGAGGGCTTGTTTTCTGCCACTCCAGAGACCAGGACAAGGAGCAATGGATTCAAGCGGCAGGAAAGGAGATTCCACCTGAACCTCAGGAAGAACTTCCTGACAGTCAGGGCTGTCTGGCAGTGGAATAGGCTGCCTCCATGGAGTGTGGTGGAGTCTCCTTCCGTGGACGTTTTTAAGCAGAGGCTGGACGGCCGTCTGTCGGGAGCGCTTTGAGGGAGTTCCTGCATGGCAGGGGGTTGGACTGGATGGCCCCTGGGGTCTCTTCCAACGCTACATTTCTATGATTCTTTGATTCTATGATTCTATACTGATGAAAATAAATGTGATGACACGTACAACACCACACGGATGGTGACAGTCTAACGCTGACCCAACGGCACTGGGAATAGCAACTGACGACAGTCCGTTAATACTGCGCACCCAAGTTGAGAATAACAGATAATCCGCCAGCGTCGATTGGCTGTATCGACGATGACGATAATAATGATAATCTGTCAAAGCTGATATACCCACATCGATTAAAATAGGCTGGCGGGAGCGCCGGGGAGGGGAGGACGAGGCCTCTCCGGCTCTCGCCCGGCCGCCGCCGCCAGCGAGGCTCCCGGAGCCCCGAACTGGCTCGGCGACGAGCGGAAGGGAGACCCGCCGGCTCTGCCAGAGCGCCCAGCTAGAGGAGGCCTACCTGGAAGGGGGAGAGGGAGTTTCAGCGCCAGCGCCAGCGCCGCCGCCGCCGCCCGCGGAGGAGCCGCCCTCGTCTTCCGAGCCCGAGCTGCTGTAGGCCACCAACACCGCCCCGCTCATGACCGGACCGGCCAGCTCAGGAAAAAGCGCGGCTACCGGCAGACGCCTAGGCCGCAGCCCGCGCCTGCGCAGAACCGCCGCTACGTCGCTCCCCGCCCCGCGCGAGGCTTTGACGTCACTCGGAGCGGCGTTGCCGCCCGCCATAGAGCTATAACCAAGTAGCATCCACGAGAGGAGGCAGCTTTCGGGTTCCCTTTAGAAGCGTTTCCGCACTGAGGTCTCCGTCTCTCTCTTGCCCCCGGCTCTTCCTTGAGCGCGTCGTGACCGGGCGGAGGAGGCGACCCCGGGACTGGAGGAGAGCGGTCCCCTAAGCACTAGGCGCCCCTTAAAGTAGCCAAGGAAGAGGCAATAGAATCTCAGGCGGAGGAAGGAGCGGAGCACGGGAGACGCAGTTTCAGATCCTCACTCAGCCACGCAGACTCAGTAGATGAACTTGACTCAGTCACTCTCTCTCGGCCTTTGGCCTGCCTTATAGGGAGGGAGTAAAGTAGGGAGCTGGAGAAGAGCCAGGCACATCTCCCTCACAGGGCCCCTGTGAAGGCAAACCTGGGAAATGAATAAAAAGCACTAATAATTCCTGGCGCAAAGACCCCAAGGGTGCCCCGGGGCAGGGGGCACGCCGACACCCGCAAGCCGGAGGGGATCTAAAGGACCACCCGGTCCACCCGCCCCCCGAGGCACCCTTGAAAGAGAAGTTTAAAACCTTTGATGAAGAGGAGCCCACCCACTCTCTTGCAGGCCAGAATCCACCCCCCGCCCCGTGGCCAGTCTAGGAGAGGATCCATCCGGCACCCAGGGCCAGGGGGCTCCCGGTTGCTCCTCTCTGGGGGTCTTTGCCCGCTGGTTCCAGGTGGGCTTGTAGGCCCCCCTTGCAAGGTCCATGCCAGGTATGCATAAAGAGAGCGAGAGAGAGAGGGATTGACAGTCTGGAGCAGGAGCCCCACAGCTGCTGCCTCAGAGGCAGAAGGAGGCAGTTGGTAGCAAAACTTTTTGGTTTTTCGGAGGGTTTGGATTTGAGATTTCCAGGTAAGGAGCCTCAGCCTGTACTATAAGCCACCTTGGGCCCCATATTAGGAGGATGGCTGGGGTATAGGGGAAGACTGTACACTGCCTTTCTTGCAGAACTGGGATTCAGGGCATCTTGCAAATCAGAACAAATTCAGTATAGTTCAAGAATACAACTACCGACCTTAAACGACAGTTAAACTTTGAGCAACGCTAAAAACAATTTAAACTATACGTAGGCCTGCTTCACTTCACAAAACTTCTCAGAAAGAGGGTGTTTTCACAAAGCCTTTTTCCTCCTCATCCTCCCTATCTCTGGAAGGGTCTTTTTTATTTTTAGCAATGGCAGTACTGGAGGGATGGAAAAAGACTTTTGGTGCCTGGTTGCAGGGGCGTGTCTGCAGTAAACAATTCTCAGAAAAGCTTGCGGAAAGAGAAAGAGTGGAATTCTGCTTTAGCTGACCCTACTTCAGCCCCGTGTGGCCGCCTGCCACAGGCAAGATAAACAGCAGCTGCCTCCAGAACTAGTTCCTGGGCATGTGCGAATGGCATAACGGAGGGGAAAGGGGAAAGCCAATCAGCCTTCTTTAACAGTGCACCCAATATGTTTAAAGAAAAATCATAACTCTAAATGGCCACCAAACTGGAAATCGTAAGTAAAGAGGAGGCTGCTGAAAGATCACAAATGATTGCTGGATGCCCTTCAGAAGAAGGCTTGAGGCACGCAGAATGATTCTGCTTGCTTGGTTGCTTCATTTGACATGTGCATATTGACAGTTTTGAGTAAGAAGTTTGCTGAGAGATGTTGAATGGCACTTTTTTGAGGTGCAGGAACCCATCCCTAGTCTGCCCATGTCATTCCTGCCTCCGACACCAAATTTTCTGTTAAAGAAGCCATGCCCGCCAACACATTGCCTTTGCTAAACTGGGGCATACCCGTAACTAAAAATGTGAAAAATCAGTTTTACCAAACAACCTGAGGGACGTATACAGTAATGCAGCGGAGTATTGCAGATTCTTCAAGCGTGTATATATAGCACTGGGTGAAATTTGTTCTTTTTCAGCCTGTCTGAGACTGAAACCTTATCAGTCCTGGTGGCTGATGTTAGCGAAACCTCTTTGGATTTTAGCCTAAACGGGACCCATCCAAGCTGCTGGTCCTGCGCCACTTAGGATGGGTTCAGGACCCTGGAGAGCTCCTCTAGAGTTCAGACTAAACCCAGGAAGGGTTCACAGCCCCACGGGGATCGCCCACCACTCCCCTCTCCTTCCTCTGGGGCCGCAGAAGGGGGGCAACGGGGTTTGTGTAGGTCCACGCCTGTGATCCATTCCCTTCTGACCCTCTGGGTGGTATTAACGTGCTTTAATGTGTTTAAATGATGTGTGGTGTAGTTAATAATAATAAATTTTTGTTTGTTCCCTGCCTCTCTTCAAGGCTCAAGGTGGGGTACAACAGAGCTTAATATACAATTAAAAACACATTATGATTAAAATGCACTAAAAACATAAAACCATTCAAAATACAAATGCGTCGTAATTAAAAATACATCCTAATTAAAAATAGAGTGGGTAGGCCTGCTGGAAGAGTGTTAGCGAAGCTGTTTTAAGGTGTTTTGTTAAAAACGCTGACCCTTTCCTAGGAAAGGCCGGTCGGGGACACTCGAAACATTCCAGGCATCCTTTTGCGAGTTAATGAAGTCGCCGTAATTAGCGGGGGGCGGGGTATAACGGCGCGAGGAAATCTATGGATTCCCACGGAAAGGTTGCGCCCTCGTTTTGGACCGCGCCGCCTAGCAGCCCCCGAGGGAGCCCTGCAGGAGGGGCTGGCCGGGGATGCTGGGAGCTGCAGTCCGGCCCGAAGGAACTTCTCCCGGGAAAGCCCCGCGGAAGTTTCTCCCCTCTCCGGCGTTTAAAGAGACGCGCCGCAGGCCCCGCCCCCGCCCCCTCCCCCCGCAGTCTCCTCCGCCGTCCGGCGCCGCCGCAGTTCTCCCCGCGGTCCGGCAGAGGGCGGCCCCGATCCCCCCCCCCGGCCCGGACGCCGCCCCTTCCTGCGAGGAGGCGCCCCTCGCTCCCTCTGGCTGCCTCTCGCTCTCGCCCCGCCGGAGCTTCGCTCTGGGTCTCTCCGTGCTCCTCCTCCTCCTCCTCCTCCCCCGCGCCCGGAGAGGGGTGCGCTGGGCCGGGCGAGGCCGCTACGCCAGGCCGGGGATCGGACGGCCGCGACTAGGCCGCACCTGGCACCTCCGAGGTAGGGAAGCGGAGCCGCTGCGAGGGGGAGCACCGCGGCTCCGATCCACCCCGCTCCTCCTCCCGCTCCTCCTTCCTCCGGGCCGCCGGCCCGCCGGCCGGCCCGTCCGTCCGTCCGTCCTCCTCTCCCTTCCCTCCTTCCTGCGGAGGCTGGCCCGGCCCGGCCGAAGCCCCGCCGCCGCGCTCGGGAGACAAAAGGCGGCCCGGCGGCCGCGCTCCCCTCGTGGGCCCGGCTGGAGGGCGGCGGCGGCGGCGGCTGGGGGCCCGGCGGACGGGCGGCCCTCGCGGGGCTTCGGGGGCCTTCGGGGGGCGGGAGGCAGCCCGAGCCCCTCGCCCCCCCGCTCCTGCCGCGGCCCCCCCGGAGGGAACGGGGTTTGCTCCGAGGCAGGGCACGCGGGGCAGGGGGCCACGGGGGTGATTCCGAGGCAGCGGGGGTTACCCCCCTCGGGGCGCCCCCCGGAAGGCCCCGAGGGAGGGTCGCGCAACGCAGCGCTCGACGCAGCGGCAACAGCCCCTCTGGCGGCTGGCTCCCCGCCTGGCTCGGGGTTACCCTCCCTTCCGGGGGCAAGACCGGGGTGTCGGAGAGGGGGTTACCCCGAGGCGGGGCGGGCCCCCTTCGTCCGGCCCTGGCGTGGCCCGCGTGCTGCCCGGGGGCCGCGGGGGGCCGCGGGCTCTTGGCGGCCCTCCGGGAGGACCGGCGGGACCCTCCCCCCCCCGTAGGGGTCCGCGTGGGATGAGGGCGCCTCGGCCCCGCGCTCTGCCTGGGGGTTTCCCCGCCCGATTCCCCCCCTCTCTGGGGTTCCGCCTCCCCGGTCCCGCTCCCTTGGACTGCGGTCCTCTCAGCGAGCGTTTTAAAAGGCCTCTTTGTGGCGCAAGGAGCTCGGACGGGAGAGGAGAATCCGGGGTGCGGCAGGGAACGAGCTCTCTTCCGGGCGCGACGAGGTGGTCGGGGTCAGCCCCGGGCCCAGCCCACGGGGCCAAGTGGGAGGGCGGTGCGGGACCCCCCCCCCCGTCCACTGGGCGGAAGGGCCCGCTCCTTTTCGCACCGAGGTGGGGCTTGAACTCTGCGCGCGGTCCCGGTGACATCAGTTTCCAGTTGTTTCCAGATATTTATAGCTTGCTCTCCTCCCTGGACTCCTGGGGATATAGGTGTGGCCGGGCAACACACGCCTGAGGGATGGAACTTCTGTGGGGGAGGACTGCGGCCGGGCGAAGGTATGGTCTGAAGGGCTGCCTCGGCTGTGACCCGGTTTTTTTTACAGCCTCCCTCTCAAAGCAGTAAGTAGCAGTTTGTGCTGAGGAGGCAAAGTGACAAAATCCCACATAGCTTTCGTCTCGCATTAGACGCGTACTTTTCGTAAGGGAATAAACGCCTTTGGCTGAGGTGCTGGACAAAGGAGAACCGTCAGAGTGATGGAGATCTGGGGGAGGGAGGAAGAAGAGGAAAGAGCTGGTCCCGGGAGGCAGGGAAAGGATTCACGTTTGCTCCTGAAATACAGCGAGGAGGAGAGCTGGTTGGTTTTTATTTCGCGTCGGGGTGTTAGGAAAACCGACACTGATTCTTCGAGAAGTGGAGCGTGACTTATAACCCGGCAGGAGGGAAATTGTACGAATGGTCTCTCTCTCTTTCTGCATTACCTTCACAAGTTATTGAATCTGGCAGCTAATGGAGAATATGGGGTGCATATTTTCTTTTACAGAAATACTACTGAGAATAAAGGTCTCACAGTTCTTTCAGGAAAGGGCGGGTTTCAAAGAGAGTTAATTAATCAACTCAGAAAAAAAAATCTGCTATCCCATGACTAAAGCGTGTCTGCATGTATTTATCACCTTAGTATGCTTATTATGTATGATTCTTTGTTCTTTGTTACTGATGTAGAGGTTTAGCTTGGAGACTTAGGCCATCCTAAACACCCTGGCTGTTATCTGACCCTGAAGCTGAAGCAGGAGTGGGGAGTCTGCCCGGCCTCTTCTGAAGACATTCCTCTGTATATGGCCATCTGGCAAAGGGTCCCGAGGAGTGTGGCCACCTAGGTGTGGCTGTTCTAGGGTGGCCCGGGTACCTTCTAGCAGCAGTGATAAATGCCACCCCCGTCTCCAGCTTTTCCTGTGGAAGGAGCCAGTAGGAATGCAGGGGATCCAGGCAATAAAAAGCCAGGCTGCTTGCGTCTCAGGCCCATCCAAAGGATGGCTGGCTGAATAGATTCCTTCTTGTTGGTAAATTGTCACAGATTCTTACCTCTTGTGTTTCCGTCACTTAACAAAAGTTACCTCCAACAATTCAGGCAGAAGGTCTGGAAGTATCCAGTCAACAAACTTAAATCTGGTGTCAGGATTAATACTTCTCTGGTGACAAACCCTTCAAAATGGAATTTTAGCACGGCCCTGTATTTCAAGGCTGTATGGCAGATGAATTAGATGGGGTATTGTAAATCTGACAGGCTGTGAACAGTAGCTGAGTATTTCAGTAGGAGAGACCTGAGTTGAGGTGAGATCTTTGGACAAAATTGCCCCCAAAACTGAATCTGCATCCCCAGCCACTGGTTAGTTGCGGTTATATATATCCAACCTTTCAGGACACAAACATTCACAGAATGGCTCACAAGTAACATGCAAATACAAGAAGGAAATCACCGTAGTAAGAGGGAAGTGTATGTCAAGATCCTTCTCACATCAGGGTGGCAGTTGATAGCTGAAGGTCCTGTGAGCAGAGACCTGCTGGACCAAGCACCCGGTGTGGTTCTTGCTGGCCATTCTCTTCCTTGGAAACGTCCACAGGTGGCATGGCCTGGGGTGGGGGTGGTTTTGGGGAGAAGCGGCAACTGCTCCTGATCACCAGGGAAGATGGACTCTCGAGCAAGATCAATAGGGTCTCATTTGAATGCTCCCTTTCCTTGCAGATTCTCTTCCTTGATGTGCGTTGCGGAACAAGGCAAAGGGCCCTCGGCATCGTACAGGATGTCCCGTTGTCAGCCGGTGTTGGCCCCTGTGTGAAGCGTTCCACTCGCGGCGGGAGGGAGAGTCGCCATTCCTGGTGCCACAAGCTTGGGATTGTCAATCGCCGGGCGTCCAGATCTTCCTAATCGCTGTGCCCCCGTTGAGAAGCTGAAGCCCTTATTGTGGAAACCCCGGTTCCTTTTCCCCGGCATGTCAGAGAGCTGGCAGCAGCAGCCGCCGCCCCCGCAGCAGCCGCCGCCGCCACCCCCTCACCATGCTGGGACGGCTGCCCTGCCGGAGCACCCCATCCCTTCCAGCGCCGTGGCGGAGAACCCCCTGGGCTGCGCCGTCTACGGCATCCTTCTCCAGCCGGAGCCCAGCGGCCTGCAGCACCACCCCCCCATCCCTGCTGCCACCGGCGGCGGAGGCGAGCCCTCTCCCAAGTGCGGGGTGTGCGGGCACGACCTGGCGCACCTCTCCAACCCCCAGGAGCACCAGTGCCTGCAGGGGGGCCACGACCGCTCCTTCCAGTGCACCCAGTGCCTGAAGATCTTCCACCAGGCCACGGACCTGCTGGAGCACCAGTGCCTGCAGGTGGAGCAGAAGCCCTTCGTCTGCGGCGTCTGCAAGATGGGCTTCTCCTTGCTCACCTCCCTGGCCCAGCACCACAACGTCCATAACGGCAGTGCGACGGCCGTCAAGTGCTCCATCTGCGAAAAGACTTACAAGGCAGCCGCCACTGTGGCTGCCGCCCCTGAGGAGCCTGCCCCACCTCAGCAGCCAGCGGCGCTCAACCGGGCACCCGTGGAGAAGCCCTATAGCTGCTCCATCTGCCAGAAGCCCTTCAAACACCTCTCGGAGCTCTCTCGGCATGAGCGGGTGCACACGGGGGAGAAGCCCTACAAGTGCAGCCTCTGCGATAAGAGCTTCAGCCAGTCCTCGCACCTGGTGCACCACAAGCGCACACACAGTGCCGAGCGGCCCTACAAGTGCACCGTCTGCGAGAAGGCCTTCAAGCACCGCTCACACCTGGTGCGCCACATGTACGCCCACTCCGGGGAGGCCCACCTCTTCCGCTGCAACGTCTGCGAGCTGCACTTCAAGGAGTCCTCGGAGCTGCTCCAGCACCCCTGCACCCCCAGCGGGGAGCGGCCCTTCCGCTGCGGTGCCTGCCACAAGGCCTTCCGCCGGCCCTCTGATCTCCGTCAGCACGAGCGCACCCACAGCACCGAGCGGCCCTTCCAGTGTGACCTCTGCCAGATGAGCTTCAAGCAGCAGTATGCCCTCATGCGCCACCGCCGCACCCACAAGACGCTGGTTGCCGTGGGTGGCGTGGCCAGTGCCGCTGTTGCCGCCGCCGCCGCCACCACCGCTGCCGCCGCCACCCCTTCTGGGGAATCGGAGATGCAGACGGGCCCCTTCAAGTGCTCCTTGTGCGAGAAGGGCTTCGTCCAGCCGGCCCACCTCCTCTACCACCAGCACGTCCACGGGATCGAGAACCTCTTCAAGTGCAACGCCTGCCAGAAGGGCTTCAGCCAGTCCTCGGAGCTGCTGCGCCACCGCTGCGTGCAGAGTGCCGAGCGCCCCTTCAAGTGTGCCGCCTGCAGCAAGGCCTACAAGCGGGCCTCCGCCCTCCAGAAGCACCAGCTGGCCTCCCACTGTGCCGAGAAGCCCCTCCGGTGCACCCTCTGCGAGCGGCGCTTCTTCTCCTCCTCCGAGTTCGTCCAACACCGCTGCGACCCTGCCCGTGAGCGGCCCCTCAAGTGCCCGGACTGCCAGAAGCGCTTCAAGTATGCCTCAGACTTGCAGCGCCACCGGCGCGTCCACACTGGGGAGAAGCCCTACAAGTGTCCATCGTGCGAGAAGGCCTTCAAGCAGCGGGAGCACCTGAACAAGCACCACGGCGTCCACACCCGGGAGCAGCACTACAAGTGCATGTGGTGCGGGGAGCGCTTTCTGGACCTGGGGCTGCTCCAGGAGCACAGCGCCCAGCACACCTCCACCGAGGCCACCTACCCCGTGGCCCCCTGCCTGCCCTGAGCGGCTCCCTCTCGGACAAAGGGGTCATGCCGACCTGCCCGGCCAGCTCCCCACCCACCTCCTTTTGCCCTTCGAGTGCTGGGCTTAGCTGAGGACAGCAGAGATCACCACGCTGCAATGATACGCCTGGAACAGGGTGCGTGGGGGTGGGCGGAGAAGTGGGAAAAGCCGCAGGCCCAGAGAGGGTCTGGGAGTGTGCCCTTGTACACGCCAGCCTCAGCGGTGGGCAGAGTGCCCGTCTGCTCCTCTCCTGTGAATTCACAGCTTGGGAACCTGCAGCGACTTCAGCTTGCCTTGACGTCCCACACACCACATCCGTTTCCCAGATCTGATGGAAGTGAATGTCTCTTGAACCGACCAGCCTGCTTCAAGTCCTTTCCCACCCATGACTCCATATTGTCTGCCAAACAGGAATGTGGTCTCTGAAAAGATTTTGCCACTTTTGGGGAATTGGGGTGGGGCAGGGCAGTGTTTGTTACCTGCAAACAATGGAACAGGAGTTTTGAGGCTGGAGAGGTTGCTCTTAAGACATGCGGTACCCCAGGGAAAGGTCTCTTGTCCACACATACTTAGGCTCTTGTGCATGTTCTTGTCATTTCAGTCTTGCCTTTATGGGATGTAGGCCGAGGATTGTGCCTCCTGGTCATCTCCTTGGCTTCCGTTATTCAGAACCACCAGCCGTGGAGTCTCTGGCTTCCCTCACTTCTCCAGTTCTCCGGGTGCCATCTGATTGGGCGGTGTGGTTGGGTCTAGGGTAGGGGAGTGGGAGACAGCCAGAGGTCATGAGGAGAGGAGAAGGACAATGTTTCTCTACTAAAGGCCAGAGTATACCCACTTCCCACCCCTATGAGTATAAAATAGAGAGGTTTCCCTGGATAATTTCTGGGCAATAAAAAAACAACGGAAGAAGGGCCTTGCTTACATGTGACTGGAGAGTTTGAACAGCAAGATAGTGAAAACTGCACTGCTGGATCCTCCCTGGAGTGGTGATCTTTCAGAGCTCTCTCTGCTATCATGACCTTAATGGGCAGCCAGATGAGTCAGAGTTTGCACAGCCAAGCCCCTACAAATACCTTTCTTTGGGACCATGCTCTGGGACTGGTGTCTGCGTGTGAAAGCGTATGTGTATGCGTGCATGCACGTGTGTGTGTGTTTACTGCCCTCAGATGCTATTCACAGCCTTCCAGATGCTATCAAACTGGGAGGTTGTGGATGCAGCATGGTCTCCAGGGCAACCTTTGAAAAGCTTCTGGTTTTACCTCTTTCTGGCTCTCGGGTGGCAGCTTTCTTGCCCGGATCCATCCTGCAGGCTGCACAATGTTGTAAAGAGGGTGGAAATGCCTCTCTGGGTGGGGTCTGGCTGAGGTGGACTTCAGGCACAAGAGAGTGGCGGAATGCACAGTCTGTCTGCCCCCCACATAGGACCTGCTGACTTGGCCTTGGGCTGTTCCTGGCACGTCAGATGTATAGAACTAACTTTTATGGAGTTTGTCTTCATTATTTTTCATATTGCTTTTTTAAAAAGCAGTTTAATATTCATTAAAAACATGTGTAGCCCAGATGGATTTCACTTTGATTCCTTTAAAAAAAAAAATCTGTGACAGGTTCCTGCATTTTGTATGCAATGTTTTTTTCTACATGCAATCCTGAAAGATGAAGCTGTGTTCTGTTCCTCCCAAATCTCTTCTCTGGGGAGGATGACCAGGATGTGGCAGAGATTGTGTTTTGCAGAGGAGTGGACTAGCTAAGTTGAAAGGGACTGGGTGGGTCTCCTAGTTTGCCAGACCGGATATTTTGAAATGGAAGCACTTCTGTATCTAGGCTGCACATCAAGACTTTTCTTGGGAGTGGGGAGGGTTCCACCTTGCGACAAATGTTCCTTGTTTTTCTTTCTTAGTGTGTGAACTTCCTCTCTCCCTGCTATGAAATCCCCTTGTTCCTGCAGTCTCCTGCATAGAATGTTCTTGCTAGTATTTAATGTCCGTCTAGCCCTTCCTCTGTCCTCTTCATCTGAAAGTGTCTTTCCTCACCTAATCAATTTTTTTGTCCTGTTGCTTCAGCCTTTCCTCAGAAATTTTTCTCTCCGTGTCTTTGTAGCTTGGCTCTTCTCCTGGACTTTGTGGTATTCAGAACACATGGACTTCCAAGTGCTCACAAGAGGCAACAAGGCAGCACTGACCAAGGAAGGACATTGGTTACTATTGGATGTTGCCCACCCCCCCAGCTTAGAGAGGCCAGGCAGGCTGGTCGTCTATGGTAGTGGCATTCCTTTGGCAATAAAATTACTTTTATTTGATTGGGGATTCTACTGAAGTACCATGGAGGCTTTAGCTGGAAAATGCTGGACTGTGCTAGAATTTCCGATCATGATCATTTCTGGCAGAAGTGTTAAGATTTATTGGGGAAGTTGTGAATAGAGCATCACCATGCTATGATTCTTAGCCTGGCCTGGGCATTGTGTCTTGGGAATACATCAGAGGGGGCTTGAAGCCCTCTCAATTTGTGTCCTGCGAGAGAATGGAACCACCCCTGAGCTCATCTGAAGTGGTGAGAGAAGTGTTCCTCTTGTTCCCGAACCAACAGTCCCAGAAAAGAGAAATCCTGGCATGGCCTTGATGCTGTTGGGATGGTCGTAGGTGCCAGGCAGGGAGCTGCTGGCCCTTGGCTTGGCCTCATCTTTTTGTCTTCTGACAGAACTTAGAGAAAATGTGTTAGTTATGCATGATTTTTTTCTCCTTTCCTGTGGAAAGGATTGCTTTTTGAGGCTTGTAGAATGGCTGTCCTTGTTGTTAGCCTTTTGGTGTGAGGAGGAAAGTCTAGGCTTTGTTAGTCATTAACACTTAAGTGAGCGGAAGGGTGGGCGTGCTCTGTTTTCAGCTGTGAAACAAGGTTCCCATGGCACTCAGGGCAGCCCAGGAGGGCCCCGCCCGTTGCTTCCAGCTCAGAACTCCATCTAACTTTCCTTAGGAAGCAATGCTGTAGCAACAACAGAAAGCCTGGCTGGCAGCCATGCACACTTCCTGTAGGGGCCAGAGCCCTGTGTCTCTGATTTTCAGTCATGGAAGCAGCAGACAAAGTCCTGCGCTGGTCTGAGTAGCACGGGGTCCGTGGTTGACTGTTAGGAATAGGACAGAAATCCCACCCTGCCCACCTTCTCTCTTAATGCAAGGGCTAACGGACACCAGCATGTTAAGCAAGAGGAGGAATTACTTACTTATACAGGTTGAGCTGCCCTTATCCAAAAATGTTTGGGACCAGAAGTGTTCCGTATTTGACTTTTTTGGATTTTGGAATAACTTCATGTCTTGTTCATGTCATTGATTTGCTACTTGTGTTGTGTATGAGATGCAAGGCTGGAGAGAGACTGATGGTCTGTGAAATGGAGATCCAAGTTTAGTGTCGGATGCAAATCTATGCCTCCTGCCATTTCACAGATCCTCGGTCTCTTTACTTTTTGCTGCCTGCTGTCCGCTTCTACCTTTGAAGTGGCAATTGTGGCACTCCTATAGAATCATAGGGCTGGAAGAGACCACAAGGGCCACTGAGTCCAACCCCCTTCTGCCATGCAGAAATATACAATCAAAGCACTCCCCACAGATGGCCATCAGTCTCTGTTTAAAAACCTCCAAAGGAGGAGGAGACTCCACCACACTCCCAGGCAGCTTATTTACTCCTGCTCTTCCATCTCTCAGATCCTCACTCGTTTTGCCATCAGCTGCCTGCTTCCATGATGGTAGCTGTGCTGTCCATTTGTTTGCCTCTCAGATTTTCAGTCTTTCTGCCTGTGAATGTCAGCATAAGCATGGTGGTCGTTGAAAGCAAGTCTTTGTGTTTGCCAGAGCCATAGTAAGCGGGTAGCTCTTGCCTGCTGCCCTTGATGGCATCATGGAATGCAAGGGCCGGGTCCATGCCCCTTCCACCATCCTCCCTGAGAGACCAGAGGAGTCTTTGCAAGTGCGGTGTAATGGCTGTGTGTCTTCCAAAGTCCTTGCATTATGCATTCACTGGGAGTCTCTGCAGCAGCGACACATGCAGCTGGGAGGCAACTGCTCTGTCTGAGAACCAAATTGTGGATAGGAAAAAGGGCTGTCTTGTGATCAGTGTCCTCTGACTAAGCATTTCAGTGACTCTGTGCCTTAAACATAGACAGGAAAATAAATGATCCCTCACAGAGGATAAAAAATGGCCAGCTTAGCTGGCTCATGGGCAGAAGTGGGTACGGTATCTGCTTTGAGAACAGGAGTGATTTCTTACAGTCTAGGGGCCAAAGTTTTGGCCTGATGACACTTCTGGGGCCTGCAAATTATTGCTCTCTTTTTTAAGTTGGGGGGGAGGGGGTATTTGTGGGTGTGTGAGTGGATTTTTTGGTGTTGGGAAGAGCATCAAGGTTTTGTAGGTTGCACTAAATACCTTGTGGAGGCTCTGTTTGCTCAGACCTGTACGAGTGTCCCACTGTTTTTCAACAACTCATTTTTTTTATGTCTCACTCTTTCATCCCTTGTAAGTTTGGGATATGTACTGTTTTTTCAATGCGGCGTCTGCTCTTTTGCCAGTTCTCCTCTTGTCTTCTTCTTGTAGGGAATCACAGATTCTTACTCAGGACCAGATGTAGGAGAAGGCAAGAGGAGAAGAAATGGCAAAATATTAGGTTCTGCTTTTCAGCTGGTTCTACTTTCTGACCGTGCTCTGGTTCTTAATCCATCAGATAAGCAGGGGATGCCTGTTTGAGGACATTACTTTGCAGGACGTGCTGGGCAAAATCAAGGGAAAATGATATCAAAAGAAGCCCAGGCTGCTTTCTCTGTTCGTTGTTTTGATTTTTATATAATCCTACCCCTCCTCCTTGTGACAATATTTGTGCCTGTCTCCACCTGATTTTCACAACTGTGATGTAAGTTATGTTGAGTGTACAGTTGGCCCAAATGTGACTTGAACCCAGGGCCTGCTGAACTGAGTCCAGACCACAACACACTATCACCACTGTGGTTGGGCACCTAACTGGTTAAAATAATGAACAGGTATTTTTAAAAAGCAATAACATCAGGAAGTGATAACAGACCAGTTTGATATGGGAGCTGGTTGCCAAGATAAACTAGCCTCATTAAGCAAAGCATAACCTCAGCAAAATTCTGATCAGGTTTACCTTTTCAACAATTCTGCAAAGTAGGTGTGTCCCCCATGCCCGGCACGGTGTCCCCTCACAATCTTTATTTGGCTGAGTGAGGATTGAGCTGGGTGGTCCTTGTCTGAGCCCAGCATCCCCAACTTGGACATCGGCCTTTCCCACTGATCGCTGCTTGTGTTCTCTGCTTGGATCCATGGCTTGTGAAGAATCGGCCTGGATTAGCAGGTAGTCGTGGGGAGAGTTTTGCTTTGCTGCTACACTTCACCCAGACCGCCACAGGGTGGGGTAGCAAGTCACTGTCATTTAGTGATAGTGGTCTCACCATGAATACTTTGCTTTGGGAGCTGTTCAAGTTCTTCAAAGGAAAATGCAGAATCAACAAGTTAACAGCTTGTATTAAGGAGAGAGCAGAGCCTCAAAGTCAGGCTCAGTTTCTTGGCCGGTGCCTATTCTGTTTATCAGATGACCTTGTGTAATGGTGTTTTTCCTTTTACTCTTCTACATTCCTGGGAAGTTTCAAAGCAAGCAATTTCAGTCCTTAAAATCCAACCTGCTCCTTCACTTTGTTCCCAGACCACCACAGTGTTTTAATGAATGACCCCAATGACATCTCCAGCTTTCTATCCTCACATAGACTTCCCCCTATGGGGCGGAATAGTAACAAAAAGGGATAGTAATAGGAAAACAAGGAATTGTTTTTTGGGTGGGAATCGTGCTGCTTCCAGATACTGTTGGACTGCGACTTCCAGCCTTCCTCACTGTTGTCTCTGCTGGCTGTGTTGCTGAAAGGAGTTGCTGTCCACCAACATTAGGAAGGCCACACAATTCCTGCCCTTAACGTAATGGGTAATACAGCAACAGAGTTGGTTTTTCAACCCTGTTAATGAACAATAGGAACGAGTTACTTTTTACAGTCACTGCCTTTGATGCTGAGGTTGCATGATAAGTTGGGGCAAGTGGGGAAAGACCAAGGGAAAAATACACCACCCTCTCACTGTCCCCTTGCTGCCTTCCATTCCAATTCATCTTTAACTTGACCAGGAAACACCTTCCATATGCCTCCTTCCTCTGCAGAGGAAGTGAATAGCTTTTATTCTTTGTGGCTGCTCAGAAGCTGAAGGAAAAAGGATCCGCGTGGCTCTGGGGCTCTTCCTAGCGCCAGGGCTGGAGGTAGTGGGCACGGCTAGAAAGGAAGGAGAGGCAATGTCTGGTCAGTTCACAGTGGCTTCCAAAGAGCCCCTTTGGCCAGCTGAAGACCGGACAGACCAGGGGCTTTCTGGACTGTGGGTTGCTTCTGTGGGAGTAGGTGGCCAAAGAGTCTCCTCTTAAGCCCAAGGGAGGGATGACAGGGGCTCTGAACTTCTACCATCTGGGATGCTAAGAGGCAACTGGCTGTCCAGCATGCCAAACCTGGAATCCTCTTTGGGCACTATGCAAACGGTTGCACTTTTACCAAGACTGAGCAGCAGCAACGGCAACGGAAGGCAGGCAAAACCGACCAGATCCGAGCAGCCTGTTTATCCAGTGTCATCCTTCCTTTGCAGGTAGGGTGTGCCAAGGTGGAGCGGGGCCTTTTTCACCTCTCTTTCCCTGGGGCTGCACTGATGTTGTGTCACTTGGGCTGATTTGGAGTAGGGTGGGTTTTTGTTTTTGTTTTGTTTTTTGCCTTTGTCTGTTACTTTTGAGGGGTTCCGGGTGCAAAACTGCTGCAGTGGTTTTAGCCTGTTTTTGGCAATGTAGGGTTGAAAGATCACCTGAAGAAAAATATCTGGGGGCTCTTGTGGCTTTAGGTCCTACAGACCACATGTTCCCCACCCCTGCTTTTCAGCCACCAGGCCCACTGCCTCTCTCTTCCTGCTGTCCCCATGGGTTAGCTGCACCGAACATCATGAGCCAACAGAATTTCAGCCCAAATTTTCAAAGTGAAAATCCAGGGGGAATGGCACTCCCTTTGACCCTTTTCCCTCCTGCCTGTCCCTTAATTGTGTCATAAAAACACAGTTTCTGGCTTTATGGGCCTAAGATGATAAGCTAGCTTTTGCTGAATGGTAGGTTGGCTTCTCTCCTCCCACTGAACTGGGATTTTGGGGGCATCAGAATCACTTACCTGTGTGCTGACCCAAAGCTCCTGTAGGTGTTGCTGCAACAAAGGAAAAAAGAGAGGAAGCAAAGTGGGCTACACCACAGAGAGTTCTGCAAGGAGTTAATTGGTGAATGCAGACTTCCAAGGCAATGAAGGACCTGTTGTAATACTCACACGGTGTTGTAAGGGAGAGGCTTTGGTCCATATCTGTCCAGACTGGGGTTCTGATTGAGGCAATACTAGCAGGAAACAAGGAAGGAGGTGTTATAAAGCTAATTCAACCTTATATGAGATGGCTGTCCTGGCTGGGAACTTCTGGAAGTTGTTGTCCCAAAAGGTAACTTTTCCAAGGCTCTAGTTTTGATATTTGATGCCAAGAAGGTAGAGTAAATCAGTCTGTAAGTTTCCCAAGGTGGGGATGCCATGCTCGCCCAGGATGGTATCTTAGAAGAGGGAAGTCCTGGTGGCAAATGGTCCTTCTTTGGCAAAAGGCAGACCTCTTCTCTCCGGGCCCCCCAGCCCAAGACACTGTCTCCCCCTCCCCTTGCCCCTCCCTGCGAAACCTGTACCCTCATTCTACCAGAAAAGGGTGCCTCTTACCCGCCAGGTCTGTGTGACGTCCGGTTTCAAGTACCTCAGGGCATAACAGCTGAAGCCAAGCACTGGGGGGGAAGCAGAGAAGGGTGGGGGGCACTGGGGTTAGAGGGCCAACCGGTGGCGGCAGCCCCCACCCCCACCTCCAGTGTCAGAGGAGTGGGGAATCTCCTCTGGGTTTTAGTCTGAATTTTACGGGGACTCTCCAAGGCACCTATTTGAGGAGATTGCGACAGGATTCAGCACCTTGGATAGCTCCAAGGGAAGGGAAGGTTGTCAGGAATGAAGAAATTCTAGAGGGGGAAGCTGAACTTTGGATATCCAAACTGCTGGGGGTCCGTGTTTGCGGTCACAAATGACTCAACGTGAGCCCCAAAACTGACTTTCTCAGTCCGGCAGCACCCCGGCTGAAGCGTTTCCGAGGCCCTGGAGACCGGGAGGTTGGGAAATGATGTCCGCGGCACACTCCCAGTCACAGGGTCTTTGAGACAAGTAGTTGTGGCAGGATCCCGAGATCTGCCTCTTCTCGAGGTGCCGCACAAGCAGGAAAGGGCTGCCAAAGTCTTCCCCCAAGATCAGTCTCCAGCCCCTCAGAAGTGCTTCGGCTGGAGGGCTGCCATGCTGGATCTCGGCTTCCATCTGTACTGTTCATCTGTGAGAACAATAGAGAAGTACCTCTTTCTGAAATCAATGCCACTGAATTTTACCTTGGAGAATTTGGTGACACCTACAAGCCGTCCAGTGTTCTGGGAAATCCTATCGAATATGGCTGAGCAGTTTTAAAATCTGGTTAGAGAAGGGAGGATCTCTTCCTTCCAACTATTTTTTGCCCTTTTTGTGTGTGTGGGGGGGAGAGTAGAGTAATGTATTTTTATACTTCCTATTTTGGATATTTAAATCTTTTTGAGATCTAGGTATTCCACTCAGGTTGACTTTTCACTGTAATGGTGACCATGTAGTTTTAAAGGTGAAGTTTTAAAGACAGTGTACACCTTGCACTAAATCGTTAGGGCGCAAAAATACGGGAACTGTTTCATTATTGGTTATGCTTTCTTGTTCCATTTCCCTGGTGGAGATTGTTGTTGTTGCTTTTCTGTTGCTAAAATTGAATCTTGCAAATAGCTTTCGGGGACTATGGTGCGCTTGATCAGACACGGTCCCCAAAAGCTTAAGCCACAGTAAACATCTTAGTCCTTAAGGTGTCACAAGATTCTTGCTACACAATTATA
Organism: Cyclura pinguis; assembly: GCA_030412105.1. Classification (NCBI taxonomy): domain Eukaryota; kingdom Metazoa; phylum Chordata; class Lepidosauria; order Squamata; family Iguanidae; genus Cyclura; species Cyclura pinguis. Next base: position 1,047,740 of record CM059607.1, read on the forward strand.
GCACTTTGATCCCGCTGTAAGTGTCGTTTGGTGAGGCATTTTGAATTCTCAAGCACTATAGTGTCCCAGCAAACTACAAGTCCCATAGGATGTAGCCATGGCAGTTGCAGTGGGAGCCAAGCGCCATAAATGCATCGTGGTAGAGAGGACTTCCTTGGCTCTCCCCCCACCTCGATGTTGTTTCCGGGTGGCAGAACCAGCAGCTTTAAGGTAGTTACCCCCCTCCTCACCTCTTTTGTTAAAGCTTGGCAATTTGAACTCTCCCGCTGTGGAGACGAAGCGGGACCAGTCGTCCATGGCCCGAGTGTAGCTGGGCCATTCCTCCCCGTTCGTGCTGGGCAACAGAGGAGCCATCTTCCCCGCACGGTACTTTGCAGCCAGGGACTTGCCCAGTTCTGTCATTCCCTGAGCAAAGGGGAGGGTTAGTGTTGGGTGGCTCTGCCAAGGCTGGATTCAAGGCTCTGGGGCCCTGGAGCTGTCCCAAAAGGAACGCCCGGCTCTACTCCGCACGAGCGAGCGCAGTCTCTCCAGTGGTGGCTGATGCCCACAGGGCTGTTGGTCGGAGGCGAGGGTCAGTAGAGGCAAAAGCAAGGGGCTCACCGGCGGGGTAGCCGCCTGCATCCCACTGGCTGCCCCGCGTCCACTGCTGCAAAGTCTAAGCCCACCTGGTCCTCAGCCAGGGGTTTCCTGCTGGCTCCCATGGCACTGGGGTGGTTCCTTTAGCCTTTCACCTTGAAAGGAACTCCCCTAAAATGGGCTCCGCATCTGGAGAGCTCAGCCTAAAGATCAGAGCAGATTCACTGCTCCCATCTGACGTGGGACCCACCAGATGCCATTGCGCCCCACTGTTGGTTGGCAGAGGGGTTGGGGGTTAGGTGACTAGTGCCCACCCACCCCCCACGAGAAGCCCTCAGAAGAACTGATTCCTGCACGAGAGCTTTCACGTCCAGGTAGTTTTTTCCTTCCCCCAAACTAATTTCCTCTGTTTTGGAAAGCTAACGTCTTGAAGCAGCTGAGTTTTGCCCTCTCGGTCATAGAAGGAAACAGGGCATCATTTGCAGGTCAGCAGAGCCCAGTCAGAGGCACGCTCTTAGAGGTGGGAAGATGCGACTCACCAGGGATGGGAGGCGCTGGTTGGGTACTCCAGCCAAGGTGAAGGTTGCGTTTTCAAAATCCTCTTTGGGAAAAAAAATGAAGACAAGAAAGATTAAAAAGGAAGTGAAGATCTCCTCCAGGCAATCTAAGGTCCAAGCGTGGTTAAAAACGTGAAACAAATTGGAGAAGATGGCCCCTAGCTTCTGGGCTTAGACTCTACAAATTTCTGTCTCTCAGTGTTTCAGAGAGAAACTCCAGTGGACCTGAGCACAGAAAGTATCTGATAGCTGGATCGGTGTTAAGTAGCTCTACAAGGATTTTAACTTTCTCGACTCCTGCCTAAAAGGGTGCCTCTCTGTGTGTGCCTGGGGCAACAAACAGAATGGCCTGGACTGTCCCTCTGCACTACAGAGGGATAACAGTTTGGTACCACTTCAGCTCTCATGGCTCCACTCATCCATTCCCCTTGAGCTAAAGTTTCCCGGGTCTCTTGACTGAACCCAGTGGCCACTGGGGCCCCTGTGTCAATGGAGCGGTGGTGACTCCTCTCTGGGTTTTAGCCCAGTCCTCAAAAGGGGTCCTGCACCTATTTGGGGGATTGAGTTCAAGTCCCTTGGATGACTAAGGATGCAGACTAAGGCCCGGATCAGAAGTGCCAGCTCCAACCGCAATAACCCCCCGTTCTCTTCTCAGGGCACTTTGGTCACAGTGGTTGAGGGGCATGAAATAGAGCACTCTAGTGGAGAGGGCTAAGTATCCTCATGAAACTACAAATCCCAAGATGGATGGAGCTGTGACAGTTAAAAAGCGGGATAGAACTGCTCTTGGGCCTCACTGATGGTCTCCTGCTCTCCTTGCCAGGTCCGTAAGGTCGGCGGGGCTGTCACCTTTGGAACAGCAGGTGGCCGTCCTGGAGTGCTCATCCGTCAGCCGGTGGGCCACCGTGTCCATGTCCATACGCCTCAGCGTGGGCAGGAAGGGGTGGTAGAGGTCGCTCTTTACTCCTGCCAGCATGACCCTCCTGGGCTCCAGGGGGATGAGGACTGCCGGGGAGGCGTAGACGGGGTTGGCATCTAGAGGCCACGGAACCAAATCGAGAGTCTGGGCCATGGCGGTCACGTCGGCTAAATCGGAGAAGAGGGTGTTAACGACATCTCTGGCCAACAAGCCTCTCCCTTTTGCCTTCTATTCCTTCTCCCTGTGCATGCACACTCCTTCTGCGTCACGACTTCCTGACCATCTTAACTATGTCGTATCTTGTCTTTCCACCAGCACAGAGCCCAGGGCAGTTTAGGACAAACTAAAACAAAGTATAGCCAAAATCTTACTAATACAAGAGTTAGAAAAAGCAATCAAATGAGCAAGTACATCAAAAGCGCAGTTTAGAAATGTAATAAAAAGATAAAAGTTCACCCCTAAAAAGCCTTCACACTTGAAGATGGAAAATTATTTGAACTACAACTCCCAGAACGCTCCGGCCAGCATTCTGGGAGCTATTTTATTAAAAATCATTTGGCCAAGTTCTTTGTGTTTATAAGAGAATCTTCTTCCCTGCCTTCTCTTCTTTTTCCAGAATTCTAGTAACAATAAATCAACCAACCAATCAAGCAATCCAATCAATAATCTAGCCAGTAGAGTTTAGCAGAAAATAATTGATCCTTTCTCAGCAGTAAAAGAAACTGGGACAAGGGAGTATGCTTGGCACAACTCCATCATCCACACCGGGCAGACTTTCTCTCCAGGTGTCTCAGTCCCTCCCAAACTGGGACAAAAGAGAGAGCAACTCACCTCGCTCGGCTTCCAACCCAATCCAGTCCGCCGCCTTCTCTCTGCTGGCTTCACTTAGGCCTGGCTGGGCTTTCTTGCCACCTCCTGGGCAAGATCCCTGTTTCTCCATGGTGACGGGAAGCCGATACCCAAAGTGACTTGTTGGGTGATGATGAGGACAAGGTTGCTAAGAGACGGGAGGCATTGTCCCTGTGGAGGGACCGGCTTGTCACCTCCCCATTCACCTGGGTCAAGCAGCCTGAGATGTTGAAAGAGCAAAAAATAAAAAGTCTGGGAGCTGGTGGAAGCTGTGCAAGAACACTCCAGAGATTGGCAGGGACTCGTGTTGAATTTGTACTGCCCAGTGTAATGACTCTCATGTCCACAGGCTGGTGTGTCTGCTCCAGGTTTTAGTCGGAATTTCAAAGGAGCTAGCCAAGATGTTTAACACTTCAGCGTCTGGATAGCTCTGTAAGGTTCAGGCTGATACGCAGAGCAGATTCACCAGCCCAGCAGTGGCTTGTAGCTCCCCCTGAAGTGTGTTGGTGAACCTGTTTCAAATTTTAGTCTGAATTCAAAGGGGCTATTTATGGCTGCCCAGCCCTGTCCTCCAAAATAGTTTAACATATTGGATAGCTCCTTGAAAGTTCAGACTGAAACCCAGAACAGATCCTCCACCATTAATATGAGAGTCACAAGGCCACACTGGCACCAGTCTGCGCCGTGGCCAGTTGGTACCTGCCACAAAGAGCAACAGAAAACAAGGAGCAAAGCTTGACTGGCCACAGAAAGCGATAGTTGTGCGTCTGTGTGCGGGAGCAGTGTGGCAGAGCCTGACAAAGTGAATTTTTGGACTACAGCTCCCATTATCCTCTATGAGCAAGGTGGACTAACAGATAATAGAAAAATAAATATCTTCGGTTCTAGTACTATCAGACCATCAGACACAGGGATGTCAGTGGGATAGAGTTAACATATAAAATTAAATTGTTAATATGGATTTTCAAAGCAAACACCTTAAGCCAATCCATCCCGCTGGGACTACTCTTGAGTAAATGTGACTTAGCTATGATGTTTCCTTAATCAAAAAAAAGTTAGCAATAGGTTTGCAAAAGGCATTTAGTGAAGGGAAATTACTTCTGAGAAAAGTGAAAATTGTTTGCTCATTACTGAATGCCAAGTGCTCTTTTATTTTTGCAATACTACTTGCTTTTTTGGGAGTCGGGCTGGGCAGTTGTAAGCTTAAGGAAACAAAATTCAGGATCTTACTCAAGAGTAGCTCCACTGGGATGAATTGGATTAAGAGGCTTTTGAAGGTTGCAATGTCAGCAACTAATCCTACCCCACTGGTACACCAAAGCATTTGTTTGTAAGAAAATGTTTCCCCTCTCCCCCACCGAATGCCAACAGCTGACCTCCTGCTGGTATTTTACGCATGTGGAAGTTTCTTTACCCAAGCTGGTAGCCATTACGTAACAGCTGCATTCAGCTGAAGTTGACAAATGCAGAATTACTCCAGTGGTGCTGTTGGTGTGGCATGGCGCAGACTGCACATGGTTGCACACTGTGCATTAGTTGCATGGTTGCTTATGCCTCAATGTGCATTGCACCTTTGGTTGTGCAGTGATGCCATTGTAACTAGGTGGTTGGAGGGCAGCAAGAATTATAAGAAGCATGGAAAACAGAACACGAGGAAAGGTTGAAGGAGATGGGCATGTTTACCTGGTGAAGAGAAGACTGAAAGGTGACACGATTGCAATCTTTATATTCCTCAAGTGTTGTCACAGAGACGAGAGGGGAGACCTGTTCTCCGCTGCCTCAGAGGGTAGGACCATGTCTCATGGTCTGAAGTTACAGGAGGGTAGACTTTGCTTAACATGAGAAGGAACTTCTTGACAGTAAGAGCAGTTTGGCAATGGAACCATTTGCCTAGAGAGTCCCCTTCTCTGGAAGTCTCCAAAAAGAGGCTGGACAGCTCCCTGCTGGACATGCTTTAGCTGGAGCTCCTGCATAGACCAGGGTGTTGGGCTGGATGGCCTCTAGAGGGCCCTTTCAACTCCAGGATTCTGTGACTCTGTGGGAGGAGTCCATGCAGAGATTAAGGGCACTGCAAAATCCCATTAGATGCAGAATGTCCGTGAGAAAAGGGCTCATCCTTTAATTGGCAGCAACCGCAAGAATGTGATTAACTCCGGCTCCCGTGCAAGTGAGAATCCCCTGCCAATAGCCTTGGGCACACACCATGCTTGTTCTGCCTTGGCTGGCTGCAAACAGTCCCTGGAACCTCCCTTGCGAAAGTGCTTCTGTGCTTGGCGCTCTCCTGCCCAGGCTGCCTGGCCTCTGGGTGGGCATCCACTCCCCAGGAGAGCACTGAGCTGGGCAAACTGTCCTTCTGGATTCTAGAGCAACACAGCTCTCCCTGTAATCCAATTTGTAAGCTGTGCTGCTGGCTAATCCCTTGCCCAGCTTTGTGGGGAGGAGGAAGAGAAGATTGCACTTGTGGCAAGAGAGGGAAGGACTTCCTTCTGAAATGGGGAGCTGCAGGCGGTGAGAAACACTCAAGCGTTGCCGCTTTCCTTCGTCCCTCTCAGCAGAAGAGATCCACTGCTGCCCTGCTGGAGACACAGGAGGAAAAGGGAACAGCCCCCTCACCCATGGCTCCCTAGGCCTGCTGCTGGTATGTTTCGTTTGTTCTCAGTTTTGCTGTAACTGTAGGCTGACTTCTAAAACTCAGTTTGTCTTGGCTTGGCATGGATGGCTGCAGAGACTGATGATAACCCAAAGGAAGAGCTTGCTTGAATGGGTGGGTGGGTGGGTGGGTGGATGGATGGGGGATAGAATCATAGGGCTGGAAGGGACCCCTGGCCGTGTCCCTACCTGATGCAGAAAATCTACAGCACTCCTGATAGGTGATATCCGACTTCTTTTTAAAACATTCAATGAAGGAAAGCCCATGATCACCTCAGCCAGTCCATTCTGCTGGGCTGGACTGGAGAGTGGTGGAGTCTCCTCTTCCTTTGGAGGTTTTTCAACAGAGGTTGGATGGCCACACCTGTCGGGAGGGCTTTGATGGTGTCCTTAAAGCTGAACGCTATCTCCAGAATGGCTGCAGCACCCTGGATATCTCTTTTAAAGTTCAATGCAAAGTGGATTCACTGCCCCGCCGACACTGGCACCATGTCGCCTTAGCCAGTTGGAAAGGCACTGGGAACCCATGAAGCCCTCCTCTCCTGTCCTGTTTACAAACCCAACTCCTTTCTTTTGCCCAGTTACCAGCCTTATAGCATATTCTCTGAGCTTGGGACAAGTTACGTTTCGTGAGTTCAGGGAGATGAACCCCCACCCCCCCGCCCCGAATTTCCAGAAGCTCAAAAAAGACAAGTTTTCCTAAGGTCTGCATAGGCTGGGCTAACTGAAGTTCCTGGCCAGCTTTTGAAGGCAGCCCCATAACACACCAGAGGGATAACTGGCAGGGAGCTATTTCTGTTCCAGGAGAGGCTGGTGGCTCGGATTAAGCTGCTAAGTTGCAGCGACTAGGCCACGCTAGATAAATAAGCCACCCCATGCTAGGAAATTGGCTCTTTACTGGAGAGTGCGTGCAGTCCTCGCACCCAGACCGGGCTGATGAATGGCACTGAATCCCAAAGGCAGGCCCTCTGCCATGGTTTCCTCCCGAATTTTCTCCGCCCTTACAGATTCTCCCAGGGGCCTAAGTCCTGGTTTCAATTTTCCTGGCCCAAGGTGGTGACTCTTCCCACCCGCTTTGCCTTCCTCAGGGGAGCGGGATGCTTGGCTGGATCGAGAAAGTGGTGCCCCAGCCCCCCGCCGCCTCTCCCATCCACGTGGTCGTGGAGAAAGCGGCGCAGGCAGAACAAGCCACCACGTCCGCCCCAGAAGCCAGGGCTCGGTTGGCAAGGCAGGTGAGTGAACAGGCATCTCCCAGGTAAGCTGGCAGGCAAACCAGGGGAGGGGATTGGTTGGCCCGTGTGGCCCTAGGGGTCCCTTGGGGCTCCCAAACCCCACTCTTAACACACACACACACACACACAAAGGGGCAGCTGGAAAGAGAAAACAAGCTCTCTGGCTGAAAACAGTCTTGGGGGGAAACTGCGTGGGAGCTATGGGGCCGTCCCCCCATGGGCTGCACCCACGCAACGGCATGCAAAAATGCCTCCTTTCCCGGCCTCTCACAGCCACGACGGTGGCCATGAAGTCATTTGGGCTTGCGGGGGTCCACTGAGGGCGAGGAAGCATCCTCGGCGTGGCCTCAGCAGCCCCCTGTCCCTGTCCCCTGATGCTTCCTTTTCTCTCCTCTCCATCCTCAAAGCTACCGGAAGGACAGTCCAGCCATCTGGCAGAAGGTAAGATCTTGACGGTGATGGGTGGGGATTGTTTTGGACACAATCACCGCAAATAGTCTGAGCCCCACAGTCGCAGGGAGGTGTTGTCTAGCTCAGCAACATCCCAGAGAACAGGGGGTCTTACTTGTGTTCTGTGGACCCCTGAAATGACCCCTCCTCCACTTTCCTTGTTGCTGCTTTACAAACTGTCTTTGTGGGGGTAAAATATGTTGTTAGGGTGCACTTCACTCTGAACAGACCCAGCGCTGGGGGCACAGGGCATTCACACAGTTGCCATTGCCATGTTTTGGGGAGGGGGTCCCTGAGGGTAAGATCCACGGACACAGCCACGCACTCTGTTACCATCTCTGCTCGGGTTGCTTTGCAAGAATCTCCAGCGTGAAGCGCGCCACGTGTGGTTGGTGTGTGTGTGGTCTTTAGCCGTGGAAGCCCATCCACAACCTCCAACTTTCCCAGTTTGGGAGAGAGGGAGAGAGGGACAATCCCAACTAGCCCCTTGCCATTTCATCTGCTCTTAAAATGCCCCGGTTTCTCTCTCTTCCTTCCTCTGTCTCCCTTTGTCCTCACTTACTAACTCAGCTGGGGCGGGGGAAGAGGGAAGGAGACCTCCACCCGGGACAGCCAGCAAAGACTTTTCCATTCAGACAGGCTTTTCAAACTGAAGCCTTTGTAAAGGAAGGGGCTGGTGAGAGGCTGCTCTATTGTGTTAAATTACACCATTTTAGCTGCTTTTTATTTTTTAAGACTATGTTGTAAATGGTTTCAATATTATTAATGGTTCAATTTTATTTTAATGTTGACTTTTTGAATGTTAACTGTACAAAATCAGTTCAATTTGTGAGTTGCTTTGAGTCCCAATCTTGGGGAAAAGGTGGGGTGGAAATAAAAATTAATCACCACTGTCTTTTGGTATTTTTGCTGTCACCCTCCACCCAACACCTTGGAGAATTCCCTCAACAGAATGTGGATGTCTGATGTTGAGCCTTATGGCTCAAAGTCTTGCCAAGTTTGGAAAAGTTGCTTCTGGGGCTACAACTCTGAGAATCCCCCAACCGGCACGTTCTGGACAGAATTTGGGAGATGTTGCTTTGTTGGACTCACAATTCCCAAAGCCTCCCAGCATGGAGGATAATGGGAGTTGGGTGCCAAAAAAAAAGTAGTTTTCTGAGCTTTGAAATGAATATTATTTCCTGAGAGTCCAGGCAACTCAAAAGTAAGACCGTGGCTTCTTTAGGTGAGCTTTTCCAAATGCACACGGTTTTGAACTGCTTGGACTCGTTTTGGTTTGCTCAATTGTTAAGCGTGTTCATGCTAAATCATTTTTTGTTCAAATTGTATATGGTTTTAAACTGTTATATTTGCACGTATCCCTGACATTCCTGGATAAAAGGCGGCACACAAGTACTGCAATAAATAAATGGGGTTCATTTTCACCTAGGGTCTGGGTTTGTGTCCATTCTAGGGAGAAGGCAAGAGGAGACCAATGAACTCCACAATCACCAACAAACACCAACAAGGTATTTTCACCACTGATCCCATGCCTGCCTTCCGTTTCCACCCGGGTTCCTTCTTTTGAGCTCCTGTCAGGAGGAAGCACCAGATGAACAGTGGGGGACCTTTCTGATTTGGGCCAAGGGCAAGAGACATTTCCAAAAATGCTCTTGGGGGGCACATTCCAGAGGTGGGAAGGGCCAAAGAAAACTGGATGAAAACACCATGTGTTTTGGCTGAAATCTCTCCCCACCAGTAACTAAGTCTCAGGAAACACCTCTCAGACATTGAAGAAGTAAATCCTCGCAGAAGCTGGGAAACCAGGTGATTTTGGCACTAAGGGGACGGGACAGAACCCAAAGGACAGGCTGGGATCAGAAGGGCCGAGGCTTCCACTCTCTCCCCTGGAGGAAGAAGCCTCAGGCCACTAAGCCAAAACGTGAGATCCCCCCACTAAAGGCTCTTTTTGAGGTTTCTTTACACCGCTTTCTCACCAGGGGGTGGGAATTCTTCTGCAATCAGCCCATGCTGGATGTTAGAGTCGCCAGGTGGAAAACAGGACAGCCCTCTCTGTCTTCAACGGTTGTGTGGAAGAGGTCATTTCGGCAGGGAGAACTTGTGTGACAAGCAACAACTGCTGAAATCCCCTCCCCTACACAAATGCTAAAAGTACAGGAGCCCCAAGCTGTTTTTTACCCGGCAGCCCTAGTGGCAACACCCTTGTGTTGCTGGTTGCCCTGCAGTGAAAATAGTTACTCTGAGACACTGAGCAATAGAGAAACCGAGAGGAGGATTTACACTTGCGTTGTGGGCCAAACCACCCCTAGTCCCCGTTGTGTTCGTAGCTCCAACTCCTCTCTGGAGAGATCCCTGCTGTTGGGGATGCTTAAGTTGGAGATCTTCCACTGAGCAGGGTGGGTGGGTGTTGGACTCCGTGGCCCACCAGGCTCTTCCAAGCCCTCTGATTCTGCAGCAGCAGGGCTGTTGTCCCACTGGCGGATGTGGCCAAAGACGGGCGGGAAGGAGCAAGCGTGGGGCCCCGTCCTTCTCTCTGGTTCCTCCACATCCTCTTCCCTGCCTCCACCAGTGTTGGAAGGGGGCAGGTGCAGCTGAAAGTTGGGGCCTGGAAGGTGGTGGTGGGGAATGGGGACCTTCTTCATGCTGGATGAAGCTTTAGGATACCTTGTCCTGCTCCAAGATCCGTGAAGGTTTAAAAGTCCACCCCAGATTGGATCAACCCGAGTCCCAGGTCTGGGGAAAAGGCAGGGTGCAAACAAAGATGGTCTTCATTATGAGAATCACACGAAAGAGAAAAAGACCGTGAAGGGTGCCTAACTTCTGGGGGTTCTGGTCTTCCCTCCCCATGCCCTTCCGTCTCCCTCTTCTCTGCAGCCCCGGCCGGGCCGTGGTCTCCTGGCTGTCCCAGGGGCTGGGGAAGGTGATCCCCCAGCCAGCGTCCCAGAGCACCCCCGTCAAGCTGGAGGCGGTGGCCAAGAGCTTTGAGGCCAGCATGGACATCCCTGACGTGGTGAGCAACCATCTTCCTTGGTCTTGGTTTCAGCCACTCTGCTTTTAATGCTCGGGCCTGTGGTTTTAATATGCAGCTTCTTTCAAAATCCATCCCTGTGCAGACAGAAGTCCAGAGCATAAATTATGACGACGATGATGGACTAGGTAAGAACTTTTCACCTCTCTTGTGGGAATGGGTTCGTGCGCATCGGAGGTTGGTGGGTGAGGAACAGACACGGGTCCTGTCCCTTTAATGGCTGCCTCAGAGGAGGACAATTTCCTTTTCTACTCAACCCCTGAAAAGAGAGGAGCCAGGTCCCTTATTTCACCTGGTGGTCCTAAAACACATGCCTGGAGGCGGCACTTCAAGCTAACTGGAAATAGACTCTGGTTTTTTGGGGAGGATGTTAGGGGATGGGTACAATTCCGACCAAGGTATGCATTTTCCTCTCTCCCCAATACTCCAGAGTCCCAGCGCTCTAACATGCTGGAATGGCTCAAGCAAAGCAAAACCCATCAAGGGAGAGATCGAAAAGCAAGATCCCGTTTTTCCATGCCAGGGTCCTAATGAAACCCTCCCCTGATATTTGAGGCTGGAGAAAGGGGGCACGCCCACGCTGTGGCTAAGAACCTCATTTGGGTTCCAGAGATCTGGAAGTGCAGCAACTGCCCCATGCGGTTCTTGAACGGGAACTTCAATGCTGCTAGATCCCCCACCTGTGGAAGCAACCCCTGGCAACCAGGCCACGGGGTCAGTGGGAGCTGGTGGTGCCCATGTCAGGGAATGCGCTCTGGATTATAGCCTAAGCGTTAAAGGAGGTGTCCAAGGGGCTGGGCCTTGCCTCCAAAACAGGCTCTGCCCATTGGAGAGCTCTGACAGTTCTGACTAAAATCCAGAATGGATTCACTTGCCACTGACATGGAAGCCACCAGTCAATAATAAAAAAAAGGCAGGTTTAGAAGACAATGGGGGTGATGAAGAGGAAGGCAGCTCTTCTGCATCGTCTTGTCACGTTGGGGAGTAATTGGTAGGCGAGCCGCTCTCCGGGTGCGTCTGTCTTTGCTGCTTCTTTTCCAGAGGTGACCATACTTGACGGTGAGGAAGAAGACGAGGAGGATGACTATGGCGAACTGCAGTCCAGCTCAGACAATAACGCCCCAGACAAAATGTAAATTCTCCCAGATCTCACAGCGCTTCTCCAAAATTACCAGGAGCCTGTTCCCACTTTTAAGACGCAGATCTTTGTTTCCGACTCATCAACTTTGTCAGAAGCAGGGAGTGTAATACGCGCTCTTCAGTGTGCAAGTGCCTTGGACATGGCGGAGTGGGTTGGGACCAAGCATAGTTGGAGGCAGGGGAGAGGCAGTTAGGCTGTTATGACTGGTGATAAGCAATTGGCATAAGCGCCTTGGTCGCAAGCCGTCCCACACTCATCTGGCAGGTTGGGGACTGGTGCAGTGTTGGAAAACAGAATCAGTTGAAAAGCAGAAACCTTGTACTGTGCTGTAAAGAGCCATTGTAAACACCGGGAAGTCAGAAGGACACGAAATGCAGAAAGCAGAATGATTCTGGAGGAGGCAGACTGACACTGCCCTCCCACTCCGTATCATATTAATGTGTTTTTCTTTCTGGATTCTTTCAAGTGGTGGCAAGAAAGTGTTCACTTGGCTGTTGGAGGGGTTTGGAAAAATGATGCCTCAGCCAGAGAACATGAGAAAGGCAGAGGTAAGCCCAAAGCAGCAGAGAATGTGTGCGGTTTCTGAGAACAATTACAAACGTGTTAACCAGGGCAGGAATCATGCAGTTCCCCGGTCTCAGCCAGCAAGCCAATGACGAATGCTGGGAGTTGCAGTTCATCCACATCTGGCAAACTGCATGATTTCCACCCCAGAAGTAACTTGTTGCTGGAGTCCAGCTCCTAACATTGTTGACGACTGATGATGTTGACTATGGTTGATGGGCTGTGGAGTCTAATAACATCTGGAGAGCTGTGGCTTCCCCATTTTCTGGTTTACTTGGGAAAAATTCACAGGGGTTATACAGTAATATTTTACAAAATGCGCAGGGACTGTAAAAATAATATCCTAGTGGACTGTTGTTGGGCCAAGAAAGTACCGAGTGGGTTTTTGAATAGCAAAAAATTCTTCCTCAGGTTGGGTGTCTAAAAAGAAAAGGAAAAGCACAGGCTACCTTTGACTGCTGTGAGTACATTTCCAGCACAGCTTAGAAAAGTTACATTTTGGATTACATTTCCCAGAATTCTGTGGCAGCATGGCTGCTGACCATTCTGGCTGAGGAACTCAGGGAGCTGTAGCCCAAAAAGGTAACTTTTCCATGCTTTGATTATTTCCGCGTGGCCCCTCTCCAATTTTAGTGATGCTCACAGACGCATGCGGTAGGGAGCCAAAAGTAGAAAAGGAGCAGAAGGCCTGTCAAATGTGTGTTGCAGCTCACACAACACGTGTGTGAAAATGGCCAGGGCTTGCATTTCCACCTGGCGCCGAGAAAGTCAGGCGTGACACTGAGCTCTCAGGTGGGCTGTGCCAACAGATCTGCGTTCTTCAGGAACGGTGGGCAAATTCTTCAGACGGGGAAGAACAACAACGGTGGTCACAACCCTCTCTGATGCTGGCAGAGCATAAAGTCGGGCCAAGGCAATCACGCAGAAGTCTGGAGGGCGATAAAGAAACACCACCTGGGTGAAAGGCACAGAGGGAGGATTCCTCTAGCCGGCTCGTGTCTCTTTATCTCTGGGTGGGGAGAGGCGTTGCACTCAGGCGATTGCGCAGTCCAGGGAGAAAAAGAGACAGCTCCTAGATAGCTCCTTGATCCATGTTTGGAAAAATTACCTTTGCTGGGTTACCCCCCTGGTTTCGCAAGTGTCATTCATCAAGAGTATTCCAGCTTCCAGATTTAATAAGATTAGCTTTCAAACTTTTAATGTGTTTAAAATACTAATTCTGCTGGGAAGGATTTTTCCGGGCAGTGGAGGACGGTTTGTGCTGCCTTCTTCCACAGGCCCTGAATGACTTTAAGTCTGGGGCTTGCGGTGGCTTCAGTTTAATGTCTCCTTAGTGCAGTGTAAATACTTGTACACAGATATACACCGTGGCAGCACTATGCAACCGTCCTGCAGAATGGCAACATTTTGCAACACATATCAGTGACTCAGTACCATTGTGCAATGCACAATACATGAGGCACAATTGCAATACCAAGTATAGGATGCACAACCGCAATGCAAAATGTAGGATGCACAACTGCAGCGCTCAATTACAAGGTACAAAGTATAGGATGCACAACCGCAATGCACAATGGCCAACTTCCAAAGACAAGGCCCCGATGAAGGGGCTGTCCATGCAACTCTGCTTCCGCTGCTATCAGCAGAAGGTGTCCGTTGCGCAGTGGTGACTTTTTGGGGCCTCATGCCTGGTGTGGCTGAAGTGTGCCTTTGTCCCTAAGCAAATTCTGGCCAAGGTAATCCTTGGAGAAAGGTATGTGAGGGGTAGGAATGCAAGTGAGAATTCAAGTCCTCATTCTTATTATTTCTTCTTTTCTGCATCAGGAAGAGGGTACAGAAGAACGAACCTCAAAGCAGGGTAAGTGAGTTGCCAGAAGTAGACGGAGGGCTGGGATGGTCAGTTTGCAGTTTTTTCTGGCTTCTGCTTTGGCCCAGCCCATTCAGCCCCCTTTTTGCCAAAGATGACACTAGAGATTGCTTCATTTCCCGTGCAAGCAGAGCCATGCTCAAAATTTTACAACAAAGACTTCTACCATACATGGACCGAGAAATGCCAGCTGTCCAAGCTGGGCTCTGGAAAGCCAGGAGGCATCAGGGATCATATTACAAACATGCTCTGGATAATGGAGTCACAAAAGAATTTCAAAAGAAAATCAGCCTGTGCTTCATAGATTATAGCAAAGCCTGATGAGAAACTATGGATAGATCTTAAAGAACTGAGTGTGCCACAACATTTGATTGTCCTGACGCACAAAACAATTATCTGTTTAGGAATTAAACATCTTCTCCACTCTTCCCTCTCTCCCACGGGCACAATTTCCAGGCAGCTGCAAAGAGAATAACCGAGGGACCCCGGGGACGGGGAACTGCCCGGCTAGCTCCCCCAGTGCCTCAGGACCCAAGCACCGGAGCTCGACAGGCAGCCAGTCGAACCTGAGCGTCTCCCTCTTTCCCCGAAGTCTTGGGGGTGACGGTATCAGGTAACCACATTGAGGTCACCTATTCCCCTCCACGGACAGTTGGGTTGCTGGACCATAAAAGCAGCTGGATCCCACTTTGATCTTGGCTCCATCCTTAGGAATCCTTGACGGAGCTGAAAGTCAGTGGGGGCTGCCGGATGCAATGTCAGTGTGATGGGGAACTCATTCAAGGTTTCACACGAGCAACCAAATATGCTGAACCCTTTTTGCACTTGAAGGTTTCGTCCAAAGCACTTGGAGAGCTCCTCTAGCCCTGCATCCTACTGGGCTAAGATGCCTGCTTCAGTTTCCTCACCCCGTCCCCTACAATTCAGTGCCTCAGTGAGCCAGGTTGATACAATTGGACTAAAACTGCATCTACACTACAGATTTGTGGCAGTCTGGTTTCTCTTTAATTGCGATGGCTTCATCATCCCACAGAATCTCATTTTCTGTCAGTTTCCTGAATTCTCTGTTTGACAGCCTTAGTCCACTCCCCACTCCCCTGAATTACAGCACTCAAGGAACTCTGGCAGAAAATCCCAAGTTCATCCCCAAACTGCAGACCTCAGGATTCTGTAAGATGGAGCCATGGTTACTGAAGTGGGATTGAACTGCCTTGATGGAGTCTTTGGCTCCTCAGTTATTAGCAGGAAAGACATTGAAGAAATGCAGATCAATGAACTTAGCTTTTCCCCCTAATAATGGAACCAGAAGGCCAGAGTTGGGGTGTCCACACCAGCTGGCCTGTGAAAGGGCTTGGAATTTATTGGGATACTTTATCAAAGCGGAGTGAGCTGTTGGCTCTGAGCTGCAGACTCTGGACTAAGGAATGACTATTTGAATGGCAGACAAAAAAATACTGGAAGGATGAGAATCTTTGCAATGTGGGATTTATTCTTCAGGAGTTATTCATGTGGGGTTTTTTTGCACAGAAAACAGCATTTTCCATGCAGAAAACAAGTTTCTTGTATGGGAAAGAACAGATCTGGGCAAATAAGGATATCTCTATGCATAAAATTCTGCTTTCAGCACAAAAAAGGCACTGTTTTTGGTGAAGAATAATTCCTGATCTGCAAATGTAGAGGACTTCTGCATGGTGAGGAGACAAACTGTAAAATTATTTGTTCTTGTCTGCAAGAATGAAATTTACAAAGATTTATATCCCTGCCCTGGAGTACTTGGATCTGCATTTTTCAGAGCAGGTGGCCAGGAAGGCAAAGCGAGACATGGTATTAACACAGCTTTTCTTTTTGGCCCAACGGACAGCGTGCTTGAGTGGATCGTTCAGGGACTGGAGAAAGCGATGCCCCGACCTGCCACCAAGACAAACCAAGACGGGCAGGTACGGAGGAAGAATCTTTGTGTTGAATGTGCGTGCCTTACTTTTCCTTTGCGGATGCAGGTTGAGCCTCCCTGGTCCAGGAATCTGAAAACCTCCAATACCCGAAACTTTTTGCCACCAGCCACCCCCTTCTGACTTCGAGGCCGCGGTTGCAATGCTCCTGCTTGCTTGTCTCTCGGATCCTCAATCTCTCAGGGCAGCTTATAGCAAAAAGGGAGAGACGGAGGATATGAGGGTGAATTGGCGGAGGACCGCAGCCACCACCTCAAAGTCAGAAGTGGAGGGCTGCTGGCAAAAAGAGACTCAGGATCTGTGAAATGGCAGCAGGCCTGGGTTCGCACCAAGCGCCACGCTTGGATTCCCACAATTTTGCCGATCCTTGGTCTCTCTCTCTCCAGCCTGGAATTTCATACGCAACACAAGTAATGAATGAACGAGATGTGAGGCTATTCCAAAAAGGTACTGTGTTCCAAAACCCCCCCCAAAAATCTGAAATTCGGGTCCCAAGTATTTTGGATAAGGGATACTGAACCTGTATTTGCATTCCAACATGAGGACAGCTGATGCGGAGCAGGGGCGCATGGATTCTCTTTCCTTCCCCAATGTGCCTATGCCTGTGGCAGTTGCCCGGATATGATGGGGAATGTAGTTGGTGGGATGGATGGGAGCTGCTGTCCAACAAATCTGCAAGGCACTGGGTTAGGGGAGGCTAATATACATTCTTCAGGATGGTCTTGAAGAGGTTCTTCTTAAGAATTTTAGGCATTGACTAGACATGTGTAACCACTGGCTCTTTGTTGTCTGATTTCCTTCAGAATGTCCCCTGTAATCTTTAGGGACTGTGGGGGGCTCTTATGCCATGTGTCCCCCCCAACCGTTGGGGCTGCTTTAGCTCTGGCAGGCCACCTTTTTCCAAACAAGAATCAAAAGTTGCTTCTGGTCTGAAAAAGCTAAAACAGTCCAAGGAAAATCCCGGAGGAATGCCCCCCACTTCCCCTAGAGGGCACGGAGACCATTTAAGTCAGAATTATTTTGAAAACCAAATTGGGGATCACAGAAGAACCAGACTCATCCAGCCTATAGGCCACAGTCTCCCCCCCGTTACCACTGACATGGGAGAAGGGAGTTTGCCCTTGGTGCCACATTTATAGCGATTCTTCTTTCCGGCAGATAATGGAAGCTGCAGAGAAGGGATCTGGTCAAGCAAGTAAGTCACAAATTATAGTTCTGTGCTGGTATTCCCCGAGACATTGGCCCTTTGCTTTGAAGGTGGTGGTTGTAATGGAGAGAATCCAAAGTACAGGCATTTCATTTTGTTCATAATACACCCTAACCAGGGTTTAGAGAATTCAAAGACGTGGTGTGTTAGCCCGGATAGATATGCAAAAGGATCTTGTAACATCTTTGAGACTAATCGAGAGAGAGAAGTTGGCAGCTTTTGTAGACTTAACTCTACTTCATCATGGAGTGGAATGCCTAGAAACAGACCTTTATAGCTATGAACAAGCGGGTGGTATGTGTGAATAGCAAAACTTGTAGGTCAGGTTTAGCAATGGGTCACTGGGGGACAAAGAGAGGAGGAGAGGTGTTGCCTGAAGCCAAGGTGAGCAGATAGCCATATGAATGGAGGAGAATGGAGGAGGGAGTTATTGGAATATAGTGTGATACTGCCTGGGAATCAGAGAGGAGGTTTTTATAAATTGGCCAAGAGAGCCCTCATGAGGCTGGGGTGTTAACTATCATAATAAGACATTGTGGTGCCCCAGAAAACCATCATCTCTGTCCAGTGCACTGATAATAGGCTGGAGTTTGTGGATATATTCCAATTCTGCTGTTTCTCTTTGCAATCTTCCTTTGTAGTTCCCTCCCCCCCCTAAATTCAGGAACCTCTGTTCTGAGGTCCAAAATGGAATGTCCAGGAAGACTGAAGAGTTTAGGAAAGTTACGTTTTTGGACCACAACTCTGAGAATGCTGGCCACCGCGGGTTGGAGGATTTGGGGAGCTGTAGCGGAAGGTCTAAATCGAGTTGTTAACCCCAAATATTATTGATTGATAAGATTAATGGAGAGCCGGTGTTGTGCGGAGTTTTGAGCACTGGGAATCCCTGCTTGGCCATGGAAACCCATGGGATGATCTTGGGCGAGTCACAATCTCTCAGCCTCAGAGGAAGGCAAAGGAAAACCCCCTCAGAACAAATCCTGCCAAGAAAACCCAGTGGTAGGGTTGCTTGAAGGCACGTGAAAACTACAACAATCATGGAATTTATTTAACATTGTCTTAACAATACTTTAGTTGGGACTAGCAATTGATCTTCTGTATTTGGGAGCAGCAGCTGGATTTAGGCCACCTTCAAAATAACATTTCCAATGTCAAATCATGTAGTTGCACATAGAAGGGAGAGCGGAGTCCACGAAATTACCTTTTCAGCTCCCGACAGTGTTGACTAGAGAAAATCTACAAGACTACTCAGAAAGATGAATGTGGAGTCAAGGCTGTAGGACAGGATTTGGGCAGATGCTCGGGTTGGCCATGGAGACTCAAACACTTTCCCTTTAAAAAAATAAGAGGTTCTTCAAATGCATAAAAATTAGCTGCATACGTGCCAAACAATTTTAAATGTTGCTAAAATTTATTCATTAGATATTTTGAAACATGTTGAAGTTACCTTGCACTCATTAACAGAAAAAAAAATACCCACATGCATACTTGTTAACTGTTACTTAACTATGCCTGTGTGTAAATGAATAATAAATGCCCTGAAAATGACTGTAATTAATATGAGATTGATTTTTAATAGGAGATTATTTATTTATATAATGCCTATGTCGGTTGCCTCTCAACCCACCAGCCATCTCTGCCAAGACAAAGTAAAAGGGATAAAAGCGTTTAAACAATATATGGCTAAACACATTTATAAAAAAAACCTAAAACTTCTCTTTAAAAACAGTTCTAAAACCAAAGACTATTTAAAAAAAAACAATTAAAATTCAGAGAAGAACAATCCAATACCTGATAAATTCCGCTTCACGAGGACAGGAGGAGCCAGAATGGAAGGACCCGAAAGCAAAGCTGCCAGGAACTAAAAAAGGATCTACACAGCTGTAATGTTGACTCCTCCGTGAACTGCACTGCCTGTAGCCCCTGGTCCCTGTGAGTGTCACACACTGACAGGTTTGCTGCCGGATCACAGAATCCTAGGCCTGGAAGACGCTCCGAGGGCCACCCAGTCCAACCCCGTTCCGCCATGCAGGAAGACATCATCCAAACACTCCTTTTGACAGATGGCCGCCCAGCCTCGGCTTAAAAACCTCCAAAGAGGGAGGAGACTCCACCACACTCCGTGGAAGCAGCAGCAGAGTCCACCGCCAGGAAGTTTTCCTGAGGTTCAGGTGGCGTCTCTTTCCCTGGAGTTTGAACCCATTGCTCCATGTCCTAGTCTCTGCAGCGCCAGAAAACTGGCTTGCTCCATCCTCCATACGACATCCCTTCAACTATTTAAACATAGCCATCATGTTGCCTTTTAAACCTTCTCTTTTCCCGGCTAACCATGCCCAGCTCCCTAAGTCACTCCTCACAGTATTTCATGGTTTCCAGGCTCTTTTGGCAGTGATAGTGCTATATTAACAACAACAGCATCAACAACTAAAAGTAATAATGACAAAAGTTTTTTTAAAAAAATCTAATTAATTTAGCTCTCATGTGAAAGCATGAATCATTTAAAACGGTATTTTTTTTAAAAAAAGGTATTGCAATAAAGATAAAAGATAAACGTGCATCACACAAACCTATCAAAACTCTCTTGCACAACCAGCTAATCACTAAATGCCTGTTGAAATGAAATGACCGCTACCTTCTGGCCAGGGGGAACAGAGAGTGGGCCAGCCTTGCCTACCAAGGGTGTGGGTGTGGGTTCCAGAACCTGGGTGCTGTCACCAAGGAGGCCTGGTCTCCTGTGTCCTTACCTGGCCGTCAGGTGGTTCTGGTGGGACTGTGAGAAAGGGTGCAAGTTGTCCTCTTAGCACGGGCAGCTTTGCATTCTAAGCAGCCAGTCTCCCCGATGCTGGTGGGTGTCTCCCGCATTCCCGTCGGGAGACCAGGGCCATTTCCGCACGAGACTGTTACAGCGCTATGATTCCACTTTCAACGTCCTATGGAATCCTGGGGTTTGCAGTTTAGGGAGGGGCCTCAAACTGCAAACCCCAGCATTCCACAGGACGTTGAAAGTGGAATCATAGCACTATAACAGTCTCGTGCAGAAATGGCCCAGGTTCGTGCAAAGAAGGCTTCGTGGTTTGACACGTGGGTTGTTGTGTGAACATCCTGAGCTACACGTTTTAGAAGGTGCTGGATGACTGTCCGGTCCAAACTGTTTCCTCCCATTTAACGTCCTTTTCTCCTTTTGTTTCAGGGAGCAAAGGAGCTTAAATGCCTCTGAAACAAATGGACCCTGAAGATTTTGGGAGCTGTCTTGGCACAAAACCCAATGAGAGGCCTGCCCGGATGGGGCATCTCTAGTGAAACAGGAGGAAAAGAGTTTGCCATTTTTTATTTTATTTTTGGTTCTAATCTCAAATAAAGCCACAATCTAAACCTGAGGTGGGCAGAGTTTTCTTGAGAGAATCCCAGTGTGAAAAATGGCACCTGCCTCAGAAAGGTTATAGTCAAATTGCATCAAGATCCCAAAATAGCCTGCAACAGAGGTTGCGTAGTGGCAGTTTGTGTCGGCACAGCTACGCGGGGGGTTGTCCTGGATTGTGCCGTTGTGCCACCGAGTGTGCAAGGGATGGCAGTGCCACCACACTCACCCGTGGCACGAGGATTACGTTGCTTGTGCAATTCTGGTGAGGAGACCACACCTTGCAAAGTCTCCTTGCACGGCCGGTTGAGGATAAATCCCCAAGGAAAGAGCAAGGAAAGAAGGTTCACGTGCTTTGGGGAGAGACAGAGTTCAGCACCTTGGACAGCTCTTTTAAAGTTCAGGCTGAAATCCAAAGTGGATTCATCACTCCACTGACATGGAAGCCTACGGCCACTGTCAGTCTGCTTCATTTGGCTGAATGATGTCCACGTTTTTAAAAAACTAGCTCAGTGTCTAACCACTGGGCAGCCTTATCGTTTACTACCAAAGGCCAGAGCCAGCCCTTTGAGGTGCTTTCGGGAAAGATTCAACAGTCAATCAGGCCATAAAAGGGTCTGCATTGGTTTTCGTCTCTGCAGAACTAATTTACATGCATTTTTATTTTAAAATAATGATTTATTTACTAGCTTTCCAATGAACAATCTTATTCACAATCAAAAAGAAATACATTCAGAAAAAAAAAAGGAAAAGCAGAGAAAAGGGGGAAAAAACTCAAAACATGATACTAACACATTAGACTAGTAAACTGACCATTAACTAACACCCTAGACACTGACTTACTAAAACACAAAATGTCTCTGACCAAACTCAAGCCAAACTGTAATGAAATAAAAAGAGAGAGAAAAAATATTATTGTACCACTACAGACCCTACTAAGTAGCCCTACTAGAATTACTAGTAACCAGATTATTGCATCATTAATTTTCTTATTTCTCAGAACATCCATAAACAGTTTGCAATATTTAAACAAAAAAATCTTCAGTTGGCTTACCCTTTAAAACTCATGCTAGTCTAGCAATTTGGGCTAACTGAGGAGCCTCCGCAGCCCATTCTTCCACCGTTGGTGCTTCTGTCTGTTTCCAGGTTTGAGCAAACAGCCTTCTTGCAGCTGTTATCATGGAGCAAAGAAAGCATCCATGTTTACTTTCCAGTTACATATCTGTAACACTCAGCAAAAACATTTCTGGTGACATTGCAAAATCCACCTTTAAAATGTTCTGCGTTAACATGTAAATCATAGATCAATAACTTTTTGCCTTCTTACAAGAAATATGTATCTGTTTTAAACTTTAAAAAACTTTGACAAAAATGAAGCAGACTCCCCCTGCCCAAAAAAGTGCAGCCTGTGAGCACTTGGTGGAGGTGAGGGTCTCCATCGGCCCCGCAGTGGCCCTGGTCGCTACTCTTGCCAGAGAGGAACACATAATTTTAAACAGACAGCAAAACTTCCCACCGTGCCACCCCCAAACACTGCTTGCCACAAGTGCCAGGGTCCATAGGATGGAGCCAGGACAGGACAAACGGAACCCAAGTTCTGTGACTGTGTAAGAGACCAAAGCCCACCACCGGACTACAGACCCCAAGGTTTCCATGGGGTGGAACTCCGGCAGTTCAACTGAGATGGAAATCCTACAATTGTGCAATGTGGGGAAACTCATTATCTACTCCTCTGGCAGTGCGCCATAAAGCTCTCTATGATGCCTCCATTGGTGGAGGTGAGGGTCTCCATCGGCCCCGCAGTGGCCCTGGTCGCTACTCTTGCCAGAGAGGAACACATAATTTTAAACAGACAGCAAAACTTCCCACCGTGCCACCCCCAAACACTGCTTGCCACAAGTGCCAGGGTCCATAGGATGGAGCCAGGACAGGACAAACGGAACCCAAGTTCTGTGACTGTGTAAGAGACCAAAGCCCACCACCGGACTACAGACCCCAAGGTTTCCATGGGGTGGAACTCCGGCAGTTCAACTGAGATGGAAATCCTACAATTGTGCAATGTGGGGAAACTCATTATCTACTCCTCTGGCAGTGCGCCATAAAGCTCTCTATGATGCCTCCATTGGTGGTTAAGCATTCTGTTTCATACTTTAGTTCACAGAATGATAGGGTAGGAAGGTACCTGGGGGGCCTTTAGTCCAAACTGCAGCCATGCAGGGATGCACAGCTAAAGAGATGCCCCTCCAACCTCTGCTTAAAACCTCCAAACTGGGCAAGTTCACCACCTCCATTACACCGTCCATTCCCCCGTCAAACAGCACTTACAGTCCAAAAGTTCTTCCTAATGTTTAGGTGGAATCCCTTTTCTTCCTATTGCAGTTCATTGATTTGTGTCCTAATCTTTGAAGGGGAGAAACCAAACTTGCTCCACCAGGAAGCCCCTCAGATATTTAGAAGTGGCCTCCCATCTATCACTTTTCAGTTCACACCCTTCCCAAGAAGCAAAGGGACACGGGATTCTTCATGGATGGAAGAAGAGGCAGTGAAATCCACCAGGCAGTGATGTGTTGGCACAGCGAGGCGGAGTGCCCCTTAGGTTCTCCCCCAAGTCCAGTAAGGCAGCGTGGAACGGAGCAGGAAGAGAAGAGGTAGGAAGCCAAGGGCAAGGGGCGGGTGGGGTGGGGGTCTTGGCCAGGATCCTCTGGCTTACTTAATGTAATTTTTCAGGTACCGTACACACGAGTGTCCAGTATCATTTCATGCAACAACTTTGTGCCAGCTGGGGAGTCCTCCTGCCCCTGGCCACTGCTGCAAGTCCCCCTGCCCCGGCATTGATTTACTATGGAGGGGGCACCCAGGCATCATCTGGCTTGCATTGCGCCACTGGAAAAGGAGGATGTCGTGAATGGGATGTGCCTGTGTGCAGCTCACGGCTTGCTTTCCCTCCGGAGCACCTGCCCAGCCCTAGGGGTGTGGGTGCTACGGCCATTCGATGGCTGGGGGCGGAAGGAGGTGACCGAGCAGCAGAGACCGTCTCCCGTGCCCACTGCTGGTCCCCAGTCAGAGGAGGAAGGTCTTGTTTCTCTTTCCCTCTCTCTAGGGAATTGCAGCAGGGAAGGGAGGCAGTGCCCACGCCGTGGTCATCTTCCTCCTTCCTTCTCCAGAAGCTATTTAAAGACCATAGCTGTGCCCCCTGGCGCTTGGCAGCTGCCAGGTAGGAGGAGAGGTTGCAGATGGAGCATAAGGGGCTTGTGAAGGCTCCCTTGCGCCCTGGTCGAAACAAAGAGCACACACGCGTATTTCCAAATTACACACACGTATGTCACCAACAGGATTCTCGCTGTGATCTCCTGTAAAGGAAGAAAAAAACTATTTTCCCAAGTGAGCAAGCTGTTTTTCCACCCTTGGTGGCGCTTCAAGACAAGACTGCATTTTTATTCTTTGCAAATCTTTGCATGTATTTATTGGGATAATTAAAATATTGCATCATCTTCAGGAGGGAAATGATCCTAGCAGGATAAACTCAAATACCGGCCAGATCCCACAGTCTTCCCCTGTTAAAGTCTGCACCTGTCCAAAAGACAACAATAAATTCTGCAAAATGAAGAGTTGCTTTGGGGCGAATGGTTCAGAAAGCAAGATGGGACAGTTAGGCCTCAATCCTGTTGTTAATTGGAACTAGAGTAAGTCCACTGAATCAACTGGGTTTTACCTACACACCACCTCACCCTTCCACAGTGGATCCAACGAATCTATTCTAGTTTGGATGAACCACTAGGAATTTAATGGGCAAACTTCAAAATTGCTTTTAACTCTATCGATAGCTTAACTATATTTTAACTTCCTCCAAAGAATTTTAAGTGATTTTAACTTTTATTTGTATCTCTCTTAATTTTCTGGAGGCCCCTTGCATCCTGGGAGAAATGGAGGGATAGTATTATTGTTATTGCTGGTGTTATCGACTTAGTTCTTAAGACCTCCTTCCTTCAACCTGGCGCCTTTCCAGCCGTATTGGACTGCACTAAACCGTTATTACCCTCCGACACAGCGGGGCCATTGTCTCTTCTGGATGGAGAAAATGGGCGTCCCTTTCGGGCACGCATCCAGACAGGTGCTGGCCTGGGGGGGGGTACTGCTCAGCCCCAGGACCACCTCTGCCGCCGTTCATCCCGAGCAGGGAAGACGCATTTGAGGCCCGGCCAGAGATGATACTGAGAGAGAGGGTGCTTAGTAACCACCAATCCAAATCTCTTGGTGACCTGCTTTTCTCCCTAGCAACTGCTCTGCTTCTCCTGGCAACCGCAGCCCTCTGTGGTCCCTCCGTGATTCTCTCCTGCAAAGTGAATGTGGGGAGGAGGGAGCCGGAAGTCGCCGGCCGTGGTGGAACTGCTCGCCCTGTTCGACGGGACCCAGAGTTTGGCTCCAAAAATCCACGAAGGACCGTCTCCAGGCTGCAAGCACTTTGGGGGCAATTCGGAGAACGAAAACCGTTCCCGTCAGGGGAACTGGGCTCTGGGTTACCATGAGAAGCAGAGCGGGGCCAGACCTGAGTGCAGCGCTGTGGGGTGCGTTTAGGCGTTCAAAGGAAACGTGACACGGCCGGGTGAGTGTTTAGCTCCTTCTTGCCTGTTGTGGGATAATTCTGGGGCAGCGAGAGCCGAAACTGAAGAGGCAGTGGTTGGGTCTCATCGTTCAATGCGATTTCCAAAGCCCCTACTAAGGGAGAGCAAGACCTTTTAACAATAATAGGGACAGCAATAATAACACCAACAACAACTATTAATAATACACAGTAAATAATAATAATAATTCCGAATCTATCACTTAGTCCCAGCGGGAGGCCCGCTGAATCCATTGGGGAATGATGAGTTAGCATGTAGGCAAATATCACTGGTTAAGTAGGTATGCTCTAGCCGGGACTAGAACGGCGAGCCAGGCTTTTTCTGATCATAATAAGGCACTGTTGGCCAGCATCTGCATGTCGTTAGAGAGCCAGTTCGGCTTAGCTTACTGACCAATAACAAGGCTGAGCTGAAACATGTCAGCCAGAAATGATAGGTGAGACCTTATGAGACCAGGAAAAAAAGGCACAGCCTTTTCTGTGCAGGCTGTTTCTTTCTTAGCAGAGATGGGTTTTTTATTTCTTTATGTTTTTAAGAGACAATGTTAAAGTCAAATGGCCTTCAGATGGCATGTGGGGAAGGGTCTTCAGGCTATCAAAGCAGGCCCATCAGGCCAGACACCCACCATCAACGGGAAAGGCAATAAAAGAAAAGTGGCATTGTTTGGGAGTGCCAGCCGCCACCACCCTGCAGACTTAGACTTCTAAACGCTGTCTAGGGTGAAGCTTTGATGCCAGACAGGCTTTAATTCTTAAATGGGATAACTTAAAACCAATACAGTATAGATAGATAAAGAGAGAGAGAGAGAGAGAGAGAGAGAGAGAGACAGACAGACAGACAGACAGACAGACATTCTAGGGTTGAGGCACAGGACCCTTGCAAAACTGGAAAAATTGCAAATCCCAAAATGTTTGTGGGAATGAGATTGGGGCATGGTGAGAAGAGTGGATACCCAGAATCCAAACCAGGTAAGGATTGTCTGCTAATATCAGCTGTTTTTAAGGTACTTCAGCTGAGAAAGAGTTCTTGGGTTTTAGGGTTTCTGCATGCATGTAGGGATGCTGTACTCTGGTCTCTTCTCCTTTCTCTTCTAGGGCTGAATCGGAGGGTGGGGCCTTTGCAGTACCTGCTTCAGTCAAGGCAGAGGAGGACACCTTGCATCCTCATTTACAGGTGGTTTTTTTTAAATAGCCATTTTTCCAAAGCCTTTTAAAAACCAGCAGTCTTGGCTTTACCTTTAAAGAAAAAAGTTGTCTTGCAAGTGACCTTTAGGTGCATAATGTATTTGTTCTTGCTTCTGATGCAGGCAGGAGAGGGAGGGACAGGAACCAAGTCCATTACACCTGAAGGTATGTACATCATGCAGAATGGGCTTAGCCCAAATCTGGGCAGGGCAGCAATGTGGAGAAACAGCTTTGTATAGTGTTGGATGAGGAAGACGAGGGTTCGAATTCCTGCGTGATTGTGGAAACCTCCTGAGTGATCTTGGGCAAGTCACACTTTCTTGCTGTTGAAAGTGAACAGCAAGCCTCTTTGGAATAAATCTTACCAGCAACAGCCAGCATAGAGTAGTGGTTTGAGTGCTAGACTAGGAAACTGGGAGACCTAGGTTCAAACCCATGCTCAGACATGATAACCCCCTCAGATCCTCAGACACTTTCAGCCTCAAAGGAAGCAATGGCAAACCTCCTCTAAATAAATCTTGCTGAGAAATTCCTAGGACAGCTTGTCTGTAGGTTAGAGTCAACTTAAAGGTGTCCCGAGAATGAGGGGAAAAATAAAGAAAAGCCAGCCAAGAAAACTCTATATAGATAAGCAGAGATAGCTCCGCACAGCTGTCAAAGCGTGCCAAGCTGCAGAGAACACCTTTAGCAGCAAATGCACTAAGCCAGTAACACTCACCCACTCAGCTTGTAATCTTCCAACAGGGAGGCTCTTTATTCTTTGTTACAAAATATATACAATATTTAAAGTCCAGATGGCGATCCAGCATATCTAGCTTGCTCTTTCCGGCAGAGCCTCCGGCGACATGCATCAGACAACATGTGAACTTGTTGGCTGGGATTGTGCTACCTTTATACAGACACCTAGCCAATCCTGGCCAGCCCTTGCATTGACTGCACCTGGTGCTTATCAGCATGACTCAGCGTTAACTAGCTGGAGCCACATTCCTTTCCACAGGTGCACTTAACAATTAAGCAATTAAAGCAACATGACATTTACACTTACATCGCAAAGTATTTTTTTGAGGTTTGGTCCAACCGGCTGGCCCCTCCTGAAACTGCAAACCCCAGGATTCCATAGGATGTTGAAAGTGGAATAATCGCGCTATAAGAGTGTAGTGCGGAAATGGCCACAGAGATCACAGTGATTAACAAATGGTGACTAACTCCCCTTTGTTACATGATGAGTCCTAACATCTTTCCAGAGAACATAGGGGGAGCATTTGGCCAAGGATAACTTATACAAACAGGCAACTTAGAGTGTGCATACATGGAAAAAAACTAAATGTCTACAAACAGAAAATGTAGCACAACAAAACTCCAATAATGCAAAGCAGAAGAAGCAGAAGCAGAAAATATGCTTTTAGAGAAAAGATAACCCTGTATAACTTTGAAGCCACATGAGGGCCTAAATTCTATTGTGTGTCTCAACTAGAGCGGATTGAATTTATGTATGAGGTGACGCACTGTTCAATAATCGATTCAATTGGTCTAATCTAGTTGGGACAAATCAACAGGATTCCAGCCAACATCACTGGGAAAAGTGCCGCGTGGTCCCGACATGCAGCTGTTATGTGATTTGCACACTCTCTAGCATTTCATGCATGAAAAGTGGAACGCGTGTGGCTGAGCAACATCAGACTGTGGCCATAAGGTTCTGGCCAGGCGACCAGGGAGCGAAAGCTGTTAATGAGGAGGAACACACACAACCATTATTTTAAGCAGAGAAACTAGAACATATTTACATAGTTTAGGAAGGTCTGAGTCTACTAGGAAGGACAAAAATTCTCCCCTTCTCTCCTCTCTTTCCTCTTATTTAATTGAGTGCAAACTTCTTCTGCACTTTGAACTCAGTTGACAGCAACTGGAGTAAACTGAGGGCAAGGGGAGAACAATGGGAGGAGAAGAGAGAAACTGGGACATTTTAAAAGCAGCTGAGAAAGTGGGACAGCATATTTCCTTGCCAAATTTAGACAGCTGGAGGATGTGCGTTTGTGTCTTGGTCTCCGCTCCTTCTCACTGAGGACTGGCTGCTGTGGACGAGAGTGCCGCCATCTTTGTTAACCCGGTTTTATGGTTTTTATTGCAGCTTCCAGCTCCTGCCGCCCTTGCTTAAAGCGCCTAGCTGCCTAGCGCCATGGCTAGGCCAAATCGGGACATTGAGTTAGCCTGTCTGGTGCACGACAGGCCCCTTGACCCTCCGACCGCCTCCCTTTCCTGCCAGGGCCTGGCTGAGCAGTTGCCCAATGTCCCCAGCTATAACCACGCTGCTCCTGCTGCTCTTCCTCCGTCCCGCATCCCCGTCCTTCTCTCCAGAAAGCGCAAGGCTGGCGTGGCCAACCCCAGTTTTTTGAAGGAAGAAGCGCCTTTCCCTCGCAGCAGCCGGGGTAACGTAGCATTGGCCGCGGTGTCATGCCTGTAGGAGGTGTGGGGCCTCCTCCAGTTTCTGTCTTGGGTCCTTTGAGTTTGTTTCTCAAGCAAAAACACCCGAGAGCCTTGTGGCATCTGTACACTTGCACACTCTGGCCATTTCCTGCACTAGTCTGTTACAGTCCGCACCAGTCTGTTCCGCACTAGTCTGTAATAGTGCTATTATTCCACTTGCAACACCCTATGGAATCCTGGGGTTTGCAGTTTCGGGAGGGGCCGGCTGGCCCCTCCCAAAACTGCAAACCCCAGGATTCCATAGGGTGTTGCAAGTGGAATAATAGCACTATTACAGACTAGTGTGGAAACGGCCTCTCTCCTCTCTCTCGTATGCCCTCTTGCTCCTCCCATGCCACATAGATGGTAAAAGGAATGAAAGAAACAGGAATTCTCACTCAGTTTTAAATACAGATGAATCCCCCATCTACCCAAAAATTAGGTGTTAATTTGCACTGCTATACCAAGATACCTAAGTTACCATCCATTATAGCATCATGTTTTTATTTTAAACACTTAGGCCAAAATTTCCCATTATCATCATCACCCCCCCACCACTACCACTATCATAATTTAATAAATATTTTTTTATTTGTTTGTTTGTTTGTTTGCCATCTCTTCTCCCTTCTTGGGAAGCAAGGTGGCTTACAGATATTAGAATTGATATTGCTAAATGTTCATATCGTGCAAAAGTTAAACTATCATTAAACTATCAACACAGTTAGTATTAAAAGCAATTAAATGGCTGTATTATACAAAAGTTAATCTGTAATTAAAGTACAAATCTCTTTAGACAAGACAAAGGGCAAATGTATACAACACAGTACCTTGTTTGAGTCCCCTTTCCCCCTACCGAGCGGTCCATTCTCTAAGGCCTGCCAAAAACAGAAAGATTCTCCTCTGCCAGAACCTCTTCCCCTGAAAAAAGGCACATCAACACGTACATTAAAAACATTATATACTGTTTATTCTATTCTATTATTCTATTCTAAAAAAAACCCACTGGAAAGCACTCTGAAAAGACTGAATGTTTTCTTTAAAATTCAGTGTGATAGGAACAAGTCAAAGTAACAGGGAGGAAATGTAAAATAAATAATTTTGGGAAAAAATTGTGCCTGGTCTGTGGACCTCACCAAGGACATCTGCAGGGCCGCTGGGATCCATGGCCTCTGGGTCTGGAACTCCTGATTTTGGGCCTTAACATGCCAAAATTCTCAGTCCTTTTGCCTCTGTGCTTGCTGTTTCCACCTGCCCAGCAAGTACAGTCCCTCCCTGAGCTGTAGTGCACAAAACTTTGATGGCGTGAATCTTTAAGATGCCACAAAGCTCTGGTGTTTTTCCTGCTCATTGTAAATGTAGCTTGTCTGTGTTTCTCGTGGTGCTGTAGCTGTTGGACTATCCCGGAAGGACGCCTGAAAATACTTCCCCTTTTTCATGCTGAGTGAGAGAAACCGTAGTGAAACCATCCCTCGATAACGGCTGTTTTGCAGGGATCAAAGAAGGCTGAAGCATCCGCTTGCAGACGGTTGCATAAGGCCCCTCGCCTCAGAAGCAACGCTGTGCTGGCGGGATACGTCCCCTGCTCCCTTCACGCTCCGTGCCTCACATTCACTTTATTGATTTGTGTACCCTGCGTGCGTCTTCTCTCAGCAGAGTAGCAAGAACTCCTCCCTTGCAAAATCCACCAGCGCACTTTCAGAAAAGGCTTCAGATCTGAAAGAAAGGGGAATACAATCAAAATGCAAATGAATGCAAACTTTATGATGAGGTAGCTCTGTCTCTGGTATGATAAAATGTTCTGCATGAGACCAAAATGTCCAACCGCGTCTGTAGAGGAGCTTCTGCAGACCTAAGAAACCAACAGGATTCTGGCCCTAATCTATCTGTCAAGCTGAGTAGTTTGGTAGAAAGATGAGGTTCTCTGTGCCTCCTGTGACAGCAAATGGGGGTTTCTTTGTGGAGGTTTCTTTCTGACTCTTCTCCATCTCCTTTCTTGCCCAAGGACGGCCCTCAGGAAAATGTCCCGCGGTGAACATCCAGAAGGTGGATTCCAAGGATGGTTCTTCAGGGGACCCAGCGTTTGCCCCCCAGGCTCACCCTTTGCCCTCAAACAAATCCCAAACCCTCACGGTTCCAGTCACACCTGTGGCTCTCAAGAGGTAGGAATCGGGTCTCTTTCCTAAAAGCCATCACGCCCGGCTGCACAAATGCTCTTGGGCTTCAGGATCCCATTGTCTCTTGTGTCCACTCAAAGGCAACAATAATTTAAGACATCTCCTCTTATTTCAAGACATCTGATGCCACCAGCAGGCCATGCATCAACCTTGCCTGATGGCAGAGCCAGCAATGGGTTTTTCTCATGTTCAAATTCCTTCTCCATGTTAGGAAGAAACATCGCACCCAAGAAGACCCCGTGGAGGAGCTGGGAGTCCGTTCTCCAAACCAGTCTCCAGTCAGAGCTTGGACGGATCAGTCCAGTCCCCAGAGAGAAGAACAGATCAGGTACAGCATTCAGGCACCACATTTATATCTAGCCTCATTTCCATTGGAGATACACTCATTACTTCTGCTGTATTTTTCCAAAGGTTGGAAAAGCTATTTTATGGACTACAAGTCTCAGAATCTCCCAGCATCTGGGCTTGAATTCAGTGGGTTACTTGCAATTCAAGTAGACCTGTTTAGTCAGTTGTTGAGCACTGACTGGACAGAGGCCATTTCCGCACTAGACGGTTAATAGCGCTATGATTCCACTTTCAACATCCTATGGAATCCTGGGGTTTCCAGCTGGCCCCTCCCGAAACTGCAAACCCCAGGATTCCATAGGATGTTGAAAGTGAAATCATAGCGCTATTAACCCTCTAGTGCAGAAATGGCCAGAAAGGCACCTTGCATTGCATTACCAGGGCTTCTCTGGTGCGGATTCACATTAAGGCCACAGGGTATTTTTGCTCAAAACACATTGCTTGCTGCTTTGTGCAAAATAATAATAATAAAATAATAAATTTAATTTAAAAATGAAACAATGAAAAATTATTTTTTTATTTTTCACATATGATTTTTTTTTTGCCAAAAATGTCTCAAAGTGTGGGAGGAGACACTTCCTCAGTGGGGCTCCCCAGGTGTCCAGACGCCTTTCCCCCAGACCTAGAGACCATTCGTGAGCGTTCTCCGTTACCTTCTGTGCCCCACAGTGTGCCGGAACGAAGCAGCTCCACCGCGAGCGAAAACAGTGCCGTGATCAATGACCGCCTGCAAGAGCTGGTGAGACTCTTTAAGGACCGGACGGAAAAGGTGAAGGAGAAACTGATCGACCCGGACATCTCCTCTGACGAGGAAACCCCCACAGCCAGTAAGTGGCACAACGGGAAGATTTCTGGACCCTGCTTTGGTTCGGGCTGGGTCTTTGCTCCAGGGGAAGCCAGTGGCTCTCAGGTTAGCAAGGTAGAGAATCTGCTTTGGGTTGTAGTCCAAAGACCAGGCAGGGTGTTTCGGACCCAAGACAGGAAATTTCCACAAGGGCTGATTTCCTCTCCCCATCACTAAAAGGACCTCAAATGAGCTATTCAAAGTGCCGTATCCTAACTGTCCCATAGATTTGGGGCTTTGGACAGTCGATTCAAAGTTCTGTCCTCCACTGTGAACAAACTACGGAAACAATTTTATCTAGAAATCTTACAAGAACATGCTGTGGCAGTAACTGAGCAACAGAGGGATATGGCATCATAAAAATTCACTGATAAGGCTCAAGCACTATTTCCAAACTATGTAAGTCACCCTTGTTCTTCATATGTTACACCGGCGCTCTGCCTGGAATCCTTGATCGGCAGAATGCACCACCATGTTGTGGAACTTAGCTCAGAATGTCTTGTACATCTTTATCTTTACTTCAAAGCACTAAGAGCTTACAACATTTCTGATGCCTAAGCAGACCTTTTTGGCTGTACCTCCCTTAGATCGTCAGGGTCACTTTCTGACCTTTCCTCTTTAGCTCTCTCTTAAGGTTCAGATGTGGTTGTGAATTATAAAAAAAAAAATGGAAAACGGGGTAGGAATGAAGGAATCCCTTGAGACTATTTTATCCTGAGCTTTAGTGGGTGTCAATGCACTTCTTCAGGTGCATGAATGGAGTGTCCCAAAAGACTTGCATCATCTTTTGCAGCCCTTCAGAGACCATGGAGTCTTAGAGGTGGAAGGGATCGCAAAGGCCTTCTGGTTGACTCCTCTGTTGTGGAGGAATACACAGCTAAAGCATCCCTAAAAAGTGCCCGTCCAACCTCTGCTTAAAGATCCCCAACGAAGGAGGTCTCCACCACTCCAAGACTGTCCATTCCGCTATTGAATAGCAGTTATGGTCAAGACGCTTTTCCTAATGTTGAGGTGGAATCTGAACCCATTGGTCCATGTTCTCTGGAGCAGCAGAAAACAAGCTCGCTCCACCTTCCACATGATAACCTTTCAGATGTTTGAAGATATCTGTCCCCGATGGTCTTCTCTCCTCCAGGCTAAACATACCCAGGTCCCTAAGGAGCTTGATTTCCAGAATTTTGATGATTTTGATTGCTCTTTTCTGGACACAAAGGTTTATTACTCAGGTCCCAATTTTTATCTTTCTATATCCCATTACAGGCTGATCCATCCCCATGTCTGAGTAACTGTATTTAAACACCTGAACTGCGTTATTGTACTCCATCAGTAGATCCACAGACGCTGAAATAAATGAGTTAGTATGGATTGACTGAGAAGCGAGCCTCTGGCTTTCATTTGGTGTTCTTCCCGCAGCCCCATCCAAGGAGAGCCCGCCACAGGAAAAGAAGGAAGAAGCGGAGAAAGACGAAGACTACTGGACCATACTTTGCTGCAAATGTAAGGGCCGGCCCTTCCTTTGCCGGGTGAAAAAAGTCCAATGCCAGTTCCCCAGCAGCATTGACCCGCTCACCAGTAAGTAAATCAGAAGAAAGAACTTTTGACCATGTAAGAGAAAGCAGGGAAACCATTTACACCAAGGAATTTCCTAGAAATACACAGTGAGCTAGGGGATCCATGAGAGATATAATAATTTTAACGCAGACGGCCTTGAGAAAGGTTGGACTAGTGGTGGCTCCCCCAGGGTTTCAGGCCAGATTCGTTCCAAAACCTACCTGGAGATAGTCTCTGGTGGGCTTCTGTGGTGGTCTCCAAATATTAAGCAGGCCTGACCCTCCTTAGTTTCTGACACCAGATAAGAGTTAGTGAGTACAAATCTCAGCCACAGTTCTTCTGTTGAGAAGTTCTATCCTTCGGCAGGCAGGACAAGCTTTGCAGCTCAGTTCCAACATGGCTTCTAAGTCGGTTCTGGGCTTTTCCCTCCCACCCTAGACCTGATGTATATCTTCTGGCTCTTCATTGTGGTTCTGGCGTGGAACTGGAACTGCTGGCTGATCCCGGTCCGGTGGGCCTTCCCGTACCAAACGCCCGGGAACGTCTACTACTGGTTGGCTATGGACTACCTCTGTGACCTCGTCTATGTTCTGGACATTGTCATCTTCCAGGTCCGGCTGCAGTTTGTCGAGAAAGGAGATATCATAGTAAGTGACACAGAGCGAATCAAATGAGGGTGGCCGATTGTCCCCGGTTGGCTGCAGAAACTTCTCCATAGCATTCAGGGGTCTGGTAGCACGTGAGAACTGACTCAGGAAAACAAATCTGGCTCCCTTTTCAGATGTGGACACCCTTTGCAAAGCAAGAACCGCCAAGGCGGACCACTCAGATTTCAGATCTGTAACAGGTCCATCCAACAGGAACGGGGAGGGGGCCAGCTGTGGGCAAGAACGTCACCACATAAACGATGAAATGAAAGAAGTCAGGGGGAGGGATTTGGGGGGGGAGCGACGGCAGCATTGTGAGACCCCCCTCTGAGGACCAACCACGGCCCACGCGTTGCCCCCAGGAAGGCTGATCGGACCAACGTTCTCTCCGTTTGCTTTCTCTCCTAGTCAGACAAAAAGGCCATGAGGAAGAACTACCTGAAGTCACGTCGTTTCAAGGTTCAGAACACTTCCTTTTATATATATATATATGTGTGTGTGTGTGTGTGTGTATATATAATTTTAATTAAGAGTGTCTCAAAATACAATATAAATTACAGACATTTTGATCCCATTTGGACTACTGTAATGCACTCTACGTGGGGCTGCCTTTGAAGAGTGTTCAGAAACTTCACTTGTTCCAAATAGCTGCAGCCAGGTTGTTACCCGAATCACACAACTCTCATGTTGCAACAGATCCACCGGCTACCGTTCCATTTCTGGACACAATTCAAAGTGCTGGTGATGAACTTCAAAGCCCAACACAGCGCAGGTCCAGGTTATTCGGCTTATGGCTTTTTCTCTCTCCAGTAACCCCTCCAACAAAGCCAGGCAAAAGGGCCTCAATCAATCAATCAATCAATCAATCAATCAATCAATCAATCAATATTAAATGATGATGGTGGTAGCGGTGGTGGTGGTGGTGGTGGTGGTGGTGATGATAATGGGAACTTTTGGGCTAAGTGTTTAAAATAAAAGCATGGTGCTATAATGGATGGTAACTTAGGTATCTTGGTATAGCAATGCAAATTAGCACCTAGTTTTTGGGTAGATGGGGGATTCATCAGTATTTAAAACTGAGTGAGTTTGCCGGTGTCTCAGGCTGCTAATGTCATTCTGGGCTTGGGATTCCAGCAGGCTTTTGGGCACTGGTTCTTTTACAAGATTTTTAAAAAAATTTTTTAGTGAGCTGTGTTAGTTTTATTCCTCACTTTCAGATCTACGTTTTAAGTGGTTTTAGTCCTCCGGACAGTTGACTGTTATTTTAATCGTGTTTTTGTACATTTTTAGCCACATTTTTTTTTTTAGTTATAATTGTATCTATTTTGTAAGCCTCCTAAAATCCCAGCTTTGGGGCAAAGGCGAGGCATGAATGAGGAATGTCGGTGCTTTTGCAGATGGACGTGATTTGCCTTGTTCCCCTGGATTTCTTTTACTTCAAAGTTGGCTTGAATCCTCTCTTGCGTTTGCCTCGCTGCTTAAAGGTAAGCCAGGGCGGACTTGATTCCCCAGTCAGCCCACGGAAGCCCCCCGAGTGACCTGGGGCAAGTCACACGCTCTCAGCCCCGGAAAACCCCGTGACAGGTTCCTCTTAGGGTTGCATTAAGTCAGAACTGATTTCAAGGCAGACAACAACAGCGGACTTTGGAACCCTCAAAAACGGCAAATGCTCAGTCTATTTTTGAGCAGGATTCTAAAAGGTCTTTTTAGACCCAAGAATTCGAAGGATTTGAGTCATGCCATGCTAAAGAAAACTGGTTTTTTTCCCTTCCTATGGCGAGTGTAGTTAGTCTTAAAAAAAAAGTCTCGTGAGCTTCAACAGTCACTTTTTTATGTGTAAATGTTCTTTTCCTGTCCTCTCCTCCTTTCTTTCTTGCATGTTTTCTCCTCCTCTCCTCCAGTACCTGGCCTTCTTTGAGTTCAACAGTCGGCTCGAAGCTATCCTGAGCAAGGCGTACGTTTACAGGTGAGTTGCTTTCCCTTCCCTGACCCAGCTCTTCCTGGAAGGGGTGCAGCGTTGCAGGATTGGGCCGTTTTCTCTTGGTCTAATTGCCCCAGTTTTGGCTGCGTTAATGAAGAACACTTTCCAGTTCACCTCCATTTACTTTCCAGAAGTTGCAAATTAAAATTGCAAAATAAAATTTAAAAATCCCAAAGCTGTCTGTTCATCCAAAATAGCTTTTTTTTTTAAAAAAGAAAAAGTAACAATATTATTATAAAACAACTGTGAGAGTAATGATAATAAGATATACAAACAGACGTCACCTTTGAACAATGCATACAGTCTGTTTTGCATTATTCCAAAGAGATCCTATATATGTTTTAGAATCATCCCAGGACATACACATAATTTATGTTTCCTTGTGTCCTACAACAGCAAACTGACCAGCTTTGAATTATTGACCTTACTCCATTCTAGGAAGAGGACTAATTCTGGTCTCCAGATCCTGGATTAATGTATGCTGATTGACAATGCAGGGCTCTTTCCAGAAACCATCCATTCACTGTGTGCCTTCTTTTCTGACATCAGTGTCATGCTCCAGCTATCAGGGTTACCGCTAAAAATATTAAAGGTCAACCATTTGGCACAGAATTGGATGCAACACTTCTTTCCAAGGCATGTGCTTTGCTGCTCTTTCATTCCTGTGTTTCAGTTTACCTTATATTGTGGCCACCCATCCAGAAACGAAAACGGACTTAGGCCGTTGGGGAACGGATCTCCAAGAAGCTCCTCTTTTCAGAGGGGAAGATGTGCTGATGGCCATCAGTATGCTCTCCCCTTAATGTCTGCTAGTGCCCTACACCTCTCCGCAGCAACTGGTTCTGTGTGTCACTGAAACACAGAGAAATGCTATCGGTCGGTACTTTCGGTACTTTCAACTATTTCTTTTGTTACTGGGGACAAATGCCCAGATGTTCAGCTCCCGAATGAGGAACCTGTAGGTTCAGAAACAATAAAGTATGTAATAACTAAACATATCAATCTGTCAGCCAGGTTTATGCAGGGCCTGGAATTTTTTCCCCCCTTTTTTTGGACTACAGCTTCCCCTTAAACTGGTCAGCTTAGCCATGCCGGCTTGGGGATCTGAGGACCGTGCGTAATGAGAGAGCCAGCGTGGTGTGGTGACTTGAGAGTTTCACTGTGGCCGTTTCCACACTACACGCTGATAGCGTGACTATTCCACTTTCAACATCCTATGGAATCGTGGAGTTTGCATTTTCAGGAGGGGCCGGTTGGCCCCTCCTGAAACTGCAAACCCCAGGGTTTCATAGGATGTTGAAAGTGGAATAATGGTGCTATCAGAGAGTAGTGCGGAAATGGCCTATGACTCTGGACACCAGGATTTAAATCCTCGCTCAGCAATGGAAACCCACCGGCTGACCTTGGACAAGACACACTCTCTCAGCCTCAGAGGATGGCAAAAACAAACCCCCTCTGAACAAATCTCGGGGGGAAAAAATCCCTGCGATAGGTTTGCCTTGGAGTTGCCATAAGTCGGAAACAACTTGGAGGCACACAACGGCAAGAACCGAGCGCCGGTCCTCCTCAGCCCTGTGCTTCCCTTCTTCCTCTTTCCAGGGTGATCAGAATCACCGCCTACCTGCTCTTCAGCTTGCACGTGAACTGCTGCTTGTACTACTGGGCCTCCTCCTCCCAGGGGCTGGGCTCGACCACCTGGGTCTACGACGGGAAAGGCAACAGGTACTCCCTTTATGACTTTATTTCCACATTGGTGCAACCCCTTTGTTGTCAGATGGAGACAGGGCCGGAGAAGCGCATGGGCCTCTTACCTGGGTAGGAACTCTCAACTCTTTTGTCTTTCCAAAGTTACATCCGCTGCTATTACTGGGCTGTCAAGACTTTGATAACCATTGGGGGATTACCTGATCCAAACAACCTCTTTGAGATCGTCTTCCAGCTCCTCAACTACTTCACCGGTGTCTTTGCTTTCTCGGTTATGATAGGCCAGGTAAGGAAGCAGCTCAGGCCTTTCTTGTATGTCCAGGTGAGTGCAAATGACAAAAACGTGTTTGCTAAACTGAAATCTCCCCTCAGGATGGTGGCATCACTCTACAGGTGAAATTGCCCATCGGTCGTGCTGGGCAGTCCTGGCGTTGAATGCCCGCGTGGCCACAACGGAACGCACACTTGGACGTGCAGCCAAAGGCACAACCAAATGAGCATGTGCGCACATCTTCAAGACACGGATATCTGCATGCTCAGTGGTACTGCCTGCGCAACCACTCCTGCAGACCAGACATGGGTTTCCATATCAGACCAAAATGTGCCCACAAAATGAGCGCATGCATCCCACATGCATGCTCACATGGCACAACTCCATCTTCACAGCCTTGAATGGAATACAGCCATGCATTACACAAAAAAGGCCAAATCACCTCCACAGGAGAACAAATCTGTCTGTCTCTGTAATATAGACCCAGCCTTTCTCCTATCATGTGGCCGTAGCAGTAAAGAAAGAAACCTTGTCGAGAAAACCCCACAACAGCTTCAGGGTCACCTGAGTCAGAAATGACTTCAAGGCCCACGGCAACAAGAAAGGTTGCCCCTCCTCAGTTCCAGTGAATGGGTGGTATCCAGAACACATTTGCACGAGTAGGTTTGCTGCTCATGCAAGGGTTGGCGGCATCTTCCCAAAGCGTCCATAAGTGCAAAGCTTAATGAGGACATATCCCGAGCTGTCAGGGGATGCACGAGGGGGATCACAGGTGTGAGGTTTCTGTTGCACTGGTGCCTCCGTGACAGTGCAGCCTCGTGTGTTTGCATCATGCAAAGTCTGAAAAGGACCCCAGAGTTTCCCAGCCAATTCAGTGGTAAAATTAACATCCAGGCCTTTCCAAGTTGTTTCCCCCGTGTACTGAACAGCCACAATTCAGGTGTGGTGTTCTAGGGCCATTTCCGCACTAGCCTGTTGTAGCGCGCTGATTCCACTTTCAACCTCCTATGGAATCCTGGGGTTTGCAGTTTCGGGAGGGGCCGGCCGGCCCCTCCCGAAACTGCAAACCCCAGGATTCCATAGGAGGTTGAAAGTGGAATCAACGCGCTACAACAGGCTAGTGCGGAAATAGCCTAGGTCTCCAAAAATGTCTTTTCTCCACCGTGTGTCCATGCTCATGGAGTTAAACCTCCCAGTAGCATCTAGCACATAGGTTTAGTGTGTTTCATTTCACTCCTGCATCTCTTTCAACCTGCCCGTTGGTTTAATTAATCAGCTCAGTGAATTCCCATTCGAGGACTCACAAGGGTAACGCTGAATGAAAAGGTCTCTCTCTTTATTTCCCGCAGATGAGAGATGTCGTGGGTGCGGCCACAGCCGGGCAAACCTACTATCGGAGCTGTATGGACAACACGGTCAAATATATGGCCTTTTACAAGATCCCCCATTCAGTCCAGAACAGAGTCAAAACGTGGTACGAATATACTTGGCACTCGCAAGGCATGCTCGGTAAGGAGAGGCTGTGCGGCTTTGGATACCGGCTGCGCTGTTCCCCCGTTAAATTCCACTTTTGTTGCTTAGTTTCTGAATAGATGTGACATTAAGTGCATTTTTAAAAATGCAAACGCCAGCTGGTAGCGGTGTGCAGAAAGCAGCCTTTTAACCTCTTCCTGCCCAGCTGTTTTCCTAAGGAAAACTGCACCTCTGATGTGTCTATTTTCCTTAGGAGGAAGATCCACCCATGAGGGTCCTTAGGCCACGGATAGCAAGGAAAGGGCCTTCTCTGCCTCTGGGTGTGCCTTTGTCAGGCCACATCTTTGCTGGCTTCCAGGAGGGCTGGGAAGATCCACCAGTTTTTATCCGGCTGTTTCTTCAGCTGTGTTCTTGATGGGTTCTGAGCTGCGAGTCTTCCTCTCTTCTCTGAGTTGCATGTTTGCGACTTGCAAAGATTAAAAGTTCATTTTATTAACTTCCTCTGTGATATTATTGCATTGTGTTTTTAATACGCAAGCCCCTCCTGAATGGAATTTACTTTTAGCAGCAGTAGGAACTAATGGCCCGGGTGAGAGGAAAGACGTAAAAACAAACAGTTGAATAAATAAACCGTGCTAATGGAAAGGTGAATCTCCTCTGGGTTTTAGTCTTAAAGGAGGCTGTTCTCGAGGGTTTTTTTATCCCTGCTTTCAGGGCAAAGGCAGACTGACCAAGGATGTCTCCTTTGCTGCAGATGAATCAGAGCTGCTGACGCAGCTGCCAGAGAAGATGAGGCTGGACATTGCCATTGACGTGAATTATGAGATTGTGAGCAAGGTGCCGCTCTTTCAGGTACTCCGTCCTCCCTCCGAGCTTGGGTGGCCTCAGCCCGGTGGCATCTAGTGGCTTCCCTCACAGCGAGGGTGGCAGATCTGATCTGGGCTTTAGTCAGAACTTTAAAGGCGCTATCCAAGGGGCGGGACCCCATCCCACCAAATAGGCCCAGCAGCTTCAGGAGTTGCTTTACAGTTCAGACTATAACCTGGCACGAATTCCCCACCACCACCACCACAGAAGGTAGCAGCACCACAGCTGCTAGATCCCGCATTACTTCCTCCAAGCTTAATGAATTTTTTCTTTTATTTTTTGTTCAATTCAGGGTTGTGACCGGCAAATGATCTTTGACATGCTGAAGAGGCTCCGGTCAGTTGTGTACTTACCAAATGACTATGTGTGCAAAAAGGTAACAAGCAACCCATAGTTCCCAAGCCAGGTTAGGGAACTCAAGATCAGCGCCGCAGCGGGCATCGCCAGACCACCAGGATGGCTAAAAATGCCGAAAAAGTTGGGGCTGGGATCAAAGAGAGGCGAGAGGCTGAATATCTATCTGGATATTTTCCAGTTTGGATGTTTGGGGTTCAGGAAGCAGGTTTGGGCCTCCCTGACCCTCTAAACTCTAAACAATATGGATTGATGTTTTTGTAAGAAAACAAGTTTTTCTGGTACAGGTTGGTAGAGGGGCAGATGGTGGGGCCACGTAAAGAATGGGGCCCGCGGGCAGCCCGTGTCCTTCCCTTTCGCAGTCTCTGGTGAACGCGTCAGCCGTGGTGGGGCACGGACCCCAGGGCCCTCTCCTGCTCCTCGTTTTTCTTCCAGGGGGAAATCGGCCGAGAGATGTACATCATCCAGGTCGGCCAAGTCATGGTGCTGGGGGGCCCCGACGGCAAAACCGTGCTGGTGACGCTGAAAGCCGGCTCTGTGTTTGGAGAAATCAGGTCAGGCCGATGAAGAGGTGGCACCGGCGGTGGCGGCGGGAGGCTGGCAGGAGGCTCAGGGTCAGGCAGGGAAGACAAAAGAGGTCCAAGAAATAAAAGGCAGTCTGTCTCCCCATCCCATAAGCCAGGCTGGGCATGGCTGCTACTGATGCCGGCGTAATCCCAGCCCTGAGACCCAACAGTAGCAAAGTCAAGCACACGACAGCAATAGTACCGTGTGGCGCAGCAGCGCACTAATGCTAATGAACGGTAGACCATTTGGATTAGCGAGTTACGAATTGCCGTTGTTGCTAAACGATGTCAGGGACGCGCGGAAGGACGCCTGACTTTGCCATGCGGCAGACACTGAGATACAGAGACTGTATTGGTTGCCCGGGACTGAATAACAGATTGATCTATTGCTCTTCCCGTTAGCCTGCTGGCCGTGGGAGGTGGAAATCGGCGCAC
Source organism: Cyclura pinguis (assembly GCA_030412105.1). Classification (NCBI taxonomy): domain Eukaryota; kingdom Metazoa; phylum Chordata; class Lepidosauria; order Squamata; family Iguanidae; genus Cyclura; species Cyclura pinguis. The sequence continues at coordinate 1,089,570 of CM059607.1, forward strand.
GGCCAACGTCGTGGCACACGGATTTGCCAACCTTTTCATTCTGGATAAGAAAGATCTGAACGAAATCCTGGTCCATTACCCGGAGTCTCAGAAGCTGCTACGGAAGAAGGCCAGGTGAGTCGCTGGAGGTCCCGGAGCCGTTCCGGGCCCGTATTGCGTGCTGTTGTTCCTGCGGAGCCGCAGAGCATGTGCTCATGCGATTGTGCCTCTGGCATCCTCGGCAGTTGCATGGCAAAGCTCTCTGAGTCCCGGAGCACATCCGCCCCGACGCTGACCGCCCTCTGACCGCATTTAATCCCCTTTCCCCGTGACATTTAGTGCATTGAGCTCCTTCCCTCATGGACTGGGGTGCAGTCAGCACTTGCCACCAAATTTTACCATGTCAGTCCCCCCGCCTACAAAACTACGGAGAACACTGAAATCCCAGGACGGGCTAAAGGGGATTCGGGAATGCATTTCGCCCACCGCTGCACTGATTGTATTATCCTGTTCGTTTGTTAGAAGAATTTTTTAAAAAATGAGTGGGGGATTATTCTGGAGAAAAGCAGACGGTCACAAAAGTAAATGTCTTCAGACACTGAGTCAGTATACAGAGTTTTCTTTTGAAATCTTACCTTCCTGTGATTTTTTTTTTAAAAACTAGGCTGGGCATTCATTGATTTTAAAAATTGCCCTGAATTGTTCCAGGAATGGCAAACCAACGAACTTTCCTGGCCTTTCCCCCCTTTTCTGTTCTAGGAGAATGCTGAAAAGCCACAGCAAACCCAAAGATGACAAAGGGATCTCGGTCATCATTCCTCCGAGAATTGGGACCCCGAAACTCTTCCAAGCTGCCTTGGCTGCTGCCGGGAGGATGGGGGGCAAAGGGCGGCTGGCACACATCCGGTGGAAGCTGAAAGAGCTGAAGGCCATGCAGGTGAGAATGAGTCGTGGCGGCCGGTTTGAACCCTGGAAGGAGGGTGGATGAGCCGGAGCCGATCCACAACCCGGGGCGGGGGGTCCCCAGCGGCCGAGATCCCGCCTCCGGGCTGGAATCTTTTCGATGCCTTTGCCGCGTGCAAGTTCCCCTGCAGAAGGTGCCGGACATCTGCGCGCTCGGGGCTGAGAAGAGTCGCGCAAGACACCAACCGGGCCACGCGCTGAAGCTGGGTGAAAATAGGCCACAACTTTTCCGGCTACGGCAAAAACAGGGTTGGCAGGCTTGTGGGCCTGGATCCCAGCATTGGCCGACCTGCCTGTTGACCGGTGAGACCGGAAGCCTGAAGGCGGGACTGACTGGAGTCCGGTGCGAGCCACCGGACCCCCCTCCCCATTAGCGCGGAGGTGCGGACACCCAAACCGGAGGTGCGTACCCTGCCCTCCCGGCAGCCACCTCCGTCCCCAGGATCCGGAGACCTGGGGAAATGGCAAGCTGGGATCCAGGACCCACGCCGACCGCCTTACGAGTTGTGACAATAAAAAGGCAAAGACGCAACATAACCACAGCACGCAGGACGCAACGGGAGAAGAGGAAGCGGTGGGCGAGGGGGGACGACACGCCAGGAAGAATGGAGCTCTGGGGAGAAGAGAGCCCAGCGAGCTACAAAATGGCTGGACCAGAGGGAAAACTTCCGAAGCTTTGGCCTGGGGGGAAGCAGCCAATCAGTTCAAACCGGCAGGTTTAAACTGATTGGGCGGAGGCTTTCCCCAGCCGCGCAAAGGCTGCTGGGTGCGAGGAAGTACCCAGCGGGGCCAAGCAGGGGGCTGGGAAGCCTCTCGGCAGGGCAGGGCCACCCAAACAGCCCAGGGGACCCCGGGGGTCAGCAGCGGAGCCAGAGCTGGCCTGAGCTGCAAATGTGCCACCCGGTATGTGGGGCAGCTTAACGCTGCCCCACATACCGGGTGGCACATTTGCAGCTCAGGCCAGCTCTGGTGCTGCTGCTGACCCCCGGCATCTGAGACGGAGCATCTGCATTCAGCAGAACTTCACGGAAACAGAACTGCACGTGCGGCCGGTGCCCTTGTGCTCCGCGCTGGCAGATGCACACCGTTGTGCGTGGTGTCGCATTGTACGTCGCCCCTGGTATTTTCACTGCACTGTGCTTTGCTGCCATGCCTTTTGCGTATGTTTGCACGTTGTGCAGTGCTGAAAATTACCACTGTGTCACCCTGTGACAGTAAAGTTAGACCTCCGTCTTGATGTACGATCTCACCCTGGGTTTGCGTGCTGTAAATTTCCAGATGTGAAATGGCACGTCGATTGTGCTAGGTGACCCTCGCGTTGAATGGCAACACTGCTCAACCGAATGCGCAGCCAAAGGTGTGACGGCAGCCGAACGCACGTGTGGTTCCACACGCAGAACAGCGCTTCGTGCGCAGCTCCGGTTCTGCCGCTGTGGATTGCATGCAGCTGTTCCACTATTCTGCACCGAAAGATCCAAGGGCTTCTGTAGGGAAACTTAGGTGTGTCTAAGAGATCAACAGAACGGTGGCCGGCATGTTTTAAATATGTCTCTGGAAGAGAGATAGGACGTCATGCGTTAGAATAACACAGTTATGAGCAGCAGGTTCTTTTCAGGGGGGCCATGAGGATATGAAGGAGTTATGTTTCAAAAGCAAGAGAATAATATTATCAGATTTTGGTGCAACAGTGGCCACGCTGGCTCAAAGGCGTTGGGGGGCCACCTGAGGTCCACTGGCCGCACTTTCCTCACCCCGGGATGAGAAGGATGGGCACTGAGGTCCGGACGTGTTGTTCTTGGGCCCGAGGCCAGCCTTTCTCTTTCTCGCCATCGAGGGCGGCCCCAGTGCGACCAACAACGAGATTCCTTTATTGTTTTTCAGGCCGCTGAGGCCACGCCGGTCCCACCCAAATCGCCGCTGAGTCGCAGCTCACCAGCCGGTTCCCCAAAATCAGATGACCGCAGGACTGAGAAGGTCGTTTCCGAGTCTTCGGGTCGCTCCGTCCGGGTTCGCACAAGTCCAGAACCTAAAGGCGACGAACAGAGTCTCTCTGTAGAGGCGGTAGACCAGAAGGACACTAAATAAAGGGAGAGGGGCTGAAAATCCTGCTTACAGGCTCATGACCTGTAGGTGGCCGCCCTGGCCGGGGAGAGCTGGGGGCCTCTGGGTCACACGAGGATGCGAGTGCGAATCCACTCTGGGTTCCGGTTCAAGCTTTAGAGTTCTCCAAGGTGCTGAATCTCTTTAGAGAAACTTTAAAGTCTGGACCAGAACCCAGAACAGTTTCAACACCACCACACTGAACACTGAAGGTGTGACAGTTTGTGGTCACAAGCCAAGCCAAGAATGGCACGTGACTGAGCCAGGATCCCATAGTCTGGATTGCTTAACTATTCTAAAAGTTGTCTGTATCGCTTTGCTATTAGAAGAAAAGAAAATAATTTCTATATCATAGGAAACTGCAGGTGAAATTCCAGGGCTTCTTTCAGGCTCACAACACAGGACCCAGCGCAGCCTAACAGCTCCTTTTCCAAGACTCTTGCGAACTTCAGTAAATACTTATCAGCAAAAAAACCCCTGCATTGTTTCTTCTAGCGCCAATTCCTCTTCCCCGTAGTCTGCTTTGCAATTTTAGCAAAGCAAGTAGAGGGGTTTCTAGAAGAATGTTAATAAAGCTAATAGACTGGCAAATAGATCGCCAATAGATTGGCAAATAGGCAGTGGACGGAATAGTCTACAGCAGAATGGCGTGTCCCAAACCACCACTAGCAATTTGCATAAGTGCATTTAGAAAATTCCTGACAACATCTGTTGCCTTTTCTTCTGTCTGTAGTGAAAGGGGCAAACAGGAGTTTCCCTGCCTTTGTGTGGCAGTCTTCCAAATGGGAAGAGAAAGAGGTGATAACTCTTTAGTGAACGTCAAAATCTGGTTGCAGAGCAGTGAACCACGGTGGACTGTCAGGTTTCCAGATGGAAAAGAAGCACTGGAGTCTCTGGCCTCTCTCTGTCAAACAGCTGTTGCTCTGCTTGCACACTTCAGCCCGCAGTAGCTCACCGTCTACCAGCGTTGTCTTAATAAAAGAGCACAACTCCTGCCAGCCTGAGTCTTTTCGTATCTCTTGCAGCTTCTTCAAACTTCTCCTGGAGACAAGTTTCTGGGCAGATGTGTCAGGAGGTTGCTGGAGGTTGTGGTGATCTCTTGTCTCAAGTTTTCAAAAATACCCAAAATGACATTTCTGTTGTCGCAGACAATTTTCCGGCAGTTGCTGGCAATTCCAGCTGCAACATTTATTCCCACTTGTGACTGGATTTCTTTTTTAGTCCCCAGATATATTGGAACAACATATATATCTTTCTCTCCTTTTGCTTTCCTCTCTTAAAAAATAACAGCAACAATAATAGTAATAATGAAGATGCGATGCTATACCGTGTTGCACCAGTGTGTCAGCGCAATGTCACTTCTGCCTAGAGCCTTCCATAGCCATTCCTGCTGACAGATTCATGGCTTGCACACGAGAAGACCTTTTGCTGGGTGCTGCAGTCGTGGCTTCTCTGAGAATCCCTGGAGTGTCGGGCTCTGCCCTAATTTTAAGCATCTCATCCTTGCAGCTGTTGAGGAAGCTTGGGGTATCAGGTGTTATTGCTGGCCATTATTATTTTAATAATATTTATTTATATCCTGCCTTTCCCCTGACCCTGAGACTCACAGCTGTTTACAGAAATCAAAATGCACGGCCCTCTGATGATTTAAGAGAGAGATTTAAGAGAGGTTGACTTAATTTAGCCTGAACTTCCACGGATTTCAATCCATTTCTTAAGATGCATGGAAATCCACAAAAGCGAGTGCTACGATAAGCCCGTTTGTAAAGGTGCTGCTGGATTCTTCCGTCCCCACATTTCCTTATTATGCTGCAACAGGCTGACATGGCTGCCTCCCAGAAACCTGCAAAAGAATTTCATGAATGAGGCTGGGCCATTGCATAACAAAAGCTTTTTGTCCGGCTCCCTGGAACCAGAGAGCGCAACGTTTCTTCCTGGCGTATAAATTAATAGGCACATGCATGTCGCGCTGCCGCGGCTGGCTGTAAATACTAATTAGAACCCAAAGAGGCTTAAACAAAGGCAGCTGAAAGAAGCTCGAGGGTGAGCACCAACCCTCCAGAGATTTTCAAAACAGACCAAGGTTTTTTTTTTTATGGGAGGAGCACTCAAGTCTCTGAGAAATACTGCTTGTCCATTGCAATTGGGCTCAGATACCAGCGGGGGGTGGGGTGGGGGGGGTGGAAGCATTTTTTCCCAAATCAGGATTTTGCCCCCCTGAAATCTTCCTTCAGCCCCCAAATTTCTAGCAGTGTAAAGGAAGAGTTGTTGAAAATCATGCACACCTCCTCCTGTTTTCTGCGTCTGCAATCGCTTGGTTGCTCTGCCTGCAGCCTCCTTTTGGGACACCAAGACCATTTCCGCACTAGACTGTTATAGCACTATTATTCCACCTTCAACATCCTCTGGAATCCTGGGGTTTGCGGTTTAGGGAGGGGCCTTTGAGGTCAGTGCCGAACTGATGTCTTAAGTTATTGCTGTGGTAGAAATCGGGGGACTGAGGGAAAACTTCATGGGGGAGACTCTTACTTGGGGGGGGGTCAAGCCCTCTCCCCCTCCCAGAGCTACATCCCTGCACATCTTTCCTCCTCTTCCACGTACTAGGAAGCGAGAGAGAGGAAGGGGAATCTTGTTGTCTTCTTACACAGGCATAAGATCCCCTGCAGAAGTAGCTGGATGTTTTTCTCCGACGCAAACATCCGCCTCCTGTTCGTGGCTTTGGAGAGGGAGGAGTGCGTGCGGGTGCCGTCGTGCTGGCGCGGACGGTTCCACCTTTGGCGGGATGCTCGGGTGTGGAGCTGCTTGTGCCACGCCGCAGTTCAGCACGACCGCAGCATATCTCCGTGGACAGAGGTTTATCCCAGACAACCCTGGTGTCAGATCACGGCCAGCGAGGATATCTGCGCTCTCCCACTGTCGCAGTCTGAAACCACTTCAACCCCCAGGGCTCCATCACAGAGAATTAGAACCCTGGAGTTGGAAGAGAGCCCGGGGGCCATCCAGTCCGGCCCCTTCTCCCACGCGGGAGCACCCGTCAAAGCCCTCCCTTTGACAGACGGCCGTCCAGCCTCTGCTCAAAAACCTCCGGAGAGAGAGACTCCACCACACTCCGCTGAGGCAGCACCTTCCACTGGGATTTCTAGTTTAGAGATTACAGAAGATTGTTTGGGACTGCCCGTGAGAGCGCCGCTCGCAAAGTCTTTCTCTCAGCTCGATGCCTTTCCCGCCACCCTGTCAGCTCCAGCCCTGCTTGCAAAGCGAGCTGAGAAGGAAAAGTAAGGCACCAAACCGACTGAGAGACTTTGTAAACAGGCCCAGCAAACCTCCATAATCCCCAGACAGAATTCTGGGATTTGTTGTTTAAAGTCCCTCCCCAAACAACAAATTTCTCCCCTAGAGAAGCTAGGGCACTGCTCTGTACCTAGAATTCTAAGTACTGCTTTAAACTACACATCCCAGTACTCCCTAGGATGGAGCCTTTATGGCTAAAGTGGCGTCGACCGGCTACAACTTGCAGAGTGCAGATGCGCTCGTGGTCGGTTGATGTGAGGAAGAAGAGGGAAGCCCCCTGTGTCTGAGGCGGGAGGTTCCAGCGTCTTCTCTTCTGCTCCCCTATTTCAGCCCAGTTCCTTGATGGCGAAATTCCGATGGGATGTTGCTCATACCCAAGTTCTTCTTCAGCCTTTGTGAACTCGGGTGTTGCAAGGATTCCAGGCAAGGCTGAGGGCACTGCGTGTCCAAAATGGAGCCTATCATGATGTAAGAGGCCCCACATCGACACCACCATGTTAAAGCTAGAGTTTGGGGCTTTTCAGACCCTTGCTTTCTGATGCCAAGCGTGATGGTTTAAGCTCTCCATGAGACAGTGCAGCCGGCTGTCATTCCAGCAAAGATTAGTGACTTCCTCCCCTCTGCCAGGGAAGAAATCACGGCGCAATGCCGCACAATGCTCCAGCCCATGGGACTGTTGGAAGCCCACTGAAATATTCTGGACCATTTTTGGACTTAGCCAAAGGCTTCTGGCAAACTTCTGGGACAAATTTTAAGACTCGCTCACACGTTTCCTAATTGCTTTTCTGAAAAACGGAGCTAAATTAGACCAAAGTAATTCCAGTCTTTCAGCTTATGTTGCACTATTCTTAAACGCAAAGATGTCAATCCCGGCTAATGAGATTGTGCTGCTATTTTCTCTGCTGTCTTGGAAGAAGGAAGAGTCCCTGGTCGTCTTGTTCCGCTGTCCTAATGCTGAGCTTTAGATAGCCCACAATGCCAGGACAATTTCCTGTTTTCTGAACAGAGAGACTAGCTCCAGAATGGAGAGCAGTCAGAATACTTTCCTGGAAGTTTCCAGGAGAGGTTCATTCTGCGTTTGGCAAAAACAGTCTTTTGCAGACTTGGTCCTGCAAGTCATTTGCCAATCTAATTAAAAAGCCCTCTGCAAATATTTTCTCAGTAAAGACAACCTTGCTTTTAAACTTTTTGTAATCTAAAGTTCAGCACTGTTAAGGAGCTGGATGCTTTCCCTCAATCATAATCTCACTGGCTAACTTTATCATTGAATATCAGAGAGAAGACTTCTCACACAACCGCTCCAAACTGGTCTCCATCAGAGGAGCTGGTTTCTCAGAGTCCCAGCAAAAAGTGATTTAACATCACCTTGATGTGGGTTCCCAGAACCATCCAACCAGGAAGAGGAGGTATCTCAGAGCAGCTAACCCACCAAAAAGCCCTCTGCACATGCTCTGAACCCAAAGGTCTGTTCCAGGAGGTCAACGGTCTTAATTCATTTAAAGCAGGCTTTTTAAAACAAAATTTTGACTGGTGTATGTGGCAGTGGGGGGTAAACTCAACAAGGTACTTTAGAACAACGAGAAAGGGCATTTTAATGAAAGGGTACTTAATACGCATTTTAAGTATTTATATTATATTGCAGTATATTATTTAATTTATAGCCTACCTTTCTCTCAGCACAGGAGCCAAGGTAGATTACATTTAATGAAAACAATGTACAGCTAAACATATTCTTAATACAAAAGTTAAAAGCCAGTTAAATGATCCTACTAAAAACACTAAGTTAAAACAGCTTAAGAAACAGTTTAAATAATTGAACACACTTGAAATGTCACAAAACGTGTATTTTAAAAGTAAAAGGGTGCTGCTTCAAGAAACTTGGCATGTAACAAAAAATGTCAAGAAGGCCAAAACATATTTTTCCTCACTCTAATTGGATGTGAGCCATTTGTTCAATTCTTTTGGATGGAGATCTTCAGAGCCACATTTAATAGACTTCTATCACTGTCACTATAAAATAATGCAAGGGTCTTCTTTCGGTTTGCAAGGACTGTGGCGAGAGACTTTCAAATGCAGCCGGATGTTTTTTGCACCGTGTTAGAATTTATGGGCAACACCTGGCCAAAATGCACAGGCGCTAAAACCTCCTAAACCTCTCCCACAAGGGAGACTTATTTTCCTGCAGAGCCCAGAACACAAAACATTCCATGAAGCAAAACGGCGCATGCTTTCCGGAAACTACACAGGCTTTTTCTTTCCTACCCCCAAGTCCCTGTAAGACTTCACCCCGGCCCCCCCCCCACACACTTTGTGGAACTTTGTCCAGTTTTATCCTTTCTCCCTCAAACCACTGATGCAGTTTTAAGGGTGAGGAAAAGGTGTACGTGTGGCTGGCTGTAGATGAGGGTGGAAGGAGAAGAAGAGATGAAGCCGGTTAGGGGGAAAACTTAATTGCATGGGGTTTTTTTGAGATAAAGATTTGCTGAAGGACGGGAGCGGGGCAAGGGGAGGGAATCTGGCCAAGCACTACTAATTGGCACTCCCAGATGAGGTTTTTAATCCTAAAATCATCCTTCTTCATTCATGGAAAACATTTTTGGCACCTCCCAGCTTTCCTCCTCATTGGAATTGTCTGGAATTGGAACTATGCAGGCAGCTGACATAGAAGAGGATACAGAAGGATCATTCACCGCTCCCAGTATTGGTTTTGTATTTATTCAAAACAATACAGAGGTACGTACTGTCGTCACTAAGAAGAGTCCTAGAATGTGGTAGATGGCTGTGCATTCATTGTCACAGCTCTCAAAAATCTGTTTCTTACTCTTGGTTCATATTTTTAAAACTACAAATGATGCTAAAACCCTTCTAAAAGCCAAGCAAGTGAAGTCATATTTTGAAAATGCACGGCTGAACGTGGTGGCAATGGAAATCAAAGCCCATTGGAGCTGAGCGCCTCTTCTGTGTCAGTCGGGGACCGCTCCAGGGGCACGTTTAACCTATTTCCCCATGAACACAGTGAGGCAGAAAACCAAGGCTGCAAAACTGCGCACAGGAATGGAGGGAGCGCCTCTGCGGAACAGCCTCCGTTACCACTGGGGAAACAAACGGACGGAGAATCTCCACTACTCTTTTTTTCTGGACAAAAAACATTGAATCCTCTCTTTGAAAGTCACCAGAAGTGGAAATTCACCACTGAAATAGACTGTACAGTTTAACATTAACAGAAAAAATACCCTCCATTTTTCAAAACCAGAGGTGGCTGTCCGGCCAGTTTTATTGAAGGTTTTAGGGGCTCCTCTTGCAATCTGTGCAGTCCTGGGGAGGGAGGGTCCTGGGGTGGGAAACAGGCCCCCAGGACCCCCGGAACTGCCCGTTCATATCCTGCTGCTCAGGGTCAATGTCAGGCTACCCCCAATCCGCCACGACGAATTGCAAGGACAGCCGGTGAGCCAAGTGGTATCAATCATCCTAATCTTGTCTAGGATTAAGGTGCTAAACGTGGGATTTGCTTTTCTTTTTTGGATGCTACTGCATGAAGCCACCCCCACGGACCTTGACCCCAATGACCCCAGGCAGGGATAGCCACAGGCGAGGGCTAAATGCCCCGGTGCGAATGACCCCGAGGGCGATTGAGTCCAACCTAATTCCGCCGCGGAGGAAGACACCGTCAAAGCATTCCCAACAAACGGCCATCCAGCCTCTCTTTAAAAACCTGCTAAGAAGGAGAGTCCACCACACTCCACGGAGGTGGCAGCAGGTTCCACTGTTGAACCGTTCTTACCAAGAGGAAGTTCTTCCTGTAGTTCTTCCAAACCTCTTCAACACTTCTCCCCCTTCCGAAGGGGGACTTGGTAGGACGGACCCAGATGTCTCTCTTTTACTCAGAGTGCGGGCGTCAGGGTTGCCCCTGAAGCCCCAGAAAAACACCCGGGGCCAGATGTAAAATATTAGGTCCATCACAGGCCGGCCTGAGTAGTCTACGAGACTGCAGGTGAGCCCTGAACCAGCCTGGAAAGATCCCCGACTTTGGCCAAAGGGACTTCCATCCCCTTAGCAAGAATGCAGTCAAAACCACTTCTTCCGTGAGCAAAGAGAAGGATCTCTTATTGTTAAAAGGGAGAGGTTTTCATAGATTGGGGTGACAATGATCTCATAAAGTACACAGCCCACGTGCAAGAATATTTGCTTTCCCAAAACCAACATTCTGATACACGGTGGATAATAAAGTGACTTCTGGCAAACAATCAACAACGAGCCCTGAATCACACGCACATTCACTCCGCAGCGAAGTGTAAGAAATGCTGCTGCAGGCGACAGCGGAGCGCCAGGGAGCGATGCCGAGGACCGAGGCGTCGAGTCTGTCGGTCGACGTCCGCATAATTCCAAGCGGGGGAGGGGGCTGGCCCGCGGAGCAGCCGCTGAAGTCGACCGGAATTCAAGGCGGAGGGACGGCGGTCGAGCGAGCGCCGGGAGAGGCCATTGCCGCGCCAGGCTGTTACGGTGCCGTCATTCCGCTTCCAACCTCCTTAAGGGACCCCGGGGTCTGCAGTTTAGGGAGGGGCCTCAAAGGAACCGGGGGCCTCAAAGGCCCCTCCCGAAACTGCAGACCCCGGTTTGCTAGGAGATGGCCACGCTGGGGTGGGGGATTCTGAGGGCTGCAGCCAAAAAGAGCAGCTTTTCCCCCTCCAACTACCGCGGGCCCGGAGGAGGAGGAGGAGGAGGAGGAGGAGGAGGCGAAGGTTTCCCTCAGGTCCGCCCCCTTTCTCGCCTTCTCCCCCCCCTCCAAGGCCCAGCCTGAAGAGGAGGAGGAGGAGGAGGAAGAGGCAAAGTTTTCCCTCAGGTCCGCCCTCCCTCCCCTTCTCCCACCTCGAAGGACCGGCCTGAGGAGGAGGAGGAGGAGGAAGAAGAGGCCAAGTTTTCCCTCAGGTCCGCCCCCTCTCTTGCCCGCCCCCTCCTCCCTCCCCGAGGCCCGCCTGCGGAGGCCCCGGCCGAGAAGCCCCCGAGGGTTGCCGTGGCAACCGGCGGCGAACCGGGGCGCGGAGGCCGCCTTCCCGCCCCGCGCCGGCTTATTTGGTCTAAACTACTTTTACTGCTCGCGTAGGACTGGACTACACCCCCCAGCATCCCCCCCCCAGGCAGCACGGCCGATGGGAGATTCAGGGCCGCAGAGTCCCCAAAATTAGGCTCCCCCCCGCGCCCATTCTAACAGGGCGGGGCACTTCCAGAATGGGAGCATCGGGGAGTAACTTCTCCCACGGCCAAGTAACGTAAGCAGCCGCTCCACCTTCTCGGACCGGTTTTTAACCCTCGCCTCCATCTCTCTCTGGCCCTATCCGCACTGGAGGGTTGTAGCGCTATTATTCTACTTCCAACCTCCTGAGGGATCCTGGGGTTTGCAGTTTAGGGGGGGGCCTCAAAGCCCATATTTACCATCCTCAGAGGCCCCTCCTTAAAGTGCAAACCGCAGGATCCCTTAGGAGGTTGGAAGTGGAACAATAGCACTATAACAGAGAAGTGTGGAAACGGCCGGAAGGGTTCCGTCAGCTTGGACCCCTCCGCAGGCCAGGCCCTCTGTGGACTGAACCGTCCACGATGCTGAACCTCTGGCAGCCCCGCAGAGCAGCCCCGGGGACAAGCTGGGGGAGCGCCACCTGTGTCGTCTAAACCCTTTTATTGCCTACACGGAAAAGTCCTTTTTCAGACTACACTCCCCCGAATCCCCCAGGCGTCATGGCCGATGGGCGAGTCAGGGACGCAGAGCCCAAAGAGATGAAGTTTCCCCACACCCGTCCTGACGGGGTGGGGTATTTCCGGGAGGGAAGTTCCAGAGGGTGACTGCCCCCGGGCCCAGCCTGATTCGGATGGACGCGGGCAGCTGCAGCCCAAAAGCGGTACGTTTTCCTACAGCCGCGCTGCCCGAGGGGAAGGGCTGGAAGGGGCCAGGACTGATAACCCGAAAAAGTAACTTTCCGCTCGGACCGGCTCGCTGAGGAATTCTAGGAGTGGCACTCCAAAAGACTAACTTCTCTCCTGGCCATTCTGGGGCGGGGGATTCTGTGACTTGCAGTCCAGAAAGAGAAAGTTTTTCCCCTCAGGCTGAGGGGCGCTTGACAGACAGCCCGCCTCCCCCGCCCACACTGAAGAGGAGGAAGAGGAGGAGGAGGAGGAGGAAGACGAAGACCAAGAAGAGGCGAAGTTTTCCCTCAGGTCCGCCCTCCCTCGCCTTCTCCCACCTCGAAGGCCCGGCCGGGGGGGGGGGAGGAGGAGGAAGAAGAAGAAGAGGCCAAGTTTTCCCTCAGGTCCGCCCCCTCTCTTGCCCGCCCCCTCTTCCCTCCCCGAGGCCCGCCTGCGGAGGCCCCGGCCGAGAAGCCCCCGAGGGTTGCCGTGGCAACCGGCGGCGAATCGGGGCGCGGAGGCCGCCTTCCCGCCCCGCGCCCGCTTATTTGGTCTAAACTCTTTTACTGCTCCCGTAGGAAAGTTCCTTTCTGGACTACACCCCCCAGCATCCCCTCCCCGGCAGCGCGGCCGATGGGAGATTCAGGGCCGCAGAGTCCCCAAAATTAGGCTTCCCCCCGCGCCCATTCTAACAGGGCGGGGCACTTCCAGAATGGGAGCACCGGGGAGTAACTTCTCCCACGGCCAAGTAACGTAAGCCGCCGCCCCACCTTCTCGGACCGGTTTTTAACCCTCGTCTCCATCGCTCTCTGGCCCTATCCGCACTGGAGGGTTGTAGCGCTATTATTCCACTTCCGACCTCCTTAAGGGATCCTGGGGTTTCCAGTTTAGGGAAGGGCCTCAAAGCCCCCCTCCAAAGGCCCCTCCCGAAACTGCAAACCCCAGTTTGCTAGGAAATGGCCACGCTGGGGTGGGGGGTTCTGAGGGCTGCAGTCAAAAAGAGCAGCTTTTCCCCCTCGAACCACCGTCGGCCCGGAGGAGGAGGAGGAGGAGGAGGAGGAGGAGGAGGAGGAAGAGGCGAAGTTTTCCCTCAGGTCCGCCCCCCCTTTCCTTCCCTCCTCCTTGCCAGAAGGGCCGGCCTGAGGAAGAGGAAGAAGAGGAAGAGGCGAAGTTTTCCCTCAGGTCGGCCTCCTCTCTTTCCTCCCCCTCCCTCCCAAAGGCCCGGCGTGCGGAGTCTCCGGCCGAGGAGCCGCCGGGGGTTGCCATGGCAACCGGCGGCGAATCGGCGCGCCTTCTCGGCGCTGAGGCTTCGCCGCCTTCTCTCCCCGCGCCGACTCCGCCGCGCGCGTGCGCAGCAGGCCCCGCCGGGTGTCCGCCGAGAGGGGCGGCGGCGGCGGCGGCGGCGGCGGCGGCCCCTCCGCGAGGGGAAGAGGCGGGCGGAGGAGGCCCCCCCCCGGCCGAGAGCCGGAGCCGAGGAGGAGGAGGAGGAGGACGCGGAGGGCGCGGGCACGCGCCGGGGCATTCCCACGTGGCGCCCCGCCGCGCCTTCCCCCGTGCGGCGGCCGGGCTCTTCGCCGGCGAGGGGCGCCTCCGGCAGCGGGGGGCCGCTGCCGCCGCCGCCGCCGCAGAAGGACTCGCTCCCCGCCAGCCCCGCGCGGCCCGGTGGGCGCGGCGCCGCACGCGCGCCTCCTGCCTCGTCCGGACGCGCCGGCGCGCGCGCCCTCGACCGCTCGCCTGGAGGCCCCGGCGGCACCCCCCCCCCGCGTAGGTCGCCCCGCGAGGGGCAACGGGGCGGGCGGGCGGGCGGCGGCGGGGGCCCTTCCCCGGGGCCCGGTTCCTCCCCCGGGGGGCCGTTTCCTTCGCGGGTGGACGAGGGCCGGGGCCGCCGCTCGCCGGCCGCCGAACAGTCGGGGGCGGTTCGGCCGGGCTGGCGAGCGCCCGCTCCCCTGGCGTTCCAGACGTTTCGCTTTGGCCGCTGAGCGCAGGTCTTCGGCCCCGGCTCTGAGAATCCTGAATGGGAAAAGGGAGATCTGGTAACGTTTTCCGTTAAGAAATGCTGTTAGCGGAGCGAGCGGCGGGTGGCGCGAGGGGCGTGTGGAAGAGCCCCGCCGAGCCGCCGAGGGGCCGCTTTGGGGAACCTCTGGCCGGGGAGGGGCCGCGCTTGCGGGCGCCCGGCGGGAGAGATGCGGGGGGAGCGTCTTCGGGGACCGCCTGCGAAATGCGGCCCGAAATAAATCGAATTAGCCTTCGGGGCAACGGTGCCTTTTCCGATGGTGGCTAATCTGCATGGCAGAGGAGAATGGGCACCGAAAGTGGCGTTTATTTCTGTGCTGGATGGTTCAGGCTATAATTTTGAGCTTCCTTTTTTGTCCTGGTCTTGGAATAACACCAGAAAGGAGCCTCAGAGTCTGGCTCCGGGAGGGGAAAATGTTTGCATACGGGATCCGCGCTGTAAAATTATCCTTTTCTTGGGTTGGACGGGGAGGGATGGCAGAAGGCCACGGCGTAACGATTTGGAAGTACAGAATTTTTGCGCTTTGGCGGGTGTTGAGCCCCTGCCGAATGGCCGTGATCTATAAAAACAGCAGCCCGCGTTTCTGGAGTAGCCGCAGGCTGCGTCCTGCGCGTCCCAGAATCTTGTGCTGGCCGCTCTGTGCCTCCTCCTCCCGTCAGCTCTCTCCTCCTCCTCCTCCTCCTCCTCCCCCCCCCTTGCAGATGCGGGCAGCTGCAGCTCCACAGCCCGGGACCTCCCTTCTCAGCTGAGAAATTTGCGAGGACGACCGGCCGCCTCCCGCCGACCGACGGCGTGTACACCGCGCCGGTTCCTACCCTTCCCGCCTGCGGCCCGTCTCGCGCACCGCGGGCGGGGGAGGCCGGAGCAAACCGGCGCCACTGCATTTCTGGCATTCCTTTCCACATGCCAAGGATGAGTAGAAGGTTTCGGAGGAAGCGAGGCTGAAACAGACAACAGCGATTTAGGCGACTCCAGGGCTCGGCAGAGACGGAGCGTTGATGCCCAGGCTGGCGGGGGAAGACTTTTGTCCTTGTTTTTCCCGGGAGAAAAGTTAAAATTTAACTGCATTTAAGAAGAGACGTTGTTTGCCTGCCTTAGAGAAGGAAAAACACGTGGCTTTATCTGTGTCCTTGGAAGTTTTGTTATCTTTTGACCGCAGGTAAAGTCAGGAAGGTGAGTTTGGCTCGATCTGTTTTTAAAGGGGTTCGGGCTAGAAATGAAAGCAGCTGTTTCTTGTTGTACGCTGCGTGGAGATTCAGAAAATGTGCCTTTGTTTCTGGTTTGTGCTCGGCTGTCAGGGTCCACCTGGGCAAAGGCCAAGTGCCCAAGCTCATTTGGGAGGGAAAGAAGTCAGTCCGTCGGCCTGGAATTTTCCTTTCTGACCTCTGGCACTCACACCCTTTGCTCTCCTGTTTTGCCTCTTGACCACTGCCATCTGAATGTGTTGTGAATTGTCTGAAAATTTGGAAGAGGAGAATACACGGCTGGTTGGAGAAAATTGGAGAATGGATTGGGAATATTGAACCGAGCTGGTCTTGTTTCTCTCTCACGTCCCAGTTTTAAGCCAGTGCCTAATCCAAAGAATCCAGGATTCAGTCCAGAAACATGTCGTAGTGTTACGTATCTTGGATTCCAAACTGTAGCAGCCCTTTCCTTGGCTCTTCTTGGCTAGATTTGTTCCGAGAAGTTTTCCCACCTCTGGGTGGGAGAGAAAGCGGCTTGCCCAAGGCCGCCCAGCGGCTGTTCGTGGTTCGGTGGGAATTCAGACCCTGGTCTCCTGGAGTCCCTGGTCCAGCTCTCAAACCACCACGGCACTCTGGATCTTTATTCCAGAAACGTAGCAAGCTCCAATTACGTTAACCCTTACTTTGAGCGCATACAGTAGGGGTGAGGGTTTGGAGAGCCATTTTTGCCTCCACTGAGGTTCCAGAGGCTTGCACTGTGCTCCTGGAGCTGCTAATTTGGGTGGCCAAAAATGACACCCCATCATTCGTGGACACTTTTGGGAGGAGAGTTTGGAGTCTTTTTCTTGATGTTTTGAGATGGAATTTGTCCCAAAGGAGGTTTCTTTTTCTTTTCAGTCAAAATGTGTTTTGGAAGTTCTAAAGATTTTTTGGGTGGCCTCAGTGGCAGTTCAGAAGGTCAGAAAGACTACGTGTGGCTCGTGCGCTGCATGATTCCTCCCCCCTTGATGTTTGGGGGTGTTATTGCCTCACTCATGACTAACAGCGGTTGGGAACCAGACGCGGCATCCTCAGTTTATCCCCCATTTCAGAATTGGGAATAATCTGTAGGATTTTGTCTGTGTTCTGCATGGCAAACTAGGAAGGACTACAAAGTGTTGTGTGCATTCTGTGGATTTCCCCACTGCCAACGCCTTAACAAGTCACATTCTCCAGTGAGGAAACCGGGCAGCAGGGCGAGGACAGGTGATCAGAATATGGCAACTACAACAACTGGTGGACTGGAGCAATTTTCTGATAGGGAAAGACTTCAATTCTTGAGGGTTTTAGGGTTCAGAAGAAAAGCAAGTAAGTGGAGACATTGTAAAATTGTGTACGGTACAGAGAGAGCGAAGAGGAAAAATCTCATATTTGAACCAGAGTTTAGATAAATCCACTTTTTGGACTGCAGTTTCCAGAATCTCCCAGTCAGCGTGGTGGATGAAGTGACTCCCCTAGATTCTGACTAGATTCTGATTCCCCAAGTTCATCCACTGAAGCTGAATGGTGGGAGACTCAGGGCAGCTGAACTCTTTTGTCACATCTTGGGGGTTGGCTTCCAGAGAATCTAGTGTTGGCATCTCCCATTTGTCTGCTGGTCCACCTTGTTCTTGTGTGCCTTCGGGTTGTTTCCGACTTAGGGGTGACCCTGTCATGGGGTTTTCTGGGGCTGAGAGTGTGTGCCTGTGCAGATTTGAAAGGGCTGGGAGAGGCCCATAGGCAGCTCCTCTACTCAGTGCAGATTTCCCCTCTTCAAAACGTGTGGACGGGGCTGGTTAAAATGAGCTCGCCTCCTTTTCTGTTTTGGTCTATTGTGTCTGCCTGTAGAATGGGCGTGAGTTGTACTCTGGAAGTAATAGCTATCTTGCAAACCCCGTATTGGTTTAGACAGTTCTAGTTGTCATGTGTTTCCCTCGTGGAATCCTTGGTCCTGTGATTCGGAGTGGAGTCGGCAGGGTGTCGTGACTACAGCGACCAAGACTTCTAGAGACTCCTCAGCCATGGAGACCCACTGAGGGATCCTGGGCCAATAACTCTCTCTGCCTCAGAGGAAAGCAGTAGCAGGTCTACCCCAAATAAATCTTGCCAGGAGAAAACTCTGAGGGTCATCGGAAGTCAGGAATAACATGAAGGCACATAACAGCGAGTAGTTTGGAAACGGTGCCGAGTCTGGTCTCTTGGCCCTGTTTCTTTCCTGATTATTAAACTCAACAGTTCAGGTTGCTGAGCTGGATTTCCTCAGCAGAGGGAAAGGTGTAAAGCCTTTGTGGTTAGAGGTGAAACGGAAGGATCTTGTCACCGTGCCCTGGCAGGGGGCTGACTTTTGCGTCTGACCTCGCTTCTTGCTGGTGCCAGGCAGCGGGCGTTCCTCGTCGCAGAGGCATTTTTGTCAGGGGTGAGTCTGAATTCGTGGCACTGGACCCTGAGAGCGGACTCCGGAGTTCAGCCTGTTCTCGGTTCCTGCCCTCTCCTGTGACACTGAGAACCTGGCTCAGCCGACTTGTGAGTCAGGCCTGTTGTAAACCGAACGGACTCTGTCCTGACTGCCTGCCGAGAGAGTGTTGTCCTGAGCCTGTGGAAATCGGTGGGGAAATACAGATGTTGTTGCGCTGCGTTTCCCAGCATCTCCTTGGGATGCTGTGCTGCCTGCGGCTGATGGGAGTTGCAGTCTAGCAACATCAGGAGGGCCACAAGTGGCTCACCATGGTGTAAATCTTTGGTCCTCTGGCTTGTCTTGCAGTACTGATTTGTAATTCACAGGCTGCTGAGTCTGAGAACAGAGCTTGTCAAAATAAGTCAAATGACTAACCGAAACATACGTTGGATCATGGCTTCTACCGGTACTTTTCGGGATTAATGATAACCTGTCACAGAAACCGTTGATAGTCGTTCTATGCCTTTGAGCTAGGTCGAAGATAACCCAGAATTGAAAATCTGTGGAAGCATGCTTATTGGCTGAATGGAAACTAGGTTACGATCTGAAGCTGTATTAGAGAAATTAACTGGCCAGGTCTGGGGGCTGAGAAATGATCAATGCTTCACAAACGGCTGTGTGGTCTGGTTTCCCTTTGCTTCACCTGTTAATACCCGAGAGAGGAATCCTCTCCTCCTATTACGCTTCATGGTTTATAGAAGGCTAATGCTTTACTCCTGTTGTTTTTTTTCTTTGGTTGGAATTTGTGTGTGGTGCTCTTGTTTTGGAAAATCCAAAAACAAGCCAGACTTGTTACTTCTTTATGGTCTGTTCTTAGTCAGCTTGGAAAAGTGTGATTAAAAAAAAAGAGAGTCCAGTTCCTCAGCACACTGGAGCCAAAGTGAACCTCAGCAGAGGCTGGGCGTGCAAGGGCCGTGAAAGTGCGGGGCACCCTGTGAGTCCTTTGCGTCCCCTCTTCCTCTCACAAAGGGGGGCCCCAACTCTCTCCTTCTGCCTGGTGGGTGTGTGGCTTTTTTCGTTTGCGGAATTTACACTGGTGTCTTATGCAGTCCTTTCTTCTGGATTTGTTGGGCATCTCTGATTGCCAGCCACCTCTTCTGGGATAGTTACACTCAAGGCTTCCCTTCGGCTGACTCCCAACTGCACCAGCCTGCTGTGGTGGCATTCTGGCAGCTAGAAGCCGCCTGGAATAAAAGTTCTGCCCAGAGAGATTCTCTGATGAAATTGCAGTCTAAGGCGAATGAGATCTTTCTGCTCAAAATCTTCAGCCTTGCCCCCTCTCTTGATGCTTGGAATAGTCTTTCCACGTTGTCCGTTAATGCGTCGATTGCTTTTGCCCGTTTTAGCTGTATTTGCCATCAGCCACCTTGGATCCTGCATAGAATAAAGGCAGGATGTAAATAAAGGTACAAATGCCTTTGCCCTGTAGCTGTTGGGCTGGAAGGGAAGTGAGCGTGGTGGAGCCGAGGGAGAACGGGGTGTTGAATTTGGCAAAGGATAAGAGAGCCGGAGGCTCTGGCTGTGTTTGCACCTGGTGATCCTCTTAGCTCTGGCTCGGCCACATCCAGATTAGATTGTTGTAATGTGAGGCCATCTGAAAGCCAGTGTGGTCTCGTGCTTTGAGTGCTGCATTCCAGGAAACCAGGGTTGGAATCCCTGCTCAGCTCTGGAAACCCACTTGGTGACTGTGCCCAAGTCACACTGAGAAAACCCTACAATAGCATCGCCTTGGAAAGGCCGAAAACTGGAAGCAGCTTGAGGACACACAGCAACAACAATGCATTCTGTTGCGTTGGGGCAGCTTTGGGCAGTTTGGGGCACTGGTAGGTCCAACGTGCAGCTGCAGGATTACTGCCAAGTGGAGACCCATTGAGGTACTGTGCTTTGAGCATTGGACTAGCACACTGGGACACCAGGGTTTGAATCCTTGCTCAGCCATGGAATCCCACTGGGTGTCCTTGGGCAAGGCATGCTCTCTCAGCCTCAGAGGAAGGCGAAGGCAAACCCCCTCTGAACAGACCTTGCTGAGAAAAAACCCAATAGGGTTGTTGCATAAGTTGGAAATGTCTTGAAGGCACACAAAAGCAACAGTGATTTGCCAAGTGGACAATGCAGCGACAGCTCTTAAAGAGCCAAGCTGGCAGCCAGTTTGTTTCCAAGCTGAGTTCAGGTTACTGGTATTGGCTAGAATTAAAGATGGGAGTCATAGGGCCGTCTATGTGTTGTTGAACTGCAAGTCTCAGCATCCTGCTAAGCAGACACAATCAGTGGTGAGGAGTCTTTTTCGAAGAACAGAGATTCGAGTTGGCTTGCAGGTTAAAATGCTTTACAATTAAAATACACAGAGCGTCAGCATTAAGACATCTCATTTGCCTTAGAATGCTTTTAAACTTATACTACCACTGGTATTTTAAAAACATTTTAAAGCCGTTAAACATGATGGAATACAGTTTTCAAACAGTACAATTAAAACAAGAAGAACAGTACAGCACCCTCTTAAAACCACGGTCTTTAAAACCTTCAGTCCTCAAGAGCCTCTCAGAATAAATAGGTCTTTCCCTGTTGATAGAAGGACTGCAAGGAGAAGAGCATTCCGGCTTCCCTGGCAAGGGAGTTCCGGAGTCTAGGAGCAGCCACTGAAACGGCCCCATCTTGCATCCTGACAGCCGTGTCTGTGGAGGTGGTGGGATTCCGTGGAGCCTCGTCTGTGGATCGCAGGGCCCTGGCAGGCTCACGTGGGGAGCCCAGCGACATCTGGAGGTTTGCATAATTCCCACCCCAGCTCTACATCCAGCCATTAGCCCCCAGTTCAAGTGGACCTATTGAAACAGGCAGAACTTGCGTGTTACCTTACCAAGTTCCCACTGATTCAGTCGATCTCATCTACTTTGGCCTAGCTATTGGCTTTGGCTTTGGTCCTTCTCCTGTTGTAGATCAAGGTTTCCCAACATGGTGTCCTCTGGGTGTTCGAGACTACAGTATAGCTCTTGCAAAAGGACCCGTGTATTCATGGAAAGATAAGTTTGCTCTAGCCTGCTCTTTAAGAGGCTTACGTAAGATACCTCTTTCTTCCTTTCAAGGTATTTCGCAAGCTGTGTCAGTGTCCCCATAAAGAACGCTTCCCATGTTTTATTTAACTCAGTGGCCACGCATCTTCCTTCTGATGTCTTTCACTTGCCCGCCACTTTGCCGCCTCACATCTGTCATTAAGTTAATTATACATTTGTAGAAATCTTTTACTTCGCTGCGTCTTACGCTCCTGCTGGAGATGGCTAGATAATAGAGTGAGATGAAATATCCATTCTTCCATCTTTCACTCCGGGGGAGTATTAAGAAATAGGCTATTGCTTTCTTAATGCCAGTTGCAAATTCTTTTATCATACTTTTCCATGTTTTCAAATTTCACATACTTTCAGCTTAGCATTAGAATCACATTTCAAAAGAGAAGCAGAATGTTAAGGACTTTGAAGGTCTTTGAGGACTTTTCCGGCATCCCACCACCGGCACAGGTGCGTTTGGGAGGACGTGGAAAACGGGGCCTTCTCCGCGGCTGCTCCCAAGCTGTGGAGCTCCCTTCCCAGGAAGGCTTGGTCGGTCCCCTCTCTGCTGTCTTTTCTGCTGGCAGGGAAAGGCCTCTTTATTCAGGCCGCCTTTGGCTTTCAACTTACTGTTACAGAACCTACCTTGAAATGGAGTTTGCTGGGCTTTTATCTTTTTTTTACTACATTTTAAATTTGTGTTATACTGTTTTAGTTTAGTGCTTTTAAAAGAACTACTTATTTAATCTTCAAAACATTGGTGTCAAAATAGGTTTTACTGTACTTTATTTTAAATCTGTTGTCAGCCACCTTAGGTCCCATACCAGGAAAAAGGTGGGGCATAATAAAATGAATAAAGCGTGATAGAGAGCTTGCTTGCTGCTCTGCTTGCCTTCCATTCCATTTAATGATTCATTTTCTGCTTTCTCTGTCTCATTCTTTTCCTTTGATTCACAGGTAAGTAATTTCACCTGTACAGTAGCTGCCCCCTCACCTTATCTGTGGTTTCGTTTTCTGCGGTTTTGGTTACGCACGCTCAACTGCAGTCCAGAAATATTACATGGAAAACTGCAGAAATAAAATAAACAAGTCATAAGTTCTGAATTCGTAAGCTTAAATTGCGTGCTGTTTTGAGTAGTGTGATGAAATCTCGTGCTTAGTAGCCATCTTAGTTGGCAGATGGACTGTTGCAGTATCGCAGTGCGGGTTTTCTAGTACTGTAGCCAGTATTTTACTTAACACTGTATTAGTTATTGGCCATTTCCGCACTAGACCGCTATACCACTATTATTCCACTTTCAACGTCCTGTGGAATCCCGGGGTTTGCAGTTTCAGGAGGGGCCAGCCGGCCCCTCCCGAAACTGCAAACCCCGGGATTCCACAGGACGTTGAAAGTGGAATAATAGCACTATAACAGTCTAGTGCAGAAATTGTCATTGTTGTTAAATCTCTTACCATGCCAAATTTATAAATCAAACTTTGTTATAGGTATGTATGCGTAGGAAAAAAGATTCAATACTATCCACAGTTTCAGGCCTCCATGGGGAAATGTATCCTCCATGGATATTGGGGGCCTTCTGTATAAGATTCCCAATTTTGTCAGTTTTCCCTGATAACATTTTTATCTTCTCTGTCTGTGCCTGGTGCTGCGATGCATATTTAACTCTTAATATGTGGAAGTTCTGGTTTGTATTCATCCAGCTAATAGCCAAAGGCTACTATGCAACATTAATGTGTAGTCAGCCCTCCACATTTGCACGTTTGACTTTCATGGATTTAATTATTTCCAAGTTTGTCCAACGTCTCCACCTTCACCTCAAGGGCTTATTTTCCAGGGGAGCCTTCCCTCTTGGAAGCTCCGACCCAGCCCTTTAAAAATCCTGCCTCTGGTCCTCTTCCTCCTCCAACAGCGGCCGGCCGGCCAGCTAAGGATGGATCGTAGCCTGATTTCTCAGCACCGCAAACCTTCTCCTGGTGCCTCCCACACCCAAGAAGGGAGATGGGTGAGAGAGAGAGGAAACATACCCCAACCCACCGCTTTCCCTCTCCCCTCTCTGGCCTGGTTAGGACTCTGGGTGTCCATTCCCGCCAGCATGCCTTGGCCGCCTTCCCACAGAAATACACACACACACACATTTTGATATTTGTGATTTTTCCACTTTTGTGGGGGTCCTGTTCCCCTAACCATAGTGGATGTGGAGAGTTGGAAGTATTCTAATTTTGCTTTTGATTCCCCTGAATGCTGACCTTTCCATTGAGTAACGAGTGCAGAACCACCCACGTATATGGGAAGTTTCCTAATTCCTGTAATTTAATTCTTAGCTCTTGCCGTGCATCTTGATTTTATTAAATTCGAAGCATAAACAAAGCCGTTGACAGGAAACACCCTCAATAAGTGCCGCTTTCAAGATTCATCCTTTTCTTCAGAGTGACAATCATGATGCATTTCATGGGTGTGGAATAGGCGGGTGTGGCAGATGGATGGACCAGGAATTCCCAGCCTCTGCGACTTCGTTCAGATGGAGTGAGCCACAATCCAAAATTTCACTTTAGCGAGGTCTATAATTGGTTATCCATCAGCAAAACCTCCTCCAAATTCAACTTCTTTGCTGCTTCAAACATCTGAAATTTATTATTGGTGATCAGCATGGAGATGTGGTTATAATTTTGTCTTACCACATTTGCAAATGAAAGATGGCATCTTGTTCAGTAGATTGTAAACCAGATTTATGATTTCACAGCTTTTGAGATTCACATTTATGGCTGTTAACAACCAAATGTGACCTCCCAAAACTTACATTTTCATCCATGCAGCACCCGAACCAGAGAGTGTCCTGGGCGCTGCGGATTGGAGGGCTGAGAGATGACATTTGCAGCATTTTCCAGAGGTAGCTACTGCAGTGAGCGGGATCTCAGTACTTGTCGGTGCGAGAATTGTTTCACCCCATTTTTGGAAGAACATTTCATCTTTGTCTTATAGAGACAGAAGCATGGCTGAGGGATGCTCAGAGACATAACTGTTACCTTATCCTGTAGGAATATTCAGCTGCTGAAAGGAGGACAGTTTTGCACAAACTGCCAGTTTTTAAACAGTGTATTGGATCAATCAGATCCATCCCTTTTTCTTGTTCATCAAAATGCAAGTTAAATGCCAGGTCTACAAATTTATTTCCAGAGTGGTGCTCTTTGTACATTAACTGGATAACTAAACTGGTCTTATCTCTTACTCACAGATCAAATGAATATGATCGAAGCCTTGTCCATATCACAGCGTAAATCCATATTATTTTGAAACCTGTAGTTAGCTTTAAATTGATAACAAGCTCACTCTGGGAAATCGTCAGAGCCCCTGCTTTCCAAGAGCTCGACGTGCATTTCAGTTTGTTGCATGTCCTGTGCACGAGCGTCGTTCTGAAGTTGGCTTCTGTTGGGAGGAGACCCTAATCCAGTATTTAAAATAAAGCCATTCATGTGCGTGCCCCGTGTCTCAAACGGCACCAGTTTTGAATTTCAAGCCCTGTCACAGCTGAGGGTTTCACTTTGAAGCCTTGTGCATTTCGTTTGCGCTTGGAGAGGAAAGGTCAGAGATGGGAAAAGTTGATTTGGGAGTGGTACTCCCCCCTAAAACAACAAAATTATTTTTTTTAAATATTAAGTGGATGTGGCAGCAGAAGCAGCCAGCAAAAACCATCTCTCATGTTAAAGAGAAAACCAGTGTGGGGCAAATGACTGCCTTTTGCACCTTCCAAAATGGAAACTGGCCTGCTTCTGCAGAGGGTCTGGATTCCCCCCTGAGTCTCTAGGGTTTGTTGCGTTCATTGCGCACCGAGGAGCTCACGCCCTGGGTAAATTTGTGTCTCTTGTGTGCGCCCTGGTTTTCTTATTCTGCAGGAAAAGGGGCATGCCAAAACTCTGTTTATGAGCAGAGAACGCTAGAGAAGTGATTAATTATTTCAGAGGGGAGACCTATGGACTTTGAAATCTGGCAGGTTTTTCTTAGAAATGTTTTGTTGGGCATCTCAGAACGCATATTTTTCATGTTATCATCACACGGCATGTTTCAACAATCTGAAAGCTGGCACTTTGCAAATTTCCTAGTGTTTGCTCTTAACACACAGCCTGGCAGACCTCTGCTGGGTCAGTGGAAAAGACAAAAGACATGTCGCCTCTCTCCTTCGTCCTCCCTCCTCCCACTGCCCCAGTTTATGGGAGATGCCTGTGTCTTGGGTTTCAATGAGAAACTTGCCATTCTTCCACCAACTTGGACTATTTTGGGCTCCAGGGTTTTCAGACTTCCAGGAACTCAGTTGGCAGGAGACCAGAAAGAGATGAGGGGGCTCGCGTGCCAGTTTTGGGTGGATGTCATGGAAGAAGGTGGAGTTGAGATACAAAACTTGGTGAGTTGGTCAGATCAGCTAACGGTTGTTTTCGCTTTTTTAATTTGGTTTTGAAAAGGGAGCCGAGAGGATTGGTTCAGCCGTGACTTCACTGCAGTTTGTTCCTCATCTATTCAGACCAGTTTGGTTGGGAAACCTGACTGTATTGGTAAGAATAACCTTGAAATATTCTGAAGTCAGAGATGAAAGAAGTGATTTGTCTTATTTTCCCACTAGTACTGTTTTCCTTCTTGGTCCCTTTCCAGCTCCCCAAGTAGCTTTCAGTAAGCATAGACTTGACTGTAATTTAGGAGCGTCTAGCCAGAAGTGTCCTCCCAAAATCCTGAAGCTCCCTGCCCCTCGTTCCTGGCTGCCGGGCTCCTGCGAGGAGCAGTGGCAGGGGTTCAGTGGCGGTCGGAGTCCCAGTTTTTGTCCCCGGCGTCTCTGCGTGAGATATTCTGGCAGCCGAGCCCTGCCTGAGACGACGCAGAACTGCTTCCGGGCAGCGGACGGCGTTGGGCTAGAGACGCCGGTTGGTGGGGCGCGCAGGGCAGCTTGATGGGTTTCTATGAAGAAGACTGGATCGTGGCCCTTGCCGCCACCAGCGCCGCGTGATTGCTGAGCCTTTGAGGCCCAGGTCTGGCTAATCCGTCACAAAGACAGGCTTTGTACTGACCGCATCTTGCAGGGCCGTGGCTCCGTCACCTTCAGAGAGGTCCAGGCGGTTCAGCGTGGAACATCTTTTGCAACTCTGAAGGCGAACAGATAAGGCCTTTTGTGTTTTCGTGCCCGATGTGTCTGACTGGCGTGGGCTGTCAGGACAGTTTGGATGCGCAGTTGGCCAGGAGCCGCACCCTCTGGGCAGGCTGCACTCTTGGCCTGCTCCCCCAGGAGTGAATTCTGTGCGGGGCATGAAACCAGCCCGGAGGTTCTTCCAGTCATTTTCTGAGCAAGCCTGACAGCAGCTTTCAGCAGCCTGTTTAATGCCTCCTTCCTTTTAGCCTTGCTTTTCAAAACCAGCCAGAACCTTTCGACTTAAGTTTATTGTGCTGTACTTTGCCACTTTTCCCACGGAAATCTTGCCCTAAATCCTGTTGTGAGTCCTTTTGGAGTAGACCCGTTGGATCAGTGGAGCTTACCTATTTGTTGGCTCACCGTTCAACATTTGGCTGAATGGGTCTCCTCTAGTTGGACCGATCAAGAGAGTGCCGGCCCATTTTTTCAACTCCAAGATTGCTGTTTGATTGCTGGCAAAATATATTATTGTTATCATTCTTGTTGTTATTGTTTAAGTAAATAGTGAGGCAGAAAACAGAGCTCATAGTGTAACCAGTAATTCAAAATTTCCCCTGGAGCTTGGAAAAGTTCCTTTTGGGACTACAGTTTCTGAGTTGTTATCCCTCAAAACGAGGTCACTCCTCAGGGCTCTTTTGGCCAAACCGTTCACCTGATCCTGCCCTCTCCTGATGAGGATTAAAAGCAACACAACACAACACAGTGGCTGAGCGCTCGGTGCTTGCAGGGTTCCCAGTCAGAGTAACTGGACAGTCATTAAAACCCCACAGATGCCGACATGGTTCATCTGGCTGGGGACCTAAATATATACGGAAGCACTTGAGGGAACTGGAATATCTCTGTAAAGATATTCCATCTCTCCGGAAGGGCTTCAAGGACTCAGTGGAAGTGGGGGAATTTAAGTGTCACTTTTTCTGTGCCATTCTGAGTGCTGCGTTGTGTTTCCTGGAAAGAAAAATACAGGACACTCATCCTCACCCTCACACCCGCCCCGTAAGTAGACTGGTACCATAGTAAGAAATAGCATTGATTTTTGGAATGGGTTTTGACTGTAGCTCAGTAGCTTTTGATTGTGGCAGGAAGGAGTAGTTCACAGAATCATACCTCAGCCTTCCCTAACCTGGCACCCTCCAGGTGTATTGTTGGGTGGCGGCTCCCATCATCCCCCAGTAGCTGTGCTTGGGGAGCGGTTGTGGAAGTTGTAGTCCAATATGACTTACAGGGTACTGGTTTGGGAAGGCTGTCATACAGTGAACAGACAAGCCCGGATGCTCTTCAGTTTTGCCCGGAGGAGCAGCTTCCCCCAGAAGAGCAGCGAGAGAGAGCACCCCAGTGCAGAGGACTGGTCCTCTTCGCCAAAGGGGCTGCTGTCGAGCCTCTGTCCCCCTCCCTTACAGAGGTGGCTTTATGCATGAAATGGCCACCAGAGCTCACGATCCCTCTCCTGTCAGAAGGTCAAGCTGTGTTAATTGGGTTAATTGGCTGCCTGCCCAAACTGGCACCCTGGTGGAGCTCTGTTTCTATTTGACGCGGGGGCGGCAGTGTTCTTGCTCCGAGATGCGAGGAGGAGTGCCACTTGAGCTAACTGGCCTTTGTCTCCAGGGATGGCGTGCGGTTTCGGAGCCTTTCTTGCCAGCAGGCTTTTCACGGCACGGGATTAATTCACCGCACAGCAAACGTCCATAAGAGGAAAGTGTGGAAGCGTTGCATTAGGGAAGGCCGGCAGAAAATATCCAGCAAGACACCCGGTGCTGTCGGACTGACAGAGCGTAAAGTTCCGAGAAAGAAAAATGGTAGCGGGAGAGGGATAAAGAGCACTGAGAAGCAGAAAGTAGAACCAAGTGATCTCCTGGCCCTCGAGCCTTGTGGATTTGCATGAGCAGATCTGTCAAATAATTCCAAAACAGCAGAGCAGGAATCCTTCTGTACGCCATTTCCTCTGGGTTGTGGTACCAATTCAGTGTAGACCGGTGCTGGTTCTTCAGCGTGATGGCAGGTGGCCTTTTCGAGCGAGGGAGGAGTGTGTTTTATAGCAGAACGCAATAGTATCTCTGTAGTTTGTAACTATCTATTTTATGGGATGAATTTAGAAGCAGTAGAGGGAAGGTGAAAAGCATTTGCACAGGCATTTCCTAGGATCCCGTTGGTGTGTTTACCTGCCACGCCCATCACACTCGCCGGACTGTGGCACACACGGTTGGTGTGGCTTGTTGAGGAAACTCTGGGATGCCTATGCACACGTACCACACGGAGACACCCACGCTCCTGCCTCCTCCCTCTCTCCCTGAGATGCCTCTCGGGGTCCTTCCCTGAGCAAAATGGGGGTCCCCCAAGCATCTCTCTTTTCTATGGCAAAGTGGCAGTTTAGGAGAGTCAATGCCTTCAACAAAGGGTCTCTGTCTCACCTGCAGGCTCTGCAAACCAGGGTGCCCGGGGCCGGCCGTCAGGTGAAGACCGAGGAGAGGTTTTGTCCGTCTTCCCACAGACGGAGGCGGGCAGGGGCTTGGAGCTGTGACGTCCCGGAGGGAGAAGTTGGTGGCAGGAACATGGAGAACACAGGTACCCCCGTATGGGCTGAACTTGCCCCTTTTCTCTGGGCAGCACAGTTGGGAAAGTGCTCTAGCAGGGAAGGTGTTTGGGAGACCCAGGCATAGGGCTTCCTCTGACAGCGTCCTTGGAAAAACCAGGTTATCACCTTTTGTCGGCACAAGCTCCCCGATGGAGGACCACCACCCTGTTTGCCATCCCACGTCCCTAGGAGGGGAAGAGGAGCCTCACCGTGAGAGTCAGAGAAATGATTTTATTGTCATGAGCGGTTCTCTATCCTGCTTTTTATTTAATCCATTTGTATCTTGCTTTTTAAGTCCCCAGAGCTTCATAAAATACAACACTTCCCAATAAAACTCTTCCATAAATTTAAAATCGTGACATAGTTGGATCCACAAGGAAAAATATTGGAAGAGGGGAGAGTGCAAAAGGAGACTTGTTGGGGGGAGAATTCCACAGGGTTTGAGGGTATTGAACCCGAAAACGAAACAAAGCACAGAAACCCAAGATAGGCAGAGCTGAGCCGTAATCAAAACCCAAACCCTCCCACGTGTGGGAATGTTAAGTTCCCGCGAACGCAGCTGTGGAAGACAAGTCGGGGCAACTCTGTGCTGGTGCATGAGCAAGCCTGTGGCGCTGTGTCTGTGTTTGCACCCCTGCCGCCTCCCTCCCTCCCTCTCCTGGTTCTCCTTCACAAGGAAGTTAGTCTGACTTATTTGCTGTTGCGGGATGGGGCGGGAGGCCGGGGAATGGAAAAGAGAGCACGGCTCGGCTGAGTCGGGATCCGATCTGTGCTGGTGTTTTTTGTCTGTCTTTTCCTGTGCGGCACTTTAAAAGAACCCTCTTTTGACAGGAAGGGGGAAAACTGTGGGGCTTCCCCTATACTGTACTGCTGCGGTTCTTACAACCTGTGATCCTCCAGCTGTTTTGGACTACGACTCCCAGAAGCCCCCAGCGACCACGACCGGTGATCAGAGATTGCGGGAGCGGAAATTGAAAACATCTGGAGGGCCAGAGGTTGAAAAATATGGACTTGTTGCATTGGTTGTAAGGATTAGCGAGGTGACAATACATTTCTCCCTTTTCCGTAAATCCCGACAGAAGCTGTGAGGACCATCTGTCCTCTCTCAGCCACGTAGCTTTTGGCTTTGTTTTTTGATTGGAGAGATGGATTTTTAAAAATGATATGAATTTTAAATGGTGTATGTCCTAACTTTTGTAAGCTCCTTTTTGTATCCTGGGAAAAAACAAGATGTAAATAGACATGAGGAGGAGGAGGAATATAAATCTTGGCTTATTTCACTCTTATTTGCACGAACATGAAATTTCAACAGTCCTCTCCTTGCCGGGTAAGATTGTGCTTTTTGCGACCATTTTTCACAGTTGGTGAAAAATGGCCCCCAAAAGTTTTGGGTTTTGGAGGTTTTGGGATTCCCAGATAGAGGAGGGTCATCCTGTCCAGCAGTGCTCTGCCTTTTCCTCAGGGAGGCGCGAGGGCAGGAGGTAGAGCCCATTTTGTGTGGAGTGTGCAGTGGGAACTTGAACTCCTAGCAGTGCCAGGGCTTCTAAACATTTCGTTTCCAGCCTTTGTGGAGTTGAAACCGGGTGCCCTCTCTGGTGATGGTGATGGGGAGTGAACGTCTCCTCCTCTCAGGGCCGGGCTGCACGGGCTGCACCGGCTGTTAATCACACATTGTACCCTTGAGATTTGTCATTTGCAGATTACCAGCGAGGGAGGCCCAGAACAGAGTCGTGGTGGAACTTTAACCCTTTGCTTCCTCCCTCAGCTGCTGCCGTGGGAATCCTGGTTTGGACCGAAAGACCTGTACTGGCGATTTGTATTGGTGGTATTGGTTGCTCTAGTGCAGGGCTGGGTAGATTCAGAGGCCCCCTGGGGCATTTTAAACGTCCTCCCAACTTGCTCACCGGTCTCTTATAACCAAATTTGAAGTGATCTGAAGTTTACTTCTGTTTTGTTTTTAAAAGGGGGGGGTGAATAAAACACAGTGTGGGCTGCTTGTTTTACAAGAGAACTGGGCCTCTGACGCCTTCTGGAGACAGAGCTATCCTGTTCTTCTTTTGCATTAGCCGTGGGAGAGCCAAGAGGGGCCCAAGGGTTGCCAAAATAGCCTTGGGGAACCTGCTTATTTTCCGGTCCTCCTCCAGTAGAGCTTTAACCCCCAGCGTATACTACTGGTGCAGAGGGGGCTGGGTCAGGACCGTGGAGAGGGATTGTTGAGCTGAGACCACCCTCGGCATCCTCCCTGTCAGGTTTCAGTCTGGATTGAACCCCTCACCCTGCTAAGCTGGGAATGCAGACGTTGACTCTGGAGGACACGTCAATGCCTCTCTGAGCCCTGGGCCGTGGTTTCCCACCGGCCCTTTTGCTCCTGCCCCTTCTCCTTGTCTTGCTTTTTGTGCTGAGCTTGGGCCTTCGCTGTGTTCTCCCCAAAAGCCTGAAGGGAAACCCTGCTAAGAGAGCAGCAAATTGGTTCTCCTCAGGCTTGCTGGCTCAGGCTCCCATCACCTTAATTGCCTGGGCTTGTCCAGACGTATCTGAGCAAGGAGGTGCTCCCAGAGTAGGTCTTCTTCCCCCTGCTCTGGAGGTTCTGTCTCCATTCTTCCCTTTTCCGGGGCCTCACAGCAGAGCAATTCACACAGAACGAGAGCAGGACCGACAGTCCACGGAGAAGCCGGGAGACCCGTAAGGCAAGATGGAAAGAAGGTGATGGCTGAGAAGGGTGGGGGCCACCGAGGACCCAAAGAGTGAGTCAGGGGGAGCCCCACAGGAGGGCAAGAGCAGTAAGTGAGCAGCGGGCGGTGGCAGAGAGGCACACTTTTCCTTCTCAGCAGTAAGAGAGCGTGTGGCAGGGGATGATCCGGCACAACAGGGTTGCACTTTTGGAGGCCCCCGGTGTCCTTTTCTGTGGCGGTCTCCTTCCCAGCTCAGATTGCCACGGCTCGTGCCTTTTCCCCTGGACGGGGAGCCTCCTTTCGAGAGCCTGCTGGGACAGTAGTCACAGCGGCAGAGGGTGAGGTGCGAGGCCCGGATGCCCGCCCCTGCGCAGAAGCCTCCAGAGGGACCCGGGCCCAGCAGCCGCCGGGTACGTCCCGGGGTGAGCGCGGGGGGAGGAGGGGGTAGCTCGTCATCCACACCGCTGCCCTTGTGCCGCCTGGGATATAACGTGCGACTTCACGCTGTTTCCTCAGCTCCTGCAGCGTGCCTGCTCGTGGCTCGGGATGCGTTCTGATTTGTGGAAGCGAGTCTGCGGACATGGCTGGGTTGGACAGCCTCTTAGGGCTGATGCAGTTGGTTCTCCATTGCTGCTCTTGCTGTTAAAGAGTTAAATGACCCTAGTGGTGTTCGTGCCCCTTCTCTCGGCCACTTGGAGGGAATTAAAAGGGCAAGATCTAGGAGGAGGAACATGTGATGAATTCCATATGGGTTGAGCCTCCCTTATCCAGAAATCCAAAATCTGAAAACCTCCAAAACTCAAATGTAGAACTCTTTTGGACAAGGGAGGCTCAGCCTGTAAAAAGCATCCTAAAGAGCAGGTGACACCGAGGTGGTTCCTAGTCCTTCACACGCTGACCTGCGTGTCTTCGGGGAAAAGGCAGTTCGAAGTGAGCAAACTGCACGGGTTTGCCATGCCAGTGTGCGCCATTTGGAGTGCCCATCTTCTCTCTTTTAATAAAAGCACCTGGGTCTCAGCATTTGCAAGGAGCAATTAGTTGATGTGGAGGTGAGGCAGGCAGATGGGCGATCGGGAATGGTGGATCCTGACCCCATTTCTCCCCCTCTGTGAACAAATGTGCTTTACAGAGATGTGTACGAAGCTATGCACGTTGTGTTTTGCACACGTAAAGAAAGATTCTCGGCAGTAGCACATCCTAGCAGCTTGGCCCCAGGACTTCACGCTCAAGCCAGTTCTATTTCTTCAGGGAATTTTATTTAACAAACAACCCCTGCTCCCTTCAGCACAACAGTCACTGCACGGGCATTAGCATTATAGCTATATGAATGCTAACAGCAAATTAAGTACATCACGGTGGCCTGAGACTCTTGAAGCATACCGTAACGTGCAGAAATAAATACCTCCAGTAAGAATCCATTCACCAGTAGTAGGGGAAAGCGAGCTTAGAAGTGCGTGGCTGAAACAGACCAGAGTCAGCAAGCTCCCGGTTTCTAGGAAGCTGCAAAGGCCCAGGGCTCTACAAACTGAGACTTCTTGGCTTCTGGAAGCAACAAAGAGGAGAAGGTGGGAAGGGAGTTAAGAAAAGGCTTTGCAGCAGGGCTTTGTCTGGATGAGTGTGGCGTTAAAGAGGCCCAGAGCTTTTGGTGCCGCGCTGGGGCTCTGGAATTCCCCATTTTAGGAAGGCTGGAACTGCCCATCTCCTTCTCTCACCAAGCCCTCAGCTTGAGATGTGAAGGTTTTTAAACAGACAGCTTTTAAGAGGGGGCTGTACTGTTTTAAATGGCCTCTTGTTATTTTGATTGTATATTTTAAATTGTTTTTAACATTTTTGATCACTTAATTTTATTTCAGTCTTAATGATACAATGTTTGTTTCAATCTGTAAGCCACCTTTCCCTCTTTTGGGGGGAAAGTGTAGGATATAGATTGAAGTTAATAACAATTAATAATAATAGTCATGGGGGGTGGCTTGAGAAATATGGGCATCTACATAAATGAGAGACACACACACTCGCATATACACACACGCAGTCCCCAGCTCCTTGGGCACTGCCTAGTCCTTGTGACTTTCCATTCCAGCTTCCTTTCTTCCCCCTGGAGGCAAAGATTTCGTAACGCGTTCTGCATCACGTGATGACCAGCTCTGGAAGAGTTTGGCAGGACAGAGCAGGAAACAGGCCAGGAGCTGAGCGTTAGGGAAGCCACAGAAAAGGAAGGTGGGGGTTCCTGATTAACCAAAGAAGAAGGACATTAAAATGACTCACTTGCCAGCAAAATTGCTTTGGAATAGAATTAAAAATTGTTGCATTTGCACACTTCCTGCACTGAGGTGTAAAAGAAGTGGAAAATGCAGAATGAGCGGAAGGGACCTCTGGAAGAAAGGACCTTGTTAGTTCTGTCCTGCAAACGCAGCTGAGGATCTGTGCGGCTTCTAGAGAACTGAAGCTTCAGAAAGAGGCAGCAAGCATATCTCTGCTTTTGGCAAAGGAAGGCACTCCAGTGGCCAGAACCAGGTGTGCAGGGAAACTGAGGCAAGAGTAGAAAAAGCAGGAGAGTAATTGGATTGGTTTTAGCCAAGTGAAGGAAGCGGTTCCACCAAACCTGGCGTTTTGAGTGAGAAATCAGGCAGGGCTTTAAAGGCAAGGCATGGCCAAAGGAACAGGTGGGCTGTGTGATCTGCTTGTACATTTATCACACATAGATCAGAGAAAGGAATGGATGTCCCTTCTGTCAGAAAAGGTTGGACTAAACTTCAAGAAAAATACTTTGTGATGTAAGTGTAAATGTCATGTTGCTTTAATTGCTTTAATTGTTAAGTGCACCTGTGGAAAGGAATGTGGCTCCAGCTAGTTAGTGCTGAGTCATGCTGATGAGCACCAGGTGCAGACAATGCAAGGGCTGGCCAGGATTGGCTAGGTGTCTGTATAAAGGTAGCACAATCCCAGCCAACAAGTGTACATGTTGCCTGATGTATGTTGCTGGAGGTGCTGCTGGAAAGAGCAAGGTAGATATGCTGGATCGCCATCTGGACTTTGTAAATATTGTATATATTTTGTAACAAAGAATAAAGAGCCTCCCCGTTGGAAGATTACAAGCTGAGTGGGTGAGTGTTACTGGCTTAGTGCATTTACTGCTAAAGGTGTTCTCTGCAGCTTGGCACGCTTTGACAGCTGTGCGGAGCTATCTCTGCTTATCTATATAGAGTTTTTCTTGGCTGGCTTTTCATTATTTTTCCCCTTGTTCTTGGGGAGAAACAGTGGGATCAGTGGGGCTGGGTTTTGCAGTCCCAGTTCAGTCAAGATGTGGCCTTGAGGTGTGTGCACTTGTGGGTTTGGGAACCTGTGCCAGTGGGGTTGTGTGACTTTGTCACTGGATTGATGGTTCTCAAGGATGTCTCCCATGGTGAGCTGCTCTGTCTTCATGGTGGCTACTACAACCTCTCTTGCCCATTTCTTAGCCAGGGCCTGTCAGGGTTGCCCGTGAAGCTGGCTTGTGTTTGGTGCCTTTGACACTCATGGGTCTTCCGTTCAGCATCTGGTAATGTGGACATCAGCTCCCCCCACCAGCCCCACATTAAGCTGCATCTGGAGGATCCACACACCACAGATGAAATCAGAACACCTTTACCACTTATGTTGGATTGGGGAAGGAGGTCAGTTGGGTTCTTGGCACAGGACAAGGGGGGCAACAGGTCAGAGTCTTCTTCTGAAGGATCTGGCTTAGTCTTTGGCAGTCTGCAACTATGGGTCCATTTAGGGCCAGTTTAGACATTACACTCCCTGTTAAAACTTCAGGATGTTACATTTCTACCTAAAATTTCTCAAGTGATTTTTTTGTGTGATTTTTTTCCTACACATGCTCACATTTTATTTTATGGGTGTTCATGGGCTTTGAAGTTGCCTTGCAGAATTTGGGGAGATAATGGGATTGGGGGATCTGGATGTTCTTTTGGGGAATGTATGACTTGTTTCAGATTGCTTCCAGCATCTTTCTGGGTGCTTTTCCAATCGTGACATCATGGGTTCTTCTGTCTGTGTCTTCTTCTTCTTCTTCCATGCTTTGTGATGACAGGAATCCCTCACGGTGTGGGTGAAGATCTCCTCCCACCAGGGCCCAGAGGCAGTGTGGTATTTATCTTCTCTCCCTGTGCTCCCCATGTGGTCATCACGTGTGCATCCCACTAGCCGAAAACTCTGTCTGGGAGTTTTGTGCTGCCAGTGGAGATGTGGCCTTTCTAGTCTCCTCTTCTCGTGTTCTTCTGCCATCTCTCTGAGAGAGACACTGAACATTGCTGTGCTTGGAAGTCTCCTTCTCTGTGCTCTTCCATAAGACCAGAGACCCCACCCTCCCCTCGTTCCTTGTGCCGGTGAATCAATGTTCTTCATTCAGACTCCTCTCCACTCTAAGCTTTGTAGCAGGGGCGGCTGATGCCGAGCAGGGGCTGGTTGGACAGAGGGAGAGGGTCATAACTGGGGAAGCGAACCGCTGGTTGTTTCGTTACCCAGTCTTTTGGCAGATTCTAAGTATGCCCGTCCACGGGTTGAGAAGGGTCTTGGGATTTAGGTGCCCCGTCTGTCCAAAGAGTGCCCCCTCCAGTTTTGTAGCCAAAACAGCAGAGGTAGCTGAAGTTCAGCTGAGCAGAACTCCAGAACCAACAGTAGAACATCACAAGTTTCATTACGATGGACTAGAATGTGCTAAAAGTCATAAGTGTGTTTGCAGCGCTCCAGGTCTCTTTTTTGGGCTAGGCTATGGGTGGGCATTCTCAGAGGGGGCTGGGATCTCCCCCACACCATTTCCCACTCCTCGCCCCCTGCACCCATAGGCCACTCTTGTGCTTTCTGGGAAAACTGGAGGCTTGGGGGCTAAAATGAGCTTCAACAACGCACCTTGCTTAGCCAAAGCATGCACCTTGCTTGGCCAAAATTAATGTCCATGGAGACTTCTAGGGGCTTATTTCTGGGTTTTATCCAACCTCCCCCCCCACACACACACACAACTACAAGGATAGTGGTGGCAGTTAGAGGGCACATGGGTCTGTCCAGAAGGCTTGGCGGACTGTGCTGTCCCCACCTCCGGGCTAGATGTTTTGCCAAAAGGGAAAAAGCGTAGGTTGGAGAGGCATCATAAAATGCAATTGTGGAGGGGTGATGGAAGACCCCTGATGTAGTGCGATAGGCAGATGGTTTGATTCGGGCAAGGAGGCCATGGCTGCTCCCTCGGTTTTGCAAGGCCAGTGCAGAGCTGGGGGTGACCAGAGCCCATGGTGGCCCCTTTGTTCCACAGGGCTGTGATAAATCCAAGCCAAGTTGAGGGCAGATAACAGCAACCGCAGCAGGTGCAGCAAACGGTAGAAATGTTAGCCTGCCTAAGGAGAAGAATTTTGTGTGAGTTTGTTAGGCAGAGGAGATGCTTGCAGGAGGGAAGGAGGAAGCCCGCAGTTCAGGTGGACGGAGTCCGCCAAAGAGGCCACGGCCGCCGCCCTGGGTTTGCAAGACCTGAGCGAGCTTGTTGATGACGGGGGCTCAGAAAGGTCTGTCATTCAGAGGGTTGCCGTACGTCCAGGCTGACTTGATGGCAAACAGCAGCGGCACCAAGGGTGCCACGGCTGTCCCAAGGTGAAGCTTAGGAGCAATTCTGCAGAGTAAAGCGGGAGGCCTGTAGATGCTTCCCTGGGGCGGGTGAATGTGGATCGGAGTGTGAGGCAGGATGGCTTGGCTCTTGCTAGGGGCAAAAAAGTTGTGCTACAGGCTGTTGTGGGGGGCGGGGCGGGCGGGCAGAGGGAAAAGGATTTCAGTCCTCCTTTCGAAAATCTGGATGCCAGCAGTGATTTGGACCCACCTCCGGCACCTCCTTAGCGTAAACATCTGATCTGCAGTGTCATTTTCCTTTGACTCCAGCAGCACAGAATTGGTCTCCTTTTTTCAGCCGAAGTGGTCAGCAGTGTGGGGTTTTGTCATCTCCTCTGTCCAGAGAGCTTTGACAGTGTCAAAGGCGTGCAGTAATCTGGAACAGGGTTGGTGGTTGCGTTTCCTTGTGCACCAGCCCTTGCATATTTGTGTGTGTGTGTGTGTGTGT
This sequence comes from Cyclura pinguis, assembly GCA_030412105.1. Lineage (NCBI taxonomy): Eukaryota > Metazoa > Chordata > Lepidosauria > Squamata > Iguanidae > Cyclura > Cyclura pinguis. The sequence goes on from CM059607.1 coordinate 1,126,998, forward strand.
GTGTGTGTGTGTGTGTCGGGGAGGGGCTTGCTTCGCAGTCTGTGCTGTCAACAGCCTTCCGTGGTGCTGCCCTGACAATCCATCATCCGCTTACCCCGCATCCCATCCCTGCATCCACCCCATAGGCAGGCCTGCCCGGCCCCCGTGTGTCCTCTGCCTGATCCGAACGTCCCCTTTGGTTGCAGGGGGAGGCAGAGTCCTTGGTGCGAGGCGGTCCAGCTTGCGAGGGGCCCACCAGCTCCCGATGGTGCAGCAGCTGGTGGAGTCTCTGGCCCAGCTGCAGGAGGAGAAGCTGCAGCTGCAGGAGGAGCTCCTCTTGCTGCAGGAGAAACTTTCTACCCAAGAGAGCAGCCAGCTCACGCAGACAGCACAGCTGCAGAACCAGGTACGTCTGGGTATTTCTCTCCTTGAGAGTCTTCCTTGTGCACGATGGGCTGCTGCCATGGCCCAGGGACTGCCGCAGGGACCTTGCAGTGAGGGTGCAGAGAGGGGCTGTACAGATTGCAAAAAGGATCCCATCAATCAGGCCTGAGTGACCCACACCACTTTCCCTCTTCCAATCGCCACAGCCAGGAAGCAGGGTTGGGCAGCGTCCGGGGCTGGATGCACGTGGTTAGAAATGAGGGAGGGGGTGATCTCCTCTGTGAGCCCCCCAAACACAGCTTTGGAGGGCTGTGCTTTTGACAGGCATGGAACCCTGCAGCAAGAAGGAACGGTGAAAGAATTTCCACTGGGGCGATGTTGAATTTAGACCCTTCTCAATGCTGGCTGATAGTGATTTGCCAGGTGTCAAGCAGAGATCTCTCATACCAGCAGCCCCTTTATTTCACCTGAGATAACTGGAAGCCAACCTCGGACAATCCAGCACGTCCCACTCTTTTGTGAGATACAAGCAATTAGGGTACTTATTCTTCTTTCTTCTCCTGCCACGTCCCATCTTGTCAGTTCACAACCACAAGAAGAGTTTTGCGACTAGGTGGTTCGTTTTACTTCACATGAACATATGCGTTTTTCTGGTCCCTGAATGATGACAAAGAGGATTGGGGCTAAAAGGCCAGGAGAAATTGTGGATGCACAGAGGCAGAACAAGCCAAGCACATAATATTTGGGGCTGTAGAATGGCTTTACTGCTTCCATGGCTGGGAAGTTGTGTGGCTTAAACGGTTTAACTTCTTCCTCTGCTTCCACACTGCGTGGTGCATGATCGAATCTGAAAGTGTTTCTCTTAAAGTCTGTTGTGTCCATAAGATCTAGGGGTCATTTGATTTGGGGAGGGGAATGATGCCTCTCCCATCCCACAATGATTACCACCAGGGCTGCTTTTTCTCCATCAGTACCAGCAGTGGGAAAAGAGACATCTTTGAAGCCAGGGAACCGTGATTTTCTCCTGTCTCCCCAGCTGATTTGTGGGGCAAAATTGGTGGGGTTCTACAGGCTTCTGGGAGCAACTCAGAGTAAAGGTTTATCGAGCCTAGGATAGTTCTGCATGATTTCGTTTCCTCAGTATCAGGCAATGATGTCTCAGGCACTCTTCTCTTTGATTTTCAAAGTTCTATTTAAATCTACTTTCCTGTATTGGCAGACAGAGAACCTGAAGGGTCAGCTCCTGGAGCAAGCGCAGGAAATGAACAGGCTTCATTCTGTGTTGGTGAGTCGCCTGTGTTGTCTTTGCATCGCCGACGTCACGTAAAGTCTTCTGACCAGTTTGTAGTGGAGAAGGCGGATGAGGGAGAATGGGAAACTACCTTCTAAACCAATTTTGTATATGTCTAGGCTGCGACCGCAAGCAGAGGAAGTATAATTGCTCAGGACTAGCAGTTCCTGGAGGCACCAAGATTGGGACACAGGAATGAATGTTTAGAACCTCCTGGGTGTCTGTCTGGGCATGTTGAGAGTTCTTGAAATGTACTTTATGTAAATGAACAGTTTGGCATTTTTAAATTGTAGCAGGGGTTGATGCTCACTGCACTGACCAAGGAATGAGCTAAGGGACCTTTTCATTATGTATTTGGATCAGCCGCTCTGAAGTCTCACAGCCAGTGTTGAGCAGGCAGCCGGACAGATGATACTTGATGTCCCTTCCAAATTGACAAACTTGACCTGTCTTGACCTGTTTTCTTTCCTAAGGCTTAAAACACCAATTTTAAAGAAGTGTTGTGGATTCTGGTTGTCTTATTTTCTTCACCCTCCGCACTTACCCCATTTGAAATATAATCCTTTTGTTAAGCCAAGGTTCCATGAGCATCCATAATTCATGCTTTATTTTTTATGACGAGTCCTTCCTTTTTAATACCTCTCTGAAGGCTCGTTGGCTTTTTAGCTGCCTTGAGTCACATTATTGGGAAAAAGTCCAGGATATAAAGGAAGGAAGGCAATAATAAATAAATGAATAAATTTTCAAAGGTGCTGGTGAGCTTGGAGGTCTTCTGAGGAGAGAAAGGGTTGGAAGAGGAGCCTGCATAAATAGCAGGAGCAAAACACGCCAACAGTAAGACTCGTACAGGAAACTCTGAGAACACCTAAATTATGTGTATTGTCACTATGTTAATATAACAATAGCCTATACAATGCAAAAAAAAGCAATCACACAAATAGTAAGTGTGTTATTGCCAGCGTCAGGGTGGGGATGCGAGAAAACAGTAATTAACTCTCTCACAGGTACAGGCTGCCTTGCTTGATCAATTCATCTAATTTACTGAGATCATTTATGGGGAGTCTATATTAATTAGCGCAGCTAGTGAATCATCAAAGCCTGCCTTCCTCATGACGCAGGGATCTTTGTCTGAGATCTTTGCTATCTCTCACAATGTCTTCAAAGATAGTGTGGCTGCCACTCCCTTGTGGCCTCTTTATTTGAGCATAGTGCTCAACAGTGTTCCACAGTCCAGTTGCTCATATGCCTATGTCTAAACAGAAAATTGCATCAGTTAGGAACTGCATTAATTAGGCTCAGTCCAGAGGATATTATACAAACGTGAAATGCATTGCATATGAATACTACATCAAGATATGCAGAAAGAGAAGCATTCAGTGAATTACAATTTAGGAGCCCTTTGTTCAGATTAAAATTTTCGCACAGGAAACACACACACACACACACACACACACACACACACACGCCCTTGGGCATTAAATCTGGTCCATTCTGGAGTGATCAAAGGGTTCTGGTTTTACATCCAAACAGATCTCAGGGTGATGATTCTTACAGGGCGCTCGTTACTCTCTCTTTGTCTGTGAAAAGGCTGTTGATTGAAAAAAAGGAGTGTGGTGTAGTGTTTTAAGTGCTGGATTCGGGGAAAAGGGCCCAAATCCCTGCTCAGCCATGGAAACACCCTGGGTGGCCTTGGGCAAGTCACCCTCAGCCTCCGAGGAAGGCAGTGATGGCAAGTCTTACCAGGAAGACTTTCAGAAGGACAAAGCTGTTGTAAGCCAGAGGTGACCTGAAAGCACCTGACAGCAAATTGATGAGTAGATAGGCAAGGGTGCTGTTGCATTAAGAGGCAGGGAACCTGTAACCTTCCAGATACCGACGGACAGACCAGTTGGAGTCTAACTGGCTAGAATCACAGTGGTCAGGAATGATGGGCAATGTAGTCCTGCAACATCTGATGGGGCACAGGCTCCCTACACCTTTCCCAGTTGGTAGATCTTGGTTCACTTGTGAATATAGATAGCTGTTACCTGTTCTGCTAGAGCAGTGTGTTTTGGGACTTACATTCACTGCTGGAACGGGTGGTGTGGGATGGAAGATTTCCTGGTGCTGTAGCTCTTCTGTGTTCTTCGTGTGCCTTTCATGGGATTCAACAGGAGAGTTGGGGCTAGAGGGTCATGGTGCCTATGTTCCCCTAACCGCCACCTCCGTTGCCCTCTGTCTCTCCTCAGGGTGGCACAGACCTGGAGAAGCACCGGGATCTCTTGGTTACTGAGAATCTGCGTCTGAAGCAAGAGGTGAAGATGTGCGAGGCGCAACTGCAGGAGCTCAAGAAGCAGCCGGCAAAGTGTGTGGGGTGTGAGCACAGCCAGGTGAGGAGCTGAGGCCCTTCTTCGTTGTGAGTCACAGTTCAGTCCCAGAGCAGGAGCCTTCACGGGAGCGGACCCTGTCTGTGAGGAGCCCTCCCAAGGGACACCCCCCGGCAGCTTCATTAGGCACCGGGCTAAGACCTCCCTCTTCCAGCAGCCGTTCCGCCCTCTGTGTGTTCTGGCTGGTTGGTTTTCTTTTAATGTAAGGTTTGTGATTGTATTGTTAATTTGTTTTGGTATTTGTAACTTGCCCTGAGGGCCTTGCCAGTTTAGTCCAGAGGGTCCCAGCAGCCAGTTCAAAAGGCGAATGGCCGGTCACGGAGGCTTCCAGGAAGAGAAATTCACGCACACGCTTATTTTTAGGAAGTAAAGGGAAGGGCTGAGTGACTGTCGGGAGGGGACAGGAGCCACAGAAATAGCTTTGGGGTTGCCACTTGTTTCCTCTGTGCTTGGACAGAAACACCAAATACAGAAATAACATTTTTCTATCCAGTTTAAGCTATTTTAGTTTTGTTTTGAACTGGAATTGTTTTGCGCTGTGGTTATTCTGCCCATGTGCTGCCCTGAGATCCCACGCCGGACAGCGGGATGACATAAATGCTCGACCAGTTGCTTGATGTGCCGCTGGGTTCCCTCCCTGCGCAGGAGAATGCGAGGCTGCAGGAGAAGCTGGCCCAGCTCCAGCAGGAGGCCGAGGAGGCGAAAGGGCGCCTCTCCGAGCTGGACCTGGAAGTGGAGCAGAAGACCAACCGCTTGGCGGAGGTGGAGCTGCGGCTGAAGGACTCTCTGGCCGAGAAGGCGGAGGAGGAGGAGCGGCTGAGCCGGAGGCTGCGGGACAGCCAGGAGACCATCGCCAGCCTCAAAGCCCAGCCCCAGCAGATCAAGGTGAGGCGGCTGCGCAGAGGGAACTGGGGGTGGCTCCCATGGCCCTGTTTGCGCAGGAGCAAGGCTGCCTGAAGTATCCGGGGGGGGGGCATAGGCCCCTTGTCCTTGGGAGAGCTTCAGTCCACGCTAGTTGGGCTGCCGTGGCTTCTGTGGGGTCTTGGGCAGCTCTTGGTGCTTAAATCGTGGCGGCGCCCTTTCCTTCCCTCAGTATGTCATCCGGATGGTGGAAGTGGAGTCCTCCAAGACCAAGCAGGCCCTCTGCGAAGCCCAGTCCCGGAACCAGTACCTGCAGGACCAGGTGGGGATGCAGAGGCAGGTGCTGAAGGAGATGGAGCAGCAGCTCCAGAACTCGCAGAAGGCGGCCGCTCAGCTCAGAGCCCAGGTGGGCCGCTGGTAAAGTGGGCAGGCGGAGGAGGGAGGTGCGTGGAAGCCCTTCCGAGGGCGGGGGCTTCATCCGCGGGGTGGCGGTTGTGCCAGTCCCCTCTTCTCTTTTACGTCCTCTGCTCCGGGGCTGCCTTTTTAGCTGCCAGCTCCTGGCGTTTTAATGCGTGCTGCTTTGAATTACACTTGAACGTGGAATGTGGTATTATTGCACGTACCCAGCCCTGAAGTCTTTGGGTGTAAGACAGGGTATAAGTGTTTTAATAAATAATGAATAAATAGTGCTGCTGACTGAAAGCTTTGCACCGCAGTTGCTCCTTCCTGGAGCTTTTCCTTGGTAAGAAAAGAGGGGAGGGACTGTGGGAAAATGTGCCTTGCAGAACGAAAGCCTCACTTAGAATCATAGAGCCGTCCCAAGTAGAGCATCTCCAGCCTCTTTTTTGAAGACACCCAGAGGAGGAGATCGCACCTCCTCTCTAGGCAGCTGGCTCCGTTGTAAGTTCCCCTGATTCGCGTGGCCACTGACCTCAAGGAACTACTCAGATCCCTGCTGCAGAGACCCAGAGAAGGAAAGAGTTTGGGTCTCTTTATTCCAACAGGCTTCCTGTGGCTCTTTTTCTAGGTCGTGATGTATGAATCCGAGCTGGAACGGGCCCACGAACAGATGCTGGAGGAGATGCAGAACATGGAGGAGGACAAGAACCGAGCCATCGAAGAAGCGTTCTCACGAGCCCAAGTGGAAATGAAAGCTGTTCACGAGAACCTGGCCGGTGAGTGGCTTCCACCGATCACGGACACATTACACTGGGAAGTCTGACCGAGCCTCAAAAAGGCAGCTGCCTTTTTCAGTCCTGCTGGTTCTTTGGAATCTCTTCTTCTGCAGCTCCCCTGTTGGGGCTCTTGTGGAAGGAGAGGAAGGGGATGAAAGCGACGCAGGCACCTGTGCGTGTCCCTTCTGAGGATGCTTGTGTGTCTCCGTAGGGGTGCGGACAAACCTCCTGACGCTCCAGCCAGCCCTTCGGACCCTCACCAACGACTACAACAGCCTGAAGCGACAAGTCCGAGATTTCCCCATCCTTCTCCAGGAAGCCCTCCAGAGCGCCAGGTCTGAGGTCAGTCCAGGCAGCAGCAGTAGGTTTGTTCTTACACACTTCAAGATTAAATCTCGGACATTGTGGTGGGCTAGGAAAGAACCCTTTTCGTAATGTGCTGAGGAAATGTGGGAGTGGGATTCATACCTTATGGGGATGGGTGAGACTCTCCACCTCTCTGCTTGCTGCTAACTCTTTTTGGTCCTCTTTCGAAGATTGGGCAAGCCATTGAAGAGGTGAACAGTACGAATCAGGAGCTCCTGGGAAAATACCGCCGGGAACTGCAGCTCCGGAAAAAGTGTCACAACGAACTGGTGCGGTTGAAAGGTCTGTCCATCCCTCCCTGTGCTCTTTGCTTGCTGGTACTGATGTCTGCTCTCACCAGTTCTTATTTTCCCCACCAGTGTCAGAATGAGACAAGGAGCGCTTTACTTTTTGTTGAGACTGAAATAACTTACATGAAAACACCTCTGTGCAATATTGCTGTCTTTTTTTTCCTTTGTGGAACAAAGCGCACACACGCACAGCAACCACATGGCTGAGTGATCAAAAAAGATGCAAACATCTCATCTGAGGCTTCTCAGTTTTAGAGGTCCATGTGAGAGAGCACCAGTTACCATAGTCGAGCTGTGCAACTTGCATAAAAACTCTTGCAAATGCAAAAACTGTCTCAAGACTCACAGAAAATAATTTCCTGTCTTGTGGGTGAGAAGGAAGGTTGTGGTTTCCTTTTCTTGAATAAAAGAATGTGAAAAGCAAGGATTTACACCTCTTTTTTGGGGAGGGGCAGAGCACAGGGGTCAACTAGAGGCTTTGGCTCTAACAGCCCTGAAGCTGAACCCCAGGGTGGGTAATTCTTTGATGAGCGTTGGGTTAGACAGAATATGGCATAGAAATGTCCCATCTGGCAGACATGAACCCAGTCCATTACTTTGAAAGCAAAGATACGAACCGTGGCTAAACGCTACAGGGGAAAAGGCTGTTCTTTTGGAATAGCCCAGGCAGCCTTTGTAGTTCTTTGCAGGGTCCTTGGGAGCCAGTAGGCCTTAGATTGATCCGGTTCTGTCCTTTCTTCCCAAGGCAACATCCGAGTGTTTGGTCGCGTTCGGCCAATAAGCGAAGAAGACGGAGAGGGTCCCGAAGCAGCCAACGCTGTGACGTTTGACCCTGACGATGATGCTGTCCTTCACCTTATGCATAAAGGGAAGCTGATCTCATTTGAATTGGATAAAGTTTTCCCTCCAGAGGCTACCCAAGAAGATGTAAGTCCAGCCGTGGGGGCGCTGGGACCTCTGCTGTGAATGCCTGCTGGGCGAGAGCAGCAGAAGGGGCCCGCAAAGGAAGTGGGGCTTTGGCTGGGCTCCTCCGCTGGAGAGGCATTTCCGTCAACGACCACGTCCTCTCTGCGGGCAGGCCTAAAGGACGGGTCACCCGCCTGCTTTGCTCTTTCTTTATAAAGGCTGTGGCTTAGTTTTGACAGGCTTGTGAATGCTTGGTCGCCACAGCAGAAGCAGGGCGGCCTTTGATGAGGCCTCACGCAAGCTTTGTCTCCCCAAGGTCTTCCGGGAGGTGCAAGCCCTGATCACTTCGTGCATCGATGGCTACAATGTGTGCATTTTTGCCTACGGGCAGACAGGTGCGGGCAAGACGTACACAATGGAGGTGAGCTTTCCACCTGCCTTCTCCATCCTTCTTCTTGGCTTATGCTGCTCAGTTTCTGGATCTCATGTGCACGCTCCCGGGGTTGATTTTAGCTCATAGAAAATGCTGGTGCTCGACAGTCATTGAAAGAGCATCTTGTATGTTGGCCCTTGAAAGTTGTGATGATCCTTGAAAATTGTTGAGGTCACGTTAGGAGAATCTTCCCTTAACCTTCCTCTCTCCAGGGGACTCGTGAAAACCCTGGGATCAACCAGCGGGCTCTGCAGCTCCTCTTCTCCGAAGTGCAAGCCAAAGCCTCGGACTGGGAGTACCGAATCACCGTCAGCGTGGCTGAGATCTATAACGAAGCCCTCAGGTAGTCTGCCAAGACCACCGAGCCTCTAGGGCCATGGGGGACTGCCCAGGAAAACATTTCTGAGGTGGCTGGGGCGGTGCCGCTGCTTGAGCAGCTCGGCCTTTTCCTGAACGCACAAAAAGGGAACGTTAGGCTGATCCTCCAAAAAGCCCAGCCACTTAACTTTGCACCGTCTCAGCCAAACGGCAGCCAAGTATTAATAGGCTAATTCAGATGTTCTTGAAATCTGCTTTGGTGTTTGAGACAAGTTTGAAGTCTGCAAGCTGACCGCTGCACGTCTCTCCTGTTGGCAATTGCCTGTCTGTCTGTTTCTGTCCCTCCTACCTGCAGCCCATGCCTAGTTTCTCACCTACCTCCTTGCCCCTTTTCCAGAGATCTGCTTGGGAAGGAGCCTCAAGAGAAGCTGGACATCAAACTCTGCCCAGATGGCAGCGGGCAGCTCTACGTGCCAGGCCTGACAGAGTTCCCTGTGCACTGTGTGGAAGATATCAACAAGGTGAGATGGGGGCACAGGGACCCTAACTCCTGCCAGGAGGCTCCACACGGGAGGGGCTCTGGTCTGGCCCTGCAGGTGGGGCAAGATCCAGGGGCGTTTCCTGCCTGCCCACCATAAGCATTCCGCCTCCTGGGAAACCTTCCCTCAGTCCCGTCTCACGTTGCAGAGAATGAGAGGCGGAAAAGGGTCCACACCGGGAACTTTTCTGTTTGCCGTGTTGCATTCCCTCGGTCATTCTGTCTGCCCGTCTTCTTTAGATGCTTAAACTGTATCTCTAAATTCTCAACTGAAGGCTTAGGTTCTGCAGTGCTGAGGTATGGTGGCTGAAGGAAAGTGTCATGGGGAGACTGAAGTCTTACTTGAGCGGGGTAGAGACTCAGCGTGGTGTAGCGTTTTGAGTGTTTGATTAGGACTGGGAGAATCAGGTTTCAGATCCGTGCTCAACCATGCAAACCCACTGTATGACCTTGGGCAAGTCCCACTCTCTCAGCCTCAGAGGAATGCAGTGGAGGCAATCTCCCCTGAACAAATCTTGCCACAGAAATCCTGTGACAGGTTTGCCTTAGGGTCATCATTCGTTGGAAACCGCTTTAAGGCACACGACAACAAGATGGCCCCCCCCCCTTCCCTGCTTAGCTTCAGCCCCAGCTAGGCTTTTTTTCCGTGACTGGTTAGAAGGGAAGCATCGAAGGCCTGCCTGCCAGGTGCTCATTCCTCCTGCTGCACTGATACACCGCCAGGGTTTTGGGGAAGATATCGGAAGAAGGGCGCTAGAAGCAGGTTGGGATAAGACTGGTTCTTCTGCCTTCCTTCCAGGTCTTTGAGTTTGGCCACATCAACCGAGCGACCGAAAGCACCTGCCTGAACGAGCACAGCTCCCGGTCTCACGCCCTTCTCATTATTACCGTGAGGGGAGTGGATTACAGCACAGGCATACGGACCACAGGTCAGTCTTTCAAGCAGGATCAGGCCAGGAGAGGTGGGAATCTGCTCCTGCTGGTCTGTGGAGAGAGGCACCTGGCCTCCTAGGCGGAGACCCCGTTTGAATCTAAGGGAACGTAAATGTTCCATCAGCTTATTAGGTGGAGGTCCGGGAAGGCCAAGGTGAGGGGGGCCCAGAAAGAGGGAAGTGAGCAATTTGGTGTGACAAAGTGGAGGCGGAGGAATGGAATCTGTGTCCAGACAACCCCCGGCACAGCCCGTCCTCGGTATGGCTCTTGTGGATGTGGCTCCGAGGTGGAATGCACAGGGAGTGACCCACCAGGAGAGACGCACCGGCACAGTTTGTGTGCAGCCCTGGAACACAATGGCAGAAAATGGGCTTGCCCTTTTGCCAGTTGGATGTTGGGTCTGAGAATCATCATCCTGCCTGTATCTTCCCACTCGTAGGGCCTGGGAGTGAGGAATGCTTTCCTGTCATTCCTTTTGGCAGAGTAGGACTGAAAGTGAACAAGGTGGCACTGGCCACATCAGCTGTGAGCAAAGCTGTCCTGTGACGAAGCCATTGTGAATAAGCTTGCGTGGGTTCCTGGAGCCAGGGAGTGGGTGGGGTGAGGCAGTTCGGGCTTGGTTTCCACCCACAGACTGTCTGTCAGGGATTGGATGAATACAGAAGGATGCTGCTTCCCAGAGCACCCTGGCCGGACCTGAGGGCATTGCCCCTTACGAGGCTCCACTGGCCATGAGAGCACACTGACCTCTCTGCCTCTGCCTCTTACAGGGAAGCTCAACTTGGTAGACCTGGCCGGCTCTGAGCGTGTGGGGAGATCCGGCGCAGAGGGGAGCAGGCTGCGCGAGGCCCAGTACATCAACAAGTCCCTCTCAGCCTTGGGGGACGTGATCTATGCCCTCCGCTCCCGCCAGGGCCACGTCCCCTTCCGCAACTCCAAGCTGACGTACCTCCTCCAAGACTCTCTCAGTGGCGACAGCAAGACCCTCATGATGGTTCAGGTGAGTCTCTCTGGGAAGAGGGGGGTTTGATGCAGAGAAAGATTTCTCCTGGGCAGCCGGACCTACCACATTTTGTACATGTGCAAATAAACAGATATAAAAACAGTCTCTGAGAGAGAGAAAGAGCTACTGCTTTCTTCCCTGTAAAGAGGGAGGCAGTTTTCTTTAAAAGCCAGGTTGTGTTTAGCCAGCAGGTGGAACAGCCGCCCAAAACACAGGTACATTTGCTTCTGTGGTGGAGAAGCCTCCAGCGTGGGCACCCAGCCCAAAGAGAGCAGTCCCTTCCCCAGCCCAAGGTGGGAGTATAGGTAGGGCTCAGGGTTGGAGGCAAAGATTATACAGGCTGAGCCTCCCTTGTCCAAAGCACTTCAGACCAGAAGAGTTACACGGTTTGGATTTTTTTCAGATGTTGGAATACAGTACCTTTCTGAGATGGCTGTGCATTTCGTTCATTTGCTGCTTGTGTTGTCTATGAAACACAAGGCTGGAGAGAACCAGGAAGGGACCAGAGTGGTTCCTTTCTGCTCTGTTCGTCTGGCTTGGGAAACTCAGTGTCACAGCTGCTGCCTTTCTCCATCCATTTTCCCAGGTTTCTCCAGCCGAGAAGAACACGAGTGAGACACTCTGTTCCCTCAAGTTTGCAGAGAGGGTTCGCTCGGTGGAGCTGGGCCCCGGCTCTCGGAGGGCAGAATTAGGCTCTTGGACCAGCCAGGAACACTTGGAGGTAAGTGGCCCTTGGACATTTTGGTCCATTTTCCCTCGATGTTGTTATTGTTACTAATACGTATTATTAACACGTAGCCCTAAGAAAGTGCCTGGTGCTTTATAGAGTACAGGAGAGCAGACTGGCACCACAAAACCTCTGAGAAAAGTTAGAGGCACAGGAGGAACTTGTAGAATCGTATGTTTTAGAGGTCTATTCTGATTTATGTGATCTATTTGCAAGTGCAATGCTGCAGAGTTTCTCTTCCTCTCCCGCCTCACCTTGCTCTTCGCTGTATATCTTGTCCTTCCCTCCTGAACCACAGTGCAAGCATCAGGTTTTGGGATGTTTTCTTGAGGTTAGGAAGCTAGAAGATCCAAAGGGGAGACTGCATCTGTGAGGTTGCACCTCAGTCTCTTGGCCCCCTTTCCAGACATCCCACAGCTTGTGGGGTGTCATTTCCTGGGCTCCTTTGGCTGTGAGGTGGAGCTTGTTTGGCCTGCTTCAGTTCCCAAGCCCTCATGGCGGCAGGAGTTGCTCGGTCTTATTCCCTGCTTCTCGTGCTCATTCCTCCTGCAGATAGCAGAGCCCTCGGCCGCAGCACAGCCCTGCATTCGATCCCAGTCTTCTCCTCGGACGGGGCGGTCGAGCTCCCTCCGAGCAAGGCTCCAGACGTCAGGTAAGAGTGGCACAGTGCCCAATTCTCTTCAGAGCTCCTCAGGGCACCGTTTGGGATGGCATTCTTTCATTTCGAGATATTGTAACCCCGTGCTCTGCAACTTCATGGAGAGTTGAGATGAATTCCACAACTGGTGGGCTCTTGTTGCTGGATGTGTGCGTATGAAATGCCCAGATGATGAAGATGTGTGCTTTGGGCCCAGATCGCAAGGCCCTCCGGTTCTGGTGGCCTTCAGCAGATCAGAATGGCAAGAGCCATCTGAGAGGGTCTTTCCTGTTTCCTTGCTGTTAACATGCATCTGCTTCTTTCAACTTAAAAACTGGGGGATATGAAACAAACCTTGGCAATCCCATTTGATTTCAGCCTGGACTTAAGAGATGCTGCTCTGCCTCCAGGTGAGTGAGTGAGGGGGGCAGGGAGCAATGGGACACGCTTGGCCAAGGTGAGCGGGAAGAGGAGATGTGACTTCTGTGCCGCCAGGGCTGGGGCATCGTGGCATGACCGTGGCTGCAGAATTTCACACCAGACTAACTCTGGGAGAAGCGGCATGGCATCCCAAGAAGCCCGGCTGCCATGTTACTTTTCAAAGCACGTTTCAGTGGCTGACAGGGATGTCGGGCTGTGCTTCCAGCTTTCAAGGAATGGAGCTTGTGGGCACCATCATGGTAACTTCCTTCTTTGTATGTGGAGTTGAACTCCCACTGGCCAATGCTGGCTCACCATTGTTTGTGCAAGAAAGCAAGTGGGTGAAACTCTGCAAAAAACCAAAAACCCAATACTTGAGGCTGATGATTAAGTCTTCACAAAGCAAGAACCCAGTTGCAGAAAACAAATGCCTTTGCACGCAAAGACTGGCAAAATGGGTTAGGGCAGCAAAGTGAAATTGTGGGAGATGTTTGTGTGCACGGCGAGATCTGTGTCTGCTTGCTGGCGGTGGCTTCTTTCCTTCAACGGCATTTCCCAGATCCAGAGGCAGGAACTGCTCCACGCAACCCCGAAACAACTCCTGTGCAAGAATCACTTTGAACGGTTCAAAGCAGGAGTAATGACCAGGCAGCCATGTTCATTTCTGACAAATTCTTTTAATTGGCCTGTTCCAAAATGCTCGGAACGAAATTCAGGCTGTTGACATTTTAAAGGGGTGTAACATTTGCAAATATTCTGCACAGAGGGGGTTTGGGGTAGAACCTACCAGCCGCCAGGCAGTTTTGGGCTAGCTGTTCTGCGTGCAGCACAATGGTGGTTGGCATTGCCCATGCTGGAAAACCTCTTTCTTCTCCCTTTATCCCCCTGTCTTTTTAGGGAAACTGAGGCCAATCCCGGTGTGAGAAGCAGATGATCCCCACAGAAAAGAAGCTGTCAAGAAGTCGAAGATCTGATGCTTTCTCCACTCCCATCACAGAGGCTGCTGGGAGGAGGAGACTGGGGAGGTGCCACGGGGTCTCTTGGAGGTGCAGCTGCAGCCAGCGGGTCGTGGCACCTGCTGTTCCCTGAAGCGCAGAGGGATTCCATGTGATGCACCCATCCTGAAGGGTGGCCACCTGCCTGTCCACAGTACCTCCTCCTTTGCTGGCAAGGGATGGGGCTGGTCTTGGGTACAGATGGACTTGTGGAGAGGGCTCATCTGCCTATTTCACATCGGGCAAATTTTAGTATATTTTTAAAGGGAGGTGGGAGATTCTACACACACTCCTCTCCTTTGCACCCTTTTCCTTTCATTTTTAAGTGAATAAAAACTTTACACCAAGATGGTGGCTCCAAAATATGACACATGCCTGCTTTTTTAAACACAGCAGCACAGAAAACTCGCCAAGTTTGCTTCATATGGGAAAGGCAATAGCAATACCGTGGTGGCCCTCTTCATTTTATTATTATTTTTATTTATATCATGCTTTTCTTCCCAAAAATGAGATTTCAGGCTGCACATTATTATACCGTGTCTCACTTTTCAGAGAGAAAAAATGGTTACCAACCAGTTTTACATTAGGGAACAGTCCAGTCCAGTGTTAACAGGCCGCACACACAGTGCAAATGAAACCCAAGCTGTCTCCTTTGGCCTGTGAACTCAGGGTGAAAGAGTACAATATGACTCAGCAGAGGGCGGACTGAAATGCTTGGCTCTGAATCAGCAATTGGGGGCAGGACCGTTTGCCCTCATTGGGAGTGTAGCTTGGAGAACTACACCTTTCTCCTTGTTCTTTTGGCGGTCTTTCCCCCTCACCATACCCCAGTGCCAGCACCTGTGAGTTGTTAAGAGTCCACATGATAAACTTGAACTCACAGCACAGCAAAGCAAATACAACAGGCATTGCTGAAACCTGGTGGGACGAGTCCCATGATTGGAATGTAGCAATAGAGGGGTACAACCTATTTCGGAGAAATAAACCAAACAGGGAGGGGGAGGCAGAGTGCCATCCTTCGGCACCCCACTCACTGTAGTTGCCTGGCTTTTCAGGGGCCACATTATAGCCACATCTCTCATCTCGGGGGCTGTTTCCGTTTTCTTTCTTATTGTTTAGAATGCCTGTGGGTGGGCAGAAAAATCTGCAGCATGTGAGTTTCAAACCAGCATCTAGGTCACCACACCAACACAGTCCTCCAGCATTTTCAGGCAAGGAAGGAGGAAAACAAAAAAAAACTTTGCCTGTATTGGAGCATATCCTCTGAGGGCTTGGGGGAGAGATTAACTTTGCAGTGGATTCCTCTTTATAAACACCCCAATGAGAACAAAGAGCTACACACCTGCCAAGTAGCTGCTATTTTCTTCACTGGAAAAGTCGGTTGGAAGCCAGGTCTTCTCTTCCTTTGTGTAAGGTAGAGGAACATCTCAAGGCACTCGGTTCCTTTAAACGCTGAAAGCGCTGAACATGACTCTGAACAGCCATCTTCAAATACTGCATCAGGAACTGTAGTGTAATTTTAAGCTCAGAGAGTTGTGCCTCCGTTGTGCTGTATCACCTTGTTAACAGAATCGCAGTATTACACAACCAAATATACTTCGGTGCGGAATGGCACCACAGGCATAGCTATGCCTCTGTAACCTTCGACTGAACATGTCTGTTATCCGTTGGCCACAGCAGGCCTTCCACTTGTGTAAGGGAACTCGCCTGTAGGGCACCAGCAGCCTGCCAGCCAGAGATTTCCTTGGAGCTTCTTGAATTAAGGACTCAGAGGAGCCTGGAGTCAGCAGTCTGGGATGCAGTCCAGGCTGTAGCACTCCTCTTTTTAAAGACATTTGAAAACACCTTGAGTGGTTGTTTGTGAAGAGAGCTTATTAAGAGCTTTCTACTGTTTTGTCTTTGGGTTAAACCCTTCCATTTGGCCCAACATTTAACTAAAACCATCTCAGTCTTTCCTTTGGCTTAGTTCAAAGGACAATCATCATCCCAGGCCACAGAAATGGGAAGACACAGAACTTCCATACAGCGTTCCAAAATAGGCATTACAAATGTTTTTAATAAAATTCATTATAAGTTACAGCTTTATGAACAGCAGGCTCCAGCACAGTTAATGAGAGATGGAAGTGGGGAGGGTGATCCAGCCCACTCCTTGATACTGACTTGCACGGGGGAAGGGGGGCTGAGAAGGGGCAGACCCCTCAGAGGTGAGAAAAGGTTTGGCTCAGCTCCTGCGGCCCAAAAGGCAAACGCGAGGGCCCAGGCAGGCCCTGGCTCAACCCCGGCTGCTCCTAGCCTGAGTTCCACAGCAGCTGAAGAAACCGTCAGCGCAAAGCCTTCTTGGGTACGGCTGGATCCTGCCACCATCACCTTCCCAGCCATCCACTGGAAAGCGGCCGTGCGTGCAGAGAGGAGGCGGCCTACATGTTACGTGTCTGAGATCTAGCCTTTTAAGGCACTGGAGTTGGAGCGGTTCAGCAGCCTTGGCCTTCTGGCAGAAGGAAGCTGGAGTGATGGACACCGAACAGAAAACAAAAACTCACACGCACACCCAAAGCTGGACCGGTCTGGAGTGAGAGTCCCTGGAGTGAAGAGTCCCGGAGCCCCTGGCGATGGAGGCAACTGGCGGAGGGGACGGCAGCCGTCACTCCAGGATGGCCATCAGGAGATGCAGCTCCCGGAAGGCGCTCCCGTGGCGCCCGCTCAGCCCGGACTTGTTCTTGATGATGTTGCTGATGTTTTTCAGCTGCTTGTAGCAAAGGCGACACTTGTGAAGCCTGGCTCGAAAGAAAACGAGAGGGAGGTTGCTAGCACACCCCCACATCCTTTGAGGATAAAGGAGGTGGGAATAATGTGGCCCTCCGGACAGCGTCAGACTGCAGCTCTGGCTGGCACAGCCGATAGCATGGAATGCTGGGTGCTGTAGTTCAAAATCAGAAGGGCTGCATAAGTCCCATCCCTGCTATGTGATGTTTGCTCACGGCACTGGGGAGAAGGAGATGCAGCATTTCTGTGGCCAACCTGGCTCTGATCACAGAGTCAGAAGGGACCACCGGGGCCACCTGGTCCCACCCCTAGCCATGCACTGTTCTCCACCAACACATTTCCAAAAAAAGTACCCCACGTTTTGACAGGACAAAAGGGGGCTGTTGAAGCAGCACCTGCAAAATTATATCAAGAACTAGATCAAGGCACCAGAGTTCATAAACAAAAGAATAAAACTTCTCTCTCTGGGTGTGTGTCTTATAACATTCTTTCCCAGGCTAACAGCAGCCCAAAGTTTTTTACCCTTCTGTCCCCAGATAGATGAAATCAAACAGGTGTGAGAAACAGACTAAATTAAATAATGGTGCTGAGGTTTTCATAATTCAGTGGGTTAGTGTTACCTGGCAAGAGCCCACCTTGAATTGCTGTGGAATTCATATATACCAGGTGACTTCACTGGGGAGTGGGAATGTGTGCTTCTGACTGACGCTGCAGCGTGTGTAACTGCCAAGGTCCAACAGCTTCCCCGCAAGCCTGCAGCGTGGGGCAAGGAAGCTGCAATGCCACCCCTCCCCGGAAGGATACACTACCGCTCCTCTCTGGAGATATCTACGCCCACAGATGGTGGTGCTGCAAGGATGTCCGTGATCAGGGGAAGAAACCTTTGCAGGATTAGCTTCAGCGACGTGCAGCCCGTCTGGACATAACTGGAGGAAAGACAGAGAAAAATCAGAAGGGGCAGAGTCTCCAGGGAAGAAGCACTCTCTGACAAATAAATAAATGCAAGACGAAAAGGAGGGAGCAGTGGAAGAACAGAGTCAAGTTCAATTGTCCTTCCAAGTACTGCTCGTCCAGGTGGGGCGGAAGGAGTCCTGTCTCTACGTGTCTGCTCAGGGAGCGGGTGGCCTTAGGCGGAGTGTCTCCCCCAAAAGCTCAGCTGAGTGGCCAGGAGAGGGAGAGGCCAAGGAAAAGCACAGCTGGACAGATGAACAGCCTTTGTGGAAACCCTGGAAGAACCCCTTTTTGACACATCATGAGGCTCCCTCAGCTGGATTAAGATGGCTGGCAGCAAAACGTTTGGGGTTTTGGATTTCCAGATAAGGGAGGCTCAACCTGTAATGCTTGGTGAGGTGGAGGGCAGTAAGACAAGAGGAAGACAGCATTCCAGAAGGATAGACTCCATCAAGGAAGCCCCAGCTGCTACCCTCAGCCTGCAAGATCTGAGCTGGGCAGTTGATGGCCGAGGGTCCTGGCAGATCCGCATTCAGAGGGTCACTGAAAGTTGACACTGACTTAATGGCATAAACAGCAGCAACAACAACAACAACTGCACTTGATTAGTCTTAATGCTGGAAGAATGCTGCATCTGTGAAGATCAGGCAACACCAGACACTGAGATGGTTTTTAACTTACACATGGGATCAGAAATTGGAAATGTTTCTTTCTGAGACAATGCCCAGGATTCAGGCCAAAGCCAGAGGCTAAACGGCCAAACTCTGACCCCAACCAAAGAAAAGCCACTGAATCAAAGGAAAGGTGAGTCAGCCAACACTTACATCAGTTCCACCAATTCAACGGGCTGCCTCAGGCTTGGGCTGACCATTCGATGCAGGCCTGTGGAGGCTACCAACTGCCCGCCTCCTGAGGCCCCCCGTGTCCTCTCAAAAGCTGCCTCTTGCAAGTGAGCAAATACTCCACATGCAGCAGATGAGGCACCCTTCATCCTCGGGGAAGTGAGCGTTCTGGGAGACCCACCTTTCATATTTGCTTTGCAGGAGTTTCTCTATCTGAGGCAAGACGACGGTGCACAGATCCAGTTTCCAAAGAGACCTGAAAAAGAAGGAAAATGGAGTCCAAAGAGCTGCCATGAGGCTCACCTGGCTGGACTCTTGAAGTCCCTCCACCCTTGATTTCTCACTCTCACACTCACGCATGCAGGTCTAAAGAGCCTGAGACCATTGGAGTCCAGCTGCCACAACTGGCTTCTGATGACCTTGCGGTGAAAGAGGGCCTTTTTTGCGGTGGCCCCTCACGGAGTACCTTTCCCTTAGAAGCCTGCCTGGCATCAACCCTAATACCACTCTTTTTACTAAAGCCTTGGGGCCCACACTGATTCCATTTTAAACTGGTTTTGAGTTGTCTTGTGTCAGTGTGACCAGTTGTTCAATAGGCTTTAAATCTGCTTAAACTGTTCTCATAGTTTTAAAAACTCTTTAAATTGATTTAAGATACTCTGCCCTTGGATGCAGAATGGGACATTAATGCTTTAATTAATAATAAGGTGAAAAAATAATTGCCACAGAATGTGGCTTTGCTCCAGAGGAACCCCCCAGGAAGGCTCCTATGCTCAGTACACGAGCCAGCCCCACATACAACAGGCTGGCCAAAGGCCCCATTGGGTCCCACACACCCATCCAGCCCCCACCAGTCTCCAACATCTGTGGCTATGGGATCCAACGCACGGTCCCTGCCAACAAAGCAACAGTGCCTTAGAATGCACAATGCCAGTGAGTTGCCCCTGCTGAAGCTCATCATCCAAGCAAGAAAGGGGCCACCAGAGCCCCAACTATGCTTCACTAAGCCACTCCCCTCCTCTCTCCCCTCCAGCAGAGAGGGACTCACGCCTTCTGGTTGACTATGTTCAGGAGATCCACAACAACTGAAAGGTCATTGATAGCGACCGCTGAGTCCACAGAAGTCTGTGAAAAGGCAACAGAGAGAAGAACAGAATTTATGTGAGTCTCTTCTGGAGCCTGACACCCTGAGCATCTCTCACAGGAAGCAGGCAAGATGCCCCCATGGTGTCACTGCTACCCTCAACATATTTTGGTACAGCATAACATGAGTTTGGTCTTAACCTTGGACAAAACGAGCCCTCTTACAGGCCCAAATCCTGCTCTCAGTGCAGGATCCACCTTCTCTGGGTTCCAGAAAACACCCTCCCTACAACTTCTGCCCCTCCACTCAATGCAGAGGGGTGCAGGACTGCTGGTGAGCTGGAGCAAAACAGGCTCCTCTATAATCTCCAATGATCAAGAGATAACCAGGAAAACATACCCCCTCTATATAATTCCTTTTAAAACCCAGGTTTTTCTCGATGGCCTAATGTACCCCAAAACATCCTAACCAACAGCATTCTGATGCCTGCTTCTGCCTCTGAAGGCGCCTCCTCCCCTTGCAGGGCTATTCCATGCATCTTGGCAAGCAGGTCCGATCAGAGGTGCACTGGCAATGTCCCTGTAGCCAGATGTGGAAGAAGAGACCTCCAGAAGACTTCAGCAGATCTCAGGGCTGCTGTAATCCTTCTGTGTCATGCTATGAGGACACGGTTGAATACTTCTTTGATCCTGACCACTCCCTGTGAGGCATGGAATGGCCGTGCCCGGGGAAGGCCTTCAGGGGCCATACAGTACAGTAAATTCAGGGTGGTGGGAGTGGTCTGTGGCAAAGCCTACTGGAGATCTGTGTATAGAAGTCTGGGGTTACAGTCAGCCATGGTGTCTGACACATATTTTTTTGAAGCCTGCAGCCACAAAAAAGTTGGGGATCAGGGCCTAAGAAGCCAAGCACTCCCTCCTCCCATCCCACCGTTGGAGAAACAGCTTGCCTTGATGTCTCCAGTGCTCCAGACAGCTCTCACAGTGTCCAGGTTCTTATGGCGGCTGGTGAGCACCACACACATGGTCTCATGGCCCTTCCTGATCTGCGAGACGGCCTCCTCGTCTACAATTTCTGTCAGGCTTTGGTTCTTCACGGCCTGAAAGCAAAGAGACAAAATGACACACTGGACACTTACCATGAAGGTTCAAATCTGGGCTGAGGGAGAGAGGAATCCACACAGTCAGGGTTCCTCCCTCTCATCGCCCAGAGACAGGTACATACCGGCAAGAAGTCAGAGGCCTTCAGCCCAATGGGCTCATTCCGGGCAGCTGGGATCACAGCCGGTTCTGTCCTGGCCACGGGCGTGGAGGAGGCTATTGGTGGCCTCTGGATTGGCTCAGGCTGGAGCGAGAAAGCAGAGACGGCATCAGGACCAAACAGGTGCTAGACTCTAAGAGGGCAGAATGCATCTTGAGAGCCCCTGGGCTTCTGTACTCCATAGGCACAGTGCAGAAAGGCTCTGGCCTCCTGCCTCCCTCCCTCCCCACCTGGTATGAGTGGCACCCAAACAGCCGGCGAAAAGGCATCTGGAGCGCAAAGACACTCAGAGCTAACTGCCCCCTCCCACTTCTCATGTCACTGTCCTTCATTTATGGCTGGCCAAAAACAGAAAAGACCACAACCACCTTCCCCGACCCCCAGCCTCAGGGATTTCCAGACACTGGGAGAGGTCTCTCCCATTCCCCAAGAAAACTCCCAGGTCTTGCTCAGTCATGGGCTCACGTCCCACACTTTCAGCCACAAGGGCAGCATCTAAGACTGGCCAGAAGCACACATGCACTCCCCCGTCCCATCATGCACTCACACTTCCTCAGCAACACCATGCGAGCAGGCACACGCCCCCTGCAAAACTCAGCATGCACGGTACACGCTTTCCCCAGCACAGACAGAAGGGCCACCTCCGTTCACAACCACCTAACAGCAACAGGAAGGCTCCCCCTCCCTCTGCCCTCTGAAAGAAGCATCACAGACACCCCTGTTTATCCACCACTGCAAGACGAGCAGGACCACAGCAGGGAAATGGGAGAGGTTTGGGGCCTCCCCCACCTCTGCAAGGGTCCAGGCTGAGCCTGCTGACCCCATGCTGAGAACAACAATGGTGAAATGGGTTTTATTTCCCCCTGCCTCCACTCTGCTGACTATTACAGTCCAAAAAGGCAACTTTCCCCAGCTTGGGATTCAAAAAGCAAGGAGCGCAAGGTACATACGTTCTCTTGGTTCGGCATCGGGGCCAGAACGTGGGCAGCCTGACTGGGCTTTGAGGCTTCTTTGGCAAGCGGAGGCTCTGCGACAAGAGAACAGAAAAGCACATTGTGATGGATCCCCTTGCTAGGCTGGCCCTGCAGTTCCAAGCCACTCACGTTGCCTTTCCCTTCCCCCCCCTCCTGGATTGGGTACTTGGGCCCCAAAGTGAGCTCTATTTTGGACCAGTGGCTGTGCTGTTTTGGTGGGTTCAATGCAGTAAGCGTGATCGGGCCCTCCACCAAACCAATGTACACATTAAGTGAGGAACACGGGGGCTCTTCTGGGGTTCCCCCTCCATTCCCAACTCACCGTCTTCTGGAGGTGCAGGAAAAGGCTCGCTCTTGTATGGTGGAGTTCGAGCTGCAAGGAGGCAGAAAGGCCAGTCTCAGACCATGTTTCTTTTGCAAAAGTTATACAAGATATTAAAGCAACCGGTGCAGGAGTCCCATGAGGCACACATCTGCGAACGCCATTTGAAACAGCTGGTTTCAGCCCAGGACCAAGCAGCATGCAATGCCCTTTGTCACAACTCGCTCCTGGGGGGCCTAGTAGGCACCCCATTCCTCTCCTCCAATCACAAACCTCAGGGAGCCAGGGCACAGAGGAACAGTTCTGGATCCAGCCCCACTCCAAGGCAGGCCCCACTCTGTTTAAGGCAAACCCAAAAGGTATGAGAAGTTCACCAAGCCCAAGTTGGCTGCCCCTTCTTAGGGCTTCTGGCCCTCAGCAGATTCTGTACTGTAGCAGCATGCAGACCGGAGCCTGCCTCATCAAGGCCCTGAAGGCCACTGTAAGATAAACAAACTGGGGAGGAAACATTCCTTTACCATCACCTCACAAAGATCGATCTTCAAACATGGGAAGTCAGCAGACAAGGGGAAGGCTTGGAAGGGTAGCTATGAAAGAATGAGGTAAGACCCGCATGTAAAGCTAGATCATTAGATATGGAAGTAAGGTCACCCACGCAATAATACTTCTGATTTCTATGTATGGTTGTGAAAGCTGGAGAGTGAAGAAAACTGACAAGGGGGGAAAATCAAGTAATTAAGAGTGTGGTGCTGTTGGAGGAAAGTTCTGTGGGGTATGATGGACCACCAAGACTGATAAACGGGTCCTAGAGCAAATCAAGCCCAGACCCTCCCTAAAATCAGTCGCTGAACCGGAGGCTATCCTCCCTTGGCTGTATCACGAGAAGACATGACTTACTGGAAAAGATTATAATACTCAGGAAAGTAGAAGGTAGTCAGAAAAGAATAAAGCTGCATTCCCGATGGATTCACTCCATCAACGAAGCCACAGTGGATCTGACGATTATGGTTCGAGGGGTGGGCACCTCTCATTCAGACACATAAGCCAAGAATCCCAGAGGCCCCCCACTCACTGATGGCATTCTTTGGCTGGAAGATCTCCTTGTAATCCTCCGCATTCTGGATCTCTGCAGTGGGTTCCTTATCTTCCCGGTCATCCTCGCTGCTTGGGCTGCGTCTCTCGCTTTCCGAGTTGTGTTTCACTCTGCAACGTGCAAGCACAATTCTCTCACAGTTTGATCTCCAACCCCACGCTGCCGGCCTCCAAACGCTTTGGGCCGAAACTGCCGCCAACTCCAGCGAGCAGGGACTGCAGAGGCTGAGGTCCCAACCGTTTGGAGCACGCAGCTGTGAGGAAGCCCCTGGTATTAGGGAGCTGCAACTCAACACGTCCATGAGGCGCCGGTCCTCCTTACCTTTGGGGCCTGCTGCACGTGGTGGATGGCCGCTCGTAGATGCGTCGGAGGGAAGACCCCACGGGCGGGGGCTGAGCGAGTGGCTTGTCATACCGAATCAATCCGTGGAGGCCAGACCCACATTTGGTGACTCGGTTGAGGTCCACCACAAAGGAAGAGACCACGCTTTGGGTGAAAGAAACGCCAATCTATGAAAGAGCGGGCACACGCTTGAATTGCAAGTCACGTTTGCAGATCCGCATAAAATGAATGTTACGTCTTAGTGCAAATCAGCTTTATGTTGTGTCTCCAGATACCTCCCAAGACATGCCTGGAGTGAAGCTATCCTGCAGATTAATGACCCATGATAAGAACTGGAAAAAATTCTGTTTTCTTGAACTAAACTTTCCAAAATCCTTCAGCTAGCATGTAGGGAACCACTGTGGTTTGAACACTGGACTACAACTCTGGAGACCGGGCTTCAAATCCCCACTTGGCCAAGGGCGATCTTGGAAGAGTTACACTCTCTCAACCTCAGAGCAAGGAAACAGCAACTCCCCCCTTTGAACAACTCTTGTTGAGGAAACCCCACGACAGGTTCACCGTAAGGTTGCCCTGAAATGACTTGAAGGCACACAACAACAAAGAGGAAAAGATAGGCAGACTGAGGGTACACCTGCACGCAGGAGAGTGGGCCTGCATCCATGCAACATCTCTGCCACACGGCTGCCACCCTTGCCTTCCAGTCCTGATGGCCTTCAGCACCAGCTCAACCGTTAGGCCCAGAAGCAGGAGGAGAGGAGAGTTATGTGACACAGGTTACTGTCGGCATCTGAGATACTTACCAGCTGATTGTTACAGATGGACAAATCAGCCACTTTGCCCCAATTCACCAGAACCACGTCAAAGCAGCGCTCAGGCTCCCAGCCATACACACGCAGGGAATCGTGGCAGCCGGCGTACAAGCAGCAGCCATCGGGATTAAACAACACACACCTGGCAGCGAAGGAGGGAACAGTTGGGCCAAACCAGGCTGGCAACAGGATGTGTCACTAAGGGAAGCAGCATTCTAACTAAGGAAAGGTATTTGCAGCCCCAGTCAGAACCTATAAATGTTCTTTTTTTGGACCAAAACTCCCAAAGTTCTGGGAGTTGCAGTCCAAAAATGGAAAAATTCCAAGTTTTGTCTCCATCTACATGTACTTCATACTTCAGACAGTTTTTCCACTTAATTGGTCCAGAGGTTTAACTGGGAACAGAGAAAGCACATTTCAACTTAAAAATATTGCCATCACAACTTTGGGCAACGCAGGGGGGAAGGAGCTCCTGTCACCATCTTACCTGACAGGGATAGCCTCCTCCTCAATGCAGCTCACAACCTGGAACTTCTCCAAGTCCCAGAACCTGACTGTTCTGCAAGGTAAAAAAAGAAAAGCAGTTGAAAATCACAGAAATCTTAAAAGCCACAGTCCAGCTAGACAGCTTGGATAAAAGGTGTGTGTGTGTGTGGGGGGGGGGAATCTAAAGGGGAAGGTTTCCAGAGGTCAGAATAGGAGTAGGAATCAGGGAGTTACAAAATTCATCAGTCACCCTGTTCATAAGATTGTCACTATCAGTATGAATATTTGCAGCACGCAGCACCAAACCTTGGGTAGCCCCTCTGGCACCCTCACTTTCCCAGTCACAGTTTTACCTGTCAGAGCTGCCTGAGGCCAAAAGGTACTCGTTGGGATGGAATTCAACAACGTTCACGGGTCCCGTGTGTCCTGTGAATTCGAACATGATCTTCCCAGCAGCCAGGTCCCAGAGCTAGGCAGAGAAATAAGCCTCAAGCCTCAAGCAGCGCTTTCCTGGCTGATTCAAAGGGTGGGTGACAGGTGATGCAGAAGGGAGGGAGGTAGCTGGGAGTGGCCGAAACAGCCACGGAAGGGACGCAGATGGGTGGCCAGAGGGGAGCAGAAGGGTCTGAAACAACAGCCTTTGTACCTTCACTGTGTGATCATCTGAGGACGATGCCAGCCATTTCCCATCTGGGCTGAATCGGAGACACCTGACTGCTTGCGTATGGCCCTACAAAGTAAAAACAGACTCCATGCACACTTGGAATAGCTGGATACTTCTTGGGAGATAAGAACAAGCGCAATTCAGAAGCACATCAATGGGCCTCACATAGAAAACATGAGGGTGAGTAGGCTTTCCAATGTTGATTGTGTCTAAATCCTGTATGGATAAGATGGACTACTTGAGAATAAAAGAAAAGTCCATTTTCTTTGGCATGATCGATTAGTACAAGACTTGCCTTCAAAAGTGGTTTCTTCTCTTCCATCACAAGGAAGACACAAGATGCAAGATAGAGGCCTGGATTCTACAGAATCAAACTGCTTGCTCAGTGGAGTCTAGCATGAAGGACTGAGGCTGCCCTCCCTCACACACTGAGGTACCTTCAACCTTTTTGTAGAAGTGAAAGACAGGTGATGGTTATGAATAGCAATGGGCGACTCTAAGTGTTCTGTTGCCTGCACATCTCTCCCTGCTCCCACCGGATGAATTACGAGGCCACATGGCTTGTGAGAGATCAGCTCTAGATGCAGCCAGCTACTTATTCAGTGCCTGTCACTGCTGAGTCCTCAGAGTCCAAACAATGTGAGAAAGGTGACTTGGAAAACTGCCTGTGTTGTGGCATAGCTGGTTTTCTAAGTCACCCCTGACATACTGCCTGGGATCCAGGGACTCCTTGGATCCAGACATTCAAGAAACAGCCAGCTCTCTACAGAGCCAGTCTTGGGCAGGAGCGTTCAGTTCTGCTGTACCAGTGGGGTGTCCAGTCCAATGGGGTTGAACAGGATCTAGGCCCCAGAATGGCTTGATGATTCACAAAGTACTTGTGTTGCTTTAGGAGGTGAAAGGCAGGACACCTCTGCAGTATTTCTTTTCATGGCTGTGAGGAGTATTAAATATATCAGATGCTTGGGGAGGATGGTAAGAGCAGTTCAACAGCATAATCAACAGTGGAATGGGGGCACGGGGGTTGCCTTGTTGACGCAAAATATGCCTTCCTTCTTACCTTATACCTAAAGACACAGCCTTTTCTTCTCACATCCCAAAGCTGCATGAAAGCAAAACATACCGAAGTTTCAATATGAGAACTTAAGAAAGGTCCTGAACAGTTCTCAAAGCATCTGCCTGGAATTTAAAAGTCCATGGATCTTATCTGGAGCTGAATAGCAAAAACTCAATGAAAAACAGTTTTTACTTGTTCGAAATAACTGTAAGCAACAGGCACATCTAAACATGACTTCAGCTTTCCCACCTCCAGATCTCTAGGCAATAATGGAGGAAAGGATAGGTTTTTGAAACCGTTCTGTCCCTTACTGACAATTTCCTGAGGTGCTGGAGGCATAAAGACTGCACCAGGCATTTGAATACAGCTGGCAGGCAGAGGCATTAATTATGTTTCTTACTGATCACTGCGAGGGAAAAAAGTGTTCAGGGATATGCTAAAAACTTGCTCAAGAAACTGCATTAAGCCCTGTGAGGTTCAAGGGGGACACGCAGAAATATTGGAAATACCAATGAACATCAGCAAACGGGTTCATGGTGTTTTGAGACCACTGCTTTAGGAGAGCTGCTGTTCTCGGTATACATTCTGGGCAGTGGGAAGAGGGGTGTTAAGGGCTTACCTTAATGTTGGCGTCCATGGATCCTGAGGCTACAAAACCCCCAAAAGGATGGAAGTCCAAGCTGCAGATATTGGCTTTGTGGCCCAATAATGTACGGAGAACTAGGAAGAAAAGGTTAAAAAAAAAACCAAGAAAGGATTGAAATCAAGTAGGCAGCCTGTAGCCCTTCACATGTTTCCGGACTGGAACTTCCAGTCCCAGCATCCATTAGCACTTGTTATTCTGGCAAGAGCTAATGGGAGTTGCAGTTTTGTAATAATTGGAAGGCAGCATGTTCCCCACCCTTAGTTTAAAAGGAATTAGCACCTCCACCACTGATTTACACCCATCAAAAGGGTCAATACATTTCAATTTAAGTCAGACCTGGTGTTTTAAAGATGTAAGTAAATTATTCTTAAAAAACCATAACCTGATTAAAAATGAAATCAGATCTTAATTCAAATATGTAGCATTGACACCAAGGCCTGGACCCTGACCCACTCACTACAGCAGGCCTGTATATCAATGGCATTTACTTACATGTTGACTTGTCATCCTGAAACAGTTAATTCAATAGGTCTACTCTAGTGGGAACCAACAAACAGAGAGAGGTCAAAATCTCTACAAAATTTTACTACTTTATATTTTGAATTGTTTTAAATAGTTTAAATTGATTTTATTGCACACTACCCTGGGATATCTGGATATAGGGTGGGACATAAATGTTTTCATCTATAAATAAAAGAGAAATAAATCTACAAAGATGTCTACTTAAAGTCTGCTTTTCTACACCAGATTCAAATTAGGGGAAGCAATATTTGATTGTGGAAGTCAGGCATTAAACATGTCCCAAGAGCTCATATACTACTGTGGCAAGTTATAAATATCTGGCCACCAAAGAAATAGCGTTTCCCTTCTATTAGGGCTGGCATCTGTCCAGTACAACCACACAAGCCCAGAGCCTCTCTCGACTGACAAATGTTAGGTTTTCAGCCTTCAGAGCAGAAGCTCTTCCAGTGAAAAGGTGAAACAACAGCCGCCCTGAAACCTACAGAGTCCATTGGTGAAACCTGGCCTAGAGAGAAGAAGGTGCCAAGAACTGAGGCTGAACCTACTTTTGGCGGCTTCCAGGTCCCAGATACGAATGGAACCAGACTGAGACCCTGCAACAATCAGCTCTTCATTTGTGTTAATCTTCACACTTTCCACCGGTGTTGTGTGACCGGTCAGACTCTGAACAAAACAAAACAAAGAAAAGGCTGCAGTGAACCAACCAAAGACTCCTCATCCTTAACCTCATCATCTGAAATAAAAGCATATCACGAACTTCAAAGTGTGTTAAGATGAACACCTACAGTTCAATCTAGCCACAATGAAAACAACAAAATGGCATTTGGTACGCCAACATTGCTCAGCTGTGCTTCCCTGTATCACCTCAATCAGGTGAGATTGTGCAAGTTCTGGAGCTGGGCTTGAATGTACATTGGCCCTACCTAACTATACTCATCCCGACAGCTGAAGGCACAGAAGAAAACACAGGCTTCCTTCCCCATATATGAGAACAGACAGTGAACAAAACCAGAGTCCACGGCTGCTTTGCTCCCCTTTTGCCCCCAGGCAAAGATAAATTAGCCAGTTCTTACCATAATGCAGTTGGGCTTGTTAACGGACCAGATATTAACCCGGCAATCATCTCCACCAGTCGCCAGAAGCCGGCCTGAGCTTTTGCCCAGCACAAGGGAAGACACGTTGCTGCTGTGAGCGGTGATTTCCTCTGCACAAGAAAAGAAAATGCAGCCACATATTCTGTTAGTGGTCTGCTTATTAACACCTCCCTCCCCTCAGTGCACCCTTACAGTTAAGCAGACACTCAGAAATCAGGTAAACACGGGCCTAATTCAGCTGTGTATATCTCACGTTCACTTGAACAATTAACATGCTTATGATTTACAGTCTGCACCCAGGTATGCAAGAATCATCCCCAATTAACATCGAAGAATTTCTGACTACTCTAGTATAGGACTGCATTTTTGAAAAAGGGAGCCCCAACACTACACGGAATAAGCTAAGCCATGCAGCAGAGGAGACTCAACTCACGCAGCTTCCAGGCTGTCTTGGTGGCCACGGCTGCTGCCATCGCGGGGGCTCTTGCGTGGCTCTAAAGATGTCTTCTTCCCCCGACAGAAATCGGTCTTCAGCAGCATGTATGGGGCTCAACCCCCCAGAGTACAGGTTCCAGCTCTTCTACTGTCCTACAGTAGATTCGGTGGCAGAAATCTTACGTTTTGTAAAATAAAATAGAAATATGCACAATACTGGTGTCTTCTCCCAGTTGGATTCTCTCAGGAGGTGAGTTAGAGCCCACGAAGTCACTCTAATAATAATCTGAGGGAGGAAGAAAGAAGGAAGGAGAAAATCACTTCGACCAGTTCAGCTCATACTGAAGAGCAGCCCAGAACAACCCTAATTAAATGAGATTACTGTAAAGCAAAGCTGAACAGGTTTCTTCACACATTAACGTCATAACTAGAGCAACCACTTCCTAGAATTATTTATAAACAGACGACATACATGCATTACCCTTCAGCCCATCTCCTGTGTGCACGCAAGTATGTGAAGAGTCCACTTTTCTTACGCTTTTGAATTTCACAACCCTTCAACTGAGCATACAGTTTTTCAGAAGCACCACACTCAAAGCAGGACACTTGCTAATACTGTCTTATTTGGAATGAAGAACTAGAACCACAATTCACGTGCAGTTTAAAGAACAATACCCGGCAAAGCATTGTATTTGAAGGGAGAAAGAATAAAGAATAAAGCCCTAAGGATGCCGCTAGCCTGCAACTCCCCTCAGCAGGCAAAGACCTTATTTTTATTCCAACAGGCTTTTGCGAATGGAATGTTTTTAAAGGAACGGGGCTGAACTGCTTTTGAAAACACTTCCCTCAGCTATTTTTTACTTTTAATTGTGTATTTTAAACCGAACGCTATCAACAGTTTAACAACACAGTAACAATTAGTGCATTTTAGCTACCTAGTATGTTTTCATTTCCTCTCTAAACTGCAAACTCCAGGATCCCGTAGGACGTTGAAAGTGGAATAATCGTGCCATAAGAGCGTGGTGCGGACAGGGCCCTAAAATCCTGGTGCGGTTTCAGTAACCGCCTGCCACCAGCTCCTACCGCCAGCCCTTCAGAGAGCCCCTGCCCGTCGGTTATTGGGGCCGCCACCCCCAGAACCCGTTACCACCCTCCCCACTGCCCAGGGATTCCGCGGCGAAAAGCCTCGGCCGAAGGAAGCGCTCCCGGCCCAGAGCCAGGGCGGCTCCCCCCCGCGGCCGCCAAGCCCGCCGGACCGCGACCCCCGTCCGCCCCACCCGGCGCGGGCAGGCCACGGCGGGGAGGCCGGGAGCCGCGGCCCAGCAAGCCTTGCCCAGAACACCAACTCCAGCCTCGCCGCCGCCGCACACGGACGGGGACGCCGAGGCTCCAGGGAGGGGCGGTATTTCTGCGCCCTTCCTGGTGCGGAAGGACTGCAGTCCCCGTCGGCCCCACGGGCCAGCGCTGGGGAATGCTGGGTGCTTCGATTCCGGAACCCCCGGAGAGGGGCGGGACGCGGCCCCCGCTCCGGCCCGGGCAGCGCCTCCCCTGCGGCCCCCCAGCTCTCCTTGGACCCCGACTCCCATCGGCCCCCACGCTCCCGTAAGTCACCGGGGAGGAACGCTGGGCGCTGCAGTCCCTGCGCGGGCGGCCCTCGGCCTCTGGCCCTCCCGCTGTCCTTCGACGCCGGCTCCCAGCAGCCCCGGCAAAGAGGCAGCCGGCGGCCAGGGATGAGGGGGGCTGCAGTCCCGCCCGCCCGCCCGCCGCGAAGGCCCGGAGCCTCCGCGCAAGGCCTCGGCCGCGGACTCCCTGCCTCCCTCCGGCCCGGCCGCCGAGCCCCCGCTCACCCTCTCTCTCGGCCGAGGGCCGCGGGGGCTCCGGCTGGGTCGCGGCCTCCCTCCACCGCGGGCCGCCCGCCCGCCCGCGCGCCCGCTCCCATCCCCCGGCCCCGATTGGCTGCTGCCTGACGACCGGAGCCCTGGCAACAAAGCTCGCGCCGGTCCCGCCCCTTTCTCTCCCTCGCCCGCCCGGCCAATCCAACCCTGTCTTCCGGCTCGCCAATCAGAGCAAGCGCCCCTGCCCGCCAGCCATCCCCGACCGCGTCTGTCTTCGCGGCCCGCCCCTGCCGGCTCAGGCTGACCAATCGCGGCGAAGGATTTTGAAAAGGCCTAGAGCGGCCGTTTCCTGGGTCGGTGCGTGCAGACTTAATGAACAGTGGGATCGCCCGGCGCGCCGCACGACTTCCGGGATGACTTCGATGTTTCCGGGCGGCGCGCAGTCTGCCGAGGCCGGTCTCGGCTGCCGCCAGAGGACCGCGGGGGTTGGGAGGGGCGACACTGCGGAGCTTGGAAAGACCGCTCGGGGCTACAGCGGCCATAAAGGAGTGTACGGCGAGCTCGCCTTTCTCAGGAGCCGCTCGCCCAGCCGGCGGGGCTGCTGTGCCTGGCCTGCAGGCCCTTCCTTTTTTAAAAAAGCAAGTTTAAGCGACGCCTCGAAGTAACTCGTTAACAACACGAGCCGTTCCTTGTAATTAGCGTTTCCTTGAATCCGGGCGAGGGGCGGGGCTGCCTCCGAGGCTCTCCGGGGCAGCCGGTCAGCGCGAAGAAGCCGGGGGAGGCGGGCCGCTTGTTCCCAGAACCCCTTGCGCCGCGCTCCGACGCGGGCGGGGAGGCGCCGCCGTCGCCATCATGTCGGTGGTCTTCGTGCCGGAGCGAGTGCGGGGCAAGGCGGAGGTGAACCAGGAGACCCTGCGGCGGGTGAGCGCGAGAGGCCCCGGGCGGGAAGGGCGGGAGTTGGGTTATCACCGGGAGGGGCAACCGTAGGCCCAACTTCCGGGAAGCCTGTGGACGCTCTGCAGCTCGCCCAGGAAAACTCTATGGCGGCCCGAGCGGCCCGCTTGCGGCCGCGGGGCGCTCGGGTGGGAGCGGAGGGGGCGCCGCCCGGGCTGACCCGCGGGGCTCCCGCTCTAAGGGTGCGAAGCCGGGGGTGGGGGAACCGGGTCGGAGCCTCGGAGGTGGAGGTGTCGCCTTACGGCCGGGACCCGGGGGCCGCCTGAGACGACGGGACCCGTGTGAAAAGATGGGGGACGCTGGGAGAAGGGGGAGGGGGTGCCGAAGCCCCGGGGCCGCCGCCGCCGCCGTCCCGAGCTTGCGAGGCCCGGGCAGGGCGGCGGGCGGCCCGGGGCCCGGGAGGGCTCTAAGTCAGAGCCGGGCGGGCGGGCGGGCGGGCGGGCTGCCGCTGGGCGTCCCCGTCGGCCTGCTCAGGGAGACCCCGAACGATCCTGCCGCAGGATTTTCTTGGCGGGGCTGGTTCGGAGGGGGTTCGCCTTCGCCGCCTCCGGGGCGGAGAGAGCGCGACTTGCCCCAGGGCGCCCGGGGGTTCCGGTGGCCGAGCGGAGAGCCCAGCCCTCCAGCCACCGCGACGGAGGAGGAGGAGGAGGGGCCCGAAGGCCTGAGGGCCGGGTGCTGAAGCAAGGGCCCCTTCCCCGGTTGCGCAGAAGGGCCCAGCGTCCTCGCGGGTGCGCCCCTCGGTAGACGGGCGCTTCCTCGGCCGTCTGCTTACAGCAGCGGAGTGTCAAGGCAGATGTTTGATCCTAAACCCCACCGCCAAGTTTTTGATAGTTTTTTTTAAAAGTTTGTACCGCTTAAAGTTTGCTTCTTAAGAGTTTGTACCCACTGAGACCTTGAAGTGTGTCCGCAGGCGGGCCGTTAACGGCAAGGAGAGGAAAGGTGCATACAGCCAGGGGCTTCGTCCAGGCGAGACGAAAGAAACATGAAATTCCCAAATACGGCGTGTGACTGCGCGTGTACCTCCCTGCTGAATCCGACCTGTTAGGTTTTTTCACTGGTTAGATCGTCCAAACATTTAAGTAAAATGTTGAAGGGAACACAAGAGTGTGGTTTCAAATCAGTACGTTTGAAAACTTAAACTTGCTTTCTGTAAAACATCCTCCTTTTTAAAATACTAGCTTTTTCTGTATAGAAATTAGCCAGAATGGCGTCAGGGTTTGATCGTTGCGCAATGACTCTGGAGACCAGGGTTTGAATCCCTGCTTGGCCACGGAAACCCGCTGGGTGACCTCGGGCGAGTCATACTCTCTCAGCCTCAGAGGGAGGCAAAGAAAACCTCCTCTGAACAAATCTTGCCAAGGAAGCACAATGGGAAGGCACACAGCACTGTAATGTGCTAATCGTGTAGGCATTGGTGGAGGAATGTCAGTGACACGAGCTTTGGTCTGTTGCTCTTCTGCCGTCCAGCTGCTTGATGAAAATGACCAGCTGATTCGATGTATTGTGGAATACCAGAATAAAGGAAGGGCTGCGGAGTGTGTGCAGTAAGTATCACTTCTCACTCAGTCATCGATTATGCATCTTCTGGTTCATTTTAGTATTTTCTTTATTAAACCTTCTGTGGAATCTTTATGAGGGAGATGGCCGTAGCCTACAATGGCCAACATCCTGCGCTGAGCAGTCAGCGCACCATGCTCTCTGCCTGAGTAATTCTGCGTCCTTCCTGCACCCCAGGAGGGCTCCCAGGTGCTGTTGCTTACTGGTGCTTACTACAGACAAGACAAGAGTAGCAGCTGTCAGGTGGGAAGGGAAGGGAAGAGGGTGTGCTCACAGGTAGGAGGAGTGCGGCCCCCTTTTTCTTCCCCATCAACCCACAGTAGCTGCATCTTAAATACCAGAATTGCCTCCTTCCCCCTCCAGCACCCCTTCCCAGGGCTTGACAACGGGAGGGAGGGAGGGCTTTGGAGCGTGAAAGTCTAGTGCCTGCACCCCTTCCAGAAAGAGAGATAAACGTATGTACTGCACTTAACTAGATGCCACTTAAAAGTGGCTCTTCAATTTCTTTTTTACAACCACTGTACTCACTTATTTTCATAGTGCTCTCCTCAACCCTGAGCCTTGCCTGGTTAGGCAGAAGCGCCTCAGAGCTCATCTGGGGTTTGGGTGACCCAGGGCTCGTATCCAACTATGTTCAGTTTTCCCCTTTCACTCATGTCCTTGTTATATGGTTACAATGCCTTTAAATACTGAATAAAGTGCTCACGCTTGTTGGCTTGTATTTACAAACAACATACTCTCACTGGAAGGGAAGCTTCCACTTAGAAGTATTTCCAACATCATGTTAATAACTCCTGCCTCTTTGTTCAGCGAGCAATACCTGGATTTTAATGTCACTTATGTTTTGGATCAATTCTGGTTCAGTTGCTGCTTCTGGCAAGACATTTTCACTAACACAGCAGCTGATTCTCTGGCTTCTCTCCCAACAGGCATCAGCACACCCTGCACCGAAACCTCATTTATTTGGCGACAATTGCTGACACAGCTCCTCCACCAAATGTTGAAAAGACTGTTGCAGAATGATGGAGTGTGTATGTGTGTTTCTTGGCTCATTTCTGCATCCTTGGGGTGGCTGAGAGGGGCAGTGGTCAGCATCTGCTCGCTAAAGTGCCTCCAGTGGAAAAGTAGCTGAGTTGTGCCCCTCCCTGCCTTTGTTCCCTCCTTTTTTGTGGCATTTTCTTTAACCACACCTTTCATGCAGGAAAGACAAATCGCACTGTGTAATTCATTCAGCCCCTGTAATATCACTGCACAATTCCAGAGAAGGCTAGAGGAGCAGACACAGCTGCTGTCCGGCATTACCATGAAAGCTTTCAGAAACAACAATCCTACATGACATGCAATGAGAGAAACCTACTGTGGTGCATGCAGTGACTGGTTGCTTCGGTGAGAAGGCTTGGACGAAGCTGTTTTTAGCATATCCTGCAGAGTAGCGTTTACTGACAAGACGCGGACTCCCCCTTTGTGTTTCCTTGTCATGCTTTTAAAGTTGTACTTTTCATAATAACCGGTAGAGGGTGGTAGTAGACTCTGTCGACAGAGTATTCCCTCCTCTAAATGATCCTTAACACAAGTGCAACCACAGAGTGCTGGAAACCAAAATAAAACACTGTTTTAAACTGGTGATTCTGTGCTGCTGCTTGGGTGCACAGGGGTGGTGGTTAGTACTTTCATTTTGTTTTATATCCCCATAATACACAATGTCACAAGCCTAGAATTCTCTTTGTCCCTCCCCTTGAATATTCTACTCATGACTTCAAAATTCCTTTCCAGAATATACTGGAAGATGCTTAGCAGATTGTGGCCCCATAAAGGGCATCCTTTTAAACCCTGGGCTCTCCAAATGTGGTGGAAATGCTCTCTATATACCCCTGGACTTCATTTTGGAGCAAAAAAAAAATTATGACTCCTTTGGGGCTACAAAACAAACTAGGGGTCACATGCAGCCCATGGCCCACACTTTGCCCACCTCATGTAGAGGTTTGGGCCACAGGGAGAAGAGCTGGCTACATCCCATTGCAGGCTGGAATCTACAGTATTTT
The DNA here is from genome assembly GCA_030412105.1 of Cyclura pinguis. Taxonomy (NCBI): domain Eukaryota; kingdom Metazoa; phylum Chordata; class Lepidosauria; order Squamata; family Iguanidae; genus Cyclura; species Cyclura pinguis. The sequence continues at coordinate 1,162,355 of CM059607.1, forward strand.
CCTGATCTCCAAAAAGCTCTGGACTCCCGTGGCTCCACTGAACACCAAACCCATTGCTGTACCAGGAACTATTTCTCCCATGGAAACCCATTTTTCAAAAGCTGTTTGCCAGATACTGAGTTGAAGTCTGAGAAGGCTATTTGGGGATTCGGAGGGATATGAATTGTGGCTATGGATAAAAAAATAAATGCCCCCTCCTTCCGGTAGTTCCATATTGGTGGGTCTCCAAAAAGTAAAGCAGATTCAGCTTTTACCACATGGAAACATGTGTTTTGTATTAGTTTAAATGCTATTTTCCAGGTACAAAATGACTGTTACTTTGAATATTGCTGCCAGGATGACCACAGAAAATCTGCCTAGACTGTGTGCGCCAGACCTCACCCAAAGTCCTGTGTCCAGTTGTGGGCACTACAATTCAGAGGACACTGACAAACTGGAATGTGTCCAGAGGAGGGTGGCAAGATGATCAGAGGTCTGGAAGCAAGCCCTATGAGCTGGTGGAACAACACTTCGTCAGGCGTTTTTAAACCTTTGCGCCCTGGTCTTTGGGGTGAGACCACGTTCCAGATAAACCTCTTTTCCACAATTCTGCATCACTACCCATCCCTGAAGAGAGCAGGGTGCTGTATGAGCCCTGGATTACAATTCCCTTTTCCTCGACTATGGAAACCCACTGGGAGATCTTGGGCAAGTCACACATTCTCAGCCACCAGAAAACCCTGCGATAAATTTACCCTGGGGTTGAAGGCACACCAATAACAACCCATCTTCAGGCTCAGAATACACGCTGTTTTGAATTTGATTATTCTTATTTCTGGATCTGTGGGAGGAAGAAAAGTCCCACCTAACCCAACGTACAATTTGACCGTGCTCACTGTCTTCGTCAGAGACGTCATTTTAACAAGATATGACCTATTATTAAAGGTATATCTTTAATAAAGCAAATAAGGTGGTGGTGGTCGTTTTACTTACAGGTGCTTTAAAATTAAAATACAAAATATACAGTTCCAGTTCCAAAGCATTAGCTACTCAGAGAAGTACGGCAATAAGGTTAAGTTACCTAAGCACCAAACCCCTTGCACTTGGCAGTGTGAAACTTTGTACAGCAAGGTCTGGCTGCCAAGTGCAAACAACTTGGGAAAATAACCGGCGTTCGGAAGAACTGGAAGCAGAGGATGACGTAGCACCTACTCAAGAGAAACGGATCCCTCTGCCTTTCCGCCACACCCTCCGGTTCCAGAAACTGCCCAGTGCTTGCAATGGCGACTCAGGTGCAACCACAGGTGAGAGGCTCTGCGGGGAACTCTGATCCAACACACATGTCTGCACTTTGACCTGGAATCACTGTGGCATACAATGGTTTTAGGGTCCAGTATAAAGTTTTTTTTTTTCCCAATGGCATACTTGAGGAAACTCAAAACCACTTTTTTAGAATTCACTAACTTTTTAGCAGAACGCACAGAACATTAACAATTTACAGACAGAAGCCACACTGATTTTGCAAAGCACAGGACTGTAAAGTTATGCACAGCAAACAACTCTGTAAACATGGCAAGGACGGGGCTTTCGGGAAACATGGTGACAATATAAATACAGGCAACATTGGCATCTTCAACCAACACAAAGAGTAACATTCTGGGCTTGCCAAGATGGGCCATCGCCACACAAGCAAAAAGGCGGGTCGGCCTTCACACTACCCGCCACAACGTTTAGTGTTGCGCATTTTTATTTATTTATATATATATATATTTATATATAATTTGGTATCTTTCATATACACATGTACTTAGTTTGTAGAAAATGGGAACTTAAATGTGCTTTTTATCTTCATCAAAAAACTATATGCATTTGTAACTAATAACTCATTTTACTTGTCAATGTATTAGAATGATATGACTTAAGAAAATATAAAAATAATATTAATACTGTCAAAAACCTTTATACCAGAAAATATTGTGGTTTATAATTACTCTTTCAAAGATGAAATATGAAAATTTAAATAGGTTTTATAAAGACTTCTCTCACTTCAGTTAATATACAATGGGATAACTATACATGTTTACCTTTTTTATCGGGTTTTTGTTTTTCAGTTTAAGCACCAGTCAGTTCCCCCAGATCCACTTTGGTTGGAAGATATTTCCTAATTCCACAGGTTCAACTTATTTAATGGCACATATTGACTGAAAGTAGTTCCTTTAATCCTTAGCGCTAGAAAAAAATAGTGTTCTTAAGTTTTCTCTCTCTGTTCTGAGCCAGCTCATATTTTTACACACTAAGTCTAGCATTGAAATAAGACTTTAAATATTTGCAAGTAGTCTTAACAATTCTTTCATACATTTAAGGAGCACTGTATGGATAATGCCTTTGGCCAAATGTAAAAAGTATCAAACTCTGTATTCACATGTAGTGTCTGACACAGGTGAAACACAATCCACCAAAAATGACTTTATGGAGTGCAAGCACAGGTTAACAGTGGATCGTGCCCAGGACTGGCCAGGAAAACTTGTGACAGCTGTTTTTTGCTCGAACAAAAATAAGCAGAAATACCAGTTTTTGCCACTGTTCTTGTACCGCTCCTCTGGCAAGGAGCTCGTGTGGCACATTTAACAAACTGAAGCATTAAAAAAAGCTACTGCAGCCTACTCTGTTGGAGGCTTTAGGTCTGTTGATTAGAAATCTAAAAGAAAAAAAAAATAGGAGAGTTGAGCAAAACTGCTTGGATTTGCTTAAAAATACTCAAATTCATTTTAGCCAGAAATGGTAACTATAAATCTATATGGAAAAATAGCTATAAAATACAGTGTTTTCTGTGGTAGTCAGATAGCAGTTTTTGTTAGCAGGGTAGTCCATTCCGCTCTGAAAGGATCACAGTTTGGGGCTGTTGTGTGCGTACACACCTAACGCCTTGGCACCACTTGCTCAGCACAGTCGAAAATAATAAAAGACTGGGGTGGGGAGGTGAGGGCAGGGACTGAGAGAGAGAGAAATAGAGAGAGAAAAAAATCACCACTCGCAAGCCGTCACGCTATGGAACAACCAGAAGAGAGCCACCACTGCACAACTGTCACACACAGCAAAGGTGTGCTACACCCAAGACTTTGGTCCTGTGCTGGATATCTCTCGCTAGAAACGCAAACAAGCCAACCTACAAACCCATCAGTACTGATGCATGTAGGACGGTCGGCGCTCGTGCTTGACCGGGAACGGTTTAAAGCCCTTGTTCATCGGTTTGTGCTGGGGGGGCAGCAGCGGCGGGGACTGCTGCTGCTGCTGCTGCTGCTGCGGCGTGTAGGCAAAGGTGGAGGAAGAGGCGGCGGCAGAGGAGGAAGGAATCCCTGCCGAGGGCGCGCAGTCGTTGGCCGCAGACCACACGGGCGACTGCAGCATCTGCAGGGTGTCGTTCCACTGGCCAGCGGGGCTGCTCATCTGGTACAGGGACAGGCTGGGACTCGGCAGCGCGTGTTGCCACGGTGCTTTCGGAGGCCAGGTTTTGGTTTTGTTGTCCTACAAGAGACCCAGAGTGACGCGACGCCTGAGCTTCCCCTTCCGGCGTAAGTTCACAGGCAGGGACCACTGGCCTTCCCCCTCTCCCACCTTTCCAAAGCGGGCTTGGCAGTTATATGGGGAGATTCCTCCAGGAAGAATCTCCACGGTCACACACACACCCCGCCACAGCCTCTAGGGGCATCCCAGTTACTCTTTTTTTTTTTTTTGGTGAGAGCTCTTTCTTTGTGTGCCAGATAAGCCGTATTATAAAATGAGCCAGCATGGATGGTGTGGTGGACCAGGGCCTCAGGAGAAAAGGGTTCAAATCCACCCCTCTCCTAGCCATGGAACCCCCCCCCCTCCCCGGGGAGGCCTCAGGAAAGTTGACTAATGACTGGACGCGGGTAGTGAAGAAGAAATGGATCCCCTCCTTTTGGCTTGTTCCTCCTCCCATCATCCCTGGCATTTCTCCTCTCCCTTCACCTCCACCCTAGAGACTTCTCCTGCCAACCTGAGGTTAGCTGCGCCCCTCCCCTCCCATGTTCCTAAACACGGCCAGGGAAAGAGAAACAGAACCCTACTCTGCCGTGCAGCAGGGCAGCCTGTTGGCATCCAGGCCTTCCTGGCCTCTCTGAACAAGAGGCTCCATCCGATTTTTTTGTGAACCCACCCACTGGCATCCAGGGCAGGGAAGAAGCAATGTGTTTCCCACAGATCTAAGCCCCCCCCCACCACCACCAGGAGGCAACTGCAGATTTAACTAATGCACAAGGCAGCTGTCACAAATTCCTTCCTCACAACAGCATATGAAAGGGAGGCCTTGCAGTCCTTACCATCTGGAGGAAGGTTAAGGTTTACTATTCAAAACCAGGGGTGGGATTCTGTTTTGCCATTTTCCACAAACAAAAGAAAAGCCAACTCCAAGTTCACAGAGAGGAGTCTCCATCACCCACCACCCGGACAGACACCAATATATTCTGCTGTTCCTTGCCTGATTATGATCGTCCACGGTGGAGAGGAGCGGTGGTGAAGGAAGCGTGCTCGGGTCTTGCTCCCCACTGCTGTGTTTCCTGTGGAAGGAGTCATTCAATGAAGAAGGAAAACAAAACCTCCTTCAGCTCAATGGCAAGGTCTGAGGTAAGGAGATGCACTTTAATCCAGGCAAAGCCTGAGACAAATATCTCCACAAAATGGAGGGGAGCAGCACTGCCATGTGCAACTACGCCAGAAGCCGGCTGTTGTTATGTGAACTGCAGAGGCGCTGCTTTCATGGCAGCCAGAAGTCTACGGGTTAAAAAGACCTCTCAGGCACCATAGCTAATCAGGCAAGCAGGGACACTGATGCTGAGGGAACAGCTGGGCTGCACTGCCCCCAATGAAAACCGGGGACTGGCACCTAACAATGGCATCTACAGCTGGGCTTTCCACACCTGAAACTCCCACTAGTTAATTCCACACCTACTGGAGGAATTGCAAGGAGGCCACCATCACTTCCTTTCCCATTAGTCAGACTCAGTTAAAGAAAAAAAAACTAAAAACCCCTTCCACTGCATCTTTGAGAGACCAGCGACTTACACCACAGAGCAGTCCTGCTGGGTCAGACCTTTTCTGTACTGATCTGCAGCGGTCACAGCCTCAGTCTTTGGGAAACTTACTAGCTGGATGGATCAAGGCAAAAGCTCTCCCATTACCCACCAGCAGCAACAGAGATTTGGTGTCTTCTGAACAGGCACTCTTCAAGCAGGCTGGTTTCCAAATTGTATGTGTGGCCTTGGTTCACTGACCTCCTCTGCTCAACACCAGCTTTCTAAGCCCTCTTCGGTCAGCTGGACGGATTAACTAGACCTCTAAATGGGGGACGAATCCTTTTTGTCTGAGACTGGGTAGTTTTATTCACTTCCTGGTGATTTTTTCATGGCAACAACCTAATCCAGCATCCATTTTGGAGCCTCTGTGACCTCTGCCCCCTCCCTGCCCCCTGCCATCAAGATAACAGTACAGAAAAGGCTTGCATCCCTAGCAGAGATTCCACATAACCTTCTCATACTGCTTTTCTAGCTTTCATTGCCCAGGCACTTCTGACTGTGCAAAAAAACCCCCCCACAGCACTCTAGAGCAAGGCAGCCAAAGAAGCCACCATCAAAGATGGAAAATCATACAACGTTGCCCAGGGTTTAGGGCCCTGAATTCTTCCCTTGCTTCTTGCAAAGAGCTGCCTGCCTTCTGAGCCAAGAGCAAGTCCAGGCATTCCACACAGGACAGCCCCAGCAGGACTTGTCTGCTAAAAGCAGCAAAGTCTTCCTCCTCCAGCCAAACCAGGGTTGTGAAGGAACTCCAAAGAGACCCTCCTGCTCACCTTCTTTGTTTGACTGCAGCAACGATGTCTGGCCCTGAGAACATGGAAAACAGGCTGTCTCCGTTGACTGAGGAAGTCTCATCGCTGGAGCTGGCCGAGTCTCCCTGAGTACCTGACCAGCTGCTTGCCATCTCCCTGAGAAGAGGGGCACCACAAGGTGGGGGGAAGACAACAGAATGAGTGAGTGAGCAAGCAAGCACAGGAGGGGCATACACACCTCTAGATGTTCTGAAATGTTACTGAATTTCACAAGAGTCAGGCATTTCATAACAAATCCACGAAGGCTTAAGCCCCCTCAGGAGTCTTTCAAAACAAGAAGACGCTAAATTGCCAAGACCAGTACCATCTAGCAATGCTTCTCTTGTAGCTTGCTAAGAGAATGCAATTAGAATTCAAAGCTCCTCTAAGGATCATGAACATACTCAAGCCTCAATACCAAACCAGAAAATAACCATGGCACCTCTGCAGGTGAGATCCTCAACTCCAAAGGGGTGGAATGGAAGTGTCAACATTTAAAAACTTAATTACTTAGTGCTAATGGCCCCTTTCACACTGCACAACTGTAGCACTTTTAATACCTCTTTAACTGCCCATGGCTCCATCCATGGAAGCTTGGGATCCGAGGCACCAGAGAATACTAAATAAGAAAACCATAACAACTCCCAGGATTTCACAGGATAGAGCCACAGCAGCTAAATGGGATCAACGTGCTCTAAGTGTGTGGTGTGAAAGAGGCTGAAGTTACACAGGTTGCTTTCACGACAGACTTTCAAGGACAAGAAGACTCCGCAAACCATTCTCCTTACCCTTCGGTGAAATACTCTGGGAAGGGCCAGGTTCTGTGAGGGTCCTCAGGATGCATCCAGTTGCTACGTGCGTTGGTGGGCCGCCGGAAGTGCTGGGCTTGCCTCTTCTGTTGCATGGCCTGGCTGACGCCAGCCACGTAGCGAGCAAACTCCGGATCAGAGCCAACTAGACAGACAGACCGACAGAAAGACATATAGATTTTAAAAATATGCAGCCACCTGGCCATCAGTTGTTGGGATTTTTGGCTGTTTCCACTACAACTTCCCCCTCTAGTAATCCTTTTAAGATCAGCAGCTTCCTCCTCAGTGCCTGCACCCTCGGACACACAAAGGAAGCTCGAGTCAGCAGTTGGGAATGCTTATGTGATTGCTGAACGCTAAGTACTTCCTTTGCTGGGAAGTGATTCACGGGCAGGTAGGTAGAACACGTGCCAGTAAAGAAAGTCCCAACATGGCGGCCTTACTCCATTACAACTTCCTGATGGGTCAGACAGGTGGCAACAACCTCATGCAAAGCGTAGGCAGCTCAAGGGAGGCTCACTCTGTGCTGATTCACTGAGAAAGTTATACTCTCATTTTTTTAAAGGCCTAAGCTTGAATGGGTGTGCAGCCTAAACATCAAATGGAATAAATTCAAAGAAAAACACGTATCAACAATATCCTAAGACCAAGAGCAGGGTAAAAAGAGTCTAAAAGTAAGAGAAACACATTTAAACTGAAAACGGGCCTGTCAATGTCTGTGAACCCAGGTCGCGTCAGTTTAAGGGGCCCCACGCTCTAGGCAAATTCCCCCAGGGGCACCAAAACACTGGGGCCAACAAGCTGCCCCTGTGGGTTCACAAGCCCCTTGCTTCTCCCTCCACGGGTCACGCTCCTGCTGCCGCTCCTGCTACAGAACTTGGCAGCCTACCAGACCTGTGGCAAAATTAAATCCAGAAGTGCATTCTTGTTGCTAAGAGAGATTTGCTCTCCATCATAAAAAAGGGAGCAGACTGAAGAATGTCTGGAGAAAGCAGGTCCAAGAAAGCAAGGGGCCCCTCCTCCTCCTCCTCTTCAGATTACTTTGTCTCCCTGCTGATAACTGGCCAGAGGAATGTTCATCTTCCCCCTCTGCCTTGCACAGAAGAATCCCAAGGAAGGGGAACGTGTCCGATCCTGTTTAGCCTAAACAAAGCTACATCTAGGCAAGCAGAACCCACAAAGATCAGCTTGCAAGGGGCTAAACTGCCCCACAGGAGCAGGAAGCAGTTTCCAAAGAGTTCAGAAAAACAGATGGTAATACGGCCAAAAGAGATCCCAGTGGGCACGAGTATGGATGTGACTGCTCCTTTCTGACTGAGCCCCGAAGCACAACCTGTGTGTACAAGGGGCAGCCCAGGAGGGCAGAGGGAGGCAGAATCCTCTGCCTGAAGGATGGAAGTATTAGCGGGGGGGGGGGAGGCAGGCCTCACGACTTTCATCTGAAGAGCTGGTCTGGGGGTTTAGGAACTGGCCCACCACCCAAAGCATCAGCACAGACACTTACTGGGACTGGATTTTTACAAAGCAATCTCATTTCAGGCTCCCGTTCTGTGTCTACGTCACTGCAGTACTTTGTTATTCTAATAATTTCTTCTCAAACTATTGCCACTGTTTAACACCGTCAGAGGAAAATGCCAACAACAGCAGTATTACAGGCAAGCAGAAAAGGGCAAGCGAAGCAGCCCACTAGATCTAACATCAGCATTTTGCAAATACATTCTTGATACAGCCAGTTCACCCCTGAAATCAAGAGACGCCTTCTCTGCCCCTAGTGCTCAGCAGATCTTTTATGCAAGGGATCCCAGCTAATGTTTCTGTTCTTGTCCCCCTCATCCTGCTCACCTTGGGTTGCTAAAAGTTTCTTTATCTCAGATAATATTTGTTCTGGGAAAACACAACATAGGAATATACAACACAAGATCACCTTTCAAGGGGTGACAGGGAGGACTGAAAAGGCAAGCAACCCAAGCTATTGACACAAAGCCTGGCCATACACATACCCTGCAAACTAGGACCGTTATTAAGACAAGGATTCTCTGCTGCCCACAGAAAGATTTTAGAATTACAAAAACAGACAGCATACTCTCAAGTGGAGGTTTTACTCAACTAAGTGAACTGAACCTACATGGACAAACCCTCCACCACTTCTCACGTGTTTCTTTTAAAACCAGCATTTTGGGTCCCGATGCACACAAACACCAACCAGCAGTTCTGAGGAGACAAAATGCTGCTGCCCCTCCCTCGCGACCACTGCCACCCCGATCTTGGGAAGCTGTCCTCCCCGATCTCATGTGGTTTGGTTTGCTATTCCTCCCATGTCTTCTGCTCCCACTGCTTTCAGAGGGCATGAAGGCCTGACCCCTCTGCTCTAAGACCTACCAAGGGACATCATTCAGCCTGCTCAAGCTGAGCACTCAACAAATCTGCAACGGACCACGTTATTTCCTAAACAGCCTCAGGTTACCCGTGCACCCACCTGCAGGGTCAAAGGGTAGAAACTCTCCTAGCATCCCAAAAATCCCATCACTTTGGTCACGGTTGGGCCAGGTGTTGTTCCTCGGCCCTTGTGGTTTCTGCCCCAACATCTCTGACATCACGTTGTCCATGTAACTGTTGACCAGGCCTAAGCTGTACAGATCAGAGCTCAGGTCTGAAAAGGCGTGGCCGCTCCACTGAGGCAGATGAGACAATCCCGGGCTGACTGTTTGGGCCGATGGCTGGCTTGGGCTGGCTGGCCATTTGCCTGGTGGACGCTGCGGCTGCGGCTGGGGTTGGGGCTGTTGCTGGGTCCCAATGGGCTGAAGCAAATGCTGATAGTACTGCTGCTGCTGCTGCTGTGGGGGGCCCTTCTGTGCCCCCTGCTGCTGGGGCAGCCCCTGCTGAAGATGGTGCAGAGGCGTGTGAGAGGAAGACTGCGGCTGCTGCTGCACAGCCACGGGCTTCTGCTCTGCCACAGCAGACGACGAGGCCACCGAGTTCCTTCTCTTCACCATCGGGGAGGCCTGTTGGGATTTGCCCATGTTGAAACCAGAGAGGAAATCAATGACCTCTTGCATCTCTTGGTCGGTTGGCAACTTCATGCCTTTGGCATCCTTGCCGTTTTCCGCTTTGCCGCCATCACGCCTCTCAAAGAGAAACCCGTTGACAACCTGGCCGCTGGAATTCTGTGATGCCTGCAATGACTCGGTGGCCCTGGGGAAGTTGCCGATGGTCAAAATGCTCTGCAGCCGGGCATCTGCACTGTTGGGAATTTTTGCTTTATCCTCTGAGTTGTTAGCTATAAAAAGGGTTTTGGAAGGTGTGCTAGGAATGGAGTAACTCCCGCTGTTGGAAGCTGCACAGGAGGTTTTCTTTGTAAATCGTGAAGTCAGCTTTGAGAAAGTCTTTTGCAGGCCACCAGTCGACTTGTTTCCATTTCCGGGCGGTAAGTCAATCTGACCCCCGAAGTCACAGATCTCACGCTGGAGCTGGATCTGAATGCAGGGCAACGCTTGCTCTCTGTTGGGAACAAAACCAAACCCTTATTTCAGGCCACTACAAAACAAACACCTTTGCAGCAGCAACTAAGTCTAAGATGGGGTGGGAAACTGTCTGGGGGCCAATTTCCTTCCAAAATGCCTACGGGAAACATCCCCCCACAGCCCTGCAGGCCAAATGCCTCTGTTTCCCTTTGCAGTCCTCCTCAAAATGGTGACAGAAGCACAGGGCTTGTGGGGGTGGTATTTTTGCATCTTTTCACATGTACGGGGGCTTTTGTGCACGATCTGGCGGGAGGTGTGCCAGCGAGGGTGCCAAGGGGGCTTGAAGGACTGGTGGTGGGGCTTCGGGAGCCCCGTGTGGTCTATGGGCCAGACCATGTCCCCCTCCCAGTCTAAGACCTGACACTTATAATGCATCAAATAAACCTGCCTAATAAATAATTTCCTCAAAATTCCACGAAGCTGTTGCTTTGAGGAGGAAAGCAACAACTAGTCTGGGCAATACTAAACTGGGCATGGTCATTTCTATTACATAGCCAAGAAAACTGGGCAGTCCACAGAGCACCAGCACCCCCTCCACTGCCAGGGAGGAGGCCCAGACACCCGACTCCCTCACTGACTGCATCTGTACTTCTTCCATGCGAGACAAGGCTGTAGGCAGAAAGGCTCTCGCATCAAGGGATGAGGGAAGTTGCAAGGAAAGCTGATTTGGGTTGGTGGATTTCACTGCACGAGGGCATGGGGGAGGGCATGTTCTTCTTGGGATATTTCTGAGCCAAGGCCATTGAAAAGCACGGAATCCCCAGACGCTTTTGTCTGGTTCAGCACCACAACAGCAGGGGACGATGGGACAATTGAATGTAGGGTGCAACTGTAGAGCGAATGTGGTGGCAAGCTGACTGTTGTGGGCTGGTGCCTCGCATGCCCAAGGCAGAATAGGTCTCCGTGGTGGTGGAAGACATAGGGGCATTCTTGTCCTAAGGTTAGCCTAAAAATTAACACATTAACTGCCAGTTTTAAATTCTGATTTTCTCCCTCGGTCTTTTATGTGCATAACCACTGTTCCAACACTGCCTCTTCCTAGTCCCTGACTTCTGGTTGTGTATCGGTGCCATGTTTCTCAAATACAGACAGAGCTGGGATCAAAGTCTACCAGAGCCAATATGTATTTCTGCATCACGGCGCCCATCTACCAAACCTATTACAATGTCAAAGCAGCAAATTAAGGCGGCTGGCACAGGTCTGATTTTAACATACTAATGTATGATTGACCTAATTTTCTGCTAGGTGCTTATAAATAACTTGCCAATCTGGTTCAACTAATTTCCAGGCAATGAGACCAGTCATACGTTGCCCAATTCCCTGATCTGCCTTCTTTCTCTGAAAAGAGGGAAGGAGGAACTGCACTTCTCATTCTTCAGTCTAACCACAACACAGCAACAATATTTCAGAGCAAATCTCTCACAGGCTTTCGGATCAGGCAACAGGTATGTGTACCACACTGAAAGAAGCATTTTTGCTAAGATCTGTGGCAACCTGGCAATCACCTATCAGCAAGTGGGGTTGGCACCACAGTGGAGGAATCCCTAATGAAATGCCCTCTGGTGCCCTGGCCTGTCCTGCCCTGCCCCGCCCCATCCAGCAAGTTCTACCATTGGAAGAAGGCACTGTGGAGATGGCCAATCAGGGCACCAGGCCCAACACAGACCCATTCTGGGGAAGTGTGACCACATCAAAATCGCAGTTTTCTACTTTCCTATCCTCAGTACACCTGAGAAGAGGAGCAGGGACAAGCAGGGTGGCCAGCTCAATTCCTCTGAGAGAGAACATTGGGCCTTCAAAAACTGCCTAGCCACTCCAGGTCTTGTCAGAGAATATGCTACACACACCTCTGCTGTCCCAAATGAGGTTTCTCATCCTCCTCTTCTCCTGTTGCCTAGGGCCACGGACCGCTGTGTGAAGCATCATCTCTACCATGTGGGAAGAACAGAGCACAAACAACACCCACCTTCCTTCCTTCCACCGATTTAGGTCAAACACTGCAGTATATAGCACATCCACCAGGCCCAAAGTCTTCTCCGGATCCAGGCTTCTCTGCAGTAAAGACATGGTTGCAGGATCTTCTTTCAGGCACCTAAGAAAAAAAAAGTTCTTATTAACACATTTCCACATTACCAAGCTTGCTCGTTTGCCAAGCAAATAGTAAACTTTTTTTTCCCAATAAATCGTAATTACCAAGTTGATGGGACTTGAACCACAATTCTGGTGCCTTCTAAACTGATCTGAGGAGCATATGCTTCTTTGTTCTCAATCTGCGCTGTATCCACAACCACCTAATCATGAATAAAAACAGTCTGAATCTGGCATTTTGAAATAACTTAAAACAAAAACAACTAGGGGAGAATATTATTCCTCAAATGAATGACTATCACCACAAGCAGGCAGAAGGTGGATACTGGCCTGTTGCATTTAACCCCCAGGCACCCAGGCCCAAGGAATTTTCCATTAGGATGTGCATGGAAGTTCAAGAATTGCTTCTTCTTTACTCTGACCATTGGCAAAGGTACCCTTTGAAAAGGACTAAGCTCCACTTAAAATAAGATGGCTTAAATCAGAAGTCAGCAACTGCAGAAAGTCTGGGCGTCAATACTCCCCCGCCTGGTCCCCTGCCCCCATCCCCAGTCATAAGAAGGTGGAGTCCACTTCTGGTTTTAAACAATGGGTCTTTTTTGTGTTCAAAAAGAAACTGAAAATGTCTGGCTTTGCTGAACACAGAGGAAATCATGAAAATGTGGGTGCAGTATGGGCAGTTTCCACTAGAGGACATTTCGCCTTCTGAGTCCTACTCGCTGCCTCCCATCATCTGAGCAGCTACATAAGATCACAAATCCCGGCAGGAAGATTATCCTACATTCCAGCTGAGACCTTCAGGTGCTGCAAGATTTGGACTGGTACTGAAAGCAAACAATTCTCTTGCTGCAGTGGGTCTGTCAGAGAGGAAAGAAGTGTTGAGCCCTCACACAAAGAGGACAGAGCAATGCTGAGTCCAGAAACCACCATCTTGTGATCTAGGGGAAACTGTTCTACGCTGCACACACATTTTAAGGACTTCCTCTGCATCCAACGAAGCTTGAAATTTCCAAGTTCCTGAAATTCAATGTCCCATTCTGGGAACGCAGATTGCAAAGGTTTTGCCAACAGCATTCTCACTGGACACAGAAGCGCGTTATTAACTCAGGCTTCATTGATCTGAACTCTGCTAAAAGTACAGTCAATGAATGTTTCACACATTCAGCCTGGGAAGTGACTCTTGATGGCTATTGTTCTTGCTTTACAGATGTTTCCTCCAAGACTCCCGCCCAGAGGTCTGTGTAAACAATGTATCTGGACATCATCAGCGCATGCACACACACACACACACACACACACACACAGCCAATCCAGAAGTTGTGTGAGCAGGTGGGGGGTCTCCTGGCAGCTCTAGGAAGACCTCTCTTTCCAGGCCTCGCGCTTCCTCTGCCAAAATCACCATCTCTCCTGGATTTTGTGTTCCACTTGCAATCATTCTCAAGGCATATTTATTTATTATTTTATTTATAACCTGCCTTTCTCTTATTATAGAATTCAAGGCAGCATACAACATTTTAGGAGCATGTGGCAATTAAACAACTCATATGAGGAAAGTTAAAATCCAATTAAACTAAATTCATATTTAAAAAATGCAAGCTGAAAACAAGTTAAAAACAGTATTAAAAGATGCTTAAAATAAAATGAAAACATTGCAGCCCTCGTTAAAAGCTTTATCTGCCACAGTACACTAAAAACCAAAAGGTTCCTTAAATTGATTTATTTATGTCATTGTATGCCCACTTTCTCCCAGAGTGGGATCCAGAAACAGCCAATCAGAAGGGGAAAGGCCAACAATTACCAAAAAATTAGGGGGGAAGCCCAGCTCCAACTCTTCCCCACCCAGTTTGATGAGGGCTGAATGTGTCTAGGGGCCATGGAATCCTGAATCCCTGCTGAGAAAAATGGGTGAGGAGGAACAAATGGGAAATCTGGGACAGGACGACTGCCACATGCTCTCTGTGGCACTGGGCTGAGGGCCCACCTGTGGCCAAGAACTCTTGGGTCTTCCAGAATGCCCTTCTGTTTTCTGCCTTCCTTTCTAATCCTCTCCACGTACGTGTCTGTTCGTGATTACTTACCAGGCCAGCTTGTCCAAAGAGCAACTGCACCGCAGTCTTGCAGGCTCCCCGCCACGTCGAAGGGCAAACTTGGTTCAGTACTTCTGTCACAGGGGAGTCGTCTCGTGGGGTCACTCCATTGTGGCATCCAGCTTCCTTAATCAGCTGTATCATTGTGTGCTGCCAAATTGAAACAGAAATGTTACTCATGGAGAAGGCAGCCAACTGTCTGCATGGGTCTCCCTCTACCATAAGCACACTGACACTGTTTGTCCTGGCAAGAGAACAAGTCCATCACCTCCCTTCACTCAAGGGGCAACAGCATGCACCAGCGATGCCAATCAGGTGCCCCTCCAGATGTTTTAAAGACTGCAACTCCCAGCATCCCTAGCCAGCAGGGCTATGGTGAGGAATGCTGAAAGCAGTGACAGTCCAGCAACTTCTGGAGAACTTGAACGATTCCCACCCCTGGCCCAAGCCCAAACCCAAACTCCATCACCCCTGCTTTCCCAAATGCCTGATACTTTCAGAGATCACCAACACCCCAGTTCCAGCTCCAGCATTTCTGTCTGATGCTATGCGCGTCTGCCCACACAATCATAATAAGGTCTAAGCCAGAATTCCCTTGGCTCTGCCTTGGCTCAGTCTTGTTGTGTGTCTCTTCAAGTTGTTTCTGACTTATGAAGACCCTAAGGTGAACCTCACATGGGGTTTCCTTGATAAGATTTGTTCAGAGGAAGTTCCCCTTTGCCTTCCTTTGAGGCTGAGAGAGTGTGACTTGCCCAAGGTCATCCAGTGGGTTTCCATGGCTGAGTGGAGATTCAAACCCTGGTATCCAGAGTCATAGTCCAACACTCAAACCACAACATCACACTTGCTCTTGGCAGCTTAACTAAACCAGCACAAATGAAGGCTGCTGCACTTGCAGCAAGAAGAAAAAGGCAGCAAGTTTTTTAAAAAGTTGTGGTTGATGGCAGGAGACATTTACTACCTCCAGTCCACCTGCTTCCAAGTGCCTGGTTGCAGAGAGGGATGTCTCTCTCAGACATCAGACCCAAAACTCCTACAATGGGGAGACAGTTACAATTCTCTCAACCATCCATTTTTGCAACACATTTGTGCTTACAATTTAACACTTCTTCTTTTCTAAGGAGGCAGAAGTTTTTTAATGTTCTGTTTTGTATCTTAAGTTTTAAACAATGTTTTCAAACACTTTGCAAAAATACTATCACACTTGACAACGCAAGCTTACCTTTACTGTCCTTACCGTTTTTAGCTTCAGGTTATCTGCTGCAGATTCATTGAAGGAAACTCCTTTCAAGAAGTGGGCACCTATCTGAATGGGAACAGTGGGCAGCTCGCACTGAATAGGCTGAGAAGGTGTCTGTCTCCGTCCAGTCTGTTGGGCTTCAGCATCACTGCAACAACCCTTAGGGGAGAGACCAGAGCAACAGGTAAGGGAGAAGTCCAGCAGCAAACTGGTTAGCCATGTCTGCATTGCACAGACAACTTTGCTGGAGGTAAAATCAAGTGTGTGCGTGTGTGTGTGTGTGTGGGGGAGACCTTACCTGCAAACTTGCTTCAATTGCCTTTGGGTTCAAGTGGAAGCCAGCTTTCATTGCATATTCACAGTGACCCAAACTTTCCAATGCAGCTTTATATGCCTAGTTGTTTAAAAAAAAAAAGTGCAATCACATCACACAGCTGAAAAACAAGAAACACTATGCATCATTTACCTTATCAAGCCTTGAGAATCTTAAAAAAGAGGGCAAGTAACTCTCCTCCACTCCCCGACCACACCCAACCTTTATTTGAAGGGGAACATGCATGGTTTTTGGTTTTGTTGTGGGAAATAAATCTGTAGCTGGAGGAACAACTTCAACAGCTCATGTTAGCTTTCTGACATTAAAGCAGACTGGTTCATGTCTTTCACTTTATCCCCATTCAAGCAGAGACACAAAGATAACCTGATTGTCACCATGGTAACTAACCTGTAAAGCACTGTCTATTTTCAAGTTCAGTTCTTTTAATTGATGCTCAGGAATTGCCACGCTCTGGGAGCAGAAGAGTTGCTGGACCTCGATTCCAGCCAAGCAGCCATCACAGCCCCTCTCTCGCAGTCGCGACGTGGCCTTCAAACACAATACACAAAGGACAGGGAAGGTAACAGGTGGGACAAAACAGCACTGGTTCAAAAAGGACAGAAGCAACTGTGGAGCTACATGAAGCTGGACCATTTAGTGAAAATCAAACCTCCCAATTTATGTATCACATTTGTATGTTGGTTCTTTCTTAACAAGAGGGGGAAAAAAAGGTACCAGTGAATTTTGAGAGAAGCTGCAATCTTTCAGGTGAAAACCTTGAAAGTTATTTATTGTCTGCACTGATGTAATGCTTTGTTGTTGGTAACTGCTGTCAAGTCAGCTTGGACTTATGGTGCCCCACTGGATGAGAAACCTCCATGCCACCCTATCTATCCTCAGTCACCCTGCTCAGGTCTTGCAGATTCAGGGACATGTCTTCCTTGATTGAGTCTACCCATCTGCAATGAGGTCTTCCTCTTCTCCTCCTGCCTTCCACCTTACCAAGCATTGTTGTCTTTTCTAGGGAGTCATGTGTTTTCATGATATGGCCAAAGTACAACAGCCTCAGTTTAGTCATCTTGGTTTCTAGCGAGAGTTCAGGCTTGATTTGCTCTAGGATCTTTCTTTTTAGTAGTCCAGGGTATCCACAGAGCTCTTCTCCAGCACCACATTTTGAATGTACTGATTTTCTTCCTATCATCTATCTTCACTGTCCAGCTTTCATAATCATACACAGATGTGACAACTGGAGGGTACCAGGTAGCCTGTTTCTGATCTGGACCTTGCCACTCCAAAGAGCAGGGGGAGACTAATGTCTCTGACAGTCCCCATAACATAGAAAAGTTCCTTGCAACCAGAAAACTGGCTGTCACATAAAAGCGCTCCGGCCTCATCCTCTCCTTGACATGCCAGTTTTCCACATGTTGAAAAAGCTGTTTTTTCTGGACAAAGTGCACCCAAGAAAATGAACCTCCAAAATACAAACATTTCAGGTCCCAGGCATTTCAGGTTCAATTTACATAAGCACAGCAATAAAAATAATAACATCAGGCTGTAATAATTGTAAACTAAAAATGCACAAAACTAACCAAGACATTAAAAATATAATTTGGCCTGTGTAAAAAATGTTTCCAGATCCACAGAAATTAGTGAAACAGCAGCATGAACTCTTGAGTTAAAAACCATTAGAACAGACAAGGTTTCAAAGTCTTTTAAGAATATCACAACTGAGGGACCAAGTGAATATCTCTGGACCCCCATACATTTGTAATGGCTATGGCATGGTGCCTGGAATTGTGGAACTGGATTAGACAGATCCAGTCTCCACTCAGCCACTCAGTTCACCAGGAGACACTGGTCCTGTGGCTACTCTCAGTTTAGATGTCCTTGTTACCACACTGGGTCTGTTTGTTAAACAAACAGTAGAGCTGTTTGACAATAGGACAGATTGTCTTGAAGGTTGTGGAAATCTCAGTCTTTGGAGACCTTGAAACAGTGCTTGGGTGGTTTAGTCACGCATTCCTGCATGGAAGGGAGCTGGAATTGATGGCCCTTGGGCTCCCCTCCGACTTTAATATTCCTCGACTACTCTTAAGCTAGTCATCAATGTTTCTTCTTTTTGAATTTCTGCCCCCCTACCCCCACCCCAGCAACTCTAGCAAGTGCAAAAATATCTGTCAACTGAGGCAATGCACCATGCAGCTGACAAAAGTGAGCAGCAGTGAACATAAGCTGATGCCAAATAAAGACCGTTTGTTTTTAAGGTGCTGTGGATTTGGCTCTGACAAACTCATACGTCTACCCTGCTTCCCCCCTCCAAGGGATTTCTAGAGGCATCTGGTTGCAGATCTGGACCTACATTATCCAAATGCCGGTCCCAATGCACGTAGCTGCATTGACTCCGTCAAACTTCCCTGAGTGTTGACTTAGTAGGCATGCACTGGTTCAGTGGGTCGACTGCAGCTGGAATTAGCAACTGGGTTTAGCCCATTAACAGGACCCAGAGATATAGCCCTAGAGCTCTTACCTCTGCTGCTCCCCTCCACGATCGCACGGCTTCTTCTAGCTCAGTTGTGGGGTTGGGACTGGATGTCTCCACCACACTAGAGTTTTTTCTTTCCTGAGCTACAGCTTCAGTAAAACATGAATGAGCCACTGGCTGGACCTTCTGCAGAGCTTGGGATAAAAACTGAAAATGAACCTGCATCACTGTCAAGAAACACCGCCCAAGTACCTATAAAATGAACAGAAAAACAACTGTAGGTCAGGATCAAGGGATTTCCCACATTCAGTTCTTTCGGTGTGCACTCTGATGTCTGAGGTGGATCTACACACATGTGGAGACTTTTAATTGCCTTCAAGACATGTGATTTGTCACCCTAAAGCTTTCATCCTGAAATAAATAACACGTAACATACAACACCATCATTAAGCACTACGGTATTGCACAAGGGCTCTCAAGAGCACACGTCCAACCCGTTCTAACCTGAAAAAAAAAATGCCTTTGACCTCCAGTTTTGGGCCATAGCGGGCAAGGAACAGCAAAGTATTAGTTACCCTTCTTAAGCAAAGCAATAACAATTTGCAGTTTTAGTTTCCTGGAGCCACCTTAAAACGTGACCAAGAGCATCCTCAGACATTGTTCTTGTGGACTCCTTCCCCCAGGGACACCGTCTCTCGCATGTAGCCATGGTGGCTGCCTCCAAGACACCAGGGATTCTGTGTACAAGCACGGAGCTCAGCTCCACAGAGTTGTTGGAAAAATGTCTGGACCACAGCCGTGGCTGACACATCTGTTCTGACGTCACAACTGAAGACTAGACTTAAAGCTCAGTGGGTTAGGAGTGACAAAATATAACACTCAATGGTTTGTGCTTTATTTTTGTACCCATTCCATTCGACTCAAGGGACAACCGGACCATCTTTTGGGAAGGTGTAGAAAGTTGGATGCTTCACACCCACAACCCATCATCATCCTTCCCCTAAATTCACTGTGGTGGTGGGCAGGAGGAGGTACCCTCTCCAAGCAGGATTGGTGGCATTTCAGCACTGCTCTAGGTTGCGCTGGAGTACCCTAACAAAGACACTAAGCAGGTGAGCTATAAAGAGAGATGAGGAGGAGGAGATTTGATTGACTAAACCTCCGAGGGTTTCCTGAGTTTTTTTAAATCCAATGATGGCTCTATTGGGTACACAGATATCTTTTGTGTGCCTTAAGGCCTTTTTGTCTGCATTAGGACTTTTGTCATCCACCTCAGAAGGCTGAACACCCAAGGGAGCCAGACGCCCCCTCTTGCTTGGTCAGTGGGATCCACGCAACATCAATGGGATTAGCACGAGGGTTTGCTCGGGATGGATTTCCAGTACTCCTTTTGCAAAAGGTAGCGTTCTGAGGATTCCGTAATAACTGAAATGCAACAAGGTACACACATACTTGCTCCACTTGGGGAACCCATATAGCATGTTAACAAGATCCACACAAATCAGGAGGGTGCGTGGCTTCTTCCCAACTGTCTATGGTCAGAATGAGCACCAACATGGTGTAGCGGTTTGGACACTGGACTACAACCTTGGTGACAAGAGTTCAGTTCCTCGCTTGGCCATCCAAGCCCGCTGAGTGACCTTGGGCTCATCACACTCCTTCAGCCCCAGAAAACCCCATAACAGCTTAGCCTTAGGGAATGACTCGAAGGCACACAACAACAACTAGAATACTATTTTCCCCTCTTCAAATTCATTTGTCAGCAACTGTGTGTCAATACGGGCAACACCTAAATGGACTTAAAAGAGAAGGCAATATTCTCCCCCAGCATCCCAGCCTATTCCATCTAGTCTTCCTCTCACATTCCTTAACGATTAAATCATTTTCCTTATTTGTACAAAGTTTAAACTTAACCATTTAGGTATGCTGACTGGCCTCTCAAAATGCAGTTTCCTTATTTTAAGAAGTATTTTAAGCAGTACATGAAGACTTGCAACAGCAGTGCCCTTCAAAGACATTCTTTTGGAAAAGGAGAGGACTCCTCCAGATTCTTACAGAACTCTGTTTATTCAGACTGAGGGTTGCTTCTCTCAAATTACGGGGAAAGGGTATTTGAAAAAGTTCCAGCTAAGGAGACTTCAGAGCGCACGGCAACACAAAGAAAAGGAAAGCTCCTTTCTTTGGGGAGGCTGGACGAGGCAAAAAGCAAGAGCTTCTTTTATCGTACCCACCGAATCAGACTGCGGGCCACAATTCCAAGACTGCAAAAGATTCAACTCTAAAGGCAGCACAGAAATGCAAGACAGAGAATGTGTGTTTGCTTCCTCTCAAAATCTTACAATCTCTGAAGTGTGTGTTGGGAGAGGCGGGGTTGCAAAAAGATTAGCTTAGCCTAAGGACTAGCCTTTCTATCACCATCACTACCAATATGGGAAGGAAGGGGCATATTTCCAGATTTGCACAGAGGTGTGTGTAATATGCGACAACACGTGGATTTGTGGGGTGCTTGTTTCTATCTATCAAGAGGAGGATCTTCTCATTTAAGAGTATGGCCTTCCTCATTGATTCTCCCACTGTTACCAGTGGCTTCTACTTATATTTCCTTTAGGATCAGAGCCTACATGCCTCTGTGTATCAGATACTGGGGAAACCAGGACTGGGATAGGGGTGCTGGTACACTCAAGTCTTTTATAGGGCTTCCCATGGGCACCTGGCTGCTTATGTGAACATAATGTTGGGCTAGATGGGCCTTTGCTTTTGTGGAGCAAGACTGCTCTCATGAGCTTCATGTTAAAAATAATATATAAAATTTTGCCTCTGCATGCCCCCAAATGGTCTCCAGAGGGTGTTGGGGCATTTTCAGCATGTTTTTGCACCTACAGGCCATTTTAGGCTCCAGAGAGGAGCTTTGTTTTCAACAAGGAGAGAGCCAATTCTGTGGTCCTGGGGGGGGGGGGGCAAAAACAGCCCTGGGGGGCTGGACTTTCCCCATCCCTCCTGAAACTTGACAAGGTTTGTATAGGGAAATACGGTGTTTTAGACAGCCTGGACCTTTTATTTGTTCTATATATTAATACTATTTTACTGTGAGCCACTTTGTGTTCTATATGGGAGAAATGCAGGATACATATAAAATAACTAAGAAAATAAATTTTAATGTACCCACATCGGCTATTTGACCATGGAGCCCCCTTGTGCCATATATATGGGAGAAATGTAAGATATATGTCAAATAAGTTAAAAAAAAATAAATTTAAACATGCACACACAGGCTTTGGCATAATATCCAGGCTGCCAATGATCATGGTGGTCTGTAACACAAAGAGGTAGATTCTAATGAATTATCTGCATGCACTGAAATCTCGATTCAGCATTCATCCCACCCTGAGTTGGGAAAACCTGTATGTATATTTAGCATTAGGCTGAAAGAATGTCCTGTAAGTGACTGTGTGTGTCCAGTGAAGATGGCAAGGTAACACATGGGATACAAACAACTGCAGCTATGCAACAAAAATAAAGTGACATCTGTCATTTTGAGTTACACAAGAAATGCCTGAAGGCAAACTGCCACAACAGATACACCACACACATACACAGAGCCTGGGAAGATGGGTCCAGCCATACAGGAGAGTTTCACCAAGATTATTGTCTTTAAACATTGTTAAACACAAAATATTTTTACAAAACTGCATCAGTTACAGAAAAGCAAAAGGACTCCTGCTGCAACATGTGTTTGGGGGGTGCTCACGTAAAAGAGTTGCAGGCAATATCAGCAAGAGACTGAACACACATCCCTTGGATGGAACAAGGTATGTGACTAAAAGATGGAGCAATGCAAGGGACAAGCCACAACATAAAGCAGGAGCCAGGTATGGGTTTATCAGTCCAGAGTTCACAAAGATTTAACCTTTTCAAAAACTCCAGTAGCAGTAGCAGTAGCAGACTTCCAGTCATATCCTCAATCTCCTTTCTTTTACTTTCCCACCAACTGCCTGGAACAAATGCCACTGGAACAAATCAACATCAACAAAGCTAAAAAGCAGCCTCTCCCAACACAGCCGCCCTCCAGAAGTTTTGGATTTCACTTGCCACCAGCCCCACCGAGGATGGCCAATGGCCAGAAATGCTGAAAGTTGTAGCCCAAATTCTCTGGAAGGCATCAAGCTGAGGAAGGCTACAGTCAAAAGTGTCATTTCACCATTGTTGTTATTGTGTGCCTTCAAGCAGGTTTCTGATTTATGGCAACCCTAAGGTGAATTTACCACAGAGTTTTCTTAGCAAGATTTGTTCAGAGGGAGTTTGCCTTTGCCTCCCTCTGAGACTGAGAGAGTGTGATTTGCCAAGGTCACCCCGTGGGTTTCCGTGGCCAAGCAGGGATGCAAACCCTGGTCTCCAGAGTCCTGGTCCAATGCTCAACCTACGATACCACGTGGGCTCTCGTGTCCATCTCTTTACCATCAAGCTAAACTCAACAAATGAATGGGACGATAACATTATTTTTGAGAAATTATTGTACCATCCTTCATCACAATTAAATTCCATGGTTGTTTACAAAAACCAGGGGAGAAAGAAATTTGAGTCAACCATAGTCACAAGATCAATTAGTAAATTTCAGATGCTTGGACACATGTTAAGACATTTGTCTGGTGTCTTTACTACTCCACTCCATTCTACTCTAGCCAAACCTACTGTAGCCTACAACAGGCAAGATAAACTGCAGCTGCCTACAGACTCCCTTACTGAGTATGTCTGAACAGCAAAACATTGAAAAGGGGAAAGCATATAAACCTGTCTCACCAGCTACAACTAGCATGTAAGTATATGTGTGTGCGTGCCTGCGTGTGTGCGTGCGTGTATAAAAATAAAAATAAGTTTGGCCCAAAAATGGAATCATAAGAAATCATAAAAAATGTGAAGACTAGTTAAAGATGAAAAAAATCATGCTTGGAGAGAGAGGTGGGAGATATGGATTTAGTGTTTTTTTAAAATTTTCAACAGAAATGCAATGGGGAAGACTGAGAGACTGGTGGCAAAGGCAGCTACAAACTCATGAATAATTAAAATGGTGAAAGTAAAACTCACAAAAGTTGAGGGCTGACTGTACTTGTAGACTTACCACTGTTCCATGCCATGGGAAGTTGTGCCGTAACAACCCTGTTAGTGCTTAAGATGCCAGGGAAATTAATTATTCTTAACAGCTACTTCTCTTCTGCAATATAATAAACCTATCAACCAATAGGTGAGATACTGTAATACTGTAACAATCTACCTTTTAAAGGCTTTTAAGACCACAGGTACATAACAGAGACAGCGAAGGTCTGAAGAAGACGTGTGCAAACCACCAGCCCTGAACAGCCCATCAACTTGGATCATGAGACAATAAACATTCCAGATCTGGCAAACACCAGCTGATTCAAGCAGGTGGGCACAAAGCCCTAAAGGGAGCCACGGGCAGGAACTCACCTCGATGTCCTGTAGGCTGAACTCCTTTTGATCTTTAAAGTTTGCCGCTCCAGCACTCAGTTCCATGAGCATTTTTGCTATTTCTGGTTTTATTGCTGCTGTGAGTCGACTTGCTGCTTCCATGACATGTTCCTGCACGTCTTTCAGTTGCATAGCTGCCTTAGCATAGTGCGAGTTCCGAAACACGCTGCTGAAAAGGTCTGTAAGGAAAGCGCTTGCACGGCAAAATACGTTGAGTGCATCCAGGTACTTGGAGATGCCCTGCTGGATATCTGCAACGGGAGTGGCTGGGTTGCAGCCGCCAGCAGCAGCCGGGGAAATCAGAGGGGATGTGGCCGTTGGAGACGCCAAAGGCGCGCTCAGGGTCTTGCCCAGCTCCGGCACTTGATACTGCTGGTGCTGCTGCACTTTCTGCTTGGACCCGCCAAGCAAGAAGCGCCGCTTGTAGTCCATTTTGCTTTCTTGTGCACTACAGCAATACATAGGGAAGTTCTTGACCAAGGGTTCCTTGAATTATCAATCTGTTCTCATGAGATGCTCCCTTGGGGGGTGGGGGTGAGGGCAGGGAGGAGAGGAATCTACCTGTGGTAGCAGTAGTAAAGGAGTGTGCACATAATTTTAATAGGAGGCATTCTGAAAACAAAACAGAACAAAACAAAAAACGGTAGGTAATTTGTATCAGGAGTGAGATAGGCAGCGGGTCTGCTGAGTCTGTACTATTCAGTGTTCAAATGCAGCACTGCTGCAATTACAAATTAGAATCGTAAAAGCAAGCTGCGACCGCTTTAAAAAAATACTGTCGGTTTCGTGCTTAGCATTCTACGGAGTGGGGCTGGGACACAATTTCAAAGCACGTGGCAAGAATCCCTCTCTGCCACACTTTTCCTGTCCATGCATTTGTTACAACTGATGTTAACATTAATTTACGCTGAAGAAACTTTAAAAAGTCCTATGAGAAACCTCTTCAGGTAGCATTAGGAGAAGGAAAAACAAAACCACTGGTCAACAGTGATCATTGTTACCACAAGGCAGGTCTTTCTTTGAGGAGCCACGAAGCCTTCACGTCAGCAGATCAAACAGCTCCTTGGTTTGACAGAACCCGTCAGTCAAATCCAATTATTCCAATCTTAATACTGAAAAATACAACAAAACAAAACAAAAAACCCTCCACCAAATTTCTGTCCTGGAGACTTTGCAACTACACATTATTCAGGAGTGTTTTCTTCTCTCTTCTTGCAAGCCTTTCCGTTCTTTCTTCTCTGCATTGAGGTAGTTTCCTTTTTAACATTAGTAAGTGGTGCTTTTGGAGTGAGCTTTCCTTGACTGAAGAGTCAGAAGGATGCAGGAATATATTTGTAAAGCCTCTAGGTCATATCCTGGCAGAGAAAAAAAATGAGAAAAGATTAAAATTGTGAACTATTTCATTGTAAGCTTTAGCCTCTACCTCTCTAGCAACGTAACCTGTTATGAACATACCTGAACCTTTTAAAAAAGAGAGAGAATGATAACAATAACACAGTGAAACAAACCCAGTATTACCAAGGTCTCCTCCCAGTGACACGTTCTTCTGCAGCTTACATATTCAACATTTTTATATACTCAAATCTGACAATTTTAGTCTAGCTAAATCTTACTATACTTTTATACTTTTACTTTTCAGCCAGTGTGGTGCAGTTGTTTGAGGACTGGGCTACAACTCTGGGTTCAAGTTGCTGCTTAGCCATGGAAAGCCAATGGGTGGCCTTGGGCAAGTCTCCCTCTCTCAGTGTCAGGGGAAGGCCAGGGTGACAAACCTCTTCGGAAGAAATCTTGCCAAGAAAACCTCTAGGAGAGGAGCACTGCATCAGGGACAGCATGGCACATTGCTTCCAGTACTAACCTAGGATTTAGGGAGACCAGGGCTTGAATCCCTGTTCAGCCATGGGAACTCACTGGGTGACCTTAGGGAAGTCACACTCTCTCAGCCTCAGAGGAAGGTAGTGGTAACCTCCCCCCCTTGCCAAGAAACCCCTGTGACAGGTTTGTCTTAGGGTCTCCTACAAGTCAGAAACAACCTGAAGGCACACCACAACAAACTAAGTCACTAGATACAGCTGGGACACGTCTCAGTCATGTCTGGGTCGAAAAGCCATTATCAGCAAAGCTGTGGTGGAAGGATTCATCCTACAGAAGCCACCTTAGGAAGAATTTTCTGATGTAACAGCTGTGGCTTCCTCAGAGGGTGATGAATGCCCCTTTGTTGGTTTTTAAACAGAGGCCAGACGGCCCTCTGTAAGGGATGCCTGAGCTCTTGATCCCTCCACTGGCAGAGGGCTGGATTAGATGACCCCTGGAGTCCCTTTCCAACTTAGGAGTCTATGAGTCCAAGCACCCTTGGAACCAGCCCAAGCATTTCTACCTCATATTCTGACCCCTCTAACACATTCCTCTGCCTCTCTCCTCTTCCCATGCAACCAACCTCCAGGGTGTTCTTGCAAAAAAGCAGTTTCCTTCAAAGAATATATTGCATGAGATAAAACCTGACATCATCAGGAACAGATATAGAAGATGAAGTAGAAGAATGTGCACTACTGACATTCTATCCTTCACAGACTGCTGTCCATTCAGGAGACAAGGGAAGACTGCCTGCAGCTATTCTGAGAATCAAGGCTGTATGACATTTTTAGAAAAACGGGGAGGGGGCAGAGCACCATCTCCAAGCCCATCAATTCCAACACGAAGAGCTACTTATAACCACGGTGGGGGTGGGTGGGAGAAGCTCTCCCTCTTCTGAGGAGTCCTCAGGGCTTGTCCCAAGTCTTTCCTCGCCCAGCCCCTCCTTTGGTGTATGTGCAAGGGACCTTGCTACCATAGGACAGGCCTTCGGAGGTCCCAGGAGTTCAACGAGAGAGCAAAGAGCTGCTTCCAGCACTGACGGGGTTACCAAGAGTCACCTGCAGTAAAGTTCCTTTCAACCCCTTCCCCCTAGCAAAACACAGGTAGCCCTATCTCAGAGCCCCAGACAGGACAGAAAACAGCACGGAAAGGAAAGGAAGCTTTGGAAAGAAGACAGGGAGTGTCATTTTTCCTTTCCCTGCGTGCTCGCCAAAATAAACAAGAGCTGCACAAGAGGAGAATCAGGTTCTCATATGATTCCTGTGAGGGATTAGCCTGGGCCAAATCCCAATCTGTCTGGGGAGGAACTCCCGCCCCCTCCAGTAAAAGAGCCGTAAGAATTGGGTCTCATATTTACTCACGCATTGCTCTTTCAAGACTGTCCAGTGGCCACCCTTTTTGGGGGCAGAAAACAGGTTTGCTGTTCTGTGCCTTCACGTCATTTCTGACTCACGGGGACCCTAAGGGGAACCTATCCCAAGGTTTTCTTGGCTAGATGTCTTCAGAGGAGGTCTGAGGCTGAGAGAGTGTGACTTGCCCAGGGTCAACCCAGGGCTCTGCACAGCTGAGTGAGGTTCAAACACCGGGCTCCCAGAGTCCCAGTCCAGTATTCAAGCTACCAGACGACACTGGCTCTCGAGAGAATAGGCAAAAACACGAAATATCAAGGATCAGGAGAGAACATCAAAAACCCAGCCAACATGAGCTGCTTTAGCAAACACTGCCACTGTGCACTTGGAGTCCTGGCAGCCTAGATTTCAGCAGCCTGTTTTAAAATTACTCTAGTAACATGCTGCTGAGATTCTTATCGACATGGCACAAGACAGTTCTCCAGAGTCTAAATTTAGTAAATAGTAATACTATCACTGATGTAGCACATTTCAAGAACTCAAAGGGCTTTACAAACTTTCTGCCCATAATGCTTAAAACAACCCTGCCAGGTAGGCTAATACTGTTTTTGCAGGGAGAGACAAAGAAACCAACTCAAGCTGAGGGAACTGTCATTTGCTTAAGGATCTCTGGGAAGCAGGGCTAAACTGATCTTTTAAAATAAGCGACTGTTAAACCTCACCTCATGCTGATCTCCTCAAGCAGCCCTAAATGATAGAGCAGATAAAAGCATTTTTTTTTCCTAAAGCAAAACCAAATGATTAAAGTTCAAAGGTTTCCTTGTTAATGCAAAGCTCTCCCCAATCTCTGCTGGAAATATTCCATAACCAAACTATTTACAATTTCTTTCTGGGAGAAAAAAAAGAGGTTTCAGATTTTGCAGTTTTTCCCCTTCCCACGGCTAGTTGTGGCAGCCCTGCTGGGGAAGTAAGACGTTATAGAAGATGGAAGTAGGAATATATTTGTGTTAACTTCTATTTAAAAAATAGCAGGGGAGCCACTGACTGCACACTGGAGAAAACAGGACAACATTCAGGGCTCTAATCTTTCTTTAATTATTATCTACAGGTTTCAGAAAGAGTGGGCAGTCTGGCTGTTTGACAGTTTGCACTTTTCAAACTTATGAGGACCCCACACACTGGGGCAGTGCAGTGAAAAGGTACTCTATTTCTGGATCTTTTCCCAAGCCACCCCCCTCCCCATAAAAACATTCAAAATGATTAGCAAGAATTGTGGCTGGCTGTCCACTGTCAAGTGTTTTCCTGGATTCCTTTCCCTGTATTTATTATTCTTTGTACAGGGTAATACACAGGGAGTATTGCCTCACTCTCTACTCAGTGTTCAATTCCTCAGGATGTTTATTTTCTGCAAAATTCAGAGTGGGAAGACAGAGAAAAAGAAGCAGTAGAATATGGTTTCATTGTTGGTCCAAGCCCCCCCCTCTGCTCGCCGACTAAGAATGTGCAGGGAAAAATGGAATGCTTCATTTGATTAGCAAAAAAAAGTGGGAGGGTGGATTTGTGAGAAACCTAGGTGAAAACATGAGCTCACTGGGCCTGACATTCCATCTTTTCAGCAGGCTGAGCCATATTCTCGAAAGAACACAAGCCTCTCTCAAAGCACTCCATTATGCTCTCAGTATGTGGGGAGTTTCAGTCCTAACTCATTTGGAGAGAATTTCAAGCGTCTGGCAATAGAAGTCAAACTTGGAAAATGTCTTGGGGAAGTACAGGTTTTTCACGATATTTGGTCTCTTTTTCCCCCAGCATATACTTTATGCCAGTGTGGAACAAAAAGACCTCTCATATTCAAAATGCACTCACAGAAAAGAGCAATGTACAAAAAGTCTGTTACAAGCTCTCAAGGCACCAGCGTTCCACGGCATTATGAAGAGAACCAGTGACTTTTAGCTGGCCTCCAAATGTTACTGAAGATTTCACCAACACAATCGGCACAGCCACCCTCCCCACACTCCAAATCTAAAAAGAAGCAGAGCTTTTCTGCCCCTTCCAGAGGGGCAGAATTAGGAACAAGATTTGGGAGCAGAAAGAAAGAGTGGGGGGCAGGTACAACAAAGCCACGGCTGCTAATGTCTTTGAAGGGATGGCAATCACAGCTAAATCACGCTTCCAAATCGTGCCAAGAGCCAGATCTCAGGCACATGATGAACTTGTGTCAAGAGCACGCGTTCATCAAACACAGCCTGACAGGCACCAGCTAAGGACAGATTCACAGAACAATTCTCTTGCATGGACAGGACAGCCAGGTATGAGAACCACCTTCGCAAAGCAGTTGGGGGGGGGGGAGATTTCACAACCCAGAGGATACACACAACTACAAGTGATATGCAACCAGCACCCAGAAACCAACTGATTGCAAGTGGGGTTCCTATTATTCATCAGCACAGGCTCTACACCCTCTCCCCTCTCCCCTTACTTACCTTCTCCTGCCCCATCCAAAACACCAGCAAGCCACACTGCAACTGCAGTTGTTTGCTGTGATTAGGACCAACCCCATATTATCTGCTGCTGGGCTGGATTGTTGCAGGAGGGGTTTGAAAAAGAACAATGGGCTTATTTTTCTACAGTGATGGAAGGTATTGTTGGGCAAGTTGCGTCTCCCTCTTGCTCTGCCAGGCAGGGCTCCGATAAGCCTGAATTGTAGGATGAAGCAACATGACTGCTGAAGTAAGCTCCTCTCAGACTCAGTGTGTTTAAAGGCCTGGAGTTTGCCTTCAGTTTTGTGCTTCTTTCTCCTTCTTTTGAACAGGAAAACAGAGAAAGCAAGAGAGAGAGAGAGTTCATGGTGTTGAATGAGACAACAGTGTCCCACCCTGTCCTTCCCGGCAATAAGGGGGGTATGGTCTCTTCTATCCACTACGGAACTGAGTTTATCAGAGAGCCTCACATCCATTTTCCTACATCAGAGAAAGGTATCTTAGTTCTGGGAGAAAGGCAGGACTTAAATGAAATAAATATTAAAAAAAAATAACAGTAGTGTGGGATGGCCACAAAAGCCTCTATCCATGGGCCAGGTCCTTTGAGAAGCTACCCCATATTTGGGCATTACTTGTCATCATTTTTGAGAAATCTTGGAGAATAGGTGAGGTGCCTCAGGACTGGAGATGGAGAAACATTGTCCCACTCTTCTAAAAAGGTTAAAAAGGAGATCCAGGAAACAACAGACCAGTCAGCCTGGCCTCAATACCAGGAAAAATATCAGAACCAATTATACAGAGGCCTGTCTGCAAGCATCTCGATGGTAACGCAGGAAGCAGCAGGAGCCAGAATGGGTTTGTCAAGAACAAATCCTCACAAATCGATCTTGTATCTTTTCTTGATCAGGTCACTAGTTTAGTAAATGGTGGGAATGATGTGGATGTCACTTATCGGGATTTCAGCCAAGACCCCCATAATATTTTGATTAGCAGACTGTCTAAATACAGAATAGCTGGACACACCATCAGATTGATACATAATTGGTTGGGAAACTGCTTAAAAAGTTGTCATTAGTGGTTGTGCTTCAAATGGGAAAGAGGTCTCAAGTGGAATGACTCAGGATTTTTTCCTGGACCTGACAATCTTCAATACTTTTATCAATGACTTAGATGATGGGGTGGAAAGAATTCTTATCCAACTGGCAGATGATACAAAATTGCCAAGAGTAGCTAAAGCACTGGAAGAAAACGAAAAGCATAGATATAGTATGGGGAATGCCTGGCTCAGCAATACTACATGCGAAAAGGACTTTGGGATTATTGTTGATCATAAGCTGAACATGAGTCAGTGGTGTGATGAACATGAGTCAGCAAAGAAGGCAAATGCTATCTTAGCCTGCATTAATAGAAGCACAGTTTCCAAGTTAAGGCAAGTAACAGTTCCACTGTATTCTGCACTGGTCAGCCTCACCTGGAATACCGTGTTCAGTTCTGGGCACCTCATTTTAAGAAGGATATATAGACAAGTTGGAGCAGGTTCAGAGAAGGGCAATGAGGGTGATAAGAGGTATGGACAACAAAACATATCAGGAGAGGTTGAAGTAGCTGGACATGTTCAGCTGGATGAGAAGACTGAGGAGTAGCGTGACTGCATGTTTCAAACACCTCAAGGGCAGCCAGGTGCAGGCTTATTCTCTGCAGCCTCAGAGGGCAGGACCAGGTCTAATGATTTTAAGTTACGGGAGAATAGATTTCGACTGAACATTAGAAGGAACTTCATGACAGTGAGAGGAGCCTGGCAATGGGACCAGTGGAGTTGTTGGGGTCTCCTTCTCTGGATGCCTGGGGATGCTCTTGTTGGAGATCCTGTACTGAGCGGGAGATTGGATTTGATAGCCTACTGAGTCCTCTTCCAATTCTGTGGTACTACAAATCTTGAAATGAGTGACTGTAACCAAAAGAAAAGGAGGGTTATATATTTTCTTCACAAGGGAGGAAGCATTCCTTAGCCCACATCCTCAATTATGCTGAGAGCGGCACTGGAGAGAGACAATGTTGTCCACCTGTCAGCTGTTGTCTAATTCAAAATACTGCCCCTATCTAAAATTAGTTGCCAACCAAGGATGTACAGACACTCAGCCTGGAGGCTTCAGTTACACGGATGCTCTTTAAATCACGACCATGTCTACTTTGAAATTTTCCCACACTTCCATATTCTGGATCAGAACAATCCAAACTCTACAACCATGTTTAAATATTTTAATCCATACAATTTTTGTGGTTACATTTAAGGTTTCTTTAAGAGAAAAAGATGGCCTAGAACAAGGGAATAGGAAAAAAAATATGTTCAGTCAGGATAAGAAGGTCCCAGAAAACCAACCACTGGGGACACCCACCAAATCACAGCAGCCTCTCACACTGGATTGTTAGGAATCCTTGTCTCTCCTGATGTTTGTGTTCACCAGACTCTGCAAGGGCATCTTAAGCTTCGCTGCAGCTGCAAAGGCTAATCACCTGCTTCATAAGAAGCAGAAACCTCTGCGATGCCAAGTTGTGCAACAGATACCAAGTCCTCATGCTTGCACAGCAATCCTTTTGCTCATGAAAAACACAGAGAGCCAAAGCCAGTGAATGTTCAAGCAATGGAAATGAGAAAGGAAATTAAGAGCTGCTGTGTTGGGGTTCTTGTGACCAGCCCTGCAGGAAGCACTAAACTGTAATCTCTAGCAGCATTAGGCAGCAGAGGCAGTGACTGGGAATGCTAGGAATTACAGTCCATCCACATGTGAAGGAACAGTCTCTTCCTATCCCTGTTCTGTAGGTAAAGACTCTTACAGGTAATTCCATCCCTTTGACTCAGGGCCAAAGCAGATGAGATGGACAGCCAGAGTAGTTCTTCACAAGTAAGATGGGGATTTCAGACGATGCCAAAGTTTAACACAAAATGAGAAGCGCAGGTAAGGGGTAAAACACATATTGAAACGCATCAAGAGACCACCCTCCTGACTCTGTCACTTGCTGTACTTTTCTCCCAGTCCAGCTCCCCTGCATTCATATTCTCCTTTTGGCATAAAAATTCAACCAACCACATCACACTTTATATAAGAATGGAGCAGAGAGAGATTCCTCTCACACATCAATTAAAACATGAGAAGACACGTAAGGCAGAAAAGAGGGCCTTGCACTCACAGAAAAGGTTAGCTAACACCAAGGTCTACAACACACAGGTTGCTCTTCAAATCAATCGGGACTATGCAACAAGCATTTCTCAGATTCTGAAATTATTCCATTGCTGCCTGTGATGAATGGAAGAAAGTGTAGCATCAAAAACAGACCCTTTCAAAAAAAGCAAAGGAAGGGTCATGAGGATGTGAAAAGGAAAATTTATGGACACAAGTGAACGTTTCAGTAAGAATTCAGTAAGTATTGCTGAAGCAATAAGGGTAAGTCCTCCCCCACCATACTGTGCGAGCTCTTTGGAAGCATCTTTGACACAGGAGAACTTGTTGCCCTGATGAAGACACATCAATTGAAATGCATCAGGAAATTCAAATACATCAAATCCACTTGTGAGTCAGACTAGACATCATGGGGGAGGACCAGATCTGAATCTTCCAGTGTTTTCCCTGTCTCTTAAAATCAAGAGTCCTTTCTTTGGGCGTACTTTAAAGTGGAACAGCATCACTGGGAGAGTGCTTTTCCCTAGATCTCTCTCCCCACAAGGAGAATACAGAAAACAGCCGTTACACCTGTATTCTTCCTCTACAGAGTGAAACCTCAGATCCCCTACATTGAGGCTGCCAAGGAGATAATACTAGTCCGTGAATAGTTTGGCCCCATGGTTCACTTTTCTTGAGGTTTTGGCAAATCTTTACACAGATGGAAAACAGATCTAATAAAGCATCCTTATTTCAAGACAGATATGCTTAGGATCACATTGTTAGTCTTTTAGACAAACTCCCGGGACGCAATGTACCTTATTAAAGTACCTTTTGGTACTAGAATTCTACATTTCAGTTGATTTTGAAATGTTGTTGCACAACAGGCTTTCTCCTTTATTTATCCTCTCAGCCACAATACATGCATTGTTCCATAGTCCTACCGCTGTGGCTGAAGCCTTGATCCTGTTTACATGGTCCGTTATCCTGGAATAACCACCCCCTCATTTTGATTTGGTTGGAGAAACTAAGAGCGGAGATACAGACTGGGCTTTTGACACAGCTGAAAGCCATTTCCGTAAAGGAAATACCACCTGCAGCAGGCACCCGTGTCCCATATTCAGCTCCTGCCCGATCCTGCTTCATTAGAACTGGACTTCGATAAACTGAATCGCCACCGGAACAGGGAAACAGTTCTCTATCAACCAGAAGGAGTCAAAAGGAACTCAAAACTCCAGAGACGGTTCTTTATCAACTACTGCTGTTGGGAATGGCCGCTGTGTTTATTCTGCATTTCCTCAGCATCCATATCTATTTGACAACTGAAGATAATTCATTCATTTGATGAGGTGGACTTAAGTCCACAAAAAAATTACATCATAATTCCTTGTGCTAGTCCTTATGGTGTCTAAATCCAGGGGGAAAGACATGTCATTTAAAGTGGTTCTTAGATGTCCAAAGGTGGTAAGTACTGGAGTGACATGGGAGGTCACGGTCAAGGACAGATAAAGTCAGGTGGATGGAGAGGTACTCAAAATAGAGATAAGACAGTCCTGGGAATTTCCAGAGTTGACAATGACCAGACGTTTCTCTCTGTTCTTTTGCAGAGACACTCAATTGCTTAGGAGCATAAATGCAGGTCAGCAAGGCATGGGTGCGAAAAGGAGTTAAAATTTATGGGAAAAGGTAAAGCACAGAAGCTAAGGTAAAGATGGAATCTAAAGATCAGACAGAAGAAACAGAAGAAGGGACTGTTTCTGGGATATTTAAAAAAAAACATAACTGCATTAATTAATTGCAAACCATGGAAAGCATAAGACAGAGAAAGGGAAAGGTGGAATATATAAAGGAGAGTGATAAGAGAGAGAAAGAAAAAACCAGACCAGACAGGTTGGAGACAGAGCAGCTGAAGACAAGACGAAGCAAGTGCCCAAAGCAGAGGATGATGAGGGAGACTGAGGTGAGGGGAAAGGTCACAGATATTATCAGCAGGGATGTTGGAATCACCAAGGAACAAAGCTATGAGGATAGAGAAGGAGGCACCCACTGAGCTCCAAGATAAAGAAAGATGTCTCAGCCCCCAAACAGAAGTCCCAAGTTCTTGGATGGAGACTGAGCGACATGAGATTCAGCTTCTTGGTAGAATGGGGTGGGCTAAATCTGGACACTTCTGATTTGGGGGGAAAAGGTCCTTGGGGGCTTAAAACATGTCTGACGGTAAAACTGACTCAAAATGGGAAACTGCATCCCCCAGACAGTCTGGGGGCCACTTCAGTCATTTTTATTTCAAAAACAATTTTTTGGCAAAACCTTTCTTTTAGATTGGGAAAAGGGCGTATATGGACCTCTGGGTAGATGGGGAGGGAGGGGGAGAGGGGCGGGGGGAGGGAGAGAGAGAGAGGGGGAGGGAGGGAGGGAGGGAGGCATGACGCTCTCCAATCTTAGGAAGTTGGCTGTCTGTGAAGTAGGGTGTACTAGCTGTTTTTACAAACAGGATAAGCATACTCTATGGGCACACTCCCCATCTATTTCTTTAGGGGATTAACCCAGGAGCATGGCATGGGGGAACATGGCTCTACTGACACTGCTCTCTTTGTTTATGCATTGGTCAACAGTGCAAAAGCACACAGCAGTCATAAGTGTGGTTGTTCTAGGGAAGTGGTAAAGAAAGCACTGAAGTGATTGATATGCAGAGACTGTAACTGTCCTTCAGGAAGGGAAGAAGAGATTCATGCAATGGAAAGTGAATTGGTTGAAAAGTGTTTTGAACACGGCTGTAAAGTTGACTTCATTCCTTTAGTGAGCACAAGGAAATGACACACTTGTCCCTCTGAAATCCTTTTTTTTCTTCTTGCCAGCCAGTTTAGGAACAAGGTTGCCTATCTGCGTAGGGATTTGCCAGCAAAGAAGCAGATGGGCAAACAGGTCATCTACCAGACAGATCAAGGGAAGGAAGAACAGCATGAGCCCACTAGACGTTGAAAAGTCTTTTTTCAGCTCCTCAGTCCTTTCACTTCTGTTACTAGGTTAGCTGCAAGCATAGGGAATGGAACAGACTACAATGTCCAATACAAACATGACAGGAACAAAGAAGCTACTTTATACAAAGTTAAGCCACTATACCATCGAGCTCACTAACTGTCCATATTTACTAGCAAAATTTCTCCAAACTTTGAAAGAGGAATGCAAATGCCAGGGACTGAGCTCAGGAACATTTACATGTACAGGAGGTAGTCTACCACTGAGAACTCCTTCCAAAAATTACCAAAGCTTTACCTACAGTTAATGCTTGAGTCATCACCTGTGCAGACTCGCATATGGGATCTGCACCAATGAAGACCACCAGTTCAGAAACCTCTTGAGAAGGGGAGGAGAATGTTGTATTAAGAGTTCAGTTCCCATCAGCCCTACTCAGCTGGCCAAGGGTAATGGATTATGGGAGCTGATGTCCAAAACATCTGGAGAGCCAAACATTCCATAACCCCGTTCTAGAGCTCTAAGGAAAGTTTAGCCCCAGGCCTTGACCAAAGGGATTCCACATCATGCAACTCCCACAAGAACTATTCTTCCCTCCATTTCTATGAAGACCCTTATAAGATCGGGAGTGCTTTGAGGGTGTTCCTGCATGGCAGGGGTTTGGACTGGATGGCCCATGTGGTCTCTTCCAACTCTACATTTCTATGATTCTATGATTCTATGAAGGTCTGGTTAAGAAGGCCTTCTCTCTCTCATGTCCTTATCAAACGTGCCTGCGAACGCGGTGAGTGTAAGACAACAGCTTTTTCCTGAAGATCTCCAAACTTGGGCAGGTTCATATGGGAAGTATGCACACAAGCCATCTATGGCTTTATAGGTCACTAGCGTATATACCATGTGCTGCCCACGATTTAATTTCTCATAGGTAATACTTGTTAGAAAGATTTGAGATCCTGTGTCTCTAATTCCCCACACTGTCTTGTCTAGTACCTGTAACTTTTCCCCATGTTCCCCAATCTAACCTGTATTCAGAGTTATTAACATGCAGAGGCTGGGTTCCTGAGGGAATACACTGCCCTCCTCCTTGCTGTTAGCCCTCATCACCACAGCAACCAACCTATTCAAGACAGACACAGTTGACTGAGGGCCAAGGGCTCTCTGGTTGAGAATTCTAAAGGCCCTTCCCTAAACTGCAAACCCCAGGATTCCATAGAATCTTCTTAGGCAGCCAATCATATGAGGTCTTCGCCTGACACAGGAAAACAAACTGACTTTTATATATTAGACAACACATACCGGGTAGCGGTGCAAGTGAAGAGGCAACATGCTTGTGGTAAAGAACAAGATGGTGGGTCCCCCTCCCATTCCACGTCAGTCAAGAAGGCCAACAGCTGAATGTTACTTCTACCACTGATGATGGGACACATTCTTCCAACAAACTCAAGTGAAAGAGGCTAGCTCAGGCAGGGTGGGGCAGGCCTGATTATTCTAGAATTTAAACCAGTGAGTGCAGCTATACAGGGCACGAGGGGGCCTGTAACCATCTAATGGAATCCACTCTTACTGCTACATTGCTAAATAATTGCTACAAATATTACTCAACCATATTAGGCGATGCAACAAAGCCGAAACATAATGGCATAACTTAACTTAGGTTGCACTGAAAATAACACTGCAAGTTATAATGGTTTAGGTCCCACTGATTTCAGTGGAACCTAAATTTAGCTAGCGACATTGGATTGAATCTTGATTACTTTAGATTACATGCAATAATAAAATATAGGCCATTTCAAGTACTAAAGTGGAAAATAAGATATTCTTGCTCAGTCTTCAAAGGAAAAATACCGTGTATTCCTGCAAAGCTTCCCATGTGCTGTCTAAAGATCTACTCTACCATGCCAGTCCTTCACCACAAAAATGCAACATTCTTTTACCAAAAAAAGAGAGACATGAATCATTAGTGGCTTGACTACACTTCATATCCAACAACATCTGTAAGACAGAAGGTTTCACTTAACCAGATCAAAATCTTTTTAAAACCACAAAATCAAAAATAAATTATTTTCAAAACAGAGCAGGTCAGGTATGCTACCATTCCACAAAGATAAGACAAACACAGTGATGATTCACAAATTCTTATGACCACTCCCAAACGTGTTGTTCCATCTGGGTTATTCTCTAATTAAAAGATCTATGCTCAAGAGCAAAAGCAGGGGCTTTCTGCTCACACCTTCAGGCCTCCATTCTCACAGGAACAGGAAGGAGTCTGAACCAGTGGAAAATCCCACCTGGGATAACAACTTCCTCCTCACAAATTAAAAATTAACAGATCCACACTGGAGTCCTTCGAGAAACAAGATGAAAAATTGCTGCCTTCCTTACAAAAGTAAGTTACGCATGACAAAAGTCGTCCTGGATCACCAGTATGCCAGAAGTCTGGGAAACCGACAATAACACATTTTTAAAAATCACAGATGGATCCAGGAAATTACAGGCTGGTTAGCTGAATGTCAGTTTTGAGTAAAGGGGCACAAAACATTTTTAAAAATAAAACTGATATAAAAATAAATGACTGAAGTAATGGGGTGGACAGTGAGGGGGCCAAGTTTGATGACAACACCAAATTATTTACGATATTTAAAAGAGAAAAGGACAGAGAAAAGCTCTAACTGAATCTCTCCAAACTGGGAGAATGGGCATCAAAATTGTAAATTGGGTAACAAAACAAAAACAACCCTTTAGTTTCACATATACCCTGCTGCCACCTAGCCAGTGGTGAATGTCTAAGAAATGGCATTCAAGCTTATATGGGCCAAACTGGTTAGAACACTGGCTACCAGTTTACATTTGTTGTGAAAAGTGCAAATTCTATGTTCGAGACTCATTAGGAAAAGAATAAAAAACAGATGCTTCAATTTTGTAATGTGTTCCTATAGCAATAACATGCTCAGGAATGCTAGATGTGGTTCTAGTTACTGCAGCTCAAAATGAACATGGAAACAGAGGAGGTTGCACCACCTCTGCAGTGGCCCAAAGCCTGTTGACTGTAATGTGCAGAAGGGTCAGGTAGCCTTCTTGTTCCTGCGTAGAATCAAAATTTTAGAAGTGAAATAATAAAAATCCACCTGCAAAATCTACAAAGACGTTAGCCATTTCTGCACTAGACTGTTATAGCACTATTATTCCACTTTCGAAATTCTATGGAAGCCTGGGGTTTGCAGTGCCTCTCCCAAAACAGCAAACCCCAGGATTCCACAGGACGTTGAAAGTGGAATAATAGCGCTATAACAGTCTAGCACGGAAATGGCCATTCTTAAGTGCTGTGACATATAAGCAGCTTGTCTAAGTAAGGAACGTGCCCCCTCAGGAACTGTACCCAGAAAATCACGCTAGCAAGAGTCTGCAGCCCCCTTCCTGTGCCCTAAACTGTAATTTTAAAGGCATAGGCATCTCTATGACAGTATTTCACGTGTGTAGATGAATGGCCATACAGCACTCTGAGAAACGTCCTAAGCAGTACAATCATCATCAACTCCTAAAGTAGCAGCTGTTCCAGCTACTACTGTAGATGGTTATCACTTCTGACGCTTGCTTTGCAGAAGCTCCATGCACTTCTGCCACGACTTAACACTCTCTTCTCAGTAGAGTTCTGAAGAAACAAGAGACAGGATGATTTATGAAAAACCTTCGTCTAAAATGACTTCATACCACAGGGGCCCCCTAACACTTAAGTATGCCAGAGCTTTCTCTGCTGTGATTTACATCAAAACAAAAAAGGGAGGGGTAGGGGAAAACCCTCTGGCCTGGAAGACTCAGTGAAGATAAACGGTGGGCCTTGACAAAGTTCCACCTTAATACTATGTGCTGCAGACATTTCCTTGGCTGTCAAAAAGGCACTTAGTCAGGGGTGCGGGGGGGGGGAGGCCACTGCCCAACCACCCAACAAGAATTTGGCCCATCTCTAAAATTTTCCTTCAGTCACCAGCTTTCTAGCATTGCAGTAATACAAAGATTCAGTTGAGCATCCAGAAGAAAGGCAAGCTACAAATAAAATTGATTGATATGATTGATCAGAGGCATCTGGTGAAACGGACCGAGTCTACAAAATATCTTCCTAGTTCGTCTCAAAGGTGCTGCTGGATTCCCTTCTATGCTAAAAGAGAGCAACACAGCCATCTGTCTGAAGACTCCATGAGAGGTTCTAGGGCTACAGTGGCTCCATCCTTTTTTAAACAGTCAAATCATTAAAAGACGTTTTGGACTTAGCCAAAGGCCAAGATTCTTAAGCAGTCAGAGTGTCAATGCTCCACCCATGCAGTTCCGTGTCCCTCCCTTTGTCTTTTTTCCGGATGAGGCGCAGGAGGCTGTCCTCTGGCTCTTGCGTGTCCAACCACAATCATTACCCGCCCCCCGCCCCACACCACTGCCGAGCCCCAGGAGAGACCCAAGTTGCTGCCACTGACCAGTGGAGGAGGGAGAGAGTGGGGCTGCAATTCACACATTGATGAACCAGCTTATCTCAAGTCAGAGGGAGAAGAAAATATAAATGAACTCACAATCCTGGGTGTACCCCACTATCCTTTCCCTTGGGAGTTACATCAGTTGAACTGCCTCCCCACTCTCTCCCTTTCCCACTTGTAAGCAGCAGGCGCCCCTCCTGGATCTTGACAATTGCGCGGGAGGGGGGAGGCGGTCATCAGACACCGAGCGGAGGGCTAGAGAACAGCACCTTGAACTCCATCCGAAAAGAGACATACGCATGTGCGCATGTCACTAACAGGACTCCAGACAAAGCGTGAGTCAAGTCTGATTCAGCAGTGAGAAAATGAGAAATAATGTCCACAGCTGAGGACCCTCTGTTTCCAGAAAGGCAGGAAACAGTATGGTTGGGAGGAGAGGGAGTTATCAACCAGCTTCCGCTCCCTGCTGTCCTGCAGAGGGGCCCTGCCCAGCAGTACAGGAAAATCTCCCTGAAACTTCCTGAGAAAAAGCATTTGAACCAGTATTTGCTATGTATGCTGGAACACACAACAAAGATCAAGCTGAGACTGATATCATTTAGCATACTAGGCTGTTTTCTGTTGCAATGTACTACCTTTCTAACAACACTTAGCTGTTTAAGTAACTTTTTTGAACAAGGCTATTTGGGCCTGAACAGGTCAAATGCCAGGCTTCTTTTTAATTTTCAACTACAAAAAGATGCCATTTCTTTCAAAGAAATTGGAGACAGCCTGAAAGAATGATCACTACTTGTGAAATGTACACGCTTCACTTTCTGGTTCTGTCCACTTGCTCAATTGTTTCAAAAACCTGCAAAGCCTGTTTGGTCAGAAGTGGCAAGAGAGGGAACAATAGACCATGGAAAAGTACATTTTTCCTCACGATGCTCTTAAAAAGATTGCTTCCCCTCATTCTTCATCATCAAATAAAATAAATAAAAATAAATCACAACTAGACCAAGCGGGCTGGCACCATGAGAAAGTCTGCATGTTTTAATCTAGAGTGCTCTTCACAGACAAACAATTTCTAAGTTTTGTTCTTATGAATCCTGACTTTAAAAATCAGATTTTTAACTTACTAACAGTTTGCCTTTCAGAAAAGGCAAATGTATCAAGGATAAAGACGACGCAATACCTAAGCTAGAAAAAAATCAGAGACTTCTATTTCTATCACTTTGATAAAGAGTCCAAATTTTCAGCAAGTGTGAAAAGTGATTTAGAGACTTGTGCTCCTCGTGCTACTCAGTGTTTTATCACCTGTTTTAAAAACAGAAATTTCTCATGCCTAAATGGCATGAAAGTTTGAATGCTCTTGGGTGATTTAATTTAAAATGGATTTTCCCAGGCAACAGTCCCACTATGAATGAGGGAGGTAGCATTCAGAGCAGCAGGATAATCCTGCATTTGTAATTAATATATTGTATTATGCAACTTATTTTGTCTTACATTAATTCTTTAAGAGGAGCCGAGGTGAACACGTTCTGCTGACTGGTAGTG
This sequence comes from Cyclura pinguis, assembly GCA_030412105.1. Classification (NCBI taxonomy): domain Eukaryota; kingdom Metazoa; phylum Chordata; class Lepidosauria; order Squamata; family Iguanidae; genus Cyclura; species Cyclura pinguis. The sequence continues at coordinate 1,204,049 of CM059607.1, forward strand.
ACATCTGCATATTTAGCAGCATCTGCACACCAGAAAGGATAATCTGGATTCCAGATTCCATTCTTCTTTGAAATGGAAAGTTGGGGGTCAGGATTCTCTGCCCACTGTCAGATTGTGTAAAATTCCATATGCACCAGTATCAGCCCTGGCTATAAAATCAGTGCACCCATGTGTCAAAAGGACAAGGCAGCTTTATGGCCAGGTGAGAGCATCTGCCCAAAATACCACAAAGCATATCTGTATCACTTGAAAGAAGCCAAAAGACTAAACAGCTTCAGGTTACTCAAGAACATGAGCCAGGTCACACAGTCCATCATACAGGGTAATGGTTGAAAACAAAAACACGAGCTCAAGGGTCATTTAGCTTGGGAAAGATCCTTTCTGATCATACGTGATACTCAGTCCAAAAATATTTTGAAGAATAAGCCTAAACAAGACCTCCTCCCCAAAACAATAACTACGACTTGGTAATACACATTTGAAACTGATGTGCTAATAATTCACAGAGTATGCTAAAAGATCTGTTGCTACTCATGTTTCTCAAAGAGACAAAAGCCATGCATTCAACTAAGCATGTCATAACAAATTAGAAACAAATATGTGAAAAAAATTTATACTTTTCAGGACAGGGATCAACAAGTGTAAAGTTGCATAATTATGCCAAGGAGTTCATTCACGACCCAAGAGAGGGGGATTTCTAGGACCATGTTACTTTAACAGAGATGAACAAGTACATAGTAAGCAATACCAAATATATATATATATGCTTCTGAACACTCAATATACATTTATCTTGGCAGCTCCACTTTGAAGCCTGCATGGAAACTTCAGGTGCTAGTTTGACTGGCTCCTGCCTGTCAGCTCTGCTCCAAATTCACATGGAAAATTCTGCAGTTGTTTGAGAGGGTTCTGAAGGAGTCACCCTAAACTTCCAGAAGGCACTGCTTCAATGGTGCTTCTGATTACTGGGAAAGATCAGTTGACAGTCACATACTAGTCATCCATTTTTAGCAAAAAAAAAAAAAAGCCTGATTAAAGGCAAGCTTCCTCTGGAAACAGGAAGATAGCCACGATCCATTCATATTTTTTGAAACTAAGAAAAATACAGGTTGCCCTATACATGTTGACCACTAGAAGAATAAAGGACACCTTGATAAGATGGGCTCAAAACTTTGGGCATAATGTGCAAATTGAGGTGTGGGGAAAAATGTGGGCTAAAGACACAAAATGTTCTTTGTGTAGCAGTTTGAAAGACAACGTATACAATATCATGTACAGCTGGTATTTAACTCCAGAAAAGTTTCAAGCAAATGCCGGGGTTGTCAGGATAAAGAAAGGTCTTTTTTTCCTATATGTGGTAGCCTTACAAGAAAGAGAAGAGTTAATGATCTAAGATTTATATGTTAATTCAAAAAATTTTATAGGAAGATTTTGCAATGTCACCAGAAATGTTTTTGTTGGGAAATTATTGGCAAAGAACTGAATACATGATATCAGTACGCATGCAAGAATGCTGTTTGCCCAACTTGGAAACTTGCAAATGGATACGGAACCATGCAAACGTCCACAACAGAATCAAGCCTATTCACACTGGTACGAGCACGTGAGATAGGGAGAATCCAAGTTTCTATGGCGCGGTAGCATATCTAGGCCCTGCTGCACCACAAATGCATGTTTCAAGCCACCTCCATCTCTAAGCTCCCATTGAGGCCATGCAGAATCTGGCTTTAAAAAGAGGACCACCAGCCAACCATGTTCAGTTATCACAGGAGAAAAAGTCTGAGTCTGTTGCTAGCTTGCAAACAAGCACTCAGGGGATGGCTGGCCACCTCCCATGCTGCTGGCTCATTCTTTTTCTCTCCAAACTGCACCTCCTACTCTTCTTAACACCAGTGCTGCTTCTTCCCACCCTGGGAAACTACAACCTTGCCTTACAGCAGCTTCCGGCCTTAGCACGCAATCTTTCAGCCTTGGGCTTTTTGTTTAGAAGCTGCGTGCGGCAGCCTCAGTGTGGCCTTGCATTCTGCAATCAGGGGTGCAAAGGTGGCACTCAGAGAACTCCCTTATCTTCTGGATTTAAAGGGTGAAAGACAAACAACAAAGCACTGTGGCAGCCAATCTCATGGCTGTGTTTCCGGACTAGAAATTATGAACCAATTAGCACTGACGCAAATTAAGGGATTCTTTCAAGACAGCTCACCGTGTTTTTAAAAACCCCTTTTAAGTGGTAAATTCTGAAAAACCACTGATTAGTGTTTAAGAGCAAAAGATGCTGGCTCAATTAGACTGAAGGCCCATGAGATGCCAGTGAGAAGCCCACAACAACGCAAGAGAACCCTTCTGCTCAAACTTCTTTTGTTGTTGTTGTTGTTGTTGTGTACTTTCAAGTGGTTTTGACTTATGGTAACCCTAAGGTGAACTTATCATACGGTTTTCTGCGGTCTGAGTGCACACGACTTGCCCAGGGTCTTAGTCCAGTACTCAAATCACTATACCACAGTCACTCTAGTTCCTTTAAAATAAGGTTAATATGCTCAGTACATCTGCGAAGCCAACCATCAGACTAAGCAGCAGAGTCAAAGGAACTCCCATTTCCAATTTATTAAAGAACTAAGTAGAAAGAAGTATGGAAACAGCATGCTGCTTTTAAAAAATGCGAGAATAAACAAGTCCTTAGCTAACTAAACTTATCAGGATCCTAGGAATGATTCACTGAATGAACTCTCAAGGGAAGGGCATCCCTGGGGTTTCCTCACACGGCTGTGAGTTTTGCTATGGTGAGAGAAAGAGGAAAAACATCTCATGTACTCTTTCTCCACACCATCTGTAATACTGTACACATTTGTCATCACCCCCCTTCACCCTCTTTCTAAAACTTGCTGAATGGGAGAGGGCACAACAGATGTGGGTCTCTGTGTGCTTCAACTCACCTGCCAACTTATGGCAAACCATGAATTCCATAGGATTTCCTTAGGCAAAGAATACTCAGAGATGGTTTTGCTCATTCCTTCCTCTGAAATAGGGCTTACAGCACCTGGTACTCGTTGGTGGTCTCTCATCCAAGGACTAATCAAGGCTGATCCTTCTTAGTTTCCAAGATCAGACAGTGTGTTGGTCTGGGGCAATTTTATCCCTCCAACCAGATCTCAGCAGGCTGCACTCCAGAAGCCTTGTCAGGGGCCACAATTTATTATTTAAAAGCTGTTATGTGGGACAGGGTTGTTTCAGGTCCCAAACACCCTTTAAAAACAGGAAGTGTCCTTCTAATCGGATCCCCTTTTCTGCATGCCTGAACATGACTTGTGTCCCGATAGCAACTAAATGCTTATGCGGCACTTCTTCAGTAGTTTATACTGGTTTTACAACCAACACAAACAGCGCTTCACCAACAAATTTTACTTCCTTGTACATTTGAATTCCCAACTCCTATATAGGTTCAAGACCGTCTTTAAACTATATGAATCACTTTAATAAAGCAAAGGAATAATTAACATGCAGAGCTGGTTTTCAAATGGTGTTTTGTCCTCAATGAGGTAAATCCCCCTTTATAAACGAAGTCTTTTAAGTCAGGTTACTGCAAATATGCACATTATGATCTCCATTTACAAACCATTAAAGATGGGTTTATGTCCTTCCAAAGTTTTTATAAGAAAATCAGCATGTTTTATTATTTGCAACCAAATAATCAGTAGTTTTATTAGAAAGTGTGTTGAGAGAGACAGAAAACTCGGCATGTTTAAGATTATGACCTTAGAACTCACCTGCACACACCTTCTCCTGATTTTACACATTGCTCTCATCAACAGATTATGAATGTTGCACAACCTATAAATGCCCATTCATTTCAACTCATTACTACAGCAACACAGCACTAAACATTTTAGAGTTCCTTGCATCCAGGTCTGTGGTGGGACTAAGTTGTTTGAAGCCATTCATGAAGTACTATGCTTAAAAAAATAGTTACAGGAACAGCAGCCCCCACCAGACTTTAATATTCAACTACTAGAGAAGTTACTGATTCATGTTCCAGCTGTACATACAGTGACAGAGACAAAGGCATGAATCATGTTAATGAGCTATGCAATGGAAAGAAAAGATCACAACAATTCCTACTACGTGCATCCGCAATTTTTTTGCTACCGGGGAAACACATTATCTGGAAAATTTCTGAGAATAATATCTGAAGCTCAGAAACAGTCCTCAGCATTATATGTGCACCTCCTCGTCACAAACACCATCCATGTTTCCAGGTGTTACTATTCACATCACAGATTTTGCAAGGCCACCTATGAGTTTCAAAAGTTAATAAAAACAGAAAATATGTGAAGGTAGTAAAACATAACCTTTTCAAGAGTTCTGTTTGAACAACCCTCCACAAGCCAACAAACCAAGCAAAGTCACAACAAAATATTAAAATTAGCAAATGTTTTAACACAATGGTTCTATATCTTTAAACCTCCAAATATTTTGGACTTCAGCTCCCAGAACTCCTCATGATTGGCCACGCTGGCTGCAGCATCTGGGAGATGAAATCCAAAACGGCTGGTGGGCCAAATGTCAAGAATCCATTAGCCACCTTGAATCCCAGTTTTGGGATTCCAGTTGCAAAGCTGAACAAATCCACCGTAAAATTCGTTTTTCACAGGCAGTGAAACCCTATCCGAAACAGGCCGAAACTCCACCCCTTGATCTGTCTTCTATCTGCAAACCTCTCTATTGTGTCTAGATTAAACTTAAAATTGTTACTTCACATGTAGTCTTCCACTTTAGATTGAATTCCACACAAATACATTACATTGTACACAGTCCACAAGGACCCGCACACCAAATAATGTCTCTTACTGCAAAACTTAAACACAGAAATGTCACCTGTTTCTCTGTAACATAAGCAACCAGGCAACTAAGTTATTTTCTATTAACAACAGAAACATTTCCTTGTTTGTGTAAAACAAGCACACAAGCACGCACAAAAAATTGCTCAGGCCACAAGAGAGTGACCACTGAAAAGGAGGCCAGGTCTGGGAGACAGGCAGTACCACGTAGATCCTAATGAATTGCATGTGCACGCACACACAAACAAGCAAGAGGAAAATCTGAAAACAAGGATCATAGAACAATGAAGTCTTTTCCTCAACGAAGACTCAAGCGGGGAAACACTAAGACACATTAAAGGATTAAGACTAACGCAGCTGTAAATGTACCTCCTGCCCACCATGTTTCTTCAGTGGGAAATTTTCAAGATTTCTCCCTTCTCTCTTTCTCTGAGATGCCACTTAGAGATTATTCGCATATGTAGCCTAGCGGTGATTCTGCCTATTTACCCTCAGGTTCACACACCAAACGACCACAAGAAACTCATCTCATTTTAGTAACACGAGTTTCTGCATCACTAGTGATCTGTGCTTGAAAATACAGCATACAGCTGAATGCACAGCATGTGGCTGGATTCACACAAAATCTGAACGCACACCTATCAGTTTCTCATGATTCTAAAAGCAACAAGACCGAGTTAGAGTCGAGGGGAGGCAAAAGCTGCTCCTTTTTATCTCAATAACCATTGTCAGCTCTAGTATAAGAGAGGGGATCAAGTGTTGAAATGTTGCTGCCTATGACACTGCCAGAGGTGTGCTCTCGGTGCAACAGCATGACTGGTGGATGTGCAGAACAACCGCTGTAGACTTTGCAACACCATGCTCAGTGTTGTCCTCCGGTGTCTACAGGTCTCACTTGCCTAGGATTGGTGTGCTTCTCCCAAACAAGCACCGTCTGCTGCCTAGCTTAAACTGGCAACTGCTGCATTGCACCAAGAGCCATCTTGCTGGGATCATCACACCGCCCCACACAGACAAGGAAATCTCACAGGAATAAGAAATCATTCTTTACTCCCCTCACATGCGTGAGACATTGTGTCTTCATTCTTTCATATTTGGTTTCTACTTCAGGGATAGGGAAGGTGTTGCCTGTGCTCACCAAATCTTTTCTGCAGCCCCCCCCAAAGCCACCCTCAGAACACCCACAAAAACCACAGTAGGCACATTGTTTTAAAAAAGGTAATTTTTGCCTCAAAATAGCCCAAACCAATGAGCTAGATGGATCAATGGCTGAGTCAGTGTAAGACAATTTCCTATACTGATAATACAAGAGCTCTCCTGTTGAGCATATAATAGCAAAACCAATGAGTTTTTAAGTGGGTGCCCTGAAAATGGCTGAGGAGCTCAATGGACCCATGAATAAACTTTGTTCTGCTAATCAAATCACAGGCATAACTTTTATTTTAACACAAGTCTTGCCTTCCTAATGCAATGAATGTGCCCATTCTGTGAGCAAAGTTCTGCAAAGACAAGTGTAACATTTATGAACGTTAACCTCAAGTCAGATTCAGCACTCATCCTGCTTCTTTAAGTACACTGCACTTTCAAGACTCCCAAATGACTCCCAATGATCTATGGACAACATTTCGAAAACCTTTGCACTAACCCATCTCAAGGTGGGGGAGACTCACAGAAGCATTAAGCTATCCACAAGTTTACCAGCAACAGGCGCACACAATTATTTGTCCATCATACCAAAAAAGGGCGAAAGCACCCACTAACCTTTCTGCTCATATACCGACAACGTTTGTCACCAAAAATACAAATTATTGCCAAAGTGTAAAACTTTTGAGGTTTCAATTTAAACACAAACATTTCCTTTGTACTGATGAGGTCCTAGAACTAAGAAAGGAACAGTGCTCAACACTCTTCTCATATATTTCTTACAGAATGGTACCACCTGGATGGTTGTGGTACTAACAGAAAATGTATAAGCAGATGTCAAAGGACAATTAGAGATCACCTGGAACATTGTCACAAAGCCTGTGTTGCAAAAACTCTTGCAGAGGAAGCCAACTTCACCCTACTTGCTGGATCCTAATCATGCCACATCAGAGCTTAAGCTATATCTTACCAAGTCTAATGATGACCTTTGCCGTTGTGTGCCTTTAAGTTATTTCTGACTTATGGTAACCCTAAGGCGAACTATCACAGGGTTTTCTTGGCAAGGTTTGTTCAGAAAGGGGTTGCCTTTGCCTGAGGCTGAGAGAGTATGACTCCCTTGAGGTCACCCTGTGGGATTCTATGGCTGAGAAAGGATTCGAATCCTGTTCTCCAGAGCCATAATCCAGCACTCAAACTGCTACATCATGTTGGCTCTACCTATGACCTTGCTCCAGTGTATTTTGCATAGGTGAACTACACTACATGACATAAAACTGAAATTAGAGCCCACAGGTAAACTTGTATTCAAAACCGAGTTCCGACTATTTCTTCCCCTCCAGTGGAGTTAGGTCACCCTTTTCATGCACTGAACTATTGGCCATATAAAGACATAATGATAAGCCAGGAAACCACTGGAAGGTAACAAACGGTACATGCTACCAAACCTGTCCCACTAGCATCAGGAGATACTTAAAAAATCAAAGAGCTTCACTCCCCAGTTTATGACCATCTGGACATAGTAGCAGCTGGCTTGCTTCTGCCCTTACCCCATAACAAGGCAGAGGAAGAAACTATAAATCTAACAATGTATTCATTATTTGGCTTGTTGGGAGAAAGTGCTAGTGGCTGACAGATTCAGACAACCTGATAAACAAAAGCAGGAGTAACTAGGTGATGCGCACCAGAATGTTACTCCTATGTGCTTGGAAAGCCAGGGTTCTTATGGTTCCCTGACTTATTGTGCTTGAATGCTGATACTGTACAGCAGTTGTGTGTAGTGAAGAGTTATACTTCACTTCAAAACAACTGCATTCCAAGGCCACTTCATATACAGTGCATGTGCAGCTGCGCATCTCTCTGGCTCTCCTATCCTTAGGTACAGGTGCCTGTATCTGACTGTACACGAACTTGTCTTATGCTTGTGGCACATGCATCTTCCAACACATGCTACACCTTTATGGCTGGACTCCCACAATCCTCTTTGCCCAGACATATGGAAGATCAACTCTCACGTTCATTCACCCTACGCAGACTGTCTCCACATACTCAATCTGCCAAAGAAGAAAGCAGCAAGCAACCCTAGAATCATAGAATCATAGAAATGTAGAGTTGGAAGAGACCACACAGGCCATCCAGTCCAACCCCCTACCATGCAGGAATACCCTCAAAGCACTCCTGACAGATGGCCATCCAGCCTCTGCTTAAAAACCTCCAAAGAAGGAGACCCCACCACACTCCATTGAGGCAGCATACTCCACTGCCGGACAGCCCTGACTTCAGGAAGTTCTTCCTGAGGTTCAGGTGGAATCTCCTTTCCTGCAGCTTGAATCCATTGCTCCTTGTCCTGGTCTCTGGAGCGGCAGAAAACAAGCCCTCTCCCTCCTCTACATGGCATCCCTTCAAATATTTAAACCTGGCTCTCACGTCCCCTCTTAACCTTCTCTTCTGCAGACCGAACATACCCAGCTCTCTAAGTCTATCCTCATAGGGCTTGGCTTCCAGGCCTCTCACCATTTTGGTCACCCTCCTCTGGACCTGTTGATCCAAGGAACTGTTTGCTTCCCTTTTCACTCCAATAGAAATGGTTCTGCTTGTAGTTGTAAAGACACAGAGGAGCAGAGAAAACTTGCGCAGGATACAACCTGTCCCCAGGAGCACATAAGCACAGCCACACACATTATGGCTCATTTGCTTTAATGCCATTACAGCCTCCCCAACTGACACCATCAGATTCTTTACACCCCTCCAAGGATGTATTTGAACTGCCGAACAAGTAAACATGTAGTATTTCAGGTATCACGAAACAAGCGTTATTCATTCACAGAGTATTTTCTGACTGAACTTTTCTGACATCTTTTTCATTGTCACAAGTTCTCCTTGAAGTGCTGGCCCTGTACCCTTTCACAAAACAAAGAGAAACCTGAAACAAAGAAAACAAAGAGAAACCTCTCTTGTTTAAAGCCATTCACTGCCTTCATGGCAGCAACAGGATGTGAATCCACATTTTGCAATTCCAAGTCACTTCATACTGATCCAAAGGTAATTTCCCTAAATTAATGTCATACCACACAAATATCTGGTGCCATTTCCATCTGTAACACCAGGATTCATACCACTTGGCTTGCTATGTTGCTTCTAAATCACTGCACCAGTTTACCCAGGATGCAATGGCACAGCTACCTGCATATCCTCTTTCAGAAGCATTTTTTGATAAAGCAGCATACCCCTCACAGCAGAGGTGGAAATCATGTAGCCCTCCACATAATGCCGGACTGCAGCTCCCAGCATTTCTCACCATTGGCTATACTGACTAGTATTACTTGCACTTCCATTCTAACAACATCAGAAGGGTTGCATGATTCCCACCACTAACTGAGAAATTAACTATTACAGAACGAGCTATTTAGCACACACTTCAGCACTTGGGTGCACATGCTTAGAAGCAAACCTATATACGCTTGTATTGCATCTAACCTCAAACAGAACACAGGAGGCTAACAAGCAAAATATGTGCACATACCACATAACATGCATTGAAATAAGAGCACTAATAAACAAATTACTTTCCGTGTGCCTTACAAATGGATGCCTGCATCTGCTGAAAAGATGAATACGCTATTGCTAATTTGCTATTTAAAAATCTACTAGAATCCTTTGTATCTGAAAACAGATTTGGTGTAAGTAATTCTTCATTTGGAAGATAAAACCTGGCTTCCTCAGACTTCTGCCTTCTGAATCAAAAGTGACAACACACCTACACAAAGGATGAAAGAGCTGATGTCACAGTTTGTCAGAAACGGCAACAATCAGAAAACTAGCAAGAACATTTCAACTGCTCAGAACACTCTATTGGTGCCCTAAAAGCCACCATTGTTGAGCAAGGGAGTTTCAAAGGGAGACTTCAGCATGAAAGACAGAACTCCACTTTCTCAGAAGCTCTATTTCTATCATCTGTGGGTTGAACTGAGATTATAAAGTTCTCATCCCACTATACATGGATCTAGCTTAACAATGGCAAGATGTTCTTGTAACCAGAAACACTACTGCTTGTGCTAATCTTTGCTGCAACCATTCAGTTAGGCTTTCACGTCATTGTTACTCTCTGTTCATTTTGCATTTCATTTCCCTTAACACCTTTCCAAAACACACATTTGTATGTATATATGCCTGCCAATCTGTGAGTAACACTCCATGCATCTGATAAAGTGGACTCATAAAAACTTATGGGATAGTAAATCTGTTAGTCCTTAAGGCTCCACAAGACTGTTGTTTTTTCTCGCAACAGATTAACACAGCCACCTCTATGGAAATAGCCTGGGAAACAGGTTACCAAAAACAATGAGCCCTGGTCTAAGCCATATTATCAGACTACTTTGTTTTCTGCAGCTAAAAAACATTCAGCGTGATGCCAAAATGACCAAATGAAGCAAACATGATTTTACACTACTGGCATTGAATACTGCTATGAAATGTACATATCTACTCACTCTTTACTGCTGTGAAGTACACCATTCAAACTTTATGAAGCAATCAGATTTATCAGATTAAGTTTAAATTTAATGCCTAAAATCATAATCCCACTGTGAAGTTCAAGTAATAAAGAGAAAGAAAAGTCAAGTGAACTGAGAGAGAAATTTGAACTGTGGCTTTTTTGCTTGTTGTGTATTAGAAAGGAAGAAACTGCAGGAGTTTCATGAAAATTCAATCACATCAGACCATAAAAGCCAAGAGAACTCAACTTCTTTTCCATACTCAGGCTCATACAGCATTTAAAACACAGCAACTCTACCAGTGCTGATACTTTACACTCGTAAAAATAAAACTTTTAGAACATATTTTACTGGAAAGTAACCTTGGGATTGGGTGAAATACCATTAGTCATTCAAAGAAAATACATATACTGCACTCTTGATTTTCAAATGATCAACCATTCATCAACAGAGACATCACTGCTATGGTTGTTCACAAGACAGTGATAAATTGCTACAGCAAATGATTTAATGGCTTCTAATATGTGCTTAACAGCCAAAGAAAGCCACCAAAAAGCACACAGCTATATAACGGGTAGGACTATTCCCTGTATTAACCAATTAAAAAGGTGCTCCTATATCAATGTTAAGATTAGTCCAACCTAAAAATGTAAACCAATACAGATCTGGCTTCAACAGCTTCAAGTATGGGGCTTATGTTTAACCCAAGCAAACAAGGAACCCATTTTAAGCCCTGCACTTCCAATATCTGTTTGCACTGGAGGACAGTTCTATGGAACGGCCAGCCTAACTTCAGCCTGCATTCCAGTAATGGGTCTCTGTCCTGTCAGTCAAAGAGCAAAGGCAGTGGACAATGACTAGACACACTAATCTGCTTTCAGAAGATCAAGGTGAAAGCCTTCTCCCAGCATACCCAAAGGCTGTATGTTGACAGAGGGCTCCTGACTTACTCTATATATTGTCTTTTTCTATGTTATAGACAATACAGAACCAGTGTGATGTAGTGGTTGGAGCGTTTGACTATGAGGCTGGAAAACAGTTTGATTCCCTGCTCGGCCATGGAAAGCCACTGGGTGACCATGGGCATGTCACACACTCTCAGCCTCAGGAGAAGGCAAAGGCAAACCCTTTCTGAACAAATCCCCATGATAGGGTGGCCTTAGGGCAGAGCTTTCCAAACTTCTTATGTTGGTGACACACTTCTTTAGACATGCATCATTTTGTGACACAGTAGTTCAGTTTTACTAGCAAACTGGAGCTTAAACTAACCCATTTTAAGAGACACAGACACATACATAAATTGTAACAAAATGTATGGGGACACAACATATCCCATGAAAACCTTTCATCTATTTTTAAAAAAATTTTTAAATATGTGATTTATAAATAATAACCTACATTTCCAAGATTGTAGGTGACACATCTACACACTTCAGGTGACACACTAACATGTCATGGCACATTATTTGGAAAGCCCTGCCTTAGGGTCACCACAAGTCGGAGACAACTCGAAGGCACACAATACCAAGCACGGCAGGCCTCCTCAGCTTCTACCTTTTCAAAACACAATCAGGAGGTTAAAAAGGGCCTTTAAGACAGACTGGAACATTTAAGCATGAGCTTTTGTGTATTTTGTGACACCTTGTGCTTATATAGTTCAGTCAGTCTTAAACACATTGCTACTTTCTCCTCTCTCTCTCCCCTTTCCTTCTTATGCTGTAACAGGCTAACACAGCTTTTTGAAAACTGGCAAAATTAGAAGATAGAAAAAAAGAAAAAGAAACAAAAAAGCATAGGGGGCTTGATGTGACCCTCCTGGTTTGTTCAAGGTAGGGAAATAAAAGCAGGGCCTTCCCTTCCCACCCACCCCCAGCTTGTCTCAAAGTCACAGCAGCTGAGAGTAGATCTGAAAGCCAGTGAAACAAATTATTTCGGCTCCCCAAGGAAGGGCAGACCAACTAAAAACCTTCAGTCCGAAATTCTCAATTCACGGCACAAGTTTGCAGGACGTCATTCAGATCCGGGCATGCCACGAACATGCTATACACGTCTTGCTGAGAATTCCATCGAAATGCAACTACAAATGTTCTTTGCTTCATACGTAATTCATAGCTCTTAGACTCTACGTCGGCTAATGACTGAAAGAGTTTTGTGAATCATTATTTCCTTCGAGACTCCCTTACTTGTTACTGCCAGTCAAAGACAATAAAAAAACCAGTGGCACTCCTGAGAAAGAGGCACACAATGCAGTTGGCCCAGAGGCCGTCCTGCGTGCTTTCCTCCTGGGGAAATCTGCGCCAGAAGCAACAGCATTCCCCTGCAGGGGTGTGTGTGTGCGCACACGTGTGAAGGGGACCCTCTCCTGCACCCTTTGGGTGCAGGAGAGGGTCCCCTTCACACGTGTGCGCACACACACACCCCTGCAGGGGCATGCTCTCTCTCTGTCTCTGTCTCTCTCTCTCTAAAAATAAATAAACAAAGGCCGGCGTTTGCTTGCTTGCTTCCTCCCTTCCCCGCCTGTTTTCCTTCTTTCTTTCTTTCCTTCCACCCGGAGCCTGTTGCAGGGCCGGGTCACTCTCCCACAGGAAGATGCATTGGAATCCCACGCAGGCGCAGTCCGGCACGGCCCCGCACGGAATTTGCCCACCTTTCTCTAATAAAATAAATAAATATATCTACAGAGAGGAATAGCCGGGAAAATACGGGAACGGGTGGGGGAGGAGACGAAGCGTGTGGGGGGGGGCAGGGGGGCGGAATTCCAAAAATCACACAGTAAAAATTAAAAATACACCCAAGGCTTTGACGCCCGGATTCTTCTTCTTCGCCGCCCCGCCCCGGGCAGCCCGAAAGATTGGGGGGGGGTCGAGGAGGCTCGCACGGCCCCCACCCCAAGACCCCCTCCCCCCCGCCCGGACCCCTCCTCATGCGGCGGCGGCGGCCGGAGACCCTCCCTCAGACCGAGACGAGCCGCCCCCGCCGCCCGGCCAGCGCCCCGGCGGCTCCCTCACAGGGGCGGCGGCGGCGACGAAAACGACGAGGCGGGCTTCCCTCGCAGCCGAGGGCCCGGCCAGACCAAGAGGCCTGGAAAAGCCCCCTCGGGCCTCCCCTTCGCCCGCCCTCCGCCGGGGCATGGCAGGCCTCTGGCTGCCGCCGCCCTGAGGAGCCTCCTCAGGCCCGGCCGAGGGGAAAACGGCTCGCCGTGGGCTGCCTCACCGGCCCTCCGCGGCTGACGGGAAGCCTCCCCCCGGCCCGCCACGACGCTCGCCCACGGCTTACTTCGCTCGGAGATCCTCGGCGACGGAGCGAGAGGAAGCGGCGGCACTCCGGAAACACCGCGGCGGGAGCGGCGGAGGCAACACTGGCGGCGGCGGCGGCGGCGGCGGGGAGCCTCCTCAGCCCGGCGCCGAAGGGAGGGGCCTGGGGGGCGGGGCGGGGCTTGGGAGCGGAATGACAGGCGGGAGAGGAGGGGCGGGGCCAATCGGGAGACGAGGCTGAGGAGGGGCGGGACAGGAGAGGCCCAGCCCGCTGGGGGCGGGGCTTAGGGGAGGTCTGACAGGAGGGGAGGGACCAATCGGGAGAAGGTGCTTTGGAGGAGAGGGACGGGCCCAAATCTGCAAGGGGCGGGGCTCGGGCGGGAGAATGGCAGGTGGAAACCACCGGTGTGGTTCCGAGGGGGTGACGAAGGCTGTATAGCGGCTGACGAAGCGGGGGCAAAGGCTGCCAGGGGCGGGGCTTAGGCGGGAGAATGACAGGCGGGGAGGAGGGAACGACCCGGGGGCGGGGCCTCGTGGGAGGCGGTGCTTCAGCGCGCGAAGAGAGGGGAAGGTGGAAAAGCTACTAGGAGGTGGAGCTTAGGTCGGCCGTGACAGGGAGGAAGGGGCGGGGCTTAGGCGGAGCTTGATCGGCAGGTGGAGGGCGGGGCCAATCGGCGCCCGCGAGGGTGAGTGAAGCAGCGCGAAAGCGCTTCAGCTCCTTAGTGCAGACGGCTGGGCGGTCCTGAGTCTCTCGTTTAGCGTGCAAAATGCCACTTGAGTCCAGTCCGGAAAGAAAGGCGGGAAAGGCCACACTGGGAGGCTACCAGCAGCGGCAGCATCCCCCAGGAGGAAAGTGGCCTTTTCAAGCTCTCTGGATCTCACCCGGAGGAGCTGCTGCGCATCCAAGCCAGCAAGACCGAGCCACGGGCCCCGATGGGGCGAGCGAAACCCAGGAGCCCTGCTGGCAGGAGCACGCCAGGGGGTCGTGTGTGCACGTGCCTTCATCTGTCGCCTTATGGCAACCGCATGAGCTTCGCAGGGTTTCTTAAGCAAGGAATGCACAGGTGTGTTTTTGTCAGTTCCCTCCTCTGAAATGCAGCTATCTCCCATCCAGGTACTAACCAGGGCTGGCCCTGCTTAACTTTCAAGATCAGACAAGATCTGGTGCCTTCAGGGTATTTAGGCACCACTCCGCAGTACGCAAGGACACATCCAGAAGTCATACCCAGACTTGAGTTCTGTTTGCAGTTTTCTAAAACAGTGCCGTCCGGCCTTCCCGGGGTGTGTGTGAAAACTGGCCCTTGGACCCTCCTGGGTGCCCACACCTGGACCACGACCCATGGGCTCAATGGCAGCTCATGGCTCCTGCGTCAGTAAGGTGGTGAATCCACTCCACGTTTTAATGCCTGTTTTACAGGAGCTATCCAGTGTGCTGATCCATATTTCCCAATAGGTTCAGCACCTTGGAGAGCCCAGGTTAAAACCCAGAATGGATTCTCTGTCCCACTGACAGGGCACCCCCAGCCACCCCTGACCTTCTCCTGTGCTAAGATGACTACCTATGAGCCAGCCACCTGAGTGTGCCTTTTGTTTGCAAGAGAGCAAGTTGAGCAGTGGCACATGCAGAGAAGTCAGCAGCAGCAGTAAGGAAGGAGCCAGTAACTTCACTGCGTTCAGAGCGGCAGCTCAATCCAAGCAGAGGGGCCGTAGGCCACAGCCCAGAGCAGTGAATCATGTAAAGATGCAGCAGGCAGACCCCTCTCTGGGAGGATGCTTTGGGATTCAATTTACCACCCAATGTAGCTTCCGTTTACCTCTTTTTCTTTCATTTCTAGCTTTGTTAATGTAAAAACCACTGGGAGTCCCTCCATTTTTGCTCCTTGCCCCCCCTCACACCAGGCAAGGCACCTCTTGTGTTCTAAGCAGGGAGGGAAATCCAAGGAACAGTTGGGTTATATACAGAATGGGGAAAGCAGCTACCATAGGTTTGTTTCTGCCTATTACCCTGGATATTCCTTGGAGAACTGAATCCATATTCTGCCTGCATCTCTTCCACCTTAACACTCTTGCTAGGCAGATCCTGAGCAGGTAAGTATACCTTTTTAGTAACGAGGGTGCAGTGAAGTTATCTTTCAAAAGCAGCATACAGAGCAAGAGTTCAGTCACTTTACCAATGAAAAAGTACAGTTTCTAGTTATTTTGGAAAGTTACTTTTAATGTCCATCTATAGTTACTTTTTTCAACATTTCAACAAGTAATGGCAACATGTCTATTTCTGAGCACAAAGTAAGACAAAGGAATGACTTTGAAAAAGTAACCTTCCAAGCTCTGTACAGGCTCAGTTCTACAGTTTAACATTGAGCCAACCTTTGTTCCTCCTGCCACCACTCCCTTGCATGATGAAGAGATCTGTAGGTTTCATAAATCTGCCAACAATTCTGTTTATTCAACAAATATTTATCTTGGTCCTAATAAATGCAGTGTTTCACTATGAATTTTGGATTCTGCTTGTTCTAATGGACGAGCACGGCTTTGTTTGGTCCACATTTATTTCTTGCAACTCTCACCCTGAGAATTTTGGAGCAAGTGAATTGAAGCCTAGCTTGCTCTCCCAGAAGCCTGCTTTCTGACAACACTGGTGTGTGCCCATGGATGGACCATTCTTTTAAAAATAAATGTCACAAATAATCTTTTCCAGCCATCAGGACAGGAAATGCCCCATTGTTCAGCTGTCCCAGTCAGCTCACATCCCATTTCAGATAAGTGGCTTTAAGTTATTTGTTGCTAGACTAAAAACTGCTGACTGGTGGTTGTACCTCAAGGGTATGAATAGCCAGCTATTCAACACATACTGCCCTGCTCAGCAAGTAGTTTTACCACAGAGAAACTTTTGAGGAAGGGGGGATAAGTGAAAGGCCAGAAAGCTACACAGAAGCATAAAAGTAGAGAGAGTTGAAAGGGTCCCAAGGGTTATCTAGTCCAACTCCATCCATGACAAGCTCTGTGCTTCAGCTGTGTTTTGTTTTAATTTGCTGCAAGCTGCCTTGGGTCCCATGCTGGGAGAAAGACAGGCTATTCAATCAATCAATTAGTAAATATAAGGTGGCCATCCAATGTGTTTAAAAACTCCCAGGAAAAGAGTGTGAAGTCATCATCTCCTGTGATCACTCCCAAAGCAGGATTACTTGCCATGTTCATCGGTGCCACCTCTCCCTATGCACTCTTATCTCAGACAGCACCTTATCTGGGCACTAGATTTTGACTTGGAAACCATTTGCTGATCCCATAGTGGGCAGCCAGGTGAACCCATGAGAAATAGCTGCATCTTAACTCCTTTCTACCAAGCAAATTAGCCCTAATTCTCTTCCACCCAAATACATTCTTGGTTTGTAGAATGGGCAAGGCTTGAACAGGAAAAAGGAGGAATTTTAAGTAGTTACAGTCAGTTAGGTTATCAGTCAAGTTGGAAATTTTCTAAAGTAAAGAAGCAACTTAATTAAATGTATGGGAGTTTTTTACTAAGATGATTGATTTTAGCATTGGCTTGTTTTCAAAATTAAGTTATTAATTTTGGGATTTAGGCCAAAAATTAAAGGCACTATCCAAAAGTGCTGAACCCTTTCCTCCGAAAACAGGAGGGTGTGGTGGTTTGAGGGTTGGACCAAGACTCTGGGAACAGGGTTCGAATCCCTGCTCAGTCATGGAAACCCACTGAGTGACCCTGGGCAAATTACTCTCTCAGCCCCAGAAGGAGGCAAAAGCAAGCCCCTTCTGAACAAATCTTGACAAGAAAACCCCATGATAGGGTTGTCTTGGGGACACCATAAGTTGGAAATGACTTGAAGGCACACCAAAACAACAGCAATAACCTACAAGAGAGTCAGCACGGTATTGTGGTTGGCATGTGAGACTAGGACTCCTAGTGACTGAGGTTCAAATGCTCACTCATTGACATCCACTGGGTGACCACTCTCTTAGCCTCAGAGGAAGGCAGTGGCAAACCTCCTAAGGGTAAAGCATAAGAGCCAGCACTGTGTGGTGGTTTGCATGTTGGGCTACAACTCCAGGAGACCTGAGCTGGAATCCCTGATCACCCATGAAAACCTATTGGGTGCCCTTGGCCAAGTCACACTGTCTCTGAGCTCCAGAGGAAGACCAGGCAAAATCTGCTCTGAATAAATCCTGCAAGAAAACTCTGGGACAGGGCCACCATCAGTTGAAATCAACTTGAAATAATACGTAACAGCAATGGATAATCTACAAAACAGCATTTTGAAGGTATGAGCTGAATGAGGTTGCAGACACACAAAGCCTACAGTGGCAAACAAAAGGAGCAGTCTGAATATTGTTAATCATTGGAAAATGATCCCTTGAGAAGTTGTTATCTTCATTACTTTATACAATTCAGCGATTCTGCTGTCTAGGAGCTCATTTTCTGCTCATTTTTCCGTTTCCAGAATGAAGACATTAACAAAAAAAAAAAGCCTCTTGCACAAAACCCCCGCAGAACTGCAGTTTGTGAAATGAAGTCTGGAAAAGTCATTTGCAAGAATTTTGGATTTCTGGAAGAGTCTAGGCATTTCTGAGCACTTTGCTTTGGGTGACTAAGACACTGTTAGGTCTCTGAGTATTCCTTCCCCAAGAAAACCCCAGGAAAGCCATAGGGTCACCATAAGTTGACAGGTAACGTGAAGGCACATAAGGAAGTAGGGGTGTGTGTGTCTCTGCCAAAACGGTAAAAGGCTTACCCCGGGACAAGGGCACCAAACGGGCAGAAGGGTGTCCTGCCCTGACATCTGCTGGCTGAAATGGAATCCTGCACCCAGCAAGGGTTCTCCTACGGAATCCCAGGGCAGCTGTGGAGTACCACAAATTTGTGGCTGTCGCTTGATCATCAGCCACAACCTTTAAAGCTGGAGTGGGGATCTGTGGGATGTCTCAGAGGGGCACCTTTTGCTCCTGGAAGCCTGTTGGGGGGGGGGGCACACAGACTCTCAAAGAGCAGAAGTGGTTGCTTCCTGGATTTGGAAAAAAATACATTATTGTTGAAAACAGTTGCACTGGTGCTGCTGATGATGTTGGACTTGCAACCTATTTACAAGGTGAATTTCTGCCTTTGGAGGGTCCCAGGAGAGGCAAGTTCTCCCCTCTTTTTGCCCAGAAAAAAAAGGGAGGGACCAAGGGCCACAAAACAGCCCTGGGAGCCAAGTGATGTCCCGGGTTCTATCTTCCCCACCCTTTGGGATAAATGGGAAGGGACTGCTACTACAATACATGAACCTCCCATAGCTAAATACATTTTAGTTTTTACATATATAATTTAGTATAATTTAATATATAATTTAAATATTAAAGAAATAAACGGCATATTAACAAATGAGGCTACCTTTTTATTTAAAAACAGGAGCAGGAATAAGTACTGGAAAGCACACGTAATAAATCAGCAGAAAAAAGGAGACCAGGCTCCATGTGTTTATAGATGGTTCAAGTTTATTCTTTAAAAAGTCCAATGTGTTCTGACCTGTTTATAAATTAATTGGCCTTCAGGGCTATATTAAAAGCAAACATAAATACATATATATCATTTTTACAATCTTATAACAAGGAACAACACACATATTTAAAATTATACAATATTTCCAAGTTCACATAGTGAAATATACTATTTAAAGCACAAATTATATACATACCATAAATCCAATTTACAACAGAAATTTCTGGAGTTGCTGCTGCACTCTCTTTAAGAACCAGACCAATATGCAATAAAGAAGACAAACTACAACTTTTTAAAGTTGTTTATACACTTCCTCAGACAGTCAGAAGCAAGGATAACTTTTTGGGATTCTAGGCTAAACTTTAAAGAAATTGTCTTATGTATTAAGCCCTACCCTCATCACAGATTCAGTACCTTGGACAGCTCCTTCAAACCTGGAGTGGATTCATCACCCCCATTGGTACAAGAGTCACCAATTGCCACGAGTCTGAGGTATGCCATGAGAAGAGCACCCTCTGACATACATGGACTTGATATCCAGTACTTACCATTCTTCCAGAACTGCGATTCAAGGTAGCTTACATCAAGTACTGATAAAAGCAGCCATAGAAGGAAATACACCGAAAACACAAAAGTAAGAATGCTAAAATAAATAACATAAAACACTATTGAGTTAAAAGCCAATGTTAAAATGTCATACATGAATTAGTAGCAGTAATAATAAATAATAACAACAATTACTACTTCACGTGTGACATTTTAAAACTGGCTTTTAACCCAATAATGTATTATTATTATTACTATTACTATCTTACTATATTGTTGTTGTTGTTATTACTCCCTACCCACCTCTCCCTATGGATTGAGGTGGGGAACAACAGATTAAAATAGAGCAACAAATAGACACATAATGCTGTCAAAAACATGACCACCAATTGAAAATGCTAATCAGTTGGAAGAGCATTAACATTGGTTTTAAAAGTATACATATTAAAAACATCTCATAATATAAAAACTCATAATTCAAAAGCTATCTGGATAAGCCTGCTGGAAGTAGAGAACCAATCCTCTTTCACAAAAGACTCTCAGTTGCTAAAATCTTACTAGAATAATGGGTCATTGTTTTTACCTGCTGGCAGAAGGGTAACAATATCGGGGTCAGTCTAGCCTCCTTCATCGGGACATTCCAGAGCTTGGGAAGATCCTCTCTTTCATCCTCACCAAAAGTTTCTGTGAAGACAGTGAAGAAGGGGTTTGGATAGGCGTTTTTCAGAGGTGCTGTAGTGGTATATTCTTGCATTCTTGCAGGGGGTTGGACGGGATGGCCTTTCTGTTTCTTTACAACTCTTAAGATTCTGTGAGAAACTATTGCATATATAATGGCTGCATAGACTGTCACCAAATCTGGATAGTATGTTTGGGATAGAGAGCCAGCATGATGTAGTGGTTTGAATGTTGGACTGTGACTCTGGGGATCAGAGTTTGAATCCCTGCTCAGCCATGAAAACCCTCTGGGTGACCTTGGGCAAGTCACATTCTCTCAGCCTCAGAGAAAGGCAAAGGCAATCCGCATCTGAACAAATATTGTCAAGAAACCCTGTGACAGGTTCACTTTAGGGTTTCCATAACTCACAAATGACTTGAAGGCACACAACACACTTACACAGTGGGACTGAGAGAAAGGTCTCCCCTTAGGATTTCAGCAGAAGGGGCTGGTTCCTACAAGAGAATCTGTTCCTTCAGATGATCTGGATCTAAGTCATAAAGGGAGTGGCATAAAGGGAATGGAGAATCCACTGCGACTTTTGGTCTGAAGCGAGCTACACATGGATAGTTCCTTTAAAGTCCTGACTTGGTAGCTCAAGTGGATTCAATGCCCCAGCAACATGGAAACTACCAGTCACCAATGCATAAAAGCCATTATAACCAGTGCTTCTAATTGTTGCTGGAAACAGACAGGTAGCCAGTGAAGCTGTCTTGACAAGGGATGTCTAGGTCAAGTGACAACAGGGGAATAAAACAGAGCCATGAAGGACCCCACAGGCCAACAGCCACGATTTTAAACAGGAACACGAGACTGCTGGAATCTTACAGGCTTTCTCTCAGGCCATTTCCACACTACACTCTTACAGCGCGATTATTCCATTTTCAACATCCTACGGAATCCTGGGTTGATTCCACAGGATGTTGAAAGTGGAATAATAGCACTATAACAGGCTAGTCTGGAAATGGCCTGAGTTCCACAACCATGACAGGTATGTCTTACAGCAACCCTAAGGTGAATCTGTCATGCGGACGGGGGGGTTCCCTGGCAAGATTTGTGCAGAGTTCTGGAAACCAAGTCCTATGCAAAATGGCCGAGGGAGCTGGCATGTTTTGCTTGGACAAGTCTGAGAGGTGATAAATGATAGCCATTTGTAAATAACATGGTGCTTAAATAGGGTGCCTGAAGGTGCCCTTAACTGCATATCTACACATCTAAATCTTTCAAATAATGTGTCCCACTAATGTATATGAATGAAAAAATAATTGGGGTTCTACCCAGGGCTCTTTGAAGCGAATGTTGTGTCCACCACATAGCCTTTATGTTAAGTCAGTCTGTCCCAAGCACTGAAGTTACTATTGTGCATCTTCATTTCTTACTTATGTCCACCCTTGGGTGTGTGATAAAAATAACAACAAAATACTCATTCTCAAAACTAGAAATTCCCCTTCTCCAGTCTCAGATCAAAAGCCTCTGAGATCTCCATTCCCTAGAAATGAGAGGGTCACATAGGCTGAACCAATGAAGAGCTTTTATGCTGTGTTTTTAAACATCTAGACAAGGGAGCTTCCTCCTTGATTTGCAACTGTTAATTACATCCCTTGTTTAAGGTAACAGACTCTCCAAAGCAAGCACACCCTGAAGCTCCTGCTGAATTACCTCATGCTATCCGAAACTGATAAACAGATTAGGACTGTTTGGAAATGTTGACAGAAGCCAGGCAGAGAGGATGTGCTTTGAACTAAGTATCCATTACTGTTTTCTGAATGTTTACATGAGAAAACCCACTTGTTTTGCTTAGCTGGGAAAATGTGCTTTTGTCTCACTTTGGACCTAAACAAGGTCCGGACCTATTTCTGCTGCAGAAACAAACCTTTCCTCGCTCACCTTGCTTTGCTAATCCGGACAACGAATCGCACTCTTGGGACAACCGAACTTATCACGAGGCTTTCTTGGCAAGAACCGATCAGAGAGGGGTGGCCTTTGCCCTCCTCTGAGGCTGAGAGAGTGTGACTCGCCACCTCGCGGGTTTCCACGGCCGAGCAGGGATTCAAACCCTGGTCTCCAGAGTCGCGCTCCAACGCTCAAATCACTACACCACTCGGTTTTATCTCCACCACATGCTTGCCATTCAGCCGCTGCCACGGTAAGCGCGCCAGGGCTCCGCTTGCCATCCTGGGATTTATAGTTTACTAGCCCTGAGGCGCAGGTAGAAGCGTGGAAAGGAAGAGCCCCTGAGAAGATGGCCTCCTTCTGCGGAGGAGGCGGGAATAGGCCCCGGGCGCGCAGGGCGCCTTGGGAACCGTAGTTCCGGGGAAGCCAGGGGCAAGCGGCTTACGGCGGCGTTCTAACTACAACTCCCAGCATTCCACGGCGGCGGCCGTTCAAGTAGTAGGCCCGAACCAGAGAACGGTTAGGCAGCAACTACCGAGAAGGGGTTTCAGCGCGGAGAATTCTACACAGGGAGAGGCCTGAACGGCCGAGGCGGCGGCGGCCTGACAGGAATCCTCTGAGGCGCCGCCAGGGCTCCGGCCGCCGCCTGCCCGCCGCCCCCGCCCCTCGCTCCCTCACACCCGCCGGGAGGACGGCCGAGGGTGGAGCCGGGCCGGGCCGCGCCTCCTCCGCTCCCTCCCTCCCGCGGTGCGGCGGCCTCTCAAAACCCCGCGCTCCGCTCGCCTCGTCTCCTCCGCCGCTCGGCTTCCTCCGCGCCCGCTTTCCCCGCCGCACACCGCGCCCGGCCCCATGCCTCTTACGAGCAACCCGGCCTTCCAGAAGCTCCTGGAGTGGTACAAGGGCCACGCCGCCCAGCTCGTCCTCCGGCAGCTCTTCGAGGCCGACAAGGACCGCTTCCGAAAGTTCAGGTCAGCGCCGGCTGACGCGGGACGGGGTTTTGTGCGGAAGGCGGAAGGCGGGGAGGAGGCGGGTTGAAGGGAAGAGGGTGCCGCGGTGTTCCGCACGTGTGAACGCGCGCGATTGGGGAGGAAGACGCGTGTCGGGAAGGGAGGCGGCCCGCAACGGTTCGGCGGGCGCATTCCCTCGCCTCGCCTCGCCGCCGCCTGCCGAGCCGTTGCGGGCCGCCTCCCTTCCCGACACGCGTCTTCCTGGGTCGGGGAGGGCGGCTTTGCAAGGGTCCGGCGCGTGCGAGCGCGCCCTTTGCTCTCGCGCTCTGCCAAAGGCGAAGGTGGAGGGAGGGCCTTTGCGACCGCGCCGCGAGAGGAAGAGGCAGGGAGCACCGAGGATTTTCCTGCACGTGGGAACGCGCGTCGCGTGTCCTGCTCCTTCGGGTTGCGGAACAGAACGGGGAGTTGTGGGCGAAGGTGATCCCGGAGGTCGGGAAACAAAGAGGGGAAAGGAGGGAGGCGTCGGGCTTTTGGCAGAGGGGGTCTGCCTTTGGTTTCCTGTGAGGCCGAGAGAGCGTGACTCGCCCGGGCAAAGCCGGGAGGAAGGTTTGCAAAGACCCGGCCTGATCGGGGAAGAAGAGCGAGCGTTCGAATGAGCGGGAGCCGGCGGGGGGCTCCTCCCCGTCCCGCGCGAGGCCGTGCCCGGGGCTGCCCGTGCGGACGCGTCCCGTTGCGAGCGGAGCGGCTTCGCGGGTGGAGAAGCGCCTGTGCCTGAGGGCCCCGGGGGGGCGCTTGCGACCCCCCCGGTCCCTCCGTCCCTCCCGGCCGGTGTGCCCGGGCCTGGCGGCGCCCGCCTCCGGTCGGCTCGCTTGCCCTTGACTCCTCCTTGCGAGCGGCGGCTACGTGCGGACCGGCACAGCCGCTGCTCCTCCGGGGGGAGCGGAGCATTGTGGGCCGCTCCCGTGCTGAGTCACGGGGGGCTGCCTTCTGGTCTTCCTGAGCCGTCCCTTCATCATCATCATCACCATCATCATCATCATGATGCAGTAGAAGCATGGCCCGGATGATGGCAATAACGAGGGCTTGCCTCCTCTCTAGCCCTCCGCGCCCTCATTTCTTGCAAGAATCCAAATGCAGAGCCAGAATCGCTGCTGATCCGGCCGACCAACACACGTGCAGCCATTGCTCCCCTTCAGACAGGGACTCAGTGACACAGGATTAAATGGAAGAGGTAGATCCTGTGTAGGCGTCAGGTCTTCTGTCCTGGTTTATTGACACCTAAACACCGCTTTACTCATTTGTTATGGTGTTATTTTATCTTTACTATTTCATTGGGTGTCATTTTATCTTTACCCCGATTAGTACAACTGATAAATGGAAAGCAGTCAGTAAAAAAAATGTCTTTCGGGTGTTTGTTCTCAGGTTATCTTATTTGACTTGTGAGTTGTTCCTTCTGCCTTTCTAAGATTTCTACTCTACAGGTAGCAGCAGTGGTAGTTTCTGTTTGCAGCCAAGTTGGCTTTGGCTTATAAGGACCCCATGAATGAGAGATTCCCCGAGCCCCAGGCTTGAACAGCCCTGCTCAGGTCGTGCACATTGGGGGCAACTGTGGCTTCCTTTAGTCAGCTAATCTGGGATGCAGCATTGGACTGCGACCCTGGAAGGTAGGATTCTATTCCCCCACTTGACCAGGGAAACCCGCTGGCTTACCTTGGGTGTACCACACACGCTCAGCCCCAGAAAACCCCGTGATAGGTTCACCTGAGGTCAAAAACAGTCTGAGGGCACACAGTAGTAACAACAATGCACTCTTCATTGTTTTCTGGTTTGTGTCATGATTTGTCCAAAGTACAATAGCCTCGGTTTACTCATTTGGGCTTCTAGGAAGATTTTGGAATTCGTTTGTTCTCAGATCCGTTTGGTTGTCTTTTTCGTGGTCTTTGACGCTTGCGGGAGATCTTTGCGTGCTTTCTTTCCGCACCACATTTCAGGTGAGTGAAGTAGAGAATTCTCAATCCCTCACCAGACTACAGATCCTAAGATTCCATATAGAGGACCCTCTCTTTGGCTTCTAGTGAGAGCAGAGACCCTTAGAACATTCTTGGACCCGTCTGTGATATCCGTAGAACTCTCCACCAGCACCACATTTCATAGGAGTTGATTCTCCAGTAATTCTATAGTGCACCTCTGAAATAAACTCTGGAGGGGCCCTGGCTGCCTGTCTCTTCAGTCCTTTTCTCCCTCCCCCTTTTCTAAAATGGT
Organism: Cyclura pinguis; assembly: GCA_030412105.1. Classification (NCBI taxonomy): domain Eukaryota; kingdom Metazoa; phylum Chordata; class Lepidosauria; order Squamata; family Iguanidae; genus Cyclura; species Cyclura pinguis. The sequence continues at coordinate 1,229,628 of CM059607.1, forward strand.
GGTGGTGGTGATGATGTTATCTTGGGAATAAACTCCAGAGCGGCTTTCCTCATTTCCTAGTTCTGCTCAGCAGAGCTTTTGACTTGGAGACAAGCACAAATCAGGAAGCGGACACACATACTTCGTTTTGGCACAACTGGGAGTAAGCTCCATGGTAGAAGAACACTCGATCCAGAAGATCATTTAATGTCAATTAGTCGTTTCCAGAGGACTCAGAAGCTGTTCTAAGCTTGATGCAGGACAAACAGCCAAGAGACTTGTGGTACATTAAGGATTGGCAAAAAATTTTCATTATGCCTTTTGGGAATTAGTGTTGCATCCACTGCAGTGGATCACAAGTCTCTTGGTAACTAATGCAGACTATTTACCCTGGAAAGATGGCAGATTTCCCCTCTCTTGTTGTATGGGCTTTATAACCTTAAGACACTCTAACCCTTTCTCTCATTACGCTTGAGGCAGCTTAGGGGAACTTTAAACCTGCCGCTTCTTAAAATAGTAAAATAACATACTAGGCAATATCCTGGTTAACCCACATGTGTAGTTGGTTGCATAAGATTGGCCGTATGTTGCAAATGTTGCTCAATAGTTGCTTAAAACGACCTCAGGCCAGGTTTGCAATCACTCTTAACTGTTTCCGTCTTCCTGAAGCTTGGGGAGAAGCATTCAGCAGTAACATTCTAAGCTTTATCACTCTATGGAATATAATAAGAAACAACAGTTTATGGTGGGGTGAGCCACTGCAGTTGGTTTGGAGGGCCAGTTTTCTGCCCAAGGGCACATGGACTCCCCAGAACGAAACAAAAACAAAACCAGAAAGTAACCAGAAATAGTTAATGGTTTGGGGAAATATTGTACCTTCTAATGTTAGAAAGAGAGGCCCTGCAGGCCAGGTTGAAAAAGTGAATTGAGGCCCCTGGAGAGGCAGTACGTCCAAATTGTTTTGTCACAAAACCAGTCTTGGGGGCTCTCTGTGGCCCCTGGGCTGCACTTTGCCCAGATCTGGTTCTGGAGTTTTCTGAGGCTTGACTCCCAAAATAAAACTAAAAAAATAATGGTAAGGAATTGCGTCAACATTTTACTAGGTCTGTATGTTAGTAAACTGTGTCATGGTAAAAATACTAAACTTATAAATGTTTATTTTTATGTGACATACATATACAAACATGCCTCCTAGGCTTAGTTGCAAGGGCTCTGGAGATAGGAATGAAGAAAAAAAATGAAAGCAGTGTTTTTACACTTCTTGAGACTTGAAGCAAGAAAACATGTATTTATCTAGGGCATTTCTGAGAAATAAAATGGATGCAAAACAACATAAATATTTTAAAATGTGAATGGCTGAGATCTATAACTGGAAAAAAAAAACAGATTCATGCTTTAGTCAGTTGGGGGAAATGATATAAATGATATGCATACTAGGAACAATATGTGTGGAGAAAAAGAAACTTGGTGTGCATTTCACTGAGCAAAGAAAACCCAGAGTCTCACAGCATGATGCAAAACAAGGACCTGCAGATGGTGTTTGGAGAAACTCAGTGAGATGTTTGCATCCTTCCCACAGAGACTAGTGTGTGTGTGTGGAGGGCTCTTTATTGCACTGGTCTAATGCATTAGTATTCTAGTGGTGCTCTCCTGTACCCCTATATCCAGTGGGATAGAGATGTGCCTCACTGATACTCATGTCACTGATGGAGGTGGAACCTGTTGTGGCCTTGGATTGCCTGGGATAGCAGTATCTCAGAAGTCCTTTGTGGAAGAGGTGGTGGCAGGTGATCTTTGGGAAGGATTGTACTAATCAGGGTAGCTGAGGGGGATTGTTTGCTCTCCTTCATTTGTGTCAGTGCAGAGGGCTTGGGCCAGTTGAGCCTGCTCCAGAAACTGATCGTGGCAAGCATGTCCTGCGTAAAATAATCAGAAAGTAGTTCTCAGGCTTTTGGGATCCTTCAAGCTGAAATACTTTTCCCCCTGTGATGGAACTCCTTTTTGTCCTTTTGCCCCAAGAATTGCTGCCTGCTCAGGGTGTTCCTTAGGTGGAAAAGGAAGAAGTAACTCTTTATCACTAAAATGTTTTCCCTTTTGGGTGGAGACTTCCTCTTGCAAACAAAACTAATTTCTAAAACCATCTTGTTAACCCTCCTTTATTAAAAACTATGCAACTGGGGGGGTGGGGCACCATTTCAAAGATTCCTGGTTGATTTTTAGGCCCTGTTGTAACAGGAGCCTGAAGGCTGAGAGGAACAAAATTGCCAAGGGCATCAGGTGTTCTCCAAAAGTAGAGGTGGCCCATGGCAAAAAAAGAAATAGCTCAGCTTCTACTTTTATTGCAAGTGCAATGGGGATCATTTATCCCTTGTTAGTTTTTTTTTAAAAAAGGCCAACAAATTGGCACAGAATGTGTGTTTTCCTTAACATATTGTTTTCAGCCTCTGTCTACAAACCTAAGTACAATGTCTAAATATCTAGAATGTTCAGCTTTCCCTTCTGATGCTTCATTACCACTGATGTTTCCTAGTACACCTTTTCTTTAGTAACCTGGCCTCTGTATGCCTTAGTGGTTGCCTTCCCTTGATCCTGTTTTTCTGTAATTAATGGTTGCTATTGTGAGGATGATGCTCTCCATGTGTCTAGTCCAAATATTGTGTGTGTGTGTGTGTGTGTGTGTGTGTGTGTTTTCTGTCTTCTAGGCATGCAGAATGGCTAAAACCAAAACAGACTGCAAGAACAAAAGCAAACAAAAAGAATTTGTATAAAGAAAAAACAAAACCAAAAGAGCACCAACCAGTATCATATCTACATAGCAAAGAGCAATTGGGTAGCTAGTTCCTCCCACATCCCTTTCTCTGGGCAAGGGTTCCAGGTTTTCTCGTAGTGTCTGCTAGTCTAATTTCAGATAGGAAGGGCTTTTGGAGAAGGAGGTTGGCAGAGACAGGTGGTTTACTTGCAGCAAATGTCGTGATTAGCACCAGAATGGAGGTCTGTGTCTTGCTGAGTCTGTTTGCCTTCCTGTTTGTAGCTTTTGCTCATAGCCACAAGTAAGACAGCACACTGCTCTTTCAGCCCTGCGTGGTAGATGCAGTTTTAAACGTGCTGCTACCTTCTGGCTTGATGTACCAGGCAAGAAGATCTGGTGAAGCAAAATCACTGCAGTTTGTTGTTCCTGCCTCCTCGCATGCTCCTGTTCCATGGCTGCCATGAACATTTCTGTTGACAGATGTGAGCAGCTAATCCACCTTCTGGATTAAATACTGGTGATTGTAGCTTCTTACAGAGAGCTCTTCCAGAGGCTTTTCTTCTTTCTGACCTTTCTGCCTCTCATCGTTCTCCTAAGTAGAGCGGGTGAAGTGAATTGTACTGCTTCAGATTACAAGCATTGGGAGTCACGTTCCTGAAAGCTGTGCCATGCGAAAACTTCACTGCGTGGAGAAATGAGCACAGCAGCGTCACTTCGGCCTCTTCTCCATGACGTGTTCAAGTTCTTGTTAGGAGTTTGTACCACAGCTGGGAAGAATCATCTTTTGGACTGTACGTCCCAGAATCCTCCATACTGGATATCTAGAGGTCTAGAAAAATACCTACACATGGGTTTAATTTACAGGTTTTGAGTAAGATTTTCTTCAAGAGAGGATCTACATAGGTGTCCTCACAAAAGTTGTCTTACCTTGCCTAGGTGGTTCAAGCTGTGGCAGCTGTTGATATGCACCTCCTTGGGGTGATGAATCTGCTCTGGGTTTCAGACTGAACTTTAAAGGAGCTGATTAAAGGCTGAACCTGTTCTAAGGGTAGGATGCAGCACCTTGGATAATGCCTGTAAAGTTCAAACTAAAACCCAGAGTGGATTTACTGCTTCACTAACTTGGAAAATACCATGGAAGATACCATTTAATAATCATAATGTGATTATTAAGACTGCTAGTCCTAATTCACCCCGAAGTATATAATCTTACCTGTATGGATATTGTATAAATATGTTCTGATTTTGGAATAAGGTAGCTTCCTGCCTCCTAGAAGCTGTGGAATAAGATAGCCTGTCTACCGCCCCATGGAACGGCATGAATACTGGTCCATAGGTGAAAGCTCTTTATTCAGTTGTTAAGACTAAGAAAACAAAAAGATTTGTTTTCCTCTTAACTTTTGCTTGTTAGTACCAAACCAAATGTAGGAACTACCCTAAAATACTTTCTGGTATTCGCTTTGTTTGAAGGGTATTAATCAGCCCTAGAGACCTGTCTAACTGGGAGCCAGGACCTTGCTAAATACTGGAATTACAGTCTGATAATATTTGGGAAAGGCCATGTCCCTAATACGGCTCTTAGGAGAGGCAAGGATAATGGCAATGGTGGGGCAGGAACAAATATGACTACATAGTTATGATAACCCTATATGAAATTCATGGGGTTCCCCTAAGTTGACAGGTTCTTGAAGGAACGTAGACTCTCTTGGTGGCCCAGCGGCTTAGCTGTTGTTCCCCAGTGGATCTGAATACATGGTGGAAACATTTCTTGCATTCTCGTAAGCGGACGTGAGGTTTTCTGTACAAGACGAGGGAAGACAGTACACCTGACAGACTGAGTCACCGTTGTGCATATCCATGGCCGCTATGAAGCATCTTCACTTGAATAGCTCTGTGGTTTGTGGGATGCTGCATTGCGGCATGCACACTCAGGCCAAGTATCTTCCATCAGGGGCAGCCTTGAAGAAAATCTTTGAGACTTCCCATGTCTCTCTCTTTCTATCCTAGAGGCTCTAGATCGGATGTGGGCAACTACAGCCAATGTGGACTCAGTTTTCTGTCCCTGGGGGTGGAACAGGCTGCCAGAATGTCAAACAAACAGAAAAAAGAGAAAGAAAAAACTTGAAGTGGTGGAATGTTCATCTCTAATTACAAGAAATCGTTAATTTACATATTAAAAGGTTACATGGGGCTAATGCAACCTATTTAAAAGGTGAATGGGTGCCCCTGGAAGTTGAACACAATTTGCCGGGAGTCAGGGTGGGGAAAAGAAAGATCTGGCAAATCTGGAGGGATCAGGACTTTGCTGCTCATCTCTACTCCTGTGTATTTGTTACTGGCAGCTTCCATCACCTGAGGTTCAACTTTGTGTTGTAATAACCAGAAAGATCTGGTAACCCTTTCTCACCTACCTCCTATTAATGCAAAGCTGGTGTTATAACTTGTGAGTGTAGCAAGTGCAGTTGCTCATTTCCTGAACTGTCTAACTAAGGACAAATACTATGAGTTTGGAAACAAGTGTACATGATGGCTCTCCATTTGCTTTCGGTTCTGCCTCAGGGCTCCAGTGCAGAAGGGACATGCTTGGGACTAACAATCTAGATAAGGTCACCTAGTTTGGAAAGCTTCCCTGAGGCAGCTGGAGATTAAATTATATAATTTCCAAACAGGATTACTGTCTGAACTGAGTGGAAGGCATGAGCGGTTGTTGCTGCCTGTGGAATGGGTTGTGTCTTTTTGAAATGACTTGGCATCTTTGCTTCACACATATTTCCTTGACTGAATGGGAGGTGCAGGAGACTTTGTTTCCAGCCAGGTGCATTGATGGTGAACTCTGTACAAGCTTTGTGTGTGTAAATAGAAAATCCATTGTTCCCTAATGGCAGACAAATCCTTCTGCCAAAAGGCTGTGCAAGGAAAGCAGGGCACAAGTGCTGGCAGGTTATACCTAGCTGGTAAAGGCAAAGGTGGGGAACCTCTTTCAAATCCCCAGAGCCAAAGTTACCATAGGCTGCATTCCTGTGGCGGGCAGGGCCAAATCGGGACGGGATGAGGCCAAACCAAGGAGCACCTGCAGGTGTAAAGCTCTGGCTGCCAGTTATTGGGCCCCAGGGGACGAGTTCTATCCTATGAGAAGGGGGAGGCTGTACAAACACTAGAAGCCACCTGATAACAGTATTTGGGTGAAGAAGACGTGTCCCTCCAGGGAATTCCAGAAAGGCAGGATTTGGACCCCAGGGCCTGATGTCCCACCCACCCACCCACCCACCCCGGTAAAGCTTCAGGTATGATCATTATGGAGGACTGCATGCTTCCTATAAGTATGGAGAAGACTGGCCACCTGTTGACTAACTGGTTACAGTAGTGGTGTGAAGTCGTCGGGATCTGCATCTGGTGGTGATGGTGGTGGAACTGTGTTATGAAACAACTGATCTTCAAGATATCCAAGCAAATCAGTGTTTTGAAGTTGTCACATAATGAGGCTGTTTTTTCTTTACTGGCTTACCTTTCTCTGCGAAGGGTGATGAAAATGCCTATCTGTATAACAGAACAGCCTTTTCTAATTCTTTTGACAGCTTGACTCTGAACACCGAACATGGGGACATCTTGATTGACTATTCAAAGAACCTCATTACAGAAGAAGTCGTGAAGCTGTTGATCGAAGTGGTAATTAAATAGCAGCTTGCATATTAATTGCAGGATATTTATATAGTGGGCCCTTTTCCAGCATGATCTCGTCACACACAAATGTGAAGTCGCTCAGTGTCGCTATCATTATAGCCAATGGACACAAGGGATGTGTGCCTGCATGGGTGCACGCACATTGCCTCCATTGATTCCAGCGGGATGCAACACCCATGTTTTTGTTTTGCATGGGGTTCCCCGGAATGGAACCCCTACAAGTATGACGGGCACACGGTATCACACCTTTGATACATATAGCAGTCTACCAAGTACAGTAAGCAAAATGTCTGCACAGTATCTCCCCTGACAGTTTGTGCATGAAGTCAGCAATCTTGTGCGTTATGGGATGTATTACAGATTACTGACGTGCTGTAACTCTTGTTAATTGGGAGAAACATAAGGAAGAGGTAATTGATGCCCTGCTTATGGCTGTCCTCCTTTTTGCCCCCCAGATTGTATCAAGTGAGGGATATCAGGCTGTGTAGACTGACAAACTATCCAAAAATCAGAGGGGAAATAGGAGTTAAGAGAGAGATTGACTTCTGTTACGTGACTGATGGATTTAGAAAGCTCTTTAGTCTCTCTACTAAATACTAAATGTTCATTTTCAGGCAAAATCCAGAGATGTTGAAAAAGCTAGAGAGCAAATGTTCACTGGAGAAAAAATCAACTTCACTGAGGTATGGGCTGTTTTTATCTGTGGTCTGTAGGACACCTGCTGAATGTTAGTGATGAGAAATCAGAACTGTTGACCTGTGAATTTTCTTGCACTTCTGGCCAAGATGTGGTGTGCCTTGATTTCTGTGTGTTATTCTCCCTCTGTACCTGACGAGTCTCAACCTGAGATGCATCCTCCTTCTATACCTGCTACTTCCAAGTCTTCTTCCTAATTGAGGAAGAATTGTTTTCCTTTAAACCAGAATGACTTAAATGAGGGGTGTAGTGCCCCTAGCTTTCTCTCTCCTTTACTCTGAATTCCAAGGAAGTTATGCAGATCTTTTAGTTAGTCCCTGAGATGGATAAAGAGCTAATCCGGATAAGATAGAGGGAAAGTTAATCCAAAGAGGAGCATTCAGTTGCTTGTAGATGTGGGTGCTATAGCTCTGATACAACAGGAGTAAAATCTGGGGGAGGGGGCTGGTGGACAGGGAGGGAGGGAGGGAGTCTGTAGCCAGAGTTCTTCATGCCCCTGGTTCCAGCCAAGGTGCCAAGAGCAGCTTTTTCTTGAGAACTGATCTTGCCACACTTAGCATGCATGTAGCATTTGTGCATGTCATTTGACACAGGAAGCTGCTCTTGTGTTTTAAAATGCTCAGTTCTCCTTTGAGAGGGCTCTTGAGACAGTTTTGAAGAGCATTAGAATAAGACCAAATTAACCCCAGAAATTAGGAAGTCTCTGTACCATAATTGGGAAACTTCCTTCAGTTCCCTTTAGTGTTTCTGTAGTTCTACCAGCTAGTTCGTGGCAAGTGCTGCCCACGTCTTCTGTTCTCTGAGGAAATTCTGTAGAGATCCCAGGCTGCTCTCTTAAGACATCAGGCTCATGATTAGTGGGTCACACAGTGTTGGAGGGAAGGAGTCCCATTCCAGGAGGAAGGTGGCAGCAGGTGGCTTTATTTTCCTTCCAGGCTGCCATGATCTAAAGACTCTGTTCCATTCTGCTCAGATTTTATTCTGTCTCCTATACTTGCATCATTTGGAACTGGGAAACACATGACTTCACCTCCCATTTTTGTGGCCACTGGCCAGCCCACTGAACTACATTAGGGATGTGTCAAATATGAGAACTGATAACTCTAAAATGAGACTTAACATTTTGCTCTAGAGTTGTTGAGTAGCTGGATGGTGAGACTGTTTTGGGGGCTTTCTCCCCAAAACTTGAAGTGAAGATCACTTACAGATTTGGAAAAATAAAATCGATAGCTACCTGCACAAAAACTTTTAAGGGAGCAGTGCAATGCATTTTACTAAGTTTTTGTTTTGGGCATTTGGTGCAGTTATTTCAAGTGTGACTTGCCCATTACTTTCCATTCCCTTCTGACCGTTTCTTCCTGTTTCAGAACCGTGCTGTGCTCCATATCGCTCTGAGGAATCGCTCAAATACTCCAATATTAGTCGACGGCAAAGATGTAGTTCCAGAAGTAAACAAAGTGCTGGAGAAGATGAAGAATTTCTGCCAGGTATAAATTACGTGGCCAGCGTTCTTTCTCTTTAAAGGGATCTTTGATGCGTCATAGTTGTAGTACGCTAACATATTTGGAATGTCAAGATCTCTTATAAATTTGAGGGGCTGGTAGGGAAGATTGGGACATGCAGTCCCTTCCCTCCCCCTAGCATCCAGAAACAGGTTCACAAAACATTCTTTCTATTGGACTGACCCAGAATCTGGAAGCTTGCAAGAGAAAGGACTTGGTAAGCCAGGCGCGAGATGCCGCAGCAGAAGGAGTGTCAGAGCTAAAACCACTGCTGTGCACAGCCTGTGTCAAAAGGGATGCAAAGGCGAGTGTGTGGAATGGCCCTCTTCTGAAGGCAGATGTTTTGTTTGGCACTCTGGGACACATTTTGCAGGACTGGGAGATGTTTTTCGACAACACTCCCCTGGTATTGCAGGAGCCACAGCGCTTAGCTGTACAGACCCTACCCATAGTACCTTGTACCTTGTTTTTCCCTCCAGAAAGTACCCCCTCTACATGGAAATGAACTTCCAGCCATTTCTGATTTTGCTTTTTGGGACCAGGCATAGTCCATGCTGGGTCCAAAAACTTGAAACCGATTCCCCAGACGTTGCCCATGAAACTAATACATATAGTTCAGGTTCCTGAACTGTTCTGAAACCCTTTGAAAAGGATTGAGAGTTTTGCTAAACCAAGCTAGTGCCCTACTCAGATTTCCAGATCCTGCTCATGTTCTGTGGGAGCTGACGGGGGTGGGGCAAGGGAAATCCCAGTTACTGAAAAGCTTTTCATCCAAATGCCCTCTGTATTGTCTTTCGTGTCACAGAAAGTTCGCAGTGGGGACTGGAAAGGCTACACCGGAAAGGCTATCACGGATGTGGTCAATGTTGGGATTGGTGGATCAGACCTGGTGAGTTGCTCTGCTGTGTAATTACTTTCCCCACCTAAGGGAAGTGTCCCAATGCCCAGTAGCTCTTACTGGTCTTTCTTCCTTCTTCAGGGCCCCCTCATGGTTACTGAAGCCCTTAAGCCTTACTCCAAGGGAGGGCCTCGCGTTTGGTTTGTGTCCAACATTGATGGCACCCACATTGCCAAAACTCTGGCCGAACTCAATCCAGAGACAACGCTCTTCATCATCGCGTCCAAGGTATGTTCCTGCTGAGGGACATGGCGGTCCCAGAGCCCTTCGTTAGCGGCTTCTGCCGAGGTGCTCCGTCTGTGTATGTCCTGTGAACCAGAAAAATAGACCCACTGCAGGGCTGCAGTTCCCAGCCTGATTGTCAGGGTGCACTGAGGTGCTGTGACGGGGCTGGCCGTGTGCCAGGCGAGAGGAATGAGACAACAAAAGGCTTCCATGAGCACGCGGTGAGGCTGCCCAGAATCTGCCTCAGTTTTGAAGACAATGGTGAAGACCCTGTTAGAAGACTATCGATGTCTTCTTTGACCCACCCTTTTTTAAAAGAAACATGCTGGATTGCTCCTCAAAATCCAACAAGAAGGCATACATCTTACTTGTGAATTGCTGACTGGAGGCTCTGTAATGAGTATTGGGGCCAGAGTCTTTGTAATTAATGTTTTAGATTAAGCTCTGGCACTTAAGTAACTAGGTTTCACCAGGAGCATCTTTGTTGAGGACAACTTTGAAGAGTTTTAAAAGGAGACTGGCCAGATTTTTGGAGAACGGGGCTATCGGGGGCTAGTAGTCAAGATGATTGTATATTGCCTTCAGTAACAGAGGAGCCAAACCTCTGAACACCAGTTGCTGGAGAACGTGAAAGGGAGGATGCAATTGCTTCCATGTCCTGCGAGTGGGCCTTCTGTTGGAGATTGGTTGACCACTGTGCAAATAGAAGGCAAGATTGGATGACCCTTTGGTCAGATCCAGCATGGTTGCTCCTGTGTTCTTACCCATGCATATTGAAGGTGGGACTTGCCTGTAGAAGAAAAGACAAAAAGGAGAGATGAAAACCTCAAGCAGAACTGTTGATTAATGCTGCTGTTTTGATTTCATTGTATTTAAATCAGAACTGGGGGTGATATTTTGTAGCCCTCCAGGTGGTGTTGAACTCCAACTCTTACATTCCTTGACCTTGGCCATGCTGCCTGGGGGTTCTGGAAATTGTAGTCTAACATCATGAGGGCTATACAGTCCCCACTCCTGATTTAAAGTTTCTTGTTTCTCAGCTTACTGGCTCTGCCAAGATTGCACCCAATAGAGAAAAACAGTATCTTAGAATGATTTTCTTGTTTAAAAAACCCTGGTTGATTTTTAAAAATTCAGTATTCTGAAACAGCAGATCACCAAAGCTAAACTGGCAGTCTTGGCCATCTGCTGGAAGCTCAGTATGGGTGGAGCCAGCCAGACTTACTTTGGGAGAGAGTTCCACAGTCAGGGGGCTAGTCTCGTGGAGGTCTGCCCTTTTAAAAAATCCCTTTCCAAGACTTTACTCCTAACAGCAGGGCTGTTTTCCTGAGGAGGAACGTGAGTCTCAGGTAGTGGTGAGTTGATTCCTTATCAGAAGGGTGCTGCTACCCCAACCCAGCAGCTCCTGATAAATGGATGTGTACAGCTAGTGTTGCCCACAGTATTTAGGCCCTGTTGGGTGCAGGAAAGAGAGCCTTTGCTTGTGCTCCTGCGGATGACTAGGCAACTTGCTTTGGTCTTGGCTTGCTGATGTCAAACAATGGTTTAGTTTGGTGGCCCGGCTTGCAAGCCATTTAGGCTTTGAGCTCAACTGAACTAATAGGACAGGACTTCCATTTATATGATTGTGGTTGACAAATTGAACTGAGTAGCTGCAGCTCCTAGTGAATTTGATGCCAAATGCAGTCTGTGCTTTGCCGTTGTTCCTCTTATGATCTCATCTTGGAAATGGTAAATGAGATTTTAAGAGCCTAAAGCGTGAAGAGATCTTCTGTTGGCTTTGTTTTGTGTTCCTGTTAATAAATAATGTACTCACCCTTGAGTGCCTTAGGTTCCCACAGGGGAAACTTTACATTTTTTTGACTCTCATTTGCATGGCTGCTGTAAGATAATTGGATAGATTTGGAAAGCGATGAATGGCATTTTTAAAGGTTGCTTTATAAACTAACCTTTTGTAATATGGTGGAGCCATACTTGGGGATGGATGGGAGAGAAGGAGAAAGTGATGTTGGTCCTTAAAACTACATTTTAATGGTTGAATAAACTCCAATAGAAGAGACTTGACCCTTATAGAACTGCATGACCGACCATGTTTGCATTTCATAAAGCAGGCAGTTTTATTTTTGCTAATGAGCACATTGAATTTTCTGAAACCCATGGAGAACAAATATCCCCGTGCTTAGATCCAAAGCAGAAAGGAAAGCAAACTTTGGCTCAAGTGAGCCTGAAGTTCTTGCACATTTTAAAATGAGCTGTCACGGGAAGCACCAGTCTGTTAGGATTCACTGGTTTGTGCCCGAAAGTAAATGAGTGAGACTTGGTCCAGGTCATGGTAGCTTTCACCTGAAGTGTATTAAATTCTGAACAACTTTTCACATGCCTTTCCCAAATTAGTAAATATTTAATTATAATCAAGTTAATTATATTAAGTAAATACTAAGTTTTAACATTTTTGTAAGGAATAGAATTCTGTTTGCCTTGGTGCAGAATTTGGGTTGCCTACGTCTGGAGTACACCGAGATACTTTTAACTTTGAGTGATGAAGAGCCACAGCATGGTACCTCTGTTCTTCATGCCATAGATCTGTAGTTCCAAAGTGCTTAAAATGAAGAACTCCTGCAAATCTGCCTGTGGAGTCTTGACTGGCTGGAATTCAGTGCAGCTTAAATCACAGAGGTCTTGGGTGCGTGGGTTTTCTTCAGTAAGCAGTGCTAGAAGCCTGGGTCTTGGGTGAAACCCTGAAAGCCTGAGTCTTGGGTGCGTCAGTTGGAACAGCTTAGCTGTAGGTGTGGGTAGCTGCTTTGTTGTATTTCGTTGTATACATTTCTCAGCAAGAAATTTAACGTTCTTTTTCTTTCTTGGCATACAGACTTTTACCACTCAAGAAACTATCACCAATGCAGAGACGGCCAAAGAGTGGTTCCTTAATGCTGCTAAAGATGTAAGTTAAAGTGTATTCCTGAGAGTGGATATGGACTCAGTGCTGCTCAGAAGCTCCCAGCATTTCTAACTATTGGGAGTGGGTTCTAAAGCAGCTGCTGGCCTTGTACTCCAGCAACATCTGCTCTAAAGCAGTGGTTTTAGACTTCCAACTTCCAGAATGCCTAGCCATTGGCATGCTGGCTGAGACTTCCAAAGTCCAAAACAGCTAGGGAGCAAAGTTTGAGAGCTACTGGCCTAAAGGCAGTACATAGCATTGATTTAGTAACAATTCCTGCTTAATCCTGCAGATGCCATTTTTAATCTTACAGTGGCCAGGCAAGCAGTCATTAAGCAGGCCAGCTACATGCTAAATGTTGTAGGTGACATTTGAATTGTAGCTGAAACTTATATAATGCCCAGCACAGACATAACACGGGCCTACTGCTATCCACCAGCCAGACTCCCAAATTTTCCTTACCTTTCCCTTCCCCTCATGTCAGGATCCAACCATGTTTCTGTGCACAGTTGCTAACCATGGTTCTCTCCAGAACCATGGCTTGCAGCCTGATTTTACATGTTTAGTTCAAACTTGGGCTTCTGAGGGAGACCATATTTAATGTTGGAAGGGAGGAGAATTCTGCTTGGGGTGGCCAGGGCTCATGCTTGTCAGACCTTCAGTTTGTGAGGAGCCTGTGTCACATCTGCATGGGGTCTAGATGCCTTGGGAGGTCTCCTGCCTTGGAGTGCTATGGAGAGAGTTCTATAAGGAAACTTGAGATTAAAAGCAAGCTGGCCAGTGCTGCTTTGATACTTGGCAGCTCCTTTGCAGCCTGAAACCAGGTTGTACTTGAGATGGGGCTGGCCTTTTCAAAGGCAAATGCCTGGACTAAGAATAGGCTTCCCTATGTGGAATTCTCCGGTAACTCTTCTAAAGGACATCTCTCTACTGCTTTTGTAACTTGCCTTGTTCTTGACCTCGCTGTCTGGTTACAGGGCACAACATCCTGGTTGATGGAACTTGGAAGCATTGCTTGGTTATTAAACTGCAAATGATGTCTGCTAATTGCTGCAGGATCTGTGGGGCAGTTTAAAAAGACATTGATCCAGAATGCTCCTGCTAGTTAGGACATTTCTAAAAGCAGTGGCGCCCTAGAAGAAATGAGACTAGACCCTCCCCCGCAAAAAAAGTGATCCGATGGATTTAAATCCGAAAAGCTTTGGATCTGATTGGAAAAATCATGGCAACAGCCAAGAGGTAGGGTGAGTCTCTTGCTGGAGCTTGGATCTCCTTGTTGCTTCCTGAGACTGAAGGAAAACTTTGGACAAGGGGTCCTCAGCCACTCCCCTTTGCAAGCAAAGAGTGAGGGCACAAGCACAGCTCTGGTGTTGCCGCCTACAGATGGCTGTTACGCCTTCAGTTCTCCATCTGAAAGAGGCTAGGGGCCTTCTGAAGGATGGCAGTTTCTTAGCACCCCTCACATTTTCAGAAATAATTTATATCATGGTTTTCTTTTCTCAGAGCAAGCAGCTCATAAGATAAAACTAGTCAAATATGATAGATACATGAGATTGTCATTTTTTGAAATTTGTGGTGGGGGATATTTGGTGATGTGCTGTCCTGTCTGCTTTTCTGCTGAGATTTCTGACACTTAAATTTCAGTCATGTGAAACTAATGGGTAACTTAGAAGTGGCAGTTTGCTTTTCAAAATGTCTTCTAAGTTTTTTTTTAAATAATTCTTGAATTCGCAAGTCGAAACCCAGTTATTAATCCCTGCTGGAGTAGACCCATTGAATCAGTGGGATTTACATAACTGTTGGTTTTTTGTTCAACTGTGGTTTCAGTGGGTCTTCTATATTTGGGACTAGTGGTTGGATTTAGGCTGTAAAAGGTTCCGCACCAGACATTTTTGAAGCAGTGTGCAAGGGATATAAAGATAAGGAAATACCAAAGCTACAGAAGGTGGCAAATGCATGAATAAAAAAGTGCCTGGCAAGTATTATTCAGGAAACAGTTGCTGTTTGTCTAACAGTCTTTTCTTTTCCAATTTCTTTTATTCAAAGGCTTCTGCTGTGGCCAAGCATTTTGTAGCCCTTTCTACCAATGGGGTAAGTGTGCCAGTGTGCTGTTCTACAGGTTTAACCAGCTAGATCAGCTTCGTGCCTGGGACAGGGGATCAGAGTACATTTGTGGGTTTGACTTTCAGGGGTTTCTTCCACCCCTGACCCCCCACCTCATGTGCTTCTTTTCTGGGGAAACCTTCCCTCTCAGCTGCTTTGATCAACAGTTGAGGTTTGCGTATCTTTTAAAGGCAGCGCCATGTGGAGTGTGCTGCACTTGTCCAAATGAGGCACAGTTCATGCAGGTGTGCCTGGCTGGGTCTGACCACGTCAGGAACTTGGCTTCCACATGAAGCTGCCTTGTTGCTGTGCCACTGATGTAACTGGCAAGGATAGTAGCTACACAACAGGGCCTCTGGTGGGCAAGTTTGTCTGTCTCATTCCCAGGGGTCCTTCAGCAGGAAGAGAAGGAACTTGAGATTTCCAACATGCAGAGCACATAGTCTCCCTTTTGAGTCTTGCCCATGCCCCCAACTTAAAAGCTTTCAAATGTTACAGTATTTAGATTACAGCTTGCTGATTCCACCAGGCAGCTGGGCTTATGGGACTACAGTTGACCCTGAGCATTTGGTGCTGGCAGCCTATAACCTTAACATTTATATGATTGCTGTTTGACTTTGAAATGAGCCCTGTGTGTGTGGTGTGTGCACACACACACGTGTGTGTGTGTATGCGTTATGTTAGAGAACTTCCCACCAGGCAAGACTGATCTAACTCTTGTTCATCTTGTCTTTTTTTTTTTCCTTCTTTGTTTTTTAGCCTAAAGTTAAGGATTTTGGAATCGACACTCAGAACATGTTCGAGTTTTGGGATGTAAGTAAGACATTATGTTCAAAACTAGATTTCACACATTAGGACAGTGTTCCTTTCTTCTCTTGGAACTCTGCTTCTCCTCCTCCTTCTGTAAACTTGTTCTGCCTCCTGTCCATCTCCCAAACTCCAGAAATACGTGGTTAATCTGTCTTTGCAGCAACAGGTTTGTTAAATGTGTTGGAACGTCCGCACCCCTCCCGCCCCATGGTTCCGAGTTACCTGCCAAAAGTGTTCAAATAATCCTCTTCTCTGGGAAAGAATTTCTCTTGTTTCCAGAGCCAATGTGGAAAAGTTAATTTAGGAGGGATTAAAACATCATATGTTTGCTAGGAAACTCTGGGAGTTGTGATGCTTTGAGAAAGTAACTTTCTTAAGCTCTGCTTCCACTGGCAGCAGCCTTGGAGACTGGCAGAGGTGGCTGCATTGTATAAAAGGCAGGAAGGTGCAAAACCACCTGAGGGAATTCCAGCCCAAAAGTAACTTCCTTGAGCTCTGCTGCAGACCTAATTACTGCTTCAGTGTGGCAGAAGGTGTGGAGAGATTAGTCCGTCCGTTTCCTCCTGTGGAGGAGCTCGAGGGGAAGGGTTGGGTGCCTCACGATAAGCGAAATGTAGAAATGTCCTGTCACTCCGCTGGGCCTTCTGCAGTGAGGCCCAGGAAAGGTCATGCTGTGGAAGGCCTCTGAAATCGTCCCTCGGGACAGCTGTTGGGTAAGAGGAGACACTTCACAGACCCGGCTGGGCCTTAAAGCTATTCTAAGCAGTGACATTTGCCCATTGAGAGAGCCCAACTGTATATAACTGTACAGAAAGAAGGCCAGTAAAGGTCAAATGTCAGCTCTTGCAAGTGGGCCAGGCAGAACTCAGAGCGGCTGAACTTTCGGTCTTGAGAGTCAATCCAAGACTGCTTCACGGGGAAGAATTTGAAGCTTCTCCGGCACCTCTCCCAGGGATCTGGTGGCAGAACACGATCCTTGTTCTTATGTCAGATAGCCTGGGTCGGTTGCTGGACTTGTTTCATTCAAACAGTCCACCCTGCACCCCACAGAATGGTAGGAACCCCTTTCTGATTGGAGATGGAGAAAGTTCCTTTGTTGGACTGCAACTCCCAGAATCCCTGGATTCTTGGAATTGGAGTCCAGTAAAGGGTTTTTTCAAAGATCTGGTCCTAACTGTGCCATCCAGCAAGAGGAGGCTGGAGGTAACCCCAGCTCCTCCTCCTCTCTGGTCATAGAAGGATGTCAGCTTCCCCCTTGCCAGGTGTTGGATGAATCACCTTCCCTCCCTGAAAATACCAGTTAGGTCTGGTGTTGGAAACTAAGCAGGGTCAGGTCTAGCTAGTCCTTGGCTGCGGGGAGGGGACCCCCAGGAAGGAAAACAGGACATCTGTCTCCGGGTTGGGCTGGGACAAGAATCCTGTCTGAAGCCCTGGTAGAAAACCATGGTTGCCTGTCAGAGTTGACAATACTGGGCTACAGGGACGGTCTGAGTTAGTAGGAGGCAGCTTCCCAGATTCCTGCATCTTTTGCTAAAGAATCATTTCTAGTCCTGGTAGGAATCAGCACTGCCTTGTCCTTCAAACCAGAGCAAAAGCTGAACAGCTTCCTTGGGTCCCATGTTACACAGAGAGTGCTACCTCAGAAGCAGAATTCACTTAAGAGAATGTTACTTGTCTCGTCATGATGTTAGTTGGGTCAGCTTACAAAATATGCACGCAGGTTACAGAATCCACCTTGCCTTATGTGCAGAACTAGATTTTCTGTGGAACCTTCAGGTTCCTTAACCTCGCTTTTTCACCCTGAGCATCTGCAGCCCTACCTATTTAAAATTTCGTTTGTGATACAGCAAATATATTAGACAGCATAACATACCTAAAACTGTACATCTGCACCAGTGATTTCCAACCTTCGGTCCTCCAGGCATTTTGGCCTTTAGTTCCCAGAGTTCCTGATTGTTAGCCAAGCTGGCTGGGGCTTCTGGGAGTTGAAGTCCCAAACATCTGGAGAACCAAAGGGTGAGAACCACTGGGCTACACAACTATATACCTAATGCATAACTCCCCCCTCCCACAATAACAACAATCTAAAAACTAACACACACAGCCCAAAAGAAGACACAGTTACAGCTAACACATCCACTACAAAAATTGGTTTCCAACTCCTCCAAAGTAGATTATGAGTCCTAATTACTAACTATGAAACTTCTAAAAATCATCTCTCATCACAAGAATAATTTCCATTGCTAAACTTGTCATATTAATAATTGAATCTCATAGTTGTTACATTATTTTTGTCTTGTAAAAAAAATGGATTAATGGATCCTTTGTTCATAAAGGTTACCAGAAATGTTAAATTTGTCCATTTCCTCTAAGTCCATTAACTTCTCCAACCAATCGCTAGTTGGAGTTCGGTTACTGTTCCACGTCTGTGTGTACACCAGTCTCACCACTGTGTTTTGCCCTACACTTGGTGTTCCTCAGTTTTTTCAGCGTTTAATTACTGCCCCCTAAATAATGGCTTTCTTTTTCCCTGTCTTCCTTGCTCCTTATTCCTTTGACAGTGGGTTGGTGGCCGGTATTCTTTGTGGTCAGCCATTGGCCTCTCCATCGCCCTGCACATTGGTAGGTACTCAGAAGTCTTTGCCGCTTCAGCTGTTCCAGTGGAACCATAACCTTATGTTGGGTGGATGTCTTTGACTGTAACTGAACTTTTTAAAGAGAAGAGTACTGATACTGCCACTGTTTTTTTAATGATTCAGTTATGCAGAATTCTGATAGGTGTTTAGTGTTTCCCTGCCTGTTAAACAATTTGGCAAACCCTTCCTTTCTTGTGTTGGCACTGATGGCTTTTCTGCTGTCTGAAGTGTGGTAGAGCTCCATCCTCAGATTTCTTTGAGTGGGTGTTTTGTTAACCTCTCCCTCTTTTCCGTGAGTGGAAGTGATGGCTCTCTTCTAGATTATGAACTAGCAAATGGGCGCACAGTGATCACAACCATGTATGTGCGCAGCATAGGCAAGTCTGCCAAGAAAGCGTAAGGGGAGAGGAACTTTGTTGGTGTTTGGTATACGATGTGGAGGTGGGCTCTTCTCCCAAATTGTTTTTGCTTCAAATTTGTGCGTAGGTTTTGACAACTTTGAGAAATTGCTTGCTGGAGCCCAC
This sequence comes from Cyclura pinguis, assembly GCA_030412105.1. Taxonomy (NCBI): domain Eukaryota; kingdom Metazoa; phylum Chordata; class Lepidosauria; order Squamata; family Iguanidae; genus Cyclura; species Cyclura pinguis. The sequence goes on from CM059607.1 coordinate 1,248,369, forward strand.
TGGATGGTGAGTATCTGGGTGTTCCTTATGGAATATCCTTTTGTGGGATCTGGTTTTAGTACATAGATGGAGGGCAGCCAATATCTGAGGGTTGGAGGCTGCAGCAACTCCCTGGGACCTTGAAAGGCCACCCTTTCCATTGACTTTCTGGTCAGTTTCAGTTTGGAGAGGTGAAAAAAGCTCCCCCAGCCCTAAACCTGGTCTTTCTTTAGCTTTTGCCAAGCAAAACAGAATATTCCCCAGTGCTCTTCGCTAGAACAGTCCTGCCCTGAAAATAAACCCCATATTAGTCCATTAACTTGAGTTTCTTAGTGTTCCCATTTTTTCCCAAAAGGACAATCACTTCCGTACTGCTCCACTGGAGAAGAACGCCCCTGTGCTGCTGGCAATGCTAGGTATCTGGTACATCAACTGCTATGGGACAGAGACACATGCGCTTCTGCCATATGACCAATACATGCACCGCTTTGCTGCTTACTTTCAGCAGGTAAATTGGCAAAAGTGGCATTGGGCCAATCCCCTTTTCGTGCGTTCTTTGTTCTGGTTTAAGCCAAAGACCAACTTTAAGCCTGGTCGTCTTCTGCTCTGGCTTAGGGGGACATGGAATCCAATGGGAAATACATCTCCAAGAAGGGTACTCGAGTGAATTACAACACTGGCCCAATCGTGTGGGGTGAGCCTGGAACCAACGGCCAGCATGCCTTCTACCAGCTCATTCATCAAGGTAAAGTGAAAGGCGATCAAAGATCATCCAGCATTTCTTCAGATTCACTTGCTCTGTCTTGGGTTACAGATAACCAGGAGCCAGGGTACTGTAAAAACGGTTGCATCTGATGTGGAGTGGACAGATATTAGTCATGAAAACAACCAGAAATAGTTAGAAGTAGCTGAGACGCATGACTAAACCGGAGGCTTACGCTTGAATCCTGTTCTGGCTTTCCGCTGACGTCAGTGCTGTGGCCCGAGGAGTTGCACTTTCTTGGAGGTGGCATCCGGTTTGGGCTTGCGCAAGCCCAGGAATGCTGCGTAGGAGGTTCTGGGGAGGGGGGTTCTTGGCAGTGGATGCAGAGCTGGGTGGACTGTTAGGTAGCAGGAAAGGGTGCTGCTCGGATGCCCCTGGCAGAGTTGGTTGCACGATGCTACCGTCTGGTCATCTCAGTTATAGCTAAACAGGCATCATTTCAGACTGTGCTGTGGGTGACTAGAACATTAGTCCCTTAAAAATAAAGCTACAAACTACAAGGGGTGAGAAATACTGTTCAGAAAGCTCAACTCATCAGTTGATTACCTCCAGGGTGGGGGAAGCCCTGCCTTCCAGACCTTGTGGGGACTAGAGTCCCCACCAACTTCAGCCGGCACTGTTATAGACAGTTGAGGTCCACCTACATCTGGAATGGCACAGTTTCCCCATCGCAGCTGCCAAAACAACTTCTCACTCGATCTCCCCATCTTTTGTAGGCACTCGTATGATTCCTTGTGATTTCCTCATCCCAGTCCAGACACAGCACCCGATCCGAAATGGCCTGCATCACAAGGTAAACTAGCCTGTAGCCAAGGGTGGCGAGTCTCCATTTTTTTCAGTTGTTTTAAACTTGTCCTGAACTACTGCATGTACTGCACATGTGAAAATTCTTCTTTTATGGAAAATCCCAAAATTCAAGATTTTCATCCTTCTTAAACTGCTGAAGCCTCTGCGGCTGGATGCATTTTGCTTGTTTAAACACGTAGGCCACCAGTTGGACACACTGTCTGTCGTAACCTGTCTCTGCGTCCCATTAGATCCTTCTGGCCAACTTCCTTGCTCAGACCGAGGCCTTGATGAAAGGAAAGACAGCTGATGAGGCTCGCAAAGAGTTGCAGGCTGCTGGGCTGAGTGGGGAAGCTCTGGAAAAGCTTCTTCCTCACAAGGTATGTGGGCTGTGGGCCACAACCAGATCTCCCTAGAAGCCCTGTCTCCCAGCGGCAGGGTGAAGAGTTGGGCTGCTCTGGGCTGAGTGAGGGCAGGTGGCCTTCCAGCGGGAACCACGAGTGAGAGCTGTGTAAAGGCCAGCCAGTAGTGCTGATCCCTTATTGTGGCTTGAAGTCATTTAGCCTGCCAGTATAAGTGGAACTTCTGATAGAAAGGGAGGCATCAGTGGCAGAAAATGTTCATCTGCGAAGAGACACAAGTGCATCACACTTTCTGTCGGAACGAGGATGGGCCAGATTCACCCACTGTCCAGATACTACTGGGCTGCAGCTCCCATCTGCCCTAGCTAGCTGGCCTGATAAGGTGGAATGCTGGGAGAAGGGATATACTTTGCCCACCCCTGTGTTGGAGTAATGTGAGAGAGTGCTGCTCTCTGCCTCGCAGAAATGAACAGATGTGGGCAGGATGAAGAGGAGCACATTCTGGAAGCAGGTTTAAGCTTTGCAGAGGGAGGCGAGTGCTGTTTAAGTGAAATCTTCACTTCAGGAGGCATCTTTGCGGCTGTGTGCGGTGATGGAGGGGATTTTTGTGTCTGACTGACATATAGTGATAAAATCTTCTTTCCTTGTCTTTTTCTCAAAAGGTCTTTGAAGGCAATCGCCCAACCAACTCCATTGTGTTTACTAAACTTAACCCATTCATTCTTGGAGCCTTAATTGGTAATTGATTTTTCTCCTCAGTCCTTGTATTTTTTGAATGGCTTGTCTCGTGAGGATGTTCATGTTGCTTGCCTTTTTCTGATCAATTTGTTTTTCTCCAGCCATGTATGAACACAAGATCTTTGTTCAAGGAGTTGTGTGGGGTATCAACAGCTATGACCAGTGGGGGTAAGTAGGCCTTGTGCTTGTATGGGACCGCCTTTCCTTGTAAAATAGGTCCCTCTTTCCCTAGGGGTGGGAATCCCGCTTCGGCCTTGTCGCCTCTTACTGCATCACTGTCCATGTAGGCTGAATTTGGTTTTGGAGTGGAAGAATTAGGCTACTCAAATCTTGGCCTGTTAACAGCACAGTTTCAAAGCATGTGCGGACCACCTTCTGGGATTGCAGCTCCCAGAATTACTGGAACCAGCATGGCTTTGTGTGAAGGGGGGTACCCAGGAGTTGCAGTCCAAAAAACTTCTCCCAAGCTCTGAGCAGATTTCATGAGGGTAAAGGTAGGTCTTAGCAGGTCAGGGTGATTTTCACTGTCCCTACAGAGTCTAGTACCAACAGAATTCTTTGCCGGAGGCTTTCCAAAGTCTCCCTGCTGACTTGAGGATGGCCACAGTCTTTCAGTGTGTCATAATCCATTATCAAGGGTGAGGATTGTTGAGTCCCTCCAGGTTTTGTTGGACTGCAGCCCCGAGGAGCCCTATCGAGGTCTGAATAATGCTGGGAGTTTCAGGGCAGCAAGAGAGCTCTGTTTTGCTCAGCCTGACTTCAAAGCTGTGTTTCTTAGGCTTGGGTCATCCTGATGCTTTGGGCTTCAACTCCCCAAAGCCTCAGTCACCATGCTCAGCAATCCTGGATTCCAGGAGCTGGAACCAAAAACATCTGGAAGAGGAAAGGGTGAGAAGCAGTGAAGGCTCTGTAGTGAAAGTTGAAAACCTCTTCCTGACTGGGAGCCAAATTCAGTTTCAGAGAAGTTTATTTGGGGGGTACATTCCAGTGGTGGGTGGGGCCATGAGAGAAAGCAGATTTGAACTGGAAGCTCCTATTACTGCCCTGAACTGAGGATTAGGAGAGGCAGTTCAGTGTTTTGAGTATCAGTGGGAGTGGGGGGTGGAAGCCCAGCCAAGGTTTGTAGCAGGGGGAAGGAGTGGTCATTTGGGAAATCTCAGGGGGCTGCATCCTGGGTCCCCGGGTACTGAAGTTCTTCACCTTTGTTCTTCTGAAGCATAACTGTGAGTTGTCCTTCTCCCTACACATTGACCTCAGTCCAAAAATGCTTTTGCCTGTCTTTTCTGCCAAGAGGTTAAAGGCCTTTGTATTTAAGGAAGATTTTGGTTTTAGTATATGTGGTAGACAAAGCTTTTATGGGAGGTGCATCGTTTTTATTTTACTAGGTTTTTAGGAATATTTAAAATGCTGTTTTTAACTAAAAAACTTGTGGTTTTTTTTAAAGCAGAAATTTAATTGTTTTAATTTTTGTATTAATAGTTTTTTTTAATTGTATTGTGCTTTTAAAATGTTGTAAGCTGCCTTGGATCCAATGCTGGGAGAAAGACAGAATATGAATTAGATGAATGAATGAATGCGTTCCCGGTGTTCAGCCTGCGTTGTTCCTCTTCCCACCCCTTCCCCTTTTTATTCACCACACAGTGTTGAGCTTGGAAAGCAGCTGGCAAAGAAAATTGAGCCTGAGTTGGCCTCCAATGCGCCCGTGACGTCCCACGACTCTTCAACCAACGGGCTCATCGAGTTCATCCAGAAACACCGAGCCTGAAGCATGACAATCAAACACCAAATACCAAGATCGATGTTGTAGTTACTGCTTTTGTTAGCCAATTCTACTGAAATAGCACTTTTCACCAGTTGTGGCCAGCCTCTTCGTTGTTGTTGACGGTTAGCTTTGTTGCATTTTAAGGAGAGTCACAGAGGAAACCTTTTTTCTATCTTGTGAGGCTCGGAAATCTTGTTGTTTAGTGGCTGTTTGTGGCAGCTGAATTGTGTAACACATTGGGTACTGTGTTCCTCACTTCTTTACAGCCTGCCTCCCCATTCCACTGTGTAACATCAGACAAAAAATGCAGTCTGCGGTAAACCCCCTTTTTCCACACTGTGTCTTAGTAAGCCAGTTGCAACACTGAGAAACCCAGCCTTACTTGTACAAGATTATACCAGAACTAAAAACATGCCTGCGTCTGTGTGTTTTTTAAAATTTGTGACATACTTTTCTTTCATGGTGTTTTGTATGGGGTACTGTACTTCCTTGTGCCACTCAAGGAAACCAGCCTTGATTTAATAGGCATCACTGGTGGGATGAGTCTGGAAGAAATGGGCCAAACAGAAAATTAGAAGTAGCAGCAGCATTATATGTCAATGATAGGCACACCTGGTTCAGAACATTTGGGTCAAAATTTAGAAGGGAGAGAAACTTGTTGTGGGGTCTATTCTAGATCCCCCAGCCACACTGCGTATTTGCCTTCCTAAAAGAAATGATCAGGTATTTAAAAGGGAGAGATTACAATAGTCATGGGAGAAAGAAACCAGAGTGGATGTACAAAGAACTTCCAGAAGAGCTGAGATTTAAAAGAGAGATATAAGAAATGGAAGAACGGGAAACCACGAAAGATAGTAGTTGTGGGGAGAAAGTCAGAAAAGCTGAAGGTCACCAGAGAGATTGCAAATAAAGTTTTTTTGGCTCCGGAGCAAGAGGAAGAGCAAGGAAATGGTGAGACCACTGCACTAATGTACAGTTCAGTGTTCCTCTAAAAATGATTTGGAGGATGGAATAGAAGGCACGCTTATCAAATGACACAAAATTGAGGGTGGTGGTGGTGTAACACATACACCAGAAGACAGGATCAGAATTCAAACTTACCTTAACAGCTTGGAGAGCTAGGCGAAAAATAACAAAATGAATTTCAGCAGGGAGAAATGTATGGTACTGCATCTAGGCAGGAAAAGTGAAATGCACAGACCTGGCTCCAAAGCAGTCCGTGTAAAAAGGATCTACCGATCTCAGTAGATCACATCGCTATTGACATTAGTCAGCAACGATGTGGGCGGCCATAAAAGTCAATGCAGTTCTAAGCTTCAATGAGAGCATCCTGTCCACATCAAGGAAAGCATTAGTGCTGCCCCATTCTGCTTTGGTTAGATCTCACCTGGAGGAATCTAGTGTCCCTTTCTGGGCCCCAGAGTTCAAGAAGCTTGTTGACAATCTGGACTGTGTCCGGGGGAGGACGACCCAAGATGATCAAAGGTTTGCAAACCAAGACCTATGCAGATGGGAAGGCCTGACAGCTGATAAACAGCCATCTTTAAATAACGTGGTGCTTAAGCAGATACCAGGAGGTGCTCTTAGTACTGTATCAACACATCTAAATCTTTGAAAATATATGTCCTGCTGATGTATATGAATGGGAGAAAAAAATGGTTTTCCATCCAGAGCCTTTTCAAGTGAACATTGTGTCTGCCACCTAGCCTTTTATGTTAAGCTTTCAAGTCGTTTCTGACTTAGTCTCACATTAGGGTTGTCATATCACAGGGTTTTCTTGGCAAGTTTCATTGAGAGGGGAGTGTGCCCTTGCCTTCCTCTGAGGCTGAGAGAGTGTCACCCAGAGAATTTCCATGGCTGAGCGGGGATTCGAACTCTGGTCTCCAGTCTAGTGCTCAAACCACTACACTATGCTGGCTCTCTGCCCCAAAGATGCCATCAAAATTGGGTGACTGTCCAGTGACTATAGAGACAGCAGTTTGTCATAGAATCTTAACTGCTGGAAGGTACTCCAAGAGGTGTCCAGTCTAACCCATTCTGCCACGCTGGAATAAACAACTCCAGGACCCCTGAAAAAAAGTTAAGTAAATTCTTCCTAATGCCCAGGTGGGATCTCTCTTCCTGCCTTGTAATTTGAATCCGTTGGTTTCTCTTCTCCGTTGTGGAGCGGCAGAGAACAAGCTTTTGCCGTCTTCTGCATGACATCCCTTCAGATACGGAAAGACGGCTCTCTCACGCCACCCCTTGTCCGAGCAAAACAAACCCATTCTATGAGTGCTTCCTCATAAGGTGTGGTTTCCAAATCATTCTGATCATCCGGATGTGTTCCAGATCACCCACGTCTTTCTTGAACCGTAGTGCCCAGAATGGACACAAGGTTCCAGCAAAGCTTTGGGTCCAAGACAGACTGGTGCCTAAATCCCACTTGTCTAAAAAGCATTTCAGTTGCTTTCTCTGGGCCACTCTCCTCCCAGTGCAATCTTCCAGTAAGCCTTGCTGTTGTCCGTAATCCCAAGGCCTGTTCCGGTGCTCCAAGGACATTCCAGAGACCCCAAGTGATGCCGTTTTGAAACTCAGGCAGAATTGTGTGGGGATGCTTACGGCTCACATGCAGCAGACACCGTATTAGCTGAGAAACCTTGATCATGCAAATACTACTTGCTTCAGTAGTTTGTTGGTCTGTGCCTTCAAGTTGTTTCTGACTTATGGCAGCCCTGAGATGAACCTATCACAGGGTTTTCTGCGGCTGAGAGTGTGCGATGCACGCAGAGTCAGCTGGTGGGTTTCCTTGGCTGACTGGGGAATCGGACCCTAGTCTCCGGGGTCACAGTCCAACGCTCAAACCACTACACCAGGTGGACACAGAAGGCTATACCCAACTACGCATCCCAACTAGTGCACACACGAGGCACCAATTGCTAGGGAGGGGGCAAATGGTGAAGGGAGGGGGATTCCTTCCCTCCCCACCAAGCCTCCTCCAGCATGACCAGAAATAACACTGTACCAGTCTGGGATTCTGGCTTAAAATGGCTTTTTACACCATTTTTCTGAGGCTGGGGGAGTATGAAACATTGGAGGCATTCCTGGCCAAAAAAGTTAATTGTGAGGTTTAACTAGAGTCTTTTTTAAAGAGTCTCCCTGGAGAGCTTTAAGCACCACAAGCACTCTCGACATTTCACTTAGATAACTTAGATAAGTTAAATGCAGGTAAATCCAGTGATTCAGTAGGTCTCTTCTACTTAAACCTAGCAACTGGATTTAGGTCATAAATTATAGTGCAAAACTTGCAGAAATGGGAAGTGGGTGGAAATGAACTATTTGGACTCTACAAAAGAGAGAGAGATTTTTATATAGATTGCATTTTATATTTCTTAACCATAGTACACAAAATTTATATAAAGGAGTAACATATGCAAATAAATAGATATGTTTATAACCAAAATCTACTAACACCCCATCCCTTGCCAAAGGGAACCTCCTTCAAATATATTTCTCTTGACCCCAAAACCAAGCTTATATTAATAGATAGCTTGATTAATCAATAGCAACATTTATATTAATGGAAAAACTAAGCTTATGTTAGTAAATGAACAGACTACAACACTTGAGGCTGATACTCTAAACCCATTTCAAATCCAAATCCTAAAACAAATCTTTCTTTAGGCTAGAATTCAAAGTTCATACTGAAGCTCCAAAGGAAATACCAGAGCAAATCTGAAATTAAGGAATTTAGACTCTCTCTCTCTCACACACACACGTAAGCATATACACTGTCAATGGTACCTGGGTTGTTGTTTCTTTCCTTTCAGCTGATTCCTTTGATCTGGTCTGATCCCTCCTCTGTATGCGGAAAACCTTCTAACCGTCTGTCTTTGATCCCTTTGTAAGTCTTCAAAGGACTTAATATTAGCAAACGCAGAAACAATCCTCACCTCTCTACACAGAAAACTGAGTGTGGGAGGGAAGGAAGGAAAGAAGGAGTATTTAAAGGAACTGATAATTGCACTTCTAGGTGTTTGCCGGCAGTTCCAATAACCCTTACCAGCAGTTAACTGAAAACTGGAAGACAGCTTTTTGCACAAGGATTTTAACCTACCCGTGGAAGGCGACAGCACAGAGGGGCATGGGACAAAGGGTTTTGCTGCCTTTTTCTGTGTTCCGTGACTCTGAAAGCGTGTGGTTTGAATCTGCTGTTGCCCAGATCCATGCTGGGAGCTGTTGGAGACCACCGAGATTTTTTCTAAATCACACTGGCTGCAACACACACACACACTGGGGATAAATCCATAACACAGGAAAGGAGTGCCAATCTCAGATGGAAGGAACAATATTGTGGTTGTGAGCAGTGAAGACGGCTGCGTCTCTCTTTCAACTTTGCTCTTTCTTCCCCTGTAGGGTCACCCCTCCTACCCAACCATCCAAGTTTAATTTCTCACACTTAGAAAGTCATTCTCTGATCCTGACTGAGTTGGTACTGTTCCCTTCTGAGTAACTGATCCCAAAGCAAAGGGGGTTGCAGACCGATGCAATGCAGGAGGGACACTCAAATAGTTATCGGAATTGATGCTATCAGGAGAGGCCTAGGCTTAAACTGGAGGGGGGTAACTGGCTGGAGGAGCTGGAACCCACTGTCTGCCTTCCAGCTGCTCTTTCTACAGCTGCTCCAGCCTGGACTGCAGATCCCATGCAATAAGAGGGTCCAACATCTGTACTACCAGCAGACGGAGCAGTCAAAAAACCAAGAGGGAATTCGCTGCCGCCAAAGCAAAACTGATGCATTACAAACAACTAAATCAAGCACATTTTTATTCACTGATTCACTTTGGTCTTCTGGATGTCATTAGACCTTAGCTGCCAGAAACCAAAGTCGGAATGGCCAACCGTCAGTGATTTTGCAAGCAACCTCTGGGAGGCCAAAGGCTGAAAACCACCTGCTCCACCGCACAGGCTGAGTGATTTCCATGGTGGCCACGGAGGGCAGCTCGTGGTGCGCGTGCGGGCCCTGGACGTCCAAAACTGCTTGGGAGCCTCGATAACTATTGAAAACTACAGAACGAAGAACGGCAAGACGGACCGAGAGAATCCACGGACGACCGGGCAGGGGACGGAAGAGTCCAGCAGGTGGCGGCCACAGACCGCTGGGGGAAAAGACGGGATGAAAGAACAGGGATCTTTCTTCAAGTGGTGCATTGATATTCAATGACAACCTCTGGCTTTTATAAAACCGTAATGTCTTTAAAAAAAAAAAAGAAGTTTAAAAAAATGCCACCCTTTCAGAACTGAAAGTGGTTCAATACAGGCTTTAGAGGGTATTTAACTGTTTTAACTGTATTTTAAATCTTTCTTTAGTTACCTTTTAAATTGTTCTAATATTGTGAATAGTTTGGTTCTAATTTATTGTTGACTTCTTTTAGCCATATTGTACTTATTTTAAATCATAAGTCAACCTGAAGTCCCAATTTTGGGACTTCAAAATTTTTATCCCGCCTCTCCACCTGGATTGAGGCGGTGAACAACATTAAATACATTAATACATTAAAAACATTAAAAAACATACCCAATCCTCCCCACCCACCAATCCACCTAAGACCAACCCCCTAAAACACACTACAATCAACCAGCTATTAAAAGAACAGCAAGACAATTGACGGGAGGCGATGGAAATGCTAGTCTCGGAAGGCCTGTCGGAAGAGATCGGTCTCCACCGCTCTTTTAAAGCGGCCAAGATCGGTAATGTGCCGGGTCTCCTCCGGCAGGCCGTTCCATAACCGGGGAGCGATAGAAGAGAAGGTCCTCTGGGTAACCGCAGCCAGCCTGGTTCTGACTGGCTGTGGTAAATTCCTCCCAGAGGACCTTAGTGTGCGGGGCGGATTGTATGGGAGAAGGCGATCCCGCAGGTAGGCTGGCCCCAGGCCATGTAGGGCTTTAAAGGTAATGACCAACACCTTCTACTGACCCCGGAAACTAACAGGCAGCCAATGGAGAGACTTTAGAATTGGTGTTATATGGTCAGTTTTAGGTCTTCCGGTGACCAACCTGGCTGCCATATTCTGAACTAATTGAAGCTTCCGGACTAAGCACAAGGGTAGCCCTGTGTAGAGCGCATTGCAGAAGCCGAGCCGTGAAGTTACCAGCGCATGCAGCACTGTTTTTAGCTGTTCCAGCTCCAGGAAGGGGCGCAGCTGGCGTATCAGCCGAAGCTGATAACAGGCACTCCTGGCCGCCGCATCTATTGGAGCCGTCATCCGAAGTGACGAGTCCGGGAGCGCCCCCAAGCTGCGGACACAGCCGTTCAGGGGAGGTGCGACGCCGTCTAGGACCGGTTGACAGACCTCCATACCTGGGCTGGGGCCCTTCACGGCGAGTACCTCCGTCTTATCTGGATTCAGCTTCAGTCTGTTTTTCCTCGTCCGGTCCATTACTGCTTCAAGACATTCGTTCGGAGGCGAGATGCCACCCTTAGCTGATCCTGTTATCCAAGGCACGGAGAGAAAAGGCAGGGTATAAATAAAGCCAAGGACAACAAGAAGGGCTGAGACGCTGCACCACTGATGTAGCTGCAAACACTTAACAGCCTATTGCCCTCCGAGTGCACCTTCACAGCCAGCAGCCTCAGTGAGCAACGGAGGGCTGTTCAGTTGGTGACTGGATGCAAGGAGGAGGAGGTTTCCATCCCTTTATCAAGCCCCCATCCCGGAACCCAGACAAGACCCTTCCCCACAGCCACACCCCAGAGATATGAGTGGAACAGTACTTACAGCAGCCAGCAAAGGTGGAAAAAGGGAGAGCCCGGCAGTCTGGCAGCACCTTTGTAAGAAGGACTCATTAACTAGGCCCACAGCTGGGCAAGACTCTGAGCCTGTAGAAGAAGAGGAGGCCAGAACGGGAGGCAGGTGTCGGAGCCACGGCTGTCCTGTGCCGGCCGCCGGCCAAGGCTTCCAGCTGCCTGGCCAGCCTGTTATCAGGAGCTGGCAAGCCAAGTTTGCCTTAGTCACTTTGCAGTCCGAGTTCTCACTGGGTTTAAAGAGACAGAGCCCGAGTTTACCGTAAGTCCAGAGAGAGAGAGTCGAATGGCAAAATCTGTAGCTGAGGTGAAGGTCGGGGTTCTAGGAGCCTGAGCAAGGAATTCGGGAGTAAACTTGCCTGTGTCCACTGATAGAATTGGTTGGCTACGAAAGCTTCCTCCCATTCTAGAAACCTAAGCCTGGGCCATTTCTGCACTAGACTGCTATAGCGCTATTATTCCACTTTCAACATCCGATGGAATCCTGGGGTTTGCAGTTTCGGGAGGGGCCAACTGGCCCCTCCCGAAACTGCAAACCCCAGGATTCCATCGGATGTTGAAAGTGGAATAATAGCGCTATAGCAGTCTAGTATGGAAACAGCCCTGGTGAGGAATGGTTGAAGGAGCTGGGAGAAAATATTGAGAAGTCATAGAATCCTAGAGCTGGAAGAGACCTCAGAGGCCATCGAGTCCAAGCCCCTGCCATGCAGGAACACCCATCAAAGCATTCCCAACAGGCGGCCACCCAGCCTCTGCTTAAAAACCTCCAAAGGAGGAGGAGACTCCACCACACTCCGTTGAGGCAGCGTCTTCCACTGCCGGACAGCCCTGACCGCCACGAAGTTCTTCCTGAAGTTCAAGTGGAATCTCCTTTCCTGCGGCTTGAATCCATTGCTCCTCGTCCTAGTCTCTGGAGCGGCAGAAAACAAGCCCGCTCCCTCCTCGACATGACATCCCTTCAAATATTTAAACATGGCTATCACGTCCCCTGGCATGATAAGACCATTTTCAAGCATTTGAAGGTCTGTTATCACGTAGAAGATGGAGCAAGCTTGGTTTTGGCTGCTTCCAGAAAGTTGCTGTCATGTGCTTTCAAGTTGTTTCTGACTTATGGAGACCCTAAGGTGAAACTATCATGGGCTTTTCTGAGGCTGAGTGTGTGTAAAGCTGGTGGGTTTCCATGGACGAGAGGACAATCAAACTGTGGTCTCTAAGGTCTTAGTCCAATACTCAAACCGTTAGACCACAAAAGTATCACCATCCAAATGGATCCGAACCACAACAGAGGAGAACATTTCCAACTAAACTTTACGAAGGACTTCCTGATGTTAACAGCTGTTTGCCCATGGAGTAGAGTCTCTTGGGAGGTGGTGGGATTTTTAACAAAGTTTGGACGTCCAGCTTTGCACGAAACACCCAAATTGCCAACTGTGTTATCCTTCGGGAGAAACTTCCAGATGCATGCCGTTTGCGTGTGTTTCTCTAAAGGCAAGGGAACAAAAATCTGAATTTTTAAGACAAGAGCTGGTCCTTGTTCAATTTTAGATGGCAGAGCATGAAGGAAAAAGAGAAGTAATTAGAGTAAACTACCATATAATTAAGATAATTGTGGACAATAACGTCATGTCAGATGATTATGGGTTGGTTTATTATTATAGAAAACTCACCATGTGGTCTGAGGATGCTGGAAAGAAAGAGGAAGAGAAGGCAGGGAGATGTTTAACAAAAATACCCAGTGCAGAACAAGTCTAGACATCCTGGCTGGTGAATTCTAGGACCTGGGGGGGGGGGGGGGGAATACTGATTTTAAGTATACTACATTTTTTTAAAAAAAACTCAAACTGACAACAAGCTAGTACCAGGAGTTTAGAGGCAGACAGTGGGGGTTTTCACCCATCTGGAGAGTCGGGGGCAGTACAAATTTTAGAAATTTGTCTTATACCGAACAACACCTTTGGTCCATCTCATTTAGTACTGCTGACACCAGCCTTCTTCCAGTGCAGTGGCCTGCCCCAGATGACTTGGATTAAAATTTCCATCATCCCCAGCCAGCAGGGCCAATGGCACTTGATTGGGTGAGAGGGAGCTCCCTGAAGTTGGTTGCTCCTCTGGGCTGTGACCAGGACCCTTTTCCAGCACGGGTGGACCAGGGAGGGAATGCCAGGTTTTGGACTTGGAACTTCTCGCATGTCTCTACCCATTGAGCTACATGCCCCCAAATGCTTGCTGAACAAACAGGAAGCACCCTAAGAAAACAGGAAAGCAGCCAGATCCTTCCAAGCCAGCGCAGTATTGTCAACACCAGCCTTTCCTTACCATGGCACTGTCTACATGGATCACAACTCCCATCATCTCCAGATAGCCTTGGGAAAGGCTACCGTAGACCCATGGAACCTATTTCAATGCGTTGCTAACGCAGAGATGAGAGACGTCCGCAAAGATCCGTGGCATCAAGGAAGACCAGATCCTTCAGGTCATTTTTCAACTTAAAGCAAAGCTATCGTGGGGTTTTCCGGGGGCTGAGAGTGTGTGACACACTCCAGGCCACGCAGTGGTCTTCCATGGCGGAGCAAAGGGGAATCGAACCGTGGTCTCCACTGCATTGTGCTGGCTCTCAATCCAAATATTACTTCCAGCTAAAGTAGACTCCCTGACAACTGGGGATTGAGTCAGTTGACCCTTACTTGGGACTCACTCTTGGATATGAGGCCAAGATGTCCAAGGAGAGGGTTTGATTCTGTAGGAAGGAAAAGCTGCTTGGAAATACTGTGCCTCCTCCCTGCTGCCTCGCAAGCTGCCAATGCTAAGGACACGATCCGTTGCATGGACTTCTTACTCGATCCCACAGAGGCCAGCGGGGGAGACCTCACTACTAAAAGCCCCCCGCTTGAGGTCCCTTGCAGGAGTTATTATTGAAGAACGTTCACCCTTCGTCACCGGGGCAGTATTTTAATGCTCTGCGCAGCCATAACTTCTAGCAGTTTTTTAGAAAAATATTCTGTAAATATCAGACACATATTTACCCCATTTGTGGGGCTCTCACCCACCAGGGACCGTGGTGTTCACAAGGCATGTGGGTATTTGCACAGTGCCTTTGGGACCAACTGTGGCTGCGAATCTTCTTAAAAACTGATTTTTAAAGTATGAGATTCACCATTCAACGGTCAAATGAATAGGCCAACTCTAGTGAAGACGAACCAATGTGTTTCCAGGCTGTATTTAGCAAAATACGCTTTCTTGCACTTGAAATCTATAAAATAAATCTTCGTGGGTAGCTGAAGCTGGAAGATCTTCTGACCATTTGAATGAAGAGACGGTGGCAAGTCTTTGCATCTGAGTTGTGTGCGTGTCTTTCTTTTTCTCCTCCTCCCACATTCCTTCTGCGACTGCCCCGCTACCTTTGCAAACACCAGAGCCGTTGCTCTCTTTCCAAACAGAAGGAACAATGCCCACCTCGCAGGCAGCAAAGACCTTTTGAGCAAATATTGATCAGGGAGGCTTGCAAGGACAGAAGTGCCCAGCAGGAACCAGGCCAGATGTGGCTGGCAAAATTAAAACCCCATCTAGTTTATCACTGGCTAGCCTCCAGCCTCCAAGCTGCTCGTTCCAGAGGCGAGAGGGTCTTTTCTAAGGCCAAAGAAAGAAATCCTCTGGGGGCCCTTTCCCCGCCAACCATGATCTCATTTCCTCTCCCTCCACGCCTACATTGGGAGCCGGGTTAAAATAATGCCACACACAGAGGCACTCGCCTTTGATGATCAAGGTAAAAGGGAGGATTTTAAGACCAGCAGCGGCTTTTTGAAGATTTCAGAACAGGCCTATCATCAGGATTTGGGTTTTTTAAAAAAAGGTTGCAACACCAGACTTTGATACAGGCAGGAATTCAAGACAACATAACTAGCTTGAAGACTTTAAGATCTGAATCCAGGCAGATAATGAAAACTAGGACCTAAATTAAAAGATGGAGAGCGGCGTAATGCTTTAAGCACCGGACTGAGATTTTGTGAGACCCAGATTCGAATTTTCACCTAGCTGTGGAAACCCACGGGGAGACCTTCGGCAGGTCACGCACACTCCCTGCCTTGGAGGAAGGCTATCGCAAACTCCTCTGAAGAAATCTTGCCATGAAACCCCATGGGAAATGCTGGAAAGGACTTGGAGGCATACAACAAAAACAGATTCAACTGCTAGTTCCAGCCAGAGATCCATTGAATCAGTGGGATTTATAGAAGTGCTGTCTGGCCATCCAGCATATTGATTCCATGAATATACTCTAATTGGAACTGGAGACGCTTCCACACGGGACTGTTATAGCGCTATGATTCCACTTGCAACATCCTATGGAATCCCGGGGTTTGCAGTTTCGGGAGGGGCCAGCCGGCCCCTCCCGAAACTGCAAACCCCAGGATTCCATAGGATGTTGCAAGTGGAATCATAGCGCTATAACAGCTAGTGCAGAAATGGCCTAAGAGTTGCATTTCAGACAAGATTTACAGTGAGACTAGGACAGAAAGACTGATTGATTGGTTTCAGCCTTAGAGCTCACAACAGAGTAAAGACACGCCACATTTCTCATTTGAATGCACATTTCTCTCCTAATGGTTTTTTTTTTTAAAGCACAATATTTTATTTTTATTAAAAACTATTTGAAGAAGTTAAGGGAGACAGGGTTCACCATGTTTCGCATCACAGCCAATTAACGCCGTGCACAGCCAGCTTTTATGCAAACACAGAGAATGAGCTGGTCCTTCTTGCACGTGGCCCTGATCCTCGGTTGCATATTTGAACAAAATGTGGTGACTACACTATTATAGAGGCTCCATTACTTTGGAGCCCCTTTCTTAGCAGTTCAGCTTTGTTTCCAAATTCTAGCTTCAGCGACCTTGCAGCTGACCCTTCACGACTTATCTGGCTTACGTGATAAAGTCTAGGTGTTGCACTACTGGGATTTGGAAAGTGCTGGCAATCTTAACAGTATACATGTATAAAGTCAGGGTGCAGTTATAATGGTTGGATATCATTTGAACTCTCATAGTTCCAGCTTACGGAATCAGGGATTTTGTTGCTTGGTGCAGGACTTTGAATTCTCTGCTGGAGGACTGCAAGGCTGTAGTTCCAGGGGCTGGTGGACTTAGAGAATTCCAAGTCCTTTACTGAACTACAAACCCTATAATACAGAGTAAAGCAACATATTTGGGATCAAAGCACCGTAACCGCAAAGTATGAGTACACCCTCAGCTAAAAGGTATGTTAGAAAACAAATAGATGATTCTTCTCATAGCATTTATCTGCAATGTATTTGCACCACACATTTGCAGCAGTTTGATAGCACTTCATCGGTCACGGCTCCATCCTATAGACTCCTGGGATTTATAGTTTGGAGAGAAGTATTAATGCTGTCATTCAGGGGTACACGGTGACCCTAGGAATTACAGACCTCCGAGAGACGCCCTTTCCAGGTTAGGAGCTGAGGCCTTCTTGGTGGAACTTCTCCATCTGGAGTGTGGCATTTTCCAGTGACTCATGCTGTCCCACAATATGTCCAAAGTACAATAGTCGTTTTGGCTTCTAGAGGGAGTTTGGGCCTCATTTGCTTTTGAACCCATTTATTTGCCTTTTTGGCAATCTGTAGCATCCAGAAATCTCTCTCCCAGCATCACATTTCAAATGAGTGGATTAGAACGTTATTCCGTCCCACAACAAACTACAGATCCCGAGATTCCACAGGATGGAGTAAAAGCAATTAAAGTACAAAACTGCTGTAGCTGTGCAGTGTGTGGATGCTTCTCTTAGAAAAGTGCACTTCTTGAAAGCTGTTTAAATTCCAAACGGCCTGGTTTCAGGTATGGTTTTTCTCAGGAGCTCTGGGGCCGCCCTCTTCCCGTTCTTGCTAAATGCGGTGCCACGAAACAAGTATAATTTGGTCCTATAACAAACCAGTTTTTGCCAGGTCCCTCTTCTCTTGAGTTATCACTATAAAATCAGAGGTAACTATAAAGCATCTTTATTGAAAAGAGCAGATAATAACATCTAAAAGGTTAAGTGAAACTCTGACTTTTAATATTAAAATAACTTAGGACGATAGCAAGTTGCTTCTTCTTTAGATAAATAAATCTACATTTCCCAACTTTTATTCATCAAGGAAGGAAATCAACGACATTACAAAACCCCAACAAGTAAAATCTATGTACTAAAAGCCCAGAGGCTTCAGAAAGATATATACAAACATCATCCGACTAAGATATTTGCAGCACGTAAACTAGACACTTTATATACAGACTGGGCATTTATATATTTCCTACAAAATAAAAATCAACATTGGTCCAAATTCTTGGAAGAAAACTATATTCTTTTAAAGAAAACGAAAATATTTTTTTCAAGGAAAAAAACTTAATTTAAGTCAAATTATATACTCTAGTTATGGCATTAGTTGCATGATGAATCAAACTGTTCTTGGGGCATAAGAAACCGGCTTTTGCACGCCTTCTTTAGAGCTTTGGTTTAACTTAAACGAGCTCCTGAATCCATGACATACTGACATTCTGAATTTCAAAATGCGCACCCTCTTGTTCTGAAATAAGCGTGCTTTAATTAAAGGGTTAAACCCAATTTCAGTGCTCAACTAGAGAAGGCTTGCTTGAAATCGTGGGACCTGTTCGTCACCACTTACACACGCCCCATTTATTTTAATGGGCCTCCTCTAGTGCAGCCTGAAATGGGGGCAGAATTCTCAATGACCGTGATCCTTCCTTTGGAATTTTGTAACAGTAGAGGACACAACGTGAATCATCCACAGATTCTTTTTCTTTCATTTGGTGTGCTTTCCACACTAGTAAATTACAGAAGACAAATCCCTGCTTTTTTGTTCTTGTAAAATACAAAACAGCGAAAGCCAAAAGAATAAGAAGCATCTCAAAATAAATAACCGTCACCCTAAATGCTCCATCTCTGTGGAAGAGGGATGTTCTTATAGCAAATGTTGGAGCAAAGCCCTCCGATACGCAAGGCTGCGACCGTCTCCCCCAGCATCCCCAGGCCAGTGCCTTCAAAGCGTGTCGGACCACAAGGCCCATCCGGCTGGCCCGCTAGGACCGCTCCTGCACAAAGGGGGCCCTTCACATATTTTAGCTACAGCCCCTCTCTCAACCTGGTGGGCTTTTCTCTCCAAAAACTCCACAGACAAGAAGGAACACGTTTTGTTTTAATTGCAGCCACTGCACTTTCAAGTCGCTGCATCCGGTTTTCTGGCCGCGTAACAAAATAAAGGAGAAAATCCCAAACAGTAAAAATAAAGTATGGCCACCGAAGACACCGTATAAAAAAAGAAAAACCCGAACAGCAGGGGCTGCATTGTGGTCTAGAGAAAGAAAGAAAAACACATACATGGAACAGTGTAGAGGGGGAAAAAATGAAACTTCTTTTTGACAAGGGGAAAATATTAACCTCTGAAGGGCATGCTGGAAAACCAGCTGTGTCTGTTTCAGATTTTATGCCGTTGACTGCAGATTAAAGCAGGAAGAGGAACGGATAAATTTGCCACCAAGACACAACGTAATTGCAAAGGGATAACATAATTACGGAATAATTAAGGAGGACAATTTCTTCAACTTGTCTTTATGCCGTCAGCCAACCAGAACAAGGGAATTTTTGAAAACAATGTAGTATCTGGCTTGGTTTGGTCTTCTGGTGGATTTGGGAGGAAGGAAGCGGGGAGAGACGCTACAAGTTGAACACCCTTTGCCCGGAAACCCAAAAACCTCCAAAACCTGAAACCTTTGCCTCCAGCCGCCGACTTCTGCCACGGAGGTGGCGCTTGCGCCTCTCAGATCCCGTCCCTCTCCTTTCGTCCCCAGTTCCGGCAACAAAGAGAGAGAGGCTGAGGATCTGCGAAGTGGTGGGAGGCGTGGATTTGCCCTGGAGGGACGCTCCCACCCCCCAAAAAAACCCCCCACAGACACAGGGACCATAGAGAGAGACCGCGTGGAGCAGAACTCCAAGCGCCTGGGCTGGGAATGGGGAGTTCTGAGTTCCAGTCCTCCCACCGAGCCGTGGGACTCAGCGGGTGACCCTGGGTGAGTCGCACTCTCAATCAGCCCGGCCTGCCTCGCAGGGTTGTTACGAGGACAACGCGAGGAGCAGGAGGAGGAGAGCCGCACGCACTGCCTCGGGGTTGCTGGAGGAAAGCAGGACAAGAATGTAACTGGTGAAGAGTAACTGAAAACAGCTCAGGCCCACCCAGCCGGGAAATGGTTCTCCAGCAGGGATATACACCTTTCTAGACTTAATTCTTACAGGCAAGAACAAGCAGTTCTACCATCTTTCTCGCTGCTGCAAGAAAGCCACAGAAAAACTAGACAGTTTCTGAAGACTATTCACAGTTCAGGACTTATTCTGGGCCCCAAAATGCATGCATTTTTTTAAAAAAATCCATCATCATCATCATCATCATCATCATCATCATCATCAATCCAGTCTCTTGCATAGGAATCAGCATTTTGTGTACAAAAATGCTGTCTTCTGTGGAGGAAACTAGTTTTCTGCACAGGACATTTGTTTCTTGTGCAGAAATGCTATCTTCTCTGTAGCAAATGTGGTTTTTGAGGCATTAAACTCATTTTCTGTGCAGCAAATACCACTTTCTCTGCATAAAAAACGTTTCTTTCTTTCTTTCTCTCTCTCTTTCTTGGCACAGATAAGTCCTAAACTGTGAAGATTTTTGCCTTTCAGGGATTCTCCTCATCAGGGCTTCCTGACATGTTAGAAGCCAATTTTCTACCATTTTCCAAACATCTTCTAACATTCTTTCCCCTGCTCATCAAGGGTCACTTCTACAGTAAGATACTAGTGTTAAAAATGCTGCAGATTTAAATAACATTAATTCACAGTCTCCAATGTTGGACTTGTCAAGAGCCGAACTATCAGAATCCAGGCTGGAGGGAACCAGTTTGAGAAGAAATCTGGAGGAGAAGGAAAAGGCAACCAAAACCGCAGTAGGAATCTGCTGCCCTTAAACAAAACACAATAAGACAGAATCTAATCTTGTACAACTGTGCAAGCAGAATTCTGTTTAGTCAGGAAGGATTAAGTATTGGAAATGAGTTTTAAAATGAAATATCCAGTGGCCAAACAATTTAAAAAAAATTAATCAGAGAATAAAGATTGTTCAGAATCCCTGGGCTACTCTTCTTCCATGCTGAGACACAGAGGCAACAGGCAAATTTCACTAGAGAGAGATGCAAACATCCTTAACACACAAAAAACAGCTCTGGAAGGGGTGCAAGAGGCTAATAAACTTTTCCTTGCTTCTTATTATTAATCCTTCGTAAACAATTCTGCAAACTCTTTCAGCTCTTGGATACGTCTGTGTCCCTCAGCATCCAGGATGGAAATCCTTCAGCCTTCTAGATGTGGTTGGACTACAACTCCCAGCAGCACAGCAAGGCGGCATAACCCATGGCGAGGAATGCTGGCGACTGCATTCCAACCACATCCAGCTCATCTCATGATTTTGCAGCGTACTTACAACCCTACCTCTCCCTACCGTGCTGTGGATGGTTATGAGGCATCCGTCCTCCGAGCTGGTCCTGAAACCTTGGACCACCTTTTGCATAAGGGTCCACCAAACCGGTTAACACCCCAAAACAGTTCTGACATAATTCAGGGTATTTTGGATCCTTTATTTATTTATTTCGTATAACTTTCTACAATGGGTTTCTCAGAGCTAAAAATAGACCTCTTTTTTTTGGACAGCCACTCCCAGATTCCAGGAGTTGTAGTCCAAAAAAAGGAAAAGAAAAAGTAGCTGTCCTAAGCTTGGGGATCTCTTTCCTCCTTTCTTTCTCTCTGTCCGGTAATGCACGGAAGTGAAACGCAATGGAATAAAGCATAGTGGAAAGTCCACAAAGATTTCTCACAGATAGCATCCTCTTTTTGGATCAGATAACCACAGAAAGCCAATTTTTGTTCTCTCCTGCAATGACTTCTGGGCCCCCTGAAACTGTGGGGCTGCTTAGAAAAATAAAAAAAAATGTCTCAGACCGGACTGGAATGAGAAACAGTATAAAAGCACAGCCTTCTTCCTGGAGAGTGCTGCTGGAATATGCTAAAATCCACGCGGGGACGCCAAAGGTCCGCCGGGCAAAACTGAAGATGAACCAAAAGCCCTTCCAAGGCAGGATGTTGAAAACCACTCCGCATTTACAACTCCAACTGTGCGGTTTGTCCCTTTTTCAAGTACTTTGTTGTCTTGGGGGGGAATTATTTAACCCAATGGATCACAGATGCAGAACCCCGGAGAAAACCCCTCCTCGCTTGACAGTCTTGGAAGCAATAAATTAAAAAAAAAAGAGGTTGGCTGGGGAGCTCTTCTACCCAACCAAAAAGGTCTCTCTCCCACTGGTTCTGACTGGATAGGAAGGGAAAAATGCCTTCAGAGTTCTGTGATGTGCATCAGGTACCCGGGAGGAGGAGGATGGGGCACGCAGCCCTTCATGCTCAGTCGTCGGATGTGGCAGCCGTGGCAAAGCAGGTGTCCCTCCAGAGGGTAGCAACGCCGGCCTTCTTCGTCATTAAGCTGGAGGCCACAATCCTAAAAATAAAATAAAAAAAATTTAGTGTGCAGCGGGATACAAAATGTGTAGTTGGGAAAAAAAGTGCAGTTGGACACAAAAGTCTAAATCATGTCCACAGGCTGAACTAGAGTAAACCCACTGAATCAGGTTTTGATTCATCATTCCACACTTGATTCAACGCATCAACTCTAACTGCGAATAAAGCAACAGGATTTAGGCCAATACGTGCAACTGGGGGAAAATGTGCAACGTGAAAACTGGCAACGTGCAGTTGGAAAAAAATGGGAAGGAAATGAGACCCATTCAGTGCTTATTAAACACTTGAAGTGGTTATTGGTAATCTTGGTTGGAGAGGAACCAATTGATGTTTTATTTATTAGCTGTGCCCTGTGAATTGTTGTAAACTACCTGGGGAATAATTTTTAATGGAAGGCTGACCAAAGAATATTATAAAGAAAGAAATCTTCCCTGGGCTGTGAATGGATTTGGTTTTACTTCCATGTGGAAGAAGGAAGGAGGGAGCCTAAGAAACCCTGGAAACCCCACAAGACAGGGCCATTGCAGCCCCAGCATGGAGATGTACCTCGCAGTGGTAACACTCCACGTGGTAATCTTGGTCCATCGATACCACTCGGATCGTCTCCTCGGAACCCTGGTTTGGAAAAGGAAGCAAAGCGAAGCTTACAGTTGAGCAACAGTCTCTCTTTTTCTGTTCAAAGGATAGACGTGGATGGAAAATTTTTTCTGATATTGCATTTTTCGGTGGAAAAACCTCCACACCATATAAAACATTTGTCCACAGTTGTCTGGACGGCTGTACTCCACCCCATCATGTTAGATGGGCCAAATACCAGGAGTTCTAATTATTCTTCTGAGGAGACAAGGGTCCTTTCTGCACTAGGCTGTTACAGTGCTATTATTCCACTTTCAACATCCTGTGGAATCCTGGTGTGTGCAGAAATGGCCAAGCTTTGACAAACTTTGTGCTCAGAGGAACAGGCTAACAGATGAAAGCACTGCTAAGCTTGTTTCTATTTTGCAAAATCCCTTGCTTCTCCATCACGTTGTCAAGACAAAATGCGATAACTCGCCCCTGCCCACAGACTCACATCCATCCTTTAGTGAGACAGAAGGTTCAAATATTTGCACCGAATCAGACTATTCTTAACGTGAAATGGAACTGATAAGCAGTGCAGACAGAGAGAGAAGCTGAAGGTACTACTGTTACACCTTAGGAAAAATACTGCCCTAAAAAACTCCAGTGCTGTTCTTTCAGGTGTTGCCGTTTCTTGTTAAATGTAAGTGAAACATAAGCTATTTTCTTACACTATTACAATAAAATAATTTCCACATCAAGATTTGAATATCTTAGAATATAATACTTGAACTAAATGTGCTAAATAGGTGACATTATTTAGAGCACTGGAATTAAAAATATATATATATTAGGAGGGGGCAGCATGCAGCTTATGGGCCATTTGCTTCCCACCTCCCCTAAATAAAAGGTGCCCGGCATTTCAGACTAGAGAGCGTTATGAACACACACCACCAATCCCAAACATTTCTGGCTTGGGACCACAAGCATCTTCGTCCTCTACTAGCGACGCTGCCCTGGGAACAAGACCCTGAGATATTTGGAGTAAAAAATCATGCAGACGATGAGCAAATAAAATGAAAAACAAATCAAACAAGGCATGTGGGATCTCATACCTGCGCTGGTAAAATTGGCTGGTTACATGAAGCACACTTTGGGGCAAAAACCCTAGATTGGAAAGAAAGGGGGGGAAAAAAGCAGGTCACACTTTTGCTTGAAAAACATGAAAGTGGAAGACAGGAAGGAGAGTCCAGAAGCATTTCAAGAAAAGCAGAAGTTTAAAGTGATGCAATATGGCAGTCTTGGTTTTTCTGACTGGCATCCTCCAAGGTCTAGCGGTCTGAGCACTGGACTACAACTCTTGAGACCAGAGTTCGAATCTCTGCCCAGTCCTGGAAACCCACTGGGTGGACTTGGGCAAGTCTCACTTTCTCAGCTTTAGAGAAAGGGAATGCAAAGACCCCTCTGAACAAATCTCGCCAAGAAAGCCCTTGGAGAGGGGCCTCACAAGCTGGAGTTCAGCCTGACGGCACGTAACAACATCAACAAATGTTCAAAACGCCCTCTCTGAAGGCCTCCTCTCAGTCATCATGAAACTCCACAAGTACTGTCTTCCAGGATGAATTAAACTTTTAATGGAGCACTGGTGTTCTAAGATCTAAAGTAGATGTGGGAAATCTGTGATCTTCCTTCCACAGGGACCCTCTGGAGGCCACACAGTCTGCCAAATACCAAAAACAAAAGAACAGAAGAACCCACTTCTTGAAAAATAGCATTTTTAAAGTAAAAAACCATAAACTGTACAGTGGCGGTGATGGTTTTGCAACCTACCGATGAGGCCAATTTCCAGTCCCTAATCTTCCAGGAGAGACACATTTGGTCATAAAAAGAGTGGTTGGGGAAGTCTGGAAGGACCGAGAGCCACAAAACCGGCACTGGGATCACGCTCTGCCCGCTCCCGCCTCTGTCCCGTTTAAGCGCAAGCCATGGAAAACACGAGCTCATCCCAACACAAACACACAGACGCGCATGCGCGCGCACCCCCACTCTTTCCGCAGGGCTGTGCATGCTCACGTGTGATAGTCCTTGACACAGTAAATGTTGTTCTCCAGGTCGACAGTGAACGGGACTCCATCCAAGCACTCGTGGCACACAACGCAGCGGAAGCACCCAGGGTGGTAAGACTTCCCGAGGGCCTGCAAAATCTGAAAAAGACGGAGGAGAAGCCAAGAGGCCGAGCATCAAGCAGGGCCTGTTCCCCTAGAAGTGGAATTCCCCAACTCTAGAGAAAGGGCAGGGACCACAAGAAGCAACGCAGTACCATACAAGATTTACCATCTGCACACTGAGCCTCCTTATCCGAAATGCTAGGGATGAGAGGTATTCTGTAATTCCAGTTTTTTCAGATTCTGGAACATAGCCTCTTTTAGGAAAAGCCCCACATCTCATTCATTTACTGCTGGTGTTGTGCACGAGAAGCAAGGCTGGAGAGAAACTGAGGACCTGTGAAAAGGCACTAATCCACACCCGCCGCCATTTCACAGATCTTCAGTCTCTCCCTTCCCGCTGCCAGCCGCCCGCTTTCGCGTTTGAGGCGTTGGCTGCCTTTCTGTTCCTCTCCCAGATCTTCAGGATCTTTCTTATTGCCAACTGCCACCCCCTTCTGTCTACAAAACGGCGGCTGTGGCCCTCCCGCCCGTTTGTCTCTCAGATCCGAGGGGGGCTGCAGCGGCACCTCGAAGGCGGAGGGCGGTGGCTGGCGGCAAAAAGAGAGAGAGGGGCTGAGGACCCGAGAGAGGAAGGAGCAAGAGCGCCGAGACCGCCTCCGCCTCAAAGGTGGAAGCGGGCGCCTGGCAGCAAAATGTTTCAGATTCTGGATTTCCGGAGAAGGGAGGCTCAACTTGTATTTATTTTGTTCGTTAAAAGAGCCGACATGGTATCATGGTTGGAGTGCTGAAAGCAGTTCTTCAGGAGACCAGGGTCTGAATCCCCTCTTGGCCATGGAAATCGCTGGGCGATGCTGGGCCCAGTCACACTCTCTCAGCCCCAAGCACTGCAGATAAGGGAGGGTCAACCTGAACTTTAAGCAAAGATCAACAATGCTGCTTTTTGGGTCTTCAGCTAATGGGGTGCGGCGAGTGAGTTTTGGTGCCAGTTTGGGCGGAACCTCCTTCCAAGAGCCTCTCCAGCCACGGCGTCCCCTTGGTCATCTTACGCACGCGTCCAGCTTCAGTCTCCTCCTTCATCCTCACAACGGGGTTGTTGTGAGGATGAAGGAGGAGAAACTTGAGCGTGCTAGATCTTCCTCAAGTTCCCAACCTGGTAGCCTCCAGACGTGGGAGAGACCATAACCCCACCACTCTCAGCCACTACAGAAAGGGAGGACTGGACCTGCAATCCAACGCACTTGGAGGCTGCTGGCTTGTTTCAATGGAAGGATGGTAACCCGTGATCCTAGCACCTTAGCAAAACGCTGGGCATCTCCACTTCGTATCAACAGTTTGCAAGTCTTTTCCAGGCACCACTGCAAAGAAGGAACGACCGCCTTCCGTAACTTCCTTGACTTGGGACCCAAGTTCTGACCGGTCCTCCCATTCGGAAAGAAAGGAGGTGCCAGGATACCCCACCTGCCACTGGGTGGCGCCCTTGCTCCCCAGACTGACCTGAACAAAGCGGGACCCAAAAAGCCGGCTGCTCAAAGCAAGCCTGGAAAAGTTACCTGGGAACTGTCACCCAGAAGAGGAACTCTCCCAAGTTCTATTCCCAGGAGTTCATGAGAAAGGACAAAATAGCCCGCTTGGTTCTCAGGCAACTGTTACAAAGCAAGATGCTCTTGCCAGTTCCAGAGGTTGTTTACAGTCACTGCGACCGGCAGCCGCTGAAGTGCCTCACCCTTTCCAACCCACCTGCAGAGACGGTTCGACTTCTTTACAGTTCAGACTAAAACCCAGAGTGTATTCAGTACCTGAAGAAGGCACCAGCCACCAAAGCAGTAAAATATAGGCCACTTTATACTTGTTTTCTATTGTGTGGTGCTCTTGGGAATTCAACAAGGGAACTTTCCGATTTGGCTCCAGCCACTACTGAGTGAAAGAGGAAGGGGAAAAAAAGCCAGATTTATCTCAGAATCCAGAAGCCTGGGGGCTCTTACCATCTCCATTATGAGGTGTCCACAAATGAAGCACTTCTCCGCTGTTTGCTGAAAACCTGAATACTGTTCAGGAAAGGAAAAAAAAAAGAAATATTGTTACCGATTTTCTTATTTGTTTATTCTTGCACAAAATAGCATACATTTTGCCACGCGAACAGTGGCTGCAGTCGCCTCTGTGGCTAGCGGTGGCAGTGAGTCTGCTTCGGCATTCAGACTGAACTCTTAAAAAGCTCTCTAAATGGCTGAACCTGTTGTGGGGCTGGTTCGACCACGAGCTAGACCAGATTTCCGCCTCCGTGACCTTGCAGCCACCAGCCATGGCTGCATGCCTGTTCTTTCCTTATTCAACAAAGATAAGGCCCACCTGCCCAAACAGCCAAGCAGGGAAGATAAAAACGCAAAAGCAAAATGCAAAAATGAGAACCTCCCCCCAACGGATGCCTCTTCAAGGGAGGCTGAGGTTTTGGGGATTTTGCAAGATCCAAACCTGACCTGGATGCTGAATTTTATCATCCCAAGAATTTCATCTTTCATTTCAGAAAGCAGCGTTTGAAGAGCTGCGGATTTGTTGGACTTACTTCTGGAGTTTAATCCCCACCTCCCTCTTACTATGGCTTTGATACAACCAACACTGAAATTTACCAATTCCTGAGCATTTTAAGAGCTGATTACAAGTAATTCAATAAACATTTTTATCTGAAAGTAACCAACGGCATGCTCCAAAGCTCTTAAATTTCCAATTTGGTGCCTTCTAAAATAAGAGGTGTAAGAGCACTCTTCATAAAATGAAATAAATACACGGTTGTTGTGGTTGTGTGCCTTCTGACATATCGTAACCCTAAGGCAAACCTATCGTGGGGTTTTCCGGGGCTGAGAGTATGTGACACACTGAAGGTGGTCACCCAGCAGGTTTCCACGGCCGAGCTGGTAACGGCGTCCAAGGTTGTAGTCAAACAATCAAACCACTATACCATGCTGACTCTCCAAATATACGATAGCCCTCTAAAATAAAACTAATCCGACACGCAGGGTTGCCAGAGCGAAGGCTGAAGAGGGATCCCACCCCTGTTGCGGTTGTGCAGAAGTGGGGATTTCCGCAGGTGTCAGGTCGCAAACCACCCCTGCAGAAGTTTTAATTCGGGGAGCCCCAGCCTGCCAAGCTTTCCCAGCAGGTGAGCGGACAGAAAACGATTTTGCGGAAGAATTTCTTTCCTTCCCTCTTTCTTTCTCCCCCCCTCTCCTGCCCCAGCTTCTATTAGGGAAAAGCAACCCTGTCGCTGCAAAACAAGGCAAAAGCTACGGTTTGCAGCAGCCATCTGGCCAGCCTGCGGTTTTCTGAAGGCCACGACCCCAGGGGCTCGCAGGGGGAAAACAGGTGGGCCGGTCCAAACGGAGCAGACGGCCGAGGCTTATCCACGGCCTCAGCCGGGCTAATTCTGCCGCCCGGTCGCAATGGGTTTAACGGAGCCATCTGGCCGCCGCTGGATAAGGAAGGCAAAGGACCGTTTATTCATTAACAGGGGGCTCAACTTGGGGTGAAGAAGGGGAGGACGGCTCTGCCCGCCCCGGTTTGAGCGACTTACGGGTCTCCTCGGGGCCAGCAGTGGCGCTATTTTATAGAAAGGAAGGCAGATCAAAATGACACCGTATCTCTTCTCCAGGCCCCTAAACCAATTACGTCTGCCCTGCATTCTGCATTTAAGAGGAGAACGGCATTGGTTTTCCAAAATTTCCAAAACCGGTTGCATTGGTTTTCCAAAATTTAAGGAAAACCCCACAGCTTGGGCACATAAACACAACAACAAAAGCAAAACCGTGTCCACTCTACTAATACACCGCAAGGCCACGGCGCAGGTGACATGAGTGCCTTCCTCGGGAGAGACTTCAAGCGTGTGTGTGGGAGAGAGGTGGGTCAACACGTGGCCCTCTGAGACCCCCAGCTTGCCCACACGCTCACCCATGAATTTTTTAAAAAACGTTTCTCTGGAAAAGCCCTCCTGTGCCACACGAGGGCCCTTTGCCTATATTTTGGCCGGCCCCTCGGCTCATTTTATGCCCAGGAAGTGCCTCTTACTAAACTTCAAGGAATTTGTGGTTTTAGAAAAAAGCCTCTCACAGGCTTAAGACCCCACCCTCAAAAAACATGGTGAGATAGATCGTTACAGCCTTTTAAAAAAAAAATACCAGAAACTCCTGATAGACTTTTTTGAGGGGAAATGATTTAATAACTGTTGGGTTTGAGAATTAATATAAGTTAACATTAATACAAGTTAGCTAACAGATGAAGTTAGATCTTAGAAAGTGAGGCAGGACCATTATAGCTGTACCAGGATAGCTGCTGAAAACAAGGTTGAAAGTCGTTTATCTATATTTCTACTTTTTCCGTACAGTGCTCCTTCTGCTGGTGTGATCTCCATGCACACAAATGCAAAAAAATACTTTAAAAAAAGTTCTTTCCTGTGAGAACAAAACGCAGATGATTTACATCCCTAGGAATTACACACTGACTGCTCTATGCATTCCCGTGCAATGTGCATCCATGCACAGGGGCATCAAACGTGCAATGCCAATTCCACAACCCTGAACCAAATGCCAACCTTCTTCATCAGATAAAAATGTCTCACCGCTTCCTTTGGGCAAACTACATCTACTTCAGGCAACTTGAAGGCGCGCGCGCACACACACGCAGAGGACACCAACAGGATTCCAGCCTGTGATTTTCCAGATACCAAACCTTATGCAGCCAAAATGACATCAGCCACACACCAGAGGGAGATATTGGAAAGTGCAAGAGATCTCGAAAGTTTGCAAGAGAGCACAAAGCTTCCCCTTTAATTCAAAGTCTGCAGGGCAAGAGGCTGCCTCTGTATCTTTCAGGGATTCCAATGTGATTTCAATGACAAAGGAGAAACACTTTCTGGGGAAACCTTGGCCACCAGCTCCGGGCAGCCCTGAAGGACAGGTTATGCTTCTCACCTGGACTTCACTGGAGTGCACAGAGGCAGCCTTCAAGCTAAATCTGTGGAAAATAACCTTCCAAACATGTTTGCCAACATCAACAAGGATGGATGTGGCTTCCCTTGAACATGCTCTTTTAAAGGCATCTGGGTGGAAAGGACCCAAGTCGCTCTGGATTAAAAATAGCAAACCCTCCTTGCTTTGTCATCATTTACGGACAAACTAGAAGGAGGAATGTCTAGTTGAGGTCTTTTATATATGAGTGGAAGGCAGACTTTTAAAAAAAATCTATGTTGAAAGATCGCCTGGTGGACACACTAATAAGTAAGTAAGTAAGAAAGAAAGATTGGGTTAAATTTTAAAAAAGAAAAGGTCTGGAAACCTCCAAGCCCTTTGAGGAACGACTGAGGGAGCTGGGATGTTTAGTCTGGAGAAGAGAAGGTTAAGAAGGGACATGATTGATCCATCTTTAACTATCTGAAGGGATGTCATGTAGAAGATAGAACAAGCTTGTTTTCTGCTGCACCAAATATTTATTTAAAGTTGCTCATCAAAGGTCTTCAAGAGTGAGAGGGAGGGAGAAATAAGTAAATCCACACACTCTCATTACAATATTTTCATTGGAATGATTTTGTTCAAATTTGCCTTTGTTCCTTTCTTCCTGTCTTTCTCTTTACTTTATCTGTGAAAGCTTTTAACATTTCTCCCTGTGAGGACCTCACAGGGGGACCCAGGGGGACCCCCGGTAAAGAACCACTGCAGGGGTGCAAATGGCCCCATAAGATATGGAAAGGGGGGAAAACAGGGAGGTTGCTGGACTGGTCTCAGGAGAGCCGCCGGCCGGTCAATCTGGGGAGGTTGCATCACCCTGCGGCCACACCCGGCCTCTGCGGCTCCCTCTGGAATTTGGGCAATTAGCCTGCCTTTATCTTCTGCTTCTCTGTGTCCACCATAATTACGCCCTGGGTATAATGGCCACTTTCCTGCCCAGCGGGAACCTGCCTTCAAATTATTTTCCTTTTCCTTTTCTGCAACTTTCAGCTTTTGGAGTAACAACAGGGGCAGGGCGCGCCCCTTCCGACCGAAGCGCTCTCCCCTCTTCTTACAACTCGCATCCGCATTCCCACAAACAGGATCTTTCTGGATCCTATGGCATTCCATCCCACCCCTGCAGCTGTATAAATACGATTTATATGCCCGAGAGGCCTCAGTACCACCTGGTACTGCATCCCAAGAAGTGGGCTTACATCCATATAAGCTCATGCAAAAAAGGTAAGTTAGTCTTCAAGGTGCTGCCACATTTCTCTCCCCCAGCTACCTTCTTTCCTCATTTTTACGCCACAAAAGACTAACACAGCCACTTCTTTGAAAACTCCCACAAACAGATGTTGCATTGTGTGGCTGTTTTTAGAAGCCAAATTTTGGTTGGAGATGTATTTTTAGGACTTAATTCTTTGCATTTCGAAAACGGGAAAGAAGGGCAGGGAAAACCTGCTTTGGATTCCTATGGCTTTGCTTTCGTTTTCGATATCTATCTCCTTTCTTCCAAGAGCAGGGCTGGACGACCACGGGTGGAATTGGAGCAATGACTCCATGCACCGGGTCCAGTGCTGAGAGGGTAACAAGCAGCTTTCTCTCCCTTGTTCTCCATTCAGTTCCCCAATCACCCAGCGTTTCTCACGGTATTGAGATTTTGTGCATCACTTGCACAGTACAGCCGAGGAAAACTGCACTGGAATCAGGCTGTTGGCATCAATGGCTGTCTAAGGTAGAAAGGGAGTCCACGCATGAAGATTTCAATACTGCTCTCTATTATGTTCCATATTTCTTTAGTCTAGTCAATTAATTTCTATGTCCCCATTCTTGGAATAGGTCACTTGTGTGCAGAAAAGGGGCTCTGTTTTCCAAAATGCTTCAGCACCTCTACTGTCTTAATCCCACCTTGTCTTCAGAGCTGCCCAAACTGATATTACAAAACATAGTCCCCAATAAAAAGAGAAATCCAAAGGCAATTTAAAATCACTGAACTGAGAGCTGGCTTTGCTTATTCTTCCATTTAGCCATCAACAGAGGAAGATGCCTAGATGTGACATTAGACCATGATTCCAACTTCCTCAACACTTTTGACAACTATCTTGCAAGGAAGACATCTTTCCCATTTGCTAAAAAGTCAAGGGACAAACAACTTCAACCAGTCTCAGGGCCACAGAGAATAAAAACTGCTACAGAACCAACACAAAATGAAGACTAGGCACTGCTTAGAAGAACAAGCCAACAAAAAACCAAAACCCAGACCTCTACTCCTGTTTCTAAATTTCTTAAAAAGAAATACTAGGATGCCATCAGTTCCTGCAACGTATTCCAAGGTGACCAAGCACTCAGTAAATGAAGCCATTTAGCATATTTTCTCCAAGTCCAAAGAGAACGCCCTCCATACTCTCGTGCCTTTGACCTATATTTATCTGACTAACACAGGCTGGATTCCGAAATCTTGAGCCAAAGTTCTTCCCAGCTCTGAAAGTGGCATCAGAATATTTAAAATAAATAAGTGAGAACTCCTTTGAAGACTGTCCCAAAGGCTCAGTGACACTATCACAAGCAAATCCGATATATTTGGAAGTTGGGGCTATGGAGACAGATCACACGTCGGTGGAAGCTTCCAGATGGAAGCAGCTTGTGGGTGGATCCAAGGTACCTCCATCTTGGATCTTCCCAACACATATATGGTGTCCATCTCTGCTCAGAGGAAGAACATGGCCAGGGAAGTTTTTAAAAACTGCTGTCGACACCCAAAATTGTAACAGACGGCATGAAATTATTCAAAATTCTCTCAGTAGTTTTGCAGTCCAGACAATGTATATTGCTCTCATTAAAAACACACCAGCCTCCCCACTAAGAGAAAGAGAAGGCCCTAAAATCTTACTTACAAGGAAGTCCTCCTCGCAGTAGACTTTTCCATTGACATTGTAGAAGGCTTTCCCCCTCAATCTTCTCCCTGTTGAAAATACGGAAATATTAGGCCCCTCGCGTTCCACTTAAAGCAGCTTAAAAAAAAAAGAGAGAGAGGAAGAACAGGGGGTTTGGCAGCAATGTAATGGGTGATGCTTCAGAGTAGCCTTGATGGAGACTTCATGGAGACTTGAACTCCCAACAGCCCCAGAAAGGCAATGGTGAGGAATTCTTGGAACTGAAGTCCAACCACATCTGGAGCATCCTTGGTCAAGAGCAAAGATAGGGCAGGACCAGGAATCAGGCAGCCCTCCTGATGCTGTTGGCCTGCAACTCCCAGCATGCCTCACCACTGGCTGGAAGGATGATGGGAATTGCAGTCCAACAACCCCTGGAAGGCTAAATGATTTCCACTTCGGTCCAAGAAGCCATGCAGCTGCTGCCAACCAAGTATCCAAATAGGAAGCAAGAAACTCAGTAAAACAATCCAAAATAATCATTTTATATCCCGAAAAATACCCAGTGTCTGAGTTCATTTTATCCTGCCTTTCTCCCAACATGGGACCCAAGGCAGCCTACAATAAGATTAAAACAAGATACAGCTAAAAACTTGACAACACACCTTTTTAAAAAAGCCACACAATGGGATTAGCTATCATGTTAGAACATCAATCATTTTAAAACATCACAAAATAATTTTAAAAACATGACAAGATAGATAACAATGCAGTGTGCACAGCTCATAAAAATATAAAGAACCTTCTGCAGAAGTAGTTAATTTCCAAATCCATGTTTAAATAGAAAGGTTTTTGTCTGCCGGTGGAAAGAGAGTAGAGCGGGGGCTGGCCACCCTCCTTGGGGGGGGATTCCACTGCCTGGGGGCCGCCACCCAAAAGGCCAGGGTGTGGATCACGAAGCCCCCCTCAGCTGTCCCTGGAAACAGAATTACCCAGAAAGAAGGCACCCATTAGGACATGCTTCTCTCAGCTTCTTTCCTATTTCAAGTGATTTCCAGGTTAGATTTTTCCGAACAAGCCTTTCTTGCTAACTAGATGAAGAGTGAGGCTGAGGGCCCTTCCGCACTACACCGTTATAGTGCTCCGATTCCACTTCCAACCTCCTGTGGAATTCTGGGGTTTGTAGTTTCCTGAGGCCCAAGGGCTCTCTGGCTGAGCATTCTAAAGGCCCCTCCCTAAACTGCAAACCCCAGGATTCCATAGGAGGTTGAAAGTGGAATAATAGCACTGTAACAGCATAGTGTGGAAAGACATTTTGTTACAAAATCAAGATGCAAGGGAGGATTTACCCAAGTCCATTGTTTCAGTGGGGTTCTTTCTAAAGAAGGCATATATACACTCATAACAGGATGCTTGCATTCATATAGTGAAGCTGGGTGGGAGTCCTGAAAGCAATTAAATTTTGGAAGTTCGCAGCAACATTTCATTCCCTCCTCACAGCAGGCTGGGGAACGTGGATGATCCAACTTTGATATTCTTTGTTAGATCTTTGCATATGAGGGTCTTATCTATTTCCTTCATAACTGATTTCTTCGAGATCTCAGCCTCCTTCTGAATTCTTGACTACAGTCTCCATTTTGGCTCATGACTGAGCCAAGGTACGGGAAATCTTTGGAGCAGAGCAGGCCCACTGACCCCGTTCCAACGGGCACGCTGGATTCCCTGCTGAGTGGGTTGATCATACTGATTCAATGGATCTCCTCTAAGTGGGGCAAACAATAGGATTTAAGTTTTCTTCTTTCTTGGGATGGCACACATGCCTTTGTTTTATACCCAAGCACCATACGTCCTCAAGGCTTTTCTGGAATTTGGGTGGCATCAAGGGAAAGGAGGTGCAAGGCCTGCCTACCCACCCCCTTGGCTCATTTGAAAATTATTTCTCTTCCTGGGCTCAGACACGCCTCTGGCTTGCACTAACTTGCCGAGAATCTACAACAAGACAGAGACTAGCAACAAGCAAGAACCAACGTGCCGTCTGCAGGGAAGAGCAGAAAAGACAGCGGGCAGGATGAGGGGAGACAGAGGGAAAGCAATGCAGGTTCTTTTTATAGATAATGTGCTTGCAAGTCTCTGCAAATTAACCTGGAAGAATCCACCAACGGTGCCTCTTGTTACAAAATCAAGATGCAAGGGAGGATTTACCCAAGTCCATTGTTTCAGTGGGGTTCTTTCTAAAGAAGGCATATATACACTCATAACAGGACGCTTGCATTCTCAGTCTGCATTCAGACAGGTTGAGAATGGATGGGTGGAGGGATGTAAAAGCTGGACAGTGAAGAAAGTGGGCAGGGGGGGAAGACCAACCAACTCAAAATGTGACACTGGAGGAGACTTTTGGACAGCCTAAAAGTCAAATAAATGGGTCCAAGAGCGAATCAAACCTGAACTCTCCCTAGAAGCGGAAAGGACTAAACAGAGGCTATTGTACTTTGGACATATCATGAGATGCCATGACTTATTGGGAAAGCTGGTAATGCTCAGGAGAGGGGAAGGCAGGGGTAAAAGAGGAGGAGCACATTGTAGGTGGCAGAAAACCTGCCCCAGGCCTGCCCCAGTTTCCCACCTGGGGGCCAATGCCACCCCTCCAAACCCTGCCCTCCCCCAATGACGCTTAAAGACCAGGAGCGCCTCTCCGTCTGCTGAAATCCCCAAGCCCCCTGCGCAAGCTGAGTGACTGGGTATGGTGCATCGATGTGCTTTAAAGCGCCGCAGCTGCTCCCTCCAGGGCCCTGCCACAAAGCCAGACGCCCAGCCTTCTCTGCAGACGCCTGGGGCCGTTCCACCTCTTGGAGCAAGACTGGCACCGGTCAGGCTGCCGGGAAAGAAGGCCAACTATGGGAGACGGGTGACTGGTAATGAGAGAGAGAACCTGCTCTGGGACTACTCCAAACTTCAAAGGAGCTGCACAAGGAGCCAAACTCCACCCCACCCCAAAGAGTTTCAGCACTTTGGACAGCTCGTTTAAAGTCTGGGCTAGAACTCGGACTGAACTCACCACACTGTCCCCACCAACACGGGGAGCTATCAGGTAGTGAAACCTGTAACGTGAGATTATTTATTGACAGCCACCATGGATCCTGTAATTTTCTGGAGGGGGGGAAGAGAAGGAGCCTCGACCCCCCCAGCCTAGATTTGGGGGGGAAAGCCCCCCCAGAAATGATCTGACAAAACCAGACCATCAGCACTCCTTTGTAGTTGATCCTGGTCAGCATAAAAAGGAAGATGGGAGGGAGGGGAAGAAATAATAAGGAATGGAGCAGCAGCTTTTAAGCGTAACTGGTTTTCATTTTAGCACGAGCTTTTGTGGATATAAACCTGCTATTTCGGATGCTGTGCCGAGTGACATTAGGGCCTCAGATATAAAGCGTATTCATACAGCTGTGGGACTGGAATGGGATCCAGAAAGATGCAAATCATGTTCCCTTGCCCTAAATTGTCAAAGGACTAGGCCGAGAGACGCAGGTCTTTCCGAACCTTACAGAGGTCAATTAGCGTGTGAAGGCAATAAACCTGCTTTCCAAAAGTCATCTTCCCTGGGTTCAAAATTCTTTCCAAGAAGATTCCTTTTGTTATACATGCAGTAGCGAGGACTCTTGTATTAGTACAGGTGAGCATGCCATGAAGCTGTTGTCTTTGTCCACGCCTCTGCTAATGGACTGGAACTGGGGAACATAACTCAGTCCAGCTGTTTCTAGTCTTCCTTGTTCTGGACCCCAATGCACTCTGCTGCACTCCCCCCAGTGTATAAACATGCTTTATACTTTTATACCTAATACGGCTTGGAACTGCATCAGATTGACTCAGCTACTTTGTTGATCCTCATCAGGAATTCCAAATTAGAAATGTAGTAAATGAGAAAGCTATAAAATATATCAAGATAGCTGTTAGGGATGTTACCATACAACGCTCACGCAGGCGCCTCCTACACACCAAAATCTGCCCTGTGGCATCCTCTTGTTGCACAAGCCCCAAAATGCACACTTTGAGGAAAAAAGAGAGCAAGAGAGAAGCATCGCTTAAGAGAGCTGGCCCTGCAACAGGGAAAAGAGTTGAGAAACGGAATGATATTTAAGCAGATGTCAGAAGAGGGAGAAGAATTACGAGAAACATTAAAGGAAGAAAGAGGGAAAGGAGGTCAACAGGAGGGGATGTTTTCCCACGGCTCAAAGACCGAGAAGCTTGTGAAACCAGCCCTCTCCGCACCACGTGCAACAACTGTGCTGGGCTCCAACATTCCCATCCCTGTTCCAATGTCTGAGTCTTTACAGTTACAAGACTGGTAGATCTGGGAACGGTGGTGGACGCACTGTATTTTGAGTTCAGTTTGGCTTTTGTCAAAAGCCACCAACATTCGAGGGAGCTGGGCACGTTCAGAAGAGAAGATGGAGAGGGGTGATACCAGAGCAACTTTCAAATATCGGAAAGGCTGTCACACAGGAGACGGAGCAAGCCTGTTTTCTGCTACCCCAACAGGCGGGACCTGAAGCAATCGATTCACATCACACAAAAGGAGATTTTGACTCCACCTCTGAAGGACGCTCCAGATGGTAATATCTGTTCAACAGTTGTACAGACCTCACTGGTGGTTTTTAAGTAGATGTTGGATAAACAACTGTCAAGGACACTTTTGCTTCAGTTTGTTAATTGGCAGCGGTTTGGGTCCTTTCCAAATCTGTATTTCTATTTCCATTATATTTTTAAAGACAGCATACATAGACTGAACGAGAAAATTCACTAGTATGTATGTTTTCTACAGTTTTAGAAGACCACCCCAACCTATCCATGTTCTGCAAAACAGCAAAAGCAAAACATACAAGGAAAACCAGGATACTGGGGAGAAGACGATTCTTCTTCAACCACAAAATGAAACTAAGCAAGGAGAAACAAAAGGGGTTATGCAGAATCACTAGAAAAATAGGACGGGGGTTTACTTTCTGGGACTCGATAACTTCCCGAATCCCCTAGCTGGGGCATATCAAGAACTGGGATCCAAGTTCTGGAAATCACCCTGGCAGATCTTTCTGCCTGGGAGGAATTCAGACAGCCTTGAATTAGAAGCAGTTACCTAACAAACAAGACAGGGCAAGTATTTTGTCTCTTTTCAAAATTTCTAACATGGAGATGGAGATTCCTATCCCGTTTGTCATGCCACAGTCGCTACGCTTTCACAGTAAAAATAATTTTAATCTGTATTCACCCAAGCAAAGGAAGGAGGCAATTTGCTGCCCATACTCAAGGCACAAAGAGGAGGGATTTGCCAGGCATTATCAGAAAATTTGGAAACGCCCAGGGACATTGTGGCAGGTAATCATTCTCACATCGTTAGGAAAGACAGCCAATGGGGTGAAGGAGTGAAGCTCCTGGGTGCCAGATTTTTAGGAAAAACAAGTTTCTAGTGCCTAAGGTTTTTACAGGAACAGCAGAAAACAGGGAAGAGCTGTGTGCAGAATGCAGAAAGTTCTCTCAGCGCAGGCCATTTCCGCACTATGCCGTTCTAGCGCTATTATTCCACTTCCAACCTCCTGTGGAATCCTGGGATTTGTAGTTTCCCAAGGCCAAAGAGCTCTCTGGCTGAGAGTTCTAAACAGCCCTCCCTAAACTGCAAACCCCAGGATTCCATAGGATGTTGAATGTGGAATAACAGCACTGTAACGGTCTAGTGCGGAAATGGGCACAGTTTCCAACCGCACAGCAAAAGCTGTGAAAACCACAAGGACTAGAAACTTACTTTATTTCTACTCCACGCACAATCTGTCCTTACAGAGAGATTCTCTTTCTTCCACATGACCCTCAGCCAGCAACACTGCTCTGGTCTAGTTTTGACTTCAAAGGAGCAATCTGCTTTTAACTCAAAGGAGCAATCCAAACCCTATCCTCCCCTAACTAGGTTGGGCTCACCATTCAAAAGATACAATTAAAAACATACAAAAAATGAGCATGAAAAGATAACTAAACTATTTGCAGTATTAACACAATTCACACCTCAGTACGAGAAGAAAATGCAAATAAAAAAGAAGCTTTTTCAAAATTCACTGGTGTAGAGAAAGGGTCAATGCCACACTGATGCCATGCATTAAAACCCATATCTATCTATCTATCTTCCATCCATCCATCCATCCATCCATCCATCCATCCATCCATCCATCCATTTATTGGCCAGGAAAAGGGGTGACCGGAGGGAATCAGCCTTGTGTGGTGGACCACTTTGTTGAAACCAATTAAGAAGTAGTAGATGGAAACCCACCACAATCCAGATGGCTTTGATATCACCGTGGGGATTAGTCGCCAAGCCGACATCCCCTAAGGACGTTCAGAGACTTTCTCTATTTAATTTGACTCATCTCAGCCGGTGGGATCTGGAGGGTTCTGTCCTCTTCTAGAGAGCCTCCACGTACCAAATTCAGTTTTGAAAAGCAAACCGCTTGCCGAAGACTTGGAAAAGAACAAGAACGTTTTCCAGTCTTCCAAAGGACAGGACCTATACTAACGGACTCGTGTTACAAGAAAAGAGAGCCTAGCTAGACCTTTAGGAAGAATGCTGTGATGGCAGCAGCCATACTACAGCGGGAGAGATTGCCTTGGAAAGTGGAGGTTGGACGGTCACCTCTCGAGAACGTTTTCGTAGTGAACTCCGACACGCCAGGGGTTGGAACAGTTGGCCCTTGAGGTCCTTCCCAACCGAATGAGTCTGTGGAAAGCCTGCAGAAATCATCGTGCCCAAATAACGTTTACTACACACAAAAGCTCCGTCCCCTGTGCATCTGGGGGCGAACAGACAGTCACCCCAGGCAAGCAGGCATTGATAAACACGGCTTTCGTTCTCTGTACCCAAACACCTCCTTTTCGTAATACATCATCCTCTGTGGATATTACAAAGCAGTGGCACGGCAGCGTTGCCCAAAATATCCCCAAGGCCAGTTTTGAGACTCTTGTAGTCCTGTTTTTTGGGGTGGAGTTGGAAAAGGTGGTTTTTAAAGGGATGGGATGCTGTAGCATGGAGTGCAGCTCTCTAAGACCCCCCAGGGGCCCAAAGCTGCCCCTGAACCCCAACAGTAGCCCACCCTTATTCTAGATCCGGAGGGTCTCAGGGGTTTTATGAAAGTGACCAAACTTTTGCCTATTGGGAAAAATAATACACACGCATACACACATCTTTGCCCACTGAGAAACTTTTGCAATAAAGTTTTGTCTGTTGGGAAGAAAAATCCAAGCCTCGTGGCCAACAGGGACTGCGTATCCTTACACAAAATGCCTCACGTCCCAATCTTTTGCCAGAAAGTTTGTTCTGTTTGTGCTTTCTCTCCCCATTCACCCCAAATTCCAGGCTTCCTTCCTCCTTCTGTGGTTTTCACCTGGACAGATTCCCTGGCACCAAGACCCTGTCGGGCTAGTTTTGTTTCAAAGGAAAGCACAGGATGTGGCTCTCCGCTTCGCACCTGCCCAGGTATGCAGGGAACAATAGCTCTTTTTGCAATGCCCGGGTGACTACCTTCCCTCGACAAGCCAACACAAATACGGGTCTTCCATGATGATGATGACGGTGATGATGATGATCACAATTGATGATACCTTATTTATATCCAGCCTTTACCCTGAAGCTGAGACTCCAGAGGCCTTACAAATTCAAATGAGGGCAGTATATTTAAAATCATACAAAAGATCAAGATTACAATGGAATTAAACTACCAGCAGGGAAGGACAAATAATTTTACCATTTGTCATCTGCTATGAGAAGATCGTCAAACACAGCACAGCGTTTGAAGATTCCTTGCAGTACAGGACTTGGTGCAAAAAATGTGCATTTTTGGGAGCAGAAGATGGCAGGAAACAAGTTTCCTGCATCAAAACCCCACACCTATTCATTTTATGCAGTTTTATTTTCTACAGCAACCCTATGCCATTTTCTATGCAATAAAAGTGTTTTTTGCACCAAATAAGTCCTGAATTGGGAAGATACAAGAAATTTGTGTTTTTCAAAACAATTTTTTTCAAATATTTACAAATATTCTTCCCATTCCTACTCAGGAACACCAAAGCGGTTCATTCATAGCGAGCCAGGAACTCTGGCTTGTCCTTCCGTCCGGAAACGGCCAACGCTTGGCAGGCTCCCATCGCTCGGTAGCGTTACGGACGCACCGCCCAGATGGCCGGCGAGCCCGGCCGGGGACCCCGCGTTGAATCAAAGAGACCCCCGGCAGGGTCCCCAGAATCTTTTCAAACGCCCGAGGGGTCACCGAGCAAGAAAAAGCGGGCACCTTCCCCGACCTGGGTAAAAAAGTTTGAAAAGGCAGCGGTTGCTCCCCAGCCGACCACGGAAGGAGGCGGGAGGGCCGCTCCGCAGCCGCGGGGTCTGCAGGACGCCCCTCGGGCCACCACCCGCCCCGTCCCTCGGCCCCCTTCCAGCCCGTCTCGGTCAATGAACGGGGAGGGACAGCGCCAGGAGGGGGCGGAGCGGGAGAGGGAGAAGGGAGAGGGAATAGCGGTGGCAGCGGGGGAAGAATCTGCGCCAACATTCCTCTCCAGCGAAGATCCTTGCAGCTTGGCAGGAGGAGCTGTCTATTCAAGCCCCGGCCTGGAAAATCCAAATTGTTGCTGGCTAC
This sequence comes from Cyclura pinguis, assembly GCA_030412105.1. Classification (NCBI taxonomy): domain Eukaryota; kingdom Metazoa; phylum Chordata; class Lepidosauria; order Squamata; family Iguanidae; genus Cyclura; species Cyclura pinguis. The sequence continues at coordinate 1,289,383 of CM059607.1, forward strand.
TGTGGATTCTCACTCTCTCCCCATCCCCAGCTCTCTTTCTCTTTCCTTTTTTTCCTTCCCAGAAAAGTTTTCAGTCTCCAGCAGCGGGATCCGAAATGCAGCATTCCTTTGGCATCTCAACTCCGGCCCAAGAATGTCCATCAGCTTTTGTTTCCCGCTAAGGTTTCTTGCTGCTTCATGCCAGTGCGGACACACACACACACACACACACACACACTTTTTTTTTTATTAATGGCGCTGCAGGTTCATCTGACAGGCCAGCAAAAGCTGAAAAGCCCTTTTGTTACGGAGAGCAAGAATGTCTGGAGCATAAGTTATACAAACATGCTCACATTTTCTGGCCTAAAAGCCACCGTATTCCCGTCACTCAATGCACCCAAAAGGCACTAAAACATTTTGGGAGGCTCAATCTTAATAAAGACAGGACAGGAGGCACACAGCTACTTTAAAAAAATAATGTGTGGCAAAGCTTTCCTGAAAAGCAGCTGACTCGCAGGAATAATTTGACAAAGCGGTGATCTTAAGAAGAGCTGCTATGGTGTGGCCGTCTGACTCACGGACTACGACTCCGGGAGGCTAGGCTTCGAACCCCTGCTCGGCCATGGAAATACACTGGGTGGTCTGGGGCAGGTCACGCTCTCTCAGCCTCAGAGGTTTGCAATGGTGGCAAATTGCCTCTGTGCAAAGCTTGCCAAGAAAACTCCACTGATAGGGTCGCTGGTTGGGTCGCCAGAAGTCAGAAATGACGTGAAAGCATCTACAAGTCTTAAGATTGGGTGAAGACATAGGAGAGAGCCTTCTTGGTAGCTGTTCCCAGCCTGCAGAACTCTCTTCCACAAGATTCTCAACTAACCCCCCCGTCCCACACAATTTTTGCCGGTAGCCAAACACCTCCCCCCCCCCAAACAGGCGTTTAACGATGAATTGGTGGTGGGGAGTCACTTTACGGGGTGCCATGTTTTTAAATGAGTTTTTCATTTTTGGAAACGTAATTGCATTTTAACATGATTAACGTTCCGTAACTTGTTTGTGTTTTAACTTCTTTATCAGAGGTTTTTTGTTTGCTTATCTTGTAGCCCTTTTGTAAGCCATCTTGGGGTCCCATGCCAGAAGAAAGACAGCATAAGAAGGAATGAAATCAAAGAAGGAAGGAAGGAAAGAAGAATGGATGAATGGATGGATGGATGGATGGAAGGAAGAGCATGCAACCCACCAACCTGTTTCTCTTATTGCAAAACCTTGCAAACAAACAAACAAAATCTCCATTATTTGCAAGAAAATCTTTTCAAGGGTCAAGACTTGGCCAAAGCAGCAGAGATGAAAGCTCCTAGAAATCTCCTAAAGATGTAGACAAATATATTTATATATATATATATATACATATTTGGGTGCGTTTTGTTACTGGAACCATTAGGATGCAAATCTCAAAACGTCCAAGGCTTCTGCCCGGCCAATAAACACAGAACTGCTGCACATTGTCGCTGCCGAATAAAAGGCCTGCGGTTGAAATAGCAGGAGCTCTGCGTAAATAAGCGGCATTCTTCCAAGCTGAGGTCACTGACTTGCTCTCTTGTTTCACCCTAGTCTGGGATCTGACAATGTAAGTATGGGAGAGAGAAAGAGAGGGACGGGCGCTCCCCCGCAACTCCAACTACACACACACACACACAGAACAAGGGTCTTTATTTCACATTCCATCTTGATTTATTATTTCTTTACTTTATTTATCACCTCTGAGACCACTAGACCCCCCCCCCACTCCCAAATGCAAGAGATAAAAATGGTTAAAACATCATACAGACAAATAAAAACATATAAGAAGACTCAACCAACTTCTTAAAAATAGCTTAATAGCCAAGGGAGCCATCACTGGCGTTAAGGCTCAAAAGGTCTTGGGAAAGTGAAGTTTAACAAGAATTTGAATTTTAGGGCTCTATCTTCATGCTGAAGGCAGCATGATGGTCATTTTTAGAGATGCTTTTAAGAAAGGATATTCCTGAAGGTTTTTGAAAATAACTGCAACTGCAACGTTATTTTGTTAAGCAGATATGAATCAGGTGTTTGTGGAGAACATGGAAACGGGCACGAATAGGAGCAGAGAGAGATTTAATATTGTCTGTTTTTTATTTCTTACAGGCTCACGGGCTCCTCCTGCTATTCACGCAAGGACACTTTACTCACAAAGTTAAACACAGAGGGGTCGCTTTTAGACAAGTTTTGCTTTGTTGCATGTTGCCAGATGGCATCAAGACTAAGGTTCGGGCCACAGAAAACAGTGTCGGCCTCAAGCTCAGCTTCCTGAGAACCTGGCTTTTAATTCTATTTAATGAAAAATCAAGTTTCTCACTCCCCGGTGAAGACACGTTCAAAAGTGGTGGGGAACACAGGATGAAATCCCAAAAGCAAGCTGAATTAAGGATGTGAAAATGATTTTACTATACGCTGCCCAGAGAACCACAGCTATAGGACAGGATACAAATATTTTAAAAAATAGTATTTAAATATTTAAATAGCTAATAAATTTTTAAATATTTAAATAACTAACACCAACGCAGTCACGGGGGCCAAGAATTGCCCATTGCGCTGGCCGGCACTCTTTCGCCTAGGTCTTTACAAACTCTGGAAAACGACCCTCCCCGTTTCTTGACACACAGTCAGAGAAGCTGATGCCTTCCCTTTCTCTAGGTCAGAGGTGGGTAGGGTACAGCAAAATTTAGAAATTTTGCTTGGATTGCAACTCCCACCACCTTGACCTGGCACTGCCAAGGGTAAGGGAAGCTGCCTTCCAACACCACATGAAAAAGGCATCCCTTTGTCAACCCCTGAACAGAGAAGAGGGGAGGATGGCTGCAAAGTATTCTTAACAGAAGGCAACATAACCCACTGTTGGGAACCACTTCCTGGCAAAGCTCACCTCCTGCAAAGCGACTGTCTCTCCCAGCCTGCAAGGCCAGTGACTTTCTAATGCTGCAGTTTTGAGAAAATCCTAGACACTGCTCCAGAGATGGGCGGTTTGTACATGGTGAGGCACGAACTTAGTGGGTGCGGGGTGACCATAACTCCCCTCACCACCGGTCTTAACTACACGTGAATTAAGCCAGTGCCCGGTGAGCTCTTGAGGGTTTCCACAGTGAAAACCTGAGGTTGCCACCAGGCAAAGTGGACACGAGAGCGAACAGAGAAAATCGAGCCTGGACTCTCTCCCAGAAGCCGAGATGACTAAGCTGAGAGCATCATCCTTTAGATGCATTGTGAAGGAAAAGAGGAAGACCACCCCACAGATGGAGTGATTCCTTCAAAGAAGCCACGGCTACCTTGAGTCCGCAGGACCCGGCCGGAGTCTGGTGGTCTCCCACTCACGGGGTCACAGTCAGTCAAAGCCAACTGTGGACAGGACAATTAATGTGGGAGAAACCCTTTGCTAACCATTATCGTGACAAGAAAAGGAAAAAGGTCCGTGCATCTCCGATCTGCCGATCCCACGGCCACTAATGGCAGCCAAAGGAGCCTTCCGTGCATCCCGTTTTGCAATGTTCTGGGAAGGGAGAGGGGAAAAACGCCACAGTCCAATAATGGGGGAAAGGGGGGGTCCAGGAGAGCTCCTTCCCGCGGTCTCCCGGGGCAAATCCTTCCCAACTGACTCCGGAGCATCTTATGGAAACCTTCCCATACGAAAGGAGGGGAGGAAGGACGGTTTGTTTGGACAGGCCCCGTGCCAAGGCGGCCTCTCTGATCAGTCATTCTGGAGGCATCTGGGTCCCCACATCCGCTTCGGTTCCCACAACTGCTGGAGATATATTTTTTCCTAAAGTATCCAAGGAATGTTAAAAATACATGATTTCGGCAATGGAAAGTCATGCCGGGGGACAGAGAATCCTGGCTGTTTGGGAGGTGGGGAGAATCCGCTTCTCTTCCTGTCCAGACCTTTGTGAATCGCCAACAGCCAGTGGCCAAACACGGAGGTGAAAAGAGAGCAGACACCGGCGCAAGCCACGCCAGAACTTTTCCAAAGAGTCCTATGACTAGTTTCATGAACGGTTGACGAAATTCTGCAGCGTGAAAACTAGAATTCTGCAACCCGCGTTCAGTATGCAACGTACCAGCTTATCTAACTTCCCACGCATTTTCAAAAAAGTATGTATTCTCATTTTTGCTAGCCATTGTTGTCGTGTGCCACCAAGTCAATTCTGACTTATGGCAACCCTATCACGGAGTGTTTTTTTGGCAAGATTTGCTCAGATAAGTTTTTGCCTTGGCCTTTCTCTGAGGCTGAGAGAGTGTGATCTGCCCAGGGTCAGACAGTGGGTTTCCGTATCTGAGCAGGGATGTGAACCTCGGTCTCCACATTTGTAGCCTGCTATGCTATGTCGTCTCGCTTGCCAGTCATGGGGAGGGGTAAACAGCTAACCAGTCCCCCACCAGCAAACTCTGCACCTAAAGCCACCCTCTTGCCTTCCAGTCCTTAAAAAGAAAAGAGAAACGGATACGGGCTGAGCTCTGGCAGGTTTGCTTTCCAACTCGCAAGCTGGAAACAACTTGAAAGCACCCAGTACAAATTCCCAATAGAGAGCCACTGAATGTTGGACTAAGATTCTGGGAAAACTGGGTTTGAAGCCACGTTCGGCCATGGAAACCTAGTGGGTGGCCTTGTGCGAGTCACGCTCTCTCAGCCTCAGAGGAAGGCAAAGGGGAACTCCCTCTGAACAAATCTTGCCAAGAAAATTTCAGGGCAAACTCACCTTTGGGTTGCCGTAAATCTGAAACGGCTCAAAGGCACCCCACAAGAGGAACAGTGACCCATCCACACAGATATAGCAGTTTGATACCACTTTAACTGCCCCAGCTCCATTCTACAGAGTCCTTGGATTCTCAACGTGGATTTAGAATTCTTTGCAGGCAGATAGTCGAACTTTGGAGCAGAGAATTTAAAGAAGTCCCAGCAAACTACACATCCTGGGATTCCCACAGGACACCTGAAGGGTCACGATAACAACAACAAGGGAGCTAGAAAGGATTTGAAGGCACCCAACAACACAGACCGAAAGCCACTTTGTTACTTTACGAAGAGGAACCAATTCTGACTGGTACAACACCATCGACCCTGATAAATTAAAAATGCTATTTGTTCAGAATATAATTATACTTTGAATTTACTCATTTTGAATCTTATTTCTTCTTACAAACAGAACTGCGAGGCTCTGAACCGCAAGGAACAACTGAACTACAAATAACCTGGTTTGCCCAGCTAGAGGAGCTGGCAGAGAACAATAAGTAATTAAAAACACAAGAAGCCATCAGCACTTGTCAAGCAGAGGAAATTATTTTTTTTCTCCATAAAGCCAAATAAAGATAATGTGCACATTCCCATAAAAAGAGCAGAAAGTAGGAAAACAAGACAAGGAATTGTGAAGTTCTAATCTTGTACATCATCTTACTTAAAAGTCTTCCTCTTATAGAGGTTTTAGAAATTATTTTTGGGCAGTAAGTATGTGAACACCTCTTCTTAAATGTTTTATTCATCATTCTAAAAGGAAATATTCCACAATCTCTACTTGTCAGGCCTTTTGCAGGGGCCAAGTGAAATAAAAATTGCAGAAATTTCTGACTCCGGAACTCCAAAACAATTTACTAGCAGAGTCAAAAAGATTTGCATTTTAGGCCTCCGATTATAGACGCACAGCACTCTGAAATCCATCCATCGGTGCTGCAAGGACTTGTCTATTGTCTGGGCAGCATTTCCTCAGGGTTCAAAAAAATGAGCAACACTTCCTTACTGTTCACATGCAAAAGAAGCAACTGATGCGACAGAAGCAGTATTTGCCTCTGCCGTCATTCTACTTACAGCTCCCCCAAAAAAGTAAAACCACAGGAAGTGATACCAAGATTTGTCAAAGGCCTCCAGCTGAGATCACAGATCAAACCTAGATATTTTTTGGTGCAATTGCAAAAAAACGAATCATAAGCAGCCAAACACCTACACAACCCACAAGGTCGCTTTCCTGAGCAAGCCCCATCCGAACAGCCGTTCCTCCCAAATGGAGACGCAAAGGATTCTGAGTAGAACTTTCTGCACATGGGGTGCAAACGGCACCCCCAAACTTTCCTGCCCTCAATGAGGAAAAACGCCCTAACACACCGACACAGAGGGCAAACTCCACATTTGGTGAAAGCTGCACTTCCTCCTAAAAAGGAGATTCTGAACAAAACACAACTTTTTCATACAGAAAACAGCATCTTTCGCACAAAAGACAGTGGCTGGGATCCTTCTCGTTAGTCCTAATGAGGACTAACCCACTGAAACAACAGACGAGTGGTGAGTCAACACAGAGGTAAATCAGCAACTTAGGATGTCTCCTGCAAAGTTCGGACTGAAACCCAGAGAGGATTCACCTCTTCCATTCCCATCCAGAGTCACCAGTTACCACAGATGTCCCCCATTTAAAGCCTCAGTATTCTCCGATCCCATGCTAGGAAAAAGGCGGAACATAAATGAGATCAAATAAAACTAATTCTCCAATTCATTAGCCATTGAAAAGGAATTAATCTGTTTCTTGCCCTCCTTCTTCCCACCCCCAGCACAGATTACGGCAAAACAGACCTTTCAATAAAAGTCATAACAGTAATAAGACATCCACAAAACACAGTGTGAAAAACATTTAAAAATACTGTATATATACTCAACTGCAACTTAATTCAAGCCAAAGAAACCGAGTCAACTTATCCATGAGCCAATCCTGCTCTGTAGGAGTTGAACTTGCTGGAAGGGAATTTCAGGAGGTCCCCGGTCACCCCACCGCCAACGCCTGACACAGGGGCGGCTACAGGCTTCCACACTGATTTGAGAATCTGCCCCGTGTTTTAGTCCAAATTTTAAAGAGGTATCCAGGCTCTCTCCTCCCCAGACAGATTCAGCAGCTTGGGGAGCTCCTTTAAAGTTCAGACTGCAATCCCTCCCGGATTCACACACCCACGCTACAATCCTTACAAATGCCGTGAGGGGCCAGAGGCGGGAGGCACACCAAATGGCACCGGGGCCCAAACTCTAGCAGGCATGGGGGAGCCTTCCTTCGAGGCAAGGCCCGCCGGAGGTGCAGAGCACCCGACTCACCGCAAGAGCTGCACGTGAAGCAGTTGGTGTGGTAGAGATTTCCCATCGCCTGGCAGGCCTGGCTGGCCCCGTAGACCCCCTTGCCACACTTGACGCAGATGCCTACGGAGAGGGAAAGAAAAAGAGGACGGAGGTTAGCGTGCAAGGCCCATGGCTGTCAGGGCTGGCAAGGAGTTGGAGGCGTCAGCAGCACAGGGCATCTTCTGCAATTTCAGGAGCCCCGCCGTCAATTTGAAAGGAAAATCCCTGCTCCCGGGGCCCCTAGAATAAGCAATACACACCATTTTTAGCCCCCCCCTTTTTAAAGGCTGTTGGGTGAGTTAGGAGTCATAAGCACAATCTTGTGGGCCAAATGCAGCCTTCGGGCCACATGTGGTCCGCCCATTTCACACGGGCGGACCACAAAAGAGAGGTGGAAGAACCCTGGAAGGCATCCTGGAAGATGAGGTGGGCAACCGCGTGCGATTAATGTATTTATTCCCTCCCAGCCCCTCCACAGGCTGCACCACTCCACAGAAAGTCTGAATGTCTCCATTTTCCTCCGCAGTCTCTCTCAAAACAGTGGCAGGAAGCGACTCTGTAGCACGACGTGTTGGGCGCTCCCTATCTCATTGGAACGCGAGCTTTGGAACAGAAGAGCAACCAGTAGCCCGTGGCAGTACCTGCAGCTGTACCCCTTCCATGCAGCCTACAAATACGCGTTAAAACCTGGGTCTCTTTGGATGTCACCAGGAGAACAGAAACTGGAATTTAACACCAATCAGTCGAGGTCCTGCAATGGGATTGCGTAGCGCGAATCAACTGCAGACCTACGCACTGATTCTGCTAAGCAGCTTTTGTGCCGAATAGCAATGCTGTGTAGTGTGAACATACATCTAAATGTGCAGTGGAAGGCATAGCAGGATGCGCAACAGCACGGCAGAACCGCTCCCGCAAACACAAACGCAAGGTTCTGGTGTCGGCAAAATACAGCCAGCCGTTTCTGCGGCTGAAGTTACATGCATCTGTGACACCCATGGAACGGCAGCCACTGAATTACAAAAACTGCAAGGTAATGCCTAAACTGTAACACCCGGTTGCTGTACAAAGGCCAAACTGTCACCAGAGACCCCAGAATTGTTTTAAGGAGGGGGGGCACTCCACAATGGCACACAGGCGGTAATAATTTTGCCCGGAACATCCTTAACCGTGAGGACCCTTGTGAGCGTAACATGTGCATAGCAGTCTCCTCCACATACGCAGTGGAGCTTCCTCCAAAATAAATGTGGCTACAATAGATTCCAGGCAGCCTATATGGCGTGTGGGGGGTGCTGATCAAGGACAATGGCTGTCTCAGTATTTTAGTGCCTGACTATTTTGTATACTTCTAATCAATAAATGCCTGAGGAAGCTCAGCTATATGGGGGGCCTGGGGGGCCAATGCTGCCTGACCATTTTGAGGGGGGGTCTAACTCAAGAAACACAGGAGGGTCTCAAAACAAGTAAAACCCCCACAAGGAAACAGCAGGAGAGGGGGAAGTCTCAAACAACCGAACAGGAAGTTGGATATGACAATAAACATTGTAAAAAGTATACTGAAGACAGCATAACCAAAGGCAACTAAATATAAATGATAACCAACAATGTGATACAATACAGAGTAATACAAACAAAAAATAATAATGCCAAATGCTACCGGTGAAGACTCATTCAAACGTCTCCACGTCTCGAGAAGCACTCGTATGAATGCAGTTGCCCAAAAGTTTCAGCTTTTGTAGGCGCTTGGATTTTTGCACAGGGAAGGCTCAGCATGTACAAGTGGGAAGCAGTGGCAAAAGAGAAAAAGCCCAGTACAGACGACGGACCCCAAGGGAGCCCCGGCTGCTACCCCGAGCAGGGATGCTGATCACCGGGGTCTCTTTGAATTTTCTCCTTCACGGGACAACCAGAAATTGGAGTCAACTTGATGGCAAAGAACAACACAAATGGCTTTGATGTTTTAAATATTCCCAAAGACCTTCCTTCTCCTCCCCTCGCATTCTGATGTCTGAATTGTCTGAAGCCTGCTCAGGACTTCTTTTTCCTGCAAAAGGAAGGGGGAGCCATTTAGGCGGGTCAACGAACACAGATTCCCCCCCTTCCAGGAGTGCGGCTGCGGAGCAGAAATTATCACATTCCTATCGCTGGAGGTGGGGAACCTCAGCAGATAAAAAGCCCAGGAAAGGGCTTGGGAATGCAGACGTTCCCCTCTTTAATGACACAGGTGGCAAGAATGGGGAACTGGAGAGGAGATAATCCCCCTTGAAATGCAGGCCGGAGGCCAGGAGGGCTGGCTTCTCCAGCAGGAAGGGCCAATGCCTCCACACGCATCAGAAAGGAGCAAGGAGGATTTGCGGGCAACACGGAACGCTCAGAAGGAATGCACGCTTTTCGGACGGCTGGCACGTAAAATTAACTCAAATATGTCTGAAAGAGTGCTTTAAAAAACAACAACAACTTTATTCTGAGAAAGGAATGCGGTGGGAGAGGAAATGCAACAGAAGAGCCTAAATGGTTCTTCGCAGCTACAGCAGAGCCGTGGAATCAACCGGACGGGCGGGCTCCCCATTCCGCAGTGGAATCAATGGGTCTGCTCCAGGCGGGCCTGGCCAGTGGGATCGCAGGCATTACAAGACACAAGCGCACCAACAGCTGTGGACGTTGCCAGCTCTTTTAAAAAACCACATACTTACTATGTCCTAAATCTAACTATGAGAGCCAGTGTGGTGTAACGGCTTGAGCGCTGGGAGAATGGCCCTGGAGGCCAGGGCGTGATTTCCCCTCGGCCGTGGAAACCCACCGGGTGACCTTGGGCGTGTCACACACTCTCAGCCTCAGAAAACTCCACGATGGGTTCACCTTAGGGTCACCATAAGTTGAAGGCTGACAACAACAAAATCTAACTATCCTAACTTGAGTAGACCCGTTGGAAGCTGCAGAAGTGTTGGTTTGCCAACTTCTTGTTGATTCAGTGGGTCTATTCTAACAAGGCCTAAAGGCACCAGGTCCCATCTGATCTTGGAAGCTAAGCAGGGTTTGCTCTCATCAGTACTTGGATGGGAGACAGCACATGAATACGAGGTGCTTGCAGGTTCTATTTCAGAGGAAGGAACTGGCAAAACCACCTCTGTGGATTCCTTGCCTAAGAAAACCCTCTGAAATCCATGTGGCCACCGTAAGTCAACAAGCACTTACACGCATTCTAACGATGACAAACTGTTGGATTTAAACCACAGTCTTCCCACCTGCTGCAAACGGTGGGGCTGGGAGCAAACCACAGAATCAGAAAAGTCAGAAAGAATATGTGTCACAGCTGCCACGGCACAAAACTGTAAGTTGAGCCAAATAATTTCAGATCAATCGGGTGTCATCCTCTCGATTTTATATTCTTCCTGCTACGTGCTTTCTGGCCGAGGGAGACCCTCTCCTAGAGGTTTTATAGGTCATATTTCTTTAGAGCAGGTTTGCCACTGCCTTGCTCTGAGGCTGAGAGGGCACAGATTGCCCAGGGTAACCCAAGGGGCTTTCATGGATGAACAGGGATTTGAACTCTGTTCTCTCAAGGTTGTCCAACCCGACAAGGTGGATGTGGCTTACTCCCAGTGGGGCAATACATCCGCTCTGAGTTTTAGTCTGAACTTTAAAAGAGTTATCCAAGCTTTGGGGATGTGGTTGGACAGTTCCTTTAAAATTAGTGGTGAAATGGGAAGTTCCGAACGGGAAGCCATCACACACAGTATTTAGCCCAAAAGCACAGGCAGCTCTCTTGATCTACAACAACTTTTAGCAGTTTTTGTCTCCACCAGGATATCTTGCACAAAGCTCACAGCTCTTCCTCACCTGCCCAAGGGCAAGTTACCTCAAAATATTTTGGATTACAATTGGGACACCTCACGCAAACGCTGTGCGGCTGGGAAAATCCAGTTCCCCTCTATTTGCTGTGGCTAATGCAGCTGAGCTCTGAGACGAAACAGGCGTGCCGGTGTGCGTGTGGCAGAACACGTCCTCCTAATCCACACCTGTCCCAGAGTTCCAGGATGTCGGGCACAGGAGCCCTGGTTCCACAACACCACTGCTTCAAGTTTGGACTAAAACCCAAAGCGGAGCCAGGAGCCAGCATTCAACAAATATGGGGCTTGCCATCTGCCAGAGCCCCAGAGATGAGAGGTTCCCCTCCTCTTCCAATCCTTCCTTCCTTGTTTCATGTAAAAATCAACATGTTAATCCACAGCAGAGGAAAGGTCAAACAGACAGCTTCCTCGTTTGATTTTTAATGGATTGCTAAAGACACTGGGGACTCCATCCAAGAAGCCTCCTCAGGCCCCTCCCTACACTGCAAATCCCAGGATTCCATAGGATGCTGAAAGTGGAATCATAGCAGTATAACAGTCTACTGCAGAAATGGCCTAAGTGATTGCTCTGAGACTCTTTGCTTCTGCAAGCTTCTCTGCTGATACCACCTATCCAGACTGGCCTGCATTCCAGGGAAATCCTTCCTCCCATTCCTTAATCTTCCTGGCAGCTTCCCCAGGCTTTGCCCAAACCTGATTGTGCCGCGTCAATGGAGCTACACAAGAGGAGTCCAATCCCTGGTCATTTTAGCAGATACTCAGCAAAAGACATGTCCAGATTCCATGAGAAACAAATGCCTGATACCTGCAGTTTTTTAAGAAGAAGCTAAATCTGAACACACACACACACATACACGCTTTAGCAAGTTGCCTCTCACTCTTGGAGAAGAGAATGCCAGAATGGTTTCTGGCAGGGAGCGTGAAGGAATTGTTACATAAAGCCAGAGAACTCGAGCAGGATTTGCTGAGTCAAGGAAAGCTACACAGCTCCTTTGTTTCACGCACATTATGCTCCAAAAATAAAAATGCAGGCCATGGATGTTTCCATATTGGGTGGCAGCATAAATATTTGCATATGGCCTCGGAGCTGGCCGTTTTTCACTGAACACGGGCAAAGGCAAAGTCACTTCACCAAGACATAAACGTGCGGACTCCTGCACCAATAGTTTCGGAATAGACTAGGGCCATTTCCGCACTAGACTGTTATAGCACCATTACTCGGCATCCTATGGAATCCTGGGGTTTGCAGTTTAGAGAGGAGCCTCTAAGGAAACTCCAGCTGGTGATTTGCTCCGTGCAAGGTGTCACCGGATACGGCCATTCCGTGAGTCGCAAACACACCTGTACAAAACCAACTGCCTCTTAAAACTTTGGGAAAAAGTCTGAGCAGAGCAAGGGTCAGAAGAGCAATCTGGCAGAGAACCACCTCAGTCTGGCAACCTTGCCAACCTTACCCTCACACACCTTGAGCTGGAGAACGTTGTTTTCATCAAGCAAAATCCCCAAGGTCATTCACCACTCTTTCCACAAAACCACAGAGATCTGACAGGAATCCTTGAGGAATCTGACAGGAATCTGTTCTGTCCTCTGTTCAACGGAGGACGCAAACTGACCATAATGGACGGATGGCTCTCTTTCAGCTTCATCCAGGAGGGTGAGACATTTCAGCCCTTTAGAGTTGCATTTTGTTACACAACGCACGCACAAGAAGACCTATGGGGTGGGCACCTGAACAGCACACACGGCAACATTTCATGGATGAAAACTGGGACATGTGTGACCGAGCAATATTAAAGTGTAGTCAAAAGGATGTGGCTAGGTTACGAGAGGGCAGAACTTATTCACGAGGAAGATCACATCCCTCTACTATTTTAAGCAGCAATTTGCTTTTGCCTGAGCCTACTAGAAAAGGCAAACCTCTGGCTACTTCTCTGCCTCCTGCTGAATTAATGGGCTGAAAACTACTTTTGCATTTTCAACTCAGTTTGCAGGAACAGAATTAAACCGAGGACAAAGGAGGAAAGCGATGGAAGGAGGAGAGAGACATTTAAAAGGTAGCTGCAAAAATGGGACAGCAGAGGATCAAATGGGGTTGTTAAAACTGGACAGTTGGAGAGCGTGGAATATTAGGAAAGACTGCCTGCAAGTTTCAGCTATTTGCCAGATACAGTTGCTTTTTATTTGTTTGTTACTGAAATGCACACAGAAAAGACAAAAATATGTCCCAAGAAATATACTGAATTTCTGTTGGTTACATTGTTGGTGGTGTTTTGGCAAACAAGAAAAGGTGACAGTTACTCCAGGCAAATCTTCCATCTCCCTGCAACCTCAGCTTTCAGATTCTGGCTGCCTGCAGAAAAATCCCCTTGATCCTGCACAGAACAGCCACTCCTGGGGGAAGCTTACCTACCTGGCTGTTTCATTCCTTGTTTGCATATTGTTAGTTTTAGATAAAAAGTCTGCTGAAACATGTCAAAGTCAAGTAAAAACACGACTTTTTTTAATCCAAGTCTTTGGGGCCTAACTGATTTTATATAAATCCACGCATGTGCCTGATTTTAAATTGTTTTACACTCTTTTAAACAAGTTTTCAAGCTGCCTTGTTTTAACTTGTTGAACTGGTTAATATGTTCTTAGACTGTGTAAATTATTTTTCATCGTCTCAAATGGCCTTAAATCGGTCAAGCTGTTTTTATTGTATACCACACAAAGATCTTTTGATATATATCTTTTAACCTTTTAAATAAATACAGAATAACTATTTCAAGACAGAAGGAAAATCTGGTAGCTTTTGGATGGTTTCTAAGCAAAACCACATGATGGGCTGCAGCAGGGATGGGTGTGTGTCTTTTTTTGCGTTCACACATGTGTGCTTGTGTGTGTGCGCGTAGTGATGACGAAGTAGCAGACTCTTCCAAAAACTTGTTTCATTGCAGGGTCCTTGGAGGAGACTGGAGGCAATACAGGGGATAAACTTGGGGTGCGGGGACACCATCCTGCCCCCCCTCCAGCGGACTGGCAAATCCATTTACCTATGCATCCATCCCAAAAGCAGCCAGAAATCCATTTCTGGTTTGCTTGTAAACATTTCTGAAGAGGGGTATTTTAAACAGTGCAGGGAGACCCTCTGAGACTAAAAGGTTATTTTCATTTGTGTGTTTGTTTTTTTTATTTACTAAAATGTTTGCATCCCATCCTCTCTTGCAAGATCTCAGGAAGACATACAAGTAACATCCATACAGGCTTCCCCTACTCGTCTGACAGGTTAGGGACCAGAGCACCGTCCGAAAACATAAACGGTCCAAAAGCAGAACCCATCTACTTCAGGGAACATGAAGGATTTGCGGAGGCTCGCCTGGGACCAACCAATAGTCCGTGCACGCTATTCGCAAAGTCTCTCCGCTGGCTTGGTGTCTTTTCCCCCCTCCGAGCTCGCTTTGCAAGTGGCACACGCACGCCCCAAACAAGCTCCCGCAGGCAAAGAGAACCGACGGAAGCTCCCTGTTCTGACGCTTGTGATGCAGACAGGTTCCGTTAATTTGACCCAGGGGATCCTCTCTTTCTGCAGGCAGGAAGAACTGACAAAAGAGGTGACCCCATATCAGATTAATGGAACTTCTCCTTAATTTGGACATGTCGAAAGAGCGAATCGTGAGATAATAGGGTGTCGAAAGACAGAGGACTTCTGTATTCATAGATACACGTTTTCATGTATTTATTTATTCACAATAAATATGTGAAAAACGTATAAAACAAATTGGCGTGCTAAAAACAAGAGATTAAGAAGGTTAAAACAAGTTAAAAGAATGAGCAGAAATATTCTGGAATGAATGAATTAGGCCCCAAAAGCGTTAGTGAACAGCCACGTTTTTATCTGATGCCTTAACGAAGGTCAGGACCGGTACCAGCGGGGCCTCTGTGGGGAGACACTCCGCAAGAGGGGGGCCACAGCGGACAAGACCCCGCTCCCGTATCCACACACAGCCTATTTACCCAAAGGAGAGCCCTTCCAACAGACTTCAGTGCCTAGTCAGACATATTTAGGGAGAGGTATTCCCTCAGGTCTCGAGGTCCCAAAACCATTTAGGATTGTAAACGTCACCACAACCACCTTGCGTGCAGACAGGAAGAAAACTGGTAGCCGAGACCATTCTTCAAAGGCCGGCCTTCTAGGAGGCCACCTGGCTTTCCAATCAGCCATTAAGCTCCCCGACCTGCAGCTCATGGAGATTGCCAAGAGAGGTAACCCAAGCAGGGGTGGGCACCAAACAAATGAACAAACAAATACAAAGTGATCCAGGACATCTGGAAGAAACAAGGCCATAAAAGTAGCCTCGGGGGCCACACGGTGTCCCACCCTCCGGCCGCAAGGGAGGCAATGGTGCGGCACAGGCCCCTTGTGGCTTCTGCACAGCCCACAGAGGTGACGTCAGCGAAAGGCCCCCCTGCATTCCACCTGGTCGCCCAGAGGAAGGGGACAGACATCCGAACAGACAGAAATCTTTGGGGAGGGCGGGAGAAGGAGCTATTTGGATCTCGCTCTTATCACATGGCCTTGTAAACGGCTGAATAAATGCTTCTGGATCACAGTTTATTTGTTCTGGTTTGTTTGCTTACGCATAACTGTCTGTCAATGGCTCTTTCACAGGCAGGCACGTGAAGGGGAAAAGGGATCCCTGGCTCTTCCAGCTCACAAAATCTTCACAGCCTGGTTGCCTGGAGGCAATTTTAAGTCACCACAGAAGACCAGGGAAGTTGGGCTGGCTTAACATTCCCATTCGGCCCTTGCCATTTTATTACGTGCCTCTTTCCTTTTTTATCAGGTCCAGTGTCATCCCCTCCGCCTGTTGAAACACAGCCTGCCTGCCTGTCTTGTCATACCGCGGAAAGGAGAAGCTGAGCCAAGCGGCAACTCCAGAGCCGACTGCAGGAGACATTATTCCAAGCCCACCAGAAGACATACCAAGTCTCTCAGCACGGCTATCAGAAATTCCTGGCCGTCTTAGCCAGCATTTCTGCAGGAAGGAACCCTCCGAAAGCCAACAGGGCAGTGCCAAAGGCCAAGTCAGTTGCCCTCACTCCAAATGTCAACAAATGACCAAGTAATTTCATCCGACTTTGGCCTCCCACTGAACAACCCTGAGCACACGTGATCCTTGCCTGATTCTGGAAACCAGGCAGGCCCGGACCTGGTTTGTATTTGGACGGGAAGCCTCCAGAGATCTCCAGGAAGGCCTAAGAAAGGGTCCTGCTGGTCAGAGCTGGCATGCTTAGCTACAGAGAGCCCAAGGGCCCAACTCAGGGCAAGGAAGCTTCCTAGAATATCACGCCAAGCCAGGCACAATGCTCTCATCCAGTTTTGGCAGCTGAGCAGGGTCTCAGGCCTAGTGAGTTCTTGGATGGGGGGCACACTGCCCACCCTGAAGGGGCACGAGGAAGGGCTCAGGAAGGCTCCTGCCTGCAATGCCAGGGAGCAGCCGTTGGCTACAGTCGGCATCCTGGGGTAGAAGGAACCACAGTTCAGGGTCAGGCGGGCGCCTACGTCCCTAAGCCCCAGCTTGATCACTTCTGGGGCAAAGACTGCTTCACTGTATCCCACTGAGTTCCAATCCCTGTGCCACAGAAGAACCCACGGAACGCCTCACGGGCAAGCAACCACCTCTGGGGCCAAAGCCCCTTTGCTAGCGCCTTTGCTTTCCTAAGTTACGAGGACTGGGAGGGTTAAAGGCTCCTGCCTCTTAAATTGGCTGGGCTAAATGTAAGGGTTCGTCCCAACCAAAGCTCACCCAGGGAATCTGTGGGAAAAGCGGCACGCCGCACTGTCTGTTACATGGAGTATCAAATATTGCTGGAGGGATATATTGCTGGAGGGCTACCATGGAGTATCAAATATTGCTGGAGGGCTACTGTACGGCAAAGCCATGTGCCACCCTGAGCACACCTGATCCTAGTCTGATTTGGGAGGCCAGACCTAGGTGGTCCTTGGAGGAGAAAGACCCCACCAAACCCCCCCCCCGAGGGAACAATCCCCAGGAATCTGCAGGTAGGGAAATGAAATAATCCTGCCCGGAACCCCGGGGGGGGGGGGAGCCAGGGCTGCCGGTCGGAGCAAACACCACCCGGGCGAATGGGCCACTGCCCCTCAGCCCAGGCGGCCCCTAACGCCCTTTTCAGAGGGCTCCCTCCGGCCCTGGACACACCTGACTGCATCCGACCTAGGAAGCTAAGCAGAGAAGGGGGCCGGTAAGCCCATGAGAGGTAGACCCCCCTCCAAGGGGGGAACCCCGAGGCAAGAAGGCTGCCAGACGCCCCGGAAAGAGCCCCGGCCGCAGGCCGGAGTTGGCCAAACCGGGCCGGCCCGGGAGGTTCCCCAACGGGGCCCGGGGCGGGGGGCGAGCGGCCCCCCGCGCCCCAGGAAAGGAAACGGCCTCCTCGCCTCTTTGGCGGAAGGCACCCTCTCCTCTCTTCCCGGCCAGCGGCCCCGCGGCCCGAAGCCCCCCTCCCGGCCGCCCCGACTCACCGAAGTACTCCTTCTTCACGTGGAGCTCCAGCTCCTTCTCGAGCTCCAGGGTGAGGGCCTCCAGCCGCCGCTCCACCTGGCTGGGGCCGCTCTCCCGCGACGGCGTCACCTGGATCGGGACCCGGAACTTGGACGGGGCCGGGGGGCCGCCGGGGGGCGCCCCCTTGCCGGCGGGGGGCCCGGCGGGCAGCGGCGCGGCCTCCGGGGCGGGCGCGTGGAGCCGGGCGTAGCTCTCGGCGGCCGTCGGGGCGGCCTCGCCGGCGGGCAGGAAGAGCAGGAGGCCGTCCTCGGGCAGCAGGAGGGAGGCGCGGGGCGAGGGCAGCAGCAGCTCCGGGTAGGCGCCCACCGAGCCCCGGGAGCTCCGCGAGCTGCGGCTGCTGTGGCTGCTGGAGATGCTCGAGCGGGGGCTCGCCACGGCCGCCCCCGGCCCCGACGACGACGACGACAAGGGCGAGGCCCCCGGGCCCAGCGGCCCGTGCCGGGGACCCCCGGCCGCCGCCGCCTCGAGCTCGCCGGCGCAGGCCGAGGAGGAGCAGGAGGAGCGCGGGCTGGCGTGCCGCTGGTCGTAGCCCAGGCTGATGCCCGACGTGCGGTTGCTGCAGGGCTTGCTCGCCCCGCCGTCCGACGAGGAAGAGCCGCCTCCGCCGCCGCCGCCCCCGGTGAGGCTGGTCCGGGGGCTGCCCGAGTGCTTGCTGGTGTCGCTGGCCGTGCTGGCGTAGCTGGAGCGCGGACTCAGCGCCGCCGCCTCGACGGGGCCCCCCACCAGGCTGCCCCGGGGGCTCGTCGCCAGGGGGCTCCCGACCCCGCCGCCGCCGCCGCCCTTGGCCCTGGGGTAGCCCTCGGCCGAGTAGCGCTTGTAGCAGGGCAACGCCACCTCCGAGCGCGGGCCCGGCCCGCCTTCCTCGCCGTTGAAGGAGCGCAGCGGGGCGGGCGGCGGCCCCGTCGGGCCCGGGGCGGGCGCCGAGTCCCCCGGCGAGGACGGGTAGGGGGGCGGCGGGGCTCCCAGCGCGCAGTACCCCCCGCCGCCGCCGCCGTTGATTTGGGGCGGGAGCGGCTTCCTGGCCCGGCCGTCCGCCTCCCCCGACGGCGGCTGGTGCTGGTGCTGGCTGGGCTCCCACCGCCGCCGCGGCCCCGGGAGCCCGTCCTCGTGGAGGGCCAGCTCGGCCATCCGCTTGCCGGCCTTGGCCAGGCCCTCCTCGAACCTCTCCATGCCGACGAGGAGGAGGACGGCGGCGGCGCCCGTCCAGCCGGGGCTGAGCCTGAGCCTGAGCCTGAGCCGGCCGGCGGGTGAGTGGGTGGGGGGCGGGCGGAGGGCGGAGGGGGCCGGGCCGGGCCGGCCTCCCTCCCTCGCCGCCGCCTCCCTCTCCGCCTCGGGCTGCCTTTCCTGCCCGCCGGCCTTTTTGTCTCTTTCTCCTCCCTTTCTGGCTCCCCCGACGGGCGGCGGAGGCGGCGGCGGCGGCAGCTCCTCCCGGAACCGAGCGGGGAGTCACTCCGCAGGCATCCCGCCCCGCCGCTGCGCCCCTCCGCCTCGGGCGGCGCGAGAGGGAGCCCCGCGGGCGAGGGTCGGGCGCGGGCGGACCGGGTCCCCCTCCCCGTCCTCCTGGGCCGGCGTCGGGCGGGTGGCGGCGGCGGCGGCGGAGGAGGAATGCGCGCCCTTCCCGCCCCAGAGGGCCCCCCTGGCCGCGCCTGGGGGGGGAGGCGGCAGAGCGAGGGGTCGGGGGCCGTCCGGGGTCTCCTCCCGGGCCTCCTCCCTCCCTCCCTGGCTCCTTTGTGCGGCCGGGAGGCGGCGGCGGCGGCGGCGGCGGCGGGGAGGGAGGGACTTCTTTGTGTGGGGCAGGAATGCGAGGAGGGGCGGAGGAAGGAGACGGGCGCTGCGTCCCTCTGGAATGCGGGAAGGCGCGGGCCCAACAATGCCTCCCCCCTCGGAGGCCGCCTCGCCGGCCAGGAACGGGGGGGGGCGGGCAGGGAGGGAGGGAGGGAGGGAGGGAGGGAAGGAGCAGCCGCGCGTCTCCCCCGGGAACAAACTCCGAGAACCCCCCGCCGGCTCCGCTTCTGCTTCGCTCTCTTTTCCGCCTGGGGGGGGCAGTGTGGGAAAAGTTTCCAGAGTGTCGACCCTGGCCGGGGGGGGGAGGAATCCCAGCGCCTTTGTCTTTTGCGCCGGGCGCGGCTCGCCGCCCCCCCCGGAAAAGCGCTGCCTTGCGCCCCCCGGCCCTTCCGAAGCGCCCCCCTCCGTGGCGAGCGGGGCGGGGGCCGGGGCGAGGAGGGGGCCTGCCCGCTGGCCCGTCGGACGGGAGGTTCCCCCGGTGCCGGAGGAGGGGAGCGATTGCCGTCCCTTCTGAACAGCCGGAGCGCGGCGGCGGCGGCGGCGGCGGCGGGCCTCGAGGGCAAGGGGGCCGGCCCGAGCCCCCGCAAGGCCCGGCCTTTCCCTGGCCCGCCTCACCGGGCCGGCCTGCGGCCCAAAGGCCAGGAAGCCGGGCGGCCGCCCTGAGCCCCGCCGGAGGAGAACCGGGGCGCCTGAAGGAGGAGCAGGGCGCGGCGATGGAGCGGGCCGGGGTGGGCAGAAGGCGACCCTCCGGGCGGTCGTGGGATCCCAGGGTCAAGTAGAGGCGCCTCCACCGCGCAGGAAAGCGCAACCGCGCCGCTGGTTGGAGTGCGGCTCCCAGCAGCCCCGGCTGGAGCGCCGCCGGGAGCGAGGGACGCTGGCGGTTGCAGCCCAGCAACGCCCGGCGCGCTGGGGTTCGCCTCCCCCCGACTTAAAGTGCGGGTCCAGGATTTGGGGGGACACAGCGGATTCTCCCTCAGCCGCGAAGCCCCCCCGGGTGGATTCAGGGCCGCCCCTCCCCGCCGCCCCCCCCGTCCAAAGCATTTCCTGCTCCGGGACGCAGCCGAAGGCGACGTCCGTCTGGCCCTTTCCCGGTCCAGTCACCCGGCGGGGTTGCTCGGAAGGGAAACGGGGGCAGAGCCAAGATGGCCTCCTCCGGCTCGTTGGCAGCCTCCGCGCGCGGCGTTCGTACGTGAAGCCCGGGGTTGGGGCCCGTCGCCCGGGGGGGCGCGCGCGCGGCCTGGGACGTGGCCGGGTCTGCGCCGCCGCCCGTGGGACCTCGCACCACGAGGAAGGGGTTACCAGCCAAACCTTCGGAGGACCTTTAGGAAGGGCCGGGCGGGTGACAGGTTCGGGAAATGGCACGGGGAGTGACGCCCCCCTCGTTTGCTGGAGGGTTCCCGACAAAGGGGGGATGCTGGGTTAGGCGGTCTGGCTCCCCCGCCTACAAAGAGCTCCTGTAACCTCTGGAGACCGAGAGGAAGGCGGCGGCGGCGGCATCCCTCGCGTGCGGATCCGGACCGAGGCGCCTAAAGTCGGGGGCCTTTGGGGCGACCCCCCCCCCGCGCCCCGGTTTGAGGGGATCCCTCTGTCCGGCCCGGCCCGGCCCGGCTTCTCTTAGGCTCTTCAGAGGGCTGAGGTACGGTGGCTGAAGACGGGGCTCGAAAACGAACGACTTTAAAAAATCCTACTCGTTTGCGCATCAAGTAGGTCTTGATTCCGCCCAGGCCTCTCCCGTTTTGCTGTGACGTTCTCTCTCCCTGGCCGTTTCCACACTACGCTCTTGCAGCGCGATTATTCCACTTTCAACGTCCTATGGAATCCTGGGGCCGGCCCCTCCCTAACCTGCAAACCCCAGGATTCCACAGGACGTTGAAAGTGGAAGAATCGCGCTGCGAGAGCGTAGCGCAGAAAGGGCCCGTTCCCCGGCCGCGCTTTGCCGCCTTGGGTCTTTCTGCTCTGCCCAAACTTGAATCCTGCCGTAGCCGCCTTTTCTTCTGACCCCCCGCCCCGTGGCTCAAAGAGCAGCCGTTCCGAATTATGTCATCCCAAAAGAATTGCCTTGAAAAAACACCCAACCTTGTGGGAGCCTTTTTTAAAACGAGTCTCTGGGGAATTCCACATTGTAATGAAACTCATTGCGTTTTTTAAACATAAAATCTTTTTCCTACTGGGTGTTTTCAGCCTTGGCTTTGTGTGTCTGTGCTTTTAACAGATCCTGTCCTTCGATGAGATCCGTTGGGGGGAACGTACCCTTGTAACCCACCTACCCACCCTCTTCCAAATGGGGCCGGAGGAGGAGGAGGACAAAAGATCCTGCTAGAGCCGAAACAAAGCTTGGGAAAGTTGCTTTTTGGACTATAGCCCCCGGAATCCTCTTACCAGCGTGGCTTCTGGGGGTTTTGGATTCTGGTGAAGTTATGGCCCCCAAAAGGAACTTTTCCAAGCTCTGCTCAGAGGAGAAACAGTTGCACGCCCTGGCAATTGCAAGAGTAAAGAATGAATGAATTCACAGTGCCTTGTTAAGATCTGACATTACAAATTTGTGCATATAAGCATCCTATTTGACTGCTAATTAAAACAACTCTTTTCCCCTGTTCTGCTGGCCAGCTGCATGTCCTTGCAGCTGCATCTGTTCCCTCGTATCAAAGTTCATTAAAGTCATGTTCTCTCATTCCCAGCACGCTGTTTTTCACCCAGTTAGATCACCTCCTTCCAGTCTTTGTTTCAATCAAATCTCAAAGCGCGACAAGGCATGGTATGCCATTACGTTGCGTTATATTGCAGATCATCAAGTGACATGGGCCATTTCTGCACTAGAGTGTTATAGCGCTATTATTCCACTGTCAACCTCCTATGGAATCCCGGGGTTTGAAGTCCCTAGATTGCAAACCCCAGGATTCCATAGGAGGTTGACAGTGGAATAATAGCGCTACAACACTCTAGTGCGGAAATGACCATGGTGCTCCTTGAGGTCTCCTTGCATAGGAGGGAAGTCAAAGCCAACTAGACGATGACCCACCAGGCCGAGGGGGCTGCCACTCGCTGACCCAGGGCTAGCTGTGGTCCCCAGCTTGCCAGTGTCTATGAACAGGGTGTCTCCCAAAAGGTACATCCTTTAACAGCTAGTAGTAGCTATGCTCATTATGTGCAGCGTCGGTAAATACATTCATGTTGGAGAATACATGTTATAATGCTGATTTGCTCAGAGGTGTGAATTCCACCTTATCTTACAGCTTTGTGTGAGATGTTTTCAGTTGTCGTCCCTGCACAGCAATGCACTGCTCGCATTGTCAAAGCACCGAGTTGCAAAACTCACTTATAGCTTCTCTTGTAATTTCACAACGCTTCTCTGCTATTAGAATCTTAATAGGGTTAAAGATTATCATAGCAGAGAAGTGTTGTGAAATTATTACAAGTGTACATTTATTGGGGAAAAATGCAGAAAAAAAATCTAAATTATAAACTGTTAAGGGTGTATACATTTTTGGGCTACTCTGTTTATAAAGCTAAGCAGAAATGTATCAGTTAGTCTCAAAAGTGACGGCTGTTTACTTCTTCCTCTTTCTTATCCTTCCTTCTTATGCCCAAACAAGTAAGTTACTGGTCCCCTTAGAAGCCAAGACACAAGACAAAGGGCTCAGGTGCTATTTTGCCCGGCTGTTTGTGTGAGAAACCCTGGGTGTGGGTGTGCAGCCGGCCGGCCAATGAAGTCACAGCCACACTTCACGAGTCCCAGCGGTTTTGGCCTGCCTCTGGCTAGGGTAGAGGGTAAATCCAGGTGGGAATGACGCGGCCCTCCCTATGTTGTTAGATGGCAACTCCCAGCGCTTCTCACCCTCGGCTGTGTTGGGTAGGGACTTGCAGTCTAAGCACAGATGGAAAGCCTCATGATTCTCACCACCAGTTCACGCTCATGGAGAAATGATTGTTTCCCATAGAAAACCAAAAAATCCAGCATTGTAATTTGTTATGATTGGGCGATAGTATCATCACGAAGCTGTATTTCGAAGGAAGGAACTGGCGAAACCACCTCGGAGGATTCCTTGCCTAAGAAAACTCTAGGAAATCGTGGGGTTGCCATAAGTCGACAGGCAACTTGAAGGCACGGATGCGCACGATCTGCAATGCATTCTTTCCCAGCAGCAAAAGGCAGCCTTGCCAGAGCGTGTGGGTAGGCAGAGATGGGGTGGCTTTCTCCCTAGATATTCAGCCGGTGAGCATTCCTCGTCGCCTTGGCGGCTGCACCGGGCCAAGAACATTTTGTCCTGTTGCCGTTCTTAGTTAAACACTGAAGCCAAACATACCGTGAAAGTGCACGAAGGACACAGGCGAATGTCAGAAATGGCCGGCGATGCCTCTGCAGCACTCTCTACCCTCGTGTCAGGGGAGCAGTGAAGCCATTCTGAGCTCCAGTCTGAGCTTTGGAGGTGCTGTCCAAGGTACTGAAGCTGTTGGTAGCCTCTTCTCCGTGGCTGCTCCCAGACTGTGGGACTCCCTGCCACAAGAGGCCGGATGGGCTCCCTCCTTGCTCCCTTGTCAGTGGGTCAAGACCTTTGTATGTCTGACGACTTTGGGGAACAGATTGTGCGACCAAAAAAAGAGCCGTTTCATTTGCTTGCCATGCTGTTCTGTCTCTGGCCTTTTAATGGGAAAGTTTGGTGTGTTTCAAAATTCCAGAGAGGGTTTAATTACATTTCTTAGAACATAAAACATTCTAGAACAACTATTGTATCTAAGGTCACCCAGCTGGATTCCACGGTTGAGTGGGGATTCGAGCCCCGACCTCCAGAGTCATACCCTGATGCTCAAACTACCAGACCACACTGGCTCTCTCACTTTCAGTTGGGGAGGGGGGGCACTAGGAATTACCAGTCAACAAACTATAAATCCCAGGATTCCAAAGGACGGAAAAGTGAAATTCTTTCAGTATAATTGCATAATGTGAAATGGCCCCTGGGGTCATAAGAGGAGTAGTTGCAGCAGCGCTCATCATCCTAACGGCAACATCAGCAATGGGAACGTTTCCACTTTAAGAGAAGAAAATATTTAAAAACCCGAAATTGTTGTGCTGTATCTGCTCTGTGCCTGTTTGAACAGAGGTCCCGGGCATAGAGGCCTTGCTGAGTGAATTGGCAGCTCCGGGTATCTAAATTTGGTCGCTAAATCTAAGCAAACCCACCCAAGAGGTTACGAGGGAGAGGCGACCAAGAGCAGCTTATCTTAATCAAACACACTCTTTCTGCTTGGCCTTTTGGAACAGCCAGAACCAGGCAGAGGAGTTATTGATCCCGGGGACCGGCCAGTGATGGCCAGGGTCCCATTTTGCTCCCTGTGAGGACCTTTGCTAGGCCACTGGCCAAAGCTGTTAATTTGACTTAGAAGCCACCTTTCTCCCGATAAGGGAACCGAGGCTGCTTGCTTGCAGCTCTGAGTCACCCGTCAACTTACGACGACCCCATGGATTTCATGGGGTTTTCTTAGGCGAGGAGTCCTCAGGGATCATTTGGCCACTTCCTTCCCCTGAAATATAGCCACAGCACCTGGGATTTGTTGGCCATCTCCCATCCAAGTACTAACCAGATCCTCCTTAGTTTCCAAGATCAGATGGGACCTGGTGTGCCTTTAGTGTATTTCAGCCCTTGAGGCTGCTTGCAACAAGGCTAAAACGAGATAGAAGCCCAATGATAAAAAAAAAAGTTTAAAAACTGCTAATCAAACTGTCATATTAAAATAACACTATTTTTTAAAAAATTGACATATAACATTAAAGATAACAATACGGCACCCTCTCTCCCCAAATAAAGACCCTTCAGCAACCAGTTAACCCTGAAATCCCTGTTTACATGAAAAGGTCTTTTGCTGCCTTTGGAAAGAAAGCAGCCCGGCCTCCCACGGAAGGGAATTCCACAGCCCAGGGGCAGCCACCACCAACCAGGCCCTGTTTCTTGAATCCCCCACCGAGGGAAAGAGCTGCTCCAACGATCAAAAGACTCAGCTAGTTTCTTCCAGGAAAATGTAGTATCTCAGGCAGTCTGGGCCAAAGCTGCACAACACAGGGAAAGGAGGACTGGGAGAGAAGGACGCGACTTGACTCCAGCAAGCGAACCCTGCTTTCACATGTGACCAAGGCGCACCCCGGCATCAGAAATAGGGGGCGTTGCTGGGGGTGCAGGGGGAAAGGCACGGGCCCTGGAGTCGGGGGGGCAGACGTTGCATTTGTCCAGTAAAGACAAAGCAGGAGGCCTGTCCCACAACAAGGAAGGGGGTGGAGAACACATACACAAGGGGGGAAAAAGAGAGAATTCCAACATCTGTGTTAGGCTCCAGATCTTTGTGAGGCCAATTCAAGGTGCCCTTGCAAATGCTGGAAGAGGTGGAGCTGAGATAAGAATGTTCAATAAACAGAGTGGTCAGCTTGGCTGCCAGCAATCTCCCGTTGCTGAACTTTTTTTTTTAAAGGGGGATATAGTATACTAAGGTGACCAGGGAGAAGATCTTGCAAGTGTGGCTTTCTTGGCTATGACTTCCAGAGTCACCTCCTGCCAGCAAGGGATTCTGGGAGTTGTAGTAGTCACGAATATCACTTTACCAAGCTATCTCCTATAAGGAATTGGCCCGGTTACTGCCGTTTAGTTCCAGCTTGTCAAACAGTAAGTCAGCTCACTCAGTGTGTGTAGAATCACTGAGTCATGGAATCATAGGATCTTAGAGCTGGAAGGGACCCCAAGGGCCATCTAGTCCAACCCCCCGCCATGCTGGAACATGCGACTGCAGCTGTTCCAAGAGGTGCCTATCCACCCTCTGTTTTAAGACTTCCAAAGATGGAGGCTTTGCAAGGCCATCTGTTTCACTGTTCAACAGCAATGACAATACAAATGTTCTTCCTAATGTTTCAGTGACATCTCTTTTCTTGCAATGTGATTCCATTTGGTTCATTTTCCTTTCTTTGGAGGAACAGAAAACAAACTGGCTTCATCTTCTGTGTGACATCCCTTCAGATATTTAAAAATAGCTGTCATGTCTCCTGCCAGTCTTCTCTAAGCTAAACATACCCAGCTCCCTCAGTCGTTCCTCATAAAGCTTGGCTTCCAGACCTTTGATCGTCTTGGTCATCCGTTTCTGGAGACATTCCAGCTTGTCAATATCCCTCTTGAACTCTGCTGCCCAGAACTGGACACGGCATTCCTCCAGGTGAGGTCTGGCCAAAGCGGAATAGGATAGCAGAGCGGCACAGCGGTTGGACTTGGACACTCGGAGACTGGGCTCCGAATCCAGCCACAGAAACCCACGCGGTGGGCCGGGGCAAACCAAGCTCTCTCCGTCTCGGAGGAAGGCAGTGGCAAAGCCCTTCCGAACAAATCTTGAATGTGAGAAGGCCACCCACCTTAGGGTCCCCATAAGTCAGAAATCGCTTGACTTATCTTGTTGACCTGCGTAAGAACCAAGCCAGCTCAAACCCCTCGGTGCAGTGGGTCAGCTCCAGTTGGGACAAACCAAGTGACTGCAGCCACTTCCACAAACCACTTCTATAAAAAAAGCCATTTCAAAACTCCAGACCACATTTGTGCTAAAATAGTCTGTATTCTCTTTCTAGGGTGCCCAGATCTTGCAGCCTTTCCCCGAGGAGGGGCTTCAGAGACCCGGATCTATCTAAGCCGCCCGATGGCCTCCGCTAGGACCGTCCATAGAGTCTGGCTAGATGCTCTCGCTATACCTGATGGCTCACACCACCTGTAGCACCCCCATCTTCCTGCACTGGACGTTTGACTTTTAGGGAACTTTGACAGATCTATTTATTACTGTGTAAAAGCTCGGGATCTCACGTGTCATCGGGCAGGATAATTCTCCTTTGTGAGCCGAAAGAGGAACTCAAATGTTTACTAAAATTAATCTGACTTGAGGGATTCTCAGCATTGGTCGGTGCTTCCAAGACTGCCCTCTTCTGGAAGAAAAAGCAAAATTCAACCCCTAAATAGCAATTCAGCTGCTGCACGACTCCAGCTCCAGCAAATCTTGCAAAGAAAATCCTGTGATGGGTCCATCTTAGGGTCACCATCTGTTGGAAATAATTGATAATGATAACAACAACAACAATTATTGTTATCCCGCGTGCTAGAATTCTATTTGGCAATTAGTTAATTCTTTTCCCCAGACTCTACCATCTCCCTCCCGTTTTCTCATTTCTCCTGCAAACTGTGCATCTGCTGTGTCTGTGCATCCTTAACAGGGATCGTTTTAATAACATTCCCTCATTCCCAGCACACTGTTTCTCCCAATCCCATCATCCCCTCACCACACAACAAACCCCATTTGTTAGACCTCAATGCAAATGGACTACCTAAAGCAACGCCGGGTGAACATAGCCAAGCTGGCAGTCTCCGTATTTTTGCTGCCTCAAAGGTGGAAGCAGATGGCTGGTGTCCACTTGCACCTGGCAGCAAAAAGAGAGAAGCCGAGGATCTGTGATGCGGCAGCCAAGAAAGCCAGCATGATTCTTGGTTGCATTGAGAAGAGCATGGTGTCTAGATCAAGGGAGGTCATGGTACTGCTCTATTATGCTTTGGTCAGACCTCATCTGGAATCCTGTGTCCAGTTCTGGGCACCTCAGTTCAAGGAGGATATCGACAAGCTGGAGCATGTCCAGAGGAGGGCGACCAAAATGGTGGAGGGTCTGGAAGCCACGGAGCCCTTTGAGGAGCGGTTGAGGGAGCTGGGGATGTTTAGTCTGCAGAAAAGAAGGTTAAGAGGGAACATGAGAGCTATGTTTAAATCTTTGAAGGGATGTCATGTCGAGCAGGGAGCGGGCTTGTTTTCCGCTTGTTACTGCCCCGGCTAGTCCGAGCTTTGGGGATATTAACAGATATCCTTTTGATATCACAATTCGGCTGCACTTCTCTATTCCCTTCCACGTGCTTGCGAGGCCACCGGACAAGCACGTAAACAAGCTCGGTCGTTAATAGCCGTAATATTCAAACTACAATACAGGCAGGCCAGAAATAGCTGACTCGCTGCTCGAGGGGACCTCCAGGCAACTACTCCAATCAGGCATGCACGCAGCCTACAGAACAGCCTCTGCCCCACGATGGCAGCCTGATGGGTAAACTATGCAATACCCAAGTACTCTGCGTTTGCATACCGGCTACTCTATTGAGAACCGCTACGATAACTCAATCATTCAGATCCTGACCTTTCGGAGGCTTTGTCTCCAACTCCAAATCTACTGTTTTCCCCCAAGTACGGCATAGCCCACGGTCACATTCTCCTTATAAAAACCCTCGATTCCGAGACCTTCCTCGGATCGCTCCCGAGTTTCCTCCCGCCTTGCTGCCGCTTCGCTTGGCGAGCCTCCCCTCAGCTCCGCGTGCTGAGCTACATGGCACCCCAGCCTCGCTCTCTATTTTTCTGGGCTTCGGGATAGGTGAAGTATCACCCGAACCAGCAATCCCTCTAAAAATCGCTCTATACCACCCCAACCTTTATTTTCCTTTAGTATCTTGTGTGAATGTGTCACATACACTGTTTTGCTTGTGTTTTTAATAAAACATCATTTATTGTTTCAACTTCTGTGTTCTCCTTGACTCGACCCGGCCCCGTAGACATAGGGTTCAAGATCCCGCTGCGTTACCCTGCCTCTCGTAACGCTAAGCGGTGCTCCGAGCTGATTTTCCCCACCTTTAGTGGAGCACATTTTGGTGTCCCTCCCGGGACCCCCAGTACACAGGGTAACACACTGCTCCGAAGACTAGGACAAGGAGCAATGGATTCAAAATCCAGGAAAAGAGATTCCACCTAAACTTCAGGGAGTACTTCTGGACAGTAAGAGCATTCTGACAGTGGAAAATGCTGCTGCCTCGATGGAACGTGGCGGAGTCTCCTCCTTCTTTGGAGGTTTTTAAACAGAGGCTGGACGGCCATTTGCTGGGGGTGCTTTGAGTGCTTGTTCCTACCTGGCAGAATGAGACTGGACTGGACGGCCCCGGGGGTCTCTTCCAACTCTACGATTCTATGATTCTATGACAGAAGAACAAGCGGGAGCCCCACGGCCGCCCCTCAAAGGTGGAATGGGTGCCTGGCAGCAGAAAGAGAGAGACTGAGGATCTGGGAAATGGATCAGGAGGCACGGATTCAAACTGAGCACCGGATTCCTGCCATTTCACAATCCTCAGTCTCTCTACAGCCTTGCATCTCATACACAACATGAATGAACTAGATGCAATAAAAACAATACAGCACTCCTAAAGCCCTTTAAAAAAAACTTAAATTTTTTAAAAATGTATTTCAAATGTTTGTTTGATTGAACCCCCCCCCCCCAGTGGTCACATACATACCCCGTCCCTCCCTCCCTCCACTTCCCACCAGCCGCCAATAAAAGCTGAATTCTTACCATTCCTTCAATATTTGCTTGCTGATTCAGCTGAGCACCAGCCGTGCAAACGGTCAAAAGATACGCCGGCCGTGATGGACGCTTCATAAATACCTCAGATTAGATAGGTCCATGAAGGCATCCTCCCGGGATTTCGAGTTTTTAAGGGCTGTTTAGGTAAGGAAGCAAATAAAGGCAGACAGCGTTGCATTCCAGAAAGCCCAAAATAAAAGGAATTGCTCCAGACAGTTGTTTTAAGCCTCTCACAGGGCCGGGGATTTAAGGTTGCTTTAAAGTTATACATAGAGGTTATTTTTTAAAAAGCGGATAACCAGGCGATATGGCCAAGACCACATCAGGGAGCAAAGGGAGCTTTGCATTTCTCCTTCTGCAAATGCCCGGTACTTGGCTTTGCCAGGCAAAACCAGCGGCTGTTCTTCCTGTTGTGCGCCTTCAAGTCCTTTCTGACCTTCCGCAACCCTAAGGTGACCCTCTCACGGGGTTTTCTTGGCACAGTTTGTTCCGAGAGGGCTTTCTCTGAGGATGAGGAAGTTGCCAAAATTAATCCAGTGGGTTTCCAACCTTGAGTGAGGATTTGAACCCAGGGTCCCATTCATGCTATAGTTATAGTGTCATGGCCTTGCAAATTCTCTGGCTATTGTAACATGCTCTCAACACAGGACTACCTTTGGAAACTGTTTGGAAACTTCAGCAAGTCTGACCCCATTTCTGCACTAGCCTGTTCTAGCGCTATCATCCCACTTTCAACATCCTACGGGATCCCTGGGTTTGCAGCTTCGGGAGGGGCCGGCTGGGTCGGTAAGGATTTGGGGGAACAGCCCTCTCCACCACTGCTCCCAGGCTGTGGAGCTCCCTTCCGTGGGAAGCCCACCTGGCCCCCTCCCTGCTCTCTTTCTGCCGGCCGGGGACGGTGCTTTTATTCCAACAGGCCTTTGAATCTTCCTTACGGAGCAGTAGTGTGTGCGTATGCAGGTAAAGTGGTATGCTGTATTTTTACTCTTTTACTGGAAATTATGTTTTAGTGTTTTTAATCATGTTTTTTAAAATAGTATTGCTCAGTTCTTTTTTAACTTTTGTAAACTAATGTTTTAGCTGTATTTTTCAATTACTGTACGCCACCTTGAATCCCATTTTGGGAGAAAGGCAGGATATAAATTCAGTAAAAAACTAAAATCAAATAAATGATGTTAATCTTAACATTCCATATGTTTTTAGCTATATGGGTTTTACTCGTATCTCTTTTTATTCTGTAAGCTACCTTGAGTTTTTGGGGAAATGGCGGGACATAAATATGGTGAGGGACTAAAGCTTTACAAAGAAAGAATGCAGAGACAGCCCGAGGAGGCTTTGACTAATGAAGACTGTCAAAGAGAAACAGTTGACAAAACGTTTTATTAAAAAACCCTCCCTTTCAATTCCACCAAAGGATGTTTTCAAAAGTCCCGTACTATGCTTAGAAGATGTTGAAAAGCAACATTAGTACAGTATTCAATATGAAGAATGTCTACACGTTGCAAATCTTCACATCAGCACAGAGGGTGGGCTGTGCAAATGGACGTGGCGAGTAGTTCAGGGTGTTTATTTTGGTCCATCAGATGAATGGCAGAGAAGCATTTCATTTCAGTTTTACAAAACATCCCATATAAATAATCTGAATTTGTAACAGTACACCAAAATCCGTTTCTCACATTGACACATCAGGCAGTACGAGCTGAAAGAGCAAATTAACAGTTGTTTTACAGTAATGTACATCGTGCCGGCTACACCTAGAATGCGACACGTCTTTGCTTTCAAATGTTTGCTTCGGGGGTGTGTGAAAAACGTCAAGAACTAGGCTGGAATAAGAGTTCTCAGCCACCCAGCCAGAATTCAAAGCCTCTCTCAAAGTCGGAGCCTTGTTCTCCCATACCAATTCATCTTTGAAAGATTATATACAAAAGACATGCTCTGTTTTCTGGACTGCTTAAATGTTTATAAACTAGATGTCTACTATATTTAGTACAGCATATTGGCAAAGTTCTAAATTCTACCGAGTGGGAACGGCAGAGGTTCTGCGAGGCAGAGGCAGGGTTCCCTTCCGGGCCCAGAAGAGGCCTTGGCGGGGTCTAGTTCTGGACGCTCCACACCCCCCAACCGCCCCCATCGTCCCACCAGCCAGATCACGCTAGCACTCAGTCTAGCGCTATGACATCATCCTGCTCTTCAGAGGCACGCATCCTTTTGGTGCCAGGGTGCTCCTTCTCTTCCAGCTTCCTCTTGCGGCCTTTGCTTTCTGCGTCACCCGTGGTGCTGGAAGAACCCTCCTCGGTCTCAACTATCAGCACATCGTCGTCTTCGTCTTGAGCTGCAAAGAAAGAGAGCCACTGTGGTGCAATCCGGTGCTGACAAGGTTTTAACGTATGCTTCACATCAAGGCACTAGGATCCACCCGCTGACTGCAGACCACACTTACACTTAATGAGGTAATTACTGTCACCTCGTGGGCATTTTTCAGGCTTTCACAGAGTGACAGGAAATGGTCATGCTGAATGGCCATCTTGGGAAACGATGGGTGAGCTCAAATCATGCACCAGTGTGGACTTGACGTGGACATCAAGTGAGCTGCTGGTCATGCATGTTATAACAAATTTTCAGGACAAGCCATAACTGAAGAAAAAGACCCCCATGTGGACTCAGAAGAGTGACTTCTGAGAATGGCACAGTTTAATTTCTGTGAACAACTGGAAGGATTTACACCAGTCTTGGTGTGGTGGTTTTAGCACTGAGCTATGCCTCTGGAGACCCAGGTTCAGATCCCCACTCAGCCATGGAAAACCCACTGGCTAACCTTGGGCAAATCACAGTCTCTCGGTCTGAGAGGAAGGCAATGGCAAGCACCCTCTGAGCAAACTTTGCCAAGGAAACCCCATGACAGGTTCGCTACAGGGTTAGCCCAAGCTGGAAATGAAAGCACGCAGCAGCAACAAAACCAAAATGCAGCCACTCGCTTTCAAAATACATAACATTTCAGGATTTGAAGCAGCTGCCAAAACCTCCCTAAAGGCTGCAGGTAACCTCAACGCTGTCCCATTCCCCTTGCCTCGACTTACCTGTGGACGTAGACGGCTTCGCCCCATCTTCACTTCCATTGGTGATATTCTTAGCAGGTTGTTCTGAGGGTTTGGGACCAACGACGTCATCCCCAACAACTTCAAACTCCACGTCCTTCTCAAGCTCTTCGCTGATTTAAGAGGGGAAAAGGTAGCAGGAAAATGCTCAAGGGGACATGTGGCCAGAACCAACAGGGTCAGTTTCTGAAACATTCATTGCACCAGACCAGCTCACGCTAGCCCCAGCGGCACGACACCATGTTCAAAAGCCTGGCTGGGTTAACACTGAGCCAGGAGAGCTGCTCCTCTGCAGCACAAAGAACTCCTGGCTCCCCCACCTTCATTTTGCTTTTCCCACAAATATAAATCAGTCTGGTGTGAGCCCTATGAAATGTGTTTAATCTGAAGGTTCTTTCCCCAGAACTGCTGTTTCTGGCCCCAATTTCACACTGTGATGTTGGCTTTGGACATCCTTACCAATGCAGCACATTGATCAGGAGGGTGTAGTCCTGCAGAAAGTCGTCAGCTTGCAGCCGAGTGCCATTCCGGATGCCAAATTCTGACAATTTCTTGTGGTTGTTTGCTGTGAGAGAAGAGGAAAGAAGAACTTGGTTCTTTTGTGAGAAAAGGCACTGAAGGGCTTCCCTCTCCAGAGGGAGATCTCCTTCTGTCTTGGGCTGAGGGAAGGGACACAGACTGCCCTGACAGCCCCCGTCCTGCGACATGGTCTTGCTAGTCCTTGAACAGAGGAAAAAGGGTGTGTGCGTGTGCGTGTGGGGGAACTGTGGGCAGGGAAGGACG
This sequence comes from Cyclura pinguis, assembly GCA_030412105.1. Lineage (NCBI taxonomy): Eukaryota > Metazoa > Chordata > Lepidosauria > Squamata > Iguanidae > Cyclura > Cyclura pinguis. The sequence continues at coordinate 1,322,979 of CM059607.1, forward strand.
GGAAGGCAAGGAGAAGGGAGATGCAAGACAGGGTAAGAGAAAGGAAGGATTTTTTTTCCCTTTAAAGCTAGAAGAATACAGATGATGAAAGAAGAAGGAAAATACCGCTTGCAGAGAGAGAGAGAGAGAGAGAGAGAGAGAGAGAGAGAGAGAGAGAGAGAGAGAGAGAGTGAGTGCTGGCACCTCTTTCAGGTTTAATTGTTACAAAGAGATGCTGGCACCCACATGACACATGGCTGCCACCTTGATTGCACTGTATGCCTTGAGTAGAATATCCCAAATCCAGCACTACAGCAGGACAGAGCCACTGAAAAGTGCCCCTCTTGCAAGACCCATGTTCCCCGCATGGGGATTTGCCATCTAAAATTGCCCCAAGCAGGGAGCCAGCCCCTTTCGTACCTTCGGTTTCTCCTTCTTCTGATGATATGAGAATAGTCCCCTTCCCATCCTCGATCTGGACATCTGGTGCAACCATATTGAATTTTTCTTTCACAATCTGAAAGGATTAAAAACCTCCACGGTCACTGGAAACAACCCTCAGAAGAAAAGCGGGGGGGCGGGGAATCAAATGGCATTTAGCAGTGTTCCTGTCCCATTCACTTCAGTGGATCTGCTCCAGTTGGGACTAAACTGAAGTGAGCCCAAGTCTTCCCTGCATACACATAACCACTTTCTCAGCATGCAGGAGGCTCCGAAAGAAAGTTGCTAGTTTACCTTATCCTGCAGTGTCAAAACGGTGACTTTGTGGACATTCAGTTTCACCGTCACCTCCGGCTTACTTGCACAGACGTAGCAGTTTGGATTTGGGGGGTCCAAAGCACAAGGAACCAGCAGCTTCTTCCTTGGGTTTGGTTGTTTATTCAGGAAGATCTGAGGAGAGGAGAGAACAAGTTACACAAGTAGCACGAGCAAGAAAAACAGAAGAGAAATCAACACCACACTTACCGCCCTACACTGGTCTATTTTCCCCGAGAGAATCTTTAAGCCCTCCAGCACTATCAGGCCAGCGATGATGGCGTTCGTGGTCGCTATGGCAGGGATGATGTTTCCTGCCATGGCTGTAAGAGAAGCAGAAGCAGTAAGGTATCTTCTGTTGCACCCAAGGAGGAGAGACCAAATACTCAAACAGATCAGTGGAAGTACTTCTTTCTTACACTTGATATCAAATCGGCTCTTCATATTCATACTAAAGATATGCATCCTGAGGTTTGCAGCAGATGTGACAAAGTCCATCGCAGACGGGTCATCCTGGGAACAAGTTAATCCGTTTAGATTAAACCGAACATTTCTGTGGCTCCGGTACAAAATCCAAATACCTGTACCTTTGATATAAATCTGTTTTCACAGTGCATCTAGTGCATTTAACCTTCAATATGACTAAACTCACAAGGTGGTCATGAATTCAGCATTTCCATTCCTTAAGAACAGTTGAAAGCTTCACAGCAGAAAATTTTGAAATTCAGCAGAGGCCAAATTCAGCCTGGAGTCTTTTAATGCTGAGTTTGATTGCACTTTCGAGACATCAAACGCTTTGCTAATCAGCACCACTGGAACTGAGCGGCCTTGAAGGCACTGGTGGAAAAGTGTTTGGACCCTGGGAGCTCGCTCTCCCCACCATGCTTCAGCCTCCTTCCCACAGGCACACACATACACTTTGATATTTGTAAATGTGGAGGGCCAACTGTATGTCAGCTTTTGGAAATCTTGTGAATTTCAACAAATGTGGCAAATTGGTTCAAGAGCTTTGCCCTCCTCCCAAGGTCCAAGCATAACCAAACTATTCTTTGGATAGGAAAGATCTTTTAAAAACTACTTAACATGATTCCCTTACATGACAAGAACAACACTAGTGTGCTACCGGCGAAGCAGGTTTACTTCTCTAGACACAACACACACTAACCTTATCCCATATAAGTTCAGCTCCATCACCTTTTTCTGCCAGCTGAGCTCTCAGCGTTTCTATACTCTTAGAAAAGAGGTGTGCATAGCTCTTGACATCCAGCACCTGTTGGTCTTTGAGGCCCAAGGAAGACTCATTCTGTTGTTCAGATGTGCTGTTCTCTTCAAAGGAAGGAAAGTGTCAAGACACTGAATACGGAGAGACTCTTTCTTTAAAACCATTTGCAAATTCAGCACAACTTATTTTCAAACAGCACTGATTCATGCCATACCACTTTATACTGAGGAAAACGTAGCCTTAAAGTTGTCTGCCAATATGACTGCTGCTACAAACAAAAACAGAAATCTTTAACAAATGTAGCGATCCTGTGAGCCGGCTTTCTCTGAGAAGTCCTTGAACTAAGAGATCTAAGAGCCAGGCAAATCTAAGAGCCAGGCAAAACTATAGGCCAGGCATGGACTAAATGAAGTCCATCTGTCCTGTATGTGGCCCTCCTAGGTCTCTTGGGGGCTAACTGCAGCCCCTTAAGCCCTCCACAGCTGCCCATTCCTGCACTAGGTGAACACATCCCAGGAGATCTTGGAGACCAAAAATATCCATGATCTCCTTTAAACAACACAACACATTTTTCCCCATGCCACAGAAAACCAGAAAAAAACCCCCCAAACCCAAACAAAGACATGCTTACCCTGATTTTGTATTTCGTTCCAGTCCAGGGGCACTGGGGGTTTCCTTTTTCTCCAGAGCTTATCCATGGTTAGTAGATATCTGATGTCATCTTTGAAAAGCTGGAAAACCAGACAGAGAAGGCAAGTTTCACATGAAGCAATGATGTGGTTTGCTCTTGTTCCTCCCAAAGACACAACTGATATCTACCAACACTCAGTGCCCTGTGAGCTCCCTGCATGGAGTACCTGAAAGCAGTGGCTGTCACCTTTTTAGATTTCAGCTTCCAGAATCCCTGAGACGGGCCAAGCTGACTGGAGGTTTTGTGGGAGCTGACATTCCAACCATGTAAAAGTGCAGAACTGCAGTGTGAAGTGAGAACTGCAGCGTGAAAACACTCCGACTTAAGTGCAAAACTGCCAGGTGAAAACACTGAGAAGACAGATGCTTACTTTTTGAAAAACAAATTCTTGGAAACTTTATTTTAAGCTGGCGAATGAAATCTGCACACTTTCTGCCATGAGTGAATTCATGCTTGCAAATAATCTTTTAAGAAGCAGGAATCCATTTGATGGAAAGCAGGACATTTGTTATTTAAACAAATAATCCCCTTCACTCCATCACTATCTGCTCTGACCTTTCTAAAGAACACACTATGCATTGTGGCATAAAGCTTTCTTGGGCTGCAAATATATGGTGGAATGAGATTTGGTTTTACTTCCTCTCTTTTTCCCCACACAGAAGTAAACAGAGACTTTTTAAAGTGCTACTATAGTTGAAGACCAGTACCTTAGTGAAGAGTTTAACTGAATCATATCCTGTAGATTTAGCCCATTCCTTGGTGGAAACTCGTTTAATATCACCATCTTCACTGGATGCTCTTGCTCTGGCCTCAGCTTCTGCAGGCTCCCCTGTCAAAAAGAGGACACTGGGCATTTGCTACTAAGATCACTCACCTGACTCAGTGACTGCTTCCCCAGAGGCCATAATAAGGAAGGGTCTCTCTAGCCTACACAGAGAACTTCTGGCACTTCTTCAGCTAGAGGCCTACGACTACATCAATCAAACTGGCAGCTGTAACATACATGGTTATGGTCTAATCGCTGGCAAAAGAAAAGGCTCTCCCTGTTATTAAGAAATCAGGCTCAATAACAGGGAGTAAAGTTTAAGGTTCAGAGGAACATGAACAAGCTGCTAAACTTTCTTCCATACACAAAACAGAGAACTGTTTGGTTCTGTGCCAAACACATTCCTTTGTGGCAGGTTATTTCCATCCAGAGGAACTGCAGAGATGCCATCAGGAAGACCTTGCAGTGAAAAGGCTGAGGGCTCTTCAGAGAAGGAACAATTCTGCACTTACATGCAGCCTCAGGATCAGCTCTGTCAGGAGATACTTCTTGGTCAGCATCTTCTTCTCCAAATAACTGGCTGCATTCAAACACAAAAGGTATATGTTCTCCTGAACAGAGGCTGAAATCTCTCTTAGCAAACTAAAAGTAAATGATGTAAATAGGATACATTCCGCTACCAACATACAGTTTTTTTCCCCTTTAAAGTTGCATGATTTTCGACCCTCCGAACATATTACATGCAGAAACCAGAGACTAACCAGCTGTTGCCCTGTCTAATCAACCAAGATGGAAAAAAAAGATGGACAATACTGACATTTCTTTTTCAAAAGTAACTCACTTGAACAAATATTTTGCCCAGACAATGCAGTGAATAGGTTCAGAAGGAGTGTTGCGAATGGTACAGCCTGGAAAGGTTTTTTGGCTTGGCTTGGGATGGCATTCATAGCACTCTGTCACTCCCTACAAGAGAGAGAAAAAAGGTTAGAATTTCTCCCCCCAGAGAATTTCCACTGTTAAGTTGGAAACTATATTTTAAGAATCACAATGCTACAGCACATGAAAGTAGTCTAATACCTTTTTGATAACAGTTACTTGTCCAAGGTAACCCGCAGTTCCACTTTCTATAAGGGGAACATCAGCTGCCAGACACATCCTGTTCACGTGGTTACGGGCAGCTGCGGACAAAGAACTGAGAGAGTCATTGATCTTCTAAATGGTAAAATCCAGTCTTTGGCATGAACCTGGCCTTTGTTAAGTCTCACTTCCACAATTTTCAGGTACAATACATGGCTACACTCCGCTTTGCAACTTGTTTCTGTCAAGAGCGAACTGTCTTTTAGCATTCATCACAGGACAACCAAAGTAGACTATTGGGAAATGATGATGTCATCACAAATTGAGAGACTTACAAAGTTACAAGTGCATTTGTGTCATATAGAACTCCCCTCTCCTCATTTCAATACTTCAATTCCTAATTGTTTCACAGAAGCAAAGAAAAATCTCACCTCTGTTATCCAAGGCATTCATAACTAGGGTAAACTGCCGAAAAAATTCCACATTATAGTCAGGGCTGCAATTAAAAAAACACATCTCCATTTTAGGGGGTTCAATAAATGCCTCTTGCTTTTGACATGACAGAGACACATAACTATGTGAACAAAACCTTTGCCAAACAGAACACAACAATGTTTTGCAGTCATGTTGGTTAGACAGTCATCAAGAATGAATTCATTTAAAAAAAAAACAAAAAACAGCAGTACTTCATTTCTTTGAGATAACAGATAAAAATAGTTCAGGGTCAAATAAAATAAGCTGCTGTATTTCTGGACTGATGGCTAGCTGACTGGGAATCTCTGTTGCCATTTCTCCAAAGAACTCCTTTAAGCAAGATCTGTCTACAACTCAGAATAAAAGAGCTTTCACTCATTTGTTTTCAATTTCTTGTCACACTACAATTGCCTATGACCTTTCCAGACATAGCATTTAGTAGAAATCTATTTGGTTTTGTTCTGAATACATATGGAGGACCTCAGAAGCTTAAACAAATATTATCTGCAAGTTGTAATTCCACATTGCAAACAATGTGCCTATCATTTAACCAACAACTAGAAAGTGGGGAGTTTGGGTGTCTAGCTTATACAGATTCCAAATACATGAGAACAAGAAAGTCAGACGTACTTCATGATGCTATCATGATAAGCTGTAATATTAGCTTTTGGATGAAACTGTAACACACTTTCCTTGGCAACCTGAAAGAGATCAAGAACAGACAGGCAACGTTTGTATTAATCCATTCAAGAACATACCAGGGGTACAATTTATTTATTTATTGTCTTATCATAAAAGATGACAGGGCAGCATACAAAGTAAAACCAACTCAGTAAGAACAACAGTACACAAAACTAGGAATCCAGAGCTCAGTAAAATTAAAATGTTTTTTTTTTCAAAAATAAAAATATATAAAATCTCTATTATGAATGATAAATGGCCCTATAGATTTTTAAGAAATGTACAAACACCCAGTTAGCATCAGTCAAAGCTCAGAACATTTTTATAAGTGTTACAACTACGAATAATCAGATAAAGCAACATGTATCAGTTAATATATATGATATACAAAGGAATGATGTAGATTTCCAACAAATACCTAAAAGATATACTTTCTAAGTGACATGAAACCGAGCAGGATTTTGTGAGAACTAGGCTCCTACCTGAGCTTTCGATCTTCCAACATGCTTCTTTTGAAACAAGAATTGCCTGTTGAGGTTACTGACATCAATGGTATCCAGATCAATCTAGAAAGATATTAATTGTAACAGCTTTTGATTAACAAAATATGTGTTTCATTTTATCAGATACTACAGTCTTGCAAGTTACATTGTGGTAATGGGGGTAGGAGTTCCCTCCACAGAGTTGCTACTCCTTCTCCCCACTTGCTAGCTGTTGCCGTTGCTAGACTCTGAGTCAAAAATAACATTACTACAAAGCTGTCCTGGATCAGCACCACTTCAGAAAATAAGTGGGAGATTAACAGTGTGTCTAAAGTCCGCTATCCGAGCATAGAATTCCTTGGTAGATGGAAAGCTATCATCACCACATGGTCTCAGCTTCAACTGGAACATGCAAAACAATTTTACTTTCTGTGTATACAGGCAATCTTGCACAGGAGTATTGAGGTTTACACTAAGTTAAAAATAATTTGAATCCACAATGGATTCTGAAGCTTGTTAGGACTGCCCACAGAAAGGCTAGTATGGTCAGGTTGGTGCTTAAATATCTACAGACCATATCTCTGCAAGTTTTGAGGTATTTTTTAAAAATATTTTACTTTGGTTTATTTTTAAAATGTTCGCCCTGCTCTCCTTATGAATACAAAACACTGCAAGCCACCTTGTACCCTGCACTTGGAAAAAGGGAAGATATAAACAAACAAACAAGTTAATGAACAACATAGCACCAATCGTTTTCTATCAAGTAGAAACAAAAGCAGAAGCAATGGGGGTGGGTGGGTGGGTGGACACAGCCTTGGATTACACAAATCCACAGTAGCTGCACAAAAGCAAAAAACAGCCAAGAGTAAACCCAGAAAAAGTGCAAGTTTCAACAGCCCACAGGTTACACACACGTGAAAAAGGATTTATCATGGTGTTGCATAATGCCTGGACCCAAATGGGTCCCTTAAAGAAGGCCTAAATGACGATGCCCTCTTCCGGGGAGACGCCCACCCAGCACCACACTCTGCAGGGGCACTCAGAGGAAGGTGTCTGATGTGTTCAGCTGCCCGTGCGCAGAGCACAGTCTCACAAGTGTTATAAGGACTTCATATACAAGACCTTCTGGTTCTGATGGTCCCATAAGCACCTGAGTGCACACATACTGGGCCGGATGCAAACTCAGCCATCCCTCCTGAAATCCTACGATCTCGAAGGACAATTAAGCCTGAATCCAACCACCTCATTGCATATGCAATATTTCGCAAACTAGGGACAACAATACTGTCTACCCTATTAGTGCGGCTTAGTAATATACCTGGTTTTCTAGCCTTTACCATGCAATAATCAGCTAGCAACCTAACTGGTTTTATTTGCATAATAAAACTAAACCAGGTGTGTCCTGACACAGTAATCTGATCTAACTGGCAATGATGATCAGTGTACACTGGTCTTTCTCAACTAGAATCATCTCAGTGCTATTGAAAATATGAATTCTCAGTAGAAAACTCAGTAGTGATATTAAATAAAAACATTTTCTACGTCTTAATGATTCTAAGTCGAAGGTTGTGTCTGTTGGGACTTATCATTATCATTTCACCTAGACTGTCCACCAGCTGGCAACTTCCTTAGTGTCCAAAAAGTTATTAGCATTTTGACAGGTTGGTTCATTGAAATTTTGCTTGCAAAATTATGCAGTGGAATCTGCCCACACTGTTGGCTGCAACATCTCTTCACCTGGACAGATAAGCATTACTTAGATTAAGGATTTGGGGTTAATGTACTCAAGATGACTGCTCAGTCACAGTTACTGTTATGTTCTTTACAGCCTTCCACTGCAACTCATTTTCATAAAATTAACACTGTGCTTAAGAAGTTTACACAGAGGCATTTTCCGTCCTGTTTTTCACTGAAAAAGAGATTGATTTAAATTTTCCAAATTTATTCAGCTCTAGCATTCTGATCAAAATACCCCTTTATGCACAATTTTGAAATCTATTCTGTCTGATAACCTTCTTTGGCTGGATCAGTTTACGATCTGCCTATTCAGGCAAGAAGCAAATGGTTCCTTCTGCAGGTTCTGTGGACAAGGGTATATTTTCTCATATATTACAATTCGACCCACGAGGTTTATGCTAAATTTATCCTATGGGGTGAACTGATTTGAAAATGACAAGACAATGGTTTTTGTGGAGAAAAAATGGGCTAACTGTGGGATTTATATATTAACCTGATTGATAAAATCAAATGAAAATTTTCTGCCATTTGTAACACAGCAATACAAATACAATCTCAAATTCTGGTGCTGTGTGTACAATATCTATGATTAAAACATCTTTTGTATTCAATATATGGACCAACAGTCTTCCCATTTTGGAAGAACTAATTGCACCCTCAAAGAATGGAGTAAGTACTATTGACAGCATGCTGGAAGGTACTAAATTTGATGTTAGCGGTGACAGAACCAAGTGGAATGTTTACTGTACTATACAAGTTAATCAGCAGAAAGTTGTCCCTGGCTCAACATTTAAAGTCTCTCTAGCCTTATAGTTATGTCTGGTCCAGCTACAATCAACGTTTGGGATGTGCTGGACAACACCGTGCATTTTTAAGGGAGAAACGGTCAAGTTCAACTAATTAATGCCGACGTACGGCAAGGCACGCTTCCTCTGGCCGGCTGTATTAATTTTGTATTAGAAAAATCTTTTGACATCTGTATACACATAAATACCTTTAAACCGTATTCTTTTGACTTGCAAATTAGCTAACGGTATGCGTTTTGGATCCCGTGTCCCTTTATTGCAGGGTGAAAAGTTAATACGCCAGAGCTAGGAGGGCAAATCCACCACTTAAGGACTGGAACGCGCTACCCGCCCCGTGCAGCCGAGGGATAAATGAAATGGACAGATCACGAAGGGACGATCATACCAGCCGGGGGATTCTGGGAACCGCAGTCCCCCAAACCAATTTTTCCAGCCTTCTCTCTTGCTCGGGACGCACGCCGGGGGCGCCGACAGCACCACCTTAGACGGGGCGCGACAGTTTAACTAAACACAAACCAGGGGCCAAGCCGGCCGACTGCGGGAACGATGGGAGCGGCAGTCCCCGAAAAGGCGACTTTCCCGACAGCGGGGAGGTTCCTTCAGCCAAGAGCTTCCAGAAGAAGCACCCAACGGGGCGGGGCCGCGAGGGAGAGGGGGCTGCGGGGGACCCCTGCCCGGGGAGGCCCCACAGAGCCCGCCCTCCCCGCGCCGTCGCCCTGCCGGTGCCCGGCGGGACTCACGGGGCGAAGCACCCAGGGGCTGGAAGAGGCCGCCGGGCCCCCGCGCGGAAGCCTCCGCAGAGGCCGGGCTAACCGACCGCTTCCAGTCGGGGGCCGGGGGCGAAGGAGGCGCCCGCAAGAGCCCCCCTCCCCAACCAACGCAGAGCCGCGAGCGGCGCGGCCCCGCCTCGCACGGGCGGGCCGCCCCCGGGCGGGGAGGCCCCGCGCCCGCGGAAGGGGCCCCCGAAGGGGCCCCCGGCGTGACGTCACCCCGCCCGCCCCTCCCCCCGCCGCGGGGGAGCGGGGAACCACCGGCGGCGGCGGCGATCCTGAGGCGGAGGCCGAGGCCGAGGCCCCTCCGCCCCTCCCCCTCCCCTCCCCCCCCTCCCCCTCCCCCCTCCTCCTCCTCACCACGTCGATGTTGGCGAAGCCCGTGAGGACGAGGTCCTTGAGGAGCTCGCAGCCGATGCCGCCGGCCCCCACCACCAGCACCCGGGAGCCGGCCACGGCCTCCGCCAGCTCCCTGCCCAGGGCCCCCGCCCGGGCCCCCGCGGCCCCCGGCGCCGCCGCCGCCATCCCGGGCGCCGCCGCCTCCCAGAGCCTTTAGGCGGGAAAGGAGAAGATAAATCTCCACACACGGCGGCGGCGCGAGACTCCCCCTCTCCGGCTGCCCCGCTCCGCGCATGCGCGCCGGCTCCCCTCCCGCGGGCCCGCGGCGGCGCGGCCTCCCGCGCGTCGCCATAGAGGCGGAAGGGCCTAGCGCGGCCTCCCCGCACGATGCACGCGGCGCCGGGGTGCCTCGCCCCCTAGAGGGTGGGGGGTGCTGGGGGTGACGGAGACCGCAGGGAGGCGGGCCGACGCAACCGTGAGGTGGCGGGTTCGAATCCGGCGTGGGAAGAATTGCGAGGAGGAGTCCGGCGACCGATAGCAGGGAGCTACCTTTTCTGTTGTTTGTGTTTACGGAGGGAGGCAGCTTGGAAATACAGATTCTTCTTTAGCGCTACAGCTTCCAGAATTCCTCCAGCTAATAGAGCCAGTGGCCATACTGGCTGGGTGGTTCCGACAAGGGCAACAATGGCAAATTGCTCTAGTCCACTCCTGAATTACGGCACTGGAGGGTCTGGAGCGCAAAGGAGTCCAAGTCCCTCAGCAAACTATAAATCCCAGGATTCCACAGCATGAAGCTAAGGCTGCATCTACTCAGCACATTTATTCCCACGTACCATCAAGTTGTTTAGAGTTACGATGCTGGCAAGATTTACTATTCAGAGAAGGTGTGCCCGTGCCCTCGCCCTTCTCTGCGGCTGAGAGAACGCCACCCAATGGGTTTCCAAGGTGGGGGTGGGAGGATTCCAACCCTGGTCTCCCAGAATCCAAGGGTCAACACTCAAAACCTTGCATCATGCTGGCTCCTTAGACAGATTTATTCAGAAGGGGGTTCCCCTTCTATTTGAGGCTGAGAGAATGTGACTTGCTCAGGGCCACCCAACAGGTTCCCATGGTTGAGTGCTGATTTGAACTCTGGTCTCACAGAGTCATAGTTCAGCATGCCAATCACCACACCATGCTCGTTCTCTAAAGTACGTTTCTTAATTCCACTTTACTTACCATGGCTCCATCCTATGGAATTCTGGGATTCGTAGTTTGGCCAGGAACTTGAAAGCTTCTAATGCACTATAGCTCTCTGGCAGTGAATGCTAAGCACCTCATGAAAATACAAATCCCAGAATGCCACAGAATGGAGCCATGGTAGCTGAATGAGTCTTGAAGTCCTATAGTTGTGAAGCACGGAGAAGTCCTTAAACAGCCTGTGCAATACAGACTTAGCTGTCATTCATTTATTTATTTTATAACACATCTTTTCTTGACATTGGAACCCCAGATCATTCACAGCAAAGATTAAAAACAAAGTGCACCTATAAACCTGATGACACAAAGTTAGAAGACAGTTAAATAAGCTCTCCTGTAAACATACTACTAATTTAAAATAATGTAAAAGAAGGGGACTCCACCACACTTCATTAAGGCAGCAGCGTATCCCACTGTCAAACAGCTCTTACTGTCAGGAAGTTTTTCCTAATGTTTAGTTGGAATCCTCTTCCTAAAGTTTGATGCCACTGTTCCATGTCCCAGTCTCTGGAGCAGCAGAAAACAACCTTACTCCATCCTCCATATGACATCCCTTCAAATATTTAAGCATGGCTATCATGTCAGCTTTTTACTTCTCAAGGCTCAACATGGCCAGCTCTCTAAGCCACTCCCCTCATAGGGCTTCATGGTTTCCAGGCCTTCTGCCATTTTCGTTGTCATCCTCTGGACATATTTCAGCTTGTCAATATCCTTCCTGAACTGTGGTGCCCAGAACTGGACACAGGATTCCAGCTGGGGTCTGACCAAAGCAGAGTAGAGTGGTACTATTACTTCCCTTTACCTAGACACTATATTTCTATTGAACCAGCCCAGAATCACATTGGCCTTTTTAGCTGCCACATCACACTGCTGACTTGTATTCAGCTTGTGGTCTACTAAGACTCCTACATGCCTTTCACACATACTGTGGTCAAGCCAGGTGTGTCACCCACCTTATATCTGTGCATGTCATTTTTTCTGCCCAGGTGTAGTACCTATACACACTTTATTTGTGCAAGGAATTACAAAGGTTCTATTTAAACAGGTGCTGATCCGGGTCTTCTTGAACCCAAACATATTCTTGCAAGGGTGTTGGGTGATTAAATGGCCAGCAGCTTTTCTCACATGTGTAAACTAATGCCGTTCCAAATTCCACCAATGCATCTGGTGAAGAAAAGAAGGAAAAAAAGCACTTTTAGCATTGCAAAGGCCTGTTATTACAAGCATAGGTGAAGGTGTTCTTTAAAGTGCGTTTAAGCAAAAGGAACACTAGCAGATCCATGCCCTGGCTTTAAAGAAACTAGTTATTTATTAATGAAATATTTCTAGCCCACTCTATATCAAACAATCTCAGTGCAGCATGCAAACAAAATCAATCCAAATAATTTTTAAAAATTTAAAAGAATAATATAAATAGACCAAATGAAATTAACAAGTTAAAAGAGGTTTAATTTTTTTTTAATGGTTTTAAAACCATATGTGTTATCATTTGGAAATAAACCACTGAGACCCACAGGCTTTAATCAGCAGCCATGCTCTTTCTCTTGCTCTTTTTAAAAAATTAATTTTTAACAAGAACAATCTAATTTACAAACAAAACAATATATATTCAAAAATAAAGAAACAAAAAGAAAAGGAGAGAAAAAGAAAAAAAAAGAAAGAGAAAAAAGACAAAAAAAAGACATATAACTAATTCACATCAGGGCTGCGTCCCCCCCACCAATCCTGACTGTAATGAAAAGAAAAGTACAGTCGGCCATCCACATTCGCTAGGGTTAGGGGGGCAGGACCCTTGCAAAAGCGGAGATATCAAATATGTCAAAACATGTGTGCACGTGTCTAGCGGAGGAGGCAGGTAGGCAGGGTCCAAACCAGGGCCGTTTCCGCACTAGGCTGTTACAGCGCTATGATTCCGCTTTCAACATCCTATGGAATCCTGGGGTTTGCAGTTTTGGGACGGGCCAGCCGGTCCCTCCCGAAACTGCAAACCCCAGGATTCCATAGGATGTTGAAAGCGGAATCATAGCGCTATAACAGCCTAGTGCGGAAATAGCTCAGGTCAGGGAAAGGAGAGGGAAAGAGGGTGGGGGTCGGCACAGTGGCCTTAGACTTCCTCCCTCTTGTCCATCTCCTTCCTTGGGTGCGTGGGGGGCATTGGGAGAAAGTTTGTGGTACTGAGAAATAGGGCGACGAGCCATCCTTAGCTGGCTAGGCAGTGACTGGTGGAGGAGGAGGAGGAAAAAGATGATCACAATGACCAAAGGCAGGTTTTTAAAGAAAAAATAGAGCACACTCCATTAGAAGAACCTTCTACAATAGCCAGTTAACCATCCGAGGCCTGAATGCCTGAAAGGAGAGGTCCAATAAGGGGTCTCCTACCTTCTTCCTTGGTCTTGAGCATACTGACCAAGGCCGGCATGAGCTGAAATTCAAAGGTTCTCCTGCCTCTGCAGTGCTCGCAGGGTGAGGGGGTTGTCTCGATGTCTGATGAAGGGCTGGTGATAAATAAAGGCTCTCCGCTCCAGGAATACCTAATAGCCGAAAGACCCCGAAATGTTGCTTTTGTCAGCACTTAACCACATTAACCAAAATGGCCTCTAATGGCACAAGGAGGCTGCCTACTCCTTTCACAGATACCCATCCCCACTCACTTCATCTCCCGCATATGTACGTGAGAGAGGCGTGCTTGTCTGCAGTGCACTTCCACACTGTTGGGTCCGAATGCTGCTACCATGGGGGGAGGAATCACACCTTGGGGGTCTCATTTTGTTAACACTCCCTTTGTAGGGATCGAGCCCTGTGGCAGCTGGTGGCTCTGGTGTCCACGGTACGGTGAGCCTGCTTTGGGTTTTAGTTTGAACTTTACGGGAGGTCTCCAAGATGCTGGACCTATTTTGAGAGAGGGAAACCTATTTTTGAGGCAGGCTTATCTGCTCTCCCCTTTTCTGTTTTGCTGTTCACACAACCTGAGTAAGGGACAATGGATGCAGCTGCTGTTTACCTTGCCTGTTGTGGGCAGGCACATAATGCTACAGGAGGATGGGCTTGAGTAGAATCCTGCTCCTTCTCAGTTCAAGCTTTATTGCATTGACTACTGCAGACACGCTGCTGCAACAGAACACCAAAAGCCTGTGCTTCTCCATCCTTCTAGTGCTGACGCTGCTATGGCACAGAAGAAAAGGATGGGCTGGAGGGGACATAAAAACACTTCGTGAAGAACAGCTTCTTTGTCACAGGCTTTGTTAGCTGAGGCATGCCTGTGACTACAGTCTGTTCCCTTCCTTTAAGAACCTTTAGATTCGTAAAGGTCTTGTTTTACTATGGCTTTCAGATTATTCTTGCTGGATGTGGGGCAAAAACATTCAGGGGATTTGAGGACAAAAATCTGCCAGTGTGGCCCACCAGGCGAGGGAAACATGGGGGTAAAAGTCAACCCCACTCTTGACAGTGTGAAACCCTGGTCTAATTCTTTCCCAGTCCCCTGTTCTCCAATACAAAGAGATAAAAGAAAATGCTCTCCTTACCTTAAGAGCTGTTCTGGGCAGACAGATATTCTTTTCATGAACCGATGGAAAATCTGGTCTCTCTTTTCAGTTTCACTCTTCTCATATTTCTCATCACAACCACTGGGTGTGTAACTAAGAAATAAAGCATGTCCACGTTACAGCATTTCCATACTGTGAAAATGACAATTTCTGCTGCTGTTGGAAGTCCCAAATAGAGCAGATTAATAAATCAACTACTGAATGATGAATCCACACCTATGTAAATCCCCTTGATTGAACAGGCCTACTCTTGTAGGTCCTAGCAATTTGATTCTGCCCATACACTGTTTTGGAGCCATTTGCTGGCCATTTCTGTTTTCTGCATAACAGCAAACAAAAATAAAAACAAAAAATGCTGCAGATATTTATTCTGGAGGGGTGCCAGCACTGAGACACACCAAGGCAAATACTCTAATAAGCAAGAGTTGTACATGTATGCTGTTCCACGTTGCAGGTATTTGTTTGCAATTCTTCTAATAAACAGGCTAGCAAACAGAGCTGCAGCACACCAGAGTTGTTGTTCTGTGCCTTTAAGTCAATTCCAAATTAGAGCGATCCATTCCAGAGTTTTCCTGGTCAGATTTCTTCAGAGGACATTTGCCATGGCCCTCCTCCGAGGCTGAGAGATTACGACTTGCTTAAGGTCACTGAGGTGGTCTCCCATGGCTGAGTGGGGATTTGAACTCTGGTTTCCAGAGTCGTGGTCCAACACTCGAACCACTACACCACTGGTGCTCTCCTGCTCAAGGACTGCTTCCACTCCACTTGTATCCAGAGGTTACTCATTTGGGTAGCCAGTTCCCTTCTGAGTGGTGCATATCTTGGGGACATGTGCAAGACCTCTCCTGGGACTTGAACCCTGGTCTCTTGCAGTCCTAGTCCAGCACTCACACTTCCACACTATGCTGGCTTCCAGAAAATTACAGACCTTCCAGCAATGCCAAAACTCAGTCGCCTGCTACCAGGGCTTCCCATGCCGACCCTGACTCATGTCTCACCTTTCTGACATCAGCTGCTCCAAATCAAGGCCTTCCCTCTGCTGATACTCCTGTAAGAGTTTCTCGGCATGGCCCATGTCACTGTAGCCAAGGTAGTCTTCTTCATTCACTACACTGATGTAGTAGGACTGGAACACAGCAACATCCCTGGGCATGATTTGCTCTTCCCTAGGCAGATTCTGAAAACGGGCAGGGTGGGAGAGACCACCTGGGTCTTCTCTTAGGCTAAGGTCCTGGAACTGGAGGGCACAACCCGTTTCTTCCGGCAAAGGCTCTGACGCCCCACCAAGCTTCTGGCTTGCAATGTGTCCAAAGGCAGCCATTTCATCAGCGTCCTCTCCCCAGTCATCTGCTCCTTCGCACCAGTCATTGGCTGTAACCGGATAATCTTGCTTCTGTGAATACAAAGATGCAGGAAAATAGGAGCCTGCTTTGTTGTTGTTGTTGTTATTATTACTATTATTAATCTTATTCATTTATATTTTGCCTTTCATCTTATAATGGGACTCCAAGTGACTAACAACATATTTAAAACAATATAAATCAAAAAGCATACCAAAGCATTAATAAAATCATAAATATAGGATTTAAAAACAATTCAAGAGGTTAAAACATTAAAACCATTAAAATGCATTAAAAATTACATACAAACCTTAAAAACACACCTGCACAGCCTTAGAAGTTCAGCTTTGGTCAGTCTGTAAAAGCTTGTCAGCACAAAAATGTTTCGTCCTGCCAATGGAAGGAGAGCCTCTCTAGGGAGGGAGTTTCAAAGTCTGGGAGCAGCCACTGAGAAGGCCCTGTCTCCCTTGTTCCCACCCAACAAGCCTGGGAAAATGGTGGGATAGAGAGAAGGGCCTCTCAGTAATTCCTCCCTTCTTTGCTCTACAGCTCCCCTCTCTCATTCCTTTGCCCCTGGCTCTGCTGCTCTGGTGTAAAAAACAAGGGAAAGGGAGAAGGGAGTCCCGGAAGTGAATGAGAGGGGGATCATATGGGAAGGGGGAGTTATTCGTAGTTTTTCCACTTTTGCAAGGGTTCTGTGCCCTGAACCCTCATGAAATTGGAAGAGCCACTGTACTTTAAGTACCTTCTAGCTGGAGATCGCATTCATTTTCCTGAGGCCTGCTGCAAGCTCTTCTTGTGCTTCCCATGGGCACTACACGAAGCTTTCAGCCCTGCTGTCACCTGTCACTCAAAACTATTTTAGGTGCAAAGACTACTTAGTCACTCTGTTTTCATGAGAGGCCACTCTTTGCTCAGAAGAAAGCTCCCCACCCAAACTCTACGGCTCATATTCCAATAACGGGTTTTATTATTTATTTAGTTACTTATCTGATTTGATTTGATCTATGTCTTGCAGCATACACCATAGCTAAAATTGAACCAACACTATCAACCCACATCCAAGAACTCACCCCACAAACACAGAGCCTGTGCTGATCCAAAGCCTGATGCCAGCGGTTTAGAGGAAAAAAACGGTGAACTGTACCTGCTTTGCTTTGGAGCCTTGCGTTCCGTTCTCTTGCAAATACTGGGATCGTAGCACCTTCCAACTTCAGAAGTGCCGCAGAGACAACAAGCATGAAAGCAATACAAAGCAAGGTTGTTGAAAGGAAGTTTAATGTTTCATTCAATTTCCACTGATCAATCTACCAGGGGCTAAGAAACAAACAAAGAACAGGAAGTTGTAATACTACAAGCTACTCTGAGTTGTTAACGAGATGCACTCCATGCATCTGATGAAGCTGACTTAGTCTATGAAAGCTTATGCTATCAACTTCTTTCTCTCATTCAGTCTCAAAAGTGCTGCAAGATCCCGTTGCAAGAGGCCAATAAATTGGCCCTGTACCTTTCCGACTTTCCCCAGCAGCTTTTCCTGGTGCAAGCGAACACATGAATGATGCGCTGGAACGGTGAACCTTCAAGGGGGCAGGAGATCTGCACAAGGTGTGCCAAGCCAGCACCACAGATCCCACAGGAGGGATGAACCAGGGTTACTGAGGGGATGCAATCCTAGGACAAAACGGAAAGAAGGGAAGAAAGGTGTCCATTTAGGCAAAACTTCAGAAAGATCTGGGTTTCGTGGAGAGTTGCGGATCAGACACGTCGACCATAAAACAAAAAGAAAACAAATTTATTTTTTGATTTATTTAAATATTTTTTATCCCACTCTTTTAAAAATCATGTGATCTCAGGGTGGCCAAGAGACAAAACAATATAAACAGTTTCAAATTAAAATAACTTAAATGAGATAAAACCATACCAAACAACTGGAAACCCGTTAAAACAGCTTCAAAAGGCTAAAGAGTTTTTCAAAAAGGCTAAACGGGCCCTAAAAATCAAGCATATGATAAAAATATCAGTATGTACCCTTCACACACAGCAAGAGGAACTATAAACGGAAAGAGGATGTAGGGAAGAACTTTGGAAGTTAGAAATGGAGCTTGAGCCTGCTGACCAACTCCTTACATGGCCATTTCCGCACTAGCCTGCTATAGCGCTATGATTCCACTTGCAACCTCCTGTGGAATCCTGGGGTTTGCAGTTTCGGGAGGGGCCGGGCGCCCCTCCCAAAACTGCAAACCCCAGGATTCCACAGGAGGTTGCAAGTGGAATCATAGCGCTATAGCAGGCTAGTGCGGAAATGGCCATTGTACTTAAGAGACCAGTTCTGAGCCATCGTTAGAAGGAAAAAAAAGTCCCCAAAGACTTTAACAGAGAGCCAAATACTGGCCTGGGGCCGAAAAGAAACCAAGATTGGAGAGGGTGTTCCTCCCGTCTCCCGCCCTGCTGCGGGGACACAGACGAGGCCCCCCGTGGCAGACCTAACCCCCCAATCCGTTTTGTGGCGACACCTTTACCAGCCCACCCCAAAGGCCGCCCCTGGGTCTCCCCCCGGAGGACCCCCCCCCGGCACCCACTCAGAAAACCTTCCGGGGGCCACCGGTGAAGCCGGGCGGGGAGACCAGCGAGCGGCACGACAGCCCCCTCCCCCCGGCAGCCCCGCGTTTTGTCCTTGCTCTAAAGCCTACAGGCATGCTGGTCTCGCTGGTCGGGGGATGCTGGGACCCGTAGTCCCAACCCTGCTCTGCCCCCCCGGGACCTCTTCACGGTCTCGGTAACGGGCCTTCTTAAATAATGGGATCGGGGCAGAAGGTATTTTTGGAAGGAGGCGTTGGGGAGGGGTGCAAGTACTACAACTCCCATTGGTCTTGGACCCCTCACCGGAACCCCGCCCAATTTGCTCGGGACCCCCCGATCGAAACCCGACGGGGCGTCGGCGTCGGCGTCGGCGTCGCGTAGGCCCAGAAGCACCGGCGGAGGCGGCGGGAGGGTCGCCATCGCGGGCGGCACGCACGTGTGGACCAGCGCTCCCGCGTCCGCCGGCGCAGGACTGACGGAAACCGGAACGGGCGCCCTCTCCACTTCCGGTCTGGGTACGGCGGCCGAGGTGGGCCAAAACGCCCTCGCAGCCCCGGGACCGCCGTAACGAGAAAGGGGCGGAGCGGGACGAGGGGCTTCGGCGCGGTCCTAAAGGAGGGCGGCCTCCGGCAGGGGCGCGGGGGGCTCCTTGCGCCGTTGAAACGGGGGAGTGGAAACGGGGCGGGAAGAGAGCGGGCGCCCGCGTGCTGCACGCCTCTCGCTTTGGGCTCTGCGGGTTCGTTTGCACGCTCGAGCCCCTGCTGGGAAGAATCGGCGAGCGTTACGTAAAAACAGTAGCAGCCGGGCTAGAAGACCGCCAGCCCCTCCGCTTTCCTTCTAAACGCGGCAGGTCGTTCGGGGGGGTTTCCGGCCGCAGCTCCCGATGGCCGGGCTGGCGGCGGGGGGGGGGTGATGGGAGCCGCGGTCCGCGGTGCTGCTGCGTTCAAGGCGCCGAGCGCGGCCGCCCGGGGAGGGGAGCCCCCGGGGAGCGGGAGTGCGGCGGGCGGAGCCGCGCTCCGCGGGAAGCCGGGCCCGGGGGAGAGGGGCGGCGCCCGGGGCCCGCGGGGGCCCTCCCGGTCCAGCCGCCTCCTCCCGCGCGGGGACGCGAAGCCCGGGCCCTCGCGGAGGGAGCCCGCCCGCCCGTCCGCCCGCTGAGAGGCCGGGGGGGGAGGAGGGGGAGGGCCCCTGGCCCGGGGGGCGGCCGGGCCCGCGGAGAGGCGCCAGACGGGGAAGGCGGCCGCCGTCCCCGACAGGCCACGGGCCGCGGAAGGCAGCCCGGGGAGCGGGCGCGGGGCTGCCCTGCGCCCCCGCGTCCTCCGCCCGGCGGGGCCCGGGGCCCCCTCGGTCTGCTCCCCCGGCCCCGCCCCGGGACGTCGGCTTTTGCACATTCAGATCTTAATGGCCCCTTCCCCCAGTATCGTGGGATCTCGTGGTAGTGCATGATGATGATAATGATAACAAAAATCATTTAGCCAGTGTAAAGTTGTAAATACACAAACATATATACAGGTTGAACCAGCCCTGTCCAAAGTCCAGGGCGGCAGAGCGACTTGAGCACTGGGCTACAACCCAGGAGACCGGAGTTCGATTCCCAGCTCCTCCAAGGAAGACAGGGTCAGCCCCAGAAAACCCTGCCCTGAGGTCAATTTAGAGTTTCCCCAAGTTGGAACTGACTTGAAGGCACCCACCACCGCCACGTCCCTTAGCCAAAATCCTTGGGACCAGAAGCGTTCTGGATTTTGGAATACCGTGCTTCTCTGGAATAGCTTCACATCTTGTTTGTTCGCTACTGGTGTCATGAGTTGATTAAGAGTTTAAATCGTGCCAACACCGAGTCCTGATTTCATTTTAAAAACAGGTTACTGTAATGAGAAAATTATAGCTGAAAACTTAAAAAAGCTGTTTTAAAAATGTACCTACATTTGATTTTTTAAAAATAATTTCTTTCCGATTTGTAGACGAGCCGTGCTGGCTTCTTCCGCGGTTGAACGGGTACCATCTGAAACGCCTACGCTCCGCTCAAACGAAAGTCTGATCTCGTGACGCTACAAGCCGACATCCTCTGAGAAAGAAAGCAAGCCGAACCCAAATCTTGACAAATAAAATGCAGGGCGGTCTGTGAAACAAAGGGGGGAAAAAACTTTCACAGAGACTGTTTTTTAATTGAACTGTTTTATTCTGGCTTGAAATAAAAGCCCCACTTTCTGTAGCAAGGTACACTGAAGGTACACCACACGCTGTTGTTTGCTGGGGTCCAACACACCCTGACTAGTAAACCCAAAGGGACTGGTAGGTAAGATGAAACCAATTCATACCTCCACAGCAAGTCTCATTGGTATTTACAATTGATGTAGTTCAAATAAACTCGGGACACCTCAGACAGTATACAGTTATTGCAACAGTACAGCACTTGCCCTCTCTCTAAAAAAAACCAAAAAACAAAAACTAAACAGAAACAAAACTCAAAACTGTTTGGTGTCATGATTTGTGGAAAGGCGTTGTTAACATGCAAAAATATTACTAAACAATAGTATCTAATTTTCTACGGCTGCCAAATACTTGACCTCATAAGGAAACCAATTACAAAACACTTCCTTATAGTGCTATACAAAAAGATATAAAATTATGATTCTGTCACTTAAATATTCCCATCTTCTAACAGTGCAGCTATCCACATGTTATTACTACCGAACACAAAAGGAGAAACAAAGTACGGTCAGCAAATTAGATAAAAAGGTTTTAATCTTTGGATCCCTTTATTCCTGTGGCTTTTCATACTCAGATACAAAATACATGTTACCAAATTACTGCCTCTAATTATAACTTAGTATCAAAAGAAGTCATAACTAGTAATTCAGAATTGGCAAAAAATTTCCTCCATACCAAACCACTGTGGGGATACTCGTTGAATAATCAGCAGTCAATGTCTCCAAGCTACAGTCCATCAAAGCTCAAGCAACTGCAAACACTAAGAAATCACTTTTATAGTAGAGTAGGTCAACAATATTAAAACAAAGTCAACATTTTAAGAATCGACACATGGAGACATTTCATTTTAAGACCAGGCACATCAAAGGGAACATCAGAACTTGTGTGCCTGGGTCTTTCTTTAAAAAAAAAGACTTTTCAGAGTTCTCACTAATATGAACTGTGAATTGTGCCATGAAGTGCTAAGGTTCATCTTTATTTGAAAAATCCTCTTATCTGATCAATTCCTACAATATGCCAAAAACTACAAAATGAATTTCTTGCAAGAGAATTATTTTATCCAGTTTTGTATAATGGAAGAACATTTCAAATGTTGTTTATAGTCAAAATATAAAAATCAAACAATTTTAAAGCTGGAAAGCTACAAAGGAAAAACCCCAAACAACTAACTTGTGTGTGTGTGTGTGTGTGTGTGTTTAGCATTTTAACACAGCAGGTTTGTAGACTTAAAAATGTTTATTCTTAAAAAATTAGTTGCTTTTTATACAGCTATACAAAGTCCCTAGTGTTTCTTTGGCAATGGGGTAATCACAGAATTTTACAACTATAAAAAGTTTTTCCTTTGCCTAAGAAACAGCATTTACTGTGTTTACATTTTTTTGTTTTTTGCCTGACAAATCAAGTTTTCTACCACCCAGCACCCTATATGACAAAAAGTACAACTATCTCAAAGGGAGATTACAGGATTTCCAAAAAACAACCTTCACTGGATCAACACACTCACAGTACTGACGGCCTTTCTGCATACAATTGTCTTTGCAGCCTGCAGCAATTATTAAATACAATTTTGGTTAAGAAAAAATCCTTTGTGATGAAAAAAAATACTTAAAACTCCATTGAAGTACTGCTTTATATTTTAACTATATGTAAGAAATTACTTAAGTCTTCTATCTCAAATATAATTAATGCTCGTTGTTTCTGACAATGGCCTTTTTTTTTATTCCAAAAAGGTTCCTGCTCCGTGCCCCCTTTGAAATTAAAAAACAAACCCCAGTGCTGGTGACAAGTTTTACAGCAAATTAATTCTACTCTTTGCAAAGACCAACACATTCCCTGGACCATGAAGATCTCCGTAAGACCACCTGGCTTCAACTTCTTTGTCTCTGTGCGGCAGATTACGCAGCAACTTTGTTGTCTTTCTAAAAAACAGAAAGGAAAATGGGATGAGCGGTTAGTGTTTCTAACTGTGGATCCAGGCCAAAGTCAAACTAATCAGAAAGGAGCAGTTAAGGGCCCAAGCCAGAGAAGCCCCAGGGAACATGATTTGAAGCAGGGATGGGCTTCTGTGTGGGGGTCAGGGGCCAATGCCGCCCCCCTGCCGCTGACCACTCATTGACCAAAAACCCTAGTATCTCTGTTACATCACTTCCTATTGTCATGTTGAGAGAGACTGGGGGAAAAAAGGAAGTACTGGGGGGTGGTATGTGGCAGTGTAACTGTAGAGGCGAAGGCACGTTTGCTTGTTTTCATGGCTTTGAGACCCTTCTGCAAAGTTTGGGGGCAAATCAAGCATGAGAGCCACAGCATTTTTTTTATGGAGAGTTGGGGGTCTGATGGGAGCTCAGAGGCCACAAAAGCAGGGTCGGGGGGGCTGGATGTTTTTCGTGGGCTGTCCTTCACCCATCTGATGCAAAGTCATGCCTAGTCTTCTGTGGGAAGCACCCATCATAACTCTGTTGCCAAATAATACACTTATTCTTTTGTTCTGTTTGCCATGAGTCTCCTCTGGTCCTCCAGGGCTCCTAATTTGGCTCATGACCCACTGGCTGAAGGGAGCTTTAGCGACCAGGATTTTGGTTAATCTGAACCAGAGTAGTTTTCAGATTGACACAGATACAACAGCTGTTTATTAATCTTGCAAATCACCCAGCCCTTAGACCCAACCTGCTACTGTGTCAATATGAAGAACTCCACCAAACCCCGGAGTCTGAGGGCTGGGAGTAATTCCGACTGTTTTCATGTCCACAAGGTTCAATCCCTAGCGCCTCTAGGGAGGGCCAGGAAAGGTCCAGTCAAGTGTAGTCTGATGGTCAGAACTGCACATGCCGGGAAGAAAAATGGAAGGAGCAGTGGTAGAAAGATAACTCTAGAAAAAGATTGCCTCTTAAGTTTCCTTATGTGCCAATTTGCATTAAAACCGTTTTCGATGGTTTTCTGACTCACAGAAGTCTACATCACATGCTGACAAACAAATATTGAAAATATATGTATGTATATAGTGTACCAAAGGGTACTGATGTATAAAAAATTAACTTCGGGTGGCTAAACTTTCATTAGCTGCAAAGAGAATCTCTAACCACAGGTCATGGGTTGATTTTCATTTTGATGATCTCACACAATATTAAAGTGTAATTTAATATATCAGGCATTGTACGGTTAAAGCACATCATAACTGTTCTAAGTAAAAAAACTGAGTGGACTTATTTTGTAATATCTTGTAATTTTTAAAACAAAATTGAGGTTTATTTTGTTTAGATTCTATAGGAGGTGTTTTCGTGTCCCACTGGTGGGAGGCCACAGAAGAGGGCATCTCCTGTGTTTCCAAAACCTCCCCCCTCCAGAGGCCTGGCTGGCGCTAACGGTGGCGTCATTCAGGTGCCAGGTAAAAACATGGCTTTTTATTAGACCTTGAAATTGTATCATTTTTAGTTTACTATGCCTTTAAAATTCCTGTTATTTTAAATGCTTTTAGACTGATTTTATTTTACTTCTCCCTGATACAGAGTGGGATAGAAGCATTTTAATAAAAAATCCATCAAAGAAAATAATTTTAATGTCTACGTCAACTGAAGCTGAAATTCAGAGCCAGCGGCCTTTAGCTACGAGCAACAGTCTGTCCGGACACATTACCCTATATTCGAAATCGGCAAACTCCCTGCCGCCACGGCCGCCTCTGAATCCACCGCGGAATCCTCGGGTGGCACCGTAACTTGCTCTCGTGCCTCCGCGTCCTCTTCCGCCCCGGAAGCTGCCGACTCCTCCTCCGCCTCCCCCTGCCCCTCTGCCTCTGAAGCCCCCTCGGCCACGATTGGGACGTAATGGAATTCCAAATGTTTCTGCATTTAGTCTTCTTTCTTCTGCCCAGGTTGGTCTTCGTTCTCTGAAACAGGGAAGTGAGAAGAACGCTTGCTTCAGAAGTTTGCCATCTGAAGATACGCCACGATACTGCACAGGAACTGGTTTATGCAGAAACAGTATTAGAGTTTCCAATGTAAGCAACGCTGCTGTAATCTACCTCAGAAAGCTGGATGCTTTGCCTAAGGCAAGAAGCAGGTGTTTGAGCTTTTGCTAACCTTGTATTTCTAGAGAAAGGGGGAGCCCCCATTTTGCCTTTAGCCCAGCAGGCCTTGTGAGGAGTCATGCAATTCTTGAAAACCCACCAATTACTCACCAGGCCTGCACTCTCCATTCTAGGTGGCACCATTGTGGTTTAAGAGAACATAGCCCGATTTTTGGACTTTAACTCTCTTCTGCCCCTCTTTTTCAACGTGATGATGAAATGTTCCTCACAACTGAAGGATCACATTCTTGAACATCCTTGTACACACTGTCCTCACGCAGCAGAACATTAAAAGAACGTCAGGAAGGGTGGAGCTAGCCTCTCTTGCATCAAAATGGTACCTTTTTTTCTTCACACATGCAAGGAATTTGCATTATGTGGTGAAACACTCGAAAACTGTGCCACCTATCTACATGCCACTCGTCTCACTGTGCAGCAAGCATGGAGCAACCTTCAGTCTTGCACTGACTTGATTTCAATGGCACGGCTCTGATACTGATGAACTCACTGCTATGATAATATGTTTTGGATTCACATGCCTTTCGCTCTCCTCTCCCACTCCAGTGCAGACGTAAAGACACTGTAAGCACCACTCTCATCTCTTAAGCAAACCACTGGTTGTCATTATGTCCAACAATAACAAACTATGTTTAATTTAAGGTGCCTTTCGCACCCCCCAGTTATGGCACTGCGATTCCACTTTAACTGCCACGGTTCCATCCTAGGACATGCAGTTCTGGGAGAGGCAGTTAGGATTCTTTGCCAGAGAGCTGTAGTGCCTCACAAAGCCCCACCATTGCACGGACAGAAGGCTAAAAGAGGATTTCACTCTGCATTTTGGTATTTGTTGGTCTTGCTGACAATAAAGGACGAACAATCTCAATAAACAAGTACAGGCATTCAGGAAGCAAAGCAATGATGTCACCTCCCCATCACACTGGGCCACTCCCTAAGGTAAGTCAGACCACCCTCCACTCCACTGTTCAAAAAGAAATTCATGGTAAGTCCAACGTTCCCTTCTTTTTTCCATCTCCTCAACGGGCTGTAAAAACAAATCTAGTACCTATTGTCATCACAGGAAATGTTATCGAAGAAGGACTTGGTTTTGTCATAGTAGCAGTTGGGTCCAAGGGGATCATCGTCATCTGCGTTGCCCTCACTGTTTTGGGTGTCAACACCTGAATCACCTTTGTCTTCTCCATTTATAGGCTTCTCTGGTTTATCTTCTAGAGAATTGGAAGGGGGAGGAGGAGGAGGAGGAAAAAGAGAAGGGACAATTTCACTCAGTTCATCTTCAAAGGAAAGGTGGCAAGTCCTATGATTTCAAACAAAATGTCCTAAAAAGTTAAAACACACACTCTCTTTCAATTCATGGGCACTGTACCTTTCAATTATCCCTGTACAGAAACAGGACACAGTTTGTTTTCTGATTTATTTTTTTTTAAAAAAACAACAGTCTCCATCTGACTCGAGCTATTTCCACAAAGGAACAGCAAAATGACACAAGCCGAAACCTGCCTCGTCACTCAGTAACATGGCAGTAAGTAGTTAAACAAACCACATAAGAAAATGTGGCAACTAGAAGGGGCACATTTCATTAAGGCATACCTATACCTGCTGCAAAGGATCAAAATTTTAACCTTGTGGTTAACATAGTCTAAAGCCATCTGCTAGGACTAAGGACATGTGGTAAATCAACACTTTGCTGGTTCAATGGATTTACTTTAATTGAGATGAGCTATACTGTTTTGGCCATTACTTTTACAGAACATTCAAAGGGCCTCTGGAGGAAGCTCACAGGATCCACAAACCTTGAAAACAGCTAAGTGAAACCCTCTCTTTTCAACTAAAAATACCCACGCAACACATTTCCAAAACATTGCAAGACTGCTCTAACTCTCAACCTCTCCAGAAATTTTTTTAAACACTTAACTTGAAACTCTGTAAAAAGTTCACACACAATGTGTTATTTTACATACTTCATGTACCCCAAGCTTTGGTCTATTACAACTCTGTTAAACACTTTGATCAAAATGGCAGAAGCTATCAGTTTTTCACACCAGTATTTAGTTTCTGTTATCTGCCTAAAAACCCAATTTATAAGCTTCTACAGAAGGCTCCGATCCAGGTGTACTCCACAAGAACATCTTTACGCCTTCATCAGGCTTACCTTTCAGTTTTAGCTTATTATGAAATTCACGATCTATTTCCTCTTTATTGAACTGTGCATTTGCACTTTCAAAGTCAAAGTCCTTCTCAAACTTCATAGGAACATCCCGTCTAATTCCAAACCTTCCTCTGCCTCCCCGGTGGCCCCCGCGGCCTCTTCGTGCTGGAGGGGCACCTGGAACTGAGAAAAAACAAGCTTTAAAGGAATCTGCAACAAAAGATCTATTGCTTTGCCTTATCTGTCCTTTTTCTACAAGCAACAATGAAATGCGACTGCTGCTGTGGTCCAAGACCAACAGATAGCTTTTTGTCTGCCAAACAGGTTAACTCAGGATGTTGACAGCACAGCCAGAATCTGAGGACAAGGAGGGACTGAACCATATAATGGGGACTTCATACTTCTACATCAATGTCTTCCAGACCAAACAGAAGAAGCATCCCAGCACAATTCTCCAGGAAGAAGCCCAGCCAATGTAGAACAGGGTCTCCAAAGCCCTGGCAGTCTAGATTACCGATACTGAAAGATGCTAAGTGTTTCTACATGAGGCTGCCCCACACCCAGGCCAGCTACTGCAGCAAACTGGGCATATTTGGCAGTGACTACACGCAAGGAAAAGGCACCAGCTCAGACTGATTTCCTACTGCATTCTGCTGAAGGTGTAAAGCGAACAGAGGGAGAGGGCTTAAGTAATGTTTCATTAGTTGTTTCTGAAGTCAAAAACATACAGTAAAGCACTACACACACAGACTCACCAGGAAAAAATTCAATTTACCTATTTGACGTTTGTTCTCATTTCTGAGATGCTCTGCTTCACACCTTGAAACCTTGTGTGCTTCAGCTGGGATAGAAGAGGAATGAAACAGCTGTTATTTTTTTATTTTGTCTGAGGGAGTACACAATAAGAATGGGCAATTGTAGTGTGTCTGGGGGCCAATTAGTTGTCTTGGGAACCTTCTGGGGACTGCACTGACTGTCAAATATTTCTCCAAACAAAAGCCAAAGCATGGTAAGGAATGGAGGCTTACTTCCAGTTTAGAAAAACAGGTACTAAACAGTACACGGCCCGCTGAAACTGATTCAAAGGATAAACCAATGCTCCTTGAGGTGTTCAGAAGTGTTAATCTATGTCCGTTTTTGGTCCCTGAAGGGGCAGTCTGGAGGCACCATCGGACACAAACACAGTTGGGAGGTAGGGGGGTACATGCAGTTCCTGAGTTTCGCAATACCCATCACCCCATCCTTCTTCTGCAGAGTAGGTAGTCTCTAACAAGCTTTGCAATTAACATGCCAAGAAACATGGCTTCATTGTTGTTATGCTATAGAGGCACAGGAAAAAAAATATGACAAATCAACCTCAAGCAGAAGATGCTGGCCTTTAGTGAAAAAAGCAAGCATGCAGAAAAAGAAATGAGAATACAAAGAGATCCATCTCCGAAGCTCAAATTCTACCTCTTCTGTGTTCCTGATTTTCTAATGTTTTTTGGTTGGCAGCTCCCAAAGGTCTGGCTGAAACAGGACTCCTTCTCCCAATGGGCGCTGCAGCAGATAAGTGGGTTGGGGCAGTCTGCACTGCTTGTTCCAGAGTTGGACTCTTTCTCAAATGGTCTAAAGGAGGACTTGAACGCCCTGAAAGAAAGACAAAAAAATGATGGCTTCCTATGCTGAAGTTAAGCTATCGTATTTCTTTGGCCCCTATTGATCTGCTTGAATCTCCCCAATTCTGTCTCTCCCGCCTCCCAAAATTACCTCTCTGTTGTTGCAGTGAGCCTTTTTAAAAAGATACTGCACTGGCACCTAAGGATGCTTCTTAAATGGGCAAGTGAAATGTAGAAAAGGGGGCATGGAGGGGAAGGGTGTACTTGTACCTAGGTGTGCTATGGATTCTGAGTAACCAAGTGGGAAGCCACACAGTGGCCATGGGGTAGGCCCAGCTACCTCCTGGGAGTGACTCCACCTGTCCCTGGCCTGCAGCTTCCAATGCCATTTGGGACATGAGGTGCATGTTTCACAAAGTGCACTGTTTTGCTGAATTTAAGACAAAAGATATGGTCTGTCAGTCCATCCTCACACACACTCAAAATGATCAGGAATCTGATAGCACCAGTCTTTTACCTTGTGTGAGCTGGGTTTTTAGTGATCTTGTATCTGTTGTAAAAGTGGAACCCACTGCATTGCTCTGGGACAAATTAGCACTGGATGAAGTTTCAGTTCCAAAAGATGTCAGCGAACTTCCTGCATTAAGACAAAAGGTACGTCAAACCCTGCCTTTGGACACAGCTGTGCATAACCAATGGACAGAGCAAGTCTGGCAGCTGGGCCTGGGGAGCAGTTCTCCACTACGGAATGGAAGCAGGGCAGGTAATTAGGGGGAGAACACCATCTCACTGAGGGTTGGGACACTTCAGCAGAGACAGAGAAACAGAGAGAGAGAGAAGGGAGTGGATTAAATCCAAGACTGGGCTTGTTGAATACATCTGCACCCAGACTGCCTCTTAAATAATTTTAGGGTTAGCCGTCAGCGAATGTATGAAGTGTCTTCTCCCCTTTGCCATACACACTGCAGGCTGGCTGACTATCTGCACACCCTGCCTTTTGACCCAAGATTAAGTCAGTTCCATCCTGAGTATTCAGTGGATGGTGTGGCATGCTTTTAGGACTGTTTCCACATAGATATCTCCCACAGTGCCTTCCTCTACGTGGGTCGTAAAGCTCAATTATACTCCCAGATAAGCCACAGAAATAAGTAAAGAGAAGGATGAGCAGGGAGAACACTACTTGGAGAACTGCCAGAATTGTTTGTGTCTTAGAAGAGGTCAGCCAAAACGAAATCATCTTGCAAAAGTGATTATTGGGGTGCATCACACTCCACTAGGAAGTTATGTCCTGCACAGGTTCCACCCAATGGATACAAGAGATACGTGGGAGCATGCTTTATTCATGATAATGGAGCTTGCAAAAGGAGAAATTAAGGTGCCATGACTGGGCAAGATGCTTGGCAGATCTGGCCTTCACACAGACTCTCTCCTAGTTAAATAAGATCTCAGTTTTTAGAATGAATAATATATTTTCATCCTACAGCATGGGAACAGTATGCACTTGCAATTGTTTCTTTAACATTTAAATTCAGTTGCTTACCAAGAGCAAGCAAGCAAGCAAACAAAGAAACAAATAAATTTCAAACATACCAACACCAACAGCGCCAAACTGCTGGCCCACTAATGGACTTGGACTAAACTGACTGTAGGCTGGCATTCTACCAAAAGGACCATATGAGCCCACAGACTGGAATGAAGAAGTAGAAGACGACCCTAGGGAGGACTAAAGAAAACCATTATGTGTGAAAGACTCAGTCAAGGCAGGAAAACAGTAACAAGAAAAAGGCAAAATCATTATGCTGTTCTGAAAGCTCTTTTTATCAGGATTACCTTAGAACAATGGGGGAGAAAAGCCAGCTATGTGCGTTTTACGAAAGCACTAAATGAACATGCAATGCAGACCAACTCAAAATAATCATTTTCATATACTGAAATGTGCAGTATCATATAGGTTTGTGCACAGGCAAGGCCCACTGGAACACACCCATACAATTCCAATCTTTAGAAGTATCTGGCATTATGCAAATATGCACAACCTACTTACATTCTCCAGTACTACTGCACAAGTTTGTAGAAATCAATATAAGTTTCAACTCATACTATTAAAAATGGTCTTTGTTTTTTGAACATCACAAATATCTATGCTGAACAAGTCTGAGGTTACAGAACTCCACAGGTGGGTCACTTGCTTTCTTAAGACTAAATGCAATCTAACAAATACAGAGGAAAACAGGGTGCAAGCTTAAAAGTCAAGCCTTCATCATCAGTTTTTGGGAGAGATCCAGGTTTGCAAACATACCGAATCCTGCTCCAGCCATCAGTTCTAGAACTTTCAGTCTTCAAACAATCCATTAATATTAGTACAAAAGGACAAAGGGTTCAAACCTCTGACAGCCACTGAAGTTACACTGGCTGAGAACAGACGCACGTAAACCCATTAACTACACAGACTGGCTTCAAAGAGCATGGGACTGTTTGTAATGACAAAGTTAATTGTGAATAAGCTTTTCAAGACATAATAAAGAATTTCATCTGTATCTGAACTCTAAAAAACAAAAAGAGAACATCCACACTATATATTTTCAAGTATACATTCAAACATTTTCATCGCATTATGTATCTAGACAAAATTACAGTTACTTCTGATATATGACTGTACCTGAACAATAGCCGGATCCTGAGGCAGAGAACATTGTGGTTTGGGTGGCTCACAAACAGTTAAATCCTTAATATCACTGCCACGGAATATAATGTATTCAAATACTTCATCACGAGGTGGTATTGGCCGATCAGTTGGTCTATCTTCTGTACCGAATGAACGAACTGTGGAAGAGAAATACACATTTTATCATGCATTACTCAGTATTTCTGTACTAGAGTTAAGCACATACAAGGCAACCATATGAATGAGAAAGTTTTTGGTCTAACCAACTACAAGACAACACAGCATATTCATCTTACCCATTACATTGACACTTCAGGAGAAATACCCCTCAGAGTTGAGAACAAATCTATCAACCTGATTGGAAGCTCGGCAGATCACTTCTCATATTTATTGCAACGTATACAAATACCTTGTTAAAAACCACAGTCAATATTGAAATCAAGCACGTTTACAGCAAACAAGTCAGAACAGAACAGAACAGAACAGAACAGAAAGAGCTAAAAATGATCCAGAGCACAGCTTGAAATAAGGTCTCCAAGGGCTATTTCAAAATGTATTTGCTTAGATACAAGCTTTTACAAAAGGAGATGGTTTACAAGTTCCCTGTGTGATCATGTGAAGGTCTTCCCTATTTTTCATAGGCAACCACGCCAGTGATTATTTTGAGCCTGAAAAAAAAGGAGAGGGGCCAAGAGTTGACCCAGTCTGTGCCTGGGAGAAGACTGTTAACCATGCCATTATGGGATGCTGTGCTTATCACTGCAGCCTTTGTTTTAAGTGAACCAGCGCCTGTCCTCTTTCCACAGGCCAGCAATGCTCCTTGTCAAAAAGCACTGCCTGGAAGGCTTCTTTTAACAAATTAGGGGGCCTGGACAGAGTTTGTGGCGCAACCACATTGTCTTCTGGGCACATGACAGAAATGGGAAGCAGCAGCAGCAGCAGCAGCATCTTTTCAACAACTAATGGGGGATTCTGAATGTGGGGCTCATGCCTGTCTCAAGTCATCTGCCAGAGGAGAATTCTGCACATATGTACCCAGTTCACCAACACAGGCTGGGAGACATGTGTAGGCTTTTCAAAAACATTTGCTATGGCTCTTACTTGTCCGGGGACAGCACCAACGGTCACTCAGTGCACAGACAAGGTGGGGCTGGCCAGAAACCACCACCAGAAACCGCCTTTAGAGAAGCTCAGTGACATGCTGTTCATCTTCCCAATGCAGCTGCAGTTCTGCATCTTCTGCTATTAAAAATAACACTCCTGTGTTCCCTGTCAAGTTCTTTTTGATCAAGATGAGAACAACAGATTGCTACTCTGAAACTCTGGCTGACAAACTGTAGTTTTAAGATTAGAACAGGAATCTAATGCATTTCCAAGTGGAGGAACACTTCTGCTCTGCCACTCTCAGCAGCTGAAAATCGGGCTCCCTGCTGCCCATGCCCAAATGCTGGCAAATCAAAGAGCGTATCCACAGTGTATGAATTTCGCACCTTGATGCCACTTTAACTGCCATGGCTCCATCCTATGGAATCTTGGGATCTGTAGTTTGATGAGGAACTTCTAACATTCTCAAGCAACATTCCCTAGAACTACATCTTTAGAGCTCACAATCAGAGATTTCTAAGTAACTCACAAAAGTGAAACTCTTAGGATTTGCATTTTTTGCATTCTTGCAAAGAAGCTAGTAAAATGTGGGTTGGACAGGGCTACTTTTAGGTGTATTTGTAACTGGCTGACCAACTGAACCCAAAGGGTGCTCACCAATGACTGCTTTTCATCCTGGAGAGAAGTGACTCGTGGGGTGCCACAGGGTTCTGTCCTGGGCCCAGTGCTATTCAACATCTTCAGTAATGACTTGGATGAAGGAGTAGAGGGCATGCTGATCAAATTTGCAGATGACACCAAATTGGGAGGGGTTGTTAACAGCTCCAAGGACAGGATCAAATTTCAAAATGACCTTGACAGATTGGAGAGCTGGGCCAAAGCTAACAAAGTGAATTTCAACATAGAGAAATGTAATGTCCTACACTTAGGCAGAAGAAATGGAATCCACAAATATAGGATGGGGGACGCATGGCTGGATAGCAGTATGTGTTTAAGGGATCTAGGAGTCTTGGTAGAACACAAGCTGAACATAAGCCATCAGTGTGATGTGGCAGCCAAGAAAGCCAACGCGATTCTTGGTTGCATCAATAGGAGCACAGTGTCTAGATTGAGGGAGGTAATGGTACCACTCTATTCTGCATTGGTTAGGCCTCATTTGGAATACTGTGTCCAGTTCTGGGCACTTCAATTCAAGAAGGATATTGACAAGCTGGAACGTGTCCAGAGGAGGGCGCCCAAAATGGTGAAGGGTCTGGAAGCCATGAAGCCCTATGAGGAGTGGCTTAGAGAACTGGGGATGTTTAGTCTGCAGAAGAGAAGGTTAAGAGGGGACATGATAGCCACGCTTAAATATTTGAAGAGATGTCATGTCGAGGAGGGAGTGTGCTTGTTTTCTGCTGCTCCAGAGACCAGGACAAGGAGTAATGGATTCAAGCTGTAGGAAACGAGATTCCACTTGAACCTCAGGAAGAACTTCCTGATGGTCAGAGCTGTCGGGCAGCGGAATACGGTGCCTTGGAGTGTGGTAGACTCTCCTTCTTCGGAAGTTTTTAAGCAGAGGCTGGATGACCATCTGTTGGGAATGCTTTGAAGTGTGTTCCTGCATAGCAGGGGGTTGGACTGGATGGCTTCCAACTCTATGATTCTATGATTTCATGGGTTGGAGCCAGGACAGCTGAAGTATTCTCAAAGCACTATAACTTAGTAATGGAGACACTCCAAGTAACTTATGACTATGTGGCAGATGTGCAATCGAAACCACAGTGATAACGGCTCAGTAGTCTAACAAAAGAGAAATGACGGTGCCTTAGTCCACAAGGCTCATTTCAAGATTGACTTGGCAGGCAATACTGACTGCCTATATTAGGCCGAGCCAAATGTGACATAAAACAGAGCAGCATTTGAGGTCTTTTAAGATCTCTTCATCAGGGTGCATGTTAAATCCTTAAATCTTTTCTCTTAAAAATATTACTCATGGCTTTGCTCTAATCAAAGCAGACAATCTGTCCATTTCTGCAAGTTCATTCACTTTTAACAACCATTCTTCTTTAGTAAGTAATTCAACATTCTTCCATTTTTGATGTACACACCACTCTTGCTGCTGTGATCATACACCGAAATGATCTTCCATAAAGACTTGTTGCAGTTGTTGTATGCCTTCAAGTCACTTCTGACTTGCGGTGTCTAAGGTGAAGCTACCACAAGGTTTTCCATGGCTAAGAGGGTATGATGCACCCAAGGTAACCCTATGGGTTTCCATAACTGAGTGGGGAATTGACCCCTGGTCTCCAGGGTTGCAGTCCCATGCTCAAACCACTGCCCCACACTGCATCTCATCCATAAGTCCAGAAGAAACCATTCTGGTTTTAACAGTATGCTATGCTTTAAAATTCTTTGCTTTCAAATGTATACTTGCACCCAGCACGTTTTGGCCTTCTCAAAAGTCTAACACAAATGATAAAAGGACCCTTCTTGATGTTCACATTCCCAACATACATTCAAAACTCCTTTATATGTCATGGACAATTTTTCTGTGTCACATAACAAAAGCACATCATTTCATAAATATTCCCTTTAAGATCATAAGAAAGAAATTTCACCCTTTTGACCCCATCCTTTCCCTTTGTTCTAGCTGTACAGTATATCCAAAATTCTTGGCCCACTTCATCATACAATCTTTCACTTGTTTGTCTTCCATATGACATGTAGTCTGCTCTTTTGACCTTTTCCACTACGTCCCATGACCTTCCACACACTTCTGCAACCAGACACAGAAGCATTTTTTGGCAACCCAAATGCATTTGCAAGCTAAAAGGAAGACTTGAGTTCTGCATTTCAACAATTTCCAGTTTTGGACAGTACTCTGATCTCTAACCTGGCAAATAAGTGGAGGATGTTAGTACTTCCCCTACTTTTACTGCCCCATGGGAAACAATAATGTTCATATATAACGCTCAATGCATTGCTGAGATTCAGTTCTCTCCTGATTTTTGTTTATGTTTTTCTTTGAATATAAACTTCACAAAATTATATAGGATCTCCATGTGGTGAGAATCATTAACTAGAATCTGCTTTCTGCAATGTGTGAGAAGCACATAAGCTGATCCAACAAGCCATTTTCCTGGAAAGTAACTTCTGCTCAACATGCAGAACAGAACCAAATTTGAACAAACACAGTAGCAGTTCTACAGTGGTACAATGTATGGTATCATGTCAGAGCCCCAACTGCAAAAACATGGGAGCTAAGAGTTAAGTGCTCCCTTGTGGGCAGAAAACACCTTCCGTAAAGTAAATCAGGTCAAAGTTAGGGGGTAGGAAACTGAAATGCACCTTCTGATACATCATTTCCCAGTACTTTTTGCATTTCCACTCCCTATGCTCCATGCATTCAAGGTAGTCTGGCCCACAAAAGTTTATGTGAAACAAAATATGTTATACTTTAAGACCACAGAATCGTAGGGCTGGAAGAGATGACCCCCGCCCCCACTGCTGAGCAAATCTTTCCAAGAAAATCTCATGGCAGGTTCACCTCATGGTCACCGGAAAGCAGCAGGACAGGTGGGTACCTGTCGCCTTACCTCCTCAGATTAGAAACTTATCCCAATTCATTCATTTTATTCCACGTAAGATGCTGTTTTGTTTCCATTTGCTTTACTCTTTTTCTATGCAAACAAATATCTATTACTCGTGTATTCACTGTAAAAGGTCTCCTCACTCCCACAGAAGATTTTCATTTGGGGACGGGGGCAAAGGAAGCAGCATCTCAGCCAAAGGCAATAAGCCACATAACCCACAACAACTGCAGCAACTCTCTCCCCCCCCGCCCCGTGAATATTCGACCCAGCCATGGACGACCAATAAGCCTTCTTCCACGTACTCTGTGGGCAAAACCCCCCAAAATGAGAGACCAGTGCGGCGGCACCTCCTTCCCCACCCTTGCCTACTTTGCAAGCTTGCGGACGCTCTTCTTACAATCGCCACCCCTGCCTGCCGCACAGCCACCTTCACCGCTCACCTTACCCTAGCCTTGCTCGGCTGCGGGTACCTTTATTTTTATTTGTTTTTAAACAATCCTCCCCGCCCCTGCCTCCCCCTCCGGACTGGGAGATCCCTTTGTTACAACCCTCGAGGGAACACGGATGAGGAAATACCCGACACGCCTCCAGCCTCGGCCTACCTTGCAGGGACCGTTGTTGGAAGCCCTCCCCGCTGCCCCCTTCGCGGGGCCCGCGGGGCCCCCCGGCTACCTAGCAGGGCCGGCGGGAGCCTCTATCACAACGCCCCCCCGGCCCCGGCCGCCCCCCTCCCTCGCGGCAGGGCCGGCGGGGCCCCAACACAGGAGAGCGAGGCCGGCCCCGCTCCCGATCCCGCTCCCTCCCCGCCTCCTCACCCTTGGCCAAGGCCACGGTGGAGTTCTCGGTGTCGATGGTGTAGAGGATGCCCTCGTAGCGGATCTCGGCCTTGGAGATGAGGCTGATCTTGCTGCCGATGTACGGCGTCCCCCCGCTCATCGCGCCGGCGGGGAAGGAGGCCGACGGACGGGAGACGACGACGACGAGGAGGAGGAGGCCCTGCTGGCCGCTCCCCCCTCACACACCCCGGGCCGGGCCGGGCCTGGCTTCGGGCGGAGAGCGTCCCCCGCGCCCTCTCACCCGCGGAGGCCGCCTGCCTCCTTCCTCCTCGAGCCGCTTCCTCGCTCGGGGCCCGGACGGGCGGATCTCCCCCCCGCGGAGGCCTCTCTCTCACCACCGCCGCTCCCCTCCGCTTACAACCGCCCCGACGCTCCCAACATGGCGGCCGCCGCTTCGCCACAGCCTCTCCGCCTCCGCCGCTACGAAATGGATGCCGGGAACAAGAAGCGCAACGCTCGCGAGATCTCGGAGGGGCGCGAGGAGAAGCCGCGCGGGAAGGGTGAAAGGGGAGGAGGCGGGGAGAGGCCCGGTCGGGGGTTCAGACCGGCGGTGGCAGTTGATGCGGGACTTACGCTGTCGTTACTGGCGGACTTCGACTCCCAGCATGCCTCGCACGGGAATAGGGTGGCAAGGTTGCTGGGAGTTGCAGTAAAGCCAGCAGCTCGCACTTATGCCTGGGCATGGTACAGTATTTCAACTTGGCGAAGCCGTGGTTTCCCTGAATTGTGGTCTCGCTGCCTTCCTTGTCTTTTCCAGTGGCTCACATTATCTCCAAAGTAGAGCAGCCTCAGGTGTGGCTTCTGGCCAGATTTCGGGCTTGATTTGCTCTGAGACCCGTTTGTTGGTCCTTTGGGCGATCCACAGTATTTATTTCATTCATTCTTTTCTTTTTTTCCAGGCTGCAATTCTGTGTCTGCTTTCCTCAACCGTTTTTTTTTTTGGCATCTAATTCCAGTTCAAGGGCGTCTTTGGATTCTAGCAAGAAAACAAAAAGCAAAGTGCATTTTGCAAGCCCAAATAAAGGGAAGAAACCGTGGTTGGTTCCGCGTCCATTCCGTGCCCTTTGTCTTGAAGGATTTCCATCTGCTCTTCAGACTTCATATTACCGTGGCAAACTGGCTGTACACCTAGGCCTGAATTGGCCCTGCCAAATTTTATCCATTCCTAATATTTCTGTATCACCTCCCAGCCCACAAGAGCTCCAGAGGCAGTGAACAAATAAAATAGTTCAAAGATTGAAAAAACAAAAACATTTTAAGCATTAAAATGCTCTTTAAAAACTCCTAAACGCCATCTAAAACCAATCCTGGAATCCAGTTTTAAACCCATTAAAACAGCAGTTCCAAGCACCGAATGCCACGCAGAACAGCCCTGTCTGGGCCGCCTGCCGGAAGCTCGGGAGAGGTGAGGGCAGCCTGACTTCCCTGGGGAGGAAGATCTGCAGTCCTGGTGCAAGCAGTAAAAGAGTACAGACAACATAGGAAGTGTCTCCCATCTTTCTCCCTGGCCCGCTCTGCAGGGCTGGCAGAGATTCAGCACCCTGGACAGTTCAATCCCTATTGGATATGGCCTGCTTAAAGGAACTCTTTCTCTCTCTCTGTCTCTCTGCATTTGCTTAACTAAAGTCCCTCTATTTTGAACTCCTGTCAACTTTAAAGGTTGTTCCTGTTGCCGTCCCCTTGTCCCACTTAAAATTATGCTGGCATTAATTGGCAAAGTCAGTGCCTGGTATTTTCTATGTGGGAAGACTAACGATGCTATCACAATGAAGCCTTTATGTTACAATTGCATTTCTCCATCTCCAGAATTTTACAAGGGGTTCAAAGGATGTAATCTTTAGTGTTTTTTTCCACCATGTTTCCCCTCTCCCCACAAAATCCATTCGGGAGAGAATGATCGTGAGCTCCTTTTTTCCAGCCTTTAGGAAATGGCAGAATTAAGTACAATTAAGTGCTCAGATTGGGAGGAGTGTAGAATTCTGGAGAAAGGAGTGACTTCATCTTCACACTTATTTTAGTTACTTGCAATTATTAAGATTTTAACAAGAGATTTTAACAGTATGTTTTTTCCCCATTATCCACACCTCTGCCGCGTGGCTAAATTACTGTCTGGCACCAAGTTTTTAATAGCAGTTAAACTGGAAAAATGTGTCTCGGGTTACAATGAAATGAGAAGAATAATACTTTTCCAAGAATAATTGAGCAGCCAAGTCTTCTACATCCTTACCTGGAAATGTCAGGGATGGATCCTTTAGGATGGGAAACAGCTGCTTCACTGAGCAATGTTCTTCTCCCCAGGTGAAGCCTGTGGTGCACAGATTCCTGATTTCTTATTTTCAAACTCATTAATAGCCCAATCCTGGACAAACTTTACTGAGAAGTTCCACCAAGTCCAAGTAAGAATGCTCGGAGGAACTTAGCACATGGAGAAAGAGCTTAGGGTGACCAAGGGAGAGCATACTTTCTAGGGCTTGGGAGAGGAAGGACAATGTCCTGAGAGGGCAAAGTCAGGGGGAATTCTGAGGGAAGTCCTGCTGTGCTGATCCATCATCAAAATGGGGTATAAGGTAGAAAGACTGAGCCATGGATTCTTAAGCTGGGTCTGTAGACCTGTGTGGGGGCATGAACGTGGCACAAACTGCCTTCTTCCTCCTTCAGTTTCTGTTTTGTTACTCTAAATTTTTCCCACTATGGTAACTGAGAGAGTAAAAATGTAGTCTTTCAGAGTGTTCTTTGTAATCCCCCCCCCCCGACTTGTGTTAGCGTCATAGAATTGGAGGGGGCTCCAGGAGCCATTGAGTCTACCCCCCACCCAATGCAGGGACTCCAGCTGCAGCCTCCCCAGCAGGTCTCTGTCCAGCTTCTGTCTGAAGATGCCCAGAGAAGGAGGCCCCACCACGTCCCTAGGCCCTTGCTTTCATTGCCCAATTGCTCTTACCCTCAAAAAGTTCCTTCTAATATTCCTCTTTTTGATTCAGTGCATTCAAAGTTGCAAAGAACAGTGAAGAAAGGTGTTTTCCCAGTGTGAAACATTCTCTTCTGAAGCAGAAGAAAATAATGGTGGTACACAGATTTATCATGCCACTGGTGTCCTCCCCCTTTAATTAAAAAGCTGGCACTATTACGTTCCTAAAACCTGGTGTGGAAATGTCTGCTGGTCTTGTCTAGAGATTTTAAACCTTTGCTCCTTAAACATGGAAGAAGATAGCTGTGAATTCTGCACAGTTGAAGTTCTATTATGTGGGTAGGTGCTTCCACCTAGTGTTTTGTGGTGGCTTTATTCCATGTTCTTGAGAGGTTTGGAAGCAGCCTTGAAGGTCTGATTCCTTTTAGAACACTGGTTCTCATTTCCACACTTCCCATGACCTCTTTTAAGTCTACGTGCAGAGATTGTGTGTGCCCCCTTGCTCAAGATAGCATGTAAATAAAAATATTTTGTTTGTTTAATGTGCATATTTTGGTTTGCATATTTACGTATACTCATGTTTTAACATTTTATAAGGAAATTATATTCAAATTAGAACAATTTTATTTAAAAATTTAAACAATGCTTTGCTTGGTGTTTGCTGGTGTAACTTTTTTCTCAACCGCTGTTTATACTTAACGCAATGCTAGCAACTGGAAGACTGAAGGAAATGGGAGAATTCTCACTGGGGGCCAATGTCCTCATCCCCTCACCCCCCACAGCTACATCCTTTTAACATGGACTCACTCACTAAGCAAGTGCAAGTGCAATGCACATGTCCCTCCCTCCCTTTATTTATATTTATTTATATTCTTCCTTCTCCTAGCCTGGGACTCAAGGCAGCTTACAAAAGACAGAAAATTGGAATAAAAACACGTACAGTTAAAAGATATAAAATTTAGGTCGAAACAGTATTAAACAAAAACAGAATTAAAACCACTTCAAACCTGACTTTAAAAGAAATATTAAAAACAGTACAGTACCATAAGGAGCCTCGCTCTTGTTAATAACCAGTGCCTAAAAACTTGCTAGAAAAAGAAAGGTCTTAACCTGCCACTGAAAAGCATCTCAGAAGGAGCCATCCCAGCTTTCCTAGGGAGGGAGGTCCAAAGTATGGGAGCTGCCAAAAGGAGGCCCTGTCTCCCACGTTCCCACCTGCCTGGGAAGGTGGAGGGACGGGGAGAAGGACCCTCCCTGACCATCTTGGAGCTTGGGCAGGCTCATATGTGAGCATATGGTCCTTCAAACAGCCTGGGCCTGAGCCTTATGGATTTGTTCCTTCTTCCACACATGGGAGTATTCCTGGTCCATCCTTCATACCCATCTGTCCTGGGAACTAAGGCCATTTCCGCGCTACGCTCTTATAGCGTGATTATTCCACTTTCAACATCCTATGGAATCCTGGGGTTTGCCGTTTAGGGAGGGGCCAGGTGTGGAAATATCTCTTGTCCCTCATTTCTGGACTATTACAAAGTACAAGACCTTAAACACCAGGAGCTGAATCTCTATGGGGCATCTCCTTCTCAGGGATGGAAAGAATATCCTCAATTATTCACTTCCCAGTTGGAGAGTGGGGTTCCCAACAGTGGGGAAATGGATTTCTAGTGTTTTTGGTGAGATCCCACCTGGAATGCCGTGTCCAGTTCTGGGCACCATAGTTCAGGAAGGATATGGACAGGAGGGGAAGAACCAAAATTGTAGAAGGCCTAGAAACCATGAAGCCCTGTGAGGAGTGGATGAGGAAGCTGGGGAGGTTTAGCCTGGAGAAGGGAAGGTTAAGAGGTGACATGGTAGCCATGTTTAAATATTTGAAGAGATGTCAAGTTGAAAGTGGAGCAAGC
Source organism: Cyclura pinguis (assembly GCA_030412105.1). NCBI lineage: Eukaryota > Metazoa > Chordata > Lepidosauria > Squamata > Iguanidae > Cyclura > Cyclura pinguis. The sequence goes on from CM059607.1 coordinate 1,364,482, forward strand.
TTGTTTTCTGCTGCTCCAGAGACTAGGACATGGAGCAAAGGCTCCAAACTTCAGAAAGAGATTCCGTCCAAACATTAGGACAGTACGAGCAGTCCAACAGTGGAATATGCTGCTCCAGTGGAATGTGGTGGGGTCTCCTTCTTTTAAAAACAGAGGCTGGATGGCCATATCTGTCGGGAGTGTTTTGACGGTGTCTTCCTACATGGCAGAATGGGGTTGGACTGGGTGGCTTTTGGGGCTTCTTCCAACTCTACATTTTCATTATTCTATCCTGAACTACAAAGGAGCTATCCAAAGTACTGCAGTTTATTGCTGCTTCCCCCCACAAAATCAGGTTTGGCACCTGGAATAGTTCTTTTAAATTTGGAGTTAAAATGGACTCAGCGGCCCTTGGGGTCTTTTCCAGCTCTATGATTCTTCATTTTGGGCAGTCTGTATGACTTTTGGAGGTTTCAGGGGCAGAAAACTGGCCTTTGGATGTGCCCAACTCGTCCGCTAGCTGTGACTATAGATCTGCTCCTATGGCGTGAAGGCAGTGTGATAAATGGCAGTGCTGAAGGGGGCCATTGCCTGATCCTTGTGGTTTGTGGCAGCTTGAAGACTAAAAGTTTTCATGTGGCTTTGGCTTTTGTAGGCTGTCACCCATTTTACAGAGTGTAGTAGGGAGATATATGTATAATATATGTGTGTTAAATACAGTTGAAATGCAAAAAGGCTCGGTGAGGTGATGAGCTTAGCAGTGGTCATTAAACCTCATGGTCGGCAGTGCAAAATGAAAATCTTGTAATTTTGCAAAAACCATTTGCAGTTTTGCGATGTATGTTGCAAGAAACAAAACCACAAATGTGTGTGTGAGAGTGCGAACGAGTGATGTGCCAGAAATGCAAAGCCAAATGTAATTTTGTAAAAACAATTTGCATTTCAGTTAGGCAACCTGTGCATAAAAAAACCAAACCACAAATATGTGTGTGTTTAATGCTTGTGTGAGTGAAACGCGATAGAAATGATAGGGATCATCATGGCGACAAAACAAAATGAACACTTTTAAAGTTCTGTAATTTTGCAAGAAATAATTTGCATTTTTGTAAGGCACGGCGTGCATAGAAAAAGCCAAAACCGTACCTAGGCTTGTTATGTCTGTGTGGCTGTACATTTCCTTCACTGTTGTAATTATTCAACTGATTTCCAGGATCAGAGAGATGGTACCCGAAAGGAAAGGTGTATGAAAGTTTACTTCTGCCTTCTTCCAAAGAGGCAGACAAGACAAGGCTCTCTTTTCATGATCAGGCTGTTTATGGCCTTTAGCTCTCTTGAGTGTGGAAGGCATCCTAAATCAAGGTTTTGTTTTTAACTTGAAAGTCAGAGAAAACAAAACAGCCCTCGCCCCCCTCCCCGCCAAACGAAGGAGAAGAGAGAGCGTGGAAGGGTTTTGTTCTGATGTCAGGCAGCGGTTTTCATTCCCTCCTCCTAGGAATGAAAGATTGATACCTGGTTGAAGATGCGACCAGTTTGATGGGTGAAGAATGCTCCAGGCTCCCAGTACTTGCCTGGGCCCCCTCTTCCTCGCAAGGGCTTGTGTGCCTGGTCAAGTCTTTGAAGAAATCTTTTATGTGAGTTTATACAGCAGGCAGGGTAGAAGAAACTGAAGGTGAGCTACTTGGATTTAAACAAAAATGCCTGCGCTTCTCCTTCTGTTAGGCGTGGCCCTTGTTAAGCCTGTTGGTTTGCCTGGTACATCGGATGATCAGCCTGACATCGCGCTACCGCAGCTGAACCGGCATTGGGGGACCTCACCGCCTTTATACACTAGCCCTCCAAATGTGGCGCAGTGAGTCTTTAGTCGGGAATAATCAATAGCATTTGGGCTAATGCATCAATGGGAATGCTGGGCCTAAACACCCTAAAGGCATCAGATCCCATCTGACCATGGAAGCTAAGCAGGGTCAGCCCTGTTTAGTACGTGGATGGGAGACCACCAAAGAATAGCAGGTGCTGCGGGCGGTATTTAAGAGGAAGGAACTGGCGAAACCACCCCTGAGGATTCCTTGCCCAAGAAAACCCTACAAAATTCATGGGATTGCCCTAAGTTGACAGGCAACTGAAAGGAACACACACGCACGCATCAGTGGGAATCTGATATGTCAGCATGGGTGCAAATTCCATTGATTCAGCAGGTCTACCTGTTATGCAGGGACACCCCGTTGAAACATTCCTGAAAGATTGCCTCCCAACTTCTATCTAAATACTTCCAAAGAAAGAGAGTCCAGAGAGGTAGGGTGTTCCATTATTGAACAGCTGGAATCATAGAATCCAAGAGGTAGGAGAGACCCGAGGGGCTGTCTAGTCCAACCCCATTCTGCCGTGCAGGAAGACACCGTCCAAGACCTCCCTTTGACAGATGGTCATCCAGCCTCTGTTTAAAAACCTCCAAAGAAGGAGATTCCACCACACTCCTAAGCAGCAGCGGGTTCCTCCCCTCTTTCTTTTGCAAGAGGAGAAATGTTCAATGTAGTAACCAGAAGTGTAATGATGGACAAAAGGTCAGAGGAAACTTTTGCTGCAAAGGGCACATCTCCATTCAAGACATCATCAGTGGGACTCCCAAAAATATTCTAGGAACTGAGACGATGGGTGCAGATGTAGGAATTTAGCTTGGCCTGTACTGCAAATCACTGGGACAGGCTTCTAGTCCACTGGATTTGGAAATCCTGATAAGTCCAGGTACAACTTCCACCAGATTTTACTGGTGCTGTCAGAAAGCTTTTATATCTCCCTCTCTTTAGAACTAAAGCAAAATCTGCAGGCATTATCAATGAGAACCTGAAGTCTTGGGAAATATTCTAATACCATTCACTGATCTCTGAAACCCTGCCCCTGCCCTCAGGCAGCTTGCTGAAATAAAGGTCACTGAGTCCCAAATTCTGAGAGGCAGACAAGATGCATCTCTAAATTAGGATCTGATGAAAGGACTGCGTTGCTGTGAATTAGCTCATTTACAGCAGCGCGGTCCTTCTATCAAAGCGTAATTTAGAGGTGTATTGCTTTTGCATTTCAGAATTTGGGAATCTGGACTCCTGGCCTTTAATTCTGGACTTTAGAATCCTAATACTTCACAACAGAATGAGAAACCAGGCCCCTGCCAGCCTTCACACCTGCCTTCTGTTGCCGTTTGATGGTGTTACTGTTTGGCCAGAGGCAGCTGGGATGTGAGTCACAGTGGCATAAGGATAGCTGGCAACAATACTGGGGATTCTGGGAATTGCAGTTCAAAAAAGTGCTGAGGAGTTCTGGGAGATTTTTCTAAACTCTAGAAAGGAATGAATTGTTCAACTGTGAGCCAATATCTGGACCCAAGGTTTCAGGAGGTTTTCAAAGAGGCAGCCAGGCAAAAATCTGGAGATGCGTCAAGCAGTTCTGGCAAGAACCGGGGCCAAAGGTTGGGAGAGTCAAAGTTGGGAACCATTTTGTCTGTCAGAGGAGCAAGTGGTGAAGCATAGAGCAGGAAAATTGTGGGAGGAGAAGGTTAAGCCTAGCCATGGGGACCTTGGCCGAGACCAAGCACCCCCTCCTGACCTGGAAATACAGCCAGGCCTATGCAGGTATTGGTCTATCAATTTCTTCAATATTAATACCTCCCATTAATCACTTTTAAAGTGATGGAATCTGAGCATGTTTCCCACGTCTCATGATCCAAACTCATGTGGTGAAAGATAGACACACACCCATAGCTTGTGCTTTTCCTCATCTATGGATCTAGTATTTAATTTGCTTTGCTTTGTGGCTGGTCGGTGGAAGGAAATGTACCAGTCTGACTGCTGAGGAAATCCCACTGTGGGAGGGAAAATGTGTTGATTGCATGGAATACACATTCCTCTCAGTGATTAACATGGATTAAAGATTGCACAGTGGCTTACAACTAAGGGAAACAAAGGAAAAACTGGAGGAACAGGAAGGCTTGTGCCACCGTAATGGCTAACAGATTTGTTATAGCATAGGCTATTGTGGCCCATGCTCCAGTTCAGCAGTTACTAATCCAGATGAAGACAGTCAGAAAGTAAATTTGAAGCCACAGCTGCTTCCCTGAGTTTGCAAGACCTGAGCTGAGGTTGTTAATAATGATCTCTTTGGGGTGTCCCATTCAGAGCACTGCCATTAGCAGAAGCTAACTTGACTGGCACATAACAACAATGCACATAATTAATTGAAATGAGGGTCTATAAACCAGATTGGTGCTTGCCTCAAGTTCATCCTGCAACGCGTGACAAAAGTGTGTATACACGCACAAGGGATGTGTTTCCTTGCTGGATGGGGCTGGGACGGGCTACAAGCCAGCAGTAGCTGGCTGTTCCACATTGCCTTTGCAGTGGTGGTGGGTTGCTCTCTTCCCTGGTCTCCAGGTTGACCAAATTTAGAGCAGAGCTGCAGGCAATGTTGCTCATAACATGACCAGCAAGGGAAGGCTACAGCTGGCTTCGCCTGCGGCTGTGCAGGAAGAAAGTCTGGCCGGTTGCCGCATTCCCCTTGCCGGGAGCTCTCTGAGGAGGATGCCAGCTGTCCTTTCCAGACCTTTTTCAAAGGCAGGTTGCTGGGAGAAGGATGTTTGCAAAGAGGGAGAGCACGGCTGCCATCGTTGCTTCCGTTCTGACATCTTCATCTGACGATGCTTTTAGAGATTCAGAAGCATACTGATGGTTCTTTCTCCGACTGGTATTTTTTGATATACCATGTTTCCTATACAGTTGGCCCTTCGCACTTGTTAGAGCTGGGGCACAGGAACACCCGAAAAGTGGAAAAATCACAAATATCAACATGTGTGTGCGTGTGTGTGTGTGTCTGTGGGAAGGGGGGCCAAGGCATGGTGGGGCGAGTGGGCAGCCAGGGTGGCATGGTGGCCCAATGCTTCCTTTCCCTCTCTCCCATCTCCTTCCTTGGGTGTGGGTGGGGGCCTCAGGAGAGGGTTTGTGGTGCTGGAAATTCATGCCGTGAGCCACACTTAACTGGCTGGGCAACAGCTGGTGGAGGAGGACCAGAGGCAGGTTTTGAAAGGGATGCGTGGCTGGTTTGAAGCTGCTGAGGGGGAAGATTCCCCCAGAAAAGAAGTGCCTGAGGTAGGGGCTGGAGAAACTCATGAAGAATCAAAACTGTAAAAGTCAAACCTGCAAATGTTGAGGGACAACTGTGATTACTTGTTCAGGCCAGACTTGAAACTCCCCTCTTAAGGAGCATAGCCTTGACCAACAGCTCACAATCTTGGCTGTTTTTATTCCTCTGTTTCTCATCAGGATTGTTCTTAGAGCCTGGGGAAATTACTTTTCTGGACTATAGCTCTCAGAACTCCCAGCTCTCATTTACTCTGGGCTTTCATCCAGACCTTAAAGGAGCGATCCACAGCGATGGAACCCCCCGGCCACACTTTCAGCACTTTGGACAGCTCCTTTGAAGCTCAGGCTAAAACAGGGACTTAGATGCCTTGCCCCTCTTGATACAGAGGCCGTTTCCGCACTAGACTGTTATAGCGCTATTGTTCCACTTGCAACATCCTATGGAATCCTGGGGTTTGCAGTTTCAGGAGGGGCCTCAAAGGCCATCCTCAAAGGCCCCTCCTGAAACTGCAAACCCCAGGATTCCATAGGATGTTGCAAGTGGAACAATAGCGCTAAAACAGTCTAGTGTGGAAATAGCCAGAGGCTATCAGTTTCTCCATCACGCTTCAAAGCGGCTTTGAGTAAGGGGTGTGTGTGCCTGTAGTATGGATCATTGAGTGGGCAAAGCATTCAACCCCTGTGTCATATTCCTGATCCAAATTGTCACCCTCCTCTTTGCTTTCGCAAAATAAAAATGTTGCAATCATAAGTGGCTGAATCCTGTTCAAGGTCTCAGCTGAATCATGCTGCTGAAAAACTTTCATCTGGAGAGAGAACAAGGATGAAAAGAGGAGGCTGGACGGGGGCAAAAAGACTTTGTTAAAAGGAGTTTTGTTAACTGTGGTACGCCTGTATATTTCATTTTAATATGGAAGCCGCTTGAGTTCTGGTTTGGGGGAAAAGGTGTAGTATCATAAAAACAGCAATAGCAGTAATAATAAGGAATAGTACCACATAAGTAAATCCCATTGATTCAATGGGTATACTCTAATTTGGACCAAAAGTAGGAATCAGGCAGCGGTCAAGAGAAGAGGTGGAACCTAAACATTGGGGAGAACTTCACAGCAAGAGCTGTTGGGACAGTGGAATGGGCGGCCCTGGAGGGTCCTGGGAGGGTTTAAACGGAGGTTGGACAGCTACTCCTCAGGAGGGGCTCAGTTGTATATTCCTGCATGGCAGGGGCCTGGACTGGGTGACTTTTCTGGTCCCTTCCAACTCAAGGACTCTCCGATTCTTAAATTATGGAGTAGCCAAAAGTCCATTTCTGGTTTGGAAAGATTTTGGATCTTGAACTTTACACGGAGCCCCTGTGACCCCTTTGCTGCTGTTGTTGTGTGCCTTCAAATCATTTCTGACTTATGGCAACCCTACCATGAGGTTTTCTGGGGCTGAGTGTGTGTGACGCGCCCATGGCCACACAGTGGGCTTCCACGGCCAAGTGGAGACTCAGACCCTGCTCTCCAGGGTTATAGGTCAGCACTCAAACCACTTCACCACCCTGACTGTAGACTGGACAGAGGTTTATCACAAGGGTTTCTCCGCAAGATTTCCTTGGTGGGCATTTGCTGTTGCCTTCCTCTGAGGCTGAGAGAGTGTGACTTGCCCAAGGTCACCCCAGTGGGTCTTCATGGCAGAGATTTCAACCCTGGTCTCCCAGAGTTCGAGTCCAACACTCAAGCAACTGTACCGTGCAGGGTCTCTTATTTAAAAGGTGAGTTTGCTCTCCCAGATGTTTCCAGGAGAGACAATTCACTGCTTTTTGGCCAGAAAAAGGAAGGTCTAGTGGTGCCAAGGGCCACCAAAACACCTTTGGGGGTCCACTGGCATCACCAGGGCTGGTCCCGGTTTCCCAAATCCCTTCCCCGTAAGGACAGAGAACAAATACTCGTGCGGTTTCTCATGGAGAGGCTGTTTCTTTAAGCCAGGCACCAGCTGACAATGTTAATATTTATTGCAAAATCTGAACCTACAAGGGAAAGAACATGGTGAGTTAATGCTGCCGGATTACATGATGGTTGGAGTTTGATCTGACATTTATCTTCAGGAATGAGTAGGCTGATAGATCTCAAATGGCATAGCCACTAGTGAGTTAGCAAGTGTTTACTCATGAGTGAAGATAAATGTCAGATCAGACAAACGACAGCCGCCATTGTGTCCATGGGCAGGATAAAAAAGGGAGGCTTCTCGACTATTTCTGGAATCCTTTCTTCCTTAATTATGACAATTATAGATAAAAAAAGGAAACACAGGAAGAATTTCAGGGCCGTCCCCATGCTGTGTTTTCCATTACAGGCCCTTCCTTCCGCTCTTCCTTCTGTTTCTCTGTCGTAGATTTATTTGGACTCTGGACTGTCTTACGGTGGACCTTTGTTTGCCTCTCCCTTGCAGCTCTGGCATAATGTCTTCTCTTGTCCTAACTCAATAACCAGTCTTCATGGACAAATCCAGACAGGTCTGACGAGAGATTAGGTTCAGCACACAGACAATGCTCTCGCCAGAACGGAAGATACAATACAAGTTTCAGTTTTCAGAACCCCTCACGCCCCTCTAAACTCACATTCCATTCCCACAAAACACCCGGTCACACCAGTCTGTCAGAATGACCTTGGTTTCAATGTCCCAACCAAGCTCCACCTTCCGTTACCCAAACATCGAAATGAACACGGAGTCCTCTTTAGAAAGCCAGCCAAGGTTCCTAGTCCTCAAACAGAGTCTATAGCAGCAGCCCCAGTCAAGGTTTACAGAAACTTATCGGTCGTTTACCGTTCTTGTGTCAGCAGTGCAGCTCAGCAATAAATTCAGGGTCTCAGTTCAAGGCAGCATCCAGCGGCGTAGTCCGCACACAAAGCAAGGGTCAAGGTTTTTCAGGAACACAGGCCACGACTCAAAAGAAGACCATGTTGCTTCCACCGGAATTAACAGTTGTCTGCAATGGACTTCTTCGTGCCCTGCCTCTGGTATTTACTGGCCAGCAGCCTCTCCTAGCTGTTTGCCTGATTAATGAGACTTTCCTTACATTACTGCTCCGAGCTTCGTTGGCTCTCTCTTTCTTGTCTCTGCTGGGCTGCAGTAAGAATTGTCCTGTTTATGTCTCTGTGTTTTGACTGTTGGGGAAGCTCCTGTCTGTGTTTCCACCCGGGTCCTGGGATGTCAACATGGCTACGGTACAGCTGAGCAAGGGAAAGAAGAGCAGTGGCCCTCTGACATCCGGTTAGAATGGCAGCTGCGGGTTCCTTCAGCCTTGGTGAATTCCCTTGATCACCCTTCTATGAGTTGGATTAGCTTAGCTCATGGTCACTGCCTCTCCCTACTCCAGCCCGCCTCTCCTGGCGCCTGCTGCCTGTAGGCGCAAGACATTTCCATAATATAACCCCACATTCCAATAGTGAAATGGTGGTTGCACTGTTCCATCCTTCTGGTGAATACCGACATTATGGAGCTGGTGGCGTATCTGCCAATGTGCCCGCTTCGTTCTCCTATGTGCAATGGGGAATAATGCACGGGGGGTATCTCTGCAGTTCTGGACACTGTTGTTGAATCATCCTGCCCAACCCAAGGATGCACAATGGCATGGCTGCGATCCAGTCAGGTAGTCCCAACCAGAGAAGACACACTGACCCCATTGTCAAATGGTGGGTCAGTATCTAGGGGCCTGTCACACTACAGAATTACAGAAGTATTATTCCACTTCAACCATCATGGCTCCATCTTCTTGAATCCCGGCTGATCATCAACTGAGATTTTCTTCTAAATTAAATTTTTACTCAGTTGACACTGATTTTATAATATCCAGCTGCTAGCTCCAGTTGTCAGTAGGATGGTGTATTTTTGTGAACGTTAAAATAACTATTTAAGGAGCTTGCCATTCCCCCTCCCACCTAGCTTCAGCTTCTTGGGTTGCCCCTTTTAAGTTCAGACTAAAATCCAAAATGGATTCACCCCTGTCCAGAAGGCTTAAGCACAAACCAGCAAATGTTGTGTACAAAAGCAATAGACAGTATCACCCAGGACTTTAGATCTCTAGGCATCGGTATGCATCATGCAAAAATCCTTCACGTTTCATGGTAAGATGTTTTTCCTCCCGGTGTGAAATCATTCTTTTTCTTTCTCTCCCACAACAGATCTTCCTGAATGACTCCATTTCATTCCTCCTGTTTTGACTATCATGCTTAAGGCTGCACATTGTCGAAGCCCGTTTTTCCCCGGCTGACAAAGGGCAGGCAGGGTTCCTTTCAGGTGTTTTCTGGCTTGTTGTAGCTTTGATTTGCTATCAGGTTGATGCTTTTGCAATTTCAAAGGCTGAATCTTGAGGCAGGCCAATGGTATTATGCACAGCAACCTACAAGGCATGGAGAGGCCTTTTTTTTTTTTAAACTCCCAGAATTCTGATTGCTTATTTTAGGGATTCTGAATGAGGCAAAATGTTTAAAGCTTCATTGAACCGTGTGCATCTGTGAATAAGACAGAGCCCCATGAGAGATTACAGCTTGTTTCAGTCACACAAACCACAACAAAAGTTCAGACAAAGTTAAGACATAATAGGGATCACAAATAAAATGACAGGCAAGCTGAAAGGGAGGCAAGATCCTTGAGTGTCAAGATATATCATTGAATATTAAAGTCAGGATTGTCCATGTCATCATATTTCCAGTTTCTATGTATTATTGGGATTTCTGGAGAGTGAAGAAAGCTGATTGGAAGAAAATCAACTCCTTTGAAACGTGGTGCTGGTGGAGAGTTCTACAGATACCCTGAACCGCTAAAAAGCCAAAGAAATGGGTCCTAGAGCAAATCGAGCCTGAACTCTCCCTAAGAAGCCAAGATGACTAAATTCAGTGTAATGTTCTCTCACAATCTAACTCAATGACAAGCCTTCATGGGTGAAGCCCTGTCACAGGGCTTGGCTTCCAGATTCTTCGCCAGCTTCTTTCTCCTGCTCTGGACAGGTTCTAGTTTGCCGATCTCCTTTTCCAGCTATGGATCTGTTTGAAGTATTTTATCTTACAGTTAGGATTTTCCCAAATACTATTTGGGTTGGTATCACAAGCAGCTGCCCTGTGCAATTCTATTTTCCAAATGAAAGCGGGTTTCAGGTTTGGGTCCAGGAACTCCTGGGTGGAAATGCCCCCCAGATGTTGCTGCCTGCCTGCCGGCCGGATCGTTGCTCTGCATTCTGGCTTTTGCGTACAGGCAAAGCGTCGTGTCTATAGGCAAAGGCTTCCCCCGGGGCTTTGCTGTCAAACGTGGTTCGTAATGCTCCTGATTCCTGTGGCAATCCTTTTTAATGTCTAGTAACAGAAAATAACTAATCTCTGTGAATGGACAGATGAGGCTGTCTGGCCTCCGGGGCCAACATACAGATTTGCAAAACAGAAATTTCAGCTGGAAAATGGAGAAGAGAGGCCTTGGCAATTCACAATGGTGAGGGCGGTGGTAATATCATGCACATGGCAATGGGACTGACTTTCTGGCCTCTACAAGCACAGTGAGCATAGTGTGGCTCTCTGCATGTAGTTAGACTACGACTCCCATCTGCCTCAGGCAGCACAGCCAATGGTGAGATGCAGGGGGAATTGTAGTTCACATCTGGAGAGTCACTTGGAAGCAACAAATTGCAGGCAAGGAGGTTTTGTGTAACTGGTGGCATTTGGAGTATTGTTTCAAGATGCGGTTAGTAGTTCATTGACACTCTGCCCGTTTCAAAATAATGAGATTTCATGGTGGCATACAACGCATTAAAAACAGCACAGACGCAGTAGGTAATGCTCTCTAATGACTTTCTGAAGTTACTTCTAAATAGCATTTTAGGGCAAATTAGAAGTGTTTTGAGAGGGGTGGTTCAGACTGCATACCATTCTTGGGTGCATCCTCAGTCCCTTGATAACTACCAACTGGAGAAACTGTGTTGGTCCTTCATAGAAGCCAGAGAGGAAAAGGGGATCACAGGTGCAGCCAAACCCACCAAGCTGAACTGTGCAAAAAAAGACAGAAACAGCACCTGGAGAAGATACTCTGGACAGATAAAACTCCCAGAATTGTCCATCCAGCTATTTTGGGAGATTTGACCTGCCAAAGTAACTTTTCTACTCTCTGGGTGAGAGAACCTGTCTCCTCGAGCCAATCTGGCTGTACCTTCATGCCCACTCTGACTTACGTGGCTACCTCTCCTCCGCTTTTTTGGGTCAGATGTATTCCAAAGAGGTTTGCCCCTGCCTTCTTCCGAGGCTGAGAGAGCACGACTTGCCTAAGTTCACTCAGTGGGTTTCTAGGGCGGAGCAAGGATTCGAACCCTGTTCTCTTGAAGTCCTAGTTCAGCACTCAGACCACTATACTGCATTTCAGCCATTCATTGCGCTGAAAAAAACCCAAAACCTTTAGCTACTCCTGAGGTACAATCCAGCAAGAATTGCACCTTGTGTAAATGCTTTGTCTGCACCTGAATGCCCCTTTTCAGGAACCGTGCTGGAACGATCTGCGGTCACATAGCAACAGTGACTGCTCATGGCCTGGGCCCATAATAATCCACAATATTTTCAGCAGAAAAACACACACACAGAGACAGTATATTAAAACACAGGATCTTTTAAAGCTCTCTCCCTGTCTCTCTCTCTCTGGATCCTTTAAAAAAGAATAATCGCTTGCTTTTGTCTGCAATTTAGAGTCAGTTAAATTTAGTTCCTGGACAGAAGGTTTTTTCCCCTTGATGTAAATTGCCTGAGACAGCTCATAATAACATGGCTTAGTGTTTTTCAGGCACCAACAATCCAAGCCAGTGAAAGTCCCGGGGGGACTTTAGTGTGCAGGTCTTTGCAAATCGGAAAAACAAGCTGGATTACCCTGGAGGTGGTTCTTTCAGGTAAAAGAGAAAAGCTTTTACAAAAAAGAAAAAAAAAGGAAAGGAAAGGAGGAAAGGAAAAAAAAAATCACCTTCACACACAAGGCCTTAGTTTTTAAAAATGCTTAACACCAGAGGGCAGTGTTTTTACAGTAATTAACCAGGTTTTTCTCCTGTGCGCCTTGGCTGAGAGTGTTAATTTCCTTCTGCTAAAAACAGGTTATGAAATCCTACACAGTGACATTGGTTTGGCCTGTAACGTTTCACGAAATAGGAACAATTTTCTTTAAAAACGAGTTTTAATCCACGCTGGATAGCTGCGTGTTCTTCCTTCCTCTCCTTCTTCTGTTTTCCTCTGGATCACAGATTTTGTTGCTTCTATCCACGTAACTTTTGCTTGGGGATTTTTCTCCCTCACTGTGATAGCGGTGGCAATGGATGTCCACAGAGAAATCGGTTGCCAACAGACTGCAGAGTTTTGAAAGTCTTAAAGCAAAGGGTGGGATTTTTTGGAATTTTGGGAGCTGTAGTCCGAAAGGAAGGACCCACCTGCCATGGAAACCCACCAGGGGCCCTTGCGTGAATCAGACTCTTGGCTTCAGAGGAAGGCAAAGCAAAACCTCCTCTAGGGAAGCATGGCCAGCTAAATCACTGGAGAGGGTCAGCTTAACTGGGGCCATTTCCGCACGACACTCTTATAGCGCGATGATTCCACTTTCAACCTCCTATGGAATCCTGGGGTTTGCAGTTCCGGGAGGGGCCGGCCGGCCCCTCCCGGAACTGCAAACCCCAGGATTCCATAGGAGGTTGAAAGTGGAATCATCGCGCTATAAGAGTGTCGTGCGGAAATGTTCCCAGGAGTGGACTTGAAGGAACGCAACAACATGGAGACCCGCTGTGATGTTATTTGGAATGTTGGACTAGGACTCTGAAAGACCAGGGTTCAGCTCCTGCTGAGCATTGGAAACCCACTGAGTGACTTGGGGGGTTCAAGTCACGCTCTCTCAGCCTCAGAGGGAGACTATGGTGGTAAAGCTGCTCTGAACCCACCTGGCCAGAAAAACCCAAGGACTGTGCCGAAGGGACACACCAACAGCAAACAATTCCATGGAAGGTTTAGCATCCTAGAATCATAGAGGTGGAAGAGATGCGCAAGGCCACTGAGTCCAAGCCCCTTCTGCCATGCAGGAGGATACAGTCAAAGCCCTCCCTTTGACAGGTGGCCGTCCAGCCTCTGTTTAGAAACCTCCAGAGAAGGAGAGCCCACCATACTCCATTCAGGCAGCAGCGGATTCCACTGTCAGACTGCTCCTATGCCATCAGGCCCTTCTTCCTAAAGTTTAAGATGGAATCTCTTTTCCTGTAGTTTGAATCCATTGCTCTGTGTCCTAGTCTCTGGAGCAGGAAAAAGTAGGCTTGCTCCGTGCCACCTCTTAACCTCCTCTTCTCCAGGCTGAACATCCCCAGCTCCTCAAGCCTCTCCTCATAGGGATTTATGTTTTCCAGGCCTTTGACCGTTTCGGTCGCCCTCCTCTGGACACACTGCAGCTTGTCAATATCCTCGAATTGTTGGTGCCTAAAACCGGACACTGTATTACAGGTAGGGTCTGAACAAACCAGAACAGAGCGGTACCACCGCTTCCCTTGATCTAGACACTGCGCTCCTATTGATGCGGCCCAGAATTGCATTGGCTTTTTTATCTGCTGCATCACACTGCTGGCTCACCTTCAGCTTGTCCTCTGCGAAGACACAGGATTCCAGGTGAGAAGAACCGGTCACCTTTGGCTCTCCGCGCGCTCTGAGCCTCCTGCCCGCTTCGCTGCCCCCCCAGCCGCCGAGGGAGGCCCTCCCCGCCTGCAGCCGGGGGCGCATTTGGCTGCGCTTTTCCAAGGCTTTGACCTCCTGCGGAGCCTGTTGGGCTCACTTTGTGCCGTCCTAAGAATAATTTCCTGCCTGTGGAACAAGCCGGGCATTTTCTTTTCATTAACTCATGGCTTCCCCGCTCCCCTCCAAAGTCTTCTTAAAAAAGTCGAGGGCGCGCGTGGCTTTTTCTGGGGTGTTTTTAATTCGGCGTCCAAATTGATTCCTGCGCTCCTTCGCGTCCTGCGTCGGATCCATTCCGGCAGTAGTAGAAATTATTAATTTTCCTGTGGGGAGAAGCAAACGCTCCGGGCCCTGATTGACAAATCAATAAATCTTTAGCGAGTTTGGTAAATAAGCTGTCAAGTGTCTGTGTCATTTTTTTCCGCCCCCTCTGGAGAGGAAATTTGGAGCGAGGGGAGGGAGGCATTGTTTTCCCCCCTTTCCTCCGAAACAAGTCGGGAGCATTTGAATAAGTCCATAAAATGGCAGGCGATGATTAAACAGCAATCGAGATCAAGCTTCGCCTTGATAATCCGAACAAAGGAGGCCTTTCTTTGCCGATTTGCATTTCCACCCCGCAACCTCTCCCGGGGCCAAAGCGGGGGCTGCGCGCGCTGCAGGCGCTGCGGGGCAGAGAGCTGGAAATCTGTATTAATCCTCTGAATGCTGACGAGTTTCCCGCAACATTCCCAGCATGGGTGAAGAATGTGTTTGTGGCCCGGAGGCACACCGGCATCTCTAAAGCCGAGCAAGGAGTTTGAAAAATAGTGGTGTTGTGTATAAATTTATTTCGCCCCTAGTGTTTTTATTATGGCATATTTTCTTCATTACTTCATAGCCTCTGCTTTTTCTTTGAAAGCAGTTCGGGGTTTTTTTTGCCTCCCCCCCGTTGCTCGAGTGCCGGCCGGGCGGGGGCGGCGGGAAGGGAAAGCAGCCGGGCGGCCCGATCCCCGGCGCGCTTCCTCGAGAGTAAGCTCTTGCCCGAAATCGGCCGCCAGCCACCCGTAAAAAAATGCGTCTTCGCGCTTTGTCCTCTTGGAGTGGCGGACAACGTTTCTTCCCGGAAGGAGATTTCCCGAGGCAAGGGCAGGACATACCTGGTTCTCCAGGATCCATATTTTGCTCCTCTTTTTGAGCTGCTACCCTGTTATCGCGCTTTTATCCCACTTTCAACATCCTATGGGATCCTGGAACTTGCAGTTTAGGGAGCGGCATTTAGAATTCTCAGCCAGAGAACTACAAACCCCGGAATTCCACAGCATGTTGCCGTAGCATTTAAAGTGGCACAATAGCAATATAACAGTGTTGTTATGTGTCTTCGGGTTGGCTCTGATTCATGGTCAGAGGCTTCTTGGCACAACTTCTTTGCCCTTGCCTTCCTCTGAGGCTGAGAGAATGTGAGAGCGTTTATTGCACCGTTGGCTGTGCACCAGTTGCTGCAACTCAACACTGCAAGTCTGTGAGGCCGTTCCACTCCAATGCTGATGTCCCCAAAAACTTCCAGCTAGACAGAGGACAAGGAGGAAAGGAAGGACTGGGCAGGAGGAAAAGGATTTTGTGAATAGGAACTTCTTTGCCAGTGGCTTTGTTAACCGAGGACATTGCTGGCGTTCCCTCCCGGTGGTCTCCTATCCCAGGACAAATCAGGCCTGGCCCTGCATGGTTTGCAAAACACAGGCACACCTCGGTTTTGTGTCATTTTTTTGCATATTTCAGGGGCTTTGGGGATCAGTTTGCAGGAGAAAATCACACTGCTAATTACATTTTTTGGGGGGGAGAAGAGAACTGGTGGTGGCTTTTCAGGGGCTGCAGATTTGGGACTGGGGGTCACATGCACCCCATGGGGTGTACTTTCCCCACCCCCTGCTGTAGGGGGAGGAAGGAAAGCTGTGGAAGGGGAGGAGGGTTCGGTTGGCATCGCCCGCCCTGTTGCCTTCTCTGCCACAGGATGGCGTCTTTGTTCCACAGAACTCCTGCCAGAAACCGACCGAGGAGGAAGACACTCAGAAACGGAGAGGTGGCCTTGCTGTGATTCCCTGCTCAGCTTCTTGTCACGCCAGAGGGTGCCGGGCCCAAATATTTGGCGACCTTAATGGGACGGCCAATGCCCACAGCCCCGCCAGGGCCAACATTTTGGAAAGTTTTGCTGCCCCCCGCTCGGCACAGCTGCGGGGGCGGTTGCTTTCGCGTCTGGTAGAGCCGGCTTTGCCTCCAGCGACAATCACCAGCCCTCCCCTTTCTGCTCTTCTGTTTGCAGCAAATGCTTTTAACGTCACCTCGTGCCTTTCCCCCAGGAAATGCTCAAGGTGACTTGAAAACCAGACCACCCTCTTGGAGCAAAACCAACTTTTAAAACAGGATGAGCTGAGATTCCAAAATGTACACGTGTGGTCGGAATCTCCACCCCCCCCCCAGCTGCTGTAGTCGTGGAACCAGACGTAAACTGATAAGGCAGACACGTGCACGCAGTAGGAACACCTCCTTGCACCGATGTGGCTTTGTAATGGGGGTCCCACCTGGCTTCCAAACTGAGCTCAGTTTGGATTGAAACAGGTGTGTGTGGCAGTAAAGGGACAAGCCAGGGCAGGTAACGCTATGCAGCGGAGCCGGGCTACAGCCCTTGTGTAGATTCAGCCCCTGTTTCCCTCTTTTCCGGGTACATTCCTCTTTTCCCAGCATTATGTCTTTTCCCATGAGTCACTTTTTCTCGTGGCGTGTCCAAAGTACGATAGCCTCCATTTAGTCATCTTGGCTTCCAGTGAGGGTTTGGGCTTGGTTTGTCCTCGGACCCATTGATTTGTCATTTTGGTGTCCCTAAAACTCTCCTCCAGCTCCACATTTCCAATCTTTTGATTCTCTTTTTGCCAGCTGTCTGCTGTCCAGCTTTCACAACCGTACACAGAAATCAAAGTACTAAGGCATGAATGATCCCGACACTGGTTCTCCATTGATACATCTTTACATTTAAGGACATTATCTATTTCCTTCATAGCCACCCTTCCAAGTTCTTAGTCTTCTTAATGTCCTTGTTTTAAAAAAAAAATTGCAATGCCATTACAAGAAACAAGTTCCCTTCGAAAACCCTCTTCTTCTTTCTCCTTTTTTCAAAAAAGCACACACACAAAATTCTTCCTTCCTGTTTTACCCATCATTTCCTTTTTTCTTCATCAACTTGTCGGACTCGAGAGGTTCAGTTATTTGTCTATTTCAGTTGAGCAGCTGTAGCTGATGATTATTTGTAACATTGGCCCTGGGGCTGCTTCTGACATTACCTTTAGCAGGAGGGGAAGGCTGGCAACAACAGCAGCATGGCCTGGAAATCCAAGGAAGCGTGTGTGTGTGTGTGTGTGTGTGTGTGCGTGCATGTGCATGGCAGGAGCCCAGCCTTTGCTCCTTCCCGTGGCCGACCGTTGCTCCACCTGGAACCCGGAGCACAGCTGGTGTGGCAAGAAGCATCAACAACTGCGCTTGTTTCCCCACCCAGGCATCCTCCGAGTGCTGGTGGTACCAGTCAATCCGGGGAGGAGTGAAGATGCTGCTGAAAACAGAGCCAGAGAAGGTTTCAGCCCATACTATAGAGGTCCCAATGCTCCATATCCATGCTAAAGATGACTGAGAAGGTATTTAGGAGTCTTAGTAGACTGCAAGCTAAACCTGAGTCAAGAGGGTGATGCTGCAGCCAAAAAGGCCAATGCAATTCTGCCTCAACAAGAGCATGGTGTCCAGATCAAGGGAAGCCATACTGCCGCTCTGTTCTGCATTGGCCACCTGGAATCTTGTGTACATTTCTGAGCAGAACAGTTCAAGAAGGGCACTGACAAGCTGGAACGTGTCCGGAGAAGGGCAATCAAGGTGATCAAAGGTCTGGAAACCAAGCCTTATAATGTACAACTGAGGGAGCTTAGAATGTTTCACTTGGAGAAGAGAAGATTGAGAGGGGACATGAGAGCCAGCTTTACATATCTGAAGGGACACTAGATGGAGCAAGCTTGTTTTCTGCTGTTTCAGAGACCAGGACATGGAGGAATGGATTCAAATGGCAAGAAAAGAGTTTCCACTGAACATTAGAAAGAACTTCTTTACTATAAGAATTGTTTGACAGGTTGGAGGACTGTCCTTTGGAGGTCTTTAAACAAAGCCTGGAGAAGAGAAGACAGAGAGTTAACATGATAGCCACCTTCAAACATCTGAAGAGAGCACTTCAACTGTGTCCTCTTGCCTGAAAGGGGGAGGCTTGGACTGGATGGCCCCTTGGAGTCCCTTCCAGCTCTAAGATTTTGTGATTCTGTTCTGTGATCCAGAATACCCAGCTCTTGCTGGGGATGCTCTGCATCCTCTCATCTCAATCTAAGGCAGAGACAGGCAAAATGCTGCCCACCCCATGTGGCTGGATTCCAGCTCCCAGCAGCCTTGGACGCAGTTGCTGGCTGGTAGCTTCCATGCTCTCGGAGCAGTGAAGCCACTCTTGGTTCCAGTCTGAACGTAAACGGACCTCTCTCCCGGGTACAGAACCTATCTGAGGGATAGGGTCCAATACTTTGGATGTAGCTCTTTTAAGATTTGGACTAAAACTCTTCACTCCACTGGCATGGAAGCCATCCACTGCTGCCGCCTGGTTACCACTGCAGATGGCCAGGGATGCTGGGAGTGGTAGTCCAACAACATGTGGAAGGTGGCAACTCACCCTCCCCTGGCCTAGGAAACAGAGATTTTGGAGCGCTGATCATTATCATTTTGGGGAAGTTTTACTATTAATGAGAATATTTTAATGATGATGATGATGATGACGACGACGATGGTGATAACAACAGGAAGAAGAAGCGAGAACAATAGTTCAGAACTGCCTCAAAATACTTCATGTTTGACCCCAAGACCTTCACATAACTTGAAAACGTTTCATAAATATAGTTGGTTATCCATATTCACTAGGGTTGGGATTGCAGGATCCTCACTGAGGTGGAAAAATTGCAAATATCAAAGTGTGTGTGTGTGTGTGCGCGTGCGCAGGAAGACAGCTGAGGCATGGAGGGGAGAATGGGGACCCAGGGTTCAAACCAGGTCATGCAAAGATGAGGGGAAGGGGGGTTTGGCATGGTGACCCTATATTTCTTCTCCTTTGCCCATCTCCTTCCTTGGGTACTGGGGGGCGGCGGAGAGGATTCGTGGTGCCGAGAAATTGCCCTGTGAGTCGTTCTTAGGTGGCTGGGCAGTGGCTGGTGGAGAAGGAGGAAGAAGAGGGGACAGGATAGCCATGTTTAAATGTTTGAAGGGATCTCATGTCGAGGAGGGAGCGGGCTTGTTCTCTGGCGCTCCAGAGACCAGGACAAGGAGCAATAGATCCAGGCTGCAGGAAAGGAGAGTCCACCTGAACCTCAGGAAGAACTTCGTGGCGGTCAGGGCTGTCCGGCAGTGGAATCGGCTGCTGCCTCCATGGAGTGTTCTGGAGCCTCCTTCTTTGGAGGTTTTCAAGCAGAGGCTGGATGGCTGCCTGTCGGGGGTGCTTTGATGGGTGTTCCTGCCTGGCAGAAGGGGGTTGGACTGGATGGCCCCTGGGGTCTCTTCCAACTCTAGGATGCTATGATTCTATGATTCTAAGACCAGAGATGAGTTTTTAAGGGGCTGCATGGCCTGATTGGAGCTGTCAAGGGGGAAGATTCCCCAGAAAAAGTAATACCTGAGTTGGGGAGGCAGGGGTTTGAGAAACTTGCAAATAATCCGTGAAAGTTAAACCCATGAATGTAGAGAAGCAACTGTGTGTATACTATATTATTACATAAATTATTACATAAATAATTTGGATTTTAAAAACAAAAACACAAAAAAGGGAAAAAGATAGGAAGAAAAAAATTACACAGTGAGGGAAAGCACGATGACTGTGGCTTCATTTCAGATTTATATTTTGTTAACACAATGGGCCACTCGAACCTGTTTAAGAGGTTCTCTACATATTTTAAAAATTATTTTAAAACTTGACACACATTGCCTAGAGATGGCTGAAAGCTGAATGGTTTTCTGTTTCTTGCAATCTATAAAATGAACTGAAGACAGAAAATAAAAAGCCTGGGTTACATTCCACTGTTAAAGTTATTCATATTTAATAATTGCTCCAGTTTGGGGGAGAGGGAGAGAGAAAGAGAAAGACTTTAATGTTTTAGTCAAAGGTTTGCCAATACGTTCAGTGTTACAAAGGTGTTATCCAGCCTCTCAGAAGCCGGTTCTTTCAAGATTTCTACAATATTCGATGCCGTCCCCCTTCCCTTTTTTTTGAGAGCGATGCCGAGAAACTCCATCCCCTTCCCCACAGGCTTTTTCTGAGACTGAGCCTCCTTCCTCCAGACTCGGAATATCAGCTGGTAAAGTGAGAGCAGATGCTAGCCTTTCTTTGGCAGTCTCCATGAGCCAAATGCCTTCGAGGGAGCAGGGAAGAGGTTTCCTTCCTAAAATATTGTACATTCTTATCTCTACAGCAAACTTGGCACCGTTTGGGTCCAAAGTTTGCTTTCAAGGAGAGAGGGAGAGAGAGAGATGCTGCGGTCGGTCTTGCCCCGTTTGGGAAAGGAAAAAAAGGTTGAAGGAGCAAGGGTATGGGACCGTCTGAAATAGAATCGAGACCCCTTCACATTACACAGTTATAGCACTACGGCCATTTCCACCCCGCACTGTTATAGTGCTATTATTCCACTTTCAACAACATCCTGGGTGGAATTCTGGGCTTTGTAGTTTCCTGAGGCCAAAGAACTCTCTGGCTGGGAGTTCTAAATGCCCCTCCATAAACTGCAAAGCTCAGGAATTCACAGGAGGTTGAAAGTGGAATAATAGCATTCTACCAGTGCAGTGTGGAAATGGCCTGAGTGTTGGAGCAGGACTCAGGTACGGAAGCTCCCTTGGCGCCCTGGGGCCGATCGCCTCTCTCACCTTCAGAGGAAAGCAATGCCCAATCCCCTCGGAATAAACATGGCCAGGAACACCGTAGCACGGGGTCACTTTAGGTCAGAATCGACATGAAAGCACAACAGAGGTAACCTGGTTTTCAGTACCAGCATAGTATGGTGGTTTGAGTGCTGAACTAGAATTCTGGGAGACAAATCCTGATGAAACAAAGAAACCCAACGGGCAAGTCACTCCCAGGCTCAGAGGAATCATTGGTCTATCCTCATAGGGCGTGGCTTCCAGGCCCCTCACCGTTTTGGTCGCCCTCCTCTGGACCTGCTCCAGCCTGACCATGTCCTTCTTGAATTGGGGTGCCCAGAACTGGACACAGGATTCAAGATGAGGTCTAACCAAAGCAGAGTAGGGTGGTACCAGTACCTCCCTCGATCTAGACACCATACTCCTATTGATGCGACCGAGGAAGGCAATGCCAAACCTCCTTGGAATAAATCTTGCCCAGAAAAGCCTTAAGAGATGGTGGCCATACACTGGAGCTGACCTGAGGGCACATAAAGTGTAGCGTGAAACCAGGTTGGTGCCTGAGGTCTGGTTTGCAGTTTGAAGCCCAGTAGTTTGCACTGTGTGAGGAACCAACCTGGTGCAGGTGCATTTTCAACCAAGCTTCAGTTCCCTGCTTGGCCACAGAAAACCCACTGGGTGACTTTGGACAAGTCCCACACACCGAGGTCCTTTCCGCACTACATAACTATTGCACTGTAATTTCACCTTAACCGCCGTGGTTCTGATCTATGGAATCATGGGATTTGCAATTCAGGGAGGGATATTTAGAATCCCCAGCCAGAGAGCTCCAGTACCTCCCAACCCAAGACTACAAACCTCAGGATTCCAGAGGAGGCAGCCATGGTAGTTGAAGTGGAATCATAGTGCAATAGCTATGTAGTGTGGAAAGGCCCTGAGCCTCAGGAGGAGGCAATGACAAACTTCTTCTGAACATGTCTTTGCCAAGAAACCCATGTGATAGAGTCACCATAAGTCCAAGCCAAGCTGAAAGCTCATGACAGAGACAAGAAAGATACCAGCAGGTTTCTGGCCAACGTCTCCTCCTCCAGCTTATTGCTGACAACAGAGCCACACTTAGAAAGCACAAAAACGAGCAAGAATCATTGTTCCCGAAACGCGGAACTGGCTGTCCTGGTTGGGGAATTCTAAGAGTTGTAGTCCAAAGCTCATATACATATTGACCCATCTGAGATCTACACCGGAAACGTCCTCCCATTTCTTGACATTGCTCTTCCAATGCAGCAAAGAACGACAACGCGGAAGCAACAGCCGAGGCTTACTCAAACACACATATGCTACTATTGACAAACAGGCAGGCAGAATGGAGGTGGCAGGATGCTTCTATTCAATATTTATTAAACTAATAACTGTTCCGAGGAAAGAAGACAGAAGGCCCTCCGCTCCTCTCGGAACACGGGGTGGAAGCCGGCCAGCCGGCGCTCGAGATCCCCCACCCAAAGCCTTCCTGTTTTCGGCTGAAAAAGCCGGCATTCCCGAGCGGCTTTCCGACAGAAGTTTGAGTGTTGGCACCTGTCTTTTCCAAGGAAGATGGATGTCAGGGAGCCCCAGAATAAAATGCAAAATTGCTGCGTAAAGAACTGGTTCCACTTTTGATTGGAGCTGCCAGAACTGAAATAATAAGCGAGAGAAAAGACCATAGAAGGCCTCTCTCTCTCAGTCTATCCCATGCTAGTTGGACAAACTTGGTGGGCAGCTCTCGCTGGATAACAACAATAAAAAGCTGGGTTAGCAAGGGTTGAGAAACAGCAAAAGACAGAAGCAGAGAACCCCTTCACGGCTGACGTGTCAGACCTAACATTGTACCCACTGCCGAGGTAGGTGGCACTGAGGCCCGTAGAGTACTGAATGCAAGAGAGGCAGCATAGTGTGGCAGTTTGGCTGCTGGATTAAGACACTGGGAGGCCAGCGTTCTGCCACGGAAGTCCAGCGGGTGATCTTGGGCCAGTCACACTCTCTCAGCCTCAGACAAAGGCAAGGGCAAACCCCCTCTGAACAAACCCTGCCAAGAAAACCTTGCAATAGGGTCACCTTAGGGTTGCCACAAGTCAAAAATGACCCTGGAGGTACACAACAGCAACACTTAATACAAGAGCTGTCAAGCAGTTGTTGTTGTTGTTGTTGTTGTTGTTATTGCGATGTGTCTTCAAGTCATTTCCGACTTATGGCAAACCTAAGCCATTTCTGCACTAGACTGTTATAGCGCTATGATTCCACTTTCAACATCCTATGGAATCCTGGGATTTGCAGTTTCGGGAGGGGCACTGCAAACCCCAGGATTCCATAGGACGTTGAAAGTGGAATCATAGCGCTATAACAGTCTAGTGCGGAAATGGCCCTAGTGTGGAAATGGCTTCAGACCAGGAGACTGTTCTGGCCCTCTAGGTCTCCAGTCTTACTTTCTTTGAAATAAATGGGACATGACCCAGCTTCCACCAATTTATACGGTGCGAAGAAGGATCCAAGCTGAGAAGGGCAGGAGTTTTGAAGAGCAAGTCTTATCTGCCTGAGTGTGTCCAGGAACTCCCCAATGCATGCACCAAGGGAAATGTCCTGATGGGTGAAAGTTCTGCTTAAACCAAAGGCATCCCAGAATTCCTAAAGAGAAGCGTTGCAACAGAAACCGAGAAGCTCCGTGATCATCCGGAGTCATCGCTTGACATTGTTGTTAAAACAGTCTGAAATCTGTGACACATTGCATACACATTTCAAGTCTCCATGGTGACTCGGGAAAAAATGTGAGACCCTTCTCTTCTTGTGACGTAATAAAACATACATTTGAGCAGACAATGCTGTTCAAAAATTTAAGAAAAGCCAAGCTAACGTTGCTTCCAGAAATGTTATCTGTTCCTTGTGCAAGGGTACAAAAAAAATCCAGTGCACAAGGTACTTATAGCACACAAAATTCAGAACTGGCATTCCTTCCAACAGGATTTCCCCTCCACGATGTTGTTAGTATTATGCAGGGGAGATTTCTGCAACGGTGTGCCTAAAAAGAAGAATTTTTAATTTTTAATTTTTTTGCTGAGGGGTGGTTGTTGCTGTGAGCTTTGCATCGTGGCCACTGTGTTCAAAATATGCATTTCCCCCCCAAAAAGGAGCTTTTTCCTTTGTGTTCTTGCCTAGAGAAAGGCATCCCTGCAGTGCCCCCTGCTGGTGAGTGGCAGCTCGCTCCTTCCGCCGTGTCAGTGATTGACTGGGCTGAACGCGTTGCTGACATAAAGCCAAGGGTGATACTGAGGACTGCCAGTTCATTTTAAATCACATCATTAAAATAACAGAAGTATATATCAATTTAAAAGCCCCGTCCAGCCATTCCTCTTTATTTTTCAGACGGGCGACGCTTTGCTGTCGCCCAGGCCTGTTGAGGGAATACGGGCGCTCTGGAAAAGAGAAAAAGAAAATAAATTTTAAAAAGGAGGAGATGTTTGTTTTTAATCCTCATGTGCATATCTTTGCATGCCACCTTCATATCAAATCAGAGGTTGCCTTTCCCTTGGTGTTTTATGGGAAGGTTTGTAAGGAATGAGATCGTATTTTTGGGGGGGAATCTTTGAGAGGCATCTCTCTGTCTTCAGTGCTCAAATAATGTGTATTCCACAAGGGTTTCTCTGTGTGCTCTCTATCAGGGCTGGGCAACAATGCTGGGTTTCCACGGGTCGTTCTTGCGCCTCTTGGTACAGAGGAAGTGAGATCACATCCCTTAAAGCCACCATTTTCCTTTGCTTTTTGGCTGAAAATGGGCATTTGGAGTGGAGGCCATGGTGTTCTAGAGGTGGGTGAGAAAATGCAAGATCCACCAAAAACCACCCCCATGTGAAATTTTAGGTTGGATTTTAGGAGAACACCAGGGTCCACTGGATGCCACAGGGTTCTGTCCTGGGCCCAGGGCTGTTCAACATCTTCCTCAATGACTTGGATGAGGGAAGAGAGGGTACGCTCATCGAATTTGCAGATGACACCAAATTGGGAGGGATTGCTAATATGCCGGAGGACAGGATCAGAATTCAAAATGACCTGGACAGATTGCAGAGCTGGGGCAGAGCCAACAAAATTAATTCCAACAGAGAGAAATGTAAGGTCCTGCACTTGGGCAGGAAAAAGAAAGAAAGAAAGAAAAAGAAATGCGCAGATATAAGATGGGTGATATCTGGCTTGACCTCGGTACATGTGAAAGGGATCTAGGAATTCTAGTGGACCACAAGCTGAACATGAGGCAGCAGTGCGATGTGGCAGCTAAAAAAGCCAATGCAATTCTAAGCTGCATTAATAGGAGCATGGTGTCTAGGTCAAGGGAAGTGATAGCACCAGTCTATTCTGCTTTGCTCAGACCCACCTGGAGGAATCCTGTGTCCAGTTCTGGGCACCACAGTTCAGAAAGGATATGGACAAGCTGGAATATGTCCAGAGGAGGGCAACCAAAATGGTAGAAGGCCTGGAAACCATGAAGTCCTACAAGGAGCAGCTTAAGGAGTTCTGTATGTTTAGCCTGGAGAAGAGAATGTTCAGAGGGGACGTGATAGCTGTGCTTAAATATTTGAAGGGATGTTATATGGAGGATGGAACAAACTTGTTTTCTGCTGCTCCAGAGACTGGGACATGGGGCAACGGCTTCAAACTTCAGGAAAGGAGATTCCAACAAAACATGAGGAAGACCTTTCTGATGGTCAGAACAGCTCAACAGCGGAAGGCGTAGCTGCCTCCGTGGCGTGTGGTGGAATCTCCTCCTTCTTTGAGGCTTTTAAAGATAGGCTGGACGGCCATCTGTCAAAGGGGGGGCTCTGATGATATGTTCCTTCACGGCAGAGTGAGGTTGGGCCAGATGGCCCTTTGGGTCTCTTCCAGCCCTAGGATTCTGTGATTCTATGAATGGTTTTTTAGGCAGCTGAAAGTAAGCACTCAGTGGGGAGAGAGGTTTCCTGAAGGGAAAAGCTAAAGTCATGCATTTTTGGGTGGTTTTCTGGGTTTTGGGGTGAAATATCAGATGAACATTAACCTTAAAAAGAAAAGGGAACTTTTTATTTTGGATTTAAAGGGGTTGGAGGGAACCCCCACAGGCCCCTGGGAGATGTTGAAGTGGGGTTTGAGGAGCACATGATACTGGTGACCACATTCCCCCACCCGCTGTATGCCACTTTTGCAGAATTATATCTCTGTCAGCTACCAATGGCTTGAACTCTTTTGTAATTTTTCATTTTGAGTAGCTATATTTTCTTTTTGTTTTGGGTCCTGTGGTGAAAGAGAGCTGTTGTAGAAATGCTGAGCATTTTGGGTGGCCTTCTTTTGGCATGCACCAGCACCACTTCGGTCTTGGCCAAGAGCTTCGGAATTACAGCAGTACCGGCCAAGTGGCATCCAGACACGGCAGAACAAACTGTTGTTATTCTTGGTCTTCTTAGAAGAGAATGGAAGCAGATTTCCCAAAGATCTGCCCAGGTTACTCCCGATATCTGCCAAGGTGCAAAAAAGCACCAAGCAAAGAAAATTGTCACAGAACCCATTATTAAGAGCAGACTGATTCCACAGGCCTGCTCGAGTTGAGACTGGCAACTGGATTTATGCCAGCCGGGTAGAACGAGGTGTGGCCGCTACCCTCTCCACAAAGTTTCTGGAAGGTGCTACAAGGTCTCTTTGCGTACTGATCAGGTGCAGGACCCGCACACAACTCGACCTAGGATGGAGGCTTCCTGCAGCAGGAATAAAACATTCCCTCCAGCTCAGAGCTACTGACTGTGAACCATTTTTTTTCAACCAGTCAGCCAACCATCCTGGACCACAAAAAGGGTAGACAAAGGACCCAACAGATAATTTGCTCTTCTGCTGTTGAGGTTTCCTTTGAGATCTCAGCCAGTGCAACATTATGGGACAAAAACCTAAATTCCTATGCCCCTTTTTCCTCATAAATTGTAATGCTGAGGAACAGAAGCAATGACCTCTCATTGTCCATAGGTTGGCCCCATTTGTCCTGTGCCGGCAGCCAGCCAAGGCTTCCAGCTGTCTAGTTAGCCTCTTATCGAGAGCCAGCAAGCAAAGTTTGCCTTAGTTGCTTTGCAGTCTTTTTTTTGATCTATGTATAACACTGAAAATTTAAAAAGCTGAGTTACCTGTGTGACGCCATGGCACACCATTGCACGTTGTGTGTTATGCATTGTGCATAGCATGTATTACATAGCATTGCCCCTGACTGCATGGTTGCATATGCCTGAACTTTGTACTTCGGTGAAGAATGTGCATTTATTGCACAATGTTGCAGTTCTGAAAGAAAAAAGAGACACATCAAGAGCGTAAGGCAGTCTTACATGCATGTCTGTAACTAATTTCCGCACTAGACTGTTAAAGTGCTATTATTCCACTTTCAACATCCTATGGAATCCTGGGGTTTGCAGTTTAGGGAGGGGCCCAAAGGGATTTGGGATTCTCGGATTTACAGTTTCCTGAGGCCAAAGAGCTCTCTGAATGAGAATTCCAAAGGCCCCTCCCTAAACTGCAAACCCCAAGATTCCATAGGATGTTGGAAGTGGAGTAATAGCACTATAACAGTCTACTGTGGAGACCTCTGCCCCTAGACTCCTTGGACTTCTAGCACCGCCATGGCTGTTCAGAGAGAAACAAATTTCTGTTCCGATTCCAGCTTTTCTTCCAATATCTTAACCAGGAGCGATTGCTTCCTATGAAAGCACTGGCTCACATTCCCAGTAACCCAGTTATGTTAATCATCCTATTAATCGTGTTAACTGTTGTACAGAAGGAACTCTGTCCTGCTGTTGTAGCATTCAAGGTGAGAAATGTCATTTCCACCCCTCCTTCTTTCTTCTTTCTTGTTAAAAGAAGCAAAGCTTTTTAAGAAAAGGAGGAAAATGCAGAATAGGACTAGGCTTCAGATGAACAAATTTCCAGTGAGTTTTCTTCTTGGCCTTTAACTCTAAGTGAAACAGGGATCTTTTGAGAAGAATGACTCGAGAGAATGAAATAACAAGCATTGAAATAGGCACCCACGTTTGGCCCGTAAGAGAATTCCATCTCCTGCAAGGAGCAAAAAAAGAGAGTTAAATCATGAACAGGATGCCAGCTACAGTTTCCAGTTGGTTCAACAAGACTGACGCTTCGCACTAGATACCGGGTTGGACCTCTTAGGGCGAAGTTCAGGGTCAGCCCCAATCCCTGGTTGGTTCCATGACTGAGGCCATTTCCACACTACACTGTTATAGCGCTGTTATTCCACTTTCAACCTCCCATGGAACCCTGGGGTTTGTAGTTCAGGGAGGGGCATTTGGAATTCTCATCCAGAGAGCTCTTTGGCCTCAGGAAGCTATAAATCCCAGAACTCCATAGGAGGTTGAAAGTGGAATAGTAGCGCTATAATGCAATATATATTATATAATATAGCACTATATCAGTAGCACTAATAGTAGCACAGTTTAGTGTGGGAGTGGCCTGAGTGTCCCCTGGCAAAATTGTTTAGGGGTGAAATTTTGGCACAGTTGCCTCCTTATTGTGACCAGAATATACTTTTATGCAGTCAAAGCCATTCATTGCTATGAGGCTTCCTTCTCTGGACGGCTCCTTGATTTCGTTCTCCATCTCAAGACCGCCGTAAGCATTTTGGTCAAGACCGGTGGGAGCTGACGTGGCGTTCCCAGCACCAAGAGAGACATTCTCACCAAAGGGCTTCCATCTCCTTTCAGAAAAAGCACGGAAAGAAGGATTCAATCTTCCTGCTCATTTAAGAGAAGCAGCAATCCTTTCAGGAAGGGTGAAGTTATCTGCGAATGCATGATTTTTGAAAGCAGTTAATTATTTCTCTTCAATTGCAATATTTTTAAATGGAGGAAGAAAGTGGCCCATATACAGTTTCCGTGTGTTCCCTTTGGTCCTTCTCCTGACTTTGAACAGGGGGCTTTGACCTTCAGCTATGTTACTTTTAATTTACACTTTTTTGGGGGAAAAAACGAACAAAGGCCAGGCAAGGAAAAGTGTTTCATGTTGCCAGCTAACTTCTTTTAATTAAAAGTGAAAGTTATAAACAGGTTCAGCCATGGGTGCAATACTGATGTCAGAAATGGGGGAGAAACAGGCTGAGAATTAAAACTGTTAGCAAAAAAAGAAGAGGCTGGTGATGGTAGATCACCCGTAGAGGCAGACCTGCCTCATTTAGTAAGGCCATTTCCGCACTAGCCTGTTATAGTGCTATTGTTCCACTTTCAACCTCCTATGGAATCCTGGGGTTTGCAGCTTAGGGAGGGGCCTTTGGGGCCTCCTGAAATTCCTTTGAGGCCCCTCGCTAAACTGCAAACCCCAGGATTCCATAGGATGTTGAAAGTGGAATAATAGCACTATAACAGCCTAGTGCGGAAATGGCCTAAGACAGAGAAGTAGCTCAATGAATCATATGTATTTCCCCCCAGATGTATGGCATGGCCATGGAGGAAGCAGTTTCCAGAAACAAGAGGCAAAGGCGTCTCTCAGAGAGGGAGGCCCTGGCGTATGACTCCCCATGATGCACTGATGTACTATTTTAGAGCATCTTGACCTGAAGTTTCTCCCGCTGTAAGAGAACTGCAAGAGCCAACAGAGCTCACCATGAAGTTTCGAGATTATTTGGGTTCATAGAGTTTCCGTGCATTTTTCCAAAAAACCTGTAAGAGCAAGAGGAATCCTATTGGACCAAGCCCTCAATGCTTTCCTAGATGTTGAAGATCTTCTTTATTTACTCTTTCATGGAGTATGTGGCAGAACAATGATGCTGGTGGGCCCAGGTCAATATGATGATCAAATTCATTCCAGGTTTTAATCTAAACTTTTAAAGGAGCTCTCCAAGGTTCTGGGCCCTATTTTGGAGGAGAAGGTTCGGTTCTTCGGAGAACTCCTGAGAAGTTCTGACTAAAACCTCAAGGGGATTCACTGCTCCACCGACAGAGGAGCGAGCTGCCCCTGTGGCAGAATTTTGGAGAGTTGGTGTATCTTTTCGCCTTACAAAATTTGATTTCTTGCCACTTGCAGAGGCTTACTTGAAAAGTGGTAGAGGTAACATCTTTAATAAATATATTTTTTAAAAAAATAAGCACTCCACAATTATAATCCAGATAATACAGAGCAAAATATTCGTTAAAAAAAAAAAAAGAAGAAAGAAACGAAAAGTGGTTGGGAGAATAGCTCCCTGGTTTGCCTTCTCTCCATTTGCTTCACTTCTCACTGAGAGTTCCCCGGACGATCTCTTCTCTGTCGGTCCCAGCGTCACAACTTATTCTCCTTGGAAGCCGAAGCCTGTATGTTTTGTGTGTGGTTCTGCGTGTGGGATCCTCCTGCTTCATTCATCTCCTCCCCCCCCGTCCCGTACCTTTTCTTTTCCACTTACGTGCCGTGTCTGTTGCAAAGGCGAGCCTGGCGATGAAGCCGGTACAGTCAGCTTTGTGTTCGCTGCCAAATAATATGTGTTATTACGAGTTACTCACAGCTCCCCGAGGATATGTCTGCTACAGACTCGGAGCCTGGGTTTCCCCCAGCCCAGCACGGGGCTTTCATGCTTTTCCTTTGGGGAGCTTCGAACAAACATTCTCAAAAAGAGACCCGAGCCTACCAGTGGCTTTCTGTTCCCTCTCTGAAAGGTATGCTCTCGCACACAAAAAAGAAGTTTTCTCCAGCCAGGAGAAAGAGAGGGGACTCTGCTGTGTGTTGTAGTAGTAGTAGTAGTAGTAGTAGTTGTGTGCCTTCCAGTTGTTTTTGACTTATGGCCATGCTAAAGTGAATCTATCACAGAGTTTTCTTGGCAGAGTTGTTCAGAGTGGGTTTGTCCTTGTCCTCCTCTGAGGCTGAGAGAGTGTGACTTGCCCAAGGTCACCTGTGGGTTTCCGTGGCTGAGTGGCGATCTGAACCCTCGTCTCCCTGAGTTGCGCTTCAGCAGATCTCAAACCACTGCGTTGAGCTGGCTCTCTTCGGCTGTGCTTTAGAACTCTTAAATCATGCAAGAGGAAATCCCAAGGCACAAGACCTTTGGGCGAACATGGCACCCTTGGGTCACTGATTGCAGCGCCATCGCCTTTTCTGGCTGTGGAAAAATTAACTTGCATACATTGCCTCTTTGCATGTCTGCGCATGAGGCATTGTTGCGCAAACACATGGCACAGAGAGGCACCTGGATGTGTGGTCTGTGGATGCACTCTGCACACTGTAGAATCACAGAAATGTAGAGTTGGAAGAGACCCCAGGGGCCATCCAGTCCGACCCCCTGCCCTGCAGGAACACCCTCAAGGCACTCCCGACAGACGACCATCCAGCCTCTGCTTAAAAACCTCCAAGGAAGGAGGAGACTCCACCACACTCCATGGAGGCAGCAGCATATTCCACTGCTGGACAGCCCTGACCGTCAGGAAGCTCTTCCTGAGGTTCAGGTGGAATCTCCTTTCCTGCAGCTGACATTTGTAGAAGCATTTGCTTGTACATTGAGTCATGCAACACAGCTATTCACTCACAATGCATTGCTGTGCAAATGTTGCAAAAGTCCATGAGCACCAAGGTATGCTCCTTCTCCCCAATGCATCCCCTGGGCCAGCAAGTTTGTTTACTTGACTCTGAGCAGGACTCGCAAACCAGTGGGAAATGGTGAAGGTGGTTATCAAAGATCTGGAGCTGAGCTGGAAAGTTTAACAATAGGAATAAGAGGAGTGTTTTCTCTTTAAAGCCTCTCATGGATTTTATTTACAGCTGAATATTTAGCAGAGTCTGGGGTGAGACCTGCAGGCTTTGAAATGGCACTTCTATGAATTTAAGCATCCCATCTTTGACACCCTTAATCCTGTTCTCTTCTCGTCGGCATATCTCTTTATTTTGGTTAAAAAAAGAACTTGCTGCAACAGATGAGGGATGCTTTAACCATCTGTTAACCTTTTTCCCCTCCTCTCCTCCCTTCCTCTCTGTCTCTCCCTTCCCTCCGACGGTGCTCTCCCTCTCTCCTTCCCTTAATGCAAAGACGCCCGGGGCCAGAAGACCCTTCAGCCAGACTGAGGCAGAAAAGGCGAAGGAGGTAAGGCGAGCTCGCTCGAGATCGTTACACTTGACATTTCAAGGCTTGAGCATATTAATTTTTTATGCCTTGCTACTTGTATATCGTTAATAAAAATCTGACTAAAAAACTTTTTTTAGGATGTATTTGTTGCTTTGCCTTTGATCTTAATGTTTGCAAACTAATACATTAATACATGGGGAGCCTAAGGAGATTTTTATGAGCGCGTTATTTCCATACATTATATTTTCATTTCCATTCGAGGTAGCTTTCCCACTTTTGTTGCGTTGTGGGCGGTAGCTGGGCTTGGTTCGGTCTGGCCGCCGTCTCCTCTGCTTTTGTCTCAGGTGATGCTCTGTGGTCCAGTGACAGTTAGAATAAAAGCAGAATTCCTGCAATCAACATTAGTTTTTAATTGTAGAGTTTTTCTTCCTCCTAAAAACAATTACCCTCAGTGCTTTGTTGGGCGAAAGGTACTTTTTTGTGCAAAACCCTTGAATTGTTAATGCTGTGGTGCGGTCTCCCCTCTTTGGAAGATTGCGCTGGGGTTGCCAGGTGAACACAGAACGGGGCTTCTGTGCCTCTGATCATTGTGTGGAAGCAGGAATTAGAGTAAGTATTGCCTGCATGACAACAACTGATATTTCCTCTTCTGTACAACTGTTAAAGGGACACGAGCCCTGTCTCATAGCACTACAACAGCTTAGTGCGGAAATGGCCTTGGTGGTCTCCTACTCAAAGGGTCACTCCTGGCCGAAGCCAGCTTAACAGCGCCGAACAAGTAGGAAAAGAGGAAGACCGTGTGATGGACGCACGGACTCAATCAAGGAAGCCGCGGCTGCTGCCTTGAGTTTGCAAGACCTGAGCAGGGCTGTTGATGTCTGGACTTCCCGGACGCCTGTTATTCACGGGATGCCCATAAATCAAAAACCAACTAAGTGGGAGAGTGCAAATCATACTGGTAAGTACCACTAGAGGGAGTGAATGCTGTGAAGGCAGGATGACAATGAAGAAGAAAATGATGCCAAAATTATTCTGCTGGCAATCTTATTAAAAGAGCAGTGTGGTTCAGTGGACTCGAGAGTTGTTGTTGCTCCAACTTAAGGTGACCATAGGGTTTTCTGGGGGCTGAGAGTGTGTGATGTGCCTTCAGTAGAAGGGCAAAAGCCCAGGTAGGGCACAAGAAAAGAACAGGACGCAGCAAGAGAGAACTTCACAGCTGCTCTGAAACTGGAGCCATTTCCGCACTAGACTGTTGTAGTGCTATTATTCCACTTTCAGCATCCTATGGAATCCTGGGGTTTGCAGTTTTGGGAGGGGCCTGAAAGGATTCCATAGGATGTTGAAAGTGGGATAATAGCACTACAACAATCTAGTGCAGAAACGGCCTGGTTCTTTCATGCAAGTCAACAATACTGTGCAATAGGTCCAGTTAATGTCACACAGTGGCCTAATTGACTGGCCCAGAGCCACCCAGTGGGTTTCCATGGCCGAGTGGGCAATCCAACCTTGGTTTCCAGGGTTGTAGGCCGATGCTCAAATCACTCCACCATGCTGGCTCGAGAGACTAGGGCTCCACTCCTTGCTCGGTCACGGAAGTCCACTTGGATAACCATGGGCCAGTTGTGTTCTCTCAGCCTCAGAAAATGCCAATGGAAAATCTGCTCTGAACAAACCTTGCCAAGAAAACCCTGAGATGGGTTCATCTCAGTGTTGCCATAAGCGAGAAATAATTCGGAGGTGCATAACGATAGTGAATCTGATTTAGGGCTCACTAATCAGGCAATGGAGAGCCAGCAACGTTGAATGGTCTGAATGTTGGACTGTGACCCTGGAGACCAGTGATGTAGACTGGAGTCAATTGACTCAGAATCAAGCCAGACTTAAGTCACTGACTTGGACCCAATTTGGCAATAAATGACACACTGACTTGACTGGACTCGAGACTTGTATATTTTTAGTGACTGACTTGCTGCCCTTGGTTCTGTAACATAACATATTCATTCAGAAACTTTAAACAGCTTTAAACACTACTTCCATCTCTTTTTGCCCACTGTGATGATCTGTCTCGAGGCCAAAGCCTGGGCCATTCCTTAGAGGAGAACAGCAAAGGGGTCAGGCAACAGGCTTGAGGTTGGGTTGAGGTCTGCTCAGCAACCTGTCCCTGCTGCATATTGGAGGAGCCTTCTGAAAATTTTCATAGGACCAGAAGGCAAGACTTGACCCCAGAGCCCAGGGAAAAATCCTTCCTTCTAAAGCCCTTGAAGCTTCAACAATGGGAAGTAAGAAGACTCCCCTTCCCCATTTCAGAAACTGGTTCCCAGGCTTGAGACTTGACTTGAAAGCGTCTTGCAAGGACTTGAGATTCAACGTGAGACTTGGAGGAAAAGAGTTAAATACATCACTGCTGGAGACCAAGGTTGAGTCCTCTGCTCAGCCATGGAAACCCACCTTAGGTGGGTAACACATTCTCAGCCCTAGGAAAAACTGTGATAGGGTTGCCTTAGGGTCTCCAAAGTAGGAAACGACTTGAAGGCACACAGTAACAGCAACAAGCAGGCCCTTGTGTGACGTTAAGAGATTGCACAGTATTGTTGACTTGCCTGAAAGAGCCAGGGGAGAGCAGCTGTTAAGTTCTCTCTCTGAGTTTGCTGCACCCGGTTCTTTTGGTGCCCTCCTAATGAAGAGGCATCATTTTCTGGCCTCTTGCCTGAGTCTGATGCCGAGTGTTTAGTCTTCAGCTTTGAAAACCACACAGCACAGGAGACAAGGGAGTTTGTGTTCCATAATTAGGATTTTGAAACTGCATTGTTATGCTACGCAAAGGCTTTGACATATAACGCATGCTTATTGATGCAGGGAAGTTTCAAAAGCTGGGGCGAGGATTACACGGCTTTGCTTGTTAATAGTGTAATGTGGTTTAAGTGGAGAAAATAGCTGGATAAATACAGCTTCTTGTCATTTTCTATAAGGAAATAATAATAATCTGACAGCCGACAAATGCAACCTGAAGCCCTGGAATTTTATGGGAGTAATCTTTCAGCATTGTCATTTCAGAGGTTTATGCCCATGTGGCTTTTTAATCAGCAAGTGATACGGACAAAAAGGAGTTTCCGCAATACTAAGAGAGAGCCGGCACGGTGTAGTAGTTGGAGTGTTAGACTACGATCCTCGAGACCAGAGTTCGCTTCTTCACTCAGCCATGGAAACCCACTGGGAGACCTTGGGCATGTCACACGCTCTCAGCCCCCAAAAACCCAAAGATGGGTTTGCCTTAGGGTCGTCGGGTCCAAAACTGCTTGAAGGCAAGAGAGACGAGGCTAACAGGAAGCCAGAGTAGTCCTGTTCAAAGAGATGGTCTTGTTAACCTGCTTTAGACTAACTGGGAAGAAGACATTTCTGGCACAAGCTTTCATGGAGTCAGCCCACTTTCTCAGTGGACTGAGTTTGCAAAACCTTCTACCAGAAATTTCTTGGCAGGGAGATTTGCCTTGGTCTTCCTCTTGAGCTGAGATGATGTGATTTGCTCAAGGTCACCTGGGAGTTTCCAGGGCTGAAGGAGAGTTTGAACCCTAGTCTCCTGAAGTCACACTCTTTGAGCCTCAGAAGAAAGTCATGGCCAACTCCTCTGGAGAGACCTTCCTAAGAAAACTCCAGGAGAGCGGTTCCCGTAAGTCAGAGTGACCTTGAAGACCACCATCACCAACAGTCCTGGTATTTATTTTATTTGTTTGAATGTCGCTGTTTAAATTTCTCCAGCAAAACTTGCTCCCTGGGAAGGACTGGTAGGCTAAGATCATTCCAGAAACATTTCTTTTTAAAAAATAGTTGCCCAAATAGTGGAACAGGCTGCCTCTGAGTGTGGTCAACTCTCCATCTTTAAACGGAAGTCCCTGGAGAGCTTTAGTTGTCTCTTCCTGCATGGCAGGGGGTTGGACTAGATGTCCCTTTAGGTCCCCGTAGCGCTCTGATTCTACGGCTGAAACCTGGAACCACAATTTGAAAACATATCTTCTGAGGTTGCTTACAGCAGTGCCCATTGAGATTGATTTGTTTCAGTCAACGGCGGCTAATTGGGTTCTCCCCCCCCCACTCAAAAAACCTTGTATAGTTGAATTAAAACATTTTTTGGCAAGAAGACGTATCAAATTTGATTATCCATATTTTTGCTCTGAATAAATTCATTTATGAATAAGTTGTATCAATTAACAGGATAACATCTGGAAGAATGAAAGTGAAAATGTATTTTTCAGTGCCGAGCTGCAGGTGCTTTCCAGGTAGTTAAGAGTTAGAAATGACTTCTTACTACACAAGATTAAGAAGAGAGTCCTGTTTTTCAGCGTGGCATCACGTGGGCTGTATGCACGGTGCTCTGTCTGAGCTCTGGCCCAAAGAGCCAGGAGAAGGAATTGAAAGATGGTCGGGTGTGGAGGTGTTAATGTGCCGTGTGAAGGTTTGGCTCTTCCTTTTCTGCGCTTTAGCAAACAAAGACACTTCTGGGGTCCGTTTCTGTTACACAATAGTTCTAGAAATTACTTTTAGAGTTGCATTCGAGTCACCGAGCCTTTGTCGTTGCATATCTGCCTATAGAGACGGCTCCGGATGCTTCTCCGCCCTCCGGCTGCTCACCGACCACTACGTGGCCATACCGGGGGGTCCCACAGCGGCCGGTTATGGAGAGGGAAGATGATGCCAATGATTCATTTGTATCTTGCCTTTCTTCCAATAATGGGACTCAAGGTGGCTGACCAGGTATTTAAACAATACAAATGAAAAACAAGGGAAAACATTCATAAAAGTATAAGGTTTAAAAAACAATTAAACAACCTGTGAAGTTAAAAACATTACATAGTAAAAACATCAGAATGCACTAAAGGACTATACAGTCCTCAAAAACACAACCGCACAGCATGAAACACTCAACCTCAGTCAGTTTGTAAAAGCCCAGTGGCACAAAAATATTTTGACCTGCTGGCAGAAGGAGAGCAAGGACGGGGCCTCTCGGGGAGGGAGCTCCAATTCCAGTTCCAATTCCAAATCCCAGGAACACCCACGGAGAACGGCCCTCTCCCTCGTTCCCACCAAAGGCACCTGAGACAAAGAGTTGTCCAGCTTTTTTGGGGGGTGGTGGAGAAAACCATGTGTTTCTTGCACACACACACACAGACATGGTTTTCTGTACAGTTTTGCTTTGCGTAAGAAAAGATGTGGCTTTTCGTCACAGACTAATTCCTTTATAATACTTCAGGATGCTGAGATAAGGGGGTAATACTGCAGAAGAATATTCATTTTCTCTCTCAGTGGAGGGAAAACTAGTGGAATTATTCGTTCTTGCTTGAAAGGACAAAATAGCAGAGGACTGACATCCCTGCTCCAGGTGTTGAACTGGAATTCCCATCCACTCTAACCAATGTTGCTGGTGGTAAAGAATGCTGGGAGTGGCAGTCCGGGGCTCATTTCATACCGCACCAACATAGCTGTTCAATCCCACTTTATTGACCATGTTGGCCTCCTACAGAATTCTGGGATTTGTAGTTTGGGGCAGGCCCTAGAGCTCTTTGGCAGAGAGTTGTAAATACCTGATGAAACCACAAATCCCAAGATTTCCATAGGATGGCACAAGGGGACCCAAGTGGTGTGGAAGTGCTATAATGGTGTAGTGTAGATACGCACCTCAGACCAGATGAAAATCCAGAATGGATTCGTCAATACCCCACGGACGTGGGATCTCCCAGCTTCTACTGTCATGCAGGAGAACTTCCTGAGGGTGTTTGAGACATCAAGGTTGTGCATTTCAAAGTACCACTCTGTTCTCACTGCCAGAATGGCTAAAGGTTGTATTTGCATGTCAAACCACGTGGAAATCACCTTTTGAGCCCCCAAAAGGTAAGATGATGGCATTTTCATCTTGGGGGGGTTAAAAAAAGGGAGAGTGCTCCTAATATCTTAGCAAATGTGTCAGACAAGTCAAGTAGGCTTTAGGGAGGTGTCGGCGATACGGCATGGGAGGTGGCGCTGAACATAAATCTGAAATCAGGTGCTAATTGTATTCAGGGAGACAGTTGGCTAGAAAATGTTCTGCTAATAAGAAATATGTATGAAATAAAGGTGAGATTGATAGAGCCGTCGCAAATCGTACCATGTATCATTGGGCTTTTAACATCATTACGTTTCTGGCGCTCCGTGCCAGACTGTGGCACAGTGACTGATGCGGGAAGGGGGTCTTTTCGTTTTCTAGGAACCGGGTTTGATGCTTGCTTTAAAATTAAATAAATATGACTCCATTGTTTTGGAAGAGCTTGGATCATTTTGATGGCATGAGTTGCAGATGGTTTAGATTCTTTTAATACATATTGCATTAACCTCTTCTGTCAACGACGGGTTTCAGATTCACTTTTCAGGAACAGAGCAGCATTCAAGAAGACTGGAAAGTTGGTTTTCCGACGGGAGTGGGTTTTAAGATACGGTCGTGATTGGCCTGTGGTTTCTAGGGCTGCGTTTCATTTTGTCTTTGTTGCGAGGTGCCTCTGAATCAACTTCAACTTATGGCAACCATCTCCAAGGGTTTTCCAGGCAAGATTTCTTCAGAGAAAGTTTTCCGTTGTTCTCCCCTGAAGTGGAAAGCAGAAGGTTTCCATGGCCAAGTGTTCTTCCATCAGGAAGTTCTTCCTAGTGTTTAGGAGAATCTCTTTTCATAGAATCATAGAATCATAGAAATGTAGAGTTGGAAGAGACCACGTGGGCCATCCAGTCCAACCCCCTGCCATGCAGGAACACCCTCAAAGCACTCCCGACAGACGGCCATCCAGCCTCTGCTTAAAAACCTCCAAGGAAGGAGACTCCACCACACTCCGAGGCAGCAGATTCCACGGCCGGACAGCCCTGACCGTCAGGAAGTTCTTCCTGAGGTTCAGGTGGAATCTCCTTTCCTGCAGCTTGAATCCATTGCTCCTTGTCCTGGTCTCTGGAGCGGCAGAAAACAAGCCCTCTCCCTCCTCTACATGGCATCCCTTCAAATATTTAAACATGGCTCTCGTGTCCCCTCTTAACCTTCTCTTCTGCAGACTAAACATACCCAACTCTCTAAGTCTTATCCTCACAGGGCATGGCTTCCAGACCTCTCACCATTTTGGTCGCCCTCCTCTGGACCTGCTCCAGCTTGACCATGTCCTTCTTGAATTGAGGTGCCCAGAACTGGACACAGTATTCAAGATGAGGTCTAACCAAAGCAGAGTAGAGTGGTACCAGTACCTCCCTCGATCTGGACACCATACTCCTATTGATGCAGCCGAGAATTGCATTGGTTTTCTTGGCTGCCGCATCACACTGCTGACTCGTGTTCAGCTTGTGGTCTACTAAGACTCCTAGAGCCCTTTCACTTGTAACATTGCATTTCTGCAATGTTACTTTTCAGCCTCTAATACAGAATGAATGAAAATGGAGGTTCTACCAAAGGGTGGCTGGAGGCTTCCATGTTAGCTGGGATAGTGACTCCATAGTGGGCTTTAATTTGAAGGAACTATCCAAAGTGCTGAGCCAAATTTGGAGACAGCATTCAGCACTTTGGATTGCCTTTTCCCCAGCCCCACTTTCTCGTGGTCACGGCAGCCCAACAGTTGTCACTGGTGTGCGAGAGAGGGCTATAGCAACGGATGTCCTGAGCAATGTGGGTTGGGTAGCTCCTTTGAAGTTCAGACTAAAACCCAGAGGGAATTCACCACCTCACTGACATGGAATCCACCAGCTGCCACTGGTTTCACCTCCAGCTGGGAGTGTGTCCCTGTGCAAAGGTACCTGCCGTGTCTCCCCAGGTGTGTGGTAGCCTTGTCTCTCAACTCCAGGAGGACTCACCTGGTTGAGCCCGAAGTGTCCGTGCCCCTCGCCCGGCGAGAGAGCCCCAAACAGAGCTTGTAAGCCATTTGAAAGCTGGATGGCAGCGGCATTAAAACTCTTAGTCCACCAGTTGAGGAAAGACACACCACAGAAGTCTTATTGTGCGATAACAAGAACAAAGGCCGGAATCAAATTCCTTCAGTCTAACTGGAGTAAACCCTTTGACTCAGGGCCTTTCCGCACTACACTGTTCTAGTGCCATTATTCCACTTTCAATCTCCTGTGGAATTCTGGGCTTTGCAGTTTACTGAGGCCAAAGAGCTCTCTGGGGGAGAATTCTCAGTGCCCTTCCCTAAACTGCAAAGCCCAGATTTCCATAAGATGTTGAAAGTGGAATAATAGCACTATAACAGTGTGGTGTGGAAAGGCTTTCAGTTGTTGGATGGGGAGTCAACACATAGGTAAGTCAAATAGGTTCAATGGGTCTACTTTAGTAGGGGGCTAGTCATTACACGGACTGCCAAAAGTTCTAAAAAATGAGAAAAGGATCTGATTTCGGACAAATAGTCATTTTTTGTTGCTGTTGGAGTTGCGTTGATTAGGTTTCTAGCCAGCCAAAATGGGACTCAGGATGGCTTATGGTAACATAAAATAAAAGTCCAATTGAAGCACCGGCCAAAACCAGCCAATGAACAGAATTAAACTAAAGGCACAGTTTAGGACAACGGAGAACCCAATTTCAGAACCCTTGCCTAAAAGAAGAACAGCATCCCGCTGGTCGCAAGCCACATCCTTAGCATTCGGTCAGTTGCTAAAAACTGAGTGAATGGAAGACGCCTCTGCCTGGAAACAGGGAGGGGACCGGTAAACAACCCTTGGTGGCCAGCGCAGTTGCTCTGGAGGAAACCACGTACGTTCCTGAGCGAGTGATGTTCTCCTAACCTATGGATTTCTCTTCCTCTTCTCCTGCCAGGAAATTTAACATTTTCCTTCTATCTCTGTCAGACAACTTCTCCAACCTTTCTCGGACAGCCAGGAAAAGGTACCGAAGATGGTTTGTGGATTTCAGCAAAGTTCTTTGCTACGCAGATGATCTCGAGCGATCATTTTTAACAACTGCCTACGCTGCAAAATGGTTACTTAAACATTTTACTTCCGGTATAATTTTTGTTGAGCAGACGTTCAGTGGTCAATATTGTTGCAAAAGTGAAATAAAAATGAATAATTTTTACAGAACCAGGGAAATAAAATCCTCACAGAAGAGATAGCCTCCATTTTGTAGGACGTCCTGAAATGGTAAAGGACGGGGTAAGACATGTGGCAGTATGCAATTAGAGATCTTCGGTCACCAGTGCATTTCTGTACAGAAAACTGTCGAATTGGAAAGGACCTTAAGGCTTTCCAAGTCAACAATTTTCCGTACCTGGAAAGTTCTTGGAAAACCTTGACCCTCGCTTTGTGTGCTGACCGTGCTGCTGGAGACAACCTTGAACTGATGCTC
Source organism: Cyclura pinguis (assembly GCA_030412105.1). Classification (NCBI taxonomy): domain Eukaryota; kingdom Metazoa; phylum Chordata; class Lepidosauria; order Squamata; family Iguanidae; genus Cyclura; species Cyclura pinguis. The sequence continues at coordinate 1,405,627 of CM059607.1, forward strand.
TGATTTTTTTGCTGGCCTGGACGGTTGAAACAAGAATGGGAATTGATGGACGAGCTTCTGTAAACCTTGGGGCTGCTGCTATAGACTCTGTTTAAGGATTGGGGACTAAGCCTGGCTGGCTAAATAGGACAGGTGAGGAAAGTATGGATTTCAGGCCACGGGTGGGCCCGAGGACTCAGCAGCCCCAGCCCTCAGAAGCATGATGTAGGTAGGACCCTGGCCCCAATCTGAGGGTGTGACGTCCCCCCTTTATTACTGGCCTCGCCTCCTGACCCACCCAAGTGCAAGTATGGGGGCGGAGGGCCAGAGGATCCAACCTTGTCAAAGAAAAATAGCCCCGAAACAGACCACTCCGGAAAGGAGCAGCAAGGCTGAAGCTCTCCTGGAGAAAGGCTTCGATTCCCGAGTTGCCTCCTGGGAGGAGAAGCCTTGAGTTATTATTATGCCATCCCTGCCCTGCCACGCTTATGTATCTTTCGACAGCCAACCCGATTTGCATAAATGACAAAAGTGCAGCAATTTAGGGGAAAATCATTTGGCTTTATCAAGCCGTTTTAATCAAACAGTTAGGGAGAACATCACCCGAGCTCATTTCTCAGCGCGTTCCCAACAGATGGGAAATGGCTGGCGCGGAGGACGGAAATGCACCGTTTTAATGCCGCATCCTCTTCCGCAGCCTGGATCGCGGTTCAATCAAGTCCTGGGGACACGAGAAAAACAATTTTAATTTATTACGTTAACTATGTTCGATTTTGGAGACGACCCAGCAAGATGGGGGTGGAAGCGGTCTCCAGTACGAGAGTGGAGAGAGAGCAATGTCTACCGCAGAAATAAAAATAAAACTGGAAATAGACCCACATGCCATCTTTGTGTCTCAGAAAGAGGGGTGGTGTCGCGATCTTCGAGTCAACCTCACTTTTTTGCTGGGAATGCAAAAACAGCCTGAGATTTAAATAATCTGCATAATTTCTAGTTCAGATTTAACTACAAGAAAGCGGCTATCACTCATTTCTCTTATACATCAAGGGCAAAAGGAAAGAAAAAGGAAGGAGGGGTGCCAAGGGTAACAAAAAAAAAAAATATATCACCCTCGGTCTGGGGACAAAATATTTCAAGCAATTTTTCATCGACTGACAAGGAGCAAATTAGGGAGGCTTGTTAACTACAATATAGGAGTCATCCTTCTATTGATCACATATAATTTACATCTTCCAAAAATGTGAATTCTTGCATTCTCACTCCACAAGGAAAAGAAATCTCAATGATTTATTCATTTCAAATAAAAAATAGAAGGTAGATGAGAAGAATGACTTCACAGGCGGCAGCTTTCTCAGGGCGCTGGTGCGGGGCTCTCTTTTTCGCACTGCCCGGAGGGCCTTGGTGCACCAAGTCCCTCTAATTAACAAGGTGAATCATGCAGCCACAGCTCTCTAATTAGCGAACATGACGAGCGCATTGAAACTGGCAGCCAGACCTGGTCAACAAAAGGCAGAGCCCTCGTGTCACGGGGTGGGGAGGGGGGAGAGAAAAAAAATATGGTTGTTCCACGTAAATAAAGTACAAAAGGCGCAGGAATTAAGGAGAGAAACCTAATTTTTTTGTTTTTCCCTCACCTTTTCTCATGTTTTAGGGTTATGCCTCATTTATCTTCAGAGAGAAATCACAGCACAATAAATCAAGGCTCCAAAAAGCAAGCCAGCTTCCCTCTTTTTCAGTCTTTCTCTCTCGTGCATGTGTGAGCGCACACACACACACACACACGCACACCCAAAGGGGTGCTCCTCCAAGTTTTGCAAAACAGAAGTTGTTCCTCCTTTGAAACAAATGCCAGCGGAAGGCGCGCTTGTTCGTTTTCAGGGCCGTAGCTCTGTTTTTTAAAGCATTCCACGGAGACATATTTCGAAGTGGCCTTATTTAATTCCTCTGGCTTCAAAGCCGGCTCTTTGGGAAATACCCAGACAGTGCATGGACGTGCAAGGTGATGCCATTGAACAGACAGGCAGCATAGCGTAGCGGTCGGAGTGCTGAACTAAGACACCGGGAGAGCAGTGCTTCGATCCCGGCTCGGGCTTGGAAACTCACTGGGTGACTGCGGGTAAGTCACGCTTTCTCAGCCTCTGAGGAAACACGTGGGAAACCTTCTCTGTCAGAGTCGGCTTGAAGGTGCATAAAAAAATTGAGAGGCAGCACGGATCGGTGGTGTGACGACTGGATTAGGGCGCTTGGGGAATGAGGATCCGAATTCCCAATTGGTCTTGCAAGGCCATTTCCGCACTAGCCTGTTATAGTGCTATTATTCCATTTTCAACATCCTGTGGAATCCTGGGGTTTGCAGTTTAGGGAGGGGCCTTTGTCAGGACGGCCTCCCTAAACTGCAAACCCCTTGATTCCACAGCATGTCGAAAGTGGAATAATAGTGCTATAACAGGCTAGTGCGGAAATGGTCTTGGAAATCACTGGGCGGCCTTGGACAAGTCACCCTCTTTTAGCCTTGCCTGTGGCCAGCCTCCAAGGATCCCCCGTGACGGGGTTGTCGTAGCGGAGGCGGCCTAGCGTGTAAGTGGTCTGAATGTTGGACTGTGAGACCAGGTTCTGAACCCCAAGCCTGGCCGTGGAAACGCACTCGGTGAGCACAGCGAGTCCCCCTTTTTTGGCTTGAGAGGAAGGCAACGGCAAACCTTCCCCATCAGAGCTGACTCGAAGGCACGTAAGCGTTGCAAGCCGGCGCGGGGAATAGCGTGAGCTTTGGACCAGGACTCTAGAGGAGCAGGGGGCCCATCTGCACAACACAAGCGTGGTGCTGTAGTCCACTTCAGCTTCCTGATAACGCCCTGGGCATCCTGGGCTTGCAGTTTGGCTGAGAGCTCTCGATGTGCCTCTTTGAATTCCAGGATTCCATAAGATGTCACCATAGCAGTTAAAGATGAATAACTGTATAGTATGAATGGGCCCCTGGGTTCAAATCCCCACTTAGCCACGGGGACTTGGGCAGGCCATGCTCTCTCAGCCTCAGAGGAAGGCAATGGTGGCTGACCCCCACAGAACGAATGTTGAGCTGCAGCATGGCATGGTGGTTTGCATTCTGGGAGACCGGGCTTTGAATCCCTTCCGCTCAACCTTTGAAACCCGCTGGGTGCCCCTGGGCAAGGCACACTCTCTCGGCCTCTGGAAAGGGCAACGGCAACCCCCTCTGAAGAAATATTGAAAATAAAGCGCCGTGAGACGGTCTCCAGAATTCGTCGCGGACTTGAAGTACCTTGACAGCAACTAGAGAACAGCCGCTCTCTCCTGGAGACCAGGAGACAAACCAATGGATTCAAATTACAAGAAAATAAATTCTTCCTAGACATGGGGAAGGACTTATTGACTGTAAGAACGGCTTGACAGTGGAGTGGGGCTGCTTTGAAGGGAGGTGTTTGTTTATTGCTATTATTGCTGTCCTGGTGGGTTCTGTAAGTTAGATACTATTTATTAATTGCAGTGTATTTCTTTGGTGTAAAATGTATATACATATAAATATATAAAATAGTAATAGGTAACTGCTTTCCAACATTGTGATTGTTATCAGTTGTTTTTCAGTCCAAGCGACTGCTTACAGGATCCAGTTCGAGGTGGGTTCTGGTGTTTTTCCTTCAGGTGGAATAGAGCCACCGAACCAGTGAAACCCACATACCTGCTGATGTAGCGTTTGGCTCCGTCGGTGAGAATCCAGCGGGCGTGCTCTTGTTAGGGGTGGCGATTGGATCGAAGTCGCAATGTCCATACCGACCCTGTAGACAAACAATTAGCATGAAGCCAGCCATGGAAGACTGGGCCAGTTACGCCTCTTCCTTGAGATTTTGGATCTATCAACATGCCCCAGTCGCATCCAGTTTGTAGCTTAACACCTGCGCAGAGATTCCAAAACAGTATGCAGAGGCTCGTGACTTTACGAAACATTCACCGAGGGAAGAGGGAGTTTAAACATCCCCAGCTCGGTCTTTGCCCAAAGGTGTTTTGCAAAAAGAAAAGAGGCGAAAGCACGACAGCAATTGTGTTTTTAGAGTCCCAGCTGTGTGCCGTGTGCGCGTGGGCCGTTGGTTGTGGCGCAGAGGTGCAAGAGAGGGAGCTGTTTCCGCTGGCACGCTCCTTACCGGCTTGATCGTATTTTCAGAATTGCTCCCATCATTTTTAAAGCTCGGAAACTTCCTATTTGCCATGGAGATAACCTTCCCCAGCAAGCAGCGAGCGTTGTTATAGCCGTGCTCTGGAGAAAGCAATTTTTGCCTTAGCTGAGGGCAGCTTCTGACATTCTAGTCTTTATTTACTGGCGTGCTCCAGGGAGGCAGGCTGGGGACTCAGGTGATGTGCAGGGAGAGGAGACATCTCCAAAGACTCCCCAGAAAAGAGGTGGACAGGCTCATGGTCCAGGGATGCAAAACCCCACTTATTTCATTTCTGCGTGCAAGAGTGACTCATTGCAAAACTTTTTTCCTCTCTGGCAGAGATTACAAGAATTTTGTGCACGTGATTTTAAATATTATTTTCTCTTTTGTGATGTCTTGTGCAGCACTTAGGTTTTTATGCCAGAAAACAAACTCCCCCCCCCCGAGAGTAATGGACAAGATCCACCATGAAACCAATGGAGCATCAAACTCACCCAAGTGCTCCTTTCTCTTTTTATTTTCCCTGCTGCAGGTGCCCCCCTCACAATTTAGCATCATGTTCTTGAATGAGTCCACCCACTTTCGTTGAAAATTTCCACACCTGGAGCAGAAGTTGGAGTAACTACAGGACGTGGCTGTAGTTTTGCACAGAGCTGGGCAATGGGCAGCAAACAGTCCCCAGGCCCATTTCTATGACCCCCTTGGGGCACCCAGAGGCTGATTTGATTTCTTTATTAATTAAGATTTTTCCCCATGCAATACAAAATTTAAACAAAGCAACAGAGAAATAAAAGGGCAAAAAAAAACTAAAGAAAAAAAAAGAAAGAAAAGAAGGAAAGGAAGAGAGAGATCCATTTTACCCATATTTGCCAGTGTGTAAGGTGCACGGGTGTGTCAGATGCACCCCATTTTCAAATAGTATTTTTTTGGGAAAAAAGGGAGTCTTATACACCAGTATATATGGTGTTTGGGGGAAAAAAGTTCCCCCCTCCCAAAAGTTGTTGCTGTCCCTAAGTGCTCCCAAATTTTAGTGGAAGAATATTCACCTGGCCTCGTTTTTGGACCAGCAGAAAACAGGCTTGCTCTGTATGACATCCCTTCAAATATTTAAACATGGTCATCATGTCCCCTCTTAACCTTCTCTTCTCCAGATTAAACATCCCCAGCTCCCTAAGTCGGTCTTCATAGGGCTTCGTAGTTTCCAGACCCTCCACCATTTTGGTCGCCCTCCTCCGGACACCTTACAGCTTGTCCGTATCCCTCCTGGACATTAAAGCATTTATATCCTGCCCTTCACCCATAAAGGCTCCCAGAGAAGCTTGCAAATGGTTAATTTGACAGTTCCCTGCACTCAGGGTTACAATCTAAGAAGACAAGACACACAAGGAAAAGGGGATGGAGATCAAGCCCAGCAGAAGGTAATGGGTCTTCTCTCGCTCGTAGTTGGGAGGTCCTCTCAACATCTGCTGGGGCCAAGGCACGGTGGAGCGGTGCCTGGCTGCTCTTCTCTCCCTCAGAGGCCACAGAAATTGCAGTTGAATGGAGGGAGGACCTCTCACCGGGCTTACTAAGGCACAAGCCCCAACATCTCATCGTCCAAGTGGGCAAAACACCGCTGAAGTCTTTGCAGCGGCTTTCAGCCGTGGGAAGCCTTTTAAACCACCGGTTCTGGCATCATGGGTTTGCAGGGGGGAAAAGCAGAAACAACAAATTTTTGATCCAAGTAAGTGAAAGTTGGGCCCAGTGACCTCAAATAATGATCAACTGAACATTCTTCTTTGCCAAGCTATCAAGCCATTTGTGATGAAGATGCCTCATTGTGCATTTGTGCAGAAATGCAAACAGGCGCACCGCAAACCAGACTCTGCCGGACATGTTAATGGGAATGTATCTCTAGGTGTGTCTCTTTTTGCAACAGAGTTATTTGTTCCGCATAATATTAAGAAGAAGAGGTAGCAAGAGGATGCCACCAAGGTATTATTTCTGCTATTATATGAAGGTGTAAACGTCAATAAATTGACTTCAGAACTCTCCCTCCCTGAGGGTTTGGGGTGAATAATTTAAATGCTTTATATATATATATATATATATATATATATATATATATATATATATAATCTAAAAGTTCCATGCAAACCAAAATAAAACAAACAGAGATATTATGGAGCCACACTAGAATGCAAACCACAAAGAGGAAATTTTTTAATCCGTTTAATCAAAGTACAAGGGAGAATCAAGCCTATCTTCCTGTTAATCCCATTTTTGAAATAAGGCTTAGATCATGAAATGACTCATGGATATTTTAAAACAGGTTGTTCTTATAAAATAGGTTCTTATGTTCAGCAAATGCTGAGGCTTGCTTCGTGCCATGATATGAGGAAGAGAAGTGATAGATTGTAGTGTGCACGTGTGTGTATGTGAAAGAAAGGTTGAGAGGGTAAAGAGAGAAAGAAAGAAGATAGATTTTGGAATTTACTCCAAAACTGAGACTCTCTGTCATCTTGCATGTTAATCTCTGATACCCTTTCATGCTTTCCTCTCTGGGGATTTGCTTTTCCATTCAGTGAAGGGGGAAACCCTCACCATGCCACAGAGATTTCAGCAGCTGTAATGATTTTGATTTTTAAGGTTGGAGGGAGACATGTGTGTTTAAGTCTGCAGCTTTCAGATGCGCAGTGTTGCAAGGTGTGCACATTCTGTCCTGGGACAGAATTGCACCTGGTCTACTCCCTGTACTGAAATTAGAAAATGTGATAATTCTTGTAAAAGTCCTCCAAATAGTAGTCGTGATGCAGTTTTCCTTGGCCATTTCTGCACTATACAGTTCTATTATTCCACTTTCAACACCCTGTGGGATCCTAGGGTTTGCAGTTTAGGGAGAGGAGTTTAAGATTCCCAGCCAGAGAGCTCTTTGGCCTCAGGGAACTGCAAACCCCAGGATTCCACAGGATATTGAAAGTGGAATAATAGCACTATAACAGCCTAGTGCAGAAATGGCCCTTGAATCAAGGGAACTAAAGTCCACAGTTAGTTCTGACCAAAACCCAGAACGGATTTACCACCCCATTGATGTGGCAGTCACAAGTTGCCAAGGGGAGTTTAAAACAATGATATTGAAATGAATGAAGTTCTTTTGCTGGATTTTATTGTGACCTGTTTTTCCACACGCAATGCTCAAAGTCCATGTAACTCTGGAACTTAAGAGAATTAGTTACATTGACAGTAAAGTTTACGTCATGTAGCTCTTGCTTTAAGAGTTAAAACCTGCTAATTACAGAACATCATTATCCAGGTAATTTATTCTCTCTGTTGTGTGTTGTTAGCAGGTACGACATTTGTTTAAGAGAGCTCGTTCAATTAGTTACTTGCTTTGGTTTGGTAAATGTGTTCTAATGGGTGTACTCCATTTCACAGGTCAACTGATTATTCCTTGCTGTGAAATATATACAAATGTGAATTTTACTGATGCACGCATCATTAACTTAAGTTGCCATTGTGAAGAAAGATGACAAGGAGGAACCTGGGACTTGTCCTCACTGAAGCAAGAACTATGCTATTATCCAATTTTTTTTTTAAAGAAAATAAAACCTGCCTGAAGTTTGGTTCAGATCATGCATGAGAGAATTTGGTTGGGACGGGAATGAGAGAAGAAGCTACCTTGGGTCATTTCCATACTTGACTGTTATAGCACTATTATTCCACTTTCAACATCCTATGGAGTCCTCTGGCCCCTCCCGAAACTGCAAACCCCAGGATTCCATAGGATGTTGAAAGTGGAATAATAGCACTACAACAGTCTAGTGCGGAAATGGCCTCGTTGGTCTAAATCCTATTGGTTAGACCCAATCGTTCACTCAATTGTTGAATGGAGTGCCAACACACAGGTATTTCCCATTGATCTAATGGTTCTGCTCTTGTTTTCTGCCTTTAAACTGGCCGATTTATGGTGACCTCACTCTAGGGTGTTTGTTGTTGTCGTTTGCAAAATCCCTTCAGAAGTTTGCCATGGCCTTCCTCCAAGACCGGCTGAGAGAGTAATGGAGCCATTTCTGCACTGGACTGTTATAGCGCGATGATTCCACTTGCAACATCCTATGGAATCCTGGGGTATGCCGTTTCGGGAGGGGCCAGCCGGCCCCTCCCGAAACGGCATACCCCAGGATTCCATAGGATGTTGCAAGTGGAATCATCGCGCTATAACAGTTCAGTGCGGAGATGGCCTTAGACTCATTCAGGGTCTCATCCAGGAGGTTTCAATGATTGAGTGTGGATTTGAATCCTGGCTTTCTGGAATCAACACTCAAACCACTACCCTGTCTTGGTTCTCTGGTGGTTTGAAGCCATTGCTTCATAGTGCCCTGGTCTCTGGAGGAGCAGAAAACAAGCTTGCTCCCATCTTTCATATGACATCCCTTCAAATATTTGGAGATAGCTACCATGTTCCTTCTCAACCTTTTCTTCTCCAGGCCAAGTATCCCTAGGTCCCTGAGCTGCTCCTCACAGGGCTTCATGGTTTCCAAACCTTTGACCAGTTGGTCACCTTCCTCTGGACACGCTTCAGCTTGCCAATATCCTTCCTGAACGGTGGGGCCAGAACTGGACATGATGTTCCAGGTGGGGTCTGACCAAAGCAGAATGGGGTGGGGGGGTACTGTCACTTCCCTTGATGCATAGGAGGAGAGCTTGTCCCTTGTCTGGAGGAGAGCTGAGCACCATCAGCACAATGCAGGATCACAGCCCCCGTTTCCCTCCCTCTTCCCAGCATTTGCTTTAATACCTCTTGGGAGCTGCTGTGACCCAGCTTGGGTGCTCTGCTCCTGCCACGGAGACTTCAACAGGAGCCCATAAAAACTGCCACTCGCCACACTGCGTCTGTGACCCTCACCTCTCCGGAGATTAGACTTCCTGCTCTTATGCAAAGTTTCCCATTCGACGTCGCCCTCTGCTTCTTCTCTCCTCCGTGAGGTTGTTCCGCCGGGCACTTGGCTCCGGCCTCGTCGTGCGGATGACCTGGGATAATTGTGATAACCCTTGTGGGCTGGTGACCCTCACAAATTAGAAAGGAAGATGATTCATCTTCTTTATATGCCGTTTTTATCTCCACAACCTTTTTTAGCTCTGTATTGGAAGAGAGCAATAATTCCTTCTCACAGGTTTTCGGCCGATGCCTGGATTCACACATCTATTTGCGGCTGCCTTGAAGCCCCGTAATTACAATACAGCTGAAATGTTCATTTTCCTTCCCTGACTACAAATAGGGATCAATCGAATTTTAAATGACTGCTTAGGGGCTAGCTTCCGATCATGACCTTTGTAAATGATTAGAGCTCACCACAGTGGCTATCTACCTTGAAAGGGTAAGCGGGCAGCTCTGTCTAACTGGCATTTAATCTGGAAAGGAGCCAAAGATATTTGAGTGGAAAACCTAATAGGAGTTGGCAAAGGGGAAGTAGAGACAGAGACCTTTCCACTGCCCTATAGATCAGGGCGGCCAGCAGACGTGATCCTGGTGGTCCACCCGGCCCAGTTTTCGAGTGGTCAAGAGTTTAAGAAGTGGTAGGAGAGGAGTCGCTCATCTTCCACCACTTCTCCTTCTCTGATTCAGTCTCCCACACTGAGAAGCTACCTAGATTGCTCAGCTGTTGCATTGTTACCCAAAAACCGGCCTGCTTTCTCTGGGCTCCAACTGTGGTGATGCACACCTTCGTTACAGCCCATTTCATAGAACGGCAGAGTTGGAAATGTCCGCAAGGGCCATCAAATCCAACCCCCTGCCCTGGGGGAATACATCACCAAAGCATTCCCAACAGACATTTGGATTCCAGTAATGCCAACTGGTCCACAAAGCTGCAGACGGAGTGCTGACTGGGGTTTGATTATGGGGAGCATGGAGCCCCCTTGCTGAAACTGCTTTACTGACTGCAGTTCTCTTTCCTGGCGCAATGCAAAGGGCTGGCTACGACCCAAAAAGCTCTATAGGGCTACGTGAAGGACTAAATCCCACTCTGTGACCCTATATGAACCTTAAGATCTTCAGGTAAGGGCTTTCTTTCATTCCCACCACCATCACTGGTGCTCTTGGTGAGGACGTAGGAAAAGGCCTTCTTGGTGGCTGCTCCCAGGTTTTAAAATTCTCTCTCGCAAGAGACTTGCCTGGCCCCTTTTTTGCTTTCCTTTGGGACAGAAAGGTACATTTTGGTGACTTCTTTTTCTTTCCTCCTCTTCCTCCAAAGCCCTGTTGTTGTAGCTTTTGGGTAGTGCAAAGATGTTAGCTAAAACTGCACATCCAGGGAAGAGGCCATAAAAGTACTTCCCCTGTATCACCCCGAAAATTCTACCAGGTGACTTCCATATCTTGCACAGCCTTGCTGTTTCTTTTCAGCCTGATCACGCCAGAACAAACAGCCATTCCCCTATTTTCTCCATCCTCTTGGTTTCAAAACCCAACTTTGATGCTTTGTTTTAGAAAGGAGATGAAAGTGGAGAAGTCTCTGAACTTTGGGTTTTTCTAACTTTGATCCAATTAAACTACAAAGCTCTGACCAAGGGGCTACAGCCAGGATTCTGAGGCCATTTCCCCCCATCTTCATTTTCTGCAGTGTGTTAAGCAGTACTTCCAAGCCATCTTGGGTGCGTTTGCTCAAACGCTGCGTAGCTACGTGAGTGCAGACTTAGCAATCACTCAGGGTAGGATCTTGGCCCATGATCCGGCATGGCCATTTGGCTGAAGACATTACAAATATTTTGAAAAGTTAGCCTTTCTTGCTGTGCTGCAGAGTGACAATACCAAGGTCCCCTCTCCCCCACCTTCTGCTATTTACTTGTATATTTGTAAGTGTTTTAAAAAGATGCTTACATTAGTGACATGTTTTGCAGATGATGTATAACAGCAGCGTTTAGGTGAGAACCTTCAGTGCAAAGATCACTCGCTTCTGGGGAGGCAGAAAATACTCCATATTCACAGTAGGTTATGATAATTGATCCCACCACTGGGATACAGTATTGCGTGGGCTTCTTCTAATTGCATTCCCTTTGCCCAGAATGGAGCATCTGGAATTAACATGCAATGGAGTCCTTTTCTGAGGTCAGCCGGCTACTTTGCAGTAATAAAGGCAAACACTACCACTCTCTCCTTTCCGGAGAGGAGAAGGTTCCCTGCCTTTGGCTGGATTGTTAACCTCACAGGGAAAGATTGCCAGCTGCCTCCCCAAGCATTTCTTTTCGAATGCTAATCAGATTCACTGTGAGGTATTTTGGGAAGTTTGCTCTGAAAGTTTGGTTTTGCTTTTGGGTGGGGAGTTAAGAAAGAGAACTTTCTCCTTGTGATGCAGTTGGTGTCAGCGTTTTGAGAGAAATGAAAGGCAAAGGCTGTGGTGGAGGGTACCTTTAGATTCATGCACTGGATTCCTACATTGCCCAACATATTGTAAGAGTTGCACAATTCCCAAAGACTCCCCCGGGACCCACAAGCTTTCTGCAACAGCCTAACCGCACAGACAGTCTGGCAAGCAGCCCAAATCCATGTTTTCTAAGTGGACTGCATTCAGTGCTTTTTAAAATGTTTGTATTTCAGACTTTTTTTCTGTATTGTTCTCACAGAAGGTGCAAGCCACTTCGTGTCCGAAATGGGAGAAAATCGGGATATAAAATAAATAAATAAGTAAACCGACCATTTTAAATGCTTAAATCAATTTGAAACCAAAGCATTTGGAACACGTTTTAAATATTTGAAAGGATACCGTATTGGGGATGTCATATTGAAGATGGGACAAGCTTTTCTGCTGCTCCACGGACTAGGACCATTTCCGCACCTTACCTGTCTCCATCATGGTTCCGTCACAATCCTGGCAACTTGAAGGCATGCAACAACAACAGTCTTGTGTGTTAACTTACAATTTAACAATGGAGTCAATGTGTCCACTCTAGTTGGAACTAGCAAGAAGATTCTAGTGCAAAATACAGTTTTCTAGGCCAAAAAAGCCCACAAACGCAGTTTGTGCAAACAAATGTTTTACTAAAAAAAAATCTCATATTGTGAAAGATCATCACAAATACAGAAGAACTTGCCCAGAAAAATGTTTGAAACTGCTTGTTCCTCTACGCATAGAGGAATGGCAAAGATTTAAATCCCATCATGTAGGTCAGGGGGACTTGCACCATGGTCGGTGGGGCTGTCCTGAACTCCAGCCTGTGTAGCAAACATCCATCCGGGGCAGAACGGCTGGCTGGGCCCTGGAGAGAAGGCAGCCCGGCGAAGGCCTCGCTCCTGGCGCTTGTTGCCGACACAGACGGCTCTCGAATACTGAGCTCCGATCGGCCGCTTCAGGGCCGCTTGACTGAACGGCCGTCCACCGAAGACGGTCGCTGCAGCTGTGAAGGCGATGAGCTCCGAACGTGAAGGGAATGCTTCAGGAGCCAAATCCTTCATTCTGCACTTCCATCCCTGCTAAATAGAGTCCCGGCTTAGATACCTCTCTTCTTCCAAGGACTGGGGCCGCCCCCGCCTCTTTTGCTGTTGTTAGTTGCTGTCAGGTCCACTTTCAACTCACGGCACCCCCTGAATGGGAGACCCCCGTGAGCTCTTGGCACCATCAGCCCTGCTCAGCTCTTGCAAAACTGGGGTAGCTGTGGCTTCCCTGGTGGAGTCCATTCACCTGTAACACATCCTTCCTCTTTTCCCGCTGCCTCCATCACCTTTTCCAGCAAGTTATGTGGTCTTGTAATAGTCCCAAAATACAAAAGCCTCAGTTGAGTTATGCTGCCTTCAAGCAAAAGTGCAGGCTCAATTTGCCTTTTTGGACCCAGATGACCTGTGGTATCTGTAGAACTCTCCTCCAGTACTGCATTTCGAGTGAGTGGACTAGAGAATTCCCTGTCCTTTACCAAACTACAAATCCCAGTAATCAGTAGGACAGAAGAGAATTGTTTTGGCTTCCAGTGAGAATTCAGTCTTCAGCCCAGGGTCTCTTTGGCAATCCACGGTCTCTGTAGAAGTCTTCTCTGTCCAGCTTCCACATCCATACCTGGAAATCAAAAATAGTATGGCATGGATGAGAGCCAGCGCGTGGCAGTGTGAGTGTCGGACTACAGCCCTGGAGACCAGAGTTCAATTCCTCTCTTGACCATGGAAGCCCACTGGGTTTTACCTGCTTGCAGAAAGCTAGTTGGGGCTGTGTGTGTCCAGCCTCTCTGTTAAGGGAGTTTGTGGAACTCTATGGGGCAGGCACCAATAAGACCCCCTTTCTTCCCTGTCCTTACCAGAGGAACCTGTGGTAGACAGAGAGAATAACTCAAAACACGGACAGCTCAGCCTCAAACTGAATATAGCCATTGCACGTTGGGCACAAATGCCCCTCTGCTTCCATAGGTAAAACACCAGCTGGATCTTGCCTATGCTTCTTTTCCTAAAGAGAGAGTCTGTTGTTCTCCCAGGTATTTCCAAAGGGGTCCGTGACTTGAGGAAGGCTAAGAACCACCGTTGTAGAACCAGAGGGCTTGTGCCTCCATCTTTGTTGGTCCAGCAGAGGATGATGGGAGGTGTCTCCGGGACCGCGGAGGTGTCGCCATGAGGGGGACCTAAGCATCCCGGGCTTTTGCCTGCCCGACATGGGTGTCCCCTTCGGTGTAAGGACCTGAGAGGCAGCAGGAGGTGGGTTGAACCTATGCAGGGGACCCCGTTGCCTGGACAGTGAGGGAGCTAACGAAAAAGAGCCAAGCCACAGGGGGAAGTGGAAAGCGGAGGGAGCAGACGGAGGAAGCTGCTTTGGCCAGGGAAGGGCGTCCCCGAAAGGCAGGCCAGCTTCACTAATCAGCAGCACCAGCTCCGAGAAGAGCAACCTGCGACTGGTAGGCTTGTCCGGCACTGAAAAGGACAAACGGCCTGTCAGGGCAAGGAAGTCTTCGGTGCGTGATTCCAACCCCCCTCCCACTGATTGCAAAGACAGCAGTGCTGCAGCCTGTGATCTGTGGATCCTCCGTGTCAGCTGCGGAGGATTTCTCCTCTGGTGAGGTTGCTAATCGAGGGTGTCAAGGCCCTCGGTAGAGAAGGAAGAGATTGATTCTCTTCTCTCTCTGTGTACCTGGGAGAAGAGAAAGGGAGAGAGGAGCGGTGTTTTTGGCCTTATTTGTGCATTTATGCATCTGCACCAAGTGAGGATGTGTGCTCCTTTGGAACAGAAAGGCGAGGGACGCTGGGAAAAAAACCGGGGCCGTTTCTGCACTAGCCTGTTGTAGTGCTATTATTCCACTTTCAATGTCCCATGGAATCCTGGGGTTTGGAGTTTCAGGAGGGGCACTATAACAGGCTAGTGTGGAAATGGACCAGGAAGAATGATTCGTAAATTAAGGTATGTCAGTATGCCCTAAAGAATCAGGGTGCTGCAGTGGTTTGAGCGCTGGACTGTGATTCTAGAGAGCAGAGTTCAAATCCCTGCTCAGCCATGGAAACCCACCATGTTGCACACTGTTGAACAACCAAAGGTACACTGATGTGCAAGGTACAGTGCACCACCAAGCGCTAACTGTGCAGTGACTGTACAATGTGCAATGACAATGCACAGCAATGTGCAGTGACACCATATACATAACTCTGTTTTCATAGCCTTTAATTTAATACGAATATTATGCATCAGCTGAAAAGTACAACCACATATGTAGGGGAGCTTATGCGTGCACAGGATACAAATGGGATGTCACCCACCAATAGATTCCAGGCTTCATATTTTGCACACATTACATTTTTGTCCCAAAGTGCCATACGTTGAGTTAAATGCATTTTTTTCTGCAAGCCATATTTTTCACCAAAGTCCTGAAATGTCTCCCTTATCAAAATGTGCAAAAGCTCTTGCGATTTCACCTGATGATTGCTTTTTCTCCCCCCAATCTTGTATGACAAAGCAAAGCAAACATTCCTGATGGCACAAAGTCTTTGCTGAGCCAAGGTGAACTGGGTGTGGCTGACTCCCTACGAAGGAGTTGGCCAAGCTGGGCCAGTTGTTCCCGGAGTCCCTGGAGCAGAAATCTCTCCGAGGATGCCAAGAGGCTGGCAGGGAGCCATAAAGTGATGCCCCAGGACCTCTTGCAATGGTACAGTGTTGCAATGGGGGAGCAATCAGGAGGTGTACCTCCCTATTTGGTGTGCCTGGAAAAAAAAACACACGCACAACCCAATGACATCTCAGCTTGGTTGGATAGGTGAGGTGCCTGGATGCCCAAAGGGTTTTACCCAACCCAGAAGCGGAGGAAAGAGACAGAAGATCTGGGAATGAACCGCCCCGTGGCAACCAAACCTCAATGCCGGGTGGTAGATGCAGAGGCAGATTGCCCCGCGGCCCGGAGGCTCGCCGACTGGAGTCTGGGAGTCCAGAGAAAGGGAGGCTGGGAACCACGGCATGGCTGCCGGCGCTCAGGAGGTTCCTGGAGGCAGTGAGGCTAAGGTAAGTCTCTCTCTCTCTCTCCCTCTCTCAAAATCTCTTACAAGAAGGGAGACACACTCCAGTACTGACCCCTCGTAGGAGCCTGAGAAAGTGTTTGCTGCATGCTAAGGCGATTTCCCTGGAAATGCAGGGATGGCAATATAAATATATGCAACCCCAGATTATACACACACATGCAGGCATCCCCTGCTTATTGGACAGGTTAGGGACCAGAGCACTGTCAAAGGACAGAAGTCACGGAAATTGGAAATTGGAATCCTTCCTTTGCAAAGATATACAAATATAAAGCTTATCTTTAAATCTACAAAGGTACTGTACGGGAAAATGAAGGAAAGTGGATGATGCAGCTGACGATGCACTTTGCGTGGTTTCTAAGAAATGCAGTGTGAGTTGTCTTGAACTGATTGAGAGAAAAAGCAACGTGTGCTCACTTTTCGACGATTTCAATGACCCGCTCTTTCAAAACTTTTGCATTGCAACCAAAACTGAGTATGTGGGTTCTGGCTGTAATGGAAAAAGCATAGAACATATAATCTAGGATTACCAATACCATTCTCAGAGGAGCAGGAAACTGTTTGTGTTTTTGTGTTCTCTGTTTATGTCTTAGTAGTAGGTTAGTGGCTAGTTTGTGATGTGTACTAGTTTCTATTTTATATTAATTAGTTTAGTCAGTTTAATGTTATGTTGCTTGTCTTTTTTTCCTTTCTTTTGTTGTTGTTACAGTTGTTATAATCACAGTTCATCTTAAATGAATTTTTTATGTTTTACTTAAAATATGTGCAAATAATATTTTTTTTAAAAATGAAAACTATGCAGCTTCATCAACCATCTTAGCAGCTTCATGTGCCAGTGACGTAGACTCGAGTCAATTGACTCGGATTTAAGTTGGACACAAGTTGCTTCAGTGACTCGACTTGGACTCGACTCGGCAATAAATGATACCCTGACTCGACTCAACTCGTAACTTGTATATTTTTAGTGACTGCTTTGCTGCCCTTGTTTCAGTAACATAACCCATTCATCCAGAAACTTTGCAGCTTTAAACAGTGCTTCCATCTCTTTTTGCCCAGCTTCAGCAATTGGAAGTAAGAAGGATCCTATTCCCCACTTCAGAAGCTGAACTTTTTAAAGCCCGTTGGCGGAAACACCTCCAGCTTGGGGAACAGGGAATGATAAAGATCTTGTTCCCCACTTTCAAAGCCGCAGACCCTTGCAAGGCCACAGATCCCCCATCCACCCAACCACCGCGTCTTTTCTTTTCTGTTAAAGTTGGCTCCCAGACTGGAGAGGTGACCCAAAAGTATCTCACAAGGACTTCAGAGTCGACTTGAGACGTGAAGGCAGAGACTTGGGACTCGACTTGAGACTTGGAGTAAAAGACTTAAATACATCACTATTATTTACCTCCTGGAAGCATCCCTCAGTCTCATTCAGGCTTCCCAAGACAAAGACACCTGCTTCTCCTCCTCTTGGAATGAGATATCGCTTCAGACGGACCAGTCGAGCTGTCTCAGATAAATCCTCTTAAGCAGCTTAGACTCCATGCGCGACACAAACCTCCGTCACATAAAGAACTTGTTCGGAACTGACACTCAGCCGGCGATGGCAGATCAGACGAAAAGGTTTTGCCCACCCATTCTTTCAGCGTGAATTGTTCTCCTAAATCTTGATAATGGAACACTTCTGGCCGACTGTACCGTTGCGCCTTGACATTTGGAATACAGATATATGAAAAGGATGTCATGTTAAGAGAACACTGCAACCATCGTACTTTGCTGCCGTTGATGGCTGGAATCACATCATAGAGAATAATTCATGCTGACAGTAAGGACTTGCAAATGGGCAATCGAAGATGGAGAAAGTCATTACAGAAATGGCATAATCTGGAATGTATACCAATAAAAAATGGCCCCCAAATATACATACATTCCAGGTAAAGCTTCTACCAGAAAGGGGTTGAAAAAACAAAAATGAGAATGAGGGAGAAATCCTTGGTCAATTTTTTTTTTTAATTAAAATGTAAATGTGACATTTTAGGCAAATTCTGATTTTCTTTCCATCTTGTCCTCTCTTTGTTGAATTCCTGACCAAACCTCTGCGGTCCCTGTATTGGGCATATTGTGCAAAGTGTCAAAGTTCCTAAGCTATGAAAGAGTTAAATTCCAGAATTTTGGAATAGAGTAGATTGTGATGTTGAGAATTGCATGGAGTTTCTCTTTGGACCGGACTGCCCTCGTGGTCTCTTCCAGCTCTATGATTCTATTATTTCGGGGAGGGGGGGCGTGCCTATTGAGGGAGCGACTTTGGGTTCAAACACAAGTTGCCCTGCTTGTGTCGGGGTCAGTTTGCCGTTCTCAGCTATTCCATCCTTCTTCCAGCTGGACATTTTCCTCTGATGCATCCTCTCTATATTTAGTTCAAGGTTGTGGAAGCAGAGCTGTGCCTATGGTTTCATTGCACACGGTTGTGCATTGGTGTACACCCTGCCTTGTGTCTCGTCGTGCAACATTGGTTTGCACCATTGTGCATCATGGTTGTCATTGTGTGCATTCAGGTCATTTCCAACTTTTGGCGACTCTATCACAGGGTTTTCTTGGCAAGATTTGTTCAGAGGGGGTTTGCCTTGGCCTTCCTCTGGGGCTGAGAGAGTGTGATTCGCCCAAGGCCACCCCGTGGGCTTTCGTGGCCGAGCGAAGATCGGAACCCTGCTCTCCGGAGTCATAGCCCGGTGCTCAAAGCACTATACCACAGTAGCTCGTTGTACATCATTACAGATTGTGATCCGATGCACAACGCAACGTTGCCATTCTCTAACAAGGTGATCTTGTGCAACCGTCACAGTGTAAAATCACGCTCCATCTCACTGATTTAGGATCTCAGTCCCTTGCAAACTGGGTGCGGGGGGGTATCTTTTCTTCTAGGGTTGACACCAGAAGGGGCTCGCGCCTGATTTCAACAGTCGGCCTTGAGTGAAATTTCCCTGCATTTGGCCCTCAGGAGCAGAAACGCCCTCCGCCGGTCTCTAGAGACCCCAAGAAGGAACCGTTCCATGAAACGCCTCTACGCCGGTCTCCCCATTATTTTTGGCACATCAAAAATGAGCACAATCATCTCCGGTTGTCCTAATCAGCCAGTTTTGTTCATTTACGCTAAATAATTGAAAAGCAATTTCTAAGAGCATAGGAGACATGAGGCGCTCGGGGTTGATTTCACGATAAGTGACTGCCCAGGTACTTTAGAAGGTTACTGTGTCTGATTGAAGTCTTTCCCCTTTATATAAGCAGCATAATTAATGAGGGTGTAATGAATTCAGGTGCTGCCAGTTTGTTACCTCAAGATAAAAAAAAAAAATACGTTGTAAGAACAAGTTTGCAACCTGAACTGGAAGTGCGGCCGTGATTTCTTATTGTCAATGTTACATTGGAAATGAAGGCCACTAATGGGATGGGAAGCCATTTTAGCTACTTTTGGGGCTGAGGAGACTTTTCAGACACCCAGCTGTGGGCCGAGTATCCGGGGAGAAGGCTTTTCACAATTACTTGAAAGTTATTATCTTTGAACTAGAAAAATATCCTAATCATGCACTGGGGAGAATAGGTGCAGGAAATGGTTTTAGGAAGGAATCTAATTTACAAGAAAGAAAGGCCGTCCTGGGGGGTATGGCCACAAAACAATCAAAGGAAAATAAACCCAGATCCAGTTTTTCCTCTCCCTGTTTCGAAAGTGCGTTTTCAAAGCGCCTGCTGTCCTGGATGGAGTGAAAGGCTGGGGTGGATTTCCTCTCAGAGCGCCAAATTTCCTTCCAGTAAAACCTTCTTCTGGGGATGCAAACTGCCACTTATTCCAGTCTCACATGTGAGAAGGAATCTTTGCTAAGATTTTCTCCCCATTGGAGGAGTTTTTGAGTACGTTAGACTTTTCTCCACACTTCGGCATTTTTAAAGGAAAAATTCATTTGTGCAAAAAGTGTTTCTTCCCCCCTCATACCCAAAAACATTTAATGAAGAGAACAGTGAATGGAATTTAGTATGTTACCTATGTCTTTTTAAGTGGACAGGTGTATGGGAAATATAGAACGGAGCAGCTTTGCAACCCCCGAATTCGTCCGTGGGTTGCTGTGGCTTCACTATGTATGGGTATTGGTTGCACGATGGTGGAGTGACTGGTGTGTCATGGCCCAACGGTCAAAGAGCACCAGTGTGCCTTGGGGTGCTCTCCAATGGACATCTAGAAACCAGCCAGAAGCATAGCGGAGGCCCCTGATGTGCATCAAAAGTACCCGATTGTCCTATTTAGAAAGCCAGTCAAGGTTGACAATCCTTAAACAGGACTGTAGGACTATAGTAGCAGCCCCAGTTGAGGTCGACAGGAGCTTGTCAGCCAGTTATGGTTCTTGTTTCTGCAGTCCAGCTCAGCAATAAGTTCAGAGCATCGGTTTAAGGGAGTCTCCAGCAGCGCAGTCAGCACGCAAAGCAAGGGTCGAGGTTTTTCAGGAACACAAGCCAAGGATCAAAAGGAGAATGTGTTGCTCCCACCAGCAGTGGCAGTTGTCTGCAGCGGACTTCTCCCTGCTATCCACAGTGCTGGACTTATTTTGGGGGTGGACCTTGGACAGTGGCCTTCAAATCTAGAATGGATGACCAGTGACATAGGAGCAACCCGCCGCCATGGCATTTGTTGCTTTGTTCCTAGTTGCCACTTTCCCTTCTTTAATAGTGGGAAATTACGGCTGCATTCCTGTTGGTCTGTTCCAAGGACAGTAGACCTACCATGGGAATCAACAGAAAGGCAAATCCTATTGAGTCAACCGTCCTGCTCTCGTCAGGACAAACAGTATGATCTAGCCCCAAATTTCTGCATCATTCATATGAGGCCCAGCATGGTATAATGGTTTGAACCTTGGACGATGACTCTGGTGACCAGGATTTGAATCTCTGTTTGGTCATGGAAATCCATGGGGTGTGCTTGGGCAGGTCACACTCTCTCAGCCTCAGAGGAAAGTGAGGGCAAACTCCTTCTGACCTAGAATCTTGCCAAGAAAACCCTGTGATAGGTTTGCCTTACGGTAGCCGTAAGCTGGAAATGCCTTGAAGACACATAACAACAAGAAGTTGGGCATGCTGGCAACACAGGAGAAAATGTCAGAATTGCCTGGTCCAGTGTGGGATTTTACTGCTATGATCCTCAGTCAAGATATTAGGGTCTTGGTACTAATGGTATTGCATTAACAAGAGCTAAATCAAGGAACCATTGAATAGTATTAAAATCTTAATGAATAAAACAAGGAACCATTGAGTCAAGTGGTCAGTGCTCCCAATTTTGCCTTCAAAGCATTATCTGTTTGTTTATTTTTTAACTGAAGGGAAGCAAACACTGTACACATTGTCGTTTATATTCTAAACAGTATCTGTTATGTTTCTCTACGGAATGTTTTTCTGGTGTTCTGGTTATGGCTCTCACAAGGGCTGCTCAGAGAAATGCCACGAATAAATGCAACTAGACATCATGTGTCTTTTCTGCAAGTGAGGTGAGGAGGAGTGCCATGGAAATGTTTGGCAACTATTGACTGAATCAAGCAGCCGCTATTGTAATCCCGTAACTGGGGCATTATCAAATAACAAAGTTTTGCTAAGACGTTGCAAAGTAATTTTACAGGTTTAACCGATATCATAGACTCATAGGAAGATCAAAATAGACGTCAAGAGGAATGCACATTCCACACAATTAATGGGATTTCCAGAGAGATGTGTCTCAGCAGTCAGACTGGCAAATGAAGCCAATATTTACTTTTCAATCAAAAAGCAAAGCAAGGTAACGCAAGATGCTCAGGTGAGGCAAAGTATATGCTACAACAGATGGAATCTGAGGAAGCAACTCCCCTTACAATGTGCCAAACATGTTTTTTGGCAACCTGTTGGTGACATAGGCCATTTCTGCACTAGACTGTTCTAGTGCTATTATTCCACTTTCAACGTCCTATGGAATCGTGCGGTTTGCAGTTTAGCGAGGGGCTGTCCGAATAATAGCACTATAACAGTCTAGTGTGGAAATGGCTATACTCAAGCCTTAGAGATACATCAAAGGCATCTCATCTAAAATCTCAGTAAGTTCAGTTTCAGCAGACGAGGAAGCATGGAAACCAGACTGTGGAAACTTTTGGAGGCCAAAGTCAGAAGACCGGATTCTGTGATGCTTCCCATGATATCGTTCCCTTCTTCTGTGTCCCTTTTTGCCCTGAAGCCCGGGTTCACTGACCCCTCCCTTCTAAAACCTGCTTGTGAAAGAGAAGACGCCTCTCTCTGCGGGGTTTCCATTATTTCCGGGAGCAAAGAACGTGGAAATGACAACACCCATCTCGCGGACGATGCGGGAATATAAAACTTTCAAGAGCACCGGAGCACTCAGGGAGGACGTCGGTACCCTTGAAAGTTTAGACCTCGGTCAGAGTTGGGAAGGAAGCAGCCCTCCAGACGTGGATGGGGTGAAACTCCCCTCGGTCCTTCCCAAGGTTATGCTGGATAACATCTTTGGGACTTGAAGTCCACCAACATCTAACGCACAAAAAATTGCCCAAAGAAGGATTACAGGTTTGGGGAAAAAATAGCAAGGGTGCTAATGTAATATGAATAAAGTAATATGAATTCAGCCCACCCACTCTGGGAAAGGTTCCGAAATTGTTTACTTTTTGCTTCTGGCATTTTGATGCCCGTCCGCAGCTGTTTGGGCCATCTCCAGTGACTCAGACTTTGATTCTAACCTCTGGCAGAGATCTTGTATGGCGCAGCATAGCGTAGTCATGCTATGGGTGGAGTTATGCTCCATGTCTACTCCCAGTGGCCCCCAAGGCTCGCCACTTAGCTGTCCCCCTCCACAGCCATTCGGTAGCTGGCAGAGCGGTCGGGACGTCCCCGTGGCCAGATGCAGACAGAGGTGTGCCGAGCTCCTTCGGAAATCTCAGAAAACGATGTCACCATTCTGTACCTGGCCCTGGGGGCCCCCGAGCTCTCCACCAGCCACTGGAGGGGGGCACTGCAATGCTTAAATGGTAAGTCTGGTATGTGTGCGCGCGTGCCTATGTGTTTGTGGGCTTTGGACATTGTGGAGGGAGAACATAAATACCAACTTCAGCAATAACTTTAAAATGATACAGCCATAGAATCAGAGAATCCTAGAGTTGGAAGAGACCCCAGGGGCCATCGAGTCCAACCCCCTGCCATGCAGGAACACCCATCAAAGCGTTCCCAACAGTCCTCCCTCCACATTCACCAAGGTTAGGGGCACAGGACCCCTGTGCAAGTGGAAAAATGGGAATAACTCTAGACTATCCCAAAGCATATTTCACACACACACACACACACACACACACACACACACACACACACACAGTATGATCACCCTATTCAACTCACCATGGATTCCTTTGAGGCATCCGGATTCCTTCCCAAGGCAGAACTGGGGGGCTAGAGGGGCTTACAGCCACCTCCCCTGCTGCCCCACACCCTTTTTAAGAGGGACTTACAAGCCTCGTTTGCAGTTTCTCAGTCCCACGAGGCTTGCAGTCCCTGTTAAAAATGGCGAAGGGAGGCAGCAGAGGTGGCAGCAAATAATCCGTGAATAATCAAATCCGCAAAAGCGAATCCTGCAAATGTGGAGGGCTGACTGTGTACGAGGGCATAAGGGGGATTTGCGTCTGCGTACATCACTAAGACGATTCCAGCTATTGCTGCCTGTTTCTCTTCCATTGCACCTCCTTTCTTCCATCAGATTATAAGATTATTTTATCTTAAGTTTTATTTGTATTAATAGAGACATCACTGCTTCTTTTTTTTAAAGTTGGATTGTAACACATTTTCTTTGGATTAAGGTAATTCGTTCA
This sequence comes from Cyclura pinguis, assembly GCA_030412105.1. NCBI lineage: Eukaryota > Metazoa > Chordata > Lepidosauria > Squamata > Iguanidae > Cyclura > Cyclura pinguis. Next base: position 1,429,083 of record CM059607.1, read on the forward strand.
AAACGTTGACAACTGGGAGAGGTTTTAAGGTTTTAATGCTAAAGAGGAGCTGTTCTGACATTCTCCCGTGAAAGTTCCCAGTGGGTTCCCAAGGTAGAACAATTTTTTTTATTATTATTAACGGTTCCGTATATTTTTGGAAGAAGCAGGGGATTAGCAGCGCTTAGCCAGATGATACACTTTAAACTGGAGAAATGCGGGCTCCACAGACCTCTGTTGTAGGAGAAAGGAAATTCGGTTGGATCTGCTTTGCTAAGAGAGATAAAAAGCATGTCTGAGTTGAAAGGCATAATGGTAGTATTAAAAAAGAGGGAGAGAGAGAAATAGAAAGGATGCTCAGCACCAGAATTAAATGAAAAATCTGCATTGGCTCTGTAGCTTGGTGAAAATAACCCTGTTAAAAATCTAAATCCTGTAATTTACATGGTGCATGATTTTTATTCAGATTATTACTAAAAGGGCAGCTGAAGAACAAGGCGTTCGTCAATCCCTCTTCCTTTCCTTTTATCTCCAGGAAGATTTATTTCCACGCTGGCCTTTCTTCTTCTTGTTGTTTTGTTTTGCTAAGAGAAACTTTTCCCTATTAATGCTACTAAGAAATAAGGATGAAGCCCCCCCCCCCCAAACTCCACCACCACCACCACTCTTTCAGGCACAAAAGGAGATGGCTTTCAAGAGATTATTTTACATATTTACATATTTTACCTTAAGCATTTTGTAGTTGCTGCCTACTGGTGAATCTATCAGATTTTTACACACACTTTCAAAATGAAGCTTCTTTTTTTTTTTTAGCTTTTGAGTCCTGCTGCAAAGGAAGGAAATGAATTCTAAGGCTTTTTTTTTTTCTCCACTTCATTTTCACATCCTCACATTTCCTTATTTCACATGATTTGAAACAAAAAAACCGCCCGTAGCGGTCTTTTTCCTTTCTCAAGAGCAGAGTGAATGTGACTTTTCTAAGGGGGTCAGAGGATGCCCCAAAGGCCTGTGGGTGTAGCTGGACGTCTGCCTGCTTTCAGCTTAACTGAGGGGCTTGTCAGAGTTTGCATCTCCTCGGAAACCCGCCTCGGGGGTCCCTCTGGCCAGGAGCGGGAGACGGAGGCAGCACCGCCAATCCCACGCTGGCTCTTTCCCACTGACATCAAATCCTGAGCTCTTAAGCATTAATCCCACACAAAGACAGCCCTTCATTCTGGTGCCAGTTGGAAATTGGATAGAAGTAATGACCTCAGTTTTGGTGGCAGGGGAGAAAAATGTAAGATAACCTCCCACCAAAAAGGAGGGGAGAGTGGCCCTTCCACGCTTTCCTCTTTTGAGATTGCAGAGTGGTGGTACGTCTGCAGATGTTTGTAAGGTGGGGAATGGTGATTCGTGGCTAAGGAATAGCCCCCCCACCACACAAAAAAATTAAAATTAAACGAAAGCCTCTTTCTTCTGTTGCTCTAAGGTTCCCAAGCAGACAAAGGCTTTCTTAGAAATGTGTAGCCCTCAAAACGGCATAGGAGTCAACAAAGAGAAGCTGAGGTCCTAAATCTCAAAGAAATGGAGCATCCCTTGACACTCACAGAGTTGCCCAATGATTGCGCAACGCGGCCTCATCAATGAATTGGGACGCCGTGCAACTGAGTATGTATCCCTGATGCAGGAGGGGGACCTCCGTGCACATGTCTTCCATTGGCATCCCTCCCAACACTCACCCTGGATTGTTGCAATCAATCAATCAATCAATCAATCAATCAATCAATCAATCAATCAATTGTGCAACAGCCCCTGCATGCACAGTGTGCAATGTGCAATGGCATAGCATTCACAATTTCACTCCCACAACCTTGAATTGAGTATGGATGTTCTGCTGCTTCCAAAGGAAAGTTACTCATGCGGAAGACACTCAATAGGGTCCTAGTAGGAAACTTTTGCCAGGAAGCATTTTTTCCCCTTCCGATTTTCCCTTCTGCCCCACCCCTGAACAGTTACGTACCACTTCCACCATCTATTTTTTAAAAAAATTGCACTGGTTGCCAATACACTTCCGGTCTGAATTCAACATGTGGGTGTGTCCGTGTGTATGTGCCTCCAAGTCACCTGTTAACTTAGGGTGGCCCCATGAATTTCACAGGGTTTTCTTAGCCAAGGAGTCCACAGAGAGGGTTTGCCAGTTCCTTCCTTTGAAATATAGCCTACAGCACCTGGTATTTGTTGGTGGTCTTGAAGGGGTTGCTTAAGTAGAAACTGCTTGCTTAAGTAGAAAAATAGAGAAAAATAAGTCAGGTAGGTGCGTCTCTTATCTTATCGAGGGCTTAGGTATGTGGCTTAGCAATGCCTGGAATATAGGGAGTTTGGGAGTCGATGCGACCCAGGGAGAATACTCCCTGGTGCAGAGACACTTCATTTTTGAAACTGTGATGCATCATTTCGAAACTTAAACTTTTGTAACCTGTACCCTTTTCACATATGGTAATCATTCCCTGTGCCTGTTTTTTCAAAACGTATAAATGTATGCTGAAACCTAAAACGGGGCTCTCAGTCTTTTGGAAGTTCATTCCACCGAGATCCCGGCGCAGTAAAATAAACTTTGTTTTCTGATCTGCTGGTCTCAGTTCTCTGGCTTACCACAACAGTCTTCCATCCAAGTACCAACCAGGGCCATTTCCGCACTAGACTGTTAATAGCGCTATGATTCCACTTGCAACATCCTCTGGAATCCTGGGGTTTGCAGTTTCGGGAGGGGCCGGCCGGCCCCTCCCGAAACTGCAAACCCCAGGATTCCAGAGGATGTTGCAAGTGGAATCATAGCGCTATTAACAGTCTAGTGCGGAAATGGCCCAGGACTGACCTTGCTCAGCATCCCCAGTCAGATGGCATCTGGTGCCTGCTAACAACATTTAAAGCCCCAAATAGCTTGGGATCTTGATTCTTGAAGAGCCACATTCCCCTATATGAGGACCGAGGTCTGTTGGAGGTATCTGCCTGTGCTTTCCAACAATGAGAGCCACGGCGGTATGGTGGGAAGCAGGAGAGGGCCTTCTTTGCCGTGGCACCCCCGTTACGGAATGCCCTCCCCTTGGAGGTCCAGTTGGCTCCAACATCGCTGTCGTCGTCCAGCTGCCAGGCAGAAACGCAAGTATTCACCGGAAGCCTTCTGGGGCCTTAGCGGTTCTACAAATCCCTCGCATGCACGTGGTTTTAAATCATTTTAAACTATTTCAACCACGCTTTAACACATTAAATTTACTACATTTTAATTTTTTTTAAAAAAAATCAGCCAGGTATGCCACCTTGAGAAGGCAGGATATAAACGTTTTAATTAATAAATTTGCTAAAATAATAACTAAGGGGCAACGTCTGCATCAGTTGTCTAAACAACAGGGAAAGATTGATAAACATGGGTGCAACTTGGGTTATTTGTCTTTATTCCGAGCAGGCCGGTCAGGAAAAACAACAATAACAACAACTCCTCTTCCCCAGCAGGCAGGACCAACATTGCAGGAAATGCTTCTCTTGTTGGCACAACCAGTGACGTCTGTGTGTTTCCAAGAACCGGAATGAATTAACTTTTCTGTTCCTCCCTTTTCACCTTAGGGTTTTGCACCAGAAGCCACATGCAAACTCTTCTTTCATTAGGATAATAAATAGGCTTGGATCCAGAGATGATATCTGCAGGACGCAGTCTGGAAAAAAAAAAAAGGTGTCTCTAAAGCACAGTGAGACAGGGAAATGAAAAAAAGAGAAGCCAGCCCTTTTCTCATAGCATTTCATGGGTGTGTATCCACACTGCACGGTTGCTGCAGCTTCATACCACTTCAGCTGCCGTGGTTTCAGCCTCGGCCTCCTGGCTCCAGCAAGCGATGGGTGAGTCAGGCTCAATTGGGAGTCAGAATGAGAGTCCGAATGAGGAGATGGGTGAGCCGTGAGGTCTCAAACGTGCCGTAGTTGCTCAGGAAGAACAAAGCCAAGGAACTAGAAAGACGCTTTATAGCCAGTCCAAGGCTTGGGAATCCAAGAAAGCCAAACACACTTAAGATTGTTTGATCAGCTGTCAGCAACGAGGACTCTTTTGCTGCTGGGAGATTTATAGCTGCCCGACCTGGGTAGCTAGGTGGCTCATTGCTTGCCATCGGGTATTTAGGTCCATGCATGGGGTGTTGGATCCTTGCCTGCTCCTTTTTGCCTTGTGCAAAGGAAAGGGGCCTCTCTCCTCAGCATCCACTTGCTGAGCTTGAAGTGGGGCCTCATCGTCCACGAGAGTCTGTACTCTCGACTGCTCAAGCTCTTGCAAGGGACTCTCTTCTGCCGCTGTATTCCTCGGGTCCCACAGGATAAGTTAGGAAGCTGTAGAATTCTGGGATCTGTAGTTTGAAGAGGGACTTGCACTTCTCTCTGCAATGCCTCCCCAGATTACAAATCCCAGGATTCCATAGTACGGAGACATTGCTGCAAAAGTGGTCTCACGCTGCTACGATTGCCCAACGTGGATACATCTAGAGTCAACATCCTTCGTCTCTTCCATCAGCATCTCTTTCACCTCTCAGAGATGAAAGAGATGCAGTCCATGCACAACATGCTAAAATCAATCAATCGGTCAATCATAAATTGTATTATTAATATTAATCAATATGCTGCCTTTCTCCTAGCGCAAGACCAAAGGTGGCTAACAACATGGCTAAAACCAGAAAATTGTAGCTTTGCTGAATTGCAAGTCGTACACCAACAATGGCCAAAGGCACGTGGACGGTAAAAGCAACAGCCTGGACTGACCCTTGCTAGTCTCTAAGGCTGCTTTGGCCATTGTGTGAAATGCTGCAGTGTCACTGAAGTTCATAGATTTCCGCTTGTTGCAAAAAAAAGGGCCGTCTAGCGGTTGGCAGGGCTACCATGATGTCACGCAATATCCACAATTATTGCAACTCTTGGGAGTAAAACGTGACTGTGAAGAGCATACGGAGGGTGGTTGGTGAGAAGTGTTGGAAGGCAAGGAACGCTGATTTCTGAAGGAATGAACCTCTCTTTCTTTTTGGGTACAATTAAAAGCCAAATGAAAAGCCTATAGAAGAGGGGAGAGGAAATGGCATCATCGAAAGGACCGGTGCTTTTGCTGTCAGTGTTGTTACAGGTCCCACTCCTTGGGAGTCCCAGTATTTGGGAGAATATCTGCCTTTCCTCGGCAACAGAACCAAATACGATACAAGCGCTGGGGAACGGCAGAAGGACAGCTCAAAGGGGACATTTGACCCAATCCAAGAACATCCCCTCTCGCCCATCATCATCAGGACATGTTCCAGGTGCTCATGTTACAGAAGGAGAGTGTCTTTTTCGGGGAGCGTAGCCATGGCTGCCACACCCTGTTATGCTTTGGGCAGACATGGAATCCTGCGTTGAGTTCTGGACACCACGGTTCAAGAGGGCTCTCAGCAAGCTGGAATAGATCCAGACGAGACAGGCCCAAATGGTGAAAGATCTGGAAACCATGAAGCCCCATGAGGGACAGTTTGGAGAACTGCATACGCTTAGCATGGAGAAGAAAAGACCGAGGGGGCAGAAACCTGGCAGCCATCTTTAAATATCTGACATGATGTCGTATTGAAGATGGAGAGAAGTTTTTTTTTTCCTGGTGCTCCAGAGTCTAAAGCATGAATCTCTGGATTCAAATGACAAGAAAAGGGATTCCACCTAAGACGGTGGAATAGATTGCCTTGCAGGTGGTACACTTTCCTTCTTTGGGGTGTGTGTGTGTCTTTGAGCAGAGGTTGGGTGGCCGTCTCTTAGAAGTACTGTAGTTGTGTATTCCTGGATGGCAGGTGGCTGGACTGGATGGCCCTTGCAGTATCTTCCGGAGCTGCGATTCTATGATTCTAAGCCTTGATCGTGCCCTGTAACCCTTGTGTTGAACAGCTGTGTTGCACACCCAAATGTGCACCCGAGGCACATTCAGTGCATGTGTGTATGCCCGAGAGCACCACAAACGCAACTCTTCTTCTACAATCTTGAACCAAATTTGGACATTCTGCATTGCACAGAAATGTTCAACTGCTTCTGTAGGTGTCTGCAGTGTGCTGGTCATTCTATTCAGTGTGAAAGAAACTGGAGTCTTCAGCTTTCTGTCATCCTCAATTCAGTGTGTACCTTTGGGGGCAGAACGAGGGCGTTGCCCCTGAAAATACGAATTCTGGTCCCCCATGCCATTTTCCTTCAGCCCGTAACCTTCCAGCATTGTTGTAACGGAAGACCTCCACGGAGCATCTAGAAAAAGTGTTTAGACGTCCAAAGAGAAGGGCCAGGCAAAACCCTGAGGCAAATAGGAGGTTCCTAGGCATGGACAGTTTTCCATATCTCCCCCCTCTGCGTCGCTAGTTTGAGGACCAAAGGAAAATTTTCACTGGAGGGGTCAACATTCTTATTTCGGAGGAATAACACCCTCTTGTTCCTCTGGAGTTACGCCATTGCAGCAGTTTCTTTTTTTAAAAAAAGTCAGTTGTCAATGATATCTTAACAGTTTTGCAGAATATAATTTGAAACCTTAGCTGGTGTCAGAGGTCAAAAAGAAAAGACCCTCCCCCCCGCCTTTAATTAGCCATTGTTCCACTTTCATCCCTCCGAGTAATCTCAGAGCCATAAGTATTGTTAAGAGCCTCATGTCAGCCTGTCATCAAATTAAGGAAGGAAAGGATGAGAAAGGAGACACACTAAATTACAACTTCATGCAAAAACAGGCCATTTCATGCAAAATAATTTTTTCCCCCTCTCTCCGTCTTTTGCAGTGTGGAGGAAATGAGATTGTTCGGAGTGGGCTTTTTCCCCTCTCTGCTTTTAGAAGTTAGAAGCAAATCTCTTTCTTTCTCCTCATCTCTCTCTCTCCTTTTTTTTGTGATCGTTCTTCTTCTTCTTCTTTTTTTTTTAAAAAAATACGTCTCCCCCCAGTTGAGGAGTATGGATCAGAAACTCACAAGGAAAAACTGATGCCCTTTCCTGCAGCGAAATTAACCGGAATCACGTGGAAAACAATCTGAGCCTTGTATGAAAAGGGGAGCCATTAAAATTAGCCCCGAGCGATGGACTGCACCCAATATCACTAGAACAGCTCACGCTGCAGATGTGGAGGCTTGGCTCTGAGGCACACGGAGCTGTGTTGTATAGCTACAATTAAAATCAACTCCTCTGCCAAAAAATAGAAAGGGAGGAGGGCAGAAGGAGAACATCAAAGACAGATTGAAATGTGTAGTTAGTAATAAGAGTGGTCTCCTCTTGAACCGGGCCCCGCAGCCATTCCAGGCCCCCTTGTTAATGAGAAATTTTGACCTCTGGTTTGTAAGTTAAACTTGTAATCCCAGCTAATGAAGTAAATCAATCCCAACTTCAGCTTGTGGTGTCCATTTTTCTTTGCTGGCTGGGGTCTGGGAGCTTAGCATCCAGATCTGCAGAACAGGAGAGGGAATGAGAGAGAGAAGAGGGAGGGAAGGAAGGAAGGAGGACAGTTGTTTTCACGCTCTTGCTTGCCTCCTCCCGTTTTGCCAGTGTTTTAGGCTAGCAACGAATGTGGTGTCAACGTGCCTTTCCAAAGACCTTTTTTAATAGATGGACAGTGTTAATCAAGTGTAAATATAATCTGATTTATTTATTTGTCTTTCTGTCTTACTCTGTCCCCAGGGCTGGTTCAAAGCAAAACTGGATCCCAGGAACTCCAGGTTTAAGAGGGAAATAATATTGCTGCCCCGAAGACTGCTTTATTTATGCTTTACCAAGCAAACCTAAATCTCTCTCTCTTTTTTACTCCTAAGTCCATTTTATTGAATAAATATCCTTAGCTTTGTCCCTCCAGTTTCCACTTGGTCATGCTCAGAAGAAATTTTTAAATGACCCGCACTGTGGTATAATTTTGTTCTAAGCTGTCTGCTAACCAACACCTGGCAACCTTATATTACTAGCCTACAGCTCCCAGAATTCTTCCAACCTGGCTGGCTGAGGATGATGGGAGTTATAATACAAAGAGGCTTTGCCTTTCTTCCTCAACTCATCGCCAGAGCCTGAAGAACCACGATAGCAAGAGGTGATGTAACGTCATGGCTGGTGTCCTACACATGTACAAGTGCCCTGACATGCATGGATGTGTGTGTGTGTGTGTGTGTGTGTGTGTGTATTGGCAAAACACCATTGGTCAATCAACACCTAAGTAAATCCTATGATTTCCACCAGTCTACTCTAGCTGGGGCTAACAATAGGATTTAGACCCCCTACCCCATTGGTGTTGTGGTTGGAATGTTGGGTTAGGTGGACTCCAGGAGAACAGGATTTGAATCCTCACTCAGCCATGAAAACTGACTGGATAGTCTTGGGCAAGTCACACTCTCTCAGCCTCAGAGGAAGGCAATGGAAAACCTCCTCCGAAGAAATGTGACTAAGAAAACCACAGGAAAAGGTCACCCTAAGTTGGTGCCAATATGAACATAGATAGAAAAAACAAACACGTGGAAGTAAAAGAATCATAGAATCCTAGAGTTGGAAGATACCACACGGGCCATCCAGTCCAACCCTCTTCCGCCATGCAGAAACACACCATCAAAGCATTTCCAACAGACAGCCATCCAGCCTCTGCTTAAAAACCTCCAAAAAAGGAGACTCCACCACACTTCCAGGCGGTGCAATCCATTGTCAATCTACTCTTACTCTCAGGCGGTTCTTCCTAATGTTTAGTGGAATCTTTTTTCCTGAAGTTTGAAGCCACTGCTCCATAGTGTCCTAGTCTCTGGAGCAGCAGAAAACAAGCTGGTTCCATCTTCCATACGACATCCCTTCAGATATTTAAACGTGGCTATCATAGCGTCATCTCGTAGCCTTCTAAACTTCATTCTTTTATGGAGATCTAGTAGTCGGGATGGCTTCCAGTCACAGTGGGACATATGCAGTGCATGGTTGCGTAAGCAGAGTTCCACAAAGTGTCGCCATTTCACAAGGGAACTCAATGTTATTGCTAGTCCTGGCTAGAGCCGAGCCATCAAACCCATTGGATTTGCTTCCGTGTTGACTCACAACTCAGCAATTGATTCAACGGGTCTCCTGCAAGTGGGAGAAACCAACACCATTCCAGCCGTGAAGATGGGCATTTTTGGTTGGTGGTTAACCCTTCATCAGTGACTTCAATGCATCGCTTGATTCCCTGGCATCGCAAAAACAACCTCTGAGCATTATTCCCCGTTGCCTGATGGGACAAGGCAGAGGCGCATTGGCAAAAATGCCACCAACTGAACCATGTTGGTCTTCAGCAGAAGGAAGATGCAACACAACCATTGTGTAGCTACGTGATTGTGGGTTTACAGCAATGCAAAGACAATGGTAGGATCTTGGCTACCATTGTTCTTCCACGTTCCTTTTATTTCCCCCATCCCACGTTCAATAAAACCTTCGGGCCTTTAAAACTCTACGCCAGGATTAATTCTACTCCTAATTGCGGCACACTATAAATGGGAGTTTACAATAACCTACTTTTTTTGCACTCAATTTGAGAGAAGCTAGGTTAATACTGACAACAAGTGGAAAAAGCACAGCAGTGGCTCTATTCACAAATGATATACCTTGGTATATGGGGAGTCCCGTTGCGAAGAACTTCACAAATAATCATGGTTTATTAGCTGCACAGTCTTTTCTCCTTTGTTTCTATTCATTTAATTTAAAGTGAAGCAACTCAGCATGCAAAACTAAAATTAGCTGCAAAGGAGAGGGGGAAGAAAGGTGGAAGCGAATAAACAGGAAAATCCATTAGAGGCGATGGATTATTGGATCCCTCGCTATTCCTCAGATGACGGCCTATTAAAAGTGGTAATGCTTACCTCCGGCGTCGCCTCCGGCTCCGAAATAAGGCCAAAGCAGGCATATTTCTCATGCATCAGACAGAAGAATTAAATAGACCAATGTTCCCTAAAAGAATGAAGTACATCTCTTTCTGACGTTCATCTTGGGCAAAAATTCATTGATCTCAGTATGTCCCTTGGCAATTATAAAATATTAAATCCAAGTCACACTTTTCTCGTTGGCTTAATTTTTTTTCTCTATTCAGAGCTTTCTATTTGATCAATCTTAACAAGTTAGGAATAACATCGAACCATAAAATAAAATTTAAAAACCTGGAGAGTTAAAAACATGTGTTCGTTTGACAATTTTTTTTCTTTCGTTTTTATGCTTTATAGGCTGTTTCACTGCTTTTAAAATAAATGCATGCCAAGTTGAAAATAATGTTAAAATCTGTTCCTGGATCTATTTTAATGAGTGCTCATGGACCAATAAAAAAACTCCTTTGAACCTGATTATAGGAGGTACAAATTATATTTTACAAAAAAAAAAAAAAGCCTTTTTAACTAGTAAATCCATCGCCTCTAATGGATTTAATTTTTTAAATTCCTAGGACATTCTCTTTTACCTGCTGCTCAGACCAATATTCTTCTCTGTCACTGTATTGCTGGACTGGACTTACATCTTCATTCATTTAAAGTTAATTAAAAATTCATGGAAAATGAGATTATAGAAATATTTTTGTGGAAACAGAAAACAATTTAGGTGATTTTCACAAAGAATCTTAAAAATCCACTATGTTATTTCAGGCTGGCATCTTGTTTTCAAGCACTTGACAGTTCCACGCACTCCGTGTCCACTTCTAGCTGTTAGGAGAGCAAAAGTTGTGATAATAAAAATAGTAGGAACCAAATTTTCATGGGACCAGGTGCGTGGAGGAAAGCTATTCTTGGTGCTACCAGCAGAGGACGGAAACTAGGAACAAGCAGCCATTTTGAGATCAGTTATTATTAGCACTGTGCAGCTATTAAATTTGTTTTGTGCTACAGTGTTAGAATTAGGCAGTTGTTCTCCAATTTTCTTCTCATTATTATTTAGCAAAGTTTGAGAAATATCATGATGGAGTCCAGCATCTTCTGATGGTATTCATACGTGCCCACTCCCTTTCCTGAATCCGTGCTACTGTAGACCCTGATTCTTTGAACAACAGACCATGACAGGCTACAAACATCCTTTGGCATCTGCTCCGTTTGTAAAAGTATTTGATCCTGCAACTTCGGGAACTGCAGAAACAGAAGCCCGGCTGCAAATATTTCTTGGATGTGTGGGTCACAAGATTCTGGCCAAAGTAACTTATTGCCTGAACCCTAGTGTCAGGCCCAACTAGAGTAAACCCATTGAACCAGTGGGTGTTGCCAATGTGATGTCATATCGAAGAGGGAACAGGCTTGTTTTCTGCTGGGACAAGGAGCAATGGATTCAAACTAGAGGAAAAGAAATTCCACCTGAACCTCAGGAAGAACTTCCTGACAGTCAGAGCTGTCTGGCAGTGGAAGATGCTGCCTCGGAGTGTGGCGGAGTCTCCTTCTTTGGAGGTTTTTCAGGATAGACTGCATGGCCATCCGTCAAAGGGGGTGCTTTGATGGTGCCTTCCTACATGGCAGAGTGGGGTTGGACTCAGTGGCCCCTGTGGTCTCTTCCAACTCTATGATTCTATGAGTCTATAATTCTGTGTTGAAACTATTTCTGAGGTCAGTTCAGAGGTCTGCTGGGATGGTAATTTTTGAAGCTCTGAAGAGTTAAGGGCCTGTCTGTCTGGCAGAATTGATGTTCCCCTACATTCTTGTGCAGTTTCCAAGAGGTTCCCCAAGTGTGACCTACCATAACAGTGCCATGAATGATAGTGGAGAAAGATGTTCCCTTGGTTTTATAGACATGTTTCTGTTACTTGCGTTGATTCCACCAGCGATGACCAGTGGCGTCCATCTCAGTGATTTGGGGAATCCATGCTAACTAAAGGAACTATCCAAGGTGCTGAATAGGGTTCAGCACTTCCTTGGGTAGTTCTTTCAGTTCTGGACTAATACCCAGAGCAGATCCATTGCCCCACTGACATTGTGGCCACCAGCCACCACTGGCATCCATGTAGATCTTGCATCTGGTGGCCTTGAGAGACCTCTCCTCTTCTTTTACTTTGCCCAGTTCCCTCGGTCAGTCACCATGTCTTGTGATAACAACACAGCATGTAGCTTCTAACAGCCAAGAGCAGGAGGACCTCCGTCATTGTTTTAATCGCCCTTCCTGTCTGCAGCATCTCACCTCTACCTGGGGATGCTCTCTTCTCTGTGTGATTCGGAACCCTGGAAAATCAGAAGAGAGACAGTTTATCTAAGTTACATTTTTGGCAGGAAACAGCTCCCAAAATCTGCCAGCCATGGAGGGGATTCAGGGTATTGTCACCTACGGTTGCTTGCTGTTAACTTGGCTTTGATTCATGGTGACCCTTTGGGTGAAAGAGTTCCGAGAGACTCTGGCCATTTCCGCACTAGACTGTTATAGCGCTATTATTCCACTTTCGACATCCTATGGAGTCCTGGGGTTTGCAGTTCAGGGAAGGGCCATTGAGGCTCTCATTGGTTCTTACACATGCGCAAGTTCCTCTACAGAAGAAGCTGGACATTTCAATTTATTTATTTAGAGGAATATTTATGGGACATGGGATTTCAGATCTGGGTACTGAAAAAACAGTAGACAATTCAAAACAATTCCGGGTTAAAATGATAAAACAGCTTAAATGGGATAAAAAGACACATTAAACATGAAAACAAGTTAAAGTAGTGTTAAAAGCTGTAACAAGAGCAGCTCCACGTTGAGCACATTGCAGTAATCTAAGTGGGAGGTTAGCAGTGTGTGGACTTTTGCCTAATGTGCAGTGTTCGCATTCAGTTCACAGTTTTAGAAGTGGAATTGTGCACGAGGTGGCGTTGTATACGCGAATGTGCATTTGGCTGTGTGCTCAATGGCACATTGGGTTGGCCTATGTTGCCATCCATTGCAAGCAAATCAACTCCTAATTCCACATATGGATATTTGAGCCACGCAGCCCTGATTTCAGTCCAGATTTCTTGACGCCACTGCGATTTAAGGAAATCTCACTACGTGACAATTGCCACTGTTGTGCAGTAACTGGACATTGTTCTCATCTCGTTGGTCATAATGGCTCTCACAACCTCAGGCCGTGGCTGCACATTGAGGGGCCCAGCTAGAGTTTGAGAAGGATATTATGGCCTCACTGTTTTCTATTAGGCTATGGCAACTGTGTTTGCTTTGTGTTCCTTAGCATTCTAAGCCATCCTCAAAAACCTTTTGCTCGGAGCAACATCTCTTGTGTTCTGGGAGTCTGCAAACATTGCCCGGTTGGAGAAATAATTGAGGGTCGGAATCACAAAAAAAGCTTCAGCCACAATAGTGGCATCTCTTCAAATGACACGGAATCAGTTTGATCTATCCACCAGAATTAAGAATTTTCCAGTTATTGTGATATTACGCACATCAATGGCAATGGGAGTCAGAACTGTAGCATCTATGTTCTGTACATGATATTCTGTTTGAGAAAAATAATACTGCCAGCTCTGCAAGGTATTTTATTGTGCAGGATGTGAAATGGCATTTGTGCTGGTAGCCCTATGCAAAGAACCTTTTTAACTACTCACTTAATTTAAAAAGCTTTAGCATGGCTAGTTACCATAGCGCTGACCCGACTGTAACCTCTCTCCTGTACCTGGGTATTTCTGATCTGTAGCATTAGCATCCAGAATTGTTCCTTCCCTGGGAGTTTCAGCAGCTAAATAAGTTGCAGCCCCTTCAGCTATTCTCATAAAAAATTTGCTTCCAGACAACATGGTCTGTTTATTGTGTAATAATCGAAATGGCACTAAATTGGAATGATTGCCAAACACTTAGGAATTGCATTAACCACTTAGCGACTAAACTCATTTCTAGTTTTCTCTGCTTTCCTCCTCCAGTGCTGGGTTTTTATTATTATGGTTTTTCCTTTTTACTTTCTGCTTCTCCTTTGGTTCCAAGAAGGGGAGAATATTTTAGCGGTTTCTCTTACACTGTCTCTTCTATATTGTGACTTCTAGTCAATCGGTAGTGACTATTGCTCAGAATTTCTCAGAGGTTTTTTGTCCCCCCAAGATCTATGAAACAAAAGCAATGTGTTTTATCCTTGGCATTACTCTCTCTCTCTCTCTCTCTCTCTCTCAATCTCTCTCTGTGGGTTCTGGTGGAGAGAGGAGCAGAGAATGTGTGTGTCTGTATACTAGAATTGCCACACCGAATAGGGGACAGGAGTCCTGTAGCTTTAATGTTTAAGAGATCGTGGATCAGAGTGTCTGTGTGCATGTGTGAACTCTATTCTTGCAGCTCAGGGGTGGGCGTACTGCAATCTGGGGGCCACATGCAACTCCTGGACCCTACTTATGTGACCTCACCCATCCTCCAAAGCCCCCAGTACCCATCAAATTTTTTTGTAAAAGTGCAATTTTTGGAAATTTGTGCACCCCAGTCAGAACCCCTTACCCAAATGCATGAAAACAACAAACACTCCAGAACCCTGTACTACCCTGGATGCCTCTGTTTTCCTCTGCGGTCCTTGTCAAAATGGCGACCGGAAGGAAGAGGGACTGCAGAGGAAACCCAGAGCTATTTCGGCTTCCTGTAGGGTGTCTGTATGGCCTGCAGTTTGGCTCTCCCTTTTTGTGTGTCTCCAAGTTGACTCCAGCTTAGGACAACCTTCAGGCAACCCTGTCATGGGGGTTTGTAAGCAAGATTTATTCAGAGGAGGTTGGACCATTTCCTTCCTCTGAGGCTGAGATAGTGAGATTTGCCCAAGGTCACCCAATGGGTTTTTGTGCCTGATTGGGGATTCCAGCCCTATCTCCCCGTGTCCCAGCTGAACACTCAAACCATTGCACGATGCTGGCTCCATATCTCCAGCATGCATGGTAACATTTTCCAGAATTTTGAGAGTCAACTCTGGGTAAAGGTCAACTCCTGGCGGGGTGCACCTACAGCATTCCAGTCGTGGCTGCTCCCCAAAGAATTCCTGGTTTGTTGGTTTGTTTGTTTCTATTTTTTAGCATTTTTTTGGTGCATATTTCTCTACCTTAGACATGCCACCCTGTTTGGAAAAAAGTAAAGGGGGAAATCTCCATTTGTAGGAGGAAAGCCATCAGTGTTCTTTGCACTAGCTAGATCTTTCATCTTTCACTGCAGGCCATATGTTCCCGTCTTCTCCATTCCACTCCTGCCCCAGGCCCCCAAATTAAATGGAATGGGGCAAGCGGCATTGAGCCCGGGGTGCAACCAGCTTGACCTGTGGGGACATGTGGAAGGCAGAACCTGCCCCATCTGTGGTCCTCCAAAGTGTTCTCCAAAGCACCCCAGAGGTGTTATCTCATTAAGCCATGATATGATGACCCCTGTTGGAGTTATTATCCCCTACAAGCGCAGGTGGTGGTGTCCTGTGGTTGAGAGAGTGTGACACGCCTATAACAACCTAATATGTTTATGGCAAATGCAGGACTTGAATCAAAGGCCTTCCCATTCATATCCTATTGTCCTAGTGTACCAGCTCCACTTAAAGAAAATTAACATACTAGTAAATATTTTTCCCTAGAAATTTGTTGCTATCCCCCCTTCCTTCCTTCCTTCTGTTCTCTTTCCTCTTCTTCTGCTTCCTTTTCCTACTTCCCACTCTCCACCCTCTTCTCCTCCTCCTTCCTCCTCTTTCTCTTCTTCCTCCTCTTCCTTTTCTTTCTCTTCCACCCCTCCTTTCTCCTCTTTCCCCTTTTTTCTCTTGCCTCCTGCCTTCCCCTCATCTCTATACAAGGTCACCACTCTGGATGAGCCTAAAACCTCCTCTTCTTTCTGGAAGACCTTGATTTGGCCTCCTCCAATGAGCATGCAAAGTTGATTCATAAAGCCAAAAATATTGAGACGCAAACACACCCAGCAAGACGCGAGGCCTCTCTCTTCTGTGTTTTTTTATTTGCGCGCAAGAGAAACCACACATAAGCAAGCAAGCAGGCAGGCAGGCATGGCTGTTTTCTTGTCTTCTTCTTAAACCATTTCGAAATCCTCCTGCTCAGCTCAAAGAGAGAGGGGAAAAATTAAAGAAAAAAAAGGGAAGGGGGGCACCCTAAAAACCAACAGGGAAGCTGCCGTGAGAGGCAGCCAGGTAAGGAAGAGTTAACCCGAAATGGAGTGGGGATGCCGGCGGGCAGGAGTGCTTCAGAACAGAGCCGTGTTCGTGCGAAGGCAAGTCATTTCCCGAAACACTGCAGACACATGGCCCCCGGCAGTCTAAAACCTTTGGAGACCAAAATGGCTCGCAGGAGTTAGAAGTAATAAGGTGTTTCCCCCCCTGCTTTCTCCTTCACTGAAATTCTGTAAGGTTGCTGTACATTACCAAAGAACAATGCGCCTGGTATTTTGGGTGCCTGTGTGTGTGTGTGCTGTGCATCCATGAGCCTGTTTGTGCTTTATGTGGGCATTAAGATCCATTACAATTTTGACATTTTTAAGATTGGTGATCCTGGAGTTGGGTGTTAAATGGAAGTTGTTTGCTTTGGAATTTAATTCTTTCATTTTTCAACTGGGTGGGAGGGAGGGAGGGAAGAGGGGAAGGGAGACAGCTTACAGAACGAGGCCAGGATTTAACGTTTGGATTTGCGATGGCGAAAAACTCACCCTTCTCCTTTGAATAATATTCCCAAATCAGTCAGATAATCTCTGATACACTGTGTGTGCGTGTTTTGAAAGGTACACTACATCTGCTTTCTGTAATGCGTTCCTTCCATGATACCATTTGAACAATTATCTATCCGGCGTTTCTTGAACCTAATACAGGCTGCTAGTGATTACGATAACTCTATATGTCTGCAGCAGCTACATAAACACCACATCAAATAAATGACTGCAGCCTTGCGATTAGGCCCCGGGCGATCCAAAGGACATCTGTTAACTCTTTTTCAAATGCTCTGTCCCTTTTCTCTGGTTCCCAACATTTCTGTTGTTAATTACTACTTGAAATATACGAAATAGCTGCAGAGATGTGCCCAGGATGCAAGGGGGGGGGGATCAGCTTTTGAGGCACTCGTCCCGTCGTCCCCGTGCCAAATTTCTCAGCACGTTATTTGGAAGTAAATTCCATTCCTTTTGAGCTAGGTAAATTGGTGTGAGACAGTTTTGTCCTGACACAAGAGGGAGAAGGAGAGAGGCAGCAGTCTCTAGCAGTGCTAATTGCAGTGAATAGCTACACCCATGTGTTTTTCATCTTTTTGAATGGCATGAGTTAGGTGTGTTGCATCCAAATGACAGAAAAAATGGTGCCGTTGACATTGATGGGCATTTTTTCATGCGTATAGAATCATAGAATCATAGAAATGTAGAGTTGGAAGAGACCCCAGGGGCCATCCAGTCCAACCCCCTGCCATGCAGGAATACCCTCAAAGCACTCCCGACAGATGGCTGTCCAGCCTCTGCTTAAAAACCTCCACGGAAGGAGACTCCACCACACTCCATGGAGGCAGCAGAGTCCACTGCCGGACAGCCCTGACCGTCAGGAAGTTCTTCCTGAGGTTCAGGTGGAATCTCCTTTCCTGCAGCTTGAATCTGTTGCTCCTTGTCCTGGTCTCTGGAGCGCCAGAAAACAAGCCCTCTCCCTCCTCTACATGGCATCCCTTCAAATATTTAAACATGGTTATCATGTCCCCTCTTAACCTTCTCTTCCGCAGACTAAACATACCCAGCTCTCTAAGTCTATCCTCATAGGGCGTGGCTTCCAGGCCCCTCACCATTTTGGTCGCCCTCCTCTGGACCTGCTCCAGCCTGACCATGTCCTTCTTGAATTGGGGTGCCCAGAACTGGACACAGTATTCAAGATGAGGTCTAAGCAAAGCAGAGTAGAGTGGTACCAGTACCTCCCTAGATCTGGACACCATACTCCTATTGATGCAGCCGAGAATCGCGTTGGCTTTCTTGGCTGCCGCATCACACTGCCGACTCGTGTTCAGCTTGTGGTCTATTAAGACTCCTGGATCCCTTTCACACGTACTGCCATCCAACCACGTGTCCCCCATCCTATATTTCTGCATTCCATTTTTTCTACCTAAGTGTAGGACCTTACACTTCTCTCTGTTGAATTTCATTTTGTTAGCTTTGGCCCAGCTCCCCAATCTATCCAGGTCATTCTGAATTTTGATCCTGTCCTCTGGCGTATTAGCCACCCCTCCCAATTTGGTGTCTTGGGGAGGTGAGCAGGGAATTTCTGACCACTCCTTATGTCTACAACTGTTAAATAAACACCATGAACTAAATCAAACTGCAAGTCACAGCTAGAGTAGAACTGTTGAATCAATAGGTTTCACTTTTGTGTTGACCCACCGTTCCACAATTGCTTCGGTGGATCTGCTCCAGTTGGGATTAACCAACAGGATTCTGGGTTAATTCAAATTGGGATGGTTCAGAGACATGGGAGATCCCAGTTCGAGTTCCCAATGGAGGACCTCAACCTGCCTGGCCTACACAGCAAGGTTGTTGTAAGGAGAAAGTATGGAGAAGGAGAATCAAGACCATCCGTGCTTCTCCAGCTTTGTGGGTATGTGCCTTCAAGCTGCCTGTTGACTTATGGAGGCCCCATGAATTTCCTAGGGTTTTCTTAGGCAAGGGATTCTCAGGAGCGGTTTTGCCCGTTCCTTCCTCTGAAACACAGCCTCCAGCAAAAGATGCTGCATTCCAAAATCCCAAACAAAACAAAACTCCAAAATATGGAACGCTTCTGTTCCCAAGCATTTTTTTTGCACAAAGAAAGCTCAATCTGTATTTTTATCACGAACTTTAACAGTTTGCACACAATTAACGTCACCTCTGGCTTGGCCCTGACTCCATTGTCATGCGCTTTTTGCAAAACCAACTTAAAATTTATTTTTTGAAATCACACAAAGTTGTTGGTACACTCGTCCTTGGTTGTTCAGCTGGGATGGTTTTCCACCTCCTGCATTTGTGGTTCGCTGCGGTTTTGACAAGAAAGAACTTCGGCTTCTCATGATCCTGGGGGAACGAGGCCCTTTATGAAAAGATTCCCAGGCCTGCTTCCCTCACGCCTGTGAATTCTCCCTCCAGACAGGCAAAGAAAGCCTGAGGGACTTCAAGTCAGAGGGTGGGGAGGAGCCACCGGCTGGCTTTCTCCTTCTGGTCCTTATCAGCGGGAATCTTTCTCATTGCAGGTAAACTTCCCCAGCAGTTGGGCGAGGGAGGAGCAGGGAAGCTGGGCTGTTACCGGAGAGAGAGGGATAGAGACAGAGAGAGACTGACAGAGAGAACGAAGGAAAAGCAAGAAAGAAGGAAAGAAGGAGTGCTCTGGAGCCAAACTGCAGGCCCGGAAAGCACACCGGTGGCATAACTGAAAATGAAGCGCATTTCTGCACTACATAATTAGAGAACTACTATTCCACGTCCAACATCCTATGGACTCCTGGGGTTTGCAGTTTAGGGAGGGGCCTTGAGAATTCTCAGCCAGAGAGGTCTTTGGCCTCAGGAAACTACAAACCCCAGAATTCCACGGGATGTTGAAAGTGGAACAATAGCACTGTAACAATGTAATGTGGGAATGGCCAAAGATGTGCCGATTTCAGGCTTGTAGGATCTACTCCCTCATTAAAAGAATATTTTCTTATATAATTTTTATTAGTGATTTTTTCCAACTACAGAAAGAACTACCAATGCTAAAAGAAAGAAAAGAAAAAAAATCAGAAAGAAAAGAAAGAAGGATAAAACACATAGAAGTGCAGAAAAGATAGATAGATAGATAGATAGATAGATAGATAGATAGATAGATAGATAAGCAAGGAAAGATGAAGGGTGATTTCCCACTTTCTTCTCAGCAGTTGTACTCCATCCCAACATAATCAAACCTGCAAAGGACCTGTACTTAGAAAGAGTCCCAGACCTGGAAAGTTTCTTTTTGAGCTCACTGCACAGAACTCACAGCCCTTACACTGAAACAAAATGAAAAACCCACTCCTGATTTCTTCCTTTCAAAGGTGTCATTTCTGGAAGGAGTTAAAAGGGTGGGGTGGGGGAGTCATTTTGTGTGCTCCCCTTCCCATTTTGGGATCTCTGTGCTGGCCTTCTGCCTTTCTCCTGGAGATCTGCCGGGAAAGCCCGTTCACACCCTTTCTGGCCAGCTTTCCCTACAAGTGCGACTTCTCATCATGGATGCCCGTTCTTCCCAGAGGAAGGTGAGTCAGTATCTTACTTTACAAGGCATTGTTCTAACAGAGATAATGCTGCCTGCCAAGTAAAGCGGAAATGGTCCAAGTTCTTCATAGCAAAAGAAGGGTGGTAATGTTCTGTGTTGCATCATCCCTGTGCTATCTGGAGGATTCTGGGAATCATAATCCAGAAAGGGTAATAGCTCAAATTCTCTTGTTAGTCACATCTGGAGTACAGCTACTGAATTAAAAGGGATTTACCTACATGTTGAGTCACCATTCAACAATTGATTCAGGGTTCTTCTACCTTGGCTGGGATTAACCAATGTCTGCCAACTTTTCTTAGCTTTGTGCTAAGACCAGGGACTGAACCTGGATCTATACTTTTCCACTCAGCTCTGGCCCATCTCCATTCATAGAAGGTAACACACACACTGCAATGATCTTTGGAAATCCTAGGGAGAAAGATCTCATTTAAAAAGCTGGCATTCCTCTGATTTCCTAGAATTTTCACTAGCCATAGCCAGCATAGCCAATCAGCCTCCCATTAGCTTTAGCCAGTATAGCCAATCAACATCCCATCAGCCCTAGCCATCATAGCCAATCAGCAACCCATCAGCCTTAACCAACATAGCCGATCAGCATCCCATCAACCTTAGCCAGCATAACTAATCATTCCATCAGCCCTAGCCAGCGTAGCCAATCAGCATCCCATCAGCCCAAACCAGCATCGCCAACCAGCATCCTATTCACGATAGTCAACATAGCCAATAGTGAGGAATGTGGGGTTTGCATTCCAGCAGCACCTGGAGGGATAAAGGAGTCTTGCCTACCAGCCTGAACCCAATTAACTAGCTCAAAATGGAGTACACCCATCGATTCAATAAGACTTGCAGGAATATTGGCATGCCATTCAGCATCCAGTGAGTCCACTCTAGTTTGAAAAGGAAGGGTGGTCTACATCCGAGGTAAGCAAAGGGCAGTCCCCCAGATGTTGCTGAACTGCAATTCCTAGCATCCTTCACCATAGACTATGCTGTCTAAGGGCTGCTAGGAATTGCAGTTCAACACCATCTGGAGAGCCACGTGACTCCCAGCCCTGCATAATTGCCTTGGGGGACTAGATGTGGACATTGTGCAAAAACCTTTGCTCTTTGGTTAGGGAGAAAATCTACACCAGAATCAGTCACAGCACAGGAAGAAAATGCCAACAATCATAATTAAGCATCACAACCGTTTTCTTTTCCCATCAGCGTTGCTTCCCAAAATATTTTTTTGAGTGTCATCTCCTTCTCCATCAAGCACACTCAGTGAAAGTAGTCAGATAACATCACGGATTGGCCAATGTCTCCTAATGGAGCAATGAATTATGAAGCTTTGGTAATTAGATGTGTTTTGTGAAACCAGGTTTGGCTCCAGGGATGCCCAGTCTCAGAGAGCCTGTGAAACTGCATGGTGAGTAATCTTAAGCAGCAGCGAAGAAGATTTCTTCGGGAAGAAAAACCCCATTGTTGGATATTAGAAACTGAATATACAACATGTATGGGAGCACCTAACATTTCAGCCCATCATTTCATTGACCCTTGGGGGAAGCATGCTTGTTTGTATTTCACACACACACACACACACACACACACACACACACACCCATAATAATAATTGCTTTAGACCTACCTGTAAAGTTTTGGGAATTAGCTGGGCATTTCTCTTACATTAGAATAGGCCCATTGATTCAACAAGGCCAGGGTGGTATGGTTGTTTGAGCCCTGGATTACAATTCTGGAGACTAATGTTTGAATCTCTGCCCAGCCGTGGAAACCCAGTGGGTGACCTTGGGCAAGCCACACTCTCTCAGATTCAACCCCAGGTGTCATGCCCAAAGAATCTTCCTCCCAGACTGTTGGGAAGATACCTTCATCATATGACCAGCCAAAAACTGATGCCTGCAGATCACACTTTGTGATTGTAAACGAGGAGCAGCCCCAGGTGATATTGTTAAGCACAGTACATTAAGCACCAACCATAGCTGCACAGAGGGCATTATTCAGCGGAAAAAACAACAAGTCCAGCAAATGAAAAAACAAGACACAAACACACACATATACACTTTTCAAGGCAGCGGTCTTGCCCTGAGGTTCCTCCCAGGTCTGGGAATCCTAGAAGGAACATACTCGAGTGCCTCTTGGTTGCATCCATCTTCTCCCAGCTGCTGAATGGCTGTGAAAGGGGGCAAGAGGGACGGGTGATCTGTGGGTCGTGCGTGGAGGAGTCCTTGTGTGAAAGAAAGATGGCTTCCATGATGATCACTGAAGGACATAGGAAGCCGTAATTTAACATCATGCCTGCCCATTGCTCACCACAAGAGTGGCCTACAGAATCTCCCAGAGGGGTCCCCAAAAGTAACTTTTCCATGCTCTGCCCTGCAGCCCCATGAGCCACTTCCAGACCTCTTGTGAGGAGGCTGAATGCCTGCATAGAGCTTAACTGACATGTTCCAGTGTGTGTGTGTATGAACTAGACAACGTGCCAATACAACTTTTTTGGGGTTGGTCTGAGGCTTCATGATGTCAGTTAAGTCTTAGAAAAAACTGCCTTGCAGGCTGCAGTTCTGGCTTTGCTAATCGAAACGCTTTCTGTTGGCGTCTCAAGAAAACACTGAATAACAGAGTTCAACAATTCATGTGTGAAAAACTAAAATGGTAACTCCTGAGCTGATTTCTTCACACGCTGGTGAAATTTAAACCTTTTTCTTCAGCTACCATAAGGGCTGAATAATTGTAGAAGGGACAAGATAAGCACGTTCATAGAATGGCTGCACCTTATTGATCTGTTGTCAGCCTGGAGCAGCCACTCTCAACCTGACTCAGCCTAGATGCGTTGGAATACATTTCCCATCATCCCCAGCCAGTATGGACGATCACCTTGCATCTAGGTGGGCCCTTGCCCATCTTGGTACTTTCCATCATGCGCATGGCCACATTGGGTGGGGAATGAAGCATGCAGATAATGGGGTATCTAGTCCAGTGCATGTGGAGGACACCAAGATGATCAAGGTTGATCCAGATGCAGGGCACTTGGAAATACACGTCCTGATCTATACTGGAAGTGCTGTGGGGTGGGTTGCAGCCATAAAGTATGTGCTGCTGTCTGTTTCCAGCCCTTCCTTAGCACCTGATTTGATCTCCTTCTGCCTTTGGCCCTACCCACCACTGCTATGTGGACCTCAGGATCATCTCTGAGGTTGAATGTGGTCCTGAAGCTGAAAGAGAGTCCTCATCCTTGCCGTAGAGGCATCACCCTTCCGCACAGTGTTTGCATCAGTGGGGAAAGTGCTCTCTATTGAATTTATCTCTGGGCCGCCAAGGGAAGCCCTTTCTTTTTTGACTTATGGTCGCCTTTGCAGGCATAGTTCATGGTTCTAGGATTCAGTACACGCTTCTTGTTTTGCCTTTCAAAGCCCCATACAACCTAGTTCAGCCCTTATTTCTTTTTATGCACCTATTCCAGATCTGTGTTCTAGGAACTCCAGGCTTCTCACCCCGTAGCCTTTTTTACTTTCTGCCCCAAATGCTTGGAATGGCCTCCCTGAGCATCTGCAGACTGCTCCTTCCCTTGTCATTTTCAAATCTCAACTTAAAACCTTCTTGTTTTCCAAAGCAAAATGCCAAAATTTTGGAATGTTAATTTGATGCTGCTTTACAATCTTGTATGCTTTGATTATTTATATTTGTCAGTCTGCTTCATATTATATTGCAATTTTTGCATTTTATCTGGAGAATTTGTTTTAAAGTTGTATTCCATAGTTTTACACTTTTATTATTACTTCCCTCCCTCTGTTTGTGTGTATACACGTATATTTTAGATAGTACTTCTTTGGCAGGACCCACTGTTCCTGATTGTTTTACTTGTAAAGCGCCACATACATCGATGGCACCATAGAAAGAAACCATAATAATACTAAATTCTAAGAAGTCTAGTGCTGATCTGTGGCCCCACCAGCATCAATTCCTCTCTGCTTTCCGGGGTCCATTTTGCCCCAGCATCTTTCCGAGGCCTTTATGAAATGCTCCCCTCTCCAACAACAGTCTGCTGGATTTGATCCACCGGCTGGCTTGCGGAGGGGCGTGCAGCATCCAGTTTCCGAGCGAGCCCTTTTAAATCACGAGATGAGCGCTGGAATCTGGAAATGCGAAAGCCCAGGATGGTCCGTCTTCCTCCGTTTGCCTGCGGGCGTTGGAGTTGATGCTCTTCATTTGTCTTGTTTTCATAGCAACCCTCCATGACCAAGGGGCCTGGTAAAAACATGCCTTTCATTAACAACAGACTATCTCATTCAAAGGTTTCTTTCAAAGTGCTGTGCTGAAGCTACCCCAGAGTGCCTCCCAGCCCCAGCGAGATGAGTCCATCCAGCATCAACGTCTGGGGAAGACCAGACACCGGGGCCTGAATCCAGTTGCCAACTCCAACCAGAGTACTCAGCCACCGGCCAACAGGATTTACAGAAGTGCTGAATTACTAGCCAGCAGTCAGTTCAGTGAGAGCCAACATGGTGTAGTGGTTTGAGCCTTGGATTATGACTCTGCAGACCAGGGCTCGAATCTCCACTCGGCCATGGAAAGCCACTGAGTGATCTTGGGCAAGCCCCACTCTCTTAGCCTCAGAGGAAAGCAAGGGCCAACCCGGCTGTATAAATCTTGCTCTGCCCCCCAAATCCTAGAAGAGGCATGCTAGAACTTGGGTTGAAGGCACATAACAAGAGAACCAATGTGGCATAGTGGTTGGAACTAGGACTGAGAAAGATCTGGGTTCAGATTCCCAATCAACCGTGAACCCTTTGGGTAAGCTTAGGACAGTCACACTTTCTCAGTCTCAAAGAAGGCAAAGCAAACCTCTTTCTTCTTGCCAAGAAAAACCCGTAATAGGTTCTCCTTGGGGTTACCATAAGTAGGAAACAACTTCAAGGTACACAAAGACAACAAGTTGATTAAATTGGACTACTCTGGCTGGGACAAAGCACTTGGATTTAAGTCCAAAGATTTCCCCCCTGCTTCAAGAAGTTTCTTGTTTCTTTTGGCAGGGAAACCAGTCCAGTGAATGCAGAGCCCGCTGGGTGGCCGCCATTTCATGATCCAAAGGAAGGAAGCACATAAAAGCCATGATTCAAGCGTAACACAGGGTGCAGGAAGAGGGGGCTGCCATATAAGGTGGACACAGACTGAAGTCCTCCTGAAGTCGTCCACAGTTTGGGTTGGCTCAAATGTTTGGGGCAGATCCTTTGCTTGATCCAGAATGGTCTGGCTCTAGGTGGAGAAAGTCAACCCCTGATATTCTGTTGAGTGTCTGTGAAGTCTGGAACAGTTGCCCCATGGCCTTGGAGGGAGAAGGATCTTCAGAACAATAAAATCTTCATCTTTTAAGCCTTTGAGGCGCCTACAGCCTCACTGCTGAGAATTCCAGCCTTCCAGAACACAACATTACCTACCCTATCTGGATAGGATACACCTAATTGCTTTCGGACTTCTGGGAATTTTAGGCCTGAACCCAACTGGTTAGTCTCAATAAGAGAGGGTCCTTTGAACTGGTGAGATTGACTCACAAGCTGAGTCACTTATAAATAAGTGATTCTATGAGTCTATTGCAGTTGGGACTGACACACTAATACTACTCCAGCATGATGCTTGGTGCCCCATTTATCAGGCAAAATGCTGTTGGAGCAGTGTCCTTCAGAGTTACAGCGCCTGTCCTGGTCAGTCATATTTGCAGAAGGAGACATCAGCCCACAGCTGGTACGTTGGCATTTCCGTCCACCTGACCAGGACCTCAGTACAAACCCATCCAGCGAAAGTCTCTCTGTGTCTGTGGGGTGGGAGGGAGGCTAATGTAGGCGGGAACGCCAAGAGAAGATGTGAAATGGTAGCCAAGAAGACAAATGAAGGCCGAGAGCTGCGATTTGGAGCGGTGCTAAAGAGCCGGCGGGCACGAGAGGCATCTCGCATTGGATGCTTCCCCGGGTTGCCTTGTGACAGACTCCGTTCTATCAGGTCTGGCTCTTTCTCATCTCTTGATGCCAACGGTGACAAAATAGCCATTGCAGAGCATTGAGCAGATTCTCAAATTGTTCTCTCACTTTCCCTGCTAATTATTTTAGTTAGGGATGTGCGTGAGGGAGAAAATGAGAGAGAAAGGAGGGAGAGAGAGAGCAACTGCTCATGTCTCCTAGTTCCACCATCCTTCTTATCGTGTAGTATATCATGATTAATTTGCTTTATCTTCAGTTGCAAGCAGAACTGCTGGACAGAACTTCTTTTCTATGCCAACAATGACATAGGTAGTTTAAAATGAAGTTATGTAGCATAAATTTATTCTGTGGGGGTGGAGCGCTCTGACACCTAATTGGTCCATTAAGAGCACAGGGAGGGGGCCGGCAGTGTAGCTAAGACTGTCCAAAAGTTAGCAACCTTTGCATGCCTATATTCACTAATTGCTAGTTTTTGTAGTCTCATATTACCCGATAGACTCACCATTCAGCTATTGATTCAATGAGTCTGCTCTCAGTGAGTCTAACCAACAGGATTCCCGTAGTTGGCGCAAATCTTTCATACACCAGGAGCAATCCTAAAAAAAACACCCTTCTTTTTTGTTACATTGACACCACGTAAATTGCTCCATGTGCTTTAAAGGTTGGAAGGATGCTTGAAAAGAAACTGGAGGAGGATTTCTCTTCCTCGCTCTGTGTTTGCAGTCAGCTCCAGCATGCTTAATCTCCTCCACCTTTCATAATATTAAAAAAAAAAAAAAATGACTGGATGTTGTCTGTGAAATGTTGCAATGGTGTTGGTATTTCAGGTGCTTGTAACTACTCATGCCACTCGGTTTTCTCCCTGAAATTTGACTGCGGGGTGATGGGTGTGTTCCTATGCCCAGAGGAGGGAAGGCAGATTCACATCCAAGAGGGCGCAGCCAGTCTCCTGGTGCCAAAATGGAGTCATTAGGAGCCATAGCGTGCCATGGGAGGGGCCGCGCAAACCAAAAGACACAGGCTTGCAAACTGAACCAGTTTGAAACGCCGATGCTGCTAAGTGAGATTTTCAAAAGAAAATGTTATAAAAATATATCTGGAATCATCTCTGCTGTCTGCAACTCCTGCTAATTAGCAAACCATTGCCCAATTCTCCCCACCCCCTCTCCACTTTACTTCTGGAGCCAAACATTTGGCAATTGAGAGAACCACCTCTCCAAAATGCCCAAAAACATCTTCCAGTTGTAACTGACTTAGCAGGTCATTATTGATGGTGGTGAAGAAAAAGAAGGTTGTAGATGTTGTTCTTGGTCTAAATCCTGTTGCTAGTCCTGACCAGAGTAGACCCACTGAATCAGTGTGCTTTGCCTATATGTTGACTTATCATTCAAGAATGGATTGGAAAGAACTAACCCTAGTTGGAGCTAACCAGCAGGAGACCAGACATCATCACCACCGCCATCAAAATTGACTGAAATCTTGATGCCTAATTCCAACTAGAATACAACCATTGAATCAATGGGTGTCTTCAGTCCCCCTTTCTGGGACGAGTTAGGCCCTTAGCTGGGCAAGACAGAGAGGAGAGCAGGGCTTCACCATAGCATATCTTCTGTTTAGCTTATTTAATCAAAGTTTACTACATGTGCAGACTTGTTCCGCCATCTCTCATCCTCTCCCAACACAACAGGGCTACAGAGCCCCCGTTGTAGAAAGCTTGGCAGGTGCAGCAACTGGTCATGCCACTTTGAGATTTTGCTGGGCTGAATTTCACAAGAGTGCCTCCTGTGTTTTTTTTTTTTTGTGCAGCTCCTTCTGGGGTGCCGTTCCACGAACGTGCACGTAATCAACTTTCTTGGAAGCTTGGGGTTTTCATCAAAGCTTTTGAAGCTGCACTCTGGGGATCCCTTGGAAACATTCCTTTGAAATGTTCCAGGAGGTCTGGAGTAAGAAGAAAAGTGGTGGCAGATCCATCACACAGAACGGTGGTTTGCTTCCAGTCACTCATCTCTCCTGGCAATACCCAGCCAGCCATACACACACACACACACAGAGACTTTTAAAGGCATGTTCATACTCCCTTCCATGCAAGCTGAAAACATTCTGGATAACATGGCCCAGAATTTTCACCTGGGACTCCTCCCCACACAAAAACCATGACGGAAAGGATTCTCTGGAGTTGCTGTAGAATCATAGATTCAGAAGAGACATCAAAGAACCTCTCATCCGACTCCCCACCAAGGCAGGAATTTATGGCCTGAATTCCATAGGTTAGCCTATGGAATTAGTCATCATAGAATCATAGAATCATAGAGTTGGAAGACCCCCCCCAAAGGCCATCCAGTCCAACCCCCTTCTGCCGTGCAGGAAGATACCATCAAAGCCCTCCCTTTGACAGATGGCCACCCAGGCAACACGTTCCGCTGTCAAATGACTTTTACCATCAGGAAGTTCTGCCTGATGTTTAAGTGAAATCTCTTTTCTGTAGTTCGAATCCATTGCCCTGTATTCTGGTCTCTCATCCAGGGATTCCGCCCCCCTCCCTAAAATGCCCTGCCACCATTGTGATTGTGAAGTAGATCTCAAAAGCATGTCGTGCCATCAGGCAAGCCTCTCCAGATGACCTCACAGACTGCTACTACGGTATCCACGAGAAGCGGCCGCCCAGGCCCGTCAGTGCAACGTGGGCCATCGGGAGGTTCTCCCTAATCACCATCTCCTTTCTTGTAACTGGAATCCAGGGGTTTGGCTCCCACCCTTTGCAGGATCAGGGACAGAAGAGATGATGGGCAGATTTGCTCCATCAGCATTGTATCATATTCCCAACTGAGAGAGGTTTCCCTTAGCCCTCATCCGAGGATTGCATTGCTTTCCGGGTTGTCCCAGATCAGGCTCACAGCCAGCAATCCGACTATCCAGAAGGAAGCCATGGAAGAACTCAGTGGTGGAAGGAAGTCTGCCTTCCTCTCCCTGACCTCCATCCCTTTGTCTTCTTTCCTTCTGGGGACCTGCGGTCTTCTTAGCCAGTAGGTCACCGGAACTCGTGCGAGCTTTCATCTGCCTTACCTGCACTTTCATATTCTTAATGGGTCAAGACAAGAAATCCCTTCCTCCTCTTTCGGCTGAGCATACGGCAGATGAAGTGATAATGCTCTCTGTAACTTCCTGCCATCTACTTTTCCCCCTTATGGCCTCCATACGTCAAGAACGCTTACCTTCTCCCTCTCTCCCTCCCCGTCCTGCCAATACCGTATTCTGTATGCAGCCAGGCGAGGCTGAACTTCGACTGTTCTCTCCTCACACTTCTCCTCTATGACAACCAGTCAAGCCCCCCTAGGAACGGGGGAGAGGTGGACCTCCGCGTCCCAGCCGCGCGCTTGTTACGGTCGGGCTGTAGCTGGAAGTGGTCCGGCTGCCGTGAGGACGGGCCACGTTGCCGGGGAAGAAACAAGCAGCTCTGTTTTATCATTACTGCTTTCTCTCTCTGGGTCACAGAGAAGCAATAGCCTCAGTTCAAGACCGCGTTCAAAGGAGAGATATGTCAAGACTGGCTTTCTTTCTGGGAAAGGAGGGATGGATAAAATATTAACCACTGCATTGTATTTGCCCTCGTCTTTGTTGTTCACAAAAAGAAAAAAAAGAGAGAGAATCTTCCAGCATATTTCCATATTTCTCTAATTTATTTATTTTTTTATACAAGTCTTTCCCCCCCCTCTTTCTTTTCACCTCTCCTGCTCCTCTTCCTCCCAGCTGGAAAAAAAAGAATAAAATTAAGGCACATTTGGTTAACGTGAAGGACCTGTCTGTTCTGGATTCATCACAAGACACCCCAAATATGTTGCTGTTCAATTATTTGGCTACCTGAAAGGAATAGTGTACTCGGACAATTATTGAGGGTAAAGTTTTAGGTTAAGGTTTTTATTTTCCCGATGAGAAAGCAACAAGTCTTTGTTGTTTGCGTTTTCGGAGCTAAAGGTCTTGGTCCAGCAGAAGGGCCGGGTGGCGTTCTGATGCCCATGAAATTTTGATGCAGTCTTTATGATTTCTATCCACCACAACAGAAACCTCCTTTGGCAGAAAATCTTGCGCTCACTTGTGTATAGTTTTTTCCTTGCAGCATGAAACCTGTTGGGAAATTTTTCTGGCCAAACCACACTGAAAAGAAGGGGAATTCATAAGAATAAGGGGTGAGGAGAAGGTTCTGGGAGGGGGTTGTAGAGCTGCGCCCGCTGAAGAATCAAGTCCTCTCTCACTTGAAGTTAGGACAAGCTTTTCAAGACCGGTTTGGACGTGGAGTTCTTCTGCATCTGACTCCAGAGAAATGAGGGGACACAGCGTGTCGTAAAACAGCGGGATGCAAACCCAGTGTGTGTGTGTGGGAGATCCATCTAGAACAAGTAGACCGCAAAGGAAACAACATCGGAGACAAGATGTATGCCTCTGCCTCTACCGTTTTCATTTTTCCTCTCCTGTGTCATTTTTTTAAAACATCTTTTGCCTGCTGAAGAAGCCAGTGGAGATTCGAAAGCCTGCATGATGTTTTTTCTGCATTTTGGTTGACCAATAATGGTATTGCCCTTGTGGATTTTGTTGTATTTGCAGGCATTCTGAGATTCCTACCACTCACCTGGAGGACTGGTGGAATGGCTCCAGGCCCCAAGACCAGGGAGCTTTAGTTGTGTCCCTTCCGCATTACACAGTTATAGCATTATGATCCCACTTGATCTGCCATAGCTGCGTCCTATGGGATCCTGGTGTTTATGGTTCGGTAAAGGATTATAGCTTTCTGGCGGAGAATTCTAAGGACTTCTCCTAAACTACATCTCCCAGGATTCCATGGGATGTTGCCATGACAGTTAAAGTGAAATCACAGGGCTATAACTAAAGAAACCTACAAATACAGTGTTAAAAGACTGTAAATCCTTTGCCTGGATTTGCCTAAGAGCCCAGGACCTTTGCTGCGCAGTAAAGCAATAAAAGCTTCCGTTGGAAGATGCTCAACTGGTGGCCAGTTTTTTGGGTGCACCAGGCATGAACCTAAGAGGGTCTTTGCCCAT
Organism: Cyclura pinguis; assembly: GCA_030412105.1. NCBI lineage: Eukaryota > Metazoa > Chordata > Lepidosauria > Squamata > Iguanidae > Cyclura > Cyclura pinguis. Next base: position 1,460,213 of record CM059607.1, read on the forward strand.
TTGGTGTGACACCACAGGATAGGGAACTCTCAAATTAACAATTTGCCAGCCAGTCTGGGAGCCTTTTTGGCTGAAGTGCAGGGTACAAATTGTTCTAAATAAATGCAATAAATAATAAATATGTGTATACATACATAGAGGAACACATCTTCTGCAAAAAGATGTATTCTGGGAAAATGCAAAAATAATATTGGTACACCGAGTAACAGTTGGTAACATTTGTATTTTGAACAGTTTTGATTGTAACTTGATTGAGTTCATTACATTTCTCCATTTTTTACTGTTTTTTAAAAAATGATTTGAGTTTATTTTAGAAAGAGTAGTTGGGTATAAATGTTTAAATAAACAAACATATGCAGAACATACGAGATTAATTTCAGGGAGAGAGAAATGTGAATGGGCAATCAGGCTGAGCAATTGAATGCTTCCATTGAATGCTACCATGAGTAACTTCTAAGGCTTGTTAAAAAAAAAATTCTTTTTTCTTAAGCTGTATTGAAGATCTTGTCAGGAATGTGCACTGCCGCCTCCTATCCTAAGCACGGCCTGCGAGGGCCACGGCACTGCAAAAATCTAGCCCTCCGAAAGATCATATGTCACAGGGCCATCCCAAGAAATTCTGCCACCTGAGGTCGAATAGGAAATGGAGCCTCTCTTTTCTCAAGCGAAGGCACCTCAGTACTCGAGGCTGGGCAAATTATTTTGACACCTGAAGCAGAGAATCCCACAAGGGTCTCTACCTGGGAATAAAAGTACAGGAGTAAGAACGTTAATTGGCTCATCATTGGCTGCCCTCTCCTGAAAGTCAGCTGCCCGAGGCAGATACCTTATTCTGCCTGCTGGCAGGGCGGTTCATTCAGATGCACTCTTGCTTCAAATTAAGTCCGACCGATGCTCTGCCAGGCTCGGTGCTCCCTGCAATTGACTGGCACTTTCCAGTTTCTTTGGGGTGAGAAAAGAAACCACACTGAAAGTCACATGTGAGATGCCTGGAACATCTCCCAACAATTCACTCATTATTTTAGGTCTTAAAATTAAGCTCTAACGGATTCCAAATTGCACGATGGGTGGGTGAAGGAGCTTAATCCTTTCCCCATGGCCCATTTTTGCTCATGAAAAGCCACCTCCTCAAGGAGTTATCCTTTTCTTTCACTGGGGAAAAGGGGTGCAAAGTTGGGTTCTTTTCTCCCACGGACGGAAAAGCAACTGGGGGAAGGGGGCGAATTTGGTTAGACAGATGGGCCACAACACCTGCCTTCCCATCCCTGCTTCTAATCCAACCAATTTGACGTTGTCAACCAAGACGTTGTCCGAAGATGTTGTTGCTCTTGTCATCTTCACCATTATCATTCATATCCTGCCTTGCCCCTACAATCAAGACAATTTACAGAGTATTAAAACCAGAACAGATGGAAAATGTACCAAAATGTTGCATAAAAATCCATAGGGATTTTGCAGCACCTTTGAGACTAACTTAAAGAAAGAAGTTGGTTGCATTAAGTTTTTGGAGACTTAAATCTACTTCGTCAGATGCAACCCTAGGGCGGAACTATCATGGGGTTTTCTTGGCAGGATTTGTTCGACGTGTGTGCGCATGCTGCCATGATCTTCCTCTCAGGCTGAGAGAGTGTGACTTGGCCAAGGTCACCCAGTGGGTTTCCACAGCTGAGTGGGAATTCAAACCCTGGTCTCCAGAGTTGTAGTCCAATGCTTAAATCACCGCAGCACGCTGGTTCTCCCCTGGATTAGAGTAGAGCCATCAAATTTATTAGATTTACCTACATGTTCACTCTCCACTCAACAGTTGACTCAGTGGGTCTACTCCAGTCCACACTAACCATTCTGGGAGAAAGGTGGCATGCAAAGATAATAAATAAATAATAAATAAATAAAATAACCAACAGGATCCTAGCACATTCCCGGCTGGTGCAGAGCTATTTATCAGTGCCTTTGGTGTACTATTCGGTTCCGTGGGATTGCAGAAGCAGCCCCTGTGTGTCATTTGCCATTGCACAACGAGACTATAAACAGGCGCGTTGGCAGGTAACACCCTCATTTGCCCCATCTTTGGTACCCGGCAGAAGGGTGGTGTAGCGCAATCAGCACACCACAGCGTGGGTATGAGGGTGGATTTGCACAATGCAAGCACACGGTTGAATCTCGGCCCCAGTGCAAAGCAGCTGCACCCCGAGAACAGGCAGAGTGAGCGGTTCAAAGCAAAATCTCTTTTCTGAAAAAGGCCAGTTCAGCCTCTGGGCTCCCCGCAGGACTTGGCGAGCAAGCACAGAAGCATGATTTAGTGACGGCAGATAATGTCAGAGCAGCTTGGCTTCGGAGCCGGCCAATTTCTTCCCGTGCTAGGTCTCTCTCCCCACAACCGACCCTGCCGGCTCGCTTGCCCGCCCCCTCTTCTGTCCATCTACCAGCTGTGGGTTGCGAGGTGCCCTCCAGCTAGATTGCTTTAATCTGGCACCACATTGGGCTTTTGTCTCGGCAGCCCCAGGGCGTAGGGAGGCTTTTCTTCTGGCTCATAAACCCATCCAGCCAAGCGACTGCAAGAACTGCAATCAAAACCCCTCTCTTTGTATACGGCACCTTTTCTTCTTTCCTTACGCACACACAGACAAGGCTGCAAAAATCTCTTCAGCGTTTGATGCAAGCCTTGCTATTTCTCTGCTCGTCCTCCACAATCTGGGGAGGAGAGGGCATGTGGTATAATGGTTAGAGGAGTCATTCTCCAGCATTTTGGGGTCATGGCTCTCTCCGAGGATCCGTGGCTTCTGTTTCGTGGAGCCAGTGAGTACTCGTATATAGGGCTCCTCTGACGGTCTGTGCAACACCACTGAGAAGCTCTGGCTTAGGGAGCGGGACTGACCCCAGGGTTCCTGAGCTGTGGTTTTAATCCCAGCTCTGGTTGACTTTACGGCAGCCACCCGTGCAGCCTGGCCCACCCCACAGGGTTGTTGTGGGGGTAACATGAGAGGAATGGGAACAGCTCTACCCTGGGCATTATGAGCTCTTTAGAGGAAAACATGCTGGGGGAGTGGTAGGGCTGTAAAATGCAAAGAATAAAAACATATATCTTTTGAAAGTCAGGAACATCTCAAAGTCTGGGAAATTGGGTGGGATGTGTAAGGGAAGCCAAGCTTTGACAAGTTACTTTTTTGTTTTTTGGACTTTACTTTCTAAAGGAAATCCCAGATATTTCAGCTTTTACTGAGGTTGTTTAGATGCTGTGCTGCATTTATCTCTTTCTTTCTTGTGCAGTTTGCTTGATTCTGTTGTGACTTTCATTTTATGGTTCTTCCAGTCTTATAAGCCACTGGGGAAATCTATTTTCTCTCTCCTTCTTTCTCTCTCCTGTCTGTCTGTCTGTCTGTCTGTCTGTCTATCTATCAGATACCCGCTGACCTACCTATCTACCTATTCTCTCTTTTTTTTTAAAAAAAATTCTGTACTGTTTTACATTTTTTTTGTTCTGCATCATCTTGTGAGCTTTTGTGGGCTCCAAGGATATACACTAGTACTTTAAATAATAATTTATTTAGAGAATCAATCTACCTATTAGCAACATGGTACTATGTTTTGAGTATTGAACCGGGGCTCTGCAAGACCAGGGTTCAAATCACATGGAAACCCACCGGGTGACCTTGGGCAAGTCACACTCTCTCACCCTCTGAGGAAGGTCATGGCAGAACTCCTTTGAGGATGTCTTAAAAGTCAGCCCGGTGTAGTAGTTTAGAGTCTTTGACCAGGACTCTGGGAAACCAGAAAGTCCCTGCTCAGCTGTGGGAACCCATTCTGGGTCCTCTTGGGAAAGTCACACTCTCTCAGCCTCAGAAGAAGGCAATATGGGCAAACCTCCTCCTTGAACAAATCTTGCCATGAAAACTCTGTTTATAAGTTCGCCACAGGGTTTCCAAAAGCTGGAAATGAAACAGCTTACCCGTGCATCTCATCTATCTGTCTGTCTGTCTGTCTGTCTGTCTGTCTGTCTATCTAGTCTGTCTGTCTGTCTGTCTATTCAGTTACACCGGTCAGCCAATGTGGGCTCTATTTTTATAACTATTTTCTATTTTATGAACTATTATTTATACAAAGTGTTTATTTATTACCTCTTGCCCTCACAATAAAATGTTTTTTAAAATCATTAAATAAATAAATAAATAAATGCCAATTAAAAATGCTCTAAAGTTGAATTTTAGGCAAGGTACCAACATTTTTAGATATGTGTGTATGTGTATCTCTCTCTCTCTCTCTGTTTTTTTTTTTGCAGAGCAGAAGGCGAAGTCCCACAGGAGACCCCGATGACAATAAATAACATTTAGGACTTTTGCTTTCTTGGCACAGCTTGGTGCTCACTGGCCGAATGAAATCCCGAGTGGATGAAATCTGTGCATGCAATTCCCAGCTGAGTTACCTTGATTGCATCCAGAGGTTGTTCTCCAAAACTACTCAGCCTTTCCCACAATTGGAGCAGCTGCTTAGTCGCATGAATAAGCATTGGCTTTTCAAAACCATGTCATCTACGCTATTTATTTGGAAAAGAGTGACTCTGAGGATGGTCTACAGAGAATGAGGAAAACAGAGGGGAAAGAGGAGTTTTGTGATTTACAGACTAGCCCCAAGTTCAGAGAATAGGCTTAGAAGTTTCACAAGCTTTAATTCAGAACATCGAAGACACGCTGGCACACCTTGACAACTGCTAAGAGTAACGACCAGTTGGAAATATAAGCCATTGCATTTCAAAATCAGTGAGCTGCCGTCCCATTTGTTATCAAATTAAAACAACCCTTCTGTCATATACTCACTCACTCCAAGCTCCAGTGATCAGGCTTAGAGGTTTCCAAAATCTTTACTCAGGAACTGCAAAGTAACAGCAGCACATACTGGGAACTGCCAAGACTAAAGACATTACACTCTTTCCTTGGCATTTCCGACGTTTCGTCTTCCCTGTTTTGAACGTTTTATTTGTCTTTTCAGGAGTTAGGTGCCACCTGTGTACCATCTTTAGGTGATTTTTCTTTCAGATTTTGGACCAATGTAAATGTTTGAGTTTGTTTCCAGCACAACTCCCAGTGGTCTGTATGAATGTCTTCTCTAATATTTTGCCTTAAGTCTTTGAACTGTCTGTTCAGCTTCAGTTCTGGCAAGGACCTTGTCTGTTTTCTGAACTTAATCTTTAACAACACCTTTCTGGACCAGTCCATGAAGCCTGCTTATCGAGTTGGGCTAAGACAACACGTTTCACTTTATAGCTATTCTTGCAAGCTTGGGCTGCACAAGCGTACTCTCCATTGGTGATTAATCCTTCCTTCCATTCTTTATGGATACTTCTCCTCCTTTTCACTTCCTCCTTGAGTTTGCCGTGCAGCCACATGTTTGTTTGTTTTTTTAAGTGTTACTCATTTTTCTTCTTCCACGGGATTGTTACCATGCTTTTTGCAACTCCTTCTTCAAGAACTTTTGCCCTTGCTAAGTGTCATTTCCCCTTAGTATGTCTAGCCATGGGATTCTACCAAGTAGTCCCCTGAACTTGTGAAAATCAACTTTCCTGAAATTCAAGGTCTGTATTCTACTATCAACTTTTTTGCCCTGTCCCACAGTTGCACATTCCAGCATTGCATGATCACCTGCCAATTGCCAAAGATTGCCAATTCCCTTGTTCCTTCCTCTACCTTTTGAAAGAGCAAATTATCTGCAAGGCACATCAGGAATTTGCTGGAGACCCTATACTCTCCCAGCAGATATCAGAGTAACTGAAGTCCCCCATAACTTCTGATTCTTGCATCTCTGATATTTCCGAGATTAGTTGCTGAAAAGCATTGTCCACCTCCACTCTGGGAGCTGAACTGTCTGGCTGGGAAGTCTACAGGCCCTATCCCTAAACTGTTTATTATAAATTTATTATAAATTGTAATTATAATCTTTACGTCCTTAACTATTTTATATTTATTATGTATTTATGTAGTTTCCTATGCATAACTTTTTCCTGCACAGAAATTCATGTTTTCTGCACAAAAACCTCACAGAGTACCAAACTGCAAATAGATGCTTGAAAACTGCACTGTTTTAGAGGACTTAATACAGGCCATTTCCACACTGGACTGTTATAGCACTTTGATTCCACATTCAACATCCTATGGAATCCTGGGGTTTGCAGTTCCGGGAGGGGCCGGCCGGCCCCTCCCGGAACTGCAAACCCCAGGATTCCATAGGATGTTGCATGTGGAATCAAAGTGCTACAACAGTCCAGTGTGGAAATGGCCAAGATTTACATTCCCAACGCAGGTGTAAATTCCCGTGACGTCTGTGTGTTGTTTTGAAAGATCACTGTGCCAGCCGGTGTTCACTGCCTCCTTGCACAACCAGCCCTTCCGTGCACAATAGATCTGTCTGAGGCCTCAGTGCAGTGACTAGGAGATGGCAGGAGGCAGAAGGCAATCTGCAGCCAGGAGGCCAGGGAAAACCAGTCCCACCCACTTCCCTAAACTTCATTTTCTTGGTGGAGATCTGGGAGGAGGAGATTGTGTTGCTGTGCTCCCAGCTGTGGAAACACAGCTGGATGCTGAGCCCCCTTGGACTAACCACCCTTGAGGCATGTTCTGACATCAAAGTGCCGGGTTGCTTGCAGTGGGGAGAAAGGGGTAGACGGGGCTACCCTTTCAGAGCGTCATGCCAAGCCCGTGGAATATCTTGGCCCACATTTTTCAACCTCTTTGGGCAAACCCGTCAGCAGAAAGGCACTGAACTCGCAGTTCGGCCCAATCCGTTTTTGCTTTGCAAGCCTTCCAGGGGGTCACATTTGCTTCCTGGGGAACAGCTGGGCGAGAAATGCCAAGGTTTCTGGGTTCCCCGCCCCTTTTGTTTTTCACAAGCCACAACCTGCTGTATGCAGCAATGGAGAGAAATAAAAGAACAGAGACAGCTGTCCTTGATACTGCTCTTTCCAAGATGTAAGCATAAAAAATCGCATGAAACTGGAAAACATTTAATTCAGCAACCTGAAATTTCTAAGTGAAAAAAGACGTGGCGGAGTGCAGTTTTGCTTTTAGGAGGAGGCTTATTTTCTCCAAACTGATTGTTTCCACATGTCTCTCCTGTTTCGCTGCTGCGTTGCGCTCAAGGCTTGTGATGTCATGACTCAAACTTTCCCATCTGCTGGAACCTTTTACGGTGCCACCTTCCCCAAATGCTTAACAAATCCTGAAGCTGGTTTATGGAAATATAAAAGCCTTGCCAACCCCAAGCTGAAATGAGGAGGGGAGGGCAGATAAAACCGCAACTATTCAAAATAGCCTTTGGAGAAAGAATACAGCTCAGCTCGCACAGAGGGGTGTCTTATGCCATCCAACACCGACCAAAATGGGTGCGGGGAAAGGCACCGCATGAAGGAGGTTGTCGAACCACGCCGGAAGCCATCGTGGGTTGCAGATGATCAGAATGAGGTTGCCCGGCAAAACAGAACCTCACACGCAACCACAGATGTGGTCTGTCACTATATTTGTTCACACAAAGATGTGGCTATGGGAAGGGCAAAAAGAGGGCATTGCCCCCAAATAAGAATTCTTCAGCCCCCCCCCCCCCAATTCTAGGATCACAAGAGAGAGAGGCTGAAAATTGTCCGGACTTGGAACCCTTCTGTTTGCTGTCTGGCCACTTTGGCCATTTCCGCACTACACTGTTATAGTGCTGTTATTCCACTTTCCACATCCTATGGAACCCTGGGGTTTGTAGTTAGCGAGGGGCCTTTAGTATTCTCAGCCAAAGAGCTCTTTGGCCTCAGGAAACTACAAAACCCAGAATTCCACAGGAGGTTGAAAGTGGAATAAGAACACTGTAACAGCGTAGTGCGGAAATGACTGCTACCCCTTTGCTTTGGGTGCCTAAGCTGTATTTCTAAATGCTCCACTGATGTTCGAAGTTATCACAATCCTGGAAATGTAGAAGCTTAAGGAAATATTCATTGGGGAGAAGCAGAATTCTTGGGGAGCAGCAATGCCTTTACCTCCCACCCCAGTAATATTATATACTTGTTCTGTCATAAAAACCAGCTCAGCACAAAATTTCTGACCATCTCGGAAGATTATTTTCAGATCAGAGACTGGAGAGTGCTGCAATAATTCAGAATAAACCAGCAAGTGTGGGTATAAACAACCAAAAATCTTTTACGGCATCAGGATTTGTGGACCTGAGTCCATTTCACTAGATAGATGAAGCATTATTTTCCACCTGGTGAAATGGATACTATTTGAATCTGAAGTGGATCACAATCTAATGAAGCTTTTGCTCTAGCAAATGTTTTCTTTCAAGGTGTCACAATTAGGTATAGAAAAGAATTTCAGTGGTTTCAGGATTCCTGACCAAAATTATCTATTTTGCACATTTAGAGATCTGCACATCTGCAAGGCACACAGTACATTTTCTGTGCACATGAAATTTTTTTTTAAAGTTTTATTAAAAACTTTGAAAGGCTAAAAATGCATACTGTTGAAAAAAATATGGGCAAAGCAGATGACGGTCAATTGGCAAAATGTGTCTAAAAATTAATTCAATACGGAAAGTGCACACAGAAAAGACATGTTGGTATCCATGCGAGAAGAAAGAAAGTCCTGCAACCAAATCCCCATGAAGAGTGGGATGAGCACTGCTTGGATTTTGAGAAAGATTCAATTTTTCAAATCCTTAGACAAAAACTTATTTGTTCAACCATTGCACATGGTTGCCAATTGGACATTTTGAGTTGACTTTGGACTTTAGATCTAGAGTTAAGAAATGTACAGGTTTTCTAAGTTCATATCTGTGCTGAGATGAACTATGCAGCTTTGCTAGCTTTTCAGGTTTTCCAGTCTCCGCACCTCCAGATCAGAGTCCAGCTGAAACATCCCAGTGGAAGCATCTTCTGTACACAATCTGCTCATTTAAAACAGGACTCACCCAGAACAAATTCCCACGTGGATTGAGCTGGAACAGTTCAAACAAAAGAACCTGATGTATAAAAATGGATTCACTGGATTCTTCTGGGGAAAAGACTACAGCAACCCTTCTGTTGCCACAACCTACACACGCATGAATGTGAGACTGCAGAAAGCATCACAACTCATTACAGTAAATGGACGCAACTGGTGAGTGCAATGGGATGCAATGCTTTGTAGGTTTTGTTTTACAGGGGGGTTCCTGGAATGGAACCCCTGCATACACGGAGGGCACACTGTACTCAAATCTGGAGGTCTCCTTGCTTGTGATGTCAAAGGCGACCGTACAACGTGCCCTCCATGTACGCAAGGGTTCCATTCCAGGAACCCCCCTGTAAAGCAAAACCCACATCACCCTTAAACTGATATGGAGCTAATGTCCTTTTGTTTTGCAGCTACACTGTTACGTCCATAAAATCTGGCAGAATGCCCTTTGCAGGAAATACCCGGGCCGCTTCTACACTAGCCTGTTAAAGCGCTGTTATTCCACTTTGAACATCCTACGGAATCCTGGGGTTTTCAGTTTAGGGAGGGATCTCAAAGGTCCATATTTACATACTCAAAGGCCCCTCCCTAAACTGCAAGCCCCAGGATTCCATAGGATGTTCAAAGTAGAATAATAGCACTATAACAGGCTAGTGTGGAAATAGCCTTGGGGTTCAAAGTCCAGCTTTGGAATAGAATCACAAAAGCAACAAGAGACGTGGAGGAAAAAACCCCCCACGTCCTGATCCGCAAATGAGAAACCAGTCTGGCAAAAGCCCTTTGTGGATGAGGAAGTCATCACATAACATTTTCTTGGGTAGCTCCTGATATAATTATTTTCAGTGTTAATCTGTCAGCATAGAACATTGTATCAATAGTAACTGTAAATTAATGCATGTTTTAAAGAAAACTTCTGCAAGACATTTAGGGAGAAAAAATAATACAGAGAGGAATGTTAATACTGCCATTCTATAGCTTGGGTCAATAAGACAAGCATATACAACAAAGATGCCCTGGGGGCTGCTGAGATGAGATGTGCTAGCCTCTTTTTTTTTTTTTTTTTTAATATGGATGGCAATTGTGTAGTCATCCAGAGGTTGTAAAGACTGCAATTCCCAGCAATCTTTTAGCCAGCACAGTCAATGGTGCAGGGTGCTGGGAGCTGCACTCCAACTGAAGGGATTGCATGAGTCTCACCCTCTGATTTATTATGTCTTGCAAACGGAGCTTTATGAAGGAAACAGACTGCATGCCCACTGCCTATGAGCGTAAGCTCTGCTCCCAAAATGCAAACAGGTCAGCACAACGGGCGTGATCCTGGGCTCCCCTTCCCTGCATGCTGGTTGTATGCTAACTTAATGTGTGCACAGAGTTTTATGTCTCTGCAGTTGCAAGACGAAATGTTATTTCTCCGGGATGATGGAAAACTGCACAGATTTGCTCAAGGAATGCCAATTCCCCCAACAAAGGGTTATTCAATACTCTTCTTTTCTAAAGCTTTTGCTTAAAGAAGCCAATACATCACACAGAGACATAAACTTATGAGAGAACTGTCTGATCCAATCAATAAAACGGGCGTCTTTTTGAACAGTCCTCCTAGATTTCATGTGTAGACAATATCAAAGTGAGATGGAAACCGAGTTGAAGCGGCACGGCGGTTTACACCCCTCTCCTTTGGGTGACTTGAAATCTTAAAAATCTACGTCAAACAAAAGAACAACACAACCTAAACTTGGGCTCCGTGACAGGGCCTGTTTAATGTTGAACAACCTTATTTAAGAACTTTCTTTGAGTCTCCATTTCCAAAAAAACCTTTGCAAACATTTCCTGCTGCAGTTAAATCTTTCGTCAGTCGCGGGAGCAACTCGTCCAACATCGCCCTCCCCCAAAGGATCTCCACTTAATCTCCGAGGGGGGTTTGTGTGGGACCGGGAAGGATTCAAAAAAGAGTTCAGCACCAGAAGAACATGGATTGGTCCCTGTTTTGAGGCGGCGTCTGTACAGAGAGAATTGGAAGCGTTGTAGAAAAATAAGCCATTTGATACAATGAGAAAAGAAAACGATAGATGTACAATGGGTAACGAACGGAGATGTAAAAGCACGTCGGAAAGGCGGGGACGGGTTGGAGACGGCACGCGGCCACAAGGAAAGGGGAAGACACTCAGCACAACGCCAGCTTCCTTTCGGCGGCTCCTGTATTCTGGGGGCCACCAGGAGAGGAGGGGGAGGAGGAGGCTCCGGTCCCCCAGAAAGGCGGCTGGCACGTTCCTTCAAATGGGCACCTTCGAATTACAACAGTTGGCCTTCCGGTCAAAGGGTCGGTCGGAGCTCTTTGCTGAAGCTCCGTCGGTTTTCCACGTGCCAGGCTGTTGCGTCGAGAACACGCTCCCACAGAACGTCAGGATGCCGAGCACGCTCAGCGACTGGCCAAGAAAACCAATTAAGTCTAGTGTGGCGCGTTGGCTTCTGTCATTGTCTCTGATTTCGAACAAGCGTCCGCGGCTGGCGTTTCGGCAGGTAGTTTTGGACGTACCGCTAACAGGCAACCCCGAAGTCGCCTGCGTTTTAATACTGTTTTGCAAACTCCTTAGTGTTTCCGCACAAGGGACTATTATAAACACTTCTACGTTCACAAAGGAGGGGAACGGAGCGAGTCCTTTAGTCCAGGGGCTCTTGTTTTATTCTGATCGTGGTGTTGGGCTGCGGCCGCCTGTCCTCACGACATAGCACGTATTCGCTGAACTGGGAAGAATCCACCCCTCCGCCGCAGGACGCCGCCACGCTGAAACCCTTCTGGAACAACCGTTCAAGTACCTGCGAGGGATTTTGGTTTTGGCAAAAGGAGAACAGTTAGTATTGGGCCAAACTGTATACAAAAATGTGCTCATGATGTTGACAAATCCAGAGTAATCCCCTTAAATGCACAGGACTTTCTTCAACATCAGTAGGCTTAGGGACAGAGAATGGTCATCTCTAGAGGTTCTCCTGGCTGGTGGCTTAACTTATTACAGATATTTATAAACTGATTTGCAGATTTCAGAGTGGTGTGCAATTCATAACATAATACATAATATTCAATACATAAAACCAGTATGCAATGGCCTAGTCCCAATTAGAATAGACCCAGTGACCAGACTGCTGAATGATAAGCCAACATTTATGTAAATTCCACTGGTTTAATGGTTCTCCTCCCGGACAGCAGAATCACAGAGCTGGAAGGGGCTCCGAAGGCTACCGAGTCCCCCAATGCAGAAAATGCTCTCGTTTGAACAACCAACCAACATCTGCCTTAACCATAAAAAGCAAGGCTGACTGATTTACATTGGGAAAGGCTTGAAAAACAGGGAAGTCTTCAACAAGCAGCTACAAATAAGTTCATTCTCAGAGTGTGCTATTTAGTGGGTGCCACCACATTCAATGTCCTGTTTTGAATTACTGCACAGGAGACTTCAGGGGTCTGGAGCATCACTGGAAAGGCCTTTCCAAAGGACCTCAAGGACCACATGGGACTATAAAGCTAAAGACAGGACCTCAGGTAGCCAAGAGCACTTGGCTCAAGATCCCTCCGAGAGCTGCAAAGGTGCTGGGGTAAGCCACCTGAGCCTTCCAGGTGATGAACAGGGAATGAGGGCATTGGTCACACTCACACTCACACACACACACACACACACACACACAGAGCACATGCCCAGACCGCAGGAGATTCCATGTTCCACCACAATTTCTCCCAGCTAAAAGGATCAAGGCACAAGACTTGGGAGAGCCAATGACAATCACAGTAACAAATGGATGTTTCTTCCTTTCTCATCATATCGTAACCCAGCAAAGCCAACTGGACGCACAGTGGGGTGACGATGAGATTTTGATGGGAGAACCAGTGCAGAGGAAAAAGCCAATCCCAATCTAAACTGTCCCACTGAGCTCCGTATTGACAGCTTCTACTTCATATCCAGTTTCACCACTGGAGTAGTTTCATCTGTTCCCCGTGGCCCCTTTCACACGGTCCCGCTGTAGCACTATGATTCCAATATAGTAGCCATGGCAACATCCTAAGGAATCCTGGGATACAACGTCCAGTGAGGCACTAGAGCTCTCTGGCTGGGAATTCTAAATGCTCCTTCCTGAACTACAAATTGCAGGTTTCCACAGGACGTTGCCACAGATTAAAAGAATTTGTAGCACTCTCGTTGAGTAATGTGAAAGGGTCCAGAATACAACACGAGGCAGGTCAATCCGGACCTCACCTTTTCCCCTGAGGCTAAGGGCATGGATGGTGCTCCCCTGTTTATCCAGTCACCGACCCTGCAAAGTAGGCCAGCAACACACAGGGGGCCGAAACATGGCAGCACCATGTCTCATCATTTTGTCCACAACAGAATGGAGATTGGAACTCCCCGCAGGGTTTCTTTTTCTTTTCCAAGGCCATCTCCTCTTCCTCCTGGGGGGCAGCATTTGCACTCCTCCATTTGTGAGCTATGCTAAAAGATATTTGGAGGCTCTTCTCGTGATCTACAGATGTCCAGAGATGGCAAAAGGACTCAGCAGAGCGGGCTAGAATCTGCATAATCCATTTTTTCCAGGATCTCCCATCACATTATGCAGTGATAATTCTGTAACTTATTCCTAAATGACTAGAGTGTGATTAAAGTCTTGCTTACAGCAAACCTTTGCAGAAAAGCCAAATATTAATCAAACAAACAAGCACTGCAGGGCAGTTGAGTACATTATGGAGTAAAATAGTGGCTGGTAGTGATATTGATGCTACCTCTTAAGGAAAAGCAATGCTGGGGTTTCAGTCATAATAAAATGAAACCATAACTCATCATTAACTCTCAAAGTTAGGAGGAGAGAAAAAGCAGCAAAACCCCTTAAAAGCATCTCCTTTTATTGGCATGCATATATTCTGGTTGCTGAGATTCATTCCTTCTAATCAAATTGGTGCCCCCCCAGCACAACAGGGATTTCTCCTAAGTCACTATTTAGTAGTATTACTTCATTAAGCAATTCACCATCACCAGGTACTCTGAATAACTAGTTAAATTCAGCTTTGTCTGCTTTCATTTCCTACTTATGGCAACCTTGGCCATTTTCGCACTAGAGGCCCCTCCCTAAACTGCAAACCCCAGGATTCCATACGATGTTGAAAGTGGAATAATAGTGCTGCAACTGTCTAGTGCGGAAATGGCCCTTATCACAGGATTTTCTTAGCAACATTGGTTCAGAGGTGGGGTTGCTTTTGCCTTCTTCACCCCACACTGAGTGGGGATTTTGAACCCTGTTCTCCAATGCTCAAACCATCCCATCAGCATTAAATTCAACTACTTATGATTTAATTTGTGTTAACCCTCTCTTCCCAGCAAGGCATGGCGAGTTAATTTGTTGGTTAACAATACTCATTATCAGAGTGGAAACAACTAGTTAAATATAACTAGTTAATTTAACACACAATTAAGGACCAAACCCTGGTTTTAAGAGCTGAAGGCCATACAAGACCGTGTTCCTGAATGCACATGGGAGGCTCAAAGATAAGGAACCAGCTTGACTTCCCCGGGAGGCAGTTTGACAACCGGGGTGCTGTTAGCTTGTGTCACTTGTGTCATATGCGTTATAGGATGCATATAACTCCCTTGCTGCAATAACGCATTAGCTACTAGTCCAATTCTGGGCACAAATCAAAAGTGCTAGTTGTCATTTACAGAGCCTTATATGGCTGGATTCCGGAATATCTGGAAGGCTGTATCTTCCTATACAAGCCTGCTTGAGTTTTAAGATCTTTGGATGATGTCTTTCTCTAGGTTCCATCCATCATCTTCACAGGCATTTCTGGCAAGCACATGTGAGAAGACCTTCATGGTGGCTGGTCCCAGACTGTGGAACTCCCTCCCACAGGAAATTAGACTTGCTTCCTCTTTCCACCAGCACACAAAGACATTTTCATTTAGAAAGGCTTTTGGCTACTAAGTGGCTATTGCAGAAGAGTCTTTTAATGGGGTGTGTGTGTGTGTGTTTGCTACACTTTTATTCTCATTGTCAGGGGACGGAAGATTCTTCCCAGCCTGTAAAAAAGGCAGAGATCCTGCATGATTTGGATTCTGGTGGTTCTCTTGCAGCCGATGCATCGAAGGAATGATGGAGAGGACGTTTTTCCCCCTTGAATTCTACTGCCAGTCCTTACTAGGATAGACCCACTGAATCAACTGCCTAATGGCGAGCCAGCTCCAACAAAAATCTGAGAGTGGCATATAGTTGTGAATCGGAAGAGTTGGCCCTCATCTTGACAGCCCCTGTGGTGAGGAAACACCCAAGGAGAGCCCAAAAGTGCCAACAGCTCCACTGTTCTATACTAACCTATTTCCCTAGCAGTTTTCATCTTCACTGGGGGCAAGGATTTTGTAAAACTAATGAATCTTGCTCACTTGCCACAAATCCTCCCCGCACCATGTACTTTGGATAGTTCGTAACAATGCATTCTTGCTGGGTAAAAGCATTTCGACTCCAGATTTTGTGGGGGTGGCAACCAGGGGTGGATGGTGGTTCCAATGTCAGTGGGGCAATGAGTCCACGCCGGATCTTGGCTAGCATTCAATGAGCTCTCCAAGGTGCTGAATCGGTTCAGCACTCTGGAGAGCTCCTTTAAAGCTAGCTAAAACCTGGAGTGGATTCAACCTTGTCACTGACGTGAGGCCAGCCACTGGCAATGGCAGATGGACTCAGAAGGAGCAAGGGAATCCACGAGCAGGAGGCAAATATTGTCACAGTCCCTGCTCAATAAAGACCCCAGGGCTTTGACCCTCTGAGTCCTGGCTCTGCTACACCTCTGCTCATGGATTAAATGGGTCTACTCTGTTTGAAACTAACAACTGGATTTAGGCCTTTGCTGGCTGTTTTCTTCTTTTATCTTCAAGAGCAATGCTTTAGTCAGGTTACATTTATGCAGGATGGGTTACGTTTACAGGTCTGTGCCACACCTTGCTGCTCTCCGTCTGCCTTTGCTTTAGAGAGCTCCCCCTGGTTACTTCTAGCACTTTTGCCTTTTGTTCAGAAAGCACAAATCCTTCTAGGCCATCTACGGCACCCTGAAATACACACAACTTCACAGTTCTTCTTGAAGAAACCAAATCTAAGGTCCTTGTGGGATTCACACTATTCAAAGAACGCGGTCTCTCATACAGTGCTAAGTGAGCAACCCACAAAAAGTATGTGAGCTCACAACCCAAGAAGGAGCGGGAGGAAGTTCATAAAGCAATCTCTCTGCCAGTTCTCCTTTCTTGCCTCCTTTTACCAATTAGGTAGAGACAAATCCATTGTATCTTTCCAATGGCATGCTGTTGCTAATCTGGCTACTAGGCAGAAAAAGCCAATTTACTCTTTATGTAGGATATTTACTGGATGCAAGAGAGTAATGCTAAGAGACCTGATATCCCTCTTACTCTCTCTGGGGTTAAAGGTACTAAATTTTGCTTAGTTTATTTCACAAGAAAATAGCTACTAACTCCTGGGAAAGCTTTGGAACATAACTTCTTGGACTACAATCTCCATGCTAGTCAAGTGAGTCGTAGTCCAAAAAGTAGCTTCTCCATATGCACCATTCCTTCTGCATGCCCCACAGGCCTCCTTCAGGCACTTATTTTGTGCAAAGCTTACAATTTCATTTTCTTAAAAAAAAATTGTCTAAGATATAGGATGCAACTTTTCTTTTTCCGTTCCCAAAACTGCAGCCCACTCAGACGACAGTGGTACAAGGCTCTGGTACCTCCAATGTAAAATCACAGAATGTTAATTTGGGATCAAGACAACATTCAGATGTTTTTTAAAAAGGGGACCTTCATCCACCTTTGAACTGTAAGCCTTGAGGAAAGACAGCAGTCACATCTTCATATCCCCCTCAGGAGGACAGCTTTTGCAAAGCGAGAGAGGGCATTTTATCTCTTAATGATGAGTAAAGAAGAACTCAACTGGCCGCAGTGACTGTCCAGGGTTTCAGAGAGGACTCTCACTCTGGCATCGTTCTCTGGTGGTCTTCCATCCAAGGACTAATGAGGTCCAATTGTACTCAGCTTCCAAAATCTGTTAGATCAAGGGGTTATGGTGGTAGAAAGGGGACCTAGGGAGCCATTTCAGGTTAATCTAGACCCTTGGGGTCCACCTAGCTCAGTATGGACAACTTGCCTGGCAGCCAGGACTCTCTCTAGACCTTCAAGGAAAATTAATTTCCTGGTCCTACCCAGAATCACTGGTCTTCCCTCTAGGTGGTCTCCCATCCAAAGGCCTGATCGGGGCCATTTCCACACTAGCCTGTTATAGCGCGATGATTCCACTTGCAACCTCCTATGGAATCCTGGGGTTTGCAGTTTTGGGAGGGGCCGGCTGGCCCCAGGATTCCATAGAAGGTTGCAAGTGGTATCATAGCGATAACAGTCTAGTGCGGAAATGGCCCTGGTCTAGCTTCTGCAATGGGACAAGACTTATTCAGGATGGGATGTATTAAGGATGGGATGAAGGTAATGAAACCAAGACCTTTCGAAACTGCCAGAAACATCTTCCTTTGCAACATACAACTCCTACTTAGCAGCGAAGGATGAATAAAAAAAAAAAAATCCAAACCTTAAAAAAGGAAAATTCCAGTGCAATCCCAGTTTTGCAAAGGAACATCCTGTTGGTTTCTCACTCCACCTTAAACTGTGTCCCCTAACTTCTGTTTTACCTAATGACTCCTCTCCACGCTCGCTGCCACCCCAGTCAAGCATCCCTGAGCTGCACGAACCCTTTGCAGAGGAAGAGCCGAACGACGGAGATCCCAGGTGAAAAGCGGAGGAGGGCCATTTTTGGTCCCTGCTAATTAGAGACAAGCCAACAAGGCCGCTCAGAAGCGGGACCTGCTGGGAGGTCACCCTCCCCGGGGAAGAAGAACGGCTCAGAGTCCTTCCCTTCCCACCCCAGCCAACAGGCATCTTCGCCCTCCCCTGTTGGCCTGGTTAACTTCCTTTGTTTCACATGTTAATTTTAAAACTTGAAAATTGAAAAAAGGAAGGAAGGGAGGAAGGAAGGAAAAAAAAAACACAGGGGACTGGGAAAAAAAAGCACCCAATCAACCCCCCTTAAAAAAAACTTTTCAGTATAAAGTAGAACACATTTTTTGTTTAAAATACTCTGGGCAATTTTTACAGAACATCCTTTTGGAGAGAGAAAGAGAGAGAGAGAGAAAGTGCAGAGATCATTTTTTTAAGTCCATCCCGCAGGCTCTATCATTTAATTATGAGTGGGACATAAATTATGCATTTACACATTGTTGCATTTTCTATAAAGTGGCATGTAGAAGCCGCTCCCCTCCACCCGTTCTTTCTTTTCTTTTCTTTTTTTCTCGGTTGTGTGTGTGCGTCTGTGTAGTTTTGGCACTTTCTTTCTTTTTTTTTTCTTCCTAGGGGCACTTTAGAGGGGAGAAAAGGACTGTGGGGTATGCATTGATGAAAAAAATTAGCATTTGTCAGCCTAACACCATTACGAGATCAGCATGGTGCTAACATACACAAAATCTAAATCTGGCTTTTTTTCTCCCTTCTTAGACTTAGGGGGAAGGAAGAAGAAAGAGACAGAGAAAGACAGAGAGAGAAAGGAAGGAAGGAAGGAAGGAAGGAAGGAAGGAAGGAAGGAAGGAAGGAAGGAAGGAAGGAAGGAAGGAAGGAAGGAAGGAAGGAAGGAAATACATGAACTCAGAAGCTTGAAAAGGCCTCTCTTTGTTCTGAATACACTATGGCCATTTCTGCACTAACCTGTTATAGTGCTATTATTCCACTTCCAACATCCTATGGAATCCTGGGGTTTGCAGCTTAGGGAGGCGCCTCAAAGGCCCCAGGATCCCACAGGATGTTGAAAATGGAATAATAGCAGTATAACAGGCTAGTGCGGAAATGGCCTTGGAGTTGACTTGAATGCACAGAACACCAAACATCACAAACAACAGAAACGGCAACGGGCCTTCATTCATTACCTGGACTGAATTCAACCTGCAGTATCCGTTCAAAGGAAACCTAATGACGTGGGTGGGATCCTGGTTCCAGCCAGCGTTTACCGAGTTGCACATGACGTCCCCCGTCTCCGGGAAGATCTCTTCGATTAGAGCTTTCTCCCCGCTCAACGCAATCCTTTCTCCGAGATCCGGAGTCACCCTTACAACCAAGCAGTCACATGGCTGGAAATGCTTCTTTTGTTCCCGCTCTTGTTTCCATCGCTCCAGCTCCTTGATCATCGGCTGCAGCTGGTAGTACTTGGCCTCTTCATATAAAAGATTAAAGTCCTTTAAACAAGGAAGAGAAATGTTTACGGGTCTTGCACCTGGACCTTCTGCACAGTGATTGAGGGAGCTGCCCTTTAGTGACTTGGAATCGAGGTCCACCCAGCCCAGTATTACTAACTGTGATTATTAGCTTAGGGTTTTATGCAAGAATCTGTTCCAGCCCCACTTGGAGACCTCAGCTATCCCTGCCTTTTCTAACCCTTGGGACCCAGTAATAATAGGAAGCAGGGCAGATACAGATCGCAGAATCCTCGAGTCGGAAAAGACCCCCAAGGGCCACCAAGGGCCAACCCCCTTCTGCCACGCAGGAAGACACTATCAAAGCATTCTCTTTGACAGATGGCCACCTAGCCTCTGTTTAAAAACCTCCAAAGGAGGAGACTCCACCACACTGAACTGCTCTTACCATCAGGAAGTTCTTCCTTACATTTATATGGAATCTCTTCCTGAAGTTTGAAGCCATTTCTCCATAGCGTCCTAGACTATGCAGCAGCAGAAACCAAGCTTGCCCCATTTCCAACATGACATCGCTTCAAATATTTAAACTTGGCTATCATGTCACCCCTTAACCTTCTCTTCTTTAGGCTAAACATCCCCAGCTCCCTAAGCTGCTCCTCGTAGGGCTTCATGGCTTCCAGACCCTTCACCATTTTGGTCGCCCTCCTCTGGACACGCTCCCGCTTGTCAATATCCTTCTTGAATTGTAGTTCCCAGAATGGGACACAGTATTCCAGGTGAGGTCTGAAGTTGTGTTGTAACGAGGAGCCAAAGGTGGCAGGAAGTGTGCGTGTGTGTGTGTGTGTGTGGGGCTACAGAGTCAGTGCAGAACTGCCAGAATAGGATCAGGGGAGCCAGGCGCAAGAGAGAAGAGCTTTAGAAACATGGATTTCACATGTCCTCACACATAACCGATGGAGGACTAACCACCCCTGTTCTTTGGCTGCAGGATTATCCTGCTTCTTGTTGCTTCCAGGTTTTCCAAAAGCACTCAGCAGGTGATCAGGAAGAGAGCAAAATTAACTAAGATTTACCTTCCTGCATCTTGGCTAGCTTCCCTCACCTTTCCACCTGCAAAGAGCAGTTTCTTTTTCAGGGCCTCTCCTCTGGTCACCTGCCTGCTTTCCTGCTTTTCCTCTGTCCTTTTCCTCAAGCCCAACCCTCCAAACTATCCTCCTCTCCAGGCCTTTCTTCCTGTGTTGTTCCCAGCTCTATATTCCTCCTTCAGGCTCCTAAGCTCTGGGCTCCATTCTTCAGTATTCCTGGGAGCTCTTTTCACACCCTGGCACTGCAGTAAAGTTCCTCAACAAGGAAGTACTCAAGGAAGAGGTGTAGCTATTTGAGGCAGGGGCAGATCCAGAACGAGGGTGTTTGACTTATTCATTTAAAGTATTTCTGCAGTGCCTCCAAGCCCATAGGGGCTCAAGAGACGAAGAACAAATAAAAACTAAGTAAAACAATACAAAGGTCAAAACAAGCTGTGGACGTGCTTTTTCGGAGGGAGAGCAACCCCATCCAGAAGAGACATTGTTCTTGCAAAAAAAGAATTCTGCCCCCCTCAACTAAATGTTTCCTTCTGTTCCCAAATTTCTAGCACCGCGGTGACATAAAACTTCAGTGGAGCATTTAGAACGAGAGTCGAAGCAACCCAAGAAAGGGGGCAGGCAAAGGGACCACAGGAATGTGAACGCAGCAAACAGAAGAGTTCTATGTGTGAATAATTTCGAATGCGTCACTCTGCGGTGCTGGAAATTTAGTGACTGAAGGGAAATTTCATTGGGTGGGGGGTTCTTATTTGGGAAGCCTTCCCACTAGCTACAAAACTCTGTGCCCAGAATGTGCAGGCTGCCAACGGCAGGCATGGGGTTTTTCTTCCCAGCTGTGCTGCACCAGTGACTTTGCTAAAATTGCTGCCAATCTGATCCTGCTAAATCTGATAAGCCGGTTGGCTTTTACTCCCACTCTGCCTGATGATTCAAGGGTGGAAAGCAGCAGGGAATCCAGCCCGGAAAGTGCTGACAAGCCAAGCTCCCCGCAGCAAAGTCGCCAAGGGGGGAAAGGAGCCACAGCACAGGATCTACCAACTTGGGAAGAGTCTCCCTGAGTGAAACGCATGGAGTGGCAGCAAATGGGGATTACTCATTCCCTGCTGGTTGCAAACCGTGTGTTCAGGTGCAGAAGCCTCAGGTTGCCTGCAGTAGCCTCAGCAGCTACTACAGGTACCCCGAGCCTGCTGTTCCAGCCCTCTTTGCCATCGTGGGGCTACCTCAGCTACCATGCTGGGCCAGAAATTCAGGAGACCCATGGTACTGCCAGGTACCTTGTATATATAGTTTGAGTCTCCTTTCTCAGGGAATCCGAAAACCTCAAAAACTGGAGCTTTTTGTCATCAGCTGTCCGCTTCTGCCTTTGATGGGGAGGCTGCCACGCTCCTGCTTGTCCGTCTCTCAGATCCTCGGTCTCCCTCTTTCTGTCGCCAGCTGCCACCCGAGGTTCTGGGAGACAAACAGGCAGGCGCACTGCAGCCACCCCCTCGAAGGAAGAAGTGGGATGCTTGTCCTGGGCTCTAGCCCACGTTCGCCTCACTGTATTAAACAGGCTGTGGGGACGGACACACAGAGGCCTGGGTTCAGACAGAACTGGGTGTGTGCAGCACAACGGGCGAGTTTCAAAGGGGCAAGAGAATGGGGGGGGGGGCATACCAAACCACGGCTTACTCCCAAAAGACTTGACCTTGGGCAGTTAGTTATACTTTCTGAAATTTGGTGCAGAGTGTAGCTGTTGGGTTTATCATCCATAATGCATTATTTTCATAACGTATCATCACACCACATCCATTAGCTTGCTTAAAGGCCCAGGTATATTAGTTAGAATAAGTAAAAGGAACTGGAAAGCATCTGCTCAATCCTTTGTAAAAAAGACAGAAAAGGCTTGTTGGAGAAATAAAATCTTTTATACATCCTGATGTATTGTTACATTCTACACGTGCTAGTGCCACTGGCCAATTTTATTCTGCTTGAGCTTTGTTAACTGTTCAAGGGGCCCCAGAGCAACCCTGGGCGAAGCAGAGACAGAAGAACATAACTCCAACATCTCTGCAGCTGTTCTTGGGCCATGCCAGTCTCAGTAATGAGGAGAAGTTTGGGGTGGATGGGGGAACTATACTCTCTCCCAGCCTGTAAGCATCACTGTAGCTTCTTGAAAGCCAGTGTCGTGCCCTATCTGGAGGAGACCACCACTGGTGAGGAAGGGGATGAGAACAGCCCAAAGAACAGGGTCCATTTGGAGCCAGAGGCGGTTGGTAGCCCTGACTGGGAAGCAGAGCCTGGACCACCCCAGGGAGACCCTGAAGAGCAGGAGTCAGAGCCACCTTTACAAACAATGGTGACTGTAAGTGGCAGCAACAAAAGAGCAGGAAATGCCTTGGCACGTCTTGAAAAGGAAACACTGAAACAATTAGGCAAGCTGCATTGATTTATAGCCAGCTACAAATCCACACAGCCAAGGCTGTCTCTTGGCTGCAGGACAACAGCTCCAAAAGCTCCGTTCAACAGCGTGTAACACTCCCCGCCTTCTTGATTCCTGAGCTTCATATTTTTGTCCTTGGACTATTTTTCTTGGCGACTCCCTGGCTGGCTTTGGGTTCTTTTCAGACTGCTTCTCACGCTCAGACCCTTGACTGCATCAGCCACCCTTCTGCTCTTAGAGACTCTCTGTATGTGACCCTGAAATAGGTTGTTTTTTTTTTTCTATTCTTGCTGTCTTGAACCTCAAGTGTCCTCTCCTGAGCACTCACCTCCCTGAAATAGGACAGCCAGTCTGTTTGGGATATGCAACCCCTTGTCTAGTGGGACATCTCTTGGTCTCAGTTCTACTAACCAGAATGCCAATCCTTGTTTAGGAGATCTAGGCCATTTCCGCACTAGACTGTTATAGTGCTCTTATTCCACTTTCAACATACTATGGAATCCTGGGGTTTGCAGTTTAGGGAAGGGCCTCAAATGTCCCTCCCTAAACTGCAAACCCCAGGACTCCATTGGATGTTGAAAGTGGAATAATAGCACTATAACAGTCCAGTGTGGAAATGGCCCTAGTGGCCCCAAGAGAGGAATTCCCTATATGTTCAGGCATCAGTGATCTATGAAACTGCATCTGTATTTGGCTGAAGGGATGTGAGAACATTTTTATGTCCTTTTTTCTATTGCTAAATGCTTTCCTCATCCATTTATAATCAACACAGCTACAATGTGTGTTATCAGCTGCTCCGTGAATGCTTGAACCTAGTCTGAGTGGGATCTGCATGGATCAGGCCCCCAAAATATTACATTTTGTGTTGTGGAACAAGTCTGCACACAGGAACAAGCAGGAAGCAAGGAGAATAACCCTTGCACCGTAACTGCAGCTGTATTTTCACAAGCATGTGAAAACCGGATTAACTATTAGGAAACAAAGGTTCTCTCCAGATGAGGACCTATCAGAGGTACAGTGCTTTCAAGTCTCATCTTATTAGCAACTAGAACTGCAGTTAATATTCACTGTAAAGACACCAGGCAGATGCGATAATAGAGAATTGCTAGCTAGGAACACATTGGCAGCTGCCTCCGTTGCTCACTGCTAGCTCAGTCTCTGAAAAACAACACTTTTTAAAGAACTGCAATTCTCAGAAGTGGAAATTCTCAAAGTGTGTACCTGGAAGTGGTCGCAATGAAACCAGTGAATTACCTTGGGAGCGAGAGGCACAAGAATTGTCAGTCTCTCGTGCGGTTTGCATTGTTGTCTCACAGTGAACACAAAACAAAGCAAACCACTGGCGCGATCATCTACCGCCAGCTTTTTCTGATCCCCTCCTCTCTCCCTTCCTCCCTTTGCTTTTGCCTCTGGGTGGATTTCTAAAGCCACATGGAGCATGGGAGCCCCAGGCAGTTCAGCCCAGAGCTGCTGTGCACCTTGGCTCCCTGCCTGTGGTGACCTAATTCTGCACGGAGATGGGCAATCTCCCTTCAGCCAACGTGAGATCGGTAAGGGAAATCAGCCCAGCAAGTTCCAGAACATCGAAAAACCTGTCCGGCTTATTTGACTTTTCCAAGCCAAGCCCTGTTTAGAGGCCCTCTCTCCCTCTCCAGCCTCTGATGGTGCTCCTCTCACTAATTTGAACAGATCAGATTTAATCAGAAGATGCTTAGAGTTGGATAGTATTTGGTTTTGTGGTAAATTGGGAATTCTTCTTCAGTTTGAGCCTTAATCCAAGGCAAAAAAGAATCCATGGGTTTTGCAGTGCTTGCCTCCTATCTGTGGTAACTACGATGAGCCTCCAAAGGTCCAGAATATCTGAAAGACCCTATTTCTTTATGGGAACCTTCCCAAACCTTAAGATCCTTGTTGGACAGCCTTCTTTAGACCCCGCCACTGTCACAGGCCTATCCGGCGGGACCACAGGACGGTTCCTTCTTAATTCCCGCTTCCAGGCTGTGAAATTTCCCTCCATGGGAAGCCAGTCGGTCCCACTCTCTGTTTGCCTTTTGCTGGCTGACAAAGACCTCTTTATTGAAACAGGCACCTGATGATTACTTGGGCCATTTCTGCCCTACACTGTCATAGTGCTATTATTCCACTTTTGACATCCTTGGGGGAATTCTGGGCTTTGTAGTTTCCTGAGGCCAAAGAGCTCTCTGGCTGGGAATTCTCAACGCCCCTCCCTAAACTGCAAAGCCCAGCTTTCCATAAGATGTCGAAAGTGGAATAATAGCACTATAACAGTGTGGGATGGAAAGGCCCTTGGTTGCTGGGAACCGTTGTATGGGGTGCATGCACTGTGCTTTTATTGGTATGTTTTTTGTTTTGTTTCGTTTTACACTCTTTAATAATGATGCAATAAATGTTGTTATATTTTAAAAAGTTTTATACTTTTTAAAAAATGATGGCATTCTAATAATGATAAGTTACTCAATTGTTTTCAACAACTCTGAAACTGCTATAAAGTGTTAGCATCGTTGCTTTTAGCTGTTCTTTGTTTTAATCTGTGTTGTGAACGGTCTTGATTGGGAAAGAGGAATTTGTTTATTAAATATCTAGGCTGAGGTCTTGCATCAAGAGACCAGCTACAGTGATGGAACTGTCTTGATCCTCGATTGGGAAAAAGTAATTTATTTATTAAACATATAGGCTGAGATCTTGCACCAAGAGATATAGCTACAGTGATGAAACTCCACTGCCATAGCTACGGCCATTTCCGCCCTGGACTGTTATAGCGCTATCGTTCCACTTGCAACATCCTATGGAATCCTGGGGTTTGCAGTTTAGGGCGGAACACTTTGAATTTTCAGCCACAGCGCTCTTGGGCCTCATGAAACTACAAGCCCCAGAATTCCACAGAACGTTGCCATGGCAGTTAAAGTGGAATAATAATGCTCTGAGAGATGGCGTTTTGAGGGCATTCTTGAACTTCGAACTGATCATCAATATACATTCAAAAACACATGACGTCACAAGTCTGGCTCACAACCATCGTAAATGCCGAACAGGATGGCACCAATTATAACATCTTTTCCCTCTCTTATAATTCAAAAAGGGAAGGGATAAATTCATGGAGGATGATGATGCCAATCACAGCCACAGCAGTTAAAATATAATAATAATGATTTAGACATAAATGCAAACAAAAGCCGTGTCTTCCTGCACACACACCTTGTGGTCACTTCCAACTCTGTTCTTCTACAACGTGCTCTCCAATTAAAAGCTCTTCTACAATTGACCGTGGACACTCAAAGGCTGAGACAAACAGACACGTTTCTACCTATTGCGGGAAGGGGGGCAGAGAAGGGACAACCCAGCTTCCTGTGGGAAGGAATTCACAGGACCATAGAGCTGGAAGGGGCTTCGCGGGCCATCAAGTCCAATCCCCTGCGTAATGCAGGATCTCCAGCTGGAGCATCCATGGCAGGGAGCCGTCTGGCCTCTTTGTGAAGATTTCCAGAGAAGAAGACCCCCCGCCACCTCTCTAAGCAACTGCTGAACCACGCTTACTGTTCGGTTCCTTCTAATGTTCAACCGAAATCTACCCTCCTGTAACTTCAAACCATTTGCCCTGGTCCTCCTCTCTGGGGCAGCAAGGAACAAGCCTGCCCCCTCCTCTCTGGGGCAGCCCTAGAGGAATTTAAAGAGCGCCATTGTGCCACCTCTCGGTCTTCTCTTCACCAGGCTAAGCATGTCCAGCTGCCTCAACCTTTCCTCATATATTTGTTTCCTGTACCTCTTACCATCCTCGCCATCCTTTTCCGAACTTCCTCCAACTTGTCTGGATCCTTCTCAAAATGAGGCACGCAGAAGTGAGCACAGTACTCCAGATGACCCCCGGAGTACAGAATGTGGTATTACTTCCCTCAACTTGGAAACTGTGCTTATAATTAAGGCCGGCTAAAACAGCATTCACCTTCTTTGCTGCAGCACGACGCTGCTCGCTCGTAGTCACCTTACGATCAACGATAATAATCCCAAAGTCCTTTTTCCATGGACTGCTGCTGAGCCATGTATCCCTCATCCTATAAATATGTATTTGGTTTTTGTGGTCCAAATGTGGAATTTTGCATTTGTCTCTACTGAATTTCATTTCATTAACTTTTGCCCAGATTTCTAGTTGATGGATTGTCCTTGTGGATTCTGTTTTTATATTGCAGTTCCACAGTCTGGGAGCTGCCACCAGGAAGGCTATTTCTAGTGGCCCCAAGCAACCGTGCCTGTGATGGTGGTGTGCCCTCAACTGTTCTGGATGGGCTGCAGCTTAGTAGCTCATTTCCCTGCTTCTCTACGGAGGGTTTGGAAAGATGTGAAACTTTGGAGGACTGATACGAAGCAGTCTAGAAAATACTCAGCTAGATGGAACGGTCATCCAGTTCACAGTGAGGTATATCTCAGCTCATCTCTTGTTGCCATATACTGCCAAGGTGGCTTTGACAAATTTCCACCCTACAAATGAGAGACCTCCAGGTGTTAGCTTCCAAACCTAGAGTCAATGTATGACCCAAACGTTTCTCCTTAGACTATTTACCCTTAAAATCCCACCGCTAACACAACGTCTTCTCCAGACCACCAAACAGCTACCCGATCAACCGCCAGTTACGGCTTCTCCTTCTTCTGCTCCGTCCTTGCCACTCTTTAATCCAGATCTAGACTGAGTCTAGGCATGCGCAAAGGAAAGGTTTCATTCCTCAAATTAGCCCAATGTTTTTCAGCCAAGAAATATCTATATGGCAATTGCTCATAAGCTTTGGAGACACTTAAAAAAAATACCTGCAGGTTGATTTCCAAACTGCTCTTCCCTGAAGAAGGCCGTACAAATACCTCTTGGCCAAAATGCACAGGGCTAATTGGAGGAATAAAACTTTTTTTTAAAGGAGGCATCCTGAAAAGCTGCCCCTCTTTTACATCTGATTCATTCAATGCCTCCAGCATACTCTGCTTCCCTTCCATTCCCCCTTACTCCTCTTTAACTTCTGATTTAACTCTGCAGTTTTGTTTCACCTTGGTCCCGCCTCTGAGCGAGGACGCTGAGGGCCTTTCCGCACTACGCTGTTCTAGTGTTATTATTCCAACATCCTAGGGAATCCTGGGGTTTGCAGTTTGGAGGGGTGGCGGGGCTTTAGACTTCTCAGCCAGAGAGCTCTTTGGCCTCAGGAAACTACAAACCCCAGAATTCCACAGGGTGTTGAAAGTGGAATAACAGCACTAGAACAGTGGAGGGTGGAAAGCCCCTGAGAGGTCTGCACTGAGGACCACGACCAGGAAAAGAAGCCATAGGCCGTTTCCGCACTAGACTGTTATAGCGCTATTATTCCACTTGCGACATCCTAACGAATCCTGGGGTTTGCAGTTTCGGGAGGGGCCGGCAGACTCTCACAAAACACGTCCAGTTTCTGAATCCCAACCTGTACTGCACCTTTCAGGGTAGAATCCGGTGGGTTACTGGTTTGAATACTTTTGTATTTAATTGAAAGGCTGAGCGGTTAGTCACCTTCTGTGGCTACAAACATAGTATTAGCATGACAATAATTCGTATGCATTCGTTTTGATCCAAACTGCTATTTTATAAGGGATGCTATCCATGGCCATTTCCGCACTACGCTGTTACAGTGCTATTATTCCACTTTCAACATCCCATGGAATTCTAGGGTTTGCCTTTCAGGCAGGGGCATTTAAAGGGCCTCAATACAAGTAGAAGCCTAGCATTCCACAGAATGTTGAAAGTGGCATAATAGCACTATAACAGCGCAGTGCGGAAATGGCCCTGGTCTCCAGACAAGTACAGTCAATAAGGGCGTTTTCATTCATTCTTGATATGTGTAGGATTTATTTTGCAATGAGGGCTTTTTCAATCTTGCTCTTCAAATAGCAATGTCCTGCCTTCTACACTTTCATTAAGTTTTGTAAGCGCCTCCAATGGGAGGGCACATACATGACAAATTTGGAAGATCAGACCAATGGCATTCTGAGATCTAAGGTCGTCCTGCAAGCTGATTCCATGGTACAGGATCACAGAGGGTTATTTTTTTTTGGAGGGGGGGGTCTGTTTAGTCCAATGTCTCTGCTTAGAGCATCTCTGACAAACAGTATTTTGTAAAGTAGGGAAGGCTGCCTTGTTATATTTTTAAGTTTGCTACATTCTGCAATATCTCTTCTTCTGCAAATCTAAAACCAATGCCAAGGAAGCAAATTTCACCCAAAATAGGTTTTCTGCCTCTACGAATAACCGGCCAGAGCAGCCTTTGGACAGTGGATTCTCCTTCCCCAAGACAGACATTTCCAAAGAGGAGTAAAAGAAAAGGCAATAGTACTACATAAATAAATGTAGGGATAGATACCAACTGTAACTACTTGGAAAAAAAATTCCTGATGCCCCGACGTCAAGCTAGTCTTTTAAGAAAAAGAAATTGGGGAGGGGGGCAGAGGTGTCAAAGAGAAGAAACACGACAATGCAAGCACAACCTGATTGTTCATGAAAAGTCTTCCTGCGCAAACCCAACCGAAAGCAACAAGAGCTGATTGTTCATGTCAAGGAGACTTTCCGGCATCTCCGGAGGGACTGAGCTAAGTGACTTAAAATCCTACTGCTACTATTACATGCAAAACATTTCCTGAATTTTAAAATGACGGTCTGTAGCTAGCTCCCAATGCCACTTCCTAATTGTTGTTACGTAGTGATAAATAAGCCAAAATGCGAGAAAGCAAAATTAGTGCAGGAAAAGAAAACGACTCTGCTTCGGGCTCTTCGTCTTTTCTGGTATCTATGACAACTACTGGGCCTGTTTATTAAGCTGTTGCATCTCTGGTCCCGACACCCAAGCACTTTAAAGAACAAAAAGGCCACAGTCCTCCAAAAGCACTGCTTGTGGGCAAGCCGTAATCATTTCAGACAGCCTTGGATGAGACCAACGCAAAGCCCAATGAAGAAAAGCAGGACACAGCAAACTGGAACATTTCGCAATTAACAGCAGCGTTTAAACATGGTACAGATAATTTCCTAACAATCGACAGAGACAGCAGGTTTGCACTTTCCTTCCCCTCACCTCCACTCTCAGGCACGGATTCTACTTTTCTTCCTTTTCAGAGCTAGCAAATATTTCAGGGCATTTTTAAAAAATTAACTTTAACCACGGATAGCTCTAAAGTTGGTGACACAGTGAATCCAGTCTGGGTTTTAGCCCAAACTTTAACGAAAGCAGTGAAGGTGCTGAACACTAACTCCGAAATAAGTTTAGCGTCTTGGATAACTCAGACTAAAACCCGAAGCGCATTTACCATCACCCCAGTGGGACCAGAGCCAACATCTGGAACTGCTGTTCTAACTGTGGCTGCAAACAGATCTGCCCCAGTCAAGGCTAGAGTTAACTTCAGTGTAAACTCAATGTTAAACCAGACTCAGCACACAAAGAAGAAAGGGGGTGTCGAGGGGGTGTATATATCCATGCAAAGTTTTCCACTGGGAAGTATCTTGCCCCTAGCCTTTTTCATACTACACATTTTTTATAAATATATATTATTTATTACACATAAAACAGAGACAGAAAATACATACAAGACATACAGAATAACAACCAAAATATACATTCATACAAACATCCTGATCTATACATAACCTACTTACAACTAAAACCAACAAAACCTAACATGACCAAAAACAACCAAAAATTGGTTCCCGCCCTTGTTGCAAACAACGACACCTAACTATTAAATCCTACGTTTTGCTAATCACTTATTATTATGCAATTATAGTGCTATGATTCCATTTTGGCTATCACGGGCCATTTCCGCACTAGCTTGTTATAGTGCTATGATTCCACTTTCAACATCCTATGGAATCCTGGGGTTTGCGGTTTCGGGAGGGGAACCCCAGGATTCCACAGGATATTGAAAGTGGAATCATAGCACTATAACAGGCTAGTGCGGAAATGGCCACGGTTCCGTCCTAAGGAATCCTGGGATTGGTAGTTTGGTGAGACACTAGAGCTCTCTAGCAGAGAAATCTAAGATAATTAAAATTGCAAGACGGATTCAAATTGCAAGAAAAGAGCTTCCACCTAAGCATTAGGGGGAGCTTCCCTACTGTAAGAGTTGTTCAACGGTGGAATGGAAGGGGTGGTGGAATTTGCTTCTTTGGAAGTATTAAAAGAGGTTGGATGGGCATATTTCAGGTGTGTTGCACCTGAGGATTCCTGCACGGCAAGGGGTTTAAGCTAGATGGTCCTTGTGGTCTCTTCCAACTCTAAGATTCTATGATTCCATATCTCAATGAACCTACAAATCCCAGGATACCTTAGGACGGAACTATCACAGCTAAAACAGCATCCAAGTGCTATATAAACTATGTAGAGGGAAAAAGTGCCCTGCTGTCTTAAGGTCAGAGAATACAAAAGAACTTAATCTGAAATAAACAAACAAATAAGAAAATGTCAGGTTTCTGGCCTGTCTTACCTTAAAATCTTCTGGGAGCAGCAGTTTTGACGTTCTCAAGAAGCTTAAGATGTATCTGAATATTTCACCATCTCGATCAATGAAATAATGTTGTTTTAAACTGTCCAAGACAATAGGCTCCGTACCATTAAACAGACGGCTTATTCTGGGAAGAGGGGAAAAAGGAAAAAAAAAAAGGATGGAAGGAAAATGGAGTGTACAGACACAGGATCTGGAAAGAGTCACAGCAGCTTAGATAGAATGGAAGCCCGCCAGGTCTGCCGTGGAATCTAAGGGGCTTCCTGGAGATCACTTACCCAACCTCAGATTCCAAGGCTGGAGCTAACAGAACGACCCAACTTCCCGCTACACAGCAACTCCCACCCCATCCCACCAATTTACCCACACTGTGCTTACTATGTTGTGCCACAAAACTTGGAACTGATGCCACAGTTGGTTGCTTGAGTCAATCGACAGATCGGTCAAGCATCCCAAGGTGGCTCTGGAACTGGGATGGGCAGTCACTGGAGTTCCTTAGCCTTCCCCTTGGGAGGAGGAATGCACTCACCTCCTTTATAAATTGGAACAATCACTTCTGGTTTTGAGTAAAGTCCATTTTGAGCCTAAAACAAGTTCTGAGATCCACGGTGGATAACTTTTAAACGGTCAATTGTCACTCTCCAAATATCGTGGGTGGGGGCTGTTCAGAGGGGTCGGGAGAGTTCAGACGAAGCGACGGCCAGAGCCAATGGTGGTCTATGGACCACTCGGTTCCCAGCCCGCTCGACACAAGAGGTGTGCATTATCCTGTTTCCCACACGTTCTGTGAAACCTGTGAAGCGGTTTGCAAAGCCTGAGTTCAGGAAACTGGGAGTTTTGCTGAACCCAGTTCTCCAAACTGCACACATATGGGCAGCCTTGCCTCACGTGGGGTTTTCAATGTTGCACCACGGTCTGTGCGTGACGGTAGAGTCTGAACAGGCTCACTTGCAACTTTCTTTCTTCACTATTTGTTAAAATATTTATATCTTGCTCTATGTGGTGGGATCCTAAGGTGGGCATTCCAAGATGCCACACATCTCTGCCTTGTTTTTTTTGCAGAAGAACACTCCTGGTTGAAAAGTTAAGGCTCTTTCTTGTGGGGTATCCAGAAATCGTAGCTATGCATCAAACCACCACCAGAAAGCCCCAAAGAATTCCTTTTTGCAAAAGCACGCCCTGAAATAATTTGTTTCTCTCTCCTGATAGTTGCTCACTGCCAAACGAAAAAGAACAGTGTCTGAAATCCTGAGCATCTCTCAAGACCACCCTGTTTTTCCTGCATAAGGAACCCCTCCAGCCTCTTCTCTCTCTCTCACCCCCACTCCTAATTTGTTTGCATCTCTCAGGAAGCAAAGAGGTCCCACCAGAATCGCTGGAGCTTGGGTGCGATTCTTTTTTCTTCCACTCGGGTAGTTTGGGGACAGGCAGCTGCCACCCTCCTGCGTGGCCCAGATCGGAAAGACTCTTTTTGAAGTTGCATTGTTCTCCCACTTCATGTATAATTTTCTCCCCACTATCGCTCCTAAAATCTGGTGTTTCCAGTTCCTTCTAATTTAGTAATCATCTGCAGATTTCATTAATGTGCCATCTACTCTCTTCTGGATTAATTACAGAGATATTTTATTAGAGCTGGAACTAACGCAGTTCCCTTGTCGAATGACAGGAGAAAAAGTCCTGAAAGTTTTCGGAATCCAGAAGCTGCAGCTGGTCATTTCCCCAATTTTGATTATAGTGCTTCTGCCCATTATCTTGGTAGGCAGGCAATACCCCCCAACCCCAAACCATTTGGGATTCAAATTAAATAGAAAACTGTCCCATATGCATGAAACACCAACCCTCTGTATATCACTGATTTCCACTCCTTTCCTAGTCATTAATTATGGAACAGACTTTTTAAAAAAGAACAATCAATTTTGGATGGTAGCATTTGCTTTTGGTCACTGCTTTTGACACCATGGAGTTCTGGACACTTGGGCAGTTCCACACTGAACGTGGCACATCTGCCACACCAGCATTGGTGGACGGCAAGCCACCGCTTCTTCCACGTCTACTGCTCTGGGAATCCCGTTTCCCAGCCAAGCCAACATGATAACACGGGCTTTTCAGACATGAACTGTATCAAAGAGTTATGCCTAGGAAATCCTACTGGTGTCTTACTCGCTGTCAGGTTGGCTCTGCTCTCCCTGCCATGCTTTTAGGCAGTTGCCTTGCTTCGATGCTTTATTGGGCTTTACTGTACTGGGTGGGGATGATGGGATTGGCTGAGAGACCGTGTGGGGGGAAGAAGGAAATGTTGTAAAAAACTGTGGTAAGGCAGGCAGACAGACTTGGCCGCAAGGTTGAACCGCTGGCAACCTGAATGAGAAAAAGGGAGAGGGACGAAAGAGCCTGGGAGTTAGCTGTCAAACAGAACGCTGACAGGTGCTAATCTGAAATGTTACTGCTTTTAAGGTGCTGCAACCCCATACTTAATGCTGGCAGTTGCCAAGGTGTGCAGCTGTTTTCTTACATGTTCCTAAAGAAAGCTTTTGAAACTTCTAAGCCTAATTGCTCAACTTGGGAGCCATCCTGTATCTCACATTTACACACGTGTAAGTTCCCCTACAGGAGCAATTGGACACTTTTGTCCAATGTGGAATGGCTGAATTCAGTTCAAGGCTGCAGAAGTAGAATTGCTCATCTGGTCCTTTGAGCTCGGATGCGTACTGTGGGCCAATGTGCCCTGCACACGGATTACATTTGGTTGTGCACGCAGTTGCACATCTGGTGTCTAGGTGCAGTCTGGCAACATTCCTTTTCGACACAAGAGTTGCACAGTACAATCAATGTCACAAATCCACACGTAGAAATGTACACTACACAGCTCTAACGTAGGACCTTCTCAGCCACTACCTGTGTTTACTGTGTACAGTTAAGAAGCCACCCTTATTTGCTTGAGATCAGCAAATGTTTTCAGCCTGTTTCCTAGATCCGAGGAAGCCCTGATTCCTAGGCGACTGAACAAAGATAATCTGGTCTGCATGAATGCAACAGATTTGGAGCAGGTCTGCTATTCTGGTATCGTCAGTTTGATATAGGCAAAATAATAATAATAATAATAATAATAATAATAATAATAATAATAATAATAATATAATAACAATTTTTATTTTCATCATCAACAACGACACAGCAACCAAAAAAGAAAGAACTTAACTGAAAGATGATATATCCTCATGATGAAAACTTGAAAAGCATTTACATAAAGGCTTAATTCTCCATCCCCCTCACCCAACATTCAACAGATCCCACACGTGTCTGAATCTTGGGGCTTAGTACGGTTGTTTGCACGCTGAAGAGTTAACTCCATCTTGGCTTTGAGCACATGACTGGAACTGGAATTCAACCAACTCCTTCCTCCTCTTAGTTAAAACTGGAATCAATTAGTGGGGGATACACTGATAAGCCTTGTGCTCAATCTTGTACTGAATTAATTTAGCAATGCTGCAGAGTTTGAGAACATATACAGTGGTGATGAAAGCAGATTAGATGTTTGCTGGAACTCCCATAAAGTCATAGTTTTAATGATGAATGTGGGCGAACTGTTCTGCTGGCGTTCTCCTGCCTGTCTTTTCCTGCTTGCTTTCACCACAGACCTCAAGGAAGTTTTTTCTCGCTTGGCTTTTCTCCCCACTTCTTGGCTTTCCTGTTCGGAGCAACCTACAGAACGCCTTAAGGTTCTCCACATCAGTTTAGGACAGTGCCATCAAAGAAGAAAAAAGCTTCCATCCTTGCAAAGACTTGATGGGCAAAAGCATTTCGTTGGGGTAATGCTGGGCGAATTGAGGCCATTTCCGCACGAGGCTGTTATAGCGCTATGATTCCACTTTCAACATCCTATGGAATCCTGGGGTTTGCAGTTTCGGGAGGGGCCGGATGAAACTGCAAACCCCAGGATTCCACAGGATGTTGAAAGTGGAATCATAGCGCTATAACAGCCTCGTGCGGAAATGGTTTGAGATAGGAACCAAAATGAAATCCCAGAATTGTGGGTGTCATATTCTCTCCGACACTTTTACCTTGGTAGCTTGTTTGCCACAGGACAAAAAAACCCTCATACAACACTGAACTGAAGAAAAAGAGTTAAACAAACTCCTCTTGATTATACAGTTTGTTTTGCTTTTGGAAAGTCCTGGAAAGTTTTAGAGGGGTCAGGCATGAGAACTAGGATTTGAAATATTACAATGAAAACAGTCTATAAAACAACAACCTGATTAAAGCACAGAGAACCAGCCATTTTAAAAAAGCAAAAGCTTGGGAGAATAACAACAGCGGATGTTAATAAACCGGGTGTTATGCTACAAACTGCTGCTCCTTGGTCCAAAGCATACACAGAGAAAGAGAGGGAGAGAACACACGGAGACAGCTACCCGCTCGTTTGGACTCAAAGCTCAGAGGAGTTATGATCTGGACTACCTCTCCCAGAATCCCCCAGCCAGCATGCAGATTCTGGGGACCTAAGTCCAAAACAGCAACTCTCAAGTCATTCTCAGCAACTCTCATTACTGCACAAAAGAACAACACGCACATGTAAAGCCTGTCATGTCCATATATCAAAACACACTGTTCATATACCAAATCCTATACATACCATAAATCCAAAAGAAATTTCTGAAGCTGCTGCTGCAGCACTCTCTTTAAGAATTGGTCCATATGGAACAAATACACACACACACACACACACACACACACACACATTTGTATTTGTTTTGAATACAGCCCCTGAAGAAGGCCAAGCAATTTATAAACAGGCCAAAATGCACTGGGATTTTCTAAAAGAGTAAAACTTGGACCATCTCTAAGCACTGTTTCCCTCCATGCAATGTAAAAGAACCCTTTTTTTTAAAAAAAAAAACTGCCCTAAATCCGTGACTATCTGTTCTTCCAGGCTCCCGGTGTCCCCATTTCCAACATCTCCTCGGCCCCCGACCTCCGCTCCTGGCCAAGTCTCCCACTTTGCCCTCCGGGGAGACGCCGGGGCAGCTGCTGCTCCTGCCTTTAAACCTCTCTTGCCAGCCTGCCTGCCCGTCCCACGGCCCATCCGGGGGCGCAAGGCGGTTGGACGCGTTTGGAGCCCCCGCGGTTCCAATGCCCGCCTGGGTGAAGTGCGGCTGCCAGATCCACAGCAAGATTATAAACATCCTAAGAGCTCTCCTACATCTTTAAGAGAACGACGGCCACAGAAGGAGGGAAGGGAAAAACCGCTGAAGAAGAAAACACAAATTAAAAAGATTTTTTTTTTTAAATGGAAACTTCTTGGGCCACTGCAGAAACACAGTCTGCTCCAGAACCCAGGCCAATGGAAATTAAATTATTTCGTTTACTTATTAAAAGATACATATTCTATAATCAGGGCGCCACAGGTACACTGTCTTCTGGAAAAAAAAACTTTTTGCACAAGAATAGGGGAGGAGATTTGAGCAAACATTTTCACAGTTTGAAGCGCTACAACCCAAATCCAGCTCAACCACTTTAGGGAGAACAAGGCCAGCTTTAACCCACGAATGGACTTTCCAGAAATGGCACAGCTGGTCACCTTGAGCCCCATTGTCAGTTCAAGGTGGGCTACGCCACATGCTTTGCAGAATACACTGCAAAGGCATGCTGGCTTTCTAATAGCATGATTGGCCTAAAGACAAGATTGGCCTCTTGCCCGCTCACGAATTTCTTGGAAAATTTTTACGCTTCCCTAGATTGAGGAGGAAGACCAAAGACCAAAGATGAAGGCAGGTGAGACTTTTTCAAGCTGGGAAAAAAAGGTAACCAAAAGATTATGCCTCAGAAGTCGACAGAATGGAGGATCACTGAAACAAAAATAACTGGCAGTGGATTCAGGACAGACCAGAGAAAAGAAATCCTGGCATGGCACAGACTAATTTGTTGTTGTGTGCTTTCAAGCCATTTGCAACTTATTGCAACCCTAAGGCAAACCTATCAAGGGGTTTTCTGGGGCTGAGAGTGTGTGATCTGCTCAAGGTCGCCCCGAGGGTTTCCATGGCTGAGCAGGGAACCAAACCTTGGCCTCCAGGGTCACAGTGCAACGCTCAAACCACTACACCTTGTTGGCTCCCAGAGAATATGTACCTGGATGTTTTTTGGCACAAACCGTGAAGCTGGCCACTGGCTCTGATGACTTTAAAAGGAGGTTGCAGAGGTCCATGGAAAAGAGGAGACCCTGTGTAGAAATAGGATCTAACTTGTTAAAATCAAGTAAGGTGTCAAGTAAGCTGGAAGTTAACGGAGGGGGATAGAGACAAGAATTCACTGCCTGGCAATGTTCTGTTTCTCTAACAAAACTAGGGGGAAAAAAAGTACAGAAATCCTAAGGACTGTAGAAGAAACAGCACTGACAAATCAATGAGGCTACTTCCTATTAAGCACCCCTCAAGGAAAGTGGAGGAGGTTGGATTTACCAACATGGCATGCATCTTTTTAAGATGGAGTGGGAATACTGTGGTCCATGGGCTGTGTGAGACACGCCAAGGCATTCTTATGCTCCAAAACAGCCTCAGAACCTTGGGGAGCTCCGTTAAAGTTGAGACGTGTACTTAGAGCAGATTCATGTTATCTTTCCACACTAGACTGTTATAGCACTATTATTCCCCTTGCAACATCCTATGGCATCCTGGAGTTGCACACTATTATTCCCCTTGCAACATCCTATGGAATCCTGGGGTTTGCAGTTTCGGGAGGGGCCGCACGGCCCCTCCCGAAACTGCAAATCCCAGGATTCCATAGGATGTTGCAAGGGGAATAATAGCGCTATGACAGTCTACTGCAGAAATGGCCTCGGTCGTGGGGCCACCAAAGCGCACCAGTTGCCATGTGGGTGGGTGGTCACATTCTCTCCGCTGACTTTATAATGAGAAAATTCCACCTCATCTGTCACAGTTCAACTTGCTAACCACTGAAGAAAATAATTTCTGGAATTCTTGCACTCCAGCAGCATCATGCTTTTAGGAACTCAGGTGCCCGGACTGTTTAAATGCATGTTTTCCATAACTGATGGAAGGGAGAGACCAATATGTGGCTTTTTTTTAATTACTTGCGTTCCTTCCTTCCTTCTTTCCTCCCAAATGGCCTGCTCGGAATACACTTTTTTACTGTAGCCACCCCACTTCGCTTAACATACGACAGTGTTTCTGAGCCTCCACGGCACACAGAGGGCAGCCAGAACATTAATTTCAGCAATTACGTGATTAATATTTAACCGTTTGGTAATATTTGTGCTATTTATAATTTATCTGTTTACACTCATGAAAAATGCATGGTGTAGACAGTTCCTCTGCCCCGTGTCAAATCGTTTCGTAATTGTGCATTTATGGAAAATAGGCCCTGAAAGGTGTCCTTTTGGATTTTTTTGCATTTTTAAATTTGTCTCTGTGCCTCAAGCGCGCGGCTCCGGCATTGCTCCGCTTTCTCCTGAACGCAGCCTCTTCCGGGTGGATTTCCCTTCTTCATCCCTCCTCCAACACACACCACACACACGGTCTGGCTGTTTCATCCCAGACACAACAAGGAGGGCAAAGTGAAGTTGACAAGATCTCTCAGGCCTTCTCCCCACTTGACACGGAGCCCGTCAAGAGCGCTTCGCTCTCTGGCTCCGACGCTGAGCTCACGCAGGAGAAGCGGGAAGCCGTGGCCCTGCCCGGCCGGGGCGGGAGGGAAGGAGGAGGTCTCCGCGCAAAGGAACACAAAGCCCAGCAAAACAAACGCCAGCATGTTTACTCTACCCGTGCCGCTGCTCTTGCTCACCAGGCTACACGAGGCTGAACCAAAAGCACAAAGAGCAGAGAGGACTCAGCCTGCCCTCACCACACAGTTAAAGCAGACGTGTGTGTGCGTGTGGGGGGGGGTCTCCAGGCTAGCAGGACAATCTCGCAGCCCCCTCTCCAGGCCCATTCTGCCTGGAGGCCTCTTCCCCAGAGGAACAAAATGGGGATAGCGATGCAAAACAGCCATTCCCGAACGCCTAAAAAAGCACTTCCGTTTTTGCAAAGAACAAACAGAGAGCTCTCCATTTTTAAGCGGGGGTGCAGGCCGGGAACGCAAAATTGGTTCCCAGAGCCCTAGAGCTTCCCCACGGCTGCTCTCAGATGTGTCCTCACAAGACAATCATTTCTTATGTGCCCTCCCCTTCAGGGGTTGTTTGCAAATTTTGCATCATAGAAGAATGCTGTCCTTGGTAGGAAGTACCAGTGGTTTTATCAGTTTTTCTGAGCCCTTCCTAACCACCACCTTACTGAAGAAGTTGCCATGGGGCCCTCCTAGCTCCTCTCTCCACAGGGTCAAATATGCAAACAAGTGCACCCACACATCCATGCACCTGGGCATCAATGCAGAAATGGGCACCTATGTGCAATGGCACCACACACACAACTTCCCTTCTACAACCTTGAACTAAATGCAGATATTCCACATCGCACCAAAAGCATCCACAGAGCAACCAGCACATATGCAAGACACCAAAAGGATTCCAGCCAAGGTACCGACTTGCAGGTATTTCCACAAAGCAGGGCTTCTGAATCTCACAATGACATTTAACAACAAAGAATTAACTTTCTTGCGAGGACCCCAAAATTCATGATTCCGGTTAGCCATAAGGACAAACTATTCTATTCCATTATCCTGTTACTTTACAAGGCAAAAAGAACTGTGAATAAAAGCAAAGCAACTAAAAAAAAAAAAACACAGAAAGCTGTCATTAAAATAATATTCAACTGTCTATAGTTAAAGCCATTGAAGGCACTGATCGAACAGCAAAGACTGAAAGTAGCACGGCACACTCAGAAAAGTCAACTTTCCTATATTTGAAAAGCATTTTTTACACAAAAATAACAAATTTCTATGCAACAATAATAAAATAAAAAAACTATGTACGTAAAACACTGTTTTTAGTGCAAAAAAAGTGCAGTTTTGTACACGGAATGGTTCTCAAGCAGCGAAACATCTCTGAAAGCCATTAAATGTTTGAAGACTTTCAGGCAGAGAGGAGAAAAATGGCAAAATTATTCATTCTTGGCCGAGAGAATGACATTTATGAAGATTTACATCCCTCATGGAGATCAGTTTTTTATTCTGATCAGGGGTGTTCGACCTTTTTGGAGCTGAAGGATAGCTTCCCAGACGGATAAGGAAACAGCAGCTACATGGAACCAACATAAATAGAGTAAAATCCCAAAAGGGTTAGGGGCATCTCTTTTCTTTTAGGCCATTTCCGCACTAGATAGTTATAGTGCTATTATTCCACTTTCAACATCCTATGGGATCCTGAGGCCTTTGAGGTCCCTCCCTAAACTGCAAACCCCAGGATTCCATAGGATGTTGGAAGTGGAATAATAGCACTATAATTATTAAGTGCAGAAATGGCCTCGTTCATCCATTATCTAAACAACTGTTCTGCATTATCTGTCTGCATCTGAAACACATTAAGGTCTCAAAATACAACAAATTCCAAAATTGAGAAGCAGTGGTATTCCTATTGGGCCTCCCCCAAAGCACAAAATATCCTATTTGCTGGTGTGTAAGATGCACTCTTTTTTCCCCAAAAAAATACTGTTTGAAAATAAGATGCCTCTTATACCCTGGTGCACCTTACACGCCGGCAAATAGTATTTGTCGGAGTATAAATGGGGTGCATTTTATACTTTGGTGTGTCTTGTATACCAGCAAATACAGTACGTCATGCAAGCTTTGGAAACTTTATTGGCTTCTTCATCAGTCAAAAGTGTTAAAAAGCATATACGAGAAAAAATAGTGATGATGTTAGGGCTACATTATGTCTCTTAATTGACAATATCTCGGATAGAATGTAGGCGTGTGTCTCTAATGTCATCTCAATTTTCCTCCTGTATGAGAAAAAACACCTTGACTAGAGCTTTGGGAAGTTTCTTTGTTGAATTACAATACCCAGCATCCCCATCTTGGCCAGTTTTAGCTGGTTCTGGGAGTAACAAGCAGATTTTCCAAGCTCTAGGTTTATGGCAAGCCACAGCGCCGCAGTGGAAGAGAGGTAGCAACTGCTCCATTCTCAGAGATATTGTCTTCTTCCTTTCCCCATACATCTAGGGCAGAAGGAAGACAATTTTTTTTGGGGGGGGGAGTAATTTTGGCCCTGTGACCCCCTCCCTGCAGAATGCACTGGTGCATGGGCAGCACACCTGAAGTGGCACCTTGGTTGCCATTTTGGGCTGGCTTTCCGTTGAAAAAGGCATTCTGGGAGGGGAAGCAAAGCCGTTGCACACTGGGACATTTTCAGGACCTAAAAACTGTCCCCCACAAAAGGATTTGAGAGATGCAGCTGGGAGGGTGATGTGCGTGTAATAGAAACTCAGCACATTTGCAAACAGTTTCCAGGCATACTGGCCTGTTTTCGGAGAGAGAGGACAATGCCTGAAAACTGACCCAGAAAAACAACGGTATGGTGGTGGATGGGTGGCTTTAGAGAACTGCTGGGGGAAGCCCTGGCCTAGTGACAAAAATAGTGAGATCACAATGGCTGACTGACATGCTCTTGCTCTCACGTTCCACAAATACATAGAGCTGGTTTTGGCAGGAAGCTGAGCAGGGCAGAATTAAGAAGAGGTCAAGGGCAAGGCGCCAGATCCCGTCTGATCTTGGAAGCTAAGCAAAGCCAGCTCTGGTTAAGTACCTGGATGGGGGACTGCCAATGCATACCAGGTGCTGCAGGCTTTATTCATAGAATCATAGAGTCATGCGGTTGGAAGAGATCCTGGGTGCCATCCAGTCCAACCCCCTTCTGCCATGCGGGAACCCACATCAAAGCATTCCAGCAAATGGCCACCCAGTCTCTGCTTAAAAACTTCCAAAGAAGGAGACTCCACCACCCTCCATGGAGGCAGCAGCATAGTCCACTGCCGGACAGCCCTGACTGTCAGGAAATTCTTCCTGAGGTTCAGGTGGAATCTCCTTTCCTACAGCTTGAATCCATTGCTCCTTGTCCTAGTATCTGGAGCAGCGGAAAACAAGCCCGCTCCCTCCTCGACATGACATCCCTTCAAATATTTAAACATGGCTCTCATGCTCCCTCTCAACCTTCTCTTCTGCGGACTAAACACCCCCAGCTCCCTAAGCTGCTCCTCATAGGGCCTCACGGCTTCCAGACCCTTTACCATTTTGGTCGCCCTCCTCTGGACACGCTCCAGCTTGTCGGTATCCTCCTTGAACTGAGGTGCCCAGGACTGGACACAGTATTACTCCAGATGAGGTCTCACCAAAGCAGAATA
This sequence comes from Cyclura pinguis, assembly GCA_030412105.1. Classification (NCBI taxonomy): domain Eukaryota; kingdom Metazoa; phylum Chordata; class Lepidosauria; order Squamata; family Iguanidae; genus Cyclura; species Cyclura pinguis. The sequence goes on from CM059607.1 coordinate 1,502,734, forward strand.
GAGGGGTGCCTTGATCTATTCTGGAGGAAGGAACTGGCAAAACCACCTATGGGGATTCCCTCCCTAAGAAAACCCTTTGAAATGCATGGGGTCACCCTAGAAGTTGACAGGCGACTCGAAGGCACGTGCAGACACGCACAAGCGCTGTCCGCCTTCCAAGGCTCCGTGCAATTCCGTCTAGCTTCTGCAAGGAAAGAGGCTTCTCTGTCTCTCATTTCTGTAATAACACCGTGTCCCTACCTTTCCTCTTTGATTCTTGGCTGCCACAGGAACAGCCCTGCCCTCGCCGTCCCCCCTCTTTCCCACCCACCGTACACCCCTTTCCTCAATGCTTTTGAAGGATATTACATCCACTTAATATTAAGGACCCGGAGGAATGACTGGATATATTACTAGCACCTAGATGTAATATTTTCAATTCTTCTTTTTCCTGTGAGGATGAGAAATATATATATATATATATATATTTGCCATAAATTGGGAACTGGGGTAAAAACCACAAGTATGTATTTTTTAAAAGTTAATGTCGCAAAGTGGCTGCTGAGAAATATGTATTTTAAAAAGTTGTGAGATTGAAATTGTGTGTGTCTCTGTGCATGTGTGTGTGTGTGTGTGTGTATGCATGTATTCATTCCAACTTCCAGTAACAATGCATACGGGGATGAAAGGGAATTGAGAAATACATGCAAAACCCCTCTGAATTTTAATAATGAATCCAATTAGGATTTCGCATTATAGATACAAGCGCTGAGGAAACTCACATGAAATAAGGAAATCTGTCCAAAAAAAGACTCTGGGAGTTATTAAGTCACACAAGAGCAAACCCTGGCATTGTGGAGGCACATGAAGAAGAAGAAGAAGGAATGCCTCGGATGGGAATATTCAAACTCTCAAACACAACGGCCATCTGTTACTAGCTGGATTGCAATGGAAACTCCTTCTAAGCCAACAAGACCCACAGACAGACATTGGAACTTACTACGTATTTTAAAAAACCACCAGTGTTGTTAACTGTTAACTGTAACTGGTAGCGATGGCAGCCCAGTCCCTCCCAGTCCAATCCAGGGCCCATTCACACTACACCATTATAGCGCTATGATCCCACTTTAACTGCCTTGGCTGCATCCTATGGAATCCTGGGATTTGTAGGTCGGTAACTACAAATTTGTAGGTTGGCACGCTGTAGAGTTTTGAACATTCGACCATGACGCCGGAGACCAGGGTTTGATTCCCTGCTCAGCCACGGAAACCCACTGGGTGACCTCGCACAGATCACACACTCTCAGCCCCAGAAAACCCCGTGACAGGTCTGCCATAGGGTCGCTATAAGTTGGAAGCAACTTGACAATAACAGCAACGACAACAGCAATGGCAACTAGGCACCGTAGCCCAACCCTAACCTGCAAATCCCAGATTTCCACAGGATGATGCTGTGGCAGTTCAAGTGGAATTCTGTGAATCTGAGAAATTAAGCAAGTAAATAACTAAAAGTCATTAGCAACAATTAATAACTATGGGATAAAACGAACAATTCAATAGTTAGGTGTAAATGCTTAAATGATATTAACTGTTTGCAACAAGGGCAAGAACCAATTTTTGGTTACGTTTTGTTAGTTTTTGTTTAGTCATGCCTAGCTTAGGATGTTTGTTGATGTTTGTATGAATGTATTTCTTATTGTTTTGTATGTCTGGTTTGTGTTGTTTTTCTTCTTTTTTACTTAATAAAAAAGGGGAAAAAAACAAAGAAATCTCACAGACGGGGGAAAAAAAGCTTTCATGCCCATGTGTTCCAAGAAAAAACAAATTTATTCTTGGTATAAATATATAAGTAGTTGACCCACCTAGAGCTCTGCCCCAACCTCCCCAAGTCCCAAATGACACCTTTGTAGTTCAGGTGGAGAAGAAGCTAACAGAGGAGGGCTCCCCAACCTTTCCAAGTAGGGGAGACGTGGCCTCAACCCCAGCACGGGGCGCACACAGTAAGCCCAGCTATTCTTCCTGCACGCTAGTTCCCAAAAGAGCCTGGGAAAATGGCCTTCCTGAGCGACAGCTCCCAGAACGCTCCAGCCTCAGCTGAAGGGGGCACGCTCACCGGGCCGCCCTGGCAGCTGTGCTCCAAAAACGCCACTTTTCCAAGCAATGGTCCCCAACGGGGGTTCACACGAATCCTGCCCTAACTGAGTCTCGGCTTGCAAGGTATGAGTCTTCCACGTCTGCTCCCGCATTGCCTTTCGGCCCGGATAAAGAACTGGCACTCCTGCCCAATCCTGGGTTGGATGCCCAAGATTCGCCCCACCCATGCACGGGCTGTGGCCTCTTGCACCTTTCACTCACTCACCCGGGGCCGTCCTGTTCATCCCACACAACTGAAGCGAGGCTTCACTTCGCCTACAGCGGGGAACCAGGCAGAGGCAATTTTTACCCCCGTGGCCCTATCCGTGAGCCACACCAATGCATCTAGGAGCACCGGAAATGGATGTCCATTATTTTTGGTTGATTTGATGAGTTCCCGTCGGGGATGTTCTGAGAGGGGAGTGCGTCTGAGGGTACGCTGAGCCCTCCACATTTGTGGGTTTGACTTCTACGGATCTGACTATCTGCGAGTTTCTTCAACTCCTGCGTATCCCACCTCTGGCACTTCTCTTCCGGGGGAACCTTCCTTCTCGGTACAGCTCCGATCAGAGCCTGCAGCCCTTCAAAAACCCACCTCCGGCCCTCTTTCTCCTCCTCCAGCCGCTGCCTGGATGGCTAAGGATGGATCGCGGCCAGATTTCTCAGCGCCACAAATCCTCTCCTGAAGACCCCCAGACACCCAAGGAAGGAGACGGGCGAGAGAACGGAAGTATAGGGCCATCAAGCCGACCCACCCCATCTCCCTCTCCTTTCCCCGATCTGGCTTGGACCCTGGGACCCCCTCTCCCCATTATGCCTCACCCCTATCTCCACAGACACACATATTTTGACATTTGCAGTTTTCCCACTTTTGCGAGGGTTCTGCGCTCGTATTCCTAGCCAACGTGGAGGGAGTCAACTGTGTTACATTTGTGGATTATTTGGGGCTCTTTTTGAGTGAAAAATCACCCTAAAATTGCCTCCCTTTTTAAAAAAAAAAATTGAAATTTGTACAAATGGGGTTCATGGTGGCAGAAAAGTGAGATTCAGGGGAACAACGCGAAACCCGCAGGACACGCTTTCCTCCCATCCCTGCTTTAGGCAAACGAACCCTGCCTGGCCCAGTCTTCGGCCATTTCCGCACTAGCCTGTTACAGCGCGATGATTCCACTTTCAACATCCTCTCGAATCCTGGGGTTTGCAGTTTCGGGAGGGGCCGGGCGGCCCCTCCCGAATCTGCAAACCCCGGGATTCCAGAGGATGTTGAAAGTGGAATCATCGCGCTGTAACAGGCTAGTGTGGAAATGGCCTTCACCACAGCAACCGGGAAGTGCAAACAAGCACTTTCCCTTCACTTGGGCCTCTCTGAATATCTGACAAGCAGGTAAGGGATTAAATATCCGTACCCGGAGTATAATCGCATGCATAAATCAGCTTGTTTCGTAACACCATTGCGGCAGAAACAGCAACTCCGGCAGGGTCTCCGCGCTCTTTTATGTTTCAAGTCACACAAATCTGGGATGTAAAAAAATCTGTTTTGAGCAAAAGCTCTTCCTGTTAAACAAATCCCTCCACCAGTGTCTCTCTCTGTTCCCTGGCCTCCCCAAGGGGCCCGGATCTGCAGGGAGCCCAGCTCCTCTCTGTTTCCAACGCAGCAGTGGGGCGCGGAAGTGTTCACACACAACATTCACACTGCCTTCTTTCTTCGCTCCCCACCGCCAATTCTTTATTTCTTCCTTCTTTTCATTTTCTCTTTTTTCCCCCAGCGGGCAGCCGAAGAGTTTCAAACAGCACATCTAAGGCCATTTCCGCACTGGACCGCTACAGCGCTATCATTCCACTTTCAGCATCCTATGGAATCCTGGGGTTTGCAGTTCAGGGAGGGGCCGGCCGGCCCCTCCCTGAACTGCAAACCCCAGGATTCCATAGGATGCTGAAAGTGGAACGATAGCGCTGTAGCGGTCCAGTGCGGAAATGGCCTAATTTGCTCCATTTCCCTCACTTTTCCTAGGCAGTTCATGGCTGCATATTCCCCCCTCTTAAAAATGATTCAAAGTTATTCTCTTTCTATCCATTTATTTCCTTTTAATTTTCCAATTAACACCCAGTTCTAAAAATATACCGTTTAATAATAAGAATATTAGGTATAATCACATACTTGGATTATCCATTCACTTACAAATAATCTAAATAAAACACTATGTAAATTGTTAGTTGTCCTGTCTCTGTAATATCTGTTTGAGTGTTGGACTATGGCACTGGAGACCAGCGTTCGAATCCCTGCTTGGCCATGGAAACCCGGTCGGTGACCACAAGTAAGTCACATTCTCTCAGCCTCAGAGGGAAGCAATCTGACTCTGAACAAATCTTGCCAAGAAAACACCGCGATAAGTTTGCCTTGGGGTTGCCATAAATCAGAAATGACTTGAAGGCACACAAGAATAACAGTAACATAAGAAAGATAGCTCCAGAAACATTCTGACCCTTTCCGCACTACACTGTTACAGCGCTATTATTCTACTTTCAGCGTCCTTCAGGGAATTCTGGGGTTTGTAGTTTCCTGAGGCCAAAGAGCTCTTTGGCTGAGAATCCTAAATGCCTCTCCCTAAACTGCAAACCCCAGGATTACACAGGATGTTGGAAATGGAATAATAGCACTATAACAGTGTAGTGCGGAAAGGACCTCTGTCATATTCAAAGCTGAACATTCAAAAGGTCAACGATTTTTTCCCCCCGGATTCCTTCTGAAACTTGGCACTGAGCTGGTTTGGGCAAACACTCCCTCACAGTCCTTAAAAAAGAGCACAGGAGGACTTCGCAAAAAGCAACAGCAGCCGCTGCAAAATAAAGACGGGGATGCGCTCAGAGCTGGTGGCTACGTTCCGTGCAGAACGCAGGCGTCGTGGATCAGCAGCGAAAGGGGGAAGAGCTGGGCCACGCTACTTGCTGCCTCTCGTAACCGAGCCAAACATCTCTCTCTCTGTCTCTCTGTGCCCGCGGCCAAGTGGCCCCGCTGAGAACGAACGATAGATGCTCTTCCAGGCGAGGGCTGTTGCTGCTACCAATCCAAAGGCATTCGGCGTGTATTCCGTCTCCTTAGTCCTTTTGCTTCTATCCTGCCTTCTTGCAGAACTGGGACTCAAAAGATTCTTGCAACATTTCTTTTTTAAATAAACCCGAGTACAGACAAAATCTATCAGACCACCGATGAATACCCAGTGCTGTAGGCTCTATTTCGGAGGAAGGAGCTGGCAAAACCACCTCTGAGGATTCCTTGCCTCCGAAAACCCTCTCAAATTCATGGGATCGCCGTCAGTTGACAGGCAACTTAAAGGCACACGCGCAGGCACAGGAACGCAAGTTAGGGCATGAAAACACGATCGACTGTCAAAAACAACAGAACAGCCGAATTAGCAACCATCAATTAAAACAACAAGGCTAACAGACAAAGCGTCTACATGGCACTGCTACAGACAGGAGCACAAGAGGACTACAAAACTGGAGCAGTTCAGGTTACCCAATGATACCTCACTGATTCCTAGATTCTTGGACAGTATCTGAACGAAGGGTAGCCCAAAACTCCACAGCAGCACCCAGCACACTCTGCAATAAACAATGAATTAAGAACCTCAGACATTCCTTTGAATGCCCCTCCTCCGCAGACAACGAAGTTCCCAAAGCTGGGCTGATCAGGAAGGCCTTTGCCTGCCAGCAGAAGAACAAGAGAAATGCCTCCTGCTGAAGGAAATCCACGGCCCAGGAGCAGAGACCGAGAAGGTTCTCTCACGGCTTCCCACAAATGGGCCCCCCGAAGCAGATGAAACTCAGAGAAAGGCTCTCTCCTAAAACTGCAAAGCCAAAGCAAGCCCTTGTTGTTGTCTTGTGCCTTCAAGTCATTTCCAACTCATGGTGTCCCAAAGGTGAACCTATCAAGGGGTTTTCTGAGCGCTGAGAGTGTGTGAGGTGCCCAAGCTCACCCAATACCCATGGCTAAGCAGGGAATCGAACTCTGGTCTCCCAGGTCATAGTCTGACGGTCTACCCACCACCCCATGCTGGCTCTGGAGGCAAGCTCTTATGGGAGAATAAATTCTTTCTGCTAGCATGGGCCTACGTTATACAGTAATAAGACGGGAGGATGACAGATGGGAGATAACCATCTCTGGACCCTTGGAAGTTCTGATGGAGGCAGAATGGCTGAAGCATAAAAGACATTTACGGGAGCACCTGAAACAGCATCTCACACATTCCATTCCATCTCTCTGCATGTCACCTCCTCCTCTTCGTCCCCTTCCACCCCAGGTGTTAAAAGTCCCAGTGAATAACCCGTGAAACTATAAACCACACACACAGTTAGTCCCAGACCAGTGAATAACCTGAGCCTTGCTTCTGAATAAACTAAGTAAACCAACCTTGCTAGGTAGTTTTAACAAAATTGTGGGTTTGCAACTTTTGTGAGTTTATCCATAAAGCTGAGTTTATCCATACGGGTAGGAATCACACGACTCTCCAGATGTTATTGTGCTACAACTCCCAAAATTCTTCATCCACTGGTTCTGCTGACTTCTACTGAATGGGAACTGCAGTCCAACCATATCTGGAGGGTCTTGGAGAAAACAGGCCCGAAATAAATTAGGCTTTAATCCTGTTGTTCCTCCTGACTGGAAAAGATCTACTGAACCAATGGAGGGGTGTGAACATTTGGATTCAGTGGATTTGCTCTAGGCCATTTCCACACTAGACTGTTCTAGTGCTATTATTCCACTTTCAACATCCTGTAAAATCCTGAGTCCTCAAAGGCCCCTCACTAAACTGCAAACCCTGGGATCCCATAGGATGTTGAAAGTGGAATAATAGCACTGTAACAGTCTAGTGTGGAAATGGTCCTAGTTGGGACAATACCAATAGGATTTAAGTCTCACAGTTAAACAAGGAAACTGGATTCTCAATGAAAATAAAGCTTTGCACTGCATTATCTTGCTTGCAGCAGAACGTGATTCCGTAAACAAATCCTGCTGTTTTTCCTCAGACCGCGGTTCAACCAAAACACAAAACTCCAGCACCTTGCAAAATGCCTTTGTGCTCTCCCTCTTCCTTCTCCTTCCACCGGCTTGTCAAGTGCACTTAAACAAACAAGAATACAACGAAACCGCAAGTTTGTTATGTTGGCTGAGCCACGCTTTTCTCACTTCCTGCCGAGGCCTTCATTCCACGGAGGGCTTCGTGTTCCCGGCGCTGCGTCAAGACTGCCATTTTGAGCCCCTCCGGGCAGGGAACTGCTGAGGTCGGCATTACCTCCCCCACCTTTTTTTTTTTCTGTAAGTGTTCAAGTTGTCCTAATCTTTATGTGTTCAAGTCTGTGCTTAAGAGGGTGTCCTTTGAGTTTTGTTCGGTCTTTTAATTTGTCTTCATATGTCTGACACATTCAGATACTAATTACCTAAGTGTGTACTAGAGTTAAGAATTTCCAAGTCAGGCATGCTACTGGATGCCTGGGATATTTAAATGACATTAAACAAATGGTTTCTGTAGAGTCCTTCACTCAACTGGTGCTTTGCTACAGTTTTCATTATCTTCCACCTTCCTTGCACCTATCCTCACATGCCTTACTTGTCGCCTCCACAAAACTTTCTTTCACACCCTTCCTCCAAATGGACTGGGGCCTTGGAACAGTTCCCTACATGGTCATCCCTTTCTGTATGCATGCAACCTCTTTTAACAGCTCTTATTTATCTATTTCTTGTTCTAGAAATCAAAACAGTACAGCAGTCAGCAATGAAGAAATATTTTACGGATAAACCCTTTTTCAGCCTCGCAACCCTATGAGCCAAACAGTCTGATCCCATGCACGTTTACTCAATTTTTTCCAAGCACCACACAAACTGCTGATGATAACAGAAACCTCAGGAGATTCAATCAATGATGGACGAAGAAGAGGAAGTAAGCCTTGCCTTTTTGGCCTTCAGCCCTGGGTCCACCAGCCAACTGAACCACCGATAATCTGGCCCCACATGTCTCCCACCAAGGACTCTCCGTGACTCAGCCTCTCCGCACTACCCTGTTATAGTGCTATTATTCCCCTTTCAGCCTCCTATGGAATCCTGGGGTTTGCAGTTTAGGGAGGGGCCTTTACAACTCTCAGCCAGAGAGCTCTTTGGCCTCAGGAAACTACAAAACCCAGAATTCCACAGGATGCTGAAAGTGGAATAATAGCACTATAGCAGTGTAGTGTGGAAAGGTCCAAATTCAATCCTCCACAATCCCTTTTCTACCAAAAGACAATTGTTCGGTAGTTCAAGAATCAGGCACTAGGAAGACAGAGGATGTGATGTGCCCTACATTTTTTAAAAAGAAAATGAAAAAACCCCACACACATTTGATAATAATAATAATAATAATAATAATAATAATAATAATAATAATAATAATACCCTTAATGAACACTGCAACTGAAATTAAGAAGGTGAGAGTTTCTGAATCCTTCTTGAGCTCTTCCTCGGCTCGCATCGGTTTAAGTCTACGTATCAGTCTAGGAAGCAGTAGGAGCACGCAAGGTTTAAAACCAAAACAAGCCACACAAACGTTGAGAATATGGCTGCAATAATTTACTCTCTGCCACCAGTGAATATTCTATCTCAACGAATTATTGCACGTGCGAGTGTGTTTGAACCATGTGTATGTTGCTTTTTCCCCCCTTCAAAGTGTCAGCTTCGATGCCGTTGGAGCGTTCACGGCCCCCACCTCTAAAGTAATCACAGCCTGTCATGTAAATCTTCACCCCAGGTGTCAACATGTAATACGGCCTCTTTTCTGCTAGCAAGGGTGAGGACATGAATGAGAAACCCAGGAGACGGCTGTGAAACGCCAGCGCTCTGACACGTTCCCTTCCAAAATACAGCATCACTCTTGGAACTTTACCAACGACTGAAGAATTACACATTTCAGGTCTTCGCTTGCTTTCTTCCTTCCTTTTTAAAAAAATGCTTAACATAACTAGGCTGAGAGAGTAGGCATAATAAACCACCGAGAACTTCAACGAGACCACCGCCGGGAGGAAGGATAGCCCGGCGCGATGATGGAGCAGCAATTAAAAAAGAAATACGCACGCACAAATCGAAATTTTTGTTTGTTTCCGTGGGTTTTGTCTAGGAGTTGTGAATCGCTATATTTCTATGGGATGCCGGGGTTTCTCAGAGGGCTCACTGCAAACCTGCAGGACTCTCTAGGGCACATGCTGCGTCTCCACAAAGCCTGGGGGATATTAAAGTGGGTTATTAAAGGCTATAGAAGACGATCATCGGGGTTTTGCACCTTCTGCTATACACTCCACCCCCATGTACACAGAGAGCACCACGCTCCTCTCCAAGGCCATTTCCACACTGGCCTGTTATAGCGCTACGATTCCACTTTCAACATCCTATGGAATCCTGGGGTTTGCAGTTTCGGGAGGGGCTGGCCGGCCCCTCCCGAAACTGCAAACCCCAGGATTCCATAGGATGTTGAAAGTGGAATCGCAGCGCTATAACAGGCTAGTGCGGAAATAGCCCAAGACATCAAACAGAGGATCTTGGACCTAGCTGGGGAAAGATCAAATGGACTATTTTGACCCATTGTTCCTTTGCTTACCTGCCCGGACCCTCTGTCCTCTATTCATCTATATGGAGCCTCGTACCCTTCCCCTAGAGATAGGGCTCTGAGTGGATAACAATGATAAAAGAATAATAATTTAAAAGTCCAGTATTTGCTATATTTTAAGCCATGCCTCTCTTATCCTCTTGTAAGCCATCTTGAGTACCAAACCACTAAAAGGTAGGATAGAAACAAAGATGACAACAACGGCAGCCCATTGTAGCATTAAACATGACCAACTGTTAAAGCCCAATTAAATCAAAAGCCCAATTTAAAGCGATCAAGAACATAACCTTAACACTAAAAGCAGCACCTAACTGGCAACTAGCTGCATCCTCAGCGACTGCTCCAATTGTCAAATGCCTGCCTGAAATTTTTATAAAAGCTTTTACCTGCCACCAGAAGGAACAAAAAAGGGGCCTGTCTTGCTTTCCTTGGGAAGAAGAAGCTTCACAGCCGGGGACTGGCCAGCAAAAGTTTGGACCTTCCTTGCCAAACATCCCTCTGAAGGTGGTGGCAAGCAGAGCCACTCCCAAGAGAACTCAACGCCTAATAACAGGATAATAACAGTCCTCCAGATAGCCTCAGTCTAAATTATAAATAGCTGTACAGGTCTTACCCTATACTTAGACTAAAAGTGGACTGGCAGGCAGTGGAGCTCTCTTACTTAGAGAGCCGCGTAACTAGCCCCAACCAGCAATCCGGCCACCACACTCTGGACCAGCTGAAGTTTCTGAGCACCTCGCAAAGACAGGTCCATGTAGAATACATTGTATGTTCGTGTATGTGCCTTCAAGTGGCCTGGTGACTCATGGTGACCCCATGAATTTCATGGGGGTTTCTCAGCCAAGAAATCCTCAAGGGTGGTTTTGCCAGTTCCTTCCTCTGAAATGTAGGCCACGTTGGTGGTCTCCCATCTAACTTTTAAAATTTATTTATTGCATTTATATCCTGCTTTTCTTCCAAAGTGGTAACATCCAAGCACTAACTAAAGGTGACCCTGCCAAGATCAGAAGGGATCCAACACATTTAGGATATTTAGACCCTACTTCTAAATAAGACGCAACCAAGCCACGCTTCATCAGGTCAGGCATCTCTAGGAATTGATTCTGTCGGCACACTAGCTTTAACTACACTAATGCAAATCCAGCCACTGCCCAAATCTGTACAGGTGTACCTGAATTAAAGAAGTAGAAGGCCGGAGGTCATAGCACCAAACAGGAGCCTCCCAGTACCACCTCCTGAGCTCCCCCCCCCCAATAAGTAGGACCCAAGCCACCCAAAACAGTACTTCCAAGTCCCATCCTGAGATGTGGCTCATAGAAATAGCAAACCAGTGGTATTAGAAGCTCCACACAGGTTCAAAAGAAGAGAGCCATTCTTCAATCGACCCTGTATAAACTGACTACCAAGGCGACCAAGGCCATCTCTTTTTCCAAGGCATGAAGCTATGTTGGAAACAAACCATTCATCTGCTTTGGGACTGGAAGAGAGTGGCTTGCCCGCGATTACCCAGAGCGTTTCTGTCAGCATGCATGGCTCCTGTCACAAGTATTTGCTGGACGGATAATGGGATGTAGTAGAACACATTGGGTAGCTTATGAATGGGCACAGTCTGCTAGGGTGCTTCAAAGTACCAATTTGTATTGCCGATTGCAACCATGTATCTGGCTGAAGGTTGTCTGGGATTCCAGAGCACCAAATGGCTAATTGCTTTACTGTTCCTGCTAACCCAGGAAAGGGATGAAGATTAGAGGGGGAAGAATGAAAACACTGGTGAGGTATTATGAGAACTGGCGTGGCTTACAGATAAAACAGGAACTTGTTCTAGATTCAAGGACGAAAGATATGTAAACAACAGAGGTTCTGGGAAAATGCCTGAACTGGTGGGATGATGTGAGATTTATGGTCTTTGTGATTGGTGCTTTGCATGCCTAAGTTTGTACCTCAAAGGTATAAAACCTGTAACCAACCCATTTGCTGTAATCCCAGCAGCTTCTAAGGAAGTGTGTTGTGTTGCTTGCTTGCCAGAAATAAAGTGCTGTTAAACTCTGGCCCTTTCTGCACCTCACTGTCTTCCAGCGCTGGGGTGCAGGGATCGCGCGAGCAGCCTCCGGCAAGAGGCTCTCGTGTCCGGGGTCCTTTGGCTCAGCACCAGCTGCCTGCTCGGGCAAAAGCCCCGCCTCTTCCTTCCGCAGAGCAGCCTGGGAGTTTCCCAGGCTGTGCTGGGGCAGGAAGCGTGACCGGTGTGGCTCCGGAGGCTCCGCACACCAGGTAAGTGCGCGCGGGGCCCAGGAGCAATGCGCAATCACGCACCATTTTCGGCTTCTAGCCGAAAATGGAAAGGCGTGCGATCGGCGCCTGCCGGCCCCTGGAGCGTCACACGATTGTGTGTGCGTCGTGCGGATCACTCCTCACAATTGCGCGATGCTCCAGGCCCTCTTTCGCATGGAAAATGCTGTGCGAAAAGAGCCTCTGAGTGGAATTTGTGAAGGGCAAGTTATCCAGGTGACGACAGTTTCCATGCCTCAGCAGTTATTTGAAATCTGGTCTCCCAAACCCTTAGACCAAGGTTCAAACCATGCTGCCACCAACATGGCAACCCTATAATAGAGTTTTCCTGGCCAGACTTCTTCAGAGGAGGCTTGCCATTGCCTTCCTCTGAGGATGAGAGAGTGTGACTTGCCCAAGGTCACTCAGTGGGCTTCTATGGCTGGTTTCCTGGGGTCTTAGCCCAACACTACACTATGCCAGCTCATTGTAGGTCAACATTTGAAAATAAACTCCATTGAGTTCAGAGGTATTTGTTCCTGGATAAGCATGCACAGCTAGGGGATGCATCCTTATTTGGGGAAAAGCCCACGGAATGGAGCCTGCAAGTAAATACGCACAAATAGACTGAAAGTTTTTAACAGTGCAACCTGGCTAAACTGTAGATAACAGGCAGCAAGTTGTGTTTGTGTTGAAGCTTTAGACTGGTCTTCCAGGATGCTCCAAAAGGCAATATAGGTGGCCCTTGGTATCAGCTGTCCCTTACATAAAATGGCAAAATCAAAGCTTGCTTTTTGGGGGGGGAGGAGAGGTATTTTCAAGCCGTGGTTTGTTGAATCAATGGAGACAGAATCCATGGATATGGAGAGCTGACTGTATCTCCTTTTCCATGATGCTACTGTCCAGCCATTTCCTGCACTTTCCCCTCATTCTTAAAAGCTGAAATATCTCTCCTTAAGGCTCAGCTGCCAGCAGGGATGCAAAGAATATGCTCAAATATTGGGATTTCCCACAAGTCAGGAAAACCCACTGGAAAGAACAATACAGCTGCAAGAATTTGGCACAGTTTTCTCCTGCTATTCAAATATGCCAAACCATTTGGAGGGGGGTGTTATTCTACAGAGAAATGCATCCAATTTCTTTACAGGGGAAAAAAAAAGGGTGTATCTTTTTTTCTGCATGATAGTTCTCCAGAAATACTTCAGGATGTTCAAAATTGGGGAGAACACTGTGGAGAAATACTCCATTTCTCCCACACGAGCGAGAAAACTGTGGTAATTATTTGTCCGCACGTGCGAGGATGAGCTACCTCCCTAGGTGCCAGCAACTTAATGCTTTAAGCTAAAATATGCTGGTAATTTTGCTCTCACCCTTTTGCTTTTGGACCTGCCTATGACTGGAATGCCCCCCCCCCCCGCATCTCTGAAATTGAATTTGCCCCTTAAGCTGAAAAAGGTTGCCCCACCCTTGGTCTACTTCTACCTATGGGGTAAAAGGAGGCAGGAAAAATTAAATGTTCTGGGTCTGGATCCCTTCCTAGAGGAGTCCCTCTGTACTTTTTAAATCCCCTACGGCTGTTTTTTTTGCTTTTGGTCCCAAATAAGTGCACTTGCAAAATAAATTTCAAGCACCCTGGGAATTTCCCATCTATTCTCTTGTCTCCTCTTCTTTAAATATAGGCTTCCAGTGAGCAGTCATATCCCTCCCACTCCTTCTCCTCCTCCGTTCATCTCAGCCTGCAAATCCTGACATGATTCTCAGCTTTATACACTGGCTGGTTACCATTTTTGGTGCCTTTCACACCAGACAATTACAGCACTGTGATTCCACTTTAACTGCCACAACAACATCCTGTGGAATCTTGCAATTTGCAATTTAGGGAGAGCTAGGAAGAATTCTCAGCCAGAGAGTTCTAATGCTTCGCTCAGCTGCTAACCCCAATACAGCCAGTAGCACCCTTAAAGCAGGATCATAACGCCTTAACAGTATAATGTGAAAGGGCCTTTTATCACATATACGGTAGTGCTCAGGGGTGCAACAGAGGCAAAATGATAGCATCGCCCACCAAATAAGAACTCTGCCCTCCCAAATGAAATTTTCTTCCACTCTCCAAGTTTCTAGCACCACAGTAACTTAAAACTTCAGTGTATCATTTAGAAATAAAGTTTAGGCACCCAAAGAAACAGGACAGGCAGTTACTAATGGAATGCAAACACTGCAATCAACTAATTTAAACTCAATTAAGCTTCATCAGCTTGCATCTCACGGAGTAGGCTGAGTCTGTGAAAGCTTAGGCTACAAACTTCTTTCTTCCAGTTAAGTCTCAAAAGTGCAAGGGATTCCTTTGTTAAATTAAACTTAGCAATTCAGTTTTTTCCCCTAAGTCTCATTTTTTCCATGCTTCATATTTGTCGCTTCTCTTAAACAATTCCAGTATGGAGAATACTTTAAATATTGCCAGTTGTTTGTTTGTTTGTTCTGCTTGCTGGCTTTAATCGTGAAACAGATGTTTGAAACTACAGCACCTTCCTTGTTCTGTGCACTTACAGTTCAAAACTCCTGCCTGCAGGAAATTCCTTTCCACACAGAATTATTTTTTTCCCCTCGCTGACGAAGAGGGACTTCCTCCACGCAAAGTATTGTGGGAAGCTAGGAAGCTGCCTCACAGTTAGTCAGATTCCTTATCCATTTAAGTCAGCATTTTCTATAGTTGGGGTGTATGCTCCATATGGTGTTGGACTGCAACTCCCATTAGTCTTCCCCAGCTAAGCCAATGGAGAGAACAAGCTGGGAGTTGCAGTCCAGCAACATCTAGAGGGCCACATGATTTCCCAGCCTTGTGTTCAGACTGACAGATGTTCTCCAACATCTTCAGGCGGCGTCCTTCTCAGTCCAGGAGAAGCTCTGCATTCAATCTCAGATCTCCAAAGAGAGGCCCTTCTCTCAGTCCCACCAAACTCACTAATAAATCTGGTAAAAATAGGGCACAGGGGCTTTTTGGTGGCTGCTCTCAGGCTCTTGATCTGTTCCTACGGAGGCTAGACTGTCTTCTTCTAAGGTGTCCGGCCATCAGCTGGTGAGGACAGGCCCTCCGGGAAATGGCTGCTTGCATGTAAAGAGCTTTTAATAACGCATTGCATTGTCCATATGTGTTGTTTTTAAACGGATACACTTTTCAAAAGTTTTTAACTCTATTAAATTACATTTTAACCTTTATATGGCTTTACTGCTGTGAGCTTTTACCTGTATCTGTTTAAATTTTTGTAAGCTACCTAGGGTCCCGGGACTGGAAAAGGGGGGAATAATAATAATTGCATCAGTAACAAAAACCATCCTCTGCGTGCAAATAACGTGTGCCCACACTGTGCTACACTCTGTTCACAACCTACGCAGCTGGGCTTCAGCATCACTAAGCAGACTGAATGTATGCCCTAAAACATGCCCAGCACATCGACAGCCCCACTGTCGGAGAAAGCCAGGCATTCCTCTCTCCGACATCACCCATTTTCCTTCCCATCATTGAAACAACACACAAACTATCCCAGCGTGAAGGCCTCCCATCACAAAGCCCACAGTTTCTGTGCTGTGCTAAGAATCACACTCTTTGCAATTAAAGCAAAACCTCCCTCTCGCCAATAGCTCTCGTTTTCTGGGGAGAAAAAAAAAAGAGATACATGGATAAGGTAGGGCAGGTGCTCAAGTGAAAGTTTACACAATAAATATTCCAAGCCATGATTCCTTCATCCAGATCTCCAAAGTGAACATCTCCCAAATTAAATCACAAGCCATACGCATTATGGCATCCAAGGGCTTTCTTAGGACACATCCACTTGGCATCCACAGGATTGTTGGTACAGAATCAGTGGTAGAATCCTGAGCTCTCCAAAATCAAAGCTATTTAAAAATGAAACTTGGGTAGGATGTTGGAAGGATACTCTCTTCACACGGTAACTGGTACAGTTGGCCCTCCACATTGGCTGCGGTCAGGGGCACGGGACCTTTGCAAAAGGGTGAAAACCACAAATATCAAAATGTGTGCGTCTGTCTGTGGGAAGTGGGTTGAGGCATGGCAAGGAAAATAGGCACCCAGGGTCCAAAGCGGGTCAGGGAAAGGAGAGAGAAGGGGGTAGGTTGGCATAGTCACCCTAGACTTCCTCCTTCTTCCCCATATTCCTCCTTGGATGTGTGGGGGGCACCCGGAGAGGGTTTGGGGTGAGGGGAAATTGGGTGCGAGCAGTCCTTAGCTGGCCAGGCAGCAATGGTGGAGGAGGAAGACCAGGAGTGGATTTTTAAAGGGCCGCACGGCCTGACTGGAGCCGCCAAGAGGGAAGGTTCCCCCCAAAAAGCAGCTCTTGAGGTGTGAGGGGAGGGGTTGGAGAAACTCTAAGTAATCAGATCCAAGAAAGTGAAACCCACACATGTGAAGCGCCAGTGGTAAATGCTGTCTGAGTTTCTTTCATGTGCTTCCTTCTCCTTCTGCCCAGGAAAAGCTCACAGATTCACACTGGCCTTACAACAAGTTTGTGAGGACGACCATGTTGAGAGACAGCTTAACTTAATATCCCAAAGCAGCTCTACCTAAATGCAATTTCTGCTGGAAACATCACTCCCATATTTCGCAGCAGACACATAAGACACGAACCCCACTGCTGATGTATCTTTTTATACATCTGCACACATACCCGGGCACTCCAGTTTAATCAGGTTTGCCAGGTACAAATTACAGGTGCTTGAAGATGCATGCTCTCGCGTGCATGACATCCACAACATGTTACATGTTTTCCGTGGAAAGAGGAGTACAACACCAATGTTTCCTAGAGCAACGGTCACGTTTGGTGCCCGCTGCCTCAAACTGGAGAACAGAAGACACCTCTCTTGCAAGCAAAGTCAGCACTTTGGTAACTAACAGCATAACAGACTGTGCCTGAGCAGAACCAGATTTGTCATCAGATGCATATTTGATGGTGAACTTTCATCCAATCCCAGCTCACGAAGGGGGGCATCTATAGAGTCAATGTTCTCACAACTGGCCACTGCTCTCATGCACGCACGTTTTAGATGCATACTTCAAAAAATGGAGCAGGACCTCTGATAACTCAGAGCAAAAGTGCTGTTCAGTCTGAAAACCTGTGAAGGAATCCCCCAGCAGGACTGTGAAAGAGACCTTCTCGGTAGAGTCAGACCCAAATCTGCTGAGCTTGCACCGGGCCGTGTCGTTTCAGCAACTAGTGCCGCCTCTCATTCAATTCCTGAGCCACTGTAAAGTTGCGAGCGACCCATCTTCATCCTTCCCTTGTACCTCTGGGAAAGCCTGGCAGATGTAGATAACAGTATCTGCATTTCCACATATTCTAGGCTGACCCTTCACACACAACCTGGGACTCAGCCTTACGTTAACTGAGATTCTGCAGTAATCACCCGTGGGACACACGAGCATGTCCGCTCAAGATGCTGGCTGGTAAGTCTGAATTTCCCTCTGCCAGCTATATAGCTCTTCACAAGAATATATTTGGATCATGTGTCTCCACCACTCTGGAAATCAGGCCCCAGAGGGACACAGAGACAAGGCACCCCCACCTGGACCACAGAGGGCCCCTGATCAAAACTAAATCATGGAGCCCCAGTTGCTTCTCATTTATGCCATCTCTAAGGCAAACCTATCAGAGGGTTCACATGGCAGGACTGGTTCATCCTGGGTATGCCACTGCCATCCTCTGAGGCTGAGAAGGTGTGACTTGGTTATTCAGTGGGTTTCAAGAGGATTCAAACCTTGGTCTCTCATGCACTCTTAGTCCAGTCCTAAATTCCCTAACCCATGCACACTCCAACATGGCAAGCCAGTCACAGGGCTTTCTTGGTAAGATTGGTTTGCCATTGTCCTCCATATGAGTCTGTAAGAATGTGACTTGCCCGAGGTTACCCAGTGGTTTTCCATGGGCAAGTCAGGATTTGAATCCATGTCTCCTAGATTCCTAGTTCAATACTAAAACCACTATTCTGTGCCGGCTCATCTTTAACGAGCAGAGTGAACCCAAACTGGAGGTGGCTTAGTTCTCTCTCAGGTCCCAAGGCAGCTCACCCGCATGCTTGGCAAACAGGCCGTCCTGGGGTCTTAGCAATTTAAAGGAAACTCTGGGGAGGGAGTCAGCCCTTCACTCCATTCAGAAGCCACAAAGTTGGAATTGTTAAACGGTAGCCTCCCACCTCTCACAAAATAAAGCAAAGTACGGCTTGCAATTGGTCCTACCTGGCAGGGCTAGAAAAGTGGAGATGGGTAACTCCTGTATCAGTGAGGCAATGAACCTTTTTCCTGATTTTAGTTGGAGTTTTTACTTTGGGCGGGGGGATAACATTCAGCAAAATTTTGCACTGGGTGGGCTGGGTTCTTACCGGTGGCCTCTCTCAGCCTCTATAACCCCTCCCCTAGGATGCTTGGTTGGCCCCCTTTCCACTTTTTGCAAGCAAGTACAGACCTTTTTATTGAAACAGGCCTTCAGCTTTTAATTCTTTGGAGCAGAAGGATATTTTTTAATGTGCTCTGTTTTTACTACATGTGCTAACCTGTCTTGATCCAACCGTTTAATTTTTTTAAACCTTTTGTATTGTATTTTCTTTTAGCTACCTTTTAACTTCTACTGTAAGCTGCTTTAGCCCCCATATTGGGAGAAAGGTGAGATATAAGCTAAATAAATAGAGTTCAGCACCTTGGATAGCTCCTTTACAGTTAAGTCTAAAGCCTGGAGCAAATCTACCAACCCACTGACATGGATGCCACCGGGACCGCTGGGCAGGGGGCGGAGACGCACTCATTACCACACAGATACCATCCATAAAGACAATACGATACAAGGGGGCCAGCGAACTGTCATTTCCCCCTCCATCTATGATGCTGACATGTTCCAATCCACCTAGCAATTAAATTCCTTCCAGCTTGAAAAAAGAAATCAAACCCTGAAGCCCCTGATCTATGCACAGCCCTCAAAGAACATCTCCCAAAGGAATCCAGCATCTTAATAGCAGGAAAAACACCAAACGACTGCCTACAAGATGGCTAATACACTTTTAACTTCCGCTGGTTGCAACACTACAAATGAAACACACCCTAACCAATTGCTACTCCACATTTAAAGCAGACAAGTGTCCTGAAGGAACACTGGTGACCATTATGGGGCCATCCATTTTCTTACCTATTTGAGACCTACTTCCACTGGAAGCAATTTAGAACAAAGGCAACACACGCTCACAAGACAACTTCACTTCAACCAGTGACCCACCCTGCCAAGTAATTAAGAAGGACCAAATGGCTTGACAAGACAGCAGAGAATCTCACCAACAAATTAATGACGGACTTGTCAATCCTGTGCATGTTAATTAACCAAAAGCTAAAATTTGTTTCAGCAGCACCAACTTGGAAGCTATGTTGCATTGAAATAAACGGAAATTTCCAAATAAATATGGTCAGAGCATAGGCAGATAGATCCCCTCCCCCAACTGACAAACACAAAATCAGCAATCACAAGCCCTTTGACTGTTCTCCCGGTGTGGGATCAGTGCATGTGACAATGGCACACACACACACACACACACCCCTTGCTTGAAATCCAGGTTTAAAAGGTGCATATTCCACCTTTAAAAGGTGCATACACACACCCTGCTTAAAATCCACCTTTAAAAGGTGCATATTGCTCTTAAGTTTAATACAGAGATACCAATGGCTGCAACAGGTGCTCCAAACAAAACATTATTAGGACAGGCAGTGGGGGAAAAGATTTCTGCAAACAACAATACCCCTTACAGTTCCTCTCTCCCTACATCTCCAGAGCCGAATTTCCACTACCGGGTCGAGAAGACCGCTGTGGCCGTCGGGGAAGACGCTGGAGCCCTTACCTGGAATCGGGGTACTTGGTCAAGGTGGCAAGGCTGCTGGTGTACATGTGTCCTCCCACATCGATGTGCACGGGGGCGTTGGACTTGGTGAGCTGAGCCGGGAGAGGAATTCCTTGAGCCGCCAGGGGGGAAACCGGGGAGCGTGTTAAAGACAGTCGGGACATTGCTCTTCCTTCCTCCTAGAAGCCCGACAGAAAAGAACAGTCTTTATCTTGCACGCGGCCCTCCGCTACCTTGATTCCAACGTGATCACAGAATCTAATAAGATCGCTTTTGCATCTGCCTGATCACATATTCAGCTGACAAATTATTGCCACCTCCATAATTAAGTGTATTTGCATCACACTCTTCAAAGGACCAGCGGCAAAGAAAAAAAAAAGATGCTTATTAGCAATAAGAAATCAAGGGGGGGGGGGAGGAAAAAAAGTCTTTTTCAAGGTGTCAGCCTCAAGGGGCATAAAACAAACTGCAAAATTCTAATTAAAGGTCGCAGGCTTATGTGTTAGATGTGAAATATCCCCTGACAAACGAATAACCAATTTGTGAATTAGGATTCAGGGGTTTTTTGCAAGTTTGTCTCAGTAACGAGACACCTCTAAATTAGTGACTTCCTCAGCTCCCAAGGCATTTCATTTAGACACATAGTAAAATTCACATCAAACTCAGAACTATTTTTGTTGCTTTTTAAGTAACTGTCTATAAGGACAAAACCGACACTCACTTATTATCTTTATTCTAACTGTCTAACTGAAAGGAACTATAGGCAGTTGGACAAAAATAAGTATTAAATGACTATTTTTATCCTCTGTACACCATTTCCAATGATTCTGTAACATCATTTCAGGCCACACACCCACACACCCACATGCCAATCCTCCCGATATTCAATACCATTTTTCTTTTAATTATAAAGAATTTAAAACCACAAAAGCAACCACAAATTCATCCACTCCCGATTTGATTAAAATGTTATGGAGCTTTGATAAGTCCAAAGACAAAGCCGCTTGGCCATACCCTTAAGCTGCAAAAGCACGAGAAGGACCAAGGTTTTCCTTCTGACAAACTCTAATCCTGGATTTTATTTTAACCGGCACAAGGCAGCACCACCAGAGGAACACACAGGTGACCGGCTGAAAATATAACAAGACCATGCAAGTGGCACAAAATATCCATCACTTCTACCTCTTTCTGAGTAAAAGCAAAAGGTGACAGTCTCGCTATGAAATGTTTCCGAGCCTCGTTTCATTTTCTTGGTATTTTGGTTTGCAGTCATAACATGTAAGCATCTATATTCTGCTAACCTCTGACAAGTGCTCCCTATGTGGTATTTCCAAGCAAATGTGCACCTCTCGCTGACCAGTTTCACCATTTTTCTCAGAGCAATTCTCAGTCTCTCCTTTTAGACAACATCTTACTGATGCACAACTTAGCTGGGCAAAACCCTTCCCAAACGCAACACAACAGACTCCTCTCGGAAGGCACCTTTCCGGTAATTTCTAGCCTTTGTTACAAGGAATATAACTACTTGTCTGACTATTTTGCCGCTCTAGTCTTCAGAAATACATCACCCCTTTATGGATCCGCATCTGATTTCTCTTCTCTCCCTCTTGACGTCCCAAATGGACCCAGGACTCAAAAACCAACCATGAAAGATCAACGCTAAGGCAGAACGTCAGCCAGCTGATGAGAAATTGTCATCCACACTGGGACAACAGTCCGAGAAGAAAAGCTGAATTCCTTACAGTCGTGGAAGATCCTGCTTCTCTCCCCTCCACAGTGGCTTTTCCTGTGAGTCATCTTCAGTAAATACGTCACACCTCCCCACAAAACCCAAAGATCTTGCTTTTGACAAAATAAATCACACATGCAAGCAACCATTCATCGCTCTGCTGCGCCCCAGCACTGCAGACACATATACACACAAAGAAGGACCCCATCCCGCCCAGACACTCTCGTATTCGTACTGGAGCACTGACCTTAAATCTTGAGAGTTTCCATCCAAAAGTGACATGCCACCTCTGCCTGTTTTGGTCCTGCTCTCATCTAGCCCATCATCCCTAACAACAACGTTACAGAAATTAACTGAGAACGTCCCAGTAAGACAGCAATTTTTTTAAAACGAAGGAGAATCTTTTGCACTTTTTTTTTCCTTTTCAAAGAATTAGATCTTAAATGGAAGAACCAACCCCTGGGTCTGCAAGTATATTTATCTCATAAGACAGATTCCCAGTAGAAAACCACTGCGACTAGGTAAAGAACAAAGATAAGCTACTAAGAGTCCCACAGTGCAAATATTCTGGCTGACTTGTATATACCAGGGAAACGCTTCTTCTGCAAATCATCTTACGGCCACTCATTCCAAACATGACCGAGAAGGGGTTGCATTCTGTTGGGACTTTATTTTCCATGCAAGCACGCCCAGGACATGAGACCGCGCAGCCCAATCATAAAGCACGTTTACTTGAAAGAAAGTCCATTTGCATCCAATGGGACTTGCTTTCAGGTGATTCTGCACAGGACTCCAAGACTCAGTTTCTCATGCTTGAGCACTGATTGTGCGCCCAGCGTCTAACAGCCGTTTTATACCTTTCCCTCAGCAGGGCTTCCCCCAGTCTCCATGTCCCCCGCTTACAAGATGCAGAGAACAATGACACCAGAAATCCGCAGCCCTCAAAACTGGGCAGATGTGAATTTAAACCTAATGGGAACCAAGATCTGAATTAAAAGGAAGACTACGAAGATGGGTGCAGATGGTATGAAAACAAAGCAAAACACCACCAGCTCTCAGGTTTTATTGTTTTGTCACAGAAAACGGATACTAGAAATCGAGCTGTCAACAACCACCCCTTTCTTTTACTATCAGCCGCTTGAAATGACTTTTTTTCCCTTCTGGCAGACACACACCACAAGACAGCATTCTGTCAATTCCTAGATAGAAAGATAAACTGAGTGACAGAAACATGGGGGTTAGACGCTAAGTTCCTTTAAGAAATGCACCAAAGCAAACAGATTTTAAATTCTGTTGTGACTTACAACTCCCGAAAGGAAAGTTGTTTTGAATACTTTGAGCATTCCCCAGTGAAAAAGAGGAAAAGAATCACAGGCGAACTGTGTTAGTCCAAACGTGCTACACGCTCCCACATACAGCCCACCTACCAAAGAGCACACTGTCTAAGCTGAATGAGTGCAGAAGGCACAAGGCACTGGGAGGCTCTCTTGCACCATCCTCCTTGAAACAAGCTAGCACT
Source organism: Cyclura pinguis (assembly GCA_030412105.1). Lineage (NCBI taxonomy): Eukaryota > Metazoa > Chordata > Lepidosauria > Squamata > Iguanidae > Cyclura > Cyclura pinguis. The sequence continues at coordinate 1,525,880 of CM059607.1, forward strand.
CTACTCTCCTCTCTTTCAACAAAGCTGGTGGAGAACTTCCCGATGGAACGGGCTCCACCCCAAGAGAGCTGTTTTGCCAACTGCCTTCACACACCGGCGGCGCGTATACTTGCGCTCTAAGCCCGCACACGCACGCATGCGCCCCCTCTCTCGCCAGGCTCTTCGGGAAGGCAACTCCTCTCTCCTACGCTGCTAACTGCCTAACTGCTGCTTGTAAAAACTATTTGCCCATGGAAAGCGAAATAACCGCCATCCCATGCTCATTTACACACAAAATGACTTTGTGTCCCATTGAGCACACAGTTGTTCAGCTCTCTAGGGGTGATTAAACTCAGCTAGGCTGCTACAGCTTGAGATGAGTTCACTGAATCATTTCTCCACGAAGTTGCTTCTTTGCTAAAGCTGTTATTTTAACCATAAAAGGTAAACAGAAGGCAGTTGTAAGAGCTCCATTCAGCTCCATGCCCGGGGCGATCGCCCTGGGGCAGAGAATGCTGAAAGACTGCAGAAATTTCCAGGGTGTTGCCTCTCTCTTTTCTTTCTTTCTCCCTCTCCCCCTGCAGCCTACAGGAATATTCTTCATTTAATACACACTCTAGATGATACAAATTGAAATCCTACTTTGAAGAAAGAAAAGACTTCAGAAGTGGAAAAGAAGTTTGGGGTGGATGAAGCACTCTCTCCCTCCTCTGCACACAGCTGGGGGCACAGTAACCAATACTGCTGATGAAGGGACCTGTGTGTGTGTGTGTGTGTGTGTGTGAAAAGTAGAGAGGGAACTACAGCAGAAATCAACCTCGAGAGACTGCAAGGCAAGCCAGGTAAGGGAGAAGGAGGGTGGCAAGCAAAAGGTTGCAAAAAAGCAAGAGAAAGGCTGCTACGCACATTAAAGAAAAACAGAAGGGGGTGGAGAAGGAGGGGAGATAAAGGATGAGGAAGAAAAGCCGCTCCAAGGGTGGTGGAGGTGTGGGGGTAGACAAAGTTTAAATCAAAGCATACAGACACTTAAAAAGCCTACAGATGGGAAGCAAGGCTAATTAAGGATGTAAAAACGCTTTTGTTTCCAAACTTTATTGTTGCCAGGATTTAAAAAAAAAAAATAATTGAAACTAATGCTGTTATTCACTCAGTGCAGTTTAATTCCTTCATGCCCATTTAAGACAAGCAATGAAAACTGCGGGTTTTTAAAAGAAATGGTGGTGGTGGTGAAAATGCACGCCTACAGACTCTCGTTCTCTTTCTCTGTCTCTAGGTAAACAAAGGGCTCTGAAAGTCGTGTCCCTCCCAAACCACCTCTGAGGCCACAGGGGAACTTGGCACATGGGGTCAGAGATCCTGAACCACAGCACATCACTGCTGCTCGCCCCTACTTTTATTCTTTATTTATTTTGTTCTTTTATTCTTTATTTACCTATTTATTTTTGCAAGAGGACCACTGCACGGATGGATGCTGGCTTCAGTCCTGAACGAAACCAGATCCAGGGAGATGGATTTTAAGACAGCTCCTGCCCTGGGTGCCCTCTTTCCCCTCGTGCCCTGACTGCCCCCAAGTCTTTGGCAGCATTTGGATGAGAATTTTTAACAAGTCGAACTGCTTCACATACTACTTCTCCTTCTTCTCCAACACCCCCCCCCCCAAAAAAACTTTTGTCCTGAATAAAACTTTGGGGAAACAAAACTCCATACCTGAAACTCAACTAAAACTTCAGCTCCATCCTCTCTCTGGAAATTGTGCCTTTTAAAGAAATCCTAAAGTCTATGCAATGTTACTGATACCCTTTTTCCCTGGTGGAAAGAATGTTCCTCCCGCTCCACAGCGGGGCCTGAGACCTCCTGATTTGGGTGGAGAGGCGCAAAGGATCCCACAGTCAATCAGCAATACTGGCACACTCTGGCTACCAGGAGTCCCTCTACAAACATATACCTCTTCACCTGTTTAAAATGACTGCATATACTCGTGCATAAGTCTAGAAAGTTCAGTCAAAAAAACCGGCCCAAAAGAACAACTTATCCACGGGCCAAGGCAACTGTTGTGCCTTAACTCTTACCCAAAAAAGGAGCCATCCCTTTTCCCAAGCAGACTGGCAAAAGGGAGAGCTCAGTCCATCCTGGGAGGACCCCAAAGAAGCACTGGTCCCCTCTGCTCCCTCCACCGTGGCACACCTTCTGGCCTGTTTTGGGTGCCTGGGGGAGAAAATGGCATTTCCTCTCAAAGGAGCACTGAGAGAGCAGATGGAGCTGGTGCTTCTTTCAGGTTCTCCTGGGATGGATGAAGTTCTTGTCTCTGGTCACTTGTGTCAGAGGAGGGGATAGTTCCTTTTCTTTTATAAGAGTTCATACTCTACCCTAGCTTTCTATCTGAAAAAGGAAAGGAAAAGAAAGACCTGCTTCTCTGAGTGGAGTGGCAAAAGGACTCTGTGAACAGCCTTGTAGGAACCGGTGTTGGGGTCCGCGTCCGGGGGCGGCTGAGGCAGTCCCTCTCTTTCCCCTCCGCACGGCATGACTCTCAGCTCAAATCAAAACCCATAATTCCGGGCCCCCCAAGCCTGAGGTCGATTTCTACTTGAGTACGTACACACGGTTAAAAAAAAGGCAACCCTCTCCGGGTGCAAAAAGAGACTTCAGTCCCTCACCGATGCGCCTCTAAAAGGGAAAGCCTTTCCAGCTCCTTGCGCTGGGGGGAAACGTATCTCCCACCCCTTTCCCCCAAGGATGAGGGTGGGGTGCGTAAACTGCGCCCAGGCTCTGCGCCTTACGTGCGCCCGTCCTCTGCACCCGGAGCTGCCCTTTCGCCGAACGGAAGCTGAACTGCCGAAAGCAGGCAAAGGGAGCCGAGAGGGTGCGCCGGGCCGGCCCGGTCCCGGGGACCCGTCTTGCCGCGTGGGGCAGGGCCGCGCGCGCCCGGGCCTTCTCGGAAGCGCCCCGCTTCCACCCCTCGCGGAAGCCCCCGGGAGAAGCCGGCGGGTCTCCTACCCCGCGCGTGCCTTCCGCCCCCTCTCGCGTGGGTCCCGCGAGCTCCCCCTAAACTTCTCGTCCCCCCCCCCGTCTCTCCCGCTCGCTCTCTTTTGCAACCAAGCCGAACCTCGCAGAGGCAGCCCGGCCCCCAACGCAACGGAAGCGATTTGGGAAAAGAAAACGCAGACGGACCAGGGTGCCCGGGACAGAATTCTCCCGGGGCCGGCGGGCCGGCCGGAGGGAGGGAGGGAGGAGAGCGCCGCTCCCGCGGGAAGAGACGCGGCCCGGGGCGGAAGCCGGCAGAGCGGGGCGGCCGGGGGGCCTCGGGGGCCGGCCTCTATCGGGGGGGCTGCGGTGCACCCACAGAGAGGAGGCGGAGGCGGAGGCGGCGCTACCGCCGCCCGGATGGCCCCCGGCCACGCTCCCCGTCCCTCCGTCCGTCTCCCGGCGGCGGCCTCGCCTCCAACTCTCCCGCCGCCGCCGCCGCCGCTCCCGCCGCCTGGCGCCAGCGCCCTGCCTTCCCCCGCCAGCCCGCTCGCCCGGGGCTCTCTAAAACGCGGTCCTGCCCCCGCCTCCCGCCCCTTTCCTCCCTCTGGGCCGAAGGGGGGAGAAGAGAAGAGTTGCGGAGAGGGGGGGAGAGAGGGAGGCAGAGAGAAAACGAGGCTCACCCTCCGCCTCCCCCCGTTGACCCCCCGGGAGGGGGACAGGGGACGGAACTACCCCCCCCCGCGCAGCCCCACGAGAAATTCTACTCCGCCCGCCAGGGAGGCCGGGGTCGCCCTCACTGCCCCCGCGCCACCCCCCGCTCCTTCCCGCCTCCCGTCAGGACTCCCCCAAACTCCTCCTCCCTTCCAGGCGCGGTGGGGGTCGGCCAAAGACCCCCTCGGAAAGGGAGGAAAAGGACGGGCGCCCCGATCCCACTCTCCTCCCCAGTTCGCCGGGCTCGGCCCCGCCGCCCCGTCCGATCCCCCCCCCGAATGCCGCCTGGCTTCGCCTCCCGCCCGCCCCCCCCCGTTTACGATCCCGGCGGCCGCCGCCCCCTCCCTGCCCCCCCCCGAGGTACCATTCGAACAGCTTCGGGGGCCCGCGGAGCGCCGCGCCCTCCCCGGCTGGCTCGCTGGCCGGCTGGCCGGCTGGCCGGCCGGCCGGCCGCTCGCCTCGCCGCACACGCGCCCCCGGCCAGGCAGCCTCGGCCCCGGGACGCGGGCTCTCCCCGTCCTTCGCGGGCCGGGGACCACTAGGAGGGCAGCCGGAGGCCCCGGAGACGGGGAGGGGGACGGGGAGGAGGAGAGGGACGGAGAAGGGCGGACGGCCGGGGGGCCTCCGCCGGGCTGGCCATCCTCCGCGCCCGCCGCTGCCTGCCGGGGCTCTCCGTCTCTCTCTCTCTCTCTCTCTCGCCGGCCCTCCCGGGAGGGAGGGAGGGAGGCGGGGAGAGGGGCGACGGGAGCGCGCGCGCGCCCGCGGCCCCGCTCGCACGCGCGCTGTACACGCAGGCCGGCAGGCGAGCGAGAGCCCGGCGCTCCCCCCCCCGGCCCCCGGGGCCGCCTCTCTGGCCGGGGGAGAGGCCCGGGGGAATCGGGGCCGCGCCGGGCGCGCGCGCGCCAGAGCCGCGCGGCCCCACACGCGGGCGCGTACCGTCCGTGCCGGGCGCCGCGCGCTCCCGACGCGCCCCGGCCGCGCGCCAGCGAGGGAGGGCGAGCGCGAGCGAGGGACAGAAGCGGGGAGCCCTTACCTCGCGCCCGGGAGCCGGAGAGGGGCGCCCGGCCCACCCGCCGCCGCCGCCGCCCGTCGTGGTGTCCGTGGCCGTGGTCCGGGCCCTCCCCGCGCCGCGCCGCGCCTTCCCTTCCCTTCGCCGGGAAGCTGCGGGCTGACCGGGTCGTCGCCGCCGCCGCCGCCGCCGCCGCCGCCTGCCTGCCTGCCTGCCTGCCTGGCGGGTGCCTTTGTGTCCCCGCCGCCCGCTCCCGGCCCCCGCTCCCGCTCCGGCTCCGGCTCCGGGAAGGAGTCCGGCTCCCCTCGGCTCCCGCCTGGCTCTGGCTCGGGAGCCTCGTCGGCGGAGGCGCGCGGGCTGACTCGCCCTCAGGCGCCCCCTCCTCCCGCCTCGGTGGATGCGCGCACACACACACGCACACGCACACGCACGGACACACACGCGCGCGCCCGGAGAGAAAGCGAGCCTCCCTCCCCTCTCCCCCCCCTCCGTTCCTTTTTCCCGGTCCCTTTTCTCCTCGGAGGGGCGGCGGGCGCTTCGCCACCCCAGACCGGCCCAGGGTCCCAGGAGGAGAAAGGCGAGGAGAGCCCCTCCGAACGGCAGCGCCCCCCCCCGCAGGGAAGGGGAGAGGAGGAGGGAGGGAGGGAGACGGGGGGAGGGGGCGCCGAGGATCGCCCGGGGCAGCGCCGCGCCGGAGGAAGACCCCCTTCGGCCCGGCCCTTTCCCGCCCTCCCCTCTTCCTGTTGGAAAATAGCGTATTTGTATTCTGACGTTGCCGGTTTGTGTTCTTTCAACCAGTGTTTTTAAAAAAGAATTTAAAAACTCGTTCCTTTTGCGTTATTTTTCACCGCACTTCCCCTCTTCGTTGCTTTCCCGTGAAAGACCGCTCGGCAAACCCAGGCTCCTTTCGTGTCCTGCAAAGCGGGATCTCCTTCTCCGCCCCAGCCTGGGTTCTTGTCCAGAAACCCTCTTCTCCTTTGGCAGGATATCGAAAAGAAAAAAAAAAACGTGGGTGACCCTTTTATGCCTATGCGTGCGTCTCGATTAACTCGTTCTGCGCTTTGCGTTATTTTAACGCGCGCCTTCTCCACCGCGTCGCTCCCGCGCCAGGGCCCTCTCGCAAAAAGGGGTTTTTCTTCCACTCGAAATTTGGTCTGTGTGTATCTCTCCCTTCCCGCCCCCCCGGAGAAAAACGGGGGTGGCTGTGACCCCCATCACGTCCTCCCCCGAGAAGGAAGGGGAAGAGGGCGCCGGGTACGGAGTAGAGGAGGCGCGGGGTAAAAGAGAAGACGGCGTGGGAGCCCCGGCTGCGCCGCGGACGGAATCAGGCTCCCCCAACGCCGTTCTCTCTCCCCGACCCCGCTGGAACCAACTAACCTGGAGAAGGGGGGGGGGAGTTGCGCTGCGCCCGATCCTTTCCCTTCCTTTGCCTTCGGAGGGAGGAAAGGTAGCGTCCTTCGCCCAAAAAGTCCGGCACTTGTTGAGAAAACGAGACCAAGTTGCGCTGGGGAGGAACGGAAAAGGGTTTTTTTTGGGGGGGAGGGCTCGACCCTCCCGATCAGTGGCGCGGGCCCCCCCCCGGGCCTGGAGAGATTCCCCCTCCTCTCCTCGAGCTCTTTCCCCCTTTTCGTCCTTGCGCCCCTGCTCGTCCCCTTCCCGCGCGGGTCCGTTTGGCGACCTGAGGACGCATGGGGGGTAGGAGGGGGGGGCGCCCCGGGAAGACTGCCCCGCCCCCCCGCCATCGGCCTCCTTGGCCAAGACTGAGCCCAGGGAAGGTGGGGAGCGCGCCCTCCCCCCCTCCGGGCGGCCCAGGAGCAGCCGGGCTCCCGCTGGCCCACCCCGGCTGGGACCCAGGGCGCCCCGCTCGCCCGGCCGCGCTTTCCTGTCCCCGTTCCTCCTCGCCCTTCTTCCTCCTTAGTTCCTTCTTGGCCTTCCCCTTCCTTCCTTCCTTCCCAATTATTTCAAGGGCCCGTGCTGGGAAGGGAATCCAACCAAGGCCAATCCTCTCTCTCTCTCTCTCTCTCTCTCCTTCTCTCTCTTTTCACACCCCCCCCACCTGGGGGGCACCACTTCCCTCCCGGGAATGGGGCTGCTGCTGCCCCTGCCAACCCAAATCCAGACAGGCTGCGTCCAGAGGGAAAACTGGCCCTACTCTCCACTTCCTTGCTCAGCCCCTTTCCAGCCCTCTTCCTGCACCCACCCCCAACCATGAAATCTAGGTCCTCAAGTGTTGAACTGAGGAGCCTTCTCAGGGGTTGGGGACAGCCTTTTGCAGAGTCTGTAGCAATGCACCCCCTCCCAGGAAAGCACCCCCAGATTTACTGGTAGCATTTCTGCCTCACTTTTCCATCCATCCCTCCATCTGTCCATCCATTCAGTCCAAAAGTGATGATCAAGATTGTTGTTTAACAAACAAAAAAGCTCTTTTGAAACACCTTTAGCAACAGTGTAAATCTTGAAGATAAAAGCCTTCCGACATTTATGACTATGATAGTGATTCCCTTCATTTGAGGGTCACCATTCCCCCAGAGCCAGGCCTCGGGGTACCACCGGACACCTCCCTGTGTGCGTGTTTGGGTCTTCAGTCACTGAATGTCCATCTGCCCAGGAATTTGACAATGACCTTGATGATGCTCACTTACTTGCAATGATCAGAATCTTGTGAGGCAAACTTGACAAACCAAAGACCTCTCCGTTAAGAAGATGGCAATTTATAGGCCGTTGTCAAGAGCGGATTCAGCTGGTTTATTGGTGCACATCACAATGCTTTCTGTCTTCCCTCTACGTGATTGACTCAGCGTGGAAATAAGTATACCACCTCCCCCTCTCTGATGCCGTAGATGCGTCCTTTGTTTAAACTGCTCCTTTCCAGCCCTTGGTTTAAATCTTCTCTTGCAGATCTTCCCCACAATATTGTTCCAAAAGAAACACCTCCTTCTCTGAAGTTTTGGCATCACTCTATCACTTCTCCTCTTTTGCCAGTTGTGTACTTCCCCAATGGTTTAAAAGTTTGCTGTGAGTTTGCAACAGTGTATATACAAAAATCACACCAACTCTACATCTTTAGCACCTACTAGCTGGAGAGAGGAGTAATTGCAGTACAGTTATGTAATTGGGATTTTGGGGGATAGCCCTTTTTTCCGTAGGATCACAGAGCTGGAAGGGGCCACAGTGGCCATCTAGTTTATTTTTATTTATTTATTTATTAGATTTATATGCTGCCTTTCTCCCAGACTGGGACCCAAGGCAGCTTCCAAAAAAAGTTGAACCCCATGCAATGCAAGAATACGCAATAAGAGCACTTCTGCAAGGTACCCATCACGGTGGTGGTTGTTCCCAAAAGGTCTGCTCATCTCCATGGTTGGAAGAAAATGGGGGAAGCCTCCCCCCACTTGAACACTTTTCTAGGAAAAGAAAGGACTTCATAATTTTGCACAAACCTCTTTCGTCTTTTCCCACCACTTTCCATCCTGATGGTCCTTACAGAGGAATACAAGAGGAAAAGGCAAAAGGTTTTTTTTTTAAAGTTATCTTCTATAAAAGCAATAAACACAAACTTTTTTCCCTAAGGGGAGTTCCTTATTTATTTATTTATTTATTTCCCCAAGTACAAACTACAGGAGAAAAGGGAAATTTTCTCATTAAAGTTACATCCCTGCAGTTAGTTCAATTACTTGATATATGCAGAAGATGTTGTAAATTTAAAGATTTAAATAGCTTACAAAGATGCCGGAGGCTCCATCAGTTAATTTCCTTAATTTATGGATTTTTTAGCTCAGTTTCAGAAAGGGGTGGGGAAGAAAAAGAAGAGAAGGAAAAAGAGAACTAGGTCAATGGAGAGATTTGCATCCAGCTCAAGATTCCTGGTTTTTGCCTTGTCCATCACAGCAGCTCATGTCACAGGGGATGCCTTTGCATTTGCAAAGGACCTTGGCTAGGGAGGCTGATGCTTGCCGTGTGGGGCTTTTGCTAGGGGCGCCCGCGTGGGAGAAAGGGCTCCAATCTGAAACACACAGATGCTCTCAGCAGAGACCCTGGTTGCAAACCATTGTTTTTGGTTGGGATGGGACGGAGGACCAGCTTTGTCTCCCCCTCCCTTCCTCTTCCTCTTCTTCTTCCTCTTCCTCTTCCTTTTCCCCCCTTCCTTCTCCTTGCCTCCCCCTCCTCTTTTTCCACCCTTTCTCCTCCTTGGTCCTTTTTTCTCCTTCCTTTCCCTCTTTCTTCCACTGCTTATTCCTCCTCAACTTGCAAACTTCTTCTTTGAGGGTGAGGCAAGACTGCAGCTTTAACTTCCTTCCCTCATTCCCTCCTTCCTTCCTTCCTTCTTCCACTTCCTGCCTTCTCCTTCCTCCCCCCCTCCTCTTCTTCCTCCTCAACTTGCAAACTGTTTTTCTTGCGAAAATGGACAGCACTGCAGTTTTGTCTCCTTTTTCTTCCTCCTCGTCCTGAGCGTGAGACAGATGAGGGAATTCCATAGCCGACTGGCAGATCGCACGCTTTGGCCACAAAAAGACACCCCCTCCTGCCTCCTGCCGCATCTCCAGACCAAAGTAGAAAATCTTGTGTCTGAAATGCTGGAGAATCATTGCTGGGTGAACAAGGTGGGACTCCTGCAGCTCTCCAGATATTGTTAGACTGTGGGTCCCAGTAGCCTTCTAGCAAGTATAAAAATGCTGGGAATTGCCGCCCAGGAATATTTCCACCCCGGGAAAGACTTCGGAGGAGGGCCTGTTGGAGCCATGCCCTCTGGTTTGGTATAAGGCCCTTACCGGCTCCTGTTCCCAGGGGCAGCCTGGATCCGAGCAACTTCACGGGTTGAAATCTGGCTCCAACTCAACAGCTGGTTTTTAAGTTTTGCTTTTCGGTCAGCTACTATCTGAGCCGTCAGATGAAAACAGGAGCGTAATGGACAGTGGCATTCGTGGAAAAACTTGCTTACCCATTCCAAGTTTCCATATTACTTGTCCATGCAAACGAATTTGTGGACGAATGATATGCTTCTGTTTAGGTGCACCGAGTCCTCCCCATCTAAGCTCCCACTCTTGATATAAAGTATTGGAAGACTCCCTTCGAGTCAGTATAAAGCAATTGGGTTTGCGTGTTCCCAGACTTAGGCCATTTCCTCACTAGACTGTTATAGCGCTATGATTCCACTTTCAACATCCTATGGAATTCTGGGGTTTGCAGTTTGGGGAGGGGCCCGTGCGGAAAATGGCCTTAACTTACAGGCATCGTGATTGCCCATAATCGTCACTGCTTTGTTCCCCCCTTTGCATCGTACCTTCTGTTAATTCAATTAAGTGTTTAAAAAGGAGAACCCACTGAACTGTGTAAATAACAATTCCTGTGCAAAAGGAAGAGGTGAGTCTTTTTAAAAGGGCTGCGTCTCTAAGTACACACTCTATCACTCCCAAAAATCCCACCTTTATCCATAGTAAATAGGAGTAGTAAAAACATATTCAAGCAGGCTTTTAATGAGTGAGCAAGAGAGCTTTTACTTGTTTTATTTTTTTTAAACATGTAGGCTTTTTAAAAAAAATATGTTTTTTAAAAAATATTTTTAATTGTTTTAAATGTTTTTAATGTTTTGTAACTTTTTGGAAGCCACCTTGGGTTCCATTTTGGGAGAAAAGGCAGCGTATAAATACAATAAATAAATAAATAAATAAATATTTTTTTTTAAAAAAACCCCTTTGCTTGAAATCACACTTGGACTCAAAATAAGACGAATTAATATGAGCTAATATTCTACATGAGCCAGTGTGGTATCGTGGTTTGAGCACTGAACTATGATTCTGGAGACCAGGATTCGAATCCTTGCTTGGCCATGGAAACCCACTGGATGACCTTGCACAAGTCACACTCTCTCAGCCTCACAGGAAGGCCTCAGTAGGAAGCCCTCTCTGAACAAATCTTGCCAAGAAAACCCTGTGATAGCTTTGCCTTGTTGTTGTTGTTGTATGCCTTCAAGTCATTTCTCAACTTATAGCAAGCCTAAGGTGAACCGATCACAGGGGTTTCTGAGGCTGAGAGTGTGTGATGTGCCCAAGGTCATCCAAGTCGCCATCTGTCAGAAATGACTTGAACACACAACTACGACAACATCAAAGAAAGGGAGTCAAGCCTCAGTTGCACCACTTCACCTTGTGAAAGAATTGCAGTGTTGCACATCCAAAATGCACATTATGCCTTGATGTAATGTGCAAAACCCTGCTTTTATAACCATTAGCTGAATATGGACATTTAAGTATTGTCCAAAAAAATGGAACCACACGTGTAAGGGAAATTAGACGTGCTTAAGATAGTAAGAGAAGGCCAGCCATGCTAATTTATTTCTGATACTGTAAGAGCCAATTTTGGAAACGCTGTGCCCTGCAAAATTATTTAGGTCTCGGTTCTGCCCATCAAGGGATGGAAAGAATCTTTGAAAATATTTTTAAAAATGGTTAGAAAATTAGTTTCTTGAGTGTCGGGAAACCTTTGTGAGGAGAATCCTAGATGGGCATGAATCTTCGCAGTTCAGGACTTTTTCTGCCCAAGAAGTGCATGAGGTTCTTTACAGAGAAAATGGCATTTTCTGTGCAGAAAACAAAGTTCTTTTTATCTCTATTTACCAGTATTGACAAAAATTACATAAACTCTGATGAATATTTCTAACACAGACATAGACACTAAATAAAATACTAAAGCAACAATCTAAACACCCTCACTAGAATAGATAGACTTTAAAATTTATACTCACTAGACCCATGTTTAACAATGTAAAAAATTTAAAAATGTGAACATTTCCCTTTTTTGAACTAACATTTAAAAATGAAATAGCGTTTCTGCAGAGGAAACTCATTTTCTGCACAAAAGCATCGTTTTTGGTGCAAAAAGTACATTTCTTTCTTTTCTTTTTTTTTTGCAAGAAGGAAGAATATAGTAAATTGCTTGTTCCGGCTGGACGGAACCATCTTGATAAAAGTTTCCACCCCAATGTCCATCTCGAACAACCAGACCCATCCTGAAAGGGTTAAGGATGGAAGAAAAGCCAAAAGAAAAGGCCTGACTTTGTGTAATGCAGACCTATATGACGCCGTGCTTCTCCTTTCTTCTCCTTTCTGTCTGGGCCTGTTTTGTGGCGTGCGTTTCAGTCCCTGCGAATATATAAATATAAATTAACACTTAAAAGATGCAATGCAAACTAGCCTAGATCAGGAAGCAACGCAGGAACGTGATGAGGTTGTGGTGTTTTTCAGTCTAACATTTCTTTTTCCCACTAGATGAAGTTTCTAAGATTTGCAAGGTACGTGTCAAGGACGGGGATATAAATGATTTTGTATTTATTCACAACTCGAAGACTAATTGCTTCTCTCTGCCTCAAGGCCAAGAGATTGGTTTTAATATGACACATCAAAAGTATTCATAGAACTACAGAGCTACTAAAAGTGTCATTGTTTTAAGAAAGAAATCTCACTGTGGTTTTGGTGACCCTGAAAAATAAAAAAATCTTCCTCCAGTGCTATAGGTTTTTTTTTTCCCAGCCAGAGTTTCATTTAAAGCTCAACTATTTAAAAACTGTACAAAGAGAAAATATTAGATATGATGTTGCAACCAAGGAATGGGGGGAAAGAAACCATTTTAAAAGGAAGCATTGAGTGGAACCTGCACCCTTTATTAAAATCCATCCAAATTCATGATTTAAAACTTCTGATCTTCAATACAAAATATAACCGTTAACATAGGATAAACACAGTGCAGTTTGGAGGTGCTTTTAATTTTTTTTAGTTCTTAACTAAATGACAAAAGACGTTTATTAATAAGCCTTTTTTAAAAAAGGACTATGATATTTTGCACCTTCTTGATCCATATTCTTGGCGACATTGTTCTAGAGGTGTTTTAATTGAAATAGATTTTTGCACTGTATGTTTTACCTTGTATTCTGCTACTGCTGAGTTGGATTGCTTATAGGATTAAATATTAGTTACCCATCACATTTTTTTCTTGGTGTGAAACGAGATATGATGAAAGGAATGTTTTTGAATTTGGATATAAAGGACGTGATCCATTAAGAAGTTATTACGTTCTCGTACCATTGAAGCAAATGGGAGTTGCACGGGTGTGGGGGGCAGAGAACATGGAAAGTTGGAAAGTGTGCCATGATTTTTAGTGAGAATAAAGTAGAATCGTAGAACCGTAGAGCTGGGAGGGACCACAAGGGCCATCAAGTCCAACCCAATTCTGCCATGGAGGAAAACACAATCAAAGCATCCCTGACAGGTGGCCATCCAGCCTCTTTTAAAAAACCTCCAAAGAAGGAGACTCCATCACATTCCCAGGCAGCAGCTATCCCACTGTCAAACAGCTCTTGCCATCAGGAAATTCTTCCTCTTTTCCTGAAATTTGAATCGATTGCTTCATGTCCTAGTCTCTGGAGCATCAGAAAACAGATTTGCTCCATCTTCCGTAGGATGCCCCTTCAAATATTTAAACATAGCCATCAGGTCCCCTCTTAACCTTCTCTTCTCCAGGCTAAACATACTCAGCTCCCTAAGCCGTTCCTCCTAGGGCTTCGTGGTTTCCCGGCCTTTTACCACTTCGGTCCACCTACTCTGGACACATTCCAGCTTGCCAACATCCTCCTTGAATTCTGGCGCTCTGAACTGGACACAGGATTCCAGATAAGGCCTGACCAAAGCAGAATAGGATGCTGACGTAGTAGTTCTGTATAAAGTGATTGCAGCGATTGCATAGCTAAAGTGATTGGCTTTCAGAATTCATTGGCCCATCTTGTGCAGCACTTAAATCATTTTTGAATATCTTTTCCATCCTTATGCATTTGGAAATGCACTTACCAAAGGGTTTGTCCTTTGCACATCAAACAGAGAGATACCTCTTGTTTCTTAATAGTGATGTCTTTAATTTACCATTCCTGTCTAAGGCATCTTTCCCTTGAACCTACCTGGATCTGCACATCCTTGTAAATATACCTGTGGTCCTTCTCAGCTTGCTCCATGATCCTGGGCGTCTTTGGCTTTCTTGGAAGCCATGCACCGTCAGAGAAAAACATAAAGGTCACCAGGTTTGCAGATAACCGGTCTATTTTCACCCCCTTGCATTTCTTTCTAGCCCATTCTCACGCTCTTTTTGCCCCCTGGAATGTCATGGTTTGGGCTTTCTTGTCAGTCTGAGATTTCCACGTGGAAGTTTTATTCAAACAAAAGATATTTCAATATTCACTCACTAATCAATGCTTGAATTTGTGGCACTCAGGGATAGTCTATAAACAGAGCAGGTAAATTTAGTTTGAAATAAAAATGATTTGGTGCCACTGGGCTCTGGACAAGGCACTTGCTAAAGAGATTTTATGGTAACAATTATGCACTAATGTTCCTCTCCAGCCCAGTAACATTATACAAGTTCCTCTTATGTGATAGACTTGGAATTTAATATGCAGTGAACTGTTACTCAGTTTTAACATCTTACGGTTTCAACTAGGAATGGGAATTGATTTTCTGACATGACGGACTTCCTTTATGTATAAGGTGCATTTAAAATGACCAAGTATCACATTAGGATGTTGTCTGTTTTCCATCAATAATCCCTAATTTTCTATGCATTATGTGGATATGCTAAGGTGGGCACCCAGGAGACCCTGCCTTAACATTAGGAAGAACTTCTTGATGGTCAAAACTGACCATGGAAGGAGCATGGTAGACCGTCCTTTTTTGCAGGTCTTCAAACAGTGGTTGGATGGGCATCTCTTGGGAGTGCTTTCGTTGTGTATTTGTGCATGGAAGGGTGTTGGATTAGACACCCATCTCTTCCAGCTCTATGAATCTATGGTAAAGACGGAGCAACCAGAACTGCCCAGTGACCCCAGAGGATAATCTTGTTGGAGGCAAAGCCAGGAGGACATTGGAAGAAAAGCACATTTATTTATTTATTTATTTCTTGAATTTTTATGCCACCTTTTCTCCCAAGATAGGACGAGGGTGGCTTCCAAAAAGCTAGACAAAAACACATTAAAAACATAAAAATAATTAAAACAGTAAAAGACACATAAGGTCTGAACATTTTAAAAACAAATAATAAGAAAGTAAAAGGTCTCTAGCTCACCCGTTAAATACCTGTTTAAAAAGAAATGTCTTTGCCTGCTGGTGAAAGGAGAGCAGGGAGGGGGTCCACCAAGCCTTTCGTGGAAGGGCGTTCCAGAGGGTGGGATCAGCCGCCAAGAAGGGTCTCTTCTGTGTCCTTACCGGGTGAGCCTGGGATGGTGGTGGGACTGAGACAAAGCCTTCCCCTGCAGATCTAAGGGCTCTAGCAAGTTCCTCAGGGGAGATACAGTTTTTCAGATCTAATATCTAGTTCTACTTATTCTCCAATCTTGCCTTGATATCTGGGCGTCTCTTTTGCTAGAAATTAAACAGTTGCCATGAGGATATGTCTTCATTTCTGCTAAGAAAGAAAAGAGAAGAGGGGACCGCACTGCAGGTGGGTTGAGTCAATCCATGAAGCCGTGGCTGCCCTGGGTCTGCTGAAGACCGGGGCTTGGAGAGGTTTCTCCTTATAGGGCCACCTTGCGGTGAAATCGACCTGATGGCAAACGACAAAGGCTGCTGAGGCTAGATTTTCTAAGTCGTCCTTGGGTTTTCTGAGATGCAGTGGCAGCCCAGATTCATGATGTAGACATCTTGGGCTTTAAGTTGTCCCTCGTGTTCACTCCTCCGCCTCCCCCTCCCTTCCCTCCCTTCCTGGAGTGCTTTCTAATTAATTTAAGCCCCCAAAATCGAGCTGTTGCTGTCTGTTTTAATGAGAGGTCACAGGCAGATGACCCCTTCTGCAGCAGAACAACTACACTTATCAATTAAAAATAACAGAGGAGAAGGAGTCCTGCTCAGCCCCTGGAGGCCACTGCCTTGATCAGAAGGTAGATACCAGAGCAGGGCTAACCAGCAGGAGACCTTCCTTCTCAGCCAGAGCCAAACCTTTGTGGTGCCGTCCCGGGCACAATTACTGACTTCCACCGCCAGGTAGCACGGCTTCAGCCTTTCCTCCCTGGGCAGGTAATTTAATCTGAGCAAAGCAGGATGACCTACAAGGGACCCCTAGACTCCGGCTCCCCATGCTACCTCTGTCTGGAACAGCTGAGACTTTCTGCGACAAGGGCCACCAGACATGCAACCCCCGGGTCGCAGGAGCTTGGGGACCCAGGGCTTAATTTCCATGGGGGGGTGAGGCTCAGCGGGACATGACAGCCCCCCTGCTTTTCAGACAAGAGTTTGGCTGGAGATCCATGGGAACGTGTTAATTGTTTCTACTCCTCCTGGTCTGGTGGAGAGCGGTTACTTTCCTTCCATCAGTGGAGAGGGTGAGGACAGTAGCAGTGGGTAGTTCCCGTGCCAATGGGGCAAGGAATCCATCCTGGGTTTTAGTCTGAACTTTAAATGTGCTATTCAAAGTGCTGAACCTGTTTTGGAGATATGGGTTGAATGCCTTGAATGGCTCCTTTGCAGTTCACCCTACAGCCCAGAAGGAATTCAATGCCTCCAGTGATGTGAAAGCCGCCTTTGGACAGATAAGCCAAAGGAGACCCCAAGAAGCCCAGGCAGATGATGGCACCTGGCTGCACCTGGCTGCAGGGGCACAGCCAGATGTTTCTCTGACCCCCTCTACACTCTTCAGCTGAATGGCCGTGGTGGGGAAGGTATTGCAAGAAATAGGGAGTCCCAGCGTTGAGGAGAGCTATCCCACGTATATCCCACATGAATCATCTGTTGTCACTAGGAGGCTGTTCTGAACAGTGGTTGTTGTAAATCTGGATGTGGGGCAAGGACACCCCTTCCATAGGGACCCCTCTTACACCAAGGGTTGTCTGCAAGGCGCTGGCTTTTAACCTTAAGGTTTTGAAAGCAGCTGCAGAGAGGGAGCACCGGTTTGCCTGGGAGCTGGCCGGAAGGACCACAAGCAAGAAAACCTCTTGTTGTTGTGTGCCTCCAAGTCACTTCCTACTTATGGCGACCCTAAGGCAAACGTGTCATGGGGTTTTCTGAGGCTGAGAGCGTGTGATGAGCCCAAGGTCACACAGTGGGTTCCCATGGTTGGGTGGGGAATTGAACCCTGGGCTCCAGGTCACAGTCCAATGCCCAGACCACTCGAGACTGGCAAAATGAGCTCAGACAACAGATTACTTCTTTCCTGATTTGGGAAGAAATTCATTCTCGAACCAGTCTGAGAGGAACTGGGAGAGAAGGGAGTTCTCCCTTCTTTAGAATCTGGTAACAATATAATTAGGAACCTAGAGAACTTCCTGCAAGAGCAGTGGAACAAAAAACAAAAAAATTTTGTGCCAGAAAGAAAACGGTCACACCTTCACTGTATCCTCACTCTTTTGTGCCAGTATCTTTCACAAACGGTCTGAATCCTATTACTTAGTCCCAACTAAATTAGGCCTCTTAAATCAGCTATTCAATAATGAGTCAACTTAGAGCTAAAACCCAATGAGTCATATTGAAGACGGAGCAAGCCTGTTTTCTGCTGCTCCAAAGACCAGCACATGGAGCAATGGCTTCAATGTCAGGAAAAGTGATTCCAAGTAAACATTGGGAAGAACTTCTTGGTGGTAAGAGCAATTTGACAGTGGACCCTGCTGGTGCCTGAATGGCGTGTGGTGGAGTCTCCTCCTTCTTTGGACGTTTTTAAACCGGGGCTGGATGGCCATCGGTCAAAGGGAGGGCTCGGATCGTGTCTTCCTGCATGGCAGAAGGGGGTTGGGCCGGATGGCCATTGGGGTCTCTGCTAGCTCTAGGATTCCATGAGGCTGACACAATCATTTATCAGTGGACCACGTTGCAATTGTGGGAGAAAGATGAGGTCATTCTTCTACTTCAGGTTGTTTAAATAAATAAATAAACAAACAAACAAACCCACCCCTGTAACAACTGAATGCACGCCTTTGCCACAGCAAAGAAAGGGAAGTTTAGAAATAAATGATGCCGTTCTTCACAGCTGCACATAGTCTCGTGCACGGTGAAAAACAGCCAGGGGGGAGAAAGAAACCCAGGCATTTCCTGCCTACAGATCCCATTTAAGTTTGCGCAAAGAGGAAAGATGAGGAGGAAGATGGAGAGGGTGGAGATAGAAGAGGTGGTGGAGCGTGGGCCGCTGTCTCAAGTCTTCCCCCCACCAGCCCTGTGGGTCTGCGCAGCTGCACGGCTGTGTGGCTCTGCAGTGGGAAGGAACCACCAGTACGGTGGCGATCTCCAGCGGCAATGTCCTGCCCCCGAATCCACTCACAAATTCCTGTGAGTAAAGAGCCAAGGCCAGTCAGGAACGTGCAGAGCGCTGGTGGGCGGCGAAGGAGCTGGGCAGAAATATTTCAAAAGTAGGGGCGGACATGCTCCGGAACCAGGGAGTTGCATAGCCGAATTTCCAGCCTCTTGGGAGCTTTCGAGGGCAACGGGCACACCAGCGCGACTGCCGCTTTCGTGGGCTTTTCCGAGGGCAGACTTTCCCCGGCAGCAAAAAATGGCCACCCTCCAGAGCCCAGGAAGTTAAATGGCTGAACCCTTGGCTTCTCTGGAGTTGCTGGAGGGCTTGCAGCCACACCGTTGTGGTTGCCATTTTGGGCAACAGGAAATGATGTTGTGTTCCTTAGGGCTGCCTCTTGGGCTGTTTTTTTTTTGGGGGGGGGGAGTCTGTGTGTGAAGACCCCCAAACAGTATGATACAGCTTCATTAAGCCTTTTTAAAAATAGCTTTTAATGTGATCTTCCTTTCCTTTCTGCCCAAACTAACCTTTCCAGACCATTTTGTGCTTGTTGGTGATGTTAGGCCCTTGGGAATGTACTGGACTGCCCCCCCCCCCAGTATACTGTCTGGTGGATTCTGGGAGCTATAGTATAGAGGAATGTGGCTTCTTACCTTCCAAAGGTTACTAGATATCACTGTTACTTTTAACTCCTTGCTCTCAAGTTCTGCTAAGTACATTTAAAATGGTATGTAGTTTGACCCTAGGCCTTTCAAGGAGCGGGCAATTTTTTCCTAGTAATTTTTGGATGGGAACTTTAATCAAATACTCAGGGCCTCATGAAGCAGCATACTTGCTGTGGGGTCCTGGAATCTGTGGCCCCAAAATGGTGACAGTTTTGAAACTTTGCTCGCAAATAATTCTGTGCAGTGCCTGAATAAAACTTGCAGGGAATGGCATAAAAGCTTTAGCACAGTTGACAGCCGCCATCCACTCGCCCTAGAATTTCACGCTGCATTGGGAAGCGCTGAGAGCCTTTCGCTCAATTGTTGAATTTTTGAGGAGTGCTGCTTGAGGTCATACTGACGCTCGGCTTCCTGGAAAAAGATGCTTTGCCCTCGTCTCTGCTGTTGTGAATTCAGAGTTGTTGTGGTCTTGCTTATTATATTTTTGCCCATGATGCTTCTAACTTGTGGAAGAATGGAACGATCAGGTGTGACTTTATCTCTGGAAGAGCATTTATACAAACAAAAGCAAATAGTCCCTCAAGTAGGGGCACCAAGTACTTAAAAAGAAGCATGCGAGGGTTTTTGTGTTACAATCATTGTGAAGCTATTCCTATAGCTGTGTTGGTCTGTTTTAGCATTAAAATATAAAGCAATCCAGTAGAAGTTTCATGCACACTGACTCTCATCAAATGCATTGCTCTCTCAGTCTTTGATACTCATAGTCCACACTTGGTGGTCTATCCTCGGTGGGCCACTACTGTCTTTGCAAGTCTACATTGAAGACATTATGGGTAATCTTCCATGCTCCATGCTATGAATGCCCAATTGCAGATGTCTGAAATAATGAGAGACAGTGAATGGATCAGTCTTCTCCACGAATGAGGTGCCACTGGAAGCTGTATAGAGGTGCTCCTGGCCACAACTGCTGTCTGAGCATTCAGGAGCAATAGTCTGTTTAGCGCATTCCCAAGTTGTCAAGCTGTTCCTTGGAGTGGACGCAGCACAAGCTTAACCAAAATGAGCTGTACACCTAAAACAGCTGTCATCCCAAATGATTGATATCTCAGCTTCTTAACCCACATCCAGACTATCACCGACCCCAAATATTGGTTCAGAACCTCTGTTGCCATCTGATGGCAAAGGCAGAAGGAAAAGAACTGGGCTGCTGTCAATATATGGAGCAGTCCCGATGTCATGCTTTACCTGGAGGAGGCCTCCTCAAATGAAGAAAGAGGAGGACCAGGATGATGGGCCCTCCACTGGATCCAGAGGAGGCTGGTAGCCCGCTGGCATCCGAAGCTGAGCTCCGTCTCAGGCGATACCTGCAGCGTGCGAGGAGATGGGGGCTCTGCACTCTATTGTTTATGGAAACACCCTTCTTGTTTTTAGACTCGGCTCAGGACTGCCTGCTTCATTTGACGTCAGACAGCTTGGATCATATGTCTGCTTCCAAGGATGCCGGGAGCACCCTGGGGCTGTCCTGGCTTTTCCTGAGTCAGCCTCTGTGGGCCGGGGGTGGATGCTCCAAGTCCAGATGAGAGGCCGCGTTGCTCATCTCCAGTGTTATTGCGGCTCTCAGGCCATGCGTGGCAGTGATTCACTCCAAGGCCATTTCTGCACTAGCCTGTTCCAGTGCTGTTACTCCACTTTCAACCTCCTATGGAATCCTGGGGTTTGCAGTTTAGGGAGGGGCCTCAAAGGCCTCCAATTCTTCTCCTCCTCAAAGGCCCCTCCCAAAACTGCAAACCCCAGGATTCCATAGGAGGTTGAAAGTGGAGTAACAGCACTGTAACAGTCTAGTGCGGAAATGGTCAAAGTTTTAGTCGGGGCAGTGAATCCACACTGGGTTTTAATCCTACCTTTAAAAGAGCTGTCCAAGGTGGCATAACTAAATTTTTTTCTGGATAGGGTCTGGCACTGTGGAAAACTCCTAAATGCTGGAGTGGATTCACCATCCCACTGACATGGAAGCCTCAGGCCACAACCGGGCCAGTCGGTATACAAGCGCAGCCTTAATTATCACAAACGATAGCCAGGTCAGAGAGACCGTATACAGTATTTTCCTTTTCCTTTTGCAGCTTGTTAGTTTTCCTTTTGGGGCATCTTCCCTAAAAAGGCAGCAGACGGCAGTTAACAAATAACCACAGACCCGGATTCCAGACAAACGGCAAAGCAATAATAATGAATCAACATTAGTCAGGACGGGTCACAGCAGATACAGCAATCATTAAAACTCCATGCCATAAAGTTGCCTAAATGAAGATGAGAGCAAGGAAGGATTTCAGGTTCTCCCTTACGACAAGAGTTAATCAGACGCCGCCGGGCTGCCTCCCGATTTTCCCCGTCTCTAACTTCACATGCTTCCCTTCTTGGTTGTTTGACAATGACCTATTTTTAGACACACGTCACCCTGACAGGGAATGTCACTTGATAGAATACCATCCTGAAGATTCACGTCTGTCACAGAGATAAAGATGTCCGACAAACGAGTGCATGGAGGTTGCCTCTGAGACCTGTTTTCCTGTCCGTTCTAGGATGTGAGAAAGGAAAATCATTGCAAATGAACATCGACTGGTCCCTGCTGTATATCTCTGGTGAAGGCTGCGGAAAAGAAAAGGGAAAGAAAAATGAGCATTTTCAGACTGACAGCTTTGAGAAGGTAGAGCAGGCAGAAGCAAAAGAGAAGTTTTTTTTTCCTCGAGATAAGATGCTTTCCTCACTTCCATCCTCCACTTCTCACCAACTGAGAGGGTCACTGGATGTGTGAAATGTCACCAGATGCATCTAGGACACACACACAACCACGCACACACACACAGCATTCCACTGCAAGCTCCTCAAAGCATGCAACATTTATTTTGCGCAGAAATTATTTTTCCCCCTCTTCCACAGAAAGAATATCTAGTGTAACAAGACTGAATCCTAGAACTGCTGAAGGTACAGAGAAAGAGGATCGGCTGTTTGCTACCGCTAAGACGTTGCATTTCTCTCTACCTTGTCAGTTGCCACTGAAGGCCAGATTGCCAGAGGCTCCGAGAGCTCTGGCTTCGACAAGGCAATTTTCTCACTCTCTGCTTTAAAACCGAACATTGTTGTTGTTGTTTTTGTTGCTGCTGCATTTTTTAAAGAAATACCAAAGGCTTTGATATCTCTGTAAGTTTCAGCTCCATAAAGAGGTTGCCAAGCTGCCTGAGGCGACCTTGGGGTTGAATTTGTTGCAACGTACTTGGGGACAAAGGATGAGGGCCACGCATCAAGATCTTGTTGTATGTGAAGATCTGAAAGCAGTTGGGGGGATTCCTTCAGTACTGGATGCTACCCCGGGCGGGTGGCACAGCTGAAACCTCCAGACGCAGGGTTGCACACTGCACTGCACATCTGTCGCGTTGAATGACAATGTTGTGCAATTGAATGCACTTGCACCTCCATGTTCCATCAGAGAGTTCTGCTTCTGCAACCTGAACCTGAATGAGTGCTGGTCATGACCTGTAAAGCCCTACGCAGCTTGGGTCCAGACTATCTGAAACAGAAACCCTCCCTATATTCATAGGATGTTGAAAGTGGAATAATAGCGCTATAACAGTCTACTGTGGAAATGGCCTTTATTGGAGGCACCCAGGAACTTTGAATGACAAAAAAGAAATGTGATAGATGATAGATAGATAGATAGATAGATAGATAGATAGATAGATAGATAGATATGCTAGACTGAGTACAAATAATACCACACTAATTTTTATTTCCCTCCCTGTCAGTGGAATTGTGACCCTTGATTTATTTAACCTGGGGAACTTGAAAGCTTAAAAGATGTCAAGAATCCCCGAATGCTAGGAGTCTCTTCCAGATTTACAGTTCTATCATTCAGTGATTCTACTCAAGACTGGCTTTAAAGATGGTGGCTCCTCTAGGTGCTTTTGTTTTCCCAAGAGAATTTAGCACTTTAATGACATTTTGCGAGACAGCTGCTGAGGAATCCAAATGAAACGGGTCTTTGGCACGATACATACCTGGGTTTTCAAGGAGGCAGTTAAACCTTCAGAGAGTTTCTTTTTAGAGGAAACCCAGGAAGATAGAAATATGGAATAGGAGATTAGTTATAAGGGCACTTTAGGAACATCTATATTGTATATTACATAGAAATTTATAGGAGGAAGGAAATGACTCCGTAGGTATGAAAATGAAATATGAGAATATGAGTATATTTTTTAATGTAGTTAATAATTGTAATAGACAGTTATAAAGAATTGGAAAAACTGGATAAGAAGCTAATGGTTTTGATGTACGATCTGATAACATTCTGGTTTTGTTTATAGAATTTTTTGTAATCTTTGGAATATTTGTAAATCAGTATAACGTACAGTTCAAATGTCGGTTTTGGTAATATTTTTTTTTGAATAAAAAGATCTAAAACACAAAAAAACCTTCAGGGAGGAGGGGAAATGGTTCTCCTCCTGCACTTTGGAGCACGTTTGGAACTTGCGTGTTCTTTGCTGCTTCTTTAACTGCCGCCAAGTAATTTCCAAAGGAACACGCAAACTGCACGCTCAGTTTGTTTCCTCCTTATTTCTAATCTAATTATTCCTCAGTCTTTATTAGTTTCTTAGATTTTCCTCTCTCCCCTTTCTATGAAAGTCTTCCACATTCCTAAACTGAAGCCTTCTGGTGGGTTTTCGCTCCAAGCTTGTTTACACCCTCCATTCGTTTCCCTTTGCTTTTCCTTCAGACAACCAAGAACCTAAAACTTTGCGGCATCTAAAATTTTCTTTGGTTGATCATACCTTTTCTTTCAGCGTGCCTCTACCTTGCTTTGGCCTTAGGGTCACACTCTGACCTTTCTTTTCAGGTCCCGGCTTGTGTCTTGTAAATATCTGTTGCAAATTTACTACCGTAGTATATTCTGACGTCCCTGAACTGACTGTTCACCCACTTTCTACTGCGCTGAGTGCTAACAAACCAAACAGCAGCTGCTTCTCTGAGGACTGCACATCAGCTGAAACAGTCCAGTGGCCACGGCTCCGGATGCCAGGCCCTGGTAGTCGGACAACGAGGAACAGAAGCCGGAATGCAAAGGGGCTCCGGCCACTGCCTGGCCAGGGCCGAAGACACGTTTCTGTGTTGTCTCTTCCGCAGGGAAGACCGGTGGGCGTTCTGCTTTTTTTGGAAACACGATGTGATCGTCCAGTACTATAGCAATAGCTCTCCCCTCCTCTTCTTTATAAAAACCAAATCACAAAATATTAATAGCGATAGCTATAGTAATGGGGCCACAATAATGCAAACACGGGAAAGGGACG
Source organism: Cyclura pinguis (assembly GCA_030412105.1). Classification (NCBI taxonomy): domain Eukaryota; kingdom Metazoa; phylum Chordata; class Lepidosauria; order Squamata; family Iguanidae; genus Cyclura; species Cyclura pinguis. The sequence goes on from CM059607.1 coordinate 1,549,795, forward strand.
CTGCTTGGAAATGTCTCGTTGGTTCTCGGGCAGAATCTGAATCTCCACAAACAAAATGATCTGAACAGATTGGAGAGCTGGACCAAAACTAACCAAATGAATTTGAACAAGGAGAAGTGTAAGGTACTACGCTTGGGCAGGAAAAAAAAAATGAAGTGCACAGTTGTAGGACTGGTGACTCCTGAGAGAGCATGATGGACAGCTGGAAAAGGCAGTGTGTTTCTGGGCCGCGTCAGTAGGAGTCTAGCGTCCAGGTCAAGGGAGGTGATGGTAACCAGTCTATTCTGCTTTGGCCAGATCCCACCTGGAACGATCCTGTGTCCAGTTTGGGGTACGAGGTGGAACATGTTCAGAGGAGAATGATCAAAATGGTGGAGGAAGTCCTGGAAACCATGAAGCCCTGTGAGGAGCATCTTTGGGAGTTGAGTGTGTTTAGTTGGGAGAAGAAAAGGTGAAGAGATGACATAATGGCTATGTTTAAACATTTGAAGGGATGTTATATAGATAATGGGGCAACCTTGTTTTCTGTTGCTCCAGGGACAAGGACATGGAGCAACGGCTTCAAACTTTGGGAAAAGAGATTCCATCTACACATTAGGAAGAACTTCCTGACAGTAAGGGCAGTTTGATACTGGAATATGCTGCCTCAGTGGAGCGTGGTGGAGTCTCCTTCTTTGGAAGTTGTTCAGCAGAGGCTGGACGGCCGTCTGTCAAGAGTGCTTTGCTGGTGTCTTCCTCCACGGCAGAATTGGGTTGGACTCGGTGGCCCCTGGGTTCTCTTCCAGCCCTATGAGTCTATGATCTCTCTGACTGGAGATGGGGTATTCCATCCGTACAATCAGCAGTCTTGCTGGCTTTCTTTGTGCAACCTGAGAACAGAAGAGACATTCCCCATCTCTCTGCCAAGATTCAGGTGGGCAATTTCTCTCACTTTGTGCCCTTCCCTGGAAGAGAGCCGAGCGAGACAGGCAATGCGTTTGCTGCCACCGTGTGGACGTTGCTTCAAACAGGCGGTGTGTCGTTCTCAAATAACCTCTTCATAAAAAGAGTTCTTCAGCATAGCAATCGCTCCTGTCAAAATTAATTTGCAAATCTCATGAGTCGAAAAAAAGCAACCTCCCGGGCTTTAGGAAGGTAAGGGTGGAAGGCAGGGATGCAGCAAATAACCACCCATCTCAATTCTCAGGTGAGAACGAGGAATCTCAAAGGGACGCTTTAGCAGGAGATCCCTGCACTGGCTGGGGGTTGTACCAGAGAAGCCCTCGGGATCCCTCCCAATGCCAGGATTTTCTGAATCCGGAAAGTATGGAAATGCTTCCGTTTTTTCATAAAACCAAAGAATGAGATTGCTGGGGGGGCACTCATGTAAACCCATACACATGCGGTTGTATAATTCAGCTCACAGTAGCGTAAGGAGAGTTCTCCAAGTTGCACATTGCGCTTGCAGTTGCACGTTCTTGGGTGGTGCGCAACTGCTCTCCAGCGCCTCCGGCCTGCCAGCAGATCCACTGGGACCGCGCGGAAGCCCCTGCACGGGGGGACAAGAGGCAGGGACGCCGTCAGAGTCACTGCAGGTTGTGCGACACTGGCATTCAGAAAGGCGGAGCAGCAGAAAAGATAGAACGGAGATGAGGGTACTTGTAACTTGATGAGATTGAAGAGAAGTGCTCGAAGGGAGGAGTGGTCGACATTTTATGTTTTTGCTTTTAATATTAGAGGGGAAGAGAGGCAGATTACAGACAAGACAGATACCAGACAGTAGTTTATTAATTTAGAGAAACTATTATTTAGTAATAGCTACTAATATAAGGGTTAACTGAATATGGCTAATACTGATTATATTGTTGGTTGGAGATTTTTATATGTTTATGTTTTAGATTAGGGCTGTTAGGTTTTGATTTTAGCATGGATTTTTTTTCTCTTTGCTGTGTTTGTTTCTACGTTGCTATTGTCTTGATTTGTGTTTTATGTTTAATAATAGTAATAATACTAATACTAATAATAATAATAATGAGACAAAAAAAGAAGAAAGGTGGAGTAGTGCAACCACCACTTCACTGAATGTGTGCTAATTTACTCTACATACACGTAATGTAGGGTCTCAGGGTCTCAGCCCTCTCTCTCTCTCTTTTATTTTATTCTTTTTTTCTTTGACTGAAGCTTTTGTGCCTATTTTTCAAATGAACACATTTTTGGTGGGCTGCCTTTATGAAAGGTACACATGGTGTCACGTATATTTCGTCCATCCTCTTGTGCACCAAAAGCCTGCCCAAATGTATGGATTTCTGGGGAAAGATGAATTCTCTTCCACTGGAGGTCTCAGGTTGTGCAAGACCGATGTTTACAGGAGGAAACGCAAATCCAGCTGTCTCAGCGAGGCACCCACGCGTCGTGGTTGTATTGTAACGAGGTGTAACTGTAGTAGTGCTTAAGTTACTTTTACAGACACAGGATGGGTATTGCCTCACTGCTTAAGTGCTTTGGAGCACTTTAGCTTATAATGCTTTGGAGTTGTCCCAGTAAAGGTTTCACTGGTTGTGGATTTTGGATTAAATGCACTTTGTATCCCAACAAGTGATTTGTAGCATTCTCATTTCTCCCCGCCCCCAGATAACAAAAAGGATAAACATTGTTATAACTTTTGAATATTCAGAAAGCCAACAGTTGCATTTTCAAAATCTAACTACAATGGCAAAAATCTAACTACTGGGTTTTTTTTGTGTCTTGGAGCCGTAGCTTTAACTAATTACTTTTGAAAGGTAACTTTTTGAGGTCTAATTCTCTTAGTGGGTCAAAAGATGTCCAGGCCTACAATGGTGCAAGCCGTAGCCATTGCTTGTGTATCCCTGACAAAGTACACTTCCGAAGTCTTTAAAAAGTTACTTTCTGAGATTACAGTGCCCAGTTGTAACCCTCCAGACATTCTGGCCAGCTCTGAACCCTGTTACCTAATTAAATGAAAGAGATTTGCAAGCTCAAAATTTAGGAAATAAAAAATTCTTGCCTCAGTATAATGAAAAATATCATTTGGACAATTTTATGTTTTTTTTTAATTAATGGAATGTGCCACTGGATGCCACTGTTGCTTCAGTTTTAATGCTAGAAATATCATGATGCTGTTATATTGGATATGCTTTTCTTCCTTGCTTTTCTCATGCTTCCCCTCCTCAGATCCTTTTCCCATCACAAGGGGTTGCCTTCGGCGGAGGCCGACAGCTCCCATGCCAGGGGGGCATTTTAGTCTAAGCTCTAAAGAAGCTGTTCCAAGTGCTGAACCTCTTTGGGGATAGATTTCAGCGCACCTTTAAACTCAAGGTTGCGATGCCTTTTGCACAATCGAGTGCACCACACAAGGATTCAGCCTCACTATGTTGGTGCATATTTGCACTGCTATAAAGTGGATAGCATCTGGATCTGCACTGCAGGTGTTTGAGGGGTGTGGCTTTCAAGGCATAGTTTTTGGGGCTCTCTTAGGCCCTTTTGGCATAGCATTTTCCGTGTGAAAGAGGGCCTGGAACGTCGTGCGATTGTGAGGAGTGGTCCACACGATACACACACAATCGTGCAACTACCTGAGGAATCAAGACCGCCTCTCCCAGCTTCTAGAACCTTCAAAAGATTGGGAGATTGAGTGTAACTTGGATGGCGGGCACCGATCGTGCACCTTTTCATTTTCAGCCAGAAGCCGAACACGGTGTGTGATCGCGCATTGCTCCCGGGCCCCGCGCGCACTTACCTGGCGTGTGGAGCGTCTGGAGCCGGGCCGGTCGCGCTTCCTGCCCCAGTGCAGCCTGGGAAACTCCCAGGCCGCGCTGCGGAAGGAAGAGGCAGGGCTCTCACGTGAGCAGGCAGCCTGTGCGGAGCTGAAGGACCCCGGACGCGAGAGCCTCTCGACGGAGGCTGGTTGCGCATCCCCGCGCCCTAGCTCCGGAAGAAGGTAAGGTGCGGAAAGGGCCTGAGACTTTGGGGGTTGAGAGAAATAAGCTCTTGAGGCAAAGAGCATCGCCTCTGTGGGTGAGATGACAAAGAGAAGATTGAAAAGTGGCAACACGATAGCCGCCTTTAAACATCTGAAGGGGATAGGACAGAGGACGGAGCAAACCCGCCAGTGACCAGAACACAGAGACTAGAACACCGGCTCAAATTACAAGACAAGAGTCTCACCTAAACATTAGGAAGACCTTCTTTACTGTAAGAGATGCTCAAGAGCGGAGTGGCCTGCACCGGGAGGCGGTGACTCTCCTCATTCAGAGATCTTCAGACAGAGACTGGATAGCCATCTTCCGGGAGTGTTGTAGTCGTGGATTTCTGCAGAGAAGAGGGCCGAACTTGTGGCCCAACGCTGTGATTCTATGGCTCTAAGGTAGTATAAGAGGTCCAGCCTGGTGTGGTGGCTTGAGCATTGAACTTGAACCCTGGAGTCCTGGGTTCAATTCCCTGCCCGGCCACGGAAACCCACTGGGTGACCTTGGATACATCACACACTCTCAGCTGCAGTAAACCGTGTGATAGGTTCGTCTTAGGGTCGTCACAAGTCAGAAATGGCTAGAAGGCACACAACAACAATGAACGGAGGAGGATGAATCTCCTGGCTGTTCATATTTGCAAACCACAGCGTCAGTCATGGGGCGTTTGCGTAATGAAGCGCCGCTCCTCATTGACTGCCCATAATTCTTTTCTTTTTTTTTTGAAAAAATCCTGAACGGTCACATCACACCACATTTCCATGACACGTGACAGGGTTCGCTATTTTGTAATTTTGAAGGATGGGGCCGTGTTTCTGCTCTCTCTTTCTGGGTGCCTGTTGACAAAAACGCAGAGAAGAAAGATGCAGTTTTGAGCAGTGGGGGGACCCAAAGGACAATCTTATTCATCACACTCATGCACGCGCACACACACACCCAAGCTTGTGTTGTCTGGGAGCTGGAAGAGGCACCTCCAACAGCAGGGCCTCGGCCGGAAGGCTTTGCCAGTGCCATGGAAACCGTGACACGAGCGGCGTTATCTCCTCCTCCGGCTACGAAGTCTGGCGCAGGATGCGGCAACAGCAAAAGCAGCAGCTCGACTGTAACTTATCAGACAAAGAAAGGTTACTGTCCGGACCTCCCTCCTTCTCCCCATTTTTACCTCCCTGCCCCAATCTCTCCTTGTGTTGGCTTTGAGGGAGCCGCACATGCAGCAACAAAATCTTAGGAACCTAATGGATTTCTAATGCCAGCTAAACTCATTTGCCTTTAAAGGAATTATTTCCCTTTGTTGGAGAGTAGTTGGGACTGGACTAAAGATATATTCTTATTGATTTTGATGGCCGTGATTCCTACGCTGAACATAACACCACTAACAGCAAGAGGTGCAACACCACCTCTTCAGTATCTTGCCACGTTGTGCAACCAAATAGACAGGTACGTGAGCATTTGTGATACGCAATGCACGTCGAGGCCCCGTGCTAATGCAGAACGCATGGAGTGCACATCAGTGCAGAATGCATGACAATGCACGGCAGCCCCACATGCACCACTTGGCTTCCACAGGCTCAAAGTGAAGAAGGTCTTTCCACATATTCAACTGCTTCTGTAGAAAAAAACGTATTCATCCACAAGATTCCCAAGAGAATTATGTTTCCCAAATATTTGTTGTGTGCTTTCAAGTCGTTTCCAACTTTATGGAGTTTTCTTGGCAAGATTTCTTTAGAAGGGGTTTACCTCAAAAGCCCCTCCCTAAACTGCAAAGCCCAGGATTCCACAGGATGTTGAAAGTGGAACAATAGCACTGTAACAGGCTAGTGTGGAAACGGCCATACTTCCCTTGTGGGGAAAACTATAATTCTGGCTATGCAGGTTGAAATATTAACTGCGTTCTTTGCCGCAGCATCTCACCACTGGGTCATGTTCAATTTATGGTGAACAGTAATCCCAAGGCCCTTGTCACATGTATGGCCGCTAAGCCAAATACTCTCCATCCTACAAGTGTGCACTTTGTGACCTAACTGCACAATTTTGCAGTTTTCTTTGTCGAGTTTCCTTCTGTTTGTTTCGGTCCAATGTCCCACTCTTTGCAATAGTAAAAATTTAGGAAAGGAAAATTTCATGGGTGGGCGAAGAAGTCTTATTTGGGGGGACCTTTTGTTATCCCTCTGTTGGTAGTGCCAAATAGAGGAGACCCACTGAATCAACGGAATTTTCCTCTGAGTTGACTCAGGAGTCAGAAATGGAGAAAAATGGTCTACTTCTACTAATCATCAAGATTTAAGCCATTAAGTGAAAAAAATAACAGTCAGTCCTATTTTTTGGGGTGTGTGTGTGATATTTTTAAGTAAAATAAAAAAAAAACTTTTGCAAAGGACTGTATAGAAAAGGTTCGCTCTCTGTCTGAAGCCGCCTCGTTATTAACATTCATATTCATTGAGAACGCCGAAGGCAAGAGGTGAAAGGCATCCAGGGTGAAAAGAAATTACAGGGTAATTGCAGGAAAAATTGTGCTCGCTGCCTTCAGTCGCTGCCCTCTCAAGTTCTTCCAGTGCTGCTGGTTAAAAAGATCTTGATCCAGACCGTTCAGCTAACGATCAACAGTTTTAGAAACGACGTTACCTACCAGCTGTGGTCTTTTGCATTTACGAGGCCCCTCCGTGGCTCGGCAGGAATTCCAAACTTTTGTCAGGAAGGGCACTTTTGCTCCTCTTGAGAATATCCTGTGCCCAGAGCCCAGGAAAGTCCCTTCTGGGAGACTGCAACGCCCAGAATCCCCCAGCCGGCAGGGAGGCAGGCTGAATCACACTAGAGCTCTTATATTTGCTGCGTTTTCTTCCCTCGGTCCCTTAGACCGACCCCTTCTTCTTTGGTTGCCTAAACTCTATTTTCAAATGCCCAGAGTTCTAAGTTTCTGAAACGCTAGAACTTTGGGGACTGAAGGAATTTTCCTCTGGGGGGCAGAACTGTTATTTTGGGGACAAAGCCCAGATTTTGCTCCCAGATTGATCTAGTCTGTCAACCGGTTACCCATGGAGCGTCCTTTGGTAGGCCGGGAATGTAATGGCACCCTCCGCTTCAACCCAGAAGAGGCACGGTGCCTCCGAGACTAGAAGGGACGTGCAGCCATCCTTCTCACTGATAGCTTTGTTGTTCTTTGCCTTCACGTTGTCTCTGGATTACGGTGACATTAAGACCAATCTGTTGCAGGATTACCCTGGCAAGATTTATTCACGGAAGGTTGAGGCTGAGAGAGTGTGACCGACTCAGTTGGGTTTCCGTGGCTGAGTGGGAATTTGAATCTTGGCCTCCTAAAGTCAACGCTCGAGCTGCATCGCTTACCGGCCCTTGCGGTCGTGACAACAGAAACGCGAAGGCTTGCCTGCGCCGGTTTGTGCCATTAACAGGCTATTGACTACTAGAGGTCAACCGAGGTTGTCCTTTTTCTTCTTCTGTGGCAGAAGACAAGCGCCGCCCCCGACACCCCGGCACTGGGCTGGACGCTGGCATCTCCCGTCTTCCACGGCACGGGGGCAACGAGTCTGTTGGATCTCGCAGTCTAAACTGTCCAGAAGCTCTCCAAGGAAGAGAAGCTCAGTCCGGAAGCTGAGGCCTCTCCTCCAAATCCATTCAGCACCCAGGACAATTCCTTGGAAGCTTGGGCGTGGAGTAGACTCGTCGCCACTAGATGCCACTGTGTCTGAGGCCATTTCCGCATGAGGCGGTTATAGCGCGATGATTCCACTTTCAACCTCCTATGGAATCCTGGGGTTTGCAGTTTAGGGAGGGGCTGGCCGGCCCCTCCCTAAACTGCAAACCCCAGGATTCCATAGGAGGTTGAAAGTGGAATCATCGCGCTGTAACAGCCCAGTGCGGAAATGGTGTAATAAATGTTCATACAATCACATACATAAATCAGCTCACTGTAAAATCTCTCTCTCCCTCTCTCTCAGCTCATTTTGCGACCTCATTGCTCCAGCAGAGTCCCTCTGCTCTTTTCTATTTCATGTAGCACAAATTTGGGATGTAAAAAAATAAGTATTTTGAGCAAAAGCTCTTCCTACTGAACAAATCTCCTCATCTATATCCCTCCCCGTTCCTTGGCCTCCCTAAGGGTCTGGATCTGCAGGGGGAAGAACACCTCTTTTTGCCAAAAATTATTTTTATTTTAATCTTTACCAAAATGACAAAAAAGAAGGAAAAACCCCAAAGACAAATTAATAATACAACATTCAACTCAATTGCAAGATCTCTGCTGCAGTATCAGCAGGCTGAAATGAACTATATGTCTGTTTTCTAATTAGAAACGGTTAAAATGGGTTAATCCAAAAGTCCACACATTCTGCAGGTTCAAATGATGTGGTTTCGAGGCTTGTACATACGTTAAACGGATCCCAAATTGAAACAAATTTGTCTCCCTCAATTTTGTCTCTTTGATGCTTTTATCTGATATTTTGGTCTTTTGACAGGACCAATGGACCATGCTCTCTTTACCCAGGAAAAAAAAAAGAGGTCTCTGTCGTGGGTTTCCATTGCTTGGCAATTTCCAGGCATGCCGCTGTCGGAAGAATTGAAATCAAGTCTTTGTATTTAAGAGATGAATTAGGTCCTTTGATAATGGAGAGGAAAAGAAGAGCCTTGCAGTAGTGAAGTGTTTGATTCAACATGTCAGACAAAACTGTTAAAACATCATTCCAAAATTTTTCAACCTTATCCAATTGTAATGACATATGAATCATAGATCCCTTATTCTTACAATCCCTCCAGCATCATGGGGAGACGGGCTATTTTAGAAAGTTTCGCTGGGGCAAAGTACCAATTGTGTAACAGTTTGCAAAAATGTCCTCCATTTGACACTGAAATAGAATTAAATGGGGGCAAATTCCAAAATCTTGCCCATTGTATTTCAGAAATTTGGGTAGTCATGTTCCCATCAGACTCTCAGCCTGGGCCATTTCCACACTAGCCTGTTATGGCGCTATGATTCCACTTTCAACATCCTATGGAATCCTGGGGTTTGCAGTTTAGGGAGGGGCCTCAAAGGCCCCAGGATTCCATAGGATGTTGAAAGTGGAATCATAGCGCTATAACAGGCTAGTGTGGAAATGGCCCTGGACTGCATGCCTCACGAGTGCCGAGGTTGTCATAGATTGCCAAGACAACTCCCTTGGATTGCAACTTTGCTGCTATGCATAGATCTTCAAAATGCATGAGAAATCTGGGAGGTCCTTCTTTTTTACATATAAATTTAGGAAAATAAAGTGCTTGATACACCTGAGACCATGCATAATTCATATCTTACAGCTTGTTTTTAATAAACTCCATTTGTCTTCCTCTACAAAATATCTATCTAGTGTCTGTAACAGTATATAAACCATGTTCTTTCCAATATTGGAACTGCCCTGTTTTAGCTTTAAAGCAAAAGTTGGGGTGGTAGGGAAATGGGCAAATAGGGAAGAATTTTGGGGCTAGATATTTCTTCCATTTTCACCAAATAAGTAAAGAAACTTTTAAGAAGGGGCAAATAAGTTCAATTTTATAGCAGCTGAGCATGGATAAAGTTTCATAATGCTCTTCATGTGTGTTTATCTCTGACTTTACCCACTGCATTAAAGTATCTTGTGAAATAATTACTGTAGTCGGAATACATCATAATATATTTTAAAATTAGGTATTGCCAGCCTACCTGAATCCGCCAAGCTGTATTGCACCTTTTTAGAGAAATAATTTCTTTTTCCAGCTGTAAAGTATTTACCAACTAGTTTTTGAATTTTGGAAAACTTTGCTGAGCTCAGAGGGAATAATTTGGAATAAGTACAATAATTTTAGGAATATTTGCATTTTTATTGCTGCAATCCTCCCAAGTATTGATAATTTTAAGCCCGATCATTCATTCAATTTTTGTCTTAATCCTCAGAAGACTGGCAAATAATTTCTCCTAATTACCTGGTTCCAGTCTTTTTCTTAGCATAATGTCTAAATATTTAAAGCCAGAATAACTAATGTCTACTCCTGCTTGTTGCTAAAGCAAGAGTTGAACAGATTTAGAAACACCAGCATAGAATAATTTGGATTCTTTGAGGCTTACTCTAAAACCAGAATATTTTTAAACAGGGCTAAGACGGGTTGCAATGCTGGTATGGAACATGTTGGATTTGTCAATAATAAAAGGTTGTCCTCTTCAAACAGGTTCTTGTATCGTTTTAATCTGTATTTTTTAAAATGTTGTTAACTGCCTTGTGTCCCATTATCAGGAGAAAAGCAGCATAGAAACGAATAAAACAAATACGAAACAAATAGCTGCCATTTCCAGAATGGAGTTTTGATTTTTCTTCTTAACCACAATCTCCATTTTGCTTAACTGTGAACATTTCCGCACGACACTCTTATAGCATGATGATCCCACTTTCAACCTCCTATGGAATCCTGGGGTTTGCAGGTTCGGGAGGGGCCGGCCGGCCCCTCCCGAACCTGCAAACCCCAGGATTCCATAGGAGGTTGAAAGTGGAATCGTAGCGCTATAACAGTCCAGTGCGGAAATCGCCATGATCAAAGCACTCCTTTTGACAGATGCCCTTCCCGCCTCTCTGTCAATTTATTTTTTTATAATTTGATGTGCTCATTTCTCATAAATGCCATTTTCAAATTTTCCATTTCTTCTTATATTGCTAATGGAGGGTTAAATGTCACTACTAGACAACAAGCTTGTGCCTTGTCGGTGAGGGGAGTCTGCTTAAGTGCAATTTTATCAATTGTTCATATTGTGGATGTATGTTGTGTATAATATTTCTATACGGAATGCGAGTACGTGTTTTGCATACGTTTTGCTTTGTTTTGCCATCTTAACTTAGCGCTTGTTGCATTCTGTCTTGTTTCTCCTTATCTTAATAAAAATATATATTTAAGAAAAAAACTCCAAAGAAGGAGACTCCACCACACTCCCAGGCAGCAACGTATTCCACTGTCGAACTGCTCTCATTTCCGTATTGCACGGAATCCCACTGAAGCTGCTGGTTTGCACCTCTGAGATCTGTCTAGTAACGCTCACTCTATCCTTAGAGGAAATTTCGGTCGTTTGCATCATTTCGCCGAAGGAGGGCAGCATCCCACAGCAGCACCCGCACATCTTGCAAAAAGAGACAACGGGAAATAGCAGCTCTGGCTTTCCCATCGTCTCTCTGTCCCGCTCTTTAGCACCTGTAGCGTGGGGAGGTGGAACCGCCGTGGTCTTTGGGTTCAGAGCAAAGAAGAATCTTTCCTGATATAATGGTTATCTGCTGTTTCCTGCTAAACAGAGACACTGAATATTAAAGCCAATGGTGTAGCTATAGCTAGGGTGGAGCAAAAAAATATTTTCTTTACCATGGACCCCGCTTTAAATATATTTTGTTGCTGTGGACCACCAAGACTTACCTTTTCTGGCTGTATGTGTGGCAGCAAGAAATGCCGTAGACTTTCTCTCTTCTACTCAAGTGTTATTCACTTATATGTTTTCACCTCATGAAGAAGTAGCAAGTGCTGAGTACCTATTTTGCTATCAAACAGTTTCATGACTTTTGCAAACTTCGAGATACTGTAAATGGAAATGTATACAAATGAGGTTCTGTCATTGGCAAAAGACTCCTACTCTTTGAGATCAATGTATGACTGTTCGTCTTCCGTCCTTCCTTCCATTCTATCTTAACTGTAAAAGCTCATAACATTTCTTCAAGCCTTCCCGGACCCCTCGTGAGGCCATCGCGGTCCCCTGGGGGTCCATGGACCCCAGGTAAAGAACCACTGGAATAGAGAATTGGAATATCCAGTTCTGGCTAATCAGTGGGCATCAGCTTTAGGGTCCTTAACTAGTACGGCTGTAGATCTCTGACTATGTCTTACACAGCAGAAATTGTTCTTTGGCTATATTGGTTGCCACAGCGTTTGTTGCTAAATCAGCAAATTGTTGGAGATGCAATAGTGCTAATGCTTTCTTAGGTTGGGGTGAGATGTCTTGCCCTGCCTTGGAGACCCTGACGGTGAGGGGGAGGGCTTTGAATCTGAGGCAGAAGTTTGCCCAGAAGTTTCCCCAGTGGAAAATAGCAACCAACAGCACTGGCCTGAGCCTGGAAACAGCCCAGACGCTTACCTCGTGGGAGAGAGGGCACCAGGAAGAAGGCCTCAGGCATTTAGTCCCTTTAAGTAGCAAACGGGCTTTAATGAGGGAACACCTGTGGCAACACCATTAGCCTATAAAAGGCAAACGGCTGGCCCATCTCCTCCCAGGGTGGACAGCAGATCTTCCTGGTGGTTGGAGCTCTGTTCTCCTGAATCCTGGCTCTCTTGGACCTCTGCTTGTTTGATGCTGATTTAGAGTTGTCCTTGTGGGTTTGCTTGCCTTGCAGCTGGGATTCTTGACCTGAACCTTGTTTGGACTACTCCTGCTCTCGCCTCTCTGAGTAAGCTCTGCCCTGCTGGGTTGCCAATTGGTTGCCTGATCTGCCTGGGACATGACACTGAGGGCCCTGTCACACTATGCTCTTACATTGTTTTTACATTGTTTCCACTTTAACTGTCATGGTTCTGTCCTATGGAATCCTGGGATTTGTAGTTAAGGGGGGAGCATTTAGAATTTTCAGTCAAAGAGTTCTTGGGCATCATGAGACTATAAACCCTGGAATTTGTTGCCATGGCAGTTAAAGTGGAATAATAGCACTATAAGAGTGTAGTGTGATAGGGTCCTAAGTGACAACCTGTATCTGCCTGTATGAGCTTGCCTGTGACCTGAGGTCCTCAGGAAAAGGCTTTCTCCCAGTCTCACCACCTTCACAAAAACAGCTATTTGGGGAGGGGGCAAGAGAGGGGCTCTTTGCTGGTGGCTCCCGGGCTTTGGGAAAAGGCCCCCTTCTGCCTGTCCCTCTGTCATCAAGCAAAGACAACTTCTTTCCGTCAGGCTTTTAAAGATGGAAAGTTCTGAAGGGAAGGACTTTTAAGTGAGTGATGGATTGTTCTAACTGCACTGTTGTCATTTGCTCTTTATTATTTTCCATTGTATTTTTTAAAAACTCATTTTAATATTGCAGACAGTTTAGGTCTATTTTAATGCTAATCTTTCCGTTAGTTTCAAGCTATGTTGTCTTTGTTTTAATTTGGAAGCTGCCTTGAGTTTTTGGGGAAAAGCAGGGTTGAAATCAACAGGAGGAAGAGGAATTTGTTGACCAGTATTGTTAACCTACATGTTTGTAGGTTAAGCTAGCATCCCGTCCTGGGATTGGAGCCCCATGGCTGCTCCTTTCTAGACAGAGGGACCGAAGACAACAGTGATCTTTGCGGAGAGGGGAATGGACTTCCAGTGGTGGTAAAGACGGAAAAAGCTTGAGTACATTAACCGAAGAAAAGGTCCGGGGAGATGAGACCAAGGTCGCGCATTTACCTGGATTCCCCTCTCCCACTAACCAAAAGTTGTACAAGTGTTGGTGCCTCTTTGCTCCGATCACCTGGAACACTTAATGCATGGAAAGACCTCAGGTAAAACAAAGGCCGTTTCTGCACTAGGCTGTTGGAGTGCTTTTATCCTACTTTCAACATCCTATGGAATCCTGGGGTTTGCAGTTTAGGGAGGGGCCTTTGAGGATAGTAAATATGGACCTTCGAGGGCCCCCCCTAAACTGCAAATGCCGGGATTCCATAGGAGGTTGAAAGTGGAATAAAAGCACTCTAACAGCCTAGTGCAGAAACCGCCAAGGTTCTCCACACATGGTTGATTTCTTTTTGACCCCTAAACTGGAGCAAAACCTGCTTGAATCTGGACTTTTACTATTTTTTAAGCACCCAACCTTAGTTACCTGATACAAGCCAGCTTTGCTGATCAGATCAAGAAAATCCTGGCTGGATGGTGAAAAACTTTTCTTGAAATGTCTTCACCAGCTGGTGATTTAATAGGATTGTAGGTGAGTTCACAGCCCAGATGGGTTGTGGGACCTTGGCCTTCAGGCTTTATTGGGAAACGTTTCTCCCCTTGAACTGCACTCAGGGGGTTTTTCGAGGGGGCAGCTACTGGTTTGTAATTATTGCAAATAGAGGAACCAAATGGGCAGGAAGCTCCGTCTAGATTTATTTGCAACTTTAAAGGCAGTGTTTGATATTCCCGAAGACTACTTAGATTAAACGAAAGATTTATGTTAATGCCAAGGATTAAAGGAATTTTAATCGCATGCATAAAGATGTAAATATGCTGTGTTTCATTTTTTCTGCTGATGAACGTGCCATCAGGGAGCTGTAGATGGAAGAGAATGTATTCATATCCTGCGCAATTGCAACATCTGGCTTAATTTTGCACTCATGTGTTCATTAAATATTAGTTGCCTTCCATCGGCGCATCCTTGAAACCACATATTTATGGGGGGAAAAAGTCTCCCTACCTACCCACACACTGACGTTCCCAGAAGACAATGGAAAACAGTTTCATAAAAGAGGCTTTTGCTAACCATCTTTTTGTAAAGCCCTAGCAGTCTGTCTTATTAAGAAAGATCCATACTCCCTCCCTCCTCCTGTCCATTACTATGCACAATAGAAACACACACCAATGGCATAGTAAAAAAGAAATTGTGTGCTTTATTAAGAGCCCTGCCTTTAGAGGTCTAAGAAGCAGAGATCACGGGAAACCAAAAATTGTGATTTGATGGAGGCAGCGAAGGTGTACATGTATAAATTGCTAATTGTAATGTTCTGCTTTCTTCCTGCTGCAAAGCTCTTTCACGAAACACCCATTTCAAACGCCCAGGGTGCACCACCAAGAGCCATGGACAACTCACACTTCTTTTGTACTAGCTTTGAAGTTCTAACAGTAAGTTCAAAGTGACCGTTTCTGCTTTTCTTTATGATTTCTCAAAATAAACAGCGGAAAGATGTATTTTACTGCAAAGGCTGAAATTCATCAACAATCTTTAGAAAACGAGAAGGTCAGATGTGCTTCTTAAGTTATGTTAGCAATTGTCCCACAAGTGGGGCTTAACTTGGGCTGCATATATCTTGCCAATCAGTATTTGCTTGTGACCAGTTAGTTCTACCATCATGGCTTCTGCCATGAGAAAAGCTGGAGGAGGCATGGGACCACATGTGTCTCCTAACGTGTTTTTGTGGCCTTTAAATCCTCCAGGTTCCCTTGCCCACCCTCTTCCCAATAGAAAAAATATGGATTGCATCCACCAGAAATCTCCAAAAGTGGCCATTCACCCTTTGAAGAATGGGTTCCCTTCAGCTGCTGAATATCCGAAATTGACACATTTTCTAAAATCAGAACTGGATTTCTGGTCACTTCCCATGCTGGCATTATTGGCAGTCTACAGGTCTGCCAGAGGGTCCCAAGGGCAGAAAAATGGCCCCCTAACCCACCCCAGCTGCCCACTCCTAACTTTGAGAATTGCCTCCCCACCTCACAAACTGACATTTTCCAGGGAGAGCAAATGATTGTTAAACCAGCTTATCCCCGTGGTCTACAGAAGCCACTAGCTTACTGGCAGATGGGGTACAAATTATGGAGAACTTTCTTCAACACAAAATTGCACATGAGGAGCTCTGCCAGGATCAGGTCCAGTGGCTCCCAACCAGTTGATTGTCAGTACAGGTCTTCAAAGGGCTTTGAGTAATTAAACATCAGATAATCCATATAATAAAAATCATAGCTACGTTGCCTTTGAGAAGGGGAAAGTTGCTTAAAATATTGCTTTGTGATTTGAGTGGTTGTTCGCTCCTCATCTGAATGCCTGTCTTTAAACCTCGGAAAAGTCAAATTTGGGGGAGCGTTGATTAAATGGAGGAAGAAGTTGGCATCTTCCTCCATGGTTTCAAATCTACCTATAAAATCGTAGTCTATCAAGCAGGGGCTGCAAAGCCTGTTGACGTGGTCCCAGTGGATGTCCATCCCCACCGGCCGGTGGACATCCAGGAGGTACTGGATGAACTCCTTGAACGTCACCCCCGACCCTGTCCGCAGTGCCTCCTTTGTGGCGTTAACACGGTACTTGGAAATAATGGGCCTGCCAAAAACAGGGTGATAGTAATTGTTGGGATGCTCAAACTTGTCTCGAAAGGCAGAGACCAGCTTCTCAAAAGGTTCGCGGACAAAGAGCATCTTTGTGTACGTGCTAAGCCTCTGATTGATCCCTTTGCGGTCAAACCCGTCCAGCCGTTTCAGGTAATTCCCATAATGCACGGTGTTGTGTTGTATGACATTGGTGGAGGAAGCCAACCCGTTGAGCACCATCAACACCCTTTTCCAGTTGGAGCAACCAGCTTTGGGAACTTCGCAGTACAAAATCTGGTATTTATCTTCAACGAATATCCTGGAAACGTGGTAAGGTGTGATGATCCTTTTGCTGTTGCTCTTGTATTTCGCACAAGTCTCCCTCATGATTTGCTTCCTCTCTCTTTGGGTCTTGTAGAGGCTTCTCCATCCGACGTCGTCTGTGTCCTCCGATTTCAGCCGGGGCGGGTGGGGATGGGAGTCATTGATCGCCACCAAGATGGGGCTCTTTTTGATGACGAATCTCCTTCTTCGTTTATGAGTCTGATTAGAATTAGCTCCCCCGCCTTTCTTCTGACGGTCTTTGATCACAGCCAGTGCATTTGGCCTTCGGTCTGAGCTTTGGGGCTTTGTAGGTCCATGTTGCATTGGGCGTAACGAAGGTGTCCGGTGTGCCATGGGGAATTCATCATCAGCATCTCCCTCTATGTTCCCATCCTGATAGTGGCTGGACGAGCAGTCCTAACGGAAGAAAAACACCAAGAAATTACTAAATGAGGGAGCATTTATCACGGCAGACAGCTTGTAGGGTTTAATGGCACAAGCTATTTGTCCCATTTTACTTCAGCCCAAGTATGGAATGAAATGCATTGTCTTACATGCAGTTTCGATACTGCTGTAATGATTTGCTTTTTTTAGACTTATTGCTCTAAGCCTAAACTCCAGTTCTAGAGATAAACCTGAAAAACCCAGCAGGAAAACAAATTAGAGTGGATCCACTGAATCAATGGCATTCATCTGCATTGGAGTGGGTAACTACTGGAGCCTATTTCCCACGAGACCCTGGAGGCCTCCTGCAAAAAAAAAAATAGCAAAAAAAGGGGTTTTGCCCCAAATGTCCCTAAATGCCATCTAGGGGCGCTTTCTTCCAAATCCCTCCCCCAAGCATTTTACCACTAGAAAATATCAATTTTTTTTTAAAAAATGAAGTGACCCAGATGTCATTTCCTATTCTTATTTGTTATCAAGCATTATCATAACGTTTGAATTGCAATGAAACTTTGTACAAATGATGTCTTTCAGAACAAAAGAATCTTGCTCTTTGAGATCAATGTATGGCTGTCTGTCTGCCTTCCTTCTTTATTTTAACCGTAAAAGCTCATTAAGATCTCTTCACGCCTTTGAGGACTCCCTGTGAGGACATTGTGCCCCCTCCATGGGTCCATGGGCCCCTGTTTAAGAACAGTTGGACTAGATGGTCCACCACGATTCAGTGTAAAGCAGCCTTCTGTGTTTCTAGGAGGCTTCAAGAACAGCCTTTCCAAAAGGCAGCCTGGAAAAATTGCCTTCTGGGTTTTCAGGTCCCAGAATTCGTATTGCAAAATGGTTTTCCAAGCTCCGTTCCAAAGGGAGGACCAGTTCTGCAACTGCCTGCATTTGAGGATAAGCAGACAGCAGGAACTAAGTTCTCCCTCCAAGCAGATTCTTTTCCTCCCTGCCCAGCTGAATATGGCAAAAGCGGACACTCAAGACAACTTTGCAATGTCTGTGCTTGGAAATGTCAAGGACCAAATACCCACTAGGTGGAGCAATTTTACCAAGATTTTTCATCCTCCTGGGTGACTTGGAAAAAAGAGGATTTTTTTTTATTAGTCAAGTTCAATACAAAGTGTGGATATGGAAAATATTGCTCTGACAAATGCCTCAGATTTATCTGGCCTAATAAACTACCAAAAAGGCACATTCCAATAACTTAACAAATTGAGACAATTCAATGAGGACATCTGTAGTTCAGGAAACAATCATCTAGCCTTCCTTGCTTCCTTTTCCACTCTGCCGCATATCTCCTAACAAAACTGAGTTAAATAATGCAATTTCCCAAGCAGACTTTTCCCAGTCAGGAGGGCAGAAAAACTTACTTTTCTGGGTTGCAGGGATCCCATGTTATATCTCATTCCTAAATGAATAAAGAAAAAAGAAAAGCACATTACTAAGACTGCAACAAAGTGTGGCAGTGTATTTGTCCTCCTTGCAAAAGTGCTCTGGTTCAGGTTTCAAGCTAGCAATGCCCCCCCACCCATTGATTCTGAAGCTTCCAATTTGTTTTACCAACTGACAATGTGTTGTGCTTTCTGAGCATGCTCTGTTTCTATCAACAAGGGGCTGTGATTTCACTGTAACTGCAGTGAAATCTGTCCTGTGGAATCTTACACAGGTGTAAGAAACAGGCTTACAACTGATCCATGTATATACACGGGAGAGCACCGCACCAGCAGAATGCCTAACCTGCAACAGCAGGAGCAGAGCACAAAAATTTCTCTCCCACATCTCCACTTTCTAGCAATGCCAAGATTCTTTCTTTTCTGCTCAGGAGGAACTCCAACCTCTCCCAAACCTACCCATCTGCATGCACAATGAAGTATGCATGACTGAAATTGCTTGCGGATTATGAAATCTGGCCAGCGATTTCACATACCTCCCTCTTCAAGAAGGACAGCACCAACTTGTCATTGTCACTGCTGCCTGAGAAAGCTTCAGTTTAATTAATGGGGCTTTGCAATCTCTGAACGAGGAGAGCAGCAGGTCAGCATGCAGTTGTGCAAAAGTGCCGAACTCTGTAGACAGCAGTGAGGGAGTCGAGCTTGGTCCTATCAGATTAGTTTTTAACTGAAGGGTCTTTTTCACAGGTTGTGCTTGTGGGTGTCTGTGGGGAGAGGGAATAAATCATATTGATTTTGCCCATCTCCAAAGCTTCCTGAATCTCGGTGTAACAACAGTTCAGGGCCCAAAAGCTCAAGGGAGCAGCTTCCATGTCTATAGTGCTGGAGGCTGCAATCCTATACAGAAATATCATATATTCCAGGCCCCTGCATTTTTCTTTTTTGAATTTTTTTTAATTATTAAGAGAATACATATAATAAGAAATAGAATCAAAATAGAAAAGACAGACAAGACGAAAAGCTTGTGGAAAGGTGCGCGAAGGACACATGGACTTCTTCCTGTGCTGCAGTGGGGAAGGAAGTGTGTGGTTGTGCTTCCCCTCTTTCTGCATGGCTGTTGGTGACGGGAGCCTCATGTGACCGGGAGCTATCGACAGAGTTTTTCCATCAATTATATACCTGATGATTGTGCTGGCTGGGGATGTGAGAAGAGTGGGACAGCAACAACATCGTGCAAAAGTGTTGTTGCAGTCCTGTCCCTCTCGCGTCCTCATGCTGGGAGGGTGCCATGCTGTGGAAATGGCCACAGAAACAGAAAGAGAGAGGGAGACGGACAGGGAGACGGACAGAGGACCCAAAACTTATTCTAAGTGTAACAAAACTCTTTTGCCCTGAGAGCCCAGTTTAGTTTCAAAGTTGTTTTTGGAGGCCACATTCAAGTGCTGTGAGGAGAAAATAGCCAAAAGGGTGTGAGTACTGATTTGGTGTAAAATTTGCTAACTTTAAGCCTCGAAGACATAAATAATGGGTTTAGAAGATATATAAAATACAAGGTCTAGAATGTGTGTTAGAAGATGTGTGCAAGGTCTGGGAGCAAAGCAACAGCTTAGTTCCAGGCAGAATGCCAGCTCAATTGTAAATAAAGATAAGAGCTGAATTGACTGATAATAAACTCATAGCAGGTGCGGCAGTCAGATCAGTGGCTGATGCAATCAGCCAACTGATGTAATCGGATTGAAAGCTGCCAAAAGCTGTTATCTCCCAGAGGCTGATTGGAGTAAGAGCAATATCTTATCACCTCCAGAGGAGGAGACTGATAGATGACGTGAAAATGTGCACTCAAGATCTCGTATCTCATTGTTAGCCTGGGCAAAGGCTGGGGAGAGTATAAAATAAGCGGAGGGGAGACAGAATGTGTGAAGAAGGCCATATTCCAACAATTGTATTTCTCCCTTATGAAAATGTATATATGTTTCTCCCCAGGGAAGTGTATATCTATGATTGCATGTAATAAAATAACCTAAAAGTTTGAGAGCCCGCTCATTCTCCTATAAATATCCTGAGATTCCAATACTTAAAAATGCTCAAGGGGAGTGTTGATGTTAACTCTGACCAGTCTGGATTTCACCACCATCACACGCTGGACATTCAGAAGGTGATGTAGGAGCTTCAGACAGAATGCAGATTATCTAACAAATGGCAAAGGACCCTCAATCTCTCAGTCTAAAGAGACAGGGGTGGGAAACAACACTTATTTCAGGTGGGCAAAAAATGCAAGGGTATTTTAGCTTGAAGCTCTTACCTGCCAATGACTAAGCTGTAAAAGAGTCATTTCAGCCCTTCAGAATGTGCTAGAAACCCTTGCAAAATTTCGGAAGCCATCAAATGATGTGGCCATGGGGAAGGACAAGTGACTGTCTGGGAAACCCCAGAGATCCAGGCTGGGACCCCAGGAAGGGTGTATTTGGCCCTAGGGCAGGGGTTGGAATCATGTGGCCCTCCAGAGGTTGTTGAACTGCAATTCCCAGCAGTCTTTGCCAGCAGAACCAATAGTAAGGGATGTTGGGAGCTTTCATCCAGCAAGAGCTAGAAGGCCTCCCAGTTTCTAGCCCTGCTCCAGGGCCTGCATTTCTCCATCCCATGTTATGGAAAATGTTATCCAAACCTCACCACCCAATGTCCCATTGCAGGCTTCAGGCATAGATGAAGAAAGTGAGAAGGTGGAAGAAGCACTGGTGGGGGCCAGGACTGGAAAGAATATTAGAAAATGGAGAAAAATGAAAAAAAATTGGAGTTCTTGAATGTCAGGAACTCCTTGCAAGGAGAACTCTACAGGCACACATCTTTGCCGTTCAGAATTCACTTTGCATGAAAAAATGCATTTAGATTATATTCTGTACAAAAAAAAGTCTCTTTGCACAAAATAACCACATGCTTTATTTTCTTTTTTGCACGGAATAAATCCTGGCCTGTAAGTAGTCTTTGGAAACTGCAGCTTTTGACGAGTTTCTCACGGTGAGGAGAAAAATGGTATACTTGTTCCTTCTTGCCTGTTGGTGCCTCTATGTTTCCATTAGCAACCATTTGAACAAGTGGCTGGACCTTTTACACATTTATGGAAGGAAGTCTCCAATACGTCCTTACACAAGTATTCCCCTGGGCTGAGCAAGAGAGCATGGTCCTCCTAAAAAGATGCATCAGGATCTTTTCTCCATATGGATGCCTCAATTCCTTCACAGTCCTGTGGGGTAGCGCTCTATTGGCTCTCAGTAGCATTTTGGCCCAGGGGTGCTTCAGGAAGCCATGCATTGTCTTGTTCCCCTGCTTCCTGTGACACTTGTTGGAGAAGGGAGCTGGGATATGAGGTTGCTCCCCTAGAATGGTCTCTTTCCAGGAACCATGTGCTCCAAGAAAGCCAAGAATCTTGTGGGTCCATTGTTCACCCACTGATATGACTCCATAGTGACCTGTCAGCCCTTGGGCCTGAACCCTGGGAAGCAAGTCTGACTAACAGCCAGTCCTGGTTTTTGTTTGGATTTCCCCTTTTCTCAACCTGTCAGTAACTCCTTGCCAAATGAGCGCTCAGCTCTGCCGACAAGAGAAACCTTAACAGCTTCAGCTCAATCACCGGTATGCCTCCCAATTTTGTGGCAAGAGAGGAAATTAATGGGGTGAAGCAGGGAAGGTTAATAGGCCTAGAAAGGCCCTGAGCATTGCTTCCACCAGATGTGTTCTCCTGGCTTTCAGTGTCATTTCAAGTGGCCAGTGATATTTCTACAGACACAGTTCCACAGTGTGTTTTTCCCCCCCCAAAGAATAGGAAACATGTCTGGGTCCTTTGAGGAAAGGCACAGAAATCAGCCCCACAATCCTGAGCATGAGCACCCTTGGCTGTATAGGTTGATGTCATAGCATAAAGTGCACCTATTTTAAAGCATATGCTTAATCTGAAGTTCATCAATCTTCTTCTCCATTTGAAAAAAACAACAACAAGATTTCAGTTTGCTTCGTGTTCCCTCTCCCTCCTGAGTAGCATGCAACGCTTGGGAAAAGGAACTGAGCCTTGGTGTCTGGCAGATACATAAAAATAAGAATTCTAGGATTAACAGTGATACATTGCAAACTTCAAAATTAGAAGAGGGATTATGGTATCCCTCCCTGCAATTATGTTGCAAGGAAGCTCACCTCCTGTGGCTGAAATTACGGCTCTTAAAGGAGAAGAGCAGTGAGAATTACACGTTAGGAAAAAGGAAGTATCTTTCTATACTCTGCCTGGGTTGAAATATGAAGCATGTGTAATTGTGAAAGGTCTGAAAGTGGTTGTGTTGCAGCTGTTTTTGTGTGCCTTCAAGTGCCTTTTTGATTTGAACCTATCCTGGGCTTTTCTTGGTAAGATTTGTTTGGGGGGGGGGGCTTTACTCTTACGTCTCTCTAAGTCTGAGAGAGTGTGACCTACCCAGGATCACCCAACATGACTGAGTGGGGATTGAACCCTTGGTCTCCATAGTTCACCATTCAGACCATTACACCATGCTAATCTGATACCAGATCAGATTTTGAAATCTTGGATAGGGGGAAAGCAAAAGTTAAGCCTTGGTACCAGGTGCAGAAATAGCCTGCTCTGGGGAGGACGGGGCTTTTGGGCCGTCAGCCAGTCAGAACCACTGGAAGCTGCTGATCCCACCCTCCCCAGTCTGTGTCATGGAAAGTGAAAGCGGAGCAGGGGTGAGGAACAGGGTGGAGGTAATGGCACTCACCCATGTGATGAACCCAGGGAAGCAACACCCAAACTGTTATTTTCCACCTAAACGTCGACACGGGAGAATTTTCTGCAATGTCATCCATGAGATGAGACGGAGACCAAACATTCAAAATACCTTGCACACGCAGACTTAATTAAAAGACTCCAAGATGCTTCCTGCATTATTATAAGGAGGGAAAATAGCGTGGCTTGTTTACTTTATGTTTTTGCTTATCCTTTTCAGCATCCTAATTAGAGACTGACATTTCCTGGGCCTAATTGATATTCACCAAGAGTTCTTCCATGAGAGCTGAAAAGCCAAGCTGGGGCTTTTGCCTGCCCCAGTCCTTCCACGGCCCCATCACTGGGAATCTCTTTAATTAGCATCATTAGTGTTCAGACTCTGTCAGCACTTACGTGAGCTTCCTGCTTAACACTTCTCAGTTATCCTCCACTGTCACATAGAATAGCTATGTGGAGGAAGACAGACTTTGGGGGAAGCAGGGCTCTGATAATGAAGGCATAGGACTTTGCTCAGTTTCTTAATAAGCCAATAAAAGCTTAAAAAAAAAAGTTGCCAACTTTTGATGTGAAATCTGGAACCCGCACAGAACTGAGGCTGAACCTGGAGGACAGGGTCTGGTAAATCTGGAAAGCAAATGCTTCCTAGTAGCCTTTGAGGCTAGCAATGGCTCCCCATGGCTCTGATGCCAGTAGGGTGATAAATCCACTGTGGTTTTTAGTCTGACCTTTTAAGGAGGCACCCCAATGGACAGAGCCCTGTGCCTTCAATTGCTGCTTTAAAATTCAGACTGTAAACTGAAATGGATCCGCTGTTCCACCAACGTATTGTGAAGTAATCAGTTGACCTTGAGTTATAACAACAGCCCTTCTGCAATGGTTTCAGGTTGTATGGGAGCTGTCCAGGTGCTCAGTCCTATTGATAGCAGAGATTCAGTTTTTGGACAGTTCCCATGAACCTTAAGGCAATTGTGGGGGTTCTGCTGGTCAGACTGAGGGCTGCCATTAAAACTGAGGGTCAATTCCTTGCCTGCCAATAAAGGAGCCACCAGACATTACTGGTGGCTTTTGCTATCTCCCATTCTCTCTGGCTTAGCTAAATCCATGGGGACAGCCATAGGAGAAATGAGGCAGGAACGCAAATTGCAAATTGCATGTGGCAATGATATTGTATGCTGGGGTTGGATACATGGAGCTGGTCTCTGTTGACAAACATATATTTGTACAGGGGATCATGTCTCTGTGTGCATGTGTCTGTGAATACATATATCACATTATAAAAGTAAAACTAAAAGCTCTAGAAAGCAACCACGTGTGGTCTTGAGCTTGGAAAGATCTCCCTCCATCGCTTTCTCTTTGCTCTCTTCAAAGGTGTGCTTGCACAGTCCTATGTCAGTCCCTGAGAAAGCCACGCAAGCGATCTCAGCCGCAGTGAGTCACAGAGCTGGCAGGAAGGAGAACCAGTCAGATGCCATTATTGTTCCCAGACATCCACTTGGGGCCGAGAGGCATGTCAGGCCTCCATCAAGCAAGGACTCCATCAGCAAGGTGGCAGCTTCTGGGCCTGCTCTCCAAGGCATTGTCATCATCACTGCCTTTCCCTTCACACTGGCAGCTCAGTTTTTGCAAATGTCACTCCGGCGTTTGGTAGATTGGGATCCAGCAGGTACTTTGCCTGGAAGGCCTCTCCTTCGGTTCACCTAGATTTCCAAAGAAAGGCTACAAACTGTTCTTTTCAGGGGCAGTGTTAAGGGGGATGCAGTTCTGCATCAGACTGTGGTGCAAAGATAGGGATGGGAAAAAGGAGGAAGTTGGGGCTAAAGGGGTGAAGTTAGAGGAGGTCAAACCAGCTCGAATCCCCTCCCTCGCTGTGAAATATGTCTTCATCTCTCTTTGCAAAGCAGAGTAGCAGGGGAATTCAAAAGCTATCCGAGTTTTATGTCTGATAGATTTTTCCATTAGCCTTCTTAGACTGCATAATCACAGGAGTATTTTATATGTCTGCACACAGTTACTGGTGAATAAGTCCAACTGAAACACCCGTGACTTTATTCGTGGTCTAAGCAGCATCTGCAAGGCTGCTATTCTGCAGAGGCGTGCAAGGTGTCTATGGGCAAACCAATGGCTGCCTCTCTGCCTTGGTGGTTGTCCTCATGGATGGTACCACCAACCAGTTTCTCTCTGCAGATGCAAAATGTTTTTTCAGCCAAGTATAGATGAGGTTCTTGGTGCTTCTCTCAAGCAGCCATGGCTGGCAGCAAAGCCAGGTTCTCTCTGGGGGATAGTATTCCGTGCCTTGGATATTTCCTTTGAAGTTCATACTCACTCCCACAGCAGATTGATCTCTCCAACATCATGGGGGCCATGACCCCTATTGCACTCAAGAGCTCTTGCAAGCTTTTGAACTTGGAAGGAGCTATCTAATGTGCTGAACCTATTTTGGGATAGGGGCTGGATTCACCAACCCATGGATATGGAGCCGAACAGCTACCACTGGCATCAAGAGTCCTTTTCAACCTCTCGTGAGCAAAACATCCACCGGTAGCTATCCGTCTGTATGTCTGCTGGAGGGTTGGGCTGTCTGTGGGTGCTGTGGGAGGAAATAGAAATAGGCCTTTCTCTGCCAGCACCACCCAGTTCTGGAATGCCTTTCCCTTGGAGTCGTAACTGCACTGATATTGGTTTCATTCTGGCACCGTGCCAACACCTGGCTTTCGCTTAAAGCCTTTGGAACCTAACGATTTCATCCCCATTTGCATACACGCAGCGTTCCAGGCTGTTTTCACCTTTTAAAATGATCTAACTTCTAAATTATTCCATTGTTCAGACAACTAATTCCGTCAGATAATGTCCGGATACTTTAGTTAGATTATTATGATCCTTGAGAGATCTGATGATCTTGGGCAGGGTAGAAATATTTTTAAATAAGTACGTAAGTAAGTAGGTAAAGAGACATCTTGCTGCTTTATTCCAGTGTTCTTTTGGGGCCGCCCATTTTACGGGCTCAGAGATATTGCCTGAGAGATAAAACACCCCATTAACTGAGTGCGTACTTTACACAAGGCAATTGAATATTGCTTTCTTCTCGATGCTGCTCCTTATGGCATCCAGCAGAATATTGATTAAACCTCAGGGCTGTTTGTGGCCACATGGAGTTCGGCAGGTGGCCGCTTTCCCTCTGTCTGTGGGAGGCCTGTCGCTGCAAACTGTTTCCCCGCGGCTAGTGGAAACCCTCTGATCTCCAGATGGAGCACCCCCAGCAGGCAGCTGTCCAGCCTTTTTTTTTGAAGACGTCCAGAGAAGGAGACCCCGTTAGGCTTGAAATTTGGTACTCGGTAACTTGCTATAGAATTAACACTTGGTGTTGATTAGTGTTTGGACATCCAGGGCTCACCAAACAACCTTGCTTTAGAATTGTTTGTTCCGCCTAGTACACCTCCGTGGTCGGTTTGTGCAGAAGGCAAGGACACTGCGAACATCAAAGATGTCTTTGGGAAAGACCAGGAGGTTGACTGGAACATGCAGACTTGGAAATGTTAAGGGTGAGATTAAATGTAACTTGTGTACAAGCTGTAACTCTGCTAATGCTGATGCACAATTTTTTTTTTTTTTATGTAAGCATGAAAATGGTATAAAAGGGGAAGCATGGAAGAATAAGGACATCCTTCCTTACCACCACTGTTAGTGGGCCATACTGAACACAGTTTCAATACTCGGAGGGTATCCTTCATGTGTTCAATTGAATTCAATGTTCCTTCGTGTGTTCAATTGGGAAATCTATCTTCCTATAACTTAAGATACAACTAAAACACTCCTAGTATACCAATTTTTATTCCATAAAAACACAGCTACATGACACCACCAGACCTTATAGTTACTTGGTTTCAAAGCTGACATTTGATTGATCTGTAACACTCTTATATAATATGAACTGATCACGGTTTCCTTGCAATGTAAAACAGTATTTGTTGCATACTCACTTGAGCATGTATTTTTTTCATTATTTAATTGATTTCTATCTACCAGCATGGGACCCAAGATGGCTTAAAACAAGATAAAACTAAAAACTTGATGGTAAAAAAGTTAAAGCACAACTAAATAAGATGTCATATTAAAAATGGCATTAATTTTAGAAGGTGTAAAGCTGGACTTGGGCTACGGAGATACATTCAGCTCATCGGTTTGCAACAGTGTTCCTCGGTCTCTGTTGGCTAATGGCCAAAGAACAGAGTGCTCAATCCAACATGAGTCCTGTTTAGATTAAGGTTAGATTTAGTCTTTACTTTTTAATTCTAGCGTTCCCAACTTCACTGGGAACCAATGAAGTTGCCGTTACAAGGAGTTTCTACTCTCGCTGTAGCCGGTTCGGACTGTACCATTTTGCCCATTGAAAATTCTGACCAGTTTCCAAAGGAAGCCCCATGCACACGGAGCAACAGTAGCCCAGACAGGACGTAAACAAAGCATGTGTCACTGTGGACAGATCAGAAATTTCTAGTAACGGGCAGTAATAGTTTTAATGGTGCAAATGCACTCTCGGTCAAAACCTGAGTTTTCAGGCTCGGGGCTGAGTCCAATAGTATACGTAAGCTGAAGAAGTATAGTTTTTGGAAAGAATGTAACTCTGTCCTGTGAAGTCTGAATTCCCTGATCTTCCTTTCAATGGTACGGAAGAGCCTCTGACTTGTCTAGATTAAGCTTCAATCTGTTCACCATTATCCAGGCCATTACTGACAGCAGGCAGTGTTTTAGAACAGGCGCAGCTTCTTTGGAATTAGGTGGAAAGGAGAAATCAGCTGAGTGCCATCCGGATACCCACAGAACCGTACAGGGGGAAGGAACTTCAAGGGCCATTAGCCCAGCTCCCTGCCAGGCATATGGATGGAACTGACCCCCAGACTCTAAACTGCCTCTCCCAAGGGCTTCATGTGTATGCTAAGCAGGATCAGGGACGGAACTGAACCCTGAGGGAGTCACAGGCCAGCGGCCAAGGTGCGGAACAGGAATCTCCCAGGGGTGCCATTGGAGTTCCCCAACCTCATCTATAGTTTTGAAGGAAGGAAGCATGCACACACACACACACACACACGCACACAGACAATCTTAAAAATGCAAACCAGTTACACCAAAGCCTGTTCCAAGCCTTATGTGAAAAATTGCACATGGCAAAGGTTGACATGTCATTATTTGAGATTTACCATTTCTCTGCAGCCAAAAAAGGCTAGATTCCTAATTCTGGGTCACAGGAAAATAAATAAAATACTGCAGGATGGACACACACATGCCCACGCTTCACCGGCCAAATTTCAAGGTCTTTCTAATTTTTTTCCATTTGTGCAAGCCCGGCTAAAAATGATGCTTTCTGTTCTCTTGCAAACTTTTACTTCCTTTCCGTTTTTTTTTCTAAACACATCAGAGCAGATAAACTGAGTATGAGTCAATGTTTAAGAGATCAAAGATGTTTTTCAGGGTTTCCAATAGGTGTGTTTTCCTCACCATCTCCTTTATTTATACACTGTTGTTTAAAATATTGTTTAAAAAGAATTTTTGAAGACTTCAGAAATACCCTAAGGGATTTCTCTTCTGTCTGTCTGCTGCATGTCTTGAAACTCAAACACAGCAATCTAAAGGGGTGTAAAGTAAAAAAGATGTTTAGAGAAGGAATAAAAGGTGCCCACCGGTTCATTCTACAAACCCAGAGACTTTAAATTGCCCAAAAACCAGGACAGCTGTGCTGGAAGGAATAGGTTTTTGAAGCAGTGGCGTTACTTTTTCCAAGGCATTATTATGTCTCACATTTAAAGAGATTTGCTTGCTATTGACACTGACGATAGTTTCCTCTTAAACAGAAAATACATACCAAGATCTGGAGCGAGGAATCTTTGTGAGTTTTGTGGGAGCAAATGATCTGTCACCTGTCATCTGCTCTGAAATTTTCTTTAATTCATGAAGACTTTTGTTCATGAAACGCTTTCAGGCCCAAAGGTGGTGAGAAATAGTTTTTGCAACAAAGGAGGCAGGAGAGGCTGGCAAAACTTGGTTCTTGCTGCATAGTGCCAACGTTACTGTGCACACAGGCACAGAATACAAACTTGTCTCGTTGTTGTTGTTATTGTGGTGATGGTGTCTTCAAGTTGCTTCCAACTTACAGCAACCCTACGGTGAACCTATCACAGGGTTTTCTGGGGCTGAGTGTGTGTGATGCACCCAAAGTCACCCAGCGAATTTCCATGGCTGGGTGGAGGACTGAACCTTGATCTCCAGAGTCGTCGTCAGACCACTCTATCACGTTGTCTCTGTGTCCTCCATACTCCAAACTTAATTTTTTACTGTGTTCTAAGGCCTACAGAGGGAGTGGGCATTCTTGACAAATGGCCATCCAGCCTCAGTTTTAAAACCTCCAAAGAAGGAGACTCCACCACACTCCCAGATTCCACTGCCAGACTGCTCTTACCATCAGAAAGTTCTTCCTGAAGTTTAGGTAGAATCTCTTTTGCTGAAGTTTGAAGCCATTGCTCCATCTCCTAGTCTCCAGAACATCTGAAAACAAGCTCGCCCCATTCTCCATATGACACCCCCTCAAATATTTAAACACGGCAGCCATGTCACCTCTTAACAGTCTCTTCTCCAAGTTAAACATCCCCAGCTCGCTAAGTGTCTCCTCAGAGGGCTTCATGATAGATCAGAACAGCCTTCCCCCACATGGTTGGCTCCTGCTGTGCTGGACCCCACATCCCCTTGTCCCACCTGCAGAACCTGCAACATGCTGGTTGGGGATGGTGAGCATGGCAGGAGACGCTTCTGGAGAACACCGAGACCAGAGGCAGTGAGATGGCTCAATGCATGGACCCTGAATATTGTTGTGGGAGATGACCCTCAACCGTTCTTTGGAGGCAAAGATGTGTGAGAAGAGCTTTGCAGAGGGAAACAAAGCACCTCTCCCTTCCCTTCCCTTCCCCTCCCACTCCAGTGGCCTTGATGAATTGTGATGGATTTTGATCTGCAGTTGCGGTTAACTCTTGGTAATGCACTCAAATTATTTTAACGGCATGGAGCTGGAGGCGCCAACTGGGTTATGCTTTCACTTGTAGCCCATTATTTCTTTATTGATTTCTTTCTCCCCCAGATCTACAGCTCTTTAAAATGTCATTAGGTGGACATAAAAGGGAAAATGCTGACGACAGCGTGGCTACCCATAAAGCCAACAATGGGCTTTTATAACAGTTTGTATCGCAAATAGGGGTTCAACACATTCGGTCATCTTCCCAATTCTTTCTAATTCCTCCCAGAGTGTGTCCGCACTACACCGCTGTAGCAATTTGATGCCGCTTCAGGTGCCATGTCTCCACCTTATGGAATCCTGGGATCTGTAGTTTCATCATGAAGCCTGGACTACAGCACTAGAGCTGGTCTGCAGAGAATTTGGAAGGATTTCATCAAACTAGAAATCCCATAGAATGGGGCCACGACAGTTCAAGTCGTATGGAACTGTTAGAACTATATGATAATAGATACCATTTCACGTTTGAAGACCACTGCAAGAACGGAAAATAATGTTTCCCATTGCAGTGTTGATACCTATACCGGCCACCCAAAGGGCACAAAACACACTCACTACGTAAGCTTCCAAAACTCACTGGCTTTTTCATCAGGCATGGATGTTAAAGGTCATTTTGGGGAAAGAAATGTGATGGTGGAAGTTCATGGAGCTGCATCTTTCTTGAGAACTTCAAGCTGGTTTTAAAAGGGAGGGAGGTTTAAGAGGGAGGGAAGTGTGAGGCAGGTAAAGACCAACCCTTGCTGCGCACGAGCGGTAAACTTTTTTCTCCACTGTAGGGAGGGTGCCAGTCTGAGAAAGGAGCTCCAGAGCCCGGGGGCAGCCACTGAGAAGGCCCTCTCCCATGTGCCCACCAGGTGCACCTCAGAGGGTGACGGGACAGAGAGAAGGACCTCCCCATCAGACCTCAAAGCCTGAGCTGGCTCATAAGGGAGAAAATTCAGTCCTCCAAATAACCTGGACCCGAGCTGTGTAGGGCTTTAAAGGTCATCGCCAGCACTTTGAAACGTCCCCAGAAATGGACCGGCAACAAGAGGAGCTGTTGCGACAGGAGAGTTGTGTCACCGTTGTAGCCAGCCCCAGTTAGTAATCTGGCTACAGCTCTTTGGGCCAACTGAAGTTTGTGAACACTCTTCAAAGGCAGCTACTGTACAGCCTGGCAAAATTGTTATGCAAAGAGGTAAAGGGTGCTCCTTTACACAGTATCGGGAAAAAAAAAGCCTTTCTACTAGTAGTGACTCTTGCTCACACTAGCAAGAAGACACCGAAGGATTCTGGCCTAACCTCCCCAAGCGATGATGGTTTGGTTGCAACCTGATGAGCTTGTGGCTGTGATAAAATCTGAACAGAGGCTTCCTGGCTCCTTACAATCTACCACAAAGCAGAAGCAACCACACATGCTTAGGCAAGCATCAAGAGAGAGGAACTTCGGAACAGACCCAGAACAAGGCAACTGGCAGCCGTGAAGAGCAGCGTGCCTTTTCCGTCTCAGCCGTGAATGTTTATTCTCCCCAAGTGGAAGCTATAAATCTCAGTTCAGTATCGCTTTCAGATGCTGCAGACATATCTTTAACCTTTTGAATGGTCTCTTTTATAATCCCACGTGGCTGGCAAGTCTAGGAAGTGACAGATTGCCCAGTCCTGGCCCAGGGGCTTCTGCCTGCCTCACGCCCCGCGTGTGCTTTCTGTTCGACAAGCGCAACCACACCCTCCGCCTCTTGCACACAGGACAGCAGCAGGTTAAGGAAAAGTTAAGAGTTCCTCTGATCGGCAGGGGGATTATGTTGTGTCACGTGCACAAATTTCCCAGTTGTGTGCAGGGTGGCCGTTTGCTTTTCAAAATGGGCACACTGTTCTTGGTGAACCTGACGCCTCCAAAACGGCCGATAAACCTCGCAAGTGTGCCCAACGTTAAGGTAATCTGTGACTCTTGAGAGGTGTAGAAAGGCAACTTCCTTTGGGATGGCTGAATCCTATGCAATCCTATGCCATTCCTAGTTAGGAGAAGTAGGGATGGTGGCTACCATGTCATTGGGGTGGTGAATCACCATTAGAAAGAGGGGCTTTGAGGGCGTTGGGGCCTTCTGCTGAAGGGAAGCAGTGAATTCCTTCCTCTCTAGCAACCCCAAAGAGATGTATGCCAGCATTATGTATCACTATCAGGAAGCTACACGATATATAAAAGTTTACCAACATGCTACTGGCCACGGTAGCTAAACAGAGCTTCCATGTGCTACTGTACAGCCTGTACAGTAGGCAATCCACACCCATCGACTTATAGTGACCCCATAAATTTTATAGGGTTTTCTTAGGCAAGGAATACTCAAGAGGTGATTTTGCCAGTCCCTTCCTCTGAAGCATAGGCTACAGCACCTGCTATCTGTTGACAAACTCCCTTCTCAGTACTAACCGGGGCTGAACCCACTCAGCTTCTTGGGTCGTATGGGATCTGGTTCTTTTAGGGTATTTAGGTGTAGACATCTCTAAATAGAGAGCCAGCCCAGCGTAGTGGTCTGAGCACTGAACAACGGCCCTGGAGAGCAGGGTTTGATTCCCCACTCAGCCGTGGAAACCCAGGGGCACATCACGCATTCTCAGCCCCAGAAAATGATAGGTCGCCTTAAGGTCATTGTAAGTTGGAAATGACTGGAAGGCACACAACAACAGCCTCGAAGCAGCCGATGCCGTGAAGATCTATTGCACTTGGCTAGCCGTTGGAAGAAGAAAGTGATTAACTAGATGGGTCTCTGGCAGGGCTCTTTTATTCTTAAAACGAGGAATGCCTTCTCCATTTAAGATGAGCGAACGTATTTGTAAATTCCAGTGCATACGCTCAGGTCTATAGTTGTGTCTAATAACAATGATAAAGCTATCCTCCCTTGAATGCAGGCATGTCCTGAGGTCTGAGACACGGCTAAGTTCATTATTCTTATTTTAATAGTTTGGATTCAATCCATTTTCAAAAATCCATTTATTTACGTAGCTCACAATGACTCGCGGCAGAGACTTTTCTGCTGTTTGCTAATTTATTTAGATTAGATGCTGGAATGAAAGCTAAACAAACTGTCATCTTCAGACACACTTGGGCATTTAGAATGGAACTGGTATGATAGTTTTATAATTCTAATCAGAGAAACTTACTGAAGTCGTAAATTAAGAAGCTCATTACATTCTCAATTGTGTTAATAGGAAAATTCAACTTCACTCTTTTTTTTTTTTTTGCTGGTGAATTTAATAATAAATCCTTGAAAATGCGCCTCTGTGTGAGTGCATTTTTTTGAACATTTCTGTCCTCATTAATTCTTATTGCTAAGATGGTTATGACATGTTTGCGACTGTCATTTAAGCAAAAAGGAAAAGCAAAGAAGAGGCAAAGCACAATGAAAGCCAGAAAGCGGAATATTTCAGGGAGAATGTGAGCAATCGCTTTCTCTCTTCTAACTATTTGGGAGATTTGCTTCTGATTCTTGATGAGCGATAATCAGGGCAAAGAGTGCGTTGTTGCAACGGGGAGGTTGGCTAACAAGCATTCTTGGCCAAAAAACTAGAAAGCCACGATGGCTCATGCTATGAAATGGAATAATGGGGGACCCAAAATAGTTTGTCTAATGGTAGAGGGCACAGAATTCAAGGGCACACAGACAAAGATGTTTCAAAGAAGACTGCAATTTAATTCTTTTTCCTTACTCTCAGCCACTGGAATCTTGGTGATGAAATAATTCAAAAGGAGCACTGAATAATTCAACAGGTCAAGAAGCAGAGCTAAGAAATTTAACGAGCAATTTTTAATGGCTGCCTAGTGTTTACTACATACCAGATCAATTGTGGGATGTTTTCTTTCAATATATTCAGCAACCATTTTTAAAAAATGAATATCTAATTGCAACATGAGAATTTTGGAGCAAGAGCAACAATGTGGACAACAGTTAACTCAGGGTGGGCCAGGTAGGGG
Organism: Cyclura pinguis; assembly: GCA_030412105.1. Classification (NCBI taxonomy): domain Eukaryota; kingdom Metazoa; phylum Chordata; class Lepidosauria; order Squamata; family Iguanidae; genus Cyclura; species Cyclura pinguis. Next base: position 1,583,691 of record CM059607.1, read on the forward strand.
AGCATGGAGGACAATTTTTGGCCCACCCAGTCAGCCAAAATAAAATTAAAAAAATGGAAGTAGCAAGGAAGCCCACTTGGGGTTTTGAAAAATATGACGGAACCATCTTTAAATGTGGGGAGGGATGTAATGGAGCGGAGTGAGCCTTCTGTTGCCTCAGAGACTAGAACATGGACCGACGGACACAAACGGCAAGGAAAGAGATTCCAACTAAACCTTAGGAGGAACACCTTGACTGTTAAGAGCTATCCCCAAGTGGAATAGACTCCCTTCTTTGGAAGTCTTGAAACTTGAGCTTGCAGGGCCATTTCCTGGGAGTGCTTCAGATGTACTTTGACACGGCAGAGGGTTGGACTAAATGGCCCTTCCAGCTCTAAGACTGTACGATTCCATGGCACAAAGAACCCATTTAAACACCAGGAAGAGCTTCTTTACTCGAAGAGCTGTTCAGCAGAGGAATACACTGTTTCAGAGGGTGGTGCGAGTGAGATGAAATCTCGTAACCCACCTTGTCTGAACGGGTTGGACATGGAGCTGGGATGAGCTCTGAAACCAGGTTGGAAGTGAGCCAGCAACACAGAAAGCAAAGTATGCAAGACAATAAAACACACGAAAGAGTTTTCTTTGGCCAAAGGATTCCACTGATAATCAGAACTGCATTTGGTCCAACCTACTAGCCGTAGTGATCCAGAAGGATAACTTTATTCTTCAAACTTCACATTTTTATACTATTTTTCTTGTTTAGGAAGGCAGAATAAAACATGCATTAGCAAGGGCAGTATTGCGCTCAAGACTGACTACTTGTTGTTTCTTATCCAACTCTTCCGACTGCTGTTTGGATGACTGGGGCAGTGCGTAACTACAATAAGGTACACAAACAAGGCTATCACTGATGTCACAAATGTACTCACAACTTCAATAATAGTAGTTTCATACCGAAGTTCACAAACCAGAGGTTAGTCATATAATATGCCAATGGAAGCAGTTAATCTATATTCTTGTTAATCATACTAATAGAAGGGCAATTGAGAATTTTCTAATATCCCTCATGTATATTTTAAGCCAACAGTGGCAGGCTGCAAGCATTGTAGGAACTGGAATTTGAGCATTTAGAAATACATTTTAGGTATCCAAAGGCAAGGGGGCAGGAAAAGTTCTTTTTGGCCACTGTGTAATGGGCAAATTCAAAGACAATACAGGCATAGCAAAGAGCAGAGTTGTAGCCATGACTAATTCTCTCTTTTCCTCTGCTGCCACTTCCAGTGCTAGAAATTTGCGGACTTGAAGGAAAACGTCATTGGGGGGAGGTCAGAATTCTTATCTGGGGTCAATTCCTTCATTTTGTTCCCCTTGTAGCTGCACCCCTTCCGTAAGCCCTGCATCCCAGAAACTGGCCAGAAACTCACTTCCACGCAAGTCAGCACTGACTGGCTCTGATGTACCAGGAAGAAACTCTTCTTTTCCACCAGCTTGCTTGCTTGCTTGCTTGCTTGCTTATTTATTTATTTAGGGAGTCGATGCTATTACCTTCTCAGAGATAGCAGTGCTCTATTAAGCGAGTACCACTTAAATTTGAGGCTGCGCTCTGTGCTAGTTTCTGAGCTTTAATCATCCCAGGCGCACTTGCAGCACATTGTAATGAGATGTAAAGTCATCCCAAACAACACACACAAAGTTCAAGAACAGGGGTTTGGGGTAGGTTTGGAGCAGCTTGCATGCCAGTCATTATTTCACTGAAACACGGAAAGGGCATGATGAGCCCACGGTGCTACAAGGGGGCGCGTGCACACAAACAAAACCGGCTGCTGGAATATAGCTATTACCTCTAAAATGACACCTTGCCTATAGGCTGGAGTAGCTCCCTGTGATAACCACAGGCGTTCTCACTGCTATGTTGTGCGTAGCCTCTTGAAAGCATTCCTTGGCCATTTCCGCACTAGACAGTGCTGTTATTCCACTTTCAACATCTTGCAGAATCCTGGGGTTTGCAGTTAAGGGAGGGGCCTTAAAAGATTCCATAGGATGTTGAAAGTGGAATAATAGCATTATAACAGTCTAGTGCAGAAGTGGCCCTTGTTTTCACAGAAGACCCACACATGGCTCTACTCTGGTTGGGACAAACAGTAGGATTTAGGCTCAGGTGAAATGGTTACAAAAGCGAAGCTCTCCTTCTCCGGTCACGAACTGGATTATGTCCATTGCACGATGGCCACTTTTGTCAGTGTCGAGCACCAACTGGATGCTGGCTGTTCATTTTGGATCCACTTCTCAGTCTGATGAGCCTGTCCCATGTCCCTAACCCCCTTGCCCAAGCCTCATTTATGTAGGGAAAAAGGAAAGATCCCAAACTTGACTTCCCCGCTTACGTGGAGAGCCCTCTCCACAGGAAAGGCAGACCTAAACTTCCAGCTGAAATCATGCCGCAGCAGGGTAATAATTTCCTCTTGCTCACAGATGCTGAAAAGCGCTGTCCCCATGGATTAAGCACCCGCTTCAAGGAGAAACGGAGCCCTGTCTGGCAAAATCGTCAGCCATTTCTAGGCCCGAGTCCAGCAACAAGAGGCCGGTCCAATTGATCCACTCAGCAGTAAGTGGAGTAAATAAATGCCACAAGAGAGCATTTCAAGGGTCAGCGGGAAAGGGGACCTGTGACTGTGGCTTCAGAATACGGGAGTAAATGAAGTCAATCGAAGGGCAGAAGGGGGAGGCTGTGAAAAAGGGAGACGAGATTGTGGACAAGGCAGCCCAGGGCTCCAAGGCAAAGATCTGGGGCCATTTTTCCACCTGGGCAAGTGCTCGAGGACACACACCCACGGGGCACGGCCTAAGAAAAGGGCGAATCAGAGTATCCTTTAAAAAAACATATAAAATATAAAAGATTCCTTCCCCACTCACATTTTTAAAATATTTACATTCTGCTATTAACAAACATAGTAGTTCTTCTTTATCTGTGGGGGATATGTTGCAAGACCCCTGCAGATGCCTGAAACAAGGATCGTATTGAGCCCTCTAGCTTTACAGGTGTTCTGTTTAGAAAGCCAGCCAAGGTTCACAGTCCTTAAACAAGACTGTAGGACTATGGTAGCAGGCACAGTCGAGTTTTGCAGAAACTTGACAATCAATTACTGTTATTGCTTCAGCAGTCCTGATCAGCAATAAGTTCAGTGTCAGTTCAAGGGAGTCTCCATTAATGTAGTCAGCACACAAAGCAAGGGTAAGGGTTTTTCAGGAACACAAGGCAAGGATCAAAAGAAGAACGTGTTGCTTCCACCTGAAATGGCAGTTGTCTGCAACGGACTGCTCTCCAGCCCACCTCTGGTATTTATTGGCAAGCAGCCTCCCCCAGCTGTTGGCCTGATTAATGAGACTTCCCTATAGAAGTCCTGTGAATCTTGTGGGCTCCCCCTTTCACGTCTCTGCTGGCTTGCAGTAAGTGCTGTCCTGTTCATGCCCATGTGTTTTGGCCGTTGGGGAGGATTCTGTCTGTGTTTGCATGCGAGTCCTGGGACTGAGGGGTAAGTCCAAGGACCCTAGAGAGGCTTCCTGCTACCAGACAGTGGCCATTTCTGCACTATACTGTTATAGTGCTATTATTCCACTTTCAACCACCTATGGAATCCTGGGATTTGTAGTTTAAGGAGGGGCATTTAGACTTCTCAGCCAGAGAACTCTTTGGCCTCAGTAAACTACAAACCCCAGAATTTCACAGGATGTTGAAAGTGGAATAATGGCACTATAACAGTGTGGTGCAGAAACGGCCAGTATGGAGTCTCTCCGTGGTCACTACAAAGCTAGAGGACTATTTCCACTGACAGAAGAGCTAACAATGGCTGAGATCCTGTTGGTTGCTTCCGTTGTTCTTTCCATTGTTGACCAGTGAGTCCATACATAGTTAAATCCCAAAGATTCAAGGGCTCTGTATCCTTCCCACCTAAGTCCAAGGAACTGAGGAATTGACTGCTTTTAATCTGATTAATTAACTACCGCCTGAATCCTGTATCACCTCTTATTTCACGTAGCTTTATGCGTACTTAGCTAGGTAGCAGAGGGGTTAAGAAATCCTGTTAGTGATTTGTGAATATGCATAGCAGGATGCTGGAAGGAGTGCCCAATGCACGTTGGAACCAGTGTGCATTACTGTGCTATGCACATGGCTGCATGACACACTTTGGTGCATGATGTGCATCAGTGTGTCATGTGCATTTGGTGCACATCGGTGTGTGAGATGTACATTGGTGCATGATGTACACTGGGACCAACGCACACTGATCCACAGTGCACACTGTGTGCAGTGCACGTTGGTGTGCAACGTGCCTTGGGCTCTTTGCTGGCTCTGCTAGGTAGTAATGTAACAGCAGACCTCTACTGGATACAGACGTTACAAAACTGCCCAATTCTAGTTCCCACATACATATAGTCTATATTTGTAACCTATTGTATGATAAGAATTTTAAAGCTGTATCTATTCCGATTTTGTACATTAAGTAGCAGAGTGGGGAAAAGGCAGGATTGGAGCCTAGTAAAGACAGCTATGAAGGACCTAAGGAGTCAATCCCGAAAACCCACCTTAAACTCCAGAGAGCTGCTCTGAGTGAGGGAGATCTGTGGCACGGTTGAGTGAGGTGCTTCAGATTGAAACGGCTAACACCCTTCCACCGATGGGAACGGGCTCACTTCATCCTCCTGAGAGGCCCCCTTCAACCAAGCTGTAGATCCCCACCACTCAGAGCAACTCCCTGGAGTTTAAGGTGGGTTTCAGGTGGCATTTGTGCCTGTGTCGAAAGGGCCATGATAGTCAAAATATTCAGTGTATCAGAATATGGAGCAGTTATGAATCTGTAACTCTAGGTTACGAATCTGTGACTCCAATGCTGCCCTCATCATCATCATCATCATCATCATCATCATCATCACATGAGCAGATTCCACCTGTATGATTGATCCTTTTTGCCGTGTGCTTTCAGGTTGTTTCCGACTTGCTGTGACCCTGAGGTGACCTTATCATAGGGTTCTCTGGGGCTGAGAGTGTGTGACGTGCCCAAGGTGACCCAGTGAGTTTCCGTGACTGAGTAGGGACTCGAACCCCGACCTCCAGGGTTGTAGTCCAAGACTCAAATCACCGCTCCACACTAGCTCTCCTCTGGACCATACCTGTTGTTTTTTTTGCTTCTGTTTTGTTACAGTGAGTTGCTGGGATAATGTGTTTTTTTCTGCTGTAGAAAGGTGACCAGCAAATTTAAGAAATAAACAGGTGATAGGAAAAATAAAAGTTTATAGCTCTGAGAGGCATTTATAGCTAAAGTTTATGGTTTGGAGGGGAGGGGGGCACCCTGGCTGTCTCACAAGATTAATCTCCCCTTCCACTTTGTAATGGGAAGTTACTTAAAATGGTCTGGAAAGCTTCTCCTGCTGATGTCTTCTCTTTCTATGGATGATCATTTTATGTGTTTGTTATATTGATTAACACAAATCTCAAGATACTTTCTTACGGGGAGTCTGCCACGGCCTGTTATTTCCAGACAGTGCAAAACCCTTCCATATCTCACCCATCCGTTCTCCGTCGTTTTTGTAATTCTCCCTTCCTGTTCCAAAAGAAACACACAGAGACAAAGCAACATGCCTTGGCAGCCTTAAATTAATGAGACCAAGGTTCAGTGGCAACTAGTGGCTCTGATGCCGAGGGATGAATATGGCCCCTGTTTTATTCCAAGCAGGGCACTGAAGGGACTGGTGGCGGGGAAGGAGTGATGCCAATCTCAATGAATTGGTGAATCCGCTCCAGGTTTTAGTCGGAACTTTAAAGGAGCAATCCAAGGTGCTGAAGCCTGTCCCTAACACACGTGCAGCAGGACCTTGGAGAGCTTCTTTCAATTTGGGACTGAAACACTGCGCTGGTTCATCACGCCACTGGCATCCCTCAGTTGCTTCCTCTCTCTTGTCTTCTCTAGATCAAGGTCTACCTTCCTATGCTTAGGCTTCACTTCCTTCTTTCTCTGAGGTCACTTCCCGCTTCAGTTGCTTCCAGCTAGAGAGAGGCAGGAAGCACACGGCATCTCCAGAATGGCAACCTTGAATTTTGAACAGCCATTCCGCCTTAGACATAAATGAACAACCATTTCTGTAGGTGAGCTTACGGATGCGTGAGACATCAACAGCATTCCCACCCAAAATCTACATGGGTGGTTTCCTCCTACTCCTCCATAAAGGATCACGATTTTATCAGACACTCCTAAATTATAGTAGTAAAGACTGCTACGGGCTTACAACAATTATGATGCCTTAATTTTGTGAGTTCATTATTGTTTTATGCCATTTTGTATTTAACAGTGCTGTTTTTCTTGCAAATCAGTTTGGGACCTTGTGCAAAGAGAATGAGAAGATGTAAAATTGCAAATGAATTAATGAAAATTATGTTTCAGCACCTGTTACTCTGAAGACATTGAAATAGCAAAAGGTTTTCTACAAGTTGACTTAGTTATCACTCAAAATGGAGGCTCTAGTCAAGAACCAGAAGAAGATTAGATAAGATCCTCAAGTGTGAGGACATATTATTAAATATCAGAGCTAGGATCATCCGTGCCCTATTTTCCCTATTTAATTATTTATTTAGAGTTTTATACTTCACCCTTCAGCCAAAAAGGCTGCCAAAGTAGCATACAAATTATTAATTTGACACTTCCCTGGCTTCAGGCTTGCCATTTCTATGTGTGGCTGTAAAAGAAGGACAGAGAAGAAGTCTGGCAGGAAGAGAATCAACTCATTTGAAATGTGGTCTTGTAGGAGAGTTATGTGAGCATCCTGGACCACCAGAAAGGCAAATGAAGGGGTCCTAGACTGCATTGCAGGTGGATGGATTCCATCATGGAAGTCTGAGCTCCCCTGAGTTTGCAAGACTTGAGCAAGACTGTTGAAGATGGAGGATCTTAGAAGTCTCTCATTCATAAGGGTCAGCATAAGTTGAAGCTGACTTAGGATCCTAGAGTTGGAAGAGACCACAACGGGCATTGAGTCCAACCCCTTTCTGCCATGCAGGAACATACACTCAAAGCATCTCCAGCAAATGTCCATCCAGCCTCTGCTTAAAAACTCCCAAAGACGGTGACTCCACCACACTCCAAGGCAGCATATTCCACTGTTGAATGGCTCTGACCATCAGGAAGTTCTTCCTCATGTTGAGGTGGAATCTCTTCTCCTGTAGTTTGAATCCATTGATCCATTGTGTCCTAGTCTTTGGAGCAGCAGAAAGCAAGCTTGCTCCTCCTTCAACATGACCTCCCTTCAGATATTTAAACATGGCTACCATGTCCCCTCTTAACCTTCTCTTCTCCAGGCTAAACCTTCCTACCTCCCTAAGTTGCTCCTCGTAGGGCTTCATGGTTTCCAGGTCCCTCACCAGTTTGCTCAGCCTCCTCTGGGCATATTCCAGTTTGTCAACATCCTCCTTGAACTGTGGTGCCCAGAACTGGACACAGGACTCCAGGTGAGGTCTAACCAAAGCGGAATACAGTGGTAAATACCAGCAAGAACCTGTTAATTTTGACCACAGGACTTTTTAACAGGTGCATTTATTCACCAATATGACAAACATATAACTTAGCATTTAGAAAAAAAAAGAAAGGCACTGAATATAATATGTTCATGCTTTATGTTTTTTTAAAAAATATAATAATGGAGAAAGAAAAAGTGGAATCCACAATATATATTTTTGCAGTAAGCCTGAATTTTCTCCTTGGCATTTGTTGACAAACTCTTATTGGAACATTTGTTTTCCCTTTTTTATATTCTAATATACATGCATTACACAGAAATGGCATTTAGAATACAAAAAAGGAAAACAAACGTTCCAATAACATCTTGTGTACAATTGGCAGGGTGTAGAGGCTTACGTTTTGCAAAGATTCAGACTTCCTGCAAAAATAATAATGGGATGTCCTTGAATCAAACCTGGCATGTCATTTTTCTTTGTATTTTCCCACAGTCTGCAAAAGTGATGGATTTCTTCATCAGCATTATATGCCAGGCAGGTTGACTTCATGCTGGTTTACTCTGAAGTAAGCCCCATATTTATGTCTCCTTCTCTAGCTATGTCGGACTGACAGCCTAGTTTTTTCATGTATGCTTCCAGACAGCCCTTCTTTTCACTGATCTTGTAAATAACAGCCTAATTTAAAATATGCACACATCTGATTCAAGCAGAAGGCTATGTCCAACAGTGTTAGCTGTGGATCTCCTTCTCACCTTAAATACCCATGAAGGACATCAAGAGACTGAAGGAGGCGGTGTGACCGTGTTGTCCCCCTGAACGGTGTAGGGTTTCTACCACCTGGGTTCATATTTTCCTTGTTCAAAATGTCCTTTCAAAATGTTGCCATTAGGAGCTGTGAATCATAGACCCAACCCACTGCCACATCTTCATGTGACCAAAGATCATCTAGTCTAATCTTTCAACCTGTAAATATGGGAACTTCACACCTAAACTATCTCTGGCAGATGAGTATCCCTCCTCTTTTTCAAAGATGTCCAATGTTGAGGGGCTGCTACCTTCTGAGGTAGGCTGTTTAACTGTGCAAAGAGTCCTTACCATCAGGAAGTGCTTCCTAATGTTAATCAGAATCTCCTTTCTTGTTGAACCCATTGGTTCAGATCCTACTTTCTAGAGCAAAAGAAAACAAGCTCCTTCCATTTTCCAGGTGATAGCAATAGATATTTCAATGTGGACATCAAATCACCTCTCAGTCTTCTCTGCTCCAAGCTAAACACACCCAGTTCCTGTAACCATTTGTCATAGGTCAAGACACAATCAAAGCATTCCCAACAGATGGCCATCCAGCCTTTGTTTAAAAACCTCCAGAGAAGGAGATTCCACCACACTCCATGGAGAGCAGCAGCGTATTCCATCGTCCAACTGCTCTTACTCCCAGGAAGTTCTTCCCTGTTTAGGTGGCATCTCTTTTCCTGAGGTTTGAAGCCATTTGTGTGGCAATGGCTAAGTTCCAGTATCACAATGTGGATGTGGAGTTATACACTGATTGTGCTACATAACCTTGGCATTGCAAGGCAGAATTGTAGTACTAAACCCACCACTGAAAGTGCAACTGGATGCACACAGGCATGTGCATGCATATCGCATGTACCTGCATGTGTATTTGCAAGTGCATATACAATGGCACACATGCACCCTCCACTTCCACAGCTTTGAATTGTCCTTAGAGGTTCCATATGATTTAAAAATGTCTAACTACCTCTATATGGGAATTTATGCAGGGGTAAGAAACGAACAGGATTCCACAGTGACTTGGAAAAACAGAACAAAAACGGAAAAGGCAAGTGGGTATGTTAAAGAAGCAACTGTTAGAAGCCAGCGCATAAAAGAACAAAATAGATTCCCAGCAGCAAAGGTCAAAATATTTGGCTTGACTTTTGAGTTTGTTTCATGTCCCAGTTATGGCAATGTTCAGGGTGATTGATTTGTTATGGCTATTTACGTGGATGTTGTCGAGTATGAAAGGTGGAAAAGAGAGGCAGAGAAGGAAAGTGAAGCTGCTTTCAACTCGCCATGACCTGGAGTAGTCTGAAAATTGTAAGAACAGCAACAGCTCTTTTTATGGGAATGGTATGAGAAAGGTTTGCTGAACCTCGAAGAAGCTCTCCGCAGGCCTAGAAACTCCTAGAACTTTTGGGGAGGGGGTGATTTTTGAAGCAATCTCCCTTCTGACTCATTTTCTGGTTTTTTCAAAGCTTCTTCTAGGCATAAAATAGCCATCTGAGTGTCAAAATTGTTCCCCCATTCCCAAGGGCATGGGGGACATTGTCTCCCCGTTTTTTTGGCAAAATATGGAATGTGCAGGGGGCTGCATTCATACTCTCCAAAATTTCACAGATGAAAACCAGGAGACACATGATGAAACAACATCAGGTTGTGGCCAAGATGGTAAAAGCTATGAATGAGGTAGATGGAGCAAACTGGGGAGTGGGAGGACAGTCATGACCATGCCTGGTGGAACTTTACGATGCACAAATGCAACACCGCACCTTAGAATTTTGCTTGCTCAAGGCATCAGGAGGCATTTGCATCAGAAGAAAACACCATGCTAGACAACATAACTTCCGATGTTGTTGCTGCTGCTGCTGTTATTGTTCTCAAGCAGCCATAACGTTTTAAGAGCCTTGAGCAATTTTTCCCCTCCCTATTGGAAATAATTTGAGACTCAGAAGACAAACAATAAGAGCACCTAAAGCTGCGTGATGTGATCTGCTTCATTACTCTTATGAAGCCAAACATACCTTTAGCCAATCTTATTAATGTGCAGCGGTTGCTAACAAACAGCAACAGGGGTAAGCTGTCAAGCTCTGTGGCTGTTTTGTCTCTCTCCTCTCCACACTCCTGGCAATTTGTCACTTTTCTTTTTGACAGGGATGGAAGCATCCCCACTAAGGTAAAGTTTGGGTATTCACAGCACAAAATATGCCTGATGTGGATGGAGTTTCTGCATAATGTAGCCTAGCTCTTTCCACATGGAGTTGGACACTGAGTCCACATCTGGCTGGTGACATATACAAGCATAAATCCAATGCACACCTGCATATGTTTGGGGTTTTTTGGGTGGTAGGTTATTGCAGAGGTAGGTATTCTCTTCTCCTCTCTGCAGTGGCCAAAGACAACTTCCTAGGATTGCAGGGCTCCTAGAACAGCAGAGCCATTCCGTGGCTGACGTAGAGTTGCTGGAGGCAGCAGGGGGATTGGAGAAGCTTCTGGTTAAGTCCCCAAGAACGATTATGCCATCTGCTACAACCTCCAGAGGACCCCAGGGGATCTCAGTAGATGATGCTATCATTTGACATCTGGCTATAGGGACATAGCCAGCTTCTTCTCTGATACCCTCCTTCTGCCATGGAAGAGCTGTAGCAGCTGAGCAGTGACTCTGGGGGATGTTTGAGACCCAGTGTAGAACTTCTAAGCTGCGCTCTGCAGCACAGAAAAGGCAACGTGACAACCACATTTAAATCTTTGAAAGGATGTCATATGGAAGATGGGGCAAGCTTGTTTTCTACTGCTCCAGAGACTAGGACGTGGAGCAACAGCTTCCAACTTCAGGAACAGAGATTCCATCTAAACATTTGGAAGAATTTCCTCTGGGATAAGAGCAGTTCAACAGTGGAATCTGCTGCTGCTCTCAATGGAGTGTGGTGGAGTCTCCTTCTTTGGAGGTTTTTAAACAGAGGCTGGATGGGAGTGCTTAGATGGTGTCTTCCTGCATGGCAAAAGGGGGTTGGCCTGGATGGCCCTTGGCGTCTCTTCCAGTGCTAGGATTCTATGATGCCAGCATGATAGTGCTATACAAGTCCTTCTTAGGGCATCTGACGTGCAGACCTAACATGACATTTGTGCCCATTGTCTACAATTGTTTCTTTCTTTTCTGGAAACTCAACGGGAGAGGGACTGGCACCAGTCCCAGGACCACCACTTTGAACAGCACTGTGCTATACAACCTTTGTGCCGAATGGCAGCATCACACAACGGAATGGGCTCTTGACTGTGCAGCCCTACGAAGACATGAATGTACACACCGCACCCACACATCCCATGGCACCAACGCTCAACCGCACTGCTGCGGTCTTGACCGGAATGCAGATAGGGACAAAAATGTCCAGTTGATTCCATAGGGGAATTTACATCAGCATAAGATTCCAGCAGGACTCCGCACACAGTTTCAGCAGGACAGTTGGCGGCACGAAAGCTGTCCCGCGTGCTGCTCAGAATCATCAGGGCACCCAGAATACATGCATCAATTACTATGCACATTTGCTGCGGGCCGTCCAGCTGTCTTGAGCCACCTCGTAAAAAGCTTCCGGCATGAAAAAATTAAGGCCGCTCCCCTGCCCCAACAGATCCATCCGTATTTGTTGCTTTCCCCTGGAGTGACTCCAGAATCTGACTTTTTGAAATGTCTGTGGCAGTTTCATGAATGGTTTTAACAAACAAAAAAGCCCTTAGTAACCCTAGAATGTCATGATCTTCTTGCAGATTTTGCACATGGTGTAATGCTATGCTTTTTGCAATTAATGAGGAAAGGGAAGACAACGCCTTGGAGAGAGGCCTTAAAGGCGGCCTTTACGGTCCTCCCATAACAGGAGGAGGGAGAGAGGGTAAGTTTAGTGCACCTGAGAGGAAGAAATAACAGGCCCCATGGCTGTTTTTTGAGAGAAGGAGGCTTCACTTCAGGCCAGAACAATCTATCTCATAAAAGCAGGGATGTAAATCCTCAGTTATTTCACCCTCCTCTGCAAGAATGAATAGCTGCTCCAGTTTCTTCTCTGCTATGAGATAAAATGATTGTTTTTTTCTTTTTGCATAGCATTCTCCCTGTGTTTGATTGTTCCAAAAAGAGGAGGATTTTTTCTGCGCAAGAGAACATGCCAGGGTTTTGTCTTCCCCGCAAGAAAAAAAAAATCCTGTACAACAAACCCATGTTTCCAGTACAAAAAAGACATTTTTTGAGGGAGAGAAAATACGACCCTTCAACATACCAAAACTAGGACGTGTGTGGCCAAGCAGCTACAGAGTGTGGTCAAGATGGAAAAAGTTACTAATGAGGAAGAGCAGACAAACTAGGAGAGGCTCCAGCGGTTTGTTTTTGCCTGGGCTGACTGGGGCCATTTCCGCACTAGACTGTTATAGCGCTATGATTCCACTTGCAACATCCTATGGAATCCTGGGGTTTGCAGTTTCGGGAGGGGCCGGCCGGCCCCTCCCGAAACTGCAAACCCCAGGATTCCATAGGATGTTGCAAGCCGAATCATAGCGCTATAACAGTCTAGTGCGGAAATGGCCGGGGAAGGGCAAGATTCCACTTAAAAAGGAGAAGCCTTATTCAGAAACATGAAGTTAAAGGAAGTAACTTCCAGGCCCCTTTCCGTTGTAGAAAAGGCCTTTCTTGGGATTATAATGGCCTCTACCCTGCCCCAAATATGGAGAAAATGCTCCCAAATGTCCCCAGAAGTCATTGGGAAGTGTTTGGAAGCATTTCCCTCCCCCACCCTTTTATGTGGGTGTGTTTGGGGTACATGTGCTGGAGGGCCAGCTCTATGAGACCTCCTGGGGAGTCAGTGCGGCCCCCTAACCTCTGAGAATTGCCCACCCCCAGGGTCGATGGGCCAAGGCTCTGACTCAGTCTGAGATCCTTCGTTAAGGTGGCATAGTGCAAATCTTCCCATGCAGAGCTAGGAATCAATCACTTCATACCACCTTTATGTCGAATAGCAATGTTGGCTAATGAGGCCCCTGGATTCACAACAGAATGTGTAATACACTATGCAGTGCAGTCTGCAAAGCAATGCACAACAGACCATGCAAGAAAATGTACAAATAAATGTGTATCTGGATGGGCAATGACACCCCACAGACAACTCCCCTGCCATGACTTTGAACTGAATGCTGACGTTCTGCTTTGAATAAAAATGGACCACCCTTTCCACAGGGCAACATATGCAACAAGATTCTGGTTTCAGTTTAAGTCAGCTTCCTGGTTTCTTGAGTCCCTGGTTGGAATCCTGCTGGCGTCTTACACAGTGCAACTTCTCCTATGGATGCAATTGTCTGTCTTTGTCTGATGTGAAATGGTCACCAGACCACTGGAAAGACAGTTATATGTGTGGCACCATTGTATATAGTTGTGCATTGCACTTGGATGCATATTATGCAGAGCTACACACTGTCCACACATGCATTGGGCATCATGCAACCTGTACTATTGTACATTGCACATGGAGATGTGCATTTTGCAATTCAGAAGTGACTAATGAAGTGGTATAACATCACTGAGTATAAAGCAGTGCTCTGTCCCCAGATGTAGGATTTTGATCCAAGCTGAGTTTTGAGTCTATGGCCATTTCCGCACTGGCCTGTTATAGCGCGACGATCCCACTTTCAACATCCTCTGGAATCCTGGGGTTTGCAGTTTCGGGAGGGGCCGGCCAGGATTCCAGAGGATGTTGAAAGTGGAATAACTGTGCTATAAGAGTGTAGTGCGGAAATGGCCCCGGTTATTGATCTCCCTCTTATGAGAAATTCAGGCCGTAGCTTTCGGCTGTTGCTGTCAGCTGCCTTGGAGAATGCAACAAGACACTTACTTGAAAACGGAAATAATGAATTCAGCAGGAGACTGAACTAGCTTTGTTCTTTTTCTAGCAGTACCCAGTGGAGCTGCCCTGAGAAGGAAGTATTAAAGTTACTAAAAATAACTGCTGTGCCAGGGTAGGTATTGTCCACTGAGACCCCTGGAACATGCAGAGCTACGTCATTCTGATTTTTTTTTTAAAGATTGTCATTCATTTTGACAGAACCAATCAAGGTAGCAAGGAGGAAGTAGCCACACCAAACATTATGAGCCTGGCAGTGGTGCATGATAGGCCTAACAGCGACATGGTGGTGAATCCTTTCTGGTTTATAGTGTGAACTTTAATGGAGTTATGCAAGGTGCTTAACCCCATCCTGAATTAGTTGGTGTGACAGTTCCACGCTTGCAGGCTTGTAACCTAAACAGGGCCATTTCTGCCCTATACTGTTATGGTGCTATTATTCCACTTTCAGCCTCCTATGGAATTTGCAGGCTAGGGAGGGGCATTGCGAATCGTCATCCAGAGAGCTCTTCGGTCTCACTGAACCCCAAAATTCCACAAGATGTGGAAAGTGGAATAACGGCACTATGACAGTGTAGGGCGGAAATGGCTAGGACGCATCACACAAGGGGGGAAAAGGAGGGCGTGATGGAATGGGATGGGATGGAATAGGATAGAGGGATGGATTCTCGCCGACCACCGGGCCGGGCAAAGCGGCAGCGGGGCCGCTGCCTTTTCTCTCCCTCGGAAGGCAGAGCAGCGGCAGCCGGGAGGGAGAGAGCGGCTCCTTCAGCCGCCGGGGGCCCAGGCACGATGGAGACACACCTGGCGGTTTTTTCTCTGTTTCCAAGGCCAAATGCCATCTGGAATGGAGAGACGTATCTTGGGGGGGGGGGGAATTTGAGAGATTCAGTGGAAAACCTCTTTAAAAAATTTTTTGGGGGGAGGGTGGGTGGGGTCTGAGGGCTTCCGGGGGCTTCCTGGGGGCTTCCCGGGCCCCAGTTTGGAGCCCCAAGGGCTACCGAGCAAGGGGTAGGACTCAACGGGGCCGTTGCAGCTCTGTGGTTCACTGCTCGTCTGATTCTATACGGCACAAGAAAACATCCTCTACCCCTACTCTAATTCCTCAGAGAGTTATTTCTTGCACATTTCTTTCCTGCTTCAGATTCCTCCTTCTCTTTCCAGCAAGATGCCTAAACGTTACCGCTGATTTACAGCTGAACTCGGAAAGCACAGGGGCATGAGTCCACAGGCCATTAATTCCTTATCACCTTTACATTTATCTCATCCCAGGGTGTTGCTCATTCCCTGATTCTCTTTCAAGAGAGGTTTCCCCAGGCTGCATCTGGCCTGAAATATGGCATCGAGGTGGCTTCAACGTAGAAATCTTCTTCTCGCAAACTGGGGCGAAGAGTGAGGGCAAGAGTGGGGGCTAGTCTAATATATAAAAGTCAAAGTTTGTGTGTCTGTCCGTGTCAGGTGAAGACCTCGTACGATTGGCTGTGTGAGGTGAAGACTTCATATGATTGGCTGCCTGAGAAGATTCTATGGAATCCTGGGAGAGCTCTTAGGCCTGGCTGGTTGCTATGGAGGTGAGGCCTAGCAGCAAGGAGGAGGGCAGCGTACCCTCTCAGGAACCCAACCTCCGCATGTTAATAACTCTGAATACAGATTAGATTGGGGAACATGGGGAAAAGTTACAGGTACTGGACAAGACAGTTTGGGGAATTAGAGACAGAGGATCTCAAATCTTTCTAACAAGTATGAGAAAATAAAATCCCGGGCAACACTGGGTATACACGCTAGTTTTTTTTTTAAAAAATTGCTTTTAGTTTAGGCATCATCTGAAATACCGTATCCAGTTCTGGGCACCACAGAAGGCTGGCCAGTATGCATTACCAAATACTTGGTTAAGGAACTCTTTCATATCACTCTTTCAATCAGTACTTAGGCGTGATTGCGATGCTTTGGCCACAATGGTAACCCTCCCTTCCCCTCACAAACCTATTGGCCACCGGCTGCATGGGGAGAAGAAAGTCCATTTTGCTGGTGATCAGAGTATGGGTGAATGACGTTTTCAGCAGTTTTGGGGTGGGACCAGGAGAAGTTATTTAGTTAAGACGCTGAAAGGATCTCACCCAAAGGCGCTTTTTTTTCCTGCAAGCATATTTTTTCGAGAGTCCTGTACTACAAATGCAAATAATGATAGCAACCTACCCTTCCCCTCATAGCCTCATCCTATGCGAAGAAAATCTTTGAAATGATCCATTCCCACATGTGAGAATGAAGCAAGCAGAGCCTCCCCACCATCTCCAGCCCTTCCAGGAACCTTGAGGTCCCCTAAGACTGTTTCTTTTTCTTTTTCATCCCTCGACCATGCCAGACTTCCTGGACTACCCTTCTTCTGACCAAAAAAGAGTGCATTCCTTCTTCTTGAAGTGCTGCCCCCTTTTAACTGGAGATTCTGGAAGGTATTCAATTTATTCTTGGCTCTCCTGCATGCCATGCCTTTGCTAGCCCAATAATAGCTGCCTAGGCAGCTGTTGTTGGGCTAGCAAAGGCATGTCATGCAGAAGAGCCAAGGGTAAATCTTGAAAATCTTAAAGGCCCAAACTGCTGTTGAGAAGTAATGATCAAGGTGAATCTGTCTGGAGGACAAAGACAAAGCTGGGAGGTCTGATTGCAACGTGGAGGGGAGGGGAGTCAAACTTGGAGGGTGTCTTGCTTCAGGAAGATAGGGCTGGAGAGACGCCACTGACGCCCTCCTATTTCCACCTCTCCGAAGGCACTTAGAGAAGGCACCACAATAACAAGCTGCAGAGGCTCACTGAGTGGTAATGGCGGCCAGTTACCGTCGACTTTGTTTGGATCTGAACCACTGACCTGGTAGATTAAAGGCCTCAAATCCCATTACCAACTCCAGCCTCGGCATGTTTTGATACTCTTCCTTGAGCACGGAAATGAAGAGCCGCTATCACCTTTGGAATTACTCTCTGCAAAGAGCCAGTTCCACTCCTCTCATTTCCAGTTGGGTTCAGCAATCAGGTTCACAATGGAAATGAAGAAGTTGAGCCAAAAGAGCTGCTTGGCTCTTCCTAAATGTTTGCTGCAGCAAGACTGTTGCAAAAGTGTCGTTTATGCCAATTAGGTTTCAACAATCTCTATCGAGCAAAGGGACGGCGGACGGAATAAGGTTCACACTACCAATTACAGGAGGATCATGTTCTATTTCAGGACGGCAAGAGTCCAGGTGAGTACCACCTAGTGTAAGAGAACAAACGATGGAGGAATCAAATCAGTCTAGTGCTGTACAGAGAGGACCCCAAAAATCAGAAACGCGGTTGAAGCAGGCAAGGTCCAAGAACAAAAAGCAGTCCAACCAGGGTGAATGCTAGTCGGGGAGTTACCAAAGAGAAGACTCCGAGGAGGCAGTTGGAACAAAAGTGCAGGGAGTGGCACACGATGCCAAGCAGAGTTTGTGGAGCTGTTGTTTTGCAGCACAGAAATGGCCCCGGCTGTGCCAATTTGTATGCAGCTGTAACTCAACCCAGCCAGCCTAATTATTCCAGGATTTCCTTTTCAAAGCAGGCCACATCTTTGTCTTTGCTTTTGTTCCTGTTTCAGTCTATCATAGCCCAACGACAGGGGTCTGTTCTTTTTTGCCTGCCATGCTAGAGATTGCTCAATGGGAGGAGAGTGGGAACATCGGCCAGCAGCTTCTGGATTGGCAGGGTGTCAAGGGAGGAGCTGCGCAAGCCCGGCCGAAGGTAGCCAATCACAGCTCAGGGAATGCTGTGAAGGTGGGGCCAGCGGAGGAGGAAATGTTAGCAAACCTGAGGCTTGTCTCTGTCAGGAGGCAGGGAGGGAAAAGCTGACATGGAGGCCATTTCTGCACTACACTGTGATTGTGCTATTATTCCACTTTTAGTGTCCTGTGGAATTCTGGGGTTTGTAGTTTACTGAGAGGCTAAAGAGCTCTCTGGCTGAGAATTCTAAAGGCCCCCCCCCCAACTACAAACCCCAGGATTCCACAGGAGGTTGAAAGCGGAATAATAGCACTATGACAGTGTAGTGCGGAAATGGACAGAGACAGGGAATGGGATTTCAGCGGGAGAGGAACAGAGGGAATAGAGACAGGAGAGTCAGGCAGAGGAAAAGACTGACTCTGGTTTTGGGGCTCTGTAAACAATTTAGTAGTTCAAGGATTAGTATGTATGTGTGTGTGCACGTATGTATGTCTATGTACGTACATATACAACATATATATTTGTCATAATAAACTTGCACTTGTTTTTTTACCACTATTTCTGTCTGTTCATATTGAGTTTGGTGAAGGGCCTGGTCATGCTTATTGCATTGAACTCATCAAAGCAGCACAGCCACTGGTTCACAATGGGAGGGGGGTCGCCTCAAGACCCTAGTACCCCATCGAGAGCTGTTTCCGCACTACACTCTTATAGCGCTATGATTCCACTCGCAACATCCTATGGAATCCTGGGGTTTGCAGTTTCGCAAACCCCAGGATTCCATAGGATGTTGCAAGTGGAATCATAGTGCTATAACAGGCTAGTGTGGAAATGGCTTAGGAAAGGATTACAGAGGGAAACTTGAGTGACAGGAACCCAGGATTGGAACTGTGGGGCCGGCCTGGCAAGGAGATCTATCACACAAGGAAATGGGCCCCCATCAGTTGCAGTGGGTGCTTATTGTTAAGTGGGATTTGTGGGGTGGGAGGCTCACTGGAATCTACTACGTAGCCCTGCAGTTATGGTGCTACATAGTATGGAATGTTCATACAGGATCCCACTGTAGCATTATTATTTTTATTATTATTATTATCATTACTATGCCGTTTCACTGAAGACATCTTGCAAACTGAAACGACTGTAATACAACGAAAAACATACAAAACCTCAATGTTACAGACAAGACGAAACCATTAACCCTACTAACCCAATTTGAAAAGCACACTTTTAAAAGAAATTTTTAAAAAGCTGTTAAAACAGCACTATTTACAGCGCTCCACTCCATCCTTTTCCTTAGAAGTTTGTGTGGCTCTTCAGCCTGGAACACCGAGCTCGATCGAGCCCTGAAATGCCTGCATTTACGACGCGTCCTCTCTCTGTCAGGCTCACACTGACCAACAGATGCTGATTTAAGACGTTTATGAAACTCCCTGAATCAAATTTTATACCAAGCGCTGAAGACTTATTGAAGAGATTAATATATCTTCGTAGGCAGGACTCATATGTGTGTGAGAGGCAGTTGGTCTTTATGTTGAGCTTAATAACTGAAAACTTATATCTTGCAAGGCAGGATAAAATGGAAGCCAACGTTTATGGTTACACAGACCATTTTGATGTCTGAATCACTTTATGAGTACATAAAGGCAAGCCTGATCAAAATAATTCACACACACGCGCGCACATACACAGGGAAAAAAAAAGGCCTTTCATATTTCTTTCATATTTCCGTATTGTTTAAGAGCCGTCTGGGGAGCGCAGCCTGACAAAATTCATTTGAGGCTGGCTGCCTTTATGTGAAATTGAGACGAGGACAAAGAATACTATTACAAACTAATTTCTCCTGGCTTTATCTCCGAAGGTTCGACGAATGTCAGGATTCCACGCGCGCAGCGGGAGCAGCATTTCAATCAATAAAGGATGTTTCTGAAACGGTAAATTATTTCAGGAGCCCATCACAAGGTGGAGGGATCCGGAGCCTCAGGTGTGCTCCTGCATCTTTCAGACAATGAGACCTTTGCATGATGTGCTACCTGTGACTCTTTTAGGCAATGGGGGCAGAAGATGACATACCTCTTTTTCTGGTTTCCTTACATCAAACCAGGGTGTAGCTGTGAGGTGACCCTAAGACACACACATAAATATTCTGCCACCCAAACTGAAATTCTCCTTCCAATTTCTTCTTGCATTGCAGAGAATGAGACACCGAAAATCATCCACACCTACAGCTCTCAGGCCATTTCCGTACTAGACTGTTATAGTGCTATTATTCCACTTGCAACATCCTATGGAATCCTGGGGTTTGCAGTTTCGGGAGGGGCCGGCCGGCCCCTCCCGAAACTGCAAACCCCAGGATTCCATAGGATGTTGCAAGTGGAATAATAGCGCTATAACAGTCTAGTGCAGAAATGGCCTTAGATTTGCTGCGTTTTGACTTCCCTCGGTCACTCTACCTCTTCTTTGGATGCCTCAACTTCTCAATGTTCCACTTCAGTTTTAAGTTACTGCACGGCCAGACATATGAGGACTGAAAGAAAAATTCACTGTGGTGGGGAGAAATTCTTATTTCGGAAGGAAACACTCTCATTTTGCCCCCGTTCTTTGTATCTTTATTTCTCCTGGTTTCGAACTCAAAGTCACTAAGGATTCTTTTGTCCTTAGTTTGCCATGTCCTCCTTAATAGGAATGTATGCTTCCTATGTGCACAATGGTATACTGGTAAACCTTGGCCATTTCTGCAGTATTGTAGTGCTATTATTCCACGTTCAACGTCGTCTGGAATTCTGGGATTTGTAGTTTACTGGGGCCCTCTAAGCTGCAAACTCCAGGATTCCATAGGATGTTGAAAGTGGAATAATAGCACTAGAACAAGGTGGGGAGGAAATGGCCTATGAAGTGTAGGTCCTTGTCATGACAATCCCCATTGCAATGCCTCCAAGGAGGGCCCCGAAATGGAGGCAGCTGTCTGGGTCTCTGTCTGCACATCCCGAGCTGTTGCTTTTTGCAGTGAGTCTGTTTTGCCTTAACAGTGACCTTACGAAGGGCCAACCTCCATCACCTGCCTTGCTCAGGTCTTGCAAATTCAGGACAGCCGTGGCTTCCTTGAATTGGCCTCTCCACTTGTACCGTGGTCTTCCCTTTTTCAACTGCATCATACTTTACTAAGCATTACTGTCTTTTCCAGGGAGCCAAGCCATCTCATGATAGGTCCAAAGCATAATTGCCTGGCAACAACACAATATCAACAGCAATGCAGAAACAATAGTTTGAAAACCAGGAAGACAAGGAATGGTATTCTCATTTTATTATTTTTTTTTCTTCTGCTATGAATCAGAAAGATAAGAAGTGAGCTCCCTTCGTGTCCATGGTGTGCCCCTCCTCTCTGCAATGATAAAATTATACTTTCATTATCATCTGTTCTCACTTAGCTCCCTGGAATCCCTTTTAACAGCCTTAATCTTCTATGAATGAATGTTGGAGTGGTTTACACAAATGTTAAGGGATACGAAATCCAGACTGTGCAGAAGTATACCTTGTTCTGTGCTGATTGGATGCTGATATTATGCTGGGGTCTTGCTACTGAACTATATACAATGCAAAGCACCGTGAGCAGTCTGAATAGCAAATGAATCACCCAGAACATCAGCCCTTAAAGCACGGCTGAGCAATAAACAAATAGTGTGACCAGAACCCTTTAGATGCAGGAGATAAATATAAACCTTATTTAATAGTTTCATGGGCCCCTCTAATGGCCGCTTCCCCAGCAGTAATGACTCAGAAAAATGTATGACTTTGCCACACTGGCATGTCCTCCGAGCGTAATTCTCCTGTCGTAACACCGAAAAGCAAACCAGCATAAAAGCTTTTAAAAGTCCATTTAGAGCACAAAAGAGCCACTGTTAACATGATTAAAAACATGGGCATTGTCTGCAAAGTATGATTAGGTGACAAAGGGGTCTCTCCATTTGGGCTCTTAGGCAGGAATTAGATAATAAGTGCAAGGAGAGTGGAATGTTGTTTGAGAGATGTTTCACTTCCCGGGGTCTGCGTAGGGAGTTTGCGCAATGGTTTTTGTGCGGCCTAATGAAGGTATTGTGAGACAGCGGGGCTCAAATCTCTGTTCAGCCGTGGAAGCTCACCGTGTGTCCTTGGATAAGTCACACTCTCTCAGCCTCAGTGAAAGGCAAGGGCCAAAACCCTCTGGAGAGCTCTTGCCAAGGAAAACCAATGAGAGGCAGCACAGGGTAGTGGCTTGAATGTTGGAATAAGAGTCCAAGATTCAAATCCTCACTCAGCCATGGAAACCCACTGGGCAACCTTGGCCAAGTCACACTCTCTCTCAGCCACAGAGAAAGGCCATTGCAAACCCGCTCTGAACAATTTTTGCCAAGAGAGCCCTAAGTTGGAGAGACAACATGTGGTTTGAGAAGTGGACGAGGGATCTTGGAGACCAGGATCCAAACTTCTGTACAGTCATGAAAACCTGCTGGTTAACGCTAGGCAAGTCACGCTCTCTCAGCCTCAGATGAAGACAATGACAAACCTTGTCTGAACAAATGTGCCCAAGAGTTTTGCCGTAAGTTGGAGCTGAGTCGAAGTCACATCTCAAGAGAGCCAGCAATAGTGTAGTGGTCTAAGCGATGGACAAGGACTTTGAGAGACCGAAGCCTGAATCCCCACTCAGCCCTGGAAACCCACTGCATGATCTTGTGCATGTCACACTCTCTCAGCCTCAAAGGAAGGCAATGGCAAATCCCTTCTATAAGATCTGGCCAAGAAAATGCTAGAACAGGGTAACAACAACAGCAACAACAATAAGGGTGTTGCCAGAGTATAGATCCATGTTATTGTGTGAGCACACGTGGCTGGGCTGGGTTTTTCTTTGTAAAAATGTTGCTGTTGATGGGATTTGGGTTGTGTCAAAGGACAGCCTTTTATGGACTGGCAAATCCCTGCAAGAGTTCTGACCTCCAGTGCAACAGTCTTTGTCCCCCAACATATTTTTTGAAGTCTGTGCCAAAATCACTTCTTTGCTGAAGTAGTGTCTTTTCCTGATGCTAAGCATGCACAGATAAGCTGGTTGATTTCAATCAAACCATCCAATACTACCATTCATTTATCTAAAATATTTCTATTCCACCCTATATCCTGGGATCTCAGGGCAAGGTACAAGAAAATCAGTTTAAAGCATTTCAAATGACTTTGAATTTAAAACAAGATTGGTGCCCTATACTTGAATAATGGCCCTTAAAAGTGTGGCTCCAGGAGTTCATGGTTTCATAATTGAAGTTCCACAAGTGCAAACATTTCACATGGGCTTAAATTGCTAGTTTCTAGTAGAGTAGAGCCATTGAATCAATGGGATTTACTTACAAAGCCATTTCCGCACTAGACTGTTATAGCGCTATGATTCCACTTTCAACATCCTACGGAATCCTGGGGTTTGCAGTTTTGGGAGGGGCCGGGTGGCCCCTCCCGAAACTGCAAACCCCAGGATTCCATAGGATGTTGAAAGTGGAATCATAGCGCTATAACAGTCTAGTGCGGAAATGGCCCAAACCAACTCATCATTCGTAACTAAGTGGCTACACTGTAGTTGAGATTAACCAAAGGATTGCAGTCCTGCAGCTGCACAGTTTTGGAAGGTGTGTAATTCTTTGTTGGTGCATTCAGTGTGTCACTTGATTCTACGGGAACACAGAGATAGGCAATGCACATCTCTCAGCACACAATGGGGCAAGAACATTGGCAGAGACACCACTACACTACACTACACTACACTACACTACACTACACTACACTACACTACAACTACACAGTGGAACAATGGAACCACATCCCTGCAGATTTGCACCATGGAAGTGTAATGCAAGATATCAACCTGGAAACAATGCAATCAGACTAAAAAAAAAGCTACTTTAACAAGTTCAAACAATCTCCAAAATTTTAACGAAAGCATTTAAAGCCACATGTGCGTACTTTTCAGTAGTCTATGCACCACTAATTGCAGATTTAGATCTTGTATATCCACAGAAATGTACCAAAGAGGATTTTAATTTATTTTTTTCTTTTCATGACAGTTTGTATGGGAGGGGTTCAGAGCTCTTTTGTGTTTTATTTAGTGTTGACTGGATACGTTTAGTGTAACACATCAGTCTTTTAGTAACAGGTTTGTTATTTTGTCTTAGCTCTAGTTTAGTTTAGCTTTAGTTTTAATAATACGTGCATGCTGTTTAGGTACAATCTGTATTCTTTTGTTCCTTTGTTTCCTGTGTAGTTGCAAATTAGTCTGGTTGTATCTCTGAACTAAAATTAGTAAGTGTTAAATCTGAAAAGAAATGCACAAAAATCCATCTGAGTAATGCAGAAACATCTCTCCACAGCCGGCACCCCCATGCCTGAGCCCCTGTCAACTTGGGATGAGGAGAATTTATGTCCACATTTTCTCATTTGCTGCAAGATGAGGAACCCAGTCAGGATTTACCTGCCTAAGCCAGGCATTTGTTTGACACACCGATTCATCAGGCAGAAAGCAAACATTCCTTCCACTGAAGGCGAGATGGCTAAGAGGAAGAACAGAACTGACGGAAAAGAAAACACCCAAAGCAAGCAGGTAATACAGGAGTGGCCACCTGGTTAATGCTGAAAACCGACCGAGTGGATGAGGGTGTTCGGCTTATTCCGAGCATCTGAACAGGCCCCATTTTTCCTCATCATGCAGGCATCTTCTCCCATTTTCAATACAATTTGTTATATTTTTCATGGTTGTCTTGCTACTTAACTGGGATGCTTGCTTTAAAAAGAAAGCAATGCTCAAGAAAAAAACAAAAAGTATTTAATGTACCAGATTTGTGCCGTGTGCTTATTCTGTGCTGAGGTGTAACGCGAAGACTATAGAATTGACTGCTGGATCCGCTTTCAAAACTTTCGTAAGAATGTTGGCTCCCATTTTACATTTTCTTTAAAAAATTTTGACATATGTTTTGTAAAATGCATTTTCCCCCAAATGGGATGTATTTCGATAAGCTGATATTCATTGGCTGGGATTCTACATTGGGACTGGTTGGAGCAGATTTCTGAATGTGTAGTTATACAGCAAGGCCGGCATTATGTTAGTGACACGCGTACATGCAAGTTTCCCTTACGCACGAGCTCTTTTTTGGGGTGCAGCAGAGGCTAGTATTCTCCCTCCTTCCGCAAGCCCAAAGCTGCTCCCCCAGATTTAACATACAGGCTCTGAAGCCCCCACCTGCCCTCAGAAGCTATCTGTGCACGGAGGAAAATGGGAAGCATCAGAGAAACATCTGGCTTTGTCCCTGCAGCCAGATGCAAAAATGGTTATATCAGTGCGGAGACCTGTGAACGGTCGGGGAGAACCCCAGTTCTGGTGTAATCATTCTGCGTCTGGCTATGGGGAGGTAGCCGGTCACTTTCCCAGACCTGGAACGGCCATGAGGGTCAGTGTGTGTGTGTGTGTGTGTGTGTGTGTGGTGTTCAGAGGCTGTGTATTGCAAGCCTAGGTAAGTGGGATTCTGCCTTTAGGACGGCTACACTACACCAAACCATACAAGATGGCAGCCAGCTTGTGCTACGCTACCTTTGTGTTCAAAGGCAACATCACACAACTGAACCAAGATGCTAAAATGCACAGCCACACAGATATGTTCAATACGCACTGTGCAGCCACACACATGTTTGCATCCCTCCATACATAATTACACATTATTTGGGCCAAGCAGTCATTCTGCTGAATGGCAACATTGCACAACTCAATGAAGATAACCAAAAAGTATATGATGCTCAACGGCAGTGCACACCCGTGCACCGTTCGCAGAGATCCACACACACGCTACAGTGGTATCCAGCACAGAGGGTGTATAACGGAAGCAGAATAGAACTCTGCTGGCAGTTATCTGACATAATGCTGTGGCAATGTAGGATCGTGACCATAATCTTTCAGGAAGTATAATAGAGAACTCTCTGCACACTAAAAGCATCTCTTCCCAATAACTTCATTATTATTCATGGCTTTGTAAACATGCCTATTAAACTGCAGCCAGGGAATTTAGATTTGAAATAAAATTATTCCTTCCTCCCCCCTCCAGTTCTCACAGATAAGGCTTAGCAAAGTCTCTCTGCTTTGTGAAATCTGAGACCTTCCTTTGCAGCTGGTCATCCCTTCCCACAGATCCCGTTCCAAATCAGTCATGGGTTTGTGCAGCACGAAAGTCTCTCCTGACAGATAAAAGGAAAAAAACCTCACCTACTTAATTTCAGGGTGGTGCAGCAGCAATGCAAGTCAAGGAATCTGAGACTGGAAGATGGACAGGAAGACTTTTTTCCAGATCCAAACAGATCACTAACTCATGCTATATTTTTCCTGGATTTCAGGAGACTAAATTCAGCCCCAGCAGTGGAATCCCAAACAAGAGGCAACTGGGACTTAACTCTTTGAGTTTTTCTACCAAAGGTAAAGCTCTTTCATTGGACTACAATTTGGCAAGTTTTATCGATATTGCACCTAAAAGTTTTTCCACAGGTAACAGTACAAAGACTCCTTGAGAAATTCAATGTTCTCTGCCTGAGAAAGGTGCAATTAGCTTTGCACAGGACAGGGACAGCTGGATCTCAGGGTAAGTTACTTTTCCGTTTCTAATGGGAGTTGAAAATGTATTACCTGTCTTTTATTGCTCTTTGTTTCTAGATCTTGCAAGGCCAAGAAGGGAAGCAGCTTCTCTTGCATTGAAATCTCCCAGCACCATATCAACTGGCAACCTCTCAGACAAAATGCAGGCCTGTAACTCTAACATCTTCACCATTTTTCTCTTGTATGATTTTTAACATCTTTGCCTGATGAAGAATGCCAGTCGTGCTCACTCCTTTCGCCTTCATTCACCTGCCATAAGCTACAGCTGATTCAGTGGCAAATAACCACATTCTTGGCCCACACGTCTTTTGGGAAAGGCATTGGGGAATTGCCGGAGATGGGAAGCTGGCATGGCACAGTGGACTGGGGACCCAAAAGCTGGACTCCTGGTGCTCAGTCTCAAGTAGAGTAGACCCAGAAGCCTGTTGAAGAGTGGGTCAACAGGGAAGCAAATCCAATTGATTTGATGGGCCTACTCTAGTCTGCACTGAAATAGGATTTAGGCCAAGAGGTGCGATTTCAACAGGGTCAGGGAATAGTGGATCAAGACGGTGGTTCAGTGGCATTATGCCACAATTAAACTAAATGATACAATCAGAGATATTTATGCTAGATTTTGGAGATAACACTAGATACTAGAGCTATCAGTGAACAACCACCTGATCAACTGGATTTGTACTGATTTGCGTAAACTGAGGTCAGCGACATTAGCACTCTCTTTCTGTCTTCCCCTCTGCCTTTACCATACAGACTTCTGTGCCACCCTTTGGCTTTCTGGTCAAGCAATTCTGGATCTCCCTGCCGTTCCTGTAGCTCAGTCCTGATGGTCCCCCATCCTGGAGTCTGCCTGCGGGTGAACCTTGTCTTGATTTAAGAAGCTCCTCAGTGCTGCAAAACAGACCTGGGTTCTCTTCCTAAAGAGCCTTGCCATATAAATACTTAACATGCTGTTGCACTTTCTGAAACCCCCCCCCCCCCCCCAAAACATCAAGTTATGTCTTTTCTGGGCAGTCAGCAGTTTTTAAAGCATCTTTGTTCATTGAATTGTTAGATGACTGTTGCGGGTTTGTAGTTACAAAGTAGTGTTTAGCTTTGCAGTTCCATGACAGGTCAAAACGGTATTGCAAAATTTCCATAGTTTTCTCCCAAGTGTGGGAGAAAAATAAATACTTCTGCTTTGTACCATCCCCACATTAAAATATCTCAAAGTGTTTAGGGAATTATTGTATGCAGCTAAGGACAGCTCCCAGATCAATTTCTCAGCAACACAAACCCACGCCCTGTGCCGCCCCTACACCCAAGGAAGGAAATGAGGAAGGGAGAGGAAGTAGAGGGGGTACCAGGCTGACTCACCCCCTTCCCTCTCCTTTCCCAGGTCTCATTTGGACCCTGGGTGTCTTCTGTCTCCACCATGCCTTGGCCCCTTTCCCACAGACACACACACATACACACATTTTGATATTTGTGATTTTCCCACTTTTGCAAGGATCCTGTGGCTCTAACCCTAGTGAATATGGAGGGCCAACTGTATTGGGAAAAACAAAGCATATATAGAGTTCGGTATTATTTATGGTTTCAGGCATCCATTGGGGATCTTGGAAAGGATAAGCGGTAGGGGGACTACTGTACATCATAAAGTTCCACACAAGCAGAATAATGCCGTCTCTCACCTTCAGACCTTCACTTTTTCACCTGCTGCAGTCACCCCAACAGAAGTATTTATTGACCAGTGGAGAGTGGAGGGGGAAAGTGCTAAAGAAGCACCCACCTGTGTTCCTCCAGTTGGATGCACAGTGGCGGTCATCCTCTGCAACTTTGTAAGGTCCCCTTGGAGGCGCCAGGGAATGAAGGCATTTGTTGTGTGTCCAGTTACAGGAACATAACTAGCTGCTCCTCCTCTCAATCTCCACCAGCCAGAAAATGGCTCTGTTGAGGAAGGGTTGCAGCAACTTGAAAGGTGATTTTTGAGGATAGAGTTTGATCATTATGCAGTCGGTAGAGCATTTTGACCTCCAAAAGGACCCCTCTCCCAGAGTTATGTCAACATAAGTGGGACTTACGAGTTCATAAGTCACTGAATAGGATGCCAGCCAATGTTTTTGCACTCAATCAAATTTTGCAAAAAGAGTCCCCATATGAAAACTAATCATTTAAAAATGCAGAATTTCCCAATGGCTGGAATCCTATTAGGTACTCCCAACTGGAGCAGACCCACTGAATCAATTGTTAGCAGGAAGATATAAAGGCTGCAGGAACTGCAAGAAGTTGTAAAGACTCAGTCTTTAAGAAAGTGCAATATCCTACTGCAATGTAATGAAGATACAATGCCTCACATGCAATGTAAAGTAATGAAGAAACGTGTTTAGACATTGAAATATCTGTGTTTCTCCCTGTGTGGAGCATATATGTTTGCATATTTATGAATGCATGTAATAAATGGCGTAAGAGACTAACAGACAGCCTGCTTATTTTCCCATATAAATATCCTGAGGTTCCAGTACTTAAGAATGCTAAAGTTGTGTGCTGATGTTCACTCTGCCTGTCTGGATTTTCCTGTTGGTCATGAGCTGATTGCTCAAGCAACCAGAGGATGATAAAAGGAACCTCCAGACAGATGCAGATGAGCTGACAAATGTCAAAGACAACCTCTCAGTTTAAAGAGATGGGGTGGAGAACCACACCTGTTTCAGAACAGTGAGTCAACATCTAGGTAAATGTGATTGATCCAATGTTCTTCACCAGTCAAGATTAAAACAGGATTTAGGCTATAAGATGTCAAGATAAAGGATGAGAAAATTTCTGACTGCTGTTTGTATTATTAGCTCCAGAAGTTTCCTTGGAATGAAACCGGTCCTATTCCATGTGCATCTGATGGTGTTAGAAAGGCATTCTCTGCACCTGGGCTGTGCTTCCAGGGCTGACTTGCATGGCACATTCACTCCAGTCATCCTCTCCTGGAGCTCTGCCAACGGCTTAATTGACATTAACAGACATCCATGCAAATTAGAAATCATGACAAGGGGTCAGGATAAGCGGGTCTTGGTTACAAATCCATGGAGTGACTATAGATGATTGAAGAGTCTAAAAGGCGCTCTGGGTCACAAGCAGAAACTCTGAAGGCAGACTCTCCTTTGAAGTGTGATGCTGAGGAAGATAATCCTTAAACATGTTGTCTTTGAAAGGTGGAATGAGCTTCCACATCCATTTTTCAATCCAGTAATATGAACTGAATACCTTTCTGCACAGCATTTGCCATGCGAAAGGGCACCTGGAGCGTCGCGCGATTGTGAGGAGCGATCTGCACAATGCACTCTCAATCGTGTGATGTTCCAGGGGCCGGCAGGCGCCGATCGTGTACTTTTTCATTTTCGGCTGGAAGCCAAAAATGGTGCGTGGTTGCGCATTGCTCCCGGACCCTGCGCGCACTTACCTGGCATGCACAGCCTCTTGAGCTGTGCCGGTTGCGCTTCCTGCCCCAGTGCAGCCAGGGAAAGTCCCAGGCTGCACTGCAGAAGGAAGAGGCGGGGCTCTTGTGTGAGCATGAAGCTCATGCGGGGCTGAAGCAGCAGGGATGTGAGAGCCTCTCGCCGGAGGCTGCTCGCGCGATCCCCGCACCCCGGCACCGGAAAAAGGTAAGGTGCGGAAAGGGCCTGAGTTGTCGACAGAATGGCCCTTCTCCCCCGATCCATTTTATTTCTCTCCTCCTAAAGTTATTAATGGCGGCTTCCCCTTGCAAGAAGATGGAGTGCTTCTACATTTTAGCCACTTGCCTGAAAGAGAAAGGAGCTCACACCTGCTTGGTTCCTAGATTGGCAAATCCAATCCCCCCGCCGCACTCAACTTGAGGGAATGATAGGTGGTGGATATTGGGCTTTGTATGGATCCACACTTGAGGGAGGGAATGTTTCGGAATCATCTTCCCAGGTTCAAAACTAAGCTTTCTACCCCTGTAAGAGAGAGGGATGTAAATAACCCTCACTGTTATTTGTTTCTTCTTTGTAAAATAGATTTTCTGACACTCAGCAATCCCAGCTGGGAAGAATTATACAGTGGAGAGAATTTTGCAGATTTCGCTCAATATTTGAGCATTCTGAAATGTCTCAGATATTTATTCCATGCAGAAATACTTGCGGACTGAGATCCTGAGTTTGACAGACTTGGCTACCACGACGGAGCTCCGCTGTCGTAGGTACTTGTGCGGATGCTAAAAATCCCTACCTCTTAAGAGTTGCCAAAAGGCTGCTGACTGGGGTGCTGGGAAATGCCATCTTCAGTACCTTCCAGCTTACAGAGCATGTTGAGTCAACATGTGGGTAAATCCCATTCCTTCGATGGCTCTGCTCTGCTTGGGACTAACAATAAGATTTAGACCATGTAGCTTCCAAAGGATCTGCCTTCTGGGGTACCGGAAAGCAAATCTCCTTCCAGCCAGCAAAAGAGAGAAAGGATGTTTCTCCCAGACTCTCCAGCACCTGTTTAGTGGGCCGGGACATGGGGAAGGCGGCACATGGACAGTGGAAGCTGGTGGCTCCAACGTCTGTGGGTTGCTGTCTGTGGGTCCCTCTCCGGACTTCAGTGTTTCAGGGACTCAGCCCTGCCAGGAAGGTTGAGCACTGTTTGATTAGACATGATAGCAATTGCCAGGTGAGTTACTAGGTACTAGCTTTAGTGTACTTTGTAATGGTAATATAACCTATGCTGAAACTGTATGTAACAATGTACTGTGTATCAAAGGCAAGAGTCATTGCACCTCACACCAAAGAGGGTAATTTTGGAGATGCATACCCAAGGTGTCTGGTCAGTGTTTAGATGGGAACACAAAGAACTGAGATGCAGCAACACTGGAGGTGTGTTAGGAAACAAATTGCGGCTGATAAGGAAACCTGGGAAAGTTTGTGATTGGCACGATCAAAGTATGGGAACAAACAAAGTCCCCAGGAAACCTCTGGGAGTTTGGGAAAGCGGAAGATCCCTCAGAATCCACCAATGGGAATTGTGCAAGTGTAAAAGTGTATATCCCTAAATGTGTATGGTAGAATATTAGCTTTAGCAACCATTATACGCTATGCCTCAAATACCTCATTAAACATTGCTGGAAAACCCTGAGTGTTTTCTTGGGCGTAAAAGAGTAGCCTGCACACGATACAGATGCAAACCCCGGGATTCCATAGGATGTTGAAAGTGGAATAACAGTCCAGTGTGGAAATGGCCAGCGTGAACATTAAAGGTGCT
Source organism: Cyclura pinguis (assembly GCA_030412105.1). Taxonomy (NCBI): domain Eukaryota; kingdom Metazoa; phylum Chordata; class Lepidosauria; order Squamata; family Iguanidae; genus Cyclura; species Cyclura pinguis. Next base: position 1,615,431 of record CM059607.1, read on the forward strand.
ATGCAGGGACTGAGTCACGATCCCAAAAATAGGTATAGGACTTTGGATAGCTCCTTTAAAGTTCAGACTAAAACCCAGATCGGATTACGAGTCACCCACTGCCTCTACACATCGAGATGGCTCCTCCTACATGCCTTTCTGCTCATTGGCATCGCACTCTCTCACACACAGAGATTGCCAAGTAGTTGTTGATCAGGCCGTGTACGGAAGAGATGTCTGCTATAATTTGTGAGTCAGAATGGTTCTGGGCACCCACATCAAGAAGAAGAAACTGGGGAAAAAATGCAGTAACGCAAACCAACTCTAAACAAACTATACAAAAGATCACAATCAATGTGCAAAGTGGGAATATTTATACAAAATACAGACATTTCTGCTGATTTATGTAATTTATTCTCAGAAGCAAAATAAAAAAAAATAAGCTTCCCTTTGATTAAATATTTTGGCTTGGAGAATTTTTCTCTCTTTTAATGTAGAAAATAAAGAAAAAGAAACAATTAAGATGCGACTTTTCCACAGACTCCTACTGTAATAGATAAATCTGTACCACACTTTAATCTTTGCCATAATGGTCTATTTAAGAGCAATGCTTTATTTCAAGGACAATAAAACATGAGTTGCAAATGGTTTTAATTTTGGCTGCTGGAAAGGACTATGCCATGCTCACAAATATAGAGAAAGGCACCCAATCCACATAAATTTGGCTTCTTTTGCATTATTACAGGATATTAGCAGAACATTCCTTGGCCTGCTATTTCAGTGCTGGTATCCTCCAGTCTGAGAACAGGCTGGTTAACACACAGCAATAAGTGAAACTCAGATAGATACAATCTGACTGACAGTTCTCACAATCAAGAAGCTCTTCCTATTGGTTAGGTAGACTCCAATTTCTTGCAATTTGAACCCACTGGTTGGGAACCCAATTGGGAGGGAAAAAAAAGCTCAGTCCATCTTCCACATGAACGTTCTTCAGATGTTTAAAGATGGTTGTCATGTCCCCTCTCAGCCTTCTCTTCTCCAAGCTAAACACATCCAGCTCCCTATCCAAGCCATTCTTCATAAGGCTTGCTCTCCATATCTTAGTTACACTTCTCTGGACACGTTCCAGCTTGTTCATACCCTTCTTGGCAAAAGCAATTGGATTTGTTAGATTTTGGTAGATGCTTTGGCCCAGGAGCCATACCTGAGTTGAGTGTGTTTAGCCTAGAGAGGAGTGATGTGGTAGTAGGTATGGACAGAATATTTGTAATTATTTGTTTATAGGTCAAAAAATGGATTTCCCACCCATTGGGAAACTCCATCAGGAAGAATAGTAGACCAGTGAGCATTTTGGGCAACAGTATTTGGTGCAACCCTCTTGGTGGCTCCAATCAGGCCACGCAGCCCTTTAAAAATCCACCTCTGGTCCTCTTCCTCCTCTTCCACCAGCTCCTGCCTGGCCAGGGAAGGATTTCTCAGCACCACAAACCGCCTCCCAACGCCCCCACACACCCAAGGAAGGAGATGGGCAAGAGAGAGGAAGTATAGGGCTACCATGCCAACTGTCCCCCTTTCCCTCTCCTTTCCCTGACCTGGTTTGGACCCTGGGCGCCTACGCCGTGCCTTGGCCCCCATCCCACCGACAGACACCTTTTAAAGTTTCCCATCTTCCACTTTTGCAAGGGTCTTGCTCCCCTAGCCCTAGTGAATGTGGAGGCCCAACCGTACCTGCGTGGCAAGGGATTGAACTAGGTGGTCCTTCTGGTCTTGTCCAACTCTAAGATTCTATGAAATGCGCCTTGCACATTCATTTGCAAAGCGCATGCAAATGTATATGCCCATTGGATTGCGTGACATGACAGTTCCCCAATAAGGCTTCATTGTGCCACTGGTGCATACCTCTGTGAGCATAAAGTTGTGCTCTGTCTCCTCGCTGTAGCATTTCAGCCCTGCTGTTTTTGTATTGTGAGGGAGAATTTGGTTGGAAGCAAACAGCAGGTGACGGAGTGACATCTCAATGCATTGGGGACTTGACCTAGCTGGCAGTTTTCAATTCTGTCCCAGTCTTGTTGAGTTTAAACAAACTAGAGAGCCCTGTTTTTCTTCTCCTTTTATGTGAGCGCTCTCCTTTTAAAATATCTCCCTGGCACCTGTCCCCATTTTTCATTCCGTGAAAAGAAAGCCGTTACAGTTTTCCAAGCCCACTTTGAGCAATTTTGAAATGAAAACATCAAAAAAGGTCTCTCTTCTTTTCTCCTCCCCCTGAAAACAAAATAAATCCTCTAGCTGGGATTGAACAGGGGCAAGGAATAAAGCATTTGTTTGTTTTATGACGTCTGTGGAGTTTTGATAATGAGCCCTTTAAAATATATGATATGGAATGCTTTCTAATTCAAGACAGATAAGGAATAATGGGTACATATTTCAACTTCAAAGACAAAAGTAACCTTTTATCACCTAATTTAACAGTCTCCCTTGCTAAAAAAACAGTGTGTAGAATGGAAGAATGCTATTTAAATAATAAAATGCACTGCCTTTGAATTGCTGGGCTCTTTAATTGCCATAATCAAAGTCCAAACACATTTCCATGGCAGCTTTAAATAGATTTGCCTAATGACAATTTCTTTTTCCTTAATGAGGATCAGAACAAAGGAAATGTGTACATTTTTTTTTTTGGTTTGACTTCCATCTGACAAAAATTCTGGATTTACTTAATAGGTCTCTGCTCAGAAGATGTGAAGACATGGAAATTCTGAGTTGCTAGCTTGGATCTGAGAATGATCAATAATTTGAAAACCAAGTGCTTGTTGGAGAATTTAAGCGGGGGGCCTTTGGATGCAGGATGTGGAATCCCTCTGCAACTCAATCACAGTGCTTGGTATCCTCTTGGAAGGCACGCCTGGGACCTTGGTTGACCTGACCGTGGTTGCTTAGCTTTGCTGGAACCTGTCCTGGGCCATTTCCACACTAGACTGTTATAGTGCTATTATTTCACTTTCAACATCCTATGGAATGCTGGAGCTCAAGGCCACTCCCTCAACTGCAAACCCCAGGATTCCATAGCATGTTGGAAGTGGAATAATAGCACTATAACAGTCTAGTGCGGACACAGTCCTGGTCCCTTGCTGCTTCTACGTATGGGACAAGGTCAAACAGGACTAGGTAGACCTTTGGTCTGATCCAGCAAGGCTCTTCCTCGAACCTGATGGGCCTCCTCTGATCTGTTTTCCACCCAGCTCCCGAGGACACAACTCACAAGCACTCTCTTATGTCGTGTGGGGATGATGGATATCGTGTCCAAGACTACTGGAAGGACACCCACTTGGGGAAAAGACTGCTTTAGAAACTCAAAATCTGAAATGAAAAAATGTGAGCAGAAAGACTTGGATCCTGGATAAGCTATCTCCAGCTTCTTCTCTCAGTCTGAATCCTATTTGCTGGTTAAACTGAATCAAAAGTTGAGGAGTCAACCAACATTTAGTAAACCTCATTGATTCAATCCTCTACACTAGTCTGGACTCTGTATTGCTATATTGAATATCGTCTGCAATGTATATAGTATAATATATTATATACAGTCTGTCTGTCTGTCTTGTCTATCTACCCACCAACCCATGCACCCATCCATCCATCCATCCATCCATCCATCCATCCATCCAGCCACCCACCCACCCACCCACCTACTACCCACCTGGAGAAGGTAAAAGAGAGAGAGAGTTAGGAGTTTAAATCCTATTGCTTTCCAACCAACAGAGTAGGACCATTGAACGAATAGTCAACACATTGGTAAATCCATTTAATTGAATGGATCTGCTCTAGTTGAGGTTACCCAATATGATTCAGGCTCTGGTGTGCGTTTTTTGTGCTTGTGCTTAGGGTCTAAATGCTACTTTAAGTCCTGGGCAGAGTAGACCCGTTGAACCATTTGGATTCACCTACATATTGACTCACCATTGACTGAATGGGTCTACACTAGTTTTATATAGCAGAATTTGAGTCCACATGCAGAGTTTTCTGTGCACAGCTGAAAAAGGGAGTTCTGCTTTTGGGCTCACAACAGGCATGGTGTGGATGCTGGGGGAGAGAAGAATACCCACCAGCATTCTTAAATTCAGGTGATTATTGTTTTAGAGCATTTTGGGTGCTGGTTTAGTGATGGATATTTTACCGTACGATTTTATGAGTTTAATCTATATGCTGCCCAGAGAACATTTCTCACTGGGTGACTAATAAACACTGTAATAAAATAAAATAAATACACTTTGACCCTCATTTAAATGGCAGTGGGTAGAGAGGGGAACCAACCATTACTTCTTACATACTCGGAGACTGAGAATTCGTTTCTCATGGAGCCAATCTTTGTTGATGTATTTATAATGAAAAACAAACCATTTCAGTATAATTTGGGACTCTATAAGCTATGACCCTATATGGATTTCTATAACAGGGTGTAAATCTTTGGCTATTTTATCCAAACATGTAAAGACAAATAATTTCCACAGTGTTCTTTCAGTTGCAGGAGAAAACGAGCATTTCTTCACAGTTTTTCCCAGCAGTCACACATCTCAAAGTGTTTTGTGAAATAGCTCTGTGCCCAAATACATCCATGTGTGTGTTTGGGGAGGAGGTTGGTGGGAAAAAGAAAGGTAGTTTTTTTCCAAAAAGAAAATCTATTTCCAGAAAAATGCATTTTTGTGCAAAAGTTTACATACGGGGTGGTGGTGCCTAAAATTCAAAGTTTGGTGGAGGGGAGAAGTGCCTTTCTGCACAGGTTTATTTCTGTATCACTCCAAGATGTGCAGATACTGGGGAGCAATCCGGGTGTCCGAAGAAACTCATCTTCAGCACCGCATTTCAAAGGAGTTGATTTTCTTCCTATCAGCTTTCTTCATAGTCCAGCTTTTGCAACCATACATAGAAATTGGAAATATCACATGCATGGATGATCTTAACTTTATCTTTACACTTATCTTTACTAGCATATAGCATACAGATATCTCCTATTTACATTGCAGAACTGCTTTTAAAGGTGTGAGCAGTAACGTTTTACGTTTTAAAATTCAGCCCGAGTCTTGTGCTTGCCTTAACGAATTTGGCAGATGCAGCCGCTGAATAATTAACCATTTTATCGTATGCTCTTAGATATTAAAGAATGTGAAATATGATTAGATTGAAAGACCGCAGGATATAAAATGCAGGGATTTCGTTCAGAAAAGGTGAGGTGTAATTTGCCTTAAATATAGACCTCTTTTGTTAGATGCCTCCCCACACGCACATTTTAAAGTGATGTGAAAGGCAGTTGGAATGGGATTCCATTCTCCGTGGTGAAAGCTGAGAGTTGCAAAAGGGAAAAGTTTGCTAATCTTTCACCGTCCATTTCAGTCCTCGACAACTGCACATGTCTGACGAAGACCATTTCCGCACTAGACTTGGTATAGTGCTACTGTTCCACTTTCAACATCCTATGGAATCCTGGGGTTTGCATTTTAGGGAGGGGCCTGAAAGGCCAAGGAATGCTTTCAAGCGGCTAAGCACAACATAGCAGTGAAGATAAATTTCGACATAAAAGACAATGATTAAAGGATGGGAGGGAGTTTGGAGGGAGGGAAATAAAGGTTTCATATATTCAAAATATTTGATAAGATTTAAATCTCAATAACTGCATTAATTGTATGTAGATAATTTGTATATTTTTGATAGATGAAACTAATTGTTTGAACAACGTAATATTGAGATATATGTGACTGAATGTTTGGAAGAAAAATTAATCAAAAAAAAGAAAGCGGAATCTAGTGTGGAAACGGCCTAAGATTCTTGTGCCCTTTTACCTGGCATGGCCCCTGGGATTTTTACTAGAAAAAGCCCTGTGCGCACCCAGCTGCACCCAGCCGCCCCAAAGTGTTGCTGTGGACTGACCTGGGGGGCTTGTAGAAGGAGATACCTGATACCTCCCTCCACGAGGTCAAAGAAAGCACCTATATGCAGCGATGCCTTCGAGTCTTTTACTGCAAGCCTCAAGTCACGTTTCTAGCCCTTTCAAGTCAAGTCTGGGAGCCAACTTCATTCCCCAACCCATATTCCAGGATTTTTGGACAGAGCTGAATAAAGCCAGTTTTAACCATTTAAGCAGAGTCAGCCCTCCACATTTGTGATTTTGCCATCTGCACCTTAGGATGTGGGGAATAGGATCCTTCTTGCTTCCCATTTCAGAAGCCGGAGGGTTTTTCAGAAGTGAGGAACAAGGTCCTTCTTACTCCCCATTACTGAAGCTTCAAAAGCTTTAGAAGGAAGGATCTTTCCTCCTCAGGCCCACTGCCTTGCACATTTGCTGTTCCCCTCTGAGAAACGCATCCTGCACTCCGAGGGTGAGTCTTTTCTGCTCTTAGGAAACATTTTAGAACGCTCCTCCAATATGCAGTGAGAACAGTTTGCTGAGCAGACCTCATGCCCAACTCAAGCCCGTTGCCTAACCTGTTTGCTCTTCCCCTCTGAGAAACTGACCCAGAGAGATTGCCACCTGGCCAGTGGGCCAAAAGGGATGGAGGCATTGTTCAAAGTTGTAAAGTTTCTGGATGAATGGGTTATGCTACTGAACCAAGGGCAGCAAGTCAGTCACTAAAAATATACAAGTCTTGAGTTGAGTCGGGTCAGTGCATCATTTATGGCCGAGTCGAGTCCAAGTTGAGTCACCGAAGCAACTTAAATCTGACTTGAGTCTGAGTCAGTTGAGTCGAGTCTACATCACTGCCTACTGGGTGCAAGCCCTGGTTATACCAGCGTGACACACCAAGACTGTTATAACTTCATGAGAACCCCGTTGGTAACATGCACAGGTATAACCTGGAGTTATGCCCATATATTGTCTTTTATAGATGGGACATTGAAGGGGATATTTGTTACTGCCCTGGCTAGTCCGAGCTTTGGGGATATTAAAAGATATCCTTTTGATATCACAATTGGGCTGCACTGCTCTATTCCCCTCCACGTGCTTGTGAGGCCACCGGACAAGCACGTAAACAAGCTCGGCCGTTAATCGCCGTAATATTCCTGGACAATACAGGCAGGCCAGAAATAGCTGACTCGCTGCTCGAGGAGACCTCCAGGCAACTACTCCAATCAGGCATGCACGCCGCCTACAAAAGAGCCTCTGCCCCGCGATGGCAGCCTGATGGGTTAGCTATGCCATACCCAAGTACTCTGCGTTTGCATACTGGCTACTCTATTGAGAACCGCTCCGATAACTCAATCATTCAGATCCTGACCTTTCGGAGGCTTTGTCTCCAACTCCAAATCTATTATTTTCCCTCAAGTACGGCATAGCCTGCGGTCACAATTCTCCTTATAAAAACCCTCGATTCCGAGACCTTCCTCGGAACGCTCCCGAGTTTCCTCCCGCCTTGCTGCCGCTTCGCTTGGCGAGCCTCCCCTCCGCTCCACCTGCTGAGCTACGTCGCACCCCAGCCTCGCTCTCTATTTTTCCGGGCTTCGGGACAGGTGAAGTATCACCCGAACCAGCAATCCCTCTAAAAATCCCTCTATACCACCCCAACCTTTATTTTCTTTAGTTTTCTTGTGTGAATGTGTCGCATACACTGTTTTGCCTGTGTTTTTAATAAAACATCATTTATTGTTTCAACTTCGGTGTTCTCCTTGACTCGACCCGGCCCCGTAGACATAGGGTTCAAGATCCCGCTGCGTTACCCTGCCTCTCGTAACGCTAAGCGGTGCTCTGAGCTGATTTTCCCCACCTTTAGTGGAGCACATTTTGGTGTCCCTCCCGGGACCCCCAGTACACAGGGTAACGTATTCACTGCCGTGTTCTCTCCTCTCCTCTCCTCCACCCAGTGAGTACAATCAAAAGAATATTTGTAAATACTCGATGAGGATAATCTGGGACAGATAAGAATCTTTGCAGTTTAGGGCTCATTCTGTGTCAAAAATGCACGTGGTATATTTAGATACAGTTAGGTATAATAATAATTGCCCCATAACCTGATATTGTATACACACACACACACACACACACACACACAGATGTATACACATACATACATTTACATAATGTATATATATCCAGAACGTATAGCTATTTACCTACATATACAGATATTTAAGATTTTTGGTATTCTTTTACCTTTAGTGATGGTCTAACAGTTCTTACATTTGTTATTAATAATGTTCTTACTGGTTTGCTGTGTGTTGTTGAAATAAAAATGTTAATAGGTTTTTTTTTTTAAATGCATGTGAGTTGTTAGGCTTCCCCAGTATTCAAGAAACCCTTTTGGGACGATTTTTTGGGGAGGAATAGTTGGAAATATCCTTTCCATCCCTCCTGCATTCAGACCCGGTTCTCCCAGAGACTGATATTCCGGGGACAAATTTGCTTTCCTTGGGTATGCGTGCATGTGGTGGCATCTTATGGCTTTCCACAGCTGTGGCGAATCTGCTCCAGGTTTTTGCAAGGGATCTATCCAGGGTAATAAATGTAGTTTTAAGGCAGGTTTCAGAACTGTGGAAAGCTCCTGTGACTTTCTGACTGAAACCTGCCTGGATGGTATTTTGATGTTGCTTTTCCTCCATTTCTTTCAGGGACACCTGTTGCGAGGGGGAAAAACAAGCAGTAACCCTGAGATCTGTAACAGGATACATTACGGAACGTGCAAATTGAAATTGCCATGACATTCTCTTCCCTACCCTTCTGTCTTTTTCACCCACACACTGCTGGGTAATAATCTAGCTTCATAATGAAATTCATGCAGATGGAATAACAAAGGAAGGAGCTCCTGAAAGAATAGAGGAGCTTGTCAGATGGCAAAGATTTGCATACTAATGAAGATTAGGATGTTATTAATATGCATTTGTGGGGAGGGAAGCCTTCGAGGCACGGAACAGCAGATCACAATTCAACAAGAGAAAACAACTTCAGAAGTCCATTAGTCCAGGAGCACTGAATTTTCCCACTTCTGGGCAGGCAGGTAAACCAAGTTGGCAATCAATATCTTCATTTTAATACGCGAGTGGCATTCGAAGAAGGCAAGAAACCAATGCAACTCAGAAACGTTCTCGGTAGCTTGTAACTTCATGCCACGCCCAAACTTTGTGAAGGGAGGCAATGTGAATTTGGGACACATGTTCCCCCCCACACACATCCCACAATCCTAACTCAGACATGCAGTTTTATCGGTCACAAAACAGAAGTGTCCACAATAGAACATGGCTGAAGGTAAGAGCAGCCCTTCTTTTTTAGAAACCCACTATCCAAAACAGAATGCACCTGCAGAAAATTCACGGCACCTTTCTTTCTGAAACTTGGTGGCAATGGTTCTCTTAGAAAGGTCAGCTACCCCTCAAAATCTCCTCCAAATCTGCCAAAAACTTTTAAAAGTTCCCTTGAAATCACCATCATCATCATCATCACCATCATCACCATCACTTAGGTAACATTTATGCATAGTCTTACTTATATAGTATAAAACACTTATAAATGAGATGTATAAACTTGTCAATATCAATAACTAGGGATGGGCCAACTAAATCCTTGAGTCCTCAGCAAAGATTCGAGATTCGCGAATCTGAATCCCTGTGCAAAACAGGTGAACTGAATCTTTCAAATCTACCAACAAAAAAACAGTTTTTTTAAAAGTTCTGTTTAAAAAAAGTTTTAAAAAGTTTATTTTTTTTAAAAAAAAAGCTGCTTTTTAAACCCTCTTTTAAAAAAGGATTCAAAAGATTTGAGATTCGTGGATTCCCAGAACGTTTCAGGGATCCGGATTCAGAAAATTCTGGATTCGTCCCATCCGTATCAATAACCAACTAAAATTATTAACCTATAATAAAAAAGAGGTATAAAATGGTTATATAGTTATATATACTGCTAGAAGACAACAATGCCTAGCATCAAAGTAAAGTCATCTATAATTTTCTTAGATTCCTTAGCACTTATTATAAGTTCTTCTATTCTAAACAGAACGATATAAATTAGTAACACTGCGATATATATATAATATATATATATATATATATATATATGTATATGTATATGTATATATGTATATATGTATATATATAAATATAAATAATACTAAGAATACTAAGAATAGCTGATAGTTGGGGCAGGAGGCATCTTTTAATTAGATGTGTGTTTATTATGTTGTTTCTGTTTTTCTTTCTTTTTATTACTAGTGTTATCATAGTCACAGTTATGTTAGAATTTTATGTTGATTTATTTATGGTATTTCATTTGTTTACGACTGTGTAGTATTGTTGTTTCGGTAGTTACTGTATTTTGTGATGTCTTGTTGTTTTAATATATTCAAGTAAAAAAAAAAAAGACAAAAATTTCCTTGAAAAATCAAGGGTTGTGTTGCACAGATTTTTTTCCCACACCCCACACGCCTATTTACCTGCCGGTTCATCGTATCACCTTCTAATAACGAATACCTGAGTGTGCTATCCGATACTAATAAACAGAAAAACAGGTACAGCTATTTGTTGATCTCCACTGATAGCCCATAGAAAACCAAATCCTTCAAAAGATTTTTTTTTTCCAGAGGGGTGAGGGTAGGATTATACCCATAGAATTAAATTGAATGTGCCAACTGCTATAGGGCTGAAAGAAATCTTAATGACCGAATGACATTTGGACCGCTGCTCAGAAGTTCACAAAACCGAGGAAAGATTTCTTACGCCAAGCCCGAGTGAAGACCAGCTGTCTTCAACAACAACAACAAAAACGGGGAGAAATATAGGGTATCACTTCTGAAAATTGGGGAAAAAATAGGTAAATATGTAAACCGGAAGATTTTTAAACTTACTGTACCTCTGGCAAAATTTAGGGAATTGATCTGGAATTTAGCTCATTTGTAGACACCATCAAGAAACTCAGTAATTAATTCTATGCTGGATGTAATTTCTTCAACAAGTATCATTTTTATAAAGCAATAGAAACATGATCTTCCTTGTGGTTCTTCTCCTCTCTTCCTTTTTACTCCTCACTTTAACTAAATGCCCTTTAATCAGTTATTAATTTTCAGTGCTATTTCACGAACAACAACATCCATAATGGAACAATGAAAAGAAAAAAAAGTATATAACAAAAGTGAACAGAATAAAGAAATACACTCTGCACAGCTGTATAACTCACCGGTTCAAAGTACAGTAGAAGGCGCCTTACATTAAGCTGGAATAATTATTACGTCGGAATAATTGGAGGCAAGGTATCTGCAGCAACTTCTTTAGGAACGCAAGAGATAATTGTGCCAGCTTGTACCTCATCATCAGAGGTTTTGAGAGGGAGAGAACAGAATTCAAATTAATGAAATAGAGCAGCGCAATGTCCCAGCATGAATAACGGTGCAAGATTTTGATCCTTAAGGAAGCATCCTTGAAAGTGTGTGCAGTGTGACCTGAACTTTGACATTATTGAATAAGTAGAATCTGCTGAGATGGAAGTGAAAATACTTGTGGCTTTTCTCCATCAAAACAAAACAAAGCACCAAAACAGTGACCCCTTGACTTTTATGAGGATTCGGTGCACAGAACCCTTGCAAAAGTTAAAAAAAACCATGAATAATTGAGCACCGTCCCTCTCATTCCCTTCCTGGGCTCCCCCCGCCTTTTGCTTGCCTTTTGCCCGGGCGCGCTGCCTTCTTTCCAGGTGCCCAAGCAATAGACAAATGAATGGGAGGGGGCAACCCAGAGAAGATGCGTATGCATGGCCCCCCCCCCCCATTCAGGCGTCTTTCTCTTGGAAATGCTGCCTTCCAGCTTCCGGGAAGGAGCAGCGACGTGGCCGGAGAAGGCACGGGTGTGGGGCCGCCTGCTGCCATTCTCTTTGCCCGGGTCTGTGGAAGGAAGACGTGTGCACCTGGGCAACAGGCGGGGGAATGGGAGGGCGAGAATGGCGGGGGGAGTGGGAGCCTCATGAATGATTGAGTTTGCAAAGGTCAAACCTACGAATGGGAAGGGAGGACTGTAATTTGAACAGAGTAAAACTTTTTTCTTGTGCAAAAAAAAAAAAAAAAAGGGTCAGGAATCATACAGACACAGCCGGACTGCAACTCTCAACCACCCTAGCCAGTGCAGCTGAGGGTGAGGAATGCTAGGGACCGTCATGCAACGCTCTAGCCGGAAAAATCGGGTGCACCATGCAAGAAAGGGAAGGCAGCAGGAGATATTCTAGATAGGCGTGCGCAAAACATATCCAATCCACCAGGACATCTGACAGCCTTCTGAAGTGATCCAGGCAGGGTAAATCTTGCTGCCTGGGAGCTTTAAAAACTCAGCAGGTTTTATGCCGGTGCTTCTGGGCTCTCTTGGTTGATCGCAGGTTGATCTCTAGACGAATTGCTCGAGGGCACCCTTGACCCATTCAGAAGAGTTTTTCCTCTTTTGCCGGCTTTTCACAGGGGACCCGTGTGTTTACCTATTCCTGCAACATCTGTAATGTTGCCTTAAGGAGTTTGCCTTCCGTATGCCACTGTTTTAAATTCTCCAGGGACTCTGCTGAATAAATGGAGCGTATCCGCTCACCGTTCACTCCTCGCCTTCCCCTTTCAACAACGCAGTTCAAAGCAAATGTGCTCAGCATCTGCAACACTGTTCATGACACGTGTATGTGCTTTACGCGCACGTAAGTCTCGCTTTGGATCGGGCCACACGGGGCCCATTGCTCGCTCTTTGCGCCTTGCACAAAACCTCCCTCTGGCAGCTATCAAATCTATGGGGTTGCTGCCATGGCTTTTAAATGGGCAGGTATGGGGCAGGCAAGGGGGGCACCAGGCAGTGCTAGAGACCGAGGGAGAGGAAGAAAGTAAGGCATGCCAGGCTGCGGGTGAAGGGTGGGAAGAGCGATTTTCTGGAGTTCTGTAAAAATGTTATGGTGTTTACATGATAGCAAATAAGATAATGCACAGTTGGCCATCCACATTTGCGGGTTCGACTTTCACAGATTTGATTATCCATGAGACTATTTGTGAGGACCAAAGGGTGCAAGGGAAAAGAAGAGAACTAGCAACACCATCCTGATGAACAGTGGAATGAAAATGTAATCGCTACCTAAATAATTGGCACAGCATATCATTTCCAAGAAAAAGCAAGGGAGAACACAGGGAGGGAAAAGAAACCACAGATACAACGAGGATTTCAGTAATGGACAGCATCGCTTTCATCATGTGTGAATAAGACTTTTCCCTTGCATATTATCTTTCTGAAGAATTAATGCCCTGCACATGAAAGCTGGCTTTCTTTCAGCTCAGGAGCAGCACTTAGTTCTAATTTATCTTTTGTTCTCATTTTCTCAAGCTGGCTGATTATGGTAGCCTCCCAAATTGGGGGAGTGGGGTGGGTGGACATAAAAGCTTCTTGCTCACCAAAGCAAGAAAAATGCCTCTTCCTTCACTGTCACCTTCTCCCCATGTCAGACGGACCCAAGTCCTGCCCACCCCGCTCTGCTTTCCCCAATTCAAGAGCGGAGCAATCCGGTTGGATTCCACCTGCCAGTTTCCACTCTGCAAACGCATCACACAGATTGCCTCCGTAGCAGCCCAGAGATGCCTAGCCCACGGAGACAAATTGAGGCCCGGGCTAAATGCACCCCTGACATCGAGACAGCTCGACGCGCTCTACATCACGGCCGATTTTGGCTCCCGACATCAGAAACTGACAAAAAGTAGATGGAACACTTAAGTCTGGCCCCTAGCAGGGTGGGCAGGATTGCTCTCGGAGCGATGTTGACAAGTCTGCACTGTAGTGGAAAATGAGCGTGGAAGACAGATTTTTCTGTCTTTGAAAGAACCATCTCCTTCTATATTAAAAAAAAGAACGACCTCGGATCAAAAACTCTTGCAAGTCACTCTCTTTACTGAAGATAAGTCGACGGCATGCAATTTCCCGGCTTCCAGGGCTGGTCTTCTCCAGCTACCAATTTGCTTGATGCTCACAGCCTCGCCATGCCCTTGAGCAACACACGAGCAGCACGGTGACAGCCGCAGTCCGTTCCGATGTTCAGGAGTAGGACCGGGGGTGGAGGGAGAGGAGGTGGCACTAACTCACTTTGCTCTCCTGATGAAAATATACCCCAGCTGCCCAAGCCACTCAAGCAATCACTGACGGTGAGAGTAGTCTGAGGAGACATTCGGTGTCTGAAGGATGCTGTGCAAATAATGCAAAGGAGGCCTTCTCGTTGGTTTCTTAACTACCAAGCACTGAGCAGATGGCGGGCTATTTTAGAATTAGTGGTGTGTATAGAGACTTAGGGCCGAGGTATAACACACAGTTTGGGTGTTTTCTGACCTCAGTGAGATTGTCTGTCTCCCATGAAAGGGGGCGACTTCATGGCAAGCAGGTCATATAACTTCTGCTTCGCTGTATCTTGGTTTGCTGAAAACTGACACACGTCAATCGCACAGGAGCTATCCAGATACTGAACTCCAATTCCAACGCAGGTTCAGCACCTGGACAGGTCCGGTATGACTTGGGGAAGTTATGGAGGATGCTGAGAAAATTGAGGGTGGAGTCAACACCTTACCATAACAGAGGTAAGTGATACCTCCTTGCACAATGTCAGAAAAAGTATTTACACTGGTATAACTCCTGGTAACTCCAGAATAAAGGAGGAATTCTGGCTCTGATCCTCAATTTTTATGCTGGGGGGCGAGTTTCAGAGTTGTAGTCCAATACCTAATCTTCAAGTCCTGTCATTCATTCATTCATTATGTTTATATGCCACCTTTCTTCCAGACTGGGACCCAAGGTGGCTTCCAAAAATGTTAAAAACATTAATAAAACATTTAAAACAATTGAAATATTAGAAAAAACATGTAAATGATAAAACCTACATAAATTTTGAAAACATCTTGATAAATTAAAAGCCTATCTGGTATTAATTCAAAATAAACAGAAAGGGTCTGGACCGCTCCAGTGCGTTCTAAGAAATAGCCTGTATTTTTCATTTTTAGGAGAGAAGTCATAGCGCAAACAAAGCTGGGGTCCACTTGTTTTATGCCTCAATGCACACCATTTCTACCTCTTCCATCAGCCTCTATTGCCACCTCCCTTCTCAATTAGTCCCATGGCAGTTCTCACCTGATCCTTGGTAGTTCCCAGCTGACCCTGAACAATTGCATGCAATGAATGGAATCTCACCATAGCCCTAGGGAACCAAACAGGGTGAACTATGTGAGGTTGTCACCTCTGTGGGTCAGTGAGGATGAGCTGGGGGACATGTAAACCCGTAAGCAAAAAAGTGAAAGGAGTGCTGAAAGATCACATAAATGGTATCATTTATTTTTACTCCTTCAAAAAAAAATGTTGAAAAATGACCAACAAGCCCCAGACATGGTGGTTCAGAAGAGGTTCCTTTGCAGGTCTACCACAGGTCTTGACTTACTGAGGCCAAAGACAACTGTTGGACCATGAAAATAAGCCAAAATGGGACCTCCCTCTCCCCTTCTGTTATTCCCTCCTTCCTCATTCACTCAAAAGCTGCTACAGGTCTTTGCGTGATGAAATTTTGAACCAGCAGCCTTGCATGCTTGAGAAAAGAGGTGCCACTTGAGAGGAGATAACAGAAGACAAGCATCAAAGAAAGACACCTATCAGCGAGCGTTACACATTTTCTTTTGTCCGCACTCTGGAGAACCTCCCCTATTTCTTAATGCAAGGAACATATGAGGCAATGTGATTAACCTTTGCTGTGTCATTAACGGAAGAGCTGAGCTGTAAGGCGGTGCGGGTGACCTTCCACAAAGCGATTAGTCTCCCGTCCACCTCACGCTTTCCATTTGTCTAACGCGCATAATGAAGAGAGCGCTCTCTCTGGGTTGGGTTTCACATGCAAGTGAGAGACCTTTCGGCTTCTCACAAAATAACAGAGAATGGTACTCTTTGGATGACCAAGGCTGGAAGACCGTTTAGACATAACAATTCCAAGAGCCAACTGAAAGATCAGGGACACTTAACCAGGGCGTTCTGTTGACGAATCCTCCAAGGCAAGGACTTAAATCCAGCTATTAGTCCCCGTCCTTCTACATTCGCATGTTTAATTTTCATGGCTTTGAGTATTTGGAGATTATTTACCATCGCCTCAACTGCTGCCCTAGGCTATTTTTAATAGGGACTTATAAGTCTTGATTCACATTCCCAGTCTTTCAGAAAGCCTCGCAAGAGTGAGAGACTATGGCCATTTCCGCACTAGACCGATATAGCGCTATGATTCCACTTTCAACATCCTATGGAATCCTGGGGTTTGCAGTTGAGGGAGGGGCCTCAAAGGAACTGGGAGCCTCAAAGGCCCCTCCCTCAACTGCAAACCCCAGGATTCCATAGGATGTTGAAAGTGGAATAATAGCACTACAACAGGCCAATGCGGAAATGGTCTAGATTTCAGTTCCTCGGTCAGCTCCTTTCAAGTCTGCACTGAAGCCAGGAGGGGATTCACCACCCCGCTGACATGGGAGCCACCATCCCTACTTCTCCTGATGAGGGATGGAGGAGAACCGCGTAGGATTCATGCATCCAGAAGGAAGCCGCCTTTCCACACCTCTCAAGAATCACAGCTCAACACCCGGCATGCCTGAGAGGTTTATGAGCCCGGCCTCGGGGGGCGGCAAAGGCAACCCCCATCCAAACAAATTTTTCCAAGGAAATCCTACGGTAGGTTTTCCTTAGGGTACCCCCAGGCCCTAAATGACCACCACCACATCCTCTATTTTAGAGTTTTGAAGGAACCTCAGCAACAACTTCAAGACAGTTGTTTGTTAAACTGAATACGAAGTCTCACATCTGACACTTGAGTTCCACTTTGTTGAACGATTCGAGCCCTTTTCTCTTGTGAAGCCAAAACTCTCGTTAGCAACACCTGATCCGAGCGCTTCTGACTCCCCAATTAACAGATGTCGTCTTGACAAATATTTTTTTATTGGCCATGCAGCTATTACAATTAGAAGTCGGAGGAGTATCCATCATTTGGCAGCACTAAGAAAGGCTGCAAAGTAATTTATGACGCTCTCCTGGAATACATAATAACAGTGAAATATTTCCAGAGGTGCTCCATCTATTATTCTGGTGCTAATGCAATCCACTGATTGCTATAAATCACGAGCGGGTGTTAATGAAAGTTTCTTTTGCAGGCCATATAACTACATGAAAATAAATGATGCAGGTATGTTTCAGGTAGAGAAACTAATTGGGATAGTTTTTCCTTCTCTTGTGCCATCCCTTCTTCAGAGCCCAAGTAATGAACTGTGTTATCACTAAAGTGCCTCCACTAAATCTTTTCAAATGTCAGACGAGAGCTAATATTTACATCAGAATAATAACTACAATTACTTACCCACTTTCCAATTCATTTGGAGTCGATTATTCCTCGGTGCTGTGTGAAAATTGAGCTTTACTGGAATACTGGAATGAGTTTAATTAATCCTGTTCCACATACGGCCGTCTGATAAATGAAATTCAGCGGGTAATTTAAGAGCTCGGGGAAACAGCACGAGATGAAGGGGTGCACCGGGTGATTGACAGATTAATTTATTACAGAGAGCACCATTCTCTCGCGTCATGACATTTATCTCCAGTTAATGGTTTCAACTGGGCCGCTGCTGGGTAGGGACGGCAGCCTGCTTCCTCGAAGACTTCTCCTGCCTAGTTTTATGGACTTCTTTTTGTTGTTGTGTCCTTTTATTTATTATCCACCTCGGGCTCTCCCTTTTCATCAAAACCAGGATTAAAGGAAGAGCTGTAAAACATCAGAAGTTGCGTGGCAAACTTTTTAAGGACCCGAGGAATATGATAGATTTATTGAGAGGATCTTTCTTCTTCATCACCAGGGAGGGGAACGGGGATAATCAGATTTAAATGTCAAGTTGTTCTCTGGGTGCATCTCAAGCCATGCAATCTATTTTCTCAGTTGCTGGGGGTGGGAGGTAGGGAGGTAAGGTTTTTCTCCAACTTGTTTTTATGGATGTAATATTCTGTCTTAATCTAACTCAATAACCATGCTTCGTGGACAGATCTAGGAAGGTTTGATTAGAGATTCAGCATGGCACAGAGACATTCCTTTTTGCAAGAACTGAAGACACCGTGCCCATTTTGTTGTTAAGACCTTCCCAAACCCCATCTTAGAGGTTTCGTGTTCAAATTCCTTCCCACACAACAGCAACCTGTATGGCTCTCTGACAACGGATGTTGCACCATTGTTCAATGGACGTAGGAAGACTCCTCCAAGATGGTGCTAAATCAAAAATTATAGTTGCAAAGCTTTGCACACAGTCATCAATGGAAGAATGGGTTATAGCAACTTAAAACAATGGCTTGTCCTTGCCAGGTACCTTCTGCTCTTAATGGCAACCTTCCAGAGGTAGTTCTCAACCTGGGTTTTCCAAAGTTGCAGGGCTACAAATCCCACCGGCAAGGCCAATGCAAGTTGCAGTTCTACATCTGGAGATCCACTGTTGGGAACAACTGTTTTAGGTCTCTCAGGCCAAGCATTTTTTCTTGTTCTGCAGAGTAGCACTTTTATTTTTGGTTTTCGCAGCCAAAATTAACATGACGAATTTCACGTGTGCCTACAAGCAGACATGTATTCCACTGTCCATTAAAAAAACAACTTCTTTCCCACTTTTTGAACTGTCGTGTACTCCTTTCTAAAAAGTCCAACCCTCTTCCCAGTACAGGACATCAACAGGCAAAAGCTTCCTTCACCTGTCTATCTTCCACACGAGAAATTTTAGTAAATCCTGGATTTTGTTTTTTAAAAGGCCCATAATGTGTGGGCTAAGATTTCCCCATCATGCAGAATGAACAAAAGATCTGTGAGAGAATGGCTTATGGGACAAGAAGGATTAAAGATTTGGATTTCCTAGGTTACTGAACTGCATCATAACTTTATGCAAACTGTCCAGAGTAATGTGGCTTTTAAGGGATAAGCCAACTGCAGACTGGAAACTGTTTATGGACTTGATAACTAAGAAATCAAGTGAAAAAAAAAATGGTTGTTGCAAGAAGCTTGGTTTTGTTTTGTTTTTTTGCAATATCTGCAAAAAACATTTTTGTGCTAAGAAATTATTTGGTGCAAAACAATTGGGTTTTTTGGGTGGGTGGGGATGGTATATAACACAGCGACCAGTATCCAGTTGATACGATATGCCCTCTGGAAGTGATTTGCCATTTTTATCCAATGAACACCATCTGCTATCCGTTCAATGTTGCAGAAGTGGACAGTCGCACACGAGAATGCACGTTCGGGCTACAGTCTTGATGGATCTCCGTGCTGGAGGCTGTCAGCCCACCCGCAGGGATGTGAGCAGAAAAACAACCAGGCGGCGTCCATTCCCGCCATCATCCGCTTCACGCAGGGCACCTGCCACCACCAGAGATGAGTCTGACCAGGAAGCTTCACAGCCCCGAGTGGCCAGGGAGGAGCCTCCAGCCAAGTGGTCATTTCAAATTGGCGGAACGTTCTTCAGTCAGAAGGACTGTCACGCGGAGGCACGCGACCGGAGCCTGCTGGCCTCGTTCCGCCTTTCCCGTCAAGTGCCACAGAAACATCACGGCCTGATTGTGGGGGTGGGTGGGGGGTTGCTGATCACATCTTCTGAATGCAGGAGTGGACCTTTGGACGTGCGGGCCACTTTTTTGCTCCAATACCTTCTGACAGTTTCATACCCCCCACAAAATAAAAACAAAATGCCCCCCCCCCCACACACACAAAGCAGAGATGGCTGGAAACCCAATTCTGGTTTGGAAAAATAAATATTTTTATATCTTATGCGGTGCAAAGGGGTTATTGAAAAGATGGGTACGTTTAGCCTGGAGAAGAGAAGGCTACATGAGGTGACGTGATAGCCATATTTAAGTATGTGGAAGGATGTCCTAGGGAAGATGGGGCAAGCTTTTTTTCTGCTGCTCCAAAGACAAGGACATGGAGCAGTGGCTTCAAACTACAGGGAAAGAGATTCCATTTAAACATTAGGAAGAACTTTCTGACGGTAAGAGCAGTTTGACAGTAGAATACTCTGCTGCCTCATTGGAGGCAGTGTGGAATAGGATCCACCTTCTTAAGCCCCATTACTGAAGCTTCAAAGGCTTTAGAAGGAAGGATCCTTCCTCCTCAGGCCCACTGCCTTGCACATTTGCCGTTCCCCTCTGAGAAATGCACCCTGCACTCTGGGCAGAAGTCTTGCTTTCTGCTCTTGGGAGAAGTTTCAGAAGCTCCTCCAATTTGCAGCGGGGACAGGCGGCGAGCAGACCTCAACCCCTCCTGAAGCCTGTTGCCTTTGCTGTCCCCCCCCCAAGGAATGCACCCACACTTTGGGCTTGAGATAGATAGTTGTGTGACCAGTAGGCAAAAAGAGACGGAAGCCCTGTGCAAAGCCATAAAGTTTCTAGACGAATGGGTTCCATTACGGAACCAAGGGCAGCAAGTCAGCCACTAAAAATATACAAGTCACAAGTCGAGTCGAGTCAGTGTGTCACTCACTGTCGAGTCGAATCCAACTCAAGTCACTGAAGTGAGCTGAGCCCGAGTCAACCGACTCGAGTCTGCACCGCTGCATCAAGGTACTTCGGCCGGGTAGCGTAGTCGTTGAGCTCGGAGACATCCCATGACAAAGTATTGAAGGAGGGTGGGATTGTAACCTTGCCAGCCTATCCCTTGCGGTCGGAGGGCGACGTGGAAGGGAAAACCAGACAGATGGTCCTCTTAGGTCGGACTGGGAATAATGCACATTCCAGCGGAAGGCTAGAAATCAGAAGCACGAGTACGAGAGCTGGCTAGACCTCTCTCTGTCTCTCTTTCCCTCCCTGAAATCTGGATTCAGTTTTGCTATCAACAAAAGCTCCAGCTGCCTACCTTTGAAAAGCAAAGTGTGTGAAGTGTGCGTGTGTGAGAGAAGGTAAATAAATTCAGATCTGAGGCTGTAAGGGCAGTGAAGGAGAAATCTAAAAGAAAGGGGGAAAGTCCTTTAGGATTTGGGTGAATCTGGATTAATTTTAACCGGTAATTCTAAGATCTATAATGGGTAATTATGAATTGCAAAAGAAATCTGGATGGGACATTTTGGTACTTGTTTTCCTTTCAGATTTCCCAAAGGCAAGTCCCTAACATTTTCCGTGAAAAATTGTCCATTTACTAAAATGCGCCCAAGGAGCCGTTAGCATTTCCCTGCTAAAATAAACTTTCCATAAAACAACACATGAGACCGAGTCTCTCTGAAAAGTGATCACGCGTCCCTATCATTTCCAGCTAAAAACGTTCTACTTGCTACAATGTTCCAGAGAGGAGCTATTAGTGTTTTTGTGCTAAAATACAGCCTTCCGTAAAACAAAGCGCGACAGCTGGTTGCAGAAAAGTGATAAAAGGGGATGCTTTTATCTCGACTGTTTCCTTCCAGCAAACTTTTTATTCGTATGCAGAGCCATTATTCCGTGCGATACACCCAGGTACGCAGCAGAAAGGTGAAAAGAAAGACAGATGAATAAGTATCAATAGGGCATAATGTGCGAGGCGGTTTTGCTAGCGGAAAAGCAATGGGTCTTAACAATAGGGATATAAACAGCTTTCTCCCATTTTTCTTGTCCTCGGTAGCAAGGAAGTGTCATGATGAACACACCAAAGTGTCAACTGGCACAAGATTTTTTTTTCATAACTAGACTTGAGGGGAGAGATTTCACAAAGTGGTTCTGGCAAAAAGAACACTAACAATACATCTTATTATCTGTCCTGATTCAACAGGCCAATTGATTAAATGGATCTATACCAGTTGGAATTAATGAATAGAATTTAGCCCTTGGTGTCAAGACTCCCTCATCTTGACCTCATAGCCTAAATTCTATCCACTGATTCCAACTCATGCATACACATACATACAAAAACAAAACAAAACAAAACAAGGAAACAAGGAAGAAAATAATGGAGACATTTGAAAAAGCGGCACGTATGCAGCTCACATGGTTGGCTCTGCTAAGTGAATTGCGCAAAAAAGGTAATGAAGGTAGGAAGGAGGAGACAGTCTCCAAGGGATGCCTGGGTACTTTTCTATGTCACAGCAGAGCAATTGACATTATAGCTCATAGACCTTAATGAATGTAAAACTCTTAAATTACAGTTTTAAATGTCCCCTAATCACTGGAATTTCAGCTATTAAGTTACCTAGGGCAGCAGTTTAATTGTTTCACTAAGACATTTATAGGTCAGACTTGATATATTCATCAACAGACCGCCGGCAAGGTGAGTAGCGATCTCTTATGCCCTTCTCTAAGATCATCTAGCGCTTTTGTTCCACACAACCACTGGAAATGTTTGGAGAGAGACTGTGTATTTGTCATTAAAGAAGGGCTCGCCTCACTTTTAAAAAAAAATCATTTGGCCATTAATGTCTTTTTATGAATGTTTCCGGATACCCAAGAGTTCCACATTTAACTCAGCTCCACATATATCATTTTCATCATGCTAAAAGGACGAATTAAACATTCAGTTCTGAGTTTATGGGTGTGCAAAGGGGAACAGAGCTGGCCCGGCATACGGCTGAGGCAGCATTTTGCTTTCACCTCCCTCCTGCTTTGCACAACAAGCCAGGAGGACGTTTCAATGTTTATCCCAAGGTTTTTATGCAAACAAAATTTCACCCAACAAGTTCCCAAATGCAAACACCTGTGGAAGCAGGTGACCATGTTCTCAAAGGGATATCACCCTTTCGCCTTCCAAGTGTGAAAATCAATGAGTGTTTTCTGCATTCCTAATTTCTTTATCCAGTTGTATTATGCAACTGTGCATATGTATACAGACACACATATAAGAGACTAGCAGTTCCTAGCACAACCACTGTGCTATGAACCACAACTGAAGCTATTTCTGCACTAGACTGTTATAGCGCTATGATTCCACTTTCGACATCCTCTGGAATCCTGGGGTTTGCAGTTTCGGGAGGGGCCGGCCTGCAAACCCCAGGATTCCATAGGATGTCGAAAGTGGGATCATAGCGCTATAACAGTCTAGTGCAGAAATGGCCCGAGTCATTAAAGAGCAGTGTAGCAGACAGTGTGTGAAAGGAGGGACACAATAGGTCCCCAAGCATCCTAGGATTTCCACCTCCCAGGTCAAGTTTCTCTTTGAGTTTCTTTTCCTAGTACCAGGGAGAGGAAGCATTCTGGAGACTAAACAGGTTCCAGCAATCCTCTTTAGGAGCAGGCCTTTTCTAAAGACTATGGGTCTTAGTGGCATGTTCAAGGCCAACTTAAACCAAAGGATATCATTTCTGCTCTTCCTCCCAGCAAACCCAGCTTCTGTGCTGACTGGCCTCATCTTGCAGCTAGGCACAATCAGGGAAGAATAAGATGGAAGAGGAAGTTGCTGGGTCAAACGTTGCTGGGAGTGGTGACTCCACTATTGGTTTTACAGCTGCTCTTCCTGCAGTGGGTTGCATGGATGCTCAGCCAGTGTTGGACTTCTGTCAGGAAAAGAAACCAGGCATGGATGACTCATGCACCACCTGCAGCAACTGCGGGAGAACCTGACCTAAAACCATCAGCGGAGGCACTGCCCCATGGCAATGGATCTACCCGCTTTCCCTGATTGTTCCCAATAATCCACAAATCTCAGCACTTTGAGGCTGTGAGCCCTGGCTTGACTCGACCGCTGGACGCTCAGAACTATGGAGTTCCTGAGAATACGTTTCAGACCAACAGCTTCGGCATCAAGGCACTTCAGGGAGGGGAAAAGTGATTCACACTAGCAAGTAATCCCAGCTGTCCAAATCAGCTCAGTTTTACAGATAAGCATCTAGCGTTTTAAAGGGCAGCCCTCGCGGCAGCGAGACAACAAAATTACTCAGCCGCCGTCCAGGCTACCCCAGGCCCGACCCACACACGCGTGCCCCCGCCGTACCGCAGCGTACATGAGGGGAACGGAACAGCCGCCGCCGAAATACCAGCGCAGTCAAAGCCGCTTAACAGTGCTTTGAAAGGGAAAGACCATGACACATGTTAATAGCGAGAGCAACTAAAATAAATTGGTATGAGCTTCCAGCAATAACACATTTTAAAAATTCATTAAGCATTACTCAAATGATCACATTTTTTAGGAGGAAAAAAAAAAAAAAGAAACCAGATACCGTGGAAAAATATTCAACTGCAGATCCCACTTGGCGTTTAAATATATGAATCTGACCTTTAGCTCTTGGATGGTGAAAAGCAAGGGCATCTTAAGGGTGGGGGGGGGAACTGATGTCTCTCTTACTCCCTCCGCTCTCCCTTGCACCAGCAGACACTGCGTATCACGTCTCTCTCTGCCTGTTAACATCTGGTGGCTCGATCCTCCATGCAACGAGTTTTGATGTTCTCCCTCTAGGACAGCAAGAAAGGCAGAGGAAGCAGCAGGGACATTTTGACACATTCCTGGGCAGAGATCAGTGTCCAAAGGCTGTAGTCTCTTCTTTCTCATGCAGCCGAAATAAGCAAGCAATGCGTCTCCTTGGGGCCTTTCACACTACCCAATTATAGTGTGATAATTCCATTCTAACCGCCAAGGCAACATCCCGTGGGACCCTGGGGTTTATAGTTTGAGAAGGCACTAGAGCTCCTCGGCTGAGAATTCTAAGTGTTCCTCCCTAAATGGGAAGAGCCAGGATTCCATAGGACGCTGCCACGGCAGTTAAAGTGAGAGCATACCAGTTTAATTGTGTAGTCCAAAAGGCATCCACATCTGCTTTCTTGGTTGAAACCAGTGGAAGCTGGCATCCAGATCCTCAGCTCCCTAAGTGCGTGATACTCCACTTGCGCAGTTCCACGGGGCTGATGCTTCTCCCCAACTGGAAGGTGGCTTCCCAGTGGCCACCACGCTCCCAGCACCATTTAGGGCAGGTGGGCATCCGTAGGGGAACTAGGAGCCAATTCACCTTGACTTCCTCCCTGTAGGTCACACTCCCCACCCCCAGAAGCCTGAATACCTCTGCAGTCCCTCTCCAAGTGGTGACCGGAAGTGACGTCACATCCCTTCCAAATGGTAACGGGAGTGACACGATATCATTTCTTGTTGCCATTTGGAGAGGGACAATACGGGAAAAAAGAGACATTGAGCTCAGTACGGGGTTCTATGGTGTCTGTGGAGGTGGCATGGGGCTATTTTTGCGCGGGAGGGGGCTTTCTGTGTGGGTTAGAGCCCCAAAATTGCTTCCAAATTGTATTTTTTTAAAACAAATATTGGGGTTTGGGGCACTTTGGGGGTACCGACAGCACCTTCAGGGCCCATAAAAAGTGGGCGTCGGGGCTGCAGCGTTCCCGTTACTGATTTTATGAGCTGGCGGGCGGTGCCCAGGCAGCCTTTGGTCGTGCTTCTGCAGCCAAGGGGAAAGAGCAGCCGTTCCACTCCTGGGTCTCCAGTGAGTCCTCTGGGAATCTGGAAGGACAACGGTTGCTCTTCTCTCTTGGCCGCAGCCAGGTGCTGCTCTCCCCCGGCCACATGGAGACAGAGAGACGGGCCCCCCCCCAGAGATACGGGCAGGCTCACACAGGGCAATACCATCTTTCAAATAACTCGGACCTGAGCCATTTAGCGCTTTATGGGCAACAACCGGCACTTTGGATTGTGCATGGCAACAAGGCAGCCAGCCTGTGGAGCCGGGAGTTGTGTGCTGTATTTTTCAAGGGGGTCCACCCTCCACACACAAAATATACACATTCTGCCACAAAACATGTTTTCTCTGCAGAAAGCCTACATAGATTTGTATACAAATGAATTTTCCCCAGAGAAGCTCCAAACTGGAGCAAATCTTGCTGCTGGTCTCCTCTTCCTCGGCGGAGAACCCTGAATGGCAGCATACCCATTTCCCAGCAAGGTGGTAGATATTAAGAGGAATTTTTCACATCCTTGCCACTTGTTGCTCCTGGCATTACCAGAGGCACCCCGTGAAAGGGACCTCACTTAGCAAATGCTAAATCCCCCCTGCTTTAAAAGCGAGAACACCATGGTTCCATTAGCGTGGTACCAGGCGTTCTCCAACCTGCTGCTGAACAGATGGCAGCAAGCCTTGTGCCATGAGACTGACCTTTAGTTCTTCCAAGAGGATCTGACTTAACAGTAATTGCATTTGCAACCTAATCAGTGCCGTATTTGCGAGGCAGTTCCTTTCCAAAGTGCTGATGCACAAGCACTATTTGCAGAGGGGGCATTTAAAAGTTTTAACACTGTGTCGTATGCTGCTTCACAAATAAACAAACAGAAACCTCCCCGACTCATCACCCTTATTGGTATTAAATCTGGGTTGATTATTGAGCCATCTGATCACATTTGCCACCTCCTGAGAAGAAGACATCTGGGACAGTTGAGCCATCGTTTGTAATAAGCCGCTGAACAATACATCCTGAATACATGAATATTTTACATCTCCATTGGAGGCGGGCTGGGTGTGTGCATTAAGGCAAAGACAGACCAAAGCATGACCAAAGCAGTGACCCAGGGGAAGTGTGTGTACAGATTGCAAACACAATCACGACACAAAATCCGGCAACAACAAACAGCTTTGGAAACTGTTCCAGAGAACCAAAAGGGAGGGGGAAAAAATCCAGCAACGTGTCAACGAAAATAGCAAAGCCGGTGCATCCCCAGTCGGGAGAGCAAAACCCAACATCTGGCTGTTATCAGAAGCTTCCCAAACAAAGAGGGAGCGACTGGCAAATGACCTTTGCGCAGATGTACATGGTAAACTTAAGAAGTGGAGGCACGGCGTGGTTGTTTGATGAGCTTCTTAGAAAGGGCAAACATGAAATTGGAGATGAGATAAATGAGTTCGCTGTTACTCAGATGTCTGTCAGCTTGACTTGCTCTGCTGGAGGGGTTCCTCCTGATTTCCGTGGAGAGCGGTTTAAGACAAGCCAGCTGTGCTGGAGCATCAAAGGCCCAACGGTGCCTTGGAAGAAAGATGTAAGAGGGAAGCACTCACTCTTTTTCTAATTCCTGTGGATGTTGCATGCCTTCAAATCATTTCTGACTCACGGTGACCTTAAAACAAGCCTATCATGGGGTTTTCTGAGGCTGAGAGCGTGTGACACGCCCAAGGTCACCCAATGGGTTCCCGGGGCCAAGTGAAGGATTAAACTCTGGTCTCCAAGGTTGTAGTCCAAGCATTGCACCACGCTGGCTCCCTGGTGGCTGTATGGCTAGGCGGAAGAGGGGATGGACACCTAGACATAAAATGTTCGAAATGGTCCAAAAACTCCAGTGCGTCCAAGATTCTGTGGCCAGGCTGCTGACTGGACTGGGGCCATTTCCGCACTAGCCTGTTATAGCACGATGATTCCACTTTGAACCCCCTCCCGAAACTGCAAACCCCAGGATTCCAGAGGATGTTGGAAGTGGAATCATCGCACTATAACAGGCTAGTGCGAAAATGGCCTGGTTACAGTGATCATAAGACACGCTCCCCAAATTGAGACAGCTTCACTGGCTGGCAGTCTCTTTTCCAGCCAGAATTCAAGGCACCACCGTCTATGACCTTTAAATCCCTCTACAGCTTGGGACCAGATTAGGCGGAAGACCACGTACCCTCATATGAGCCTGCCTGAATTTTAAGCTCTTCAAGGGGAGGGCTTGTCAATGAATTAAGATTGCAGAGTTAGCCCAAATGGCAAAATTCATGCCAATTTTAAAGGACAAGCTAACTGAAATTTCCTGAAAGACTGGAAGCCCTTTATGGACTTTTTGAGTAATAAGAGATCTAACGATGCTATAATCTCTGGATATGGTTTCTAGCAATTCTGGTGAGGTGGTAGAATAATATAAATATTTTCCTTTCTTATTTTTTTCTATGTCATTACAGCGTGGTTGAGGGCAGTCAGGGCCCTCCTGTGTCTTTGTGAAAGTGTTTAGTTATTTACTAAATGTTTTAGTGAGTTAGACCATTTCCGCACTAGCCTGTTATCGTGCAATCACTCCACTTTCAACCTCCTATGGAATCCTGGGGTTTGCAGTTTAGGGAGGGGCCTCAAAGGCCCATATTTACTATACTCAAAGGCCCCTCCTTAAAGGTTGAAAGTGGAATAATAGCACTATAACAGTCTAGTGTGGAAATGGCTTTACTGTTTAGCATTCTTGGTTTCCTGTTTTGCATTGTTTTCATTTTAGTTTTTGTTAAAAAAAAAAGTTAGTATTTATAACATTCTGTGTCAAAATGAATAAATAAATCCACATAAAAACAAAATTAACAGTTTGATCCTGGAAGAGCTCATGTCAAAGAAAGACAGATTTTTTTTTTAAATTAAGTACTGAATTCTATACTGTTTTAGGCTGCCTGGCTGAAGGCACAGTAATTCAGCAGGAAATTAGCATAAACCAGGCGCAACGGACTTTGAAAGAAAGCCCCGTGTGATTTCTTTCTTGCTATCGCACTAAGAAAAGAAAGAGAAGCCTGATGTAAGATATGGGGTTCCCCAGATTTTTATAAGTGTGCAAAGAGAGAGGAAAACAACGCACGTACAAAAGCACTGTGCCTTTGACTGTGGCATCAATCGACATAAAAGAAGAGATTGATCACTTTATCTTCTCCCTCTTTTTTTTTTGTCACATTTCAAACTGCTTTAGATCTGAAACGCTATTGTGGCTTCTTCTTTTTTTAATGTGATGGTCTTAATTAAATCTAAAATACCAAAGAGCTCCATTGGCAAAAGGCTGTTGATTCATTCTAAACTTCACATACGGAGTTGCAGTTCGCATATTTCAAAGTTCGTTGGTTGCCCCAGAGCAAAATTCACATTGGCAACTTGTTGCTTTTTTTCCATTTCTAACTTCAATTTGACTGTCAGCTACCTTGGAAAACTGCTGTAAGTTTTTTCTTTAAAAAACAAAAACACCAAAGTCCAGCAACGAAGTCCAACCTCCTCTTAGTTGGGACTAACCAGTGGGGCTCAAGCCAACGTATCTAGTTTCCCTCCTATTTTTCCAACTGCACTTTACTTGTTTTCCAACTGCACATTTTTTTCCAACTGCACATTTAATATGTTCAATTGCACAGTAAGAACAACCACCCCCACATGGTAATTCTCACGCTCACACCTCCTCCACCTCCTCCATCTTCCACCTGTTGGTAGGTACTTGTGGGTTATGACAAAGGAATAAATGACTACCAACATTTTTAAAAATCAATATATTTTTTAATCCAAGGGAAATAAGGCTGGGGCAAAGCGATCTGGGAAGCAATGTGGCAAACATTTTTGAGATGCTGCCTTCCCATCCGGCTGACATCCCACTCACAGGATGGAGAATTGTTCTTCGCTGTCTATTCAAAACAATGCATTGGCTTTTTGAAGCACTGAGAGAACTGATTAAATTTATCCTTGAAAGTTTGCAATCTGTTGAAAAAGGGTTATTGTTAAAGGGAGACATGGTTGGCGTGACCTTCTTCACTCAACAGCTTTGAAAGAAAACAGCTTCGTATTTGTGTGGTGTGTGAGAGCGAGATGGGAGAGACAGAGAGATGGGAAGAGAGATTGAGAGAGAGAATTTTGATTTGCTGGGAAATTAATTGGCGAGTTTGTTATATGTTACGGAACTGTGCTCCATGGTAATAAGGAGAGCTTCTTCTCAAACTGCGTGGGTGCCAATTTGCGACCAAACAGAGGTCCCAGCTGCTTCCGATTAGAAATATCACATGGAAGACAGCTCGGCTTCAGATTCCTTTTCTCTGAACTGCATTTGTAAAGTATATAATTATTATTATTATTATTATTATTATTATTATTATTTATTTAAAGTATTCATGTGTCACCTCGCTGCCCACCAGTGTCCCCCGAGATGGTGCACTGTGGGTAAAAAACATTTGGAACAATACAGAGATAAAAACTTTTCAGAACTTTTGAAAACAACCTAAGCGCAGTCCTTAATTTAAAAACAAACTGTTGAAATGATTAAAAACGGAGGCCATTTCCGCACTACACTCTTATAGCGCGATGATTCCACTTTCAACATCCTCTGGAATCCTGGGGTTTGCAGTTTCGGGAGGGGACGGCCGGCCCCTCCCGAAACTGCAAACCCCAGGATTCCAGAGGATGTTGAAAGTGGAATCATCGCGCTATAAGAGTGTAGTGCGGAAATAGGACCTGTCCAGGCTTCTGTCAGGGTCTTACAGATGTGCAACTTCCCCTATGGAAGCAGTTGGACATTTATATCTAACGCTTAATATCTCTATTCAACTGAAGATTGCAGAAGCAAAGTTGTGCATGTGGTGGCATTATGCCGAGGGGCACAAGGCACATGGCACGTGCAGGTGCGCATGGATGTTTGCTTAAGCCTTTATTTTCATGATGTCCCACTTCATTAACAAAGTGGCATTATGCAACTATTCAACGTGGGCTCTTTGTCCCTGTGTTGTTGTTTTTTTAATTAAGAGCGCACAACAATTTGCATTTAATTTTGCACATAATTACTCCAGCATATACGCTTTGTGTATACAATTCTCTTGAATGTATGTATTTTTACATGCAAGTTCTCTAATAGAAGCATTTTTTTCTGTGCCACTTTCCCTTATACACACTCTCTTTTTTAGAACTTTTGAGTCACAAATGACATTATATAATTTGGAGATGAGATGCATGCCCTTTGAAGGAGAGCTGTGTTTCCTCTTACTGGTTTGGGGAGGCTGGCATGTTTAAGAATGCAGCTCGAACCGCCTTCTCCCAATGCCTAGTTCCAAGGTGACTAGGTCCCACATCTACGCACATATACCTCATTTATCTCCATTTGGCATAGACTTTTCTTCCACAGTCTTGCAAGTCCTTCCTGAGTATGCAATGTGAAATTGACCAGTTCTATTCATGCATCAAAGCAGCCACCACACTTGCTGGAAAGTAAGGTGTAAGAAATTACCAAGCTGCCATTTTACGATGATGATTATTATTTCTGGCTGTTCCTCTTACCTCCCCACTGAAAGAGTTATTCTCCTGTGTGCATGCACCTAAGAGGTTATTTGTCTTCCCAGCTGTATGTTGCAGGTACCCCTTACTTTTCCGCAGAGAAAAAGAATAGACAAATCTACCCTGAGAATAACTTCCTGGCAGCTGAATCCCCCCAGAACATCTACAAAGTGAATGATTAACTGACTAGATGAATATGAAACTCACAGGGCGAAATGCAATTTTGGGTAAAAACAAATTACCCTTTCTTCTTGCCATTCTTATATTCAGCCCCACATCACAGGCAGCCATGGAATTATATACACAACAATTTTTCCCAGGGCATTGGGCAGAGCTTCTTTCAACTGCACCTCCCAGAACCCCCTGCCACGAAGGCCACTGTTACTGGGAAGAATTCAGGAAGCGTGCTCGGCTAACTGGTAGCAAGGGCAACCGCTTTCGCTTGGGCCTGCAGCAGGGGAGCTTTACGGCGGAGGCCCAGGGTTCTGTTCCAGTGCCTAATTAAGATTACTGAATGACAACCACACGCCCTGCGTGCCTCTGCAACCTGAACTGAATAAAGACGTTCTGTGTAGGACAAAAAATGTCCACCGACTTCTACAGGGGAATTTACACATTTCATAGGACACGAGCACGCCCTCCAACTTTTCCACTTTGGCAGGGACAGTCCAAATTAATTCTCTGCCATCCCACTTTTTCCAGCTGCTTTTAAAATGTCCCAGTTTCTCTTTCCTCCTTCCACTTTTCCCCTTTCTTTTCAGCTTACTTCAGTTGCTGCAAACTGAGTTTCAAACGCAAAAGTAGTTTGCACTCCATTAATTCTGCGGGGAGTGGGGAGAAGAGAGGAGACGATGGAGTCTTGTCCTTCTCAGTCTGTTGAGGGAAAAGCAAACTGTTGCACTCTTTCCTAGCTTGTGTGTTCTTCCTCATTAATCCCTTTGGCCATTTTGACCGCATTCTGATGTTGCTTGACCCCACGTGTTCTGGTTTCTCTCTGTAAAATGCCGGAGGGTAGGCGGCAGGAGAGAAGGGCCACCAAAACTGCATATGGTCTAGAAGCCAAACTCAAGGGGTTTCCAGGGCTGAGTGGGGATTCAGACCCTGGTTTCCTAAAGTCCTGGTCCAACAGTCAACCTCCACATCACACTGGCACCCACACGGACAGGTACGCCCCAACAACTGTGATATCACTGGGCTATTTTGGAACCCCTGCCTCCTATTTATTGTTGGAAGCTGCCTTGAGTCCCGCTCCAGGAGAAAGGCAGCATAGAAATACAATACAGGAAACAAACAAACAAACAAACAAATAAATAAATATGCATCTTAAATGACACATAGTCAGCACCCGGTATGTAATTATAATCTTTGTACTTCAGGAAAATCCTCACGTCATTCCATTTGATAAGTCAACTTGACAAAAGCTGTCAGTGGTGGAGACTGCAGGAGAGGTAAAGTAGTGCTTGTCCTGTTCTTTCATAGGAGACAATTTAGAATTGTTGTTGTCGTGTGCCTTCAAGTCATTTCTGACTTACGGCAACCCTGAGGAGAACCTTTCACAGAGTTTTCTGGGGCTGAGAGTGTGTGACACACCCAAAGTCACTCAGTGGGTTTCCATGGCTGAGCAGGGAAATGAAGCCTGGTCTCCAAGGCTGTAGCCTAATGCTCAAACCACTATACCATAGTGGCTCATACTTAGCGAAAAATTGGTGTTTTCTGGCATCCATTTTTATGCCACCAAAGGGAGGAGGAAGTAGCTAGAACCTACCAGGCACTTCTACGACAAGGTTGTCACCCAACCCGCAGATGTTCCAAGTGGATTTATGCTGGAATCATACCTGGTGGTGGAATACACCTGCTATTTTTCTAATTGTGTATTCAAGTTATGCAGAAATGTTATTTTCATATTTGGTATTCATGTTGAACTGAACTGTTGACAGTGGAATAGTGAAAAGTTGTTTGCTTACTCCGAAGGTGTCAGACACTCAAGGTAAAAGAGGTTCTCCAGCGAGGAAAGGCAGCATAAATTATGGGTTGCATCGAGTTTGCACAGAAGATATTAATGATGTATTTTTAAACATCATCCCTCTTGGCTGATCCGTCCTCCTACACTTCTCCGAATCGCTAACCTAATAGAAGACGTAAGTCATTGCAAGTCTCCCTTGGCAGCTGCCAGTGTTAGAAGCAAGATCGGTTTCTGCAGTTGTAGTTTTTTTTGCAATTATGACGCTGCAGTCAAAAGGAAAGTTCACCGCATTCATTGTCATTCGATTTAAATAAATCCAGACTTTGCCCTTGCAGAACACTTGGGGCTTCCCAGTGCGGTTGCGTGCGGAAACTGGGATATGGTGGGGACAAGCCTAACCCCCAATGGCTTTTTCCTCCCCCTCCTCTTCCTTATTTATACCCCAACTTTTCAACGAAATTGGGACTCAAACTTAAGACGATTTACAAGTGCAATATAGTTAAAAACACACAGAAGTTGCCGTTAAAATAGAATTAAACCGTTTACAATACCGAAACATTTTAAAACAATCACCTAACCAGTATAAAACACAGTTCAATGACAGTTCGATAAAAACAACACAACGCTCTCTACAGCCCTCTCTTTAAAAAGCTTCGGTTCCAAAAGTGTGGAATAATAAAGGTCCTTGCCTGCCGACGAAAGGACACCAAAGAGGGGGTTGTTCCGGCCACCCGGGCAAGGGGATTCCAGAGCCACGGGGCAGCCACGGAGCAGGCCTTGTATTGCGGTCCCACCGGCTGTGCCCACGAAGGCGGCAGAACGGAGGGAAGGCTCATACACGAGGCAAAGAGGAGCGAGGCCAACAGGCAGCGAGGCCAGCAGGCATTTCGCAGACGGTCGGCTTGTGGTCGCCGGGGCGAACCCCCCCAGTCCCAGAGAGGTCGCTGGGTTAAGACTGCTTGTGTGTGTGTGTTTGTGTGAGCTGGGAGGAGACTGGCTTGCTTGTGCGCTCTTTAAGGCTCTGTTGCTCCATTGTGTTTCGGTGAGAGTGTGTCTGTTGGGGCGAGGCTGCTTGTGTGACTCGAGACTGGCGTGCTTGTGTGCTCCTCAGGGCCCTGTTGTGGTAGTTGTGTGTGTGTTGTGTGCTGTGTGTAGGCCCAGAGGAAGTGAACCAGAGGCTATTTGTGCACTAGACTGTTATAGCGCTATGATTCCCCTTGCAACATCCTATGGAATCCTGGGGTTTGCAGTTTCGGGAGGGGCCAGCTGGCCCCTCCCGAAACTGCAAACCCCAGGATTCCATAGGATGTTGCAAGGGGAATCATAGCGCTATAACAGTCTAGTGCGGAAATGGCCAGAGTTTGGTTGGGGTAGGAGCTAGCAGCCGCTAGCTCCCTATCTAAACGGAGCCCCAGGCCTCGGAGCTCAGCTGACAGGCAGCAAGGCCAAGAGATATCTTGTGTGGGCACGGAGTGGGGAGTTTTATGGTTCTGTTTCAACGCCGACTTAGGACTACTGAATATGGCTGGTGAGGGAGCTGCTGCGATCACCTGCAAGAACGGAGGTATGTCTGTGTTCTTGCCATAGGGTGTGGACAGCTACACCTGCAGCAGGTTGCCCTGTTGGAGGAGAAGGTCCAGCAACTTGAGGCCCATGTATCCACCCTTCAACATGCTAGGGAGCCTGAGGTCCTCTTGGACAAAGCAGAGAAGACTGCTGGAGGAGGAACACACAAGAGATGTCTCTGAGGATGAGGTCAGTTCCCATGAGGTAGACATCTGGAAGATTGTGACAGAAAGGAGTAGAAGGACCAAGGATCTTTCTGGCAGTTTGGAGCTACAGAATTGCTCTGAAGCTCCCTCGCTTATCATTGAGGATGAGGGACAGGAGCAGGAACAACGGCGTCAGGCCTCTGAGAACGTGCAGGGGATTTTGGAAGACCGAGCACATAGACTGGCCCATGCCAATCCCCAAAGGAGGGATGTGGTGCTGGTAGGGGACTCCCTGCTGAGGGGGACAGACGCAGCGGAAGACAGGGTATTTCAAGAGATGTGTTGTCTCCCTGGGACAAAGATCCACAATGTAACACAGTAGCTGAGAAAACTGGTCAAACCCACTGACTGTTACCCTACCTTTTGGTCCACAGGGGAACCAATGACACTGCAAGGCCCAAGCGAGGAGATCACAAGAGATTATGAAGCTCTGGGAAGGAAGCTGAAGGACCCGAAGGACACATCGCCAAACAGCTGGAAGACAATGCTCACCGTTTCCCTGAACGCTTCACTTGCAGAGGTGGGAGTACAGCTCTACGTTTTACTCCTGGCCAATTGAATGCAGCACTGTCCATCTGTTCTCGATGGAAACAGAAGCTTTTGGAATGCTGCAGCAAGAGCAGACACCCTCTCAGATATTCCAAAAGTAAAACGGATGATTGGTCTAATGATGAAAAATTGTGTTGGTTTGTTCAGTGCTGCTGTTTAGGGTTGCTTCTTCTTTTTCCTTCATGAAATTAAGCTTATTATATTACTTGGTTATGACAAACACGCTTTGACAGTAGGCCTGTTGTACTGTTAGGCTTCTTGCTTTTCCATCTCCAATAGACAAGGAACATCGGAAGTCACAGGTTCTTGCCAATCTACTGCAAATGACCCAGATGTCAACAAGCACACTATGTCCTCCTGATCTCTTACGGTATGCAAAGTCAATTTGCAAAGCACCAGAGCCACCATCATTTAGACTAGAACATTCCTTAGGGCAGCTATGATAATTGTGTAGCTCTCCAGATGGTGTTGGACTTCAGCTCCCAGCATTCTTCACCACTGGTTATGCTGACTAAGGCTGCTGGGTATTGCAGTCCAATGACATCTGAAAGGCCACACGATTCATCTCCCTTCCTTGGAGGGCATATTCCTTCCTTCCCTGCATTTGTACCTGCAGGGACAGATGGGTCGTGGAGGACAAATTGTCTTCTATGACACTGATCCATTTCCAATGTTCTCATAGTCACCATCTTCCTCCTCCTGTTCATCCTACAATTATGCACTCCAGGTTGGAAGCCCCTCAGTGGCAAACCAGGTCAGTTTTGTTCGTGGTTTGGGACCAGGATTTCTGCTTAAAGCAACTGGAAATGGTCCCCAGTATTTTACCCTCATTGGGTCCCTTTCCTCTTCTGGAGGAATTACTAGAATTGTAAGTTGTGGGGAAGGTAGTGGATTTAATAGCAGATGTGATATGTGGTCATCTTGGGATGTGAACAAAGCTACCAGTGAGGAGGAGGAGGAGGAGGAGGAGGAGGAGAAGGAGAAGGAAGAAGTAATGGAGGAGGAGGAGGAGGAGGAGGAGAACAGGAGGAGGAGAAGATAGGAGGAGAAGAAGGAGAAGGAGGAGGAGAAGGACGAAGTAGAACAAGAGGAGGAGAAGGAAGAGGAATATATTCAGTAAGTAAGAGGGATAAGGCAACACAAACAGCTCTTGAAGACAAGGCAAAGGAGCAGTAGAAAGCATTCAGTGTCAGGCTGTTGTCATTCCATCTGCTGGTAAGCCTTTCCAATGAGTGGATTTCTTTTCCTGCCAGCATTCCTCACTGTTCAGTTTCCACATCCACACATAGAAATCCTAGCATCATAGAACTGTAAGGGGCCACAGGGGCCGTCCTGTCCGACCCGCTCCTTCCACGCAGGAACACACAACTCCAGCACTCCTGACAGATGCCTGCCCAGCCCCTCTTTGACAGCTTACAAAGAAAGCAAGTCCACCACCCTGCGAGATGGCCTATTCCCTTGCTGGACAGCCCTCACAGTAAAAAAAAAAAGTTCTTCCTAATGCTCAGGTGAAATCTCTTTTCTTATAGCTTGAATCCATTGGTTCATGTTCTATCTACCCTTGCATCATTTTGGACTCTGCCATTGGTGGATAGGAGATTAGGCTGGGTGTTACCTAACAGGTGTAGAGAGGAATGGCCGCCATACATCATGTGCAGATGAGACTTTGCTAGGCGAGCTCATTTCACTTCCAAGTGAATAACATCCTGCTGGATCTTCCTGCCTTCCGTGAAAATGCAGCGTCTCTCTGCGTGTGTACTTGAATGCTGATATTCCCTGCATGAAAATGCACCACCTGCCCTGTCTGTCTGTGACTTTCAGACTTTGGCACCTTGGTCGTGGTGTGTTCAACAACGACAAAGGTAGGAGAAAACACGCGCGCGCACACACAGCATAGCGATTTGGGAGTCCAGTGGGGAAAACTTGACAAAGCCAAACTGATTTCCAGACACGAGTGAAGTGTCTTGTTTCCCCCATGACAATTCCTTGTAGCTGTGTTTTGTGGTTGCTGCTGACTGGGGAACAGGGGAACATGTAGGCCTCCGGGGCCGCTCTCATTTTGCGTGCAAAAATGCCTGCCAGACCTTACAGGTGTGCGATTGCAAGATGTGGAGCTGTTGATCTGAATTCTCTGTGTACTTCCGAGCTCATGCGACTTTTGAGCCTATGTTACAGGGATGAGGGTGTTTGCTTGTCTGTTTGTTTTTCAAAGCAGCAAAGAAAGAAGGCATACAGCTAATCTGCAGGTTCCTCCATTTCTCTTTCTGGTTATTTTTCTCAATGTGTTTGTGCCTGTCACATAAGAAACAACTATCAAAGCTGTTGGTCACCAAGGGAGCTCACAAGGCTGCCCCTGTCTGTTTCCTCCAGGTCAGATATTGGCAACTGAGAGATGGTGGGGCCAATATTCCAGCCCACCCACCCCCATGAGCCACAACCCCACACAAGGGGACCAAAATGCCTTGTTCTTCCTCCATTCCTCCTTCAAAAGTGTGGCTGGAAGAGATGTGCTGTTAAAGAGATGAGACTGTTAAAACCGAAGGTGGAGTCCCTGTTCCACAGCTACCAGCTGAGCCTGCTCCACAGCTTGCTTCAGGGCTCCCATGGTAGAAAGATGATGAATCTGCTTTGGAGCTTAGTTTAGATGTTAAAAGAGCTATCCAAGGTGCTGAATCCTGTTATTAACCCTATTAGATTAGGTAGCTTGATTGGATGTCATGCTAAAACCCAGGCCATTTCCGCACTAGACTGTTATAGTGCTATTATTCCACTTTCAACATCCTATGGAAACCCAGGGTTTGCAATCTTGGGTTTGAGCCTGAGGCCCCTCCCTAAACTGCAAACCCTGGGATTCCATAGGATGTTGAAAGTGGAATAATAGCACTTTAACAGTACAACGCAGAAATGGCCCTAGAATGGATTCACCAACTCACTGGCCCACGACCTGTGCTTACTACTGAGTAATCCATTGCACTGAACAGGCTTTGCTTCTGAGTGCAAGAGTGCTCTGTATTTAGATTTGCTTGTGGTCAGCGCACAAGATCCGTGAGTGCCCTGAGGCATTCTGGGGGAAAGAGGCAACAGCCATTCTCCATTACAAAAGCCATCAGCAATATACGAACCCATCTCTGGCACTGATCGAAACTCCTGCAGGCAGAGAGCAGAGGTGAAGTCAAATGTTAAAGTCTTTAGAATCCCAAAGAACGAGATTAAATTTCGGTGACGAGCTAAGTATACTTGGCATGCGACCCTCACATGGACATCCAAATTCCATAGGACAGGAAGGACCTGTCAGCGTCTGCCTCAGTTTAGACACTAGCCCCCTCCACCATCCACATGTTTTGTTTTGTAGCTGCTGTAATGGTGTCAGGTGCTTTATTGTGTTCTCCGTTAAAATTCTAAGAGATGCTGTTAAGCAAGCGAGAGGGAGCTCAGACATATGTTTCTAGACACTTTAATATATCTGCTTCTTTGCAGGAGACTGAAAATGAGGAGATGCAAACCTCATACATCTTTGTGCCAAGTATGTTGGGGAGGGTGTTAATGCACCCTTCTGAAAATGGGACTCTTTCAGGCTGCCCCAAGGCCAGAATTGGCTCCGATGATCCAGCATGGTGAAACAGGGAGGAGGCTTGATCATTCTGAACACACAAGCCGCTTGGAAGGATGGGCTCCAGATGGCTGGACTTACTACATATTTAACTTCTCCTAGTTCCTCGGCCTCAGCATTACTCACCGTTGGTAACCCTGAATGCAAAGAGAAGAATCCATAAAATGGGCAAAGGCCCCAGAAACTACATTCAACCTCAGCATGCATTTACACTACCAATTGAAACTGGATGTAAAACCAAATGCACACGTGCCTTCCTGCTTTTCCATGTACCTCCTGTGCAAATGGAGTTGCATACACAACTCTGCTTCCACAACCTTGAACAGAATACAGTCATCCTGCAAAAATGTCCAACCACCTCCGTAGGGGAACTTACACATGTGTAAGATGCTAGCAGCATACCAGCTCCAGTTAAAGGCCTTTTGTATTGTTTTATTTTGGGATCAGCTGACAGCAACTGGTAAGTTCCTTCCATATCCAGTCTCCCCCATTCACTGTTATTGGAAATAACATTCAGGAAAGCTGGACTGCAAAAAGCCTTCCTGGCTTTTACAGGCAGCGATATTGCAAACAGTCCCTTCTGCTCTCAGCAACATTCTGGATTCTCAGATTGACCACTCCTGCTGAATTCCAAACTTGTTTCCATCTCCTGCAGCATCTCAGCATTGCTTATGACCAAAATGCACATTATCTGTCAACCATGTAAAGGGCGAATGTGATTAACCACCCACTTACTTGGGGAACGTGGAATCTTGATTCATTTAATTCCGAACAGCCAAAGCTTTTGACTACTTGCCATCTGCTCGCTCTACCTGCTGGGGATGAGGATGCTGTCTCAGGTACCACATAGCTTAGAAATTTCAGATAAAATCTCTTGGGTTTCTTGCTTTGCATGCAGAGCGCGGGGTCTTTCTGGCTCTTAATGTGCCGGGGTCAGAACAATCTACCATAAACTATTTTTAGCCCAGCAGAATCTCTACAGTTCCATATGCAACTATTGACAGACTCCATAATAAAGAAGAGAAACCGGCAGTAGAGATTGCATTAATATTTCAGTGTCTTTCATAGAGTGGGAGGGCTGGAGAGGGGCAAAAGGCCATTTAGTTGAATGGGCTGCTGCAAGGAAGGGCCATCCATCCACTAGCTCTCCTGTTCTTTCTGACACTAATAAATAGTATAACTACAGGGAGCCTGCCGAAGAAAGACCCTCAGATTTCACAGTTCCAACAGATAGCCTTACTAGCATTGCTGGCTGGGGACTTCCATGTCAGAGGTGCATGGAATCCACTCTGGATTTAATTGCAGACATCAACAGTGCCGTCTGTCATGTCCTACCTAAAGGAGGCCTCCTTGGACGAAGCAGGGGAAGAAGAGAACCAGGAGGATGGGTCCCAGTTGGAGTTGGAGGAGATTGGCAGTCCTGCCATGGCACTGGCAGAGAGAGGTAGAGCCTGGCCTTTCCCAGCTCAGGAGAGAAGGGGGCAGAAGTACTTCGCCCTCCTGAGTGAAGCTCCAGGAGCAAAAGGCCAGGCAATGCCCTGCCCCACATTAAATATAGGATGCTGAGCTAACAAGGCTAGCTGGACTGATTAACCACTGACTATAAATTAGCTCAGCCCAGGCCATTCTGTTGCTGCGGCCAACAGCTCTCAGACTTTTCTGAAACCCTGGCTGACATCTCTGCTTTTCTGACTCTGTATTTTTGGATAATCTTTCCGACAATCCTCTCCCCTGGCTTTGGACTCTGCTCAGAGTTACTTCCTCTGTTCGAACCTCGGAGTCTTTGGCTCACACTTCTTTTTGTCACTCCATGTCAGCCATGGGATTGGGCTGGCTTTCTCCTTCAGGTCTAGCGGAGTATAGGTGTGCTCACTTGGACACTCACCAGACTTAAACAGGTCTCTCTTCAAGGTGCTGAACCTATTTGGGGGAAAGGGTAAGGCGCCTTGGACAGTTCCCTTTATATCTGGAACAGTGGTTCTCAAACTGTGGGGTGTGACCCTATGTGGGGCACAACAGTTGCTCAAGTGGGGGGGGCAAGAACAATCAGCCTGCGAGTACAGCAAATGTGGAAAAGAAGGGCAAGCCTTTGTGTGCGCATCATAGAGGATTGACTCGTCTCTGCAAAAGAGCAATACAAAGCATCGTCCGCTGTTATACTTTCTTCCAACCTCAGACATAGCAAAAATTTGCTTCCCTTTTTCAATGCTTTTCCCACTCATCTTCTTTGAACATTCTGTCATTGGTGCGGTGGGCACATTCCCCTTAGAAACCATGAGGCAGTTTCACAAGCGAAGAGAGGAGCTGGAGAAGGTGAGGACTCAACGCTAAGATGAAAGGCCCCTGCAGCTCATGGGGCCCATAAGAGAGAGGGAGGGAGAGAAAGGTATAGGATAGGACACGGGGGAGCACAATATTCTCAGGTAGATGTAAAGGCGGGTCACGGGGTAAAAAGTCTGAGAACCACTGGTCTAGAATAAAGCCCAGAGTGGAATGACTACATCCCAGAGATGGAAACAACTGGCCACTACTGGATCCAGCAAAACACTCTGCCTGAGATCCTCTATTGCGGTTGCATAATGAAAATGTCTGCATGCAGGCTTACCCGTCGCTTGTGCCACTCAGATCTTGTGTAGAACGGCAAGTGAATGCACAGACGCATACAAAGGCAAATGAATGACTGGACAAGCTACTTGGTGCGTAACTTAATGTCCAGCCAAACATGCCTCTCGATCTGCATCTCCCCCCCACAGTGGCACCTCGGGCACAATTCTTCCCTCATGCCCCCAAAGAGATTGTGGTTCACAGGTCAAAAACATAACTTTTCTGAGTTCCAACCTGATCAAGCAGGCTCGTCACAATGTCCCTGCTCCATCTTCCCCTTTCGACAATGAAGATACATGGTCTCT
This sequence comes from Cyclura pinguis, assembly GCA_030412105.1. NCBI lineage: Eukaryota > Metazoa > Chordata > Lepidosauria > Squamata > Iguanidae > Cyclura > Cyclura pinguis. The sequence goes on from CM059607.1 coordinate 1,657,110, forward strand.
CTTTAAGCCAATACAAACATGTCAGTCTTTACTGCTTGACTAGATAGCTCTAATTAGGTTCTTTTCATATGTGAAAAGTTCCTGTCGAGGGACTTTGGTGCAAAACACCCACCCAGGCTGTCACGGGAAGCGCTGAAGCAAAACTAACCAAGAAAAGGGAGACGATGGGGGGGAGGGAAATGCATACATTAAGCACTTGCGTGGGTCCATCAGCCTGGCATTGTGCCTTAATTTGGTTCAGTTTTTTCCACTGTAACTACATCTATTCCAAAAGTGCAGGGATGGCTTTTTGGTTCACACCACAGGCTCCACTGTGCAGCACGAGAGCTGGACTAAGGCTTGAAAACATTGGCTCTGTTGGCTATTTAGTTGACTATGCTTAACAAAGTAACCTCTCCTGGACTAACCCACATCCCCAAACCTGCTAGAAACGCCCATTCACCCATGCTGTGGTCATGGGTAGGATGGACCTCCTTCTCCCCATGAGGCTGACGTCCAGCAAAGTAGGTTCTAGGGGAAGTTACAATCTTCGCCATAGTCTCACACTTATGGCTAAGTAGCAATCGTCAATACGAAACAGTTCACTAGCATCCATAATTGTTTCGCATTCACAATTGCTACCTTGTCAGGATTGAGACATTATGGCCATGACCTTCCCAGTTGCCTGGGAAGAAGGAGGTCCCATTTGCCAGCAACTGGAGCATGGGTGAACAATGTCTCCATCAAGTTTTGGGGTTGGAGTGGAGAACCTTATGTCACTTATGTTGAGAGTGGCAACCTTTGCATGCTTAATTAACTGGCTAGTTAGTTTGCACGTTTATTGTAGGCATAGAGGGGACTGCCTAGAGTAAACTTCCTGTTGTTTGGTCAACACCCACTTCCTCTTGCTCCTACTCTTCCCCTTTTTGTTCTTCTGCTTCCCTGCAAGCATGTGCTCTTCAATCCTCCAGCAAGCATGCTTTCCTGTAAGCATGTGACTGCTTAACTTTTTCTTATCTTTCTTCAAGAATTTGAACCTTTGTAAACTATGCACAAGATCATGTGAGTAAATCCTTTTTACATACTTTTAACCAAACTATTTGTGTTTTATTTTGAGCTAGATTAAGAGTGAAGTGATAGAAGTGGGGCTGGTAATCTGTTCAACTTCCGTTTGTGCATTTACTAAATGCTCTGCTGGTTGGGAGACCTACCAATCTCTGAATCTTAATATTTCCCAACAACTTAATTAAGTACCCTTAATGAAGTAGCCAGTATAGAATCTGGGCATTATTTTTGGACTACACTTCCCAGCATCCTCACAATGACACATTTCAAATTTATTCCTGATGTTCTTCATTGCTATCCCATTCACGCTTATCTACATTCTAGTAAGCTTCAGGAGAGGTATAGCTATGACAGGAAGGAGAAATGAGGGCAATGCTCCCCAAATAAAGATTCTGCTCCCCCAAATGGAATTGTCCTTCAGTCCCCAAAATTCTTCTGGCATTGCAGACTGATCACACCTACTACTCACATCCGCTGTGCTGGGATTCCCTTAGTCACTTTGCCGCCCCTTTTCCTTGGGTGCGCAAACTGTATTTCTAAACCTAAACTTTTATGTTATCCTCCTGCTAAAAATTTGAGGACTAAAGGAAAATTTCATTGAGTGGAAGAATTTTTCCTGGGGGAGCAACACACTTGTTCCCCCCTACTTGGTCTGATCCAGGACTAACTACAGTGATTTGTTTTATGTGGGGACACCATCGTTGCCCCCTAATGTAATTCATGGAAAAACAATGACCCAGGAGTTGTCCCCAAAGAAACTTTTCCAAAGAAACTTTTTCCAAGCTCTCCCTCCACAGTTAACATCAGAGGAATTTTGAACATTAGATCATTGCTTTTAATTATTCCATCTATCGTTGTTGATGTTTGTAGTTTTAAGGATTTTTCTGTTTTCATGCTGCGGGGCTCACCGGAAATAATAAAATTGAAAAGGTTTATACCAAAATACAACAGAAGTGACTGAGAAAGAGAAAGGACAAAAGAAGAGAGGGAGGGAAGTCTCTTTTATTTATATCTCCTCTCCAAAGTGAAAAAACATCATTAGAGATAATTAGCGGTCTGATGAAAGTCTAAAATTTAACTTCACATTCAACATTGCAACTGGATATTCACATTTTGTAAATGAAGCCTGAAATCAAAAGTCAAAATTTAAACCCTGACTGGCATCCATTAGGCATCTTATGCATGCACAAATTCCCTTATGCATGCAGTTGGACTTTTTTGGCTCATGTGAAATGTCCATATTCAGCTAAAGGTTACAAATGCAAAGATATGCATGTGGTGCCATTGCACAATGCTGAGGAACGTGTGCTGTGCATTGCTCCTCATTGCTCATGGTGCACCGACTGCATGATTGCTCTTGGATATTATCTCAGTTTGTACCCTGCCTTTCCTCTAAGACTTAGACTCAAGGCAGCCTGCATAGTTGCAATGCTGCAATTCTGCCGTGAGGTGGCATAGTACAACTAATGCACCCTTCTGTATCTATATCTCTTTCATGAGGGACTCCAGCTCTCAAGTTCTTTTGCACCCACTAAGCAGATATTTCCTGCTTTAAGTTAAATAAATAGTGAGATTTACTTTTCCAATATGATCCAGTGTTGGCAGCTACTGAAGAAAAATATTTTGTGTTGAACAGCAGATAGAGAGCGAACATTCTGTAAAGACTGATATACCCAGAGAATATTTAGGATTAAAATTGGCAGGGAGATCAAGTGTGTGTGTTTGTGAGTGGGTGTATAAAGGGAGCTGGAGAAAAAAATAATAATTTCAGCTCAGTCTCTGTCCCAGAAAACAAAGAATGCTACCTGTTCTATGCAGCTTTCCACAGAATCAAATGCACCCATTCAAAGGTTGCCCTATTCATGGTCCTTTACTTCCAGTTTATGGAGGAAAAACAAGGTGTCGAGTAACATGCAGGAAAAAGAAACCAATTGGAAGCTGTAGGGAGAGCTGGAATGTGAAAGAGGAGTGGGTGGCAAGAAATTGCAATGGTGCAGAAATGCCCACCTCAGCCGAGGGCCTCCTAGATATGTTGAGACTATCCCTAGCTAGCATTGCCACTGGATATGCTTGTTGGGGATGGTGAGAGTGGTGCCATCACCTCCCTCGGCCTAGGCGCCAAAGTCCTATCTTTATGAGATTTTGTTCCCTGGCTTCCCATTGCAAAATGTTTCTCTCTCTTGGCACCTGCTTCCTTGCTACGGATTCAACATTTGAATGCCAGCTTATGAAAGCATTCCTTCTATGGAAACAATTAAGGCTAACCCCCATTGCTTGTCCCAAGATAAGAGCAGGCCCACTGAATCAATGGGTACTTGGTTTGCCTAAACGCCTGTGAATCTCATTAATCAAGGAGCCTACTCTAGCCAGGACTTAAAATGTTTGCTAAGAGACTGAGAGCTTTCAAATGATTCCTATTGCAAGGACATTTTTTGATAATTTCCAGCTCATTTTTAGAAAGAGTCTTCCTCTCCAGAGCCTTTGCCAGTCTGGCTACTGCACAGCCTGGTGTGTTCAGCACGGTCTGTTTGGAGCCAGTTGGACTCCATGACTGAAGGTAGGAGAACGTTCTGTTCCAGTCCAGCACTACCACAAGGCCTGGATGTAACAACCCTTCTAGTCAATCTGTTCCTTTCTCCCTGCTCTGTATTTAATGGAAACAATAAAGAGATCCACTGGTGGCCACCAGCATCTATACAGCTTCAGAAATTGAGGTGAAACTGACTCAGAACAAGGTCAGCCACAGATGGAGGGCATGTGAAAACGATACAGAGGTCTTAGTAAACCACAAGCTAAATATGAGCCAAGAGTGTGACGGAGCAGCCAAAAAAGCCAATGGAATTCTGAGCTGTATCAACAGGAGTAGAGCGTCCAGAGCGAGGGAAACAGCAGCTCCCCTCCACTGCGCGGGTGTGGAGACGCTCCCACAGCCCAGGGTCCTCTGGGTACGTTGAGTCCATCCCTCGCTAGCACTGCCACCAGATATGCGTGTTGGGGACGGTGGGAGTGGTTGATTCATTGCACTCACTCCAGTTGGGCCTTACCAATGAGATTTAGGTCAACCTTGCATTCAATTTGCAGCTCTTCTGAATTTTCACTGTGTATATTCCATTTTTTTTTCTTACTAGGAAAAACAAGTGGTTAGGGGAAAATCGGTTAACTGTGCTTTTTAACCGTGACTGGGTGGATCCCACTGCCTGAGGCTACCCTTGGAATCCTTAGCATGGGTGGTTGCCTTTAGGAAAACCTGGTTTGTTTGCTATTGAATTTGTATTTTTTTTTTTATGTGAGTCTGCTTGTAGTTTTCCAAGCTATTAAAGATTAATGCTTTGGACTGCTCAACACACATTTGCACACAGACACACACATGCAGAGCTGATGGTTTTCGTTGCCAAGGCTGGCTCCTTCTGAAGCTGGGCAGCTGCCTTCCACTCCAGGAACAATAAGGGAATCCAGTGTCACTAAGTCAAACTCCCCCCTTATTCCTACCCTCTGCCCTGTTCTTCCTCCCAGCTCCCACAGCCCGAAATCGCTTTGTGCCTGTCACCCGGGCCTTCCAGGGACTGTTTTCATGTCACTCCACTTGATTTGCTGAGGACGTCAATTTTTATTTAAAATGACCCATATGGAACATGTGTAACGGCGGCACTTGGTGGGCTGCCTGTAATGGGAAGTGACGCTGTCAAAGTTAGTAAATCACGCGAATTGACCCGACTGAGGAAAAATACAATAGCAACGGAAACGCCTGAAAAATCCACGGGAGAAACCCCCCAGTGCTCTATCGTCAGTCGCAGGGCAGGGGAACAATGCCAGTCATCCAGAAAGCAGGCAAAGAAATAGCCGCTAATCATAACAATCACGCACAGAAGTACCTCGAAGATCGAGAACGGAATAAATATCATGTTAAACGAAGGAAAAATTGCTGGCCATTTTATTTATATTGAAGATAATACCAGAACATTACAAAGCCAGAATGAGTTTTTAAAAACCCCAATCTTTTACTTTGTTAAAATGTGAGTGCACATGCTTACCAGTAACCTTTCTCTATTATTCTTGCTTTCATACTTTAATAGCCCACAGCTGGTTTTTACCTTTCCTGTCCGCATGACCCTGAAAGGCTTTGTTCCAGCAGCTCAGCCAAGCTGGGCTCACAAACATTATTGGAAGCAAAGTTCAAGTCAGTTGAATTGTTCCTGGCCAACCCCACAATTTCTTTCCCCGGCTAGAAATCCGGCATGGGAAGAAGAGGTAAGGTACCCATTCATAACAAGGGATGGAGAAAACATGTTTGAAAATATTTGTAAAATGACCAAACGGTGGTTTTATCAAGTGACGGGAAACCATGATGAGTAGAATGGGTGGGTGAGAATCTTCACCATTTTGGCACAGAAACCAGCATTCCTGCCCAGAGAACATGTTTCTTGCATGAAAAACAAACGTCCTGCAAACAAAACATTGTTGTGTAGAAAACGCTGTATTCCATGGAGAAATGTTTTCTGTGCAAAAACAATGTGTGTGTGTTCAAGACCTCCGGGTGCCAGAAATATTACACAAGTGGCAGAGTTCCGACACACGGCTTAAACAGACGAATTCTCCCCTTTCATACCACTTACCTAGACCTATCCATAATAACCTACCTAGCTTGGCTCCTGCAAATCAGCTAAATCATGCCGGTGGGTGGCTGTAGCATTTGTTCCGTCTCATCCTGGACTTGTATTCCCTGCATGAGGAGACTGCAGGAATTGCTAAGTGGCTTTCTGTGAGCCCCAGGTATTCCTCATAATAGGCAATCTTCATAACCTGACACTCACCATTTCCTGATGTATCTATCCGGATGCTTCTGAGTGGCATTTCCTCAGTGGAGTGTTCTCCGCTATCTTCATTCCCTTTGCAATTTTCTTCTTTGCCCTTGCCGGAGCTCATAACATCTTTTTACTTTTCATATCTCAACTGACCCAATGGAGATAAATGTCATCCCATACAGAGAAATATCTGAGGCGGATATGAATTTTCATGACCCCTCTTTTCAAACGGACGAGATTGACAGACAAGCACTTTAGGAGGAGGTGAAAGACTTAATTCCCCAAACAAAGGGAAGAGACATTTACATCCCTCCGGCCACTCAGATCTCAAGCACATGCCCGGGTGAGAAACGCTTCATCGTATCCGGCGGCACATAGGAGGGAAACTTATCAACTAAGAAAAAGAAAAAGAGAGATATGAAGTCAGGGCAGGGGAAAGCTTTCAGGACAGCACACCCGGCCGTTCTTTCGCTCAGCCCTCAGCGGGGTTCATGGGAATGGATGAGGACTTCTGTGTGAATTGTGCCTTTTGTGCAGCTCTTAGAAGACCTTTCTGGTGGCTGCTTTCTGGCTCAGGAACTCCCTGCCAGAGAAAACTAGGGTCCCCCTCGTTGTCCTTCTGCCAGCAGGTCAAGACCTTTTTATCCCAGCAGGCCTTTTGCAACTGAGTACCTGTTACGCAAGGAGCATTTAATCGTAGACGCGAAGAGCTTGGATTTATTGGCTGGAATCCCGTTGGTGACACGCACAGACATAACGTCAAATTATGTGTGCCAGAGTATACGGTCTTGCAGACGAAGGGATTCAGCACTTCTCCCACAGGGCCATTGCGCTGGTAGCGGAACATGGGAGTCAGCAGGCAGCATCTGGCTGTGTTTCAGCAGCTGGGCATTGAACAAAGAGGACAGCCTCTTGCACTTCCAAGTTGGTCTCTGGAGAAAAGTGCTGGGTGGCATTCTGTTAGCGACTTAGGTTTGCACAGGTCCAACATACAGCTGCATGAATTTGCACGTGTGGTTGCCACACTTAAAATTCTGAAGCCAAGATCTGAGACACTTTTAGTGCAGATGAAGATAAAGTAGCACAGTCATGCTGTGTCCCACAGTTGCACAACAGGGCTTCATGCAGAGGCCAATAAGATCCCCGTTGCCCGGCTCAAAGTGTGGGAGAGTTGTGCAGGTGTGCACGTCGAACAACGGGCTGCCCTCGGCACTGCACTTATGCAGTCTCTGAAAAAGCACACCTATTAACGCAACGATGCTTACACTGAACAAGGGATGGGCAACCACATAGGGGTCAATGACTAATCCCACCGCAGAGACCTTTTTGTGCACTTCAACCCCCACAGCAAGCCCCAGTACCTCCATTTTCCTCTGTACTCCCTCTCAAAATGGAGGCAGGAAGTGACATCGCATCCCTTCCTCTTGCCATTTTGAGAGGGACTGCAGAGGAAAATGGAGGTATTTGGGGGTGGTACATGGTACTGGACCATTTGTGGGAATGTGGTGGGGGCATTTTTGCATGTCTTCACACATGGAGGGGGTTACTTAAGCATTAATTTAAAATGAGGGTTGGGGGGGAATCGGCGAGGGCCACATAGATGGGGCCCAGAGACAGCAGGTAGCTCAGGGGCCACATCATGTCCACCCTTGCACCAAAGCAATGCCTCAGCGTGATTCCTGCCTGAGCCACATCCCTAAGAAACGTTGGTGACATCACTTCTCTCAGTGTGGATGCTGAAGGAAAACAACAAGTGCATCGTCTCCGTTACGTTTTTGCTCCATTCCATTTCCTTTCCTTTCATTTCAAAGGCTGCTACGTTACAAGTTTCCAGGTGGATTGCAGTTCTTATACTCAGCCCATTAAAACCCCCTGAACCAAACCTAGCCCCAAAGTGACCATCAAGGGCTACCTGTAAAAATGTGGTAGGATATCTTTCATGGATCACATCATACCAGAATGAATTAGGCTTCATGCTCTTCCGCAGAATGTTAAGCATAACAAATTAGGAAGTCAGGAGACCTGCTAATAAATCCAAAAGACATCACGCTACATCTAGTTTGTAAGAGATATGCATCTCGGGGAAAACAGAAAGCATATCCAAGGGGAAATTGGGGCAGTGTTTCTTCTGAGACCATGTTCTCCCGGGAAAAGTAAGGAGAGGCTCAGCCATTGTCTTTCTACAAAAATAGACGGTCATTAATACCATCGGTGACAACATGCATCACCGTCACATTCGCAGCCAGGTAGAAGAAGCCCCGCTTGGCTCCTCTGGGAAGTGGATCACGTGGTCCAGGCCACCGAAAGCATTCTTTATTCACTTTGAAAGCAGCCTATTTATTTCAAGTGCCAGCAGAAGCCGTGTTTGCTGCATCGCTTATTAATAAACAGGGCCTGTTAATAGAACGGTGGAGCACAGAGGCCACTGCAAGTGCTACAATTTAACAAACATGTAATGACCACGGGGAGCAGAGCTCTTGGCACAACGCGGAAAGAACGCTTACTCTCCCCCCATTGTTGGGCTCACGGTCAATGTTCAGTGGAAGGACAGGGAGCAAGGAGAAAGGCAGGCAACTTTCATTTCATTTTAGAAATTATCAACATTTTAAAATGACAGAATCCCATGAAAATAAAATAGTAATATGCAAGTAGAGAACCAGCCATGTGAGAGGGGGCTCTTATTGTCCCAGAGGAGCTGTAAATCACTGGCGGTGCATTTGGATGGTTTTAGATGAAAGCTGCAGGTGACAACCAGTGGTGTCCTATTGTTTTCTCATATGGATTTTGGAATCATGGGATCATAGAGTTGGAAGACACCTCAAGGGGTCACCCAGTCCAACCCCCTTCTGCCGTGCAGAAATACGCCCTCAAAGCACTCCCAACAGATGGGCATCCAGCCTCTGTTTCAGAACCTCCAAAGCAGGAGACTCCAACGCATTCTGAAGAAGTATGTTCCATGTCTGAATGGCTCCTACTGCCAGAAAGCTCTTAACATTTAGCTGATGTCCCCTTTCTTATAATGACGTGTAGTTAGAGCAGCAGGGGGGCAAGTACAGACTCTTCTCTCTGCTACATGCGATTAGCAAAGTTTTTGCATATTTCTGGTTATATTTTTATTCTCGTTTTACAATCCCCTGCCATGAAACAGAAGACGTTGAGGGGGGAATGCTAGTCATTTTGCTCTTGTTTGGTCATGGTAGTTGAGATTAAGGCCAGGAAACCATGTAGCCCAACGAGGAGTGGCTTAGGGAGCTGGGTATGTTTGGCCTGGAGAAGAGAAGGTGAAGAGGTGACATGATAGCTATGTTTAAATATTTGAAAGGCTGTCATATCGAAGAGGGAACGGACTTGTTTTCCGCTGCTCCAGAGACTAGGACACTATGAAGCAGTGGCTTTAAATTTCAGGAAAAGAGGTACCATCTAAACGTTAGGAAGACCTTCCTGATGGTAAGGGCAGTTTGATAATGGAATATGCTGCTGTTTGGGAGTGTGGTGGAGTCTCCTTCTTTGGAGGTTTTTAAACAGGAATGCTCTAATGGTATATTCCTGCATGGCAGAATGGGGTTGGACTTGATGGCTCTTCTTGTATCTTCCAGCTGTATGATTTTTTTCCCCGTCAGTTTGTCTCACCTGGTTTCTTTGAGAATGAGAAGCTTTGCATTCCCTCCCCACTTCCATCCTTGCTATGAATGCACACAGGGAGATCTCTAATATATTGGTTTCTCTTTGGAAATGCACCTACGCGCATCTATCAGTCAAAGCAAAATTCCACATCTGGGGAGAAACAGAGGTCAGGTGAACCACTTGCTTGTTTAGCCTTAAGGAAGCCTCTCTCGGATGGTATCAAAAATTCACAAGGGACCATTTTTTATTGGAAAGAAGGAGCTCCATTTCAGCACGACTTTTCCCACTTAATGGCAGACTGAGAGGGCATTGTGCCAATCCTCTCCCCACGCAGACGCACTGCCAAAGTGGTGCCTACATTTTTGCAAGCTCCTTCTTCAAGGTTAATTGGTGCTAACGAGCAAACAGAGAAATCAAGCTGCTCACGGAGATTCCTCAAACTTCAGAGCTGGAATTCAGGGTGCCTCAATCATAACGCAAAGCGGGAGAGCCTCACATTATACCTCAGGAAGCTTAGTGCGTGGCATCAGAAAAATAAACATTTCTGGAGAACCACGGTAATGAAGGTGGTGATCTCTTTCACTGGCCGTCATGTTTTTGCTCCATTGAAAACTCGGGGATAAGCAAAGCGCTTGCGTATATGTCACTTATCTCCACTCGTGATCCCCACAGACTAGTTTCTGGATTAGAAGAAAGAGACATGTTGCTACATGGGATGTTACACCTCTGATCCACGGCACCTATTCAGTCTTTCCTTTGCAGATGCTCCTTATCAGTGGGAAAGCAGACGCGCCTGGCTGGCACTAATTATCTCTTCAGCAGCACGGAGGGCGCCTATTATGATGCCAGACAGAAAAGGGACAAGACAAGGGTGCCCTTTGTGTGTTATCCAAGCCCTGTGGGAGCTGTTTCTCTGCAAGAGGGGAAACTCGGAGAATTTGATCTTTGTGGATTCTGATAAGAAGAGACCGGAGCCGCCACTCGTAGGCCTAATGGGAGGATCGGAACGGGCATGGCAAAACCCAAGACACGCCAAGTGGAACAGAGTGGCAGAACACCTTCCACGTTACAAGAGCCGCTAGGCGAAGTTGGTGGTCGCAATTTCAGCCCTGTGGGTCCTTGTTTTATAAAACCTTCCTCAAGAGCAATGGGGAAGGGGAATTCGCAAGCGTAGCTCAACAGCTGGCATGGTTTAGGGCACTGGTTCTGAGCCTTTTTTTCACTGGTGACCCACTGCAAATATAATTTTTTTGCCAGGGACCCCTAAGACTTAACTCAAGATTTAAATATTTAAATTTAGATTTAAATACCCAAGTATGTCTTTGAATTTTCAAATATTTATTTATTAAGGGCTTCTGGAGACGAGGATTCAAATCTCCGCTCAGACACTGGGCTTTGGGTAAGTCACATTCTCTCAGCCCCAGGGCATGGTGAAGGCTCTCTGAACAAATCTTCTGCGATTCAAAGTGACTTGAAGGCACATAACAGCTGTGTGCGCATCCCCAAATCGCTCCCTCGTTTGCAAACGAGGCAGCAGTATTGGCACCCTCACCCTCCATTGCCGCATCCCTGTTGCTGCTGCTTCTATTGGCGTCCGGCTGCAGGGCTTTGCAGACCCCTTGCAAAGGCTCCAAGGACCCCCAGGGGTCCCCGGACCCCAGGTTAAGAACCATTGGCTTGAGAGCAGGAGTGAGCTAGTGTGGGGGGAGACAGTCTGCTGCCTTGTCCCTGTCATTCTAATTTTAGGCTTTCCCATGAGTACCATAAAGGCAGAAGATCCCATCTGGTCTTGGAAGCTAAGCCCTGGTTAGTACTTGGATGGGAGACCTCCCAACAAATACCAGGTGCTGTAGGCTATAATTCAAAGGGAAGAACTGCCAAAAAGCATCTCTGAGTATTCGTTGCCTAAGAAAACTCCACAAAATTCACAGCAAACCCCTTCTGAACAAATCTTACCAAGAAAACCCTGTGATCAGTTTGCCTTAGGCTCACCATAAGCTAGAAACAACTCAAAGGCACACCACAACAATTTACCAAGTTCATTTTCCTTCTTCAATTTTTTTTGCTGTTGACTTCCCAAATTGATTTCTTAAAAAGATATCTTTTATAAGCACAAGTTCCAGGGATGAAAGCTTAGCAGGAAGTAGCATCTATTTCTCGAACAGACGGAGGCGTTGATGTATCCTACGGACAGGGACTGCTACCTACTTGGACCAGGTGCCATCAGGTAGGATGGGTATCGGGGAGACCCCTGCTCAGCGCAACGAGGAACCGGTGATCAAATTGCAAGACGAGCCCCGTCATCACGGACCTTGGAAGTGGGAGCATGGCGGTTGTCCTAGCAACAGCCCCATCCCACCAGTTCCACAGCAGTCCCTCTTTTGAGTTAACACACGGAATGAGAGCCTCTCTGCCATCGCCTCCCCACATGGGCGAAAGCACACACCAGTGCATTAAGGATATAAAGAAGCACGAAGTAGATAAGGTAGGAAAATCACCGTGCACCTGATTCTTTGCCGTGGGCAATTTATTTTAGATGAAACTGAAATGCAGCTAGGGGGATGCAGTTCATTTCAAAGCACGGGGGCTCTCCCTCTGCTCTGGCTCCAGATTGCCATGATCTGGCACACACACATACACACTTGCACCAACAACAGTGGGTATTCCAGGTGGGGTCCAACCAAAGCAGAATAGAGTGGTCGTGTGGTTGTGCCAGCTCTCAGGACGCAGCCTGCATACTCTCCAACGTTTTGCAGAGGAAAACTGGCACATGCATGACCCAACAGCATCAGAGTGTGGTGAAGACAGCAAATGTTATTAATGAGGGAGAACCGTCAACCAAGGAGAGGCTGCAGGAGTTTGCTTTTGCTGACACAACTGGGAAGACGCCACTCCTTTCCCCACCCCAACTGGGTAAACGTAGTACAAACACTTCTGGACTTTGAACTTGGTTTGCGCCAATAGAAGTGAGCTGAGGACAAAGGGGGAAAGCAGGAGGAGAGAGAGAAAAGGGGACATTGTAAAGGCAGATGAAAAAAGTGGGACGGCAGAGGATTATTGGGAATGTCCCTGACAAATCGAGACAGTTGGAGTATGTGAGCACATCCTTGCTAAACTGCCCCACCAAATGCTCAGTTGAGGGGGACAAGAAATCAGAGAGACTGGGTTGGGTGGAGGTTGGACCAACCCTCAAATTCTGTTTGAGTATCAGCGACAAGGAGAGCAAGAAAAGGAACTGAAGAAGTTTCTCCTTATCAGGGTTTTCAGACACTCCAAAAACTCCCCCCACCCCTGAGCATTCAAACGCTTTTCCCATCCCTTCTAGGCACCAAAGCTTCAGGCAGCGGGAAAATAACAGGGAATGAGCCGCACAAGGAGAAATGGGAAAGAGAAGCCGTTCCAATGTCTTTACCCCCCATTTCTCTGTTTATTTTGCTGTAATTTGTAAATCGTGTTGCGGCAACATCCCACCCAAATAACCAGGCTCTTTGTTCAGATGATTTGTACTTTTTCCGTGGCAAATCAAATGTCGAGCGGCTCCATGCAAGGATAATTCTGTTCTAATTTTGATCAAATTAGGCTGCTTTTAAAAGTGTTTTATGGGAAACTCTCTCTCTCCCCTTGCTAAGCCAATTGAGTAAATTGCATAATTACTATGTTTTGCTAAAAATGTGGGTTTTATACTAATTGTATTACAGATTCAGTTCTTTGGAGCCCTGCCACTGTACATGTTAGATTATGGCTCCCTAAGGAGCTGAATCACTTGGCACCTGATTGCACTCATTATTGCTGAACTCCAAAGCTGTATCACAGCAAAAAATTTCAAATACTTAGCATCCCTGTTCTTTTCAGGGGGAGAAAAAAAAAGGATAACATTTGCGTAAGAAATTTGCCCTGCCAGGCATGGACACTGGACTGAAGAGGGGTGAGCCATCGTTGTTATAGGCACGTCATTACGCCCAGTTTAGGACTGGGTCAAATTTGTGCTCATTTTAGGATGAAGCCAACAAGTGAAGGGGAATAACGCAAGTCATACAAATGCAGTCGTATTTCCCCATCAACTTAAACTCCACTCATCTCCCTGCTGCCGAAGATCGTCATATCCAGGAAAAGTCTCAGATTTTGGCTTTGGAAGTGTGTAGGGGGAGAGAATTCTGCAACTTGAAGGCAGCCAGTTGCAGAATTTTTTGCCGAATTTGGCACAAGACCACAGTGGTGTACTAGTATATTTGGAAATGGAGGCTCATATGGCATCCCATTGGACCTAAATACCCTAAAAGCATCAGATCCTGTCTGACTTTGGAAGCCAAGCAGGGTCATATCTTTTGGAGGGATAAATCTGGCACCACGGGACGACTCCTGTAAAACCTGGAGCAGACTCAGCCACCCCACTGACCCTGAAGCCGCCACCTGCCATCATTGCCTACATGCTGATTCAACACCCAAAGCAAAAACAGTTGTATGCAAAGGCATAGTGCAAAAAAAAAAAACCCCAAAAACCAAAAACCTCCACATTTTATTCTAAGCAAGGCCATCTGTGTTTCACGGTATTCTTGGGAAGTGTTCTTCTCAGTCGGAGCACTCTCATATTTTACAGAATGTTCCAATGTCTCCCCTCTCTCCTTGAATTAAGTTCATCCCTGCTGCTCCCTTCCCATTGGACAGTCCATTCTTCCTCCAGACTCCTCCATCCCTTTTCCCCTGCAGACCTTGGAAAAGTTACCTGGTTTGACTGAAACTCCCCAGGTGTACCAGCTGGGGGATCTGGAGACTTATGGACTATGATAACTATTGGCTGCCAGTTTGCTTCTGGTATGAATTCAAGGTACTGGTGTTGACATTTAGATGCCTGAATGCCTAAATGTCAATATCTGAAGGATACTTGGGCAGATATATATCAGAAGAAACATACCCACCCTCCCTAAATACCCTAAAGGTACCAGATCCCATCTGACCTTGGAAGCTAAGCAGGGTCAGCCCTGGTTAGTACTTGGATGAGAGACAGCCAATGAATACCGGACGCCGTAAGCTATGTATAAGGCCTGGAAATCCTGAAGCCCTATCAGGAGCGACTGAGGGAGCTGGAGATGTCTAGCCTGTGGAAGAGAAGGTTAAGAGGGGACATGAAAGCCACGCCTAAATATTTGAAGGGATGTCATACGAAGAATGGAGCCAGCCTGTGTTCTGCTGCTCCAGAGACCAGGAGATGATGCAAGAATGGCTTCATACTACAGGAATAGAGATTGCATCTAAACATTAGGAAGAACTTCTTGAGGATAAGAACAGTTCAACAATACTGCCTCATTGGAGTGTGGTGGAGTCTCTTCCTTCTTTGGAGGCTTTTAAACAGAGGTTAGACGGCCATCTGTCAAAGGGAATATTTTGATGGTGTCTTCCTGCATGACAGAAGGGGGTTGGACATGATGGCCCCTGGGGTCTCTTCCAGCTCTATGATTCTGTGATTGTATGACCCAGTGCCTTGGCCCCGTGCCTTAACGGTGAGCTTGGTGTACCTTTCCTCCTTAGAATCACTGAAGCCATTTCCACACTAGGCTGTTCTAGCGCTATTATTCCACTTGCAGCATCGTGTGGAATTCTGGGGTTTGCAGTTTCGGGAGGGGCCGGCTGGCCCCTCCCGAAACTGCAAACCCCAGGATTCCATAGGATGTTGTAAGTGGAATAATAACGCTAGAACAGTCTAGTGTGGAAATGGCCTGAATCATAGAGTCCAAAAGGACCACAAGATAACTCATTCACACCTGAGAGATGCTCACCCAACTTTTGCTTAAAAACCTTCAAAGAAGGAAAATCCACCAAGCTTGTTCCTGAGGCTTAAGTGGAATCTTGTAATTCGAACCCACTGGGGAGCAACAGCAAACAAGCTTGCTTCATCTCCTATGTGATATTTAAAGATGGCTATCATGCCACCTCTCAGTCTTTTCTTCTCCAAGCCAACCATACCCAGCTCTCTAAACGATTTTCACATTCCCAGAAAGGAAATTCAAGAGCCCAGATATGGGGATATGGGGAGCTGATGGGTATCAACGACAGACCCAGACATCTAGAGAGTTAATCTGGCTGGCTGTAGCACGGAACAGAGTTTTATGCCTAAATGGACCACCACCTTGAAATGTATTCCACCTCTCTTTATTTACTGCGGTATTCAAAACAGGCCTTCATAACCGTGAGTGTTCCACAGATGCTGACATAAAGTGCCGCTCTTGAAATGAATCTTCAGCAGAGGAGCCAACAGGAAAAAAAAAATGGATGAGATGTTATGAGACTCAGCCTGTAAAACTTTTCTCCATCCTAAGAAAATATAACTTTTCCAACCAGTCACTTCCATATAATAAAATATTCACAACTATGCCCTCTCCAGACCATAAATAACATGCCGTGTTCGTGGAGTGATGAGTTTTGCAAAGCAAAGAGCAAAGAGGGGAGGAAGAGAAAGCCAGGATCCAAAACATGATGATAGGTGAGCATTTTCCATTGGTCATTTCCCTGAATGCAGAAAATAAATCGAAGGAGGGGGGAAAAAGGAAACAAAGATTGAAATCTGAAAACTGTGCACATATAGATTATCTGGAGCGTTTAGATTTCTGCAGAATTGCTCCACAGAGTTTTCATTACCAATACAGTCTGGCTATATTGGGTGTCCAACGGAAAAAAATTCATTCTTGCTGAGAGTCTACATTGGGGTTGCATAGCATAAATCTTTGCATATGGAACTATGCATTGATTGTGCTACACCACCCTCGTGCTGAGTGGCAACATTACACAACCAAAGGATCAAGTGAATGCACGGGTGAAAGCACAACACAACAATCCACTGTGCATCTGCAAGCTAGCATTGCATGCAAAACTCCCCTTTCACAATTCTAAACAGAATGAGGATAATCCACATTGGACTAAAAAGGCCTAACCACTTGCATAGGAGAAATTAAGCATGCGTCCGTGAGTTTTGTGGACACTACAGGCTACCAAAAAGACAATTCCAGCTCAGTCCCTCCAAGATTCCAAGAGCTTAGTCTGTCCCAGGCGACCTACAAGAACCACTGATCCCCCCTCTACTCTCTTGGCACTCCTTTGTAGGAAGTGCCATTTTCCCACCCAGGCACCCCAGTGGAGAAATCAGAGGGGGCCGGTGCTTCTTTTAATTTCTCCCAGAACGGACTAAGGTATCACCTTTTGCCAGCCTACTCAGAGAAGGGGATGGTACAATATTTACATTGACCTGTGGATAAGTCAACCCACATTTTAAGTTCTATTTTTTTTTTACTAAAATGTTTAGACTTATACATGAGTGTGTATATGTATATGTATGTATGTATATATATAGAAAAAGAGAGAGAGAGAGAGACAGAGACAGAGAGAGAGAGAGAGAGAGAGAGAAGACCCCTACAGCCCACTCTGTAGTTCAAAGGAACAGAAAATTCCTTTCCTTGGGCAAGGAACAGTATATTCTTGCATTAAAAACACACACATACACAGAAAATGTGTTTTCTGTGCAGACAACGGCTGACGTCCTGTTCCCTATTTATGATGTTGTAAGCTAGACTTATGGCCTCGTAAGTTTTGGTATTCGCATTTATGATCGTGGCACCATTTGTAATATGGATTGCAAATACTCCCTAAAACCCATCTTAAAAGCCAGGTGGCTGCATCAATTGAAGGAGTTCTGTGGTGGTTTTGGTGAGCAGGGTGCTGAAGGACAACGCATCCAGCCCACTCCTGCCAGCAAGCTGGGAAAAACCAGCAGTTCCTACCTGCCCTGCCACTGCTCGTCTCACTATGGCTTGCAAGGGTGTCATCTCTCAGACCCTGTGCGCCAGTTCCATGGCAGAACGCCTTCACTTGATGCGGTTGTCTGGTTTTTAAGATGGGTTTTACCGGGCTGGACTGGGAGAGGGGTCATAGCTACACCATTGTAGCTACATCTTCCATGCGGGATCTCAGCTAATGCGTAGATCCCTGCAGAAAAATACCTCCTGAAATAGAAATGGCAATTCAAGAGTGGTGCAGAACATTTTGTGGTCTGTTCCAGCAGAAAGCCACTGTGGGAATTAGTTGTTCTAGGCTGCACGGAGGAAGAACATACATATTTGCAGCCCTAATGGATTCCCACTGGCCCCTGCTGCTCAAAGGAACGGAGAATTTGCCTCCTTGGGGTTTCTCCTGGCCTTCTGAGCCCAGGTTGGTTTGCTGCCTCACCCTCTCCTGACAGCAAAATGTGGGCGGATCTTCTCAGCATCATTCAGGCGACACGGGCCTGGCTCTCACTGCCTGTGCCGATGCCGTATTCCCTCCTCGCCTCTTACTGCCACCTGAAAATGGAGTGTTTCTGCTGCCGAGTCAGGATCCAGCAAGACGGGGCAAAGGAGAGAGCGGCCCATCACTCCAGCTCGTTGCTTTAATGAGCAGCCCTCGGGTCCAAAGGGAACTCTCCCGAGGAAACGCTCTCACGGAAAATGCATCCCAACCCTGACTCCGGAAAATTTATGGCTATGGTAACCGCACTGTGCTTGGGTAGCCTTTTTAATCCTAAATGGGCGTGAATAATTTAAGATTATGTATAACCTATAGCAATGTGACTCGTAAGAGAATCATATTTCCTTGTTTATGGCATGATAGCAAATAATAGAGGCTCTCTCTCCCTCCCTCTCCCCCTTCCTCTCCGGTTTCTCTCTCTGTTTTAACTGCTGCAACAAAAAAGGTGGGGAGGCAGGATGTCTTCCACTTGCACAAGGAATGTCTTTGCAACAAAGAAGGGGCAGTTCCTATCTCTCAGGTCCATAAGGGGATGAATCCACACCAGGTTTTATCTGGACCTTAAAAGTATTATCCAACTGCTGAATTGATTTGGGGTACGATTCAGCACTGTGGATAATCACTTTAAAGTTCACACTAAAACCCAGAACAGACTAACAGCTTCATTGGCATGAGAACACTAGCCCCCAGTGCAACAAGGTGGATTTACTTCCACCTCTTTAGTGGGCCTTTTTGGAAGGAAGGGTTTTGGACTCCAGCTTCCTGCGCCCTGGAAGGGTTTTCCTGTTTACATTTTTGGCCCGTCTAATAAGTCTAGAAGGATATAATCCTTTCCGTAACTGCACCGGTCTATTGTTATGCGGTCTTCTTTACAGAAAGCATGCACGTGGCTGCAACCCCTAGCAACTGCATGGAAGGTCCTCAAGAAGGAACCTGTCGCGGCTCAGCAAAGCACTGGCCTCAGTCATTTTCCGATAGAGTTCGCCATGATTTTCTGGTGGCATACTTCTGTCTTTTTGGGATGGTGAAGTCAGAAGAAGACTTCACCATCCAAAATAGATTTGTTGCTGGTATGTCTTTTGGGAGAGGGATTCCTTGCCTTGGAGGTTACAACATGGGCCATTTCCGCACTAGACTGTTAATAGCGCGATGATTCCGCTTTCAACCTCCTATGGAATCCTGGGGTTTGCAGTTTCGGGAGGGGCCGGCCGGCCCCTCCCGAAACTGCAAACCCCAGGATTCCATAGGAGGTTGAAAGCGGAATCATTGCGCTATTAACAGTCTAGTGCGGAAATGGCCCTGGTCAAGCTGGAATGCGTCGAGGGGAGGTCAATCAAAATAGCAGAAGGCCTGGAAATCACAAAGCCCTGTGAGAAGCAGCTGAGGGAGCTGGGGTGGTTTAGCCTGAGAGAAGAGAAAATTAAAAGAGGACATGATGGAGGAAACACCGAAACAGACCTGATCGCTAACAGCATCACCTGGACTGCAGACCGAGCAAAAAATGCACAGCTTAGCTGCTCCCAGTTTTTTCCACGTTGGCAAAATACATTACAATTTGGTCTAAATAACTTCTGTTTTTGCTTCTGTACTCTAGCTTTATGCAAAGTGATATCTTCTTTCTTTGGTGATGCACTGCTTCCTTTCTGCTGCTGGGCAAGGGACTTCACTAGAACTGGAGCCTGGATTCAGCCCAAAACCGGGGCCTGAATTATATTGTTATCCCGTGCAGAGTAGACCCATAGGATCCATGGGTTTACCCATGCATTGATCCATCATTCAACGTTTGATTCAGCTACTCTCTAGGTGAGATTGATTAAAAAGATTCAGACCTGGGGGTTCCCTATCCTACTTCCCCGGAGTAAACTCAGCAAGGTTTAGCGAGGCACGAAGAAATACAAAAGAAACACTTCCAGGTCCAAAGCTAAGACTTCCTGGCAGCTGTCACGGGCAGATTTTGCACAGACAACCATTTTTTAAAACAAATGGCAAAGATATATCGACCATTTAAAAAGGCTGAATTCAGGACAGGACAAAGTTAGCTGATTTCGATTTTTCGCTAACATTTTTGCCAAAGCTGAAAAGCAACCCTCTCACCCCACTTTTCCTATTATTTTCCAGTATGTGCAGTGGAAAGATTTGCCAGTGGGCTAAAACTGCCGTCACGGATGGGACGACGATAGCTATGCGGTGTCACGATGACCCTCTCTCCGGCAGATGATTGCCGACTGGTTAAGACAGTCAGGAAGGAGGAGGCAGAAAACAGTCCTGAAAGAGACGCCGTTGTCACCACCAGAGAAGACAAAGGCAAGGCAAGAGGGCAGGATGTCCCCACAACGCCTCTTTCTCTAGGGCAGGCCTGGGAAAGTACGCTGGGGGTCCCGCGCACCCCAGATTAAACAGGGACGGTTCCCCACCTTTGTCTCTCTCTCTGAGGGACTGAAGCTCCTTGGCATTTTGGTGGTTCACCTGTACCTATTTGGAATCCGCCACCATTCACCTTCTGGACCCTTGAGCATCTAATTCATGAACAATGGTGTCACCATAAGAGGGAGGCTAACACTCCCCCTTAAGACCCTTGTAGCTAATGGAATTTCAGGACATTTTGTTATTGGAGAATAAATATGTGGCTTTGTAATCTTTTAGGCTATTCATATACCCCTCTAATATATGCAATGAGATTTTTATAAAATGCTGCATAGATGGTACATGACTCCAGAAAGATTGCCAAAAAATAACTAAAAACGGGAACGCAAAGTGTTGGAAACGTGATGAAAAGGTGGTGTCGGGGTTTCCCTCCATTACGGGTGTGGGAAGATATTGCAGATGGGACATGTAGTAGTTTGATGCTGTTAACATGTAGTTTACATAGTCAGCCTGCTTACTTCTGTGTGTTTGAATCAGTTCTTGGCAGGTGGGGTCTTTTCTTCATAGGTGGTGGACTTGCAGGATAGCAAAAAAAAATTTGGAAGGGGATACATGATGAAATTCAAAGAATTTGTAAATTGAATTTTGAAATGAAACCGGACTTTTACTTGTTAAATATGTTAGGGCAACAAAGGGAAATAAGACGTCATCAGAAGATATTATTATATTTAATAACTGCTGTAAGGTTGACATATGCGCAATACTGGAAAGAAAGGAGATATATTGATATAGAAGAATGGAAGTTAAAAGTTCTGGATATGGTAGAGACAGAAAAACTATGTTCTTTGAAAAATAAACCTATCCAGAACTTTGAAAGAGAACGGAGAGAAGTTTTGGATTGGCTAAAGATATAAATATATAAGAAATGAAGAAAGAAATAATGTAAGCGTTTTCTTCTTTGTTAAACAGAAACTATGTTTGTATGTAATGGAAATAAGTAGATTCAACTGGAAAATTTAAGCTTGGAAGTGGAAGGATTTTTTTTATTTTTAAAATTAAATTTTTAATAAAAATATTATGAAAAATAATAATACAGGCAACGAGAGCCAGCATGGTTTGAACATTGGACTACAATCCTGCAGACCAGGGTCCAATTCCCACTCAGCCATGGAAACCCACTGGGTGACCTTGGGGATGTCACACACTCTCAGCCCCAGAAAACCCCATGATAGGCTGCCATAAGTCAGAAACGACTTTAACTTAGGGTTGCCACAAGTCAGAAACGACTTGAAGGCACACAACAGCAACAAAAATATATGCAATACCTGGGGGAAGATTATCAAACAAACTTATATGGTTCAGGCACATTCACTCACATATGTAAAATAACTCACACACACACACACGCACTAATCTGTGAAAGATTAGGAATCTACGCGTCTTCAAACAAGGCAAGTACTTAACAGCATGGCATACCAGTTGTGGAGTGCGATCAAATACTCTCGGTTCTCAAAGACAGAAAATGCATTGAATATTGCACGAAGATACGAGATTAAAATTACAGCCTGAATCCCAGTTAGAGCGCACCAGCTGAATCAGCAGGACTTACCAATGCACAGGCTTACCAGGCAACAACTGATCTGAGAGGTCTACTCTAGTGAGCACTGAACAACAAGAGCCAGGCCTGGTGACACAGATTTGGGAGGTGGGTTTTGTTTCACTTCCACGTACCCAAAGACTAGGCTAACACTTCCCCCCTCCCCAAATAATTTTATTAACCTTATGATCTGTACACTGTACAAACCAAGTAAGTAGCAATACATCAATGACAAAAAATGATATTGGGGCTGGGACGCTGTGGGTTAGTCCCGGCCAGTGTAGACCCAGTGAATCAACAGTTGAATGGCGAGTTAACAAATCAGTACATCCAATTAATTCAACGATGCCACCCTAGTCAGGACCAATAATGGTAATGAAGCCCAGGTCAACAAGAAGCTGCATTAAGGAGGTCAGTCAATGGTACGACTTCATTTAATCAGTTAGAACTCTCTTTTTTTTTTTCCTGCTTCAGAATTAGGAATAGGTGAGCTATGGGGCCAAGCTGAAGAGCAGAAACCAATTTCTGATGCAATCTCTCATCTTCTTTTGGCATCAGCTTGGAAACAAAGGCCAGCTCATCCACGGAATGCTGAACACCGCATCCGCAATGATTAGCTGTCTATCACACGACTCAATTAATCCTGGAACACCCTTTTCTTTCCTATTCCTCTTGGACCGGGGTCTGAGATCTTATCGATCTGCTGAGCATTTTGATATCTACGCATATCGAGGCTCAGAAGGCTTCCAAGTGGCAGCTGCAAAATTCAAAAGAACAGTTCTATCAGTGCAGGACAGTCAAAACTTTCTCCGTGAGCGAAGCTGCATGGGCAGCTGGGTGGACATAATGAGGCTCCGTGGTGCAAGGGAGGCAGGCAGGCAGGTCAAAGGTTTGGTAGGAAGGAGGGGAAAAAATAAACCAGTATTTCAAACACATCTGCCTGAATGAACACATCTGGCTGAACGCATAGGAAGGTTAAGACCTTATGCCACACGGGTCTGCCTCGCATTGCAAGGTGGGATGGCAATAAAACTTTGTAGGAAAGACAACTGTCTGCTAGAAGTCCAATTCTGCTATTGGTATGGGTGCCACCAATGGCTACTACTTTGACCTTGATTCTTGCTTTGTTCCACCAGGAAAAGATCTCTGATTCTTCCAGTTCGCCCCATATTTCTGAAATCACGAGTCTGGGACACTCCAAACCTCTCAGGCTAGGCTGCCAACCCAACAACAAGGGAAACTCAGCGCCAGAAAGATGGGAAATATATTTACGGTGTCCTAGCAATGAACAAACAAACAAACACACGCAGGCGCCTCCTCGTCTGACGAGGGAGAGACAAGCCGATGAGGCACTTGACGTGCAGAATCTGAGGCAAAAGCTCATTTCTAATGCCCTCTTTTTCACATGAAGTGTTTCACATCAAAGGAAAAAAGTAGAGGAGGGAGCAACAAAACTAAAGAAGAGGAGAGAAAACTGTTTCCAAAACCCGCAGTTATTTCAGTGTAGGAGGATGACATTGTCTTCCTCTGGGTGAAAAACTTGTCTTCCCAAAACAGATATTTTGTAATTTCCTTGAATAACTGACATCGGGGCTCCAAACATTAAAACACTCGTCACAAAGTGTGTTTGCATCTGGATTCTTTTGTTTTAAAGAAAGTACCTTTAATAGTAGCTGTAGCGACAGGAGATACATTACTTGGAGAAACCCAAGGTTAAGGAGTCGGATAAATATATATTCCTCTGTATCACTGTGTTGCCTTCGAAAACACCAAGCCATCTCTTTATATGTGCATATTTCAGAGTGGCAGCTGTTTCCCTGCAAACACAGAGAAGGGCTTTATGGTTAAAGGTGAGAGGACAGTTCTCCCTTGAAAATATTTTTCTTGGAATGTGGGGGGTGGGATTCAATCTCTTGAAACTAGGGGATAAATGTGCATAAATGTGGGAAATTATTGGTGGCTGGTAGCTTCCATGTCAGTGGCGCAATGAATCCACTCCAGGTTTTATCTGAGCTATCCAAGGTGCTGAAACTAATCCCCTAAAAAGGTTCAGAACCATGGGTAGCTCCTTTAACATTAAAACCCAGAGTTGACTCACTTGCCCACTGATTCACCAGTTGTCACTGAGGGAAATTCTTCAAAAGTTTCATGCAATGGAGAACTACGATTGTAGCTGCAGCTAAAGCATTCATTATTATTCATTTTTAGTGCCATTGCTTCTTCGTTTCCCCCCTAGGAAAAGTCCCATCTTTCCAGGACATTCTCGGGGATATGGAAGTCACAACATAATTGTGTACATCAATAACCAAAAAAGGGAGGAAGAGTATTCTAAGCCAAAGATCCACAGAGACATAATTAGGCTACTATCAAGTTAATTTTCATTTACAGGTAGCATCTTTAGCATAGCTCAGAATAATCATTAATGACTTCTGTGGAAGTTTGCCATTCCATGGACTAAATCCAGTTGATAGTTCCAACTACAACATACTTATTGCATCCATGCAACTGATCTTGAGTGCAGACTTACCAAGTAACCATGGATTCGGTAAGTCTACCGCAGTTGGGACTTACAATTTGGTTTAGCCCATCGCTTTAAGAGCCAGCATGATGTAGTGATCTGAGTGCTGGGAGAGGACTCTGGGAAGACCAGGTTATGAATCTCAGCTCGGCCATGGAAACCCACTGGGTGACCTTGGACAAGTCACTCTCTGCAAGATGACTTCCAGGATTTCTTAGAACTGAGGTCATTCTTTCCCTCCAGCTGTGCCTCACCATCATCAATCAAGAGGGAACTTGGAATTGGTTGTATAATTCCAAGCTGATAACATGACTTCCAGTGGTGCATTACATCCATGCATGGCATTCTTCCAAGTGTCCACCTCCTGCATTTTGGGAACCTCCCAATAGTTCCCCAAAAAGCTTCAAAATCTCTGGTAAGATGCAGTATTGATACATGGGCCTCAAGCTGACAGATCTTTTCTTCCAGCAGAACAACCAGCTTGCACTTGCTGCAGGTAAAACCCATCACATCCTCAGGCAAGGAGACAAACACAGCACAGCTATTGCAGGTCACAGTTCCCTCACCATCCATGATCAGTTGTCCTATGTAGTTTAGCGGCATGGCACTCTGCCCCCTCCTGCAAAAATGTCCGTTTCCCTGGTCCCGATTCCTGGTCGCTTCAGATCTTTGCCATGGAGCTGCCTCAGAAATGCCAGACAAGTTGCAAATAGAGAAATCTACAAGTGAAGGGAGCTTAATTAGCCCCATGATAACCGGAGGTATTGGAAAGCTGCCAAAAGAGTTTTGCCTCTGGCTGGTTGAGGTGAGACCTTGAAAGGACTGAATATATTTGAAGTTCCTTTAGTGATCCGCCTCCCTGGCTTGCCACACAGTGTTTTGGCCAGCGGCTGATCCCCAGCCAGCACCACCCATATGAAAGCGTTGGGCAACAAAGAATCTTCGATGCGGTTCCTTCACAACAGGAACTGGCTCCCCTTAATTTTGTTTGAAACTGGTCTCGACCTATAAAGCCCTTCTGTTGCTCTGGTCCGGACCGCCTGAAAGACCCTGTCCCCCTATACGAGTGAGTCTTGAGATTCTCAGAGGAGGGCTTTCTTTCGGTCCCTCCACTTTCACAAGTGTGGTTGGTGAGGGCATGGAAAAAGGCCTTCTCGGTGGCCGCTCCCAGGCTGTGAAACTTTCTGTCCCAGGCCCCTCCCTAAGCTGCAAACCCCAGGATTCCATAGGATGTTGAAAGTGGAATAATAGCACTAGAACAAGCTAGTGGGGAAAAGGCCAGAGACAGTGTCCTTCCCTTGAAGATCTCAGAGGCCCGGCAACCTCATATTGCCAGGAGATACAGTCCTTTAGAGAAAAGGACCCTATTGGTCCTGACAGTGAAAACAAACACGGCTGTCACATTCGGAAAGTCAAGGCCAGAAAGCGTCTCATTTGTTGAGCAATTCTTTTCGATTTTAATCCTGCCGCTGTCAACCAGGATACATGGAGGACAGCAGTCGGGGATTATCAAGGGACCTAAGCAGGCGTGCTCGGCTGCTGTCTGGCTTGACAGCTCCCCCATGAACAAGATTCAAGCTCACAAAACAAGCAGGAAAGGAGACAAGGAGGGGCACGTTTGCTCTTAACCCTTCCGAAAGCCCTCTCGAGCTGAAGGAGACGTCGCTGTGTGCCATCTCAGGAAGAGAAGGAAAAACAGAATGGGAGGACAGGGACCTCCCCTCAACCACAGGGCCACTTCTTCTTGGGCCAGAGCAGAAGATCAAATCTAACGTGTAGAGCAGGAAAGTAAACCTCTGCTTATTTTAGGCCATTCCCGCCCTCCACTGTTATAGTGCTATTATTCCACTTTCACCATCCTGTGGAATTCTGGAGTTTGTAGTTTCCTGAGGCCAAAGAGCTCTCTGGCTGAGAATCCTAAATGCCCCTCCCAAAACTGCAAACTCCCAGGATTCCACAGGATGGTGAAAGTGGAATAATAGCACTATAACAGTGGAGGGCAGAAATGGCCTTAGTTCTTCCTTGTAGGAGTGAATAATTTCAGATTTCCTCGCAATGGGTAAGATGAAAAGGTTTTGTGCATTTCTTAAATGACCTTCTTTTTGCATGCTGGACCTTCTTTGCAAAAACACATTGCTTGCACAAAAATCTTGGTTTTAAGGGGGAAAAAATCCCAGCTTGGGTCCAGGTCATCTAACAGACCATATTTCCTTGTATGAGCCTGCCCAACTCCTGAAATCTGCAAGAGAGGACCTTTTCTCGGTCCCACCACTTTCACTGGCTTGTTTGGTGGGAACAATGAAGTGGGAAGCTTCTCAGTGGCTTCCACTAGACTTTGGAACTCCCTCCCTAGGGAGACTAGAACGACCTCCTACTTGCTCTCCTTCCATCAGCAGTCAAAGACCTTTTTTTTCAGAGTATTTTTGGAATGTAGTCCCTTTAAAAGAAAGGCTTCAGAATCCTGTGTGACCATTTAGGAAGAAGTTAGAGATTCCATCTAAACATTAGGAAGAACTTCCTGATGGTAAGAGCAGTTTGACACTGGAATACGTTGCTCCCTGGAAATGTGCAAAATTGCAAAAATTACTCATGGCTCCTTTTCAAGAAGAATTACATCCCTGGACCTAAGTCCTGTTGTTAGTCCTGACTAGGGTAGGTCCATTCAGTCAATGGGATTTGCCTATGTCTTGATTCAACATTCTACAGTTAATTGAATAGGTCTGATTTATTTGGAACCAGCTAACAGGATGCCAGCCTAGACCGAACATGGATGCCTAGACTCCAACCGGTCACAATCCTCCATGTGTAGCCAGAGTTCTTGGTTATATCAGAGGTTGTAATGTGCCCAGCCAAATGCAATTACAGCCTCGTTGCAGGTTTAAGAAGATGCAAATGGCCCTGTTGGGTCAGGCCAAAGGACCACCTACTCCATCACTCTGTTCGCACAGCGGTCGACGAGTTGCCAAAGGGCACGGTGACCAGCAGGGCATGAGTTCAACTGCCTCATCCATCTCTCCCTCACACACACCCAGCAAGTGAAATCTGGAGGAAAGCTCAGATACGGAGTGACTAACTATCCCGATTAGCAGTCACCAATTGTCCTAACCTCCATGATTTTCCCTGATCCCATTTTAATAAGGAACCTTCTCCGTCGGCACATGAAGATCCTTTTCAGACAGGGTGGAGCCGGCATGTCCAACTTCTGTTTTGAATCAAATCAAAGCCAACAACAGACCTCCCTATGCAACTCATTCAAATCCACAATAAAATCCACGAACAAATAACGAATCTTAGGGCAGGAAACCCACGGCTATTTTAATTAGATAAAAAAGTTAGCCTGGCTCCTCAGTGCTCTGAGCAAAAAATTAGCCGCAGTTCCTGCAAGAGCCTTCTTCTGCGTCAGGCAAAAGGAATAGCACCCCTAACATCTTTCAGGTCTTCCTGGATATGAAATGATCAAGGGGTTAATAAGCTCATTATTGAGATCATGATAAAAGTTACAGAAGAGAAAACCATGACCTAACATTTCAATTTTTTCCAAACCACACAGCTGACCCTGAGTAGGGTGTCCTCACTTCAGTCTCCTACCTGGGGGAATACAGAAGGAAGCACATTAAAATGAACCAGAGTCTGATGTACTTGAGGTGACTCATTTTTGCAAATATTTAACTTAAGAACCAGCTGAAACTGAATGGATGCCAAGCGGCAAAGGAGAACAAGCCTTCTTTGCAATTGAATTTGTAGATCTGCATCCTTAATAAATGTGATAATAAGAGATTGAGCCTTAAGAAAACCACCATGAAAAGTAGCAATGGGGAGAAACCTAGATTAAGTCTCTTGTCATTTAACACTGTCACGCACCTCCGGGTGAGTAAATCACAGCCCCAAACTTATGTCCCCCTGGACCCTCTCCCCAAAAGCCCCCACAGCACCCACGTTGTTTTGGGAGGGAAGTAGACCAAAAATCTCTGATCGGAACAAAACTGCTGCAAAGTTTTGGTCCCCACAAAGTTATTCCCCCCGCCTAAAAAAACCAGCCGATAACAAAATTGGAAGTGCTGTCATATTGCACTAGATGTCTACACAATAGGACAGTCGCAACCTGTCAAATCTATT
Source organism: Cyclura pinguis (assembly GCA_030412105.1). Lineage (NCBI taxonomy): Eukaryota > Metazoa > Chordata > Lepidosauria > Squamata > Iguanidae > Cyclura > Cyclura pinguis. The sequence goes on from CM059607.1 coordinate 1,685,446, forward strand.
CAGAGGGGGTTTGCCTTTGTTCTCCTCTGAGGCTGAGAGAGTGCAACTTGGACAAGATCACCCAGCAAGTTTCCATGGCCAACGGGGGATTTGAACTCCGGTCTCCAGCGTCATAGTTCAATGCTCAAATCACCACATCACACTGCCTCTGTCATTTGATCAAAACATACAGAAGTAGGGTTGCAGATTGGTTGGGAATAATTTCAGAAGATGCTAGAAAAGAAAGAGGCATCGACACTTCAAAAGGAGCCACTGATTTTTTTTAAGAGGCTAAGAAATATTACCAAAAAAAAAAAATTCCAATTATCCTTTCAATTGTTATTTTAAAAAAGAAAGTAACTGGAAGAGAAGAATTCTAGCGTTTCAGCTTTCACCAAATTTCTTTCTTTGCACTCAAGGGTTGCTTCCACCCCAGTGAAATACAGGAAGGCATAGACGTTTAATGATGTCGTCTCTATAAATGGATTTCAAGCAGAAGGCACGCTTGGTAGGCAGTGGTGATATAAATATGTTGCAGCAGTCAAAACAAAGAGAAAATCCCCCCCGCTGCCCCCTTGTGCTTGTGATTCCAACCTCTAGACATCTACTGGTTAAAATACAAGTTATCTTTCCAACTTGTGGGATAACTGTGGAGTAAATGGAGAGCAGGTGGAGAAGAACACCCGGCTTCCCTCCGACGGCTGCCCGTGTCACAGTAGCAGCTCCGTGATTACTGTAATAACAGAAGGTTGCCGCCTGCGGAGTGAGATGGGATGGGATGTCCTTGACCAGGTGTACTCTACAGCAGCTGCAGGCATTGCCCACCGAAGGACCGCGAGCACATATTAAACAGCGGTTGCTAAAACACGAAGGCGCGAATACTGGAAGGACAACAGGAGCGTAAATGTTCACGTTCCCCATGCTTGCAGCCAAAATGAACACTTCCTCTACTATGCACCCCACTGAATGAGAACACAAAGATATTTTTTCACAGTTCTTGATTGCTATATGTGCTCAGGGAAGATGTTCAGAGCATTCTTTTAAGCAGAAATGCTTGCTTCTTTTTCCCTCTATGAAAAGCACGTTTCCGGCGCAGGGAAGAACATTTTCCATGCAAAATGTCCTGGCTCAGAACCTAGGTCAAGGAGACAAAGCGTAACCTTGCGCCCATGGAGTCATGCGCCAGTTGCACAACGCTACTTCGTTAGGGAATTGTGGCATTGTGTAGCCAAGTGTGCAACCGTATGTTCATGCAGATCCATGTTGGAGGGCGCATAATACACACTGCGATGCATGATAACCAATCCAATCAATCCCAGAAAGGTGGTACCAAAGCAAACAATAGGAATCAATTAAAATTATATCATAAAATAGTAAGAATGAGCTGCAGGAACTTCGAAGAAAGCTGATGCTTGTACAAGGTGGACACATCCTAAATCATAGAATCGTAGAGGTGGAAGAGACCACAGGTGCCATCCAGTCCAACCCCATTCTGCCAGGCAGGAAGACACAATTACAGCATTCCTGACAGATGGCCATCCAACTACTGTTTTAAAACCTCCAAAGGAAGAGACTCCGCCACACTCCCAGGCAACATGTGAATGTTCAAATACCTTTGCTTAAGCAAAGCAAGAGCATTTATGGCATGTCAGTGAGACTAAATGGAAGATTACTCCCTTGAAAAGAAGGGGAAGGAAAGATACTCAAATAAACACCCTTGACATGGTCCAGTTGTGCCCATTTCCTGAATATTTCTGATGAAGGAAGAATATATTGCAGATGTGGAGGAAACACAACGCATTGGCAGAGAACTCTGCTCTGAGATTGCACAAATATTCATGAATTGCTCCCTCCCTTTGCAAATCTGTAAGCAGAGGAATAAGTGAAGGATGTGCTGCAGCTGTGTCAGTCATGAAATCCCATAAACTCCGGTGAGATGGCAATGATATTTTTAAAAAAATCAATTTCAATTAAAATCAAAAGGCTACTTTCTGACAGACAGTCCACTTTGCAGGGGCAGAAAAACCAAGAGAGGATTTACTATTTTTTACTTGAGGACAGGGAGGAGGGGAGGGAGGGAGAACACATTTAGGGCCAACACATAATGAATTCAGACAAGTAAGTAAATTGTATAGCCAGAAAGAAATCAGCATGAAAAACCTTTCCAGGGCTGGAGTAGCCTCACCCAAATCACAACCCAAACTAGGAAATAGAATCAACACTAAATAATTATGTATATTTTCTGACTGGGTGAAATGTGTGTTTCTGTCCATATTAGCCAAGTCCCATACTCGGGTAATATTTTTATTAGGTCAACCAGAAAAGGTACAAAAATCATGACAGATTTCATGCTCCCCAGATCTCTGCAACAGGCAAGATATTGTAGAAGGCAGGGGGAGAAAAGACTTTGCAGTATTTGGCTGGAATCCTATCGTTGTCCTACTCATGTGAAAGTTCCCCTTTGGAAGCAGTGGGACATTTACGTCTGAAGAGGGACAGACTTAGTCTATCAAGATTATGGAAAAGGAGTTGTATTTGGGTACGTGTTCAGCACAGTCCCACGGGTACACTGAGCATAGACGAGTACCACTTTGTGCACTGTGCATCCAGATACTCCCGCACACTTAGTCGTTTAACATCACAATTCACTAATAAGGCAACATCGTGCAGCCACTATATACCTCTGTAAGTTTAAAGTTACATCCCGTCCCCTCCATATAAGATATCAGTCCTTGTTCCCCCACCTTGTTTTTGCATGATGATGGTGTGGGGAGGAAGCACCAGCAGATACTCACATCCGGCTCTGTCAGAAGTGCTCCAGACCAGTAGAAGCGAAGCAGAAGTAGTAGAGGCAACACTGTATTCCATTGTCAGGAAGTTCTTCCTCATGTTTAGGTGGAATCTCTTTTCCTGCAGCTTGAAGTTATTGTTCCATATCTTAGTCTCTGGAGCAGCAGAAAACAAGCTTGCTCCATTCTCCACATGACATCCCTTCAAACATTTAAACATGGCTGTGATGCCAACCTTTTCTTTTCCAGGCTAAACACAGCCAGCTCCCTAAGCTGTTCCTCATAGGCCTTCACAGTTTCCAGGCCTTCTACTATTTTGGTCACCTTCCTTTAGACATGTTCTAGCTTGTCAACATACTTCTTGAATTGTGGTACCCTGAACTGAACACAAGATTCCAGGTGGGGCCTGACCAAAGCAGAACAGAGCAGTACTATCGCTTCCCTTGACCTAGACATTATACTCCCATTGCTGCAGCCCAGAATTGCATTGGCTTTTTTAGCTGCTGCATCACACTGCTGGCTCATGTTCAGTTTGTGTTCTACTAAGAGTCCAAGATCTCTTTCACATGTACTGTGGTCAGGCCAGGCATCACTCATTCTGTATCTGTGCATTTCATTTTTCCTGCCCAGATGTAGGACCTTAGATTTCTTCCTGTTGACATTCATTTTGTTAGTCATGCTGACACACGTCACCCACAGGATTCTAGCCCATATCTTCTTGCACTTCACGCTAGGGCTGCCTCTGCTGGGTCACCACACACCTCCGGTGTACGAAGCAAGAAGCCCATGATCCACCATAGCTTGCAGCACATCAAAGCTGTGTTCTCCTGTTAACATTCACCGTCAGGCTTGGCCAAGCACTCCAGGGCTTTATTAATTGATCAGCCCATGCTGGCAGTTCATTTCCTGAAATTGTGGCCAACCTGAGAAAGAGCAGGACAGGCAAGACAATGACAAAGGAAAGAGACGCAGACAAACTTTGAGCTTATTGAATAACTGTTAGAATGCCCGACCAGCGTGTCCCCAGCGTAATCGATGCCTGCAAGACTCAGCAGAGCCGTTAAGCCCTTTTATTTCTCCTTGGTGCATTTATGAATTGTTAATACTGTCAATGCATTAGGGCCTCGTGTCTGGTTAAGGAGCGCCTTGAATTTTCCACTCGGGATGCTTGAATGTCAGCGCGGGGACTACGAAATGCTGGCCTGATTCTCACTACGGATGTTACACTTCACTTAGTTCTTTCTGACATCAGAGAAGGGAACATCCTAAAAGTTTCCTCCTCACGAGGTGAGTCTACAAGAGGGTGTTTTTTATGTACATTTTTTGATGGTATTTCCAATATGAGGACTTTGGGGACAAAAATTTCACAAAGATTTTTGGTACGGAAATGTTAGCTATTGCAATCAATCAATCGACCAGTCGCCACCTAGAATCACAGAGCTGGAAGAGACCACAAGGCCCATCGAGTCCAACCCTTTTCTGCCACGCAGGAATACACCACCTAAGCACCCCCTTGGACAGACAGCCATCCAGCTCTGTTTAGAAACCTCCAAAGAAGGAGACTCCACCACGCCCCATCAAGGCAGCAGCATAGTCCACTGTCCAACCGCTCTTACCTTCAAGAAGTTCTTCCTGGAGTTTTCTTTCCCCCCTCTACGGTTGCTGCAAAGACAACAGTGGTTATTCTGTTCTTTTCATCACCATGCCATAACCTTGGCATTGTCAGAGGGCCACCAAGTTAGGCTGCTCATCCACGCGAGCCACGTTTAGTGGTGCTGTGGCCATACTGCCGTGTCTGCCTTGACGTTTAGCTAATGGAAGGGGGAGGCTGGCCAGAGCATGGCCACCGAAGTCATCCCAACTGACTGGAACCATCTGCTGTCGTTTGGGAATGGAGTGTGAACAGGAGAGTGTTGTGAGGGGTATTAGGAGGTTTCTAAAACCAAAACTGGTATTGCATCTTCAGTTCTGGCCAGAGCACTACCTGTGCGCTGAACCTAATCTCTCACAAAACTTTTCATGAAACCTGGTTACTGAGTTTGGGAGAGACAGGCCGTTACAGGGAGGCCCCAAAGCAACGGACTCAAACTAAAGGATGGAGATTCCAAATAAACACCAGCAAGAACACCCTGATGGTGGGAGCTGTTCAGTGGCGAAACATTTTCTGAAATGCAGAAAAAATTGTGGCAGTTGACTATTTCCTCAATTGAGTGTGCAGCTCTGTACAATATACCTATTCCTGTAGAGGCTGAGAAAACTGTTGGGTGTCCTTTATATCCCTGCTGAAATATCCGGTTTGACTTTTTTTCCCTTTTTTCCAGCCTGTGGCAATGCAGAAGAAGCAGCGAGGTCTAAGGTGCTGCTAGCAATTTCCCCTCTAAAAGTGCAGTGCATAGAAAAGACACTTTGGAGGAAGCTTGCGGGAAAATTATCCATGCCGTCAAGCGATATTTTGAAAACTCATTCATTAAAGGAAGCAGAGAAATAGCCAGAAATGGAACTAACAGAGAGATTGGCTGGCATTCCGTTGCTGTTATTTAAGTGTATTAAGTGCAGGCCACACACATATGTCTCTTTTTGAGTCAGGCACATAAGCTTAGGGCCTTTCCGACTACACAATTATTGCACTACAGTTCCCCCTATGGAATCCTGGGGCTTGTAGTCATGGGACACACTGAAATTCTCTGGCTGAGAATTCTAAATATCTCTCCCCAAGCTGCAAATCCCATGATTCCATAGAACAGAATGGTGGCAATTAAAGTGGAATCATAGCGCCATAGTTGTGCAGTGTGGAAAGGCCCTAATCCCATAGCTCTTTGAGTTCCATCCTAAGCCTCCCCCGCCCCATTAGTTGGCAAGCCCTTGGAGCGGCCACTTGTGCTGCTTACTGGTGGGAAGGGGAGAGGCAATTCAAACAGTTACGATTAGGACAGCCTAGGCTCCGAGGGGAAGAGAAAGAAAGGCGCGCTCTGCCAACGAGTGCACTGTTGTTTCTTTCTCGTGCCAGCTGAGACCAGCCAGTTCTTCACCATCTGAATTGCCTCCTCCTCTTCCTCCTTTCCTTACCAATAAACAGCAGCAACAGAAGGGCCCTGGTGCGTGACAGCCGCACATATAACCATAGAGTCGGAGGGGGCCTCTAGAGGCCGTCGATGTCGTGTCTCAGACAGGCAGCAGTTAGCAGGCTGGAGGAAGAAGGTTATAACCCACAGCGAGGAGAGAAAGAGAGAATAGTCCAAACCAAAGTCCAAACCAAGCCAAAAACCCAGAGTTCCAAAGTATCCAAATCCACAGGGGCAAACCAGAAGCGTAGTCAGGGCAGGCAAAGGTCCAAGGAGAGTCAGAGTTCGGGACACCGGCACAGGGTTTTGACCACCAGGAAGACCAGCTGTGGACCCTGGGGAGATAGGTCAGCTGTTTTATAGGCTAACGATGTTGACACCGGTGTTCCCTCATTAGGGCTTGTTTGTTAAACGAATGAGCCGAACGCCCGAGTCTTTCCTTTCCTTGCCGTCGTTCTCCCAAGGTAGGGGCCTGTCTTGCTTCTCCCTCTGACTCCTTTTGCTGCTGCCCCGTCTGTTCCCCTGGCTCTGGCCCCTGCTGCGGGCCGTTGTCTCCCCCGGGTTATCTTCTGCCTCCGACTCAGAACTCTCCTCCTCACTGTCGGGGTCTCCAAGACGGGGCAGGGCATTGAACCCAAACGCCTGCTTGATGCAGGAAATCCAACTAGAACACCCTTGCCGGGTAGCTTCTCAGCCTCTTTTTGATGACATCCAGAAAAGAAGACCCCACAGTTCCTCTAGGTACCCCTCCGTTGCTGAACTGCTCTTATTGTCAAGAGGTCCCTTCTAACGTTCAACCACAATGCACTCTCCTGTGTCGTAAAACCTTTAGACCTGGTCCTATCCTTTGGGGGAGCAGAGAACAGGCCTGCCCCCTCCTCTCTGTGGCAGCCCTTGAGGTATTTAAAGAGGGCAATCACGTCACCCCTCAGTCATCTCTTCACCAAGCTGAACATGTCCATCTCCTTCAACTTCTCCTCGTATGGTTTGCAATTTAACAGCCAGTGTAGCGTAGTGGTTTGAGCATTGGATTACAACGGTGGAGACCAGGGTTCGACTCCCCGCTCAGCCATGGAAACCCACTGAGCGACCTTTCTCAGCCCCAGAAAACCGCATGATAGGTTCACTGTAGGGTCACCGTAAGTCAGAAATGACTTAGAGGCACACGACAACAACAACGTTTGTTTTCCTATAATGGAGGGTTTGCAATCACTTGTTTTTTCTGAAGAAAAATATGTTTAAAGGAAAAAAAATCTGTCCACAGAGATTAGGCTTGCCAGACACACATTAAAATATGTTAAAAGGAGGAAATAAATCAACGGCTAAAACCAGAAGGGGAAAAAAAGTCTAATTAAATTAGGCTACAAAAGTCTAATAGCTGCAATTCCCAAATTAATGTTAACAGACCACGGGCCCTGAAATCAGTATTGCTAAAAGTTCCCACGGGTGATGAAATGACGACAGTACGAGGGGAAGTGGAACCAATACGAAGCGTGGCTGAAATTTCAGCACAGCCAACTTCAATCTTAGCAGGCAATCAATGTCGCCAACAATCTAATGATCTCATTACCTTCCGTCGCGTGTGAATCTCAGAGAGACAAAACAGCCTTAACGTCTCTGACATTCCTCCTCGTCTCATTCGGAATCCACAGATCCCATTTATATATTCTGTATATTTCAATCGCACTCCTGTCGCAGCTGCTGAAGGCGTTCGCTCAGCTTCTTAATTGAGGCCCAGTGGAAATAAAGGGCAGCACTGCTTTTTTAATTAATATTTATCATGTTTGGGAGAATGCACAGAGGTTTTCTTCCCATTGTTGTTGCTGTTGTGTGCCTCCAACTCATTTCTGGCTTATAGTGACCCTAAGGAGACCCTATCACGGGGGGTTTCTGGGGCTGAGAGAGTGTGACTTCGCCAAGGTCACTCGGGGGGTTTCCACGGGCAAGCGGGGGAATCAAACCCTAGTCTCCAGAGCCATAGGCCAACATTCAAACCACTACACAATAATGGCTCTGTAAGTTACTTCTGGGGACTTCTTGCTGCATGCTTTCAAGTTGCTTCCAACTTATGGCAACCCGAAGGCAAACCTATCACTGGGTTTTCCGGGGATGAGAGTGTGTAACATGCCCAAGCTCCCCCAGTGGGTTTCCATGGCAGAGTTGGGCCTGCACTTAACTAAGTACTAAACTAAAGCCATTTCTGCCCTACACTGTTACAGTGCTATTATTCCACTTTCAATCTCCTGTGGAATTCCGGGGTTTGTAGTTTCCTGAGAGGCTAAAGAGCTCTCTGGCTGAGAATACTAACGGCCCCTCCCTAAACTGCAAATCCCTGCATTCCATAGGACGTTGAAAGTGGAATAATAGTACTATAACAGCGTAGGGCAGAAATGACCAGAGTGTACAGTGAACCACCCTGAAGTTTGAAGGAGCTCTCCAATGTGCTGGAGGAGATTGAAAGGAACTGTCCTGGGTGCCATTTTAAGGGGAAAAACAGATCACCCCACCTAGGGAAATGCTCTCCCCCTCCCCAAAGAGGGCCTCCCATTGTTTATTCAGGAACGTTAACAGTATTTGAAGCTCTTGGGTAAGCTGGGCACGCTTATCTCCTGACGGGAAATCAGTCACACGGTTTCCTTCTTCCATGAAATTACTGAATTTGTGCAGGAAAGAAACCAGGCTGCGTTTTGCTCTTTTCCCCATCCCCGACTTCAAAGCCTGAATCGCACTTGATTTACTCCCCACATTAGTCACGGTGCTGCCAATATCCCCACCACATTTGAAGTATGAACAGAGCGCCATCGCCGTTGCTCCCCTCCTTGCTCAAAATTTAATCATGCCAGCCTTATCTCGATCTGTACAATATACACGTTTACCTGAAAGAACCTCTCAGATCCGGCTGATATCTTCTTTACGGCTATACCTCCTCCCAGATCCAAAACAGTGAAAAGCCTGGAAGCACAGCTGAATACCTGTCAGCCTGTCTATCATCTATCTGTCTGCCCCTTCCTTCCTTCCTTCCTTCCTTCCTTCCTTCCTTCCTTCCTTCCTTCCTTCCTTCCTTCCTTCCTTCTTTTCTTCCTTCCTTCTACTGAAGTCTCTAATTTGAAATGCACAAGCTTGCCTTGGTAATCTCACATCCCCCTCTTGCCCTCCTACAATAGCTCGGGATACATTTTAAATCTTTGGGTCTGCTTTTGAAGCATTTATATTATGAAGGGTTCACAAGGCATTCTTATATATATGAAAAAGAAAGCAATCCAAATGTCAATCTTCACTTTGTCCTGTTTAAAAATAGGATCGCATGGGACAGAATACTGCAAGGTCATAATTGCTGCAAATCTTCTACCTTAATCACTGGCAGTGTGTCAGCTACTGTCCTCTGATCTCAGCAAGGTGATATATCTGCTCTGGGTTCTAGTACAAACTTTAAAGGTGCCGAACAAGGTGCTGGTCCTGTTTTGGAGAAAATGTTCAACACTCTGGAAAGCACCAAGCAGTTTTACAGAATTTCACACCATTCTCTTTGTAGGGGGCATCTAACACTGGCCAGTATCCTATTACTGACATATGCCAGTGGAAGTCCGCCTTATACCTGTATATGTATATATTTTTAGCACTGAAGAGGGTGGTATTCTCCTCCTGCCTCTGCAACAACGAAATGCCCTCCCCACTAGAGTTTTGCTGCAATAACTCCCCTAAATGGCCATTCTGTGCCTAGTGGAGAACAGACAGGATAAGAGGGGCATCGGCCCATGCCCAAAGGCAAACATTCAATGACACCTCTGCGGATACCAGCAGAAGATATCCTCTGTCTGTGTCCAGCTATGGAGACTTTGCCAAGCGCTTTGCTGATTTCCCGCTGCCATTCTTTTCTTGTGTTGCCTTCAAGTCGTTTCTGACTAACGGCAACCGCAGGGCGAACCATCACGGCAAGATTGGAAGGGAGTTGGACTAGTTGGCCCTTCCAATGCTACAGTTCTATGATTCATCTCTGATTCTAACCATGAAGTACAGATCCACTGTCTGTGAGGGCAGATGAGATTGTCTGCATTTGTGAAAGTGAGCATGGTGCTCGGGAAGTCGCTTCGGCTCAGTCCTCGCTCTAAATCAAATCTCGGTTCCCATCAAGAGAGAGAAGCAATCTGTGTCTCATATATGCAGAAAGGTGTCTCTCTTTCTCCCAGCATTAATTAAGTAACTACTGGAGGATCCCTCCTGTTTACAAGGTAATAACCATATCCTGAGCTAAATAAATGGTAGCTATCAAACATGCTTAACTAGCTAATTAGATTTTAAAAATCTGTTGATTTAGGACTTGAGCAAAGATGTTCATAAAGGTTACCTCTGTAGACACGGATGCAATTTTTATTTGGGGTCCTCTACTAGCAAATCCTGGTGCTGAAAAAACAGCCCCACCTTTGCTTTTATATCAGCATTTTCCCCTTCTTGGAAAGTTAAGAGGAACAGAAGCAGATGGCAGATTGCAACAGCAGTGAAGAGGAAGTAAATCTTGGAGTGACTTGCAGTAAATCAACGAGAGTTTTTCATGCAGAACTCATTAACAATCTTCATAAGAAAACAACTGCCCTCCAGTGTTGCCCCTCAGTGAAGCAGCAGCTGGGGGCATCCGGGTCAGTGGGGCAATGATTCTGCTCCAGGTTTTAGTCTGAAGTTTAAAGGAGCTATCCAAAGTGCTGAGCTTATTTGAGGCATAGGGTTCAAAACCTTGAATAGCTTCTTTAACATTCAGACTAAACTCTGGAGGGAGAAACTGGTCTCTTTCCCTCTTTAATAAACACAAGCACGTACACACTAGCAGGCCAGGAGAAGGGACTGTACATCAGAGAGAAGACGCAAGCAAGCTATCCAATGGTTCCCCTTTTAAAACCACCGTAGAAATCGACACAGTTTGAGTGAAAAGAGTTGCACAGTGTGCATATAAAAAAAAGTCTTGCAATTGCAAACCTTCGTCTGAAACACACACAGGGATCCTCACCACCTCACTCAGAATGGAGAGGCGAAGAACGGAGATGATTCATTCTCCCTGTCTGTGTGTGGACACACTTCTGAAAAGCCGTGTCTTAGACTTGATACGAATAGTCCTCCACTCCGTCTCTAAGGAGAGGAGCCTAAATAGCATTTGTTTTACTTGCGCGAGCATTCCCCACAGACTCACGCTGCTAGTCACAACAGGACATGATATTTTCGTCCGGCCGATGAGGCTTATAGTTAACACAGTGATGCCAGAACAATTGTTAAATATTGAATGGTTGTTTTAATAAGTGATGCAAATGATCCACACAATACAAGAATGTATGCAAATGTTTGCTAACATCTGTTTAATACAGATTTTCTTTTCAAATTGAGTTTTTTTTATGAAATATATGATTTATTTTTAAAAAGGAAAATTAAAACAAATGTAAAAACATCTGACAGGTATTTTTTTTAAAAGGAGAAATTGTGTCAAAGAGAAAATGAGATGGGACACCTCCACTGAACTTTTGGGGTTGTTTTCTTTGCCTTTTTTTTATGCATTGTTTGAAAAGTTTAAAAAGCGTGCTCTCTGTTCCCTGAGAGACAGAGAGTCTGACAGACAGACACCGCTACTTTCCTCGCAGAAAGCAACATCTTAGGCACCAGTGTTCTGAGCAGGAAGGCGTTCATCTTGTCCCCATGGAGCAAACCCTGCAGTCAGACAGACCGACCGACCGACCGACCGACCACAGGCCGCCAGTGGTCTCAAGGCCTGGCTCCACGGCCTCCGTCCTGTTGGTTAGCCCAAGCTAGAGAAGTCTCACTGACTCAACTGTTGAACAGTGTGTCCACACATGGATAAATCCAATTCATTCAATAGCTCTACTCCAGCTAGGACTAACTGCAGGTTTTGAGTCAGGAGTGTAGCCATGGGGAGAACTGTCCCCCCCATATAAGAATTCTACACCCCAAATGTTTCTTTCAGCCCCAGAATTTCTAGCCCTGCAGGGAGTGAGACAGTGAAAACTGCTTGCCCCCAGCACTCTCTGTGTTTGCTGTATTCACACTCCCCGGGTTGCCTTCCCCTTATCTCGAGATGCCTAAACTCCATTTCTAAAGGTTTATATGTTTCAAGTGACTGCCCTGCTGGAGATTTGGGGATTGCAGGGACCTGTCATTGGAGGAGTAGGATTCTTATTTAGGGGACGTTCTCATCCTCCCCCTCCCCTGCCCATAGCTACACCCCCAATTCAGGCCTTGATTTTACAACAGTTGGTTGTTCCTCGGTAGGGCTGCCAGAGTGAAAACTGGAAGGATGGCTCTATCATAGAATCCTAGAGCTGGAGGAGACTCCAGGGGCCATCCAGTCCAACCCCCTTCTGCCATGCGGGAACACACATCAAAGCACTCCTGACAGATGGCCATCCAGCCTCTGCTTAAAAACCTCCAAAGAAGGAGGAGGCCCCGCCATACTCCATCGAGGCAGCACCATATTCCACTGCCAGACACCTCTGACCATCAGGAAGTTCTTCCTGAGGTTCAGGTGGAATCTCTTTTCCTGTCGTTTGAATCCATTGCTCCTTGTCCTAGTCTCTGGAGCAGCAAAAAACAGGCTTGCTCCATCCTCCATATGACATCCCTTCAAACATTTAAACATGTCCCCTCTTCACCTTCTCTCTGCAGACTAAACATCCCCAGCTCCCTAAGCTGCTCCTCATAGGGCTTCATGGCTTCCAGACCCTCCACCATTGTGGTTGCCCTCCTCTTCAACAGATGTGCAGATGAGGGAATTTTGACAGCTGTTGTCTGCCACACCACTAGGCTGCCTGCAACACCCACTGAAATTTCATCTTCTACACAACCCTTCAAGGGACAGGAGCCCTCCCTGGTTTTCACTGCAGAAACGCTAGGCTGTATCCTATTCCAGCTGTCTTTAGCTTCTGTGTCCCTGAGAAGTCACTGACCTGTCCAGTAATTTAACCAAGAAAGACCACAGAGGTACGTCAGCCGGTTCTCTTGACCCAAGGCCAAAATGGTGAGGTTGGAGTCTTCTTTATTTTTAATGGAGAGCACTCCCTTTAAACTCCTAACTCTTGACTGCTGATCTTTCCTGACACTTTGCAGCACTGTTGTTTCTTTCTGCTTGTGATATCTTGCTTGCTGCCCGATCAGAAATAGGGGCTCCGTGACAGCACGCTGCTTCTGATTTTTGCCAGAAACAACGCAGAGGTGTCAGGCTCTGAAGGCTTTAAAAATAGAATTGTCTGAAGCAAACAAACACCTCTTTAACAAATCTTTGTCGAGAAGACAAAGGGCACTGTCAGAGAAAGAGAGGGGAAACACACACACACACACACACACACACACGGATGTTTCAAATCAGATTTGTGTCAGGTCTTTTGACGGCAACGCTTCTCTCCAGCGCTGGCGTAGCACCCGAGAAAGGGGCAATGTCAGAACAAGCACAGGAAAAGTGGGTTGTTCATCCACTTGCCTCTGGGGAGAAAAGACCTTGCAAAGTGGGTGTGTGGGTCTTTATTCAGTCCACCTTTGCACGCAAGAAGAACTGATCTCCAAAGTTGTCTCCCTGCTGGGAAACATTGGCCATTTCCACACTAGACTGTTACAGCACTATTGTTCCACTTCCAACATCCCATGGAATCCTGGGGTTTGCAGTTTAGGGAACACCAAAGGCCCCTCCGTACACTGCAAACCCCAGGATTCCACAGGATGTTGGAAGTGGAAAAATAGCGCTGTAACAGTCTGGTGCGGAAGTGGCCATTATGACTCTCAAGAACAGGGCTTCAAATCACTTTTGCTTAGCTATGGAAACTCACTGGGCGACTCTGGCCAATCACACTCTCTCAGTCTCAAAGGGACAGATGGATGAGCAATATACATTGCACATGGACAGCCACGTGCATGTATGGCTGCACATTTGGTGCCTTGGTTCAATTGTGCAACAATCTCCTTCACTACAAGGGTTGCATAGCACAATCAGCACATAACTTCACATACAGAGATTTATGAAATCCAGCATGGTGTAATCATTTGAGTGTTGGGACTATGACCCTGGAATTCAAATCCCTGCTTGGCCATGGAAGTCCACTGGATGACCTTGGGTAGGTCACACCCTCTCAGCCTCAGAGGGAAGCAAAGACAAACCTCCTCTGAGCAAATCTTGCCAAGAAGACTCTGTGATAGGGTTGCCATGTTTTCTTGTTGAGCAGGGGTGTTCACTTCTTGGGCCCTTTTAATTCTTTACTCCTTGGGTTTCATTTCAAGCAAATAAATAAATTTCATTTGTGTTTTAGAATAGTCACACAAGGCTCCTGAGATTGTCTTGCCTTTCTGTTTCGCAAACATGAGACTGTTCCATCAAAAAATAAAATAAAAGTAATTTCTTTCTGATTTTGTACCTTTGAAGAATCTGGGTGGCATCAGTCTCATTGGCAGCATTAGCAAAGCCATACAAAGCTATCCTTTCAAATTTTTTTTTATTGCTTAAAAAGATATGCACTCATTGCAAACTGCACACAGCTTTCCATTTATCCTCAATTGCTTTGTCAAAGCTCCTATTTTTTTTTTTAAAAAAGTTGCTTGTAAAGATAACAAGCTGTGCCGTGTAGAGCAGGAGAGCATTATGGAGATGAGCAGTTATCGCCGAGTTGTGTACACCGCTCTGTAATTTGTACCTAACACGATGGGCGCATGTGTTTGGAATAAGTAATTGCAAGGAACTGCAGGGCTGTTTGGATGCCAATTGGGAGGCTCAAGAAGGCAGGCTCTGATAAGCCGAAGAGAATCCGGCGGAAGGAAGCTGTTCTTGGGGCTTCCTTTTTACCACTCTGCTTCCTCCCACCCCACAGATGTGACAAAATGGTGAGGTAGCGCTAGGCTGTTAGAACAGATGTAGGCAGAAGACAGATGTGCTATTCCAACAGCCATATTTCTCAACATGTTCTTGAAATGCAGTGTGAATCCAGCTTCACACCTTTCATTCTCTAGACACACACATTGGCTGACATCCAGTTAGGGACACACGCACATGTATAAATCCTACTACTCGTGCAGAGTCAAAAAGTCACCATCCCACAACGGACATATTCTTCTGACCACGGTGGAAGCAGAGTTGCACAGACAGCATGTCCCTCTGTGCCTTGTCTTTGCATGTCGCAATTACACCTTGAGCATTGCATGTTGCAGTTCTACGGCGTCCGTTATGCCTTGCGGTTCTGCATCATGGATTGTGCATTGTGTAATGCTGCCCAGTCCTTGTGCAATGTTGCCATTCTGCATGGGGGCTGCACAGTGCTCACATATCTCCACTGAAGCGATGTTGGATTGCAGCTAGAAAGGGCAAGTCCTCACATATCTTTAATTCATTAGCCGTCTTCACAGATAGGTCCAGAAAGCTTTATTAAAGATTAGTTCAGCACACAGACAGCATTCCTGCTAGAACTGAAGATGAACCGACAGTTTCACTTTTTTGAACACCTCTCTCCACTGCCAGCAACTTCCTGCGCACGTACCGTTCTCATCCATTACCCTGTACCAGTGTGTTGAAGTATGTACCCCTTCTCTTCCACTCCTCCAAAGAGACAGTGGCCTACCTTTCCTTTCCTACGCAGCCCCACAGGAAATGGCAATTACCACTGGAACAGTGTGCATGGAGCAGTTGTGCTCCACATGTACCATCCAGGATGTGTGCTAGTTCTCCCAGCAATGATGATGGGGAAGCAGGAGAACACCATACTGTGAGTCCTGCTCTTACTATACACAATGGTTATACAGATTTCAGAAAGCGAAGACATCATTAGACACCAAACTGCACACGTCTTACACTTAATTTTCAGTTACATACATGCATGAGAAGACTTGGCCCATTTCCACACTATATTCTTATAGCGCGATGATTCCACTTTCAACCTCCTATGGAATCCTGGGGTTTGCAGTTTCGGGAGGGGCCACCCGGCCCCTCCCGAAACTGCAAACCCCAGGATTCCATAGGAGGTTGAAAGTGGAATCATCGCGCTATAAGAATGTAGTGCGGAAATGGCCTTCATTATGTATTTCCAGGAAAGCAGCAGCCGCAAAATATACCAGGCCGCCCTCACCCGTAAGAAGATGTCAGGGTCTGAGGCCTTGCTTCTCACCTGTTTTGCTTTTTTGCTGACTCTGAAGGCCGCCCTGCAACTTTACAGTGCTGCGGGAGGTGTTTTGTTTGGCCCTTAGCCATGGCAAGCCACACTGCAGCCACAATGGCTAAAACCTGACCCACCCTGTCAACAGCCATTAGCTTCCACAAGTTTGTCTGCGTGCCTTTTGTTGTACGGGGTGAGCCTCTCTTATCCGCAAATCTGAAAACCTTTGAAACAGAAACTGTTTGCTGCCAGCCGCCTGCTTCTGCCTTTGAGGCAGTGGATGTCGCACTCCTGCTTGTTTGTCTCTCGGATCCTCAACGCCAAGCAGCAAAAGGAGAAGGACTAAGGATCTGAGAGCTGAGTGAGCGGCGGCCACCATGAAGACAGATGTGGGCAGCTGGCGGCCAAAGGAGAGAGACTGAGGATCGGTGAAGAGGCGGAAGGCATGATTCGCAACGAACATGATGCTCGGATTCCCCCCATGTCACAAATCTTCAGTTTCTCTCCAGCCTTGCGTCTCATACACAACACAAGTAGCAAGCAAATGAGACGGAAGGCTATTCCAAAAAGGTACTGAATTCCAAAATCTGGAAAAATCCAAAATACAGAACACTTCTGCACTTCAGGTAAGGGAGACTCAACCTGTACCGGGAAAATCTGAAAGCGTCAGGTGGAGTGGGAGGCGGGGATCAGGGCCTTCCATGGCTTTTTTAAAATCCTGAATAAAAGACAGAAGAGATTCACCGTATGCCTAACATGAAAGCCACCAGCCTCCCCTGCATCAGTTCACCTACCAAAACACTCAATATCCCATTTAATCTAGAACAACACCTTCACCCACCCAATCAGCTAGCTAACATATAAAAGGCTAACTGCAAAATTTCAAAGGAGCAGGGGTGTTTGTCTTTTGCAGCAAGGAGAGGAAAAAGGGAAGGTGGGGAGAAGAATTCTAGCAGCTCCTTTAAGACTGATTTAGATTTTAGCATGGATTTCTGTGGCTATCAATACACAGATGCAAATGGATTGATTGGATACCGGAGCCAAAACTCACAAAAGGAATTTCGACAAGGACAAATGGAAATCACTGCATCTAGGCAGGAAAAAGAAAAATGAAATGCACAAATATGGGATGATTGAGACCTGGCTTGAAAGCAGATGTGAAAAGGATCTGGGGGGGGTCAATGTTTTCTGTGCTGAGGCATGCCGTGTAGCTCTCTAAACTTGCTAAAAGTCTGAGAGGATGGGTTTCCACACTTCGCCTTCTAAGCTGCCTCTTTGTAGATTTTCCATCACGCTCCTATTAAAATGATCTCTTTCTCTCTCCATTTGCTTGCAGTTAATAAACTGTTGAGTGTGTGTTTGCTATTCCTTTCAGACAGGAAACAGGGCCCCCACCCGTGTCCCGTGGTGGTTGCGACTTGCCGGAAGGCAGTAAATGGGTTCTTCAGCGGGAGGCCGGACCGCGTGTTGGCCCACTACTGTGAAGAAAAGGTCTCAAACTCTACAGAAGCAAATTTGGTGCCATTATCAGAAATCAATTCCCTGAGCTCTCCATCTCTATTGAAAACTGGAAAGAGGAACGTGATAACTCTCGCAGAAGCAGGATGCGAAGTCAAACCTATTTCTGGCCATTTACTAAAGTAGTCTATCAGGGTGATGGCACAACCACAATTGGCAGCACGCTGTCAACGCCCAGGGTCTTCCACGCTGAGAGGGGGGGAAAAGGCAGGCTGCCACTGCGGCACACACGTGATGGCTGCCTCGTCACGAAGCTGCAAAGCCAAAGGACTCAGCCCGAGCGTCTATTCCCGGCCACCGGTGCAAATCTTGCAGTCGTTGGTCAGGTTTGTACAACCCCTTCATGTACATCGCAAACCAATTGTCCTGCTTTTGTTTCTAATTCTGGTGGGACTAAAATTATGACACAAATAACGCAGACCACAAGACTATCATAATAAGGACAATACCTGGTGGTTCTTGGGGAAAAGTAATAGGGTCTGATCCACATTATCCATGTTTTGCAGCTGTAAGGTATTCCTACACCTTGCGTCGTATCTGTCAGTAAAAGTAGGAAGATTTAAACTCTTTTGGCAAGTGGCTGTTGGAGCAGCTGAGATGGAAGCAACCTTGCTCACTTTCAGCAATGGCAAAAGCAGCCAGGACAAGGAGTCTGCAGTACCATTGCCAATGCCAGGCATACTCTGCCTTCTAGATAATATTTTGGCAGATGACCTAGAAATCCTTATTTCCGCCTTTAGCAAACTTTTCATTGTAAGCAAGGTTGTCAGTGGGTTGTGATCAATAGATAATGCAAACATGCCACCCCATAGGTATGTCTTCCGTTCCCTCTGTAGCTCATAGAGATGCAAGTTGCATCCTTTCTGACCACAGAGTATGCTCTTTATTACATTCTCATAAAAAATACAACTGTACAACTCTCCATGGATCCTGGTAAGTGCAGCCTCACAGCCGTAATCACAGACATCTGTAAGTTGCAACAGAACATGATGTTGGATCAGCTGAGGACATTTGTAAGCTATGTACCTTCAGTGATTTCACTGTCACAAGCCTGGTTTGTGCAGCTAATCTCCACAACCAAGTCGTAGATCTCTGAAGCAACAGATGCCATACAGACGCAGCATCTGGCGAGAATTTTGCACACCAAAATGGAAAGCCAAAGGAGGAGTGGCATGTTCATGTGGTATGTTATGCTCTTGCAAATGTGCCAACACAGTCTGGGTCAGTTTTCCATGCCATCCTGTGATCTAACATGCCCAAGGAAAGGGCACATCCGTCTGAATTAGAGATGGAAAAAATACTCAAAAATGCATGGGGGGGCAAAATGAAAAAGGGACTTCTGGAGTGGTGGGAAACCTTGACACGGCAAATCCTGAAGCTCCTTTCCTACTCTGCTCCCTGAGACTTTGAACAGATCCACAGGACTGTTTCTACCCACCAAACTCAACAGTTTTCCTGCTCGCCCAACACAGCCATGTAGTGGACAGGGAAGGACGCTGGTGGCTGAGGTTTGTTGGCCAGACACATTCCAGAAGCTGGTGCACCACAATGCCCAGGGCTCGTCTGGAGATCCTAGAAGGTCACCTCACCATAGCACTTGCCATTGTTGTTGTTTTGTTGTATGCCTTCCAGTTGTTTCCGACTTCAGGCAACATTAAGGTGAACCCATCACAGAGTTTTCTTGGCGAGATTTATTCAGAGAGGGTTTACTTTGTCCTCCCTCTGAGGGTGAGAGAGTGTGACTTGCCCAAGGTCACCCAGTGAGTTTCCATGGCTGGGCAGGGAGCTGAAGCCTGGTCTCCAGAGTGGCAGTCCAATACTCAAGCCACTGTATTTAACTAGGTGAAGATACTCAGTCTTCCCCCTGCCTGCCTTCAGCCCAGACCCTACCTGGCCATAACGGGCAGGAGGGGGAACGGAAAAGGGTGACCGCAGGGAGAAGACTTGCTCCCCTCCTCCAGGAAACTGTCTTCCAAAACTGTGTGGTTTTCAAAGATGTTCTCACAGCCAGGAGAAAAATATTAAATTATTCATTCTCCCCTGGTGGGAATGAATAATAATCAGAAATATATCCCTAGTCTGAATGCACATTTAGAAAGAGTCAGGTTTAGTCCTGCATCTGTTATGAACTGTAACACAGCCTGCAGATATTTCTCTATGCTACACTGTGGCCAGACCAAACACCATGGCTGAACGTCTCTGCTCGCCTCTACATGCGGGGTTACGAAATCAATTGCACTCCACGACCCTTGAAATGAATGGCAACATTGCACCACTGAACCAAGATGCCAAATGAGCAACTGAATGCAGAGCGCAAGGAGCGCATCCATGCAGAATGTGCAGCCATGCTCAGTGCATCTCTGCATGTGCAACAGCACCATGTACACAACTCCATTTCTATAACCTTGCACTGAATGTGGACATTTGGAGAAAAATGTCGAGCTACTTCCACAGGGGATGTTATACACGCATAAAAGACACCGACAAGATTCTCACCTGTGATGTCATCCAAATCAGTGCTTCTTAAGCTATCTGATGTGAGTTTTGACATTTTCCCCTCAAAATGCCAGAGACCAGCACCATAACACAAACGTACCCACGGGTTGTTTCTTTCTTTCCTGGAAACTCTCCGGCAACCGGCGCATGGACATCACCCTGAGTAACTCTCAGCTAAACAGGAGGGAACTCCCGGTTGATTCTCAAGGGTCAAACACGTGGACCTTTGAAAGGTCCTGGGAGCTGATGCTAAACCACACGGGACACGCTTGAAGCAAATCAAGGCCTTCAGTCGGGTAAATGTTGTGAGGTTTCTTTTCACGGATTCGATGGTGCAGAGTTTGTACGTCAAGGATGGAGAATAACTTGGCTCTCTGTACTTCTTCTGTTTACGAGAGGGAACAGCTATCAGCCACTGCCTTATTTGCTACCTCTGGTTCATACAAAGGTGGATGATCATGAATATCTCAACAACCGTGGGGACTCTGCTTAGAAGAATCAATACCTCCGGTGACGTCTTTCCAGTTAAACATTTCAATACATTCTGTGTAACGGAATTTGAAGCAGCCTCTCTCACTGTAAATGATAATCAACTTAATTTCAGTTGTACTAACTTCTCGTTGAATCTCATTTTAACTTTCTGAATTAATCTCTTTGCCTAGCCCCGTATTTCTTCTGCATTGTGAGCAATTATGTGTCAAATGATCCATAGACTGCTGGGTGATATTTGGAGAATAATTTCCAGTCAGTACTCCCTGGGCAATAAAAAAGATCTCTGCTTGCAATAGCATCCTGTGGCACCTTAAAGACTACAACATTTATCATAGGATGAGCTTTCATGGATTATTGTCCACTTTATCAGATGTATAAGAATTATTCAGAATTTCTGAATCACAGTCCACATGTTGGAGGCTGGGATGCAGGTCAGAGGAAAACTGAATGCAGAAAGGACTGCCCCAAACAAAGTCTCCAGTGATATCGCACTATATTTTGACCGATGCAACGGTTCTGCTTTGGTCAGGGTTTTGGATTAACCGAAGGATTCAGGCCAGCTGTTGTTGCTGCTGTTCCTTACCTTTTCTCCAGCCCTGGGAGTCAAGGCATCTTGCACAAATTAGAACAAAGGCATAGGTTTTTTTTAAAAATGATTAAACTATAATTGAACAGTTAGTAGAAGTAAACGCTATCTAAAAATCTATGCACTAAAAATAAAAAATAAAATAAGAAACATAGAGCGCATCTTTGAAAGGCCTTGCCTCATAAACAATCAGTTCCCAAAGGTGCATTGAAACAAAAATGTCTTCAACCTGCCAACTGAAAAACACCACGGAGAGAGCCAGTCTAGCTTCAAATGTCACATTTGCTGCCAGACAACAAAGAAATGGAACGGGGTTCCTTGAATAGCTATGAGACGCAGATTTGGGCACTGTGAGCAATGAGCTGCTAGAGTGTCACATATAAATAGATGGCAGAGCACACACCTAGCATCAGCTCAGCATCCCAAGAATTCCTTTCTTCCTAGACAACGGATGCCATTCTCTCCACTGCAGTATCCCCAGCAAGACTTCCACACCGAGAAGTGTTGTGTCCAGGGAAGCAGCCTCACTTAGGTGAGAATCCTCTATGTGTCTTGCAAGCAACTGGGCATTTTTGCATCTGCATTCAGTTCTGGGATGTAGAAGCAGAACTGTGTGTGTGGTGCCATTGTACATGGAGACACATGTGCACATATGGTTGCACATTTGGTGTCTTAATTCAGTTGTGCAACGCTGTCCTTCACTACAAGGGTTGTATAGCACAATTAACATATAACACCACAAACAGAGATTTATGAAAGCCATCACAGTGCTAACAGTTTGAGCGTTGGACTACAACTTTGGATTTGAATCCCCACTTGGCCATGGCATCCCACTGACTGACTGTGGGCAAGACACACTCTCTCAGCTTCAGAGGGAACCGAAGTCCCTCTGACGAAATCTTGCCATGAAAACTCTGCAACAGATTCACCTTAGCATCACCGTAACTTGGAAATGAGTTGAAACCACAATGGATTGAAGGTGGGGAGAAGCTGGAATACTGGAAAGCACATACTTGCTGGTAACCCCTTTGCACATACAGGGAAGCTACTTACCCTGAATATCACAACATTCAATGATTTCTACCCCAATCTTTACCTATATGGTTCATAAGCAGCTGAAACAAAGAGCACCAAACAAAAATCTGAGATTGGGCACTGGACCTGGATTTATATTTCTTTGACAAACACTGATATTATACTCGGCCTTAAAAGTTTGTGACCCAGTGACCTGAATCTGGCCTAAAGCCAGAAGTGCTCATCATGCTTACTGAAAAGCTTACCAAAGGTTTCTGCAGAGCTAACAAGGCCAGCTCTCAACTCTAATCAAAGTTTGCTCAAAGTTGGAGGTCACGATAAGAGGATAAGAGCTTCCTGTCTGTTGAATTTCTATCAGTGTTGGGTTTTGACCTTACCTTGCTGTTGCAAAATGATCAAGGTTGCCATTGCTGAAATCCTACAAGGGGGGCTGAGTAGCATAAATCTCTGCCTGCAGAGTTACACACTGATCAGGCTGTGCCACCATTGTGTTGGATGGCAACTGGATGGACAACTGGATTTGCAACCAAATGAGTCGTGTATTGCAGAACAAAACATGCCTCTGCATGCACATCTGCATGCTCAAGGGCACTGTATGTACAATTTCGTTTCCTCAACCCTGTACAGAATGAGATGTGCTACCCAGGACAAAGTGGCTGCCATTGTGTTGGGAAGTTACGTCATCATAAACTGACTTATGGTTGTGTGAAGTTGAATTGCACTGTTGAACAATGTTCACATTTTCAGGAGGGGTGGGGAGACATAGCTCCACCATCAGGACCATTTTGCACGGAGAGTCGGCAGTGTGGCCACTGCATGCAAGGGTCCCAATGAACGACACGTTCCACATGCAACGGGAACCCCAACTGTTTGATGGAATGTCTTGCATGGAGTCCCATTGTGAAACATCACAGTTCACTGGCATTGTTGTTTATCTCATTGGTGACGTAGCTCTATCATTGTAAAGTTATGCCTCACAGCTGCCAGCCCAGAATTTTGGCCTTCAGCTGGAATCCTGCTGGTTCGTCCCACTTGGAGCAGACCTGTTACAATAACTGCTCAACGAGCCAACACGTCGGCAAATTTACATCATTCAATGGATCTACACTACCTGAGAGTAGAAACAGGATTTAGGCCCAATGGAAGTCTGGAATGCTCTCCATACGACCCTCACTGCCACCCAAAATTGCCACAAGCATCATAAAATGCAACAGCCTTTAGCGTTGCTCCCTTTTTAAAAGCGGTATCCTGGGTTCGTTTCCCTGAACAGAGATCTGACTTGCCCACAGTGCCTGGACCACGCAGTGGCAATTATGTCCAGTCTAAGTGCTCAGGGGTCAGTCCTGGCTACCAAAGGACAGGTGTTGATTGCCTCATTATAAATTCCCCCTCGTTCAGAGGACCAGCCATCCAGCCATTATTCGGAGAGATTTCACTGCTGAGAGCAATCACAGTGGGCAACCCATCCAGTGAGCCGGTTCTCCGACACCGAAGCCTGAACAGCAGAGGCCATTATCAAGTATTTTGCTGCAAATTGAAAATCTTGGGGCACCTACTCTCCCACCGTGCAAAGGAAGGCCCTTTGTAAGTATCTCATTAGCAAATATGGGAACCGTAACATTTAATACCTAGACAGACAGACAGACGAAAGAAAATGCTTCTTTCCGTATCTGAAATCGGCCATATTGGAGGTCCTAGACGTGACCTTATTCTTTAATATGAATGTGAAACACAATGCTACGCCAAAGGACAAAGTGTCTAATTGACCTACACATTTATAGCACGCTCTACCGAATATTTTTTTAAGAAAGGAGAACATGAACTTTAATCCTATTGTTTCGTTTAATGAAGCTAATCTTAAAAGCATTTTCCACAAGAGCAAAAGGCCACTTGATGAATTCCAGAAAACACTAATAGAAGAACAAGCAGTATCCAGTGAATTCCCGCAAGTGGTTGTAAGTTATATTTCTGTTCCACCTTATTCTCGCATGAAGACTGCAGGGCTAGGAAACAGGTCCTGTTCTTAAAGAATGTGTTCTGGGTTTTTCACTGTCCTTAGAGAGACGGTGTTCTGCACATAATCTATGGATAGTTTTTTTTTTTAAAGGTTTCCAACACTTTAGAATGATGCTTCTCAAGCTATATGGATGTGTGGGACAGGCAATATTTTTTTCCAAAGATCCAGCGATTGGTACCATGTTCGTGTCCATTGGCCACCACTGTTTCTATCTTTCCTGGAAACCCTTTGCAGACAAGCAACCGGCGGCTCACAGACCGGCCCCAGTCCAAGACCATCACTTTGAGCGGGTCCGCTTTAGAAAACATCTTGCGGTAGGCCAATATGGCAATATTGGTGTTGCTGTGTGCCTTCAAGTCATTTCTGACATACAGCGACCCTAAGGGGACACTGTCATGGAGTTTTCCGGGGCTGAGAGTGTGTGACGTGCCCCAGGTCACCCAACGTGTTTCCACGGCTGAGCGGGGAATTATACCCCAGTCTCCAGGATCGTAGTCAAATGCTCAACCATTCCACCACATTGACTCTCAATATGGCATTATACACTTCCAAAATTCCATGAACACAATCTACAAATGCAGAGTAGCCACGTGGAAATCACAAGAAATAGAGGTCTACACAAACTGCAAACTAAGGATATGAAGAAATCTTACTAAATTACCGATCCTCAAGGAGACCAGCTGTCTCTCATCATATTGTACCAGTCGAGAGTTTGTTCACCTCCACAAGATTTCTCTCCCCAGCACGAGAAAGGGATGAGTGCTTTTCTTTTTCACCCAAGGCTTACAACATAGGCAAAATCTCTTTGTGCAAAGCTCGTTTTTTTTTTCTTTTGTGAAACAAAAGACGCACCAAACAAGCACAGCAGGACTGAGTGATGGATCAAAAAGATGCAAACAACTCATCTGATGTTTCTAATTTTCAACAGTCAACCCAACAAGGCGGTAACTGCCATAATTTAGGTATGCAAATTCTGCTAGGTATGCAACTTTCATTAGTGTCACAATTGATACAGAAATGATAGTTGATAGTTGAAACTCTTGAGACCAACAGATGATATCTCTCCATCTCTCAGGCGGGAATAAAAGTTTGGCAGATTCGTCTCGCAAGAGAATGAGGCAAGCAAGTATTTATATCCCTAATGCAACTGCTAACAACGAATGAAGCTCATGAAGCATCTGTTTATTATATTTGAAGCCCACTTTCTCCCAATAAAACGTACATTAAAAACAATTAAATAACCTGTAAAGTTAAAGCCCTAAAGGACCACGTATGAGTTTTGTTGATGATGTCACGTCATTATGAATGTGAATGATGACATTATGGACACCCATAAATACGAGCACGGTGGCCAGTTGGATGCTAGACGAGTGGGCCACGACCATCATCACCCCCACTCCCAAAATTGGGACTTAAGGCAGCTTAGGCCTTGGATCACGATGGCCAACAACATGCCAGCAGAATGAAATGGTGGATATATTTTGGCATTCTGAGCACTCAGCTGCTTCCAATGCATGACTTTCGAAGCAAATATGAAAATTACAGAACATTCAATCTCATCCTACAAATTTTGCTCCAACATTCATTAGTAATAACATCCCTGCAAGGTGTCTGCTGCAGATGGAGCTACCGTAACCTGACAGAGCCAGCAAAATATACCGTATCAGTCACGTAGATGCTCACAAAATCTGTTTCATTCTTTCTGAAGAGCCCCCCGTCATAAATGGCGTATGCACAGAGCAAAAGGCCTTGTTGCATGGTGTCGAAGTACCGAGATAAGAGTGTGCGTCAACCAGAAGGGAGAAAGCAAGACTCTACAACATCCGGCATCCGGAGCAACATACACATAATATATATTGTAAGCCTTCGTTTCCAACAGATAAATGTAATCAAGGTTTATATGTTCAGAGAAGCCAACAGGATGGGAATGTTTCACTTGAAGGATCAGAAGAAAATTGTAACAAATGTTGTGGAAAATTACTTTGATATTGCTTTCTCAGTACAGGATTACAATTAGGCTGCGGTGCAAAGCGCAAGGAAAGAATAAATGAATGGTAACAAATCAACACAAACAGCTCCTGTCAGGAGTACTTTGCTGATGGGAAGTAATGTAAGCATTACTTAAAGTTTTATGACTCGCGCTTTATTCTGGCTTAAGTAGTACATCAAGCGGTTCATACTGTGGTCGCCCAAGCTAAAATGAATAAACAAGCATTCCCAGGCTAGGAGTTGAAAACGAAAGGACCCAACTGTCTTGCACTAACCTTGTTTTATAAACTCCATCATCCCAAATTAAACTGGACCGTATGTATTAACCACAAGCAATGAATCTCTCTTCCAGGTGTAATTCTGCAGAGCGTTTGAGACCACGGCGTGGCCAGAACATGTGCGCTCATCTCATTTTCAGGAAGGCACATTTATGGCACTTGGAAGAGGTGTTCAGTTACAGAGGAGGGTGGGAACACCGAAGGGGGCTTCGGACCTGGCTTCAGACACAGCATTTTCCTGCACCAACCATTCATTTGTTCAACTTCTGCGGAGTAGTGATGCATGAATCAAGCATGTGCTTCAGCCGGCCTGGTGCTCTCCTCCATTCCATCGTTTACACAGTGTTCTCTCTGCATTTTTTTCCAAATTAGAAATTTTGGATAAAAAATAATATGCAAAATAGCACACATTTTTCTACAAGCTGCTGAGACAAATCTGCACATGCAAAAACTGTTGGGGACGATAGGAGTTTCAGCCCCACGGAAACGCAGCGGAAAAGCCAGAGTTCAGCGAGCCAACAGCAGCAGCCTTGTTCCCCGGTAAGGATACTCACACACGGAGGAGTTTCTTCCAAAACAGGAGGCACTTTATCTTGCAGCAAAGTTCCGTTATATACAAAACATAGGACGGACGGACCAAAGCTTGCGCCAGGCACCAGGTTTGGTCAACAGACACATACATACTGGCGTTGCTTTGTTATATACACATCTACAACCAGTCAGGTAGAGGTTTGCACACCTCCCTCTGCCATCTGCACGTGACCCCAGTTTCTGATGCAACCTTGCAACTACCCACAGCTGGGGCGTGATGCAACCTCTTTGTAGTGGGTTGATCATTTTCCCAGGGTTCCCCGCCGGGAATCCCTGACAAAAACGTGCCGCTTCTCCTTTCATGCGCAACCCTTCCAACGTTGTCCGCCCCTCTGAAAAAGGAATGCGTTACTTCCCACCAGTGCACATATAAATATCTCCACACCTTTTGAGCCGTACAGGGAGCCCATCCCACCCGGGCACACGGTCTGCGGAGACGAGGCACTCTGGCCGCACGAAGATGCTGCTGCTCCTTCAGAAGAGGAGAAGTCTGGCACCAGCTGCCCTGAGTGCCCAGTTTGGGGAAACGGCGAGCACACACAACGGGGTGGACTGATGGTGGTTTGATTGATTCTGCAGTGAATTCCACTAACATCTCTGCCTTCCGTGTGGAAGGTATAGCCACCCACTTCTCAGGAGAGCCGGACAGTGCTGAACCAGCGTGCTTTCCAGTGTTTTTGACAAAGTATGCATTTTCAGCAGGATGCAAGTTTCCATCACACCAAAGCTATGAATGGGAAAAAACTCTGAGGCTCAATTTTACCACGTTCATAAGGCATTCCACTTCTACCCCTGTACCACCTTTGGTTCATATCACATTGCAAGATCTTTTAAAAAAATTATTCTCAGGTGGGAAGAAATCTATATATTTTCCATACACATTGGCTGTAACAGATGCCTCCTTGGGCACTTCTCCTAAGGTACACACGTGGGCTTTTTCTCAAGGACTTTCGCCTATAGTTGTCAACTGTCCACATTTTCTTAAAACAGGTCCATGCTTTCATGTGTGCAAAGTGTACTGCAGGCCTCACAACGGTGTGAATTTCTGAGGTGTGGTGGGCTTTGTTTCAGAATGAAACGCTGAAGGTGCAAGATGAGGTGTAAAATTTTGGTGAAAATCTCAAAACCATAGAAATTCCTTTCCAATCGTGACAAATGTGAAAAAATCATACCAAAAATCATAATCACTTTACTGTTTTTAAATCCAGAGTAGACCATAACGCAAAACTCTGCTCGCAAACTATTTTTTATCTGAGTCTAGATTACAACACAGAACTGTGCTCACAACCCTGAAGGATAGTTTTAAAGGCTGTCAGGAGGGAATACAAATCCAGGATCAAATACATAAGTCAAGGAAATCTCACCAATGCAGCTGACCAAAGCTAGAGCAACTTTGCTTTCTGTACCAGGTGGGAGCCGTTTTCCAGGCCTCACAACCGGTGGCAGCCCTGCTCACCCCTGACCACGCCTGAACGGAGGACTCTTCAAAACACAGTTCAAAAAGCAGATATACTTCTAAAATGCAGTTCCTAAAAGAGTTTTGGCCAGTAGTGTCCAATGGCTTCCAGGTCAATGATACAGTCTATCCACACCGGATTTCAATCTGATGTTTAAAGGAGCTATTTAAGGTGCTGGACTTTCTCTCCAACATTGTTTCAGCACCGTGGATCATTCCTTTGGAATTCAGACTGAAACCCAAGTGGATTTATTTCTTCACTGACACGGCAGCCATCAGCTGCTAGCGGTTCTTGTTGAACTCTTTGAATGCTTTGTTGACTACAGTTTAAACTTGGTATACAGGAAGCTGCTCTTACAACCCATGGAAATCTTGAGTATTCTGGATGTATTACATGTGCTTTGCAGTCCACTACTGGCACATGGCTTCTAGATAGGGGTACTAGACAAATCAGAAGGGGCAGGAGGAAGAGGAGGAAAGGGGCTGAACGTGCATGCAGAGAATATACAAACAACTGTACAAGTGATGCTGTAGATAACCACGGTTCGCCTCTCAGGTTCTGCAGCTATTACGAAAGATCGGAAGGAAACCTCCCTCTTGAATAGGGGTTTGTACTTTCCGGAGGGAACAGCAAGACCCGCTTGCATGGCAAAAGCCAGCATGACCTTCCAAGGTCTTCTCCAGAAACCTTCCATGCCCTTTCTTCAGTTCATAATGGGGACATTTCCAGTACACAAATGCCAGCCTCCGGATCACAAGAGAAGCAACAGGCCAAGGGAGTCCAAAACACTCACCTGGTGTTTGCTGATGGACCACTTCTTCTGGATCCTGCAGGTGGATGAAGACAAGGAGGCCGGCTGCTCCAAACAGCAGGATGAAGGAGAACATGCAGGTCAGCTTCATCCTTGACATCTGTAAATCAATCCAGTTTGGACCCAGGGAAAGAAGAAAGGGGATACTTCTCCAAAGCGTAGGTTGTGGTCATCGTCGCGGCTGGCTTTCCATTCCCGTGCAGCCTGGTGGAGAGAGAGCACAAACCCTCTAAGAATGCTTATCCCTGCCAGATGGCTCAGGCTAACGGCAAGTTTAGCCAAGGGTGGGCAACTGTGGAAGGGGGACAAGGGTCATTTTTCACCCAGACACACCCCACAGCCTGCACCAGCACTCCTGACATAACCAGAAGTTATCTCATATCACTTCTACTTTCTTCTTTGACCAATGTTTGCATTTTTAAAAGGTACATGGGGAGCTTGGAGGTGTGTGGGATCAAGGCCTCCACATTTTGCAGCAGTTTTGACCCATTTTAAGCACCCCCCAAAGTAAAAAAGAAAAAGAAAAAAAAGGTCGGGGGCTGCACCTGGGGGACTAGAAGACTGCATGTGGCTCAGGGGCTACCCTTTGCCCACCCCTTCTTTAGCCCAAGGGTGCCCAACTGGATGCCCCTCGAAAGTCCAAAAGCAGGATGCAGGCACCATAAGCATCTTCTCACATGTGTGCCCCCCAATTCAAACACTTGTTGCCTTTGAGCACATGAAAGAAGAAAGTGCACTAGACACACGGCTGGTCTGTTTTGGTGGAGGTGGTAATATGCCCTCGGAAAATGATAGAGCCGGCATTAAAATTACACTCACAGAGAAAACTGGACTGATTTGGACAGCTGAGAAATGTCAAGAGAAGTCAAAAGTTCACTATGCTTTGCTCGCATAAATACTGATTATAGCTTACACGTGGGGACTAGCAGGAAAGAGGCAATTGGAACCACGACTGGACTTGCTCAGACATCCCAGAAAGTCTCCAAATGTCCACCCTAGCCACAGACAAACAGCACGGTGTAGTGGTTTGAGCACTGGCCTATGACCCTGGAGACTAGGATTCGATTCCTCGCTCAGCCACGGAAATCCACTGGTAGCCTTGCATGTACCACATACCTTCAGCTCCTAGAAAACTCCCTCTGATAGGTTCACCTTCAGGTCATCATTAGTCAGAAAGAACTTGAACACACACAGCAACAAGAAGCCAGTGCAAGCACCAACTCTGCAGGTAGCCAGTGACATTTCAGAAATTTCCCCGTGCAATTGAAAACAGCAATAAAAAGAGACTATATACCTGCTGCAGGAATTTACAGCTCATTTGTGCTCAAGATTACACTCATAATTAAATAAATACTTACCTTTCTTGTTTTGGTTTCCCCCTGTTAAACAATAATGCACAATTCACTGGGGACTTAGTTCACTCCAGGACAGATATTATCACACTGCTTTTTTCATGGTATCTGTTTAGAGGAAAATGGAAATAAAACATGCAGCTGTATCTCGCATGCTTTGAGGTGGAGAATTTCTTTGAAACAGAGGAAATAAAAATGATAGATATTGGAAGGTACACATGCTAGAAATAGTTGGGTTGCAGAATGTTAAACAGTGGCGCTCTTTTTTTCCCCTCTGCAAGATAAACTGAAATACTTGCACCCTTCTTATTAGTGTCTGAATGAGAAGCTGTTGGAAAACTGTTCTGGGAATCTTCGGAGAGCGGCCAGAGTCCTTTTGTATATTGAAGGGAAAGGGCAAGGTGTGACCCTGAGGCCAAAGTAAGGCAGAACCAGGCTGCAGGATCCTCAACCAAGGAACATTTTAGAAAATGTGGACTCATTAAGTTTTTAGCCATCTCAAAGAAAAGCAAATTAAGCATTTCTAGAGTCCTCTGACTCTACCATCTGCTAACTGGCACTTTCTGCTAGTAGCAACAGCAAGCTGAAATTGAAGGGAAAGGTCTGACATGAATAGCATTCAGTGCTTGCTTAATAATTTTCCATTGCGGCTTAAAGACTGTTGTTTCATGATTGGCTAAAATGATTTGTTGTATATTTTTGCATGGTGGGGCTGGGTAGACTTTCCAAAACTGCAACAAAGGATAATACCACGAATCTTTGCTTGGGTCTAGAACTGTTTGGCTTGAATTCCTGATGACCATGTCCGCAAACCATCAGCTATCTTCATTTCACTAGTTTGTCCATTCTTGAATCCTAAAAGAACAACATTTCCCCTACAGCACTTACGCTGCATTTTCTCAGTCTGTCATTTCACAGATCCTCAGCCTCTCTCCACCCTTGTGTCTCGTACACAACACAGGAAGAGGATGAACAGGGCTACTCCGAAAGGGAATTGTATTCCAAAACCCAAAAAAATCCAAGATATGGAAGACTTGTGGTTCCAAGCATTTCAGATAAGGGATACTCAGCCTGTATTTTATTATTATTATTATTATCATTGTTATCATCATCATCATCATTATTGTCATCGTCTTCATCCCTAATACGTTCACTTGCTCTTTTAAATTGTTGCCTTGAGTTCCAATTTTGGAAGGAAGGCAGGAATACAAATGATTATTAATATCGTTTTTATTATTTATTACTTAACTGGCTCCTCCAGTGAATCAAGATGGGCAAAAACAACAAACAGCATAACGCGTAACATTGGTTGAAAGATCATAAAAAAACCAATACATATTAAAGCCCATCAGTAAATACTTTTAAAGCCATTATTTAAAAATAGTAGGGATAGGCCTGCCAGAAGAGACTGGTCTTTTTTGCTGATTTAAACCCAGACAGTGTCCTGAGCGGGGTAAATCTCTTCCGGCAGCTCCTTCCACAGTCCGGGGGCGGGCGAAGAAAACGTCTTCTGGCTGGTCGTCGGCCGAGCTTTGGCTGCATGAAGTAGATGTTCTCCAGGGGAGCCAAACACACGGGGTGGATTATACAGGAGAAGGTGATCCTGTGGGCAACCTGGATCCTAGCCATGCAGGACTTTAATGGGAAT
Organism: Cyclura pinguis; assembly: GCA_030412105.1. Lineage (NCBI taxonomy): Eukaryota > Metazoa > Chordata > Lepidosauria > Squamata > Iguanidae > Cyclura > Cyclura pinguis. The sequence goes on from CM059607.1 coordinate 1,717,667, forward strand.
AACCAACATATTGCACTTTGCCTGGAAACTAACTGGCAGCCAACGAAGTGATTTTAACATTGCTTGTGATATCGTCACTCCTAGATGTACCAGTAACCAATCTGGCTGTCATATTTTGAACTAACTGAAGCAGATATGAGCTGAAGTTGGACCTTTCTGCATTCAGTGGTCCAAGGCTGGACACCGGTGGTCCAAAGCCGTTATTCTTATCACCATCGTGCACCAGAGCCCTCAAATTTCTGCTTCCATACATGATTATATACCGATATCCTCACAGTTCAATAAACAAATTCCTGTTTTCAGTGTCAAAAAAAAAAAAGGATCATAGGTGCCAGGGTGTAAATTACCTCCGGCCTTGTGAGTTACTAATCTTCGGAGCAGCGCACCACATCCATTAGCAAGTTAATGAGCAAGCCTTGAAGGGCCGCGATGAATAATTGGCATTACTTTTGGATCCGAAAACTATCACGAGCGTTTTGCTGTTGCTCCTGCTGCTACCTTCCAGAAGCTTCCTTGGAACAATGCACATTGCAAACGGGAAGATCATTTGGCCTTAATCGATCCACCAGAAGCAGTGCAGATAATATCTCTCCAACTCCCTGTTGCCCTCAGTGGACGGCGGAGGTGGAGGGAAAAGAGAGCTCCTGTCGCCGGCCGGAGGAATACGGGCTGCTCAGAGACCAAACCGTTCCTTCCCCACGAAATGCCCCTTACGACCTGCGTTTGCCTCCTCTTCTGCATGGCGTCTTCATCATAATATTGTCAATACTTTTAATATCATTAACAGCTCAATTCCGTTTTAATGCGGACCCTTTTGTACGGTCTCAACGGTATTGCAATCAATTTCAATTTTTAAGCCACCTCCAATCCCACTTTTGAGAGAAGGGTATAAACGATGGTTGATGATGATGACGATGACGACGACGACTATGATGATGCCTTTGAGCCATCAGTGGCTCATGATTTGTCATCCTTCCAGCTGCTGTTACTTTCCTCCCTCCCTCGCTTGCCATTAAAATAATATTTTAGCACCATACTGGAAAGATAAACCAGAACTGCCAATTGACGAATGCCAGGTTAAAACTGTGGATATGATAGAAATGGAGAAGCTATCAAGTTTGCAAAAAAAAGAACTCAACTCAACCGTTTGAGAATTGAGACTAGGTATGGACTGGGTTAAAAGTAAGGGGTTAAAAATGTGGAAACGTTAAGGGCAGGCAAACTGTTAAAAAGGGATAGGAATTTAATTGTATATTTTATCTAAAATGTTAAGTATTTGCTGATTGGGAAAAAAAAGATATTACATGTAAACTAGGTACAGATAAAAAAGATTCTAGGAATAGTATATAATTTGGGGGAAATGCAAAATGAGGGTTAAAATTGGGGAGGGGTCTACTATTTTACGGTTGTGTACATTGTAGAAAGATAAATGTGTTTTTAACTGGATGGAAATTTTGATATAAAAATAAAATGAAAAAATAATATTTTTAGATTGTTGCAGATTAATCTCACTATTTTTACTAATTAATTTTACCAATTTTACTATACGGCTAGCATCCAAACTGTCTGAATGTCCCACAGGGTCAACACAAGCCAAATGTGAAAGCACATTAACAACAGCTAATCTTTCCACATCAATACTGCCCAAAACTAGCCACTTCGGGTCACTTGTTGAAGGAAAGCAGGACATAAGTTAAATAAATAAATACATTCCCAAAGCTCTGTGTTGCCTGGAGGAGAGTTCAAACTCGCTCGTGTCCTGTTTCTGGGCTTCCAAGAGGGACCGGGTCGGTTACTTTTGGAAGCGGGATGATGGACTAGCCTGGCCTTCTGCGGAGCCCAGCAGAACCTCTCTTATATGGTGGGAACTGGTGGCTTTCACGTCAGTGGGGCTGTGAATCCGCTTCAGGTTTTACCGTCAAAGCACTCGACCCAAACTCCAACCAAATCCGGCACCCTGGACGGCTCTTCCGTCCTGGCTAGTACCAGCCAGCCTTCTTCTTCCGTTGCTTTCTTAAAACGTAGAAAAAGCCGTTAATGAGCGTTTCCTAAGTTTTAGGAAAGTTGTGAAGAAAGTGCAGCGCTTTTAAAAAAAATTAACAACTTTCATATCCAAATACATCAAGGCTGTTCCCCCACCCCCCCACCGCACGCAAAGTCCTCTTAATCTTTAAAGTCACGGTGACTAATTTGCTTGTCACTAAAACCGCGCAAACACTTTTCTCCCTAATGACTGAGAGCCCCATCTGTTTTGTCAAGGTGATTTTCAACTCCCATGCATTATTCCGAGACGAGCTATCCCCCGCTAATCTCGACCGGAGTTGTTAACGTGAAACCTCTAATTAAAAAGAACTCTGGAAATACACTCTGCCTTTCACACATCAGCCACCCACGAGTTAAGAAGGAAGAGGGCAGGAGCTGGCAATCCGAAGCAGGGGCCTCCGCACAGATTTTGACATTTCTTGTGTGAGCCACACGTAGCAGAATGACGCACGCGCGTTACGTACACGTGGATGCCGAGGAGCTCAGATACGGAAGCAGAGACTGGAATCCCGTTGGGGTGTGATGCAGGTGCCCCCATGAAAGCAGGTGGACGTTTTTGCCATAGGATTCTAGAGTTGGAAGAGACCCCAGGGGCCACCCGGTCCAACCCCCTTCTGCCAGGCGGGAACCCACATCCGAGCCCTCCCTTCGACGGACGGCCACCCAGCCTCTGCTTAAAAACCTCCAAAGAGGGAGGAGACTCCACCGCTCTCCGCTGAGGCAGCAGCAGATTCCGCTGCCGGACAGCTCCGGCCATCAGGAAGTTCTCCCTGAGGCTCAAGTGGAATCTCCTTTCCTGCAGCTTGAATTCATTGCTCCTTGTCCTGGTCTCTGGAGCGACAGAAAACAAGCCCACTCCCTCCTTGACATGACATCCCTTCAAATATTTAAACATGGCTACCATCTCCCCTTTTAACCTTCTCTTCCTCAGACTAAACATCCCCAGCTCCCTAAGCCACTCCTCATAGGGCTTCAGGGCTTCCAGATCCTCCTCCATTTTGGTCACCCTCCTCTGGACACGTTCCAGCTTGTCAATACCCTTCTTTTAATTGAGGTGCCCAGAACTGGACACAGTATTCCAAATGAGGCCTAACCAATGCAGAATAGAATGGTACCATTACCTCCCTCAATCTAGACACCGTACTCCTATTGATATAACCAAGAATCGTGTTGGCTTTCCTTGCTGCCACATCACACTGCTGACTCATGTTCAGCTTGTGATCTACCAAGACTCCTACATCCCTTTCACATGTACTGTTACCCAGCCACATGTCCCCCGCATCCTATATTTGCGCATTCCATTTTTTCCGCCTAAGTGTAGGACCTTACATTTCTCCCTGTTGAAATTCATGGCATCCATAGCATTTTATGTCCAACATGGAAATGCTATATTCACTTCAAGGTCCCACTTGTGGAGCTCCCCTGCATGGATGTTCACTGTGCATTGATACACAAGCATGGATTGCACATGGATTCTGTGATGCACAGGCTAGCTTCATGTTCAGAAAATCGGAGGTTTCAAAAACCACCTTAGAGGTTTCACAACTGGTTTTTGCGTATTCCCATTCCTAATGTCCACTTTATGTCCAGTTATCCTCTGGCTCAGAAACCGCCCTGTTTCTCCATCATAGAGTGATGAAGGGTGTTGCTGGCACAGGATGACATATATCACATCAGAGAATGAGCAAATGCAAGGAAGAGGTACAACATTATAAAAGATGTAATTAATACGACGCTCCACATTAAAGGAAAGGGGTTTTAGATAAAAATCGACTTTGTTCCTTGGTCAGGGGGAAGGAAGGAAGAGTTAAAGCAGTATTAAACTCATTGGGAAAACGAATTTGCTAGTTGTAAGTGGAGCACTTATAATTTTGTATTAATTGTTGGAATTTTTTTATGTCTATCAGTATTAAAAAGGAATTATAAATAAATAAATTAAAAAAAATAAAAAGAAGTTCTTCCTAATGTTTAATGTAGAATCTCTTTTCTTGTTCTTTGAATCCATTGGTTCACGTTCTAGTCTCTGGAACAGCAGAAAATGAGCTGTCTCCGTCTTCTACATAAAGTTGGTTTACAACATAGTAAATTGCCAACAAGATGCCAGCCAATGTGTTCTTCTCTACAGAATAATTCTTCCGCAACATTTTGGCATGTTCAAATAGAGCAGAGGAATATTCTTCTTCTCCCTCAGCAGCTGGAAAACCCCACAGTCGAGAACTTCCTCCCCTACCTCTGCAAGGTAACGGTGGTGGTGGTGGGCTATCTCGGCCTGTCCCTCCCACCCGTTCACCGCAAGGAAAAGCCCTTGTGCTAATCCAAATTTTGCTGGAGCAAATCCTTGCCCCTTGCTGAACTTGGCATACTTTCTCCTTTGCCCTTTTCACAAGCCATTCGGCAAGATCCCGTCAAAGCAAAACATAAGGGAACAGGTCTAAATACCAAACCCTCGAAGGTTTGAAGCAGGGACTGAAAATAACAAAATCGTAACCTTTGAAGTGTCTGCTCTCTTCATGCATTTCAAGTAAAGACAATCCTTCAGCAAAGAAATTTTCTTTTCCATAATTGCAAAGCAAAATAAATCCCCCTCTGAAAAGTTAATGCTGTTTCTGCTGTCAGGGACGCCAAAGGTCTCACTCCCCTTGATATTCCAGAATTAACCTTTGCTAATGTGTGCATAACCTTCTGCCTTCATACCTAGTTAATGGTCTGGCAGAGTTTCACAGCCTGGCATTGTATAAATATTATTTGTACGAAGCTCTTGAGTTCCACACTGCCAATCTTAATAAAATAGCGACCAACCTTTTTGGCTCATATATAATTAAAGCTGGGCCTAACATTTTGCAAATAAATAAAAGATAACAATTTTCTTCTGCAGATCAATAGCATCTCCTGTATATATATATATTTTGAGAAGAAACATTTGAAAGTTAAATTATGGTTCCCTTTATGTATAATCAGGGAATCTAACATGTTGGCAACTCCTCCCTGATCTTTGCACATTTTTCAATTGTGCCCTGCACTTTAAAAAAAATGCAAACAATTATTAATATTGATTGGGACTAAAACAATATCGGATTTCGATATATTCCTAGTTCTTTTATGAATTACTTTGCACCGCCATGGTGATTATGATGAAAGACTATTTGCACGCTCAATTTCTTTCCAGCAAGCAACTTGGTAGGGAGCTGCTGCTTATGGCACTACTGATAATAATCAACCCATGGAATACAAAACCATTTTTAAAGTTCTGAGATGAGGCATAAAAAATGAGCCATCTACTCCTTATCTTTCATCATTGTATCTTGCTGCCAGAGCTAGCTTGCCAAGAGTTGCCAGTTGCCACTGCAAACAGTTCAGCTTTCAGACCCAATAGAAAAGTCAGCCACAGATCTCTGGTTTGGAGTCTGTATGCTCTCTAGGGAGGGAAAGACTATTCTCAATTATTCATTTCCAAGTTGAAGAATAATGAGTCTCTCCACAGCTGGGAAACCCCATCAGGAAGAATAATAGAGCCGCAAGATGTTAGCACGGTTCTCTCACAGCCTTAGAACATCCCAAAGTTTTCAGGGGGAATTATTCTGCAAAGAAGGTATGTGAGTGTGGGACACACAAGCAGGTTTCTAGCTCAGGAAACAGTAGCTGGCAACCTTTGGGGAAGTGACATCCCTGTAAACCAACTTACACTTTCATTAAGTTTGTCCTGAGCCAGAGTCAGGAATTGACCTGGATTCAGGTGGTAATAAAGTGAAAAGCTGTAGGGCGGTCAATGTTGTCCAAGTCACTTACAGGTTATCCAGCAAAATGAAGGGAGGAGCAAGAGCAAGGTTGTTAGCTGGTCCAGAAGTTGTTACACCAAGCTGGTAATCCTGATAAATGACGCCAACGAGGAATAAGATAGGCCATTTCTGCACTACTCCGTTACAGTGCTTTCATTCCACTTTCAACCTCCTATGGAATCCTGGGGTTTGCAGTTTAGGGAGGGGCATTTAGACTTCTCTGCCAGAGAGCCCTTTGGCCTCAGGAAACTACAAACCCCAGAATTAAAGTGGAATAACAGCATTATAACAGCATAGGGTGGAAATGGCCATAGCGAGTCAGTTGTAGCCAGTCTAAGGTCATGAGTGCTGGGACGCTCCAAGAGTACTGCCGAGCCAGGAATGGTTGTAAGAGCAAAGACACCAGGGAGCTGTTGGGGGATTTACAGGCAGCGGTCTCTGGAACCAGCCTGGACGGTTCAGCGTGGGGGTCCAAGAGGTGGAGTCTGCAGGCTTAATGCTCGAAACTGGGGGGGGACTATGAAAAGAGACCCCCGGAGCTGCAGATAGCAACATTCCAGCAAAGTAGCATTTTTCAGGGCCGAACCATGGTAGGAGTTAGGTATGCACCCCAGGGTGCAAACTGCAGCTTTATCCTGATGATGACTGGCTGCAGCCTTGCTGTGATGCTCCCAAATAACTCCCAAATAATATTCTGATTGAACACAGCTGGAAGGGGCCCTCCCTCTCTTACCTGGCAGAGTTTTCCTTTTGAATCTAAGCTTAGACGTTGCTCTATTCAGAATCAAAGGGCGGAAAGGTGTTCCCGAGAGGCATCCAGACCAATCCCCTTCCATGCAGGAATACACAATCAAAACATGCGTGAAAGATGGCAATCCAACTTCTGTTCGTAGAAGAGTCCATTTCCTTCTGAGGCAGTATAAGCCACTGTCAAACAACACTTACAGTAAAGAAATCCTTCCTCATGTTTAGGTGGAATCTCTCTTTTAAACTTTGAATCAACTGGTTTATGTTCCAGTCTCTGGAGCAGCACAGAATAATCGTACTCCATTTTATACATGACATCCCTTCAGATATATTTAAAGAACGATATTTTATCACCTAGGTACAGTCTATAAAAGGAATCGCAGAATCATGAGAGTTGGAAGGGGCCACATGAGCCACCTGGCCTGGTAGTTCTTAACTTGGGGCTCAGGGACCCCCAGGGATCCACGGAGCCCTCACAGGGGGTCCACAAAGTCCTGCTGCCGGATATCAGCAGTTGCAGCAGCAACAGGAATTTGTCTGACATCACCCAGCACCTGAGTGGGAATTTGAATCCTAGGCCATTTCCACAGTACACTGTTATAGTGCTATTATTCCAGTTTCAACACTCTGTGGAATTCTGGGGTCTGTAGTTTACTGAGGCCAAAGAGCTCTCCGGCTGGGAATTCTAAATACCCCTCCCTAAACTGCAAATCCCAGGATTCCATAGGAGGTTGAAAGTGGAATAATAGCACTATAACAGGGCAGTGTGGAAATGGCCCTAGTCTCCGGAACCCTTAAATAAATAAACATTTGAATATTGAAATACATTTAAAAGTATACAATAATTTTAAAGATAAAAACACATCAAAGCCAAGCCTCCTCAATAAGGCTCCTTGCAACCCATTAACCATCCGACACCTGTTTAAACAAAAAGCCTTGACCTTGAGGCGGAAGGAGAATGGAGAGTGGGCCAGCTGAGTGGCATTCCACATCCCGGGAGCAGCCCCCAAGAAGGCCCCGCCCCAGGTCCTCTCCCAGATGGGCCTGCAAGGGTGGTGGGGAGGAGAGAAAGCCCACCTCTGAGGATCTTAAGACTGGGGAAAGTGGGCAAAGAGAGAAAGAATAAAAGATTTTGATGTGCATGGTGGGTCTTTTGATTAGCAGGGTGGGTGTTACGACGACAGGCAGAAGGGAAGAAAAACACAGGGGTGCTTGCATTAAGGAAGCTGAAAACGGATTACACAGGATGTGCTTTTTTAGCAGCGGTTACTGGTCAGCGCAATTTCTGATCTGCAAATTGAGACCTCCTCTCCTTTATTAGGGAGCTGGGGTCTCACTGGCACCTTGGAAGACAACAGCCAAAGGGCTTCCTGGTAACTCATGCCTTCAGTCTTTTTTCCTTTTTCTGTCTCTTTGTCCTTTTGATATCCTTGGTGCCTCTTTCATGAGTCCTCGGGGATTTGAAACTAATTTCCCTACCGTCATTAGTGAGAAACTTTATCGTTCATTAAAACCTAGCATAAGGATAGAAGAAGAGTGTGGCATTTTCACACCCTTTTTAACTTGATGAAGTGATATGCAAATAACACTGCAAACCAAGGCAGCCATAGTTAGGCACGCCATACACACACACACACACACACACACACCCTTCCTCATTAAAAACCAAGCAATTACACCAAGAACAGAACGATGCAAAAGAGGAGTCCTTCCCTGCCCGGTGCTAAAATTCCCCACGTCCTGCAGATGTCTAATTGTCACCCAGGAGGAAAGAGCAGATTTAATTAACAGCGAAGGACAAAGGAAAGAAGGTGAGGTGAGCCTTCCGCTTCCAAGCCGGGGGGCTCCAGGAGCTGCGACTCTGCATACAGCGGGCTCGGAGGGTGGGTGCAAAGTCACAGCCGTATGTGCAAAAGCTGGGCAAACATCCTGCTTGGCAGAACTTGCCAGGTAGATGGAGAGACTGGCACAGGCAGGGGAGAGAAGCAAAGGAGGAAAACCTGGCCTTGATCCAGCGTGCCTGTTCTTGCAAGGAGGATCCACAGGGCGGGAAGGCTTCCTCCTGCGTGGCCCATGGTGGAGGCAAATGTGGACCTCCTGAACTGGCTGGGTGCCTCTCGCATCTGCATCCTCCTCATCCTCATCATCAACATCATCTCACTTACGTCCCACCCTTTCCCCAATACTCAAGGTGGCTTACAAAAATTAAAAGAAATGTACAGTAAAGCACTCACAAAGATAAAAGTAAAAACACTTTCACAGTCATTGTTGAACCGCTATTAAACTCTTTGTGGAATTTAAAACCGTCTAAAACAAATTTGTTAAAAGATTTTAAAACCTCAGCAAAACAGCTGCTCGGCTTCCTCAACCAAATGAGACCTGCGTGTGTTCGAGGGCACGTGATGGAGAAATGCTAGACTTAGGAACATAAGAAGGAGACGAAGGCCATCGCTCCATCTGCCCAACGCTCTGGACGCCGCCCGGCCGTGGGTCTCCAGGGCAGTGGCGCTCCAGCGTTCGGAGCTGAGGTTTTCCAGCACAAATGTCCAAGGAGCTATCCAATGTGCTGAAGCAATTTTGGAGATGGGGCCAAGGGGATGCATAATGCTCTGCCCATACAATTCGGGGTCGTCCTTTACCCTGGCAGCTACCGGGACCTCCTGCTGCTTCACCGGTGATGTGGGGAGGCAACTGAGAGGACGAAGAAGCAGCCGGTCTCAACTCAGGGGAGGGGAGGAAAGAAAAGAGAGTATGCTCACAGAGGGAGAGCAGTCTCCCATGTTCCTTCCCCTTGGAAACCAGACCAATCATACCTTCATTACCTGGATTTCCTTCTAGCACCTGTCCCCACCTTTCAGTAGCTGCAGCCACAGTGATGACCTCTCCTTTGGCAGCTGTCAGGAGGGTAGGTTTTGGATGGGGTGCAACTGGCTAGAGAACAGCCCCATGCACTCTGTCCAAAAATAGACACATGCAAGCATAACATGCATTTGCATGCATGTATAATAGGATGCCACCAAAGACTCCCCAGTTTAGACAGTTCTTTACAGTTCAGACTAGAACCCAAAGCCGCCAGTAGCAAAGAATGAGGGAAAGGCTGTACTGGCTTTCTGGTTCTCCTAGCTGAGCTCCTAGCTGCCAGGCCCTCTATTTTCCTGATCCTCACACGAGATTTTGAAGGGTAGGGCTGGTTTTAGGGGAAGTCCTGTGGGGAATTCAGCTGGGGGCTGCCTCGCTTGCCGAGGAAACGATCTGGAAACTGTCATCGCTCAAAACGCACTACAAAAACAGCAACCTCTTTCCTGGAAGATGGGGGAGAAACTAGCAAATGGAATTATCGGCTTCTGAAGAGTGTGAATTTTTCTCTGCAGTCCAAAATAAACCAGCAATCGGTCCCCTAACACCTGCTTCTATGTTTTATTGATGAGTCTCTCAGAAGTGCAAGCATACTGGGGAGAAAAGTTGGTTTCATGGGAGGGAGGAAAGGGGGACTTTGAGCTGAACAATCCAGCAGCTGAATGATAAAATTGCCATAAACGTGGGTATGACCAAAACCTCAATACGGGTGCCTTTCCAGAGGCACAGTGGTCAGGAAATGTTAGTTTGCTTACAACATAAAAGATGACACAACTTGGCTCAAACCAGACCTCCAAACAAAGCAGAATGAGGAAAAAACAATGGTTTGGCACGGCATCAGGATCGGCAAAGTACTTTTGCAGCTCTTGCTCCATCTCCAGAGGCACTGGTGTCATGGAGACTGGAGTGAAGAGAGAGAGGATGAAAAACAAAAGCAGGCAAACATTTGCATTTGCATCTCTGTCCCTTGAGGTGCCATCCCAAGCTAAGCCGTGATGAAGAAGGAAAAGCTACCTTGAGGATTCTTCTTGGTTATGAAAGTCTACGAAAAACTCAACAATCAAACCAAAAGCTCAAAACTCACTCAGCTGCTGATTTCACATTTTCCTTCATGACTTCACTTGGCCTCCAGTCATGCGTAAATGCAAGGGCCCTCTCCTGTGCAGAGCTGGGCGACTATGTGGGGGACAGTGGCCAATTTTCACCTCCGTGCTCCTCCCCATGGACCATGCCCATGCATCCTTGGTGACACAACACCACTTCCTGATTCCTTTTTTTAAAAATAGTACAGTAGAGTTAGGAGATACCCAAGGGCCATCCAGTCCCACCTCATTCTGCCACACAGGAAGGCACAGCCCAAGCCCTCCCTTTGACCAGTGGCCATCCAGCCTCTGTTGAAAAACCTCCAAGGAAGGAGACTCCATCACACTCCATTGAGGCAGCGGCGGATTCCACTGTCAAGCTGCCCTTATCATCAGGAATTTCTTCCTAATGTTCAGGTGGAATCTCTTTTCCTGTAGTTTTAAGCCATTGCTCTGGAGCAGCAGAAAACAAGCTTGCTCCATCCTTCATAGGACATCCCTTCAAATATTTCAGCATGGCCATCATGTTACCTTCTCTTCTCCAGGCTAAACATACCCAGCTCCACCAGCTGCTCCCCATAGGGCTTCATGGTTTCCAGGTCTATTACCATTTTGGTTACCCTCCTCCAGAATGTTCCAACTTTTCCTGATTTCAACTGTCTTATTTTTGAATTTCATAGGTGTTGGGAGATGCTGGGAGGTGAGTGAAATGGCAGTTTATGGACAGTGTGAGATAGTTTTGGACCATTTGGGGGTGGAAAATGCCCACTGGTTTTTTGGTGTGTGGATGGGTCTGAGGGCTTGGGTGATCTCCAGAGGGGCCACAGAGACTTCCAAAGTGTGGGCTTAGGGTTGCATGTGGCCCATTGGCCCTACTTTTCCCACCCGTGGTCTAGTGGGACACTATCTCGCCCAAGCCCTGAGCTCTAGTGCAGCTCCCATTCAAGCTTGAACTAATTAATCAATTTATTCAACCAATTAATGCTCCCAGGTGTTGAGGATGAGAAATGCTCTCCGCTCTATCTCACGCCCCCGTCCTCCTCCCCAGGACTCTGCTCATAACATGTCATGAAGGCTGCCATGTTTTTACGTAAATGACTTTGTTACAGCGCTTGTGTGCTTTGCTATGTAGGTGGGGATGACGGAATCCATTGATAGCTGAGCAAGATGGGAACACAGAAATGTTATTGTTACAATCTGTGATAAGGCAGTAAGCAGGCATGGCTGCAAGGTCAGACTGTTGACAAGCTTAATGGGAGGCAGACAGAAAGCCCAGGAAATGTATTGTTTGGTTAAATCATCAAATGGGATGTTAGCACATGCTAATTTTGAAATGCAACGGTTTCAAATCCAATATTCCTTTCGTCTTGGCAACACCAAGGTGCGCTGTTGTTTTCTCCAATGTTCCTGAATAAAACTTTTGAAACCCCTAAGCTCAATTCCTTGAAACCAGAGCTCTCCCGCACAGCACACAATGATTCATTCTTCTGCTGGAAAGGCCATGAGGTCACTATTGTATTTTCATAATGCAACATTACATACAGAGCAACCTTTAAAAAAAACAGGTAAATCTTGGCAGAAAGAGTCTCCTGACAAAGAAATAATGATGCTGACCTCCAGGGCAGAAGGACTTTGTCATTAGGAACAAAGGCCTGCCAATCTCAGTGCAATGAGCAAATATCACCGGGGGAACAAGACGGAAAGGATGACCTCTCGCACAAGAAGGAAATGGCATCCCATTTCAACTGAGGACCAGCAGATTATTCTTCCCTGAATGTGACAGCTGCGAGAGCTCATCTCAGCAAACGGCACCTGCAGAGGCCAAGCTGGAGTTGGCGTGTTCCCGAAACCTTCCTTCAAAATTTTCCTTGCTGGATTCTGATTCCTGACACTCTCCAGTCTAGAATGGGCTGGTCGATTCAATTCCGTCTGTGAAATTTATCACTCCCTCTCTCAACCTGGGCTTTTGGTCCCTGTGGATGCCTTTGTTGATGCCTTTGAGTTGTCAGCCCACAAGGATTTAGGGACAGTAAAAGCCACTACAGATTCGGTGCGGTGGAGAGCTTTGAGCTTTGGAGTTTGCAGACCAGGCTTCAAATCCCCTCTTGGCCGTGGAGACCCACTGGGGGTGACCTTGGTCAAGGCACACTCAGCGGAAGGTAACGGCAAATGATCTCTGGCTATATCATGCCAAGAAGACCCTGCGATAGGGTTGCCATAAGTCAGAGATGACTTGAAGGCATGCAACAACAAACAACAATAAAAACAGGAAGCCATTACTGCTGGAATCCCTCACCAGTTATGTCTAGACCTCATAACCTCCACCAGAAGATGCCTGGCCAGAATCTGGTTGGTGTCCCACACCTGTGTAGGTTACCTCACACAAGCAGAGCCGTAGCTTTTCAGCCACTGTGCAACATACACACTGTCGAAACACCAGCTGTCCATGCCAGACAACAGAGTGCAGGATCAGCAGGAGGCCTGTTCACGGAGGGAAGAAACATCATCCAGAAACAACCTGAAGGTCCAGGACTCTGACGGGCAACATGATCAGATAGTCCACGGTCAGAAAATCCAGACAGGCAATGAGCTGGGAGTCCAGAACACACAACACAAGGACTGGCAACACGCACACTGGCTCTGGCGTGTAACTACTGCCCTGCGTCTTTGCTAAGACGGCCGGACCCAGCTGACTCTCATCCCAGCCTGAGGAGCTCCTGGTGTGTCCTCTTTCAAGCCTGTTGTTCACCCGGGGAGGCCAAGTTCCGGCCCATGAGACATATTCAATTTAAGGCAGTGAGAGGGCCTTTCCCCCCTATACTGTTATAGTGCTATTATTCCACTTTCACCATCCTGTGGAATTCTGGGATCTGAAGTTTAGGGAGGGGCATTTAGAATTCTCAGCAAGTGAGCTCTGTGGCCTCAGGAAACTACAAACTCCAGAATTCCACAGGATGTTGGAAGTGAAATAATAGCACTACAACACCGTAGTGCAGAAAGGCCCTAAGTGGAGTTCCACGATGGTAACCATTTTGCCTGGGCTTAAATGGTTAGTCCTGACTAAAGCAGAGCCAATGAGTCAACTAGATTTACCTACATGTTGACTTACCATTCAACAATAACTTCCATGTGTCTACTCCAGTTGGGACTAACCAACAGCATCTCAGCCAGAAGCTGTGCATTCTTGGATGGTCTGTAATGATTCACCAGTGCCTTCCCTGTACCATTTTCTCCGCTGAAGTTACAGAGACAGTCACTGCCCTTGGCCTCTATTGCTGGGAAGTCAGGGAAATCTCAGAACATTTGCCTCATTTCCTATCAGTTCTGCCTTCTCCCTCAAGCCTAAATCCCTCAACTGTTCTTAAAAGAGGTTCTCCAGGCTACTGCCTACTGTTTACCTTTCTTTGAACCTCTTCACCCCGGGCCCTATTCTTTAGCTTCCTTGTGGCCAATTTCTCTCCCTGCTCTTGTTCAGCAAAGCTTCCATCCCAGCCAAACTGACAACTTTTCCTCCCCTTACACGCTGGACCACAGTTTCCCTGGCAACTGAATATTCCATCCCCTGACAGGCCACCCAATCTGTGCCAAAAACTTCCACCCGCACCATGCGACGCACTAGAGACTAAATCCTGTTCCCCGTCACAACTACAAGAGACCCAATGAATCAAAGGTAACTTGCTAAGTCAAGACCTATGCCAGTTCCGTTGTTTCAACAGACCCGCTCTGGTTTGGGACTAATGATAGGTTTGAGGCCATTAATCTGATTCTCAAATATTTTCCAAAGAGGCTTGATTTTATATTGTATTTTATTTCAATATTTGGTATTCGGCAATTAATATTTGACTGCGATGTGCAGCACTATTAGATGTGACGGCTGACAAGCTTATGAGATTTCACACATTCGATGATTGCCGAAGCCATCAGGAGTTGTAGGGATGGAGACAAATTTCACTGGATTCAGCAGTGCAACCTCTCTACAGTTCTTGAGGCTCATTGCAAGAAGAAACGTGCCTTGCCTAAGGAATTCACACCCGAGCCAGCCTTGCGGAGCTCACAAACCACGGTGCAGATTGTGAAGGGCCAACTGCTAAAATGTTCAGAATGGGGGAGCAAAACTTGCACAAATGCACATCAGCCAGTGGGGGGAAACGTACAAATTAGGTAAAATGTCTAAGGAACCTTTAAAAATAGGCTGGTATCCTATTAGTGACATAGATATGAGTAAATCCTATCAATGCAACCCAGATTACATCAGCTTTTTTTCCCCATTGCATCACACTGTTTAGTTTGCAGTCTACTAAGAGTCCTACATCCTTGTCACGCATTCTGCTTTCAAACCAGGTCTCACCCACCTTATACATGTGCATTTTAAAAACTGAGTCAGACTCTTGCTCCATCTAGCCAGCCTTCCTGCCTCTGACTGACAGCGACGGATCTCTACAGGGTTTCGGATAACACTCATTACCTATCTACCTGAAGAACCCTTGCCTTCCCTCCTGGTGGTTTTATAACCAAGTAATAGCTGGGTTTGACCTTCCCTGGCTTCCAAAAATCCAACAAGAGCGAATGCATTCAGGATACGGTGCTAATGAAGCAGAAGAGAAAATGTATTAAAAGATGTAGAGGAAATCCGTACAATAGAAAAAGATGCCAATTATGGAAGCCCTGAAAAAACATGTCATTGGATAAAATGTACTCAGTCCAAAAGGAAGCCTTTACTTTTTAATCACCAACACCAAATTTTAAAGGATGCGATCACGCTTCAGTAACAGAGAGTAGTATCCCTTAATCCCCTAACTCTCTGGGCAGAAAATACATGGAAATAGCGATGGATATCAGGCTCAAGAGAGCAAGCAGGGTGCAGCAGACTAGGAGAACCCACGAGATCAGGGTTCAAATCCTGACTCTACCACAGAGACCCCTTGGTATACCTTGGGCAAGTCATACTCTCTCAACCTCAGAGGAAGACAGTGGCAAAGAATGCTTCCCAAGAGAACCTAGAAGACAGTTGCTGTCCATCAAAATCAACCTGAAGGTATATAACAAGAACAACAACCTAGCACTACGCAACTTTGCTGTAGAATCCCCACTGACATCACCGGGAACTGGAACACTCTTGTGCAACTCCGTAGCCTTCAGTACACTTGGTGCAAGAGAGCATCCTAGACAACGCACGCCCTTGGTGTGAACTCACAGAGAAGGAAGGAAGAACTCACCCTTCTTCTTACAGAACTCATAACAAGATCGAACAGTTCCCATAACACATTCCAAACAAGAGATCTAATAAAAATCAATACTCCGAACTGACCAGCAGAAATGCAAGCCGTGGGCACTTAGATGCGTACCTCCAGCCACAAACTCTTGCACATTTGCACCTCTGCGTATGATAAAACTGATGGCAACGTAGAGAAATAGCCCATATCAAGTTGCAAAGCTAGTTTTTAGGTACAGGGGATGGAAAGAGAAAAAGCACGCAATTCATTTCCCAGATCATCTTCTCCTCTGTGGGAAATGAGCAGTACACGTTTGGCTGTTTTCATTCTTTGGTGCCCTTCTCGTGTCTCAGGCAACCAAGTGTCATTTCAGCCGTCTGTCAGTATTCATTATCCCAGAAAGAGGCTGAGAAATTTCTATAAACTTTACGAAGGAGACGCTCAGTATTCCACACTTGACAGGCGATTTTGGAAATATCCCAAGAGTCAAAAGGAAACTGGATTACATATATATATAAATAATATATATATATATATATAAAATCAGTGGGTGAACCCCATCTATATTCAAGCTCACATTTCCTGCATGCCTGTATTTTGAAACTCTTTCTAGAGCCAAATAGCTTTGACAAAATCACTCAACAGATATTTTGCAAATGTTCGAGAGGTGAGGTACGGCCACAATATGAAAACACACCTGGAAAAATTTACTGAGGAAAATGGTAGAAAGAGATATAGAAACACAAGAAAATCATGGTTTTGTACCAGGGGTGGGCAACAGAATGAGGTTACCCGTCTCAATTTTCCCTCAACCTCACTGTATGCTTCACTCTCAAGTGTCAATGCACCCCCTTTTTTTTTCAAGAGTCCCCTCAAAAAGGAAGACTGGAAACGATCTTATGTCATTTCCTGTCATTATTTTGAGAGGGGATTTGGATGTTCTGGGGATGGGCTGAGATGTTTTTGCCTGTTTGCGGGGGCTTTCTGTGTTGTTTTAAGGCAAAACATGTCCCCAAATTGTGCCTTTTTTCAACCAAAACTATTTGGGTTGGTCGTGCAGGGCTTTGGGAGAGTGGTGGGGGATTTCGGGGGCCACATACTGTCTCCAAACACCTCTATTTTCTCCTACAGTCCCTCCCAAAACGGTGACAGGACTGTCATCGTTTTGGGAGGGACCGAAGAGGCAAACAGATGCTCCGGCTTGCCGTGGGCTGGTGTGGTCCACGGGAGGCCGAGGGTGGGGAACTGGCCTCTTGCCCCCATGCAGCCGCCCACCCCACCGTAGCAGATGCAGCAACCTTGCTTTCTGCCACTGCTCGAGAAGACAGCGTCAGACGGCCACCAAGTCAGGCTTCCCTGCCGTGCTAGCCGTGCTTAGCTGTGCTGTTCCCGTATTGCCGTGTTTGCCACGATATTTGGCTAACGGGAGGGGGAGCCTGGCCAGAGCGTGGCAAACAAGGTCATTCCAATTGACCGGTACAATCTGGTGCAGTCCGGGAACAGAATGCAAACAGTAGCGTCTCGGGAGGGGTGTTAGGAGGTTTCTAAAACCAAAACTGGTATTGCATCTTCAGTTCCGGCCAGAGCGCTACCTGTGCGCTGAACCTAATCTCTCACAAAACTTTTCGTGAAGCCTGGTTACTGAGTTCGGGAGAGACAGGCCGTTACAGGGAGGCCCCAAAGCAACGGACTCAAACGAAAGGATGGAGATTCCAAATAAACATCAGCGAGAACACCCCGGTGGTGGCAGCTGTTCAGTGGTGAAACGGGTGGGTGAGGACTCTCCCTCGTCGGGGGATTTTTAAGAGAGCTTGGACTGGGGTGCTTTAGCCGTGGATTTCCTTCCAACGGCGTCGGGCTGGACTGGATAAGCTCTGGGCCTCCTCCGGACTGTGGAGCTCTGTCATGCTCTATCATTCCTCCTGAAATTTACCAATTCCCATGGGGCATGCAGGGAAATCTCCTGAAGATGTTACCAGTCAAGTTCTTATGAAAGGAGTGGAGGATTTTGCATATTGTGTCTCCACAATTTTGCTTTGCACGATTGGATATCAGTCGTGTAGGGATGTGGTGGCGAGGGGGGCGATTCACCCCGGGCGGCAATGTTTTGGGGGCATCCCCAGCCCACAGCCACGCCCCCACGTGCCCTGGCCACACCCCTCTGCACAGTGGCCACACCCCTCGCACAGTAGCCCCGCCCCCTTCCACACACTCCAAGCTCCGCTGCGTCTGCCTCGGATATTGAAACTGTTGGATATTATCTGTACGGACAGACTTACTCTCCTACTGAGAGGAGAGAAATATGCCAGATTTGTTAAGGATTGGGATATTGTTATTTTGTATTTTAAGAACACTTGGAAAAATTTAGGGATGGCTACTTTTGAATATACAGTAATTTTGTGCAACTATATTAGAATTTATAACAGAATGATGACTTTAGTAGCATTTACATTCCATAGCTATAAACAAGATGGTTTAGATAAACTGCTATACAATTAGAGTTATCACCATACCAGGTTCAGGAGGAAGTTTTAAGGACGAATGGGAGAAATGAATGCTTTTGAGTCTTTTTGAGTGTGTTGGATGTATTCGAAGGTTATTCTGCATTTTGTGCAACGTATCATTTTTTGTGTACTATATTGCTACGTATTTTTTTGGTCTGTGTTTCTTTCGTTGTCTTTTTTAAAATAATAAAGTAAATTATATAAAGGAAAGAAAGAAAGGAGTGGAGGATGCTATTTACTTGTTTCCGAATCTCTCCCCCTTTCTGCCCTCTCTCCCCAGCAACAGCGGCCACCTCTCTCCTGGGCACCCATCTCTCTCCTTCTCTGCCACTACGCACCACCTCCCACACCTTGCAGGATTTCTCCCCCAACCCTCCATATCCTCTTTGCCTGGCAAAAGCACCTCACCTTCCCCCAGGGCTATTGGACCCTCCTCTTCTTCCAAGCATGACCAGAACACAGAAGACACCTCGGCGCTGCTCATTTTGCCTCTCAGGAAGGTTGAACTTGAGGACAGCCGGGGTTTCTTATTAAGTTGAGAGATGTGAGGCGTACGTCATCAAAAGGAAAAAAGAAAAGAAAAGAAAAGCTTTCAAATAAATCCTGTATGTTCTGAAGGAGATCAAAAGCTTCAGCGTCTGTTGTGACACAGGATAAGATTAAATTTGGACTCTACGTTCTCCAGGTGTGGAGATTAAGGAAAGCAATAATGGCCAACGTGGAAGGAAAGTAGGCCTGGAGCGATGGTTGTGTTCACACGGTTAGCCTCGGTGTTGAAGAAGCAACAAAGTCTTGGGCCTCCTAATTAGAAGCATGGACATTTTGGCTAATTCTCTCCAGTGCCAGTCGGAGAATCTGGAAGGGCTTGAACGGGATGGGCTCAGGTGAGGCTGGTGAGAGAAGGAGAAAGGCCAGCACCAATTACCAGGGCCTGGGGGTCCAGAGATGGACCTGGGACTAAGATCGCCGACTCAAGGTCATCCCAGGAGATGAGATTTCTGGGCCAAAACCTGAGACGTGATATCATGCGGCCCTGTGGTGTCATTCAGCACCATGCACTTGGCTACAACCGTAGCTGGTCACAGCTTGCCGTTCAAACACGCATATGCCCAGACCGAACCTATTTTCCTCCTCGGAAGTTAACTGTCTTCTCACGAACCGCAACACTTGATTTGTAGCTATTAACTTCTGCAAAGTGCAGCGACCCGCATGGCCGGCCAGGTGCAGAAGGCTCCCTGCCTGACCAGAGACTGGCATGCAGCCTTACCTCTCATCCAGAGCTAACCCTACCAAAACGGGAGAATTTGAATCTCGCCCCGTACCCCGAGGGCACCCGTGGAAACTTGGGTCAGCACTCTGAGATCTGGCAACGCTCTTTGCAACCTGGTTACATCGTCTCGACCGGAGCCTACGAAGCAACGCACAACCGATAAAGCCACGTTAAAAACATTAAATAAACAGCTAAAAACCCATTTTAATCAGAGATCTAGCACGGTGTAGTGGCTTGAGCACTGGACAACAATTCTGGAGAAGAGTTCAAGTCCTAGCTCAGGCATGGAAACCGACTGGGTGACGTTGGGCAAGTCACACTCTTTCAGCCTCAGAAGACAAACCTTCTGTTGATGAAATTGACCCGTTATAATAAGGTTAGGGGGAATTTATTGTTTCAAAATAAGTTAATAGAAAAATACAGTATCTTTGCTCATTTTTGGTGTTATATTTTTCATGATGCTATTCACTCTTTTAATCTTTCTTTTATTAAAAATGTGTACTGTAATCAATGCTATTGAATACTTTTATAATTATCCAACGAATGTTTTAAAATTTCACTTACATGTAACTGTTAAACTAAGAAGCTATCACTTAAGTAAATAAACTTAAATAACAACAAAAAAACACAACCTTCCCTGAACGTATCATGCCCAGAAAACTCCATGATATGTTTGCCTTAGGTTGCCACAAGTCAGAAACGTAACAGCAACAAAAATCAATTTAAAGCAGTCCAGGCACTCTTAAAGAAGAACAGGTCTAAACCCAGACCAACAGTTTTTAAAAACAGCCAGAACAGACACCCTTAATTTTAAGATCCAAAGACCGCAGGAAACAAAATTGGCCTCAAAGGGCCCTCCCTGGACTGCAAACCCCAGGATTCCATAGGATATTGAAAGTGGAATAACAGCACTATAACAGCCTAGTGCGGATAGGGCCGCAGCTGTCACCCCCTGCCAGTGAAGGGACGGAGCTTGCCTGCCCTCCCTTGGGTGGGAGTTCCACAGGTGCAGCGCTCCTGCAGAGAAGGCCCTGCCGTGTATCCCCACCGGCCAAGCCTCACAAACTAGTGGGACACACAACCCTTATCCTGTTGGCCTCTTATTCCCTCAGGGAAGCAGTTAGGCATTTTGGTCTGACGTGAAACTGCCTTTTCCAAAGCCGCAGTGGTGTTGTGCATGGTTGCACATTGCACAAGGATGTGCATGCACATTTGCCCACGGCTGTGTATTGCACGCAGATGCACGGTGCGCCTTTATTTGCACAACATCAGAAACCACTAAAGAGGCAGCATTGCAGAACTGTGGCACAAGCCCTCTGAACTTAAAGCGAACCTTTGTCTCCTCGACGTAGAATCTCTCAACCATCTTCATCCTTAAACTGCCTCACCGCGCGATCCGAGGAGGACAGGGGAACCCCTGTGGCAGTGCTTGTAAGATCTCCTTGAGACACAACGCTGGGGAGCTGACATGGGTTTTGGGGGCTCTTTGAAAACCTCCGCTGCCCCGAGAGACTGCCTGGGCAACCAGCCCATCCCTGACATTGGATGAGTCTTAAAAGACAGTGGAATGTGCTTTTCCCAGGATACAATGGCATAAATCATTGGTAATTCCAAGCATTCTGTCTCTTATTGATTTCTTTTGTGAACCGAGCCAGATGGGTTCAGATATGAGCATGATCTAATATTCCTCTTAGCTTGATTTATAGATTTCTTTGTGAATTACCTGGCCACAAATGAGTCCCATTAGTTCTTGGGTGCCTGTCAAATTATAGAAAAATATTCTGGTTGACCTTTCAACTTCTGGTGAGGGAGGGGGAAGGAGGAGGAGAAGGGAGGGAGGAGGGCGAGAATGAGCCCAAATCTCTCCCATCCTTTCGCAGGTTGCTGTCATTCCAGCTTCTTACGCTCTCAATTATGTGTGTGTGATTATGGAAGTGGTCTAGTCATTTGTGTTGTGTGTCTAATGATTTCATTGTGGTAGAAATCACGCAGGAAATGTAAAGAGTGCTGAACAAGCCATGGGAACAATTTGGTACAATTAAGTTCATAATTGGCACTCTTGCACAAAAATACTGGACTGTAAGACTGGATGCCAGGTAGGGGAGCGGTGGAGAAACTGCCCAGCTTGGCTAAGAGAAGAAAGTCTTCAGAGGTACAGTACAGTGAAGACAAGAAAACAAAAATGTTGGTTTCGGAAGACAAATACGGAGCAAGCCCCACAGAGTGACCTCAGGTCCCTCTTGTGAATTCGAAGCTGGAATGCAGAGTGACTATGAGCAGGACGCAGAAACAGGGCTGGGGCATGGGAAGGGGAAACCGGATTCACAAGAGCTAAGAGGTGAAATGTAACCTTACACTCATGGAGTTACGCGGTATCCTGCCATATGTGAAACACAACGCAAAATGCACACACACAACTCCCTGCGCATTGCATATCAATGTGGACAAAGCACAGCGTGCATCCATGAGCAGTGTGCATTCATGGGTAATTGCATCACATATGCAATTCTGCTTCCACAGCCTGGAACTCACTATGGCCATTCCACAATTGACAAAAAGGGTCCAGCTGTTTCCATAGGGGAACCCACAAACGTGCAAGACACCAGCTAGATGTATATACAGTATATAATATGTACAAATCAGAAGCCCCTCTTTCTGCGTTTACTTTCTCTGGTGCAATCTCCTTTCTCTAGGGGTGCATTACTCATAAAGCTGCCTAATTCCACCTCCGTTTCTCCTCATAGAGTGACGTCCATCCTATTCATCCATTTCAGATTGCCTGCTGCTCCCAAGGCAAAGACATTAGTCTTTTGGGGAGTCCACCTCTTTACTCCTTCTCATCACATCCCCCCTGACACCATCTGACCAACCTGTTCACAAAGGCTGCTACAACCCAGAACACTAGGAAGGAAAGAACATTCATCATTATTCATTCCCAGGTCAAAAAATGGGTTTCCCAACATCTGGGATACCCCACCAGGAAGAAAAATAGACCAGTCAGAACTGTGCAATTTTATCCTATGCATGCAAATACCTCAAAATGTGGTGGAGGAATTATTCTGTGGGGGAAAGCATGGGGTGCTTTTGCACAATAAATCTGTTTTCTGCAGAGAAGTTGGGTTTCCTGCACGGAATACACAGTTTCCTATACGGAAAAGAGTGCAATTTTTGTCTAAAAATCCCAGGCTGAGAGTCTTCAATGGAGATGTAGCTGCAACATCTCCTGATGCAACTCTCCAAAATCCTATTGCAACCACCACCATCCTCCCTGCATGCTCTATGAGCAGGAGAAGGCTGGGCACATCACCTCTCACCACCCTCATCTCCAGAGCCTTGGAAATGGCCATATTGAGGCAGGGGAGTTGCAAGGCTACAGTGATAGGATGTGGAGGGGCACTTTTGGTAGTTGTGATCATGCAAGAACCATAAATAAGAATTGGATAGTGTTGCAAACCAGGCTTACAACATCATAATTACGGAACAGGACGTCCACCCACATTTTCTTTTTCTCTGCAGAGCAATTCCTCCGCCACGCTTCAGGACACCGAAATCCAGGGAGAACGGTGTGGAAGAATATTCATTTTATCCCACAGTGGGGAGAAAACTGCCACGATTAGTCATCCTCATATGTGAGGAGGAAATAGGAATGAAATTTATATCCCTGTCCCGAAGAGCTGAGTCATATGCGCGTTATGTGTCACTTCACAAAGTGTGTCATCAAGAAATGCCGGCATGTAAGAATTCCACAGTGAGACCTCTTCCTTCGCTGTGAATTGCCTGCACTCAAAACGCTTTCGCATGGAAGCGGCTCACCAAACTCATCTCATTTGCCAACCCTTTTTGTCTGCAGCAACCAATACTGGGGCTGCAATCTGTCGGTATTTGCACGCAGGCCTATCTTCCCTTACAGAAGCATCCTATACAGGTGCATTTGGTTTTTGTGACCTAAATGTAGAGCTTTGCCTTTGTCTCAGTTGGATTTCACTCCCTGTTCACTGCCTGGCTGCCACGACACACCAAGGACGTCCACCCCGCCTGGAAATCCAGGAGAAGAATGCCGGTGGAGCTCTTTGCTCGAGCCAGCATCAAACAGGCTCTTGGCCATGAACTGAAGCCCCCACTTCCTCTGGAGTAGGAATGTAGTTCACCATGAATTTCAAAAAAGGTAATTTGCACAGTTTTCTTCCTGCTGCAAGCAAAGCCTCTGAGGATTACACAGGTGTCAAAGTCTATTAACAGTTTGGGACTTATTCCGCACCCAATTTGCCCTTTTTTAACTTATTTATTTATTAAAATACTTATTTCCCATCCTATATAAAGATCTTGGGTGAGGTATAATAAAATCAGTGTAAGACAATGAACAACAACGATAATTTTATTTATATATATATATATATATATATATATATATATATATGGAGAGAGAGAGAGAGAGAGAGAGAGAGGCAGAGAGAGAGAGAAAGGGAGATTACTGTATATTTTAAAACCAGGCAATACAACACTAGTTAACACCATGTGCCAACTGAATAAAATAAATTGGGAAAATATTATTTTCCGTGCAGAAAAAGCTGCAGTAAGAGACTCACTCTATGTAAAATTTTCAGGACATGAATTTTTGTGCAAAAAATTCCTGGCAGTTTTCAGCGCAGCATTTTCTGCATATCTTTGTCCAGAAAATGCTATTTTCTGTGCAAAAAGTACCTGTGAATTTTGTGCATGATAAGTTTCCAACTATGGCATTTCCTCATTCTCTATTATTTCATGGAGAAATATTATTTTCTGTAGAGGAAGTTCTATTTTCTGAGGAGAAAAAACCCCACATGCAAATTTTGTGCGGAATAAGTCCTGAACTTACACCTGAGCATTCCCCCACACTTGAGAGACACGTTTTCTGACCACATGTCGAATATTTTCAAATATTCTTTTCATCCCTGATCAGAAGGATGAGGTCCTTGGGTTTAAAGGAAGCGGGCTGAGATGCACAAAAGCTTTTGCCAAAGAAAACTTGTCTGCCTTCAAGGTGCCTCAGGGCTCTGTTCCTTTTGCATTCAGAAAGGAGTGAGCAAAGCCAGAAAGAGGACAAGCCAGCCCCATGAAGAAAACTCCTGATCGTGAAGTCTGGTTGCAGAGAGAACCAAACTTATGCAACTTGGCAGGGGGTGGTTCGGGAGGAGAAAGATGACTGACCGCCATCTATAAACACCTTGAAGGTAGGAAAGGGAGTGATTCACCCACTCGGAGAATGGCAAGACGGGGAGCAGAAGATGGAAGCAAGAGGCGGGACGACATCAAGCAGGAACCTGGGGGGAAATCTGCAATAAAAAGAACCGTGAGCCAATACTTTACAACTGTCACAGAAAGGGTAACATTTTCTGTGCATCATGCTTTATTGTTAATCCCTACAGCCAGGATCTTTCGGGTGTGCTACACCAACGGAGGGGTGGGTGAAGGAAGAGAAAATGCCACAGACACAATTGCCATTAAGGAAGCAAGGCAAGGGAGAAATAGGTTGCTTGGGGCTGACCGATAATGGCCAAGATTCTGCAGAGTGGAGAGTGAAAGTTTTACACCGTGTCTCCCCTTTCCCCCTGCACCAAGACTTACGAGAGCTGCCACGGGTGTTCCTGGGGGTCTTGGTAGCCCATGTCCTTGCTCTGCCCCCCCCCCAAAGCCCATATAATGTTTCACAAAATAATTCCTGATGTGCACAGTTTTCAAGGAGTTTATTGCAGTAGGAAGAAAATGGCTCAAATTATTATTGCCCCCTTGGAGAAAGAAGTTAGCAAAGAGTTGCATTCCTAGCTTTGTTTCCAGAGGCGCAAGAAAAAGCTGTAGCAACCATTGCCATTACAGAACAAGGAACATGAAATGAAAGGAACAATGCAGAAGAGCCTCTTGGGAACTGAAAGGCCACCACCTGGATTAATGAAATCTACTTCCCTGACTTTTTAATCAATAATCAATCCCACATTAACACAAACATGAAAGAGTAATCAGATCCACTTTGGAAACCCAGACTGGATTCTTTCTCCACTTTTTTTCCTCTCAATATCCACAATTTATATGCTCAGTCACCAAACATGAGTCAAATCTCAATGGATTTGCTTTTCCACTTGTTTGGAACAAGAGCTATGAAAACCCGTACCGGTTTGCCTCCAAAGTCTTCTTGGAGTCAGATTGTTGCTGTGGGCCTTCAAGTCGTTTCTGGCTTAACAAAAATCCTAAAGTGGACCTATCACAGAGTTTGCTCAGCAAGATTTGTCCAGAGGGGAGTCTACCTTTGCCATCCTCTGAGGCTGAGAGAGTGTGACTTGCCCAAGGTCATCCAGTGAGTTTGCATGGCTGAGCAGGGATTTGTTCAACCTTTAAACCACCACGCTGGCTTACTACAGTTATCTTAGCATAACTATCCATTATCAGATGTATAAAAGCACTAATTGTTGAATGCGGGTCTCTCATGAATCAGCATGCATCTTGAATTTCATCTTTTCTCCCAAGCATTACATGCGATGCCAAGACGTCTGTCATCAATACATGGTAGAACAAAGCAGCTCTGGGAATCTCGCAGTCCATGGCCATTTCCACACTACGCTGTTATAGTGCTGTTATTCCACTTTCAACATCCTATGGAATCCTGGGACTTGCAGTTTAGGGAGGGGCATCTTTGGCCCAGTAAACTACAAACCCCGGAATTCCACAGGATGTTCAAAGGGGAATAATACCACTATAACAGCGTAAGGCGGAAATGGCCCAAATCGTGGCTGCAGCCAATAAAAATGGTTCGTTGTCATTCTTGCAAAGGACACTTTTTGCAAAAGGCGTTCTTGCTTTCTGAGTTCCAAAGAGCCAGGTTCGCTCACGGTCTCAAGATGTCTTCAACGTGTTGCCCTCACTTGGGATGCCTCTTCCATCCCAGGGGCTCTCTTCTAAGGTGAGTCCTGGCAGACTTGCCCAGCATTGTGGCAAAAATGGTCAAGAATGCAAATGGTGTTTTGTTTATGGTCAAATATCTAGCTTTAATAGGAGCCAATGCCCTGCTAGTGACACATGCAGGGGTAAGAATTGTTTTCTGGAAAATGTGCAACAGTTATATCCAGCCCTCAGCAGCACAGCTGGAGCTGTGCATGGGGAACAGTTGTGTATGGAGTTGCACAGTAAAGCATACAGGGTAGTATGTGAACATGCATTGTCTCTGCTCATGGTATGTTGTGATTGCACAATGGGTTCTCAGCTGTGTGTATTGACCATTAGTCCACATATGTTGTGCTACATTGACACTCAGTTTGGTAATTGTGTCAGGCAAGCTTAATGTAACTCCACCGGTGGATATTTATGCCATGATGAAGGAACGTAGCATCCTGAAGTGATGCAACTTTGCATACACGGTGAGAATGGAATATAGTGAGGCTTGGACCTAGCAATGACCAGAAGAGGCTTTTTTTTGCACAGAAAACACTGTTTCTGTCCTTTTTTTTTAGCAAAAAAGTTCCAACATGCAAAGCATCGCACAAGAATATTTTACACTCCCAGACTGAATAGAAAAAAGAAAATCTTTAAAGTAGTTCCCAGTGCAAACATGCGTGGCAACTCCTGGAAGCTGACCAAATATACCCCCACATGAGGGTACTGTGCAAAGTCCCACCTCCATGTTCTCAAGTCTTGCTCTGTTGGTATGAAAAACTCCTTCTCATCCTCATTGGAGCATATCAGTACCTCCCAGCTCAAGTCAAGACCTGAAACTTGTTGAAATAACTAAACAGGCAGATCACACCCAAACAGGTGAAGCTAAGGATCAAACTTGTTCTGAAAGTTTTGGAACAATTGGTACAGAAATGCTAGCAGGGGTTACACAGGATGGAGAGCTAATTAAAACCCCTGGGCACAGGCATAGGGAGAGGAGAAGGTGTGTTGTCTGGCAACTAGATGGAGCCTGGAAATTTCTCTGTACCGTCAGGCTTATGCGTAATGAAAAAGAGTTCTGTTCTATTCTGCTCAGTATTGCATGTAACTGTTCCCCTCTGTGTGCTTTGAGTCTTTGTAACCAAGTGAAGTTTGTTTTTCCAAAACTTCAGCCTTTGTCTCAAGTTATTTAGCAGTTCTCATGACAAATGTGCCTGCTCTTTGGACTACAGATGGAAAGAATATTTAAAAATATGTAAATAATGGATGAAAAATAAGTTTCCTGCATGTCAAGAATCCCTGACGCAAGTACTCCAGACAGGTGATTATCTTTGCAGTTTGAGACTTACTCTACACTAAAAATTCAGGGGTTTTTGCATACACACGCTTTCTGCAGAGACATGCAAAGATAACAAGATCACTGCAAAGGAAACTATGTTTTCTGCACAGAAAATGCCCATGTGGATTTTTTTTTTCACAGAATAAATCTTGAACCATGAATGATTGTCCAAAACTGCACGATTTCAGTAAGCATTCTCATAGAAGGAGGGAAATGGTAAACTTATTCCACCTCCTCTGTGAAAATTAAAACACGTGAAGATTGATATCCCTGGTTTGGACCATGGGCACTTACGAAGAGGAGGTGCCAAAATACAGATCAGAGACAGAGACTTCCTTGTGGGGGTGTAATGAATATACTCTGGATTTTGTTCTAGACGTCAAAGAAGCTCTCCAGGGTGCTAACCCTCTTTCCCCAGTAGGTTCAGTCCCTTGGAAACCTCCTTTTACTCTATATTTTCATGTCTTGGATGCTGAACCTTCTGCCCAAAAATAGATTCAGCACTTCGGATACCTCTAAAAGTCAGGAATAAATTCTACAGCAGATCTCATCGCATCCTTGACATGAAAGGCACCAGCCACCGTGGAGAGAGCTACAAAACCACAAACATTTCAGACAATCTGAAAGGAAACATGCATCTGGGGGGAAATAGCAAGTCAAACAAAAGTGCCCAGCAAGTATATACAGCTTCTTTCCCAATGGTTCCTTAAACAAAGACGAGGTCTTTGCAGTTCTTCATTTCCAAGATCATAACTGCTGCATCCACTCACAGCAAACATAGAGAGGCTGGGATCCTGTTAGTGGCATATGCAGGTGTCAGTTTCTCCTACGCTGGCATTTTATTCTTTTTGGGGTGCGATAGAGGTTGCCACTCACCTTCTGCCTCTGCAGCACCCAAACTGCCCCCCCAGACTTACCATACAATCTCTGAAGCCTCCCCCGCCCCATCATACGGCCATTCCACGCCTTGTGGGGAATAGGCAGGATTGGAAGACCATCTGGCTATGTCCCCGGAGGCAGGTATCAAATGATTCTTGCAGCAGTGATACCTCCAGAGGACCCCAGCAGATCTCAGCACTGCTGTAACCATTTTGCATCTGGCTGTTTGGTTAAAGATTACAGAAGCATAGAATCACAGAGTTGGAAGAGACCCCAGAGGTCATCCAGCCCAACCCCCTGCCACGCAGGAACACCCATCAAAGCACGCCCATCCAGCCTCTGTTTAAAAACCTCAAAAAGAAGGAGACTCCACCACACTCCGAGGCAGTAGATTCCGCTGCCGGAGCGTCCCTGTGCATGACAGACACACACGCACACAGAGAAGGGCATTGCACATTGCAGTTGTGCATTTCATATTTTAACCACATGACTCCATGAATTTCAGGCTACACTCCGTCACCTTGATGAAGGAACTTAGCTTTGGATGCATTCATGAAAATTGGGGTTTGGAACCCTACAGCCCTCAACATGGCATTGGACTACAACTCCCAGAATTCCTTAGCACTTGCTATGCCAGCTATAGGGCTGCTGGGAACTGCAGCCCAACAATATCTAGAAGTTTGGGATTCCCACCACCAATGAAAACGGTGGTACATTTGTTCTCCTCTCCAGTAACTTTAATCTTGGATTTCCACAATGTCCTTATTAATCCTTTGATCACCTTATTATCAGGGAAGATCACCAGAACACAAGGTCACTCTCCATTTGGAATGAGAAAAATAGAATCTACCAGAGAAACTATAGCCAAGTACTTTATTAAAGCAGTGAGGGGGAAATGGCTAAAAAATTTTTAAAATAACCTTGGTTTTACTGCATTGAAATCTATTTGTCTTTATGGATTTTAACGTTGTATTATAACTTTCACTCCGTGTGTGCGTGTGCGTATGTGCGCATGTGTTGTATCTGATTTGTGAGATATGTTAACTGGATCAATAAAACAGATTGAATGGAAAAGGTGGATCTTGTTTCTCCAGAAATGCCAAGGGTTTCCATCTGGATGTGCACAATGTGAGCAGGGAGGAGGTTAGTAACACGATCCAAGTGGTCTCTTACCCATGAGTAAACCCCATGACAGAAGCAGTTGGACATTTTTTTGCATGGCTGGGCTGATCTACTTCCAGCTGGGCATTCCACCGAGTGTTCAATTCAGCTGCTGGGGTATCCGGGTGTGTACGCATGGCATAAGTATATGCCTCCAGAGGAAAGTGACCGAGACATTAGACAATCTAGAAACCAAGCTCTGAAGGAGCTGGGTGTGTTTAACTTGGAGGAAAGTAGGCTGAGATGTAAAAGGATAATCATCTTTAAATACCTGAAGGGATGTCGTGTACAAGACGGAGCCAGCCTGCCTTCTGCTGCTCCAAAGACGAGAACACAAAACAACAGATTCAAATGGCAAGAAAAAAGATGTCCCCTAAAAATTGGGAAGAATTTCCTTACTGTAAGAGCTCTACCAGAGTGGACTGGTGGAGTCCCCCCGAAGGTAGATGATGGATTCTCTTTCTTTGGGGGTCTTCAGAAAGAGGCCAGATGATCCCCTCTCCAAAGTGTTTTAGTTGTGGATTCCTGCACAGGTGGGGGTTCTACTAGACGTCTCTTGTGGTTCCTTCCAACCCTATGATTCTATTATTCTGTGCCATTGCACATTGCATTCCACATTATTGCTGTTCAGCGCAAGGGTTGCATCATGCAATCAACGTGTCAGCCCCTCCAGTACAGATTTACAATGATGCAGGAACTTGGCCATTGTCTTCCTTGAGGGAAGGAAGAAGAGGACACGCACGTGCATTCGGAAACCCTGCTCAAGCAGTGGTCCCACTTGTGCCTGAAGGTATACTTGCATGCAAACAAACACACAGAAGTGTAATTTAGCCATTTCTCAAAGCCGTTCATTCATTTCTGGCAAACCGAGCCTCTGAAGTTGATGGGAGCTGGTAATTATAGCACCATTCCAGCAATCTCAATAGGAAATGCCTCAGCCTGGTGTCATTTAAATGCTATTTTCCAGAAGCGCTTCATCATTCAAAGTTAGAGTTGTAATTTTTCGTCACTTAACCACTGTGCTTGGTTATTTTATTAGACACGGGGGTGGGAGAGAGAAACTGTAAGACAAACATGAATCATGTTTTTGTCTTGTATTCCATTCCAATAGCCAGAGGAGTGCTTTCTCTCTCTCAATAAAGGAAATACAGTCATCCTTCCACATTTGCAGATTTAATTTCCACGGATTGCATTATTTGTGAGTTTCTCCGACCCCTACCCCCCAATATCAGGTGCTTCTTTTCCAGGGGAACCTTCCCTCTCTGCAGCTGCAATCAGGCCACGCAGACATTTAAAAACCCACCTCCGGTCCTCCTCCTTCAGCAGCTGCTGCCTGTCCAGCTAAGGACGGATGGCTGCCCAATTTCTTGGTACCACAAAGCTTCTCTAGATGCCCCCCCCCACACACACACCCAAGGAAGGAGATGGGCAGGAGAGAAAGGAAGCATAGGGCCACCATCCCAACCCATCCCCTTTCCTCCCCCTTTCTCGAACCTGGTTTGGACCTCGGGTGCCGACATCACGCCCCCACCTCCTTCCCACACACACACACACACACTTTGATATTTGCAGTATTTCCACTTTTGCAGGGGTCCTGCATCTCTGACTCTAGCAAATGCGGGGATTGACTGTATCACCTTCTTAGTTGCAAGCTGCATAACCAACAAAGGATTCTCAACCGAAAACTTCCACAAAGGACCCAAGGAAGAAGAGTGCGTGAACCGAAGACCCCACAGACGGAGTTCAGGTGCCAAGGTCACTGCCAGAATCAGTGAGGAAAACTATAAATTGCAAAGGGCTGGACGGCAGCCGAGCCCCGGGGAAGCCTCATCTTCCCGGCTCTCCAGAGACCGAGGTAGACTCCACGCTTCCAGCTACACGAACCGCGCCAAATGCTGCCCGGGCACTGCCGGCTCTCCCCTGCCCCTCGCTGGCTACGGAGGCAAACTCAAGCCAATTCGGCGAGGGAAGGGACAGAAACAGAGATTACTACCCATGGGAGGGGTTGGAAAAACCCCATAAAGCAATGATTATTTTTATATATACCAACTGACCAATTGATCACAAGTCAAAAGATACAGACATCAGAATATGTCATTTATAATATAACTCCCGACGTAACTGAACACTGTAAGTATTTCTAACAAAAGAAAACTACTGGTTGGAAATACTTGTAGTATTCAGTTACATCGGGAGTTATATTGTAAACGAAATATTGACGCCTTCTTTAATTCTAAAGGAGGAGTGCTTCTAGTTTTTCTAAGGGGCAGAAATAGGGCACAAGTACGTTGGCAGAGTGTTACGCTCTGCTGAGGACATGCCAAATATTGGCCGAAAAGAACTTTCCAGATGCCCACAAATTCTGCAATTTGTTCCAGGAGTCTCTGTAGAAAACTATTGTCACCCTCACCCCTGCAGTCTACTTAGTGTTGCTGTCTTACTGATTTGCATTTTGGAGCTTCCCCGATTCAGAATCCACCCAAAAATCGAGGAATCAATAAGGCCTCTTCGGACGATGCATCCTGTCCCGAGCGGAGTCGCTTGGTGGCGTGATGTTGCTGTCATTCTGTCTATGGAGATTGTGTCCCGAGTCCATCATTTGGAAATTGCTCCCAGAGCACCTCGCACCATGGGATCCACCGCTGTTTTCTTTTCCCAGAGGTGCTGAGTATCCATTTGCAAGTCTTGATGTTTCATAATATCTCATATTATTTTCCCTCTCAGTGGCCATTTCCGCACTAGACTGTTATAGCGCTCTGATTCGGCTTGCAACCTCCTATGGAATCCTGGGGTTTGCAGTTTCGGGAGGGGCCAGCCGGCCCCTCCCGAAACTGCAAACCCCAGGATTCCATAGGAGGTTGCAAGCCGAATCAGAGCGCTATAACAGTCTAGTGCGGAAATGGCCTTTGTGTTCTCTTCTTCTGTTCTGATTGCCAAATCTGTAATCTAGACTTTCATTTTCTTCCCCATCGCAGTTATACGTCTGGTTTGCAAAATGACATCTAATATTATTATTGCGGTGGTGCTGTTTTATAGAAATCGGTTGTAGTCTATGGATGGCATGCAAATGTTTGTGATTTGTTAATGGTTATTTCTCCATGATATAAAGGCTAGGTAAATTATTTGTCCCCTTTGATATGTTCTTTTCTTTTAAAATATATTTTAGGTTTATCCAACGAACGAGATCTGCTGCCTATATACTTATTGCATTATTATTATTATTGCTTATTGCCCTGTTGTTTCACTTTGCAATTGCATTCCTGGGAAATGATATGTGCTGTTTATTGTTCTCGTGTTAAAATTGTATGTATATCTATAAACATTTATACCCTACCTTTTTTTCCCTCCATACCGGGGCTCAAGGCAGTTTACAAAATATTAAAACGAATGCAGGTCAAAAAGGCGTACAAAAGTGTCATGGGACAAGGCTTGGGCACACTGGACAAGCAGCACTTGGTTGTACAATGGGTTGTGTTGCACAAGGAGCACATTAACTACATAAGCACTGGTTCATATTACACAAGCACAGTGCAGAATCTCAGCCTTCAGTGCCAATATGACACACTTGACGCAACGTGGACACGCATATGCATATGCGCACGCACACACGCACATATATACACACACACACACATGCAAAAGAGCCTGGGAAATCTCCTTATGCTGCTTTGCACACGCTTCCCCTCTGTTCTTTTCCTTCCTCGCCCGCCTTCCGCCTTGCAGCAACCCTACACTCAGCTATAAAGGAACCTTCAGACCATCTCTGGAGAAACCGAGAGTCAACACCGCTTTTGCTGCCTGGAATCCAAGCAGCTGCATTATGAGAAAAAAAAAGGGGAGTCTTTTGTTTTCTTTCCCAGCACCTGGTTAAATGAAAAATATAATTACACTTCTAAATCCCACCGCAAAGAAAGGACTCGCAACATCCTCACACCGGCATGCCTCAAAGCATGCTGCTTTCCTAGTTTTACTTCTTTTGTTGGGCTAAGTTATTATCCTTCCCTTCCCTAAATTAATCATTTTAAAAAAAAAAAGCTCCCAGAAAATGTCTCAAAAAATGGCTGCACTCCTGCTTCTAGCAGGTGGAAATAAAAAACAGAAGAGGTTCCGTTTGTGGGCAGGGCAAAAGGGCACCTTCTCACAAGTAGCCTCGACACGGGGCACCACCATGGCACCGCCTCCTCCCCATCTCACCATTTGAGCACCTTTGGAGACCAGCCACTGTGTTGTGTTAGACAGGTGGGAATGGGAAAGCCTGTGTGTCCTGAAGGACAGATTGCCATCCGTTTTGCGCTAGAACTGGCTGCAATTCAAGGCTTACTTGGGGATAGCAAGAGCTGTCTGTATGGTGACAACACAAATTCAGAGTTGGTACAGGAAAACTCTTTTATCTCTTTTGCTTGTCCCCAAGACACTGGGGGAATAGAATCCTGTTCTAGATGAAATACGTCCGAGAAAGAGAGAGAGAGAGGGCTATGCACTCACTCTGAACTGGCTTTGTGATGGCGAAACATGGCTAAACGCCATGTTTCGCCATCACAAAGCCAGTTCAGAGTGAGTACACAGCCCTCTCTCTCTCCCTCTAGGAGCAGAAAAGGGCAAAGACATTGTCTATAGGTGGCAAAACCATTTGCAAGGCATCCCCTACACTCTGGGCTCTGAGGAAGATAAACATCTGGCCTCCTGTCGGTGTTTTACGCACATATAAGTTCCCCCACCCATGCAATTGGGCTTTTCTGGACAGGGTGTAAGGCCCATCGTCCATACACAGCTGTATGACTGCACAAGGATAGTTGCTGCACAGGTAGCATATTCAGAGGTCGGGCATGCAGCAAAATACAACCAATTCCAACATTCACAAAAGAGCAACACTTTTATCAGCCAACCAAAATGCACACACACAAAAAGGGGTTTTCAGTTAGTTGGAAAAGTAACAGTTTATATACTTAGACTTATAAACCTGGAAAGAAAGTTTGAAGTCATTGTAATTTTTTTGGTCTTCAACTGTGTTTTCTTGCTTCTTTGTTATTTTCTTTCTTTTCTGTGTATACTTGTTAATGTACTTGGAAACTACATATATATATCTTTGAAATGCCAGGCAAATGCAAAATTGATCCAACCGGGGCTCCTGAACTCAAAATAACTCCTTAAATGCCACTGGCCAGCTGGTCATGTCAACCCATCTGCGCAGTGCCAGGCTCCACACCCTCTATGGAACATTGCACTAGGAGACACAGAATATCTTCCTTTGCAACATCCACAAAATACCCACATTGGCATCCCTGGGGATGCCATCAGCATATGTCACCAAGAGACTTGCGGTCAATATATGTGCTGTTACTGGGATGCATTTCAGAGGCCAAGAACTGCACCAGAATATTTAGAGAACCGAAGGATCAGGGGATATCTGAGTTCCAATCGGCATGCTTCTCCCAAGTGCCAATCGGGAAAGTTCTTCCTGGAATTTGCAAATATCAAATTCCCCAAACGTCCATACAGAATCAGGCTCCCAGTCTCTTTGAGAGTGAGGCCTGAGTTAATACATTTCAAATTAAGTGTTTTGAAAGGTATATGGCACTTCTCACTTTGGCATACTTAGTGGTCCTTCTGGCTATAAAAGTTGTCAGAAATGTGTCTGGTTCGTATCATTTTTGACAAGAATTTGGCATAAGGCATCCATCCAGGGCATCAAATTATCACTGATCTGAAAAATGGCAGTGCAAGGTTTGTTGAATATGCCAAGCTCTCAAATCAATCCACGGCTTTTCTTAAAAAAAAAAAAAAAGCAAACTATGACAAACCTTCCAAGACAGTATTACTGGGACTTCCTAGAGATCAAATCAGCTATGCTAATTTCCCTCAAAGTGTGACAGGAGCAGAACGAGCTGTCAGTCACTGGAAGCGAGGCAAAGTCAGACGGGATCAAAGGAGGAAGCAAAGCTGTTCCCAAACGCAAGAGGAGAAGATCTGCAACTCTTGTAACTCCTGGAGTGTGCGGACTCAAGGAAAGGGCACCGCTCATGGGGAAAGGTGGAAAGTCATGCAGAAATGCCTCCAGTCTAATCAAAATCTTGTTTATTTGGCATTTATTACAGCGTTTGTATGCCATCCTGCAAAGCACGCTGTCCTCAGAAGGGCTTCCAAATATCAAGAAAATGCAAACAGCGAAGAAATGGATACCGTGGACAGCCCAAAAGACAAAGAATTGGATTGCAGAGCAAATCAAGCCCAAATTCTCACTAGAAACCAAAATGGCTAAATTAAGACTATTGCGCTTTGGACCTATCACAACAAGACTCACTGGAAAGCATAATAATGCTTGGCAAAGTGCAAAGCCATAGGAAAAGAGAAAAACTAGATTACTGGTGGATTGATTCTATTCAGAACACCGCAGTTGCCCTCGAGCTTTGCAAGACTGGAGCAGAGCTGCTAATGACCAAGGATCTTGAAGGGCTTTCATTTACAGCATCGCTGTAAGTTTAAGTCAACAACAAAGAAAGAAAGAAAGAAAGAAAGAAAGAAAGAAAGAAAGAAAGAAAGAAAGAAAGAAAGAAAGAAAGAAAGAAAAACACTCTCCTGAAGGGGACTGGGCTCGGAAACCAAGAGCCCAGCGCCCGGTGCGAGCAACGGCAGAGTGTGATGCAGCTCTTAGCCTTCCCTCCTGGCCTGCCTCTGAGTCGACTTCTTTTCAATACCACAAACCATCAAATCTTCATCCTTCCTATTTCCATGGACCGTTCTCTCCCGCTCATCTGAGGAGAGGCTCGGTGCCAGCAGGTGCTCCAGCAACTAAGACACTTTGGAGTAATGGCTTCAAGCTTCAGGAAAAGAGACTCCATCTAAATATTAGGAAGAACTTCCTGACGGCAGGAGCTGCCTCAGTGGAGTGTGGTGGAGTCTCCTTCTTCGGGGGCTGAGGTTGGATGGCCATTTGTCAGGAATGCTTTGATGGTGTCTTCCTGCCAGGCAGAAGGGGGTTGGACTGGAGGTCCCTTGAGTCTCTTCCAGCTCTAGGATTCTAGGTGGGGAAAACTAGGTTCTGAGTCACCCAAGAAAGAAGCTCTGAGGTCATTATCGAATGGAAACGGAGCCCCAAAGATCCTCCATACGCTGTGTGCCTCCATGCCTTCCAACTGCTTGTCAACTTATGGTGACTCCATGCATTTCAGAGGGTTTTCTCTGGCAAGGAATCCTCAGAGGTGTTTTTGCCAGTTTCTTCCTCTGAAATATAGCCTACAACACCTGGTATTCATTGGCAGTCTCCCATCCAAGTACTAACCAGGGCTGACTCTGCTTAGTTTCCACGACCAGACAGGGCCTGGTGCCTTGAGGATACTTAATTTTGCCTTGTATAAATCCGCACTCATGTAACGCCACGGTGAATGTGCTGAATATGGGCGCTGTGCCACTGACTGATTGTTGCGCAGTGTGCCTGCTTATTGGGGTGTTTCTGCCGCCCAGGGCAAGCAAGCAGTGCGTGACGGAACCGGTGAAAAGTTACACACCGGTCAAGGACGGGCAGCTGCATGGCTGGATCCTGACTCTTAATTCATCTGTTGCAGCTAAAAGCAGTATGAAACTGATATACATACATAAATAAGAGATAGGGACCACACTCATGACAAAAATAATTTGCTTTCTTGGCCCCTGGGCCCCATCTACACTTCACAGTTGTAGCACTTTTATTCCACTTTAACTGCTACGTCTGTATCCTGTGGAATCCTAGAACTGGGAGGACTAGTGTGGCTGAGAACTTTAAGCGCCTGTCCTTAAATTCCAACGTACCAGAATTCCACAGGACAGGACCGTGGCAGTTCAAGCGGAAACACAGTGCCATAATTCTGCAGTGTGAACGGACGCCAAGGCATTAAGCAGGGCCTGAGGTGGAAGCACAACGTCGGAATAGATTGTCCTCTGCTCCGACCCGGCACCGGTCTCCCTAGCTTTTTACTGTCGAGTGAAAAAAACATATCAGCTTGACTGGAACATCGTGTGTCTGTTTTGTTCCTCCAAAGACAGAGAGAAACAGCCGATCCTGTCTGGTGACTAATTCTCACACATATTTATTATTCTGCTCAATTAGAACAGCCCTAATCACTCGGTGGGCTTCATCCCTTCACACCTGTTCCGCAGGAGGTGTGAAAACTTCCACCCTGGCCGTGACTAAGCGGTGAAATGTGCCGCCTTGTGCCTGGGTGGGCATTTTCCGCGCACGCGGAACAGCAGGTGACCCACCGAACGAGAGACAAAGCAGGAGCGTGGTGGGGAAGGGCAGGCAGGGAGCTGAAGGAATTGGCTCCTGGGAGACCCTGGACAACAGCTCGGGGGGCCAGACCTTTTTTGCCCATCCCCGAATTAAATGGACGCCTTGAGCCATTCAGAAACTCCTCTTCATCGAGGGGGATAACAAACGGATACCCCTCTTCTGGCCTGCATTTTCAAGAGATCTGGCCGGACCCCTCCTCTACGCCTTCCTTTCGATGCACACAATATGTTTGTGTGATATTTTATGTTGGAAGCCAGAAACTAGTCTGTTTTCACCGCTGTTGCTCTTGTGCATGTGATGTACCTCCGACTGCCTTGCTATATTTACCAGGTTTTAATTTGGAGGTGGTGGATTTATTGCATGTCACCGTGAGTGTTTGATCTGGGCTAGAAAGATGACTCAGAAGTTTCTCTTTTTTAAAAGAAAGTGAATAAAGCCAGAACCTTGTGAAACATAATCCTCTTGGATGGCAGCAACTCCTTAAAAGAGCTTCACCACCTGTGGGCTGATCCAATTACGTTGTTAAATAAAGCCCTGAATTGTTGTTGTTGCTATATGCTTTCAAGTCATTTCTGACTTATGGTGACCCTAAGGTGAACCCATCACCAGGTTTTCTAGGGCTGAGAGTGTGTGACTCGCACAAAGTCCCCCAGTGGGTTTCCACAGCTGTGTGAGCCTTGCAACAGTTCCGCACTAGACTGTTATAGCGCTATTATTCCACTTTCAACATCCTATGGAATCCTGGGGTTTGCAACAGCTAGAGACACTTTCCACCCATGTCCCTGAATACCTGAAAAACAGTTTGGCGCAGAGCAGAGCAGGGTCAGTGCAAAAGTTGTGGCCGCCTGGGAAAAGGAGGGGAAGGAAGGAAGGAGGACTTGCTGGCCTCAGGCCCTCAGGGCCTTTCCCTCTTTAGGGATTCTCTTCCTTTCCTGTCTTCGTTGTCCCCCGCTTTTCCCTGTCCCAGCTCCCTTTGCATTTCACTCTCCTCCACAGCTAATTTCATCTTGACATTTCTAGAGCTCAAGGAAATAAATAAGATGCAGTTCACATTTCAACTTGACTGGTTGGGTGAATCCGGCACTGTAATTGCACCCGGTGACAATCCTAAAAGAGAACATTTCAGAGGAAACAAGATGGCTCGGAAACCTTTCCACTAGAGCCTTGAAAGGCTGAGATAGATTTCTGTGAACGTTCTTGGCAGTGTCAACTTCCCACACACATATTCCCTTTTTTACTTGATTTTTCTGCACCCCTTCACAAATGTTTAGTGATCCATTTGCATTGTTCTTACTTTGGTCTTCATTGTCTAACCCTCAGCGGCATCATCCTATAATCAACTCCAATCCGTTATGCAGCCAGCAGCATTGCAATGTCATCCCATCATCCTGTCCAATGTCATGGGAATCATGGGGCCTTTCAGATACTGCTGGACCGCACCTCCCAGCATTCCTCACCATTGGCTCTTCCGGTTGGGGCTCCAGGCATTGCAATCCAACAACACGTGGAGGGCAACATGATTCCTACAACTGCACTGAAAGGTTCCTGAGTCGGATTTCCAATGCAATCAAATCAGGAAGGATTAAAACAAAAGTAGCCAAAATAGGAAAATACAGACTGAGCCTCCATCGTCCAGAAAGCCAAAACTTTTTGCTGCCACCCACAGGCTTCTGTCATGCCCCAGCACAGACAGAATCCTCTGCCAACAGCCACAACAGAAAGACAAGAAAGGACAATACTTACCGCAGTCCATCACAGATAAGAAGGGGAGAGCCCAGCAGACCCAGAGCACTTAAATAGGGAAGTCTCGTTAATCAGGCAATCAGCTGGGGGAGGCGCTGGCCAAGAAATACCAGAGACGGAGTGGGGAGAAGTTTGGTGCAGAGAACGGCTGATTCTGACGGAAGCAACATGGTCATCGTTTGATCCTTGGCTTGTGTTCCTGAAAAACCTTGACTCTCACTTTGTGTGCTGACCATGCTGCTGGATATTCCCTTGAACTGATGCTCTGAATTTATTGCTGACCTGGACTGCTGAAACAAGAACCAGAACTGGCTAACAAGCTTCTGTAAACCTTGGCCCTTTCCGCACCGGGGTATTAAAAGGGTGCAGAGCGACTTCCGACGGAGGTCGGCTGCACCGTGGAGTGGATTGGGGCGGACTACTTTTCGTAGTTCCGCACCTCAATCTGCTCTGAAGCGACCGGAACTGGCGGTGCTGCGTGTTTTTTAAAAACCTCTTTTCAGAGGTTTTTAAAAAGCATGGAGCGCGCAGGCCCGTGCAGCACCGGTGCAGATTTGCAGGCGCGCACTAGTGCGTGCCTGCAGATCTGCCAGGCGCGGGCTTCCGGCTGGCGAGCTTCTCCGGTTGGTGGAGAGCCTCTGCCAGCCGGAAGCCACCATTTTGGACGCCGGAGGACTGCGGAGCAGAGAGTTCACGCTGCTCCGCATGGCGACGGACTTACCCGGCTGCTGGTAAGCTCCGTTTTGGCGCGTTTTCCCCCGTTTCCCCCTCCACATGTGGAAAGGGCCCTTGACTGGAGCCATTTCCACACTAGACTGTTAAAGTGCTGTGATTCCACTTTCAACATCCTATGGAATCCTGGGGTTTGCAGTTTCGGGAGGGTTCCCTTTCTGAATAAGAAAGGAAAGTATTCACTTTCTGAATAAGAAAGAAAAAAAAAATTAATGCTGAGAATCTGATTTATTTCCAAGATGCACGAATGTTCTCTGTGCTGCAGCTTCTTCAGATTCTTAAAGGATTTGCATCACATTTTCATCAACGACTTGCACGTCTGCAGAGATACCCTGATTCTGTGGCTGGCGCTAGGCATGACAAACAATTTGGG
Source organism: Cyclura pinguis (assembly GCA_030412105.1). NCBI lineage: Eukaryota > Metazoa > Chordata > Lepidosauria > Squamata > Iguanidae > Cyclura > Cyclura pinguis. Next base: position 1,758,551 of record CM059607.1, read on the forward strand.
GCTATAAAGAAGATATACACTAGCCTAACATCTGGTTCTCCACTCTGGCTTGTCTGGGCCTCCAGTATGGGACATGATGCCCAACAGGACTGCCAGTACAGGATTCTCCCAGCTGCTGGGTGTAAGGGTTTGGGTCTGTGACTAAGTCCTTGCAGGATTCTACCTGGAAGGATCCTGGCCTTGACCCTGTTCTTTGCAGAATCCTGCCCAGTACCTCAGACCCAGCTGGCTGCTCAGACGCAGGGCAGCTGGAGCAGCCAGGAGCCAGCCATATAAAGGTTGGGTTCACTCTGCAGCCTTTGCCACAACAACATGGTCTTCTGTGCTGTCTGCAGCCTGTCCAGATGCTTTGGTGTTCCTGATGACCCCTGGCCCTGCCTCTGGCCCTTTTGGACTCTTGATACCAGGTAGACCTCTGCTGCTTTGGACTCTTGTTAAGCTCCAATCCCTGACCTTGTGCCTGTCCCAGCCCTGGTGCCTGCACCTAATATCCTCACCACCCATGCCCTGGACCTTGACACTGGGGTTTGCAGGCCAAAATCTGAGACTTAGGCCATTTCTGCCCTCCACTGTTATAGTGCCATTATTCCACTTTCAACACCTTGTGGAATCCTGGGGTTTGCAATTTCCTGGGACCAAAGAGCTCTCTGGCTGAGAATTCTAAAGGCCCCTCCCTCAACTGCAAACCCCAGGATTCCATAGGAGGTTGAAAGTACAACAGCAATGGCAGAATGGGCAGCAAAGAAACTGTTTTTTGCTACCACCACCTGTTTTTTGCCTACCACTATTGCATTTGCAAGGAGCCCTCCAGCAGAGCTGGTTGTCCTGTGCTGGCAGCCTGCTGAGGCTTCACAGCTGTCTAATCAGCGGTAACTAGCAAACAGTGTTTATTAAAGCAGTCCAGAGCTACCAAGTCTGAGTTTACCAAGATTCCAGGGAAAGATGCTGTCCACGAGCAGAATCTATAGTCCATGCCAAGGGCCGAAGAACACGAGCAGAGAATGCAGGAGTCAGCAAGGCTGTCCCCGCCCATGGAGTCCATAGATTCCAGCAGCCCCCTTCTGCCTTCCTGACCTCTGATTGTATAGCCCAGTGTCCTGGCCAGCTGTGCCCTAATTAACAAGCTCTCTCTTTTCCACCTGCACCGGCTGCCGTAAGTCCTGTCCTTCTCATGTCTCCAGGCGGTGGCTGTCGGGAAGCGTCCTGCCTGGCTCACGGCACTGTTTCAAGCGGTCAGAGGTCCATTACATTCTGGTCTTCAAGTAGAAAAAAATTTGCACGGTGCTTTGCGGATAAAGTCGCTCGAATCTGCTCCAACTTGGACGCTGTAGTTGATAAAGCTCCAACGGATGTAACCTTTGCTCCTGCTTGGTCAGTACTCTTGGATACTTTTCAACTTGTTGTTTTTAAGAGTTTTAAGAATAATTTTAGTTCCATTTGTCTTCATTGAGCTGCTATTGTTTAATACTATAAATGGGTTTTTTCAAAAAAATTGCAAGCCATTTTGAGTCTCAATTTTGGGGGGAAAAAGTGGAATACTAGCAGCAGCAGCAGCAGCAACACAAATACAGTTATTTCTGTGATGCCTTATTGGGTCCCATGAGGACTAGCAACTTATTTTCCTAGCTGGAAGTAAATAATCTTCCAGCAATAACACAAGCCCTGGCAAGCCTGAAGTTTGCTGCAAGAGGACATGTCACCCCATATAGGTTTAATTTCTTTCTTCCTCCCCACTTTCTCCCATGGGGGTTGCATCTGTTAGACTGCAAGCCCGGGGGAAGAATCTGCCTCGTTATTTTTAATCTTCATATGGGGGTTAAGAACTTACTCGTAACGAAAAAGAGAGGGAAAGGAAAAACGGAGGAATCTAATAGCACCTTTAAGAGTAATTGATTTTTATTTCATCCTCAGCTTTTGTGGATATCAATCAATTTCTTCAGAGGTAGGACAGACCAAGATCCATGAAGTCATCTGCTAATCAGTAAGTCTTAAAGGGGCTACTAGATTTCTTTCTTTTTTCCTCTCCCCTCTTTCCTTTTTAAGCTGAACCAGACTAACGTGGCTACTTCTTTGGTAACTAGTGGGAAAGTCGATGGGGGTAGTGGTGAAGGAAGCAGAGAAAGCAATGGCAGCTGGTGTCTATGGGGCAGTAAACCCACACCAGATTTCAGTCTGAACTTCAAAGGGAGGGGCTGTTCAAGGTGGTTCGGCCCTTTGGAGAATACCTGGAAAATCTGGAATAAACCTTGGAGGGGATCCATGATCTCACCAACAGGGGAACCACGAGCCATTCCTGGGCAGATGCGTTCCAGCAACGAACTCCTTCCAGCAAGGCTGGGATTAGCAAGCATTCAGTGCCACTACCCAATGGCAGCAACCATGCAGAACATTTCCCAGAGCATCACACACACACACGCACACACACCCAGCTATGAGAATCCTTTGTCTGGCATCAAGCCATATAGAACTTCTGTCAGCTTCCAAAGGTCGGGGAGCTAACTGGGAGCTGGGGTGGCCTTTAGACACCTTCTCCCTTATGCACGCATGCACTCACACACATAAATTGCAAAAATCAGAATTCACCATTTCACTCACCAGCTCTGGTGATTTATAAATAAATCATCCCCACCAGCTGATTGATGTCGTCCTGTAAATAATTAAGCTTTGACCTTATGTTACAGAGCCGTCTAAGATTTTTTTCTTCCCAAGGCTTGGAACTAACGCGCACTAAATTTTCGCGGCAAGTCAGGGAGACGAGACAAAGCGGGGCGTGGGTGTGTGCCAATACTCATTTATACGTTTGCAGTAATAAGTTTGATTCTGCTTGACATATTGGCTTGCTATTGATTAGGCATCTCTCTCTAAGGCGTCTGGGAAGGTTAATTGTTCCAGGCATTCTCTGTTCTTTCTCAAAACCATGGCACTGAAACTGGTGGATTGTTTTCTGGGAATCAAACTTCCAATGTATTCTGCATTGAATAATTATCTAATTTTTTTAAAGGGCTTGGCTACGTGGGAGAGGCCCGATCCATCACCCTCACCGCTGCAAAAACATTTCTGATCTAGGTAGCAGGTGTCAGGCGCCGTTTAATTTGGAGACCCATGAATTCAAAAGAGCTTATTCTCCAACACAGAGAGCTTTTCAAGGCCTCCGCTCGGAATAAAGAGCAAATCCCCCAGACATGAAGGGAATTGATGAGAAGGCGGTTGTTCGACAAAAATGAGATCCTTTCATCAAATGGCAGCATTGCCAATAAATAACAAGGATCTGGCCGGGACTGTTCTAATTTGGAAGAGCTTCGCTGAGGTCACCGGTTCCCCCAGCTGTGGCGCTACGGGCGTGCGAGAGCGGCGTGAGAGACTGGCGAGAAACGAACAGTGTGCTCCCATAGCCCCCAAACACATTCACAGGGAGGAGGACTGCTCGCAGCTTCTCTGTAAGAGTCACAGTTCAACCCCCGGCTCCTCCAAGGCAGGCAACTGTTAGTGTGCCATGAGAAATGAAGAGAATGCTCAACTTCACGTGCAACTCATATTTGGGTTCACCCAAAGCACATCCACAAAAAGGGAAGGGAAGGAGGAAGATTGATTGATTTACTTGCAGTCTCTCTGTAGCAGGCCCTGTTCTACCCTGGGCTCCTTCTGAGTAGAGAACTTCTAGTGTGCTACCAGAAATTTTACAGAATTATCCTCTAAGTCCAAGCAAATGTATCCACAAAAGGAGAGGAGAAGGGGAAGGGACTGCTAGCAGCCTCTCTGTAAGAGACGCTGATCTGTCACCGATTTCTTTCGAGCACTTTCTATAAGGAATGGATAATTCTCCTACTGTGTTTTTGTGATTCAGCCTTCCATCCACACCAGTTGCAGCAGAGTAGAAGAACAACCTGCTCCAGCTGAAGCTGCCTGCTTAGCCCCGGCATGAGTCACCGGTGTGAAGAAAACTCTGCTCAATTCAGGATTCACATTCAGGATCAATGAACCAGACAGCCAGTAATTAAAACAATTAATCAAAACAATTTAAACGCAATTTAAAACAACATCTTTTACAATCAGAGATAAACGGGCAGCTTTGAGTGAGGAAAGCATGCGCTGTGCTCTTTTACTGATGCGATTTTCATAGAACGTTAGAGGTGGAAGGGATCTCAAAGGCTTTCTAGTCCAAGTCCCTACCAGGGCACAGCAACCACCTGAGAAAGGGCCACCCGACTTCTATTTAAAGAACTCCAAAACAAAGAGTCTACCAGGCAGCCTGTTCCATGGTCAAACAGCTCTTATAGTGAAGTTCTTCTTAGAGTTTAGGTCAAAGCCCTTGCAAGTAGAGCCCGCTGGTGAACGTTCCGACCTCTGGAGCAGCGGAAAACAAGCTCACTCCATCTCATGCATGACATCCATAGATATTTGAAGATGGCTGTCCTGTCACCTCTTAAACTTCTCTTCTCCAAGCTATACATACCCAGCTCCCTAAGACATTGCTCCGAGGACATCAGTTGTAGAACAATAGAATCATAAGGCTGCAAGAGACCATAACAGCCGTCCAATCCAACCCCTTCTGCCACGCAGGAATACACAACCAAAGCCCTCCCGACAGATGGCCACCCAGCCTCTCTTTAAAAACCTCCAAAGAAGGAGACTCCACCACTCCCCATTGAGACAGTAGCGTATTGCACTGTCGAACTGCTGTTGCCATCAGGAAGTTCTTCCTAATGTTTCTCTTCTACCTTCTGGACTATGAAATTGTCTGCAAGACAAGCGAGGAACTTGTTGGACCTGAGAGTCTTGGCAGAGTTTGTCTTCCAACAAATATCAGGGTAGTTGAAATCTCCCATTACTGCTATCTATCTTCTTTCTGAATGTCTTGTCATCTGTTCTAGGAAGGCATCATCCAAGTCCCCAGTCTGGTTTGGAGGTCTGTAGTAGACCCCCACAATGACATCACTGTTGTTTCTCTCCCCCTTAACTTTTGCCCAGATGCTCACAACCCGGCTTCCTGACTCATTGCATGGATCCCTTCACGGGTGTAAATGTCCCTGACATATAGCCTTTTCCTTTCTTGTTTGGTCTATTTCTCTGAAATAGGTTATACCCCTCTGTTGCTACATTCCAGTCACGAGGCATCCCACCAGGTTTCAGAGATGCTTATTATATCATATTTGCTTTGCTGTGCTACAAGTTCAAGTTCATCCTGTTCATTTCCCATGCTCTCTACATTAGTGTAGAGACATCTGAGCTCAGGGATCATTCCCCCAAGTGCTTATTTAAGGTTTTTTCCCTTCCATTGTTGAGTTCTTGTACTGTTCTCCCCACAACTTTTGGGCTATAATCTCCAGCACTGGATGAGCTCCTTCTTTCAATAATATTTCCCCACCACCACCTCCATAACTCAGTTTAAAGCCCTCCTGGTCAGGTTTGTGAGACTCTCTGCAAAAATGTTCCTGTCAACTCTTGTGAGGTGCAGCCTATCACTTCCAGAGGCCCATCTTCATGAAACCACAAGCCACAGTTTTCAACTGTTTCCTGATTCAACAGTTTTTCAATATCGTAATCTGTTGAACTGTGTTTTGGCACTTCAAATTCTGTCAAGGTTTTAAACAGCTGTACGTGTTCTAAACGTTATGAATTGCCTTGAATCGTAGTTTTGGGAGAAAGGTTTGATCAAACCAATTGATCAATGAATGTCTTTCTAGTTTCAGTTTGGGGGGAAGGGTTGGGAAACTCTGGCCATTTCCGTACTAGACTGTTATAGTGTTGTTATTCCACTTTCAACATCCTATGGAATCCTGGGGTTTGCAGTTTGAGGATGGACTTTGACGCCGCTCCCTAAACTGCAAACCCCAGGATTCCATAGGATGTTGAAAGTGGAATAATAGCACTATAACAGTCTAGTGCGGAAATGGCCTCTGACCAGATCTCGTTGGTTAGTCCGAAGCAAGAGACCCACTGAATCAATTATTAATCTGGGAGTCAACACATAGATATATCAGATTGTTTCAATGGGTCTCCTCTAGCTGGAACTAAAAACAGGATTTAGCTTTCTGTCTCAGGATTCTCTGTTCAAACTCCACTCAACTTTACATACCTTTCCTGAGACAAAAGGAGTCAACAGTCAGTTTTTCCATTCTGAAGCATCTTCAGCTAAGGAGGGAAAAGCCAGAATGAAAATGCCAAAAGCTTAGAACGCAGAGTCAAATCCATCTCTCGCATGGGCCTTCAAGACTGCATCTTCCTATATGAGCCTGAAGATCCTTGTGGAGCCAGGGGCCTTTCTTTCAGCCCCATCACTCTTAGAGATATAATTCGGTGAAGACACAGGGACTTCTCAGTGGACGCTCCCAGGCTGTGGATTTCTCTCCCAAGGCTGCCTCCTTCCTTGTTCTCCTTTCGTTGGCAGCAAAGACCTTTTCATCTGGACTGGCATTGCACTGGCTAAAAAATCTTTTAAGGGGATGCTCCTGCTGTACCTTTATTGTTGTTTTCATGTTTTTAAATTGTTTTACATTGTTTTAAAGGGCTGATTTAATACAGCAGCCTATTCTATTGTTTTTAAAACTTGTTCAAATTAGGGTTGGTTTGCTAGTTTATTAGATATGCCTTCCTTTAATCCATAACGTTAGCTGCTTTTGGTTCCATATCAGCAGCAAGGCAGGACATAATTAATTGATTAACTCCATCAATCAATCCTTCCCCACCCAAGATCAGGGAAATGCAAGGCCCCTCCCTAAACTGCAAACCCCAGGATTCCATAGGATGTTGAAAGTGGAATAATAGCACTATAACAGTCTAGTGTGGAAATGGCCACAGTATAACTTTATGCTGGTACAGCAATGTCACTGTTGAACTGTGACACAGCATGAGTAAACATGCAATGTGCGACTGTGTGCCGTTGTGAAATGACTAAATCCACTTAATTAACTTCGGGGTGAACATGCACACTGTGCATTACCCAAATAGGTACAGCCACCTGCATATGTAATTTACGCATGTGCAAGGAACTGACAGGATGCCTGCCCAACTCTTAAGGCAATGCTTGCTGCCACAGAGATTCCGTTTAACTAATTAGTCCCCCAGGAATTACAGAATACTTAGTTGTCTCTCCTGAGTCTCCACCTATAAACATGCACACACCACTTAGTTTTCAGAGCAGCCTGATGGAAAATCTCTCAACTTCCTGGAAGTGGTGAGACACCGTTTCTGAGTTCAACCTGCTCAACTCTCGCCTTGATTGCCAGTGAAAAATTGGCCCCTGTCTTACACACACGCATGCACTGATTGTTAGACTGGAGAGGCATCCAAAGGAGTTGATGCCATCCATGTTTTCCTGCCCACCACCACTTCTGGTGTCCAAACTGCCCTGCAGATTACATGCCAGCTTCCCTCCAAACCCATGTTTCAGCCAGGTAAAATGGAGCCAAAAGGCTCCAACCAGCAAAGCTCCCCAACATCTCCAAAATCACTCCAGCCCAAAGAAGAGCCAGGTGGAACTCAGCTGTATGCCCATCATGGGTAACAACCAGTGAGGTTGTTTTTGGGTAGGGAGATCTACCTAGAGGAGAAGAGAATCTCCATCCAAACATAATTCCTTTCCAATAGAGGGTGGAAATTTATTTTAAAGGAAGCAGAGAGCCAAATGGCATACTCTGGGAGAAGTAATCCTGGATTAAAACCATGGAGCTGGATGGCTGGGTGTGAGCTAAGTCAAGCTGCATATTTGCTGGTGGCTTCCATATCAGTGGGGTTGCGTATCCACTCCTGATTTTAGTCTGAGCTTTAAATGAGCTATCTGAGGTGCTGAACCCCTGGGAGCAGTGTTGTGTGTCTTCAAATTAATGCTGACTTATAGCAACCCTATGACCGTTTTTTCCCGGCAAGATTTCTACAGAACAGGTTTGCAACTCCTGCCCTCTTCCAAGGCTGAGGGAGACTGTGAATTTGCCTGGAACGCCTTGTTGGTTTCAAAGGCTGAGCAGGGATTCAGACTCTGGTCTTGCAGAATCTTAGACCAGCACTCAAACCCCTGTACCCTGTGGGCTCTTGCTGCACCCTCCTCACCGCCTCCAAAATAGATTCAGCACCTCGGACAGCTCCATGAAAGTCCAGGGTGGATTGGCTACCAGCCCTCTAACACAGGAGCCACCAGCCACCCTGGGAAGAACTGCCGGGTTCAAGTCCCTTTTCTTTCCAGGGGATGAGCAGGTCTAAAGGCACCCCATAGGCAATTTCACCCTACTTTAAATGCTAATATGCCGTGGGGGAGCGGTGGTCATAGGATACTTGGTTGATGCGGTGTTGCATTGAGCATGCCTTGCATGTAGAACGGGGAAAGATGTTGCTGTGGCATCCCAGAAAGAATTACAGAACGGGAAAAGACCCCCAAGGGCCACCCAGTCCAACCTCATTCTGCCAGGCAGGAGGATACTGTCAAAGAGCTCCCATCCAGCCTCTGTTTAAAAACTTCCAGGGTACTCCGAGGCAGTGCATTCCACTGTTGAAATGCTCTTACGCCGAAGAAGTTCTTCCTGGGGTCTAGTTGGCTGCTGGAACTGGGATGCGGTTTAAGCCTTTTATCATTGTTAAGTGCTGACTCCCACAGCCTGTGGTTCCAAGCTCTATTTTAGTCGCCAGGTAACTGTGGGCAAGTGATGTCCGGTGCTCTGGAAGCACTGCGGTGATGCTGGCGACCTACCTTGCAGGGCGGTTCTAGTGATCTGAGCAACAGAGTGCTCTTGGTACATTCTAGGGCAGGAGGAAGTGTGGTGTAGTGGTCAAAGACCTGTTCCAGGCAGGTTCAACATTCCCACTGAGTCCTGAAATCTCACTGTGGGCCCCTGTCTCTTCATGGGTTTTTTTCCGCACCTGCTTCTTCCTCCAATGAACTCAAGGGGATCAGGTCTCTCCCTCCCCTTATCCTCACAACGGTCCTGTGAGGTAGGTCAAGCTGAGAAATAGACATAGCTTGACCTACCTCACAGGACCCTTGTGGGGATAAGGGGAGGGAGAGACCTGGTCCCCTTGAGTTCATTGGAGGAAGAAGCAGGTGCGAAAAAAACCCATGAAGAGACAAGAACCAAGGGGGGCGAGGGCATTTTGAACGGCGCCTGGCCAAAGGGCCCCTTTCTTCTTCCTTCAACCGCTTGGTGCGCCCCTCTCCGCCCCCTGCAGAGGCTCAGCGCTTCGGCACCACTGGGCGGGCGACCCCTCCCAAGACAAAGCCTCCCCAAGACGCCCCACAGGAGTTTCTACCTCTGCTCCGGGTTTTAGTCCGAGCGTTCAAGGGAACTGCGCAAGGTGCTGAACTTGTTTGGGCGGAGCGGGGCGCCACAGCCCGAGAAAGTTCCTGGAAAGTCCGGACTAAGACCCGGGACGGATTTCCCGCCCCACATTCTCTCCCCTCCTCGCGCGACAAGGAAGCCTCCAGATGGAGGAAAGACCAGCATCCCCTCCCCAGAGGCGACGGGCCGGAATCGTGTCCCTCCTGAGCGTGACAGTCTGTGCATTTTGAGATAAAACCCAGGCAACGTTTTGGACCGGAGGGGGGAGGCGAATACCGTAAAACGTCTGAATGCAACCCCCCCCGCCCCAGCTCCGCTCTCTGGAATTTCTTCTCTTCTCCCCACCCGCCTTTGCAAAGTTTCTTTCCAACCATCTCCCACTCCGTCCGGCTTTCTCAGAACGCACGGGATTCCGACAGCCGCCCCCGCCCCCGCCCCGACACCGACACCGACACCCACGACAGAGAACTTCGGAGAGAAAGGCACGTGAGGGCGGGGGCATCCACACCCCGCGCAAAGCCCTCTTCCCGCGCCGTTTGCGCGAGTCCGCCGTGCGGAGCAACAGAAGGGGGGAAAGTTCCGCGAGCCAGAATCGGAGCCGCCGGTCGTCCCGAACCTCGAAAGCCCCTTCCTGCCAGAGCCGGGAAAAGCCGCGGCTCGAAAAGAGGGGCCGTAATCGGGAAGAGAGAGAGAGAGAAACTCTGGGCGCGTGCAGAGTGCCTTGCCGCGTAGAATCCAAGAGTATGCTCTTCCCTTTTTCAACACGGCCCGAGAGCGGCGGCTTTCTACGCACCGCTTGCTCGGGAGGAAGTCTTCCTCCGAGCCTCCTCGAGGAGCACGCAGCCGGCCCCCCCTCAGCCTTTTGTCCCCCCGCTCCCTCCCTCCCTCCCTGGCGCTTGCTCGTGAGTAGGGGCGAGGAAGAGCTCCAGAGGACGCGATCCGGTTCGCAGCCCGAACTTTAACCCCGCTGTCTGAGGCGGCCGAACCACCCTCTCCCCGGCCGATATCGGGAGCCCTGAAGGAAGACAGCGAAAGTTCGGACCAGAACCCAGAGCGGATCTCCCACACGCAGAGCCGCAGCAGCCAAGTCCGGTGGGGTGAGGCCCCTCCCCTGGTCCCTTCCTCCAGCCCGTCCCCCGGGACTCACCTGGACGTCCACGCCGGTCGGGCGGCGGCAGCGGACCCTCCCGGCGCTCAGCAGCCGCGCGTCTCGGAGCCGGAGAGCGGCGCCGCCGCCTCCTCCTCCTCCTCGCCGTCCGCCCGCCCCCCGCCCCGCCCGGCCGCCGCTGGCCTCGCTCCCTCTCCTCCTCTTCCTCCTCTCCTCCTCCTTCCCCGGCCGGCAAAAGTGCGCGGAAGAGGCGCGCGAGGAGCGGCGCCGGGCAGGGCTGCGCCCTCTTCCCTTCCTCGCCGCGCCCGCCGCCGCCGCCGCCGCCGCCGCTTCCTCCTGCTGCTGCTGCTGCTGGCGCTCCGAGGCGGGCGGCCAGGCGAGGCGAGGCGAGGCGAGGCGAGGCGAGGCCCCCCTTCCTTCCGTTCCCTTCCCTTCCCCCGCCTCGCCCCGCCCGCAGGGCAGAGCCCAGCCAAGGCACAGCCTCCGCCGCCGCCGCCGCCGCCGCCGCCTCCTGGCTTCCTTCTCTCCTCCTCCGCCATAGCAACATCCCCGGCCGGGAAGCCGCCGAGCCGATGCTCCCCCCGGCTGGAGGGAGGGCTGAAGGGGAGGCCGCGGCCCCCCGGGGGGAAAGCAACCACCCGCCCGCGCGAACGCGCCCCATCGCCGGCTGGGGCTCGGCCGCGGCTCCTCCGCCGCCGCCGCCTTCTTGGTGGATCGGGACCCTCCGGGGAGGACCGCCCGCGCGCCCCTCCTGCCGCGCCTCAGCACCGCTTTCGTCCCGGTGCCGCCCTGGACGGGAACTCCGGTTGGCCCAGGGGGGCGCGCGCGCGCTCGGGCGTGAGCGGGGTTGGGGTGGAAGAGGGCGGCACCGAGGTCTGATCCGCTCCAGAGTTTAGTCCGAACGTTGACGGAGGTCTCTGACTCTCACACGCGCGCACCAAGGCGCCGGACCGGCTTCGTTATGCGGGGGTGGGTGGAGTGGGGAGAGTCCCGCACTTTGGGCGGTCTCCGGAAAGTTCAGAGTTAAACCCGGAGGGGACGCGCCGCCCCACCTGCGTCCGCTGCCCCCCCCCATACACGGACACCCCAAAACAGCAATCGGCCGGGCAACCCCGTAAAGCCCCCTCCCGCGCATAAACTCTTTCCCGGGAAAGTCCGGCGCGAGTGTCTTCTTCAAACTGCTCTCCCCGAAAAGCAAACCTTTAGGGGAGAGGACAGGCGGCGAGGTCGGGAAGCGGAGGGGGGCGCGCGCGCGGGATCTCACCTTGCCTTCTGAAGGGTCCCCCTCCCCGCGGGCCGCTGGCCCCAAAGTTGCCGAGAAAAACTCGTCACTTGCAGCAAAGCCTTCGTGGGCAGGGGGGAGGAGGAGAAGCCCCGTCCCCTTCGCCTCCGAGGCTGGCGGGAACTCGGAGGCCATCCAGCCCAACCCGCCTCCGTAAAGAAGGCCTTAGAAACGCCGATAAAAGTTTACTGGGGGAAAGGCGGCGTGTAACTCCGATAAACGGATGACGGCAGAGCCCTCTGCAGGGTTCCCGCTCGCTCTGCGTACGGGGATGGCGAGGGAACCTTGTAAATCCCAGGGGGGAGACAGTGGAAACGAGCGGTGGTCTGCAGAGATCCCTCTCCGCGCGCGCGCCTGTCGCCAGCTGGGGACGGCAACTCCCAGGCGGGGGGGGCGAGGCCGCCGCCCGGCAACCGGCCCCCACCCACAGCGGAACGTCGCGCGGTCTGTAAAAACGGATGAGCTGTGGAAAGGGAGGGAGCCGTTCACGACCCGCCCCCCCCCCCGCCGCCGACGACCGGGACCTCCAGCCGCTTTCGCGGACCGCGTGCCAAAACCTGAGTTTTGAGCGAAACGGAGTTGGCTGTTACCAGTGTGCATCGCTGCCAACATCTCCTCTTCCCTCTCTGGATGGGTTTTTCCTGTGTGCGTAAATGTATGTAAATACAGTGTACATAAAGCTCTGCGAAGCAGTAAAACACAATATATACTCCGTGGCATACAGAGAGAGAGAGAGAGCGCGCATGTATATACAGTATGTAAATGTATACGCGCACACACACCCAAACATGCCTAAACATCAACGTGCACGTCCAAAACACACACATTAGAACCGGTACTCAATATAGCCAAATAGTAATATAGCAAAAAGGCATGCACGCCCACCTCTCCTCTGTGTGTGTGTGTACGAGGGGGGTGTGTGTGTGGGTTTTTTTTTAAAAAAATGTAGCATCCCCCCCACCACAAAACGCACACGCACGCCAGAGAAGAAAGCGCAAAGCAGACTGACCACCGTGCCTCTTCTGCAGAAGAAATGAACGGTGACGGAAGGAGGTGCTGATTATATGGTTTGGGTTTGTTTTTTGTTTTCAAAGTGGGGGAGATGCCTGCCTGCCTGCCTTCTGTCCGGGGGGCCTTTGGAACAAATCACCTGCCTGCCTGGCGGGCAGGCGGGCAGCGCCCCCCATTCCTCGCTAGGGAAGGGGAGGTCCCAGGTGGGCTCGCAGTTTGCAGCCTGGGCGGAAAGAGAAAATATCTTTATGTCCTCGCTGGAAGCACAAAAGCGCCTCGCCTGCGTTGGATTTTATTCCGGGCATAACTCTACTTTTGCAATCCCGTCTCCCGCTTTAACCGTTAACTAAATTTTGATTTATCGCCCTGCAACCAAATAACCCCGATCCGTCGGGTCTCCCCTGCCCGGGCGGGGGGGAGAGACGGAGGGTGACTAACGGCCCAAAGGGGAAAGGGACCGGCCAGGAAGCCCAGGAGGCCAGGCCAGGCAAGGAGGAGGCAGGCGTGCCCAGGGCCGGCGGGGAGGATGGAAGGGGAGTAGTCTGTCTTTGCTTTTGAGGCCAGCGATGAGAGGGAAGCAAACTGGGTAAAGGGAGGATGGAGAGCGCCTGTCACCAGATGCCCTTTTTTCCTACTAGAGAAAAACATTTGCTTCCCACAGGGTGGGGAGAGAGGAGAGGCAGAGAGAGAGGAACATGTCTTTGGAGGTAAGTATGAACCAAAAAAAGACACAGACAGGTGCACAGCCCTTATGGGTGCCGTGGGTGGGGAGTCCCCACTTCTTCAATCAGGCGGTGAAAAAGCAGTGCCTCTGAGCGTGGACAGAACACGTAGTTGAATGCCTTACTTTCGTCCTAAGGATTAAGCAGAGGAATGTTTCTATGCCAGCGCCAGCCAATCTTGCAAGGGTGGTCAAAATGCAGCCTCAAAGGCCAGTTCTGCACTATACAGTTATAGTGCTATTATTCTGCTTTCAATATCCTATGGAATCCCGGGGTTTGCAGTTGAGGGAGGGGCCTCAAACGTGGAATAATAGCGCTATAATAGTCTAGTGTGGAAATGGCCAAAGTCACACATGGCCACCTGGAGTTGGTCTTGTGGCCCTCAGCCTCCGGACTGCCCTTTTCTGTCCCCTCTGGGTGAGTGGCCCATCCTGGAAAAGAGAGCAATTCACCTTTAAAATAGTAATAATAATTGTTGCTATTGTTACTATATTTATTTATATTCCTCCTTTTCCCCCCCATGTCCAGACTCAAGGCAGCTAACAACAGCTAAAACAAACATGACTAAAGCTCACAACATAAAATAGTTCTAAACACTATGCAGAAATTAAAACCTGTTAAAAATGTGAAGGGAAACAGGACGGGTTGTGGGTGGGAGAGGTTCCTGTTCTGTTAAGCGTTTTAAAAAAGAGTTTTCACAACTGAGTTACCCAGTTTATTATGGATCTGCTCCTTCTTAGGACAGCCCCAGGATCAGACTGGGAGGGGTATTGTCCCAGCCCAAATTCTGGGTTAGTTACCTGGTGTGCCTCGTGCCCAAGGAAAGACCACACCAAGATGGAGATCCAACAAGTGTTTGTTTCAGTGCACAGAGGGAGGCAAGGAGGGTGTGTTTACTCTCAAATCAAGCCCACCCGTCGGCCAGATTAATATACTCAACATCGAGCAAAACAGGAGACAACGACATGGTTACAACATTATCAACAGGTCATATAGCGCTCACGTGCATAGTAGCCCTGTCAGGTACCAACATCCCATAATACTCAGTGGTGGTGGGGTGCAGCTAACTTTTACAGGTTTCCTCCTCTGGGTATCTTTTAGCATCCTAATGTGCATTTTCTATAATGAATGCAGTCCTGTCCTTATCACAGGGGCAACGACCCCAGGGACCAGTCGGCCCATCCTGCCCGGATGGGACCAGTCTCCGTCTCCAGCGCTGCCTTCGCTGAAGTCACAACAACCTTGTCCGGACAACGGGGCTGTCACTTCACAGGGCCTTTTGGGTTACAGAAGGTTCCATCAGTTTTGACAGCAGGAAGTGCTTTAGGAAAACATGCCATCAAGTAAATATGTTTGTATGAATAAGACTTTGATTCATGCCTCGGATTTAATTCAAGGCCTCACGCTGTGAAATATGGCTTAGAAGATCAATTCCCCCTGGAGAGAGCCCGTTGAATATTTGGGGGCTGTGTCAAGGAAATGATGCCACCCATCCTGTAAACATTACATTGAGAATATTTAAGGTCACTTCACGCAATGAGAGCAAGTGCATTTGATGCCTGTATGTTGAATGGTTTGGTTCTTCCTGCTCCTTGGAAAGAGGTCACGTAGAAGAGCGTCAGCTCTGTATGCAAAGATCACGAGTTCAGGACGCAGTATACATACTGGGAATGAACACTGAGAAAAAAACCTGTTCACCATAGTGTGTTGCTTGGATCTATGGCCAAACTCAGTGACTGGCAGTTTCCTGCATTCCTATATGTCCAACTGGTATTTAATCTTGCCTCTGCAAAATTGCTAGATCTCTGGCTAACAATACGGACACATGGGTTTGGCCATGCATGCTGAAGCAGAACTTGGAACGGTTCCTTTTCTGGCCTACAAGTCCCAGAAGCCTTCCATCAGCATGATCATTGTGAGATCCTGGGAGTTGTAGTCCCAAAAGTATCATTTCCAAGCGCTCTTGCACAATCACTTTCTGAAATGCATGATCAGCCCCACATGCAACAAACCCACCACCATTTCGAAACATGGCAGCCTGAGGGATCACTAGTTCTCCAACGGGACCTGGGATCCTGACTTGGCATCGGAGTGGAAAACTCCTGCTGCCTCTTTTCTTGTAAAATTTCCTCATCTCAGTTAGGAGATGCTTGACTGAATCTGACCTCCAAGAAATTGCTTTGCTGAAATGAAACTGACCACAAGAACTATCCTCTCAAATGGTAATGATGTGATATACCCCGTTAGCCTCTGATAATAATATCCGTTACTTAGGCAGCAATTGTCAACTTAGTAATAATCTATAATACATGAATCGTATTACTGTGTTTCTGACATATCAATATGCAATGATATGTGTGCTATGTGTACAATAAACAGTGGTTGGAAAATTTACTTTTGGGGGGGGGTCTACAATCATAGAATCATAGAATCATAGAAATGTAGAGTTGGAAGAGACCACACGGGCCATCCAGTCCAACCCCCTGCCATGCAGGAACACCCTCAAAGCACTCCCGACAGATGGCCATCCAGCCTCTGCTTAAAAACCTCCAAGGAAGGAGACTCCACCACACTCCGAGGCAGCCTATTCCACTGCCGGACAGCCCTGTCTGTCAGGAAGTTCTTCCTGAGGTTCAGGTGGAATCTCCTTTCCCACAGCTTGAATCCATTGCTCCTTGTCCTGGTCTCTGGAGCGGCAGAAAACAAGCCCTCTCCCTCCTCTACATGGCATCCCTTCAAATATTTAAACATGGCTATCATGTCCCCTCTTAACCTTCTCTTCTGCAGACTGAACATACCCAGCTCTCTAAGTCTATCCTCATAGGGCTTGGCTTCCATGCCCTTCACCATTTTGGTCGCCTTCCTCTGGACCCGCTCCAGCTTGACCATGTCCTTCTTGAACTGGGGTGCCCAGAACTGGACACAGTATTCAAGATGAGGTCTAACCAAAGCAGAGTAGAGTGGTACCAGTACCTCCCTCGATCTAGACACCATACTCCTATTGATGCAGCCGAGAATTGCGTTGGCTTTCTTGGCTGCCGCATCGCACTGCTGACTCATGTTCAGCTTGTGGTCTATTAGGATGCCTGGATCCCTTTCACACGTACTGCCATCCAGCCACGTGTCCCCCATCCTATATTTCTGCATTCCATTTTTTCTACCTAAGTGTAGGACCTTACACTTCTCTCTGTTGAATTTCATTTTGTTAGCCTTGGCCCAGCTCTCTAATCTGTCCAGGTCATTTTGAATTTTGATCCTGTCCTCTGGCATATTAGCAACCTCTCCCAATTTGGTGTCATCTGCAGATTTGATGAGCATGCCCTCTATTCCTTCATCCAAGTCGTTGATGAAGATATTGAACAGCACTGGGCCCAGGACAGAACCCTGTGGCACCCCGCTAGTCACTTCTCTCCAGGATGAAAAGCAGCCATGGGTGAGGAGCACCCTTTGGGAACGGTCGGTCAACCAGTTACAGATCCACCTGACAGTAGCCCTGTCCAGCCCGCATTTTACTAGCTTCTTTGCAAGAATGTCATGGGGAACTTTGTCAAAGGCCTTACTGAAATCGAGATATGCTACATCCACAGCATTCCCTTCATCTATCAAGCTAGTAACTCTATCATAAAAAGAGATCAGATTAGTCTGGCATGACTTATTTTTGAGAAATCCATGTTGACTTCTCGTGCCTATGATCCTTCTACCAGCATGGTCACTCCAGTAACTTTTCCATCCTCGTGTGTGTGTGTGTGTGTGTGTGTGTCTGCATTTTTAAACTTCCTGTTGTTGTGTGCCTCCAGGTCATTTCCAACTTGTGTTGACCCTATCACGGGGTTTTCTTGGCAAGATTTGTTCAGAACAGTGGTTGCCTTTGCCTTCCCCTGAGGCTGAGAGAGTGTGACTATGCCCAAGATTACCCAGTGGGTTTCCATGGCTGAGCAGGGATTGGAACCCTGGTCTCCAGAGTTACAATCCAACTTTCAAACCACTACTCCATGCTGGCTCTCGTATTATGTTTTTAAACTACCTAATAGCTAAAGCATAAAATACAGTAACAGCAGTATCATAACATCTAAAACAAAAATTGACACAAAGTAAAACCAGAAATAAGAAGTAACTCACTTGTCTAACAGTTACTTATTTGCAGTAATGAACTGGAACAGAGTTACTTTTTTTGCCCGTACCGGCCATAGCTATAAGCTACTGCTTTTCAGTGGCATGAAGGTGATGGTCACTCCTTACTGGATGTGTGTGTTGCTGATTCAGTCTGAGCAATGGGAGCGAAAAGGAGAAAGGTTGCATGGAGGGCTACCTTAGGCTGTAGCTGAGGAGGATTGCTTTTGAGTGCCTTTTCTCAAAATTTCCAAGGTGCAATATCTGAACTGCCCACTTGAGGGCAAAAGAGAGCATTCTGCTGTACTTTCCAATGGCACAGTCAGAAAGTGACTTGTGGCAAGTTACTTTCTGAACTGCAGCAACAGGAACAAGAAAGGACCTGAGCAGTAAGTAAAGCAACTCAGAAAAAGTAACGCTGATTAAAACGAGTCAATATCACTCACCTTGTCTATCCAAAGATACCCAAGGTGGTGTGCAACATTAAAAAATACCATAAAATCATGCAAAGCTCAGCTAAAAACACTTTTAAAAAGCAATGTCCTCCAGAGCACATTTGATGTATGTGTGTAATAATCCATTTTTGTTGTTAGGCTGTTTTCTCTGAGGAGCTTAGTCTGACCACAAAGCCAGGAGATAGGCAGTCATGACTGATGTCTTCCATGACAATGGGAGAATAGTGAGTCCACTGTGGGTTTTAGTCCAAACTTTAAAGGAGTTAGCCAGCATGAATTAAGCATTTTTATCCCTCCTCATTTGGTCCACCAGCTTAGATAACTTCTTTAAAGTTCAGACTAAAAGTTGGAATGCATTAGGATACATTTCTTCTTCCTGTTTGATTTGCATAAAACTATGCCAAACCTTTTTTGGAAGAAAAAAAATTAATGACAGAGATATGTGTCTTATCTGGTGTCTTTATTCACCTCTAGAAAAACACTACAGAACAGGAAAAAAGGAGCAGAACATATGGTGTCTTCCACTGCCGTCCTCACACCCCATATTCCGCAGCCCACAAATAGCACCAGAAGTGTGAATTTTTGTTCTAGAGGAGAAGAGGAGAAGGAGGACGGCGAGGAGAAAAGAAGAATATAGGGGTTAGTTCTTCATAAAATTAATAAATATTAAAATACGGATTTGTCTGATGGCACACGTAATAAAACATGAGGCCTTCAGCTAGACACAGAAAAGAGTCTAAAGTGTCAAAACAGAAGTGGAAACTTCCAACTGCAAAGCCGGAGCAAAGCGTCTTGGAAGACTTCTGAATCTGATAAGGAAGCTTGAAATATTGATGGGATGCAACCTCTTGCCTGCTCCTTAGGAACGATTCTCCCTATTTAAAGCACTCAAACAGAAACGGAAGGGTGGGGGCATAATCATCCGTCTCAGGGGCATCTCTGAAATCTTGGGTCTCCTTTTAAACAGATCCCTCTCTGTCTCTGCAGTTGGAATCCTGCTGGTGTCTTATATCCGTGCCAGTTCCCTTATGGAAGCAGCTGGACATGGATATCTATTGCAGAACAGCCATACTCAGTCCAAAGTTGCAGAAGTGTTGCCCATGTGTTGCCCTTGTGCATGGAGGTCCACTGCACATGGATGCACATTGTCTATACACTGTGCATTGCCCGCACCAATGGGCATCGCAGTGTGCACCAACGGGCATTTCATTGTGCAGGGATACTCATGTACATTTCGTTGTGCAATGAGTTGCACATCCGGTGTCTTCAGACAACTACACAACGTGGTCTTTCAATACAAGGGCTGCATAGCACAATTAATGCATAACTCTGTGCTACTCTTACCCTCAGAGGAGGACAATGGCAGGGGCAAACCCAAGAAAACTCTGGGGTATGGTCACCAGCAGTCAGAGTTGCCTTGAAGGCGTAGGGCAGCAACAATAACCTGGAGATCTTTGGCCTTCCCTCCTGGTGGCCTCCGGTCTAAGAACTAACCAGACATCTCCACGCAGGACTTGGGAAGAGTCCTGCCTAAAACCTACCTAGAGAGCCATATGGACCAAAGGTCTGGTTTAGTACTTGACAGGTTCCAAGGTCCGTATGCACATAATGCCATGACGCTAGCACATTCCCTGGTCAACTTCCGTTAATTCTAATATGTAGCTGTTTGCACCACATAGGTGCAGTAGAAGACTGGTCTCCCTTCTGTTCCTGGGAATCCGGACCCCAGAAGGGGGATCAGCTCCAGTCTTAGGCCATTTCCACAATAGCCTGTTATAGTGCTATTATTCCACTTGCAGCATCCTATGGAATGTGGGTTTGCAGTTTAAGGAGGGGTCTCAAAGGTCCATATTTACTATACTCAAAGGACCCTCCCTAAACTGCAAACCCCAGGATTCCATAGGATGTTGAAAGCGGAATAATAGCATTATAACAGGCTCGTGCAGAAATGGCCTTACAGTCTGCTAGAGAGGCTTTCTGACTGCAGTGTCCATGAGCAAAAAAAGGAGCTTTCCTTGTGGATGGAGTTTTCTTGGATCCTTTCCAAGACTCACATTCAGTTCTACAGTCACAATAAAAATCAACATTTTCTACACAACACTTTCAAGTATTCAGAGGACTTTGCATACATTATCTTGTTGTAATCCTTGCGCCAGCAATGTAAGGTTGATTATTTTTATTATCCTTCATCTCAGTGGTAGGAGGTTGAAGGCAAGAAACAGAGTGACTCCTGTAATGTAAACAAATGAGTTTTATAGCGGAAGGAAGATTGTGTTTCTCGTCTGCCAATTCACTTCTTGTCTGAATGCAAAGTGCTGGTGATGACATTTAAATCCCTCAATATCTTGGGGTCCCAATACTTGAGGAAGCACTTCTCCATATATATACCTATCCAAGGTCTGCCTGAATATCCTAAAGCCACCAGATCTCCTCTGATCATGGAAGCTAGTCAGGGTCAGCTCTGGTTAGTACTTGGATGGAGGACCACGGATGAAAGCCAGGTGCTGTAGGCTATATTTCAGAGGAAGGAACTGACAAAATCACCTCTGAGTATTTCTTACCTAAGAAAAGCCTATGAAATTCAGGGGTCACCATAATAAGTCAACAGCCAACTAGAAGAGCACGCACCTAGAAGATCTGAGGAACCTCCTTTGTGTCCTCCTGGTGGAGGAAATACAAAAAGTGGTCAGATCACTATACCACATTGTCTGCTAACCCTTTGATATTCTTTAAATTGGGTTGGAGACCTCTAAAATGTGTCCACTGAAGAATAAAGCAGGCGCTGTAGGATGGAGAACAGAGAGACACTGAATGCAACTGGTCTGGTTTTCCTACAAAGCTCTTCTTATTAGAAATCCATCTACACAAAAACTATTCCTCCTTTCCTCCCGTTTCCTCTTTTTTAAAAACCCTTTCTTCTTCTTTTGCCCTCCTTTCCTTTGATTTTAACATTTTCATATTCACTTTTGGCTCTTTTCTTTTTTAAAAAAATCTTGCTGTAGTGCACTGAAGAAAAATCATTGTCCTGCAGAGAACACGTGGCTATCTTGAAACATTTGTGGGAAGCCCAACTTTCATCCTATCACAGGGCATTTCCGCACGGGGCGAGGGAATCGCCCCATGACGCTACTTACCGGGTCTTTTGGCTCCCCGGTCCGGTCCAGGCTGCTCCGGAGCAGTGCGTGCTCGTCGCTCCGCACCGCTCCGGGGATGAAAATGGCGGCTTCCGGTTGGTCGAGGGTCTCGACCAACCACTGAAGCTCGCCAGCCTAAAGCCCGCCCCCGGCAGATCGCAGGCTCGCATCGGTGCTCGCACTGGCGCACTCCGTGCTTTTGAAAAACCGCAAGAAACAGGTTTTTCAAAAGCATGCTGGACGACCACTTGGGGTCGTTCCGGAGTGGGCTGAGGTGCGGAACTACACTGAGTAGTCTGGACCCGGTCCGCTCCCGGGTGCGGACGTCCTCCCTGGGGGACGGACTGCACCGTTTCTAATACCCCGTGCGGAAATGGCCGTAGAGTTGGAAGGGGTCCCACGGGCCACCAGGTCTAATGCCCTGCTCAAGGCAGGATCTCCAGCTAAAGCATCCGCAAGAAGAGAAAGCTGCCCAGCCTCTTGCTGGAGGCATCAGATAAGGAGACCTCACCATCTCCTCTAGGCAATTGGTTCCATCGCTGAACCTCTCTTACTGCCAAGAAGTTCCTTCTAATGTTCAATCAAAATGCACTCTCCTATGACATAAAACCACTGGGCTTAATCCTACCCTCTGGGGCACCAGGGAACAGGCCTAGTCTCTCCTCTCTGCGGCAGCCCAGGTTACCCTTCAGTCTTCTCCTCACTAGGCTGAACGTGCCCAGCTCCTTCCACTTCTCCTCATATGTTTTGTTCTCCACACCTCTTACCATCCTTGTTACCATTCCCTGAACCTGCTCCAACTCGTCTATATCCTCCTCAAAATGAAGCCCCTAGAACTGAATGCAGGACTCCGGGTGAGGCTGACCAGCACAGAATATAGTGGACTATCCCTTTCCTTGACTTGGAAACTATATTAATGCAGGCTAGGATTGCGTTTGAGAACCGGCATGGTGCAGCGGTTTGAGCATTTGACCAGGACTCTGGAGACCGGGCTTCAGTTCCCCGCTCAGCCATGGAAACCCACTGGGTGACCTTGGGCGTGTCACATGCTCTCAGCCCCAGAAAACTGTGTGATGGGTTTGCCTTAGGGCCATCGTAAGTCGAAAGCAGCACGAAGGCATACGACAACAAGATAGCATTTGCCTTCTCTCCCGTAGGAAGTCAACCCCATATAGCCTCGCTATGCTTTCCGAGCGCTGAACTCCTGTTCTTGTCTCTCTGTATTTAATGGCAGAGGAGAGATCCGAGTTGTATGAAAGCCAGAGAGAACTCCTTATTTTGTGCCTCATGTAAATAATTGATTAATGTGTGGCTAGAAATGTAATATTTCCCAATATTTTTGAAGCTCACAGGAAACAAAACATCCTGTTGTGTTTTTAAAAAAGCGATCAGTGTTTTGTTGTTTCAGAGAGAACAGCCCAGAAAGCTCTGCTGCTGTTCTTGTTGACCCATGATTAGACCTTTATTTTGCAAACTCCTGTCGAAAATACCCTGAACCCACCGGTGTTGCCTAACTTGCTATTCCTGAACAAGCCTTCAGATAGGTGGCGGCCACTCATTTCTGTTTTCTTCTTGCAGGCAGTAGGTCGTTTGGGTAATTCCCAGACTGGCCCCGCTTGCCTTGTGTGGCAATCCATAGCAGGACCCGGCAGAGGTCCACTCTCCCAGGTCCCCCAGAACTCTCGGCAGCTTTTGGATAACATCAGCTACCGTATCCTTCTGGCTGAGATCTCACAGCAGCTGCGGCCCTCCTTGGTAAGCATGTCATAGACACTGGCCTCGGAGAGTTCGGTCCAAGCTTTAGCTGCTCAGCCAATTATGGGTTTCCACCAGGGTGCATTTTTCTCCTGTGTTTTCCTTAACATCCGCATCGGGAGTGAGGAAAATGGAGTCTCTGCCCCACCTTATGTGGTCCTTGAAGCTTTCTACCAGTTCCCCAAAGTCCTTCTCTGCACTCCTCAAGCATTTTTGCCAGAGATCCTGCATTCTCAGGCCCTTCAGGCATCAGGTAATGAACCCTCTGTGGCCGTCTATGAGCCTACATATGAATTCTAATATTCCAGTCACGGGTATCATCCCATCAGGTCTCTGCCATGCCTGTAAAGTCATATTACCTTCAGGTACTCAGGGCTTTAAGTTCATCTTATTTGCTTCCCATACTCTCTGTGTTGGTGTGTAGGCATTTTTAGCTTTGTTCATTCTCACCTATTAATTCACTGCCAATTTTTCCGTGGGTCCCATTCTCTCCCCGAGTTTCTCTTCTGGAATTCACATCCTTGTGTTTGGAGTTTGCCTTTGGACTAACGTTTCAAAGATTTAGTTTAAGGCCTCCCGACCAGAGCTGGCAGGCTGCTACCAAAGACGTTCTTCCCGGACTCTGTGAGATGCAGCCCGTCCGTAGCCAGGACTCATCATGCCTACACGGTGACCTTTCATAGGATTGCCAGAACAAAATGAAATGATTTCCCCCCCCCCTAGTGTCATGCAAACTCATTTCCTCAGAGGAACCAGCATTTCATGAGGCAGCTTAATTCCTCTGAATGGAAATAACCATACGAAGAGGAGGCAGGCAGCAGATTGCTGGGATCGCAAGAAAAATTCCATTTTGATTAATCTCATCCAAGCAAGTCAATGGGGGACATTTTGCTCTCTCCCCCTCCCCACGCACGCCTATCATTTCTCTGGTATATCTTCAAGTTCCCAGCCTACAATTCAGCAACATGAAAGTCCACATAAACATCAAGCCTTCGCCTGTCAGTAAACATAAAGAATCCAGATGGTAGCCATCCATCGTCATAAGATGATGGGTTCATCACATGCCTTGTGATGACTTTGATCAGTCTGAATCATTCTTGTCTCTGGCTGATGAGAGAGACCAGGACTGAGCAGAGCATGGATCGCCCGAGGATCCCATCTGTCCGCTTCAAGGGGTAGCGTGTCTTCCAACGGGGCCGATTCGGCAGAGCCAGTCTCAGTTAATTCTCTGTCATCCCACTTTTTCAGCTGCTTTTAAAATGTCTTTGCTTCTCTCACGTTCTCCCTTTGTCCCCAGCTGCTGCAAACTAGTAGCATTTCCGCACTAGACTGTAATAGTGCTATTGTTCCGCTTTCAACAGCCTGTGGAATCCTGGGGTTTGCAGTTTAGGGAGGGGCCTCAAAGGCGTCCAATTCCTCTTCTTCTCAAAGGCCCCTCCCTAAACTGCAAACCCCAGGATTCCATAGGTTGTTGAAAGCGGAACAATAGCACTATTACAGTCTAGTGCGGAAATGGCCAACGTTCAAAGCGTACAGGCCATTTGCACTCAACTGAGATGGCATAGTGGTGAGGAGGGGGCAGACCTTGCCTTCCCAGCAGGCTCAGGCAAAAACAAACCGCTGCAGCCTCTCCTAGCTCATTTGTTTTCCTTCTCATTAAAACTGTTTGCCATCTTGGCTACCCTCTGGTGTTGCTTGGCCACAGGTGTTTCCTTTGTGAAATGTGGGAGGGTATGTTTCGGACTGCGAAGGGCCACAGAAGAGGAGCTTTGGTGAGCTTCCGCAGAGAGGAGGGCGGAGGGGAGAGCAAAAGGTTGCTCTTCCGAGTAGACTCAAGCCAAAGCAAACTGCTGCAGCCTCTTGTAGCTCTTTTGTTCCTTCTCACCAAAACTGTTTGCCATCTTGGCTGCCTCTGGTGTTGCTTGGCTATAGGTTTTCCATGTGGGAGGGTGTGTTTCGAATGGCAGAGGGCCACAGAAAACATGTAAAATTATTTTAAAAAAAGAAGAAAAGAAACCTAAAACAATATTCCCTTTTTAAAACAACTTAAGAAAGAAAGAAAGAAAGAAAGAAAGAAAGAAAGAAAGAAAGAAAGAAAGAAAGAAAGAAAGAAAGAAAGAAAGAGGAAGGAAGGAAGGAAGGAAGGAAGGAAGGAAGGGTTTCCACGTGGTTGGTAGTTGAATTCTCTCTCAATGCTGATCTTTTGTATGTTTCAGCTATATTGTGTTTTAATTTTTAGCTGCTTTCTGAGTTTGGAAGTTAAAAGCTGAGCCTCCAGAACCCTGAATAAACTCTGGGGAACCGGCCTGAAGTTGTGAGCCGCTTTTCAGGTTGACCGTGGGCTGCACTGCTTTGGGTCCAGGCTTTGTAATCAGTTTTTTATAAAGTTAAGAATACCAAAAATTAGCTACATATACATAAACTGATTTAAAACGAGCTGCAGAGCATTTACAATGAATTCTTCATTGCCTGTTATTACATTCATTAAAATCCCCCTTTATTATTAATAAATAAAGTTCACCCCATTCCTGTTTGATTTTTATTAAATTTGATAGTGAATGAAATGGAAGTAGTTAATATGATATTGACCATTTATATGGACAGGGGTATTGACTACTGATACTTAATTAAAAGGAACTATGACATTGACTCTCCTATTGATTATTGCATGTTTAGCAATTTTGGCGGTGAAGCTCAATGTCATTTTATTGTAAAAAACAGGGAGTGCGGGGGGCCGTGAGAAAGAGCTTAAGGGCTGTATGTAGCCCACCCCTCTGCAATTTTCACTGAAGCTCCTCTTCTCCAGCCCCTCACCGTCTGAAGCATACCCCCCTCCAAATAAATATATATATATATATATATATATATATATATATATATATGTATATGTATATATGTATATATATTTCACAGAAGACAATGGAAACACAGGTGGCTGAACAGCACTAGACTGTAGATAAAATGGCAAACGTCGCTAATCAGGAAGGACACACAAGCTAGGAGAGGCTGCAACGGTTTGCTTTGCCTGAATCTGCTGGGAAGGACACCTCTGAAGTTCTCCCACCTGTAAAGTTAATTGAGTGCAAACTATTTGTCCTGGGCTGGGACTTGGCTTCCCCAGGGGAACACCAGCCTGGAAGGAGGACGCGCAGAAGCAAGCACACCGGGAGCTAACCAGGCTGGGATGCGAGCCAGCTGGGTCCGGCCTTTTTGAGGAAGGAAGCTGCACACCAGAAACAACCCCTGTGTTGTTGGTGGCCCGCGTCTTCTCTGGACTCCCTGCTCATTGTGTGTCTGGATTTTCTGACCATGTTGCCTGCGGAGTTCCTGGACGCGAACAGGCAAGGTGCACCGACAGTTAGTGTCTCTGTGGACTGTGAGTGGCTTCCTGCTCACCCTGCACTCCGGCCATTTCCGCACTAGACTCGTCGTAGTGCTATTATTCCACTTTCAACATCTTACGCAATCCCGAGGTTTGCAGTTTAGGCCTTTGAGGCCCCTCCCTAAACTGCAATCCCCAGGATTCCGTAGCATGTTTTAAGTGGAATAATAGCACTATAATAGTCTAGTGCAGAAATGGCCACAACTGGCACCTGCACCGCTATTTTTGTACTTTGAACTCAGTTTGCGGCAACTGAAATAAGCTGAGCGTGAAGGTGGGAGGAGGAAAAAGAAGCTGGGACATTTCAAAAGCGGCTGAAAAACTGAAGGGATTTCCGCACGAGGCTGTTATAGCGCTATGATTCCGCTTTCAACATCCTATGGAATCCTGGGGTTTGCAGTTTCGGGAGGGGCCGGCCGGCCCCTCCCGAAACTGCAAACCCCAGGATTCCATAGGGTGTTGAAAGTGGAATCATAACGCTATAACAGCCTCTTGGGGAAATGGGCTGAGATGACAGAGGATAAATTGGTCCTGTCCCTGCCAATTTGAGACAGTTGGAGGGTATGCTGAAGTGTCCCTTCCCCACAAGAAGGCTTTGCCGGTGCCAAATGTGATTTTTTTTTTTAAAAAAAAGAGAAGACTCATTTGGCCAAACACATGCTTGTGAAATTTACTTTTCTTTCTTTTTTGGACTTCAGCTCCCAAAATGCCCCAGCCCCCATGGAAGATTCTGCAAGCTATTATGTGGAGAAATAACTCTTCCAATATCTGCCCAGGCTTTCCAGCATGTCATCAAAAATATTTTTGATCTTTGCTGTTGTTGTTATTAGTTTATCTGACTTTACCACGGTACTATTCTCTGCCAATTTTAATATTGCGTTCTGTTATATTTGATATTGTTTTGTCTTTAACTCCCATCTGGGGAGTTTTGTAAAATGAAGGGTAGTCTAGACTGTAGAAGCGATTTCAGGATGTGAATGATTCCCATTATTCTTTTAAGGTTGTTATGCTGGTCTAAAAGGCGACAGAGTATTGTAGAATATGTCTCTCCCTAATTCTTTCCTCCTTTGGAGACACCATCTTGCTCCATTTGTGCAAATAGCTCCTTCCACTCTTTGTCAGCAGCTTTTTCATTTCTGATAAGCTTTCCGGTGACCCGAGAGCATTTCACACCTCCTGGTTTCTTAAGACTCGTGCCGGCTAAGTCCTAAACCCTCTAAAAGACTCTTCATACAAGACACTTTCTAAGGCTTTTAAGTGCACATCCACAAATGTTAAAGCATTTCACTACACATACAAGCCCAGCAGCCAAAGATCTGGGATTGGTTAAAGTGTCCCAGTTTCTCGCTCTTCTTCCCACTTTCCCCCTTTGACCTCGGTTGGAGCAAACTCAGGCCATTTCGGCACTGCACTGTTGCAGTGCTGTTATTCCACTTTCCACCTCCTTTGGAACCCTGCGGTTTGCAGGTTAGGGAGAGGAGCATTTAGAATTCTCAGCCAGAGAGTTCTTTGGCCTCAGGAAACTGCAAATCCCAGAATTCCACAGGAGGTTGAAAGGGGAATAAGACCACTCTAACAGTGTAGGGGGGAAAGGCCCAAAGTCCCACAAACAAATGCAAAAGAAGAAAAAAAATGTAAGAAAGAAATATAGATGGGATTTGGAGAAACACACAAAAAATGTGACCATTTCCATGCTACACTGTTATAGCGCTATTATTCCACTTTCAACCTCCTTTGGAATCCTGGGGTTTGCAGTTTAGGGAAGCGTCATTTGGAATTTTCAGCCAGGGAGCAATTGGGCATCAGTAAACTACAAATCCCAGAATTCCACAGGATGTTGAAAGGGGGATATAGCACTATAACAGTGTAGGGTGGAAAGAGCCTCTGTCTAAATAATGCTCACCATGGCGTTTTCCAAAATATTATGTGGCTCAATGGTGGGCCATGTCTAGAATTTGCGTGGGATATATATAAACGGACACCCTGTAGTCTCAAAAGCATCTTCTGTTTTGGCCAGGTGAAGTCTGAGTGTCAATTTTCGTAACAAACTCTGTCTTACCAGCAACAAATGGATCAACCTTTGAAGTTCTTCCATGTCCTTTCCATCTCTATTCTCTCTGCATACAGCAAGATAGATATGAGATCTTGGAAACGCACATTTTCATTTGCTTTTTAAAAATCATAAATAGATAAAATCAGTAAAGCACTTCGAAGGCATATCATTTGAGTGGTGTTTAGTGTTGTTAATAGTCAGAATAAAAATAGAATTAATGTTGATCTTTTGCGTTTTTATCTTGCACACTTAGAATAATACCTGCTTCACTTGGAGGGTAGATGAGATTTTTTGCTGCTTATTTCATAGCCGGACCTCAGGAGTGCATTGTTCTGCTGTGATCTATCAGTTCCAACAGTATGTTTTAGGCTTTTACTTCCTTTAACCCTTCAGTTTCAACAGTATTCATAATTTCATACATGGTAGGAAAAAGAAAAAGATTCAGGAGAATAAAAACAGTTGCAAGAGACCCACATCTGCAGGTGTTGAAACAACTGGTTTGCTTTGCCATTGCTATGTTCAAGATCTCCTGTTGCTGAGTTTTTATTGTCTCTTGTCTATTTATAGGTTTAATTTTTTATTTCACTATGAGTATGGAAAGCTGAAAAAACCCTACATATACACAGATACACACATTTATCTAAAAATAAAAATTGCAGGTACTTTTGGGACTTTGAGAATTCTCCCTCTTTATTTCCTAATTTTTGATCTCCAAATCCCTCCCTTCCCTCAGATGCTATGCAGCCTCTTGTGTTTGTGTGTATGTTTAATTTATTATTTTCACCATGGAGACACATAACACTGCTGACCTTTCCAGTTTCAATAAAAGCAGATTCTTTTGTCGGCCTCTTGTCTGCAGCTGTAATAAGGAGCAGAGGATACTTCCAATACTCAGAGTTTTCTCCTTTCATACTTGATGAATAATCCATTATACGCCCTTGAAAACTATTGTTTGGGCCTAGACTAGCAAAGGAAGCCATGTGAGAATCCATGCATCATGCATCCTTCCAAGAAGTTCTTCACCAATGGTGAAGAATTCTGGGAGTTTCAGTCCGGCGGCTTGTGAAAGGCAGCACGGTTCCCATCCTTCCTGCTGGAGATCCCAGACAGAGCAGATGCTGTCCTGTCTCAAGCTGGGCAGCAAGCCAGAGTTTGAAGCTGCACAGCTGATAGCCAGGAGATAATGCAGACAAAGTAGCAAACAAAGAAACAGAACAGCTCAGAGTCAGTCACTTACTTTCACCCAGTAAGCGAAAGGTCAAAGGCACAAACAGGGCCCAACAGAATCCAAATGCAGAGCAAAATAAGTAAGAGTCAAAACAATCCAATAAACACAACAAGCAGGCTGGAAGGCATGATAAGCTCCGACATCTCCTGAAGGGAAAGGGCAGTGTCTATATAGATCAGCAGCTTAACGCAGCTGCTGCCTGACTAATTGCTGTCTCCTATAAATCCTTTGAGATCAGCTCAAGTTCTTCCTTTGCTGTCTAAGCTTGGCTTCACTAGTGCTGTCCGAACAACCGTCACATGGACCCCCTTTCCCTGGCCATTTCAGCACTAGACTGTTATAGCAGTATTATTCCACTTTCAACATCCTGTGAAATCCTGGGGCTTGCAGTTTAGGGAGGGGCCTCAAAGGATGTTGAAAGTGGACTAATAGCACTATAACAGTCTAGTGTGGAAATGGCCCATGTTTTTGTGGGAAGTCTAAGGATGGGTGAGAATTTGTTTGATTCCTTTTGACAAGAATTTATCAAAATTTACCTATTTCAAAATTTTGAAACCTGCGATTGAAAACATCTGAATATGAATAAAACATCGAACCGACAGATCTACCCATTTCACAGCAAGAAGAGTGTGTTTCTTTATTAACACAAAAAAAATCCATTAATGATCTCCTTTGCAAAAGAAATGCCTTCCAAATGGTCTCATACTGGGAGAACAGCAGAAGAAGAATGAGGTAATGTGATAAATCCTGGCCAAAACTCCTATTATCCTGCAGTAATTATGATTTACTTGGCCTGTGTGATAAAACCCAAATAATGTTGGTCTTGCAAAATTCAAAAAGTCACTCTCCTGCTTCATTTCTTGATCATCTGGAGGGCTTCAATATTCCCATCCCAGAAGCTATTGGATTTTAGTCTTGTCAATGGTGGAGAATGATGGGAGTTGCAGTCCAGCAATATCTGGAGGGCCACGCACTTTCAACCCCTGTACTAGAGGCCTCTTTGGAGGCACTTGGAACCAGAGGAGGCTGACAGTCCTCTCATGGTCCTGGAAGAAGTAGAGCCTGAAACATCCCAGATCCTGCAGATCATGAGAAAGAAAGAAACATTTCATCCCATGGAGCACTGTAGATTGAAACACCAGTTGCAAAGGAACAGGAAATGCCTTGATCCACCTTAAAAGGAAAACACTGAGTGAATTAGGCTAGCAAGTATGATCACAGCTGGCTATAAATTAGCTCAGCCAAGTTCATTCTGTTTCTGCAAATAACCAGACCCAAGTCTTTGCAACCTTGTCTGGTGTGTTTGGCTTTGTGGTTCTCTGAACTTCAGCATGCCCTTTGTATTACTCTTTATGGGCCTGTCCTTACCAGCTTTGGATCCTGCTTAGGACTGTTTTTCATGTTTTGACCACAGACTGCCTGGACCACACCTCTGTTCCGTTGACACCATATGTTCGATCTGGGATTGGCTTGCTTTGTCCAAAGTCTGTTCCTGTGGGTGGGAGGTGTATTTGCTTGGGCATTTGACAATTTTCAACAGGACAAGAGCTGATGAGGAGAAAGATGAAGTGTTGGGTCTGCTTGGCCAAAAGGCACCTTCCTACCTAGAGGATCCCATTCACACTGAGATATCGTGACATCGAATATAATTGGCAAGTGCGTAAGCATTTGGCTGCCACCCAGAAAAAAATGGGCATGGAGGATTGCAAAGGTGAACATCAAGATGTTTTAAGAGAAGGTATGTATTGGCATTTGCTGGTGATGAATATTCCCTCGGAGCTGGAACAATATCTTGGTTGCCCTTTGGTCCTCTGCAGGCATTCTAATGAGCGAGCCATCCCTGCCATCTTTTCCCCTCGGCATCTTCATTGTCCACAGACATTCAGTGCTTCACAAGGCCCCATCACATCCAGTTAGCAGTTTTTCATGGCAAAGCTGGATTCAAAAGCTGATGGAATGAAACCGACCTTCAGTACATCCCACACAAACGTTCAGAGCATGTGTTGGAGAGGTTTTTGTGAGCCATCGGAGGGTGGGTTGCAGAGCAGAGTCGACAGCGGCAGACACAAGCTTCTCCACTTTTAATTAGCCAGAGGACAAAAGCTAGGATTTTGAGAGCTTTTATAACATCCAACAAGAATAGTGATGATAGTAGGGAAAAGATGAGCCATACCTTGAAGGAGAAGAGCATGAAATGAAAAGAGGGGAAGAAAGAAACACACACACTCACACATCAGTTAATGTGCAGCATGGATCTATCCAGGACTGCTAAGGACTTCTAAGTTCACTGCAGAGATGGGGAAAAAAATTATTCTATTAAGTATAGAAGTTTCTGGCCAGAATCCAGACCACTACTTTAAGTCTCCCTTGAGTCCTTTCACCTTGGCAGTGGGGAAAGGTAGAAGGAGGTGCAGTCCCCTGTACCGTTTTATTTTTGGGAACTTGCCAAGTTGTAGCAGTGCTTTGTCAGGAGTCAAGAAACACAGTCCCGGGGCCTTGCAGCTCTTCTGGGTATAGAGATACAGGGTGGTACTGAGTGGTGGCTGGTGAGACCTATGTCAGTGGGGCAGGGCATCCATTCCAGGCTTGCGTTAGCTTTAAAGTGCTGTCCAAGGTGCTGGGCCTGTTTGGGAACAGCATCCAGCACCTTGGAGAGCTCCTTTAAGGCCTGGATGAAAACTGAAGGAGTTTTGCTGCCCCTGTCATGGAAGCCACTAACTGTCACTGGTGGCATTCCTGAAGGCACAAGACTAAATCCTAAACCCTATTGCTGAGATGAGTAAATTCAATTGCCTCAATGAGTCTACTTTTTTTTTTTTTTTTACCAAGGAGCAGCATTCCCACCACGTGCATGGGATGAAGTCCCATCAAACACTGTGGCTCATTCTCCAGTGTAGATGTGTGCAGAATTGCATTGTTAGCTTCAAAGATTGAAAAGTTACATTTTAGATTGCAACTCCCAGAATGCCCCAGCTAGTTGGAAACTGGAGTTTTCTGTGTGCTGTAGTCCATGAAAATAACTAGCTTTGGTTAGTCTCATGTTTTCGTCAGCTCTGTCCCATTACAACAGTGTAGGAAGGGTGTAGCGCTCCAGGTGCACTACACCTGGCCAACAGAACCAGTGCTGGGAATTGCAGTCTAACATCTGGAGGACTGCATGATTCCCACTTCTGCATTACATCTGCTATGTCACAAGCTCATACTTCTTCTCTTGCTTCAACACTCAGCTCAGATTCACCCTTCCATAAACCAAGGCCCTTCAGTTAGTTCCTTTGTCTGTGTTACCTTGAATAACTATCTACGAACAGGAAGTTCATTTGCTAATATTCACCTTGCTCCTCTTGCCGCTGCCTGCTTCCGCAGTTTCCATTGACTCATTCATATTGTATGCTCTCAGAGGCAACAAACTTGTCTTTGTAAAAGGACAAGGTATGCTTGTAGCACGACTGGCGCAAAATGAATCATTCAGGGAGACAGCTGTTTCATTTGGATGCAGCAAAACCCACGTGTTTTGTGGCATCCCTAGAGCTTAAGAGAATAAATTCTGTTTCTCAAATACATGAAAAAGAAGTCTTTATTTTTAATGGTTTAAATTCTTGGGTTACTCAGTGGTGGCTTATTGCTTTCACATCAGTGAAGTGATGGATCCATTCTGAGCTTTACTAGGACCAGCAACTGGATGCAAGAAACACAGTTTATAGGCATACCTCAGCTGACAAAGTAGACAAAGAAGAACCTCCCTTTTGCAAAGGCTTTTTATGCCTTCAGGCCCCTCCCTAAACTGCAAACCCCAGGATGCCATAAGATGTTGAAAGCGGAATATTAGCGCTTTAACAGTCCAGTGCAGAAATGGCCTGAAACTCGATGACTGAGTGGAGGAGAAAGAGGTCTGTACCACGGACTGTGGCAGGTTTCAGCACTCTTGTCCTTAAGCAGGCAGGAGAGGAGAGAAGAAAACATTAGCATGCCAGGGTGTGTAAGACTATATGCCCCACAGACAGATCTGAAAGCCTGTCTCCCACATTGATCCTTCCTCCCGGGGGGCAGCTGGCAGGATGTGGGCCCCTACAAAGAATGTCATTTTCATGCCCAGGGCCTGACATTTCCCAGCTCCTGATGCAACCAGCATACACAAGATGAAATGGAACGCTTCCAGAAATGCAAGAGAATCATTAAAACTGTTCTCCCTCAGTGCAATATTATTTTCAAGGGAAAGCCATCCCCAAATATCTAATATTTATTGATCTTTTTTTAAAAAAGGAAAAAAAAAACATGTGCTACTTTCCTTATAGCAATTTTTCTTGCTTATGAAAGGAAGGAACTATGGCTGTCTTGGGGACTGAGTAGCTGAAGATGTGAATCTTTGCAGCGCCAGGCACAACTTATGAGTTTGACTTTGTTTTGGCAGGGAGAGACACAAGAGTGGGAATCACCTCCCTATATTTCTCCATCCGTGGATTCTCCAGTAAGGTAAAGCTGGGGGGCGAATCCTGAATGGCAGAATGAGAAGAATAGAACGGTTTCCCTTCTATATGCAAAGGTGCCTGCTTTGTGTCTGTCTGGTGAGCCACAGAACTGCAAGTGGTGAGGTCAGGCCATGGATCGACTCCATCCACGCAAGCCAGCCGTCAGGTAACCCTGCAAGGGAGGGAGTCATAAGAGAGCTTCCTGTTCCAGCTGGGTTCTGGCATTTTCCTGTAGCCTTGGCGTCCCTTTGGCCCCAATCTCACAGGGTCTACAGTCCCAGCTTCTGGCTTGTGGAATGGCTTCTGGGTCACTTTTTCTTTTTGTACGCCCTCAGCTGTTTTGCAGAGGCAGACCAGGACACGTATAGCCAAACATCAGGGTGTGCTCAAGATGGTGAAAAGTCATTAATGAGAAAGAACACACAAGCTAGGAAAGGCTGCAGTGGTTTGCTCTTGCTTCTGTTTATAGGGAAGGGCAAGATTCTCTCTGCTCTTCCCATCTCCCCATGGCTGAGCTGAGAGCGAGCAGCTTTTGTACTTTGAACTCAGGCCATTTCCTCCCTACACCGTCACTGTGCTCTTATTCCCCTTTCCACATCCTGTGGAATTCTGGGGTTTGTGGTTTAGGGAGGTCAAAGAGCTCTTTGGCTGAGAATTCTCAATGCCCCTCCCTAAACTGCAAGCCCCAGGATTCCATAGGAGGTTGAAAGTGGAATCATAGCGCTATAACAGCCTAGTGCAGAAATGGCTTCAGTCCAGTCCCTAGGGTTGAGGTGATTAATAAAGCAATTTTAAAGCAGCCCAGCTTAGCTCTGCTTGCACAGTGTCACAGTGTTCCTCCCGACAAGGTTTAAAAAACAGGCTCTGGTCTCCCCAAGCCCCGCAACACAATCTCTCTGCCTCCTGTCCTTCTTTCCCGGTTCCTGCAAAGCCACAGCCCAGGGGTGGGGTGGGGAAAGTGTAGCCTATGGGCCGCATCCACTCCACCCCCACAGTCCTATTTCGTGGTCCCCGGAGCTTCCAAATACAAAATTAGAATGGTTTGTAAGCCATGCCGTTTCTTTGGCAGAATGCACTGTCAAGTCAGGTGTGACTTACTCCCTGCAGAATCTAGGTTGTTGCTGTTCAAAAGCAATTTGTTCTGTTATTCCTTACAGTATTAAAAAGCAACTTATTCATCTAATTCACCATGGTACATACTCTCCAAGTGTCTCGATCAGGCAGGACAGTCCCAATTAATCCTTTGCTATCTCACTTTTTCAGCCGGTTTTCAAATGTTCCTGGTACCTCCCTCTTCCTCCCACTTTCCCCTTTGTCCTCAGTTTACTTCCATTGCTGCAACCTGAATTCACAGTGCAAAAGTACGGTCAGATCTCCACATTTGCGGCTCTCACTTTCACAGATTTGATGATTGGCAAGTTTCTCCAACTCCTCCCCCCCAATTCATGCTTTTCTTTTCCAAGGGACTCTTCACTCTTGGCAGCTCCGATCAGGTCAAGCAGCCCTTTAAAAACTCACCTCTGGTCCTCCTTCTCCCCCACCAGTGGCTGCCCGGCCAGCTAAGGAAAGCTTGCAGCCTGATTTTCTCAGAACCACAAACCCTCTCCTGATGCCTCCCCATACCCGTGGAAGGAGATTGGCACAGGAGAGGAAGTCTAGGGCCACCAAGCCAACCTGCCGCCCTTTCCCTCTCCTTTCGCTGGCCTGGTTTGGGCCCTGGGTGCCCATTCTCCCCACTAGGCCTCCACCCCTTCCCAATTCTTCACCTGCAACTATTTTAAAAACTGTGCAGTTGTGGAAACTTCAGAGTGCCCTGGAGACTGGGGCCACACTGCAGAACCAAGGAAGGGGGCTGTTCTGGCCATTCAGTGAGGTATTTAAGTCTTTTACTCCAAGTCTCAAGTCTCTACCTTCAAGTCTCAAGTCAAGTCTCAAGTCCTTGGAAGACACTTTCAAGTCGAGTCTCGAGTCGAGTCTCAAGTCTGGAAGCCAACTTTATACCCCAACCTGTATTCCAGAATTTCTGTACAGAGTCAAGTAGAGTCAGTTTTAACAATCTAAGTAGAACCAGACCTCTACTTTTGCAATTTTGCCACCTGCAGCTTCAGAAGTGGGGAATAGGTCCTTCTTACTTCCCATTTACAAACCTGGAGGCTTTTCCAGAAGTGGGGAATAGGATCCTTCTTGTTCCCCATTCCTGAAGCTTCAAGAGCTTTAGAAGGAAGGATCCTTCCTCCTCAAGCCCACTGCCTAACACATTTTCTGTTCCCCTCTGAGATACGCACCCTGCAATCTGGGCAGAAGTCTTGCCTTCTGATCTTAGGACAAGTTTCAGAAAGCTCTCCCTATATGTAGAGGGGACAGGCTGCTGAGCAGACTTCAAGCCCACTTCAAGCCCATTGCCTGACCCATTTGCTGTTCCCCCTGAGAAATGTGTCCACCCCTTGGGCTTGAGACAGACTGCCATGTGACCAGTAGTAAGATTTCTGGATGACTGTGTGATGTGACTGAACCAAGGGCAGCAAGTCAGTTACTAAAAATATGCAAGTCTCAAGTCGAGTCGAGTCAGTGTGTAATTTTTGCCGAGGCAAGTCCGAGTCGAGTCACTGAAGTGATTTAACTCTGACTTGAATCCCAATCAATTGACTTGAGCTGACATCACTGCTTCAGTGTTTGAAAGTGCTGTTTTAACTGTTCCAAAACTGGAGTCTAGGACTGTTTTTGGAGTGCTTTTAGAAATTTTTAAAGAGAAAAGAGACAGCTTTCATACAATCGTGCACAGGTATAGCTAATAAGGGCAAGAAATACATGGTATGACAATACCTGCTGATCAAAAGATTCTCTGAAGCTCTCCCGTTGCTAAAATACCTGTCTTGGAACTGCCTCGGCTGCTTGGCTGACACTTGGCAATCGGTTCAAAGTGGCGTTGGGCAAGTTTCTGCAAGTACAGTTAAGCAGAAGCATCTTCGGTTATGATGAATGATGAGAGAATGTGCGTGGCTGATTCAGCGGGCAGGTGTCAAGACATTGTGGCAGGCGACAGAGAAAGGGAAATTATTCTAACAATTACACGGACAACGACAATAAATGGGGCTCACGCACAATTGTGACAGAGGCTGAAACTGTCTGACACATACTAGAAGGAAAGCATAAATCTTCCAAAAGATTCAGGAGATAACTGTTGTCAGGGGTTAATGCAAACAGGTCTGATGAGGAAATATGACAACACCCAAAAGCGGGCAAGTAAGAACTCAGCAAATGAGGAGATGAGAAGAGCAGCCAGCCAATGCAATGGGCTAAGGAGATGGAGACCCAGCGTTTATGGTCAACTCTCCTTGCAGCACTTGGTTCTTACAACCCATGGATTCTAGCCATGTGTTGGTGACACGTATGTGCATAACTCAAGGATCACTGTTGTTAACTGCCCTCAGGTTGACTTCAAAGACCTCCAAGACCTCTGGTCATCAACAAGTCTGATCAGATCTTGCAAACTCACAGCAAAAGTGGCTTCCGTGATGGAACCCATCCACCCGTGAGGAGCTGTTCCTTTTTTCCTGCTGTCTTCCATTTTACTGAGTGTTATCTTCTTTTCTTTGTGTCGTCTCAAGGCCTCAGGCTTGCTTTCCTCTTGTTGTTGTTCTTTGCCACCAAGGCACCTTGGACTTAGGGACAAGAGGTCTCCAAGAACTTCACTCACTAACTGTCCTTCTCAAGTCTCATAAACCCAGGAAAGCTGAACCTTCCTTGATGGTGACCGTTCATTTGTAATGCAATCTTCCTCTTTTCCTCCTGCCTTCTCCTTTACTGAGCGTCCTCTTCTTTTCCAGTGAGTTACATTGTCTCCTGATGTGTCCAAAGTCTGACAGCCTCAGTTTAGCCATCTTGGCTTCTAGGGAGAGTTCAGACTTGATTTGCTCTCAGGCCTTCCCTTTGCCTTTACGGCAGTCCATGGTATTTCTATACCTCTCCTCCAGCAGCACGTTTCTGTGGGTAGATTCTCTTCCTGCCAGCTTTCTTCACTGTCTCACTTTCTGAGCCATGCATTAAACATTAGGCCTAGATTATTCTGACTTTGGTGTTTTGGCCCCTGGACCCTACCTTGGTGGCTGCTGAAGCTCTCTAGGCTGGCCTGATTTCTTTTTAAAAAAAGTTGGTGTGATTTTGGACAATTTTTGTCCCCAAATGACACAAAAAGCACCCTCCTCCAGCTCTTGAAAGCACAGGTAAATACTCTTACGCCAACTGCACAAGCACCCCAGAACCTCGTGCAACCCCCAAATATCTCCATTTCTCTCTGCAGACCCTCTCAAAAAGGTGACAGGAAACAACACTATGTCAGTTCCTGTGGCCCCTTTCATCCCCTTCACCTGTTTCTGTCTGGCAGCAACAGCCCCTTTTAATCTGCTGTTGTCCCACTTAGAATCACAGAACCATGGAATTGGAAGAGACCACATCGGCCATTGAGTCCCATTTCATTCTGCCATACAGGAAGACAGCGTCAAAGCACTCGCAGCAAATGGCCATCCAGCCTCTGTTTAAAAACTTCCAAAGGAGACTCCATCACACTCCCGGGCAGCGTATTCTACTATCAAATGGTTCTTACCATCAGGAAGTTCTTCCTGATGTTTAGGTGGCATCCTTTTTCCTGTCGTTTGATTCCATTCCTCCATGTCCTCATCTCTGGAGCAGCAGAAAATAAACTTGCTCCATCTCCAGCTACTTTTTCAACTTTTTCAGCTACTTTGAGACTCGGTTCCGCACTAGGCAGTTATAGCGCTACGATTCCGCTTTCAACATCCTATGGAATCCTGGGGTTTGCAGTTTCGGGAGGGGCCAGCTGGCCCCTCCCGAAACTACAACCCCAGGATTCCATAGGATGTTGAAAGCGGAATCGTAGCGCTATAACACTCTAGTGCAGAAATGGCCTAAAATGTCCCAGTTTCTTCATCCTCTCCCTGCCCCTGTCCCCAGCTTACTTCCATTGCTGCAAACAAAGTACAAAGTGCAAAATTAGTTTGCTTTCAGTTAACTCAGCTGGAGGCAGAGGAGAGGAGGGGGTGGAATCCTGCCCTTCCCAGACAATTCAGGCAAAAGCAAACTGCTGCAGCCTCTACCAGCTCGTGCATTCTTCCTCTTAGTCACTTTTGCCATTTTGATGGTACTCTGATGTCGCTTGGCTTCATGCATCCCGGTTTTAGTTTCTGAAATGTCAAAGAACATGCGTTTTGAGAGGGACACCAGAGGAAACCAAAAGCATTTTGACTT
This sequence comes from Cyclura pinguis, assembly GCA_030412105.1. Classification (NCBI taxonomy): domain Eukaryota; kingdom Metazoa; phylum Chordata; class Lepidosauria; order Squamata; family Iguanidae; genus Cyclura; species Cyclura pinguis. Next base: position 1,797,788 of record CM059607.1, read on the forward strand.
GCTCTTGTTGGAGAGGATCCAGAAAGGACGCATTGCCCTGGCCCTCGTGCAGTCATTCACCCCGACTTATAGGAACATTATAACACGAACGCCGTGGGCTGGCAGTATTGGTCATTAAGCTCACCTTTAGCGTCACATAGGCTCTTGCGTGTGGTCTATTCAAGCAGGGATGGAGGCTCTCCAGTTAAGGGACGTGACGCGCTGAAAACTGTTGCATATTTCATAGGGAAACCCAGAAAGTGGTAAAATAAACTATCAATATGTGCAGACGTGTATCTCCTGCTATTAGAAGATGGAACTGTGGTGCTAGATAATTTTACTCAAAGCATGCAGGCCACCGTTTTCCACCAGCTTTCCCTCCCCGGTTCCGCTGCGGCTCGTTCCAATATATAGCACACAAACATAACATTATTTTTTATTTTTTTGATCACTTACATTTTCGGCTTGGCTGCTGTAAATTGTTTAGATAGGCTTGCGTTTAAATGTCTCCATTTTATCCTCTGTTTTGTCAAACACATGTCATTTGTATTACATTTTATTCCTAAAATGCCTGGTTTAATTTATACCCTCGGCAAATAGTTCTCGGCAAACAGTTTGATTTTTTTTCAGTCAACCTCCGCCCCCAAAGCAAAAAAACCCAACAATGCCACATCTGATTTTTAAAATAAAACTTCGAGAGTGCTTTAGTCCTTTCCTCAGCTGCTCGTACCTCCATCTTTGTTATTTTGTTCCCCTCAGCTTAATTATTATGAGCCAGCCAACCTTGCAGAGAACTGCAAAAACTCCTGCTGCTGAGCGGATGGTTCATCATTAACGGAAGCAGAACTTTGCACCACTCCCAAAATTCATTTATATCTTTTGTGGCTGGAGTTCAGACTGTCTTGGGGAAGGTGTGTTCTCTCTCATTTAAAGCCAGGCTGTGGTCCCAGCTCAGGCCATTTCCGCACTAGACTGTTGTAGCGCTACGATTCCACTTTCGACATCCTATGGAATCCCGGGGTTTGCAGTTTCGGGAGGGGCCGGCTGGCCCCTCCCGAAACTGCAAACCCCGGGATTCCATAGGATGTCGAAAATGGAATCGTGGCGCTATAACAGTCTACTGCAGAAATGGCATATATCATCATCATCATCATCATCATCACCATCATCATCATCTTTATTTATATCCCACTTTTCTCCTCGAAAGGACTCAAAGCAGCTTGCAATAGTTTAGAAACATGTTTAAAATTGTAGCACATAAAGGTGAAAACACATATTAAACAAACAATAACGATTAAAACAACATTAAATATTAAAAACAACAAACACATCACAATTAAAATAACCATCCCCTTTCTTTTGAATTATGACGTATTTTTAGTTATGATATTTAATTATGACATATTTGTATTTGAATAGTTTTATGTCTTTAGTGTATTTTAGTGAATTTTAGTCATAATGTGTTTCTAAATGTATTTTAACCTCTGTTGTACACTGCCTCAAGCAGGGTACAACAGAGGTGGGTAACACATTATTATTGTTGTTGTTGTTATTATTATTATTATTTGGCCCCAGAGAGACAACGCACCTCATGAACCATCCTTTCAGGCCCACAAACCACTGTTTCTGCCCCACTCAGCAGGGAGTCCCCTACCACCACCACTCTCCTATAAAGTTCGGACTAAACGCCAGGAGCGGACTCAGCGCCCCCACCCCACCGGCCAGAATGTGACCCTACTGCTGTGTGTGGATGCTGGGCGCTTAGTGCGAGATCCATCGGCCTCCTGGAGCTGCCAGACCACAAAGCGGAGGGCTAGGAATGCAACATCTTCCACCTTTTTGCCCATCACAGCAATCAATATATTTTTTTTCCTTCTTTGAGCCACCTCCCCCCCCCCTTCTACTTATTGGATGTGACTCTTGTGAGCCGCAATGATTTATTTATAGGACAAATGGAAAGGCTCTTTAGCATTTGGGATCTGGTTATGCAGGGCAAAGATGGCAAGGTTATTCTGCATGCTGCAGCACTAGAAGCTCTGTTTTATTTTTCTTCCCCTCCAACATCTGAAAAGCCTTTCTGTTGCGTGGGAATCCTATGCTCTCCTTCTCCCCCCACTGCAAAGGATAATGCCCTCTCTGTAGAGGGCTGTTGTCACGGGTACTTTGACTTATTCAGCACCACAACGGGGAAGTAGCAAAGACTTTGAACATCTGGTAATCCACGCAGGAGCAAAATTATACTCCAGGGCTGGGATCTACAACACAGTGGCCAAGAACCGGCCTTGCAGCGGCATAGGGTACCTCACTGCATGCAGCGTAATGCGCTGATTTTGCTACGCAACCTTTGTGTTGAATGGAGACATTATACAACGGAATGCACCACCCAAGACGCACACGGCCTGCTGTTGCTTCTAATCCCTTTGTTATCAAGAGCTTTATGAGCCATTCGATCCATGCTCAGTCACTTGAACTTCCAGACCTAGGGCTTGAGTAAAGATGATGAAGATGATAGTTGCTACTTGTTCCTTGCTTTCCCCTCCACAAACTGGGATTTCAGGTGGCTTATAAATTAATACGATGACAGTGTAGGTATGCCTCAGTTAATGAAGTCTCTGATAAAGAAGATCATTTTTGTAAAGTCCTTTTTAGGCCAGCCTAGCCCCTTCTCTCCATTTCCCCCCTCATCCTCTGTCTAATTGGAGGCGTTTGGGAGCATGGGCTTTAGAAAGATGTTGAAGCAGAGCTGGAGAAGCACAGACTGTTCATGTCGGGTTGCAGCGTTGCTTCTGCAGTGAACAATGCAACAAAAGCTCAGCTGGAAAAGAATAGGGCTCTGCTCTAACCAATGCTACAGTAGCTGTGTGTGCCTGCCTACAGGAGGTGAGGTGAACAGCAGCTGCCTCCAGAATCCTTTATTGAACATGTGTGCAAAACAGCAAGACAGAGAGAAAAGAGGGAAGTGGATAAACCTACCTCATTAGCTACTTCCAGCAGGTTAAAAAGCACAGATCAAGGTGTCTGGCAAGCAAAATAGAAATCGTTAGAAAAGCAGAGCATGGTGGAAGGAAACATCACCCATGGATACACTTTGGAAGAAGACTTCAGTTCATCTCCCGAAGGTTCAACATTTTTGTTTGCCGATGCAAAGGTCCACTGGCCTTGCATTGTTAGTTTTGATAAAAGTAGCTTGCTGAAATATGTTAAACTTCTGCTTTTTGAAACTCATGCAACTTCTATCCCAGTGTGCATCAGGGGTGCCAATGTGCTTTGGTAGAGACCAACACGCACCAAGAACCTCTTGCTGTTGTCTTGTTATGTGTCTTCACAATTCACCAGCAGGGTTTCCTAGCGCCTCTGTTGCACACCTGAGCACGAATGAAGACGCAGTGCAGACTGTGACAGAGGATTCTAGCCATTGCTGTTGCTGCTGGTGTATCTATCCATCTATTTCCTACCTCTTACCAATCCAGAATACAAGACTGCATCCAAAAACTAAAATGGATAGATGCAAAAGTTCAGCACTGAAAAAAGAGTTCAACTATTGACAATCTTAAATTGATTTAAAACATACATTTAAAAGGGTGCCAAGCAGCTGAGACGCAGAACAGCCGAAAGCGATGCATTTCCCTCTTAAAAGCCCTTCCATTAAAAGCTTTCTGTTCTAACGCTGGTCCGAAAGAAAAAGCCTTTCTCTGCTGATGAAGGGACAGCAACGAAGGGCGTTGAGTCTGAAAATTAGCACTAAACCTGAAAATTAATTCAATAATCTCAAATGACAGAAATTAGGAAATTAATTTACTGTTTCTAGCACTCATAAAGGAAGAAAATTAATCAGTTGGGGCACCATTAGTTAACTAATTAATAAAGCCATTAGTTTGAGGGCAAACCCTGTGATTTGCATCGAACGGGAGGGGAGGTGCCACTCATAACCCTGCAGGCATATTTTGTCCTTAGCACTGTCCAAAGGGCTCTTTGCTCCTGCCTGCCCCCAACCCGGATTTTCTGAGGCTACAGAGCCTATAATACAACTGTTAGCTGGGGATGGTGGACACTAGACCCAATGAATCAATTGCTGAATTGCAGACCAAAATTTACCGAAGTCCTATGGATGCAACAGGTCTACTCTCATTGGGACTAGCAATTGGATTTAGTAATCTCCCTGTCTCTCACACACATGGCTGATTCACACTCCATATATATGTGTTATTTCATGCTCAGCCGACTCCGCAGCAAAAGCATTTACACCCTCCCGGGGGAGCTGAGACAGGTTTCAATTAAGGAAGAAACTTCCTGATTGCTGTTTTCATACGGCTTTTGGCTGCCATGTGTGACACAGTCATCACCGAAGATAGGCTTGGCTGGGGGAAGAGGATAGGCTTTGTCACACAACGCAGGTAAATCACAACTGCATTAGGGTAATAGCTTTTGGCTGGGACTTATCACTTGATGTTGGGCCTCTTCTGTTGCTCTCCCAGTGGGAGACTCTTTCTTTTATTAACATAAAAATATTTGTTACTGACAAAGAGATGGTTTCTTTGGGAGAACCACAGAAGAGGAACAAAGTGATAAGTCCAAGCCAAAGATACTTGTCCGGTTGTAATTGCAAGTTGCTTGCAACCTGTGATAAAGCCCGACGACTTGTAGGAAAGGAAATTATTTAATGAAGATGATATTTCGGAAACTCACGCACACAACCCTACTTATGCTCAGTATCATGGTGCGCAGCTGCTTCAGCCTTCACTTTCAATTTACTGAGCAAAAAAAGGGGAGGAACAATGACATTATGAGATTTCCCCTTGACATCACATGCAAAAGAGCACTTTGCAATTTACAGTTCCAACCCCAGTTTAGTTACTGTCATATACACAAATTATGTAATTGACACCTAACCATTTCCCTCCACATTCAGTAGCAGCTGGTGGCTTGCATTTCGGCAGGAAAATGAATTTCTGGGGTTTAGTCTGAAACCTTAAAAAAAAAAAACCTAAGGTGCTGGGACCCTCTCCTCAGACTAGGTTCAGCCCCCTGCATAGCTCCTTTTACAATCAGGAGGGAAAACCTGAAGTGGATTCACTGTCCCAGTGACAGGGGGACCTCCAGCCACCACGTCCAGTATAGCATACTCTGACCGGCATCAACATCTTGACAAAGAGTAGCTCTCTATCTTATCATTTTTAATTGAAGGATCTGACATGGCTCCATCTGCATGTGTTCTACTGCTGAGCTCCCACGTCAAAGGGGCGGTAAACCTGCTGCAGGTTTTCTTCTGTACTCTGAAGGAACTCTGGGAGGTGCTGAATTCTATCTCCAAAACCGGTTCAGCATTTTGGATGGTACCTTTAGAGTTTGGTCCAAAACTTGGGGTGGATTCATCACCCCACTGAAATTGAAGACATCAGTGGCCACTGGGGGGAAGCAGCAAACAGGAAAGAAATCACAGGCTGGTGTTTCAGCACTCCGGTCAGTTCCAAAGCACAGCAGGAATTAAACCGGGGATGTTGCCGGTCTAACCCCGTGCCTTTAGCAGCGGTGGCTTGGTTGTTCCCCTGCCGGTAGTGTGCTGTGAATCATCTAGGAGGCTTAGTCCAGACTTTCAAGGAGATATCCAATCTGCTCAACTCAAAAATAGGTTCAGTACTGTGGATAGGAGGCCTAAATACCCTAAAGGCACCATATCATGTCTGATTTTGGAAGCTAAATAGAGTCAACCCTGGTTATTACTTGGATGGGAGACCAGGAATGAAGACCGGGTGCTGTAGGCTCTGCTTCAAAGGAAGGAACTGGCAAAACCACCTCTGAGTTTTTCTGGCCCAAGAAAATCCTCTGAAAATGATGGGGTCGCCAAGAGTCAACTTGAAGGCACATACACCTTGTAGATACCTCCTTGAAAGAATGGATTAAAACCAGGAATGGATTCCCTACCCACAGATATGACGGCCGCCAATTTCCCATTATTCTCCAGACAGCTAGATGATGACAGAGCTCAGCCCTTCTGATGAAGAGGTAAGAATAAGCCGTGGCTTTAAGTTGCACACTAAGTTGCCACTCATTATCAGGATGTAAGAACAGCCATGTGGGATTTGGCCACAAGCCAACCTTCTGGCCACACAAGAAGTTGCTTAGAGGGAGCTCACGAGCGGCTATGAGGGGCAACAGCACCCACCATCTCTCATCACGCAACACCTTACCCACAGAGGCCATGAGTGGGAATCGTGGGGTCCTCTACAGATTGGCGGACTGTAACTCCCAGCAGCTCTAGCCAGCTAAGGCGTGCTGGGCAGAACCATCCCACCATTCTGGAAGGTCAAGAAAGCCAACGCGATTCTTGGTTGCATCAATGGGAGTATGATGTCTAGATTGAGGGAGGTGATGGTACCACTCTATTCTGCATTGGTTAGGCCTTGTTTGGAATACTGTGTCCAGTTTTGGGCACCTCAATTCAAGAAGGACGTCGACAAGCTGGAACATTCCAGAGGAGGGCGACCAAAATGGTGAAGGGTCTGGAAGCCACGCCCTATGAGGAACGGCTTAGGGAGATGGGTATGTTTAGTCCGCAGAAGAGAAGGTTAAGAGGGGACACGAGAGCCATGTTTAAATATTTGAAGGGAAGTCATGTAGAGGAGGGAGAGGGCTTGTTTTCTGCCACTCCAGAGACCAGGACAAGGAGCAGTGGATTCAAGCTGCAGGAAAGGAGATTCCACCTGAACCTCAGGAAGAACTTCCTGATGGTCAGAGCTGTCCGGCAGTGGAATACGCTGCCTCCATGGAATGTGGTGGAGTCTCCTTCTTTGGAGGTTTTTAAGCAGAAGCTGGATGGCCATCTGTTGGGAATGCTTTGCTGCTTGTTCCTCCATAACAGGGGGTTGGACTGGATGGCCCCTGGAGTCTCTTCCAACTCTAAGATTCTATGATTCTATGTCACATGATTGCTACTGCTGGCCATTTTATTAAGATTTCTCAGGATAGAAAATGCATCCTTCTGGGGAAATTCGTCTCCTCTCCTCTTACTTGGAAGCAAGACCCAGTGAGCTCAACTGGGCTTGCGCCTGCATCAAGTGTGTGGAGGACTGCAGCCTGAAGTTCTCATTTCCAAGGCACAGCAGTGTTAATACGCTGCCTCAGAAATAGGTTTTAAACATTTTAAAGTGTAAATAAGGTGTAAGGTTTTCTGGTCTGTGGAAATCTAGAAATCTTGCCTCAGACTTTCCAACTTGCACTGAGTTTCTCCAGCCTTAAAGCAAAGAAGAAACGATAGCCTGTGTTTTCTGGGGATCTATGCACCTTTTCCAACTCCATTCTGCTCCTCTTTCACCTTGGAAGTATCTTCCCCGCCCCCAGTGGCCATGACATCTCGCCAGTGCTTTCAGCAAAATTGCCAGTGCGTTTATCTTTATTTACCATACCCTCTGGCAGCATGATCTCGTTTGCATTTTTCATCTTTGAATGCACCCGGCAAACCGGCACAATATCCCCATTGTGAATCTCATTCATCTTCCCCGGGAAGAATGCTGCCCCAGCTTTTTGTGTAATCGCTGCTCCTTCTGTTGCTCCTCCGCTCAGAGACTTTAAAACTCTTCATTTATCTGCAATTGCGGAATATTAGTCCCAGAACATAATAATCAATCTCACACCTCCAGACTGTAAGCAAGGGGATGGGGGTTGATCGCTTGCAATTTGATCTCATCTGCAATTTTGAAATGTTGCTTTCCAAACTACCGTTCGTATCATTTTTATATATACGTAACGGCAGCTGAGAAATACAGTTCAAAAGTTCACACATCTAGCCCACGAACACCTGGGGGCTTTTTTTTTTCCTGAAGGAAAGCCAGAAATTCTGGCTTTAAAAATATATGGAACTTTTATTCCAAGTTTAGCACCTTGTTACCAGTTTGCTGTGAATTATTGTCAAGGTCTTTTTTTAAAAAAAAAAAAATGTAAGGGCAGAGGGTTACCTTCCCAGAATAATAATAGACAAAGATTGCAAATACAGGCCCTTTTCTCTAGAATAGCCGTCCTTTGTTGGCTGACCGTTCATTCGTGCATAAGCTAGATGGCATTAATTACATGTCCACTTTCTTCTGCGTCATCCTCCTGTTTGTTTGTTTCCAATCCCAATTTGTAGCCATTAAAAAATAAAATAAACTACATAAAATAAAAGCAAGCTAAAAGATATCTGCAGCACTGGTCTATACAGGTGGATTGTCAAAGTGTTATTGAGGCTATTCCTGGCTATTGTGAGAAGATCAGCACAAAGTTGGCCATTTCCACACTAGCTTGTTATAGTGCTATTATTCCACTTTCAACATCCTATGGAATCCTTGGGTTTTCCTCAAAGGCCGCTCCCTAAACTGCAAACCCCAGGATTCCATAGGATGTTGAAAGTGGGATAATAGCGCTATAACAGGCTAGTGCGGAAATGGCCATTGACTATATAAGAGGCCCAGTGTGGTGTAGTGATTTGACATCAGGAAACTTGGGTTCAAATCCTTGCTCAAGAATGGAAACCTTCTGGGTAACCTTGGGCAAGTCACACTCTCTCGGTCTCAGGGGGAGACCATGCCAAAAACCCCTCTGAACAAACCTTGCCAACAAAACCCTGTGTCTGGATCGCTTTAGGGTCACCATAAAGTTGGAAATGACATGAAGGTACACAGGAAGAGCAACAAAAGAACTATTTATTCAGACAGGAAATTAATCATCATTGGTTTGCAGGGAGATATTTTAATGGGGTTGCCGTATTTTTATTTTCATTGTTATATTTTCAAACGATACTGTATTTCTTAAGATCAACAGTATTTTAATCTGACAGCTTAACTGGCTCTTCAACCTTTTCACCATCAGGTTTTTAGGTCAACCTAGTTTAACTCTGTTGTAAGGCACCTTGTTGGGAGAAAGATGGAATATCTTGTCCTATCATATCATATTACAATAAATGTAAAAACAAATAGTTCTTATGGGGATGCAGTGGCACCCCTCAATTCCCATTCTGGTCCACACCGTCCCATTCGCACCTGCCCTTCTTTCTGCCTCCCTCCAACGTGGATGCGCATCGCCGAAGAAAAGTCCAGCGACCTCACTGTCTGCGGTTAAGCTGCCGCGTGAGGAAAAACTTCTAAATTCTCAAGGTCACTCCTTTCCATTTTCCAGACCAGTGGTCCAAGGGCCAGGGCTGTATCTGTGGCACGAACTGACCCATAATAAATTTGACACCATCTAAAGTAATAACCGTGTTGGTAGAGAGCATGCATGCTCATACCATAGAGAGATGTGCATCTGCACCGTGCATGCAAACCCCATCACGACATTCTGCAGTTCCTTACTGCATTCTCTCACTAATTTTGGAAGCCACTGGCGGGGAGGAAAAGGAGAATATAAATGTTTTTAAATGAAAATATGCATAAATCAGAGGTTTACAGCTCTATCTGCCTGCTTCTTTTACTTCCTTACAAAAGTAAGGCCATTTCCGCACCGGACTGTTCTAGCGCTATGATTCCACTTTCAACCTCCTAAGGAATCCTGGGGTTTGTAAGTTTAGGGAAGAGCATTTAGAATTCCCAGCCAGAGAGCTCTTGGGCCTCAGTAAACTACAAACCCCAGAATTCCACAGGAGGTTGAAAGTGGAATAATAACACTATAACCATGCAGTGTGGAAAGGCCCTAGATGGGAGCAGACACTGAGGGCCTTTCTGCACAAAACCGTTCTAGTGCTATTATTCCACTTTCAACCTCCTGTGGAATCCTGGGGTTTGTAGTTCAGGGAGGAGCATTTAGAATTCCCAGCCAGAGAGCTCTTGGGACTCAGTAAACTACAAACCCCAGAATTCCACAGGAGGTTGAAAGTGGAATAATAGCACTGGAACAGTGTAGTGCTGTGAGGACTCTGAAAAAGAAAAACCAATTCATAGAAAGTATCTCGTTCTAGATCTACCCGAATTGAATTTACCGGAATTACTGATAACCCTAACCACAGATTGTTACATCATTAAGTTTTTTATTGCTCAAAAAAAAAAAATCCACAAACCTGTGATAGGACCAAGAGAATAGCCTTCCCCCAGGTTGTAAAACTGATGATGGGCTAATAATTCACACATCATATTTTTAAAATTCTGTACTAAAAAACAAATAGACTGGTGCTTCAGTTGTGCTAGCTCCTTGATACGTGCTGCAAAATAAAGCTGTCCGGTGTGGCTCTTAAAGTATCGGCTGGATGTTTTCTGTACGGTCTGTATCAGCAAAGAGCCTTGCAGAGATGTTTTATTCCTAGAAGTTAGAGGCCAAGTGATTCATGCCTCTCTCACCCTGATTCCCCCAAATCTCAGCAGAGGTCGCCTTTAATTCCTGTTGAACCCCACTGACTTCAAGAAAGCCAGCCTGACAAATCTCCTCTCCACCAGGGTGTACGAAACATCAAAAGACTCTCTTCTGACTCGGCTTAATATAACTGCCAATATAACTTAATACAGCCGCGACGTACCCAGAATTGGTTCGGCTGCCGCTCCCGGCAGCCCAAATGCCGTCTGCATATATAACACCCATTAAAGGAAACAGATATTTATGTCATTGTTATGAAAGGATTAAAGGCAATTCGTTACTTCTTTGAGGATGCGTGGACAGGAATTATGGATGCGCTATGGTTCTGACATTGGGCCCAAAGGCACGGCCCAGAATAAAAAGAAAGCAACCGTCCCCGGCAGCGTGGGAGTAAATAAATGGTGATCTGGAAGGATCCACGTCGTTCATAAATCCCCTAACTGGCATCCAACACAGTCCTGACCTTATCTATATTTACGCAGTAGCTGATTTCTATTGTTAGCTCTCAGTAGAGTCGGCCCAATGAACGAATGAGAATCAATTGTAGGTGTTGACTTGCCATTCAACAATTGATTCAACGGTGTACTCTAGGCTGGATTAACCAATAGGATTTAGTATATCTATCTATCTGTATAGATATATCTTTGAGGTGTAGTGGTTTGAGTGCAAGACTAGTACCCAGGGGTCACACTGTCTCAGCCTTAAGACCGCGGTGGCAAACCTTCTCCGAAGGAACCTTGCCAAGCAAAGCCCGGCAATGGGGTTACCATCTTGGAGCGGCAATTTGAAATTTGGACTAGGATGCCAGGAGACCAGGGTTCGAATCCCACTCAGACATGGAAACCCACTGAAAAAAATCACATTCTCTCAGCCTCAGCTGGAGGAAATGGTGGCAAATCTCTTTGGAACAAATCTATATAAAATCTGTACAAGTCACCATGAGTCAAAATTGACTTGAAGGCACAGAATAACAACACGACGGGGTCTTCACGTAGGATTGGACCCAGCTTGCTAGACCTGCAAGTGGCATTAGAAATAATCTCATGTGGGGAAGGAGTAGCCCCAAGGGCCCAGGGCCAGTCTTCATCACCCCCAGACCCACCATGGGCTACCCCACCTCCCCAAAATCAAAGCCGGAATCAAAATCAAAAGTCTGGTTTTGTAAAACTTGGGAGAGGTGGACGGATCCAATCCCAGCGGGGCGTTCAATTCACAAAGTTGCGGACTTTGCCCAAGTTACCAAATTGGCATGGATTTTAAAAGATAAACCAACTGAAGGTGTTCTGAAAGATGGGGAAATGTTTATGGATTTTTTTTTTGAGCAATAAAAAACTTAATAATGTAACAATCTGTGGTTAGGGTTATTAGTAATTCTGGTAAATTCAATTTGGTTAGATCTAGAACAAGATACTTTCTATTAATTGGTTTTTCTTTTTCATTACCGTTTGTGTGTGTGGAGGTCAGAGTTCTGCTGTGTTTTAGTTAACGTACTTAAGCAGTATTCATGAAGAAACATTCATGTTTTAGTAATGTGTTTCTGTATTGCGTCTTTAGTTTTAATTTATATTAATTTAGTGTAGCTTCATTTTAGCCTTAGTTGTACGTGAATATTTTTTATGCATAGTATTTTTAATCTTTTTTCTGTTGCTGTGAGTTAGTTTGTTGGTATTAAAATGAAGAAATATGAATTAAAAACAACAATAACTATGGCCATTTCCACACTAGACTATTATAGCGCTATTATTCTACTTTTAACATCCTATGGAATGGCTGGGGTTTGCAGTTTAGGGAGGGGCCTCAAGGGCCCCTCCCTGAACTGCAAACTCAAGGATTCTATAGGGTGTTGAAAATGGAATAATAGCGCTATAACAGTCTAGTGCGGAAACAGCCTATGAATCATAGAATCATAGAGCTAGAAGAGACTAAAAGGGCCATCGAATCCAACTCCCTTTGGGTGGCCAGGGGGCGGCATCACCCCTCCAGAAGGGATGTTTTGGGGCCCTGCTGGGTCACTTAAGGCCAGCAGAGACCTTTTTTAGCAAAAGGAACTGATTGGAAATATAGCTTCTGCATCTGAGAGGCTCTGCCTATGGAAATTCATTGTATGCAACCCCATTGCAAGATTTCAGCCTTGATGTTTCAGCCTTGACCTGACACATTTGTTCTTCTTTGAGATTCTTGCATTTTGGATTGTTATGGTTTCGGTTACTGCAAACCATCACGAGCGCAGCTAATTAAGGGGAGCTTGTTTTATTTTATTTCCTCCCTATCCCCTCCTGCTCCCAAGGCAGCTTATCGCAGGGTTGAAACAAAGGCACAGTTAAAATCCTGATGATTAGATAGTTCTGAACAAAATTAAATTAACTATGGTACCAAACCACCAATAATTTTAAACAGTATGAAATCTTTTTTAAAAAAATATAACAACCAGTGGCACAACCTTTCCGTGGTGGTGGGATTGCATGCTCCTACGAGGCCAGGGGCTATGCCGACAACAGCGGTGCTCCCACGTCGGAGAGGATTTTGTTGAGGATCCAGACCAAATGGGCCGAACAACTATAGGGCAGCAGCAGTAGTTGGTGTGTGCGTGTGTGTGTGTGTGTGAGAGAGAGAGACAGACTGGCAGAGGACCTCTCGGAGACAACAACGGTTGTGCCACAGCTAACACTCCTTAGCACTGTGCAGAAGAAAGCAATGGTGAACTACTCCTGAAGCCTTCTTCCTTTTTAAAAAAATTATTTTTATTAAACAAAGCAAGAAGGAAAAGAAAAAATACATAGTATACAAAAGAAACACAAATTTTCACGTACTATCCGACACACATCCACTTGATGCGCCTAAAACATGCAATGGCAATGACGATACACTCACATCAACACCGCACTAACATCAGCGGCGGAGCCTGGAGCGCGTGGAGGGGGCGGGGCTACGGCAGGAGGGGCGTGGCCACTGTGCAGAGAGGCGTGGCTGTGGTGCTTGGGGGCGTGGCCAGGGCACGTGGGGCTACTGGCCGGGACGCTCCAAAAGCATTGCCGCCCGGGCCAAACCGCTACCCGCTCCCATGTCCCTACGCAACTGACTAACATAGCAGTTACACCAAGAAAGCCATGCCACTAACATGACAATAACATGACACTAACATGGAAGAACTACAAAATGACTAGATTGAAGCCTTCTACCCTGACAACCCAGAATCAAGCCAGAAGCCACCCTGGAAGCCAAACGAGGCTTCCGCACTTTGGCCGTATCGTGAGGCAACATGAATCCAAAGGAAACGTGATAGCGTCTTGCAAAGCAGAAGGCAGTAAGCTGTAGGAAGAGGAGGAGCCCGCATGGTCGGTGGATCGACTCATAAGGCTGTAGACAACCGGGGGTCTCGGGCGGCTCTCATTCACAGGACCACCATAAGTTGAAGCCAACTTGGTAGCAATTCACAACAACAACAGAAAAACCATGTATCACTATGGCACTTAATAAAGTGTCTTTTTTTTCCCCACACTATCGAAAACATTTTAATTCAGTTCACATTCTAGTTGCAAAAGTAGTCTCCTAGTTTTTCCATAGGTACAGCCAGTTAAATACAATCACATGTGCTCGTTCGCACATGCACGTGCACACACACATATATGGTAGTGCCTGACCTGCAGTGTTCCCATTGTGAGACAGAACGCGAGGACGGTATTTGTCGCTCGCTTTGGAATGGAGCAATTGCCATATTTCAGTGTGAGGAACGAACGTCGTCTAAGGCAATCTGTTGGGGGGGGGGGAATGGAATTTTCTGATCCAGCCAGGTTTCGCTCGGTCACGGTGGTTTCTGCCAGGTGGTCCGTGCCTCCTTTTCTCCTTCTCTGCAGACTGCCTTGCTGCATTACGGCCCGTCTCCAGGGAAAGTTGCTGAAAGGTAGTGGGAAGCGTAATTGCTTTGGACCACAGCGGAATGGCCGCCCCAGTCAGGGAAAATATAGAGTATGATTAGACTGCCTTATGGGCAGTTGCTTGCCGCTTTGTTTCTAAATTGAAGCCGGGAGACAGCTGGGTCCAAATTTTCTATCAGATGAAAAGGGGATTAGGTGTTCAAGGCGCATTAATGAGAAGTTGCGTTCAAGATGTGTGACAGTCGGAGCTGAGAAAATGAGCCCTTGCATCCAACCAGGGCTGCCCAAAGGATAATAGAATCCTTTCCGCACTAGCCTGTTACAGCGCGACGATTCCACTTTCAACATCCTCTGGAATCCTGGGGTTTGCGGTTTACGGAGGGGCGTCCAGAATTCTCAGCTGGAGAGCGCTTTGGCCTCAGTAAACTACAAATCCCAGAATTCCACAGAATGCTGAAAGTGGAACAATAGCCCTGTAACAGAAATAGCCCCAATATGAACGCACACGTTACCTATTGGCGTATGCACTCTTTTATATTATTAATCTAGTGGCTGCCTTTTCTTTCTTATCTCTTAAAAATTAAAAACAGTGTTGTTATCTCTTATCTCTTCGGCCAGACTGTAGTTGGTATCTTCATTTTTAATACACGTATTTTTATCGTGTGCTATAACCACTACTTTGGATTAAGTCCGTTTTAAATTGCATTTGATCTTGCTGTTTTAACCGGCAAGTATTTTTAATGATATATGTTATGGCTTGGGCTTACAGCATTAAACTAAATGAGAAGCTCTTGGTATAGTCTCCGTTTTGATTAATGACTGAGCCAAGGTATATAAAATCTTTTAAATGCTACTCTGATGTCTTCATCATCCACCTTTATGTAATTTTATGCAATTTTTATTTTCTTAATATTCAGTTGCAATCCTGCTTCCCCACTTTCTTCCTAAATTTTCATTTATAGTCATTCCAAATCTTTGATAGTTATAGGTAACTTTAACTAACACAGTTATCTGTAATTGGATACGTTCAGGGCAATGAGGGTGCAACAAAGTAACTTTTCATACATAATAAATAAGAATGAAATTATTTCAGTACAGCAATAAGTAACAGTTTCTAGTTGCTTTCAAACATAATTTTTAAAGGCTGTTTTTAGAGATGTTTTCGTACAATTTTTTCCAAGTTCTGTGCCTTCCTTGTCAAACTTAATTTTCTCTCTCTCAAAAAGTTACACAATAGGAAATTGACAAGGAGTAACAAGAGCAGGAAAAAGTAACAAGAAGGCCAGCAAATAATGTATCAAACCATTTTTAAAAACACTGCAGTAAATATAGATGTTGTAATAAGTCATGGAAATGAATTACTTTGGCAAAGTAACTTTCCACACTTTTACGGAGTTTTGCGGATCATAGAAAGCAATTAGCCATCAAAAAGGACACCAGCTATGGTCGCGGGGAGCTTCCATGTCAGTGGAGCAGTGGATCCATTCTGGGTTCTACTCCAAATTTAAAGGAGCTAGCCAAGGTGCTACCTCCAATCCTCCAAAATAGGTTCAGCACCTTGGATAGCTCCTTTATCGTTCAGAGTAGAACCCAGAATGGATTCATCAACCCCGAGGACGTAAGAGCCACCACTGCAAGTCGGATGAGGAAATTCAGCCCTCGATCCACCTTGCCTCTTCTGTCAAGCTTATGAAGGATCAACAGGCACCATAAACGATGAGCTCCCATCCACGGAGAAAAGCCACTTCAACTTCTGCAGAATTATAGGAAATCATTCAAGTCCCTCGCTCCATCGCTACTTCAAGAGCGTAGCGTGTTATAATTCATACGAGATTGATTTCCTAAAGCCAAACAGTGGTGCTGGGGAAACATTAGTATCATCTCCACCGTAGTTAATACTCCTCATACAAAATTCTGGGCAACTCTAGAAAAATCATTTATGAAGTACGCTGATATATAAGGCCTCATCTCGTGCAGTAACTTATACATATAAAGAGTAAATATAAAAAGCAGAAGCAAGCATTCATAATAAAACAATCGATGGGGGGAAAATCAGTCTTGGAGACGTTCCGATCTCGGGCCGAGTGGACTCATTTCCATTTTTGAAACCAAAAAAGCCAAATGTAACTGAGTGAATAATAATAATAAGACAGCTGGAGTGCTACTTTCTCTTTCTTGTCACTTATAATAATTTAGACTCTGGGAGAAGCTCAATCATAGTTCAAGATGCCTGAGATCAATGCAACAGAATGCATTTAGTGCCAAATTGCTTCATGATGGAGAGGCCCAAAGCAAAGGTTTCTTGCTGAATCTGTTTGCAGAAAGAAGTTGTTAAATCTCTAGATTTAACTTTGGGGCCTTTGGCCGACTGGAACATCAGTGGAGAAAGTGGACCACATGGGGCCCCTGGACCCCAGTTTTGTAGCCCTTCAATCTCCCCATCAGGCCAATCGGGATGAGGGATCTGTCACAGGAGGCTGCAGAGTCTCGGGGCCTTTCTGCACTCCACTGTTATAGAGCTATTATTCAGCCTCCTATGGGATCCTGGGGTTTGCAGTTTAGGGAGAGGCATTTAGAATTCTCAGCCGGAGAGCTCTTGGGCCTCAGGAAACTACAAACCCCGGAATTCCACAGGATGCTGAAAGTAGAATAATAGCACTGTAACAATGTAGTGTGGAAAGGCCCTTGGTCAGCAACATGGCCCAGTTTTAGCAGCTGTTCAGTGGCATACAAAGGGTTATTTCTGTCACAATGGGACAGACAGCATTTTGACACCCACATTGGTTGCAGGACAAAGTTCATAACAGTCCAGCTATGTTTTTTGCTCCAAAGGCGGTCCTTTCAGCTCCTTGGGGCTTCATTTTTAATTAATCCCATTTAATTCCCACAACACACCTGCAGTTCCCCGTTGGCAAACCCAAGTTTGTTAGCGATAACTTGGGAATTACCATCAGAAAGCCTAGAGCCAGATAAAGATACACCAAAGTGTCACTTTCTTCTTATTCCTTGAATTTTCAAGTTCTTCTGATTTATACACTCATGTCAGGACTCCCTAAAATTAATTTTTCTCCTTTTTGATTGCTAAGAGCAGCCGCAGAGTTGACATGACATGAATAATAGTTTAATCTCTGCACAGCATCCTCTGGACCTCAGTACTCCTTAATTGCACAGCTGCCGTTTTCTCATTGCCTGTGAAGCATGCAGAAGGAACACCTGCCTTGATCTAAGACTTTTTGTCATTTACAGGAAGGATCCTTGCCAAGGAAGGACCCTGCCAGTTCCTTCCTGAACCTTGAAAGGAATAATTTCATGTTAGACCCAGGTATGTATTTTGGGGAACTGTGAGAGACAGTACTGGATCTCTCAAGCGGGGTGATCAAACTGGCAAGGCAGACCCTGAACAATAACCTGCTCCATGCCCACACACACAGCCTAGCAGAGAGACAAATAAGTTTAAGTTGTTTTGTAAAACAAAAGAAGTAGCTTTATTTGTTCATAATCAAATGCATAGTATAGTGAAGAAGCGTAGCAAAGAAGACAGGAGAAAAGAAATGGCTGCAGGAAGAGAAGGGTGTGGAAAGGAAAACAAACAAGAAGTCAGCAAACATGCAAACTAGCAGTTGGGGACTACAGTTCTGCAAAAGTTGCTAAATCTAGCAGCCATGACCCATATGCTTGCAACTGCTATATCTGAAGAGACCTCATGTAAAAAACTTCTGTCTTTTTTAAGATAATGGATCTGCAACCTCATGCACAAGTTGCACTGAAATGGCTAGCATTTCTATGCTGTACGGGTGGCATCTCCTAGCCATTTCGTATCTTTGCTGTAGGAATGGCATTTCCCTGAAGAATCTAACTTTTGGTTGTGGTCATGTACCTTAAAGTTGACTCTCTAACTTATAGCAACCGTTTCCTAGCATTTTCTCAGCAAGCTTTACTTGTGGGGAGAGATGCCATTGCCTTCTCTTTAAACTGAGAGAATGTAACTTGCTCAAGGCCACCCACTTGGTTTCCAGGTCTGAGTGCAGACTTCAGCACTGGTTTTCCAAAGTCCTAGGCCATTTCCACACTAGACTGTTACAGTGCTATTATTCCACTTTCAACATCCTATGGAATCCTGGGGTTTGCAGTTTAGAGAGGGGTCCTCTTAGGCTGAGAGCCGGTGAGTTTCCCATGGTCATTCAGTGGGTTTCCAGGCCTGAGCAGGAATTTGAACCCTGGCTTCCCAGAATCTTATTCCAACACCCAAACTATGCTTTCTTGCTCTTGCTAATGTAATACATCAGGACAAGACAAGTCTCATACCGATTGTGACAGACCGTGATGCACCAAAGCAGAAGTTAAGTGATCTATTTGTCAGTAGAAATCAGGCATTCTCACAATTAGAAGAATTATGGATTTATGTAAGGCACTTGTGTATCACGTCTTGACACACACATTCACCCAAATTCTCACTAGGGTCAAGAAATGCAAGTATTATGCCCTAACCTTCATGAAACAACAATTCCCAGGATTCCATAAAAAGGAACCATGTCAGTTAAAGTGGTATCAAAGTGCTCTAAATGCGTGGTATGGAAGCACCAAGTTCAGAAGAAGTGGTTAAGCTTGCCTGCCTCCCCGCCTGCCTTCCTTCCTTCCCTCCTTCCCTCCTTCCTTCCTTCCTTCCTTCCTTCCCTCTCTCTCTCTCTTTTCTCACACTTTAATCAAGCCTGTCCGCACACTCCAGGATGTGTTTTCTTGACCCAAATGCCCACGGGACTAGCACAACATGACAAGGTAACATTATTCTCAGTGTCATTTGTGGATAAAAAATAGCCTCCCTCCTTTCTCCCATTTCTAAGGTAAGCCAACCCCTTCACATTTCCATAGGACTTGCCCAGCCCCACATCTTATGGGACATTTTCTCTCTTTATCCTAATCCAGCGCACTCTCATCTCCTGAAAGGGTCAGCATAGGTTTAAGAGGAACAACCGGAATAAAAAGTGTCATCTGTTGACTGACTAGGAGAGTAACAGTGACAATTCTTGGTATTTTTCAGAAGTCCTCTTTTGGGTGGGCGTGGGCATAGTGGTACTTTTGCAAACTTTGGGAGTTCCCCAAGCTTATTCAGTGCTGTGTTGGCTAGGTCAGGATCGGCAGAGCACTCGGGGAACTGAGAACATTGGTACAAAACATAGATAATACATAGAGAGAGAGAGAGATGGTGATGGTGATGACATTTAAAAAGAATTGAAACTGTCTGACAGGAGCCAGTGATCTTGAAGAAAGCTGTACCAGTTAAGCCTACACACATTTAAGGGGCCTGCTAAATAAGAGGGAAGAGAGAGACGTTTCGAGAATTTGCCCACCAGCTCCACAGATGAGAGCAATCAGAGGCCTGGAGCGTTTGTGTCAGCAAAAAATAAAGAAGAAGGAAGGAAGCGAAAGAGAGAAGACTGACCCGCTTGTATCTTGGCATGAGGCTTTACTGTAAGAGAACCATAGAATTGGAGGGGAATTTAGTCCACCCGTGGTGCCCGTGTAGGAGGTCCGAGGCAGATGATTCCTAAGAGGTAGGCATCCAGCTGCCAGGGAAGAAAAGCCCCCTACCCTCTTCTCCTGACAGCCTCTTCAGCTTCTCCACTGCCAAGCAGGCCTTATCAGAAGAAAGCTCTTGCTAATGCCTCTTCCAATTTGCATCCATGGATTCAGACCATACCCTCTGGAACTGCAGGAAACAAGCTCGCTTCCTCTTCAGTAAAACACCCCTTCAGATATTTCAAGATGGCTTCATTTCATGACTCAGTCCTCTCTTCGCCAGAGTAAACATCTTCATCTCCTTAAGCCATTTTTCATAGCACTTGGTCTCCAGACCTTCCATGATTTTGGTGCCTTCCTTAGGACATGTATTTGCTTTCAAACACTGGTGCCCAGAACTTGACACAGTGTCCCAGGTGATTCTGACGAGAGTGGAACAGAGTGGTACCTTTACTCCCCTTGATCTGGAACACTATAGTTCTGTTGATTCGGGCCAGAACAGTATCAACCTTTTTGGCTGTTGACTCACATTCAGCTTGTGGTCCACCAAGGCCTCTAGATTTTTTACACACGTACTGCAAAAGCAAAGTGTTATCCATTCTATATGTGAACATCCGGGGGTTTTTTTTTCTTGCCTTTGCATTTATTCCTGTTGAAATTAACTTTGTTTCATTCCAGTTCTTCAATCTCTTGAGCCCCCTTTCTATTGTCTACAGTATTAGCTATCCCTGACAATTTGATGTCATCTGCAGATCTAAAGATCCTCCCCTCCCCTCCTTCATCCACATAATTTACAAAGAAGTTGAACAACAATGGACCTATGACAGAATCCTTCACCACCATCTCTTGTCATTTCTCTCCAGGACGGCAAGAAGCCATTCATGAGTACCTTCTGTGTTCATCAACCAGCTATTATTTTTTTTACCAGCCCATCTACAACAATGTCATTGAGGACTTTGTTGAAAGCACTGTTGAACTCAAGGTATACCACATCCACAGCATTCCCATGATCTACCAATCTCATAACTTTAAAAAGGGAGTTAAGATGGGTCTAGCATAACTTGCTTTTGAGAAACCCTTCCAAATTCTTGGTAATGACAATATTCTTTTCTCAGTGCTCATAGGCGCAACTACCTCATTATTTGTTCTAGATTTTTTTTTCTGGTAATCAAAAGCAAAATGATCAGTTGCTCAGGTTCTCTTTTCTCCCTTTTAAAGACAGAGACAGTGTTAGCCTGTCTCCTGTCTCTCAGTGTTTTTCCTGCTGTCCAAAAGTTTTCAAAGATTAGGGACAGAAGTCCTGAGAAGACAATCTGCACGTTCACGTTTTCCGTTGACCTCATGAAAGGTAGCTAGGTATTCCATCCCACCCCTGTCTATCTTGGGTTGCAGTCTCCTACCTGCGTGACTCACTCCATTTTTGCCAGATTGAGGACAAATTTTCTTTTTTGGGGAGGAAACCAAGGCAAAGTAGGAGTTCCATGATTCCACTCTCATTATGTCACCTATTACCATTTCACCACCTCCTACATGCAATGGACCTACTGCTTCTTTCTTCTGCCTCTTGCTCTGAATATTGCTGAAAAAAGCATTATTATTTTAACATCTCCCAGCTGATGACTCTGAGTTTTTGCCTTCCTGCTTTACTGTAGTTTTAGGATTAAATGTTGCTCCCAATAATGAAGACCCATTCTATTCCTGTGAATTATCAGTGCTTAAGTGAAAGGAGAGCATTTTTTTCTGGTAAGGGTCAATGCTATGCCTTGTGTCATGATGGGTGGACATTTTCACTGTCTACCTTAGGACCAGAGATTTTGTCCATGTGGATCAACAGCTGCTGAGACTAAAGTCTATGGGATGCTGTACAGCAGTTTTGTACAGCAAGGAACATGGTATTATGTCTAATCTGGATCAGTTCCCTGATAGATCTGATACAGCCCTTTTGAAAGCTTGTTTAAGTGGAAACAGGCCTTCATAGTCACAAAATTTTGAAATGTTGTGATTGATGTTAGGCTAAAATGCTTGCGGATCAATATTCCATGGAGTGATTGGTCTTGTGATAGTTATATTGTCTTGTGATAGTTGTTTTCTTATGGTCAATAGATCAATAAACATTTGTATGCAGCTCTACTCTAGCCTTCCACATATTTTCCCTGCAATATTGGCTACTCTTTTATACTCTAATGATTTGCCTCTTTACTTATTTCTTATACCTGTCCTATTTTTGCATTTTCAGATCGTCTCAAAGCTTATTATACAGTTGGCCCTATACTTTTACTAGCGCCTGGGGTGCAGGAGCCTCACAAAAGTGGAAAAATTGCAAACACCAAAATGTGTGTGTCTGTGGGAAGGGGGCCAAGGCATGGTGGGCAGAATTCTCTGATCCAAGTCTCTCCTTGCAGGTATACGGATACAACACTCACCTGCTTCCCTTCCTGCTTAGCCTGTTCCCTTTGAATAAGGCATCCTGTTCACTTACTAAATTCATCTCCTGAATATCACCCCACCAAGTCTCCAAAATGCTTATTCCATCACATTGGCCATCCTGTTTTAAAGGGTCCAGATTTGTCTTGTTTATTTCTGTGGTGTTGATACGGAGATGTCTAAAACCATGAGTCATTTGTTCTGCCCACTTCTTCCTTGCACACCAGCAGGCTCCAAACCACTTCCCTCTGTACATCACTGATATTTTTGTTCCAAGCACACTTTGTTTTATGGAATATCATTTCTCTTCATTGCAGGAGTCGTTTCAAGGCACTTCTGGCCCGCTCTTCTCCAAGAGAAAAAATGGATCCTCATTCCCTTCTGTATTTCCATCAGATTTTTATCTTGGTCTTCTTCTTCTTGGTCTCTTTTCCTGCTCCTCGGCAAACCAAAAGTTAGTTTTCAAAGAAGTAGCCTTGTTAATCTCTTACAGGATGAAAAGGAGGAAAGAAGAGGGGGGAAATAGAGAAAATAATGTGGCAACAGCTTTAAGGCAAACTATTTTTTTTAAAAAAAATTGCATGAACTTTCATGGATATAAACCCACTAGTCGACTCTCCAAAATCTTTGCTTCTACCCACAAGCTTCATACATAAACATTCATTTCAAAAAGTGGTGAGGTGCACAGAAGGAGAAACAGATTCAGGGGGCTCCCCTGTTAGTGGAACAGCACTAAGTTTTAGGCTGGACTTTTAAAGGAGCTTCAAAGGTGCTGAACCTTGTTTGAGGATACGGTTCAGGATCTTGGAGAGTTCCTTTTAAAAATTAAAACCAGAGCTGAATCACCTCCTGAATTACAGGGAAGCTGCCCAGTCTCATGCCCTGCTTCTGCAAGGTGGAGATGGACTTTGACTCACAGACTGAAACAGTGGACACGCCAGGACTTGCTGGACAGGAGGAGGCTACAGAACCACAAATCCCAGAGATAGAACAGGGTGTGGTGCCAGCTCTAGCAGAGAGCCCTGCTCCTTCAGATACAGAAGACAACTTCCCTATACCTTACCTATACCTACCTTTGCCAAGCTTAGACAGCAAAGGGAGAACTTGCATCAGCCTCAAAGGATTTATAGGAGACAGCAGTTAGTTAGAAAGCAGCTACATTAAGCTGCCGACCTGTATAAACACAGCCCTCTCCTTCCAGGAGTTGTCGGAGCTTATCTGGCCTTCCTGCTGGTTGTATTTCTTGCAACGTGTCAACTGTTTTGCTCTGCTTTTGGATTCTGTTGGACTCTGTTTGTGCCTTTAACCCGTTGCTTACTGAGTAAAAGTAAGTGACTGATTTTGAGCTATTCTCTTTCTTTCGTTGCTATTTTGCTATCAGCTGGGCAGCAGCAATCTCTGGCTTGCTGCCCGGGCTGAGACAGGACACCTGCTGCCACATGGAAATGCACAATTGGGACTTCCTACAGGAATGTGAGTGAGTGAAACATACAGGACATGGAGGTAAGAAAGCAAAGTACATTCTAGACTATATTGGACTGCAAGCCACAGGTACTGGACAGGAGAGGGTTAACAAGGCCACAAGCAGTATCAAAAGTTCATCGACTGTCAAAGTCAGGTATGTCTTCTCAGTGGTGATGGATGCCAGGTCAGTGGGGCAGTGAATCCAGTCCAGATTTTGGATAGTTTTAAGGGAGTTGTCCAAAGTGCCAAAATTATTTTGGTGATGGAGTTCGGCACCCTTGACATCTCCTTCAAAGTAATGATAAAGACCTGGAACAGATTCACATCTCCATTAAACAGATGCAAGCGTCCCTGCATCTTTTGTTGGGGAAATTACAAGTCTATGGGTCATAATGTCCGGGAAGCAGCTGAAGCCACTCCTGGGCAGAACTTCCAGAAAATTCTGTTTTTTAGACTACAACAACTCCCTCCATCTATCAGAGTGCTGGTTTGGGGTTTCTGGAAAGTTTAGTTCAAGGAAACTTTTCCAAAATTGGTTTCTGGAGGGTGAGAGACATTTAGGTGAACACACAGCTCCTTTCTTTCTAAGGAAGACTCGAAACTTTATTTGTGAGACATACAGCAGAGGACTAATTGTGAATTTGTCTGCCCCTTGCCTCCAGCTCAGCTTGAATATTTGTGAAAGAAATCAAATATTACAGAAAGTCCTTCAGTTATCTCTTTCCAAAGGGAACGGAACTGTTGCCCCTGGAATTTCTTGCCACTGGGAGGAAGTGAGGAATGCATAATGCAGTAGCGGGTTACATCACGGACTAATTTGTGCATAATCTGATTTAAAGCCTCATGTGAGAAGATGCTCATAGAGGTGGCCAGTGACAATAAGACAGAAATCCCCCCAGAAGCACCAGCTGAGAAGGCACTGCAAAATGCCACAGGGATGACCACCATAAAGAAGAACAATCTTGTGGTTTCGAAAGTGTAAGCTGGGAATAGTCTAATTTCTGGCTGACAGCCCCAAATCTGAAAATAAATTAACTTCTGCTTAGCCAGCAAGATCTTTTAGAGGAAAAAGCACTTCTGTAAATGTGGCAGTGATTAAACCACTTCTTCACACAAACTCTGCAACCAGAGGTTTTTCTCCTTGCCATCATGGGGGTACATAATATGTTGCGCTTTAAAAGGCAAAAAAAATAAAGTTGTTATTAAAATAGATTTCTTCTCTTCCTTCTCCCTTTTTATGCTGACACGATTTCTTTTGGGTCCTATTTATTTTTTGCCTGGTGGTGCGAGAACTGTTATGCAAAATGGCACTTGGGAGAGGATTGCCTAAGGCCGGGCTACTCCGAGTGGGGGTCTGTGGACTGCTGGTGGTCCCCAAGCCCTTGGCTGCTGGGCCCCAGGGAGTTTCCAGGAAAGAAGGGGACAATTGTAGAAAACTAGGATATAAATTAATTAAATAATAAATAAAATACCAGTTGGATCCAGGCTAAGCCATAAGGAGAAGGCAGCACTGACAACCCACTTAAGTCCCATCTGATTCAATGGGTCTGCCCCAAAGGAGGGGGATAAATAGCCTGATCTGGGAAGCTAGGCATGGTCAGCCTTGGTTAATACTTGGATGGGAGACCCCCAATGAATACCAGGTGCTGTAGGTTCTATTTCGGGGGAAGGAACTGGCCAAACCACCTCTGAGGATCCCTAGCCTACGAAAACTCTCTGAAATTCATGGGGTTGCCATAAATCCATAGGTGATTTAAAGGCAGGTACCTACACATTTTAAAGAGGACTAGGACCCAGCCCAGAGCAAGTGTGGTGCGGTCCTTTGAGTGTTGAGCTGTGATGCTGGAGACCAGGGTTCAATTCCATTGGGTGACTTTGGGTGTGTCACACACTCTCAGCCCCAGTGACAGGTTTGCCTTAGGCTCGCCACTAAGTTGGGAACACCTTGAAGACACAGCCCAATATTGTTATCCGTTACTCATATTGTGCTAGTCATGTTGTTAGTCCTGCAACTCACAAGTGCCTGAAACTGTTCTTTGCAATCTGTCAGGTGCAATCTGTTGCTTCAACAAAGCAGTGCTGCATTCTTTGTCTTCCCAGCCCACCGCATATAAAGAAGGTCGATTTTTAAATTTGAATTATTTAAACTTATCAACCCACCATACAGGGAAGTACATATCTTGTGCTCTCTTCTATTATTCTTTTCATCTCTCTTCCCTTTATGCACCTTTCCCCTCTTATCTCTATCAGTTTCTATATTTTTCCTCCTACTACCTCTCTAGCAAGGTATTAGCTCATCAGGTCGATTGGTATAAGTAACTATCTCTTTTTCCTTTACCCGATGTATATTGTTTACTGTATACTGACAAATTTATGTCGTATATTATATGCAAAGATGCTTGTGTAAATATTTTAAGAATCGACTTTTAATAAAAATAATTATAAACAAAGCCAAGATCATTAAAACAAAGAGGGGGGAAAAAAGATCCTTGTTAGCTTTGGTGTGGCAGAGCCACGCCGTGGAAAAATTGGGCCGGAAAATTCAAAGCAGGAGCTGCTTTTTCCCTCTTCCGCTTCCCAGGGGCTAGAAACTTGGAAAGGGCAGGGAGGGAGGGGGGAGGGACGGAAGGGAGAAGAGCTCCCCGTTGCTAGGGGCGCCCAGGCCCCGCCCCTGTCCCCGCCCCCTGCCCTTCCCTTCCTAAGCGGCGGGCGCCGGCCGTGGCGGTCACATGACCGGTGGAGCCCAGAGGAGGCAAGATGGCTGCGCGCAAGGGGTAAGCGGGCGCCGGGGGGACGGAAGGCGGTCCGGCCGGAGGGGCAGAGGGCCCCGTGGCCGGCCTGCCTGCCTGGGGCCTCCCCTCCCCTCCCCAGCACTTCCTCCTCTTGCCAAGACTAGCAGACCCGCGACCCCTCGCCAGCGTTCACACGTGCTTTGGGTCCCCCCCGAGTTCCCCCCCTTTGCTCTCCGTTCCCCCTCTTTTATGCCTCTCCCGATTGCATAATTGCACTTCGTGCGATGCAGCCAATTACGAGCAACCAGCGACCCCGGTTTTGGCTTTTGGGGGGGCCCTCTGCGGTTGTGAAGTTCTGTCCTCGGGGGATAACCCGTTTCTTCTCCCCCTCCTCTCCTGCGTTTTGCAGATTGGTAATTGCATTTCGTTTCGAAATGTGGAGTTGGAAAGGGGTATCCGGCAACTTAATAACTGCATTTCTTTCAGGAATGTGGAGTTGGAAGGGGGTATCCAGCAACTTAATAACTGCAAGGTTACCAGACCCTCAACGCCTTGCCAGTGTTCACATGTGCTCTACTCCCCCCCCAAGTTCCACCCCCCCCCGCTCTCCCTTCTTCCTCTTTTATGCCTTTTGTGATTTCATAATTGCACTTCGTCTGACACAACCAATTGTCAGCAACCAGTGAGCCCAGTTTTGGCTTGGGGGGTGGGCCCTCTGTGGTTATGAAGTTTTGTCCTCAGTATTGTGGAATAACCCATTTCTTCTCCTCCTCCAGTGCTGTATTTTGTTGATTACATCTTTGCATTTCTTTTAGAAATGTAGAGTTGGAAGGGGGTATCCAGAAGCCATCTAATCCAACCCAAGCTAGCAACGTAGGAATTCATTAAGACACCCCTGTGAGGTGGCCATTAACCTCTGTTTGAAAACCTCTCATGAAAGAGTCATAGAATCACAGAATTACCCAGTTGGAAGGGGTCCTGGGGGCCCATCAGGGCCAGCCCCTGACTCAGTACGGGAACTCCAGCTAGAGTATCCCCAGCAGGTAGCCGTCTAGCCTGTTTTTGAAGATGTCTAGAGAGGGAGGGGGACACACGCACACACACACACACACACACACCTCCTCTAGGCAGTTGGTTCCATTGCTGAACTGCTCAAGAAGTTCCTTCTAATGTTCAACCTAAATCTACCCTCCTGTAACATAAAACCATTAGACCTACTTCTGTCTTCCGGGGCAGCAGAGAACAGACCTGCCCTCTTCTCTCTGTGGCAGCCCTTGAAGTATTTAAAGAGTACAATCATTTCAGCCTTCTCCACCAGGCTGAGCATGCCCAGCTACTTCAACCTATCCTCGTAAGTTTTTTTCTCTATACCTCTTACCATCCTCATAGCCCTGCTCTAAACCTTCTACAGCTTGCCTGTCTCCTTCTCAGAATGAGGCTCCCAGGAGTCCAGATGAGGCCTGACCGACACAGAATGTTGTGGGACTATCACTTTGCTTGACTTGGAAACTATGCTTGTATTGACGCAGGCTAGAAAAACATTTGCCTTCTTTCGTGCATAAAGTCAACCACATACAGCCATGCCATGCTTTTCAGGCATTGAACTCCTGTTCTTGTTTCTGTATATTCAGTATATGCCTTCTAATGTGCAACTGAAATCTACTGTCCTGTTACTTAAAACCATTAAATCTGGTCCTACCTTCTGGGGCAGCAGAGAACATGTAGTCTTAGGCTGTTCCAGCACTTCTTAAACTATGCAATATGAGTGGTGGGCGGTTTTTTCCCCTTAGTGTTCCAGGGACCATTTCCTACAGTTGTGTCCTTTTCCTAGAAAAGAGACACCCCAGGGACAAGTGGCCAGTGACTCATGAACGAGCGCTGGTCCATGGGCCACCACTTTGAGTAGCACCGGTCAAGTCCACTTTCAGACAGCTCTTACCATTGGAAAGTTCTTGCTGTTTAGTCAGAATTGCCTTTCCTGTAGCTTGAATCCACGAGGGCTGGGTTCTGTTCTCTGGAAAAGCATAGAACAATTCCATCAACTAAGTGACAGCGCTTTCAGGCATTTGTTGTTTAACACAACCAGTAAGCAGTACTCAGCTCTGCAAGAACCACAGATGTCAGGACGTGTGGCTTCTGTCATAAATATTTGCTGGATGTGTATTAGACTAGGTCTGTTAGCTTAGGCATTGCTAGAGTGCTACAAAGTTATCAATTGCCAATTGTTGATTGCAGCTATGTACTCAGTTGAAACTTGTTAAGGCATTCCAGGGAACCAAATGGTTAATTGCTTTACTGTTTGCTGCTACAATATATCCAGACAAGGGGAAGAAGATCAGAGGGGGGAAAACTGAAAATATCAGAAATGTGTGAGGGTCCCACATGCTGAATCCTAGCAAATGTGGAAGGATGTCTGTATTGAAAAATAGAAGAGAAAATTCAGCTGCACAGCACACTCTTAAAAGTCCATTGCAGTGACTTCTTAAAATTTGCCAGACTGAAAAAGTTCTCACTTGCAGGTGGGAGAACTGCAAGGAGGGAACCATCCTGGCCTCTTCAGGGAGGGAATTCCCAAATCTGGGCACACCCACTGAAAAACCTGTGTCGCCTTTGTTTGCACCAAATATGCCTGGGTCTCTCTTGACCTGGGTGGCCTCCTACAGGGAAATAAATCCTCTATTTAATTGATCTGCAAAGTTGTACTGTACAACCTGTTACAGTAGGTCACTTATCCAGATTTACAGACTCAACTGGAACACAAAATACAACATTGCGACAGGCGTACAAGCAACTCTTAGTGGTTTGAGGTGTGGGGAGTGCTTCAGCTGGAATATGACTGGCATTTCTCTGTCTGGCAGCCTGGTCTTTGGCCAAGATGGCACACCCTTTGTTCTTTGTGCTGTATTCTCCCTGAGAATGTGTGTGTATGTGCTTCGTCAACTTATGATCACCCCATGAATTTCATAGAGTTTTCTTTGGCGAAGAATGAATATTCAGAGGTGGTTTTGCTGGTTCTTCTGAAATATAGCATAAAACACCTTGTATTTGTTGGCAATCTCCCATCCTCTGTTGTTATGTGCCTTCAGGTCATTTCCAGCTTATGGCAACCCCAAGGTGAAACTATCATGGCGTTTTCTTGGCAAGATTTGTCCAGAAGAGGTTTGCCCTAGCCTTCCTCTAAGGCTGAGAAAGTGTGACTTGCCCAGGGTTTCCATGGCTGAGCTGGGATTTAAACACTGTTCTCTCAGAGTCTGGTGCTCAAACCATGACACCAAAATAGACTCTATAGATATGGCAACCCAATAATAGGGTTTCCTAGAAGATTTATTCGGTAAAGTTTGGAGTTGCCTCTCTCTGAGGCTGAGAGAGTCTGACCTGCCCAAGGTCATGAAGTTGGTTTCCATGACTGAACAGGAACCTGAACCCTGGTCTCCCAGAGTCCTAGTCCAACAATCTAACCACTATATCATGGTTTGGCTTTATTTCTTTTATAAAACTTAGTGTTTTCTTTTCTGCACCAAACATGTATTTAGAGTGAGTGATGGACACTGGAAATGCTGTTAAGACTCCATTGTGTTTTATTTGTGTCATGCTGGGTGTGTGTGACCTAGTCGGTCTGTTCTGTTCGTAATGGTTAAAGAGAACTTCCATGGTTATTGCTTGAAAGATGTTTTCTTTATCTAAAGTGAAGTGTGAAGCTTTTGATGAAAGGGAATCTGAGTTATGTCCTTATAAAACTTGGTACAGATCATCAATGCCCTTAACTTGAAAGCTCCTTGGTATTTTATTTTTTTTAGCCATGAACATTTCAGTTCAGTTTGGGATTTAACAAAGTGGTTTTGCAGAGAGCCCAAGAAAGCTGAATAGAAGGCTCTCTAGACAGAGCTGTCCGCTCCCTGCTGTGTCGTGCAGACCTTGTGGGGGAGGCGGCTTAGAGAGAAGTTACTGAGTGTTCTCCATCCCCTTGCACTTTCTGTGGTTTGAATGATCCTATTAAATGTTCCCCCTTGCTGAATTCCTTTGCAGTCACGATGGAATAGAAGGAAGCAATTGCTTTCGTGTGACCAAAGCTTTTTAAAATTTGCACTATAGCCTGAGTATATATATTAGCACTATAGCCTGAGTATCCCCTACCCAAAATGGTTGGGATGAGAAGTGTCCGTATTTTGGAATAGAATACCTTTTTGGAATAGCCTTGCATCCTGTTCGCAACTTGTGTTTGTGATCTGACTCTAGAGAGACACCGAGAATCTGTGAAATGGCAGGAATTCAAGTGCAGTGCTCAGTGCAAATCCGTGCAGGAGTACCACAGCAGCAGATGGTAGCAAAAAGTTTAAGTTCTTGGAGATTTTGTTGTCAGATTTTCGATTTCTGTATGGGGGAGGCTCAACCTCATCATTCAGCGGGGGTTTACCTTTGCCTTCCTCTGAGGCTGAGAGAGCGTGACTTGCTCAAGGTCACCCCGTGCGTTTCCTTGGCTGAGTGGGGATTTGAACTCTGGTCTCCAGAGTCATAATCCAGCACTCAAACCACACTGGCTCTTTTCCCCAATGTACATTACAAATGTGAGAGCAAATACAGTTGAAATACTTACCAAGTAAGTAAAAAACACAGAAAATGTTGTTATTAAATGGCAATTAAATTGCCCATAGAATTGAAACCGACTTAAAAGGAATCTGTTTTTTTAACACTAAGGCAACCAGATTCTTCCTCCTTGGAGCTGGAATGGGAATCACAAAGCCTTCCAGATCCCATTAGACTGCAGCTCTCAGTAGCCCCAGTCACCATTGCCCAAAGAGAAGAATGCTAGGAGTTGCAGTCCAACAGCATCTGGAGGACTGTGCGTTTTCCACCTCCCAGATCAGACGAATCTGTGCTCCATGTGAAAGGTGCCCTTGCTTGGGACTGTTCCCGCTCAGCCTCCTTCCTTTTGGCAGCTTTGTTGAAAGAGAGGACGGCTGGGTTGTGTGTCTGAGGATGGAGGGGGTAGGTTGGGAACTAACTGGGGTCTCCCTGCGGGTGATAACGCCACCGGCCTATCTGCTCTGCCATGGAAGGTCATCTAAGTGGCTTGCTGGTGTTTTTCCATTCTTTTTAACTCAAAAGCAACAGTGCTGCAGAAAGAGGTACAATTGTCAAGAAAAAAGTAATGCCTTTCACCTTTTTCTGCATCCTTCCTTCTTACCTTGCTTGCTCCTGCAGACTGGCTGAGGAGGTACTCCCAGTCTAGTCTTATTATTTATTATTTAAATAGTTATTTATTAGTTCACAGTTTGGACTCTCCACAAACTCAGGCCTGGTGTGGAGGTTGGAGTCTGCAGCACAGGTCCCTCAGACGTGGCTTTTCTCTGGAATTTTTTCTTTTTGGCTTGAGGGGAGAAGAGGGTTGTGGGACCCTTGGCTTGGCCCTGTGGTCACTGTGGTCACAGAGCTGTTGTTTGCTGGCCCTTCTCCCCCTCACCCCTGCCAGCCAGTTGCCCAGAAGTTGCCAACCAGGGGCTTTAACAGTTGTCTTGGCATATTGAAGAAGTTTGACCTTTTGGCTTTGCAGAATTTGTCTCCAAGTGTTAGAGATTAATAGCTCCTTTATGCAACGTCAGCTGTGTGAAATGTGCATTTTGGACTTCTGATGCCGAAGCCGCACTGCAGCTTGCGCTTTGTAGCCATAAAGCAAAGGTTATCTTTTTAGCCTTGCTGTTTTCCAAGAAAGCCGTATAATAATTAATACATGAGGGAGCCTTGCATGCTCAGGTTAATGTGGGTTGGTATCTGCTTCCCCAGTCCCTTCGTCTGTGTTAGCAACAGCATAGTAACCGTAAGTACCCGAAGGCACAACGCTTTTGCTTTCTAGCGCATTTTATTCTGGACGTGATCTGCTTTATTTACTGAAACAACCAATTTCTGCAAACCATCCCAAAACAAGTGAGATTTGAGAATGTGGGTGGTTTGTTAGCTAAATGTAAAGACGAATGGACATGTCTCCATGTCCTTCCTCCCATCTATATTTCAGTAAGAGATAGTTTCCAGCACATTTCCAAAAATCCCGCAAGCATCCCATCCAAGTTCTGTATAAAGATAGTAACTTTTTTTTATCCCACGTGCGCACGTTTCAGTACACTTTTTTCTAATGTGCATCAACTTTCCTTTAACATATGCAACGGTTATATATTTCCCCCGCTGACTAAAGTGTGCACTTATATGCATTTTCCCGAAGGTGCTGTGTGTATTTATTTGTGTCCATCTTGCGGGAGGGGAGAGAAAGAAATCAATCTGGCACTTTCAGTTTTCTGCCAGTAGGAGGAAACCAAGGATATGTGTGCATGCTTTCATTAGCAGCTTTGCAGACTGCTAATTGGGCACATTAGTCAAACATCTTGGCTAACGCAATTCCCCTTTTTCATCCTACGTGGAAGTGGAACCAGCACAGTAATTGAGAGTATGTATGTTGAATTTGTTCCTTGACCCCTCCTTAACCCTCACAGACTTAGATTTTTGAAAACTCCATGCAAGGATTGCTGTAATTGGTGGTATTTTCTGATACCAGAGGGAATTGTAATGTATTGCAGTTTAAAAAATACTCCATGGTCCTAGGAGTGGTTCTGGGTGCAGAATCAAGGCTGTCATTCCACAGGATCTGGATCTTAGAACCAGAAAGGATGTACAGTCATAAAGTTGAAAGGGATCATCTGGGCATCTAGTCCCAAGTAGAAATCCATTGCTAAGTTACCCCCTGAATTACCCCCTATTACAGAAATGTAATGGATTTGTTGGGCCAGTTTTTATCCCAGCCATTTTTTTTCCTGTTTAAACCAAGTGGGAAGGAGGAATCATGTGGCCCTCCAGATGTTGTTGGACTGCACGTCTCAGCAGGCCTATCCTTCTTAGCCCATGGTGAGGAATGCTAGGAGCTGCAGTCCATGAACATTTGGTGAGCAGTATGATTCCCACCCTTTGTTTAAAATGAAAAAACAAAACCCCCAAAATACATGGCAAGTGGGTGAAAGTGACTGCCATTTATAAAACTCCTTGCATCTTAAAATGTCTGCGTCGTAGACCTAGTGCTGGGTGAATTCGGGACCCAACGCGAGACTCTGGAGGACACCCTCTCTGCCTGGATGAGGGTGAAGCTGTGGTTTGAAGGGATGGAGGAAATCACCCCAAAGTTCTGGGACCTTCCCTGTTTTGATGGCCCAGAAAGGTGTTTCAGAAGATAATGTGCAAATATGTGCATATTTGGGCCTTGATTTGGGCGTGAATCAGTATGGCTGCTGATTAACTTTCTTCTACTCTTCTTAGGCCATCTTTTTGGTTGGGGAATGAAACTCTAAGAGTCCCGGCAGCCCTGTTTGCCTTGAATCGAACTCGCCTGTGTGATCGTCTGAGAGCCAACAAGGATGTGCCGAAGAAATCCATTGTCCTCCTGCAAGGCGGAGAGCAAACTAACCGATATTGCACTGATACAGGCATTATCTTCCGTCAGGTGAGCTTTGGCACGTACAGACCTCAGCCTTATCTTTTCTTAAATGGTGGCTCTGCTCTTTGTGTTTCTTAAGAGCATTCTAGATTGCTTGCTTAGATTTCATCCTTTTCTTTATTAGTTGCTGGCTGCTTTCCATCAGCTCTGTGGATTGGGAAACACTTTCTCGGTCTGGATATGCATCTGTGTTTCATAAGGGATCTTAAAAAAAATTACCATCAAGCCATCAAAATGGCAATTGCAGTATTATCAGATCATAAAACCAGTCTGTATAGCAGCTTGTGCATATGAGTTTTTGCCCTTGGTCTCCAGCAACGGCAGATTCTGTGCAACCCGTTGAAGCCAAATGTTGTATTTAGAGTACACTTGGGACTCCAGTCAGACACAGAGGGCATCCAGTTTGTCTTAGAGGCCTCCAGTATGAATCTCATGCTGTTACAGCAGCATTGTCATAAGCTAATTGTGTTTCTTGGTCAGCCGTTGTAGATTCCACAAAACTGGAGAGACAGTCTCTCCAGTAAACACAATAGTTGCATTATGCACGCTGCAAGCAGAAGTGACTTTCCCCTTCACTCTGTAATCCAGGAGGCCTTTTTCCAGGTACCTCATTGTTGAAGCACAAGGTGGGCAGTGTCTGAAGGAAGGGTTTTTCAGCTGGGCTCCTTTCAGTTAATAGTTATCCAGACAGACAATACCTTTTGCTCCCCCAGGTGAGGCATTGCTGCAGAACCCATACAGAACTAGACCTACAAGTTAGGCAGTTTACATCAGTGTAGCCTAAGATACTGTTTTTTAAAAAAATCCCTGAAGTGTACCAGCACTACAGTTCCCATGTTGCTTACCAGCCATGCTGAATGCATTGATGAGAGAGTTGTAAGCCCAAACCACTATTTTCCCTATCCCTGTGTGAAATCCACTGGGTCGCTTTGCCCCATGTTAGCACTGCTCTTGATTCAGTTTGATGTAATTCCAAATAACTCACCCCTTTTTTTAAAAGAAACATTTGAAAAGGGCAGAAGATGAGAAGAGCAAATTGTTCTTTAATTCCTTGTTCCCAGGAATCATACTTCCACTGGACTTTTGGAGTGACGGAGGCAGACTGCTATGGAGCTGTTGAGGTTGACAGTGGAAATGCCATCCTGTTCATCCCGAGACTTCCAGAAAGCTATGCCGTTTGGATGGGACAGTAAGTGATTCCGTTGTTTCCTGCCACTGTAGTCACTCCAGAAGTTTTTTGTTCTGTTTGCATATCTTGCCTTTTTCTACCGCCCAAGGCAGCTTACACAGTGAATTAAAACCAAGTACAGTTGGTCCTCCATGTTTGTGGGTTTGACTTCCACAGATACGGTTATCTGGGAGTTTCCCCAATCCTTGCCCTGCCTCCTCAGACACTTTTCTGGAGGAACCTTCTCTCTAGGTGGTTCGAATCAGGCTGTGCAGCCCTTTAAAAACCTGCCTCCGGTCCTCCTTTTCCTCCACCAGCCACTTTTGCTTTTCCCACTGACATGGGGACTTGAGTCTCTGCTCTTAACTGTCTTTAAGAAGGTGAATAAGATTGGATTAGTATTTTATAATTAAGTGTTAGAACTTCAGAGGAAGTTTAATCATTTGTAAATGAAATATACATTTTTATTGATTATTCAAGTTTTGTCAGAATGTAACAATTTGAAATCTAAACTCTTTCAGCATTTCCTTGGTTTCTTTACCCCGAGAAGAATCTTCTGCTCGAAAACAGATTGGGATTTTTCCAGTTGATACAGATCTGGGCCAAATTTTTCCTAGAGTGTCTTTTTCTTTATGCCAGAGGTCGGCAACTAAGCAGGAAATTTTTGCCCACATGGTCATCCGCCACAAGCCATCCCAGCATGCCCAGGTGCAATGGAAGTGATGTCACATCACTTCCTGTTGTTATTTTTACCTGTATTTCAGCTGAAAGAAGGTGATTTGTAGGCTTGAGTTGGTGTGAGGGGTAGAAATGTAAAACTGCCACATATGAGAGCTGTTTTCTTTTGCTTGTGGCAGTTTTTTGGCCTAAAAGTCACCCATGGGGGGCGTGGGGGCTGCCCGTGGGTGCCACAGTAATGTGATTCCATACTGCTTTGGGCTGCAGGTCCATGAAAAACCTCTGAGAACCTGTGAACTTTGAGCATTTATCCATGGGAGAGGTTAGACACAGGGAAAATTGTCACTCTTACTGCCCTTAAAAGGGGCAAATAAGAACAAATTGGCATCTTGCAATTAGTATTAAAAATTCAGATAAGGTTTCAATCTGTGATCCTTGTACATTTAGATGTGGGGAAAGTAAGAGGTTGTTTTAAGAGCTCAGAACCTACTGCAAGGACGCTTGGAGGTTTTTGTTTCAGAAGCGTAATGTGCAAACAGGCCTTGATTTCTTAGCCTCCTCTTCTTGCCTTTGGCCTTTGCTTGTTCATTCCCCTCCCTTCCTTCCACAAAAGCTTGTATTTTCTTTATTACTTCTGTAGCAGAATTATCTTCAGCTCTTTGGGAGCTTTGTATCAACACTGATAGTCATTCATTCTCTCTGAGTGGTAATTATATCTATGCTGTGCCTAACAAAGTTGTAAATTTTTGGCCTCCAGGCTGTGTTTTCTTCGTTTCTTCCTTTTTTTTTTCCTCTCCAAAAGAATTTGGAATGGTTTCTAATTTAATATTTTTGTCTCTTTCTCGTATTGGGTGACTTCTAATTGAGGCGATTACTCTTCTTTAAATGCCTATTCCAGACTGTAGTTTCGGTTGCAGCCAATCCCACATGGCAAAGTGTGTTGGAGAGACCATATGGCAGGGAAGGTTTTTATCTCAGTGTGGGCAGGATTAGTGTCTTAGAGCTGTTCTGTTCTGTAAGAAAGAGACGCACCTGTGTTGGCAAAACAGCGCCGCTCTTTGACTCCAGCTTTGTGCTTGAAGAGGCTTTTCTCTTCTCCAAACTGGAGTGCAGCAGAAATCTCTTTGGCCAAGATCCACTCTACCTTGAAGTTGCATAGCATAAATCTCCACATGCGGAGTTGTGCATTGAATGTGATGTGCACCTGTAGTGAGTTGGGTTTTGGAGTCCTTGTTACTCTCACAGTCAAACATTTATAGCTGTCCAGTGACATAGAAAGCCTTAATTTGTATTAGTGACTTCTGTGTTTTATTTCATTAGCTTGGCACTTTAAGGCTGGGAAATTCATGAAGATTAGGATGGGTGGGGAAATGTGAATTTTCCTCCGTTAGTAATCTGCTTGCACAATTCTCATAGCCAATGGGAAGGCAGAGATGGGTCACATTTACACTCTTTGATTTTGTTAGAGAGAGGCTATGAATATGAATATGAGGCGAGGCTTGTAGTTCCCTATTAAACATGGTTTAGGGCAGCAGCGGAGGCCATGGCAAGCCCCCCCAACCACCCACTTCTGCCTTGGGAAGGAACCTCACCACTTTGAAGGCAGAGCCGGGCAGCTGGCACACTCCCCAATGTGGATTCAGTTGTATTGTGTACTGTACTTTTGAATCCATGGTGGATTGATTGTATGGACTGTACTTTTTTTGTATGTGTTAAATATGGTTTGGGAGGCCTTGAGATATTCACCTTTTTTTCCACTTTTGCGGGGGCCCTGTGCCCCTAACCCTCCCCTGCGAATGTGGAGGTACAACTGTACTTCCTTTTGACTGTGTTAACTTCAGAGACATGCTCTGCATAGGAAGACCTTGGCTAGCCTGCTGGTTTGGGTCTTCACCTGGGGTAGCCCTCCAGGTATTGTTGGATTACAACTCCTGTAA
This sequence comes from Cyclura pinguis, assembly GCA_030412105.1. Classification (NCBI taxonomy): domain Eukaryota; kingdom Metazoa; phylum Chordata; class Lepidosauria; order Squamata; family Iguanidae; genus Cyclura; species Cyclura pinguis. The sequence goes on from CM059607.1 coordinate 1,835,347, forward strand.
GCCTACCCAGGGGTGAGGAGTGCTGGGAGGTGCAGTACAACGTCAACTGAAGTACCCCATGATTCCCATCTCAGGATTAGAGGACTCCTCCCGATGTGATTCTCTGCCACCTCGGGCCCTCGTGGGACCTTGAGAGGCAGCATCTCCCTACTGAACCAGCAAGCTTTTATCACCTTTTAAAATGTTGTTTTTCCCAAAAAGCCCAGTATATTCCCTTCTTATCCTAGACAGGAAGTAAACCAGAAGTCAACTACAGTGGCCTCTCCACTTTTTCAAGGGTTTGGGGCTGCGTGACTTGCCCAGTGTCACCCAGATGGATTCCATGGCTGAGTGAGGGATTCAGACTCTACTATCCTAGGTTTAAACTACATCATGCTGGTTCTTAAACCATGGTATGGATTCTTAATTGGGAATAAAAGAAACATGGGTTGATATCTCTGAAATGCCTTTTGAATTTTGACGCCTTCTTATCTAGATTTTGTTCTTAGACTTTTTAAAGGTGGTCCTTCAGGTTGTTTAATGCTCTTAACTGGCACCTTTATGTCTATTTTATTAACATATCAGAAGTGGTACGATCTGTCATCTTGCCATACAAGTTTTATGCAGAGTGAGTTGTTTGTTCAGATGTTGCTTCGTGGCCAGCAGGGGTGTTAATTTTTGTCTTTCTCCTGCTGCAACCCGTGTTGCTTCTAAAAACCAGTTATCTGTATTAAAATAGAATTTGCTTGCAGATGGTTGTGATGCTGGAATTCAAATTGGATAATAAATATTGCAATTATCTTCTTGCCAACTGCATTGCATTTCTTTTGGGTGGTTGTTCTGTCTACAGACCAGTGGGGTTTCAGAAAGCTAATGTGATAGAAAATAATTATTGATACAATACTTGTGAAAGGGGTATATGCTGTGTATCGTGATGTGGTAACATGGAAGTGTGCTGTAGGAACTGACAAGAAATCTGGACCTTGCCTACTAAGGTCTACATGCCTTCTGTTGCTTTGATCCAAATACTAGAGCCCAAGAAGATGTGTGTTTTTTGGAGTGCCAAGCAATTTCGTCAGAATGATTTAATTTATGCACACCTCTTGCCATGTTCAGCTTGTTTGGGTGTAATGTTAAACTGTAATGGAGTATTAACATGCACGAATCTTATGCACACGCCTTCTGCAAGAAAGAGACCAGAGGCTTTTGATTCCAAACATCACTGGTGTCTGGAGGGTCTCGTGAGAGTGACGTGATGAAGAGCTTTGGGGGATCTGTCCAAGGTGCTGAACGTATTTGAGAGATATGGTGCAACAACTTAGATAACGTTTTTAAAGTCTACAATTTGAAATGGATTCATTACCCTTCTGACATGGGACCTGCCAGCTGACTGTTTTCAGTTAATCAAGATCTGTTAAACCTCCAAAAGTCGCTTGATGGACCAACACTGTTTAAGGTGATGGTTTATGGACCAGTGGCAGTATGTGGGCTACTGGCTGCCAGTCTGCAGTGAGTGTCAAGGAAAGAGCAAATGTAATAATCAAATGCACAAGTGTAATACCACTCCCTGGTGCATGGGGGGGGGGGTTGCCAATCTGCCACATCACATTGCTTCAGGGTGAAAGAGCAGCCACGTGGCCCTCAGCTTGAAGTGGAATTCTTTCCACAAACTGCAATTAAGGCTAAATAGTTTGTCCGTCTTCATGCAAATGGTATTTTAAAAATAGAACTGAAAAAAAAAATTGTTTCCCGCTTGTGACCCATCTGGAGAAAGGGAGTACACATGTCCAAGGCTTGTTCACACAACCCTGAGGTTGAATACCTTCTAGAATTTAGCTCTGAAGTCATAAGCTCACGTGTCAGTGGTTGCTGAGAGTGTGTTTTATGTGCCATTTATGCCCATTCCAGAGAGGAATGGCCGTTACATCCTGTTTGGTTTACTCTGAAACACTGTATGTGGGGGTGCCTTTACTTGGGAACTTGAGCAGATCCCAGAAGCTGCAGCCAAACTGTTGACTGGAGGGTGGTTACAGGAAGTGCATGACTCCCTGCCAGATTCACTGGCCGCTGGTTTATTTCTCAACACAACTCAAAGTGTTGGTTATGACCTGTAGAATCCTGTACAGCTTGGGTCCAGGGTATCTAGCAGACCATATTCTTCCCAGTGAGTCTGCCCAGGCTTTGAGATCTTCAGGGATGCTCTTCTCTCAGTCCTCCCACCCTCACAAGCATGTCTGGTGGTTGATGCAAGAGAAGACATTCTTGGTGGCTGCTCCGGGGCTGTGGAACTCCCTTCCACAGGAAGCCTGCCTGGCCCTCTTCCTCTTCCCCTTCCATTGGCAGGCAAAGACCTTTCTTAACCAAGCAGGCATTTGGCAACCAACCAGTTGCTTACCACCAGTGGTGTGCTGTATTTTCCTCAGTGACATGTTCTTAAATGCATAAAAACTAGGAAGGAAGGAGGAATAAAAAAGAAACATAGCAGCACCTTTAAGACTGACTTTTATTTTGGCGTGAACTTTCAGGAATATAAACCCATACTGAGTGGTAATAAGCCTTCATGTTCTTAAATGGTTTTTTTTTTCACATGTTAGTATTAATGTAATTCTGTTTTATTTCTTGATTTTGCTTTTTGTTTTTATTGTTCTGTTTACTTATGACTCCTGCCAGTCTCCTTGAATCCCATTCTTGGGAGAAAGGCAGAATGTGCATCTAGTGGATCAATAAAGTAAATAAATAGTTTAGCTTTGCTTTTTTCTGAAGGGTAGCTGCCTCCCCAGGAGAAATGGAAAGAAAAGCTCGATGTACACCTGGAACAGATTGCTGGATCAGGGCTCCTGTCTTCTCTTTTTGGCTCACTGTCACTAGCACCGATCTTTAGAGATTAGGTGGAATAAACATCCGAATGCCGGATTTAAGGCTTAAGCCGGCGTACCTGTGTCCCCCTTGCTTGTAAGCTGCCATTTTTGTTAATTAACGCTGCACCTGCCACTTACCTTGCCTTAATTATAACTGACAGAATGAGTCAGTGTATTGATTAAAATTATTTTCTGAAGCAAAACATACTGTACAGCAGCTGGGCTCTGTGCCCCATATGGCAGAATAACTTAATTGCCTTTCAGGGAGAAATCTTTGGTCTGGGGTGTCCTGGAAGAGCCTGCGTCGTGCTTCCTCTTTCAGGGAAGGGGCTGAGGCCCAGGACAAATCTCTGCTTCCTTTTCCCATTGCCTTCTCTTCAACAGGTGCTTCTCCAACATTGTAAACTTAAGCTCTGATGCCAAGCCTTGGACAAGTGAGGCAAAGGATGTCTGGCACAGTAGCCTTCAGCTGCTGGACTTCAGCATTGCACTTTGTTGACCGAACACAAGCTATGAACAAACCCTGTTCCCTCTCTTTTACTAGAGAATCTGTCTTCTTGTTTCAGCATCTCCTCTGTTTCAAAGCATGCTCCCTCATCTCCTCCTTGCTAACCTTCATCCTTGCATGAACTTGGTCCTTTATTTTGCTGCAAGAATAAGAAGGCTGATGTGATGTGGTGGTTTGAGTGGTGCACTAAGATGCTGGAACACCCGGGTTCGATTCCCTGCTTGGCCATGGAAGCCCACTGGGTGACTTTGGGCCAGTCACCCTCTCTCAGCCTTAAGGAAGTAAAGGCAAACCCCCCACACAAATTTATCCGAGAACGCCCCAGGAGAGGGCTTCCATAAATTAAGGCTGACTTGAAGGCACAGAAGAAATTTTGTAGTGTGAGGCTGGTAGGCTGTATTGCCCCAGTCCCAGACATAAACACAAACAGGATCTTCCCCAACAGCCTCAACCCAGTCAGGAGCAGGACAAGACTTACTGCAGCCCAGCATATTGAAGAAAGGGAGAGCCCTCAAGACTCAGAGCACTTGTATGGGGAAGGCTCGTTAGTCAGGGAAACAGCTGGGGGAGGCTGCTGGCCAATAAAGACAAGAGCCGGGGTGGGGAGAAGTCTGTTGCAGACAACTGTTAATTCTGGTGGAAGCAACATGTTCTTACTTTGATCCTTGGCTTGTGTTCTGAAAAACCTTGACCCTTGCTTTGTGTGCGGACTGTGCTGCTGGATGCTCCCTTGACCTGATCCTCTGAGATTATTGCTGACCTGAACTGCTGAAACAAGAACGCTAAATGACTGATAAATTTCTGAAGACCCTGACTGGGGCTGCTGCTATAGACTGTTTAGGGACTGTGAACTATGGCTGGCTTTCTAAACAGGACATACCCAGTAGTACCTGTGAAGCCAGTTTGATAGGGTGGTCTAAATGGTGGGCTAGAATTCTGGAAGACCAGGTCCCCTCTCAGCCTCAGAGGAAGGGAATTATGGCACCCCTCCCCTGGAGAAATCTCGTCGGGAAGACCATAGGATAGGGCTGATGGTCTTTTGGCTGGTCTTGGGAGTTTGAAGGGGTCAGGGGCCACGTGCAACCCCTGTGCCACACTTTGCCCCACTCTTTGCCACCACAGGGGAATCTAGAACAGAAATTAAATTTGAACCCGAGCAGTCCAGAGCTGGAATCTGCGCTCAGTCTTCCCACTGGGCCTGCTGGCTTTTCAGCGTAACTCTGTTGTTTTGCGTATATTGGAAAAGAGAGCTACATCTGCCACAGAATTTGCCGTTAGGATGCCAGGGGAATCGGTGACTGCCAAGAATTCTTTTTTGCTATTCTTGGCTCCGTCTGCCACAACTTTCTGCAGTACAATACATTTCATAATCAGATTTCAACAGAGTCTCTCTGTGAATTTTGCATTCCTTTTTGGGGGTGGGGTGGGGGACACATCTGTGCTTGTTTTTTTTGGATAGGAGATGTAAACAATTCAGTTCCCAGAGAGTGTTCCATCTCAAAGCAGAACCAAACCTCCTGGTTTGAACCCCAGAGAGATAGGCAACCCACAAATACCTTTGCAACTGAGCAGTATTGCCAATTAATGTACTAGAATGCTTCTGCTACCCATTCGTGTTGCTCAAAGTGCATTTTGGTATCCCAAGCTGAGAATTGGTGGATGAGATGGTCCATCTCCCAGGGACGTCTTTGTCTTCTCTAGCTCTCTTTTTTTTTTTCCTACCCACCTTCACACTTGCCTGGCAAACTTTGAGAAAGCTGTCTCGCTGTGCTTAGAAGGGGGCTTTTTAGATATTTGGCACTGCCGGAAACATCTGTTAGTGCCTGGTGAAGTCTCTCCACTCCCCCACCCCCAACTGTTGTTCTTCCTAGCTGGTCTTGACACCTTCTTGTTTAGTTAACACTTTACCATCTGCGCATCTGATGTTACCGTAACAAGGAGCGAATGTGTTGGCGAGCAGCGTGACAGCATTTAAATGTCCCTTTTTGCCTGGCTTCAATTTTTCATGCCTCGTTGACGGCACCCTGCTCGGCTCTGCCGGATGCTATTGCATTCTCTTACCCTCTCACTGAAACTTCTCACTTGCTTCTTAAAAAGGAAGATGTCCATGAAGCCATTTCTCCCGCATGCATGCTGTACCCGTTGTATCTTATGTCGTTTCCCCACGGCATGTGAGTTTGTGCATATGCAAGCATTGCACTCTTTCCGTGAGAACAACATTGGGAATATGCGTAAAGAACAGGAAGCAAACACCTTAGGATTTCAACATATAGATTGCTTACTTGCATAGTGGATTGGATTGCCCTTTGGGCTGGAAGACTCTTAAAGACTTGCAAGGCTTCAAACAAAGAGTGGACGATCATCTCTTAGGAACGCTGCATTTGTGCATTCCTGTATTGCACAGGCTTGCACTAGCCGGCCCACGTGGTCACTTCTAACTATATAATTCTATTCACACACACCCCGTCCCCCTCAAAAAAATTACTGGAATTTTATTTGCCTCAGGCTTATGGCTTTCAACCAAAAATATTATGCAAAGAAGGCAGAGATTCAGTACACTTTGGGGAAAGGTGGCTAACTGTGCTGGTTAACACAAAAGGTAATTTGATGAAACAAGCCATTTCTTGTACTATATAGGTTGCAGTATGCAACAGCATTAAAAATCCAACATTTTCAATTCAGCAATTCTATGGTTAATTAAAAAAAATGCATATATTGATTTCCAAGTCACTTCCTGTTGGGAAAAAAAAGGCTTCTTTAGGGGCCTAAAACAGCTGGGGAAGGGGGACAAAGTCATGGCAAAATCATCCCTTACATCCTTTATCATGACAAAATTGTCCCCCCATGCCTGCTGATGGACCATTCTGATTTATTTTTTAAAAATTGGAATAGAGGGCTACAAAGATAGCTGCCATTTTCCTAACTAATCTTTTCTTATCATTGTTTTCTGCTCCTAAATTTAACAAATGGTGGTCTCCCCCTATTAAAGGATGATTTGTTACCTGGTGTAACTAATCTGTCTTCCTTGAGCAAGTTTTCCGTACAGTGTTGAATGATGGCTGTAATTGGGGGATATTGGTACCGTAAAGGAACAAGTGTGGATAATCTTGTTTTGAGTTCCCTTTCATTTCAACATTTTCCGTCGCTCGCCTTAAGCAGCTTTTGTAGCTGTCATCTTGACGGGTTGTTCCACTCATACTTAGCTGACGGGATGACATTTAAATGACTTTCTTTATAATTATAGTTTTCATTTTTTTTTAAACAAAAAACCCCACTTCAGCTACTTAACTTGGCCTTTTAGGGGGGAAAAAAAACATGTCTTATAAATGTCAGAAATGAAATTTGAGAAGTTTATTAAAATGAGACTGGGATTTTAGAATGAAGGCATCTGAAAACAGATTCGTATTGCTACATAATGGATTAGCTTTCTGCCGCTCAGCACAGTGATGTTAAATATTTTGGTAAAGCTAGTTATTTTTTTTTTCTAAAGTACTGCTTCACACAAGTGGCAATTAACGGGTATGGTCTTCTGGCATGAGATGTGGCGATTAAAGAGTCTTAGAGTCACAAGCATTCCCAAAGGCCATCTTGTCCCACCCTCTGCCATGCCGTGCTCCGTGGCTAAAACACGTCTGATAGACGGCCATCCAACCTTGGTTTAAAAACCTCCAAAGAAGGTCTTGATTCAGAGAGTCCACTATCTGCTCAGGCAGTTGATACCACTGTTGGATGGCTCTTACCATCAAAAAGTTCTTCCTGATTTTTAGGTTGAATTTCCTTTTTTGCAATTTAGTTCCATTGACTTGGGTCCTTTCTTTTGGAGCAACAGGAGACAAGCTCATTCCATTTTCTGCATGATAACAGGATATTGGATATTTACAGATGGCTCTTTTAATCATTTTTTGCACTTCTTTTCTCCTGGTTAGACATACCCAGCTCCCTGAGCTCTTCCTCACAGGGCGTTTGGCTTCCAGACCTTTAATCATCCTGGTTGCTCTTCTCTGGACACGTTCCAGCTTGTCAATGGCCTTTCTAAACTGTGGTGCCCAGAACTGGATGCAGAATGCTAAATAAAGTGATACAATTACTTCCCTTGATCTGGACCTTATGCTGCTGTTGATGCAGCCTGGAATTGCATTGGCCCTTTTTTGCCGTCACATTGTACTGTTGACTCGCTGCGGTGACCCCAGATCTTTCTCACATATGCAGCTTTGAAGCAGATTTGGTAAATTTATGAGGAGTTTAATTTATGGGGAATGGAATCCTCTTGGGTTGCATGTCATCCCTGAAGGCTGCTTCTGTAGCTCTTAAACCCCCTACAACCTGCCCTCCTGAAAGTGTAAATTGTTTCACCTGGAAAGCCCTAGGAGTGATAGCCCAAATTTTAAAGAGATGATCATTACAGCATTCTCAGACAGTGCTGAGGATGAAATTAGTACACATTTTTCAAAAGCTTGGCAGCAAAAGCCCCATAAAATCAAGTGATGTTCACAATACACACCTTGGATAAAATCCATTCCCTGCACAAATATTTCGGGTTATTTATTTATTAGTTTTAAAACAAGCAATCAAATTCACAGTCACAGTCAGGGAAATATACATTGAAAAAGAAACAGAGAAGGAAAACTAAACGTTAAGCACAGTACCAGTTCCCTAAGCTAAAACACTGAACAGTACCTAACTAAAACTCTAAACACTAATTTACTAAAACACAAAAAGGCTCTGACTCTCCCCCACAACTCAAACTGTAATGAAAGAAAAAAGAGATAGAAGAGACAGATACGTTATTCCACCATTACAAATCTGACCAAGTAATCCTACTAGATTTGCTGGTAACCATAGCCGCGGAATTGTTGCATAGTTAGATTTCTTATTGCTCAAGAAATCGAGGAAGAGTTTCCTATCCTTCAAGAAGTCTTCAGTTGGCTTATCCCTTAAAATGAACTTTAGTTTGGCCATTGGGGATAGCTCAGCAACCTTAACAATCTGTTCTTACATCGCTGATGCTTCCGTCCATTTCCGGGGTGGAGCGAACACAGTTGCTGATGTTATTGTAGAACTTACCTGCACAAGTAGTGGTGTGCTATGCCCCCGCTCCCCAGGAATGCGGGAAATGTGATTGTGCCACGTGCTGGCCCCTGCATGATCCATCTTAGCCAGCCAGTGGCTTGAGTCCTCTCCGGGACACCTTCCTCAAGTTTGAGGAGACCCTGGCCAAAGGTGCACCTTGATGGTGACGCTACAGGTATCCTAAAATAAAGCCCACAGAGCATGGGTCACAGTCACACATTTGACCTGTCCTGGCAACTTCCAGCTTAGTGAATCCACTGTTAATTTTAGTCTGAACTTGAAAGGAACTAGTCATGGTGCTGAAAGTATTTGGGGGAATAGTTTTCAGCCTCAAAGTGTTCATCATTGTTCATCGTTGTTGCAAGAGTTGTGACTGGATTATGTCCACCATCCCAGTATATGGGACAAAATTGACCATTTCCAAAGGAGGCTGGAAGTGGTTCCCTTTGGGCAGCATTGCCACCGTTTGCTTGGCCTGTTGAAGTGCTCAGGTCAGAAGAATAAGAGAAAGCCCCAATTCAGGTGTTGGGGCTTCCAAGCTTTGCACATCCTGACAAGCAAACTCTTTTGAGGGAATCCTGCGGTGTTTATTCACACAGAAAAGCATACCTATAGACTGCAACTTTTTATGTGGTTGCATGAGTAACAATCATGAGTGTCTTCTGCTTAGACCTGAACCTTTTTTTTCCTTTTTTTCATCAAGAGGTTAAACAGTGATTTCAAGGCAGTGATTTGCAGTCCTGCAGAGCTTTGCGAGCAACAGCCGCCAGTATGCGTTTACTACCTTACAATTATTTATAGTCTGTAGAGCATGCTTCTTATTTTATTTTTTAAAAATGACTTTATAGCTGAGATTTAAGAGATGCCAGATGAGATGCAGTCTTTTTTTTTTAAAGAAAATAGAGGAGTAAGTAACTAAGCATAAAATGAAAAGTTAGAAACTCCTCTGGACACATTCCAGTTTGTTGATATCCTTTCTGAATTGTGGTGCCCAAAACTGGACACAGTATTCCAGGTGGGGTGTGAACAAAGCAGGACAGAGTGGTACCATCACTTCCCTTGACCTAGATGCTGTATTCCTCTTGATGCAGCTCAGAATTGTATTGGCCTTTTTAGCTGTCACATCAGTTTACTTATCCTTTAAAAGCCATATTGTTTGAGCAGTTTGGTCTAACTCAGCTACCTTAAGAAATTATTATTGTCTTAATGGAATAGTTTGTTTGTTTGTTCTAAAACTTTTTTTTTGTTACAATCATTTGTTTATTATAATCATTTTGGTTTTTTTGTTATAATCGTTTGTATTTTAAATGTACTTTGTCTTTAATCTGTGCTGTGAGCCGTCCAGTCCTGGGCTCCATCTTGTGAGAAAAGTGGTACAGATTTTTTTGAAATAAATATGTATCTGCTGGATTTTTTTTTTCCCAAGGAGGTGGGATGGGCAAAGCTGCCCACTGGTGTGTGAAGATAAATCGGGCTCCTGGCACGTGCTGCTCCAACAGACCTGTGCGTTTCCCATGTGTTTCGCACGTGTGTTCTGTTCCCCTTAGCCGTGCATTCCATGACATTTTAAAAAGTCTATGCTGTGTAGAAGCGAAATCGCCCAAATTTGTCTATTGACAGTGTTAATGCAGAACAAAGCATGGTGAACTCCAGCAAACTTTATTTACTGTAATAAAAAAGAGTGAAGTGGGTGAGAATCAGATGATCAGATTCTCTTAATATAGATAGGTACTAGATAAATAGATAGATCAGTTTGTTGAATGATGCCCTTTTCAGTGAATAGCAAATGATATAAGTAAAAATACTTCACTACAATTAACAATAAAAACACTGTCATGACACATTTTGTTAAGGTTTCATTGAGCCAAAATAAAAAGATGTTGTCCAGATAACTAGGCACTCCTTTCTACCTGTTTCCACCTCCTTTTCCCTTGTGTTGGCAGCCTTGGGTACAGAGAGAGCAACCCTCTGGGACACGAGGGAGAGAACCACTCAAAAAGAATGTGAGTTTCTTTAGTCACAGTTTCTTGTGGGGCCGAGATGGTCTCCCTGCAGCCTAAATATAAATGGCACTTGAGTAGATAATATACCCAGTCCCCTACTACTTGGGCACTGCATATAAACATATAAGAACGTATTCAGTAGATTTTGGTGTCATTGTTCTTAAAATAAAATATTGAAAGCTTTATATGACCAGTAGTAGTAGTAATAGTAGTAGTAGTAATAAATTTTTATTTGTTACTGCCTCTCCTCAAGGCTCGAGGCGGGGTACAACAGGTTAAAATACAGTTAAAACACATTATGATTAAAATGCACTAAAAACAAAAAATCATTCAAATACAAATATACCATAATTAAAATTATAATTAAAAATACATCATAATTAAAAATAGACTGGGTAGGCCTGCTGAAAAAGGTAAGTCTTTAGCAGTTTTTTTAAATTCAGACAGCATATTTTGCTGTCGAATCTCTTCTGGCAGGTCATTCCACAGTAAAGGGGCGGCCAATGAGAAATTGCAGGCGAAGGGTACCCATGTTCTAGAACAGGGCTGTGCAGCTGCCTTGGAGAAGTCTGGGCTTCAGTTTTTGGCCATGGGATCCCCTTATAGATGCCTTTGTTGTGCACAGAGATGCAAAGGAAGAGATGTTGCATCACTTCTGGCTGGCATTTGGGGCTGGTTTTTCTGCCTGGTTCCCCTTTTGGGGTCTCTTGTTGCGTTGGAGGGTGTGGGGGTTCTAGGGTGTGATGGGGGTTGCCATGGGGCTGTTTTGCTAGGAAAAAAATGGGATGTTTGCCAAAAAAAAACCTAAACAAAAAAAGAAGACACTGATCCACTCTCTTAATGGCAAAATAGCTAAGTGTGTGTGTGTTTTTAATTTTAAAGGATCCACCCTCCGGAACATTTCAAGCAGAAGTATGCCGTGAATGAAGTTCGTTACACTGATGAAGTGAGTTTCCCACCTTTGCTTAAACTTCTTGGAGGTTAGTCTATAAAGTGACCTGTACAGCTCCAACAAGGATATCTGAAGGACTGTCTAACACATGATTCCTGTCCCTGTTTTAAAAGGTACATCTGGCAAATGGTTAGGTTTAGCTTGGAGAAGACTGAGAGGTGACATCCACAAATATCTGAAGAGATATCAGACAATGGAAGCAAACTTATTTTCTACAGCTCCAGAGATTACAACGTGAACTTATGGATTCAAATTACGAGAAAAGAAATTCCACCTAAACATTACAAAGAGCTTCTGGACAGCAAGAACTATTTGACGGTGGAGTAGACCGCTGTTGAAGGTGATGAATTCTCCTTCTGTGAATATCTTTAAATGGCGGTCAGATGGCCATCTCTCGTAGGAGGGGGCTGTAGTTGTAGTTGGCCATCTCTCATGGCAGGGGGTTGTACCACCTGGCCCCTTGCGTCCCTCCCAGCACCAGGTCCAGGAAGGCTCCATGACGTATTTTGATGCATTTGGACCAGAGAGTTTGCTAGTCCCAAGCAGACCACTGGGGAAGATTAAGAACTGGGGTGAGGCAGTCCCAAAGCAGCTGCAGTGAGCGCCAAACTTCAGTGTGGATTGGGGCTTTCCTAGCAACCCAGTGTAAAAAAGGCTGTGGTGGTCTCTAGAGAGCAAATGGGGAGGAGGGAGGAAGGCACACTTCTTGCTGTTGGAATGGGGTTGATGTCCATCTCTGGTTGTGATCCCAACCACTCTGCTAGGTGCCCCTATTAGAATTTTCCCACTGCCCTTCCCTTTTCCTCTGCCAGCATCCTTGCTGCCTTGCCTTTGAGTGTTTTCTCCCTTGCCAAAAAGGATGGAAGGTTTTCAGGGTGGCAAGGGAGGTTGGCAGATGAGGAAGGTAATGCCAACCTCTTTGAAACATGGAACAACTCCTTTATCTCAGAACACTTCTTTTGAAACCCTGGGGTTTATCTTTTTTTAAAAGCTTGGAACTGGGAGTTCAGTGTGATTTTGGAGATGAATTTACTTGTGGAAATTGTGTTGTGCTAGTCTGTTCAGTTCTTTCCTGTGTGGTTATGAAGGAGGCACACGCCACTTGACATATCTGGATTGTGATCATGGTTTCTTGTTATCAGGCTTTGCGCGTCGGCTCCCGAAGTGCTAGTTAAGGGCTCCTTATCTCTAAGTGTGGATGACAAGCATTTCTGAGGCAGAAATCCGTGCTTGGGTGCTTAATATCACATGTATTGACAAAATTGTCAAGAACAACATCACGAAATGCGAGGCGTAGTTGTTTTCTGAGCTTAAAAGTGTTCTACTGGGTGAGGGGAGCTGGAAGTGAAAGAAAGATAAGCTAGCTTTGTCCTTTGGAAACACATCACGGGATGCTCCCGTGGTTGGAAAATATGTCCTATATGGTCAGGATATTGTTCGTTTTTTACCCCTCTGGATTGTTTTATTTTTTTTTAAACTGCATTAAATCGTGTGGTTATTGATCCCTGGCTTGAGAATTTTGTCTTCATAGCTGAGCTTGTTTCAAGATTAAGGGAAACTTAGTCAATTATTTGCCTTGAGTTTTAGCTGGATAATTGATTAATTTTGTACGTGGACGAAAAATGCATCTGAAGCTTTCTTTTTTTGAAAAAAAAATCCCTCTTTTTATTACAGTAAGCATCTTCTTTGAGGCATTCCCCTCATAGAGAAGAGGGATGGTTCTGTTGATCCGAAGGTTTTACATTGTCACTCAGCTCTTATAACCAAGAGATTCTTCTTAATATTTAGGTGAAATCTCTTGTTCTTTGAACCCATTCCCCGATATTTTGTGTCAGAAGGCCACCACCACTTCTGCCATGTTAGCCATGGCCAGTTTAGCTATGCTGTAGCCATATTGATGTGTCCATCTCAATGGTTGAGCAAAGGGAGAGGGGGAGCCTGGTTGGCCCGAGGGAACAAAAGTCATTCTAACCAGTGGTCCTGTCTCGTGTGTGGGAATGGAATGTAATCTGGAAGGAGTTGGGAGAGGTGTAAGGGGTTCTTAAAATTGAAACCTGTATTGTATTCTCAGTTCTGGCAAGGACATTGTCTGTGTGGGGAACCTAATCTTTAATGTAGTCTTTCTGGATCTATCTATGAAGAGTGATTATCAAGTTAGGTTAAGACAAGACATTACACTAGTTCTAGTTCTAGTTTCTGGATCAGGAGGAACCAAGGTCATCCCATCTTCCTACATGACATCTTTTCAGGTATTTAAAGGTGGTCCTCTCCATCTTCTCTTCTCCAAGCTAAACCTGCTAAGCTCCCTAAGTCATTTCTCCCAAGGCTTGGTTTCCAGACCTTTGACCATCTTGGTCACCTTCCTCTAGACATGTTCCACCTTGTTGATGTCCTTCTTGAACTGTGGTGCCCAAAACTGGAGACAGCATTCCAAGAAAAGTCTGACCAAAGCAGAATAAAGAGGCACTGTGACTTCTCTTGATCTGGATGCTGTAGTTCCTGATAGATGATCATCCAGTGTCTATCAAGGACCCTCAGTAAGGAGTCACTAACCTCTGGGGCAGTCTGTTCCACTGCCAAAGTTCTCCCTAATGTTTAGATGGAATCTCTTGTCTCTTGAATCTACTGGTTTGTGTTCTAGTCTCTGGAGCAGCAGAAAACAATCTGATCCAATCTTCTACATCTCATTCCTTCAGACATTTAAAGCTGACTATCGTATCTCAGCCTTCTCTTCTCCAAGCTAAAGATACAATTCATAAAGATTTCTGTGGTGCAAAGAAGAAAAGAGAAAGACTTTTCTTTAATTCTAGCAAGACTTTTTGAAGTGATGGTTTTAAAGAAAAGGGTTTTTAAGAAGCTGCCATTTTGTTTTAAACTGTTCTTTTGTTTGCTTCCTATCCTTTGTAAATGTATGTTTTTAAATTGTTTCAATATTTTTAATAGTTTAATTCTATTTTAATGTTGACCTTCTGTATGTTTTTAATTATATTGTACTTATACATAGGCAGTCTTTCCCCAGTTTTGGGGAAGAGGCAGGTATAAATAAATATGGCGATGGTGACAGTAATAATTAAGTACAGAAGTGGACACGTAGAGAATTTTCATGTCTCCTCTTGTAGCCAGCAGGGATGGTTAATGACAACTGTGATTATCTTCTTCTTTTTCCTTAGATCTCCAGTGTGTTGGCTTCAAAGAACCCTTCTGTTCTTCTTACTCTAGTAAGTGGCTTGTTGCAGTTTTACCTGATAATGTTCTTTGATCTACCCAGTGGGTTACTAAATGCTGTATCTTTCTTTTTGTAAAGATCAGTAGTATTGGGAGTTGTGGTGGTTTGCAAAGAAAAGTACTGCCTTTTTGTATCAGTGGTATTGGTTGTTATTTATAAAAGGCTTAATTTTTCTCCTGACACAGAGGGAGCAATACAACCGTGCAGCTGGTGATGCCTTTTTTGTTTAACGCAGAAAAAATGTGTTCCATAGTTCAGAGTTATTTATTATTTACCCTTCCCTTTCCAGCGTGGAGTTAATACCGATAGTGGAAGCGTGACCAGGGAAGCGTCATTTGAAGGAATCAGCCAGTAAGTTCTCTTTTGGATTTGTATGTTTGTGTACATAGGGCGTTTTAGCCAGTTCCATAAATGATAAAGTGGCCTTTCTCGCAGTCTCACCACCATCTCAAGCAGAGCTGTTGGAATGCAGGAGAAAACCTTCTCAGTGGTTGCCCCAGACTCTGAAATTCCCTTCCCAGGGAGGCCAGAATAGCCACCTCCTTGTTGTCCTTCTGCCGGCAGGCTAAAACATTTTTATTAGGACAGACCTTTAAAACAAAGTTTTTAAAGAATAGGCTATGAGGGGGGAGATTGTTGTATTGTTTTTAAGAGTTTTTAAATCTTTTACAATTGCATTTTACTGAGGTATAATTTTTTTAAATACTGTGAATAGATTAATTCAATTTTGATGTCCAGTTTGCATATATTTCAAATTGTTCTTTAAAATTTAGGGCCACTTTGAATCCCAATTTTGGAGAAAAAACAGGATATAAATAAATAAATAAATAAATAAATAAATATAATAATAATAATAATAATAATAATAATAATAATAATAATAATAATATGGTTCTATGAGATGTACCTGCAAGGATGTTAGGAAGAAGAGAAGGAGCTTCTTATAAGATCTCAAAAGACAGGCGGGCTCATATGGAAGAGTGTTGTTGTTCAGACAGCACAGAGCCAAACCATATAGGACTCTGTAGGATACAACCAGCACTTTGAAAACAGACCAGCAGAGTGAAGCTATCGCAGCCAAGGTGTTGCATGCTCCCTGTGGCTTTGCTTCTTGGAGTGTTAAGAGTGCATGTGAGGACACTCCTGGAAGGTCCCACTACTCTGCTTGGCTGCTGTTTTATTTATTTTTCCCCCCAGCATCCCCTGTTCTGGAGAAAATAGTAGGGTTGTCTATTTTCATACGGCGGCTGTCACACGCCCTTCACACCCATGTGCCTCGGAATTGTGTGGTTGTGGTTTTTGGATCGGGTTGGAGGACAAACTTCTTGGGAAGGTTGTTGAGTCAGCTTGCTCTCCAAAAGGTTTGCAGATGTTCCTTTGTGCTCTTAACCGCAGGGCACAGAATGGTCTTCCCCCGCTGCTTTTTGACAGCTGTGGATCATTTTATGCGTGCTTCTCGTCAGCAGGAAGGACACCTGCTGGTCCTCAGGCAGCTTGCCGCTTCTCGTGTGTCTGAACTCTTCAGCCTCTGGTTACGGCGCTTCTTCTCCCTTCTCTTTTCAGCATCTTGGCATTGTCTCCTCAACTGACTGCCAGTTGTGTAATGTCTTGGACCATACTGGACAGAGCTGACATGGAGTTCTTGCAACTAATTAAGCTGCAAGGGAAAAAAGGCTTAAGATCTGCCCTTGACTCCTGTAGCTAGATGAAGTCCTGCTGCTTTTGCAAAGCAACGGCTCCACGGTCTTTCCTTCTGTAATAAGAAAAAAGTAAATAGATTCAGCAGCGAGCATTTTAAAAAATCAGGAGTCCTTTTCCTCCTGTTTTTCTTTGCTGTTTTCTGGGACTGCCCAGTCCTGGGGTTGGAGTGCAAGACCCTCACAGAAGTGGAAAAATTGTAAATGTCAAAGTATGTGTGCGTGTTTGTGAGAAGGGAGTTAAGATATGGTGCAGGGAGCAGGTACCAAAGGTCCAAAGCAGGTCAGGGAAAGGAGAGGGAGAGGGGGTGCGTCAGCCTGGTGGCCTTATAATTCCGCTCTGTTGCCCACCTCCTTCCGTGGGTGCTGGGGGCGTCAGGTTTGTGGTGCTGAGAAATCAGGCTGTGACCCATCCTTAGCTGGCAGCTGGTGGAGGAGGAGGGCCAGAGGTGGGTTTTTAAAGGGCTGTGCAGCCCTTACTGAACCTGCATGAGCAGCAAAACAGAGACAAGAAGGGGCAGCCTGCCTCACCAGCTACCCCCCAGGGCATTTAAAAAGTATGGTTCTGGTCACCGTAAGTGGAGGCTAGCGAAAGAACAATATATTTCTGGATGCATTTTGGAGGAAGCTTTCGTAGGGTCTCCGGGAGATTCACAGTGTTTTTGTTTACTAATGCAAAGTTTGCCTGACCTGGTTGTTTCATTTCAGTTGGAGACAATGTTAGTTTTGATTAAAAAGTTTGCTGAAACGTGTTGCTACTTCTTTGTTTCTTCTTATTGCTGTCTCTGGTACCAAATTGTCTGCTAAAGAGGCAATGCCTTGCAAATACCTCTCCTTTGTTTAGCGAGGTAGACTTGTATACGGGATTCTGTGTTACCCTTTTTCTGCAGAAATTTCAGACAGTCTGGTTCTTGCAGATGCAATCCTTAGAGAATCTGGGGGAAATTCACTGATATAAGCTTTGTCATCCCTGCCCACTTCCTGCTCCTTTTTGAGGAGCAAGCTTTAGAGAGCAACGTGGTGTCTTTTTCCGCTTGTTCTGCCGGAAATGTCATACTGGACAGCTGCAGAAAATGCATGCGTCGCATTCCATGTATCCCCCTAAACAAGGCAAGCAAGATCTCTCCCATTCCTTTTTTTCTCTTCCGCTCCTTCTCGTCTTCCATCGCTGCCCTGTTCTGAAGTTTCTCACAACAGCCTGACTTCGTTCTCTGCTTCGCAGTTGGTCACACTCTCTGTCTCCTGTCGAAATCTGTCTCTTGTTGGGCTAATTGCTAGGATGCCTGTCTTTGCTTGTTCAACTTGTTGAGGATCTTCTGGATCACTGGACAGATTTTTCATTCTTTCCCTGTGACAGTAAGTAGTGATCCGCCTATATGCTTACCTATATACGCTGGGTTGGATATTCCAAATGTCCAGCAAATGTCCTCCAGCAGGATAGGAGGTAGTTGCCAGCATTGTGGACATGCAGCAGGATATCTGGAGAGTGAGAGGGTGCAAGGTTCTTGCTCTGAACTGACTTGGAAGTTTGTTCACACTGCACAGTTAAAACAGTTCAATACCACTTCAGCTCCTAGGGAATTTGTGGCTTGCTCAGTTGCTTAGAATTCTCTGCCAGACAGCTCCAGATGACACTCCTGAACTGTAGCAGATACCACATTAACTAGACATGTACCACCATCCTATGGAATCCTGGGATTTCTAGTTTAGTGAGGTGCTTAGAATTCTGTAGTCCATGCCTCTGAACTGCAGCATTTAATCAATTAGCTAATTTATTTAATTTATTTAGATCAACTAATTAATTTGATCAATTAATTTGATGGATTTTATTTATTTCATTTTTATGCTTCCTTTCTCCCAAGCATCTCTCAGAGACAGTCAAGTAAAAACCCTCCACGTTCAGATGTAAAAACAGTTAAAATCACCACGTAAAGCAGTATAAAATAATTTTTAAAGAAACATACAAGACTAGACACCAATTTAACAGCTGTTGCAACTTCCTGTGGAATCCTTCGATTTCTGCAGCAATGCCATTCTCTGGCAGAGAGTTGTAAGTCCCTCCTCTAACTACAGATCCCAGGATTCCACAGAATGGCCCCATAGTATTTAAAGTACTACTCTAACTGTTGAGTTTGGACACAGCCTTGGTTGTGGGTGGTCTGCGCCTGCGTCCATCTCCTTGCCGGGCATGTTTCCCAGAGTCAGCATGCAGCTCCATGTGTCCCTCATACAGTGCTTGCTGGCAAGTCATGAAAGGGAGTTGAGTTCTGCCTGTCTTTGCAAAGCAGCAACTGTGGGGGAGATTAGATTTCTATCCACTGCTGGAAAATGTTTCAGACTTCGTTATAAAATTAAAAAAAATTAAAATAATAGTAATTCTTATTATTACTTCTTCCATCTGAGCTACGATAGATAGTTTGAGCCTATCCACAGTCCCAGATGTGAGTGTTGTCTTAGCAACATCGCTGTTTATACACAGGCATGTGCAGCTGCATGTTTCTAACTCCTGTATTAGATAATACACCAATGGCCCTTTCATGTTACACCTATTACAGCACTTTGATACCACTTTGCCATGGCACCCTCCCTAGAAATCCTGGGATTTGTAGTTTAAAGATGGGTACATAGAATTCTCAGCCAGAGAGCTCCTCCCATGCCTTACCAAACTACAGACCCTCGGATTCCATAGGACGCAGCAGTGTCATTAAAGTGGGATGATAGTGCTCTAAGTGTATAGTGTGAAAAGCCCCGGCGTTTGGCATCTTCGTCCTCAACTGTGTGAGTTGTGGAGCTTAACAGGTCAACACTTCCAACTGCCATTCTCTCAAAAGCTTTTCTTTTCCCCGTTTGATTTTGTTCAGCCTGCCCTGACATCCCAGCACTGCCAAAGTGTTCCAGCTTTTGTTGCCTGCGCTTTAAAACTCTCCTGTTCTCCTGGTTGGGCTCCTCTCTCCACGAACGCTAAAAACCTTCCGTTCTCTGTCTTGATCTTGATTCCAGAATCACATCCGTGCACAGCTCACTTGCCTGTATCTTCTGCTTTCCTTCATCAGTCATTAAGACCGTGGTGGGATGCTTTGAGTTGAAACTGAATCCAGGCTTTTGTTCACTGAACTTTATAGTTTCAGCGTGCCGTTTGCTCCCATTGATGCTTAACTAGCTTTGGCATCCTCATTTGTTGCTTTTGTACTGAACCGTACATCTTTCTTTTTCCCCCTGTTTTTTTGGCAAGGAGATAATGGTCTTAAAATCTTCCTATTGGAAAAAAGTGTTTCCTTTGTGTTCAAAGCAAGCAAATCTCATTAGCCGCGCACCTTCCGCTTTCCACCCTGCTTCAGTTCTGCTCAGAGTCTGAATTGTGCAGTTGACTTCATTGTGAGCGGTTGAGATGAATGCCGGCTTAACCGAACAGTTCACAGCAGAGGTGCTGGAGAAACAGAGCTGGGAAAAAAGAAAAATCTGATTTGCTTCTAGAAATGCAATGCCAGTTCCTAAGACCTTTGAAATATCTCCTGTGATGGAAGCAGGCTGCGATTTCTTATGAATTAAATGCATTTTGCCAGCTCCTTTTTTGGGAAAGAAAGCCTAGAATTTTGATCGCTGCATACCACAAACTGAGCTGGCTTGTTATATTTCCTAGAGGACAAGGAAAGCCACCAGCTCCCTTGAAGATGTTGGTTCACATAGAATACCTGTGTGTCTCTTACTTTGTGTGTTAACAATTGAATATGTTTTCATTTTAACAGAGACAGTAAAGTCTCACATGGGTTTACTCGCTGCTTTTGCTTCAACCTGCATTCCCCTCTTCTTTTAATCCAGGGTGGGCAAAGAGTGGTCCACGGTGGCGCATCCAGGCCTCCTTGACCATTCAGGACCTCGGAGGGAATCTGGGTGCCCAGAGAAGGGGCAGCATATACCCCTAGAAGCCTCGGAGGTGTACAGGTTGCCATTTAGTTGTAATCCTCCCAACACCCAGACCTGAAGAGGTCCTTGGGTTGCTGTACAGATTTGCAGTAGCTCTGCTTTTGGAGGAAATACTCTTTGAGTTGCTGACAAGGAGATCTTCTAGAGCTATTGGTTAATTTTTTATTTTTCTCTCTCTCACACACTTTTTGCAGGTTTACTGTAAACAACACAATTCTTCATCCAGAGATTGCTGAATGGTATGTGACCTTTTCGCTCTTTATTTTTTTCTCAGTTTTGTTCCAACCTCTTCATCTCGCTGTGTCTGAATGAGAACCTAGTTGGCTTGGGCACCTTTATTTTTAAAACAGCAGCGTGACTATGCAGAAGTCCCTGTAGACAAGGCCCAAACGTTGCAAGGCCCTTGGGGCAGGGTATACCCATTGCATAAGGGTCCCTTGTATTATTCCTAAGCACCACAATTCAAGAAGGATATGGACGAGCTGGAATGTGTCTAGAGGAGAGCAACCAAAATGGTCAACGGTCTGGAAATCATGGAGTCCTGTGAGGAGCAGCTTAGGGAGCTGAGTATGTTCAGACTGGAGAAGAGAAGGTTAAGAGGGGACATGATAGCCATGTTTAAATATTTGAAAGGATGTCATATTGAAGATGGAGCAAGCTTGTTTTATCCTGGACCCAGCATTAACCTCTGGTTGCAGGCAGATAGAAATGTCTACTCTCAACTGATTTTAGAAACAAAACTCTGTCATTCTTGGCTAGTTTTGGAATGGGAGATTTCTCCAGGAGGGAGTCTCAAGATTTTCCAGATAAGGCTAGGAAATGCATCCTACCTGAAACAATTAACCCTTCCTACCTGGTGTATACAGCCAAGTTTCCCTCCACTTCTTGCAGAAGCTGGCTAGAAGTCAATCCATCTCCTGCCTCTTCCAGCCCCCAAAAGAAATGGGTTAAAGAGGGTCATGTGTGCCCCTTTAAGTAGGTCTGAAAGTGCTCTATAAGTGAGGGGGGTATACAAAAAGTCACAGATAGGAAAAGAAGGCTTCTTGTTTCAGACATTTTCTATGTCTCTGGATCTTACCTTTTGTGTTGCTTGTCAGTCCTTGCTGAGCCTGGCCTCCAGGTCATCCTGGCTATTTAAGGCAAGCTTTGGTCTTTCCTTTTCTAAATCCCCCTTCCAGCGAACTTTGAAAACTGTGTTCTGAGGTCAAACACCTTGCGGCTCCTTCCTTTTTGATCTGCTCGTCTGGGGAGGGGGAAATGTGCACCTCTCTGCCTTTACCTTTCTCTTTGGCATGCTTGGGAAGGCACGGCAAAGTTGAGTTTCTTGTTTTTTGGAGTGCTCAGAATATCAAAAGCTTGGGACCATAAGAAGTTGCCGTGTACTGGATCAGAACATTGGTCCTTCTAGCCCTGTAGTATCTATACTGATAAGGAGTAGTTTCTAGAGTCATAGAATTGAAATGCATCCCAGAAGCCATCTAGGTCAACCCCCAAGAGGGCAGGAGGGCACAGCTTAAACCATCCTTCAGGTGATTGTCGCCCAACCTCTGTTTAGTAAGAATCACAGAGCTGTCGAGTTGGAAGGAGGGAGTCCAAAGGTTTCTTAGTCCAACCCCTTGTTCTGGTGCAGGAAATCCACAGCCAAAGTATCCCGGACAGATGGCCATCCAACCTTTGCTTAAAAGGCTCCAACAAAGGCATTCCTGACCTTGAAGAGGAATCTGTTTCACTATTGAACAATTCAGATAATCATATCATCTCTTTTCCACAAATTTACTGGAAGATCTTCTGGTCATTGGGAATTCTGAAGGCCCCTAGAAACTACAAATCCCAGGATCCCATAGGATGGAACCACGGTGGTCAAAATGGTTTTGAAGCGCTTTAATTGTATTGTGAAGGAGTGGTCATAGTGTGACTTATGAGCCACGTAGTCCCTGGTCACTGCTGTTGTGGCTCCTGAAATCTCCACCCCAGATCCCTTGATTCTTTTACAACATTGGTGTGATTTGGGGGATGTTTTGCTCCCGAATCAAACAGAAGGACACCCAAATGCATTAAATCACACAAAAATACTCCCAGAAGAACCCTAGAACCTGTACAACACTCAGATGCCTCCATTTTCCTTTGTAGTCCTGCTCCCAGTAATAACGGGAATTGACACGATGTCATGATGCCTTTTTGAAAATAATTTTATTAAGATTTTTTTAATGCGTTAAGAATTACAGAGATGGGGGGGAAGAAAAGATAGAAAACTGGAAGGCAATAAAATAAAAATTAAGAACTGTGGAACAAAAATAAAGAAAAAGAGAATTAAAAAGGAAGAGAACAAAAGCGACTTCCGATCTTCCTTTCAGTGGTTTTACGTGTCTGCGTATGCGTTTATAACACAATGTCACTTCCCATCAAAATTTTTATGGAGGAAAATTGAGATATTTGGGCTTGCTGGGAGGAGCTGAGGTCTGTGGGGTGTTTGGGGTAGAACTGGGTTCCTGCCTCCCACCCCCAAGTTACCTACCCCAGTGGAAGGGCCCCTGGATAGCATCGCCAGCCTGTTTTGGGCCAGACTCTTTCCCCACCCACCAAACTGAGACGTGTCAAGTGGATCTACCAGGGCCTGACCCTGAGACCTTCTCTCTGGAGGGGGGTGTGTGTGTTCTGTCGGTTGGATGGAAAAACCTTCTGTATCCCCTTCTTTGACATCCCAAGGGAGAAGAAAAAAACCATAAAATGCCACTGAAATAAACTCGAGCTAATTTGCTGTAAAATTCATTAGTGTTAGTCGTTGTGTAGGTACAAATACAAATACATCCGTTATAATTAACACCACTGCAATGACGATCCAAAGAAGTATTAATTGAATGTCTGGCAGAATGGGTAATGTTATATAAATGTCAGACTATTATTGCCTCCTTTTGGGATTCATTTTAAAAGCATTAATTCTAATGCATTCTGGTGGCAAATTTATGGATGTTCCCTTTAATTACACTTGAATGTCAGCGGAGTCTGGCATTAGCTGAAGTGCACCTAGAGAAACCGAGTCTTAAAGTACCACGCAATGGGTGATATTTTATAATGCCTGCTTCTCCGCCCCCACCTCCAATAATGTGGTTATTGCTGCAATTTTCCAATGTTGGAGTACAATACCCTCGTTGTTGAAAATGGAGGTGCTATGAGCCAATTTTATGACGACTGCGGTGGAGATGTGAGCAGACCTTGTAGGGCTCAGGAAGGGAGAAAACACCATTTCCTCCTCCCATTTTTTTTTCCAAAGTCTTTTTTTAACCATAAATTTTGGGGAGAAATGGATTATGGAATGCCCTTTTTTAGAATGAAGCATGAAATATTTAAGACAAGCTGTTCCTATATTTATTCAGCTCCACTCATTTCCAAAAAAAGCATGTCAGAAGAAGGCTCTTACGTAAAATAGTTCAATATCAGGACCTTACCATTCCTTTTCTCCGTTCTTTTTATGGGAATGAGGGACTTATGTCTGCTTGACACTTTGAAGAATTGGCAGAGAGAATTATTTGTTTGTTTGTTTAATGTATACCCTCCTGAGGTAGGATCCGTAATTACATTAAAAGAATTTTCTCTGTTGTACTAGCGAGTATGCTGCTTCTGTTTTTGTTGTTACCTTGCCAGTGCCTCAAGAATGAACTGGCACAAGCAAAAAGATTTCTTGCAGATCACAGCCTTGTAATCCGTTTGTAATTTTTTTTAAAAAAGGGAACTTCAGTTTGTAATTCTCTTCTGTGAGAAAACACTTTATTTTTAATTTTTTTTTAATATATGAAACAGGATACTTTGATACCAATTCAAGTTATATACACAGTGCATTTTATGTTCCTAAAAAGTAACAGAAAGTAACAGAGTGAGTTTCAGTCTGTAAAAGGGGCTAATACTGCATTTTTTTTTTTAAAAAAAAAAAGAGATATGAAAATGTATATTCCTCTCCTACCCCATGTTTTTCCCCTGTGGTTTCAAAATTGTCACAAATTTTACGCCTCTAGATCAAAGGAGGCACTGGATGTGATGAAAGACATGTGGCTGTTTCCTAGTGGAATTGTGCATTTATTTCCTCCTCTTTTTCACTGTATTGCAGGTGGGATTACAAGGATGAAAACTGGAAGGGGCTTCTGTAGGTTTAACTGTTGTGCAGAAAAGGGAATTTCAACAGGCGTTGCACAAGCAGGTAACAAGCAACACCTGTTGCAATTCGCTCTCCCAACACACTATTCAAGGCACAAGATCCCTCTCCAGTTTTCCAGCTGGCAACACTACCAGGGTGGGCAAATTGCAAAGGCTAGGAGGTTGCATTGCCCCCCTTGGGGGGGGGGGCTGCTCCCCACCAACCCACCCCTTATGCTGGAAAACAAGCATTTCTCAATTTTCCCCGTATTAGAGTGATGGGAGGAGTGCAATTTTTGTTGCATTTTGTACCTTTCCTGGTTTGTTTTAGGCTCAGCAGAGGGCTTTGTGTGATCAGAAGGTCAGTCTCTGGGTTAATTCCTGTTGCAAATATACAGACGTTCTGTCCCCCATGTCCATGTTGTGGTGGTGCCCGTGAGGCCTTTGAAAATTCCGTGTGTTGATACAGCAGCTTTCCCTAACCAGGTATGTTGACCTGCACCTCATATCATTCCCACCTGGCTGGGGGGGGTGATGGGATGTGTAGTCCCAAGACATCTGGATGGCAGTAGGCTGGGAAAAGCTATGCCGTGCAATGGATAATGGAATTCTGCGGCTCTCCAGATGTTGTTAGACTCCAGCTCCCATCATCCCTCTCCTTGAGTTGTGGCTGATGGGGATTGCAGTCTAGCAACACTTGGCAGTCCTCATGCTGCCCATCCTTGTGCTCTGAAATGCTTCCATGAGTTGTGCCTGAAGATTAAATGGAGATTTTTTTTTAAAAAAAAAGCGTGCCTCAGCTATGAGAAATCCTGTGATGTGTTGCCGTAGTATTACCTCATTAGGAAGAACAGTTCAGGCTCAAGTTGGCCCTCTTTTAAGTCCTTGAGAATTAATGAGACCCGATTGCTGACAGGAGAAAAGTTGATCCTTTCAGAGAACAGATGACTGGAAGCAGGTGCTTCAAACGCATTCCGGTATTCGGTGCGAAATAGATGAGCACCCTCCCACCAGAAGCGATTTAATTATCCGGCTACCCAAATGGCAGATGGTCCAGAACAGTGGTGGGGGAAAGGTGGGCTATGAGCCACACGCAGCCCCCAGCCCCTTTTTGAAACACCCCGGAACCTCCAATACATGTTGAACATCCTTTATTTGAAATGCCCACAAGCGTTCTGTCTTTCAAACTTTTTTGGATTTTACAGTACTGTTTTGGAATAGCCTCGCATGTTGTTCATTTGCTGCTTGTGTTGCATATGAGACGCAAGGCTGGAGAAGGACTGAGGATCTGTGAAATGGCGGGTATCCAGGCGTAGTGCTCGGCACAAATCCGTGCCTCCCGCTATTTCGCAGATCCTCAGTCTCTATCTTTTTGCCACCAGCTGATTGCTTCTGTTTTCGACAGCGGTGGGGCTCCTGCTTTTTCGTCTCTCGGATCCTCAGTCTCTCTCTTTTTGTTGGCAGCTGCATGCAGAGAGACTGAGGATCCGAGAGACGAAAAAGCAGGAGCCCCACAGCCGCCGCCTCGAAGGTGAAAGCAAAAAGTTTCAGTTTGTAGAGGTTTTTGGATTTCCAGATAAGGGAGCCTGCATTTTGTTTTTTTAAAAAGGAAAAATTGCCCCCAGATGTCCACAGGGAGACATGAGGGCGATTTCAGAATGTTTGGGGGACTTCCAAGCCCCAGGAGAGACCTTTTTTTAAAAGCGGGAAGTGACTTCTAGGCCATCTCCTGAGCCTAAAACAGTCCAAGGGAGCCAAAGATACAGTGACTTTCTTCCCATGACCTCTTACAGGCACTGTGGGGCATTTTGGGGCACATTATTTTTTGCTGAAAAGGATGTTTGGGAGCATGAGGCTTCCTGGTCCCTTGTAGGACCCCCAACCCCTGGCATTGACGCATCCCTGACCCAGAACATATAGTTGGACCATGGAGTGGCATAGTTTCCACTCACCAGGCAGTTTTTTATTGCTGTATCTGCATATGGGACGTGGGGCTCACCCATCTCTGAAATGCTGTTGCTTTTGTCGGTTTCTCACTTTAGCTGCAACCCATTTCTTTGGCAATGTTAAAACACAAAACTCGTCAAAAATCGTTCCCTTCTTTCTCTCTCCATGAGATGTGTCTCCTTCTGGAGTTTGTAATCATTCCTTCTTGGCTGCAGAGAGTCGTTCCATGAAACTCACATCCTTGTACTTGCAAGCCTGGGGTTTCGACTGCTTTATTTCTGGGGGGTATGGGAAATAACTCCATTAACGGGCGTCCCTGCCTTCGCCTGCCTTTAGTGGCACCCGGTGTACTCCTGTGTGCCTTCGAGTGGTCACAGTAATGACTCTCTCCTGACATAAATCATTTTGTCCAAGTAGAAATATAATCACGGCAAGCAGATGGCAAGCAGGATAGATGGCGTCCCTGTTGAAATCTCAGTATTCATCGAAAAAAATGGTTCTGTCGTCAGGCGGGCAGAGCTGTGCTTCTCTGCCAGTTCTCTGCCTTTGTAATTGCAGAAAAACTGAAATGTTGGGATAAAGAAGAACTCTAAAGATTTCTGAATTTGGGAGGAAGGTTGGAAGTCAGTGCTGTGAGTATTGACATGGGAGGTATTGAACCCTGACCAAGACGAGGAGAGAAGGAGAATTCTTGGCTGCAGCTAAAGAGATTCAGGCAGACAAAGCCTTGGGTGGCCTCCCAGGGGCCTGATGCCACTTCCCTTTCTCTGCAATTACTTATTATGGTGTAGCGGTTGGAGTGCTAGAATGGGACTCCAGGAAACCAGGGTTCAAATCCATACTTAGCCGTGGAAACCCGGTTGGCAATCTGAGGCAATTCATTCTCTCTCAGCCTTGCAAGAGTGCAGTGGCAAACCTCTGAAGAACACTTGCCAAGGAAACCTTAATAGATGGTAGGCCAGGGCCTATTTGAAGGCATGTCACAACAAAGGAGCAGTGAAGCGACCAGTTGAGCTACAAAGGATTATTTTCGAAAGAAGTGAACCTCAAAATTTTTGAACAAATGAATTCTTGGTAAACTTAAATTCTCCAGAAGTTTGGAAAGGTTTCTCTCCACCCACCCCACTCAGCTGGCAGGTGCCTGAAGAGACTAGTGTAATTGCCAGTTATTATTTTCGGTGAGTCCGAATCTCAAAATTTCTCCAGCTAGGTCATCCCAGCAGATCACTGTCCAGCCTTTTGAAGGTGCTAAAAGAAGGAAACCCGGCCATCTCTCTAGGTGACCGGTTCCATTGGCCAGTCTCTCTTACTGTTCCTTCTGATGTTCGGTCAGAATCTACTTTCATGTAACTTCAGACCATCAGACCTGGTCCTACCCTCCGGGGCAGCAGAGAACAAGCCAGCTCCTCTTCTCTGAGGCAGCCCTTGAGGTATTTAGCGAGGATGACCCTGTCGCCCCTCAACCTTCTCTCCAAATTGAGCGTGCCCGGCTCCTTCAACCTTTCCTTGAGTCTCTTATCAGCCTGTTTGCCCTTCTCTGAACCTGCTCTAATTAACTTTAAGGGAGCTATCCAAGCTGCTCGGCCTGTTTGGGGAAGCTTAGGTTCCTGTTTCCCAGTGTTTCCCAGTGAATCCTGTTTCGCAGTGAATCCTGGAGTGGGATTCACCATCCCAAAACATGGGAGCCACCAGTTGCCTCCCAAACGGCACTTTGGGAGGGGCCACCTGTTAAGTTAATGGTTGGAGACAAGCTCTGAACTGGAGCCTTTGAGATTCACAGCCCTGTTAGCTCTTTCCCTACCTCCAGCTCTCGTCCAGTGGCATTTCTGCTTTTGATTTTTTTTGCTAAACTCTTCATCCAGGGGTTCATAAATTTAACACAGCTCTGAGCCAAAACAATGTGTTGGGATATATATTTCCCCCCCTTCTTCCTCCCTCTTTCTCTGTCTGCCACCTTTTATATGAAGCTAGCTGCAACCACCCAAAGGATTTGAGTGCTTTTGGCAAGAATTCATTTGTATTCCATTACTGTCTTTGGACTTCCAATTCAGGAACTTGAGAAATAGCTGAAAACAGCCATGTTGAGGACCTGGGACATCTTAAAAATAATGTTTTCTTCCTGCTGAGGAGTTCAGTGAAACAAAATTAAAACTCACAGGTCTTTGCAGAAACA
The DNA here is from genome assembly GCA_030412105.1 of Cyclura pinguis. Classification (NCBI taxonomy): domain Eukaryota; kingdom Metazoa; phylum Chordata; class Lepidosauria; order Squamata; family Iguanidae; genus Cyclura; species Cyclura pinguis. Next base: position 1,863,812 of record CM059607.1, read on the forward strand.
ATTGGTCCAGCAAAAAAGATAGTTCTATGGTTGTATACCTGATACAGAGAGCCATACAGAGTGGTTTTAGCACTGGACTTGAAATCTGGAGACCAGGGCCTGGATCCCCACTCAGCCATGGAAACCCACTGGGTGATGTTGGCAAGTCACACTGTCTCAGCAGAAGGCAAAGGCAAACCCCTCTGGACAACTCTTGCCACAAATGCAACAGCACACAAAAATAACCTCTGTTTTGGTTTACAGTCCCTCTCAAAATGGTAGCCAGAAGTGATGTTGTGTTGTTTCCTGCTGCCATTTTGAGAGAGACTGTGATGAAAACAGAAGGATTTGGGGATGATTGGAAATGTTGTCAGTCTTCTTTTGCATCTTTGGGGAGGCTTTAGGCGTGGCTTTTGGGTGAAACATGCACTGATTTTTATTTTAAAAATTGGGAGGAGTACTGGGGGGGCCTCCAGGAGCCACACAAGTGGAATGCAAAGTCCCCATGTGGCCTGTGGGCCTCACTTTCTCTGTCCTGGGATTTTGTGCTGCACTTGGAGCAACTAAAACCTTAGTATTTACAGTAGCTCTGCCAGTACATCTCTGTGCATCCTGCTTGGAGAAATTAAAGCCAAGCAAACATTTCATTTCCTAATGCCTGTTATTTGCTGCAATCTCGTAATAGCTTCTTCTTGCTTTTGTGACCCAGCTGCTTTGGTCTGGGTTGCCAATTAGGTTACCTGGTTATTCTTTGTGCTCTCGACTTAATCATCATGGAGCTGTAGGGGGAATTACTAACCTGATTTTCCTCTTCCCCTTTCCCTTTGAAGCCGCGTGATTAAGACGGACATGGAGTTGGAAGTCCTTCGCTACACCAATAAAATTTCCAGTGAAGCTCATAAAGAGGTAATGGATCTCTTGCAGATAATTTTCCCCCCTCTTTGTATAACAGTGGTTTTTCAGTGATCGTTCCCAGCTTCTTGAATTGCTTGGTAATAAAGAAACGGAAGAGTTGGGGATAGAAGTGCAAAGAGGAGAGAGAGATAATGTCCCTCTTAATACAACACTGTAATATGCCTTACCTTGCCCTTGAACTCGCTGTTGATGTGTAGAGAGCAGGGTGGCTTCCGTTGTGAGGCTGAAACATGCTCAGAAGACTGTCTCGCAGGGCTCAGGCTGACTTGGCAGCAGGAAAGATTGTGTCGGTGGAGCGGTGATTCTGCTTCAGTTTCTATCCTGAACGTGAAAGTTCTTCAAGGCATTAAAAGAGATGGGGTTCAGCTGCGCTTGGGATAAAGAGGAGGAGGAGGAGGAAGGGCAGACATAAATGAATCCAGACTAAACAGGTTAATATATAAGCAGTAAAACTATTTAGGCAAAATAGTGTTTCCTCAGCTTTTCCCCAGTCTGCTCTGCAGGGCTGGCAGAAATTCAGCACCCTAGACAGTTCAGTCCATAGAGGGTATTGCCTGCTTAAATGTCCAAGCTAAAGGAACACTCTCTCTATCTCTCCGCGTTTGCTTAACTGAAGTTCCTCCGTTTTGAATTCTGGACAACTTGAAAGGTTGTTCCTATTGTCTGCCCCTTCTCCAGCTTAAAATTATGCTGACATTAATTGGCAAAGTCAACTCCTGGGTGCCCAGCACTGTCTATAACAATATTTCTTATACTTCACTGCTGAGCGAATGCATGTGTGATTCAGGGTTCATTGTTGATTGCTAACCCAAAGTTACTTTATTCACAGTCATGTATCAGAACTTTGGTCCTGAGAAAGTAATGATTCTTGCACATGCGTGGAATGCTTTATGAGATCATTATCATCCTAAAGTATAAAAAAACCCTCCTTTTAACAGTAAAGGGTCCTTCTCTTTGTTCAAGTAAGAAGTGGTTTTGACTGTGTTCCTCCTGGGGGGGTGGGAGGGAGTCCCTCTGGCCAAAGTTGGGGATCTTTCCGGGCTGATTCAAGACTCACCCGCAGTTGCGCTGGCTACTCAGAGTAACCCATGATGGACCTAATCTTTTAGGCCTGGCCCCGTTTGCTTTTCTGAGGGTTCAGGGGTAGCCCTAACAAATACAGCTGTCACTTTGAAGTAGAAATAGTGGTGTAGTGGTAGTCATAATATAGCAACCGCAACACCAGGAACAACAATATAGTGTTGGATTAGGACTCCAGGAGACCAGAGTTTCGAATCCCCACAGAAAGACCCAACAGGTGACCTTAGGCTAGTTCTACTCTCTCAGCCTCAGAAGAAGGCAAGGGCAAAGCTCCTCAGCAGAAATCTTTTTAGGTGTTGCAGTTTCAGTCATGGTCTAGGACTCCTCCAGAAGACCAGGGTTTGGACCACTCTCTCTCAGCCATGGAAGGACGGGCAAGCCCACAGTTCCAAGCTAAGAGGAAGGCAATGGCAGACTTCCCCTGCAGAGGTCTTACAAGAAAACTCTGAGTCAGTTTGGGGTAGTGGTTTGCAAGCTGAACAAGGACTCTGGGAGACCAGAGTTCAAAACTCTGCTCACCCATGGAAACCCACTGGGTGACCTGACCTTTGGCGAGTCTCACCCTCTCAGCCTCAGGTGGAGACAACGACAAAGCTTCCCTGAAGAAATCTTGCCAGGAAAAGCCTAAGAAAGGGTGTCATAAGGCAGAGTCAGCTGGAAAACAGATAACAACAAAATTTGTAGTGCGAGACCTGGTAGATTTTAGCATGTAAGGAGCTGGTGCAGTATAGTGGTTTGAGTGTTGGCCTAAGAATCTGGGAGAACAGAGTTTGAATCCTCCTGCTCAGTGATATAAACCAACTGGGTGACCCTGGGCAGGTCACGTTCTCTCAGCCTCAGAGGAAGGCAGTCACCTCAAACCTCTTCTGAATAGGTCTTGCCAAGAAAACTTCAAATTAGGGTCACCTTGGGGTTCTCGTAAGTCAGAAATGGCACCCACCCAACAACAGCAAGAGCAACTACAGTAACACTAGCCAATGAATGTCACTGGCTCCTAGATTCAGATAAATGTGATCCAGATTTTTGAGGATATGTCTCATTGTTTGTGCCAACAGGTAATGAAAGCCGTCAAAGCTGGAATGAAGGAATATGAGCTGGAGAGGTAAGTGCCTTTTTGACATTGATGGCAGAACTTTGGAGAAGCATGTCTTGCTTAACATGAACTGCCACAGATAAGGCCAAATGACACTGATTTACTAGCAATTACATGAGCTCATTTCGAGGTTGTGTTGGACATATTGCTGCATTATACAGCAGGAATCTCATCAGTTTCCTTCGTGTTATTAAATGACAATTGCTTTTAGGTATGGTTTTAAAGCAATATAATTCTCTTCGTCGACTTTTATGTAATTTACAGAAACTATACCTAATAGCCATTATTATTGCTTGATAGCATCCAATAAAGCAGCTTTTATGGGTGTGAATATTACGGTTATGCCTGTTACGTACATGAGTATTTATGAGAGCCATAAAAGGCCTTGGACTATTCCATTAGATCTTGGCTGAAGCTGGAGAGCAAGCGTTACTGGTTCTCTTTATGTGTTTCAATTTCTGTTTGCTGTGGTTTTTTTTCCTTACGATAATTACAGTGGCACCATCGTGGTCTGACCCACTTTACTTTGAAGCAGATAGGTTGTGTGCCTGAATTCCTAACAACACACTTTCCGTGATGTACAGTACGATAGGGAAGCTGTCATCCAGTTAAACATATATTAGGTATTCAACAAAGTGGCGTTGGTGCTGTTGGTTAATCCAAACTGGAGTAGACCCATTGAAACAATTAGATTTACCCTATATATTTAAATATACGTAATACCCTCTTAATCAACTGTTGAGTGGTGAATAAAGGGAATACAGTAGATTCAGTGGGTTTCCTCTAGTTGGGACTAAACAGCAGGCTTCCAGCCAGTGGTCTAAATCCTGTGAGTCCTGGCCCAGGTAGACCCATTGAATCTGTTGGATTTTCCTATGTTTACCATTCAGCAGTTGATTGAGAGGGTCAACTCTGGGGTTACAACTGACCAACAGAATCCCAGCCCATAGGTTTTCACTGATGCTGATACTATAGCCTTCTGTTTGAATGAAGCAATTGTCTTGAAAAAAGAAGTGTGCATAAAGAAATTGTATTAGTGATATTGATATATAGATGTGCAAACTTGGCTGCCTCTTTCAGCACAGGTTGCATTATACTCAAACTAATACAGAGTGGTTTCGTTGTGAACTTTGTCATTCTAATAGTAGGAAAAAGACCATTATTTCTTCTTTTCTACCTTCTTGAGTTATCCTCTCAGACTCATTAGCTTTGTCAGTTTTCCTGTATAAACTATTTCCTAGCCTGTATATAAGTTCTCATTTCATTGGACGGGTTTTTTCCTCATTTTATTAACAGCAAACATGACCAAAATTAATGAGCAGTACATCTGTATGCACATCAGTAGCAATAATTTGGGGATAATTGATGATCAGTACATTTGTAGGCGCATCAGTAGCAATAATCAATAATTTGGGGATAATTGATGGTCAGTATTATAAGTATCTACATCAGTAGCAATAATTGATAATTTGGGGACAGATCATATTTAACCTTTGATTATCAGTATATCTATATCCACTGTATCCACAGCAGTAGCAATAATCAATAATTTGGGGGTAATTGCTGATCAGTATATCTGTATCCACATCAGTAGTAATAATGGATAACTTGAGGAGAGACCATATTTAACCTTTGATGATCAGTATATTGGTATTCACTGTATCCACATCAGTAATTTGGGGATAATCGATTATCAGTATATCTGTATTGACATCAGTAGCAATAATCAATACTTTGGTGATAGGTCATATTTAACCATTGTGGAGTCAGTTACCAACTATGTTGGGATGGGAGAAGCAAGGCCTGTGGGGAGTTATTTAAATAGTCTAAAAACATGTTAAACAATTAGACAAGTTAAGAGAAAGGAATTCAAAACCAGTGTGCTTAAATTTAAAACCAAGCTGATGTGTGGATCTGGATTGAATCAGCCATCTCCAAAGGCTCTCGCAAACCGCCAGGTTTATACTTGGCACAAAGTCGGTTGGGCCCCTGTGGGGAGGGTATTCCGCCACCGGGAAGCCACAACGGAGAAGACCCTGCTTTGCAACTGTGATGTTGCCCCCACCGCTGGAGGAGAGAAGAGGGCTTCTCCAACAGATTCTCATTTCTCAGGGAGGCGCATCTTCAAGCTTTGGGATCCCAAGCCATTAGGGCTTTAAGTGTCACCACCAGCACCTTGAATTCAGACATTTCAGTGCCATTCTCTTAGAGCCTTGGATGTATTCTGTTCATATCCCAGCCTACTTCTTTGAAGAAGTAGTTCTGCTGCTGTCTTTTTAATCTTCTTATATAATCCCCTTCCTTCCTTCTTGCTTGTAGGGCCAATTTCTGTCCTGGCCTTTGAAAAATCAATAGCCTAAGTGGGATAAAGGGAATGGGAAGTTGCAAGGACTCAGACGTGCCTTGTCAAAAGTGTTGGCAATGTTAACGGAAGGAGCCCAGCTCATGCTGTTTTGTCTTGGCTTTTTGATATTCGCTCCACAGCTCAGTGTCGCCCCACCCTTGGTGCCATTTTCAGCCTTTGGGAGGTCAGATTTTGATTCTTTATTCTTTATTCTGTTCATTGTCACCCACCTCCTATTTCAAAAGCCGGGCTTAAGCTATCAGATGAGTCGCTGTCATATAACTGTCGGTGTTACATTTCTCTATCTCTGGAGCTCTCTTGCGGATTAGGGCTCACACCTTTAGTTTATCTGAGGATTTTGTTTTTCCTCCAAGGGCACCAAAAAAAAAAAAAAAGAAGATTGCACACATCCAGTGAGTGAACAACTGGAGCCAATTTTAATGCTTCTTGATTTTTTTTCCCTGGATTTGTGACTTTCTTTCTTATAGCATTTATTGCCTTTGAGGTTATTCAAATATATATTTTCAGTTCGAGGGCAAATCTTGCATCTTTAGGACCCGTCTTGCATGTTTTTCTAAAATAGAAATAGCTTTTCCTTGTGCAGGGTTGGGGGCAGAAATACAGGAGTGTTTCCTGCTGTGTGAACAAGTGAATTCATTTAATGATCGCTCCCAAACTAGGTGCAGATGTTGCATTCTCTCATATGACCTTCACAGAAACCCTGTTTAGTTGTTCACCCTGAATATAAGAGGGAAATGTGCTGCTGCATTTCTTAACATGTGGCTTGGCTGAGGGTTTTCCATTGCCTTCCTCTTCAGAGAGGGTTTTCCAGGCTGAGAGACGTCACTCAGGTAGCTTTCGATGGCTGAGCAGAGACTTAAGCCCTGGTCTCATAGAGTCCTAGTCCAGCACTACTCCCTCCAGCAGTCTTGTTTGATGCTTTCAAGTCCAACTTATGGAGACCGTCATTCTAAGGTTTTCTTGGAAAGATTTATTCAGAGGAGGTTTACCATTGCTGCTTTCTGAGGCTGAGAGAGTGTGACTTTCCCAAGGTCATCCACTGGGTCTCCATGGTTGAGCAAGCTTCAAACCCCAATATCCCAGAATCATAGTCAAACATGGAGATTTTTGCAACCCTAAATAGGATCCCACTCTTGCACAAAGTCCTCAAAACTGTTACTGCATTTGTGCCAGTATTTTTGTTAGTTGTTGTTGTACAGTACAGTAGTACGGACATGCATTTGCAGTAAAATCCTCTCACTGTTGCTAAGAAAAAGTTTCAGATGCGGTTAACAACGCCTCTTCACTTCTAAAGTCCCTTCCCGCTGTTGCTGAAATCTCTCTTGTGCTCCAGTTCTGAGACTTTTCCCTTGAGGCAAAGAAGTGAAAATTTATTTTCTAGGGTGTCACTGGCAAGAGAGTTTTCTGATATCACATTTTTTTCCCTCACAGATTAGAAAAAAAGGTGCAAGTTGACCTTTTCCCCTCCCCTTCCACTGCCAGTTTTATGAGAAAACTATCCTCACTAAATTGGCAGGAAACACAAGTGAAACAGGTTTAAAAATTTCCAGCCTGTTGCTGTACCACCTGGAATGCAAGAAAAAACCTCCCATGCTTTCCATATCAGTTGGCTTTGGGTAAAACTAAGATGAAGGCAGCTCCCCAGAAGGATAAGAAAGGAAGAAGTCATGATTGTTGTACCTATGCCTGTGTCCACCATGAAATAAACTCCTGAGGTTTGGCATGCATAATAAGGTCACCCTAGCAGTCTACACTTCAGAGGGATTTGGGGTTTTTTAACAGATTAATTTTAGTTAATTTAAAACTATCTGTAGCCTGCAATACCATCTTCAGTCATTAGGTGGCTGACTTTCCTGAACCAACAGTGAGGAAGCTGAAGTGAGGTGTGGCATCATTATTTCTTCAGTGGCCTCTAGGCAGCTCTATGTGATGAGATGTATGAGCAGAGAAAACAAAATGCTCACTGTCTTGCTTCCCTCTGAGATACCAGCAGTGCAGGAATGTTTGGGAAGAGGCTCAGCACACCTGCCTGAGGATTTCCGCTTATCCTCACCGTCTGCCACCAATGGGAGGAGCTCCTCCTGCACCACCACTGTGGCCACCAACCGTGGGGACCTCAAAGATGCTTTTCTGGTTCCTGTGTGAAACTTTTTTCATTTTATAACTCCACTGGACACCACTGCCCCTGATTAATGATTGCCACCAGAAACACGGTGTGTCTGAAACTGCACTTTCCAATATCCTTACATAGTGTTTTCGGAGGTAAAATCGTTTTAATACAGAAAATGACTTTTAAACAGAAATTGAACATAACATCACAGATTACTTATTTAATGTATCTAAACCACACCTCTCACTCTTTTCTACTCTCATCTCCTAGCTGCCTGTAACCTTGACGGCCTCTCTTAACCACTTAGATTCCTATATCCCACTAACTAATCCCTTTTTTAACAAACCCAGTTCTCAACCCCGGCCACCTGTCAAACTCATCCACCGTTTTAAAATCCCTTCTTCAGATATTCAGCCAATTGTCACTCATACCCAGCATTCCTTCCTCTTACCCTCCCAGTAGATCCTTCCTTATTACATCTACTACACCTTGGAAGGAGGGCCGGTGATTTGAGCGTTGGGCTATAACTCTGGAGACCAGCGTTCAGATCTCCCCTCGGCCATGGAAACCCATCGGGCAACCTTGGGCAAATTCCTTCCGTTGACATTCCTTCCATTTCAGAGAACGGCAAATACAAACTCCATCTGGTCAAATCTTGCCAAGAAAACTCCATGATAGCTTCACCTTAATGCCACCGTATGACATTGGCAGTGACTCGAAGGCACACAGCGACGACTATACTTTGCATATTACCTTAATAACCATATTACCTTAATTTATCTGCCCCTAAAGGTCCAGAGCATCACAACCTGCAGCTCAGTGGGAGGCACCCAGCTCACTGAACGCTCAGCAAATGCTGCTCAGGCGCTGGGAGCAATGTCCTCTAGGGAACCAAATATTTCAATTTTAAAATTCATTCCACCTGCTCTATTTTTTTAAAGAGCGAATGTCCTCATCTGTAGTCTTCATCTTTTCTCTTGCCTAGAATCTGAGCTCTTTTGCAGAATGATATCGTTAGATGAAATGACCTGCTAAGTCTTGAGATTTCCTTGTTGATTTCATGTAATATATGATGTACTCACATGTTGTCCTTTTATGATTTTTTTATATCTCGCAAGGAAGAGCCTTTTTTATTATAATTACTGTTTTTTAAGAAGAGGCTTTGTTGGCTTAGGTATGCCTGTATTTTAGAAACTCCACTGGCCTCCACAGCATGTTTTCCCCTCCGAAGGAAGTCAGAGCACAACTTCTTTGAGCATGTCTTGCCTCTCAAAGGCCAGACAGCCACTCTCTAGGGTTTTTTCTCTTCTGCTTTTTCCATCTGGTTTTGAGCCAGAGATGCCAAAAAATTGCATCCAGGATTGTCTGCTTGCGAAGTTACACTCTGTACATTTGAACAGTGCCTGAACCTGCCCATGATAACCTGCCTTACCCTTAGCCGTGCCTCTGATCTTTCTAAACCATTGCCATGTAGAGGAGGGAGAGGGCTTGTTTTCTGCTGCTCCAGAGACCAGGACAAAGAGCAATGGATTCAAGCTGCAGGAAAGGAGATTCCACCTGAACCTCAGGAAGAACTTCCTGACGGTCAGAGCTGTCCGGCAGTGGAAGATCCTGCCTCGGAGTGTAGTGGAGTCTCCTTCCTTGGAGGTTTTTAAGCAGGGGCTGGATGGCCATCTGTCGGGAGTGCTTTGAGGGTGTTCCTGCATGGTGGGGGGTTGGACTGGATGGCCCGTGTGGTCTCTTCCAATTCTACATGTCTGTGAGTCTATAAACCTGGATTATTTGCTCCAGCAGGTAACAGCTCAGGCTGAGGCTTTTAGCAAAGCTGAGGCTCTGAGCTATGTGCACCAAAGTTGCTGTCAGATGCTCAAGCTGCCCTCGCCTGTACTTGAAGACCCTTGCAAGAGAATCCTAATTTATCTCTGCAGCGGTGGAAATATTGAAACAGTGGTGGAAATATTGAAACAGTAGTATGGAGAAAAGCAAGGAATTAATTAATTAGTTAACCAACCAACCAACCAAGCACTGAACTAAGGAAGGTAGAAGAATAAATATTTAGTCTAGGGTGAGCTCTGGATGCTGTCCTAAGCTGCGTGGCCTGGTCTTTTTTGCGTACCCATCTTAGGTTGGGTGACTTCTGCCTTCCCTCTCTCGACTGCTGTGATTCTGTTGGCGGCGGAGGGCAAACGTCTGTGAATGTTCTGAGCTTTGCATTCTACACTAACTCATAACCACAACTAATGAAATTTCAGGTAATTAATTATTTCTTGGAGGCAGCTCCCTTCCTTCTCCTCCAAGCCATGCATGAGAAAATGCAAATTAATCTGTCTTATTTAAAAAAAAAACGGTTAAGTTTTTAAAAGCTGTTTATTTTCACCCTGCTTCTTGTTATTTTCTTTTCCTGAATAGTTGAACTTCCCTCTTGCTTGTGGGGACATCTGTTCCATGCTGCCGGAGCGCTGCTTTTTCCCTTCAGCCTGACGCATGAGGGCAAACCTTGATTATGCTACAAGCTTAAGCTGAGGTTTTGCTGAAAATCTCCTTCAAGGCTCCATCACAGTCAAGTGCGAAAAAAGAACCCTGTGACCTGTGGATTGGTCCCTGTGGGAGCAATTATTCTTTTTCAGTGAGGTTTTAACTTTTTTTTTTAAAGCACTGAATATTATAAGTGTCAGGAACGAATTTTAACCCCAGCTTCTCTAAGAGGATGTTTCCATACCTGCTGGCATGAATACCGATTTTTTGGCATTGTATCTGCGAGTGTTTTGTGATTGGCTTTATTAATTTTTGCAAATACTAATGTATCATAGTCATGGCCATGATCATCTTAATTTGTACCCCATCTTTTTCCCTAGAAGGGGACTCAAGGCGACATACCAGGGGAGGGGAAATGTCCAAATCTTATTCTGGCTGTCAGTTTGTGGCTAATCCTCTGCGTGTGTGTATGTGTGTATGCGCGGGTGCATCGTGCATCTTCAGTCAACTCCAACTTATAGGGAATCTGTCCAAGGGTTATCTTGGCAAGATTTCTACAGAGGAGGCTTTGTTGCTTTCCTCTGAGGCTGAGAGAGTGTGACCTGCCCCAAACCAAGAGGAGATTCAGACCCTGGTCTCCCTGAGTCCTAGTAATAAAAATTAAAACTGATTACTATTCTGTCATTGCAGATCTGACTACATTCAACCTACTGGAATTACTCATAACCATAACCACAGACTATTACAGTATTACATTTCTTATTGGTGAAAAGGAATCCATAAATTATTTCCAGTCCTTCAAAAAAATTATTGTGTTGGTTTATATTTTAAAATCCACATCACTTTGGCCAGTTGGACAAAACCTGTGACTTTGACAAACCCATTCTTCTGTCACCCCCTTTCTCATTTTCTCCATCTCTTGCTCTCTCTTTCATGGCGTCTGCTTTTGCTTTGACCTACATCTTATTTCTTCTCTGGGCTCAGAGCAGAGAATAAGAATAAGAGAGGGAGGGAGAGAGCTACCTGTTTGCATTCAGGAGCCCGAGAACAATGCCTCTGAAGATGGCAAAGAAATCTCTTCTCGGTTTGACAGGTTCTTGGGAGAAAAGCTGCTTTTCTCCTCGTTGGGTCTGATCCAATTCAGTTGAAGCTGTCGAGTGCACTTCTCTTTTTTCTGTATTCCTCTCGGTTCATGGTCAACGTCTTTATTTTCCTTATTTATCTATCCTGCAGCTTTTCCCCAACAAAAAAGATAAGTTGGTTCAAAGGGAAACAGGAACCACTTGTCCTTGTAAAAAGATTTTTAAAAGAATACAAGTTTGGAAGATTAGGGTTGCTGTTTGCCTTCCTCCTGATACTTGGATCAAGGGAAGTAATTCTGCTTTCTCTATCAGCCTCCATTTTCCTTTTTTGGACATACCTTCAGCCTCTGTGCCATCCTTGAAAGTATGTTGTGAGTTGTCATGTGGTCCCAATTTCTGCCTTTTGTTACTGTTTTGGATTATTAAGTTCAGGTGATGTTGTCAAGATTTAGTAGCATCATAATGAACCAAGTGTTATTTGTTAATCAGTATCCTGCCTTTATCTCATCACCATCATCAACCTCTTTAATTTCTGGGGGAGCCCCTTCCCTCTGTCCCACCTCCATCCCAGGTGCTTCTGGTGGAAACATGGCAGATAGGGCCTTTTCCGTGGCTGCCCCCGGGCTCTGGAAATCCCTTCCTAGACTGTCACCCTGCTTGCAATTCTTGTGTAGGCAAGTGAAGGCTTTTTTTTAAAAACCGGTCTTTATAAAGAGTGATGCCTTGGAGGAGAGAGCCTTGCATATTATGATTTATTGGAATAAAGCACCTTGCATAATATGACATTTTCGCATAATTTGAAAGAGCCTTGCATAATGTGATATATTTGCATAAAGGACCTTGCATAATATGGTCATTTTATTTCTTTTGCTATTTTACGCTCTTTGCCCAATGATACAGAGGTCTGTGAAGCTTTGAAACCGAGCATGGTGTATTTCACACCTTTTGGAGGGCCCAATAAAAGTTTTATCACTGGATGAATTTTGCAACTTTCCAGCGTTGGGAGGTTTCTTTAACAGCAGCGGTCAAGGATGCGCCACTGTGAAGCTAACACCCAGATGTTGCACACATCTCACAGTCTATCACCCTTCCTCCTGCTTTAGGGAATATCCTTTGCATTGGCCTTTGTTGCGGGAAACTGTGCATGAAAAGATAAATCTGTTAAGCACTTTGCTGGTGGTAAAATCCATCAGGGGCTTACCAAGCAGCTGTTACCTGTTTACACCCTGAATTGGAAAGACCTTGACACCAAAATTCCTCCCATCAACCTTACAGAGGGCACACTGTACTAAAAATAAGCTGTTGCCCCTAAGAACATAGAAATCTGAGGGAGAAGCCAGTCATTCAGATAACCTCATCCTGATTTATAATGTTAGGGGTATAAATCTTTGCTTATTCAGTTACTCTGTGCAACAACAAATAATGTCAAAAGGGTTTTTTTTCTTCCTTATTGGGCAAGGCCAGCAGAATTTTTGCACACATTTTCCAGTTATTATTGCATGTTGAGACTTGGGTTTGCCAAAAAAAGGGAGGGGTTTTTTTTATTTGTTTTTTTGCAAAACCCAGTGTTTGTGTGTTCAGAAAGCAGTGTTTTCTACAGAATGCACTGTTCTCTACGCAAAACAGAGAAGACTTTTTTGTGTGCATGCGTGCAGATTTCTTGCCAAGGGGAAAAAAATGCCCTGAAATTCAGTAGGGTGCCTTGATGTATCGAGGCCAGAAAAAGTTGTGAGTATTCATCATGATCCTAAGTAATTTACACTCTGAAAATCCTGTGCGTATGATTAGCAATTGCAGTTGTAGCAGAACCACCAGCGAAGCATAGGCCAGTGGATTTGAATTTTTGTGGGCTGCTATCCCATTTGTGACAGCAGTATCTTTACACAGTGAGTCTGAGCAACCTTCTCTAGGTAACTAGAGATAACTCTAACTCTGTCCTGAGATCACAGAACATTTTTTTTCATGTTTTCTCATGCCATTTTGGAAAGACAGGGTTGCCACATTCTTCAAGCAGGGATTAAATAGCTGCTTTTCTGCTGTTACTAAGCCCGTGCTGCCTCTTTCTCCTCTTTTCAACAAGGAGCAGCTTCTTGACTCTGTGAATCTCCACTTTCGGTGGCTCTTGTGCTCTGTATTTTGTTGTTGGTGGTGATGGTGGTGTTGCAATTTCAAATGGGTGGAAGGGGGCAATGTGTCTGTTGGAGCAGAAAGCAAAGAGAAAAGGCCCCCATCTTGGCTGTTGTTGCTGCTGTCCCACAAAGCACCCAAAGATGTTGCTGGTGGCTTTGGAGATCAAACAGGCAGGGAAATAGCTCCTCTGCTGAGAACCCGAGAAGTCTTTAGTCGATAATGAGGAATAACTTCCTTTTGATTTGCAGCACAGGCTTTACAATCATCTGTAAGCTTTTGAAGAGAAAAGAGCTCTCCTAAGGGAACGGGGAGGGCAGGCCAATTAGTGATCCCACTCACTTGCTGTGGCTTCTCTGTTTTGAGGACTGGGCTCCGAAAGCAAGTGCGATCAGGTGCCCCGATCACCTCTGTTTTTGCTCTGTTTACACCACGCTTGCAAAACCACTTCAAACCGCACTTTCTGGTTCTGGGCCACTGGATCGCCGTAAACCATGTTCTGACATCCTGGCATTACTCCAAACCATGGTTAAACTTCTCTGATTATGGTTTGCCATGGCAAATGTATGCTTTGCAATGAGGTGCTTCAGCTGTGGAACGGACATCATGGTGGTGGGAAGGGGAAGTTCTGCGCCCTTTTCTGAAGGCTGCAGTTCCATCAACTGCGCACACTCGATTCCATGTGTTTGAAATTACTGTGAGCGACAAACACAGCGAGCTGGGGGAACAGGCAACCGTTTCGTATTTTTGCCAGGTTCCCACATGACACGGTGAAAGCTCCTTTTTGGCCCCATACAGAAAAACAGTGGATGGTGTAATGGCTAAGCTTTAGCCAGCGCAATTTCTGGGAGGTGATTACTAGTTTTTATCTAAAGAGCCCTTGTTCAGGAGTGGGCAGGCACAGTGTAAGTGGAAGGCTTTTCTCGAGCATTGCACTAAGTGATTGCTTTTGCAATAACGCTCCGGCAATACCGTCAGGTTTCCAGTACAGAGGGATCGTTTCTCTAGCAATGAGTTCAAGAGGTGTTCAACGAAATCACTTTCTTTTCCTCTCTCTCGTGCGCGTGGGCCTGCACGCATGCACGCTCTCTAGCTCCAGTCTGTTAAGGTCCCTGCCTTGCCAGTTGTTTAGTGCCTGTATAATGCTTGCTATGCTTAAAACCTTTTTTTTGGTTTCTCTTCCTGGCACGTATCCTGCCTTTGTGTATTACAATAATTAATTATGCTTTAGGGAGGATTGGTTTTGTTGCTAGCAACAAAGAGGCTGTGTATGGACTGAGGGAATCGGTGTGAACGTCATGAATGCTGAAGAAGGGGCATTAGCATAGGGCATCTTTATTCTAACAAACCCCTGGTTCTGCAAGGGAGCCGTTTACTGTGGTTCGTGGTCTGTCCCTTCGTTTCTTCCCACTCCAACTCTGACTTTCCTTCTTAGAAGGGCCAGTGGTATCCAAGGAAAATGCTAGCTTTATTGCTTGCCAGACTCTCCTTCATTATTTCATGATTTAGAATGTTTGATTCGTGGACTACACAGGCTGGGAAGATGGGGTATTTGTAACTGTTGCTCCACTAATAACCAATTCAGATCCCTAAAGTGTAAATAACGTTGTTCAGCGAATTAGGAGTGGTTATGTAGGAGAAGTAAATGGTGGGCCTTTTTTTTTTCCTTCACCAGGAAAATGGGCACGAATCAAATAGTTCCTTTCCTTTTCCTAGGAAGTAATAATGTTTTTCTGCGTTCAGACACCTGAAAAACAATTTGGTTGTTTAAGGACTCATAGAGCGGGAAGAGGCATCCAGGGCAACCCCATCCTGCCGTGTAGGGAGACACCATCAAAACAAAGGTCTTCGACTTTACACCATCGAAACACTCCCTTTGGCGGTTGGCCATCCAGCCTCTGTTTAAAAGCCTCGGAAGAAGCGGACTCCACCGCACTCCATTCAGGCAGCAGTGTATTCCACTGTCAGATTGCTCTTACCCTCAGGAAGTTCTTCCTAATGTTTAAGTGGAATCTCTTTTCCTGGAGTTGGAAGCCCTTTCTGCAGGTGCTAGACACAAAGTTTGGTGAGGGAAGACAGGGGTGGCAAACCCCCTCTGACCAGATCTTGTCCGAAAAAAACCCACACCCTTTGATAGGTTCAGCTTAGGGTCACCATCATTGGAAAATGACCTGAAGGCACATCGCAACAGCAGTCCATCAACACCTGGACTGAAAGGGACAGCTTCACATATAAGTCCAGAAGTTACTACTAGCCCTTAAACATTTGTTTAAGTGCCCTCTCTTTGTCATTCTGTGCCTTCAGGTTGACTCTGGCTGATGGCAACCCAGTCACAGTTTTCCTGGTGCAATGTTTTGCCATTGCCTTCCTCTGATTCGCCATGCAGTAGTTGCCGTGGTTGAGCTGTGATATGAACCGTGGCCTCCCCAAACCCTAGCCCAACATTCAAACCACTACGCCATCCTGCTCTAAACATTTATTCAGAGGGGTTTTGCCCTTGCCTTTCTCTAAAACTGAGAGAGTATGATCTGCCCAAGGTGTTCCAGTGGGTTTTCATGGCTGTGCACTTAAACTTTACAAGGAACTTCTTGAGAGTAAGAGCTATTTGACAGTGAAATGGACCTCCTTGAAAGGTCATGGACTTTCCTCCTTTGGAGGTCTTCAAACAGAAGTTGGATGGGCGATTTTCAGGAATGCTTTATTTGTTCTTGCCATGGCAGAGGGTTAGACAAAAGATGGGCCTGGAGTCCCCTTTCATTTCTAAGATTCTGGGTTCTTCTGAGATCCTCAGAGAACTGTATTCTCTGCCAGAGAGTTCTAGTGCTACAGTTCAGGGGAAGCCACTAGAGATTTCTAAGTACCTCACCAAACTGCAAAGCCCAGAATTCCCTGAGATGGAGCCATGACAGTTAAAGATATACGAAAGTGCTGTCACACCGCAGCCTAGATCATTTGAAAGGCTGAAGCAGTTGGGCTGTTTTTTGGATTTGCCCAAGCAAACACCCTCAAATAACTGGAGATGAGTTGGTCTCCTCACCTGAAAATCTCTGCACATCAAATAAACGCCATGACAGAATAAACACTAAGCTAAGTAGATCACACAGTCGGTGAGCGGGATTTTAAACTTGTAAAAGCAAGATTTCTGTCTTACCCAGATGAGCCGGGCTCTCCTTCAGACTTCCTCTTTTTAATCAAGAAAGCATTTTCAGATTAACTGTGAGTCCCACAGAGGTCAGGCAATATTTCCACAACTTCCAATAAGAAAATGGGTAGGTTTTCATCCCTTTTTCATTTGTTGCTTTTTATTCCATTTTATTAAACATCATCTCCTGCCTGCCTGTCAATTCAAACAGGAGACTTAAGGTGGCTTACCAAAGTCTACTCATAAAGTTTAGCCTGGTGAGCTGGGGATGTTAGGAGTTGTAGTGCAGAGCTTCTGGTCAGCAACGGCTTGAGGAAGGGGGCTGTGATGGCTGGAACTAATGGGAGTTGCCATCCAGCAAAGTTTGGAGAAGAACGTTTGGAGTCGTTTTCTCATTTAGAAGCAAGACTCTGTTCGTTAGGTTTAGATAGAAAGGAGAGGGAAGAGCTGGATGCCATCAGCACAGTAAACTCCAAAATGTGAGACAGCGTCTTCCAGAAGAACTGGTCTAAATTCTCTTAGAAGTTCTCTTAGATGGTGGAAATCCTTTTGATGGAGAGCCGTCTGGGCATGGTTGCCAGCTGATGTCAAGTCTGGGCCCACATAGTCTAGTTCAGTTTCATTTAACCTTAGTAATGGATAAACCCTGTTAATGGACAACATACCCTTTGTTCCCCATAGCCATTTGGGGTCATTGAAGCAATGGGGAATTGGAAAGAGAAAGCCCTACAGAAACTTTGTAGGAATAGAGTTAGTAAAGCTGTATCCTGAACTGGTGGTGGTTGTTGTTGCGTGTCTTCAGGTAGCTTCCAATTATGGTGAGCCTAAGGAGAACCTATCATGGGGTTTTCTGGGGCTGAGAGTGTGTCACCCAGTGGGTTTCCATGGCCAAGCAGGGAACTGAACCCTGGTCTCCACGGTCATAGTCAAAAGCTCAGACCACTAGACTGTGCTGCTGTCTGTGCTCAAATTGTGTTTCAAGAGAAATGGGCCACTTTTCCTGCCAACACCCTCGAGCTAATGGTTGCTGTGGCCCTTCTCTCCTCCCCTGCCATCTCTCTTCTTCACTTTATCTCCCTAACTTCCTAGGAACAAATTACTACTTGAGCAGTTGCATCGGAAACTCGATTAGCAAACATTATAATTACTGTTTACCTAAAATAACGCAGAGTGGTGTTCAACTCATTTTGAAATATTAATTACAGTGTTTTCCTCCAAACGCAAAGATAATGCATTTCCAATCAGATCAGAAGATCTAGTGGGGGTAAGTGGATTTTCCTCGTTGGTGTGACTGGCATATATAAATATGTGTACTCACATCTCCTGGCTATATTTAGTGTACTTCCATGGCTTGATGAAAGAGCACATTTATTTTTAATTACGCAGAATCCAAACAAGCTTCACTGAATGCACAAAGCAGAGATGGCAGAAAACTCAGTCCGTAGAGGGGGATGGAGCATCCTTTCCACATTGCCTAGCTCAAAGTTCCTTCAAAACTTTGTGGGATAGTTTCTGGAAAAAACAGGGAGGGTTTGAGTACAATTCTTGCTGGCTGTCCTAACTTTCTGCTGTATTCTGTTCTTGATGGAAGCCCTTCAAAACTGGTGATAGCAAATGCCAATTTGCTATCTACTATCTATTTGCTATCAATTTGCTATCTGGGCACCTCATTTCAAGAAGGATAATGACAAGCTGGAACGTGTCCAGAGGAGGGCGACCAAAATGTTGAAGGGTCTGGAAGCCGTGAAGCCCAATGAGGAGTGGCTTACGGAGCTGGGGATGTTTAGCCTGGAGAAGAGAAGGTTGAGAGGGAACATGATAGCCATGTTTAAATATTTGGAGGGATGTCACGTCGAGGAGGGAGCGGTCTTGTTTTCTGCCGCTCCAGAGACTAGGACAAGACGCAATGGATTCAAGCTGCAGGAAAGGAGATTCCACCTGAACCTCAGGAAGAACTTCCTGATGGTCAGAGCTGTCCGGCAGTGGAATCTGCTGCCTCAACGGAGTGTGGTGGAGTCTCCTCCCTCTTTGGAGGTTTTTAAGCAGAGGCTGGAGGGCCATCTGTCAAAGGGAGGGCTTTGATATGTGTTCCTGCGTGGCAGAAGGGGGTTGGACTGGATGGCCCCTGGGGTCTCTTCCAACTCTATTTTTATATGATTCTGTGATTCTATGAGTTGAACCTGAAGTGAGGACATTTGAATCAATCCGTCAGTTCAGGGCACTTCATTTGAAGAGAATGTAGACAAATTGGAGCAGGTTCAGAGAAGGGCAGTAAGGGTGGTGAGAGGAATGGAGAACAAAACGTGAGAAAAGGTTGAGGGATCTGAGTGTGTTCACCCTGTTGAAGAGAAGGCAGCAGGGTAACATGATCACACTCCTCAAATACGTCAACAGCTGTTACAGAGAGGAGGGGGCAAACTTGTTTCCTGCTCCCCCGGAGGGTAGGACCAGGTCTAATGGCCTAAAGTTAGAGGAGGTTGGATTTTGATTGAACATTAGAAGGAACTTCTTGACAGTAAAAGCTGTTTGGCAATGGAACCAATGACTTAGAGTGGTGGTGGGATCTCTTTCTCTGGGTGTCTTCTGAGAGGCTGGGTGGCTACCTGCTGGGGATGCTGTACCTGGAATTCCTGCAACTGAGAGTGGGGTGGGATTATTGGGCCTTGTGCACCTCTAGGTTTTCGTGATACTAAGAATGGTTCTCAGCATTCATCAGAACCAGTGTTAAATCTGAGCTGACTCATCCCATTGATTTCAATAGAACTAAAGTTCAACTAATTTTGGCTAGGATGTCACTGGGGCACCACACCAATTTAAACATAATTGCGTTGGTGGCATTGAGTGTGGTCTTCAGGGCAACCATTAGCTCCACAAGCACACGCCCAGGCTTTTCTCACACTTTTGACTTGATAGACAAGGAAATCATAGACTGCTGCCCAACAGGTGGGCTCAAGCCCTTGATGCCCATTGTGCTGCCAGGTGAACAGATGGTGGGATCCAGCATTACCACAGTGTTGTGTATTTACACTACACTAAAAGTGCATAGGGTTTTGGCCTGACTCTGGATCCAGCCCACTGTCTAGAATGTACAGAGCAGCAAGTAAAATGGGTGGAACTAATCTTAAGCTAGGGTTGGCCAACAAGCACTTGTTGGACTGCACCTCCCAGCGTTCTACACCATTAGCTTTTCTGGTTAGAACTTATGGGAGTCTTCATAAAAATAAATGGAAGAACTGGTAGGAGTTACAGTCCAGCAATCACAGAGAACCACACTTGGTTCACCCTGTCTTAAGCAGAAGGAAATGTAAGGAGAAGCAAAAGGAAATTCCAAAGATTGAGATGGATCTGCAGGTCCCCATTTCTTGTTAGCTCTTGATGCCTGAATATTTTATTCTAGCAGCCAGGAGGAGTGTTAGACATTTGTAAGTCCCAACAGTAATTAAAAATAAAGCAAGTTACAACACATTCTCTCCCTGCAAAGCTTTATAATACATTTCACCTTTGTATGAACTCTACCCTAAAAGTAGAAAATGGAGAGGATAAATGTGCGGCTGAGTAGTTTGCATTGCAGAGTTCATACAAATTCTTCCAGAAGATCTTGAAAAATACTGTGTTGGCATTTGTATATCTTTCTGCCCCCGCTCCTATTGTGCCCAAATAATTTGCATGAAATTCCCATGTGTGGATGGATGCAACATTTTCCATTCCTGCACCCTCATTGCAATCTTTGTCAAACCGTTGTGCATTCTGGGAGGATCCATGTTCATGTTTATTCCTCTTTCCGTTTTGGCTTTTGATTTCAGGATGAAGACATACTTCAGTTAATGAAGTAGACATGTTTCTGGGCATTACATCTTCAATGCAAAATTTGGTACAAAGGCAGAAATAACATCGTAGGGATAGGTTCCTATACCACAGAAAAACCCAGTTTGACTTGTTTTAGCAAACATGTTATTCAGAATTAACAATATGCACATGTGAAATGGAATAGCCAGGTTATGCAAGCCATGTGTAAGTAAACAAAAATATTTTAGACCTTCTAGAGACTGCTTGGAGGCTTTTTCCAAAATGCATCCAGGGATGACTTTTTGATTCACCAGCCTCCACTTTTCTCATGATTTGCATTTTAGTGGCCAAATTTAGACATCTATAGATTTTTGTAACATGCTGGGGAAGCTGGTGAGGCAGGCTTATTTGCTTTTCCCTCTGTTTTGCCAATCAGAAATGGATTCTGGAAGCAGCTGCTGTTTCCTTTGCCTGTTGAAGCAGGTGCACACGGACACAGTACAATTGTGCCAAATAGAATCACGCTCTTTGTCTGTTAAAGCTTTGTTATTGTTTGCTGCACACATTGCTGCAGTCTCACACTCACAGTCTGTGTTTCTCCAACCCTCCTTCACCATCCTCTGAATGCTGATGCTTCTAAAAAACATTCCAGCTAGTCAGAGGAGAAGGAAGAAAAGGGGGCTGGACTCGGGAGAGTATAAAGAAAGCCTTGTAAAATGGACTTTGCTGTCGGAGGCTTTATTAACTGAGATGTACCTGTAGTTCGTTAGAGGAAGAGGGGACTACCGAAGGCTTGTTGGAGTCATCTAGACATTGCTCTGAGCTGTCTGGTGTTAATGTGTGGTGTGTCTTTTGCATAACCCATCTAGCTGTGTGTGTGTGTGTCATGCGTTGTTGATGTGCTTAATGGCTGATAATTCTCTAGCCCTCCGTATGGCTTTGTGGGGCCATCCTTCTTGAGCCTGGCTCTCCAAAGAGTAATTCTGCAGTACTGAGGCACCAAGTGTCTGAGCTTCAGAAGGCTGTAAAATAGATTCTTCCATAAAGAGATAATTTGTGGCAAATGGCGTAATCCTCTGAGTAGCCATTCTTATGTCCAGGGCTCCTAAAACAGGCAAGGAGAAATTGGAGAAGAACCTTGCAAGATGCTGGTATTCTGAAAACACTGGTCTTTCTCCTGGCAAGGAAGAGTGCTTGAAAAGGGGAAAGTCACCAATCGTTTTGGGAGCCCTGTTGCTTTAAAATGTGATCAGGGTACATAAGGACTAAGTCGTGTGTGTTTAATGCACGCACGTAGGCTTCCCACTTTAAAAACTGGTGTGCTGAGGATGGAGAGTTTCAGCTTTTCCCCTGAGCTGGAAGAATAAGGTGCCTCCATTCTTCATTAGAGCCAGCGTGATGTGGTGATTTGAGCGTTGGACTAAAATTCTGGAGACCGAGGTTCAAATCCCTGCCCAGCCATCAAAACACGCTGGAAGACTTTGGGCAAGTCACAATTTCTCAGGCTCAAATGGAAGCAAAGGGAAACACCCTCTGAACAAATCTTGCCAAGCAAATCCCCATGATGTCTTCATCTTAGGATTGCCATAGATCAGAAACAACTGAAAGGCACACAGCAAGAGCAGCTCTTGATGACAGACTCAGCTGAATCTGTTGGCGGCCTTTTTGGTGTTAGTTCCCTTCCAGCTGGCTCTTCTTCTTCTCTGGATGTACAAAATCTAAACCAGATTTGAGCTAATGTTTTCTTTTCAAATGGAAGAAATGCCTTCAGTAGGAGAATACCATAGTTCTGCCAGTTGTTGCTGCCATCTTTGCTGAAATACAGATGCAAGATCTTGGGGTGTATCAGTGGTGATACCCAGATGATCACTCTGATGAGGAGGTACCACTGAATCCTCTTTACACTTTGACCATGAAGATTCTGTAGTGGATGTAGGAAGCTACATTAAATGGAGGCAGACCTTTGATTCTAGTCCAATATTGTCAACTCTGGCTGACAGTGATGGCTCTCCAGGCTTTTGTACAGGATATTGTTCTTTGTCATACCTGGAAATCCCTTCTAGTAGTCTTCTATGCAAGTATTAACCAAATACTTCCAAATCAGATGAAATGGTGTGTGTTCAGGATAGTATAGCAGATATTTTTGTGGGGCTGGTTCAGTAGGCACCTCATGGTGCAGTTAGTTTAAATGGAGGTAGTAGGTCAGCAATGAAGAAAATCAACTCCTTTGAAATGTGGTGCTGGAGAAAAGTTCTGTGAATACCAAGGACTGCCAGAAAGACAAGTCAATGGTTCCTGGAGCAGATCAAGCCTGAACTCTCCCTAGAAGCCAGTATGACTAAACTGAGGCTATCATACTTTGGCCATATCATGAGATGACATGGCTTACTGGAAAAAACAAAGTGGAAAGCAGTAGAAAAAGAGGAAAAATGTATTACAAATGAGTTAACTCAATTGAGGAAGCCATGACTGCCCAGAGTCTGCAAAACTTGAGCACGACTGCTGAGGACTCAGAAGTCCTGGAAGTCTCTCTTGGAGTTGCCATAAATTGAAGTTGACAAGATGGGAAATGAAAACAGGTAAAAAGGGAAGAGATAGATGCAGTGCTAAGATCTCCTTGCAAGAAAGGTGCAGCCATATCCAGAAATGACAAAACTCATTGGAAAATATACTTTGTAAAGTGGGAGGCGGTAGGAAAAGGAAGTCACCTCACTGGTGGATATATTCAGTCAAGGAAGCCACGGCTGCCCTGCACTTGTAAGACCTCTTTGAAGTTCTCTTTTTCATAGGGTCTCCTTAAGCCGAATCCAACTTGACAGCAGGTAGCAGCAATACCAAGGTCAACATTTCCCTGTCGACATCAGGGACAGCAGAAACAGTCTTCTAGCCCTGCTCTCTGGCCACCGCAGTCTCATACTAAAACAGCAGGAAGGATAGTCAGGCGACTTACCAATATCTCTTCTGACACTTTGTCAAGCACAGTGCAAGAAATGACTCCTACGATTTTATGCTATGGGCGTACAAGTTCCAGTTTCATCTTGTCAAGTCTCAAATCATTGCATGCAGTAAAATCTTGGCACTGGAACTGCAGTGCAGTATGAGCAACTATGCTGGAGCAGGCAGCATTTGGAAATACATTTAATAACTATAATTTATCAAGTGTGTTGGGCTGTCTCGGGAAACTAAAAAAAAAGTTCAGAATAGTAAGGTATAATTTGTAAAAGATGGATTATACATGAGCACATCTAGCAGTGTTGGTGTTCATGCATAGTACCTGAGAAATGATCCAGAGTTTCCATTTTGGATGTCCCGCCAGTTCAGTGACAATTTACTGCCCTCATAGAAGGGGAGGGGGCCTTGAAGACCTCAAAAACATCCCTGTGGGCCATGTCTGGCCCCTTGGATGCACTTCCTTCACCTCCAGTCCTCTGTGACCTGGTGGCTTGCACGTCAGTGGGATGGTGAGTTCACTCCAGGTTTTAATAAGGCCTTTGAAAGAGCTCTCCAAAGTGCTGAACTCTCTTCTTAAAGCTTTAAAAGCTAGCCAAAACCTGGAATGGACTCACTGTCCCACTGACATGGATGCGCCATTTGCCACAGCCCCACTACACAAATGCACAGTGGGTTTTATAACTGGGATTGTCCACTGCATTATTTTCATACCAGCAACCAAAGCTGTCTGTCTGAGATTTCAGCTGCACCTCTGTCACTTCTATGGCTTTCATTGATTGCCTGTGCAATCATTAGTAGAGAGCAAGGTTTCTTGAAATGTGGCTCAAGATATGAGCATGGCTAGAGCTCAGGTGCTATAAAATGCTGCCCTCCTCTTATGATCCTCTCCCAAGTTTGACAAACAGATTTCATTTGCTGAACTTCATGGGCTCTTGGGTATCATTTGAGCAGTCTGACTTGCTTAAATTGCATATAGGTTGCAAATTGGCCTTTATCTTTGATATTTGTTTATCTGCCACTTTTCAAATAACATTTCTGAAGGATTTTGCAGAGAGATGGTCCCTTCCAGGCAGCCTTTCCCAAAGACTCTGCAAATGTTGACTTTGGATAGGAGTGCAGCTTCATTGATGAAATTGAGCACCCTTGCTTAACTGTGCATGCATTCCATTTTTTAAATATTTCTCTAAAAAAATTAAAGCACTTTTCTCTTCCTTTGCCCATGCCAGGGCTTCAGCATTTCCAACTGGAGAGCGGAACTGGACCTCTGTTTCAGAATATCTTGCCCTGCACCTTATTCTTTCATCCCAGCTAGCGCAGACCCGTGCAATTAGGTTGCATCACTAGCGGTATAGCATCCAGAGTGAGGGAAGTCACTGTTCCATTTTGATCAACCCTTACCTGGAATCCTGCATCCAGTTCTGGATACCACAGTTCAAGGAGGCTGTTGAAAAGCTGGAATGTGTGATCAAAGAAAGGTGATCAAAGGTGTGAAAACCGAGCTTTGTGGAGGACAATTTAGGCAGACGTGTGTGGGCAGAGTTGTTATTCGGGGCCATTTCCGCACTAGCCTGTTATAGTGCTATTATTCCACTTCCAACATCCTATGGAATCCTGGGGTTTGCAAAGACCCCTCCCTAAACTGCAAACCCCAGGATTCCATAGGATGTTGGAAGTGGAATCATAGCACTATAACAGGCGAGTGTGGAAATGGCCTGGGTTTGGAACAAGGGCATGTAGCTGTCTCCACAGCAAGGTGTTGGAGGAGAGAGTTTTATGTTTTCTTAGAGAGTTTTTGGGCTTCAGGTGCCAAAGTGAGATTCACTTGGATCAGTTTCCCTCCATGGGTGCCATTTTGTTCTTCATCTCAGGCAGAAAAATGGGTATCATTTTGTCTTTTGTATCAGGCCAACCCCAAGCATTCCCTTTTTTCCCCTGAAATTATTCCCCTGCAGTCTGAAAAGCCCAGTTTTTCCTGTTCTCACTTAGAAATGTATGTTTCTTTACCATCATAATTTCAAGATCCCAGCTCTCTCCATTCTATGGAGGATGACATTATAAAATTATTATTAGGCCTTTGCTCATGAAATGCTGATTTCTAGATTGCGACCCAGAGGTTGCAAAGGAGCCATATTGGCTTGGGATTTATAGTAAGAATGTGAAATTAAATCCGTATAATTTCCTGAAGGAAAAATACCATATATAGTCTATTAATGCTGACTTCTGAATCTTGAATATATTAGAAGCAATTACACAGTGGATAGCTCTGTGTATTATTAATTTGATTGAAAGATTTTAAACACAGTGCATTACTCACTGGAAATCCCTTGCAGCCTATTGTCTTATTTTATATAATTCCTGGCAGTTCAAACCTATCCAAACAGGAGAAAAGGAGATGTAAAATTAATGTCTAGTTATTACCAAAATTACCTCATAAATTAGTGAAGTCTCCCATCAAGGTTAAAATGAACATTATTATTCTGGGTGAGAAAAGTCTCAAAGGCTTCCAATTCTGGGCATCACTCTTCTTGCAAAAGAGGTCTGTTTCAGAAAGCAAATGCCTAAGTTAAGTTATTCTGCTAGCAATTCCAGCAGGAGTAGGGTTTGAGAGACATGGAAAGAAAGAGCGGGAAGCCAAGCAGTGGTTTGGTCTGTCGGATAGGCGGC
Source organism: Cyclura pinguis (assembly GCA_030412105.1). Lineage (NCBI taxonomy): Eukaryota > Metazoa > Chordata > Lepidosauria > Squamata > Iguanidae > Cyclura > Cyclura pinguis. The sequence continues at coordinate 1,889,582 of CM059607.1, forward strand.
ATACAACAGTAGTTATGTTCTTTGTGGTCTCTGTGACTCTCCCGTGGGCTGAAACTTCTGGAGCTGAGCTTTGTCATTTCAGCCAAAGCCCTTTCCCCTGGCTACTATGCATGCCTGAAAGAACTCTCGCTTTTCCTTTGGTTCCTTCCATTTCCTGCCTCGGCTTCAGCGGTGTGTTGGAGCCTCTTCCCTGCAGAGACCAGGGTTCAAATCTCTGCTTAGTTAGGAAAAGCCAGTGGGCAAATCATGCTCTCTCTGCTTCAGAAGGAGGCAATGGCAAATCTCCTCCTGTTTGGCCAAGAAACCCCGAAGAGGTTGGAATTGACTTGAAGGCGCATAACAACAAAAGGCCAACTTAATGCCTGTTGATTTCAGTAATAAGTCAGCTATTATTGTTAAGCCTCCCAGCTGTAACCGTAAGGCTGATGCAGATGCACACACTATCCTGTGTAAATTTACTTGGGAGTAAGCTGCAATGAGCCAGCATGGTGCAATCGTTTGAATGCTCAACTGGGATTCCAGGAGACCCAAGTTCAAATCTCTGCTCAGCCCTGGAAGCCCACTGGCTGACCTTGAACAAGGGCCACTCTCTCAGCCTCAGAGGAAGACTGTGGTGGCAAACCCCTTCTGAATAAATCATCGTGGAGCTGGAAGAGACCACAAGGGCCCTGCAGGAAGACTCCATCAAATCATTCCCAACAGATGGCCATCCAGCCTCTGTTTAAAAACTTCCAAAAAAAGATGAAGACTTCCTCACACTCCAGGGCAGTGTGTTCCAATTTCAAATTATTCTTACCATCAGGAAGTTCTTCCTAATGTTTAGGTGGAGCCTCTTTTCCTGACGTTTGAAGTCATTGCTGCATAGTGTCCTAGTCTCTGGAACAGCGGAAAACAAACTGGCTCCATCTTCCATAGGACATCCCTTCAAATATTTAAGCATAGCTCTCATGTCGTGTTCTCTTCTCCAGGCTAAACCTCCCCAGCTCCTCATAGGGTGGCATGGTTCCAGGGCTAGATAAGGATCCTTCCTGGAACCATAGGGAGAGTCATTCCTGCCAGTCCTAGAATCCTAGAGTTGGAATTGGCCCTCCTGGGCCATCTGGTCCAGCTGCCTGCCCAATGCAAGATCTCCAGCTAAAGCATCCCAGCAGGTGATCATCCAGCCTCTTTTTGATGTTGTCCAGAGAAGGAGATCCCACCACCTCTCCAGGCAATTGGTTTTGTTGCCAAACTGCTCTTACTGTCAAGAGGTCCCTTCTAATGTTAAATCAAAACCTATCCTCTTGTAATGTAAAACCGTTGGATCTGGTCCTACCTTCTGGAACAATGGAGAACAGTCTTGCCCCTTCCTCTCTATGGCAGCCCTTGAGGTATTTAAGGAGTAACAGTACTGGATAAGGGGCAGTACTGGAGTCAAGGGTCTTTCTTGGTGGAAGGGCAACTTCCTGTCTCCAGCTGAGGCTAGGAAGGAATCCCGCTTCAAAGCCTGAGAGGTATTTCCTCCAGGTAGAGAAGGCTGTAATCCTAGGCTAGGTAAACCAAGCGTCTGGCTCAGTATAAGGCAGCTTCTTATGTTCTTATGGTCCAAGCTTCCAAGCTTCCTCTGATTTCAGAAGCCAAACAACTCCAGGCCTGGTTAGTCCATGGATGGGAGAAACCACCAGGCATAGTACTAGGGATCTCCAGGTATGGCCGAAAAAGAAACCTACTTGAACTGGAGATCCATAGTTTCAAGTCAGAGCTGATAATCCTGGGTCTTTACTAAGTAGAAGCCAGCTTCCGATATTCCCATGGTACCACCATATCCTTCTGACCTCACTTGGCCTTGTCTGATTTCAGAAGCTAAGCCAGGTCAGATCTGGTTAGCTCTCAGGTGGGAGACTAGCAGGAGGGAATACGTCAGACTGGCAGGCAAGGCTGAGAAATGATCTTGCCTTAACACCTGGAGAGTTGTGTTTGCAAGTCATGGAGCGGGGATCTGAACATAGCCGATCTCATTTGCTTTCAGAAATGAAGCAGCATCAGGCCTGGTTAGTCGTTGGATGGGAAGCTACCGGGGAGACAATTCTGGTTCCTCGTAAAGCAGCTTTCTGTGTTGCTAAGCTGACAAAGCTTAGAAAATTGGCTGCGTTTTTCTGCCTTAGTGAATATTTTAAATCTGCCTTTATTTTCCTACCATCCCAAAAGGAATTATTAGGGATTCATAAAGAAAGGGTGTGTATTGTGCGACATCTATTAAAGCATGTTTTATGTGTACCAGTAATTAAACTGTAATTGAAATCATGAGTTCTTCTAATTATTGGTTTAGCATAATGCATATTTAAAAACTAGGTGCCTATAAATGTCTCTTTTTATACAGCCAAAAAAATGGGTTTCTGGTAGCACCATAATTACAAAGTGAGATTAGTTAACGTACAGCTTAATCATTCTGTCATCAGAGAGTTCAGACCTTATAAATTACGTAAACAGTTACAAACACACAAAAATCAATTTAAAATATGCCGGTTGAAATCAATAATTATTAGCATCTAAAAAGAAAAGTAAGTTTTGAGACTTTTATGTTGGCTCCCACTAATTTAAAATTAAACTGAGCGTGAAATGGTACCACTTCTAGGCCTGAGTGGCTTTGTGTCATTGCTAATAAGTATAAAACGTCTCTAGAAACCCATGGGGGGGAAATGTGGGATGGGGATGAGCGCTGAAGAATCATGTCCTCAAGCACCCGTTTCTCCTTGCAACTTAACTGGTCACAAGCTGGTCCCTGAATGGTGCCCTTCTGTGGCCCTCAGCTTAGAATCATAGAATATAAAGCTGGAAGGGACTCCGAGGGCCATCCAGTCCAACCCCATTGTGCCATGTGGGAAGACACCATCAGAGCATTCCCAACTGATGGCCACCCAGCCTTTGTTTAAAAACCTCTTAAGAAGGAAACTCCACCGTGCTCCCAGGCAGCAATGTACTCCATTGTCAAACTGCTCTTGCCAGTGGGAAGTTCTTCCCAATGTTTAGTGGAATCTCTTTTGAAGTTTGAAGCCATTGTTCCATGTCCTAGTCTCTGGAGCAGCAGAAAACAAGCTTGCTCCATCCTCCATATGACTTCCCTTCCAATATTTAAACATGGTTATCACGTCCCCTCTTAACTTTCTCCTGCCATCTACCTCCAGTGATCCCTTAGGTCAGTCTTGCTGTCCCCAACCGAGGGTCCTTTCACAATTGTAGCTGGTGTGAGGTATGTGGAATTACCTGCTAGAGAGCTGTAGTGCCTCATCACTGTTCTACAAATCCCAGGATTCTCTAGGATGCAGCCAAGGCAGCTAAAGTGGTATCAGAGTGTGATAATTCTGCTGTGTGGCTACACCCGGTCCCTTTCTCTCTGCACATCCGTGGGCTGGCCATCCTTGCGCGGGAGGTAAAATCAACTGTGTAGCCCGAAAGACTTCAAGAGTGAGAAGTCATCTTTTACATAGGCTGAGGGTCTGCACTGTCATGATATTTAATGTTCTTTAAAAAAAGCCTGTTCGGATTATGGAGGTTCCAGGAAACAGAAAATGGTTCCCTGGGCCTGCCCGAGTTGCCCACCCCTTCCCGAGGAGAGGGCCGCGCCTGAATCCAGCCTCACCGTCTGTGGCGCTGGGTGAACATGCTTGCCACACAAACAGGAGAGATGATTTACGCTTCCCTGTGTTACAATTAAAATGCCAATTATCCCTCACCTCACGATCTCTGCTCCTAAAACCAAAACAATCAATTGGTTCCATTCATTGTAAATTGCTCGTGATGAATGTGTGATTTACACCGTTCCCTTTACTGGGATGTGTTTTATTTTGCTTTTAATTTATGAACTCTGAGCTGCATTTCTTTCCTTCTTTCTCCTGATGGCATCAGCCCATTTCCCAGTTAAGTTTTGTCTCTTGGTGAACGGTTCTGCAGTTTGTGTGAAGGAAGCTAGGTTTGCTTTCCCTGGACGTTGGCAATGGCTTTCGGGGGATTTTGACCCCAACGGTCCTTCCCCCAGGTCGTTCCTGGCCACCAAATTCAGATTCGCATTCTCAGTTTTATTTGCGTCACGCCAGTGGCCGTTGCAATTAACAACCACACAGTCCACGTCAGCAGACTTGAGCAACATAAAGCCTCACTAGTACTGGCACTAAAATAATCTTATAACTAACATTTATCTGAACAGTATAACCGAAAGACCTTAACATACATGTAAAATAATTGACTTTATTTTCTCCTACTCTTTTCTGCCATTTTTTTAAATCAATTTTTTTCTTTATTCAGGTAAAGTTTCCAAATTATTACTTATTTCTGCTGCAAGGTTTCATCATTGCTATCTATTACATTTATTATTGTTAGCCATTCAATTCGGAATTCATGGCTGCGCTACCAACGTTTGAAAGGATCGCGGGGTTAATTTGTTTTAAATCAGATTGATTTGAATTGTTATATAAATCTTAATTTAAATTGCTTCATCTGAAGAAAGACTCAATTTTAATGATTTAAATCGCTGTTTAAATCACTAATGAAGAAGATTCTATTTAATCGTTTTTTTAGTAGAAGTATATTTTTGTTTAAAATAACCTTAATACATAGAAGTGTAGGCTTCATTCAAAGATATGTATGCATGAAGCAATTACACTGAGTTGTTTTCAGATTAATTTTTTCAGTTCATCAAAAAATGGGATCCACGCTCCAACTCTTTATTGAGATCTCCTCAATCTCTCCAAATTCTCTGTTCACTGATTTCTCAGTCTTTGCTATTAGAGAGAGGAGAGTCCTGCTGTCAGTTTGCATGGCTCCTGACCTATTATGCTGGCTGTGTAAAGGGATAGGTTATAAAATATAGATGGAGAAGGAGAGTTATAAACTACCAGTGGTACAAAATATCAATTGCCAATTGCGGTTTGCCAATACGTATCCAGTTGAGGGCTAGAAAGTATCTCAAGGCGACAAATGCTTAATTGCTGCTGTGTTTGATGTCACTTTGCATCCAGCAAAGAAGGGAAAGATCAGAATGTGGAATGCAAAATTAGTGAAAAGGTGTTATGGGAACAGGCAAGACAAAGATAAGGGGACAGGAACTTGTTCTTGTTCCCAGGATGAAAGATATGTAAACAATGGAAGGGTCTGGGGAAATTTGGTAGTGGTGGGGTGATGTGACATTTATGATTTTCACACTCATTGCAATGTGCACCTAAAATTGGATGATGGGGTATAAAACCTGTACCCAACATACAGTAATCTCAGCAACACTGGGGAAAGTTGTTCCGTTGCTTGTTGGGTACGAATAAGCGCTTCTGTTCTAGCTCTGAGTGCATTTGTGAGTACAAGTGTGGTTTGAGCATTGGACTACAACCTTGGAGACCAGGGTTCGATCCCTGCTCAGCCATGAAAAACCACAGGGTTACTTTGGGCAGGTCACATAGTCTCAGCCCCAGAAAACCCTGTGATAGATTTGCCTTAAGGTCAAGTTGGAAACAACTTGAAGGCACAACAACAACCACAATAAACACCTTCTCATCTTCATCAAAAGTTGGGCAGAAGCCTGTCCAACATTTCCTTGGAACGTATGCCATGACATGGGTATGCGCAATGCTGATGTGACCCACGGCTTTGCATATGTCTTTTTAAAAAGTCTCTTCTTATGAATTTGATGATGATACATTCATTCATGTCCCACCTTTTAGAGACCCAGGGAGGTGTAGTGGTTTAAACGTTGGGCTAGGATTCTGAGAGACCAGGGTTCAGATCCTATCCACTTCTTATGAGATGCGTGTTGCGTGTACAGCGTAGCGGAAACCATATTTTTCAAATGTTCCTCCGATGCTTGGATTGCAGCAGGATCTGCCAACAGACAGGCTCATAAGTGCCCCTGAAATCTGAATGGGTTCCATTATCGCTCCATGTTAATGAAATGATTTTAATATTACAACGAATGAGGTATCCCCCCTCCTCCCTCCCTCCCCACCACCCCCGGCCACACAATCCTTTTGGTATTAAAGGGAATTGGATGGTAATTAGAGTATATTTTACAAAGACTGAAAGGGGTTCTAATATGTGCTTGACTCTTAAAGCAGTTAATCCCATATTAATTGTACCAGGGACACATCTGTCCTTGCCTGATGGTCCGGCATCCATCACACCGGGGAAGGAGGGGAGCTTCCGATGGAGGAAGAGCTCCTCCTGCAGGACGGCTGTGCTCCTGATCCAGTTCATCCGTGGTGGAGCTTGGATGCTGTTTTTGGAGAGAAGCGTCTGGTGTGCTTGCCCGTACCTTTCCTCCCTCTCTCACCCTGGTCTGAGTGACCTTCCGAGATTGTGAAACAGGTCCAGAAGTGAGAGATGATGATGGCAAAGGTAGAGGTAGGGGAGATGATGGTGATGATGACGACGATGTATTCATTTATGCCCTGCGCTTTACAGAGACAGAATAGAGTAATACACATTGAGTATCCCTTATCCGAAATGCTTCAGAGGTGTTTTGGATTTTGTTTTTTTTCCAGATTTTGGAATACCTGTATATTGTTCTTTCAACATGCTCTTTTGTAGGTTCTTCCTCTCTGTCCTTCTTCCTGTGGGAAACATGAGGGACTTATGGAGATTCGCTTGGGACCGCACACGCACGCTGCTTGAAAGTCTCTGTCCGCTTGGCACAGTTCTTTTTTCCTTCTCGGCTGGCTTTGGGCCATCCATGTGTCCTGTTTGCAAAGTAAGCTGATGGGGGACGGAAAGCCGACCGAAAGACTTTGCAAGCAGTGCATCTGTGCAGTCCCAAATCAGCCTCCATAATTCCCCCGTGTTCCCTGCAGGTAGAAGACTGGGTTCCACTTTTCAGAAGTTTACAATTTTGGAGCATTTTGGGTTTTCGGATAAGCAATATACAACCTGTAGTTTGAATGTTGGACTAAGATTCTGGAAGACCAGGGTTCAAATCCCCACTCAGCCACAGAAACCCACTGTGGTGAGTTGTGCTTCTGCCACCGGGCAAATGAGTTTTAGAGTCCTTGTTAGCATCATGGCCAAATTTAACAGCTGTGCGGTGCTGTAGAAAGGATCAGAGCATGAAATATAAAATAGTCAAAAGCACTAAAACATGAAGCCCTTTCCTTGTAAAACAAATGCCTACAGGAGTAGGAGGGTCCACGCTGCTGACAAAAGGACAGCAAGGAGCAACTGAGCCTCACCTCCATGGGAAGCAAGTTCCAGAGTCTGGGAGCAGCCACCAAGAAGGCCCCGTCAGTACCTTCACCAGCCATTCCCGTGGAGGTGGTGGGACTGAGACCAGAGCCTCCCCAAGAGATCTTAGAACTTGGGCAGGCTCACATCAGAAGAGGCAGAGCTGCCCTATCCAGGAGAACCAGCAGGAAATACCAGGGATCTGGTGTAAAAGAAAATTTCCTGCGTGAAGCCCTAGGGAGCTGTGACTGCCCATCGGAATGGACAGTACTGGATGGACCAAGGCTGTGACTCAGAACAAGGGCGGCTTCCTGTCTTTCTGAGACAGCACTTTCTCTGACTTTGTTTGCTTCTTAATAATGACCTCAGGATAGCAAGCCAAGCTGCCGCGTTTCTAATAGTGTTAGCCAAATAACAATCAGATTTTGTTAAACAGATTGCAATTGATTGCGTTGCAGATGCTGAATGAATTTAAAACCCTCCCCTCCCCGTTTTTACTGTGTCGGTTTTAGATTTTTGGATTTCTAGATTGTAATTCTCTTTTTTTTCCTTGAGGTTTTAGAATGGCCAATGGCTAAACGATAAAAACTAACTGAGCTGAACTGACAGAGTTACAACTTGCAGTGGAATATATGGTTCTCCCCCCAACGATCTCTCTCTCTCCTATATTTTATTCAATTTTTTTTTTTTTTTAGAAAAGAGGCTGACTTCAGTGCTGCTAAGACAGGGCTTCCTCCTTTTCCCTTGCTGAGAGTTAAAAGGGAAAGGCTGTGTGAGAGAGGAGGGGTGTTGGTAAAAGCTGCTCAACATCTATTTATCCCACATTTCAGCTTTGGCAGGAGAGGTTTGCAAGGCCCTGTTAGGAAATGAGATCTCAGCACCCATTTCCTGTGCCAGCCAGGAGCGGTGAGGAAGGAAGATCTCATTCAGAATCCGAAGAAACAGCATGAGTCAATCATGGTCTCATGGGTGTCTCAAGCTTCTACTTGGCAGTATCAGCCAGGGCAAGACGCTTTTGAACTGAAGGAGTTCCCCCAACCAGTCGTGAGGTAGAAGGTGACGCTGCTGTTCCAAAGCAGAAATAAAAGGAGAAAAAGGCATTTGTACAACTCCCTGCCCCTTGAGGGAGGCTAAAGATCTCCTCCACATTATTCTTGCAAGGAGATCTTCGTGCTGCATTGGCCTCCTCTTCCCTCTCACTTTATGTCCTCCTGTTGTTGTTATAGAATTATGGAATCCTAGAGCTGGAAGAGGCCCCAAGGGCCATAGAGCCCAATCCCATTCTGCCATGCAGGAAGATACCATCCACGCCCTCCTGCCAGATGGCCATCCAGCCTCTGTTTAAAAACCTCCTAAGAAAGAGACTCCACCATATTCCCAGGCAGCCCAGTATTCCACTGTCAGACTGCTGATGCTCATAGATGATGCTCGTGGATTTCTGTCTTGGGCAGAATCTGAGTTATCAGTGGTCCAAAATGCTAGTCAGTAACTTCTGATAGGCTGTAATACTGAGGAGAGGCAAAGGAGGGAGGGAGGGAAGGAAGGAAATAAAGAAGGAAGCAACCGACCGACCAATTAATGAACTTGTGGATTTTCACGCAGCCTTGTTTTGGGTTTTTGGGGAGTGTGGGTGAGGGTTAAATTTTGTGTCTTGTTTTGTTCTTCTTGGTGTGCGAGTATATCTGATTCTGAACAAACTATTGATTCTTGGCTTCTTTGACTTGCAGCCTGTTCCAGCACTATTGCTACACTCGAGGAGGCATGCGCCACACCTCCTACACGTGCATCTGTGGCAGGTAAGCCGCCTTGCTCTCTCCCCTTGCCACTTTTGGTTTATTTCTCCTGCGTTCGAAGTCACTCCGAGCTGAGGCTGTTTAGGCTTTTTTAAAAGAATAAAACTCGGACCATCTCTAAGCACATGGAGCCTGGTCTCCTCCTTTCCTGGTATGCATAACAGGGCCTCCACTGATCCTAGACTTTGGGCAAGCTCACTTGGGAGGAGGCGGTTTTTCAGATAAGTCCGCGTGAACATTTGTACACGTTTTCTTGGGCATTTCTCTGAACATACACAGGTTTGTGCACCCTTGTTCCTCGGATGTGCCCTTTTGCCAAAGGTTTCACTAATATGCTTGCATGCTCTTTTCATTCATATAGACTTGAGGTGGGCATTTCCCAAAATACACCTCTTTTGAGTGGCTTTGTTGTTGTTTTTAACTGAAGGATTGCAAAATCCATAGCTCTTCCAATACCAAAATGAAACAGCCTTTGTCTTCAGGAATTGGCTTGGGAAGTGAAAGTTTGGCAAGCTGTTAATGCGGGTGGATGAATCTCTTCCTCCTCTGATGCCAGCGAAGGCTGTGTGATGCTAAAACGGCATGGACGACAGCGGAGGAAGCATTTCACCCCTGTATGCTCCCAGTGGGCGTGCCAGATCTTCTAAGGCAACTGGACATGATGTCACAACACTTCCTGCTTCATTTCCAGCTGATGGTTGGCTGATGGGGAGCAGGTTTAGGTGCTGAGGATGTTTTGGGGTGCTGTGAGAGCGAAACAGCTGCCTTTCGTAGTGCTCCCATGGCATTTTTGGCCCACCAAATAATCTTTCTCTTTTTAGAGAATCTGGGAGGCCACAAAAGAGAGTCCTGTGTGCCACACATGGCCTGCAGAATGCCCTTTTCCCACCCCTGCACTAAAGCATTAGGCCTTGAGTAAATGTGCAAAATGACACGTCCATTTTTGGACACCCATTTTTGGCTGCTCTCTCACACGTACAGGAGAGTGGGAGCAATTTCTTGCATACAAAGGCCGTTCTCTCCCGAGTCACACTTGAAGAGGTTGGTTCCGCTTCATGGTCCCTTAATGTTCACTGTGGGATTTTCTTCCTACAGTAAGCCTATTTGTTACAGCTCTGACATGCCCGCTAATACAGTATTTTTTTTTAACAAACTCTTCCTCAAAGTTTGAAGGTGTGCTGATGCTCCTCCTTTGCTTATGTGTTGTCAGCCACACCCATTTGACCTGTTGTGAAAGATTGAGGTGCAAGACATTTAGGAGAGATTTCAGGTTCCCTGGCCTGTACAAATGAGTAATTAATACCAGTTGCTCATTACAGATCTTTGAGAAATAACTAGTTCTTCTACTGAAAAAGTAATTTGCTGCATTGCTTTGGGCTGGTTCTTCCTTTCCTGTTAATTTTGGTTACCTTTTTAAGAGTAAAACCTTCAGCACTGATAAGAAAAAGTAATAAAAATCTCTTTAAAAATATGGGCAAAGTTTAGATGGTTCAGACATGAGATGCTCCACCTGCGGTCTGAAAGGGTACCATCAAGCAAAAGGACCAATCAAATGCCTCTGCAGACAGAAATTTCGGATTGCATCTGGAGACCAAGCTCTTTTTAGCATTTTCCGTGCTTCCCTCTCAGAAGGACCTCAAGTGAACCTAACTGGTTCCATACTTCAGCTGCCAAGTTAGTCCAATAAAAATAACATCCAGCAGATCAATATTTCTGGATGGAGGGAAACGGAACTTAAGGACTTTTCAGCAAATCGTATTAAGGACGTGCAGGTGGAAGAAAGAGACAGGCGTTGGTGGCTGAGCAGTGCCATCAGTTGATGCGTTCTTTCATACATATTTAATCTGGGTGAATTGAGTAACTTACTATACAGAGAGCTTCCGGTTAGGACAGATTCCTTATGAGTGGGTTTCCCCCTTCTTTGTGCCAGGTTGGATCTGAAATGGTTTGCTTTAGCACTGGTCAAATAGTTTGGCTATTTGCTTCAACACCAATGCAGACCTTTGAGCCCAAAAATGCTGCCTCGTTCCCTTTGAAACTGCCCACCGGGCTGACGTGGGTGCAGGAAATCCCCTTTGCAGAGAGGGAGAGCGAGCGGATGAGAGCTCTGTATTCCTACAGGGTAGCGGGTCGGTCTAGCTGGCCTTTGCAGTTTCCCTGTTTAACTGACATAAACGCATACAGGCAAAACAGAAAAAAACATAAAGCAAAGGCAACAGTGAATTACAGCAATAATAAAGGTAAGAGAAAAAACAAACAGAAAGAGAAACAGAGACAAAAGGTAAATAAAACACTAAACACCACAAACAATAAGACTCTTTAAAAAGAAAGGTTGTTTCAAGCTTTCCTGAAGCAGATTCTAGATACATCTACATAGGAGCAACTTCTCTAGTTACAAATACCTTTCAGAAGCTTTTATTGCTAGTTATCCAAAAATACTGATTTGACATATTGTACTCTTTTTCTTGCAAAAAGCAAATTAACGATGCAAAAAGCCAATTAAAAGGGCCCTTTCAGTTCCTATGGCTTGCTGGTTCTCCTTTGTGGCAGCAAGTGGGGCCAGAGAGGTGGAGTGGAAAATTCAAGCCCTCTTCTGCTGCTTTGCCCCAGACTTATATACCAAAGTCACAATTACACAACACCAGAGTCAGAGGCCTATACAATTTCTGTGCATGGTTGTGGAAGCTGAGGATCAAAGGAAGGTGACAGGAAGAGAATCAACTCCTTTGGGATGTGATGCCGGAGGGGAGTTCTGCAGAAACCGTGGACTGCCCAAATGACCAATAAATAGATCTGGAAGTAAATCAAGCTTGAACTTTTACTGGGGGTCAGAATGGCTCAACTGAAGCTACTGTACACTCTGTGAGTTGACATGACTTCCTGGAAAAGATGAAAATTGGTACAGTAGAAGGCAGTAGGAAAAAGAGGAAGAGCAATGATAGGTGGATTGGTTCAGTTAATCGTGGCAGCCTTGAGTTTGCAGATGTGTCGAGGCCCGGGCTGTGTTGAAGGTTTCTTCTTTGTAGGGTTGCTGTAGGTTCAGCACATAACAGCATCAACAACCTCTGTGCCGAAGGGTAGGGTGATGGTGAGAATAGAGGCAAAATGACAGAGGGATTTCCCATCCAGCCTCCGTCTTGGGCAGACAGCTGTCTTGCTCTGACTCTCCTTCCCTCTCTGTCAGCTAACCTGAACAAGCTGCTCCTTCTAATGAAAAAGAGAAACCCTGTCATTTCTGGAAAGCCCAGGCACACCTGTGTTGTTTGTGGATTTTGTTCTACTCCTCTCTAAAAGGCAATTGTGTTTTTAAAACCCGCTTGTCAACCGAGATCAGTGGTTTCCGCTTTCATCTCCGTTTTCAATCTGACTTGAAAGCGTCTGGGGACGTTTGGATGTAGCCTTGTCTTGGAGTTGACCCTCGTGGAACAGGGAGGATGTTGCTGCATCTGCACAGCGAACCAGACTGTAATATCCGCGGGGCACAAACGCTGCTGTAACTCATCTTGCCAGGCATGCTTGATCTCTGGCAAACTCCCAGCAATGAGGGCCATGGAGGAGGATCTGTGTCGCGGGACCCCTCTTGCTGGAAAAAGGCAGGCTGTGTGGTGGGCGGGAACTGAACAGAGAAGCGCAAGAGGTCCCAGATAAATAAAGATGCATTATTCCCCTCCCCTAAATACTAAGGGAGAGGAAGGTGTTATGGCAGCAAACTGCTCCCCACCACCACCACCAAAAGCAATTCCCAGTCCAAGAAATAACAGCTTTTGCTATATTTGGGATCTCAGTTAGAGGTAGCGTATGCCTGTACATATGCCTATAGATCTTTACAAAATTATCCTTTTGCATCTGAGATGTTTGACGTTGGCTTCAGAATGCCATATGTTAAAATAATAATAGTACTAGCAAAAACAAAAAACAACAACTGTGATTTTTTTGGGGGGCGAGAGAGGGGTCTAGATATCTTGGCAGAAGCCTCAAAGATACGCAAGAGTGTGGGTGGTGGGGACACCAGGATGCTCGAAGGACAGCCGACTAACAGTGGGGATAATTTGTTTTCTTTTGCACTGATGTAATCGGTTTGGAAAATATTTTATAATCCAATAATTGTGCAATTAAAACTCTCACTGAATCATTGGAACAACAATGTTACAGTCCTGCTTCATAGGCAGCCAAGCGGGAGTAGCATCCATCCACTCTATTTAAACCCCAGTCCCACTGGAAATCTACTCGTAATGCAGGCTGACAGTTTTAATTTTCTCTTCGTTTTCTGGTTTCTAATTAGTAATTGTCTAAATGGCATTCACACCAGGATTTAAAAGGGAAAAAAAAGGCTTCTGCGTTGGTGCCGCAAGTGGCATGTCAAGTACTGGAAATCCAAAGGCCTCTCTCTGGGCTGTGAATTCTTATTCAGTGACAAGAGGAATGTAGTTATCACCATCATCCCAAATGCAGTCTCATTGGATTTCTAAGGAGAGTTGGGCCTGGTTAGTCCTTGGGTGGGAGGCCACCGGGGGTGGCTAGGAATCTCCAGGTTGAGGAAGGAGAGAATCCTGCCAGACAGATTGGCTGCCAGAGTTGACAGTAGAAAGCCACGTGGGCCAAAGGTGTGACTCTGTATACAGCTGCTTGCTCCATTGCGTTGTGTAAGGCCCAGACTGGGTCATAAGCATCCCCAGTTCATGACATCATCACCATCATCATCCCACTTTTTTCCCCACTTTGATACTCAGGATGGTTTGCAGCAGTTGAAACAAATGTAATTAAAAATTCAAAGGATACCAACGTTTTGAAAAGTCATTACACAGTCATAACAATTAAAATTAAAATTAGCTAAAAACGTGAGCCATTCCAAAAAATAACTAAGTAAACCAAATAAAAGTCCAGCACATGATACAAGACCTGTTTCCCCTGAAACAGCAATTCTCAGAGGTCTGCCAGCACGGAAAGATCTTCCCTGTCAGTGGAAGGAGAACAAGGAGGGTGCCCGTCTAGCTTCTTTGGGAGATGAGTTCCAGAGCCCGGGAGCAGCCACTGAGAGGGCCCTGTCTTTCCCACATCCTCACCAGATGTACCTGCAAGGGTGGTGGGACAGAGAGAAGGGCCTCCTCCGAAAATCTTAAGACACAGGTAGGCTCATAAGAAAGAGTCCTTCAAACCGTACCTGATCCCAGGGTGGGGTTAGGAAAGAAATCTGGCCTGGGACCCTGGAGAGCTAGAGTTTCCAGTCAGAGCTGGAAATACTGGCCTTGGTGGACCATGTTCTGAGGCAGCTTCCTGTGTTGCTCCTGTTATTTTTTGATGCCCCATTGGACACACACAATCTTGTCTGATTCCAGAAGCCACACAGGGCCGGGCCAGGTGAGTCCTTAGAGGAGCGACCACCATGACCTCTCTAGGGACCTCCAGTGGGGTGAGAAAAAGGAGCCCCGCCTGAAATCCGGTTTAATCCATCTGCCGTCAGTCAGTACTGGGTTGGATGGAGCAGGAGCCTGACTCAGTGTAAGGACAGCTTCTTATTTTCCTCTCAGCTGCCTTGGAGGGTGACCAGATTTTGAGATGGCCATCTTCTGAGCGTGCTTTAACTATGGAGTCTTACATGGAAGAAGTGGGTTGGGCTCAGTGACCCTTGCCATTCTTTTCCAACTCTCAGAATCCGTGATATCAAGAAAAAGCATCAAGATTTGGCTGAGTCCATCACAGCTGCATTGTGGGCTCCCCTCACAGGAGTCATGATGGAATCAGTGTGGGGACATTTGCCATATTTAAAAATAAACTTTTTAAAGTTGGAGACGGGAGACCTGGGCCTTTGGGTTCTTTTAGTCCATAATTCCCAGAAGTCCTGAACACACAGAACTGGTGTGGTGTAGTGGGGAGAGCAGCGGACTATGACTCTGGAGGCCAAGGTTTGAATTCCTTATCATCCACGAAAAGCCACAGCCATCTTGGGCAAGTCACGTTCAGCCTCGAAGGAAGAGAAAGGCGACCCTCTCCAAACAGGTTCTGCTAAGAAACCCCCCGATAAGATTGCGATAAGTTGGAAACGCCTTGAAGGCACACAACAGCAGCAACCACCAAACACATGGTAAATGGTAGAGGATTGTGGGGTTTGTAGTCACTAAAGACCTGGAGGGCCAAAAGTCCCCCTCCCTGGCTGTAAGTAAAAACTCTGAAATATTAATAAGCAAAAGATACGTACATACTTCTCCATATGTTGGGTTGATAGTTTTAAATAATTCAAATAAAAATATCAACCTTTTTTATTGTTGTTGTTGTTATTATTATTATTATCTTTTCTCTTCATGTGTCTTTTCCCTTATTGTCTCTCTTGGTTTCTATATTTTCTGTTCTACTAGTAAGGTATTAGCTCATCAAGTCGATTGGTATGAGTAACTGTCTCTTTTTTCTTTGCCCAGTATATATCGTTTACTGTATACTGTCAGATTTGCCTGTGCCATGTATTATATGTATATTTGCAAAGGCACTTATGTAAATATTTTAAGAACCGACTTTTAATAAAAATAAAAATAATTATTAATACATTAATAATTAATAAAAATAATTATTAAAAATGTGAATAAGCAAAGCAGATCTTTTTATCGTCAGTGTTTGGCTTTGCTCGTAAACAGCAGGCTAAGGGCTTGAGATGATTGGAGGGGGGGGAATTAGGCCTCCTTCCCTCCCTGTCTCCAGGACCCAGAGGGGTTACAATCACCCCCTTAATCTGTCTCCTGCCCAAAGCGTTTGGGCTGGGCGGAGGTTGCTTTTGCAAGCCAGGCTCTCCCTTTTCAAAACTGCATGCGTGCATCTCCAAGGCAACGTCACAGCCGCCCACTTGGTGATCTTTTGCAAAGGGGGACTTTTCGCCCTGTTAGTCTCCCCCGCCCCACGTCAAACTTTGATTTGCAAGAGGTCTTGGCAGCAAGAGCTGAGTCCTGGTCTTTCCCACTCAGTCATAACTCATCCTAACTCAGAAGCAGGAGAGTGTTGGTGCCTTTCACATTCAGAAATCTGGGAAGATAGAGTAGTGTCCCACACGAAAAAGGCTGAGGGTTTCTTTTTGTATGTGTGTTAAATACCACAATAACAGCATTCTAAAGATCAGATTGAGCAGAACGATTGTATCCTGTGCGTTAATGACCACTGCTCTCTAGGGGAGAACGTTGAGAGCCCGTAATATATAGTGGTCTGAGCATTGGGCTAAGACTCTGGCGATGGATTCAGATCCTTGCTCGGCCATGGAAGCCCACTGAGAGAGCCACACTCTCTGAGCCTCAGAAGTTGAGTATTTATTTTTTAAATGAACGTCTGAGCAGCATACACCTAAGAGGAATAAAAAGGGAAAATCAGTACAGTGTACGTTTTCTTCTTGTGTTTTAACTTGACAGTTGATGAGCCTAAGAGTAATATCAAAAGATAGAGTTTAAAAAGTACCGGAATCAAAAATAGATCACCGAAGGGAACCTTCAGAAGTGATTCAGCAGTTTTGCTGGGCTTTGTAGAAATAAAAAGGCTTTTCTGTCTTCCTTGGCCAGAACAGTGCTTTCTGCATGTTTCACAAAATGAGAGAGAGGAAGAAGTCAAACGTGCCAATTTCTCTCGACTTCAAATACTGGTGATGATAACAGGGCATTTTTTAAGACATAGTGGTATGTCCAAACTGACACCCCCATCTTGCTTTTCGGCACCCACTGGAGATACATTGACACATATGACTAATTTGATTTAATTTAGTTTAATCAGTGTTTTCCACCCGTTTTAATGCCTTCCGCAAGTTTTTGCAAACCAGCTTCAGGTGGGGAGGGGGCGGAGGTTGGAATAACTCGCAGATAATCAAATCCGTGAAAGTGAAACCTGCAGATGTGGAGGGCCAACTGTATATGGGTTCTAGCTGTAACCGAAAAGGATCCAAAGAGCAGCTCATCAAAAAGCAGGGGACGCTTGTATATGTAGACTTTTTTAATTAAAAAAAATGTACGGATCTTTCCCGGAAGGTTTTTCCAAAATGTTTGGAGCTTTGTCTCTCTTACTTTCTATATTAATTTATATGTTATAAATAGTCTTTTCTTTTTCTCCCCAGTGGACACAACAGTGCAGTTTTGCACTACGGACACGCTGGAGCTCCAAATGAGAAAACCATTGAAGATGGAGACTTGTGGTGAGTGAAGCTGCTGAGTCATTGTAGGTAGAACTGTTACTACTAAATTTTCTAAAGGAAAAAGAAGAAATTCTGTATATAGAGAACCCAAATGTTGCACCAAGGAAAATCTTAATTCTGCCACCAGGAGAAATGTATGAAAATTGAACAAACAATTTATAACTCATCTTGTTAATTCTACGCCTTCTGCTGTTTTCCGTAACTTCTTGGTTTGCTGATGGGCAAGTGGTGAGGGTGCATGAATCCCTGCCCCGCTCCCTGCTAATCCTATTTGGCCACACGCCCTCTTTGGCTTCTGAGATTCCGGCCACCATGCGCCACGCACAATGAGACAGTGGGGCTGTGGCTTCCATGGCGGTGGGCAGCTTTTCATCCAGATTTGTAAGGGAACTGTCTAAGGTGCTGAAACTATTTCAGGAGAGGGGTTGGCTAGCTCTTTTGAAGCTGGACTAAAGTCCAGACCAGCTGTGCCTCCACTAGCCTGTCTCTGCAGCCATACGATTTAGAAACTT
This sequence comes from Cyclura pinguis, assembly GCA_030412105.1. NCBI lineage: Eukaryota > Metazoa > Chordata > Lepidosauria > Squamata > Iguanidae > Cyclura > Cyclura pinguis. The sequence goes on from CM059607.1 coordinate 1,907,218, forward strand.
GGCACCGTTTCTGTATTTGGTTTTGTTTCCTTTGACAAAGGCTGCAGCTCCAAAGAATTGAGATTCTCCACCATATTCTGTCTTTCCCATGTTTTCAAAGGTTCATGTTTTCTGCTGCATTTCTGAATTCCTTCAGCATATTTCATCCACCGTATTAATACGAAAGATCAATCCAAATGTGACTAATACCAGGAATTTTGTAAACGGTGATATATTTAGGAGGCCATTGAAAAACTTCAGAGAAATTCAGTGGGTCCAGAATGCTGTAGCCATTGTCCTGACTGGGGCTGGTTTCAGGGAACATTAAAACTCCCTTGCTGAAAACACTTTGGTAACACGCATGGTCCAGACGGCTGGCTATGACCTGTAAAGCCCCAAAAGTTCAGACCGTATCTCCTGATATGAACCTGACCAAGTCTTAAGGCCCTTAGGAGTGGGCTTTCTATCTGTCCCACCACCTTCGCAAGCACCACTGGCAGGGATGTGAGATTTTAAAAATATATTACCTTTCCAGAACTAATGGTGTTCTAATATAAAAGCTTGTTTGATTGTGCTTCAACTTTTTATCATCAAGTTTTTAGCTCTATCTTGTTTTAACGATATTATATGCCTTGGGTTCTCGCTCAGAAGAACGCTGGGATATTTATTTATTCGTTTAATTCTAACAGAGAGATCTTTGGATCATCTAAAACTTCTCCTTTTTGATAACGGTGGGATGGTGAATACAGTCCTTTATCTTAACTGCAGGTTGTTTGCTGAAGACGTTTATGTTAGACTGGAGACCTAGGCCATTTCCACACTAGACTTTTATAGTACTATTATTCCACTTCCATTCTTAGATTCTTATGGAATTCTTATGGAGTCCTGGGGTTTGCAACTTAGGGAGGGGCCTCAAACCCAAGGACTCCATAGGACGTTGAAAGTGGAATAATAGCACTATAACAGTCTAGTGTGGAAATGGCCTTATGATGCATGTCAGAACTGCTGACTGGGGCATGTAGTTACGAGAGGGGACACAAGGAGGGCATCTTTGTAGCTGTTTTTTGTTCCCAGGGTGGGTGTTACAGCCTGGGACACGCCAGAGAAACGCATTTCCAAGCAGAGGGCACATCATTACTCGCTCCTGTGCATTCATAAAATTGCAACCAGGGCTGGTGGGGATAGTACCACCCAGTTTCCTGCTGAAACTATTAATGAATGTTTCAGGAGAGTTCTCTGTTGGAAAACCCCACTAAGTACTTGCTGGGCACATCATCTGGGCTGAATTTAAGGCAATATACACTTATTTCTCACTCAAACGGAAATAGTCCTGATTATCTGACTTGCTAAATCAGGTGTGGCCAAGGGACAGCGCTTGGAACCCACTTTGGTGGCCTCTGTAGCCAGTTCCCCAACCCCCCAACTCCCTAAAATATATATATTTAAAAAATGGCGCATTTTCAGGCTATTTTTGCCCCCAAATCATGGAAACTCCCCCTCCCAAAGTGTGAAAACATATCAAGACATCACCACCTCACCGTCACAAAGACCCCAGAAGCCTGTACAACTTCTCCATTTTCCTCTGCAGTGCCTCTCAAAATGGCAACAGGAGGTGATGTGGTATCACTTCTTGTCACTGTTTTGGAGAGGAACTGCAGAGCCCAAGGAAGGTATTTGTGCTTGTTGGAGCATGGCTTACACAGGAGTTGGGCAGGAATTTGCTTCAGCCTCCATACAGTTGCCCACTCCTGTGCTAAATGAGTATTTCCAAATCTGGACTATGCCTTTGGCGTATTTCCATGTCGTTTCCCAACTGAAAGCAGGAGAGGGTTCCTGGTTGGGCAGAAGACACACAGCACATGTTGCTTGTCACACAACCAGGTAACAAGCAGCACCAGCTTAAATCCTTCCCCTTCTCCAATCCAAAACAAGCCATAAGCATCCTGAACTGAAATTAGCAGAACATGCAGTGTCTCTTCGAAAGAATTGCAGTCTTTGTTTTGCATTCCCAAGCACCGGTCTTGAAAAATCATAGCCAAAAGGGGGAAAAAAGGAGGAAAGATTGGAGGTTCGGGGTGGGAGGTGGATCGTGTATTACAACCGCAAAACAAAAGCTCTCACGTACAAAGAGTCTTCCTTGTTCTCTTTATGATCCTGTTTGAACATCTGTTTCCTTGGGCAGGCTGCATAGAGAGGTACCTGGTTCTTTGTGCAGGAATCCCCTAAGCAAAACTGTGTTCCTTTTGAAATCAGAGAGGCAGACCTAAAGATTTGTCACGACTCCTCTTTTCTCCCTGCTTTCTGATGGAGACTGTCCCATATATCTTACGCTGAATGCGCCGCCAGAGGCTTCTGCAAGGTTGATCTTTAAAAAAAAAATCCCTCTTCCTCTTCAGAGATACAAGTTGTTCTTGCAAAGCGGAGGCATAAGCGAGATTTGTTTGCGGTGGTGGAAATGCAGCCACTTTAAAGAGGCAAGCAGCTGGCCCCTTGCTTGGCATGCAAGCACCACAGGGTGTGCATGCTTCTAGGGTTGGAGGAACAGTTTTGACCCTTCCTGACCCTCCGTGGGTTACACCAGTGCATCCAGCAGGGACAGGAGTGGGAGACCCCTAAAGCAGTTGATAGAAGCCAAAACGGGGACACTGGAGCCTAATTTTGGCTGGGAAAATAAGCATTTTTTTCAGCTGAAAATGAGGTTTGGGGAGTGCCTTACAGGGCTCCCCCAAGATCTGCCACCCCCAAAGTAGACAAGCAAGGCCCCTTTTCATGTTTCAAATGTCTGCACCCAGCTGCCTGTTGCAGGGAATGCTGGGCTAAATGGACACATGCATGCAGTAGTTCTCAGGCTATGATGCCCATAACGTGGGCCAGAATCCCATTTGTGCTTTAAGCAGGAGGTTGCCCTGTTTCCGGGCTGGTGCGCCAGTGGTGAGGGAAGGCAGACCAAAAGACGTCCGCTCCAAAAGAGCCTCCTTCTCCGAAGGCAGCCTTTCCTCCTGCACAGTTGTCATGGCATGGCCTTTTTTTCTCCAAGTAAAATCGACACAGTCATTCTAGCCTCCAAATAAAATTAATCCAAGAACATTTGTTTCTTTCTCAATCCCAGAGATTGTCATGGTTGTGGCCTATGGAGTTTGTGTAGAATGGGATCCACAGGAAAGGAAAAGTGCAGAGAGAGAACAACAAAGTGTGTTGAACCAAGCGCAACCTTTTTCAACCTATGTGATTGTTTAAGTGGCCGTTTACAGCTGCATGGGCTGAAATGCATTGGCGTTGTTTCAAATAATAAAGAAAGAAAGGCCCTCCACAGAGCACTTGGAGACTTGTCTCCTCCTTTTTTCCCGTGGATTCCATTACTTGTTCTTCAGTATTTGTCTCCTCTGTGGAAAGGGACTCCTGTTTCATGGCCGTGCCAGGCCGTCAAAGAAGATTATTCCCCAGTGGCAGCTGGTAGCTTCCAGGTCAGTGAAGCCATGAGTCTGCTCCTGGTTGTACTCTGAAGGAGCTAGCCAGGGTTCTGAACCCTATCTCCAATTCTGGTGTGGTGTGCCAACAGGACTCCGGAGCCTTTGTTCTTCCTTGGCAATGTCACCCCCACTAAGGATGCAAAGAGGCGTCCGTGCAATTTGGATCAGCACCACTTCTGTGCACTTCTGCCCTAATGCATCTCTGCTCAAAGCAGAATCAACCTCCTTGTTCCACAGTGTGGGCCCAGAAAACTTCCATTTATTTATCCTTCATTAACTCAACAATGGATCCTGTTTGAAGATTTGACCCCTGACATGTTCCTCTGGTGACACATTGTTTAGCACTGGCTGGTTTTGGTTGGTTGTGGATCTTCATAACTATCTGAATTGGATCATTGCAGTTTCCTCTCCTCAAACAGAAAGGAATCGAGGAATTCAACAGTCCTGGGATAAAGGCTGTTTTCTGCAAATTCTGCAGTAGGAGATGAAATGCTCCGTAGCTCGGCAGAAGTTAGGAATGGGAGTTCCTTTTAGATGTTCCTTGCTGCCTTGTTGTTTGGTCTGTGCTTCCACTGCTTTTGATGAGTGAGCTCCAGAGAAAATTCAACAGCGTCTGAGCTGAGTTTGGCAGGTTTTCTAGCCCAAAGCAGGTTGTTGTTGCTGTTGTTTTTAATGTATATTCTAGCCTTACAGAATATTAATATTTGGGCACAGTTCAAAATAGGCAGCTTGGTAAACATGTGTGGTTGTGTTCTGTTTAGATTTGTCTTTAAAAAAAAAATAGTCGTGACAGACTCCCAAGGCCCCAAAGCTCTAAACAGCAATGCTCTTTGTTGATTAGCCCAAAGGGTATTATTTTTAAAATTCTATTTTTTCCTTTTTGTACTGACATGTATCCAAAGTGCTGCACTGAATGAAAAGATGCAAAAATCAGCCAAGCATTTCAGTGGAAACAGTGAAGTATCTCTGCTTTCTGGCAAATCCTATAAATTAGGGTGGGAATCAGGCAGCCCACGAAAAGTTGTTGGACTACAAATCCCCAGTATTTATCACCGTTGGCTCTGCTGGCAAGGGGCTACTATCTATTGCAGTCCAACAACATCTGAAGCGCTACGCAGTTCCTGTCCTAGCTGTAAATATATTGTATCTGTCATTACGCACTTTCAAGTTGACTCCAACTTACAGAGACATTATCCTTGGGTTTTCTTGGTTGGATTTATTATTCAGGGAAGGTTTGCAACAGCCTGCTTCTGAGTCTGAGACAAGAGTGTGTTGCCCAGGGCTAAGGTTGCCCAGAGAGGGGACCAAAAAAGCCTTCTTTGGGAGGGAAGTCCACAGCCTGAGGGCAGCCACCAAGAAGGTCCTCTCCCATGTCCTCACCAAACATCTAGCCTGGGCTTCATGTACCGCTACCAGATCTCACTTTTCTGGGAATCTCTGGGCGAAATCCATCTGAGAATCCAAAGCAGAGCAGACCTCCAGAATCAAAAGGGCACAAGTACAGGTTGACTTAAGCTATTGACTGGAAACTTCTCGGTGCCTTAGGCTTGTAGAAGTTTCACTGCAAGAGGAGTTAGACATTTTTGTCCAATGCAGAATGGTTGCACTCCGTTCATGTCTGGAGAAACAGAGGTGAACCTGTGGGACGATTGCATATCGATGTGTGTGCATGGCACACAGGTGCACACGACACATGCTAAGAAGCACATGGAGGTTGCATTTCTGACTGTGAGGCAGCTTTCAGAAGCACAGATGAACCACAAGAAAATCTCACTGTCATATCTCTCACGCTGGGCAAGAGAGACAGTTACATTAAAATACCCAATGCTAAGGCTTGTTTGTCCAGATGGTGGCAATGTTGCATTAAAAAGTGAGGACTTGGTTTTATCTTAAACCAGATAATGAATGTTCACTCTCCAGTTGCTCACCTGATGCTAGGTTATTTTATAAGAAACTTCAGTGAAATCAAATATAATTAATTCCGTGGTACTTGTTTTCTTTTTTTTTAAGTGCTTCTTTTATCTGTGATTATGCTGCATTCTTTCTCTGCTTGATTGTTCATTTTAAAAGTAGGATTATTCTAATTTTGTTCATCACTCACAGTGTTGGGACCCAAGGCAGTTTTTAATATAATTTAAAAGGTTCCGTTAAAAACACACACAAAAACTTACCCATATGAAAAGTGTGAATTAACGTAGTTATATTATTAAAACACCAAATTAAACTTTTAAAAACACCACATCAATAACAAAATAGTAGCAACAGGGATTTTAAAAACTGTATTTATTTTATTAGACTGTTTCTGCCCTGCTCTACACCCAAAGATCACAGGGCAGCATACTATAAAAACAATTTTTTAAAAAAATCTAAAAACAATTTAGAATAGGAAACAGTAAAAGATGGTACAGGTAATGAATATTTACAAGTCTGGATCACCTGTTTTAAAACCTCAGGCCTTGACAGGAACCAATTGCTGAAGACGGCCTTCATGGCCTGAATTTCTGATATCTTTATTGTGGATTGCCCACTCACTTCCAAGAAGACCTGCAATAAATAAAATACAATATAATACAGTAACATAGCCCTTGCTTGTCTATCCCAGTATACCCATTTTGTCACAGAAGAATAGGTCGCGTTGACATAAGATTGTAGAGCTAGAAGAGACCCCAAGAGCCGTCGCGCGCAGCCCCCTTCTGCCATGCAGGAAGACCCCATCAAAGCGTTCCCTTGGACAGATGGCCTTCCACCCTCTGTTTAAAAGCCTCCAAAGAAGGAGGCGAGTCCACCACGCTCCGTTAAGGCAGCAGCATATTCCGTTGTCAAACCGCTCTTACCATTGTGAAGTTCTTCCTAATGTTTAGGTGGAATCTCTTTTCCTGTAGCTTGAAGCCGTTGCTCCGTAGTGTCCTAGTCTCTGGAGCAGCAGAAAACAAGGTGGAGGCGAAAACACAGTCAGAGAGTCATCCTGCCTGGACGGCTAATGCAGCGGCTATTTGCTAGGCCACTATGAAGCCCGCATCTCACTTCTCTTAGGGATGCAGAAGCCCACGTAAGAGCTCATCTTCCCCGTCCGTTTCAAAGGAAGCGTGGGCATGCCTAGTTCCAATGGGACTGGACCAGCCACCGGGCCGGTCTCAGCAGCAAAGCGTCGGGAAAAGGGTGCTGTGTTACCACCCTGATGCCTTCAGCTGGGGTGGAGAAGATGCTCTCATCGCCAGGGCAAAAGAGGAATTATTCAGCTGGCTTTTGCACGGGGAGCCTTATGCAGAGTCAAGTCCTTGCCAAGTCCATCCGGCCCAGTCTTGTCAGCCCTGACTGGCAGCAGCCATGGCTAGCTCCAGGCAGGATTCTTTCTTGCCTGGAGGTCCTCTGCCCTGCTCTCTCTAGCTGCCTTCTGGGTGGTTGAGTAGCAAATGGAGGAAGAGAGAGCTGCCATCTTGTTCTTTCCATCTGGGGCTGCCATCTTGTCTTTTCCCTCTGGCAGCTCTTTTGGGCTTTCCTTCTGTTCTGGACTGATAGTGGTTTAATGCACGGTTGTGTCACCCAGGAAGCTGTTGGGCTGCAGCTCCCAGCAGTGACCTTTAGGTACTGTGATCAAAATTTCTCCATGTGGAATCTTCCCACCTTCAATTAGTAGAAGAAAACATTAGAATATACTCAAAAAAACTGGGTGAAAATCCAATTTTCTGTACCTACCAGATTCCTGGTTGTACCAGATTAGCCACATTCCACAAGGATCTTGAAACTTCCCTATCTCCCTACACAAAGGTTACGCGTTATGGCAAGAAGGTTTCAGGTTTCTTATTTATCTTTTTTTTTCTTTCTTTTTCTGTTTTTAATCACACCTCTTTACTTCCAGAAATCAAAGCAACATCTAAAGGGTTAGTGCAGAATGATTTCAAATACATCAAGCAATTGGACAATGTTGGGCATTTACAAAAATGACAGCAATCACCAAAATTAGCGAAAAAGCAAGGGAAGAAGCCCCAGTTGAGTGAACATGGTCTGTTACAAGTCACCTCTGGAGGAAGCCTTTGGCGACTCTGGACAGCCGACCTGCTGGTGGCCAAAGGTGCTGCATGCTACGCATTTACACAGAGTTTGAAAAAGTAACTTTTTGCTCTACCGCTGCAGCAGCTGGAAGTTTCTGGGAACCACAGTCCAAAAAGTTGTTTTCCCAAGCTTTGCTTTGAAGCTCTCCATATAACTCCTAGTTCTTTGTATATCTTCACAAGGATTCGGAGCTATGCCAGTTCCCCTAAAGAAAGGGACACTAATACCACATGCAAATGGTCATTGCTGTGTGCCTTCAGGTTGACTTTGGCTTAGAACAACCCGACTTGCCCAAATGAAAATGGTACGGTTGTGCCCAGAAACGGTCAGGCAAGCAGCAGAACCCATTAAACCCCTATTGAGATGTGTTCCTATTCCTATTCATTGGACCCACTTAGCAACCAACTTCTTCAGTGCACAAATGTGGTCTTCAAGGCCAGACCCATTTCCAGCACATTGCAGTAGCTTAGTCTGGAAGTGAGCGTGGCATAGGTAAGGTTAGCCAAGCTATTCCTGTCCCAGAGAGGGCACAGCTGATGGTTCAAGGCTCAGTGATAAAAGATGCCGTTGCATAAATGCTTGGGTAAAAAGCAAATACACTGATGGCAATTAGAAGCCTGGTTGTAGAATAACAGTAACATTTGAGAGTTGGTGAAAAGTGGAGGTGAAAGGATGCTCTCTTGGTTCTTTTCTCTTGTTGCAACTGGCAATAATCTAAGCTTAGAGATGCACGTGGCACTTCTTAGTGCGAGCTCCCTGTATAATTGATAAAGCAATGAAAATTTCCAGTCCTAAGAAATTTTCAAGTATTTTTGGGATGTGCTACCATCACATGGTTAAAGGCGGAACTGCGTCTTTCTTTAATAAGCTGCAATTTTTATACTGCTGCTGTTGTAAGAGGAATTTCTGCCATGTTTTTTTTCTCTGAAAACTCTGCAGGCTCAAAACGAATGCATTTCCTTTCCTACTTCTTTGGGTTGTTCATCTCTCTAGAATAGCAAAAGCATAGGCCCCTTTCCTTTCGTTTTCAAAAACAAATTAAGTAGTGGTATTAAATGCTTTTTACGTAGGGGACCTCAACAAAGCAACTGATGCACATTGGTCCCATTTTGCATTGCAGTACCAACTAGGGAGCACTGGTGCCCTGATACAAATCTTTGCAATTCACAAACAGGGTTTCTTAGTGCCTCTCCTACATAGCTAAGTGTACATAAAGTTACATAACATAACACTGTGATATTTAATGCCTATTTAAAGATTCCCACCAATAAATATTGTGTATTTAATATATATATTTTTAAAAACTCTTCTTATGGAACAATGTTATTTTTTAATAACAGTGCTGCTAACGTTTTATTTTTAACTACTACTGTAAGCTGCCTTGGGTCCCGTATTGGGAGAAAGGCAGGAACTTAGTTAATTAATATATTGATTAATTATCTAGGGATGTGTCGAGTGGTGATTCTTCCCAGTGTTGTGGACTTCAACTCCCAGAAGCTGCAGCCAGCATAACTAATGATCAGGGATTTTGGGAAAGGATGTCCAAACCATTTGGAAGAGTTGAGTACGACTGGTACAGAAGGGTCTCTTCTTTAGATGCAGACCTATGTTCTTCAGCATTTTGGTTTTTTTACTTTGGGTTTCTTCCATATTTGGAAGTTTGCCTGTTAGTCCTGTGGCTTGTGTTGTTCTTACATTCTGTGAAGCTGGCTTGGACGTAGGGTGAGCATATAAATGAGAGACATCCAAGAGATCTTGTTCTTAGCTGCCCTGCTCAGGTCTTGCAAACTTGTCATCCGTAGTTTCCTGATGGAGTTAATCCATCTTTAACGCAGTCTCCCCCTCTTTTCCATTGCCTTCTCCTTTACCAGGCATTAATTATTTTTTCCAGAGAGTCATGTCATCTCATGATATGTCCAAAGTGCAACAGCCGCTGTTTAGTCGTCTTCAGAATTTGCTCTCAGACCCGTTCGTTTGCCTTTTTAGCAGTCCAGGATATCTGTAAAACTCTCCTCCAGCACCACGTTTCAAATGAGTGGATTCTCTCACTGCCAGATTTCTTCACTGTCCAGCTTTAATGACCGTACGTTGAAATGGGGAATCACAGAATTGCGGAGTTGGAAGAGACCCCAAGGGCCATCCGATCCAACTTCATCCTGCCATGCAGGAATACACCATCAAAGCGTTCCCTTTGACAGATGGCCATCTAGCATCTCTCTAAAAACCTCCAAAGAAGGAGACTCTGCCACTTTCCCAGGCAGCTGCGTAGCCCACTGGTGAGCTGCTCTTACCATCAGGTATGACGGCATGGATGATTCTGACTTGGATGTTCAGTGATACAGCTTTATGTTCTGTGCAGTTTGCATGACGGGGAGAGCTGGGTCTGGTACCAGGAGCCCCCGTGCCATGAGATTCTTTTGGAAAAGGGGATTGTTAAATGACGGCATTGAGGCTGCTTGATCCGGGGATCTAGAGAAGCTCCTAGGATGCTTTAGAAGCGAAATGAAAGGCACCCTCTGGTTCTGAAGTGGTGACGAAAGCAGTAAAGGTACCGGTGACCTTTTCCATACGCAGACGGCAGGCTCAACACTGTTTGCAAGGAACATCAGCTGCTGAAAGAAAGGCTGGCTTTTGCCCCATTTCTTCCAACTCGGCTTGTTTGATCAGCGCACTGGGAGCGCCGTGTTCCAGCCCTGGGGCTCATGCGTGGGCACCGAGAGCTGTACAAAGGACTGGGGCAGCGGGACAGCTAGAAATCCCAGGGAATGATTCAAAAACCCTTGGTATCATGTCCAAAACCAGCTCTCCCTTCCCCTCTTCCCCACAACCTTGCAATAGCATTTCCCACTCACTGTATTTCAGCCCTGAATTCAAAAATCTAAGGTACTTATGACTACCTAGGAGCAATGTCTACAGCAGGGGTGTGGCAATTGAAACACGCTTTTGAAATCCAGCAGAAAAAAAATCAAAATATAAAAAAAGAGCAATTTGCGGGCAATTTTTCCTAGACGACGAGCCAAAATACCCCCCCATGCCCATAAATGTGGCAGTTTAGCTTTCACACATATGGACGTTCCTTTTTTTTTTCCCTGCTCAAAACCGGCAGAAAATGGCAACCAGAAGAGATGTGATGTCACCCCTAGTGTGCTTAGACATGCCGGTGTGGCTGCTCAGGTGGGGGAGCACAGGGTGAAAACTGGGCCTGCCCTCCATGGCTACCTAACATAATAGACATAACTGTGTCTGTCATTTGCAATCAAAAAGCAGCAAAGACAGAAAGCTTCCTTCCACTGGATCAGGCCTTTGGCAGGAGCTTGTAAAGGTTTTGGACTGGAGTCTTTTCCAGCCTCTCCTGGGAAATATGGCTGTCCACCAGAGTTCTGACTCAGCTCCCATTGCATCTGCAGCTGTGATTTTAGGCTGAGGGCAAGAATCGTGCAATCCCTCCAGAGTTTTTTTGAGACTGCAACTCCCAGCATTCCTCACCACTGGCTCTTCTGACTAAGGCTTCTGGGAGTTGCAGTCAGCAACCGCTTAGAGGGCGGTGGAGTGCCCACCCCCCATTGTTGGCACTAACACTGGACATAGGCAGGAATGTAAATCTTGGTAAAATTCAGCATTTTTCTCTTTACTGCAAAAAAAAAAGAACTCATCAGAAATCACAGTTTTTGAGAATTATTTGCGTTTCAAGGTTTAATCTGTGAAAAAAACACATAGCTTTTTTAGGTAGAAAAAAATGATTTTCTGTGCAGAAGACATGGTTCTGCAGTGAAACATTCTCTTCTGTGTAGAAAATGCCATTTTCTGCACAAAAAAAATTATATGTTGTTTTCATGCAGAGTTGTGACGATTGTCTTTGTCCTGGATTTTCTTTGTTAGCATTTTCCAACACTCGAGAAACCAGTTTTTCCTCTCTTAACTTAATATTTCTGAATATTCTTTCCACTCCAGAGGGATCAGTAGTTCTGTCAAATTACAACAACAGCTTCATTGAAAGTGATTGCAGAGGTTATTTGAATGTTACTCCGCTCTTCACTCTCTCGCACATAAAGACTTGCAGCTGGACGTTTTCCCTTTAATTTAGCACTCCCCGTTAGCCCACAATACCTCCGTCCCTTCCCTCGATGCCGGTTTTCCACCTGGTCTCTCTCTGTTCTTCTTCTCCACAGCTTGTTTGACATGGGCGGCGAGTATTACTGCTACGGCTCGGACATCACCTGCACCTTTCCGGCCAACGGGAAGTTCACTCCAGACCAGAGGGCCATCTATGAAGCAGTGCTGAAGTCCTCCTGGGCTGTGCTGAAGGCCGTCAAGCCAGGTAGAAGGTCCGCGTGTGTCCACAGGAGCTGGCATTTGGAGGGGAGAGCCAGTGGTCTTCCTCCTACCAGAGGCCCCTCTTCCCAAAGTGCTTCTCTCTCTGGGCTCACTCCCAGACTCACTCAACCGGCCCAAATGCCGGGGCCAGCCAGAGGTATGCAGAGGGCTGCCTCTGTCTCAGTGTTGGTGCAAGCAGACAGGGTTCCCAGACAGCGGGGTTCCTAGCCGTGCCGTTCACCTTTGCCTCCAGTCCTCACCCTCGGTAGCGGGCGTGCTTTTCTCTCCTGAAACTCTCACGCCCATCACTGGTCTTGCCATTTCTATACCACTTTAAAGCAGTGCTGTTATGTTCCTGGAGATTATTTATCTGGTGGACTTTGACAAGCTTCCAAAGAGGTCTCTTGGCACTTCCTGATCACCAGTAGACCACCCCAGCAGGTTTGGTGGTGACCACAGAGAACATTCCCAGTGTCTAGAAGTCATTTCCAATCACCTTTAAATGGCATTTTGTGCTGTTTTCTGGGGGCTGAAACAGCATGGGCAAATCACATTTCCCAGAGCCTGTTTCTAACAAGAAAAACTGGAGGGGGAAATGGCTGAAATTGGGTTGGGGATTCAAGGATTGCCCCATTGGGCCGTACGTTTCCCAAGCCTGATATAAAACCATATTTATTTCCTTCTGCAGTTGAAAAATCATACTCATGACTGGTACACAGGTGCTACAGAGCAGCCTACACAAGGCCACTGTCCATCCCTGCTGCCCTGCCTCCTTAACAGTGTGAAATACAAAACACGAAAGGAAAAAGGCATGAGGATGGTAGAGGGAAAGTAGCCCATTCCTAAATAGTTCTTCTTGTCAAGGTGGGACAAAATGAGAGTAGCACCCTTCTGAATAAGAATTCTGTGGGGGCCCCCACTATGAAATTTTCCAGCAGTCTCCAAATTTCAAGCCGTGGAGCCACTTAAAATGTCAGTTGAGCATTTAGAAGAATTTGAGGCGTCCAAAGAAAAGGGCCACAGGCCAAGTGACCAAGGGAACATGAACACGATAAATGGAGGGGCTCTAGGGGTGAACGATTTTCACCATTTCACTCTCTGCAATGCTAGAAATTGGAGAGGCTGGAGGAAAAACTTCTTTTTTGTGAAAAAAAACAGAAGATTTTTAATACAATAAGATTTCAGAGATTGAAAAAAAGAAAAGGATTTTAAAAAACTGGAATACTATAAAATAAAACTTAAAAGGTGCAGGATAGAAAAAGAGGAAAAAGTTACTTCCAATCTTCCTTTCAGCAGTTATATATGCATATAGTTATTCATACTTCTCTGTCTCTGAAGTTACAGCATATTCCCTTCTTTGTATAGCCTGTTCTTTCTAATGATCAGAACCAAAAATTACCAAGCTATTTGTTTTTTCACAAAAAGGAACTGAAGGTGAAGTGAAGGACTGAAGGAAAATTTCTTGGGGGGTGGCAAAGCCCTCTTTTTTGCCACCCACCCACAGCTACATCCCCTAGATCTTACCACAAGTAGCTGGAATGGAGGCGGTCCAGGGAGGGCAGGGGTAAATGGATCCGGCCCCTTGGGACCGCTGAAGGAGCAGCTCTTGCCAGTGTCTCCCCCTCTGCTTCAGAGCCGGGGAGAGCCGACGTGCGTCTGCCCCACCAACCTTTCATCCAGACAAGCTGGGCTCCAGCCGTGGCTCGGAGCCCCCGTGGCAGAAGCCTTGCCCGTCGCCTCCTCCTTATAATTAATGTATTAATTTCATCCCTTTTGCGTTGCAGTGCTCTGTTGCGTTTAAAGCCAACATCTTCCAGTAAGCCACATTGTCCTCCTTGCATTCCAATTAAAAGCTCTTTTGTCTACCACATCTCTCCTGGGAGCACTAAGGAGAGAGAGAGAGAGAGAGAAGCCAACTTGGCGAGCGTGGACTCTCTACCGGTTGTCCTCCACTCTGTCCCTCTCTCCACTCCCCCCTTGTTTATTTATAACCTCAGATGCACCCCCCGGGTCTGTCCCTGCTGAGCTGACATGGCATCCAGACATGTGTTGAGCAAAACGGGATGTCAGGGGGATGGATAGTGTTTGTGTCTGTAAAAATACAAATCGTACAATGCACTTCCAAAAGTACTTAGATGTGTTTTTCCTCCAGCTGCTGGCTGGCATTCTGAGACCCGGGCTTGATGTCTTGGAAGCAGGCTAGGTTCGTTGAATGGCAGGTGCTTTGTGAAGCCCCACGTCTGTGGTCCCTAAAGTCTCTCACAGCCCCCAACCCGCCTTTAAAAAAAAACAGCATGATTTGAAGGGTGTTTTCCCGAGTATCATGCAGAAAGATCCCCAAATGTGTGAAAACATGCAAAAATACTGCAAAAAGCATCCCGGAACCCTGTACTATCCAAGATAACCTCCATTTTCTTCTGTAGTCCCTCTCAAAATGCCAGAGTAGCCATTGTGAGAGGGACCATAGAGAAAAAATTTGGACTTGCGGTTGGAGGGGAGCAGGTCGTGTGGCTCTTGGGGTGGGATTGGCCTCTGGCCCTCACACAGTTGCCCACCCTGGCCTAGCCCTTCCATCTCAAGCTGTGATCCAAATAAATCAACAGCCTCACAGGGAGGTTTTCCTAAGATTAAAAGCACAGCAGGGAGTGTGGAGGAGGGTGGATTTTAAGGGGGATCACTGCTGGGAAAGGAAAGATCAGACCGAAACTTAGGACTTGGATGCCTGCAGTTATGTTTGGCTGGCACCATTGGTACTCTGTGTGTGTGTGAGAGAGAGTACGTGTACGCAACACACACACGCCCAAGAGAGGATTGTACAGCTCTCCGATCTCGATCTGCAGTTTGTAGTTGCCCCAGCCAGCATAGCTAGCGATGAGGCGTGCTTGGAGCTGCAGTTTGCCCCCATCTGGGGGGCTGGCCCTAGACGGGTATGAGTGCCATTCAGTCCTCCAGAGGCCATTGCATCGTAACTCACAGCATCTTCAGCCAGCGTGAGGCATGCTAGGAGTTGCAGTCCAACAGCCTCTGGAAGGCCATGCTTTACAAAAAGCGGGGGGGGGGGGAGATTTGCACAGTCCTTGAGATGTGGCTGGACTACAATTCCCAGCAGCCACAGGTGACCGAGCCAGCAGTGAGGCACGCTGGGAGCTGTAGTCGCGGCTCCCGTCCCCGTGCGTTCGGCCGTCATGCGTCCGTAACGCCGAATGGAAAGCTGACAAAAGCCAAAAGGGCCCCTGCTCCGCTCCGCCCCGCCGCCCCACGGTCGGGCTTTGGAGAGTCAGCACCCGGTTCGGCAGCATCAACCCATAACCGGTTTGGCAGCCGATTAGGAAGGGAGCAGACGCCTCGTCAGCAGATTCGGCACCCCAGCCCCGGGCCCGGCTGTCTGGCGTGAGGAGGGTCCGAAGTCCAAGGGTTCCCCGGCCAGACTGTGCAAACCGGGCCTTCCGGCGGCCGGCTCCTCTACGAACTCCCGCGTGGGGCGGCGGGGGTGGTGGTGGTGGTGTGCCCTGGCAGTTTTCCCAGGGATCTCAGATGAGGGGACGGAGGACGGGAACAGATCTATAAATAACCCAGCAATTTATTCACGGTCGAGGTAGTCTGGGACGGACTGAGAGAAGGAAGTAAGACTGGAAGACTTAGTAAGACTGTAAGAGCCAGCCCAGATTTTATTTCCTTGCTCGGCCGTAGAGCTTAAACCTTAGGCCAGTCGCCATTTCCCTGCCCGGCCCGCCTCACGAGGTTGTTGTGAGGATACAAGAGGAGGGAGCCCCTCGGAGGATTTACATGCCACTAATAATACTTTGGGGTGGGCAGAGTCAAGGCGCTGCCGCAAGCCAAAGGGGCAGAGCAGGTAGCTCCCCCGGCCCCCAAAAAATCAGTGAGTCCTGCCTTGGACTAATGTTGGTGCCAGAAGCAAATGGAGACGGATGCCCCGGAAAATGCCCAGCCGTGCCAGCCTTGTTGCAAAATAATTTTTCCGTGGCTGCCTCTTCTGCATGTCGGAAGCCCCCAACAGCCAAATTGCAAAACAGCAAAACAGTTTTCCTCTGTCCCTTGGGTGAAAGGGGGGAAGTTTTAAAGGCACTGAAAATTATTTCGGTAATTAAAGCTGCACACTTCTTCACTGCATGCAAAAATAATGAGTTGTGGTCTCAACTCGCCGCGCCCCACCCAACCCCCCCTTTGGATCCTATCTTTCAAATTAGCCTTTGGGGAAAGAGGAGTGAGGAGCATGACATCTCTCAGAGCATAATATATTAATCCGTCTCTGAGCACCTTTAATGAAGTTTTCGTAGCCGGTGGAAGCAAAGGAGACGCTCATCTCCCCCTGGCTTTGCGGAGTTTCTTTGGTCTCTCATCAAACCGGGACGCCACGTCAGGGTCTCTCGTGGAGAAGAGCAGATACTAATGAGACCGGCTTCCAAATTTGGCTCAGCTCCTGGCCTGCCAAAGTTTTGTGTTGGGGAAACAGGGAGAAATTTGTAAGAAGTTCTGTTCTTTGAGGGTGACATCAGCTTCCTTCACTGAGTTTCTTGGGTG
Organism: Cyclura pinguis; assembly: GCA_030412105.1. Lineage (NCBI taxonomy): Eukaryota > Metazoa > Chordata > Lepidosauria > Squamata > Iguanidae > Cyclura > Cyclura pinguis. Next base: position 1,923,576 of record CM059607.1, read on the forward strand.
GATGAGAAAGTTGGTTACCAGCATCTAATCTTTTGCTTAGGGTGGTCTTAGAACTGTAGAAGGGGAATCAAAGGGCCCACTAGATTACATTGGACTGCAGCTTCCAGCATTCTTTGTCATTGGCTGTACCGGCGAGGATGCTGCTGGGACCTGCAGTCCAGCAACACCCAGAGGATGGCGTGATTTCCACCCTGATTTCGCCCGTCCTCTCCAGAGGCATTTAACCTCCGGTCTCCTCCTTCTGTAGTCCGTGACACTACCTGTTGAGCCCTTAGTGTAAAATTTATTATCATCAAAGAGCGTGAGTGAAATTCCTTTTTTACTTTCCTGCTCTGAGAATAAGTTGAAGCTGAAGTGCTTCTCAGAGGATGATCTGGGGATTAGAAGGCTGAGTATTTTTCCCTCAACAACAAAAAGGGGCTGCTAGTGGTCCTTCAGAAGCTAAGTTTAGAAGGTTGCAACTCCAGTGAGAAATTCACGCCCTGCTTTCCACATTTGTCAAGACGGGCCATTCTGTCTGCTCACCCCTGTGGTCCACCCTCCATTAGAAACTGGTTCGACAGTATGTTAGTGTTACGTGTCTTCAGAGATGCTAAGACCGTTGCAAGGGTGGCGATTTGCCTGTCTCTTTAAGTTCTCTGCTTACAAATTCTGCTTTTGCTGTGTGAAACTTTCCTGCAAAGAGCTTGTTTTTCCCAGGCACAAGCTTTGTAGCATTTCCAAAGCCCCAAAGCTGACTGTGCAGCTGCAGTTTAAATCAGAGGTGGGCAACTGGGCCAGAAACCCACCAGATACCGCGATCCCAAGCACCTCCGTGTTCCTCTGCAGCCCCTCTCAAAATGGCGACAGGGGGTGACAGGACACCACATTTGGAGGGGCTCTCTCCTGTCACTTTCTGGTGCCATTTTGAGATGGGCTGCAGAGGAAAACAGAGATATGGGGGGTTAGCACAGGATTCTGGGGTCCTTGGAGGGTTGGGGTCTTGCACGTGCTGGAGAAACTTTCTGCTTGGGTTTGGGGCAAAAATTGCCAAAAAAATGCCAATTTTTTTTTAAAAAATTGAGGTGTTGGGGCTACAACTCCCCACGGAAAGCCCAAATACTTCCATTTTCTTCTGCAGTCCCTCTCAAAAATGGCAAGGGGAAGCAGGGGCTGGGGAGGGAGGCTTCAGGTGCCACAAGCTGGCTCTCACATGGATCATGGCCCAGTCTCTGCCCACGCCTGGTTCAAATAGGAGCATCGGTATCCACATCACGATCAGCGACGCCTTCGTAGTTGTGTGGCCGCACAGCAGCTATCAAAACCAAAGCGCAGGAGCGTTTCTGAACATTCGCTCCAGGTCCCGCGTGGCTCCTTTCCCAGCTGAGCTGCACGGGGAGGCTTCGTCGTGCCTTCTCACCTTGAGTCGTCCGTTTCGGGCTGGTTTCAGTTGGCACGAGAGCCTCCTTGGGCCGTTTCTGTTCGGGTAAGACGGTAATGTCGAACAGATGTGCTGCCTCCGCTGTGTGCACAAAACAAGCCTGTTTTGCTACTGGCCTTTATTCCAGTGACAAATGGGGCAGGAACATTTTATTGGTGCTGCTGAGCTGGGGAAGCATTCCTCCCTCCTTCAACTTTCGACACATTCTTTTGTTCCGTATCAAAAAGAAAAGTTACCCATCTGCCCACCCCTGAAGCTGTCTCGTCCACCAACAAAGGCAAGGGGGAGACTCGCTTAGATTTGGACGGCCTCTTGGATTTAAAACTCTGCTGACGCTCGCTTGAATCTGCCAAATCTGGAGAAAGAAAATGAAATGAGCGATGGTAAACCTTAGCCCCAGTTACCTTCGCTCAGCAGCCGGCCTGCTGGGGATGACTCGAGGGACCAAGAGGGGAAAAAGTAAAGTACATGCTGCAGTGCGGCTGCCCCGCCATTGGGGGAAAAAGCCCTCTGCACGCATGAAACACATGGACACTGGCGCGAAAGAAAGATGCTGTGACGGCCACATCGCCAAACCACCTTAAAATACATGTGTTTAGCAGCACATTTTCTATTTATTGTTTTTTTTAAAAAAAAAATAGTTTACAAATAGATTTTCAGATTTTTTTAAAGAGGATATATTAGTAATTTGGAACATTTTTTATTTTGCTTTTTAGTGAGATGAAAGCTGGGCTTTGTCATCCACTGTAGGGGAAACTGACATCTCCATGGGACAAAAGCCAGTAGTATTTTAATGGGTCGTGTTCAGTTTATTGTCAGCAATAATCTTGAGGTTCTTTTCATATGTCCTGCTGCTAAGCCAAGTATCCCCCTCTCTTATAATGAGTGCTCTTCCCTTTGGAGTCTTTGAAAATGAAGCCAGGGCAGATTACTGTTTATCTGATTTAAAAAAATGTGTGTGTGAGAGAGAGAGAAAGAGACAGAGAGAGAGAGAAATTGACAAACCACTGAGAAATATAAAGTGAGCAAGCATGGTCTAATGGTTTGAGCATTGGACTACAGCCCTGTAGATCATGGTTTGACGCCCTGTCAGCCATGGAAGCCTCTGGGTGACCTTGGGCATGTCACACACTCTCAACCCCAGAAATCCCTGCGATAGGTTTGCCTTGGGATCCCCATAAGTTGGAAGTGACCTGGAGGAAGACAAGAACAAGAGCAGTAGTCCTTCTCTTCTCTTCCAGGGGTCGCCTGGCCCGACATGCACCGCCTAGCAGACCGGGTCCATCTGGAAGAACTCACCAAAATTGGCATCCTCAAAGGCAACGTTGATGACATGGTGAAGGTTCATCTGGGCGCGATATTTATGCCCCACGGGCTCGGGCACCTGCTGGGCATTGACGTCCACGACGTGGGAGGTTACCCAGAGGTCAGTCTGGCCAGTTCACCCACCAGCTGTTTATTCTGTGATTGCAAAATAGAAATTCAAGAAAAAAAAAATTCTAGAAAGAATCCAGGCTGCCCTCTCATGTTTCTCTTGCCCCCTGTATCTGCATAAAATTTCTAAACCACTTAATAGCTTTGGTCATCTGTATATTTGAGCTTGTTTGCCATTTTTCCTAGTCTTATGAGACTCTCGAAGAAGCTGTGAGAACCCTAACCTTGAACTGAATGTGGACTTTTTGCACTGGACCGGCCCCAAATCCCCTTTGGATGACAGCGATGTGCTTCACATGGAATTGCCTTTGAAAATTATTCAGAAATTTCTGTTGGGCCAAAGATCTGCGGCCAGGTTGTTAACTGGGGCTGGCTACGGGAGTATACAACTCCCTTATCGCGAGAGCTCCGCTGGCTGTTGGTCCATTTCTGGGCATAATTCGAAGTGCTGGTGATGACCTACGTGGCTCAGGTCCAGGGTCCCTGAAGGACTGGATTTCCCTGTTATGAGGCCATCTCCGACCCACCAGCTTCTCAAGCTCATTTGGTGGGGAAAAGGGAGAGAGCCTTCTCAGGGGCTGCACTCAGATTCTGGCAGTCTCTCTTTAGCAAGGCCAGGATGGCTCCATCCTTGGTCTTCTTGACCATTCAGAACATAAGGTGGAGAATTGAAATTTTTTTATACCGCCTCTCTTTTAGAAACTCCCTGGGATGGGCTTTTGATGCTGTACGGTGCTGTTTGTATATGCAGTTGGTCTTCCACATTCTCTAATCTTAGGGTCATAGGATCCAAACAAAAATGGGAAAATTACAAATATCAAAATGAGTGCGCGTCTATTTGTGGGAAGGGGGCCAAGGCATGGTAGGCAGAGTGGGCACCCAGGCTCCAAACCAGGGGAAAAGGAATAGATTGGCATGGTGGCCCTACACTTCCTCTCTCTCTCTCCCATCTCCTTCCATGGATGGAGCAGGGGCATCTGGAGAGGGTTTGTGGTGCTGAGAAATCAGGCTGTGACCCGTTCTTAGCTGGCCAGGTAGTGGCTGGTGGAGGAAGAGGAGGGGGACCAGATCAAGAGGGAAGGTTGCCCTGGGAAAGAAAAGCGCCAGAAGTGGGGTGGGGGGCCAGGGGCTTGAGAAACTTGCAAATAATCAAATCTGTGAAAGTTAAACCTGCAAATGTGGAGGACCAACGGTAGTCATTTAATTTTAATATTTTAAACTATTAAGTTTTGTAAAAAATAACTTGTATATTTTAATTTTTATACAAGTGTTGTAGAGTTTTTAATGTGTATTGTTTTTAAAGATGATGTCAGCTGCCGTGAGTCTCGTTATGAGGAGAAAGGAAGGGTGTGAATGACAATTACGGTTGTTGGGCAAAAATGTCCCACCATTTGCATAAGACGTCAGTAGGATTCTGGCCTGTCCTCCCTCTCTTCTCTCAAGAGAAGGCCTGTCTAGTCATGATGCCTTACCAGGTGCCTGTGTACAGTGGCAGCTCTTGGGACTTTCCTTCTCTTGGTGGCTTGGGTGGAGAAGCATCCGCTCCCGGAGTCTAAGCACGGAACCCCTACGCAATCTCCTCCTTCTCTTCTCTCTTCCAGGGGGTGGAACGCATAGACCTTCCAGGCCTCCGGAGTCTGCGAACCGCCCGAACCCTCATCCAGGGCATGGTGCTGACTGTCGAACCGGGCATCTACTTCATCGACCACCTTTTGGACCAGGCTCTGGCTGACCCAGCCCAGGCCTGCTTCCTCAATAATGACATCCTTGCACGCTTCCGAGGTTTCGGTGGGGTGAGTAAACTTGCTTCAGTGATCCTTACATCACATTTCCACCATAGAATGTGGAAGAGACAGTGGGAAATATTGCCTGCGCAATTTATTGCTGCTGTTGTTTCCTATCCTGCATCGTAAGATTTCTGAACAGCTTAAAATAAAACCAGATTAAACCAGGGCTACTCAGAGTATAGAGTCTGTGGACCAGTAGAGACCCACAAACCATCAGCTTCGGGGCTACTGTGAGTTTCCAGGGTGTTGTGCAAATAGGATAGTCCTATGGCACAAATATGGTTGCTGGTCCACCTCATCAGATAGCTTGACAAGCACTGGTTTAAACAATTTAAAATTCAAAAAGGGAACATAATTGAAACATTCTAAAAATGAAGAATTTTTGCTTAAAGTAAGCTGTCTGAAACCATATGTGTGTACTGAGGGATGTGAGTCTTTGCTCATTTTGTTCTTGTAGGAAGTAACAAGTAATTTTAGCAATTTTCTTTCCGATACAGGAAAGTCTTTGCAAAAATGGCACAGTTTTTCCTAATGTTTCCTTCATCATTGGTTTAGATTGATGGGATATGTAGTCAAACAACTTCTGGAGGGACCAATGGTCCTGAATAAGACCGCATCTAGCCCAGATCTCCAGACCTCGGGTGGAATAAAAATATGTTAATTTAATCAGTCAGCTGGTGAAATTTCTGTGGCTGCCCCTCCCCATGGAAGTTTCCTGCTGAGCAGCCGGTGCTCTGAGTCATCCTCTCCTCCTTTGGCCCTCTCGGTGCTTTGCAAGTCCTATATGCAGAGCATACAATCTTATCACACTGTGTGGTGGGACTTTACCTTCTGCTCCTGGATTCTGTCTGCATGTCTGAGAGGTTATCTTGCTCCATGCTGTTCCTTTATCAATGCGTGCAAGCCACTAACCAGGATCTGGGAGGGGGGGAGGTGTGCGTCACACACCTTCTCAGCGCAGCTCTTGTGTCTTGGCAAAGTTTGCAAAATCTGCCCAAAGGATGGAGAGATTTCCCATGCAGCGTCAAAGCCTGAATGCAAGTTTGGCCTCAGCTGCATAAAGTCATTCTCATAGGCCCATTCCTTCTCCGTTAATCAGTTTAATTATTATAATACAGAATCTTAGAGGTGAAAGAGACCGTAAGGGCCATCTAGTCCAACCCCTTGCAATGCCAAAATAGACTGATAAAGCACTCCCAAGAAATGGGCCTCCAACCTCTGTTTGAAGACCTCTAAAGAAGGAGGTCTTTATGTATCTTCCTTCCCCTTAAAATACACAGGATATAATTTGCTACAACTCTGTATGGCTTTTTGTATGATTATATGTAATTGTTTTTGGATTTGGATATGTATAAGAATATATTAAACAACAACAACAACAATAATAAGTGCCCAACTGCTTTTGGAAAGGAACTGACAGCAAGTGTAAGATACCAAGAGGCTCTTGGCCCCCTTGAGTATGATTTCTCAAATAGATGAGTTCCAGGGTGCATCTGTGGGCTGATGTATACTAGTAAACAATCATTCTAAACATACCCTGTGTTAGAGTTGTGACCTGCTGATAAGTTTGGGGGGGTGAGATAAAATAACCTTTGCAGACATAAAGTTCCACCATTTGGAAACAAATGGACTTAGAAATCAATTCAATACAGAAATTGATTAAAAGTGAGTAAGCAAATCTACTAATCTGTTTAGTGAGCAGATTGTCTCCTTCATTTGCCACGTATTTAAACAGAGGTTGGGTGGAGTGCTTTGGCTCTGTATTCTTTGGGGGGGGTTGGACTAGATAGCCTCACTGCCCCTCCTGAGTTGTGTTTCTGTGACGTGTCTTACAGATCTTTTATAGAAATAAACTCTGTAGGATTTGTAGCCCAGCACAGTGATAGCTGGCCAACTGCCTGTTAAGTTGGGAGGGAGAAGTCTTACCCCCCAAAAAAGAGCTATCAGCATTGATAGTATTATTCTAACCTAGAGTGAGCAAAGTGCAGCCTTCTATAGATGGTGTTGGACTTCTGTTCCCATCAGCCGTAGCCAGGAGTGAGGGATGACGGGAGTTGCAGTCCTCTGCCTGTACTGGACTCCTGTCTTCCTCAACCAGCCTGGTTGTATCTTCAAGTCACCTGTCAACTTATGGTGACCCCATGAATTATGTAGGTTTTTCTTTTAGGCAAGGAATCCTCAGAGGCAGTTTTGCCAGTTCCTTCCTCTGAAAAACGTCCAACAGCACCTGGTATTTGTTAGCAGTCTCCCGTCCAAGTACTAACCAGGGCTGACCCTCCTTAGCTTCCGAGATCAAACAGGGTCTCCTGCTCTTATAGCATTTGTACTGGCTGTGTCGGGATGGAGTGGCCATTCAACACAGCCAGGCGTGTGCTGTGCAAGGCCGGGGATGGCAGTATGGCTACTGGTATTGCTTGCCCTTAGCTGCCTGTCATGTGGACTTCTGGGGCAATAGCACAGTGGAACACACCAGGCAAAAAAAATATTGCATTTTACCTTTATTCTAGGGATGTTTTTTACAATTACTTAAATGATCCGAGGTAATTTTTCAACCAAAAATTAGGTGGTGCAGAGATTTGGAGGCGTTTGGAAAAAAAAGGTATCAGATCAGTTGTGGCTGGGGTGCAATTCCCCTACACAAACACCAAATTCTGCCTTGTCTTTGGAAGGTTGTAATGTTCCTGTCTAATAGATACCTTGAGCAAGAAAGGGTGAGTGGGTTCAGGTTTGGACTGGACCGCTATCGCCCTGCTGGCTGCGACTTCTGTAAAGTTTATTTCATTCAGGTCTGCCATACCTGTAAATTAATGTCAAACAAAGAAGATAATCTGACAAACAGCTTGTTGAGCACATTAATAGGGGCTGTGCGGCTGGCTTTGTTTGAATTAATGGGCTATTTTGCAAGCAGGAGGACAAATGTTAAATCAGCATTACTTTTAAATCAGAATGCCCCAAGGTCAGGAACAATTAAGGCAACTGTATGGTGGCCAGTCACCAGGGTGTGTGTTCCTTTGGATTTGACACTTGGTTAAAATTGCTTTTATTGCAGCTTAGAGACTCACTAGCACGTTTCTGATAAGATAAGGGACAACGACTGAGTCTGCATATTTAACTGGGGCAGGAGATTAGGGCTGAGCAGAGCACAGTTCCAGCCTTTTCATTCACACCCAGTGAGAACCAGAACGATTTCAAAGGTCTTAGTTACGCTATCAGCTGCATGGCATCCGTTGCCACGACTCGCTTTTAAGGCGAGACTCCGTTAGAAACTGAGCTCCACAAAGATATAGTGAAGCAGGACGCTCACAGGTATGGATTTGCATGCTATGACCCCCGCCCAAAACAAGACTCGGAGTGGGGGGCAAAGAAACCAGTGATCTCCAACTGGGGCCATTTCTGCACTAGCCTGTTATAGCGCTATGATTCCGCTTTCAACATCCTATGGAATCCTGGGGTTTGCAGTTTCGGGAGGGGCCAGCCGGCCCCTCCCGAAACTGCAAACCCCAGGATTCCATAGGATGTTGAAAGCGGAATCATAGCGCTATAACAGGCTAGTGCAGAAATGTCCTGGATCTGGTCTCCGCCTGCAGAGGATTCTACAAATTAACATTAACTCTGCCCGATCTCAATAATCCTCAAGAGTTTTGTCTCATCCCCACCTAACAGAGAGGCAGCCCATTTTTTTTTCCTTCTCAGCCAAAATAAATGCGGCGTAAGGCTTTGTCTCTCGAGCCAGTGGGAAGAAACAGGCGCAGGTGCCAAGAAAGCATGAATTCATGTTGGCTGCCATGTTCTGGGAACAAATGGCTTTCGTTGCCATCGGCAACTTGTGGGGCAAGAAATGAGCGCAATCCTGCTCCACAGTCACCCCAAAAAACAAATAATTACCAGTACTGAAAACGGCTTGACGGGAACACGTGCTTATCTTCTGAGACCCTCAGTGAGCGCTTCTAGCCTGGAGAAACTCGCTTCGTTTGCTTCTGTGTGGATTCCATCCTGCCGAAAGGAGGTATTAAAATAGAGCAAACCAATGTCTGCTCTGATGGCTTGGTCCTAGCCCAAGACGGGTTTTAAAAAACACACACACTGTCACACCTATTTGCTGCAAGAAATATTTTAAAATGCTAGAAAACGGATCAAACAGGAAGTTGCTGGATGTCGGTTTCTGGTTCTTACAGCTATAGCGAGGGAAGTATCCAGCAACAGCCCCGACCCCGTGAAAAAACCATCAGTCTCCACGGCCTCCAATAGCGGAATAACATCTTTTTTTGACTGTCGGTTCTTTTTGCATCTGGGAGAGGCATCCAGGGCCACGCAAAAATGTCCTGGGGAGGCGCCGCAGGTTGCCCATCCTGGAAGTTGTTTGTTTGCTTCACAGGCTGATCAAGTGTTTGTTTTCTCCCCAGGTGAGAATTGAGGATGACATTGTGGTGACAGCCAGTGGAATGGAGCTGCTGACCTGCGTTCCGCGCACCGTGGAGGAAATTGAGGCCTTCATGGCAGAAGCTCGGGGCAACCCCAAGTCCTTCGCTTCTGTCTCTAGCCAAAGTGGGGACCCCTAAGGTGGTGGCTGCCTCTCATGTCAGCGTGGCTCCATGGGAGGAAGGGGGCCACTTCCACAAATGCTCCATTAAACAGCTTTTTTTAAAAAAAAAAGAAAGGAAAAAGAAGGCTTTGCCATTCCTGCTGTGTTACTGCTGGAAAGGCTTATACAAAACATTTTTTTGATATAGATGATTGGAATGGATCTTGCCGCAACCTCTGTTCTTGCTTCCTTGGAAAGAGTCCTGCCGTGCTTGAAGGATGGATACTGTCGGCTGTCTGGGAAGCACTAATCTTTAGCAAATATGGAAACCAACATTTTCTAAGATTGTGTCTCTTCTTAACTAACACACACAGATAATCATTATGGTGCCTCTGGGGCTGAACAGACAAGCAAATAAAAGCTTTGCCTCCAGAGCCTTTGGCCTTCTTCTACTTCTTTCTCTGGGGTCCCTCTTTAAAGCATCATGGAAAGGCTGGGCACAAAAATTATTATGGCACAAGCAAACTGACATCCCTTTCGCCATGGCCTGAGAGAAGTAATTTTTCCAACCAAGGCTGCTAGTGAAACTGAATTAACAAGTTTGTTGCTGACATTAAAAAACAGGGAAGTAATAAAAGGTTTATAATAAAAGCGTATCTGGAATTTTGGGATAAGCAGACAGAAATTATACTTCATATCTCACTGCTATCATCTGTGATTAAAGGTAAAAAAAAACTTTAATTCTGATGAGCACATGCTTTTACAATATGAAATGTACATACTTCTAATGAAAGTCTGGGGGGGGGGACAGAATTCCCATTACCAGTAATCTCACACGTAATAGAACAATTCTGAAAGCTGGCATTATCAGACATAAGGAAAAAAGATATTCAGATTATGGGATATTACCAAACCCCGTCTGATCTTGGAAGCCTGTCAGAGTCAGGCCTGGTCAGTACAGGGAAGCAAGACTGCCAGGTGCTTGCTGTAGGCTATATTTGGAGGAAGGAAATGGTAAACCTCCTGTGAAGAATTATTGCCAAGAAAATCCTACGACAGGGTCATCGTAAGTCAGAGCTGGCTTACATGAAGGCACACAACAGACAGAATGAACAGCATGGAATAAAGAACTACAGATACAAATGTTGATTCCTTTTAGTTGGTCCTAATAAATATATTTGCCCAAATGTGTTTTTCCCCTCACTGCCCAGCACAACTATGTTTGCTTCATCTTCTCTCTAAAAGGGTCATTTTTTTCTACAGGAACTAATTATAAAAATGGACGTCAGTACTACCAAGGGCTGGCCCACAGAAATAAGTGGGACCTAGGTCAGTTATTCATTTTAACAGCCTGACACCAAGCCTGCTGATTTTAAAACGATCCCACAGCTATTAAACTGTAGAAATGTGATATTATTGTGTACCATGGGCTGGGAAGTCTACTGCCCCCCGATGTCCCTGAACCACAACTCCCCACAACCTTAGCCAGCAGAGTCAATTCCACAGTCTGTAATGCGTATATAACCTAAAACCCAAGCTATCAGCTGGGACATTGATGGCAAATCTCCCTATTTCCTACTGGGAGATACTGCTTTCTCTGCACATCAGTTCTGGCACACGGTCATTCCTGCACGCTGCACAGAATGGCTTGTATGCTCAGGAGGGTGCTGTGCTAAGCATCCGGCCCTTTCCACTCACACTGGATCTTGCCGCCAACTGCTTAAATCACTGGAAAAATTCAGTCTTCGGTGGTTTTGTCCCTTGATGGAAGGCAACTTGCACCTAGATCCTTCTGTACAGTTTCACAGAAGTACAAACAAAGACGATTTTATAAGGTATTTTTAATTATTTCACTTTTGCGAAGTTCTAGACCCAGTCTTCCTAAATACATATACAAACACAATGACTGCAAGGAAATGGGAGGTATAAAAGTCGTTTTCACTAGTCCAGTCAGTCATATGCAAACATACTATCAATGAAAATATTCTAAAAGAGAAAATAAATTAAAATGGTTACACTGACTTCCCTGCTCTGTCTAATTTGTTAAATAAGGGACTTGTCACCAGCATCTGAAAAGCACTGCAAAGCTAACTTGTTTCTCTAGAGGAATGTCAAACAGCAAGGAAGTGATTTTGTTAAGTCAGACAGGAGGATGACTTTTTGAAAAAGACCTTCCAAACTTACTCTAGGTTCCCGTAAACGGCAGGATTAACTACACAGCTCATTTAGGTTGCTGGAAGGGGCAGGCAGTAAATAGCCAGGCCATTCACCCTCACTTCATAGGATTCGCCTCCGTGCCCCTTTCTCCTGTCAAAGAATTAGCCAAAGAGTTTCCTGCTCACTGTCATCTTGACAGCAGTGCAGTTCCAGCCCACAATTACACCATTAAAGATGTAAAAGTCACTGGCAGAGGGACCAGGGAGCGAGAGGTCCATCTACTTATCTAGCACCCTTGCTTTTTAGCCCTTTGTCACGAACCTGCCCCTCTGTCTATCCCAGAGGGGCTGTGAGTTGTTAAAGCACTTTCGCCTCTGCACATCATCAAGTATTGGCCTCAACTGAAGCAACCCACACTGTGACACCCCAAAGTCTCCCAGCAAAGTCACAGTGATGGAAGCAGGTACTGACAACAGCGCCTGCGAACATCCCAGCAGCATCCACTTATCATCCTTCCCCAGCTTCACCAGCAGCTGCTTTGGAAATCTCACCCACATTTGTTTGGCAGGACCAGCTGGAGACCAGCAAATTCCCCACAATACCTGGGAGAAAGGCTACGTCCAGACTTTGTAGATTACTAAAATGGTCCACGGTTTGCACCCAGGTGATGCCACTGCTGGGAAGCCAACCAACAACTTTGCTTGAGGGATCAGGAACCTTGAGTAGGCAACGCATTTTGCCCAGTGTCAGACCATGGACCGTATCACATCTGAGCAGACCCAGGGAATGCCATGTCCTATCTTTACTATCTCTTAGGCACAATTACTGAGCATACCACTCCTCTATAAACTATAAGAAGTTGTATCCAGCAAGGATTACAAAGTGAGTTACCTCAATAGATCTCACAACAGAAAAACAGGTGAAGAAATAAATGTCTGGAAGTGTTTTTTCTTTTTTAAAAAAGCTTTTTAATCAACTACCACTACACTGGATGTCTGGTTGCTAACTGCTGAAGAATCCTGCAACAATTTACTCGCTAATATAAGGCTGTTGCCCGCTCAATCACGTGCATTAATCAACAGATGCCTAATCAGCCTGAAGACTGATTGTACTTTCTGTGATGCAAGCATCGGCTCTTCAAAAGAAATTGGGAGTAAATGGCTCTAATATGGCACCTTTGGCTCTCATGCATCATTTTTAAGGTTCGGTCCTAAAAACAACGTACATAAAACTGCCTTCCTATCACATCGTCTCAAATCAGAAGACATTTAAGTAAATGGTGCAGCCCTTGTTTTAGTGAAAATAATGCTGTGGATGCTTGTCCAATCATCTCTCTTAAGTCAAAAATGCCAGGCGAGAAAATGCATTAACAATTAGTTCAAAACAAATACAGCCTGCAGTTTACCTGCATCAACCCTTCAGTGTTAAGCCTACGAATTAAAAACACACACACACACACAAAATGACAGTTGGTACAAAGTTCACAGAAGTTTCTTCTCTCTGGCTGCCTCTGACTTGAGCCAAGGAAGCTGTTTCCAGGCCGTTCTGTCCGTGAGCTGGGGAGGAGTGTGTGTCTACTGCCCAGAGCCATCCGAGTTTGTCACAGTGCTCTCTGTGCCAAGCGGCTGCACACTGTCTGTGAAGTTGTGAGCGTGTTCAAGAAACAAGTCTTTGAGTACACTCAGCTCCTTTGTAAGAAGCTTGATTTTGGCTTCCAAGCGTTCATTTTCTTCCTTGAGCTGGTTGACCCTCTGCAGGGTATCCTGGGCCTTCTGCTTGCTTTTCAAGCGGCTCTTTTTCACCGCCATGTTGTTGCGCTCCCTGCGCTGGCGGTACTCATCACTGTTCCTATCAATAATGGAATTCTTCTTTCCTTGCTTGCTGGGAGGTGTAGCTTTGCCTCCACCTCCAGGACTAACAGGCACCAACTGGGGGACCTGTTGCAACCCGCTCGTGTGCGCTTGGGTGTAGATAACACTTACTCCATTGGTTTCTGCAGTTGTGTTCTGCTGTGATGTCTTGCTCATTTGGACAGACTCTTCCTTAAACCAACAGTATAATTTCTAAGAAAAACTGAGGTGCTCTGTATTTCCAAGATGCTTCCAGAACCACCTTCACATGGATTAAGTGCCAGATGAACCTAGAAAGAAAAAACAACACAGTGGATTTTTTTAACATCACATCTACTTATTCTTGTTTTTCTCCAACAGTTGCACTGGAAGATTGCACAGGCAATAACTGAATGGGATTTATTTCTGAGCAGGGATGGACAAGATTATGTTGCAGAAAAATAAGCTGCGATCTTCCAATTTCAGTAAATTTTCATGTTCAAAGTTAGATAGATTATTCTAATATTTTAACAACACAGATGGTTTGACTGGTGCATAATTCTGTACATAGAAATATACTGAAGAATATTATGTTTACATCGATAGTTTCAGAATCATAGCCCACCTCCCATGAAAAAAGATTTGTCTCGGATAAATGCTACTTCTTCTCAAAGCCATTTTCAAACCACTTTTAGAGCTATTTGCCTCCTCTTGTCACCTCGCCCTTAGGCAACCTCTCTGCCACATGCCTGGCTGCATTCAGCTATCACAAGGGCATCCCTAGTGAATCAACATCCAGCCATGTCTTAAATACTTCCAATTTCACAACTTTTTCTTGACAGTCGATCTTACTGTCTAACTTTTGCTCTGCTTTTAGACATTTTCTCCAAATCTTTCCAGCTGGAAGTTAGCACAGGGTTCTTGAGTTGTCATATACCTAATATAGCTTCAATGCCACCTCATTAACAGCCAACAAAGTCTAATACAGCCATTCAGTGGCTGGTGTGTAGAATGAGAAGCGTCAGGTATTAAAAAAAGATTAAAAAGAAAACTCACACTCAGAGGGACTGTCCTCATTAGCACAGAACTATTAACACAGTATGAGTTCATGCAGTTAGTTCCTGGTTTAAATATTCTGGCTTCTAAAGGGCACAACAAGCCAAGATTCCCGGTATAGTAACATCCAATACCAACCATTTCCAGTTTGTTTCACTGCTTGTGATAACACAAGAAGCAAACAGGTTATGTTGACCGCTCCAAGCAAACCCAGGAACTCCACAAGAACAGTGGAGCCCCACAAGAACAGTGGAAGCTGACTTCTCACCTCTTACAGACCAAGGTTTCTCAACTCATCACCAGTTTGCTGGAAAAATGTGGAAGGCATACTTAAGCTCAAAATTGCTCCTTCCATTCCAGCTGTGAATATGCCCTGGTATTAGAAATCAGCACTGAAGAGATCAGAAGACAGACAGGACAAGGAAATTGTATTCTGTGTGCCAGCATACTCCAGAAAATATCAGTAATTATCTGGAAAAGCTGCTATTGAGAGGCCAGGATCAGACATTACAGGTGGACCTGTGTCTCCAAATACCTGCCAAGCTTAAGTCTATTCTTGGAGCTGGGCCAGGAAACATAGTAGGGAAGAAGGGGGACAAAGAAAGGCAGGACCCTCCTATCCATCTTATTTCTCCTTAAAGTCAGTTGATTAGCTTGCCCAGTTTACAGATGCTCAGTGGCACCTATTTGCCACTGTCATTTGTAGCTTATCCCTTACTTCCCCACCTTCCTCTTATGTAATCTCATAGGCCAATTACCATTCAGGTGTGATAATTATCAAATATCTGAGACTGGATAATCAGCTCGGTTTCTAAGACTGCTGTAAACTTTAAATGCAATTTTATTTTAGTACAGTCATGAATGGTAAATGACTAGCAACTGCCATTCTAGATCAAGTGATTCCCAACAAAATACCCTTTGTACAGCATTTTTCCTATATTTATCTCAAGGCATTTTCCCCACCCAGTTGGCAAGAAGAGTAGGGAGCCATTTGGCAACTGACAAGACAAGCTTTTGTTGTTTTCAACATAAGGTGTCTACCATCTTAAGAATGTACAAAGGGCAATTTTAAATTACAGGGGGTCCACAATTTTTGACTGGCATTCACAGTCAAACCAAATGTGATGAATGCCAAGAGCTTCCCTCTTCCCCACAAGGTTAGGAAAAAGTCCCCTCTCCTCATCCCACTGCTACAAGTTTGGAGCCGGAAAGGAGGGCAGAGAGATATTTGCTTGGTTACACTGTCAGCAACACTGGCTACAAAACTGTCAAAGCCACTTCCTCACATCTTACTGCTGCAAAAATAAACATGGTGGCAAGAATCTGTCTGTTCAGCCTTGTACTGTCCAGGCCTTTCTAAGTGCCTTGGCAATGCTACGTCCCACACCGTCCTTCCAACCTTGGACCGATAGGGGAATGGGGACTGAAAAGCAACTGACTGGATGATTTTTCACCCCATTCTGCAACCCTGAGAAGAAGGGTGGGGCCATCCTGCTTGCCAGAGGGCAGTGAGATATTCACAATGGCAAGAAAAAGTATGTACGCAGTTCTGCGTACTGTGCAAGTTTGAAGTATACAAACCTGTTTGTTCCCAGTAATGAGGGGACAGACCTCTACAAACCATTAATTTCTGCAAGTGCAAATAAGGCAGCCATGCACTCTAATGTTCAAAGTTCTGCCAAACGACTGAATTTTCCAGAACTCTGACACTTGAACCTTTAATGCATATTAACTGCAAGCCTTAATTATACAATATAAACACATGTAAATAAAAAACATCAGGGACTGTGCAAGGAATGGGAAATGTGCAACAGCTGTCACATTCCCAAAAACTGAGATATGTATTTTTTCCTAATTCATATGGAAGATGAAGCACACTTGTTTTCTGCTGCTCCGGAGACCAGGACACAGAGCAACGGCTTCAAACTTCAGGAAAAGAGATTCCGTCTAAACATTAGGAAGAACTTCCTGAAAGTGAGAGCACAGTGGAACGTGCCGCTACCCGGAGTGTGGTGAAGTCTCCTCCTTTGGAGGTTCTCAAACAGAGGCTGCCCAGCCACCTGTCGGGCTTGGACTCATCGGCCTTTGGGGTCTCTTCCAGCTCTGTAATTCTGATCGGGTCACTCTGGCACACAGAAGGAAATCTGCTTGTCTTCCTTTCCACCTTCCACCTCTTGGGCTGCTAAATATCCTGGACCGCTCCCTGCGGGGGATCCTTTAGCTGAAGATCTGACATTGAACAAGGGGCTGAACGCAGCGCCCCATGAGGTGCCTTCCAATTCTCTGATTCTTTCTCATGTTGATATTCTGAACCATCCCGCCCAACATTTAATTCATACCTTGAACATGCCCCAGACAGCTGGGAATTGATTGTTTTCAATGATTGTGATCGGCTGTTGTTACGATTAATACACTCAGCCCTCCACATCTGGTAGGGTTAGGGGTTCAGGACCCCCGCACAGGCGGAAAACTTGCAAGTATCAAAACGTGTGTGTGTCTGTGGGACACCCAGGATCCAACGGAAGGGTGTACCTCGAACAGGGAAGTTTTGGAATGAAAATGATTGCAAGTTAGGGCCTCTTGCACTGGGGCACCCTCTCAGCAAGACTTTTACTTTTCCAGGAGGCAGAACTGATTTTTTTCCCCCGTTTTCTTGGGTGGGGGCGGGGCGGAGGTTAGTATTACTCTTAGGGGTCGACCTGGCGCGAGGCGGGTGTTGCTGTAAGCCGGGCTGATCCGCAGGGCCTCTGCCTCCCCGCCCTCCCCCTGCACAATCACGCCGGCCCTTCCCTCCTCGCCCAGCCGTGACCTCACCGTCACCGCACCAGCCGTTGCTCCAAGGTTGCATCATTCTTCCCGGGGGGCAGAGAGAGACGCGCACACACACGCAGAAGGGGAGAGCGCGCGGCGCAAACCCCGCGCGTGCGCACACCCGGCTCCCCCACGGCCCGCTCCCTCCGGGCGTGCGCAGACCGCACGACCCGAACCCACCCCGCCCGCCCCTCGCGCGCATGCGCGCTGCCCCCCCCGTCGCCCGCCTTTAACCGGAGGGCGAGTAGCCACGGCCGCCCCGCTCCCCCTCCTCCTCCCCGCCCTTTTTACAAGGGGAGGGGCCCGCTCCGACCCCACGGCGCCTGTGGGGCGGAGGAGAAGCCGCCGTTGGGGCAGAGCGCCCACCCCGGGAGGCCAAGGCCCCGTCGACTGGGGAGGGGGCGCCCACACACCCCACACGCACAGAGACGGAGCCCCCCCAACAACCACGTCGCCAGGGTGGGGCCCCACACGGAGGGACGGGAGCGCCGCTTCCCCCCGGAACCCCACGCCGGGGCCCTTTCGCTTAGACCTCCCCACCTTTTCAACCCCCCGCCGCTCCGTAAGTGACAGGAATGGAGGGGAGACCCCTCCGCCCACCCCCGCCGCCCTTTTTGCGGCCCTCGCGGAAACCGCCGCCCGCCCCCCCCTCCGGCGTGGGCGAAGGTGGGCCCGCCACAGCCCCGTACCTGTCCCGATATCGATCCGGGGTGGGGTAGCCGGGAGGCGCGGGCCGGCCAGGCCCCTCTCCCCTCTTCCTCCTCTCGCTCTCTCTCCCTCGGCCCTCTCCCCGCGCGCGAGCCCCTGCGGTTGCGAAACGGGCGGCAGCCAATCCGGCCTCGCGGTACCTCACGGATGATGCAACCCTCCCGCACGGATTGCCAGCTGCCTTGACCAATCGGAGATCGGGCCCTCTGGGACTTCAGCCACCAAAGCAAATCAGAAACCTCCGACTGCGAGATGGACAGATCCGCCGCCCAATCGATCCCCGTGTCTTGCCAAAGGGGGGGAAACTTAGGCGGCCTGGTCCGGGGTTGTTTTCTTTGGTCTCCAGAGCGCGAGGCGCTCAGGATGTGTAATTTTAGACGCCGCTTACTTCCGAAGTCACCATTCTTTTTATAATATATTACTATTTGATTGAGTTATAATCTCCCTTTCGCTCTGGGACTGAAATTGGCCTGCAAAAAAAATAGAAATACAGCTGAAAGCAGTCATCCATAAAACGTGCCAACATAAAGACCGTACAAAAGCCTAAAAGTACAATTAAATGGAGTATAATTAATTAATTATTAACGCATCATTTGGTGAATTAATTAGACTCAATAAAATTAAAAATTTTAAAATTTAGAAAGCAAAAAAAATGAGAATTAGAATAAATTAGGAAGCAAAAAGGAAAAAAAATCCAGTGCAGTTATTAAAACCAGTCATTTCCCAAAGATCTGCCAAAACAATTTGTGTTGAGGGTATTAATTCAGAATTAGACCAGCTGGTTCAGAATTGTTAGTGTTTCCTAGTATCTCTTAACATTTATTTTAAAAATCAGAATTTAAAATGTTAATGCAAGTTGTGGCTTTTTCTCAGCATCCTCAGCGGGGATCTCCAAGAGCCGCACACGGATGAACATATAAATACAGACATTTTCCCACCCAACGTACAAAGATCAGCTCAAGTTTGACGCTTGCCTGCTCAAAAGTAAACTCTGGTGTGGAGCAAGGCCGGCTGTTCATGCATTTCGCTTATGAACGTCGTGATCGTTTTGAAGCACGGGGGTTATAGTTGTTGGAGGAAATGGAGGAAAAAATAATGTGCTTTTAAATAACGATCATTTATTTAATAAGTAGCAATCATGCTGCAATCGTGCACCCCTTTGCTGGAATCAAACCCCACTGAATTCAGTGGGACATACTGCTGGGTAAAATCGTGGCAGATTGCATTGCTAATATATTTAGGGTTTTTATTAAAATTCATTGTTACTGTGTCTTCCCTTTTAGGGTACAAACTCTTAGAAATTGCTTGCAATAGTAGAAAAATACAATAGGTCAGTAATTAAAATATAAACTGTAATTCGAAAGATACTGGACATCTCCCAGCATTATACAGATGAAAAGTACGTGGGCCACCTGATCTCTAGATCTGAGCCTCAGGAAAGATAGCATTCCAACATATATGCACACATGCATGCATGCATACACACACACACACACACTTTTGCACAGTCACATGTCTTTTTTTTCCCTTGTGTGCATTAAACTGGCCACAACACTTAATAATTTTCAGGGATATTTAATATGATGTTTAATCTCACAGTGGATGACGTTACATTTGCTGTAAGGTAGCAGCCTCTGAAAAAGACATTGAGCAACCTTTATCTGAATCAACATCTCTGGAAAAGGAGAAGAGTGCCTTAGCATGTATTTGCACGCACGGCCATTAACGATGCACCCAGTGCCCAAGCTCCCGGGAAAATCCTAAGGAGCTTGCGTTTGTCTTGAAACTCAGGCCATTTCTGCACTAGCCTGTTATAGTGCTATTATTCCACTTCCAACATCCTATGGAATCCTGGGGTTTGCAATCTGCAGCCCTCCCTAAACTGCAAACTCCAGGATTCCATAGGATGTTGGCAGTGGAATAATAGCGCTATAGCAGGCTAGTGCGGAAACGGCCTAAGCAAAGCTGCTTAATGTCCTGACATCTATGTGAAAAAATGCCTTACCGGACAGGTGGGTCCCTTCACTAATCTTATGACTACGTGAAAATCTAGTACTTGAAATTCACTCGTTCTTCACCTCCTTACCCTCAGGGAATTCCTTGCGGAATAATCTTGTCAAGAATCCAAAAAGAAATATGTGATGTTTACTGAAGGTGACGATTTCTGCTGGGCAAGCAGGACAAATGAGAGCGAGGGAAGAAGAGAACAGTCCCAAAAACTGCACTTCTCTCACGTTTGTGGGATGCTGAGGACGGCAGCTGGAGAGCCACCATGGTCTAGTAGGTTGAGCACTGGATGACAACTCTGGAAACCAGGGTTTAAAACCCAGGTCAGCCCTGGAAACCCACTGGGTGACTCTGGGCAAGTCACACACTCTCAGCCTCAGAGGACGGCAAAGGCAAACCCTCTCTGAACAAATCTTGCCAAGAAAAACTTGCCATAAGTTCACCTTATGACTGTCATTAGTTGACCGTGACTTAACGGTACATAACAACAACAAAGAGTATAATCCATAGACATATAGCAGCGGCATGAGATATTTAAAGACTTTGGATCATTCTGTAAAAAAAGAAGAAGAAGAAGTTCTTCCTTTGAATTATGTTAAAACTAAGCATATTTAAATTGCTACAAATTCTAGGCTAGGTAGTGGACAGTACATTTAAAAAAACACAGCATTGAAAAAGATCGGGAATTTTGAATATTTGGAAACTCATTTCAGTCTGAACTACATTTGGACTAGGCAAATCTAAGTTTTCTAATGCTTCCAGTATCTCTCATAAATCAACTTTCTCTTCCACTGATCCAAGCGCAATTTCAGATCATGCCCACAATTTGCACCAATGTGCAGCCATTGGAAGGGAATGGAGAAATGAACTGTAGAGACAGGTCAGGTGTTATTATCCAAAAAAGTACAAAAAAGAGTAAATCAGTATTCACTAGTTAATATTAGTTTTAGTGCTACTCTATTCCACTTTGGTTAGACCTCATTTG
Organism: Cyclura pinguis; assembly: GCA_030412105.1. Lineage (NCBI taxonomy): Eukaryota > Metazoa > Chordata > Lepidosauria > Squamata > Iguanidae > Cyclura > Cyclura pinguis. The sequence continues at coordinate 1,944,292 of CM059607.1, forward strand.
GAATCCTGGACCCAGTTCTGGGCACCGCAGTGGAAGAAAGATGTTGACAAATGGGAATGTGTCCAAAGAAAGTTGACCAAAATGGCCAAAGGTCCGGAAACCATGTCTACCTTGGAGAAGAGAGGTACCGAGAGGTAACAAAATAAGAATTTTTACATATCCGGAAGGAAGTCATACCAAAAATGGGGCCAGCTGGATTGCTGCTGCTCCAGAGAGCAGAACACAAACTAGTGTATCAAAATTATGGGAAAAGCTATTCCACCAAACATTAAGAACTTTTTGATTGTAAGAGCCATTCAATAGTGGTTGTTTATCCTCTATGGGGGAAAATGAGCTTTCCTCCATAATATTCATATTCAAATATTCATATTGAAATCATGGGTCACTGAATTTCATGGATCATCAGGTTGAACCCCCAGCTCAACGCAGGATCTCCAGCTAGAGCATCCCCGACAAATAGGTCTCCAGCTCTCTTTTTGAAGACATCCAGAGGGGAAGATGCCCCTCACCTCTCGGGGCAACTGGCTCCACTGCCAAACCACTCTTGCCATCAAGAAGTTCCTTCAAAAGTCCAATCCAAATCTGCCTTACGGCTAACTTGAAACCAGCAGATCCGGTCCTACCATCTGGAGCAGAGGAGAAAAAAACCTGTCCTCACCTCTCTGTGACAGCCCTTCAGATATTCAAAGGGTGCAGTCACATCATCCCTGAGTCTTCTCTTCACCAGGCTGAACACGTCCAGCTCCTTCAACCCTTCCTCATATGTTTTGTCCTCCATACCTCTTGTCATCCTCTTTGCCTTTCTCTGAACCTGCTCCAACTTGTCCATATATCCTTCTTAAAATGAAGCACCTAGAACTGAATGCAGCACTCCACATGAGGCCTGATTAACGCAGAACACAGCGGGACTTTCCCTCGGCTTGGAAACAATGGTCCTATTAATTCAAAATAACATTACTTGCCTTCTTTGCTGCAGCATTACACGGCTGGATAATGTTCAGCTTATGCTCAACAATAATCCCAAGGGACTTTTTACACGTTCTGCTGCTAAGCCAAGGCTTCCTCATCCTGTACACAAATATTTTATTTTTGTGGGCTAAATGTAGAATTTTGCATTTGTTTCTTTGAAATTTTATCCAATTAGCTTCAGCCAAAGTTCCTCACACAATACTACACATCATGAAATGTGGTGGTGGCTTTATTCCGTGTAGAAAAATGCATGCATTTTTTTTTGTCCAAAAATAACTTGTTTTCTGCAGAAAAACCCCACATGTTTTTCTCAACAAAATAATTTCACTGCAATATTTCCGGATGTTTGAAACAGCAGAAGAGAACTGTACAAATTATCACTGGTTTACTATTACTACCAGTAGGGTTTCCAAGCTCTTAGGAAAACTTTTTTTAAACTTGAGAATGAATAATTGCAAATGTTCTTCTATCCCTACCCAGAAATCCACCAAGCACAGAAAAAGCACTCCTTTAAGGGAGAGTGGACTTGCTCTCTGCCTTCACTCTTGGAAGGAATAGTAAGATGGCTATAAGATTTTGAAAATCTGTATTAGAAAAAGTAACCTCCAGTGGATTTTTTTTTCCTTCTCATGGACAGACTTTAGTGTTTGCTGTGCCTATTCCCAAAGGCTTCAGGGGTTTTTCGCAGCCTGGTCTAGGATGGATGTTTTGGTCTGCAGCACATTTCCAAGAAATTTAACACCCATAATTATTAGGGCATTATAAAACATTCTTTACAGCACTCATAATTGCAAAAAAAAAAAAAAAAAAGAGCACCCTCTGATTCACAGTAAACAACCCAGTTATTAAGCACACGTATTAGACTGGGGCAGGGAAGAGAGAGATACAGCCATTTCCAGAGGCTGTTGGATGGATCAGAATTCACTAATAGGGAAACAAAAGGAAGAGTGTGGACACTAAAGACTGCAGGTAATTACTTGCAGATTCTTGTAAACTGCAGAGTCTTGCAAATCCAGGTCTGCTCAGGTCTTGCAAGTTCAGAGCTTCCATGAGTCCAACGTAGTCCTCCTCTTTTCCTACTACCTTCCACTTTACTAAACATTGTCATTTTTTTAAAATTCTGGACATTGTTGTTGTTGTGTGCCTTCAAGTTGTCTTCAAGTTGTTCCCTGAAGCAAAAACCTATCATAGGGTTTCCTGAGGCTGAGAGTGTGTGATGCGCCCAAGGTCACCCAGTGGGTTTCCATACCTAAGCAAAGAATCGAATCCTGGTCTCCAGGCTCATAGCCCAAAGCTCAAACCACTACCCATGCTGGCTTTTTTAAGCAATGGATTGTTGTTGTGTGCCTTTGAGTCTTTTCTGACTTAAGTTGACCCTAAGGTGAACCTATCACAGGGTTTTCTGGGGGCTGAGAGTGTGTGACATGCCCACGGTTAGCCAGTGGTTTCCATGACCTAGGCCATTTCCACACTAGCCTGTTATAGCGCTATGATTCCACTTTCAACATCCTATGGAATCCTGGGGTTTGCAGTTTCGGGAGGGGCCGGCCGGATTCCATAGGATGTTGAAAGTGGAATCATAGCGCTATAACAGTCTAATGTGGAAATGGCTCTAGCCAGGAATCAAACCTGGTCTCCAGGGCCATAGTCCACCACTCAAACCATTAGAATCATAGAATCCTAGAGTTGGAGGAGACCCCGGGGGCCATCCAGTCCAACCCCCTGCCATGCAGGAACAAACACTCAAACACCGCCGGCAAATTACCATCCAGACTCTGTTTAAAAACCTCCAAAGAAGGCGACTCCACCACGCTCCATGGAGGCAGCACATTCCACCGTTGAATGGCTTTTACCCTCAGAAAGTTCTTCCTGAGGCTTAAGTGGAATCTCTTTTCCTGAAGTTTGAATCCCTGGCTCCTTGTCCTAGTCTCCGGAGCAGCGAAAAACAAGCCCGCTCCCTCTTTGACATGGCATTCTTTCAAATATTTAAACATGTCTTAACCTTCTCTTCTGCAGACTAAACACCCCCAGCTCCCCAAGCCACTCCTCCTAGGGCTTCATGGCTTCCAGACCCTTCCCCATTTTGGTCGCCCTCCTTCGGACACACCACACCACGCCGACTCTCTGGCCATAGAGAGGGATGAAGGCGCGCTCCCCTTCCCTGCTGATCCAGCTTTCCACACTCTTAACATGACATCTTGTTGAAGGTGGCACCTGCAGTTTCAAAGGGAGGGAGGAAAGTGGCGGGGGGTTCCAAAGGCCAGACAGTGTGCATATCTGTGTGTGTGTGTGTGCGCACCGTTCTTCTCCCCACCCCGCCCCCTCCTGCTTCAGCATGCGCTGTTCAAAGTCCCTCGGACGTCTCTGAGCACTTCAGAGCACTTCTTATCAGAGCTCCTGGGTCATTATAAGCCTTTGGACGGCATTTATCTGCCCGGCAACTTGGAGAACTCCCCCCGCCCACCTTACAGGCATTTTGGCCAGGATCCAAGCTGCCCCGTGGTGTATTTGCATTGTCAAGTGAGTAAAGCGCCAACCTCCTGGCTTTTGCGATACCGGCATCGAAGCAGATGTGACGTGAAACCCACATAGGTCGGGGCAGGGATAGGCTGGAGGGGGGGCGGACGGCTGAAGCACCGAAAGGGTTAAGCATCCTCAGGCATCCTCGCTCCAGCACATCGGCTGCTCCTAGAACCACACCCCTCCACTAGGGCTTTTTAAAACGAATCAAAAATATATTAAGCAGAGAGAGACTTGATGAATTCGTGAAGCTTTTTGCCCCTGCCATTTCCAGAATCCATCAGCCGACACGTCGGCTAAAAGATTCAAGGAAAGGCAGTCCCATTTAAAAAAAAAAGCTTTTCCAGGCTAGTTTGGTCGGGAGATGCTGGGATTTGTAATTCAAAAAGCGCCCTTTTCCCAAGCCTTGTTATCCGGGAGGGTTCTAGGAGCAGTAATTCCCGAAGCAACTTTTCCCGGCCCTGTTGTCCAGGTGATTCTGGAAGCTGTAATCCAACAGAGTAGCTTTCCCGAGCCATACTGGAAGCAGGATCCTGGGAGTTTCGTTCCTTAAAGTAACTTCTCTAAGCTGGGTTGGCTGCAGAATCCGGGGAACTTGCAGTCCAGACAGCACCCTCGCCCAGCTCCCCTCCCTGGGACACCCGGGGCTTGGCTGAGCCTCTCTCGGGTTGGAAGCCGACGCCTGGCAGGGGGCGAGCGACCGTCGAGCCAAGGCCCGAGGCTTCCCGGGCGGAGGGAGGGAGGGCGGGAGGCCGGGAGGAGGCCTTCCTCCTCCTCCTCCTCCTCCTCCGGGGCGCTCCGGGGCGACGCAGGTGCGCGGCCCTCGGGAGCGGAGGCGCCCTCCCCCGGGGGGAGAGCGGGGCGGTCCGGGGGCGGTCCGGCGGGCCGTGGGTCGGGGGGGCGGCGCCGCCGTCGGGGCTCCCGCTTGGCCGAGAGGGCGGGAGGCGAGGCCGGTCAAAGTTCCCGGGCGGCGGGCGCGGCCGAGGCCGGGCGCTAGAGGGCGATGCCGTCGCTCTATATAAGGGGCGCGGGCCGGGCGCGCTCCAGCCCAGGCGAGGCGCAGCCCCGGCGGGAGAGAGCCGCGCGCCGCTCGACGGACGGACGGACGGACGGACGGAAGGAGGCGAGCGGCGAGCGGGAGCGCAGCGCGCCGGCCGGCCTGCCGGGCCCCGCCTGGAAGCCGCCGAGGGGCCCCACCATGCGCGGCGCCCGCCCGCTTTAGCACCTCCATGGAGCCGGCGGGCAACTTCTACGAGGCGGACGCGCGGCCCTCGATGAACGGGAGCGCCCTCCACCAGCAGCACCTCCACCAGCACCACCACCCCCGGCACCAGCACCACCAGCCCGTCCCTTCGCCGCCGCCGCCGCCGCCGCCGCCCCCCGCCGGGCACCTGCCCGCCTCCCTCGCCGCCCAGCCCGGGCTCGCCGCCGCCTTCCCCTACCTGGCCGCCTCGGCGGCGTCGGAGCTGCCGCCGGAGATCTGCGAGCACGAGAACTCCATCGACCTGAGCGCCTACATCGACCCGGTGGGCGCCTTCAACGACGAGTTCCTGGCCGACCTCTTCCAGCACAGCAGGCAGCAGGAGCGGCTGGCCAAGGCCGGCCTGGAGGGCCTCGGGGGCGGCTCGGCCATGCCCGGCCCCGGCTACCCCGCCCAGCCCGCCGCCGCCCTCTACGGCTACCCGGACAAGCTGGACCCCGACGGCGGCCTCGGCGGGCCCTACGAGCGCCTGGGGGGCGGCGGCGGCGGGGGGGCGGCCGCGATGCACCCGTCGGGGGTGCGCCCGGTCCTGATCAAGCAGGAGCCCCGCGAGGAGGACGAGGCGGCCGCCCTGGCCGCGCTCTACCCGCCGACGGCGCCCCCCCCGCACTGCAGCCACCTCCAGTACCAGGTGGCCCACTGCGCCCAGACCACCGTCCACCTCCAGCCCGGGGGGCAGCCCACCCCGCCGCCGACGCCGGCCCCCAGCCCCCACCACCACCCGCACCCGCACCCGCACGCCCACCCGCACCACCGGCTCCACGGCGGCCCGCCCTCGTCGTCGTCGTCGTCGTCCTCGTCGTCGTCGTCGCCGTCGGGGCCGCCCAAGGCCAAGAAGGCGCTGGACAAGAACAGCACCGAGTACCGGGTGCGCCGCGAGCGCAACAACATCGCCGTGCGCAAGAGCCGCGACAAGGCCAAGCAGCGCAACGCCGAGACCCAGCAGAAGGTCCTCGAGCTCAGCAGCGACAACGAGCGGCTCCGCAAGCGGGTCGAGCAGCTCAGCCGCGAGCTCGAGGCCCTCCGCGGGATCTTCCGGCAGCTGCCCGAGAGCTCCCTGGTCAAGGCCATGGGCGGCTGCGCCTGAGCCCGCGGGGACGGGGAGACCGGGACCCCCGCGCGCAGCCCCGCCCCGCGCGCGCCCCGCCGGCCGGGACCCGCTCCGGAGGCCCGCGCGCGGCCGGGGGCGGCGGGTTTCGCGCGGGGGAGCTGCCTGTGCTGGGTAACCCGAGGGAGACGGGCGGTGTCGTTTTTTCGTCTTCCCGACCGGGAGAAGAACCAGAGCTCGTTCCCAGGGCTGCAGCCCACGTCGGCGGGTTAAAAACCAAAGAAACCGCTTTTCTGTCTGTGCCTTTTTTTGTGTGTGGGGGCGTCAGCCTGGTTGGCCGGGGCTTGCCTTCCTTCGGTCCCGAAGAGCGCCCGGACTGGACCTCGCCGCCGGCCCCAGTTGCTCCTCGTCCGAGCTTTGCCCGAAGCCGCCCTGGACTGGAAGACTGACCGTTCGGCCCCCTTCTTCCTTCGGTCTCCTGCCCTCCGGGGCTGAACCCTCTGACCGCTGTTTGGCTGCCTGGCAGACACCTTGGAAGGCCTTCGGGACCCAGGGGCTGTCTCGTTTCTCCCGCCCCCCGCCGCCTTTTATGCCGCAAGAGACGGACGTGGCCACTTCTTAGAAACGTGCCCAGACTGGACTCTGGAGCAGGTTTATGGGGGATGCCCGAGCGAGGGGGGAGCCAGGCACGCTTTTGGAGACCGTTGGGGTTGCCGGAGAATCCAGGGGTGCGGGGGGGGCAGAATAGGGCTGTTGATGCTGCTGCTACTCAAAGAGAAATCTTCTCCGGAGACTGGTGGGCGAACGGGACAGAGAGAGAGAGAGAAAGAGGTGGCCAGACAGACGCAGGGGCGCACCCGTCTTCCATTCCTTCCGCCTTGCCTGGACACTGAGAGGGAAAGAAGCGTCCAAACGCTCAAGACTTTCGGAAGACTGGGCAGATCTCTCCTTCCACCCCAAAACTGGCGTCTCAAGTTGGCAGCGACCGCCTTGACTGCGGTAGCCAAGCCCCAAGATGGGCTTGAAGTTTTTTTGGATACAGGTGGTACAGCCTCCGACAAGTTTCTCGCTCTCAGATGGGCGAGTTTCAACCTGGTTTTTCCCCTTCATCCCCTCATGCCTGGTTTGTGCCTTCTGTACTGTGAAAACCAAGTGGCCGCTCTTTTTATGGGTTTTTTGTTGTCGCCATAATAATTATTTTTGTATTTTGTTGCTCAGAGCCTTGCCAAGCCTCACACAAAAAGCTGGATGTCTACAGGACCCCTTGCTTTAAAAAATACATGTATATATACTGCTGGTTTTCTTGACCAAGAGACTTACTCAAATCTCCTTTATTCCATTTAATACAGGAGTGGGCAACATGCAATTTATTCTCACCAGATTGCCCTCTATCTGGCTCTTTAAAAAATTGGAAGCTTGGAGCAATTCACTTTTGAAATAGGGAGCAGGCGCACACACCCCATGAAGTGTTTAACATTCAAAAAGTACCTGGGTTTCAAAAGCAGAAGTAGAATTCTTGGCACTTTCAAGGTTTTCTTCTAGGTTTTTTTTTTGCAGTTGCTGTGGCTGCTGGAGGGTCCCAGTTGCCTCCCCTTGATTTGCTGTGATGTATCTAGGATGACCACTTGAGGGTGGATTGGGTTTTGCCAAGGTTGACCCAAGACATTTGCTGCCTGAAGCATAACAGCAGATAATATGCCCGACCCAAGTCAGGGTGCATAGTAGTACCAAAAGCCAGCCAAATTATTTTTGCACCTGAGGCAGAGTTCTCTTTTGACTCCCAGTGGGAAAAAAATCCAGCAAAATAAGTATCCATTTGCTGACCTTTTGTCATAACTAAAAGCTGCTGCCTGAGGCATTTCCTGTACTCTACCAAATGGTAGGGCCGGCTCTTCAGTTTCCCTGGGGGTTCTGGCTGTTGCGGTCCTTTGGACAAGCAAGAGACAGCTCTGTTTTGCTGCATGACCCCTCCTCGCCCCTCCCCTCCTAATCCCAGTAAGCACTTTTAAACCAGCTGGTGCTTCTCTTGTTAAGAAATAGCACTGAGTTTTTACCAAAGTGCCAATTTTGAACACTCAGCAATACCAGGTAGGGGAAAAATAAGTGTTTTTCTCAAGTATATATACCTGGAAAAACTGTGTTTTATAAATATGTGTGTGTGTGTGTGTGTGTGTGTGTGTGTGTTGTATTTTTTGGAATGAAAGCTGCAAGAGAACTTTTAAATATCTTGGTTTAAAATTCGTAATAAAATGCAAATATTCTGCCATAATCCTTTCCGGCCCGCTCTTGTCTGACTTCTGTTCTGTGGAGACTTTAAAGGTTTTCCTAGGAAGTGACCAACAATGCTAGACGATTATCTCAGCAGGAGATGACTGAGTAAAATGATAAGGAAATGTCTTTGAGCTGTGATACACAACATGTTGCGGGGAGACTAAGACCTCATGCAGCTCAAAAGGGACTTAGGAGGAGAGAAGCCCTCAATTTCACTGTTAAGGGTGGGTGTCTGTGCATTTTTACATGGGAGGAAAATATGCGAAATGTAGCTGGATGGATGGTCATCTGTTGGGAGCGCTTTGTTTCGTGTTCCTGCATGGTAGAATGGGGTCTCTTCCAACTCTAGGATTCTATGATTCCTTCTGAGAAAAACATATTAAGAATTAATTGTGTGGAAGGAAGAGTTTTACCAGTGTTTAGTTCCATGGGGCCAAACTTTGGTGAAAAGGTGTGTTTTTTAATTTGCATCCAGCAAATTGAACCCGTACCAATTCAGTCTCCGGGAGCGGGGAGGAAAGTGTATCTTCCCATGAAAATGATGTGTAAAAGATAACACTTTGTCAGTCACATCGAAGCAGAATCTTAAATGCAGTGTACTGCATTATAGATAATGCTGCAACTCTCCCTTTCCTCATTTTTGGCTGCGACTTGTCTGGGACGCTCTGTTTTGAACTGAAACTTGAATGTAAACAGTGTGGTTTTGCTCTCTTCTCGACCACTTCTGTAAGATCTGTATGCGTATTTTTTTTGAAGAAGAAGAAAAGTTATTTGGGTGGACAGAAGCAGAGCTTGCAAAGTTTTTTTTTTAGATTGCAACTCTCCAGTTCCCCCAGCTATGCCAGATGGGGGATTTGGGGAGTTGTAGTCTAAAAATGGAACTTTTTCTGCATAGAACCGAAATGATCCCAAAATATTTCTTCCCCAGATGCAGAGCATGCTAGCTCAGAGGTTTAAAATACTTTCATTTCTTCCAAGTAATTGTGAGCAGGATTGCAACCTCACTCTGTGGTAGGTCAGTTTCTCAGCATGCAAAAGTATGTCTGACCAAACACACCATCAGAGAGCCACTTGGCCTTTTTGCTTGCAATGAGAAGTTAGGAAGCCTGGGAAATTCTAGTTTCTTTTAGGATCTGAGCAATGAATAGCGTTTGGGCAAAGCCAAGACAGGACTTGGAAGAGTTCCTTTTTGGATTATCATTGGGAGATAAGAAGAATGGGAAAAGGGCATTCTGCTGATTTAAATCCCCACCCTACCAAAAAGGATCAGGAAAGTAACCTAAATTTCTTGGGTTGTACTAGTAATATGGAAAAGTGGTGAGGAGAGTACAAGAGTTCATGGTTTTCCCCTAGTGTTGCTTCTTTCAAGAGTCCAAAGCAACAAAGTCTTAGGATGTGCTGTTTTGTTTTGTTGGACTGAGCGCATATCCACACTGCACAGTTATACCGGTATGATACCACTTGAACTGTCTTGGCTTCATCCTAAGGTGTCTTGGGATCCATAGCTTGGTGGGAAAGCTAGGGTTCTCTTGCACAATGTGGTTCTTGACCTTTGGCTCTCCAGATGTTCACCCTCCTAGAATCTCTTGACTATTGGCCGTGGAAGTCCAAAACATCTGGAGGATTAAAGGTTAAGGGGCTCTGGTTTAGCAGGCTCCTTTGAACTACATAATCAGAATTCTGAGTCCCTTGTCAAACTACAGATCACAAGATTTTAGAGGATGGAGCCATAGCAGTTAAAGTGGTATCGAACTGCTAAAACTGTGTAGTGTAGATTGGGAACATAAACCCTCAACTCTTTCACCTTTGCATATGAAAACTCGCTGTGGAGAAAACAAATATTCCTCCACAGTCTTCTCCCTGTATTTGACCATCCCAGTGTGTTGCGCAGGTATTACTCAGTGGAGAAAATAATGCGTTTTCTGCAGAGAAGATTCCCTTTTGCACAAAAATCTCCCCACATGCGTTTTTCTCCACAGAATCCTGTGCAATACTTTTCGGACATCGAATACAAGCAGAAAATTGCACCAAATCCTTTGCTGTTCTATGAGGCTTCTCAACAGGGTTCCCCAACTGTCAAGAAACCTGTTTTTCAACCAGGGAATGAATAATTGGAAATATTCTTTCAGTCATGAGCGTGGCGGCTGTGTCCTGAAAAGTCAGCTTTTTGTGGGATCCACTTGTGCCGCTTCGCTTGGCCGTTGTTTGCAAAGCCAGAATGAAGCAGGCGGAGAGTGACGTGCAGAGAGAGGAGGGCCAGCTGATTTTCGTGCCCACGGCACCCCCTCTTCCTTCCTGGTCTAGCGGCTACTTGAGTAACAGCGGCTTGGCTGGTTCTTTCCATTTCCTGTGTAACAGGACAGCCTTCTTTTTTTTCCCCCCTTCACCAGCAAGTGATTGTGAAATTATGACCCTCTTCCTGACATTTCTCCTCTTGTATCTCCAAGTGGTCTATCGTTTTTCCCACCGCATCCCTGCAGATTTCTACCGCTGGATGGAAATTGGGAAAGGCTAGGTGTATGAATTTCTGAATTGGAGCATGGCGCACACACTGCCGTATTTTGTCGCAGTTGCCTACACTCACACCACCCCTTCCATTTTGATCTGGTAACCAGGGCTGTTTCTCAGCCACCAGACTTTTGGGAAACGATGGTTAGCTGCAAGAGTAGCAGCACTGGGCAGCATTTCTGACAACGTCTGAGACTGTTAGAATGGCCCTTGGAAAGGGGAAGGGAAGGCAGGTTGAGAAAGGCATGGGTGTACGAAGTCGGTCTTGCCCAGTACCTGTGGGGATGAGTCCCACATTAACAGAGGAAGATGTGGCCTCACCACATCCCCAACCGGCTAACGTGAGAAGGTGTTTTGGAGGAGAGGGACTGAACGTGGCTAGAATGTTGCAACGCTCCTTGCTCTTTGCTGGCTTTGCTTGCACTTCTTATGTAGCAATGGAAGTAAAACCATTTATTGATGTTCAGGCCATGGAGCATTCACATACAAAAACCAGTAGATACTGTAAAAAAAAAAGGATAAATCACATATAGATCTAGAATACTTTCAAAATCCAGTAAGATGAAAACGCACTGACACAAACGGTGATGCTGTGATTAGGTAAGAAGACCCCCGAACAATCAAGTGCAATGTCAGCCGTAAATTTTGCCCAAATTTTCACTGCTGCCAAAACACAAATAGAAACTTTGTGAGTTAACAATAGGGTCAGTATCAGACAAGATATTTTAAAAATCTTTTCTGAAACAGCATTAAAATATAGGCGAGACATAACACAGCCCAAAATCGTAGTTCTTGGTTCAGAACGAATTGTTTAATGAGGCAAATCCTCAATTTCTGGAGCCCCAAAATACACAAATGGAGGGCAAACGGAGTGTGAGAATATCTGGCATTGGTCGTGGCTGTAGGAATCATTCAAAAATGAAGTGTTGTAAAGGTTTGCCTAAGTTTTGGAAAGGTAAGCTTTGCTCACAACCAGCCCACATACTTTATACAACATTTGAAAAATCAAGGTCGTGATCTACGCAGAGCATTTGAAAATGTTCTCACATGCTCAAAAACTGTATAGTTTTTTAAAGTCCGTCACAAAGCCAGCATGAAACCAAAGTGCACTCGTGCATACAATATTTACAGAAGACAAAATAAGGTGTAAGGTTTAACATAATCCTCAGATGTTACCGTTCCCTTGCAGCACATACAGAATCATTTTTTTCCACTAAACTGATCATGAGTCATCTTTCCTTGGTGTCTTATAAGGATCTAAATATTTTTAGTCTAGTCAGTCAAATAGCAGCGAAGGGGATCAGAGATCTCCAGTGAGAACCACTGTGTACAGCTTTTACAGTTCAAGCCACTCCAAGTTTTCCCCTGCTATCGTATTCTGTAAATATCTCTGTCCAAGAACTGTCTTTGGACGGGCTGGTATTTGATAATCATGCATGACGTTCTGACTCCATCGGGTTCCTTCAGCAGGACCATCCATTTTATTACAGATGAGGAGCTTGCATAGAATTTATGTTGCAAGTAAACACCCATCCCTAGAACTTGTGCAACAATAGAGAAGGGTGGCCCCCAGTGCCTGATGCTACGGAAAATACCCTCCAACATTTCACAGGTGAAAGCTGGGACACAAGCGGCCGAGCAACCTCAGAGTGTAGTCAAGATGGCCAAAGTTATTAATCAGGAAGAGCGCGCAAGCCAGGAGAGGCTGCAGCAATTTGCTTTTGCCGGAGCCTTTTCTCCTCTCCCCTTGCTAAGTGCAAAAATAGTTTGCACTCTGAACTCGGTTGGCAGTGATTGAAATAACGCCAGGTCAAAGGGAGAAATTGGGAGGAGGAGAGAGAAACTGGAACATTTTTACATCAGCTGATAAAACAGGATAATTTGGGGCTGTCGCTGCCTAACTGAGACAAGTGGAGGATGGGGAGTAACCCCATCTCCAATCCTTAGGTGTCTGGGAGTTAAATAAAGCGGCTGCACCATCCAAAGGCAGAAAGTAAAAGTAGACCACATTACTGTGAAGACATCCAGTCATGCCTGATTTCAGATACTAAATGGGAGCAGGCATGGTTAGTACTGGAATGGGAGACTAGCAAGGAACACCAGGAATTTCCAGGTAGGGCTAGAATCTTGCCTCAAACTGGAGGCCAGGGCTGCCAGCCAGAGTTTACGATACAGCATATCAGAGCTACTGAATTTCAGATTCATTTAAGTCAAGCAGCCTTAAATCCCAAACTTAGGGATAGCAGAGGACTATTTGCACCTGCTAATTATTGGACAAACTTGACTGTCCCTAAATTCAGAAGAGCATTCATGCTGGCTAGATTGAATGTTCTGCCTTCTGCTTTGCTGGGAGGCAGATTTAGAAAGATTCCATGCTCCAAGCAGATTTGCCCATGTGGGCTGGAAGAAGTAGAGACAGCAAGCCATGGGCGTAACTTCCCTGGCCCTTTTACCAAGATCTTGGAACTTCTTTCATAACCCCACTCATACAGAAAAATCCAGGTTGGGGGGGGGTAAATTTTATTTGGACTATCTTTTGTCAGATCTAAATGTCCAGGTTATAGCCAAAGTTGCTAGTTTTTGTGCTGTAGCCATAAATTGTCCTAAATGTTGTTAAGTTTTTTGTTAATAGACTTCCCACACATCTCTTTCCATTGTTACTGTCATTGTTCTGGTTTTAACTCTATGTAATGTATTATGAAAACATAATGTAATGTTTATTTCTTTTTATTCTGTTGGCTATTTGCTGTAATAAATTCTATTCGTTCACAGAGTTGACAGTACTAGCCCAGATGAACTAGGGCCGTTTCCGCACTAGACTGTTATAGCACTATTGTTCCACTTTCAACATCCTATGGAATCCTGGGGTTTGCACTTTAAGGAGGGGCCTCAAAGGCCATCTTCAAAGGCCATCCTCAAAGGCCTCTCCCTAAACTGCAAACCCCAGGATTCCATAGGATGTTGAAAGTGGAATAATAGCGCTATAATAGTCCAGTGCAGACATGGTCTAGATGTAAAATAGGTCCCAATGTCTTCTTGCAAGTTCAATTGCTTTGGTCACTGTGCACTTCTAGAACCCCACAGGACTGGACTGAAAAATGCAAGGAAAGTAAGATTAAAGCTTCTGCCGGGGTATTTCTGGGGTTGCTTTGGCGCCTAGAGTGGAGGCGGGGGCCAATCCGAGGTGCGTAGGGGGGTGGCAGCCACAGTGGCGGTTTGTCTGCTGATCTTTGCTCACTGCTTTCGAGGGTGGGGTGTGGGCATGGGTGTGTGCAACACACTGCTGCCCATTGCATCAACCAACCAAGAGGAGCCCACAAAGAAAAGGAAGCTACCAAAGACACACTGGGTTCCCGGATCTCGTTGTAGGCTCGACAATGAGGAACAAAACCACCCAGGCAGTTCTGCAAAACAAATAGTTTGTAAAAAGCCAAATGGCTCTGGAGCGACATCCAAGCATGGCCCATGTTATGGCCAGGGCTTGCGAAAGTTACTCTTCTAGATTAGAACTCCGCAATGTGTGGGAAAAGTGTTTTGCAGACCAGCGATGCAAGCTCAAAGTTGCCATGGTACGTGGACTTAGCTGGATGTCCCTTGCACCAAGCCTTGCTGACAGTTATTGTTAATTTCTGCCAAGTTGACTTATGGCTACAGGGCTTTCAGTGTTCCTACAAACCCTGGACAGATCTGGCTACCTACCAGCCGCCCCCTTCCCTCTGGATCTGGAGAGCTTTGCTGCTGCAGCTTGCTCGGCTTTTAAAACCCTGATTCCCACCTCACCCCGGCCATTCGGCTGAGATTCCAGTTTTTCTTGTTTTACACATAGCTGACTGAAGAGGATAGAGGCCTTTCTGGGCTTCCCACCATGCCTGGATGATGCCACCACCTTCCCCAAAAGGGTCCTGGGTGAAATGCAGCCACAGGATCATAGGACCGTAGAGCTGGAAGAGACCCCAAGGCCCATTGAGTCCAACACCCACTGTGCAGAAATACACCATCAAAGCATCCCTGACAAATGGCCATCCAGCCTCGCTTTAAAAACCTCCAAAGAAGGAGACTCCACTGCATTCTCAGGCAGCAGCATATTCCACTATCAAAGCGCTCTTATCATCAGCAAATTCTTCCTAACGTTTAGGTGGAATCTCTTGCCCTGTAGCTTGGAGCCATTGTTCCGTGTCCTTGCCTCTGGAGCAGCAGAAAACAGGTGTGCTCCATCCTCCCCATGATATGCCCTCAAATATTTAAAAGGCATGGTGCAGTTGTTTGAATGCTCTCTTCTCAGCCCTGGAAACCCACTGGCTGACCTTGAGCAAGGGGCACTCTCTCAGCCTCAGAAGAAGACTATGGTAGCAAACCCCCTCTAAAGAAATCATAGAATCCTAGAGCTAGAAGGTACCCCAAGGGCCATCTAGTCCAACCCATTCTGCCATGCAGGAAGAGCTACGGTCAAAGCCCTCCCTTTGACAGACGGCCATCCAGCCTCTGCTTAAAAACCTCCAAAGAAGGAGACTCCACTACATTCCATCGAGGCGGCAGCAGATTCCACTGCTGGACAGCTCTTACCAAAAGGAAAGGACCTGAAGGCGCTCAGCAGCAACAACAAATACCTTTGCTACCCCCAGGAGAAGCCTTTCTCTGCCTCCCTCACCCCCTACCGCTTGATAAGAGCCTGGAATTATTTCTCAGGAAGGCATGGAATTTCCTTCACGCAGGCTTGCAAAGGAACGGGACCGGTGCTCCTTCTCTACCCAGCTCCCTTTGGGAAGGCCACAAGAGAAACAGGGAGCAACCTCAACAACCACGTAACCTTCACCCTGAGATCCTCACCGTTTCGGGCAGAATACGCTGATACAGAGGCTCTAAATAGAGAAGACCTTACTGTGTGTATATACATTTCCCCTGCATTCCTCTCAAATGTATTCTTACTCATCTCCTGCTGTATCTTCTCCTCTTTTCCTTTCACTTAGCTTGTGACCTATTCCTAACGGCCGGTTCCTTTACTCCTCCAACCACCGGCAGCCTGAGGCTTTTGCACGAACTTCCTCTTCAACAGCTTCCTTCTTTTCCCCTGCCTTCCCTCTAAAGCCCTCCGTGGCATAGTTCCAGGCTGTCTGACGGACCGTAGCTCCTGGTACGAGCCTGTCCGGGACCCGAGAGCCACAGAAAAGGCCCTCCGGCCAGTCCCACCACCGTCGCAAGCAGGGCTGATGGGGACGAGGCAGAGGGCCTTCTCGGTGGCTGCTCCGAGGCTTGTGGAACTCCCTGCCGCAGGAGGCTAGGATGGCCCCCTCCTTGCCGTTCTTAGCAAGTGAAGACTTTTCTAATTATTATTATTATTCAGAGGAGGGCTGTTATCAAAGGGGCTTTAAGTGTTGCACTGTTTTAAACTGTGGCCCTTTCCACCCCATACCTGCATCCCGTGGCACCCCAGCATCCTCCCAGCAGTGCCTTTGCCGGGATGGGAGTGGGACCCAAACGCTCCCCTTTGCACCTGACTGGCTGCTGGAGGATGGAAAGCGTTCAGGACACGCTCCTTCCATTTACAGACTTTTTGAACAATAAGAAATCTAATGATAGAGTAATCTCACAATAGATATAGATATAGATATAGATATAGATATAGATATAGATATAGATATAGATATAGATATCCTTTTGCATATTATGTGTACATATATATTAGGGATGGGATCAATCCAGAATTGTCTGAATCGCTGGAAAGTTCTGGGAATCCATGAATCTCATGAATCTCAAATCTTTCAAATTCTTTTTTAAAAAAGGGTTTAAAAAGCAACTGTTTTAACAAAAACTTAAACTTTTTAAAACTTTTTTTAAACAGAACTTTTTTTAAAAAAATCTATTTTTTTGGTTGGTGGATTTGAAAGATTCTGTTTGCCTATTTTTGCACAGAGATTCAGATTCGCGAATCTCGAATCCTTGCTGAGGTTTCAAGGATTCGGTTGGCCCATTCCTAGTTTACACACACACACACACACACACACACACACACACACACACACAGATTAGTCTTTGTTTAAACTCTTCTGCTATATACAAATGGCAAGATGGTAATGTCATGGTACAGAATGTCAATATATGGGGAAATGTCCAAGGTGAATATATGTATGTGTTTTGGTGTGTTATTACAAAATAATTTTTTTTAAAAAAGTGGGAAAAGCACAAATACCTCCCCACTCCCTCTTCCATTCCCTTCCGGAGCTTCCCCATTGCACTGCCTTGCCTTTGGCCCCGGCGGATGTGCCTTCCTTCTTTGCACCCGGGGAAAAGGCAAGGGAACGGGAGGTCGAGAAGGCGGGGAAAACACACACACTCCTCACAAATAATCAAATTCACAAAGGCCAAACTTGCAAATGTGGAGGGAAGGCTGTAGTAATTCCAGTAGGTTCATTTAATTAGTTAGCTGTGTAATGGTGGAATAATTTTTTTTTCTTTTTAAATTTGCTCTTCTTTCATTACAGTTTGGCTTGTAGGGAGCGCAGGGCCCTTTTGTGTTCTAGTAGTGTTTTAATTAGTGTTTGGCGTTTTAATTTAGCATGTAAATGTTGTGTTCTAATTTTCATTTTTTTTTTGTCTCTTTCTTCTCTTCAACATGCATTTCTTCGAAACTGTAATTTCAAATGTGAACTTGACTGTTTGATTGTTTTGTTGTAAAACTAATAACAGACAAGTGGATGCTCGACCATCCCTGGGTTGAAGGTTATGTCCAGAAGCAGGAACGCACCAGCTCTCGGCTTGTGCATGAATATTCCCAATTTCAGGAAGAAAGAAAACCAGCCATGGCCACAAGCCACGCTAGCTGGGAAATTCTGGGCCCTTTTCAAGTTCCCGAGCAGTGATACATGCCCACGCTCCCCTTTGCACCTGCACGGCGTTCGTTTGCTTTGGTTTGGGGCAACTGCACCTCATTTCCCAGATTTAATCACCGGCTTTGGGGGGGAAAGCCGGCCCTGGCGGCGGAGAGCCCCGGAGCAGCATCGCCGGGTGCCTCACGGTGCCTCGGAGAGCTCTGCCGAGAATCCCGCCCTGGCTTTGGGCCAAGAGGAGGTCGAGCCTACAAGATGGATATCTCTGTCCGCGGTGGCAGCTGTCGCTGCGGTTGGGGTGTGTACGCACGCGCGTTTTCCGTGGGTTCCCATTCCAGAAGGGCCTCACGCACCGGCCGGGCTGTCCCAAGACGTTAGGCTGCCTGAGGCAGAGGAGTGAACGGCACCCCTGCCCCGCCTGAGTGAGGTCGCATTGTACCTACAACCATTTCTGCACTACCCTGTTATGGTGCTGTTATTCCGCTTTCAACATCCCATGGAATCCTGGGAATTGCAGTTTAGGGAGGAGTATCTTTGGCCTCAGTAAACTGCAAACCCCAGAATCCCACAGGATGTTAGATAGTAGCACTATAACAAGGTAGTGCGGAAATGGCTCAAGTTCTTTCAGCACATGTGAAAATGGAGCAAAAAAAAAAAATATATCATTGAGTTTTCCCACACCTGGAATAGTCCCTATTTAGCTGGGACAGTCCCAATTAATCCTCTACCGTCCCACTTTTTCAGCTCTTGTAAAATGTCCCCCTTTCCCTCTCCCCCTCCCATTCCTCTCCCCGCTACTTTCTCATCAGCTTGTTTAATTTGCTGCAAACTGAGTTCAAAGCGCAAAAGTAGGTTGCTTTCACCTAACTCAACACGGGGGAAGGGAGAGGGAAGGGCACAGTCTCGCTCTTCCCGGTAGACCCAGGCAAAAGCAAACTGCCGCAGCCTCCCCAAGCTTGTGTGCATTCTCCCCCATTCATGACTTTGATGCTGCTTGGCCACACACGTGCCAGTTTTCATCGGTGAACTGCTGGAGGCTACGCCGGAAGTAGAAACACACAGGACCCAAACCGTAGAGTTCCACAGGTTTATTCTGGCCGGGACTAACCAACAGGACACCACCCGATAAAACCAAACCAAATCGTTTATTTGCTGTCCTTCCGTGACAAGCCATGTCTGCCCCCTGAAGCAATTGCCTCCCTTTGCCCCACGACAGGGCCGGCCCTGCCCGGGAGTTCTTCTGGCCACTTCGTTGGGGAGCCACGCGAACTGCAAAGAAACGACTTCATTCTTTCCAGGTCTCCTTCTCTTGCGCTCTTAACTTCCCTCCTGCCAACCCCGGAGAAGAAGGGAGCCTGATGACTAGTCGCCCCCTCTCAACCAAAGAAGAGAAAGTTATCTTCTGTCTCCATATTTGTGAGGGATGGGGGTGTAAGAGGGAGGCAAAGGGAGGAACCAAGCGTTTAAGCCGGGAGTCTGGAATGATTTACGTCTGTTGTTGTTGCCGCATAGCCTTTGTGCAGCTCCTTTCGGACCAGCTGTGTGAAAGGTTGCACAGCTCGGTGCACTCGTACGTACGAGCCAGGCAAGGCAGACGCGGCTTTGGCTGCTATCGATGGGCCCCTTCTCATGTCAGGTGCGTCTCTGCTTCTACAGAGAAAAGAGAACGGGCGTGACAGCGTCTGGCTCAGATCCTCCATCGGGGTTGTGTTGCGTAAATCTCTGCTTATAGGGTTACATAGTACGTTGATTGTGCCAAGCTTTTTTGCAGCCTGAATGGCAACGCTGCAAAACCAAACATGCGACAGTGCAACAAACAACCAAAAGTGCCATGGAATGACATGTGCATCTCTGTTTCCTTGACCTTGAACTGAATAGAGACCACAGGTAGAAATCCTCAAGTCTTTTGGCCTCTCATGCCTAGATGAATAATTATGGTAGTTTCCTCCTTATTACAGTATTCCTTTGCAGCAATCTCCCTGTATTCAAATGTCCCAAAGGATTGTAGAGGAATTATTCTGCGGACAAAAACATTTGGCAGGGGGGCAGGTGCACAAAAATCCCATTTACTATGCAGCAAAAAAAAATATTTTCTGCATGGGAAACAATGTTTCTGCACAGATTTTGAGCACTATTTGCGATTTAGGATATGTTCTTCGAAAAGAAAATGCAAGTGGGTTTTTCTTTGTTTTTGCACAAAAACCTGTGGAGAAAAATGACGTGTCCTGTGAAGGAAACTTCTCGCTATACAGTTTCTGCACAAAAAAATGTGGTTTTCACTGCATAATAAATCTCAGATTTAAAGACTCTCATCTACCTGAGATTCTCCTTGTCAGGGTTTCCTGACTTTCTGGAAATTCACTTTTCATCTACTATTTAGTTATTTTTTTTCCAGATATTCTTTCCGTTCCCTACCTCTTGGTGACTTACTCTGGGTTCTCCAAAGGTTACCCTGGCTTAGCTGCTTTAGGGAGCATTACACAAGGAGGTATCTAGTGCTTCTTTTGCAACGGTCTTTTCCCAGTCCGTGCCATGGATGTTGGACAGTACCTGCGTACGGCTCCACACTCTGATCCAAACAATGAATGGGGTTTTTTGGGGGAGGAAGTGCACCAGAAAGGCCCCCTCATTCTATTTCCTATGTGGCAGCCATTCTCTTGCATAAATACACTAGCAGAATGCTATGCTCCACCAGCTTCAAATAGGGTCCGGCTGAGGATCTCCTGTGATTTTTCAAACTGTTAATAACAATTGTTGGCAGCTGGGGGTAGGGATAGGATTTAGACTGTGGTATGAGCAACATGATAGCCGTGTTTAAATGTTTGAAGGGATGACACCTGGAGGATGGAGCAAGCTTGTTTTCTGCTGCTCCAGAGACTAGGGCATGCAGCAATGGCTTAAAACTATAGGAAAGAGATTCCTCCTAAACATTAGGAAGAACTTCCCGATGGTAGGAGCAGTTCACGAGTGGAATACGCTGCCTCAAAGAAGTGGAGTGGAGTCTCCTCCTTCTTTGGAGGTTTTCAAAGAGAGGCTGGATGGCCGTATGTCAGGAATATTTTGGTGGAGCATTTCTGCACGGTAGGATTGGTTGGACTTGATGGCCTTTGGGGTCTCTTCTAGCGCTCGGATTCTGTGATTCTTCAATTCATACCCCCTCTCATGCCATTATCTCGAGTAAAATCCTCCCCAAGCTTCTATTTGCTCTGTGGGGCCAGCTAGACTATGGCCATTTCCGCACTAAGCTGTTATAGCGCGATGATTCCACTTTCAACATCCTACGGAATCCTGGGGTTTGCAGTTTCGGGAGGGGCCGGCTGGCCCCTCCCGAAACTGCAAACCCCAGGATTCCATAGGATGTTGAAAGTGGAATCATCACATTATAACAGCTTTAGTGCGGACAGGGTGTATAATTATACAGCTACCTGTTTCATTTGCCTTGCAGTGCAAAGGACAGTGTGCAGAAAGGGATCCGAACTGGGAAAAACAGGCTAAAGAAGGCAGGAGTTAACCTTCCCCACCCCTTGTGACGTATTGATTCAAAATGTCTCCCACCCTTTTGCTCCCACCAGCCATGGCTGCCGTTGGCCTGTTTGGAAAACCACAGGAAACCCTGGGATCTTGCCTTTCTTTTTTTGGCTGAGTGAAGTCGGTTCAGCTCCCTTGGGTTTTTTTACATCTCTGGACGAGGCATGGATCCCGGGGTCCAAGGCCAGTGAAAGCAGTGTCAAAGAGAAGCCCTGGAGCTGAGGATCTGGTAGAAGCTCTGGGGCTCTTTGGGAGAGTTTCCTTTCCTCTTGGCTACATGTACAATTTGTCCGTCGTAGGCACCTCCGCCTCTCTTCCTTTAATTGGCTTTGATTTTCATAACTGGTTAGCAGGCACATTTTTATGGCCCCAGACAGTCTGAAAGGAAGGACTCGCTAGAAACTGCACTGCGAGGTACGAGGAGCGAACAGTCCTGACGAGAAACTGCACGCAAACAGCAATGTCAGCTTTGCAAAAAAATTGTGAGCGGATGCTGATTGCAGCAAATTCAAGAGGAGACAGAAGGAGGCAGTGGGACCCTGACCCTTGCAAAATAATGCAGGAGCCAATGCGAGAACCAACTTCACAGTTCCCAAACGGTGGTGGATGAGGGTTGCACAGGTGTATGGCCTTTGGTCCACCAGGGGATATCCTTAGCCACACACAAAGGGGTAGCCGCTACTACAAGTAAGAGTAAATAGAAGCCAATTTTGGACTATATTAAAAATGAGAGGGAAAATTCACGAAAGGTGAATCAAAAGATACCTAAGGTATTATAAATTACATTAGCGATACATTTACCAAGTAATTGAAAATTGACAAGAATAACAGAAGGAGGACACGTATGTAGGAATAAATGGTTTTTGGTACAGGTTATAAATCTAAGTGAAAAGCAATAAAATGGAAGACAGGTAGAGGGGAGGAAGAGGGAATTGATGTGTTTTAAATTGGGAATGTTTGTAATAAAATGAAACTGATATATGTTGATGTATATTTGGAGATAGTTTAACAGAATCATCATCATCATCACAGAAAGAAAGAAGTAACCATGTGGGCCAGCTCTGGCAAGGACTTCCCCTTCATTCTTTCTCTCCGTACTCCAAACTAAACAAGAATTTGGTGGGTTCCACTGTGTAAATCAACATAAGTGGAGTTCACCATTGGTTGTGTTGTGTACCATTTGTATTCAGTGGTAATGTTGCACAACTGAACACACATATTCAAAGGTAGGTCTGAGACCCCTTTTCCATGCACGTCCAGTTCTGTATGCGAAATACTGCTGCATACACAGCTCCATCTCTGCAAAGCTGAACTCAGTGCAAGATGTTCCTCACTGGGAAAAAAAAACCCAGTTCCTATAAGGGAAGTTAAATATGCATAAGGTACCTTCACAGTAATGGCTGGGGAAGCAAGACAGGGCTTTCTTGGGATATCACCGTACCACTCCCCTGGCATCACCAAGAATCCTTCCAAAATGTCAGGGTTTGGCCCTGAAATTCCAGGCCTGGGTGGTCTGATCTGGCGTTTCCAGCGGCCGGTAGTCTTAGAAGTAGCAGATCTGAGTTAGAGGTTGGGGAAAGAACATCATCCCTGGGGAGATGCAAGCCCCCTACCCCATTTCTACTTCTTCCCCGTGGGCACCCTAAGGCCCACTCTTGATAGTAACCTGGAAGAGAAGAAGCGGTGGTCTTTCTGTCCCCCAGCCCTGCTTTAGATGAGCTGGAGGGATTCATTATATTCAATCCGGTGCTTCCCATTAAAGTTGCACACCCAGAAAACGAGGTCAGCTCTCAAGAGAAAAAGGCCGCATTGTGAATTTTAATTCCTGCTCACAGTTTTTATGTGACCCTGTGGCAGAGAGAGGAGAGCTGTGTGGGATGCAAGCCAAATATGACCCAACGCTCCATGATCCAGGCTTAACGCTGAGTCTACCTTAACGGCTCAAGGGTGACTCAGCCCTTTTTTTGCAAGGTTTTCACTTTTTATGGGAGATGCGTGTGTGTGTGTGTATATGTGTGTGTGTGTGTGTGTTTGTCATGGTTGGTCCTCCTCCGCATCTTGGTGACAGTTTTCCTGCCCACGTATTGCCGATGTGGCCAACAGCCATGTAGCAGTAACTCTAGAGCTTCGAGTTTCAAGCCTTCATGTCAGTTTACATCAGACTCATTTGCAAAGGGGTGTATTGGGAGGGGGGTCCTAGAAAATGTGTTTTCTGATTGGTAGACATGGTTGGAACACCCTCATGTTTTCAGGGGAGAAATTTATTGCAATCGCAATGCTATCTGGTTTTCCATTTCTCTGGAGCCCAATTTATAATGGATCTTGGCTTGCGTCTCAGCTGCGGAGTGCTGTGAGCATGTTGCATGTCTGTCCCCCCCCCCACCAAAAAAAAAAAAAGATTTTGACATGATAGAGGAGCTGCGTTAATCATTTACCCAGATAACACCCCATGTGTCATGTTTATTTTTATAACTGTTGCAAGGAACGTAAAATATTGGCAGACAAACAGCAACAAAAAAGGAAAAGAAATCGCATTCACTGACGATGCAAACATCTACCTTGGGAATGACGAATTCCCACCCCAAGGGGTGGGATTGAAATCTTAGCAAATAATGAAATAAGAACAATAACATGCAGCCAATTTAGGAAGAAGGAACTGACACTGACTTCAGAGAAGAAACTGGCCAGCTGGAATCAGTTTCCAATCAGAGCACGGCGTTACATGGGAGGTTATCCACCATGCAACACGAGGAACTCTCGGACGGGGACCCTTTTCCGCTGCACCATTACAGGGCTATGATGCAATGGCAACGTCCGACGGAATCCTGGGATTTGCAGTTCAAAGAACTCAGCCAGAGAACTCAAGCGCCTCCTTAAACAACAAATCCCAGGATTCCATAGGAGGCAACCATAGCAGTTAATGTGGAATCAGAGTCCTTTAACTGTGTAGTGTGGAAGGGCCCCAGAAGTACAACTGAGCTTTTGTGCAATAAGAAGAAAGGAAGGTACCCCAGAGCAAGTGCAGAGTGCATGTCCCTCCCTGCTGATTAACCACAAAAAGTCTACCGGTTGGACATGAGGTCTAGTGGCCGGAGTATCAAACGTGGAGTGGAAAAGAAAGAAAAAATGTTTGCGTTGTCGCTTTTAGGACTAAAGAATTTATTTCCACTGAAATAACCTACAAATCGGGAGAACTACTTTGAAATCGACCCTTCTGAAGCTCATTGAATGACCTCCCCTTAATCTAACCTACCTTATAGGGTGGATTTATGAATAAAATGGAAGTCGGGAGAATCGTGTTTGTTACTTCCACGCTGTTCTAGCGCTATTATTCCACTTTCAACATCCTAGGGAATCCTGGGGCCTTTGAGGCCCCTCCCTAAACTGCAAACCCCAGGATTCCCTAGGATGTTGGAAGTGGAATAATAGCGCTAGAACAGTCTAGTGTGGAAATGACCTCAGACTTCTTGGAAGAAAAGCGGAGTGTAAAAAGTATCAACATAAGGAGATGGATGTTTCCGGCCAGACTTTAACACCCCTATTTCTTGACTCCCCAAACGGCGGTGCTTCCCAGTCTCTGCTCTTCTCCCTCTTTTAGTGAGGCCGAGAGATCCGAAACAGGGTTCAGCTCTCCCAGGTCCACATGTTTGCCGGCACCCGCTGGACGGTGGAAGTGGTGTGCAATTCGTGACAGGCCCCAGGATGCTGCCTGGCCTATGTGCCACCTCCTTGCACGCCTCTCTGTCAGCAGCTCGCCGGCGCCCTGAGTCACCCAGCAAAGAGGCCTGAGTCACGCAGCAAAAATAAGGAACAGAGGCCAAGGAAGGGAAGGAGGGAGGGAGGGAGGAGGGCGAGAGTGATTTTCCAAAGGCCACCTGGTTCGTGGCTAAGGTGGAACGTGAACTCCGGAACCAAACTCAACACATTCACCCCAGGGCAGATGGATTCATGTGCCCCTTTGCACCCCAGCATGGGGAACACGGGAGACATCAATTCCTCTTCCCCCTCTTTCTTTTCATCATCTCCCTTTCTTTGGTCCCCTCTGGTTTTAGAGTGGTTTTACTGCGTAAAGTGCCATGTGCATGGGTTTATGCAACTGTTTTGTATATTTATATGCATTTTAAAAGTACATGTTGACTGTTTAAAAGTATGGTTAGGAAGGAAGGAAGGAAGGAAGGAAGGAAGGAAGGAAGGAAGGAAGGAAGGAAGGAAGGAAGGAAGGAAGGAAGGAAGGGGTAAGACAGGCAGCTGGGGAGAGAAGTGTGACATACAAGCCAGCTATAAGAGAGCTAAGCATATACATTAGTATAAGCTGACCGTTACTTCCAAAAATACACTTTCTTAAATTTGATGTCTATTTTTTTAAAACTGTTTGTGCATAACTAAAGTAATGAGAGCTTCTGCCCATTGGATAATAGTGAATGTTTCTCTGGAGTGGAAGTCTTTTGGCAACAGTAAGAGCATGCAAGGTCCAATGACATTGATCATTTGTTAAATTCAAGTTCTTGGGGAGATAATTTAAAGAACATGTGTGTTGACAAAGATTTTTGCCGATACAAAACCAATACCTTGTAATGCATCCAGCTATAAAGGAGTAACCAATGAATGGTGCCATATCCAATGACACAGGGAAGTGTTATCTGTATTTTGATGTTATTGTGTGCCTTCAAGTTGTTCTTGACTTATGGCCACTCTGAGGTGAAGCTATCACAGGGTTTCCTTGGTAGGATTTATTCCAAGGGGGTTTGCCTTGGCCTTCCTCTGGGGTTTATATTGTTGTTGTGTGCCTACAACAACAATATTATTTCTGGCTTATGGTTGTGACTCTAAGGCCATTTCTGCACTACTCTGTGATGGTGCTATTATTCCACTTTGAACCTCCTGTGCAATTCTGGGGTTTGCAGTTTACAAAAAACTTTCTGGCTGAGAATTCTAAAGCCCCCTTTCTAAACTGCAAATCCCAGGATTCCATAGGAGGTTGAAAGTGGAATAATAGCACTGTAACAGTTTAGTGTGGAAATGGCCTAAGGCAAACCCATCAGAGGGTTTTCTGGGGGCTGGATGGGTGTGATATACCCAAAGTGGGTTTCCACAGCTGAGCAGGGAATTGAACTCTGGTCTCCAGGGTTGTATTATGCTACCAAAAATTGAGCTGAAGGAGGACGAGGAAGAGAAGAAAAAGAAGAAAAAAGAACGGCGACAACAACTCTTCCTCTGTTCAAAACAATTCCTTGTGCACTGAAGCTGGGATCCTGTGTGGTACAATGTGGCGTCAAAGGTCCGCTTATGGAACTGTGGTATGGTTGGCCAGTAAACGCAGCCAGGGACTGAATGATGGCACCGTCCGCTAAGAATTCTGGAGAGCCCTGGAGGGTCTCAGGACATGATCACCCTGCGTGTGGCTGCAGACAGGCAGCCAGAAGTTTCCCCTGCGCCTTTTGCTCTTTGCACCAGCCACGGCATGGGCAACAGTAAGTGGGCGGTGGCGGGAGGGGCTTTGGACGTTATAGAGACAGGATGGCCTCCGCAAGAACAAAAAAGGATAAGGTAACCTTAGCCCTGCATGTACCACTAACAGGTGCAACCCCCGCAACACATTATTTCCTATTCAGAAATCACATTTTTCTGCATAGAAATGGGGAGCCATATTTTTTTCTCTGTGCAAAAAAATCCTCCAGAATGCTTTGACACTCTCAGATATAGGAAGGACAGTGCCAACCTCTTAATGGTTCATTACTCTTCCCAACAAAGTTCCATTTTTTTTAACCAGGAAATGAAGAATAGACAGAATTCTTTTTATCCCTATGGTAGCCATTATCTGGGTCTGTACCACCGTGCAAAGGATGAATCTGGAAGCTTCTGCTGGCCACCTGCCAAAGCCAGAGCCTGGCTCCATCTAGTTCATGTCTGTTCCCCAGGAAGGCGGCCTCCGTTCTGCCCTCTCAGTGACCCTGGTGCGAAACCCTGCAAACCTCAGCATGGAAAGGATGAGTCTGGGGATGCAGCCGAGATGAAACTGGGTGTGAAACTGCAAGGAGCAAAACATGTAGGAGGGCTGTGCTGGATTCCCGTCAGCTGGAGCTGCTGAACAAGACTCTGTGTCTGCAGGGGAAGAAGGGAGCCTTCCCCCTGCCTTTGGGCAACGCCACGTATTTCCATATTGCTCCTCCTGAGTCACTCGCTTGCAATTACCTACCGGGCGTTCCAGCCAGCAGACACTTGTTCTGCCCGCTCTGGGGTGAGGGAGATGCTGCGCATTTAATCCATCCATCCAGCGACGCCTTCCAGGGGGTGCTCAGGTTCCCTCGGTTCGGCTTTTGTGGGGGGAATTACCTGTCCTCCTGTTGGGCAACGTTTCCAATCCTAGTGCCAAAAGGAGAGGAGAGAGATGGAGGCAGGGAGGGAAAGAGAGAGGGGCGTTATCCTATTCAGCCTTTGCTAATCTCCCAAGTGGAAAAGGCTCAAAAGGATCATTCAAATAAACAAAGCAAGTGCACAGACTTGTTTGCACGGGACAGGAGCAGGGTGGTGACTCTGCCGTGCCTCAACCCACCTCATCCACCGCCACAGCACAGAGCCTCCAAAAGGAGCCAGGGAAGAAGGCCTTGCAGTCGCCAAGGATGGCCCGCCTTCGGTGGCTGCCAGTGGCTCCCGTGGGACAGTTAATCCATGCCAGCTTCTGGCTAGATGTAGGAGAGCTGTCCAGAGTGCTGAATGTGTTTAGGGAAAGGATTCAGCACCTTGGAGAGCTCCTTTAGAGGCAGGATTAAAACTTGGAGTGGATCCACTGCCCCCGTGACATGGCATCCCCCAGCTGCCTCCCACCCCCAGTTGGGTTGAAACCTGAGTTGGGTGGTCAGGTATGTCCCCAAAGACTTCCAGTTTGGAAGAAAGTTGTGAAGATTTTGGCTTGAATCCGACTGGTTTGTCCTCATCAGATTAAACTCCAGTGAATGAACTTAGAGGAAGGCAATGACAAACCTTGTTCAGAATAAATCTGGTGGTGTCATGTAGTGGTTTGGACTAAGATTCTGGGAGAATAGGGCTCAAATCCCCACTCAGCCGTGGAAACTCACTGGGTGACCACACTCTCTCAGCCTCAGAAGAAGACAATGATAAACCTCCTCTGTACAACCTGTGCCAAGAAAATCTTTGCCTAAGGGTCACCAGAAGTTGAAAATGACGTGAAGGCACTATAACAACTACAGCAACAATGCACGTGAGCTATAAGCACTCAGCTTAAGAGAGTTGACTTTTAAAAGCAATTTGTTCCTGTTACTTGATACTGCATTCAAAAAGGACCCCATGGCCTTGACTTGTTGCAGTATTGGGAAAGTAACTCTTTACATTACTTGTTGTGCTGTTCTTTGATTTATCTATACTTTCTATTACGCTTTTTAAAAACCAGTCTTACAAGTATAATTCTTTATTTCTCAAAAAGAATGGTATAAATCTTACAAGGGCTGAATGCTACACCCAAACTAACACCTAAACCTGAATTCCAGAGCAAATTCATGGCCTCATGGACATGGAAGCCTCTAACTGCCGGATTGCAGCTTTCTTCATTTACAAAAAGTTTATTGACGACTTTTCAATACAAATAGAAAAAGAAAAAAAAGAAAACGAAAAACAGAAATGAACTAAAGAAACAGACAGAGAGAGAGAAAGAACAATTAACATTGAATTCCAACTTTCCTAATGATGGTTATACATTTTATCGTATAAGAGGATGTCTCTGATTATACACTATTCAAACACTTCTTCAAGTTAACCAAACCTAATAATTGTTAAACTGCACAGATGACGTGTTATCCTCACTATTCTGCCAAAATACAATCAAAGGTTCCCCGTCTTTCAAAAATGACCCCAATGATTTTTCTCTAATCAGTGTCGATAGTTTGTCCATTTCACCTACATTGGTCAATTTCAGGAACCAATCTTGGTGCATAGGAATTATGGTACTTTTCCATTTCTGTGCATATGTTAATCTTGCTGCCATCGTCATATATTGTAGCAATCTTCCATGTCTCTTTCTTTCATAAAACAGGCTAGCCAATCCCCTCCGCCCAAAATTTTTCCAGTAATTAAAATCAGAAGCGGGCCTCTAGTTATTTCCAGTTTGAAGCTGTTGCAATTTTATATGTATATGTATATATAGCCATTCACTGGATTGGTGCTCAACCTTCTCTTCAAAACAAGTTACTCACTTTGGAGAACTCTTTAAAGTTCAGACTAAAACCTAGAGTGGATTCACTGGCATATCAACTTGGAACTATCATCCACCACTAGAATGCCCTCGCTTGCATGGAAAAGATTGAAGTATTATGACCTTCAAGGATAATCAAGATCTTCTATTTCTTCCCAAAGATGTTTAAATCTTCTGTGTTCCTTCAAGTTTCTCGAACTCTCACCATGTCACAAAACAATTCAGCTTCCCTTCAGATTTATCACACCAGCTTTCGCTTGACAAAAAGTCTGAGAAATCTTCCAAACTCAGACTCAACAGTTACACTTTTCAACTTCTTTTCCCCCCCTCTTTGTGGCTTTGCCTGATATTATCCACTTTCTCCCAAAACCGCCATCTAAAACTATGTAAACAAGCAATTCCTCCTTGAAATAGCTGAGAAACAGTATCCTTGATTTTCTTTTAAATCCCCATGAAAATACTTCACTGCATTGTGAGAAAAATCATGTTGTTTCCCCATGCAAGTCAAAAAGCAATAACAAAAATTTGGGCAAATAGCCGGAAGAGGGGGAATGGGCTATCAGGTCTACTCTATGCAGGATCTCCAGCTAAAGCATCCATGGCAGGTAGCTGCCCGGCCAATTTTGGAAGACATCCAGAAAAGGAGACCCCACCACCTCTCTCGGCAATAGGTTCCATTGCCAAACCACTCTTATTTCTCCTAGGGTTCCGTCAAAATCTACTCTCCTGTACCTTCAGACCACTAAATCTGGTCCTACCCTCTGGGGCAGCCCTTGAGATGTCGGAAGAGGGCAACCATGTCACCCTCCTCTCCGTCTTCTCTTCAACATCGTTTTCTCAAGCCCAAATTGATCAGCCTGCAAGGCAAGGGAGACCTGGCAGACTGCCCAGGGCGTGATGCGCAGAAACTATTGAGAAACCAAGTCAATCAGAATATTCTCTGTGGAGTCAAGAGTATACATGAATCATAAGCAGGGGGAGACGCCAATCTCATCGAAGAGACCTGGTGTCATGAGAACTGATGAGAACTCACCCAACCTGGCAGACATCTTTTCCTATTCATGAGTGCAACGGGGTTGCAAAAGGTTCTGATGATTCCCAGGGCGATGTTAGGCTTGACATCGAAAGGTGCCGTAGCTCTGCCCGCCCTGGTGAGAGAAAGGAAAGCGGTGGAGTGATGCCAAAGCATGGTGGTGGTTCCCTCCTGAATCCTGCCCAGGCTTCTGAAAAGGCACTGAGATGCTAGGTCCACCGACTGGAATGTTGCCAAGGGAAGGACTTTTTGGTGGGAAGGAGGCGATGCTTAAATCAAGCTTCTGTCTCATGGTAGTGGAGTCCAGAGGTTGGAAAAGTTACTTTCAAGACCTCTTTCATGCTGATAGGACTGAAAGCACTGACCAGAGAGTTAGGAGTCCAGGATGTGCCGGCTGCCAGAGCTCAGAGATGGAGCCCTTCCAGTCCTCTCCCTGCCAAGCAATGCCATTTGGGTTGGAGGGCGAGGCTGCACCTGGTGCCCTTTTGCCGGGCAACGACCGCTGCACACGGAAACGCCGGATGCCTCCTGAATGAATGTTAGCGCAGTGAGAGCAGTTTGGCGATGAAACCACTTCCCTAGAGAAGTGATGGGTCCCCTCCTTTTGAACGGTGGTTCATGACAACAAAGGCCTCCTGCAGCCCATGGAATATATGCAGGCATGGGACCTCATTTTTATGGCCTCTGGAGACCCCGACCAGTTCCCCAAAGCCTCCCAAGCCCTCCAAGTATTTTCTTTAAGCTTTTTTCAGTCCAGTGATTTTTGTGTGTGTGCTGCAGAAAACTCCCCAAGTGAGTGAAAACACTTGAAAATACCACCCCACCATATTACAAGCGAGCCTGACCCTGTACTGTCCGCCATTTCCCTCTGTGGTCCCTCTCAACATGGCGACAGGAAGTCATGTGATGTCACTTCCTGTTGACATTTTGGGAAGGACTGTAGAGAAAAACAGAGAGATTTGGACTTGTTCTGGAGGAGGTGTGCAGCCCATAGGAAACCTAGGGAGTTCCCTCATCCCCATGTGGTTTCCCACCCTTGATTAAATCTGGGATGGATTTGCTGACTGCTGACCTGGGAGTCCCCGATTACACCTCCCAGCTCAGGAGTGCTACCAAGATTTATGCCAGCAGGATGGGAATACTTGTAAAAATGCACATTTTAGAAAGGGCAGAGTATTCCAGCCTCTTGCAAAGGATGCCGAGCATGTAGGTGTAAGTTGCCAAGGTAAAAGAAGGGCAAAATATATTTTTACTGTGCTTCTTCCCGAGCACCTTTTTGGCACAAGTGCATGCAGTAAATTTTACAGTGTGTCTTTGAAGAGCACGTGTAGGACTTGGGAGGTTGTTAACTCTTCCAAATATCCAGCGGTGTGTTCACTCAGACACACAATTGCAGCATCCTCACAACGTGGAAAGCCACATCGAGAGTAGATATATCTCTCGGAAACGGCATTTCCACTGTGAATAGCCTGTGGTTATACTATTCACCCCTCTCTTTGCTCAGACCACTGCTGTCCCCGCTACAGTCCAACTTCCAGGAGGCAGGAAGCAGACTAATAGGGTCTGAAGCTGGTTATTAGTTCCCAATTCTTTATTCAGGTGCAATATCCAAGCAGTTCAGATCAGGGGGAAAGGGGGATTCCCTCCAATGAAATGACTCTGGAATTCCTTCCTTCAACATTGATTTGCTTTGGTGGCTGGGACTTCCGATGTCACATGGCTGTTGCATCTGCTCCAACTTTTAGTCTGAACTTTTTTAAAAAAAATATCGAAGGTGCTGAACCCCATCCCCAAATATATATTCAGAACCTCCTGACAAGTTTGGCTTTTAAAGCCCAGATTCCTATTTTTGTCTTACCTTCCCCTGTGGAAATGATAGGACATTTTTGTCCAATGTGGAGTACGCACACCTTCACTTCAGGGTTGGAGAAATGGACTTTTGCTTTCCATAGCATTCCGCTGCATATTGCACATGCAGACAGGCATTATGCATTGTTCCCCTGCAAGTGCACACCTGCTTTATTGTGCAGGCACAACAACAAAATATACTGTTTTGCAATGTCATGTTTCTCTAATGAGGTGGCATCGCACACTTGCCACATCATCCCACAAGTGTACAGTTATGCTTCACCTCCTCCATACAGGTCCTCAGTCCTGAGTGAAAGTTGGAGTGAGTACTACACGTTTCCTCCCAAGATAAGCTTCACCCTTCTCGGATACTCCAGCAATGATGGCCTGAAAAGGCCAAGCGCCGCAGAGTTACTGTGAACCTTCCACAGTCTCCCAACCAGAAGGGGAAAAAAAATACATGCATCACATTAACACGGTTTAGAGTTAAGATGCCACTGCTGGAAGTCTGTTGGTGACACAGACTTAGGTAACTGGTTGGTTAGTTGGACTTTTCATGGACTTGTGTGAGGAGGTTTCTTGGACCTCTTTATGCAAGAGTTCCCCCAGAGTATATCATATATCATCATCATCATCATCATCCTCATCATCATCCTCATCATCATCATCAGTTTCGCAGTCTACCAGGTGCTACCAACTGGAGGTTGGTAGCACCTAGAGGTTGGCACCATCAGTGACTCTGTCCAAGGATCTAGGAGAGTATCATTAGATCACAGAACCAAAGAATCCTAGAGTTCAAGAGATCCCAAGGGCTTTCCAGTCCATCCCCAAACCAGTCTTTCAAATAGTCTGGACCTAAGATGCAGAGGGCGTCATAGGTTCTGACTAGCACTTTGAGTTCACATCACTCAAAGCACACCAGAGTAAAAAAAATATATAATTAAAGTATCAATAGACACATCCTTGCACATGCATGCCACTTTCCGAAAGAAGGAGATGCGTTGCTGTGGAACGGCCACTGGTCCTTGAGCGTCCTCACCATCACCACCTCATGACTGTTATGACACACCAGTATCTGTGTTGCAACAGCACCCGGCACATCGTCTGCGCTGCTTAATGCTCCTGTAGGCGGGACCAATTATTAGTCCGCTCGCAATTGCACTGGAGTGACTGTGGACCTTCGGGGTAAGTACCTTGTGAGGTACAGAGAGCCCTCTGCAAGACAAGAGCTGCCTCAGCAATGGGAAGATCTCCTTTGCCTGCTAATTCGGAGGGTCCTTGGCTCTGGAGGTGGGCTCGGTGGGTTTCTTGTCACTCATGGTGGTGACAGCAAATTATCTCAAGCAACCAGAGCGCTAGAACCGGAGAGTCGAGCAGCATGGGGTGGGCAAAGAGCATGTGGTCTCCAGGCTGTTTGGGAGACTGGTCCTCCAGAAAAAGACCTTTTTCTGGACCAAAAGAGAGTGAAGCACCACTTTTTTGAGAAGCAGATCTTGATCTTCAAGGTCAAAGTATTCCACAGAAATGTGTGGAGGAAACAGTGGGCAAATGAGAGGCGCTCATTTGTTCTGGCGCAACTTGAGCTCACCTGCAAGTGCAAAGACTTTTTGACCAAGTAAACTAAAGAAAAGAAGAAGTCCTTCTCCTTTACGCATTTCAACAGCTGTCAGCTCAGGCATCCATGCAATGATGTAATGTACCCCTCCAGGAGTCTGTAATTAATACAAATAATTACCACTTGTGATAATGCATCACAGCACGGACTGCCAACGGTGAAGATTTTCACTGAGTTTATGGAGCAGATGATGTTTTTGTGATTCAGAATAGTTTCACCTGACAGTTCATTTGCAAGAGAAATAATCAACCTGCGAGACAGGTGAGCAATATAAACTCAGTGACACCACGGCTAACACCTGTCAGGCTACAAGGTTTTCAACAAAGGGTTGACGTAATGCCAGAGCCTGGAAATTTTGCTTTTCCGTGGATTAACATTCCCATAACCCCCCCAGTCTTCATGGCCAAAGAAAAGTGCCTTTTCTAAGTTCTGAATAATTTGTTGTCGTTGTATGCCTTCAAAATTGTTTCCAACTTATAGTGACCCTAAGGCAAACCCTCCAGGGGTTTTTCTGGGGCTGAGAGTGTGTGACTTGCCCAAGGTCACCCAGTGGTTTTCATGGCAGAGCAGAGAACTGAACCCTGGTTTCCGGGGTCAGAGCTGAATGCTCAGACCACTACACCACGCTGGCTCTTTGGGTAATATCCAACATCAAATAGAAAGGCAGGGCTGTTCCCCTCAAAACCAGCACTTTAATCATCCCTGTTGCCTTCCCCTGGACGCGCTTCGACTTGTCCGTGTCCTTCATGAACTGTGGTGTCCAGAACTGGACACAGAACTGTGGGTGAAATCTGACCAAAGCAGAATAGGGCGGTTGTTTCTGCCCTTCTGCCTTAGAAGATGGACGGCAGGCCCTGTTGGGGTATTTATTTCAGTGATATTCTTTGCCAAAAATACCGACTTTGGCCTGATTGGCTCTCCAGTGGGATGACATCTACAGTGGGTGAAGAGGAATTTGGGGTAGGGTGGGGTGGGGCAGGATTCTTTT
Source organism: Cyclura pinguis (assembly GCA_030412105.1). Lineage (NCBI taxonomy): Eukaryota > Metazoa > Chordata > Lepidosauria > Squamata > Iguanidae > Cyclura > Cyclura pinguis. Next base: position 1,978,911 of record CM059607.1, read on the forward strand.
TTTTGTTTTTTGTGTTTTTTTTCTTTAAAATAAATAAAATAAAATAAAATGCGGAAATATAGGATCGGGGACACGTGGCTGGATGGCAGTACGTGTGAAAGGGATCTAGGAGTCTTAATAGACCACAAGCTGAACACGAGTCAGCAGTGTGATGCGGCAGCCAAGAAGGCCAACGCAATTCTCGGCTGCATCAATAGGAGTCTGGTGTCCAGATCGAGGGAGGTACTGGTACCACTCTACTCTGCTTTGCTTAGACCTCATCTTGAATCCTGTGTCCAGTTCTGGGCACCCCAATTCAAGAAGGACATGGTCAGGCTGGAGCAGGTCCAGAGGAGGGCGACCAAAATGGTGAAGGGCCTGGAAGCCCTATGAGGATAGACTTAGAGAGCTAGGTATGTTCAGTCTGCAGAAGAGAAGGTTAAGAGGGGACACGATAGCTATGTTTAAATATTTGAAGGGATGCCATGTGGAGGAGGGAGAGGGCTTGTTTTCTGCCGCTCCAGAGACCAGGACAAGGAGCAATGGATTCAAGCTGCAGGAAAGGAGATTCCACCTGAACCTCAGGAAGAGCTTCCTGACGGTCAGGGCTGTCCGGCAGTGGAATCTGCTGCCTCGGAGTGTGGTGGAGTCTCCTTCCTTGTAGGTTTTTAAGCAGAGGCTGGACGGCCATCTGTCGGGAGTGCTTTGAGGGTGTTCCTGCATGGCAGGGGGTTGGACTGGATGGCCCGTGTGGTCTCTTCCAACTCTACATTTCTATGATTCTATGATTCTGCCCAAAAAAGCACAACACGGACCTGCGATGCTACGTTGGAGGGAAAACCTCACCTCAGCAGAGTTGAAGGGCATGTAACGCGGGCTGTTTACAGATGGCAGGGAAGGTTTGTTTGCTCAAATGAAAAGAAAGGTCAAGGTAGAAGTCCACTTACCCTTTGTTAATCAGTAATTGGCACTTCCATATAATGCGTCATGATCAATTCTTCATGCCCACCATCCTCTCATCTCTATCTTCCCATTGCCAGGAGAGACCACGCTTGCTCCAACTTTGTTGACCTGCGAGCACCAAAGACCTCGCTGTTCCGAAAGGTGGTTGGCTTTCACCCTGACTTTGAATTAAGCTTTAACTGGCAAATGGCACTTCTGGCTGGAATCCTGTTCATGCCTGACTCCGGCAGTTGCGCTTTTCCTAGGGATGCTCAATGGCGGAGACGAGAGACAGACACAGCCCTGAATACGATTGCACAGTCCCAGCTGGACTGTCGGGACTAGGACTGCAGGAGGCTGGGCTTCCGACCCCTGCTCAGCCATGGAAAGCCCTGGGTGACCTTGGGAAAGTCACACTCTCTCGGCCATAGAGGTAGGCAGAAGAACGGGTGGATTATGGTCCTCTCAGACAGACAGACAGGTAGGCATACCTTTTTAAAATAATTTTTATTAAGAGTTTTTCAAAATACAATAAAAATTACAGATATTTTAAAGAAAAACAAAAAAAAGAACAAGGAAAGAAGAAAGGAAAGGAAAGCATAAAAAAGAAATATAGACAAAAAGAAAAGTAGCTTCCAACTTTCTGTTTGGTGGTTATACATGTATATAACATAATTGTATCTCTCTCTCTCTCTCTCTAAAATTACTTCATTCACTTCTTCTGATAACCAAATTATACTAATTGTCATAACCAAAAGTTACCAAATCGTTTTCCATTTTTGGTGCACTGTCTCTACAGGGTTTCCAACGCTTCAGAAATGTCTCCAGTGATTTTTCTCTCGACAAACCGGACGACTTGTCCGTTCCTGCTAGATCGGTCAGTTTCAACAGCTCCGAGGAGGTAACAATGCGTTCTTCCATTTTTGTGCACACGAGAGTCTTGCTGCCACGGTCACACACTGAACCAGCTTCCCACGACACACACCCCTTTCGAGGCAAAAAAATCACTTCCCTCCCAACACACCCTCCCTTATCTGTTGGGGGAGAGACAGGCTGTTGAACAAGCAGGTCATAGCTGGTGCGACCCTGAGGTGGGCCCACCTGCCCCCAGGTTCGTTGACGTTGTCATCACTCCACACTTGTTGACCCGGGCCTCTCCATCGGCACCTCTGAACTTGACCCGCCTTCTCTGGTTAAAGTTCCAACCAAGATGCACGTGATTAGGGATGGAAATCTTCGTTTATGCAAGAAGAAATACTTCCTACAAATTTTCACCCCACCATTTTGTGCAGTATTCTCCTAGAATTCCTATATTGTGAAGGTCTGGAAACCATGGAGCCCTACGAGGAGCGGCTTAGGCTGCTGGGGATGTTTTGCCTGGAGAAGAGAGGCAACCTGATAGCCGCGTTTAAATAGTTGAAAGGACGTCATACGGAAGACGGAGCAAGCCTGTTTTCTGCTGCTCCAGAGATTAGGACATGGAGCAGTGCCTTCAAACTTCGGGAAAAGAGACTCCACCTAAACATTAGGAAGAACTTTCTGAGGGTAAGAGCAGTTCAACAGTGGAATCCACTGCTGTCTCAGTGGAGTGTGCTGGAGTCTCCTTTTTTGGAGGTTTTTAAGCAGAAGCTGTATGGCCATCTGTCAGGAATGCTTTGACGGTGTATTCCTGCATGGCAGAATGGGGTTGAACTGGATGGCCCTTGGGGTCTCTCCCAGCTCTAGGATTATAAGAAGCCTGAGGCTGTAGTTCTCAGTCTTTGAATGTTCATACATTTCAGATTCCACCTTCCAGAATCCCTGAACTTTGTCCTAGCTGGCTGGGGCTTCTGGGAGTTGAAGTCCAAAACTGAGTAGGACCAAAACCTGAAATTAACTGTTGTGAAGGATTATTCTGCACAGAAATACATGCATATTTTCAGCTCAAAACTCATAATTTTTGCTGAAGAAAACATGTTTCCAGTGCAGTAAACTGCTTTTCGTCCAAAAATACACTGTTTCTTATGCAGAAAAGATGTTCCTTAACATAGAATGTGTATATTTCTCTGCACTCTAGACAAAAGAACCCTACATACTGCCCTGTGCAACAGTCCTCCAGAACACTTTGCAATGTTTGAATGCCGGGGGGGGGGGGGGAATCCTGCGCAGAACTCATGTGGCTATATCATTCTTTTCAGCTGAGTTTCTCAAGCACTGGGGAAACCCTCTTCTGAGCTGGAAACAAATGAACCGGTCCAAAGGATTTCGCCACCTGAGGCCACGTAGCAAATGGCACCCTCCACCCACCCAAGCAATGATGTGGTCAGCAGGACAAGCTGTCTAGCAACATCCCCATGGAGGTCCAAAGTGCAAGCAGAAGGATTGATCCAAACCAGTGGTTCTTAACCTGGGGTCCAGGGACCCCTGAGGGCCCATGGGGCCCTCACAGGGGGTCCCCAAAGCCCTGCTGCCGGACACCAACAGCAGCAGCAACAGGGCCATGGTAGTCAGGGGAGCTGCAGGTTCTGAAACTGGCCTTTGCAAATGAGAGAGCAGTTTGGGTGCATGCATACATCCCCCCACTGCTACATTCCCAATGAAATGTGGTGTATTGCAAGGAGTGTTGTTTTTTGTAATTGTGGGGCAGTAGTGACTACTGATGTCCTTTCCTCGGGTCCTGCAGGTGTGTGTGTGTTCCAGTGGTGCCTTTTTCAAGACAAATCAAAACTGCCCATGGTCATTTAGAGATCAGCAACTTGACTACTGCTGTGCGTTCTTTGTGGGGCTGCTCTTGGCAACTATGCTGTTGTGATCTCCTCTGCAGCAATCTCACTCAGATATTTTGCCAGCTATTTTTCTTGGTTTCATGCTCTATCAAGTCCCACCAGCTAGAGTGCTGTGGAATTCCATCCAAAACTCTAGGCATCTGTGAGGTATCACTCTTGGATAACATGGCCCGTTCCAAGCAGGGCTGGTCTTATTTATGCTGATTTTGCTCAGCAATTTTATCAGTCTGTTTGGAACTGCTCCCTCCACATCTCTCACCACTGGAACTACAGTTGTTTTCCTTTCCCGGTTGATGCTGTTGCTGTTACCCCCTGCCCTTGAATAACAGTATCCCACGCCTATTCAGCAGTGTGTAGCGGGCTCTTCTTTTCCTTGGTAACCACAGCCCTCATCTGCTGTGCCCTGTTTACTGCGTGTGAGACTGCCGTGCAAACGCTGGCTGGTTCTGACTCCGTGCCAAAGGCGGCCACAGAATCCGGCGCAACCTGCTCTTTGCAAATTGCCTCCAGCAGTGTCAGCTCCCTTGCCTCACCCCTGTTCCTTCCTTGCCAACTTTTCCATGCTTCCCCCCCCCCCCGCGAGACGTGTCCTGTTTTCAGCCAAGGGCGTTCCTTTGTCTGGACCTGACGGCACCACCTCCTAGGAGAGTGGCCGATGCTCCAGCTGGCTCACGGTTAGGCTTATGTGTCACCGGCGTGATCACCTGAAGATCCAGAAAGAAAGAGAGAGTTGGATTGCTAGCTGGACTGCAGGCCATGAGCTAGCTTCTGTTGCTGCTGTGGTTTCCTGGGAAATGTGTCATGCATAGGTTAGAAGAAGATCAGCAGGAACACAGGGACCCGGGCAGTTGGCATACGTTAAATCTGCCCAGTGGTCACTCTGGCCCAGTGCCATCAACTCTGAACAGCAGCCATGGCTCTCCAGGTTTCCAGGCCAGATTCTTTTCTTATTCCTACCTGGAGGTCCCTAGTCCTCCCGGGTTGCCTTCCATGCAAGTACCAGCCAGCAGGATTAAAAATCAAATGGAGAATCATATATTCTTTTCCAGGACAGCTTGCATCCAAACGGCTTACACAATGTTCTGAGCGGGCACAGTTAGCATGCAGTGCTCCAAAGTCACTGGCAGTGCTTGGGGAGGTGTAACTCCATGCCCCCTCTTTCCACCCCCCAGTGAGATACTTGCTGATTGCTGTTAATTGCAGCTGCAGTTACTGCTCCACCAGATGGTTTATATCACTTTGATCCTACTTTAACTGCCATTGCTCTATCCAGTTTGGTGAGGGACTTAGACTTCCTTGGTAGAGAGCTATAGTTCTGTAGTTCAGTGGAGTGTCTAAAACTCTCCAGCAGAGAATTCTAAGTAACCCATCAAACAACAAATCCCAGAAGTCTGTAGGATGGAAACATGACAGGTGAAAAGGTACTGAAGAGGTATAAAACCGTGTAGCACGGGGCCCTTTTATGCTGCACAATTGTAGAGCTATGATCCCACTTTAACTGCTATGGTTGCATCCTCTGAAATCTTGGGATTGCAGATCAGGAAGGGGTACTCAGAATTCTCAGTCAAGGAGCTCTAGTGCTTCCTCAAACTACATATCCCATAGGATGTGATGGCAGCTAAAGTGGAATCACAGCACTATCACTGTGTTCACTAGGCTCCAAGCAAGCAGAGCATTTGACCTAGCAGTCTTTTATTTGCTGGGTTCTGTGTCTGCCTGGGTCATCTCAACTGCCAATTCAATCATTTTTTGGGGAGGTGTTAAGTGGCTGACGTCTCTCTCCTCTTGGTGTGGTGTGTTCACTGCAGCAAAGAAGGAACTTGAATCTGTAGCCAGTTCTTCTCCATGGGTGGTGGACGAAGGGGCAGGGAGACCAAGCTACCGTTTCCAGGGAGTGGCAGAATAATGTCCAGGTGCACGGCGCCAAGATTATGAGACCGGGAAAAAGCACCACCAAGAGCAACACGATGCAAGAATGTTCATAAATAAAGAACTGAATTCATCAGAAGGGTGGGCCCCACCACCATGTTGAAAAGCTCAAAGGACAGTTAAACAAATGCTCTCCAACTGCGAGTGAGAGAGCAGAGAGAAAGTGTTGGGGCATATCCACACTGCCAAATCATCACACTTTGATACCACTTTAGCTGCCATGGCTCCATCTGATGGAACTCTATGGAATCCTGCAATCTGTACTTTAGTGAGGTACTTAGAATTATCTGCTGTGTGTATGTGTACGTGCCTTCAAGTCAACTTATGGGGACCCCATGAATTTCTTAGGGTTTTCTTAGGCAAGGAGGTGGTTTTGCCCATTCCTTCCTCTGAAACAGAGCCTACAGTGTGTGGTACTCATTGGCAGTCTCTCATTCAAGTATTAACTAGGGCTGACTCTGCTTAGCTTCCAAGATCAGACGGGATCTGGAGCAGGGGTTTGACTAGATATCCCTTGAGGTGCCCACTAGCTCTGCAGTTCTATTGTTCTATGAAAGTACAGTTCCAGCTCCAACGAGTCAACACTCCAAACCACCAAACGTGTTGAGTAAACACCCGTTCAAGGAACATGAGCCAGAGAGATCCTGAGAACATGAGGAATGTAGCCCTGCAATTAATCATCGTGCGGATCCGTTCCAGACTGAGCTCTATAAACCCCGTCATGGGAATACATGGCACAGCCCATAATCACCACTTAATTGCCCTCGGCTGGAGGCGAGCCAGGGACTTTATGAGCAAAAAGAGGGACTCTCTTTTTTTGGCACCTGCTGGAGAGATGAGTGTCGGACTTCCCTGACAGATTCCAAAGTGGGTGCCAAGCCCAGGGATGGCATCTGGGACAGGCAGAGCGAGGAGTACAAATGCACACCTTGATCCAGCAGAAGAAGGCCAGGGTGTTCCCTTTTTCAGTGGAGCCTTAGCAACTGGTTGTGAAGATGCTGTGCCTCTACAGCACTATGCTTCCCCTTGAACTGCTGTGTCCTATGGAATCCCACGATTTGCAGTTTGTTGCAGCATTGGGGGAGCTCTCTGGCTGAGGAGTCTAAACACTCCTTCCTAAACCAGAAATCCCAGGATTCCATAGCACAAGCATTTAAAGCAGGATCAAAGTGCTATAGCTGTTTAGTGTGGAAAAGAAAATGACCAGTTCATGAGAAATCAATCTCCAGAGTCTAAATCAAGGTTGGACAATGGTGTACAGTCTGGGGGACAAGGTTTTGTCCATGAGTTGCGTGGACAACCAGAAATGCCAAAAAATCAGGGAGGAGGGATGAAGCAAAGCCAGAAGTTGGAACATGAAAAGGAACTTCTTGACACTAAGAGCAGTTCAGCAATGGAACCAGTTACTTAAAGAGGTGGTGGGGTCTCTTTCTCTTTGTATCCTCAAAAAGACACTGGAAAGCTACCTGCTGAGGGTGCTTTATCACTATAACACTATAACAGTGTAGTGCGGAAAGGCCCTAGGATTCTATGATTCTAGGTGACTGGAATTCCACATCTATCACTAAAAATACTAGTATAATTCTAGCAACTTCTGGGTTTGGAAACAGCTTTTGAAAAAAAATGTTAAAGAGGGCAGGAAGGGATTTGTAACATATTTTAAAAGTGAACCTCTGCTCCTGGAAGCTTCTGCAGGCCCATTAACACTATGTAGGTATAGCACTATGATTCTACTTTAATTGCCATAGCAACTTATCATAGAATCCTGGGATTTGTAGTTTTTGTTGTTGCGTGCCTTCGAGTCATTTACAGCTTATGGCAATCCTAACACGAAACTGTCTCAGGGTTTTCTTGGCAAAATTTGTTCAGAGACAGGTTGCCTTTGCTTTCCTCTGAGTCTAAGAGAGTGTGACTTTCCCAAGGATATTTAGAATTCTCAGCCTGACAGCCCTAGCACCTCCCCAAATTACAAGTGCCAACATTCCAGTTGGTGTTGCTATGGCAGTTAAAGTGGGTTGAAATGGGTAAAACCGTACACTGTGAACAAGGCTTCCAGGAATTGTAATACATCTTTTTTGGCTAGAGAACGGGGAGTCCAGGAAATCTGGAGGGGTCAAGGGCCCCATAAATAGCCTGGGTGGGGCTTTGCTCCCCCAACCCAAAGTCAAACTTCCTGCAGTGCATTTCTCCCTCCTTGACGTCCCCCCAAACTGAGGGCCGAAAGACAACTGGTAGCTCTTAGCTCCTTCTTCCGATGCCTTCTTGTTGCTTCAGGACAGGTTTTACAAGGCAGCACCTGGCTTATCTCTGAGCCAGACCATAAAAAATCCACGGTGGAGAGCAAAACATGCAATTAACTCCTTCCACAAGCAGCAAGCAGGCAGTGGAAGCAGAAGAACCCAGATCCCAGAGCCAGGGAGCCAAGAGAGAACCAAGCGCCTCCCCTCCCTAATCCTTTACCAGCCTTTAGAAAAGTTTCTTTTGGAGAGCAGGACTCTTCGAATTCCACCCTCCCTTGGCCTGCATGGACACTGGGAGCTGTCATCCAAAGAAGAGGCTTTCCTAGCTCTAGGCTTTGCCACCAGGAGAGGGCACCTGGTACCAGCCAGAGGGCTGAAGAAGACCCAGAAGAAAGGATCCCATGGAAGCCACAGCTTGGAAAAAAAGCCTTCTTTTTTCAGACTACAGGTCCCTGAATCCCCCGGTGGGGAGGCAGGAAGAGAACTACTGCTGCCTCCCATCTTTGCTGTTTTTTTCCTTTCTTCTCCTCCATTCTCCCTTCCTCATCTTCTTCTTCCTCCTCCTCCTCCAAGCTTCCTTCCTCAGGCAAATAGCTCAAGCAGCAGTTGGAGGTGGGGGACCTTTTCATTGCAACAAAGGCAAAAGGGAAAGGTTAAACTCTCCCTCCCACTGGGAAGCCCTGATGCTTCTCAGCGCCCACCCGTCCACTGTTGTTATTCCTGTGATGAAAAATGTGGATATGAATTGCATTTTATGCTGTTAATGTCAAATCTAACTCGTTCTTTAGAAAGGTGGAGAATATTGCAGAGAAGAGACCGGGTCACTTCTCTCCTGCTTTGCTTGTTCACAGGGAAATCTTCTGTTGCCACACTCGAGTCCTGTGAAGCTTACAGGTTTGTTGGGTTGCCCCTTGGGAAACCTGGCTTGTTCTTAATAAAAGCCTTCTCTCGCTGTCCCTACTTGCTTTCTGCCGGAGGTCTTTTCTAACAAGCAAGTCCAGCTGTATCGCAGACTATTGCCGTCCTAGCATGCTCCAGACAGGAATCCCATCGCTCCCAACCGGTACAAGTATGGCTGACGGGTTTCATAGCCCATCCCATCCCATGAGTGCTCCATTCGTAGGAAGAAGACATCTGCAGAAGCGATGTCTGGAAGTCATTGCTGTGGGAGGAATACGATGGAAGAATAGCGTTTATCTCTCGGTTGCTCTCTCTCGGCTGCTGCGCCAAATGTTTTCTCTTTTGCGTGTCCAGATGTGTTGTTAAGTGGGTCCATGCACACATCCTGACTTCCCCCGCTCCCTGAAACACCATTACAGGGTTCAGCTGGAGTTATTAGGGGATGTGCATTTGGGCGAAGCCCAAAAAAGCCTCTGCAAATCCCATAAATGCCTTTTGCGATTAAATAATCCACAGCTAAAACACCCCCGGGAGATGGCCATCCAACCTCTGTTTAAAGATCTCCAAAGAAGGAGCACCCACCTCCGAAACAGTCTGTTCCGCTGCTCAGTAGAGTCTTAGAGTCCAGAAATTCTTCCCAGCGTTTAGGTAGAACCTCTTTTCATTGGTTCATACTCTAGTCTCCGAAGTCCCAGACAAGCTTCCTCCATCATCTGCATGGCGGCCATTCAGGTATTTAGAAATGACTATCTCATCAACAAGCCAAATGTACCCACCTCCTTCCGTCAGTCCTCAAAGGACACGATTTCCAGACTTTTCAGCCATTATCTTTGGTTGCCTTGATGCTTAACCACTTCTGGGTCACTTTATCCATATATGTATTTCATATTTTCACCGCCACGGACAGGCATGTAAGCAGTGGCAGGAAGTAACTTCAGGCAGAAAAGGTTGTTCAGATCAACAACCAATATTATAAAACAACGCTGGAATCCCGAACTGCAAAATATCCCAAATTACAAGGGAAATTAGAATGTATATGTATAATGTATATTAAGCATGACTGGCAATTGCATAGATATGTCTGGTTTTCTGGTTATTCTGGATTTTCAAAGAAATCTTTAAAAATAAAGAATACATGCATACTTTTCGAGGCAGTATTCTTACCCTGAGATTCTTCCAACAGCCACCACCCTACGGACTGGAGAAAGGTCCAAACCCTGAGACTCAAGGCCAGGGCCTGGGAACACCACTTGCAAGAGAAGGAAGCAGCTGCATGACATTTTGAAAACCTGTTTCTCATCCACCTCACCAAAATGCCTTCTCTTACTTCCCATTTTACCCGTCCTCCTTAAATTTCTTTAAATAAAGGAGGAGGAGGAGTTTTCCATAAACTCTTTACTTAGCATATCAGTTCTCACAACATCCCAGGTCCCAGGCATGACAGCATCAAAATTTCGTGAAACAGATGAGAAGCCTGTAAGGGCCTTTCCGCACTACACTGTTATAGTGCTATTATTCCACTTTCGACATCCTATGGAATCCTGGGACTCCCAGTTTAGGGAGGGGCCTTTAGGATTCTCGGCCGGAGAGCTCTTTGGCCTCAGGAAACTACAGACCCCAGAATTCCACAAGATCTTGAAAGTGGAATAAAAGTGCTATAACAGTCTAGTGCGGAAAGGCCCTAAGTTACATCTTGTGTAGGACACAGAACAGTGGGAATATTAGACACAGGACATGGTGAGAATAACAGCCGCTTTCATTTACGTTGTTTAATGAAATATTTATATCCTGCCCCTGTATGCAAAGATCTCTGGGCAGCACATAATAAGTTCAATGTAAGTCATTTAGAGAAAGATGAAATGTCAACCAGTAAAAGGTAAATTATGGGCTAACATGAATTAAACAATCTCACAAATTAAAATAAGAAAACAGCTAAAACCGCATGCATGCCTTGACAGGATAAAATCATTAGACCCCAAAGGCTTTAGTCATCTAAATATCTTCCATTGCATCTGTCTGTCAGACAGAGGTTATTACATCTAACTGGATTTTATTGGGGGTTCAGTGTGTGTTTTATTTTGCATTTATGTACATCACCCTGAGAGTTTCAGCTACAGCAGCATCAGTGGGGGCTAGGAGCTTCCATGTTGGTGGGGCGGCACATCCGTTCCAGGTTGCAGTCTGAACTTTAAGGTTGCTATCCAAGCTGCTGGTGCCCAGCTCCCAAACACTTGGGTGACTCCTTTATAGTCTGGACTGAAAAACAAAACGGGTTCACCGTCTCATTGGCATGGAAGCCGCCAGCCACAGCAGAACTTGGCTTGCAAATGGAATGGGTGAAATAATGAATGGATGGAACGAATTGAAAAAAAAAATTAATGTCCCTGTCTTGGAGATTCCAGCAAACAGACAACCCCTCCAGCACTGAAAGTCTTGCATAGAGGAACAGCCCACATGTGATGTGATCTGAACCCTGGACAAGGAGATTATTGTCTTCGCTTGGACCCCCTGTTCTTTTTACCTGCCTCCCAGCTAACTAAGGGGGCCTTTCCACACCACACTGTTATAGTGCTATTATACCACTTTCACCATCCTATGGAATTCCGGGGTTTGCAGTTTAGAGAGGGGCCTTTGGAATTCTCAACCAGAGAGTTCTTTGGCCTCAGGAAACGACAAACCCCAGAATTCCACAGGATGTTGAAAGTGGAATAATAACACTATAACACTGTAGTGTGGAAAGGCCCATGACGGTGGCCCTCATTTCCACATGACACTCTTATAGCGCGATGATTCCACTTTCAACCTCCTATGGAATCCTGGGGTTTGCAGTTCCGGGAGGGGCCGGCCGGCCCCTCCCGGAACTGCAAACCCCAGGATTCCATAGGAGGTTGAAAGTGGAATCATCGCGCTATAAGAGTGCCCTGCGGAAACGTTCCGGTCGTCCCCAGCACTGGCACTTTAGCTAACTTTCAGGGAGTTAGCACTGAGCCAAAGAAGGCAACGTCAAACCACACCTGAACATCTCTTACTTAAAAATGCTCTGATGAGACAATCCTGGGATTGCATAGAAATACATATATATATATTTCACACTGAGGAGAATGCTATGATGGGTATTTTTCCTTCCCTGTGAGAATGAAGAATGGGGAGATTTACAGTCCCAGGAGGTAGCAGCGTTACAAGTAAGGCATTGCTTCTGTGCTTTGCACTTGGGAATAAATCTGTCCTCTTCGCACTGGGGAGCGAGTCCGTCCTCTTTGCAGGTTGGTTGGCTGGCGATGCCCAAGGGGTTGAACGGTGAGCCAAATAGGATGGCGTCTCTTCTAGGCATGCATAGCTCCCTCTTTCTCTCTCCTTCTGTATTATGCATAGAGGGTGGGCGGAGGGGGTCAGAGAAAGGCGTTCGGGCGGGCGAGTTTCACTGAGCTACCGGTGGGAAATTGGAAGCTGAGTGAATTAGATTCCAACTTGGTAATTATGTATGATTAATTTACTGACTAATGATTGCACCTGGCACAGAGGTTTTATGAACGTTCATGCCAGAGCATGTGATTAAAAACAAATCGGGTCAATGTTTCTTCATAGGCTCTTGTTTACTCCAGTGTTGCCTGCCACAGCAAAGCGAGGCACGAGTCCCCCGCCTCCCGGATTTCGCCGTCATTCTTTCCTGTGCAGTTTCCTACAAACTGGCATTTTTAGTATTGATTTGGAGGAGGGGGATAAAGCAGAGAAGCAAGAAAAGAGTTAGAGAACCAGGTCTGGATCACAGCTCTGCCCACACGCTGGTTCTGCAAAAGCATAACAGACCCCAAGGTGCAGAAAGTTAAACTATAGCTCCCAAGTTACCCTGCTTTATTGGTCACTTTCTCTCTTCCCAGGGTATCTTGGAGTCTCAATAGATCACAAGCTGAACACAGGTCAACAGTGTGATGCAGCAGCTAAAAAGGCCGATGTGATTCTATCTCACATCAATAGATATATAGTGTCTAGGTTAGGGAAATTATACTCACATTCTATTCTGCTTTGGTCAGAACTCACCTGGAATATTGTGTCCCATTTCGGGCACCACGGTTCAGGAAGGATATTGACAAATCGGAACATGTCCAGAGGAGGGTGACCAAAATGGTAAAAGGCCTGAAATAATACCCACGAAAAGCAGTTTAGGAAGCTGGGGATGCTTAGTTACATGCCTGTAAAGCGGCTAAGGAAGACACTGAAAGGGAAAGATCCCCTGTGCCTTGGCTTAGTCAATAATCATACTGCATTTTATTCTTTTAAGTGTAGATCTGAACTGTTGCAATATAGTTATCTGGAAATCTGAAATACTCCAAAAGTGCCCACATGGGTGGATGAGACAGTGACATCTTTGCTTTCTGATGGTTCCATGTACACAGACTTTGTTTCATGCACAAAATTATTTTTCTTAAAAAAAATGTATAAAATTACCTTCAGGCTATAAGGTGTATATGGAACAGAAATGGATTTCATGTTTAGACATGGGTCCCATCTCTTAAGGTATCTTATTATGTATATATATGCAAATACGGGTATCCCAAAATCTGAAAAAAAAATATCCAAAATCCGAAACACTTCTGGTCCCAAGCATTTCGGACAAGGGAGACTCAACCTGCATTGTGATTTTTTTAAGTCCATTTTAATCTTCACTTTTTGGTGTTTTTAGTTATATTGTTCTTTTTCAGTTGTACACTGCCTTGAGTGCCAATTTTGTGAGAAAAATAAAATAATAATAATAATAATAGTAGTAGTAGTAGTAGTAGTAGTAGTAGTAGTAGTAGTAGTAGTAATGATACGGGAAGCAGAACCATCGTGACTATCTCCTGTGCTTAGAGAGAAGGTAAGAAAAAACTGGAAATAAATGGGGAAAAAAATAAATGTAACAGGGTCCAGCACATTTCTTGTCAGTAATGTGTATTTATTAGCCCACCTTTCCTCAAGCACTTGGACCTAAGGTGACTCACAAGACATTAAAAGCAGCCATACATAAAAACAGATGAGCGCAAGGAGAGACAATAACAGCCCAAAATGGTAACGCTGAAACCCAATTAAATCAATTATGGCATTAAAACACTACCAAGTTCTTTTTTTAAATGAAAACTTGTTTTAAAAAGTGAGGCATCAAACTGCTGAAAGCCCTCTTTTAGAACATATTTATTTGTTTTTGCAGAGCTGATGTCAAGATAAGTCATCTCACATTCTGATCGTTCGTTGCAGCCAAATTTCGCAGCCAATCTGTGCCATATCTTGCATTCTTGGATCCCCAGGTATGAGCCATACGCTGAAACAAAGATACTATAGTCTTCCCTTCCCATGAGTCACCAATGTCTGTAATCCTAAAATTGAGATAATTGCAAGAAATTACGGTGTGTGTCTCCCTCCCCCCTATAAACACACGCACAAAAAAATTTCCATCAACACAGATGGCATTCAGACTTCACCATGGGTTGTTGCTTGTCAGTGATTGTAAACCACAACCCAAAACAAACAATGCATTTTGAATTCTTGGCTTGGTGCTCGGCTCTCAGCTCTGGGTTTAGCAGCATTTCCTCCAGCAACATCCAAAAAGCAGAGCTCCTGGGCCAAGACCTCTGGCTCTGAAGTTTTCAGCAGCACCCCTATTCTCCAGCCGTCCCAGTGTGGCAGGGCCAGCCCCAGTTAAGCCACTGCTGTCCCACTTTTAAGAAGTCCCAGCTCCTCTCTTCTCCTCCCACTTTCCCTCTTTGTCCCCAGTTTAGTTCTATTGCTGCAAACCGGGTCCGATGTGCAAAAGCAGTTTGCCCTCAATTGATAGAAAAGATAGAAGGGGTGGAATCTTGCCCTTCCCAGTCAACTCATGCAAAAGCAAACTGCTGCAACCTCTCCTAATTTGTCTGTCCTTCCTCGTTAACAGCTTTTACCATCTTGACCACACATGTTCCAGTTTTTGTCTGTAAAATGTTGGAAGCTACGCAGGGCCTTCCGAGTTTTCTAAGGTCCATTCGTTGTGTATCGTCAAGTCGTTTCCAATTACGGAGACCCTAAAGTGAACCTGTCACAGGATTTTCTTGACGAGATTTGTTCAGAGGGGCGTTATCACTGCCTTCCTCTGAGGCTGAGAGAATGGGACTTGCCCAAGGTCATTCAATGGGTTTCTGTGGCTGAATGGAGATTTGAAGCCTGATCTCCTCAAGGTCTGGTCCAACACTCAAACCACACTCTCGATCTGGCTACATTTGGGAAGCCAAGTAAGGCTGTATGTGGTTATTACTTGAATGGAAGACCACCGGGGAACTCTGGGTGCTGTATTGGAAAGGGGGCCATAGTCCAGTCGTGTGGAATATGGCTGGCATTTAGAAGCTGCCAGGATCAATCCTGAGGATCTCCAAGTGAAGCTAAGAAAGAGTCCTTCCTGGAACCCTGGAGAGCCGGACCTGCCAGTTGACAGTTCAGAGCCAGAAGGAACAGTGACTGACTTAATTGAAGCCGCTTCTTATGGCTTCAGGGTGGGAACATGTCCTGACTGCTGGGCTAGGCCTGCTCCATCTCAAGGCAAATCAGCGTCGGCCTCACTGGGTTCCGTCCTATCCTTTTTCTTCTCTGGTCAGAAGGGTGCAGTCCTGGTGCACTAGAGTCCTAGGCCAGCAGTCAGCCAAGGCTCACAGCTCTCCGGTAGAGTCTTTGTCAGCAGCCGCAAACAAGGTCCATTTCCGCACTGCACTGCTATAGTGCTATTATTCCACTTTCAAGATCCTGTGGAATTCTAGGGTTTGTAGTTTACTGACGCCAAAGATCTTCTAAAGACTCTAAAGGCCCCTCCTGAAACTGCAAACCCCAGGATTCCATAGGATGTTGAAAAGGGAATAATAGCACCGTAACAATGAAGTGGGGAAACGGCCAAGGTTTTCAGTCAATCACTGTTTGTTGTTTCAGCAGTCTGAGTCAGTAATAAATTCTGAGTGTCAGTCCAAAGGAGCCAGCACACAAGGTGAGGGTCGAGGTTTCCAGGAACACGAGTCAGGGATCCAAATGTGGGACCCCCTTGCTTCCAAGGGTAACAGCAGTTGTCTGCAGCAGTTTTCTCCCCATCCCTTCCCCCTGTATTTACGAGCTGACAGCCTCCCCCGTCTGTTTGCCTAATGAATGCATCTTCTCTATGGAAACACTCTGAGTCTGGTGGGCTCTCCTTTTTTCATCTACGCTGGGCTGCAGTAAGTCTTGTCCTGTTTTTGTCTCTGTGTCGTGGCTCTTGGGGAGGGACCTGTCTGTGTTTGCACCCGAGTCCTGGGACTGGGACATGACAACAAGTTACAATTGCATTTCCAGAGCTGTAATCATCCCTACCTTCCAAACAGTTCCCTCTTGTTTGTACCTGAATACTCATAAATTTGTCTGCTTCGCGGCATCCAGCCTACATCTCCCCTTTCTTTCACAGCCCGGCCGCACCCCTTAAACTGTGCCATGTATTTCTCTGTGTCAAAACAGGCATCTTTCTGGCATGCAGAGGGTATTTTGCTAAAGCCCACATCAGTGTCAAAGAAACCACCAAAAATGTCAAGCGGCCGCAAGGAATTCCAAGGCAATTTTCCCACTTTGTTTGTCCTCGCATTCCGTCTCCTACATTTGCCCAGATTGGGTTCAAAAGGCAAACAGAAATAAGACTTTTTTTAAAAAAATCATGGGTGATGGAGATGTCATACAGAAAGCCACACAGGGTCAGAAGCCCAAAGCAAAAGCCAATCCTGGCAAATATTTTGCCTTTTGTGTGGACAAAATGCACCCACCCATTTCAAGGATTCAAAGGAGTGTTTGAAAATCGTTGGATGTTAAATTTTATAGTATATGTGTGTAAGGCTGCAGTCAAATTTCTGTTCCAAGCTCAAGTGGCACGTTGGGGTAGGAAACAACCGATTAATCTGAGCAGGGAGAGGACGGCCACCATGAAAAGATGGATTTGCACGTCTCCTAGCTTTTGCATGGTCAGACGAGAATTCTGAGCTCTGTAATGACCAAAAAGGGTGGGTTACAATGGCATAAGTTGAACTTCACCGTCATAACTCCCTAACAGGTTGCCCAGACTTGGAAACAGACCAAAGCACCAGTGACAAAAGAGTGGGTTCTTAAACTCACGGACTTTGCCCAAGTTGCCAAGTTGACATGGATTTCAAAAGATAAACCAACTGAAGATTTTCTGAAAGATGAGAAACCATTTACGGATTTTTTTTCTTGAGCAGTCAGAAACCTAACAATGAAACAAACTGTCATTACGGTTGTTGGTAGTTCTAGTAAGTTGAATTTAGTCAGATCTGTCTATCTGTCTATTTCACTTAGCACATGCAGTTAGCTATGTTTAAATATTGGAAAGGGTGTCCCACGGAGGATGGAGTGAGCCTGTTTTCTGCTGCTCCAGAGACTAGGAAATGATGGAGCAATGGCTTCAAACTTTAGGAAAAGAGATTCCCTCTAACCATTAGCAAGAACTTCCTGAGGGTAGGAGCAGTTTGAGAGCGGACTCTGCTGCTGCCCGAATGGAGTGTGGTGGAGTCTCCTCCTTCTTTGGAGGTTTCTAAACAGAGGCTGGATGGCTGGATGTTGGGAATGCTTTGATGCTGGAGTGGAGGTCTTTTCTGGTCTCTTCCAACTCTGTGCTTCCATGATTTTGTGAGTCTAATCCAACATTCCGTCCATACAAGGACCAATTTATGAGGCCCACCGGCAGGACATGAGCTGAACCTGGCCTGCCACCTCCCATGCCCCTGCAACAGATACACGGAGAGGGGTACGGTGTCTGGCCCACAGCTATCCTGGCCAGCAGCCACCGATCGCTCCATCCTCCATAAGCTTTGGGCCATTCTCTCTGGCCTTTCAGCACGTCATGTAGACAGTTTTACTCCAACGATTCTTTCATCCCTTCCTGCTGTTTTTACTATTGCTTTTATTGCCTTACTGTGTCATTTTATTCAAATGGCATTTACAGGCTCTCTTTTCCCCTTGTTAGATTTTGTTTCTGATGACTTTGGGAGCGACTTTGACAGCTTGCCAGCTGAAAGGCAGAATAAAAAAATTTAGGGAAGGAAGTAGGTCAGTAAACAAGCACATAAGTAGATTCAGAAGTAAACAGAGGATCCATCTTCTACGTGACAGCCCTTCTGATACTTGAAGATGGCCACCCCGTATCACCTCCCCGTCTTGGCGTCTCCAGGTTAAACCCACCCCAGCTACCACAACTGGGCCTCATCAGACTTGGGTCTCCAGACCCCCAAGATGGAAAGCAAGCTTCTAAATATTTGAATCCCAGAATAAAAACCCTGATGAGAAGCGATCTTGTAGTACCTTTGAAACTGAGAGAAAGAAGTTGGTAGCGTGAGGTCTCATAGACTCAAGTCTACTTCATCGGGTACATCTTCTTGAATCTGATGAAGTGGACTTAAGTCTATGAAAGTTTGTGCTACCAGCGTCTGTCTTTCAGTTTCAACGATGCTACAAGATCCCTTTGCATATTGATCCAGACTAGCATGGCTCTGCCTTTGAATTCTACCTGATGAGAAGAATCACGGAGGGACAAGAATCTTCGCTTTCTGGGACTGTCCAAAAAAAATAAAAATACAACGGATCTTTTCTATAAAAAAAAAATGACATTTTCTGCACAGACATGTTATTTTTTGTGCTGCAAACAACATTTTTGTACTGAAAATGCTGCTGTTGTGAGGAAAAAAAGGATGGATTTTTTACATAAAAAAAACCTGAAACTGCAAATAATACTTGAAAATTGCACGGTTTTTGATGACTTTCTCACAGCAAGGAGGGAAAATTATTAAATTATCCATTCTTGCCCACAGGACTGGAACTTATGAAGATTTACACCCCTACCAAAATCTTCAGCATCTTGATTGTCCTCTGGGCACATTCCAACTCCTCAATGGAGAAGTTTGGATTTCCGGAAAGACAGAAATTCCTTCCTTACTCAATCATATGAGACTGTCTTCATGTTTGCTATTTCTGTGCTTCCTACTGAATTCATTTTTATTTATTTGTTTTATTTATATGCCCTCTTTATCCTGGGATGGGACCCATGTTATCCGGAAAAAAAAAAAGAATCATCATCTAGCAATACCTAGCAATAAAGTTTTAGAGACAATTTTAAAAACAACTGCATCAAAATGGTATGAAATCATTTAAAAGTATGCAAAAAGTTAAAAGTCAAGCCCCTTGCCCCGTGAGAGGCCTCCCTGCAAGGCATTCCACACTGACAGTCTGCTTGAACAAAAAGGTTTTTGCCAGCTGGTGAACGAAGAGCAGGGAGGAGGCCAGGCCAGTCTCCCACGGAAGGGAATTCCAGAGGGTGGGTCCCATCACCAAAAAGACCCTGTCCCATGTGCTGCATATGATGTTTAGCCCTGTTGGAACAAAGGCTTTGGTTGTTGCCTGAGCTCACTTCATTTTTAAGGGCTCTGTCCTCCTTATTTGGAAACTTGCAAAAGTTCCTCTGGATTTTTTTTTTTCTTTTTGGCTTGTTGTTACTCTCCTGCTCCTTAATGATAAAATGACTCATGAGAAACTCTGAGGTGGAGCCCTCGAAACAAGGAATGTAAACGCTTAGGAAGGGAAGGTCAGCGTACTCACCTTTCAAGCCCGAGCGTGCCCCATTGTTGAGGGCACACATCAACAATATTCATTAGATGCCTGTGGCTGGGGATGGATGGCTAATACCCTCCGTCACACTTTGCTGACAGGCAATACATCTGGATGCCATTGCAGACCTGGTCTGGGGGATTTGGGCAAATTGGCAGCATCCACTGGGTGCAAAAAACCCCAAACCTGGTGGTTGACTTATACGCCTAAAGTAAGAGTGGGATTCTTGTGGCCCGTGGGTCATACGTTGCCTGTGAGCCATGGGCAGGTAGTTTTGATGTGGCTCTCGGGGTTGTCCTGAACCCTCCAGCATGTCCCACATTTCTCTTTTTAAGGCTGAAAAGCCCAAAACGATGTCTCCCAAAGACTCTGGCTTTGTGTTTAATCACTGTTTGGCCAGAACAACCCAAAGTTGTTGTTGTGTGCCTCAAGTTGTTTCTGATTCATGGTGACCGTATCACAGGGGTTTCTAGGAATGAGAGTGTGTGACGTGCCCGAGGTCAACCTAAAGCAGCAACCCAAAAGGTTGTCAAAAATGAGAACCGAGGAGGGACTGGAATGCCCATTTGGGTTCCACAAAAATGGCAGTAGAGATTTAGGGTACCTGGAAATCCGGCGGTGGTGGCCAGGAGCAACCGGGGGCTCCATTGGCAAAGAGGTAGCGAACCTCTCTAAGGCCCTTTCCGCACGGCATTTTCCGTGCAAAAGGGCGCCCGGAGCGTCACGCGATTGTGAGGAGCAATCTGCGCGACGCACTCACAACCGTGTGACGCTCCAGGCGCCGGCCGGTGCCGATCGCGCACCTTCTCATTTTAGGCTAGAAGCCAAAAATGGTGCACGATCGTGCATTGCTCCTGGGCCCTATGCGCGCATACCTGGCGTGCAGAGCCTCTGGAGCCACGCCGGTCACACTTCCAGTCCCAGCCTGCGCTGCAGAAGGAAGAGGGGGGGCTCTTGCACGAGCAGGCAGCCTGTGCGGAGCCGAAGGACCCCAGATGAGAGCGCCTCTTGCCGGAGGCTGCTCGTGCGATCCCCACACCACAGCGCCAGAAGAAGGTAAGGTGCGGAAAGGGCCTAAAACCTAGACGGTTCCTGCAAGGTCTAGACTTTGCAGGAACTGTCCGAGGTACTGTCCCCAAAATACGTCTGGCATCTTAGGGAATGCCTTTAAAGTTAGGAGCAAAACCTGGAACAGAATCACCCACCCATTGGAACCAGAGCCACCAGCGTGCACTGGGTGGGTTTCTCTGGTCCTGGAGAACTGCCTGTCCTTCATTGTCACAACGTTCACCTACCGAAAATGCCCTGAGGCATTTATCGAGTGTGGCTGTAGAGAGACCAACGGGGCCTAAATCCAGTTCCTGGCCCCTAGTAGAGCAGATCCATTTAATCATTGCAATTTATATGTGTGTAAACTTTGGGTTCCAGCTGGTTCAGTGTGCCTGCTCTGATTGGATGAAGATCTTTTGAACTGTGATACCCGCATCCTACAGAATCCTGGGATTTGTAATTTCGTGAGGCACTAGAACTCTCTGACAAAGACTTCTAACCACCTCATAAAACTACAAATCCCAGGATTCTACAAGATGGAGCCGTGGCAGGTGAAGCGGTATCAAACTTCTATCATTATATTGTGTGACAGAGATCTAACAGTTGGATTTAGCCCATGAGGTATGCAGATTTGTGGGGAAAACGGAACATCTTGGTGAACTTGCTGCATGCTGTTTTTTTAAAAAAAGAACTGATGTATATGTTTGGATATCAGCTGAAGAAAAACATTCTAAACCTGAAGCTTCTGTGCTCATCTTTAAAGGATGAAAGATGCAAGATAAATTGCTCAGCTGTCTCCAGGCCTTTTAAAACATCGTGCTTAAGCCAGCTAAAAAAAGCCAAGGTGCTTTGTCAGGACTGTTAGCAGGGGAAAAATATCAAATGCAATTGGAAAAGTTTCTTGGCTTTCGTCACATTGCGTCTGACTCTTACATAAATCTTAATTCAAAAAAACAAAGATCCATGTCTTTGTGTGCCATCGTTACACCATGGCTGGTTTTTAGGCGGCCTCAGGTCCGACAAGGATCCTTTTGGGTGGCTCTGAAGCAACCGATGAATTTGAACTCATTCGAGTTGACTCATGTTAATGCACAGCTGCTCTCTTTCTGTAAAATCAAAATGGGTTTGCTTTCCAGTTTTGTAACCAAAGAGCTGTGGACTTGCTTTGCAGATATGTTACCGGATTGTCACATCTGAGCTGAATTTCATGTCGATTAGAAGAACACCCTCAGTGATGAGAAAGGGGAGGATGCCAAGATCGGTCAGCGGCATGAGACAAGATTGGTCAGTGGAGGAATGTGGGAGCGGTCAACAGAGTGACACTGATTCAGTCAATGGAGCAAAGCAGGGTTGGCCACGGAAGCAAAGTAGACTGAGGCCATTTCCACACTAGACTGTTATAGTGCTATTTTTCCACTTTCAACACGCTATGGAATCCTGAGGTTAGCAGTTTAGGAAGGGGCCTCAAAACTGCAAACCCCGGGATTCCATAGCATGTTGGAAGTGGAATAATAGCACTATAACAGTCTAGTGCAGAAATGGCCTGGGTGATTTAGGATCACAACTGACCAGCACGGGAAATAGCACTCCTCCATGGCAAACTCCAGGTTTGTCCCTTGCAAGAAGTGCCATGTGTCCTCTCGGGATCTCGTACTGTGCCATTACTTTCTTGCTTGTGTGGGCGGGAAGATACGCCTCTTGGGCCTCAACATCAATCCCACAGTGAATTATCTATTAATTGATTGTTCTTTTAATCTGATTCCATCTGACACCTGTGCTACTTTCGGGGCACCTCCCCCAAATTAAGAATATAATCCGACACACAGACATCTTCTGCAGCCACTTTTCCTATTCCAAGCCAACAGATAGTGGCTTGCATAACTTTCCAAACTCTGAGATCGTTTGCTGTTCCTTCCCGAAGCTCTGGAAAATTCCACTCAAGGCCTCCTTTATGCAGCTGCAGGAGAACGAGAGGTGGCGAAGAGAACGGGGCCCCAGGTCTGGGCCCTGATCCCTGCAACGAAACTCCCTCTTGGTTGGAAAATTATCTCGGCAGGAAGATGGTTGGCCTAAAACAGAAAGTGGCAAAGTATAGCCCTGAGGCCATGTGGCTGCTTCCGTGGCCCTCAACTGCTTCGACTTCCTGAACTGCCCCTTTTCTAGCAAAGCAGGAGGATAAATTGCTGTTCCCGGGAATTTCCGAGAGCTGTGGTTTCAGCTTCCAAATATGTTGCCGGACGGCCACCAGCGCTGCCCTCCAACATTTCACAAATGAAAACCAGGACACATGTAGCCAAGCGATATCATGGGCCATTTCCGCACTAGACTGTCATAGTGCTATTGTTCCACTTTCAACATCCTATGGAATCCTGGGGTTTTCCATTCAGGCCTTTGAGGCCCCGCCCTAAACTGCAAACCCCAGATTCCATAGCGTGTTGAAAGTGGGATAGTAGCACTATGATAGTCTACTGCAGAAATGGCCGTAATGTGGTCAAAGTAGCAAACCTTATTGATAAAGAAGACCATACAAACATTATTAACGAAGAACACCATACAAACTCGGAGAGGTTGCAGCGATTTGCTTTTTCCCCAAGTCTCCTGGGAAAGGCAAGATTCCTCCTCGCCTGTCCCCACTGCTCAGTTCATTGATTGCAAGCTACTTTTGCACACTGAACTCTGTTTGCAGCAAGGGAAGAAAGCTGAGGGCAAAGGCAGTAAGGGGGAGGAGAATACAGAAACCAGGACATTCTCAAAGAAGCTGGGAAAGTGGGATTGCAGAGGATTAATTGGGACCGTCCCCTGTCAAATTGGGACAATTGGGAGCATAGGTCACTATCCTGCACTTTTTAACATTAAAAAGGAAACAGACCTGTTTTTCAAAACCACAAAACACCATGCCTGGTCTTGAAAACAGGTGTGTCAGGTGTGCATTTTAGATACCCTATAAGACCTGTCTTAGCCAGTGTGGTAATGTGGTTTGAGTTTTGGTCTAGGCCCCCAGTAGACCAGACCAGCCTTTCAGCCTCAGAAGGAAGCAATGACAAAACTTCTGCAAAGAAATCAGTTCAGTAAAGCCCTAGGGAAGAGTTCTCATAAGTTGGAGTCAACTTGAACCTGCATAACAAGCAAGTTAGTAGCGTAACGAGACCAGGATTCGAATCCCTGCTTGGCCACGGAAATGCACTGGGCGACCTTGGGCCAGTCTCAATCTCTCAGCCTCAGAGAAAGGCCATAGCAAGCCATCTCTTAACAAGTCTTGAGAGACGGTGTGATACAGCAGTTTGAATGTTAGACTTGGGCCCTTTCTGCACTGGACTGTTATAGTGCTATTATTCCACTTTCAACACCCTATGGAATCCTGGGGTTTGCAGTTTAGGGAGGGGCCTCAAAGCCCATCCTCAAAGGCCCCTCCCTAAACTGCAAACCTGAGGATTCCACAGGATGTTGAAAGTGGAATAATAGCACTATAACAGTCCAGTGCAGAAATGGCTTAGGACTGTAGGGTTGAAATCACAGCTTGCCCGTGAAAAGCCATTGGGTGTCCTTGGACCGATCCAATTCTCCCACCCTCAGAGGAAGACAATGGTGACAACCCTCCTCTGACAAAATCTTGCTGAGAAATTTGGCTGTTTGGCATAACCCAGCAACCTTAACCATCCATTCTACCATCACTGATGCTTCCGTCTGTTTCCGGGTTTGAGCAAATAATGTTCTTGCAGCTGTTTTCATGTAACAAAGAAGCAGTCTATGTTTACTAAGCCTGTAATGTGAATCCCATCCCAGAGGGAAAGAGGCAGGCAAGACCTCCAGGGCCTCTGAGACAGCGTGCCCGTCCGTTCCATAGTTCA
Source organism: Cyclura pinguis (assembly GCA_030412105.1). NCBI lineage: Eukaryota > Metazoa > Chordata > Lepidosauria > Squamata > Iguanidae > Cyclura > Cyclura pinguis. The sequence continues at coordinate 2,003,190 of CM059607.1, forward strand.
TTGACACTTCCTTGGGATGAGCAGAAACCACATCAGCTTTGCAAAAGAAAACCAGCATCTGTTGGGTTGCTTCATTTGGGAACTGGTGTGGCTAGTGACTAAGCAGGAAGTCTTTGGGTTAGAATTTTGCCTTTACCACAGACTTTCTCAGTGGCCCTCACAAAGCCATTCTCTCTCAGCCTCAGTTTGCGGTGTGAAAATAGGTCAAACTTCCAACCTTGAGGTGTGTGCGGCACAAATCTCCCTGTGCACAATTATGCATTAATTGTGCTGCACAGCCCTCGTGTGGAATGGCATCATGGAGCAGCCGAACTGAGACCCCCAAATGTGCAACCAAAGGCACGACCCAATCCCAATCCCTATCCGTGTGGAATGCCAATCCATGTGCAACGGCCCCTCATGCACAACTCAGCTTCTGCAATGAACACAAATGTTCCACAACTGACCAAAAATGTCCAGCCCCTTGTATAGGTGTTAAGGAAGTACCTGGGGGATTTTCATAGAATCACAGAGTCATAGCGTTGGAAGAGACCTCAAGGGCCATCCAATCCAACCCTCTTCTGTCATGCAAGGAGTACATTATCAAAGCATTCCTGACAGATGGCCATCCAGCCTCTCTTTAAAAACCTCCATAGAAAGAGACTCCGCCACACTCCACTGAGGCAACAGTGCATTCCAGTGTTGAACTGCTCTTACCATCAAGAGTTCCTCCTAGTGTTTAGGTGAAATCTCTTTTCCTGAAGTTTGGAGCCATTGCTCCATGTCTTAGTCTCCAGAGCAGCAGAAAACAGGTTTGCTCCATCCTCCCTCTGACATCCCTATCATGTCACTTCTCAACCTTCTCTTCTCCAAACTAAACATACCCAGCTCCCTAAGCCACTCCTCTTGGGGCTTTATGGTTTCCAGGCCTTCTACCATTTTGGTCGCCTTCCTCTGGACACGTTCCAGCTTGTCAATATCCTTCCAATATGGTGCCCAAAACTGGATGCAATATTCCAGGGTCTGACCAAAGCAGAATAAAATGGTGCCATCACTCCCCTCAACCTAGACACTATACTCCTATTGATGCAGTCCAGAATCAGATTGGCCTTTCTAGCTGCTGCATCACACTGCTGACTCATGTTTAGCTTGTGGTCTACTAAGAGTCCTAGATCCTTTCCACAAGTACTGTAAAAGGGATCCCAGTTTTTCCCTTGGAATCTTGTGGGAGGAAGTTTCTCCAGCTCAAAAGGGCAGGAAAAGCCCCCTCCTTCTATTGCAAGCCTTGGAAGTCTGCTGCCAGCCAGTGCAGAAATAAAAAACTAGGCTAGGTAGAGCTGGGCCCCATCACCAATTGCATCACCAGCCCGTTGCTGCCTCTTCTCAGTGTGCCAGTCAGAGTTGTGCAAGAGTGGCATTTGCAACCCTGGGCGCCCTTCTCTTGGCTTTGCTTTGACACCCGTGAGCGTCACTCCACAAGCTGAGCACTGAGAAACAGTGGCTTTGATATCTGAACAGCACCTTGGAGTTTACCACTGACACGTGTTCTTAATTCTGTTGGAGGATTGCAGCGTTTCTCTCAGGGGTGGGGGGAATGAGGCCTCTATTCCTATTTTACCCCACTTCTTTAGTGGTGAAAATTAATCTCCATTTGGAGGATGTTTATGTAATATCATAAATACCCATCTCTGGTATTTATGTAGCATCGTGTTTACATGGGCAAGCCGCCACTTGTACAAGAGAAATAAACAAAGAGCCATTCTTCACGGGGAGGGAAAGTATTCTTTTCTTTCCAGGCTGCTCTCCCTTCCTCAGGCACTCCTTGTTATATTGCTTCAAGTGGCTCTTTAAGATAGCCGGTTTTGATAAAACGTGCAATTTCTGGGAGAGGTGATTGTCGCGCTCAAGAGTTTTTCCTCAACTTCCCCCACCTAGTTGGTCAACACGATGCTGAACTGGTTGGCTAAAGAGAGAGAGTTTTGTGCATTTCACCTGAGAGCAACAACTGAGTCCCTCTTCTCCTGGGGCCAAACGGAGCTCTCTTACCTGCATTGTCAGTTGGGGAACATGCATAAAATGTTGGAACGGGATACGGGTTCAAATTCCAGCCAAGCCACAGGAAAGGCCTCCAGCAAGGGGCAAGAAGCAGATATTTCTTGGCCTCAGATCCCCTAGCTGTAAAAATTCCACAGTGTTATAGAATCATAGCATCAGTTCGAGTCTGAACGGAACCTAGAGACCATCTAGCCTGACCCTCTGCCAGAGCAGGAATCCACAGCTAAAACATCTCTTCTTTAAAACTTCCTACAGAGAGTCCATCATGCCCTGAGAACATCTATTCCACTCTTGAAGAGCTCTTAGCATCTGTAAGTTCTTCCTAATTCTAAGATTACAAATCTGGTGGTAACTGTTCGTTCCAGTCTTCTCCTCCAGAGCAGCAGAAAATAAGCTTCCAGTAAAACTACTTATTGATCAGAATAGAATCATAGAACCTTAGAGCTGGAAAGTACTCCAAGGGGCATCTAGTCCAACCCTCCGTCATGCAGAAACACACAGCTACAGCATTCTTGAGAGATACCTGTCCAACCTTAGTTTATTCTACTGTCAAACTGCGCTTAAATAGAAAGATTCTTCCTACTACTCAGGTGGAACCTCTTTTCTTGTAATTTGAATCCACGAGTTCTGGAGCAACAGAAAACAAGCTTGTGCCATCCCTTTCAGATGTTGAAAGACGGCTATCATATCTCTTCTCTGTTTTCTCTTCTCCAGGCTAAACATACCCAGCTCCCTAAGGTGTTCCTCATGAAGCTTGGTTTCCAGATCTTTGATCATCTTGGTTGCCCTCTTCTGGACACGTCGCAGTTTTTGTGGTGTTCTTCTAGAACTGTGGTGCACAGAACTGGACCCAGGCCTCCAGGTGAGGCCTGACAAAAGCAGGACGGAGAGGCACTGGTACTTCTGTCAGTTGGGATGCCATACTATAGTAGGAGCCAATTGTGCTTTGTTTTTTTTTTTAAACGTTCATCCCAACATATTTTAAATCACCATTAAGGTCCCCGATCCAGTTTCATCGTCTTAGTATCTCAGTTCCACATAGACTTAGAGCTAGTTCATAGGAATCCAGGAGGTGGCCCTTTTATGGAGTCAGATATTCGGTCCATCTTACTCAGTATCTCTGACTGGCAGGCACACTGCCTCCAGATTTTCAGCAAGATTTGTTCCTGGTCCTATTCTGAGAGCCCTGGGATGCACTCCTAGAGTCTCCCATCCAAGAACTAGTCAGTCTAGTCCTGCTTACCTGAAATCAGGTAAGACAGAGGCAGTCAAGCTACTGTATGGGAGGTATTTTGAAAAGAACATTATGGATCTAGGAACCATCTTCATATTGAGTCAGGCTTTCCATCCATCTAGGCTCTGATCAGCAGCAATTCTTTTCTCCAGGATTTCAGGCAAGATTTCAGGCTTCTATTGGTATAATAGCCCATGGCTCTCATACAGGCTGGGGTATAAAGTTGGCTCCCAGACTTGAGGCTTGACTTGGAAATATCTTCAAGGACTTGAGACTTGACGATAGAGACTTGAGACTTGACTTGAGACTTGAAGATACAGACTTGAGGCTTGACTTGAGACTTGGGGTAAAAGACTTAAATACATCGCTGGCTTTCTGTCCATCTAGGCTCTGACCAGCAGCAGTTCTTTTCTCCAGGATTTCAGGCAAGATTTCAGGCTTCTTCTATTGGTATGGTAGTCCATGGCTCCCAGAGAGACTGACCCCATTCCTTGGATGGGCCCTTTCTGAGATAAGTTTATTCCCAAAACTAGTTGACTCAGACAATGCATGTTTGCTTCGGGGTTTTGATCAGGCATCTTCAAGCTTCACTTGGAACAGGTGTGAGGTTTTAAAGGCACCAGTGGTGTTGATGTCTTGCTTGTTCATAAGTTCTCTTGCAGGAAGGGTTGGACATTTTTGTCTGAAAGAGTCATAGAATGATAGAGTTGGAAGGGGCCATTGAGTTGCATTGTGACACAGGGCTTGCACAGGACAATCAATGCATGACTCCACTTGCTAGGAGAAGAACCTCCTCTATTTTCATTCTATGCAACCCTAATGTAGGATCTTGACCATGTTACCATCTGCATCCTTCTCAAGCTATCCATCCCACACACAAACACACACAACAAGACAGTGGCAGCTGGTGGTTCTCATCTCACTGTAATGGTAGATTTGCTCTGGGATTTGGTCTGAACTTCAAATGCGCTACCTACAGTGATTTGAGGAGCTAGGGTTCAGCACCGTACACCACTCTTTTAAAGTCTGGACCAAAATCCTGAGGAGAAGGAGTGCCATCAGCTTCCCAAAACACCTCTCAGTTGGATGCCAGTAAGGCTCTGCTTTGGGCCAGATTTTGGGAAGGTGGAGGAGAGAGCAAGAAGGCTGAGCCAAGTCAAAGCTCAATTCAGGGTTGCGAATGTGAGCAATCAGGGCTGGCTCTCAACCAGAAGAACACTTGATAGGTGAAAGAGCACTCAGATATTCAAAGCCTTTGTCTAGCAGAACAAAGGAGGGGAGGCAGTGCAAACGGAAAGCCCTCCTGCCGGATTACACGGAGGTCCCTCTCCTGGGTTCCTGGGCATCGGTGACCCCTGCCCTTTTGGTTCCAGCACTAGAAGAAAAGCAGGGGAGGAGAAAAAGCAGGAAGTTGAAGTCTGGACTCGGTTTGGAATCCCCCCCTGAGCTGTTTCCTTCTCCCAGATCAGAGATGCCTACAGCTGCAATGGGCAGACGTTAGCGGGGGCTAAGCTATGCTGCTCCGTCGCAAGGGGGACGGGAAGGCAGGGCGAGATCTCGGGAGTGACTTGCCGGAGCAGGGAAATGCACCAAGAAGGGAGCAGCAGTGAATCTGCTCCTGGGTTTACCCCACCCTTCAAGGCAACTGTCCAAGTTGTTTTTTGTTGTGGTGTGACTTACGGCAATCCCAAGGTGAACCCAGCACAGGGTTTTCTTGGCAAGGTTTGTTCAGAGAGAGGGGTCTGCCTTTGCCTTCCTCTGAGGCTAAGAGAGTGTGACTTGCCAAATGTCACCCCATGGGTCTCCATGGGAAACTCTGGTCTCCAGGGTGCTAGTCCAATGTTCAAAGCCACCGCACCACACTGGTTCTACCGTCCAAGCTGCTGTCCCTCCAAATAGGCTCAGCACCCTAAACTGATCCTTTTACACTGAGGCTAAACCCTGCGGCGCATCAGAACCATAGAGACGGAAGAGGCCCATCTGAATAAGCTGAACATGCTCAGTTCCCTTAATGATTCCTCGCGTGTTTTGTTCTCCATACCCCTTACTATCAGGGCTAGACTGACCGTGGTCGCCCATAGGACCTTTTCTTCAGCCACCGCTCAAGATTCAACAACCGGATACGCTGTTTGAATTTCAAACAGCATTAAAGACCAGTGTCTTCTAGCATGCCCATCCTGATGATTTTAAATTGTGAATTTTAACAATGAATTTTAAATATGCATTCTCTGGTTTTAGGTATTTGTATTTTTTTTCCCAAGATAGTATGCATTTTAACTACTGTTTTACTTGGTGTTCTACTTTTAAATGTTATATGTTAATCTGTTGTTGTCTCCCGCCTCAATCCACGAGGAGAGGAAGGTAAGAAATAATAATAATAACAACAACAATTACATGCCAACGGGACTTTCTTAGGACATTCTTTGCTGACCCCGAAAAAGGTAGCAGATACTTGCTTACAGGACAACAATTCCTCACTCTAAATCTTCACAAACACCCTGACAACTGCAGTTGTGTGTCTGAAGATTTGCAACCAATGCCAGTGACATGATAGGATGTGAGTTACGGCAACATTGCTTAACCGTTGGGAACATGTTTGGTGCCTTTCTCTGTATCTGCCACATGCAGGTCTGCGGATAAATTTACGGCTTATTTACTTAGCCAGTCAAGCTTGTACTTGTTCCTGTGTTAAGGATTTATTAGGAAAGTGAGTAAACACAATTGTTGCAGTAACAAATCCCAGGTATACTGGAGAAGTTTGCTTTGTGTTGGGTTTTGTTTATAGTACTGTTGTTAAGCGATAGTTTCTGCTTCCAGAGAAGAAATCTCTCATCAAAAGAGGGTCTTTTTTTCAGTTCCCAAATACCTGGAAGAAGTGCTCGTGAATGAAATGGACAAACAAGGAAATGTTTGTAATATTAAAAATCAGAGAAAAACAAGAACATCTTAAGAAATGCCATGTTCCCTTTTAAAAGGACTCGATTGCCGTGGGATTGGATTCCCTTAGCCATGCACTCCCTCTCTTTGATGTTGACAACATTGTGCTGAGCAAGCATTGATGTGATATCACAGCAATATGATGGTTCTGTGATTCAGAGGAACAATAAAGAACTTGTATTGCATACTCCAAGAATGTGCACAGTAACAGCTTTCAGATCTGCTGTGTTAACTAGAAATACCATGCATTCAGTCGGAGCAATCATTTTGACAAAGTAGGTACCTTGCTACTGCTATGTCACTCGTCTTGAGTCCAGCAGAACAGGCTGAAGGTGAGCTGCAGAATCACTAGGCGTATCTGGTGCCTGGTGTTCCCCTACGGCCCTCTGAGGAAAAAGTCTGCCAACTCCATGGCTATGAGGGGGTCGCCCCACCAAAGTTTGCTTCCACTCTATAAAGCTGCAAAGGTATGCAGTGGTTGGAGAAGTCTGCCACCTCGGGACTGAAAATGGTACTGCAGATATTAGATAAACAGATTGACATTGACTAAAATCAAGGCATTTTTAAAAATCCAGTGATCTTAGATGCACAGCCAAATGATTCCCCCTTAGTACACGTGTCAGGCTTCAGGAGTCTGGGTTTCATGGTTTTGGAAATGTGCCTCCATGCTTTTGTCGGTGAAACGGTTGAAATGAATTAGTGTCAGGTATTTTATTCATATTTGTTTGTTTGTTTAATATCCAGCCTTTTACCCAAAATGAGATTCAAGGGATCTCCCAAAGTAAATTGCTAAAGCAATATGCAATACAAAAGTGCAAAAACCAAACACATTCCTACGGTAGCCACTGCTGCAGCAGCTTCCGTTTGTCAGCACAGGTGAAGAGCTACTGCGGAGTGGTAGAACGCCCGCTTTGCAAATGGACGGTTCCAGGGACAATCCCAGCATTTCTGGGTACGGCCAGGGAAGTCCCCTGCCTGGAACCCTGCAGAGCTGCTTTGCTGCTACTTGGTGAAGATACTAAACAACTGGATTGATGTGGGCATACAGGGGCTCACCAGTTGCATATGGCTTCTGGACCCCACTTCTGTGGCCTCTGAAGCTTTCTACAAGTCCCCTAAAGAACCTCAAATTTTTGACATGATTTTTGGGAAAGTTTGCTCCCAAATCAGACACAAAGCCCTCCAAAATGTGTGCAAAAATATGAAAATACCCCCGCCTCATTCCAACAAGCATCTAAGAGCCCCGTATTACCCTCAAATACCACTGTTTTTCTCTGAAGTCCTTCACAAAATAGCAACAGGAAGTGGCATGATGTCATTTCCTGTCACCATTTTGATAAGGGCTATAGAAGAAAATGGAGTTATTTGGGCATGCTGTGGGGAGAGACGTAGCCCGTGGGGGAGGATCTGGGGGGGAAATAGCCCTTGGGCCGTGACTCAGCTACCCACCCTTGAACTGAGGGACCTCTGATCTGACTTACTCTGAAACATCTTCTTACATTTTTGATGTTTCCATGTTGGTTTGTGGTTATTTATTGAAAAATCCACAGCAAAGTCCACGTTGCCCATTTCTGCTGATATTTATGGTCTCACACACAATTTTGCACAATGATTTTTTTTTTTGTACAAACAGTTCCTCCTGCTCCAATGCCGTTTTGTAGAACGCTTTGATCAGAGAACTGCACCGAAAGATGCAGCATCCAAAATATGGGAGAAGGACTGTGTTTTGCTGCACGTATTGGTTTACAAAATGTAGACAATTTCTCCATTGTGCCCTGTGCACTAAAGATGTGATGTACCTCTCTCTACAGGCACACAGAATATTAAGGCCAGGATCTCGAGAGTGTTACGCTTGCATAATTACATCGTGTCTGGATTTGTACAGTTACACAGTGTCTGGGCTTTTCTTAGAAGCTCGTGCAAGGAGCTCTCCAAGACCTCCCTACTCAAGCAGTCGCCCCCCTCCCCAGATTGTGCAACAACCTGAAGATGTATGCAGACATCTTTTCCTGCTCCTTAGCACTCTCGGTGCCTTGGTTGCCTTTGCAATCCTAGAAAATTATGCCAGAGTAGTGCAACTCCATGCCAGTTCTTCACAGGATGTTAAGTATTATGTCTACAGATCTGGGACAGTGAGCTGAACTATGGAGAATGTACATAGCATCTAAGGACTCTAACAACATTTTGCAATGCCACCCCAGCATCTCCCCCACTGAAAACACCAATGGGAACCATATTTAGCAGGGAGAATTCCTAGAAGCAGCCGGTGCCTATGGTAAATTGACAAAAAGCAAAATGAGGACACATCTCAGTAAGAACTTTGGGATTTCAGTGTAGAGTGTATTTTATTTATAGCGCACATAACACCCCGCTCATCCCAAAATCTCAGGATGGTAGCCTTTACCCCTTCCATTCCCATGACCTCACCCCATAACTTGCCCGCTGGCCTTGGACCTGAATGTCCTCTACATACATTATGCTACCCTAGAGAATATATTCTCACCCACTACAAAGCCTCATTTCAAACCCTCTTTGGCAATTCACATACCAGGCATACCGTAGAAATACCCCCAAATCCTGAGAGGAAGGAGTGTGAAAAATGTCCCAGACTTCTTGAAGCCTGGGACTACAGTTCCCATAATCCCTTGAGACTCACATTGCTGAGCGTGCTCAAAATTTCTCATAAAGGTTCCATTGTTCCAACAGCCCATCCTTCACCAGGACTGGTGGCGCTGGGCCACAGCCCCGGGGGATGCGTTCCAGCCACACAAAACAAGTCTCTCCAAACAACGGAGGAATGTCCCGTTCCGGACTCTGACATTCCAAACCACCATGTGGTGCCTTCTCTATTGTTTCTGAACCTCAAGAGATGTCCTCTCCAGACGCAGCCAAGGTTCACCTTCATTTTGCTCTTCATTCCCTGCTGAAGATGCTTGACAAAGGCCATTTCCGCACTGGTCTGCTATAGTGCTATTATTCCACTTTCAACATCCTATGGAACCCTGGGGTTTGCAGTTTAGGGAGGGGCCTCAAAGGCCCATATTTACTATCCTCAAAGGCCTCTCCCTAAACTGTAAACCCCAGGATTCCACGGGATGTTGAAAGTAGAATAGCAGCACTATAACAAACTAATGTGGAAATAGCCAAACTCAGGTTCTGGTTGGGTCCAGACTTTCTTCGTGCTTAAAATTGGGCGCTTGGGTGGGACAATGTCTAACTTTTTAAAAAAATTATTCCTGACTATAAAATCGAAAGTCATAATAATGTTAGATAATAAACGACAACGATCAGAAACATGTTTTTACGTAGCTGAAAATGAGATATAATAATATGAATCAAGAGAGCACTGCAAAAACTGACATCAAAAGGCAACACTTTTTTTTTAACGTATAATTCAGGGTGGGAAAAGTAGGGACCATGGGCCACGTGCCCCCCCCCCCGGCTGTTTCTAAGCCCACCCCCAAGCATCACAATTTTATTTTCAAATTCATTTCACTTCATGTTTAAATAAAGTCTGTTTTTAATTAGACTGACATTATAGGTTGCGTTGTCTTCAAGCGAGGGTGGGAATTGTGCAGCCCTCCAGAAATTGTTGGACTACACCTTCCAGCAAGCATCATTACTGGCTCATCTGCCTAAGGCTGCTGGGAGTTGAAGTCCAACCACATCTATAAGACTGCATCACAGTCTGAAAATCCCTATTTTGATTTGCAGGGCAGGGTAAACTCACTGGCAAGTCAACAGTCAAAAATTTCAACAGACCTCTTATGGTGCAGAAAGGGTGAACTGGTGGGGTTGGCCAGGATGACAGGAGGCAGTTTTAAGGGGGGCAAGGGCCGATGGGGAAAATATCCGAGGCTCGTTGGGGGACCCTTGAGCTCTGGCAGTCTTCTTCACGCTGCTGTCACGTTACCTGGGAAGCTTGGGGGAGAGCAGGCTGGAACCTGCCCGGAAGCGCAAGCCTGTCCTAAGAGCGCAGAGGCTGTGTTACTTCTCGCACTGCGCGGTCCTTCGGGCTCGTTCAGAAACGACGCCTCGATCAATAGGATTTCACGGCTAAGATGTAAACTCTGTGTACTCCTTTAAGCCACCCACATATTTTATTTTGCGGGAAGGCCAACTCAATGTAATTTAAGAGTCCGGAGGAAGTATTTTTCAATTGCTTTTTTATCTTAGTAAAATTGTCCTTTGCTGCTTTTTCACTGGTATGTGCCTTTGAGTCGACGCCAACGTACGGTGAGCATATCCTAGAGCTTTCTTCAGAGGAGGTTTTGCTGTTGCGAGGCTGAGAGAGTGCAACCTGCACAAGGTCAGCAGGGGAGTTTCGAGGGCTGAGTGGGGATTCGAACTCTAGTCTCCTGGAGTCTCTTGGGGCCCTAGTCCAGCACTCAAACCACTCTATCCCATTCTATGTGCAAGGGTCTCAGGATTATGCATAGTAAAATTAACTTAATTTAAAACAGTAAACAGTTAAAAACAATTATTTGCAGTGTAGAAATGTATCCTGCTATCTAATAAATTAAAGCAAGTTAAAATAGTTGAAACCGTGAAGATGTACAAACTGAATTAGACTCCCAAAGGCTTTAATAAATGACCCCTCCCCTCGACAAAAGACCTTGAACACAAAACACAGCCAGCTCCACATTTCGCACCCAAACAAATAGGAAAGAACTGAAAAAACACCTCTCATTCAGAACAGCAGTGACACCCACTGATTGTGTCACTTGGCTTCCACATCAGTGGCCTGTTTGATTTGCTTGAGAGGTCAGTCCAGACGTCAAAAGACCTCTCCAAGGTGCTGAGTTCTACTCCCAAACCAGGTTCAGCACCCGGGACAGTTCCTTGAAAGGTTTGAGTGGATCCTTTGCCCCACTGACCGATTCAGCACCAGCGACCTCTGGGTCCAACCCTTCAGAAGCTCAAAACTCACCAAGTAGTGGTCCCCAGACTGCTGTGACCCCCTGAGCCATTGGCTGCCAGTCCCTGACATGTTTCCAGGAAAGAAAGAAAACACTGTACCCAACAGGCACAAATCTAGTGCTATTCCCTGGCACGTTGGAGGGAAAAATTTCCTGTCCCTCACATTAGACATCCTGGAAGAACAACTACAGAGTGCCACTGCTACTTCTTTATTGTCTCTGCATTTTTTAAAGCCTCAACAGGGCAGACTGTGCCGGAGTGGAAGGAGGAGCTGCCGAATTACTCCTTTTTCTGTCCAGCTTGCTGTCTGAGGAAGGGGAGATGGCCTTGCTTTGAGCATGCCCTGGGACATGGCGGAGATTTCTGGGACTCTCTGCTTGCACGCAGAACCGTCCATGCTGCTAGCAGTGGGAGTGTGAGGATGGCATCCCATGCTCTGGAGGAGCGGTCATTCCTTGGCCATGACGGGAGACAACCAGGCGTAGCTATGACCCATGCTTTTCATAGTACAGGATCTTCAGATCTCAGGGCTGCAACTTTCTCCTCCAATCCTCCCCGGGGGAGGAATCTCAGGGCAAGAGCACCACCTTGAAAAGGGTGGACATATAACAACTCAGAAACTTTTAGTTTTAACGACTGGAAAGAATATGCTATCAAAAGAAGGAAATATGTTGCTATTTGGCAAAGAGAGGCATGCACGTATATCCACTGAAGTGAAGATCAGAAGTCACTTTTTTCTCTTTATCTTCTCTTTTTCTTTATCATTGTTCTACATGTTTTGATTTTTATTCTATGGCGGCTTTCTGTCCCCCCCCCCCCCCAATCTCTGTAATTCTTAATGTATTTTTTAAAAAACATTCTTAATGTATTTTTTGGAAAAAAAAAATTTTTTTAAGTGTGCATTTCTTTGCATTTTACTGATTTGTTAGATTTGGTGGTGTTGTTTGTAAAAATTTGCATAGCATGCTTTGTGCAGCAATGGTGAGATGCTTAATGTATCCCGCTCAATAACTTCACTGGAGACTGCCCCTTGTAACATCGACCTGGTCAATTCACCAGGGATCATTGGTGTGCCCCTCCCCAGGTCTCATGTTTGGGCCCTGAAACTTCAGGGTTTGGGATAATCTTGACTTTACCTGGCTCTGCTTGCTCACTCATCAACAGCAGGTGAAGAGCAGAGAAACCAAAAAGAGAGCGGAGGAGGAGGAAATTCAGGAGAATCCGGGGGCCAGCGAAGGTGTCCCAACAGGGGTGTGGGCTTCAGCCGTTGCTCTGCGATGCCTCGCCTGCAACTGATGCGAACCCTGCTTGATTTGCTGACTCCGGTTATGGGCGGCTGGGCTTCAGACAGAGATGGCAGCTACTCGTTCTTCCAAGAATGCGGAGGTTCAGGTCAAGAGGAGCTTTTCCCCTCTCTCTCGTCTTGTGGGGGAGGCTGAACCAACCTAGCCGGTCCATCAGGCTTTGCTCAGTGGCTGGCCTCTGTCCGAGAAAAGAAAAGAAGAAAGAAGCTGCAGATCAGGATCCGAGTCATAAGAGAATCAGTTGCATCACGGAAATAACTAGGCGAAGTCACTAGCACTAGGTGGTTGGATAAAATACACCCCCTATCAGTCTTGTTTTTATTTCTGACACCCTCTTTGCTCGTCATAAGGGGGAGAGATGCCCGCAGTGCCCCTTAAGAAGGCCTTCGATGTGGTGCATGAGTTTACGCATTCTGTTGGGCACACAAACCAAACGTAACACTTTTTGCTAGAACAAGTTTTACCTGTTGTGCAGGAGAAAGGTGAAGTGCAGGGAGGGCCGGCACTCAGCAGGGAGGGAGGCCGAGCTTTCGCTTGGCGTAAAGAAGATTCCGGGGTCCTCTCCACGTGACTGTCCATCCCACACATGAATTTACTCCAAGAGAAGAAAACGGTTTTTCTAGCTGTGTGATTTCATAAAGCCTTTCCACAGCCGTGCTTATGGTTTCTCCCCAGACAAATAAGCCTGAAACTTTTCTTCATCTGCTTAGTGCGGGAAGAGGCAAGCCGTGCAACGCAGTCCTCACTGCTGGGTCTACTCAGAAGCAAGTCCAGCTAAATTCAATGGGACTTTCATTTCTAGAAATCGTGTTTTGACTTGTTGCCTTGGCTTGCTCTCTCTTCAGTCTTTTCAGTTCCCCATTTGTTGTTAAACGGGGCAACCACAACAGTACACAGTCTTCTGTACGCGGCCCGGCTCCAGAGTTACACACTGACACATTGCGCGCTTTGTTCTTTGCTTCTTGGAGAGGTGAAAAGGAAAAAAAGAGCTAACACTTTGATTCTTGTTTTGGCAAAGCATGCCAATGTAGGATGATAAGCAGGAGTGCATCTACGTATCACTAGATAGCGCTTTGATAACTGTCATGGCTCTATTGGAAGCCTGGGTTTTGTAGTTTGTCTTGGAGTTCTCAGCTAGAGAGAGAGTTCTAGCACCGTCCACTGAACTACAACTCCCAAGCTACCTGGTTGAATCCTCGAACTGTCTTTTCTCAGGATATCTTAAGAACTGTAGTTCCTGGAGTGGGATATAGCCTTGGTTCTCAGTCTTTGACTCTCCAACTGTTTTGGACTTTATCAGAAGTCCTATTCCCTATGGAGAATCAACAAAAATCATGGGAGTTGTAGTTCAAAACATCTGGAGGACTGAAGTTTATGAGCCATTGCACTAGAGGTCTCTAGTAAAGAATTTCAATGCCTCCCTCCCACCCACCAAACTAAGAATCCCAAGGTTCCCTAGGATGCAGACATTCCAGTTAAAGTGCTATCAAAATGCTGTGATACATTGTGTTCTCTCAACAGGCAAATATATTAAAGTTCTGGGGGATGCAAGACTGGATAACTAAATAACAGATGGGGCAGGACAAAGAACCACATTGGCTTCTATTGACGCAGGCTAAGATAGCATCTGCCTTCTTTGCTGCACCATCACACTGCTGGCTCATGTTTAATTTATCATCAACAATAATCCCAAGATCCTTTCCACATGTAGTACTGCTGAGCCATGTATCCCCCATCCTAGACCTGTACACTTGGTTTTTGTGGCCTAAATGTAGAATTTTTCATTTGTCTCTATTGAATTTCATTTGATTCATTTCAGCCCGGTTCTCTAGGTGATGGGGGTCACCTTTTGCAGATACCTTCCAAAAGAGACTGGTATGCTTTAGCTGGAGATACTGTATTGAGCAGGGGATTGGGCTACACGGCCCATTAGACCCCCTTCCAACAACTCCATGATTCTAGGATTCCTCAAGTTGCCTATTTATCTTTGTACTAATTTTATGCACACCACAGAACCATTTTAAGAGTTTGTGCCAAAGAGCCAGCATGGTGTAGTGGAGACCAGGGTCTGAATTCATACTCAGCCACGGATACTCACTGGGTGACCTTGGGCAAGTCACCCTCTCTCAGCCTCAGAGGAAGACATGGAATACCCCTCTGAACAAACCTTGCCGAGAGAGCCCTGTGATAGCTTTGCCTTAGGGTTGACGTAAGTTGGAAATGACTTGAAGGCACACAACACGACATGCAGCCTGCCAAGATAGATACAACCCATCAACCGCTTCATCAGACCTCCTGGCTTTGTGGCCTGCCTCGGCTGGGGAACAGGGACCAAAAAGAGAGGAGGGGTATCTAGTCCTTGACAGATCAGATGGGGACGACCTTCAGCCTGATGGTCATGAAGCAGCCAAGCATCCTCCATCTGCCTGCATGAGAGCTGAGTAACAGGTGACCTCGGAGGTATTGCGGGACTGCAATGCCCATTAGCCCCTGGACAAAAAAGACAGTGGTGAGGGATTATGGCAGTTTCAGCCCATCAGCTTCCAAAGGGCTTGCACATCCCGCACTCAGTCAATGTCTACTCCGGCAACTCATCCATCCTTTAAAAGACGTGAATGAAAAGTGGACCCAAAGGTTCAGTGCTTTGACCAAGCGCATTATTCTGGTCTTGACGTACTTTGCAGCCACCCTGCGATTTTCTTCAGTGTCTCTGACCCTGCATTAGTGGTGCTGGGTGTGTGTCCTGACCCTGGTTACGCCCAAGCTCATCTCCTGCTACGATCTTGGGGGGCCATTTTGAAACCAGATGTTAAAGCCTGTAAGAGGAAGGCCAGGAGCTCCAGAGATCTTATCTCCATTTCACAGATGGCCTTGAAAGGGGAACTGGGTGCAAAAAAAAGCGAGCCAGCCGAGGAAACATAGGCCCGAGCAAAAAAGAAGAACCTTACACAATCGCTTTCTCCCTCTCTCTGTCTCTCTCTCACACACACACGGAGGAGCTGCCATTAGTTTTCTGGTAAGGATCCCAGATACCCTAAAGGCACAAGATTCCTGTCTGACCTTGGAAGCCAAGCAAGGTCAGCCTTGGTTTATTCTTGGATGGGAGCCCACCAACACATACCAGGTGCTGTAGGCTCTATTTCAGAGGAAGGAACTGGCAAAACCACCTCTCAGGATTCCTTGCCTAAGAAAATCCTATTTAGGACAGGCCTAAATATCCTAAAGACACCAGATCTCATCTGATCTTGGAAGCTAAGCAGGGTCAGCCTTGGTTGGTACTGGGAGAAGAGACCACAAACAAATACCAGGTGCTGTAGGCTCTATTTCAGAGGACAGAACTGGCAAAACCACCTCTGAGGACTCCTCGGCTAAGAAAACCCCCATGGAGTCTCCGTAAGTCCAAAGGCAACTTGGAGACACATGCATACCCACGTGTAAGGGTCCTACTGCTGTAATGATGAAAACTTGCCAGAGTTAAATTTGATGAAGTGGAACTGGATTGCCCGCTAAGGCATGCACATATGGGTATGTCCATTTTATCAGTGGGGCTCTCATCCAAGAGCAGCAAACAGAATCCTGGTCCAAAAATCTGTTTTCAAAAACCAAAACGAAGAGATGGGGGACAGACACTCAGCAGCTGGTGACTTCCATGTCACTGGGGCCATGAGTCCATTCCAGCTCTTAGTCTGAACCTTAAAGGAGCTATCTAAAGTTGCTGAAGCTTTCTCCAGATTCAGCATCTCAGAGAGCTCCTTTGAAGTTGAGTAGAAAACCTAGGGTGGATTCGCCACTCCGTTGACATGGGAAGCGTCTAGCCTCTACCAGCTGAAACTTGCTTCTTAGCTGTGCTACTGCCAGCATGAGAGAATCCTGGAAGAACAGAACAAAATGCTCTCGTGCGCCTGAAAGAGCTGCTGCAACACAGTGGCCTTTTCCGCACTAGCCTGTTATAGCGCGATGATTCCACTTTCAACATCCTACAGAATCCTGGGGTTTGCCGTTTCGGGAGGGACCCTTAGGTGGAGGCCAGCTCCTTGCCACTGATGCTACCAAGAAAAGGATGTTTAACAGATGCGTGCTGTATCTTCTTACCAATGTTGTTTCTAAAAACTGATTTTAATCCAGTTGTGCTTTGATGTGGTGACTTGTTTGACTGTGTTGTAACACCAGCCACTCTGGTGTTTTTCTTAGAACCTTTCTAAAACTCTGATAGACAGCCTTGAGTTCCAGTTTTGAGTCCTTTGCAGGGAGATCGCCCTTGCAACCCTGCTCAGTTTCCTTGCAAGGAGGATTTTGGAGTGAAGAAGGAATAAAACCCTCTCCCACCAAAGCACACAGAGAGACGGGGAGGGGGGGAGGAAGAGGAGGCAGGGGCCTTCTGCTGTTGTCCTGCTATGTGAGACGCACTTGCTAGCCCCAAAGCAAAGTGTTGTGCAATTATACAACAACACAGGTGCAGGCACACGGCCGTAGAGCAATTCCAAAACAAGAATTCCTGCAACATCATGCAACGAAGACATTTCTCTCTCTTTAACCTCCTTGCCTGCATCTCCTCGGTCCCCAAATTCTGAAGGTCACTCTGGCATCAGGGAAATCCTTTTACTAATATGCGCAAGAAGAGAGAGAGAGAGAGAGAGAGAGAGAAAAGCAGGTGCCTATTTTGGCACTTAATTAATTAATTAATTAATTAATTCTTGTCCCACCTCCCTACAGAGAGGGGATCTAAACCAGCTGACAATGTAGGTGAAAACAAAAAAGCTGAAACTATACACAGTAGTAATTTTTTTCAAAGCATGAAACAACCAGTCCAATTAAAACGTTAACTCAAAACCATTAAAATGGTCTTCCAGCTTGGTGAGTCCTCCTTCCTTGAATTCTTAATACGCACTCTTTTTCCTTTTCACTCCCTCCTCAAGTTTCCCATGCACCCACATTGGCTTTTTCAAATGTTTCCCATTTTTCTTCTTCCATGGGATTGTTTGTGATTCTGCTGTTAGCAGTTCCTTCTTCATGAAATTCCACCCACGCTGGGTGTCTTTTTTCCTTTATCATCCCTAGCCATGGGATTCTGCCCAGTATTTCCCTAAGCTTTATATAATCAGCTTTCCTGAAAGCCTAGGCTTGTGTTTAACTTTACTTTTATTTGGCCTGTCCCACAATCATGAATTCTAGTATTACATGGTAACTCCCTGCTAACGTCCCAAATGTTTCAAATCCAGTGACCAGTTCCTCCCTATCGGTTAGGACCAAGTCCATGACTGCTAATTCCCTTGTTCCTTCCTCCACCTTTTGAAAGGGGAAATTATCTGCAAAACACATCAGGAATATTTTGGGGAGCCTTTGCTTATCAGATTTAGTCTCCCAGCAGATATCAGGACAATTGAAGTCCCCCATAATTACCAGTTCTTGCTGCTTGGAGATTTCAGAGATTTATCTCAGAAACTCTTCATTCACCACCTTATCTTGGTTTGGTGGCTTGTAACAAACTCGTACCAGAACGTGGTTTTCATTTCTTTCTCCGTTTATTTTTTACTCAAATGTTCTCTGCTCATCCAGTTTAATCCCTCATGTGGATTTCAGTACAAGTGAATTTGCCTTTGGCCTATGATCCAACTTTTCTTCCCCATCTATATTTTTGAACTGACTGTGTCCTTCAGTTTTTATATTCCAGTTCCGAAGATCTCAAATAAGTAAAAACTGACTTGACAACAAATAAGAGCAATAAATGCATGGTTTTGCAGCAAACTTTTGTGTTCCACCAGTACTTTGCTCCCTCCCTCTTAATTCCGAGGATCTGTGCTAGCAGCCCCTCTCCTAACCGGGCTCACAGGCTGAGTTGTCTGTTCGCGGTGTGTCCCGTGACACAGCGACAGCCAAGTGCCAGGCTGAGGCTCAGGCGTTTCACCTGCAGCTCCAACTAATCCCCAGGTGTCTCATCCTTCCTTGGCACTGTTCAGAGGTGGATTTAAAGAAGAACATGTCCACCCCACCAGTTTTCTCTTGCAAGGCAGTTGACAGGGTTTAAAAGCCCTTGAGAGGGCTGGTTTGGTGTCAGAAGCAACAGCTGGAGCTTTAGGAGAACATGGTATTCTTCTCCAAGACATTTCTTCTGCCTGCAGCACTGAAGAGCTTTGGGCGATTGTCCAACAGAGAACAAGCTGAATTTGTGTGCATGTAGCCCTTTTAAACTGCCAAAGTCCTGATTTTTAGCTACCTTGTGAGAATGGGAGAGCTAGGGGAGGGCATGTTTTGAAGATTGGTTAGACCCTTTGAATCAATTGTTGAGTCCACATGTAAATATATCCTGTCGATTCATGGCTCTATGATTCCACTTTAATTGCCATGGTCCCATCCTACAGAACCCTGGGGTTTTGCAGTCGAGGGAGGTGTATTTAGAATTATCAGACAGAAAGCTGTAGCACCTCACCAGAGTATAAACGCCAGGATTTTGCAAGATGTTGCCACAGCATTTAAAATGGAATCATGGTGCTGTAATTGCATGGTGTGAAAGGGCCCAGCAAACTGCATGCAAAGCGTTTGGCAAGCAATCTGCGTACAAAGTAAAATAGCTCACAAGAATGGCAGCTTAGCTTTGCTTTTCTAATGATGCCACCAGCCCCATAAGGAAGGAGCCACCAGCATTCACTGTGGCGTTTCTTTAATGAAGATATTGAGCAGCCTTGACGTGTTCAGAACCAAAACCACCAGCAACCCAAACCAGGATGTTCCCCGTCTGCAGCAAAGAGGGGCAGAACAGATGTTCGTTCTGCTATCCTTTTTTACCAGCACAGAGGGAGAGTGAAGGAGGTTGAGATGCAGAATGATGGAACCATTACACAAACGGTGCACTTGAATTTTTGCAATGAAAACCAAGAATGTAATTTGCAGTCTTTCTCTTTTTTCTATGTCCTTCGATCTTACCAAGCATTGTTGTCCTTTCTAATGAACCATGCCATTTCAGCTTACATCAAAAATAAACTGTTCTTATTGCCATCCAGACAGTTCAAAGCTTTGCAAACTGGGAAGTAGTTGGTTCTTTTCCTTCTATCAGACCAGTAAAACCTCCAAATAAATGAGCATTAGCATAATGTAGTGTAATGTAATGCAATTTCCATGGGAAACATTGCAAGCTTCTGTAATCTCAGCAAGTTTGGATTTCAGGTACAAGAAACAGGGAGTTTGGCCTTATGATCTACACAGCCTAAATCATTTGAGAGCTGGGTGGGAATCCAAAAGTGTGTTGGAAAAGCAGCTGTGGTCAAGGAATGGAAGGGAACCAAACTCTGCCAACCCAATCAGGACCACCAGCAGAGAAGGTGATGGCCACAGAAACCTCCAAGCTCCAGAAAATGCTTTCTCTGTTTCTTCTGTGGCAATGGGGAAAAATGTACAGATGCCCTTTAGAAGAGCTTGGGCTTCCTCATATTTAACCATTAGGATAATATGTCCCCTGGATGTCCCTAGAGGGTGGCAAAGATACATAAGCCCTTTGCCAGATTGGGCACTTTGGCCAAATGGCAGTGTTTTCCCTGGCTCTCCTGCCCCATTAAATATTGCCCACATAAATAAGCAAACTGCCAGGCAGTGTCTTTATTGGGCATTCTTCCAGGCTGGTGAGTTGTGAAACTTCATTTCAGTCTCCTAAAACCCACAAAAAAGAGTGGCGGGGGGGTAAGTAATTCAAGCCCTGTGCTTCCATAGCTTTCATGCCATTTGGAATAGTTTGCATTATTCAGAGCATAAAAATAAACAAACATTTGGCTTTAAAAAAATTGGATTTCTGAAAGGGAAGAAAGATACCAGCCTTTTAACTGTTTGCTGAGCGTTATTATATATGCTGACTCTTTTTCAACTCTGCCAGAGTTCACCACATTGGGTCCCAGCCCTGCTGATGTGATGGAAAAGATCAGACCTTTGGCCCACAAGCAAACAACACTGGTGGAGCAGCAGTAGCCTCTGCTAGTCTTATGGGAAACATTTTGGCTGAAATCCCACACCCTCCAAATGTCCCAAATTGGCAAGGACCTTCCCAGTTACTCCTCTGTCCTCCCATTTTTTCATCTGCTTTTAAAATGTCCCAGTTCCTCTCTTTTCCTCCCACTTTCCCTCTCCTCAGCTTACTTCAACTGCTGTAACCTGAGTTCAAAGTGCAAAAATAGTTTGCACCCAATGCAGCAGGGAGGAGAGAACAGGAGGGGGCAGAATCTGGGAAGGAATGTCTTCACCAAGTCTGATCCAGAGGACGTTAAACTAAATCATTGGGGAGTTGGAGATGACAGCTCAAACATCCACCCAAAAGCAAACTTGAAACACAAGGATGCGAGATGGTAAAATGCTAACAGATCACAATGAAAGAGCAGAACTACTCAGTACCTGCTTTGGTTGAGTTTTCTCCCCAAAAAAAGAACTGTGTGCTTCCGTGCAGCAGCAGAGACATTGGCAAGGGCTCTGGATCATGGATCATGATTGACAGGGAGTTAGGAAATCACCTAGCTAAATTAAACGAGTTCAAATCTGCTCTTACCATCCATAAGTCCTTCCTAACATTTAGGAATCTGCTTTCTTGACATCTGAATCCTTTGCTTCATGTACTCGTCTCTCAAGCAGCAGAAAAGTCCTCTCCATCTTCTAAGGGATGTCTCTTTGATATTTCAAGACAGCTGTCATGACACCTTTCATTCTTCTCTTTTACATGCTAAATAAAATCCTTGAGTCTAACAACTTACGTGAGGGTTGGTTTTGCAAGTTCCCATTGGTATAAAACCACCTGCTAATCCCAAATAAAGTAGACCTACTAAATCGGTGGGATTTATTTCTGTGTTGACTCACCATTCAGCAATTCATTTGATAGGTCTACCCTAGTTGGGACTAACCAGCGGGATTCTCTCTAGCTGAGACAAAAGATTGAATCCAGGCCAACCTAATTTCTTTAATTTAATATATCAGTGTTTCATTCTGACTAGCCAGTCCCTGTTTTCCAGAGGAGATAGCCCAGAGCTCAGGTACCTTTGACCTTTATGTATCACTGCATTTACTTCTTTTAAATCAAGAAAATACAAAACTTCTTCATCGACGGCATGTAGAAAGATGTTTTCCTAATTGAAATAGAGTTCCTTCTTCCTGTTGAATCCTGCCCGTCATCGTTCTGTTTTGCTAGGTGCACGAGAATTTTATGAAATTCAAGTAATACCACTGTCTTTCCTTGAAAACAAAGGACTGTCTTTTATCTGTTTTTCCCCCCTTTCTCCTTCCAAGGGTATATGCTGTAATTTTGTGATCCTCATTGTTCCAGCACAGAAACATTGCTAATGGCAAAACATCTCTTCCAAAATTTGGGGATTTTACAACGATTGGCAGCAGTTTGCACCTATAATTGTTCTTGGACCAAACTGCAGGTTCTTTGCTGCCAACCTTCTCCACCAAGGAAGGTAAACTGAAAAGGAATCATTGTGTTGATACCTCTACTCCTGGGGCAGGGGGTACCTATCATCTTATAATTCAGATGTTGCACTTAAAACGCTTGGGAGGGGGAGAGATCTCTTCCCCCCAACCTCAAGAAATTGGCCGCTGGAGCTTCCAAGGAAAACAGAAATCCTTTGCTCAAATCCAGAAAAACAATCGTTTCATTGAAATCTGCAAATAGCACCCACCCAATTAATTCTACACCAGTATCAGCAACAAGTTTTAGCAAGGGATTCGTGGTGCTACTTGCCTGAATGAGAAGCAGCAAAGTGTCATCGGTACAGCGAGAGACCTTATATTGCTTCTGGCTGGCAGGTGATGCCAGCCCTATGGCACGATGCCCTGTGGCAGGGGGGCAGAGAAAATGCAGCCCGGGGGCCATCAGTGGAGGGAGTCAGGGGCCACATTTCTGCTCCTGAGGACCTGCAGAGGCCATGTTGAGTGGGATTTGGGTCTAAGTGTTAGTGTGATGTAGTGTTGGACTCCAGAAGACCTGGGTTTGAATCCCTTCTCAGGCATGGAAACCCATTGGGTGATCTTGGGTAGGCCATGCTCTCTCAGCCTCGGAGGAATGCAGTGCTGGCAAACCTCCTCTTAAGAAATCTTGTCTGGAAAACCCTAGGTTTGGCTCAGCCTAGGTCAAAGTCGACCTGAAGGCACAGAAGGACAATCACTGCAAAGTGGCATCGTAGAGATACACTCGGAGTGGTGTAGCAGTTTGGGTGTTGAGCTGAGACTGTGGAGTGGAAACCCCCAGGTAACCTTGGGTGAGTCACACTCTCTCAGCCCCAGAGGAAGGCAATGGCAAACGTCCTTGGAAGAAATGTGGTCAAGAAAACCCTATAAAACAAGCGAGAATGCTTACTTGTAGATCCAGCAGCCAGGACTTCCACCAAATGAGGGCTGGAAGATCCTGGAGCTCCATTTACGGAAGGAAAAGGAGGAGACTCTTCACGAAATCTGCTGGGCCCAAGTCTCCACCAACCCCATATAAGATAAACCCAGGTCCCTTCTTGCTCTCGAAAGGAAACGAAAGCAATGTTGATTGTGTGACAGGTATCAGTCGCCACATTAATGCAGGTCTTCTTGTGAGATGCTTTACATGTTTTTTAATTGGGGAAGTTATTTGTGTATCAAAAGATAGCCTTTAATCAGCCGGACCCAGACTTATACATACCTAGGGAATGGATAAACTCATTAAAATTGGTGGGAATAAAGTATTTAAACTGCATCAGAAAGGATGAAGCATCCTTCGTTGGAGGTTTTTAAACAGAGTTGGATGGCTACCTGTCTGGGGTGCTTTAGCTTTTGACTTCTGCCTACCTGCAGGTTGGACTGGGCGGCCCCGAGGGCCTCGTCCAACTTTGTAATTTGATGATGTAACAAGTTAGTCGTAACTCACTTAAACCCCATTCACTTCAATGGTTCTTTATACTGGTGGCTTCTACGGCCATGCGGTGACGAATTCCCTCTGGGTTTTAGTCCGAGCTCTAAAGGAGTTCCCTACACGCTGGGCCTATTTGTTATAGGGTTCACAGCAACCGGGATGGCTCATTTACGGTTCAGACTAAAATCCAGAGTGAATTCACTGCCTCACTGACGCGGAAGCCACCAGCTGCTGATGTGTAAGTCAAAACACACCTGAGTGTTGGATGTGAGGCTTATTTTTCATATACACTTTTAGACTTCCACATCCTTGTTTCTACTAAATTCCAAATTAATATTAATCTATTTTATTGCAGAAAGAAAATGCTGCATATTTGTGTTTTGTTTTCTTTATAAACCGTCTTAATGTTTTAACTCAGTTTTGTTTAACAATTTATTTTTAAAAAAAAAAAATCCACTAACTAACAAACCAGTTTGTAGCAAGCACTCCAGTATGTGTTGACAGAGAGAGGTTGCAATTTTGATCTCAGTCCAAATTCTTATTTTGTCAAGTGGGTGATGACAGGGTTTTAGAACATAAGCAGATGCACGTGGAGAAGTTGCAGATTTTAATTGATACCAGCTGAAAGAATAATTGCGCTTTCCCTCAGCAACCCGTTAACTCGACTCTGCCGGCTATTCGGCAGAAACATTTCGCTGCTGCTGCTGCTGCTGCTGCCGGGAACGGGCATCCTTCCTTTGCTTCTGACGACTTTTGTTAATTGAGTGATGAGCAAAAGCAGCTGCCTGCCTTTGGCTGTGAGGACGATCCGGCCGGAGGATGGCTTCTCCGGCCTCCCGTAAAGCCAGGCTTTATCCATCTCCGCGGAACTTTTGTTTGGCTGGGCTGCACCTGATTGGCCTGATCATTGTTGTGCATGGATGAAAACTTTAGATCACTCCTCTGGTGAGGACATTTTCCTGTCCTGCTTCTTCCCACTTGGTCCATTGGGAAGATTTTCCTGCCCCCACTGCTCATTTTGAACATATTCCACCACTTTCACTGACCTCCAGTTCCTTGTAAATCGATCACCATCTTCACTTTTCCAACAGGGTTCATCCTCCATTCCCTCCTTTACTGGTCTTTCTTCCATTGTCCATTTCAATGCTCTCTTCTCCATCCTTAATTCCTATGGTGTTCCTCCATCCTCTATTCTATGATCTTTCCTCCTTCCTCCATTCCAACAATCTTTCTTCCATCATCCATCCAAAGATGGGACCAACCTGTCGCCCACATGTACCACCAGCTGGAAGACAAATAGCCAAACAGTGGAAATTGTCATTCAGGGTATGGCTGAACACATTTTTAAAAGAACAAAATCCACATATACACCAAGTCCTTCCTTGAACTGAATGTATAGCCCTAGTGCAAATAGGACCAAATTCAATTTCCAGCTAACGGAGTCTTTTGAAGAGTGTGTGACCCTAACAACAGCTCTTTCCCATGAATGTAATTACATCTTTATAGCCATTCGACACCACTTGAACTGTCATGACTTCATCCTATGGAATCTTGGGATTTGTAGTTTGGTGAGGGACTTGGAATTCCCTGTTAGAGAATTCCAAGGCACTCTCCTGAAGTTCCCAAGGTACCCCAAAAAGATGGACTGATAATTAATTCATGGTACCTGTGGAACTGTGATTTAGGAGAGAACTCTAGAACTGTGTCACCCGGAACTCTAAAAACCTCACCAAATTACAAATCCCAGCATTCTGTAGAATGGATCCATGACACAAAAGTGCTGTAACAGCGGATACACTCTCGGTTTGGTTGCGTTGTTGTTATGTTCCAAGAGATCCTCTAGCTACCTGCTTGGCTCAGATTTTGCAGGTGCAGGCTTCCTTTAGTGAGTCAGTCCCTCTGTCACACTGGTTTGGGATCAGATCTAGTTTTAGATTGCTCTGAATCGATCGACCTGGATCTACCTAGAAATTCAGAGGTGAGCAGCCCTCTATGACTTTTCTGACCTCCTGAGCTGCACAATTTAAAGTTCTTTTGCTATCCCTCAAAGCACACAACAGAATCGCACACCCTGCATATGAATCATACTCTCATTCATTTTCCTGTGCCCATGACGTGTTAAAAACTGTTTCTGCCGTCCCCGTTAGCAGCAGAGCGACCCAGATGTGGAGGACAGATAAACCCCGGAACGTAGAGGTCCTGTTCCCTGTGCATCCTTGCTTGAACTGATGGATCAGATAAGCAGCCCCAGAAGGTGTTGGGTTTATAATAAATGGATGCTGTCTTCCTCTCCTCAAAGAATGTGTTATAGGAAGCCATCAACCACAGAAAAGAGCTGCCCTTCTTTGATTTTGCTGCGGGTCTGTCCGCAGGAAATGTTGCACATTTGGGTCAGCCAGGATAAACAGCTACTGCTTCCACTTTTTGAGAGAGCGCACCCAAAGCCCAAACCCTCCCCACGAAAAAAAAGAGGTTTGAGATTTTATATAATGTTGCAGCAGAAGTTTGCAAGAAATGGCTCTTTACTTAAAATACACACAGAGAGAGAGCAGGTTGCGAACTTTGGAGCCCAACCACAGATCACTAATGCATCACAACGGGAAAGATATTTCCCAACCTTCAAAGAAGGAGAAGCAAGCTGACAAGCATTCGGGCTGCACATTCAACCGACAAAGAATTCTTCAGAAATATTCCTTCCAGCATCTGTCTGGCTGATTTCCAAGTGGGTCGGGCTGCTCTGGTTCAAAGGTCCACCTGCCCACACCAAAATGGCTTGCTTAAACAGGCAGGCCGGCCAAAACAAGGAAGCATCCATTTTATTTCTTTATTTCGCTTGTACACCACTTTTCTCCCAAAGCGGGAGCCGAGGCGGCTTCCAGAAAGAGTCGATTAAAAACCAGAACGAGGGAATTTTAAAACCAGTGAAAATCCACACATAAAACAATGTAAAAACTATTTAAAAGCCATGCAAAAATTTAAGAAGATAAATAAATAAAACATCATGGTAAAAGCTTCCCTGCTTAGACATTAAAAGCCTGCTTAAATAAATATGGCTTCGCCTGTCGGTGAAAAGCAAGCAAGAAGGGGGCCACCCTGGCCTCACGTGGAAGGGTGGTCCAGAGGGTGGGGGCACCCATGGAGGAAGCCCTCCGTCGTGCCCTCACCGAGCGCGCCTGGGATGGTGGCAAGGCCAAGAGAAAGGTGGCAAGGCCTTCCCTGCGGCTCTGAAGGCTCTGCTGGGTTCATATGAACTCCACCATTGCTGGATCAAAACACGGGAGGAAAAATAAGTCATTGGGTCAAAAGATCCCCCCTAAATTCTTGAGGGAGTGACGCCTGACACCGAATAACTGACGTGTGTACCATAGGTACCTATACGTACATGCCAGCTAAAGATTTAGTATCTCTCAGAGGGCCCCTTCTCTATGGGCCCTTCCGCACTACACTGTCATAGTGCTATTATTCCGCTTTCAACCTCCTATGAAATCCTGGGGTTTGCAGTTGAGGGAGGGGCATTTAGAATTCCCAGACAGAGAGTTCTTTGGCCTCAGGAAACTACCAATCCCAGAATTCCACAGGATGCAGAAAGTGGAATAATAGCACCGTCACAGTGTAGTGCAGAAATGGCCCTATGTCCCATAAGTTAGGGACATACATTGTGGGATGGCATGGAAGAAGGGCCTTGTCTGTGGTGGCACCCCCCGTCAAGGATACCCTCCCCTCGGAGGCCCACTTGGCACCAAGTCCAAACACGGCTTTTCATTGAAGTCTTTGTAGGCCAGCTGATTCCATACAAATCTGCTGAAGGCACGGTTGTCCACTGAGAAGGAAAGTCTATCCACTGCTCCTAAAGGGGTGAAGGCTAAATGAAATGGCCAGGATCAGCCCCTGATTAGTACCGTATACCAGGGATGGACAACGAGGAGTGAACGAGACAGCCCAGTTCCCTGCATGGGAACTTCTTGGAAGCATCCGTACGGTCACTACTGGAGAAAGGATGGAAAATCAGACGGGCCCTTGCTGTGACCCCCCTGGGCCTCTTCCTACTTTGTTCTATTCTAAAAACCTTCTTGGCTGCCTGGCATGAATCCAACCCTTCCACCCAACTTCCCTCTCCTCCAGCCATTGCCTTCACACTGTGACCCTCAGAGGAGGTGAGGGAAACATCTCCCAGCAGCCATCTTGCCACCTTCATCTCATCTCTGCAGAGATGGAAACTCTTCTGGTGTTCTAGTGACTTTATCCTTTTCTCTGTCTCTCTCTTCCTCTTTTTCTTTTCATGATAAATCTAGGTTTTATTTCTTTGTTTTAAGCGCAGCGGAACTATACTGCTATTTCTCCACCGAGGAGACCTCCACCTACACACACAAATTCCACAGATCACATCTGGGCAATTCAAACCATTTATCTGTGGCCAGTGAGGAATTTGCAAGTGGGAAGTTGCTTTACAGGCCCTGGGCCACAATCCAACACAACTTTAATGCAAAGGCAGCCCTTCGATATGTTTAAGTTGCACCAATTCTTGGGTTGGATTGTGACTGGGAAATTAAAAGCGTGGTGATCCAGGCCTGGAACGTGGCTAAGAGATTAAGTGGTGAATGAGGCAGGTGGCCCCTTGTGCAGAAGATCCCATCTTGGCCACGAACTTGGCCCTCTGTCTCGCTCAGCTGCAAAATCTGTTGTTGTTACGTGTCTGAAAGTTGACTCTGACTGTAGCAGGGTTTGGGCCAGATTTGTTCAGAGGACGTTTGCCGTTGCCTTCCTCTGAGGCTGAGAGTGTGTGACTTCCCCAAGGTCTTCCAATGGGTTTATAGGGCTGAATGGGAGTCTGAACCGTGACAGTGGAGCTGCATCATTTTAGCTATGCCAGGTGAGGCACCCCTCAAAAACCCACCTTTTCAACCAGGTTGCATCCCACCCAAAGGGCTTCCGACGTGCTGCAAACTCTAATGAGAAATGATGTTTCCATCACTCTCCCAGTAATGGGGCACATTGAAAACAGGCATTTGTAAATATATTGTATCTGTCATTATGCACTTTCAAGTAGACTCCAGTTGGCTGTCGTCATCACGTTCAAGTTGCCCAAATATTAATATTCTGTAAGGCCAAAAAAGAGGCATTTGGAGAGACCCACCCCCAGGGTCTTGCCCCAACTGCTTTTTCCAGCATCGACTGACAGCTCCTTGGAAATCCTTCAGCTGGGATGCTCCCTGGCAGAAAAGACAGCTTTGGGGGTCCTATCCAGTCCCAAAAGTTTTGAGATCTAAGTCTGGTTTAGGATCTTGTAACTAATGAACAGGATATCAACCTATCATCTTCATCATCATCCTGATTTCTATCCGACCTTTTCCGTAACACTCAGTTGGCTTAGACATTATTAAAACCTATACAGATTAAAAACATACAGAAACATGTGCAATCATATACATGTAAAAGTTGTATTTAAAACAATTAAAGAATCTATAGAGTCAAAGCCATGTAAAACCAAGAAGACAGCACACACTTAAAAGGCCATCATAATCAGTCCCTAAAAGCCTGTTAGAATAATAATACAAAATAGTCTTCAGCTCCCTATGGAAGAACAGCAAAGAGGTGGCCAATCTCACCTTTCCAGGAAGGGAGTTTGTGGAGTCTGGGAGACCCCACCAACAAAGGCTCCATCTCCAATATTCCCACCAGATGTATCTGTGAGGGTACAGGGACAGAGACCTCCCCAGCAGACCTCAAAGCCTAGGCTGGATTGTAAGGGAGAATACGGTTATTTACCTAATTTGGACCAAAGCCATGTAGGGTTTTATAGGTTGCAACCAGCACTTTGAATTGTGCCTGGGAACAGACTTGCAGCCAGTGGAGCTATTGCAAGAAGGGTACTTTGAATAACCACCGGGGAAGGGGGAACCAGGTACGATCCCCTTTAACTGCCCCTTTCTGTGCATTCCTCCCTGTAGATCCCTCACGTGCATGGGACATTATTTCCTGCAGATGAATGTGCCTCTCTAAGTATCAGCGTAGGAATTCCCACAAACCTGGACAAGGCCCCAGGATTCACTGAAAAACAACACTAACAATGACAATATCATAAAAGCTTGCACAGAGATTTATTCATTTTCCTCTTAGGATCCCATTACAGTTATAGTTATACGGATTTAAGTGGGCTGGCACATTATCCCTCTCTTTAGCGCACATGGGAGTGTTGTTAAGAAAATGAAGATTGTACGGAAAAATTCAGCTGCAGAGGAGTACGTGTGGTGATCCGTATCCATCTTCACAGCAAATAATGGTAATAAAACGAGTACATTGAAAACAAGGCAGGGGAAGGAAGGACTCGGAGGCCCCGGCTGAAGAAATGCTCAGAAATTCAAGGGAAAACCTATGTCCACCATCTTCTTAGCACCAGCCACCAAGCAGCTTGAGGCCCCCCCTGGAACTGCAAACCCCAGGATTCCATAGGATGTTGAAAGTGGAATCATAGTGCTATAACAGTCTAGTGCGGAAATGGCCAATGACTCTAATGCAAAGGGATCTTGCAGCACCTCTGAAACTAACAGAGAGAAAGAAGTTGGTGGCATAGGCTTTCATAGACTCCAGTCTACTTCATCAGATGCATGGAGTGAGCTGCCCAGGAACAAACCTTTATATGAGCAGCTACTGATCAGGAATGCCAGCCCTTTTGCTGATTATCCAGTTAACTATAGTGCATCGCCAATATCATACTCTGCATAGTACTCAGTGTAATAAGTAGCATCAATTCAGTACTTTAAGGCTCATTTAAATATAAATATATATATATTCATAACAATTATGTGCACAGACACAGCACTTCTGATAGGTATTTTAAGAATTTATACATGATGGCAACTCACATCTTTTTGGACCCAGATGTCTTCTTCCAAGTGCAGCCTCATAGTTAATAGCCTTCCAAAACAGTGTTCTCAAACTCCCCACCTTGGGTCCAGCTCACTTTTATTTTTAACAACTGGAGAAAACAGAAAACAGAAACCAAAAGCATTTGTTGTTTCATTTACAGCATTCTGTTTGTTAATCACACGAGACTTGTGCGTGTGGGAATTAAAAGTAAACAAGCATATAATCTAAAAAATCATTACTATAATTATGGTTTATGAGTGTGTGGTTATTTGCCATTAATGAAAGGGATGTTTAAATTTAAATATATAAAAAGTATAAATGGAACAGTCTATTTTTACCTTTTATTTATTTTATATTTCATTCAATATGTCTAAGCTGAAAGCCTTTCCCTGAGGCTACACTATGGCCATTTCCGCACTAGCCTGTTACAGTGCTATGATCCCACTTTCAACCTCCTATGGAATCCTGGGGTTTGCAGTTGAGGGAGGGGCCTCAAAGGAACTGGGGGCCTCAAAAGCCCCTCCTTCAACTGCAAATCCCAGGATTCCATAGGAGGTTGAAAGTGGGATCATAGCACTGTAACAGTCTAGTGCAGAAGTGACCAGGGAAAATTCATCAATATGACAATAATCCAAGTTTATGGTCCAGCTACAGAGACAGAAGAAGAGGAAATTGAAAGATTCTATGCTAGAGTCCTGGAAGAAATTGATCACACACCAAAACAGGGCTTTTTGTCAATGACAGGCAACAGCAATGCAAAACTAGGAAAGAGAGCAGAATCAAAGATCATTGGAAAACAGCGCTGTGTTTGAAACTTCCCTTCTGCAACTTTGCATTGAACACAAATACTGTTGAACTGCTTCCATAGTGGACCTTACTCAAGCATAAGACACTGAGAGGATTCCAGTGAGTAGCAGACAGAATACAGTGTTTCCTGCTCAAGACGAACAACTGAATCATTTTCAAGAAAGAGTGTGCTCCATCAGATCAGGGTGGTTGTTTTCTTTCTGGAGAAAAGAAATGGCCACCTTTTACCCATCTCCTCCACTAAGAAGCCTTAGACAATTCTATACTTAACTAAAACAAAGTGCATTTCTGTTATGAAGAGCGTTACACAGAGGATGTGGTGCTGGAGGTGAGAAGCAAAGCCAAGTAGCTCTCTGGAGCCGATTGACACAGCACAAAGTCCTGACCTTAGTAACCAAACAAATGTGCACACAAATAAACGAAAGAGACACTGCTTTTCCTGGAGGGATAATCACAATGTGCAAATTGACTTGGGCCAGCAGCCAGTTTGATGAGAATTGTGAAGTGCCTTTTCCATGCCAGCAGTCTGTCTTGGAGTCGGGAGACTTTTGACTTCTCTACCAGGAGAGGTTTTGGCTCCCTTTCCCAGTCGATGTTGCTGACTCCAGGTTCCGAGAAGGAACGCTGCAGAAGCCTCGACAGTCCCAAACATTTTGACACGGTGTGATTGATATGATAACCATCTTAGTTGCCGGAGTTGTTTCTCTCATGTCTTTTCGTCTTTGCCTTGCATATGTAGATTGGTCAAA
Source organism: Cyclura pinguis (assembly GCA_030412105.1). Classification (NCBI taxonomy): domain Eukaryota; kingdom Metazoa; phylum Chordata; class Lepidosauria; order Squamata; family Iguanidae; genus Cyclura; species Cyclura pinguis. The sequence goes on from CM059607.1 coordinate 2,034,891, forward strand.
TCCTGGAGCTGGAAGGGACTGCAAAGGCCATTCTCTTGACAGGCAAGAATACACAACTAGCATACTCATGAAAGATGGCCTTCAAACCTCTAAAGAAGGACACTTCCATAGAAAGAGAGATCACCGCTCTCCAAAGCAGTGCCTTCCAATGTCAAGCACCTCTTACAGTCAAGAAGTTCTTCCAAATGTTTCCGCAGAGTATCTTTTCTTCTAATATGAATCCATTGGTTCATGTTCTAGTCTCTAGCGCTTGCTCCATCTTGTACATGACATCCCCGCAGTTACTCGAGATGACCATTATATCACCTCTCAGTCTTCTCCAAGATAAATGCACCCAAATGTATCTATATTCTTCTAAAAATGAGGCACCCAGAACTGAATTCATACTCTGGACTAGCTTGCATCAGAGTTTGGTGGTTCCTGAATCAGCATAGCTCTTAATCTCCTCCAGTTTGTAGTCTGAGCTTTCAAGGAACTATCCAAGATGCTGGACATTTCTGGCATTCTGCATTTGGTAACTTCTCTAAAGTTCAGAATCATACCAGGGGTGGATTCACTGCACCAGTAGCATGGATGTCACCACAACTTGCTTGTGTGTTTTGGGGTTCTAAAGTCACTGTGTTTCAGCCAGAGATCAGACCTGAGGGACAGAAAATGCTACCCCTACAAAAAAAAAAACCCACACACTTTGGAAAAGCAGATGCGCCAGGAATGAAGGTTTGCAGAACTGGTTCTTACATGATCTCATTGCTGAGAGGCCCAACTGTGACCTTTCAAATGCTTTAATAAGCTGATGACTTTACAGTATATGCTGAGCAAAAATAAAACCACCCCGTCCACCAGAAGGTAAGCGGAACATTCAGGATTCCGTTTTTACACTGAAACCCTCAGCTGATTGGAGGAGTTCAAAAGTTCATCACAGGATCGTGTCTTTTGTTCCACATGCGAAGAGAATAACATTTCACATGAAAATAAGAATCCATTGATGGGTTTATCGATGTGTCTGCTGATGGATGTTCTCTCTGTTTTATTTTTATCATCTTGCAACAGAGTCCCAAGCACAGCGGACGCAATGCTGGGTGACCTCCGAATCATAATTAGGAGACCAAGAGCTCCCCACGGCCTTGCCGCCACATCTTAGCCCCTCGTTTTCATTCATCTATCCCCCCACCTTGTCCCCCTTTTTAAAAAAAAACCCAACTAACACAACACCTCCACAGTTGTCATAGAAAGTTGCTTTATAGCAAAGCAGGCACTTGAATGAATTAATGGGCTTGTTTCATGCACAGACCAGAATTACACGATCAATAAAACCTGTAACATATGTAGAACATACATTAAATAATATTATATTGTTTTAGAATTGTAGCCTTGGAGGAGACCCCCAAAGGCCATTGAGTCCAACCCCCTTCTGCCATGCAGGAAGACACAGTCAAAGCCCCCTCTTTGACAGATGGCCATCCAGCCTCTGTTTAAACACCTCCAAAGGAGGAGGAGGCTCCACCACTGGCCACTGAGGCAGCAGCGGATTCCACTGTGAGACCGCTTTTGCTGGCCGTGTTGGCTGGAGACTTCTGGGAGCAGAAAGTCCAAAACTTCTAGACAAGCAAAGACTGAGGCCATTTCCGCCCTAGCCTGTTATAGCGCGACGATTCCACTTTCAACATCCTCTGGAATCCTGGGGTTTGCAGTTTCGGGAGGGGCCGCCCAGCCCTCCCCGAAACTGCAAACCCCAGGATTCCAGAGGATGTTGAAAGTGGAATCGTCGCGCTATAACAGGCTAGGGCGGAAACGGCCTGAGAGCCACTACCCTAGGGCTCTCTATAACAGCAAACTCTAAGCCCTTCCCCAAGCTACCAATCCCAGGATTCTGTAGGATGAAGCTTTGCCAGTTAAAGTGCGGCCAAACTGCTGTGAACATGTAGTGTAGACACAATTGCAATCTATTACAAAGTGAGGATGTTCAGATGTTCCGCTCTCATTATCCTTGAAAACACTATGTGAAAGTCATGGCAAAAGGAACAAGAAAACTTTAGATGGCATTCTGTTAGTGAATCACAGTGTCCTATGCCCAGCTTGTGGCACGGTAACCCCACCTGTTTCATCATTGCAGAGGCTGAAATTCTGTCCCAGTGACACCAGAACCAAAGCCCCCACCCCAAACGCACCTTTGCAGTGTCATAGCTCCCCCACGAGTGGCCAGATTGAGAGGAGCAGCGGAGACACATCGAGCTGTTTCCCTTTAGCTGAACACACAGCAATAACGTCAAAGTCTACAACTTCTGGAGGACCCCTGGGTATACCAGTAAAGGAAAATACCTGGATGCACCTCTGTCGCAGTACCTTGGGATATCATCAAACACCGGTTGGATGGACATCCGCAGTTGTATATTCCTGCATGGCAGGAAGGCTCAGCTGGATGGCCCTTGTGATCCCTTCCAACTCCATGATTTTATGTTTTCCCACCTCTCCATTGACAGAGAAATGGTATTTCTGGGAAGAGTCTAAAAAGGTGGGTGGGGGGTGCATCCTCAAGCTACATGCCAAAGACAGGCCTCCCAGTGCAGGATCTTGGTCCTAGTTTTTGTTGCTGTTATGGAAAAGAGGAACACAAACCCTTTGTGACCAAGGGCATGTCCTGGTGACTGAAACGGGAGGCATTCCAGTAAAATCTGAGCAGGAGGGTGAATCATCTGATCTGATTTTCTGCCCCCGCCCTCAGGAGGGACATATGTTCTGGCTGCGGTGTTCTTTCTGGATCCCTTGTGTCCAGCGCAGAAACGGAACTGAAAAAGGCTGACTGTCGTGGTCGGATGTGGACGGTTCCTCACTACTGGGGCTGGAATGAAAAGAGTGAAAAATCTTTAGAAGGCTGTTTAAATTAGACTGAACAGCGTGTGCTTTTGGTTTGTCTTTCCCCGCTCCTTTCTTTTTGCATGTAGGTGCCGCTCAAGGTTTCTGCAACGTTCTCAGAAGGCTATTCAGAGCATTATGGCGGTCAGGACTGCAAGTAGAAACGGGACTGGCCGGTCTGTGTGCGAACAGAGGGAGCTGCCCAAGACCTGAGTCCAACCTGAAGTCCACTTGCACGAGAACGAGCCTTCCAGCTGGCCCGGTTTCAGTGCTGTGGTGAATCCATTCTTGCTTCAGCTCCCAATGTGAAAGCAGCCAGAACAGCTCCTTTGAAGTTCGGACTAAAACCCAGAGCATATATACTACCCAACTGGCTTGAGAGCCAGAAGTTTCTTACACACACACGCCAGGAGACCTTGGGGGAGTGACCCATGCCGTGTGTTCCAAAGGAAGGAGAGATAAACACCCCCTACCAGTACTTTCTTACTACAAATGGAGGAAGGGGGCCCTCCCACTGACTGGGGAAGATCAGGGAAGCCAGAGGCCGCCCAGGGCAGCTGATTGCACAAGCCGGAGGGACGGGGGGGGGGGTATGTAGGTGGGGATGATGGGATCTGTCGATGGCTCGGTGCGCTGGGAACATGGAAATGTTATTGTCATTTGTGACAAGAGAGTAAGCAGGCATCGTCGCACGTTTCGACTGTTGCCAAGTTGAATGGGAACACAGGAGGAGGACAGAAAGCCTGGGAAAGATGTTGCTTGGGTAAACCATAAAATGAGACATTAGCATATGTTAATTTTGAAACTGGAATGGTTTATACAGCACTACAAATCAAATATTCCTTTAGTCTTGGCAACGCCAAGGTGCGCTGTTGTTTCTTCGATGTTCCCGAATAAAGCTTTTGAAACCTCTTAGCTCAATTCCTTGAACGTGGAGCGATCCCACGCATCACACCTAGCGAGATAAAATTAGTTGACTGACAAGTTGAGCAAACCTGCACAGGGAGGGCTGCCTTATCGGCAAAGGTGTTGAATCAGGAAAGGAAAAGAAGGTCCGCTATTTATCCAGTAATTTTCTGCATTTGTCATTGATGCGCTTGTCCTCGCTTAACCCCAGTTTGAGCTGCTGCATCAAAAGAGGGCTTTCGGCCCAGGGACAGCCAACCGCGACCGCGGTTATCAGAACGTGCCCGGGACCGGGGCCCCCTTTGTCCACTCACTGGCTGCAGGGGGGGCGCCCAGTTTAGCCGTCGCTACACAAAGGGGGAAATGGCACAGCCCTCGCCCTCCCAGGCCTCCAGCAGGAATGTTGGGGGGCTTCCGTGCTCTGCCGGCACCTTGTACAGCTGTGGCACGGGGGGCAAGAAATTTTTGCCCCTGCCTACTGGTTACACTGGTCTGTCCACCTGCAGCCCTCAAAGCTCTGCTTGGGGGCCTTATTGGCTGGAATAAACTCTTGGGAAGCAGGTTGGGGACTCCAGCAGTTGGGAAAGGCAAACTGCTGCGCTTGCAGTCGTTCGGAGGGGTTTGGAGTACATCTTGGGTTTACCCCAAAACCCCACCAAAATAAACATTTTTAAGTTGGAGTCATCAGATAGCTTTGAGGACTTCAAAAGCACAGACCATCCACCCCCATACTTCTCCCCCATCAGTCTAACAGGATTGCAAATAGTTTTTTATATATATATATATATATATATATATATATATATATATATGTATGTATGTATATGTATATGTATATGTATATGTATATGTATATTAAAGCAACCTTGTTTTTTGTTTTTTTCCAAAAGCAGGGTTTTTTTTACTTAACCATTTAGAATAAAAATTAACATTTGGTAAGAATACAGATGGACAGAATGTTTTCAAACAGCTCCCATGTCATGTGTCCTATGTCAATTACTAAGCACCATACAATTAACACATTACAGTTCCATATCAATTACTGAGACTAATTTCTAGGACACCAAAATTGTCATTTGGCCTATTTTTCTATGCTTGATTGATATGCTCTGTTTCTCCTACTCTTTTGCAGTGCATTAACTTTTGCAACGTTCCTTTTTTTTTTAACATGATTATTATTGTAATTGGATAATAGGACTAAAGGCTTGGATTTCTCCAGGTTAACATGTCTCCCCAGAGCTTATTTTTAAAACTCATTTCCCTGAAGTAAGGATTTTACCAAGTGGAATGCTCAAAAAGGGAAGATGATTCAAACAGAGCACCAAAAAAAAAAAGAAAAGAAAAGAAAAGAAAAAAGGCCACTTGCTTTTTTGGGGAGCCCTGCTCCAACTGTGGGGAGAGATAAAATTAGACAAGGTACAGCAAGTAACAAAGGAGGAACAGGGAAGTCTTCTTCCCAGAAGTGATTAGCATTCTGTTTCCTATGTTGCGTCCGTCTGACCATCATTACTCAAACACATCTTGATTTACATTAGCCAAGATTCATCCCTGCAATCAAACTAGATAAGGCCAAGTTCCCTTTTGTTTATCTTTTTCCCATCAATCTGGTTGAAACTCAGGCTGTTCTCAAACGGAATTTGCACAAAACTCCTCTTTCCCTGCAAAATTGTGAAGCTAAGCACTTTACTCACAGAGCAAACTCAACAGAACAGTCAGGTTGACCTCAAAAATGCACAGCCCATCCCATCTTAACCGCTTTTACTAGTTTATGCACTACCACAACTGTGTTCAGACTTTTCCAATTATTAATATTTTGCAGAAATAGACAAAAGCCACTCTTAATGAAACACATGGTGGCTTGCCTGTCAGCGCTGGATGTATTCTGCTGACAGCGGCAGTAGCAGAACTGTGCATACAGCAATGTTCTGCATTGCAGGTGTGCATCACGCGCCGCAGCTTTGCATTGTGCATTCTAGTTGCACATTGCACATTGGGCCCTGCACAACGGCACCAGGTTTTTGACATGGGCTGCTCGATGATTCCATTCTGCAACCTCTGTTTAAAGACTTCCAAAGACGGTGGATTCATCAGGCCAAGGCAATCTATTCCACTGTGGAACAGCTCTTACCGTCAGAAGTTCTTCCTAATATTTAGGCAGCGCTCCTTCTTGAAAACTTAGGCCCAGACTAAAGATAACCTGGAAAGACTTGGCTCTTTCTTCCAGTACCTTTCCAAGCTCGTTTGGTGGGAATAGGGAAGACGGCCTTCTCTGTGGCCGCTCCCAAGGTTTGGAACTTGGCTCCCTAAGGAGGTGAGGAGGGCCCCGTCCTTGCTCTCTTTCCATCAGCCACGGAAAACATTTTTGTACCACCAGGCTTTGGAAACTGAATGGGATGCGCTTTTAATGCTGTGCAATGCTCTTGTTAAGGCTCATATACAGTCTTACAGCGACTTCTTATGTTCTTAATGCTCAGTGTTATTAACTTTGTCAATTGTTTTTAAAACAATTTTTTATATTGTTACTGAAGCTTTTGTAAAGTTTTTAACCGTATTGGTTTTAACGCGTTGTTAGCTGCCTTGAGTCTCATTATTGAGAGAGACAGGCGGAATATAAACGAACAGAATACTAATACTAATAATAACAATGTGTAACAGGCAAACGCACTTGCCTGTCTGAATGTTGTCTCTAAAAATACACTATGGCCATTTCCGCACTAGCGTGTTATAGTGCTATTATTCTGCTTGCAACCTCCTATGGAATCCTGGGGTTTGCAGTTTCGGGAGGGGCCATGCGGCCCCTCCCGAAACTGCAAACCCCAGGATTCCATAGGAGGTTGCAAGCAGAATAATAGCGCTATAACACTCTAGTGCGGAAATGGCCTGTTTCAGGTATCTGCTTCTAATTTTAAAACGTGTTCCTTTGCTATCAGAAATACTCCTACACAGAGGGGGAGGGAGGGAGGAAAAAGGAGAAAGAGGGAGAGACTTCTTGGGCTCTCTTTCCGTGTCCAATGTCCACATGCCAAACTCCACTCCCCCACACTGGAGAGCATCGCTGGGGATGTTTACCGAGGCATCCATCACAGCCGTGCCTCAGATTGCCTTCATCCACCTTGTGCCAAAAACGATGTGCAAATTCCAGTTGGAAAGCAACCGAGGAGGTCGTTCAGCGTTTGGCAGCCAGAACCTTGAACCAACAACAACCGAAGCTGAAATCCAATCCCTTCCTGACAGAGAGTAGGTCATAGACCACGAGTCGGCTCCCAAGCTGGGTTTGATTTTCACGACGTTTGCATTATAACAGAACAGACGATCCAGTTCAGAGCACAAACGCTGTTGGGGGGTGTGAGGCTTTTGCAAAAATCACTTTGCAGGCAGTTGCACGAGTGCGTAGCCCCCAGGATAGCTAATCGTTCCCTCAGTGGCATAACCCAGCCGTCTTGCATACTTTTGACTCGGCAGCTGGATTGCTGAGCAATGAATTGTTGGTGGTTCCCGTTGTCCAATCGTTTCTGCACCGATGGGATATACCCGTAGCGGTTTGAGTGTTGGACGTGGACTCTGAAAGACTAGGGTTCAAATCCCACTCAGACCTGGAAACCCTCTGGGGGCCCTTGGGCAAGTCACACACTCTCAGCCTCAGATGGAGACACTGGCAAAAACCTCCTCTGAAGATATTTAGCCAAGAAACTCCTAATAAGGTTTACATAAGTAGGAGTTAACCTGAAGGCACATAACAACAGCAAAGCTTATGTTGGACAATACATTTTACGCTAGCCGTTGCTTCTGAACAGTCTTCAAGAGAATCCCAGATAGACCACATTACGGTAGTCTATCCAGGAAGTAACGAAAGCAGGAACCTCTGTACCCAAATCCACCTTCGCTAGAAAGGGGTGCCACCGTCACAGCTGCTTTGGCAAGGTACCTCCTTGAGTATGGGAGCTCTCTGTCGTAGCCCCCTGCCATGCTCCTTTACTGTGGGGAGGGAGGTTTACACATACCCTCCCATCTATTACGCCCATGAGGCTTTTCTGCTGTGATTCAAAGCAACTTGTACTTGGAATATTCCAGCATTCTCTCCCCCCTCCCTGAAACTTATTCCAGGGCAAGTGCAGCTTAGACAGCATAGAGTTTCGTCTTCCTTTGCATGAAAAAGCCTTCTCCTTTCTCACCTGAAGTCTCACGACTTGCTCCTGTGTTATTTAAATGCATGGCTGTAAACACCTTTGGTATCCAGGTAACCAGATTGTGTAACCCAGGACATTTCCTAGGGTCATCAGCCTTATAAAGGACCCCACTTGTCAGACCTCTTCTTCCCCATTTTTGCTTCTACTTCCTCCTCTGTGACCACGCTTCGCATCTCCACCAAGAAGATGGCGAGGCAAGAATGAAGCTACAGTCTTACCTTATCTATCCATTTAGGATCTAGGCTCCCCGATGTGTATGTAGTTGTAAAATCCATTGCTAAACTTTTCTAAGTTTGTGACCTGAAACTGCCTGCCTTGTTTTGTTTTCTTAGTCAGTTTCCTTTCAAGGAAGCAGTACGGAGATTGGGGCATGCTTTTTCTGCTAAAAGAAGGCTGATTCCTAACAGTTTTAGCTTGCATAGAGTTTCCAAAAAGGACTAACACCATGGGAAACTCTAACTCCCAACAGGACTCTCATATCGAAGGGATATTTCAGCCAAAGAACTATGGCCATAGGAACTATGAAATATAAATGTCCTTTCAACCTAGAAAGCAAATTTACGTCCCACAATATAAAAAGGAAGGCCGCAACACAAGGAGGCAGACTCCAGCAAGGAAGTCACAGAAGATCTGAGTTTGCAAGATCCGGACAGGGCTATTCATAGCAGCATCTCTCAGTGGCCTCACTTTCGGACGGTCATCAGAAGTCAAAACTGGCTCAAGGATTCATTACAAGAAAAACTACTTGCCGGATTTGCTAATCAAAGCAGAGTGGTCTGTTTGTAAATGGAGGCTCGGAGGGGGTGGAGCCCCATCCGGTACTCTTTCAAAGAACTCCGGTGTGAAAACTTGGAACTTGGAAAGGGTATTACGGGGCGGGATTTCGATAAGAGCCATGCTCCGGCTTCGCGCTCAAAATGCTCAAAAGGGACTGTGACTCATGTTCATACAGTTTGCTCTCCCAAGGCACATGTGCACCACAATGCAAACCACAATGATGTAGAGAGATTCATTTTTTCTCCCTCTTTGTTTTTTGCTCTGTGGCTGGGCTGTGTAAACACCACCTGGGTCATGGTTTCACATATTCAAAAAGAAAAGTTGTGTTGCTTTCAGTGTGGCTGCGTTCTCATGCCACGGCCTGGCCTCTTGCACTGCATTTACAGGAGAAGCAAACAAGACCATCCTCCACTTATAGCCTTCTTTTTTTTTTCTTTCCTCCATTTCTTCTTTTTCGTTACTGCAGAAAATCCATGAAGGAGAAAAAGTTACCTTAATGCAGCGTACCTTCTGATGGCTAGCACGAGAAGCTGTCGTTGCATCTATATTTCCTAGAAGATCATCCCCTTGCAATTATTGTGCCATCTTTCCTGAGCATACAGCCGGGTCTTCCATATTTGCTAGGGTTAGGAGCACAGGACCACTGGAAAAGGGGGAAAATTGCAAAAGTCAAAATGTGCGTGTGTCTGTGTCTGTGGGAAGGGGGCTGAGGCATGGAAGGGAGAACGGACACCCAGGGTCCAAACCAGCTCAGAGGAAGGAGAGGGAAGCAAGGTGGATAGGCGTGGTAGCCCTATGCCTCCTCTCTCTCATGCCCATCTCCTATTTTGGGTGTGCGGGGGGGGGGTATCAGAAGAGGGCCTGGGGTGCTGATAAGTCAGACTGCGATCCCTCCTTAGCTGGCCACGCAGCCGCGGGTGGAGGAAGAGGAGGACCAGAGGCAGGTTTTCAAAGGGCATCCCGGTGTCTCCAATCAAGTCAAAGGTTCCCCCGGAAAAGGAGTACCTGAGGTTAGGGGGCTGGGGTTGGAGAAACCCCCAAATAATCAATTGTGGAAGTCAAACCCACAATTGTGGCAGGCTGACTGTAGTTCTTTACAACAGAAGCTCCTGTCCTGTGCTTGTTTTTAGGGATGTAAACCCCATGGATTTCAAGGGGACTTAATTCTGAGCAGAGGTGTACAGAATTTTAAACACTATCAACAATTGCCACAGGTACCTGAAATAGTAAAAGGGAAGGGAGGCCGATGGCTTCCGCGCCAGCGGACCACTGAATCCATTCCTGGCTTTATCTCTTTTAAATTTCAGTTAAAACAACAGGCCATTTCCACACTACACTCTTATAGTGCGATTATTCCACTTTCAACATCCTATGGAATCCTGGGGTTTGCCGTTTAGGGAGAGGCTGCCTGGCCCTTCCCTAAACTGCAAAAACCAGGATTCCATAGGATGTTGGAAGTGGAATAATCGCACTATAAGAGCGTAGTGCGGAAATGGCCTAAGAGTGGATTCACTGCTCCAACGATGTTGGAGATGCCAGCCGTCACTGGCTCATTCCTGTCCAGCATCTCAGGGCAGGACAATCTCTTCCATCATTCCCCTAGGTTCAGCACCTTGGGTGGCTTTTTAGAAATTTGTTTTTTGAAAAAGAACAGTTCTTAAAATCCACATTTTCACGCAACATATACTTTCAGTTTTGCACCCCATTCAATATTTTCACTCCTCTTTCTACCAGTTTTCCTGACAGCAGCATGGCAAATATTTTGCACTTTTCTCATACCTGAATAATCTCAGGGACAAAGTCATGGATTTCCACACCTCTGTTAAAAAAGGAGAAGTTGACAGTTTTCCAAAACAAAATTCCTGAACACAAAACTCCAGTGTGTTTCCTTCTAGTGTCTTTCAACAGTTTCTAATATCCTTCTCATCTTCATTTTCAAGCTGTTCTCTTTCTGAGAAATCACCCGCTTGTCTTAGAAAAGAAAGACAGTGCCGTGCGTAACTGGGCAGGCTTTCAAGTTATACCTTTTAGCTCAGTTGTCATGTCCATATTCTGCATGCAGAAGTTTCCACTTTCAATCCAGAGGAGCCTAATAACTTCCTCCTAGTGGGATGGTGAATTCGCTCTGGGTTTTAGTTCAAACTGTAGTGGAGCTATCTAAAGTGCTTTAGGCATGAGCCTTCATGAGCTCTAAGAGGAGACCCATAGACTATTGAGATTTACATATGGGTTGATTCTCCATTCAGTTTCAGGATTAGTGAGTTTTACATATGTTTTACAGCAGTTAAAGTGGTATCAATCTGCTCCAATTGTGCAGTGTAGAAACACCCTTTCTTTCTTGGAACTAATATGATTGAGGCCCCAAATGCCACCTTGGGTTCCAATCTGGGAGAAAGTCAGGGTATAAATCGAATCAATCAGTCAATCAACGTGATCCTGAGCAAGAGCAAAGCTCTGAACCTTATCGTGAATTTTGCTTCATGCCCTTCCAACTTCCCCCGTAGATCTCTGTGAACCCATCACCCTCATCCAGACTATTTCTGCTGGTTATACCCAGTCAAGAATTTCCCATATGAAGACATCTTCCCTAAGGGAATTTCCCATTTCACTCTGTCTGCTGTAGGCAGGCGCGCAGAGCCACGTAGGATTTGTTAAAGCAGAGTTTCACCCTTTGCCGGCCCAAGATTTATTTCGTTGTTTACTGCGGAAAGGCTACCACAACCCGACTCTGAACCCAACTATCTTCAGCACTCCTTCACTAGTTTTAAGTGGGTTTATTTATTTATTTGTTTGTTTGCTTTTGGACGGTTTAATCCCTCTTTAACTTTTGCATCCTGTGAAATTTTAACTAGTTTTTTAATGCTGAACTGGGAAAAAGGTGAAAAATAAGTAAATAAATAAGCAAGCAAGCAAGCCTACGATGGTAACCTCCTTTTTTTTGAAGGCCTGTTATGTCCACTCAACTCCTTCCTTTTTCTTACAACTTCTCTATCTAGCTGGTAGATTTTTTAGCAGCATCAGAATTGGGAGGATGGCAAGGGAAGGCTGGAGAAAGATGAACTTTTGGGGTTGGATTGAAGCAATAAACAATAGGATAAAGTCTGAACTGGGAACGGATAAGATTTTATTCTAGTGAGTCCTACTTTAGGGACGTACGTCTGCCTACAACAGTCAAGATAAACCACAGCTGCCGCGAGAATCCCTTTCTGAACAGACCTGAACAGCCAAATGGAGATAAAAGGGGAGACCAAATAAGCCTGCCGCACCACATATTAAAAAGGATGGATCTATAAATCTGGCCACCAAAAAAAAAGGAAAAAAAATGGAATTCCTAAGTGAAGGCTGGTGAAAAAAAATGGCATCCATACAATCGCTGGATGCCTTTTGGAAAAAGTCCTAAAACGCCCTCTGAAATGTTCAAAATGTTTTTTGTTTCCTTACGCCAAGATTGGCCTGACCTGGTTGTTTTCATTTCTCATGCGCATGCCGTTAGCTTTAGGTAAGAAATTTGCCGAAACATGTTGAACTGTTCTTTTTGGGAGTAGGAACCTGTCCCTGTTCCTTCCACGTTGTTTCTGTCTCTGGGACCAACCGATGCCCGGCAACCCATCTGCCTTGTTCTTTTGAGGCGTACCCGTCCTCTTGAGCGGTGGCGAAAACTGAGCCGCCCAAATTTGCCATTTCTCACAAAGGTGACACAGAGGGGAAAGGAAGCAGTCGAGGCGAGCAGTCCAGCAGACACGGAGGCAACAGTCTAAATTTCACATCAATTTTTGTTTTCCACGAAAAGGAGAACTAGCCGGGGTCGAACAGTTGTCGCAAGAATAGATACTGTCGGAAAAGGACCTTTTTTCTTTTTTTACCTCCGTCTAGTTCATTAGGCATCAGCAGGAAAAATTAGACATCTGTAGACCTGCTCACCCCTTCTGTCTGGCCAAGGGCTGGATATATTTAGGGGTCGCAAAGCTGTTCCTCACGAGGCCGAAACAGGAGGTGTCACGTGGTGGTTCGGCCTCCAAGCCAAAATAGCCCTTGCCTTGCCTCTCTCGTATCTTGCAGGCCTGCTTCTGAGCCCCCTCAAGGGGACAGCTAGTTTACGAGGGGGGTGAAAGGAATGCACTCTGCACACGCTCAGAGGCACTGTCTGAATAACAAGCGTCTTCCTCTTGGGCTCAGTGACTGGAAGACGCTTGTTATTCAGACAGTGCCTCTGAGCGTGTGCAGAGTGCATTCCTTTCCGCTGGACCTCTGCCAGTAGGCAAATGGGTTTTGGAGTCCTTGCGAGTATTATGGCCAAACATGCACAGCTGTCCAGTGAAGAGAAAAATTCCATCTGGATTAGTGACCTTCTCTGATCCTTTTCCTACTAAGCTTTGTAGTTTAAGCCTGGGAAGAGCGACGAAGGCTGAGAACGGAGCGGGAGAACGAATTTCCCTCTGCTACTCCCTGCTTGCACCCTTCTCTTAGCTAGGCAAGGAGGAGATGGGTCACACTTGCACACTGATTTCGCTTGTTGGTTTGTTTCTGCACTGTGCAACCCTTGGGACAGAATTCCACGAGAGGCAGGCCACGGCAGTTACAAACCATGTAGTGGTTTGGGCATCGGGCTAAGACTCCAGAGGCAAGGTCTCAAACCCCCACGTGGCCAAGGAAACCCACTGGGTGACTTTAGGCAAGTCACACTCTCTCCACCTCAGAGGACAGCAAAGGCAAACCAAGTCTGAACAAACGCTGCCAAGAAAACCCCATGATAGATTCACTTTAGGGTTGCCGTAAGTCAGGCACACAGCAATAAAGGCTATTGCTGTGTAATGTGAAAAGTCTGCAGTTATCCTATGTCCTCTCCCGGCAATCCTTTCTTGTAAATCGAGTCCCTTGGTCTGGGTCCTGGTCTCTGGAGGCGCAGAAACCGCGCTTCCTTGGGAGAGTTCTTCCGATGCTTAAAGAAGACGGCCACGATCACCTTTCAGCTTTTCCTCCTCCAGATGAATCCTTGTAGGGATTGGGGAGCAGCTGAAGGAGCCGAGTCTCTTTAGCCTGCTAGTGAAAATTAAAAAAATGACTGCTAATCAAAAACTCATGTTCTTCTCCACTTCTCCGCTGCCTGCATTATTGTGAAATCCAGGAATTTTTTTATTGAATCTTATACAAAGCTATCTCCCGGGCGTTCAGAGGCTTTTTATACCCTTTTATTGTTATCAGGACCAGACACAGGTAGGTCGACAGAGTTAAATCTTAGTACAGGTAGTTGTTTGAGGTAGCAAAAGTTTTGTGCTGCTGCAGTCAAAATCCACAAAGAAAAGGTTAAACTAAATGTTTATGACTCTGTTTCCTTTATTTGCTTATGTTTTTACTGTTCCCGTTTTATATTTTATAATTGATATAGTATATTATATGCTTATGTTTATGTTTCCATTCAAATTTACATATTTACATTTAAGCTTTATATTTTACTTTTCATGCAATGCTACTGGATAACGTATAATCTGCTTGCTTTTTTGGATACGGCCATTGGCCACAATAAACTACACTCATTCAGACTGCTAAGCAAAAATGGGGAGAAGAAAAATAATAACCCTGGCATTTCAGCCCCGTGAGTCCTTCCTCTTCTACACCAATGGTTGTGCGAGGTCATTTCTCTATGAAGAACCACTCAATTATCACACCCGGGAAAGACGTCTTGTGCTCTTGGATGCCATCCTTCCCTTCTGATCGGGCCTCTTCCAGCCCTCGTGGGGATTATTCAGGTGTTTATCCGCCTCATCAGTTCACATGAGCCTGGGAAGCAAAACAGTCATTCACCACAACTTACCTTTTGCATGAGAGCAATTACGATCCAGTTGAGGCGATATATCAGGATGTCCTGACAGCATAAATGGCGAGGAGTTTTTCAAACCTGGCTGAGCTTGCAGGAGTGTAGGAGGAAGAGTTTTTGGCAAGCCCGGAGCAGAGAAGAATGTCCTCTGTCCCTACCCCACCCTACACACAGACACACAAACACCCTCAGCACCCCTAAGCTTAGACCCTGCCATTGTCTTGACTCATTGGAAAAGAACAAGAAGATTAAGGAGATCTTTGCTGAAAGTCATCAGACCTGTCACGCTGAAGACCGAATAAATTGTTCGGCCTGTCATGCCACAGAGAGAAAGAGAATGATTTAGGTCTGAGGCTAGGAAGAATGTCCAAAATCTGAGAACGATTCCCTGCAGGGCTGGATCAGGACATGACGGTTTCTGAATCACTTTGGTGCATCTCCATCCTCCACGCGGAACCCATGACATCTATGCACACCCAGGAAAACACAGGAGGCGTATTGCAAGGAGCAAGAGTGCAGATATTACAAGAAAAGAGATTCCAGCTAAACATTGGGAAAACTTTTTTTTAACTGTAAGAACTGTCCGACGGTGAAAGGGAATATGGTAGACCCTCCAGATTCGGAGGTCTTCAGATAGAGGTCGGATGGGCACTTTTTTGCTTGTGCATACCTGCATGGCACTACATTAGACGGCCCTTGTGGACCCTTCCAGCTCTAAAATCCCACTATTCTGCGCAACCCAGTGAAACATCAGTCCCTTCCAGATGAAGAAAAAGTCCCGAAAGTTCCACGTTTTGCTCCTGCACAAACCAGTTTTATTTTGGAGATCCATCTGATGCTTTCTTCATCCTAAAGTATTTCCTAGGGGCTCCCGGCATCAACAAAGAATTTTCATTCCTATTTCTCACATCAGTTTAAATCAAACCAACAGTTTCTGAAATGAAATATATCTCTGCTTGGCTGTCTGTGTTACCCCAGGGCTAGCTGAGATGGCCCTCAACATAGGCCATTTCCGCACGGTACTCTTATAGTGCGATGATTCCACTTTCAACCTCCTACGGAATCCTGGGGTTTGCAGTTCTGGGAGGGGCCGGCCGGCACCTCCCGGAACTGCAAATCCCAGGATTCCGTAGGAGGTTGAAAGTGGAATCATCGCTCTTTAAGAGTGCCGTGCGGAAATGTTCATAGCTAAAGCTTCCAGGACTCAGACTCGGTAGAGACCGAGCAAGAGAAAGAGAAATGCTTGCACCAAAGCAGGATTATCCCCATGTTTAACTAGTATGGTATTGTTCAAGCACTTTGGCACTTTGATGATAACAAGTGGAAATTGGTAAAAATGAATTTCAGAATTGTTGCATGAGTTGAAAGTGACGTGTTATCCTGTGTTCCCACCAGAAGCACCAGATGCACCTGTGAAGATGGTGGGACACAGAGAAGGACATTTCCAAATTCTAGGGGCAAAAAAACAGCCTCTGCAGATATTTGCTATCAACTCGGATGGAGTCAAGAGATATCCTAATTTTAGTGGGCATGGTTTTTTACATGATAGATGACTTGTGGTAGATGGAAAGAAGAACTATGGTTAAATTAACAGTTTCCGGAAAGTGACCTACCTTACATTTTTAAAATGTTCAACATATGAACAATAAATAAATATCAGATACCCCTATTAACACATATATAACCACATCGTGAAACAAATGTGCGTGTTAACATTTATATTTCATGTTTTTTAACTATGTTTACCGTAAGCCACTTTGGAAAAAAAGCAGGGTATAAATAAATATGATGATAGCAATAATAATAATAGATTCTTGACTTAAAAAGTTAGTTCAAAAGTAACTTTTGCAAGCTGTGGGGTGTTTGCGTTCTCCAAAATGATGACAGTCTCCGTGCTCTATACTTCACCCAATGATTTTTTTTTTTTTTTAAAAAAAGATATTTCAAAAGATTGTGGGGGAAAACATCTGGATTACTTTATAGTTGAAGCTTACAAACCTGCTAAGATTTCAGGAAAGCAGAGAGAGCACAAACTGTCTTTTGAGAATCTGCACTGGGAAACGTCTGCTCAGAAACATCTCACTTGCCATTTTGTGATTTTGATGTACTGCACAGGTGTAATTTAACAGGCACGCCTTTCTATTGCTCTGTCCTTTGAAGTTGCAATAGGAGGTGATAAATAATCCAGCCGGTCGCACTGGACGCAAGCCGAAACGATTCCAGCCCTCGACACGAGACGGTGCAAAGGCTGGAAGCGTGGCTCCCTCTCTTGGTGCAAAGCAGAAAAAGCGGAATTTGTTCAGCAAAGAGGTTCCGTGGACTCTCACAGACCTCGATGGATCAGATTCCCACAGGGTAATTTCGGAGCTGATTTCTATTGATTAGCCTCAATTGAATAGGCCCACTGAACAAACACGATCTGCCTACATGTTGATTTACCATTTAGCAATCGGTTGAATGCATCTACTCTGATTGGGACTAACTAGTTAGGATTCAATCCTCTGACCATTTCCGCACGGCACTCTTCTAGCGCGATGATTCCACTTTCAACCTCCTATGGAATCCTGGGGTTTGCAGTTCCGGGAGGGGCCGGCCGGCCCCTCCCGGAACTGCAAACCCCAGGATTCCATAGGAGGTTGAAAGTGGAATCATCGCGCTAGAAGAGTGCCGTGCGGAAATGTTCTCTGTCTTCCACAGGCAGCCTGAATTAGCACAAGGCTCAAAGAGGGAAATTCCACGACAGACTTCACCACACCGAATCTCTAAATAAACAAATAATTCAGCCTCTTCCACCATCTCATGATTCCACCACCTCATCGTGCTTCACCTGCAAACCAGCAATTAAATGAAAAGCCAAAGCCTTTAAGCTAAACATATACTGTTGCCACCACTGAGCTCAAATACTTATCCCCAGATAATTTGTGGTCGTGAGCACCTTGGCTTCTAATGACACCCCGGAAGCTTCATAAATTTGGGCTTCTGTGTGCACACTTCCTGAGACGCTAAGAAAATAACTGTTGCAGGGTCCTCAGTCCTGGAGGCCTGTCTTTATCACCATTTGCTTCTCTTTGGATGTGCACAAAGGACTGAGTGGATGGTGTCTCTTGGTTCACTTTTGCTGCAGCCATTTCCGCACTAGACTGTTATAGCGCTGTCATGTAGTGTTTTGGGTATCGGACTAGGACTTTGGGAGACATACGAACGTATGTATGAACGTTGAATCGCTTCTCCGCTTCTCAGACCGAGCTCCCATTTGGAGCCGGCAGGGTACAAAGTTCTGCCAGCATATTTACATGGAAGTCTGGGCACTGGAAAGGGAGGATGAAGGTGAGCCAGCCGGGCCTTGGTTCAAGGGAATGTTCCCTGTGCGTGCCGCACAGCCAAGTGGTGACCCATTTGCATCAGGGAGGCAGGATTGTGCTCAGGTGTCCTTCAGGAACTGCTGCAGCACCCAGGAAAAAATGCTGGAAAAAGGAGTTTTGCTAGTGCATTTGGAGATGATGCTAAAGTTGGGCCTCCAAAGAGTTCTGGACTCACGTAACAAGGTTTCACTTCATCCTGACTTTTTACCTGATTAGAGGGCATGAGACATCCAAAAAACGGCTGAGAAAGATACTCCCCGTGGTCTTTGGTTTGCACACTCACAGCAGAAGCTGAAACTGCAGAGGTTTGCATTAGATAATCTCAAGGCACAAACAGAACTAAATTAAAGGTATAGATTTTTATGGTGCAGCCTGGGAATATGGATGCTGTAAAAATTCAGCAGGAGTGGAGACAGACCTTTCCCCTCCAAAGCATTAAAATGTTGGCTTCTTAGATTATTAGTTCTGACAACAGGAATTATATCATTAACAAGAGTCCTGGGAGAGGAGGTGCGCTCAATGTTTCACGATTTCTGCAATGAAAACAGTGCCCTTCTACTCGGAAGAAAATTGTCTTGGAGAGGTAGGCCATTTCTGCGCTAGACTGTTATAGCGCTATGATTCCACTTTCAAGATCCTATGGAACCCTGGGGTTTGCAGTTTTGGGAGGGGCCTCAAAGAGTCAAAGGCCTCAAAGGCCCTTCCCTAAACTGCAAACCCCAGGATTCCATAGGATGTTGAAAGTGGAATAATAGCGCTACAACAGGCTAGTGCGGAAATGGCCCTAGTCCAAAACTCAAACCACTGCACGCTGCCAAAACTCCCTCCACCTTTCTTTCTTTCTCTCTCTAGATACACACACACACACACTACATGGGGAGGGGGAGTTATACTCCTCTCAGCCAGCCCCCTAATCTTTATCCGATACAAGCTTTAGGAAGCTGCAGGCTTGCAGCATTCAAAACAAACCGCCCAGCATATGACATTATCGTCACGGATGTCCCATGTCACATTTGTCCCCTAGTAAGCCACAAAGCAGAAGCCATTTCTTCTGGGAAAGGTACTTCAATTTCTGCTCCACTATAGCTGCTGCAAGTTGTTTGCTTGGCGGTTTCCCTCCGCCGGCCAGCTGAAGGGAGGAGAGCGTGGCTCGCGGACCACATGCAAAGCGAGGGTGGGCCACGGCAGTAGATCTCAGGGCCGGGACGTCCGAGGACCACCCGGACTGTAGAAAGCGACCCCCAGAATCCCAAAAGTGTTTGGAAGTCCACTTCTGGTTTTGAATTCTCTTGGGTTTAAATGTTGCTCAGTGCTGCCGCTCCAGAACTTATGCAAAAGATTTGTTACTGCTCCAGGAGATTTCTAGGAAAGGGAAACCACCCTTCCTTGGTAGAGTTGGTGGAGTTTGGAGCAGCTTGAGGGCCATAAAACAAGCTTCGGGTCACCTGCAGGGACCCCAAGATTGCTGCTGTTTAGTGCAAAACAAAAAAGATGAGAGATGTCGGATACCGTTCTTGCACTCTAGAGTTTTGGGAAGACTTAATTTTCTTACCTTTTGTTCTGTTTCTTTTTCCTTTGCAGAGATGAATCAGCAGAAACAGACTTTCTCACATGGGAAGTGGTGGACAGAAGCTTCCCCTTTTCCATCTTGTCGCTTTTAGAAACTCATGTCTTGTGATTTCTCTTTGGGTATAAACAAAGCAGCATCACCCGCTAAACGTACCTGAGATGGAGTGCCTCTGACTGTCAGTCCCAGAATTCCAGTTGACATGAAAATATCACGGTCACAAATGATGAAAATTCAGTACCATTTAAAAGGTCATGAAAATTCCAGCTGGGAAAAGAGATGCCATCTAAACTTGAGGAAGAACGTTCTGACGGTACAAGCGGTTCAACAACAGAGTACAGAGTGTGGTGGAGTCTCCTTTTTGGAGGTTTTTTTATTATTGTTATTAAGGAAAAAAACAAACCAGATATATAAAACAACAAAAAATACATTCATACAAACATCAACAAACATCCTAACTTGCACATAACTAAAACAAAAGCTAACAAAACATAACTAAAAAATGTTTCCTGCTCTTGTTGCAAACAGTTCATCTTGTTTAAGCCTTTACGCCTAACTGTTGAATCATTCATTGGATCCCATAGTTATTAATTGTTATTAGTCATTTATCATTTTAGTTACTTACTTAATTAATCAAATGCATAAATCATTGTTTACTTATTCTGGATTAGTGTATACTAATGATCACTCATCAAAAGATAATAAACATCTATATTTCAAAAATGACATTTTAAAACAACAAACAAAATACATCTTCTAAATCTAGTTTACACTTCTCATGTAATAACATAAATTTTAAGTTTTGAAAGCTCTTATCATCAGATCACCTTCATTCTTTTTTTTTTAAAAAAAAATCAACCGCTTCCATTCTTCTTTGGAGGTTTTTAAAGAGACGCTGGATGGAATGTTTTGGTGGTGTCTTCCTGCGTGGAAGAAGGGGGTTGGACTGGACTGCCCTTCGGGTCTCTTCCATTTCTATGATTCTATGGCCATTTCTGCACTACAGTGACCTGTTCCGCACTGGACTGCTATAGCGCTATTATTCCACTTGCAACATCCTATGGAATCCTGGGGTTTGCAGTTTCGGGAGGGGCCGGCCGGCCCCTCCCGAAACTGCAAACCCCAGGATTCCATAGGATGTTGCAAGTGGAATAATAGCGCTATAGCAGTCTAGTGCAGAAATGGCCACTGTTACAGTGCTATTATTCCGCTTTCAACCTTCTGTGGAATTCTGGGGTTTTTAAGTTTACTGAGGCCAAAAAGCTCTCTGCCTGAGAGTTCTGAAGATGCCTCCCTAAACGGTAAACTCCAGAATTCCATATGATGTTGAAAGTGGAATAATAGCACCATAACTGTGTAGTGCAGAAATGGCCTATGATTCTATGAATAGTTTCCACAGAACGAGACAACTGAATAGTCTTCTTTGATGGATGGATACGTGTGTGTTTAACAACCTGGAAAAGACTTTTGGCTGATCCTATCTGTACCGTCGTTTAGATTACTATTCTTTTTTCTCCTTTTCCTTCTTCTTTGTAAAAGATTCTCGACGTGAGGCTGTGCCAACTGGCAACCGGCACGCACACTGGACAGCGTTCTGCAGATCACCGGAGAAATGTTTGTGCAGCGTGCTGAACACGTTCTGTGGGGCCTCTTGGCTTTGCAAATGCTGACTCCCACGGACTCCTCTTTGCAGCCTTTGCAAAAGAAACCCACCAAAGTAAGAGGAAGAAAAGGCACAGCACCTCTAGCACAAAGAAAAGACAGTGTGGATAAGGAGAGCGCTTTTGGCCATTCCATTAAGTGTGCAATGCAGGAGAGAGAGAGAAAGCAGGCTGCCACTGCTTCTGGGAACGCCGGTGCTTATATGCATTGCGCTCTCCTTTTCTTGCAGGGACTTAAGTTGGGTTCCCCACTTCTGCTCAGTGCACTTCAAGAAAGCCAGGAGGTTCAAATCTCTTTCCCAGGAGGCAATCAGCTCCAAAAAACTGGTTTTCATCTGCTGACATGACGTTGTCAACGTTTTTGGTTCATAGGGCTTTGGGCTCCTTGAACCTCCAACAGCTGTTTCATCCAACAGACTGAGATCATTCTACTCAAGAAAAGATGCTTGTTATGGGCCAAACTTTGGCAGTGACAGGAGATTGCAGGGCAGGGGTAACACTGGCTGGAATTCACTACCGCTGTTGGAGATGCCTGAACTAGAGTTATGTATCAGTAACTGATTTGTATTCACGGTTGCTACTTATTCACGAACGTGACGCTATTTCCAGAATTAATAGAAGTCCTCCAATCCCACTTTACCAGCCACCAGCCGCTGTGAGCAACGGCGATCTGTTCTCCTATTGATTGGGGCACCGCATACTGTCTTTTGGAATGTGGCTTATTTCCAGTATGCCAATTGCCGGTTATAATTTTAAATAAGTAACTTGTTATACCGTTTATTACTTTTCTCTTCCTTTCCATTGCCCTGAAAGAGAAAAAGAAATAAGAGAATGGAGGGAAAGGGGGAGGGAATCTACTACAGTGCCTTTAAAATACATCAGCATGCTGCCTTAAAAGTAATTTTAATAGAAAAACGTCACTCATTACACACCAAACTACAGCTCCCCAAAGCTTTTTCAGATCCTCAAAGTCCCCCAGCACCTATATAAAAAAAAATATTAGCATTGACATGAATGTTCTTTGTGGGGCTGGTTTTTAAACATAGAATCATAGGATTATAGAGTTGGAAGAGACCCCAGGGGCCATCCAGTCCAACCCCCTGCTATGCAGGAACACCCATCAAAGCGTTCCCAACAGGCGGCCACCCAGCCTCTGCTTAAAAACCTCCAAAGAAGGAAGAGCCTCCACGACACTCCACGGAGGCAGCCGCATATTCCACGGCCGGACAGCCCTGACTGTCAGAAAGTTCTTCCTGAGGTTCAGGTGGAATCTCCTTTCCTGCAGCTTGAAGCCATTGCTCCTTGTCCTGGTCTCTGGAGCAGCAGAGAACAAGCCTGCTCCCTCCTCAACATGACTTCCCTTCAAATATTTAAACATGGCTCTCATGTCCCCTCTTAACCTTCTTTTCTGCAGACGAAACATAACCAGCTCCCTAAGGCGTTCTTCATAGGGCGTGGCCTTTAAAGAGCCTTAAAAAGAAAAAAGGAAGTAAACAAAACATTGACCTCCAGTTTATTTTCTGTTTAGAATAAAAGGGCCTCTCTCAGTCTCAAGACAGTCCCAAAACAATGTTTTCAGTTCAAAGACATTGCTTTAAAAGTTAAAAAACAAGTTCCTCGTGGCTTCTGCAGGAATGCTGCAAGGCATTTCGCCCTCCAAAGTCCCATGGGGGGGGGGATCAACATACACATGCACATGTGCATGTGCACACACACACACACACACACACACACACACCAGCCCCATGCAGTTGCCCACCAGTGAACTTGCTTCCTACTTTGTTAGGTTAATTACACAAATTTATTTTACTAGGTCCTTGTTACCACAGGCAAAACTTACCACGGGTAATTGCATTACTTTGAACATGGTAGTATCACACTGACAGAGAACACTGGCATCTTTTCACACAGCTCTCCCAAAACTGCAAAGAAATGCATTTGTTTTAGGTTTGTACTGGGACTGAGGGTGGCTTTAGAGGCTGAAATCCCAGGCCTTCCCCTTTGGCAAGAGAGGCGGACAACTCAGCGGCCTCGCTCAGCTCCCACACGTGGCTCCCTCGAGACAGAGGAACCCAAGAGAAACAGTAGTCAGCAGGTCTACGCAGTGGTCAGGATCTCGGGCTGATTTTGAGTTCTTATTTTTAGCCCCCCACTCTCTCCACCCGCCCTCCTTTGTGCTGGCTGTAGAATCACAAGGTGGCTGGGTGCGCAGCCAGAGCTTGTGACCTTGCATAACACCAGATATGTAACGCCTGGTCAGAAAGGAAGGAGCCTGGGATGTTATCTTAGCATCATGGAATCACAGAGCTGGAAGACACCCCAAGGGACATCCAGTCCAATCCCATTCGGCCATGCAGGAAGACACTACGAAAGCATTCCCGACAGATGGCCATCCGGCCTCTGTTTAAAAGCCTCCAAAGAAGGAGGAGACTCCTCCACACTCCCAGGCAGCATATTCCGCTGTCAGACTGCTCTTACCATGAAGAAGTTCTTCTTTTCCTGAAGTTTGAAACTATTGTGCCATGTCCTAGTCTCCGGAGCAGCAGAAAACAGGCTTGCTCCATCTTCCATATGACATCCCTTCAAATATTTAAACACAGCTATCATTTTTCCCCTTAACCTTCTCTACTCCAGGCTAAATATAAGCTACTCCTTATAGGGCTTCATGGTTTCCAGGGCTTCTACCCTTTTGGACATGTTCCAGCTTCTCCTTCGGTGCTTCCAGGAAAGGAAGGAAGGAAGGAAGGAAGGAAGGAAGGAAGGAAGGAAGGAAGGAAGGAAGGAAGGAAGGAAGGAAAGTAAGTTAGTTAGTTATATCCAATTGGCACAAATATTGGCTGGAGGATTTTGGGAGTTGTAGCCCCCCAAAAGTATCTAATCTAAGCTCTTGCTGACACCACAAGCTTGGGCTGGTAAAAAAAAAATGCATGGGGGCCAGGGACAATTTTTCCTCTAGACCCTCACCCCCAGCAAGCCTAAATACCTTTGTTTTCCTCAGCAGTCCCTCTCAAAACGGCAAAAGGGATTCATGTCACATTCTGGGGTGCTTATGGGGGTATTTTTGCATGTTTTCATGCATGTGAGAGCAAACAGTTCCTGAATGTTCCTGAATTAAACGAGAGAAGCCGAGAGGATTTGTGGAACTGGTGTCACAGAAGGAGAGTCCGGGGCCCATCCACATTTTGGAAACCTCCGCCATAAGCAGTTGTTTGCATCGACTACTGGGTTGGGCACACTCAGGAACCCTGAACACACTAAATGCAGACTCTTCACGGATGGAATATCAAATCTATGGGGTTTTATGTTTGCTTCCATGGTTCAGGACACTCAGCATGCTACAGCTGTAATCTAAAGATCTTTGAGGGATTAGCAATATCTTATAGAAAATGCACCTGACAGATAAAACAATCCTTTTCCTTCGGGCACTTTGTGTCATGAGGTGTTCCCCGCCCCCATCTCAATAAATAAATTTAATTCTGGGAATCCATAGCTTAATCGATTGCATCAGCTGCTCCAAACTACTGATAACATCTTCTGGGTATGTGTCATTCCATTATTATATTGGCATCTGGGATGCAAGTACACGTAAAAAACAATAAGGAGATAGAGGGATTACAGGGTGTGGGAGAGATCTTATCCCACAGGGGTTTGGGGTGGACACCTTTTCTTAGGAGTGGCAGAGGCAGAAGGAAGAAGGCAGGCTGAGGTGAAACCTTCGGAATGGCATCACCCCATTCCTTCCCGGCGTTCAGCGTATGCCCGGGCACGAGAAGATCGCTCGGGCCTAAGTCCTGCTTAAATCAAGATGACAAGCAACTGGCACAATCAGCAAACCTGACTTCAAAAATACTGGCGTGCCAAACGACCGAGAGGGAGCGGGTTTAGGGACACCCTCCCTGCTCCATAAACCTTTCACACCAAATCCGTTGCTAAGTGCCTGCAAGGCAACTTCCACTTACGGCAACCCTACAAATTAGCAGTGATGTAGACTCGAGTTGATAGACTCGGACTCAAGGCAGACTGAAGTCACTCCAGTGACTCGACTCGGACTTGCCTCGGCAAAAATTACACACTGGCGCGACTCAACTGGAGACTTGCATATTTTTAGTAACTGACTTGCTGGCCTTGGTTCAGTCACATCACACATTCATTAAGAAACCTTACAATTTACTAGTTACGTGACTACTTGCCTTAAGCCCACAGTGTGGACGTATTTCTCAGAGGGAACAGCAAATAGGTCAGGCACTGGGCTTGAGGTCGTCTTGCGGTCTGCTCAGCAGTCTGTCCCCTCTGTACATAGGGAGAGCTTTCTGAAACTTGTCCTAAGAGCAGAAGGCAAGACTTCTGCCCAGGTTGCAGGGCTCATATCTCAGAGGGGAACAGAAAACGTGTCAGGCTGCGGGCTTGAGGAGGAAGGATCCTTCCTTCCAAAGCTCTTGAAGCTTCAGTAACGGGGAGTAAGAAAGATCCTATTCCCCACTTCTTTAAAAGCCTCCACCTTCCAAATTCGGAAGAAGGATTCTATTCCCCGCTTCCAAAGCTGCAGATGGCAAAATCACAAAACTAGAGGGTCACCTCTATTTAAATTGTTAAAACTGACTTTATTGGACTCTGTCCAGAAATTCCAGAATACAGGTTGGGCTATATAGTTGGCTCCCAGGCTTGAAACTCGACTCGAGATGTGACTTGAAAGTGTCTTGCAAGAACTTGAGACTCGACTTGAGACTTGAAGGTAGAGACTTGAGACTTGGAGTAAAAGACTTAAATACATCACTGCAACTTGGAGACCTTCAAGTCACCCTATCTTCAGGGGCCCCCCTGCTCAACGCTTCCAGACTCAGGGCTGTGCTTTACTTGATTGAGTCTATTCACCTGTAATGCAGTCTTCCTCTTTTCCTCCTGCCTTCTACCCTACCAAGCAGTATTGTCTACTCTAGGGAGTCATGTCTTCTCATGATACGGCCAAAGTACAACAGCCTCAGTTCAGTCATCTTGGCTTCCAGGAAGAGTTCAGGCTTGCTTTGCTCCAGGACCCATTCATTTGTCTTTTTAGTAGTCCAGGGCATCCACAGATTTCTCCTCCAGCACCACATCTCAAATGAGTTAATTTTCTGCCCATCACCTTTCTTCACTGTCCAGCTTTCACAGCCGTACACAGAAACTGGAACTATAATGGCATGGGCAATCCGAACTTTAGTACTCAATGCATCTTTACACTTTAGGATCTTGTGTCGTTCCTTCCTAGCTGCCCTTCCAAGTCCTAGTCGTGTTCTGATTTCTTGACTGCAGTCTCCATTCTGATAAAAAACTGAGATGAGGTATGGCAAATCTTGAACTATTTTGGTGTCTTCATCATTTACTTTAAAGTTATATAAACCATCTGTGGTCATTATTTTTGTTTTCTTCATGTTTACCTACCTTTGTGCTTTCTTCTTTGACTTCCTTCAGCCATCATTCCAAGCCTTTGCCATTTTCTGCTAATAGTATGGTCTCATCTGCATATCTTAATTTGTTGCTGTTCCTTCCTCTAGTTTTCACACCTCCTTCCTCTGAGTCTAATCCTGCTTTAGGTACGCTATGTTCACCATACCCGTTAAACAGATAGAGTGATAAAATACATCCTTGCCTGATCCCCTTGCTGATTGGAAACCATTCCGTTTCTCTGTATTCTGTCCTGGTGGTAGCTGCTTGTCCTGAGTACAGTCTTACACACCAGGACAATCAAATGTTGTGGCAAACTAAATTCTGTAAGAGTGATCCATAGATTTTATGATCGATGACAGCAGTTTTTAACCTTTTCTTTACTGGGCACCCCTTGCAAATATATATATTTTATCTATCTATCTATATCTATATCTATATCTATATCTATATATAATATTTTTATATATATTTTTATATATATTTTATATATTTTTTATATATTTATATATATTTTTTATATCTTGGGGACCCCCAAGACTTAACTCACAATTTAAATATTTAAATTTAGATTGAAATACTGGAATATTTATTCAAATTTCCAAATATTCACTTATTTATTACAAGCTTCTGGAGACCAGGATTCAAATCCCTGCTCAGACACAAGGTGACCTTGGGCAAGTCACATTCTCTCAGCCTCAGAGGAAGGCAAAGGCAAATCCCCTTTGAATAAATCTTCCAAAAAAAACCCCCCAAAAAACCTGCGGTGGCTTCACATTAGGGTTGCCAGAAGTCAGAAGTGACTTGAAGGCACACAGCAACAAAGTGCCACTGACAGGGCTTTCTAGCCACCTAGTCTCCTATTCGCGTGTTTCCTACTCCAACCTTAAATCCAACTGCATATCAGTTAAAACAGACTCATTGAACCAGCTGCTGAATGGGAGGTCAACACTTGCCCGGTGGGATTGGGACCCTCGTCGTGTTGGATGGAGCTTCGGGGGCCCGGGACTGACTGCAACGGGTGAATCAGGAATAACGTCTAATGGAAACGAGTCAACTTGGCTTTAACAGGGAACGGCTCAAATCGGAGTGTGGAATCCTGCCCTTCCCAGTAGGCTCAGGCATTCGCAAACTGCTGCAGTCTCTCCTAGCTTGCCTGTTCTTTCCCATTAACACCTTTGACTTCCCTCTGATATCACTTGGCCACACACATTTGTTTTCATGTATAATTTTGGAGGGTATGTCAATAAATAACCCCTTCTCCGTTGACCTCATCGCTGGGGGTCCTACTTTGCTCTGAGAGCGACCAGAGTTGTTTTAGCCCCGGCCAGCATGCTGAAAAGTGTGGGAGTTCATTCCAGGTCATGCCCCATAATCCTCTGCACCAGGGGGTTATTATGGGTCGTGTTCCAACCCAGGCAGGCGCTTGGCTTGAGAAAAAGGGGGTGGGAACAAGCTGAGCACCGCTGATAAGATGCAAACAAGGCAATTAAAGGAGCTGTTTGTGGACCTGACGAAATCCTCCCAGAAGCCATTTGGGTGACCCGAGGTTATAAAGTTCATCTCTGTGTGTGGTGTTTGGATTGCAATTGTTGAGGAGATGAATCTGTTGAGAATATCAAAACACTTGTGATCAAGTGCTCTAAATACTCTCAGAGAGAGTGTGTGTGTGCACGTGCACCTTCAAGTTGCTTGTCAACCTATGGCAACCCCACAAATTTCATAGGATTTTCTCAGACACGGAATCCTCAGAGATGGCTTTGCCAGTTCTTTCCTCTTCGTTGGTGATCTTCCATCCAAGGACTAACTAGGGTCGATCCTGCCTTGACTGACTGATTGATTGATTGATTGAATTTATATGTCACCTTTTCTCCCAAGGTGGGGCCCAAGGCAGCTTCTAAAATTTCTGGTGCCTTTAGAATTCAAATTCTAGAAATACCCTAAATACCCTAAAGGCACCGGATCCCTGCTGATCTTGGAGGCTAAGCTGGGTGGATGGGAGACCACCAGGAAATACCCAAATACCAGGTGCTGTAGGCTGTATTTCAGAGGAAGGCAATGGCAAAACCACCTCTGTGTATTCCTTGCCTATGAAATTCCTGGGGTCCCCATAAGTCAAGACACACACGCGCGTGCATACAAATGTGCGTGTGTGTGCACACCTGTGCGCGGCAGTGCTCTTCAGGATTTTATAGCCCTAATAAATCTTCAATGTGTTTTCTTTTAAGTGTGTGGGTTTTTTCTTTGTTTGAAAGCATTTCTGCATATTATAATTGTTATGATGGACTTTGGAGACATCACTCTAAAAGCAGAACATAAATTTACCCAACTGATCCATCAGACAATCAATATGACAAGTTTAGATTATTCAACGCCACTTATAGATTTGCAAGCATTTCCGCTACCATTTTTCTCACCTTCACAGCAGCCCTGTGAGGCAGGCACCTATTGTGCACACGTGACAGAAGCAAGCCAAAGGCACAATGCCATCAAAGCTGCAAAATAAATCCACGGAGAATGGAAGCTTGAACTTAAATCTCCAGGTTAGATTTTAGCAAGATATTCAAAGGCTAGCCATGGGTACCAACTGCACACTTCCACGTATGTTGCCAGAACTGAATTGTACAACAACATTATGTTTTCTTGAAAGCAACCCATTACAAATTTGTATGCGCTAAGTTTTCATTGGTTAGTATAGCATTGCATTTTCTTTCTCAGGTTGGTTCTTTTCCCAGACCCTCTCAACCTTGAGTAGCTATTGACTTTCTCCTAGTCCTCTCTGTTACGTCAATAATACCTCGTTCTCATCACATACTTCACTCCCTGCTTTTACTCTCCAGCCCCTTTCCACTCGTCCGATTACATTATAGCAATCCAACACATACCGGTAATTTGCAGGAAGATTTTTATACATGGCCACAAGCATACATGGCAGAAAGCACCCAGCAGAATAAATGATATGTAACATAAGCATATGTATGAGAGCATAAGTATATATATGAAACCAGGCTCTCTTCTCCATGTTATCATACAATACTATGACAGGGAGAGCAACCCTTTGCAGAACAGGCTGTGATCCCAATCCCAGGTTGGAGGTTAAGGGCATTTCTGCCCTACACTGTTACAGTGCTCTTATTTCACCTTCAATCTCCTATGGAATTCTGGGGTTTGTAGTTTCCTGAGGCCAAAGAGCTCTCTGGCTGAGAATCCTAAAGGTCCTTCCCTAAACTGCAAATCCCAGGATTTCATGAGAAAGTGTTGAAAGTGGAGTAATAGCACTATAACAGTGTAGTGCAGAAATGCCCTAAGTTGGCCTCATCTCTTTAAAGCTCCCAGTAAACAGCCAAAACAGTGCTGTTCCAGATGGCATTCTGTGTTTCAAATTGCTCTTTTAGCTGTTTCAAAACTGGATTCTAGGAATGCTTTCAGATGACTTTTAGGAGTTTTTTTAAGGAGTACCTTATGGGTTTTTTTTTTAATTTTTTGCATTGTTTTAATTGGGTTTTATTTGTTCCTCGCCTCAGGAGCCCTTGTGGGCTGGGATGCATTGCAGAAACATTTTCAATAATAATAATCCAATATTAAGCCCTGAGTCAGCCATTATGCAAAATCCATTAATTCAATGGGTCCACTGTAGTTGGGATTGCCCATAGGATCAAGATCAGGGATGGGCAAGGCAACACACAGGTGGACCGGTGGCACTCAAAGTGGTAGCCCTTGGGCCAGTGCTGGTCCGGACAGAGTTTCCAGGAAAGGAAAAGATAATTGCAATCAATAGATACAAATACAACGCAGGTCCTGAGCACCATATTGGGAAAGAAACCTTTCATGTTCCCCCACATCAGACAGCTTAGAAAACACTGGTGCAGACTACCAGTTTTCTCAGCCTTTGGTTCTGCAGGTACATGAGATTCCAACTCCCTGAAGCCTCAATTAGTGCCCATTGATTATTGATTCTGAGAACTGAAGTCCGAAATATCCAGAGTACAAAAGACAGAGAACCATGGTTGCGGACAACTTGCATGGATTTCTATACCAGCAACAGACTCCTTCCACCTCTGATGTCAACTTTGTCATTAATTCATCCATCAATTAATTTATAAATCAACCCGTAATTAATTAGCTGCCTGGCTGTCCCGCCGTGTCTTCCCATTATCAGCACCAGAAATGGCCTCCCCTTCAGAGACTTTCAACGGTGCCGCATGACATTGCAAATTAAGACCAGTAAATGTGGCAGGAATACGGAGCAGGGCCCCTAGCAAATAATTCTTGCGGTTATGGAGCAACTTGTCATATTTAACTGCAGCGCATGAAGAGATAGTTGGTATTTATATTATGCAGAGTCCAGCAGGGCTTGTGTAATATGACCGTATGGTAGAAAAAGGAATAAATTACTGAGGATGCTGTATAATAACTAAAAAGAAAAAAAAGTATGTTTATTGCCCTAGGGCGTCCATCCAAGGCTAGGAAAGGAGGTAGACCAAAGGAGTTAAGCTACGCTTCAAGAGGGAGAGTTGCGTTGTGTTGCCCTCCAGAGGTTGTTGAACTGCAGCTCCCAGCATTCTTTACCAACGATTGTGCGGGCCAAGGCTCATGGGAGCTGCACGATGTCCACATGATGTATACCCTTGCTATACTTGGCGACGTGAGCCATATGGGGATAAGCTAACAACCACCGTTGGGGCTGAAAGCACACACACACACATCCAGCTGTTCCTTTTTTAAGACAGAGGGAACGAAGAGATTAACTGAAGAAGGGGGAAGTGACCTCAGCGGGCAAGAAGGATGGGAAGGCCTACATAGGGGTGGGCAACTGCTTCAGGAGCCAATTTCCCCCCCTTTTAAATCCCGCCGTGGGCCGCACCGTGCCACCGCAAGCCCAAATGCCTCCGTATTCGGCTGCACTCCCTCTCAAAATGGCAACAGGATGTGCGAGGGTGTCACCTCCTGTCACCATTTTGAGAGGGACTGCAGAAGAGAACGGAGGCGTTTGGGAGAAGTACTGGATCCTCGAGTGCTTGCGGGAGTAGGGTGGGCTGCTTTCCCATCTTTTAATGCGTTTAGGGGGCTTTCTGCACGGTAGCTGTGCCAATTCTTTAAACTGGGTCTTTGGGGAGCTGCTGGCGGAGCTCGAGGGGCCACAAAAATGAGGTTCCGGGGCCACATACAACCCAAGGATGACACTTTGTCTGCTCTGACCTAAGGAAACACGGAGGGGGGGACTGTCGACCGTCTAGTTCCTCGTTGCTCCCTTTCCCACTGATCATCGTCGTCATCACCGCCACTATCACCTTTAGTATTATTTCTATCCTGCCTCTTTTCCCAAAGCAGAGCAAAACAAGTTTAGACAAATGCCTTATATCTAAAACATGCAAAAGTTAGCATTAGAAGGCAATTAAATAGTTAATAACGTTAGAAACAATTTATGGCAAACGGTTAAAAATAATAAAATGTTGCTTAGAACCAGTGCAATTAAAAGCAGTGCAACACCCTATGAAAAGCCTTTTCTTTAAAAACTTTCAGCAAGTTGGAACAAAAAATATTCTTACCTGTCAAGCTGAAGGACAGCAAGAAAGCTCCATTCCAACCTTTCTTGGAAGGGAATTTCAGAGCTTCGGAGCAGCCACCAAGAAGGTCCTCTCCCACGTCCACCTCAGATGTGCCTATTAGGGTGGTGAGGAGGAGAGAAGGGTCTTCCCTGAAGATCTCTGGGCTGGAGCGGAGAGAACATGGGCCTTCAGATAGCCTGGACCTGAGCCATATAGGACGTAACCATGAATCTGAATTGCAGCCAGAAGAAGACTGACTGTCAGTAGACTTGTTGTAAGGAAGAAGTGATATGTTCACCATGAGTGGTCCCTGTCAGCACCCTGGCTGCGGAATTTTGGACCTACAGAATTTTCTGAACAATTTCTCCTTACCGTGAGAGACAACACTTCTCAGCTTTTGGCCAAAATCAAGCGCGGTGTAGTAATCCAAACAAGCGTCCAAGAATGCTTTCAAAAAGAGGACTGTCTTCTGGACGAGAAGATATGTGGCCACACTACTCCTGCTGTGGATCCATCCAAGGGACTACTTCTTCATCCTTCAGCCTTTGCTATGCTACATTTTTAGTGCACATAGAGGTATAGCAGAAGACTCTACTGTTTCTCCCTTTTCTCTCTGAATTAACTAAACCTGAATTAATCCACAGGCAATGGCAACAGTGATGATCAGAGCATAAATGTGGTCCAGATGGAGTAGCCGTTCTCACTTGCATGGAACATGGAGGAAGACTAGGGGACAGGAGAACATTCATAGTTCTGTGCTTTGCTTTGTGAAGGTTCAAGAGATCTGCAGAATGGTTCAGATCCTGACCATATATTATGCCCGCCCCAGTTCCTCTACAGAATTGGCTGGAACATCCACATACAGGTCATGGAAGCAGCATTATCCATGCACTGCTGTTGCACGTGTGAATGTGCACTGAGTGGTGCATCGGTTGAGCATTTGGTTTCTCAACGCGGCTGCTCAACGCAAGGGTCATGGAACGCTATCAGTGGGTAACTCCAGCTGTGTGGATTTACGTTACACCACCCACACCTAGGATCTTGGCCGACATCGAAACTGGCTAGGAGGCTCCCACAAAATGGGAGAGCCAACTCTGACTCTAACGCACCTGGGGGTCCAGACAAGGTTCATCTCATACACTCAGAAGAGCTTAAGAGCCACATTGGATGAGACCAAAGTGGGCCACTGCAGAGGAGCCAGGAGCCAATTCCCCACCATCCCCACGCACACACACCATGAGCCCAAATGCCTCCTTTTCCTCTACAGTCCCTCTCAAAATGGTGACAGGAAGCAAGTTGTCATCATTTTAAGAGGGACCGCGGTGGAAAATGGAAATATTTGGGGATCGTATGATGCTTGGGGTGCTTGTGGAGGCGGGGTGGGGATATCTTTACGTGTTTTCATGCATTTTGGGTCCTTTCGGCATGGCCATATCACAAAAACTGATTTTTAAAAAACTGATAGAAAAAAACAGGGAGATGGATGGAATTTTCACAGTAGCCCAGAAAAGAAGAGTCCAGGGGCTATTTTTCTGAGTCCCTGTGCTCCCCACCCATTCCTTCAAAGGCCACAGTGTGCCCACCCCTGGGTTAAACCGAAGGCCCATCTAGTCCAACTTTCTGTTCACATGGTGACCCGTCGGTTGCCTACGGGACCTCTGTGCAACACACCCTCCACATCGCCTTCACCGGTGGCTGATTCTGCCTCTGATGCCACAGGTAACAGGTGGCCGTCTTGACTACTAGCCCCTGATGGTCACAGACTCCACAAATTTCCCCAAACCTCTTTAAAAGTCATCCAGTCACTATCACAACAACATCTGTGGCACTGAATCCCACAGTTTAACCCCAATTAAACTGTTTAATGATCTCTTCCTAAACTTTATAAGCACTTTTTGGA
Organism: Cyclura pinguis; assembly: GCA_030412105.1. Taxonomy (NCBI): domain Eukaryota; kingdom Metazoa; phylum Chordata; class Lepidosauria; order Squamata; family Iguanidae; genus Cyclura; species Cyclura pinguis. The sequence goes on from CM059607.1 coordinate 2,068,889, forward strand.
TTTTAGTTTGTATAAGCGTATATTGAAGATAAAACGTGCACATAAGCATAGGCGATCTGATCTAGAAATGTATTCTTTTGATTGTTTTCTCTCCAAATAAGTCAGCTGCTCCGTGATGCTGCCTGCAATATGGCACCCAGCATCCTTCCGAGATGCTCTCCAATGTAACTTCCCATTACACAGCATGGGTGGGAATGTAAAGAAGAGATTTACTCTGCCAAAGAAAATTGGATAACTGGCATTTTAGTGGGAACATCTGGCCTGCTTTGAGCAAAATGTTTGTTTATTCTAACTCAGGGTTCAGGAGAAAAGCATGGCATGTTTCTACATCCCCAAAGTGAAGACATTTCCTCTTGGACCGAGGGGAAACTCTTCCAAATGTTTGTGGCCGAACGTCCACTGAGAAAGCACGGAGGCCAGAAGGAAGAGGCCAAGCATGCTAACCTCACCCCAGGATCATCCTCCTCACCGGCTTCAGGCCTTGGATCTTGACACCACAAGCTTGGTGTGGCATCCATCCCTACCTCCATTTTGAGAGGGACTGCAGAGGAAAATGGAGGTATATAGGCCTGCGGGGAGGGGTGGGTGGGTGAAGGTCTTGGAGAAAAAATGTCCCTGGCCTCCATGCATTTTTACGAGCCCAAGCCTGTGGTGCTGAGGTTGAGTAGGAAGCTCTTGAGGAAGAATTTTCTTTTACAGCCGGGTTCTCAGTTGTGTGAAGGATTTTAAGTGTGTTCGGGTAAAGGCTCAACAATTTCTCCATTCAGTTAGAATCACAAGAGCAGGAAGGTCCCAAAAGGCCACTGACTCCAATCTCCTAGCAAGCAGGAATATACAGCTGAAGCAAAAATGAGAGATGGCCATCCGACCTTTGTTCAGAGACCTCCAAAGAAGAAGAATCCCCTCTACCCCCTGAGACAGTCTATTCTGCTATCAACCCTGAGCTGTAGCTTTCATGGCCTCTTTCGCACCACAGAATTAAAGCGCCCTAATCCTGCTCCAATTGCCATGGCTGCATCTTCTGGAATCCCATACTGCAACCGACTATTAATTCCACAGGACAGAGCCATGAGTGTTCAAGCGGAACCACGGCACTATAATTATGAAGTCTGGATATACCCCCAGAGGCTCCAGGAGAGGCAGAACAACCTTTTTCCTCTGTGAAAAGTACAGTCTGAGGAACCAGGGGATGGAGGTGGCTGAAGGCCTCACAACTGGAGTGTGGTGGAGTCTCCTCCTTCTTTGGAGGTTTTTAAACAGAGGCTGGGTGGCCATTTGCTGGGGGTGCTTTGAGTGCATCTTTCTGCTTGGCAAAAGGAGGTTGGACTTGATGGCCCTTGGGGGTCTCTTCCAGCTCTACGATTCTGTGAACCAACCTTGGGGGCCACATTTTCCCCGTCCCTGCACTTACTGCATCGCTGCACTATTGGTAACAGAAGAACCCTCCCCACGTGGGAAGACCTCCTAGCGCAGTCTCCAGGAAACTGGATTGGGGCCCGCTTCCCTTGGGCCCTGGGGTTTTCATGCCGTCTGGGGCTGTTCCAAGTTTTTGAGCTGCCAGCGAACTTGGGTACCAGGCCATGGAATACTCAGCTCTCTCTGTGTCTACATAAAAGCCAAAGCTGCCTTTGGTCATTTGGCATTGGGCCTCTATGGAACAGACAGAAAAGCTCTTCCGAGACTGATATAGGAAGCCAAAGCTGCTGCTCACGTTGGACGCCAAAGTGGATGAATCAGATAACCATCGAGAGGCTGCTGAGTAGATTGGAATTAGATTCTTGCACAACCAATTTAAGTGGACATGCTTGCCGACATGGGCCAAATCCCATCACCTTTTCCCAAAGCAAAACCTAGGAAATGCTTTGGAAACCTTTTGATGGCTTAGAGAATTCTGCACTGCTCGAAAGGATCCAGTCCCAAAGCACCACAGAGTCTCTGCACCTTTAGGGATGTGAAGCTCCACACCTTGCAGATGGAGGCTACTGTGCATCGAAATCAAGGGATTATTTCATTTTATTTTAATTGAATTAATATCCCACCTTTCTCCCAAATGAGATTCTCCCAAACAGGATTACAGTGAAGAAACAGAGGTGGTAAGATCAGAGAGAAGAAGGGATCACGAGAAATCATAGTCAATGTGTCCTCTTTGGTCAATCTTGAAGAGGAAGGAGGTTTTCTGCTTCTTGGATATCAGAGAAAAAACATCCCCGAGGCTAAATATTGCCATCATCATCATCATCATCATCATCATCATCATCATCATCATCTTTATTTATACCCTGTTTTTTTCCCAGGTTGGGACTCAAAGTGGCTTACTATAATTAGAAATACATAGTTGAAACCCATAGAATACAAAGGTTAAAACACAATTGAACAGTGAAAAAGAATTATGTTAACATACGTAATTAAAAACTCAAAACACTCATCAGCAACACAGTAGCTAGGAAATCCTATCGGATTTGGGCACATATAATCACACATTGAATGTCTGTTTGAATAAAACCACCAAACTCTTCCACTTACGGAAAGGCTGCCTGCTGCACCACTATGGAGGGTCTTCTGCTAGCCACACTTTCTCCAGCCAGCTTCCACGGGAGCAGGTAACGCTGCTGCAGCGAGCGTGACTGGATCATTCAGTCATCACAAACAGGGCAAATTGGTGACAGCAAATTTAAAGAAAAATACGAAACATAAATATTATGGAAGAAAAAGGCCTATGATGCTGTAAAGCTAGACTATCCATAAACATAACTACCATCAAAATGAAATTTGTACAGACGATAAGAAGCTCTTCAACATATTTTGAATAAGGTCAGTGCTTTAAATGTGGAAAAACAGATACGAAATTCGTAATTGTTTTTATACGAAGACGAGTTAGGAGGAGCTCGATGTATGTGGAATGCAAGTTACGCATTGCCTTTCTGTGTTTTTAACGATAAAAAAATTTAAAAATACAGTTTGGATGTAGGGCTTCAGGTAGGTAGACCTAGGGCTGTGCTTTGCCCACGTTGGCTCAGTCCCTCCATTTGCTCATTCCTGTCTTCTTTGGGAAGCAAAGGGGAACACGGACGGTCTTAGACCTTTGTTCTTTCATGGAGACATCCGTGTTTTTCTCTGCTGCTCTGTGAAACTGGGTCCTGCCAATTAAATAGGCTAAGAAGGTGGCGGCGGCGTTGGCACCACCGAGAGAGCTGGGAGGTGCCAGGAACTATTGTTAAGACCTGTTGCTACTCCAGCTGAGCATGCAAAGACTTCCGAACTCACGGGGCCCGGTTTACAGGATTCTGGGAGAACATATTTTCTACTTATCCTTGTCAATTGCTTTTTTTTTTTTTTGGTATCTTTTAGGGATTTTTTTTTAAAGAAACTTGATCACTGGCAATGAAGGCCCATTTTATCAGGGCCAGAGGTATTAAATGCAATAAGAAGCCAATTTATTTCAATCCAGTGACCAAGCCAATTTGATGTAGTAATCTAGTGCCACATGAAAAACAGCCCGGATACTCTCTTAAGCATGGTTTAGCCTTGATTATTTTGCAGAGTCTTTTCAGTGAAGCATGAGGTGTCTTGCACATGCATTTGAAGGATTTTTTTCCTTTCTTTTTTTTTAACTGTAGAGTTGGGGGCTTTGGGGGACTGATGGAAAGGTCCAGGAGCCATGTGTGTTCCATGGGTCACACTCAATGCATCCCTGTTGTAAATAAATAAATGTTTGGCACCTCAGATAGTTCCTGTAAAGTTCAAACTAAAAACCAGAGCAGTTCCAACCCTCCACTGACCCAGAAGGCATCAACCAACATTGAGATGAAAAGATATGAAGATAGCAAAGGCTTACCCACCATTTCGTCCATATTTGGTTTGGTTCCTCATAAAGCTACTGCCTGCGTACTGGAATCTGATCACTCATTTTCCTGAGAGCAAGCTCCGTTGAACACAATGGGACGTCCATCTGACTGAATGGTGATAGGCTTGGCGTACATGCTAACCTGGGAGCACACCAAGTAAGTGAAATCTTTCTTTGGACAAAGCAGGAAACAGATGTTAGAAATGCAACAACTGATAGCAGAGAGAATGCGTATAATCCTTAAAATTCAGATTACTGATGACCTTCAAATTGTGATCATTAATGGCTGTGTCTGATACATTGGTATACTGGCCAACAATGGCAGGTGGCAACTCCTATGTCAGCAAGGCAATGAATCCATTCTGGGTTTTGACTAGCTTTTAAGGAGCTCTCCTGAATAATATACTCCAGCAGCTTGGAGAGCTCTTTTAAAGCCTGGATTAAAACCTGGATTCACCACTCCAGTGACATGGAAGCCACCAATTGCCACTGTTGGCCAACATCCTACCGCAGAGTGGTTGTTATTTGCCACCAGGTGGGCTTCAACATATGGCAACCTTATGGATGAGAGACCAAGCGTCACCAACAGTCTGGCTCAGGACTTCCAAATGCAGGGCAGTCCTGGCTTCCCTGAGTCAGTCCATCTGTCATGTAATCTTCTTTTTTTCCTACTTCTTTCCACTTTACGGTTATGACAAAGAGAACATCTCCACATGTAGAGTTACATATCAGTTGCACTACAGAAGTTGTGCGTCGTCTGGGGCAACGGGACATGACACCAGAGCTGAGACCCTCCGTCAAGGCTGTGATGCATCGCTTTCCAGTAACAAAGCTATGTTGCTGACATGACACACAACTGTGTTAGAGAACGGCAATGTCCCCACAAGGGTGGTATAAACAGCAGTTAAGCTCTGTCATCATAATTTCATCTAATGGTGCAGAACCTCAGCTGACATTTTGAAAGACCAAACATGGATTGGACCAGGTAGCAAAAATTGATTTAACTGGGAAGAAGTCCTGTGAAGGCTGCAGTCCTAACCCACTAACTTGGGAATATGTGTTGCTGAGCATAGTTAGACTTTTTTCCCACTTAACTCACGTAGGATCGTTCCAATCCAAGCTAATAAATTTTGGCACAAAACGAGTAAACCAGAGTTTTTACATGGAAAGAAAACAAACATCGAAAGCTAATAGAAATCCGTATGCATTAGACTCAGTTCCGGTTTCCTAGCAACAGAGCTCCAAAACAGCAAATTAGCCCAGGAGTCCAGAGTTCGGATTACGCCCTTATCCCAAAAGTGCTGAGGCTCTATAACACAATAGGAGGCTTGGGGTCGGGGTAGAGGAAGAGGAGAAGAGCCAACCTTTCCTACATTCTACTTGTTGACAACACAGAGTTTAAAAAGTGTAATGCAAGGCACTGTTTTGCTTTAACAATCTTTCTTCTGGCCTATGGAAATTATTGTTCTTTTAACTGTAACACAAACCACAGATAACTGAGTGCTGCAAGGAATTAGAATGTAACCTCTTCCCTGCAAGGTCTGGCATAATCGATGGGTGTTGACTGCCATCTTGTGCCGGCAAGTGAAAGCACATCCCTGAACACGGAATGAGAATTTCCCGTGCCTAGATCAAAATGGATAAGCAGATGAGGAAAGCTTTGTGGGCCTTTCAAAAAACTGCAAGTACAGTTTGACCACAGAGGATGATTGCAAGGAAAGAAATATATGGCTGGAGATAGCAGGCTGAATCAGGCGTGGGAATCATGCAGCCCTGATCTGGTGGTTCTATGGGAAAAAATGAGAATAATTTTACCTTGAAGTATCCTGATGACCCTCCTCGCCTCTCCCACTGGAGCCCACTCAAAATAAGATGCAGACTATCAAACCAGTGTAGCAACATCACCCATGCAGTTTTTGTTTCCTAATTGGCTGCGACTGCCAGCATCCGAAATGGAGATGTAAATCTTCATGGTGTCTAGACTACAGTGCACTCTCCATATATGCAGGGGTTCCATTCCAGGAAACCACACAAACAGCAAAATTCATGCATGCTTGCATCCCATTATATTCAGTGGTGGCAACATGTGCGCGGATGCTTCTGTGAATGCTCATTGTCACCATTTTAGGCATAGGGCACAAGTGGTTGCAAAGGCTAAAATTTGCACTTCCAGAGACTACAGGTAAGGAGGGCCCCCTGTATCTGAAAGTCCCTGTCTTCCCATACGAGCCTGTCTGAGTCTTGCATTCTTTGGGGAAGGGCTTTATTTCAGTTCCACCACCCTCTGAGGCTTGTCTGGTGAGGACACGGGATAGAGGCTATTCAGTGGCTGCTCCCAGCCTTTGAAACTCTTTCCCAAAGGAGGCCTGCCTGGCCTCCTCTCTGCTCTTCTTTCACTGACAGACAAAGACCTTCTCCTTTAAACAGGGTCTCAGCTTTTACCTGGTTGGAGGAGATGGCTGTGCTTATGGATCTGCTGTTTTTAAAATGTATATTGTTATTTATTAATGTGCAACATTAATTTTCAGGAAAAATTTGTTGTTACTATTCTTAAAGATATAATATGTGTTTAAAATGCTTGACTTGTTTTCAATTAATTCTTAAATGGATTAATCGTTTAGCACTTCTCAAACATGTGCATTACCTATTATCTGTTTTAACTTACACTGTAAGCTGCTTTGAGTCCCATTTTGGGGAAGAGGCAGGGCATAAATCAAATAAATAAATGTGTATTCCATTGTCCCTGAACTGAGCACGCAGTGACGCCATTCGCCCTGACAGCAGCTTCACCCAGCAGCCCGAGAATGTTTCTGCCCTGCAGCCATCCCGGTTTGCAATGTACCGGAGGAGCATAGCGTGACTCGTTCCTGTTGCCCTTGGAATCCTCCAAAGAACGGGTGGATCTCCAGGGTTCTTTGCGGGAGGACACGCTCTCGGGCAAAGGCTGACATTAATCCTCAGCATTTGGAGGTGGCACGCACGCATGCACGGGAGAAGGAACTTTGGAGTAGGTGGCAGGAACAAAGAAAGCAGTCAAGAGTGGCGCTGGGTGGAGCAGGGGAGGGGCAGAGTGTAAGAGGACAGGGAGGAAAATTAATTAGTTAGCTAATTAGTTAGTGGCGCAAGGGGCGAGATATCCATCACCCAAGCTGCTTCGGCACAGCAACAATGCGGCAAATAAGCATGGGTATGTCTTCTGGAGTTTGTTGACAAGCAAGTACACCATGATCCTCAGAATCATAGGACACCTCCTTGCACAACAAACTTCAGAATCACAGAATCCTAGAGCTGGCAGAGACCCCAAGGGCCACCCTGTCCAACCCCCTTCTGCCGTGCAGAAATACACCATCAAAGCATTCCCGGCCGTCCAGCCTCTGTATAAAAACCTCCAAAGGAGGAGACTCCACCGCACGGACCTGTGCCTAACCTCATGCGTGTCGCCATCAAGATTCCAGCCAAAACCTAAAATGGAAACAAGAATGCAACATGTCCTAAAGTCCCACCCATTTAGGTTCAGTACCAGTTATGATGCTTTTGAAGTTCAGACTAAAATCCAGAGCAGATTAGCCACTGCACTGACACGACGGCCAACAACCACCACTGTTAGATCTCTCCCGATAGCTCTGTGAGTCCCCTGGAATAGCCTAGCAGTCCCTTTGGAGCAAGCACAAGGTATGACAGCTAGCAAGGATGTGATAATACCCGAGACAAAGGATCCTGTAGCATGCAGCAAACTGCAAAAAGCAATTCAGTTCAAGAAAGCAGTTTTACGCATTCTTTGCTTGAGGCTTTTTGAGGTAAATGTTTCAGTGGTAGGGAAATGGCAATAGCTGCACCATCTTCTTAATTGACGATATTTTCTAGACTTGGGAAGCAAATGTAAATGAGCAGGTACTGAAAAGTGATGGCAACTCTCTTGTTCTTATACGTATCAAGCATGAAAAAGCAATGTTTCCATGTGGAGGCAAAGGAAGAAAAGCTGCACAATCAACGGCTCCCCTGAAGAACTATTTATTGAAAGTGACACAGGTCTGGTGGACAAAATGGGAGCCGTGCCTGATTCTAAAGATATATGTCAGAGCAGGGAATTATGTGGCTGCAGCATCAGAAAGATAAATCAGTGGGTCCCAGAGAAAATCAAGCTTCTTGCTAGCAGCCAAAAGGGCTAAACTAAGGCTATCGTACTTTGGGCACATCCTGAGATAATGTGACTCACTGGAAAAGATTATAATGCAGGCAAAGTGGAAGACAGACAGAAAAGATTTAGGTGGATTGACTCTGTCAAGGAAGCTACATCTCCCCTAAGTTTCCAAGACTCAATTAGGATCTCCTGGAGATCTCTCAGTCATAGGGTTGCCAGAAGTCAAAGTCTGCTTGACAGCCCATAACAACTAAAATTCCGGACACAATCATGTGCGGAAAGAAATACACAGATATAAGATGGGTGACACCTGGCTTGACCATAGTAAATGTGAACACAAGCTAGGAATCTCAGTAGACCACAAGCTGAAGTCAGCAGTGTGATGCAGCAGCTAAAAAACCCAATGCAATTCTGGGCTGCATCAATAGAAGTATAGTGTTTAGGTCAAGGGAAGCGATGGGACCACTCTGTTCTGCATTGGTCAGACCCCACCTGCGATACGGTGTCCAGTTCTGGGCACCACAGTTCAGGAAGGATATTGATAAGCTGGAATGTGTCCAGGGGACGGCGACCAAAATGGTCTGGAAACCTATGAGGAGTGGCTTTGGTTGCTGGATATATTTAGCCTAGAGAAGAGGAGGTTGAGAGGGGACATGATAGCTACATTTAAATATTTGAAGGGATGTTGTATGGAGGATGGAGCAAACCTGTTTTCTGCTGCTCTAGAGAGTAGAACTAGGGCCGCTTTGCTGACCCACCCTCTTTCCGTCTCCTTTCCCCGCCCTGGTTGAGGCCTTGGGTGCCTGCTCTCCCCACCGTGCCTCAGCCCCCTTCCCGCAGACACAGGCACACGCACTGTGATTTTTCTATTTTTGCTGGGCGTCCTGTGCCCCTAACTCTAGCGAATATACAGGGCCTACTGTACTCATTTTCAGGTTGAAAAACAAGTTTCCCAGCAGACAGAAAACCCTGTCAGAAAGAATAACCGACCAGCAAAAATTTTGCAGTTTTCAAATGTCCTGAAGCATTGTGGAGGAATTAACTTTGTGTGCAACGCTGACCACGTGGGGGATTTTGGGAGCTGTAGTCCAAAAAAGGGATTTGCAAGTGCTGACAAAGACGTTGTTTTTCTCCTTCAGCGGCAGAAGTGCATCCTTGTGCCCCCATGATTCACATAACATTTTGACCCACGCCGGATGACTCCCGGGAGAGGAACGCAAGCAGTAAAGAAAGAGGAGGGTGGCCTTTGACGGGACAATATTATTGTCTTCTGGGGAGACGGTCTTAAAATCTGAAAAGCTCACAAAAGAGGGCGTGCGAGCTGTGCACCATTTTTTGTCACCGTAATTGCCCTATTATTTAAAAATTATTGAATAATTACTACAGCAAGCCCCAGCTGTCACAGCACACACGCCTCTGCGTAGACCAAAACCAAGGTTTTTGGCTCGAGGGAAAGATCCCATGGGTGCTCGGGGCAAAGTGAAGAACCTCTTGCATTGCTATTTTGGAATCCTGCTTTCACGGCCATTCCCAATCCTGGTTCTGTTGCAACTGTTTCATAGAAAAGGTTGCCTTAGAAGACAGGGAGGGAGCTTGTGGCCTTGCAGATATTGTTTGGACACAGGTCCCATCATTCCTGACCACTGGCTACGCTGGATGTGGCCAACGGGGGCTGGGATTCCAACTGCCTCTGGAGGACCAGATTCCCCACTTCAGAGCATACGGGGGCAGAAAACCTGTGGCCAAAGGCAGCCCTCTGACCCTCCATCAACTCCATCTGGGTTATCAGTGCTACCTACTCTCTCCTTTTCTGCCTCCCAGCTACAAAACCGGTGGAAAATTTGGCACGACGGTCCTGCTTGTCTCCGTGGCCATTTTTTTATCCTCTCCTTGTTTGACTTTTTTATCTCTAGAAATTACCTTTGCTGGCCTGCAGATTCCTGACATGTCTTGACTGGTGGAACACACGGCTGCTTTAGAAACTCAGATTAATTCCCAGCCATATGGGCCTTAGCAGGATGATCCGGAAATGGCACCAAGCAAATCAGTGACGGACAAAGAGTATGATGCCCGCTGCAGCCGAATAAGACCTAAATCCAACTATTAATTCCTTACTAGAGTAGACCCGGCAAATAAATTGAATTTATGCAAGTGTTAAGTCATGACTTTCCCATCGATTCAGTCAGCCTAGCCTAGTTGGGATCAGGAATGGAATCTGCCCAGCTTTCCAGAAGCTGTTGGACTGTAACTCCCAGCAGGCCCCCAGGAAACATAGCTACCAGTCAGAGATGATGGGAGTTGGAATCCAACCACCTCTGGAGGGCTGCAGGGTTCCTACCCCTGGCCTCCAGGTACAAGTTGCTGTCATCTGGCACAAGTATCCCAGCCTCCTGCCTAAATGGCTGGGGACAATGGGATCTGTAGTGCAATGCATCTAGGAAGACTGAAGTTGGCAAAGGCAACAGTCACTACGGGCAACAAAAGCCCCTCGTTCCATCCTCACCATCCTAAATTAAACTCTCCAGTCCTGCGTGGGGAGGGAAACAACCCTGAAGGGAGGACCATCAGCATGCCCTATTTTCTTTATTTCAGATACACAGTAAAGTTGTTATTTTCTATTATTATTGTTACTATTATTGTTGTTATTATTATTAATTTTGCCAGAAGACAACTGGTTTTCTTCACAGGGGAGATGGGTAACTCCCCCTTAGTGGGAAAATGCAGCAACTCTGGGTTTTAGTCCAAATCATAAAGGAGCTTGCCAAGTGCCGAAGTCAATCGTCTAAACAGGTTAATCAACCTCTCGGACAGCTCCGACCAAACCCCGGAGCAGATTCATCCAAATATAACAACAATGTGGCCACTCACCTTCCCAGTTTCTTTTGCAAATGTTGAAGACTCTTTCTCAAGTCGCAGCCTGCAGAAGAGTCAAGCACGGGGTCTCCTCGGGAAAGTTTCCTCTGCAGCTGATGCAGCGTCATATGGAAGATCTTTGATTTTAATGCCTTTGGTTTTTGAGAGAGGAACAGGTTTCTTTTAATCTTCCTCGGCTCCATCAGACTTTTGCTTCCAACCGGGAGACAATAATGAACTCCGAGGCCCCCGCTGAGAGAGATTGGCGGCAACCCAGGCGGAGCTCTCTCGAGAGCCACACTGGAGGGATGCGGCATTTATGACGACCCCGGCAGGGGGCTTGGTGCCAGGTGGCAAGGAGAACGGCACCCCCGGCAACAGATTCCAGGGCACGCCCTGCAAAGGACAGCAGAGTGACTCCGTTCCATTTTTTAAAAATTATTACTATTGTTTCAATCAAGGGGCGTATCTGGATCCTTCCTCTCCGACAGCGAAAAGTTCTGGTCTGTGGCAAGGATGGGCTTAAGCTGGCGCAGGCTGTGCGCCCGGGCAGGCCGAGGGACGCCCACGGGGCCACATCTCCCGTTCCCCCCAGGTCTCACCAAACCAGGTCTGCCCATCTTTTCCATCTGGCCCAACAGACCATGAATTGGAAACCTCTCCTGGAAGTTTCCAAGGAATTGAAACTGCAACCCACTGAGAAGGAAAGCTGGCATGGTGTGGTGTTGGATGCGGACTCAAGGAGACAGGGTACAAATCCAATGGTCAAAATTCTTCTGTTAAGATTTTTTTTGGCCCATCCTTTTGACCACAAAGCATCATAGAGTTGAGAGAGACCACAAAGGCTATCGAGTCCAACCCCCTGCCCCCTGCCCCTACTCTACTTTCGGTCTCTCTTCCTTCGCTACCCATTCCTTCTATGACTCAGTACAAGACTCAATACAAGCTCCTTGTACTGATGACGTATAGGGGGGCTCCCACGCCGAACCCACTCCCTTTCCCTCTCCTCTCCCTGACCTGGTTGGGACCTTGGGTGCACACTCTCTCCACCATGCCTCGGGCCCCCTTCCCCCCACACACACACACGCACACACACACACATTTTGCTATTTGCAGCTTTTCCACTTTGGCACCCCTAACCCTAGTGAATGTGGAAGGCCAACTCTAAGCTGAGAGCGAGCTTTCTCCAGTGACCGCAACACACGCAAATGGATTTCTGCTGTACAGATTGAAGTTACCCTGTGGAAGCTGCTGTTAGCTACAGAGGGGAAGGTATCTATGTTTAACAGCTTAAGTCTGCAGGTTATATCAGTTTCGGTGGGGTGACGGTGAGATCTAAATTGGAGAACACAGCACAGCAAAAAGCCAGTCCCAGCCCATGTTGTCCCTCCGGGCTGTATACTGGGAGCTTCCACCTCATCTCCAGTTCCATCCTTGGAGCAGTTTCATACGCGTCCCCTCGCGTGCACTCTTCCTTCAGTCCCCAAATTTCTGGCATACCAGCAAGTCAGAATTTCAATTGAGTATTTAGAAATACAGTTTAGGAATCCCAAGGAAAGGATATGGTAGAATCTTGCAAAGCTGCATCACAAACACTTCACAGACTTACTAAAATGTTACAGGTGTGCAAGGAAGCCTCTGGATACTTTGCATTCTGCGTGTTCACCTCCGGCGCCGCCACAACCGGGTGTGAAACTTCGTTCTCAATTTAGACGTGTGCGCTGACACTCGGCACTTTGTCAGAGAAAAGCTATTTTAAGTCATCTTGGTGTTTTAAAGGAACCTCTCAGTAGGAATTTCAAGTGGACAGTTTCTCCACCAGTCTGCACAGATATCAAAGCACATTAGACCTTATTAACAGTTCTAATTAATATAGTAGAATAATTTGCCCAATGTGCATTCATTACAGTGTGCACAACTATTTTGCATGTGGAAAATACAGCATTTTAAAATTGATATGCTTTTTTGGAAGCTTGACAACATCCTCTATAATTAAAGTGCACTAACTGGGGGATTATTTTTGCCATTACTTATGAAAAGCCCTTGCCCACAAAAACCATTTTTATGTCCAATGTCCAAACGCTTCTTCCTTCTCTCCAATTTTTGACTCTCTCCTACCATGAAAATTCTCCCTATATAATCCTGTTCCAAGCTCTCTTTCTCTCAGCAGATGGAAAAAAAAAAGCTAAATTGGGAATGGAGTCTTTTGTTTCCTTCATTTTAAATCTATCTGTCTACGTATCTATCCATCCATCTATCTATCTATGCATCTATCCCTCTCTCCTTCCCTCTCTCCCTTCCTCTCTTTCTCTCTGGAGTCTAAAATCTTTGCCAAAGAACTACAAATGATCCAAAGATCTCCCTTCTTCCCGTATCAGCTTAGAGAAAACACCACTCACAACAACAGTACTTATTCTCTTTATCTTGTTAAAGAAAATGTGCGCATTGAGGCCACTTCCGCACTAGCCTGTTATAGTGCTATTATTCCACTTTCAACATCCTATGGAATCCTGGGGTTTGCAGTTTAGGGAGGGGCCTCAAAGGCCCATATTTACTATCCTCAAAGGCCCCTCCCTAAACTGCAAACCCCAGGATTCCATAGGATGTTGAAAGTGGAATAATAGCACTATAACAGGCTAGTGCGGAAGTGGCCTCATTCAACATAACGCCAACCAAGAGGGAATGACAGTGACACCTATCAGCTAGACAAAAAAAACAAAAAAACAAACAAACAAGGGACCTGCAGGGATTGTCAACATAAAAAGATATAGGAACACTGGGGAAGAGGTGGTTGTGAAATTTACCAAGTTTATTGCCCAAATTCCAGATTAACCGATATTTCACAAGTGGAATGGTTACATAAGGACCTGGGTGGCCATATATACAAACTGTGGGCCACGGTGATGCTCTTCATTGGTCCAGAAACACCTCCTGAAATAGACATCCAAGACAGGAATGGGGAAAAAGTGCAAAAACAAGGCACACAACTTTGTTTTGCCCTTCCTCCCGAAAGCATTTTCATAATACAGGATATTTTGCTTTGAGATTTTGCTGGCGATGGAAGGTCGTATAGAAACTGATTAAACAACAGCCGTGTGAGGCAGGTTAGGCAGTGAGGGAGAGAAAGTGAGTGGCTCCAACGTATTTGGTGAGATTCAAGGCTGTGATCATTTGAACACAGGACTCTCCACACATGACACCGACGGGGAAAGACCAAAGGGTGACCATAAGACCAAAGTTAAAGTAGAGCCAGAATGAAGGAAAATTACCCTCAACCAAGGAAAATGTTAAGAAAATGCAAGGTTATTTAGTTCTGAGGAATCTGAAAGCAAAGCAAATACTCCAATGCATTCCAACCCTACTATTGGTAAAGAGACACTTTCTACCAATAGCAATCTGAAATTGAAGGAAAAGGAAAGTTTCAACATGAATATAGCACTTAGTGGTTGCTTATTAATATCCCACTACGACTTCATGACCACTGTCTAGCGATTGGTTAAAATATATATCATACGGAGGATGGAGCAAACCTGTTTTCTGCTGCTCCAGAGACTAGGATACGGAAAGGATGCCATCTCAACATTAGGAAGAACTTTCTGGTGGTAAGATCAGTTTGATGGTGGAATCTGCTGCTGCCTTAATGGAGTGTGGCGGAGTTTCTTTCTTTGGAGGTTTTTAAATAGAGGCTGGATAGCCATCTGTCAAGAAAGCTTTGGTGACGTATTCGTGCATGGCAGAAGGGGTTGGACCGGACGACCTTTGTGGTCGATTCCAGCTCTATGATTCCAGGGTATCCATGTGATTTGCTGTATTGTTTAAGTTGTAGCTTGGTACATTTTCAAAAACTGCTATAAATATTAAGGTGAATCTTGCTTTGGTGTGAGATTGCTCAGTTCGAATGCTGAAATCTGGACCAGCATGTTGTTAAATATTTAAATGGCTGTCTCTGGCTCACGAGTGCCTCCATTCTTGAACCCTGAAAGGGACAATTTCCCCAACAATGTCACACTTGCTCTCAAGGTGCTTAGCTCTGCATTCAGTCTCCGGGGAGGAAAGAAAGATCTCCGTGCAGCCTTCTTACAGAGCTTCATTGGTTAAAATAGAACTATAAACTCAAGTTAGAAGCCTAATCTCAAATGAGTAATAATTTGTTTAAGAGTATGTTTTATTATGTCCCATAGCTTTTATATGAATGCATGAGTTAGGGCACGAATTGAAATTTATGAATCACCAGGATAATAATGAGACAAACAGACTTCAGAGCTCTTCAGCAATTCTCATGAATTGTCTAAAGCTCCGTATAAATCAGGAAAAAAGGCAATTAAGAGGAGATACAATTGGGATGCATCAGGGTAGAAAAATTAGGGAGGGAATGCTAGAACCTCAAGTTATTCAATTAAAGAGAAAATGAAGTGGGTGTTCCCGACAAATAAATGGAATCAGAGTATAGACTGAGCTTTTTATCCTACTGTGCATCCGCAGCAAAAAATATTGACATGATCGACACAGAGTATGCCCATACACTAAATAATCTTCTCTGTTGGTTCTGCTGCATAATTGTTGTGTAACAACATAAACTTTAACACAAGTTAACATGTATGGTTCTGACTAATCAGGTAGTTAGTCCCAACGACATCATATTAATAGAAGTTATCAAGACTGAAAAAATAATAATAAAAGCAGATTTAATTTCCCCATTTCTTCCTCTCTTGCTCATCCATTCATTTTCACAAATTAGCCTGTTCCCGATTAAAGCCTATATCGCCAACGGCACAAAATATTTTCTTGGTGGTGGTAGTAACTGATATCAAGTATTAGTATTACCAGATTTATTAGTATCCCACTTTTTTCCTGGGAAGGACTTGAAACAGCTCACAGTGTTTTTTTAAAAAATAAATTAAAACAGAGTTTAAATACATATTGAAAAGAACAAACAAATCACAATTGCTGCAAATTTAGAATAACCAACACCTTTCATCAGCCAGGCAATGACTGCCTATTGAATGCCTGCTGAAATAAAAACGTCTTTGTTCGTCTATGGAAGGAAGGCGAGGAGAGTGCCTTTCCGACCTCTCTGGGAAGGAAGTTGCAAAGCCTGGGAGCAGCCGCGGAGAAGGCCCTGTCCCTGGTTCCCGCCAGGTGCACCTGCGAAGACGGTGGGACAGAGAGAAGGGCCTCTCCGGCAGATCTCAAAGCCCGGGCTGGCTTGTAAGGGAGTCAGCTTTGACCAGCCTTGACCATAAGGGAGTCAGCTTTGACCTATGGCAATCCAATGGGCGAGAGACCTCGAAAAAACTCAGCCATCACCTGTCCTGCTCAGCTATTGCAAATCCAGGCTTCCCATTTCCGCACTACACTCTTACAGCCACCCGGCCCCTCCCAAAACTGCAAACCCCAGGATTCCATAGGATGCTGAAAGTGGAATAATTGCGCTACAAGAGTGTAGTGTGGAAGTCAATCCACTTGTAATGCAGCCTCTATGTTTTCCTACTGACTTCTACTGAGTGGTGTCCAAAATACAACAGCCTTAGCTTAATTTTTCTTGGCTTCTAGGGAGAGTTCAAGCTTGATTTGCTCTTGGACCCATTTATAGATCTTTTTTGGCGGTCCATGCCATCTGCAGAACTCACCTCCAGCACCACATTTCAAAGGAACTGATCTTCTTCCTCCCATCTTTCTTCACTGTCCAGCTTTCACAACTATATATAGAAATTGGGAATATGGGTGGCCCTGATTTTGGTACTTAACCATATATCTTCATACCTGAGGATCTTCTCGAGTTCTTTCAGAGTTGCTCTTCTACATCCTCGTCTTCTTCTGACTTCTTGACCTTCCTTTTGAGCCTTTTTTCCCCTTGACTTTCCTCCATAACCTTTCCAAATCCCTGTTATTTTCTGATGGCTGGAGGTGGCGGAAGTTGTTTTCCAGCACATCTTTAGGCTATCAGGTTGGGGAAGGCTGCCCTACCAAGGTGTGGAGGGCCAGCAGCAAAACCTTTAGGGCAGACAGTGAAAAAGTAGGGATTATTTCTTACTGTCCATTCGGTTTTCTTTCACTACAAAATACGTCGAGCTGCCTGAACAGAATGATTTCTTTTAACAGCATATAGTTACACTTTGAGATTCCCCATTGCAGACGGAGGAAGACCAATGGCTATTCTGCTCCCTGGGCCTTGGGGTGTCTGCTCATGAATTCAAAAATTGGGTCTTTATCCTCGTCCCAGAAAGCTCAAGCCAAAGAATCAGCCAGAGAAGATCCACCCGTTGGAAGGCAGCCAGTACCCTGTCATTAATGCCCGGCCTTAATAACACAGAGCAGCCGATGGAGATTTTTATCAGCTTAATTACATATCCCACCTGGTGGAAGCAGCTTAAGCCGCAAAGGGAAACCGGATAGACCTGACAATCAATATTACTAGGAGCATTAACTGAATGACTATTTCCCATAAAAGTACTCTTTATAGCTGGGACGGGCACTGCGAAAGACTTCGGGGGAGCAAGAGCGCAACTGAGGCGCCTTTGTTTTTCTGCCAGCCAGCATAAGATTGAGGAGGCTCAGGGATCCCGCGTTGCAGAAAGGGTGCAAAGCCTGGTCTTGCAGGACTGACCTCCCGGGACTTTGCAATGAGCAGCGACGGGGACACTTTCGTTAGCCCCAACTCACACGTCACAAGACTGGGTGGGAGAACCCAGCAGATGACTGGATTGCATTAGCAGACTGGCTTTATTGTGACATTTTTCTATCATTTTAGACTTCAAAAAAAAAATCAATAGTGTTTTAATATGACAACTGGCTTAATTGTGATTTAACGTATTTATTACCAAGTTTTTAGCTTTCTCTTGTTTCAGTGCTTTTGTGAGAGGCCTTGGGTCCGACGTCAGGAGAAAGGCAGAATAATACATGAATAAATAAATAAATGGGAAAGAGAACAACAATTGCAGCAGGAAAACAGATTTATAGAATTATGGGCATGTTTTAAAAATCACTGATGGAAAGGTCATCTGAAAAGATAACCAGTGCAGCTTATTCAAATAGTTTCTTGGCTAAATTGTAGCAATACTACATTATATCACAAAATAATATATTCCTATATAGTGTTTTCTCCCCTTACCTATTTCATAAGATATTTTCATTTCTTCTACTTTATTTCCTTCCTTCCTTCCTTCCTTCCTTTAACTTTCTAAGTGACTTTGGTCATTTTGAAAATATACAGTTGGACTGTATGGCACGAATAATTAAGATTTATTCCAATTGTCTAATAGAATTTAGTATGAAAAACAACATGAAAGCAATGGTGAGATTAATCATCTTTATTATAATCAAATACAGAACGACAAGGAATTGTTCTCTGAGCCTTTTCCAGAAGAAAAAGAAAACAGTTCGGAATATAACTGTCCGAACATCTGAAAGTCTCCGGTTGGGAGCTCCTGTTTTATTAAGAGACCTGAGAAGGTTCCTGCTTTGCCATCTACCATGGATTTTTACATTTTGCCTTTAGCTAACACAGCTACCTATATTTCCTAAGAGTTATCCTCCTTGCCATTTTGAGATACGCCAGGGGTCTTAAATGTGAGTGTGTGCGCCTTTAGATCATCTATCGACTTACCTGTTGTTGTTCTGTGCCTTCAAGTTGTTTCGTGCCCTCACAAACAAAAATCAAAAGCCGCTTAAAGCCCACTTCTCATGATGAAAAACTGCATTTATTTTTAGGTTAAAACTGCAACCTTTTTCCAAAGGGAAGTGCCGTTCCTGTAGGGCGACGTCTAGTCACGTTGCCCACTTGAAATGTTCAGGCTGCCAGCTGGGGGCACGTGAAACCGCCGTTGTTCTTAAAATGTTCGAGAGCTGCCGAAAAGCAGCATCCGAGTGCCATCTGCTGAGCGAATCAGAGAATGATACAGGATTCTAACATTCGGGGAACGGGGCAAGAATGCTACCAGGAAATGCTCTTTTGACCTAAGCTCATATTATTGTTCTTATTTGCTGCGCTGGACCTAAATAACCTAAGGCACTAGATCCCATTTGATCTCAGAAGCTAAGCAGGGCCAGCCCTGGTTAATAATTGGATGGAAGACTGCTACCAAATACCATGTTCTGTAGGCTACATTTCAAAGGAAGGCAACTGGCAAAACCACCTCTGAGGAGTCCTTGGCTAAGAAAACCCTATGAAATTCATGGGGACACCATAAGCCAACAAGTGTCCTGAAGGCAAATACATACCCAGAGAGACCAAGAGAGACCTCCATGTGCCCAAAGTCATTAAGCACCCAGCTCAGGTCTTGCAAATTCAGGGCAGCCATGGCTTCTTTGGCTAAATCTTCCCAGCTGCAATGCAGCCTTCCTCCTTTCCTACTGCATTATCCTAATGCATTATCGCCTTTTCCAATGACTCGCATCATCTCATGATATGTCCAAAATAAAACATCCTCAGCTTAGTCTTCTTCACAGCTTCTAAAGTGCCATGTTCCTACTGCATACTTTTTGCACATCAAAAGAACAGTACATGTCTGTAATTTACAAAGGTTGAAAGAGTGGAGCATCAAAAAAAAAGTCACCAAAAAACAGGAGATGCCTGTACCTGGGGCCCTTTCACACTACACAGTTGTAGCAGTGTGACTCCACTTCGATTGATTGGGTGACATCCTGGGGAATCCTGGGATTTGTAGTTTGCTGAGGCACTAGAAATCTCTGACTGATCATTCTAAGCATCTCTTTCCAACCTGCAAATGCCAGGATTCTATAGGATGGAACCAGGGCAGTTAAAGCTGCAGTTAAAAGTTGGAGATCTTGCACTGGGTAGGGGGTTGGACCTGATGGCCCACAAGGCATCTTCCAACTCTACGATTCTATGATTTTCTCTCTTTCTCTTCCCCTCCCACCCCCAGGAGGATTAGCCACTCCTTTGGAGAACTGGGTTTTCCAGGTGATGGCCAGGAACGCAGTTTCTTCCACAGGCTTGACCCGGATGCAAGCCTTGGAAAATGGGTCTCAAGTCTGGAAGAGGAGGGTTTGCCAAAGAAGCATCCTCACATTGCTCACACGCAAGCCTCTCTCCACGTCTCGTGCCCTTACTACAGATGATAGAACACCGAAGGGAAGGCAAACACGGCAGAAGAAAAAGCAGACAAGGATGGTAGGGTCATACCCTCCAACGCTTCGCAAGCGAAGACCGGGACACATGTGGCCAAGCAACATCAGAGTGTGGTCAAGATGGCCAAAGTTATTAATGAGGAAGAATGCACAAGCTTGGAGAGGCTGCGGCAGTTTGCTTCGGCCTGAGCCGACTGGGAAGGGAAAGATTTTGCCCCCTTCTCTCCCCTCCCCAAGTTACCTGACTACAAACTACTTTTGCACTTTGATCTCAGTTTGCAGCAATTGAATTAAGCCAAGGATTTTGGGAGAAAGTGGAAGGAGCGGGGGTGAACGATGTCATTTTAGAAAAAGAAGCGTGTGTACAAAGCTCTGTGTGTGTGTGTGTGTGTGAGAGAGAGAACTTTGTGCTAATGTTTCCACACCTATCTCAGCACAGATATCTTTTAAACTCCCACATTTTTATACGCCCAAGGTTGATGCTTTTGGACTCACCTAGTACAACTCCCTTCCCCTCCACATCCATATCCAAAACCACGACTCTGCCAAGCCTCGCAGAATCACGGCTCACTCTTTTTATATGCAGAAGCAATATTTACCCTTGCCGAGACGCTAAACGCAAGAGCTCATGAAAAAGACGCCGGACGCTTGTGCCGGCGAACAAACACTGCCTCCTCTGTGCGGCGGGCAGCGGGGCCCCTCCAAGACTTCGTGGCGCTCCCCCGCCCCCACTCCGGAGGCTGAAACTGAGCCTGTTGTTGTGTCCCAGGGTCTTGAAACCCAAATTTGGGTCATGGTTGCGCTGGGGAATGCGAGGCTTTGCTCTTTATGTAACACCGCTGGAGGCTGCAAATCTGAAAAGGATCACAGGAGGAAGACAAACAGCGCTTTCCTAGCAATGGTCACGGTGGGATTCTTCACCTGCAACGGGAACGGGGCCTCTCAGCTTCCCCTGCGCATGTATGTATCCGTGGGCTCCTGGGAAGTTCCTTCTTCTCATCACGATGGGGTTTGAAAACTGGCCTGTTGCTGTTACTTATGGCCATGTTGGGGGAAAGTAACTTGCGTGACTTATTTCTATTTCTTAAAAAAATCACTTTGCTTTTGTGTGGGAACTGAAGGTGGAATCAGAATTGCAACAGGGGTGGGCAAAGCAGACCTGTGAGCTGCATGTGGCCCCCAGGGATTGCAAAATGCCCCCAAATTTACTGAGGGGGCATGGAGGCAGTTTTGCGACTGAGCTAACACAGCCCTCCCCCCTGCCAAAAAAACAACAACCTGTGACAGATTCTAACTGTTAGCATAAATCTGGAAACACTCCTGGCAAAATACTTCCAAAAATGCCCTTTCTTTTTTTTCTTTTTTTGAAAGTAACTAGACACCACTTCTTGCTATACAAAAACAGAGCAAAACAAAACAAAATACTCTCGGTTTGTTATTTCTGAAACGTAACTTTGTTATGGCCCTATTACCACAAAATAGCTTGGTTACAGATAAACTGTGTTACTTCTTGTAACTGTTAATTTCCAAGTTGAATCCTAGGTGGATTGTATGGGTCACACAGGCCATTTCCACACTACACTGTTCTAGTGCTATTCTTCCACCTTCAACATCCTGTGAAATCCTGGGGTTTGCAGTTTATGGAGGAGCAATTTGGCCTCAGTAAACTACAAGTGCCCAGAATTCCACAGGATGTTGTAAGCGGAATAATAGCACTGGAACAGTGTAGTGTGGAAAGGGCCACACCCTCCAGGATTTTATGGATGAAAACTGGGACACATTTGGCTAAGCTGCATCAGAGCACATGGATACATGCTTTTTGCAATATGATTTGGGAGGGAATAATTTTTTAAAAAACAAAATAAAATGAACAATACATACATGAATATAAAATTATGCATATAGGCTGGAATCTTGTTAGTGCTTACAGTGACCTAAATACCAGTTATATTACTGTGTGTCACCAACAAGATAGATAGATATATAGATATAGATATATACACAGACACATACATACATACATACCTAAGCACTGTTACAAAGCCAGAGGGATGTGTAGTAGTTCGAATTAGGACTCTGGGAGAACAGGATTTGAATCCCCACTCAGCCTTGGAAACTTACTGGGTGATCTTGGACAAGTCACTCTCTCTCAGCCTCATGGTGGGAAACCCTCCTCTGAACAAATCTTGCCAAGAAAACTCCATGATAGGTTTGCCTTAGGATGGCCGTAAATCAGAAACAACTTCCAGGCACACCACCACCACAACAAAAATACTGCTGTGCAAGTGGTTGTATCTTCCAAGATTGTGCAAGGGTGGGAACTTATCGGTATAACCATTGTGCAAGTGCTTTTTAGAAGCTTCCCTCGCTTCACTTAGTGACTGGGGAATGACAATACCGTTGTTAACAGGCGAGCATGAGGCACCCGTGGCTGTGGCACAGTTGGTTATACAACAATACAATCTACGGTCACTCTTGTGCTGCAAAACTCCAGCCCAGCCACACTATGCAACTGCTGAAGAGGCATAACAGTTTGAGTGTCGGAGCAGGACTCAGGGAGCTCTGGTTTCAAACCCTCACTCAGCCACAGAAACCTACCAGATGACCTTGGGCAAACCACATTCTCTCAGCCTCAAAGGAGGCCAAGGGCAGACCTCCTCTGAGGAAATCTTGCCAAGAAATGCCTAAGACAGGGTTACTATAAGTCAGAGAGGACCTACAGGCCCTAAATAAGAGAGCCAGTCAGTGGCGGACTGAGACCGGGGCCATTTCCACACTAGACTGTCACGGTGCTATTATTCCACTTCCAACATCCTACGGAATCCTGGGATTTGCAGGTTAGGGAGGGGCCTCAAAGGCCCATATTTACTCTCCTCAAAGGCCCTTTCCTAAACTGCAAAGCCCAGAATTCCACAGGATGTCGGAAGCGGAATAGCAGCACTGTAACAGACTAGTGCGGACAGGGCCTTGGGTGGTGCGTGCCATCCACTCCGGGTGGAACGAGGAAGGGCGCAAGCTCCCCTCCAGGCACGCGGGCCTCCGGAGCCGCGCCGGCGCAGCAACACAGGCCGAGCGTCCCCCCCCCCCCCTCCGCCGCTGGAAGGTGCCTCTCCTCCTGCAGCAGCGTCAGCAACAGCAGCAATTCCCTGGACTTCCTTGGTACATTTCTGGGCACTTGCTTCCCAGGGCTGCGTGCACAAGGCGAGCTTTCTGAGCTGCGGTTTCTCCCAAACCGGAGGGGTGGAAAGGGAGCGGGGAGGGCGAGCCACTCCCCACCCGGCCAGCCAACCAGCGTCCCGGCTCGGGGGCTTCTTCCTCGCTCCTCTTCTGCCCGCCCGCTTCCTCACCCTCCTTCCGGAATGGTGTGAGGCTCACCCGCAAACTCACTCACCCCTCCGGCTGAATTCCAGGCCGGGTTCGGAATCCTAACCCTTTCCCCCTTCCACCCACCCACCCACCAACCCCCGTTTCAAGGCCTTCCCCACCCAGGGGCTGCTTTTCCTCCGCTTTTGCAAAAGGAGGCCCAACAGCAGCAACCTCTGGGGGGTCGTCAGGGGAACAAACACAAGGCGCCCCTGTTTCCCGCCCCACCCTACCCGCTCTCCAGAAAACACGTCGTCTGGCTGCAGCGGTGGCCGAGAGCGCCGAGAGCGCCGTGAGTCCCTTGCGGATTTTAAGCCGAGCGTTACAGGAACCAGTCCAAGCGCGACGGCCTCGTTGCAGCGGCTCCACGGGCTACAGGTTGTCCGAAGCGCTGGGTGGGTGTGACCCACGGAGCCAGACATGGCCGAGGCCCAGTGCGGGAATCCACGGCATCTTGAGAGGCCAGCCACGCACCCGCGCCCTCCTCCGGTTCAGTGGGGAGCGGCCGCCAGCTCGAGGCCACCGCCAGCCACGCGTCCCTTTGGTGGGAGGATTTTGACCGGCAGCAGCCAGCATCTTAGAGCGCAACAGGGCTTAACGCGGGGCCCGTGGTGGTTTGCAAAGCCTTGAAGAAATGTCACAAGCTTTCACGGCTAAAACTGAACGGAGGGAGGGCAGGCAGGCAGGCAGGCAGGCAGGCAGTCGTACCTTCACCTCAAGGAAGGGGAAATTTTTGCCAGCGATAGGCATCATTTGTACCAATGTCGAGAGCAGTATCTCCGACCGTTCAAAGGCTGCGGAATTGTGTGACAGCCAACCCACGCGGCCACCGCTTGCCGCTTCTGTGCGGGACGGAAACGTGCAGGCGAAGGAGGCCGCGAGCTGAGGACAAGTGCGCGCCGTCGCTCGCACGCGGCCAGCAGCCGCCCGGGGTTCGGTCTTGGGGGTCCGGGGGCAGCGACAGACAGTTCAAGGGGGGGGGTCCGTGCTCACGAAGAGGTTGGGAACAACCGGGGTCGTGGTTTGAGCCTCGGGCTGTCGCTTATTCATTTCTGGGATTTCTCTGCCGCCTTTTCTCCCGAGAGGGGACCCAAGGCGGCTTCCCGAAAACCCCGACGACTCTGGAGCCCCCGGTTCGAATCCTCGCCGAGCCACGGGACCCCCCCGGGTGAGCCCGGGCGAGTCCCGCTCTCTCGGCCCCGGAGGAAGGCACCAGCCTCTGACGGGCTCTCCGGGGCTCGGAAGCCGCTCGAAGGCGCCCACCGACAAAGCCGGGGAGGCGAAGGGGAAGGGCCGAGACCCTCCTCCTCCTCCTCGCGGCCCCCCGCCTGCCCCTGCCGGGCCCGGGGGGGGTCGCCAAGGCCGGGGCTGGCCGGCCCCCTCGCTCCGCCTCGGCCGGGGGGAGACGGGGGGAGCGGCCAACAGGCGCCTTCGGGGGCATAAAAGCGGGCAGGCGAGAGGCCGGCCGGGCCAGAAGCAGCAGGAGCCGCCGCCGCCGCCCAGCCGCCGCGGTCGCCGGACGCCTTGGCCGGAGGGGGCGGAAAGCGCGGTCGCCGGGGGTCCCGTCCGCCAGCCCCTCGGCCGGGCTCGGAGCATCGCCGCCGCCGCCGCCGCCTTCCCGGCCGGCCCCCGCCCGCGCCCGCTTCCAGCCGGCTCCCGGGGAGCCAGGGCGCCCCCCGCCGCCTCCAGGTCTGTGCGCCCCATTCCGCCCCGACGCCGCCTCCCCAGACCCCGCGCCCGGGGCGCCCCATCCCGTCCCCCGTGGGTGCCGGAGGGGGGGCGCACTGCAAGTCGCGGCGAGACCCCGACCCCTCTCCCCCGAATGGGGGAAAGTTAGCCTTTTTTAGGGGGCCGCGGCTCCCCGCATCCCCCCGGCAGGCCGCCTCGCAGAAGCAGCCGCCCTGTTTCCGTCGCCCCGGGGCCAACCTGCCCCGAACTCCGGAAAGTTCACCGGGGGGACTGCGACTCCCAAAGTCGCCGTCGGTCCAACTTGGAAGACAAGGTGTCACCGGCTCTGCCCCCCTTGCCCGAGTGGGTGAGCCGTTTCTCCCTGAAGGCTACAACCCCCCGCCCCCAAATCCCCCTTCGCGCAGCTGAATAAGCGACGAGCCCGGCCCTGGCCCCCTCCCAGGGAGTGGGGGGGGGGTCCTTTTGAGAGGGAACTACAGCTCCCTGAATCCAGAGACACGAGCAACTGATTCACGGCTACAGAAAAGGGAACAAATCACCCCATTTATACACCGGCAAATAGCGTGCACAAGACGCGCTGGCCTATAAGACGCACCCCATTTCCAAACAGTATTTTTTAGGGGGAAAAAGTGAGTCTTACACGCCAGCAAATAGGGTGTGCATAAACAATATGTACCTGTGTAACTAAAACAAAGCCGAACTAGATTGAATTGAGACATACTAGCAAATCCCATTACTAAAAGACTACTCTGTTACCTTAAATGCTTCCTAACTGCAGTAACTAACTACAACACAAAAGGATTCTGACCCCTCCCTATACAAACTGTAGCAGAAAAGGAAATTCAATTAATATCCCGTATCTTATTCTATCCTTACAGATCTATGTATATTCAACTTACTAGACTTACCGATAACCACAACCACAGATTATTACGCGATTAGGTTTCTTGTTGCTCAAAAAAACCCCATAAACAGTTTCCGGTCTTTCAGTCAACCAACCAACCAATCGATCGGTCTATTTTTTAAAATCCACTTCAGTTTTGCAACTTGGGCAAGATCCATAACTTAATCGACCCATTTTCCCATCATCGCAGCTTCTACTGTCTTGGCCGTGCTCTGGTGTTCTCTGGCCGCGTGCTTCCTGGTTTTTATCTGTGAAGTGTCGGAGGGCACGCAAATGTGGTACCGGCCCTTGGCACGCTGGGGGAAGAAATTGCTGGTCTCCCACGTCAGAGAGCCTTGGAGACTTGGAATCGCCCACTGACTGCTGTCTCCTCTTTTCTTTTTCTTTTTCCTGACCAAGGTTGGTAAAAAAGCAGCTCTGAGAAGCTGTTTTCCTCCTCCTGCTCCCTGGTGGGTTCAAAATGCTTCCCAAAGTAGTGACCTTGGTGGCCTTGGGCATCCTCCAGCTGCCCCTGAGCAGCACCCAGGTAAGAGGGTGGGAAAATCCAGCCAGGTCCCTGGACTGGGAGGAAAAGGGGAGTGTGCCTTTCCCTCCGTAGCACGGGGGCTGGAGCCTGGTAGGTGGAAATAAGTGGGTTGGGTGGCCTTGCAGTTCCAGGGATGAAAATTAGCTTTCTCTGGGGACTTGCTTTTTTTCCTGCAATGAATTAAGTATCATTACAAAGGACAAAATTCTGTTCGTGCTTTAGCCTGCAGTTGGGCTTTTTTTTTTTTTTGGTCCAATGCACAACATCGACATTCAGTGTAAGGTTCCAGAAGCAGAGTTGCGCAGGGAAGCCTGTTGCACATGGAGATGCAAATTTGGTTGTGCATTTAATTGTGCAGCATTGCTGCTCAGTAGAAGGGCTGTGTAGCACAGTCAGCCCCTAACTTTGTATACACAGATCTCTCCCAGGCAATCCCAGGTATGAGTCCTCAGCCACCAAAAGGAAAAACACAAACAGGAAAAAAAAGAGGAGGGAGAACATAGGGGATGAACATGGGATAGCACTGCATTTTCACGTAAGCCGTCCGCATATTTCCAAAAATATGTTTTCTTGAAGCTGAGGTCTGCAAAAATTACACGTTCCGGCATAGCGAAAGCAGTAAGATCTTCTGACCATTGAAGGCTGAGGGAGTGAATGTTTGTCTTGGCTCTCTCTGGTAGCTCAAGGGGAAGGGAGCCTGAAGGACTGGGGATATAAGGAAGCTGCCTTACTCTGAGCCAGAGATCCTGGGTCTGTTTGTATTTGTAAGAGCTGTTTGACAACGAAATGGACAGCCGTGGAGTCTCCATCTTTGGAGGTCTTTGTACAGAGGTTGGGTGGGCATCTTTCAGGAGTGCTTTATTCATTCCTGCATGGTAGGGGCTTGGATTAGAGGTTAGATGAGATTCTGTGAATAGCAAACAGTCCAAAGTTGGAGGCTTTATGGGGCCTCTTGGCGACTCGTCCTGTGCCACTCTCGGGCTGCCTGCAGCTCAGCAGAGGCTGCCACGGCACCAGGGCAGAGCAATGGGACCGCGCCTGCGGCTCAGCCTGTGGGAGCGTGCCCTTGTTTATCTTTCTGGGAAACTAAGCCAGCTCCATTTGGCCAACCTGGCCTTTGGTGGGTTTCCCAACCAGCCTACCTTCCTTCCTTCTTTCCATCCAGGAATGCCTCAGCAAACAGCAAGTGGCCAACACAATCCGACAGGTGCAGAAACTGCTCTCGGCGCATGAAGCTACCCAGCTCCAGAGCCTGCGCAACTTCAAGAAACAGCTGACATTCCTGCAAGGCAACATCTTCAAGCAGGGGGCCAAGCGGAATGGTAAAAGGGTGGACGGACTGTTTATGGCCGCCATCATCATTATTACTCTGCCTTTTTGAAATCTGGGACTCAAGGCAGCTTACAACATTTAAAATAAACTGTTTAAAAAAATGCCAAACACACGTTAGAAAGGAAGGAAGAATTTCTTGGCTGTAAGAGCCGTTTGGCGGTGGGACAGACTGCCTCAGAGGGTGGTCCTGTCTCCTCCTTTAGAGGTTTTTAAACAGAGGCTGGGGTGGGCATCTTTTAGGAGTTGCGTATTCTTGCATGGCAGGGGGTTGGGCGAGTGGCCCTTGTGGTCTTTCCAGCTCTAAGATTCTGTGATTCTAAGTAACATAAAGCAGCCAGAAAGCAGGGTAGGCCCGGGATGCTTTGGGAATCACGAAAAAGAAATATTTTGGTTCGCCTGCCTCTTTTGCTGCCTGTCTCCAACAGAGAGCTGCACTCTCCCGCCTGCTCCCCCGAATGGGCGGCGGCTGGGTAAGAAAACGGCCACGGGGCACGAGGTGCATTTCGTTTGCTATCCAGGCTTTCAGCTGACGGGATCAGAGACACGGACGTGCTTGGAGAACCGGACGTGGAGCGGACAGGCGTCATCCTGCAAAAGTACGTGCTGGGTGTCCTGCTCTGGACGGTTGGCAAGGGGAGCATTGAAATCTGAGGGATCTTCACTCCGACATGAGCCTCCATCTTTGCTGGTGTGGGGAGTTGGAGTTAATGCCATGGCCAGATGGAAAGTTTGGTTTTTGCACTACAGCTCCCAGAATGCTCTACCCAGCATGAGCAGCCGTGACTATTCTGGGTGGGGCATTCTGGAAGTGCTAGTTCCAAAAGTAACTTTCCCAGGTTCTGGGTATTGTGAACTCCAAATATATTTTATTCTGTTTACAAGTATTCCCTGATTTTTGATGACTCACTTTTTGATGCTCTGCTCTTACGACTGTCATAAATTTATGCATGTACCATACTTTTGATGCAGGATCTGTTGTTTTGTCAGTTCTTCTCCTCTTGCCTTCTTTGTGTGTCAAATATGAGGGAACTACCGGGGCTGACTTGGGGCCACACATGCAGCCCCTCCGTAATTCCTTCCTGTTCCCTGCAGGAAGAAAGCAAGAGGAGAAAAATGGAAGAATGACTAAGTTCCACTTTCCAACCAGTTCCACTTTCTGACTGTGCTCTGGTCCGTAATCCGTCAGATGAGCGGAGGATGCCCATAGCTGTCTTGTCTGTTTCTAATAGAAAGATTTAAATATTTGTCAGTTCAAGTTCCCCAAGCTCCTAACAAGCTCTCTTAACTTGCTAAATTGTTTCATGTGTTCATTTATTCTTACTGTTTCAAATTTTAAATTGTTTCAAACTTATTTTTCTTGATCACTACAGCGAGATGCTAAGGTGTAGGGCAGGCTATGAGTCAGTGTGGTGGAGAGGTCTGAGAATCGGACAACAACCCTGGGGACCAGAGTTCAGTGACCCGCTTGGCCGTGGAAACACACGGGGTGACCTTGGATGTGTCACGCACTCTCAGCCCCAGAAAACCCTGGGGCTGATATGTTCACCTTAGGCTCATCGTAAGATGGAAACAACTTAAAGGCATGCAACGACAGCAAGGGTGGGATATGAGTATTTCAATAACAATGGCAACAATAATACTGAAAGGTGAGAGATGACACTGCACTGATCAGTAGGGACCAGCATGGGTTTTTCAAGAACAAATCCTGCCAAACTAACCTTATACCTTTTATACATTGGGAGCACATGGGATGAATGCAGAGACCTGCCAAGTCAGGAGGGAGGTTTGGAGAACCCAGTATTACTGATTATTCAAATTCCAGGTCTCAGGGCAAATTCTGCGCTACCTTTGGGAAAGCTCTGAAAACCAGATGTTGCACAGCTCTCAGCTAGTTCCAGCTTTTGGCACAATGCGCAACGTTTATAACAAAATGGAGATCAAAGAGAGAGAAAAAGAATCTTTCGAGCCACAGTTGTTCATCTGGCAAATGGTGGATCACAAGAAGAGACAGCCAGATTTCCAGCGCTGCCTCCTTTGCCTGATGTTGTTCCACAATAACTGATTATTGAAAAATGAATAACCAGTTTTCCACCCTTCTCCTCTCTCCCTAATACAGACGTCAACGATTGTGCCAGCAACCCCTGTGCCAACGGGGGCACTTGTGTGGACGGGGTCCATCAGTACAGCTGTCAGTGTCCCAGCGGCTGGTCGGGCTCCACCTGCCAGGTCCCACTTTATTTCCGTAAGCAGAGTCACGGCCCCACCTCTGTCTCCGGAGGGGGAAGGAGGAAAGCAGGCTCCGGGGATTGCTGGGAACCGGAGAGGCGGGTGCTGGTGGAACCGGCTGCTTTTTATGGGCTCTCACAGGATGATGCCATCCTGCCCCCACAAACCTGCCTTTACAGTCTGGCAGGACCCTGACCAAAGCATTTCTAAGTCACTGCAGATTGTTAGGCGGCAAGAAAGCGATTGGGCCAGAAAGGACCGTGTCACCTACTTGGACAAGTGGGGATTTGAACCTGGGTCCCCCTGCTTTTAGTTCTGATTCTCCTCAACCAATGAATCTGGCATTGAGCAAGTGAACTGACTGTTGTCTCTCGTCTACAGCTGGGGCGATGCTCAGCAACGCGTCCTTTAGTCGCCAACCCCGCTGCGCCGACAACCTTTCTGGGTCACGCCAGTGCAGCTGCGATGCCGGCTTCCAGATGCGGGCAGGAGGCATATGCCAAGGTAATACGTTGTAATGGTTTCCCTGGTTTTAAATTGTCTTGTTCTAAGTGCTAAATGATTTAAATATAATTTTATAGCTTTTGAAAATTACTGTTTTAAATGGTCCTAAATAGATTGTATTGTATTCCTCCCCAAGATTGTGAGATACAGGGCAGAATACAAATACAGGTTGGGCTTCCCTTATCCAAAATGCTTGGGACCAGAAATGCTCCATATTTCACATTTAGGGGGGATTTGGGATACAGTACCTTTGGGGAATAGCCTCACATCTTGCTCATTTGCGGCTTGTGTTGTGAATGAGATGCAAGCTCAAGACAGAGTGAGGATCTGCGAAATGGCAGTAATCCGAGTGCAGTATTTGGTGCAAATCCACACCTCCTACCATGTCACAGATCGTCATACGTTTTGCCTCCAGCTGCCCACTTCCACCTTGGTGAATATGGCTGTGGCATTCCTGGCATTCCTTCTCGTTTGCCTCTCAAGCCCTCAGCCTCTTTCTTTTTGCTGGTGCCTGCAAAATAGAAGGATGATTCCAGCCACACAGTTCTCTCTCTCTCTCTCTCTCTCTCTCTTATTCCCTGGAGATAGTCAAGATCACTCTGTCTTTGCCACCATGGGAAGCACTATTCTGAAAGGAGAAAGGCTTCCCCTTCTCTGTGTGCAGAGTGGGGGAAGCAATCAAATTTAAAGTGCTTAATTGTTGGCTGCAAAGCCAGTTTTGATGTCAGTTGCAAAGTCAATTTGCAGCTGTTTGCTGGGGGCGAGAGAGGCCAACCTCTCAGTGTGAATTCACGCTCACTTGCGCAAGGAAAATCTATGTAAAGGCAGGGGGAAAGGAGGTGGGTTCTCCCCTTTCCTGCCAGGTGGTCACTCACAGCTGGTTCTTTGCTCTGTTTGAGATGTGGATGAATGCCACCTCTTCCAGTCCAGCCACCACACCCGCATTTGCCTCCACGAATGTGTGAACGTGCCAGGGTCCTACCGGTGCATTTGCCCTGCGGGGTACCGGTTCCAGGCTGACCAGAATAGCTGCAATGGTGAGTTCTGTTTACAAGCTAGCAGGGCAGAAGAGTTGGTGGTTAGATTGCACGGGAGGGGAAGGCCCTAGCCGTCTTCGTGAGCGACTGGACCACCTGTTTTAGGCAGTACAGAACTTGGAAACTATTAACACAAGCACAGTTAAAACAATGAATAATGCACAAGATTAAAAACAGTTACACCGTCATATTAAAAACATTTCAAGCTGTAAAAAAGGCAGTTAAAACATAGTAACTATGATAAAAAGCATAACCCATCCCACTTAAAAGACTTTCTGCAATGGGCAGTTAAGGGCCTGGGGCAAATATGTTGTTTGCCTGCCAGCAGAAAGAGATCAGAGAAGGGGCCAGGCTGGCCTGTCCAAGGGAGGGAATTGCATATCCGGTGGGGGGCAGCCACCGAGAAGGGTCCCTCCCGTGTCCTCCCTTGACCATGCCTGGGATAGCCGTGGGATAGAGAGAAAGCTCAGACTTTAGAAAATTAAAGATGACTGGAATGCAGAAACAATTTTCAGTAGCGTTGTGGCGGCTTTAAAACTGACTGGTTTATTTTGGGATGATTCTTTAGGGGTTACAACTCCCTTCTCCCTTGGATGCAGTAATGCATAAGGCACACCCTAATGACTGGAGGTGCTGAACACAAATGCAGACTAGATGTTCCTAAGTTGCTATACTATACAGCCAGTGGGGCACTGACTTCGTTCCTCCCAGTTGGTTAAACCACCACACCAGTGTCATCATCCCCTAACAGTTAGGCAGGTTTCCCAGGGCAGGGTGAGGGTCTATAATGACTGCCAGGAGGATAAGGGAAAGGTCCTGAGGCCTTCCTGGTACAGACTGCAGATCAACTTAGAGAAGATTTTCCCCCGTTTGCCTTTGCAAGATGTGGACGAATGTGCCGAAAACCAGCACAACTGCAGCCGGGGACACACCTGCGTCAATATCTTTGGGGGCTTTCGCTGCGTACGGCCTGAATGCCCCAAAGCCCATCTCAACACGACTTATGTCAAGACTTCGCCTTTGTAAGTATGAGCCCAAGATTTCATGCCTACCGAAAAATGGCATTCGACCAAGCGAACAGAGCTCCGTGCAGAGTCAAAGCTGCTGCTGCAGTAGGGATAGGTCTGAGCCTGTGTCCCAACACAGAGCACACTCTTAAGGTCTCTTTCATGCTACACAATGAAAGCACTTTAATCGCCATGGTTCCATTCTGTGGAATCCCGGGATGTGTAGTTTTGAGTTCTCTGGCAGAGAATTCTAAAATGCCTCATAGAACTACAGCTCCCAGGATTCCGGTAAAGTAAAGGGATATTTAAATGCTGCATGAAAGGGACTTAAGAAGGCAGCCATTGTATAAACCAGAATAAAATATGCTACAAAGCACTCGACCCACAGCTATGTTGAAAAATTTGAACGGTCATTCCAGGCTGAGCTAAGTATTACATAAAAATGCACACCGTGGCTCTCCAACACTGTCCAGAAAAGAAGAATCTGAAGCAGAGAAACAACAAAGAGAAGACAATTGCTCTCCCCACACACAATTTCTTTGCTCAAATTTCCTTGCAACCTTAGCCTAGGCTTTTCTTGGCAAGATTTATTGCTCAGAGGAGGCTTGCCATTGCTTTCTCCTTAGGTGGAGAGAGCGCCACTTGCCCAAGGTCACCCAGCAGGTTTCCGTGGCTGAGTGGCGATGCAGACTCTGGCCTCCCAGAGCACTGGTACGAAACTCAAACCACTGCACCACGGTGGCTTCAAGATGGTGAAGTTATCCTAGGGTTTTCTTGGTCTGACATGTGTTGTTGCCTTCCTCTTATGCTGAGAAAGTGTGACTCGTCCAGGGGGTTCCCGTGGCTCCGTGGGGAGCTGAACCCCACTGGTCTCCCAGAGTCCTAGGCCATTTCTGCACTAGACTGTTATAGTGCTATTATTCCACTTTCAACATCCTATAGAATCCTGGGGCTTGCAGTTTAGGGAGGGGCCTTTGAGGATGGCCTTTGAGGCCCCTCCCTAAAGGACAAACCCCAGGATTCCACGGGATGTTGAAAGTGGGATAATAGCACTGTAAGAGGCGAGTGCGGAAATGGCCCTAGCCCAACAGCCAAGCCCTCACGCTATGCTGGCAAAATGCCTGATGGGTTGTTTCCCTCCCTGCTTCTTTGCTTTCTCCCAGCCAGTGCGAGCGGAGCCCGTGCCCCATGGACAGCAGAGCTTGCCAGAAAGCCGCCCACTCCGTCTCCTTCCACTACCTGTCCCTCCCATCCAACCGCGCCGTGCCCAGGGTCCTCTTCAAGATGTCCACCAGCCGCTTCGTGGGAGACAGTCTCCGCTTTGCCATCTCAGGGGGCAACGGGCAGGGAAAGCTGATCGTGCAGCGCTCCGACCAGCACACGGGGGAGCTGGTGCTCACCCGGCCGGTGGCGGGCCCGATGACGCTGGAGGCGGAGCTGGAAATGAGCGAGTTTGCCCGCAAGATCCTCCTGGGGAAGCACGTCTTCAAGGTCACGGTCTTTGTTTCCCAGTATGAATTCTGAGACCGTTCCCGGCAGCCGTTGCAGGGCCGGGAAGGACTCCTAAGGGCGTCAGTGGCAACGTCCCACGGACTTAAGCCTCAACCCGTGACCCACGGAGCGGCCACAGGAGGCCTTGAGAAATTAAGCCACGCTCTGTGTTGGACTCCTTCATTGCTTCTGTAATTTCTGCTCCAGGGAGAGAAGGTTCTATGCAGTATGGATTTCCACCATTTCCCCCCATTTTTTCAAGGACTACCTGGGTCACCACAGGAGAGGGGAGGACAGAGACACCAGCAGTTGACCAGTGTAGGCCCCGTCAGAGCTGGGAAAGATAGGGAAGAACATGATTTCTAAAAAGCACAGCCCTGTCTCTGAACCCTGACTGGCAAGGCTTGGGAAGGACAGGATTGCTCTGAGCTATATTAGCAAGGCTTTCCCATAGTGGGGAATGGCAGCCTACCCACCCCATCATTCTGGACACTGATTAATCCTGATTTTGCCAAGAGGTG
Organism: Cyclura pinguis; assembly: GCA_030412105.1. Taxonomy (NCBI): domain Eukaryota; kingdom Metazoa; phylum Chordata; class Lepidosauria; order Squamata; family Iguanidae; genus Cyclura; species Cyclura pinguis. The sequence continues at coordinate 2,103,417 of CM059607.1, forward strand.
ACAAAGACGGATCCCTCAGTGTTAATTTTCTGCTTCTCTTCAGCAGAAAGTGAAATGCAAATAACTGAAGTCTGAAGATTTATCAATACCAGCCTGATCTTAGAAGGGAGAATTGTTGAGTAACAGCTGTGCAAACTCCAGAAGTAGATCAGAAAGCTCTGCAAGAAATAGGTCATATCCTGAACCATACTATGATACATCGAGGAGCACATACATACATGCCTATAGACACAGTCTCTATGTAAATACATTTTCTGTCTCCAAAAAGGAAAGTAGGCAAATGCAAGTCAGAATAGGTCCAGAAAATGGAAAACCAGTTGAAGGCGGCGGCAGTGGTCATTAGTGCCACTCACAGAGTGTTGCATGATTCACCAACGAGATAAGCAGACTGGACAAAGTGCAAATGTACTCCTCATTTTGGAGAGAACACACATTTGTCATCCAACTCCTTGCAGACTTTCCAGACCTAGATTTTTTTCTCTCAGCTAAGACAAGAGACGAAACAGGTATAGCACCCATTCTGTCCCTCCCTTGAGACACCAGCAGCTCCCAAACTCTCTTGTCAGTCACGTGTGCTAAACAGACAGCTTTTATCTGCTATAAAATGGCATCGCTACATGTTCTAGCTTGGTACCAGAGGTAGGAAATGTAAAATATATAGATGTTAACATTCATTGCCTTTACAGTGTTGACACCTGTCATTAAATCATAATGGTCAAGTATTATGTTGCACTGAAAGATTTATTTGTAAACCAATAAACTATCTATAAAATATCATTTCACCCTGTTTTTAAATATAACGCTAGGGTTAAAAAGCAGGGCCGGAAAACCACAGGCATTGTTTCTGGGGCAGCAGCAAAGGGCACGAGAGCCAGCGTGACATAGTGGTTTGAGCACTGGTCTAGGACTCTGGGAGACCAGGGCTTGAATCCCTGCTCAGCCATGGAAACTCACTGGGTGACCTTGGGCAGGTCACACTTTCTCAGCCTCAGACAAAGGCAAAGGGAACTGCCAGCTGAAGAAATCTTGCCATGATAGGTTCACCTTAAGGTCACCATAGAAACAACAACACAAGGAAAGAATGCAGGGAGTAGGAGTTACCCCATTTCCAAATCAAAATCCATACCTACTTTTTGCCAGCTTCTCTGCTGAACAGGGTTGTTTTAACATGAGCTCAAGGACTGCACTTGACAAGAAGAGAATCAACTTACCGTGAAACGTGGTGCTGGAGGAAAGTCCTGCTGACACAATGGACTACCCAAAATAGGCGTGAGGGCAAATCAAGCCTAAACTTTCAGTAGAATGGGCAATTTCTGTAGTTTTGACCACACAGCAGGAGAAAACCAACATTTCTGCACGGTCTTCATACTTGCTAAGTATTTCAGGAATAATTAATTCTATTCAGAAACACACTTTTTGGGGGGATGGAACAAATGTTTTTTGCACACAAAACCTGTTTCTCACATAGGGTTTTAGTGCATATGAAAAACAAGTTTTCTTCTGCAATCTAGCAGGAGGGATTGGCCAGTAAGACCACTTAACACACTGATCTATCTATGGACATTTTAGCATTTACGCTGTGCGGGGCTGACAGACTGGCTTGCCAAAGGGCCACCTTGGGGTGTTTATGATTCCAAGTAAGCGGCTTTTTAGCTCTTAGCCCCAGATCACCACTCAAGACTATGAAAGTTCACTGCTTTGCTATACCCCACACCCACAGAAGCAAGTTTCAAGCCTGAAATCCCTATGTATCTCTCCTTCTCAAACATACAGGCAAAATCCCAGCACCAAGTGTGGACAATCCAGTTCAGACCTCAGCAAGGTCCCCAGATGAGCCAGGGACAGAAATCAAAAACATGAACAGCAGAAATAGTTAAAATGACTCTTTTATTGATATACAAACCAGGTAGCATTGAAAACCACTGTGGAACAGGAAGTAACTGCTGAAACACCACACAATGAAGCAGTTTCCCAGGTGCATGGGCAGGATGGGAAACTGTCTCCATGCTCCCAGCTTGTGTGCTTCAGAAAAGAAGACCTCAGGGGAGTGTGTTTAGTCCATGGTCTTTAAGAACGCCCACTCTGAGCAGCCCGGAGAGATAATGTACCCCAAAAACACAAGAGCCCCACTTCCCTTGGACTGTGAGAAAGGCTAAAAGCGTCCTGAGGCCCTGGTATCATGTCCTGCCTGGGCGAAGCAGCAGAAGAGTCAAGTACTGGAGACAGGGTAGAGCTGAGGCTGTGCTCAGTCCCTTCCCATGACATTTGTGAGTGTGTAAGGCACTCTGAAACGAAGGAGAGAGGTCTGCTCAGCTTCCCCATCTCTAGTGCCTGTCCCACGGAAGAGATGCGGGCAGGAGCCTTGCAGTTAATTAACAGTAATACTAAAAATGAAAGCAACCCCACCCACCCCCTAGTTTTGGGGCTGATTCCTGGTGGGATTGGAGGAGAGAGAAGGGTGGCATTCCACTTCAGTCTGAATGGACATGTTTAAAGTGCATCAGAGATCAAGCCGGAGTGACTCTTGAGGGATGAGTTCTGGGAGTGTAAGAAGAGAAGGAGAATTGCTAGTGAAGGAACTCCCTCAACACACCACATTCAGAAGAGGCAGGAGATACAAAGCGTGTCCGCACGAGACTGGGATGACAGAGGCAGCTGCAGACAGGAGCTTGGGAAAACAGACAGCAGACTGGGAAACAAACTGGACATCCCTGTAGGTCTTGCAAGCCATGAAAAATCTCTGTTTTAGGACCACTTCCATCTCCCTCCAGAAAAGCATCTTCTGCCTTCGGTACAAGAGCAGCCAGATGTGGAATTCCAAAAGCCTCCAAGTGACTTGGTGGAGCAGAAGGAGCCAATGGCACAGGGGCTAGTTGGTGCCCTGTGGCCCAGAGTGGGCTAGAAAGTTAAACAGGAAAGCAACTCCCGGGTTCCATTTACAAACATTTTGGGCTGATTTAATTCACTAGGAAGGGCCTGGGGGATGTTCCAGAGGTATCTCCCATCCCTGTAAGCCTCTACAGGTGACAGAAAAGCAATCTGGGGGAATATGGGGTGCTCAGAGAGATTCTGAGGCATTGTCTATTGAGATTCATTGTCTAGAGAGATTCTACAAGGCATTGTCTATGACACAGATAGGAGTCACGCAGGCTGTAGACAGCAGGTAGTCCATTGTGGCCCTCAGAAGCCTAATTCCCCCTGCGCCAACCTGCTCATCAAAACCGCACTATTTTTTAACAAAGAAACACTTTGCCATATTCACACTGGACGGCACCTTGCTAGTGACATGCGCAAGTGTAATCCCACTTTACACATACGTACGCATTTTTCAGTCACTGCAGAGGTAGGTATTCCCTCCTACCTCCACAACAACCAACGCTCTGTGTCACTGCAAAAACTGCCCCCCCCCCAAGACTATTCCAATGCAAACGGGAAGTCAAGGGGATCAGAGAAGCCCTGACTATGTCTCCACAGCTGGGTGCAGATCAACGATTTCATTGCAGATCGCAGAAGACGACGCCCCCAGTCTGCCTCTGCCTGTGGGAACACACTACACGCTTCTCCAACCCCTCCGCTCTCCATCAGCCATGAAACGGCCATGGGGGAGCTTCCACAGTGACTCAAGGAGAACTTGGGCTGGTGATGGGAGCCACAGAAGTGCTGTGTGTGACCATATTGGATTTCTGCCACTGCTGATCTGGACGACCTCTGCTGCAAAACAAGAATACTCCTTTTCCTCCCGACCATGGCAGGAGTGATGCAACATCACTTCCAGTAGCCAAAATCACAGCCATAACAGCCTGGCTTGTGGTCCTTTGGGCTCTGGAGTGTGCCCACCAATAGCCTACAGGATCAGATATCAAAGAGCCTGCCAAGGATGAAGAAAAGCAACATTCCGTCTCACCAGCTGGTGGATCCACCATCGCGGAGATTTGAGACTTCTTGCAGGATACTAACCCTGTATCCTGGAAGGACAGAACTGAAGCTGCCGCCACCACTAAATGATTGCACCACGTCTGAATTTAAAAAAAAGAAAAGAAAAGCAGATGGATTTCTTTCTAGCGCTTGCCAATCCTTCTGACAGGTAGCCCATGAGAACGCGAGCCGCAAACGGCAAAGACGGAGATTGGCGACGGGATCTCACGTGTGCAAAAGCTTTGCTGGCTCCATGGGTGATATGATTAAGTATCATAAAAGGGGAGAGGCCCCAAGGCTGCAAGTGAGCACCAGGCATTCCGCAAGGCCCTGGCAATGCCACACAGCCGGAGTCCCCAGAGCACGTTCAGGTAGGTCTCCCCCACCTGCCCCATAAGCAGGGGCTGCCCTCCACTTCCAGAGAACCCTTGTGGCCCACTGCCCAGCAACAAAGAGTGAGACCACCACTGGGGAAGGCAAGAAAGCCCATGGGAGGTGGCTGGGAGGGGGAGTAAAAGTGGGCACTTACAAAATGTAACAGACCAGGAAAGAATATATGGAAGTCTGTAGAAGAGTCTGGGTTTGCCCCTGCTCTTTCAGGACCACATGCCGACATCACTTTCCCTGGAAACCACTGAACTCCATCTCATCCTTGCGCCGTCGGGGCGTGAAGAGGGAGCTGAAGGGGTATAGCTTGGCCTTGGCCTGGAAGCGCTGTCCCGCAATATCGATCTCATATTCCCCCCGGTTGACAAAGTCGGGCGTTACGAGCTGCGCCTCCCCCGTTTCGGGATCTGGGTTCTGAACAAAACCCAAGCAGACGTGCCGCTCCAGGGTGTAGCTGTAGGCACTGCTGGTGGTCTTGCCCACGTACTGGCCGTTCCGGTAGATGGGCTCCCCCCACCAGGGCCAGAGGTCGAGGTCAGTGTCGTGGTCTTCGAGGATGAACATGGTGAAGCGCTTGTGGACTCCTTCCTGCTTCTGCTGCACCAGCGCGTCCCGCCCAATGAAGTCAGTGCCCTATGGGGGGAGGCAGGAGGAGGAAGGAGGGGGAAGAGGACAGGTCAACACAACTGTACAACACAGCTGCCGTACACTTCCGTGTCCAGAACTGACACTTCTTGTTTGCCAACGAACAGAAAATGTTATAGTAGTATGAACCAAGTTTAGCCAATTGGTAAAGTCTGCTAATTTTGACTGTCAAAAACTGTTAAAAAACATCTGTGTACCATTTATTAAAAAATTAGTAAAAAAAATGGATTATGTATGTCTTCCAAATGTGTCATAGGGAAATTAGCTGTACTGGGGGCAAAGGTACACACCCATACTGAGGGGTGAGATGGTTGCCCTCTTTAAATACCTCAAGGCCTGTCACAGAGAGGAAGGGGCGGGCTTGTTCTTTGCTGCCCCACAGGGTAGGACCAGGTCTACTGGCTTTAAAGGGAAGGCAGATTTTGACTGAACATTAGAAAGTTTTTGACAGTGAAAGTGGTTCAGCAGTGGAACCAATGACCTAGAGAGGTGGATGTCCTTCTCTGGATGTCTTCGAAGAGAGGCTGGACGGTTACCTGTTGGAGATGCTCTGGCTAGAGTTCCTGCACTGAGCAGAGAGTTGGACCAAATGGCAAATGGGCCCTTCCAGCTCTGTGGCCACGGTCACAATGTGCATCTTTCTACATCCTATGACATTCTATCCCACTCCCAACACAACAGTATCATTGTGTTCTCCCTGAGCGAAGGAGTAACTGAGAAATAAACACACACACCGCCCTGCCCCTTCACTCACCTTCTCCAGCTTAACCCGGAACTCACGCCCACATTCCAAGGGGGTGGTGAAAGCATCCAAATCCTGGCCCCAGAAGGCAAAAAACTTCTCAATGCGCAGGCTGCGGAGGGCGTAGTAGCCTGAGTTCCGGATGCCGTATTTCTGCCCAACGCTCATCACTTCGTTGTACACGTGCAGAGCATACTGCAGGAGAAAAGACAGAACAGCACCCAGTCAAACCTGGTCAGAAGTGACATCTCTTTGCAGCTCCAGAAAGAAAGGAAGAGACCCAGCAGCTACCTCTGGACACTGACACAACTTTGTACGCTGAAAACCAATGTCCCGCCGAGGCAGGACCCGAAATTACGCAATGCCACTTCCAATTTCATTTTCAGCCGTATTGGACCTTGTGGGGGATGGATTTTGACGGGTCTGGCAGTAGCAAAGCTGCCTTGCTTCACTGCAAGTTTGGGGCAAAAGAAAAAAAAACAACTACCACCTGGTGTGGAAAGATTCCCTTGGGGTGCATGGAGGCTGGGAAGTGCATGGAGGTTGGGAGGCTCCAGGCCCCACAAGAAGGGGTCTCAGGGCTGCATGTGCCCCACAGGCCATCCTTTTCCCATGCCCACTTGAAGGAAACAATACTGAAAAAGGTGGTCTAGAATCAGTCTCATGGATTCTTCTGTCCTCTCCAAGAAAAAGGGCAGACAGGTAGGCCAGAATGCAGACAGACCTGGGGGACCAGAGAAACCCTGGCTGTCTCTAAGCAAAGGAAGGCACTGCAGAGACAGGCAAGTGCTGTAATCCCCAAGTTTATAGTCTGGTTTAATCCTAAATCCAATTGCTGGGCCCTGCCCGTGAAATCGATGGCATACACGTAAGCGCCAACCCAGTATACAACAAATGATTCCATGGGGCGAGTTGGGACCGGCAACCAGATTTAGACTCAGGTGAAGTATGACTCTCCAGATGTTGTTGGACTTTAAGTCTCAGCTGCCCTAAAGCCAGCATAGCTGAGGATGATGAATGCTCAGATGTACGATTCAGCATTTCAAGGGTCCTTCGGCCTCAAGAGCGCTTTAAGACTATCTTTTAAAACCACACAAGGGAGCTTGCAGGAAAAAAAAACTGGAGAACAACTGGTATGCATTTTCAATTCATTAGAATCAGACACATCCCACGTTAACCACATCATTTTCATGCTGATAAAAAATGCAATTAAAAGTTCACAAGGCTCTTTCCCAATACCCCCAATTAATCCAATTAGCAGAACTGGCATGTAGATTAGTATTCCAAGAAACACCCCAGTTTCTCAAGTAGCAATTCTGCCACCAACCCTGTTCCTGGAAACCATGAAGTAACCTCTTATTAGCACACCGTGTTCCCCCAACAGGAAACAACGTCTGGCTACACAGACAGCCTTTTACAAACTGCACCTTTGAGCCTCAAGTAAGCAGATCTCTAGAAATGTCTCAGTTTAGGTCAGACTCTGGCCAGCCAAGTTAGAAGACAACTCCAGTCTTTCATATGAAATTTAAAATGAATATATGGCAAAGAAATGTAAACCTACATCCAGGCTCTCGAGACAGACACCCAGCCATTGATCAGATCATTCACTGCACACTTGAGTACCAGACCTCCCCTGGCCACTCCTGTGATTTTGGGGGTAAAATGAGACTGTCCAGCATTTGACTCTCTCAGTAGTGATACAGGGAATGGGTGCAACTGCATTTTCCCTGTGTCTAGCTCCCAGATGTGCCACTTATGGCTTCTGCAGGAGGCATTTAATACCACTGTTGTCCTTTTTGTGCTGCTCCACTAAAAAAAAAATAACCACTTGTTTTCTCCTTATAAACTGAGCAAGAATCAACCTTAATGCAAAAAATGCTGTTCTGGGCAAATGCTTTGCAGCTCCATTGTCCTGTGTCAGAATTTTAACTCATCCTCACTCAACCCTCTGCTTTATTCTAATTGGCTGCCTCTTTTTCACTGATCTTCCTGAAGAGAAGCCTTGTTTCTGTACGGCTCTCCACCCCTTCAGTTTTGATGTTCTGTTTTTATAGGAGCCTGACTCTACAGCAATTCTATCATGCCTCGGCCCAGAAGCACAAGAAAGGCCCTTCCCTCCACCCCAACTTCAACTACCCTGGCCTCAAAGGGAGAAAAGAAGAGGCAGGCACAGCTTCACCATGCCTAGGGCCAGAAACAGAGGAAAGGCCCTCCCTCCACTCCAACTGAAAAATCAACACAGGACAGTTCAAGCTACCTGTGGGTCCAAATACCCTTCTACAACCTGGTGCTATTATGAGTGGGAGTTGAAGTTTAATCTGAAGGGCATCAAGCTGAATAAGCCTGGATTGAAACCATGATCTGATGCATCTAATGGAACAACCCACTTTAGATGGCCACCGGGGCTGAACAGCCTGTCCTGCCAGCAAGCCTTTTAAGGCCCATCAAGTTAGTAGGTTTATATGGACCACTGTCTCAATCCAAGCAGGTACAATATCCATGGGTCTATTTTCTGTGAATTATTTCCTGCTTATAATTTAGCACAAGAGCAGGAATGGTGGATTCTCTTCTCAAACTCCATGCCTTGACATACCGACAAGCCTGAAAAGGCATTACAAATGTTACTGCCGATTTATTCGAAGCCAAAACCTCTTTGGCTTTGGCTCATATTCTATTATCTTTTTGAGGGGAGGGTACAATTCATATCCTCAATGGCAGCTGAGCAAAACCACCTTCCCCAAAACAGTTGCTAAGACTGCCATCACCTCTCACCTCGATAGGAATGTACAGCATGAATCCAGGCTCTCCGGTGTGCGTCATGCTCATGACGCGGATGCCATTGGCGTAACCCACACTCATCTCCTGCATAAACAAGACCCAAAGGAGAAGACTCAAGGTTGGCATAGCACTTGCAGAATCCGGAACAAGACAGAAGAAAGGACTCAATCACTGAGGTGACAAAGAACACACTTAATCTGCTGGAGGCAAGGAAACTAAGGTGACTCATTACAAAGAATTTTCTCAAACTTTTAAAAATCAGTTCCAATACAGAAACAAGTAGCTTCAGAAACCTGATAGTTTTCAGCTGAAGGCTAGACAAGTGTTTGGCCTTTGGTACACGATCTTCACAATGTGAGCTGGACTAGATTGGTGGTTTTCAAAACTATCTTCACAAGAACAGTGAGACATCCTGTTCACCACAGAACTCTGTCCCCACTGCAGAGCATTTTGGGGCATCTTCTTAGTGCCTGCTTAGCCCACACACAGGACTCCAGCCACGATTCTCAGGGTCAGGATGACCGCAAGTGTAGATGGTCGCAGTGGGAACTACAGCTAGTCTGCCATTGATGGTTTCAGTGGGAGACCAAGAAATCTTCCAGTCTATCCAAGAACACTCCAGAGAACTAATGACAAGGATAACCCAATGGGGCTGTTTAGCACTGCACGTCTACAGCCCTCCCTCTTCTTTACCCCACGTCAAAAATCAAGAATTCAAACTCCGCTTTGTTAGCTACTGACTCCTCATGAGAAACAACTAATTAATCCATCCATTTAATTTATATTCTGCCCTTCTCCCAGCAGGGGACACAGGACAGCTAAGAATCTCATAGTCCTTTACCAACAAAAGACATTTAATGTGGTAGAAGCTTTTGTGGGCTTCATCCAGCTTTATCATCTGTATATGACAAAGTCGGATCCAGTCCAGGGATGGACAAAACATAGCTCCCTGGGCTGGTTTTGTGGCTCCCAGGAAGCCCCTAAATGCCCTCTAGGGAGCACAGGGGGGCATTTTCTCTACATTTTTGTCTCCTGCCCAGGCCAATTTAGACTTAGGTCTTTTTCTGAAACAGCAAGTGAACAGGAAGTGACTTCCACTCCCTGTAGCTAAAAAAGCATGGCAAAAATGCCCCCACACTCCCTAGAGGTCATCTGGGGGAGTCTGAAAACCAGTCTCCTGCCCAAACCAACAGCAAGGTTAAGCATGACTCAAGCCACTGTGTTAAGGCCACTGTGTCCTCCTACCCAGGCCTTGTGGATTTTAACCCTCTGAGCTACCTGCAGGACAAGAGCTGACCTTCCCCTTCTGTATAGTTCTGAGTTCTTTTCAGCCTCTGACGTTGTTGCTGCTTCTGGATAAGAACCAAGCAGGGTTCCGAAACCAATGGAAGAGTCACGTACCTTGCAAAAGAGGGAGGGGAAATGGTCTGGGGTCATTGGTGCATAGGAGAGCTCTGAGAGAACATCCACAGCACGCGGGCCGATCAGATTCAGGGCTGCGTAGAGAAAAGCAGAAGGGTTGCTACCTCTGAGCTAGTTGAAGAAAAAGATCCCAGGCAGCGAGGCCTTCCCTCCTGATTTCTTCTCCTTTCTCAGCTCAACAACTTGATGGAAGCAGATTCTTGCTTGGAAAGGATCCCTGGCCAAGTTCAAGTGGGCCAAGTGCGAGGCACATTAAAGAGGGAAAAGTTGCCAAGATAAACTATAAAAATCCAATTAGATCCAAATGGATTCCACCTAAGCACTGGAAGAGCTTTTTTCTATTGTAAGAGCTGCTTGATGGTGGAATATACTGTCTCCGAAGATGGTGGTCTTTCCTTCTTTGGAAGTGGTTAAACAAGAGGATGGGTGGGCATATTTCAGGGGTGCTTTAGTTGTGTGTTCCTGCATGGCAGGAGGTTAGCCTAGATGACCCTTGTGGTCCCATCCAATTTTTAAGATTTTATGATCCATCACCACATATGTGATTTCTTGGTTGTTGTTGGTGGTGACATTTTACAGCTTGAGCTGCTAGGAACCACCTTGAAGGTAGAAGTAGGTGCCTGGCAGCAAAAAGTGTTGGATTTTGAATTTCTGGATAAGGGAGGCTGAACCTATATGCAGTGCTGCACTGGGGCTGGGGGAGAGTTTTTCTCCTCAGGTGATCTCATTTGAAGGAAACAAGCCACTTCCACTCAAAGCCAACCCAGATTGAGATGCCTGGAACCTCTGCAGGCCACACTGGCAGGGACCCTTTCCCACTCAGCTGCCCTGGCTGCCTCCAATGGAATCCTGGGGTTGGTAGTCTGGGAACTCTAAATACACCTCCCTGAACTATTATTTTATTTATTTAATTAATTTATATCTTGTCTCTCCCCCAAGCTGTTCCAAATCCCAAGATCCCCCAGGATGTAGCCCCGTTGGTTAAAACAGAATCATAACACTATCACCATGCTACGCAAAAGGGCTTCAGGTGTTTGCACCCATCGTGCCCCCACCTGTGTATTTCCAGGTGACGTCTTCCACGAGTAAGTTGCTGTCTTCCGGCATGTGCTTCTTCAACCAAGCCCAGCAATGGACTTGCTGGTCTGTGGGGGAAATCATGAAGAAGCTAGAACGCAAGCAAGAGGAAAACCAATTAACCACAGTGTTTTGGGGAGGGGACACTGCAACACAGTGGAGGGTCATTCTCAAGAGAGAAATTAGGGAATTTCCAGCTTGTTCAGACTATGAAACTGGGTTCTGAAGCTGAAAAGACAGATCCAGCATTCATGTGATATAGAAGAGCACTAGCAAGTTAAGTGGGAGTAAAGCAGCCCCGGAGCTGGGGAAAAGGGGGGTTTTTTTGGACTATAACTCCCAAAATCCCTCAGCCAGCATATGATAAAATGATCTATTTCTTCCTCCACAGGGAACAATGGGGTTGTTAAAACTTAATAGTTTTTTAAAAGAGCAGAGGTGGGCATAGCGCGGCACCGGGGACAGTACTTGCCCCCGTCCATAGATATTTTGCAGCCCCAAACCCCCACCCCAAAACTTCTGACTCTCCCGGACTTTCTTCCTGGCCAGGCTAAACATAGTCGGCTGCCTAAGCTGCTCCTCACAGAACTTTATGTTTTCCAGGCCTTACCTGCGTTTATTTAATCGGACGATGCTGCAGTCATTCTCATACCCGCCGTTGTGGTTGAGCATCCCTGTGTGAACAATGTGTCCAACCGGCACATCCAGGTCATTGGAGAAGAGATACTGCAGGATATCCAAGGCCTGGTCTCCGGTGGACTGCAGGATGGAAAAGAGGGTGGGAAGCGGTTCAGACACAGTGGCAGGCTCCGCCACCCCTGCAATGGAGGCCAGCTATCCCTGACATGGAAGAAACATACACCTTGGGTGTCTTGACCTGTGGGAACATCCAGCACCACATGACCTGGACACCCAGTCCTAGAAGCCAAGCAAAGGCTTATTGATCTGCATTTCACTGCAAAAATTTCTCTATAAGATATCTGAATGATGACAGTTTGGCACTGGTACTGTTGAGCTTTCTCCAAAACAGTGCTAAAGAGCAGGGCAGTGGACTTGGGAGAGTCAGAATTGGACGCAATTTTAGGTGGAGTTGGACTTTGTAGAAATGTATTAAATCTGACTCCAGCTTCAAAGTAAAAACCTACAGAATGATAACAACACACATCAAATATATCATTTTGTTCTCGTTGCTGCATACCTTCAAGTCATTTCTGACTTATGGTATCCCTAAGGTGAACCTATCAGTTTTCTAACAGCCCAGGTGTTCCTTACAGTTCTAAGACCTTGTAACTCCATTTGGAAAATTGAGAAAAATTTAATCAAGTGAACTCAATTTGTAATTATTTTCTGAATAAACTGTACTTTCAATACACCAAACATGGTATTTTATGCCACGTAAAATTACACTTACATTTTATGTTTCCAAAGCAACAAAGGAACTTTCAATGTTTAAAGGGTGTTGATTCTGCATTTTATTCTCCCTATTTTTCTGAAAATTTCCTCTCTTTCAGGAGAGAAAAAAGGCTTTCCCTTAATAGCTTCAAAATTTCCAGAAATGTTACATCTCTCCTTGGAGATTCATTGGAAGTGCCTTCCCCCAGTACCAGACTTCGACCGCACTTACACTTATTTCAAACTTGGTGAATGAGGACATGTCGATGACACAGACTGCTTCCTTGCAACACTTGACCTCTTCCCCCACAATGTCAAACCAGTCTGGCTTGTAGAAGGTCTTGCTCTGATCCAGAGCCAGCAGATCTAACAGGGAGAAAGGAGAAGCCTTGAGGCCAGTAGGAAAAGGCCGGCTGCTCAGCTTCCCAGGGCTGCAGGCCGAAGGAAGGCACCCTCACCTTTCCCAGGTGGTACAAAGTACTTAGCCCTCTCAAAGCCGTGCTTCTCCATCCAGCGGGCTCCCTGGGCATCCAGCCGGTCATAGAGAGGTGATGTGCGCAGCTGCCTTCCAGTCTGGAAATCCCAACGGGGCACTTTCAGGTCATAAATCAGGGCTGGAGGGAGGCCACAGAATCACAGAATCAAAGCGCTGGAAGGGACACAAATCCATCACCTTTCTAGGCCACGAGGGACATTCGGTACAGCCCTGAAAAGACACCTGTCCCAGCCTTAGATAGCAAAAGTATCCAAGGAAGGAAGGAAGGAAGATTTCAGAACACTTTGCCCTTGCGCTAAATTCCTCTTAGAGTTTGGAAAGTAAGGTCTAATCCCACTTGATAGCCCTGGGCCTGGTGCACTTTCTTTTCATTTATAGGATATTGATCAATTTTAACAGATCCTGCAACTCCATCAATTTCTTGCGCTCCCCTCCCCACAGTGTAGCACTGTATCTCTGCCAACCTTACAGAGTTAGCTTTATGGCAGAGCCTGGAACCAGTGTCACAAGCCAATTCCAAACTGGTGGAAAGATAAGCATTATTAGCATGATCAGCATTAATTCTACTGCAAACAGAACACTACACAAGAAGGTCCACAGGCCAAACATGCCCCAAAATGAACAATTAAAAGAAAAAAGTGAAAGCAGTCAAAATTCTTTTTTGTTTGGAAAACTGGTCATTCTTAATGTAAAACAGCCCTTAAGAGGTCTGCAACCTATTGGAAAGCTACACAGAGAATCCCAATGGCCTGCACCCTTTCATGTAGGGGTGGGAAACATGAGGCTGTTGGACTGTAGCTCCCCACATCCCCCCACACTGACTACATTGGCTACTGCTGATGGAATTTGCAACGACACTTACGCATGACTTCCATGACGCGATGGCGGAGGAAAGTGCGGCTGCCCTGCAGAGCACCAAAGCGCTTCAGGTCCAGGGGCCAGACATTATCCGAGGGGTAGCCGTTGACCATCCATTCAGCCAGGAACCTGTCCAGAGAGGAAGACATGAAGGGCTAAGAGATCAGATGGTGTCAGAGCATGACCCAAACAGACTGCACTGAGGGAGGGGGATACAGGCATCCCCCACTTTTCCACAACCCACTCTTCCAACCAGCTTGAGTTATACCCAGAACCCATATATTCAACACACAGTCTGCTCTTTCATCACGTTTGCACAATGCTTTTGCATCGCATGCCGCTTCTTTCTCTCAGTTGACTTGGCCCCATCTTGTGGACTGTATTGTATACTGTAGAAGTAATCTGTGGTGCACCTCTTGTCTTATATAACATTAGCATTTATAGCACTTATAGCTGTGCTCATAAATACAGCATTTGGGCTTACAATATATATTATACATTTGGTAAACTTACAATGTAATATTACATTATATAAGCTAAAAAAGACTGGGTTCTGCATTCCAACCATTTCGTTCACTTTTTGATACTGCGCTGATCCCTAACCCAGCAAAGAAGCAGGGGATGCCTGTACACAGATAGACAGAAAGACAGAAAGGTAAGCAGGCAGACACGTAGTGATAAGAAAGCTAAACAGACTCACAATGATATGGACAGAGGGACGGACAGACAGATAGACAGTCACCCAAAGAGGCAGGCATGCAGGCAGGGATTAGACAGACAAACAGACATCCAAGCACACAAAAAGAGACAGACAGACTACTCTGAGAGATAAACAAGGCTGTTATTCAGTACACAGCTCTTCTGGCAGTTGGGAGCTGGAGCTTCCCCTGCCTTCCTATCCAAATGGGGTAAAACACAAAGCACTGTTTTAAGATGTGGAGAGAAAGGGGAAGGAGACAACACTTGTCTCAGTAAACATCTGTTCTCTGAAAAAAGGCTATTCATTTTGAGAGGAGCCACTCCGAAAGCTGAGAGGCTTTGCAAAACGTTAAGATCTACAGTTGCAGCACTCTCAGTTACAGAGGGTCACCCACTAAAGCAACCTTGTAGGACATACCCATGAAAGGTATTAGAATGCCATGTTCTTGTTTTTTTTTCTCCAATAGTCAGTTAAGAGGGCTATTAGCCACCTATATTTTCAAGCTAGCTAGGAGAAAAGGAGAAGGATCCCTTGGAACAGCTTGGAAACACAGGACAGTAGCCTCTTTGCAGGCCAACAAGTAAGGAAATCCACAAAAGCTCATGTTAACATGAATAAATTAGTCTTAAAAGTTCTGCTAGATTCTTCCTCCCTGCTTTTCTTTTTTAAATAAATAAATATCTGTTTATCGTACAAGGACAAATTAACACATGCACATAACCGGCCACCCACCCTACCATCCAGAGAGCACTGAGCCAACTTACTTGCCTGCTCCTCCACCAAAAGACGTGCCAGCTGAGTTCATGCCTGCCAGTACAAAGTAGCCCTGCACATTGGGTGACTCTCCCATGATGCACCGCATGTCCGGAGTGAAGGATTCTGGACAATTCACCAGCTGCACAATCTCCAGGGCTTCCAGATCCGGCATCCTCCGCAGAAGGGCACTCAGAAGTGGTTCTACTTGCCAAAGCAAGACAGAGCAAACAAACTTTGAATATGCCACTAGTTTACCAGGGTGGTTAACAAAGAGTGTACACACACACACACACACACACACTCTCCAGAAACATTTCATGGCTCTCTTCTCAGCACCCCAGCAAAGCCTGAGCCTTATAACAACTGCAGTCTGTAGCCCAGGTGACTTGTTCAGAGCCAAGAATGCTTGTTCTGCTCACAGGACCACCTGCTTTGCACAGCAGAGTGATGTTGGGGCCACCCGCAGTATCACAGCACTCATTCCCCAAGTGGGCAGGGCACACCAACAAAGGGGGCAGACAGTTATAAACTAACTGAAACCCCTGCAAAAGCCATTGCCTGCCCACCCTCCCTCTCACAGTGTTATTAACTGCTTTGCTTCGTTTCACAGACACTTTACTCACACCAACATTCAGGCATCTCTTGTAAGAAAGGAGCACTGAGAGAACAGGGACATCATCTCTCTCTCCAGCCGGCTGCACCAACATACCAAAGTGATCCCAGTCCTCCTGCAAGTTCTGTATCTCCAGCTGGTTCCGACCCTCTGTGAAAATTGGCTTGGGATTCTTCTCAAAGCCTCCTGAGAGGATTCCTCCCTGCCAGTTGCGAATGTAGATCCTCCCATCAAGGTCCACAATAGCTACAAAAGCAAAGAGGGAGAAGAGCTTTTGCATCCAAAACACACCCTCTAGGATTAAGTTCAAATTCTGAGCAACAAAAGGATCTGCAAATGTTTGAAGAACTGGGGGGGGGAGGAGAGAGAGCAGAAGGCGGCTTCTTACTTGGCGTGCTGCTGTCCAGGGGGGTCTTCAAGGGACGTGTGAGGAGGTAGAAGTGCTCGCAGGCATGTAGCGGGATGGTGACTGGTCCTTCGTTGGAAAGGCCCAGCTCATAAGCCCACTGAAAGCAAGGCAAGAATGCTAATGTCTCTTTAAGTAGTAGGTAGGTTTCACCCCAGTATGGCTGACCCCTCAAAGGCAAATGCTTCCAGGCTCTCACCACTGATTTATTACTTAATTTATATTTGGTTCTTCTCCTATGACCTGGACTTCAGGCAGCTCACAAGAGGAATTAAAAAAAAGAACTAAAACTACAAAAGCTATAATAGGAAAACAGAGCTAAACTGAAGATCCTATTAGAGCAACCAAATGAAAGGCAACTTGAGAACACACCCATTTTTTTTTTTTAAATTGCAGCTCCATCCCCAATTAAAAGCCCCTTCCTCATCAACCAGTCAACTGCTAAAATAAATAAAGAGATCTTTGTCTTTTGATGGAAAGAAGAGCAGGGAGAAATCCAGCTAGCCTACCTAGAAAAGGAGCTCCACAGGCTGAAAAGGCCCTTCTCTCACATCCTCACCAATGGACTGAGAGAATGGCCTGTCCCCTAAGACCTGAAAATGTATCTGAACCCAAGTGACGAAGATTTACAACATGACAAGCTTAGAATAAGAAGTCAAGCATCCAAGTATATTGCACGGGGGAGGGGGATGAAGAAAGCAGGACAGTAAGACAGACAACTGCCTGCTGAAAAGAGGCAACGATTGGCTAGGACAATGTGATGGGCTACACCTCCTTGCCTTTCCCTGTGGCCGGAAGTGGCGTAAACAACCACAATACAATGTTAACAGGCACACTGAGCCAATTCAGCATAATTTAGGCCACGAGCAGGAGGGCTGTGGAAGCTATGCTGTTTTACCAGATGGTTTTAATTACCCCAAATGCCCAAGATCTCTCTGTTTGACAGAGCCATCTGAAAGGGACACTGAGGTCATTTGTAGCAATTGCTGAGCCGACACAAACACAAACACGCACACACGAGAAACAACCGCACTATACAAAGAGTGACGGACCTGGCCAGCACAGTTAACGAAATACTGGCACTCGATTAGCCCCCGGTCAGTCTCCACTCCAGCCACACAGCCTTTCTGGGTCACAACATGGATGACACTTGTACGCTCATGGATCTGGGCCCCTGTGGAAAGAAAGCACCAGAAGTCACCTTTTCCCAAGAAAAGTTGTGAGGGCATCCGCTATCTCCCTTTTCTGCTTTGGACCTTGCCTGCCTGTGACCATATCACGACAAAGAGCACAAGCAAACATTATCTCTGTGGCACTCTCATGCTTGTTGACGAGATGCTCAGCCAACAAACTGCTGTGATCCAGAAGAAATCAACATAGTAGGTCACCTTCAAGCAGGGTGTGAAGAATGTAGACTGGGATTCTGCCAGAGGACTAATGACCCAATTTGGGTTTGATTCTTAGAAAGAACACTGCACTAGGCTGACCCTGTTCTGGCCTAGAAAGAGGCTTCTTGGAGGCTTAAATGAGGAAGAACAACAGGTCAATGACAGGAGCACATGTTCCGCATGTCAGTTCAGTCTCTGGCATCTCACTCTGAAATGGGAGACAGGCATCTCACTCTGGAAGGGGAAACCGAGTTAGCAAGGCTGGGAGTTGGAAGAACAACTATCAATCAGAACAGACAAACACCTGGCAGGGTGAACTGGTGGCATGACTGGGCTCCCCCTTCCCATTCCCTTGCTTTTTGCCTGGGCACAGGGAAGGAAGGCTCAGCATGCCTGGGCAAAAGGTAAGGGAATCGGAGGAGGAGAGGTGAAGGCATGCCCGCACCTCAGGCATAATCAAAGGTCAGCCCTGTGAGTGTGGAGAGAAAAGTCGGGGATGGAATCTGAGACAAATCTGAGATGCCCTGCATGTAAAGAGAACCCTCTGCTACTGAGTTGTAAGTTCTCCCCTATATTGTTAACTGAAGCAGCAAGGAGAGCTTGTTCACATCACCCTTACTCTTTCACAGCCCTCTGCAGCAGGCATTTGTCAAGCTCTGCAGCTGACCCAAGCCATGTTGTCAGGACACCAGGAAGGGGTTATACCATTCAGAGAGGCAGCGCTGGCCAGGGCGTGGCTCACATCCGCGGATGACACAACAGCATCGTCTGCCACGTACATGGCCCCCACCAGGTCATGGATATTGATAAGCGGGTGGAGCTGTGCCACCCTCTTGGGTGGGATGATTTCGCATGGGATTCCCATGACCCTGTTGGAGAAAGAAGACACAGAGGGGAAGCCAGTCCCTGCTTTGCCCTAGGAAAAGGGGTGACACACGTTATCCCTCCCTGCCCACATCTCTGCACTCACTTGAGCCGTGAGGCGATGCGCTTCAGGGAGATCAGCCGGTCCTGCGTCTGAGCTAGTGAGATGGACCCGGTCCTCACGTAACCTAGAACAAGAACGGGAAGCCACTCAGAGCTCAGCAAAATGATCAGTCCCTTCTTTGAGAGGTCAGACTAGCACCTTCCATGCTAACTTTCCATAGGCAGGGGGAGAATCCTTCCTTCAGCAGGCCCTTGGGGACTGATTACCCAGGAAAAGGACTTCTAATTACATGCTGTCTTGTCTATATCTGCTGTATTTTTAATGGTCATATTTTTAACTCCTTTTAATTCTATGGATAGTTTAATTATATGTGTATGTATGTATAATATTTATAACTTTTGCCATGAGCATTTATTCAAATCAGCCAAGGTCTTCCAACATCTGGAGATTTATAACTGCACTGTCATCAACAAAATGTTAATCAAATTCTTGTAAGGGTTTTATTAATGCCTGTATATACAAAAAGCATCAAGAGCCAGTTTTCTTTGCAAATAAACAGGGAATTAAACATCAGAGCTAGTGGCTGTTTGACTCTCTTCATACCAACACTTGGGACTGACACCAGGCTTTGTTTTCCTCTGAAGCTTTTTAAAAGGCCATACTGTTCTCTGCTGCTGCTAATGAGGAAGGCCAAACAATGTTTCTTTTTGTCCTTACCGGTCATGAAAGTAAGTATTGTTATCGTATTGATGCTTTTTTTCCCTTTGCTGTTGTATTAAGACTTTATGATTACAGTGATTACATATAAGTGACCGTATTGTTATTTTTCCGTTTTCTGATCGTGTTGACACTTTACTGTTGCTCTAATGCTTTATTTGTATATAATTTTACCTATTTATTATTCTATTTTTAGCAGCCTTGCTTTTAACTGCTTTTAATTCTACTGTTTGATTTTATTTTAAATTCTTGTATGCAGTTGTTTTTGTGTGCTTTCAAGTTGTTTCCGAGTTACCTAAGCAACCATATCATGGAGCTTTTTAGCAAGGTTTGTTCAGAGAGAGATTTGCCACTGCATGCCTCTTTGAAGGCTGAGAGAGTGTGACTTGCCCAGGGTCACCCAGTGGATCTCCATAGTTGAGTGGAGATTCTCACCCCAATGTCCAGAGTCATTGTGCAAAATGCAAACCATTACACCATGCTGGCCCAATTTTTGTAACGATATCAATTTTAAAGCAGGATCTGTTTGTTTGTCAGCCACCTTGAATTCCAGACTAGAAAAAAGGCAGACTACAAAGAAGGAGGAGGACGAGGGGAATAATTACAACTGTACTGATTTTTTTATTTACAATAGAACACTTTATTATCATTCTATTTTGCCGCACCACTCTGACCATGCTGTTTTCGGAAAGCTAAAGTGGATGACTGATATGCCTTCCCATTCTCTCCCGAGGAACTTCCCTGCAGGCACCGGACTCACCAGCCCTTACCAGTTTTTATCCCTGTCTCCTGCTCGAGTTGCTGATACAGCTTGTTTGAGTAGTCGGCCATCTTCAGCTCAATGGACAGGTGCCGTGCCGTGCTGACAATTCCTGCACAGAATCTAGTGGAGCCTGCAGCCAGCCTGAAAGAGAGAGCCCAGGGAGAACTGCGGAAGCTCTAAAGCCATTTGAACACGGATAAGATAAGAAAATAGGTGATGGCAATGGGAGAGAAGGTCCAGGAAATGCAGAAAGCAAAACTGTGGGTAAGGCTGGGGGGACATTTCTGCTCCCTTCTGTGGTGGGAAGAACTTGGGCTGGATCAGCCAACAGCCAGGAACCAGCAACGACTGCAGCTCAAGTGAACTTTTTTCCCTTTGGACTGACATCTATCAGAAAACATCCAACAGTTGCCCATAGTCACATGAAGCTGTGGAACATAAATAAATGAGGTGATCTCCCTTCTGTCACTCCTTGGGACCCTTCCATATTTTTATAGCCTTTACTGCTATTATAAGACTTCATAAAGGGACTTCTTTCTGATTTCTGTATAACTGTGCTAAGTTTACTTTAAGAACTATATAATAATTAATCATAAGTATATATTAAATAATAATTGATTTCTACTGCATATTGCCCCGATTATATACTCCACGTATTCACTTTTTTATTTTTTGCTGCCTTCCATTATTCCATTACTTGGACAGCATGAAACCAAAAGCTGCACTACAGCGGGGGGGGGAGGCTATGCAAATTCAGGGAAAATGTGTTACATCTTTCACTCATACAGAACGGAATATTGGTGGCAGGGTAGATACACTTTGGATGCTGAGTTCACAGAGCTTTTGCATCTCACCAAACTGCATTGCTAAAAGGAACATTTTAACCTGCGTGTTTACAAGAGGCAGACTGACTGTGCTTTCTTGAAGCCCTGGAGGAAACCACAGAGATACACAGGGTACGTGCTACCAAGTAGTCTCAGAGCAGCTAAAGCCCGTGTGTGTCAGTGAGAAGGCAAAGCAGACACCTCCTTGGAGTGGAAACATGAAGCAAGTTGCTGGTTCCTCTGACGGACCTTCCTGCATTCTTGAGTGTCCTTCAGACTCATTCAGGAATCCCACACAATGCTTTCAAGGAAGGTGCTCTGGCAGGGTTTCTTATCACTTCTTTCCATTACAGTCAAGGACTTCGTGTACCAGGACAAAAATAGGCAGGAGGTCAAACGCCGCTTCTTTGTGCGTGCGACTGCCTTTAAGTTATCTGTCGACTTACAATGACGCCATGAATTTCATAGGGTTTTCTTAGGCAAAATGAATACTCACGAGTGGTTGTCAGTTCCTTCCTTTGAATTGTAGCCTAGTATCCCATCCAAGTACCAGCCACGGCACACTCTGCTTAGCTTCAAAGATCAGACAGGCCTTTAGATTATTTAGGCCCTTCCCTCTGCCTTCTTTAGGAATTCTAAGAGAGGACTGAGCGTAATGAGCATCCCAGCTATAAAGAGAGCATTTGTTGAAAGAGCCTATCCTCCCTGCATAAGCCTGCCTTGCCCTTACAATCTTCTGGAGAGGTCCTTCTCTCTGTCCTATCCCCTTCAGGTACTTCTGGTGGGAACACAGGAAAGGGCCTTCTGGGTGGCTGATATCACACTCCGGAACTCCCTTCCTAGAAAGGTTAGAATGGCTATCCTTACTAGCCTTTCACAGGCAGGCGCTATCTTCTTGTTTCAGTCCCACCTAAATAGCCTAAAGGTACCAGATCCCATCTAATCTTGGAAGCCAAGCAAGTTCAGCTCTGGTTAGTACTTGGGTGGGAGACCACCACTGAATACCAACTGCTCTAGGCTATATTTCAGGGGAACAAACTGGCAAAACCGCCTATGTATTCCTGAACTAAGAAAACCCTCTGAAATTCATGGGGACAGGTAACTTGATGCCACACACACAGAAACCTTTGAGGGCTGTTTACTCAGAGGGGAAAGAACCTTTTACATGCTATGTTGTTTATATCCGTTAGTTCTTTTACTGATCAGTTTTTAGTTGCTTTTAATTTTACTAATAATCTAACGATATTTTAACTTTTGAACAACGTAAACATTTAGCTTATCTATTTTAACCTTTATAAATTGCCTTGCGTTTCAGTTCAGGAAAAAAGACGGGATGTAAATAAATATAACAACAACAATAACAAACATTAAGCAAAGGAAACATGGCTTTTTATCAACAACAGACCCTGAACAAAGAACAACAGACGTTCAGCATAGTTCTTTACCTGCCCTGCTCCAGCAAGACAATGTCCTTCCATCCCAGTTTGGAGAGGTGATATGCCACTGAGGTACCCATGATTCCACCTCCACAGATAACCACCTGCGCATGAGCCGGGAGGGGTGTCAGGTGAGGTTCTGCACCGCTCGTACTGCTGTGTCGGGCACTGGACATGCTCCACCATCCTTGCCCAGCCCTCTGCCATCGGACATCTGATAGCAACCGGAGGAACATCTTCATGAAGGGCCCTCAGCGCCTCGTAAGGGTCCCACGCACAAATCCTCACCGCTAGTGCCTCTGGAAAACATCAAGGGTTCTTTGCGTTATGTCAACAGAATCTTGGAAAATTTACATCAATCACATCAGTTACATCAACCAACATTACCTTTTCATTTATATAAGTGGATGACACTTACACTGATCAACAGCTCCTCTAGTCAAGTTCTGTGACCTCTAGTAGGCAAGAGCTGTTGGCAGCCTCGGACAGGCTTGACCAGGACAGATGCTGGCAGTTAAAGGTAGACTATGTAAAAGCCTGTGCAATAATAACTTAAAAAATTGTATACGGAGTCAGATAACATCAATGAAACATTTTAAAATAATCACACTTCATGTTTTTTGCAAAGATTTTTCCCTCCAATGTTTTTACACAAACACTGCCAAATATCAGAAAAGATCTCTTTTTGATGAAGTCTTTTGCCCATTTTCTAAAAGCTTGATTCCAACCTTATTGATCCCTTAAGAGGACATGGGAATCATCTAGCCCTCCTGATACTGTTGGACTGCATGATTCCCACTCCTGTCCAAAGGTTACATGTATTTTCTTTACATCTTCCCTTTGTTTGCTGTAATGTACTTCTCCATAACTACCAATTCGCTGAGCTGACTGCTTTCTTCACAATACAGTCAGTAAAGACCATTCAAGCACCTAGTACTTCTTGCATCATTTAAACTAACTGTATCCAACCCTCAGTCAAAGACAAACAAAAACAATTTATCGTCTATGAATGAACAAATAAATTGTCTTTATAATACTAGTGCTTTTTAATACTCACAGTTCCTGAGAAATAACATGCTTTTAAAAGCAAAACTGAACAGTAAAGCATGGGCATTCAAGTTGCCTGTTGACTTATGGCAGGACCATGACTTTCTCAGAATTTCCTTAGCCAACAAATAGTCAGGTTGTTTGCCACCACGTTCCTCTGAACTACAGCCTACACAAAGCCTAGTATTCCCTGAAAGGACCTCCCAGTACGCAAGCCTGCTTAGCTTCTGAGATCAGATAGACTGTTGTGCCTTGAAGCTATTACGGCAGAACCAAAATAGCAGTAAGTAAATTATGAGCAATAAAATTGTGAGTTTTAAACATACTTTCCTCACTAAACAGATTAAACATGGCTTGCATATAAGTACTTTGATTTCTGAAAAAAACAACAACAATACTACCTATGAGATTTGGAAAAAAATTAAGAAGTTGCATGCATTGTTTTCAAAAAATCTACTACAGAGAAACAGTTACAGTGAAAGCAAAACTTGCCAAAAGAAGGAACCTGACAACACGACCACCCTCAACATCTAGACCAGCCTCTAGGCTTTCAAATATTTTGGACATATGTTACACCACACGTCACAGCAAGCTCATGAACAGAAGAATAGGCTGTCATCCCACGTCGGTTGTGTTTTGGCACAATTCTGACTTACATTACGCCAACAGGAGAATAACTTGAGCACTTAAACCTACCACTTTATTCAATGCTGATACGGCCACATCTGGACAAGGCTGACCACCTAGGAAGAAAAAAAAGATAGGAAAAGGAAGTGAACAGAAGTAATAAAAGAACCAGAAGACAGACCTTCCAAGGTAATACTGCAACATAAATTTTTTGCAGGCTCCAGCATATTTACTGAGACGCAGAGAACTGGAGCCCATGCAAGTTCTGCTCAATATATTGGTTGAAACGGCTCACAAGATCCCTCCTCCCAGCTCTTTCCTTTTTATAAAAACAACAATTCATAATAAAACCCTTACACAGAAGCCACCTTTGTTTAGACCAAGGCAAAAGCAAAAAAATAGCATTCAGGCCTTCCAGTTCTCCAGAACTCTTCATCAAAGCTGGATGGGGAACAAAGCAAAAAAGGTGGGTGAGCAGCAAGGGAGGGTGGGGAAAAGGGCGTGAATTTTTGGAATTGGGATGCTTTCAGCTTTCGCCTAAGACAGCGGGGACAAACAGGCAATAACATACGGCCTCATTTAAAAAACTATCTTGAGACCATTAATCCACGAGGGATTTAAGGGACGCAAAGCTGTTGAGAGGTCTGTGATGATCCTGAGTAGGAAATCTTACGCTGCTCTTTCTCAGAAATTTTGTTTTCTAGCTTCCTCTGGTAGCTTCCTGCTTTTTCTCACGTCATCTTTCGAGCTACCGGAATGCCTGGAATACCGATAACGCGGCCACGCTCCCTGACGCCCTCTAAAGCCTGTGGCCTGGTCAGTTTTCTTCTGATACAAACTAGTCCCTCCGGCCAACCCTCAGCCGCAGGCCGCGGCACTGAAAGTCTGTCGCTCGCCTTCACCGCGGGTTCCCCGTCCGCGATCACCCGACCTCGTCATCTGCTCCCACCTGAGGCTCTTTCCCGCCCGGTGATCCGAACCACCTGCGTCCGGGTTCGCCTCCGTGCCCGAGCCCGCGTAAAAGGGTGGAAAGGAACGCCTGCAAATCTCCCTTTCCCGCAAACACCAGCTAAGGACTGCTCGGGTACACCGGGCAGGTGCGCGTCCAGATACAATTTCTAGCATCTGATTTAAACTTCGCAATCTGCACAAGCGGCCAATCTCGATATAGATAATATGCTTTGCAAGGAAAAAAAATTTATCCTGGGGCTGGTGGCAATAAGGAAGCAGTCTGGCCCTGGAAGCGGGATTCTTTCGGCCGCACGCTCACTGGCTGGCCGCCTCGACAACCCCCCTGCCAGGTAGGCCTGGGCGGCCTCGGGGGGCCCGCCTCCCCAAGACTGACGTCGCGAGCCCACCCTGGCTCCGTATTTGCACGCCCCGCTCATTTGCACGTCTTGGCCCCGCCCACTAGGCACGCTCATTTGCGTGTCTGGGCTCCACCCTCCCCGGAACAGGCCGGGGAAGCCACCCCGGGGGAGCCACGCCGGCCCGGCCGCCTCACCCGAGCGACTCCCCGGGCCGCGGCGACCTTCTCTGCCTCCCCTCGATTTCCCCGCTCGCGCTTTACGGCCCCAGCGCGCGACAGCGTCGCGGGCGGTGCCGTAGGTCAGCCGCCCGGCAGCCAATCAGCTCCCGGGGGCGGTCAAAAGGGGCGGAGGGGGCGGCGAACGCACACGCATTCCGCGCGCAGGCGCATTTGGAGAACGCCGGCCTGCGAGCTCGTGCCGGAGGGCGCACGAGCGGTGCGTGAGCTGCGATTGCGCGGCGAGCGCTGTTGTAGTTCAGGGAAGGTTGCTTTAAGTTTGGAAGCAGCTTTGCATTTTTTCTGATTTTTGCATTTTTCTCAACTGCTACTTAAGTCCTCCCCTACAAAGTGCATGCATGCACACACACAGATAACATTTTAAATCTATTTTGGTAGTTTTAAATCATTGTATTATTTTAAATCGATTTTACTATATAGGCTGCCCTGAAACCGTCATATATAGGGAGGGATATAGACATTTTAATATTTAATTTGTGCCTCGTATTTCTCCCAGCATGAGATCAATAAGTAAATGTATATAAGCACAACTGGTGTATCTATAAAGTGAAAATAAGGCTTCTGTGGATTAGGGATGAATTGTGAGCATCCATTGGTACCAATGAAAGGAGTTTCCTCTACCGCTTAACTGCCCTAAAAAGAGCTAATTCCTTTTTCCTTTGGAAGGAGAGGGACTGCAGCAGTAGGAGCCTTCTCTCCCAGCATGCTGCAAAAGCTGCAAATTCCCCCATCTCTGTGCGTAGCTATGAGGTTGGAGAGGCAGTGCTATTTATTAGAAGGAATTTCCTCACAGTAAGAGCTGTTTGGTAATGGAATCATTACCAAACATCTTCCAAAAAAAAAAAAAAAAAAAAAGGCTGGACAGCTCCAGGGATATTCTTGTGGTCCTCAACGTGTCCAGAATCTGCAGACCACCCTTTTGGCCAAAACAAAAAGAAACCCCACCCTTTCAGTACATGGCAAGATTACATTAAAAAAAAATATTAAGAACCAGAAGTGGACTTACAGCCACTTAGGGCTTTTCAGTAGTCTATGTGGCCCCAAGACATAAAAGTGGCCCCTGGATTTGCACAGTTGGCCACCCCTGTTGGAAACAGATTTAGAGGTGCTATGATATTGGCTGTCTTAATTGCCAGTCCCTTTCCTTACAGTCCCTAACAAGGCAATTGCCCTTATTCTCCATCACCGTGGCACCCTGCAGTGACAACGGTGAGAAGGGACTGATGTGTGGCCAACATCAGGGTATCTGCAGTTTGAATTTTTACACCACGGCCATCACGCTACCTTTGCTTCTGTTGGGCATTTGCCATTTCGTGGTCCATCCCATCCATTTTGGAGTGACTCTTCTGGAACTCTAGTCACAGAAGCCATTTTGCAATAGCTAAGCAGGTTGGTCATGGCTGTCTCAGGACCTCATGAGTCTAACCTTTAATTCTGTGGTGAAATAAAATTGGGTTAGAGACGTACAAATACAGCCCCATTAACAAAGTAGATGTGTTCTTGGGCCTTGCATCTTTAACAGAAACCTTGGTGCCGGAGGCAGAAATAACATGGAAAGAATAGGGATAGGTTCCTACTCCACAAAAAAGAAGAGCACCTTGAATGTGTTTCAGCAAACTATTTATTCAGAATGAAAGATATGCTTACGTGGAATGAAATGAACAGGTCAGAAAAGCACTGCATGAGTAAATGAAAACATTTGGAATCTTCTAAGGACCATTTCAAGGCTTCTTCCAAAATGCATCCAGGGATCAGCCTCCACATTTCTAATAATTTCCGTTTGGGTGGCCAAACTTATAGATCTGTGGGGTTTTTTAAAAACATGCAGTAGTTAGCTGGTGAGGCTTACCTGCTGCTCCCTTTTCTGTTTGGCTGTTCATACATACTCAGTAAGCGACTCCAAAGGCAGTTGCTGTTTATCTTGCCTGTTGTAAGGAGGCACATGTGTTGGGTTGGTGAGAGTAGAATTCTCTCTCCCTGTTGGGCTTTATTGCATTGTTTGCCACAGACATTCTTCTGCAACCCAACACTCAAAAGTTTGTGGTTCTCCAGCCCTCTTTCACCATCCTCCAATGCCAATGCTGCTAAAAAAATCTAGCTGGCCAGAGGATGAGGAAGAAAGGGGTGCTAGCCAGGCATAAAAAGACTTTATAAAAAAGAAACTTCGTTGTCAGAGGATTTGTGAACTGAGATATGCCTGTACTAAAAACTACACAGTTTTCACTTGTTGAGATGATCTTGAAAGGAAGGGATGAACTCACAAGAAAGTATGTGACAGAGTGTCACTCGCAGACCCACTGTTTATACTCACCCGCCCTTTTGCCTCAACAGCACAGCTGCTGCCACCCCACCCACCCCAGCCCCACTTCACCACCTGCCCTAGGTGGCCCTGCCTGTCAGGGCAACTTGCCATGAGCACACAAAACAGTACCACACACACCTTGGACCAGCATGGCGTGGATTAATATTAAGTGCCTGCATAAGCCAGGAGCCTCACTGCAATACCTGGCATCTCAGCCTGGCATCTCAGAAAGTCAAAATACAAAATCAACTACTACGAGAATTATTAGATCATAAAAATGCACCTTTTGGTCTTTCAGGGAGAGGTATGTAGGAGCGATTCTCCTACAGTTTCTTGGCTTTTCTGTTCTCCAAGCTTTTAGAAGTGAAAAAAGTGTGCTTTTCCTTTGTTTAGATGAGGGTTGGTCAAAGTGTGGCCTGTTGGCCACATAAAGTTCTTTGGGGCCGTTTTTTTTTGTGGCTACAAGAGTCCAAAAATGTTCTTGCCTCTTAACAGTATAACCCTTTCTGGGAAAGCATGTGAATCAGTTCAAATGCCTCCTCTGCTCTCTAGATGCACTGCTACCCTAATGAACAACCCATGAATCACTCTGTGTTTGGCCTGTTTCTGGGCATAAACCAAAGTGATGGTTATGATCTATAGCTTAGGTCTAAATCTTCTGACAGCCTGTATCTACAAATATGAGCCCGCCTGTGTTTTGGGATCTTCAGCCCTTCTTTCCATCTCATCACCTTCAGAGGCACATGTAGTGGGAATACAGAAGACAGGGCCTTCTTGGTGACTACCCCCAGCTCTAGAATTCACTTTCTAGAGAGTTTAGGAAGCGTCCTCCTTGCTAGCCTTTTGTTTCAGCAGGCCTTTGAAGACTGACTGCTTCTGGACAAAGGGCTTTTAAAATGTGCTGCATTCTATGTATCTGTTGTTTTTTTCTATTTTAATGGCCGTGCTTTTAATTCTGTTAACAGTTTAATTATATTTTAACTTC
This sequence comes from Cyclura pinguis, assembly GCA_030412105.1. Classification (NCBI taxonomy): domain Eukaryota; kingdom Metazoa; phylum Chordata; class Lepidosauria; order Squamata; family Iguanidae; genus Cyclura; species Cyclura pinguis. The sequence goes on from CM059607.1 coordinate 2,132,167, forward strand.
TGTCTACTTTTAGCTACATCTGTTCACTTCCGTAAGCTGTCTTGAGTCCCAGGGTTGGGGGAAAGGTAGCATATAAATAAAAACAACAACAGCTATAATGGGGTGCTGCCACCAGAGAACCCACCGTCTCAGTCGGCAAAGGCGTCTGACATTTTGGGGGAAGCAATAGTGCCCAGGCAGAGAGAGCACGATGGCAGGTCCCATGGTTTTTCTTCATAAATGAGCCAAGTGAGATACAGAAGGCTGCTGAGTCCAGAAAGACTCAGAAAGCAGCAGGAGAGGATCCCCCCCTTTGTTCGCTGTTGATGGAGACACAAGCAAAACAAGTAAAAACCTGCAGACTCTTTTTTATTAAATTCTCCCATTTCATCTGTACAGAAAAAAATGCACATTATGTTCAGTTATCAGTAACAATTCAAAATTACACAGCATGAACATGGTAAAAACAAAGAATGGCCAAGTTTTTGTACACAGAAAGGAAAAACAATTTACAAAAAAACCCCTCTTGTTAATGTTACATTTTTAAAAGGACTAAGGTCAGCCAACCTTCGCTGTAGAAGTTACTGTTCCTGTCTCTCCACTGAGCGTTTCAAAGCTGCAGGACGGGCGTCTTGCAGAGCCCCTATGTGCCATCCTGAGTGCATGTGTGTTGGTTCCCTCTAACCCAAAACATGTCAGCAGTGGTTGATCAGCAACCAAAAAATCACAGTTACGAGTGTCAAAGTATACCAGAAGAGAAAAGGGCAGCCTGCCTCTAATGCATGGCCAGGGACATCTAGCCAGACAGTGTGATTCATTTTATGTCAAACAGGGTACCTTCAAGACTTCAGAGCCCCGTATGGGTCAAAACGCAGAAGCAGCCCTCCCAGCACTTGCAGCCTACCCAGAAAACGAACTGATTCTCCGGGCTGGTTCGACAGAGCTAGCAGAATGAGCACAATCCGCACCAGCAACTGCCACAACCTCCATGCCAGAGGCTACCATATCCTGGAGACACGGTCCTTCTGCTACCACCTTGATCTTCCCATCTGGTGCTCGTGATGCTCTGAAAGCACCCTTGGGGTGCGTGAAGGGGGAGCGCATGGTCCAGTCACTCAGAGACAGAGAGAAGCTGCACAGCCAGGCCTATTTTGGGAGAAGAGTCATAGCCAGGGTGACTGTCTTTGAGCTGTCACTAAGAGAAGGAAAGGCACTGTGCCTCAGGGGCCACGCAAGACCGCCACCAAGAGCCTTGAAGCAGGGACCCTAATTCTCTAGAGGGTTGAAGGACCACTTCATGCTTCTCCAGAGCAGGCCTTCACCCCCTTGGCTTTCACCTCCAGTGACTCATGCTTAAAAGAGCTAAGGTTTGTGCTCTCTGGAAGAAGTTTCAGCATAGAGGACCAAGAAGTTGGAAGTGCTCAAATCACAAGATAAGAAAGGCCCAAAGTGGCACAGATGGAAAGAGAGTGGCGGATGGAAGCACACTCCAAACTCATACTTCAAGAGTGCTTTCAAAGCATTCTGATTGCAGTGCTCAGCCCTTTCCATCTCCCTCCAGCAGGAGCAAACAGCAACAGCCCTTATTCTGTCTGACGCTGAGCAAGAGGCAGAGACAGTAGAACGCTTGCAGTGCCATTTAACCAAGGCAGTTATCGCCACTGCAACCAGCTCCTAACAGTAAACTCGTGCTGAGAGACATTTCACTTCTTGGAAAGGCCAGCCCTTGCCCTTCAGCACTGTCCAAGGAAGAAGCATGAAGGATGAACTTGAGGATATGCACAGAAGCCTAGCCACTGGGGCACTGCATGAGAGATCTGCAAGACTTGAACTCAGGAGAGGCCACCCCCCCCCCCCTTTTAGGCTCACACCAGCTAAAGGGAAAAAGGATTTCATGACAGATTGGGAGCTCTGCTTCTGCTCAGGCAGCCTGTCCCCCTGCCTCCTTCCTTTTGCTCCTTTGGAGGAGCATCACTGCATACCTGTTGCTGAAATAAAATCCCCAGGAGACCCAAAGGCAATGAGGTACCACTGCGGCTTCTCATGCTCTCTTGTGTGCTCAGTAGGGCTCTGTGGCCAATAGGGCATTCACACTCAGAGCAGAGGAGAGCAATGACGGTTAAGTGAAGGAACCGTGTGCCTACTAACAGCCAGGATCACAGGAACCCCCACCACCACCTCCTCCTTCTCTTCAGCTTTTCTTATAGGGTCAGTAAGTTCAACAGCATCTCTGAACCCTATTTTCCTCCTGGTATCCTGTAGGATTCTGAACCAGACCTGTCCCAACACTGCCTCCCGGCCTGAATGACCAAAGCCTGAAACCACCCTGCAATTCACAGGCCCCTCCACTGGCCTTCTTCAGGGGGAGGAACGACTATTCCCCACCACCACCACCACCACACACACACACACACACACACACGCCTCTTTCCTGTCCTGGATGGCAGCAGGGGCAATCAGACAGGTGGCAGGATCAGAGCCCCCAAAGCTTAGGCCAGCATCTTAGAAGAACAGTCTGTTTCCTGCTTCCATCAGCTCAGAGATGTACCCCATGCTGCAGTGGCCTTTGCAGCCGGAGAGAGGCTAGAGACCTGGAAACACGCCAAAGAGGTTTGTGCTGTGATTTCTTTGGGGAAATCACAGCACAGCCACTTTTCAGAAGACTGGTGATACCAGGAATAAGGGAGATGGGTCCTTCAGGTTCATGATCCACTTTATTCCAATAAGACTCAAATGGTCACCGTCCAAGGCAGCCATCAGAAAACAAAGGCAAGGACAGATCAACTCGGCCAGGTTCCCACCCACATCCCCTTGACTCTGGTGGTCTGAAACAGGCAGTGGTCATCAAAAAACCATGCACAAGCCTTCCCAGTTTGCCATCTGCAGGGGTACAAAATTTTACATCGCATTGCTCCCTTCCCAGTAGGATGAAAACAAAAACATTCCAGGTTTCCTAAAGCTAAAAACTTTGCTATCTTTCACCAACACTTCCAAGAGCAGCAGGGAATATTCACAGTACTGGTATGCAAGACGGTCCATCCACCTCAGCACAAAGAGCTGGTCCCTTTCCAGAAAGGCCCCTCACCTTTACAAAATTAATGCAGAGTGCTGAGCTGGCATGTGCCCAGCAGTTGCAACAGCAAAGCAGGGAGAGGGGAACGGGGAGAGGGGGAACTGCACCCAAGCTGTGCATCGGGCAGAACAGCCAGGACTTACTTCTCCAGCACACACAGGCCACCGTGTCTTAACAGTTCAATAGGTCCCCTACTGCATGTACCAATGCTTCTGTGTCACGCTTTCTGCTTCTTCTTCGTGTTCTCCCTGTGCCAACCAGTCATACCAGGAGTGATGGTGCACTCAAAACAATGTGGTTCGTAGAAGCATGGCTTCAGCAAAGACACCACCTCCCTTCTGCTTGTTACTTGGACAAGTTACAGCCCTTTCCTCCTCTCCAGAACTCTCTCCCCCTGCCCTACCCTGCCCTGCCCATTCTTGCTCAGTGTCAGAGCTGTAGTCGTTGTCCTCCTCCCTCCCAAAAGACGCATGATCTCTTAAACTGTGTTCTACAGAGGACAGAAGTCTCACTCAGCTGTTAATGTCCCTGGCATATCAGAGAGAAATTTTAGTAATTTGCAGACAACTTGAGTAACTTGTCAAACATTCCCAGATGTGCCCATCCTCTCTGCAGTGCCAAAAATCCTCCCATTTTCTTCCAAAATGACCTACTCACTACAACGACCAGACATCCACTAAGACTTGTCCAACAGCTTCCCTTGGGATGCAACATATATATTTATATTTTGCAAGGGGAACCTGTACAACCACTGGAGTTATCATTAATCCCAAAGATGAAGAAAACTATGAAAGGCATTGCCTTTTGGCAAAGAAAAAAAAAGGAAGAAGCCACAAAAGGAAAAAAGAATGCACACAAACAGAACAACGGTAACAGAAGCAGATCAGTAGAGATGATGGACTCTGGAGGCAACTTTTGCTGACTGGTTAACAACTGGGGATGGTTGTTCAAGGGTGAACCAGATGTCCAAAGCAAGGCCAGCTGTGAGTGGCGGGTGAGGCCCGTTCCCCTCCCTCCTCCTGCCTAGCCACAGAGCACAAGACGCTTTCCCACCAAAACCCACCGCCTAACACTATGCCTGGAATAGATCTTTTTAAAAATTTACTTTAAAAACCCTTCTTGAGCTGCAGGTTGTCAGTCTGGTTTGGAGAGTGAAGGCAGTTCCAACAGTACAAGAAAAAAGACAGAAAAAGAGAGAGAGAGAGAGAGAGAGAGAGAGAGAGAGAGAGAGAGAGAGAGAGAGAGAGAGAGGAAGAAAAAAAGAAAGAAACTTGTCTACAGGCAGGCAAACAACAGTCGCTAACGATGGGGTAACGAAGCTGCTGGCTGGGCTGGCAAGGCTGCACGTGCCAACTCGTTCCAAGGGTGGAGATGCCATAGATGAGATGGGAGCCTCAGCTGGCACGTGCTGCTCTTCTAATTTGCTTGTTCTCTCCAGACAGGAGGAGTGAGGTGGTGGGCCGGGAGACTATACAGAGGAGGGCTGTACAAACTGGGCAACGGGCAGGGCCTTCCTTCCTCTTTCCCCCATGGTGGCGACCAAGGCAGGCTCTACCTGTCCTTCAGCTCTCGTGTCACTCGCTTGGTGATGCGCCCACACATCAGGCCGATCAGGAAGAGGACACAGATGCTCACGCTGATCACCAGCAGGATGTAGTTCTTGGAGGGAGATGTCATCACTTGCATGGCAAGATCTGAAAAGCCTTCCGCGGGAGCAACCTGGCAGATGCGGAGGGAGGGAGAAGAGTCAAGTCAGCCCCAGGCCAAAACAAAAGGGAAAGCATCCCTACCAACTAATGACAACAGGTTGCCTACATGGCAGTCCAGGCACTGGTAACTTCGAGGCTGAATTACTGCACTGGGCTCTACGTGGGGCTGGCCCGTAAGCTGCACCTGGCACAGAATGCTTCAGCTAGCTTCTGAGTGGAGCAGCTTACCAGCAAATACCTAACTCCTCTGCTGAAAGGACTGTGCTGGCTGCTTATTTGCTACTGGGCCAGATTTAAGATTTTGTTGTTAGTTTATAAAACCCTGAACAATTTGGGACCTGGCCACCTGAAGGACTGTCTTCTCCCTTATAGCCCCAATCAGTCTTGAGGTCATCTGGAGAATCCATCCTCATACTGTTACACATGCTCCTTAAGTGTGGTACCGCCTACCACGAGAAATTCTCTTCCATTAGATGTATTCAACAGCCTTCAACTATTCTTCATTTTGTCAAAAACATACTGTTTTAACAAGCCTTCCCTGTCCAGTTAGGTCGCATACTGGGTTGGATGTCAAACACACATTAGATTAACAATTGCTTTTTCAAACCCACAAAAGTGAAAGCTGCTGTATACACATACATACATACATACATTTATTTAATGATGTGATTAACCGAGAGGACTGAAAAATGTAACATGAGCAAAACGTTTTGGCTTCCGCCTTCTTCAATTGCTAAAGACGAAACTGGGCTGCATATAGAGCAAGAGAACATTGAAGAAGAAATCTGCTCATGTTGTATTTTTCAGTTCTGTTTGCTAATCAGATAAACAGAAAAAAAGACAGGTAGAAATCAACTGCATCCTTCTGGGATCCAGGGCAAACTTAGGAGAAATGCTGCTGGTTTGCTTTTTAACCACACACACACATATCCATATAGATAACAACAGTGGTCCAAAGTTCTTAATGTTTAAACTGAATGAACTGCTCTATCTGCTGCTTATGCAGAAGTGGGAAACTGTGGTGGAATTATGGGTGATTTCTCCAGCTGTCCAAATACTTGAGGCCACACTGCTTTGTTGCTTTTTTATTTCCACCATTGTCACCATCACAATTTTAGTCTACCTGGTGTCTACTGACTAGAGTTCTGAACCACTGACGATTCAGATTCTGTCCAAAAATCTAGGAGTCAGTGAGGTATTGCTGGATAATGTGCCGCATTCCAAGCAGCATCACCTTTTGATGTTGTGCTCTTGTGATCCTATCTACGGCAATTTCATTTAGCTTTATTTGGAACTGTCCCAGAGCACCTCTCACCACTGGAACTACCATCATCAACTGTTGTTGTCATCATCATCACCACCACCATTATCATTACTATTACCACAATCATCAGCATCTCTGCCTTTCACAGGACAACTTCTGTTTTCACCCTCCATCAGGAGCTTCTCTTGCTTCCCTGAGTCTTTTCCGGGACCCCTGTCCTTGCCAATAATCTTCAAGACAATCTTCAACCTTGGTCCTTCTCCCTCCACTTACTTCCACACAGGAACCCATCACTGACCACCCGTCAGGCTATGCTGTCTTTGGCCTCCACAGAGGCCCTGTACTGGCACTTTCCACTCAACATGGCATCTCCACAGATTTCACAAGTTCTCTCCCAGCTCCCATGTCTCCCCCGTGTGCCCAAGACAACTCCTCCACCACAGAGGAGAACAAAGCAGGCAGCTCCACTCTCACCTTGGCAGCATAGCTCCACATTTCAATTCGGTCGTTAAGGCGCTTCTTACACTCCGGCTGTAACCGTACACGCTTATCCTCCAGGGCCTCCATTAGGCAGGACATCTCTGCAGAATGGAGAGAATATATTACAAAGGCTAGCCTCCACAACCCTCCTGCACAAATATTAACAACACCTCCCAGCAAGAGAGCTCTAGTTAAGCCATGATCCTCATTGTTTTGCAAAGATCCCTTCTTCAAGTACAGCACCTACATGCAAAGACACAAACCTCAAAACATTCAGATGTTCAGGTCTAATATGGTAACAAAGGACAATGCTTCTCCATGAAAACTGTTGGGATTACGTATCAGAAAAATGTCCTCTTCCTGATAGCGTCATGGCCAAGCAGAAAATAAAACCCTGGTCTCAAAGGTCATAAACCAACACTCAAACCAGTACAGTGAGAATTAGTCAATCACATTTCTGAATTCTCCCTCTTTTATTAAGTGACTGTAACAAATACGTAACTTTTAGAAACAACTAAATTCTTGGCTTTGGCCTTATGCGTGAGCAGAAAGACCAAAGCTGGTATCTATAACCTATTTGCATAATGCATGTTTGCTAATTACAATAAACTTTTGACTGACTGACTGACTCATCTGTGCAATAATCAGAAAAGCAGATTTGACCAAAACACCATGTCCTTTCCCCTGTCCCCAACACACACACACACACCCCACCTGCTGTAGAAAGCATGCACATCTATCCCCAGTAAAGTACTTGGAGCACAGTTCTGTCCTGGTGTCTAAGAGACAGTCAGCAAAACAACTCTGTATTACTGAGTCAATGGATACAGCAGCACAGGTGGGTACCAGTGTTTTTTGGGGCTCCACAATTAAAATAAGACTTACGTCGCCCTCGTCCTGGTGGGATAGCAGCACAGTGGTGCTTGATGTCAAGGGCACAGGCTGTATGAAGGACAGGGTCTACAAAGATGTCTGCTTTGCTCTCTTTCAGCATGTTCAGCACCTCCTGGAGAGCACAAGAGATCACAATGCAATGAATACCTTGACTTGGAAACCGCGACATAATTCATCCCAACTGATGGCTACATACTGGAAGAAGGCACAGGAGAACCTGGTGTCTTTAAGTGTTAAAAGTGATGCTGCTGTCCTATAGGGCTTCACAGGTTACAACCTGCACCTTGAGGTCACCAGGACAGACCATGGAGCTCTCAGGCCTTAGTGCAGAGATGTAAGATGACCAACAGCCCATCTTGTTAAGAGGTTACTTCATTGCTGCAACGTCCAATCACTTATGTTTGTCCAAGTGGAACACATTAATAGGGCTCTGGCCTCAGAATTATGAAAGCTTTAGTAGTGTTGTGGTTGTTATTATTTCTTTTCTTATCTTATCAGGTTAAAATACAGTAACAAACACAGAACCCAATTAAAGACACAAATATCAATTAAAAGGGTATAACATCTGTTTAAAAACATGCATATTTAAAACAATCAATTCATAATTTAAAAACTTGTAATTTAAAAATCATCTGGATAGGCCCGCTGAACAAGACTGGCCTTTAATGCTGTTTTAAACACAGACAGCACATCCAGCTGTTGGATCTTTTCCAGTCATTCCACAATTCAGAAAGAAAAAGTCCTCTGAGCAGCACTTATTAGCCTGGTCCTGATTGACAGAAGTAAATGTCCCACAGAAGACCAGAACATAAGGCAGATTATACGGGAGAAGGCAATCCCTGGACCCAAACCACGTAGGGCTTGAAAGGTAACAACCAACACTTTGTACCTTGCCCAGAAGCTTACTGGCAGTCAGTAGAGTGATTTTAATATAGGTGTAACATAATCACTCCTAGATGCATCAGTAACCAATCTGGTTGCCATGTTTTGCATGAACTGAAGTTTCCGAACTTGGTACAAAAGTAGCCCAACGTACACTGCATTGTAGAAGCCCAGCCTTGAGGTTATCAATGCACGGACTACCACCTTTAGGTTCTCCAGCTGTAGGAAGGGGCAGAGTTGATGTTGTCACCCAAAGCTGATAGTAAGCACTGTCTTCCATATTAAGACCCAACTATTTTATTAGGTCTTAATATGAAAGCAATGAACTGGTGTTCTTGCCACATGAAGTGGGAACAGAGAAGGGCCTTGAGAACAACGCAAGAGGGAGAGCTGTGGCTGGCTGCAGTGAGGAACTCCATGCAAAGGCTTCTTCCCCTCTCCCTGAGTACCAAGATCTACCATCTTTTCCTGATGAAGAATCTGGTGGGTTCCAAAAGCCAACATGATTAGTTTTATAACTTTTGATCAACTTAATAAAAATATCATCACAATGTGTAATCTGGATGTTTTTGTTTTATGGTCAAGATGGCTACCTCTGCAATTTTTAAAAACATTGTACCTAGTTTCTTTACCTTTTTGCACATGTCTGCTTTAATTTTTAGTAGATTCACTTTCAGACACTCTTCCACTTGCCCTGTCTGCTCCTGGGCCGCCGCTTCTTCTGCACATAAGCTGGAAATCTTTTAAAACATAACAGATATTAGGGTTGGTTCCTGCCCTATAACAACAACTCTCCAATATTTTCTTTGGAAGTATTGACGTAGCTAGTTAATGTGAAGGAATATAAAAAAATGAGATGATCAGAAAAGACAAGGACATGGTTACTCCTCTTTCCAGGGTGGCAAAGCAGCATGTTTCTGGTTTAAAAAAAAATGCCACTGCCTTTCTCAGTGGGTTTCCATTACCAAGTGGGAATTCAAACCCTGGTCTCTCAGAGTTGAAAATCCAACACTACTACACCATGTTGGCACTTTTACCTTTTGCAAATTTATCAGTAGCTTAGAAAAGGTGACAACCTCAAGAGTATTCTTTTATTGGCTGACAGACATCAAATTCTGCTCCCAAAACATCTTGCTAACATATATAGGATGAAGTAGGACTGAAAGCCAAATTCCTACCTCCTCCGAGCAGTGCATCTGCAACTGAGGATCTAACCGGTAATCAAGGGCAGATTCCTCAATAATCACTCGAATCTGATCTTCACAATCTGGAGAGAGGCGCTGTTTAGGGGACAAGAACAAGAATAACTGTTGAGCAGTTCTGCCTTTTCACTGTGATCTGTTAACGTTTTGCTAAAGAGAACTATGTGCTTCTAGGAATCAACAGTACTGTAGGAGCTGTCCAGCAGTGGAAGAGACTGCAGGGAACTCTTCTCCGGAGTGTGTCCGCTGTCTATTCCTACATGGCAAGGGGCTGCATCAGATTGCCACTGGGGTCCTTTCCAACTCTATGACTCTAGGACATGCTAAAATTTGTGTTACGTTTCAATCCCCAGACCTTGAACAATTAAACAGTATCTGGGAGTACACAGAATTCACCTGTCAGTTATAGTTACTCCAATGCAAACATTTCTAACAAATCTTTGAATCTGCCAGTATATAATGTTTAAACCACATCAATTATTAATCTTTCTACAAATCTATTACTGCAACTACTTTTAGCCTGTGTAGAAAAGCCCTGAGATCAACATGATGTATCTTTTCACTTATTTGCTACACCTATCAACACGCTAAATCATATTTCCAGTCAATTTAGGGCAAAGGAACTTTTTTTCTAGGAAACCCACATAATTGGCTGTGAGTTTCTCATGAAGAAGCAGCCTCACACAGGCTCTGGCTTTCCTGTATTTTGAATAAGCTCATTTACTGAGCTCAGCAATGCAGATTCTGCACAGGAAAACAAGCCAACCTGTGGTGCTCCCTGCCTTCAGCTCTGGCTAACTGATTCACAAGGGGCTCACTCACCAGCTCTGCGTATTTCAGCTTCAGGCAGGAGATGACCTGCCCCTCCAGCTCCGAGTCGTCCTTGGCCTTGCTCAGAATGCTCTGGCAGAATTTTGGGATGTCCGCTTTGCAGGCCTTCCTGAGTACTGGATTCAGACGGTAATCTGCCAGGGAAAGGAGTGGAATCAGTGTCCCAGGTTTGCCAATGGAAGGAAGGAAGGCCCTGTCTGAAGACTTTCACTGTGCAGACCACAGCGGGAGTATTCCAGCTGGACAGCTTTTATTGTAGCTACCTTAGAAGAACACCTTCTTGGAGGTAAGCACTAAATATATTGTGTGCAGGCTGTTGTGCCACGGATAGACAGGTTGGTACCCTCAGAGGTTTTGGTCTACAATGCTCACAACCTCAAGCCACCATGGACAATGGTCCTAGCTTTGTCCAAAACCACATGAAGCCCATCAACTTGCCTATTCCTGCACTATACTGTAGGAGTGCAGGAAAAAAAAAACGTGTCAGTAAGTGTGAAATTCAGCTTCCCACTTTTTTTTTTCTTAAGAGCAGCAAAATTTCCAGACTTCATGACGGAAAAGATGTACCGAAGATTAAAAATGTGGAGAACACCAATCTGGAAGCCTGAATCAGTGGTCTTGGTAACTTCCTGCCCAACTGGAGAGAGGAAGGTCTCACCACTGGGCTGAACTGATCACATATATATTGCACCTGGTGATGGAGCTTGCAAATTTGACAAGTCAAGTATGTATTTGTTGATTAAAAAAAAATGGAAAAGAGATGGCAGACAACCAGTTTTGCCTTGGATCCCAAAGCTCCAACTAAAACTTACCCCATGCTGATCGTAGCATCTTGTGTTGCCCCACCACAATTCCAGGAAACAGACTGCGCTTACCTGTGTTCTGTGTAATCTGGCGCTTGGTGATCATTTGCTTGCATTTGGGATCCATCACCTCACTGTTCTTGTTCTGTTTCAAACACTGCAGCATGTTCTTTGCATCTGCCTCAGGACAAAATCTCTGCCAAAAGAAAAAGAGAAGCTACCATTCAGTAAGCAGTTGGCCAAAGCAGTTTCCATCTCTGGATGGAACGCTCTGTCTTCTGGGAAGAGGGGAAGAAAGGCAAAGCCAGACAAGGTTGCCTTGTTCAGTTGCGCATCCCAAGACTGTATGGCATGGATGTGGGATAACACCCGGGGTGGAAAAAGCATATTTGAAGCCATGCAGAGAGTCTGGGAAAGCAATGGATCCAAAACAGGACAGAAGATTGAGTAAAGCAGGGCTTGGGTCAACTTCATTCCCACTGGCCTCTCTTCAAGCCTTTTAAGTAACCAATAAGCTGTGAAGGCATTTCTGCACTTCAAGAGTCTCTCTGCTGTACCTCCTGCTGTGTCAGGGCTGAAGCACACCGATGGCCTGAAGTAGTAAGAAAGCATTGAACTGCAAAAGAGCCGGGGCCTGATCCCAGTTTTGAAGTTCAACAAACTGTGGTATGTTTGGAGCTTGATAGTGGCAAAGGAGAGGAAATAGACTTCACTGCAAAAAGTGATTTTTAAATTGCGAACACTTTAAAATCATGAGACTGAGGAGTCAAGACTACACCAAAAAAAAAGTCAAATTTGGTTTTGACAACATGATACTGTAAGTAAATTCACTGCATGCTAAAATGGACATCTTGCATCAGTAGTGAATCTCTAAGACGGGCCAGTTCTAATATCAATTCTGCCTCAGAATTAGAATAAACATGGTTATATGAAGTCCTAAAATGCCTTTAAATGAATATAAATGCAAGTAGTTCACCAGATAATATTGCTAAACAATGGAAATTATTGTCTTTGAAAAATCTTGTTATAATCCAACAATCTAATGTTAATAAGAAAAAAAATTATTTTTGAGTTATGTGTGTAAATGGGACTGAACATAAATACAGTCAGAGACAGAAACCTATTGCATGGATAAACTTCAGCTGGAAACCTAGATTTTTTTTTTCTGCTCATGGCACAAGGGTTCAGTCTATGAAGTCTATCATGACACTATTATTATTCAAGCCACACTATTCTCAAAAAACACTTCCTTCACCATGGGAAAGGGCAATGCAGAGAGGTTCTTCTGCTGGTGCCACATAAGTCAACTCAGTGGTCATTTGGAGCAGGGCCTTCAGTGTGGTGGCATCTACCACACTCCATGCTCCTCTATTGGCTACTCAACAGCCTCCAAATCTTCTCAGTTTTAGAGGAATATTTAAAACAAACTTATTTATGCAAGCCTTCCCTGTTTAAAATCAATCATGATAGAATACCAGTGCATGTTAATCTGTACATTTTGTCTGCCGCATATATTTTATATCATGTTAATGTACAGTTGTTGCTGTGTTGAAGTTGTTTCAGACAAAAGGTGATCCAAAGTGAACCTATCACGACTACTTAGAATTGTTTTGGATCCAAGCAATACATAAATGTTTGTAAGTAAACAATAAATAACAGTACCTTCAGAACCTTGGCACTTGGCATGCCTTCTTAGAGTTACAGAATGTGAGTTCAGAGCACTTCTCATGAGTTTGGCACAAAACTGTCCACTCTAGTTGCTTCTGAGGGCCAGTTTTCCACAACTAAGCACAATGTGCACACCTTAGCAAAATCAAATCTCTGAAGCATTTTCCCCTGACAGATTGTGCACACACTGTGGGATGCTGTGGAACAATCTCTATAGAGACTATGCCCTTCTTTAAAACAGATACCACTTTACCTCACTGGCTCAAACCATTGGTCCTCTCACATTGAAGTGCTACAAGTTTTCTGTAGGACAAGAGCATTGTTGAGGACAGTGTCAGAAATGCAGCAGTGACTTCTAGAAATATATTCCATGTGTCCTAAGCTAACTTTTTGCCCTTCTTAACAAAAGACTGAAATGGGAAACAGACCGTGAGCCCTACACTCAAAGAGAGAGCTGGGCCATATAAAACAGGCTACTGTTTGTATATCCTCACCACACCCAGGAAAACGGCTTCCTGGGATCCTTATCAAGAAAGGGTTTAGCATGAATCAGTGTTCCATGTTTCATACTCTTAACCCAGACTGCCTGATTTCAGGTTGAACAACTTCACTACAAAGAGAAAATGAATTAAGACTCTCCTTAGCAATGCCATTGTTACCTTAATCATCTGCTTGCAGACACGCATAAGAGTGTAATCCAGTTCTGGATCCATCATCTCCGTCTCCTGTAGTTTGAAGACCTTCTGATGGCAGCGGGCATTCAGCTGTTTCTTGTTTTCCTTCAGACACTCAATAATCTGCAGTTAAATAGCATTGGTACACACGTCTCAAGGGGAACTAGACAGTAGGTGGCAGCACTGCTAAGATTTTAGAAGTGACCCCACTGGTCATTCCAAAATGCTGTAGGACCAAAACGAATCCAGTAATATTTTAAGCAGCATCTCATCTTAAACATAATAATAGTACCAGTGAGACTTCACTTACAGTACTTTTGGGGTAAAGTATTCCAAGGTGAATGTTAAATCATGGGTAAGAACTATCAGCTTTAGTGTCTCAAAGGCAACTTCCTGTCTTCAACTGGTCTAGAAAACAGGTTTAATGGCAAAAAGTTCAACCAACAGCATGTAAATGCATCAACAATAAAATTTAGAAAGCAAAAGGAAATTTGAAATTGACTCATTTCTGTTTATAACAGCCAACATGGGAACTTAAAATCTGAGCTTTTCCAGCAACAGGTTGACAGAAAAAGAGAATAAAATTTAAAGTCATAAGAAGCACTCCTACCAGGGAAACAGGAGTTCTTTTTGGCTTCTGTACAGGCAAGGAAAGAGGCCAGAAACCAATACATGTCCAAACACGCTTTAGTGCAAAAGATATTTCAGTAAGCACTCTTGCTAAGCAAAAATACTCCAAAAGAAAGAACTGGGACCCAAGAAGAGATGGCAATTAGAGTATCTATCCTCAATGTGTTGGGCTACAACTCCCACAATCCACAGTCAGCATGACTGCCAACCATGTAGACTGGGGAATACAATAGCTGCAGTCCAACAGCTCTGGCGGGTGCTAAGTTAGGAAAAGCCAGAAAAGTGTGTTGGACTAGCACTGGGAACTATGGGCTAGATCCTCACTCAGCTGTAAAACTCAGGGTGACCCAGAACCAGAGATAATCTCTCGGCCTAACCCCAATTCACAGAGAAAGGGAGGGGGACTGGAGATGATTTCCTGAAGTGTTTGGAGGAAAAGGGATTTATAAATCTACAGAGATCACTGAAGTACTGGAGGGGGTGGTTTAAAAAACAGAAGGCTCATCACCTGGGCATTGCCGTAGGGAACATTCTGGCAGTAATTTTTGATGTCAGTCTTGCATGCCTCATAAAGGTCTGGTTCCAAACGGATATCCTCAGTCTGCAAAACGAAAACCACCACATTACAACAAAATTCAGACACCCAAAAGGGAGCTCCAAGGGGGAACAGGCAAAGAAACTGCCTCTCAAAACAACAACAAGGGAAGGCAAGCTGGCTCACTGGGGGAGCACTGAGGAACAGAAACACAAAATAGAAATATCTCTGAGCAGGACCAAGCACAACGCCACAAAACAGAGGGCAAGGCTGAGTGTTCAGCGGGCTAGATGCTGAAGCACAGCAATGGGCAGAGGAGGGAGGGAGAAAAGCCGGCTCATCACTGAAACCAGAGTCTGCATTTAGACACTGTCTTCAGATGGCGTGTAGGAGGAGCAGACAGCTTCTGGCAAGGCATAGTTAGCTCTCTGGGTTATGCAGACAACCCCAGCGGTGGAGCAAAGCGCTTCACCAATATGTATGCGTGTGCAGCCTGCAGTTCATGGTTGCCCAGAAGAGCTCTCCAAAGATTCTCTACTTAGAAAGAAAGAGGGAAAAGGCTTTGCTAATTCGACTGGTCCCAGAGAGCTGGCAGAGCCAGACTCTTATGCTGCAACTGCTGGGGATGGCCTTGGCTCAGGAAAAGCTGCCTGCCTCCCGGTGGCAGAGTGCCTGGAAAGGCCAGGAGAAGCCTGCCACAAGCCAAATTTAGAATATGAGGAAGGATAATTAGAGATCACTGAGAGGCAAAGGAGCAGTGAGGGGCAGCCAAATGTTTTCTGCGGGAGGACAGGCGGAAGCCCTGATGAGGCCCCACGTCAACGCAGCCCTTTTTACCATTTCCAGCTCCTCGACCCGTAGCTGCTTGCGGCACTTCACGGAGACTCGGTGCTCCTTTGCGTCTTGCAGCGTGTCGTTGCGCACGGTGGTGCTCAGGCAAATCACCACATCCACCCTGAAGAAGGAAAGGTATACTTTGCAAGACCTGCCCCAGGACAGAGAGCGCTACCACTCTGAGCACAGCCAGCCTTGTACAATTTGGGAAGCCAAGCAGGGTCGGCCCTGGTTAGAACATGGATGAGAGATACTGTCCTCCCCCCAGAAGAGAATGCAAGGAACTGCCAAGGAGGGCTGGGGGAAATTCCGCCCTGAAACCACCCTATCACACTAAAAACCCTCAATGACACCTGATTTTGGAAGCCAAGCAGGGTTAGTACCTGGATGGGAGGCCAATAGGAGGGAACAGTACATGGGATCTCCCGATAGGGGTAGAAAAGAATCCTGCCTGAGCCCCTGGAAAAGCCACTCAAAGGTGACAGGACTAGTTTAGATGGACCAAAGGATTTATGCAGCAAAGGTATGTTATTCATTATAGCTATTTATGCGTAGCTTCCTAAGTCCCTATTTTTTTTTTAATAACACCATACCAATCTGATCCCTCTTGATACTACTGTATTTCAGATGCCAAGCAGTATTACATCTAGTTAGCCTTTGGATGGGAGGTCCACAGGACAGAGTAATACCTGGGATCTCCAGGTAGGGCTAAGAAAGACTCCTCCCTCAAATCGGGCAGCCAGCAGATGGTAGTGGGCAAAATGGACCAAGTGTTTGGCTCAGTGCAAGGGTAGCTTCCTACCTGCCTTGGCTGAAGGTATCACATTCAGTCCCTGGCATTACCTGGCAAGTATGGGAAAGAATCCTGCCTGAAACCTTAAAGAAAGCCCAGGGTGTCTTGTTGGAGTTGACAGCACTGGGCCAGATGGTCTAAAGATACGGACAGTTTCCTGTGCTTCTAATGTTATTTTATTTTCAATACCACCCTGGTCACATCCAAGATTACGTGATTTCAGAAGCTAAGCAGGTTGGGGCCCAGTTAGTACTTGGACGAGACACCACACCAAAGAATCTCAAGTATCTCTTTTACCTTTTTTCCGTATTTTAAATGCTTTTAAAATGTTTCAGTTCATTGTTTGCCTTTAATATGGTAACTTATTTAATTGTCTTCAACTGCTCTTTAATGTTAAAAGTTTGGTTTTATCTGTATTCAGTTTTTATTTAATATCAATTGATGCTGACAGCCAACTTAGGTTCAGTATGGAGAGAAAGGCAGGGTTTTAAACAAAGAAATGCTCTCCACGAAACTCAAACCCTGTCAGAGTTGACAATAATGGGGTAGATGGACCAATGGATAGACTCAGTATAAAACAGTTTCTTCTGTTTCTGTCTTTATCACTGTACCCATTGACCACATCTGATCTCATCTAATTTTGGACTCTAAATCAGTCAAACCTGGTTAGTTTGTGGGTGGGAGACTTGGGATCCCTATGCAAGGCCTGGGGAGACATGGCTGCCAGTCAGAATTGACAGTGCTGGGTTACGTGGACTCAGGGCAGGGACCCAGTATAGGGGCAGTTTTCCGTGCAGAATTTCAGTCTGGGATAAACGTCATCCTCGTACAGAGCCTATTGGCTGAGGAAAAACACAGCAGCTTCTCTAGCTACATCAACAATTTCCCACCTACTTTTTCTTGATGTTGGGGCACAACTTCAACACATCCTCCTTGCAGGCCATTTTGAATTTGTAAGAGAATCGAAAATCCTTCATTTGAACCTAAAAGGGGGTGGGGGAGAATAAGCTCAGACACAAGAAACAACACAGCAGGATGATTTCTCCACCCCACGCCCAGCCAGCCCCCACCCACCTTCAGTCCACACCAGATAACAGCAAGGCTGGATTTGAACTCAACACCCCTACAGATCACAAGGTTGCTGAGCACACCTACTACCTACCCTGAGTTGCATGCTATGTAAACTGAAAGGTCGGGATCTGGGAGGAGATACCAGGGATACCAGGGATAAGAGCATAAGAGCATAAGAGCACAGGAGGGCCAGAATTAGGAAGCTTGTTACAAGCAAGTAAGCCAAGAGAACACTTAAAAAGTAGAGACTCCATCCTTCAGAGTAAAATATCTAGCAGTGCTGGAAGCTTTGGTCTCCAAGGAAGAAAGGGGAGTGCTTGCCTGCCTCCCCAATCTGAGCCAAGCTTATCGGATGCCGGCAAGCCCGTCACACTCACCAGCTGAAAGTGTGTGACTCCAATGGCGCACTTCTCGTTCATCTCCTTCTGGTGCTTGTTCTGAATGAGGCACTCCATGAGGTCTCCTGAGTCGATTTGGTTGTCTGCCATTTCCTGAAAGGGAGATTGAAGGGTAGGAGACAGGCACGCTGACTACCTGCCAGGAATCAGCAAGCCTCTGCGCTTCAGCCAAAGAAGGAATTGTTGCTGTTGTTGTGTGCCTTCATACCAATTCCAACTTACGGCAACTCTGTCACACAGTTTCTTGGAAAGATTTCTTCAGAGACAGACTGTGACTGGGCCAGGGTCACTCAGTGGGTTTTCTCTGGCTGAGCAAAGATCTGAATCCTGGTCTCCCACAGTCCTACTCAATCCATCACAACACAGTGGCTCTCGAGGGAGTAACAGAACTAATTATTTCAATCATGGGAGCAAACAGTGCTACTCATTGTTTTGACTGTAAGCTGACTTTTAAATGACCAGCCAGGGCATCATTAGCTCCACAGCTCTCACTTTGCTTTAAGACAGGAGCAGGCAACTGCAGAAAGGTTTGGTGGCCAATTTTCTGAGA
Organism: Cyclura pinguis; assembly: GCA_030412105.1. Lineage (NCBI taxonomy): Eukaryota > Metazoa > Chordata > Lepidosauria > Squamata > Iguanidae > Cyclura > Cyclura pinguis. The sequence continues at coordinate 2,150,437 of CM059607.1, forward strand.
CCCTATCTGTGGGTCTCAGAGACTGCTGAAAATGCCAAAGGGAGGGGAGAGGAGAAGAGCGCAAGCAAACAAACAAGAATTGGCCAAAAGCAATTTGTCTGTCTTTACGGGCCAGAGAAAGGACTGTCCAAGGAGTCTGTCTACTACACTAGAGACCTGACTGAAAAAAAAAATATCTATCTATCTATCTGATTAGTTTGGTAGGATCTGTTCTTGACAAACTCATGCTGGAGCCTACTAATCACTGTGTTGGATCAACATACTAGCAGACAGACTCCTGTATAATCTGTTATAATATTTTTCCTGGAATTGAGATCAGATTTTCTGGTCTGTAGTTTCCTGGGTCGTCTTGTTTGCCTTTTTTGAAGAGAGGAACTATGTTTGTCCTTCTCCAGCCCTCTGGCACCTCACCTGTCCTACAAGACATCTCAAAAATGATGGCAAGAGCTTTTAGAGCAAGAATTGTACCAAAATTGAGCCAATTTGTGAAAAATGAGAATTGATGGAACTTTGGGGGCAACAAAAAGGGGGTCCAGGGGGCACACACAGCCTATCCTCTGCCCATCCCACCACAGGGGCATGTTTAATATGAACAGAACACTGTTTATCATCCATGTGGCTGGAGTCTTCTTTCATCCAAAAGACTATGGATAGTAGCCCTAGCCAGAGCAGCAAAGGGTGCTGCAGATCAGCAACATCTGGATGACCACATTATTCCCTCCCTTATTAGAGGTGAAAGGGCCTGAATCTCACCCTTAAAGGACACAGAAGTATGAACCAAAAGTCACTTACGTGGCAGAAGGTCTGGATGATCGGCTCACATGCCCGCATCAACAAGGCTTCTATTTGGATATCCTGTCAGGGGAGACAGAAAGCATTAAATCCAGCCTGGGTCATTTCCAAGTCTTCTATACTGGAGCTGACAAAAAACAGTTTGCACTGCTGGGCATGTTATTTTTGCCCACTGAAGTCATCAGCACAGAAGAGCCTTCCTAGCTGAATCCATGCCAAACTGCATCCTGTAAGAAAAAGCCCCCATGTCTAAATAAAAGTCCTTGAGATCAAGAACTGGTTATAGTAAGTCTCCCCTTCTACTTTGCTGCCACATAAGGTTCAGCTGGATTTGACCCAAGACAGGAAGAGCTTTGCTCAAAGAAATCTGCTGGTCTTGTCATTTAAAAAGGAAACACAGTCTCTACAGACACAGTCTTTAAAAACTTCAAAGACTACATTTCATTTCCAAATATTTCAAGCCTGGAATAATCTCAGGACACCCAATTAATGTCTGAAATTTTACCTTTCCATTCATGAACAGAATGCTATAAAATGCCACCCAGTCTAAGAAACTGGCAGGTAAAATGTGTAACCCAAGGGCAATTGCTTACACAGTCAAGTATGAATACTACAGCTTTCACTGTGAGACAATGCCCACTTACCTCAGATTCCAGCTCTGTGAGGTTTCCAACTATGTCTCTGCAGTCAACTGCCAAATCATCTAAATGGTCCTGGAGACACTCTAGTTCCTAAACAAGATAAAGAATCTTAACATGAAATATGAATACTTCACTACTTCTGTTAGAATGCCCCCTGCCAGGTGCACAATATCCATGCCCCGATACGAATTTTAGACAATGCTTTTCCAATCTATCTAGGTTCCAGTTCTACTTTTGCTCTAAGTTGTAATACAAAGAAAGAATATTGGAAGGAGGAAGCCTTTAGAAAAAAATAAACTTCTGTTTCCTTCTGAAGGACACAGTGCAATGCTGCCAAACTTTGAGCCTGAAAGATTTCCAAACTTTGCCAAAATGGTAGAATTTTGAGAGGAGGGCATATTCAGGGCAATTCTAGGGAATGTGTTCAGCTTTCTAAAAATACATTCAACATATGATTACTACTTTTGCTTTTACATTCAATGAATTCGACTTGTTACTTATACTGCCAGTAAAGCAACAGCTGCAGGTGGGGAGAAGACCATTCAAACAGGGTGGCTAAATCTTCACTAACAGATGGAAGATGCCCTTGAATTGTCTGTCAGTCAGAAAGAGAACGACAAAAAAATCTCTGTTAATCAAGCCACTCCATGAAAGAAAGGTGGAACAGAAATATAATGCATTCAGCCCAGTCACACGAGTCATAAATGGCTGAATTTGGCACCAGAAATGTGGCAAAGTTTGGAAAGAAAATATTCATTGAGGAAGTATGACAGTTTAGGGAAATCTTTAGTCCCCAAAGGACGGTGCTCAAAGAACTTGCTGTTTACGTCCAATCCATATCAAATTCACCACCACAATCACGCACTGCTTTCGGGCCCCCACTTGTCCCTTAGGACTTCTAGGTCAAAATACTGGAGTGACCAGAAAAGACAGAATGGGGGAGATTTTGAAAGAACTCAACTTTTCAAGTTCTGCCCAACCTTGCTTCCTCTTCTCTTCTCCAACTCAATCCCTACCCCACCCATTCTGTGATCAAGGCACAATTTTTCTGACCCAGGCCAACTCTGTTTTATTTTCTGCAGCCGTCCTAAATCTTGGTCAGCCTCCCCAACACTTCTTTTCTCCAATAGGCCTAGCAAGAGTCCTTCCTGGCTATTAAGTGCTGTGATGCTTCTTCAAAAAACCTTCTCCATCTGACTCCTTCTCCTCAGTTCCCTGCCTCATCTACTCTTTCTTCCTCTAGCCTCATTTTCTGTCTCACTTTTCCCCAGAGTTGCTTTCCTCAGCCCATCACTCCATGCCTTCTGTGTCCATGGTTCTCATTCCACATTCCCTAATCCCAACGCTTCCTTCTGTCCCTCAGACTTCCTTCTCTGTGTAACAGTTAGCACCATGTTTAGTTCCTGGTGCAACTGAACAATTTCAACCAGTAACTCTCAGCAGCTGGACTGGCACGAGTGGGAGTTCTATCATATTACAATGATTCCACTTTAACTGCCATGGCGCCATCCTATGGCATCCTGGGGTTCAATCAGAGAGCAAAAGCTCTCTGACTAAGAATACTAAATATGTACCCCTAAACTGCAGATTCCAGGATTCCACAGGATGCTGTCATGGCAGTTAAAGGGGAATGATAGTGCTATAACTGTGTAGCATAGAAGGGCCCAAAGTTACAACAAGAGATTAAGAGAAAGCCATCCTCCTATTAAAAGTAGCAGAAAATCTCTGGAAGTCTGTCACTATGGTAAAGTTCCTTCCCAGTCAAACCATCCCAGGAACTTACACCATTTTTCTACAGCAGCACTACTACGAAAGGAGATTATGCCCAGCAACAACAGATTCCAAGCCTTCCTTATCCATTTCCAATACTAAAGCAGTTGTATATTGTCCAGAACAAGCTTACTCCAGTTTCACATGCGCAAAATTTCATGCATGGAATACTCTCCCACCTCCCAAAAGTGCCTTACTACCAAGTATGGCAAAATGGTCTCCAAGCAAGCAGTGATTTCCCTGCCCCCACCCATTTCACCCTGTTAAAGGAGTCAGAAAAGCAATGACAGAAATACCTGTCCTGTCTCTGTCTTCTCGCTGCACCATTTCCCCAGATCTATCATGCACTTGTCCTGGAGAGTTGGATCTAGTTTCACATCCAAGGCACGCTGGTGCAGAATTCGCTGTACTTCTGCTCTGCATTCTCTGGAGAGCTGCCAAGCACAAGTGCACACATTTGTTCCAGATGAACTACCCCAACTGCTAGGATCTGGGCCTTTCCCTTCCGGATGTACTGTCATGCTATTCTTAGCCTCTTCCCACACAGGTCCTGGGAGCTACGTCCTCCCAGATTCTTATCTTCCTTGCAATTTGAATCCGCAATCTCCCATGCCCAGTTAAAAGCATTTAAACAGAGGATGTGTTTAACCATATTGCCAGAACAGGTAAAGGAATGAAACACAGCTATATCTTAAGCAAGGAAGAACTTTTGATGCTTGCATTTTTAATGAGAAAAGTAAAAGAAAAATATGTTCAGTCCCAGGTTAGTATAGCAATATCAAGGCTTCAGGTGAGTAAAGGTCAAAGGGAATCTGTTAAACCAGGGCAAGGGATCTCAGGGGATTTAAAGCTTTTGGTTCTTTGCAAGCTTTACTCAGGGTAGGCAGCTGTGCATGGGACTCATCATCACGTTTAATAGGGAAGCATAAAACCTCATTAGACATAACTAATGGAGACCTACGATAATTCATATTGGATATGGGAAGCACAAAAAAAGGAAGAAGGAAGTGCTCTATACCATAAATTCCCTTTGCAAAACTGGCTCCCCAGAGCTGCCTTGCAAAAAAAATAGCCCAGCTGGTGGCAGGATTTAGCAGCTCAGGGCTCTTCCAGTAGAGCAGCGTAGGGGCAGACATTCCTCAAAAAAGGTTATCGCTCTGGCCTTTGTGCCCTCCCACAGATCCACCCAACCCCTGTGCTCAAATTTTTAAAAATCAGGTTTGTTTTCTAAAGACTCTAGGGCACATTTTGCAGTCTAATGTTGTTTCAGGCCCAACCGCCATCATCTCACCCAGAACTATCTATGCTGATTCTCTACAGAGCCTCAAGCAGAGGTCTTCTACCTCGTCAGCTGCCCGGTTCTTTTAACTGGATATCCCATGGACTCTAAGATCTTCTGCAACTAAAGCACGCACTCTGCCACTGGACAAAGGTCCTTCTCCTGCAAAGGAACTATTAAGTGCCCACAGTCCTTTCATCCCGAGTAGCCTTTGTCACTGATGAGACCAAATCAACTAACCTGACCACATCCTTAGCTGAGAAGAGTGCTGAACTCTCATGGTATAGACCCTTTTTTGTGTATACATGCAACCTGACAGCTTGGGATTGGTGGGGGAAAGAGACCGCTTCTGTATCGAGATCTTCAGGGAAGACCCTTCCTCTATTCCACGACCCACAAGGGTGTAACTGGTGAGACAGAAAGAGATGAGTCTCCCTCAAAGATCTGGAAACACAGACAGGTGCATGTTTCATGAGAGAGGACCCTCTCAACGGCTGCTCCTAGAAGGGCTGGACTGGTGCTCTCCATTGCAACCTTCTGGGTACAGGCAAAGACTTCTTTGTCTTGACAAATCTCTGAGAACAGAGATAATGTGCTGTATTCCCTGCATCTGTTGAGGGCTTTTTTCCCCTCTATGTGTATACTTTTAAAGCTACTGATAGATTTTATTATCTTTTAATTTTTTGTATGATGTGAACTTTTAGCTATATCTGTTGCAACCTTTGTAAGATGCCTTCAGTGTCAGGACTGGGGAAAATATTATCAGTAATTATTTATATTCCATACATCATCCTCCTCCTTCTCTTCCTGGTGACGTGGAAAGTAGGCTATTGTTAGTTCATCTCCTCCATTTTTCCCAGAACCACCTTTTCATCTTCACCGGTCTCCTACAAATACTCAAGAACAACCGTAGAAATCGGAGATGACCCCACCACATGATCCCAACTCATGTTTGTCCAACAAAGGAGGACAGTTTAAGGCAGCGAATGGGTGCCTACCCTCCGTCCCTGTTCCTCTGTGCGGTAGGCGTGTCTGTATAGGCAGGAAAAGACGGCCCCAGGAGGAATCATTTCACTCGTCTCGTTCCAGCCCCGCGTGTGGCAAAGCCGAGATGCATCCCCCTGGCACTTGCGGTAGAGGACGGGATCCAATCTGTCAACGCAGAGGATCATTGGAGTCACCATGAGTTTCCAGTGTGCTCTTTGTTTAGAGATGTGAAGGGGGGGGACGGGGAGGGGACAGGAAAAAAAGCCTCCCCACTACCCTGGGAAAATTTTAAAAAATGGATTGTGGAATATTGTCTGTTAGAACGGTGAATAAAATGTTTGAAGACAAGGTGTTCCAATAACTACTGCCCCAAAATCTTCTGCAGACACTATGTAAGAGGAAGACTTATCTGAGACTATGTTATAATTCACTGTCTTGGTTTCTTTTCCTTAGTTCTTTTTACAGGAATGAGCATATTATATCTGCTTGCCACTACAGAGAACTTGCAGGGCAAAACAAACATCTCAGTTTTACTCTTGTTAACAGTTTCTTCTATTTTTATTGGGTTTCCCTGCCTGCTCCTCAAACTGACAAAACCAAAGAGCTTCCTTGCAGCTCAGGTAGCTCCATTTGTTGTCCAAAAAAAAAGGGGGGGGCTATTTTAAATGTATGTTTTTACACAATACAAAAATACCATTTATTAAGAATATATTCTGAACAAACTGCACTTTTTAGTATATCAAACATGATAAAATATAATTGCGTGCCAAACCAAGTTATATATAACACATCTTATGCTGCTGAAGTAACAAAGAGACTTTCAATCTGTAAATGGTGCTATTATTACACTTTTGAATGGAGCTGCTGTGTTTTTATCTGGCCTATATAAAAACGTGCATGAAGAATTACCTTCCCATGACAATCAGGCAGGCTGCCAGCAGTAGGTGTTTTTGCTGTAAATTATAGACTTATTTGCCCCACATTTTCCTGATTGTTCTCCAAATTATTTATATTATCAATCTTTACAAATTGGTTTTAATAAAATATTTATTACTCTAGCACTGTTTTAAACTTTTTATCAGCAACGGGTCTTACTGTATCTTGCTTTTATTGTAAACCACTCAGATTCTTCTATATGTATATTTTATTCTGTATGTGTGCAACTCATTCTGTACGTACCTAGCCCATCAAGAAAACATCGGGGGGCAGGGGGGCACTTAATGCCACCAACAGAAAACAGTTTTGTAATCTGAGACTGTAGTTATGAATAATTTCTTTAGAGCTGTAAATATAACTAAACAAAACCAATGGCACACATATGAATATGGCAGAAGGCAGCCATCTCTGGGAAGAGCAGAACAATTTATAACTTAGACCAGAAAAATTCTCCTTTACCAGCAGTGAGCTCTGAAGGAAGGCCTGCTGGTTTTATAATGACTGGAAATAAGTGGGAGATTCAAATTTGAGATGAAGGGTGAATCATCTAACATTGCTTAAAAGGCTGCAAGACGCTGTTCTTGAAAACCACCACCAGAACTCTATTTAATTTTATCCAACAGCCACCAGTTAAAAACTTGGGAATTTTTTAGAAAAGTAATTGCAGACACCAAGTTCTCCCAGTTCTGAATAAAAATCTGTCTGAGAATGGGAACTGCTGAGTCGCTGAAGAATTGAACCCACTCAACACAAGACCTCTCCAACCCAGTTATCTTCCTAAAAGCTGCTGCTGCTGCTGCTGGAAAGTCCTCTATCAGGCTGAAAGGACTGCGAGCTCCCACCCTCCATGGGCTTGGCACTCACTTCCAATCCCGCGAGATAAAATACTGAAGCTCCAGGAGCCTGTGCTCACAATCCTCCACCATCTTCTCTGTGTACAAGTGCTCCATAAGGCAAGAGAGAATCCTACAAAAGAGCAGTCGGCAAGTTAGGCCAAGAGATGCAGTGTTCAGAAGCCTTCACCCCGATACACTATCTGTAGAAAATCAAAGCAGCCATGGCAAACAGCAAATCGTCTCAGCTTCTCTATCTTGAGAGCCTTCCCTGTGGCCCATGCTTTCCCCACACAACTCATTATTAAGGTTAATGAGAGGCTGGCATGGTACAGTCAGCCCCCAATATTGGCTAGGCTTAGTGGCACAGGACCTCTGCAAATGTGGAAAAACTGCAAATATCAAAAGGTATGTGTGTGTCTCTGTGAGAAAGGGGCCAAGGGACAGTGAGGAGAATGGGCACCCAGAGTCCAAACCAGATCAGGGAAAGGAGAGAGAAGTGGGAGTTGGCATGGTAGCCCCATAATTCCTCCCTCTCATTCATCTCCTTCCTCGGGTGTAGGAGGTACTGGGAGAGGGTTCCTGGTGCTGAGAAATCAGACAGCGATCCATCCTCAGCTGAACAGGCAGTGCCTGCAGGAGGAGGACCAGAGGTGGGTTTTTAAAGGGCTGCACATCCTGATTGGAGCCACTGAGAGGGAAGGTTCCCCCAGAAAAGGAGCACCTGAGGTGGGAGAGCAGGGATTGGAGAAACTTGCAAATAGTCAACTCCGTGGAAGTCAAATCCACAAATGTGGGGGACTGATTGTACATAACAGAAGAGGTCACTTTGTACAGCCACACCAAACTTTTCCCTCTTGAGCCAAGATCTCCTCTCATAAATGCAATGCCATGCTGCCATCCCTCTCCCATTTATAAGATTCCTTTTAGACCTCACTACACAAGCTGTCTCACTAGAAGTGCAGAATGAGTGAACTGAAGCTACCCCAATGCTTTGGAAGTATCATGAGGTGCCAAGATTCATTAGAAAATAAGACAGTAATGTTCAGTAGAGTGGAAGGCAGTAAGAAAAGAGGAAGATCACATTACAGGTGGATTGATTCAGTCAACGAAGTTACGGCTACCCTGAGTAGAACCATTACAGAGTCTCTTGGAGGTTTCTCATTTATAGGTCCACCACAAGTCACTTGATGGTCCGTAACAAGAACAAAACACAAGCAACAAAGCGCAGCCAAAGCAGGGAGACTTCAAAGCTGCCTTCATCACCTACATGGGGTCTCCGGCACGAATGTGTTTGCAGGCTGTTTGTATCACTGATTCACATGCTTCATTCAAAGCTCTGTCGATGCGGTAATCAGCACCAGGGTCTGCCTCTTGGATAAGTGTTTGAAGCTGGAGGAGGGGGGGGGGGGAGAGAGAGAGATGGGGGAGTTTAACAACCATGACAGAGCAATTCAGAGTTGCCTGGCAGAACTGTAAAGCTGAAATCCATCAGATTCTGCCCTCCATCAGTTTCAGGAACTACCTCTATAGGTGCGAAATGTGTTTCCAACTTTCCCATGGATATTAGCTGTTCTCGCAAGTAAAGGGCAAAACCATTTGCCAAGGAGAAGCAGCCTTTGAGCAAACGATTTAAATTTCAAGCCCAAAGCCAGCTAATCACAACCAGCTGAGACATGCCAAAGAGGAGAGCATTCCCCATTTCCCATGAATCAGCTGTAGCAGTGTTTTCATAGTGCTGCCACTTCATTTGTATCTGGAAACTGCAAACTTGATTAAGGAAGGCAAAATGCCAGGTCATATTGTGGATCTTGTTATTCTGCAGCCCTGGGGATTTTCCCCATTATCTCCCGAGCATCAAAAAGAGGGCCACAGCACTATCATGTCCTCTCTGCCACCTGGGACTGAAAGCATGGAGAGTCAACGAAAAGAACAGAAAGAGATTCTTCTGGCCTCAGGCCAAGCCTGAAAAGCCAGCAGCCCCCTCATGTACCTGAGGAGCATCCTCAACTTTAAAGCAGTTCAGGAGTTCAAGGGTATTCCAGCAAATCAACAAGGTCCTCAAGTAAGTAAGAATAACTACATGACAGCTATTAAGGTAATAATAGTGCCTTCCCAGTGTTTTCATTCGGGGGTGGAAAGAAGGTGACATACAGGGAAACGGATTCTTAAAAGAAGGAAGAGGTAAGAAAAAATGAGAGCTGCATTTCAATCTAGAATACTCTTACTCAACCTGATACCCTCTCAGCTGTCCAATCCAGTCATCTCTGAAAAGGCTTCTCCACCGTGAAATCTTGAGGGGCAGTACTTTAAAAGGAGAGATGTATATTTCAAAAAGATTTGAGCATTCTTGGCATTGTCAAGGCAGGCTGAGATACCTGCTTAAAGCTCTGGAAATTTCCCACTGATGCACACATACCTTCGTTCTGCTCAGGCAGTTAGCAAGCAGCACCCTGACTCAGACATTAAATGTCCACAGGCTCAGAGAAGATGTATAAGTTCAGGGGCACAGGGGGTGAAACTAACACAGGAGGGCTCCCCACCACAACCTTACCGACTGCTGACAGTTGACTCCCAAGCTCCCCTTTTCTCCTCGAACAACTTTCATGAGGCAGTGGAGGGTACGGCCCTTCCGATGCAGCCCCGAGCAGTGGTGCTCAATCTCCGTGCGGCAACCGAGGATGATCTCGGGACTCAGCGAGAAGTCTTCCATCAACATGCGTCGGTAATCTAGCATTTCTCCCTGGCACTCACTGCTCACCTGCCGACCTGAAGCAAGTTATGGGAGATGCAGGCTATATCACATCAGGCTCAGCAAAACTGCACATGGCTAAGGCAAATGTTACATGTGCAATGGAATCTCGTCTGAACAACTAAAGCTACTCTGGATTTAAGACTACATTAAATGACACACCAAAGGAAAAAAATTCTGCACACAGGCCGATGCAGTAGATTATTTCTTCCCACTGCAGTTTTTGGGAAGGCTTCTTCCCTTTCTCTGACTATTTAGAGTTATTTCAAATCAGGAGTACTTATTTCTTGATAACAAGAAATGAGTGGAAAGCATGAGCTGACTAGAACACAAGGATTCCTCACAATTGGGCAGGAACATATGGGTGAAGCCATTTCTTCAGGCAGATTATGCATACGGGGTTTAGAGCTGTAAAGGTCAACATCAACACTCTGAATCAAGCTTGGAAACCGACTAGTAACCACTGCAGTTCACTCAGCATGAGAGGGATTTGTTCAAAATGGCTCGTCCCTGTGAGCAGCCTCTCTGTTCTGTTCTGAACTAACTGAAGTTTCCAAATGATTTTCAATAGTACCCACACACACACACACACACAAGACACTGAGTAATCCAGGAAAAAGATTACCTGTGCACAGAGAACTAGAATCAAGCTCTCTCTCTCTATAGGTAATCATAGCCAGTACATCTGAGCTGGATTTATGAAAAGCCCCAGAGTACAAACTTACTCCTTTCACAGGAGCATCTTTCCACTTGGACAAGGCCGAATACTATTTAACCGGGCAGGGATTCCAGCGACTGACAGTCCCTCCTTTTCCTCTATGTAGCGCAGTGGTTTGAGCACCGGACTACAGCCTTGGAGGTTAGGGTTCGATTCCCCACTCAGCCACGGAGACCCACAGGGGGTGGCCTTGGGTGCACCACGCACCTCCAGGCCCAGAAAACCATGCCTCAGGGCTGCCGTAAGTCAGAAATGGCTTGCAGGCGCACAACAAGAACAACCCTATTGTCTGGACTAAGCCTCCCTTTACGGGCTCTCATCCAGACTGCTACCCAGTCCAAACATGAGCACCTCACTTGCATTTGACAGAAAGGACAGACAAGAACAGAACGCCAACTGCACGCTGAGGACAGCTTAGTTTACTCCTCACCCCACCCCAGTAAACCTCTTCCAGCTCTTTCATGTAAACCAGGGGTGGCAAACGTGTGGGAGCCAGGGGCCAATCGCCACCCCACCCCACAGAACACTCCTCCCGCCAGTGACACATCCCCAGCATGCCAAAATACCTCTGTTTTTACTACAAAGTCCCTTTCAAAATGCTGACTGGTAGTAAAGTAACTTCCTGTCACCATTTTGAAAGGGACTCTGGAGAAAACACAAGTGTTTGGGGTCGGGGTGCTTTCAGGGAGTTGGGGGTGTTTTTGCACATTTCTGTGCTTTTGGAGAGATTTCTGTGCATGTTCCCAGCAAAAATGGCAGTGATTTTTTTTTTTTTAATGGGGTAGTTTGAGGGCTTTGGACGACCGACAGCACATTAAGGGCTACAGTGGTGAGGTCCACAAGACACGCGCAGATTGTGGGATGCGCTCTCTCCACCCCTGACGCAGCAGTTGGAAAGAAGAAAGGACATCAAAACAGAGTTTGTACCATGCAGAGCAACAACTTCTCTCCCCTCACAGCACCACGTTTTATTTTATTTTTTGTAACTGACCACCCAAACAGGAAAGGAGCCACTATATAAGACAGCCTCTCAGACTTCCAACTGAGTCAGCCACCCCAGGAGCATACCATGCTTGAGGGGACCAAAAGCCACTGTGAGGTCCAGAGAACCACAAAACCAAAGAGCGAGAAGGGATCCCAAGGGCCACGGAGTCCTATCCCTTTCTGGCATGCAGGAATATACCATCAAAGCATCCCTAACAGATGGCCATCCAGCCTCTGTTTAAAAACCTCCAAAGAAGGAGACTCCACCACACTCCCAGGCAGCAGTGTATTCCCCTGTCTTGGAGCACTGTGGAGTCAAAAAGCATGCACTCTCTCTTGTCTTTCTCCTGGCCAAGGTCATCTCACAGAACACCCAAGGCCACCACCTCTCCATAACCGGGCCCAAAGCCAAACCAAAACGGGTCCGCGTAGTCAGTATCATCCAGAAGTGCCTGAAGCTGCCTGGCAAATTACTTGTAATCTCCCCACTGTGAAGACATACAAATAGGACTGCCACAGGGCAAAAGGCAACTTTTTAAATCAGGTCTTTTCTGGCACTGCACAGCTGAGGCAGCTGCATTGCCCCGAGCGTAAGTCATGCAGTCTCCTTTGGATAAGGACTATTCCGGAAAGAAAAGCCCGAGGACACGGTCTTGGGCTTTTGGAACAGGAGATGGTTCTGCTACTCACACTCATCCTTAGCCTTCTCTCTGATTAAGACTTAGCGGGCTGCACAGAGCTAGGCTTCCTGAAGACATTAAAGAAAGATAATATAAACTGTTAGAGGAAAGAAAGCTGTAAGAATCCAAACCTACACGCATATTTTGATGCAAGAGCAATCACAGTGCTTCAAATTCAGCTCCAGAAATAACATATTACTTGAACTCCTCTGCAAATGCAGACAAGTAACCTTGCACAGACAAATAACATGGCCTTGATTGCAGGCTTTTAACAGTATCCAACAAAGTCATTAAGACAAGTTAACTCTTTCACATCAATAGACAGCTGTCAACACCTGGACATGAATCTAACAAGGAATATAAAATCCATCCGTGAGGTGGCAGAGGGCCAGCTCACCATGCAGGCCCCACTTAAATGCCCTATCCCTGCATCAGTCTCTCCCACAGAAGAAAAGGATGAGGAGTAGCGACACAGCAGTGCCAGGGCTGGAAGAGAGAGCGGGGAAGAGAGAGGGACACACAAAGAAAGAGGGACAGACAAATGGTGCAAAAGAAGGTGGACAGGGCCTCTGCATCATTAAGGTTCTATCACAACTGGAGTTCAAGTGTGACCCCCTTCAGATGTTGTCAAGTGCAACCATCAATGTTCTTCCTCACTGCCCAGGCTGGCGAGAGGAATGCCAGGAAGTACATTCCAACAACGTTTGGAGAGATGTGTTTTTCCTACCAGGGCGATAAGTGATAAGCTAACGCACCAATGACACTTTCCATTACATCATCTTCCTCCTTTTGAAGAGGTCTGGAGAAAATGCAGTCTTTTTGCTCAGTACAGGGCATTGCTGAATGTGTGAACACACACGTACAAACATACACAAAGCGTCTGAAATGAATCCATTTATGCCTTGACAAAACTGTCTCTACAAACAGTAGCAGCACCATGAACTAGCACACATGAACAAGGGCAAGCCATTCTTCAACAAATGCCTTTTTCTCATACCCTGTTTCTCCCACATTAGAATAGTGAAGACAGTCTATTACTCATTTGTATGTTTACAAATCCATTAACAAAACAGGAGCTGGGGAAAGGGTAGGCTAGGATAGGCAATTTCTTTTTTTTGTTCCCAAATCAGATTAGATCGGAGAATATATGATTCTGTAAGTTACCTCTGTGCACAGCAGACTCCAAACACATGAGGAGGTAGGAGAGCCGGGCCTCTCGGGAACGAGGAAGGTTCTCTACATTACAATGATATTTCTTCAGATCACTTTTGCAGGACTTTGCCAAGGAGTAGCTCACCTTGTAATCTTGTGCAATCAGTTTCTGCCGTGTTGTCAATGCATCACGACACTGAGGAGGAGAAGTAAGCTGTCAAGTGAACTGCAACCAGGGTACAACACAACATACCTTTACCATCCTAACTTCAACCAAGCTAAATGATGGAATAAACAGAAGGAAGCCGCTGGGCTTCAATTCCCCAGACAGAAAGGTCCTGCTGGTGGAATTTAACACCATAAATCTCATTTCACCAAGACAAAAGTTTCATTTTTAATGCTGGTAACCAAGGAGGAAACAGCATCAAGTCAAGTGAATGGGAAGGACCAGAAAGTCTGGTCAAATTTGCTGGCCAAGTTCTCTTCTCTGACTGATTCCAGGAAAGATTCCCAAGGCTAGTGTTTAATTTTTCAAAATTTAGATTCACAAGAAAGAACAAAGTTTCAAAACAAACCAGCTCTTCACTATTTGAGAAATGAGATGCATTAAAGATGCTCAAAAGACAGTTGTTTTATCAAGGGAAAACAACAACAACAACAACCTTCACACATTTTGATCTGTGAGTATTCTTAAGACCTTCATTAGGGGGCTATTTAGAATCAAAGCTCAAACTCTTCTGGCCAGGAACTCTCAAACTAGTTACTAGTCAATGAATGTCTCAACCAGAAATCCCTGAATTCTGATTTGAAACAGCTCCTGATGAAGGCCTTAACTGTACACATACACTGCATTGGGCTTTTTTAACTAATAAAATAATCATATTTTGAGCAGCTTGAAAGTTTCTTCTACGGATTTCACTGGATGCCCCCCTGTTTCTGCCTCTACTATTTAAGAAAAGCCACGCTCCCCTAGAGCAGGAACAGGTGGTTCGGAAGGGGAAATGCAGAGAGGAGAACTGCACAGTTCTCAAACCATTCCAACACAGTAGCTATGACAGGACGGGAATTCATAAACTCTCCACTAACATCAAGCTGTGTATGCAGCAGATGATGGGGATTAACAGGAAACCGAAGTTTTGGGGTCAAGTTAGACATAGAGGGCAGGATACAACAGCTAGCCAATCAAATGAAATACCTACCTTTTCACTCATAGCCTCTTCAAATTTGTGATTAAAGAGACACTTGTATACCCTTCCTTCTCCAGCCTGAGTCTGTGCAATTTAAAAAAAACAATACTGATGACAGAATGCACTTGACAACTCTCTCTCTCTCTCTCTCTCTCTCTCTGTCTCTCTCTCTCTCTCTCTTTCACACACACACACACACACACACACACACACACACACAATTTTAACATCATCCTTTAAAGAGTCAGGGCAAGGTACATACTGCCCATATAAACCATGAAGTGCAACAGAATGGATATATTTTGGCTACTCAATGAGAGTCAGAGTTCAGCATGGACTGGGACCCAGGACTCCAACAGTTCAGTTTCAACATTTCATCTTCCACTTTTGTCAGCTGCATTTTTATCACAATCCAACATACTGTGATATGCAGTCCACTGTCATTCCACTATACTGTAACCTCGTGATCATCAGACCTGCAGACATGTACTAGAATCAAAGTGAAGAGACTGTTTGCACAGCATCTAAAACTAAACTATTTGCAATGCACATTTAAGAAGGCTATTGTACTTCTTCATTCTCTATGCTTGTTCTATGTGGGGTGCTATAATGTTCCACAGAAAATTCTCCATACCCCTCCCCACACACACCCATAGTTGTGTGGGCTGCTGTACCGCTATTCATCCTCTACTGAAACAGAATGTTCAACAAGTTGTACGGAATCAGATTCTTTTCAACTTAAAATGGAACTGATTTAAGCAGTGCTGAGAGTGAGTGAGAGAAGCTGGAGGCACTCCAGTTATACCTCAACAAAGAAAATTAAACTGTAGATATACGATGTATTGGGTATAGTTCTCTTAGGAATGCGTCCAATAAAAGTGTACTTTCATGTGCCATGTATGCTATTCTCTTTATGTTATTACAAATATTCCAATAAAATAATTTCCGCATAAAGCCTTGAGTATGTTTGAATATAACATTTACGGTAGATACGCTAAACCAGGTAATAATAGTTGGAGCACTGGGCAACCCACAACACTCATGGCCACTTCCTGTGCCATAAGGCAAGAAGAGTGGACTTCTGTACAAGGAAAAAGAAGTTGAACTCACGTTTTCACAGAAACGTTCCCGATCATCCCGGCATGCAAAGTAAAGGTGCCGGTCCAGGTGGAAATCATCCGAAGAGAGCTCAGCAACACGGAGAATGGCTTTCTTGCACACATCTGAGACTTTTATCCGGGGCTCACTTTCTTCTGCCTCCTTCACCAGACCTTTTTCCAGGCAAGCCACCACTTCCCCTTGAGAATGGGCATCCTGAACAGAGAAGGAAGTTAACTAACAGTAGAAAATGTTTGCATCCTGTGACTTCTCCTTGTTGCTCCAATCAATCTACTAAAGCAGGAAGGTAGCTGAGAGCAGGTGGTTCACTCCAGCCCTTAGAACCATGGAATCACACAGATGGAATGGGTCACAAGGGCCATCTAGTCCAACTCTTGCTATGCAGGAACCAACAGCTAAACCACTCTTGAAAAACAGTAACCCAACCTTTGTTTAAAGCCTTCCAATGAAAGAGAATCCTCCACCCTCCAAGACAAGAGCTCTTCCAGCCAGGAGGATCTTCCTAATGTTTAGGTGCAATCGCTTTTCTTTTTATTTGAATCCATTGGTTCATATCCTAGTTTTGTGAGTATCAGAAAATAGGCTTGCTCCATCTTTTACATGGCATGACATCAGAGATTTCAAGATGGCTATCATGGCACCTCTCAGTCATGTCCTCTCCATGCTTCTCCAATTAAAAATGTGCAGTTCCCTAAGCATGCTGCACCTCTAACTGTTACACTCTGCAAGTAAGCATGCAGAAACTCCTCATCCAGAAAGAGCCTACAGTTGGCCTTAAAGATAATCAAAGGCAAGTAGAGCCTTCTCAGGATGCCCTTTCAGAAAAGAACCTGGACTGCCTCCCTCCCAAAACATTCTTCTGCCAAACACTGGTACAAATCAAAAGACAGAAAGAATATGGATTTTAAGTGTTATGCCGGGTGTTGGAAACATGGAGGACTTGCAACTGCCAACAGACCTAAGGCTAGTGCTGGCCACAGAACTTGGTTACAGTCCTTCAAATGGCCTCTTTGGAACCAAGTTAATCCAAGCGAGATTATTCTCTCATTCTCCCACCTCTCCCCCAACAGAATCAAGCTCATTTTAGAAGAGATTACCTTTTCGCCAGGTCGGATGCTGCCACATTTCAGGAGATTAATATCATTCCGACAGTCATCCATGAAGCCACAGATCAGACGGTAATCACTGAAAATTACAGCTGTCATTTTGGTGATGTACTGGTGGCACTGGTATTCTGTGATGTTTCCTCTGTGGTCTACCAAGCAGGACACCAGATAGCCTTTTCCAATTGGCTCATCCGCACACTCTTTGATCTAAGGAGGAAAAGTGCACATATCACCCACAATGTAGACAAGTACACTGACTACCTTCCCAACTCCTGGTACAAACAGTCCAAGGATCACTGTCTTCTCTTTCTCTCTTTTTTTTCAAAATACAGGGAGGTTATATAAAAAGCTTCACAGCAATTACAGGCTTAATAATTATAAGGAAAACTGAGTATTCCCTAAAGGTATCTGAAGACCAAAACACTGGTGTCCTCTCCCCACCCTGCCCACTGCTCTGAGAAACAAAGATGAACATTTGAAATGGGCACATTCCATGCTAAGAGGACCATTATGGTTAAGATACAATCAGCAGGCAACTTAAGAAGCAATTATTAGAATATCTCAACCAGAGATGGTGTTCAAGGACAACCAGGCAGCAGACAGAGAGCACAAGAGCAAGGCTCGAGCACAGTCAAGGGCTCAATCGTTCAGGTCCTTGAAAACCAACTTAAATGTAATCTTCAGGCAGACCGTTTTTTTTAAAAAGACGAGCTCAAGGGCCTAATCCAGTAACAAAATCCACACAGAGTACAGCCGCAAACCTGCATACACCTCCCATCAATATGCTGCACTCTAACAAGCTTGGTGTTCTCTATTGGGAGCTGAGAAGTTGTCTTCCTTGCCATCGGCTTCATGAGCCAGCAAAGGCAGCAGTTAGGGACACAGAGAAGAGAGGTCATAAGAAAAGATCCCATTTCAAGGAAGGGAGAAGCAAGCTTTTATTTAAGAGAGAGGGAAGAGACAACAAGGAAAGTAAGGAAGAACTTTATTAGAACAGAAGGAACTGCTGAGCAACACAGAACAGAGAATTCACAGAGACAGTGATGTCCTGGAGAAAAGGCAGGCCTGGTGTAGCAGGGTCTGAGCTCTGCACTATGACCTAGAGACCAGAGTTCAATTCCCCACTTGCCCACGGAAACCTTTGGCACATCACACACTCTCAGCCCCAGAAAACCTCATGGTAGGTTCACCTTAGCCTCACCATAAGTTGGAAATGTATTGAAGGCACACATCCACTGATTTGGTGATGTTCTTATTTTTGCCAGTTCCTATCATAGCACAACTAGAATACTTCAGAGCAATACAATTCTGTCATCAGTTCCAGTCCTTCACCTCCAGAGAGTCACACTTTATTTAGCACCAGCAACTCACAATATTCCTATCTTACACACTGGGAATTATTAATTTGCAACCTCACTGGCTAACAACCCCTTCCCCGCAATTCATTTTATTCTTTCAAAATGACCTGTCCTCTAACAACTTCCCAACTTTTGTCATCTGTACAGAAGCTGCCTTGAATAAGAAGAGGAGGAAAAAGACAATAAGCCCTGACTTGCCTTGAGAGGAAAAGTACCCAGAACAGCCTCAATGGAACAATATTAAGAGAAGCATTTTACTGGAAAATGTATCAGTAACCTGAAGGCAAACACTTTCAGCAATTACACAAGCAATTATGGATTCATCAGTGGCTGAGGCTGTTCAAGTAAATATAGCATTCCCCTCTTCTCTACTCTCAAACTGAGGAATGCACACAAGCTATATAATTACTCAGGTAAGCATACTATCCACAGTTAACACGTCACCATAAAGGCTGAGTTCCTGTAGCACAGGTTTTCATCAAATGGTAGTGAATGATCTTGACCGTTTCCTAAATCGTGGAAAATATTTAGATTAGGAATTTACATTTTCTACCACTAGTAACCAATTCTGAAAAAGCTGAGCAATTTAGATTGTATTGTACGTTTTACGTTAGACTTGTACTGAAATCACAGCAAACCAAGAAACTATCAATCACTAAAGCTCTTTTAATCATAAATCTATTTAGTTATTCTACAAGTTCTAAATTTGCAACTACCTAGTGAGATAGGTCCCTTCTTGGAATTGCTATGGGTAATTTAATTATTTATTAGAAAACATGCTATTCCCACTACATTTAGGTTCTTTGCTTCAATTCCACATTTTTTTTTATGAACTATGCCATTTACTGTTTGATAAAGCTCTCTGGAGAAACAACTATAAACTTCACTTAATAATTCTGAGGAACTCAAGCTTGGACGACATATCTTCTGCTCCATTATTATCATATATTATTATGAATAATGATAAGGTATCATACAATTTGATCATCTTGTCATCAAAAGATGTTATATTGCCCATGTCCTAATATCATTTCGTAGATTAGATTACTTCCACATGTGGTTTAGAGGGCTGACTTGGAAAGATATTCAGAAACTCCAGTTACTAAAGGAACCCAGTAGCCAGTCAACTGGCTAGAACATATTGTCAGTAACATTTCCACCAATACAAACAGAGCTCCAGCTACCCCAGGCACAATTCAAAGTGGGGGATTTAACATTTAAAACACTCTGCAGCAGGGGAAGATGGGACCTGAAGGACTGTCTAATCCTAGATGAGACTGGCTGGATAGTCATTCAAGATGTTTCTCCAGGTTGGAAGCCAAATGACCCCTCATGAAAGAAGGTCCTGTTTCTCTCCACAAAGGCCTTCACTGTGTAAGTGTCTACCAAAGGCTTTTTCATATTCCCAACCCAATCCCTGCCAAAGAGTTCTAGGTTGCTTGCCCTGCCTTCTATTCTTCTGTCTGCAGTATTTTTTTTTAAATCCAGGCAGGCTGTGGTTGAGTGACTGACTGTGGAGGGTGGGGGCTTATCAGCTGGGTGCTGTATTTTTCTTGAGAAGTTTTTTATTGTTTTAAGATGTGCTTTTAGTTTGGCTCTGCTTCGATAACAACTTCTATTTTAACTGTATTTTCTTTAATTATTACTGTAAGCTACTAAGAGTCTTATTTTTGGAAGAAAAATGGGATTAAAAATCCAGCAAATTAAAAACACAGTCAACTGTACCACCTCCCAACAGCAGCACCCCTGCTTTTTCAAAAAGAAGTTTATTCACCTTAACTAGCCCATGAATCTAGAGACCAGACTATAATCATCCCCTCCCTCATCAGCATTTGATCAACAGTTAGTTATCATTATTCTAATCAGGCCTAACAACCCTGTCTGATGAAGCATTATGCCCAAGAAAAGCCTGAAATGGCCCAAGGAAGGGTTCCCCCGCCCTTAAGCGATCTCACAGCAATCTACTTTAAGGTAGTCAGGACTTCCTCCAATGAAAAGCATTCACTACATTTCAAATTAAAATGGATCATTCTCCCTTTATTATACTGCGCTCCCTTTATTATACTGCATGCTATTTTGTCAGGATCTTGAGATGTAACTGGAATTCCTTCAAGCAAAAGCAATCGCTATAGCCTCAGGTAGTTGCAACTCTTCCCCAGCTCACAGCTCTCATGTACTCTCTTCCTTGACAAGGAATAAAATGGTCTAATTCTAGAAAATAGTGCAAGAAGCCTATTAAGAAGTTCTATTCAGTCCATCAAGGAAAAGGCAGCCTCAGAAAAGAAAAAGCTCAGAATCTCAGGCTGCTGTAAGACATTTAGCACACTTTAATAAGGTGCTTTAAGGAAGGCAGGCAGGCAGGCAGGCAGGCAGGCAGGCAGGCAGGCAGGCAGAAGTAATGCCATCATATCAATCAATAAGATTTTATGACTCTCTCTGGTGAAAGCAACAGTCAATCTTTCCAAAGTCTTACCTCTGATATGGTAGATTTGCAAACCTCTCTAGCCACTGTTTCAAATTTTGGATCTGCAGTCAGGTTCAGCTTGTAGTTCCACAACAACTAAAGGGAAGGCAAGAAATGTAAGGCAAAGTTCAGTTTTTGCTTTTATGTTACAGAAGGCTTTCATGAGCTAGGATTTGGTATTGACTTAAAGCAGCCACCCAGCCTCATCTAGCAATATTTTTATTGTGGCACTGAAACTGGATAGCTCCAAGTCAGATTCAAATCTCTGTAAATGCTAGCAAGTCAATGCATTTTCCAAACGGCAGTTTTCAAAATATTCTCAGGAGTACAGCAGAAAAATAGTGGTGCTCCTAAGAATATGGAACTTTATGGGAAAGAGTGTAGCTGCATGTGCACCTCAACTTGTCCTAAAGGTCCTTGAGAACTTACTTCTAATCCTCATGTCATGAATTGCAATAATGCAGAGGGAGCAATGGTTTGTGGACTAGGCTCCTGAACTCATGAGAAGACCCACAACTACACAATCTTATCCAACTGCCACAATCACTTTATGTATGCTGCCCTCTGCAATTCTTAGGATTTCTTTATATGCTATGGTAAAATATATTACTTTTTCATTACATGTCACTGAATAGTCATTTCAGGCAGATGTAGCCCTATTAGCCTGTTGAATGAAGTAGACTGTAATTCCAGATAACACGCCACACAAATGAAGGGAGATACTGTTTGTGAAAATCTCATGCTATAACACACTTAACAACAGTCTGGAAGACCTAAGGAAAGATCCTTCATAAATACGGAAATAGGGGGAATTTAACATACCAATTCCAATTTTGCTGGTTTCATCATAGGGAAAAGGAAGGTATTAAAGTTGTTGCGGTGTGGACTTCTCCTGACTGTTTTCCCTGCAACCTGTGCTTTTGGTTAATGTTTTATCTGGGGTAGCTAGGTACATCATGAAGCAGGGCACTTACTGTAAGACAGCTCCAGACATCTCACACTTTAATTTCTCAGAAGTGCCTCTGGGCCTCCATGAGATCACACAGGGGCTGAGAGGCAGTATGGAAAATTCAAGGCAATGGTCAGAGCCTCAGGAGGGCCCAGAGAATGTATCGAGCCCTTAAAAACTGTTTTTAGCAGTTTTTAGCAGTTAGGGGTTTTTTTGCAAGCTATTGGGAATGCAGAGAGGAAGAGGGTAGCCATGACCAGTGGTGTGGAAAGCGGGGGGGGGGATCGATAGCTGTGGGGTGGACAGTGGTGAGACAAGTTGGCAGGCAAAAAAGAAAAAAGAATGAGGAAGAGTGGGATGAGTTGCTTCCTTAAGACAATGGAAGATGTTTGGGGCAAGCTGGATGACAGAGGCAGCATGACTGCTGATTCAGCTGAGAGTTAATTAGAAGTAATTGATTTGGTGCCGCATCTATTATTTATCACAGTTCTGTACTTCCCAACAGAAAACTGCAAAATACAAAGAAGTAATAACTTAGAAACCTTTAAAAGTTTAAATCAGAATGAAACAAACACAAATACCCTAGTCTTCACAAAGAGAGAAAAATCAAGAAACGTCAACAGAGGATAACAGCAACTCTTCAAATGTTTTGTTTACGCACTTTAGAAGTTCCGAAACATTGACAGTGTGGGAAAAGAATGGAGTAAGAATAACATCACAGCAAATGGCAGAAATCAGTTTGGGCAAATAAATTAATTTGATTGTGTGTGGGGGGGGATGGTTGAGACCTCATGGGGTAGAGTTATTTCAATGCGTTTCCACAGGAAAGACGCGCAGCACTAGCAGCATGGCACTGTATTACTCGCCTCCTCAGTGCTGCACGTGGGAAACCATGCAGCTCATTAACTAATTAGCTTTCCAGTTTAATTAAGGCATTCTCCAGTGACCACAGATTGCCAAGATCACAAAAACACTGCGCTGTGTGCTGGGACATAGTACAGATGAAGGAGAATGTTTGTCAACCATGCATTTTGCTAGGAAGCAACGTCTCAATCATCTACTCAGGTGGTCACGAAAAGGTAAAGAAAAAGGGCACGTTTCTACTCAGAAGAACTGGCCCAGGAACCCAGGAAAGAGGTTTCTTTGCCAAGAGCAAATGTGATTATGACCTCTAAAGAGAAAATCTCAAATCCCCAGAAAAACAATAACATACTTACATGGTTGCAGTCTGACGAAATTTCATTGTCCGGCTGAAAAAAAAAGAAGGGAAAGATAATCATATTAATTTTGAGGAGGTCAGGATGCACTGCCTTCCTCCCACACCAAAAAAAACCAAACGCTATTGTTTCAGAATAATGAGCATTATTAAACTAACCTTGCAAAGCAAGTTACAAAGGTTAGCAGCCCACAACTTAAACTGGCATTCATCTACACTAACATCAAGGGATTGGCATCAGGTATGCTCTTTCAGAATGGCTTCCTTACACCGTGTTTCCAAAGTATTTGTTCATAAACTATCACAGGGTGGAGGTCTGTATGGCCTACAGGAATTCCAACACACAGAAGCCAGTAGCCACTAATGAAAGCTCAGAGTCTCTCATGGCCTCTACAGACTGGAGGACATTCCTTTTTTTTCCCCCTGCTGATGTGGCACCATGTCTAAATCAGTTTTATCTATTCCAGGAAGAGAAATGCCATTTAAACTTTGAAAGGGATTGTTTTGTCCCCTTTGGATTCAAAGAAAGAAAACCAAAGGTAAAAGTCCAAGTGAGAGCTCCCCAGTTCAGTACATATGTCATGACTTACGGGGTCTCCTACCACTAAATCCATTCCATAGAAAGGAACAGCCACAAAGAAAAGAGATGGCAACCCAACCAGTTCCTATCCTATCCAGTTCCTCAATAAGACTTGAGAAAGTCTTGCCAACTGCCTCCTGGGTGCAGAATCCCCTCTAAGAATATTGTCTAGCACTAGCTCTTTCACTGTCCCTTCAAACCCCCCACAAAACCTATTTATTTCCGTGACGTGCTGAGAGTGACCATTCCTAACTATTTGTGATCACATCTGCTCACATTCTGTTCTTGCGGTCTTTTGCTTTCCTTCTCATCTTTTTTCAGATATCAGTCCAGCCAAAGCTTTGGGGGAAGGGACTTTTCTTTGCTTCTTATACTCTGAATCAGGGGAACAAAGTGCTGCCCAAAGTGCAGCCACTGAAGCTCCCCAGGAGACCCTAACTTTTTGAAAAAGGAGAGATTTTCACCCAAACCCCCATGCTCCCCACATCCCCTAAACACCTGAAAGAACCCCCCAAATTCATCAAAAATTGGCCAAAACCAAAACCGGAAGTGAAAAAGGTTGTTTTAATTTTTAAAAGGGGGTCTAGGGTCTTTGGCACACCAGAAAGGACCAGCGAGGACGTGCAAATCAGCCTCCGCCCCCTCTGCAATTGCCCACTGCTGTTTTAAAGCACCATATGCCAGGAAAACTACTCGATGGAAGCTTTGCACTCGAGCAAGCTCCTCTTTCCATTTCACCTGGACATTAGGACGTTAGATGGCCAACTAGCCCCTAATGCTTCACCTTTACTTAGTCCAGACTCAACCCAGGACCCTCCAGGTGTTTTAAATGACACCTCCCTTGAGTCCTAGCAAGCATGGCTGGGGATTATGGGAGCTGTAATCCCAGGCATCTGGAGGGATCCCATGTTGGAGAAGATGGCTTTATTGCTGAAGTTCTAGATCCTTCAAGTTTGATTCAACCATCCTGCCCCTGTAACGAAGTGACTACATTTTGCAAGGTGGCAAATGGAGATCTGTATTTGCCTCAAGAAGCAGCAGCACTGGAAATCTACCTGCATCAGGTTTAGCACACACCTCCATCATAAGAGCTTTGGTCTCACAGAGACGCCTGTGCAGCCTCAAGGAAGTACAGGATGATGCTCCAGGTTTCGAGGCAAGTGTTGGACAGCTTGCCCTTTCACTACCCTGACTGGGAAACAGACTTCAATCATATTTTGTGCCAATAAAGTGTGTCGGAAATAAGGATGGGAACCTCTCTCTCTCCAGATGTGGCTAATTGCAAATGACATAGTTCTCTAGGGCGTGGAGAGAGATGCAGTTCAGCAATGTCTGGAAGGCGATATATGTTCCTCACTGCTGTTCTTAAAAACAAAAAAGACTTTGCTTTTTTTATTATTATTTTGAAGGATCTGAGGGGAAACAAAAAATACAAAACTATTTTGTTTTAGATCTTTAAAAAAAAAAAAAACACTGGGGGGGGACAGTGAGACAAGCTTTATATAGCCTTTCAGTGAAATCCACATCCCAGCAAACAGGACGTCGTATTCCCAACAAAAGAGTCCACTTCTCTGAAAACAATTTGCCACAGGCTTATCGAGCACAGCTCGCAGGGAAGAGAAAAGTGCTGCCGTAAATCATGGCAGCCCCACTGCCCTGCTGCTCTCCTCTCCAAAGCAGCAGAACATAAAAGTTTAACCACGCTTCTTCTCATCTCCTAGCATATACTGCCAAGCTAAGCTTTGAATGGTAGCATATTTTCATTTGTGTGCAACAACTTTAGGGCTCATATACCAAATCCTGAAAACACACTTTAAAAAAAAAGAGAGAGAGAGAGAGAGAGAGAGAAGGACGGACACCTATATTTAGCCTGAAGCTATTGTTCAGAGGTCTAAGGGCAGGTCCCAGAAAATATATTTAGAATTTATAGCCACCTGCATCAGCAGTTTAGGAGTATGAGCAACCAAGGACCTAGAATATTTCCAGTCCTATTGACCTGCACAGTTAGGTAAGGCAGACTGGACAATGACCTGTGCTTGCTTCAGGGGTACATGAATGGGGCTGTTAAAAACACCACTAAGCTTCCGTCTGAGGATCAGCATTTGGGACCATTTTTGGCAGTGCAACTCAAATCTGACTGATGTAGAAGATAACCAAACAAAACCTTCCCTTGGCTGCACACTGAAATATTAGCTTCCCTTTCTGATTACAGATGATCTCTTTCTTAGCTGATTTGGCCAGTTTTTACTGTTGGATTTCCTTGGGAGTGCAGTGCTTCCAATTTTTATCCAGGAGGGAAAACTGTGCCTCAGGTATCAGACGTCTGGAAGACACTGATTCAGAAATTGGGAGGTTAGGGTTAAGCAGCTTTGACTGCAAGAAAGGTTGCCTTATATTCACAACAGGGACAAGTCACAAAGAGTTTCCATGCAAATCCCAGCAAAGACATTCCCATTTGCTTCCTCAAATACCCACTATCTTTGTGGTAGGCAAGGCTAGGGATTTAGGTCATTTCTGCTATCATGCTCACAGAAGAAAACAGACCAAGCAGAACTTTAGAGTGATAAGCAGGTTTTGGTGCCCCCTGAAATGGGGAAGAATAGTGGATCATCCTTTCCAAAAAAGAAAGGACAAGAGATGCTGAACTTAAAGCATCTCCTGCAGATTTAACATTAAATGAACTGCATCAGGGGGCACTTCATGACTCCACAGAAAAACAAGCCCCTCCCTACAAGACAGGCCAGTGATCCAAACAGCTTTAGCGAGGTCACAAAGCAACAATCTGCAGAGGAAACCAAGAACTCACACTGCTTTTCTACAGCACCAAAGCTCTCTAAAGTGCTTTGTCCAGACATGCGCCGGCTAAAGAGCAGAGCACAATGCAGGAAAGGAAGCCTGGCTGAAGGCAAGGAACCTCAGTCCCTGTAGAGATAAGTTCTGCAAGCCTCTGTTTTTACTGTGCCCAAGTGATAGGGGATAAAAAACTCTCTCAAACAAAACAATCAAATCCAAAAGAGGAATAACTTTGAAATTATGGGAGGTTCATAGAGAGTTAGGAGGCAAGGTTCCATCAGAATCCTGGCTTATTGTACAAACATTGGTGCACAATGTCTGACTGCTCCCAACCAGCTCCCCCTGCAAGCAGGAGCAAGTAAACATACCATGGACTTTGTATTTGTGGTTTGTTTACCACTGAAGTGTAAATTAGGAACGCCCTCCTGTCTTGGGAAATTCCCAGTTTGCACACCAGGATAAAATGTCTCGAAGAACGCTGGATTATTGTAATATCTTTTTTTCTTCTAGTAATTACAAGCAGCTGAAACCAACAACACTCAACGTAAGCCACAGTCCATAATCTCAGACAGAGATTGTTTTTTCCCCCCAAACATCCATGTCTTATTAGCCCAAAAAGTTTCAAAACTAGTGTCACATTATATTTATTACTTCACACAGCACTTCCGGCATGTCAGGTTAGGGCTGAATAGGAGGGAATATGTTTTATCTCTTGTAACAGAGAACACGTATCAAATTTGAAAAAAAGGAAGGCACCTCAATGTACAAAGATTTCCAAAATTAAAAAGGAAAAGGTCCCCCTTTGGGGGAGAAAAGAGAAAGGAGAAATATACTCCCCTACTGAAAACACACATTCACCAGGGTTATGGCCACACTCCCTCTCTGCAAGAGTGGAAAAACTGCAAATATCAAAATGTGCGCATGTTTGTATACTTCCTCGGGGAGGGGGTGGAGGTATGGTGGGGAGAATGGACACCCAGAGTCCAAACCAGGTCAGGGAAAGGAAGGAACGGGGCTGGATTGGCATGGTTAGCCCTATACGCCCCCTTTCTCTCGCGCCCATCTCCTTCCTTGAGCATGGGGGAGAGCATAAGGAGAGGGTTAGTGGTGCTGATGAGAAATCTGGCTGTGAGCCACCCTTAGCTGGCCGGACAGCAGCTGGTAGTGGAGGAAGAGGGTCAGGGGGTTGTAATTCATAAAAGCATATGCTAAAATAAACCCGTTACTCTTAAAGACTCTATTGTATTAAGTACAGGATTAAACAGACAAAATCACAGAAATACCAAGAAGTGCCACTTTTCAGAGACTCTCCTAGTACTAAGGAATAATAGCATACCCGGGCATCAAGTTAAACTTCTTTGCAAAATACTGTATACGAAGGAATCCTTTTCTCTTATATTGTACATCTCAGTAATTCAATTCTGGGACTCCAGGATGTATTTCTCAGTCTCAAGAGCCTACTGGGCCACATTAGTCTCTTGAAACACAACCTTTAAAAATACCTCCAGTTTAAAACATTATTTTTTGTTAAATGTGATTTTGGAGTCTACCTGTGTAACACAGCCATTTTACACACTTCCAATGAAAATTATTTTCAAAAATTTATTTCAGGAGAGCTTTTCTCCACACCAGCGTTACACAAAATGTCCATCTCTTCCCCTTCAACTCAAAGTTCCCTTTGTCCCCAAGCCATATTTCTAAAGCTGCACAGTGTTTGCAGCAATTAATACTCAGAACTCGTTTGATTTTAAGTTTATCCTCAGTTAGCAGGTAGTTTACAAACATTCATTCTATACTAAACCCATTAGCCTTTGAGATGCCATGGGACTTCACTTATTGCGCTAAAAACGTTAAATCAAATACTTATTTGAAAAACAGTCAGCCCTAGAGGTTCAGCCTGATTGAAATTCACAAGCCACAAAGTAAAGCAAAATACCAGCTTGGCAATCTTCCCATGAAAGATCCTAATTATAAGAGACCATTTCGACCCTCAGCTGGGACATCTCATGGCTAGAGCCCAGAATCTTCCAACAAATTTCACGCTGACGAACTCCTTGCAAGGGCTTATGAATGTCACAGTGCAAAGACTGATGAATGTCACAAGATGGACAGAAATTGCACAGAGATGTCTTTCATTTCAGGAACCACTAAGAAAGGATCCAGCTCATTTTTTTCCCCCTGTGAGCACCTTCTTGTGCAGCATTGCTGAAACTGTGTGTACATGTTGGAGTAGTCTCCCAGATGGGATCCCTACGTAACATGAACAGAATAGGGAGTTTGAAGAAAGCACAATGTGAACACTCCAGGGAGAATCCTTCCTCTCAAGTACTGTGGAGACATCTGTCCAAACTTTATGAACATTCATAGCTATTTGTGACACTTCTTTATCATCAGAGAGAGGCTGATTTCAAACTGCATTGCCCAATTTTGATTTAAAAAGAAAACTTGAACAGTGTTTTAAACAATGTGTTTAAACATATAAGATAACACAGAGTGGGCCCACCTTACCCATGGTTTCCAGACATGAGAGTTTGAGCATCCGTGACCACACTGTGTCCTATACCTAAAATGGTGGCAAGACGTGCAAACACATTGAAGCACCTGTACACATGAAGGGTACACTGTGCATGGTCTCTTCATCTGTGAGACATAAATAAAATACCTAATAACAATGAAAGGAAGAACCTGATGGATCAGAGAATCTAAAATAGTATCTTTTCTCTCTGATGTCCCAGGATGTTTAGACACGGGTGCCGATTTCAGCTTTCTGAATAAGACCCTCCCCGGACCAATTATGTTCCGCAGCATCATCTCACCACCACTTGCAATTTAATTTGATTAAGGAACATAAATTATATTAAATTATTGTATTAAATATTAAATAAGACTACAAAAATATGAAATTGCAAGCCTACCCTTATAAGCTGGCAATGGTAACTAGGCCACACATAAATGTGAGTAATTTCTTTCCAATAACCAACCTTCCTCCTTTTTTTTTTTTTTTTTAAATGCTTCTTTGCATGGGCACCTGGACAACTCTTACTCATCACAGGCAACCGGAAAAAGGCCGCTAAGAAGCCTGAATATTTTCCTGAGTGGGATCCAAATAAGCTTTTACACAGTGAGGAAAATATGTTTTAAAATTATTTCCTGTACAGAAATCCATCTCTAAAGTTTACATATGTGTTACATTCAAACAAACGCAGCCAGCTATATGTGCGACTGCCTTTGAAAAGCGTTTAGCGAATCTGGCCTGTTCCAAATATTGCAGCCAAGTTTTTTCTAAAGCTGCCAGGGATCAAATTATCCTACCAGCCCTATTTGTTTCTGAGCCCAATCCAAAGTCTTGTTTCTGACCTTCAAAGCCCTACAGTTTAGGAGACCTACTGGAAACACTTTCCTTTCCTTCTTGAGGAGGAAAGCATCCACTGTAAACCCATGCATGGCTGGAACAAGGACAATGCTATCTCTGTAGCCCTGCCCAAACTTAATTTTGTTTTATTTCATTTCTTATTCATTTACAGCATTTATTTATTGCCACTCAACTCACCAGGACCTCTGAGGCAATGCACAATAGGTGGAAACATTGTTTAAAACATTAACTATAAATAGATAAAAACATTATTTAAAAACAAAGATTTCTTAGAAAACAAGTTAAACAAGAAAAGTTAAACAAGAAATAAAAAGAAAAGAAAGCAAAACCATGTTTTTTTAAACAGAGCTTAAAAGAGCTAGAGAAACCACCTTGTACCTATTTCCCAGAAGCAGACAAGAAGGATGGAAACAGCCTGACATCCCATAGGAGGGAGTTTCACAGCCAAGGACCTACTGTGGATTGGATCACAACTCCCATAATCCCTGACCACTGGCCTGCCAGCTGGGATTTATGGGGACTGTAGTCCAAAACATCTGGAGGACACTCAGCTGATTAGTTTTAATTAAAACCTTCTTGTTCAGGCTTGAACATCTCACTTGCCCATATTATGCTTGCACTGCTCCTATGGATTTCTATTATAATTTTATTGTTTCTGTTTAATAGTTTTTGTGTTAAATTATCTAATCATTATTCTACCTAGATTTTATAAAACTTCTTTTAGTTGGCTTGGGTTGTACAAGCAAGGCACAATATAATAATTTTAAATCAATCAATAATGATATCCAGTTGAAGTCTTAGCAGTCTATTGACAGAAATCACAGCTGTTGTGAAAAAACACAAGATAGACACACCTCAAAACTGGCTAAACCTCTTATACAATGAAATTCCAACTCAAAATTCCCTTTTAACTGGTGGCAAAGCTCTGCCAGGCTGTCTCATTAAAATACAGGTGTCTCTTGGTATAAAAGTCAATTTAGCTTCATACAATCAGACAACTGACAACGCAGATCTCATGGCTATTATGTCGAGCATAGCTAAGGATGCTTTTGCTTTTAGTACTTGCTTGCTCTAGCTGTCCTTTGCAAGCTTCATGGTGGGACAAATTTTATACAGAGATATATTGGAACTGGGGGGAGGGTGGTGTGCTCCCTCTCACTAAGTACTTATAAGTTCACCTGAACCAACATATTTGCAAATGCTCTGAGCTTAGCTGATTAGTTCTTTCAAAGAAAGAAAGAGAAAGGGGGACATAATTTGTCTGAAAAGCTCAATTAGCATGGATCCCAAAGGATTCTGATATTCAGGTTAGACTATCAGAAGTAACACAAGAACACGAACACTGTCTTGTTCTTATCCTCTCCTCTCTGATGCTAGTTCGCCTCAGAAGATGTGTCCCTTTTGCTTGGGACAGGTTAACTACAGCCACACTTTTTGTGGTTTAATGAGTTACACAGCCCCGTGGTTTTATTACTTTGCGTAACCAGCCAAAGGTCACAGTAGCCAGCTAAACATTACAATACTTTTACCCTGATTCTTCCTAATGCAACTTCAACCCAGATCTCAAGCTTCTGGCTTGCAAAAAGCAGCCCTGCTCAATATCAGTGTGGCCTCCAATGCTGCAGAATCTACCTGTAGGAAAGCATGAAAAGGCCATCAGGTCTATGAAACTCTATGGACAAACCCACTCAAGGAACGGAAAGGAAAGCAGGTGTTCTGCAGGAAGCTGCTTGCAGAGCAAACCATTTGAAGCTGATGTAACCAAAATAAGTCCAAATGCTACAGGGAGAGGAGAGGGGGAAACCTAAAGCCATTAAGGTTTTAATGAGAAGGTAGATGCTTGACCACTTTCATTCCTTGACTAGGTGATTTCTGGACTGGGCAACTGTGGTACAATGATCCATCTTCCTTTCCAGATGGCTCAAAACTTCCACTAGCGCTGAATACAACAGCCCAATGCTAACCGATATAAACTGTTTTGGAAGATCTGCCCTGGCTTTTGACTTCCGGACACAACCACAATGCAGATGTCCTTTGTCTTGCTAAGTGGATTGGGCCTCAATGCTGACAGAGAAGCTTTTTTTCTCAGATGAGCCCCCAAACTCTTAACATCTACTGCTCTGAACTCCATCCTATAAGGAAACTTGGGTCATCTTTACTAGCAATAAGACCTTTTGTCTAGCAGCAGCAGCAGAGTGTGAAACTCTTTGTCAAGAGAGATGCGTAGAACCACCTCCTCTGTGATAACTTTCCAAAAATGGGTAAAGACCCATTTCAATCATCTCTGAAACTGAACTAGCGGGGTGGCAGTGGTAGGTCTAATATGGATTTTGTTCCTGCACTGTTTTATTTCATTTTGATAGTTTGGTTTACTTAGATTGCGTTGTTTTTGGTTACTGCTTTCTACCTCAGGAATTACTTTTTAAAAGCAGTATATAAAAGCCAGGATGTACACTTAATCCAAGACAGAAGTTCCTTCTCAATCCAAATGATCGGTAAGATCCTGACCAGGATGAACAACTATGCTTTATTTACTTACTGTCCTGCCCTTCTCCCAAATGGGACCCAAAATAACTTGCACATGAATTAACATTACATTGTACATTTTCAAGGATACTTCTTGGTATGCTCACATTTCCAATGAACTCTCCAGATGCAACCCATTGAGCGTTCCTCAATGTGACACCATCCAGAAGTTTTCTGCTACAACTCTTACCATTCCCAGTCACCACGGCCAACAGCCAGGGATAATGGGAGGTACAGTTCAAAATATCTGGTGGTAAACATATCAGGGGAGCCAATCCTTAGAGAAAGAAAGGAAATTCCTTAGTAGAATAAGAAAGTACTCTTGCTCCTAATTTGAAACTCATCATAATTAAATACTTAAGATCTGCCCAATGTAACCCACTCTGCCCTTCATAAGTTTCTTGCTTCTACAACTACTCCAGGGAGAATCTTCAGCAATTTTACACATCTAGTAAACTGAAACCTCCCTCAGTTTTAGTTAATAATCAAAGTGCAGCTCCCTCCACTTTTTTGGTATATACACTCTTCTATGAAGAAGACAGCTCTCTTCTCTCTTTCCTGTTGCTGATATATTTTTAAGTAGAAATCCATCACAAGTGGCAATTATTTTCAAAAGCTTCCTCTTATCTAAAGTTAATTATTCCAAATTTTCTCCTTCTTGATTCATACGTGTTCCATCATTTAGCCAAGCACATAAGCTGGATTCCCCCACCACCACTATAATAAGTTCCCTTATGAGTTCAATGCATCAAGCGTGAGCTCAATCAGGCACTGACTCATAATCAATCCTTGGACAATTTGCTATACTAATAGTATTCAGTATGACCCACCCTTTCTTTTATTACTTATGCATCTGACTAGAGTCACATGGTTGACTCTAGACTCTGAACCCACATTATGCTGATTACAAACATTACACTTGGCAGACGCTAAATTTAAATATGCAGCAAATACAGAGAGCAAAATGTCATTGCTTACTTACATCAAAGTATCTATTAAAAATTATGTACTAAATTATATGCAGAGGTTCTTTATCCCATAGTCCAATTCCAATGATATGCATTATTTAGCACTCAATTATATACAGCCATTCACTGTATCATCACCCACTATCTTTGCAATGTTGTACCACCTGTATCAGTTTACTGAAATTGTCATTCCTCCTGCATATCCACAAAATGTTTTATGAAATGTTCATTTCAGAGTCAAATTTGCAAACTTTTTTTAAAAATTAGCCAGTTAATTACACTGGTAGCCATATTCAAAATGGAGCCATTCTAGGGGAAGAAGACATTGATAATGTGTGCGTGTGTCCTCAAGTCACCTGGCAACTTACAACAATCCCATGAATTTCAAAGGGTTTTCTTATGCCAAGAATACACAGAGGTGTTTTTGCCAATTCCTTCTTCTGAAATATAGCCTAAAGCACCTAGTACTCATTGGCGGTCTCCCCCCAAGGACTAACAAGGGCTGACCCTGCTTAGCTCCCAAGATCAAATGGCATCTGGTAATAACAGCTGCTGAAATTCACTGCAATACATTGCAATGTTTGGCTAATGTATCTGGATGAACCTCAAACCGTTCCACAAACGTGACACAGTTACTGGCCCATAATCAATACCATCCTTTTATTCTCAGTAATTTTTTTTAAAGAAAAACTGCAGTGAAGTCTCCAAGG
The DNA here is from genome assembly GCA_030412105.1 of Cyclura pinguis. Taxonomy (NCBI): domain Eukaryota; kingdom Metazoa; phylum Chordata; class Lepidosauria; order Squamata; family Iguanidae; genus Cyclura; species Cyclura pinguis. The sequence goes on from CM059607.1 coordinate 2,184,310, forward strand.
TGTTTGTTTTGAAAGCACAATCTATCAAAGAGCTCAAGGATTTCATGCTAGCACCCAATCTTGCTGACACACACAGAGAAAGAGAGAAACAAAAAAATCCTCATGCATACCTTGTTTTTTTTTTCCAGACACTGGATCTCACACTTTAATTCTACCTGCCCTTTGCCCTTGTTCCATTTTGAATTCTTCCTCCTTGCCAGTTGATGAGTAACACAAGGACACACTATTCTGCAGTCTCTTCATTATCTTATAAAATAGCATGGCTGTTTTTCTGTCCGCAGCACAGAATTCAAGAATTCCATTTGCAGCTCAGTGTCATCTTTTGATCAGCCAATACTGCAAGTTTTTTCTTTTTCTCATCACTTCCAGAAGATGAGCCCCCAAGACACATTAGTTTGTCTGCAAATATGCAGCCCTAAGCCTGCACCATTAATGATCTGCCATTCTGCTCAGCAACAAAGGGGTTTTACTCAGTGGTTCACATCACCAGTTTGTCTGCAGAGCCGTAAAAAATAAAATAATATAATATAAAATAATATACAGGCCAGTGCAGGCTTATTAGACATGGAGATAATACAAACTGGTACCCAGCTGCTTTTGCAGTTAAAACTTCCTAATGAATATTCATTCTTTAATGGGAGGTTCAGCTGTGTCAATATTGGTTAACTGAAGACACAGATCAGTGAAAGATAAATTACAGCTCAGATAAAGAGAAGCTAATGCAAAAGAGGTGGGGGAATTAGTCTAAGCTGGTCCGGTTATTCTCGCTACAGGCACAAGGGTGGAAGCCAGTCCGCTATGTCCACATCCCATCTTGTGGGGTTGCAGACATAAAAAGATGTACGTTGTCTTCTATCCGAAGAGAATTCCTTATCTGCTTTGGTGGAGTAACACCTCAGTGCGTGCCCCAAACTCACAGTGTCAGATTCATTCTATCTTTAAACAGAATGGACGCCAAACTCTTCTCTGCGAAAGAGGAAAGGTTCTTTATCTCGCTGTCCACTTCCAAAGACTCCTAGTTATGTGTCATTTCCACTGTCATTTTCATGCTCTTCTTGTCACAGCATTTAGCACAGGAGGATGGTCTGGCTCTCAGGACAAAGCAGAGAGTCACGCTGTCACGCATATGAGAGGACTGCCTCACTAGGGACATCCACAAACCAGGGAGCAACGCTGTATATTAACTGGGAAAGTATCTCCTCATCACACTCTGCTCATCTCAGTCCTTTTTACCCTGAAGAACTGAGGAGATGAAAGACCATTTCTAAGACCTTTTCAGCATCTCTGCTTGCTGCCATAAAGACGTTTCCTACAAAATGAGAACCATTCCATTCTGTCAAGTATTTTGTTTTCATCTAGGCAGGTAATCCACATGCTACATACAGCAGGTAAAAAAAATGGATGCCTAAAAAGGAAATGTGCAAATATGCTCAACAAACGGCTCCGATTAGATGGGCCTTGTAAGATCTTTGGGGGTGGGGGGAAAACAGACCAGGCAAACAGAACTTGGCACATGTTCAAAACACCTTGGTACCAGCTCTAAGAAGAAAAGATATACTTTGTTCTGATAAAGACACTGCTGGTATTACATCCAATCTGCGAAAATGAGAATGAATCCCTGGGGTCAAAAAGAGACCTGAATCTACCTGACAGCCAAAATTGCCCTTCAGGGAAAGTTTTTCCCTCTGCTAATGCTTCATTTTCACCTAGCAAGGCTAAGACTGACTACCTGAAATGAAGCCTTTTTTTCCCTCTGGGATTCTCGGAGAACAGAACCAGCAGCCCAAAGCTGGTCCCACATTACAGCACGGAATGAAAAGCTGCAGGTTAACAAGAGGGGCTCCACAAGATGTAGGAAAGGCCAAAGGTCATGGTGCCCATCCTTGCTCTAGCACTCCATGAAATGCAAGAAACAGAGCTGCGGCGGAGCAAGACAGAGAGGACTCTAATGGCCTACTCCTTTTCTAGAGGGAAGACAGACACCAGCAGAAAAATGATTAGAGAAATTACAAGGCAAGGCAGCAAGGAAGCTGCAGGGAAAAGGCCCTCGAAATAAGAAGCTCTTAGAACAGCTCTACCACATTCCTTCCATCTGGTAACCCGATAGCCGAGTCTCAGATTCAATCTCAGCTGGTTTCATGAATTTAGCATATTTATATCGCACCCTTCCACCCCCACCCCCGCGTAGGAGCTCGAAGCCACACATACAGTTCTGCCGTTTTTGCAGGACTCCCCAATTCTGAGCAAACAGTTGAAGCCACTGGAACAAAGCCCATATGAGCACAAACTGTGCATGTATATGCCTTCATCACCCTATGGCGACCCCATAAATTTCACAGGGTTCCTTTAGGCAAGGAACCCTCAGAGGTGGCTTTGCTAGTTCCTCTCTCTGAAATATAGATTAGAGCACTTGAAATTTCTGGGTGGTCTCCCCATCCAGGTACTGGCCAGGGGTGACCCTTTTTAGCTTCCAAGATCAGACAGGATCTGGTGCCTTTAGGGTATGTAGGCACAAGCACACACTAGGGCCGTCGTTTTCATTTCTGAGTACCAATTAATATTTAAACCAAAAAGGCAAAAGAGCAGGTGGGAAGTCCCACTCTCTCCTCTTGACCTAAGGCAATTATTCGGAGGCCCAGCTGTAGCCAGAATCACAGCCTTCTGGGAGAACAAAATGAATGAAGTCTGCCACGGCAGTTCAGCTGCAGCATGGGACTTGGATTATATTGCAAATCTCACATACATAAACACACTTTCCATACGCATTCTCTGGAAACAATTAGCAGGCCAGGGACCAGAACTCAAAGAACAAACTTCTTCAACCCAATGCCCACCAGACGTGTTGCATGACAATTCCTATTATGTCCAGACACTACAAGTATGAGGCCCTAGACAGTGACACAGCACTCATGAAAAAGCTGTAGAGGACTTTCTAAATGTTTAAAATACTATCAAAATTTGAGGAAAGGAGAACAGAGAGACAGACTGATTTTAGCATTACGAACGTGGTTTAGCATTACCAACCTGTACTGGCTGGTTTGAATGAGACCAGTTCTCCCAGAGACCAAGGTCTGAACCCCCACTCAGCTGTCCAAATGCAATGGGAGACCCTAGGCAAGCCATGTTCAGGGTAGCCACGTCGGCCATGCAGCAAAATATGGCAAGATTCACAAAAAAAGCAACACTTTTATCGGCCAACCAAAATGCAGAAAATACATCATGCTTCATTTCAAAATATTTTGAACCTTCACTGGCTTCTTCATCAGGCAAAGATGTTAAAATCATACAGGAGAAGAAAGGTGACACTACTGGGCAAGCCTTATTCTCTCAGCATTAGAAAGTGGTAATGACAAGCATCCTCTGAATAAATTTCAGCAAGAAAAAGCTAAGACAGGAGTGCCATAAGTCAAACACCGCTTCAAGACACACAACAACAACACCCACCAGCAATACTGGGCTGGAAGACAATACGGCAAAGAAGACAAGGAGCAACACTTTTGAGTAACCTGTCAGATGCTCGAAAATAAAGGACCTGCTTACTCTTAGATACCGGCAGAACTTGTCAATGTACACAACCGTACCGTACAATCTACAGAGACATGCTTTAGACAGCGTCTATGCTAAAGTCATCCACACTCCAGTGTTCAAAGGAAAAATTAAGCTTGCTGCATAGTCAAACATTAAATTAAGGTAAATTTAATACATTCTTCATGGTTCGGTATCTTCCGCTATAGCTACAGCTGTTATTCAGAGGGGAGAGGGAGAAAGGAAGCACTATAATTCAGGCTTCAAGCAAAAGCCTTTGGTAAGCCATTTGCTCACATCCCCATTTCACATCCCTGCACCTTCATTCTAGTCTTTTTTGTTCAAACCAGAACTACTAATCCAAACACCCTCAAGCTACAATCCCATGCACACAGCAGGTGCTGTTCTGAGGACAAGCACTCCATGGTATTCGCACATACAAAACTAGCAGCCGGAGCTTCATGGTGGGAACCAGTGGCATGACAACATCTATTTAGCCAAATCAAAGCCCAGGAAGACCACAAGAAGAAGAAGAGAGCATTTCTCATTAGCCATCTGTTCCAAGAAAGTGAATCAGTTTCTCTCTGCAGGTTTTTCAGGCTTTGCCACCAACTCAGTGAAGGCCTCGAAGAGCAACGGCATCACGTTGAGATGTCGAGAAAGAGGCTAGCTCATCCCCAGCTACTCTCATGCTGCAAACGCAGGTCTTCTTTTAGATGCAAATATTCCACGGAGTCATGTGGACCTAGTAAACTGTCAGATAGAGGGGGAAAATTATGCTGAATCCAGGAAGTCATTCTCTGTGGAGTCTGCTATATGCATGTGTGGCACCAAGAACAGTTGTAGTATCTCAAGGAAGGTAACAGAGGACTAGTATTCAAGTCCTTTACCTTCACTGTTTTACCCACAAATATCTGAGAGCCGCATTGTGTAGTGGTTTAAGCATTGGGACGACAACCCTGGAAACCAGGATTTCATTCCCAACTCAGCCACAGAAACTCACTTGACTTTGGGTATGTCACACACTCAACTCCAGAGAGCCCCATGACAGTTTCTGGCTCAGAGTGACCCTAAGGCAAACCTACATAGGAATGACAAATCAGAACATTTCCTGAAGAATTTTGCTTCTCGCCCTCCCTGCCATGTCAGCGTAACAAAAGGGTGATCCTCTCAAACCTACACCACACCAAGTTAAAATAGCTGGGAAGTCTCAAAGAACAGCTTTCCGAGAACGTGCACATCTCTTGAGCTGTTTTTAAGCCAATTGTTGGAGTGTTCAGGCAATGGCAGTTAGAAAACAAGCATGACTCATCACCACAGCTATTATGCTGTGGTTATAAAAGGCAGAGGTGGAGATCTGTCTGCTTCAGCCAAAGAGCATGGGGAAGAATAGCCGTTTCAAGCAACCTCCCTTCCCGCAAGCAGCCCAGGCCAGACACAGGTTGTCTGGTCATCACTTCGTCATGGCGTCAGTCCACGCTTCTCAACCTGGCTAGGCAAGCGTGATCATGTGCACTGTGTTCGGGTTCAGCTGGAAATAGGTTGATTACCTATTTGCTACACTTTGATTGGGGTTCTGCTCATTAATGAGCCTTAACTAATGAGTGGAACAGCTGTACTAACTGCTTAATGGCTAAAACTATTCCAGTGACACCACTGATGATCTCCAAGCACCATCTGCCTGGTTGAATTTATTAAGAAATCGTGCCTCTCCTACTGCAAACTTCACAGGGAAGTCAGAGTGGATGCGCTCAAATCATTTTATGCTGGCACCCTTCTTACAACGGGAAAACGGGACACCAATTCTGACAGAACATAAGGCACCTTGCAAGGACTTCCTAAAATCCTCCACTGCATGCACACACAAAGAAATCTGCATAACCACAGTATCCATGGAGCTTTTGGGGACACAAAGTGTTCCAGTCATGCCAATTTGGCTCAGCCCTCCTAAGAACCATCTCCAGTGGTAACCATTATACTTTGTTGTAATGTAACTTCAGTAATGTAAATTTTGCCTATTTTCCTCTCTTTTGCGATCCCATTTTTCATTTCTGTATCTCATCTGATGGTTTTATTTTGTAAATCACCCTGAATATTAGTAGAAATGCAGCAGAAAGTCAGAATAAGAAGATACAATGTGGTATAAATCGGAGATGGGATTTGAACCCCCGCTCAGCCATGGAAACCCAGTGAGTGACCTTAGGCAAGTCATGTTTTCTCAGCCTCAGAGGAAAGCAATAGTGGCTAACCTCCCCTGGATATATGTTGCCAGTGGAAACCTCTTCTGAATAAATCTGGCCAAGAAAACCCTAGGATAGAGTCAGCAACTTTAAGAAACATAACAACAAACAGTGTAGGAAATAAACAAACCTATTCTAGGAAATAAACCCATTTCAGCAGATATCAAATCATATTCATTGCATTATGCTTGATAAAGCTGGCTCTTCACACAATGATCTCAGATGAGTATTAAAGGTGACTCCCAAATTTATTGAACTTTCATACAGACACACAGTTCACAGTATTTATCAACCTGCACATTTAACAATATTCAAATTCTCCACAGTTATCTATCGTAAGCCTTTAAGCACTCACTGGTTTAACCAATGTCACTATAAAGATTTTAAAAATATTCCAAGACTGTGATAGTGAAAATTACAAGTGAGCTTTTTATCTCATGATGGTGTCATCCTACCTAAGACAAGGCAGTTTCCTGACAGTTAACAAGGACTACAAGGTGTGCAACTGGGGAGAAAACTAGCAAAGCTTTTCCCACTAGCTGCCTGCTGTAACTGCAGGCAGCTCCAAAAAGGAACAAAGCCATTATCAGTAGCAAAGGCTATCTGACACCCAGCAGACAGTGCATCAATCTTGGCACAATGAGGAAATTCAGATCTCAAATACCCACTGTGCCAAGGTGCTACATTTTCTCAGCCTTTATGACCTCATAAGACTTTTTAAAACTGTTTATACATTTATATCTCTCCCAGTTAGGGCAGATTTAAGCAATACCAATGTCAGGTGGGCTGAGCTCTCCCTACCATGTTTTTAGGTAGATGCCTTTGTTTTAGTGCTTGTGTGCTTTACTATGTAGGTGGGGGATGATGGGATCCATTTATGGCTGGGTGAGTTAGGGACACGGAAATGTTATTGTAATGATCTGTGGCAGGACTGTAAGCAGACATGGCTCAAAGGTTGGACAGTTGGCAAGTCGAGTGGGAAAATGGGAGGGGGACAGAAGGCCTGGGAAATGTATTGTTTGGCTAAATCATAAAATGAGACGTTGGTACATGGTAATTTTGAAACTGTAATGGTTCATTTAGCACTGCAAATCCAGTATTTTCTTAGTCTTGGCAACACCAATGTGTACTGTTGTTTCTTTGATGTTCCTGAATAAAGCTTTTCAAACCTCTAAGCTCAATTCCTTGAACTCAGAGCTATCCTGCGTATCACAATTGTAAGAATAATAACATCAATATAAGATACAGTACCTACACAGTAATGTGGGTTTTAAAAAAAAATCCTGAATTGAAAAACTTTTCCAGCACCTTACAGGAAACAGCATCTGAATTACCACATTTGCTTTTATAAATGGTTTAAGTATCAAGTCTATGAATTATTTCTGCTAATTCTCATTCCAGTAATACATGACCACATATGACCAATTTTAAACTGATTGATTAATGAGATCAATAATGCTTTCCAGTTTGTAGTGAGGACCCCTATATCAAGACACAGACTGAAAGAATTATTACAAAGATGTGGGGTTTGCTCTTTCGCCAGTTCTTCTTGCCTAGAGAAAGAGCAGATCTCCTGGTGAAATTAATGGAACACGTCCTTATTTCAAGCACTGAAATAGTGGGCTTCCGTTATTTCTTGCCTACAGAGGCTTGCTTCGGACCGCACATGCGCTGCTTGCAAAGCACACTCAGGGGAGAAAAAGGCGCCAAGCTGGCTGAGAAACTTTACAAGCAGCGCGTGAGCGTCGGTTCCAAGCAAGCCTCCGTAAGTCCTCCACATCCCCTACACCAAATGGGTTCCCCTTTTCAGCCACTCCTGCTTTCTGGCAGTGCTCCAGTCCCTGACCTGTCAGGTAAGTGAGGAAAGCCTGCAGCCTATCTTATGCATAAGTCATACTGCACAGCTCCTGATATTTGGAGTAAAACCTTGTGTCAAAAAGATTACATTAATTCCCAATGAGTAAATAGTACATTACTGTTTTTTCTTATGTTCTCAAAGTTTCCTCCCTTTTTTTCCCAACTAGGAAAGCTGAAACTTTATCCGTGGTGAAAATGTTCCCCGCTGCAATTTTTCAGATTTTTTCCCCAGACATTCACATTTCTTGTGACTTTTGTGGGCACCTGATCCACAGCAGACTCCCATACAGGTTTGTTGTTGTTATTTTTGTTGTTTGTTGTTGTTTTGTTGTTGGGTGCCTTCAAGTCATTATGGCATCCATAAGATTAACCTATCATGCGGTTTTCTTGGAAAGATTTGTTCGGGGGGGGTGTCATTGCTTTCCTCTGAGGCTGAGAGTGTGTGACTTGCTCAAGGTCACCCAGAGGGTTTCCATGACCAAGTGAGAGTTCAAAGCCTGATCTCCAGACTCATAGTCCAGAGCTCAAACTACTCACATCATGCTGTCTGTACTCAGAAATAAATCCCACTGCTTTCCATAAGACTTACTCTCATGTAAGCAGACATATCCTATCCATATTTACCTTTTGTAAGACCTACTGAACATAGCAGAGCTTAATTCTGAGTAGACTTTATCAGGATTGTGCTGTTATTTTGGCTATCCTATATTTCCCTGTTAACTCGCAATTTCAGCCTTCTCGTTAGCTACGTAACAAGTACAACTCCTTCTGGACAAAGTATGGCAGAAACATCACAAAAGCTGATGTCTCATACAGAAGTTCTGTGGCAGCCCCATTGTTTGGAAAAAAAACTGTTGACTGGTAAATTTTCTGTGCCTCTTGAAAGACTGTATCACTTATTTACAAAAGAAAACAAAAAACTAATTGTTACACCAGAAGGTACAAGGAAACATCCAAGCAAGAGACACAATGGTTCAGCTCATATTTAATCCTTTCGGTTCCAGCTAATTTACCGTTTATGGGAGAGTGGCAAACAGCAAAGAAGTCAGGCGCTCTTTCCTGCGGCTCCTCCTCTCACACACGTTTCTGGATTTTCAAACTAATTTCCCAATCCAAGTGCCATGGGAAACTGTGGTTTACCAAAGCAGGACCTTTCGTCTATAGCTAGGCATGTGAGGAGATGAAGAAGGAGAATCTACGCAAAATGTTTGTTTCCATTTCGGTTAATTACACTTCAAAGCATCAAGCACAAGAATGCTACACAGGAACCAGGCCTGTACGTGGCAAACCAAAGACTCTAAAAAGATGCCAGACAAAGCAGAATCCTGCACACTCTGTAAATATTTTCACTAGCAGAAGGGCAGCTCTACGAAGCTAACAGATGCTGCCACAAAGAGTCTTTATTCATCTCAACCTATAGCAGACACGTGATGTTAGCTCCTGAATCTAAAGGTACCTGACAGCTCTCGCATACAAAAGTCAGGCGAGGACATGAGTGACACTGGAAGCTAAAAAATAAACCCCATGGGTGACATTCCAATCCAACAGGACTTTATGATACCACACCACATGAAATCTCCAGGATATAAAAGGAAGGGTCAGAAGGGAACGACACTCAGAATACAAGCAGGAGAGGTACCAGTAGCAGCAGCATCCCTTGTTAACCGATCAATAATCTTGTTCACTCACATCCCAGAGTTCTGAAGGAACCAGAGGGCTGCTGCCATCTTATTGCATCAAGCCCACCTAGCTCTGTTCTCATGTCATGGCTACCTCTGGGAGGATTTAACTGGTGGAAAAAAGACAAGAAACCAATACAGAGATGTAACATTTCTACAAGCCGTTAAACAAACAATTAGTCATTGAGGGGAAGAGAAATATTTGCAGAGGAATCTTAGACATGCCTAGTCCATAACCCTATGCAGTTAAATGGAACATAGTCAGGCAAGCATGTGTAGGCAGGACTGCAACACAAAGGAGAAATGGTTTGTGTAGCACACAACATGGTGAGTGTATTCACAAATAAAGGTGTCAAAAACTGACAGCCAACACCAAAATTGCAAAACACTGCAACTGAATTTGGGTAGCCTGCAATGAATTCATCAGAAAAAGCAAAGATTAAAACAAAAGCAACTACTTGGGTTCAGAAATCCATAACCGAAAACACAGAAACAGAAGCAACATCACGGACTGAATCCACACTTAGTCTTTCTTAGACTGGACCCACCAAAATCAACAGGACTTTATTCACGATAGGAGTGTATTCACACATTATAGTAAAGATGCATCTACACTCTGTGGTGCACATGTTCAGACAGTTGTGGTACTCTGTCCAGATGTTTTCATGCTCAAGATGTACCCAGGTACTGGAATCCAATTTGATACAGGGCACAGATCAAGTGGGAGAGCCAGGGTTACCGTAATGGTTTTAATATTGGACTATGATTCTGGAAACCAGGGTTCAAACTTTTGCTCAGCCATGGAAGTCCACTGAGCAACCTTGGTTAAGTCCCACCCTCTTAGCCTATGAGGAAGGAAAAGGCACTCCCCCCAACAAATCTTGTCAAGAAAACCCCATGACAAGGTTGCCTTAGGGTTGCCATGGGTCAGAAATGATTTGAAGGCCAAACAACAATAGATCAATGACACCTTACGTCTGTGAGTTCCTGAACTGAACATGTGAGAACTGAACGTTATCTCACTTCAATTAACAATTGAGAAAGTGGCACCCTGCAGGATGCCTGAAGTGTTGCCATATGTGAGAAGATTATTTTTTGTGCAAGACAATTCTGAGGGAGATTGGAAGATCTGAAAGATATCTTTGAAAGAAAGAAAAAAGAAAGGGTGAGAAGACTGCAGGGAGTCTGTGGAATTTAAACAACCATCTTGAAAAGTATGAATACTTTCAGTATTCATACTTTTATAGTATGAATACTATAAATACTCCTAAAGGCACCAGATCCTGTCCGAGCTTGGAAGCTAAACAGGGTCAGCCCTGATTAGCACTTGGATGAGAGACTGCCAACGAATACTAGTGCTGTTGGCTATATTTCAGAGGGAAAATGGCAAAAATACCTCTGAATATTCCTTGCGTGAGAAAGCGCTATGAAAATTCATGGGGTAACCATACGTCGACAGACATGATGACATACATGTACACACATACACTTGAGAAGTCAATGCAGGACAGGACTGCAGCCGAAGTCCTCACGTAGCTGCAGCTTTGAGGAGAAAATGATGACAGACTGCACAGCAATAGGCTCGAGGTGAGGAGGGAAGCGAAATTCATAGGTCCCTGTTTCCGCAAAGCCCCCAGCACACTCCCAGTAGGCAGACATGAACACTAGCAAACGGTGGACCACACGTGAGAGATTTGCTTGCAAGGACCACTGCAGCAAGCAGAGCATCAAGGCCTGGTTGCACAAAGAATGACCCTTCACTGGAGGAGATTTCCCTCGCGCAAACTATTTTCTCCTGGATCAGAAAACTACTCCACAATAATATTACAGCTAAGTCTCCCTACAAATAAATTAGAACTGCTGTTTCCCTTCCAGGCTTATGACTTGTTTTCTAATTTTGGGAGGTCAAAATCAGTTTTGTTTTCAGCTGGAAATAACAGTGGTTGTATTCTTTTTATGAACATAGAAATTATGTTTGTCACTTTATTTCTGCAGGAAAGAAAGCCCACTGGCTACTCAAAATGAAGGGTTCACCTCACATGAACACATGCATTCTGGCTCTGGGTGACTGGGTATTGGGGAGTACCCTTGACTCTGAACCCAAATACCCTCCTGTGGACAGGGGGCTGCTCCCAAGCTCTGAAACTCCACCACCCACACCCTGAGGCTAGACAGGCATGCTCCATGCCAGCAAAGACATTTTGTTCTGACGGGCCTTTGAGAACAAAATATCCTTAAGGAAAGGACTTCTAATAATGTGCTGTATTGTCTGCATTTATTGTTTTTTAATGGGTATGTATTCAAATTGCCTTTGTAATTGTATTTTGATTTAATTATATATATTTTTTTATGTTCCAGTGACACAGAATTTTATTTGTACCTGTTTTAACTTCGCAAGCTGTCTTCAGTCCCATACTGGCTGATATATAAAAATTACAGTTGTTATTTTATCCCCACTAGACTTTTCATGGGATCAAAAAATAACTCAGCCATTCTTTGCAAGGGTGTGTGTGTATATCTATGCATGCATGTATGTGTGTATGTGTATATATACATAAAAATAACAGATAGGGTCAAAAAAATAAAAAAGTAATCCTTTTATGCAACATGCAAACATTCCTTTTTTAAAAAAGTTAATCAAGAAGCCTTAACACTGCAACAGCAATGTAGGGTTTCCAATATTCTGTCACATGTTCTTCCAGGTGGGTACCTTCATGGACAAACTGAAGCTGGACTACCACCAAGATGCCACCACTGTGTGTGAATAACTCCAAGCATACAGATCAGTACACTATGTACACATATATAATGACTATACATGCCGGGAGGATAAATCTGTGACAGTAATGCTGTTCTAAGTCCTTCTGATGTCAATGGATCCACTGTAAAGATAATCAGATCTAGATACAAGTGTTTAAAGAAAAGTCAGCAAGAAAACCCATACTGTTTTATCTCCTAGTTATGTATTCCTGCATGGCACAGTGTTGGTCCCTTTCAACTGAAAGATTCCATGATTCTATGACTCTACAGAGGCCAGGGTTCAAATCCCTGCTCAGCCAGCAAAACCCACTGGCTGACCTTAGACAAGTCACAATCTCTCTCATCCTAAGGGGAAAGCAAAGGAAAATCTTCTCGGAAAAAGGAATATTGCAAAACAAACAAAAAACACCCCAACACCCTTACGACAGGGCTTATATACAAGTCAGAGTTGCCCTGTAAGGCACACAACACAAATTAATATAACAGTTAAGCATTTTTAGGAAAGCTTACAAAAAAGATAGCAAATGCATGTCTTCCCCCATCAACAGATGTGGGACTACAGCTTTCATCACCTCTAGCTGTGTTGCCTGGAACTTATGGAAGCTGCAGGGCCACAGGTTGCCAACATCTGTAAGATGGCCAAGATACGGCAGATCGAAGAACTACTGTCAAGAGATGACAGTGCGGATTTGACAACCGAGCCAAACTTTGAAAAGACTTGTTGACAATGGATATAAAACTACCCAGCATCAAAACACTTGCAAGTGACCTCCGCCAGTGCAACTCCCTAAGAAAAAACTGCAGCACTCTTTGGGGAACTTGAATTATAGTGATCTTCCCAGACCATGTGCCCTTAGGATGTTTTGGATGATAACTGTTAGCATACCTGATCACTGGCCATGCGGGTGGGGGTAATGGGGGCTAACGTCCATGTTGGCAGGGGATCAGGGTGAAATTACAGGCCTGTGCTATCATTTCCAGCAGGATAGCTATGTTAGTCTGTTGCAGCAGAAACAAAGAGTCATGCAGCAGCTTGAATGATAACAAGTTTTATTTGGCACAGTCTTTCATCAACTCCAGCCCACTTCATCAGAGTTTGCCTCAGATGGCAGACATTTACACATAGTAGATAGCAGACAGTAGGGGGAAAAAAGAAAAGTCAAAATGAAAAAAGGTGTGAACATAGTGAAGCTCTTATGGTCTGTTGAGCATTACCTGAGAGTCTGAGGGAATGCCCTAGCTATTAGAAAGGCACCTGAGACAAACAGCTCCGCAACTTCTTTTGCAGGCAGGAAGAAAAAATGGTGTTCGGCTTAAAAAAGCAGTGCTCCACTACTGTATGAACTAAAATTTAATGGTGGCTTTATTCCATATTCTTTAAGCAATTCTACTCGCACAGAAATTATCAGGCATTTTGTGGTATTCATATTCCTAAACTTCTAGCACAATGAAGATCTCATGGTTGTTCAATAGTCACTGGATGGGAACAAGGAGACTGCTGAATAAACGAACAGATTAATACATTAGAAGTCTTTGTCTAAGACTAGTACACAGACACAAGAGACTGAGTTCACTCTCTAGAAGAACTCTAAATGGTGAAAGATTTTAAATCAGAAGGGCTAGAGATCAGGAGAGAAAAAGCGAAAATTAGAGGTAGAAAAAAAATGCCTGAACATCAGTGATCAGAAAAATAAAGGAGACATCTCTGCACAGACAAGCTGACTCTCACTGCATATGGTAATCTGCTTAACCATGCTAAATGTCCTTGTCCCCTCCCAGCAACTGTAAAAGTGATACCAGATCTTCACAATGCTGGAACCTTTTGCATATGAATACAAATGCCACAAAATGCCTGAAATGTGCACTCATTATTCTCATGCAAGTTGTGCATAGCAAACGTGAGATGAAGGTATCATTAAATTCCAGCGCACACAACAGAAGATTCCTTTTAAGCTGATCACACGTTTTTCTTCCTGCCCACAAAAAGAAGTTGGAGAGCCACCCATCTCAAGTCTCTTTTTAATACTATGACATTCCATCAAACAGTGACAATGCAACTAGAATATTAGATCCCTGGCCATTCAACTATACAAGTGAAAGAGTAGGTACAAGAGAACAGAAGAATAAGTTTAAAACAGATCTTGAGGAAGCTCTTCATTTGGCATGCCTGTGCAATTAAGGGTCAGTTACATACACAGTTAGAGAGGAGCAGTACAGCAGCTAACAGACTAAGCTGTGACTCAGAAGTCCCTGGTCTACGCCTCACATCTGGCCTTAAAGCCACTCGGTCTCCAACTGATATAAAAGGATAAAAAGTACTGATTTACATTACAGGGTTGTCCAAAGGATTACAATTGATTAATGCATCTGAAGCGCTTGGGACTTGTCAAAGTGCTATATACCACATCCTATATGCTTCCTGCTCACAGTAAAAACGTATTTGAGAAGCTGCTATGAACTTGCTAAGGAGAAGGACGTGTCATCTAATCATAGAGCTGCACGAGCTTTCAAGGGCCATTGAGTCCAACCTCTGCTCAGGGCAGGATCTCCAGCTAAAACATACCCAGCAAAGTAGTTGTCCAGCCACTTTTTGAAGACAGCCAGAGAAGGAGACTCCCTCACCTCTCTAGGCAAATGGTTCCACTGCCAAACTACTCTTATTGTTCCTTCTCATGTTCAATTAAAATCTACTCTCCTGTAACTTCAAACCATGAGACCTGGCCCTACCCTCCAGGGCAGCAGAGAACAGGCCTGCCCCTTCCTCTCTCTGAGAGCTCTTGAACTGAACATTTCCAGCTCCTTCAACATCTCTTCATATGTTTTGTTCTCCACACCTCTTATCATCCTTGTTGACCTTCGCTGAACCCATTCCAACTTTATATTCTTCCTAAAATGAGGCACCCAGAACTGAATGTAGTACTCCAGCTGAGGCCTGACCAGTAAAGAATTAATTCCTTCATTCTGGAAACAATGCTTCCATTAATGCAGGCTAAGGCAGCATTCACTTTCTTTGCTGCAATATCACACTGCTGGCTCATGTTCAATTTATGATCAACAACAACCCCAAGGTCCTTTCACATGTAGTACTTCTGAGCCATGCATCTCCCATCCTATACCTATGCATTTGGTTTTTATGACCTAAAATGTAACATTTGGCATTTGTGTCTACTTAGTTCAGTTTATTAATTTCTGCCCAATTTTCTAATTCATCTAGGTCCTTCCAAATTCTATTCCAGTGTAAGTCATCCCTCCCAGTTTTATGTCATCTGCAAACTTGATAAAAATTCTCTCCACCCCACCATCTAAGTAACTGACAGAAATGTTGAAGAGTAACGGCCTTAGGACAGAACCCTGAGGCACTCCACTCAAAACCTCTTTCCCATCTGAAGCACAACCATTAGTGATTCTTTGAGCATGGTTTTCCAAACATTTATGGGTCCACCTGAAAATTTTCCCATCTATTCAACTGTTTGCTAATCAAAAATTTGGGGGGAATCTTTTCAAATATTTTGCTGAAATCCAGATAAAAGACACCCACAGCATTCCCACCAGCTGCTAAACCAGGGACCTGATTAAAAAATGATTTAACATTAGCTTGCCCATCCTTGCTGTAAAGATACCAGCAAGCTTCAAAATGGCTTTCAGGAAGTTTCACAAGAATATTGGCATTTATATTTCTCTCAGTGATAAGAGGCGGGAGAGAGTATTATGACATATATAATTACCCACACTCTTTTCCTATGAAAGCCATTTCCAAAATTATACTGAAGTAGAAGAAGAAAAAGGAACAGGAACCAGTTTTGTGTATGTTCACAGAATTCAGAAGCTTCTGAAAGATGCATCAAAAGCTCTAGTACAATCCTGACAAGTAAGAACTATACCAAGCGAAATAAGAACAGACTTTTTGTGACCACCTTTGTTTCTCAAGTCCAAAATACACTTAGCAGGCAGCAAGCTGCACTAAAAACAAGGAGATCTATCTTCTGAATAAACATGCAAAGGATCCCAAGTCAGCTGAGGGTGTTGAGCAGCATATTTAAGCTTTACGTAACTACTTGCTTATGACAAAGTCTTGCCTTCTTGGTAGGAGACGAAGTTGAGTGTTTCCTTTGCTATGGTTCTAGGCAAGCAGTAGTTCACAAGCCAAGCAGCAAGTATGACTGTCCTTTTCTCACTAGAGTAGAACAGTTCAACTGCAATCCTTCTTCTAGGACCTCTTCTCCTTCAGCATCTGCATCACGGCCAGAACTACTGGTCTGCCAATCATCCTCTGCTAAACCTCACTTTGAGGTAACTGACATGGTTCATAGGAGGAAGCATTGACAAGGATAGGGCATACAAAGCCTGTACTGGAAATGGCCTATGCAAGTTCAGGCAGCTTGTTCTCTTGATCCTGGATCTGTTTTCAGGCTGCCCAGTGAAAGGCCTCCCAGAATTTTCTCTC
Source organism: Cyclura pinguis (assembly GCA_030412105.1). NCBI lineage: Eukaryota > Metazoa > Chordata > Lepidosauria > Squamata > Iguanidae > Cyclura > Cyclura pinguis. The sequence goes on from CM059607.1 coordinate 2,200,815, forward strand.
TTGCGAAAGGCCAGCTATACAAATAAAGTACACACAGAGACTTCAAACAAACTCTGTTAATTTCTGTTCAGAGTAGAACTCTCCAAGAATGACAATGAGTGGTATAAGTCATTTATTAGAGACTGTATATCTCATTATCACATCACAGAATCACACAACAGCCTTTTGGTTTACAAGAGCTACACCTGGAAGTGTTCATTCACCCTGGATCAACTTTCTGGTAGAATCGGTGACTCTATCTTCCAAGATTCTGAATTCCTATCACGTCAACTAACCTGATGTTGGACACATGTTGTCAATCCAAGGCTATGTCTTTAATATAACGTTTCCACAGGAGTTTAAATACTGCAGACAGATATTAAAAGTAGCCTATATAAGATTCAGCACACTAGTTTAGGAAAGCATAAAACCACAGAGTTGGGAAAGGTATCACAAGGGCCACCTAGTCCAAAACCCTGCTATGTAGGAATACACAGCTAAAGCACTCCCTCAAAATGGTTGACCAACCTCTGCTGAACAATCTGTAAAGAAGGAGAGCCCCTCATGCCTATAGTACCATCAAACAGCTCTTGATCTTAGCTACAATAAGACATTGGCTGTCCCAGTACACATTATTCTTCCCTCTGCAGCCTATGAAATGAACCTATTAAAATCTACAAGTACCACTAGTCTGCTTGCATACAACATGCTTACATTAATCTTTTGTGGCACAGTGTGAAAGCATAAAACAAAGCACTTATTCCATAGCAATTGCCATGCTTCTAACCAGGAAGAAGATTCTCACATGCCACAAGGAACTACTGCCAAGACTGAATTATAGGATCAAGCTGTCCACCTCTGCTGGACTAGAACTGACAAGGGTGATTCACTTGAGAGGAAAAAGCAACCAACCATGCGTGCATTACATTCATTCACTTCCTTGCATTTTCTCAGAAAAACCTTCATTTTCTACCAAACACAACTTCAAAACAGGAAAAGTATCCTAATACATTCATCAGAATCAACATCCTCTTATAGAAACCCTTTTCTTCCACCACCACTACTTTTTAAAAACTGTTATTTTGCTAAACATGAAAATATCAGGTTTCACATGTCAAAATCTGCAACCAAAAGTCTTGCAACGCTGGAAGCTATATGGACTGATTGTATGGGTATTTAAATACATTTTAACATTTACTTGTGCTTTTGCACACACTTCTACCTGTGTTTCTTTTAATTTCTGTAAGCGACCTTGAGTCCCTGGGCCTAAGTGGCCTAAAGGCAACAGATCCTGGCTAATCTTGGAAGCTAAGGAGGATCAGCCCTGGCTCACACTTGGATGAACCAACGAATGCCAAGTGCTGTAGGTTATATTTCAGAGGAAGGCAATGGCAAAACCACTTCTGAGTTTTTCTTGCCTAAGAAAACTATAAAATTCACGCAGTAAGCTGTAAGTCAATAGGATACCTGAAGACACATACACACCTTAAGTCACAGTCTTGTAACACGGAAGAATAGAAACAATAACACTTCAGTCAACAAAGGCCAACCCAGCTGAGTCAAGGAGAAGAACATTTTAACAGGACACTTTGTTGTTATGTACCTTCACATCATTACTAACCTATGGCAACCCTAAGGTGAACCTACCATGGGGTTTTCTCGGCAAGATATGTTCAGAGAGGGTTTACCTTTGCTTTCCTTTGAGGCTTAGAGGATGTGACTTGCCTAAGGTCACCTAGTGGGTTTCCATGACCAAGTAGAGTTTTGAACCCTGGTCTCCAAAATCGTAGTTCAACCCTCAAAGCACTACCCCACACTGGCTCTAAATTCTAGTAAAATACAGTATAGAATTTAGTCTCTCCCCAACAATTTTTTTTTTAAGACAACCAAAATCCCAAACCCAGAAAAGCACAATATCTTTAGTAAGACCAACAACAATTCCACAAAGGTGCGCAAGCCTTCAGGCTCTACAAAACTGTTCACCAGGGAGAAAAAAAAACTGGGAAAGGGAGTAAGAGTCCCTACACTACCAAGGAACCCTAGTAGGTGGGGAGCATACATTCCCTGGCAACACCAACCCCAAAGAACAGGCATACTCTCAGCAGTAGAGCTCCATCCTAGCCTCTGTCACACAGTCATGCCAAGTAGCAAGAAATGGAGATATACAAGAGAAAGAGGGAAGTTTTCTTCACTCCCACTAGAAATGCACTACTCAAAGTGGTGGTCCTTTGACTAGACCCCAAGCCCAGTGTTCCATTGAGTTTCCATGAAAGAAAGAAACATTTGTAGCCAACGGGAACAAACACGGTAGTAGTCCCCGGCAGATGAAGTACCTCCCTGCCCCAAAATCATAGAGCTGGAAGAGACCCCAGGGGCCATTAAGTCCAACCCCCTGCTATGCAGGGTCACCCATCAAAGCACCCCCAGCAAATGGCCATCCAGCCTCTGTAAGAAGGCGACTCCACCACGCTCCATTGAGGCAGCAGCATATCCCACTGTTGGACAGCCCTGACTGTCAGGAAGTTCTTCCTGAGGTTCAGGTGGAATCTCCTTTCCTGCAGCTTGAATCCATTGTTCCATAGCGTCCTGGGTTCCGGAGCAGTGGAAAACAAGCCCGCTCCCTCCTGGACACGGCATCCCTTTCAAATATTTAAACACGGCTATCCTGTCCCCTCTTAACCTTCTGTTCGGCAGACAAGCAGACAGATCAAAAAGCCCCGCCTAAGCTTCCAGGGACGGAGATGATTCCCCAGAACATAAGTTTGAACATCACCGTAGCGGAAGATACAGTACGGTTAAAATAAACAAACAAAGGAAGAAAGGAGAGCGGTTCCTGTGTAACAGTGGGATGCTTAACCATTCAGAGTCCAGCACGCTGGGGCAAAAAAAAAAGCATAACCGCGGGTCGTCAACACCGGATAGCCAGGGAAGCGCCAGAAAGAAGAAGAGAGCAGGCTCCTTTTGCTCTGACCCCCCCCCGGAAAAAAGTTACTTCTTGGAGACCTGAGAATGCTTCTGCCCGGTCTCTCCTGCCAGCGCCAGCCAGAGCAGCCCCACGGAAGCAGGGTCCCTCCCGCACGTTCGGACCGGCCAGCGAACAACCACCTCAAGGGATCTCCTCCCGCTGGGAGGGGGGACGAGGCTGCGAGCCAAAGCCGCCCTCCCCCCCCACCCGCCCGAAGCAGAGAGGAGGCTCCTCCTGCTCTGGCCCCCCACCAAAAAAGTTACTTCTTGGGGTCCGGAGCGCATTCTCGCCCGACCGCGACTGCCAGCCGGGGTGCTCCCCCGGCCCCGACGCCCCGGCCCCGTCTCTCGACCCGACTCAGGGGGTCTCCTCTCGCCGGGAGGGAGGGAGGGGCTGCGGGCCAAAGGCTCCCTCTCCCCCGCCCCGCCCGCCCGCCCGCCCGCCCGCGGCTCACCTCCCGCACGTCCTGCAGGCACTCGAGGACGGCCAGGTTGTTGGCCCAGGTGTGCTTCGGGCAGACGCGGGTCACGTCTTCGCGGCAGACCGGCTCGTCCGCCAGCTTCCAGCCGCCGCCTGAGGAGGAGCCGCCGCGAGACCCCCGCCCGCCGCCGGCCCCCGGGGCGACCCCCACCGCCAGCCCCGGCTGAGGGGGCGGCTGCTGCTGCTGCTGCTGCTGCTGCGCCCCCAACGCGGCCGCCGCGGCTGCTCCCGGCTGCGGCTGGGGCTGCCCCGGAAACCCGCCGGCGCCCAGCCCCGCGCCGCCGCCCTGCTGAGCCCGCGCCGGCCCGAGAGCCGCGAGCAGGAGGAGGAGGAGGAAAGGGCCCGGCCCGCGGCTCCGGGCCCGGACACGTCCGCACGGCGCCATCTTGGATGCGACTCCTCGATCCGGAGGGGCCCCGGCCCGGCCTCGCTTTTGCCTCAGGCCACGCCCACCGCAGCCCTGCGCAGGCGCGCTAACGCGGCGGCGGCGGCCGCGGCCCGGGCGGAGCCACGCCCCTTTCTCTGCACACGCGCGGCCGGAGCGGCGGCGGCCGAAACGGGGTGGTGACGTCAACGCCTGCGGAGTGACGGAAGAGCGGCGCGCCATCTACAGGCGGTCCCTTTCTGCTCAGCCGGGAGAGGGGAGGGGCTAGAAAATGGCGCCTCCCTCCGTCGCTTAGCAACGGCTTGGTGCATCCTGATGCGAGGCCTTGCTTGAAAGTTATTCAATAGCGCCTCTCCCCAGCGCTTCCCGTTGTTAAAAAACTTCGGGGGGACCGCCTTTCTTGTCCATAACAACAAGAGAGCTTCATTTTTATGCACAAAGCTTATTATTAAAATCTAATTTATTTTTTTCTGTGCAGGCAGAATTGAGCATCTAAGTAAATGTCAACCAGGGTGTTTAGTTTCTCAAGTGATTTTGGAGGGAACCATCCTAGATTGCTCTTAGACTTTTCCCCCCCTTTCCTTGCCACCTTCGGCAAGGAAAATAAAATAGCAACGTAATGTCTTGGTCACCGGGGTGCCTAAGCTATTTCTAAATGCTCAACCAGAGTTCTGAGTTATTACAATGCTAGAAATTTGGGGAATGAAAGAAAATTGCATTGGGGTTCACTAGGGTTCTTATGTTTAATTTGAAGAAGAAAAGACTATGTTCAAACCAGTACATCACACTGCTTCCCCCTTGAGCAAACATACAGCCCGATTTTGTTGGACTGCAGTGCCCAGCATTCCTCACCGTTGGCTATCCTGGTTAAGGCTGATGGGAACTGCAGTCCAACTACATGTGGAAAGCCACGTTTTGCCAACCCCTGACGTAGGCGCTGGTGCTCTCACTGATCTTCTGTGCGCAAGAGGCAGCATGCCAGAAATCAGCACGGTTGCAGTTAGGGGCTGTAAAGCCTGCCCCCTCTCCACCCCAGAGACGAGAACCAGACCACTCTGCTTCACTTATTCTGCCACAGCCTTTGTACCAGGACTTGCCATCTGAGCAGCAGTCCCTACGACACCCTGCTACAGGCTCTTCTGGCAGGGATGCAGCACAGGTATTTACTTCACAGCAACCCTCTGCCAGCTGGTGCCCTCCAGATCGGCTGGACACAACTCCTCATCAGCCCAAGCCAGCACTAAATACAGCATATAGGTAACCTTCCCCGAAGTAGCCGTGTTTGCCAAGGGACCATAGTGGTTTCCTTTTGTAGGATTTTAAAAAGCAGTAAGTGTGGACCAGGTTACGGTTATGAAACAATAACTGCAATTTGGTGAGCAAGATTTACTGTCTGCACGTGTAATTAGGCTGGGAGAGGTCCCTCACAGAGCCTAAATCTCAGCAGACATCATCTCTCTGCAAGGCCAAGCTTCATCTCTTTCATGTTTTCTAACTAGCTACACTAAATATCAGACACAAACCACTTACCAAAAACATCCTCCATCAAATGCTCAAAAAAATGTCTTTATTATACAGGTGTTTATAAGTTCGGAGCAATCTAAGTGCAGTACCAGAGACACAAACATGTAATTGTATTTACATCATATTTCAGATCATGTACTTTAATATAAAGTGACTGGTTCTCTCTTAGAAACTAAAATGCTCTCTCTGTGGAGAGTTCACAGCAAAAGGGTAACAGCTTGCCCTTTAAGCACCCTTTCATCTTAGAAAAGAAATGCACCTTCCAACATTTAAAGTCTACAAGGTCACCTATTGGCTAATCAGTAAGGAACAGTTCTCATGGCAGATTCACTTTCTAGAAGGAAACATTCCAAAATCTTATGATCCATTAGACCACCCACTCAACTTGCCTCATTTGGGGGACAGCATGGGGGCAGTTACAGGAGTCTAACTCTGTCACAACTCTGTATGTTGCTAGCCTGACATTGTATGCCTTGACTTCATGTTGCAGAGAAAGGTTTTGCCATTTAATATTAAAACACTGCTTATTGCTCTTACTGTGTAAAAAATAAGAGAACACGATTATTATACAAAGATAAAATCAGTTCAACAGAAACTTGTAGAGTTTTAGGTAGATGGGTGAGCCACAGAGTGCAACGTTAGTAATGCTGTTCTGTAGTTTAGTACAGTGACTCATCAATTCAAGCAGCACAAAAATGTGCTATCTGCACTGACTTCAGATACAAGTTTTCAGATCAGAGCAGGCTTGCAGCTTATATCACAGTCTTGATTATTAGTCTCAGGCAAAATGCAAACATTAAATTATGCTGCCATTTTTGTTCATAGCAGAAGACATCCTTTCCCTGCAGATATTAAGCCAAGTTCTGAAGTGACTTCAAGTTTCAAGTCCCTGCAATGTGCAAGACAACAGTTCTCACTCCATGTCTGGGGCAAGTCTCATAAGCAGCAAGTAGCTAAGATTTAAAGCTAATACGTGTAATGAAGATTTTGATTCTTCACCAAGCCAGAAACATAGCAACCAGTAATTAGAGTTCACCACTGTCTTTTACCAAGCCCCATCAGGAGATGTGTCACAAAGACACTTTCAAAATCCAATTTTTCTTATGAGGAGCTAGCTAATTTAGAAATGCAAACTGCCTTCTGATCCATATTTGAAACAATGGTGAAGTAAGAAGCAACCTGAGGAGCACTACCCATGCCACAAACTTCCAGGTCACATGAGAAGAGAGTTCATTGCTGTCCAGTTTCAGCATGTGCCAATGGTAATTTTTCTGGAAATCTACGATGACAGTCAAATCTCTTCTCAAATTCCATAATTTGCCCAGAGGAATAAATATTGGAAAGCAGATGATCCATTATAAGATATAAGCAGACTGCTCTAAGAGTATGGAGAAACAACTAGGAAAAGCCCGCAGCAAACAAGAATATCGGGTATGGAAAAGTTACCCTGAGGTGCAAGGAATTGCTTGTACAATAGTCCTGGTCAATTCCACTCCAATCTTAGGCAGCTACCACCTTCACAAGCCAATAGAAAAGCTGGCTTGTGAGATATTGCCTATCTTCAGAGATCAGCTCCTGAGGGATGCATGTGCCAGATGCTCATTGCCACTTGTAGATTTTCACCATCTTCTCTGTCAAGGTAGCAAGAAAGCTGTTGCGATTCACCTCATAAGGGCAGACATCTAACACAGGTAGGTCAGCTGGGAGCTTCTGCAACAAGGAACCACTCCCTGCATCCCAGAGCTGTGGGGTAAAGAGAAAGAGGTCACAGCTCACTTGGCATCTTGCTGGGTGAAATATGGTTCCATGGCTTTGGCAGCTAGAGGACTGCAGAGTCGGGCATTTAGCAAGGAGGCACAGTTTTAAAAGCACTGACTTAATCTGACAGAGCAGCACGCCCTTCTATTTCCATCCCTCCAAGAGCCTACCAACCCAAGAGGGTTTTTGGATTCAGAACAAGCAAGCAACTAGACTAATTCTGAAAAAATGCCTGTGCAATACAACTGATGTTCAAGGAGGAGGAATGACAGGAATCCCATTCCTACCTCCTTGTCATGCTGTGGAAGCAGCACTGCGTTAGCCTTAAAGAAACACTTGAGGGACACAGATGCCATACTATGGCAAGTATGGACAGAAAGTAGAGTAGAATCTACTACAACACTAGTAGAGTCAGGCAATTTGCTTAGTTTAACAGTGATAAAAATATTATTTTAGCTCCTCCATTGGCAGGAAATAGACATGGAAATAGATTCATTTTATGAGCTTCAGTTCAGATACAAGAAACAAACCTCTCAGCTGAGATTGTGTTCAAAGGAACCATGTTACCTAATTCTGTGCCTGACTGAGCCACCGAGATGCACCTGGATCTAGTTGATGGCACTGGGGTTCTAGTCAAGATCAGTACTTGCCCTCTTCCATTCCACCAGTGCCATTTTCAGAAGAATGAGGGCTGAAGCTCTTTTTCCATGGACACTTCAGCACTAAGGCCTTATGGAATGCAGTGCTAAAGACAGGAAAAATGACTAAGCTACTCTCTCCATACATGCACAAATCCCACTTCTAGCATTTTAATGTTACAAAATAGGAGCAGCTTTGATCCCCTTACTCCTATACCAAGAAGATGAAAAAAACAGTACCATGGCCGAATTTGATGCTTCATCCCCAGCACACACGAGAATGCTGCCGTCATCTTCTGGACTCTGGAAGATGGCATTTTTAGTCAGAAGTTTGCATGTTGGACCTGCAGTGAGAGTCTGAACTGGACGACAGGAACAGGTGACATCATCCGCCCCATCGGTCAGTTGAGTAGAGGTCAGCTCCATCACCACACACCTCAAGCAGTTGTGGGTTCTATCTGGGGGATGAAGGAAAGACAGCTGATACACAGGTCTCAGCGTAAGAAGAGCTATCAGCACATAACACTGTAATCAGGGTTACACCATCCCAGGGTTTCCAAAATACCGATTGCTTTTTTAATTACGGGCCATTGCAAAAGCGTCAATAAAATGTTCATTGGCATAAGCAGACATTTAAAAAATAGAGATTATAAGAACCTTTTACAACCATACCAATGTCAAATTACACCTAAAACTTTCTCAAAGAAGATGGAATCTGTTGGAGAATAAATCTTGTCAGCCCAGTCAATCACTCAAGAAAGCTGAGGGGAAGAAAATAATTCAGTGCAAGAAAATCCTCACAACTATTCCCTCTATTAGTTTTCCCAAGGCTCAAAAACCAAGAACTAGCATCCTTTAAGCTGTGAAATTCAGTAAGATCACATGACTTTGAACAGTTATGTGGACTGTTGTTTTTTAAGGCTCCAACAATTTACTTTTAGAGTTCTCTTCATCATGCAGTTCAATTAATGATTTAGTAAAAAAAACAGACTAGTGTTCACTACTGGGGTGTTATTTGAGAAAGATAATGGCGAATTCCTTCTCCCCTCTCTAGCCTACTTATTGGCAAGTAACTTTGAAATCCTCCATGAAGCTAAATAGAGACTTTCAGTTAATGGTTTCCTTTTAAAACAAATAAATTGCTGAAAAGAAAAGCACAGGTTGAATAGGCCCCACTTCCAAGAGCAAATTGTGAGACTAGGAGGTTCATATCGGCACTAGAATACCAACACTTCCCTTTTAGCCACCAGAATAATATACTTTAACAACTCAGCTTCTTTCATTTCGCCCAAGACATGCCAATAAAAGGTACACATCATTCCGTAATGCTTGCTTCCCAGTAAAGAAACTTTGTGGATTCATTATTTTCCAATTATAAAAAGTTAAAATTCAGAACTCTGTTATCGAATCTTAAAGACAGTTTTCAGGTGAGAGAAGGATGCGGATTAACTTTTTTTTCAGTGTTTATCTCTTTAGAATTATAAATGATCTTTAAATCGGGGAAGACACAGGACTCTATTATCCTTAAGCTCATCTATTATTTTATTTTATTTTAATTATTTAATTTATCTCCAACTTTTCTCCCATATGAGATCTAGAGTCCACAGAGTCTCCTTGAACAACTGATTGGTGAAATTATTAGCCAGAAAATTATCCCCAGAAGAGATTTCGTCCAGCAGATCATAATCTGCTTGCCTCTTTTTAGATAGATTAAAATTTAAGAGAAACAATATATCTCTGGTAGTATCTACGGAATAAAACTTAAAATTCAGTTTGTACTGGAGACTTTAGGGCCTCTACAAAGCTGTCACGGATCCCTCTGGTATTAACTGCCTCTTTGTTGGACAAGTAATAATGTCAAATTCAATAAAACATATAAAACAGGGTATTTAGTTGTAAATCTTGACATTATTTGTTTTACTTCATTTATTTCGTTAAAGATTTCTTCAACAAAGGCAAAAGCCAGGAGACAACGATCCTCTAGTAACGTTACAGGATCTCTGTTACTCACTCCACTGCTGGAGGACTCAACTCCTTCCCCTGGACCAATCCCACAACGGTCTAGAAGCAGAACGTCAACTTACTGGGCCGGAATGTTGCAAGACAATGTCGTGTGCTGGCCTCTGTCTGGAGGTCAATGCAGCCTCCAGGTTCCAAGAGGAGGTGGTGAGGCCGGTAGGAATTGCCGGCCTTTTGTTCCCAAAAGCAGGCCCCTTCCAGCGTCCCAGACACCAGCCCACCATAGGGCAGTGAGGCAGAGGCCATTCGCGGAAGGTAAGACAAGGACACCACGGGGCACCTGGGCAGGAAAGAGGGAGCAACAAGAACCAGCACTATCAGACCATTGTAACACTCACCCAAGGATGCGTGGCTGAGTGAATGAAGATGTATTTCAATGGAAAGCTTAATACTCATTTCAACAGACTATCGCTTAAAACAGGGTGGGCAGCTAGCAGAGGTTGGGGGCTGCACTCTCCCTCACAGGGGACCTCACAGAGTGCACCCTCCGCCAAGCCTACTCAATCCACCATTTTTTTTAAACAAAAGATCAGACTCCCCAGTTTAAAATTGCCCCCAAATGCCTTCCAACACCCCCAGAGGGTATGGGAGGCATATTCACCACAGCTTTAGTGGGAGGTATGCCATCTTAGGCTGAGGAGAGAGATTCTTAAAGAAAAGGAAGGGCATTGAAACTTTGACTGTCATTTAACTACTGAACATCCTGTGTTCTCAATCTGACACAATTTAATCTTACAAGGCTGCAGCTTTACCTGGATTTCTGTGGCGTGAGCTCCTGGACGTGGGAGCTTGTATCCCGCAAATCATACACCAAGACAGAACCATTGACCAATCCAGCATAGATGTAGTTGGTGTCATCAAGGCACCAGCAGCAGCTCCAGATGGGGCGGCCAGCGTTATATGTCTGCACAACTGTGTTGGTTGTCAAGCTAAAGGGAGGGCAAAGTCACATCACCACCCACATCTGGGAACTTGGCATTCTTTCCCTCAACCCATGCCACCGGTACGCTCAGTTGTAAAGTACGAGCAGAGCTCAGATTGAGCAGTTCTGAAGAAGGCAAGCATCCTTTCCAAACAAGATTTTATGCCAATTCCTGGGCAACTGGGGATGGGGCAGGATGAAGAGGAGGCAACTCCTATGTCATCCCCTGCACTCACCTTGTAAGTTTGAGGGTATGGTCCAATGCAGCAGATAGGAGCAAGCCATCTGCACGGTTGCTGAAGGCCAGGCCCCGGATCTGCTTGCTGTGAATGGGGACATACTGGCTGCTCTTCAAGTTGACAGCACTCATCATCTTGATCCCGCAGCCTGAGATACAAAGCAAAGGATGAGACAGAGGCATTCCCTGACACTGCTGAAGTCCAACTATTTCGTATTTATCCTCTACCTTGGCCAAGCCAGCAAAATAAACTGTTCTCATCTCCAGAATTCAAGGACTGGCCATAGTTTGCAACTCACCAGGAATGAGGGTGCTTTGCGGAGAAGGCTGTGATACCACAAGGCAGCTTAGCGGGTCACAGTACGCCATAACCCGGCAGCTGCCCACTTGAGATACCAGAAAAGCTCTCTCAAAATGGTACTTGTGCTGGCCCTGGCTGGAGGAAAGGCAACCCGGGAAACAAGAGCGAGAGTTGCTGGGCTGCTGAGAGGAACTCGTGTTGTGCCGGGCCATCAGAGCCTTTAGTTCCTGCAAAGCGGAAAGCTTGATGTGAAGGGAAGACAGCAAATGTCCTGTTTACTCAGAATAAAGATCTATTGCTTCCAGGAGGGCTTATGCTCAAGTAAATGCACAACAGATTACAGCCTAGTTCTATAATCTGATCCGCAGCCAACTTCTCTTCCAATATCAAAAAATTCAGGGAGAAACACGTTAAGTGGTTCAAAGCAGTATCTAGAGTCTGCAGGTTAGAGTGAACTGATTTGTCCAACTCATCCAGGAAACTCATGGCGAAAGAATCTGAATCCAGTCCAAATCCATGTAGTCTAGTATTAGAGGGTTTTTGTTGTTCCAAACAGAAACATCTTTAACTTGCAAGGTGGAATGAAGCTGCATACTTTTGTAGCAAGGTGATGGACATCAACTAGAAAGTCTTGCATGATGTACTGCAGCTAAACCTACCTGAACCTGCTGGCGAAGCTTACTGCACTCATCTGTCAAGACCTGCAGCTGGAGGCGACTCTGTGCTGATTCCAACTCTGCTTTCCTCCTAAGCATTTGCTCCTTTTCTAAAGAACTGCACAAAAAAGATAACAAAAAGAAAATCGAGCACATTTGTTAGCCAGGACGGGCCTTGCACAATCAGTCCTCAAGGGCCTGTCTAAACATAAGGGTCTTCATCTGTCTATGGAAAGAGAACAGGCAGAGTGCCAGTCTAACCTGTCTGGAAAGGGAGTTCCAGAGCCTTGTGGTAGCCACCGAGAGGGTGGTGGGACAGAGAGAAGGGCCTACCTAACAGATTTCAAAACACAGTCAGGTTCATAATGGAGAATATGGTCCTTCAAATAACTTGGACCTGAGACTAGACAAGACCAGAAGCCAGTGGAGCTGGCACAAGAAGGGAGTTCTGTGCTCCCTCTATCCTGCCCCAGTTAGCAATCTGGCTGCAGTTCTTTGGACCAGCTGAAGTTTCCAAACACTCTTCCAAGACAGCCCCACAGACAGCACATGACAGTAATCCAACTGGGAGGTTACTAAGGCATGTGTCACCAGTTAAGAGATTTTATTTCCCTAAAAAGACAGGATGAGCTTGGAGTACGTACCTTTTCATGTGCTCCTGTTCACTGGTGTCTAGTGCTTTCAGAGTACGAGCATAAAGCACAACAATGTCCGAACGCTTGGCTTTCTTATTGCACTAGGTAGGGGAAAAAAGAGACTGTGAGCCAGTTTCTGAGGCCAACTACTACTCACTGCTGTTTTAAACTTCCAAGAGTGTCACACGATCCAGGCTGTACTTGTTGGTGCAGCTTTCCAAACAGATAGTTTTACAGAAGGAAGAGAGAAAAACATACGCTCTTGGCTTGCGTACTGTTGCCCTCATTCTGAATAGCTTTTTCTGCACTAGCAATGGAATTTCCCCCAAGTAGCTCAGTACCATCTCCAGGTGTCTCCATCAAACAATTCCTTCTGCCGACCACTAGAGGAATGTTGGCTTGATTGATCCTGGGCGAAACCCACGGGCTGGGCACCTCAGCAAAGGCAACACAACCAGCCCTCCACGTTCAGTTGGGTGAAAGGTGCAAGGCCCCCACAAAAGTGTGGGAGGCGGGCAGGGGTTGGAGAAACTCACAAATAATCAAATCCACAAATGTGGAGGGCCAACTGTACTTCACAATACCAAGGCAGATGACATCTGCTGTTGACTCCCTGTCCTCCCACCCGGCAAAAAACCATTGTCATCTCAGTAGGCTTCTAGCCCTGTTCCACCACCAATGAGGATGTATTCCAAGGGGATGAATTTGATCAATGGGCAGAGCTGATTGATGGAACCATTGACCAAATCAAAACCCAAGGAACTTGAAGGACCTGAATCCATTCTGCACCAGCTAAGGTTCTAACTGAAGGAATTCAACCAGCTTTGGATGCCCAGTTTTGGTTCTAACTGAAGGAATGCAATCAGTTTTGGACGCCCAACTGGAAATGCAGTGTCCAAAAAATGGCCAAAGTACTTAACAGTTCAACAGAACAAGATGCACAGAAGGAAAGCCCAGCCACAGCGCTGGTTACAGGAAGATGGCTAAGGAGTGGGGAGAGGGTAAAAAAGAGATAAAATGGGAAAGATATATTGACAGAGGGAACAACTGCTCAGAAATTCTGAGACAGTGAAAGAACAAATGAGTGACAGAAAGGAAAGCTTAGGCAAGACATTATTAACAACAACAACAACAACAACAAATCCTCCCAAGCTTAGGAAAGGGTTTCAAAAGTGGAACAGCATGATAGACTTCCCCTCTTGAAGGTCTAGCCTTCACTACAGATTAAATATATCCTGTCAGGAGCATATATGGTAAGTTCAAAAGTCCTCAGCCTTTCATGCAGGTGAAACACTCCACTACAAGACGGATCTCTGAAACATGGCTGGAATTGCAGATCCCTCCACCCACCCCTAAACTGAATCCCTTTCCACTGCAGGGCCAGTTTTTCAGGGAGGCAGTTCTTGACGTGGCACAGACTTATTACCTGTGGACACTTCCCTGCCTGTCCCTTCAGCCATCTCTCAATGCAGCTGTACCCAAAGAGATGCCCACAGCGCAGGGCAGAGAGGCGGTGTTCCCCCGCATTTGTCCACTCTTCAAAACAGATGGCGCAGGTATCACCACTCTCTTCCTCCTCCAAGGAAAGATGAGGAGCAGCCAGGTTGTTTCTTTTCAACGGAGTTGCCTGAAAAAAGAGAAGGATGGTGAAGAGAAGTTAGACAAAGTAAAGTCTACTGAAATTCACTGAAACTTATACTAAAGTCTCTCAAGTCTTCCCACCTTCTTCTGCTGGGCAGAGGTACCTCCAGGGTCAGGATGCTCTGTTGGCTCACCAGAGTCATCTCCAGAAGACCCCATCTGGGCTGAGTGGGAGACTATGGAGGAGAAAATAAAGAACTCATTTATATGGGGCAGGATGTACAATAAGGGACACATAAACATAGAATTATAGGCTCAAAAAGAATTTGTTACAGTGCTAAAGGGAAGGCACAATGTAGGAGTGGTACAGTGCCACAACAAAAAAAGCTCAAAATGGCTGAAAACAAAACTATCACTTTTAAGGAAAAGGCGAAAGGGAAACCAGTTTTCTAAAAAAAAAAAGAAGAAAAAGAAAAAGACAAATTTGCAGACTGTTTTAACAGATGGCCTAAAAACATCCAATGGAAGGAACTCAACTGCCAGGATAGAAAGGAACTAAACTCAACATATCAAATGTGATATGTATTAATTAAAGGCCATGATTAACATGACGCCCATAAAAATTATACTCTCATCTGTGTATGGACTGCAGTGTTTGCCATTTCCTAGGTTGTAAGCTCAGTTAAACAATGCAGAACCAGCACAAACCTCTCAAGACAGCTGGTCCCAGTGCTTCCTCGAGGGCTCCTGCTGGCTCTTCCTCATCCTCTTCCACTTCACTAGAGGAGCTGCTGCTGCTGCTACTGCTGTCGCTCTCAGAGTCGCTCAGAACCACAGTCTCGTCCGAACTGTTCCCGCTGCGACCAGCCAGGACATTTGATGACATGGTTGCTTGGGTTCTGCTAATTTGGAAATAACTGTCCAGTGGTGCAGTGGCCCTGAACACACAAAGCATAGGTTATTAGCTTAACACAAAACAGGCAGCAGCACATTATCAGATACTCATACACCACACACTTCCAAACCACGCCATCCAACACTTAACAGGGGAAGCCTATATTCACACTCTAAACTGCTATCTCCTCAAATGTCGTCTTCAAGTATCATTTATACCACCATTGATACAAACTACACAAACGAAGGACGATTAACTTGCTTAATAAACACCTAAACAATTTTTGCACTCACTGTCATCTCAAGCAACATCATCGACCAACATCCACAATGCTCTGTCAGATACCTTAACAAATTGCAAATGAGTTTGTTGCTCAATGAATTCCCAAATATTTTGCATCCATCCACCACATGGTGAAATCCACTAGTATATTCCACAGTATCATCATCATCATCATCATCATCATCACTGACCAGCACTCTGTGTCATGGACTTAGCTAAGTGTACACTGTTCCATATTGCTTAGTCAATACTGTGATACTATTTACCACAACTGTAACCACACCCACATCCACACTATTTTACCAGGCACCGGCTGTATCAGTGCATGTTTGAATTATGAAAAATGGATGGATGTGCACACGCGTGCGTGCGTGCGTGTGTGTGTATGTATCTGAGGCCAGGATATTACTTGGTTAAGCAGTGATCCCTTCACATTTGCTAGGGTTAGGGGCACAGGACCCCTGTGGAAGTGAAAAAAAAAATGAATAACTCTAGGCCCTCCCAAACCATATTTAACACACAAAAAAGTATGATCACCGTAGTCAATCCACTGTGGATTCCGTTGAGGCACCAGGGATCCTTCAC
Organism: Cyclura pinguis; assembly: GCA_030412105.1. Classification (NCBI taxonomy): domain Eukaryota; kingdom Metazoa; phylum Chordata; class Lepidosauria; order Squamata; family Iguanidae; genus Cyclura; species Cyclura pinguis. Next base: position 2,216,658 of record CM059607.1, read on the forward strand.
AAGGCAGAAGTGGGGGGCTGGTGGGGCTTCCTGCCACCTCCACTGCTGCCCCACATCATTTTTAAGAGGGACCTACAAGCCTCCTTCGCAGTTCCTCAGTCTCGCAAGGCTCGCAGTCTCTATTAAAAATGGCACAGGGACGCAGCAGAGGTGACAGCAAATAATCCGTGAATAATCAAATCTGCAAAAGTGGAGGGCTGACTGTATACTGAACTAAGTAGTTGATACAGAATACTGGTCAATATTATTATCATTTTCTTATTCTCCCCCTCATACAGATATACATACACAGACATTAGTAAAAGTATATAGAAGTTATTTTAAAACGTAATGAAGCTATCTCCAGAATGAAAAACATTGAAGGATCCATTAGAAGGTGGAAGATAAAAATGAACAAAATGACTCAGTTTTAAAAGCCCACTGTGCGTGCTTTCAGGCTGCCTTTGGAGTTATGGAAACTCCATGAATTTCACAGGGTTGTTTTAAGACAAGGAACCCTCAGAGGTGGTTTTGACAGTTCCTTCTTCTGAAATTTAACCCACAGCACCGGGTATGCACTGGCAGTCTCCCATCCAATTCCCAACCCGGGCTGGCCCTGCAATATTCCACCTTTTCCCCAAATCTAGTACTCAGTGGCCATTTCCACTCCATGCTGATATCGTGCTCTCATTCTGCTTTCAACCTCTTATGGAATAATGGGATTTGCAGTTTCAGGAGGGGCACTTAGAATTCTCAGCCAGGGAGCTCTTGGGCCTCAGTAAACTCAAAATCCCTGAGTTCCACAGAATGTTGGAAGTAGAATAATAGCGCTATAACGGTGCAGTGCGGAAGCGGCCTCAGTGGGACCGGTCAATCTTTATGGTTCACATGTTCTGATTCATTAGCGGTTTCAGGACAAATACTTTCAAAATAACAACAACAACAACATAATGGTAAACTATGACTAAAGAATAAGATCACTATTAACAGCAAATTATTAACACAGAAGGAATCTTACAATCCTGGAGTTGGAAGAGACCCGGGGCCACCCGGTCCCACCCCGTTCTGCCAGGCAGGAACCCACATCAAAGCACGCCCGACAGGAACGCCATTACTATTTTGTTGTTGTTGTTGTTGTTGCTATCATTGTTTGCATCACCGTGAGCCTCACAGGAGCAGCAATAATAACCAAGAAGCAATTCTCGGCGGAAGGGGAAGAGGCGGCGGCTGTTCCTTCTGCCCTCTGACGGATCACATCCAGCGGTCGCTCGGACGGCGGCCCCCTCCCTATCGACCGCCAGGACCCGGGCGTTTATCCCGGAGTAAGAGCTCCGAGGTCTGGCCTCCCTCCGGCCATTTCCGCACTTACCTGTTATAGCGCTACCACTCCACTTCCAACATCCTACGGAATCCTGGGGTTTGCAGTTCAGGGAGCGCCTTTGAGGCCTGTGACCCTGTGAGGCCCCTCCCTCAACCGCAAGCCCCAGGATTCCACAGGATGTTGGAAGTGGAACGATAGCGCCACAACAGTCTGGTGCGGAAGTGGCGTCTCTCCCGCCCCTTCTCCCTTTCGGGCGCACCTGGCTCGGGCGGCCCGTTGAGCGGAGGCGCCGCGCGCGCCCTGCTGGGCCCGAGGCGGGTTCCTCCGGGCCCGAGGCGGCCTCCGCGGCTCCTGCTCCCCGACGAAGGCGCCCCAGGAGGGGCGGGAGGCGGCGGGCCCGGGCCCGGGCCCCGGCGCGGACCCCGAGGCGCCCTCGTCGGCCGGGGCCGGGAGGTCTCCGCTGGGGCCGGCGCTGGGCGGCGGGGGCCCCTCCTCGGCTGCGGGCTGGAGATCGACGTCCATCGCCTCCTGGGCCATTTCGCCCCGCGGGAAGGAAGGCGGCGGCGGCGGCCTCTCAAGCTCCCCGCCGCCGCTCTCGCCCCACCTCCCGCCCCCATTGGTCGCTCCTCGGCAGGGAGAGGCGCGAGCCGAAGGAAGCCTCGGCTCCTATTGGGCGCGGTGGTGGCTGCGCCTTTCCATTGGCCCGCCCCTCTGTCAGTTTTCTCATCGGGAATAAACGAGGAAAGCGCCAAAGCGTTGAAAAACAGCGAGAAAGTCAGAAGGGATTAGTTGAAGAGGCGCGTGCGCAACAAGAAATTGCACAGAGCACACAGACCAAAGTAGTAGACTGATCATCGGAATGGACACTTTGAGGACATTCACCGTTTCTCTTCTTGTTTTAATTCCTCGAATTGTGTGCCTTCGTTGCTTCGCTAGTTGTATCTACCTTGTACAGTAACTTCATTAAATCTCCGCAATTAGTGTCTTTTATTGCATTTATAGAGACGGAGAACTCACTTTTCCTGCAACTGGAGTGCTTGCTTGAGAGAGGATTGGGACATTTTCCCAACACAAATACACATACGCCAGACAGGCACACACGCAACAAGCAAAAGGGGGCGAGGTCTCATCTAGAAAGACCTTTGGCTGCTGCTACCAGAGTCAAATTGGTTTGAGAAGCTGCTGTATGCATTCCAGTGCAAGCAATGGGTTCTTGTGTGCTTTCGGGTTGTTTGTGACTTAGGGCGACCCTATCGCGAGGTTTTCTGCGGCTGAGAGTGTGTGACGCGCGCCGGGCGACTCAGTGCCTTTCCCTGGCGGAGCAGGCAATCAAACTCTGGTTTCCAGGGTTGCAGTGCAATGCTCAGACCACTACACACGCTGCCTCTAAGCAATGCGTACCCTCCTCAAAATGCAAATAATACTCCGGAGAATCACTTTCTGTTAGGATCAAGGCGGGGGGGAAGAATTAAATATTCCTCGCCTACTTCCACCAAGTGCTCTGTGATTGCTATTTATTTTTTCAAACAATGCAAAAAAAAAAAAATCACAGTAAAAATGCAAAAAAGTGGAAACATAATGATTTAACTTTGACGCAGTTAAAGCATTATGTTTGCACTTCAAATACCCTGGTTCTGTCCTATGGAATCCTGGAACTGGTAAATTAGGGACCAATATTTAGAGTTTTGAGCAAGAAAACCCTAAGGGCTCCCCGAATTACAAATATGAAGATTCTACATGATGTTGGCAGGGCAGGTTTTGTTGGCAAAGTGGTCTGTAGCACAGCAATGGTGTAGTGCAAAAGGGCCTTGGGTCAGTGTTAGTCCTCCGTCTGTGGCCATTTCTGCACCAGACTGTTATAGCGCTATGAGTCCACTTTCAACGTCCTATGGAATCCTGGGGTTTGCAGTTGAGGGAGGGGCCTTTGAGGACGGCCTTTGAGGCCCCTCCCTAAACTGCAAACCCCAGGATTCCAGAGGAGGTTGAAAGTGGAATCATAGCACTGTAACAGTCTGGTGCGGAAATGGCGTGCGTCAACAGTCAACTGAACTGCACTCCAAAAGCATTTCAATCATTTATTGGAAATACAAGTCATGACATTCTGCACAGGCAAATGAAGTTGGCGAGTGGTCCAGAGAACCTTCTCACCCCAAGCACAGGGCGTGCCCCGGGGGAGAACATGACCAAATCGATACAGCTCCCTTTGGAGATAATGACTAACATAACACTAAGGCAAGATTTAGCGTAGCCTAATTGTGACTGGACCTAATTCCGAGCGGCCTGAACATCTGACTCTCCGCCAGGCAATTCACCGTTGTTGTTGTTTGGGCGACAAGCATCAGGTTGATGACACGGTTTAAAATCAGTTATGAATCCCAGCTTGCTTTAACCATGTTAAATGATCCTGGCTTACCCAAATCTTTCACCAGCTCTTAGAGCAGGGTTACAGCCTAAAGTACTGTGCTCCGAGTAAGATCCCGAGGGCCCGCCCACTGTGGCATCCTCATGGATCCCCTCAGGACCAGGGACAGCTCTGACTGAGCAACCCGAATGCATGGTTTAGGAACGTCAGCCAAAGACTTTAAAGCACAGGTTTAGTCCAGGCGGGATACCCTGATCGTTATACCCGGACAAAACCATCCACTCTCCAAAGGAAGAAAGGTCCTTTCCTTCTGTACTAGTGAAGTACTGTATTTGCTGGCATATGAGACTCACCTTTTTCCCCCAAAAAAACTGATTGAAAATGGGGTGCATCTTATACACCAGTGTGTCTTATACACCAGCAAATAGCATTGGGGTGTGTCTTATACACAGTTGCATCTTACACACTGGCAAACACCATATTTTCCCAGCACTATTGCTGGGTAAGTCCTTAAAATGCTTCACTAGTATCACCTCGGTCAGGGGTGGCTGGAACCTCTGAACTATGGACCAGATACGGCCTGAGGGAGGCCCCTTGCTGGCCTGCCAGCTCTCCTGCTTCCTCTTACCTCTAATCACAGGTTGGAGATACTGGATTCTCATTCCTCCCTCCTCTTCTGCCTAGAGGGTCTAGAAGGAAAACCCACACTGATGCCAAGGAAGGTTTTTTAAAAGCACAAGGTGCATTGTATAAGCCCTCACTGCTGGGAAGAGAAGGGCTAACCTTCCCTAACGGTGGAACCCCCTGCCTTTAAAAAAAAACATTTCTCCACACACACAATGTAATAAAGCTTTTAAAAATCTCCATGAAGAGAGAGAGTTTAAAAGTTTCATTGCATTGGAAGAAAGGTAGTGTATATGACAGTCTGCATACCCTCAGATCTGTCCTGATTTAGCAGGAACAGTCCCCCTTTTCATCTGCTTTTCAACTATACCAGTTTCTCTCTCCTCCTCTCACTTTCTCTGCTTCTCCTTGTCATGCTTCAATTGCATCTACATTCAAAGTGCAAAAGTAGTTTGCCCTCCATTTACTTGGCAAGGGGGAGATGAGACGGGAGCACAGAATCTTGCCCTTCCCAGCAGGCTCAGGCAAAAGCAAACCGCCACAGCCTCTCCCAGATGGTGTGTTTTTCCTTATTAACGGCTTTTGCCATCTTGACCACACACCAGTGTTGCTTGGCCACATGTGTTCCAGTTTTCATCCATGAAATGAAGAGGGTCCCTGCCAAATAGGGACAATTGGAGGGTGCGGAACCCACGCCAGTCTCACACTGCTGGCAGGGCATTTGAAATACCCCCTGAGTACTGAAATTGCTCAGGCCAACTATGGCGGTTTTGCTTGGTTCCAAGAAGGACTCTGGCTTGTCTTAGAAAGACTTTCACCTTAGAAAAATTGAAATCTTGCCTTAGTGTTCTGTGCAAATGTAATGTTCCTGTGTGCAAGGCTACCACCCAGCCTCGCAGCTTTTGCTAAGAACAAAGAGACGTGCTGTATTTCTTCTCATATGGTCAAAATGCCACGTCTTGGTTCTGTTCTTGGTTGACAAGGAGCCGGTTGACAATCACTGCAGAAGAGAGAAGAAAGAGGCCAAATTGGTTTTCAGAAAGCACCTCCCCAGCTCAAAGTACTCTTTCTTTTGCAAGATGGGTGCTACCCAGTGTTGGATTCCCTTTTAGAGGAAGGAGAGAATACAATAGGTGGGGTGACTTTAGGCACTGGGGTCACAACCGGGGATCCAAGGGCCTCGGGTACCTTCGGCAGACGGACGCTTGGAAGGCTCATAGGCCCGACACTGGTTGATGACCTCCTGCAGGCAGGATGGACAGTCTTCCCCCAGAGGCTCCCGGTACTTTTCGTTATAAACCTTCTCATAGATCTCCTGTGACGTGCAACCTAAGGTAGTAAACATAGAGACAAGGCATGGGCCTGATTCACAGGCACGTACAGGAACACTTCTCCATGATCAAATACATTCTGTTCTTCTAGGGCTTGTTTTGTTTGTTTCTACCTTGCTTTTCAGCCAAATGGCATACAGATTGATCGATCAGAAGCAGGACACGGTCTCCACCATCAGGCTTACAGCCAAAAGGATATAAGTCAGGAGGAAAAGGGCGTTAGGAATGGCAGAATATGATAAGCAAAATCGGGTAGCCATTCTTAAAGTTTCTGATAAGGAGCTGGGTTGGTGCAGGACAGAGCTAGACTCTCCAAGGAGGCCATGGAGAGGTTCTGTGCCCCTTCTCTCCCTCTCTTGCAAATGGCTGCAACCTTTTTCCCTTGAAAAATGGTACATGCAAATGCCAACAATACTCTCCAGGGCACCTCCTCCAGGTGGAGAGGTGAACGGGTGCTTAAGGAGCTCCTTGTCTGCTGTTTCTCTGCTGAATCTCTCTCCACCCAGAGAGAGCAGGTTTTAAGGGTGTGTTGACCCTTGCAAACAATGGCTGGAGACTCCTTTGGAGGAAAAGCACTGGCAGAGAGAGTTTCAAGGGACAAGCAATTGTAACATAAGCAAAAAGAATAGGCCCCATCCTGACTCATCTAGCGCCTCACCTGCAAATGGGATCTTGCCAGTTGCGATCTCCCACAGCACAATGCCAAAGCTGAAAGGAAGCAAAGAGAGCCCTGTGGGGTGAATACTGATGGGTAGATGGGGACCTTCTTACCACCAGCCATGCCCAGAGACTCACAGCTCTTCCAGTTGAGACACATTTGCCAGGAAGTTGCAATACTTTGTTTCTGCAGTTTCAAGGGAATTTTTTTGAAAAAAAATAAAATCCAAATGACTTTTCCATTGTCCTGGACAATTTTCTGGCAATTCCTGGCACCAGCTGCAATACTTTATCCCCACGCTTGAGTGGATTTCCTTTTAATTTTGATATATATTGGAACAATAAGTTCCCATTTTTTCTCCATTTTTTTTGAGTTATTGTGCTACAGTGCATCAATGAAATGGCACTTTTGCACTACAGCGCTATCACCCTGAGGGGCTTTTCACACTACACAGTTATAATACTATGCACTAATTGCCCCCTGGCTGTCTTCTATGCAATCCTGGGATTTGTAGCTTGTGGAGACACTAGAGCTTTCCACACCCAACCAACTCTTGTGGTAAAGAAGTTCTTCTTAATGTTTAGGTGGAAACTCTTTTCTTGTACTGTGAATCCATCGGTTCGTATTCTAGTTTCCGGAGCAACAGAAAACAAGCCCCCGCCATCCTTTCCGTGACTTCAGATATTCAAAGAGGGCTATCGGGGTCACCTCTCAGAAGAAGAAGAGGAAGAGGAAGAGCAGAAGCTGCAGTAACAACAGCAAGATGGTGAGCCACTAAAGTGAGAAGACAACCATCTGTGGGATGGGTACCTGTATATTTCGCTGGCCTTGTCGTATATATGGTTCACCGATGCCAGAGCCTCGGGGCAGATGTAGGCTGAAGAGGAAACCTCTTCAGGAGTTTTCTCCTCGCATGTCCCACTGATGGATGACTCCGTCTGCGCCAGTTTGAATCTAGACAGCTGAGGGGCGCAGAGAGAATGGCACAGAATCAAGTAGCGTAGGGATGCAACAGCTCTGCTGGATTAGACTGAAGGCCTTGGATCTGTTCTAGCATGCTGTTCACACAGTGAACATTGAGAGAGAGAGAGATCTCACCTTCATACAATAACCTTTTCCGACCAGGAAGCTGTTGCTGTTGATGCAGCGGTGCAGCTGTCCCCCGTCGCCTGTCTGATGCAGCCTGCAGCCGGTGAGAACCAAGAGCACCAAGACTATGGAAACCCATCCACTGCTTTTTTGATGCACAAAAAGCTCTCCTTGCTCAGACGGGGCTTAGGAGAGACTTGGGGCCCCTTCGTGCTACATAATTATAGTGCTTTGATTCCACTTGCCCCTCCACAAAGGGCAATGTTGAAGGGGCAAAGTTATCTTTTGGTGACCCTCCAAAAATAAGAAACGGTTGCCTAAACTGCATCTCAGGAGCTCCCACATCGGCCTCCCCGCTTGGTCTCTCTCATGTACCTGTACAGAGCAGCAGCAGCATCCGAAGCCATTTCTCTGCGAATCTCCCAGGAGAGACCAGGCTCCCTCTTCAGGACTTCCCTCAGGAAGCCCTTTTCACAATATTCCGTGACAATGGAGTATTCAGGGATCAAACCTAGTGCAAAGAAATGAGTCAATAAAAGAACATGGCATTTTTGCTTTAGTTAACTTTTGTTGTGCTCCTTCAAGTCATTTCTGACTTACGGTGACCATAAGGCAACCCTATCATAGGGGCTTCTTGCCAAGGTGAGAGATGGGGTTTCTGTAGCCAAGTAGAAATTTGAACCCTGGCCTCTGAAGTCCTAGTCAAACTCTCAAGCCACCATGCCATGCTGGCTCCCCTTCAGTTAAGTAGCTGGCTCACCTTCAGTTATGCAGCCAAGAAAGCCAACGTGATTCTTGGTTGCATCAATAGGAGTCTGGTGTCTAGATCAAGGGAGGTAATGGTACCACTCTATTCTGCTTTGGTGAGATCTCATCTGGAGTAATACTGTGTCCAGTTCTGGGCACCTCAGTTCAAGGAGGATATCGACACGCTGGAGCGTGTCCAGAGGAGGGCGACCAAAATGGTGGAGGGTCTGGAAGCCATGAAGCCCTATGAGGAGCGGCTGAGGGAGCTGGGTATGTTTAGTCTGCAGAAGAGAAGGTTGAGAGGGGGCATGAGAGCCGTGTTTAAATATTTGAAGGGATGCCATGTTGAGGAGGGAGCGGGCTTGTTCTCTGCTACTCCAGAGACTAGGACAAGGGGCAACGGATTCAAGCTGCAGGAAAGCAGATTCCACCTGAACCTCAGGAATAACTTCCTGACGGTCAGGGCTGTCCGGCAGTGGACTATGCTGCTGCCTCCATGGAGTGTGGTGGAGTCTCCCTCTTTGGAGGTTTTGAAGCAGAGGCTGGATGGCCGTCTGTCGGGAATGCTTTGATGTCAGTTCCCGCATGGCAAAAGGGGGTTGGACTGGATGGCCCCTGGGGTCTCTTCCAACTCTAGGATTCTCTAAGTAGCCTGTCTTTTGTGCTTTGCTGATAGACCTACAAGTCAACAGTTTTCAGCTCTTATCTTAAGAGCCAGCATTGTGTAGTGGCTGGAGTGCTGGACCAGGGCCATTTCCTCACTACACTGTTATAGCGCTATTATTCCACCTTCAGCGTCCTGTGGAATTCTGGGGTTTGACGTTTACGCAGGCCAAAGGGCTCTCTGGCTGAGATTTCTAAAGACTCCTCCTTAAACTCCAGACCCCAGGATTCCACAGGATGCTGGAAGTGGAACAATAGCGCTATAACAGGCTAGTGCGGAAATGGCCTAAGACTCTGGAGCCCAGAGTTTGAATCCCTGCTCAGCTCTGGAAGCCGCATGAGTAAGTCTCACTCTCTCAGCCTCAGAGGAAATCAACAGCAAACCTCCTCTGACAAACCCTGGCTGAGAAAACTCTAGGACAGGGTTGCCATATTGGAGCCAGCCTGTTGTAGAGTTTGAACGTTGAACTAGGTCTGAGTCCCCGCACACCCATGGGCAAGTCACACCCCGCCACAGAAGAAGATAAGGAAGGACAAACCCCCTCTGAGCAACAAATCTTGCCAAGGAAAATCTAGGAGAGGGTTACCATAAATTGGAATGGACCTGATGGCCATCACAACAACATTAGCAGCTCCAGAGCTTGCAACAGTGATGCATGTAAGATTTTGAACCAGTGCGGTATGGTTGAACTGTTTCTTTGACCATGGAAGCCTACCGGGTGGCCTTGGGCAAGTCACACTCTCTTAGCCTCAGAGGAAAGGCATGACAAACCCCCTCTGAACAAATCTTGCCAAGAAAACCCCGTGACCGGGTCACCTTCGGGTTGAAAATAACTTGAAGGTACAGAACCACCACAACAACAACGCCAGGTTTTCAGTACCAGCGAAGGTCTTGGGGAGGTCTGGAACTGCAGTCAGCCCCACCCAGAGTGCCCCCACCTTCACCATAAGACGGCCAAAAGCTCTTACCTGTGTCATCAATGCAGATGCCGTACATCCGAAGGATGTAGGGGGACTCCAGCCTCTTCAAGGTTCTGATTTCCTCCTCAAAGATTTTCCTCACCTTTCTGTGGGAGGCAGCAGGAGAGGCTGAAAGCTCCCCGAACAAATTCTAACCCCCAGCAACTTCCGTTTGTTTGTTCGGGGACCATTTTTGCCAGTGAGGGTGGTATCCAGAGAGTCCCCGGAATCAAAAATCAGCCCTTGGAAAATTAGACCCACAGCCGTAGCCCACCTCTGGCATATAGTATTACAGTATGAGTGATCTGGGTTCGAAGAATTCAAAAGTGAGCCTTGTGGTCTAATCGGAAACAAAAATCTGCAATCTCTCATTTCTCCCTTCCAGCATTTTTGGATGCCAACAACAATATGAGGATGCGAAGAGGAGGGGAAGGGGAAGGAGAACCATCGCCATTATAATCTTTATATCCGAGCAAGTGATTTTATTTTAATGCAAATGGGTAAGCTTCCAAGCTCTGTGCCTTTTTGTTCTCTGTCTTCTCTTCCATCACTTTGTGCTAATAGGGCTTAAACATCTGCCAATACCTGTTTTGGGTGCCACCTCCATTGATACCGGGGAGTGCTGGGAGAGGGTAAATCCTTCCCAGCGAAACCAGCCCTACAGTCAGGCAGACCATGGGCAGCAGATTCTGCAAATTATTTATTACCATTGCATTTCCACTGCCAGGAGGTGGGAGAGGCGCTTATGAAATTTCCTGCCTTAGGTGCCAAAATAATTGGACTATTCCCTTGCACTTTGGGAAGGGTATGAACCATTTTCTGCTTTGCCTCCGGCAGCAACAATTCAGTGGGTTGGTCCTGCTTACCAGGTTCTAGAGAACTGCTTAGAAATTAACACCTTCAGGTACTGCTGTTTTGTAGATTTTGGTGTATTTTGCTACACGGCCAACACGGCTACCCCTGAATTTGTACCCTCTTTCTTGCTTTAGTTTTGCCAAGAGTCCAAGGGCAGGTGGGGGTTTCTGTAAAGCAGCAAATCCGCTCTAGATTTCAGCCTGAACTTTAAAGGAAGAGGTCCAAAATATCAGACTCTAGCTGCCAAATAGATTCAGCACCATGGAGAGCTCCTTTAAGATCTTGGCTAAAATCCAGTCAGGTCCATTCATGCCACTATATTTCCAGTTTCTCTGTATGGCTGTGAAAGCTGGACAGTGAAGAAAGTGGACAGGGAGAGAATTAACTCATCTGAAATGTGGTGCTGGAGAAGAGCTCTACAGACACCCTGGACTGCTAAAAATACAAGTAACTGGGTCCTGAAGCAAATCAAGCCTAGACTCTTCTCCAAAATACCACAGCCTGAGTTTAGCCAAGATGGCTAAACTGAGGCTGTGGTATTTTGGAGATAACATGAGAAGACATGATTCACTAAAAAGACTACAATGCTTGGTAGAATGAAAGGCAGTAGGAAATGAGGAAGGCTGCATTGCAGATGGATTAATTCCATTAAGATTCCTCCCTTTGGAGCAGAGAAGATGGTACATGCCCTGCTATTTGAGAAGCCTAGTAGGGGTGTGTGTGTGAGAGAGAGAGAGAGATTGACAGACAGACAGACAGACAGACAGACCAGAAGATGGACAGGCAGGGAGCGTGACAGAACAACTAGCTAACCAACCAACTGGGCCACTTCCCTGCTGGCTTTGAATTTCCCAGAGAGACTCACCGTGGGTTGGTGGTCAGGGGGTTTTTGAAGACCTTGATGGCCACAGGAGACTTGTAATATTCCCCTTTGAACAGTCGGTATTTCTTTGTTTCCATTAGGAGAGTCCTGTTTGTGATCCTGCTCTTTTTGATCTCTGTGATTTCCGTACAAGTATCAACCTGTTGTTCTAGAAGAAAGACAAAGGCATTAGGAATGGAAGGACAGCCAAAGAGGGAGGGAAGGAGAGGGAGAGGGCCATGGTCATTTGGAGTGGTCCAACAGTAAATCAAGTACGCAACTAGCAATATTTTCAGGAATGCCAGTTAATTGTTGCAGAGGCACTTCCTTCCTCTGCAATGTTGCAGAGGAGGCTCTTAGCCACATGAAATGTCTGAGATGATCATTCACATGGCAGCTTCCTTGGATGTGCAGTGGCCCCTCCAACTTTTGCAAGAGTTCAGGGCTCAGAACCCTCATAAAAGTGGAAAAACTGTGAATAACTCCCCCCATGGTCCCCCTCTCATTCCCTTCCAGGTCTCTTCCCCCGCCCCCCATCTCTTGCATTTTGCCCCAACATGCATTCTCTGAGCCGGGGCAAAATGCATAAGAATAGCGGTTGGGGGGGGAGCTCTGGAGGGGAAAAGGAAAGCTTGCACAAGCCTTCCCCTCCCCATTTCTTTGCATTTTGCCTCAGTGCGTATTTTTCCACTGGGGTCAGATGCATGGGAATGGGAGGGGAGATTCCAGAGGGGACAACGTGCACTCATGCCTCCCTCCCCGTTCCATTGCCTTGTTCCTGGGTGCGCTTGTCTCCTTTCTCTGTGCCCAGCAAAATGCTAGGCAATGGGAGAATCCGGGGGAGGCATGTGTGCTTGCAAATAATCAAATTCGTGAAAGTCAAACCCATGAATGTAGAGGGAGGACTGTACAAATAAGAGTTGTGCTGTACCAGGAAGGGAAATCAGACTCATAGTTTAGAAAGCTGAGGATGAACAAAAGTTTTCCATGCTCTTGGACCTTCCCCTTTCTTCTCCTTCCTTTGAACATTGCACCTTGGTTTCTTCCCTTTCAAATGCCCTGCTTGAAGCCAAGCTGTTGTAAATAAGCTGGCAACCTCCATCTCTCTGCAATGGCCTGCTGCTCCCCATTCTCCTTGCCCTCTCCCTTGCTCTCAAAGCCCAAAAGTTCTACATAAATCTCAGAAGCACCTTTGAGCATCTCCTTCAAGGAGACTTTGTCCTCTGCAAGATCTTGGCTGCCCTCCTTGCTCACAACACTCTTATCAAAACAGGCCAAGACTTTCTGCTCCACTTGTAACTGCAGCAACAGCCCCTCGCCAATGTCCCCAAGGCGTTCGTTCAAGTGGGCAAACTTCTCCAGCCTGTCCCCGGCCTTCAGAAACTTCTCTAGCCTTTTCTGACTATCGTACTTGTCAAACAGCTCCCGGGCTTCTTTCAAAAGCTCCAGCATTCTTCCCAGCATCCATTTCAGATCTGGAGACAACTCCGGCTGAGCCTGGAGAGGCTGAATGGGTCGCAGTAGGATCTCCATACGTTTCACTAGACGTTCCTTCTGCTTCTTGCAACACTTCATTTCATTGGCTTTGCTATAGATGACTTGTGCAACTGCCAGAATGTTCTGCACGATCTCCATAACTGCAAGAAAGCAAGTTTTGTTTTTAAAAAAGATGCAGTTAGAAACAAAACGTGCAGTCAGAAAAAAAAAGTGCAGTTGGAAAAAAATGTGGAGTTGGAAAACTGATAATGTGCAGTTGAAAAAATGGGAGAGAAAATTGACACATGTACGTGTGAATGATGCACTCAAGTGACAGGGACACTATGCATACAAATTAGCACTCAGTTCCAAAACAAATGGCCCAAATCATATCAAAACACTTGCTCTTATTTTTGTTTATTTTTTTGTCAGAAGCTCCTCCTTGTCACCTGCACGATTCACTGCAGTATGAAATGGACTAGTTTTAAAGTACAACAAAAGTTCATAATCTACAAAAAAGCAATAGCTTTATTGGCCAACCTAAATGCAAAAAATACATCATGCAAGCTTTCAAAGCTGGCTTCTTCATCAGGCAAAAGATGTTTAAAAAATCATATAGCAGAAGAAAAGTGGTGGTAGTAGAGTCATAGGTCTACATTTGGATCAGATGTTGCTTCTGATGTAATTCAGTTGCTCTGGAGGGATCTCAAGGCAGGCAGAGGCCAGTTCCCTTCTGGGCCATGTGGGGACAGGTGACAGAGGGCAATAAAAGTCAGGTAATAAAATTAAACACCATTTGCAATAGAAAAGTAGCTTCCCTTGAGAACCACGTTGTCCCTGTCCTGTGAGAAGCTGACAGCTTCTTTCTTGGGCAGAGAACACTGAATTTCTCAAGAAGTCCCTGCACTGCTACATCTGGAAAAACTCAGATTTTGTTGTAATATGCTCCGCAGCCAATACAGCTAACCCTGACCAAGGCCATTTCTGCAGTATGCTGTTATAGTGCTATTGTTCCACTTTCAACATCCTATGGAAATCTGGGGTTTGTAGTTTCCTGAGGCCCAAGAGCTCTCTGGCTGAGATTTCTAAAGACCCCTCCCTAAACTCCAAACCCCAGGATTCCACAAGATGTCAAAAGTGGCATAAGAGCACTATAACAAGCTAGTGCAGAAATGGCCGAAGTTTCCTAATTTTAAACTGTCAGTTGTGTGTGTTTGGCAATCTTGGTGAAAACCAGAGAAACTCATTTTTGGAGAAGTAATGATCCTGACAGCACGCATTCGAAGAGAGAGCAGGAATGGGCCTGGAATTGGTGCACACGTCACTGAGTTGGGGTTTACCCTTGATTGTCCTTTTAAGCAATTAACTGACGCAAACTGATCAATGAATTATTACGGTAAATAGGAAGTACTGAATTCATGGAGAAACTGCCAGTGACAGCGGGTGTAAGTAAGGGGTAAAATGGGTCTCGTATCCCTTTCTTTTAAAAAAGGGAGGTGTCCTGATGGGGGATTTTTGCAGATGGTTTGGGATGCCAGTAAAGCCTTTGTGAGAGGTTTTTAAAAATGTATTTAACAAAACACTGAGTTGAAACAGAGAAGGCAACAAAAAAAATGTTCCAAATGATATTAAGAAAAAAGAACTTAAATCTTCTGTTTACATACATCTTCTATTTTAAATAAATACTACTATTTTAAAGGAGATCAAGATTTTACAAAAAACAAGTTTCTGTGAACATAGTTTACGACAGGGCTTTCCAAATGATGTGTTGCCTGAAGCGTGTAGGTGTGTCACCTACAATCTTGGAAATGCATGTTATTATTTATAAATCATATATTTTTAAAAATCTATGAAAGGTTCTCATGAGATACGTTGTGTCCCCGTAAATGGTGTCATTACAATTTATGTATGTGTCTATATCTCTGATAAGGGGTTTGCTAGTAAAACTGAAATACTGTAGCCGTTTCCGCACTAGACGTTTATAGCGCTATTATTCCACTTTCAACATCCTATGGAATCCTGGGGTGTGCAGTTTTGGGAGGGGCTGGAAACTGCAAACCCCAGGATTCCATAGGATGTTGAAAGTGGAATAATAGCGCTATAAACGTCTAGTGTATAAATGGCCTGAGTCACAAAATGATGCCTGTCTAAAAAGTGTGTCACCAACATGAAAAGTCTGGAAAGCTCTGGTTTACGATATAGAAAAATATTTTGAACCTGAAAATATTTTGAAAATATTTTGATGTCATATCCAGCACCTCCTACTTAGTAGCATCTTCCCATTATTGTTCTGAAGCGTAAAGCCCTATATAGCTTAGGTTCTGGTTGTCTGACAGACCCTCCCTCCCCATATGAGCCGGCCCAGACCCTGAGACCCTCAAGAAACAGCTTCATTTCAGTCCCACCACCTCCACAGGCACAGCTGGTGGGAACAGGAGATAAGGCCTTCTCCGGGCTTATCCTAGGAGCCAGCATCGTATAGCGGTTTGTCTTCTGGACTAGGAGTCCAGGGCTTGAATCCCTGTTCGGTCCTGGAAACTCAGCGGGTGATCTTGGACAGGTTACCCTTTCTCAGTCTTAGAGGAAGGCAATAGCAAGCTTCCTCTAAAGGAATCCATGGGCCTTTCCGTGCTACACTGTTCTAGTGCTATTATTCATAGAATCATAGAGTTGGAAGAGACCCCAGGGGCCATCCAGTCCAACCCCCTGACATGCAGGAACACCCATCAAAGCATTCCCAATACATGGCCATCCAGCCTCTGCTTAAAAACCCCCAAAGAAGGAGACTCCACCACACTCCGAGGCAGCAGATTCCACTGCCGGACAGCCCTGACTGTCAGGAAGTTCTTCCTGAGGTTCAGGTGGAATCTCCTTTCCTGCAGCTTGAATCCATTGCTCCTTGTCCTGGTCTCTGGAGCGGCAGAGAACACGTCTGCTCCCTCCTCAATATGACATCGCTTCAAATATTTAAACATAGCTATCATGTCCCCTCTTAACCTTCTCTTCTGTAGACTAAACATATCCAGCTTCCTAAGCCACTTCTCATAGGGCTTCATGGCTTCCAGACCCTTCACCATTTTGGCCGCCTTCCTCTGGACACGCTCCAGCTTGTCGATATCCTTCTTGAATTGAGGTGCCCAGAACTGGACACAGGATTCCAAATGAGGCCTAACCAATGCAGACTGGTTAACCAATTCCATTTTCAACATCCTATGGAATCTTGGGGTTTGCCGTTTAGCCAGAGAGCTCTGTGGCCCCAGGAAACTACCAACCTCAGAATTCCACAGGATGTTGAAAGTGGAATGATAGCACTATAACAGTACAGTGCGGAAAGGCCTCATGATATGTGTGTGTGCCTCCAAGTCATCTATTGACTTAGGGGGTGACCCCCCATGAATTTCATAGAGTTTTCTTAAGCAGAGGTAGTTTTGCCAGTTCATTCCTCTGAAATACAGCCTATAGCATCCAGTATTTGTTGGTGGTCTCCCATCCAAGTATCAAACAGGGCTCCATGATTGCTCCATAATTCAGTGTCAGCTTGAAGGCACACAGCAGTAACAACAACAACAACAACAACAACAACAACAGAGTTTTAGTATCTTCCATCTCAGTCCTGGAAGTGCAGCAGAATTCCTTCTCAAAAGTCCATCTTACCTGGTCTCTCCGGAGCCTTTTCTCTCTCTGCTGCCATGCACGATCAAGAACAAACGCTTCATGAAATGTCTGCACTTCCTTCTTCCCAAATATTGTTCCTCTAAGTGTCGACAAAGCAGATGGTGCAATTTCAAAAAAAGCAACTGAAAACCCTTTTGACAGAGTACCAGAACTTTCATTTCCCTTTCAAAAAGGAGTGTAAATTCAGTGGCAGAACACACATCTTACAAGCAAAAGACCTGAAGTTTCATCCCTTAGCAGAAAGAGAGAAGGGTCAAACTCCCTTCTTAAACTTTGGAGAGCAACTGCTTTTCTATTAGTTCAAAGATGTAGCTATGTTAGTCTGTATCTGCATAATAGGTTCCAAAGGAACCTATTATCAGCATGTATCTACTGTATCAGGTAGGCTCCAGCATCAAATGAAGTAGACCCAGTCCGTGGAAAGATATGCTACCAACTTCCTTCTCTCGCTGCGCCTTTCCGCACTACACTGTTCTAGTGCTATTATTCCACTTTCAACATCCTATGGAATCTTGGGATTTGCAGTTTAGGGAGGGGGCCTTTAGAATTCTCAGCCAGAGAGCTCTTGGGCCTCAATAAACTACAAACCCCAGAATTCTACAGGATGTTGAAAGTGGAATAATAGCACTATAACAGCCTAGTGCGGAAAGGACCTTTGTCTCAAGGTATTTAATTCTGTGTCATTACCACAGCTATCCAAAAGAGGGAGCCACCGCTCTATCTCCTTTCGCAAGGAAGGGGGCCAGTTAGGAGGGCAGCCGTCCGCCCAGCAACTCTGCAGGGCTCGGGTGATGCCCGGCACCAAGGGGGTTCTGCGTGATTCCCTAAATCTGGTGGCTCTCTAGTTTGGCTCCTCAGTCACTCAGATGAAAAAGAATCTGATATCTTTAGTTAGTTTTCTGTTGAGGTTGGGAATCAGGCAGCCCTCCAGATCTTGCTGGGTTACAGCTCTCAGCATTTCTCAGCGTTGGTTATGTAGACTGCAGGAGGAAGGATGGGAGTTGCAGCCCAATAAGACCGAGAGGGCCACATGATTCCGACCCTGCAACGGACAGCCTGCTGTCCAACGAACGGGCGAGCGCATGGCCAAGCGGCACTGAAGTGTGGCCAAGATGGCAAAAGTTATTAATGAGGAAGAATGCACAAGCTAAGAGAGGCTACAACAGTTTGCTTTTGCCTGAGCCTACTGGAAAGGGCAAGATTCTGCCCCAGCCTCTCCTCCCTCCCCCAAAGCTGAGTGCAAACAAAGGAGGAAAGTGGGAGGTGGAGAGAGAAACTGGGGCATTTTAAAAACAGCAGAAAAAGTGGGATGACAGAGGAGTAATATGGGCTGTCCCTGCCAAATCAGGAACATTGGAGGGTAATAAGAAGAGGGTATGATCTGGACACTTGAAGGGTATGAAGCTCTTGCACAACTTTAGCTTTGGGGAAATAACTTTTCAAAGGTAATTAGCTGCAGTTCCAGACCCTAAACGCATTTAGTTATTATTACAGCAGTTTTACAATGTGACTCTTCAACTTCCCCATTTCTCAAAGGCAGCTAAAACAATTTTTCTGGGTTGCACACAAAAATTCCCTGAATGCCACCAGCTGCTGGTCTTTGCCCAGAAGATGCTTCCCTCCTACGCAGCACACTTTCAACCTCAAAGCACGAGCCAGCATTTGAATCGCCCCCTTCCTCTTCCATTTAATAACCATAGAGGTCACTAAAAATTGCAGTTACACCATGAAAGGCTATCTCTTATTATGTCACAATTGCAATGCAGCTAACATATTTGTTTTAGGGGAAAAAGAACTAGTTGGAAGTTGCTATTGATGGGGAACTGGTCACCTCTGAGCCCTGGTGGGGTGGGCTCTATAACTGCTTCTCCACCCAGCGCTTCTCCATTGCAACCACTCCCTCAAATGCTTCTTTTCCAAAGGAGTTCTCCGCTGCCATTTGCAAGGGTCAAGACTTACTCCTAGAACTCTTTCTGTCTGTGTGGAGAGAGATTAGGAGCAAAAACAGCTGGAAGGAAACCCCTTAGGTACTCCTTCATCTCCACTCCTGCAAGAAGGGCTCTGGAGAGTTTCTTCAGGGTATTATTTATCCATTTGCAAGAGAAGGGATCCAGGACTCCTCAGTGGCCTTTGCTGAGAGTCCAGGTTTGTCTTGCACCAGACCATCTGGCTGTTACAAATGTTAAGGATAGACACCTGAATTTACTTACAGTAGTCGCTCCACTTTTGTGAGGATTCGGGGTGCAGAGCCCTTGCAAAAGTTGAAAAACCATGAATAACTCCAACCATGCCCAATTCAGCAAGCAAGAGAATTCCTCCCCACTCCATGCTCCCTGTCTCATTCCCTTCTGGGGATCCTGTCCCCCATTCCCTTGCCTTTTACCTGAACATGGTGAAGGAAGGCATGTGTGCCAGGGCAGAGGGCAATGGGAGGGCGAGAATGGGAGGGAAAGCCACATACGTACCTTTTTCCTCTGCACCCGGGACTCCCACCCCCCATTCACTTGCTCTTTGCTTGGACATGGAAAAGGAAGGCATGCTCACTTGGGGAAAATGCAAGGGAATGGGGGAGAGAATGGCAGGCACACGCCTTGCAAACTTCACAAAGGTCCAACCCATGAATGTGGAGGAGGGACTTTCCTCTACCTTTCCTGGCCCCTTTTCCTGATGGCCTCCCTCCACCTTGAATACCATTGCTCTCGTCTCTACAGGGAGAGAAGAGCAGCCAGCATTTGCTGGACTTAGGCCATTTCCACACTAGGCTGTTATAGTGCTATTATTCCACTTTCAGCATCCTATGGAATCCTGGGGTTTGCAGTTTAACCAGCGGACTTTGAGAGAGAGAAAGCCTTTGGGGCCCCTCCCTAAACTGCAAACCCCCAGATTCCATAAGACGTTGAAAGCAGAATAATAGCACTATAACAGGCTTGTGTGGAAATGGCCTTAATCCCCTCTTCCACCACCATCCCCTTTTCCCTGAGTGTCACATCTCATTAGATTATAAACCTGAGGGCAAGGAACTGCTACATCAACAGCTTACGAATTGTTAATTTAACAGTTCCTTGCCCACAGGCTTATAATTTGGGAGCCTTTTAGGCTGAAAGGCGGAAGTATAAATGCTCTAAATAAATAATAAATGTTGCCTGCCTGAGGGCAGAGACTGCTTCTCATCTATAAGACATTCAGTTGAAGAGCAGGGTAAAAAAAACTTTCCAGACACAAAACAACCCGGCCCCTAAAAGGGAACGGGGTGAATCATATAGCCGTAGATCTGTGCATAGATGTGAACCCACCAAGTCTCCGTGGCTCCTGCCTTAGGTTACACTTCAGAGGAGACCTACAAGAAGGTTCATGGAGAAGTTTCTCCTTCAGGTGGATAGGAAGGCGGCCCATCTTACATGGAGGACGTCATCAGCCAGTGTCTTCGCTCCCTAAGAATATCTGGCCTTTGTGAGCACAACAGACTAAGAGAGTGTGAGCTTATGGCCAGAAAGCAAAAGTAATTCCTTTTGTACCTTCTCCTGGGGAAATGGGGATCCTGGTCCCTGCGATACAACCACTCCAGCTGGACCACAGCAGTGTGCTCTAGCCGGGTCCACCCTTGAAAGGTGCCACTCATCCAGTGGTGGTGGGAGGACCACTTTGCTGTCCCACCCTGTCTCCCCACCAGCAGAAAGGTCTCAAGGACAACACAGAAATGCATGGTTCAAAAGCTTTATGTTTATAGATACATCTTTTCAAAATATACATCATCTATATACAATTATCAGATATCTATAGTTTTATATAATTTCATTTCTTTTTAAATGTATGCATTAAACATTAGGAAAAAACGGTGAAAAAGACTAAGGATTAATCCCAAACCCAAGGGCCTTTCTTTGCAATTGTTTTCCTTGCAGCCAAGAACTTCCATATGGCAGAAGCTGGGGGGAAAAAAATCAGTTTCCAAGCAAGAGAGCTGTAGTAGTAGAGCGCTGTAGTGAAGAGAAGAGGCACAAGGCTAGAACTGGGGACCTTTCCCACTCCACGGTTATAACGCTGTGATTCCACCTTACCTGCCAGTGTCAGGTCCTATAATATCCTGGGATTTGCAGTTTTGGGAAGGGGTCTCATAATTCAATGGAAAGGTGGTGCTGGAGGTGATTTCTACGAATACCATGGGCTGACAAAATGACCAATTAAATGGGTCCTACAGGAAATCAAGGCTGGACTCTCCCTGGAAGCCAAAACGATCAGACTGAGGCTGTCGTACTTTGGACACAGCATGACTCACTGGAGAAGATGCTAATGCTAAGTGGAAGGCAGGAGGAAGAAGACACCTGCACAACAGGTGGCGGGTAGAAGGAAGCCACGACTGCCCTGTATCAAGGAAGGAAGGAAGTCAAGGAAGCCACAACCGCCCTGTGTCTGCGACACCTACACAGGGCTCTTAATCACCGGCTGTCCTGGAGTCTCTTGCTCGTAGGGTTACTGCAAGTCAAAGCCAACTTGATGGCAACTAGCAACTAATAAACACAATTCTCAGCTAGCATCCTAGGGCTTCTGCCAACAACAAATCCCAGGACTCCATCGGATGCAGCCATGGCAGCTGAACTGGGATCACAGTGCTATACTTGTGGAGTGCGAAGGCCTCTGGAGCTGATAAAATTCACAGGGCTTTCCCTGTTGTCAGGATGGCATGGTATGTATGTGTGTGTGTGTGTGTGAGAGAGAGAGAGAGAGAGACTTGTTTCAGTACTGGAGAAGACAGAACGTTGGTAGTGACCTCCAGGTATTTTTATCACCCATCTAGCTTCCTAATGCTAGTACCCATTTCATTTAAATTTTTTTACAGATGACTTCGAAAGACCTCATAGCCTGAATCCTCTTGGTAATCCAAACAAAAGTAGACCTATTGGACCAATGGGATTTACCTAAGCATGTTCCACAATTGACTTGCTAGGCCTATCCCAGTAGGCACTAGTACTCAGGCTCAGGCCTGACTGTACCAGAGCTACCAGCTGCCTCGGAGAAGACACCACACTCCAAATCAATGCCACAGGGTTTGGATTACGCTCAGAGGTGAGGATCTAGGAGGCCCTCGGTAGCAGGTTTGCTTTAAAATAACCCTCAGCTGCTGCCAACATCTTGGACAAATGGAGGAGTTACAACTAGAAAGGACTTTCACTGGGGTCAAACTTTTGGGCAAACCTTTGGCTGAAAATGCACTGCTGCGGTCCACTATGTATGCCCTGGAACAAAAAATTTGCCCTGCTATGGTTACCCAGGGCCTGAAGGTACCAGGTGCCATCTGATCTCAGCAGCTAAGCAGGGTCAGACCTGGCTAGTACTTGGATGGGGACTGCCAAGGAATACCAAGCCCTTTAGAGGCTATATTTCAGAGGAAGGCTGTAGCAAGCCACTTGGCCTAAGAAAACTGTAGGAAATTCATGGGGTTGCCATAAGTCAGTAGGTGACTGGAAGGTATACACACACACACACACACACACACACAGTTGCCCATCCCTCTCCTACCTGTTCTCTCTGCGGGATGGTACAAGGCGACCGCATTAACACCTGAGATGCCATTTTTCCTTTTGCTTTGGAAGGAAAGGAAAAGCGCAATCGAAGAGGGGCAGGGACAGTAGTAGACAATGCCTCTTCCAGATGAGCCAGGAGGAACCAGTGACCTATTCTTTCCAGCCGTCTTTTGACTCTTTCTGGAAGGAGAGCTGCTTCTCCCTCTCAACAGGAAAGAGGATGCAGGAGAGTGGGACAGGAGGGCATCCCAGTCCTGGCAGGTGGTGGACCTGCCAACTCTGCTCTCTGTCAACAACCACTCCTGCTGTCAGGTCATAACAACCCTCCGGCTCCTAGAGTCACCAGCAACACCACGGCAAGAGAAGAGGTTGCACCCTGTTCGAGTGCAGTCCAAGAAGCTTCTCCCAGGCTCCCCTTGCATAAAATGGGAGAGAGAGAGAGAAGGGGGGAGAGAGAGAGAGGAGGCAAGTCCCCTTTGGCTGCTTAGTGAGTTGGGCCTTGCTAAGAGACGCGGCTATGTCTTAGCAACTATCATCAGAGAAAGCTGGGGATGCAGTCTAAGATGGACCCAGGCACCTGAGACGGAACAAAAGGGATTCTAATCAGCAGAGGCTGAAGACTACCATGTCAGAGGGGAGGTAAATCTGCTCTGTGTTTCAGTCTAAACTTCAAAGAAGCTGCCCAAAGTGCTGAATCCTGTCCTCAAACTAGATTCTACACTTTGGATATCTCCTTTAAGGTTAGGACTAAGAGGTGGTCCACTGTCATGGACGTCACCTGCTACCACTATTTCCAACCAGCCCTTCTCCCTGAACTGGGGCTAAATTTGCTGGGCTCCATTTTTGCCTTTATAAAGAAGAACTAGTCCCATCCTTAAAATAAACAGCAGGTTGGTTTGTATTTTATAAATGAACATACAATGACAACTAATGCTTGCTCTTTTTTGGAATTATTGTCTGGATTATACTCAATTTTTTTTGCTTTTTTTCTCCCTTGATATCTAGGAGTTTTTTGACAATTTCTCAAGAGCTCTGGTTATGGCACATGTAAAAAAAAATGGTTGCATTTCTCCAGAGGATTAGAAGACAGAAATGTGTTTTAGAATGCAGCTTATTAACTGTGTGCTGAGGTTTTGCAAATCAAAGTACCACCCAAAAAATTGCATAGCTTAAAAAACAGAGCTGAAAACAACTCTCCCAGTATACCTTCCCAAGGATTTCTAGGTAGCCTTCTTTTGAGAGATGCTGGGACTTTTTGTACCAGACTAAAGCAGGAAGTTTGGCTTTGCAATATGCATAATTACTACAAAATGCAACTGGTGTCATATCAGTTGGTCTGCTATATCGCAAAGTACTGATTCCCAAGAGCACAGAGGAAGAGGGAAACAGAATAGAAACTGAAACCACTGACTAGTGGATCCACAGTAGCGAGACCCTTCTCACGAAGGACTGGAAGGGGAGACCCTTTCAATGAAAGACACCCTGGCTTCATTGCCTGTGCAGGATGCTCCAAAACACCTACAGCTCTTGTGACACCCCAGGAAAAGGGCCAAGAGCTCCGTGAAGGAACAGGGAGTAATCCTGGCATGCCAGGGATAGGAAAAGCACAGTCCCAACCCCATGTGGCAGCCCCCTGATCCCCCTGCCAAAACCAAAAAAAACTAAGGTGTTTTAAAAAAAACCCTACCTACACACAGAAATAGAAGGAATACTGGAACTGAGGATGTTCCATTGGGACTTTTCCTGAACAAGCTTATCAGTAAAAAATTTCATACATTCTAAATGTGGCACATCTGGCTGAGAATACTTTATTGCTTTTAAACTCTCCTACTAACATCTACCCACCAAATAATTTTCTGGATATGGAAACCTCACTGTCAATAAAAACTATGCAGTACAATACTAGACCAATACTCTGCTGTACATGAAGCCAGAATACACCACCATAAAGACCCGCGTTTCCTCCTGGTCGCAGGGGCGAAACCACTCACTCGGCTTGTCCCGCAAGAACCTCATATAAGAACTGTGCTATGGACCAAGAAAGGGGGACTTCATATTCATTTGGAGGGAATAATACATTGGGGGATTAGAAAAACCAGCAGCTGGGAGGGTTAAATGTTATTAGAACCTAGAAAAAAAGATTACTCGGTTAACAGGAGAGGAACTTTTCGAAAAGGCAGCTCTGTTTCCTGCAGCATGAAAAGGAAAGTAGGGTGGAGGGAAGAATCTAGCAGCACCTTTAAGACCAAGTTGTTTGTTTTAGCATGCGCTTTCGTGGATTTCAATCCATGAAATTGCAATCCACCGGAACTTTTACTAAAACAAAGCAGTTAGCGTAAAAACTGCTCCGAGTTTCCTTTAGCCCCCTCTCTTTTTCCTTTTTAGAAGAATAAACTGTAACATTTGTACTGGCAGCTGAGGGAAAGGGTAATTCTTTAATGTTGATTGTTATGAGGATTTCCTCCAGGAGAAATAACTGGCTCAGCCACAGAGCAGTCTCGTACTCCAAGCAGATGCTGAACATATTTGTAAACAGGCAGGTGTCTCAATTTCCCTCCTTGTTGCTTTTAAACAGTACATATATTCTTTTGGTTCTGAATGTATTTGTTATTCCTAATAAATCCACATATACTGAACAGATGCTATGAAAACAGTTACAGGGCTTGTGACAGTTAGGCCTCGTGGCATCATGGTTCTGGCAGGTGTCATGATGCTCACAGTTAAAGATGAGATGTGAAATCAGGTGTAGGAATCAACGTGGCCTTCCGAACACAGCATCCCTTGCCAATACAATACCACCTGGAGGCCTGCATGATTCCTAACCAAACCTTAAATTACAATGGGTTGGCCATCAGGGTGCTGTTCACACCTCCAAAACTTGAAATGGAAACTGGCTCCAACAAGTAGGTTTAAATGGTTCCACTTCTGCCTCCACCAGCTGCAGACTGTGACCCACCAATGCCTGGATGGGGCTGACTAGGCCTCCATCCTCCATCTCTATCATCACCCACAAAGTCTTGGCTGAGAAGAAGCACAATGGAAGGAAAGGCAACCAGCTAGAACTGGTGGGAAATCTTCTCTCTTTGGATAGCTTGAAGCTGGACTTTGTGACCTCTTAGGTCCAGATGCTTGCACCCAATCCTTCTCCTGCACAGCAAACCCAGAATTCACAGAGCTCTCCTTTGAAACCAAGCAAAGCTGCACCCCAATATAGAAAAAAGATCATCACTTCAAGAAGCCCTGTATCAAGGCTATTTCGCTGAGACAAACCAGTAGCCCTTATGCCCTTCACTCATCCACCTGGAGAGGAAAAGCACGCAGGTGATGAGTTGAGCTGTTCCTAGGTCACCACCTTGTCATCTGTGCAGAAGGGTGTCTACAGAGCTTCCCTTGTTCCATCATGCAACCCTTCACCACCACCCTAAAAACACTTTGCCTGATACTGGCAGGAGCAGTCGGTGCACCATGTTAAATCTTGGGACACGAGTCCTTCAAGAAGACTTGGCAAAATCCACACACGCATGAAAATGAGATGGATATGCCTGGCTCTTTGGGTACTTCAGTATATGGCCCACAGCTCAGCAGGGAAGAACTGGTCTCTTGTGTCACATCTCGGGTAGAAAATCCAGCAATTCAACTCCGCCACTGCCCCTCCCTCTGAAGTCCAGAGTGCATCTGCCTCCCCCTAGAGAGGGCCTGCACAAAGTAACTTGGCAACCTAAAGCAGTATGACAAAACACGAGTCCTCTCTCTGGCTTGCAGGCTTCCCTTCCAAGCCCCCCGGCCCAGCCCTGTGCCCTGGTGCAATTCGGCAGAATCCCACTGGGAAAAGCAACCAAAGTCAGAGAGGCAGGCGAGAGGCGAGACAGGTGCTAGTCTTCTTTCTCAAAGGTTTCCATGGGGATCTGAGTCCCAAACGGATGGTCCCAGAACGTGCTGGTGATGCCAAAGCCTGAAACAGAAAAGGGGGCGGGGAGAGAAAGGGTGAGGTGAAAACAGGGCACGGCTGATGGTCTTTGGACAGCAAGTAACACCTTTGCTTAAAACTGGGAGCATGTAGCCAGCAGCGTAGTGGAACAAGGACTTGCAGGGTCACAACCCCAGGACTTTCTGATGAGCAGGGACTACGATACGATCGGCTAACGTGCTCGCCGCCCCTGCAAGACTTCCTTGTTCTCTCTGAGTTTAGCTGGAATCCTCCCAGTATCTGTAGGGGGAAATGGATTTTCCCAGCAATAGGCCAAATTCATGAGCTATCCCTGTTTTAATCCAAAGAATTTGGGGTGTGTCTTAGCTTTCAGTGGGGAAGAGCCATTAGCCTTACAAAAGACCTGCCACTGGTGCAGATGGAAACTGCTAGATGTTTTCTTAAAACAGTTGTCTGTATTTTTGGACATACTTTGGGGTTACTTTGGGGGTGACTCAATGGCAGATGGTGACTGCCATGTCAATGGAATGCTGGATCCATTCCACATTTTGTGTAGCATTAATGGAGCTATCCAAGGTGGTGAAAGCCATCTGAGGGATATAGTTCAGCATCTATGATAACTATCTGGCAGTGTAACCTGGAGTGGATTCACCGTCCCACTGACATGGAAGACACCACCCAGTGCTGGTAAAACTGACATGCTGAGGACTTGCAGTTCAAAGTTTATAACCACCACATTACTTAAGAGCACCTCCCAGGATAGGGGGGCACACTGAATTTGGAGGGCCACACCCTTCACTGTACTCCCACCATCCTGAGGTTTTTTTTTCTCTCCTTTTGGCGGGAATTTTTATTTTGCTAAAACCTGACAGACAATTTCTTCTGCTTGCTCTAAACAAGAGATCTCACTGATAAAATGGTCAGTCCCCATAAGTTTTGTTTGCATTTCAGGAATCTTTTGCAAAACGCTAATTTGCACACACACACACACACACACACACACTTAGGAGTTTTTGGCACAAGGGACTTGGGCTTTACATAAAACAGTATACTGGGTACCCCCGAAAACAACATCCTCCTCTGTCACCCATTACCTGCTTTCTGATGTTCAAAATGGTGCTTCACGTGATAGGATTTCAGTCTGTACAGGTAGGTGCCTTTCTTTGGTGACCCATAATGCAAGTAATAGTGCATCATGTCATAGACAACATAGCCAAAGAGGCCCCCTGTGAAGAGGGAGATCCCAACTGCTTCAGGGAACACAAAGATGGCAAAAGCATAGAAAAAGGCAATGACCAGGAATGCTGGGACTGGTGGAAAAACCAGGCGGGAGTCATCGAACGGAGACTGAAAAAGAATCACAAGGGGAAGAATGGGTTAGTGGGAACTTCAAGTCCCACCTGGGAGAGGCCTCCTTAGATGACGGAGAGGAAGAACACGGCCAGGATGGTGGGCCCCGGTTGGAACCAGAGCAGGCTGGCAGTCCTGCCACGGCACCAACAAAGGCATAGCCTGGTCCATCCCGGACAAGAGCTGCCAGTCAGGAGGAGTAGCAGGAGGAAGAGGCATTTTACACCGTCAAGGGACAGAGGCCCTTTCCACACAGGAGTTTTACAGGGCTATTATTCCACTTTCAACATCCTATGGAATCCTGGGGTTTGCAGTTTCGGGAGGGGCTGGCTGGCCCCTCCCGAAATTGCAAGCCCCAGGATTCCATAGGATGTTGAAAGTGGAATAATAGCACTGTAAAACTCTAGCGCGGAAATGGTTAGAAATTAAAGCACAGGGAGCAAAACATCAGGCAAAACTCTGCTCCACTTTAAATAAGACCAGCCGGACTGATTAACTGGAAGCTATAAATCAGCTCAGCCAATGAATTAAAAAAAACCAGACAGCAAGTATGGACTGCTTCCTTGATACACGGTCACAACTGCAAGAATGCTGTTTGCCCATGCTTGGAAAGAGACCAATGCTAGAACAGTGGGTTGTTAAAGTGCTGAATCTTGCCCAAGTTGCAAAACTGACATAATTTTAAAAGACAGACCAAGTTTTTTTTTTTTTTGAAAGACTGGAAACTGTTCATGGATTTTTTGAGCAATAAGATAAAAATGTTGAATAGCACTGGGTATTCTGAAGTACACCTGTACTCTAAAAACTATGATATTTGATATATCTTTCAATACAAATATGCCCCTCTGAAGCAACAGGGGACGTTGGCAAAGCAAATACCATCAGCCGTGAACAGCTGAAATGATTGTTTCTGTTTGTACGCAAAGAAAGGTATTTATTAAGTGACTGCGTGGGATTTTACTGCACCAGCTCATACGACGCATGATCAACGCACATTCCTAGAATATCCAGTCATCCTTTTGTGGGATGCAAGCTTTCCTCCCTGTTCTCCCAGAGAAAATATTTGAAAATATTAACTCAGTGTTATCTACTCCAGGGACTGGTAAAGTGCAGCTTGTGGGCCACCTAATTATGGCCCTTGAAGCTGCTCAAAGGCACCACACTTCCCTCCTCAAAATACTTCTAATTAATTAATTGTTTTGCTCCAGCAACCCTCTCCCGCCATGACATAAAACCACTGCAATACACAAACTGTTTTGTCTCCAAGACGACAAATTCCCCATAATGTAAAAATGTTTTAAAAATAAAATTTAAAAAATTAGTCAAACGTCTGCTCACAGCAAAACTGTAAGTGGCATGATGAGATGTCACTGTTGGTGATATCGGGCAGGCCAGTGCGTCCCCCCCAGGAGTGTGCAGGGTTGAAAAATGTCCCCTGGCACAGTTGCCACCCCAGGGTTAAGTGGGATGAAATATTTAGGGTGAGCAAAAGCGGCTTCTGGGCCTCATACGCCCCCCCACTCCCTTTTTGAGAGGCTCAAGCAAAAAAACTTTTACAGATGGCAAGAACTGTGTGACCGTTCAATGGTCATCCCTTGGAAAGTGACGAAGGCCATTTCCGCACCAGACTGTTATAGTGCTATTATTCCACTTTCAACATCCTATGGAATCCTGGGGTTTGCAGCTGAGGGAGGGACCGACATCCACGGGATGTTGAAAGTGGAATAATAGCACTATAACAGTCGGCAGAAATGGCCGAAGTTTCCTTTTTCAGAGGCCTTTAAACAGAGGCTGGACAGCTGTCTGTCAGCAACGCTTCAAGGTGTGGATTCCTGCACTGGCAGAGGTTTGCATGGGATGGCTTTTTGAGGTCCCTTAAAGTTCTGTGATTTTACAGCCCAATATGTTGCCAAAACCAATGCTGCAGATTGCCCCCTAAATGAAGCTAGCCAATGACCACAGTCAGTTGTAATCTAAATCTGAATGCAAACCCACACAGTGCAATTGACAAACCTAGCCAATTCCTTTAGTCAGTTTTCAATCAATGTAAGTGCACGAAGACAGTGCAACTGTTGTACCTAGCCAATTACCTTAGTTAGCTACTGATCTAAATGCCAACCAATACGGTGGCAACTGCCCAGCATAGCCAATCTCCCAGGTCCGAGCCTGTGCCTCTCCCTGTCCCCGGTATCTGTTTTTCAATTTTTATGCTCCAAGAAAAGCCACACCCTCCCGGCACATACCTGTTCCCACTCTCCAAATTACCTTATGGTGCTGCCCATGCAGCATAAAATGGAAGGTGATAAGGTAATAGTTGCTAGCAGGAGGCTTCATGTGGAAGATGAAGCGATGGATAAAATATTCCAGGAAAGACCAGATGCCCATTCCCGCAATGAAGAGCAGCGGGAAACAGTATCTGTGAACAGGGATGGAATAAGCTACAAGAAAGGAAAGAAAAATGCATTTATATCATCAAGTGATGCATAATGAGACAATGTTTCTGAGAATTTTAAGAAAACTTTCTGGAACAGATGGCGCATCCATCTAGCCCAGCATTCTGTTCCAATGAGGGCTGGCTGCAGCCAGAAGCAGGGCATGAATGCACCACTTCTCTCCAAATTATCCTCATCACCTGATATTCAGAGATATACTGCTAATAAAGAAGAATGTTCCCTTTAAATTACACATCTAACAGTCATCGACAAGCCTATCCTCCTCCTCGAGGGCTCCACTTCCAAAGCACTTTGGAAGGTTTGGAAAAGGTTGTTTATGATTAGTTTCTCTGTATACATTGATTCTTTCTTTTTTTTAATTGTGCTGTTTATTATTTTGTTGTAAGGTTTTTAAAAATGATTTTGTAAGCTTCCAACCATGGCCACAAGAAGCAGTTTTGAAGTCTAAAGAATAAACCCCAGACTGCTGTTAGCTCCCACGTCAGCAAAGTGGGAATCCACTCCAGGTTTTGATCAGCTTTAAAAGAGCTCTCCATAGCACTGAAGCTGGTTGAGAGACAGTGTTCAGCACCTTGGAGAGCTCCTCTAAAGCACGGGTTAAAACCTGGAGTGGATTTCCCAATGCACTTACATGGCAGCCACCAGCTGACACTGGAGTGGGCAAAGCATGCCCTTGGGGTCACTTCAAGGCTGCTTTTGTGTCCTTCAGTCCTTCCAGATTCTCTGGCTCATCCTTTTCTCCCTACAGAAAAAGGAAGGTGGAAGGAAACCTCAAGGAGGAGGAGTTTACTTTTTAATTGGCTTGCAGCTCCTCCAACTGTTTGATTCTTTTAAAAGACTATTTTCAAAAAGTAGACTAATGGCTACTCCTGTTTTTTGTTAGTGGGGGACAATTTTGACAGTCTGTGTGGCCCCAGATCATCCACCGCAGTTGCCCTCCCTAGCCCTACTCCCTGGCAGGAGCTCTCACAGAAGAGTTTAAGAGCTTGGAAAAAGACGCAGGCTTCATGCTGTCCCTTGAAGAATCTCTCTCTCTTTCTCAGTCTCTGTGGCAGCAGCTTCCAATCTCTGAGCGAACCAACCCACAGATTCTTTCTTTTAATGCCGTGCCAGCCCACCAGCGCTGTTGCCTGGGTGTGGCTGAGAAGGGAATGGAAAGATTTTCCCGCCCTTACGGAAGGGTCTGGGCTGGCACAGCCTGGCACCACCCACGGTGGTGGAAAACATTCCAGCAGAGAACAAGGGACAGAGCCGGGTGCAGGTGCTGAATGGCAACCCAGAGAGATCCAAGCTGCTGGCTGGGCACAAGCCCTCCTCTGTGTAGGTTCGTACTGGGGTGGAGGTCGCTCAAACAATGGCCGCTTTCTCCGTTCCTGGGCAAAGGCCTCCCAGTCATCGTTGGTGCTGCTTAAAATCACCCAGCTCCTTAAAGCCACAGATTCGTTTGAGGGTTAGCCAGCAGGGAGAGGCACACCTCTCATGCTCAGAGGCACCCTGCTCACGAGCAGTTCCCACGTGCCAAGGCTGAGCTCCGACAACGAAGGAAGGTCAAGTGAGCCCTGGCAAACCTGAATGGCTGAAGCCCAAACTGGCAATTCTAAGAGGCAACTGCACTGAGCCAAACGGAACATGGCATGCAAGATGGGGTCACTTTCTTTTTACCAATGTGTTTTTACATTTTTCTCTTTTTTAAACATTCAAGGCTGGAATTGTGCCAGCTGCTCTGGCTCAGGAGGTAAAGTCAACAGTAGCAAAAAAATGACAACAGCAACAGGTGCAGGAAAAAGATGCCACGACTAAGGGAAAGGTGGCAACGATAGGGGTGACAACCACACCCCCTAGTTTTGAATGTCTGGCTTTGGAGAAAGTCCTTGGAGCCAAGGTACTGTGGAAGAGGCGGCTTAGACGATTGCCTGCCCCACGGCATAGGTGATTCTCCAAGCCACCTTGGACCTCTGCCCCTCACCAGCCAGTGATTCTGCAACTGGTAGATCACGGCCTCTTTGCTACTGCTGACTCCCTCTCCCCTTTCCCAGACGAGTCGGAAGGAAAAATATAACCACTACTGGAATGCACCACTACACTAGGGCAGCGGTTCTAACCTTTTGTTTTCCACAGATCCCCTTTAAATATCTTTTCTTGCCATGGACCACCAAGACTTAACTCAAGGAGGCTTCTGGCTGTATAAATGATAGCAAGGAGCATCATGTGCTTGCTCTCAGCCACTCAGTTTTGGTCACTTGCAAGTTCTCAACATGTGCAGAAGCAGCAAGTGCTGAGTACATTTTTTGCTATCAAATGGTTTCATAACTTTTAAACACTTTGCAATATTCTAATGAAAATGTGTACAAGGGATCACTACCACCAGAAAAAGACTCCAGCTCTTTGAGATCAATGTATAATCATCCATCCATCCATCTGCCCGCCTTCCTTCCTTCCTTCGTTCCTTCCTTCGTTCCTTCCTTCGTTCCTTCCTTCGTTCCTTCCTTCCTTCCTTCCTTCCTTCCTTCCTTCCTTCCTCCCTCCCTCCCTCCCTCCCTCCCTCCCTCCCTCCCTTCCATTCATCCATTCTTAAACTGTAAAAGCTCATGATATTTCTTAAAGCCTTTGTGGACCCCTTCTGAGGACATTGTGGCCCCCCAGTGTCCACAGACCCCAAGTTAAGAACCGCTGCAGTAGAGTAGTGAACTAACAGGATTCCAGCCTCAATTGCATTAGGTTTTTGTCTGATTCTATCACCGTTAACCACCTTAGGTGCCCTTTCTGTGCCGAAAGGTGGTTTAAGAAATGAATCCACACATGTCAAATCCACTACCCCACCCCTTTTCAAATAAACAAACAACCTTCCAAAGGAACAACTGGATGGGAGATGTGGTAAAAGGGCTGACTCGCCCACTTCATCTCTCACAGTTTCTTTGCCCCAACCTGAATTGCATCTCCCCATCCCAGTATCTCCCAGTTCCCAGGGCTGGATTAAGAATGGTGCAATTGCTGCAGGCCCTCCTCCTTAGCTGGGGCCCCAGTGTTAAACAACAAGGTGTAATTTGCCTCCTCTCCTCGCCGAAGTCGCACCCTGAGCATCCTGATGTTTCTATTATCATCCAAATTTGGTGCTGTCACTCAAAGGGAAAAAATGCATGAGATCTCATTGTTAGACACACTAAAAATGCAAGGCTGAAGTTGCAGGGTCCACACATGAATATTGTGTGTGTGCACACAGGCTTGAACTGTCTGTAGCAATTTTATCTATTACTTTTTTCATTTCTTTAACTTTGATGCCAGCAGCCTTAGAAAAGCTCAGACGCAGGCACCAACAGTACCTGATTTTTGGCCAGGGTCCCGGCTGCCTTAATCTGACTTTGCCTGCTTCTCCTTCCCAAATGCAAGGACTCAGCAGATCTTGACCGCAAGAAGTCCCAGAGCAAGCAGCGAACAGGAGAGTCCAGGCTGTTTTCTGTGGCAGCAAGGCATCATCCTGCCCTGTCCTTAGAGGACCAGAGTTTTTAGCAACGCAACTCAAGAGGTAACTCATCTAGGTGGGTGCAGAGCATGCAGGAAATGAAGGAGGCAGGGTAAGGGCTTTGGGCCTCCTCCACTTCCTCTCCATCTGCCAAAACACCAGAAGGCGTTTTCCTGTGTTGGGGCCATCCCTCAAACACCTGCATATGCTCTTTTGTCCTCAAGGCTCAGCAGCAGCAGCAGCACCATTGCACCTGTTCCCCAGGGAGGGCCAGGTTGTTAAAATGGCTCCCACGTAGAATTAACTCACTCCTTCTGCAAAAGCCAGGGAAAGCCATGCCTTGTGCTGACGCAGCAAGGCCTTGTGGGAACTGGTCCCCTTCCACATGCAAGCACACACTCATTAATATTCTGGGATTTATTTATCTCTCTTCAAAAGGATGAGTGTTCAGCACAGTCACCTGTTGTGAAAGTAGTAAAGAGCCGCGTCTCTCCCCAAGGGAGGGAGGTGTAGCAATACCAGATGAAGTAGAGCACCACCGGAATCCAGACTAGGCACACCATGTACCTGAAAGAAAGGAAGAGGTAGAGAGGAAATGGTTTAGGTCCCTTGATGCTTGGCTGCTTGCTGAAGGAGAGCCTTTGATGGCCAGTCAGGCCATTTCCGCACTAGCCTGTTACAGCGCTACGATTCCACTTTCAACATCCTATGGAATCCTGGGGTTTGCAGTTTCGGGAGGGGCCAGATGGCCCCTCCCGAAACTGCAAACCCCAGGATTCCATAGGATGTTGAAAGTGGAATCGTAGCGCTATAACAGGCTAGTGTGGAAATGGCCTCAGTGTCCAAGTCTCAGCAGACCCTTCTTTCCTGGCTACTAGCCTTGTGGGGATGGTAGTCCATGCCCCACTGTTTAGTCTCAACAAAAGGCAGAGGCATAAGGGGCCAGGCAGCATGATGTCAGAGGTGCCCCCCACCCAAGGAAGGAACCCTTGAACTGTCACTTGGTGCACCAAGCCTCCGATCACAAACTATTTCACAAGCGCTCTTAAAAACATGGGTGCTTCTTGTGCCATCAAGA
This sequence comes from Cyclura pinguis, assembly GCA_030412105.1. NCBI lineage: Eukaryota > Metazoa > Chordata > Lepidosauria > Squamata > Iguanidae > Cyclura > Cyclura pinguis. The sequence continues at coordinate 2,251,048 of CM059607.1, forward strand.
CGGACCCTACAGCAAGCTCTAGGAACACAGAAGGCGGACCTGATTTTGAGCCAGACCTTCCGTTCCAACGGGGTCTTAGGAATGGACTCCAACGGCCTTTGAACAGTGTGCTATCTTGTGGGTTTTCATCTTCTGGATTTTTAAGTGGCTCTCATTCTACAGATTGCTTAACTCTGGTTCAAGATAACTGGCATATATTTTAACTGACATTTTTGTGTGGGCAGTCAGCCCTCCACATTTGTGCGTTTGACTTTCACCAATTTGAATTTTTGCAAGTTTCTTCAACCACCCCCCACCATCACCACTTCTTTTCTGGGGGAACTTTTCTCTCCAATCAGACTCTGCAGGTCCTCCTCCTCTTCCACCAGCCATTGCTCAGTCAGCTAAAGATGGCTTGCAGAGAATTTCTCAGCCTCACAATCCCCAATGCCCCCCACATTTCCTCTCTTTTCAATGACCTGGTCTGGACCCTGGATGCTTCGGCCCCCTTCCCACACACACGGTTTGTTATTTGCAATTTTCCCTCTACTGTTGGGGTCCTGCACCCCTAACCATAGCAAATGTGAACGGCTGACTGTATTTTAATCTGTATTTGTTTTAATACAGCATATCCCCCAAAATATATGCACGCTTAACAGCTTATAGTTCCGAAATCTTTTACTTTGCAACTTTTTTTTAAAACTATCCACCCTTAACTGGATTAAAGATCACAATAGCAGAGAAATGTTGCAAAATTACAAGAGAAACTACAAGTGAGATTGGCAGCTCTGTGCTTCGACCATGCGAACAGGTCATGGCTGCGCAGGGACAGCGATTTGAACACCCGGTATAAAATTGTAATGTAAGATGGAGTTTGCAACTCTGATTAAGTCATTATTCTGATATTTGTTCTTCAACACAAATGTATTTACTTAACCTTCAAATAATCACCATGGCTGCTATTAGCTGTTAAAGAGTGCATACATTTTTTTTATTTGGACATTCTGAATTTTCTAACCCACCTTAAGTTCCAGTATAGGAGAAAGGACAGTACATAAATCAATAATAATAACAATAACAATAACAATAATAATAATAATAATATTTCCCCTTCAGTTTCCATGCAAATGGGTGATTCTGTGACTTCTGCGTAAGGCCTGCAGAAGCAGAGTCCTCACTACCAACCCGCACACCTCGGCACGCCCGCCGCCACCTGCCGTGACTGACGGGGGTCTCTGCCCACCCCGCATCCCCTCCAACAGACAGACAGACAGACAGGCCTCTGATTCTCACCATGACGTTTTGGAGAGGGACTCGATGAAATCGGAGTGGAAGAGGCGGACAGGACGATTCACTGGTTGATGCACCCACTCGTCATACTTTTCCCCCAAATTGCCCACCTGCCACAGCAAAGGTTTCCGCCAGTCCACAAGGTCCTGGAAAACAGGGGGCAGGGGGCGCACGAGCGGCAGAAAAAACAGCGAGGTCAGCGCGGGAAGGAAATGGAAGAAAACAAAATGCACACCAGAGTAGGAGGGGGCTAGTGCTGGGCAGGTCGAGGACACGCTTCTGGCCAATTTTGGGCTCCTCTAGGCCTGTGGCCAGCATCTTCCCCAACTGGAAGCGGTGCTCTGATCAGTTCTTGTCATTTTCAGAGGCAGGTTTGCCAGGTCAAGACAACGGCAGGCCCTCGGGATTTCAGGGTCAAAAGCTGAGACACGTTGATGTGTCTACTCACTGATGCCTTCCCTCGATGGGCTCTTCCATGATGATTGTTAAGGCAAACTTCCACTGAAACCTAAGTTGTTGTTGTTGTTTTATTTTTTATATATATATATATATATATATATATATATATATATATATATATATATATTAATTTGGTACAGTGGAAGTAAATAACAGAACAACAAGGTACAAAGGGAGTAATAAAGACAGTGATGGTGATGGTCATGATTCTGTATGAAGAGGAATTTTAAAATCTTTGCTTGCATCTCCTCTTGGTTTCACAGTCTCCCAGGTGTGTTACTGATTTAAGTTTTGGACGATTCATTCAGATTCTATCCAAGAATCTAGGAATCAGGACAGCGTGACCTGTTCTAGGTCATGTCACCTTTTGCAATTGTAATGATGATGATAACAATTTTGTATAGAGTAGAACTTTTAAAATAACAACAACCAAAAAACATTATTTAGGTATTGTTTCAAACTTTGGTTTAAAGATCATGGTGTAAAGCGTGGTTCCTGTGTCTGCCTTCGATTTGTTTCTGACCTATAGTACACCTATCATGGGGTTTTCTTGGCAAGATTTGTTCAGAGGAGTCTGCCATTGCCTTCCCCGAGGCTGAGAGAGCGTGACTTGTTCAAGGTCACCCAGTGGGTTTCTTTGTCTAAGTGAGGATTCAGATCCTCATCTTCAAAGTTGCAGTCTAACGCTCAAGCCACTACAGCATGCTGGTTTTCGGCTGTGTTATGCCAAATTGTACAATCGTAAATGTAAACTTAGAAATTATACTTTTTATGTTAAAGCAATCAGCAAATCAGTTTAGATTCGGTTATTGCTGCCGTGTACCTTCAAGTTGTTACTGACTTAATAGCAACCCTTTTCAAAGGGTTTTCTTGGCAAGTTTTGTCCAGAGGGGGTTTGCTGTTGCTTCTCCTGAGGCTGAGAGAGTGTGACTTTCCCACAGTCACTCACTGGTTTTCCATAGCTGAGCAGGGATATGAACTCTGGCCTCCCAGTGTTCTGGTCCAACCCTCAACCTGCTAGACCACACTGGCTCTCTGTCACACAAGGGTTATACAGGAAACCCGTCAGTGATAAAGAAAACTCTGGAGAACTTTGACCTTGCTCAGCAGAATGCAAGAAGCAAGATCATAAAGACATCACGGAGCCATTTTCAATCTGGGTTTCCAGCTCAGGTGCCAGGTTGCCCAACACCACCCCTTCCCGTTGCCCAAATGACCACTCAGGGCAACTTGGGGGGAGAAGGGGGTGGGATCTGGGAACACAGCCCCCTTGTCATCCTTGCCACAGCTTCCAGGTTCGGAGGCCTGTGCGAAGAGGCTTTCAAAGGCACAGACGCTTGGCTCAAGCAGAGGTGGAGAGAAGAAACTCTGATACCACTGAATGCCAATATCCGGAAGCAGTTTCTGCTTTGGAAGCAGAACAAGCAAGAAACACACCAGGATAGTTTGTTCCTCCGGCAGCCAGATATCAAGGTACAAAATAGGTCAATTCTCTTCCCCTTGCATTCATCAGAATCTTATTTGTATTGTTTTGGGGCCAACCCAGGTTCTCACCTGGGTGGTAAGACTCTCTTAATATGGAGATTTGTGCATATGTTAATGCGACCTTTCTCTGATGCATATTATTTTCTGTAACACACACACATTTCTCCAATGACAAAACACATTGGTGCCCTTCCTCCCCGCCCCAGATATATGCATTCTGAGTCATGCAAATTTGCTTGCTTGCAGTTTGAAAAGAAAGAAACCCCACTTCCTAGAGTTTCCACTTGATAATGAGAAACTGGGACCTCACGCTTGTTACAAACCTTACAGAGCATGTTTGCGATACATTTGGGATACATTAGAAATCTCAGGTTTTCTGATTTTTCCCTCCCCCTTCACCCCTAGTGTCGCCTTCCAGGTATGCTCGGTGTGAAGAGTCAACGGCCAAAGATGATTTATAAGGAGAATGAAGCACAATTTGATCAGGACTGGACAGAAGGAGACATCAGGGGCTTGGGCTAAACACACAAATCCTGCAGGTTTCCACGGCTGTGCTGGCTTTCAGACACAGACTCCCTAAATACTGTATCTAGTCCAATACCTTCAGCTCCAGAAACATCCGTTAGGTTGGACAGTTTGGGGTTTACCTGCTATGCAAATAGTCTTTCCCCCATTTGCTCCTAATATCGCAACACAATCATGCATCCTACAATATTTACATAAAAATCTATTTTATGTCATTGTACAACCAAGCTCTCATTCCAGATTTATCGTTTGGGCAGTCGTAAGGAGGAGAAAGGAGTGAAGAAAGGGCTGGGTCAGTAAGCTGAATTTTCTGGAAGGAAATCAGTCCCACGCAGAGCTGATTTGTCAAGCTGGAAAGATAAAGATCCATCTCTGCCAGCTTCCTCCCATGACCCTGGAACAACCAGGAATCATCTAGTCCATGTTTTCCTGTTTACAAAGAATGCTTTGTACTGGCCAAGTTGGTTATCTCCCAAGTCGCTTTGCAGGAACTCTGGTCCTCTGACGAGACAGCAAGGTGCCACCAAAGAGGGCTGGCTGCTGCAGAAAGCAGCATGGACTCTCCTCTTCCTAGTCTTTGTGTGGCCCTCAACCAACCCCGGCACTGCCACCACCAGCGAGGGTCTCCGCCCCCATCCCACTGCCGTGGCACTACATGGGGCACCTCTAGATGCTCTCATGGATCTTGTGCAGGACTTCATTAGTCAGACCCCAACACTGGACAGCCCTACCCTTGAACGACCGCCGTCCCCACAGACAGCGTGCATCTGAACACCAGCAAGAGAGAAATCCCTAGCAATTGAATACTTACACGAACAATCCTATGAGAAACGCTGTAAACAAGTCAGCATGGCCAAGTCAGCATGAACGGATGAAAAAAAAATCAGTTCAAGTGAATGCTTCCGTAAAGCAGAAAAAGGAATCACTTTCCATACAGCAGAAAAAGAAATCAAAGCAGGCCATCCCCAGGATAATTTGTGGACATTTGGATGTCGCAGCTTCATCAGGCACCTTCGTAATCCTTATTACGAAGCCACCATTTAAGTCACAAGGGACATTAGCATAGCTCTGCTATAATACATGCTGAATAAAACATAATTTAACACCAACACTTGCAAACAACAATGACAATATTAGATATACTTGCATATTATAAAGCAACCACTTTAGTTGTTACCTTATGAACAGCTTGCTGACATGCTGGCTACTAAAAGTTTTTAACCCCGTTTATGATGAAGCGGTTAGGCAAAGTTAAGCAAAGGAAACACTTTTTCTTCTCCCAGCAAGCTGCAGGCAGATTTCCGGATATGCGAGCCTCAGACAGTAATAACCAGCTTGACCAGACTCTTAATGTTTCTTAATCATACATGTCCCAGCTTTCATCCGTGAAATGTCGGGGGGTACGAGAACTAAACTGCCGCATTGAGTCCCTGCTCTCCTCCCCTGGCCAAGGCCTCATTCTGCTCGCTCACGGCACCCCACAACTTCTCGTCTGGAGTGGGGAAGGGGTTACCCATGGGATGCATATAGCCTCCAACCCCCATTTTGCTCCCTTGAAACACCTCCAGGGCACCCTCAAAGCCCCCAGCCTACAATTTTTTAATCTTATTAGTTGAAAAAAAGTGCCTCCAGTGTGTGAAAAGTCACTGCAAAACTGATCCCAAATACGCCAGCTTGGTTAGCTTCTCTACCCATGATTCCCATAACCGCCCCCAAACTGGAAAAAAAGTGGCTCCAAACTATAAATCCCAGGATTCCAGAGGATGTAGCCATGGCTGTTAAAGTGGAATCCAAGCGCCAGCATTGTACAGTATGAACAGGAACCCAGTGATGGGCAGAAAAGTATGATAATGTCTATTCTGCACTGGGAAATAGGCAGAACAACATTCTCTTCCATAAACCAGAACTTTATACTGTAGAAAGAGCTGTTCTCCTATCTGACGTAATCACAACCCACACACGCTTGCCCAGATACAGCATAATTGAGTTTGCCTCTGAGATTTACAAGGGGAGATTTCCTGGGAAGAGCCAAACGCTGAACGACGCACCTTTATCAGCAACTGGCTCCACAGGTGCTTCTCTGCTGGAAGTCACGATTAGGGCAGGACCGTCCCACGTGCACCCACCTCTTTTCCCGCATAGCAATTTGTGGCACCACGGAATGGGCAGAGCAAACTTCCCACTGTCGAGGCCTTTGGTAGTCAGAAATTACCTCTGCCCACTCCTAGATTTTAGGACGACTCTGTGAATGTACTGCAAAACAAGAATTCCTGGGTCTACTGGACAATCCAGAGGGCAGGTAACAGTCGGCAGATGCCTGGGTGCTCCTCGCCGTGCTTAAACAGAATGCAAAGACAGGTGGGATGCATCCACGGTGCTTCATCGTAAGAGAGTTATGGCAGGTTTTAAAAGCATGCACACATTCCAAAAGTTCACCTAAGACGCATCCAGCAACATCTACTAGTCTAAGCATAAAAGGGTTATAAGAAGGACAAAAGTAAAGATGTGAGAATGTTTAAATCAATTTTAGGAGAACAATTATAGTAGAAACTCCTTTTCTTATTATTTTATGTGATTTCTGTTTGATATGAAGAAGGAAAACTGGTTACGATTGTATTATGATCTTCATGTTTTTTTCTTTACCTCCTGTATTATATATCTGTAAAATTATGTACTATCTGTATTTATATTATGACTAATAATGTTCTGTCCTGTGATATAAACAATATAAGAAATTTAAAAAATGCCCCAAATCCCCCAAAAGAGGGTACCTACTAGTCTATATTCTTTCTGCCTTGGAAACTTCAGATCTGCACTGGTCCTATGCCATGTGATCTACAAAGCTGGTATTATTTGCTTTTTTAAATAAGAAAAGAAATTGAGGGGGAAAACCAAAAAGATAAAAAGGGGCAAGTAATCTCTTGTATCTTAAATTAGTTACTATAATACAAGGCGTTAAAAACAAAGGAAAAAAAGCAATAGAAGAACCTTGATTTAATGGTTGCTTTATAGCTCATATTCTCTTTGACCAATTCAGCTTATTTTACATTTGAAAATAAGCAAAGATTCGAGTCGTCTAATTCTCTTTTGAATGTTTGTCTTCTATGGTTGATTTGGATACTGGAGAAGTTTTGCATTGAATGCTTATTTTTTCCTTCCTTCCTTCCTTCCTTTTTTTTTTTTTTTTGTGTGTGGAAACAACCAGTATGGAAAACTTGTTAGTAATAAATATATGATATGATATATGATATGTGACTGTATTGGGATGTATGGCTTCTTTTCTTGTAATTTGATGATGTTTGTCTTTTTTAATGCTATTATTGCTGTATAAAAAGAATTTAACACAAAAAGACCTCTCTAAAATTGAACCTGAGAGTGTGGAGGTTAGAAGTGGCTAGATGTCAGTCGTGGCATAGAAACAACAGGAATTTTAAAGATGCTGAATAGTGTGAGGAGGATTTTCTGTACCCTGTTTTAACAATGAATTGCCCCCCAGAGGCTTCGACTTTTGGGGAGGTGGTGGGTCCCAAAAATGGTGGCCTGGAGGAGTTGAGAGGGCCCCAGAGAAAGGCCTCGAGGGCTCAACCCAGCTAACCAGGGATTGTGTCTTGCCAACCCCTCCATTAAATTAACAAGGGTAAAAATGGATTGTGCAGCAGTGAAAATGAGGCTGAGAGGTCCTCTTAGACGTACACCATCCATCCAAAAGGTACTTCAAGCCAGCTTGCTTTGTGACGGTGATGAAGACTCGAGTTGATAGACTCGGACTCAAGGCAGACTTAAGTCACTTCAGTGACTCGACTCGGACTTGACTCAGCAAAAATTACCCACTGATTCAACTCAACTCGAGACTCGGTTATTTTTAGTGACTGACTTGCCGCCCTTGGTTCAGTCACATCACACAGTCATCCAGAAATCTTACTACTGGTCACATGGCAGTCTGTCTCAAGCCCAAGGGGTGGACACATTTCTCAGGGGGAACGGCAAATGGGTCAGGCACTGGGCTTGAGGTGGGCTTGAGGTCTGCTCAGCAGCCTGTCCCCTCTGCACATAGGGAGAGCTTTCTGAAACTTGTCCTAAGAGCAGAAGGCAAGACTTCTGCCCAGATTGCAGGGCGCGTATCTCAGAGGGGAACAGAAAATGTCTTAGGCGGTGGGCTTGAGGAGGAAGGATCCTTCCTTCTAAAGCTCTTGAAGCTTCCGTAATGGGGAACAAGAAGGATCCTATTCCCCACTTCTGGAAAAGCCTCCAGCTTTGTAACTGGGAAGTAAGAAAGATCCTATTCCCCACTTTCAAAGCTATGGATGGCAAAATCACAAAAGTAGAGAGTCAAGTCTACTTAAATTGTTAAAACTGAGTTTGACTCTGTCCAGAAATTCCAGAATACAGGTTGGGGTATAAAGTTGGCTTCCAGACTTGAGACTTGACTTGAAAGTGTCTCATAAGGACTTGAGACTTGACTTGAGACTTGAAGGTAGAGACTCGAGGCTTGACTTGAGACTTAGGGCAAAAGACTTAAATACATCACGGTTTTGTGATCACATCACCTGACCTGGAAACCTTCAAGGGCTGGCGAGAGAAGAGGAGACTACTGCTCTGAGCCCCAAATCCCAGCAATTCTTTGCTTTACTCACACATCACAGTCTCCCCGAACATAGAACGTGGAGTGCTAGGAGGAAATCTCTGTTGAAAGCAAACATCTCTGTAGGCTTCTGTAGAAACTTGTTAGAAACATTATGTCTCAATTGCTGATAAAGAGAGAGAGGAGGAACCCATAATTAAACTCACCACCTCCTCATTTATCGTTAGATAAATGCAAACAAGAATATGAACCTGGTCACACTCAGGTGACAAAGATAGTAAGACAAAGAGAACGTGACCAGGTGGGTTGAAAGAGCTTTCTCCTCATTCAGACAGACTGAGCTTTCTTCTCCAGGTCTGCAAACCCCAGGATTCCATAGGGTGTTGAAAGCGGAATAATAGCACTATAACCGCCTAGTGCAAAAATGGCCTGTGAGCCAAGAAGGACCATGATACCTTCAGTCCTGCCCTGCAACAATACACAGCATGCCATTTGTCCTTTGCGTGATACCTAGTTGTGCTGAACAAAACAAAACAAAAAAAACCCCAACAAGACACAAGACATCCGGAAATGAACAATATATAGCATGAAGTAACATTCGTTTATCAGTCATTTACCTGGAGAATGATGTCACCAAACGGAGGACAGATCAAACTGCCCAATGTATGCAGCACAAATTTTCTCCAGAAGGTTATCTATAGAGCACGGGTGAGAGCGGAGCAGTTCTCCTGATGTTGGCAGAGTGCAACTCCCAGCGTTCTTCACCATTGGCTGTGTAGCGAGGGCTGCTGGAAACTGCTGTGTAAGACCATCTGGATGGTCACACGATCTCAGCTCGGGCCTCAGTCCAATTGCTACTTCCAACTTGGCTAGACCCACTGAATCAGTGGCCCAATGGTATCTCAATACTTCCACAAATCCTAATGTATCAATGGGTCAGCTCTACTCTGGACTACCAATCTGGTTTATGCCAGTTGGATGGGAATCATGTGGCCCTCCAGAGCAGCTCCCAGCATTCTTAACCAATGGCTATGCTGGCTAGGGCTGATGGAAGTTGCAGTCCCACACTACCTGGAAGGCCGTGTGGTTCCTACCCCTGCTAGAGAGCTACCCTTTACTCCATCAGACAACCCAAATCCCAGTGATAGCCTAGACACCGGGGGTACTACGCACAGTAACAGTCTGTCTGCCACTTAAAATCGTAGGATGCAAGTTCTTCAAGTCCACTGTCCTGTGTGCTCAAAAATGAAATTCCTGCAAGTGCAGTCATCCCTCCACATTTGCTAGGGTTAGGGGCACAGAACCCCCGTGAAAGTGAAAAAAAACACAAGTAACTCTAGCCCTTCCTGAACCATATTTAACACACAAAAAAGTGTGATCATCCTATTCAACCCACCGTGGATTCCTTTGAGGCATCAGGGTTCCTTCCCAAGGCAGAAGTGGGGGGCTGGTGGGGCTCACTGCCCCCTCCCGTGCTGCCCACACCATTTTTAAGAGGGACTTGCAAGCCTCGTCTGCAGTTTCTCAGTCTCGCGAGGCTTGCAGTCCCTATGAAAAATGGCACAGGGAGGCAGCAGGGGGGATAGCAAATAATCCGTGAATAGTCAAATCCACAAAAGTGAAACCCGCAGGTGTGGAGGGCTGACCGTACAGAAAAAAAGGGGAGGGGGTTATATACTTGCATTTTGAAGTGCTCCAAAATATAGCCCTTAACTCAGTAGGGCAACATTTGCTCTCTCTCTAATGCACCTGACTACGAGAGCCGTGGTACAGTTCCGCTCACATGTGGCCCAAGGAGAATAAGACAACAGTCCCTGGTACACAACATCCCTGGCATAGAATACTTTCTCTCTCACACACAGCAAGGCGTTGGCAACAATAGCTGATTGTGAAGGCTGTGCTATTTTGACTCCTCAGTTTATAAATGCTGATTGTCCTTCCTTGTTTATTCATGCACTGGTTTATTCATGCGCCTCTGACTTGCAAAGCAAAACTGTGTAAAGTCCTTATCGCTATTACATTTTTTTTTCTATCACCCGTCTTGGTATGAGCAATTAACTCCACCCTTCTTTCTTTTCGATGCCTAACCTAGTATTTCTAAAAGTGAAAGTCTTCAGGGACAGGGCGAAAATGAAATATCATAGAGGGAGAAACCAAGTGATCACTTGAGACAGTCCCAATTCACTTGTCCTTGTTGTGTGGCAAACAAGGAAAAGCCAGAACACCTTTTTTGTTTGGAATCAGAAGGGACATAAATACCAACACCTCTCAATGTTTCCTCCCTTGATACCCTACTGCAGGGGAAGAAAACTGTGGCCCCAAGCCCTCAGGGATCCCCAATCAGTGCACTGATTTTCAAGTAATTCTTCAGCTAGAAATTGGCTGCAAGGCCCCAAAACTTCTCACAAGTGCAACAGTTTAAGGCCAGAATGCACACAAATCTTTCTTTTTGAACAGACAACGAAGAGTGATTCTGTCACCCTTCTGCACCAGCCCAAACTCCCTGACCCCACAAGTCTCAAGTTTTGGGATGGGGCTGCCGCTGCTGCTTACTAATGGGGAGAGGAGAGAGAGAGGTGGCAATTAAACTGATGTAGCTCCTCAGGGGAAGGGATAGGAGGGTGCAGTCCGCCCATTTCCTTCCCTCTCTGAGCCAAGATAAGCCAGATCGTCAATGTCTGAATTGCCTTCGCACAGTTTCCCTTCTCCACCGGTAAGCAGTAAGTAGAATCATAGAATCACAGAATCCTAGAGTTGGAAGGGACCCCAGGGGCCATCCAGTCCAACCCCCTTCTGCCATGCAGGAGCCCACATCAAAGCATTCCTGACAGATGGCCATCCAGCCTCTGCTTAAAAATCTCCAAAGAAGGAGGAGGCCCCGCCACACTCCGTTGAGGCAGCGGATTCCACTGCCGGACAGCTCTGACCGTCAGGAAGTTCTTCCTGAGGTTCAGGTGGAATCTTCTTTCCTGCAGCTTGGATCCATTGCTCCTTGTCCTAGTCTCTGGAGCAGCAGAAAACAAGCCCGCTCCCTCCTCGACATGACATCCCTTCAAATATTTAAACATGGCTACCATGTCCCCTCTTCACCTTCTCTTCTGCAGACTAAACATACCCTAAGCTGCTCCTTATAGGGCTTCATGGCTTCCAGACTCTCCACCATTGTGGTTGCCCTCCTCTGGACACACGTGTTGACCCTTCTCGAATTAAGGTGCCCAGAACTGGGCACAGTATTACTCCAGGTGAGGTCTGATCAAAGCAGAAGAGAGTGGTGCCATTACCTCCCTTCATCGAGACACCATACTCCTATTGATGCAACCGAGAATTGCGTTGGCTTTCTTGGCTTTCTGTGCTGGTCCCTCCCAGGGCTTGAGAGCTATCAAAGGGAAGTTTTGGATGTAGCGCAAGGGGCTGGATGATCACATCTTGCACTACACTTCCCACTACCACAAAAAGACACGTGTGGGGACAGACACAGGAGTGTGCGGAGAGAGTGTTACATTCTGCCTACTCTGCATTACACTCAGGCCTAACCAGAATATTTTTAATTATGATGCATTCTTAATTATAATATATTTGTATTGCAAATGGCTTCATGTGTTTTTAATGTACTTTAACTTACAATGTATTTTTAATTGCATTTTATGTTTTACCCTACTTCAAGACTTGGGGAGAAGTAGGTAAGAAATACTACTACTGCTATCATTATCATTATTATTATTAATTTGTCATCTCAGCCTGAGGCTCTCGCTCTGCCCAAATCCCTGAAAATGGGGGAGACATCCAAATATTGAATAAAGTGGAGACAAAAATTGTCCTCCGCCCCAACACAATTGTCCACTCCTGCCCTGCCTGCCGGCTTCACACACCTCGACCAAGATTCTGCAACAGTCCGCGTGACGTAAGAGTCCTGCAGTCAGAACTCTTGTTACGACTTCCCGCTCATCCCCGCCGGGACTCCACGCCGTACCTGTTGGAACGCGGGAGGGGTCTCGGAAAGAGACTGGGCCTCCCCAGCCGATGCCGTCAGTCTGGGTCTAGCTACGGTGAACAGTTGGAAAGCTCCTCCGATCATTCGCACTCTCCACCAGCCACAGAAAGGCTGTTCAGGGGGGCTACTGAAGCACAACAGTGGGTCTTCAGGCATGGTGGAAGGTGGAAGGGAATAATTACCAATGACACCCCCACCTCCCAAAAATATGCATGTATAAGGTGGAGTTGGTGTAGTGGTTTGAGCTTCCGTCTTCGACCCGGGAGACAGGGGTTTGATTCTCCGCTCGGCCACGGAAACCCACTGGGTGACCTTGGGTGTGTCACACACTCTCAGCCCCCAGGAAACTCTGTGATAGGCCCCCTTTAGGGTCGCCCTAAGTCAGAAATGACTCGAAGGCACCCAGCAACAAGGCTTCTCTCTGTCACCAACAGGATACCACCCCCTCTCACATCATCCAGGCTGATCAAAACCACCAGAAAAATCCCCAATTTTGTTCTTTCTGGTTTTATTTTGAAGCTCTATGCCCATTTCGTTTATCCTAGAATATTTTCTATCAGCTCCTGGTACTATCAGAGACTCTTGATCCCAGCTCCCTAGGTAGGTTTATTTTAACTCTGTATAAAATTGGAAAGAGCAGGAACAAAACTAGGACTTTTCAATGCGTCCGGATGTGCCCTCAGTTTACACTTAGGGGGCCTCTGGCCGTCCCTCCGCTTGGCTGGTAAGAACATCGTTCCCATTCCCAGACACTTCCCGCCCAGCCTCCTTACCGTAGCCTCATCCACAGGTTGACATCTTGGATCCATCATTTTGGCGGCGGTGGCTGTCTCCGCCGTCGCTGCAGAATTCCGTGTCTCCAGGTGGTTCTAGGAGATAAGAGGAAGAAACAGGGACCATTTAATGCCAAGCTGGGCAAATGCAGTGAGCATCCCCAGAACTGGAGCTGGATGAGCTCTCAGGAGAATTTCCAGCTCACTACAGAGCTTTTCCTGTTCCAGGCTACAGAAGGTTCATTACATGGCATTCCTCTCCCCTCCTGCTTTCAGTCCCTAGATGCATGCATCCAGCCAGCCATCTATCCATCTATACACACAAAATCCCAGAACAAAATGAATGGGAACAGCACTCACCACTCCACACGGGACTAGCGGCACTACACGGTTATAGTTGTGATTGCCATATCTGCATCCTATATAATAAATTTGACCGTTGTCGTTTGGTGAGAGACATGGAACCAAAGTACTCTGAGAAGAAAGTGATTGAGGATTCATTTTGTAGTGCAGACAGGTATGTGGGGTACCTTGGAAACTGTAGTTCAGGGGAACTGTCATGTACTGGATAACTCCAATGCCAGAAATCAGGCTTAGAATTTTCCAAAAAGCTTTATTCAGAAACAACACAGCAACAGCAGCGCAATTCTGGCAACTGCCAAGACTAAAGGACTTTTGAGTTTATAATCTGTAACGTGACAAATGTGCGTGCACAAGCATCCTATTCAACAGCTATTTAAAACAACTCTTTTCTCGTTCTCTCAACCCACCTGCCAACTGCACGTCCTTGCAGCTGCGTTTGCTCCCTCTTATCAAAGTTCGTTATAATTTTACAATGGAGTAATTTGGTGATGGAGTAAAAAGAGATTTCGACATATAGTACATATTACTCTCTATGTGGCTATATATAAGAGGGAAATATTTAAGAGGGGAAATTTATTGCCTTTGTTAAACAACTGCTGTCATACACTGTGGGAAGCCAAAGGGAGGGTGGAGAGGGAAGGAAGTATGTGGACTTTGTGGAGTGATTATTTTTTCTCCCCCTCAATTTCTCTTTTTGTCTTTACTCTCTTTTTCTCCTTTTTTAACTTTTCCTTCCTTTCTTACTTTGTTAATGTTTATGTTTGTATGTTAACAACGCAAAAATGTAAAGTTTTGGAAAATTAAGGGCCATGTGGCTGCCCGCAGGGGGGAAAAAGTTTATTATAATAACATTTCTTCCTCCCTCCCAGCATACTGGTTCTCACACACTGGTTCTCGCATACCGTCACCCCCTTCCAGCCTTTATTGCAAACATCAAACACTGCATGGCATTGCATGGTATTGGCATAGCATTGCATGACATTATCTGACATAAGCCATTTCCACACTAGACTTTTATAGCGCTATGATTGCACTTTCAACATCCTATGGAATCCTGGGGTTTGCAGTTTCGGGAGGGGCCGGCCGGCCCCTCCCGAAACTGCAAACCCCAGGATTCCATAGGATGTTTCAAGTGCAATCACAGCGCTATAAAAGTCTAGTGCAGAAATGGCCATAGTCTTTCGTGAAAGGGAGAGCAAAGCCACACTGACAGGAACATAGTATAGCAAAGATTTCCAGAGTTCTTGGCAAACTACGTATCCCGGGACTCCGTAACCTACAGCCATGGTAGCTGAACTGCTACCAAAGACCTGCATAGTGTGGCTAGACCTCTAAGCACAATAATTGCTTGCACCCTCCAGCACGCGTGTAGCTCTGAACAAGAGGCGCAGGGTCAAAACAGGTTCTTGCCCCTGGGTGCACCCAGATTTATTCACAAGGATTCCGTCTTAACCGAAAGGCAGCAAGGACGCGTGACTGCGACCATACAAAATGAGACAACCCGTTTCACAAAAGGGGAGCCACAGAGTTGCAGCGCACGAGCAAACCCTTCCCTCCTACGCAGGTTACATAAGGTGAGGTCTGCAGTGCAGATCGTTGTGATAAGCTGAGCCCTCCCTTCACCCTTTATCTCGCTGTTGATACTCTGGTATGGAAGGGTGGTGACAATTCAGACGGCAGTGCTCTTATTATCATCCGGAATATTAATCAGGCCCATAATTCAAGGAGTCTGTTGAGCCCCGGGGGCAATCATCACCATGCACGCAATGGCATGCCTTTGCCATGTCGTGTCTGCAACTATTTCATACCAAGTTACCCATTAACAAATCGAGCCCAGCCAGCAGGTCTGGGCAAGCGTGCTTCACTTCATTAGCTCGGCAGCAGTGTGACCACAGTCGCCAGAAAGGTTAGGAAAACAAACCCAGCTCAGGCTGACACCTGAGGCCCCTTCCAACATGTCCCATCCTGCCTGGAGACAATAAGCTGGCTTGCTTCTTGCAGGGTCTTTTGCGGGGTGGCTCCCTGAATGGGGAACGCCTTCCCAAGAGGGCTCAGTCACCCACTGACTTAACTTCTCCTTTAGGAAACAGGCCAATCTTCCTTCCTTTCCTCCATTTTAGTCTGCAGAAGAGAAGGTTAAGAGGGGACACGATAGCCGTGTTTAAATATTTGAAGGGATGCCATGTAGAGGAGGGAGAGGGCTTGTTTTCTGCTGCTCCAGAGACCAGGACAAGGAGCAATGGATTCAAGCTGCAGGAAAGGAGATTCCACCTGAACCTCAGGAAGAGCTTCCTGACGGTCAGGGCTGTCCGGCAGTGGAAGATGCTGCCTCGGAGTGTGGTGGGGTCTCCTAATTTGGAGGTTTTTAAGCAGAGGCTGGACGGCCATCTGTTGGGAATGCTTTGAGGGTGTTCCTGCATGGCAGGGGGTTGGACTGGATGGCCCCTGGGGGTCTCTTCCAACTCTACATTCTATGATTCCTTCTCCTTTTCCCCAAAAACTTTTGGGGAAAAGAGGAGACAAATGTTGCTCTGTGGACCTTCCTATAGAACAGAACTCTGAGGGATATTACTCTTTAATCACGCTGTGAATTTCACAATGCTTTGAGTGGCTTCAGAGGATAAAAATACCCAGATGTAAATGTTTAGCAAAAATCGGAGGATAACAGGTTTTCAAGTCCAGCTGAAATATTCAAAGCGGCGAAGGTGGGAAGGCGCTAACACAGGGAGGCATATTCAAAAGAACCGAAGTTTAGCAAGAATTAAAAAAAATAGCAATCATATAGGAGAATGAGGTTTATTGCTGTGTTTTAAGTGTAAGAATTGTTAGCATTCACAAAGCTTAGAAATTAACAAAAGCAGGATCTCCCTTGGAAGGCCAATAAAAAGGTTTTTGTAATCATAACGCTCTGCCTCATCAAAATGGCAGTTTGGGTCCCCCTGCCCTGCACATATTCAAAAAAAGCATAAAATTGGCCATTTCTAGGCAAAGCGTTATCATATCATTTATTCTTGCAACAGTGCAGCCTTCCAATCACACAGGAGCAACTGAACAAACCACAGTTAGTTTCTCTTGTCCTTCCCTCAGTTTGTTCTCCTCCACCAAACTAGGGAGGGAAATAGCCATGGTGTCTTTCTTTGGTTTGTCTGAAGAAGACAAAGTGGAAAAGAGACGCTGCCTGTAATTTTTTAATTAATTAATTAATTCACTCATTTGGTTTATCCCCTGCAACTTTTGACGTAATTAAAACAGATTCATATTAAAAATACAATAACTTATACATGATTTTGAAACACAGTTTTAATGGATTTATAAGGATAATTTATTTAAACTGTATTTCAGCAATTTTAAAAGGCCATGCTAAGCAGTAAAGTATTAAAAATTCTAGCTTCTCCATTTTATACGTATGGGCTATGACAGGCAGGCCATTACTGAAGACACGTCTGCACAGAAACATCTTTGCAAGCCAGAAGAAGGACAGCTGCAACCTTTCCTAGCTTGTCTTTACTTCCTCATTAATAGCTTTTGCCATCTTGGCCATGCTGACGTCGTATGACCGCACGGGTCCCAGTTTTCATCTGTGAAATGTTGGCGGGTATCAGCAAAGCCTCCTACATTAGACCTATCGGTACAGCTTGTACAACTGGACATCGGCCCATCAGCTTTCCCAAATTCAGCTCCCAGATCACAGGTCCCCGCACTAAGGGCCTTTCCGCACTACACTGGTATAGTGCTATTATTCCACTTTCAACACTTTCCTATGGAATCCTGGGGTTTGCAGTTTAGGGAGGGGCCTCTAGAATTCTCAGCCAGAGAGCTCTTTGGCCTCAGGAAACTACAAACCCCGCAATTCCACAGGAGGTTGAAAGTGGAATAATAGCACTATGACAGCGTAGTGTGGAAAGGCCCTATGTCACTGAGTGGCTGAGAGAAAGTACATTTCTTGGTACTGTACATACAGCTAGAAGCCACCTTGAGTTAAGGCCCGAAGTCTCAGGGACTGGACACTCTTCTCCAGTTTTTTGAGTAAGGGGGGGAGGAATCTCAAGGTAAGAGCACCGCCTTGAAAACGGTGTGCATACACCTGTATATATTTTCTACATTAAGACTCAGTGCTTCCTATTCAAATGGCATACTTTCTGCAAATCTGACTGACGCTTTTAAGAAATCATGCTTAATAACATCATTAGGAAGCGTCCCTTGCAATATCATCTTTCTGACATCACTAGGTTCCACCCCTTCCAATATCGCAAGGAGCTGTCAGGTTTGGGCTCTGATATATTACTCAATGGCTGCTAATTAGTTTCCATGCAAAGCCCGGAAAACCCACAACAACGTAAAGTACGACGTGTTGGTTATTACCTTTAAAGCTGTACCTGGTTTAGATCCAAGTTACCTGCAGGATCGCCTTCTCTCGTACAAGCCACCCCGCACACACTCAGGTCCTCTGGGGGCCACCGGCTTCAGCCGGCCAGGACTCGACTGGCAACGCTCACCCCGAGGACCTTTTTGTCAGCCGCCCCTAGACTGTGGAATGGCCCGACAGCAAAACAGGCGGTCTGAATTTTAAAAAGTACTAAAGACCTATCTCTTCTGGCAGGCCTAGCCGGTCAGATTTTAACTATGAGTTTTAAATTGATGTATTTAAATGGTTTTCTGTGTCTTTAACATAGTTTAATCTATGAAGTGTTTTTAGTTGTATTTTAATCTTATTGTACCCCGCCTTGAGCCTTGGGGAGAAGCGGGTAAGAAATAACAATTCTCAGAGCCTGGAGTAGTCCTGACATAGCAACTCTAGCCCCAAGTCAGAGTCCCTTTAGCCCCCCAAACCGGAGCACAAACTACTGACGGGACAATAAAGAAGGCGTAAAGATACTGTCCTAAATATACAGAACTGCTCTAGGTCAGAAGGAGAAAGGCTTCCGCCATCTTACAAGGTTGTACATTCTGCTTAACCGGCCGGGATCAAAACGGCAGATCTTCTGCTATGGTAACCAGCCGCAACGTTTCTGCAACTTTCATGCAGGCGTTTAACGGCATCAAGGCAGACGTAGTCCCTGCTTGTCACCCTAGGCTCCTCTCCCCCCAGGTCCGAAGTGTGGCTTCAGGACTCCCACAACCTTCCCTAGCTTGCATCACACCATGTTCTAGCCCTTGCGCAACGGCTGGGCCATCCTACATGCGGAGATGGGAAAGAGCACACCTCAGAACTCCAGAGAAATCGGATGCTTCAGTCCAAATGGCTCTCATCTCCTGGCTGGCAACAGCAGAAACTGTACTAACACGGTACTACAAGGCTTTTGATGTGAAGGCAAAGGAGTCAAGGAACCACTGATTTCATCACACCAGAGGTACGGGAACCACCTTTGCCAGAAGTATCTCTGTTCAGCTGAAGATCAATGAGACATCCTAATGTCACACTCAGGAAACACCTGAGAGAGAGGTTGCCTTTCTCAGTTAAAAGTCTCTTTTCCTTGCCACCTTGCATACCAAGAGCCAATGGTCTCCACATACAAGACCAACACTTGACACAAAAATAATACCTACTAGCTCTAGCTTGTTGCAGCGATGTAGACTCGAGTCGACTGACTTGGACTCAAGTCAGACTTAAGTCACTTCAGCGACTCGGCTTGGACTCGACTCAACAATAAATGACGCGCTGACTCGACTCGACTCGAGACTTGTATATTTTTAGTGACTGACTTGCTGCACTTGGTTCAGTCACATCACCCATTCATCCAGAAACCTTACAACTTACTGGTCACGTGATGATCTGTCGCAAGCCCAAAGTGTGGACACATTTCTCAGAGAGGAACAGTAAACGGGTGAGGCAATGGGCTTGAGTCAGGCTTGACGTCTGCTCGTGAGCCTGTCCCGCTGCATATCAGAGGAGCCTTCTAAAGTGTTTCCTAAGAGCAAAAGACAAGACTTGCCTCCAGAGTGCAGGGTGCACTTCTCAGAAGGATCAGCAAATGCGTTAGGCAATGGGCCTGAGGAGGAAGGATCCTCCCCTCTAAAGCTTTTCAAGTTTCAGTAATGGGGAGTAAGAAGGATCCTATTCCTCACTTCTGAAGCTGTAGATGGCAAAATTGCACGTGTGGAGGGACAACTCTGCTTCAATTGTTAAAATTGACTTCATTCTACTCTGTCCAAAAATTCTGGAATATAGGTTGGGGTATACAGTTGGCTCCGAGACTTGAGTCTTGACTTGAAAGAACCTTGCAAGGACTTGAGACTTGACTTGGGAATTGAAGGTAGAGACTTGAGACCTGACGTAAGACTTGGAGTAAAAGATTTAAATACATCACTGGCTTGTTGTTTGTTGTCAACTGCCATTAACAGGTTGGCTTCAACTTATGGTGAACGAGAGATATCCAAGATATCCTGTTATTCACAGTGCTGCTCAGGTCTTGCAAACTCAAGATATCCATGGCGTCCTTGACAGAATCAATACAACTGTAACGCAGCCTTACTCTTTTCCTACTGTCCCACACTTTGTCAAGCACCATCATCTTTTCTAGTGAGTGATGTTGCCTAAGGAGATGTCCAAAGTATGATAGGCTCAATCTGGCCATTTTGGCTTCTAAGGAGAATCCAGGCTTCATTGGTTCTAGGAGCCACTGACTTGTCTTTCAGCTAACGCTGGCAAAACTTGAAAATTTAAGAAGTCATGGGCCATATCCCCTTGCTACCACCATCTTTAGAAGTCAAAACTGAGAACACCTTAAATACTTCAATCAGCAAAAGAGGACAAGACCTAATGTGGGTGGAAATTTTTGCACAGATGTCAAAATCACAGCAACAACTTCAGTGTGGAAATGAGAAAAGGTGGCCTTTCCAACACAGGCAACTCGTCTCCAGAGTTTTACCTGCTGGACTTCCTGCTGATCCTATGCATGCCAAATCCTACACAGAGATTAATGCTGTGTGTGGGATACTGCAAGATAAGTCTGCCCCTTAATTGTAGCAAAACTTGCTCTTCCATTATTCAAGAATAAGTGGCTTTTCAGTAAACAAGATAAAAATCAGCAGCGTTACTTCCTCCAAAAGGGATTTTCAGATGAGAACACTACTTTGAAAGTTAAGTAACAGAGGACAGAAAACCAGATTTCATTAGAGGGAACTTACAAAACAAGATGGGTATTTTGTGGGACTGTGGAATAGGATTGAAGAAGAAGGAGGAGGAGGAGAAATGGGGAAAAAACACCCTCAAACAGAGTTAACACTAACACTAAAACATGACCCACAAAACAGCAATACTTGGAGGTTACTACATTTTAGCCACAATAGGAGAATCCTAAAGTAGAGGGAGTCAAGGGACTTTTTGAGGTTTCTACCTCCAACAAAGGTAAAACTTTTAAACTAGGATTGCATTTGGCTGGTTTTGCCTATACAGTTCCTATTTTGCTGTATGGCCCCTGGATGTGTTTTAGTAAACATGAACATAATAAGCATGTAATGCTGTAATTGCAAAATACATATAAACACTCATGAATAAGAATAAATCATACAACCTATATATAATAGAGTAATATTGCATATGGCAACTTGAGGGCCTTTCCGCCCTACTCTGTTATAGTGCTATTATTCCACTTTCAACCTCCTGTGGAATTCTGGGGTTTGTAGTTTATTGAGACCAAGGAGCTCTCTGGCTGGGAATTCTAAATGCCCCTCCAGGATTCCACAGGATGCTGAGAGCGGAAATAATAACACTATAACGCTATGGTGCAGAAAGGCCCTGAGACACATTAAAGTAGAATTATGACCTACAAGAGGCAGCGTTATTTAAGAAGCCCTGGAAAATTGTAGAGTGTAGAACTTTAAGCCCGTCCAGATGCCTCCACAAACTGGCTTGAGTCATGCAGATCAAAGCCCACATCCATCTACAAGTAGGCTAGACGTGCAAACCAAATCACAGCCCTCAAACTGGCTGTTCATCACAAGGGAATCCTATGACCAGGCCTGGCATTTTGGACTGGGGACCTGACAAAGCAGCAGCTTTAAGCTTGTGCCCCCTTCCTGCAAAGTCTTAGGGGCAGAAAATTGCCCTGCGGATCTGAGATTAGAGTTTGTTGTTCCGTGCCTTTAAGTCATTTCTGACTTACGGAGACCCTGAGATGAACCTATCACGGGATTCTCGTGGCAGAATTTCTTCCGAGGGAGTTTGCTCTTGCCTCCCTTTGAGACTGAAAGAGTGTGATTTGCCCAAAGTCACCCAGTGGCTGAATGGGGATTTCAATCTTTGTCTCCCGGAGTCCTAGTCCAACTACTACGATCCCCTAATTTTCAGCATTGCAATAATGTAAAACTTCAGTCAGGTACTTTGAAATACAGTTTAGGCATCCCAAGAACAGGAGCAAGCAAAGGGACCAAGGAAATGCAAAGAGAACAAATAGCAGAGTCCTAGGTGTGAGCAATTTTCAAGGTTTCCCTTTCTGCAGTGGAAGAAATGTGGGGATGACACAAAGAAACGCAGACATTCCAGCTGTACACTTGCGACTGCCGGGTACATCAATAGCAATCGGGATAGACTCATAACAGGAAACAGAATTCTAGGAGGGGTATGTTTGGAAACTGGGAAGCCTTGGTCGAGGTCATTCGTGGTAAAGATCAGGGTGACAGCAGGATCTGCCTGGGTTTTATTCTCTTTGCTGGCACACCCACCACCAGGCTCTAAGAGCGCAAGGCCAGCCCCCGTCTGGCCCCGGTCAAAAGCTAATCCACGGCCTTTTCAGAAACCCACGCCTGCCCTTGACCCACGTTATACAAAGGAAGTGGCACCAGATTTCAGCTGACCCATTGTCCAGGAGTTAGAAAGCAAAGGGCCTCATTCAACAGGGCACGGATTCCAATTTTAGCTATGTTCACTTGGCAACTGTGACTCTTCCAGGGCAAAGCAGTAGCTGCAGACTGTTGAAACAGATGCCTTTTTCAACCCCGGGAGCTGAAGCCTACACTGCCCAGCTTCGTCGGGTAAAAATGGCAAAGCAGAGTCCAAGAAGGATGGACAGGGTGGGCATGAATGTCAGCTTTGCAAGACAAGATCTGACCAGACATCAGTCAAGAAGTGACTAGAGCTGTGAAGGCCCAGGGAAAAAAATGAAACTGAAAAATGCATTGAGTCCAACCCCATTCTGCCCTGGAGGAAGACACAATCAAAGTCCTCCCTTTGACAGATGGCCATCCAGCCTCTGTTTAAAAACCTGCAAAGAAAGAGACTCCACCACACTCCACTGGGGCAGCATCTTCCACTGCTGGACAGCTCTGACTGTCAGGAAGTTCTTCCTACTGTTTAGGTGGAATCTCTTTTCCTGAAGTTTGAAGCCACTGTTCCATGTCCTAGTCTCTGGAGCAGCAGAAAACAAACTTGCTCCATCTTCCATATGACATCCCTTCAAATACTTAAACACAGCTGCCACCTCTTAACCTTTTCTTTTCCAGGCTAAACATCCCCAGCTCCCTAAGCCGCTTCTCATCGGGCTTCATGGTTTCCAGATCCTTCACTATTTTGGTCCCCCTCCTCTGGATACGTTCCAGCTTGTCAATACATTCCCGAATGCTGGTGCTCAGAACCAGACACAGGATTCCAGGTGAGGTCTGACCAAAGTAGAATATTGTGGTAGCATCCCTTTCCTTGACCTAAACACTATTGTCCTATTGATGCAGCCCAGAATCGCATTGTAGGCCAACAAAATCTGGAGGGCCCCACAAATCCGGTGCCTGCATTAATCCTTTGTTGGTAGAGATCCAGTGTATAAACCTGCAGGGCAGGAACACAGAAGGGGCTGCCTGCCAATGCCACAGTAAAAAAGAAAACCCTTTTTCCTACCAACAGCACTCACAGCAATTGCAAGAAAATGAAAACAAGTTGCTGTGCTACCCCAAATGGCCAAACTAATGTGGGTTTCAAAGGATAAGCCAATCGAAGATTTTTTGAGAAACTGGAAACTCTTTACGGATTTCTTGAGCCATAGGAAACCAAACAATACAAGAATTTGTGGATATGGTTTAATAGTTTCCTTAGGTGGATCCTTCATGGCAGAACAATATTTTTCCGTCTTCTTATTTTCTCTTTCTCATAACAGTTTGGTTGCGGGAAGGGGTCAGACTCCTTTCACGGTTTAGCATCTTAGCATTTAGCCAGTAAGTTCGTTTTCTAGGGAGTCAGTATTTCCTGGCGTTTTTTAGTTCTTTTGTTTTAGTGTCCTAATTTTAGTTTATATCTATGCTAAAAATGTGAGTGGGAGTTTCTGTTATTTTGCGTAAAAATTGATAAATAAATATGTTTTTAAAAAAAGAAAAGGAAAACAAGCCAGCGTCTTCTTGCTACTGGGAGGTGTGATGATTTAGTGAGTCAATTAGGCCTTGTCTTCACAATAGCTGGAGGGCAGTCTTTCCAGAAGGCTCGGAGTCCACAGAATTGGGCAACCAACCTGCTGAAATCACGGCACAAGCACGGAGAGCATCCGGGGTTGATTTGGAAAATGGCATCACCTTCATCTCTCCCCAAAGGGAGTTCATAAAGGGAAGGCCTTTGTGGAGCTGCCAACATCAGGGAGTTCTTGCAGCTAAGAAACGCTCCTGCCCTCTCACTCAAATCCTAAATTCTCAAGACACCCACTGACATTTAGAATAGAGACGGAAAGAATGTTCAGAAATATTTGAAACACGGTCGAAAAACAGGTTTCTCTAGTGCCAGGAAACCCCGACAAGATGAGTTAAGGCTCTCTGGAGTTTAGGAGCAATTCTTGGCAAATAATGCATGCAGGGGTTTGGGGCTGAAAATGGTATTTTCAGTGCAGAAACCAAATTTCTTGTGCAACCCCTCTCCACAAAAAAAAAAAAACACACAACGCACTTTCTATGCAGACAATAACGCTTCTGCAGAGACCATGCAGTTTTCTATGCAAGAAACATGGTTTTTGGACAAAAATATTATTTAACTTGTGGTGGTGCAGTGAATGCCGGCTCTGCAGCCACAAGGTTGGGAGTTCAGTCCTGCCGGGCTCCAGGTTGACTCAGCCTTCCATCCTTCCGTAGGTCAGTAAAACGAATACCAAGCTTGTTGGAGGCAATTAACTAAAATACATTGTAAACCACTTAGAGAGCACTTAGCTGATAAGCGGCATAGAAATACACATGCTATTGCTATTGTTTTCTGTGCAGAAATGTTACGCGCAGAATACATTCTCTTCTGTGAAGCCTCCCACACAAACAGGCATTTCGGCGTGGAATATGCCCCATGCTCTGAACAAATGTCAAAAACCGCACTTTCTAAGGAGAAAGAGGGTAAAATTATCCATTCTTGAATGCAAGAATGACATGTCTGAAGGTCTACATCCTTAGCTCAGACAGCCTGATCCACGGCTGCCCACTCCTCCTTTGGGGATGACGCCCCCAGCCCAAGGGCTCCTCCTACGTCCAGCAGCCGGGACGGGACTTGACGGCCTCGATGTCTTCCTTCACGAAAAAAGAAAATGGTTTAATAACTGTTGGTTTTGAGAAGTAATATGAGTTAGTTTCCAGAAGTGTATGAGCTACTTCTCAGAGAAAGGGGTAGGACTACCCCATCTATATCAATACAGCCACTGAAAACAAGGGGCCTTTCTGCACTATACCGTTATGGTGCTATTATTCCACTTTCAACATCCTATGGAATTCTGGGGTTTGTAGTTTACTGAGGCCAAAGAGCTCTAAATGCCCCTCCCTAAACTGCAAGTCCCAGGATTCCATAGGACGTTGAAAGTAGAATAATAGCACTGTAACGGTGTAGTGTGGAAAGGTCCAAGGTCAGAAGTCATTTATCTATATTTAATCTACGCAAGTGTATGTTGTTTCTGTCCAGTTCCTTTTCTTTTCATCTGTTTTCTTTACTGTTCCCTCTTTGTTGGCTGTTTTGTTTACATTTTTATTGTACGTGTGGCAAATATTAATCAAAAAAATTAAAAACAGATCCTGCCTTCTGTCCTTCACCTTTGCCAAGGAATTCTCATTTAAAAAAAAAAACCAAAACCTTCCTTTCAATCCACGTTCACTCCTGTTTCCTGTCTTGCAATATGGATTCAGAGCCAGTTGCAACGTTTTAGGTCTCAGTTCTCTGTCCCCCACCTTTCACATACACCCACTCCTTTAGCAATTGGGCAAAGCTGCCCCACATTTTCCTCTCATCCCCTCCTGCCCCTGTTTCAGCATTAGGATAAAGGGTTCTTTTATGCAAGGCATCACCTCATGCAAAGTGATTGGGACACCTCTTGGGCATATTGCTCAAGCTCTGGCAAAATGCAACCCCGCTACCCCTGGAACATGTGCAAGACTGCGCCACAAATCGTCCTTGCTGCTGTGTTTTTCCAGCTGGCCCAAGCTAGCTTCCCGCCCTGCTCTCATCACCCGTGCCAATATGGGCAGACCTTGTCATGCGCTAACCCATCATTTCTACAACTGGCCTCTGCCAAGTTCAGCAGGTGGTACCCACAGGTTGATGCATGGCCCATGTTAGCACTATGGAAAGCGTTAATGACGGATATTTTGTAAAAGAAATACTTTTCCAAATGTTCTCCCACCAGGAAAACAGCAGGAATGACTTCAGGTGGTAAGCCCCAGCCAAAGATGCATTTATCCTGCTTCAATTGCAATTTACCTGCTTGTGTGATAAAGCCCTAAGAGACAGCAGAGGAGGATTCTGGCCGACATACATGAATGGTTAGCTGTACGTCAGAATGCTGGTCCAAACACTCCCAACTCTGCCATTGCAAATGCACATGTGTCCACATGTCACACTGCCATATTAAATAGAAAGCTTGACTCTCGGCTGTCAGAAAACAAAGTCTGCCATGAATATTTGGCTTCAGCAAGTCCCTCCCAAAAGGCATTCGCTGCTTATCCGCTGAGTGGAAAAGCTGGTGGGCTGACAATTCAGCCACTGTATTTATCCAAAACAGTGTTTTTGGCACGACTGTCCCTTATCCAAAGGAGGAAACGAAGAAGGCAGGCTCCCCACATGTGGTTCAGAAGCCCTCATGGAACTGCTGCTGACGGGGCCAGGTTCTCAATGTCTCACTTGATGCAATTGCTCCAGGCCCCTCCCTGGCCATACTCTCCAACATTTCACAGACGAAAACCAGGATACATGTGGCCAAGCAACGTCCCAGCATGGTCAAGATGACAAGTATTATTAAGGAGTTACAGGGACGTCATAACTCCCTTGTTAAAACAGCTTCACCGGCTGCCTGTTCGTTTCCAGGCACAATTCAAAGTGCTGGTTATGACCTACAAAACTTTATACAGCTTAGGTCCAGAATATTTGAAAGACCGTATCTCCCTATACAAACCTGCTTGAGCCCTGAGATCAGCAGGGGAAGGCTTTCTCTCAGTCCTGCCACCATCCCAGGCTCGCCCGGTGAGGACACCGGAAAGGGCCTTCTCGGTGGCCGCTCCCACCCCGTGGAACTCCCCTCCACAGGAGGCCAGGTTAAACTGGCCTCCTCCCTGCTGTCCTTTCACCAGCAGGCAAAGACATTTCTTTTTAAGCAGGCCTTTAAGGAGTGAGCTGGAGACCTTTTACTTATTTGTTAGCCGGTCTTAAAAATCTATTGTTAGTTTTACTAGCTTACATCTCTTTTAATGTTCTGTTTATTTATGTTTATATGCATTTAATGGTGTTTTTTTTTAACCTTTTGCAAGCCACCTTGGGTCCCATCTTGGGAGAAAAGGCAGCATAGAAATCCAATAAGTAAACAAATAAATAAAGAGGCAGAGCACACAAGCTAAGAGATGCCGCTGCAGTTTTTACTTTTGCCTGAGCAAACAGGGAGGGCAAGATTCCATTCCTCCTCTACTCTTCTCCGCTGCTGGGTCGGCTGGGCGCAAACTCCTTTTGCACTCTTTAAATTCACTTTGCAGCCGCTGAAATTGAAACTGAAAGAACAAAGCGGGAACGTGAGAGGAGGAGAGAGAAACTGGTACATTTTAAAAGCCACTGAGAAGCTGGGATTGCAGAGGTTTAACCGGGACCGTCCCTGCCAAACTGGGACAGGGGGAGAGTACGTACTAGCTAAGGGCTCCAGGCTGGCGGGAAAAGGGGCAGATTGTGGCATGTTCTTCCCCCAGTCACTTCCTGAATCTCCCATTATCATCACCATCATCTTACGCTCACGTGCTGGTAAGCTCGAGGCTGGATTTCCGCAACGCGCTGTGCGTGGAGCTACCTTTGTACCAAGTTCAGAAACTCCAGCCGGTCCAAAATGTGACAGTCAGATTGATTGACAAGTACGGTGAGGAGTGAGCAATCACTCTCTTATTAAAATCACTCCGCCGGGTGCCAATTAGTATCTGGACAAAGTACAAAGCCCAACCTGGTTTGAGTCCAAGCCACCTGCAGGATCGGTTCCTCTCGTACAATCTGCCCCACAGGCATCCAAGTCCTCCGGGGGGCATTTAAACAAGCCAGGACTAGACTGGCAACGGTCGCCCAAAGGGTCTTTACGTCAGCTACCTGCAAACGACGGAATGATCTGCTGGAAAAGATTTGACAGCTAAACGCTGCCTGAATTTTACAAAGTACTAAGGACCTCTTAAAGACCTCTTAAAAGTCATAGTTAAAAACTGACTGGGTAGGCCAGGTCTTCCCAGTCAGTTTTTAACTGTGGCTTTTAAACTGGGATATTTTAAATGGCTTTGTGTGTTATTAGTTGTATTGTGATCTATGCTGTACCCTGCCTTGAGCCTTGGGGAGAAGCAAGTAGTCATTAGTAGTAGGAGGAGTCGGAGTAGTAATAATGAAGCAAACATTATGTAGCATCAGACTACTAATCTCACTGAAGCAGCAAGCCTAAAAAAGCACCCACGCATCTTCTGTATTGCTGTTTCTTGCGCTCTTTAATTTCTGCACCACCGCCCGTGGGAAAGCTAACACATCTATACAACAAGGAGCCTATTTCAGAGACTTCTCCAGGTCTCCTTAATCAAGCCTTGGCGTTACTTTAAAACGCTGATGTTACTTTAGAACACAAATTATAAGTCAAGGCAGTCTAATAATGCAAAAGAGAAGAGTGCTTCTACACCATGTGCAGCCACAGCAATACAAAGTCAGGGCCGGCCCCTCCCGAAACTGCAAACCCCAGGATTCCATAGGATGTTGAAAGCGGAATCATAGCGCTATAACAGGCTCGTACGGAAATGGCCCGTCTTCCTCGGAGGCTGAGAGAGTATGACTTGCTCAAGGTCAGCCAGTAGGCTTCCATGACTGTACACAGATTCAAACCTTTGTCTCCAGAGTTGTAGTCCTGTGCCCAAACCATTATGCCACATCGACTCTCAAACGTGTCGTCCTTATGCCAAATTCGTACACTTATGTTATCAAAGATACTTTTTATGTTAATTCAATAAAATACATTTACATTCAATTGCTGTTGTTGTGCCCCTACAAGTCATTTCCAATTTGTGGTGACCCTACAGCACTTCTATTAAGGGATTTTCCTGGCAAGAATTGTTCAGAGGGGCGGCTGCCCTTGTTTTTTTCTACATAATCAATCCTTTTATTGATTATTATTATTATTATCATCTTTATTTCTACTCCACTTTTTTCCCAGTTTGGGACTCAAAGCAGCTTACCATTTATTGATATCCTGCCTTCTTCCTGAGCGTGAGACTCAAAGAAGCTTACTAAACAAGAAGAGATACAAGTCTAACCGCATAAACCTAAAACATCCAAAGAGATTGAAATAATATTTAGCTGCCATTTATATTAAAAACCATTTATATTAAACAACCAGTCCCCAAACGCTTGACGCTGTCCATTCTTAGCAGTTTTCATGACGTGTGAACTGTCAGGACTCCGTACTAAGGAACACCAGGGTCTGAAACTTGGATAGGGGCACAGAATTCCCTGCTCGAGAACTTTGGCCCGTTCCCGTGAGCTTCCTCACTGGCGCTCTCTAGCAAAAAATGCCCACATCTTTCTCCAAACTACACACCCCAGGGTTCCACAGGAGGCAACCATGGCAACAGAAGGGGCATCAAACGGGGTACAGCGGATGCACTACGTGGCCTGCCAGAGCCGGCACGTACCGCCCCAGACGTTATCAGGATGAACGCGTGACGTCGGCTCCAACCTCTCTTGCAGCCTTCTCCCATTCTTCTCCTTCTACGGCCATTGCCGCACTAGACTATTATAGCGCTGTTATTCCACTTTCGACATCCTATGGAATCCTGGGGTTTGCAGTTTAGGGAGAGGCCACAAAGGCCCCAGGATTCCATAGGATGTTGAAAGTGGAATAACAGCGCTATAACAGTCTAGTGCGGAAACGGCCCGCCTAACAACAGCCAACATTATTCATCTCCCTAGCCTTTCTCCACCGCTCCAGTCCTTTCTTCCTAATCCTTCTGCTTCAAGCCCTTCTACGTCCTTGCCCTGAGTTCTCTACGCTCTCCTCAGCCATAGCTTCCCAGTCTCTATGCCCTTCTTCTTCTCCTTCAGAGAGGTTCACGCTCATACCTTTTATCTCAGGGTCAGGCTAGTTATGACGGCAGCAACCAAGTACATTTACTCAAGTTCACCTTCAAACCAGGGCAGAAAGGTAACAGAAACCATCTAATGAGGCTACGAAAAAATATCCTCTCCCATCTTACAAAAGACACAGATAATTGTTCTAGATTGTGTTTAGACGGTTTTCAAACCTGCTTTTAAAACGGGAACCATTTGTAGATCTTGCAGTAAGCACATCGTAAGCAAATACGAGAAATAAAATAATCTCCAGGTTTGCTCAGGTCAGCTTTTCCCCCCTACAAGCACCCAGGTTTTCCCAGGCAGATATGAATATCCTATTGAATATCCTATGAATATCCTTTACATACAGACAGAAGAAACACGCTATTTTCTCCCTCCCAGCCCTCTGTGGCACATCCTGAAATGGTTCCCACCTAGCGAGACTAATCCAATTATGTCTGCCCAACACTTCCTGCATTCCTTCTTAAACCTCATACAGACTTTCGGGCTCCAGGGTTATCTTCCATTTTCCCTCTCCCTTCCCATCACTCTGTTTTGTTTAACATCCACCCTTTTAAAAAGACTCCAGAAAACTTGGACAGACACCTGTTAGCTATAATGTGACCTTTCAGTCTGTCCTCCTAATCGAAGTACTTGTTAATATTATTAATTCTGATCCCTACACACTGTCCTTCAAGACTGTTTACATGACTGCAGTCCTGTGTGGTGTAGCAGTTACAGCACTGGGATGGGACTTGGGAAATCTGGCCCCACTGAGCCATAAAACTCACCGGGTGATCACTCTCTTTCTCCCTTTCTGTCTGATCTACCTCACAGGACTGGTGTGAAATCAAAGTAGGGAAAAAAGAGGAATACCCTACCCTATCCACTGCCTAGAACTCACTGGAGGAAACCTGGGATGCTAATGCAAATTAAAAAAACAGAATAATTAATTATAGTCTCACGTAATGCTTGGAGAAGGAGTAACAGATCCTGTTCTTAGAATCATAGAGTTGGAAGAGACTCCAGGGGCCATCCAGTCCAACCGCTTGCCATGCAGGAACACCCATCAAAGCATTTCCAACAGATGCCCATCCAGCCTCTGCTTCAAAACCTCCAAAGGAGGAGGAGACTCCACCACACTCCACTGAGGCAGCATCTTCCACTACCAGACAGCTCTGACCATCAGGGAGTTCTTCCTGAGGTTCAGGTGGAATCTCCCTTCCTGACACATGAATCCATTGCTCCTTGTCCTAGTCTCTGGAGCAGCGGAAAACGAGCCTGTTCCCTCCCCGACATGACATCCCTTCAAATATTTAAAGTTGGCTAGCATGTCCTCTCTTAACTTTCTCTTCTGCAGACTAAACATCCCCAGCTCCCTCAGCTGCTCCTCACAGGGCTTCACGGCTTCCAGACCCTCCACCGTTTTCGTCGCCCTCTTTTGGACACGTTCCAGCTTGTCGATATGCTTCTTGAATTGAGGTGCCCAGAACTGGCCACAGGATTCCAAATGAGGTCTATTCAGTATTGACATGGGGACTATCCACACTACATAAATACAGTGCTTTGATGGTACTATAAATGTTATGACTCATGGCTTTAACACACGAGGCAAGTGGCAAAGTGCTGCAACGGCAGCAGCATAACAGCATCTCTGGCAGGGACTTGCCATGTCACCTTGTTCCTCTTCGGTCGTTCTCCCGGTGGGAGACCACTCTGAAAGCAAACGGTCAAATGGTCTCCCACTGGGAGAACGACCAAAGAGAAATAGCATCATGTGACAAGACCCAGCCAAAGATGCTAATATCCTAGCTGCAATTTTAATTTACCTGCCTTGTGTGATAAAGTCCTCAGTATCATGGAATGCTGGGACATGCAGTCTGCTGAGGGATTTGGGCTGCCCTGCTAGGGAACTCTAGTGGACTCCCTCAAACTTCAGGAATAGCACTCTCTACCAGGGAAATCAATAGGACCCCACCAAACTAGAAAATCTAGGATTCTGTAGGATGGATTTATATTAGTAAAAGCAGTATCAAACTACTACAGCTGCATAATACAGAGGGATCCCCAGACTTTCCACAGAGTCTTCATTCATGCTCTGAGTGAAACAAGTCCAAACCCAGCAGCTCACTGAGTTACTTACCTGGAGCTTCAAACCCCCAAGCATCTTCAGCACAGTTGTGCAAGGGGTGCTTCCATACTACACAGTTATAGCACCTTGATTCAGCTTTAACCGCCATGCCCCCATCCTATGAATCTGCAGCTCAGGAGGAGGATTTAGAATCCTCAGCCAGAGAGCTCCTCTGATACACCCCCAAACTACAAGTCCCAGGATTCCAGAGGATGGACCCATAGGCAGTTGAAGCAGTTCCTACAAGCCCCTAGAACCCCATACTGCTCTGAACCACCGCCATTTTCCTCTGCAGCCCCTCTCAAAACGGTAAAAGGAAGTGATGGGCTGTCACTTTGTCACCACGTTGAGAGGTTCCTCCTACAGGGACCCCCCGGTTCTTCCCATAACGATTCTGCCCCCTGCACCACCAGCCCCTGCCAGCTTTTGGCCCCACTGTTTGCTCCCTTCCCCAGCTTCACATCACAACAGTTCCCGTAGACCACAGTCTCCTCTCAACCCCAGCTCACAGAAAGAGGAAAAAATTGTTTTCACCTCCTCCCCTGCTCCCTGGGGGGAAAAAACGGGAGAAATTCAGGATTATAGCCTTGCAGTGATTGGCCAACAAAATATCCAAGCAGAAACAAAAACATGAACAAAGAAAGAAGTTTGCAGTCTAAACAGCCAGAATAAAATAAAACTCTTTCATTAGTCAATGGAAGGACAGTAAAAAGGGAGGTGGAGCAGCCTCTGAGTTACGACTTTCTATGCGCCTCTTTTTTTATTGTGTTGCATGACTGCTTGTTCAAAGTTTATTTTATTGCATTATTTTTACTGCACGGTTGCTTCATTTCTATGCAAAGCAACCCAAGCCTCAGAACACACGCCATCGTCTGCTTCTTCATCCTATCCCTGTTCCAAAGCAAACGAAGAAACCCGCAAGGTCTGAGACGCTAATTACCACGCGAAACCCAACAGTCCCCAGAAGCCAGGCAGCCCGTGCGCAGTTTTGCTCCTCAGGTCAGGAGGAGGCTCGGAACAAGGGCAAGGCAACCGCGCGAGGTACGGACGCCAGCGGCCCCGCGGAGCAGCTTGGCAAGCGGAGACGCCGGTGCCGGCCCCTTCAGTGCCAGGCGGCGTGTGCTCTGGCTCCACGGAGACTTCCCCTCTCTCTTTGCCTTTTACTGCCCATCAATGGCATTTCAAGGGAAAGAAAAGGAACTTGTTTGTCCGGTTGGGCTCATTCCCTGGACTCGCCCAACCCGTTCTGCCAGAGGAGAGCTGAGGGACAGGGAAGCAAAGGGCAGGCAGCAGGACCCACAAGCAGTCCGGCGGTGAGGGGGAAAAGGCGGTCCCGTTACTGACACGTATGCACACCCAAACACATACCCCAGGCTCCCCGGGCCACCAGAAGGACAAGTGAACGGGTCCAAGAGCAAACCAAGCCCCCAGCTCTCCCTAGCGCTATCCCTCTGTCCTACGACATCTTGGATTTGTAGGTTGGTGAGCTATTCAGGAGAGCCAGCACCAAAACACATCACAGATTAGAATACACTAAAAACAGAAAAAAGCATTTACAACACATCAGTTTAAAATTCAAAGTTAAAAAAGGGACTGGGCCATATTAAAACAAGTCCTAGTCCTGGCTGGCTTAAGCAAATGCCCCGCAGAGGACCTGAGTGTGTGCAGGGCAGGTTGTACAGGAGGAGGCAATCTTGGACCCAAACCACGTAGGGCTTTAAAGGAAATAAGCAACACCAGACTGACTAGCAGCCAGTGGAGTGATTTTAGTATCAGTGTGACAGTGTAGTGATTGGAACGCTGGACCACAACTCTGGAGACCACGGTTTGAATTCTCACTTGGCCGTGGAAACCCACTGGGAGACCCTGGCGCAGGTCACACTCTCTCATCCTCAGAGGAAGGCATGGGCAAACCTTCTCCGAACAAATCTTGCCAAGAAAACCCCACGACAGGGTCGCCTTAGGTTCACCATTAACAGGAAACGGCTTGAAGGTGCCCAACGCAGCCAACAACAACAACCAATTAAGAATTCTCTAGTTTTGAAATGTGGTGCTGGAGGAGAATTCTACAGGTATCACGGGCTGCCAAAAAGAGAAATCAATGGGTTTGAAGATGAATAAAGCCTGAACTCTCTGTAGAAGCCAAAATGACTAAGCAGAAGTTATTGTACTTTGGACATAACATGAAGTGACATGACGCATCGGAAAAGATTATGATGCTAGGTAACACAGAAGGCATAGGAGAAGAGGAAGACTGTATTACAGGTGGATTGACTGCATCAAGAAAGCCACAGCTAAGCTGAGGTTGCAAGACCTCAGCAGGGCTACCTATGACCACAGCCATTTTCGCACTAGACTGTTATGGTGCTATTATTCCACTTTCAACCTCCTATGGTATCCCGGGGTTTGCAGTTTAGGAAGGGGCTTACAGAATTCTCGGCCAGAGAACTCTTGGGCCTCAGTAAACTACAAACCCCAGAATTCCTCCAAGGATGTTGAAAGTGGAATAATAGCACCATAACAGCATAGTGTGGAAAAGCCCCATGTCACTGAGTGGCTGAAAGAAAGCACATTTCTTGCTCCTGCCTATACAGCCAGAAGTCACCTTGAGTTAAGTCTCGGTGGTCTGTGGCAACAAACTATTTTTTTTAAAGGGGGTCCATGGTAAAGAAAAGGTTAAGAACCACTGGTCTAAGATGGTATAAAGATGTTGCCAACACATGTTGGAAGTGTGATGGAGAAGGGGAGAACTTTTTAATCATGCTTGGTGGACTTGTGAGAAAGCTAAACAGATTTTGGATGCAAACGCATACTTTGTCACAGAGGGTTTTGAAAAGAACTTTTCAAACAAAGTTTGAGTTTTATCTTTTGGAACTTATGGGCATGCAGTTGGAAAAAAAATCATGGAAGACAACTGCAGTACGTGATCACTGTGTCAAGACTGACACAGGTGCAGAAACGGAAAGACTGGCAATAACAGCCACAGATGAGCAGATGCCCAAAGCGATGAACTTCGGCCATTTCCACACTAGACTGTTATAGCGCTATTATTCCACTTTCAACATCCTACGGAATCCTGGAGTTCGCAGTTTAGGGAGGGGCCTTTGAGATGGACAAATGGACTCATTTAGCTCAAGACGGGTCTTGAGGAAAACTCCCTGAAGAGTGGACACCCCCGTATGTACTTTTTTGGGAAAGATAAAGATAACCTGATTATTGTTGGATGTGACTATTAGTAAGCTAGTGATAACAGAAAAAAAGCATGTAGCCTAGCAGGAAATGAGAGAGGCTGAGATAAGGCTGTGACGTATAACCGTTGACAAGCAAATTGGAAATATTTCTTTTTCTTTGTTGTTTCTCTTTCTTTGCTTATATTTTGTAATTTTTCTTATAATGTTATTCTTTGCCTCTGTTGTTGTTCTCTTAAAACACATTTAAAAAAAAACAAACACACCTGCACAGGAAAAACAAACAAGGGAACGTTAATGGCTACGTAATTCGCACCAAGGGCCGAGAAGGCCACGAACTCAGAGCTGCCCTTTCCAAAGGGGAATGCCACATCCTCTAGGCCAGGCTGTCTCCTGCACCGCTCCGCGCTTATCATTTTGCTGAGCTCACTGGGCACTCCCTGCTTGGAGAACAAGGGTTGAATTGCAGGGCGGACTGTTGTATCTTATCTGTCAATAAACAATCCTGCCTACCGGAGGCTGCCCGGAGTGCCCTTCCGTAACGGTCTAAACCAGAGGTGGTAAAGTGTGCGCCGTGGGCCACATATGGCCGTCCCGCTTGTTCACGACCCATTGAGCACTCTCCGGTTCTTATTTCTGTTTTTTAACCAAGCATTCAAATTCAGCGGCAAAGCTCGGAATGGATTAACATTTCAACTGGCAAACGTTTCTGAGTACAGTCAGCCCCCCGCATTTGCGGGTTTCACTTTTGCGGATTTGACTATTCGTGGATTACCTGCTGCCTCCCTAGGCCATTTTTCATAGGGACTGCAAGCCTCGTGAGACTGTGGGAACGCGAAGGAGGCTTGTAAGTCCCTCTTAAAAATGGTGTGGGGCAGCAGCGGGGGTGGCCGTAAGCTCCACCAGCCCCCCACTTCTGCCTTGGGAAGGAAGCCTGATGCCCCAAAGGAATCCGTGGTGGGTTGAACATGTGTGTGTGTGTGTGTTAAATATGGTCTGGGGGGGCCTAGGGTTATTCACGGTTTTTTCACTTTCACAGGGGCCCTGTGCCCCTAACCCTAGCAAACGTGGAGGGAGGACTGTCCTTTAACCCAAACGGAATCACAGAGTGGGAAGAGACCCCCAAGGGCCGTCCAGTCCAACCCCCGTCTGCCATGCAGGAAGACACAGTCCAAGCCCTCCCTCTGACAGGTGGCCATCCAGCCTCTCCTTAAAAACCTCCTAAGAAGGGGACTCCACCACACCCCCAGGCAGCATCTTCCCTATTGATTCCACAGTTTATTTAAATAAACACATACACACTTCTATACGAGCAAAGTTGCATCATTGTTGTCTTCTAGGTCCCAGCCCGGTGCCACCAAAAAGGAGGCGGCAAAGTCACTGGGTGACATTTTCCGGGACGACGGTTCCTCTCTTTGCCCCAGGTGAGCTCAGCTCCCACTACGCCTGGCAAAGAGGCTCTCCAACGTGGGCAGCAACCCGTTGCCAGAAGCAAGATAGGGTGGCAGACCGGCTACGGAGACCAACAGTTTTGCCTTGCCCAACCCCAGACTGTGAGAAAGGCTCAAGTGTGTTCCCCTGCATCTGCCTTCACAAACACAAAGCATCTTACAAAGCTTGGCTTGGGCCGAGATCTCCAAAATCTGTCCGATGACGAAACACAAGAGAGGATCAAGCAGCACCTATGCTATCCATAGGGAATTTGGCTTCGGTCACTTGCTTGCTATCGTGGCCAAATGTTAACAGCTGCCCAGTAGTGTAGAAAGGGTTCATTTGTACTACTGAATTTGGTTTTGCTTTAGCTTGCCAGTTCCCAGCTGAGGAAAAGATCTGAAAGCAGAGAACGAAGGTGGGGAGTGAATTTTCTTCTGTTCCTAACTTGCTTGTGTAGTTCTCACGGGTGGCGGGGAAGGAGATGGCTCACACTCTGATTTTCTTTGTTTGCTTTGTTTGCTTCTGCACTATTTAACCTTTGGAGTCCATATTCTGTTGGCCTCACCTTTGGAGACGGTGCACCCAACCCCATGGGCTCCTCATATATCCAGCAATGGGGAATTTGATTGTTGGCTGAGGAACAACCTGGCTAGAATTTGCCTGAGGGCCCAATTCTGCCCCAGAATCTCTAATGTAAACCACCAGTTCCAGCCACTGACCACCAATAAAGTTGATTACACAATGGAGATGTGCGTCAGCGTTCGGCACCAAAAGAATTCTGCGGGTGGCCTGGAACTACTCTCCATTCCAGACGAAACAGTTTGAACAAAATGTTGCCCTCACTACACACACACACACAAAAGTTCAGAAGATGGTCGATAGAATACTTATCCATCTCATCTCCAATGAACAAAGCCATTAATTAAATCCTCTCACGTAATGGCCCGGATCTGATGGTTAATCAGAATTAGACTGGACCCACTGAATCAATGGGATATATACCTACTGAAGCAATGGGATTTACTGTATATAAGTATTTCAGAGCTGGGGATGTTTAGCTTAGTGAAGAGAAGGTTAAGAGGTGACATGCGAGCCATGTTTAAATATTTGAAGGGATGTCATAGCAATGATGGAGCAAACTTGTTTTCTGCTGCTCCAGAGACAAGGACAAGGAGCAATGGCTTCAAACTACAGGAAAAGAGGTTCCATCTAAATATCAGGAAGAACTTCCTGACAGCAAAAGCAGTTTGACAGTGGAATCCGCTGCTGCCTGGGAACATGGTGGAGTCTCCTTCTTTGGAAGTTTTTAAACAGTGGCCAACTAGCTATCTTCTGGGAATGCTTTGATTGTATACTCTGCAGGGCAGCTGAATAGCCCTTGGGGTCTCTTCCAACTCTTCCATGACTTAACATTCACCAACTGATTCAATAGGCCTGCTCTAGCTGAAACTACCAGCAGGACACAGACCTACTTTTGCATCTTTCTTCAGTCAAGAGTATGCACACCAGGTCTTCCAAAAGGAAAAAGAGAAAGTACTTTCAGAGGTCATAATGTATTGAAGAGTCAAACAGGCAACCTCTTCCACCATGTGGACAAGAATATCAGTGGTGTAGGACAGCCAGGGCCACAGGTCACAGCCCAGGAAGTTTTATGATGAGGAGCGATCATGACATTTTTTGCTATTCTCTCCACTTAAATTCCCTTCTTCCTTTTGAGTTTAGCTGACATTTCCACAGATGCTCAATGAGAAGTAGATTTTCTGAGCAACAGTGTATTGTTTATGGGCTAGAGAATCTACCCGGCTCCACTATGGCAGTTCAGTTCCATTTTAACTCTGTCCTACAGAATTCTGGGACTTGTAGTTTGGTGAAGTACATAGAATTTTTTTTGCAAGAGATCTCTAGAATAGTTCAAGAAATGGAACGACAATTCTCAAGATTCCAAAACTTTAACTTTACAGTGTTGAGATCCTCATCTAAAGTATTTTTGGGGTAGTTTGGTTTCAAGGAAGAAATTAAGTCCCACTGGCTTTACAAAAGACCTGCTCCCAGCAGCAATGAAAACTGCTCACAATGGCTTTAGAGCAACCCAGTCACCCACTCTTCTGGATTTCCCTGGGAATGCTGCTATAAAGACTCCGCTGGTGAGGTCCTGCCATTCAAAATTTAGCACTGCACAGCTGGTGTTTGTTACCACACAGCACGCTGCATGCAAAAGAAGCCTATCTTAGAAAAACATTCTGCTGGAAAACTCTCCAATAATTATTGGAAAGATTCCTTTCAAGTCATAATGTTTTGTTTTAAAATGGCTCAAAATTGATTCTCTGCCAAACCTACGGCCAGCAATCTAGCCACAAGACATTCCATAGGCTGTGGAGCAAAGTTTACTGAAATGGGCATCACTGCGGGAGGGTTCAGCCCCTATAAAGGTAGAAAAGGCAGGGTGCTTCATCAAACACACAGGCTGCTCCACCCAGCCGCACCTTTCACTTGTGGCCCAAAAGGAATCAGCCGTACGCCCGGTGACTACGGGCCAACCTGTATAGCACACAATGCCATGCCCCAGGGTGTGAGTCCATGTAGCACACGTACACGC
Source organism: Cyclura pinguis (assembly GCA_030412105.1). NCBI lineage: Eukaryota > Metazoa > Chordata > Lepidosauria > Squamata > Iguanidae > Cyclura > Cyclura pinguis. Next base: position 2,290,327 of record CM059607.1, read on the forward strand.
AGGAAAAGCAGAGCCAGGACACTGGGAACCTGAGACCGAAACCGGCACATGGTCGAAGCAGAGAGAAAGAGACACAGAAAAACACTGGAGGAGCCCTGCTGGGTCAGACGCACGTCTAGCCTGGTCTACTTACGGGAAACCCACAAGCAATACTGCAAAGAGCTTAGGGAAGCGGGGTCAAGCTCAATTTCGTCTTGGGCCACATGGCATTACGGTTGCCCTCAAAGGGCCGGTTGTATCCGTAAGACTATATAAATGTATCTACTCTTTTATCATATTAAATAATTGCCTCTGCACTTGATTATTACTGGTTTTTAAATTGCCTTCCCTCTGCATGAAATCCTAGGATTGCATAGGAAGGATCTGTGGCAGCTAAAGCAGCATCTAAATCCTACAAATATGCCGTGCAGATGGAACCATAAACGGGATTACATGCTGTATTTCAACAGCACTTTTGCACCTGAACGCTGGATTTGACTCACACTGGAGGGATGAGTCAACACTCCGGCAAATCTAACTGATTCACTGGCTCTACTCTCGAGACAAGTGACAAGTTTTCAGCCCTACCGGGAAACAGTTACATTTGCGGAATTCTGTTGAGGCAACCAGGGAATTCAAGATGTCCCTCGCACAATGGCCAAAAAGTACAAGCCCATGTGTAAGGGAACTTATATTGGCGTAGGAATGCCCAAAAGGCACCAGACCGCTGACTGATCTTGCCTGCTAAGGAGGCAGTCCTGGGTTAGTACTTGGGTGGGAGACTGCCAACGGATACCAGGAGCTGTAGGCTATATTTCAGAGGAAGGAACTGGCAAAACTCAGAGGTGGAGTATTCCTCACCCAAGAAAATTCTTTGAAATTCATGGAGTCGCAAAAAGTCAACATGGCAACTCAAAGGCATGCACCTTGGCCATTTCTGCACTAGCCTGTTATAGTGCTATTGTTCCACTTTCAACACCGTATGGAATCCTGGGGTTTGCAGTTTAGGGAGAGGCCTTTGAGGATGGCCGTTGGGGCCTCTCCCTAAACTGCAAACCCCAGGATTCCATACGATGTTGAAAGTGGAATAATAGCACTATAACAGGCTAGTGCGTAAATGGCCCCTCACACAGGACACTAACAGGCTTCCAGGCAATAACTTCCATTATGCTCACACAAACCAAGCATACCCCGCTTCCATAGGAAGCAATCACGCTGCTCCCTGTACCCAGCTTCCTTCCTATTCCCAGAACCTATTCACTCCTTTTGCCCCCCTTGAGCAGAAACGGCCCCACGACCACCACAGCCCAATGCAACCTACATTTGTGACAGCATCCGATCTGTGCCCCTGTGGGTACTCGCTGAAGAAAAAAACAAGCATCACCCCTCCCGCCAATCCAAACAGACCAAAAGGCACACCCCCCAGCACAAAGTGGGCAGATTCTGTTTCCACAGCCACCACTCCTCTGTTCAACACGCCAGTCCTCATGGAGCTGAGGGCAGGGCGGCAGTGGGAGCAGCCCCAGGGTCGGCAGGGTGCCAGTTGCTTGTTTCAGGCGCAGGTTTCTTCCAGGGTTGCGAAAGGGACAAAGACACAAGTCCGCTGCTCAGATTACAAGAAACCTACCCACTCATTCCTGCTTTCCTTGCACGGCAGCCCCCCTCAGCTCTTGTTCCTAGAAGGCTAAAAAAGGAGCATGATTTCCCCCACCACCACCAGCGGGTGCGCATGTAGGGGAAGGGAAAGTTCCGCAGACCCCAGGGACTGAAAAAGGACAAATAAATGGGCCCAAGAACAAACCAAGCCTAAACTCTCCCTAGAAGCCCAAATTACTAAACTGAAGCTATTATACTTTGCACATATTATGAGACAACACAACTCACGGGAAAAAGACATTAGCGCTCAGTAAAAGAGGAAGACCACAACACAGGTGGCTTGACTCAATCAATGAAGCCATGCCTGCCTTAAGTCTGCCAAACTTGGGGCCCTTTCACGTTGCACAGTTATAGCACCAGGGTTCCACTTTAACCACCACGGCAACGTCCTATGGACACCCGGGATTTCCAGTTTAGAGATGGGGAACTTCATTCTCAGCCAGAGAGCTCCAGCGCCTCCTCAAACTACAAATCCCAGGATTTCACAGGGTGCAGCCAGGACAGGGAAAGTGGGATCACAGCGTCACAATTATGTAGCGTGAAAGGATTCCAGAGTTCTCTTGTTGATAAACAGCTGAAGTTGGTTCATTCCCAGTTGCCCAAAACTTTGTACAGAACCAAGTCACAGAGATTAATGAACGCACAAGGTTTACAAAGGAATGCAGCTATTGGGGAGGGGGGACAAAATAAGAGCACTGCCCCCCCTCCCATAATCAGAATTTCTCTCCCACAGGATTTTCCTCCAGTCTCCAAATTTCTCACACTGCTGAGAATAAGAAACAGAAAATAGTTCAAATCTCAAATGGTTCAACTCTCTGCCTCTACATTCCCTGGGGCGGTTTGCCTCTCCCTTTCCTTTGGGTGCCTGAAGCCTGTTTCTAAATGCTCTGTCGGTGCTGCAGGCTGTCTTTCAGAGGAAAGGACTGGCAAATCCACCTCTTGAGTTTTCCTGGCCTACAAAAACCCTCTGAAATGCATGGGGTCACCATAAGTGGACCCGAGCCTTGAAAGCACAAACAAAGGGCCTTTCTGCACTACACGTTATAGTGCTATTATTCTACTTTCAACAACCTGTGGAATTCTGGGGTTTGTGGTTTACTGGGGCCAAAGAGCTCCCTGGCTAAACTGCAAACCCCAGCACTCCATAGCATGTTGAAAGTGGAACGATAGCACTATTAACAGTGTAGTGCGGAAAGGCTCAAAGGCACACTACCGACGTTTTTGATCTCTGCAGTGCTTGAAAGTTTGGAAACTGAACGGAAGACGCACGGAGAGGCAGATTTCTTATTTAGAGGGGCAATACCCCCATTCTGACCCCCTGTAGCTACACCCGTGCACCACCCACAAGAACATGGGTGCAGGTGGGCTAGGGATTCTCACATACACCCCGAGGCCTCTCTCCTCACCCACCACAATCCGAAGACTCGTGGGCGCCCCGTCCTCTAAGCGGCATGCAAGGTGGCATCCCAGCAGGTGCCTTCCCCAGCCTCCTGTGCCCACAGCCCAAGCCACGGGGCGGGGGTCTCAAGGCCCATCAGCCACCCAGGACGAAGCCACCCACCACTGCCGAGTCGCCCAAGAGTGCAGCCCGAGCTGAGGGGGCCCCCAGGCCGGCTCCAGGGCCCCCCTCTTCTCTTGGGGGACGCCCACCCCCTCCCCTTCCTGGGGTCCCCCCTCAAAATCTCTCTTATTAAAACAGAATCCCAAAGGGAAAGAGCGGCTTCATCGCGCGGACGTTACGGCACCCCTCCCGCGAAGACGCAGTTAAACCAACGCGCAGAGCAGCTGCAAGGCCGAGCGAGAGGAAGGAAGCGGCTTCCCCGGTTGGACTCCCGCCTGCGGGGCCACTGGGAGAGAAGAAGGGGGACCGAGCGGGGAAGAGGAGGCTCGACGGCTCCGGGCGTCCCCCTCCGCCCAGGCGTCCCGGCTCCTCCGGGGACGACTTCCGACGGGGCGGCCGCGCTCCTCACCTGCTCCGCGGCTCCGTCCGCTCCCCCGTCGGGGCTCGCCGCCGCCGCCGCCGCCTCCTGCTCCTGCTCCTGCTCCTCGTCGGCTGCCTCCTCCCGGAGCGGGCCGGCGTAGTACTGCTCGAGCCAGCGGCGGGCGTTGTCGGAGTGCCGGTGGGGCGGCCCGTCGAGCGCGGCGGTCACGTCCTGCCCGGCCCGGGCCAGGAGCAGCTCCTGCCCGCCCGGGTGGAGGCGGACGAAGGCGCTGAGGTCGTAGACGCGCCGGCCGGCCAGGACCAGGCAGGCGCCCGCGGCGCACCGACGCCTCACCTCGGCGCGGCTGTGGGGGCGCGGGGCCGGCATGGCGCTCGCCGGACCAGGACCCTCGACGGCGGCCCCGGGCGCCGCGCTCGCTCGCTCGCTCGCTCGCTGCCTCGCTCGCGCGCTGCCTCCTGGCTGGCCGCCTCCCCCGCTGCCTCCCTCCCTCGCCGGCGCGCGCGCTCCACTGCCCACCCCGGAGGCACCTGCGGCGGCGGCGGCGGCGGGGCCCGCTCCCCGGCCGCGCCTACATATGCACGACGGGCGGGCCCGCCTCGTCCAGCCCCGCGGACGGTCTCGGCGGCCCCGGCGCGCCCCACGCCCAGCGGCCGGCCGGGGAGGCGGGGAAGGGGCCGCCGCGAAGGGTTAAAAGGGCCGCGAGGGGCCTCGGGCCAGGCGCGGGACTGTCGCGGCGCTACGATTGCGCTTTCGACATCCTGCGGACTCCTGGGGCCGCAAAGCCGTAGGGCGTCGATGGTGGGGTAACAGCGCTAGAAGGGTCCAGCGCGGAAACGGCCGGGGCGGGCTCGCCTTCCGCCGCCCCAGAGACGAGGACGGGGAGCGACGGGCTCCAGCTGCAGGAAAGGCGAGGCCGCCGGCACCTCGGGAGGAACTTCCCCGGGGGGCGGTGGGGTCTCCTCCTTCTCCGGAGGTCTCCAAGCCGAGGCTGGAGGGCCGTCTGCCCGAGGCAGCGCTGGGAGTCGGCGTTCCCGCCTGGCAGAAGGGGGCTGGACGGGAGGGCCCCGGGGGTCTCCTCCGGCTCCGGGGCTCGTGGAGGGGGACGCTTCGAGGAAGGACCCGCGGTCCCGGGCCTCGGGGTCTCCTCCCTCCGCCCCGGGAGGTGCCTCAGGGCGAGGGCGCCGCCTCGAAAGGCACGGGCGGCCCCTGTCGCGCCCCCGCCCCCGTGCTGGACGGGCCGTTCTCTCTCTCAGCCGGGGGCTGGGGGCAGCCGCAGCGCTGCCAGGCGGGTGTGCCAGCGATTCAGAGGACCGGAGGAAAGAGAGTCGCTCTAACCGGTAGGCCAAACTTCTTTGGCTTCGAGCGGAATAGGCTGCCCCAGAGGGTGGTCTTGCCTCCTCCTGTGGGGGCCGTGAAGCGGGGGGCCGGGGCGGGCGTCTTTCGGGCCTGCTTCGGTTGGGTGTTCCTGCGTGGCAGAAGGGGGTTGGACTAGATGGGCTTTGGGGGACCCTTCCAGCTCTCCATTCGGTCTCGAGCTTCCGGACCAGCCCTGCCGGGCAGGAGAGCGCAACTCAGACGTTCCCGAAAGAGGAGTGCAAAACGAAGACCGGCAGGGGCCCGAAGAGCAAGCCAGAACGAGACGAGCCCCTGCGTTGATTGGAAGTTTATGGACAATTGTGGGTGGGTTGGAGGATTTGACAACATTTCTTTTCCGTCTTTCCTACAAGATGTTGGACCCTCGACAGGATCTCTTCACAGTTGTGTTCCGAGTGCTTGTTGATACTAACGAGCTTTGGTACCATCATTTCTGCGCTTGATAGCGTTGCTGTAAATCTTTGAATTCCTTATTCAGCACCCTTAGGGTTCGCAGTTGTTAGTGGTGTAGCAGGGTTGTTAATAGTAGAGTAAAATTATTCACTTCTGTATCATTAATATTGGAGTTAATATTGGAATATATATCATTCGTTAACACACACTCCTGAAAGAGGCCCATCTGACCTCAGTTTAAAAACCTCTAAAGCTGGAAAGTCTCCTATCTTCCCCAGGCAGTTTGTTCCACTGTCTTAACAGTTCTTACAGTCAAAACGTTGTTCCTAACATTTACCTGGAATTACCTGTCCTGAAATTTGAATCCATTGCTCCGTATCCTAGTCTCTGGAGCAGCAGCAAAGAAGCTTGCTCCATCTACATGACACCCCTTCTGATATTTAAAGATGGCTGTCATAGAATCTTAGAACTGTAAGGGCTCTCTAGGGGGAATCTAGTCCAATCTGTTCTATGATTTTGTGCTTGGGGACATTTATTGCATTGTTTATATATGTATGTATGTATGTATGTATATACATACAATATAAACAATTGCAGTACAAAAGGAGTTAAGTTATCCCTTAATAATTTATAATTGTAACGTGGTAATGCCTTTGCTACTGAAAAAATTGAATTAATTGCAAGCAGCTACTTACTTGTAATTGGTTACTTCCAGGCTCTGAATCCATTTCATAATTTTTGGATTTTAAGTGAGCAGTGGGCAGGATGAAGGGACTGAAAAATATGTGCTTCCCATTAATAGCTGTCTGAAAAAGTTAATTGTAGCTTTGGTTTTAGATTGGATTTCTACTGCTTCTATTCATTATGTGAAACGGTGCATTTCTAATTTTCATTTAAATGTTCTGCTCAAAAATAGAGCAGCAGCAAATTTTCTCATAGTGTTGGTTAAGGTGAGTGGTTTAAGACATCAGGCTCAAAGAAAGAAATTTAGATATTTCAGACTTGGTTAATATTTTTCAGTATTACTGGTCTTGAAATTCATCTCTTAGTAAACCAAAGGAAACTGTTAGCTCAGGATTTTGCTTTACTTCTAGGCATCTTGTAGGTGAATTATACATACATACACACACACACTAATATTTATATTTATTCATTTATCTAATTTATATCCTGCCTTTCTCCCAACATACAACATTTTAAAGCCCAGTATAGTTTAAAAAACTGTTAATATAAAAGTTAAAACACAAACTAATTTTTTATTTTAAAAATTCAGATTAAAAACAGTTAAAAACAGCATTAAAAACAAATTAAAATAGCATTAGAAGACATTGAAAAACATAATAAAAACTCTTAACACACACCATTAAAACCTTCATCTGCTGCAAAAACTGAAAACCAAAAGCTTCCCTAGATAAAATGGCTTTTACTTGCTGGCCAAAAGACAGCAGCGAGGGGGCCAGATGATCCTCCTTGAGATGGTCCATAACAAATGTTCCATAACTTGGGAGCAGCCACTGAGAAGGCTCTGTCTCATGTTTTCACCAGATGTGCCTGGGATTGTGCTAGAATGGAGGCCATTTCCGCACCAGACTGTTAGAGTGCTATTATTCCACTTTCCACGTCCTTTGGAATCCTGGGGTTTGCAGTTTAGGGAGGGCCCTCAGTTTAGGTAGAGGTATTTAGAATTCTCTTCCAGAGAGCTCCAGTGCCTCCCCAAATTATGAAACCCAGAATTCCACAGGACGTTGCCCTGGCAGATAAATGTGGAATTACGGTGCTGTAACTGAGTAGTGTGGAAGGGCCCCAGAGTCTTCTACAAAGACTACTCACAAACAAAACCCCACTTTTGTGGACCCCTGGTGGGAGGATGTTTCGCTGAACACGATGGGGTCCATTTCCAAGTAAACATGCATCCAATTGTGCTACGTGTCTCCTTGAGTGAAAGTCCCTGACCACCCCAAATTTAAGCATATTCTTTGCAGGTGGATTCCCCCTTTGTGGATCTTTGCTGGGAACCCAGAGGCAGCTTCTAGATCCAGTCCTCGTGGGCCGTAAATCCATACTTGACTTTTAGAGCTACTCATTGCCCGGGGGCTGTCCAAGCGCTGGTCCCTATTTCCAGCAAATGTTCAACACTGAGAGGGCCCCCCAGAACCCAAGGGAGCAACAGTAAAACTGGGAATGGGTGCACCGTCCCTGCAGATCCACCCACTGCCCTGAATAATGATGAGCAGCTAGTTAATTATGCCTTGATTAAATATTAATAGCTCCTTGATTATCCCTTGAATAACCTCCCAGCGGAGCAGCCTGTGAAGGGAAGAGAGATGGAGCCTCTCAGAGCACGTCTCCAGCATCCTGTTGAATCAGGACAAAAAGCAGATTCGGTCCAGTGCTTGGTTCCTATAAGTGGCTTAACTAGATAAGTTTGGGAACCCCGTAGGGAAGATGCGATGGTAGTTTTTAGTTCTTGCTCTGCAGCAATCGTCGTTCAGAGCTTTTTGGTGAGAACACAAGAAGAGCCAACCAGCATCACATCAAAGCTTCATAAGGGAAGAGGAAGAAGAGGAGGAGAAGAAACCGTTGGATCAGTTCAAGGGCCAACTTAGTCCAGCACCCTCTTCTCACAACAGCCAAGATGTTGCAGCTGGAAAGCTCTCAAACACGACATGAACACTGCCAAACACAGCAGTTTGTGTGCACACACTTAATCTTCTCCCAGCAGAGTGTTTGTGCATTTAAAAAAAACCCCCAAAACTACCACCTTCCCCAAGCTGTGCCCCTCACTCCACCCCTAAGTGAAGTGGGAACAAGTTATCCATGGATGAGACAGCAGGTGGAGGCTTTTAGAGCAATTTCCATGGAGTTTCCAAGGCCAAGCAGGGAATCGACCTCTGGTCTCCAGAGTCGCAGTACTCAAACCGCTACACCAGAGCTGTCCAAACTGTGTGTTGCGACGCGTTAGTGGGCCACCTGCAGTGCGTAGGTATGTCGCATGTATGTAATGGGTGGAGGGGCTGCCTCTCCTGCCTCTGCTGCCCTTGGCCCAGCCCAAGGAAGACCCCAGCGAGGGCGGCGGCGGCGGCGGCGGCGGGCCGGGTGAAGGGGCTCCCTCCACTTACTGAATTACCGTGTCGCGAAATGGTACACGTCTGAAAAGTGTGTCACCAACATGAAAAGTTTGGAAAGCTCTGCACTACACCATGCTGGCTCTCAGGAACCCCAACCCCAGACTGCAAATCCCATGGCAGTTCAAGTAGAATAACAGCGTTTTCGTTGTGTGGTGCGAAAGGGCCCCAAGTTAGGGAGTTTTCTACCCCTTTTGCTCTGTGGTTCTCGACCTTCCTTCCTTTCTCTCATCCATTGTTCTCATTGCCAGCATTCAAACAACCAAGCTCCGAACCTGTGTCTCAGTGCTAAAGCAAGCCCACACATTTCCCACATCTTGATTTTTTTTTTGAAAAAATATATATTCATTTGACAATGACTCACCCAGCTTTAATAAACAAGATATGGATTTAAGAAGTCCTGAAGGCTTACCTTGGTTTGGTAAATATGCAAATCATAGTCTCTCTTGGAAATAACAGTCTTCCCTGCCCTTCCCTCCACCTACCCAACATGAGGGATCCAGATGTGGCTCACAGTAGGCCTCCATTGTTGAGACACTCCTGGTGCCTCTAGTTCAAGTTAGGAGTGACGGTGACAAAGACAAGACATCCGGGGAGATTTTTAAAATCCAGTGCTAGATGCAGATGGGAGTTTACTGGGAGGAGGTGATGCCTCCTACGTACGAGGAATGGCATCACGTAGGATTTTGTCTCCAAAGTGATTAATATAAAAACAACCCCGGCCAAGATCCTGCATCGAGGAACACAGCATAGATTTCCACCCAGGTGGAATTATTCCCTGTTCTTCTCCTTCAGACCCCACTTTCTCTTGCCGGTTGGGGAAGCAAAGTGGCCAATGGAGAGGAGCAGAGGGGTTTCTACCCGTCAGACTGGTGTGGCCTGTGAGATCTCCTTTCTGCCTCCCTCCGTGGGGCTTGTGACCCAAGACAAGGCCTTTGCATCTCAAGGAACTGCTGTTGTGAATATAGTTCCGGGTCAGGATTGTCTCAGGCCCTGAGATTTTGGGGTCCAAGCTTGAGACCTCGGGAAGTGAGTCCTGGTGATGTTATAATGGATAGCCCTGGCGTTTTCATTAAGTGTGATATATTAGGAATCAATCACGGTTGTACAGATTATGCCATTCAAATAAAATCAATGAGCCTAACAAGCGAGGAACATTTATATACCTGCAAGCCACTTGCAAGGCAGCGCTCTTGCCCCGAGATTCCTTCCCCTTTCCCCGAGGTCCAGAGAACGGCATTTAGGCCCTGAGTTCTGTGAACTCTGGTCCCTAGCCATTTTTTTAGAACATACCCCGTGTAGTTAAACAGGTCAGTTCACACAAGACCGCAAAGCCTAGCTGGTTTAGCAAAGTCGATGAGTGAAGCTGCAGGTGTCAGGCCAAGAGGATTAAAGCATCATTATGCGTTGAGAAAAAGCTGATTCCCAGAGCTTCAGCCCTTAGAATTAAAAAGACAGACAGCTGCCCTCCCGGTGAAGAGTGCCCCGGCTCAATGGAGCTTGGAATGAGCAGGGGCTGTTCTCGGTGGCAAAAGCGGCATGGATATTCCATGACTGATCAAAAGTTAAACGTGAACCAGCACTGTGATGCCGCAGCAAAGAAAGCAAACGTTCTAACGAGGAGCGGACAAAGTGAAGCTTTTGGGCCATGCAGCGTTGGGGAGACTGTTTTTGGAGCCCTCGACGCTCCTGCAAGCTCCCTGAATCCCCCTTTTTCTAGCCCCTCCCCACCTCAAGCAGAATAGCCTCCAGGAACAGCAATCCACCTTTCAGGGAGCTCACACGGTCCTGCTGCACTTTTAAAATAAAAAAAATTAACACATATTTTGGCCAAACCAGGAATGAACTTTCAGCAACTCTTCTTCTTCTCCTCGTTTTTGTACCAGCTTCCATCGGGCACAATTGGCTTCCATTTTTCAGAGAGACAACAGGGTACCATCAAGCCCGCTCCAACTTCTGGTGATTCTCCCCTAGGATTTTCTTGATGAGAAGGTTTCTCCAGAGGAGCTTTGCCATTTGCCTCCTTCCGAGGCCGAGAGCAGACGACCTGGCCAGGTTCAGCCAGCGGGCTTCCATGTCTGAATGTGTGTGTGTGTGCGTGCGTGCGTGCGTGTGTGGTCGTTCCAACTCTGGTCTTCCAAAATCCCGGTCCAGGACTCAAACCAACACACACCACCTTGGTTCCCAGCAGCCATCACTGTTGCTGTTACATGCCTTCCGGTCAACTCTGTGACCCAATCTCAGTGTTTCCTCGGGAAGACCTATTCAGAGCTTTGCCATTGTTTCCTCTTAGGCTGAGAGTGTGTGACTGGCCCAAGGCCATCCAGTGGGTTTCCGTGAACTGGGATCTGAAGCCTTCATCCAGCACTCACACTCCCAATACCACGCCGGGTCCTTCCACACTGCAAACTAGCAGGCTTCAAACTAGACTGCAGGTCTCAGATTCTAACCCACCTGTAGTATCAAGCCTAAAACTACAAACCAGGTTTCACCTTTGCTGCTCTACGTCGTCTACCCGGCCGTGACTTACGTCAACCATCTCGCGGGGTTTTCTTGGCAAAACGTATCCAGGGGAGGTTTGCCGATGCCTTCTTCGGAATTTGAGAGAGTGGGATTTGCTCAAGGTGAAGATGAAGGGAATGCTGTGGAGGCAGCATATCTTGATTTCAGTAAGGTCTTTGACATAGTTCCCCACGACATGCTGGCAAAGAAGCTAGTAAAACGCGGGCTGGACAGGGCTACTGTTAGGTGGATTGGTAAGTGGTTGACCGACCGAACCCGAAGGGTGCTCCTCACCCATGGCTGCTTTTCGTCCTGGCGACAAGTGACTCGTGGGGTGCCACAGGGTTCTTTCCTGGCCCCAGGGCGATTCAACATCTTCATCAAAGACTTGGATGAAGGAGTGGAGGGCATGCTGATCAAATTTGCAGACGACACCAAATTGGGAGGGGTTGCTAATACGCCAGAGGACAGGATCAAAATCCAAAATGACCTGGACAGATTGGAGAGCTGGGCCAAAGCTAACAAAATGAAATTCAACAGAGAGAAATGTAAGGTCCTGCACTTAGGCAGAAAAAATGGAAGGCACAAATATAGGATGGGGGACACGTGGCTGGATGGCAGTACGTGTGAAAGGGATCTAGGAGTCTTAATAGACCACAAGCTGAACACGAGTCAGCAGTGTGATGCGGCAGCCAAGAAAGCCAACACGATTCTCGGTTGCATCAATAGGAGTATGGTGTCTAGATGAAAGGAGGTAATGGTACCACTCTATTCTGCTTTGATCAGACCTCATCTGGAATAATACTGTGTCCAGTTCTGGACACCTTAATTCGAGAAGGGTATCGACAAGTGTGTCCAGAGGAGGGCAACCAAAATGGTGAAGGGTCTGGAAGCTATGAAGTCCTATGAGGAGTGGCCGAGGGAGCTAGGTGTGTTTAGTCTGCAGAAGAGAAGGTTGAGAAGGGACATGGTAGCCATGTTTAAATATTTGAAGGGATGTCATGTTGAGGAGGGAGCGGGCTTGTTTTCTGCTGCTCCAGAGACTAGGACAAGGAGCAATGGATTCATGTGTCAGGAAAGCAGATTCCACCTGAACCTCAGGAAGAGCTTCCTGACGGTCAGGGCTGTGCAGCAGTGGAATCTGCTGCTGCCTCCATGGAGTGTGGTGGAGTCTCCTCCCTCTTTGGAGGTTTTGAAGCAGAGGCCGGATGGTCATCTGTCGGGAATGTTTTGATGTCAGTTCCTGCATGGCAAGGGATTGGACCGGATGTCCCTTCCAACTCTATGATTCTATGATTCCCAAGTCTCCTGGTTGGTTTCCACGGCTGACCAGCCATTTAGACCTTGATCTCCGGGAGGCGTAGTCCAACCATCAAACCACTACATCACATTGGCTCCTCCTAGCTAGGAGCTTCTCTAATCCTGTTTCGAAAGGCTTCAAAGAGAGTGACAGTGAATTCCACAACTCAGTTATGTGTTTTGCAGGTAACTATCCTATTACATCATTAATCTTTTCCTATTGATCTTGTTGGATTACTGAGTTCCAGTGCGATGAAAGAAGGCAAAAGGTTTCAGGATGTAAATTTTCAACTGGCAAATGGGAACAGAAAGTGAGGCAAGATCACTTCCAGTTGCCATTTGGAGAAGGACTTGGGGGTGCAGTTGAATGGGATTGTCCCTTAGCTCTCGTGCATTTATCCACCCCTAATTTCAGTCATTGGGGGTTTACCCAGGATCCAGAAAATAGATCCTTAAGAGAATGATTATGTTCTATAAAGAGATCCACCAAAGGAGAACCTGGTTTCCCATTCCTAGTGTTATTGAGACAGTCTCCTTTATGCCGCCAAGTTATTGAGATTAGGAGAGTTTTAATACTCAGAGACAACAAAACAAAGATGTCTAGAAAATCTCTTGGAGAATTCCCCTGAGCCCTTCAGTTTTTTTAAAAAATACAGTTTAAAGAACATCCATTCTCTCTAACTGTCCCAGTTTGTCAAGGACAATCCTGATTAACCCTCTATCATTTTTCAGCTGCTTTTAAAATGTTCCAGTTTCTCTCTCCTCCTTCCATTGTCCTCCTTCGTCCTCAGTTTACTTCAGCTGCTGCAAACTGAGTCTGAAGTGCAAATGTAGTTGGCACTCGATTTATTCAGCAGGATGGACAGGAGAGGAGAAGGGAAAATCTTGCCCTTCCCCGTAGGCTCAGGCAAAAGCAAACTGCTGGAGCCTCTCTTAACTTGCGCGTCCTTTCTCTTCTTCATAACTTCTGCCATCTTGACCACCCTCTAGTGCCCCACTTTTCTTCTGGGAAATATTGGAAGGCATGAACATCTCTTCCTAAGAACAACCCCACGGCTGCTGGTAACCCGATGCTCCATCTCCTGCATTTCTACCTGTCCTCTTGTCGATGCAATGGATCTGCCACCCTGGCGTTTTTCATCACAACAAATGGGCCCCGCAATTAAGGGCACAATGGAGCCAGTCGTTTCCGGGGGTTCTTCTTTCTTGGTCGCAAGCCTCCCTATTGACACCTTCTGTCTGCAGGCATATTCACTGCGGGCCCTACGCGAAGAAATCCCCCGCCAGGAGCGTGCAAGGACATCTTAGGGAAGCAATCCATCTGAGACGTGTAAATTTCCAGGCGGGACTCTTTTCAGCTCTTTTGCAGAGCGAGAAACACATTGTGGGTGGTAACAGCTGATGGGCAGAGCTGGATTTCTGTCAGCATGGAGCACGAAGAATCTGCAGCCTTTAGCTAAGAAGCACGTTTGTCCATATTAATCTTTAATATCCTGTCCACAGTACACAAGGCACTCCACCACACTCAAAGAAGTCTGACGGATTTATGATCTAAAAAAATACGTAAGGGCACAAATGCCTTTGCATCTGAGTCTACAATCCTATGCACGCTTACCTCAAAATAATGCGTATTGCATTCAAAAAAGATGGAAATCTTTGTAGATGTCTTTCCTGCATGCAACAACTAATAATTTGTTTCTGTTTTTCTCTCCACTGTCAGAAAATCCTCAAAAGATGTGCAGTTCTCAAGGACCATTTGTAGTTTGGGACTTCATTCTGTGTGTAAACACCCACTTCCTGTGTGTGCATGCGTGTGTGTGTGTGTGTGTGTGTGTGTGTACAGCCACGCTTTCTGTGCAGAAAGCAACATTTTCATGAAGAACACCATTTCCTGCACAGGAAAATTTTGTGAATTTTCTTGCACAGAAAATTCCTAAGCTGCAAAGATTCTTGTGAGGGGGAAATTCTCTCCACTGCGTTGTCCTGACTTCTGGCCAACTCCTTTTTTCATCTGCTGATTATTTTTGAATATTCTTTCCATTCCTTGAATGCTTAGAAGTTTGGTTTATCAATTCATTTTGGTCTTGGCTTTTTTTCCTTTGTTGACTCCCAAGTTGGCTCCCAGGAACCTACAAGAAGCATATACAAAATTACAAATCAAGTATATCATGATAGCCAACAACAGCAGCACCCAACTTTTGTAAAAAAAATTAAAGCTATCCACAACAGCTATAACTTTACAGTAAAGATCTTAAAAGATAACAGACAGGCAAAAGCCAGACTGCAAATTGCATTTACTGATTTACCTATCTAAAGCAAAGGTGGGCAACTGTTTAGGGGCTGGGGGCTAATTCCCCCACCCCAGACATCCCCTCCCAACAGGGCCATACATCCCTCCTGACAAGCCCAAATGTATGTGGGAATATAATACATGTACATGTGAATTCAAGTAGCCTGTCCACGTACGGCAACCTGATGAATTTCACTGGGTTTTCTTAGGCAAGGAACATTCAGAGTTGGTTTTGCCAGCTCCTTCCTCTGAAACAGAGCCAAATGCCCCTGGTATTCTTGGAGGGTCTCCCATGCAAATATTAACCAGGGCTGACCCTGCTTAGCTTCCAAGATCAGACAGGATCCGGTGCCTTTAAGGTAGTTAGACCTACCGAGCCCAAACACTTACTGATTAATTTGTAACTAATTCTACATCCGAGAAGCCAGTGCATCAACCTCCCTTTGAACAAGTAAGCTAGGACTTTTGGGGAGGGAAGGAACGGCTCAGCGCTAGAAATGCTGCAAAGCTAAGTCACCATTTCTCTTCAGAAACCTGACTTTTTGTCCTACTTGATCTAATGGGCCCAAATGTCTTCCCCAGGGACCTATTGTGAGAGCACAATGGCAGCCCATGATTAATTGATGGTTTCTGGGTAACACAAGCCAACAGAGGCGACTGTCCGCCCTGCTCGTGGACGGAAACCTGACCAGGCATGAAATCATTCAGAGATGGGAGGGGATGGGCTGTGCACGGAGGTGCAGAAGTTACTCTTCGGTCTCCATCCCAGATCTACAAAGCAAGCGGGCCTCTCGGGCTGAGCTAGCGTCACACCTCCGGGGATCTCTCCAACTGCAAAAAAGGAATGGCCACATTCGTCCCGGTAAGAAACCACCCACCCGTTGTAGCTACTTGTTCTTTTTACGGTGCCTTGTTCTGCCTGGGAAGGGACCCAGGCCAAAGACCGCTGAGGCTAAGCCCCTAATTCAGAGGTGGGCAAGGTTCAGCCATGGGACCATGTGGGACCCCCAGAGATTTCTATGTTTACAGTCTCTCCAGACTTGTTAGACCCCCTCCCCTCTCTTCTGCTTCCAGAGTGGCAATTCACCTTCTAAATAGATTGCCAACCATTTCCCTGCAGCGTTTTAACATTTTTAAAGATTTTTTAAATAATCTAGTTACCAAAAACAGCTGACTTACAGACCCTTCTGGGGTTTTTAAATTATTGTTTTCCTTTTTGGCAGTCTATGTGGGTCCTGGAGGATGCTAGGACAGAAGAATGACCTGCTCCAGCTGCCCAAATCTACTCCCTTCCCAATGTCAGACTATTAAGCCAAAGAGCTTGCACAACAGATATTGCTGCTGTCATAGCTTATATTCAAAGCTTGTGTGTGTGTGTGTGTGTGTGTGTGTGTGTGTAGCCATAATTTGTGTCAAAACCTGAAGCTGCATGTTTGTGTATGGGACTAACCATCTATTGAGATTAACCTTTTCACAGTCCTCCCTTGCCAGTGACAATCGGGGCCATGCCAGAAATACTGTGCCCCGGTTGCAGCTGGCAGCTTCCATGTCAGTGGGGCTGTGAATCCATTCCAGGTTTTGCATAACTTTAAAGGAGCTGTCCAGGGTGCTGAACTTGGTTAGGACTGACTCAGTGGAGTGTAAGCGGGATCCCAGGTTAAGCACCTACAGTATTTCTTCCCTGACCCAGAGAGCCACTGATCAAGGGCTGAGGCCAGAGAACGCAGTGGCAGGACGTGCAGAAGTGGCCACATCCCGTCACTGACCCTTCCAAGGAAGGCCCAGGGCTGGTTCTTGGCTGCCGTTAACCCGCTCTACCCTCCTCCCCAGTACGCCTCCTGCTACGGGAACAAGCAAGCCGTGCAGCTCCTGGGCAGGAACAGCTACTTCTCCCTCTTTGCCAACCCCCCCTGCCTGATCGGCCAGCGCCAACGGCTGGCGTGCCCGGCCCCGGAGATGACCCTTCGGCAGATCACCCAACTGATCCGCGTCCTGCGGCAGCTGAACCTGCGAGACGCCAAGAGGAGGCAGCTGCCGGACTCGCCAAGGTGAGTGCCTCATGACCCCCTTCCCCTGCTTGCCAAGCTGACGTGGGTTTTTCAAGGGTAAGCCAACCGAAGATTTTTCTGAAGTTTGGAAAACTTTTTGAGCAAGAAGAAATCTAAGGATGCAATAATTTGTGGCTATGGTTATTAGTAATTCTAGTAGGATTACTTGGTTGGATCTGCAATGGTGTAATAACATCATTTTTCTTTTTGTCTTTTTATTACCGTTTGGCTTGGGGAAGGTCAGAGCCCTTTTCTCCTTAGTGCTTTCGTGTTTTAGTTTAATGGTTAGTATGGAGTTTTAGTTTTAGGTTGGGTTTTTTCCTGTTTTCCTCTCTGCCTTTTTTCTTTTGATTGCACCTCTCTCTGTGAATTAGGTTGCTTTAAAGCCAAAAAATAATTAAAAAATAAACCCATTAATTTATATATAAACCTATATGCCAGGAGCTTGAAAACTTGAAAAAAATTGGGTGTAGATGGGACTTACAGGCTGCAGAGCAGCTGGGGATCACCTGATACAACAGGTTACAAAGGAAACTCTCACAAGGAGCAGAATTTCAGGGACTCCGGTTCGAGTGGGAGATGGTCCAAGGGAACAACTCCGTTCTGGACTTGTAGAGGACAGCTCTGAGGACATTCCACTCGTAGTCCTCCTTCTCCTCCTCCTCTTCTTCTCTGCAGTTTCTCTTCCCAGTCCCTGTGCAAGGGAGCAGACCAGAGATATATCCACACCGCACAGTCACATACCCTCCAGCTGCCCCAATTTGGCAGAGCCATTCTTGATCAACTGCATTTAAAACCTCAAAGTTCTTCTCTCTCCTTCTTCTACTTTCCCCCTTTGTCCTCAGTTTGCTTCAGTTGCTGTACACTGGGCTCAAAGTGCAAAAGTAGTTTGCACTCAATTTTTAACTCAGCCAGAGGGAGAGGAGAGGGCAAAATCTTGCTCTTCCCAGGTGGTTCAGGTAAAAGCAAACTGCTGCAACCTCTCCTGGCTTTTGTGTTCTTCCTCATTAATAATTTCTGCCATCTTGACCACCCTGCGGTGTTGCTTGGCCACACACATACCCCGGTTTTTAGCACTGAAGTATTGGAGGGTAATGCAGTTGCAGCAGTTTGGTTCCACTTTTAATTGCCATCATCATTGCCTTCTTGGAAACTTGGGATTTGCAGTTTTGGGGAGAGGCAAGCCACCCCGAGAGGGCAATGCATTTCTGCTCACTGATGGGGAGGCAAGTGAGGGAGAGGCAATTCAGATGTGGAAGCAGCAGCCGGCCTCAGCTCAGAGGGGGAAAGAAGTGAAGATGTGCTTACAGCTAAAGTGGTCCGGCCCACCCGGCTTTCCTTCCCCTTGGAGCTCAGACCAGCCATGTCACCACCTGCCCTGCCTCCTCCCTCCCCTCATCACCATTCAGCAGCTGCAGCAGTCTCTCCTCGTGCTTAGCAGTTGGTGAGGGGGACGTTTTGGATAAGGCACAAAGGGCTAGAGAATAACTTCATATGCCCTGTCCAAAAGAGAGACATGCACGTGTAAGCTACTTACCAATTTACTATGCCGCTAACAGGGTACTGCCCTCCAACGCTCTCCTCAAACTACAAATCTCAAGACTGCATGAGATAGAACCATGTCAGTTGAAATGCTGTCAAACGGCTGTAATTTTGCAATGTGGGTATACCTCCTCGGAAGTTAGTTTATACAATAGAGCTCAACCTTTCAAGTTTTACTCAATTCTCTTGCTCCTCCTTTACCTTTCAGGAGCCGTTCAAGCAGTTCCTCCACAGAATCCCAGCAGTCACAAACTTCGGACCAGCACTGCCTGTCCTGCTTCCACCCAAGACGTAACTCTGGCCCACCTTGCGTTGGATGAAGAGCCACGCAACCCAGAAACTGACCTGCAAGATCTTAATATCAGCGCAGCTCCCTCTTTCCAGCTTTCTTTCACTTCCCCCTCAAATGAATACTGGTGAGGCCACATTCAGGGTGGCTGGCTGAAGCAGAAGGCCATAGGTTTTCCCAGAGTCTGCAACCTAAATTCCACTCGAGCAGGGAGGCCTAAGTCATGGACTGTCACAGATGATAGCATCATTTTTTGTGAGCTAGTGTGCATTATCGGCTGTATGAAGGGTTCCTGACAAATCTACATGTCTGTACACTTTCATCTGAGAAGTGACAAGCTGTAAAACTATTCCTCTCTGATAATAGATTTGCTCTCTGAGGATAACACTTCCTGCATCTGGGGAAACCAGTGTGATGAAAGGAAAGTTTCTGTCATAATAAATCTGTAAAGGTTGTAAAAGCTTGCCAATGGAGAGGCCCTGTTTTTGTGCTGTGAGAGACTCTTTTCTTCTGAAAGAGGGTGACTTTCTCTGAAAGGTCACCCTAGATGAATGATTGAATGATCTTAGTCCAGCTTCAGAAAGGGCAGGATCCGAACAGGGGTGGCCCTCCAAGTGGTTGCTGCGGATTGAGATGGACTCTTTTGCCATCTGAGACTCTTGCGTGTTAGTTACTGCAGTCAGTGGAAAACTGGGGAGGCAGGGCCAATTTGCACCTCCACGACCACCACTTTCCCCACCGTGGGCCATGCTGATGTGTCCATGGGGCACTGGAAGTGATCCCATATCACTTCCTGCCATGGCGTTCAGCTGAAAAGGGCCTTTGAAGAGCAGGGAACTGCTTGAAAACAAACAACAAAATTGTCCCCAAGTTGGCCAGTGATAAACAAAATGAAGGGCAGCTCAGGAAGCTACAGGAGGTTGCAGAGGTTTTTGTAAACTGCAAAAGTGGGGCACAGGGACCACAGGTGGCCCTTGGACTGCCTTTTCCACATACCTGCTGTAAGAGGACACTGGAGCGCATTTCTGAGATTTCTCTCTTATTCACTCATGCACACGCCTGTGGATCCCACTGGCTCATGTGAGCATATGTGTCACTTCTGCAGGAGATGTAAGGTGTCCTGCTGTACTTTCCAGGTTTATGGTTATAGCCCCAAGAGATCTCTGCACAGATTTTGTTGTTGTTGTTGTTGTAGGCCTTCAAGACGTCTTAGCTGCCAAGATCAGGTGAGAACTGGTGGCTTTGGGGTATCTAGCAGCTGCTGTGTGTGTGTATGTAACTTCAAGTTACCTGTCAACTTACAGTGACCCTATGAATTTCATAGGGTTTTCTTAAGCAAGGAATCCTCAGAGGTGGTTTTGCCAGTTCCTTCCGCTGCTGTTTGCTGGTGGTCTCCCATCCAAGTACCCATCAGGGCTGACTCTGCTTAGCTTTCAAGATCAGACAGGATCTGGTAAATGGAATTATGTTACTACAGTTACCCCCTGGACTTAGGAAATTGCTTTATGCCACTGTGTGACCATTCTATTATCTAGCTCAGCATCCTACTCTGGCAGGTCTTAGTCCTCTTAGGCTGCGATTCTCAAACGTTGCTCCTCCACGTTTGGGACTTCAGCTCCAAAAATCCCCAACCACTGGGGTTCTCAGTGGCCATGCTGCCAGTCCTAAACGTGGCAGAGATGGCTTCATCTCGAGCACAAGCATTCTGTTACTGGGAAAAAGGACCATGACTTGCAAACAGCCAAAGTCAGACAGTCAGACAGCTTTATAAAAGGTTCTCATTTTATTATAGAAATATACACAAATACCGCCTGGCAACTACAAGGCTCCAAAAATGACAAGGTGGGCAGCTTCCACGCTCTTGATGAGCTCAGCAAGCCCAGGTCCCACCCCAACCCAGAAGAGTACGAGCTCAGGTTCCCATTTGTACAAAAATAAGGTTTTTGCTAATTTGCTGGCAGGAGAAGACTCCCTCCCTTGGCCATGCCTCAGGACTAGAATTCAAAATCACAAGGTATTAAGTCTCGTGATCATTAATCTCAACTACCATTGGTGTTTCTTCAGCTTTCTTTCAGGCTTCTCTTTCCTTACAGCATCCATTCCTACGCTTAGCAAATGGGCTGATTTCCATCCCGTGATTACTGCCATTCCTTGGAAAAGTGGCAAAAGCGCGCGTGCACGCACACACACGCACACACACACCCTAAATCACTGAGGTACTGCCATAACGTTTAAAAAGGGACCAAATAACTCAGGTCTGTTAAGCTCTGTTGATTGGGTTATATTTAATAAGAGGAGCTTGAGGGGAGAAATGAAGTTCCTGTCTAACGCTTAGGGCAAAGCCTGTTCTGTATTCTGAGATCACCCTGTTCACAGAGGAAATGGCAATTTGTTCAATCACCCCAGCTTCCAAGAGTGATGCATTCCAGTGTGTTTGAGTAGGACGTAGTGTTAGTTTCTGATCTCTGCAATTCAAAGAAATTTTGAGGCCAGAATGGCAGCTTAGTGAGGGAAACATATTAATACCATCTCATCAGGCTCCCAGTTGTGGTGCCAATTATCCATGTATCTACCTGATCCTCCAGGAGCATTTGCTTCACATTGCACTCTGGGCTGAAAGGCCTGTAAACTCACCACTGCTCAAGAAAGCTTTTCTCAGTCCATGTGACAGTGATTGCCTTCTGCATGCAAACGTCTCTTTCTCTGAATTTTGGAGAGGCTCTCCTGAGGTAGGAAATCCTCAAGCAGCTTGTAAGAGGCTCCTAAGACTACCAGCCACCCAACCAACCCAACCTTCTCCCTGGAGAATCAAAGGCCACCAGGAACCCAGCGAGACCACAGTCACCCATCTCAGAAGCAACCTGGGAGAGGCAGAGCCTCTTGGCTTTTCAGCTGCGACCCTACTGAGCCCATGGGTGGTCCAGTCGAGGTTCTGAGAACACAAAGTCAGAAGGTACTCTCCAACAAGCAGTGGCACCCGCAGCCTGTGGGACACACTTCCTGGGTGCGGAACCACTCCATCATGTGGCTGGTGTGTCCTCCGTGGCCGCAGGTCAGACAGAAGTTTGAAGAGCCTCGCACAGCCACATGACAGATGGCACACTGGAACGCAAACCCCTTGCAGATGGCGCATTGAATACCGCGCACCTCGCTGCGGCAGTAACTGCAGTAGACACCAAACTCTGCCAAGAGAGCAAAAGAAAGATCATTGGAAGGGTCCTCAGGCCAAGACAAGGACAAGAAAAGTCTCTTGCATGGGTGCGCAAAGCACAGACTCCATTTTTGCAGCGTCCAAACCCCAAACCAGTTCCTCAAGCTCTCAGTTTAAAAAATGTGATGCACTAACAAGGCAAAAACAATACCCAAAGTTCTTCAAATGTGTGTTAACAAACTCTCCTCTACCCCCTCTCAAACAGCTTATTTTCCCTCTGTTTCCCCTTCGAAATGGCAACAGGAAGTGACACAATGTCACTTCTGGTCATCATTTTGGACGAGGAACGCATCAGAAAGAAGGCTAATTTGGCAAACTTAGGACAGAGGGAGCCCATGAGGGCTGGAACATTTGCTCCTTGCCCACATGCAGTTGCCCAACCTTGGTTAAACAGAAGCTGGAAGCTGTTGGATATTATGGGCCCCTCAGCTTTCCTTTGTCTTCATTCCAGGAGAAGATGGAGAAGGACCAATTTTATTGGACTTTTTAAAATAACTTCTTTTTATTCACCCTTCTTTCCAAGGCATAAATCTTTCCCAATACACGCATCCCCTGCTTATCTGATGGGCTAGGCACCAGGGCGCTGTCAGACAGCAGAACTGGTTGAATAGTGGAACCCAGTCTTTCATCAGTTCTTCTCCTCTTGCTGTTTTCCTGCAGGGAACACGAGAGAATTACAGAGCGCTTGGCAAACCTCTATAAGACGAAGAATGCAAGAGGAGAAGAACTTACAAAAGAGCAAAGCCCATGCCAAAAAAGTGGTATGTGTCTGTAATTTCCAATGGTCGAAAGAGCAGAACAACAAAAAATCCGTTGTTGAAGAGTGAGGGATACCTGTACCTGCCGCCCAATCCCTTTAAGGCAGGACTGGACAACTGTGGGGCCAATTCCCCCACCCCCAGGTATTTTCTAAGGCGCTATACAGACTGAAAAATAAAACCCCAAGCAAAATCACCAGAACGAGAGGGAAGCAAAGTTCTGGTTTTGAAAAACTATTTTTGTTTTTTCAAGCATGTTTAACAGTACAGGGGGAGCTGCAACATATCTAAACGGCAAACTGTCACTCCTAGTAGCTTGCTGGGCAAAAAAAAAGTGGCACTAGGAGTGGTCAGAAAAAGTTTGTGGGGGCATTTTATCCATTGCTGCTTTAAGCAACGCCCAAGATAAAAGCTGGCCCTTCTGGAAGCAAAGCCTGTGTCCTACCAGAGAGGCGTGCCCTCTCTACAGAGGATGGTCTAGAGCTGGGCTTCAACTCACCGATCCCCTTGTGAGGGTCAGGGGGGCAAGAGACAAACTTGAGCACTTCAGCTCGCTTCTCCCTCAGGCCCCAGCGATAAAGGATTTCCCCATAGCACTTCTTGAAGTCATCAAACTGCTGGGCATTGGCTGGATCCAGAAGCCTGGAGAAGGAACACAAGAGTTCTCAGCCTCAGCAGAAAGGGAAGCCAAGGAGAATGGAACCTGTCCTGCCCCCATAACCAAGCCAGCCCCTTTTTCCCCTCTCATCTTGCTACTGAGATTTACAGCTGCAGGAGCTTGGCCGAGTCTTTCTTGGGAATTTTTTTAAAAAGTACATTAAGAATTATAGAGATTAAAAAAATGAGGGAAAAGATAGAAAGCTGAGAAACAATTCAATACAAAACTGAGATACAATAAAATAAAAATCACCACCACTATCACAGGTCCAGCTGGGCAGGCCACGTGAGCGGGCCTTTTCAGAGGCTGCTCCCGAGCTGTGAAATTTCCCCATACGGGACACTAGGCTAGTTCTGTTTCTGCTTTCTCTTCACTACAAGGCAAATACCTATCTGCATGATGATATTTTATATGTATGTGTGTGCATGTGTATAGAGGAAGGGAGGGAAAGAGGGGGAGGGTGGGCAATTAGAAAAGCTAAATGACACAGTTATTAATTGGGCCCTTAGTTTCATTCCAGGACCTCCCCCCATGGATACCAAAATCTGTGGATGCTCAAGTTCATGATATACAACCAACCACGGCTCAAAAATAGTACCCTGCTGTAGTCTCCCACCATTTCACAGATCCTCAGGCTCTTTCCAGCGCTTGTTTCGCTCGCTGTGAAATGGTAGGAGACTACAGCAGGGTGAACCTACACAAAAAGCATAGTCCTCAGTGTGTGGCAAAATCAAGGTTTGCATTTTGGACTCTTTTTCTTTTTAATATTTTTGAATCGTGGTTGGTTGAATCTGTAGATGCAGAACCTGCGGAAAGGGAGGGTGAACGTATATACGTACATACATACAGACATACATGCATACATAATCTGGGCTGCCACAGGGTCTCCATCATAGCTACCTGTGCCCAAGCCAAGGAGTGAGAAGGTCCCCTGGCCCTTTTCCTACCTTTTGTTCCTGTCATGCTGATCCTTCTCTCGATCTCGGTGGTCAGCATACGCCAAGTTCCCAAAACGGAAGTCCTCAGGGGACGATTCACACCAGGCTGGGGTGTGGTCTCCCTCTTTGTTAACTGCAGAGGTGAAAGAATGGTTGGAAGATCTCAGAGATGGAGGGCATCCAAGACAGTCCAAAAACCACCAAGGCTTAAGGAGGGGACTAGAGAAGAGAAAGCTGAGAGGTGATATGACAGTCATGTTCAAATATCTGAATGGGATGTCATGTAGCAGGTGGAGCAGCCTTGCTTTCCGGTGTTTCAGAGACTGGACATAAACCAATGGATTCAAATGGCAAGAAAAGAGATTCCACTCGCACAATAGGAAGAGCATCTTGACTGTTAGAGCTGTTCAACAGTGGAATAGGCAGCTTCTCCATCATCATCTAGGTTTCACAGTCTACCTTGTGTCACTGACTGGGTTCTGGACCATCAATGATTTGGTTTCTGTCTAAGAATTTAGGAGTCAGCGAAGTATCATAGCAGGGTGTCGGACTGGATGGTCCCTGGGGTCTCTTCCAACTCTATGATTCATGTGGCACTTTCCAAGTAATGTCCCTTTTTGTAACTGCACTATTGTGATCCCTACTTATAGTGCTCATTCAGGTACACTGTCAGTCTGTTTGGAACTATTCCCAGAGCACTGATCACCACTGGAACAACAGTTGTTTCCTTTGTCCAGAGATGCTAACACCTTCATTTTGCAGATCTTGATATTTTAAACATAATGTGCCCAACATAACCAAAGTTGGGAAAGGAAAGCTCGGAAGACAGAAGTGACAGTCCCAGGGGACAGTAGAATGGAAGACAAAGAGAGAGAAAAGATGATGAAATATTGAGATTCACAAATGGAGATTTAGCACCTCTGGGAAAAGAAAACAACTGTGGTTCCAGTGACAAGAGGTGCTTGAGAACAATCTTAAACAAACTGGAAAAAAAACCTGAATAAATCACCATAGGTAGGATCAAAATTGCAAAATTTTGTGCTCAGAATGAGCCATGTTATTCAATACATCACTGACTCCTAAACGGGTAGAATCTGATCTCGTGAGTCCATAACATCTGGTAGACTGTGCAACTGAGATATATGGCAATGCAGGCATACCTCAGTTAACAAAGAAGCTCCTTTTTACAGTTTTTTTTTTATGTCCACATCCTTTTCTCTCTTATCCTCTGGTTCATAAGAAAAGTGGAGCCTGTTGATAGGGAGGAAAACAAAAAAAGAATCCCAGATGCATTTTGGGAGAAGCTTGGAAGTGGTCTCCACACTGTTTTTCAATGTTCACAATGTTTTTGTTTGGTTATGCAAGGCTCTTCAGAGCCTGTTGTTTCATTTTACCTGTGCACATTGTTATTTTGTTATTTTTGGATAAACAAGTTTGCAGAAACATTTTCATCTGCTTTTCCTTTTATGTAGTGCAGGAACCTATCCTTATGCTTTATGTGGTGCAGGGACATATCCTTATTCATACTTTTTCTGCTCTCTGATCCAAATTTGCCATTAAAGAAATAATGTCCAGCAACACATCTACTTTGTTACCTGAGGTGTACCTGTAACAACAATGGCCTTCAACAAACTGGTATCGCTAATTTAACTCATACATTCATGTATGTGTATATGTATACATACTAAAGTGCCTTACAATGCCCCAAAAAACAACCCCAGATACAGGACCATAAAATATAAATTGTCATTCTGCCAAATACGTAAGAATATGATCCAAACAGATAAAGACAGGATGTGAGGTATCTAAGACCAGTGGAAGATGCAAGACCTCCTTCCTGCAGGTATTTTGATGTAGCAAGTCATCTGCCCACCTATATTCCAGCTGCTGGTGCTAAGCCCGGGGTCCGACATGCTGGAACAGGAGCCCGAGGATGTGAAGCTGGGCTGCCATGGGAGAAAGAAGAGGAAATTGCATCACAGGTGGAACTGGCATGGACTGGGATGTGAAGAGAGGGAAGCAGTCAGGGAAAAATGAAGTCTACCCGTACATATCGGCTGTGGCTAGAGGTGCGCTGAGGTAAGAGTCCTGTGGGACTGAGGGCTCCTTGAGGTCTGGTCTGGGCTTCAAAGACGCTGCATAGCATGGCCAGGGTCTGCACATCATGGAGCTGGCAGTAATGTGCTACTCTGTGAGGGAGAAAATAATGGATATGAGGAAATACCTGGGTTTTTTGAAGCTTAGACAGAAAAGAAGCACCGTCAAGGACCAGGACTGTTGCTTTGGTCCCCGTGTCACTTCCTGTTGGAAAAGAGTCCTCTCTTGGCCTAATATGGCCCAGGAAGGGCTAAAATTGTGCCTCACACCCTGTAAGTGGCACTGCAACCCATTTGGAAGATGGAAAGAAAAAAGACTCTTTTTTTCCCCCGTCACTGGGGGATAGCAGCCCTCCATGACTCTCTAGGAAGGCCATGTAGCCCTCCCCAATTGCCGCTGCTGTGAGAGGGGTGTATAAAGTGTCCCATGGGGTGCAGAAAGAACCATTTCACCATAATGACACTAGGACTGGGCAGGGCAGGAAGGACAGATAAAAGGAAGGATTCCCCCTAAATTTGTAATCTAGGGGATCTGGCAATGTAAAATGGGGTGACATCCACTGACCCCCAGATGGCTTTAAAAAGCGGTGAGACAATTTTATGGAGTCATAATGGCTCTAGGTGACCCCCAATGACACTTATGGTGGTTCTATGAGACCACCTGTGGTAGCACATCCCTCAATATCATTAATTGAGGAAAACTGGAAGCAAGAGACTGCCATCATGCCATATTTGTGGAGTTTCCAGAGGGGTTTGGTTGAGCACTGTGGGAAGGGAATACTGGACAAGAGAGATCTGCAGTCTGAACCACCAGGGTTTTCTCTTAGGCTCACTGTACACTGTTTCCATGCAGGTATATTTGGTTCCTGCTCCCCCAGTGCCGCCTGCACCTTAGACTGCAGCTACTGTGGTCACCAGCCACTATATAAACCTGTTAAGGACTCCAGAAGAAGAAAACACTGAAGTAAAACCAGGTCTGCTTCAGTGGGGCTGTCACCCCTACTTCTCCCACCACTTTCCCATTCCAGGTTTGGTCTTACAGAGACTCCAGGAGCTGGCGACCAAACGGATGCTGGGCCCATGGGGTCTCCAAGTCTGGATCAGAGTTTGGGTCAAGGCAGAGGTCGGTTGCTACTGTGGCTAATGACCAGACCTGGAAGAGAAGGTGAAGAGGTGAGGTGCCAATACTCCAGAGACATTTCCCTCAAGCTGAACAGGTCGGAAAACAGACTTTCTGCAGATTATACAGTGCATTTCAAAGCCACTTTTACAACTGCAGAATCCTTCAGCCTCACCAAAACA
Source organism: Cyclura pinguis (assembly GCA_030412105.1). NCBI lineage: Eukaryota > Metazoa > Chordata > Lepidosauria > Squamata > Iguanidae > Cyclura > Cyclura pinguis. The sequence continues at coordinate 2,317,730 of CM059607.1, forward strand.
GCCATTTTAATGCCTCCCCACCCACCACCCACCAAAAGTACCAGAGAGTAGGCCAGGCAGCCTTCTGGGCCTAATTTACCCCTCATAGCCCTGTGGCAGCAAAAAAATCACTTTATTAATGCACTATCCCGGCAGGTCCCACATTAAGTGCTGTTTGGAATAAATGCCAGGCAAATTTAGACAGATGAATGAGAGGAAGCAAAGCAATTCCAACAGTGGTATGCAGTGCGGGTCAGATACATGCATGGGGGCAGGACTACAATTCAATATGAGACAGAAAGAAAAGTTGGTGATGGTAGGTGAAGAGCTTATCATACCAAGAAAGAAAATACGGGGAAAGGCATCACTTGCTGGGAGCTGGAAAGAAATGCAAGGAGTGAAGGAACTCCTTCCTAGAGATAGGCTCCTCACTCTCTATCCCAAAATGTCCTCCAGTCAGTTCTTCCCAGTGGTGGAAGAAGACCCCTTGGGCTAACAACAGTACCTGCAAGAGATCTCTCCGCCCCACAGTCAAGGCTGAGGCTGCGTTCTTCTGGCAGGTCTCCTGAATGTCAGCCACGTTGAGTCTGAAAGGGAAGAGGAAGAGCAACTGATGGCCAAGAGGAGAAGGCCAGAGCAATCCCCACTTGCGCTTTGTGGAAAAACCAGCCCTCAAGCCAAAGAGGAACCACCCAATTCTCCCCCACCTCCCTCAGGATAGATGAGCTAAACCCCCCCCCCCCACAATGTTCCAGTTCTTCAAATTTAGAGATCCCCCTTGCCAATTCCTCAATGATTTAAAAATGTGAAAAACAGCCAGAGAATTCCCTCCTTACTTTTAACAATTGAAAGCCAGTTGGAATAAAACGATACATCAGAAATGCATAGAGCCATCCTCATTTTCCTTGGGAGGAAATTCCACACTTGGGGTATTACTACAGAGAAGAATCTGTTGTGCACACCTATCAGCCTAGCCTTGTGAGGTGGTGGGAGGATCTTAAATTTCAGGCAGGCTCACAGACAGAGACAGAACTACTACGTGATACAGAGCAGGAGCTCTGCGAAGTCTCAAAGGAAAAACAGAGACTGGCTTGCTCAGCTGGTAGCAACTGAACTGACCAAAGGCAGCCAGGCAAACAGTACAGGCTATCTGAAGTAAAGGAAGGAAGGATTTAGGAATTCAGGCAAAACATCACCTTCATGTTCCCACCAGAATGAACCTCACACCCAAAGGAGAGCTGCCAGGGCAAATAGCCAGAGGAGAAAGTCTGGGTATTCAGCTCCTCCAGACAGAACCCTCTCAGGAGAAATCCAGCTGGGCTCCTGGTGTCGCCCCTCTGTACTCACATGTACATCTCTCCTAGTGATTTGTGAACAGGAAGCAGGCAAGAAATGTCCTGAATGATGACCTTCCCAGCAGCTTTGATGGGCCGGTTGCTGGCCTCAGTCCCCTCACGTTTGCTCTTCCATCGCCTCGATTTCTAGGGTAGAAAGGGCAGGGCATTACTGGTTGTGACAAGAGCGAGAGCTCAGTGTGTTCTTCCGCAGTGGCAAAGCTTCAGAAGGACAGCAGCCCTACGGCCCTCAAAGCTTTGCCTTAGCCAACCATCCAAAAAAACAAAAAAAGGAAAAAAAAAAGAGCAGCTAAGACACAGACAGAACTCCATAAAAGGCAGTCATAATAGCAGCAAAGAGAGAGGGAAGGGCTGTTGGGTTCCATGGACAGAGCCCAGAGGGGAGTGGAAGAGGCAATTGGAGTGGGAATGGGGGGGAACTACCGGATACCAAGTCAACTCATCAGCCCATCTAGCTCAATGCCTTCTACTCTGACTGGCAACAGCACTCTACAGTTTATGGTAGGAGTCCCAGTCCCACCCGGGGAAACAGAAGGAAACAGAAGGAACTGAACTTTACCAGAAAACTGCTGCATTGTAGAGCAGGCGCTCTCCTAATGAGCAAAAAGTTTTCCCCAGAACAAGATAAATCCCTGCACAGATTTAATGGAAAGAGAGCTCCAAGTTACAGCCCTGACTCTGAAACATCTGCTGCCTGTACTGCACAGAAAGAAAGACTCACAAAAGGAAAACGTTTAGAGAACCCAAGGGATTGTGATTATGTGAGCAGGCAAGACACACTCTGGCAGTCAACCTGGCCCTATTGCAAAAAGGAGTAACAGGCTTTACAGCCCCTCAAAGACACGGCATCCTCTACATAAAAATTTCAGTCAAAAAGGTGGGTGGATGAGGCTGAAAACAAACCACTGTTCAAAATAAGAAGAAAGGCTGAGTATGAATCCCTGTTCAGCCATGGAAACCTACTGGGTGACCTGGGACAAGTCACACACTCTCAGCCTCAGAGGGAGACCATGGCAAATGCCCTCTGAGCAAATCTTGCCAAGAAAACCCTCTAACAGGTTCGCCTTAAAGTTGCCTAGGTCAGAAATGACTTGAAGGCACACAACAACAACCACAACCACCTCCTTAGAATTCTCAGCCAGACAGAGACATGTAGCGCCTCACAAACTATAAATCCCACCATTCTATAGGATGCAGCCACTATAATTGTGTAGTGTGAACAGGTCACCTGCCTTCTGGTTTTGTTTTTAAGTGGCTTGAGAAGACATAGCTATCACCTGGTGATGCAAAGCCAGTTGTCTTACACAGAGTTCTATGTTCTTGCCTCTTCCTGGAGGTGACAGCACTGTAGTAACTAGCCCTATGGCCAAGGGCTATCTGCCTTCCCCCACCAATCAGGCACCTAGGAAGGAACAGGCAGCTTCTGCATGAACAGGAAAGACAAGCAGACAAAAGCTGGATGCACACCCAGATGCTTGATGAGAGCCGGCCAAACAGCCAAGAGCTAATGGACAACTTGACTACTTTTCTCATCTTCTAAGCATCAGGGACACTATGGGAGAGGGGTGCAGAAGTTGTAACAGCATTCCATGAGCACACAGCCAGCCTATCCCTGCACTACCACACCCACAGGACGGGAGAGCCATAGCAACCAATAGATAAAAAGACACGGAGCCAGCCCAAGAATAATAAGCCACCGACTGCTTTGTAGCAACCACTGGGGTCTTTGCACAAACAGCAGGGGGTTTAGCAGAATGATGGCCACAAGGCAGCCCAAAGACCCCTCTGCCAACCTGTACATGGACTTCCTTCAGCCGCAGATGAGAGATAATGGAGCCCTGGATGCCTCCTGCTGGGTCAGGAAGGTTGTGCTACGGACCGCTACAACACCCCCATCGTGCTCAACCTGTATTAACTCTCCCCCGCTGATTTGATGGGGAGACAGTGCCGGTAAGAGATGGAGGCCCAACAATCCCTACTTCCCAGTTTACCAGGATGGAAGGAAACTGTTGTCAAATTCAAGGCTACAGCCAACCAACTACAGACTCAGGTCTCTTTCACAGCACAAACCTGTAGCACTTTGATCCCAGTTTAAGCGCCATGGCTCTGTCCTATGGAATCCCGAGGTCTATACTATACTATAAAGGATTTAGAACCATCTACCAGAGACCAAGCATGTATAAACTGCAATGATATTAATTTCATGTCCCTTGATTTATATGTTGGAAGGGCCTTTTAAAGCACTACCAGCCCTTGAATCATCCCAACCTCCCAGTGTGCATGTCCTGCACAGCCAGGAAAAAAGGGGTGCTAAGCTGCTTCCTTCTAATAGCTCCATGTAGAAAATTAATGCAGACAAAATTAGCTCTACTGACATCAGTTCAAAACAGGAGGACAAACTGGAAAGGCAATTACTTTTTAAGCTCCCCACTATCATAAGAAAGTCCAGTGCTCACTCTTCTTGGGGAAATGATGAAAAAAGAACAGCTAGCTGGATTACTCCCATTTCTCAATCACATCGTGGTCAGAGTCTACCATAAGGGAGATGCCTTAGGCAGAAGACTTGGAGTATCCCAAAGCAGCCACAAAACTATCACTTTTGTTGCTAATTGGAGCTGGCCTCGACTTCTGACAACTCTATCCATGAGAGGTGTCCAACAAACCCTGTCATCAACAGCCTTACTCACGTCCTGCAGACTGCGGGCTACAGCTTCCTTGGCTGAATCTATACACTTACAAGGAGGTCTTCGTCTTTCACTACTGCCTGCCAGCTTACTAAGCATTACAAACTTTACTAATAAGTGATGTTGTCTCAGGATATGCCAAACTACAATACTCACACTTTCAGCTTCCAGGAAGCGTCCATGCTTGATTTGCTCTAGGACACACTGTCCTTTTGGCGGTCCATGATATCCACGGGACCCTCCTCCAACACCACATTTCAAACGAGCTGAAGCTCAGTGGAAACTCTATCCTAGGATTTTCATGGCAAGATTCCTTCAGAGGAGGTTTGCCTTTGCTCTCCCGCTTAGACTGAGAGAGGATAACTTGCCCAAGGTCACCCAAAGCATCTCCATAGCTGAGTCGGGATTTGTACTCTACTCTCCCAAAGTTCTAGTCCAGCACTCAAACCAATACAACATGCTGGTTCCCAAAGTATTATTTACTGTCCTGTTACTGCAATTTTACCCTCCAACAGAGAAAGAGGTGCTGGCAGGAGCTTCTGTCTCAGCTGCCAAAATAACTTGGATGGCTTCAGCTACGGCACACCACCACTGCCCTGCCTCAGTTGGCAAATGTCTTGGACTCATCCTGATGGCAGTGATGGGGTGGGTAGAAAGATGAGGCCCAGGCCATGGTTTGACATTGCCGTAGCAGCCAACAAAGGCAAATGAAAGGGAAAGAGTGAATGTATCTAGAATGCACACACATGGCCTGTCATGACTGCCTTTAACTCCATCCTCACTCACTCAAAACTGTCAGTTACTTTTAGCCTTGAAACCATACAATCCAACACCCTTGCAGTCTACACCTCACCTCAGCAGCTGGGCTTCACAGCTTATGAGAAGCACATGCGATCCCAGCAGATGAACTGGAAAACCAAAGAGCCATATCATGGGTGTGGTATGTCTCTCTCATTCTTACCCCATTTTGAAAAAGATGGTTTTGCTTACAAAGGAACTTTTCATTTGAGAGGACTTTGAGAGTCAAAGGTAAGAGCTCTTTCCCCTTGGAAAAGAGCAAGCAGCAGTCAGCATTGAGGGGATAAAGCGGAGAAAATTTTGAACACAGAAAAGACAGAGAAAGAGCCCCTTATCTTGCTTTCATCACTACCAAAGAATGGTAAGGGGAAAGACTGGGCTACAGGTTAAAAGTGGCCCTCCAAAATCCCCATGCCATTTCAAACTACTTTTTAAATATTGTTCAAACATGCCTGCCTGGGCTATTTTAGGTTCTGGAGGATCCCTGTCAAAATCAGAAGTAACTTTGGGTTACCTCTTGATCTAGGAAAGGCCTTCCCTGAGCCCACAAGAGTCCTGAGGTGGTAAAAGAAATTGGAAAGGGGAAGAGAGGTAAGGATATGGGCAGCCTTTCACATTTTGGTAAGAGCGATGTAGGTAGCTTCCAAGACCTCAGGACCCTGCCTACCTCTGCCTTAAGAGACCAATGGCTAGAAGATCTGCTGGAAGATTTAACCTGTTCAGAAAGGCCAGATATGCACAGAGATTACCCTCCTCAATTCCCATTCCTCCCCTACCCCCAGCTATAATCCAGGTTACACAAAGCCAGGCAAGTGGCAGGTTATTCTTGGGCCCACAGGCAATGGACAGAGTTAGTCAAGGGCAGCAGTAATACAGCACACAGTACCGGGAAGTCGTTAATCGCTTGTATGGACCAACGCCGTCTGGCGGAGCAAGGAGACATCTGCACATGAGTATTTTTATGCCCAGGAGGAAGAAAAGGAGGAGGAAAGAAGGAGAGCCGTTGATAATATAAGAGGGAGAAAATAACACTACAGCTGAGAAGCTCTGAGCTGGGGATCTGAGGGGCTCCGAGTTGCAGGAGAGCAACGAGGGCAGGTTGAAACCATAGCTCCCAAGGGGAAATAGCCCGTTCCCATGGCATATTGGTCATATTCAACAAGAGAAAGATGAGAAGGTATAGCAAAGAAGGAGTTAACTGATCAAGTCCTCCCCAGCAGCCAACAGGCTAAGGCGCTTCCCAATCCGGCTCATCTGTCAGGAGTTGAACTTGTGATCCCAAAAGAGGCAACCAGAGCCAAATATCAGACTGTGCTTCCACAGCGCCTGAATTTCCTCATACCAAAATCTGCCTCTTGCTGCTCAGAGGGGAGCCTTCCAAGGACAGACAAGTGCTAATGAGAAGATTTTGGAGTCAGAGACCTTGAGTTTAGAGACACACAAGGCCCTGGGGACACAGAGTACGCCCTGGGAAAGGAAGCTGGCCCTCCCAGATGTGCTCACCAAATACAGATGAGAAGCAGCCTGAATGCTCTGCTTCCTTTGCTGTGTTAGAGATCTCCCCCAGATTGGTTGTAAGATACAAGGCTAGGGTGGCCACAGGCAGCCCTATTATTCCAATTTATTTTCTTTGGGGTTGTGGTTCTCAAACTCTAGTCCTCCAGACATTTGGATTTGAGCTCTCAGATGTCCTAGCCAGTATGGTGAATGCTCAAGAATTATGGGAGCTTAAGTCCCAAACTTTTGGCAGACAGAGCTTGAGAACCAATGATCTAAGGGGAAGTTTCACTGGGTTTGGAAGCCTGTCCCCCCCCCCCCGGTAGTTTTAGGCAGGGTGCGCCTTTTCCAAAACTGGAAATGATTTCTAATCCTTTCCTGGTTGGAGGAAATGCCCCTCCTAGGCTCAAAACAGACCACAGATGGCCCAAACCTGAAAGAGTTCTTCCCACAGTCCTTACAGAATGGGAGCAGGGGATGGTTTCAGTTTAAAAAATTAAGGTATGTGGGACATGGAGAGTGCTGTTGCCTTCCCAGGTCTGGCAGGGCCAGGTGGAGCACTTGGACATGAGGGAGCTGCTCAGCCCTACTTGGAAGGCTGTTTCACCCATCGCAATTTCAGAGAGGGATGCTTGCAATTTTTTTTTTAAACAGGTAAGCATGATAATGGTAATGCTAATCAAGTACTGCTTGGAACTCTGTCTCTCCTTACCAACAGCCTGAATGGGACTCTCTACTTGTGCTTTAGTAGAGTTCACAAAGGGACACAAGAACGGAGTTGCTACACCCACCCATTCCTAGTCCCCACTTCCTCCCTATCAAATCAGTGCTTTGCCCACCCCTGTGCACCATGTTCTAAGTTATGTCACATGTTCAAAGTGTCTGGACAGCACAAAACTGTCGTGCAAGAAAGAGAAAAAAAACTGCATAAATTGAATTATCTTTAGGGAAGCTCACTGACGTGAGAGGGCAGAAGACATTTGCAAAGCCACAGGGCAATAATGCCATATTCCCTCACTATACAGCCCGGACAGAAAGTGGGCAGCAGAATAATGAATCCTGGCTAAGGCTGAGAGGTTTTGTAACAGGTGATTGGGTATGTTTCTGAAAAACTGGGAGCTATCCAGCAAAATGGCTGGGTGGCAGGAGATTAACCTTTCTTGTAAGGGGTACACATGGTAGCCTTCCACAATTATGCGGCGGAAAGGCATCCAGAGGGATGGGAAAAGGTCCAAGACTGTACCACTCTCCCAGTGTAGCCCATAAGAGGACCAGCTGAGACGGTATGGACAATTTCTGGGTGTAAGCGCAGACTGCTTAATCTGCTATTTTTCATTGTTTTGATTGCTCACTGAAGCCTTTTTTTCTGACGGTGTGCAAATCAGCTCACTCTGCCTAGCATTACCTGTATACTGCAATCCCTGACTGGCCCGTGAATATAGCTGAATAGATAAAAGTCGAGCAGAAAACTCAGCTTTTCAGGAACATGGCAATCCCTGGGTGACCCATTTGCTTGGTGAAGCTAACTCCAGCCCTCTTTAGCTACCAGTTTTGGGCAAGCAAACCCTTAAGTACAGCATGCTGTCCTTTGTAACAAGACCAAACAATCCCCAAACGAAAACTTTTGCCTCTTCCTAGGCAGCAGCACTTGCTCTTTGTTTCATCTGATTGAGAGTATTTATGGCTCACTTTCGAGACATCTTGGGCCCACCATACAAAACAAGGCTCTGCAATCTATCAAAAGGCACAGCTCTATCTGAAAGGGCTCAGTTAAAAGAGGACCCTGGAGAACTTAATACTGAAACATCTTGCCACTGTCTGGAGGTGACAAGGCTGCCCAGGAACACTTTAACACATATCCATGGGGAAAGGTCCTCTGGCTTCTGCAACTCAGTGGGTCTACAGCTCTCTGCCATCTTAATATGGAAAATTCTGCCCAAGCTGAAAAATTCCCTTCCTTCAAAATGGATCCCAGTGCAATCCAGGGAGCTGGCCATATATGCCACATAGCTTATGCCACTTTGGGTACCAAAATCCACTCAGCCAATGGTGACCAATGGGAATATGCTGCCTCAGAGCGTGGTGGAGTCTCCTTCTTTCGAGGTTTTTAAGCAGAGGCTGGATGGTCATCTGTCGGGAGTGCTTTGAGGGTGTTCCTGCATGGCAGGGGGTTGGACTGGATGGCCCGTGTGGTCTCTTCCAACTCTACATTTCTATGATTCTATGACCATGACAACATTTCTTGGCACTGTCCATCAGTCAAACCCAGGGACCACTTGGATGCATGGAAAGTTACCACCTGAATGCATTCCCTGGAGGAGGCAGCTATAACAGTTGGCAGCATTCAAAAGAAGACTAGGAGCACATATTCATAACTCCAACAGGTAATGAAAAGAGGTTCCAGCAGTTAATGAAAAGAGGTTCCCCAGGCTGTTATGGGACAGACAGAGGCCATTCCTCAGAGTGTTCCTAAAAGTAGCAATACTGACTGGCTTGACTGATATGATTGAAGATCAGACAGTTGAGAAATTCCACCAACCAACGCTTACCCTTTCCTTATAGTAGAAGGAACTGATGGAGACCTGCTCCTTCTCACTGCGTGTGGGACTCCCACCATATAACCGCAAGTTGCCAGGGGTCTCTGTCCGGATCTTCATGGGAGTGATGAGGCCACTATGGTAGGCTGAGAGTGCTGACAAGGAGCTGAAGGCAGGAAAAATTCCAGAAAATCATTTGTACACAGCACCTACTGAGGTCGAAGCCAAGGGTACTGAAGTTTTATGGGAAGTTGCTTTCTATTGAATCAGGCCACAAGTCTAATAAGCTTACCACCATTTATTCTGCATGAGAGCAGCTCTCCAAGGTCACAGGTATGTGAACCTCAGCAGATCCCAGTGAATGAACCTGAGATCTTCTACATACAAAGCCTGTGTTGCACTACTATGGAAAACCTCCAAAAGCAATAATTGATGTATACCAACATTCCTACCACTCTCTTTCTCATTAAAAGAATCTGCATTATGCAGAGTATACTGTGACTAATACAGAGGTTGTAAAATTCCTTTTCAGTCGAATATATATAGCATCACATTAATGACATTCATAACTGAGGAGTGATACCACTATGTGACATTGTACTCCTTCTTCAAAGTAGCTTTCCAAGTTTTGCCCTCCTACTTCTTCCCATTGGGATGGTTGCTTTTATACGATCAATTGCAATGGCCTATATGCTTACCGGGGAGTTGGTTCTGTTGGGGAGACAGCGCGATGCATTGTCATAGGTCTAGTGAAGTACACCAAGTACCCTGCAAAGAGAAGAGACCCATTTTTGAAGAATAGAACACAAGACTGTCAAATAAAAGATGGCACCATCTGTAGAAATCTGTACAGGGAGACAGGTTCTAACAACAGAATGCTCATTTCAAACTCTTCTCACGCTGGTTCTAATTACAAGGAAAAGCAACTAGAATCAGGACTCAGCATGAGAAGAGATTTTGCAATTCTTACTGAGCATGGGATGCAGTCCCAGATGAAATACTCATTATCCTGAGATCACAGGCTCTACATTTATCTGAAGCAGGAACTTGCTAGCTCTAACAACTGAAGGCTACGCTTGAGACTCAGGGAAATCCCACAAGACCAACTAGGAACTTCGATACTGAGCATCTCTGGCCCTTGGCAGTACACTTCCCTTGTTCGTGTCTTGCAAACAGAAAAATGAAATTATGCACATCAAGAAAATGGAAATCATTTCTATTGTGCACCAAATATGTGACACTTCAGAACAGATTTTAGTTCTCTCACACCTGTACAAAGCCTTTGGGGTATTAACTGAATTTGCTTTCTATTTAGCCAGTGTCCCCATAAGAAAATCTGGAGATGTGAATGTATGAGCAGGGGGCGGGGACCAGAAAAATTCAGGAAAAAAAAATTCCATTTTTATCCCAACCCCTTTTCCTTGAGAAATAGAAATATTTTTAAAAATCTACCTTGGATTATGGAACATTTTCTTTTAGAATGATGAATAAAATGCTTAAAATAAGATGTTCCTATCATTACCCCTCAAAATTATCACTAAAATTATGCAGCAGGAAGACTTTCATGTAAGGCAAGAGACTCTGTCTGGTGCCTCCAGTTCCTGGTCTTGATAACATTTTCTCCTTTTTTTTTTTTAAATGGGAACAAATGTTTTACGTCTCTTTGACACTATAGAAGACTAACAGAGATAAAGTATTTTTCTCTGCTTTACTAACTTTGATGGTTCTTTTTGTTTATGCTGGTTTTGTCTGCTCCTAACAAAGTAGGAAAACTGAAGACATTGTAGCAGTGCAGAGCCTTGTAACAAAAAATTTAAAAATTTTAAAAGGAAACTTTCCTCTGTAACTATTGTCAGAATAAACTTTAGTTTTAATATACCAAGCACAATTTATGCCAAACAAAATTATGTAACTGTTTTACACTGTGTATGCAATTCATTTTATGTCCCTGAATTAACAAACCACCTTTCAATCTTTGTTGTTCTTGCTGCTGTTGTGTGTCTTCAAGTTGTTTCTAAATTATAGCCACCCTGAGGTGAACCTATCATGGGGTTTTCTTGGCGAGAGTCCTTCAGAGGCAGTTCACCTTTGCCTTCCTCTGAGGCTGTGTGACTTGCCTAAGCTCACCCAGTGGGTTTCCACAGCTGAGCAGAGAGTTGAACCCTGGTCTCCTGACTCATAATCCAATGCTCAAACCACTAATCTTTAAAGGATGCTGATACCACATTTGCTCCACTCCGGTCTTTTCCACCTTCTGCCAGACACGCTGTATATTACATAACTTCTAACATACATTCAGCAGATATGACAGAAGCTACACGTCCTTACACATTGCCACATGTGCTATACAATTTTTTAAAAAAAATGATGTGTAGGGGCTGCGAAGACCACGTTCAGTGGTTACATGCATCTTGCAGCCCACATTTTCCCTGTCCATTACTTTAGAATCACCATAGTTAAGACTCAACCAACCTGCCCCACAAAACCGGGCTCCAGAGGTGCGTGGGAATGGGATATTGGAATCCTGATAGGAACCATAAGCGTTGGAGACCCTGGGAAATGTTGGTAAAGGCGGCGTTACCGAGTTTGGGAGCACGTAAGGGTTGCCAGAGGAGCTGTCCTCTTGGTTCTGGAACAAAAACAAACAAACAAAACATACAAAATTGGACTACAGAACTAATGAAGGAACTACAGCTCAGGGGCAGAGCATGTGGCTCTCCCACAGCTGTTTTTCTGCACCACTGTCCAATATGTTTTCCCATGTTCTAACTGCTAAGAACCAATGGCACAGAAAACTACCATGAATAGGCTTGTTTCAATATTTGCTGCAAGCCAGTCTGAGTTAACTTAATGAGGCGAATGTCATCATCATTATTATTTTTGAAATAAGTGCTACGCAAGGGACTGTTCAACTGGGAGGTCTCCCACCACTGGGGTACATCCTTTCCACAACTGTATAGCTCAGCTGGTGGTCTCAAGGCTAACCCAAGCCACCAGAATGGTTACAACCTGCCACCACTCCGCTTGGACCTGGTTAGAAGGACGACAGGATTCAAAGGTAGTGAATGAAAGGTAGTATCTAGCCCAGGTATGTCATTGGACTCCAACCCCCAGTTGTCCTGCCAGCATAGCTAAGGGTGAGAAATGCTGGGAGCACTGGCAGTTAATGGGTCCAATCAGTGGAGGGGTGAATCCAAGTTAAAGCTATCCAAAACCAAAAGTGGATTTGCCATTGTAGTGAAATGAGAGACACAAGCTACCAGCTGAGGTTCGGCAACTTCTGGAGGGCCGCTCACTTCCCACGAATGTTGTAGACAAAAGGCAGAAGGGAGCCCACAGCACTGCAGGCACCAGCATGCTAGAGGTCTGGGGGGTCAACCGTGAGACCAGTGCAGAAGTCACAAACCCATTTCCTACCACGACAGACTCCAGGCAGGAGACCAACTGGCGCAGACAAGGCTCCAGGCAGCACTGGTTCCGTTTCACTTTCTGCATGGACGTGTCCTTCAAGATCTGCAAGAGGGCCCAGAGAAAATTTGAATAGATTTGTTCCAAAGATTCTCACTAAAAAGCCCTTCCTCCATGCCACACATAAGCTAACTCCGCCAAGTTTGTTTGCCTTCCCAAGTTGTTCTAGGCCCAGGGGAACCCTTTTTTCAATAGAAAGTCAATTGGAAGTCAACTTTGATTTCTTTTTTTCAATTCCCAAAACCTTTTTTTTTTTTGGGGGGGGGGGAGTGCTGCAGATCTGAAAATGAAGCTCTCATTCTCCTTGCCATACAAGCGCTTTGCCACAAACTTCAGCCGTCCCCAGCCCCACTGCTGCCCTGTCCCCGAGAGAGCTGATCACCCACAGACCCCACCTTGAGCAGCTTCGCCTTCATGGTTGAAGGGATGGTGGTCTGGTTGACAAACTGGAAGGAGGGGGCGGCGTTGTTGGGATACTGTGCAGGGAACATCACCAGCATCTTCACCCGGTGGTTGCTGCAGTGCACTGAGACCGTGCAGCTACGATTCACTGCATCCATCTGCCACGGCAAGGCACGCACAGCAACATTATGAAAAAGAGGTCCAAGTGAGGTGTAACATTTGCATCTGCAAGCCCCTTCTTTCACGGAGCAACAGCCTGCGAAGGGGCTAAAGCTGCCTAACAGCTTGGAGCCTTTAGAACAGGGGTGGAAATCATGGGATCCTCCAGATGTTGCTGGACTGCAAGGCCCAGAAGCCCTAGCCAGCATAATCAAAGGTGAAGGATGCTGGAAACTGCAGTGACAGTACACAACAACAACAGCTGAAAGACTACATGATTCCCAGCTTTGCTTAATAGTAGCAGTAATGATTTCTGCAGGACTTAAAACCAGATTCCTAATCAAAAATTCAACATTCAAGTCTTCGCATAACGGTTCACAGTCTGAGACAAATTTATGTATCTTTGCTTAAGATTTTCAAATGTAGCCTTACAAGCCAGTTTTTGTACACTGCTTTGAATAATTCCAGAAAAGCAATCTAAACTGTTTTCAGTTATGAAAGAAGTTAAACTATACCATCAAAGCAGTCTAAAAAGGAAGCAAGTATATTTGATTAACATATTAATTCTATAACCTGCCTTTCTATCAACCCCCCCTCCCAAAAAAAAGAACTAGGATTCACGGAGGCTTACAAATTAAAACACAATCTACATACCAAAAAACACAAAAAAACCCCAAACCCAAGTTCTAAAATCCATCTGATAGTGCGGGGGTGCTTTGTAATTTCAAAGGGAGAAACCGAATTTTCTTGCCTCTGTCTTGCCTTTGTTCCCATTCACCTTTGGGACCGGGGTGGAGAGCTCACTTTGTCCACACTCTCTTTCTGTAACATTCAAAGCAGAATGTATCCAAAACACTTCACTTAATTTCCCGTGTGGGAGTGAAGCCTGTGACACTTCAAAAAGCTGGCATGATGTATTTTACGCCTTTTGGCTGGCCCAATAATGGCACTGCCATAAGATGGATTTCAGATCTTGTTGGATTTTCTTTGTTTTATGGTCAACCTGGTGCCCCTGCAACCAGTAAAGATACAAACATACCAAAGATTATTGTTAAACTATAACAAAACAATTGATAGCTCTAGACAAAAAGTTCGGGGAGGCTGCTGTCCACAGCTCCCCTTCTTTCTTCTCAGGAGATACTGTCCTTTAACACGGGCAGGGGAAAGGACTGATGCAGGCAACCTGGCAGGCCCACTGTTGTAGGATAGCCACACTCCAAGAAAACCAGCCAGGTGGGCACGGGAGAAGACCAGATAAAGGTGGCCAATCCCCAGGAAACACTAGGCTCTCACCAATACCAATCCCTCAAGCTCTGGCAGGCCACCAAAAGTTCAGATGCTCTTTCCCTTTACCTCCATGTTGACGTTTCGGATCTGGACGTTGATCAGAGAGAACTCCTGCTGTAGTGTCTGGGGCAGCCCCAGTTGGTCCAGCTTCTTCCCCACCAAGAGGCTTTTCTGGGAGTCATCTTTTAAGGCTGCCACAGAGAGAAGGGAGCACTCAGCAAGGGCAAGATGTCTGCACTCTGTCCCCTTACTTGGTTCCCCAAAAGGAGACGGATAAATCAAATGCACTGGCTAAAAGGTGGCCAAGGATACTGATGTACCCTAAGAGGCAGTGGCCACGCTGGGCGGGTAGACTGCCAGAGAATACCACATGCTGTATGCTATATTTTTCAGAGGAAGTCAACGGAAAATCTTCTTTGAGCATTCCCTGCGTAGGAAACCCATGAAGTCATCATAAGCCAATAGGCAACCTGAAGGCACATACTTTGCCTCTCCTAGAAATGATCTTGTGAGAGCTGGGCATTTGAAGACCTCGATATTCAAACAATTTTTTCCCCTGAAGATCACATGGTTTGAAGAGTTAAGACTACATTCGCACCCAGTGTTGTTTCTCAAGCTTCCAGAAGAGGAAAATAACCATTTTTTGGACAGAAAAGGAGTGGTCCGGGAAGTTTGGAAGGGCTGAGAGCTTCAAGAGCCCTCTTGGAGGGGCTACATACAGCCCCAAGGCCACACCTTGCCCACCTGTGCTCCAGAATGACCCTATTGCTGGAAAAGACAGAACTTCTGCCTCACCTTCCTCCTCCCCATGGCTGGAGTTTTGCTGGGGCTCAGCGTCTTGGGCAGGAAGGGCCTTGTCCGGTTCTGGCAGGAGAGAAATTCCATCGATGAGCTCCTCCACTCCATCCAGGAGGTCATTGGAGCACAGCTGGAACAAGAGGCAGCAAATGCAACAAAGCAGCAAAAAAGAGGCAGGCAAACCAAGGCCAGGGTGGGAGTCAGGAGAAAGGAGAGAGGCAAGGTGCAACTGAGAGCCTGAAAAGCAGAAAGGGTGGCCCTTGAGGACTTGGCTTCTGGCTCTGTGGTTCATATTCTGCTCAGCACAACAGACACTGATGGAGACATGCAAAGAAATTATAACAGTAATATCCCATTGCACCCATCTCCTTGTAAACTGAGTATGTTTTCTTCCTCATGCCCTAGGAGCACACCAGTTATGGCACTGTACCACCTCATTCCTTTTCCCATCTGGCTTTTTCCAAACATGTACTCTCTTTTCCACCCCATTCTGACATGCACTCTCTTTTCTATCCCACACCTGACCAACAACAAGACGTGGTCTCCCTGTAGCCAGCACAGGGGATGAGGTTGGTGAAACTAATAACTGCTTTTCCAGACTTCAGTCTCCCAAACCTGGAACAGGAAAGAATCTGCCACCCACCCTACCTACCCGCTGCAGCTGGCAGTCAACACGCCACATCCGTAGTGTCTGATCTCGAGACCAGGTGACCAGCTGGTAATCCTTTGACCCTGAAAGGAAAACAGAAAATGCATTTCACAAGTGATCCATTAAAACTGATCCATTTCAGTAAACGTAGATGAAAGTTGGGGTCTTGTTGAAAATGCAGCCTAAGCCTACATCTTGAGGTAGAGATATCTGTCATGGGAACTCTGTCAGTAATAACTATGGCTTTGCCATCTAGTGCTCTGCGTATCAAAATGCAAGTGTTGATGCTGATCTGCCTACTAGACAAAATTGTTGACAACCTTGGGCACCCAGATGACCAAAATGGTGAACTCAAAAGAACTTTTGCTAGACACAGATTGACAAGTATAAATCAAAGAAATTTCAACCCCTCTACTAAGAGACAAAGGTGAAGGACCATGGCTATTTCATATGCAGAAGCCTTTCCCCAACTTGTGTCATGTCTCAGTTCTGTTTTTTGGAAAGCAAGCCCAAAACTAGGGCCTAGGAGCAGCCAAGAGATTCCTCTGGTCTGTCTCCAGGAAATATGCCTCTGAGGATAGCAGGACCTAGAAAAGACATCAAAACCCAGGCAGACACCTACCTGAGAACACAGTCCTTTTTTCTATTTAGCCTTAAATAAACCAGTTCCAGAATGAGGGTCTTAATGCGTCCATGCAGTCATGGAAAACATTTAACACAAAGGTGAGCAACAGCAAAGGGGACAGGGGGTAGTTCTCCCCTCACACACCCTGTGGATGTCTACACTAGTGTGTCTGATGTGACCAGTTGTGATGATGTGTAAATTTCTGTTTTGGCTCACTTGCAGTCACTTTGGGAGGTGGGTTGGAAGGGTTGAGCACTGAGAGACTCTAGGAAGGCTGGTGTTGATCTGAGCCATTTCTGGCTAGTTTGGGCCAAAAAAAAAAATCTTTTGATTCTAGGAGCCACAAATTGGAGCTCTGCAGGGCACATGCTGTCGACCTCATTTCAACAGAGCTCTTGGAGTGACAGTACACAATCACAAAACAGCCTAACAAGGCTTTAAGCAGCCCAGCCTGCTCTGTGCATTGTGCCTCAAGAGAGGCTGCCAGCAGAACGAGGCCACTGTGTGGCACCCGAGGCAAACAGGCACCTTCTTTCTGCTTCCTCCACTGGAACTCCAGCACCACGTCATCATGTCCTACAAAGGTGTGGACCGGTGTATTCAGGTCAAAGACATTCCAGAGCAGAAGACTGTTCTCTCTTCGCAGTTGGGGCACCATCACGGTTACCAATCCGTTGCTGAAAGGCTGGGAAAAGAGAGGAGGAAAGATTATGGGCCCAGCACTCAGGCAAGACACTCTGCAACTTTTTGGACAGCTTCCTTTCTACCCACAACACAGCAGACGACTACAGACATGCACCTTCCTCAGCTCCACCACATTTGCTGGGAACACAGGAGGAGATCTTCTCTGTGAGAAAGCTAGGCTGTCACCACCTCACTGCCCTTTCATCATCAAGCGAAGACTTTCCTATTCCAGCAGGTGTTTAGGAACTGATTGTTTTATATAAACGGTTTTCTTTTTTTAGCACTGTACAGTTTTTAAATCTATGCTTTTAAATTAATGTTTTACATGACTTTAGTTCTACATAGGGATCCCTCCTTATCGATGGTCTTGCTTTCTGTGGTTTCAGTTACCTGAGGTCCAAAAATATTACATGGAAAATACTAGTGTCCCAGCCGTATCATCCACGCGGCCTTCCCTGGGTTTCGCCACCAGCACCTTTCTTGCCTGCCTGCCAGCCAGCACACCTGTTCCCCAGTTTAACTATCCCTCCACCAACACCAACACCACCACAGGAAACAGCTCCGGTGCCACTGGAAATAGCCCTCTAGCTTTGCAGAGTACTATATACTACAGGGTTCAGTGCTATCTGTGGTTCCAGGTATCCACAGTGGTCTTAGAACATATGCTCCATGCCTAGGGGGGATTACTGTGGATGATTTAATAAGTTTTTAATCTTAACTTTTTGTACATTATGAAGTTTTACTTCTTTTCTATAAGTTACCTTGAATCCTACTCTCAGAAAAGAAAAAAAAAGATACTCTCAGAAAAGAAAAAAAAAAGAAGGGATATAAATGAAGTGATTACTGATTGATTCATGCCAAGATTTACATGTCAGGGCAAGTCAGCTGACACGGACTAGCAGTCCCTTCAGGCCACCCTTGTTCCGGGTGTCTGCCACTTTGATGGGCTCCTGCTCAGCCAACAGCCTCCCAGCTTCCCAACATGGACTCCATCCTTACCGTGTATCTCGCTTTCCAAACAGGAACCTGACACGGCAGGATGTTGAGGTACTTTCGGGGCTGCCGGTAATCCCAAAACTTCAACAAAAGAGATAATAAGCCAGCTCAGGAGAAGGCAGCTTAACAACAGCAAAACACACACCCTGGGAGATCACAACATAACGAAATCACCACAACATTAACAGAGTTGCAATGGACTGGAAGATTTGTAAGTTGAGAATTTTAATAAGTTATTAATGTGAAGGTGTCTCCTGTACAGAATTGATTGTGTATTGATGTTTGGCAGGACTCACAACACTACTTCACACCAGTTCAGACTAATGCATCCACTCTGAGAGATGTTGTGGAAGGAGGTATTCCTGTACCTTCCTACACAAAACCCCTCACTCTGGCCTTGCACACCTGAGGAAGAAGGAGTAGTCTTACACTGAAGGCAAAAGCTGCTTTGTCTTCACCTCTTACACCTGAACAGTCAAAAGACTTCTGAGTGCCTCTGCATAACCAAGCAGTGTCTAGGGGGATCAACTTTCAACTAGGAGCACACACCGTGGTTAAAGAAAAAGGACTAGAACTGTGAACATGTGGGGTAAAAACCTGGAAAACCTCCCCACCTTTTTCCCCATGGAAAAACTAAGGGAAGATTATTTTTGCTCTTATTGTTTTTGCTTGCTCTTAATAACCTGGCAAAATTGAAGAGGTTCCTTACAATTAAGGATCTTGTGGCTCTATTAGTAACACAAAATAAAAAATTTAAAAAGAAAACTCAATTTGTAAGTATTTCCTGAATAAACTTTATTTTTAAAATACCAAATATGAATTTACATCAAATAAAAGACATCTTACCTTTAATTTTCCTGAAATAAGATGACTTTCAGCATGTAAAGGGTGGTGACATCACATTTTTTCAGTTTTTCCCAAAATTCCATTTTCCATGATAGAAACTAGGGTTTTTTAACCCCTCACAGCTTTAAGATTTATGGACATTTTCTACCCCCATCCCATGAGGTGGCATAAATGTGTTTATTGATTCTAGGGTCACCATCTGTATACCCATTACTAATTTCCAAGAGAGCTCTGACACCTGTAGAGGGGCGAGCCAAGCCAGAACCCTCAGTCTGCCTGGATACAGAGGGTTGGACAGGCACACTTTCTGTAAGAATATCAAAAGGAGGCCCAGAATCCAGCCCATCTCAGCCCACCTACCTACCCTGACAGAGTTGTCCTGGCTGGACGTGGCCAAAATGTTCTCATTGTCTGGATGCCAGTCCAGGCCATGGATTTTGGAGAGATGTGCTGCCAGATATTCCGTTGCAGTGCCTGGTTTCTGTAAGGAATTGTATAGTTTTAAAATGATTTCATACTTTTTTTATATGGTTGATTCTAAATGTTTTTCAATTTTATTGTAAATGTATTTCCAAATGACTGTTCTGGAAAAATAAATAAATAACTAAACAAACAAATAAATAAAGGGAGGGAGGGAGGGACTTTGCACAAATGTTTCAACAAGACACAACAGTACCTAAGCAGCATCCGAAAGAACAAACCAGCGTTCTTCAATCCTTGCATCCTCAGAAAACCCTCTCAACATCAATTCTTCTGTCTCAGAATCCTCTTTCCTGACAGAGGAACAGAGAAGGGAGGGCAACATGGACTCACCCGCTTGTCCCAAATACGCACGTCCCCATCATGGCTGGTGGCTAAACAGTTGGCATTCTTCTTATTCCATTTTACCTGGGAGGCTCCAGCTGCAAAAGCAGAGCATTCTGGGTGAACAACCATATTTCAGAAACTGAACATCAGCATGTCAGTAGGGTCACACGGGTAGAACAATCCTATGAGAAAAATCAAAGGGCTTGCCAGTCAAACCTATCCAGTACTGCTTCCTGCCTCATGCAGACAAACCAACCATGGACAAATGAAAGGCTAATACAGTTTTCAAGAAAGGAGTTTGCCAGAGTAGACCAGCTGTGGGCAATTTGTGGTTCTCCAGATGTAACTAAATTACCACTCCCATGATCCCTTGCCCTTGGTTATGTTGGCTAAGACTGATACGAGTTGTAGCCCAACTCCAACTGGAGAGCTACAAGTTGTTCAGCTCCCCAGTGTGGTCACAGAGCCACCCTCAAGAAGGGCAACTCAGGGCACTGCTCTAAGCTGAAGAGGCCCACCTGAGGCCCACTCCTGCAACGGGTAAACTTTGGGCCTAGGAGGACAAGTGCCTAGTTCAAAGAACCAGGTGCCAGTTGAGCACTCATTGCTTGAGGCACACTCTGTCTTGCCCACTCTGTGAGACAACGGGGTTATTAGCCAACAGCACAGTCATTGCAAATGTACTGCTTGTGACTACAGGCCACTACAAAAGTAACACAATACAAACACAAAAGCACAGACAAGTAATCAAATTTATATGGTATACACGTATGTATAAATAAACTTGATTTAACTAACAATTAGTGCAATACGGAAGTGCAGTGATTCAGATCACAGATGGGTTTTCACAGAGTATGTGGATATTAACCTCTAGTGCAGCACAACAGTCCAGGCTTCCCTTTAGGCTCCACTCAGAGCCCTTTTGCCTTCCTAAATCTGCCCACAGCTATCACAAACTCCCACTGTCTATGCCAAATAATGGCATGCATGTCACAAGTTGGCCAACCATATCCTCACTTCCAAACAGAAAAAACACCAAAACTCCCCAGAACATGTAGAATATCATTTCTGCACTCACTACCATGAGCAACCTTTGCCCATTCTAAGTTGTCTGTCTATAATTTTCATTTACGTTCTGCAAAACGTATCAAGTACCAACTACTCTTTGAAGGAAGTAGTATTAAAGCCAAGATTTCAGATCAGAAACTTTTGACTGGTAAGTGTCTATAGGGAAGAAGGGGAGACAGACAGGAATCTGTGTGTGCATGATGGATGCCTTATGCACATGTTGCTTGGTCTTAGGTGCAAACCTAGGGTGGTCCATCCAGTGCATGAACTGAATGTGCCATCTTACCAACTGGTACTCACCTACTGCAGAGAGTGAGACAGAAGGCTTCCGGGTATCTCTGAAACATAACAATACTGGCACAGTTCAGTCTAGGTCAGTGATCCTCCCAATATATTTTCTCATTGAATTAAAACTTTATAAACCATCCTTTATTCTTGTACTCCAAAACAGCAGGAAAGAGCAAAAAAAAAAACACAGCTGATGTTTCTCCTTGATTCACTGATCTATGCAGTGATTCTTTTCAATACAGGACATGCCTAGAATTGTCATGCCAAAAACACAGCCACTTCCACCCACCTCCAAAGTCTGACTTTTTGTCCAATGAAAGCTGATGCAGAGACAGAGCAAGAAAGCTAACTGAAGAAGGCCATAGCAGATAATCATACTGGGACACGACAAATGACTTTCTCTGTGAGTGGAGACTTTGGGTATTCAGTCCTTTAGCTTATTTCTCTTGACACAGATAGGAAACTACTGGTCTAGGTGATATCAAAACCATCCAAACATCGATAATCCCACAATCTAAGCAACTACACTATTCAGTTGACTTTGGCACAATAGCTCTATAAGTTAACCAATCTATAACCGGGGGATGGGTGGGTGAAGTGCAGCCTGTATATGGTCCCTAAGACTGTTTGTACAGTCCCCAAAGTTCCTCCCATCTATTCCGTTTCTGAAAATTTACAATTTCACTGTTTTGCCTCCCTTATCTGAGCTGTTTTGGGCTTGGGAGAGGCCTTTTTCCGGACAGGTTTACTTCGTATCTGAAAAAGGGTTACGACGGCTGAAGAGAGTTTGGCAAAATTGCTGCCTAGCGTGTGAGGGAAGAAGTGTTGGTTAAAAAGGGGAAAAGTAAAAAAATTGTCACTCATAGACCCTTGCAACTGCCCACCCCTGCTCTACAGTAATCAATCAGTTCCACACTGGGCTTGAGTTTCTAGTCAGTTTGGTTGTAAGACAATCCTTCACCCCAAATCCAGGCAAAACCCACTTCCAGAGACATCAAAAGACAAGTATTATTAGCAATGCTTCTCCCGTACTGGACCACCCTGCTTCAGTGATATAAGTCCCAGATGCACCCACAGCAACTGGGAAAACCAGGATTATCTTATCAGATGGGGGCCTTTGCTCTTACTTGATATCCCAGATGTAGATGTACGTGTCAACCGAACTGGTAACCAGCAGATCTGGTTCAAACACGGCCCAGTCCAAATCACTAGAGGAGAAACAAACAAAGGGGAAATGAACTGTATCTGCTAGAAGTCTCAGTCACAAAAGATGATGATTACAAGGCTCCGAACAGTTAACAACAATTTTCTCCACATTTTAATTTCAAAAGCAGGAAACATCTACATTCACAGCCACGGTTGCTGCTCCCAAGAACACCATTCCTTCTGAACAATGCTCTACTGCCACAGTTTTTCCTATGGGGCTCTTTACTTTCAAAGGTACAGCTGTGCTAGCACTGGGGCACCTTAATAGATTTGTTATAGTATCCGCATCTGTGGACAACAGTCCACTAGGGACAAAAACTGAAGAATTCTAGAGTGTCTTTTCTGCCCAGTAATACTCACTATCCCAGGACATTCACAGACCCCTGTGTCTTACTAAACCACTAGTTTTCAGCTTCAGTCTCATGGAATCCCTGGGATTCCTCAGCAGGTTAACAGAAGTTCTTTGACAGATAATCTGGAGATGGCAGTCAGAGAACCCTGAAAAACAGCTTCTGGGATCTTCTCCTGCAATACAGCCTCAGAGGAACATCTGGAGGCTAGTCCAGAGTGCCCGTTCCTTCTTAATCCATTTAGTGTGCTTATGGGAGGGTTGAGATTCCTCAGGGACATACCTGATCACACGTGTATGCCCCTGCAAGGAAGTGCCAACCTCTTCATTTCCATCTTTCCATTTATACAAGTCCACTCGCTGGTTACTCTAAAAACAAAACACAAGATGTGAAGAGACACTCCAACAGGTAGCAAAATGCTTTTTGGCTACAAAATTTGCTCCCAAGAATTTGAGCTCCCCTAGCCTTTCAAATAACAGTGAAAAGGCCTTGCTCTGAAGCCCAATGGCTAAAGAAAAAAATCCCCAGCATCTTGGTTACAGCAGTGCCCCTCTGCTCCTTGCTTGAGCCTGGCCCCAAGAGGATTCATTGATCCACTTCCCATTTTTACAGTTTTGGAAACAAGGTAAAGCACACCTATTGATTTTTTTAAGCCTCTCCACTATTTCAGAAAAGCTCTCTCAATTTTGACAACTTATTGATTTTAAGATGACATTTTATGGACCCCAAAATGTATTGGCTTTTTGAATATCAAAGCAAGAAAACTATAAATACCTACTTAAAACAGTAGCTGTAGCTAGAAAGCCATTTTCTGACTGGCAGTCTTTGAAAGAGGAGCACCCTTCTCTGCCTAGAACATGGCCTTAAATTCACACATCACTATGAAAAACTCCCATTTGTGGAAGTCTGTGGGCAACAGACAATGTAATGCTTTCATGGTAACCCTTCAAATAAAGCATCCAGACTGACAGTGTAAATACTCTACAGTAATCACTGCTAACAGTAGCTACTCCTCTGGAAGAAAAGCCTGCAATCATGAAGATACCAAACAAAATATTTAAAAGGTGTCTGCAAAGAGACACTCAGATGTGAACTTTTGAAACACTGGAAAGGACCAGAGATAGGTTTCCAGAGATCTCCTTTTGTACAGCAGGGGTGAGAACTGTGTGGTCCATGAGATATCATTAGGCTGCAAATCCCATCAGCCTTTGCCACCAGGACTAACAGGGAAGAATGCTAGGAGCTGCAATCCAACAGTGTCTGAAGGTTTGCATGATCCCCACTCAGCTGCACAATTTTCAAGCTCTTCTTCTGAATTATCATTCTTGTCCTTGCAAAGATCACATGTGGAAAGAAGCAATTGAAGTAGGTTAACTGCCAGAGTGTCACCTTTGGCACATGGGGCAAACACAGTTTCCTGGCATCCTGGCGGTAAATTGCAATGGTGTAAATCAGACCTACACCATTACAATGCTTTGATTATGTTGAAGGTTGGAATTCTCTACTAACTGTGCCGTGACCACACATTTTCTCAGCTGCAGGCTCCCTCTACACCACAAACCTGGCCATTTCCTGGTTAGTGGACAGTGTGATGCACAACAGAGAAGCATCCAGGAATTTTCCTGTAGCTGGTTGTGAAGCAATGACATCATTTGCAGGGACCCAGTTCTGTGCATCCAGCTACAGGAAAATAGCTGTATACTTGCCTGCGTGTCTCCTCCCACTCTCCACTGACCAGGAAAAAGCCCAGCTATGGGGATGGGGGCCTACAACTAAGAAAACATGGATTGGGGGGGCTGGATGGGTAATTGTCACTATAACTTGTAGCTACATTTCCCAATGTAGGATTTTTACTGTTCACACTTCCCTTCTTAGGCACCACATGTGGGACGGTAGGATAAAACTGTGCAAGTGCATACATCTGTATAGGCACACACACAAAATCACTAAGGCAACCCCATTCCCTTATGTTAGCTGGATGCAGGGGCTTCACTGCTAGGCTCCAGCTGAGAAGAAAATGTGGCTACAGTATCAGGGTCAACGAGAGGTATACCGAAGCAGCAAAATAGTGTGCGTGGCTCTCATGAGGATTCCACTGCACAGCTCCGATGTCCCACTTGCTCTGGCGTGAGATCTTGCGATGCCCTTCGGCGGGTGAGTCTAGGTTGACAATATAGAGAAAACGTCGCCTGCAAGACACATGCAGAAGATGTCATTGTATACTGAACTAGCCCATGAAAAAGAAGATGATGATTATGATGATTTCTTACCTGCCTCTCCCCATGGGAAACAGCAGATTAAAATACCGCAACAAATAAACACATAACAATTTAACAACACATATATCAATTAAGTGGTGTAAACGGTGGAAATGCTGAGGATGTCATTTATCTGGATTTCAGCAAAGCATCTGATAAGGTTCCCCATGATATTTTGATTGGTAAACCTACTAAATATGGAATAGATAGAAATAGCATCAGATGGATCCATAAATGTTTAGAAAACCAGCTCAAAGAGTTGTCATCAACGCCTGCGCTTCAGACTGGAAGGAAGTCTCAAGTGGAGCACTGCAGGCTTCTGTCCCAGGGTCAACACTCTTCAATATTTTTAGACGATGGAGTGGAGGAAATCCTTATCAAATTTAGGTAATGGTGTAGAGGAAATCTTTATCAAATTTGCAGATGATACAAAACTGGGACAAGTAGCTAACACATTAGAAGACAGGAACAGAATTCAAAAGGACCTCGATAAACTAATAATAATAAAATGAAACTCAGAGACAAATGCAAAATTCTCAATTTAGGCCATAAAAACCAAATGCACAAGTACAGGATGGGGTATACACAGCTCAGCATTAATACATACGAAATTGACTTTGAATTAACGTTGATCGTAAATTGAACATGAGCCAGCACAGAAGGCATATGCTATCTTAGCTTGCATTAATATCAGCATTAATAGAAGCATAGTTTCCAAGTCAAGGGGAGTCACAGTTCCACTAATATTTAGCAGTGGTCCCATTCTGGGCACCTCATTTTAAGGAGGATATAGGTAAGTTGGAGCAAGTTCAGAGAAGGGCAACAAGGATGACAAGAAGTACAGATAACAAAACATATGAGGAGAGGTTTAAGGGGCTGGGCATGTTCAGCCTAGAGAAGAGAAAACTGAGGCATGACACAATCACACACTTTCAACACCACAATGCTGCCACAAAGAAGACAGTGCAGACTTTGGGTGCCTTAGAGGGTAGAACTAGGTCTTTTAAGTTAGAGGAGGGTAGATTACAGTTAAACATCAGAAGGAACTTCCTGACAGCGCAGATGGTTCAGCAACGGTACCAACTGCCAAGAGGTGGTGGATGTTTTCAAAAAGAGGCTGGACAACCACCTGCTGGGGATGCTCTAGCTGGAAACTGTGCTCTGAGCAGGGGTTCGACCTGATGGCTCATGGGACACCTTCCAACTCTATGACCCTATTTCATGGGAGACTAGCCTGACCCCCTCTCTGTTCTCCTAAGGCTGGCAAGCAAAGACCTTTTTATTTAAGCAGGCATTTGACAGTTCAGTGGTTGCAGAGTCTTTTTATGGAGGATGCTGTATTTTCATCTTTAATGTCTTTAAAGGATTTTACCCCTTTTAACACCAAATGGAATTATAACAGGATATCCTGTTTAATTGTGTTTTAATTTTCTTATCAAATTTTTTAGCTTTATGCTGTTTTAGCCTTGTTGAAAACTACAGTGGATCTCACATAAGGGGAAAGACAGGATGTAAATAACTTAAATCTGAATGGGAGAGCTCTGGCCAAGACACTGATGAGAGCTGGAGTGGAGTTGTGCTATACTTGTGTAACTCTGTGGGACTGCAAGGAAACGGAGGTGTCTAGGCTGGTGGGGTGAGTGTGGAGCTGTGCCTTCTGAGAGCACCACAGACTGTCACACAGCCAGGAGGGAACACTTGTGTAAACATCTCAGAGGCCTTCTTTACACAAGCCAGTAAGCAGACTAGCTGCTTCTGTGACTGGCTGGTCATGCAAGTGTGTATCGTCAAAAGGATTCCAGCCCCCAACCAATATATTACACATGTTCTCCAGACTAAAACATAGAAAGGTGAAAAACCAAGTAAACCGGAGCCACAAACAGGTCAGCACTAACTGTGCTTTTGCAAAAGGCTGCAGTGGCAGCAAAATCCCATGCAAAACATTCCAGGCCAGCCTAATGCAGAATGTGCAGCTGGACATCAGGCTCCTGGAAGGCCTGGTTTACTGGATGGAGCTGAAAGAAAGCTAAGCTTGCCAAAGCTTCAGCGACACCACGTTCCAAGATGGTGTCTGACATTGCACCAGTGAGAAGTTGCCAGAGAGCGCAGCTAGGCACATCTGCATGGGATGCTGACCAAGAGGCTTAAAAATACTTATAGAATATCCTGTAAGCTGGAACTTTGACCAAGTCCCAGTAAAAGGCAGAGGAGGATGGAAATGGGTTTCTGGACTTCAGAACTACACATTGCAGGTGGTGCTGACAGGACTGCTCCCCCTCACCACTTTTTTAAAAGCTAGCATATTAAGGAGCAGAATTTCAACCAAGCCTACGTCTCCAGGACACCCTCCTTTTCTACATAATATAAGAATTTGTTAAAATTTATTTTTTGTAACAAGGAAATGGCATTGCACCACATGAAGCCGCACTTGTAATCTTAGACTGGCTCATTTGCAGAGTGCAAGAACTAGTGGAGTGCCTAGATTGAGAGACTGAAGACAAGTTAACGTCTGATAATGTCAAATTCTACTAAATAAATATTAATTTGAATGTCCTCTCATGAGAGTAAAGCTGGCTTTTTTGACATAACCAGTGAAAACACATCTGCTCTGAAATGCCAAACAGGCACATGCTGGACTCCCCTACAGTGAGGCACATTTATGGGATAAATGAAACATTTATCACAAGGCCCATGTTAGGGCAGTTTTGTCACATCACAAGATAAACACAATTTTTCATGTTAAATGCCACTCAGGCAAGGCAAAAAGGAAGGTGCATAAGAAGTCTTGTACAGCATGCCCTCTGTGTACATGTGGTTTCTGTTCCAGGAACCCCTTTGAATAGCAACAAATGCAAAGCATTGCATCCCATTATAGTCAATGGAAATGATGTGTGTGTGGCAGCATAGGCACCTGCCTGCTGCATCCACTGACTATAACAGGATGTGACACTTCACACGACTTCACATTTGTGAGTGTGGAGGTCACGATAAGGGAGAGCCCACTGCATCTTCAAATCTTATCAGCCACCCTTCTGACTCTGAAGATTTCACCAAGGATTCTCCACACTTTCAAGCTATTTTTGCAATCACGAGGACTAGCAATGTACACTGCTTTATAAAGAAAAAAGGAGTTAAAAATATCAGAGGGCTTAAACCCTGTGCCCAATACCTATAAACCTTAAATGGCTCAGGCCCAGGATATCCAAAGAAACATATACTCCCTATATGACTTTATCAGTCCCACTGCCTCCCCAGGTACATTTGATGAATAAAAAGGAGGGGGCTTTCTTAGTGGCTGCTCCCTGGCTTTGCAACTCCCTCTGTAGGGAGGCTATGATGGTTCCCTCCTGGGTTTCCTTCTGCCTGTAAGTGAAAACTTTCCTATTCCAACAGGCTTTCATGAATTGATAGAAACAGGCCTTTAATGGTTGTACTGTTTTGTTGTCTTCTATGTTATGTCTTTTAATGACTTTAATGGCTTTAATTCTATAGATTGTTTAACTGCTTTTCAAAATACTGCTATGCATTTGTACTGAGTTTTGTATGTTTGTAATCTGTTCTGTTTTTAATAAGAAGCAGCCCTGAGTCCAAATACCAGGGAAAGGATGGGGTATAAATAATATTCCACAATATTCTTTAAGACTGTTGTATGCCTGTGGAATCACAATAGATGCATGTACCTGACATAGCGATCAAGAGATTGAGAGAAAAAACGTTAATAAAAAAGGACCCAGTATAAACACATTATCTAAAGTATGGTGTGATCCCAAACTCCAATTGCATGCAAGTGATGAATGTCTGTATTGGGCCTTTGTGATTATTAAAGATAGAGAAAGCTTGTAGCTAAGATTCTGGAAAACAACGCACAAGGACATCAGATAATCAGATCAACAGAAGCAGAAGGTCAGTAGCTGAACAAAGCAACACACACGCCTGAACAGATTCCTGATAAGACAGAGAACAGCTTTGAATCCTAGCAGAGTGGAAGAGAAGAGGGGGTGTAAAATAAAAGACCAAGCCTTGTCACCAGAAGTCAGCACCTCTTAATTTTGGATCCGAACTGCAAAATTAATAGATTCTGCTCAAAGAACTCCATTCACAGTCTGACTCTTTCAAACAAGAGAAAGAAAAAAAGTATGAAACCTCATGTTCAAAAGCAGCATATCCTGGAAACAAACAGGGCAAGAAGATGCATGTTGGTTTCGGGCTGTGCTTGAGGACCTTGAATGGCCATGGCTGAAAACTACACACTAGACTAAATGGATCCTTGTGTCCCACCAAGGAGAAGTTCCTCTCTATGCTTTTGTGTCTGAGCTCATGCATCAGTTCCTCCTCTCTGTCCCACTGAGAATAAAAAGCACTGAGAATATGAGTGGGGGGGGGGTCTTAAAAAAAACCTGGGAGAGGCTTCCTTTTGCCCTCCAACATCCACCTTCAAGGACTCTACCCACAGCTGCCAGTATTAACTGCAATTCTATCCCAAAGATCTTGGCACTCACCCAGAAAGCACTGCATGCTGCCCAAGACAATCCACAGACATTGCTGTCGCCTGCAGAAATAGAAGCAGGAAGAGAAGTAAGCTTCTTTATACTCATCAAACTTATCAAATATTACATGAGCTCATCAGGGAAATGCATCCTCTTTCCCTAAGAAAGTTGGTGGGAAAAAGGAGCGATCATTGCAGTCAGCCCAACAGAGACATTTTAACTGATTAAAAGCACACCTAGGAACTAAGGTCATAATCCTGTGCACACTTACTAGGAAGCAAATCGCATGAAAATCAGTGGAAGACAAGAAAGACGAGGTAAAAGGCAGAAAGACAACAAACAGTCTCACTGGGGTCCTAGAGACAGCTCTGCTGCAAGTAAAACACCCAACAAAACATCTCTTGAAGACACCCACTACTCTCCTGAGCAGAGGTCGGTAAACTGCAAATTGTGGATGGGGTACAGCCCCTGAGTCCATCCTGAGTCCACCTGGACAACCTAAAATTGGTGATTCTTTTTTTTCAAAAATTGCCCCCCCCGGCAGTGGGAGACAATTGGGGCATGTTTTTAGATGCAGTACTAGGGCTGTTTTACAACCAGCAAAAGCTTTTTAAAACTAGGAAGTAAACCAGCCTAGGGGACATGAGAGCATTTTTATTTAAAAAAAAAATCCCCAAAAAAGCTTTAAAAATTGGAGGTGATGAAGCATGCGACAAATGGAGGACAGCTCTCCTTCAACCTCAAAAAAACAAAAACAAAAAACCACTCTTTCCCATAAGACAACTTTTCTAAATGTTTCATTAGAACATCTACAATGAAATTGAAATCATTGACTGTAGAACATGATACGGATCTCATTTATTTTCTTTAGTCCCATTTTGATTTGTTGCTAAGCTTACATGATCTCTTTTTTTCCCCCTTAAAGTCTTTTGAAACCTAGGGGAAAATCCTCATTTTTAATAATGCTCGACGTGCACGTACATTGCACTGCTAGATAGCAATCTGTCTGGCGTGGGATGAAAAAGAAACCCCATACAAGCCAGCGACTGATTAGAAGAGGATGAAACACTGCCTTCTAGACTCTTGCAGGCTTTTTCCCTGTCAATGTGATAGACTAGGTCAGTAGGTAAACAGAACAGCTGTTAGAGGAATGTGGAGTGGGAAGAAAGATGAGCTCTCTTCTGAAAGGAAAAAATGCCAGTATCAAAATATAAAAATAAAAAAAATCTCAAGGCTCAGCCTTCTGAGAAGGACTTCTTTGTGACCTCTGAAAAGCTGCCCAGAGCCAAGCAAAACCTTTGGGCATGCAGACTTTCTCCCATTGCAGAAATACCTGCAAGGAGACATGCACCAAAACAGCTGCAACATCAGTGAGGAAATGAGAGCCACAGATCTACACAGCTTTCCAACAGCTCTGGAAACAGTTTTAGGGGTTTCTTGCAAAGTGGCAACCAAGTCAGACTGGTCAGATTATGAGGAACGATGGTTTTGGAAAACTGAGATTCGGTTTTTATAGGGTATGCATTATGTGGGCCTCAACCACAATTGTCTTTTGTTAAGTTTATTTGTTCCATTATTCTGAAGATTTATATACCACCAGGGTCAAATGGTCCTGACCACAATTTACAACGGTTTGTTCGCAATAAAGAAACAAACAAATCTTCACTATATATCTACACTCAAACAACTCAGTGGCTAAGTTAACCAGGTGTATGGCAATGCTCTGTCCAGGATCTATGCCTGGGCATCTTACCCCTTGTACTATCAGAACATTGTCTCTATTACAAGTCTAGCACTCAAACTTTCAGAGTTATGAGCACCACCTAGGCTATAGTAACAGCTTGCCTGAATATCCAGTCAGCTGACCCCAAAAACCAATCCAAGCTCATCAAGCCCTACAAAACTCTAGCCTCAACACTGTCTTCTCAGGCCAACCAAGGTCTCCAGTATAAAGACATTCTGTAAATGCCTGCTCCCTTGGATCTTAGCCCTTGTCTGATTTTGACTTCCAGCTCACAATAGTTTCAAGTCTGGTTAGAACAAAAATCAGTTCCTTGGAACCAGACCTCTGTGGCACAGGGCCTGACATTCGCTGAAGTCTGAGAAGTAAACAGAAAACTGAAAAACAAACAAAAGCACAACTGACAGCTACCGAGGATTCTTGAGAAGAAATCCCAGACTTGTAATGATTACTAACAATACTTATACTCACATTGCATTTTGTAGATGCAAGTTGTAAATATTACCAAGAACACTTAACTCAGTTTGTACATGTAAGTACACTTCTGGCTCCTAAAGACCCCCCCAAGCCCCCACTCACAATTCAAACTTTAAAAATTCAGTATGATTCAGGTGATTTTTGCCTCAAAACTACACAGAAAGCTCTTCAAACACATGAAGGCACTCCCACCTCTCCTCAGAACTCTATACCACTTCTAAATGTTTTCATTTTCCTCCGAAGTTCCTCTCAAAAGGATGAAAAGCAGTGATATTACAAGATCTCCTGTTCCCATTTTGAGAAAGACTGCAGAGGAAAATTGAGGTATTTGGGTTTGCTGTGGGGGGAACTGACCCTTGTCCCCCCACCAAAACTAAATCAATTTTAAGATGCATAAAGATGGATTCACTGGGATGACAGTAGGCGAATGATCCTTCAAGCATGACCGAACCCCTTTTCTGGGTACTAAAATCTGCTAACTGAAGACAATGCCTCAGGCATCTAATGAAGTAGACCAGCGGTTCCCAGACTTTGGTGTTTTTTGACATCATCACCCAGAATTCCCAACTACTGGACAAGTTGGTTGGGGCTGTTGGGAGTTGAAACCTGGAGGACAAATGTTTGGAAACCAATGAAGTAGGCTTTGACCCCTAACAGTTCCAGACATAATAAATCTGCTAGCCTCTAATGTGACAGAGGACTTCAACGTTCTTTCCAAAAAAAAAAAAATTAACACAGATCACTCCCTGAAAATTGCTAATTCCTCTGGATTGAAATGCAAAGTAAAGCACAAGACTGGGCATGGCCAGCTCTACCTGTACTCCAGTCACCTGATAACACCAGATGAAAATACTAGTTTGACACAATGAGACAATTTATTCTTAATTGATATATGCATGGAGAAATCTAGAATCTGTGTCTCTCTTTTCGCTTCACCATTTTGTCAAGTAAACTGGAAACCCATTTACAATGACTACTGTATCTCTACACAGTATTCCAAGTATTTTAGATGATTTATACATACTATTATTAAATTCAATTATATGTAATAATACTAAATTCAAATACAGTGAACCCACCATATATGTGAAGGTTCTGTTCCAGGAACACCTGTGAAAACTGGAATTTGCAAATGCTAACATCCCATTATATGCAATGGCAGCAACATGCATGTGGATGCTTCAGCAGGTCTACACAAACTCCGCTGCCAATTTAGATAGACACATACTTCTCATGAGCTGGAAATCATGCACAGAGAGGTTGCAGGTAAGGACGGCCTACTGCATACATATTGATTGGTATATAACCTTAAGCTGAGGGGTGGGTGCTATAAGGACCTATGCAAGAAACAGGGAGAACGTTTTTAAATACGTAAACAAGGAAAAAACAGTTGCAAGAATATATTGTTCCCAATCCATTTCAAGCTGTGTTTCTTTATCAACAACTATTCTCTACTTGCTTCCAGTACCTAATAAACTCACATGAGACTAACTCAGTCTCCTCTACGACTTGACATATTAACTCTGAGGACAAAGTAACATTGTTTCAATCCAGGGCTATTCAAAATGGTGGTCCATGGGCCAGTGCCAGTCCACATGCCACCACCTTGCACTTCATACGCCATTTGCAAGGAACTATAAGAGCACAGTAATAATATAACACAAATACAGTACCATTCCTTGCTACAGAGGAAACAAAAACTGCCAGTCTACCACACCAGATAGACTTAAAAAACAAGCAAAACTGATCCACTGGTTCAAGGAGAAGCCTTACTACGAAACTTCTAGCCATGCTAGTGATATAGTACAACTGCACTGAGACACTACATGCTTTCTGAGTGAATATCAATCGCTATGGAACAAAAGTGGGAGGATACTATTATGGTTAGGACATAGATTCATAGAGTTGGAAGAGACTACAGCTATGCAGGAATACACCATCAATGGATTCTTGACAGATGGCCATCCAGTCTCTGTTTAAAAGCCTAAAAAGAAGAAAACACCACCACACCCCAAAACCACAGTGTATTCCACTGTCAAACTGTTCTTACTATCAGGAAATTCTTCCTAATGTTTAGATGTAATCTTTTCCTGAAGTCTGAAGCCATTGCTCTGAGTTCTAGTCTCTGGAGCAGCCCAAAACAAGCTTGATCCATCCTCCATATGACATCCCTTCAAATATTTAAACATAGCTATCATGATCCGTCTTAACCTTCTCTTCTCCATTCTAAACATCCCCAGCTCCCTAAGTTGCTCCTCATAGGGCTTCCTGGTTTCCAGGCCTTCTACCATTTTGGTTGCCCTCCTCTGGACACCTTCCAGTTTCCCAATATTCTTCTGGTCAAAGAATATCTCATTTAAGAACTGGACTGGCCACTGTGCAAATGGGATGGCTGACAAGAGAGGCCTTTATCCTGACCCAATTTCAGAATGCTCTTCAGGTTCTAAGTAAGAGACTATGGTCATTTCTGCACTATGCTGTTATAGTGCTATTATTCCACTTTCAACCTTCTATGGAATCCTGGAAATTGTAGTTTTGGGAGGAGGGGCATTTAGGATTCTCAGCCAGAGAGCTAATGGGCCTCAATAAACCACAAACCCCAGAAGTACATAGGAGGTGTAAGTGGAATAATAGCACTATAACAATGTAGAGCAGAAAGGCCCCACAAAGCAGGCCTCCTCTCCAGCAACATCAAGCAAAACAGAGGTGGGGCGCAAAGCAGAATGCAGTCGGATCCAGTCAAACGACGCCACAAGAACTCTGCTCCTCCAGTGAAACTTTCCTTCAGTTCCCAAACACCTAGTATTGCAGTAACTCAGAAATAAGCTTCGGCACCCAAAGTCAGGCAAAGCCCACCCCCAAGGAACGCAAAGACCACAAATGCGTGAGCTGCAGGACTTCCGATGCCCCCCTCTCCCCACCGCTGGGAATTTAGGGGCTGAAGGGAAATTTCACTGGGATGGGAGGGGGCAGAATTCCTACTTGGGGAGCAGCGCCTTCATTCTGTCCCCCCCTCCAGGCCCACACCCCTGGGGGGAGGCCAGGGGCGCGAAGAGAGAGCTCGAAGCACACCGGGGGGGGCTCAGACAAGCCGGACTACAACTCCCATCACACGCAAACACACCGGGGGAAGGTGGGAGCTGCAGTCCGAGGCACCCCGAAGGGCACTCGGTACGAACATGGGCGGGAGAACGACAATGTAACTTAAGTAAAGTAACTTCTGAAAGGGAAGAGGGACCGAGTTACCTGCGAATCCCGAAACTCCACCACAACATTTTCACTGCTCCAGCGCGCCGCCATCTTGGGCTGCGCCAGAGAGCCGCTGAAGCCCGCGACGGAAGGGGCGGTGCTGATATACGTCATACGCACACACCCGCCCCCGCGCGAGGCCTGCCGGGAAGCGTAGTCGTAAAGGGGAAGGCGGGCACGTCTGCTCTCTTCTCACCTACTCTTTGGCCACCTTCTGCGTCTGCACAGGGCCCAAGGTTTCGTTCCTAACATTGAGAGATGTCAGGAAGCGGCTTACTGTGAATGTTAGACGACGACCTTGGGTTGAATTTAAGTTCCCTCCAGAGTTGAGGAAATGCACTTTGCACACGCTCAGAGGCTTGCACCCATTTCAGTTGGGAGCAGCTCAGTGGCAGGACAAACGGGGTTTCTCAGGTTCCGAGGGATCTTCGCATTATCGAGTCAGACCATTGATCAATCTGGCTCAGTAACAAAGCATGAAAAGTTAGGCCATTTCCACACTACGCTGTTAGAGTGCTATCATTCCCCTTTCAACATCCCATGGAATCCTAGGGATTGCAGTTTAGGGAGAGGCATTTAGCGCTCTTTGACCTCCCTAAACTCCAAGCCCCAACTCCACAGGATGATGAAAGTGGAATAATAGCACTATAACAATGTCGTGCGGAAATGGTCTTAGTTTCTAAAAGCAGTCCACTATTTGGGAAGGCGCAAGGTGCTCTGACGAACTGTAATACCTTGAGCCAACTTGCGTTTCTGATGCTTTGTTGCTTGTCTAAGAGGAAAAAACAAGATTGATTAAGAGAATGGCAGATCACTTGGAAAATCCCTGGGAATTGCCTCTAAAAATGGCCCTTAAAAACAACTTTTGCAAACTGTTACAAACCATTGTCCATTGTTGAGTACCTTCGCATTCTTTCTAAATCATGTGGTTTTTCAGCAAGATTTGTTCAGAGGGGGTTTGCCTTTGCCTTCCTCCAAGGCTGAGAGAGTGTGAATAGGCCAAGATCACCCAGTGGGTTTCCACGGCCGAGTGTGGATCTGAACCCTGGTTCCCAGAGTGCGTTGCTCAAATCACGCTGGCTCTCATTATTACTGAATAAAGTACCTTCACTCTGCTCAACCATTCACGTTGGAAGTGTTACTTCATTGCACTCTCGTTGCTCACACATGCTTACGCTGTTCTGCGTAATTGGGGACAGTTACACTACATTACTTCTAAATTTTTGTTTCCAAGCTTGGCTCAGTATTGTTCGCAGCTCCCCAGAGACTTGCGCAGAAGTCTTTCCAGGAGCTCCCTGGAGTGAACCTGGGGCTGCCTTTGGGTATCAGGCGGGTGCTCCAAGAGTCAGCTACGGCCATTCCCCCTCTCCAAGGCCCAGCCTCTGATATCCTGACTTAAATGGAGCCCAGATGCCGAGACTGGGGAGAAAAAACTCTGTCCGCACCACTCCAGTAAAGTGGTACGCTTCCACTTAACCCTCATGGCTCTGTTGTGTGCCATCCTGGGATTTGTAGTTCATTGAGAAGTACTTGCAATTATCCGTGAAAGTTCATTAATGCTGTAGTTCATCAGAATGGAAGAACAGTTCCCAAGATTCCATAGGAAGGATCCATAACATTTAAAGTAGCATCAAACTGCTGTAGCTGCATAGAAATACTACCCTGGCCAACAAATGTGACCATTTTTGGCTGGCAAATCCACGCTTCCTAGCCAGCAAAGCCAATGGTAAGAGAGAGTGTGGGAATCAGAGTCAAAATGTGTCTGAAAGGCCCGCTTTGCCCACCCTGGCATTAGGGTGCTTGGTGGTACAACATAATGTAAGGCAAATCACATGTGATGCTGTGGCAGTCTGTTTTCCTCTATGTTTACCATCTGTAAACTTTGGAATTAAATGGTAAAGCTTTAGCATACATTTTAAGCTTCAAGGGAGGGACCCAATTCAGTTCTGCCATCTGGGAAGAAGGGAAGCAGGCCCCGGTTTTGAGGCAGACGGCTATTCTGACTCACAAGTTCCAAAGCAGGAGTTATGCCAGGTTGCACAGCATTCTTTCCTACCCCTCTGGCCCATCTTTTTTCCCTTTTTCGTCTTCCTGAACTGAAAATAGATTTCATTTCAGAGTGAGGTAAGAGTTTACCTAGCCGTCTACCTCATTTCCTATGTTTCAGCAATGCTACTTATTTTTCCAGGCTTGCTTTTTGAACAGAAAGGAGCAAATCCATAAAACCGACCCATACAAAAGTTTAGTTTTTGTTGTGGCTTGAAACCAACTTTTGCCACGCGTTCTGTTGCTGTTTCTTTGACACATTACTTAATGTGTAACAGTTTCTCTCTCAGTGCATGTGTGTTTGTAAACAGGGAACCCTTGTTTTGACCAAATTCCACAGATTAAGCACATGTTGTGTGGGTTAGGAAAGAAGCAAGAAGTATTTTGTATCCAGCTCTGGGCACCACAGTTCAGGAAGGATACGGACAAGCTTGAACGTGTCCAGAGGAGGGCAACCAAAGGTAGAAGGCCTGGAAGCCACAATGTCTAGGGAGCTGAGAATGTTTAGCCTGGAGAGGAGAAAGTTAAGGTTAAACATGATAGCCATGTTTAAATATTTGAAGGGATGTCATGTTGAGGAGGGAGCCAGCTTGCTTTCTGCTGCTTCAGAAACTAGAACATGGAGCAATGGCTCCAAACTTCAGGAAATGAGATTCCATTCAAACATTAGGAAGAACTTCAGCAGCTGCTGCCTTGGAGTGTGGTGGAATCTCCTTCTTTGGAGGTTTTAAAAGAGAAGGTGGATAGCCGTAAGTCGGGAATGCTTTGATTTATGTTCCCGCCTGGCAGAACGGGCTTGGACTTAATGGCCCTTGTGGTCTCTTCCAACTCTACGATTCTACGATTCTATGCAGAGTCTGTCGATGCGAATAACCAGTTCACACGTGATTTGCCACCCGCAGTGCATTCCAAACAGCAACGTTATTGCTCGACCTTGGGCAACAATCCTTTTGCTTTACTCAGACAATAAATTCTTACTCCACGGGATCAGGTTTCATCAGAGGAACACCGCTTTGCTTTCCTACCAAGGAAAGTAATAAATTCTTGCGACGTAAGATCAGGAGCAACGGATTTTAACTGTCCTCGCTCCCTCCATGCCAGGTGAGCTTCCCAGCGAACCAGATGAGCTCTCCAGCTTTGGGCACCAATGTGCGTCAGCAGCTATTTTCAGAGTCCTCTTGGGCCCATAAGTGACTGGAGCAAGAGCAGCTGTAAAACACCACTGGGGGAGTAGGAAAAGAAAGGTGTGGGTTCTCTCTAAATCAGCATTCAGTGCAAGTAGGCAGCAGAACACCAGCAGGATGCTTTTTGTTAAACTGTCACAAGAGCGAGGCTCACTGCCTAGTGGGTTGGTCCAAATTTGCAAAGCAATGTGAGCAGGAAAACAACAAACAAACAAGGTTTTATTTCTGTAGCCGAAACTGGTATGCACACGAGGAGGGCTCAGAATGAGACTAAGAGGGCGTTTCAGAGGCCATCTTATGTTCTGTTTCTACAGACCGAGCTGGGCGAGGACTCCAGGAGACCAGGGTCAGGCCACCCCTCTCAGCCATGAGACCCAGTGGATGACCTTGGGCAAGTCGCACGCTCTCAGCCTTCAAAGAAGACAGCAGCGGCAAACGTCTTCTGAAGAAATCTTGCCAAGAAGGCCCCACTGTTGGGTTCCCGTAGGGTTGCCAAGAAAGCCAGTGTGGTGTAGTTGCTTGATCGGGACACTGGGAGGCTACAGTTCAAATCTCTACCCAGCCATGGAAGCCCACTGGCTGACCTTGGGCAAGTCACACTCTCTCAGCCTCAGAGGAAGTGGTAAACCCCCTCTGAACAAATCTTGCTTATAAAACCCACCACAGGGGTCACCTTAAGTCGGAAACAACTTGAAGGCAAAGAGGGGAGCATACAGTTTTTCAAAGAATCGGGACGTGAACCGAGTAGCAGGGCTTTAAAGGTCATCACCCGCACTCTGAACTAGCCGGGTTCCCCCGCTATGCCGGTTCCACCGGGGATGACGCATTGCATCACCTGCAAAACCAGAAAATGATTTCAGAAGGACCGGCGCCCCAATTCCTCTCCTCCTCAGCCCAAGCGGCTCGCCCCCCACGCGGCCCGTCCGGACGCCTCCCCCCCCCCCCGACAACAAAGGAGCGGCGGCGGCGGCGGCAAAGAGGCGGCCCTCCAGATGCGCCTGGACTCCAGCTCACAGCATCCCCCGCCCCGGGACGAAGAGGGATGCCGGGACTTGCAGTCCGGCCAGATTTCCACAACTACCGGAGTCTCAGGGGCGGGCCGGCGGGCGGAGATTTTCCCGGGGTGACCCGAGGGGGTCCGCCCCGTCCGTGCCGCCCCCCCCTTGACGTCAGCCGGCGGCGGCGGCGAGGAGGAGGAGGAGGAGAGGGAGGGGCACGCCTCGGCGCAAGCGCACTGGGCGCCTCTATTGTCTTTTTCCCCCCTCCGGTAGCCGTCCAGAGGAGGAGGAGGGCCGGACGGAGCGGCGGAGGGTCGGCGAGGGGCGCGAGCGGGCAGCCTCGGCGGCGCGAGGCGGGCGCCCGGACGGGCCGGCGGAGTGGGCGGCCCGCGGCGGCGGCGCGAAGCAGGGCGTGCGCGGGTCCGGCTGGGGCGTCCCTCGACGGGGAGGAGAGCCCCGGCCCCGCCGCCCGCATGCGGAGCAGCGCCCGGGGAGCCCCGCGGGGCCGCCCCGGCGGCGCCGGCGGCGGCGGCGGCAGGAAGCGGAGGGCCGGCCGCTCTCTTCCGTAGGGCGGGCCCCGGAGGCGGGGCGGCGGCGGCCCTGCTGCCTCGGCGCCGTGGATGAGCCCCGGAGGAGCCGCGGGCCGCCCGTTGGGGCGCGGCGGCGGCGGCGGCGGCGGCAGCTTCTCCCGCGGGGGCAAAAAGCGGCGGCGGAGGAGGCGGCGGCGGCGGCGGCGGAGCGGCGGCGGCGGCCCCCGGGACGGCGGCGGCGCCGTCGTCGGCCCGGCCAGGATGCCCGGCCCCGGGGGTGACGTGCGCTCCTAGGGGCCCTTCGCGCGCGTCCCGATCGCCCTCCTTCGCGTCGAGATGGGCGGCAAGCAGAGCACGGCGGGCGGGACGGCGGCCGGGCGCTCCCGAGGGGGCGGCGGCGGCGGCGGCGGCGGCGCCCTGGCCGGGGTGTCGAGCGACGACAGCGCCGTCCCGCCGCCCGGCGGCGGGGCCTCGCATTTCGGGCAGTACCGGGGCGCGGGGGGCGGCGGCGGCGGGGGCGGCCCGGCCATGGGCCTGCGCAGCCGCTCCGTCAGCTCGGTGGCCGGCGTGGGCGTGGGGCTGGGCGTCGAGGCCGGCGGGCCCCCCAGCGCCTCCGCCGGCAGCGTCCCCTTCGGCCTCTACTCGGCGGCGGCGGCGGCCTCGGCCTCCACCACCACCAGCACCACCACCACGGCGGCGGCGGCGGCGGCGGCCTCGGCCACGGCGGCGGACTCGGAGATGCTCCGCGGGCCGGGCGGCGGCGGCGGCGGCGGGCCGGGCGCGGACTCCACCCCTTTCGCCCATGGCAACGGTTACCAGGAGACGGGCGGCGGTCACCACAGAGACGGCGGGATGCTCTACCTGGGCTCCAGGGCCTCGCTGGCCGACGCGCTGCCGCTCCACCTCGGGCCCCGGTGGTTCAGCTCGCACGGCGGTGAGTGGAGGCCGCCCTCGCGCCGGCCGGGCCCGGGCTTCGCCGGGTGGTTTCGCACCCCACCCCTTTCCCGGGGAGGGGCCCCACCTCCGGAGCGGCCTCCCCGCTTTCGACCCCCCCCGTGGAATTCTGGGGTTTGTAGTTCGCCGTGGCCAAAGAGCTCTGTGGTGGCTGAGGATGCTGAGTGCCCCTCCCACACTGCAAAGCCCAGAATTCCATGGGAGGTTGAAAGGGGAATCGTCGCACTCTAACACTGGAGTGCGGAAAGGCCCTCAGCAACATTTCCCCTGCCGCTTCCTTTATCCCCGGGAGTAAAAGCGCTGTAATAATTCAGAACCTCACTTTGAGGTGCATTGACCTGTGAGCGGCATCAGGGCCCCTGGCCTTTGTGCAACTCAGCAGACCGCAAACCCCAGAATTCAACAGGGTGTTGAAAGTGGAATATTAGCGCTGTTAACAGTGTAGTGGAGAAAAGCCTGGCAACGCTTCAGTACTTCAGTTTCGAACGTACTTGGGGGTCGGTCCCGTTGGCCTTCGAACAAGGTGCTGCTGAGGAAATCGCGCAACACTTGGGGCAGAAAAACTGAGCTGCTCTTCTTGCTGTCCCCAGTAATAAAAATTCTTGTGATAAATTGGTGCTTAGGTCTTCCCGTACATGCTTGGAAGTTGGGTCCCATTCGCCTTTGTGGCACTTGCTACTCTTGAGCAGACTGTACATAACCAGGGCCGTTTCCGCACGACACTCTTCTAGTGCAATGATTCCACTTTCAACCTGCTATGGAATCCTGGGGTTTGCAGTTCCGGGAGGGGCCAGCCGGCCCCTCCCGGAACTGCAAACCCCAGGATTCCATAGCAGGTTGAAAGTGGAATCATTGCACTAGAAGAGTGTCGTGCGGAAATGTCCCAGGATGGGGTTCACCCAGGGTATTTATGTCCCTGTTCCGGCTAATACCTTTGCAGTCCCAACCTTCCGAGTTTCATTGGTCATATTCCCAAACAAGTAAGCCTATGTACTTATGAGAATATTGTTCTTATGGCCGTTTCCCTCACAAATCATTTTTTGAAATTTTTATTTATATCCCCCTTTTTCCCAGACCTGGAACTAAAAGGTGTGGTTTCCTAAACAGATATTAAAAAAAGGTACAGATCAGAATCTGATTAAGAGTAAAATGCACAAGTATTAACAGTTATTGTGTAAAGTGGGATTAAATTCTGTATAATTAAGGATCCGTATGGAACATAGCCGTGCGGGTCCCATGGGTTACTTGTGAAAGTTTTAAAAAGCACAAACTCCAGAAGAATGGCATAAACTTGAAAGCTGTGATATAAAGCAGTAATCTGAAAAAACAAACATTTAATGGTGGAACTTTTCCTCTATCCTCAGGTTTGTAAAAGCAAAAAGGCAGTGTCTATAGTTAGACGTGGTTTCTCTATGTGGTGCTTTTCACTGGGTGTTAAATGTGTTCTGGAGTGCCTTGGGTTAGAAAAGCAAGATCTCCAGGCATAGTGCAGACACCCAAATGAACTTTGGATCTTCTCATCCCTTACTTTTGGCTGTGCAGATAGGGCTGATGAGAGTTCCAGTCCAGCATCGTCTAGAGAACCGTCTTTTCATTTCTGGTCCTCTAGATGCTTTCTACTTCACCTCCCAAAAGCCTCAGCCTGCACAGCCAGTGGTCATGGATTCTGGGATCTGAAGATCAAAGTTCAGAAATCGCTGATGTAGAGGGTCTCATGTTGCCCACTCAGGATAACCCTAGGTTGCTCTCCTGGTTTTTCCTTGCTTGGTAGGCCTGAAAAGAGGCCTCTGGGTGTACCTAGAAGGATGGCTTGGGGTTTGGTTTTGGTCAAACCCCACTGGTACCATGAGAGACGTAGAACTTTTGCCTTGTTCTTCTAACAGTTTTGCTTGGGGATTCTTCTGATGCTTGATGTAAGAGGTGAGGCTGTGCTGCTGTGTAAAGCAACCCTGCTCCTCACGATTGGACTCCAGTTAGCTCTACCTACGGTGTAACATCATGGAAGCTAAATTCCCAGCTGTAAGAGATTTTGAGGAATCGTAGGGGTTGAAGTTGGT
Organism: Cyclura pinguis; assembly: GCA_030412105.1. NCBI lineage: Eukaryota > Metazoa > Chordata > Lepidosauria > Squamata > Iguanidae > Cyclura > Cyclura pinguis. Next base: position 2,360,194 of record CM059607.1, read on the forward strand.
GAACACTAGGTTAGGGAATGTTGCATAGTCGACAGCAATGCCATGGCCTCTCTGGTTTGGTAGTTGAAGAAGAGATAATAGGAGGAAGGCTGTGGTGTCAGATTTACCTCTTCTGAAAGCTGAATTTGGCTGAATTGTGTCAGAGGTCTGGAAGGATTCCTTAATGTGGCTTGGTTAGCACAAAAGAAAGTCACCTTTCAGGTCATGCTCTTGCTTTTGAATGTCTTTTCCGTGGGTTTTCGGAGAAAGACAAAGTTTTTCTTAGAATAGATACTCCTGTATTCCCACCACACTCCCCCACCCCACATGGGTGTTCACAGCTGCCTTACTTACTTAAGCTGGAAGAAGGAACCCAGTAACTAGTTACATGAAACAGAGATAGGTGAGAGTTGAGGAATTCACAACTTGTGGGCTGTCTTTCTTTTCAACTCCCTGCAGAGACATCTGGCTACAAGGTGTTAGGCTGGATGGATCTTATTTCTTATTCCACCAGAATACGTTAATTGAAGGGAATACCTAATTGAGAAAGATCAGCATTTAAGGAACCTATCAGTCTTTCTAAACTGCCCAGTTCTATTAATCATAGGGTAATCTGAAGTTTAAAACTTCTTTGGTTCGAGGGGCCAGTTTTCTGTTTGTGGGGGCCCTTGGGGGTAACATGGAAAGCAAGAAGTCCCACCAGGTGAAAGCAAAGCTGAAAGTCCACATAAGAGACCCTTCCGTACTACACAATTATAGCACTTGGATTCCATTTTAACTGCAGCCTATGGAATCATGTGACTTGCAGTTTGCTGAAGCACTAGAGACATCTGGTAGAGAATTCTACGCACCTCATGAAACAACGAAGTCCAGGATGGAACCATGGGTGGAACCAAAGTGGTGTAATTGTGTAATGTGAAATGTGAAAGTCTGCTGGTTTTGAAAAATGGATGTTTTGAACAAAATAGGGGGTGATTTAATCGAATTTTGAAAGTGAATTGCTGCTCCTGAAGGCTTCAAGGAGAGATACAGTTACTTATTTTGCTGGAAAAAGGGCGATCTTGGGGAATTGGGAGAACGTATACTCTCCAAAGACAATCAGCATGGTTTAGTGGTTTCAGTATTGGACTAATTCTCTGCTTGGCTGTGGAAACCTCCCGGGTGATCTGGGGCATGTCACACACTCTCAGCTCCAGAAAACCGTGTGATAGGATCATCTTAGGGTCACCACAAGTTGGAAACAACTGAAAGACACAAAACAACAATGGTCTCCAAGCCTGAGGATTGCACAAGCAGCTTTGGGGCCACATGCAGCCCCAGGCCACAATTTGTCCATCCTGTCTTTGTTGTTTCCCTGCTACCCAGGCATGTCAAATTGTAGGTAATTAATGTGTGTAAATCAATAAGTAAGATTGTCAGAGACCATTGAAACTAGCTTATTCCTTTTTGTGCTGTGCAGCAGAATTCTGAAAATGTTGTTAATTTCATTGTTTTTGTAGAGACTTGGATTTCTTGCTTTAGTTTAGTGCTGCTTAATAAGAGGAAGAGTGGTTCATTGTTTGGTATCGAAAGTTTTGGCTGATGAGAAACTAGTTTCTTTCTGAGAAAGGCAGAGGGGTTTTCCCAGCTGCCTTGAAAGCAGACTGAAAGGAAGAGGAAAGAAAAAATTATTTGAACAGAGCGGAGGGAGTGGGGGGTAGACACATTTTGCAAACCAGTCCTCTGTGTGTGTGTGTGTGTGTGTGTGTGTGAGAGAGAGAGAGAGAGAGAGAGAGAGACCATTTCCGCACTAGACTGTTACAGTGCTATTATTCTAAGGCCATCCTCAAAAGTCCCTCCCTAAACTGCAAACCCCAGGATTCCATAGGATGTTGAAAGTAGAATAACAGCGCTATCACAGTCTAGTACAGAAACGGCCTGTATTACACAGGGAGGAAACCCAAGCAATTTCAGTGTGCTGTCAAATTGGCTTCGACTCATGGCAACCCTATAAATGTCTCCCTTTTATCAACAGCCTTGTTCAGATATCCTTAACTCGCGGCTGTGGCTTCCTAGACCGAGTCTATCCACCTATGATGGTTTTCCTCTTTTCCTAATGCCTTCCACCTTGCAAATCGTTGTTGTCTTTTTTAGCGAGTCACGTCTTCTTATGATATGTCCAAAGTACAACCGTCTCACTTTAGTCATCTTGGCTTCTAGGGAGAGTTCAGGCATAATTTGTCCTCCAGCACCACATCTCAAGTGAGTTGATTCTCTTCCTAGCTTTACTCTCCAACTTTCATGTCCACTCCATCTTTCATGACCTCACAATGCCCCTGGCTTCAGTTTAGAGTTCTGGCTCCTGGTCAATATAATGCATACCTATTTTTTACATCTTTAAATTTTACAGTGGTGTTCTTCAGGTTGTGTTTTGGCACAGTGATTCGTTTTGTGTTTTCTTTCCTTTGTTCTAATTTATGAAAATAGCCATTTATGATCTCTACCACAGTCTGCTCCTGGCCTTGTTTTAGCAGATAGAATAGAGCTTCTTCATTTTCTGTTTTCAATTATGTAGTCTGCTTGATTTTTGTATTGGCCATCAAGTGATGTCAATATATAGTCACCTCCTTTGTTGCCTGAAGAATGTGTTTGTAATGAACAAACTGTTGGCTTTACTAAATTCAATCTGTTGTTCTCCTGCTTCACTTCTTGGTCCTAGGCCAAATTCCCCAACAACCTTTGATTCTGCTGTGTTTCTTACTTTTGTGTTTTAATCACCTTTGATTACCAATATGTCCTGTTTTGGTATGTGATCAATTTCCTCTTGGACTCCAGTGCAGAATCCTTCAATTTCTTCTTCTTCCTCTTTATTTGGAGCATAAACTTGGATTATGGTTATATTGATGTGATTTACCTCAAGTCTTATTGATACTATTTGGTTAGATTTTGCGTTATATTCCTTGACTTTTTTTGCTACAGTTCTCCTTGCTATTAAAGCCACACTATTTCTTCTTAAATTTTCATTTCCTGAGTAGAACAGTGTGTAGTTCTCCGACAGAAAATGTCCCATTTCTGCACACTTTAGTTCACTCACCGCAAGTATTGCAAGGTTTATACTCTCCAGTTTGTTGTTTTACTGTATCTAAGGCCATTTCCACATTACACTGTTATATTGCTAGTATTCCACCTTTAACATCCTGTGGAATTCTGGGGTTTGTGGTTTACTGAGGCCAAAGAGCTCTCTGGCTGAGAATTCTAAAGTCCCCTTCCTAAACTGCAAAGCCCAGGATATTGAAATCACTGGGTGTTGAAAGTGGAATAAGAGCATTATAGCGGTGTAGTGCGGAAATGGCTTGGCTTCCTCTGATTCATTCTTCTCACATTCCATGTTCCTACAATATGTCTTGTGCAGCTTCAGACTTTCCTTTCACCTCTGAGCAGGTCAAAAGCTGAACGTCCTTTCAGCCTGAATACAGATGTCATCAGCCACAGTGCTACTGACCCTTGTCACCTGCAGTTCCCCAGTAGGTCATTGAGTGCCTTCTGTTCTGTGAGTCTCATCTTGTGGCACTGTCTCTCATTTCATTTTGGTCTGTCTCATCATTGGGTTTTCAAGACAGAAGTTTCAAGAATTGTTTACCATTGGCTCCTTCTGTGCAGTGCCAACAAGCATTAGCCATGGTGGCACTGCTGTTGTCTCCAAGAGATGCTCAGCCAGTCTCATGCCCCACTACTCCTGCTGCCCAGTAACTGTTTGGTGCATTTAGTGTGGCTCCTCAGGAAAATTCTGCCTCAGATGGGAGACCCTCCCAGCAGCTCTGCTACCATCAGCATAACCTCTTCCCTCACAGTAGCATGCAATCCCACCACCACAGGAGAATAGCACTTAAAAGAGCACCGAGAAATGCTGCAATTTTTCCCCCCTCACTGTATTGCAAGGAACAAACATGCAAAAATTGAGCAGTTATCTCCATGCAAGGCAATTTGTAGCCAAGTTCTGGCAGGAAGTGGAGGATGCTGCTTTAATCTTTTGAGCTGATTACATTTTAGTCATCTATCTGATACTTGTATAATTGATTTAAAATATCAATTAAGCTGCATGATGTCAGGAAATGGAAGTATGCTGGTTCCTTCCAAGCTTATTTCGTGCTCTTTAAATAGAGTCGGTTGTTTGTTTTACTTTTTCACCATGTTGTCTTGCAAGAGTGGTTGAAATGTCGATGCTGCACATAGGAAGATGCTCTCTGCCATCTGATTTATTTTCTTTCTCTTGTTAGACTGCGTTGCAGATCCTTCTTTTTTCTTTGGAATTTTTTGGCTATCTAGTTCAGGATGGGTGGTATATGATACTGCAATGAATCATTCAACAGAGCTCAAATAGCTTGTTATACAATTAATACAGTGCTTCTTCAAACTACTAGCCCTTAATTTAATTTGCCTGGTTTAGAAAGGTGTGTGTATGCTTCAAACCTGTTCGTTTTATATTTACATTCCTGAAAAAAAATTCAGAAGTTTTAATATTTTGAGTTTGGATCTGGTTGTATTCTTTCTGATTTCAGTTGCCCCCCACCTCTGCCAAAATAGCAGGATGGCCATGATTTTGACTGCAATAGCGTAGTTAGTCAGTTTAGTACAGATTTTTGTCTTCTTGTCGTTGCATTCTTTCTGGTTGTTTTTAACGTAATGGAAACCCTAAGTTGAACCTATCACAGGGTTTTCTTGGCAAGATTTATTCAGAGGGAGTTTGCCTTTGCCCTCCTTTGAGACCGAGAGAGTGTGACTTGCCCAAGGTCACTTGGCGTGTTTCTATGGCTGACTGGGGATTTGAAGCCTGATCTTTATAGTTGTAGCCCAGTGTTCAAATGACTGCTCCACGCTGTCTATAGCTTTCTGCTTAGTTAATGCTAATTAGCTCGGGGCCAGCTTGCACAGACAGTTCATGTATTGTTTGGAGTAATCATTGCCTGCACTGAGAGGAGTGTATAGATTGTTTACTGCTGCTGTGATGTCTTCTTCACTTCACTCCCTGTCTCAGAGGACGCGCCTGATACAACTGATTAAAGATCTGTGTCTTCAGTGGCCAAATAATTAAGCTAATCATCCGATTAATGCTTTCCATCACTTGATGTTTCCTGAAGCAACTGGACACTCTTCTGCTTTGCTCTGTCTGTGTTGCAGCATTCTGTGTTTCTTTTTGGTGTGGCTGGGGTGGGAAATTTTTCTTCCAAGAGCAAAAAATCAAAGTGAAGGTCATAGCTCACATTGCACAAGACTTATTTCCACCCTGCTAGCTGCTGCTTGCCCTTGTTGTTCTGACACAGACTCTCGGGTTCTTGGCTATAAGTTGTGGAATGAACAACAAGAAAGCCCTTGCATAATGGTTGGTCTGGGGTTGTTTTGTCTTTTGGTTTTTTGACATAGGCCATTTCCACACTAGACTGTTAGAGTGCCATTATTCCACTTTCAACATCCTATGGAATCCTGGGGTTTGCAGTTTAGCGAGGGGCCTTTGAGAGAGAGAAAGCCTTTGGGGCCCCTCCCTAAACTGCAAACCCCAGGATTCCATAGGGTGTTGAAAGTGGAATAATGGCACTCTAACAGTCTAGTGCAGAAATGGTCATAATCACTTCTCCCTTTCATAGCAAAGCAGTGTGGTATTTAGTGCATAGCTCCAAGAGTCAGGGTTTATCTATTGCCTCTCAGGATGTTTCTTTGTTTTCTTATTTGATTAATATTCCTCCCATCTGTAGAGGGATATTCACTGTGGCATACGTAAGAGTTCCCAGGTGTGCTCTGATCTAAGTGTTGTTAAACGGACTCAGGCTCCTTGGCTTCAGCACAGTTAGAGCATCATGTGCCTTTTAGACCGTGTTCTGGGACTTTGAGTTAGTCACTGCCCCAATTCTTGCCTGGAAAAAAAATGGATAGCAGAATTTTTTCAGCGTGTGTGTGTGTCTGTGTGTGTCTGTGTTTTGCCTCATGAATACAGTCAGATGGCATTGCGAAAGAATAGGTTGACCTACTCCAAAAATTCAGCCTCAGAAATAAATTTCAAATGAACTTACCAAAGTTAATAGGAGGCAGCTTAGAAGCTCTCCTGCCTGTACACGCTGGAGTTTATTCATTTGTGAGTGAATCAAGTTTTGCCAAGCTTCTAAAGAATGCTCTTGCTTGCTTCAGGCATCCAGGAAAGTAGCTATTATAAGCCTTCCCCAACTCCTAGCATTTCTTCTTATAAGCTAGGCTTTTTTGGCAAGATGGAGTTTCAACATATAGCATGGACTCGGTAACTTTCCAAGTATGCGTGCTTCTACTGTGCTGACCCTAAAGCTTGCCACTCCCCTGTCTTTCATCTCTGAATGTAGATCTGGATTACTGTGCCATTCCCTCACTGCACTTTCTTCCCTGCATTTGGTTTTGTTGTGAAACCATCGTTTGACGTTTCTTGACTCTAGACCCCCTAGATTGGCAACACATGGCTTGACAATAGTATATGTGAAAAGGATCTAGGAGTCTTAGAAGACCACATGCTGAATATGAGTCAGCAGTGTGATGTGGCGGCTAAAAAAATCCAGTGCAATTCTAGCTGCATCAATAGGAGTGTAGTGTCTAGGTCAAAGGAAGTGATAGCATCACTCTGTTCTGCTTTGGCAAGACCCTACCTGGAATACTGTGTACAGTTCTGGGCACCACAATTCAGGAAGGATGTCAGCAAGCTGGAAGGTGCCCAGTGGAGGGCAAGCAAAATGGTAAAAGGCCTGAAAACGATGAATGACAATGAGGAGCGTTTTAGGGAGTTGGATATGTTTAGCCTGGAGAAGAGAAGGTTAAGAGGTGACATGATAGCTATGTTTGAATATCTGAAGCGGTGCCGGATAGAGGATGGAGCAAGGCTTTTTTCTGTTGCTCCAGAGACTAAGGCATGAAGCACTGGCTTCAAACTTCAGGAAAGGAGATTCCATCTAAACATTAGGAAGAACTTCCTGATGGTAAGAGCTGTTTGACAGTGGAATATGCTACCTCAGAGTGTGGCGGAGTCTCCTGCTTTGGAGGTTTTCGAACGGAGGCTTGGATGGCCATCTGTTGGGTATGCTTTGATTCTTCCTGCATGGCAGGAATGGGGTTGGACTGGATAGCCTTTGCGGTCTTTTCCAACTCTGTATTTCTATGATTCTGTTACAGCCATGCCAGTGTCCATCTGCTCTGAACTACTGATATTTTCTTTGGGTGCCTGTGACAGCAAATATGGGGAATAGAACAGCTAATGGACAAGGGAGGAGAGCTTTCCAAAATGTATCTGTTGAGCTTCTCTTCTTATCCCTGTAGGCACTGGGCTATCTCAGCATGGAGGAGTCTGGCAAGTGCTTGGGCAGCAGCCATGGTCAGTAAGAGAGCAGAAGTCTCTGAGAGAGGCAGCGTATGCATTTCAAGTGTGAGCTGTTGCATTAAAGGAAATACCAGGGGTGACCTGACTGAAGAACCAGAGGGCAGGAGCTGTGTTCTCACATGTGGCCAGGCTGTTTCTCAGGGCCTGGTTTTCAGCATGTCATTTCTGCAGAAATCAGCAGCCTGTGGGAAAGGAAGTAGGCAAGTTCTTAGCAGAGACGCAAGCTAATGGTTACTGAGTTCTTTGTGTGCTTGTAGGCAGCACCCTGGCTTTTGCTCACAGACCTTGGTGGTTAAGCAAATCGCAGCTTCCTTTCCTTTGTTTGCTTGTTTGCCTGTTTATTTAGAGTATTTGTACTCCTCTCTCTAGCCAAAAAGGCTCCCAGAAGGGTTTACAGATTGTTAATTTGATAGTTCCTGTCTTCCAGCTTACAGCTGTAAGAAAAACAGAATGGTAGTGGGGAAGGATTAAGTCTAGCGGAGGATGGCTGCTGTTCGCTCCCTTTGAGGCCACACCAGTGGCAGCTGAGATGGAGAAAGGGCCTTTCCTCAGTTGCTGGCCCTAGGCACGATGGAGCCATTTCATAATGCCTTGGGAATTTGGAACCCTTATCTTGTGAGGAGCGCTTCCTTGGGGCCCTTCAGAATGAAGGCAGGTGTAGTATTTAAAGAGATGTCACACCTCCATGGGGAAAACCAGTTTTTTTCCTTCTGTGCTGTCTGAGTGTCAGATGTACATTCTGTTGCATCGAATGGCAGTCTAGCTGCCCTTTTCCCCTGCTGCATGCCTTGGAGAAATGAACCATGCACACAGTCCAATCCAAGTTATTGCCCGAAAAGGGGTGGGTGAGGTGGACCTGTGAGGAAATCCAGGAGGGGAGTGCCCAGGGGGATCCTGAAATTTGGTATCTAATTGTAGGATGACCTCATAAATATATTAGAAGTCCACAACAGTGCCACTTGGGCAGCAGCTCTCACCTTGGGAAAAATGGCAGCCATGATGTGAGTATGGAAAACGTCCAAAGTGTGGGTTCTCTTGGAGTGTGATCTTGGTGTCTTTGGCAAGGTTTTCAGGTTCAGTAGAAGGGTGGATTTGATCATGGGTAAAACTGGGTGTGTTTCACTTCTTCTGACACACTGTGATGATAGATAGCTGGATGTCTCTGAAGAAGTTTGAAAAGTGCACATAGCAAAGGAGTTTCACTGTCCGTCAGGATGAAAAATTCTGGTTTGGAAAATGGACTGATAGAACTGTTGTGACGGTTCTTCTGAGGACAGTGAAAACAACTTTTAGGCTTGCTTGTCTGATTCCGGCCATCACACTCGCAAGCTCAAGTGTTGGACTAAATCAAAACAGTCATTAGATGCTCCCAGTGACTTCAGGGGAACACTTTGAACTCCACGCATCCAAGTAAACACAAGGCTATAAGGATGCTGAAACATTCATGAAGTGGTTCAGGCTCAGCTCCCTAAGTGACAGGTTGGTTTTGCCGTCAAGCAATTTGGAAACAACAGTGTTAAGATGCTCTGGGTTGCAGTATTTTTTGATGGAAAGATGGGTGAGCAAAATCCGCAGGGATCTGGGTCTGCGCAGAAAAGACAAGGGAGTCAGCCATCAATAAGTCAACAAAGATGGGATTGTGGCTCTCCTTCTGTATACTTTCTTCCCCTGCTTTCAGTTTTGCTGTGAAACCATCATTTGACATCAGGCAACAATGTTCAGAAACCACCTCTGGGTATTGCTCACTTAAGAAAGGTCTGTGAAATTAATGGGGTCACCATAAGTCAGTTTGAAGACACACACACACACGCAAAACAATGTTTAGTAGGCTTTGAAGTTTTATCACCTTATTTCCCGCCCCCACCCCCATGATAAAACAGAGTTATCAGGTCTTCTTTCTGAACTCTCGGGCAAGTGCTATCAGGCAAACATGTTGTTGACTCTGGCTTATAGCAACCCTCTTTCGGGTTATCTTAGCAAGAATTTTCTGACCGTTAAATGGTGAATTCTGCAGGAGAATGTTGCAACAGGAAAAGCCTGCAGAATCCAGCAGTATGGCTCCCATCCCATGGTGTGCTGGACATAGCATTGCTTTAGCCTGAAAACGAAAATAGGTTCAGGGGAGGAACAAATCACTCCGTCTTCGTCTGCTTTTGATGCAGTTAGCACACTGTATAGTCCGGACCCACAGCAAAAAAACGAATCAGCTGAAAATCATCACCCCACTGTTTGAAAATGAGGGTGGCCAGAGGGCTTTGGAGGCTTCAGGGCTCAAAGAATTGGGGTTTGGGATAACTTGTAGGCCACCGATCACACTGTCTCCACCTCTGTTCTAGGGTAATGCCTCCTGCATAAGAAGGATCACAGGAGGTGAAGCTGCTATAATGTACCTGATCTCAGCTTTCTTTCGAAATTCTTTTGGGTCCACCTGAAATCTTATTTGACTGCACGCAATAATTAATGTGCACTTTCCCTGAGTTGCTAACTATATATACATTTAAATAAAATACGTTGCATAATTTCCAGCAGTTGGTGGGTGGAGAGGTCTTGATGTTACTGGTGCTAGCCAGTTTGGGGACGTTGCCTGCAGCTCCCATTCGCTGCAGGGGTTCCAGAAGCAGGTTTTGTCAAAGAGACCGAGTCGCGAGTTGCGTTTGTGACGAGAGGTTTCCCGATGGCCCCCACCGCTCTTCGGCTGCTTTGTTTCTAAGCTTTAGAAGCCAAGGTTGAAGGCAGCAGACTTTGTTTAAAGGCACAGTTTTCATATTGATACATCTGGTAGAATATTTAGAATGTGTTACTGTTTACGTTTTATTCTTCTGTGTTCTAATTTGTTTATCTAATTTTATTGCAAGCTGCCCAGAGATGTTTTGCAGCAGAGCTTTCCAAACTTTTCACGTTGATGACACGTTTTAGACATGCATCATTTCGCAACACAGTAATTTCGGTTTTACTAGCAAACCAGAGGCTAAACTAACCCCTTATAAGAGATACAGACACGTACATAAATTGTAATAAAAAATGTATGGGGACACAAAGTACTTCATGAAAACCTTTTGTATCTTTTTAAAAATATATGATTTATAAATAATAACATACGTTTCCAAGATTGTAGGCGACACACCTACATACTTTTACAGTATGGTACAGGACAGAAATAATACTAAATAAGTAAAACAAATAGATGGCACTCTGGAATGGAGGCTTTGGATTTCTTTCGAAAAAAATCTTTTAACGTATGAGGCCAAGGGTCTCTGCAACTGGCAGCTGAGCAGATGCAATAGGAATCTTGCCTGAACCTGGAGAATTTTATGGGTAGCTGAGGTATGCACAACAGCTGGGACATTCCTCACCAAATGAATTTGAAAACTTAATGAAGCACAGTGTGGGGGTGTGCGGGGAGGGGAGGAGTTGTGTCTATAATTGGCTTCCTAAGCAGTGTGATGCTGGCCCTTTAGTGCCGTTGCGTGTTAACCCTTTTCACAACTGAACAGGCTTGGCTGGCCCCTTGTCTTGTTCCAGAACGTACTGTAGTTCCAGGTCTCTGCAAGAGTTCTCTGGGCACCCAGCGCCGACACACATTTTTCCTATAGCACAAGATTTACTGGTGGTCAGCGGGTGCAACTTGTGGTCTGCGGCAGAAAAGGATGCCAGGCCTTTTACTGATGAGGCCCAGCATTTCTCATAGCTGATGGTAGAACCGGGCCCACAAAGAAGTTCTGTTCAGACTGTCTCTTGGCCTGGCAATCAAATCCATTCCTCGCCGCTGGATGTGCACGGAGTCCTTGCGCTGGGATTGCTCCTCCACCAGGGTGAGGCCAGTGGAAGATGGGCTTCCAAGGATTATATGGTATGGAAGAAAATCAAGAAAATCAAAATGTGCCAGCACAATCCTACCCCCACCCCCACCCCATTGCATGAGAATTCTGCAAGGAGGCTAGCAAGAAAAAAACATTCATTCCCTTTATCTGTTTTGTTTTTGTACCTTTCATTGTTTTCATTGTTTCATTTGTTTTCATATGTTTTCATACCTTTCATGCATACCTGTATGAAAACAGATTTTCATACCTGTTCTGATACCTTTCGTACCTTGCTTTCATAGCTTTTGCTTTCATACCTTTCATACCTCAGCCTTGTACTGTAGGAGGAGTAAAACAAGTATCCAGTACATTTATTAATGCAAGTTAACACTTTGGCATCACTGGGCAGCTGTTAACGTTTGACCATGATGCCCATGAGGACTCCAAAACCCATCTGCCTGGTGAGAGAGGCCCAGATCAGTGGACTAGTCTCTGTGTTTTCAGCCTCCATGAATGGGATTTGAGTGCAGGGTAGAAGACTGAAAAAAAACCCCTCCAGCTCTCTCATGGATGTTCAGGTATCCAGGTGGGTGGTAGAAGCTGTTTATTTGGCGTTCCATTCCCAATCCCATTCTATTGTTTTTGAGGAGGATTTTTTTTCCTTTGTTTTTAAAAAGGCCCTTTTGTGCAAGATTTGTGTGAAGCATCTCACACAGAAGCAAATTATATGTCTCTTCCCCTACCACAGCTGATCTCTTGTCTTCCAGCTATTTTGGTAAGCGTGAATCTCAGCGCATGCAGACAAGGTTCCATGCCTGTGTGTAGGCGGAGGTTCAGAGCAAGGAGCAGGAATGCTGCGACACACATGGGCACTGCCATGTTGCTTTCATGGCTCCAAGGGGCCCGCTTAGCTTGCCATTTGGGGGCCACAGACATGGCAGCAGTTCTTGGATTGCACTTTAGCAGGGAGGGGCAGCTGTGCCTGAAGGGACAGCTTCCCCTTGAACCCCTTCCACACTATAAGCCATGCCAGTTTGAGTCAGCTTTATTTTTGGGGTGATTCTGGCCCTTCTCGTTCCACCCCAATTTTTGCACATTCTTTTATTTTCCAAATTTTTGGCTGCTGTTTCCATTTTAATGGGCACGGGGCTTTCCTTGGGCTTTGCGTGGGGTGGAAGCTCAAAAAAAGAGTGCACATTTTGCCTTATCCTGCACTAAAGTGTGATTAATGCGTCTCCCACGTTCCTTGTTCCTCTGCTGCTCAGTGGCTGTCTCGAGAGAAGATTGCTGGTGCTGTGCGTACAAATCAATCAATGTTTGTGGCACTTTCCTAAATAAAATAATAAAAAGATAGATAGTGCTGCCAAAGGTGTGCCGAAAAGGAAAAGGGATATGGGGAAGGAAAGGAGAAATACAAATATAAATCCAACATAATAGAATATAGATGGGGATTGTCCCCTAAGGGATGGGGTGAAGTTTCTGAAAGCAGTGAAATGTCGTGTTGCTATCTACCATATTCTTAAAGCCGGACCCAAGAATGGGTTGGGTTTGAGTTTCATTCTGACCAGCAAGGACTGCATGGGAAGATGGCTGCATCCCATTGTCCCCCATTTCTCTAGCATAGGTCGCGGGGGGCACCCATGAATTTTTATGCCCTTCACCCAAGTATGAATTCCAGGATGCTGTAGGATGGATCCATGGTTTTTAACTGGTGCCAGATTGTTTTAATTGAATGGCATGGTTGTGCACTTCCAGCGTATGTTTAGCCATTGTTTCACAGGATGAGCTCTGAATTTCCTGCTGGATCTCTGATGGCAGAAAAGGATTTCCTGCCTGCTGCTCTTCTCCATTTGTGCTTTTTGCTGCATTGAAATTTCTGACTGTTCCTTCTGCCCTCATCTGCCGTGCCTCTCAGGAGACAGATTACTTTCCTTTGCAAGAAATTTTCAGTAATGCACTCTCCCGGCCTGGAAAGCTGGAGAGGCAAAAGACTGTTGTGGGTTTGTGCCTTCAAGTCGTTTCGACTTATGGCAACCCCAAGGCAAAACTGTCACAGGGCTTTCTGTGACACTCCTGAGGTCACCCTGTGCGTTTCCGTGGACTGCCAGCATCTCCAGCAGTTGGAAAGGATCTGGGAAATGAAGCCTTCTAGCAAACCTCTTTGTTCTGGAACTGCTCTTCAAATTCTCTCTTTAAGAAGATTCTTAAAGAGAGAATTTGAAGAGCAGTTGAATTAGGACTCTGGAGGTCAGGGTTTGATTCCCCACTCTGCCATGGAAATTTCTTGAGTGACCTTAGGCAAATCACACTCTCTCAGCCTCCGGGGAAGGCAAAGGCAAACCTTCGTATGTCTGACATATTAAATTTATTTGTTTATTTTGACATCTCACCTTGCTCCCAGCACAGGATTCAAGGTACACTTTATTACAAACTGAACTTATTTTTTTTTTAATAAATGGAGTTAGAACATCTGAACTATATACACAGAACCTCTTTGGTTTCTCTAGTTGAGGAGTGGGCAAAAAATGAAATCCTAACAGAAATAAGAAACCATCTATGTTAATAAAACAAAATTATTTGGTCTCTATTCTCTGTAATACGAGGCAGTCATAACACACTCATTCGCTTAAAAAAGAACGGAGAAAAGGAAACCAAAACCGGGAATTGTAATACGAGATGCCGTTCATAGTCTTACACAGAAGACTTCTTAGATACTTTTTAGAAATGATTTCAGGATAGTAGGTGTGTGGGCATTTTGTCTTAAAGGTTTCATTCATCATTCTGAAAGAGAATATGCCGTATCCGTATTTTTCTGGGGGGGAAAACAGTTGGGGGGAGAAATTGAAAAATAAAAAAGTTCTCCCTTGATTTTTCCAGTCCCCCCAAAGCCGCCTTTATGTCTCTAGCTCAGACGCCGGGGAGCAGATGTCGGTGCCGAGGGCCGCGTGCATGCGGGGAGCGGGATGGCAGCGGCGCCTGCGACACACCACTGTGCGCATCTGAATAAACTCTGTCCAGGCGTGCCTCGACCCTGTCCCTGGGCTGCAGGCCAGCATTCTCGCCTGTCTTTGTCACCTGGAGGTATCAGTCAAAACAGCTTCCCCTCTCTGGACTTTCCGGCGGGTGTGGGATATAACCTTCCATTGGCATGGGTGTTTAAAGAGCAGGAGCACCCCAGCTCCGGTTGTGATGGCACCCGCCGTCTCAGTTTGAGCTTCCATTTTGGATGAGAGCGCTGTCCGGTCGTCCTCTCGTAAAGCCTTTCCTCGCACCCTTCAAAGCCACCTAGGTTCCGAAACGTCTCTCACTGCTGTGCAAAACACAAAGTCTTTGCGTGTTCCAAGAATGTAGGGGTTGTGGGTTATAGTCTGACATGTCAAGGGTTCTTTTTTTCTTCCTGACCTAAAATTTCTTATTTTGCAATCTTAGAATCAGAATCATAGAAATGTAGAGTTGGAAGAGACCCCTGGGGCCATCCAGTCCAACCCCCTGCCATGCAGGAACACCCTCAAAAGCACTCCCGACAGATGGCCCTCCAGCCTCTGCTTAAAAACCTCCAAAGAAGGAGACTCCACCACACTCCGAGGCAGCCCATTCCACTGCCGGACAGCCCTGACCGTCAGGAAGTTCTTCCTGAGGTTCAGGTGGAATCTCCTTTCCTGCAGCTTGAATCCATTGCTCCTTGTCCTGGTCTCTGGAGCGGCAGAAAACAAGCCCTCTCCCTCTACATGGCATCCCTTCAAATATTTAAGCATGGCTATCATGTCCCCTCTTAACCTTCTCTTCTGCAGACTAAACATACCCAGCTCTCTAAGTCTGTCCTCATAGGGCTTGGCTTCCAGGCCCTTCACCATTTTGGTCGCCCTCCTCTGGATCCGCTCCAACTTGACCATGTCCGTCTTGAACTGGGGTGCCCAGAACTGGACACAGTATTCAAGATGAGGTCTAAGCAAAGCAGAGTAGAGTGGTACCAGTACCTCCCTCGATCTGGACACCATACTCCTATTGATGCAGCCGAGAATCGCGTTGGCTTTCTTGGCTGCCGCATCACACTGCTGACTCATGTTCAGCTTGTGGTCTATTAAGACTCCTAGATCCCTTTCACACGTACTGCCATCCAGCCACGTGTCCCCCATCCTATACTTCTGCATTCCATTTCTTCTACCTAAGTGTAGGACCTTACACTTCTCTCTGTTGAATTTCATTTTGTTAGCCTTGGCCCAGCTCTCCAATCTGTCAAGGTCATTTTGAATTTTGATCCTGTCCTCTGGCATATGAACAACCCCTCCCAATTGGGTGTCATCTGCAAATTTGATGAGCATGCCCTCTATTCCTTCATCCAGGTCGTTGATGAAGATATTGAACAGCCCTGGGCCCAGGACAGAACCCTGTGGCACCCCGCTAGTCACTTCTCTCCAGGATGAAAAGCAGCCATTTGTGATCACCCTTTGGGTTTGGTCGGTCAACCAGTTACAAATCCACCTAACAGTAGCCCTGTCCAGCCCACATTTTACTAGCTTAACATTACATTCGCTAGGATTAGGGGCACAAGACCCCCGTGAACGTGGAAAAACCGTGAATAACTCTAGGCCCTCCCAACCCATATTTAACACACAAAAAAAGTATAATCAGTATATTCAGCCCACCGTGGGTTCCTTTGAGGCCTCAGGGTTCCTTACCAAGGCAGAAGTGGGGGGCTGGTGGGGCTTCCTGCCACCTCCACTGCTGCCCCACACCATTTTTTAGAGGGACTTACAAGCCCGTATGCAGTTCCTCAGTCTCATGAGGCTTGCAGTCCCTGTTAAAAATGGCACGGAGAGGGAGCAGAGGTGACAGCAAATAATCCATGAATAATCAAATCTGCAAAAGTGAAACCTGCAGACGTGGAGGGCTGACTGTATACTGCTTGTCTCCCAGGGTGGGACTAAAGGTGGCTTTACAACGAGGTTTGAAACAAGATGAAAGTTCAAAATCCGATGTTGTAAAAGTCAAGAAGAGGCTGTTGTATTAAAATGCTGTTAATATTAGATATACAATATCATTTAAAAGCGTAGCAAGGAAAGATAAAAATGCAGCATTCCTGCCATAAAAAAAGCTGCCCTCACAACCAATTAATCCTCAAATCCCTGTACCCAGGAAGTACTGCATTCTCCCCCATTAAAGGTTCTCCCGCAACAATTAATTCTCAAATCCCTGTACCCAGGTACAGAGCAGACTAGGAGCCAGCTTAGCCTTCTGTGGGAAAGAATTCGACAGCTTGGGAGCGGCCACTGAGAAGGCCCTGTCCGGGGGATAAAAGGCAGAGGCAGTGCCGAGGGAGTTAGCCTCGTGCTGCGTTTGACCCCCTCCTCAAACGCTGTGGGTTTTCGGGGTAGGAGTTGGCCGGCCAGGCCTGGCATCTTGTCAGAGTTGAAATGCACTGGTCCCGTGGCTGCACTGAACACTTTCGTTTCGGCAACCAGTTCTGCAGCACTGCCTGTATGCATGCGCCTTCAAGTTGTCTCTTGACTTACGGCAACCCAATTCACTTCATAGGGTTTTCCTAGGCCAGAACTACTCAGAGGTGGTTTTGCCAGTTCTTCACAGGGGAAAAACTGTTTGCACATCATAGTGCTGCTTGAAATATCAGGATCTGTCCACTTCCCAATCCCCCTGCTTAAGTGGAGGAACTTGCAAAAGCTCCTGAATACTAAAAATCCTTATGTGGCATAGCCCTGCTTGTTACCTGGCTGCAGAATAGATAACCTTATTCTTCAGTGTTGCTGTTTGCAGTATTTGTTGCAGTCTCAGGTTCCCAGGTGAAATCACCAGTTGCCTTCCAAAGCTTTGCCCATATGCAGCGCTCTTGGTTTGGGTTTTTTGGGGGTGGGTGGAGCAAGTGGTTAGTTTTGCTTGTTGGTTCACCATCTTGGATCAGAACGAATGCAGGCCATTCTTGCAGCACTGGCTGGTCGGGGTGTCAGGGAACGGAAGCCGCCACCTGTACTGTGCTGACTGACAGGCCTTGACTTTAACCTTGGCCTGCTCTGCTCCTTCTATTCTTGTTCACGTGGCCCCATAAACAGCTGGGAGCCTGGTGGCTTGAGAAATTGATTACTGGTTATGCTTTCAGAGCACATGTATGACCTAGAATCATAGGGAAGGAAGAGACCCCAAGGGCCATCCAATCTAATCCCCTTCCATGCAAGAATACGCCATCAAAGCATTCCTGACAGCATCCAGCCTCTGTTTAAAAACCTCCAAAGAAGGAGACTGCATCACACTCCACTAAGGTAGCGTCTTCCACTACCAAACTGCTCTTACCATCAGGAAGTCTTTCTTAATGTATGGATGGAATCTCTTTCCCTGAAGTTTGGACCCATTGCACCATGTCCTAGTTTCTAGAGCAGCAGAAAAAGAGCTTGCTCCATCCTCCATAGGAGATCCCTTCAAATATTTGAACATAGCTGTCATGTCACCTCTTAACCTTTTCATCTCCAGGCTAAACATTCCCAGCTTCCTAAGCCACTCCTAATAGGGCTTCTTGGTTTCCAGGCCTTCTACCATTTTGGGTGCCCTCCTCCGGACACCTTCCAGCTTGTCCATATCCTTCCTGAACTGTGGTGCCCAGAACTGGAGACAGTATTCCAGGTGGGGTCTGACCAAAGCAGAATAGAGTGGTACCAAGACACCGTACTCATACATGTCCCAAGCATACAGATCTATAAGGGGTCCTTTGATCTTGGGAGGAGCACATCTTGGAGGAGGAGTGGGCCAGATCTTGCCCTGGGCTAGTATGTGGTCCTCAAGGCAGTTTTTGTCACCTTAAAATTAGGCTGCAGCCTCCCCGTACTGTTTAATGTTAAATAATTGCGCATTTTTCAAAAAACAGAAGGGGATTTCTTGCCACTTGCATTTTTGGGTTTGTGTGCGTGTATATGCTTTTTTGGCAGTCTCTCTGGCCCCAGAGATAAAGCACTGACCCCAGAGCTGACGATAGTTCTCCGCCCTTGACTTAGATAGATTGGACTCAATAACGCTCATTCCATGTAGAGCTGTCTAAAGGAGAGTTTTATTGAGCTCACAACAATTGAGATACATGCAATAGTTCCGTTGGGGAATAATGAATACGATGGTAGAGCGTCATAAATGACAAACAGTAAATGCGTAATGCAAACTAATGTGCTAATAAAGCACGTTGCTTCAGAAGGGAGAAATGCTAAATAGCAAGCTTTACTGCCTTGAGAAGGTTTGCAGCTAAAGAATTTTAATTTCAGGGGTTGCTAAGAGGAGACAGGTGAGGAAGGGGGGGTGCAAAGATCAGTTGCAATGCAGCAGTGGTTCTTAACCTTTTCTTTACCCTGTAAATACAATTTGTTGTCGGGGACCCCCAAGACTTAACTCAAGATTTAAATTTTTAAATTTAGATTTAAATATTCAGGTGTTTATTTATTAAAGGCTTCTGGAGACTAGGATTCAAATCCTTGCTCAGACACTGGGTGACCTTGGGGAAGTCATATTCTCTCAGCCTCAGAAAAAGGCAAAGGCTAACCTCCTCTGAAGAAATCTTGCAAAAAAAGAAAAAGTGTGGTAGGTTCACTTTAGGGTTGCCGTAAATCAGAACTGACTTTGAAGGCACATGACAACTAAAGCACCCCAGACAGGGAGAGGTTTTTTTCTCCCCTTTGAAAACTGACATATGGTGACTCTAAAGTGAACCTATAATGGGGATTTTCTTGGCAAGATCTGTTGCTGTTGGTGTAAAGAACCTCCTAAGAAATGCACGTAAATGCATCAAAGAAAGTGGTGTGTCAGTGGAGGAAAATTTAGGGTAATAGAAACAGCGTCGAGAGCAAGCTTGGTGTGGTGGTTGAGCATTGGACTATGACCCTGGAGGCCAGGATTCAATGCCCTGCTCAGCTGTGGCAGCCCACTGGGTGACCTTGAGTACTGTCACACACTCTCAGCCTCAGAAAACCCCACGATAGGTTCACTTTAGGAGTGCCGCCCTCTGTGGTGTACTCCAGGGTGCTAATGTAGGTCCCCAGACTCCAGTATTTGCCCACTGGTGGACTAGATGATGTCTATTATTCTTGTTTTTCTTCTCCTAAGAAAACCATGTGTCCAAGTTTTCTTCTGTAGTTTCCCATAAGTGCATGCCCAACCCATCTGTGATAGCAGTTGCCTCTAGCATATGGAAGAAGTGCAGGCGTGGAGGTGTTTTCTTGGAGGGAAATCCATTTTTCTCCTTTCGTGGTGGTAGAGAGAAGCCTTTGCAGAGAAGGTGCATCTCTTCAAGCTTTTTCGTGTGCAAACATGCCAGTGATACAGTTAGATAGTCATCTACCCAAAGCATAGTTGTGCTGCTTTCTTTCTTGGCCCAGCTACAGTTCCTTGCATGCAGATGGTCTCACGTTCAGTGCCCACCACCCATGGATGGGGCTGGAAAAGACAGTTGTGTAAAACCTGAGAAGATGTCTGCTAGTCCATGTGAATTAACGTCTTGATTACCTGCAGATGTTTTGGACTACAGCTTCTATCATCCAGCACACCGAATGAGGCAGGCATGAGAGGGTGTAAAGACCAAAATTATGTGAAGATGCCAGATTGGGGGGAAAAAAGGGTAGAGCCCTATATGACCCTGTTCAGGCTCTAAGATTTTCGGTAGCAGCCGTTCTCTCTGTGCCATTACCTTCCCAGGGACATTTGATGAGAAAAATCACAAAAATAGCACAGAATGTAAAACAAGCATGAGGCCCATCGCAGTCTTCCTAAAAACCTGATAGAGGGCCTTCTCGGTAGCTGCTCCCAAACTTTGGAACTCCCTCCTTAAGATGGCACCCTGGCTGCTCTCCTTCCCTTGCAAGTTAAAACTTCCCTATTCAGTCAGGTTTTTAGGAAGACTGTGATGGGCTTCATGCTTGTTTTACATTCTGTGCTATTTTTGTGATTTTTTTTTTTCTGTCCTGCAGTGACTTTTAAGTGGTTTTTATTTGATAAGATAGTTTTAAGTGTGTTTTAAGTCACACACAGATGTGCACACATATGAGAGATGTTTTTGTACAGGAAGCCCCCTGCCTGGTACTGAACTAGATGATCCAGTGCTCTGACTTGGTGTAAGCCTGCTTACACCTATGGAAAATTCAAGGAGATCTTCAAATAGACTGGCATAAAGAAGTATGGCAAATTGTGATTAATGACAAGTTAACATGTGGAATTAAAATTAAAAAGGGAAGAATGAAAAAAGGGAGTTAAAAAGGGAATAATGAAAGGGAGCAACATGGAAGATATGAATATCTCTCTGGATTTGGCATCTGAATGATTCTAACTTGTTGTTGTTAACTGCATTGAAGTCAACTTCTTGGCAACTCTGTAAATGAGAGAACCCCAAGTTAACCCTATCCTTAACCTCCCAGCTCAGGTCTTTCAGATTCACGGACATTTCTACCTTGGTGGCGTCTATCCATCTGTAATGTGGTCTTCCTCTTTTCTTTCTGCCTTCTGCTTTACCAAGTATTATTGTCTTTTCTAGTTAGTCATGACTTCTCATAATATGGCCAAAGTACCTCAACCTCAGCTTAGTCATTGTGGCTTCTGCAGAGAATTAAGGCTTGTTTTCCTCTAAGACCGATTCATTTGTCTTTTTAGCAGTCCATGGTATCCGTAGAACTCTTTTCCAGCACCACATTTCAAAGGAATTGATTTTCTTCCTATCAGCTTCCTTCATTGTTCAGCTTTTGCAACCATACACAGAAACTGGAAATACAATGACATGGACAATCCTAACTGTAGTATTGAATGATATATCTTTACACTTGAGGATTTTGTCTAGTTTCTTCATAGCTGCCTTTCTAAGTCCTCATCTTCTGATTTCTTGACTGCAGTCTCCATTCTGATTAATGACTGAGCCAAGGTATGGAAAATCTTGAATGATTTCATGGTCTCCATCATCTACTTTAAGGTTATATAAAAAAATCTGCAGTCATTATTTTTGTTTTCTTCATGTTCAGCTGTAAAGCTGCCTTCGCACTTTCTGCCTTGACTTTCTTCAGTAACCATTCCAAGTCTTTGCTATTTTCTACTAGTAGCATGGAGTCATTTGCATATCTTAAACTGTTGATGTTCCTTCCTCCAGTTTTCACACCTTCTTTCTCTGCGTCTAATCCTGCTTTCAGTGTGATATGTTCAGTGTGCAAGCTAAACAGATTGGGTGATAAAATGCAGTCTTGCCTAGGCACCTTGCCAGTTGGAAACCATTTTTCCCCCCTGTATTCTGTCCTTATTCTGTCAACAGAAACCATTCTGTCTAGCTTCCCTAATTCATGCTTCTCACATTCCACGTTCCTATAATATCTGTTGTGCAGCTTCAGACTTTCCATTCACCTCTGAGCACGTTAACAGCTGAACGTCCTTTCAGCTTGAATCCAGTTGTGCCTTTAGCCACTGCGGTAATCGTAATTGTCCTCTACTCTTCCCCAGTAGTTCATCAAGTGCCATCCAACCTGGGAGTGTCATCTTCTGCCACTATATCTTGTTCCATTTTGGATTCTCATAGGGTTTCAAAGTGGAAAGCTTCAGGAGTGGTTCACCAATGTTTTCTTCTGTGCAGTGCTAAGAAGCATTAGCTATGGTGCTACTGCTGTTGTCTCTGAGAGGTCTGGATGGCCCCTGTGGTCTCTTCCAACTCTATGATTCTGTGCCTCAGAAGGTGGTAGGTTTTCCTTCTTTGGAAGTGTTTAAAAAGAGGTTCAGTGCTTACCTTTCAGGGGTGCTTAAAGCAGTGAATTCCTCCACTGGCATGGGTTGGGGTTAGATGGCCATTCAACTCTGATTCTCTGAAATTGTCTTTACACAGTCAGATGCAAGGGGGGTGGAATTTATAGTCAGCTCTGGAACTTCTGTGCCTCTGGCAAGGGCTTCTAGTTTGGTTCTACAGTTCACTCTTGTGAGCCAAAGGAGCAAGTCAAATTAGCCCCATCTTTCCTGATCCACATACTAGCTGATATGCAATAATGATTGTTCATCTGTGTTTTTTTGCACAGTCTTTGCACACTTTCATATTTGAGAAGCAAAAGCAAGAAAGAAGTACAATGATGCATATAGTGCATGACCAAGAAAGGAGTCCATTAGTACAGCAGAGAACCTGCAAAGTGGCCCTGTTAACATGCTTCCTAGCGGGTAGTACACTGCCACCAAGAAATTTTGTTGCTCTTCAGAATGTACATTTTCTGGTCTTACCACCCCACCCTTGAAGATGGTACTGACTGATACTTTCAATAGTGCATGAAAATGCTTCTTTCACTGGCTGTGTTTATGCATAACTTAGTACGCAAGGCTGCCTTATAATTTACTGTACTGGGGTTCGCTTTGGTATATAGTCTGGTGGTACCCCACTTTCTGGGAGAGAGTAAAACTAAAAGCATGAGTTTGTGGCAATGTCTGAAGCGGGACTTTATCGCTGGCTTATAAATAAACCAGGGAGGCCAGGCAAATCTGACTCATGTGCAGATGTGGCCGCTACATCTTGCAAATCTAGTTACCAAATACTAACTACAGCTTTAAGAATTAAGTTGATATTCTACTGAGTGTGCATATGAGTATGGTGGAGTGAACTGGTATTGGAAACAAATGTATTGCAGACCACAAACAGATGCATATCGCGGAACAATAGGTACTGTGTCTATTAAGGAGATGCTGCTGAAGTGGGTGTATTTCCAACAAAGACAGTTTCTTCTCTGTCCTTTGCCAGCAAGATTCTCACATGGAATGTGTCCGCAGATGCAGTTACTACAAATGGCAGAATGCAGCCCCACTCCCTGCACTGCCTGTCACAATTCTGTTCCCCTTGCTGAAAGTCTGGATCGCAGTATAAAAGAAGCCCCCTTCCATTTCTCTGGCTATATTCTTTGATACATGTTCATAATGCTTGCATATGAGTTTATTGGTCCTAGCTCCTCCCAGACTGTTTTTGAATTGCAGTTTCAGGGTACCATTTGAGATTCACAGCTTCCCACATAGAACTACAAATTCCAGTCTTCCCTGATGCAGCAGTGGGTTGAGGGGAGAATAAGTACTTGTTAAACCAGTTTGTCTGCAGCGTAACTATGACCTTAGAGCAGGGATTGGGATCAGGGAGCCCGTGGGCTGAACATAGTCTGATCAGAAAGACTAGTGTTGTCCTTGAGACTACGACTGATTCCCCAAACACCCCACTGCTGAGAAATATTCTAGCCAAACACCCCATAGTTTGTGGCTGGAAGAAAACGCTGTGCATGCATGCAGTTAAAGGCCCAGATTTATCTCTTCGGCTTTAGAACCTGACTTGTCCTTCTTTGCCAGATGAAGAAGCCAGTGAAGCTTTGAAAGCTTGCGCAGCGCATTTTATGATTTGCAGTTGGCCCAGGTATCGCCACTTGGGGATTTTGGATTTTGTTTACTTATCCTTGAAGTGCTAAGGTTTCTCTTCACGCTGACTAGCGTACGCCGAAAAGAAATGCTATTAATAAAGCCCAGTTGTTTTTAGCTGTGCATAATTTGGCAGTGTGTTACAGCCTGCCCACAGAGTGATTTGACATCTCATTTAACCGTGTGCAAATGTAATCGACCCTCACCCTGCTCCATGCCTA
The DNA here is from genome assembly GCA_030412105.1 of Cyclura pinguis. NCBI lineage: Eukaryota > Metazoa > Chordata > Lepidosauria > Squamata > Iguanidae > Cyclura > Cyclura pinguis. The sequence continues at coordinate 2,383,944 of CM059607.1, forward strand.
TATGCCTTTGGTTGCCCTTTCCTGCATGTAAAGTTACTCTCCTCTTATTTTTGCTGCACTTCATTGCTGTGCTTCTTCAGATCAGAGTAACATGCACACACATGGTGTGAGAGTGCGAATTGTGGTTTTCCATTTGGCCCATCCTTGAGTAGCTGAGGACGTGGGCAGTCTCAAAACAGCATGCCAGATGCTTAACAAAGAAAAGCTGAAGATGGGTGCCCTGTAGAAATTATGCAAAGGGAGTCTTTTTCTTTGGTTGTCCTTTTTCGGTAGCCTCTCTTGAGTAATTTGGTAACCTTTTCCATGTTTTGCATAATGTATTCTAGTTTTGCTAATTGTGGAAGACAGCAAGCAGTCACGTGGGACACAAAATCCCCAGTTGCTCAGTGGTGCTAGTTCCTCTCTGGCTTCTTAAAATTTTCAGCAGCCATTGTCCATACGCTTCCCATTGTCCATACGCTTCCCGTATCCAGCTGTGAAAATTAGGAATCTTTTAAAAATTAAAGCATGGATTGTCAAGAAGTTGAATTCTGCAGCCTGTACCATTTGTATGTTATTCTTGCACTCCTGTAAAACTGCAACCTGTGTAGAATGTTTTGGCAGAAGGGACCAAGAAGATATTGAAGGCAGTTAAAATCTTTCATGGTTTTGCTGACGTACAACTGTAGTTACCTTGAGCTTCATTCTCTGCTCTCTTTATCAGTTCCATTTCAAGCTGAGAAAAGTCTGATTCAGGACAACTAGTTGAACATTCTGTTTCACGAAAGGATGGATGTGACTTGGTGGGCGCAGGCAACTTATCACATTTTGTATAGTACCTGACCATATGAGTGATTGAGAAGCAAGTGATTTTGTGAGATAGAAACAAATTTAGTAATAGGTTCATTTGTTAGTCTGTTCCAGCGAGTGCTAGGATTTGTCGGTGCTTATCGCTTTAGAAGAATAAATAGAAATGCTCTGGGACTATAAGATCAGAGAGTGGTGTGGAACAAGTTCAGTGGGACAATTTCACCAGCTGCCTCAAGGGCACAGAGGGTCGCTCTCATCTCCCTGCCGAAAGCGTTCTGCAACTGAAATGCGGCTACGTAAAAGGCCCTGTCGTGATCGCCCATCATCCTCATCATCCCAGGAAGCACAGGAGAGTCTCTGATGACAAAACACGGTTGTCCCATGTACCGAATGCCAGATGTATTGATAAATTTCTGACACAGCTGGAAATGATCACTGTGTGAGATTCCGAACATCCGTTGCCCTTGACTGGAGACGGTGTTGTTGATGTGTTACCTCATGTATGGTGGATGGAGCTCTGGGGCAGCAAAATCTAGTGGATAGAGCCTTCTTTACTGTGGAGGAAGTTTTTTCTGTATTCTTGACGAGCATCGCAATAGCGCACTAGGGCAGCTTTCTGTATAACTGAGGAAGCACCGTTGTTCAAACTGTGGGGTTACCTGTGACTCCAGGGGCAGCTTTTGTAGCTCTCGGTGCTTCCAGGAATCCCAGACCACTATTTTTTACTGGCCAAAAGAAAGGGGTGGATTTACTTGCTGAAGTGTCCAAGAGTATCGTTTCACCTTCTAAATAGTTTGCAGCGGCCCCTCCGGTTTAACATTTAAAAAACCCAAATTTTTCCAAAACCGGTTCGGATGTCTATTTGCCCCCCACTCCTGATACCGCATCTCAGGTCTGTACAACCCCTGGCAGGTTGGGGGGGGGTGGCAAAAAGATAGGCCCCTGTACCCAGCACTAGCGTAAAAGCAGGGCTTGAGAAACGGTGCATTCTGGCAGTACGGGAAAGGGGTGTTGATTTTTACGTAGGCGGCGAGAGCTGCTGATGCAGGTGTAGCTTCTTTCTCTCAAAGAAAGAAAGAAAGAAGAGTGGATTCTCTGGCGGTCAGGGGAGGCACACTTGTGCTGAGGCTGAACACGTCTGTTGGAGAGAAGTCTTTGGGAATTTCATTAAAACAGCAGGCTCTTTATTTTTATATGAAAAGTTCCTCAAGAAAGGAGGCGCGTTAGCCTTGTTCGTGACACCGCGAGGCAAGAGCCCTGCAATTTCTTAAAACTTGAGACAGCTTGTTCTTACGAATGTGCCCAACCGTGCATGGATGTGCCTAAAGGGAAACAGATAATTTGAGGGGTGAGTGGGTGAAATTCTGACTGTGTCATCTCCCGGCTTTGAAAAGAAAAACAGTTGCACGAGACCACTCTTGGGGGAGAGTTCAGGCCATACCGGGGATATCCTGCAATCCGACAAGGTGTTCTCTTGCCGCCAGGTCATTTAGCATCTGACAGGAGCTGTATTCCAGCACCTCGTCTGCAAGAGTCGGGCTCGGAGTGTAGGGCCCTCCGTCTAACCCTGTGACTCCTTTTGTCCCCCTTCTGCTCTTCGGCAGGTTTCAAGTGCCCCATTTGCTCCAAATCCGTGGCTTCCGATGAAATGGAAATGCACTTTATCATGTGTCTGAGCAAGCCCCGCCTCTCCTACAATGGTGAGTAAGGCCAGGGCAGTGCCGTGTGTGTGTGTGTGTGTGTGTGTGTGTGTGTGTGTGTGTACACAAGTTGTGGGGAGAAACAAATGCTGGGGACCCATTCCTGGGAATCCTGGGCCCCTGCCTGCCTCAGTTGCATCCTGCATGTATTCACTTTTCTTGTTGCTTTTTCTGTTATGTTGATCCAACCGGATGCTTTCTTAAAACAAATAATGGTAACAACTTTATGTATCTTGCTGTGCTTTCCAAAATGAGACTCGAAGCAGTTTACAAATTAGAACAGCTAAAATGTAGCTGAAAGGCTAAAATGGTTAACTTTAATGTAATTAAACTCTCAGGAACAGTAAAACAACTTAACAACTCAGTAAACTCAGTAAAACAACTTAACAACTCAGTAAAACAACTTAAGACAGATACTGAAAAGAAAACACAATTTTTGAAAAAGTTCACTGCCCCTTAGTTTAGGAGCCAGGGTGAGGTTGTGGTTTGAGGGCTGGGCTACGACTCTGGAGACCAAGGTTTGAATCCTCGCCCAGCCAAGGAAACCCAGCGGGTGACCGTGAGCAAGTCACACTCTCTCAGCCTCAGAGGAAGGGAAAGGCAACCCCCTCTGAAGAAGTCTGACGTGAAGGCACACAACAACTGCAACAACAACCTTTCGTTTAAAAACATGCCATTCTTGAAAACCTCTTGGGACTTTCTTTTTTTTTTAAAGAAGGTCTTTGCCTGCCTCCCGACGGAAGGACAGCAAAGGGAGGCCCATTCTCCCCCCCCCCGGAAGTGGGTTCTGGAGCTCAGGGGCAACCACGAAGGGGGCTGCATCTCATTCCCCTCTAGGCGGTTGCCCCTCTGCTGACGCCATGAAAGGAAACGGCTTTGATGTCACCGGAAGTAGCCATCTAGCTTCTCAGGGACCATAAAGAGGCTTCGTGCTGTTCGGAAGCACGAAGTCTCTCCGTGGTCCCTGCAAAGCTAGAGGGTTCAGGGCTATATTTGGTTTCAAGTATTCGCAGGGGGTCTTGGAATGAATCCCCCATGTATAACGGGGGGACGACTCTACCTCCATTTTTGTCGCAGTCTGTTTCAAAAGGATGGCTGGAATTGATGTTGCATCGTTTCTGGTCTCCCGTTGACAAAAACAGAGGCATTTGGGGGTGGGAACTTGCCTAATATCACACCATTTGTTTTTTTTACAAGGGAGGAATTCGAGGTACTGGTGGAAGGCTTTGGGGACCACAAAAGTGGGGCCACCAGGTCGCACATGGCCTGCAGGTAGCACTTTCTCCATCCCTGGTATAATGCGAGCGCACGGAAGGGAAGAATAAGGGCCGCTCCCCTGCCTGTGCCGCGCAGAGCCAGGCCTCGGAGTACTGCAGGGAATCGTGCCGTCTTTAGTTGTGCAGCACAAGCGTGTGAGGGGGGTATTGCTGCAAGCGGTGTAAGCCAAAAGCCCCATCTTCCTTGGTCAGCCTGGCACCCCTGGCCTCGGGGTGGGAAGAGGCCGGTGGCCCCTTTGCCCAGCACGGCTGCAGCAACTTGGCTCCCAGTTTGGGAAGAGCTGGATGAGGTTCTGTCTCCCCTCACCCTCCCCGCCCACCGGGAGCGAGCGTGTCTTCCCCAGCAACAAGGGGCGGGCAGAACACCTGCTCCAGCTGTCGGTGCCAGGCCGCGCCGGTCCCCCGGGCGTCTCCAGTGTTACGCAGGATGTGCCCGGGCTGCGCCGGCAGAGGCGGTGCCAGGCGGCTCCCGAGGCTCCGTGTGGAAGCGGGAAATCAGGTCAGGAGGAGGAGCCGGCCGCTCCTGTCTCAGCCTCTGGGCCTGGCAGCGGCCTGCAATAGGGCAGAGGCTCGCCCCAGACCCAGAAATCCCCCTCCAGGCCTCCCAGACCAGGCGGGAAAAGGGCCTGTGCAGAAACGCCGGAGAACAGGATGCAAACAGCATCGCTAGGCGTCCTTCCTCTCCCCGCACCGGGGTCCATTTTTCTTCCCCCGGTCCTCCACTCACCCTCGGCAAGCAGCCAGCACGCTCTTACGCTGGGGTTGTGTCAGGTCGAGCGGCCGCGTTGCTTGGGGGTGGGAAGAAGCAGCAAAAAGGAACTGGGGAAAGCAGAGCACTCCCCTTAGTGCTTAGCAACCCAGACGCCCCCTTCCTCACAAAGCGGCTGCTGCTTTTGTTCCTTATTTATGGAGCTGGGAACAAAAGGAGCTTTTTCACAGAGTCCTAGCATCTTCTAGGATCTGGGTGGAAGGCGGTGTGATGTCTGCTTTGCCTTCAATCCAGTGGCTCTTCCCCATGAAAGCTAGACCTGTTGAATCAACGTTGTTTGCGTAAGTGTTGAGTTAGCGTTCCACAGTTGATGCCATTGGGCACAGCAGGGGAATTTAGGGCTTCCAAAGCCATGACCCTTTTGATGCCTCTCTGTAGCGACCTACTGCCCTCCTTGGCCTGGAGTTAATAGCACTGTTCGTTACCGCTTTCAGATGATTAAAGGCATCTGATCAATGCACCAGCTTGCAACCCACTGAAGAATGACCTGATTAGATTAAGAGGGGCTTAATTCTCGCAGTGGCAGAAAAGGTCATTTGGGTATCCTAAAAGCAGCTTTTGATTCCTTTTCCAAGTAAGCACACTTCACATTTGAAATCAAAAATAGCTGAGAGAGCAGTATTTATAATTTTTGTTGCGTTTGTGGCAGGGCTGTGGGTTCCCTCAGATTGGTCATTTTGACTGATGGGAAAATAGAGTAGCAGTTGTTGTGTGCCTTTCACAGTTGTCTTTGTGAAAACAAGTCTGGAACAGTACCCTCCCAGGGTCTACAAGGAAGGGCCTCTCTTCCGTAGGAGGGCAGCTTTTCAGGTATTGGGGCCAGAAGAAACAACATCTTGGTTAAATGCCTTTTCAAGAGCCATTGTTACAAAGATGTCACAGATGATACTAGCTTATGTGACATGTCATTTTTGTGGACTAAAAAGGAAAAGGGAATGGACTTGGGTTAAAGATTGGTGGGTTGGGATTGTCGCAAATGAACAAGCACAGCAGCTGTTCTGCAGATGATAAGAAGGCTGCCATACTGCAGTTGGTTTTCTTTCCAGATCTGCCCTGCATGGAAGGAAGCAGCCACAAGGTCAAATTTGGGATGGGAATGATGCTGCCTTGCGCTGTTTGACCAGATTCCTGAGGGAGGAGGCCTGGGTCCTCTCTGGGATGGGCCACAGTCTCTCTGTCAAAAGTGGACTTGTCCCCAAGGGCCCATTCATGTCTGTCTTCTCCCTCCAGATGATGTGCTAACAAAGGATGCAGGCGAGTGTGTCATTTGCCTGGAGGAACTCCTGCAGGGAGACACGATAGCCCGGCTTCCTTGCCTGTGCATTTACCACAAAAGGTAAAAGACGGAGAGAAAGAGCCTTGCTCAGTACCCTTTCTCATATTTCTTGGGTGTGGAGCAACATGGGGTTGGCTTTGGGGCTCCCTAAAATGGCTGCGTGGTATTCCCCAGACAGTTTTCTTTCATGGGCTTCATGGAAAAGTGCCTTCCCTCAGAGGGATTTCCTTGCAGGCTCTTGCAGTGTGATGAGTAGCAATGTCTCTTTTTCCTGACACCCGTCTTCTCTTCTGCAGTTGTATAGATTCTTGGTTTGAAGTGAACAGATCCTGCCCAGAACACCCTTCAGATTGACCCTGGCAATGCCTGCTGATCTCTCCCAAGGTAAGATTTTGCCAGTTCTCATTAGGACTTTTCTGTCTGTCGGCTCTAAACTTGTTCTCCTCGCATCTCCATCAAGCTGAATTTGATTTTATCAGTAGTTCTGAACACGGACACTCAGGGAGAATCAGAAAGCCATAAAAGATAAAATCACTAAACACAGAAAGCTTTTGAAGGGAAAAATTAACCATTCCAAAGTTGTCATTTACCAAACAGGTGAATCCTAAAGCAAGTAAACTTATTATGGAAACAGGAATAGGAAGAGAGGGACGTCAGCCTAATATCAAAAAAAAGTAGTGGACAAAAGTCATATTTGAGAAGCTTTACAATGTGCAAATCTGACTAGTTGGCTCAGAAAAAGCAGGGTGAAAATTTTTTAAAAAATCTCTTTTTTGAGAAAAATGGTGGGGGAAGGGTTATGGGCTTTTAAAAGAATGATGAAATGAACATTTTAAGACAAACATTTTCATATATCTACTTCCACAAAATTGTTTCTATAAGAACTATGTAACAGGACAACTTTTATGTAAGACTGTGTACAGTACCAGATCGTTGGCCCCTGCTTTCCTTTCCTTCTTTTTATAAGTACCATGGCTACAATTCTGCGTCAGCTACTTAGCTGCGTAACTGCCTTCGGCACATGGCTCTCCTGCCTGACCCTTTTAACCCTACTTAGCAGGCAGCCACTGCTGCAGGCAACAGAGATCTGTTTTGCCTATTGGGATCCAGTTGGCTGACTGTTCCACTCCCTGCCGCAAGCGATCTCTGGTGTAATGGTGGGAAACAGGGTCCTTGTCATAATTCCTCCTCACACTGGAGATCACTGGTGGCGGTGGTGGAAATGTCAGCCAGTTGCTTCCCAGTCAGTGGAGGAACAGACCCCTGTTGCTTGCTTAGGGACTTTTACAGTCTCTGTGCGTTCCCTAAACTAGTAAATACCTAGAGCTCATAAATAAGAACCGGCTGTGAATGTGTAATTCCAGTTTGTGCATTCATACCTGTGTTCATGAATTATGGCCCTTAGTCTGCTTGACTATATGGAGAGCTAGAAGAGACAACTGCATTCTTTTTTCTATTTTTACTGTCTTTCGGTTAATAAGGAAGAAATATCCTGCCCACCTCCCCTGTGTTCCTGGAAACTTCTCCACCAGCCTTTTAGACACTGATGCCATCTTTCTCTCAACAGGTTGTCCCATCAAGCATCCTTCCCACATCCAAACAAGCTCTGGAACCTGCTGGGATGACGGTGGAAAGAGGGACGGGAGGAAATGGTGTTAACTTCTCCACTAGAAAAAAAAAAGGGCAGATGAGATCCCCCGCTCCCCAAAAGAGAGAGAAGCTGCTGCTTTTTTGTTTTTGCAGCCGTGTCCAGAGAGAAAGAGACGGGGGGAGCGTGCCAGGAGCAAGAGCCCGGCAGCCCGTTCCCAAGTGTTGCCATGATGTTTGTTTGGGCCAGACCTGGCTGCGAGCCAAACGGAGTATGGGAGTCGCTGCTGTTCAACAAGGACTCACTTTTTCTTTTGCACTGACCAGGTGATATATTTCCCCCCCTTCTCTTTCTCCTCTCCCCCTCGATCCAAATATCCTACATGGAATCGGAAGAGGAGCCCCACGCGCACCTGCCTGCCTCCCCGCCAGCCCCCACGTCCCGAGGAGGAAAGGGCCCTTTCTGTCACTTTTTTGAAGGCGTCGTAGGTTTGTCTTTTCAAGTGTTTACAAAACAAAACAAAAACAGCCATTTTCGTGTCAACAGATGTGTGTTCCTGGTGATGTTTACAAGACTGCATCCTCTTGGCCTCCCAGCTACAGCCTCTCAGGCAGTGGAGAAGCCGGATTTCCCGAGACCCTTCACTCTCTTCTTCCCCTCCCACCCCACCGTTTTGCCCCGGGGACACCCCCATCTCATTGCCAAAAGTCTCGCCCTCCCAGTTTTTCCCTTTCCTCTTCGTCTTGGTTTGAACTCTCCATGCTGGGGCGGCTTCAGGGGCAATTCTGAAGGGCTGTAGCCATTCACAAGTGTCCTGCTAAGATGCCTGAACCTTTCTCTCAGCCCTGTGTGGAAATGAAAAAAAAAATTGTGATTTTTCTTAAAGGCAAAACTCACATACACACACACACGCGCGCGCGCGCACCAGTCAGCATTTGAGCACGAAGCAGAGACTGTCTCAGCCATGGGAGAAGCCCCTGCCGATCGCTTCCATCCAGCAGGAAAGGTGTCTGTATTTATATAGCAAAATGAAGAACTTTGAAAATGACAAAAACAAATACAAAAACATTCAAAGCTTGGGAAGGGAAACTTCCCCTATTAGTCAAGGTGTTTTGATATGGTATTAAATAATGTTCAATAAAATAGTCACTGTTATTTTATTTCAGTGGTATTTTTAAGTTGTTCAAGGGCTTGGGAAAAATGGCATGCGGGTGGGTATCTGGTCTATCAACAATGTACCTATAAATCTTTCTTTTTAAAAAAAAACAACTTGTTATGTTACAACAAGGTAATAAATCCCTTTCACAGCTGGCGAAACAGCAGAGCGGTTGCTTGGAGGAGAAACCGTGTGTAGTCTCAAAGCTGTGTTGTGTATGTGTCCTTACAATGCTGAAACGTCTGCTGTTGATGGGCTGAGCTGCTGTGATGACACAGAATGTTCATTTGCTCGGAGAGCAAAGAATTTGGTAGCCAGTCTCTGCGAGGGATGGAAGCGTTATTCGTTTGTCCGGGAACAAAACTTCATGTTGGATGGGTGAGGACTGATGGGAGGAACTTGGAGCAAGAACCACACAGGTCAGAATGTATGTTAAGATGTGACCAGAAGGAACACTTAGTTGGGAAGGAGAACTGGTGGAAAGAATGGAGGTAAGCACAGACTAAATAAAATTAATTCTGAGGAAACCTCACACTGCTTAAGACTGAGAGAGGCATCTATAGATGAGAGGAAGTGTTAGCTCAGTCAACAGGCGAGGTGTCTCGAGAACGGAGTGAAACATCTCGACCCTGGACTCCAAGATGAAGATGACATGCAGGGCTTAGAAGGACAGCGCCTTGATGATGGGGAGAAACCAGAAGCCATCATGATGTGACAATACTGATTTGGTGTATACCGTTTATTTAAAATTAGTTTTTGGCTACTTTTAATAATGAAACATCCTTAGGTAGCAAGAGGCATAAGGCAGCAGAGGGTGGAATCCCAAAATAATAAGCCAGTTTTACAGCTGTTGCATTGTGGCTCCTCCTTGTAAGGTGATCGGAAGCTGACCAAGCATCAGGGCTGCTCTCAAGGTGGCAGATTGTTCCAGGCCTGCATTTCCTAATATCAAGAAGGAGAAACGGGACGGTGCAGCCTGTGTACCTTTGGGCCAATGATTCCCTCCACTGTGTAACTTACTCTCAAAGGGGCATGCAAGGCAGTGGAGCCGCATGAACTCTACAACAATTTTGTCTGGCTTTGAAGATGCAACATCTTCAAGCAGGTGTTTCCAAGCCATAAGGGTGAGAAAACAGTTCTTTTCTGTTACACCTGAGGCTCTCAGGAAGTTTGTTACTCAGCACCCATAACCACAGTTTTGCGGCTTTTCTTCAGAGTGCTGTAGGCTGCATGTGCGCCTTCCCGTAACGGCAGGATTAATTTAACCCATCAGGTAACAACAACAGGTTGTTTTATTTTCTTCCCACTGAAAACCAAATGCCTCTTTGCAGGACCGGCTGTGGCTCTTCTTTCTTGCCATGGTAACATAACCTTGTGAGGGCAGGCATGAAAAAAATCAGGGAGCATCTTTATCGTGTGGGTAACCGCCCTCTGCACGACTCAGCTTGAGGGTCAGAGGGTGCTTTCCTGGGCCATTTGGGTTTGTTTTGTGGGCAAAGTAGCTGAAGCCAGAGAAAGCAGGCATCTCCTCCAGAAATTACACAGGAGAGGGTGTGGACAAGGTTCAGTAACACTGCGAAGGAAGGAGCTCTCAGGGACAAGTTTGAAAGAACATCTGCTTTAGTTGTCATTTTCTCCTGGGCTGCCAAACCTGTTCCAAAAGTTCTGCTGTGTGACAGGCTGACTGTAAGCTTCATGGGACAAACAAGAGAAGCTGTGACATATGAGAGAAACGGAACAAAACCTCTCCCCTCCCTGAGAAAAGAGAGGAGGTGTGGCTTTTGTCCAAAGCAGTGTGTCTGGATGCACTTTTCTCCTGTGTGGGTAAATAGTCCTTGGTCTTCTCCTACAAGAACAGTGTTGCAATGTGAGATACTTGCCCATTTACCCATTTAAAAAAAAATCAATACTCAGAAATGTTTTCATCATTGTTGTGCAGGGCTCACAGTTACTTCCTCCTCCTGGGGCTTCTTCAAATTCCATGCAGCAGGGACAAGCAACGTGTGCTCCTCCTCTGCCATCCAGAACTGGTTAAGACTGATGGGAATTGTAGTCCTGCAATATCCACGGGGCTGCTGCTGCCCACCTCTGCCTATACAAGCTCACCTTCTTCCCAGCCTCTTTATGTATGCCTTTAACAAGATGGATTTTGTAGTAGAGGAAGGCTCTCCATGGACGTTGTGAGACAGCCCTCTACATTGAGTCAGCAGGATGCAGAATGATGGGAACTGCAACTGCACTATCAGGGCTTTCGAAAGCACAGGAGCATAGATTCTACCACAGCATCGCCGGAGGAAAGAATATGGGAAGCAGGCAAACAAAAGGAGAGACAGTAACAAGGGAAAAGCAATACAAGGACTCGTAGGCCAGAAAGCTGGTGGTGGTGTGCGCAGGCATGAGTTGCAGGGTCTATGCAGAGTGACTTTGTTTGGCAAGGGAGGACAGCGCATGGTGGCAGGAGGGGAGTTCTGCACATGGGCCCATGGCAGGTACACAATAATGTGCCCAGTGTATCACTGTGCATTGCAGACTGCACCATGAGGGGATAGGTGTGTGCTTTCACTATTTCCCATATCTCGTCCAACAGTAATATTCAAGGGCTGAGTGTAGCATAACTGCCAGTGGATATTTACGTTCCACATAAGTATCTTCATGCCATGCCTGTATTTGTGAGGCAGTCGTGGACCACAGACATACACAAACCTTTCTTCCATTGGCACAGCAGCATTGTTCTGTACAGCTCAGCTGCAGTTCCACCCAGGTGCTTTCATAATATTTGTATAAACAAACACAGCTCGAGCTCTCCCCACCTAAATGCATGTAAGGTTTATTTTGGTTCCACTCTATTTTAGTTCCACTTGACAACAGAGATCTCTAATGCAGAGTCTGGCAATTGGCTGCTGAATCCTGAATGCTCACCCCTCCAAAGAAAGGCACAACTGCACGATGAATGTTCACAGCTTTTAGAGTGCCTGAACAATCCAGTGCTAACTGCAAAGACATTTGGCAGGCGCACCATGTGTGAAGCTCTGCATTATCTCCAAAGATCTTTGACTCTGGCCGAGGGAAGATTCTACCACTACACGTACACAGTGGGAACCTGGGTGGTAAAGTGCTTTAAGTGTTAGGTGAGGACTCGGGGAGGCCAGGAAACTTGGAAACCCACAGGGTGACTCTGTGCAAATCACATTCTCTGCCTCAGAGAAAGGACAGGGCAAGCCTCCTCTGAAGAAATTGCACCACGAAAAAACTAGGCTAGGGCTACTATAGATAGCAGTTAACCTGAGGGCACATTAAAAAACAATTGCTCACACAGATGTTCAAAGTGCAAGGAACTCTTGGAGCAAAAGGGTTGCAAGAGGTCCAGGAGGGCAATTTTTGGACCGAAGAGCTTTGACTTCTACTGATTTATTGTGCTCTGTTTGTTTCATGTTTAGTTTTCCAGAGGAAGGGTGAAGGAATAGTTGGCTCCCTTTCTGTGAGGGCAGAAGAAGTGTTCCACCATCAACTACAACCAGCTGATGACATACTGAGGCAGAGGGAATGGAGTGGAACCCAAGTCCACCTTCTGTTACTCAGCTGGGTAAAAACTGGTGGGCAAGGAAGTGCTGGCCACCTCCTTGTGCAACATCTGAAAAAGCTATTATGCTGGTGCAAACCCTGGTGATACTAGCGGAAGCCACCAAGGTGATCCCAAGCTTACTCCCCTTTAGGGGGCTACGGTGCCTATTGTTTTGTGAGAAAGTAAGCATGATCTGTACTGCTTTAATTTTTAGTAATGGAGTAGAGCTGGGCTGTAGACAAGAGGTGGCAAAGCAGTCCTCTTTAATGGGATGTTGAATCAGCTGCAGTTGCTGCGAGTCAGAAAAGAAGGGTCCCCTTTTTGAGATAAAAGGTGCAGAGTCTCACCAGGGCCACCTTGGGTTGTCACAACACCTTTCCGGGGTTCATGAGGTTTTTAGGGTCTATCGCTGCCTTAATCTGCCGCATGGTGGAGAGCGCCAGCTCGCCCACTTCCTCGCGCAGAAGCTGACGTTTTCCCAGGCCAATGCCGTGTTCGCCTGTGCAGGTGCCGTCCATCGCCAATGCCCGCCTGCAAGGAAAAGGGCACACGAGTTCAAGCAAAGCCCAGCTCCATCTCCTCCAACACCAGGTTTTCAACGTGGAAAAGCCAAATGCTATTGGAAGTGTTAGTGGTGGAGCATCTCCAGGTAAAGCTGCCAATCCTATCTCCATCCCCCTCACTGTTGCTTGACACACAGCCTTTCTGCACTACCCTGTTGTAGTACTATTATTCCTGGATGGGAATATCCAGCTGGAACTGATGTACCTTTTCAACCACCCAGTCCTTGTTAGTGGAATATATTTAGACCACACCTGGCCAGCCGCTTGGTAAACTCTGCCACTTTTCCTCTTTCTGTTTCGTCTTCAGGATTGTGAATCAGGAGGCAATGGAAATTCCCATCTCCAACATGGCCAACAATTGGACCTACAGATAAAGAGCAAGAAAGAGTGACTTTCTCCCAAGATCCAGCTTCCGCAAAACTGGTGCACCTCTTGATGAGCTAGGACTACAGTTCCCTTGATCTCTGAGTCAACTACAGAAATCAAGGGAGTTGAAGGGAACACTCACTGTTAACCATTCCATTAGGGTTCACTAACTTATTGCAGGGAAAGCCTTCCTTTGCAGCTCGTTTTAATGCTTCCTTCATACAGAAACGGAAGATTTTGTCTGTTGCTGCTACCGAAGAAGAACCTTTCTTGAGAAGAGGGGTTTGCACGGCAGGTGGGGGTATCTGCCCTCCCACCATTGTCCACGAGATGCTGCTGCAGTACAGTAAGAAAAGACGACTGCCAAAGCTACATAGAAGAAGTGACAACTTTGGCTTTGGTTAAACAGTAGGTGGTTAATTAGCACAGTGACAGAGATCCCATTTTACACTGATGAAGCATAAAATCTGACTTCCGAGGAGGAACAGGGAGAGCAATGTCTTTGCTGCTTTCAAACCAGAGGATGCTCACCTGTAAGCTTAGACTCCAGCAGGTCTTTCTTGGTTTCTAGCAGTATGGCAGGGAGGCGGGAAATTGGAACACACACATCAGTGGAGTAGCCCTGCAGGCGGAGTGGGCGAAAAGAAATGTGGGGTGAAGCTCTCTTGAGGAGAGGGGAGCACATGTCCTCATCCCTTGCCTAGTGCTATTGGCTGAGTTTCTTTCTTTCTTCCCTGCAGTATTTTTATTAAAAAATCCATGTCACTTAACAGATGAAAACTCTCAAAGATGCAAGTTTCCAGATGGCCTGCTGAGCTCCAGAGATTGCAAGAGTCCTGAAAACTGACCCTGCATCTCAGTGCCAAGGCTAAGGTCAGAACAGGGAAGCGAGAGAAAGGTAGGGAAACCCAAGCACGATGGAGACCTTTTAAAATAACTCAAAGAAAGCCACACTGTGAAGTACATTTTTTAAAAAACGCCAAGCAGCCTTGCCCTCCTCAGCTTGCAGCATACCTTACATCCGGGGCGGAGTGCCAGGGCTGCGTACCAGGCATTGTGTCGTGCCGTCCACAGCTGATTGCGGGCTTCCTGCTCCCGTGCCCACTCAAAGTCTGACCCGCCGTTTGACTTCACAATCTCCCCTGCGGAGGAGGTAAGCCTTGGGTCAAAGCCCCCCGCCGCTGCCGCTAGCCCAAGGAGGTGAGGGCAGGTAATACGGCCGCGACAGGTGTGTACTTAGACCTGCTTTGCTGGAGACACGGGGCCTACCTGTGGCTTGGACCTGCTCCCCAACACTGTGCTCGGAGCCGTGGAACTCCAGGAAGAGGGCGGGCAGCTCCGGGTAGTTGAGGCCGCTGTAGCGGTTGCAGGCACCCATCATGACATCATCCAGGAATTCTGGGGGGGGGGGAGAAAGAGGGACTGTCAGGCCCCAGACCCAGGACTCAGGTGCAAACACAGACAAGACTCTCCCGAACAGCCACAGCACAGAGATATGAACAGGCCAATACTTAATGCAGTCCAGCGTAGATGAAAAAGGGAGAGCCCACAAGACTCAGAGTGCTTATATTAAAAAGACGCTTTACTTAGGCAAAGAGCTGGGGGAGGCTCACGAGCCATAAATACAGGGGAGGGGATGCTGAGAAATTTGTTGAAGACAACTGCTTTTGCAGGTGGAAGCAACTCATCCTAAATTTGGATCTCTGACCCTCGCCTTGCACGCTGACTTTGCTGCTGGATACTCCCTTCGGACTGTCATTCGGGATTTACTGCTGACTCAGACTGCAGAAATAGCAAATGGTGACTGGCTGACCAACTGTTGTGAGCTGTGGCTGCTGCAACAGACTCTAGCGGAGAGAACCTTGGCTGGCTGCTGGCATAGGAGGGGGACACTGATGTAGTGTAGAATCACGACAGAATAGAGGTTGGCAAACCCATAGCCTGTGGCCACGCGCAGCACCCAAGGCCTTTTCTGTAGCCCTCTCAAGCTTGCCGAAATTCCACCACACCTTGCCAAAAAAAGGGGTCAGACTTTAAAGTCCAAGCTGAAACCAGGAGAGGATTTAGCATCTCAGTGACAGGGGTGCCATATTAAGCTGCCATATTCTCCCTTTCTCCCTGTCTCCTCCTGCCCTCACTCCCGCTCCTAAGATCTGGAGAGAACTGTCTCCCACTCACCAATGCGGGCGATGGGGAGGCCAGCCTGGAGGATTTGCACGGTGCTGTCCACCGCTGCTTTCACGTCGGGAAAGGCGCAGACGGCTGCCACGGTGGCTTCCGGGATGCCGTGCAGCCGCAGCGTGGCCTGAGTGATGAGGCCCAGCGTCCCCTCCGAGCCCACAAAGAGTCCCGTGAGATGGTAGCCGGCTGCGCTCTTCCTGAAAGGGAGGAAGGACCCATGTGGTTCGGAAGGCAGGACAGGCCTTGCTTGGAGCAATTGTTAATCCTAGCAAACCGCAGAAGCGAGGGAAATGCAGCCTGTGGGGTGCCCAGCCCGCGACCCCTCACACGGATCTGCTGCAGACCCTGTATATCTTCTGGAATGGGCTGGAGAAAGCAGTTCTGGGGGATTATATGAGTGTGTGTGGTTTTTTTCCATGTTTGGGGACTACAGTTTTCAGCTGAAAAGCACTTGAAAATCATCTTTTATCTTTTAAAAAAAAATTGTGGTTGGCGGCTGTGGGATCGCCAAAGTCGGGCTCAGGGGCTGGAAGCCGTTCATCCCCCTTGCTTTAGTCATTCTTTTTCAAAAAGTTCTCAGTGCTATGATTTGATGGGGAATTGTTTCATCCCATCTGGAAACAGCGAGAGGAAGGTTGAGAAGGAAACGGTCAACTGCTGTCTCAGCAGGGCAAGGAAGCGGCGTTGCGTCTGCAAAGCAGAGCATTCCAGGCCTGGGAAAATGGCGCTGCTGAATTGCAGCAGAAGGCCTGGAGAAGGAGGCAAAGGAAGACAAGAGGAAGCATGACCAGATTTTGGACTGGAGAGGGCCAAGAGAAAGGGTGAGCGGTAGATGAGGGCAGGCAGCAAGGGAATCCTAGCACAACAAGGCAGCAATACGCCTTCTAAGCGAAACCCATCATCAGAAAGGGAATAAATGCTGCAAGAACTTTGTAACTCCTTCTGACTGGGAATGGCCATCCTGAAGCTTGTATTCCTCCTTGGGGAGTTGTCCTTCTCTCCATTCTTTATACGCGCTCTTTTTTCTTTTCACTTCCTCCTCAAGTTTACCGTGCACCCACACTGGCTTTTTCGAATGTTTCCCATTTTCCTTCTCCCATGGGATTGTTTGTGATTCTGCTTTTAGCAGTTCCGTCTTCATAAAAACTCACTCATGCTGGGTGTTTTTTTCCATTTGCATTTTTAGCCATGGAATTCTGCCCCCCGTTTCCCTGAGCTCGATAAAAATCAGCTTTCCGGAAATCCAAGGTTTGTGTTTGACTATGCTCTTCCTTGGCTTGTCTTGGATTTGGGCATTCCTTTAAAGACAGAGTGGAAAGCATGGCCATTTCCGCAGGAGTCTGTTATAGCGCGATGATTCCACTTTCAACCTCCTATGGAATCCTGGGGTTTGCAGTTTCGGGAGGGGCCAGCCGGCCCCTCCCGAAACTGCAAACCCCAGGATTCCATAGGAAGTTGAAAGTGGAATCATCGCGCTATAACAGACTCCTGCGGAAATGACCCGTGTGTCCCTCCAGATGTTGTTGGACTGCACCACCCAGCATTCCTGTCCACTATGTGGTCAAGGGGTGCTGAGAGTTGCAGGCTGACAACATCTGGAGAACAACACGATTCCCACTCTTGGAAACAGGATTCTGGCCCTTGCCTGACACAGTGCAGACCAGCAAGCAGGAAGGAGTTCAAAGGAAGGCATGAGAGCAGCTGTTCTGTGGGGACATCCAGAAGAACTCAGCAGAGTACCTGGGCCTCCGGTTCTGCCCAGCTGTGTGGAGCACCTTCCCATCGGGCAGCACCACTCGCAGATTGAGCACGTTCTGGCGCATGGTGCCATAGCGCACGGCGTTTGTGCCGGAGGCGGCGGTGGCTGCCATGCCGCAGAGAGAGGCATCGGCTCCAGGGTCTGGGGACGAAAAAGCACCGCTACAGAGACCTTTCCGCCCCATTCTTCCAAATCCTACCCACCAAGCCAGCAGACAAGAGGCAACCCCTGCAGCTTCTCCATGCCTCTGCCCATGCCTCAGGTCCAGTCCACAGCAGGTGCCTATCAGGGGACAATTTGGCCTCCAGTCCCACCACAGCCCACGTGCCTGGGCCACACAGAGTTCTTCTCTTCCCAAAACACGGCTCCCTGGTTCCCCCTCCAGCATCACCTTCAGAGGCCAGCCATACCTACAGGAAACCAGAGGCCGCTGCCCCGCAGAAAGTTGTTCAAGGTCTTCCGAGTCACCCCCGGTTCGACAGCGACGGTAAAGTCCTCTGTGTTCAGTTCTGAGATCTGGTTCATGTGGGTCATGTTGAAGCACACGCCACCCTGTCCGCGGAAGGGGGAAAACTCAAAGTTAACAAGAAGCGGTTAGATGCCATGGGCAGGAGAAAAGGAAAGGAGGACCGGCCAAGGGCAGGAAGGGTGGACCACATATCTCCCCCAGCAAACCCCTCTAAAAAAACCTGCTGTCGTCATATCTACATACAGGACAATTTGTTATTACGAGAAAATACTTTAGGCTGGCAGCCTGTTAGAGACTTACGAAGGCATACGTCCAAATTACTTCAGCGTAACCCACTATGTTGGTCCTTCTGGAGGCTGGAATTCTGTACAGACCTTGCAACAACCGAACTCCTGCCCCCAAACCCACCTTTTAAGCTGCAGCAGCCCCCCCAACACGGTCATTTTGGTGGTGGTGAAATATCCAGCTATGTTCTGTAGCTGTAGCCCTATGCACAGTGATGACATCGTCATCTAGAACCTCTGGAAAACTCCCAGGAAGAACTGTATTTCTTCGAATGTAATTTTAACTGTGGATTTCACTGTTTGTTTTTTGTTTTAAAACTAATAAATAATTTTTTAAAAAAAGGCAAAACGAAACAAATAACGTCATCCATTGCCTGCTGAATTAAGCTCTAAGGTCATAGGTGCAGGGGCAAAAGCCTGCCAGAGCATTCCGTGATTTTCAGAGGAGGAGACCATTCTTGCACTGGATGCAGGTTCTCGGTGGTTTTGGAAACAGACAGGACAAGGAAAGAATTGTGCTGGAAATGCTTGCTTGATAGTTGTACCCAAAGTATCCTTGGAACAAGATGAGGCAGTAGGGTCTAAACCCAGCCAAACAAGGTTTGCAAGTTGCACCCTGAGACCTGACGTGCCAAGCTCTCTGGCCTCATCCATCACCGCTCTCCCCTGCAGTCCATCCTTCTCCCCGGTTCACCTGTGAGCAGCACTGTACCTGCACGGCAGTCACACCACCTTCCAGCCCTGTGCCCGTGCCAAAGGGGATGATGGGAGCGCCACGACTGTAGCACGTCTTTGCTAGCAAACTGACATGCTCCACGTTCTGTGGCCAGACCACGGCATCCGGGGGGCAGCATCTAAGATAATGGGACAAAAGCAGCTGTCATGGGAGCTAAATCAGGAACTAGAATCATGTGGCCCATGAACTCCATGCCCCCGATTACCTCAAATCCTGATTTAAAAAAACCAATCAGTTAAAAATACCTTCTTGGCTGAAAACAGCCTCTACAGTCACATGTGCTGTTTATTCAAATGGTCTGATTTTTGGTGCTGAAGACGGTGTAAAAGGGAAACACCCACAGCAATAAAATGCTGGAAAGTGTGGGAGGGGAAGGTTCATCTCCCATGTTGGCTCACGCTATCATGTAAAAATCAAAACCCACAAACCTCCTCTGTATGTAGGGTGTATTAAGACACATAGGTTTTGAAACCAATCCTCCCCTTAATTGAACAAATAAATCAGAACATTAAAAGAACCAATGAAATGTTTGTCCTTTCTCTGTCTTTTAGCTGAGAATGTAAAATTACTACATAAATATCTAATTTCTATATTTTCAGTAGTGGCAGAAGCAAACTCTAGCAAACTGGGAAACCACAGATGGCCTGTCTATCCATAAATGGATGGGCCAATACATATAGCATTAAGAGAAAAAAATAACACAGAATAAAAGACTAATGAAAGGAACAGACAAGACTGACAAATTTGCTGCGACATGCTACAGTTTGATTGGCCTGTTTGCAAAGAAGCTAAATAATCCAGATGACCTGCAAAGACACCCACATAAAAATACTGGATTAATCCTTTTTACCAAACACAGTTGGCCTTCCACATTTGCGAGGGTTAGGGGTGCAAGAGCCCTGCAAGTGTGGAAAAATTGCAAACGTCAAAATATGTGTATATCTATGTGCCTCCTTGACAGAATGTGATGGGGTCTCCCTCTCCTGCTACTGCCTTCTACCTTGCAAACATTATTTTCTTTTCTAGGGAGGCACATCTTCTCATTATATAGTCAAGGTACAACAGCCTTGGTTTAGTCATCTTAGTTTCTAGGGAGTGGTCCAGCTCAGATTTGCTCTAGGCCCCATTTATTTGTCATTTTAGCAGTCCACGGTATCCCACCACCACTGAAAGATAGTGCCAAAGTGGGTTGGCCATGAAAGGTCTGTTGTTGTGTTCCTCCAAGTTGGTTTCCTACTTGGCAACCCTTCGGTGAACTTACCATGGGGTTTTCTTGGCAAGATTTGTTCCAAGAGGGTTTGCCTTTGCTTTCCCCAGGACCGTTGCATTATCTATTATTTTATTCCTTAACCTTTTATCTTCCGTGGCACCTCTGTGCCGCTCATACACAAAGACGGATCCTAGAGGCCCATTCAGATGTGGCATAGAGACACATCTGGGTCCAGCATAAGCACACAGCTCCGGAGAGAGGCGCAGCCAGTGATAATATCTAATTTCGCATGTTTGCAAACACAGGTTAAGGTGTGGAAATAAAGCCTCATAAGCCCCCAAGTGGTGGAGTCTGGGAGCATGCTATTACTTTAAGAAAACCAGTAGGAGTTTATTTGCATTTGGGGAAGAAATCCAACAAAAAGCTTTACTGCAAGGGTGGGCCAAACCTGGCTCTCCAAGTCTCGTTGGTAAGTCACCTTAGAGTTGCCGTAAGTCAGAAAAAAATTGAAGACACTGAAAAACAACGGTAACACCTGGGATGTCTTGGCTACTTCATGCAAGTATGCAATAGTATGAATGTCTGAAACAACCCAGTCTTGGGCACACCATGATTTATCATCCCTGTCTGGAGCATCTGAGTGTCAATCTAGTCAATGAAATATATGACAGGAGGATTCTGGAGGTTCCGGTATACCTGTGCATGGATTCGTCGCGGCCATGTTGCTCCCGAACAGCCGCGGCTGTGGACACATTGCTGCTCCCCACCACGGCTCTCAGGGAGCCAAGGAAGTCTTCTGTCAGCCAGTCCTGCGGGGAGAAAGATTTAAGGCAGAGTGCCGGCGAGCGACAACGGAGGAAGGCCAGCTAGGACGAGGCAAACAGATGGACAGACACACACGGTATTTGCTGACGTACAAGACTCACTTTCCCCCCCGAAAAATACTGTTTGAAAACGGGGTGTGTCGCTTATATGCCAGCAAATACGGTACCTTTATTACGGTCATGGGCCAGTCTTTACAGTTAGAAAACAGACAAGTATAAAATGAAAAGGAACAAATTGCAAGTCTAGGAAAATCCGACAGACAGAAAAATGATAGAAAAGAAAATGTCTTACGTAAGGAACCTAGTAGAGTCTGCTGTTAAGTGACAAAATTACCAGTAGGGCATAACCAACAAATTCCTAGGAGAGGAAGATAGAACACAAGATTTTGCCACCTCGGTAATTTCTTTAACAAAAATTAAGAGGATAAAAATTGTTGGATCTATTATTATTAATCATCATCATCTTCATTTGTATATTGCCTTTTTCCTTGGAAGGACTCAGAGCAGCTTACAGTCTTTTTTAAAAAAGGAAGCATAGTTTAAAAAATCACAACATGCAAAAGTGGAAAAGTTAAGTCCTCATTGCATTCAGTGGGACTCCCACGTTTGCCACCCAAGAAGTGTTTGGGATCTAAATGCGGACGTGGCCCATCCAAGACCACAGAGGAGAGAGTCCATCCTGAACCTTTTTTTTTTCCTGATAATTTCTTGGCTATAATATTTTGGTCACATATTGGGTGAAAGGTGGTATTGTAAAAGCAAATAAATAAGTAAATGACTCCAGAATCCAAGGGAGTTGTTTGCCCTTTTCCTGAGCTCACAAGTAAGCCTGTTTTTTTCCTGACTCTTGACCCACTGAAGAAACATACTTCTTTTAAGGTAGCATTTGCCACCTGTAGTTATACTTCCATTTAAAAAAAACAAAATGATCATGTGGGAATCGTCCAGCCCTCCAAATGTTGACTACAAATCCCATCAGCTTTGACCAGCATAGCCAACTGTGAGGGAGGCTGGAAAGTTGCCTACTGAGAATATTGCAGGGGGGACCCTGCATAATTCCTCCCTCTCCTACAAGAAAATGTAACGCTAAGGGCTCGGACTCCAAAAATGTTTCCTCCCCATACCCACAGCACTGGAAACGAGCCAGATACACCACCACCACACATGTAGAGAGTTAGCATGCAAATCCCTGGGTAGGGAGCTGAGCCAGCCAGCCGGAGCCTGCATTGTTGGTTTCCACTTGCAAGGAAATGAAGCCGCTAACACACCCAAGCCAGCCAGCATGCTGCTCTTCTACATGCAAGGAGTTAAGGCACATAGAAAAAGGTGCACCCACACTGCACCAGCTAGAGCACCGATTTTTTTTTCCAGCCACGCTGCCATTTTATGGGGCCTGGTGGTTTACAATTTAAGGGTGCAAGCGGAATCATAGCGCCGTAACAGCGTGGTGCAGAAATGGCCTTAGCGACCTCGAATGCATTGCAGCATTCTCAGGTACTTTGAACCACAAATCCCAGGACTCCGTGACATTTAAAACCGCGGCCGAAGGGCTTCAGTTGCCTGGTGTGTGTGTATATATCTCTGCTAAAGCTTAAGGCGTCGAAACGCGCCATGCTTCCTCCGGCGAGGGAAAAGTGCCCCCCGCGACGATCCCGCGTCACTTGTTGTCCACACGGGCCGGGAACTTTGGAACAAAGCGGAGGGGCTGCGCAGGCGGAGGGGTCTGCTCCGCCTCTCTCATTTCCGCACGAGACTGTTATAGCGCTACGATTCCCCTGTCAACCTCCTACGGAATCCTGGGGTTTGCAGTTTCGGGAGGGGCCGGCCGGCCCCTCCCGAAACTGCAAACCCCAGGATTCCGTAGGAGGTTGACAGGGGAATCGTAGCGCTATAACAGTCTCGTGCGGAAACGCGCGCCCTCCCGGCTCTCGCCTACCTTGGCGGCTCCTTTCGAGTAGCTCCTCCGGGGCAGGAAGGCCAGGCTCCGCCGCAGAGCCATGACCGCCGGCCGGGGAAGGACGGACCGCCGGACGGCGACGGGAGAGCCGAAGGACGGGCTGCCCGGAGAGGCGGCGGCGGAAGGCGGAGCCCGGCCGCGGCCGGAGCTTAAGGTGGAGCGGAGCCGGCTCGCCCCCTTCGCGCCCCGAGGAGGCTTCCTTCCAGCCGAGAGCCCTTCCGCACTGCGCTGCTATAGCGCTATGATTCCACTTTCGACCTCCGATGGGATCCTGGGGTTTCCAGCTTAGGGGAGGGGGGAAGTCTCAGCCAGGGAGCCAGCTCTTTGGACTCCGGAAGCTACAAACCCCGGGATTCCGCGGGAGGGTGGAAGTGGGATCGTAGCGCTATAACGGTGCCGTGCGGAAAGGTCCGTGGTGTCAGAGTGCAACTCAGGGCTGCCCTGTCCGGCCCTGGCGCCTCTAGGAGCTGCAGTCCGTCATCGTTCCGAAGGGGACCTTGAACCCTTTCCCTGGGACCTAAATCCAAACCGCTCTTCCAAGCTGGGGTAGACCCACTGAATCAATCAGATTTAAATATTTTTTTTAAAAAAATATTGTATTAATTATATAAAAACTCGGACACGAAACATAGACCAAACAACCAACCTATAGATAGATAGATAGATAGATAGATAGATAGATAGATAGATATACATATACGGTAGATATACATATAGATATAGATATATATAAATAGATAAAAGTATATTCTATTGTGTTTAATACATTTTCAGCTTATTTAAATTATTGCTATTGTTTTAAACTCTTTAATCTTTTGTTTTAATGTGTTTTACTTGTAAGCCGCCAGGGTATAGGTAAGTTAATAAATACAATTAAATAAATAAACTTGGGAAAAACTGAGAAGTATCTTGGGAAAACTTAGAGGGATGTTGAGGAAACTGGGAGCTCATCCTCCCAAGTTCCTTTCTTAGGTAATTCTGCTGTGATTACAAGAATATTGTCCCTGTGTGCTCTTTTCCTTCCACTGAAGAGCAGAGTGATTGCTGTGTTGTAATGATACTTTCAGACACATTTTTTTAATGAGGATATGCTCTAATAAAGTGTCTCATAAGAAAGCCTAGATATCTATCTGTTCTCAGAAGCTAAGTAGGACCAGCCCTGGTTAATGGTTGGATGGGAGACCGCTAATGAATATAGGGGCTTTACGCTGCATTTCAAAGGAAGCAACTGGCAAAACCTCCTGTGGGTATTCCTTGCCCAAGCAAAATTCATGGGGTCGCCATACGTCAACAGCCGACTTGAAGGCACATATACTAATAAAAATGCCACAAGCCTATTTTCTGGCATTTGGAGTTTTTAGGAAAATTGAGAGTTCTTTCGTTGCAAGTTCCCCTTTTACGAATACTTTTTTCATTTTCAATTTTGCCACCAGCCACCTCCCTCAGTACCTTGCAGCTCGGCTAATGTGCTATATTCCACCCAAGGGTTTAAGGTCTGCAGGCAAAGGATTACCGTTCCACCAACACCCCCAGCTCTGGCAAGGCTGCCAGCTTTTCCAAATCTGGCGCCGCATTTGTGGAACGGTCTTCCTTTGGACCTCCGGCTGGAGGAGGATCCCACCTGTTTTTGTAAAGGGCTGAAGACTTTCCTCTTCGATTCACGTCTTTAGTTGTGTTTAAGGTGCTGAGACGGGTAGCGACCGGTGGGGTGTTGGAGAATTCATTCTATGTGTTGCCACAGCGTTATGTTTGTTGGCTTTGTCCCTGACTGTGTATGTTGATGTTCCACCCTTTGGTGAAAAGGGCATTGTAAATAAACATCATCATCATTATTATTTGTATTAGTATTTTAGCTCAGATAGTATCACATAACTTTTGCACAACCTGAACGGCACAAATGTTCTTTGGGAATGACACCTTGCCCCTTCCCACCAAGAACGGCACCTTTAGTGTCTGGTTACCCTTTAATCCCACTTATTCCAGATCAAAGTGCAATCTGCAATTTTATGCACATGCAGGGTGCGCTCGTGTACTTGTGACACGGAGGCTGAAGAAGAAACACAAACCAGGGCAACAGGATACTGGCTTTATTGTTCCGTAGTCAAAGAGGGCTAGTTTTTGTCCAGAGTCTCCTCAATAAAGGGAAGGAGCTCCGTAACGCGGGCAGAGACCCCAGGGCTGGATGGGGAGCAGGTGGCGCTGCCCCAGGACACGATCCCCACGAGGGTCCAGGCCCCGTTCTTCTGGCACGCCAGGGGGCCACCGGAGTCACCCTGTTGGCAACAAACAGGAATAGAATATCAGTGGGGGGAGTTCTTTGGGAGAGGGTATGGAGTGGGGAGCTGAGCTCTGAGCTGATGGGGAAGGGCAAATCAAGACTTAAGAGCATAGAATCGGAACGTATACCAAAGGGTATATCATTGGACTACAACTGCGGAGACCAGGTTTCGATTCCCTGGGCGACCTTGGGCACGTCACACACTCTCAGCGCCAGCATACTGCGTGATAGGTTTGCTTTAGGTTCACCATATGTCAGAAATGACTTAAAGGTACGCAAAAAGGACCCCACATCTAGTTCAACCCCAGCCAAGGCAGGAATTCTGCAAATATAACATCCTCCACAGCTGGCTGTCAGACCTCTGAGCCCTGGAAGGTGGAAAGTAGATAAAGTCAAATATGTACCTTTCCCTTCTCCCTGGAGCAACCACTGTGCCTGCTCCAAGGACCGAAACTTCCAGGCCAGAGGCCAGCCTAGCTTTTGACCTCCAGCAGGACCTTTCCGAGAGGAAAAGAGCTGCGGGGATAGAATTGCTTACTGTTCATCCAAAGACCTTTTTATTCAGATGGACTTTTGGCATCTGACTAGAGACCAAGGAAGAGGCTATTAGCAGGGGGTGATATATTCTTTCCTCCCCCCGTCCGTGTGCTTTTTAATTGTTTTAACGGAGTGCTTGTCTTAATATCCAGGTTGTTAAATTATGTTCCAATATTAACATGGATTGTGTTTGCAGTTCTGCCTGGTTTGTGATGGTTTTGTCAGCTGCCTTGGATCCCATTATTGGAAGAAAGGCAGGAGAGGGCTGAAATAAAAGAGGGAGGGAGCTGAGGGGACGGGAGCTGAGAGAGATTCAAAGGAAGGACCAGATAAAAGCAGGGAGCAAGCGAAAAGATGTCTTGGGCCCAAACAGGAGCGGCCACTGCTGTGAGTAAGGGGCTCTGGATGTATTTATAGGGAAAGGATGGGGAAATTTGGGCCCATGGGCTGCATGCAGTCTCCTTACCCACTTTTGTGACTTCCATACTCCCCCGGAGGTCTCCCAAGGCCCCCCAAACTCCCCCCAAATTTAAAATAATTACCTGATTTTGGGTCAATTTCATTACCAGAAAATGGCCCCAAATGCCAAGCAAAAGCAACCCAGAACCTGCTCCTTGTTTCCGCTGGCAAACCTATTTCCATCTCCCACAGAACCTACCCCCAACCTCAGTTTTGGCTTGAAAGAGTAACCGGAAATGACAGGATGTGATTCCCTGGAGACCCAGAATCGTGGACAGCAGTGGAGGGGTCCTGGGGACAAATACTGGATTCCATCCTCCAAGCAGCAAAAACCCCTTCCTGGCGCGGAGCAAGTGAGGCTTTGGGAAGGTGTCACTCAAAAGAGAGGTGGCGTGGCCGCAAGGGCATGGAGGCCAGGAGGAGGGGCGTACCATGCAAGAGGAAGCCCCTGCTGGCCCAGCACAGACCATGATGTCCATGATGCGGTTGCCCCAGTATGTTTTGCACTGCATGTTGGTCAATAGGGGAAGAGTTGCTTGCCGCAGCTTGTCTGGAGTGTCGTCGTCTGCAATAAACAGGAGAAGATGTTTGCAGAAATACACAGGTATATTACATTTGGGCAGAAAAAAATGAAATGCATAGATACAAGATGCGTGACCCCTGGCTTGACTATAGTGTATGTGAAAAGGATCTAGAGGTCTTAGTAACCACAAGCTGAACACAAGTCAACAGTGTCATGCGACAGCTAAAAAAGCCAGTGGGATTTTGGACTGCATCAACAGTGTCTGTCTCAAGGGAAGTGATGGTACCACTCTATTCCGTTTTGGTCAGACCCCACCTGGAATACTGTGACCAGTTCTGGGGACCACAGTTCAGGAGGGATATGGACAAGCTGGCACGTGTCCAGGGGAGGCTGACCAAAATGGTAGATGGTCTGAAAATCATGAAGCCCCATGAGGAGCAAGGGAGGTGCGTATGTTTAGCCTGGAGAAGAGAAGGTTAAGAGGCAACAATAATCCATGGGCACGGTTACTAGTACTTTGCTTAGGTGGCTCTGCAATGGAGGAATAATATTCTCCTGTCTTATTTTCTCTCTTTTGTTATAGTTTGGTTGGGGGCAGAGGCCGAAGCCCTTTTGTGTTTTAGTAAGTTAGCGTTCAGCTAGTTAGTAAGTTAGTGTGTTAGTTACAGTTAGTGTAGTGTATCAGTCTTATGTTTTACTTTATGTTAAAAATGTCAGTTGGTGCAAATTATATTGTGATTGAGATGGCTGGATGGACGGACAGACGGACGGACGGACGGACGGACAGACAGACAGACTGGGAGTATGTACCAAATGACAGATCTTTCCAGCCCCCGTTTCCCCCTTGCCTATCCCTCCTGGGGTCTTACCAGTGTATTTGGTTAGCCCCCGTCCAGTGGTGACACAGGCCAGGCCCCCAGGGAAGTCATCGGTGGCCTCAGGCAGGCACACGGGAGACACACGAGCTGTGAGCTGGGCCGGGGTGGCGAGTTTCAGCAACGTGATGTCATTTCGGACGGTGAAGATGTTAAATTTTGGGTTCTTGAAAACGTGCCAAAGGGAAGGACGCTCCCTGTTTCAGTCCCAAGAAGAGGAGATGATTTCAGCTTAGCCTTGTGAATGCCTGCAAATTTAGCAGGGTATAGAAGGGTGATTTTGGTGCAAATTTGGCAGGGTTTAAACAAATCATTGATATGTCACACGTGTCCCTAAAATGGCAAGGATGAGAGGGAGGAAGGAAGCACAGATTTATTAAAACTGGTGAGGAGGGCATTGGAAGGTTTGCAAAGCACACCACGGAGTTCTAATAAGGCAAATGCACTGCAGGTAATCTAATGATTGGGGCCTGGAACAGAGTTGGTACAAAGACTGAATTTAAAAACTGGAGCAGAAGAAATAGGAAAACATTGATAAAGCCTGATGTGAACAAGAGATGTGGGTTTCAGGATGTTAAACGCAAAACCAAACCAAACTGTCATTCCAAGAAAAAGCCCAGTTTGTTTCGGCCAAGAAATATTTGTCTGATCTTGTCCAGGGTTATTTTTAAAAGAGTGGGGATAACAACAAACCTATGTTAAAATTTTGGAAAAGACATAATTTAGATACGTTTGGAAGGTGCATAGGCAAATATTCCTGATATCAACTTGCAAAATCTATGAAAACAAACACAGCAAAACCAAAATAAATTCATCCCTGTAAAATGGAATCTCTGTGCCAGAGGTGGACAAAGTAGGAAAAGAGGAAGACCACATTACAGGTGGACAGATTCAGTCTAGGAAGCCACATCCCTGAGTCTGCAAGGCCTGCCCAGGGTGGTTGAGGATACGGTGACTTGGACATCGGCTCGCCATAAGTCGGTCAACTTGACGACAGCATCAGATGTCTTTTTCAGTTGTTTTATTTTCTACTTGGTGTGTTTTTGCACATGTTGTCCTTTTCAAGCTACAGACAACTTTCTTCCAATCATTGCAAATTCTGGCAAACTTAGCGGTGTCCAGAAGGGTGTTTCTGTGAAAATTTGTCAGGATATAAGGAAATCATTAAAATGCCATAAACATGCCCCTAAAATGGCATGGTTGTGGGAGGGAGTAAGGAAGCCCACAAAGAGAAAGTAAGGACATTCAAGGATCACAAAGCACATTGCAGAAGGCCAAGAAGGAACGTGCATTATAGGTAATAAAGCTAATCAAGGTATGAAGCAAGTGAGTGCACAACTGGACAAAATGGGAGCCTGGAATCAGAGACATACTCCGTCACAAACCTGATGGAACAAGCTGACCCGTGTCAGCAACTACCCAAAAGGACTGGCTGGTGGGCCTGTGAATCTGCTCTTGGTTTTACTCCGAACTTTAACAGAGCTCTCCAAGGTGTTGAAACCCAGCCTCATGATCGATTAAGCACCTTGGATAGCACTTTTAAATTTTGGACTAGAATTCAAGCAGATTCACTGCTAAAATAGGAGCCACCAGCCAAAACTGCTAACTAATTGAATGGATTCTTTGCCTGGAGCAAAGAATCCATTATTTTGGGGAAAAAATTGAGACAAAAGTGGTATTTGGTATTTTGGAACAGAAAGGATCAAGTTGTGTTAGGAATCCTGTCTCGTCTTATGTACCTGGTCAATCTTTAGGACCTGAACATCTTAACCAGAATTGGGTTGATCAAATTCACCCAGCACCACACGATGGCTTGTCCTGCAAAAGAAGGAATTATGAATTTTGATAGGATTTGCTGTCGTGTGCCTTCAAGTTACTTCTTCAAGTTGTAACCCTAAGGTGACTCTATCAAGGGGATTTTATTGGCAAGACTTGTTAAGAGGGGGCTTGTTATGGTCTTCTTCTGAGGCTGAGAGAGTGTGACTTGCCCATGGCTATCCAGGGATTCAATCCCTGTTCAACTCTGGAGTCCAACACTCAAGCCACTATACCATGCTAGCTACTGCTGATAGGATATTCATCAACTAATCAGGACTACACAAGAATGTCCGAAGCCCTTAACACATACATGGCATTGGTCACCCATACAGCAGCCTTACAGAGTAGGCAAATCCTGCTATTGATAATATAGCATAGAACAATGCTGTGGCATGGGAGAAACCGGAGGACAATGGCTTGCCTAAGCCTTAACAAAGGTACAACGGGTTCTCTGTTTGATGGTTTTTATCCTCATTTCTCAAATACAGATATTAACAGTAAAGTTTCTCTATAGTACACTCTTTGGCCTAACATCTGGCTTATCCAATTTAATATTTTCTCCCAGAAACAGTTTTGGGGCAGGTTAACAGTATATACTGCCAGTCTTCTATTTTGCCACAACCTCTCCAACGCAGCTCTGGCACAGCTTATGCATTCATATTCTTGAGCCCTAAATTCTTTCTTCTGAGAAAATGACCCACGTGCTCCCAGACGGCGCGAGTGGCCCCTCTCCTACCCGACGTTGCAGTGGGCAGCAGGGACCACCCAGTTTTCACTGATCAGGACGCCTCCGCAGAAATGGTGGCCAGCACTGTCCTGTGGGACAAAAGGGAACAGGTGAGAAGCTCAGAAGGACCCCAAGCACACTCTGATGCCTAAAGCACACTCTCTGCAGCCTTCTTTGCAGTGGATTGTGTCAACACTCAGGGTCCCCAAAGTGACCCCCCACCTGAGTCTTTTACTGAGAAGTCAGGACCCACATGATGAGTGGGACTTAGCCATAAAGGGGTTGCATCACTGGTACCACCACCATTGTTTTTCTTTTCTTCCAGCAACCGTTATCATCACGATTATCATTACTATCATCATCATCATCATCATGATCGGGATTTATAACACAAAGATCAGCAACATCAGGTTCACTTAGTGCAAATTAGAAATGGAAAGAATATTTGAACATATTCAATGGTGGGAGAATAAATGACGAAATTCTGTCAAGGAGAATCCTCCTTGGGTGAAAATGCTTATGGTTCAAGACTTATTTTGCATGGAAAATGCACATTTTTTCTGAGAAAATGACATTTTCTGTGCAGAGAAAAACAGTGTCTTTTGCAGCATTTTCTTTATGGAATATAACATAAACCTCATCTCTTCCATGGAATTGTTTAATTCACCAAGGCAATGACGATCAGAATATCTCATGGAGGTGGAAATGAATTACATGGATTGCACACAGAGATAATTGTTTGTGTGCCCTGCCTCACTGCCTCTCTCCTTCCTAAACCTCCAGCCTAAGCAACACATACATGGACGGGGCTTTTACCTGCAGGGAGACTTGCCAGGGCCGTGATCCAGGAACTGCTTCCTCTCCATTGACAATTCGTGCATAGCCATTGAGGACAGGTTGGATGGCTGGGACACCGCAGCCTGACAAGAAGGGAGACATTTAAACCTGGAGAGATTCCTTGATCTGGATTTCAAAGAATTTCATGCTAGGCTTAATCAGGGCCAGTTCTGGACAAGAATCAAGATCCATAATCTGTTTGCAATACCAGCGCTCACTTCTGCACCTAAGTGAGTCCTAGGGTTGCCAGGTCAGGACTATCTGAGGCCTTGAGATCACGGGGCCAAAGCCTGAGATCTACATGGATCAGTAGACCTAGGCATTGCCCGTCCCTGTCTTGGCTTCAAATGGAGAAACTACATGGTGTGATGCTTCCTCCCAGGGCACAAAACGGTGGCTTGTCCCTGTTGGAGACCTTTCTCAGCCAGAAGAAGAGTGCTTGATGTTACCTCTCCCTCCTTCTCACTGGGCCCAGTTTCTTTCCCAGCCCTACCACAGACCCTACTGGTGCTCACCATGGGTGGTGCTAAAGAAGGCCAGGCAGAAGAGGAGCCAAATGGGTGCCATCTTGATTCATCAAAGAAATAGGATGAATGGAAGAGTAGAAAAGTCTTTATATAAGCAGTGGGGGCAGCAGCGGGGCCAGGGAAGGCTGTCAGGGGAAGGAGGAGGTGAACTGAAGCTGTTTTTCCATTCCCTGATTATCTGACCTTGATGCGCCTTAGCCTGGCTCTGGAGGGAGCATGGATGGGGCCCAGATGACCTGGCACGGGGACAGTCACGGGTGATGGCTGACCCAAGGCAAAGCAGGGTTGGAGCAAACAGCTTCTGCTGAAAACCAGTTTTTCCCAGGCTCAGAGACCTTGGAACCAGCTGATTGACGGAGCCCCAAATTCCTGGCTGCAGCTGCTTGTTTACTAACTGACGACATTAGGAATCCAGAAAAGATGCAAACAATGGATAACGGGGCCTTGGAGCAGGACAAGGTACTACGAAGCTCCGTCAAGCGGGATGAAGTCGCCTGTTCCCCCTCGCTTTCCAAACCCCAACTTTCATCTTCAGCCACTCCCTCCCAGGACAGCTATCGTGCTTCCCTGGTAGATACCAGGGGAAGGGGTATAGGGGAACAGCCAGCTCTGCTGTTATCACTGGCCATTTGGGCAAGGCAATAGCTGGCAGGGGGCTGGACTGGGTGGTTCGTGGGGAATCCCTTCTAACCGTATGATTCTGGGATTGCTCCAGGAAGAACCCGGGGCCTGGGTTTCTGGCATAGCTGCCACGGCTGCTTTTGGCTCTTGCTTCCCAGTGGGAATTGTCTCATGGCAGAAAGGCTGTGTTGCATCAGGCATGAGGTGCTGCTCTCCCTGGCTGTGAAAACCCTGCCCGAAGCCAGCTGTGCCTTTGGGAGAAGGTGAGCCAGGTGTCCCCTGAGATTACACTGACGGAGAAGGACGGACGGCTGTGAGAACAGGCCCTGAAATGCCTCTGCTCAACATGTTTTGTCAGCAGGAGCAGGGCACTTTCAGATGAGACTTGTGTTCTGCAATCACTTGTACTCTTCCAGGAAGTTTTAAAAGGGGGGATCTGGATCTGGACATCTTCCATGTGTCATTTGGAAAGTTACATTTTAAAAAAGTAATTGGTTATAGTTCAAAGAGTTCCTATGGTAAGCTAGAACCCAGACATAACTTAGCAGTCATATTTCATGCACTGGTAACCTCCCAATTAGGCTACTGTCATGTACTCTGTGCGGGGCTACCCTTGAAAATGGACCAGAAGTTGCAGTTAATGAAAAATGTTGTGATTCAGTTGCTAGCTAGAATACCATATTAATTTCCAGGCACGGTGCAAAGTGTTGATTGTTATCTTTAGAGCCCTTTGTGGCTTGGTTCCAGGTTACCTACAGGATGACTTTCTCCTGTACAATCTGCCCGCAGGTCTCAGGTCTTCTGTGGAACATTTACTTCAAACAGGCAAAACCAGGCTGGAAACCATTAACCAGAGGACTTTTTCTTTAGTTGCCCCAAACTTGTGGAGCGATTTGCCAGAAGAGATTCAACAGCTGGATACACTATCTGAATTTAAAACAGTATTTAAGGCCAATCTCTTATGGCCTGCCTATCCAGACGGGATTTAAATCTTGAGTTTTAAATTAGAAGTTGATTGTTTTTAATATGTGTACTGTAGCTGATGTTTTGCTCTTTCAAATGATAGTGTATTTTTAAGTGGTGGTCATGTTTTTAGCTGTCTTATATGTTTGTTTGTTGCTGCATTTTATTCTGTTGTTCCCTACCTCGATTCATAGCGAGAAAAAATAAAAAAGAATTGTACAGGCTTCCAATACGCTTCAAGTCTAAATTCAAGATAC
Source organism: Cyclura pinguis (assembly GCA_030412105.1). NCBI lineage: Eukaryota > Metazoa > Chordata > Lepidosauria > Squamata > Iguanidae > Cyclura > Cyclura pinguis. Next base: position 2,416,832 of record CM059607.1, read on the forward strand.
TTGTGATGACGTTCAAAACCTTGAGCAGCTTGGGACCCTGGTACTTAAGGGAGCGTCTCTCCCTGTACCTGCCTGCCTGAGGATTGAGATCTGGCAATGGGAGTTCACTTGTATCCCACCAATGAGGTCACTACAGTGTGGGGGGACATGGGAGAAGGCCTTTTCAGCTGGAGCTTTCCAATGATGGAAAACTCTCCCCTTGAGGCCTGCTTGGAGCCAATGCTGGCTTCATTTTCATACCAGGTAAAAGCATGACAGCCATTCCAGAGTTCTCTATAGAAGGGTCCGTGTGGAAAAGGATCCCTCCAGGTTGCCAAATCTAAAAAGCCCAGAGTGAAGTGAAAGGAAATCCTACCACTTCTGGACTGACCCCTGGAAACTGTTCATCTGTGATCAATCTAAAAACAGCTCATCTGTTTCCAAAGTGAGTGCCACCTTCAGTTCTTGCCAATGTTCGATCACGTTATCACGGCACAGATGTGCTCCTTCCCAGATGCTCGTGGCCCTGCGTCACCTTTGCTATGAGCACAGAGTATAAAAATGGTGGAGCCACCGCAACCTCTTCCAAAAGCATCGTTCTCAGAAGCAGGTAACATGGCTGCCCTGTGGGTGTTATCCTGTCTGGCACTTTTCAGTGCCGCCCAAGGTAAGAATCCACAAGCTCTTAGTTTGGGGCTCCATCTTAGTAGCCAGTATGTCAGGACATCCCGTGGTTGTATTATCTAAACGTGGTCTGATGGCAGTAGTTTGCAAGAGCTTGGTAGACAGCAGTTCAACCCACTTTAGCTGGCAGGGTTCCATCATTTGGAATTGTGGGATTTGTAGCTTTACTGAGATAGACAAAGTCCTGTGCTAGAGAGCTCCAGCACTCCCCAAAGCCATAGTTCCCAGCGTTGCCCTAGTTTAATCTTCATTCCTGGGGAACTATAGTTCAAGAGAGTGGACTAGAGCTCTCCAAGAGAGGATTTTATGGACCTCACCAAGCTACAAATCTCAGGATTCTATAGGAGGGAGCCGTGGCAGTTAATCTGGAATGAAACTGCTGTAACAGTGTAGTGTAAACTTGCTATAAACTTATGATCTTGAGAAGGTCATGTTAACATGCTCTCAGGAGTGAGGAGCATGATGGAGTGGAGTTATAAGGGGAATTGGAAGACCCAGGGGAGTAGCTCTTCATTGGGTAGGGTTCCAGGCAAGGTGATGATCTGTAGAAGAGGTGGACAATGTATTTTGACCTTGAGTGCTGGAGTTGCTAACGTGGAAGCAAAGAAATGTATTTCTTCCCGGTTTAAATGAGGAGCCCTACCAGTATACTGACTCCAAGTGCCTTCTTTAGGAATGTGACGGTTTTCTTCTTCCATTTCCCACCAGCCACATGGGCGTGGGTTAGGTCCAGACTATGCCATATCTCCCAATCAAGTCTGCCCGAATTTTAAGATCTTCAGGGGAGGCTTTCTCTTAGTTCCACCACCATCATTGGTGTGTCTGGCGAGGCGTCGGAGAGAGGCTTCTCGGTGACAGCTCCTAGGCCATGGAACTCCCTCCCATGAAAGGCTTGTTTGGCTCCGTATCTGCTCTCCGTTCACTGGCAGGCAAAGACCTTCTTATTTAAACAGGCCTTAAACTTTTTAAATGGCTGGAATAATGCAATAGGTGTGCTGCTTCTTAATGTGTAATAAAGTTCCAGTCTGTTTTTAAATGCTTTAAACCAACATTGCTGTTTAATGATCTTTTAATTTTTGTATTATGGATTGTTTTAGCTATTTTGCTTTAAGGTACAGTGTACGCTGCTTTGGACACCCTTGGTTGTTTCTGAGAAACACCCCTGGCCAACAGTGGCAGCTGGGGGCTCCCATGCCAGAGGGGTGGTGAATCTACTCCAGGTTTTAATGTAGGCTCTCCAAGGTTTCTGAAGCCCATTCCTTGGACAGCAAACCTGAACTGAATTCACTAACCTACTGACACAAAGGCCGTTAGCTGGCCAGAGCCCTCAGACCAATCTGTGGAGAACCTAGCAAATTCTTACTTCCCTATTTATTTATTTATTTCGTTCCTAGGCTGTGGCGTTCCCAAGATCCAACCTGTTATCAGTGGCTACTCTCGCATTGTCAATGGAGAGGAGGCAGTGCCCGGCTCGTGGCCCTGGCAGGTTTCCTTGCAGGTAAGGGTGTTCGGGAAGTGCTTCTGCCCATCGACTGGCAGCTCCCCCTCCACCGCTTAGCACTGGAATTTATTTTCAGTCCCCTGCAAAATGAAATCACTATAAAGAGACCATAGCATCTTTGACCATGTGCAGAAATGCACTGTCCATGCCATATGGCAATGGCAGCTGGCCAAAGCTGTGCTTCAGAAATCCAGCCAGGTTCAAACTTTTTGGCAAATGAATAATTCCCTCTGCCCCTTGTACAGGGATACTCTCTGTCCCTGAGATCCTTCAGACATAAATCCCAGTTGCAAGGCCCATCTGGAGTAGACCCGATGAACCAATGCACTTGATTCAACATGTTTACTCTCCTGGGACTGGCAGCTGGATTTAGGTAATTGCTTTGGGAGGCTAAACGGCATCGGATCTGGGTAGCACTTGGCTGAGAAATCACCAGGCGAACCCAGATATCTGTTCAATGGGCCATGCAAGGCGCTGGACCAATTTGAGAGGACAGGTTTCACTTTTTAAACTCTTTTGAGGTTTTTATGGGGGGCCTTGGGGTTTGGGGTGGTCAATGGAGTCCCCAAGGGCCGCATTCTGTCCCCGAGGGCCACGTATGTTCCATGGTCCGCACAGTTCCCACCCTTACTGTACCTGATGCTGATTCTTCTGGGTTTCACACCACTTCCTTCTGTGGGTCTCCCTTGCAGGAGAAAAGTGGGTGGCACTTCTGCGGCGGATCTCTCGTCAGCGAGAACTGGGTGGTGACTGCAGCCCACTGTGGGGTGACGTGAGTACATAGCCCTGCCCTGGCTGTCGTGGGAAGATTAAAAGGGAGGATGAGGGCAGAGTATGCAGGGTTAGGACATAACACAGCTGAGGCTAAGAGGTCATGCCTCGTACAGAAATGGCTGGCAAGAGCAGGGGAAAGAAAGCACGGGGCTCAGAATATGCAGTTCTTCCAGCAAATCTCACATTCCTGGGACGGCAAATTAGTTCTAGGCTTTAGTCTGAACTGTAAAGGTGATATCCATAATGCCAAATAATATCCCCTAAATAATTTTAAGATCTTGGGATCTTTTAAGTTCAGACAAAAACGGGCAATGTAATATAAGATGAAATAGATTTTCACGCAAAACCTGAGCTGTCCTGGAAGATAAATCTAGCTAAAGCTAAACTGCTAAACAGTTTAGATTTAAGATTTTGCAGGAAGAACTTTGCTCCTTTGCCAGAAAGCTAAACAGATCTGGGACTCTTTTCAGCAGGATGCAGAAATTACTCATTTCTGCAGATGCTGCATTTTTAGTTAGGGCCACCAGACTACAGTTTTTGATTGCTTTTTCCAGGACCTCCAATGTTGTGGTGCTTGGTGAACACGATCGCAGCTCCTCTTCAGAGAAAATACAGAAGCTGTCTATAGCCCAGGTGGGTGAAACAGTAAGAAGTCTGGGAGGCTTGCTAAGTACCTGTGGCCCATGAGAAGGAAGCTGTGCTAAGTCTCAGACGTTAGGGCACCCTTGGAAAAAGTGGTCACACGGACACCTCCAAACTGGGGTGGTTAACTTCTCTTTCTTGATGCCCTCTGGCAAATAAGAAGAACAGTGTTGATGGGATGGTGGGGTGATCCCTTGCTGCTTATGTGCCCCTGGCAAATGCCTGGCTGTTGCCTCTGTGGGAAAGCCATTGACCAGATGCCAGAGTTGAGGGCGAAGGGCCAATTGAGAGATGAAAGCAAGCAGCAGTGGCTGGTGGCTTCCATGTCAGTGAGGCAGTGAATCTGGTCCAGGTTTTGGCTTAGATTTTAAAGGCATTATCCATGGCGCTGAATCACATCCTCCAAATAGATTCAGCACCTTGGAGAGCAGTTTTAAAACTGTTTAAAACCTGGAACAGATGCACCATCCCACTTGGCATGGAAGCCACCAGCTCCGTCCTGTCTGCAGCACTCACTCCTTAGCTCACTCTTTTTGTCTTTTCTATCTCTCTCTCATTCCTGCCAGGTCTTCACCCACCCAGACTGGGACTCCGAGACTATCAACTATGACATTACCCTCATCAAACTGGCTACCCCCGCTGAGCTGACTGAAACCGTGTCCCCCGTGTGCCTCACAGACTCTGTGGATGAGTTCAAGAGCGGAGACCTCTGCGCCACCAGCGGATGGGGCAAGACACGCTACAACGGTGGGTTTGGGCTGGGATCTCATTATCATAGAATCATAGAATCACAGGGCTGGAAAAACCCCCAAGGGCCATCAAGTTCAACCCCCTACTTTGACAGTATCGCTATAGAGATTGTCATGACGAGGACCTAGGCGCCAGATTCACAACTGTGCCACTTCAACCAAATTGTCATCTGGAGAAGAGGAGCCCTCTAAAAACTGACCACATAGTTGACCATGCGGCTGCTTGGGCTCCAAGGGCTTCTCTGGGTAGCTCTTGGTATTAGGACAGGGGTGGACAACTGTGCCATTTACCGTTCTTGGTGCACCAGTGCATTCCAGGTGGCCTCTGGAAACTAGAAAGTCACTTTTAGTTTCAATTTACCTTTATTCTTGGCCAGTTTCCAGCCTTTCTTCCTCATGTTGGAAGGCAAGACAGCAATAGAGAAAGGACAGACCTTGTTGTGGTGGTTGGGAATTGGGGATTGTCTCCCCCACTAGCAACAGTGGTAAGGGGTGTACTAGGAGCAATGTCAGTTACTGGTCTATTCTGTCTCCCACAGCATTCACCACCCCCAGTAAGCTGCAGCAAACAGCTCTGCCTCTTGTCTCCACCGCGCAATGCACGGCATACTGGGGCAACAGCATCACAGACTTGATGATCTGTGCGGGGGCAGCCGGCTCCTCTTCGTGCATGGTGAGTGGACTCCTCACCCCGATGCACCCTCTTCTCCCATCCTTGAACAACCCCTCCATGCTTGACCATTGTCTTCTGGTCAATAGAAATGGGTCAGTGCCCATAAACAAGGCCTAGAAAGTCACTTTTTAAAAGGAGTACTTGCTCATTATAGTATTTAACAATTTATGCATTGCTGATACCTGATGCACAGTTTGAAAAGTAACCATTACTGACTTTTACTTAAAAAAAAAAACTCATGAGAATCCTGTTCAAAACCCTTCTAAGATTTGCTTAATTTGAAAACACACTTTGGGATCATGAGCATTCCACTCAAAATTCCTCTAAGAATGCCCTCTAAATTGTTATAATTGGAGAAATGTGGGATATTAAATAAACAAACAGTGAAACAGCAGTAAAGCTGCTTCATTCCCAGACATTACGTTGCTTTGGAAATGTAACTTTCATCTGCTTTCGGCTACCAAGTCAAGTAGCTTGGTCACCAAGTCAAATAACTATGCTGTTTGTAATTCATTGTGTTCAAGCTCTGTCTACAGAAAAATCCACACTCTACCCAAAATTAGACCACTGCCGTGTAGAAAATACGACCACAAGTATAACACAATGGTACCGAGATGTTAAGACCCCATAGGATTCTAGCCCTGGAATCTCTTCTTTGGGTATAAGGGAAAGGGCTAATTAACTAATTAATTAACACAAGTCTGCCAGAATCCCCGAATAGCTCTGTTTTCATCTGAGTCCTTCCCAAACTGGTGAGAGCAAGTGACATGACATGACTTCCGCTTGCCGTTTTGGGAAAGGACTCCAACAAAGATAAAAGTGTTTGGGAGTACTTTGGGCCATAATGAAGGGGTTGGTGGAGGGGGCCAGAATTGCCCACCTGTTTTTGTGGTTTTTTTTACAGGGTGACTCCGGCGGACCTCTTGTGTGCCAGAACAATGGCGTTTGGAAGCTGGTGGGCATTGTGTCCTGGGGAAGCAGCCGCTGCTCCACCACCACTCCGGCCGTGTACGCTCGCGTCAGCCGCCTCCGCGATTGGGCTGAGGAAATCATGGCCAATAACTGAGCAGCCTGAGACGGAGTGCCCAGGGGGAAATAAAAACAGTGTCTCTCTCATGACCTGTGTCCTGGTTGTTGTTGGTTTTTTTTTTTTGCTTTGTGACTGCCACACAACACAGAATAATCTTGGGCCTGCCCTTCACAGTGAGGGAGAAGACCCCTTTTTTCATACATGTCCCTCAGACACCCCCAAGCTCTTGGTACTTATTTTTTGAGTCCTATTGTGAATAGGTTTGCCAGGTTGGGACTGTCCCAGGCTCTGAAATTCCGACACCAAACCTGAAATGTAGGGATGACCTACAGGGCAGGCCCTGCTAATCTTGTTAAGCACATTATCTTAAGCATCAGCCACAACTGCACAGAGTAGCAGTTCAAATAAAATATATAGCTCTAGCAGGTGAGGAAAACACACACACGAACACACACGCACTTTTCAAGGCCATGCTCTTGCCCTGACATTCCTCTACCTTGACCTAAGAACTGGTGAAAAGAGGCCAGAGCTGAAATATAGGAACACCACACACACGCTTTCTAAACGTCCATATTCCAAGTCCATAGAAGTGGGTGGATGCTTTCCATTGCTTTCACCTGTTTGGCCGGCAAGAACCTGCAATCAACCCACGGGTGCAGAAGGTAAAAGAGTCTTTCCTGTGCTTCGCTAGAAGGAGAAACACATCGCATGTAGTCATGCCAAGGCAGCATGCTCACCCTGAGATTCCTCCTCACCATCTTGGGGACCAGGGAACACTGATCAGGCCCTGAGACCTGGGAGGGATATTTGAAATTCTACCACCTTTAGCATTTTCGAGTGTTACTCATGGTCAACTAGGCTCTGATACTAACTCAGGCCAGGCCTCTTCTACTGCTCTGTTCAGGATGCTTTGACATGAAGGAAAGTGTCAGGGATTCCAAACACAACAGTTGAAATCCCTTTTGTATGTTACGTCGGGGTAACTGCAATCGTTGTAGAGGACAGCAGCTTGAGAAAAAGGACTGTGGCCACAAAGGGACTAGACAAGATCCTCAAATGTAATGATAGATCATTAAATTGCTTTTGTTGCATGCCTTCAAGTCATTTCTGACTTATGGTGACCCTAAGGCTAAGCTATCCTGGGGTTTTCTGGGGCTGAGAGTGTGTGATGCACCCATGGTCACCCAGTGGGTTTTCATGATTTGGTGGGGAACAGAACTCTGGTTTCCAGGGGGTGCGGTCCAATGTTCAAACCACTACACCATGGTAGCTCCAAAATCAAAATAGTCCAGAACACAGCATTTTTGGTTTGAGTCTGAAAGCTGGACAGTGAAGAAAGCTAACACAACTCATTTGAAATGTGGTGCTAGAAAGGAGTTATTCGTCCTGCTAAAAGGACAAATAAATGGGCCCAAGGGCAAATCAAACCGTAATTTACACTAGAAGCCAAAACGACCAACCTGAAACTGTCATAGTTTGGACATATTGTTAGTAGACAGGACTCACTGGAAAGGCAATGTTTGGTAATTTAGAAGGCAGCCATGCTAGAGTTGGGATTGTAGAGGGAACTAGGAGCCCATGCAAATTGGGTCCTGACAGTGTTCCTACCTAGGACCCTTCCACATTACAGTATTATAGATCTACGATACTACTTTAACTGCCACGGCTGTATCCTATGGAATCCTGGGATTTTCAGTTTAGGGAAGGGTATTAAGAATTATATGGGCTAAATATCTCATAAGGCATCAGATCCCATCTGATCTAGGAAGCCAAGCAAGGTCAGCCCCGGGTAGTATTTGGATGGGAGACTGCCAACAAAGACCAGGTGCTGTAGGCTAGATTTCAATAGAAGGAACTGGCTGAACCACCTCTGAGGATTCTTTACCTAAGAAATCCTGATGAAATTCACACGGACACCATAAGTCAACAGATGACATGAAGGCACGTACGCACATACATTCAGAATTATCATCCGGAGCTCTAGTGCCTGCCCAGACTACAAATCCCAAGAGAATGCAGCCATGGCAGTGAGTGGAACTATGGGCCAGAATTCACTAATGTATTTACAAACACATAACCCAGAGTCACACATTAGGGCTCATATTCACGATGCCCTAACTTGGGGAATACGTAGGGACCATAAGAGTCCCTCAATCCCCACATAATAGACAGTTGCCACTGTGAGCGACAGGGATCTGTTCCCCTGTCAATTGGGATGCAGCTGACTGACGTTCCCACCCCCATCCCACAAGTGATCTTTGCCCTGAGGGGGAACTGTGACAGGGATTCCGCTTCTGATTGTCGTATGAGAGATCACCCGCAGGAGTGCGGTGGCAACATCGGCCACTGCTTCTCGATCAACAGAAGAACAGATCCCTGCCACTGACAGCAGCTGCTGCTTGGTAAGAGAGGACGGGAGGAGTTGGGGCAGGACTCTGCTTAGCTACAAAAGTAGGGTACAGTCCTCCCTCCACACTCGCTACGATTAGGGGCACAGGACCCCTGTGAAAGTGGAAAAACCGTGAATAACTCTAAGCAGTCCCAAACCATATTTAACACACAAAAAAGTGTGTTAAATATTCAACCCACCACGGATTCCTCTGAGGCATCAGGGTTCCTTCACGAGGCGGAAGCGGGTGGCCAGTGGGGCTTCCTGCCACCTCCACGGCTGCTCCACACCTTTTTTAAGGGGGACTTACAAATCTCGTTCTCAACTTCTCAGTCTCACGAGGCTTGCAGTCCCTATTAAAAATGGCATAGGGAGGCAGCAGAGCTGACAGCAAATAATCCGTGAATAATCAAACCCGCAAAACTGAAACATGCAAATGTGGAGGGCTGACTATAGTTGCAAAGCTAAGTATGTGTCTCTGTGCTGTGTGTGCCTTAAGTAGGTGATACAAAATTGTTTCCACAGTCTATAATTCTATAGTGTGAAAGGAGTCTCTGCTCTCACCACTTACTTCTGTTATATTCTTCCCTCACTTTCTGGGAGGGTGAACAAGAAGAAGCAAAGGCCTCTTTTACCTTCTCCCCCTAAGTGAACAACTGTGGAGGAAAGTTCAGTGTCCCGTCATGCAGGCTTGCTCCGTTTAGCACACAGCCGAGATAATGCCAGGTGACACACAGACAGAGAACACGGACACACTGGAGAGCTGTCTCCTTCACCCCTCTGTTTCTTGGATTCTATGTCTCTTTATTTGATTTAAATAGTGCCCATTAGACAAACAATTTCAGAATCAAACAGGGGAAAAAAATAATTATTTGTCTTTTTGCTACCATCTCCAGCAGCTGTCAGGACCACATAAAGTCCTCCCTTGTTGGTCACAGCAGGACGGGGCCCAGATACGCACTGGCTGGCAGAGAAGTCTCTGACTGTAGACCATCTTTTGAGAGGAAGGGAGCGAGTCAGCCAGCCAGTCCACCTGGACCCTCATCCTCCTCTCCCCAGCCCCTGTCCTACAGCAGGCAGGAGAAGTCCAGCCAAGTATTTATAGTCCATATACAGGGGATGGCTTCCTGAGAAGCCTCGCCCAACCCCAACCACGACAGGCTGCTTCACATGGCCGCCAGCTGCCCCAGCACCATCCGGAACTGCTGCGTGCTGTTGGCCAAGTCGTGGACCCGTTCCACCATGTCCTTGGCGGCCGCGGGGGAAGGGTACTGGAGCGCGGCCGTCTTGGTGGTGGCCACGATCTCCTTGAGCATGTCGCAGAGGAGGTTGCTATAGTGGGTGACCTTGTGGCGCACGTCCTGGGCCTTGGCCTGGCGGGCGAGAGTGTCCCCGATGAAGACCAGCTTGTGGGCGCTCAGGATGACAAACTTGCTGTGGGCCACAAAGATCTTGGGGGGCTGGTTGGCGCTGACGGCTGTGAAGAAGGCGTCCACGGCGTTGGTCAGCGTCGTGAGGTTGGCCTCGCACTGCTCGAGGTAGAAAAGCAGGAGCTGCCGGTCGGAAGGGCACAGGCCGGTGCCGCTGCCGCCGCCGCCGCCGCCCCCCCGGACGTGGGCGTAGTGTTGGGGCGGCGTCCAGCTGGACATGTCGTTGTCAATAGGCCGCGTGACCTCTTGCTCCAGCCGTTCAAACTGCTTCAACTGCGGGCGGAAAACACACAAAAAGGCGCACGAAGCAGAACAGAATTAAAGAATGGATTAGAAAATACACCGAGAGTATAGAAGGATCAAAAATAACAAAAAACAGATAAGATAGATTAAGATCATCTAAAGCATTACTTGTGTCAGAAGATATATATCTGGAAACTCCTATGTATATGTATATATAGTCTCCATGTTTATATACAACCTGATCTGGTACTTAAAATTTATGGTTCTAGATGAGAACATATATGGATAACCATACATACGAAAATATAAACTAAAATAAAACTGCTTTAACTGCGGGCAGAAAACACACAAAATGGCACATGAAACAGAATACACACACCAGCAATGATCTGGCCTCCTTTTGCCCCAGCGTAGAAAAGGGCACGGCCAAGTGCAGACTTGTCCTTATATATTTATATCCTGGCATACGAGCACAATCCATTTAAGAAGTTTAAACAATTTAAAATTTAAAACAATAAATATGACTTATCTATTCTATACTTAAGATACGTCTGTATCACTGCTCTTGAAGCAACAAACAAAAACAATTAAAACAGAACAAAGACAAAAAGTTTTAAAAAATATGTTACTCTTTTTAGTCTAAAAACAACCTGAAGATAACATTTTAAAACAGTTAAATCAGAACAGGTACAAATATTAAAAGCCATCTTTTGGATGCCTGGCTGGAGGCTCATAAGAGACGGTGCCAACCTAACTTTCCTGGGAACGGACTTCCACAGTAACAAAAAAGGCCCTGTTAACGTGTACCCATCAAACTAACTTCACAGGATTTTGGGACACGCAGCAGGGATCTCAAATTTTGTACAGGCTCATATGAGACCTTGGAAGACTGCATCCACCCCATTTGGATTTTTTTTTTTTTGCCCCAAATGCCCTCTAGAGGGTCATTTCAGGTCAAGGTTTTTAAGGAACGCAAGCCATGGATGAAAAGAAGACTGTGTTGCTTCCCCTGGAAACGGCAGCTGTCTGCCACGGACTTCTCCCTGCCCCACCTCTGGTATTTATTGGTCAGCAGCCTCCCTCGGCTGTTTGCCTGGTTAATGAGACTTCCCTATATAAGTACTCTGAGCCTCATGGGCTCTCCCTTTCTTTTCTAGGCTGGGCTGCAGTAAGCCTTGTCCTGTCCATCTCTTGGCCGCTGGGGAGGATCCTGCCTGTGTTTGCACCTTGGTCCTTGGACTGGGGCATGACAAAGATGGACACATGCCAGTGTATGTCTCTAACTGGATGCCAGCCAGAGAATCCAGCTACTGACCTGTTGCTGCTCCAGTTGCCCTTTGCCTTGCCGGATGATGTTGCCTCTTTCCAGGAGCTCCTTCTGGGTCTTCTCAAACTCCTCCTTTCCCTAGTTTGAAAAGCACAAGAGTAGTTAGAGGACGCCTAAGGGCAGGAACCCACAGCAAAAGGAACCTGGTTCCACCCTTGTAGGCAGCCTAGCCTACCCAGCTACGGGTGGTCCTTCACTCACACACCCAGCTGCACATGGATCACGAAGACCAAATGGTGTAACTAATACCAGTGCTCCAAGGTCTTCAATAGTGCAGCATTCACATTTCTGTGCCTTGACGTCACCAAGAGAGAAGTGTTTCCCTTGGCTAACAGAAATCTCAAGCCAGTACTGAGCCCATACACCTGTTTTTTGGAATTGCTTGGGGGCAGTAGAGCTAGCCCTGGAAAGAACTTCTACTGCCAGGATGGAAGACCACCATGGACTCAGCTTTGTGGAAGCTGTTGTGTCAGTTGGGACAGTGAATCCACTTCAGGTTTTAGCTTGAGCATTAAAGTTGCTCTCTGAAATGCTGAAATCCATCCCTAAAGCAGCTTCAGAATCTTGGGCAGTTTCTTAAAACTAAAACCTGGGAAAGATTCAACCAGAGAATAATCCAATGGCATCCACAAAGAAAAAAATGGGGACACATTTCAGGATGGATGCTGAAAAGGTGGTCTTCATTTGGTGAAATGCCCAATTCAACCTGTGAATGCTCTTAAGCCCTTCTATGGGGACTATATAAAGAATTACAAAAGGACAACTATAAATACATCCATTTTATGTAAAAGTATTAATATATTTGTACACTGCTTGGTGTAGCAGTTTTAGCATTGGACTATAACCTTGAGGACCAATTCCCAGCTTGGCCATGGAAACTCACTCGGTGACCTTGAGCACATCACATACTCTCCGCCCCAGACAACACTGTGATAGGTTTGCCTTAGGGTCACCACAAGTTGGAAACGACGGCACACAACAACATTTAACATGTTAACATTTCCTCCAATTATGAATATAGGTAACCAACCACATTAGTACAGGTGTCCCCTGCTTTTCAACCGGTTGCATTTTCGGACATCCGGTCCCTAACCTGTCAGTTAAGTGGGAAGATAAAGTCTTTGGGGTCACATTCAATCATTCACAACTTAAAATTTGAATTCCCAAAATTATGAGATCATAGGTCTGGCTTACGACCTTTTAAACATTGAACAGGGTGCCTGCCATTGAATATTTATGTGAGTTCTGTATTCTTTTGTTGTGTTATCCACCTGTGGAAGCCCTGCTGAAAGATGTTACTGAAAGACTCTAAAGTATAATAAATCTATCCCTCTGGCCATATTGTCTTCTAAGGGTTTGTCCTTCTGTTGAGGAGGAATTCATAGAGTGAAGCGGGGTGGGGTAGGGAGTGAGACCTGCTTCATCCCACAGTAGCATTAATTATGGGTTGCACCTTTGAAGGGGTGTGGTGGGAAATCCTGCCCTCCCCTCCCCACCGTACGGCACTCCGCCTCCCCTTCCAACCCCACCTGTAGGTGCACGTAGTCATAATCTTCCATCCAGCCGCCCTCGCTGTTCTCATACTGCCCGTCGGGCGAGTCCTGGGCCACAAACTTGGGCGGCGAGGGCAAAGGCCGGGACTGGATGGTGCTTGCCTTATCAGTGGGCGCCGTGCCGTGGTGGCTGAGTCCGCTCTCCCCGAGGGAGGCCGGGGGCGCCTTGGTCCGTCTGAAGAGCAAGGAGGCGTTGCCGTGCAGGAAGGACGCCAGCTGCTTCGTGTCATCTGGCACCCCCCGCGAGTACATGACCAAGTGCTCCAGGTCGTCCAGGGTGCCAGGCTTGGCAGGCACCAGGGCGGAAGGTGCCCAGCCGCAGCCGTCCAGGGCTTGGCTGTGCCTGAGCAGGGCCTGGTGGACCTCCTCCATCTTCTGCACCTGCTTGCTCAGCTTGGCATAGAGGGAGCGGTCGGAAGCCTGGGCGGCATTGCTGACGGCCCCCCGGGCAAATTCTAGCAGTTCCCTGAGGGCTCCCTCGATGCTCTCGGCCGCCCCTCGGATCTGGGCCGCTTGGGCCTCCATCTGCTCGGGGCTGCGCCAGTTGCCGCTAATGAAAGACATGAGGTAGGAGACAGCCGCGCCGACGTTGCTCTGGAGCCGGGCCAGCGTCTCCATGGCAGCGTCCTGGTCAAGACGGAGCTCCTTCTCGGTGGCCTCCTTGACCGGCACCGTGTCCAGAGAGGAGCTGGAGAGGTTGCTGCGGGTGCTGCCCGTGCTGGAAGCCGAGAGGCGCTTCCCCTCGCCCGCCTTGCCCTCCCGGTCCACCTGAGGCGGCACGTCGTAGATGTAGTCGCCTTCGCCATCCTTGCTGCCCGCCGGGAGCTCACGGGGCACGTCATAAACCTCTTGGCCTGAGGCCGCCTTCCTCAGGCCAGGAGGCACGTCATAGATCTCCCGGGACTCAGCAAGGCCTTTGCCTGCGGCCACCACTGCTGTCGCTGGGGGCACGTCGTAGACGTCTTCGGGCAAGTAAGGCTCTGCCAGCGGCAACCCCGGCTGGGTGAGAACGAGCGGGTGCCGGGAGGGGTCAAAGGGCTTGGCTTTGCAGAAGACGGGGGGCACGTCGTAAGTCTCCTCCCGTGTCGGAGCGTCTGGGACATCCTTGCTAACCGACGGGGGGATGTCGTATACCTGCGGGGAGAAATCAAAGACCGAGCCAGGAGTTGGCAACTGATTTCAGGTCTGGGGGCTACACGCATCTCTCCCTTCACTGGACCTGGCTAAAAATAATTCTTCTCTTTCGATTGCTGAAACTCCTCTCCCACACCGACGGACTTAGGGGCCAATTCTGTCACTCTTGACTTTTTTTAGGCTTTTTTTTCCCTGTCACTTCTGACCTTTTTAACTTCCTGTTTTGAAAAAAGGAACCCCCCTTCAACTACAACAGGTCAGCTTCTCCTTCTGAAACTTGCTCCATCCCCATAGCTGCTAGAATTTTCCTGCAAAACGGGGGCATTGATTGGTGACACGGACCCCAAGACTCTTTTTCCAACCCCCGGCTTAACCCAAGTATAACCTTCTTCATTGCCCCAAAATTCCCAACAACTAGCCACGGAAAAAGGATCAAGGCAGGAGCCCTGTGCTGCGCAGAGACCATGAAGGAGAAGAGCTTGCTACCGTGGCGGTCCGGCAGAGCTAAGTCTCCCAACCGTTGTGCCCACCGAGGCAGCCTCGCTGCAGAATTTCTCAGCCTTCCAAAGAACCACCCTGCACAAGGGCCGCAGCCGTTCCCCTTGCCCCCGCCTCTGAAAAACCGGGCGCCCCTCCACTTACCACCTGCAGGCCTTTCTCCACACTCGGGGGCACATCATAAATCTCCTGGGCGTGAGCCAGGTCCCTGCTGTTGGGGCCCTTGGCCATCATAGAGGGGGTGTCATACACCTGGCAAAAAGGAAGAGGAGGAGTTTGTGATGATGTGGACTTTTGTAAAATAAATAAATGTCTTTGTTGCATGGAGACATTGCTGGTGCCACTGACCTGGTGCAGGGGTCCTCCACCTGCCACGTCTGGCTGGTTTGTGGTTGCAGCTCTTGACGTTGTTTCCAATTTACGGTGACTCCAAGGAGAACCTGTCACGGGGTCTTCTCGGCAAGGTTTCTTCTGAGGAGGTTCGCTACCGCCTTCCTCAAAGGCCGAGAGAGTGTGACTTCCCCAAGGTCACCAAGTAGGTTCTCATTGCTGAGCAGGGATTTGAATTCCGGTCACACTACAATACTCAAACCGCTACATCACGCCAAAGAGATACCATTGTCAATCCCATTGGACAGCCAGTATGGGGTAGTGGTTTGAACTGTGGACTCGAACTCGGGAGACCAGAGTTCAAATCCCTGCTCAGCCATGGGCAGGTCACACTCTCTCAGCCTCAGAGAAAGGCGAAGGAAAGTCCCTTCTGAACAAATCTCGCCAGGAAATCTCTGGTGTAAGTTGCCATAAGTTGGAAACAACTGCACACAACAACAACAAGGTACCCAAAGAGTTCCAGATGGACCCGTGGGCAAGTGGCATGCGGCCTGAAGCGGCACGTGCCACTCCTCCTTGCTAAGGATAGCTTCGTCAACCAGGCTTGACCCTCTGACTGTGTAAATGTCATTGCCGAGAGCTGGCAACCTTGAAGCAGAAGGGAGGGGTCACTCCCAGATGTGCCCAACACCAGCCAGGACCTCCGCTGCCCCTCGTTGCAGCCCCCGAGACCAGGCCCCGCTCACCTCCTGGCTGGACTGGTTCACCGGCAGGCCCCGCGTCGGAGGGACGTCGTAGATCTCTCGGAGGTGGCGCGGAATGTCATACTCGTCCTGCTCCGCTTTGGGGGAGTCGTAGACATATACCTGCCCCACACGGGTGGGGACCACCACCTGCACGGAAGGAGACAGAAAAGCACCCGTGAGGAGACAGTTTGCTGGGCTGGGCATGTGAAAAACTGGCTGGCCAACACTGTGGCTGTGATAGAAACACGCAACAAGGCAAAAAAGTCGGGTTCTCTAAACAAGCAAAACACCAACAGAAAACCAGAGGGAACAGTAAATCTCCAAACAGATAATTTAAAAAGTACTAATAGGACAGGAAATAATACTGTGAGAAACACAGGGGATACAAAACGGCGCTTCATTCCTGTTCGTCAGTGGTACGTGGCTCTCGGGTTGTATTTTGCTTGTTTGCCTTATTCACATGGAGGTAGGAGTAGATTTGGATATTTTATATGGCTCCAGCTGTAGAATCCCATATCTGACTTTCAGGATTGAAGCTGTTCTTGTTTTCTAATTGTTATCTGGCTGAATATATTCTTGTAAATGTTATACTTTACCAATATTCACCCTGGGAGAAACGCAGCACGTAAAGATAATAAATAAACAGAAACTAATTACATTATTATTTTGGCTTGTTTGTGATAACTCCCCTTATGCAAAACACTATATTGTGAATTTACTGTAAATGGTAAATGTAATGACAGGATGTCTGTAAACATATAAATGTCCTACTTATTAAAAAAAAATAGGTTTTTTGTTTCTCTCATGGTGAGATTCAAGCTTCTTTGGAAGACGGATTGGTGGGACACAAGACAGGAGAGGATGAGATGCTCTTGTCTGTGAAAACATGATGCTCCAATAAATGTGTTAATTCTTATGGTATCACAAGAGACTTCAGTGCTGGGTTTTGCAGCCACAGAGCCACCCCTCTGGAAATTATTTTAGCCCCTCACTCCTCGTTTCCTGCCAAGGATCTCAGGACAGCTTAGAGGGGTCTTAAATGTTTTTGTCCTTGCAAGAATCCCTCAAATACAAGCCCAAAATTACCAAAGATAACTTCATTTGAACAGAGCTTCTTTCAACACACTATCTCCATTACTCTATACTAGCTCATATGACCTCTTAGCCACTATTGTTTTAATGATCCATTTTTGCTGCTGGGAAAATTCAAAGTTATTAGGAAAAGAGGAAGAGGAAGATCACATTACAGATGGATTGACTCAACCATGGAAAACCATGGCTGTCCTGAAGTTTGCAAGACTCAGGATGGCTTTTCTCCCCTAATTTTCAAACATTATTTAAAAGTTATTGAAAATTAATGATAAGAATAATGTCAGGATTACATCAAAAGGACAGTAATGTAATTTGTATAATGTGACATATTGTATAATATATATAATAGGTATATAAATAGACATATATATACCAAAACAAAAACAAAACAAAAGTTCTTCCTTAAGCTTTAATCTAATGAAGGAATGGATGCTTCATTATATATCGGTTACCAACAAACAAATATAAAAAAAATCATAATTTTGGTAGAATTCCACCGCTGTATAATAATGAAAATTTGCTAACTGTAACATACCTTAGCAAGTTCAAATAGCTGTTATAATCTTATTGACCCCGTGCGACTTATTATTTTTTTCCTTTTGGGTCTTATCTATAATACCTCTAACTTATTTCTCACATCCTTTGTTATTTTGTGCTTTTGGAGATCTAAATTCAACTGCTGATGACTGCTGATGGCCAGTATACTTTGGAGATCTATCACTCACGAACGGAAGATGACTTGGGCCATTTCCGCAGCAGCCTGCTATAGTGCTATTATTCCACTTTCGACATCCTATGGAATCCTTAAAGGCCCCTCCCTAAACTGCAAACCCCAGGATTCCACAGGATATTGAAAGTGGAATAATAGCACTACAACAGTCTAATGCAGACACGGCCTTGGTGGCAAACATCGTAAATGAGCATGCTACTGAATGGCTTTGCAAAGCCAGGATCTGGTAAAAGTGGTTATACGGTACAGCGCTTCTTTCCTTGAAAAAAGTCGCCAAACATCCTCCCGCACGCACTTCAGAGGATGCACCCGGTCCTTCTTCCAGCAGAGGGCACTGCCACCCACAGGCAGCTCCTGCTGACGGGAGGAAACTCCAAGCACCTTGCAGCAAGAGCCGCATCTCTGGGGAAGGCAGGGATGACATCATCTTCTATTTCTGGATCTGAGCAAACGCGGGGCTCGGAGCCGAAGCACAATGAGCGCTCATTCCCTCAAGGAGGGGGTGAGGAGGGAGACTGCAGTCTGGGGCGGCCTTCCCGGCCGTTGCTAATTTGCAGAGAAAAGGCATAGGCACGGAGTGAGCCAAATCCAGCGAAAGAGGCTGTGATTGTGTCCTGCGTGTGCATTCATGGATACAGATACGCGCAGAAAGAGAAAGAGATTGAGAGAGAGAGAGAGAATAACACAGTGGTGTGTAACTGCCATAACACCGGAGGGAATTTTTCAGGGTGACCAAGTGTGTGGCGGCCACACCACCTTTTGCTCTTTAAGGTTGTTTAAAGCTTAACATAAATAAAGATCCAGGATAGAAAGTTTCCTGTTAGAGTTAAGGTAGCTGATGATGTTCATCAATTGCACTGTTGGTGCATTTAGTGCTTTGCAACCCAATTTCAGGTGTTAAGTCTGCATGTGTTTAATTTTAATTTTCCTGTGGAAACACTTAATAGAGGACACGGGTCCCACGGAACCTGCAACTCTACCGAATATAAAAGGATGGAAGTCTTTGGAAATCTCTTAACACGTCTTCACAAAAAGCCAGCTATTGCTAACAAAACAGGCTGTCAGACGCCTTCTGTGGCAAATTTGGGAGGGCTGTAACCCACATCTCCTCCTAAACTGATGCCGCTCCTGACACAGTCAGTCCTTGAGTTCAGAGACTGAAGTTGCAGCACAATCAGCCATATTGCACCCATTCTCTCCCCTTCATCATTCCAAATCCCACTTGACGTCTGCAGACTTGGCCACTTACCCAGAACGCACTTCCTTATAATTTACTGCCACACCAGGTGACTTATTTATACAGATTTTAATTGGTCTCTGCAGAATCTCAGCCTCCTGGTCTCTGAGCTGCTCTGACACACAGACCACTGCTGAGAAAAGAAGGGAGGAAAATGCCCTACAGTCCCAAACTCCCAAAAGTCTCACAACCCCTTCTCCGAGATCGTAAGGGGAGATGCAGGTTTGCCTCTCAGAGCAGGGGTCCGCCCAGCCTGATTCGGTCTATTCAGCCATGGAGATGCTCTCTATGGATTCAGATAATTCTCGTCTTCCTATCTGCAGAATTCAGGAGTCCAGCCTGAGTCTTTCTGCATGCAACACACAGGACTAAAGCTATGCTCGTTCCTGACTGTGAGGACAGATTGCAGAGACTCTAGATCAGGGTCTGCTCAGACAGGCGGCCTTGCCTTTGGGACTCAAATCCCAAAGATGTACCACAAGGATCAGTGTGACAGATCCTCTCCTGGAAGTTACTCTGCGGGTATGTGCGTGGCATATGGCTATTTGTCCACGTCCACACAGTATGTAAGTGGTCCATTCATACTACACCACTTGCAGCTCCATGATTCTACTTCAATTGCCACGGCAACATACTTGGAATTTGCAGTTTAGGGAGGGGTATTCAGAATTCCTGGACAGAGAGCACTAGTCACTCCTCAAACTACAAATCCCAGGAATCCAAAAGTGTTGCCGTGACAGAAATACAGTGTGTAATCGTTTTTAATACACAGCTATAATTGTGCCAAAAAATGAAATCACCACTCTAGAGAGCCTCCAGGAGTGCCAATTCTGCTTTAAAGCAGCTTCTTCAATCTCTCAAAATCAGACAATGGACTTCTGGCCACATCCACTTTTGCTCTGAGGGACTGGCACAGCCCAAGGTATCTTCCTCACGACAGATATAAGCTGTGTATTGTTTGTGTGAAGTATATATGTATGGAAAGAAATGAGAAGCATTGTGGCATGTGGCATGAACTCATACACTGTGTTGGATCCACACGCAGCCAGACTTTGGGAAGACTCAGTGCAACCTCCAGCAGTTAACTTACGCCGTTTCCAAACTAGGCTTTTATAGTGCTGTTATTCCACTTTCAACATCCTATGGAATCCTGGCGTTTGCAGTAACCGTAGGATGTTGATTCCGTAGGATGTTGAAAGTGGAATAACAGCACTATAACAGTCCAGTGCAGAAATGGCCCTGGTCCCATAGATTCCTAGGGGTCTACTTTAAGGCCATTTCCGCACTAGGCTGTTATAGCGCTATGATTCCACTTTCAACATCCTATGGAATCCTGGGGTTTGCAGTTTCGGGAAGGGCTGGGCGGCCCCTCCCAAAACTGCAAACCCCAGGATTCCATAGGATGTTGAAAGTGGAATCATAGCGCTATAACAGCCCAGTGCGGAAATGGCTTAAGAATGCTTAAGTCTGGCTCCAACACAGGGATCATAGCCCTGTGCCACAACAACTCCCTCCCTTTGTTTCTTCCCACACAGATTTTCTATATCTTGGCTCAGCTATTAAACAAAATAGAGACTGTAGTCAAAAAATCAGAGGATGGCTAAGACTCAGAAGGGCAGCAATGAAGGAAGTAGCCGGGATCCTAAAGAGTAAAAGACACACCACAGTGTTTTCTGGGGCTGAGAGCGTGTGATGCGCCCAAGATCATCCAGCGAGTTTCCACGGCCAAGCAGGGAACTGAATCCTGGTCTCCAGGGTTATAGAGCAGAGCTCAAACCACTACACCACGCTGGCTATCTTTTCTAAAAATGAGATTGCTGCAACGGTATTCATCCCCCACTCTACACAACAGCAGATTGCTCAAGAGACAGAAATAACCAGTTTTATTACAAACAAACAACTATCTGAGGGCACCTTGAAAACTGAGGAACATACCACGGCAGCGGAAGATTTCAGAGATGCACGAAGTGTTACCTCCACTGACAGATATGTATTTACACGGGTACAGGAGGCGGGGTGGACCGCAAACAACCATATTGCCAAGAAATATTCGGGTCAAAGGAGGACACCAATTAAACGGGGTTACAGAGAACCGGGCCTTGCTTTGCTTTGCGTGCCAAATAAAAAGGTTTAACGGCCGCATAAAGTCGTCGCTGTCATTTCCCCCATTTGAGCGCCGTTCCACAACAAAATTTTGACGGCTCGTGGCAATGTGCCAGATCAGGCGCCGGAGCTGCAAAGGGACACGGAGATGACTGTGTCTCTTCCGATCGCTTTCACCCTGAAGGGACAACGGGGAGATTTGTCACTTCACCCACGATCAAACTGGCAGAGAGAAAGGGCACCTGGTGGAAAAGAAGGCACGCGGCTTTCCTTTGCGCCGAACAACACCCGCCGGGGCCAAACCTTGGGTGCCAACGCATTGCAAACAATGAATTACTTACAATTCATTCCTTTCCACAGTAACTCAAGTATACGTTCGTCGCTTTACAACTGGAATTTAACAGGGAATGACTTCCCCTTTTAGTGGAGCCGTCGGCTCTTTATTTTTAGGGAGGGGTGGTCTTGGCAAACGGCGAAGGAGGAATATTACATAGTTCAAGGGCCGGCTTCTGTGCTTTGTCGTGAGGGACGGAGGGAGTGAAAGGGTGGGCTGGAGGAGTATATATTTAGCACCCCAGTCCAGCAGCTTGGGGGCCTTCAGATTCTTCTCTGCCAAAAAGAGAACTAAAGACAACTCCTTTTGTTACTTTTCTTTTCATGAGAAAAAGGATAAACAGAGTTACTTTTAACTAAATTTAAGTGCAATGGTAACTTGTGCTGGGTGGAGTTGGGCCACTAGTTAGTGGAACTATGGCCATTTCCGCACTAGACGGTTATAGCGCTTGGATTCCACATTCAACATCCTATGGAATCCTGGGGTTTGCAGTTCCGGGAGGGGCCGGCCGGCCCCTCCCGGAACTGCAAACCCCAGGATTCCATAGGATGTTGAATGTGGAATCCAAGCGCTATAACAGTTTAGTGCGGAAATGGCCTGTAACTACTTTTTGGAAATGGGAAAGTGAAGAGTTATCTTTAACAGATTACAACAGTAACTAATTGGTGAGATTAGGGCCCATCTTTGCTGTACCAACTTTTAGGAAACAGGAAAGTAAAGAGCTGTTTTCACCATGTTATAAGTGTAACGATAACTAATTGGGCACAGCGGTGGTGAGGTCTGTAAGGACTCTAAGCCGTTTGGGGAGTCAGGGAAGTAAAGAGTGACGAAGTATAACTGCAACATTAACTAAGCGATTGGGCAGGGTGGGGCACTGGCACCGTAGCTGCAACCGCCTTTTCAAAGCGGCAAGTCTCCGAACCAGGCTTGGGTTAAAGAGTTAACCGCAACCACGGCACACGTGGCACCAACCCGTACGTCGCCCTCCCACCACACCCCACGGATGCCCTCTGGCCGGAAAAGCAAAGGCAGGAAAAGCAAACAAGGCGAAGGGAGACAGAGGGAGGTACGGGCGGGAGCCTGGCAGGCAGGGAGACGGGCGGCCGGGCCGGTCTGGCCGCGGGCCGAGCCGGTGCGAGCTTTCCGAATCATTTACCGTTCTACCAGCTTTCAAGGTCAAGGGCTCAAGAGAGGAAAAACACACAGCTGCAGCCATTGGGGGAGTGCCTATGCGTGTGCGCGCACACCGGGAAACCAGGGGCTTCTGTCTGTTTCACGGAGAGAGAGAGAGAGAGTGATCAAAGCATTGCTTCCCTCGAGGGGCACCCCTGTTTCCTTCCAGATTTAGCAAAAGCTCCCCGTGGAAGCAGGAAAGCCTTCTCCCTCCAGCGGGGCTCTGACACTCACACCCCTCCGCCCCACCCCAACTTTTATCCAGAAAGTGGCCTCTTTGAGGATGGATGGAGAGGCCTCAGACCCAAAGGGAGGCCATTTCCTTTCCCAGGGAGGGACAGGAAACCGCTCCTGGTGGCCTGCAGCTACACTGACCGGCGTCCCCCACCCTCCGCAACACAGCCGATGCAAGCCCCCTCCCGCCTCTCGCTCGGCCATCTGTTGATCCTGCCCCTGCTGCAGCGGGAGAGAGGAAAAAGGGGCCCGAGGCGGCCTGCAGTTTGGGGGGGGGGTCTTGCCAGGGGAGCGGCCGAGCCACGAGCCCTTTGGAGCTTCCACCCAGCCCAGCCCCAACCTTGCCAGAACGTTTAGGGGGGACTGAAGAGGTAAAGAAAAGGCTTTGCGTGTTCGGCGTACGGGAGCCGGCCCGCGGTGTCCCCATTTTGTAATCAGGGCGCTTGCAGGAGGCTGGTGCGGAATCCCAAGGCATCCCGGTATCTTTTGCTCCCTGAGCAGTGCGGCTGTGCCTCGTGCGCCTGGGATTCTTTGCTCCTGCGGGAATCCTCTCACGCAGGCAGGGGAACGCGGCCGAGACGCCAGCGGCCGGTCTCGGTCGTAGCACCAGGAGCGGGGCTTGGAACAGTCCCTTCTTTGGGCGGACACCTTCCAGGATCCACGAGCCAGCATGGTCACTGGGATTCTGGTGGTGGCTTTTCACACTATAGGGTTATAGCGCTTCGATTCCACTTTTACTCCCATGGTTCTGTCTTACGGAATCCTGGGATGTGTATTTTTGTGAGGAATTTAGAATTCTCCACCAGATAGCTACAAAACCCAGGCCATTTCCGCACTAGACTGCTGTAGCGCTGCGATTCCCCTTGCAACATCCTATGGAATCCTGGGGTTCGCAGTTTCGGGAGGGGCCGGCCGGCCCCTCCCGAAACTGCGAACCCCAGGATTCCATAGGATGTTGCAAGGGGAATCGTAGTGCTACAGCAGTCTAGTGCGGAAATGGCCACACTCTCAGCCCCAGAAAACCCTGTGATAGGTTTGCCTTAGGGTCACCATAAGTTGGAAATGGCTTGAAGGCACACAACCACAAGAGTAACAACAACAAGATGGACAAACAGAGGAGTCCTGACTTCCACGGCCAAGCAGTGAACTGAATCCTGGTCTCCAGGGTTGTAGCCCAATGTCTGAAACAGCACACCATGATGGCTGTCCTGCCAATATTAACAAAATGATAAATTCCCAATCTCCAGATTATTGGAAAAACAGAATTCTACCCGTAGCCACACCAGATGACCCTTTTGCCAAGGTAAGGACTGTGCCACCCATGCACAGACCAGCCTCCCTCATTCTGTGCTCTCTCAGGAATTTTGGGGGGCCCCTGGAAGCCAGGTTGTACCTCTCTCTCTCTCGACCTTGTTTCCTGCCTCTGAGGGCAGTTCCTGAGGGCATTCAACAGCCATGACCACACAGGGCTGGATGGAAGGGTGACGCTTGACACAACGAGTTAGTTACTCCAGCGATGGCTGGAAATGCACCTACAGCTATAGTTCCAACGCTCCACCCAAGTTATGGCTACAGCATAACTTGTAAATATTAAAACAGCTTTCAGGACCCTGGACAGCTTCTTTAAAGTTCGGACTAAACCCTGGAGTGGATTTACTCCTCCCCCCCGCTGTGGGAGCCCCTAACTACCACTCCATAGACTAAAAATCCCCAATGACCGCAGCCTTTTTCCCTACAGAAAGTACCCCAGTTCCCCTGAATTCAAATCTTTTTCACCAGGATAGGTTTGGGCACAATCATGATTTGAATCGCTTCTCCGAAGGACTCAGTGTTATGAGTTCAAATCACGGTTAACATTGCTAGAGTGAGAAAGTGTCTATTCAGTCCTCATTTTTAGCAAAGGTATACAACCATAATACACATTCAGAAATGCAAGCTTCATTAGGAGGTAGGTACGAACTAAGCAATTATTGTAATTGTTTTCAAATTAATTTTCATTTCATCAAAAAATAAATCAGGTCATCTGCATTTATAGCCATTTCTCCCTCCCTTGTTCAAATCTACTCTATCTCTCAAAATTAATTCCTGACCTTCTCAATCTTTGCAATTAGACGGGCAAAGAGAGGGGGTGATTGCATGTCATGTACACCCCCTGCAGAAACAGGGCTGCTCTAGTAATCTTCCATCACCATAAACTGCTGTTAGCATATTCTCAGGATATAATTAGAAGCCGTATAATTAATATTCATGAAAATATCTTCGACCTAGGCTGTTTATTTGCTAGCTGTTCTGGTTAAAAAATGAAACCTAGACAGAAACATTCTAAATTTTAAAAATCTTAATGAAATAGAACAATCCATTAAAAAAAATCATCAGTTTTTATCAGCCCTGTTTTCCATAATGTTACAGCGGATTGCCTTGGATTGCTTCTTTTAAAGTTAAGACTAAAACCCAGAATGGGTTCACTATGCCCTCCACCACCATTAACATGGATGCCCCCCCCCAGCTGCCTCTCCTCCCATCCCTTCTAAAACTAGAAAACCTTTCCCAATAGACTAAGTGTCCCAAAGTGCCTTGGTTCATTCCGGCTGCCCTTCTCTGCACCTTTTTCACAGTGCTGTAGCAGTGAGCAACAACAGCAACAAAAATAAGTAGTGATGGGTGGCACCCGGTGCTCGGTGGCCCTACCTTTCCTTGAGCCTTTGGCGTCTCCCAGCCCCGTCCATCCAGCGAAGGAGGTACCTGGTAGATCTCTTGCCCTAGCCCAGCGGGCACCGGGGGCACCTGGTAAATGTCCTGGGGTGGGCTGGCTGGTCCGGCGGGCACCTGGTACACATCCTGGCCTTGCGGAGGGCTCTGTTTTGAGTAAGGGGGTGCCTGCTTCCCCGGGGGGGACTGGAAGGGGCTTGCGGTCAAGGAGCCCTGGTGGAGAGTCACCGCCTGTGCCTTGGTCAGAGCCGGCACTAGGTAGACATTGTCCTCTTGGGGCAGATAGGAGGGGTGCATAGAGGTGTACTGAGAGGCAGGAGAGAGGGGAGTGTAGCCCCCTTGGTGAGGAGGGTAAGCCAGAGGGGTCAGCCCTGCCGGCTGCAAGGGCCCCGGCTGCTGCTGCTGCTGCTGCTGGTGGAGCGGCGAGGGCTGACTCTGCCCCTGGACGGGCCCCGGCAGCTGCTTCTTGTCATACATGCCCACCAGGATCTTGAGGCGGTTCCCCGGGACGATGCCCTGCCGCCCATGCAGCGAGCAGAGCCACCAGCCATCCAGGCCCTGGGTGTTGCGCTCCAGCACCGTCATGATGTCGCCCTTACGGAAGGAGAGCTCGTCCGGAGACTCCGCCACATTGTCGTAGAGGGCCTTGGCCAACACGTTCTGGGAAGGGAGAAAGAGAGAAAACTTTTCAGAACATGGCAAACTGCTGGGGATGGGAAGGGAAGGGATATCTTGGTGCCACTTTAACTGCCAGGGTTCCACCTTCCAGAATCCTGGGATCTGTAGTTCGCCGAGGGACTTACGAGGCACCAAAGGACGCTGAGATGAGGACTGAAGCAGTAGTGTGGGCAAGCACTTGGGGCACCTCGGGGACTGTAGTTCAGGGGAGAGAATTAGGGTGAGAGTACTTCACCATAAAAGTACAAATCCCAGAGTTCTATGCGATAAACCACAGCAGTTAAAGTGGCATTGGGAAATTTGGGAAAGAATGGAAGTACAGCCAACTGTCTCCTATTAAAAGACATAAGGCTACGGCTCGGGAACACTCGGAAGCTCCACCCCGTGCAAACCCTTTCGGAGTTAAGCCTCTGACACAGTATCTCTTTGAAAACTGCTACAGACAATGGTGACGGTGATGATGATAATGATGAAGAAAAAAAAAGTAGAAGAAGAAGTACTAGAAGTTGTAGAAGAAGAATTTATATCCTGCTTTTCCACCAAAATTTGGATTCAGGGAAGCTTACAAAAATTGCCAACGAAAATACACACAAAATATAAGAACATATAAGCAATTATTATTAAAATGCAGGTATTATTGAGTGTTGGACCATGACTCTGTAGACCGGGTTTCCAGTCCCTGCTCAGCCTTGGTACATTCACTCGATCACCTTCGGCAAGTCTCACTCTCTCAGCCTCAGAGGAAGATGAAGAGAAACCTCCATGAACAAATCTTGCCAAGAAAACCCTGTCATAGGGTTGTCTTAAGGCAGACACAACTTCAAGGCCCACAACAACAAGAACGAGACTCCAGATCGATGCAAACTGACCAAATTCGACATCGTTTCTCTCCCCTGCGTGAACTAGGAAGCGGTTTCCATTTGTGAGCTTGCATCTCCTTTCCTACCCTAACCCGGCTGTGAGATTGTGAAACGTTCAAAATCCATTAGATGGAGGAAAGCTCAACGTCTCCAAACCGTTTTATGGAAGGGGCTTCCTGCCCACGGATCAGAGACTGGGAACTTCCTTCTGGCTCACGCAAAGCCGGCCACCCCACCCCACGCCAAGGCAGGAAGTGCCAAAGCTCTGAGTCACCCAGAGAATTCCCTTTGAGCCTCACCCAGAACCATGACAGGCTGGGAGTCAGAGATCACTCCTTCAGGGCAAAAGTTTCTAATTTAAGGGAAGCCAAGAAGCCATGAAGCATGCGGCAGGGGCGGGGGAGACCAGCTTCCTTGATGCCTGGATTTCAGCTGTACTTCCACCGCTGTTCAGTCCTATCGTTATCATCACCAAGATCTTCTCTGGATGGCTTCAAAACAGAGGCTGGACAGCTACCTGCTGGGGATGCTCTAGCTGGAGTTCTTGCATTACGCAAAGGGTTGGGCATGATGGCCCATGGGACCCCTTCCAATTCTGTGGTTCTATCATCATTGTCATTATGTAAGTCTTTTATTATGTTGTCTTTCCCACTAAAGTGGGATTCAAGCCAGCTTACACATTAAAATTTGCTGTTGTCAACTGCTCTCAAGTTGACTTCAACCTACGGCAATCCTATTAATGAAAGATCTCTAAGTCACCTGGCCTTCAACGACCACATGCAGGTCTCACAAACTCAGGGCAATCATGGCTTCCTTGACTGAATCATAGAATCATGGAATCATAGAGCTGGAAGAGACCCCAGGGGCCACTGAGTCCAACCCCTGGCTATGCAGGAACACCCATCAAAGCACCCCCAACAGCTGGCCATCCAGCCTCTGCTTAAAAACCTCTAAAGAAGGACACTCCACCATACTCCATGGAGGCAGCATATTCCACTGCCGGATAGCTGTGACCATCAGGAAGTTCTTCCTGAGGTTCAGGTGGAATCTCCTTTCCTGCAGCTTGGATCCATTGCTCCTTGTCCTAATCTCTGGAGCAGTGGAAAACAAGCCCGCTCCCTCCTTGACATGACTTCCCTTCAAATATTTAAACATAGCTATCACGTCCCCTCTTAACCTTCTCTTCTGCAGACTAAACATCCCCAGCTCCCTAAGCTGCTCCTCATAGGGCTTCATGGCTTCAAGACCTTTCACCATTTAGGTCACCCTCCTCTGGACACGCTCCAGCTTGTCGATATCCTTCTTGAATTGAGGTGCCTAGAACTGGCCACAGTATTCCAGATGAGGTCTAACCAAAGCAGAAAAGAGTGGTACCATTACCTCCCTCAGTCTATACACCATACTCCTATTGATGTAACCAAGAATCACGTTGGCTTTCTTGGCTGCTGGATCACACTGCTGGCTCATGTCCAGCCGGCCCCTCCCGAAACTGCAAACCCCAGGATTCCATAGGATGTGAAAGTGGAATCATAGCGCTACAACAGCCTTGTGCGGAAACGGCCTTCCTCAGAGTCTAGTCCAGTTTTGCATATGATACATTCAATGTACAAGTTAAATATCTTGATAAAATACAGCCTCGTCTGACTCCCTTGCCAACTGGAAACCAATGTTGTGGTATACCGATTTCTTTAAAAGCAATCCATAGTCTGACAATCAAATTGGTTATCATTTGATAGAGTCATTTGATAGGATAATCATCTGATAGGATAATCATTTGATAAGCTAATCAAACATTGTGGTACACCCATTTATTTGAGAGCAATCTACACATCCCTATTCCGTCCTATGGTAAACTCTTGTTCACAGCAGGACAATAAAACATTGTGGCACACCCATTTATTTAAGAGGGATCCATAGGTTTTCATGACCTACACAACCAAAGTCTTTGCCATAATCTATAAATCACAGGCTGATTTTCTTCTGAAAGCTTTTGGTGTGCTCCATTATCCAATGTTACGTTTGCAATATGCTCCCTTATGCCTCTTCCTCTTCTAAACCTAGCTTAGACATCTGGAATTTCTCACTTTGCATATGGTAAAAGTATTTACTGTGGAATTTTGAGCACGACTTTGCTTGCACGGGAGATCAATGCACTGGTCCTGCAGTTACTGCAATCCCTGGTATCCCCTTTCTTGGCAATTGGTAAGCATATTGAGCATTTCCAATCTATGGGCCATTCTTTTGTTTCCCATATTTGCTGACAGATTTTAGTAGTAGTAAGTAGCTCCCAAGTGTACTTGGTTCCTTGGAAAAATATTCCACTTGCTTGCGTTGGGTTCCAGATCAGAGAAGGGGCTTGCTCACAGTTATCATTTAACTGAAGATTTAAGGCTTTGTTTCCAGCACTAAGAGGAATGCTTGTTTTTAAAAGAAGCTAATTTTGCTTAGTGGGGAAATCTGTATTTTATTCTTTAGGAAGATATCAGAAGAGGTCACAGACCAAACTGCTTTGTTCAGAGTCCTTGCCTCCATCCTTAACATTGGTTTCAAGTTCTATGTCAAGCTCATGCTTCCTGTACTGTGTTTCCTCCCGGGAGACCCAGGGATACATTTTCTCCAGCAAGAGCATTGTGTTTAGGCCTTTTGGCTGGCAGGCAGCCCACATTAGGCAAAGGAAGAAGGAAAAAAATGTGGAATTTTTCATCAGACCGTCTTCGAAACTCTTGAAATGCCCTAGGGCACTCAATTTGCCCAGAGTTAGGCTGAGTTCCAACAGCGTGTGGCCAGCAGTGCGAAAGGAATTTATGGGGATTCCCAACAGGGGAAAATCCTGGAGCTCCTGTCCTCAGGAGTGTCTACACTGCACCGTCATAGCACTTTGATGCTGCTGTAATGAGGTAATGGCTCCATCATATGGAATACTGGGACTTGTAGTATCAAGCAGGACAGGTTGCTTACCTGTAATTGTAGTTCCTCAAGTGGCCTTTTGTGTCCTCACAGAGGAGTCTTCATTCCTGTGCAGATTCATCCACCAAAGGGTTCCAGTGCTGAGTAACTTTTGGTGGTAACCCAGCCCCATGGATGGATCTGGACAGGCGCTGAGACCTATGTGTGAGGTACAGAGACCCCAAACAGAGTTGGGAATCCTGCAGCCCTCCAAATGTTGTTGGGCTGTAACTCCCATTAGATGTACCCAGTATAGCCCACCATAAGGAATTCTGAGAGCCATAGTCCAACAACAACAGGAAAGTTGCATTATTCCTGCATTGGCTTAACATCCTCTGTTAGAGACCTCTGGTACTCTAGTTTGGAGAGGGCAGTAGAGAGAGCTCTAAGCCACTCTCCTGACTACAAATCCCAGGATTCCATAGGATGAATCCATGGCAGTCAAAGTGCTATAACTGTGCAGTGCATACACACCCTAGCAGGAAAGAATGTCCCTCCTCAACTATCCAAAGGTAGCTCTCCCATGAATGTGAATCCACTCAGCTTTGGTGACAGATGTAGGATTCTCTGCTGAAGAGCTCTAGTGCTCCAGAGCTCTGGGGTTGGATGTCATCAGTATGCTGATGATATCCTCTGTCTCTCCTTTACAAATGATGCCAAGGAGGCTGCGGTAGGACTGAATCGCTGTCTGGCTGCAGTAACGGACTGGATGAGGGTGAACAGAGAGAAGCTTAATCCAGACAAGACAGAAGTGCTGCTGATCAGCAGGAAAACCAACCTGGGATTGGGATCACAGCCTGCTCCCCCACTGAAGGATCAGGTTCTTAGCTTGGGGTGCTTTTCGACCCACTGCTGCTCCTGGAAAGCCAGGCTGCTGCAGTGGCCAGGAGCACCTTTGGCCAACTTCTGGTGATGCGTCAGGTGTACTCCTTCTTGGGGAAGGCTGATCTGGCCACAGTGGTTCATGCCTTAGTTACTTCTCCATTAGACTACTGCAATGCGCTCTATGTGAGGCTGCCCTTGATAACTGTTTGGAAGCAGCAGCTAATGCAAAATGCAGCAGCCAGACTGGTGTCAGGTATACATTTTAGAGACCACATAACACCAATCTTGCAAGAATTGCATTGGCTTCCAATTTGCTTTCCAGCAAAATTCAAGGTGCTGGTATTGACCTACAAAGCCCTAAATGACTTGGGGCCAAAATACGTGAGAGACCGTCTCCTCCCACATAAGCCTGCCGGAAATTTAAGACTATCAGAGGATGCCCTGTTGCATATCCCAACACCTTGTGAAGTTAGGTTAGTGGGTTCAGGCAATGGAGCTTTCTCTGTAGCAGCTCTTCGACTGTGGCATGCCCTGCCCAAGAAAGTTAGGTCATCTAAGTTTCTGGCAGGCAACCAAAGAGTGCATTTCCACATGGCATTCAGCGTTTGAAATTGCTGTTTAACTGTTTCAAAACTGGATTCTAGGATTGTTTTTAGACGGCTTTTAGCAGTTTTTAAAGAGTACTTTAATGTGTTTTTATCTTTCTGTTGTTTGAACTGGTTTTTATTTGTTCAGTGCCTCAGAAGCCCTTGTGGGATGGGAGGCAACACAGAAATACTTTAAATAAAGAAATAAATAAGTTCCTGAGGTACTCAAATTTATTTCTCTGCTCCCACCCATTCAGGTTACCCTGAATGGGAAACTTCAGGGAAATGGAATCTTTATTTTTTTCTTTGTTCATTTATTTTAAATCCCCCTTTCTCCAACTATGGGACCCAAGACAGCTTACAGCATAGGTTAAAACAAAATACAGCTGAAGCAAAGCTTAAAAACAATTAAATAAGCAACCCTTATAAAAGAGCTTAATAAACATTTAATGAGAAAGAAGACAAAAGAGAACTTTATCTATATTTGCAAAAAAATTAATACTTCTGTAGAGAAATATTATTTTCTGTGCTGAAATAGTTGTTTCTTGCGCGCGCACACACACACACACAATGCTATTTTCTGTGCAAAAATGCAACATGCAAATTCTGTTCTGAATAAATTTTGAACTGGTCTGTGAAAACTGCAGCATTTTCAAAGACTTTCTTGCAGGAGGAAGAACACTGGTAAAATTACTCGTTGCTTTGTTTCGGAATAAAATTTCCAAAGAATTACATCCCTGGTATAGATACATCCTCTCTCCATAAGCCTTCCCCCAATATACACTCCTGAGGTTCCCACAGATTTGATGCTGGCTTTCAGGAATGCGAAGTATTTCCCAAGCCTGCCCAAACTATACCAAACGAGGCCTCCTTCTGGAACAGATAACAGGACAGGAAAGCAAAAAAACATTGTACATGACAGGATCTGCATCCCACCCACCCCAAGGGAGAGAAACGGAAGGCAGATGGAAGCGGGGCCCCAAATGGACAGATCTATGGCCCGGAGGCGGGATGGGGAAGACAAGAGGAAGGGAGGGGAGGCGGGGAGGCCGGCTATAGTTAACCACCGTGGCCTGCGGGGAGTGGGGACCCTAAACAAACCCAGAAAGCATCTGGCCCAGACCCACAAAGACGGGCTCACTCGGAAATGCACGGACCGCTCGCCAGGAGGAGTTTGCTCCGGGACAGAGCATTCCTGGCACCGCCGATAAAAGACACTGTGCTGCTATTCTGTCTTTGCTCCTTAACCATTTTCTTTGTAAAGTTTGGGAGAAGGAGGATGGAAGAAGCCTTATGAATAGAAGACAACGCTGTGTGGAACCGGGTAAAAATTTCACGACCAAGGCCAGTCGATTGTGATATAAAAGATTCATGCCAAAATGCTACATCTCATTCCGTTCCATGGGGATGTTTTCCTCCGGTCATCCTAATCAATATCTACACCTATAACTCACAATGAACTTGGGTTTTTTTAAAAAATTTTAAACATATTTTTTATTGTATTAAATACAAACATACCTAAGAACATCAACAAAAACCCAACAATACAATCTACACAATGTAATCTACACATAACCAAGACAAAAACTAACCATAACAATGCAAAACAACACATAACTAGAAATAACTAAAAAAGTTGGCTCCCAGCCTTCTTGCAAACAATCCATATTATATGAACAATTACACCTAAGTATTACATCCTTTCTTTTATACCACAGCTATTAATGGTTACTAGTCATTTATCATTCGTCATTCTAATTATCTACAAAAGGGTCTTTTGAGCTGTATGCGCACGTGTGTGTGTGTGAGTACATGTGCTATACTTCTACTGCTTATTTTTTATTAATTAACTTTTATTTTTTACTTTTTAAAAATGCTTTTATACCGTTTTAAACTGTAGGTGCTCTTACCCAATAGCTAATTTAATTTTTTAAAAAAACCTTTTAATCGTCACAGAAGTTTTAAACTGTACTTTGTTTTCACCTATGTGGCGACCTGTCTTGGGCCCCATGCCCGGAGAAAGACATCACATAAACTGACTAAATAAAATAATTTTCCTTGCTATGTGAGCTTCCAAAGACAGCAGCACAATCCGCTTCCCCCCGCCCCTCCTTCCAAAGAGATCAGACCCCCTTTTTTCTGAAACAGGACATATAAAAGTGGGCAGGTTGGTGAGAGAGGCTGGTTCCCGCCCCAGTGCCCCTCCCTGCAGCCTAGCCTTCGCCTGCCAGGAGGCAAGGGCCAGATTGCGATCTTCAACACACCGCCCACGTACACCTGGATGCACCCATCCCGCCCGCCTTGGTATTCCGGTCATTGCTCCCTCCGGCCCAGCACGTCAGACCTTCTGACTGATGCACGGATCTCTCTGATCAGAGGCCTTTCCTGCTATTGCCCTTCACTTGAAACCTTTTAAACTGGAGACACCAGTGATCGAACCTAGGATCCATCAGGCATCACATTGCCACTCAGTGACACGACACATGTAAGAACTGCAACAAAATGTTGAGGTGTATTGGCCATGTTCAGCCTTGGGCTTTTCCGCACTACACTGCTATAGTGCTATTATCCCACTTTCAAGCTCCTACGGAATCCTGCGGTTTGCAGTTTAGGGAGGGGTCCTGAGAATTCTCAGCCAGAGAGCTCTTGGGCCTCAGGAGACTACAGAATTCCCCAGGAGGTTGAAAGTGGAATTATAGCACTAAAACATCGTAGTGCAGAAAGGTCCCTTCTGAAGAGAAGATGGGCGGGTGGGGTGACAGGATTGCCCTGTTTGAATACCTTAAGGGCTGCCACGAGAGGATCGGGCAAGTCTAATGGTTTAAAGTTACAGGAGGGTAGATTTTGGTTGAACATTATAAGGAACTTCTTTGAGTGGCTTTGGTCCCTCATTTTAAAAACTTTCTGCCCAGACGCCCCCTAAGATTGGCAATCTCTTCGCCTCCTGTTAGAAGAACACCTCTCCTGGTCCTAAAATGAGCCAGGGAGGTGGAGAAGGAACGTGGCAAAATTGCTCCCGTGCATTCAGGAGGCAAAACAATTTTTTAAAAAGCTTAAGGGGGCTGTACTTTTGCCACCCCCATTCAACACACACTAGAATTGTACTCATGGATTCACGGCTGGTATGTTCATTCATACCACATCCTTATTCACAGCTTTTCCACACTCGTCCCCCTGCTCGGTGCTGGAGTAGCTTTTTGTGGATGAACCGTAATTGTCAAAAGCAACAGCTTGTCTTGTACGTGTTGCTGTTGTTGTTAGGAAAACAGATGAAGAGAGACGGCCCAGCCAGCCTCCCTCCCTGCATGCATGATGTACTCAGGAGAGACCGTGGTGCAAAAAGAAGCCCTAATTCTTCTCTCTTCCTGCAGCTCTCCAACAGACACGCCTTGAGGATGAAGGAGTTAAAACTCACCTTCCCTCCAGGCCTCCAGAATGCATGATTAATTTCCCAATAAAAAACAAACAGCAACAGCCCTGGTTTTCTCAGAGCGAGGCAGTTATTGCAACATAACATTCCTTGCTCATGCAATGACTTTTTAAACTCATCTTATGGAGCATGTACCCGGAGTGGTGGTGCGTGTCTATGAATGGCTCCACGAGTTGAATGAATCATTGACGTAAAACCCCTTTCAACAGGATCTCAATTTCCTGTTGGATCATCTCCTAAGAAAAGGACCTTTAAACGAGAGCCCAAAGTCCTAATCTATAGCCAAAAGCAGGGGTGGGCAAAGGGCTGGCATGGGCTACAAGGGGCCCCCTCAGGCCATTTTCAGTCCCCCAGGGCTGCCAAGGAGCTCAAATTTTTTCAATTTCCCCCCAAAAATGTTTTCTGTCCTCCCCCTGTCCTTTTTTATGGTTCTGATTAGAAGTGACCCACCAAAAGCCAAAGTAGAAAAATGAAGCAACCTGGACTTATGCACAATTATAACATCATCACTGATTTCATTGTTTCAGAGTAGACCCAAGAATGATAATGCAGGGATGCCGTGGTGAAAGCTTAGACCCTGATCCATACGATGGGGTCTTACTCTATGCAGGGCTCGGTATACCCCCTATGAATCTCATGGCATCTCTTTCCATAATTTTGAGGGCATTAGTGAGATTGACGTAATTAAAGCAGGCTCTCTCTCTCTCTCTCTCTCCCTCCAGGTAGCTCCGGCTACCATCAGCAGCTGGCAGAAACTCAAATACACAGAGCTCTTTCCAAGGGGAAAAAAACAGGAAGGGTGAGACTTGTTTTCTGCTCCAGTTGCCCTAACACACACTCCACCCACCCCGTTAAATCTCACTCGGATTCGGGCTGGCAGAGACGGGCGACCTCAGGTACAGTGCCAACGCAATCTGCCTTGCAACTTCATCATGGTCAGACCTGCCATCTTGACTTGAGGGTTGCCAACTACGCAGTTGTAGAGTAGACAAACAATAGGTCGTTCTATGGCTGCTTTTAAACAACGTCACACAAAAGCAGCCAAATAAAACTATCTCAGTCACACCACGGCAAGGGCAAAGGAGAAAAAGCTGACGCAACTAAGGCCATTTCCGCACTAGCCTGTTATAGCGCTATTATTCCACTTTCAACATCCTATGGAATCCTGGGGTTTGCAGTTTGCCGACTGGCCCCTCCCGAAACTGCAAACCCCAGGATTCCATAGGATGTTGAAAGTGGAATAATAGCGCTATAACAGTCCAGTGCGGAAACGGCCCAAGAGTCCAACTGCAAGGCTACCAAAATGCCAGATAGGACTGAATTGTACCCATGCATACCTCAGTTAATAAAACCTCTGACAAGGAAGCTCTTTTTTACAAAGTCTTTTTATGGCTGCCCAACCTCTAAAATAAATAAATTCTGCAGGAAAAAAGGTGCCTGGAAT
Source organism: Cyclura pinguis (assembly GCA_030412105.1). Lineage (NCBI taxonomy): Eukaryota > Metazoa > Chordata > Lepidosauria > Squamata > Iguanidae > Cyclura > Cyclura pinguis. Next base: position 2,452,896 of record CM059607.1, read on the forward strand.
TCTGGTAATTAGCTCCAGTTCAATCAATTGTTGAATGGGTGAATCAACATGTAAATCTAGTCGATTCAATGCTTCTACTCTAGCTGGGACGAACAATAGGGTTTAGGTTTGAGGGTTTTGGGCAAGTGAACCTTTCACGCATACACCCAATGCCTGAAACGTGAAAACTCCTTGAAAAATGCACAAGGAACTCTCACAATCGTATCCAACAGGGACAATATCTTGAATTCTTTCATGCTCCTGTGTGTGTGTGTGTGTGAATAAAATAAGCAATTTATATCGCTAAGCCCCAGGCACACATCTAGGACTGTGACAGAACTCAGCTTTGGTGTGTGTGTGTGTGTGTGTGTGTGTGTGTGTGTGAAGTGGGAGGCCAGCAGGGGAAATAAATTGGTAACTCAGTGTTCCTCCCACATCTCCATTGCAAGACACCCCCACCTGCACTGGGTGCTTTGCAGAGGATAATCCACAGCTCAAGTTCCAAGGCAGAAAACATTTTTCAGCAACAGGGGGGTCTATTCAAAGCCAGCCACACTTGTCTACGCAAGCTGAGATTCCAAAGGCGTTCCAACCACAAACTCTCCCAAACTCTTATCGCAAGTTATTCAAAGGCTGGTTACTGTTGATTCTCTACGTAGCTGCAGACACCACCCTCCTCTGCACACCAGGGATTTAAAAATCACCAATGTCGACCTGAGTGCTTCAGCAAGTAATTGCATTCAGTCACAACATGCGCTCCCTGGTTTGATTTCCCACCCGTCTACTCATAAAAACAACCGGAGAAGCTGGAATGAGCAGAAAGGCTTTAGCCTGGGGTGAAAAGCAGCCATAGGACATGAAGCAGTCCGCTCCTGTTCAAGCAGGTTCAAGGCAAAACCTGTGTTGCCAACTTGGCATCTGCAGTAGGATTGTCAGAGCAAAAACTGGAGATGGCTGCTGTCCCTTTAAGGGTTTTGTAGACGAGAGAGTTCCAGCCAGTGGTTGCTTGTTAGCTGGTTGCCTGACAAGCAATTGCTGCTGAAATTCCTTCTTCTGCACCAGGGCGATTCACAGAGGTGGTCCCTGGACAAGTGCCCATCGCTGGCAAGTTTCCAGCAAAGAAACAAATCATTGCAACCAGTGGGCATAAACATGGTGCCAGTCCCTGGCACAGTGGAGGAAAAAGGGCCAGTCCCTCACATTGGACAGCCTGAGCAGCATTGTTCCACACAACCATTCAAGGTATAAGAGCTGTCTCCAGTTTTCAACCTGGCAACTCTACTTAGAAGCACCACTGCCCCCTGTATCTACCATAGCACCCTGAAAACACACCTGATCCTGCCTAATTTTGGAAGCGAAGCAAGACCTGGCCTACTTGGAGAGGAGAACATTTTGGAAACACTGTGCTATAAGTGAACAGAGTGCTCGTGTTAATGCACTATTCGCATGGATTCTTCCTCTGCCTCCTGCAACCACAAATTCCTTAGCAAGCTAGAACATAGCTGTGGTTATTCAGCCCCAGTCAAATCCTGCTTACTGGCACAGCCAATTCACCCACCAGCTCTTGGAGGCCTGGAACAACAATGCGCTTTTTGTACTGGGAGTCACTGCAGACAGCACTGGGATTGTCCAAGGAAGGCTGAGGCATGGGCATTGGGGTGGGTGCGGGGGAGAGGAAGGGAAGAGACCTTAAATACCTGCAACTCCGCAATCAAACTTATTTGATCCTCGGAGGCCTGAAGAGGGAGGAAAGGGCAGAACAGAGACTTTGCTAATTAAACCGCCGCAGGTCCCAGTCCCCGGGGCAGTGAAATCTGCAGGCCACCCTCGGGGTGAGGCGCCCTGCAGCTGCTGCTGCCAACATCTGCAGTTGCTCTGAGTGGTGTGTGTGTGTGTGTGTGTGTGTGTGTGTGTGTGTGTGTGTAAGAGTGCAAAGGTATTTCAGGCAGTTTGCATGACCCATCCAAGGGTTGTTCTTTTCAGCCATTTTCCCTTGTGTTAGCAATCCATTTCCTGATTTCTCTGTGGGAAAGGTCAGTTTGGTCAGTCAGTAGATCTCACTCGGTCTCTCTCTCTCTCTCTCTCCCTCTCCCCCTAGACAGCCAGTTCCACATGTTCCCCATCCCTTTCTTCCTTCATTATCCCAATCACTCTTTCCTTTAAAACTTTCAAAGGCTGCAATAAAACTCAACGAAGAACCAAAAGTCCTTTTTGTTTGTACATATCCACCCACTCACTGCTGCAGGACTGGGCAACTGTGTGAGGGGCTCCAGGCCAGTTTTCCACCCTCAACAACCCTGTGGGGCAACACACACACACACACACACACACACACACACACAGAGAGAGTGTGCCAGAACACCTTGTTTTCCCTCCATCTCTCTTTCAAAACAGCAACTAGAAGTGATGTTGTATTAAGCTCAATGTGGAAACGAAGGTGGCATTTGTGCTATAGGGGAGACCATGCCACAGTCAGGGTGCCAAAGCAAAGAAGGCCCCGCCTATGCCATCATGCTGCAGTGGTCACAGCGGAGAAGTAACAGAGGCTAGAGCATTACCTGTTGGTACTTCGGCGCAGAAGGCGGAGCTCATTGCCCTTGTTAGAGCTTTGGAACTAGCTGAGGGACTCATTGTGAATATATACACAGATTCAAAGTATGCTTTTATTACCTTACCAGTTAGCCTCTACCATTCCAATGCCAGGTACCGCTCTCTCTGGAAGGAGGGATCTTTCCACTGACCTCCTGCACACCCCTCAGGTAGGTGGACACAGAGAATGCTGCTCTTCCAAGTATCAAGGTCACAAGCCATTTAGGTCTTTGAATGTCACTTTGAATTGGGGTGGATGGAAGCATCCTGGCAACTAATTCAATTATTCCAAAATGATTATCATTTGGCTCCTATAAGGTGTTCCTTTTGGACAAAGGTAAGGTGCGGAGAGGGCCACATCCAGGAGTACTCCCAAACTACCCACATCTGCTCCTTCGACACCCTTGTCTGGTGTGCTTATGTCTTATTAATATATTTACTGATTTAAGCCCCATCTATTTACCAGTCTGGGACTGCAGGCAACTTATAGAAGTTCAAACAGATACAACAAAAGTTCGTATCATACAAACATTTGAAATATAATTAAGGCACCAACAGGATTAAAAGCATTTTAAAAAAATTAAAAAGAAAAACAACAAATATAGACAATAAGGCACATTATGAAATATGCCTTCCTCCCAAACAGCCAATTCTCAAAGGCCTGCTGAAACAAAAACAAAAAAACTTAGGCCATTTCCACACTGGACTGTTATAGCGCTATAACTCCACTTTCAACCTCCTATGGAATCCTGGGATTTGCAGTTTAGGGAGGGGCATTCAGAATTCTCAGCCAGAGAGCTCTTTGGCCTCAGTAAATTGCAAACCCCCGAATTTGACAGGATGTTGAAAGGGGAATGATAGCACTATTAACAGTGTAGTGTGGAAATGACCTTAGTATCTAGGACCATTGAGTCCTGCCAAGCACAGGAAAAACTAAAATAAACCTCTCTAGGCACGGTCCTTATGCCACCTCAGCTACTTCCTTGGCCAGGGTAAGGATAGGAATCTTACAGGCAAAAGAAAGGTTTCTAATTTTCCCTACAAAAATCACTAGATGTCCGTGCCAGATCCATGCATGCAATGCTCTTTTCACATACTTCATTTTTGCACATGTGTATCCGAAACTGCAAAGCCACCAGCACACAGGCTCACCACGGCCTCAGCTCCAGAGCTGTGGAAAACCGGACATTTAGCCACTGCAGAGCTGCTAACTGTCTAAATTGGCTCCCACGTTGCCTTCGGGGGAAGGATGGAACATTGGCTTTGCGGATGCAATTTGCGGCCTGGAGCCATAGCCTGAGCTCTCCCCTCTTTAAAAGGCCCGTTTATTAAAAAATCAACAAATCTGGAAAGCGTGGCTCGGACAACAGCAACTCTTGTGGTTGAATGCCTTTCAACCATCTTTAACCACCTGGTAATCCCAGGCTGCTGCTGAATGTTTCTTTTCTTAATTAAATTTAAAAAAAAGGAAAAAAAAAAGCAGGATTGACAACCATCGGTGGAGTAGTGGTTTGAGTCTCGGATTATGACACCATGAGACCAGCACTTGAATTCCTACTCCACCATGGAAATGCAATGGCTGGTCTTGGCAAGTCATATTCTCTCAGCCTCAGAGCAAGGAAATCGCAAACCTCCTCTGGAGAATTTCTGCAATGAAAACCCTGTGATAGATTCCTGTTAGGGTTACTATGAGTCAGAAATAACATGAAGGCACACAGTGCACAAACACACAAGGTCTCTGTGATAAGGTGACAGATAAAACATAACCTGCACTTGTCTCCTTGGCCCTGGAGACCTGGTTGGTTGTTTCACAAAGGCCGACCAAGTTCTCAGCCTGACAACATTTCCTGAAATCTATTTTACCAATAGGAATCCAAAGACTAAACACAGAGAACTGCCCAAAAGACACACAATAAATCAGAGATAGGTGCGTGACTTTGAACTCGAGTCGCCAGGTTTTCAAAAGACCAACAACAGGCAGTCAAAATTCATGACAAGTGAGGATGACAATTTTGTGTCTTTACGAAAATTCATACTTTGCTTCTTTTTTCAGCACGCATCAGCAGTTCTGAGCCTGCTTTAATTTTGTCGTAATTATCTCTTTTGGCTGCAAGCCTCAGACTTCCTCCAGCAAATAGGCCTCATCTTTTCTCAAAATGCCTGCACCCCAAGGTACTGGATTCTTGGCATCCCATTCAGCCTATAGAGAAGGACATACTTTCCAACCCCCAAATAAGAAATACCCCTTCCAATAAGAGACACCTGCCAGTTCTACGTTAAACTCAGCCACTGCCTTTTCCCTGCCCTCTGTCCAATGTTTTTTTTCCTTTTTATTTGGCAGTAACAGCAATCATCTCTCCAAGCTGCCTTTGAGTGTATCTACAGTGTTGAGCTACAGTACTTTGATATCCCTTCAAACGAGTTGTAGGCCATTTCTGCACTAGACTGTTATAGTGCTATTATTCTACTTGCAACATCCTATGCAAACCTCACCATTCCATGGGATGTTGCAAGTGGAATAATAGCACTATAACAGTCAAGTGTGGAAATGGCCGTAGTTTTGGTACAGTAGCTGAAATTCTCTGCCAGAGCAATCTGGTCCTGTCCTCTGGAATGACAGAAGATTCTCAGTCCTTCACCAAAAGGCTTTTAATATGTAAGCAGGTGAGGTTTTTTTAATTCATTAAGATGTTTTTAAAATTTTTGTAGTTTTTTTAAAAAAAATGTATATGCTTTTAATAGTTTTAAATATTTTATTAGTGTTTTTAACTTTTTTTGGAAGCTGTCTTGGTTTCCACTCTGGGAGAAAGGTGGCATATAAACATACTAACTAAATAAATAAATGACAGGATGCTACAGAGTGGAGCCATGACAGCTAAAGTGGCATCAAGGTGCTGTTAACTTTATAGTACAGCCACATTGTTTATCCCAACAAGCCCAAGGTCCTTGTGCATAAAAGCAGCAAAAGGATGCACTAGATTGTACTACTTCAGACTGCAAGTGGGATAAACTTTTTTTAAAAAAGAACAATTGAACAGACAACATCGGCCTTGTTTGTGCCGCACTATTTTTTTTCTTTTTGCATTGTTTCTCTTCAGAAGAAGGAACAATCAAAATTATGACCCTGACCCAGCGATCTGAGAAGCCAAGTCCATTTTAAAACACCCTGTAATACTTTCAGCCTCAGTTCCTGTGTGTTATTTTTATTGTCTATTGTGACTTATTTTTTACTTTTTCTTTTTTCTCCCTTCCAACTTCTTAATAAAGACAGGCAAACCATCCTCAGGGATCGCTACCTCATATTCCACAATATGCAGAGATGCAGCAGAACTAGCCGTATAGAGGGAACTTCCCTATAACCGCTTCGATTCTTCCTAGAACTGGCAAAAACAGCATTTGCTTCCTCTCCTTACCTCCACGGGCTGGATGAAAACGGGCATGAACTTTTTTTCCTTTCAGCAGCGCAGCTCCTTCTGGCCTCTCAGATCTAAACTAGGGCTTGCCCTGATGCCAATGCCAGGAGCAAACCCCGAGCGAGAGACGTCACTCCCCCGGGCCAGATTTTTTTTCTCAGTGACCCAGAAAATGAAGGCGATGCACTCAGCCACCTCCCAGAGTCACCCGAGGCGGCCGCCACTGAAATCGGAGAGCGCCCGGAGGAGGAGGAGGACGAAGGGCAAAAGCGTGGGAAGGGAAGCGGTCTGGGGGCTGTACGCGTCTGCTGTGTGATGAAATAAAAACCACACTTCCTATCACGGCTTCTCTCCCATCCCACAGCGTGGATGCTTCCTTAAACGTTTTGGCATTATCCCGACACAGTGATGTGATCTGTCTGGAAAAAGTAGAATGGGAAAATGTGTAACCTTATAAACAGAATAGAATATATTGCCCCTGTATCTAAGAACTCTCCCTAGAAGCCAAGTTGACTACTCTGAGACTGTCGTATCCTGGGCACGGCAAGAAACAACGTGACTTCACGGAAAAGACAATAACGCTTGATAAGGCAGACGGCAACAAATTAACAAAGCAGATTGTTAAAAATCCACACGATACAAAAGTTACAATGAAATTAGAGACTGGGATACTGTGTCCAGAACTGGGTGATCGGTAAGACCCGCCGAAGATGCCAGGAAAGTTGCTCCGACAAAAGTAGAGACGTCCTTCCCTCACATATACCTTAAGATCTCTATGAGCTTTGCAACGTGATTTTGTTGGACTCCAGTTCCCACAATCCCCTAGCATGGCCACTTGCCGTGCTGCCTGGGGATTCTGGGAGATACGGTCCAAACAAATAAGATTTACGCACCGTCTCTCTCTTTCTCTACGAGTCTGCGTTTGAGAGAGATCGTTGATGGACCGCACTTTCAAAACAAACAAAAAGAAGCAACGCTAAGGGGTGGGGAGGGAAGTTACTTCTACACAGAGTACTGTAGTAGCTAAACACTGTTTCAGGATAAAATAATGGCTTCTAGTCATGAACTAGAAAACAGCTTCTAGGTCAGGCCCTATGTTAGCCAACGGAGGGCATTAAAAGCCCAGTGCTGCAGAGCCCCACGGCCAGCATCACGTTCAAACTGGGTCGCTCGTTTTGACAAATGCAGCGTTAGCGTGCTAGGAATCCACGGCTCGGAAGCACGTCATGCTCTCACAGGGACAAGGAACGTGGAGGAACCAGCAGCATAAATGGGTCACGCAAGGTTAGCAGGGCAAAAAGGCTGGCTTCTGATAGCTTTATGCAGCAAAAAGGACTGGGAATCAGAGCAAGCGTGGAGTAGCGTTTGTGCGTTAGACTAAGGCCGTTTCTGCCCTATGCTGTTATAGTGCTAGTATTCCATTTTCAACATCCTATGGAATCATGGGGTTTGCAGTTTAGGGAGGGGTATTTAGATGTCTCAGACAGGGAGCTGGTATGTTTAGCCTGAAGAAAAGAAGGTTAAGAGGCGACATGAGAACCACGTTTAAATATTTGAAGGGATGTCATATGGAGGATCGAGCAAGCCTGTTTTCCGCCGCTCCAGAGACTAGGACATGGAGCAATGGCTTCAAACTTCAGGAGAAGAGATTCCATCTAAACATTAGGAAGAATTTCCTGACAATAAGAGCAGTTTGACAGTGGGATACGCTGCCTCAACGGAGTGTGGTGGAGTCTATTCCCTTGGAGGTTTTCAAAGAGAGGCTGGATAGCCATCTGTCTGGAACGCTTTGTGTCTTCCTACATGGCAGGAAGGGGGTAAGACTTGATGCCCCTTGGGGGTCTCTTCCAACTTCAAATTCTGATGTTGTTGATGATGATGATATTCCCAATGCATACAAAGAGTTCAGTGAACCCTAGAACCCTACACGGAGAGATGAGCCTGACGCTACAGAGAAAAGCAGTCAGAGAAGGCAACAAGTCAAACCTCAAAAGAGCTCTGAAGCTGGATCAGACCCAAGGCCCAGCTCCTCTCATGTCTTCTTCTCACACTGACCGGCCAGACGGCCCAAAGAGAATCCCACAAGCAGGGCGCGAATGAACGCGACGGCACCCCTTCCCTCGTCTTCCCACCCGTCCTCAGCAGCAGCTGCCACATCCACAGAGAACCCTCCTGCATTTGCTTCCCAGCAGCCTGTCCAAACACGACCGCAGTGCTGCGTAAGCCATTCCTGCAGGCTAGGAATACTGCAAAGGGCTGCGTGCCTGCACACGTCCCGCTCGACGCGGGAAGGGCAGCAGACCAGGGGAGGGAGGGAGGCGGAAAGTCGGTCCGGCTCTCTCCCTCGGCCAGAGCCAAACGCTCCTCTTCCTCCCCAGCAACGGCTGTGACTTCTGGCAACCCCATGGAAGTGTGCAACATGGCGAGCCATGACATTTTCCTGCCCTGTGCGCCCTGCGAGGAGGAGCGCTTCCAGGAGCGGCTGAAATGTCAGAGACTCCAGGGATGTCGCTTTCTGACTGCGCTCAGCAGCACACCACGGGAGCATGCCGTGCCCCCGCGCTTTCGATAACACAGCATGGGTGCACCTGCTCTGAATACTCGCCCACCGACGACCACATTGAAGCCTCGGCTATAGGCAGTTGCTGCTACTGTCGGTCATCGTCCTCGTGCTTTCAGTTTCACAACGACCTGCCACGAATAACTGGAGTTTTCGACCCTCAGTGATCTGGATTCTGTCCAAGAATCTAGGAATCAGTGAGGTATCTTTGGATAACGTGGCGCATTCCAAGCAGTGTCACTTCTGGCAACTGTGCTCTTAACAATCCTATTTACGGTGATTTCGTTTAGATATTTTGTCTGTCTGTTTAAATGCACCTATCTTCACTGCAACCAGAGTTGGGCCGTTTCCACACTAGACTGTTATAGCGTGATTGTTCCACTTTCAACCTCCTATGGAATCCTGGGGTTTGCAGTCTCGGGAGGGGCCGGCCGGCCCCTCCCGAGACTGCAAACCCCAGGATTCCATAGGAGGTTGAAAGTGGAACAATCACGCTATAACAGTCTAGTTTTCTCCTCATTCTTCTCCTCGTTATTTCAGTTGCTGTTGACTTTATTTATACCCCAGTTTTTCCCTCAAACCAGTATGGTGCATTGTTCCGCCTGGCATCTGCACAATGCCAACCCAAAGGCCTGCCAAGGGTGTTCCCGCTTTGGGCAAGGGTTCTCCTCTGTGAAGCGCTTTTGATGCACGGTTCAGCCAGCCACGTGCCGCATGTGACTCCGCTGATAAACAGCACCTGCTGCTCTTCTCCAGTCAAGACTTGCTGGGAGCCCAACACAAACATGCTTTCCGGTTGTGCCCGTTGTCCAGAAAACTGTAGGCTCTTTTTTGTCCCAGGCTGCAGAAGCCTGAAATGCCAGCTGCTCTGAGCACTTGCTAGCAACCTACAAACCAAGGTGGGCAAAGTGGGGCAAAGGGCTGGTTCGACACCCCCAAAATTTTGGGAGACGTTCCAGCAAGCTCACGTCCTACTCTAGGGGCCTTTAAAAGCAGCAATTTTGGGAAAATAAACCCACAAATTTTATGTAGGTAGACAGATATTGGATGCCCAGTCATTTCTTGTTTCCTCCCCCCATTTTTTGGCATCTGCGTAGAATATACCCTGCAATGAATCCTGGGGTCAGATCAGATGCCTAGACCCCCTGAGCCTGCTCTACAGTTCCCTCTCTCACTACCTCACTCCTGACAACACCACACACTTCAGGTCAATTTGCACCTCTTTAATGAATGGAGTCAAAGGACCTCTCCACAGTAGATGAAACCATGATGGCATACCCCCCCCCAATATTTCACAGATGAAAATGTGGTCAAGCAACATCAGAGTATAGTTAAAGTAGCAAAGTTATTAGAATACACAAGCTAAGAGAGGCTGCAGCAGTTTGTTTTTGCCGGAGCCAACCGGGAAGGGCAAGATTCTGCCTCTTCCTCTCTCCTTTGCTGAGTTAATGGACTGCAAACTACTTTTGCACTTTGAACTAAGTTGGCAGCAACTGAAGTAAGCTGAAGACAAAGGGTGAAAGTGGGAGAAGGAGAGAAACTGGGACATTTTAAAAGCAGATGAAAAAGTGGGATGACAAGACAATTAATTGGGAGTGTCCCTGCCAAACTGTTGGAATTTATGTGAATGGGTGGCTGGTAAGGACAGTAAGAGAAGTGTTGTTTGCACACTGCTGGGCAGCTAAGCATTGAGATTTGAATCCAAGAGAATCTGAGTCTGAATTCCCGCACAGCTGTGAAGCTGGCAAGACAACCGTGAGGCAGCTGCTTTCTTGCTCTAAACTCCTCACAGGTTTTTGATAACCTCCTGCTGGCATGCATCACTCTTTAGACAGAAGGGCTATCGGTCCCATGGTCTCTCTTGATATAGCTCTGAGTTGTCTGCTCCAAAAGACATTAAACTCTATATAGCACTTACAAATATTCAACGAGTTTCATATATAGGCACAGCACCCAGGTTAACAAAGCCTCTGACAGCGATGCTCCTCTTTACAAAGTCTTCTTATTCATCCCAAGTCATTTCCCCTCCTCCTCATTCTCTGTCTAGCTGTAAGATTTTAGCTGCATCCGCCCCGGGGGGATGGTGAGGGCAGGCTGGGGAAACACAGACTTTCAAGATCAAGTTGCACGAACACATTTGCTGCACTGCAATAAAGCTTGATCTGGGAAACAGTGGGATTCCGCTTTAGCCAATCTTACCATAACTGTGTGTGCCTGTCTAAAACAGGCAAGGTAAACACCAGTTGCCTCCAGATTCCTCTCCTGAGCATGCATGAACAGCAAAACAGGAAAATGGAGAACAGATAAAACTACCTAACCAGCTACTTCCAGCCCAATCAAAAAGGCATAGATGTGTTAATTTTTCTACCAAGATGGAAATCATAACAAAGGACAAGGCTGGTGAAAGAAACAAGCATCCCTGGATGCATTTTGGAAGAAGCCTTGAGCTGCTCTGTATCAGACTCAAAATATTTTTGTTTACTTACGCAAGGCTTACCTGACCTGATTGTTTCACATCACACAAATATCTCGCTTAGTTCCAAAGAAAAAGTTCACCCAAAAACACTGAGCTGCTTTTTCTGGTGAAGGAATTTATCCCAAATCTTTCCATGTTATTTCTGCCTCAATACCAAATTTTCTGCTAAAGAAATAAAGCCCAGGAACACACTTGCCTCATTAACTGATTCATAACTGTACTTGTAGCAGGTCACATTATCCCTCACAGATTCCTAGGCCATTTCCGCACTGGACTGTTATGGTACGATGATTCCGCTTGCAACATCCTATGGAATCCTGGGGTTTGCAGTTTCGGGAGGGGCCGGGTGGCCCCTCCCAAAACTGCAAACCCCAGGATTCCATAGGATGTTGCAAGTGGAATCATCATGCTATAACAGTCCAGTGCAGAAACAGTCCTAGATTCTTGAATAAGATCCAGATCATTGACGGTCCAAATTTACAGTCAGTGGAGGAGATCCAAATGCCTTGGACCCTATCTATAAGGCGCTGTTCTCCAAGCTACCCCCACCTCAGCCTTTTAGCAAAATCTGGCTTTTGCTCAATGAGGGGGTCAAAGAAATCGGGCACCTTGCTTTCCCCCCCACTTCCGCCTTGCCGTGTCTCCACATCCCAGTGAAGCAGGAACTGTACCATCAACTTCTGGTGAATGATTAACGCCGGGTTGTTCTGCAGAGCCTGAGACAGCTCACGGTGCAAGCAGTACTGCCTGGTTTTCGCCCGGCGGGCTTTGCTCAGCCAATTACTCACCCAGCTCTGCGTGCCGGTGCCAAAGGAGGGAGGCAAACAAGCCCAGCCAATGGCAAATGAGGCCATAAGGCTGGGAAATGGAGCAGGGGGGGCGTGGAAGGACACGGCTGGCTCAGCTGTGCTTAGCTCCAGGGCGAGGAAGGGAGCAGAACGAATGATGTGCTCGAGCTCAAAGCCCTCAGGAGACACAAAAGTTGCTCCTGGCTCCCACCTTCTCCGTTGCTCAGCCATGAACAGGAACGTGCACTCTGCAGTGGCACAGGGGCACTGCTGTCTGACTTCTTGAGACATTACAGAGCTTTCTTTTCCCCCCCAGCCAGAACAGGGAGGGGAGCAGCACCAGAGACAGCATTCTCTGCTAGAGTTTAAACCCCACTCCTACGGAGATATTTCCAAAGATTATAACAGGCTTCACTTCTCCACCATTCCTTAACTTGCAAGTGGACCAAATATGCTCCCCCAGGCTGTTTTTTCCATCCAACTCCTCCAGATTCCCCCTTTTCTGCCCTGCACCAAAGCCACCAATATCAACAGCTCACCTTTTAAACAGGTTGTGGAGCTCCCCTGGACAGATGAACATTGAAAAACAAAGTCTCACAAAAGCATGGACGGACTTCTGACCTCATCTGGTGTTCAGTTCTCTTCCTCAATAGAGACTGTCATTTTTGGCAATCCGTACAGCCCCTGAGAGTGAGAAATAGACCCCCAGACACTGGTCATTTCTGCCCCACACTGTTGTAGTGCTATAATTCCACTTTCAACCTCCTGTGGAATTCTGGGGTGTGTAGTTGACTGAGGCCAAAGAGCCCTCTGGCTGAGAATTCAAAATGCCCTCCTGAAACTGCAAACCCCAGGATCCTACAGGATATTGGAAGCGGAATAATAGTACTATAACAGTGTAGTGCGGAAATGGCATCACTCTGCTTGCTCACCTCTACCTTAACTCAGCTCTTACCTGCCTGTGCCCACAGCCTTCCAACTTTAAATGCTAAAACAGGAGCCGGTGGGCAAGCAGCCTCGCTCTAGATGCTGTTTGAGGTATGTGTTGTTGTTGGTTCCTTTTACAATACACAGCTACAGCTCTTTTGAAACCATTTTAATTGCCAATAGAGAAAAAAAAACCCTAGCAGTCCCTTAATTTTTATTTTAGCAGGAGTTTTCATGGATATCAGTTCACTTCTTCAGATGCAATATACAGTGATATTAATTCCTCAGGTTATTAAGTGTATTCCTATAGGGACTGGCACTGGTGCACAGACCACTAGTTCGAAAAGCACTACAGCAAATGACATGAAGGATGGAAACGGTACAGTCAGAGGATAGTAAGCCTGGGGAATTCCATGTGACAAATGGTATCAGGCTCTCTTCCACGATGACCTCAGAAGATTATTAGAGGGAACATGTGGAAGAGAGGACACTGTGTGGCCTCGTAAAACAGCCTGGCCTTACATGGACTAGCACAAGACTTGTACACAGGTGGGTTGAGAGGAGAGGAGTCACCGAAACACCCCATATTTAACATCTGATGCCTCCCACCTCTCCCGAGTCTCATCTGGTTTAATTCCTACTCCTGTCTGCTTGCTACCTTCCCTTGATGCAGGCATCCTGCCAGGAAACTAACTTCCAAGCCAAAAAGAAAACTTTGGAACAAAGGCCCCAGCAAGGTTAAGGAAGGTGTTTAAAAATAACAGCGACCTTATCCTGTCCTTCTGGACTGGCACAATGGATGTGGAGGAACAAGAAGCACAAACAGAAAGAGCTGGGCACCAAACAACCTTCACCCATCTGCAGCAGCTGGCAAAGAAACCTGGGGAAAATCTGTTCCCTTCGTAAGCAACACCTGGAGGGAATAATGGCCCAACTCCCCCGACCTGCAAACTACCCTTGGCCTCTCTCCAACCTACAACAACAATGGAAGCCACACACCCTGGCCTCTCCTCACAACCAGACACCCTCTTCTCCAGCAGAGCATCAGCAAGAGCCAGGGCCATCTGACCAGGCCCTCCCTACTCTGGCCTTGGGCCACGGTGGCCACCACAGCTGCTTGGCAGAGGGGGACATCCGGCACCCCTTGGTGTCCACAGAAGCCATGCCGGTGAGGTGGCTAAATCAGAGTCCTTTCTCACTGCACAGCTGTAGCACTGTGATGCCACTTTCACTGCCATGGCTGTATCCTCTGGATTCCTGGAATTTGTAATTCAGCAAGGCACTAGAAAGAGCCAGCCTGGTCCAGTGGTTTGAGCGGTTTGGACTACTGTAGACCAGGGTTTGATTTCCTGCTCGGCCACGGAAACTCACTGGGCGACCATGGGATTACCACATACTCTCAGCCCCTGAAGACCCGATGATAGGTTTGCTTTAGGGTTGCCAAAAGTTGAAAATGACTTGAAATCACACAACAAAAACAACGAGCCACTAGAATTCTCTATCAGAAAACTCTAAATCCTGCTTCCTAAACTGCACATCCTAAGATTCCATAGGATGCTGCCATGGCAGTTAAAGTGGAATCACAGTGCTATAACTGTACAGAGTAAAAGGGCCCCTGGATTTATAACTCTGATGCTGCCATATCACTGTGAATGTGCCCTGATCTTCTCAGTCTGATTTGGGAAGCTCAGCAGGGTCCAGCCCCGTTTAGTACTTGGTGCTGAGGGAATGTGTTAGATCTCCAGGTAGGGCTGGGAAAGGCTCACGGCTGAAATCTGGGCAACTCAGAGTTGACAACATTTGGCTAGATGGAACCAGGGCCTGATGCAGCACAGGGGCAGCTTTCCCTTGCTCCCTAAGCTCATTCCACAAACAGCTCCAAGCAACCCACAAAATGCCAGTGTCAGTCTTCACAGCCTCACGCACTCAAAGCAGCAACCTGGGGTCCTTTCACAGTAGACAATCATAGCACTACCATTCCACTGTAACTGCCATGGTTATCCTATGGAATCTTGGTGTTTGTAGCGGACTCTAGAGCGCTCTGGCTGAGAATTCTGAACTGCAAGCCCCAGGATTCCACAGGACGTTGCCATGGCAGTTAAGGTGGAATCATAGCGCTATAATTGTCTACTGTGAAAGAGCCCACAGTCCGAGGGGGCTCCATTCACGAGATCCACCCCTGGCTAACGAAAGAGAGCTCTATGCCAAGCTTTTGAACTATGCAGAACTTTACAGAGTGGGTAGGCCCCAAAAGGATTTTATGGCACATTACCAGCTGGGCTGCACCACATTCAACACTGACATGTTTTAAGGGATTCCTTCTTCCCTCCTTTTTGCTGTCTTAAATCTTAGGACTTCCATGCTTTACAATCTGTCCAAGCGTAACACCTGTCTTGTCAGCCAGCAGCTTCCTGTGAATTCCCCTGGCAGGGCTCCATCCCAGTCTCCCCTTGCCCTACCCCCAGCATTAAGGTCATGCACCATTCCTATTACTCCAGAAGATCAGCGACTGCTAGCTCTGGGGAATCAAATGGCCAGCAGTGGGTTTCCTCAGTTTGAATGCCCGCAACTGGCACACGAGAGAGACGTAGACACCATCTCCCTGTTCCAGCGTCCCTCCCAGCGTCCGCTGGCTTTTTCCATAAGACCTGAGGAAGGCAGTGCCTTTCCAACCACAAATCACAGAGCATTTGTCTCCTTCAGCAAATGCTACACAACCAACCAGTGGACACTGCTAGAGGCCCTAATTCTGCCACACACACCCCCACCCAGGTATAGATAACCAGTAATCCTAACTAACAACACTGCAATCCTTCGTATGTTTTCCACAGTGTGAGCCTTACTTCTTACTTCAGAGTAAATGCCTTTTGGATAAGCTGATCATGATGCAGCCCTATAACCATTTACCAGTGAACTCGAACGGCCTTACGTTTGAGCAGATCTGTACGGGACTCTACTATTTAATGACTAAAGACCAGACCCTTTTATTTTATATCATGTGGAAACTGAGAGGCTGCAAGCAACCGCCTGGCCAGCACTTGATTCAAGCCTCTTCTATGAAACTGAGCCATTTCCTAGCACTGCCAATTATCATGGTTTATTTGTACACAAGTTCTCCCTGTTGCTGCACAAAATAGTAACAGGCATCCTGGATGTAGAAACACAATGCCGTACAGTGAAAGCAAGAATGTAGCTACAATTAAGCATGCTCAAGTTCCTTTTACTATGAATGGGGACCTAAGCATGGGCTTAAATGTATCCCTTCACGACTGGCTTTAGAGTAAGGGTGGGAAAATGTGCTTTTCTACATTTTTTGGATTGCAACTCCCAGCATTCTGGCTGTGCTGGGTAGGGCTCACTGCATCTCTGGTTCAACAACATCTGGAAGGGCAGTGTTTACTTTCGTGCCAGCACATCTGCCGTTCCCACTTGGCAAAGAGAGGATTCAGGAGAGTCAAGTCGTGGTACAACAGGGGTGTGGGGATGGCAAGCCCAAGCTCTCCTAGTTCCGAAAGCCCACCGGATATATCTTGCCAACTGCCCTACAAAATCATAGAGTGCTCCTTTGAAATGAGACTAAGGCCATTTCCACACAAGACTGTTATAGCGCTATGATTCCACTTTCAACATCCTATGGAATCCTGGGGTTTGCAGTTTCGGGAGGGGCCAGCTGGCCCCTCCCAAAACTGCAAACCCCAGGATTCCATAGGATGTTGAAAGTGGAATTATAGCGCTATAACAGTCTTGTGTGGAAATGGTCTAGGACTCCAGGAGACGAGGGTTCGAATTCCTGCTCAGACATAGAAAGTTTCTGGTTGACCTTGGGCAAGTCTCAGCCTCAGGTGTGTTTGTGCCTTTAGATCACCTATCAACTTATGGGACAGCAGTGGCCACCTCTTTCTGAACAAACCTTACCCAAAAAACCCCAAGATAGGTTTGCCTGAAACTAAGTCCCAAACAACTTGAAGGCACACGAACAACATCAACGCTCCTCCGAAACATCTCATTGAAACCAAAGTGATTCCAAAACCCTGGCTGGATGCCAGAACAGGAAAGCTCATCTCCGGCCATTTCCACGCTAGACTGTTGTAGTGCTATTATTCCACTTTCAACATCCTATGGAATCCTGGGGTTTGCAGTTTAGGGAGGGGCCTCAAAGGTCCATATTTACTATCCTCAAAGACCCCTCCCTAAACTGCAAACCCTAGGATTCCATAGGATGTTGAAAGTGGAATAATACCACTATAAAGGCTAGTGCGGAAACGGCCTTTGGTGCCTCTCCTCCAACTTCTCAGCCTGACTGTAGGCTCCAGCAAAAGAGCAACAGCAGACACAGCCTGCAGGATGACTCAGAGAAGCAAGTCAAGCCAGGTACCTGAAGAAGGGAAAAACAACCACCCTGAGGGCTGCCAATAACAAATGGCAGCAGGGAGAAAGACAAATGACCAGGAGGAGATTTCTCAGCAGCAGCAAAACACATCCTGGATTGGTCTAGTGCAGCCTCACTCCTGTTATGGTAAATTCTAAGGACTTGCCATGTTATCTTGATAAAACAAGTACACATTCCAAAAGATACCGATTGTGCAATTCCATGCATGTTTTCTCAGCACCACTGTGCCCAATTATTTAATTATTATATTTCATTTGTATCCCACCTTCTTCTCTTTGCTCACTGTGTTCAACACTGCAACAAACAGATTTCTTGCAGTAGCAGCTTCCCTGGACTAGAGTTCATTCTGTTGGATGCAATTCTCAGTCTCTAGCTGCTCAGTGAGTGAGAGAGAGAGAGAAATGAAGAGAAATGGGGGACAGAGAGATTGCCCAAAACAAAGAGAAATACACCAATGTTTCCACACATGTGTGTATCGCAGCCAAAGCAAGAGAAACCCCGAGACACCCTTACATAAATTAATCCGACTCTCACTTTGAGGCCAGTGAGGATTACTTCCTGCTTACCTCACAGCTCATGCCATTTTTTAAAAAAATTCATTGGCATGCATAGATTTCAAACACATCCCTAATATCCCTTTGGGCCACTGCTGTTATGCACCTTCAAGCGGTTTCCAATTTATGGGCATCCTAAGATGAACCTATCACAGGGTTTTCTTGGCATGGCTTGTTCAGAGGGGGTTTGTCTTTGCCTCCCTCTGCAGCCAAGAGAGTGTGACGTGCCCAAGGTCACCCAGCTGAGTTTCCATGGCTGAATGGGGATTCGAACCCTGGTTTCTGGAAGTTATAGTCCAAGGCTAAAACCACAATGCCAGACATTGCTAAACCTTAAACCAGACCTAAGCAGCATCCATCCACCCCTTGCTAGGCTGCTAATGCTGGTGGAAACCTTTCCATGGCTCTGGCAGATCAGGGTAGTTCAGGCACATGGATTTTTACCATCCCTACACTGCATATTCTAGAGCAAGCTGTGGGGTTCCAGTCCACAACATCCGCAACAAATTAGGGAACCCAGAACAGTTCACATTCCAGGGTTAATTGGTTGCAGCAGAGCTCATGACCTAAATCCAAACATTAACCTCAATTTAAGGTTGACACCCTGCACCCACAGCATTAATCTTCAGCAATTGGTTCTGTTGGTCTCCTCAGCTGGAGAACAGCAACTGGGCTTAGTTGCCCATAAAATAGAAAGCATATGTGTGAGCATTTCTATGCTGCACAGATATAGCAGTCTGATGCAATTTTAACTGTCATGGAACTATTCCATGGAATCCTGGGACCTGTGGGTTGGTGGGATACTTAGACTTCCCTGCTAGAGAGCAATATTGCCCTTCCCTGAACTACAGTGCCCAAAGTACCCTGAAAAGAGGGTCTGAGGATTAGCTCGGCATACCTTAGAAACTACGGAACCCTGTTCGGTATGTGCAAACTCTTTAGGGAAGAGAGTTCAGGGGGAACACTAAAACTCTAGGAGAGAACTCTAAGCGCCTCACCTTATTACAGATCCCAAGATTCCTTACGAAAGAGCCATGGAAGTTAATGGTAAACAAGAGAAGCTTGTTTTCTGCTGCTCAGAGCAATGAATTCAAATGGATTCAAATTACAAGAAAGGAGATTCTGACTAAACATTAGGAAGGACTTCCTAGCAGTAAGGAGCTGTATGATAACAGAATCTCCTTTAGAGGGTGGTGGAATTTCCTTGAACCCTCTTTCCTTGGAGGGTTTTGAGCAGCGGTTGGGTGGCCTCTTCTCAGGGGGAGCTTCAGCTGTGCAGTTTCTGAACTGACAGGGGGTTGGACTAGATGGCCCCTGGGGTATCCTTTCCAATTGTCCACTCCTATGATTTGCATGAAACCGCAGTAACAACGTAGCTGACAGCCTACATCAGTTCAGGGCCGTCTGATTATCTGCCAGCGGAATTACGTTATGCTTGGATTACACAACCCCAACCTGGAACAGAGTGCGGCACATGCGGACAAATGGAGAATGTGTGTTTGCGCGTTATTCTACGTACTTCAGTGCCCCATCACTACACGAAACAGTTCTGCATGCATGTCCAACTCCACTCCTGCCGCCGTCGGCCGGACACGACCGGCGTGCCCTGAACACAAAAGTCCTTCCTCAAGCGTAGCGCAACTTACGCCGGCGCAGGTCACTAATAGGATGAAAAACTCAGAACACAGGACCTGACACCGCTCTCTCTCCACCGCTAAACCTTACTTGGTGTATAGAAAAGCACAAACACACACATTTATTTTGGGTCTAGATGCCAAGGGGTTCCTTGCTTCCAGAGTCCCTTCTTTCATCCTTCCCAATCAAGGGAAGAAGCTTCCACCGAGTCCAGCCCGAGTTACAACAAAACAAGGTGCCCCTTCCTTTGAGTCCCCCCAAACGTCGGGAAGGCTCGCCCCACAAGGCAGGAGCAGCAGCCAAGCAGGAAAGGGGGAAAAAAGGACTGGACGGGAAGAGAAGAAGAAGGGAGAGAAAGGGGGCGAGGAGGGGAGGCTGGCGCTGGGAAAGGGACTTTCTCGCTCCCTCCCCGGCGGCGGCCGCGGCGTCTCCCTTTCCACGTCCGGAGGGCGGCCCATCCCATTTCCCTCTGGAGAGGACGCGGAGAGGGGAGGGAAGGAAGGGGGGGAAATTCGGCGCCGCTTCCCAAGCCGGGCCCGGAGGAGTCCGACCTTTGCCTGGAGGGCGCAGGGGGGCCGCCTCCGCTTCCCGAGGAGCCGAGATGGAAAGCGAGGGCTGGCCGAAGACCCCCGCGCACACCCGCCGCGCTCCAAGGTCGAGCCGCCCACGGGGGGGGGCTCCTCCTCCTCCCCTCTCAACCCCCTCGCCCCCAAAGTCCACCGGCTCTGGCTCTGGCTCTGCTCGCAACCGGGAGCCCCCCAGCCCCAGCGAGGGCGCACCGGCCGAGAGGAGCCGGAGCCGTCCCTCTGAGCTCGGGCCTCGGAGCGGAGACGGCGGAGGCGACGCCGGGACTAAATCCGCCCCCCCCCCGGCCCCCGACGCCGCCTTCAGAGGAAAGAGGAGTGGAGGCGAAGCGCCGCCTGCTTCTGCTTCTTCCCCGGCGGGTCGGGGAGCCGGGACTGGCCCCCGCGGCGCACCCCCGCCTCGCAAGTCCGCCTCGGGCGGTGGGGGCGCGTCGGAGGGGGAGTCCCGGTTCCCCGGCCAGCCGCGGAAGCCATCGGTGCGCTTTCCGCGCGCCCTAGGAGGAAACCTCCTCCTCCTTTTGGAGACCCCCCCCCAATAAGGCCGGCGCCGACCCCCCCAGCCCCTCCGAAGCCCCCCGAGGGCTCGCCCGGCCTCCGGCCTCCCCCTCCGCGGCGCCCTTTCCTCACCAGGTAGTTCATCTTCCCGGCCGCGCCGCGCGCAGAGGAGAGGAGCGGTCGCAGTCCCCGCCGCCCGTGCGCGCCCGCCCGCCTCTAACGCGGCATCCCCGCCGGCTCCGCCGTCTTCGCCGGCCTTCCTCCTCCTCCTCCTCCTCCTCCTCCCGCCCGGCGTCGACGACTCGAGCCTCGAGAGCGAGCGAAGGCGGCTCCCGCGGGCCGGGGAAGGCGGCGGGCGAAGGCGAGCGTTCCCCCTGGGAGGGCCGCCTCAAGCCGCCGGGGCCGCCCTCGCCGCCGCCGGGGCCGCCTCCATTGGCTGCCCGGGAGCAAGAAGGAGGCGCTCCGGAGCCGAGGACGGGACGGGGAGGCGAGGCTGCCTCCGCCTGGCACCGAGCGGGGATGGCGGCGGCGGCGGCGGCCCCGATCGGAGGGAGAGGGGGGGAGGGAGAGGGAGAGGGAGAGGGGAGGGCCGGGCGGGGAAAAAGGGGCGGCTCGTCTGACGCCAGACGGCCCTCCTCTTTTCCTCCCCCTCCTCCGTCCCTGCCTCGCTCGCTCGCTCGCTCCGCGCAGCCTCTCCAGTCCAGGAGGCCGAGGCGCCCGGAAAGGGTCCTTCCAACCCGCGCCCCTTTCCAAGCGCTCGCCCATCCACTCCGTCCTCGGACGGTCCCTGCGGCCAGGGAGACGGAAGGCAGCTTCTCGGTTCAGTCCGGGCCCTTCCCCCGCTAGGGCTTGGGGAGAAGGAAAGAGAATAGCAACCTTGCAGAAATGGCCGGGATCTCCAAAGGCCATCTAGTCTCGCCCGCCGCCAGGGTCAAGCGAGTCGGCCCCGGAGCAAAGGCCGCGTACGCTTGGCCCCGTATCCCTACAAGTTTCTCACAGGCGGTGGATGCGGCCGTTGTGTTTTTAGGCGCACCGCAAACCAGGGCGGACAGCACTGGTAGCATTGCATTCCCTACTTCTGCGTCTCCAGCGGTCACCAAGGGGGTATCTGGTCTCACCCTCTGCCAGTGCGTGAAAGCTGTAGTCCTGACCATTAGCAGGGTATTATTATTATTATTATTATTATTATTATTATTATTATTTTTATTATTATTGATTTATATCTCTCATTTTTCCCAATAATGGGACTCAGATTATTAAAACCAGTACAGTGTAAAAACATACAACAACATTAGGCCATTTCCGCTCTACCTTATTATAGTGCCATTATTCCACTTTCAACATCCTGTGGCATTCTGAGAGTTGTAGTTTAGGGAGAGGGGCCTTTAGAATTCTCAGCCAGGGAGCTCTTTGGCCTCAGGAAACTACAAATCCACATCCTTTCCACAGGATGTGGAAAGCGGAATAACAGCGCTATAACAGTGTAGGGCAGACATGGCCATACTCTAACCCTCTGCCAGTGCATGACAGCTATAGTCCTGTCCATTATCGGAGAATTGTTACTCTGGCCAGCCAGCCCCTCCCCAAACTGCAGACCCTAGCAGTCTGGAATCATACTGCTATAACAGGCTAGTGCAGAAATGGCCTTAGTTAGTGCATTACAAAGTATTCAGTGTTAATTGTTGGTTGCAACATTTTGTCTGTTTGAAGGTTGCTTATGTGTTACCAAATAGTTAATTGCTTTATTGCTCAGTGCTACAGTGTATCCAGATAAATGTTTTAATATGATTGTTTGTTTAATTGCTTCTTTAACTTTGGAATTGTCTTGTTACTTTGTACAGTATTTTGTTTTAAGCTACCTTGAGTCCGATATTGGGAGAAAGTCAGGCTACTAAATAAATGAATAAATAAAATAAATTTGGAAGGGCGGAAATCTTGTGGGAGTGGGGAATGCCTTCCTTCTGCCCACCCCCTGGAGCCAAACTCCTGGGCAGGGTGTTCTTTGCTCCCCTGCCCCTGATAATGCCTAGCAGAACACCTTGGGGTCTTTCCCACCCACGAGATTTTAAATAGCCTTGGAGCTCTCTTCTCATACTGCCTACGGTGAAGTCTGGTGATTCTTCATCACTGCTATGACTAGTCATTTCTGTAGGCATACAGAGCCTGTCCCTCCAAGCAAGAACCAGCACCAAAGAAATTGGCAGGAGTCATTGCTAACAGAAATTGCGTAACTGTTTGCTTTCCGCATTAAGGGAAGCCTGAAAATGTTTAACTCCCCTGGCCACCCCTGTCCTGCCAGACATATTGCCCTTGCTAAGCCACAGACCACACGCTGTCTTAAAAAACATGTCGAATATGGTAAGGCATATCAACGCTGACCTTCCACAACGGTCTCTCGCGTTATTCGTCTTGCCAACTGAGAAGCACGCAAGTCAACCCAATGGCCCTTGACTATTACACCGTTATAATAATTTGATCCCAATTAAACTACCATGGCTGCCTGTTGTTGTCATTGTGTTGCTGCTGCTGTTACATCACACCTTCTTCCCAGTTTGGGACTGAAGGGGGCTTACAACTGATAAACGTATCTGAAAAGCGATTAAACTACCAAAAGATTTGAAACCAGTTACAAACCATTAAAAGAAACCGCTAGAAATAAAAGTCTAGTACATTATAAGAGCCCTGTTTCCCCTGAAAAATTAATTCCGTGGTAAAGAAAAGGTTAAGAACTGCTGTGCTAAATGATCATTATTTTGCTGTTGCTTTCATGGTATTCAGATTGTTATCAGCTTCAGTTGGAGGAGGATTGCTTTAATGCAATATCTTATGCTGTCATAGTTTTGTAAAAACATTCCTTCTAGTAGCCAAAATTAATAACCTGCCTGCCAGTGTGCCAAGACCTCCCATTTTAAAAACAGATGTGAAGTCCCAGATTCTCATGATGTTCTTGTATAATGGAAATGTCTGCAGTTGTCTTATTTGCCTAACGGTTGGGCTGGTCCTCTTTTAGCAGGTTTTTCACCTGTGCCATGTGCTTCAATTTACAGATATACTTATATCTGTACCTATTTATGCATCAACTGCTGAACCAGCTCTTAGTCTTGCACTCATGTTTCAGGCAAGTGATTCCTTTCATTTAAAAATACATATATTTTGAAATAGGTGCATAGGCATCTTTTTTCATCCTCCACGCTACTAAAAGGAAAAAAAATGAACCTTTTTTAAAAGTTGTAGAATGCTTCCAGAATTTGGGGAGGGTTTGCACATGTTGGTGACATCACAGATATTAGCCAATAGGCTACAGATGTGTGTTCACCGCTTCACCGGAAATGCAAAACCAGTTTTCTCAAAAGATTGGTGGAATTTTTCAAGGGACACTCCTTCTAAAACTTTCTTGCTCTGAGATGTTACGTTTAGGTCATTTTTGAGCTGCCTCCTCCTCCTCCTCTGTCACCATCCTGAAAATGTTGCAGCTCTTGTTTACCCTCTGTTTGCTATGTGTTTCTACATGACCTACGTGCAACAGCTCTCCCAGATAAGACTGTTATCAGGTAGCGAGCAATCAAAGAGAGAAAGAAACACCAACTTCTGCTCCGGCCTCTGCCCACTTTCTATCCATTGCATTCATGCACTTTTTGCCCTCTGGGCATTCAGCAAACTCTCCCACCATCTTTAACGTCTCGCTTTCTGAGTGCCACTTCAAAGAAGACAATGCCTTCTCAGTGGAGCGCAGCCTCTCTCTCTCACTCTCTCTCTTTCTCTCTCTCACACACATAGGCTTGCTCATTTTTGGAGCTCCTGCCTTGTGAAGGAGGACAGAAGCAATGCCAGCAAAGACCCAGGCCCTGACAATAGTCCTATTGTTGGCCTACCTCACTGCACAGAAAGCTCCCACGCAGAGGCAAATCCCGCAGTACCAGGAGCAGGACTTGGAGAAGACAGGAGTGCATGGTCTCGTCCAGCCCTAGCTACAGGGAACACACAACTCCTTGTTGCAACAGCTTCGTTGGCTGTGGGCCCATTTCCAGGCACAATTCAAAGTGCTGGCTTTGACTTATAAAGCCCTATACTGCTCAGGTCCAGGGCATTTGAAGGACTGTATTCAAGTACCAGTATAGTGTAGTTGGATTACACAAATACTTTCGATTGCAAGAAGGACATTGCTCATCACAAGATACTGTTGCTCAGAAAATCAGTCTTCCTCTCCAGTTACTGCAGGGGTTCCCCTTTCACATCTTTAAAACTTTTTGCATTGGTATGGTAACAAAATACATGAGTCCTGGCAAAAGGGACACCTTTGTTGTCCGGCATTTCTTCCCAGCTGAAATCACAGAATCTTGTGGTATCTCAGTAGGGTACCTGTTTTCTCAACGGGCGTACCCGTGTACCAGCTGTTGCTTTGTCCTTAATTCGCACATTTTTTTGGGAATAAGTCATCCAACCCTACCTATTTGGCATGTAGCATCCTGGCACCAGATCTAAGAACCTGGCTAGCATATGCTGAATTTCCAAATTCAGAAGAAGTAGCAAATGGGAGACAGGTGTGCATATAACACATTAAAAAATAGTTGCACAGTCCCTGCTTCAAGCAGTGAGATGTAATGCAGCTTACCAGGTTCGGTTTTCTATGGAAGGAGAGATCAATAGATTTATTTTCAACTGTCTAAGTTGAGCAGAAGTGGAGACAAAATGCTTGAGCACCCCCAGAACAAGGTCCCTGTGTCTTGGCCTTTAGGAAATGTACCTTTTAAAATGTTAGCAGGAATCCTTTGCACTGTTTTGACATTAAAAAATTAAACATTTTTTTAAAAACAGAAGTAGACTTCCAACTGCATCCAGTGTTGTATTTCCTCCCTCCCCCCTTCTTACAATTTTGGTGGTCCACATTTCCACCAGCCCACTGGACCTCCAGGAAAAAAAAACAAAAAACAGAGGGTGTAGCCCCCTCGGGACTCTGGAGCACTCCCCCCTCCCCACTTTAATAGCAGCCTGATCACAAGCAATGAGTTTAGCTCCTCCGTGACCCTAAACGTTTCCTCAACTCTCTGCTGGACAGACCGAAACAGGTTGGATTCTTTTGTTTCCTGCCCAGCTGGCAAGGCTATGCTCTGTGGGCTCTTTCCCCACAACCTATTGCATGCACTGGATTCAAGTCTCCCTGCTGGAGGAAAACTGTACCCAGAGCTGGGTTTGCACCGGGTGTGGCTGGCAGGTAAAGGGTAGGAAACGCAGTGAGACAGAGAGAGGGAAAGGCGAAGCTCTCCTGACTTCCCTTCCCCCTGCACAGTCGGGTGGGAGTTCCTCTTTGGGGCCAACCAGACCTTGCCGTATACCCCCGTTCTCCTCTGCTGCTCTAATAGAGAACAGCTGTCGGTCGGCCTCCGATTTTTCCATTCGCAAGGCCCAAAATGGAACAGCCGGACAGCCGAGGCACAATCACAGCGCTGCGGTTTCCCGACAGCTGCGGCTCCTGCTCTTGCAGCGAGTGGAAAGGCAGCTGTTTCGGCCAATTGCCTTTAGGTTGGGGTGGGCAAAGTGTGGCCCTCGGGGCATGTGCGGGCCCAGACTATTTTTTCTCGGCCCCCA
Organism: Cyclura pinguis; assembly: GCA_030412105.1. Classification (NCBI taxonomy): domain Eukaryota; kingdom Metazoa; phylum Chordata; class Lepidosauria; order Squamata; family Iguanidae; genus Cyclura; species Cyclura pinguis. Next base: position 2,478,872 of record CM059607.1, read on the forward strand.
AAAACCCTTCCCAGATCCCCCAGGCACCTTATCTCCCATTCCCTTAAATATTCCCAACAACAGAAGGTGGGAAATGATCCCTAGGGAAGGGCACGTGGAGAATTATTTGGTGCAGCTCAAGCAGAATAAAAAAGTCATATCTGTGTGGTGCAGGTGCACCCCTGGCTGCTGAAGCCCTGCTTAAGGGGTGCCTGCTCAGCCCCTGATGCTGGCTCATAGAAAGTTATTTGGGGATAAGGATTTGGGTCTCCTGCTGTTGATTGTTCTCTTTGTTGTGTGGCTAAAGATGTGGAGAAATCGCCACTGGTGCTGATATTTTAGTTGAGATAATAAGAAGCTTCTCAAGATTCTCCACTTGTTACAAAACATCTCTGAGATGGAGATGCCTTCTTTTTTCACCCAGGGTTCTTTTTTTTTTTATCCTCCTCCTCACTTATTAAATACTAGGCAATAGTGTGACAATGATAGATGCACCAGAAGGAATATATTTTGTAGACTGTATGGATTTTTGGCCCCTTTTTAGTTTAGTTGTAGTCTAATTTAATTAAGTATCAGGTTAGATACTGAGTTCGTTTACTTACTGTTTGTCTTTTTGATGCTCCGTATGTTGTTTTATATATTAAGTACTTGTTAATAAAAATATGCTTGAAAAATGAGATTCATTCCCTTCCACCACCTGTGCTTTCCTGCCCTCCCTCCACCCCAAAGCAACCCTAAAGGGCTGCAAAAGTTCAGCAGAATGAGAGGAGGAATATATGACTCCGCAGTTGCATTCCAGTGAAGGATTTAGGGCTTACAGAGGATAACAAACAGAACGTGAGTCAGAAGCGTGACAGTGTGGCACCAACAGGCCATTTTAGGCTCTTCTGACAGAAGAGTGCATGCCCAGGATTCGGGAAATCATATCGTTTTCCTACTAAGCATTTGTAAGATTCATTCCAGTTCTACAGAATGCCAAAGGGAAATCACTGAGTGGACAGGAAGCCCGGGGTTTGCAAACTGGAACACAGAGCATGTTCTAGCAGCGGTGCGGGAAGTATGTGGGGCCCTCAAACCACATTGGGCCCTCCAAAGTGTTTGGTTTTTTAGCTCTTGATCCTCTCCAGACTCTGCAGAATGCCCTTTTATTCCGCCCCCCCCCCCCCATGAAATGTTTCTTTTAAAAGCTTCCAGGAACAGCAATTTGCCTTTAAATAGGTTGCAGTCCCTTCACTGTGTAACTGTCTGTCTACCTACCTACCAACCTACCGACCTACCTACCTACCTACCTCCCTACCTCCCTATGTAGTTCAAAACCAGAAATGGACATTTAGCCAAACAGTCAAACAGGAGCTGCCCTTTGAATTCCCCATAAAGTCCTGGAGCCTGGCACTATTTGTAAGGGCCATTGTGAACATTTTAACAGCCACTCCCATACATAGATGGCAAATACAAAGGGCACAGGGCAGGTGTTACCCCAAGCAGGGGGCATCCACATTACACAGATATAACCCTTTGGTGTCACTAAAAATGATCACCCACAGAGCCCTGACGCTGGAGTTTGGGGGTATTGACCAGGGCTTTCCACAACAGAACCTGAGGAAAGCAAAAATCTGCTTATTCCAGGATTCCGTAGAACGGAGGGACGGCAGTGAGGGTGGTAGTAAGCCACTATTCTCGTGCGAGGGGGACGCGGCTCCTGGGTGGAGCTTTGGAGCTCTGCCTGAGACTATTGCTGGGGGCTGACACCCAGCTTCACAGCCTGAACGCCAATGCCCCTCCCTTCCGAACGCCACCGATTAAAAGCAAAGGTTTCGAGAGGCGGGTGGCAGAGTCTGGGGGCGGGTGGAGAACCAGCGACGTTCATGGCTCTCTCCGGCCATCTGCTTCCTCCCTCCCCGTCTGCTTCTTTGAGGGGATCTTACGGAATGGGGAAGGGTCAGGGCACCAAAAGCCCCAACACTGACGGAATGGCCTCCTGTCCAGAATCAGCCATCTGTTCGTCTTTCCTTTGCGTTCCCACCCATCACGCCAAGTACCAGCATCATCTGTGGACGGCCGGGGGATAGTGGCCAGGGCCATCTGTTGCCCGCCAACCACCGCAGACAGAGGCTGCCGCCATCTGGGGAGTGGCTTCTTGGTGGGACACCACATCGGCAGACTGTGTGCCGAGGCAAAGGGTGCCGGCAAAATTCACTGGTGCCAGATTTTCCTTGTGCTGAAGGTGCGGCATCTTCGTGACGCCAGCCTACTTTGTCTGATTGGAGTCTCAACAGACGCTCCTGACTCCTTGAAATTTACAGAAACATTTGCCTCCGTAGAATCCTGGAGTTGGAAAGGGCCACGGAGGCCACCAGTTCCAAACCTCAGCTCAGCGCAGGAACTCCAGCCAGAGCATCCCCAGCAGGCAGCCGTCCAGCCTCTTTGCGAAGACTTCCAGAGAAGGAGAGCCTACCACTTCCCTGGGCAAGTGACTCCGTTGCCAAACTGCTCTTAAAGTCAAGTTCCTTCTGTTGTTCGATTGAAATCTACCCTCCTGTGACTTAAACCCATTAGCCCTGCCCTCTGGGGGAGCAGAGAACAGGCCTTCCCCCCATGACAGCCCTTGGAGTATTTGAAGCATACAATCATGTCATCCCTTCATCTTCCCTTCAGCAGGCTAAACGCGCCCAGTTCCCACAACCTTTCCTAATACGTTTTGTTCTCCATACCTCTTGTCATCCTTGTTGCCCTTCTCTGAACTGTTCCAACTTGTCTATACCCTTCTTAAAATGAGCTGTTTTTATTACCTGCCTCATTGCATTAACAAACCCGCATCATCTCATGCTACCCTCCGAATGTTTACACTTAGGGTCACAACGGGCATCTTTCTGTGGCACCCTCACAATAGTATTAACTCCATCAGTGCATCTGACAAAGTGGATTGAAATTCATTTTTTTAAAAAAACCTCTTGCTAAAATAAACTGGTTAGTTTTAAAGGTGCTGCTGGATTAAAAGTAAATGCTGCCACAGACTAACATGGCTGTCACTTTGAAGACAGCATTAACTTTTGAAAGTGATAGATGGTGATGATAGAGACGCTGCTGAAAAAGAAAGGAGAAGCCCCATATTTGGGGGTATACAAATATGTATAAGTGGCATTGCCTTAGTGCACTTGTAGAAAAATCTATATGATTTTGTGCATTTTTTTCTTCATACAAATTTTGTTAGCATTAAAAAAAAAACCTGGGAGATGCACAAAACGATGTGGATGACTTGCTGGAATTATGTTTGATTCGTATATCACTAGCCAAACCCACCCCAGCTCCGCCCTCCTTTCATGACGCGGTCATACAACTGGACTTTGGAGCAGATACGTTCACACAAAGAAAGAGAAGGCATTTGTTTGAAGGATTCCTTAGTAGGAAAGTAGGTCACATTAAGCAAACTTTAATACGAGATGGGAACAGCTGGACGAATGTGTGCCGTTTACGTTCTTCAGAGGGAGGAAAAGTTGGTACCAGCAGCCCTGGCCATTGTGCCACATGCTATGAGCCCAGACAAACTGCTGGCGGGGGCTCCTTGAGCTGATGGATTTCCACAGGGATGCCATGGCTCAGGAGGACGGGAGAGGCTATAAAAGCGAGACACGGACGGCCATGCTCCTTCTCCAGTTAGAAATAATCAGCAAGCACCGGGGTGGGTAAAGTCTGGCCATGGAGCCAGATGTAGCCCCAAATCTGTTTTTGTGGGCCCTGTCCCCTCAACTCTCCTACACGCTGCTTTTCTTTGCAAAAAGAAGGAGGAATTGCCTCTCCTGGAAGACTCCAAGAGAGGCATTTGGACTTTTAAAGAGGTTACTGGCCCCTGCCTCAGTCTAACATTTCATTTTTTTAAAAAGGGACTTCCAACCACTTCTGGTTTTGTTTTCAGATAATGGAATTCATAGTAGTTTGTACAGCCCCCTTCCAGGGCTGAAAACTGGCCTCAAGAGCTGCTGAAGTTGCCAGCCCTGGAGCTCACATATGGTAGGATGCTTGACATTCCAGAAGGCCACTGCCAAACGGAGCAGACAGTGCTGGCAGATGGAGAAAATGAGCTGATACCGTATATTGCAGCTTTCACAGTTCAGGCCAGGATCTCACCTGGCAAGCAAAACAGTTTTTCCTAGCTCTGGGTCTCATCTTGTTCCAGCTCCTAGCTTGACACCCTGGGCTCTTTCTTACTCTGGTGCAACAACAGCTGCTCACAAGGGTTTGTGTCTGCCTGCAGCTGGCAACCTGACACTGGTCGTCCGGACAACACTTGCTCTCCCCTTCCCAAAAGGGGAGGCGGTCACATGTGGGAGCACGGAAGGTGCTTAGGTGCGGATGGGCAGCGTCTTGCCGACAAATCCAATATTAGCAACAGCATTTGGCATAGGCAGAGTGGACTTCTTGCTTTGGCTGATCTGTGGTCAGTCATACAATCATAGGGTTGGAAGAGACCCCAGGGGCCATCCAGTCCAACCCCCTTCTGCCATGCAGGAAGACACCATCAGAGCCCTCCCGACAGATGGGTCATCCAGCCTCTGTTTAAAAACCTCCAAAGAAGGAGACTCCACCACATTCCCAGACAGCATATTCCACCGTCAAACTGCTCTTACCATAAGGAAGTTTTTCCTAATGTTCAGATGGAATCTCTTTTCGTACAGTTTGAAGCCATTGCTCCACGTCCTAGTCTCTGGAGCAGTAGAAAAAGACTTGCTCCATCCTCCAGATGATATCCTTTCAAATATTTAAACATGACTCTCGTTTTGCCTCTTAACCTTCTCTTCTCCAGGCTAAACACAGACCCAGCTCCCTAAGCTCATAGGTCTGCAAGGTTTCCAGGGCCCCTACCATTCTGGTCACCTTCCTCTGGATATGTTCAGTTGGTAGACCTGAGTCTTTTCAGCTGTTTCCTCCTTGGTTCTCCTCAGGCATTCAGAAGACCTTTAACAAATGCAGTCTTGCTCCTTCCTGTCAGACACAGCTTGCCAGTGTGGCATGAAAGACACCTCTTTTATTGAAATATTATAATATATTACAATACATTTATTTAGCACAAAACTCAGCATTCTCTGTGTAGGAAATAACATTTTATGCAGAGAAAAATTATGCATAGAATTAATATTTTCAGCATGTAAAAGTGGTTTCCTGTACAGAAAATGCTGTTTTCTCTCTCAAAAAAAAAAATGTGCAAATTTTGCACAGAATTTCTCAACAACAGCACTTTCTATGCAGAAATACTGGGGTGAGGAGTTGCAGAAAAAGCTGTTTCCTCCACAGAAAAATCCTGTTTTCTATACAACAATGCTATGTGCAAATTCTTCACATAGTAAATCCAGAACTGGGAATAGTCTTTGGAAACCTCACAGTTTTCAAAAACTTTTTTGTGGATGGAAGAAAATTGCTAAAATTACTCATCGTAATTACTTCAGGAATGAAATTAGGAAAGAATCCGACTTTGCTCTGGTCTCCGCAGTTTTACTGGGAACTGCTCACAAATGTTCAGGATTACGTCGGCCCACTACAAGGGACAAAAACCAGCCTTGGGAAAGAAGGAAGTAAACTGAAGGTGAATTCATCACCTGATGCTTAATTCTATGTTTGTTCATAACAGACGTGTGGAATATAAACATCTCTGAATATCATCTCCTGTTACATGAGTACTTTTGCAGCCTGTTAGGAGGATCTGCTAATGGCAGGTCCGAGGTATAGAGAGCAAACCTACAAAGTCGCCACTGGACCTTGTAACGCCTTTCTTCATCGTGCACGAAATCGCATTTACAAGGCAGAAATGTGACAGCCACGTTTGCCCCTTTGCTGCATCTCTATAGGTGGACAATTTCAGGGAACTCAGCCCTCGCCTATAGGTTGCCCTAGCAACTGTTGCCATAGAAGACATCCCATGGCGAAGTTGACAACCACAAGGATGAGTCCGCCATTGTCTTTGGAGAGGTCCTTTGTCTCCTGGGGGGAATAGTTTTATGCGGCTGCGCACGCCTCGGCCGCCCCATCACTGTAAGAACCAGGCCCACAAAGAGTGCTTTTTCCATCCAAAAGGGCTTTTTTCTGCAGGAGGCCCGGCTGAAAGGCAAACGCTGGCTGAATATCTTGGAAAAAGCTGCACCCCTTGAAGCCTCCTCTCTGTCCAACTGCTGGAGATGGATGAGACCTAGCTGTCTCGGGCACAGATTCTCCAAATATCCAATTAATCTTGGTAGGTGGGCAGCTCCGAAGTCAGGAGTCGCACCCATCCCCATCCTGCACAGCAGATGGTTACTGTAGTCTGACAACTGTTGGCCCACTGGCCCAACAATAGCTTCCGCACAAAGGAAAAAAATAGCACAAAGAGAAGGATTGTTTCCTACGCTCTCCTCTTCCTTGACTCAACAAGTAACAAGAATCCACAAAAGGCCTCGAAAGCCATGATGACTGATGGCTCCCATGGCAGTAAGGCAGTGAATCCACCCAGGTTTTATGCTAAATTTTTAAAGAGCTGCCCAAGGTACTGAAGGTTTGAGGTGGCAGGGTTCAGAACTTTGGATAGCTCCTTAAAAAAAATTTTTTTTAAGTGAGAAAAATGCAATCCAAACATGCAAAACAACAGCAAAACATACATCCGTACAAACTTCAACAGACATCATAATCTAAAACAAATTACACTTATCTAAAACAAACACTAACAAAGCATAACTAAGGCCATTTCCGCACTACACTGTTATAGCGCGATTATTCCACTTTCAACATCCTGTGGAATCCTGGGGTTTGCAGTTTCGGGAGGGGCCGAATTGGCCCCTCCCGAAACTGCAAACCCCAGGATTCCACAGGATGTTGAAAGTGGAATAATCGTGCTATAAGAGTGTAGTGTGGAAATGGCCTAAAATTGGTTCCCCTCCTTGTTGCAAACAGTTCATGTTACTTAAACATTTACACCTATTAAACCATACATTTTATCCCATAATTATTAATGGTTGCTTATCGATTCTCATTTTAATTATTTACTTACTTGATTTCTCAAGTTCATAATTAATTGTTAACTTATTCTAGACTACTTTATACTAATGATCAGTCCTCTAAAAATAATCATCATCTATATAAAAACATTTTAAAACGAGGAACAGAACATGTCTTCTAAATCTACTTTTACACTGCTCATTTAGTGGAGGGCTCCTTTAACATCCAAAGTAAAACCTGAAGCAGATTCACTGCCCCACCGACATGGACGCCACCAGCTGTTCCCGTCGCGGCTCAAAATCTTTCTCTTGGACCATTCCAGCAGAAGTTTTACAGTCAATTTCAGTCTTTTTTCCCCAGCGCAGTCCTCCAAGACAGACGCCGAAGGGGAGCTAAGCAGCTGAGAAGAGGCCCAGAGCACAGACAGGCACTGCTAATTCCTTAGCCTGCAACTAAGACACTTGTCCTCCACGAGAAGAGCAAGGCTAATTCAGACTTAATCAGAATCCCATGTAGACTTAACCAAGACGCTTGCCAGAGAAGAATCGGCACCAGTTACAACAGTGCTAGGTTGGCCTGTGTGGATTCTTCTTTAAGAAAAGATGTTCATTCCTACGTCCATCCTTTAAGAAAAGGAGTGTTTTGGTTGGATATTCCTGCATGAAACAAAGTTGGGCTGGATGGCCCTTGTGGCTTCTTCCAACTTTAATATTTTGTCATTCTGTGATAAATTGCTTTCTCAAGAGGCAGCTATGCTGAAGCCAAGGTCTGATGTTACAGATCTATAATCCATTAGCAGGGAGACGAAAATGGCAAAAGCAGGCATTACGGGCCTCGGGATTTGAAGGAAGAACCACAGACAGCTTGTAAATTTATTTCTGGTAAATTCTTCCCAGAAGAAACAAGAAGGGAAACCACGCTTTTGAATCCTAGGAGTCTGATCCACGAAGGCCCCACTTGGACCAGATTTGAAGAGTGCCCAAATGGAAGCAAGCTACTGATGCAACAGGATGAGAGATTATTGATTATTAACAGTTGACATTTGGATGCAAAAAGAAGTAATAAAAAAAAAATTAAAAACCTCACATATCTTTCAGCCCATGGGAACCAAAATCTCCTTGCAGGATTTTTTTTCACCTGGTTGTACCCATGAGATGTCGCTCCACAGATTTTATCTAGGCTGGCTTCAGTCTCCCTTGGGCAAAACCAAATGGGTTTGTTCATGGCACCATTTTATGTACCTTTTCCTCATGCTTTAGAAGCTGCTTACAGTATCACAGGCTGGAAGATAAATCCCTTAATCCAAGGGTTAGATCCATTCAGGCTCCAAACAAAACAGCTTCAAGGAGTGTCAAAATGGCCACCAATGCAACAAGATGGGATTATTGATTATAGGTGTCTTGTGCCAGCAACCAGCCAAGACTTATAGCTGGCTCATTAGCCTGTTATCAGCAGCCAGCAAGCAAAGCTTGTCTTAGTTTGCTAGCAAATTGCCAGTCATTATTTTGCAGTCCAAGTTCACAGTGAGTCCAAGAGACAGTCCAGTGGCAAAATCCATAGACGAGATGAAGGTCAAGGATGCTAGGGGCACAAGCAAGGAATCTGAATGTAAGCTGGGCTGCTTCCACTGACAGGAGCAGCTGGCTGCAACAGCTTCCTCCCATTTTGCTCCCTCTTTATATAGGCTCAGAGTCTTCTACAGCTGCCGGCCTAATTAAGGAGTCCTTGCTATAAAAATGCTCCAGGACTCCTGGGCTCTCCCTTTTCAACCTACACTGGCTGCTGTAAGTATTGTCCCTTTCGTGTCTCTGGGGAGTGTTCTGCCTGGGTCCTGGGACAGGGGTATGAAAAAGATGGTTGATATATGGATGCAGCAAGAAGTAATAAAATGCAAAGACAGCCTACGAGCCTCCCTGCTGATGAGAACCAGAGTCCCACACAACCGGCCATGCGCTCAAGTTCCGCGCAGCGCTGGCTCACAGAATGGTAAGTTTCTCTAGGCTGGCCGCCCCTGTTCCCCCTGAAGTGAGACCAAAGGGCGTTTTCTCATGGTACATCTTACATACCTTTTGCTTATACTTTAAAGTTGCTCAAAATATCACAGGCTGGGAGATAAAATTACCTTCCCCTGTGAAAACAGCTGTCCGGCGAGGGAAGGGAACGTCTCAGCCGTCCGGTGAGGTCGGGGGAAAACATCCGAATCTTGGAAGCGTGAGATAAGCCGACGTAGCCACAAGGCCAAAAGACTGTCCGGGGGGCCTGCTTCGTCACTGAAGAAGACTCCCACCACGCCAGGCTACACACGTCTCCACGTTACTCAGAAAGCTGCACAGGATGTGGTGGAAAAGCCTGCCGACCTCGCTAATTCTTCTTGTGCTAAAGACCCCACGCTATGTCTCTTCTCACCGGCTTTGTCACGCGAGTTTTTCTCCTTGGTGTGTGTCAGACAACCAGACGAATGTCATGCTAACTAACGCTGCACATTCTCCTGCAAGTTAAGCCCCCCGACCTTTGTGGGACTTAACTTCTGAGGACACATCCATACCACGGTATTTCTGATCTCTGTATACAAGTGTGAAAGCTGGATAATGAAGAAAGCTAGCAGGGAAAATGTGATTTGCAGTGCAGCGCTGGAGGAGAATTTCACAGATATGGGGAACTACCAAGAGGACAAATAAATGAGTCCCAGAGCAAATTAAATTCCCACTGGATGACAACATGACTAAACCGAGGTTATTGTACTTTAGACGTAGCATGAGATGACGTGACTCACCGGAGAAGACGAAAAGGCTTGGTAAAGCAGAAGGCCGTAGGAAAAGAGGAAGACTGTATTACGGGTGGATTGATTTAATAAAGGCAGACGTAGCCCTGAATTTGGAGACCTGAGCAGGGCTCCTCATAACAGGATCTCCTGGAGATCTCTCATTTACAGGGCTGCCACAAATTGAAGTCAATGTGGGAGCACATAACGACAGCATGTTATTAGTCTACAGTCCTGCGCGAAGTTACATGGAGGTTACGCCCACTGAATACAGACTAGGGTTCGGTTTCCCGCTCAGCCGTGGAAGCCCACCGGGCAACCTTCCACGCATCACGCACTTTCAGCCCCAGAAAACCCCAGGATAGGTTCACCGTAACTTGGAAACGACTTGAAAGCACACAACAACCAATTCTAACCAGCAGCATCCTGAGCTGGGTCAGGCAGCACACGAATAAGGGCAATGGAGAAAGTGCTCAGTCTTCTCTGTCTTTAAGGATCCAGCCACTGAAGGTTTTAAAGGGTTTTACGGGCCACAGCGGCTTAGGTTCTGCCTGCAAGACTGGAGCAGGGCCAGCACAAGACATTTGGCTTCCTGAGCCAAAAATGGCACCGTCTCTCTCTGTTTCACATACAGAACCCATCTGGATTTGCGGCTGAATTCTTACTTCAGTGCTGGTGATGGAATGGTATCTTCCTCAACGCCTGAAACGATTTAGGGAATCTCAAGATAAAAATATACCCACATCAGAAGGAGTTTTTTTCCTGATACGCCTCGAGTGACTGAGCTGTAAGAGAAGGCGATGAAGGGGGCCCACAAACTGGAAAGAGGAAAGGTAAGAACCCCAGTCAGGAATACTGAAGGTGGCCTCACATTAAGAGGCGGAAAAGATTAGGAGCTTACAAAGAATTTGGAACCTAACCAAATCCCATGTGAAATCCAGCATTTGGCAGAAAGTTTGGATTCTTGGGGATAACAGCCTTCATTTAGTGTTATCATTACTGTGGTCATCATTATGAAACAGAGGTTCTAGCTCCCGCTGTTGACTGTACACCTGCCAGGGAATATGCTGGCTTGCTCCGAAGGGAACTGCAGTGCAGCAACCCAAGGAGGGGTCCATTCAGGTAGGGCTGGGAAAGACACTCGTCAGAAATCCTGGAAAGCCACTGACAGGCAGATATTGAGCTTGGATGATCAAGCGTCCCGTGTTCTTTTGGGAGTGCTGGGTGGGAGCAGCAGCAGTAACAACACCAGTGTGATCAATAATGGTGAGCCGGGAGCTGAATAAAGAAACACATGTTGCTCAGATTACTAGGAGCTGCAATTTGTTGTGTGCAATTACTTTTATGCCTACAGTTATCCTAGAATTAGCTACCTGTCTCTGAAATAGGTCCAGCACCATGGATAGCTTTGAAGTTCAGACTAAAACTTGGAGAAGATTTGATGCCAGTTGCCACTTCTCCCACCATCTTTATTGGTCTAGCAATAAACCACTTTCTAGATCTGTCAAGAGGAATTCTGGGAAGGCCTCTGTGCCTTCTGTTAGCTCCAAGCTCAGGCAGAAGGAAAAGAAACAAATTCAGATTGGTTTGAAACCAAACTTCCTCCCTGCTTCCCTCCCAGTTTCCCCTCTGGCTCTGGCACAAGGGATGGGCGGCCGTGGGGCTCATCCTGCTCTGAAGCTGCCCAGATCAGCAAAGGTGTTTCCTCACTGCAGCCTTGCTGGAATCAGCAGAAAAGAAGTCTCGCCTGGAAGAAAACACCCAGGAGCAGAAAGGCAAGCATTAATGGAAGCTGCGAGATGCCCGGGCAGCAGAGTTCAGGCCGTGGGGCACCACTGATCCATCCAACATGCTGGCCTGGCCTGCTCTTGCTTTCCTAAATATTAACCGAGGTGTGTCAGCTTCCTGAACACTCTGTGCCCAAGGTCAGGAAAGGAATGAATCAGATAAGGCAGCCTCCCAGCAGCTAGTCTCTGCAAAACGCTGATCTGGAAACTTCTCCATATGTCCCCTTTATAAAGCGTGTGTGTGCCACCCCCCCGTGCCTCTCAGTTGGTCTTTCTGCTTGCTCTGGGCCCGTAAGTCAGAAATAACATACCCTCCGATATTTCGCAGATGAAAACAAGGCACGCGTGGCCAAACAACACCAGTGTGCAGTCAAGAGGGCAAAAGTTATCAGTGAGGATGAACTCGCAAGCTAGGAGAGGTTGCAGCAGTTTGCTTTGCCTGAGCCGACTGGGAAGGGCCAGATTCTGCCGCGTCCCCTTCTGCTGTGTTAATGGAGTGCAAGCTGCTTTCGCGCTTTGAACTCAAGTTTCCAGTAACTGAAGTAAACTGAGGACAAAAGGGGAAAGTGGGAGGAAGAGGGAGGCACCGGGGCATTTTAAAGCAGATGAAAATGTGGGATGGCACAGGATTGAGACCGTACCTGCCGTTGAAGGGTATGGCACGTCTGATTTCCTAGACTTTCTCCCTACCCTGCGGACATGTTGCAGTTTCTACAAATCACTAGACGTTCGGCCTGCCACCATGGCTTTTTGATGTTCCCACATAGCGATCAGGGGTGCAGGGAGACGGACGAGAGGGACTGATTGGCAACAGTGGCACTTGGGAGCTCCATGCGGGTCCTGTCAGTTCTGTGTTGCTGCTAGGAAACCTCAAGGGCTTTCACCTGTCAAAAAGGGAAAAGAAGTGCTCTCGCTGCAGGGAGGAACCCCTTAGAGAAATGACGGTCCTGCTGCTTTCCTCATCAGCAAAATTGGACAATGGAACCCGCTGACTCCAGTGCAGCCCTGATGCCTGCTGATTTCTGGGGGGATCGCACCTCAGGAAGAGATTTCCAAGCCTTAAGAGTGCTTCAGAGATGGCGCACCCTGCTTCTGACAGACCCTCTTCCCCATAAAGCCTTCCAGTCATTGCAGAAGGCTCTTCATTCCCAACAGGAGGTGAAACAGGAAGTCACAGCTGGCGCTGGAAAAAAACTCACCCTGGGTCTAAAATAGCCCAGGAGGGGAGAGCATGGGAAAGGTGTCCCCAGATTCAGCCTGGTGAAGGGAGGCTTGAGGGGTGACATGACTGCCCTCTTTCAATACCTCAAGCCTCCTACAGAGAGGAGGGGCCAGGTGTGTTCTCTGCTGCCCCAGAGGGCAGGATCGGGTCTGACGGTTTGAAGCCAGAGGAGGGTAGATTTCGACTGAACGTTAGAAAGGACTCATTGATGGTAAGAGCCGTTCAGCAGTGGAATCAATGACCTAGACAGGCACGGGGGTCTCTGTCTCTGGAAGTCTGCAAAAAGAGGCTGGACAGCTACCCTTTGGAGGTGTTCTAGCTGGATCTCCAGGACTGAGGAAGGGGTTGGCATACGAGGCCCCTTCCAACTCTATGGCCACTTCTGCCCTACGGTGTTACAGTGCTATTATTCCACCATCAGCATCCTGTGGAATTCTGGGGTTTATAGTTTCTGGCTGAGAATTCTAAAGGCTCCTCCCTAAGCTGCAAATCTCAGGATTCCACAGGAGGTTGAAAGTAGAATACTAGCACTATAAGAGTGTAGTGCAAAAATGGCCTATGATTCTATTCCATTCCTCCTAGAGCAAGGGTTATTAGGCGATCTGATGTGTGGAACTAGCAGGGTCTTTGGCCAAAGTGTCAAGGACTGGCATCGTATTTGTGCCCACTGGCTGCCTCCTCAAAACCTGCTGCGGTCTGGCAGTCAATGCTCGCTGACTGGCACCAGTCCAGAAGCTATCACTGTCCCAGAGGACGTGGGGAACATTTTGCGTAATGAAAAAATGGAGAAAAAATGGGGACCATGGGCTGCCCTATCCCACCCCACCACGTGTGCTCTCCCATGCCCCCTCCCCAAAGCTCTGTCCGTGTTTAAAGCGATAGCACCATAGCTGGTGTGCATTGCTATCCGTTCTGCCTGTTCGAGTGCCAACAGACTCTGTCAGTACAGAGAGCTTCGCGCCCCACGTAAGCACATCTGTGCCTGACCCCGTTTCCTCAGAAAGGCTCCATTCGCCAGGCTTAACGAAGGCTTGCAAGTCTAAGTCATGGAAAGGTAAAGGAGCGTGCGCGCGCGCTTGCATACGTGCACGCATGTGATCTGCTTGCTTCTGTGGGTCCCACATCCTTACCTGCGCCTGCCACGTCTGCCAGTCAAACCTTTCCTTGGATGGACGGATGGATGGATGGATGGCTGAGGCCTGGACCCGTTGTTATGGCAACCCTCCCGCCACCGGGGCATCTTCCCCTCTTGGGACCGAGCGCCTCCAGAAGAGCCACAGAGCTGCTTCCACAGCGAGGAGGAGGAGGAGGAGAGAGAAGGCACTTGCGGCAGCTGGAGGCCAAGGGGCGCCACGATCATCCGCATCCTCCTTTCGGCCCTCGCTGTGGAATTAATTAGCGAGACAGCTGGAGCTCCCCCGCCTTCCCCGAGGCTCTGCCACAGTGGATACTTTATTGGAGGCGCCGGAGTTGCCTTCTCTTGGCAAGCCACCTCACCCAAGAGGACAACGGGGGGGAAAAATCCAAAAAAAGTTGGCTCTTGGCTGGAAGGGGACAGAAAAGAACAGCAACCCTTACTCCCATTCCTCTGCAGCAGATTGTGGGTTGCGGACATGAAACGATGGGGCTACCTACCCTTATTTCTCAGGACATCGCATATCCTTCCAAGGCCATTTCCGCACTGCACTCTTATAGCGCGATTATTCCACTTTCAACATCCTCTGGAATCCCGGGGTTTGCAGTTTCGGGAGGGGCCGGTCGGCCCCTCCCGAAACTGCAAACCCCAGGATTCCAGAGGATGTTGAAAGTGGAATAATCGCGCTATAAGAGTGTAGTGCGGAAATGGCCCAAGGCTGGCTCTAAGTTCTGCCAATGTGAAGGTCTTGTGGGCCTGGCTCACTCTTAGGTCTCTTTCAGCCTACGCAGTTACAGCATTTTGATACTGCTCATGGCTCCGTCCTATGGCATCCTGGGATTTGTAGTTCTGGGCGTGGGACAGGTCCCCTCTCCGGGTTGGCCCCACCAGTGGCCAACCCTCAGGCTCCTGTCACTCTGTTTGCCCCTTTTCCCCGCAAGGTGATCCCTGGATGGATCACTGGACGCATCCATCATTCAGCGGGTTCACTGTGGTCAGCTTTTTTGGGTCAAAACTTAACAGAAACGGTTGGACACAATTCCAAACAAGAATAAACAAGTAGAAGTTTATGAATACACAGTTAGATCACACATTAACCCTGGAACTAGTTAATCATTCACAAAATCTCCAAGCCCTCTTCAGTTCTTTCCCCCGACTGACTGTCCTTTCTCTCTTACGCCTTTCCCACATCTATCTTTCCTCTGTCTCTCCGCAGTCCTTCCCTTATCTCTGCACCAATGGTTCTCAACCTTTTCTTTACCGGGGACCACCTGCAAATATAGTTTGTCGCCAGGGGCTCCCAAGACTTAGCTCAACGTTTAAATATTTACATTTAGATTTAAATATTCAAATATTTATTTATTAAAGGTTTCTGGAGACTAGGATTCAAATCTCTGCTCAGATCTCAGGCACGCTTCTGTTGCTGCCGCAGAACAGCAGGGGTTCACGGACCCCCTGTGAGGGCTGCATGGGTCCCCAGGGGTCCCTGGACCCCAGGCTAAAACTCACTGCTCTATGGCATTCTTCCCTATCTCTCTGCAACCTTTCTCTTCTCTCCATGCCATCTTTCTCCATCTGTCTCGGGTCAGAAACAAGTTTAAGTTTTTATAACTTTTCCTCTGCTGTAACCCCTCCCCTTCGCAGCACTTCCTGAGCTGTGATTGGCTGGCGCCAGCCCGGCTCCTCCCTTCACAGTGATGTATTTGGAATTCCCAGCCAGAGAGATCTAAAGCTTAGCCAAACTGCAAGTCCCGGGACTCTGTGGGATGTAGCCACAACCGTTAGAGGGGAATCAAAGTGCTACACCTGTGCAACGTGAAAGGGACCTCAGTCTAGCCACTCTCACTGGGGCCATTTCTGCACTAGACTATTATAGTGCTATTATTCCACTTTTAACATCCTGTGGAATCCTGGGGTTTGCAGTTTCGGGAGGGGCCTCAAAGGCCATCCTCAAAGGCCCCTCTCTAAACTGCAGACCCCAGGATTCCATAGGACGCAGAACGTGGAATACTAGCACTATAAAAGCCCAGTGCGGAAATGGCCTAGGGTTGCCAGACCTCAGAGGCTGGCCCTGAGTCTCCAGTTTCCGTCGATCACCTCCAGGCAGGTGACGAGCCCCAGCATGCTACAGTTTGCAAGGCTCAACTGTTTGCTGCAACTTGCAAAGACTCGGGAGTGGGGGAGCCTACATATCTACTTACTTAATTTCCTCCTTTCCCCATAGTTGTGGTGCAAGGGCTCACTCTCCATTCTGCTCTGCACCCACTTCTGGCTAGAAGCAAGTAGGAGAGATTAAGTGCATAGCACTTAAAGACATGACCAGGAATGGTCTCTAGGGCTGAGATTTTGGCTCTGAAGAGATAGGGTGGGGGAACTGGCAAACCACCTGCCACCGCTGCTGCTGCCATCATCACCACATCACCTGCTCCTCCTCTTTCCCGGACACATTTTGCTAAAATAGGCTCCTCATGAGTCATGGCCAAGAGCCATTCTTCATTTGCTTACTGTAAATACAGACAACTGCAGTTGCACCAGAGTGACATTGCACAGGAGTTGTACCGGATCTCACTGTTGTGCAACTGACCCTACCAGAGGCAGCAGTGTTTCAGGTTTGCCTTTTGCACAACAGCGTTGCTCCGCTCCAACCCACAAGCGACACGGAGGCAGGAAAGACTCTCCTGGAAAGCATAACAGCTTAGTGCATTGCTTATGCCACTGTCGCACCACCATGGGTTCTCCCCGGGCACACAAACGGGCTTGGGAAATGCGTATGCAGCGAGGACAGAGATCGTGGAGCAACGCAGCGGTGTATCTGGTGGAAATGTCGGAGAGGGTCTTCTCGGTGGCTGCTCTCAGACTCTGGAACGCCCTTTGGAAGCAATGCTAGGCTGGACCCTCCCGCTGTGCCCTTGGGGTGGCAGACCAAAAACCCCTTTCTTTTGACAGGCCCCTGGGGAACTGACTGTTTACAGAGATTTTATAGAGAAAGTGACCGTTTATAGAGAAAGTATTTTTAACACTGTGTGGTACTACTCTTATTTCTTGCTTTTAATTGATATCCTTTTTATTTTTATTAAAAGCTTGAGGGTCTTGTAACTTTTTGTCTGTTTTCATCGATAGCATTAATGGAAATTGCACTGACTCCCAGAACTGGGGGAAACTAAAACAAAAACAAAACAAAAAGAAATGGAAGAGCGTTTGGAGAAGGACGGAGCCATCCAGGTCCTTACGAGGAAAAATCTTTCTTGGCTCTCAAAATTCTGACAGGATTGGATACGTTCAAGGCCATATGGTAGATGGCCAGTGATGTGCAGCCGTTAGAGTGTTGGGCTTGGACTTGGGAAATACCGGTTCTAGTCCCGACTAAGGCATAAAACTCACCAAGTGACCTTGGAACGCACATGCACACTCCTCCTCCCAGCCTGACCTACCTCATGGGGTTGTTGTGTGGATAAAGTAGGAGAAGGGAAGCTAAGATGGAATGTAAACGTAAATTTGTTGTTGTTCTTAAGCGTCTGCAAGTTGACTGACTTAGGACTACCTTGCCATAGGCCTTTCTTCTCAAGGTTTATTTAGAGGAGCTCTGCCATTCCCTCCTTCTCAGGCTGAGAGAATGTGACTTGCCCGAGTTCAGCCAGTGGGTTTCCAGGGCTGAGTGGGAATCTGAACCCTGTTCTCCCCTAGGGTTTGAGTGTTCTCCAAGATTCAAACCCTACACCACGCTGGCTCCTTACATGCTACAAACTACCAGACTCCAAACTGGAAATCAGGCCTCAGGCTTCACAATTTCTTATGCTCTGAGGCCTCGAACGTTACACCAAGGCCATTTCCGCACTAGCCTGTTATAGCGCGACGATTCCCCTTTCAACATCCTCCGGAATCCTGGGGTTTGCAGTTTCGGGAGGGGCCGGCCGGCCCCTCCCGAAACTGCAAACCCCAGGATTCCGGAGGATGTTGAAAGGGGAATCGTCGCGCTATAACAGGCTAGTGCGGAAATGGCCCGTGTCTCACACTTCAACCTCTGCTGTTATGCGTCTTCGCGTCTACTCCGACCTATGCCATTCCTATCCTAGGATTTTCTTGCCAAGATTTATTCAGAGGAGATTTAGCATTGCTTTCCTCCTAAATACACACCCTGGTGCAGCACTCAGACCCCACTACGCCAGCCCATAATAAATATTTAGGTTATATGGCAACTGTTAGTCTGTGCCGACGGCTTAACCTGCCCCCTCTTTTCCTGAAATGACAGGTTCTGTGCGGATGCGAGGCAGTGCCAGGGATGAGTACATCCTTGTGACTCGATTAATGCTTCCCTGTGTGCGCTGTGCGTTGCCGCCCCTGCTCCCAGAAGCCACACGCAGGGCCACGGACGGCACACACTGTCCTCGCTGTTTGTTTGCCTCCCAGACTCTTGGCCACTCTGAGGAGGCAACAGTGACGGGTATTGTGAACTAAAGAAGGACATCTTTGTGACTCCATTTGCCCTCAAAGGTTCTGCTTCCCAAGCTCCAGGCCAAATTTGTGAAAGGGTACACAGCAGAGCATTTCGGAGCCAGTGGTGGCTGCTGGGGAGTCAGCAGTGCGGTGAATCCACTGCAGGCTTTAGTCTAATTCTATTTTTAAAAAGCTGTTTCTCAAATACATTCACCACCTTGGATAGTGGTGTAAAGTCTGAAGTAAAACTTGGAGCGGACTCACCACCCCTCTGACATGGAACTCATCGACTGCCACGGATTCCATTCCCACAGTGACCAACCCCTGGAAGCCCACAAGGAGGACCCCGGAAGCACACCCACCAAGAAAAAGAACTGTGCAGGAAGCAGTGCGTTTTGGACCGGAAATACTGTTTTCTGCGCAGAACACATTCTGTGCAAAAATAAAAAGCAAGATGTTTCATGCTATTTTTCCCCCCCCAAAAGTCCTGAAAGGCAAAGCATTGTTGAAACATGTGTGAAAACTCTTACAGTTTCACCCAGTGGGGATACAATTTCCTGTGTGTGAGAGTGAAAAATAATTTACATTCCTTGTGTGCACAGTGTCGTAGCCCTTGAAGCTACTCGAAGCCTGACTTTTTAAAATGGCAATTTATGGGCCATTTTTCAGCCAAAACATAAAAAAAAAATGGACGAAAACTATGCATATACAGTGGTTTGGCTTCTCTCAACCCTTCCACCAAAATCCCAATCTTTTGGCTGCAAACCACAAGCATACTTCTGTTGTGCTGTGACCCACTGTTGCAGCACGGGACGAAGAGGGGTGAAAACTGGCCCTGCCTCTGTCCCAGTCGCCAGCCCCTGATTTATTGCAACAGCTGTCAAAACCTCAGTGCTTGCCTGCAAGGGGTGGACTGCTCTGAAGGCATTCACCAGGAATTTGAAGGCCATTCCATTAAGCTACAAAAAGGTCAGTGCTTTTGGGGTTGATTTGGGATCAGCCCAGTGCACATTTCAGGATGCTTTCAAGCAGACCAATTTTGCTTTCGAGGAGGACGGAATACCTCAGAAACACGTATTCTCTTTGTTTCGATGTTCATGCTTCCATCTGAAGTGGACACGTGCCCGTAAAGAAAGTCCAGCGGGTGCAAAATTCAGCAGCGCGTTTGGCTTTGGGTTTGCACACCGCGTCATTCCAATTTAGCTTTATCACCTCAAAAAAATTAATAGTGACACATCTCCCTGTGTACGCCTCATTTCTCAGAGCTGATGCAATGACAAGAGCACTTTCTCCTCCCAAATATGAGTATCTGGCAGATATGGTTTTGAAACATTTCTGAACTGGGGATGCAGATTATTTGTAAATTTTGTTCCTGCCGGCAAGGCTGAACGGCTGGCATGCTGTTGAACAAAGGCATAAGCTAGACTTACAAATCTGTAACTGTTTGGTGTTTGTGTTTACAGTCCTGGCACTATCGCTATCATTGCAATTGCATCTCCTCCAACCTACTTTAAGAGCCAGCAGCCTCACCGAGTGATGCAGGTTTGTCCTTCTGGTGATTAGGGCATTGCGGGGTGTTTTCCAGCCCCCTTGTGCTGGTGAGTCGCAGTGTGACAACCGGAGGCAGGACCCCTGACACAACTCTTCATCACACTGCAGCTTGCTGGCGAGAGGGGGTCGAAACATCACCCTTTAGCCACATTGACCATAAGCAGAACAGGCCTCCGTCATTCTGTTGCGGGTTTGGGAAGTCAAGAGATCATATATAGTTATACATTTGTAACTACATCTGTGATGTATGATCTTGGCCAATAATTTTACCATTTTTTCTCCTTGCAGCAAGAAAGTAGTTGAAAACTACACAGTTTTCAAAGACTATTCACAGTCTGGGACTTAGCACAGGTGTGAAAAAAAATGCACATGGGTTTCTTCAGGCAGAAAACATTTTCTGTACAGAAAACAACATTTCTGCACAAGGGGATTCAAACTGCAAGCACCTTAGGAAGAGATTCCTGATGATCAGAGCTGTTCTACAAGTGGGAAGATGAACTCTCCTTCACAAAGACTGGATGGCCATTTCTTAGGAGTGCTTTCTTTGTGTCTTTCTGCATGGGAGGGAGTCGGATTAGATGGCCCTGAAGGATCTCTTCTCACTGTGCTGCTCTATGGTTCTAAGGTCTCAGGAAACATAAAACTGTGACTGTGTATGTTTAGTCTGCAGAAGGCTGAGAGAGGAACAATAGCTATCTTCAAATACCTGAAGGGCAGTCAAGTAGAAGATGGAGCAAAGATGTTTTCTCCTGCTGCTTGAGAAATTATGACATGAACCGATTGATTCAAATGACAAGAAAGGGGATTCCAACTGAACACTGCGAAGAACTTTCTGGTGGCAAGAGTTGTTTGACAGTGGAAGGAACGCCCTTGAAACGGTTGGATTCTCCTTCCTTGGAGGTTTTTGAACAGAGGTTGGAGGCCACTTCTAAAGAACATTTCAGTTGTGAGTTCTTCCACGTGCAGGGAGGTCGAACTAGACGGCCCTTGCAGTTCCTTCCAGCTCTATGATTTCATTAATCTATCTCCATGTCCTGTCTCTGCTTACAGCAACAGGTTCATAGTTGGTCTACAACCCCCGGCATAAAGGAGTAACACTGCTGGAATGGAAGGCCATCATACCACCATCGCCATCTCCCCCTCTTGCATTTTGATATTTGGAAAACCAGTGTTTTAAATTCATGTTCAAAATCCAGCTGGCATGCGCGGTGAACATCACATCTTGGTGAAGTTCAGTCCAATGGGCCTGGGCATCTGTGCCGCTGGGTGCATCCTGCCAAACTGAATTTATTTTGAATGTCAAATACGTCAAACTCCATCAAAGAGCTCTGTGGCTCTGTTGACTCTGTGAGTCTTAAAGTCCCCTTGAGGAAACACAGTGACTAGCCAGTGGGGGCATTTCGACTGAGCCCAACCGATGGCCCCGGGAGTGTGGTATCCCCTTTGCCTCCCGTAATGAGTACTTGGCTGCAGCTGCACAGACCAGTGCCGCTCCCCAGGGCCCATTTGGCTGCCTGAGGCCCAAACGGCTCCTTGCGTACATTCCATGCATGGAAGCCAACTGGACCAGCAGTAGCAACTTACTTCAACATTGATGATGGTACCTAAAAAATCACATCAGACATACATTCTCTTCCAGCATACCTAACACCCCTGCATCTGTGGTATCACTTTGCCTGATGGCAGGGCCAGTTCAAACTATGGGGCAGCAGGCCAGTATCCCACCTTGCTTAGCTTCCAAGATCTGGTGCTTTTAGGGTATTTAGGCCATATAAGTCATCATCCAAGGTAAGTCCCATTGATTCCAAGGGATCTACTGCTGAAAGGATTTGCAACTGGGCTTAGGCCTCTGATCCCAGTGCAGAAATCCAGAGTGGCTGTTAGCTTTCCGGCATGGCCGGGGGATAGTGGGATAGGTAGTCAGACACATCCGGGAGGCACTAGCTTATGGGAAGCTGATTTTAGCAGTCAGCAATTCCTTTTAAATCTCGCTTTTTCAGTCATACTTGTCTTACAACCCTGTTCTGTACTCGCCTCTCTCAGCCCCCCTCGCATGGCACTTTGTTGTGAAGCTATCATGCAGGATTGGCTTTAGGGAAGTTTGCTCTTGGTACCAGCTGTTTTTCCCTTGTCTAGTGAACCAATTATTTTATCAAAGAAGGAAACCAGGCTGGTCTTGTATGATTAGCTCCTAATAAATGCACGCTGGCAGCCTTTAATCATTTAATTTCCCCTTGGGCACTTAGCAATTAATTGTTTTCCTCTTCGTCCCACTATCTCCTTGGATAAAGGAGCTAAGTTAATATGACCGTAATTTCCTTGGGCCACCTTCTCCCCCCCCCCCCCCTTTTCGCAAGGAAAGCGCTCAGGATGGTTTACGAATTCCTTCAGTCTTTGGGAACCACACTAGTTATTCAAATGAAGTGGCACCCACCCACGCATTCCAAAGTCTTTCAGTTTCTGAAGCAGAGGTGGGAGAGTGTGCATGGGTGCATAGCTTCCAGGTCAGTGGGAGTGAGGAATCTGCTCCGAGTTTTACACCAAACTTTAAAAGAACTTTGGGAAACAGGTTTCAGCACACTGGATAGCTTTTAAACTGAAGCCTGGAGTGGATTCACTGTCCCACTGCTGGAAAAGCCACCCCTGTGTGTATTTGAAGACCGGGGGAAGGTGTCTGGAACTGTGTTCCTGTGTTACAGAATGCAGTCGCAGCAGAATAGGCCTGTCACGATGAAGTAAGGGGGTAATGTTACGGCAACTTTAATTTACTTTGCCCTCTTGGCCAGGATCTCTGAGAAACTGCCTCCTCCTTCATGAGCCTGCCCAAAATGTGAGATCCTCAGTAGAGCCTCTGTGTTGTGTCCTAACACCTTGCGAGGTTAGGGTCGGGGCGCACGGCAGGGAAAGTAGCAGCACCCTGACTGTGGAACTCCCTGCCAAGGGAAAGGGAACTTGTGAGTAGCTCTGCCTCGCCTGAGCTTCTGATTCTGTGGTCCTACACAGTCTTTGGTCTTTGAAACCACTCTGGCAGCTCTCACTCCTTTGGTTCAATTTTTGTTAAGGCATATTTTTCAGTTTGTTTTTAAAAGTTTTTATGTTTGCATGTTTTAAATGTTTTTATCCGTCATGCATCATCTTGGAGATGCAGTGCCCTCAAGACAGACAGACAGACAGACAGACAGACAGACAGAGACACATACATACATATACACATATGCCTTATTAAAAAAATAACTACCAGAGCAATGGGCTGAGCAGCAATGTATAAAATATTTTATATAAAATTTCCAAAATGCATACATACTTTTTTAACCTGTTAAGCTGTTTTAAAGTGTAAAATGGTTTAATGTGATTTTAGCCTGTTTAAATTATTTTTTAACTGTTTTTTAATTTTGGAATTGGTTTGAACTGTTTGAACGGCTTTTACTTCTATACCTCCCTGAGATCCCTTGTTATAGGGACGGGGACACACACACACACACACACACATACATAAAATAAAGAAAAACAGTCCTTCCTAACCTCTTGCATCAGAACATGCAGTGCTAACACTTACTTTCTGCAAGTGGCTTTGAGTCCCTAGCAGGAAAAAAGCAGAGTATAAAGATGATGATGATGATACCAACAACAGCACCAGTGTCTTCATAGTAAAAAGGCTGGCCATGGATAATGGGACCCCTATACCAGCACATCTGGAAAATACCAGGGTGGGAGGCTGTGCCCAGGCAGCTGGATGAAATTGGCCCTTCTGGGGAGGCAACCCAACGCAACACAGCCAAGTCCTGCAATTTTTATGCTGCCAACACATCAAACAGCTTCCAAGATTCTGACATTCCCGGAGCAAGCTGAGAGAGAGGGAGAAAATCGAGACTAAACCAAAGAGCCGCCTCCTTGCTTGAACTGATTAACCATTCTGATTAATCATCAACAGATAGTAAAACGTGCCTCCTGATTAATAAAAAGGAACGGCCACAAAGCACGCACAAAGTGAGCCCGCTCCGCTCTCTTGCTCTTTTTCTTTTTTTCTCTACAAGGGGAGGGTGCAAGGAAGAAAATGGACGGGGAGAGGTTGTATTCCACGCTAGGCAGCTGCTCCTCTTTTGGAGCAAAGCTGCTATCATCTGCTTCTGCCGAGGAAAAAACCAAAGCAACAGAAGCTGACACCACTCAGGTGAAACCGGTGGTAACTGCCGCTTACTCCCTTTCGATTTCCACCACAAAAGTTCACGAGCTGAGTCATGAGTGTAATAGTAACACTAATGACGATGATGATATAGTGTGAACTCCATTGCAAAAATATCTCATCCCTGTCCCCAACATTAGGAATTAATATTTCCCGCTCATATTTAGCGGGTAGCGGGATAATGGAAGAGGTACCAGGGCCAGATATACAACGGAAGCGGGGAGCACTATCTGCAGTCCTTTCATTGGACTTGATGCTAACCAACAAGGAAGAGTTGATGCTAACCAACTTGATGCTAACCAACAAGGAAGAGTTGGTCACTGGAACCAAAGTAGTTGGTACTTTACAAGGGGGTGATCATGTCATGCTAGAATTCATGATTGTGAAAAGTACAGTCAAACACAAACCTTGCGTTTTAGGAGAGCAAATTTTTATCAAGCTCAGGGAATTACCGGGCAGAAGGCCATGGCTAGAGATGCTGATGGAAAAGGACACCCAGCATGGGTGAGATTTCACAAAGAAAGAGGTGCTAAAAGCACCACTGCGAATAATCCCATGGAAGAAGAGAAATGGGAAACATCTGAAAAAGCCAATGTGGCTGCACGGTAAACTTGAGGAGGAAGCGAAAAGGAGAAAGACCATGGATAAAGAATGGAAGGAAGGACGGCTCACCAAAGAAGGAATACAGATGTGCAACCCAAGCTTGCAGGAATAATGTTTAGGAAAGCTAAAGCTCACAGTGAGCTGAGATTGGCTAGGCAAGCAGGGAGCAACAAAAAGATGTCGCAAATCAAGACTGATAAGGAATCATCTAGTTAACCTAAATGTGTTCAAATCTGCAGGGCCAGATGAACTGCATCCCAGAGGGCTTCAAATTGGAAGGAAGTCTCAAGTGGTGTCCTGAGAATCGCCCTCGTCAATATTTTTATCAATATTTCTGATGATGGGGTGAAGGGAATGCTCATCAGATTTGTGGATGACACAAAACTAGGAGGGGTAGCTAATATATTACAAAAAAGCAACAATTCAAAAAGACTTTGATACATTAGAACACTGGGCTGAAATTAGTAAAATGACATTCAGAAATGACAAATGCAAATTTCTACATTTAGGTCAGAAAAACCAAAACCACAGAAATAGAATGGGGGATACTTGGCTCAGCAGTATTGCAAGTGAAAAGGACCTTGGGATTATCATTGGTCATAAGTTGAATGTGAGCCAGCAGTGTGATGCTGCATCAAGGAAGGCAAATGCTATCTTACCCTACATTAATTGAAACATAGTTTCAAAGTAATAGTTCACTAATATTCTGCTGTAGTCAGGCTTTGTTTGGAGTACTGCGTTCACTTCTGGGTACCGCATTTTAAGAATATAGACAACCTGGAGCAAGTTCAGAGAAGGGCGACAAGGATGGTAACAGGTACGGAGAACAAAACATATGAGGAGTTTGAAGAAGCTGGGCGTGTTCAGCCTGGTGGAAAAAAAAAATTAGGGATGACATGATTGCCCTCTTTGAACACCACAAGGGCTGTCGCAGAGAGGAAGGGACATGCTTGTTCTCTGCTGCCTCAGGGGGCAGAACTAAGGGTCTGAAGTTACAGGAGAGTAGATTCTGATTGAACATAAAAAGGCAATTCTTGACAGTGAGAGCCATATAGCAATGAAACCAATTGCCCAGAGAGGTGGAGGGGACTCCTTCTTTGCATAACTTAAAAAAGAGGCTGGACAGCTGCCTGGTGAGGATACTCTAGCTGGCGGTTACGCATTGAGTAGGGAGCTGGACCTGATGGAACACAGGACTCCTTCCAACTCTATGATTATTGGAAAGATATTCTTCTCAATATACAGAACGAACTGGAAAAGCCATCCAATCCTTGCACGCAAAGTAATATCAGCTTCTCACCCTGTGTTGGTTTTATTACATGCAGGAAAGCATGTTTTAAATCCAATGTGAGAATAAAGCTGACTTCCAGATGTTGCATTGCAAGTTCTAGCAACCTTGGCCAGCAAAGTCAATGTTGGGGAATGCTAGGAGATGCAGTCCAGCAACATCTGGAGTGCTGCCTGATTCCTATCCCTGGCCTAAATCCAACCGCTAGTCCCAACCAGAGTAAACCCACAGTACCAATGGAGTTTACATCACTGTCAGCTCTCCTCTGGCAATTCAATGTGTCTGCTCTCATTGGGACAAGAAATTGGATTTAGGCCACCGCATATATTTTAAACCCATCTTGTTTCTGCAAAAACACACTCACTTGCCAATGAAAAACTCCAATGAGAGGAAAATAACAATTGGGCAAGGGGAACCCCTCAGCAAAATTCTGGATGAGAATAAATTGAAATGACCTCATCCTGGTTTGCAGTTGCCAAGTGAACACCAGCCCCAAACCAAGCCATGGAAAGTTCTTCATTTCAGGCTTTCATCTATTTCTCAGGCTACACTGACAGCTATAGGATTAATTCAATACCTCAGCTGAGCCGATCATACAGTGGGCCCTTTTACACTACACAATAAAAGCACTACGATTCTACTTTACCTGCCATTGCAGAAGTCTATGGAATCCTAGAGTCTGCATGCTGGTGAGGCACTAGAGCGCTCTGGCTGAGAATTCTACAGGCCTTTCCCTAAACTGCAAATCCCAGCACTCCATGGGATGTTGCCACAGCACTTAAAGAGGAATCATAGTGCTAAAATTGTGTAGTGTGAAAGGATCGCTTGCTGGCTTTGCTTTGTTATTACAACAAAAGGCAAGCATACTCATGGCATGAGGTGGATACCTCCAGAATTTTGAAAATTACTTTTAGAGTTATTAGCTGAAGTTACCGCTCCACGGTTGTCTAAAAGCGGTCAGGTCGCTGCTTGTCTTACCCCAGTGGGTTTCCACAGCTGTGTGAGGAACTGAATCACGGTCTCCGGGAGTCCCAGTTTGACACTCAAAACACTACACCGCACTGTCTCCATAAATACTGCAAAGTATTAGGCTTAAAGCTGCAAAGAAGACCTCAGACTTCCAGCTACCTGTGCTGTAAAGCCATGCCTTGAACTGAAATCTGCCAGGCCTCAAACTACTGGGCCTCAACACAGACAAAAGAGATGATTCAGCACTTGAACCATGTCATATTCCTCCTGCACCACTCAGTGGGGCCAAATACTTGTATTATGAAAGTAATTAGAAGGACTAGTTACAGAAGGAGCAGTAGAATGGACTGCCTTGGTTGGAAAGTGATAGACTCTCCCTCTTTGGAGATCATAAAACAGAGGTTGGAGGGTTATCAGGAGTATTTTAGCTAAGAATACGTGAATGGCAGAGAATTGGCCCTTGCAGTTCTTTCCAACTCTCTGATTTTGTGTCTCAAACTATAATCGTAACATACCTTAATTATGCATTTATGATTGCACAGTTAATTACTAATACCTGGCTATTCACAATGAGAGATTTCCAAGCCACAGCTTGCCCCATACAGTGGCTATAAATGGGCAACACACAAAGCCAGAGGCAACGTGGCAGCTCCTGCCGACTGGAATCACATCCTGAGCTGGCTTGGAAGAGGCTTTGGCAAGTCGAGGAGGCCAGCTCAAACGAAATGACGGGAGCGGAGGGAGGGAGGGTGGAGGGAGGCCCTGCTCTCACATTCAGAGCTGGGAGAATTTAATGCATCTATTTATACATTTCCTCAGACACCGTTCCACAATGTGTTCACGATGAGGCAAAAGGTCCATGTTGTAAAAAATAAATGCATTCAATATGGCAAGTGTTAATAAATGGCCAGCTGTTATGGAGACCCAACATAGCGCAGTGGTTTCAGAATACACCTTCCACCCGCCTATCGTAAACTAGATCCCCGGTTCAGTTCACTGCCTCTTCTGTCTCTTTCCATGGGTCTGTTTCTCCAGTACGTTCCATGCAAACACACCGGGGTTGCGAGCATATATGTGTGTGGATGCAAACCAAGGAAGGAAGAGTACTCAAAAAAGATTCAAATAACAGATGACAAATGGATTTTCTCACGAGAAGAATCCTGGACAGGCAAGAATCTTTATAGTTCAGGACTTACCCTCTGCAAAAACTTGTTTCTTTGTGCAGAAAATCACATTTCTGTGCAGAAAATGACCATCTTCTGCACAAAAAACACGTTTTTTTTCCTGCAGAACAAATCCTCAACTGAGAACGGTCTTTGAGAAAAGCACAAATTTTGAGGAATTTTTTGCAGCAGAAGGGAAAATGGCACCATTTTCCTTTCTTGCCTACGAGAATAAAATTTATGAAGATTCACATCCCTAAAGAATACACACAGAGGCACATAAATCAGTTCCGAGTAAGAACAACAGGCCTGCTGTGCCCTCCCAGCAGTCTCAAGTGTATCTCTGCCAGATATAATGAAAAAGAAATGCACCAAAAGATACCGGGCAGGTTCTGGTAAGCCGGAACCCGGCTTCCAAGATGCATCCTCCTGCCACGTGAGATAAGTCAGGGCTATGAGAATATGTTCTACTTCAAGGATGCAGCCATTCGGAGCTTTGGGAAGAGGGCTACTTTACTCTGGCCTGGGGTCTACCTATCTTGTGAGGAATGACAGACCCAACAAAATGGATTTCAACACTTTAATTAAAAGGAAGGAAAAAAAGGGGGAGGGAGAGGAGCCGGCCTCCTGCGCATGCATGCTCCTGCTTCTCTGACGGTTCTGCAGAGCATGAAGTGAGTGACTTGGGAGGACTCACAAAAAAGCTCGTCAAGAACTGGAGCGGAGACTCCAGAGTGAGAAACTTCTTCCAAAAGCTAGCTGGCTGGGCTACACTTTGCTCGCCATTGTCTGACTCCAACCCGGTGACGCGTGAATGCAGGGTCCTTAAGAAAACCTTTCGCCTGCACAAGGATGTCAGGGGAGGAGCCCCTAGGGATCCTAGGACTGATGCCCCCTGGAACCAGTGCCATTGGGTGGGCGCGAGTGAGCAAGGGCACTGATCCCACGACACACCATATCCGACGCATCCAACCTAACTACCGGGGGCACGGAGACCGAGAAAACAGCCCTGCTAGCCCCTTCTTGGGCAAGCACCCAGCAGAAGTGGGTTGGGTGTATGTCGCACCCCTTGGCAGGCAAACTCATCTGCCACTGTGACCTCCCTTCACCTATCGACTTTTGTGGTGAAAATGAAAATCCATACAGGTCATAGAACTACTGTCTTCTGGGGGATGGCCAGACGGGAGGTGTGATTAGACTCGGGTTATGCAACAGCTTCAGGGTTTCATGTTGCTTAGGCGGATGTCCCGTTCAATCTCAAACTGCCGGTGGTCAACCCTTTCCAGAAAAGCTTTCCTCTCCAGGTACCTGCAGGAGAACGGAGGCAGGATGTCAGCTTCAAGTACAGCCAGCTGGGAAATGGCGTTTGGAACCAGTAGGTGAAATCTTAAAAGGTACTGCCACCCACTTTTACAGGAGCTTTGGGGTCCTGCTCATCTGCTCCGCTCATTAAGGAGTTCTGTCTTCCCAAGGGGGCAGCAAATCCTCATCCATCCACACCCAAATTCTTCTATACAAGTTAAGAGCGGGAAGGGAAGCAGCATTGCTTGGAACAGAATTTCTTCTCCAGACCTTTCCAAAGTAACCCAAATTGCTCAGCTAATTATGAGCTATAAATAATTTTGAAATAATGACATTGGGTGTAGATGCTAATGAGACCTTCTGCTGTCTCTTCATTGGGCCGCTGGAGGAGTGCTATGCAACATCCACAAGGCCTTCAGTAACCACCTTGTGCCCCCCTGCCCCACTAACACACCAAGAGCTCTCACAAGGTCTGCCCTACTTGATGTCAGACTCACAACTCCAAAACCTACGGGGCCCTTCCTCATGGGTCTCATCCTATATATGATGCTTTAATGAGACAGTTAGACAACCCCTGGGATTGAAGTTCTAGTCCCTTCTCAAGTTTTCATTTGCAGAATCAGGCCAGACCAGAACAAAGGATAGTTCTGCTTCTACAAATTAGGCGACTAACTTGTGTCTGTGCAAACAAACTGGTCCCTGGGATTTGCAATGCCCAGGCCAAAGGGAACATGCCGTCTACTGTTTCTGAGGGTCCAGTCACCATTTCTGGCCTCCTCTGGACCTTTGAAAACCCAACTCTGAACTGAATAACTCTAAACTGTGCTGTCCTCAAAGTCGCCGTAAACGTGAATGCCATCCTCCCAGGCCTTTTTTGTTCAGAAAGGCTTCTCCCCACCCCCAAAATAGGAATTGATTGGCCAGTCATTTCCTGCTTCTGTTGTTGTTGTGTGCCTTCAGGTTGTTTCTGACTTACGGCAACTCTAAGGAGAATCTATCAAGGGGTTTTCTTGGCAAGATTTGTTCAGAGGGTTTTGTTTTTTTTTGCCTCTGAGGCTGAGAGAGTGGGACTTGTGCAAAGTCACCCAGTGGGTTTGTGGCCAAGATGGGATTTGAATCCTAATTTCCAGAGTCCTAGTCCGAATCACTACACCATGCCGCTCCTAAAAGAGGACTTTTTGGGGGGTAAAAAAAGGAGGGAGAAGAGGAATAGAATACATTAGAGAAAGTCTGTTGGACTTGGAAGAGTCACAATGGGGGTCTGTGACCTATGGGGCAAACATCTCCATCCATGTTTTATGGGAGATTCCAGAGTGAGGCAGCGTAGCCCAAACTCTGGAAAAGATGAGAAGCACTAACTGCATGACTCCCTGGGGGCTGCCTGGGGAAATGAAGGTCCTTCCTCTTACCCTTCCTTCCCGCGGTTGTGGATGGCCAGCTCATCAGCAATGCCCTCCTGTTCTTTGAAGCTTTCCCAGTCCAGCTTGGATTTCTCCAGCGTGCTCATCTTCTGTTTCTTAGCGCCGATCTTCCCCAGCAGGTTGTTAAGGCCGCTAGGCCGCTTCACCCTGCCAGTGAAAAAGGCACATTTCAAAAAAGGTAGTAGACAGGCCCACCTGGGAAGGAACAGTGTCTTTTTGCCCTCCTCCTCGACAATGTCCCTGGCTTCACAGTTCTTCTGCTCCCAGTCAATAATGCCTAATAGTGCAATCTGTTTTTCATATTACCTTCAAATTCTACAGAATGCATTTGTGATGAACAAACTACCAGTCTCACAAAATTCAATCAGTCACTCTCCTGCTTCATTTTTGATCAAATTTTCCTGTAACCTTTCATTCTGCCTTGTTTCCTACTTTTGCATTCCAATCCTCCATGATCAACAACAAGTCTTGTTTGTGATCAATTTTCTCCTGGACTTCAGCATAGAATCTTTCAACTTCGTTTTCTGCCTCTGCAGTTGGATTGTAAATTTAGATTATGGTTATACTGATGAGTTTTCTCTGAAGTCTTATTGATATTATTTGGTCAGATTTTGCATTATATCCTTTGCTATGCCTCTCCTCACTATTAATGCCACCCAATTTCTTCTTAGATTTGTATTTCCTGAGTAAAACACTGCTATTATCTGAAATGTCCCATTCCTGTCCACTTTAGCTTGCCCACCCCAATTACTGCAATCTTTCTAAGACTCATTTCTTGTTTTAATATGTCTAGCTTTCCCTGATTCATGCTTCTCGCATTTCATGTGCCTATAATGTATATTGTGCAGCTTCAGACTTTCCTTTAACCTCCGAGCAGGTCAACAGCTGAACATCCTTTCAGGTTGAGTTCAGTTGCATCATTAGCCACAATTCACAGTTGTGCTCTGCTGCTCCCCAGTAGCTGAGAGTCTCCTCTTCTGGCTCTGGCTCCTGTTTCATTTTGAATTGTCTCATCATCAGGTTTTCGTGGTAAAAGATATTTAAAAGGAGATTACCGTGCCTTTTTCTGGGCAGTATTAAGAAGCGTTAGCTATGGTACCGCTGCCATTGTTTCCGAGAGATCCTCTGCCAGTGTCAATCTCCACTGCCGGTGGTGCCCAGTACATTTAGCCTGGCTACTAACAAAAGCCTGTCTGACATGGGAGACCCCACCAGCAGCACTGCTACCATGCCATAGCTTCTAACCTCACCGGAGCACAAAATCCCACCACCACAGAAAGGTAGTGCCATGAACATGCTGTCATGGTTATTTATTGTGTTGAACTGATTTTACTGTATGCTGCCCCAGGCTCTTTGGATATAGGGCAGAATATAAATACTCAAATAAATAAATCAGGGTAGATAAGGTATAGCTTTCTGGGACCACAGCTCCTATCCGCCTTAGTCAAAGAAGCCAAGAGTGAAGAATGATGGGACTGTAGTCCAGCAACATCTGAAAGGCTGCTCTTTGCTGACTCTTGCTTTAGTTCAGGTCTCTCTTCTGTCACTCCTACTCTTTGGTTATAAGGATTACTGGGAGACTGTAGCAAACCGCTACAAAGCACAAGGTAAAAAGGTAATTTATGGTAATTGCTAGTACAGGTCCTAAGAGGAGATTAAGAAGGCTGAAAGCGTTAGCGCAACATTCCTGGGCATCCCCTGAGACCTTCCTCACTTGACAGGGTATTAACTGTCCTGTTTTCACTTGACAAACTGTTTAATATGCTTTCGGGTCCGTTTCAATTACTTTTTACTGTTTTATGTATATTGTCTGAATTAGTTGTTGCTGCTGCTGTTGCTGTGTGCCCTCAAATCCTTTCCAATGCATGGCAGCCCTCAGGTAAACCTATCACAGGGTTTTCTGGGGTTGAGTGTGTGAGGTGCAAAAGGTCACCAATGGGTTTCCATGGTTGAGCCGGGAATTGGTCTCCAAGGTCATAGTTCAACACACAAAGCACTATCCTACGGTAGGTCTCCTGAATTGGATGGACAGATTTTATTTTATGCTGCTCTGGAAGCATATTATATACGGTGGGAGAGATATAAATATTTTAATAAATAAAAATAAATAAAATTCAAGGTCATAGTTCCCCCTAATTGTGGCATCATATTGCTGGCATGCTACTCTTGAACTCCAGGAGATAGACTTAAGAAAAAGATGAAACTTTTGGGCCCTTCAGAGGTCGGAAATTTGAGTCTCTCGTCACCAACTGCTGTTCCTTTCCTCTCACCCTAAAAGAACTCCCCACCGTTTGCCAAACGCTGCTGGATTTTCTCACGCCAATTCTTCAGACACCGATGGTCCTATGATGAAGCAGAAGCCCCAGAAAGAACCATAAGCACTGCCATTTGCATGGTAAGAAATCTCACCCCTTAAGTGATAACAGCGCAGGGTGTGCAGAAGAAGCGAGGCAGGAGATGAATCCTGGAAGATGAGGAAACGCAGACGCAAACTAGCACAACCCACAAGCAGCAGAGCCTCCAGCTCAGCCGTTTATTTGCATTCCTGGGATAACTTCCTCTCTGCCAACTCTTGGCCATTCTGAGAAACCAGAGAGGAAATGACTTGCATTCTAAGGCAGGTTGGGGAGGGGAGGAAATGAGGGGCAGCATATGCCCAGCATTCAGGATCCTTTCCTGGAAAACAATGAGTCACCAAGAGAAAATTTCCAGCCCTTTTTGTTTTCAAGCTTCAGTCCAGAAACCAGGATTTCCAGGTGCTCAAACTCACCCTTTATTCTTTGGCTGTTTGTGAACCTAGCACCAAGTTCGGAATACAATCCAGAGCCAAGTCTTGCGTTCAGATGATGAGACACATTGAAATGTTTGGAGCCCATCTTACTCCAAGTCACCCAGGCCAGTAGTTCTCTCTCTGCTTTCAACTTTCTACTTTTCACCTCTAAACAATCCCGTGGAAAAAAGTCGGGCTAACAACCAGTCCAAACTCCGTAAAAACCTGTAGCTTCAATACCGCTGAGGAAGTGGAGTGATATCAACGAAAACTCATGCTGAAATATAAATCTTTGTGTCTTAAAAAGTCACATGGCAAACACTGTGGCAGGATGGAGATAAGGATTTTATACCCAGCCTTTCTCTCAAAACTGGGACTCAAGGTGATCTATCAACTAAGATGAATACAACAGAGTTAAAAACACTTGAACCCAGTTCTCCCAGAACTGCATTCTATTCTAACTGCTCTCTCCAGATAACATAACGATAAACATAACAGTAACATATACATAAAAATAAAATATTTGAAAGACCATATTCTCCCTTACGAACCAGCCCAGGGTCCGAGATCTGCTGGGAGGCCCTCCTCTCTGTCCCACTCTTGACAGACTGGGCCCTCTTTCCATAAAAATTGCAAGAAAACACCGCTGACTGAGCATTTATTTGCTTCCACCTATACTTGATGCACCCTTGTGTGTGCTTTTGCAACACAGAAGTCTCTTTCTGACTATATGAAATGGGAAGGGGCCCAGACTCACTGTGAAGTAGTGGACTCTTTTCAACTCTTTCCAATAAGCCACCAAAGCAACTGAATGAACTGTTTGGCCGGGATGACAACTATGTAAAGCACGTTTCAGCACTGTCCTCAGCTGTTCTAGACAGCTGGAGTATATCAATGGGATTTCTGGGAAGCAAGAAGGCAAGAGGTTACTGGTTACAACAGACGTACACAGCACAGTGTAGTGGTCTGTGGGTTGTACAGAGACTCTGGGAGACTAGGGTTCGAATCCTACTCAGCTATAGAAACACACTGGGTAATGGTTCTTAAGATTTTGGTCCTCCAGGTGATTTTGGATTTCAATTCTGAGAAGTTCTAGCCAGCTTGCCCAGTGGTCAGGGATTCTAGCAGCTGTAGTCCAAAACATCTAGAGTACCAAAGACTGAAAAACACTGCGCTGAATGACCTTAGGCAGGTCACATTTTCTCTGCCCCAGAAGAAGGCAACGGCAACCTCCTCTGAATAAACCTTGCCTTCCCAAAAATTTAGAACAGGGTTGTCTGGATTGATTTCAAGGTATACAGCCAACCACAACCAAAAGTTATGACGACTATGCACAAGCCATTAGTAAGAGAGATCATGGCTCTCTCAGTATCCAAAGTAAGAAGTATGAACAAGATGAGACCAAGGTCCTCAAGCCTTGCATGTGGGCTTCCCTGAAGCAATTGAGTGGCCACCATTGGAACGGAATGCTGGACTAGACAGGTCTTTGGTCTGGTCCCACATGGACCACATTCTTCCATACATCTAAGATGGCTTTAGAGTCTGCAGCAGTGCTCAACCAGCCTTCAGACTCTTGGGTTTAAGTACCAGTGGTTGTATTCCTACGAAAAAATTGACACAAACTTCTTTCCAAGAGACTAAGGGAGAAAGGGGGTGCCTCTGCGTAGGCCCTCTGCTCTTGGCATGGGAGAATCTGTCTCTTTCAAATGAGGTGAGGAAGCTTTGTCTGCATGAAACATCTGGGTCAGCCTTGCTCACCTTCCAGCGTCTTTCTTCAAGCACCTTGTCTGTCTGTATGCATTAGGTTCAAAGGAGCAGCTGCTCTGCCTTTACCATAAAACAGAGCAACAATCTGACAATTCAACAAAAGTGACAATCGAGTTTGCCCTACTTAGCACAACAAATGAGATGACCCAGAAATCTCAGATATGGTTCTATTTATTGCCATGAATTAATTGGCTGGTCTTAGGAAAGTTACACACCCCCTTCCCCTCTGGTCTGAATCCCACTGCAATATGGGAATAAGAGTGACCGGGGTGGGAATTGTGCAGTCTTCCAATGCTGTTTATTTTTATTTATTTAATTAATCCCCCCTTTAGACCACCCAAGGTGGCCCACAAGATGAATTCAAACAAGCTACATGAATTAAAAGCCGTATTTTAAAAAAGGAAGTTAAAAAAGCAAACATATTTGAACATTAATACTTTAAAACGATATAAAATTATTTAAAAACAAGACAAGACCAACAAAAATGCAACACGCACATCCATTAAAGACCTTTCTACGGAGCCACTTAAGTCATCAAAGGCTTGCTCATGTAAAAAGGCCTTTAGCTGCTGGCATTAAGGACAGTGGCTGGGGGAAGGTATCAGCCTACTCCACTGTGGCACAGAGTTCCACAGCTTGGGAGCCACTCCCGGAAGGCCTTTTCTCAGATCATCGCCAAATATTCCTCTGAAGGTAGCGGAACTGACAGAAACCCACTCTGGGGGCTCTTAGGACTCAAACAGGCTCATATGGCCTCTCAGAGAGTCTGCTAGAATATACCTCCCAATAGTCTAGCCAGAACAGGTAATGGTGAGGAATGCTGGGAACTGCAGTCCAACATCAAGCGGACTGCCTCATTCCCACCCTTGTTGTAATAAGGATTACTCAACTATGAACGAGAAGAGCGGTATCTCACTGGTACAGCCCATCCAAAATGATCAAGCGCCTGCAGATAGTGTGCTTTGAGGATGATTTTAATATTTGGGGCTGTTAAATTTAGAGAGAAGCCAAGTTAGTGGGGCACATGATAAAGAAATATAGAATTGCACCTGATGTGGAAAAAATAGACAGAGAGATGCCTCCTCCCACATAATATTAAAATGAGGTCAGGACTGATGAAAGGAAACACGGCTTCACAGAACACACAGTTAAACTGTGGCATTTGCCGCCACAAGCTATCTCAACATGTGCTAATGTCAGACATCAAGAGCTTTAAAAAGAGATTAAACACTTTCGTGGCCGCTGGTCAGAATGGTTATACACCAATTCTCGTACTGTAGGTAGTGGGTCCCTCCACTTCAGTCACTGGGGAACGTGGACAGCGAGTGCTCTTCTGGAACACTGGTTGCTCAGGATGTAAACAGAAGGTTGGACTAAACAGGCCTCCAATCTGATCCCACAGGCACACTTCTTACACTGCTTTATATGTGAGATGCTTTGAATACACTAAAATGCCATACTACAGTGCAATAAATGTGATCGCATTATTTTGCTTTCCTAACAAACTTGTGGCACTACACAGAACACAGGTGGGAAAAGTGTTGCCTAGGGGACGCCTTTGGCGCTTGAGTCCTGCAGACCTTGAAATGCTCTTTCTTGACCCCTAAAAAGAATGAATTTCCTCTTCTTGAACCCTCAGGGAGAGGCAATTCAGCTTTCAAACAGCTTGGCAGCTCTCTTGGTACTGTTTAAATATAAACTAATGCCCACTAGGAAAAAAAAATTCAGATGTGGACCGCTGACTGCTTGTTTTAGGTTCTTGCTTCCAGATGGTCCCACCGGCAAAAAGCTGGCCTGTGGGTTCACTGTGGTTGCCCACTTGTGATACAGGTGACAGAGAACGAAGAAAAGAAAGAAGTTTGTATGCAGACGGATACGTACACCTAGTCTGCACACTCCTACGTCAGCACACAAAACAGGGAAAAGAGGTGGAAAACAGTAAGACACAAGCTGCCATATGTCACGCAACATTCTTCGTCCAGTATCACACGGAGCCACGCAGAGCTTACGCAGGTGTCACAGAAACTTGTCTCCTTTGCCAACCAGAATGGTTTTCACTTACAATGTGTGTGCCCACAGTGCCTCCTTTGCCCCTCCATCATTTCAGTCTCTTAGCCAGGCACAAGAATGAAAAGCAACCAGTGCTAAGGAATGGTTCAGTGCTGGTCATTCCTCCTCAGCTAATGCAGCAGAGCCTGGTATCAACCCCTGCCCTTCTACATTCCTCCAGAGAAACAGAAGGGCTGCCAGGAAGATCAATAAGTGGGTAAGAACAGCAGCACAGCCAGAAGGCTGCTTTTCACTTGAAATCTGCAGTGCCCCTATGGGTTCCTCTAACTTGGTCAGAGGGTGGGATCTATCCCCTGTAATTCACCAGCCAGATCTTCCCATCTATTCCTTTCAGGATTTGGGGGTGGGGGTATAAAACACTAAGCCCACTCTGGGACTTGTGCTGATCCCTTTCCCCAGAAACCAAGGGAGTGAAACAGTCAGCATCTCAGAATGAGCTCCCCAGCCTTCGCCAGACAAAAAAACAAGTCTAGCAAGAGCCAGGAGGTCCCAAGAAGACCTTTCTCAGGGGCCCACAGTGAGCACAGTGGTCATTTCCAGCTTCTCACTTGCCATCCTCTCCTACACACCTGCTGCTTGAGACTCTTGGCTTTTACAGCTGGAGCAAGAAACTTAACACTCAGCGCTTGTCTTTTCTGAAAGATCTTGTAGGCTGGAGGAGAACGCTGCTTTGTTGTGTCTAGTGAAGTGCTCCAGCTTGGACTCAAAACTGGCAGGTTTACTGGCTCCAAGTCCTGGTAGTGCCAATATTGGCCCTCCTAACAGCTCTGCTAGTGCACAGCCAGACCCTGTGAAATCCCCAAATATCTTCATGAATCTCTCTTCAGAGCGTGCCGCAGGGCTTTATGGCAAAGCGCCTGCAGCTACAGGAGCTGCATTTGGTTCCAAGGCACATTTTTGAGCTCCCCTCTTAGACAGGGCCTGCAGGGTCGGCACTTTGCAGCTGTGCTCCACAAAGCACAGAGCAGCTTAATGAAGGACAGATGCTCATTGCCTTCTCCTCAAGGCCTGGACAGACCAGACATCTCCTCCCAATTGTGAAGCCTTGATTAGGATTTGGTGAGGAATCAGGGTGCAGGGATCCAAAGCAGAAGGGGAGAAAGGGTTGAAACCAGAGAGGGACAGCAGTAATCCAGAGAAAATGCTGCCTCTATCAAATGCAGTGTAAAAGGGACAGGAATTTCTTCAACCCCAGGAAATGGCTTCCTGTTGGGTCCTCAAAGTTTCACTCAGAAAGAGAAGAGCCCTTCCGACTATATTTCTCATACAGCTAACCATCCTTTTTAAAGACAACAAGGCCCCACCAGAGATGGCACATAGAAGCATAAGTGCTGCTCAGAAACTGTGTATTTGGGCTTTTGGTCTAGACATTTAATAACAGAACCATGGAGTTGGAGGAGACCCCACGGGCCACCTAGAGCAGGAATCCACAGCTAAAGCACTCTTGAGAAATGGCCACCCAAGTTCTGCTTAAAAACCTCCAAATAAGGAGAGTCCACCATCCTTCAAGGCAAGTTTATTGCACTGTCAAACGGCTTTTTCCATCTGGAAGTTCTTCCTAATGTTTAGGTGGAGTGTCTTTTCTTGTAATGTGAATCCACTGGTTCGCGTTCTGGAGCAGCAGAAAACAAGCTGGCTTCCTCTTCTACATGACATCTTTTCCAATATCTGAAGATGGCTATCACATCGCTTCTCAGTCTTCTCTTCTCCAAGCTAAACATGCCCAGCTCCCTCATTTGTACCTCACAGGGCTTGGCTTCTAGACCTTTTGCCACCTTGGCTGTCTCTCCTCTGGACACGTTCCAGCCTGAACTGCAGCACTCAAGGCTGGACACAGTATTCAACATGAGGTTTGGCCAAAGCTTAATAGAGTGGTACTATTACTTCCTTCAATCTACATACTATATTGCTGTTGATACAGCCTAGAATTCCACTAGTCTAGGTCTCATTTAGTATCTATTCACTCAGCCAGCAGGCAGTTTTTGAGAAGTACTGCCATTTTCTCGAGCAAGTGATCTTGACACTTAATGTGGCTTTCAAAGAAATGCTACTTTTACCTTGATAGAACCAAGGGACAACAGACTACATAATTCATCTGAGAACTAATTCTGTGCAAATGTTCATATAATCTGGGCTTGTTATTTGCAGGACTATTCCAGTGTGCTGTGAGGAAGACAGACTGAGGCATAAGGCTCAGTCCTGCCTGACAAAGAGTTTGCAAATGGTTGTTAAATCTGTAAACGACATGACATCACCTGGACAGCAACTGCTTTCATGCTTGTATGGCCAAGAGTGGTCCAGCACCCTCTGGCGGCCAGCATTAGCAACATAAACTATTCATACAACATCCATAGTATCTGTGTCTTGGACATAGGGATGGAAAGAGTATTTAAAAATATTTGGGAAAATGACTGAAATATACATTTCTCAAGTGTCAAGAAACCTTGACAAGAATGAATATGGACCAAAAAGAATCTTCACATTTCAGGTCTTTTTTTATGCAAAACTGGCACATGGTGGTAGGCAATGCTGTTTCCTGTGCAAAAAGAGTATTTTGGGCAGAAAAATACTATGTGTGCATTTTGCACAGAATAAGTTCCAAACTGTCCACAGTCTTTGAAAAATGCACAAGTTTATGAAGTCTGTCTCACAGCAGGAAGACAACTGCTAAAATTACTCATTGCTTTCTTCAAGAAGAAAATCAGTGAAGAATTATATCTCTATAAGGAACAGACACAACGGACTGAAGGATCATCCTTCTGGCCATAACATCCTCCTAAAGGCAACATCTGAAGATTGCAAAATCCAGTCAATAAGAGTTTAAAACGGGGTGGGCAAAGGCTGTTGTTAGACTGCAGTTCCCATCAGCCCTAGGCAGTACAGCCAAAGGTGAGGAATGCTGGGAGGTGTACTGTCTGGGGGGCTACATGCTACATTTTGTTCATCCCTGGTTCAAAACACATTATGACCAAAGGATGCTGGATGGTCACAGCTGCAATTGAGGGGCCACTCTGATCATTCCCACCCATGCCAGTGGCCATCCTACTTGGGAATCAAATAGCAGTAAAGCAGAAGGAAAACAGATACAGCATGATGCTGGTGACAGCAGGAGGCGTGGAGTCAGAGAAAAGCCTGAAAGAGGATACTGTCACAATCCTGGATGCTTTGTGAAGAGCATCCTATTTTGACAGACAACACCAGATATGCGCACATCTCAAAAACCACATGGCCATAGTATCAGAGCCAAAGTGCTTGGGTGATTTGCTTGGCTTAAGAACTCCGATTAATTCACTGTAACTCTTAGGAGGATTCTTGAATATTCTGCATAAACCACAATGCAGACTGAAGCTGGGAGGTTAATCTGAGCAAGAGGTCTACCTAACTATCCCTCAGTTGCCAGAGTAAATGACTATTGCAATGGAGGATTATTCTGACTTACTGATTCACCCCACATAAGGCTGTGACCTGTCATCCAGTCTGCACCTGGGCTAAAAAAAAGGAACTATCCTGACATAAATCAAAGCTGAACTTTAGTTTCTGTCAATTTATAGCAAGCTTAGAAGCACCAAAGGGCCAGCAAGGTCATAAACTCATTGCTGTCATTCTGGAGAACATCAACAAGAGTGAGAAAAAATAAGCCACTGTTAACAGCAAATGACTCTAATAAGCCACAATGAAATTGCTGCCAGAGGTATTTTCTCAAAGCTTCCACAGTGTTTAGCATACTGAATTTAGGTTACAAAGGCTGGGAAATCTGGAGTGAAAAAACAGAACATTTGTTCCCAAAGTGGTGCCACTC
The DNA here is from genome assembly GCA_030412105.1 of Cyclura pinguis. Taxonomy (NCBI): domain Eukaryota; kingdom Metazoa; phylum Chordata; class Lepidosauria; order Squamata; family Iguanidae; genus Cyclura; species Cyclura pinguis. The sequence continues at coordinate 2,520,036 of CM059607.1, forward strand.
TGTGCAGACTGATGCAGCTTGAAGGGTGGAAACAATCAAACGCGCTACAATTATGCAAGTCCCTGGCCTGGCCACAGATGGTCCTTACCCAACCCGGAACTGAGCTCTCTCTAAAGCCAGCATCTGAATGCATTTCACAAAACTATGAGCAAGGGATCCTTCACAATCTACAGGATCTTGGTGCAATTTTGGTGTGAAATAAAAGCAAAAACCATCTGCAAGACCTCAGTTGCGTATCTACTAGTGTACTAATACTAAACTTAGAAGTTACTGACCCCATAGATCTCACTCCCTTGAGATCCTTGTCCAAAGACAAGCACAGACTCGAACAGAGCAAGTCATTCATCAAGTCAGGGGTGGGAATTACATGGCCTTGCAGGTACTTTTGGACTGCAGATTCCAGCATCCCTCATCACTGGCTATGCTGCCTAACACTGCTGCTACCTGCAGTCCAACAACATCTGAAAGCCCACAGACTTTCCATTCATGTTACACTACCAGTGCGGAAGCCGAGAGCTCTGCACTTCTCTAACCTCTTCTTTATTTTTAGATAACTGTCCACCAAAGCTGCTCTCATTCTTGATGCCAGGCCCTAACTCTACCACTCTAATCTCTTTTCCATGGATTTGGATATCAGCCCTGCAAGACCACTCCATGTTCCTTCATGCCCTTCCTCCTTTCCAAGGAGGAGCAAAGAAGTGCCTCATCACAAGTAAACATCCCAAGTGGTCATGTATGAGCAAACAGGCCCCCAGACCTCCATAGGCTTCACTGATGACCTCCTCCCAGTAAAACTCTGACCTCTATACAGCATTTGGTGCTCTACAACCCGATGCCAGGAGCTTACCCAGAAACGGTGGGATGAGTCACTGGGCCAACTGCCTTCTGCTCTTGCTGTTTCAGGTAAAGCTGGGCTTCTTTGGACCCCGCATCGACCTCCTTTGTGACCCTGCCACAACAAGGGGAGAAAAACGACAGATTAAAGCACAAATGCTCACAGGCAGCAGAAACCAAAAAAGTGACAGAAGCAACACAACACTGACTTGAGAAAGCCAGAGAGAGCAAGGTAAATGTGTTGGGCTACAACGGCAGAAGCATGGATTCAGATTCCTGCTGAGCCATGAATCTCTCAGGCTTTGGCCCCATTCATTCACGCTCACAGTCAAGCCCCACCTCATGGGGTTGTTGCAAAGATAAGCAGGTCGTGTAGAAACATGTGCTACTGCCTTGGACTTCTTGAAGGAGGTGAGTGGTTAGAGGTGTGAGCACTAAATAATGAAGAAGTTTGGCCTTGGCTTCCTTTCCAGCAGGCCATAGAAGCCCACAGAAGTCATATGAACCCTCCCAGTCTCATGGTCTTTGAGGAAGCGCTTCTCTTGGAGTAGTCTGGGATTTTTTTTGACATGTTTTTAGGCCCAGGAGAGGCCTTTTTGAAAACAGGAAATGACCAGAAGTCACTTCTGGTTTACCTCTTCTTTTCAAAAAGGCCTTCCCTGGCCTAAAATGATCTGGGCGAGGGGAAGCTAAAATGCCCCCAAGCCTGTTGCAAGACACTTTGGGGCAGAATTTTTTTTGGAAGAAAAATCACCTTTTTTGACTTCTGACTGCCACAAAAATAGCCTTGGGGGCACCCTTTGTCTACACTTGCTCTAGGTCCTGTCCAAAACCTTTCACCAGGTTTCCAAGGCCCTCCAGTGAGGCCCACGCAAGGCTTTCTTCTTCTTTCCCCTGAACTGGCCTTCCAACCTCTGTTAAAAAGCTCCAAAGAAAAAGAGTCCACTCTCCCTGAGCCAGTCCACTCCACCGTGGAAAAGCTCTTACAGTGAAAAAATTCTTCCTATCGTTTAGGTGGAATCTCTTTTCTTGTAGTTTAAATCCACTGGTCCTAATCTCTGGAGCCACAGAAAAGAGGCTCACTCCATCTTCTACATCCCTGCCACTCCAACTGGTGGTCCCTGGACTGATGCTGGTCCCTGAGCCATTGGCCGTTGGTCCCTGGCAACTTCCCAATGGACAGATCTTTAGTGCCAATCCCTGGCACACCTGAAAACAATAATTGTTGGTCCTCACATCAGGCAGCCTGAGACGCACTGTTCTGCATGACGTTCCCTCAGATATCCTGTCTGCTCTTCTCTTTTGTAAGCTAAGCTGTTCCTCACTGGGCTCAGTCTCCACATCTTTGACCATATGGTTCACACACCAAAGAAAGTGTTTCTTTTAACAGTGCTCAGTTAAACTGCAGAATTTCTTAACGCAAGATATTGGGATGGTTTCCAACCTAGACAGCTTTAAAAGGAGGTTACATAAATCTATGGAGAATGGGGCCATCAGCAGTCATGGTGGACTTAACTATTCCCCACCACCAAAGGAAGTTTGCTTCTGTGTACTAGGTGCTGGGGAACATGAGTGGGAGGGCACTTGTAGCCCACTGCTGGGCTTCCCAGAAGGCAACGGGATGGCCAAATAGGAAAAAAAGAATGAATTTCATGCTGGAAACAGACTGCAATGCAGAATTTACAAGATCTTCTGAATGCACAACCAGGTTCATGATAACCACTCCGCTGTTGGAATACTGTTGTTTTCTTTTTAATGGTTATGTTTTTAACTGGTTTTAATTTTTAACTTTGACGGTTTTTTTAAAATTATTACTGTTATTATTAATATATACAGTTAAAAAGGAAAAATATAAAAAGGAAAATGCTTTGATAAATGATAAATATATACTAGATGCATAACGTATAACGTATAGAATATACGATGCTGGTTTAATAAGGAAACAAAGGACTAATAGGAAGACAAAGTTGTACTTAGATAAAGATGAAAAATTTTCCAAATTGTAATATCTGTAAACAATTCTATACGTCTATGCAATTTTAACTTGTTTTTAACCAGTTGCTTCTTACATTTTAAGCCTTTGGAGAGGGTAAACGTTTACCTATGCTTGTAAGCGGACTTGAGTCCTAAACTGGGCAAAAGACTACATGATATTTATTTTTTGTTGCTATTGTTGCAGGAGTTGAGCAGGGCTGTTGAGCACCCTGTTGGTGACAGGGTGACTTACAGATCCCTCATTCACAGGGTCACTATAAGCTGAGGTCGACAACAGTTAACAACAACATACTGCCTCTGAACACACACACTCCATCCTCAGCTACCACAGGAAATACAACTATTAATTTAAAGGCACACACACACACAAAGCTCCTTTTCAAATTAACTACACAATGGTTCACAAAATACCGAACAAAACATTCAGGAAGTTCACCAACTAAACAAACTATTGTCAGCAATGCTGTCCAAACAGTTTTTAAATCTGCCAATAAAACTCTTTCACTCCCCAATTCAGCCATTTCTCGCTTTATTATTCACCTTTCTCCAAAACAATAAATGCAGGAAACCCCACATCATCCCTACAGGGGGCACTATTACACCTATTTTATCAGGTTGTTGATGTTCCCCGTAGGAATGCAGGCTAATGCTTAACCCATATCTCCCTTCCTGTTATTTAAGCTTGTGACTTCCTGTAGTATTCTGGGGGTCCTAGTGAACAATGATTATTTCCTTTCCAAAACCATCTGGAAAAAAAAAACATTCTCTTCCCTCTGGCCTCTCTGCTAGGACAAAGCAGCACATTTCCTTCAAGCTTTTCCTTCCTAAAATTTGTTCTGAAATATTCAAATCCTCCTTTGACCATTTTCCAGTTGGTCAACCTCTCTTCAAAACTGAGTATCATTTCTGCAAATGGGGTTCTTGTTAGGAAAACTGAAATGGTTCTTTGTATCATTGCTGAAGGTGGCTGGTTGGTGTTGAGCTGTTGTGGAGAAAGGTATCTAAGGCTCCTTCCATGCCATACAATTATAGCACTCTGATACCACTTGAACTGCCATAGTGCCCTTCCACAGAATCCTGCAGTTTTGTCTACTGTTTTGAATTCTTTGCCGGACAGCTCTAGTGTGACACCAAATTACATTCCACAGGATACAGCCATGGTAGTTAAAAGTCAATCAAAGTACTGTTTGTTTTATTGAGCTCTAAATCTTACTCATGTGAAAACTGCTAAATCTTGTTAAGAGCTAGGGCAGAACAAATATTTGGGTAAGCGAAATTACCCTTACTTCTCAGTCATATTTTTGGTAAATATCTAAATGCAATAGCAATTGTTCAGACACAGCAAGCACTCCCCTATGTCTTGTTTAGATGCAACAAGCCAAACTCACCTCACCTCTTCACCTGCAAAGTCAAACACTTTGGTGATGGCCACTTTGCTCTTTTCTGCTTCCTTTGTTACTTCCTGAGACTTACAGGAGTTTTTCTCCTCTGCCGGCTAATTAGAACAAGATGAGAAAAAAGAAACCATTTGTTATATGCCAGCAGCAGCTCTGGTTCTCTTTAACACTCATTACAGTTCAAACATTCTAGGTCCTTGTGTGTTATCTTCCATCTCCTTAAAAACTTATGTTTGTCTAACTGGCTTTAACTTATGTCAAGCCCATCAGTGAGAAAGCTCTAAGAGACCACGTTGCTAACAGCCCAGTTCAGTTAATGCGAACTCAGGGTAGCTGTGGCTTCCTTGACAGAATCAATCCACATGTAATGCCATCTTCCTCTTTTCTGGCTGCCCTCAATTTTGCCAAGCAACAGTCTTTTGTAATTGGTTGTGTCATTCTACAGTACATCCAACTTCCTCACAAACACCACATTCATAAAACTAGCCTTCCCAATCCCATTCTACTTGTGCATCAAAAAATCTAGGCTGGAATGCAAGTTTAACAATTCAGGAAATGTCACCTTCCCATTTTATGAATTCCATTATTTTCTTTCAATGTGCATGAAACAGAAATCATGCAAAAGCTTGCTCACACCCCATGGCATGACATTACTGTGGAGCACTGTGGTCACAGCTACACCTGGTTGCCTCAGTAGCTATTTACTGTACACCACCCTGTGCTCTTTAGATAGAAGGCAGAATATAAACATTTTAATAAATTCTCATTGTCACCTATCTGTGCAGCACTTTTGTCACTGTAGGAAGTGTGCTGAAAGAGTCAATTCAGCTATTTGGAAAGGGTCATCTACTCGCTTTAAAGCCTGCTGTAGGTTTCGGTTACATGATTAATACAGTATTATCCCATTCCTACTGCCCCTTAGAAATCTGAAAGAGTGTTCCGGTATTACTTGGTGGTTATCCTGACTGATGTGTGGTTAAAAAGGCCGCACAGGTTTACAACTAGCTTAAAGTCATGACTAAAAGAAAATTTGGGCCACGGTCAAGAAGAAAGATGCTCCCTGCCCGTGTACATTTTCCAAATGGCAGAGTTTGAACCAGACTTTTTTTGTACCTTGTCTTTCTGCGTGCAAGATGCCTGAACTGTGGGAGTCGCTTTAGGTTTCTGCCCAACATCGCTGAGAAAGCTGGCCCACAAAGCATCTTCCTTTTTCCTCTGCTCCTGTTCTGTTGGCTCCGTATTATGACTTCCCCCTGATTCACTGTCGTCGCTGTCGCTCTTGCCATCCTTTGATGACTCTCCTCCGTCTGGTTCTAAGAGGAGGCCTCCTCTTCTCTTCCTTTTTCTAACAACAAATGTCACCAAAAGTAATGAGCACATCAGTTGTCAGGCTGCGGCTACTGCTTACTTACTTCAATTTTTTGTGAGAGATAGCAACATTAGCCTGCTTTAGCATAAAGAGACACAGAGGAATCCAGTAGCACCTTTGAGACTAAGCGGGAAGAACAAAGTTCTAGGACAAGCTTTTGTGGACTCCACCTCTTTCCAATTTGTCTCAAAGGTGCATTTAAAAGTCCAGCATTCACAATGAGATACAGTCAGCCCTCCACATTTGCAGGTTTTACTTTCACAAATTTACTTATGTGTGAGTTCCCCCAACCCCTGCCCCGCCACCTCAAGTGCTTCTTTCCCAGGGGAACTGTCCCTCTTGGTATCTCCAATCAGGCTGCACAGCTCTTTAAAAACCTAGCTCTGGATCTTCTCGTCTTCCACCAGCCACTGTCTGGTCAGCTAAGGACAGCTCACAACCCAATTTCTCAGCAGCACAAACACTCTTCTGATGCCCCCCCTCCCCCGCAACAGCCAAGGAAGGAAATGGGCCACCATGCCAACTCATCCCACTTCCGTCTCCTTTCTCTGTTCTGGCTTGGATCCCAGGGGCCCTTTCTCGCTACCATGTCTCAGCTGCCTCCTCCCAACACATTTTGGTGTTTGCAGTTTTTCCACTTACGAATACGGTGGACCAAACATATTCTGAGTTAGGCTGAATGGCTGGCAGACATTAGCAGTGTATGCACAAGTTACAATTAAGGAAAACAGAGATACTCAGGCAGCAGAGGGCAAAGCGTGGCCTCTCGGTCACATTTGCTCTAAGGCTGTTTTTTGTGGGCCCCATGGCCCTCCAATTTTAAAAAAAATTCCCTACTTTTTTGCCCCCAAACTTCCTCTGAAGGCATGGGGGAATTTTTGCTACATTTTTGCATCTCCTTGGCTACTTTAGGCCCAAGAGAGGTTTTTCTAAAACAGGAAGTAAACAGAAAGTGAGGTTCAGTCACTTCCTATTACTAAAAGGCCTCTGTTACACTGAACATGGCCCAGCCCCCTGCAAGCTTGAAAAAAAATACCCCCCACACCCCACAGAGGCTGTTTGGGGCAAAATATTTTTGGGGTGTGTATGTGTGCGTGTGGTGAGGTGACTCTGCAAGGTTTCCAGGGGTGGGCTGGGCTAATGTGGCCCCCTAGTCTCCCTCAGTTGCCATACCCGGCACTAAGACAGATAAAGAACCCAGCCAAATGTCCAACATTTTGCTCATGCTAGTCCCAATCCTAAGAAGCAAGCCAGAAGCAAGCATATTCATCTACGAAAAGTTGCATTTGGGGAATCCTTGGACAGCTCCTTGCCACCGTGTTCAGCACGAATCTGCTGTCCTGCTGCCGTCCCTTTCCACGTGCTGTCCAAAGGCACAACTGCTTCGTCACACGTCAGGACCGGAAAAAAATTCATACTCCCAAGGCGGTCACTTCCCCACACGAGAGGAAACTACTGCCTACCGACACGCAGTCCCCTTGGAATTCTTCTTGCCTTTCTCCCTGCGCGATGGCCTCTCCTGCTCCTCCACCTCCTCCTCCTCCTTGACCAATTCGCCGATGTCATCCTCGCTGTACTCTTCTCCTGCACCAAAACAGCCTCGGTTTACCAAGAAAAGCCATCCTCACGCGGCACAACGTCAGGACCTGAGCAGCACGTTCTCTAAGAGAGAAGCCTTGGGGAATTACGGCAGCAGGCCCGGAGGAACACGGTCTTTCTCGTCACGCCCTGTTGTATCACCCTACGTCCCGGTCCCGGGGCCAGGCTCCTGTTCAGGGACTGGACCGCTCCGTGAGTGGCTGGAGCACCTCCATGCGAGGGGGAGAGGAAAACCGACAGCTGAGTTTGCTTTTACAGTTGACCAGCTTACATACCTGGTGTTGCCCGGGATTTTATTTTCTCATACGTGATACTTGTTAGAAGGATTTGTGTCTTTAATTCCCCAAACTGTCCCGTCCAGTACCTGTAACTCTTCCCCATATTTCCCAGTCCAATAAGTTATTAACATACAGAGGTTGGGTTCCTGAGGAAAATACACTGCCCCCCCTTGCTGCCAGGCCTCGTCTCCACAGCAACCGGACCGCTCAAGACAGACGCTCTCTGGCTGAGAACTCTAGCGGCCCGCCTCACTAAGCTGCAAATCCCAGGATTCCACAGAATCTTCTCAGGCAGCCAACCCTATGGGGTCTTCGCCTGACACAGCCAAACATATGCATCAGCTCTGCCGATCTGTGCATTTTATTCCTTTTTTGGGAGGCGCTTCTAACGGAGATTCCCTGCAGTCAGAAACCTAATTCATCAGGGGTTCTGGCTCACCTGCGGCCCTCGCCTTCTCGCAGCGGGGAGCCACCCCCCGCCCCCCGGCGGCCCCAGCTTCTCCCGCCCGCAGGCGCGCCAGCCCCGAGCCCGGCAACCGGCCCAGCCGGGCTGCGGTCACGTGACGGGCACTCCGCGTGGCCCGGATGTTCGGGCCGCTCTCCGACCGAGGAGCGCCCCGGCCTAGCCGGGAACGAGGCCCTCGCAGCCTTTCCTCGCGGGAGGGACGCCCGGCTTCCCTGCCCCGAGCCCCGAGCCGGCGGCGATGCTCACCCGAAGGCAGGTAATCTTCGTCCTCCCCCGAAGAATACTCCTCCGAGTCCGACATGGCTCGTCTCCCGCGGCTCGAGCGTCAAGCCGGAAGCAAACCCCCGCCCACCCGCACCCACGGGGCGGAAGTTCCGCCCCTAGCATAGAAGAAAGCCTCGTCCCGGGAGCGGACCATAGAGGCACGAAAAGAGCCCCGCGCGGTGCAACGCCCGGACTTTCCGCGGGAAGACGGCATCGGCCGAAATGACGAATTAGCCGCGTGGCTATAGCCCGTGACGTCTTCGCGAGGAAAGCATTTGCCGTGGGGAAAAACCGGCCCATTCGGGGTCCGGAAGCGAGTGTCGCTTGGTTTCTCGAGCGCCCTCGGCGATATCTTCGCGCGCACATGCGCAGTCTCTCGGCGAGGCGGCTTCCGAGGGCCGCTCCGCCCCGAAGCCTCCGTGGCCCTGGAGGACCGTGGGGTCGTTGATGGCGGCGGCGGCGGCATGGCGGAAGGCGGCGGCGGCGGCGGCGGGGGCCCCGATCCGGGCGAGGCGGGCGGCCTCTTGCAGCAGATCCTGAGCCTCCGCCTGGTGCCGCCGGGAAACCTCACGGGCGCCGCCTGCCCGGAAGCCCTCTGCCACTTCTCAGGTCAGTCTGGCGGGGCCGCCTCCCTCCCCCGGCGCCGGAAGGCCCTGCGCTCTGCGCGTGCCCGGGGCGCCTCGGCGGGGGGTGCTCCCGGAGGAGGGCGGGGGGCGCCTCCTTCGAGCGGGGCCGGGCCCGTGCGGGACGCAGAGCGCGGGGCCGCGGGCGCAGGCGGCCGGAGAGGCGTCCCTGCGGGGAGGCGCCTGGGCGCGTCGGCCTTCCGCGGAGGCGGCAGGGATGCGGCTGGCAGGAGCCGCGCGCCGCCGCCGCCGTCCGCGCGCCGGGGTAGGAGGCCGGAGTGGCGGCCTGCCGCTCGGGCGCGGTGCGGTTCCCCGAAGGAGGGCCGCGTGTCGTCGTTGCGCGGGGGGCTGTGTGCGGAAAGCGGGGGGGCCGATTCTCAGTTGGGCGGGTTTTCCGTGTTGCTTTTTGTGCTCGGCGGGAGATTACTGTCCGGTAGCGTTCATACGCGTGGTTTTGTGTTTGGTGTGTATTTTTCGACTTGATTTTTGAGGTTAATTTGTAACTGTGTTCATAAAGAAAAAAGAAAGAAAAAGAAGACAAACTTCTAATAGCCGTTTCTTGGTTGTCAGCATGAGCTTCAGCTGTCCCCAAAAACCTGGCAGCGCTTAGGCCTTCCAGATGCTCCTGGACTGCAACTCCCAGCGTCCCTCACCGGTGGATATTTTTGCTGGGAGGCGGGTGGTGTTTGCGGCCCGGCAACGGCTGGAAAGGCCGCGGGGATTCCTCTCCGTCCCAAAGAAATGTGTCCCGGGCTTTGGTCCTCCCGGTGGCTGGGATGGCAACTCCCAGAAGCCCCAGCCAGCCTTGCCAGGGCAAGAGAGTATGGGAATTGTGATCCAAAACCTTGGCTAGGCCGAAGGTTGCGTAAGTTACTAACAGGATGCTGGGCTATATCTATCAGAGTGACGATACAACAGGATTATTGAAAACACTTCTTGCTCATCACTGTAATTGTATGTGGTAAATGATAAACGTTCTTCTTCTGGGATCCGGATGTCAGATGTTTGTTTTTAAACCGTTCGTCTCGCAAAATAATAAGAAATATAAGACCGTTGTAGAGCCACGTGTAATTTTCCTGTTGCTGTGTAATGCACTCCAAAGGGCTTACAGTACCGTGCCCGCGTGCAGTGGGAACATAATTGTGATTAGCGTGAAGCCACACAGAGCCCTTCCTGCCTCTCACTTTTCTCTCTTTCTCTGCAGAGATGTGGTATGGCGTCTTCCTCTGGGCCCTGGTGTCCTCCCTCTTCTTCCACATCCCACCGGGACTGCTGGCCCTCTTCACCCTCCGGAGGCACAGATATGGCAAATACATGTCGGTGAGCATCCTGCTGATGAGCGTCATGGGACCGCTTGCAGCCGGGACTTTAACAAGTAGGTCGATTCTTTGAAATTGCTGGAGTGCGGTGGAGCGAACTGAAACCTCCCTATTTGTGTGTCAGGTAACAGGAAGAGCAAAGGACTGGGCTTTTGAAGGCACAAGCAGATGTTTAACAACCCACGTGGACCCTCCAAGGGTTGCTTGTAGTCCAGTGTGTAAAAATATCATTCAGGGATGGGGAATGTGCAGGCCTCCAGATATAGTTAGATTGCATTTCCCATCATCCTTCACTATTGAGTATTCTCACTAGAGCTGATAGGAGTTGCAGTTGAGACAGCATGTTGATCCTGCAGCATCTGGATTCAAAGAACATCCAGGTAACTATCCTAACCAGTCCCTGCTTTCTGGTGATTGCTGGGATTTTGTACTAGCCAATATACTGACCTCTTAGTACATAGAAGATCTGAGTTCAGTTTTCCATGGAAACTGCAGCGGTCTGGGTGATCTTGTTTTTCTTTCCACCTAAACTTTTCTACAGGAGTTCCCCAAAGAGATGGGGGCAGTGGGGGTAGAGAACCGTTTCTGTTGCCCTGAAGTCCTTGGAGGAAAAGTAAAGTTTCTAGATTGTGTGGATTTTTGATCTGAGCTGACATCAGATCAGTTCTTGTTTTTATAAGCATTGGCCTAAGCCAAGGGAGAGGGACCTGTGACTTTCCAGAATTTGTTGGACTGCAGCCTCTACCCTCCTTTCCCCCATTGGCTGTGTTGGTTACAGCTGATGGGAGCTGTAGTCCAGCAACACCTGGGGGCCATTAGTTTCCTGGTCTAAGCTGCCAGAACAGTTAATAACAGCTGATCGTAATCTTTGTGTGTGTGCTTTGGGTAACAATACTGATTAAGGAGTAAAAGCTCCACTGGCCAAATAAACAACCTGCAGGTATACCTCAATTAACCAAGAGGCCAGTCCCTGACAATCCTTTTTTATCCAATCCTGGGCAGGTGCTGCAATTGCTGGTGTCTACAGAGCGGCTGCGAAGGAGATGAGCCCCTTTGAAGCCCTCATTTTAGGAGTGGGACAGAGCATCTCTGTTGTCCTAATTTCCTTCTTACGAATTTTAGCCACTCTTTAGTATTGTCTTGTTGTGGGGGCAGAAACCAACATGAATGGGGCAGCTTTGTGCAGAAGCCAGAGGACAAGATCAGCGGGTAAGATCTGGCTACAAGTCCCACTGAAGGGGAAATGGAACTAGGGAAGAGCTTCACCGTGCTCTTGGGGAGATTCCATTCGTTTCATCCAGGAGAACTTCTTGGCAGATCAGAACAATTCTGGAGAAAACAGCTGTTCCACAGATGTCATTCCATTGCTAAATGAGGCTGCTTCCCAACTGCATGACTGAATCTCCTCTCATCAGAAATGTAGGGGACATCTGTGAGTGTACGCATCACTATTTCTGGACCACTGGAAGCATTCACATCCCTCCTCTGCTCTCGAACAAGCTTAGCCGAAGCCACTTCTGTGCTTAAAAGTTTTGTATCATTTTTGTAACCTCAAGTGCCAAGCTAGTTGCTCTTTTCTGTGTGTGTGTGTGTGTGAGTGTGTGTGTGAGAGAGAGAGAGAGAGAGAGAGAGAGAGAGAGAGAGAGAGAGAAAGTAAGTATAGGAGTGAGGATTGAATTAAGTTAGCCAAGGCATCTGTAAACAGTACCCTAAAACATGCTTTACAGAGCGTCCTCACATGGTTCCACAGGAAAAAGAAAAAAAGAAATTGCCACTGAATCATGTTCTTGCAAGAATGAAGCGCTTCGATCAACTTAAAACTCTTTCCTGTGGCAGATCGTGGGTTGTCAAAGTGATCACGTTGGACTGCTCTTTCTGGCAAAAAAATGGGTTTGGTTTCTGCTAGTGCTGTGTTCAGACTGCGGCGATGATGGCAGAGGAAAACGCCCATTCTCTGTCCCTACCTCAAATACATCAGGATGGATTTGAAGAGCAGTTCTCCTGGGTCTTGCAAGGCGTGGCCATGTCCCTTGTTCACCAGATAAAGGAGAAATGGAATGAAATCCAGTAAATGCTGCCACTATCACTTTCTAAGCTGTGGGATAATTTCTGAAGGTTAAGGTCCCTTGTTACTGGGCTGTGCAGAGTTCCTGTCAAATATTTTGGATCCTTGTCCTGTAAGTATCATGAGAACCCATTGTCTTAATCATGTTTTTTTTTAAAAAAAATAACGGTAAGTGTGGATTTTTTGGAAGTATGTATACTGGAAGACTTAATTGTTCTCCAGGCGAAGCTTTCCACTGTGGACTTGGATGGCTTTTAGCTCTCCAAACAAGTGCCTGGGCAATTCACACACCTCCAAGGACCAGTTTTATGACCCTCGGCAGCCCTTTGCTCCTCCCCATGTGCCACCATATACCAATTCCTGAGCTAAATTGTGAAAATTCAGAAAGAGTCTGTCATGGAAGGACAAAACCTGATGTACCCGCTGGGATCCTTCTGAATGATTGGGTTGGCCAGGCCTCTTAGAATATGTCTTCTTGTTTTAAAATGCCCTCGTTTTAGAGCGTTCCTTCTTCACAGGGTTGTTGTGCTGTAGGAGTAGTGTGAAACAGACTTTCCCCACTCAGGCAATCCGAGGAGAAACTTCATTGAATGTTTAAAGTGGCTCTAAATTGTGGTGGGAAAAAATGTTGCCTGTGGGCTGCAGGGAGACCTAACGGGGAAGCTGGCATCCCTCAAAATGCCCCATGTGACCCCTAGGGCTTCTGTCTTACTTGCATGCCGTACAAAAGTTCCTTCTTGGACCTGGAACAGCCCAAGAAGGCCCCCAAATATGGTGAACTTTTCACTAGGGAGCATAAAGGGCCCTTTTTTTAGGAACAAAAAAAGGAGGGCTACAGCCCTCCAAGGTTGCACGTGAGGGCACTGCAACACTCTCCCCCCTCCCGAGATGCCAACCCCTGCTTGAAATGTTGCTATCGTCCATAGGTTTTTGGGAAGATGCAATTCAATTTCCTTCCCCCCGAATCTACTTTTTGTACAGTAACCACTTGCCTCCTGTGTAGCTGCCCTTACCAAACTGGAGTTTGGGAACTAACTGTTTCCAAACAGTAAATGCTCCAAATACTGTCAGTTACCACAGCTTAATCTGTGTTTTCAAACAGAGAAGCTGTAAGATAGGAAGAGGTTGTCCTTTATGTGTCAATCAGGCCCCCCCCATCATGGCATGATCTTTCCAGCTGCTTGAGTGTAGCTTTCCACGTGTGAAGGTTTGCAGTGCACTTTATAGCTGTCCTTTTCCACTTTTAGTTTCCCAAACGTGTGGGTAAAATGTTGGTGTATTTTTCTTACTCTTTTCCACTCTGATTTTAGGATTAACTTTGACTTTGTAACTCTTTGTTGAACCAATACTTGGAAGAGGAAAGCATCTTTCTTTTTCCTTTTCCTCCAGATTATTATACAATATTTTTCTTTTGCCCTTAGCCGTTGGGAATCTCAAGTTCAGTAGGCATGAAGGGAATTTGCCACCCTCTGGGAAGGAGAACCAAGTTCCTAGTGCCTAAGAACCATGCCATGACAAGGAGGCTGCTGCTTAGTAAAACATGGCCAAACTTCCCTCGATACCTGATTTTTTCACCTGTACAGCTGAAGAAGAGCAAGCTGGCATATCCTCTTACCAAATGGTAACATTTGTAGGGAGTGAACTGCAAATTCCAATGGTGCACCCACAGTCAGTGACTCACTTTTGTCATTATGTTGATGGCATTTTCTGCTGCGGTGAACTCCACCCAGGTGTAAGGTTCAGCTAAGGGTGGACCCTGTGCCAGGACGCCCCTCGCTGAAGCCAGATCCTCTTGAGAACTGTGGCTCTGAGCCTGTCTGGTGAGCAAAGGCATGCGTGTTGCTGTTTCTGAACCTTTGTATCTCACTTAATGAAGCGGTGAACAAATGTGAACAAATATCTGTATGTCAGGGAGAACGGAATTACTAATACCAGTTTTTATTTTTCTACTGACACTTCTGATTTGAGCATTGGTATTTTATCTAATAAAATCCCTCCTGATCATTGTGACCAGTGGATGGTGTGTCTTCTGTTGCAACTGGAACACCTCTTTCTGGCTTTCTGTATTTAAATATGTAATTCCTGATCACTGAGCTCCTCTCTGTCTTGAGTTTGCTTGCATTAAGTCCTTGGCTTCTGAACACGACTCTGCAAACTAGAGCTGCCTCTCTTTCAGTTTGCTCCAGATCCAAGGTTAAACTGAAGATTCTTGTAGCCACTTTGCTATGATCAATATCTTAGAAAATACTGCTGGAAAAATTAAGCTGTTGCTTACAAAATACACAGTGCTGAACATGTTTAGAGAGGAGAATTCAGCACATCTAGGGATGTCATTCTTTGCTAATTTTGTTCCTGAAGGCAACAACAAGTAATTTTTACCAATTTTCTTCCCACTGTGAGAAAGTCTTTGAAAACCATTCTCAGTTCAGGACTTACTCGGCACAAAATTTGTGTGTGGTTTTTTTTCTCCCAATGTTCCTTTCTCACAAATGTTATTTTCATGCACAAAATGCTGTTTCTGGTGCAGAAAAAGCTGTAGTTAGGAATTATTCTGCGCACAATTGGCACATGAACTTTTGTGTGGGAAACGGCATTTTCTGTACAGAAAAAAAAATACTACTCTCTGCATAGATTTATTTTATTTCAAAAACAAGTTATGTGAAATGTGGCCACTGTAAGTCTTGAGTTATCTGTCACAGTTTTTTTGTACACTCGATTTTTTTTAACCATTTTCTGAAGATTTTCTTAGGTTCCTTCCATCCTTACCAATGCCTAGTACCATGGCAGCTTATTTATTATATTCATCCGTCATGCCATAGCAGGCAAGCTGGCTTCAGCTGCTGCGTGCCACCCACTGGGTCTTTCACCAGGGCACAATTCTTCCTTCCCAGTCCACCACGCGACCATTCTGTTCCTCAGAGAGCTCGGCAAGAACCCGGAGGATCCCACGCACGCTTTCTTCCACAGTCAGCTCTGCCTGTGTTACGAAACAGCGTATTTTTGCATTTATGTTTAAACAGGTTCTGCTATGAGGACAGGAAGTCTGCTCCTTAGCAGTGCCAAGGCGTAGGAACACCTGTATTTGGTAGTTTTGTTTTCTGCTTTTGTTTCTTAGTCATTTTGAACATTCATGGCAAGTGAGGGCAGCATTTAAAATTAGTACGAGTACTAGCCTCGAAGCCAAAGGCAGGAAACTAGGAGGTTGGAGGGGGCGTGCGTGTTGGCTGCCTAGAAGAGCTGGGGGATGTGTCCCCCCACCCACAAAAAAAAACCCCTTTTTGCTCCCCAATGCTGTCTAAGACCTATGAGAAGCATTTTCACTATGTTTTTAGCTCTCTGGGGCAATTTTAGGGCCAGGCAGCAAATGGAAAACAGGCAGCAAATGGAAGAGTTCTGATTTACTTCCAGTATTTAAAAAGGCCTTACCTGGGCACCCAGGGATGGGCCAAAACATGTCCAAAAGGCCCCCATGACCCCTAGTGGGCATTTGGGGGGAATATTAGATAATTGAAATTTGCCGCCTTCTTTCTCTTTTATCTCTTTTTTTTATCTATTGTTTCTTATTTTTTCCTTATTTCTTTCTCTCTCTCTCCCTCTCTCTCTCTCTCTCCCTCTCTTTTTTTATAAGGAAGGACTTCAGATGTTTTTTCCTGGTCTTCTACAAAATGGGCTTTCAATTGTAAGCAAATTGGCAGTTTCAAGAAGGTGGCTTATTAGTTTCCTGCTCGCTTGGGTCAGGGAGGCCGTATCTTGCTTACTGTTTCAAACGATGCTGCCGAATTCTGGATCACAAATCATTCTAGTCAATAGCCTGTCTTCTTCCACAGACATTTGTATCTATCTGTGTCTGACCCATGTACCTGTCCCCCCAGTCTTTATCTAATACAGTGGCAACTGGTGGCTCCTCAGTATCATCAGTATGATGAATCTGCTCTGGATTTTAGTCTGAACTTCAAATGAGCTATCTGAAGCACTGAACTAAAACCAGGTCAGCGCCTTGGATAGCACAATTAAAGTTCAGACTAAAACCAAGAGTGGATTCACTGCCACACTGACACGGGAGCCACCAGGCGCTAGTGGGTCTAATGACAAAAATATCAGCGGATGGTACCTTGTCTGTTCCCAGATCGGTTTTCACCCAGCCTGGGTGGATTGCCACACACAAAATGCCCTTCTCCTTGTAGTCCAGTGCCTGGCACTGTGTGAGCATGTTTAATGCTCTCTGGAGAAAGAAAGAAAAGGAGATGCATGGAAATCAGTGTGGAAGATGGATGCACAAATTTCACAAGACTCATTAAGCCGTTGCTGAGCAACGTGCAGCTCTCCTGGTGCTTGCTGGACCGCAACTGCCAACTTTCCTTGTGGGAGCTGCAGTCCTACAACATCTGGAGGCTTAAGCAAAAGTACAAACCAGAAGGTACAAAAATATTATGTAGGCTTTCAAAGCTCACTGGCTTCATCAGCGAACCATGGTTAAAAATCACGCAAGGGAAATAAAAGTGAAGTTATTGGGATCACAGAAGACTTTGGGTTTTCATCTTGTGTTTTTTGGATCTTACAGTGAGATCATGCAAGCAGAAACCACAATCCCCCTTCCACTGAAAGAGAATGAAAGGGGCACAGGGACCATAAGAGAAGGCCATAAAATTTCAGTTCTCCAGAAAGCCACAAAGTCTCTGCCTATGAGATCTGTTCTGACTCTGCCCAGTGAAGCCAAAAAGCCCCTATTTTTGGCAGAGTCCAGTGATCTTCCCAGAACGATCCTGTGCTCCCACATCTGGAGGTAACTTTAGGTGTAACAGGGAAGTGTGGCAACATAAGCCGATTTAGACCCCTTTATCTTGTTTGTAAAAATCAACTCCCTGTGTAGGATGACACAACAGTCCACTTCCTTCGGGTTAGGCCTTCCCTGCTTCCGTCTAGAATTAGCACTTTGAATCGCTCCTGTTAAAACCTTGATTCAGCACTTTGGATAGCTCTCACAAAATGCAGCACGGATTCACCACCTTGAAGCCATAGAACCTCCAGCAACCAGCGGACAAGGTTTCAGCCAACCCAATAAACCAAAACACAAATACAGTTAAGTTGCCAAAAAAACCCACCCCCAGGATAGGGTCACCATGAGTTGGGCTGCCTTGAAACCACATAACAAACTCAATATTTGGGTGCTTGGCGGTGCCTTGGCATCCTGGCACTCATCCAGATGATAGGAGAGAATTTCTTTCTTGCTAAGTTACCTTGCTGCAGCGGTATGCAATGACTGGAAACATGTCCAAGGGGGGAATATTCCTGATGGAGCCGCCAATGCTGGAAAAGTTAATCACGGCAGCCCAGCTGCAGCTCAATCCCTTCCCGCTGTTCTTGTTTGCAGCTGTTACCAGCAGAGGGAGAAACGTCTGTGGAGAAACACAAGCGGATTTCTTGTTTAGTCTGCTGCTTGCCAACGCATTTGTCCTCAGTGATGCCACACTTTCTGGAAAGGATGGGCCAGCCTCTGTATGCTGGGAGCACAAGCAAAGGCATACTTCTTCCTCTCCTCTCAGCCAACACGCTATTACTGTGCAATAAATGTCATTAAGTAATTAAAGCTGGCCATCTGTAGGGAGAGAGAAATGACTAACGAAAGGGCAATTGGGAATCGATTTATCAATAACTCAACAAAAACAATAGTGGAGCAGGTGCAGCAATGAAAGGAAATCTTCCAATTAAAGTTGCAGGGGTGCTTTGTTGAACAGGACTTATTTCCGATAAAACAGGATGGCCTGAACCCAATGGTTCAGCTCAAAGCAGTTCAACTGAAATTACCTAAGTTTTGACTTGCCAAATTCTGATTGATTTAATAGGTTTACTCTTCTTGGGACTAACCACTGGATCAAATTTTAATCCCCCATTAGAGTAAACCCGTTGAGTCAATGGAATGTACATAAGTGTTGGGACTAACAACTGGACCAATGGTTACTTCCAAATTAGAAGAAACTCGCTGACTCAATGGAACTTATGTACCGACTTACCAAGTTACCACTGATTCAATAAATCTAAATAGGACTAGCAGATCCTTCTGTGTTCTTCTCTTTGAACATTTTACTAGGGTCTTGGCTGTGGAGAAGGACAAAGGTGGATTATGTAGCACCATATTAAGTGCTATAGGGAAGCACTATTTTAATTCTATGTACAGATGGTTTTGGAAAAGTGGCAATTTAGGAATACTAGAGAGTGGAAGCAGCATTACAAGCCCAGGCTACAGTTGAGGGGCAGGGGTCACCCATGGGGGAAAGAGTGTAAAATATCTGACCTCCCCATTGGTCTTTTCCTTTTCTGGAAGAAAAGACATTGACCTAAATCCAAATCTTCGTTCCCAACTGGAGTACTTTTTTATGTGCCTTCAAGTCGACTAAGACTTACAGCAACCATATCCTAGGGTCTCCCCAGCAGATTTATTCTGAAGAAGTTTGTAATCTCCTTCTTTGGAGGGTGGGAGAGTGTGACTTCCCCAAGGTCATTCCACTGCTGAGCAGGAATTCGAACCCTGGTCTCCCAACCCGTTACACCCTATCATCTCCTCTGTTGAAGAATCCATTGTACATCCTTAGGTCAATATAGGAAGTCAACACTTAAGTATGTCCCGTTGATTCAATTAGTCTCCTCTAGCTGGAAACTAACCATTGGGTGGAGGCCGTTATATCCCACAAAAAACTCTACCTTGGTTATCAGCATTGGCCCAACCACATTGACATTGTACACGCTCAGCATGTCTTCCTGGGTCACTGACTCGAGGGTGCTCGGAGGCATGATCCCAGCATTGTTGATGAGTAGATTCAGACCATTTCCCGCCAAGTGGCGCTCAGCTTCCTTTGCAGCAGCCTTGATGCTGGCTTCATCCGTGGACTCTGTAAAGGCATTGCTTCATTCCATTTCTGGGACAAAGATTTGGCACGGCATTGCACAGAATGACTTACTCTTCGGTATCAGTTCCCAACTAAGTAGACCCGCTGAATCAGTAAGATTTACCTATGTGTCAGGAGGGGTCCAGGAGCAATAAAAGATCCCTTGTGTGGAGGTGCATTTAAAGATAAAAAAACAAGCTGGGCCTCGAAAAAGACTGGAAGCCGTTAACATCTCGGGTTACAAAGGGATTCCAATGAAAAGGCTGCGAATGAAATTGGAGCCGGAATGGCCAAGCCTGCGTCGAACCAAATGAGTGAGGCTTCTTCGTGAAAGATGGGTGTGGAGGAACTACGGTAAGTAGGACCTGCAGGCTGACTATCCCAAGCAAAACAGAGTAACAGAACTTCAGAAATGCGTGGGCCAAAGAGCAACTGAAAAATACAGCCTGTTGTTGTTTTTACATGGAGGCCCCTTGCAAAGGCACGCCTGTACAGGTATACTCTCAGAGAAATAGGACTCAGTCCCTTTTGTCTGGAAGCTGTATACTTAATCTGGGATTTTCAATCACTCCTACAAAGGTTATTACCTGTTTCTCGGTGCACACCTGGGCTTGGTGGCTGACTTTAATCTCTCTCCATTTTTTCTTGGAAAACACCAAGGTTACACAACCAAAAGGCTGTTGGCTGCTTTGCTCCGGTCTGAATCACAGAACTCTAGAGTTGGAAGAGAACCCAAGGGTCATCTAGTCTAACCCTCTCACTGCCAGAAACTACTGCTGTGATAAAAATAATAGTAATGAAACCCTCACTCTCAAAACTAGAAATTCCCCTTTTCTAATCTCAGCTCAAAAGCCTTGAGATGTCCATTCCCTAAGAACGTGAGGGTCACAAAGGCTAAACAGACTAAAAACCTTGCCTCCATCCCGTTTTTAAATATCTAGATAAGAAGAGAGTTTCTTCCTTGGTTTGCCACTGTTAATTACATTTCTTGTTTAACGTAACAGACTCTTCAAAGTAAGCTCACACTGAAATTCCTGTTGAATTATCCCATGCTGTCTGAAATTGATAAACAGATTGGAACAGTTTGGAAAGGCTGATAGATGCCAAACAGAGAGGATGTCCTTTGAACTAAGTGTTAATTGTTTTCTGTTTATAAGTGTTTTCTGAACTTTTACATGAGGAAACCTACCTGTTTAGTGTATATGGGCGCTGGCAAATGTGTTTTTGTCTCACTTTGGACCTCCCCATGGTGTTAACTTATTGCTGCTACAGAAATAAACCTTGCCTTTTCTTAATTCCTTGCTCACATTGCTTTGCTAATCTGGACCCTCCGACGGGCAACGAATTTCACTGTTGTGACACTGCTACAGCATCCTCGACAGGAAGGGTGAGAAGTGATCTGAGATGCTTAGACTTCTGTGGTGGATAGCCTTAGCACACTTCCCGGAACAACGGCATAAGATTCTGAGTCTCCCACCAAACTATAAATCCCAATATTCCATAGCATATAAACTGATGGCAGTTAAAGTAGTGTCAAATTTTAATAACTGTATAGCGTCAATGCACACATTGCATGGAGTCACACTGCAGAGTTACGGACACTTGCAACCACTTTAAATGCTGGGAGTTGTAGTTTGGTGCAAGATGTAGAATCTTCTGCTGGAGTGCTATAGTTCAGGGGAGTTGATCAGAACTTTGTGGGAGAAAATTCCCTCAACAAACTACAGATCCCAGGCTCTCTCAGGATAGCACCATGGCCATTCAAGAGAGATCAAACTGCTGCAACCCAGCAGTGTGGATGCACTTTTTGTTGCTTGGGCATTGTGAAGGAGACTGTGGGCAAGGACCTGTTCCCATTGACTCACTTTCACACCCCAGAGTTTCACAAAGTCATTTTTTGGACTACCACTCCCAGAATCCCCTGGCCAGCGTTGCTCTGCACTTCCTTACGATGGCTACTTATGGCCTTCCACGGGATAAGAAAGAGAGGTTCGCCATTTCCCTGGCTCTCTCTTCAGTTTGGCCGTGCAAGGGGATCTCCTCTGGTCCCTCCTTTCCCTCTTGTTTGTTTGTTTGTTCTAAATGGGCCAGGCCTCCCCTTGTCCCACTTTCCTCTGCTCCCTACTCCCTCCCTCTACAAATAGCCCCAAGGGAGAGGCTGCATTCCAAAGGAGCAGAGCTAATAAGGGCAGGGTTCCTGCCCAGAGCACAGGTAATGAGTTGGGACAGGAGCACTCAACCCATGAGCGGAGCCGGAGGCCAGGCACTCGGGGTTTTTCTGCCAACTCGCTGTACAGGAAAGGGCAGGCAGAGGAGTGCCAAGGCCGGGCACGCCAGCAGGCCTGTTGGTACAACGTGAGACTCAGCAGGTGCGCGAGCCAAGGAGGTGAACCTGCTTTTTGAAAAGAAGAGTTGAAATGGTGGAAAGGAAAAAGTTGGACACCTACCCAGTTGCAAAATCACCAGGTTGGGATGTTTGGCAGCAAGCGTTTTCAGTTCCTGGGAACAGAAAAACAGTTTGCATCACGGAGGTGAAACATGAGGGACAAAGACAGTGCAGGACCCAAAACTAGAGAGTCTACTATTCTCTGAAACAGCCTGTCCCACTATGAAACATTTTTTGCAGTAAAAAAGATCTTCCTAATGTTAAAGTGGAGTCACATTTCTCGTAATTTGAATCCATTGGTTCTTGTCCTGGTCTCTGGAGCACCAGAAAGCAATCTGGCTCCAGAAGCTGCCTTAACATCAATACAGATCTATCTTCAAATCTGCATGTGGCCAAATAAAATAAAAATCCATCCCTCCTCTCCCTCCTGCCTCCCCCCCCCCGCCATACTTAATTTCTAACGCTCCAGAGAGGAAATTGAGCTCTGTATAACAGCGAAGGTGGAAAACCCAGACTAAAAAAAGAAGGCGAAAATAAGAACAAAAACCGCTTTTTTTCTAACCAGGGACAATGGCTGGCAAAGTAAGATTGCCCCTTGGAATAGTTGGAACACAGCAGGAAACTCAGCATGCAATTGAGTTTTGTTCTGGGTTTCTTTTCCGTTTGCTGAGGGGAGCCAGCTTGAGTCAGTAGCAAAGGAACGTCCAAACAAATATCTCAGCAAACCTGCTGACTATTTCCAGATTTGGAAAATCTGCAGTCAAAACTGTTGCACCCCGGAGTGTAGCTACAGCAGGGCTGGGGAGGGGGAGGCACAACGAAGACATGGCCTCCGCAAATAAGAATTCTGTCCCCTCCCAATGATTTTTTCCCTCACTCTCTGCGTTTCCAGCATTGCAGAACGGTAATTTAAAACATCAGTTGAGCATTTAGAAACACCGTTCAGGCAGGCAACGAAAAGGAGAGCCGTTCGTCCCCGGGCGATGCAACGCGGCCGAGGGAACGCGGGCGCAGCAAACAGGAGAGTTCTCGGCACGAAGGCTGTTCAGTGTCTCGCACTCTCTGCAATGCTGGAAATTTGAGGACTGCAATTAAAATGTCACTGCAGGTGGAGGAAGTTGGGCCGTGTCCTCGCTTTGCCTTCCTCCCCACAGCAGCCCGGTTGCGTCACCGACGGACGAACGGCTCTCCCGCGGAAACCCCCGGTTCTCACCTTAGCGCCACCTCCCTGGGGGTCCCGGCAAGTGGCGAAGACCTTTCGGGGAGGCTCGGGCTGCCCCAGGAGCTGCTTCACCAGCTCCAGCCCGATGCCCCGGTTGGCCCCCGTCACCAAGACGCTGCAGAAGTTTCCTCCCGACATTGCAGCCTCCGATGCGGCTCCGGCTGTATCGCTGGCCTTTGCTTTGCTCTGCTGACTTGAACTTGGGTTGCTGACGTTCCTCCCTGCCAGGCTCCACCTATTTGCTTACTACAGCGGCTCAGGACGAAAGAAAAGGCGAGGAGGGAGAATTGGGAGGCTGTGCACTGTATTTCAGAAAGCGAGTCACGTGTCGCGGTACAAACATTCTGGGGTTAACTAAACAAATGCACAAATCCTTGCCTGTAGGAAGGGCTTGCACGTGGAACATATTGAGCACCGTGGCGTCACTCTCCCTGCAGACCCAGGCCCCTGTGCGCTCCGCAATTATGAAATTCTGGTTCCACTTTGACTGCAATATCCTAGGGAATCCTGGGATTTGCAGTTCAGGGAGGGTTATTTAGGATTCTCAGCCAGGGAGATCTAGTGCCCCCCAAACTACACATCCCAGAGAGCCTACCTCGCCATCTGTTCAGCTGTGGCAATGTTTTATTTTTCTCAACTGTAGATTTCTGTCACTAACCTTCTGGGAAGAAAAGAAAGAGCGGAGGCCATTACCAAATTACAGCTGGGAAGAAGTACCTCCCCAGATGCTAATGTGGAAAAAAAAAATAACAAGAGACGCGGGGGGGGGGAGTCGGGGGGAAAGGGAGGGGAAGGGGGAGCAGTGTGGCCCAACCTGTAAGACTGTTTTTTTCTGTTAGCATGAGTTTGTGTGAATGTAAACCCACTCCTTTAGGTGCAGTGCCCACTGCTTAGATATAAAATGTGTTCTTGTAGTTGTCGGAGTGCAAGAGAATGTAACAGAAACCGCAAAGAGGCACCTTACCGCCCCCGGGGTGTACTGGTTTCAGCGCTGCACTATGGCTCTGGAGACATAATCCTATACGCAATTCAGCTGACACAGTACTGTGTAGGGTCTGTGATTTTTATGGTTCAGTCTGTGATAAGAGGGAAACCCCTGATTTGAAGCCTTTCTGCCCTACACTGTTACAGTGCCATTATTCCACTTTCAACATCCTGTAGAATTCTGGGGTTTGTAGTTTACTGAGGCCAAAGAGCTGTGAGGGCTGAGAATTCTTGGGAGGGACCAGAATTGTGTTTTGGGGGGGCTCTTGAACAGGGATGAAATACAACTGTAGTTGTGGGGGGGGAGAAAGCGTGGCACTGCAACAGCATAGGGTGGAAATGGCCTTAACTGTATCCCTTGCAAAAATCCATGGATCCATGAGGATCTGCACCTTGGAACCATGTCAGTGTGACATCCTAGCATGGCAGTGTGTGGGATCTGCCCCCCCCCCTTCTATAAGAGAAAGCGTGTTGCTGTGGTTTGAGTGTTGGACTTTTGACTCTGGAGACCACGGTTCAATTCCCCACTCAGCCTTGGACCCCCACTCCCTCATCCTCAGAGGAAGGCAATGGTAAGCCTCCTCTGCGCAAGTCAGGCCATGAAAACCCTACAAGAGGTCAGCATAAATTGTAGCTGAGCTGAAAGCACAGAATACAGATAAAAGCACTACTGATAAGAGATCTCAGGGGATTTATTTCCTTTGTAGGAAACTCACACTGCGCTTCTTAATTGTGCCAAACCACTTCTGAAACTCCCAGTCCCCCCCCCCCGTTCCTGGGCAACCCCCCTGATGCAGTTGGCTTGTCAACCTCCCCACCAGAACTATGGCCGTAATGCCGGGAATGAATTAGGCCAAGAGAGAGGATCTCATCCAATTGCTGTTATCACTTTTATTGTAGGGGAGTGGGAGCAGACGCAGTGTGTCTCCTGCGACCACCGTGCCCTTCCTCTGGAGACCATTGCTTTCCGAATCCTACTCCGAGAGAACGTTCGCTTTAGAATATTGGGTGACCTTATCATGACAGCTGCGATGCAGGAGAGGAGGCGTAGAGGAAACCTGGCCATCAACATTCCCAGGAAGGAAGGTAAAAGCTTAGCAGCCCCTTCGTAGCTGAAATTTCTGCCTATTTCCCTTGTGTCAACAGGAGTTCCTGAAAATTAAGCATGACAAATGGCAGTTTCTGGAGTGGACCTCAATCCTTGGCAGGGATGTCTGAAGAAATATCCCATTTTCTAACCCCCCCCCCGCCCCAGGCTGCAAAATGATAATCCCCTCACACATGCAACTCTCTGCCAATCAGGGTTTTGCAGAGAGTTCAAGCCCCAGGAGAAGCAGGTATAATAAAGCCCCCCAGATCTGCTTTCCCAGCTAGTTTGGCAAAGCTAGTCTTCCCAGGACCATGACTGGCTCTGGGTTCACATCCCGCTGTTTTGGGTGCTCCTGGTTCTTGCTTTTAGGGGCCTGTGAGGAACCTGAAGATCTCGGGGGTGCAGCTCAAGCCACTGATGAAAGTCAGAAGGAAAAAGAAATGGTAAGAAAAGGAAGGGTACGCATAGGTGTTTGTAATAGCCTGGGAGTGGAGACTTACAAGGTGATGGTGGTGGTAATAAAAACGCAACTGAATTTCTTTTAGGGTTAGTTCTGGTGTGCCCCGGAAGGACAGCTGTCTGATTTACAGCCAAGGCATTTTTAGAGTGTGTGTCTTTACCAGAGTGTGTGTTGGGTCTTTGTGGTGCTACGCTGACTTTTTCAAGGGGGCAAAAACTTCATCAAAACCGCTCGAAAATGAGTATCAAGTAGTAATTATGCAAACAATGGTACAAATGCACACATTTCTTTTAAAAAAAACTGGGCTGGAAAAGGCTGACATCTTTGAAATGCAACTCACTTGGTTCAACACCATCTTCTCTCCCTGCTCCCTAGATTTTTAACACGCTTACTGTGGCATCAGCTGGGGCTTGAATCTTTTTCTCCCCCAGACCAGCACCCTCCAGATGTGCTGGGCTACATCCCCTTTAACCTCATCAGCACAACTTGATGGGAAGGGGGAGGAGATGAATGAGAATAAACTTCCCCCATTAGACTGAGCCGCTTCTATTCTCTGCCCACCTGCAAATCTCTCACTTCCAGCTAGCTGCCATTCCGCCTGCCTTTCAGTGGATGATGATTACGGGGCATTTGCCTCTCTGCATGCATTTGTTTCTGAGACTGAAGCCATGAGGGAGGTCTTGGAAAAGCTGAGGACCGGCCAACGGCTGTCCATTGAGGGAAAGAGGAAAACCAGTTGGGTGTCTTTGGCAAGCCCATGGCCCCCAGCTGTCTCATTTGGTAGGGATACCCCTCCGTTATCCTCTTCCACCACCTGTGTCAACTGCTCTTAAAATGAGCCATTTCTCTCCTCCTTCCCTCCTTTGTCTTACTTCCCTTGCTGCAAACTGAGTTCAGACTGCAAAAGGAATTTGCACTCGTTAATTCAGCAGAAGAGGCAGAGTCTTGCCCTGCCTAAATGTACTGCACAAGTTCTGACGTTTAGTTTTGCACGTTCTTCCTCATTGACTTTTCTTCTCTTGTTGTCTGGCCACCCTTTTTTGACCACATTCTCATGTTTCCTGGCCACATGTAGCCTATTTTTAATCTGTTATAATTTGTATAGCTTTATATGTTCCCACAGCTATTGTATTGATTAAAACATCTATTCTGTCTTGGTTTCAATAAAATACTGAGTTTCCATTCTTCTTTGAATTTTTGGATGCTGTCTCCTTCAGTAACATTAATTTTTCCATTCCTAACGTGTCAACCACACTTAGAAGCCATTTCTCGAAGTGTTCAGGATAGTTCCCTCACTGGTCCAAATGGGGGTTGGGAAGCAGGAACACCAGTTCAGTTTCGAAATGTAGGAGGGCACACCTGAGAGACCACAGCACGCCCACCAAAGACAGGGAGTCCGGGCTGACAGACTTCCAGCTTGTTTCCTCCAATTAGAGAGCGAAGTAAATTGCCAAGATTCTAAGAGTGGGATTACAATAGGTGCATGAAAGAGCAGAGTTGGTGTGAAAGCAACGCACGTCTCCCCAAAAGTCAGTTCCCTGGAAGCGGGCAAAATTGCTGAGAACCATCTTTTTCGCAGACGCCTAACCACGACAAGACCACGACATTAATAAATCAATTGCCCCATGAAAATATTGCTGTTGCTAGTCCGCCAATGAGCCGCAAGGTAAGGGAAGTGGGGGTCTAAGTATCCAATATGTTTTGAAGGGGCCGAGCGCGGAGGGAGAACGAAGCAATTTCAGCCCAAAGAGCCCTTAGAAGGGCTTGTCGTGATTTCAGCTCTTTCTGACGCTACTGCTTAGCAGTAGCCCAAGTAGCCCTCAGAAGGTCTGGCAGTGACTGCCCTCTTCGAAGCTGCTGCTTAGCGGCGTCGCTGCCTTCTCTGTCTCTTCCTGACTCTCCAGCAAACATCCCACATCCTGCCCCGCACGAAGCTTGCTCTCTTGTCACTTTTCTAAGGTCCTCTTCCAATGACACTCCACGAAGAAAGATCCAACTTCTCTAAGGCCTTCTGACCAAAAACCAACATGTTGGTAGAGCTGCCTTTTTCCTCCTGATTTTCTCTTTTCAGAACAGCACGCGGGATTAGATTGGGGAACTGCCTTTGGCGCTGCACCGGTGGACTAGCAACAAACTGCCCCAAGGGGCGCGGAGAGGCTGCAGATGCACCCCAGGTATCACGGGTGAAGCTTCTGGAGGCTGCACTGTTGATCCCGATGTCAATACCATTCAATACATAGTCAATACTATTCAGTGCTTGTAACTGTTTTAGAACTTCATAGGTTTTCACAGCTCTGCCAGTTTCAGAGCTGATTCAATGAAAGATCCACTAGGCTGGATTAGACTGAGGAAATCCCCCCTCCCTTGTATGGCTCTAAGGGCTCTGGATGAAAAAGCAACACACTGGTAGAGCTGACAGGTTTCAAAGTTACAGAGACATCACATCAACAGGGAATCCAAATGAAGAACTGCCTTTTTCTTCCTTCTCGCTATGTCCACATAATTGTCAGAAAATGCACTCCCCCCCCCCCATCTGAAAATGATTTCACTCCATGCAGTACAAGGGATGTGCTAGAAAATACTTAAGAAGCAATGTTAAGCTGGGCACTGGAGGGACAATGCTAGCCTTCTTCAAGGTCCTCTGCTGGCCACACCACGACCTGCACGAGACTTCAAGTCCCGTGGGTTCTATGACGCACAATCATAATGATAACCTAAGCCAGTCCTATATCACATCCAAGTCATTTGCACATCTGGGTAAAGGGGCTTGATTTAGTTCTACCAATATGTCTGGAACTGCCTTTCCTTTAAGTACAGGAGAGGTGTCTGTCCAAATCACAGCAGGTGGAGAACTGTTTGAGAAACAATGTCAGGGGCATCCTATTGTGGGAAGACTGGTGTGTCTAAACAAAATTAAAGGCACTGTCAAACTTTTTTTTTACATTCTGACATTCATAGATTTCGTATCATCTAAACGAGGAGAAGGGGCAGACAGGAAAGTACATTCAACAAGTGGGCTTACACTGTACGTTCCCAGTTTCCACCAGCTTCCAGGTAGTATGGGAGAATGCTAGAACTATTACCCCGCTGTTCTTTGTACACAGTTGAGGATAGTTCCCTCATTGGTCAGAAATGGGGGTTGGGAAGCAGGAATACTGATGCAGCTGACGACAGACCTGAGAGACCGCAGCAATCCCACCAAAGACAGGGAGCCATGGCTGATAGGTTTGCAGCTTGTTCCCTCTAATTAGAGTCAATATTCTAAGTATGGGATCAAAATGACAGGTGTACGAAACACCTGGGTTGGTCTCAAAGCAAACACATGTCTACCTAGAAGGGGGCCAAACTGCTGAGAACCATCTTTTTCGCAGATGCCTAACCATTACAGGACCATGACATTAATAAATCAATTGCCCCATGAAAATATTGCTGTTGCTAGTCCGCCAGTGAGCCGCAAGGTAAGGGAAGTGGGGGTCTAAGTATCCAATGTGGTTTGGAGGGGCTGAGCGTGGAGGGAGAACGAAGCGATTTCAGCGCAAAGAGCCCTTAGAAGGGCTTGTCGTGATTTCAGCTCTTTCTGATGCTACTGCTTAGCAGTAGCCCAAGTAGCCCTCAGAAGGGCTGGCAGGGATTGCCCTCGTCAAAGCTGCTGCTTAGCGGCGTTGCTGCCTTCTCTGTCTCTTCCTGACTCTCCTCGCTGGCTCCCACTGGTCTGTCTCCAGATGATAGCTGCCGTCGCCGTGCCCACCCCCAAAGTTCCCCCTCGCTAACAAGAAGCTTGCTCTCTTCTCCGAGGTCCTCTTCCGACGAGGCTTCACGAAGAAAGCTCCATGCTGTCTAAGGCCTTCTGGTCAAAAAGCATCCCATCTGCAGAGCTGCCTTTTCCCCTTCTCATTTTTTAAGAACAGCATGCTGGACTAGATTGGGGCAACTGCCCTCAGCACTGCACTGGCGGACTAGCAACCAAAGGAGAGGCTGCATGTGCACCCCAGGTGTCATGGGGGAATTTTTTTGAGCTTGCACGGTTGATCCTAGTGCCGATACTATTTAGTATTTGCAACTATTTTAGGACCTCATTTGTTTTTATGGCTCTGTCAGCTTCAGAGCTGGTTCAGGAAAAGAAACACCATGCTGGATTAGACTGAGGAAATCCCTCCCCCGCCCCCACTAAAACTGGGAACGAAACTTCAGATAACGAGAACGCACTGCTTTCACACATCAAGAACAACAGCCCAGCTAATTCATACACCTGGTTGCCACACAATTAAGGAAGTTTTACTTCCACTATCACAATCTGCATGGATTTGAAACAAAGGATTTCAAAGCCCGCACTTATTCTGAGGGGCGGGCAACACAGACAGACACAAGCGGATTGTCCAAACTCCAAATAGGTACTGAGCAATTAAGCATAACTGCACTAAACATAATAACCATTGGAGAAGGAGGAGCAGGAGAAGGCTCACGTTAGCTGTAAATCTCCAAAGAATGTCAAAGGTGCCATCATGCTATCAATCCTCTAGACATGGAATTCGGAGAGTTACAAGTGCCATGTCAAAGGTATTTTTAAGGACATACTACGACAAAGCAGGGAGGGCAAATAAAGTGATTCAGGTCAAGCAGCCCTTAAAAGGGATTTCAGGGATTTCGCTCTCCAAAGCCACTGCACAGTGGCACTGCTGCCTTCTCAGCATCTTCCTGACCCTCCCTGCTGGTCTCTGGCCGACATCCCTCCTCGTCCGCCAAATGATCCCGGCTCCCAACTCGAAGTTTGCTCTCTTTTGCGAGGTGCTCTCCAAACGATGCTTCATGAAGACAGTTCTTAAATTCTCTAAGGCCTTCTGATGAAAAAGCAACACATTGGTAGAGATGGCAGGTTTTAAACCAGGCTTCAAAGTTACAGACACATCATATTAACAGGCAATCCAAATGAAAGCTGCCTTTTCCCCTCCTTCTCCCCCTCTATGCTCACATAATGGTTAGAAAATGTACTTTTCTCCCTCTCATCTCAAAATGATTTAACTCCATGCAGCACAAGGGATATGCTAGAAAATACTTAAGAAGCAATGTTAAGATGGGCACTGGAGCGACAATGCTAACCATCATCAAGGTCCTGTGCAGGCCACACCATGACCTCCACAAGACTTAAAGTCTTGTGGGCTCTGTGATGCACAATCACTGAATAAACTAAGCCAGTACGATATCACTTCCAAATCATTAGCGCATCTAGGTAAAGGGGACTGATCGGATTAGTTCTACCACTATATCTGGATCTGCCTTCCTGAAAGTCAACTGCAGGACAGGTGTCTGTCTAAATTACAGAAGGTGGAAAACGGTTTACTTAAGAAGCAATGTCGGCTGCTTCATAATGTGGGAACAGACTGGTGTGCCTAGATAAAATTAAAGGACTTTCTTTAAATTCAATTCAAACTTTGTTTAAATTATGAAATTCATAGATTTCATATCTAAATAAGGAGGAAGGGTAGAGAGACAGGAAGGTACATAGATCAAGTAGGCTTACACTGTTCTTTCCAACTTTCCCCCATGCTTCAAGTATTATGGGACAATGCTGGATTACTGATTTGACGTTCAAAACGGCCGAGAGGTTTCCAGCTCGTTTCCTCTGACGACAGAGCCGAGCGGCTTCCCAAGGTTCTTTCCTTCCTCTCAAAACTAGAATAGACAGAAAATCACCAGGATCGTCCAACTTCTCTCTGCGTTCTGAAATTCACCGATTTCACACCGCCTCAAGGACGACTAGAGGGTGGAGAGAAGGGAAAGTACATCAATCAAGTGGGCTTATGCGGTACTTTCCCGGTTTTCACTAAGCTCCAGGCAGTGCGGGACAGCGCCAGAATGACTACCTGCTTTCACTGCTTGAAATGGAGCCTAAGAGCCAAGATGACTGCTCGAGGTTCAAAACGCATCAGGACGGATCCTATTGACCACAGCAATCCCAATAAATCCAGGGAGCCACGGCTGGCAAGTCTGAGGGCAGAGTCAGGGTGCTAAGGCTGGGACTAAATTCACAGGTGTGTGAAGCTGCTGGGCTGGTGTGAAGGCAACACGCGTCTCCCCAAAAGTCAGTTCCCTGGAAGCGGGCAAAATTGCTGAGAGCCATCTTTTTCGCAGATGCCTAACCATGACAGGACCACGACATTAATAAGTCAACTGCCCCATGAAAACATTGCTGTTGCTAGTCCGCCAGTGAGCCGCAAGGTAAGGGAAGTGGGGGTCTAAGTATCCGATACGGTTTGAAGGGGCCGAGCGTGGAGGGAGAACGAAGCGATTTCAGCTCAAAGAGCCCTTCGAAGGGCTTGTCGTGATTTCAGCTCTTTCTGACGCTACTGCTTAGCAGTAGCCCAAGTAGCCCTCAGAAGGGCTGGCAGTGATTGCCCTCGTCAAAGCTGCTGCTTGGCGGCGTTGCTGCCTTCTCTGTCTCTTCCTGACTCTCTTCGCTGCTCCCCGCAGGTCTCTGGACGACATCCCCCGTCAAGTTCCTGGCTGCTGGCACCAAGCTCGCTCTCTTCTCTCTTCTCCAAGGTCCTCTTCCAATCACACTCCGTGAAGAACGGTCCAAGGAGTCTGCGCCTTCTGATCAAACAGCGACCCATCCGTAGAGCTGCCTTTGTCCTTCCGATTTCTCTTTCAAGAACAGCAATGCTGGAATAGATTGGGGCAAGTGCCCCTAGGCTGCCCTGGCGGACTAGCAACAGACTCTCACAAGGGGGTGGGGGGGTGTAGCGGGACCCCCGATGTGCTGGGTGAATTGTTTGGAGCCTGCACTGTTGATCCCAGGATCAATGGTTTTTGGGGGGCCCAGACAGGCGCTTGGGTTTCTAGCAGACTGCTGCCGCCAGACCCCCATCTCTAGTAAGTCCTCCTCTCGAGCGTAAGCAGTCGCTGAAGGCTGGCGCCCTTCTGAGACTGAGGCCAGGCTCCCAGTTACGGAATCCTTGTACCAGATGGGGTCCCGAGGCTCTACTAGTCCAACCCCTCGAGGGGGAGTCCAGCAACCCTGACAGATGCTCGTCAAACCTCCGCTTAGAAATCTCCATGAAGGAGAGTCCGCCAGCCTTGAAGACAGGCGTCCGAGTCACCCCGATGTGCACAACACAGGGAGAGATAGATCTTATTCTACACGAATACGACAAATAGGCACTAAAGCCTCGCTAACACTTAAAGGACGTTTCTGGTGCTTGAGTCATGGTAACTGCGTGGCCAGGCGACGTGGAAACAGTCTGAAACTGTACCGAGTTCCTGATCGCACCAATAAGAGGAAAAATGCACCGGGGACAGCAGGAGGTTTTGAAGTGATAGAAGTTTCATACCAGCAGGCCTCTCAAATGAAGAGCGGCCTTTTGCCTTCCCTCTCGCTCGCTCTGTCCTCATCACTGCCTCCTCAAGCCACAGAGAATTACTTTATAATTGCCACAGTTGTCTAACAGCAAATGGAATGGTTCCGGAAAAGCTTAATCGGTACGGAGGCTTTTTAGGAATCAGGAACCAACCCTTCTTTTCAACTTCCATGTCCCTTAGCGTGTTCACAGAGGTTCTTTTTCATGGGGATGGGTGGACCTTCTCCCATAAAGAGAGAAGTCATCTTTCCCTGTTCGTCTCCCAGACTGCCTTGACACTCTGACTCTTGCAAAAGATTTTCCTCTGCGTACCCTCTTTGGTACTCTTGGTCTTTGTAACTATTCTAGAACCTCCTAGAGTTTCGGGGATCTGTCAGCTGCACGGCTGATTCAATAAAAAAAACGCACCATGCTGGATTAGACCGAGGAAATCCCTTCCTCCCTCGTATGGCTGGGAACTGGCCTTCAGGTAAAGAGAACGCATTGCTTTCACACATCAAGAAGAACAACGGCTAATTCATACACCTGTCTTACCACGCAGTTATTGGAAGTTTTACTTCCAGTACCACAAAGCATTTCAAAGCCACCACTAACAATATTCGGGCTGCGTGTGTGTGCGTGCGCGCGCGCGTGTGGAAATGGGCGTGGATTATCCAAACCCCCACATAATCAAGCCCATCAAGAATTATCCCTTGAAAAGGCACTGAGCTGCTAAGCAGAACAGGACCAAAGCTGATATTAACAGGAGGAGGAGCAGCGGGAGAAGGATCGAGTTAGTCGTAGGTCTCCCAAGAGTCACAAAAGTGCCATCGTGTTACTGACCTTACGGACATGGACTTCAGAGAGAGTTACACGGACCATGTCAAAGGGGTTTTTCAGGACCTATTCTGTTGGTTAAGAATCCTCCTGCTCCGGGAAGACTCAATGATAATACAAGAGTCTAAATAAGAGTCTAAAGGGGACTGCAGGAGGTTTGCAAAGATTCTGTGTTAAGAGGCCTCCCAAATGAAGAGCTGCTTTTTCCCTTCCTTCTCGCTCTCTCTAATCTCATCACTGCCTCAGCAAGCCACAGGGAATTAGTTGGGAATTTCAACTCTTTTCTAACACTAACAATAGATTGGCTCCTGGAAAAGCTTCATCTTTATACAGGCTTTCTA
This sequence comes from Cyclura pinguis, assembly GCA_030412105.1. Classification (NCBI taxonomy): domain Eukaryota; kingdom Metazoa; phylum Chordata; class Lepidosauria; order Squamata; family Iguanidae; genus Cyclura; species Cyclura pinguis. The sequence continues at coordinate 2,553,783 of CM059607.1, forward strand.
AGAATGAGGAAACCAACCTTCCTTTCGCCTTCCATGTTTCTTAGTGTTTTTACCTACGTCCTTTTGAGTTAGGATGGGTGGACCTCCTCCCCTAAAGGGAGAAGTCATTTTTGGATCTTTATTCCCCAGACTAGCCTGACACCCTGACTCTCTGCAAAGCTATTCCTCTCACCACCCTCTTCCTTTTCTACTTCTACCTCTTTCGCATTCGCTTCACAGGCTCTCACGTTTTTCCTTCCCCTTTCCGTTGCACATTTTTTTAAGGCCGCTCACTCGTCTAGGATTTCCTTTATTACGTTGGCGTTACTTCCCCAGTAACCAAATTCTTACCTGGACTGTAGCTGCCACAGAATGTATTCTGCACTCTTGTGTTTTCTAAAAACGTACCTGAAAACAGTCACGTTCTGATTACCCGACCTGTCGTCGTTGAGCCTCCCCATCTGAGAAACACTTCTTTCATCCGCTAAAATGTCAAAAGTAAGGGGGGGGGGGTATTTCAAACGAGCCTCAGCGATCGCAAAACCTGGAATTGAACAGAAGCACACCATCCGTTAACAGGGAAAAACAAAACCTAGCGCAGAGACATGGCACCGGAAAATCCCGACTGCAGCAAGATGGACTGCTTCTTAAGTCTTCTAAAGGAAACCTCAACATTCCTTGAGGAATTAAACACGTCCTTCCCAGCTTATGGAAGCATCGGATCCTGACTTGGGGGAACCACACAAGTTCCTGTGAATGGTCACGGCAACAAGGACTAGGAGGCCTTCCCAAATGCAATCTGGGCCTGGAAGAAAGCTATCCAACTAAACATACAAGCAACGGGGAGCAGGGCATCGGAGGCACCATCCTAGCCATTAACCGGGTCCTCTTCTGCCCGCGGCATGGCCTCCAGAAGACTTGAAGTCCTGTGGATTCCGCCATGCGCAATCCTAGGAGAAGCTAAGCCAGGTGTCCCAAGGGAAGGAGGACTCAGGAGGGCTTATGCCATATTTTCCCACTTTCCACTAAGCTGCGGGCACTCTGGGAGAAGGTGAGGATTGCTATCTGACTGATCTCATTCTCTAGCTTAGAACGGTTTCCTCACTGGTTCAAAGGGCAGCTGGGGGCCAGGATTACTGATTCGGGAAGGACCCTCGGAGACCACGGCACTCCCAGAAAAGACAGGGAGCCACGGCCGAGAGGTTTGCAGCTCGCTTCCTCTGACGACAGAGCCGAGCGGCTTCCCAAGGTTCTTTCCTTCCTCTCAAAACTAGAATAGACAGAAAATCACCAGGATCGTCCAACTTCTCTCTGCGTTCTGAAATCCACCGATTTCACACCGCCTCAAGGACGACTAGAGGGTGGAGAGAAGGGAAAGTACATCAATCAAGTGGGCTTATGCGGTACTTTCCCGGTTTTCACTAAGCTCCAGGCAGTGCGGGAGAGCGCCAGAATGACTACCTGCTTTCACTGCTTGAAATGGAGCCTGGGAGCCAAGATGACTGCTCGAGGTTCAAAACGCATCAGGACGGATCCTAGAGGCCACAGCAATCCCAATAAATCCAGGGAGCCACGGCTGGCAAGTCTGAGGGCAGAGTCAGGGTGCTAAGGCCGGGACTAAACTCACAGGTGTGTGAAGCTGCTGGGCTGGTGCGAAGGCAACACGCGTCTCCCCAAAAGTCAGTTCCCTGGAAGCGGGCAAAATTGCTGAGAACCATCTTTTTCGCAGATGCCTAACCATGACAGGACCACGACATTAATAAGTCAACTGCCCCATGAAAACACTGCTGTTGCTAGTCCGCCAGTGAGCCGCAAGGTAAGGGAAGTGGGGGTCTAAGTATCCGATACGGTTTGAAGGGGCCGAGCGTGGAGGGAGAACGAAGCGATTTCAGCTCAAAGAGCCCTTCGAAGGGCTTGTCGTGATTTCAGCTCTTTCTGACGCTACTGCTTAGCAGTAGCCCAAGTAGCCCTCAGAAGGGCTGGCAGTGATTGCCCTCGTCAAAGCTGCTGCTTGGCGGCGTTGCTGCCTTCTCTGTCTCTTCCTGACTCTCTTCGCTGCTCCCCGCAGGTCTCTGGACGACATCCCCCGTCAAGTTCCTGGCTGCTGGCACCAAGCTCGCTCTCTTCTCTCTTCTCCAAGGTCCTCTTCCAATCACACTCCGTGAAGAACGGTCCAAGGAGTCTGCGCCTTCTGATCAAACAGCGACCCATCCGTAGAGCTGCCTTTGTCCTTCCGATTTCTCTTTCAAGAACAGCAATGCTGGAATAGATTGGGGCAAGTGCCCCTAGGCTGCCCTGGCGGACTAGCAACAGACTCTCACAAGGGGGTGGGGGGGTGTAGCGGGACCCCCGATGTGCTGGGTGAATTGTTTGGAGCCTGCACTGTTGATCCCAGGATCAATGGTTTTTGGGGGGCCCAGACAGGCGCTTGGGTTTCTAGCAGACTGCTGCCGCCAGACCCCCATCTCTAGTAAGTCCTCCTCTCGAGCGTAAGCAGTCGCTGAAGGCTGGCGCCCTTCTGAGACTGAGGCCAGGAATCCTTGTACCAGATGGGGTCCCGAGGCTCTACTAGTCCAACCCCTCGAGGGGGAGTCCAGCAACCCTGACAGATGCTCGTCAAACCTCCGCTTAGAAATCTCCATGAAGGAGAGTCCGCCAGCCTTGAAGACAGGCGTCCGAGTCACCCCGATGTGCACAACACAGGGAGAGATAGATCTTATTCTACACGAATACGACAAATAGGCACTAAAGCCTCGCTAACACTTAAAGGACGTTTCTGGTGCTTGAGTCATGGTAACTGCGTGGCCAGGCGACGTGGAAACAGTCTGAAACTGTACCGAGTTCCTGATCGCACCAATAAGAGGAAAAATGCACCGGGGACAGCAGGAGGTTTTGAAGTGATAGAAGTTTCATACCAGCAGGCCTCTCAAATGAAGAGCGGCCTTTTGCCTTCCCTCTCGCTCGCTCTGTCCTCATCACTGCCTCCTCAAGCCACAGAGAATTACTTTATAATTGCCACAGTTGTCTAACAGCAAATGGAATGGTTCCGGAAAAGCTTAATCGGTACGGAGGCTTTTTAGGAATCAGGAACCAACCCTTCTTTTCAACTTCCATGTCCCTTAGCGTGTTCACAGAGGTTCTTTTTCATGGGGATGGGTGGACCTTCTCCCATAAAGAGAGAAGTCATCTTTCCCTGTTCGTCTCCCAGACTGCCTTGACACTCTGACTCTTGCAAAAGATTTTCCTCTGCGTACCCTCTTTGGTACTCTTGGTCTTTGTAACTATTCTAGAACCTCCTAGAGTTTCGGGGATCTGTCAGCTGCACGGCTGATTCAATAAAAAAAACGCACCATGCTGGATTAGACCGAGGAAATCCCTTCCTCCCTCGTATGGCTGGGAACTGGCCTTCAGGTAAAGAGAACGCATTGCTTTCACACATCAAGAAGAACAACGGCTAATTCATACACCTGTCTTACCACGCAGTTATTGGAAGTTTTACTTCCAGTACCACAAAGCATTTCAAAGCCACCACTAACAATATTCGGGCTGCGTGTGTGTGCGTGCGCGCGCGCGTGTGGAAATGGGCGTGGATTATCCAAACCCCCACATAATCAAGCCCATCAAGAATTATCCCTTGAAAAGGCACTGAGCTGCTAAGCAGAACAGGACCAAAGCTGATATTAACAGGAGGAGGAGCAGCGGGAGAAGGATCGAGTTAGTCGTAGGTCTCCCAAGAGTCACAAAAGTGCCATCGTGTTACTGACCTTACGGACATGGACTTCAGAGAGAGTTACACGGACCATGTCAAAGGGGTTTTTCAGGACCTATTCTGTTGGTTAAGAATCCTCCTGCTCCGGGAAGACTCAATGATAATACAAGAGTCTAAATAAGAGTCTAAAGGGGACTGCAGGAGGTTTGCAAAGATTCTGTGTTAAGAGGCCTCCCAAATGAAGAGCTGCTTTTTCCCTTCCTTCTCGCTCTCTCTAATCTCATCACTGCCTCAGCAAGCCACAGGGAATTAGTTGGGAATTTCAACTCTTTTCTAACACTAACAATAGATTGGCTCCTGGAAAAGCTTCATCTTTATACAGGCTTTCTAAGAATGAGGAAACCAACCTTCCTTTCGCCTTCCATGTTTCTTAGTGTTTTTACCTACGTCCTTTTGAGTTAGGATGGGTGGACCTCCTCCCCTAAAGGGAGAAGTCATTTTTGGATCTTTATTCCCCAGACTAGCCTGACACCCTGACTCTCTGCAAAGCTATTCCTCTCACCACCCTCTTCCTTTTCTACTTCTACCTCTTTCGCATTCGCTTCACAGGCTCTCACGTTTTTCCTTCCCCTTTCCGTTGCACATTTTTTTAAGGCCGCTCACTCGTCTAGGATTTCCTTTATTACGTTGGCGTTACTTCCCCAGTAACCAAATTCTTACCTGGACTGTAGCTGCCACAGAATGTATTCTGCACTCTTGTGTTTTCTAAAAACGTACCTGAAAACAGTCACGTTCTGATTACCCGACCTGTCGTCGTTGAGCCTCCCCATCTGAGAAACACTTCTTTCATCCGCTAAAATGTCAAAAGTAAGGGGGGGGGGGTATTTCAAACGAGCCTCAGCGATCGCAAAACCTGGAATTGAACAGAAGCACACCATCCGTTAACAGGGAAAAACAAAACCTAGCGCAGAGACATGGCACCGGAAAATCCCGACTGCAGCAAGATGGACTGCTTCTTAAGTCTTCTAAAGGAAACCTCAACATTCCTTGAGGAATTAAACACGTCCTTCCCAGCTTATGGAAGCATCGGATCCTGACTTGGGGGAACCACACAAGTTCCTGTGAATGGTCACGGCAACAAGGACTAGGAGGCCTTCCCAAATGCAATCTGGGCCTGGAAGAAAGCTATCCAACTAAACATACAAGCAACGGGGAGCAGGGCATCGGAGGCACCATCCTAGCCATTAACCGGGTCCTCTTCTGCCCGCGGCATGGCCTCCAGAAGACTTGAAGTCCTGTGGATTCCGCCATGCGCAATCCTAGGAGAAGCTAAGCCAGGTGTCCCAAGGGAAGGAGGACTCAGGAGGGCTTATGCCATATTTTCCCACTTTCCACTAAGCTGCGGGCACTCTGGGAGAAGGTGAGGATTGCTATCTGACTGATCTCATTCTCTAGCTTAGAACGGTTTCCTCACTGGTTCAAAGGGCAGCTGGGGGCCAGGATTACTGATTCGGGAAGGACCCTCGGAGACCACGGCACTCCCAGAAAAGACAGGGAGCCACGGCCGAGAGGTTTGCAGCTCGCTTCCTCTGACGACAGAGCCGAGCGGCTTCCCAAGGTTCTTTCCTTCCTCTCAAAACTAGAATAGACAGAAAATCACCAGGATCGTCCAACTTCTCTCTGCGTTCTGAAATCCACCGATTTCACACCGCCTCAAGGACGACTAGAGGGTGGAGAGAAGGGAAAGTACATCAATCAAGTGGGCTTATGCGGTACTTTCCCGGTTTTCACTAAGCTCCAGGCAGTGCGGGAGAGCGCCAGAATGACTACCTGCTTTCACTGCTTGAAATGGAGCCTGGGAGCCAAGATGACTGCTCGAGGTTCAAAACGCATCAGGACGGATCCTAGAGGCCACAGCAATCCCAATAAATCCAGGGAGCCACGGCTGGCAAGTCTGAGGGCAGAGTCAGGGTGCTAAGGCCGGGACTAAACTCACAGGTGTGTGAAGCTGCTGGGCTGGTGCGAAGGCAACACGCGTCTCCCCAAAAGTCAGTTCCCTGGAAGCGGGCAAAATTGCTGAGAACCATCTTTTTCGCAGATGCCTAACCATGACAGGACCACGACATTAATAAGTCAACTGCCCCATGAAAACACTGCTGTTGCTAGTCCGCCAGTGAGCCGCAAGGTAAGGGAAGTGGGGGTCTAAGTATCCGATACGGTTTGAAGGGGCCGAGCGTGGAGGGAGAACGAAGCGATTTCAGCTCAAAGAGCCCTTCGAAGGGCTTGTCATGATTTCAGCTCTTTCTGACGCTACTGCTTAGCAGTAGCCCAAGTAGCCCTCAGAAGGGCTGGCAGTGATTGCCCTCGTCAAAGCTGCTGCTTGGCGGCGTTGCTGCCTTCTCTGTCTCTTCCTGACTCTCTTCGCTGCTCCCCGCAGGTCTCTGGACGACATCCCCCGTCAAGTTCCTGGCTGCTGGCACCAAGCTCGCTCTCTTCTCTCTTCTCCAAGGTCCTCTTCCAATCACACTCCGTGAAGAACGGTCCAAGGAGTCTGCGCCTTCTGATCAAACAGCGACCCATCCGTAGAGCTGCCTTTGTCCTTCCGATTTCTCTTTCAAGAACAGCAATGCTGGAATAGATTGGGGCAAGTGCCCCTAGGCTGCCCTGGCGGACTAGCAACAGACTCTCACAAGGGGGTGGGGGGGTGTAGCGGGACCCCCGATGTGCTGGGTGAATTGTTTGGAGCCTGCACTGTTGATCCCAGGATCAATGGTTTTTGGGGGGCCCAGACAGGCGCTTGGGTTTCTAGCAGACTGCTGCCGCCAGACCCCCATCTCTAGTAAGTCCTCCTCTCGAGCGTAAGCAGTCGCTGAAGGCTGGCGCCCTTCTGAGACTGAGGCCAGGCTCCCAGTTACGGAATCCTTGTACCAGATGGGGTCCCGAGGCTCTACTAGTCCAACCCCTCGAGGGGGAGTCCAGCAACCCTGACAGATGCTCGTCAAACCTCCGCTTAGAAATCTCCATGAAGGAGAGTCCGCCAGCCTTGAAGACAGGCGTCCGAGTCACCCCGATGTGCACAACACAGGGAGAGATAGATCTTATTCTACACGAATACGACAAATAGGCACTAAAGCCTCGCTAACACTTAAAGGACGTTTCTGGTGCTTGAGTCATGGTAACTGCGTGGCCAGGCGACGTGGAAACAGTCTGAAACTGTACCGAGTTCCTGATCGCACCAATAAGAGGAAAAATGCACCGGGGACAGCAGGAGGTTTTGAAGTGATAGAAGTTTCATACCAGCAGGCCTCTCAAATGAAGAGCGGCCTTTTGCCTTCCCTCTCGCTCGCTCTGTCCTCATCACTGCCTCCTCAAGCCACAGAGAATTACTTTATAATTGCCACAGTTGTCTAACAGCAAATGGAATGGTTCCGGAAAAGCTTAATCGGTACGGAGGCTTTTTAGGAATCAGGAACCAACCCTTCTTTTCAACTTCCATGTCCCTTAGCGTGTTCACAGAGGTTCTTTTTCATGGGGATGGGTGGACCTTCTCCCATAAAGAGAGAAGTCATCTTTCCCTGTTCGTCTCCCAGACTGCCTTGACACTCTGACTCTTGCAAAAGATTTTCCTCTGCGTACCCTCTTTGGTACTCTTGGTCTTTGTAACTATTCTAGAACCTCCTAGAGTTTCGGGGATCTGTCAGCTGCACGGCTGATTCAATAAAAAAAACGCACCATGCTGGATTAGACCGAGGAAATCCCTTCCTCCCTCGTATGGCTGGGAACTGGCCTTCAGGTAAAGAGAACGCATTGCTTTCACACATCAAGAAGAACAACGGCTAATTCATACACCTGTCTTACCACGCAGTTATTGGAAGTTTTACTTCCAGTACCACAAAGCATTTCAAAGCCACCACTAACAATATTCGGGCTGCGTGTGTGTGCGTGCGCGCGCGCGTGTGGAAATGGGCGTGGATTATCCAAACCCCCACATAATCAAGCCCATCAAGAATTATCCCTTGAAAAGGCACTGAGCTGCTAAGCAGAACAGGACCAAAGCTGATATTAACAGGAGGAGGAGCAGCGGGAGAAGGATCGAGTTAGTCGTAGGTCTCCCAAGAGTCACAAAAGTGCCATCGTGTTACTGACCTTACGGACATGGACTTCAGAGAGAGTTACACGGACCATGTCAAAGGGGTTTTTCAGGACCTATTCTGTTGGTTAAGAATCCTCCTGCTCCGGGAAGACTCAATGATAATACAAGAGTCTAAATAAGAGTCTAAAGGGGACTGCAGGAGGTTTGCAAAGATTCTGTGTTAAGAGGCCTCCCAAATGAAGAGCTGCTTTTTCCCTTCCTTCTCGCTCTCTCTAATCTCATCACTGCCTCAGCAAGCCACAGGGAATTAGTTGGGAATTTCAACTCTTTTCTAACACTAACAATAGATTGGCTCCTGGAAAAGCTTCATCTTTATACAGGCTTTCTAAGAATGAGGAAACCAACCTTCCTTTCGCCTTCCATGTTTCTTAGTGTTTTTACCTACGTCCTTTTGAGTTAGGATGGGTGGACCTCCTCCCCTAAAGGGAGAAGTCATTTTTGGATCTTTATTCCCCAGACTAGCCTGACACCCTGACTCTCTGCAAAGCTATTCCTCTCACCACCCTCTTCCTTTTCTACTTCTACCTCTTTCGCATTCGCTTCACAGGCTCTCACGTTTTTCCTTCCCCTTTCCGTTGCACATTTTTTTAAGGCCGCTCACTCGTCTAGGATTTCCTTTATTACGTTGGCGTTACTTCCCCAGTAACCAAATTCTTACCTGGACTGTAGCTGCCACAGAATGTATTCTGCACTCTTGTGTTTTCTAAAAACGTACCTGAAAACAGTCACGTTCTGATTACCCGACCTGTCGTCGTTGAGCCTCCCCATCTGAGAAACACTTCTTTCATCCGCTAAAATGTCAAAAGTAAGGGGGGGGGGTATTTCAAACGAGCCTCAGCGATCGCAAAACCTGGAATTGAACAGAAGCACACCATCCGTTAACAGGGAAAAACAAAACCTAGCGCAGAGACATGGCACCGGAAAATCCCGACTGCAGCAAGATGGACTGCTTCTTAAGTCTTCTAAAGGAAACCTCAACATTCCTTGAGGAATTAAACACGTCCTTCCCAGCTTATGGAAGCATCGGATCCTGACTTGGGGGAACCACACAAGTTCCTGTGAATGGTCACGGCAACAAGGACTAGGAGGCCTTCCCAAATGCAATCTGGGCCTGGAAGAAAGCTATCCAACTAAACATACAAGCAACGGGAAGCAGGGCATCGGAGGCACCATCCTAGCCATTAACCGGGTCCTCTTCTGCCCGCGGCATGGCCTCCAGAAGACTTGAAGTCCTGTGGATTCCGCCATGCGCAATCCTAGGAGAAGCTAAGCCAGGTGTCCCAAGGGAAGGAGGACTCAGGAGGGCTTATGCCATATTTTCCCACTTTCCACTAAGCTGCGGGCAGTCTGGGAGAAGGTGAGGATTGCTATCTGACTGATCTCATTCTCTAGCTTAGAACGGTTTCCTCACTGGTTCAAAGGGCAGCTGGGGGCCAGGATTACTGATTCGGGAAGGACCCTCGGAGACCACGGCACTCCCAGAAAAGACAGGGAGCCACGGCCGAGAGGTTTGCAGCTCGCTTCCTCTGACGACAGAGCCGAGCGGCTTCCCAAGGTTCTTTCCTTCCTCTCAAAACTAGAATAGACAGAAAATCACCAGGATCGTCCAACTTCTCTCTGCGTTCTGAAATCCACCGATTTCACACCGCCTCAAGGACGACTAGAGGGTGGAGAGAAGGGAAAGTACATCAATCAAGTGGGCTTATGCGGTACTTTCCCGGTTTTCACTAAGCTCCAGGCAGTGCGGGAGAGCGCCAGAATGACTACCTGCTTTCACTGCTTGAAATGGAGCCTGGGAGCCAAGATGACTGCTCGAGGTTCAAAACGCATCAGGACGGATCCTAGAGGCCACAGCAATCCCAATAAATCCAGGGAGCCACGGCTGGCAAGTCTGAGGGCAGAGTCAGGGTGCTAAGGCCGGGACTAAACTCACAGGTGTGTGAAGCTGCTGGGCTGGTGCGAAGGCAACACGCGTCTCCCCAAAAGTCAGTTCCCTGGAAGCGGGCAAAATTGCTGAGAACCATCTTTTTCGCAGATGCCTAACCATGACAGGACCACGACATTAATAAGTCAACTGCCCCATGAAAACACTGCTGTTGCTAGTCCGCCAGTGAGCCACAAGGTAAGGGAAGTGGGGGTCTAAGTATCCGATACGGTTTGAAGGGGCCGAGCGTGGAGGGAGAACGAAGCGATTTCAGCTCAAAGAGCCCTTCGAAGGGCTTGTCGTGATTTCAGCTCTTTCTGACGCTACTGCTTAGCAGTAGCCCAAGTAGCCCTCAGAAGGGCTGGCAGTGATTGCCCTCGTCAAAGCTGCTGCTTGGCGGCGTTGCTGCCTTCTCTGTCTCTTCCTGACTCTCTTCGCTGCTCCCCGCAGGTCTCTGGACGACATCCCCCGTCAAGTTCCTGGCTGCTGGCACCAAGCTCGCTCTCTTCTCTCTTCTCCAAGGTCCTCTTCCAATCACACTCCGTGAAGAACGGTCCAAGGAGTCTGCGCCTTCTGATCAAACAGCGACCCATCCGTAGAGCTGCCTTTGTCCTTCCGATTTCTCTTTCAAGAACAGCAATGCTGGAATAGATTGGGGCAAGTGCCCCTAGGCTGCCCTGGCGGACTAGCAACAGACTCTCACAAGGGGGTGGGGGGGTGTAGCGGGACCCCCGATGTGCTGGGTGAATTGTTTGGAGCCTGCACTGTTGATCCCAGGATCAATGGTTTTTGGGGGGCCCAGACAGGCGCTTGGGTTTCTAGCAGACTGCTGCCGCCAGACCCCCATCTCTAGTAAGTCCTCCTCTCGAGCGTAAGCAGTCGCTGAAGGCTGGCGCCCTTCTGAGACTGAGGCCAGGCTCCCAGTTACGGAATCCTTGTACCAGATGGGGTCCCGAGGCTCTACTAGTCCAACCCCTCGAGGGGGAGTCCAGCAACCCTGACAGATGCTCGTCAAACCTCCGCTTAGAAATCTCCATGAAGGAGAGTCCGCCAGCCTTGAAGACAGGCGTCCGAGTCACCCCGATGTGCACAACACAGGGAGAGATAGATCTTATTCTACACGAATACGACAAATAGGCACTAAAGCCTCGCTAACACTTAAAGGACGTTTCTGGTGCTTGAGTCATGGTAACTGCGTGGCCAGGCGACGTGGAAACAGTCTGAAACTGTACCGAGTTCCTGATCGCACCAATAAGAGGAAAAATGCACCGGGGACAGCAGGAGGTTTTGAAGTGATAGAAGTTTCATACCAGCAGGCCTCTCAAATGAAGAGCGGCCTTTTGCCTTCCCTCTCGCTCGCTCTGTCCTCATCACTGCCTCCTCAAGCCACAGAGAATTACTTTATAATTGCCACAGTTGTCTAACAGCAAATGGAATGGTTCCGGAAAAGCTTAATCGGTACGGAGGCTTTTTAGGAATCAGGAACCAACCCTTCTTTTCAACTTCCATGTCCCTTAGCGTGTTCACAGAGGTTCTTTTTCATGGGGATGGGTGGACCTTCTCCCATAAAGAGAGAAGTCATCTTTCCCTGTTCGTCTCCCAGACTGCCTTGACACTCTGACTCTTGCAAAAGATTTTCCTCTGCGTACCCTCTTTGGTACTCTTGGTCTTTGTAACTATTCTAGAACCTCCTAGAGTTTCGGGGATCTGTCAGCTGCACGGCTGATTCAATAAAAAAAACGCACCATGCTGGATTAGACCGAGGAAATCCCTTCCTCCCTCGTATGGCTGGGAACTGACCTTCAGGTAAAGAGAACGCATTGCTTTCACACATCAAGAAGAACAACGGCTAATTCATACACCTGTCTTACCACGCAGTTATTGGAAGTTTTACTTCCAGTACCACAAAGCATTTCAAAGCCACCACTAACAATATTCGGGCTGCGTGTGTGTGCGTGCGCGCGCGCGTGTGGAAATGGGCGTGGATTATCCAAACCCCCACATAATCAAGCCCATCAAGAATTATCCCTTGAAAAGGCACTGAGCTGCTAAGCAGAACAGGACCAAAGCTGATATTAACAGGAGGAGGAGCAGCGGGAGAAGGATCGAGTTAGTCGTAGGTCTCCCAAGAGTCACAAAAGTGCCATCGTGTTACTGACCTTACGGACATGGACTTCAGAGAGAGTTACACGGACCATGTCAAAGGGGTTTTTCAGGACCTATTCTGTTGGTTAAGAATCCTCCTGCTCCGGGAAGACTCAATGATAATACAAGAGTCTAAATAAGAGTCTAAAGGGGACTGCAGGAGGTTTGCAAAGATTCTGTGTTAAGAGGCCTCCCAAATGAAGAGCTGCTTTTTCCCTTCCTTCTCGCTCTCTCTAATCTCATCACTGCCTCAGCAAGCCACAGGGAATTAGTTGGGAATTTCAACTCTTTTCTAACACTAACAATAGATTGGCTCCTGGAAAAGCTTCATCTTTATACAGGCTTTCTAAGAATGAGGAAACCAACCTTCCTTTCGCCTTCCATGTTTCTTAGTGTTTTTACCTACGTCCTTTTGAGTTAGGATGGGTGGACCTCCTCCCCTAAAGGGAGAAGTCATTTTTGGATCTTTATTCCCCAGACTAGCCTGACACCCTGACTCTCTGCAAAGCTATTCCTCTCACCACCCTCTTCCTTTTCTACTTCTACCTCTTTCGCATTCGCTTCACAGGCTCTCACGTTTTTCCTTCCCCTTTCCGTTGCACATTTTTTTAAGGCCGCTCACTCGTCTAGGATTTCCTTTATTACGTTGGCGTTACTTCCCCAGTAACCAAATTCTTACCTGGACTGTAGCTGCCACAGAATGTATTCTGCACTCTTGTGTTTTCTAAAAACGTACCTGAAAACAGTCACGTTCTGATTACCCGACCTGTCGTCGTTGAGCCTCCCCATCTGAGAAACACTTCTTTCATCCGCTAAAATGTCAAAAGTAAGGGGGGGGGGGTATTTCAAACGAGCCTCAGCGATCGCAAAACCTGGAATTGAACAGAAGCACACCATCCGTTAACAGGGAAAAACAAAACCTAGCGCAGAGACATGGCACCGGAAAATCCCGACTGCAGCAAGATGGACTGCTTCTTAAGTCTTCTAAAGGAAACCTCAACATTCCTTGAGGAATTAAACACGTCCTTCCCAGCTTATGGAAGCATCGGATCCTGACTTGGGGGAACCACACAAGTTCCTGTGAATGGTCACGGCAACAAGGACTAGGAGGCCTTCCCAAATGCAATCTGGGCCTGGAAGAAAGCTATCCAACTAAACATACAAGCAACGGGGAGCAGGGCATCGGAGGCACCATCCTAGCCATTAACCGGGTCCTCTTCTGCCCGCGGCATGGCCTCCAGAAGACTTGAAGTCCTGTGGATTCCGCCATGCGCAATCCTAGGAGAAGCTAAGCCAGGTGTCCCAAGGGGAGGAGGACTGAGGAGGGCTTATGCCATACTTTCCCACTTTCCACTAAGCTGCGGGCAGTCTGGGAGAAGGTGAGGATTGCTATCTGACTGATCTCATTCTCTAGCTTAGAACGGTTTCCTCACTGGTTCAAAGGGCAGCTGGGGGCCAGGATTACTGATTCGGGAAGGACCCTCGGAGACCACGGCACTCCCAGAAAAGACAGGGAGCCACGGCCGAGAGGTTTGCAGCTCGCTTCCTCTGACGACAGAGCCGAGCGGCTTCCCAAGGTTCTTTCCTTCCTCTCAAAACTAGGATAGACAGAAAATCACCAGGATCGTCCAACTTCTCTCTGCGTTCTGAAATCCACCGATTTCACACCGCCTCAAGGACGACTAGAGGGTGGAGAGAAGGGAAAGTACATCAATCAAGTGGGCTTATGCGGTACTTTCCCGGTTTTCACTAAGCTCCAGGCAGTGCGGGAGAGCGCCAGAATGACTACCTGCTTTCACTGCTTGAAATGGAGCCTGGGAGCCAAGATGACTGCTCGAGGTTCAAAACGCATCAGGACGGATCCTAGAGGCCACAGCAATCCCAATAAATCCAGGGAGCCACGGCTGGCAAGTCTGAGGGCAGAGTCAGGGTGCTAAGGCCGGGACTAAACTCACAGGTGTGTGAAGCTGCTGGGCTGGTGCGAAGGCAACACGCGTCTCCCCAAAAGTCAGTTCCCTGGAAGCGGGCAAAATTGCTGAGAGCCATCTTTTTCGCAGATGCCTAACCATGACAGGACCACGACATTAATAAGTCAACTGCCCCATGAAAACATTGCTGTTGCTAGTCCGCCAGTGAGCCGCAAGGTAAGGGAAGTGGGGGTCTAAGCATCCGATACGGTTTGAAGGGGCCGAGCGTGGAGGGAGAACGAAGCGATTTCAGCTCAAAGAGCCCTTCGAAGGGCTTGTCGTGATTTCAGCTCTTTCTGACGCTACTGCTTAGCAGTAGCCCAAGTAGCCCTCAGAAGGGCTGGCAGTGACTGCCCTCTTCAAAGCTGCTGCTTAGCGGCGTTGCTGCCTTCTCTGTCTCTTCCTGACTCACTTCGCTGCTCCCCGCAGGTCTCTGGACGACATCCCCCGTCAAGTTCCTGGCTGCTGGCACCAAGCTCGCTCTCTTCTCCAAGGTCCTCTTCCAATCACACTCCGTGAAGAACGGTCCAAGGAGTCTGCGCCTTCTGATCAAACAGCGACCCATCCGTAGAGCTGCCTTTGTCCTTCCGATTTCTCTTTCAAGAACAGCAATGCTGGAATAGATTGGGGCAAGTGCCCCTAGGCTGCCCTGGCGGACTAGCAACAGACTCTCACAAGGGGGTGGGGGGGTGTAGCGGGACCCCCGATGTGCTGGGTGAATTGTTTGGAGCCTGCACTGTTGATCCCAGGATCAATGGTTTTTGGGGGGCCCAGACAGGCGCTTGGGTTTCTAGCAGACTGCTGCCGCCAGACCCCCATCTCTATTAAGTCCTCCTCTCGAGCGTAAGCAGTCGCTGAAGGCTGGCGCCCTTCTGAGACTGAGGCCAGGCTCCCAGTTACGGAATCCTTGTACCAGATGGGGTCCCGAGGCTCTACTAGTCCAACCCCTCGAGGGGGAGTCCAGCAACCCTGACAGATGCTCGTCAAACCTCCGCTTAGAAATCTCCATGAAGGAGAGTCCGCCAGCCTTGAAGACAGGCGTCCGAGTCACCCCGATGTGCACAACACAGGGAGAGATAGATCTTATTCTACACGAATACGACAAATAGGCACTAAAGCCTCGCTAACACTTAAAGGACGTTTCTGGTGCTTGAGTCATGGTAACTGCGTGGCCAGGCGACGTGGAAACAGTCTGAAACTGTACCGAGTTCCTGATCGCACCAATAAGAGGAAAAATGCACCGGGGACAGCAGGAGGTTTTGAAGTGATAGAAGTTTCATACCAGCAGGCCTCCCAAATGAAGAGCGGCCTTTTGCCTTCCCTCTCGCTCGCTCTGTTCTCATCACTGCCTCCTCAAGCCACAGAGAATTACTTTATAATTGCCACAGCTGCCTAACAGCAAATGGAATGGTTCCGGAAAAGCTTAATCGGTACGGAGGCTTTTTAGGAATCAGGAACCAACCCTTCTTTTCAACTTCCATGTCCCTTAGCGTGTTCACAGAGGTTCTTTTTCATGGGGATGGGTGGACCTTCTCCCATAAAGAGAGAAGTCATCTTTCCCTGTTCGTCTCCCAGACTGCCTTGACACTCTGACTCTTGCAAAAGATTTTCCTCTGCGTACCCTCTTTGGTACTCTTTGTCTATGTAACTATTCTAGAACCTCCTAGAGTTTTGGGGATCTGTCAGCTGCACGGCTGATTTAATAAAAAAACCCCGCCATGCTGGATTAGACCGAGGAAATCCCTTCCTCCCTCGTATGGCTGGGAACTGGCCTTCAGGTAAAGAGAACGCATTGCTTTCACACATCAAGAAGAACAACAGCTAATTCACACGCCTGTCTTACCACGCAGTTATTGGAAGTTTTACTTCCAGTACCACAAAGCATTTCAAAGCCACCACTAACAATATTCGGGCTGTGTGTGTCTGCGTGTGCGCGCGCGTGTGGAAATGGGTGTGGATTATCCAAACTCCCGCATAATCAAGCCCATCAAGAATTATCCCTTGAAAAGGCACTGAGCTGCTAAGCAGAATAGGACCAAAGCTGATATTAACAGGAGGAGGAGCAGCGGGAGAAGGATCGAGTTAGTCGTAGGTCTCCCAAGAATCACAAAAGTGCCATCGTGCTACTGACCTTACGGACATGGACTTCAGAGAGAGTTACACGGACCATGTCAAAGGGGTTTTTCAGGACCTATTCTGTTGGTTAAGAATCCTCCTGCTCCGGGAAGACTCAATGATAATACAAGAGTCTAAATAAGAGTCTAAAGGGGACTGCAGGAGGTTTGCAAAGATTCTGTGTTAAGAGGCCTCCCAAATGAAGAGCTGCTTTTTCCCTTCCTTCTCGCTCTCTCTAATCTCATCACTGCCTCAGCAAGCCACAGGGAATTAGTTGGGAATTTCAACTCTTTTCTAACACTAACAATAGATTGGCTCCTGGAAAAGCTTCATCTTTATACAGGCTTTCTAAGAATGAGGAAACCAACCTTCCTTTCGCCTTCCATGTTTCTTAGTGTTTTTACCTACGTCCTTTTGAGTTAGGATGGGTGGACCTCCTCCCCTAAAGGGAGAAGTCATTTTTGGATCTTTATTCCCCAGACTAGCCTGACACCCTGACTCTCTGCAAAGCTATTCCTCTCACCACCCTCTTCCTTTTCTACTTCTACCTCTTTCGCATTCGCTTCACAGGCTCTCACATTTTTCCTTCCCCTTTCCGTTGCACATTTTTTTAAGGCCGCTCACTCGTCTAGGATTTCCTTTATTACGTTGGCGTTACTTCCCCAGTAACCAAATTCTTACCTGGACTGTAGCTGCCACAGAATGTATTCTGCACTCTTGTGTTTTCTAAAAACGTACCTGAAAACAGTCACGTTCTGATTACCCGACCTGTCGTCGTTGAGCCTCCCCATCTGAGAAACACTTCTTTCATCCGCTAAAATGTCAAAAGTAAGGGGGGGGGGTATTTCAAACGAGCCTCAGCGATCGCAAAACCTGGAATTGAACAGAAGCACACCATCCGTTAACAGGGAAAAACAAAACCTAGCGCAGAGACATGGCACCGGAAAATCCCGACTGCAGCAAGATGGACTGCTTCTTAAGTCTTCTAAAGGAAACCTCAACATTCCTTGAGGAATTAAACGCGTCCTTCCCAGCTTATGGAAGCATCGGATCCTGACTTGGGGGAACCAAACAAGTTCCTGTGAATGGTCACGGCAACAAGGACTAGGAGGCCTTCCCAAATGCAATCTGGGCCTGGAAGAAAGCTATCCAACTAAACATACAAGCAACGGGAAGCAGGGCATCGGAGGCACCATCCTAGCCATTAACCGGGTCCTCTTCTGCCCGCGGCATGGCCTCCAGAAGACTTGAAGTCCTGTGGATTCCGCCATGCGCAATCCTAGGAGAAGCTAAGCCAGGTGTCCCAAGGGAAGGAGGACTCAGGAGGGCTTATGCCATATTTTCCCACTTTCCACTAAGCTGCGGGCAGTCTGGGAGAAGGTGAGGATTGCTATCTGACTGATCTCATTCTCTAGCTTAGAACGGTTTCCTCACTGGTTCAAAGGGCAGCTGGGGGCCAGGATTACTGATTCGGGAAGGACCCTCGGAGACCACGGCACTCCCAGAAAAGACAGGGAGCCACGGCCGAGAGGTTTGCAGCTCGCTTCCTCTGACGACAGAGCCGAGCGGCTTCCCAAGGTTCTTTCCTTCCTCTCAAAACTAGAATAGACAGAAAATCACCAGGATCGTCCAACTTCTCTCTGCGTTCTGAAATCCACCGATTTCACACCGCCTCAAGGACGACTAGAGGGTGGAGAGAAGGGAAAGTACATCAATCAAGTGGGCTTATGCGGTACTTTCCCGGTTTTCACTAAGCTCCAGGCAGTGCGGGAGAGCGCCAGAATGACTACCTGCTTTCACTGCTTGAAATGGAGCCTGGGAGCCAAGATGACTGCTCGAGGTTCAAAACGCATCAGGACGGATCCTAGAGGCCACAGCAATCCCAATAAATCCAGGGAGCCACGGCTGGCAAGTCTGAGGGCAGAGTCAGGGTGCTAAGGCCGGGACTAAACTCACAGGTGTGTGAAGCTGCTGGGCTGGTGCGAAGGCAACACGCGTCTCCCCAAAAGTCAGTTCCCTGGAAGCGGGCAAAATTGCTGAGAACCATCTTTTTCGCAGATGCCTAACCATGACAGGACCACGACATTAATAAGTCAACTGCCCCATGAAAACATTGCTGTTGCTAGTCCGCCAATGAGCCGCAAGGTAAGGGAAGTGGGGGTCTAAGTATCCGATACGGTTTGAAGGGGCCGAGCGTGGAGGGAGAACGAAGCGATTTCAGCTCAAAGAGCCCTTCGAAGGGCTTGTTGTGATTTCAGCTCTTTCTGACGCTACTGCTTAGCAGTAGCCCAAGTAGCCCTCAGAAGGGCTGGCAGTGACTGCCCTCTTCAAAGCTGCTGCTTAGCGGCGTTGCTGCCTTCTCTGTCTCTTCCTGACTCACTTCGCTGCTCCCCGCAGGTCTCTGGACGACATCCCCCGTCAAGTTCCTGGCTGCTGGCACCAAGCTCGCTCTCTTCTCCAAGGTCCTCTTCCAATCACACTCCGTGAAGAACGGTCCAAGGAGTCTGCGCCTTCTGATCAAACAGCGACCCATCCGTAGAGCTGCCTTTGTCCTTCCGATTTCTCTTTCAAGAACAGCAATGCTGGAATAGATTGGGGCAAGTGCCCCTAGGCTGCCCTGGCGGACTAGCAACAGACTCTCACAAGGGGGTGGGGGGGTGTAGCGGGACCCCCGATGTGCTGGGTGAATTGTTTGGAGCCTGCACTGTTGATCCCAGGATCAATGGTTTTTGGGGGGCCCAGACAGGCGCCTGGGTTTCTAGCAGACTGCTGCCGCCAGACCCCCATCTCTATTAAGTCCTCCTCTCGAGCGTAAGCAGTCGCTGAAGGCTGGCGCCCTTCTGAGACTGAGGCCAGGCTCCCAGTTACGGAATCCTTGTACCAGATGGGGTCCCGAGGCTCTACTAGTCCAACCCCTCGAGGGGGAGTCCAGCAACCCTGACAGATGCTCGTCAAACCTCCGCTTAGAAATCTCCATGAAGGAGAGTCCGCCAGCCTTGAAGACAGGCGTCCGAGTCACCCCGATGTGCACAACACAGGGAGAGATAGATCTTATTCTACACGAATACGACAAATAGGCACTAAAGCCTCGCTAACACTTAAAGGACGTTTCTGGTGCTTGAGTCATGGTAACTGCGTGGCCAGGCGACGTGGAAACAGTCTGAAACTGTACCGAGTTCCTGATCGCACCAATAAGAGGAAAAATGCACCGGGGACAGCAGGAGGTTTTGAAGTGATAGAAGTTTCATACCAGCAGGCCTCCCAAATGAAGAGCGGCCTTTTGCCTTCCCTCTCGCTCGCTCTGTTCTCATCACTGCCTCCTCAAGCCACAGAGAATTACTTTATAATTGCCACAGCTGCCTAACAGCAAATGGAATGGTTCCGGAAAAGCTTAATCGGTACGGAGGCTTTTTAGGAATCAGGAACCAACCCTTCTTTTCAACTTCCATGTCCCTTAGCGTGTTCACAGAGGTTCTTTTTCATGGGGATGGGTGGACCTTCTCCCATAAAGAGAGAAGTCATCTTTCCCTGTTCGTCTCCCAGACTGCCTTGACACTCTGACTCTTGCAAAAGATTTTCCTCTGCGTACCCTCTTTGGTACTCTTTGTCTATGTAACTATTCTAGAACCTCCTAGAGTTTTGGGGATCTGTCAGCTGCACGGCTGATTTAATAAAAAAACCCCGCCATGCTGGATTAGACCGAGGAAATCCCTTCCTCCCTCGTATGGCTGGGAACTGGCCTTCAGGTAAAGAGAACGCATTGCTTTCACACATCAAGAAGAACAACAGCTAATTCACACGCCTGTCTTACCACGCAGTTATTGGAAGTTTTACTTCCAGTACCACAAAGCATTTCAAAGCCACCACTAACAATATTCGGGCTGTGTGTGTCTGCGTGTGCGCGCGCGTGTGGAAATGGGTGTGGATTATCCAAACTCCCGCATAATCAAGCCCATCAAGAATTATCCCTTGAAAAGGCACTGAGCTGCTAAGCAGAATAGGACCAAAGCTGATATTAACAGGAGGAGGAGCAGCGGGAGAAGGATCGAGTTAGTCGTAGGTCTCCCAAGAGTCACAAAAGTGCCATCGTGCTACTGACCTTACGGACATGGACTTCAGAGAGAGTTACACGGACCATGTCAAAGGGGTTTTTCAGGACCTATTCTGTTGGTTAAGAATCCTCCTGCTCCGGGAAGACTCAATGATAATACAAGAGTCTAAATAAGAGTCTAAAGGGGACTGCAGGAGGTTTGCAAAGATTCTGTGTTAAGAGGCCTCCCAAATGAAGAGCTGCTTTTTCCCTTCCTTCTCGCTCTCTCTAATCTCATCACTGCCTCAGCAAGCCACAGGGAATTAGTTGGGAATTTCAACTCTTTTCTAACACTAACAATAGATTGGCTCCTGGAAAAGCTTCATCTTTATACAGGCTTTCTAAGAATGAGGAAACCAACCTTCCTTTCGCCTTCCATGTTTCTTAGTGTTTTTACCTACGTCCTTTTGAGTTAGGATGGGTGGACCTCCTCCCCTAAAGGGAGAAGTCATTTTTGGATCTTTATTCCCCAGACTAGCCTGACACCCTGACTCTCTGCAAAGCTATTCCTCTCACCACCCTCTTCCTTTTCTACTTCTACCTCTTTCGCATTCGCTTCACAGGCTCTCACGTTTTTCCTTCCCCTTTCCGTTGCACATTTTTTTAAGGCCGCTCACTCGTCTAGGATTTCCTTTATTACGTTGGCGTTACTTCCCCAGTAACCAAATTCTTACCTGGACTGTAGCTGCCACAGAATGTATTCTGCACTCTTGTGTTTTCTAAAAACGTACCTGAAAACAGTCACGTTCTGATTACCCGACCTGTCGTCGTTGAGCCTCCCCATCTGAGAAACACTTCTTTCATCCACTAAAATGTCAAAAGTAAGGGGGGGGGGTATTTCAAACGAGCCTCAGCGATCGCAAAACCTGGAATTGAACAGAAGCACACCATCCGTTAACAGGGAAAAACAAAACCTAGCGCAGAGACATGGCACCGGAAAATCCCGACTGCAGCAAGATGGACTGCTTCTTAAGTCTTCTAAAGGAAACCTCAACATTCCTTGAGGAATTAAACGCGTCCTTCCCAGCTTATGGAAGCATCGGATCCTGACTTGGGGGAACCAAACAAGTTCCTGTGAATGGTCACGGCAACAAGGACTAGGAGGCCTTCCCAAATGCAATCTGGGCCTGGAAGAAAGCTATCCAACTAAACATACAAGCAACGGGAAGCAGGGCATCGGAGGCACCATCCTAGCCATTAACCGGGTCCTCTTCTGCCCGCGGCATGGCCTCCAGAAGACTTGAAGTCCTGTGGATTCCGCCATGCGCAATCCTAGGAGAAGCTAAGCCAGGTGTCCCAAGGGGAGGAGGACTCAGGAGGGCTTATGCCATACTTTCCCACTTTCCACTAAGCTGCGGGCAGTCTGGGAGAAGGTGAGGATTGCTATCTGACTGATCTCATTCTCTAGCTTAGAACGGTTTCCTCACTGGTTCAAAGGGCAGCTGGGGGCCAGGATTACTGATTCGGGAAGGACCCTCGGAGACCACGGCACTCCCAGAAAAGACAGGGAGCCACGGCCGAGAGGTTTGCAGCTCGCTTCCTCTGACGACAGAGCCGAGCGGCTTCCCAAGGTTCTTTCCTTCCTCTCAAAACTAGAATAGACAGAAAATCACCAGGATCGTCCAACTTCTCTCTGCGTTCTGAAATCCACCGATTTCACACCGCCTCAAGGACGACTAGAGGGTGGAGAGAAGGGAAAGTACATCAATCAAGTGGGCTTATGCGGTACTTTCCCCGGTTTTCACTAAGCTCCAGGCAGTGCGGGACAGCGCCAGAATGACTACCTGCTTTCACTGCTTGAAATGGAGCCTGGGAGCCAAGATGACTGCTCGAGGTTCAAAACGCATCAGGACGGATCCTAGAGACCACAGCAATCCCAATAAATCCAGGGAGCCACGGCTGGCAAGTCTGAGGGCAGAGTCAGGGTGCTAAGGCCGGGACTAAACTCACAGGTGTGTGAAGCTGCTGGGCTGGTGCGAAGGCAACACGCGTCTCCCCAAAAGTCAGTTCCCTGGAAGCGGGCAAAATTGCTGAGAACCATCTTTTTCGCAGATGCCTAACCATGACAGGACCACGACATTAATAAGTCAACTGCCCCATGAAAACACTGCTGTTGCTAGTCCGCCAGTGAGCCGCAAGGTAAGGGAAGTGGGGGTCTAAGTATCCGATACGGTTTGAAGGGGCCGAGCGTGGAGGGAGAACGAAGCGATTTCAGCTCAAAGAGCCCTTCGAAGGGCTTGTCGTGATTTCAGCTCTTTCTGACGCTACTGCTTAGCAGTAGCCCAAGTAGCCCTCAGAAGGGCTGGCAGTGATTGCCCTCGTCAAAGCTGCTGCTTGGCGGCGTTGCTGCCTTCTCTGTCTCTTCCTGACTCTCTTCGCTGCTCCCCGCAGGTCTCTGGACGACATCCCCTGTCAAGTTCCTGGCTGCTGGCACCAAGCTCGCTCTCTTCTCTCTTCTCCAAGGTCCTCTTCCAATCACACTCCGTGAAGAACGGTCCAAGGAGTCTGCGCCTTCTGATCAAACAGCGACCCATCCGTAGAGCTGCCTTTGTCCTTCCGATTTCTCTTTCAAGAACAGCAGTGCTGGAATAGATTGGGGCAAGTGCCCCTAGGCTGCCCTGGCGGACTAGCAACAGACTCTCACAAGGGGGTGGGGGGGTGTAGCGGGACCCCCGATGTGCTGGGTGAATTGTTTGGAGCCTGCACTGTTGATCCCAGGATCAATGGTTTTTGGGGGGCCCAGACAGGCGCTTGGGTTTCTAGCAGACTGCTGCCGCCAGACCCCCATCTCTATTAAGTCCTCCTCTCGAGCGTAAGCAGTCGCTGAAGGCTGGCGCCCTTCTGAGACTGAGGCCAGGCTCCCAGTTACGGAATCCTTGTACCAGATGGGGTCCCGAGGCTCTACTAGTCCAACCCCTCGAGGGGGAGTCCAGCAACCCTGACAGATGCTCGTCAAACCTCCGCTTAGAAATCTCCATGAAGGAGAGTCCGCCAGCCTTGAAGACAGGCGTCCGAGTCACCCCGATGTGCACAACACAGGGAGAGATAGATCTTATTCTACACGAATACGACAAATAGGCACTAAAGCCTCGCTAACACTTAAAGGACGTTTCTGGTGCTTGAGTCATGGTAACTGCGTGGCCAGGCGACGTGGAAACAGTCTGAAACTGTACCGAGTTCCTGATCGCACCAATAAGAGGAAAAATGCACCGGGGACAGCAGGAGGTTTTGAAGTGATAGAAGTTTCATACCAGCAGGCCTCTCAAATGAAGAGCGGCCTTTTGCCTTCCCTCTCGCTCGCTCTGTCCTCATCACTGCCTCCTCAAGCCACAGAGAATTACTTTATAATTGCCACAGTTGTCTAACAGCAAATGGAATGGTTCCGGAAAAGCTTAATCGGTACGGAGGCTTTTTAGGAATCAGGAACCAACCCTTCTTTTCAACTTCCATGTCCCTTAGCGTGTTCACAGAGGTTCTTTTTCATGGGGATGGGTGGACCTTCTCCCATAAAGAGAGAAGTCATCTTTCCCTGTTCGTCTCCCAGACTGCCTTGACACTCTGACTCTTGCAAAAGATTTTCCTCTGCGTACCCTCTTTGGTACTCTTGGTCTTTGTAACTATTCTAGAACCTCCTAGAGTTTCGGGGATCTGTCAGCTGCACGGCTGATTCAATAAAAAAAACGCACCATGCTGGATTAGACCGAGGAAATCCCTTCCTCCCTCGTATGGCTGGGAACTGGCCTTCAGGTAAAGAGAACGCATTGCTTTCACACATCAAGAAGAACAACGGCTAATTCATACACCTGTCTTACCACGCAGTTATTGGAAGTTTTACTTCCAGTACCACAAAGCATTTCAAAGCCACCACTAACAATATTCGGGCTGCGTGTGTGTGCGTGCGCGCGCGCGTGTGGAAATGGGCGTGGATTATCCAAACCCCCACATAATCAAGCCCATCAAGAATTATCCCTTGAAAAGGCACTGAGCTGCTAAGCAGAACAGGACCAAAGCTGATATTAACAGGAGGAGGAGCAGCGGGAGAAGGATCGAGTTAGTCGTAGGTCTCCCAAGAGTCACAAAAGTGCCATCGTGTTACTGACCTTACGGACATGGACTTCAGAGAGAGTTACACGGACCATGTCAAAGGGGTTTTTCAGGACCTATTCTGTTGGTTAAGAATCCTCCTGCTCCGGGAAGACTCAATGATAATACAAGAGTCTAAATAAGAGTCTAAAGGGGACTGCAGGAGGTTTGCAAAGATTCTGTGTTAAGAGGCCTCCCAAATGAAGAGCTGCTTTTTCCCTTCCTTCTCGCTCTCTCTAATCTCATCACTGCCTCAGCAAGCCACAGGGAATTAGTTGGGAATTTCAACTCTTTTCTAACACTAACAATAGATTGGCTCCTGGAAAAGCTTCATCTTTATACAGGCTTTCTAAGAATGAGGAAACCAACCTTCCTTTCGCCTTCCATGTTTCTTAGTGTTTTTACCTACGTCCTTTTGAGTTAGGATGGGTGGACCTCCTCCCCTAAAGGGAGAAGTCATTTTTGGATCTTTATTCCCCAGACTAGCCTGACACCCTGACTCTCTGCAAAGCTATTCCTCTCACCACCCTCTTCCTTTTCTACTTCTACCTCTTTCGCATTCGCTTCACAGGCTCTCACGTTTTTCCTTCCCCTTTCCGTTGCACATTTTTTTAAGGCCGCTCACTCGTCTAGGATTTCCTTTATTACGTTGGCGTTACTTCCCCAGTAACCAAATTCTTACCTGGACTGTAGCTGCCACAGAATGTATTCTGCACTCTTGTGTTTTCTAAAAACGTACCTGAAAACAGTCACGTTCTGATTACCCGACCTGTCGTCGTTGAGCCTCCCCATCTGAGAAACACTTCTTTCATCCGCTAAAATGTCAAAAGTAAGGGGGGGGGGGTATTTCAAACGAGCCTCAGCGATCGCAAAACCTGGAATTGAACAGAAGCACACCATCCGTTAACAGGGAAAAACAAAACCTAGCGCAGAGACATGGCACCGGAAAATCCCGACTGCAGCAAGATGGACTGCTTCTTAAGTCTTCTAAAGGAAACCTCAACATTCCTTGAGGAATTAAACACGTCCTTCCCAGCTTATGGAAGCATCGGATCCTGACTTGGGGGAACCAAACAAGTTCCTGTGAATGGTCACGGCAACAAGGACTAGGAGGCCTTCCCAAATGCAATCTGGGCCTGGAAGAAAGCTATCCAACTAAACATACAAGCAACGGGAAGCAGGGCATCGGAGGCACCATCCTAGCCATTAACCGGGTCCTCTTCTGCCCGCGGCATGGCCTCCAGAAGACTTGAAGTCCTGTGGATTCCGCCATGCGCAATCCTAGGAGAAGCTAAGCCAGGTGTCCCAAGGGGAGGAGGACTCAGGAGGGCTTATGCCATACTTTCCCACTTTCCACTAAGCTGCGGGCAGTCTGGGAGAAGGTGAGGATTGCTATCTGACTGATCTCATTCTCTAGCTTAGAACGGTTTCCTCACTGGTTCAAAGGGCAGCTGGGGGCCAGGATTACTGATTCGGGAAGGACCCTCGGAGACCACGGCACTCCCAGAAAAGACAGGGAGCCACGGCCGAGAGGTTTGCAGCTCGCTTCCTCTGACGACAGAGCCGAGCGGCTTCCCAAGGTTCTTTCCTTCCTCTCAAAACTAGAATAGACAGAAAATCACCAGGATCGTCCAACTTCTCTCTGCGTTCTGAAATCCACCGATTTCACACCGCCTCAAGGACGACTAGAGGGTGGAGAGAAGGGAAAGTACATCAATCAAGTGGGCTTATGCGGTACTTTCCCCGGTTTTCACTAAGCTCCAGGCAGTGCGGGACAGCGCCAGAATGACTACCTGCTTTCACTGCTTGAAATGGAGCCTGGGAGCCAAGATGACTGCTCGAGGTTCAAAACGCATCAGGACGGATCCTAGAGACCACAGCAATCCCAATAAATCCAGGAGCCACGGCTGGCAGGTCTGAGGGCAGAGTCAGGGTGCTAAGGCTGGGACTAAATTCACAGGTGTGTGAAGCTGCTGGGCTGGTGCGAAGGCAACACGCGTCTCCCCAAAAGTCAGTTCCCTGGAAGCGGGCAAAATTGCTGAGAGCCATCTTTTTCACAGATGCCTAACCATGACAGGACCACGACATTAATAAGTCAACTGCCCCATGAAAACACTGCTGTTGCTAGTCCGCCAGTGAGCCGCAAGGTAAGGGAAGTGGGGGTCTAAGTATCCGATACGGTTTGAAGGGGCCGAGTGTGGAGGGAGAACGAAGCGATTTCAGCTCAAAGAGCCCTTCGAAGGGCTTGTTGTGATTTCAGCTCTTTCTGACGCTACTGCTTAGCAGTAGCCCAAGTAGCCCTCAGAAGGGCTGGCAGTGATTGCCCTCGTCAAAGCTGCTGCTTGGCGGCGTTGCTGCCTTCTCTGTCTCTTCCTGACTCTCTTCGCTGCTCCCCGCAGGTCTCTGGACGACATCCCCCGTCAAGTTCCTGGCTGCTGGCACCAAGCTCGCTCTCTTCTCTCTTCTCCAAGGTCCTCTTCCAATCACACTCCGTGAAGAACGGTCCAAGGAGTCTGCGCCTTCTGATCAAACAGCGACCCATCCGTAGAGCTGCCTTTGTCCTTCCGATTTCTCTTTCAAGAACAGCAGTGCTGGAATAGATTGGGGCAAGTGCCCCTAGGCTGCCCTGGCGGACTAGCAACAGACTCTCACAAGGGGGTGGGGGGGTGTAGCGGGACCCCCGATGTGCTGGGTGAATTGTTTGGAGCCTGCACTGTTGATCCCAGGATCAATGGTTTTTGGGGGGCCCAGACAGGCGCTTGGGTTTCTAGCAGACTGCTGCCGCCAGACCCCCATCTCTATTAAGTCCTCCTCTCGAGCGTAAGCAGTCGCTGAAGGCTGGCGCCCTTCTGAGACTGAGGCCAGGCTCCCAGTTACGGAATCCTTGTACCAGATGGGGTCCCGAGGCTCTACTAGTCCAACCCCTCGAGGGGGAGTCCAGCAACCCTGACAGATGCTCGTCAAACCTCCGCTTAGAAATCTCCATGAAGGAGAGTCCGCCAGCCTTGAAGACAGGCGTCCGAGTCACCCCGATGTGCACAACACAGGGAGAGATAGATCTTATTCTACACGAATACGACAAATAGGCACTAAAGCCTCGCTAACACTTAAAGGACGTTTCTGGTGCTTGAGTCATGGTAACTGCGTGGCCAGGCGACGTGGAAACAGTCTGAAACTGTACCGAGTTCCTGATCGCACCAATAAGAGGAAAAATGCACCGGGGACAGCAGGAGGTTTTGAAGTGATAGAAGTTTCATACCAGCATGCCTCTCAAATGAAGAGCGGCCTTTTGCCTTCCCTCTCGCTCGCTCTGTCCTCATCAATGCCTCCTCAAGCCACAGAGAATTACTTTATAATTGCCACAGTTGTCTAACAGCAAATGGAATGGTTCCGGAAAAGCTTAATCGGTACGGAGGCTTTTTAGGAATCAGGAACCAACCCTTCTTTTCAACTTCCATGTCCCTTAGCGTGTTCACAGAGGTTCTTTTTCATGGGGATGGGTGGACCTTCTCCCATAAAGAGAGAAGTCATCTTTCCCTGTTCGTCTCCCAGACTGCCTTGACACTCTGACTCTTGCAAAAGATTTTCCTCTGCGTACCCTCTTTGGTACTCTTGGTCTTTGTAACTATTCTAGAACCTCCTAGAGTTTCGGGGATCTGTCAGCTGCACGGCTGATTCAATAAAAAAAACGCACCATGCTGGATTAGACCGAGGAAATCCCTTCCTCCCTCGTATGGCTGGGAACTGGCCTTCAGGTAAAGAGAACGCATTGCTTTCACACATCAAGAAGAACAACGGCTAATTCATACACCTGTCTTACCACGCAGTTATTGGAAGTTTTACTTCCAGTACCACAAAGCATTTCAAAGCCACCACTAACAATATTCGGGCTGCGTGTGTGTGCGTGCGCGCGCGCGTGTGGAAATGGGCGTGGATTATCCAAACCCCCACATAATCAAGCCCATCAAGAATTATCCCTTGAAAAGGCACTGAGCTGCTAAGCAGAACAGGACCAAAGCTGATATTAACAGGAGGAGGAGCAGCGGGAGAAGGATCGAGTTAGTCGTAGGTCTCCCAAGAGTCACAAAAGTGCCATCGTGTTACTGACCTTACGGACATGGACTTCAGAGAGAGTTACACGGACCATGTCAAAGGGGTTTTTCAGGACCTATTCTGTTGGTTA
Organism: Cyclura pinguis; assembly: GCA_030412105.1. Classification (NCBI taxonomy): domain Eukaryota; kingdom Metazoa; phylum Chordata; class Lepidosauria; order Squamata; family Iguanidae; genus Cyclura; species Cyclura pinguis. The sequence continues at coordinate 2,582,131 of CM059607.1, forward strand.
AGAATCCTCCTGCTCCGGGAAGACTCAATGATAATACAAGAGTCTAAATAAGAGTCTAAAGGGGACTGCAGGAGGTTTGCAAAGATTCTGTGTTAAGAGGCCTCCCAAATGAAGAGCTGCTTTTTCCCTTCCTTCTCGCTCTCTCTAATCTCATCACTGCCTCAGCAAGCCACAGGGAATTAGTTGGGAATTTCAACTCTTTTCTAACACTAACAATAGATTGGCTCCTGGAAAAGCTTCATCTTTATACAGGCTTTCTAAGAATGAGGAAACCAACCTTCCTTTCGCCTTCCATGTTTCTTAGTGTTTTTACCTACGTCCTTTTGAGTTAGGATGGGTGGACCTCCTCCCCTAAAGGGAGAAGTCATTTTTGGATCTTTATTCCCCAGACTAGCCTGACACCCTGACTCTCTGCAAAGCTATTCCTCTCACCACCCTCTTCCTTTTCTACTTCTACCTCTTTCGCATTCGCTTCACAGGCTCTCACGTTTTTCCTTCCCCTTTCCGTTGCACATTTTTTTAAGGCCGCTCACTCGTCTAGGATTTCCTTTATTACGTTGGCGTTACTTCCCCAGTAACCAAATTCTTACCTGGACTGTAGCTGCCACAGAATGTATTCTGCACTCTTGGGTTTTTCTAAAAACGTACCTGAAAACAGTCACGTTCTGATTACCCGACCTGTCGTCGTTGAGCCTCCCCATCTGAGAAACACTTCTTTCATCCGCTAAAATGTCAAAAGTAAGGGGGGGGGGGTATTTCAAACGAGCCTCAGCGATCGCAAAACCTGGAATTGAACAGAAGCACACCATCCGTTAACAGGGAAAAACAAAACCTAGCGCAGAGACATGGCACCGGAAAATCCCGACTGCAGCAAGATGGACTGCTTCTTAAGTCTTCTAAAGGAAACCTCAACATTCCTTGAGGAATTAAACACGTCCTTCCCAGCTTATGGAAGCATCGGATCCTGACTTGGGGGAACCACACAAGTTCCTGTGAATGGTCACGGCAACAAGGACTAGGAGGCCTTCCCAAATGCAATCTGGGCCTGGAAGAAAGCTATCCAACTAAACATACAAGCAACGGGAAGCAGGGCATCGGAGGCACCATCCTAGCCATTAACCGGGTCCTCTTCTGCCCGCGGCATGGCCTCCAGAAGACTTGAAGTCCTGTGGATTCCGCCATGCGCAATCCTAGGAGAAGCTAAGCCAGGTGTCCCAAGGGAAGGAGGACTCAGGAGGGCTTATGCCATATTTTCCCACTTTCCACTAAGCTGCGGGCAGTCTGGGAGAAGGTGAGGATTGCTATCTGACTGATCTCATTCTCTAGCTTAGAACGGTTTCCTCACTGGTTCAAAGGGCAGCTGGGGGCCAGGATTACTGATTCGGGAAGGACCCTCGGAGACCACGGCACTCCCAGAAAAGACAGGGAGCCACGGCCGAGAGGTTTGCAGCTCGCTTCCTCTGACGACAGAGCCGAGCGGCTTCCCAAGGTTCTTTCCTTCCTCTCAAAACTAGAATAGACAGAAAATCACCAGGATCGTCCAACTTCTCTCTGCGTTCTGAAATCCACCGATTTCACACCGCCTCAAGGACGACTAGAGGGTGGAGAGAAGGGAAAGTACATCAATCAAGTGGGCTTATGCGGTACTTTCCCGGTTTTCACTAAGCTCCAGGCAGTGCGGGAGAGCGCCAGAATGACTACCTGCTTTCACTGCTTGAAATGGAGCCTGGGAGCCAAGATGACTGCTCGAGGTTCAAAACGCATCAGGACGGATCCTAGAGGCCACAGCAATCCCAATAAATCCAGGGAGCCACGGCTGGCAAGTCTGAGGGCAGAGTCAGGGTGCTAAGGCCGGGACTAAACTCACAGGTGTGTGAAGCTGCTGGGCTGGTGCGAAGGCAACACGCGTCTCCCCAAAAGTCAGTTCCCTGGAAGCGGGCAAAATTGCTGAGAACCATCTTTTTCGCAGATGCCTAACCATGACAGGACCACGACATTAATAAGTCAACTGCCCCATGAAAACACTGCTGTTGCTAGTCCGCCAGTGAGCCGCAAGGTAAGGGAAGTGGGGGTCTAAGTATCCGATACGGTTTGAAGGGGCCGAGCGTGGAGGGAGAACGAAGCGATTTCAGCTCAAAGAGCCCTTCGAAGGGCTTGTCGTGATTTCAGCTCTTTCTGACGCTACTGCTTAGCAGTAGCCCAAGTAGCCCTCAGAAGGGCTGGCAGTGATTGCCCTCGTCAAAGCTGCTGCTTGGCGGCGTTGCTGCCTTCTCTGTCTCTTCCTGACTCTCTTCGCTGCTCCCCGCAGGTCTCTGGACGACATCCCCCGTCAAGTTCCTGGCTGCTGGCACCAAGCTCGCTCTCTTCTCTCTTCTCCAAGGTCCTCTTCCAATCACACTCCGTGAAGAACGGTCCAAGGAGTCTGCGCCTTCTGATCAAACAGCGACCCATCCGTAGAGCTGCCTTTGTCCTTCCGATTTCTCTTTCAAGAACAGCAATGCTGGAATAGATTGGGGCAAGTGCCCCTAGGCTGCCCTGGCGGACTAGCAACAGACTCTCACAAGGGGGTGGGGGGGTGTAGCGGGACCCCCGATGTGCTGGGTGAATTGTTTGGAGCCTGCACTGTTGATCCCAGGATCAATGGTTTTTGGGGGGCCCAGACAGGCGCTTGGGTTTCTAGCAGACTGCTGCCGCCAGACCCCCATCTCTAGTAAGTCCTCCTCTCGAGCGTAAGCAGTCGCTGAAGGCTGGCGCCCTTCTGAGACTGAGGCCAGGCTCCCAGTTACGGAATCCTTGTACCAGATGGGGTCCCGAGGCTCTACTAGTCCAACCCCTCGAGGGGGAGTCCAGCAACCCTGACAGATGCTCGTCAAACCTCCGCTTAGAAATCTCCATGAAGGAGAGTCCGCCAGCCTTGAAGACAGGCGTCCGAGTCACCCCGATGTGCACAACACAGGGAGAGATAGATCTTATTCTACACGAATACGACAAATAGGCACTAAAGCCTCGCTAACACTTAAAGGACGTTTCTGGTGCTTGAGTCATGGTAACTGCGTGGCCAGGCGACGTGGAAACAGTCTGAAACTGTACCGAGTTCCTGATCGCACCAATAAGAGGAAAAATGCACCGGGGACAGCAGGAGGTTTTGAAGTGATAGAAGTTTCATACCAGCAGGCCTCTCAAATGAAGAGCGGCCTTTTGCCTTCCCTCTCGCTCGCTCTGTCCTCATCAATGCCTCCTCAAGCCACAGAGAATTACTTTATAATTGCCACAGTTGTCTAACAGCAAATGGAATGGTTCCGGAAAAGCTTAATCGGTACGGAGGCTTTTTAGGAATCAGGAACCAACCCTTCTTTTCAACTTCCATGTCCCTTAGCGTGTTCACAGAGGTTCTTTTTCATGGGGATGGGTGGACCTTCTCCCATAAAGAGAGAAGTCATCTTTCCCTGTTCGTCTCCCAGACTGCCTTGACACTCTGACTCTTGCAAAAGATTTTCCTCTGCGTACCCTCTTTGGTACTCTTGGTCTTTGTAACTATTCTAGAACCTCCTAGAGTTTCGGGGATCTGTCAGCTGCACGGCTGATTCAATAAAAAAAACGCACCATGCTGGATTAGACCGAGGAAATCCCTTCCTCCCTCGTATGGCTGGGAACTGGCCTTCAGGTAAAGAGAACGCATTGCTTTCACACATCAAGAAGAACAACGGCTAATTCATACACCTGTCTTACCACGCAGTTATTGGAAGTTTTACTTCCAGTACCACAAAGCATTTCAAAGCCACCACTAACAATATTCGGCCTGCGTGTGTGTGCGTGCGCGCGCGCGTGTGGAAATGGGCGTGGATTATCCAAACCCCCACATAATCAAGCCCATCAAGAATTATCCCTTGAAAAGGCACTGAGCTGCTAAGCAGAACAGGACCAAAGCTGATATTAACAGGAGGAGGAGCAGCGGGAGAAGGATCGAGTTAGTCGTAGGTCTCCCAAGAGTCACAAAAGTGCCATCGTGTTACTGACCTTACGGACATGGACTTCAGAGAGAGTTACACGGACCATGTCAAAGGGGTTTTTCAGGACCTATTCTGTTGGTTAAGAATCCTCCTGCTCCGGGAAGACTCAATGATAATACAAGAGTCTAAATAAGAGTCTAAAGGGGACTGCAGGAGGTTTGCAAAGATTCTGTGTTAAGAGGCCTCCCAAATGAAGAGCTGCTTTTTCCCTTCCTTCTCGCTCTCTCTAATCTCATCACTGCCTCAGCAAGCCACAGGGAATTAGTTGGGAATTTCAACTCTTTTCTAACACTAACAATAGATTGGCTCCTGGAAAAGCTTCATCTTTATACAGGCTTTCTAAGAATGAGGAAACCAACCTTCCTTTCGCCTTCCATGTTTCTTAGTGTTTTTACCTACGTCCTTTTGAGTTAGGATGGGTGGACCTCCTCCCCTAAAGGGAGAAGTCATTTTTGGATCTTTATTCCCCAGACTAGCCTGACACCCTGACTCTCTGCAAAGCTATTCCTCTCACCACCCTCTTCCTTTTCTACTTCTACCTCTTTCGCATTCGCTTCACAGGCTCTCACGTTTTTCCTTCCCCTTTCCGTTGCACATTTTTTTAAGGCCGCTCACTCGTCTAGGATTTCCTTTATTACGTTGGCGTTACTTCCCCAGTAACCAAATTCTTACCTGGACTGTAGCTGCCACAGAATGTATTCTGCACTCTTGTGTTTTCTAAAAACGTACCTGAAAACAGTCACGTTCTGATTACCCGACCTGTCGTCGTTGAGCCTCCCCATCTGAGAAACACTTCTTTCATCCGCTAAAATGTCAAAAGTAAGGGGGGGGGTATTTCAAACGAGCCTCAGCGATCGCAAAACCTAGAATTGAACAGAAGCACACCATCCATTAACAGGGAAAAACAAAACCTAGAGCAGAGACATGGCACCGGAAAATCCCGACTGCAGTAAGATGGACTGCTTCTTAAGTCTTCTAAAGGAAACCTCAACATTCCTTGAGGAATTAAACATGTCCTTCCCAGCTTATGGAAGCATCGGATCCTGACTTGGGGGAACCACACAAGTTCCTGTGAATGGTCACGGCAACAAGGACTAGGAGGCCTTCCCAAATGCAATCTGAGCCTGGAAGAAAGCTATCCAACTAAACATACAAGCAACGGGAAGCAGGGCATCGGAGGCACCATCCTAGCCATTAACCGGGTCCTCTTCTGCCCACGGCATGGCCTCCAGAAGACTTGAAGTCCTGTGGATTCCGCCATGCCCAATCCTAGGAGAAGCTAAGCCAGGTGTCTCAAGGGGAGGAGGACTGAGGAGGGTTTATGCCATATTTTCCCACTTTCCACTAAGCTGCAGGCAGTCTGGGAGAAGGTGAGGATTGCTATCTTACTGATCTCATTCTCTAGCTTAGAACGGTTTCCTCACTGGTTCAAAGGGCAGCTGGGGGCCAGGATTACTGACTCGGGAAGGACCCTCGGAGACCACGGCACTCCCAGAAAAGACAGGGAGCCACGGCCGAGAGGTTTGCAGCTCGTTTCCTCTGACGACAGAGCCGAGCGGCTTCCCAAGGTTCTTTCCTTCCTCTCAAAACTAGACTAGACAGAAAATCACGAGGATCGTCCTGGTCAGCTTATCGTCCTTTTTTCTTCTCATCATACTAAGCAACTTCTTGTTCAGCAATAAAGCTGACTACAGTCCCAGGAACTCTCTGAATCTCTAGCTTGATAAATAGATATGGTCTACATTTACTTTTGAGAGAATGTTGCCTGTAATTGTGTCTCTTCTAACATAGCTCCACAACCTTTGCTCTGAAATTACTGTAGTGGAGGAACAGATGTGTTAAGAGACTCTTAAGTACTTTTCAATTCTCTTAATGGGGTCTCAGATATTTTCTGCTTTTCTTTGACATATGATTAATATTTTCATTAATTTTCTAACTATTTTCTTTATTATTTTGCCATCCTTTTCACAGGAATCAGATTCTTACTCCCCTAGACATCTGTTGGGGTTTTTTTGGTGTGAATATAATTGCTTCTTGGAGAACTTTTGTTGTATTTATGCACAATGTAACTCTCCCACATACAAAAGGTACTTTTCATCCAACTTTTTCCATTGTTTTTAAAAAAACTTACCCGAAACCAGTCAAAATTCACGAAGTCTTGCCCGTTGAAGTCATTCCATATCGTAAAAAGTTCCCTAGCTTAGCTAGTATCAGGAGGCAGAAAGAACATTTCAGTCACTTTAACAATAGGAAAGCCTGACTAAAATAATCAGAATGAAACAGAACACAAGTAGCCAGCGTGCTGTAGTGGTATGACTGTTGGACTATGACTCTGGAGAACAGAGTTCAGGGGTGGAAGATTCTGATTCTGACTTGAGTGGCCAAAACAAGTTCTAGTTAAGGACTAGAGTAATAAGGACTAACAGGCATTCTGAAATGTAATGCAAGATGGGAAGAGAGCTGTCCAGTTGAAAATACAAGCAATGTTAAGCAGGTCATTTTAGGGACAATCCTAGCCATTATCAAGTTCCCCTTCTGCCCACACCAGGACCTCCACAAGACTTGAAGTCCTCTGGATTCTATGATGCACAATCATATAATAAGCTAAGCCAGTACTATCTCACATCCAAATCATTTGTGTGTCTAGGTAAAGGGGATTGTTTGGTTTAGTTTTATCAACGTGTCTGGAGCTGCTGTTCCTTTAAGTTAACTGCAGAGGACAGGCATATATCTAAATCGCAGCAGGTGGGAAACTGTTCAGGTATGAAACCATGTCATGTGCATCATATCATGCCAACAGACTGGTGTGCCTAGACATAAAATTACAGGCGCTGTCAAGCTTCTTTTCATATTCTGAGATTCATACATTTCATATCATGTAAATGAGAGGAACAGAGAGACACGAAAGTACATAGATCAAATGGGCTTAAGCTGTACTTTCCCAGTTTCTACCACGTTCTAGGTAATGTGAAAGAATGCTAGAATTACTACCCCACTGTTCACAATATATAGTTCATAATGGTTCCCCCACTGGTCTAAATGGAGGTTGGGAACCAGGATTACAGAACTGGTTTGAGAATGTATCAGAATGGACCCTCAGAGACCACAGCAATCCCAGATAAAACAGGGAGCCAGGGCTGAAAGACTTGTTGCTCAGTTCCTCTAATTACATGGTTCAGCAACTTCCCAAGATTCTTTCCTTCTTCTGGGTGCTCCAGAGACTTCTCTCATCCTGCACAATAAAGCTGCCTTGCTCCAAATTTTCTTGGTGAGGGAAGGGATCTATGAAGCCAAATGCACCTTTGCTCATTAAGTTTGGCTTAGAACAGAGAGGTGTATTTTGAGACTACTCCCATTACATGGTTGCATTCATAAAGCACCCTTCCTGCTAGAACATGACCCCCTCCTTACTGACTTATAAATCAGAGGATAGTTATCATCCTTCCAGAATAGTGGAGAGTAACTATGTAGGCATTTAGCACCTCACTCAGAGAAGAACAATACCACAATTCTGAATGCTGCAAGAACAGGATTTTCCAGAATGCCAAAATTCTAGGTTTCACCACTGAACCCTTGAGACTAATTATTAGCCAGTGGTCTTACATGGTATCCTAGCTGCTAGCATGCTAAAATAATATTTTTCCTGCATATCTACAAGTGAGGGAAGTCCATGCTGTACAAAGAGATTGCTCACTGTGGGTAGAGATAAAACCGTGGGCAGACATATGCATCCTGTGTCCCTCTCTTTACTGTCTCTCTATGTGCATTAAAGGGAAGGAAAAGGAATCTACCAGCACTTTTGACACTAACTACTTTATTTTAGAATGTGCTTTCATTGATTTCAGTCCACTTAGGATGCACTGATGGAGGTCAAATAAAAGCCAGAGGTACTGAAGGAGTTACACAGTAGCGTAGGCGGGATCAGTGCAGTAGAATTATCAGAATTCGATAAGAGTAAACTTTCCAGAAGAAAATATGCTAAGAGGTCTGTTAAACATACCTTTGTTTTGAGGTGTGTAAGCAACACATCCTCTTACTCAAAACTCAATTCCCTTGATCGAAGAGAATCCTTTAATGTCATGTCAGTGAGATATGACCCCCATGTTACCAAATATATAATGGAAAATCAAAACCCCCACATCATCTCTGTTCATAACTATACAAACGGATGCCAACTTGTGAAGGCATCTCAGTCTAAGTATTTCTCTTTTCTATCTTTGTTTCTAACTTTTTTTTCTTCTACAGCTTAGAGGATGAGTGAGCAAGCAAGATGAAACACCTTGCCACCTCTTTTGGGATTCTGCCACTTCTGCCATCAGAGCGCTGTCCATGCATCTGCTCACAAAGAGAGTGATTGTTAGTTCAACGTTGAACGCAGAGGGGCATTCCCAACCAAGGATGGCATGGATGGCGCAGGAGGATGGGCAAGTGAATGCTCCCTTGCCATCATGGATGATGTTAATTAGGGCCTGCATTGTTAGTCCTAGTGTGAATGGGGGGTGAAATAGGCATCTGGGTTTGTGGCAGGGTCTTCTGCTGTACCATCATCCCTGTTCTGTATCCATTTGTGAGTTAAGTGGTTGCTTAATAGTGGGGGAACTGTCTAAAGCAAGCTAAGGCCTCTCACCCAGAACCAGAGCAAGGACAGCCCCATTCTCCAGAATTGACTGTAGCTCTTCGATGTCACACTGGAGCTGTCTCCCTTGGGGAGATGTAGGTGACAACTAGTTGTGTTCTGTCATTTCCACTGCAATTCACTACAAAATCCACTACAGTTCAAAGGACTTCCACCACACTACCTAGAACTATCCACAAATCACTAAACAAATCCACATAGCGTCAGCTCCTTCCGGAACGCACTACCACACTACAGCCAAGCCCTCAGGTACAAACACCTGTTCTCAGACCACAGAAAAGCACCTAAACACTCAATGGCATTTCTCAGACTGCTACACCAAACCAACCACGTGAAAAAGCAAATCACAAAGACCAGTACTAAAAACAATCTGCTACAAGACAAGCCAAAACCAACGCATGACAGAATACCACCAGCTGCCACCTGCAGCTCCTAGGGGAGACCACTCCAATGCGGCATCCAAGAGCTACAGTCAGTTCTGGAGAATGGGGCTGGACTTTCCCTGTAATTCTACTAATTTCTTGTTCAATTACTTTTAAAAATCTTAGTAGTTTTCATATTCACACCACATACGAATATAGGTTTCTTTAAAGCCACATCCATGTCAACATTCAGATGGCATACTTTTATAAATATAAGATAGCTAATGTGGTAATGTGGTGTTCTGTACTACTTTCCTATTAATCTCATCTGTTATTCTCTTACTTATTTTTAACTATCTCTTGTAACCATTGTTGCATTTGTCTCTTATTAACCCTAATATCTGCTTCCCATATTCCCAATAAGCCTTCTATCAAATTATCTAAGAGCATTCTATAGGTTTGCCACCAATCCCTTTGCTTCCTTCATATCTCATCTTAGGTAATTCTTAGGTAATTCTTCAAATGGGTATTAGCATTCTTTTTTCACTATCAGTTCCTTTAATGTTTTTACTTCCACTCAGTTGTAGCCAATCTTTTTTGTCTAACGACTCTATAACTCCTTTATTCTCTATATATTCTCCTAAACTATCAGATACTTTGCCTAATTCTCTTAAGTTTCCTCAATATCATCTTTTTACTAGATTCGCCTTCTTTATTTAAACATTCTATTGGATACCAATAATAATTACCTATCTTCAATTTCTTCCCTCATTTTCCCCATACCTGCCACATTGTCCAGAAAGGCACTTTATTTATTTTCACTTTCCTACTTATGATCTTATTTCCCGTCATTGATTCAAATTCCATGAGTTTATATATCTTTCTATCTCGACCCATCTTTTTTTGTGTATCATATTCAAAAGCCAATATTCTTGTTATTTGGAAAGCATCATAATATTTTTCAAGACAGGGAAGACCCCATCCTCCTTTTTCTTGATGAGTGTACAAAATTATATTAGAGAACCTGGTTTTTTTTCATTGTAATCCATTCTTTAATTTTCTTATCCCAATTCCTTGTTATTTTTATTAAGATTTCTACTGGGATTGATTAAAAAAACCCAGTATTTTAGGAAGAATCATCATTTTAAATGCTCTAACCCTCGTTAAAACATTCCTACATTTTTCCCATTTATTTGTTTGTTTATATTCTTCCATAACTGATTGCAATTCACTTGTATTCTATTATTTATATTAGTCATTACATACTTACTCCAAGATATTTTTTTCACCCTTAACTTTAATTTTGTTATTTTTGTATTTCCTTCTGTTCCTCTAAAGGAATATTTATAAACATTATTCATGATTTTGCTATATTAATTTTAAGACCTGACTCTTTCTCAAACTGTTTTACTATTACTAATAGTTTTTTAATTGTTTGGAAAGGTAGTTCAGTTACTACTATAGCATCATCTGCATATAAGTTAACTCTTAATTCATCCTTCCTCATCGCATATCCTTTTAACTGGTCATCTTTATGTACTAGACTGGCTAATGGTTCAACTGCCAATATAAATAATAATGAGCATCCTCGTTTTGCTCCATTCTCTAATTTAATACCTGTGGCTTTAATGGTAAGGCCATCAGTACATCTGAACAAGTGGACTGGAACACAGAAACACCCATGCTAAAATAAACCAGTTTGTTTCAAAGATGCTACTAAATGGCTTTTTTCCCTACTGCTTTTCCCTTTTAGTTTCAAGGAAGTCTGGGCCACATGGTGGCCTGATTGTGAAATAAGGGGAGTTTATGTTTCAGTGTGAATGTATTTGTGAGGTGGGATGCCTTCAAAAATCAGCAAGGTGATTCTAAATTGGCCCATTAAATACATATATTTTGTTGCCTTGGTTTATTCTGAGAGTGGCACTGCCACAGGTTTCAGTCTGTTATGTCAAGTAGGCAGGCCTCAATGCTGCAATCTGGATTTATGCAGAGAAACCCAAGTGAGTGTGTCCAAGCTTCTACTCTTCACTTGCTCGGTGGCATCTTGAGTCTAGCTAAAAATGTGGGAGATACCTCTTTTGGCACTGCTTGCAGCGTCTTTCTAGGAACCCCTAAATGCGTTCAACCATTTAATAGCAAATCCAAGGAGTGTAAGGACCTGCTGTATGGATGAGTCATTGTGTGTATGTGCAACAGTGTCTTTGAGGCTGGAACAAGATTCTTACCCATCTCCATTGCTCTTCTGTGAGGCTCTGTCATGGATAAACCGCTGTTGCTGCCTATTTCTGACAGTTAGTCCCATTTCATTCGAAGGAGAAAAGAAATAGCACCCCTGTATTAATACAAATAAACAGTGTTATACTCCACTGGGTCAAGAGCTGTCCTCTGTCTATTTCCCCACATCTATCTCCTGTATCTTTACACACAGGAGGCCACTGGAACAAAGCCTCTGTGATCTATGCGGGGATAAGACCATCAGCTCACAAGAAAGTTGCTGGTGGGATTGTCACAAAATGGTTTCTCTGTAGTTGTGTATCAGTCTGTTCGTACCTCTGTACTAAATAAATATTAAATCCTGAGGAGGAAAAATACAAGCTTAATAAGGAGAATTGTTTGGAAAACTGAATGACTACAACAGAAACAAAGATAACATAGTAAAATTCAGAGCAGAAATTCCCTGTTTGGAAACATTTCCAAGAACAACTGAAGTGGACTAACTGCTCTGCAATTAATACCAATTAATCACCCCAATTAATTCACTATCAAGGCGGCTGAAAGGTTGTTTTTAATTACAGTTCAAACCATGCTTATGAATGTCACAAAGGAGAAAAGAAATCAAGAAATGGCTATATCCACCATCCTCTCTTCCTTAATGAGGTGGAACAACAAGCAAGGTCTTGGAATTTGGAACTGTACCAATTCTGTTTTAACCCTATTTTAATAAACATTTTTGGTACGCTCACAGAATTACAGACTTATTTCTTAATATTTATTCCTACCACCTCAGTACTGTATTGCTTGAGCCTGACTCACCATTCCTACACTAACCTGAATGCCTCCAATTTTCTCAAACTGTCACCTCATGCAGTCTTAAATTTTTTTCTGCTTAATTTGATGATGAAAGCATATGCTCCCATTATATCTGTGCAGGTTTGGGGTGCCTCATTTTTACCAAAAAATTTCAATTTAAAATGAAAGATAATTATGTATTCTTTTAATAAAGTAATCAAATTGAGTATTAAATAACTATTTAGCTAATAAGCTAAACATTATTACCATTATTATTATTTATTTCTTTTAAGATTTTCCTTTTTTCCCCAGCCTCTTTTTCATCACAAGAGGCTCCCTCAGTTCTGCCTCTGCAAGCCCAGCTTCCTCCTATTCCTAAATATTACCTAAATAAGGAAAATAAAAACACGTTTTCCTCTCTCTAATGCTTTTTCTCCTGTCTTTCCCATTCTCACCTCAGCTTTCTATTACACTTTCCTCTGTTCCCACTTTCTTCGTTTTCCAAAACCTCCAGACTGCCTTCTGCCTTGAGTCCTCTGTGAAGAAAGAGAGTGTAAAAATTAAAGAAGTTCAAATAGCCAAGGACCCTCCCTTCCTTCCGTTTTTTGGGCCCCTTTCCCCCTTTCTACCCCAGCCCAGCCACCCGCCCTTGGCTGCCTCGGTTTCCCACTCTCACCTCTGCTTTCTTTCCTTCTTCTTTCCTACTTTCTTCGGATTTCCAAAAGCCTCAGGGTGCTTTTGTCCTCTGTAAGGAGAAAAAGTATAAGCGTTACATAAATTCAAATAAAAAAGGACCGTGCCTTTGCTCGTTCGTTCGCTCCTTCCACGGGCCCCCTTTTCCCTTCCTTTCCAGCCCGCCCGCGATCCCTTCGCCGCCTTAGTTTTCCCGCCTTCAGCGCCCTCCACTCTCCTCCCTTTCCGTCCCTTCTCCCTTTCCCCACCTTCAGCGGCCCATTCCGCCTCTCTTCTCCCCCACCCGCCGCGCCCCGGCCGCTCTCCCGGGACTCCCCTTATCTCTTCCCCACACAAACTCCGCGGGGGCGTCCAACACCTCCCAGTCTCCCCCGCCCCGCTTCCCCTCCTTTCCGCCCCACCGCCTCCCGTTCCCTCCGGGCTCCGAAGCTCCCCCTTTCCTCGACGGCCCACCTGTTCCCTCAGCACCCGTCCCGCCCCTGGCCTCTTATTCCCAGTTATCCCTCAGACGCCCTTCTCCGCCTCGGCGCTGGGAAAGAGGCGCCGCCTCAAACTTTCCCCTCAGCCCGTTTCTCTCCCTGCGGGGCGCCCGTCCGCCTCATGAGGACAACGAGGCTCCGCGCTGGAAGGAGAAGCCCTCCCGCGTTCCGCGCTCCCCGCCCCTCAGTTTCTGCGCCTTCTCCCTCTTTTCGCACCTTCTGCCGCTTCTTCCCACTCTTTCGGCGCCTCGGGTTGCCCTCCTCTCTCCCCTCGGGGCGACGGATTCCGCCGCCAGGGCACCTCCGCTTTGCTACTCTTCTCCTCACAGCTGTTTCAGTCTCCTCACGGCCGCCGCTTTTTTTCTTCGGGTGACAATTGGCCTTCTCCTGTCCCGCCCCCTTCTTCTTGACGCTCCCATTGGTCCCCGTATCTGCCCATCAGCACCTTGTTGCTAGGTGGGCAAAAAAGGCGGGCAGGGGAGTTCTAATCCGCATGCGCAACACAGCTGCCTCAGACTGTCCTCGCGCCGCAGCTGGCACGCGGGCCTGACTTTTTCTCGTCAGCAAAACCTCCTCCGATTTTTTCTCACGCGAGCGCTCGCTTCCTCCCGCCTTTTTCTCTTGTCCCGCCCCCTCGCCCCACTCCAAGCTCCCATTGGTCCTTGTTCCTGCCTGTTTTTGCAGTGCAAATAGGGAGAAGGATGACTGAGGCTTGCTTGTTGGAGGATTCTGGGAGTTGTAGTCCCCGAACTGTCCTTCTACCCCCTCAAATTTTGCCCTTGAAGAAGTTACTTCTTCTCTCCCTCCTTTACAGAAAGGGATGGAAATCTGATGCCAAGCTAAGAGTTTGGAAGAAACTTACATGCTTCAATTTCTGGGCATATTTGCAAATTAATAAATATCGTGCATGATACAATATATACTGTGCATACGCACATGTGTCTATCCATGTATTCGTATTCTCTGGAGGTCTTTAAAAAAAAGGCTGGACTGGTCCCTGCTGCTGAGGATGCTCTAGCTGGAAATGCTGCATCGAGTAGGGGGCTGGACTTTATGACCTCTAGGACACCTCCCAACACCAGGATTCTGTGCTTTTATAGCATTGTTGAATAGAATGCTGCATTAGGGAGGATGAAAGGAGAAAGAGACGCAAAATGAGAGAGGGTTCCAAAGGCTGGAAAGCCAGTGGCCCACCACACTGCCATCTGGAGAAGTCCACCCGGAACTGAGCAAAAGTTGGGAGGGTTGGGAACCCATGTTGGGAGGTGAAAGACAGACCAGGGGGAAGATGAAGGAAGCTTCCTCTTTGTGAGCCGAGTTTATCCCTGTGTTCAACAGCTCTGTTGCACACCTTTTCTGCACTAGACAGTTATAGCGCTATCATTCCACTTTCAACATCCTATGGAATCCTGGGGTTTGCATTTAGGGAGGGGCCGACTGACCCTGTCGAAAGTGGAATGATAGCGCTATAACAGTCTAGTGCGGAAATGGCCCAGGACATGCAGTGGCCGCTGCTGACTCCCACATCAGTGGAGTGGTCAGTCTGCTCTGGGTTCTAGTCCAAATTCTGAAGGCACTGTCCAAGCTGCCAGTCCTCATTTGGGGGAGACTTCAATACCGTAGATAGCTCTTTGCTTGCTCGCTCTTTTTCACGCGCATACACACTGTCACATCCTCCTAGGATTATTGTGAGGCCAACTAGAGACTGGGAAAGTCACGCGCGCTCTCTAGAGCTATTCAGAGGAAAGGCAAAATACCAGTGTGACCAGGCACAAGAAAAAAAAATGCCTATTGCTAAGTCTTATGCCCTCTTCAGTAAACAAGATCCATTTTTAACCCAGGCAGCTATTCGGAAACAATAGCAAGAGAATAGAAGATTTAAAGAAAGAAACTAAAGGACGGGGGGACTGCTGGGGCTGTGGGGAGAAACAAAGAAATAAGCCAGCCAGCCAAATTGCCCCCCCCCCCCCATGATTAAAGTCTGATACTAAATTCAGGCTAGTTAGCTTGCTAATTGGTTTCTGTTAAAAGCTATTATTTGTAATAGTACATAACTACATTGTTTCTTTATCAATAATGGATTTTTATGCAGTCAGAAGAATTATGTTACCTATAAATATAGGAAGTAAGTTGCTTTTGTACCAAGGGACCAGAGCGCTATTAATAAATAGCACTCAGTAGACACCAGCTTGTACTGCATTGCAAACAAAGTTTCAGAATCACTTTATTTGTGTAGAAAAGAAGGGTGCTAACAGATCAGGTCTATCTTGAACCCAAAGCACTGTCTGCAACTTATCTGTGTATAGGCTTATCTAATAATAAAACAATTCTGAACATGGTCAGAAACATTTTTATTATGTGTTTTGAGGCCACTCCCAAAATGCAAACCTTAGGATTCCATAGGATGTTGAAAGTGGAATAGCAGAACTATAACAGTTTAGCACGGAAACGGTCCAGGTCTTAGCATCCTTTTTTCCAGTTCTTTTTATGGTAATGAATGCTTTATGTCTGCTTGATATTATGGAAGACCAGGAGACAAAACTATTTCCTCTGCATTACTAATACTAATAGTTACTTTGGGTTTTTTTCCCCCCTGCTCCTAATAAAAGTTGCAAAACCAAAGGGGTTCCTCTTGGATATGGCAGATCCATTTCTAATAAAAAATAAACACGACATAAAAGGGAATTTTATTTGTAACTGTCTGTTTGAACTGCACTTTTAACACACCAAATATAAGGACACCAATAATACTGGGCTACAGGTGATACCACAAGCAGAACCATGGACAGCTGGCTTAACTTCAAGGCATATCAGTTTTAAAAAGAGTCAGGACATTATCTTAACTTATTCTCAACCAAACTGCAAGTCCCACAGAACAAGCAACAACGTTCATTTATACAGTTTCTTTATTTTTGGTCACAAGAATTAAATTCTTCTTCTGTTTACCTCTGTTTGCACAATTCCTAAGGAAGCAAGGCGAGAGGAGATCCATGCAGCAAAGCTCCCTATTCTCCCCTCATACTAGTACTTTTGCTGTCCTATTTTAACCCCTATTAGATGTAGCCAGTGTGTACATTAAATACATTTCTCGAAACAGAATTACAAGCAGGAAAGAGGAATGGACTATCTACCACTATACAGCCTCTCCCACACCAGTTACTGGAATTGCTTCTGTGTGTATATAAATAAGGCCAGTCATCTCAGAAAGGCTGTAGAGCTGAGGTGAAATGGCAACTGATTTCTTGTTCTTGGAAAACACGGGAGTATAGAATAAAAGTTACTGATCTTAACAAAGTAGAAACATTGACATTCTATCTCCTGAAGATGAAGATCTGAAAAGTTTTTCACATCTCTTAATTTCTGGGGACTTCCAAGTGGCTCCCTGCTCAGTGACATGTTGCAAAGTAATCATGCAGGCATTTAAGAGATGTAGTAATAAGGAGGAACAGAACAGTATGTCACAGACAAAACACAGTATTATGGCACATAACTCAGAAGACCCAAAATTGGAAACACCAAGCTGAACAAAATGCACTTCCATTTCCTAGGATGGGGTTACATTCACAGAAAGCAAGAATCCTCTGGGATCACAAAGCATACTACTCTAGTGGGATACTTTCCATCCTAGAGCTCAGATCTGTGTCACCGCAATCAAAGAAACTTAGGCAGCTTGGTCAGTTCTAGGCAATTAGATATGCTCAAGTCACATAATGCTCAAAACCAAGAAAGCCCTGTGGAAAAGCAACTATGTGTTGGTTGATGCCTACTACCACACAAAATCTCAACCCATGATCCCAACAATCATCTGCCGAGCTGTCCAGCAAAACTTTCTACCTATCCCAGACAGGTAACTGAACAAGCTTATAAAGCCTCAGCTGGAATACATTCACCTTGAAGATCTCATTGTACAGGACTTTGTGGGTAGGAAAAAATGTCTTGGTTTAGCCAGAGTTCTTCTAAGCTTACTCTTCTTTCCAGCAAATTCCCAATCTATTGCTTGCTTCTAGAGGTGCACTGAATTTATTTCAGATCAATTCTTTTGCTGCACCTAATTCTGACACAGCACTCTGTTTTCCCCATGAATCTGAGTCTTTTGTGTATCCAAGAGAATTGCAGTATTCTTGGTAATTCTCAACCTGCTGCCTGCAGAGGCATCACCAAAAAACAGATATTAGTACAACTACAAAATTCCAGCAGAGCAAGTCAAACCAAATAGATTTCCATCACGCACAATATGCGTGGTGGAAATCCATTTGGTTTGGCTTGCTCTGCTGGAATTTTGTAGTTGTACTAATATCTGCTTGTATCTCTTGGTCTCCTGCTCTGTCCTTAAAGGAAACAAAGTTTTCCTAGGAGGAAACAAAACATCTGTGGAGTGAGGGTATATAATTCAGCAGGAATCTTTCCTAAGAGCCTCTTTTCATCAAGGTTGCTACCCGTTCCAGGAAAAACTCTTTTCACTACTTGTAACACACAAACACACACATCCTGCTTCAGTAATGGGAGTCCTCCAAAGTCACCACATCAGTAATACCCATCATCAGTAATAGCTTGCATTATTAATACACCTAACACATTTTGTAGCTTTTTCACAAACACCCCTTGAAATCATCACTTTAAGGCAGGTTGCAACATTGGGCAATCTTACCAAAGTGTACTCAACAGTATTTCCCAGTAAATACAGGCAGGATTTCACTCTAACTGGGAACAGTAAAAGAAAACAAGAGATCTCATTTTGTGAGTTTAATTTCAGATCCTCATACCATTTCTGTGAAACCAAATGGAGATGAAACACATACTATGCAATTGTGATCTTGCAATTGACCTCTCACATCGCAACTTACATTGTATTATGCTTTCCTGTGCTGGTTTTGGCAGCCTTGCTCAGTAATTAAAAAAAAAATGGGTTCATGTGTTGGCTTAGTAAGATAAAAACAAAAACATCTCAGAATTTTTAGGATGATATGAAGTCAATTGTCAGGTAATCTATTTTTTCTAAAGGGCATATTATGATGGCTAGCACCTAGAAGATAAAAACAACCATCACCAACAGTGATGTTCACAAATATATATTCGTGAACAAGACAGCAGTGAATACTGAAAATTACCAGCTACTCAGAAGCTAATTGGGATATTAAGTCCTTCCTTTTAGCTTACAGTGGTTTGTTTGCTTTTCTTCTGTTGCCCTCCCCATGAAGTCTCTATTCTCCTTTCTAGAGAACTTTCCAGTGTGGAGGTGAAGAGGCCAGAAGGCAAGGAACCAGCTGCGTGCCAAAAGGAGGCTTGGGACTGTCCCTCTCTCAGGCATCATGAAGGCTGTTTTCACTCAGGAGGATCTTCTCCCCAGGTTTGAAAGCTGGCATGCCGCGGTAAGGGCAGCTGGCACAGCGGAAGGCATCCCCCAGGTAACACTGCAGAGAGAAGAGAGGGACAGACTGGGTCAGCATCTTGCCAAAGGTAGGTCTCCACAATTTCTGTCTCTTTCCTAGTGGAAAGTGCCTTATGTTAAATATTACTTTAATGTCAGATGATAAAAGACACAGAGGCAGTGTGGTCAGGTGAAAAGGAATTGCTTCCAAGAGTTAAAATCAGTGTTGAGGCTGGTGCAGGCTATTAAAAGGCACATAAAATGCTGCCTGGTGATGTTACATACACTTCCAGGATTGTTCTCATCCCACCTCCATCATATCAATTAGCCAGGGGCTATCTGGAGAGCAGGAAACAGAGTTTGTAGAAAGAAAGATAGCAGGGAAAGTTACATTTGCACTCTCTTTTTGTACAACTGCTACTACACGTGACTAATTTCCTCCCAGAAGAGACAGACGTCTCTTCTATGTAGAAACTGTGTATAGCCTGCATCCACCCTCCTGTGTCATTTCTACTACAAATTATTTATTTGCCTATATGAAATACTTATAAGCTGCCTTAAAAATAGATTTCATATAGTTTAAAATCTAAAAAGTAAAAGATATTGAACAGTAAAAGAAACAGTCTAAAGTAAGAGAGAAAGTAACAATTTAACACAAGCTAAACTAAAACCCCGAACTTATAGAAGTTTTGTGTGTGTCTATGTGCCTTCAAGTTGCTGGTCAATTTACGGTGATTCCCTCAAATTCATGGGACTTTCTTAGGCAATAAATACTCTGAAGGGATTTGTCATTGCCTTCCTCTGAAATACAGGATACAGCACCTAGTAATTCTTGGCAGGTTCCACATCCAAATACTAACCAGGCCTGACCCTGCTTAGCTTCCAAGGTCAGACAGGACTGATGCCTTCAGGTATTTTTAGTTACAAATAAACATCTTTAACCTGCTGTGCTATACTCTGTGTAAGCAAAAAGTGAAAGACATGTTTGCAGCACGTAGGATGGTGCATTGTTTCCTACATCAAAATGGTCAGTGGGGCCATTTATTAATCTAAATCAACTGCATGATTAAACCTGCAGAAGAAGTAGCATCTGAGCAAACGCTCTCTTTGTTTCAAGAGGGAGCAAGCACATCTTATGGGACCGTCGTCATAGCAAAGACATTTCCTGTTCTGATGGAAGAGGAAATGCTTCTTGTAAAAAAACTTCACATTATCTTACAATTCATATTTTTTTCTTTAAAATATAAAATAAAGTCCTGTGCTGCAGAACTAGTCAATTAGAAAGCTCTTTTGAAACTGATTGCTCTGAAACTGATTTGATGAAAACACTACAGCTCGAGGACTGATGTATGGGCTGAAAATTTAGATCTGTACTTCATGGTGTTATGTAGATGGCATTAAATTCTAAACACTCCTAAAAAAAAAAAAAGAAAAACAATCTGAATAAATAATTTTAAAGATGTCCTTACATTCCCACAAGCAGATTTAGGCTGCAAGTTCTTCTTCTCCTGCTCTAGCTCTTCAGCAAGGCCGCAGGTGCTGCAGAAAAAACAGATTTCATAAGCATTTGTCTATATCACTGCATCACAGTTTGTGATGTGGGTGCTACTGTGTGGAGGTCGCATGGCACTCTCAGCTTTGACACACATCTTATTCCTTCCCAAGCTGTTCTTCTAGTTGTGCTGTAAAGCAGACGACAGCTCATCTACCCACATTCCTTACCTGAGTTTGTAATTGAGAAGACACTTTATGCTCAAATTGATCTTACGTATAACTGTTTGAAAACATTGATGTGTCACTCATTTCCAATGGAGGCATTTGCAGTGTTCAAAATAGGAAAATAAAGAATGCCAAAACCAACAGCTGAAAAAACCGCATGCTATCAACTGGTTTCCAACATCCTAAACCTTTGCCATGTCGGTGACACCTTTGTTCTTCACTGGGAAAAACAAGCTACCAGCCCTATGTTCTTATTATCTTGGAGTACTTGAGCTCATGTGTTCTAGCACTTACCAGTTTTTACAGGCTTTCCTCTTTCCAGCTTCCTTACAGGAGGGGGCTTTGAGGGAAGCTGGATCTGGCTTTTTCAAATCCTCAGGATCCAGAAGCTCATCAGAATCCAACAGATCCTGAAATTAAGTCAAGAATCAGATCCGTATGAAACTAAAACACCTAGGTTTCCATCAAGCCCCTCCACATTTGGAAATCTTGCTCCTTCTTTACTGTACTGTTGTTATGCAAGCCTGAAATTATTCTACATCAAAACAGAAATAATACAATGCTAATTTGGCCATCACAATGTAGGAAAACATATAAAATACAAAGCCTTTCAGCAGAGAACCACAAAACTGAATACAGGCATCTCTCGCTTTCT
Source organism: Cyclura pinguis (assembly GCA_030412105.1). NCBI lineage: Eukaryota > Metazoa > Chordata > Lepidosauria > Squamata > Iguanidae > Cyclura > Cyclura pinguis. Next base: position 2,603,062 of record CM059607.1, read on the forward strand.
GCCACCTTGTTTTTCCAACGTCCTGCTTTTTCAATCATACGTAAATTATAGACATGTACTGTTCTTTCACTGCAGGGTCCGTTCTTTTGACCACACACACCAATTGAAAAGGGCTAGAAGAGCAGATCTTGCATCAAAAGAATGGTACACATCTATAATTTAGCATAGTCAAAAGAGGAGACTGTGGAGGTGGGATTTAAAAGAGAAAGGCTCCCCTCAGGATTTTCTATTGGGAGGCAAAGTTGGTATCCTTTCCCTAGAGCACCTCTAACTGGCCCCTGAGGCAATCCGACTTGCTTTAGGCCCCACGTAGCACTAGCCTATGGAGAAAGACGGCGGACAACATAGCCTACCCGCATGCCAGTCCGTGAGGAGACTGGGGCGGGCCTGGCATTTGTGTGTTGCTGACAGCATATATGCTGCTGTTGCTGTGTGTTGATGTTCCCATGCTACCCTCAGAAATGTCTGTGTGCATGTGTACATCCTGGAGGTGAGTTTTGTCTATCCATCTGCCTCTCTGGTAGTGCTGGAAGAGTGGGCCATGGCATGATAGTGAGTGGAGCTGGAAGGGAAGGGAGAGCAGCCTTGAGGACTGAATAAACTGAATCAAAAGACGGCACTGACTTGATTTGCTTCTGTATTTGTACACTGTCTGCCTTTTGACAGGGCTCTAGTCCCTAACAAATAGGCAGAGATGCATATATAAATATGAACATTCCTGGCTTGTTTAGGAGACTGTTTTGCCACTTACCATGTCATCATCATTCATATCATTAGCAGAAAGAGTCCACAGCTTTGCAGCAGTGGGATCCACCGCTGGCTTTTCTGAAGGGGAAAAGAACAAAGAACGATTGAGGACAAAATTATCATGCACATACATAATAACTCATCCACTCTAAATAGCATCTTGTTATACAATCCATTCTTGGAAGTCTTCTGCTATACCAGAATGTGGTATAGCAGAAGACTTTGTAAGCAGTCACCTCCTTAAGTCTATTTCTAACCTTTCACTGGAAAATCTATTGTAATGCATCCAGTACAAGCCTTCTCTTGATATCAGTCAGGAAACTTAACTAACAGGATGTGGTATCACACTGGAAGAACATTCCACTGTACTCAGAGGCTCAGGACCTTGTGAATGTCCATCGGAGGAACTGTGTGATAAAGCAACTGGCAGTGATACTGCTAAGATATCTCTTCTAATAAAATGAGTAAGTGTGAGAAAAATCAACTGTACAAGGATTCATGTTAGAGTCATGATTTTAACTAGAATGTTCTCATTGAATCACATCCACTTTTTCTGCATGACCAAGCCTTAGTATTTCTGATATCTTTGTATGTCTAAGTATTTCCAATATCTGTGTATGGGTATGAAAGCTGAATGATGAAGAAAGGAAGCCCAAACTATAGGTGGACTGACTTCATCAAGGAAGCCATGGCTGCCCTGTGTTTCTAAGACCTGAGTGGGGCAGTTGACGGCCAGGGTCCTTGGAGATCTCTATTCACAGGGCTGCTGTAAGTAAAAGTTGACTTGACAGCAAATAACAACTACAACTTCTTGATGTATCACTTCCAGCTCAGTTGCCATCTGACAGCGTCAGAGCTGGCAGCGACCAACCAAAGAGGAGGTCAGCTTACATAATTCAGTAAAAATATTGCAATTTGGACTGTAGTCCCAATGTGCATCACCACATACTTGATCCAGTGCTTGGCTGTTGAGAAAAAAAAGCAATTTCTATGTTGGAGATCATTGTTAAAGAAAGTTTTAAAAATCTATCGAAATCATAAACATTTTATATAGCGTAAACACACTGGGAATACAGCACCTCAACAAGAAAATTGTAGAACAAGAAAAGGTGCCTTACAGGGTGGCTCAGATTATCAGGAGCTGGTGCAACTTCACTATGAGAAAGGTTTCCAGTGTCTGGGGCTCTTTAACTTAGGAAAACATGCAAGATTAGACAACAGTAACACATAAAATTAGGGAGAGGCTTTCCTCCCTCTTCCATCCCTAGCCTCATCCAACAAGACAAAGCATGGATGATTCAGTAAGATAAAACAGACTGCCTCAGAGGGAGAAGATCTTATTCTTTGGAGGTCTTTCAACAACGACTGGATGGGCCTCTTTCAAGAGAGATTTAACTGTGTCACAGGCAGATAGAATGTTGGACCAAATGGCCACAGAAGCCCCTTCTAACTCTGAAATTCTACTTCTTCCTTCTGCACAAAATTTAAGTTAGAAACTCACTGCCACAGGAAACACTGAAGGCCACATACCCTTTGAAAACAGAATGTTCCCATTTTTTCTTCCAGACCCAGAAGATGGTTAGAAGTGCATGACACTGGTCAGAGCTGACTTGATCTCCTTCCCAGTGTAAGGTAATATGAAGATGCTGGCTGATCAATTTAGTTATTCCTTCCAAAGGCTGAAGTGGAAATAGTGCTCATAACCTAAGATTTCAAAGCTAATAACTACTGACATCACAATAATGCCTTCTCTACTGAAGGATTTAGTGAACTCAAGATCCTACAGTGCCCACAGAAAAGAGACCTACATCCACCTCTTTCTTACCAGATGCAGCAGGTTTCTTGACAAACGAAAGCTTGAGTTGACTTGAGGATCCCACTTCAAAACCTGGTTTTTTGCCTTCCATCTGAACAGAGAGAAGTTTGTTGCCCTGCAAACCCAGGTGCTCCTGGATGTATTGAACTTGTTCTGAGGTTAAAGTCTCCTTCTGCAGCTGGAATGCAAAACAAAGCAAAGAGTTAGCATATTATAATCATCACCATCATCTTTATTTACATCTCACTTTTTCCCCAAACCCAGGATTCAAGGAGGATTGCAAATTACAAGTGCAACATGGTTAAAAATAAACACCATTAAAATTGAATTAAGCTATTAACAAGTCTAAAAACCGTTGGAAACATAAAAATGTTAAAAAGCAGTTTTAAAAATAGTACAGTTAAAACAGTGCAGCATGCAAGTGAAAGCCCTTTCTTTAAAAACCTACAGTTCTCAAGAGCCAGTTGGAATAATAAAGACAGAAGGACAGCTGAGAGAGGACTGCACCCTGTGAAGGAAGTTCCGGAGCCTACAGGCAGCCACTAAGAAGGTCTTATTGAACATCCTCACCAATTGCACCTGTGATGGAAAGAAAGGCCTCTTCTGGGGGTGTAAGTGTCTGAGCAAGCTCACCCAGGGAGATGCAGTCTAGCCCTAAGCTGTCTAGAGCTTTATAGGTCAAAATCAGCACTTTGAATTGACTGGCAGCCAGGAGAGTAGAATGGTTAAACTACTCTTTGCAAGACCTCCAGAAAATGTAGCATGTCATCATCTCTGCTAACAAGTTGCCAGCAAAATTAGGTTATTCCTTCTTGAAATCCCACCATGAAAAAGAAAAGGAAGCATTTTTACTGCACAAAACCCGAACTTTTGCTTTTTCCTTTAATGTTGCACATTATAATGCTGTTTCATTGTATTAGTTGTGTTGAAGGTGGAGCTTAAAAAAAAGACATAAAAGTCTCTTAATAAAGTTCTTTTTTTTTGTACAACCTATAAAAGGTTTAAAATCCACACACATACCTCCTTTACTTCCACTAACCCAGAGAGGGTCAAAGTTGTGGGTAGCTTTGTTATTGCCTTGAGTTTGCTGTTGTTACCTGGGAAAAAAATTAAGGGGGAAAAAAAAAACTATAATTAAGTACAGAATAGAAGCTCAAATCATGACAGTCCCCGAGTCAGAAAATAGTACCTGAGTTTTGTCCTTTGCTCATTTGCTTTCTGAATCACTTTGGACACTGCTAGACATGGACTGAATTAATAAGCAAAGGCATTCGACTCAAGCTCTCAGTAACATAGCTCCTGGAAAGCTGAGCCTCAAAACCTCCCTATGGCCCATCTATATATGAGGAAGTGATTACCACAAGGAAGTGATTATTAAGTCTATCACCACATAGTTCATCAAATCTGTTATATTCCTACAGCTTATTTCATAGGAATAGACGTAAGATTCCTGACTGATGACATGCCAACTGTACCACCCCTAACAAACTCCTCAGTGTAATCACAGAAAGGACTTATCTACACTATAGTTTGCCCAAGGACAGCTGATGGGACTCTCACCAGCTTTTTATTTGAGCAGCTACTCTCAGCTGCTGTGAAATTTTAAGAGGACTCTGCGTCTAGATTAGAGGCCTCTCTCTCCTAATTTCCTTCTCTTCCTCCAATTCCAGGGGTTTCACTCATATGCACCATCCCAATAGACTTTACTACACAATATTCTTTTCAACCTTATATGAAGCTTGTATGAGAGGAAAGGAGAGACTGTACAATCCATCATAAAAGGAAGATCCTGAACATGGAAAGAGGGAGTATGACAGTGCTGACTCCTTGGAGATCACACACCAAACACAGTTCTGAGGTGTCCAAACAGATAAGCATGCTGTATTTTAGTAGCCTTGCTCTTTCCTAGAAGGAACCCAGGTGCCAAGAAAAAGAGAAAGTGAGGAGACACTAACAGGCCAGCTTCAACAACTCATCACAATAATAATGTCAATTTCTACAAATGTCTTTACCTATTCAATCCAGATTTGATAAAATTACAGGTCAGAGTGAGCACTTGTTAAGTTGAAACAAGACTAAATGCTGCTCTGCAAACCAGTGCAACTATTTATTTACTTATTTACTATATTTATACTCTGCTTTTCTTGCAGAGTGGGACCCAACACAGATCTGTAGCAAAAGCACGGGCCATACTCTTAGTGGAGCCTACACTGCTATCCAGATGCTTTCAATAAAGATGCCACAGATCAACTGCTAGTTAAATCAGCTTTAAGTCTGTGCTGTCCTTTTGGTATTCTCAGTATATATAAACCCTCATCCATAGTGGCTTATATCCAATAACACCCCTTCTGATCCATAGACAAGGGCCAATTCCTTACCCGTCTCTGTTGTCACCACTTCCTTCAGAAGGACACGTCCCCCTGGCTTGACTATCCGAGCTATTTCAGCCAGCACTTCTGCATTGTGCACCGCTGAGCTGCCAGGTACCATACCTGAGAGAACCACATCAAAACTGGACTCCTTATGGGATGCTGAAGAGATAAAATGGTAAGGTATGCATATGATCATTTTGTAGTCTTTTTACAAATACGCATGACGGGGTTATACATGATGAACAACAAGCTGGGAAACCAGAATGACTTTAGGGGAAAAAATATTGCCCAGAAGCACATCTTAAAAGTTTTGCAGAAGGTCTCTATATAAATCAGTCAATGAATAAAATGTCCACATTCCCACTTTCTCCCCTCCCAACTAAGTAGCCTAAGAGCTCCATTAACAAGGCTGCACTGCATTAGCTATTTTTTCCCTGCAGTGCTCCCCTCGCCAATCAGGTACAGACTGAGTCATACAGTGTAGAGAGGTCAGCTACAGTAAGACAAGGAGAATGAAAATATCTATCTCCTGTGTATTTATCACCACAAGTTTTGCTATGTTGTATAACTTAACACAACCGCTGTAAAGCACAAATAGTGAAAAAGACATGATAATGAAGTGCAATTTTAACCTCCCTCATTTGCCAAGTCCCTCATACCATTAGAGCTGGATGTTCTCTCAAGTTGTGGTTGATACAAGTGAGATATTTGTCTCTCTTCCTTGAAAGAACATTCCATGATGGCCATTAATTTCCACTCAGTGTTATAATTATTTGTACCATGTGCAACAATGAATGCTTTTGAACACTTACACTGCAGCAACTGGTTGATGTTTTCAACAGATACATGACCTTCAGCTCCAACAACTGCATGAATATTCTGTACAAGACACTGTAGTGCTTCAGGGGATGACTGGCTATCCCAAACCACTGCCACTTGCTGACCTGCGGAAATTCCGTACTCTGCCATGTCTATCACTGAACTGGAAAGGAATAAGAAACAGTTGGGGGGTAAAGTTATTTACCTGAAACTACATATACAAAAAAGAGGTTTGAATCTATGAGATCTCTTCTGGAGATAGTTATATCCTGATAGCTTTTGTTCACTTACCGTACCTCTGCAAATGGCCAGCTTCAAAGTAAGTATCCCTTCAGGGCTATTATGTCCTAGAAAACCTGCCAAAGAAAGATTGCTTACAAAACAGAGTTTACATTAAGAAGACATAAAGCTCCTCAATCAAGAACCTATTTTTTTTGTCACAGCACTGTAAATTTTTGTATACCAAAAATGACTGAAAATGATACTATAGTATCTCTTATCTCATCTGCACACATTTAAAAACAGATCTCTCAAAGTCTCCACCCTTCCCCAAACAGTAAAGATAAGTATGTTTTAAAGTCTTAAAGCTACGCACTAGCAATGTGGGGTCAACTTAAGCAGTCCATAAGAACTGAGTTAAAGAAGCCCATAGTCAGTATTGATGAGTTTGCAGGACTGTCATAGCCTTTTGTTGGTTAACTGTCACCACTACGTGTTTTTGTAAGAACGCTATACAGTACAAAGTTGGTTTAATGGCTTGTTTGGAACAGACAAGAGTTCTTCTAAGCCAGAGTCCACCTGGCACTCTGCCACTAAACAACCTGCTCAGTTCAATCCACTATCAGACTCCATTAAATAACTCTAAAAATTTAGAAAAATCTCCCTTAAAACAAGCTGCAGTGGCCCCTGCTTTCACGTCAACTTTGGTTCTTAGTTCGTATTTATGCTTTTAACATTTGCAACTAACCCTCCAACAGCACTTGCTAAGTCTCCCTGTCCAAAAACTTAGTGGGAAAAATTCACAGGGAGTGGCACAAGCCTTACTTTGAAATTTGATTTGTATTTTTTTTAACTGCACATCACATGATAGAGAACCTCAGTGCTAGCGATTTTAAGCCTAGCACTCCACGGCACTGCAAAGATGTGAAAAGACCTGAAGAACAGTAAGAGTTTGAAAAGGTGTATCAAGGTAGCAATATAACATTCTTCATGTTAATAACTGAAGGATGAACTTGCATTTTATAAAAAGTAATGTTTCTAAAGCCACTTCCCAAGAGATTCCACGAAACAATCTCTTTCAGCAGCTGCTCCTTCCATGATCTCACGGGAAGGAGAAAGAAAGACAGAGAGTGAAGAGTCCTGGGAAATGTGCTGTGCATTGATCAGATGCATGGGGGCTGAGTAGAGAAAATGCACCAAGGGTATGTACTGAGATGCCTACTCTGCCCTCCCCAGTATTACAGGCATCTGGGAAGTGGCCACACTATTCAGCTCAGTGTAACAGGCACAAGGTTTCCATAATCACACTGAATGTGGTGGCAGCAGTTTGTCTTCCATGGAGCTCTAAGTATGCTCAGTAGAAAGAGAGCTTTCCCCTCCGCTGAGGACTGAAAGTGGGTTTCTGGAAAGGTGGGTTGTTTTAGCAGTTGTAAAAGGTACGTCTTCCATACCGGCCTGCATATAAATGAATTCCAAATAAAAGATACCCGGTATGTCTGCAGATATTTTGCTGGGCAGGGCAAAGAATATCTGAAAGAAAATATTTTCCTTTCCTATGCTTTAAAACATCCTTCCCCAACCTAGTGCCCTCCAGATGGGTTGAACTGCTACCTGCCATCTAAAAGAATGATGGGAATTGTAGTCCAAGATGTCTCAAGGGCAACAGGTTGGGAGAAGGATGCTCTAAGTCCAGCTGAGGAACCCCCATGGCAGGAGTTTTAAGCATAACAGCACACTCCAAAACACTGCAAAGATACTAAGCTGTCCCACAGATATTCTATGCAAGAATTACTTCTCCTGTCCGAGATTAGGATGGCAGCTGTGAGGGCCAGGACACCCTCTGTGGAACTCTGGGTTGGAACAGTTTCACCCGCTTGCTCAGTGACAGGCCAAGGAAGCTGCTGACAACTAATCTGTTGTGCTAGGGTAAGGGAGAGGGTCTTGTACCTTTAACAGGCGTGTAGAAGAGGGAATTTCAGAAAGTGTTGCTTATATGAAAACCAACAATTGCTGAAATCTCCTCTTCTACACAACTATTAAAAGTACAAGTGCCCTTTCCCTTATTTCACCTGGAAAGGCTTTATTTTGGATGATGTATTGATTTATTTTTTTAACGCAGCACAATACGGCAGAGGCATGAGTCAGGAAGTTACGTCCTGCCTCTCCAAAGCTCTCATTAAGCGGCCTTAGATAAATTACTCATCCAGCCCCATTCCCTCCCAGCCTGTAGTACTGAGGTAGCAACAGTGGCCTACATTACAAGCTTCTTGTAAAGTTTATAACATAACTACACGCAAAATAGTGAGATAAAAGTTGTGTTAAGCCTATCTTATTGCCTCGTCATATCCATAAGGTGCACTGAACTGAAGCAGAAAAGAAATACCCCGGGCCAGGAGTTCAAGACCACATCATTGGCTCATAAAGCAGGGTTAGGCAAGGGGCCACTGCTTTGCTCCTGGGACCAACTGCGGGCCACACAGACTCCCCTAAAACAGGAAAAAAATCCAAAAGTGACTAGAAGCCCACTTTTTTTTTTAAGGAGTTTTATTCCACGGAAAGGCTCAAGTTGTTTTTGTCAGAAAACTTGTGGGAGGGGAAAGAAAGGGTCACAAGAAGAGGTCTGGGGCCATTCACAGCCCCAGGGCCGTGCTTTGCCCACCCCGGTCATCGGGGACCTTCCACTTTCCCCAGCGCTGTTCGGAATCAGAGGAAGAAAGCAAAAACCCAAGCCAAAGAACGCAGCCCAGAAGAAAGCAACAATGGCCTCGTGCGCAGGTGCCTCCGTGGACCTTTAAATCGCCCGTCGACTTACGGCAACCCCACGAATTTCATAGGGTTTTCTCAGGCAAGAGATCCTCGGAGGTGGTTTTGCCAGTCCCTTCCTCTGAAACAGAGCCCGCAGCACCTGGGATTCACCGGCGGCCCCCCATCCCAGTGCCAACCAGGGCTGGCCCTGCTTAGCCGCCAAGATCGAACGAGGCCCGGTGCCCCCGGGGCGTTTGGGTCCCAATGGCCTGGGCAACGTCTTAATGTTCGCTTCCATATTTCAGGCCACCTTGGCAGAAAGGCAGCCTCTACCCGAAATAAAGCAAATCCGCGCAGATGAAAGACGAAAGCAGGCAAGGCGTGCGTTTCAACGCACTGAAACAAAAACGACTATCATGAGGAAAAATGCAATTAAATACAGAGACTCGGGGATTTTTTTTCTAAAGAACTGAACGCCAGAGAAGAATCCAGAGCTGCCCTTGAGAAAAACCGAATTTTAGACCCCTGAAGGGTTTCCGAGGTGACGGAGGGGTGGCGAAGTTACATTTTTGAACCGCATCTTCCAGAACATACCACAGCCAGCATGGAGAGATATTCAGCTGACTGGAACACTGGGGAAGTTGAGGTCCAGAAAAAGTAACTTCTCCAAGCCCTGAGGAAAACCCAGCCCCGCAAACCTCTCTCCCAGGTCTCCCGAGGCCCCCCAAGCCCGGGATCCCCCCTTCACGTACCCTGCGGGTCCCTCGCCCGCCTTGCCGGTCCCCCAACGCAGCCGCCGGCCGCCCGTCCCGCCTCGCCGACGCTGGCCGGGCCTTTCCCGCTCCGTCACAACTTCCTCGACCGCGTCCGGACGCGCTTATTCCGAGCGACCGCGGTAGGCCGCGCGCGTTTGCCCTTTTCAAAGATGGCGGCAGGCTCCGTTGCGAAAAGCGGCTCCTGCCCGGTTCAAAGATGCCGCCCGCAGCGAGCGCCCGAAGCAGCCGCAGAGATAGGAAATGTAGAGTAGCACAGCCTGAAGTTTGCAGAGAGGAAAACTGAGAGCCACGGAACGTGGTTCTTTGCTGGAAGCGTGGGTGCCCGTGTCTGCGATGAAATTCCCCTGGACTCTACACGGGAGGACCAACTGGCCTAGCAACTGAATCTTCCGAGGGCTGCCAGCCCTTTGAGTCTGATGCGCGACTCGGGGTTTGGAAAGCAGCCCTCTTAGTCTCCGGCAGCACATAGAGGAGGAAGGCCGGGGAGGGGAGGGAGGAATGTGGCCGAAGCTGTAGGACTGACCGCTTTTTCTCCTAGCACGAGCTTCTGCGAATATACACCCACGCCTTTAGATGCGGTGCCCAGTGCTCGGATATAAAACATATTTACACAGTTACGGGAGGGCGAGAGCATGGAATCGGAGCCAGAAAGAGTTTTGAGCCGTCTCGTAAACAGCATGGCGTAGCGATTTGAGCGCTGAGCTGTATGGCTCCGGAAGCCAGGTCTCCGGTCCCCGCTCGCCCAGGGAAAGCCACTGGGTGACCTTGGGGGCAAGTCGCACTCTCTCGGCCTCAGAGGCAAAGGCAACCCCGCCAAGTGACAGCTCCGCCTTTGAAAATGACCCGGAGGCACACAATAGCAACCGCAGACTAAAAGAAACCTCCACCGCGAAAGCGTGCGCCCCAATAAGCCTACGTCTCGGGGGCTGTCCTCACTAGCCTGTTATACTGCTATTGTTCCACTTTCGATAGCCTTTGACATCCTGGGCTTTGCAGTTTAGGGAGGGGCCTTTAGAATTCTCCTCCGGAGAGCTCTTTGGCCTCAGGAAACTCCCAACCCCAGAATTCCACAGGGAGGCTGAAAGTGGAATAATGGCGCTGTAACAGCGTAGTGCGGGAAGGCCCTCGTTTTTGCAAACTTTCATTGCATCGGCTCAAGCGTTCGGAGGGGCCCGTCGGAGGTTCGCAACCGGCTGCCGTTTGTTTTGCTCCCTCCCTCCCCGAGGCGGGAGGGGCGCCGCTCTGCCCGCCCCAAAGATGGCGGCCTCCCCTTCGCGCCCCCCGTTCAGAGGCGGATCCCGGCGCTCCTCTGCCCTCGTCAGACATGGCGGCGGCGGCGGCGGCTACGGCGGCGGGGCTGAGGCGCGGGGGCTGGGGGCTGCTGCGCTGCCGAGAGGGTGAGACGGGGGCGGGGGGCCGGGAAGGCCGGGGGGGCCCCCGGCGGCCCCCGGCTCGGGGGAGCGGGTGCGTGGCGGTGGGGGAGCGGAGGGGCGCGGGGAGAGGTGAGGTGAAGGGCAAGAGGCGCCGGGGCGGCCCTTTCGCCCCTGCGCGGGCGGAGCTGCGTGTCCGGGGCCTCCCCGGCTTCGGAGCGGACTCAGCAGCGAGAGTTGCGTTTCCTTTGGGCGGCGCGTTTCCCCCGCAGGGAGCGCCAAGTCGTCGGCGACGCGGGTTTCCTTTCTCCTTGCAACAACCCTGCGAGGGAGGCCAGGCCGAGAAAGAGAGAGAGAGAGAGAGAGAGAGAGAGGGGCCATTTCCGCACTGGACTGTTATAGCGCTGTTATTCCACTTTCCACATCCCACGGAATCTGGGGTTTGCAGTTGAGGGAGGGGCCTCAAAGGCTTTCTAACGGCCCTTCTCTCTGTCCCATCCGGGGATGGAACTTCTCAATTTTCCCACTCTCTGGCAGATGTCGAGGAACAGGCATCGGTATTTCTCCCCATATTGTCAAAACATTCCGGATTTCTTTTTCTCACAAAGGACAGAAAATTCACCGCACCCTTTAGAAACGGTGCATTTTTAAGACACTCACGCAGTTTTGACTTTGCAGCTTTCTGCACAATTGTAGGTCTGCTCCCAGCCATAACCGTTTCATTTCGGACCGCTTTCGGAGAAAGAAGGGCAAGACGGCACAGGAATGGACGGATGAGATACCAGGAATGAATAAATACGGGCGTATTGGATCCTGGAGTTTTGGGGCTGGTTTTCTAATCTTGCCCGATAGAAGGGCCGGGGCATGCAGCAAAAATCCCCTTTCACGCCCTACGTGGAAGAACCCACAAACAAGGGACTCTCTGGGCACTGAGTCTGCATTCCCCTCTTCTTCCTTGACCCGCCTGCCTTTTCTGATACCCCGATTCCTTCTCCTCCCTGCTCATTCGCTTCATCCTTTCAGCATTGGTAGTCCCCTGAGGCCACCAAAGGGGTCTCTGGCTGAGAATCCTAAATGCCCCTCCCTAAACTGCAAATCCCAGGATACCAGAGGATGTTGAAAGTGGAAAAAGAGGGCTATAGCAGTCCAGTGCGGAAATGGCCAGAGAGACTGATCGGCTTAGGGTTACTTCGTGCCATTTCCTGACCACCTTGCAGTGTGTGTCCTCCTGCGCCCTGGAGCAAAATTAGGGTTGTTTTGGACTATAGCTTCCAGAATCCTCCAACCAGCAGGGCCACGGGTTGGGGAGCTGGGAGTTAAAAGTAAAAAAAAACACAAAAAACCTCCAAATCTCTGTGTTTTCCCCCCATATTGCTGAATACACTGCAGCTTTGTTTTTCCCTGCTCTGGAATTTGGAAAGGGGACAATATTTGGGGTTTGATTTATGACTTTTTGGATATGTTTAACTCCATGTTTCTCTTTTTAGAAAGAACTTGAGGAGGCAAATTCCAGCCTGTGCTTGACATTTTAATTTGATAGCCTGGAGCAGAGCTTCAGATGACTATCTATTTAATTTGTCATTCTCCAAATGTTTCCTGACCTTTACACCAAATTACAAGAATTGACTCTGAAGGAATCTGTAGGAAAAGCTAACAAACAAGACCATCGTTTAAACATATATTTACTCTCGAAACCTAATCATTACCAAATGATTTCTTGTTTAACTCAGGCTGTCACAATTTTACCACTTTGAGCTTCACAGCTCATCTATGTGCTTTGTTCAGCAAATACTCAGTTTTGGGGAACAGAAAAGCTTTCTGTGAGATTCAAGAAACAAAAATGTGAATGGACTTGGGTGCATCACACACTCCCAGCCTCAGAAAACTCTGTGATAGGGTTGCTGCTGTACCAATAGTGACTTGCCTAATTAGTGATTTGTTATTGGAAATACTTGCCTGACAGTCCACTTATGCTGGCTAAGACTTGTTAGGAAAGAAGACCTGACTTTTACAAGGCAATACTTGTTCAGAGTAACAGTGATGCACTCTTTTAAAAATAATGCAGCCCTTCACAGTCTTTGAAAGGCAGTATAATTCAGTGCATAAAGCAAGGTGGAGAAAGTGTGGCTCATAGACCATATGCAGTCTCGAGGCCATTTTGAAACCATCAGTACCTCCATTTAATTTTTTTTGCCCCAGCACCTTGAGGATGTAGGTGGCAACTCAGGATCATGAACCTTGAGCCAGTTCAGGGTCAGGAGGTTTTAAAAACAAAAACAAACAAGAAGTGAATTAGAAATTGACTTCCTCATTTTAAAAAAGGCTTTTCCTTGGCTTGAAACAGTCCATGGGATGCAAAATTATGGTAAAATGGGCCCCCATGTCCCCTGAGGAATGCTGAGGACATTTTATGCCAGATTTATTTTGTAATTTGTGAGGGCCTTTGAAACAGTTGCCTGTGCCTTGGATAGGGACCTAGGAGTAAGTGTTGGCTCTTCCATATAAATTTATAAGATGGGTGTTTTTTGCAAGCTGCTGGACAAATGTATTATTTTCTACCAAAGATGAGCAGTTATGACAGATCCAGGCACCAGGATGCCCTCGGCCTGCCCACAAATGATCCAAAATGCCTTCTCCCATGAAAAACAGCAACCTGAAAGTAGCTGGGAGTCTAGTTCCAGTTTTGAGAAATGTATATAAATAAAATGGTATGTGGGGTGGGATAATGAGACTATTTAAAGATGAATCATTGCTTTAGGAACTTTGCAGAGAGACAGCCCTTTCTTTACTAGAAAAAGGGAACTTTGGGGGAGGCAGTTGATATCTAAAAGTCATGCTTTGTCCATCCCTTCTTTAGGCATACGTGTATATTTATATAAACTTGTAAGTAGACTTCCTTTAAAGCTGAGTCCCTCGTTACAGCCTCTGTGAGGATTATGCTTCAGAAGTGCAGTTCTTGGGGTTAGCAAGCAACATAATCTGTTTTACTAAACTGATTTTTTGTTTCAGTCTTCAGATATCAGTTAAATCCAGCCCATCGTTCCCTCCGTGTCGCTGCTGTGATACAGAGAGCTTCAGATGAGCAGAAACAGCAGCCGTTCCAATCTCCTACTCAACAGCACTTGGAGTCTCAGCCAGTGGAGGAGAAACACGATGAAGAGCATCCTCACTCACGGCCCAGGTATTTTGCCTAGTTCTGCCCCCCCCCCCGCCCAAGTTGAACCTTTGTAAGATCTAAGTTTTCCAAAAGAGTTGCCACCTCTGATTCAAACCTCTGCATTGTGAGCACAGCGGCATGATATTTCTGTACCCTGTTGATGCACATTCTAATGAGTCCATTCGAAGATGGCATTTCTTTCTCCTGTCTGTGATCACAGGATAAAGTGAGCAGCGTCACAGTTTGTGGCCTTCCACTACCCACACAAAAGCCACACTGACAATTGAACCATCTTGTAAAGAAGAGGCTTCTGAACTTGTCAGATGGGGAACCTGTATCTTTGTAAACATTGTGCCTTCTATATAAAGCAACTTTTCCAGTTGTAAATGCCACTCGAATGCTTCTTGTTTTTCCAGATACACTGATTATTGAAAGCTACACTTAACATAGTATTCTTTATTTTTGCACAAAGTTGTCAGTTTGTCCATTTCAGCTAAGTCCATCAGTTTTATTACCCAGTCCTCACTCATTGGTAGTGCTGTACTTTTCCGTTTCTGTGTGTTTAGTAGTCTTGCTGCAAGGGTCATATATTGTAATATGATACTTCTTGTCGAGTTGGTCATCCATTAGTCCCAACTGATATAATTCGGTTTTCAATTGGACATTGACTTTTAAATTTTTTTGTCTTTAGTTACCATTTTGGAAAAACTTCAGATTTTTTTAGATTGTTCTTAGGCTGTGATGTCTTCTGCTTTTTTCCTTAGCTACACAGATCAGGGTGGTGAAGAATCAGAAGGCTATGAGAGTGAGGAGCAGCTACAAAACCAGATCCTGACAGCAGCTCTGGAGTTTGTGCCTAGTCATGGCTGGACGACAGATGCCATTGCAGAAGGAGCCAAGGTGTATATCAAGTGGGACTGGTATTCTGAGAGACACTGTACTTGAAGCTTCCCTGAATTTTTCATTGTCAGTCTGAAATAGCACTGTCATTCATACTATTCTGTGAGGTTCCCGTAATTTTACTTGGGTCTTGGTAAAAAAAAAAAATTAGTTCTGATAATACTAAATGATACCTACCCCAGAGCAGGAGCTGGATAAATTTCCTTTCAAATCCTTGTGGATCTGGAATGCAAAAAAGAATCGCCTAGGCCTTCGTATTGGCCTGAAAACTAATGTGTAATCCAGAAAAGGCTAGAAAGTGATACAAAAGTATTTGCAAATTGTAACAATTAAAGATACATAATATAAATAAAGGAACCAGGTGATCTGGAAAGCTAAGTAGGGTCAGCCTCGGTTAATCCTTGGATGAGAGACTGCCAATGAATGCCAGGTACTGTAGGCTGCATTTCAGAGGAAGGAACTGGCGAAACCACCTCTGAGTATTCCTTGCCTAAGAAAATCCTGCAAAATTCATGGGTTTGCCATAACTTGACAGGCGACCTGAATATGCACACACAGAATAATAATTGACATATATGTAGCACTTTCCAACTTAGATGTTCCATGTTCATTATTCTGTGTTTGCATCATCAGAATGCTTCCCATATTGCAAATGGGAGACTAAGAATGTCGCCTGTATCAAGGCCACCATGCGAATTCCTAGCAAAGGTGAGATTTGAACTAGAGATTTACTAATTTGTAGTTCCATCACTTGCCCACTATACCAGTATGA
Organism: Cyclura pinguis; assembly: GCA_030412105.1. Taxonomy (NCBI): domain Eukaryota; kingdom Metazoa; phylum Chordata; class Lepidosauria; order Squamata; family Iguanidae; genus Cyclura; species Cyclura pinguis. The sequence continues at coordinate 2,618,755 of CM059607.1, forward strand.
CTAAAATTGAGCCTGTGGGTTACAATCATCCCAAGAGCCCCCAGGAATGAATGCTTGATCAATAAAATATTTTTGCCCCAAAATGTCCTCTGTGATGATAATTTACTGACTCAACCTGTCTCCCTTCCTCCTTTTAGTCACTGGGTCTCTCTGTTGGTGCAGCAGGGCTCTTTCAGAGCGATGGCAGCGAATTGGTCCTGCACTTTGTGTCCCAGTGCAACTCCAAGCTTTCTGAGCTTCTTGAGGAACAGCACAAGCTGGTGCAGCTGGGCCAGGCTGAGTAAGTACTGGGCAACAGCAGCAGTTGTGGGAAACCATGCTCCGCACTGCTATTTAAGACAGAAACATTTTATGAAAACCCTGCATTGGCAGAGGAAGTCAATTCTCAGAATTTGGCCACAGGGGAGTGGGTTGCAGATTTGCTTTCTTGTGCATCTTGTCTACTGACTTGTAATCATAAAGGTCAGAGCTGCATTATCATAAATGTTATTTTCTTTTTCAAGGAAAAAGAAGACAGACCAGTTTCTAAAAGATGCCTTAGAAGCCAGGCTGAGGATGCTCATTCCCTATATTGAAAAGTGGCCCCAGGTACAAAATTAAAATTGCTGTTGTAAATTGGATTCTCTTAGAGCTCCATCTTTTTCCCATCACTTTGTATATTGGACCTAGGCTGGGACCCTGTCAGTGGCATACATGCAGGGAAATCTTGTTTTGGATGGAGTTCAGAGGGCTATTCTGTTGCCCTTGTGTTCTCTCCCAAAGCTTCCACCCACCCAGAAGCTGTCAAACCCTGGGAGGGACCTGTGCTGCTGTTTCTTACTTAGAAGGGAAGGGAGAGGTTCAGAGGTTATTCAGACCATGGAAACCTGGCTGCTCTTGAGTCCCTGGGAGAAGGAAAAAGGTAGGTTCACTCCATCTGAGAGTGCACCCTCATTTCTCCCTCCCAGCTGAGCTGATACCAGCTGCTGCCCCATGGTGAGAATCATCCTCAGCAGCAGGAGATGTTGAACTGCAAGTGTGGAGTTGTACTCACATGCAGGGTATCAGCCTTAGTGTGTTTATTATCTTTGCCTGTAATAGCAGACTTAATTGGCTAGGTGTCTGTCAGTTTTGAAGTGAAATAGGACCACCCATTTTTTGTTCGTAAGACTGAGAGACAAATAGTGAAATCAATGCTCAGTTGCTGAAGGTAGAAGCCACAAACAGTCCAGGCTGCAGAAAGTGATGGGCAAAAGAAAACATTGGTGGCACTACTGGTTAAGAGTACTCCATGTTGCTTCATTGATTGTTTTGACTTTCTCTAGGCTATTAGTGTGTTGTTGCTGCCTCACAATATCCCAGCCAGCCTCAACCTCCTGACAAGCATGGTGGATGACATGTGGCACTATGCAGGAGACCAGTCCACTGATGTAAGTCAGAATGTCACACAGATGTTGTTTCTAGGACTTAGGGGAGTCACAAGAAAGTCTGAAATGCACTGCTTTACATGATAAATATGTTCAAGACTGCCCTTGGGGAAAATTAGGCAGTTCAAACACGTACTTTGCCTTTCAAGTCTCAGGTTCCAAAGAACTGGGGATGTCATAGACAGTCTTTATTGCTCTTACCATAGGCCTTGGCTGTTTCCAGAACACCATACGTTTTTTAAAAAAGTGACTGTAGAAAGTGTCCAAATCAAAGGTGACAGTACTTCTAGAACTAGGTATGTTTAGAACTGGCAGTGAATAAACTGGCTGTATCGCATTAGCTTTTTTTTTTTCTAACGGTTCTTTTCTTTTTATAGAAATTAAGAAAATGGAAAATGCCTGTTTATGTGCCACAGAGAGCTGAATGGGGTATTTGCCAGCTTAAAACCCAGTTTCGCTCCTCAGACTCTCATCTCCAGCTGGGATGACAGAAAGTGAAAGATTTTCTTTGAAAACTCTTAACTAGCTATCTAAAAATACTCAAAGCTTATGATAAGAGCCATCATCTTTCTGGCAGGAAATAAAGGCAAAGTAAATTATATCTTAATTAAAGCAATTAATGAATTACTTGACCTATTGTAAACATAAGGAGCAGGAAGAGCTTAGTGGGTCTTTCTAATGAATGGCTTTAATAAACCTGTTTGAAAATAAAACAGCAGCCACTGTAATGACAAATAAATAGCATGCAAGCAAATTAAAGGAATAAACCAGAAAGCCAAGTGAAAGACAGCAAATGCATTAGGAAACAAAAGTTCTTTTTGTAGTATGCAAATTGTAGATGGGGGTTTTAAAAACTTCGGTATTAGCAGGAGTGTCTAACTTAGTTATTTCTTTCCTGCTGTCTTGGAAAATGGAAAAATGTCTACATACCACTTGCAGGACTTTGTTGCAGCTGTTTTGGGCCCCACCAGCATTTAGGGAGTTTCAGATGGATCCCATTTCCCACTGTGGAGAACACTACATACATGAATAATGCTTTGCTAAGCCAGATTGTGTTTGGGAAAATGTGTACATCCTTCCAAGTTACTTGGAGCTCTGCTGGGCTGAATAATAAAGAAATGGTGGTTCTTAGCTATGTTGTGTGTGTGTGACTGTTCGGTGGGCATAAAGTTGCAGCCTTTATTTGTAACACCAAAGCCAATGGAGCTCAAAATCCTTCCGGGATGGTACACTGGCATTCAATAGCTGCACAAGCAGTTCTGATTTCTCAGAGGCTGAATATGCACCCTAGTGCAGCCTATTATTCTGTGAGCATATGCACAGATGTCTCTTTTGCTTTCGATATGGTGGGTGGGAAGCTGATTGGCTGTTCTGCTGCAAGGAAGGGCAGTGGAGTCACACCCACTGGGCCTAGCTTGTGTCACTGCAATATTCAGCATAACTACGCTGGTATATATTTATGTGGTGCTAAAAGCATATACGATCTTACACTATCTTTAAGAGTTTTATGTTCCTAAGCTTTCATAGGGCACATTTGCCAACAGACTGAGAAACAAGCTTGCTGTCAGGCCTATTGGCTGTGGAGTCAGGTGCCAGACTGTCAGGACTGCCTAAAGCCGTTCTTTCCTCAGCTTGGATATTTTGTGAGCTGTACAGTGGAGGTGACAGGAAAGATTTTGTATTGGATACTTTCCCAATATTTAGCAAAAATATTCCAGACTTTGCTGCAGACTCTCCCATACCTGCTGCTGCCTCTTCCAGGCACTACAATATTTTTTATTTTCTTTCCAGAGTTGGCACAGGGATGATGCTTCAGAGCCTTAATGGAACTTTGTTATCTCTCTCTTTCTCTCATGCAAAATGATTTTGTTCTCTTTCATGTCCAAAACAAGCAGGTATTCCAATATTACCAAGTCAGTGTGAGGTTTTGGAGGTTGTTAAGAGTTCATCATTTCCTCTTGCGGAGTTTATGTACCCTTAGAAATCTAAGGTTTTATTAAAATACTAGTGAATATCTGTATTATCAGTCATGGCCATATCATGAAGAGTTTCCAATCAGTTTTGCTTGCAGAACCTTAGTTTCTAACTGTGGTGTTTGTATAACTTAATGTTTCTTGATTCCTGCCTTTCCAGATAAACTGGTACACTCGTCGAGCAGTGCTCGCTGGCATTTACAACACTACGGAGCTTGTGATGATTCAGGACTCCTCTCCTGATTTTGAGGATACCTGGTCTTTCCTTGAAAAGAGAATAGCTGATGCTATGAACATGGGCCACACAGCTAAACAGGTGATGCCTAAACATCCCTTCAGGTGTTCATGCAAACTGTAGCTCTGGTCAAGTAAACACGGGCACTTAAAGGAAACAAGAATCTGAGTAGCTCTGTTTAAGAAATAGGTTCCGTGTTCGTTATAGCTGTGTTTTATTCTTGCGTGTTACTCTTGGACCACTGAATGTTTCTTAACCTCTGGCATCCCAGGCACCCAAACAAGGTTGTATGGCACTCATCAGGTTCCAAGCAGTGTAGACTTCTCAAGTGATATTTGGAGAATCTCCTTATTTGTGATCATCGTACACATTTCCAGAGCTTGTCAGTTTGGAGACCTGATGCGAAAATCCGTGTTGATGTGGGAAAAGCCCATCCTGAGGATTCCCTGCTGCCTAGCTGTGGATGGAAACAAGCACTTTCCATATGTTAAAAGAACTTGTGTCAGGATGACATTGTGGCAACAGAGCAGGGGTGCTCTGCTTGATGGGTACTGTATAGATTTGGGAGCAAAACCTGTCATATACTCTCCATCCTTGGGCATAACACTTGCAAGAGGGTGAGATGGCACACTTCGGTCCTGCGTGCAAACTTTATTGCTTGGATTGTGCCACAGTTTTGCAATGCTGTCATAAAAGCCCAGTGGAGAATTTATATTCATTACATTAAAAATGATGGACTTTGCAGAACTCTTCATTGCAGCTGCGGAGGTTGTGGCCTATCAGATGTTGCTGAGTTGCCATTCTCATCAGCCTTGGCCAGCAGAGCCCCTGGTGAGGGATGATGAGAGTCATAGTTCTACAGTATCTGGAAGGTTTCATGTTTCCTACCCCTGTTTTATTGGCTCCCTTAATTAAATCAGTTTTCTTGGCTCTAGAAAATCTTCCTGGAGATTTTTAGGTAAGGCTTCCTTTACTGGTGGAGCTTTTGATGGGGTGAGAATCTATTTTTGCAGCTCCTGTGAATGTCATCACAATAGAGTTTCAGGTTTGCTGATATTTCCATCCAGGGAACACATGTCTGTGGTATGCTTTGTTTGAAATAGAAAAACAAAACCAGTGTGTAGCTGGAAGTTTTCCGTTCATGTGCATGTGTTTTCCAGGTGCAAGCAACAGGAGAGGCCCTCGTCCAAGGACTTATGGGTGCTGCTGTTACTGTAAGTAATGCCAGAGGTTGGGTTTTTCCCAGGTGACTGCTCATAGAGTGGTCTCTTCTTTGAGAGTACTTAGAGAATTATGGGACTGGAGAAGGACACAGCAAAATTTTTTATCAGAAAAGTTATTCTCAGGGATTTTTAAAAGGAAGGATCTGTGAGATAGCCTACATGTAGGATTTTTCTAAAATAATTGTAGTGAGTTGGAGTTCTTTTTAGCATCATTGCCAAGTGAAGAGAGTGAATTCGTATTTCTTTATTTTATACTTTTTCCATTAGCTGTGTAGTTTGAGGCTGGGAAAGTATATGAAGGCTAAGAACAGTCTGTTTGTTTGGGGGCCCAGTTCTACCCTTGGCTGTGAGGGGGTGCTAGGCCTCATCAGCAGAGATGCTGGGATGCTTCTCTGCCATAGACCACCTCCTTCAGCTTTTACCTCCAAAAAAGCTGATCTTACAGCGGTGTATATGTCAGTGTTCTGCACCCAATGAACACTTGGAGAGGCCTGGAACTACTCCCAGCTCCAGAAGAGGGCGATAATTCATGTGGATGACCATTTGTGACACAACCGTTTACATTAAGCAAGATTCCTTCCAATAGCTGGCAGAAGCAGTATGTGGTAAAAGTTCAGTTTTGGTTTTGTATTGCCCCAAACTTGTATCTATCACTTTTTTCCTTCCAGTTAACCTTCCGGTTAATTCTGCATCTGTAATTGAAGGGGAATGTGCCGATCACTTTAATAGGGCTGGCCTTCTTTACGGCAAACATAAGAAGGATACTTTCATTCCAGCGTAAATGTTTTGTGAAATTTTTTGGCCAGTGACTTTTCAAACTTTGTGCTTTCAGTCTAAGCCTTCCCCTTGAGAAGCTGGATATTGCGTGAGATTCTGGTGCATATTTTAGGGCATGCAATCATGATGTCTGACATACAAACAAGGGCCTCAGGTCTATCCCAAGTAGACAAAAACTGTTTCCACACTAACCTGTTATAGTGCTATTATTCCACTTTCAACATCCTATGGAATCCTGGGGAGGTTTAGGGAGGGCCCCCCAGCTGGCCTAAGAGTGTGCTCCAAAACCCATGGCCAACTTTTCAAGGAAATATCCATAGGGTAGTCAAGTTTTAGTGCCTGAAACGCTGAAAGCACCAGATCCTGCATAATCTTAGAAACTAAGCACGTTCAGGCCTTGTTAGTACTTGGAAGGAAGACCACCAGTTAATACCAGGTGCAGGAGGCTAGATTCAGAGGAGGGCCATGACAAACCTCCCTTGAGTATTCCTTGCCTAAGAAAACCCTATGAAATTCATAAGGTCAAAACAATTCTGTTGGCAACTTTTACATTATGAGTCAAGTTTTCTTTTAGGGAAAGTTGCTAATCTTTTTGATCTTCTCAAGAGGGATTCCCAGGGAGTTCCGGCAAACCTCAGAACCTCAAGAGATGCTCCTGAGAAGTTTTCAAGACATCCTGAGTGTCCCTCAAAAACAATTTGAAAGCCACTGCTTGAAGTTGCCCATCTCAGCTGTAACAAGCAGTGACCCTATTACTATTTGTAATTGTACATTTGAAGTGGTTAATACTGCTGTTAGTTTAATTCTGTTGCAGTGTTGAACTTTTATATAATATTGTATCTGTTCTGAGTCCCAGTTTTTTGGGGAAAGGCAGGCTGAGACCCTGCATTGTGCAGATAGCTCCATGTCCTCTCACCATCCAGCAGCTGCCAAGCCCTGGGACCAGTCTGTGGTGCTGTTGCTTACTGGGGAGGGTACAAAGTACAGAGAATCAGCCAAGTCTCAGCTTGGTCAGGGGAACAAATGAGGGTGCACTTTCACATAAAGTGTATCCAGCTGTTCCTCCCTTGGAGTGGCTGGTTCTTTGTGGTCTGAATTGCTTCTCTCTAGTAAAAAGGAACAGCAGAAGCAACCCCTTGCAAGGCCTCGTGATGTCAGGTGTGGGAGGTTTTTGAATTAAGTACAAGTGCAAGAGGATAGCCCTTTGCGCCTGTCCAAAAAGAGTTGTTGTAGATGGGCTTGTTTTCTGCTGCTCCAGACACTAAGACAAGGAGCAACGGATTCAAGCTGCAAGAAGGAGATTCCACCTGAACCTCAGGAAGAACTTCCTGACAGTCAGAGCTGTCCAGCAGTGGAAGATGCTGCCCCAGTGGAGTGTGGTGGAGTCTCTTTCTTTTGAGGTTTTTAAGCAGAGGCTGGATGACCATCTGTTGGGAATGCTTTGACAGGTGTTCCTGCATATCAGGGGGTTGGACTGGATGGCCCTTGTGGTCTCTTTCAATTCTATGATTCTATGATAATATTCTTACATTGCTTGTTTGAATCATGTTAACTTCCTCATTGTCCGTATTGTTTAGATAAGGAACCTCACAGGACTGAACCAACGTCGATGAAGTGACACAGTGAAGAGTGTGTGAGCACCTTACCTGAGACCTATAAGGAAAACAGACATGGTGTCCAGGAATCTCGTCACAAGTACTCTAAATGGTCACAGCTTTTTTTCAAACCTCTCTCTCTCCATGTGCATCTCTCTCTGTCTCATATTCTCACTCCAAAACATCCCATTCACACAAACACACACCATCAGACTAGCGTGAGAATCTTCCATTTTCTGGGCCATGGATAGGTGACAAAAAAACTGGGTTCCCCAATTATGCCATCTACCTCAATGTTTGACCTGCCCAGCAAAAATAATAAGTTGGGTCTATTTAAAAATAAAATGTGTGCGTGAAGATTAATGATAATTTTTGGACCTAAAGGATCTACTTTTCACTCTCCCACACTGCCTACACCATTTGTGTCCTTGGCCAAAAATGCCTTATCCATCCTTGGTGGAAATGGCAAAATTGTATGATTTTATTCCTGGTCCCAGTATGGTCTTACTCTCTAGTGAGAGAACACTGCTGGCAGGCTCCTAGTTATGTTCCCTTATTACTCCTTTCAGTTCTTTTCCAGGACTAGGGATATCAGAAGTAATGACAATTGGCAGCTCAAAGCCCCAACTCTTGAAATGGTTGTTTGATGTTGACAGCAGATTCACAGCTCTCTGGTGGGTGTATAATTTCCTCTGTTCCTGGACACTAACGTGACTGTAAATGAATAAGAATCATAAAATCAAATGGGTTGTCTGTGTGACTATTTCCAGTTTGTTCATTCTGAGCTTGCTTTCAGTCTTCTGCCCTAGGATGACATCCCTAATGTGGGAGCATGAAGGAGATGAATGCTGTAATCTTCTGGGTGCCATACTCTAGTGACTGCACTTTTTCCTTAGCTGCCCAGAGGTTGTGGAGAGGAGTGGCAGGTAGAATTTGCTGGCTGTGATCAGCCTGTGGCTCCAGTGCCTGTCTGCCTTCCTTCATGGTTGCCATACCTGTGACCTTTTCCCTTCTGCTGGCAACTTCATGGCAAAGTAGTACTACAAGTATTACAACTCCCATACCCCCCATCATTTTCTATACAAACTAAGGCTGCTGGGACTTGCAGTTCAACAGTATCTGTAAACCTTTATATACTTACATGTCAGTCTAAAAAAACATATAAAAGGATGAGAATTGTGTGGGCCTTTAGATATCATTGGACTACCAATCCCAGCAGCCCTAACCAGCACAAGATAGGGAATGCTAGGAGCTGTAGTTTGACAGTATTTGAGAGATTTAAAATTCTACCCCAGGGCTGAGGTCCTACATCAAGCTAGTAGAGTATTATGATTTGCCTATACCATTTCATGTTTCTTCTCCAGCAACTGTAAAGCCTTTAGAGGGTCATTGCTGCTACTGCTGCTTTCTAGCATGGAAGGGGGAGGCAATTGGAACAGAAGAAACAGGGGTGTGCTCAATTTCTTCCGTTCATGGAAGGGGAAGAGATGAGGGTGCACTCACAGACAGCATTCTTTCCCTTCCCTCTGGAGCTTAGAGCAACTGCCTCTTCACTGCCTGAATTACCTTTTCTCACCTCCTCACTAGTACATAGTGGCCTCTCCTGGGGCTTGACGGGTGTGTGATGGGAGGTTTGGACAGGGTGCAGAAGGCTAAAGAATAGCCTCCAGAACTCTGTCCAAAAAGAGACAGATGCACATACATCACTTAACAGGATGCCACCCACAATAAACAGAATCCAGCTCCACGAGTAGCTGTCCTTCCCTGAACAGAGCCGAAGAGATGCTAAAAAGAAAGGCAGCACCAGATCACTAAAATGAATTGAGCTTTGAAAGGGCAACAGAAGGTTATATAGTTTAAGTGCAGAGCTGAGCTGTAAACTTCTTGCTGTTAGTTTTACATTATGTCTGTATTGCAAGATAGTAAGATTACTTTCAGATCAGTCATTTATTACCATGTGTTGCTGGGTCCAGACAACTTTTGTCTTCCCTTTGTAGCCATTCTTTCCCCAGCACAACTGTCTTTTTCCTTTCAACCAAAATGAACAAAGATTGGGACAAAAAGAGTTCAGAGGGGAAAGATGTCAGAGTTGCAGTGGGTTTTTTGCTTGGCAGCCTGACAGCCCTTACATCTGGAACCATCCATTTTGTGGCTGTTCTGTCTTCTCATTAACGGATTTATTTGAACTTCAGGGGCTAAGGAAAAAAAAAGGCAGATCAGCAAAAGGACAGCTCCTTTGCACCCAGTTCTTCAATTGATTTTAGCGGTACTCTCCTTGGGGGGTTTGGTATTCATTGGATTTGAAATGTGTATTTTTAAAACTCCTTTTCTGGTGTTAAGTTGTTGGACATGGCCACAGCATTCAGTTTCCTTTTGGAGTGAGAGACCTGGTGTTTTTGCAGCATGTTTTATTAAGCAAGCCTTTTGTCAGGAAGTAGTCTCTTTTTAAAAATGCACAGCAAAGCCACTGCTTTTTCCTCACATTCTCAAAGAGAAGAAGCATAAATCCAGCTAATGCCAGCTCAAAAAAAAATTCTCAGCTCTTACAGCTTCCTACCCAGAATTACTTCAGTCTTTTTGTCTCTTTCCCACACTGATTTGCCAGATGTCCTATTCCAAAGGCTAGAGGGAGATTCCAGATAATTAAGGACTATTTAAAATGCCCACACTGACGCCACATTCATTACATCCCTATGAATGTAGAAGATTTCCCCATGCGGCTACCCACATGTTTTAGACTTAACTACCACAGTGCTTCCTCATTAGCCATGTTGGCTGGGGCTGATGAAGGAGTTGTCTTGAAACATCTAGTGGGCACCAGCTTACTTAAGCCTAACTTAAAGAGTTTAATTAAAAAAAAAAGAAAGAAACAGGTCCATTCATGCTAATCACAGAAGTTTAAATCTGAATATGTTTAAATCTGAATGTCTTTAGAGTCAGCGTGGGAAACATGGATCTGTACCTTGGCCTGGCAGCAAAATTTATCTGCAAGTGATCAGTTCAGGTTTCTGGAGAGTGTCTGTCCCTACTCCTATGTGCTTGTGCATACCAGGACACCCAGACACATACAGATACTAACACATTTTCTCCTACTGTGTTATTAGACAACCTGCTAATAAGTTTTTGGCCTTTTTTCTTCTTGTGGTGCGCCTTCAAGTCATTTTCCAACGTAAGGACAGCCTGTCATGGGGATTTCTTCTCAAGATCAGAGGGGGTTTGCCTTTCCCTTCCTCTGAGGCTGGGAGAGTGTGACTTTCCCAGAGTCACCCACTGGGTTTCCATGGCAAGAGGGGATTTGAATGCTGATCTCCAGAGTCATGGTCCAATACTCAACCACTACAGTGTGCTGGTATTAAATTGTTTTAAACTGTTCTCAGTGTGGTGTAGTGCTTGGCCTAGGACTCCAGGAAGCCAGGGTTCAAATTCCCGCTCTGCCATGAGAACACACTCACTCAGCCCTGTTAGAGGAAGACTATAGCAACCCCTCCAGAATAATTCTTGCCAAGAAAACTCCACGAAGTCGTAGTTGATTTGAACGCTCATATCAACAAAACTGTTCAGAGTCATTTTATTATAAGCTGCCCTGAGATCCTTGGAAATAGGGCAGTGGTGTAAATATTTCATTAAATCATAAACCTTAAAAACCAGCATACTGTCCAAATGGGGGTGGGAATCATTCCAGATTTTGTGGGACAACTCCCTGCATCCCCCCACCCCCCAGCTGGCTTTGCTGGCAAGGGATTTTGTGATTTCCAGTCCAGACGCCTCAGGAGAGCTGCACAATTCCCACACCTGGTCTCGATTTCTTTTTCAAAAAAACAGGCAGATTGCAATAGTGAATAATGTTTGTTTATTGACTGAGCAGTTCCATTTTTTTTTTTAAAAAAATCAACCAACCAACCAACCAACCAAAATATTTTTGGCAAACCCCATCTGTGCATCCAATAATCCCGGGCCAGCCTTAAGTAACCATCATCCAAGCATCTGCCTATCCCAGTCTTTACAGAATCATGGTCCTGTTACAATACTCAAAATGGTAGCTTTTTTGTCCTAGAGACCTCACAGACTCCATGCTTCTCCCATTAGCACGTTCTGAAGGGGCTGCTGGAGGAGGGGGTCATCCCAAGAACTGCACCCCCCCCCGCAAAAAAAAGAGGTTCTTGTTGCTCCTTCTGAGGCAACTGCCCTTCCTGACATTTTTGATGAAGAGGAAATCCCATACAAACTGGGGGTTTTCTGCTGCTTTTAATGTACGGTGGGGCACATTCCTCCAGCGGTTGTTGAAGTCTTTATATGTGGTGGCTTCCCATGCTAGCAGACTGGTAAATCTGTCCTGTGTCTGAACCTTAACCAAGCCACCCCCAGTGATGAAACTATTTGGGGGATTGGATTTAGTACAGTGCATAACTCAAGACTAAAATCAAGACTAGATTCACTGCCCAACTGACATGGAAGCCAGCAGTGACTCCAGTTCCCATCCTTTGCCATATGTTTTGCTGGTTAAGGACAATGGGAGCTGCTGCTTAGCAACATCTGGGTGGGCACAAGTTGTCCACTCCTGCTCTAGTCCAAACACTGGCGTCCCCAACTGTCTTCCTGAGTGGTGTCCTCTGGTCATGTCCCACCTGAAACACATCGCAGGTGAATGTAGGTGGTGTGGATGAGCTGGACATGACAGACGAAAATGTTGGATACCACAGGTCTCTAAATATTTGCAAGGCTTGCCTTAAGAGCATCCTGGTGATTAAAGAATGGCTGGGGAATGACACTGATGCTTTGGTAAGGTCAGTCATCAGAAATGCTGTCCAAGTAAAGGGCTGACATAGTTTTGGTGAAGAGATGCCAGTCCTTCAGGGATGTGGTTTACTGAGCCTTGCCCAGCATGGCAAGCACGCCCAAGGTGGCACTTTACCCAGGGGCATGAAATGGCATCAAGAAAGATGCCACTTTGCATAGGGAACCTTAGAGGGTGAGGCTGTGCAAGAAACAGTATGTATACCTCACTGCTCTCAGGCTAAGGCTAGAAGCTGGCCATGCTCACCTGCTTGCTCTGTTGGGCAGGGCTGCATGGAATGGGATTCAGGCAGTCAAAGGACTAGAGAAGGTGCCTTCCCCCCCTTCTATAAAATGCAGAGCTTGGAATTCTCTCTGGCTGGCATGGGCTGCCAAAAATTGAAGAAAATTTTTTTTTCCATGTTGGACAGAGCAGTGAGCTGTGACCTGTTTAAAAGGTGAATCATCACTCCTGGAAGGTTCTAGGAGCAACAATGCATCTATCCCTCCTTTTGTTTTGTTTTTTTTCCAGAAAAAAGTCTGGGGGAGTCAGATACTGAGAGCCACAAAAACTACCTTGGGGCTTTGCCCACTCCTGAGCAAGGCAAACAAAACATGCTACTTGCAAGAACATGCAAGCAGGTGACATCTAAAGCAGGCAGCTACAATGGAAGGCAGGCTCTGATTTGACATCAGTTCTGCAAGAGTCCTGGGAGGTTACTTTGCTGGGTTAGGGTTATGACCTGCCTCAGGCTTGGCACAGGTAAGCGTGGATTTTTTGAAAAAGCGGGAGGGAGGCATACATGGCCCTAATGACTTCTTTTAATGCCCTTGCTTGCTATTTGGGCACACGTTGGCATTTTTATTAGTCCATCATAACAATTATTAAGAGCCTCTATGGTTGTCGTGGTTTGAGCACTGGACTAGGACTTTGTTGGAATCCCTGCTCAGCCCTGGAAACCTACTGGGTGGCTTTGGGTAAGTCACACTCTGTCAGCCTCAGAGGAGGAAGTCAACGGCAAACCTCTTCTGAATAACGAATGTTATCATGAAAACCCCAGCGTAGGGACACTGTAAGCTGGAGCTGACTTCAAGGCACGTAACAGCAGCAACCACAAATTATTAGGGGGCTGTTTAATCTTGGTGTAGATTTGTCACTATGAGATTTCTGATCATTTTTAAGTTTTTGCTGTGTCTCATCACAGCCTGCAAATTCCATTGGAAAAAAATGTTTTATTTTCTGAGGTTCTGAGATTCTTTCAGCATGGAAAGTGGCATATAAATAGTCATGGTGATTATGAATTCAAAACAGGAGAGAGGAGTGAGTCACAACCATCCCATTGACACCCCAGCACAAAATGCCTTCTCAGTAGAGAAAGGGCCCCAAGGAGTGCTGTGATCAGAGCCCTAGCAAACCATAAAGAACACACTATGATGCAAAAACAGGAGAACAGCTCCAGAGCTAGTTAAACATCAAGGCATGGGTGACAGCATTGCCAAAAGGGGTTCTTTGGGATGGCTCTGGCAGAGCTAACAGGACATTGGAAATTGCATTTAGCAGCAAAGGGTGGGCACTGGGGTGTTTCAACCACAGGACAAAATTCCCCAGGACTGGTAGTTTTGTGGGTCTCTTCTCCCTTCCCTCCCTCTACTTTGGTCTTAAAATAGCTTTGAACTGGAACTGGAGCAAGGCAGCTTGGACACGTGCTGGTCCCTTTTGGAGATTTTTTGCATCGTCCCTCATCCCACCCGCCCATCAGCAGATCTGCTTTGAAATTTCTTTCTCCCTTCCCTCCGGTATACACAGGATCCAAACACACAGTTATTTACACATACAGAGCACAAGATAGTATAAGTACCTCTGGCATTATTTTGAAAACTAGACAAGAGAGAGAAAGAGAAAAAGAACACAAAAAAACACAATACCAAGGTTTGTACTACAATAAAAAGATAGCCCTTCTAAAAGTTATTCAATAAATAGTAAAACTAGAAAATCAATTGCTTCTTTAAAAAATTTCAGCATAGGGAGAAAACAAAACAGCCACTTAGTTTAAAGTGTTTCACTTATCCCTCTTTAAAATTACTAAATGAGTGGGTGAGAAATTCAGATGACTGAAGAGAGTTTTCGAAAAGAAGAAAATGACTGAACTCTACGTAGGAATAGGCACTGGCTTCTTGAATGGCAAGACTAGAGAAGAACAGAAAAGTGGATTGTCAACTAATCTGGTCTGCTCCTTTGCTGCTAACATTAGTTTGATCTGGATCCAACAGCTGGCAATGACACGCTTCAAGGTGTGGCGACAAGCATTATCACCTACTAACCCCTGCAGCCCAACCCGGGGCCTTTTCACACTACAAAGTTACAACAATGTGATTCCACTTTAACTGCTGTGTCTGCATTCTGTGGAATCCTGGGATTTGCAGTTGAGGGAGAGGGTCTTAGAAATCTCCTGGTAGAGAGTTCTAGTGCCTTAGCAAGCCAGCAGCCCCAGGATTATATGGAATCTTGCCAGGGCAGTTAAAGTGGAATCACAGTGCTACAACTCCACAGTGTGAATGGGCCCTTTTTGATGCACAGGAGCAAGGGCTAGTCAAGAAACCGGCAACCATGTGGTTGCCACGTCCAGCGTTGCCGCTGTATGCAGGACAGGAAATAGGGTAGGTGCCCGAGCCAAGGGACTATCAATCCTTTCTTATCAGTTGATTATCTCTGGCCATTCAAACGGAGGGTTAAATTGACTCTGCATGGAACGCTTGGCAGGAAAAGCTGCTTGGTCTTGAGGATCTTTCAAGTGCTGGCTGGTTTAGCTCCACTTTGGCTTGTGGCCACGGTGAGGGAAAGAAGATGGGATGGTGTGGCTAAGGGAAGTTTGCTTAGTGGAATGGAGTAAAGCGGCAAGCCACCGTTAAACGAGGCAGGTCACAATATCTTCTCACACTCACTTGTTCCCACCTCATCACAGTTATCAATTTGGAAACTGCCTTGTTTTATTTCATTTTTTTTGGAGGAGGGCTTGCTTGCCAGAATATATCCGTAACGCTGCACCCACATTTGAAAGAGAGGCTCAGATGCCACTCATCATGAGCCCAGGGTTCTGGGTCAATGGGGCAGTGTATCTACTTTCAGGTTTAATCTGAACTTGACTGATAGGCTGCAGCAGCTTGCAAAACTTTTCTAAAGTTCAAACACAGAACAGACACGCCACCTTCCCCCCGCCACAGAACCTGCCCACCATCATTGCCTGGGCCTCCTTTTGCAGTAATTGGGGTGGTGATGTCATGAACCTTAAAGACATTCTTCAAGCCACTAGATTTTATCTTCAAAATAGGTTCTAGTGCTCTGAACAGCGTCTTTAAAAGTTCTGACGAAAACCCAAAGCAGATGCATTGCCCCATTGCCAAGTGAGTCACCATCTTCCACTGTTCTTGATGGTCAGTAAATATCCACAAGAAGAATGTGGTGCATAGACTGGAAAAAATAATAATTTGTTAAAAAAAAAAGAAAGAAAGAAATCCAGTGAAACACTTTCCCGCCTGCCCTGTGCAGCGGGCCCAGAAGCCCATATTGAGAGCTGTTGTGTGCGCGCGCTTGGCTCCTGTGGGAGGGCCCGAGGGAATGATGCTTGTGCAGAAGTCAGAAGGCTCTTCTCCTGAGACATCCCAAGGACCGGCTGCAGCCTTTCCCTAGCTTGGTACCCTCCTCCTCCAAATATTTTGGACTGCAGCTCCCATTATCCCCATCTAGCTGTGATGGCTGGGGCCAATGAGAGCTGCAGGGTGAAGCACCGAACAGGGAAGGCACCACGTTGAGGAAAGCCCGGCATACTCTTGCGTCTCTGGTTCGGAGAAGTGGAAACCTGGCTCTGTTTTTCAGAAGTTGTAAACTTCCCAAATGATTTTTTTTTTTCTCCTCCAGACCCAAACACCATGCTCGTTTCTTACAGACAGGGTCACTCTGGTGAGGGCAGGTTTTATATTTGGCCTCCTAAAGTCCTGGCTTATGTCTTCAGCAAGTGCTCCGCTGAGGACTGAGACGGTTCCCAGTTCTGCAGAACGGCCTCCTCCGCAGGAGCCCTGTGTCAGCAGCCAAGCCTCCCAGATTTTTTTTTTTAATAAAAACCAAACCAGGATGGTTTTGGCCTCCATAGAATTCAAGTCCGTCTGCTCCCAGCTACAAGTTTGGGAAGACTTCATTCCATCATGTCCATTTTCTCTCCATTCGGGGGAGCATGCCACTGAGATTCCTACGAAAAAAACCGGAAAAACCACACAGGCCTGACCCGCTGGTGGTTTGAAAACCTCGCCTTGATGGCTAAGAAATGTGCATTCGTGTGAGGAAAAAAAAATCTCTTGATATACAGAATATGCATAAGCAGTATTATATATTTAAAATAGTGGTCACAATATATAGCTAGTCCTCCGTCCTTCTAATCTCTGGCCCTCATCCTAGGCTGGAGCCTGCCAGGCGCGAAGATTCAGGCCGCTGGGGTCCCAGCTCCTGGATCTGGAACGCTCTCCTCCGAGCTACTTCTGTGCGAGCTCTGCTCCGTTCCCACCCGCCCTCAAGTGCAGCACAAAAGCTGTCCCCCAAACCTTGCGGGAAAGACAGGAGCAGGGACTGAAACAACAACAAAAGAAAGTCTTCGGTGCTGCTCCGTGGACTTCGGCCAGCACCCGGACAGAGCCTCTCTCTCCGCTCAGGGCTACATCACTGTGAAGCCGATTTGGGATCTTTGCTGTCGCTCTTTCCGTTTTGGGGAGCGTTTGGTTTCAGTAAGATGAAACGGTTTAGGAGGTCAGTCTCTGAGCTGGCCTGAGGCCCCGAGTACGAATCGCCTGTGGACAGAAAGGGAAAGAGAGAAAAAGAGCAGCTATCATCTCTGTTTGCAGAAGGCAGGGCAATAACAATATTGTCAAAATAACAATAAAGAACAGTCAGAACGCATGACACCCCGGGTTGACAATCAGGAAGCAGCCGTTCACAAGTTTGTGTTCTACCTGAATAACAAATGAAAGTATTGATCTCAGTTAATTTAGCCCTGTGACTCTCTTTGAAATTAACATATTGCCCACCTTCATAAATTACATGATTCACACATTCTGTATGAAGTGCCCACATCCCAGAATACAGGATCTTGTTCGGTTTTTTAAAAAAACGGAAAAGCTTTCTAACCCTTATAATAAGGGGGCCAGCTTTTCTCAGCCTCAAATATGGAACATCCTTTATAATACTCTAGCAGAAGGCTATCAGGGTTAAGGTGGCTGGAAGAACATCCAGCGTGGCTGCAGGTGTCATTTAGAAGAATTATTTTGAAGAAAAAAAGTTCTATCAGTGACTCAGCCATGACAGCTCAATTGAACTTCCTTATCCATTGGCAGTCTACCTCTAAAGACCAGATGCTTCAGGCAAACAGTGGGGACAGCTTATACTTTCCTGCCCAAAAGCGCCTGAATGATCACTGTTAGAAAATGGATGACAGGTTAGGCAGATATTTAAAAATCACGTTTTAATTGTTCTCAGTTGGGCTTTTAATGCACTGACAGCATTGTGGCATTGCGCCTCTTAATATTACTGTCAGCCATCCCAAAGTCCAATCTGGGGTAGAAAATCAAGATAGAAATCCAGTAAAGAAAGAAAGAAATGAATTAACACAAACTGGAATCTTCTTGGTTGCACGCCACCACAAGTCCTTTTCCAGGTGTTGTGTAAGGCATTATACAATACTTCCTTGTAGGATACTTTTATCCAGATGTGTGAAGGCAGGCAGATGACTCTGAGGGACGTCTCCACGCCAGCCAGTGGCTGAGGAGCCCAGAGCCCAACTGTGCCTTGGTGCCATCTGGATGCCATGGACTTCCATCTTCACCCTCCTGGAATTCCAGCAGAAAAGGTTGCTTCTTGTTCCCTGGCTGTTGCGATGGCAGCTGGACAGTGCCAGCATACAGCTCCACCCTGCTTGCCCTGATTCGCTGCAGAGGGGACCCATGTGTCATCTGGACGTTACTGTGGAGCCGGCGATGAAAGATCAGATGGCATCCCTTGAACCTCCTACGTGGGTTCCCAGCTACAGAGGTGCTCACAGAGGAAACTATGGGATGAGGTGGAAGCCCCAGTTCCACCCGCCGGGAAGAAACTCACCACTGTAGTCAGAGGATTCTGCAATGTTTTGAGAGCCGGTAATGTGGTGCCAGTAGGCACTGCGTGGCAGCATGGTGGTGGGCGTACAGGGGTAGGAGTAGTGCTCTGTGCCCTTATTCAGCAGCTGGAAAAGAGAGGAGGAGATGGATTTTAGGAATCCGAAGCTGTGCACACTGGTCCCTCTGAGTAAAGATAAAAGGGAAGGGGCTGAGTGTAAATTGCAGTACCCGCAGTTGAGCCAATGATTCTGCACTGACCTAAGGATGTAACTAATCATTTCTATCCCCACAGCAGGCCTTTCTTTCCATGCCCCTCTGGTGCAAAGACAACCCGCTCCCTCACAAAGTAACCCTATGGGGAATCATTATTCGTAATGCTTCCAGTTTTCAAGTTCCTCTAGAATTTGACTCGGCAGTCAAATGTGTTTTGCTACGTTGGCCGTGGCCGCAGAGCAAATGGGGAAGCTGTAGTGTGGCTTTCTTCAGCATGTTTCTCTCATTAAGGCCTTCAAGCAACCAGGTATTCTGGCTTTTCATCTACTCTGTGCTGCTGCAGTATGAGACCAGCACAGTTCGTGGTTTGGATGCAGGACTTGAATGCTGGCAGACCAGGTTTCAAATCCTCCTTTGGCCTGGAAAGCCACTAGGTGACCATGGGCAAGTTACACTCTCCTGGGCTCAGAAAAAAGCCACAGCAAAGCTCCTCTGAAAAAATCTGGCTAGGAAAGCTTATGGGTTGCCATAATTTTGGAATGACCTGAAGGCATACAACAAATCTTTGGTCTATTTCTGTGTGCAGTGTGCATGGATTTTGGACTGTCCAGTTCTTGCAAGAGACAAGGGTTCCTTCCCAAATGGCCAAGGCCTAGCTAGAGAAGGTCAGAATATGACAGAAGCAGCCGCCGCTCCCAACCACACGCCCGAGAGCACTCACCCGCACATTCTTCTCCATTTCCAGCAGGACGCGCTTGTGCTGTTCAGCGATGGCCAAGGTGGCACTGTGCACCCGCTGATAGATCTGCTCCCCCTCCTGGGTCTGGAAGGTGTAGAGCCCTTCTCCAGCATCGCACATCCTGCTAAGCACGGTGGGGGGAGAGAGGTGAGGAAACAGAGCAATGGCATCAAAAGGGAGTTGTAGTGGATGTAGCCTCCAGACAGATGAATCCTCGGATCCTTCTCAGCATCGTGGCGAAACATTAACGGCTGTCCAGTGGCTTAAACAGAGTTACTTTGTGTTCAGTAGGCCCAGTTAGTGTTGCATTAGCCTACCAGCTTTGGGATATAAAGTTGGCTGAGTACAGGCCACAGGAATAAACTTTCCTGTTATCAACCTGCTGGTACGAGTCTCCAGTTCTATTAGAACAGCAGATGGGTTTGTTGGCTTCTGACCTACATCACCCTGGGAATGTATTTTCCAGCAGTCATGCCCTGCTGGGTGTCCCTCTGTGGGTGCACCCCAGCCCAGGGGACCCATTGTCCAGCCACAAGGATCCTGCCCACACTCACACAATGGCCATATGGCGGTGGGGGGTGTGTATGTTCAGGAACTGTACAGTAAGGGTTGGTGGCTTTGGGTGCTGTGGAAGGAGAAAGCGAATACCAATCTCTGCAGAGCCCAAAAGAGGCATACACAGGCATAAAGGAAGCTTCCACACGTATAAGTCCCAAGCAAGATGCCAGCCATTAAGTGGCAAACTATTAGTGACATCCACATGTGGATTTTTTGTATGTCTCTTTTTGCACAAGGTGCAGGAGCTATTCCCTAGCTCTTTGTGCCCCATCCAATAAATCCTCCCTAGCAGCTGTAAAGACCCTGGAGCGAATACTGCTATTGTTGCTTGCTGGTGGGAACAGGAGGGAGAGGGGGATGCAATTCACAGGAGGAGAATGCAGCTGCTCTGAGATCCAAGGGGAAAAGAAATAAGGGTGCACTCTCAGGTGGGGGGCAATTGCCTTTTCCTAAGAGCTGAGACCAGTTGCTCCTTCCTCCTCTGAATTGCCTCTCCAAAGTGGACGTCCTCCAGGGACTTGACAGCTGCTGGCACAGGGCAAAGACACAAAATTGCATAGGTGAGCATTTCACCTCATCTGCCTGAGGTATGTTCTCTGCCACTGGCTGCAACACGCTGGCTGTACAGTGTGAGCGACACACAGTCCCAAAGCAAACACTGGTAGGCATTTTCTGGAGCAGTATATAAGTGGCAGCTGCCTCAGAGCTTAGAAAGATGTCTTTTGGAAAGATGTCTGGGCTGCAACTCACAGAATGTCCCAGCCGGCCTAGCTGGTGATATGGGATTTATGGTCCAACAAAGGAACTCAGTGCCTTGTACTGACTCAGGTGATTTACCTATTGCTGACAGTGACTAGCAGCTACTGTCCATAGTTTCTGATGGCATTCTTTGCTAGACCCACCTAGACTGAACCTGTGACATTCTGTACGCAAAGCACACACTTCACCACGGACCTATACAATCACTTCATAGTTTAGAGCCCCACCTTGTGTCCTCCCAAAAATAGAAGCCAGGAAACATGCAACACTTAAATTCCATTCCATGTTTTCCTAGCAGCCCAGCATACTAGAATCTGGAGCAACTATTTGGTCTCAAGCTCTCCCTCTGCAGGTTGAGGACCCGGTCAGGCAGCTATGAACCACTCCGCCAGGCATGACTCCAAGCTTTGTTGGATATACTACATGTGATGTGTGCTATTGTAAAGCCATGCTGGGCTTCGATTCCTCTCCTCTCCATTCTCCTGGGTCCCTAAAGCACCTTACAAAATTCCTGGCTGTCTAGTGAACCAGAAACAGCCTGCAAGGCTTTCAAAGCGTTGATCTGGGATTGTTTACAGCCCAGACCTGTTTGGCCAGCATTCGCATGCCTGCTGAGTGCTGGTGCAGCCCCAAACTTGGCCAGGGGACTGACAGCAGAGCTTGGGAAAGATTACTTTTTGGAATTAAAAATTCCCAGAACTGTCCAGCCTGCATGGGAGGTTATGAGAGATGTCCAAAATGGTTAACTTTTTTCAAGTTGTGTGGAATGGCACAATGTAACCTTTCCTTCTGTTTGCCAGCCCTTGCCCTCTTGTTAAATCTGTGTTTTTCATCCCCCCGAGACACCAAGCATTTTCTTGTTTTGTGGTTAATGACAGTCCACAGCAATCTGCACCCACACTTCTGCTAACAAAGTTGGCAGAAAAGCAGTTTGCAAATTGAGCTAAGAAGTGGGGTTGAAAACTGTGGTATGGAATAAGTTTTCTTGCAGATTGTGTCACGCATCCTGTTAGGGACATGCATCCATACATTCCCCTTATGCACATCTAGGGCCTTTTCTGCATGGTTGGTAGTCCTGCTTTTGGAGTACCCAAAGCCCCTTCCTTGAGTCACTGAACAGCCTCCAGTGCCTCCTGCCCAGCCATTCCCTGATTCATGGGGCGTGGATGGGATCACAAAAGCTTCAACCTGCAGCCAAGCGTAAAATGACAACATCAGTGCTGAGGCCTCCTGGGATCCCTCGGAGGTCCCATTGCTGCTGTAATTATTTTACCTCTGACTACGGGAACACAGCCAGGCACTTCTGCAATCTTGCCAGTCCCCCCCGAAGCAGAGAATGGCTGTGTACGAAGGCTTCGGAAGCTGTTCAGTAAGCTGGAGGCAGGTGTATATGCCTACAGCCTAGCATAGGCCCATGGGCAGAACTATGATGCTATGCTGAACCAGACAGGATCACAGCCGATAGCTGGCATCCTGTTAATGAGTTATGCAGACATAAGTTCACCTTACACCTGTATAACTCATTTTTTGGTCCCTATGGTGGCTTTAGGGTGTTGTAATCCTAGATTATGCCAGAGTAAGGTACTTATAAGGACCCAAATAACCTAAAGGCACCAGATACCATTTGATTTGGGAAACTAGGCAGGGTCACCCCTGGTTAGTATTTGGATGGGAGTCCATCAATGAACACCAGGTGCTGTAAGCTGTAATTCAGAAGAAGGAACTGGCAAAATGACCTCTCTGTGAAATTCGTGGGGTTGCCGTAAGTTGACAGTGACCTGAAGGGACACGAACACGCACAAGGTATTTTGGAGGCCAATGCACAGCAGTCGCAGGGGAGGGAAGAGAAAGCCATCTCTGTTATCAGAGAAAGTTGTCCTGCCAGCTCCCAAGGGGCCCAGCAACTGGCAAGGCAGCTTTCTCTCTGAACAGAGACAACTTTCTATGCCATCGGCTCGCCACTGCTGTGCCGCCTACACCCCTGTTGCTGCCGAGGCCACGGGTGCTGGTACAGTTACACGGGCGGGCAGGATCATAGCCTATAGCACCCCCAAAACCACACAGATCCACTGAGTTTGCAGATGCCAGGAAAGTCTCCATGCAAGTGCTGCACCTGGACAGCATTTTGAACAAATGGAGTATTCTTTCTCCATTGCAAAGCTCTGATCCTCCCAGTCTGGGGGAAAGAAAAAGGAAAAAAGAGGTGAATGAAAGCACCGATCTTCACTTGGAGGTTTTCATCCCTAGAGCGGATGGGATATTGTCTCCCTCTTTCTTCTTTCTTTGCTGCCAACAAAACAAACAGCTTTATTGTCAGAACAGGCAGTTCCATGGCCTGAGAGCAGGGTGGGACAGAGCTGGAAGAATTCCTCTAATCTCTCTATAAAAGCTCAGTATAATGAGTCAGTGAAAGTCTGGGATAAAAGAGAAAGATCACATTTCTTTCCTTTGTAGAGGGCAATTAGCTGGAGTCGCTAATAGGTGCTGGCTGGGATGATTTAAAGCCATTTGCAAAGTTCACTAACGTGGGCCGACAAAGGAGAAAAGGCAGAGGGATCCTGGGAACAGAAAAGAGCTGAGAATTAAAATCCTGCCACAGACCGAACTTGTACCAAACAGTTCAGCTTTATTCTGTGAGGGTGGGAACTAGCAACCACCCCACAAAGTAAAAATCCATCTACCTACCTGTTGGCAGCTGGTGTTGTCCCTGTTGGTGGCAAACCTGGATTGCGTTTTAGTTAGAACTTTAAATGGAGTTATCCAAGGTGCTCTTGCTTATTTTGAGAGATAAGGCTCAGCACTCTGGAGAACACCTTTAAAGTTTGCACTAAAACCTGGAGGGGATAAACCACATCCATAGACATGGAAACTACAAGCTACAGCAACCATCTAGTTTGAAAGGAATACAGTCAGCCCTCCATATCTGTGGATTATATATCCAGGATTCAACCAACCACAGCTTGAAAATATTCCAAAAAAGTAAAATTCCAAAAAGCAAACTTTGATTTTGCCATTTTATACAAGGGACACCATTTTACTACACGATTGTACATAATGGGACTTGAGCATTCATGAATTTTGGAATCTATGGAGAAACCAAATCCTAGCAGGAATCAAGTGCCCACTGTACATTGCAAATAACATAATTAACTGTAAGGAGCTACTTTGAGCCAATTCAGGGAAAAGGATTTAAATAAACTGTAGGCGCAAGTGTTGTAATTAGCGTTCCAAGTAATAGTATCAAAAGTTACTTCTGAAAGGCATTCTGAGGACACATTCTGAGTGATTCCACCTCCCCAAGTTTTACATCACTCTCTGATCAACTCTAACTTTCTCCCCATCTCAAAAATGTAAGCAGTTGTGTGAGTTGTAGTCCAGGAAAGGAAATTTCCCAGCCTCTGACAAAATGCAGAGAGAATACGGCTTGGATAGTAAGCATCTTATCATGTCTAAAGTGCTTTCATCGTATGGGGAAACAGCTGGAGGTAATTATGGGTTGTTGAGGAGTTTTTTAGCATTATAGTATCATCATCATCATCATCATCATCATCATCATCATCATCTTCCTGGGTTTTGTAGCCTCCTTGTTGTTACTGACTGGAGTTTTGAACCATCAATGATTTGGATTCTAGCCAAGTATCTGGGAGTCAGTGAGGTTATCCCTGGATACTGTGTGCCCCAATGATTGCGCTATCGTTCAGCCTACCTATCGCAATTCCATTCGGCTGTTTTGGCAGTCCATTTGGAATTGCTCCCAGAGCACCCAAGACATTTGCTTTCTTTTCCCAGAGGCACCGAATCTCCATTTGTAGTCCATCATCCTTGCTCCTTCTTCGTCTTCAGTTCCACATCTTAGTCCAAGCATTCTTCTTCTCAACCACAGTTATGTCTACCTTGTTGTTGCTGTTATCCTCATCATCACTACTAATACTTTTATATCCCACCCAAACTCCAAAGACAGCACACATGATTTTCATCCCTTCTTTTTATTCTTACAGCAACCCCACAAGGTAGGTGTGGCTGAGAAAAAGAGTGTCTGAGGCACCCAGCAGTATTCCAGCTCCTTGATCAACTCAGGACAACATGCTTTCTCAGCTAAAGTAAGGCACGCAGCATTCAGTCAGTTCCCAAACACAAATATGCACACCCGTATGCATACCTGCCGGCCTCAAAGGTGAACCGCGTGGCGTCTCGCCCATAGCGGCGCAACGAACACAAGGGCCAGGACACCAGCTTGACACGGGGATTGTGCATGTCCCAGAGGTAAATGTTTTCGTGGGTGATCTGCAGCTTACATTCGCCATAAATATCCAGATTGGGGCAGGGCAGGAGGAAGACGTTAAAGCGATCTGCAGGAGAAGGTCACCGTGAATGCCAGCGCCCTTTTTAAAAAGCGGATATTCCAAATGCACAAATTCCCCCACACTAAGAATAGGAAAAAAGCCAAAGGAACATGAAAGCTGCTTTGCTCCTTGCTTACATCCTGTCTCTGAGGAAGTAGCACTTATCTACTGTGGAGGAATGTTTAGTTTACGAATCTGCCTTATTTCATTAACTAACATGGCAGCTCAGTGGCTCACGCAAGGATGGAAACCCCAATTCTGTGATCCTTACAGAAGCACAAAAGCTATTCCTATTGTGTCATCAAACCTCCCCTGCCAAAACTAGTGATTCTCCAAAAATGGTCTTCTATTTTCTCCAAGGTCGCCTTGTCAACTTTGTCATTTAAATGTTTAATAAATACTTAACATACCTAGTTCTTTCCCCATCTGTTTCCAAGTGCACATTTTGGCCTGGATCCTATTGTTGCTCCAGATGAGAAAAAACCCACCGAATCATTTGTATTTACCTAGGTGTTGGCTCAGTGTTCAACAACTGGCTGAATGGGCCCGCTTGAGTTGGGAGAAACAACAACATTCCGTATGTTGTTGCACATAAACAATTCCCTTGCCTGCTTTTTCCTTGGCTTAGAGTTCACAGCTTGAATTAGCCACTTCTCAGCTTGATTCTAGTCCTTTCTGGTCTTATTCCTAATGGGACCCTCTATCACAGCCCATAGTTTAGTTCTGAACACTGCTTCTGCCCCTGTGCAGATCTGTAATTTGCCAAATCAAGATAATCAGCATCTATGAGTAAGAGCTGTAGTCCATCTAGACCAGCATTATCAACTCTACTGGCAGCTATACCTCACCAGCATTCCAGGCAAGATTCTTTCCTCATCCTACCACGTAATTCATTCTGCCCGGTTTCCCATCCAAGAACTAACCAGGCCAGACCCAGAGTAGCTTCCCAAATCCAAGGAGACCAGGTGTGTTGCAGGTGGCATGGTAGTAGAATCAGGAATAATTCTGATATTGAGTCAGACTGTTGGTGCCAGTCTGATATTGAGTCAGACTGTTGGTGCCACTGAGGCCAGTTCTATGAACTCTGACCAGCGGCAGTAGCTCTCCAGGGTCTCAGGCAGAGATTGTTTCCCAGCCTTACCTGGAATTCCCTGGTGGCCCCCCATCGAGCTACGACCCACATTTAACCCTGCTTAGTTTTCCAAACCAGGTAAGTTTTGAGTGGAGCTATCCCATTCCATTGCTTGGTACCCAGGACACTTCCAAACACAGCCAGGGTTTCCCTGGTGAGCTCCAAAATTCACTGCAAATTAAGGCTTTCTCCATAAGCATTTCTTCTCTTTCCCAGCCTATTTTTCTCCCCTTCCCCAGGGCAGTCCACGGCTCCCAAGGGCTCCTTACCTGTTTGTTCACACTGAACCCCAGGGGCCAGCAAATCTGGCTCTCCGAGGCTGATGTCGTTGAGCCGGGCGCCCAGGCACTCCACGGTCAGGGTCTTGTACCACTCCTCAGCCTCCAGCTCTGCAAAAGTGGAACAGCCCTCAATCGGCAGCCTGCACTTAGGGCAGGGAACGGGCTACGTGTGGACCCCAATAAGGATGTCTGTGTGGCCCCCAAATACCCTTTCCCTGGCAAATCAAAAAGCGTGAACTGTCTTTCGCAGAGCCCTCTAGGAGAGGGTGAGGCACGTGCAGACTACATGTGGCCCCCAGACCCTACTTTTGCACCCCTGAAGACCCCTGCCAGTCCCTCAAAGCCCCCCAACCTCCCAAGTTTTTTTTTAAAGCCTGATCTTCAGATTTTTTTTTTTGCCTCAAAACAGTCCAAAAAGCCCCATAAATCCACAAAAGCATGCAAAGCATGTACACTCATCCCCAACACTCTCCACTATACTGCGTTTTCACCCAAATTCTTCTCAAAATGGTGACAGAAAATGATGTGATGTCACTTCCAGTTGACATTTTGACAAGGACTCTTATGAAAAAGAGAGGGTTTTTTTTTTTTTGCAAGGTGTGTGTGTGGGGCCTATGGGGGGAGTCTGGGAAGCAGAAATCGTCCCCTGCCCTCCCCCTGAAGTTGTTTATCCCTGCTCTGGGAGCCATTGTTCACCTTTTCTTCAGACCTGTCAGCCTTCTCATGGGGCTTTCTTGGCCAAATTTATCCAGAGGTGTCTGCTATGGCTTTCCTCTGAGGCTAAGAGAGAGTATCACTCATCCAAAGTCAGTGGGCAGGTTTCTATATTGAGTGGAGATTTGAACTCTGGTCTCCTGTAGTGCCAGTCCAACACTCAAACCACAATGCAATTTCCCCTCAGAAAACAGCCTTTTATTTGTGTATATTTGACAGTGCAAGAGCCCTAAGGTTTTAGCACAACTTTTTTAGAAACTCTGTTTCCTTCTCAAAGTGTGTGTCTAAACCAACACAATCAAACGTCAGAAAACCAAACAAACACAAACAGAGACTTAAGCTAAATAAACTAAAAGGAAAGGTGTTTTCCCTAACTCTTCCATTCTATATGAATTAATGAAGCAGACCCATCTTTCAATAAATCAGTTGTGCTGCTGACAACTTTGCCTTTTATAAATAAGTAAAATTAAACATTAAAGCCACTTCCCACAACTTCTTTCACCAAGTCGTTCTGGTTGCAACATTTTTTATTCTGCCAAAACCGGGCAAAATACTTTTTAGCCGTCGCGAGCCGTTATTCACTGCTGTTCACCTTTTAAATAAGGTTGCAGGTCTCTCACCTCTGTCCTGCTTAACATTAATACAAACCAGTTTTTCAAAACCAGAAGTGGACTTTGGACCACTAGTATTCCGTTCCCCCCAACCCGCATTTGGCATTTCTGGTATTTCCCCCCTTCAAGAGGCTTCCAGGGGAAGGAAACTGTCCCACGCTGTACTTGCCCAGCCCTGAGTGCCAGTCAACCCTCGAAACGCACGCAGCCCCAGAACGCCCGCACGTACCAGACTCGCAGGTAAATGTCCGGGCAGAGTCGTCAGTGAAAATGATGGCCACCGCCTGCCGCTTGGTCTCCTTGGGTAGCCTGGTGATGCATTTCACGTTGCTGATCTCGGTCACCTGTCAGCGGAAGGAGACATTCTTTTCATGGAAGAGTCTCCCAACATTTTACAGCAGGGATGGGCATCTGGGGAAGGCTAGGGGGTAGCGTTGGTCCCCTAGGAGACCGAGGAGGAATGTACTCCACGCCCATCACGCGTGTGCACACAGGGGTCTTCACGTCGCCTGTTGACCTCTGGTGACCCCATGAATTTCGTAGGGTTTTCTTAGGCAAGGAATCCTCAGAGGTGGTTTTGCCTGTTCCTTCCTTGATGGTCTCCCTTCCAAGTACTTGTCAGGGCTGACACTGCTTAGCTTCCTAGACCAGATAGGATCTGGTGCCTTTAGAGTATTTAGGTTTGCCCCCAAACATCCTGCAGTGGGTGTGGGGGCATTTTCACCATGTTTAGGCCACTTTATGTCCATTTTACGGCCTTTTTTAACAGCAGGAAGTGAGCAGAAATCCTCCTCCTCCTTTTCCCCCCCTTTTTAAAAGGCCTTTCCTCGATGTAAAATGGTTGAGGATGGGGCAAAAGTGTGGTGAAAATGCTCCATGCCTTCTAGGAGGACTTTTGGGGCACAATGCTTTTTTGTCCCTTGGGGGGCCCTGAAGGCCATAAAATGGCCCTGGGGGGCTACAAGTATCTCTTGGGCTGCCCTTTAACCATCCCTGGTCCTAGGCCATTTCCACACTAGCCTATTATAGCGCTATGATCTCACTTTCAACATCCTATGGAATCCTCGGGTTTGCAGTTTGCAGAAACTGCAAACCCTAAGATTCCATAAGATGTTGAAAGTGGAATCATAGCGCTATAACAGGCTAGTGCAGAAATGGCCCTAATATCAGACTTCCAGCACTACTGGTTCCATGCAACAGCAAGGATGCTGCCTAGGAAAACCTGGGCAGGCCTTGCCTGAGGATCAACAAATAACTAGTTGGTTGGCCTGGCTGAGAGAAAATATGATCCATGTCTGTGAGGCAAGAAATCCACCTCAAGACTGAATCCAAACCTTAAAGGAGTTGTTCCAAGTTGCTGAAGTTATTTTGGAGAAGTTCTCTTAAAGTTTGGACTAAAGTCCAGAGCAGATCCACAGCCACTTACAATGGGGTCAGCATCAGCATCAAAACCTCCAGGAGGATGACATGAAAGACAGAAGGGCAGGCACGGAAGCCCCCCGCTAACACAGAGTGAGACCAAGGGTGTGGAAAGAGAAGCAGAGAGAACCCGCTTGGTCTGAAAGACGCCCAGCTCCCAGGAGGGAGTCTAGCATTGGCCTCATTTTCCTGAAAGTAGAGAGCACCAAGATGTGGACCAGGATGCTGTGTTAAGCAAGGGGTTTGTGGAGAGCCCCAGAGTACAGATCTGAAGGCAGAACAGACAGAGAGAGCGGGAGGAAAAAGACGAAGGTCTGCTCCTTTGCACTGATAAACAGGGCTATTTTTTCCACAAGGACTCCCTTGGGCCAAGATGTTGTTTTTTCTTCCGACGTGTTGTGTCACACAGACCACAATGGAACCCCAGGGAAGCATCCACTGATAACAGGAACACTTGCCTGAGTTAGGAAATGTGGCTGAATGTGGCTGGAACAGACAACTGGCAAACTGGCTTTGTCTAAGAGGTTATACCCTTCCCGAAGTTTCCAAAAGGAGCTTTTCTCCAGGGAACAGGGCAGACGTTTTGGAGTGTGTGTGTGTGAAAGCTCTTCTCACCATTATCCATTATATCCAGCACAGAGCTTGGAAGAAGTGAGGTTTTTGGGGGGGTTTTGTTTTGGGAACTGCAACTTCCAGAATCCCCTAAGGCAGCTATAGCTGGCCTGGGGGCATTCTGGGAGCTGTAGTCCAACCCCCCGCCATAACCCCTCACTTCTTCCAAGCTCTGATCCATCCCTATTGCACCAGGAAGGGATTCTCACCTTTGGGCAACCCCGTAAACACACTGACTTCTCATCCGGGTACTTCTCCAGCCGCTGGGGTCCTTTGCTGGACGATTTTCGGAATACCAGCCAACAACGTCGGTAGATCTGATGAGAGAGGAGAACAAGAAAGAGATGGTTGCTTTTAGCTTGGTCATTCTGATATACTAAGTAGCTTCGGTGCTTTCCTGTGGCCTGTCAGCCCCAACTGGCAGAGATAATAACCTTATTTCTGCCTGGCAGAGATAATATTCTCTGAATGGAACAAGACTGAGTGGCTTGGGAACTTCTGGCCTTTCTGGCTCACCCCTTTCTGATCAGTGTAAAAATCAGTGGTTGACATGGCTTCATGGTTACTCTTCTTACAGCAGGGGTAGGAATCATGCAGACCTCCAGATTCTGTTGGACTGCAACTCCCACCATACCCAGCCATCGTAGCCTCAGGTGAAGAATGCTGGGAGTTGCAGTCCATCACTGCCTACCAAGTGGCATGATTTCTGTACATTCTGACCAGAGTCCTGTTGGTGACAGACACAGATGCAAGCTACAAAACATCAGAAGCATCCAAAAGGTCAGGATAGCTTTGGTCATCAAGGCACCATTTATCTATCTATATGTGTCTGGAGGATGAAGCACACCTGTTTTCTGCTGCTCCAGAGACTAGGACATGGAGAAATGGCTTCAAACCTCAGGAAAAGAGAATCCACCTACACTTTTAGAAGAATTTCCTGACAGTAGGAGCAGCTCAACAGTGGAATAGGCTACTGCCTGAATGAAGTGTGGTGGAGTCTCCGGCAATTTCTGCACTAGACTGTTATAGCGCTATTATTCCACTTGCAACATCCTATGGAATCCTGGGGTCTGCAGTTTCGGGAGGGACCAGCTGGCCCCTCCCGAAACTGCAAACCCCAGGATTCCATAGGATGTTGCAAGTGGAATAATAGCGCTATAACAGTCTAGTGCAGAAATGGCCTCCTTCTTTGGAGGCTTTTAAACAGGCAGGGTGGCCATCTGTCGGGAATGCTTTGATGGCGTATTCCTGCATAGCAGAATGGGGTTGGACTCGATGGCTCTTGCAGTCTCTTCCAGGTCTACGATTCTATGATTCTATATGACAAATGCAAATTAATTAACCTAGGACTGAGGAACTAGGGGAAAGGAATAAAGGGAAAGGCCAGTCCCTATACAGTGACAAGAGGAAGCTGGATTCAGCAAAGAGATCACTGGCACACAGCTCTGGAGAGCTGCCCCACTGAAAATGCCCGTGTCAGCAAAGACCTCTCTCTCGGTCACTAAGACTGGAGTTATAATGAGACAGAAACTGCAGGCTTTGTGTTCCTGGTATTTATACAATATCTTTCTCTAAATACATATAATCATGCTGGCTGTCCAAATATATACACATAAGAAATATATAATGAAAGAGTAAATAAAATCATCAAAACAAGCCAAAAAGAGAAGACAGCAACAGTTAAAATCAGCTTTAACTCAGCAAAGGCCATCTCTCAACCAAGATCCTCTCATTGCCAAAAGGTTAGCAGCAGTAGAATCACGTGAACCTCTCTGGCCTGCTTCAAATAAAGGGTGCCACCACTGAGAAGTTCCTGTCTCTGGTGTCTGCCAACACATATCCAGCAGTGGTGGGGATCCAGAAAAAGGCCTGCGAATTCACCACAACATTTAGGTGCATGTGAGGCTGGTAGACAGAGAGAAGGGCCTCTCTAACAGATAGCAAAACACAGGTTTGTAAGGGAGAATACCTTTCGCCTTCCCCAGTGCTCCTAACGGTCTCCAGAAAAAGAAAACCTGACATTGCAGCTTCCTGCAGAAATTTGGCAGCAAAGCCTTAAATGCACTCTAGTCAATGGGGAAAGGAACTAAATGCACTACTGTCAATAGGCTACTCAAAAGCAACATCACTATAATAGTCTGTCAATTCAGTTCTTTTTACTTCAACATCAATATTATAGCTACATATAGCTAAATAAAGGCCATTTCCGCAAACCCCAGGATTCCACAGGATGTTGCAAGTGGAATCATAGCGCTATAGTGCCGAAATGGCCAAAGTCAATTAAGTATCTCGTGTACTTGTTGCTCTTCTGAGCTTTCAAATCATTTCAAAGGTGACCCTATTGTGCTGCTTTCTTGGCAAGTTTTGTTCAGAGGAGGTTTGTTTTCATCTCCCTCTGAGGCTGAGAGAGTGTGGCTTGCCCGAGGTCACCCAGTGGGTTTCCATGGCTGAGCAGAAGGGATTTGAACCCTGCTCTCCAGAGCAGGGGAAGTACAGCTTGGAATGGCATGGTATGAGTGACGGTGAAGGAGGCTAGTGGGAACTTGGGCTTGGATAGGACATTTAGGAAAAGACCTCCCTGTTTAGGGATAAAAGTGTGGATAGGGACATGGGTGGGGTATAAGCCCTCTCTCACAGTGTCTCCAAGCACCCAGAAATAATTTCTGCACTACACTGTTCTAGTGCTATTATTCCACTTTCCATATCCTATGGAATCCTGGGCTTTGCAGTGTAGGGAGGGGCCTTTAGAATTCCCAGCCAGAGAGCTCTTTGGCCTCAGGAAACTACGAACTCCAGAATTCCACAGGATGTGAAAGTGGAATAATAGCACTATAACGGGGTAGTATGGAAATGGCCTAACTTAGACCTTCATGCAACAAATGCATACGTCTGAAGAAGGCTCTGTAATCACATTGAGTTGTTTATAAAACACACACTCCTGAGTTCCCACTCATGGGGGGAGCTTCATTAACTTTGCTCCATCAAATGCAGCTACAGAATGCTCTCTCCCACCCACTCCCACTAATATCTGTTTGGGAGAATGCCTGAATAGCGCTTACATATGAATAAAGGAAAAGGATATTTGAATGTGATAGGATTAAGAGCAAATGCCAAGGATTGCATAGGGTAAGATGTTAGGTAGCATGCTGAACTGTAGAAAAATACTGTTGACCTAGTATAACGTGTAATCAAATGCTTATACACTGAAGGGTAGTACAGAGGCAGATCTAATTATAGGGCATCCGGAGTCTGTATGTAATAAAAATATTCTCCCCCTCCGCCCCTGCCTTGATAAACCAAGCCTCCTGTTTGGGAATCTATGCTACCACTACAATGCTTTATATGCTTTTGAAACTTAGGTCTGAATCCTGTTGGTTAGCACAAACTCGAGTAGACCCATTGAACCAACTGCTGAATTGATGGTGAGTCAATGCACAGATGAATCCCACTGGTTCAATTAGATTACCCCAGTTGGGACAAACAACAGGATTTAGGCCTGGGAGCTGGGTCATTGCAACAAGTCCTGGTGGCAGCATGATCTCAAAAAGGAGAGAGCATGAAAGTGCTTGCCCAAAGTAAGGAGCTGAACCCACCAGCCAGTCCTTGAGGGAAGCGAACCAAGCTGTAGTGCCATCTTCCATTTGAAACGCCGTGGTTCCATCCTATGGAATCCTGTCATTTGTAGTTTGGAGAGGCACTTGAACTCCCTGCCTTAGAATTACAAACGTCTCTCCCTAAAGTGCCAGTCCTAGGGTCCTTTTCACACGGCATTTGCCCTGCGAAAGGGCCCCTCGAGCATCCTGCGATTGTGAGGAGCGATCTGCACGACGCACTCACAATCGCGCAACGCTCCGGGGTAGGGCAGGCGCCGCTCGCGCACTTTTTCATTTTTGCCTTTCAGCCGAAAATGGTGCGCAATTGCGCATTGCTCCAGGGCCCCGCGCACACTTGCTAAGCGTGCGGAGCCTCCAGAGCCGCGGCGGTCACACTTCCTGCCCCAGCACAACCTGGGAAACTCCCAGGCTGTGCTGCGGAAGGAAGAGGCGGGGCTCTCGCGCCACTTGCTCGCGAGCAGGCAGCTCGTGTGGAGCTGAAGCAGCGGAGATGCAAGAGCCTCTCGCCGGAGGCTGCTCGCGCGATCCCCACATCCCAGCGCCGAAAAAAAGTAAGGTGCGGAAGATGCCATGGGATGTTGCCATGGCAGTTAAAGTGCAATCACAGTGCTATAATTGTGTGGTGTGAATAGGCTCTAGGTGAAAACTCATAGCAGCCACACATCTCCTTCCCTTTCGGGACTCACATCTGGAAGACTGAAAGCCAAACAGTTTTCCTGCATGGTTCATGAAGAATAAGACTATCAATGACAATTGCATACACCGATCAGTATCAGAGTCCATAGTTGCTGGAGCGTGCAAACAGCAAGGTGCATTAGGGTTGTAAATCTGAGATA
Source organism: Cyclura pinguis (assembly GCA_030412105.1). NCBI lineage: Eukaryota > Metazoa > Chordata > Lepidosauria > Squamata > Iguanidae > Cyclura > Cyclura pinguis. The sequence goes on from CM059607.1 coordinate 2,652,706, forward strand.
ATTTCATCTTTGCATGCAAAGACAAATAATTACTGTAGGTTTCTTCCTGCTGCAAGACAAAATGAGTATTTTTGAGGAGTATTTTCCCATATTTGAGTGTCCCAAAAATTGTTCTGGAGGGCTTTAAGGTGCAGAAAAACATGGGGGACAGGGTGAGCAACAATACAGATTTTCTGCACAGGAAACACATTTTCTGCAAGCAAAAAATGTGATTTTTGCACAAATGATGAAGGCTGAGAGGTAGGCGGCCGGGACCCTTGAGACAAACGGGTCCCCAGCGGAGCAAATTTCCTTTGCAATCCCCTCTCTGCATCGCCTGGCAGAGGCTGGAAACCAGCCACGGCGAGAGAGAATGCCATTCCCTCCCCCATCTGCCGTGGAGCATCCGCCCATTGAGGAAAATGCCCACGTGTGGGTGATGAATCCTGTCTTCTCTCCAAATTAGCATAGCAAGCACACTGCCTCTTCTGGGATTGACTCATTATGGGCTGTAGGCAGGCCCTTCCCAGAGCAGCAGGGAAAAAGCAGCAGCCGGCCTCTTTGACAGCTCTCCTCCTGCCCTCCTCCTCCTCTTGGGACTCCCTACCTGTCACAATGCCAGTATTAATTACAGCACAGCCACTTAATTACCAGCACAAGAAGAGGCCGGGCCGCCAGGCTTCTCACTGGAGTGGGCTAGCTCCCCCCCTCTCCCCGGAGGCTCCCCACAGCTCTCTCCTCTCTCCAGCTCTCAGGCCCTGCCCTGGAGGGCTCCTAGCCCCCTTGCTGTGCACCTGAGCCCTCCCAGACCCACACCCCCATCCTCCCTCTCTGCTCCCTCGGATACAAAGAATTTGCAGGGGAGAAGCTTTTCCCGTCTTGCCTCCACCTCTGTCAGTGCTGCTTTCCCTTTCTGTCTCCCAGAGCCCAACTTTTTTTTTCCAGTGTGCTATTAGCATAAATTTACACAGTACAGTTTCAGCTCTCCTGCAGCTGGAAGGAGGATAATAGGAGCCAGATCTTTCTTCCAGTAACTGCAGCACCAAGCAGGGAATGAGAGAGAGAGAGAGAGAAAGAAAGAGAAAACCACTGGTCTCTCTAGCTTGGCATCAGAGCCTGGAAAAATTAACTCTTCCTTGGATTGCAACTCCCAGTATCCCTTGTACACACACTGAGCAGCAAAGTGCCTTGCTCAGCCCTACCTAGAGACACTGGGGATTTAACAGAGGGCTTTTGACTTATTCATGAGAACAGCAAACAGGAAGCCTGAGAGTCTGCCTTATATTGAGTTAGACCTTTGTTCCATTTAGTTCAGCATTACCTACACTACAGGTAGACAAAATACAATCATAGAGTTACAGGACTGTAGAGTTGGAAGAGACCACAAGGACCATCGAGTCCTACTCCATTCTGCCATGCAGAAATATACCATCGAAGCATTCCTGACAGATGGCCATCCAACCTCTGTTTAAAAACCTCCAAAGAAGGAGACTCCGCCACACCCCACTGAGGCAGCAGCATATTCCACTGTCAAACTGCTCTTATCATCAGGAACTTCTTCCTAATGTTTAGATGGAATCTATTTTCCTGAAGTTTGAATCAATTGCTCCATGCCCTAGTCTCTGGAGCAGCAGAAAACAGGCTTGCTCCATCTCCATATGACATCCCTTCAAATATTTAAACATAGATCTCTAAGTATATCCCTGCAGGCTCACAGGACCCTACACAGCTATTTTTGCAGCTCTCAACCCATCCACACTGTCTGGACTGCCTTTCTATTCTTTAAAAGAAGAAAAGTGAGCTCACTCTCCTCAAAGCTTCCAGGAGCAGCAATTTAGCTCTTAAGTATGTTATAGCTTCTCACTGCACTGTTCAACATTTTTGTTTTTTTAAACCATGGGCCCAACAACTACAGTGTTGTGATAGCATTTTATTTGCCACAATTGAATCCTGTGGAATCCTAGGATTTCTAGTTTATGGAGGCATAAAAGCTTTCTTGCTGAGAATTCAAAAGACACCCACTCTAACTGCAAATCCCAGGATTTCACAGGATGCAGCCAAGGCAGTTAAAGTGGAGTACAGTGCTATAATTGTGTAGTATGAATGGGACCCAGGTCTAGACAGCAACTTCCCATGACACTTCAGGACAGGAGTTCCTCTGTCAATCCTACTTAAAGATGCTGTGGAACAGAGTGTGGCAACTGAGCATAAATACCATGTGGTGCTCCAGATGGTGTTGGACTTAAACTCATCCTTCCCTGTTGCCTCTGGTAGCTACGGCTTATGGGATTTGCAGTCTATTATCCAGAGGGCCACAGTGTGTCCCTTCTTTAAGAACTGGATTATCACCAACCGGCCATCCACCCTATATGCTGATATCTCCCCACCTGGTAACTCAAAGCGTCCCATCTCTAGAGATCATGGCCAATGGTAACAGTAGTTAGAAGTCTCAGCCCAACTGGAGGTCATCATATTTGGAAAAGCTGCCTGAGTGTACACCATTTATGGATACCATTCTGTTAGCATTTGCTTGAATTTGTTGTTAAATTATTGTAAGCTGCCTTGGATTCCACGGTTGGAGAAAGGCAGGATACAGGATGAATGAATGAATGAATGAATGAATGAATGAATGAATGTGCACTTCCACTTGTGGACTCCTGCAATGTAAATGCCAGGTCTTGAATCTGGGACCTTCTGTATGTGTAATCTGTACCCTGACACTGAATCATGGACAGTCGACCAGTGACATATCTCCTGAATTCCAACTGGTGTTGGGAGTCTGTTTTTAAAATCTGTCTTTAGGGGCTGGTTCAACAGTTAAGACTACCAAGTGGGGCACCTCCCTAAGACACTTCTGCATGACCATGCTCCACTCAGAAGCCATGGTGTCATCCAAGCCTCTGGGAGCTCTTGCCCTGCCTGCCAGTGGGGCAATAAATCCACTCTGGATTGTATTCCAGATGACCAAAGAGCTCTCCAGGAAGTTGAACTCTACCCACCAAACTGGGTTGGCACCAGCAACAGTGCCCTCAAAATTTGAAGCAACACCTAAAATTTGGATGACAGCCCCCGGCCCAGGCTGATGACACACATAGACTGTCCTACTGTGAGCACCACATCACTGCACACAGTCTCTGTGGAAGCATCTCCTACAGCTGTAATATTACTACTTTCCAGCACAGCTCACATGCGAAACTTAAAATGTCAGCATCAGCCTTCAGCCAGAAGCTTTCGCCCCCTCTTGAGGCAATTCGCTCCATACATTAATTGCGTGGACTGCCTGACACGCCGATTGCTCGGATTCCACAGCAGAGATTTCCAATGTCTGCCTTCAAAAGGAGCAAGACTCCGGAGGCTCTGATTCAGCCCACAAGGAGCAGCACAGCTGCTCAAAACCTTAGAAGTAAAATACAGCCAGAGCAGGGAGTAACCAGGGCTGGGAAAACGGCTTGCTTCTGTAGAAAGGAAACTCAGCGTGTGAAATGGCTGCCTTTACTAAAGTTTGCCTGTGTGTCAGAAACCAATGTTTTCTGCGTGGCTCCCTCAGACACATAACGAGCCCCCTGGGAGCACAAGTGTCTGTTTGGCACGTACCATGGCTTCCTGTGTGCTACATACAAACACACATGGCCTATCTTCTGAGTGCATCTCTGCTGTCTTTCAAAGGGTCAGCTCTGAAAATGAAATGCTTCTGGTAGGCCATATGAGGACAGCCCTTTCCACAGCTTACCTTTTTGCAGAGCTGGGGAGTGGGGATCGCGCGAGCAGCCTCCAGCGAGGGGCTCTCGTGTCGCCATTGCTTCAGCTCCGCAGCTGCTGCCTGCTCACGAGCAGGCAGCGTGAGAGCCCCTCCTCTTCCTTCCACAGTGCAGCCTGGGATTTTCCCAGGCTGCGCTGCGGCAGGAAGTGCGAGCACCACGGCTCCGGAGCTCCGCACGCACGGTAAGTGCACGCGGGACCCCGGAGCGATGCGCAATTGGACACCATTTTTGGCTCAAAGCCGAAAATGAAATAGTGCACGATTGGCGCCTGCTGGTCCCTGGAGTGTCACGTGATTGCGAGTGCATCGTGTGGACCACTCCTCACAATCGTGCGATGCTCCAGGGGCCCTTTCACACGGCAAATACTGTGCAAAAAGGGCCAAAGTGAGGCCTGAATGTGGACTTCAGACCCCAAGGTGGCTGTCCATGTGTGTGTGTCTGTATGTGTGTGTGTGCACACACACATATGCATGTCTGTATCTGTATGTGTAAGTTCTGGCCGCATTCCCTCACAGGAGGACATCATAAAAGTGCCATGCTGACAAGGATGCAAGAGAAGGGAAGCAGCTCGGGAGTATTTTCTCCTCTCTCTCTCTCTGGTACCAAAGTGTGAGAAGTTCATACTTGGCCTGAGGGGAAGTTAAAGTTTAAGACAGCATTTGCTTTGCTGTGGCATCTGAGGAGCCAAGCACACCATCCAGCCATTACAATCCTCCTGTTAATGTAGCTAAGAAGAAGATGAGCTGGGAGGGTCCAACTTTAGAGTCTGAATTTTAGTTCGTAATCCCAACTAGAGCAGACCCATCAAGTCCATTATGTAATGGTGAGCCAATACTGGTGTAGGTCCTATTGATTCAATGGGCCTACTCTAGCTGGGACTGCCAATAGGATTCAAACTTCTGTCTTAGATAATCCAGACACTCGCAGCCTCAGCTGTCACCTCCCTCCACCTTGTCACCCCTTGGGAAGACATCTTGACTTCTGAGGGAAAGGACAACATGGCGGCCATTCCATTCCATACACAGACACCCATGGGACTGACAGCTGAACCTTACTTCTGCACTAGCAATGGGCTGGGTCTGTAGCAGGCACCTGACTCAGCTCATTGGGAACTTTATCTTTCTTTAGACTAATCCTGCAAGCTTGGGCTACACATCTGTGCTCTTCCTTGGTGATCCATCCTTCCTTCCATACATACTCTTTGTTTCTTTTCATTTCCTCCTTGAGTTTGCTGTGCAGCTACATTGGCTTTCTCAGGTGTTTCCTGTTTTCTTATTCCATGGGATTGCTTGTGATTGTGCTTTTTACAACTCCTTCACGAATTCCGCACATTTAGGTCATAAAGACCAGGAGCACACTTATAGGATGCGGGATACATGCTCAGCAGGATTACATGCATAAAGGTATTTGGGATTATAGCTGATCATTAGTTGAACATGAGCCAGCAGGATGATGCTGCAGCAATGAAAGTGAATGCTATTTTAATCTACATTAATAGAACCATGGTTTCCAAGTTAAGAGAAGTAACAGTCCCACTACATTCCACACTGGTCAGGTTTCATCTGGAGTACTGTGTTCAGTTCTGGGTGCCTCATTTGAAGAAGAATATAGACAAGTTGGAGCAGGTTTAGAGAAGGGCAGAAGGGATGATAAGAAGAATGGAGAACAAAACATAATGAAGAAAAGTTGAAGCAGCTGGGCATGTTCAGTTCCGTAAAGAGAACACTGAGGGACAACATAATTGTACTCTCTAAATACTTCAGTACTTTAAGAGGGAGGCAGGCCTGTTCTTTGCTGCCCCAGAGGGTAGGACCAAGTCTAATGGGTTTAAGTTACAAGATTTTGACTGAACATCAGAAGGAACTCCTTGACAGTAAGAGCAGCTCGGCAAAGTAACCAACTGGCTAAAGAGGTGGTGGTGGTGGTTTCCTTCTCTGGATGTTTTCAAAAAGAGGCTGGAAAGCTACCTGCTGGGGATGCTTTAGCTGGAGATCCTGCACTGAGCAGGCGGTTGGGCTGGACTTGACTGTCCATGAGGCCTCACCCAATTCTATGATTCCATGAATAATGAATCAGAATAATGGCAATAAACTGAATGGTCTGAAGCAACAATACATCATTGGGATTAATATGCAGCAAAATTAGTGTGCATGTGTATGTGTGTGTGTGCACGCATGCGGCTCCCTTGTGTATGCGGAGGTTGCTCCAAAGAAGCCTGCCCCCTACTCAGCCCGAATAGAAACTCCTGGAACAGCACCAATCTCAGCAAGCATCTGTGTTAACAACAAACGCAGCAGATGGAACAGCAAAGGGTCTTTGATTCTGCCTTCTACATGGGACTCAGCAGCCAGCATTCCCTCTCCGCCTCTCCAAAGCCATCCCCAAATAACTTGACCCTTGAGAGGCCGGCAGCCTCCAAAGCCAGCCAGCCAAATCGTGTGCCAAACATCCTACGGATCTGGAGGTTTATGTAAACGGATCTGGCTTCTCTTTCTCACAGATGAGGAAAAACAACAATATGTTTTGGTTAAGTCAACCGGCCCAGACAAGACCACACCATGCTGAGATGGGCCACCTGAAGTCTAAGGAGCATTTCTGCACTCTCTAGACCCCCACAACAGAATCTCTGAAGCCCCTCTGAACCCACTGAAAGGTTTTTCACCTGAAAAACTGACCAGTCTTGCTCCCGTTGTCCCAAAACCCAGAAAAAATAAACATTAAAAATCAGCCAAATGAAACCAATGGCACTACATGACTTCTGGTTCTGGCTGTCTTTGTGGTCAACTGGAAAGGCAAATTCTAGTCCACTAAACCACTGCCAAGCCCCAGTCTGGAGGGTCTGTTTGGCTTCCTCAAAACCCCAGCTTGCCAGCCTCAAGAGACATCAGCCAAGATTCTATTTGTGGGAAATGTAATGCACATGTATGTATGCCAGCAGAACTATGCTGGACTCACGACAGCTTGCAACAATCTGCAACTGATTGTGTGGCAGCAGAACAGCTTGAAATGGCCTCTTGAGCAAACAGTGTTTGACCTCCCTACACCACCAAGTAAAATGGGGGAAATCTGGTCAAAATGCAATGGTTACACTAGAGTAATGTCATTTGTGTGATCCCAGTGAGAAAACTGCCTTTGCACAGTCTTAGAAACCACAACTCCTTGTGTGACAATTGTATGCCCGCATAGCACAACAACTACCTCCCAGCCATCTTGTTCACAATCCACTTTCCACCTTACGCTACATCATGTCCAAGTGCTAGATCAATCAAGCTCAGGACCCTCTACACTGTGAGTGGCTTCCTGCAGCAAGTCAAGGGGCCAACTTTGTGACCTTGGATTCTCTGGGGGTCACAAAGACTGCCAAAAATGCTAACCCACCTGTCCACCAAACAAGAAATAGTGGAAGGGCCCTACAATATATTTCAAAGGAGAATGGTTATTTCTGGTAGCTCCTAAGAGAAGCCATCCCCCCCCCCCATAAAGAAGTAGTCTGGCAAGTCTGGTGGATGTGGGGACCACAAAAACAGTCTTGAAAATGGCATGTGGCCACGAGGCTGCACTTTGCCTACCTGGGTCTAAACCTGGTTAATAGCAGCTCTGCAAAGGGGAAAGAGGGACCTTTCCTAGCCCTACTTGGAAATGCTCTGGGTTGAACTTGGAGTCTTCTGCAGGGTTGAACTTATGCATTTTGGCTGTGCTTATGACCCATGCATCAACAACTGCCTCGTCCCACTTTAGACTATAGGTCTGGTTGTCTCTGTTCTGCTACACTGACAGGTAGTGGCCATCCAGTGGTTCAGGCCAAGAAGACTTTCCCATCTCCCCACCTGGATACATCAGGGATTGAATTGGTGACTTTCTGTGCAAAGCAGGCATCAGAGTACCCAGCTATGGCCTTTTCCTAAACACATGACTGCTGCATGAGGAGCACTCTCAATATTCCTTCTGTCAGGGGATCAGAGAAACGGGCAGAACCAGGCTGCAAAACGGGCAAGGGGGCAAGCCACCCACCATCCCTCACTATGGTTGATTCCATGACAAGTTAATTACTGTACAGAAGAAGGAAGAGGAGGAGTGATTACAATGACACACATGCTGAATTTCTAACGAGAGATCTCCTAGAGCCCCAATTATCAATTGTCCTGCTCAAATTTTGCAAACTCAAAGTAACTGTGGCTTTCTTACTACTTAAATATTGAAGTGGTACATAAGTGGCATTAGCTTATGAGCACTCCAGAACTTTTCATCAGGTAAGAGAAGACAGGACAAGAAAGAAAAGCCCCAAATCCAGCCCATGGACTGGGCATTATCTCTTCTCCCTGCCCCACCTCCCATTTCTCTCTGCAGCTTGAAGATAGGGACTGCAACCTCAGTGAAGAGGAGATGCATTTCAAGTATCAGCTTTCAGCTTGCTGGGATGCACCATTAATGGGTTCTTTCTATCTCTGTTGACTAAAAGATGCCTGGCTGAGACTTGGAGAACTGCCCAGTGCCTTTTTCAAAGCTAACAGAATCCTGAGCTGGTTTAGAGAAGAAGCATGGGACAACAGGAGAAGCTCTATATCAGCAAAGACAGAGGTAAAATCCAGGTGGTACCAGTAGCAGATGGTGTCTCTGATGCCAGTGGGGCATTTGAGGTTTTAGACCAAACTCTGATGTCGCTACCCAAAGTGCTGAACCTACACTGGGGACAGTGTTGAGCTCCCTGAATAGTTCTTTTATAGTTCAGTCTAAAACCCAGAAGGGACTTACCACCCCAGTGACTTCACACACTGGGTGAAGTACGCAAACTGCATTACAAAATTGGGCTCTGAGGTAGTTGAAAATTTTCATGACGCCTAGGAAATCCATGGGTCAAATTTCAACTAGGTCTGCAAGCACCTGCATGTCACAGATTTCAGTAAGGACTAGGAGGTTTTGAGCAAGAGCTCACCACTCGACTAACACCTGGCTGCACTAAGCCACTTGCAACTGATTTTTTAAATTAGCCACAATACCCTCCAACAAAGCACCACTCTTGAGTATTGTGGGAAATTTATATGGTGTCTCCACATCTGGCACTGGATCACAGTGCTGCCACCCACCTCTACCACCACCAGAGAAATCCAGACATAGTGGATCATTTTGCCACAAACTCAGTATGAGGCAAACTATTCTGCACATTTGGACACAGACACCAGCATAAACACCAGCTTCACCACCACCACCATGATCATATTTATCAATACACTCCCCATTCCCCAGTCAAGGTGGTTTTAAGAAACAACACAGCTAACAAATTTTTCAGACGTTAATTATCTATCTATCTATCTATCTATCTATCCATCCATCCATCCATCCATCTAAAATTAAACTATCAATAAAACCAAAAACAGTTAAGAGAATAATCAACCAAAAGCAGAACAACAAATATAAATCACCTAGCACATGAAAAGCCCTTTTTCCCTGAGTAGTCAGCCCCTCAAAGGCCTGCCAAAACAAAAAAGACCTTTATCCATCTACAAAAGGACAGCAGGGAGGGTACAAGTCTAAACTCTCTCGGAAGGGAGTTCCGGAGCCTGGGAGCAACCAGCGGGAAGACCCTCCTTTGCAATCCCACCAGATATACCTGTGAATGTGGGAAGACATGCCTCCCCTCCAGGGTTTGGGCAGGCTCATATGGGAGAATACGGTATTTCAGGAAAGCCAAAACCAAGCTGTACAGGGGTTTAGAGGTCATGACGAACACTTTGAATCGTGCCTGGAAACAGACCGGCAGCCAGCAGAGCTGTTGTATTAGACGACTTGTGTGCTCCCTGTAGCCATTGCCTTTTGCACTACGATGCTGCTGATACTGGGATTAGGAGAGCTCAGCTAAATGTTATGGGGGATCTATGGCTACTTCTATCCAATATCTTCCTGAAAAGCTCCCCCATCGTATTTCTCTGTCATTGAGCCCTGCACCAGGGGCAGAGCAGGGGTCAGCAAGGTGTAGCTTGTGGGCTACTTTTGGCCCCAGAATGCGACTTCTGAAGACCCCCCTGAAGTCCTCAATGCCCCCTAAGCCCAAAATTGTTTAAAAAGATTTTTTGGGGTGCCTTTTTTGCCAAGAAAAACCTGCCAAGCTGGCTCAAAAATGCTGTGAAATGCACTCTGGATTTTAACCCAAGCTTTAAAAGTGCTCTCCAAGGTGCTGAACCCAATATCCAAATAAATCCAGCACCATGGAGAGCCTTTTAAAAGGCTGGATTAGAACTTCTTACGGATTTAGCACCCACTGATACAAGAACCAACAGCTTCCCATGGACCTTGATATTTTTACTTATAAATATACAACAAAATGCTATATTTTTGTCTTCATAGCTACCCTTTAAAGCAGGGACAACAAACAGAGTTGTTCTACCCCAAATTCCTATCACCATTTAGTCAACGTGGCTAGAGTTCTGAGCTGATTGTGTGAAAGGTGCACACAAAAACATGTTTGTTAAGGAAAAGCGCACACAAAAATATGTAGATCAGGGGAAATGGCACAAATGCATCCTATTCAGGAAAATGCATGCAAACTAAGAATAGTTTCTTCTAAAAGGGGGAAAGCATGTACTAAAACATATATAATAAGGGAAATGCACACGAAAATGTATACACACATTTTTCAGGAGGCTCAACTTTTTTGAAATTAATTCTGCCATCATTGCAAATAGTTATGAACGGGGACCAAACCGAATGTTCAGTCAGGGAAATGAGAAATCCCACAAACATGCAGATTCAACCGAACTCTAGCCGTGTGTGAAGTATAGGAAAAGACACTGCCCTTCCCTGCTGTGCCATCAACCAACATCAAGGACCTCCAGATCTAAATATCTTTGATTTGGAGCAAATCCCTGGAGGGCGTAGAGACTGCTGAAGCACAGCAAGACTCTGAGAAGTCATGCAGAAGTCATGGGGTGGGGGGGACGACTGCTGCTGCTTTGGCAACGGAAACCAGGGCTATGCCACTGCTCTCTGAGGGCTCCCTGGAAAGGGAAACTTGGCTATGAGGGAAAGCTTAGCTCAGATGCCAAACCTGTTCTGCAGCCAGCTCAAGCTGGTAAGCAAACAAGAATCTTGGCCATATTTGTCTGTTTAGGTCAGGGTGGACAGCCATGGCAAGTGCAGGGTACAGGCTCTGTCCTTTAGCAAGCTGCACTCCACCATTTTTGCCCCAAGCTGCATCTGGAAATTACTTTAACGCAACTGCCACCCCTGGAGACCTCCATGAGTAGCAGCTGATCACATTTTGGGGCACAAGAACCTCTGAAAGTCTTTTCTTTTTAAGTGAAGGAGTCTGAGGGGCTGGGGAGGGAGGACTGGGGGTTCGTATGAGGGTCGGAAAATGTGCCCAGGGGCCGACAATTTCCAACCTGCATTTAGGGTCAAGAAGAGGCAATGGGCAGCTGTCAGAAACACATTCTACAAGTCCCGGGAACCTCATTAGAGTAGGTTCCCCTCACCCCAATAACCTCACAATGAAGCTTGTCACATCAAGAAATCTGCAAATATGAAAACCTAAGTCCTGAAGATCCATAGAGTGGGATTTTGACGCCAACAGGATGCCCAAAAGCAAGGCATGAAGGCAACTTTCCCCCTTCTTGTTTTCCTCAGCTCTTGGTGCTGAGAAGCATTTGGCATTTGAACTTCATGGGTACACATCACCATTGTGACTGGTGGCCGTTGACTGGCCTGTCTTCCTCCATACATTTGCCTAATTCTCATTTATTAACACCACGTGCATGAGTGCCCACTGTGACATCTTGTGGCAATGAATTTGGTGGTGAGCAAAGTTTAGAAGCTGATATCTTCTGCAATCATATTGACCCAACAAAATATAGCAATACCAACAACAATTAAGATAATGGCAGAACTGAATAACAGTACCACCAACAATAATAGCAGAATCAAAGACAAATAAGGAAAAAGGACTAGGAAATGTTAAGGCAAACAAATGGAGATTTGACACCTTTGCAAAAAGAAAATCACTGTAGTCCCGGGGTGAGAGAGGGGCTGAGGTGTGATTCTGTCCAAATCAACTGACATCACTATACTTAGGATCACAATAGCACAGTTGCAGAGACTGAGTCTCCCGCTCCCTATTCCCTTGAATAGGTCACAGTTATCTGAGGAGACCTCACTTCTCCCTAAACTCTGGGATGGAATCCAAAGCACTAAGCAACCAAAGTTCCAGCTGGTAACATCTAGTAGACTGTGAAACTAAAAGGAAGGATGGACGGAAGGAAGGAAGGAAGGAAGGAAGGAAGGAAGGAAGGAAGGAAGGAAGGAAGGAAGGAAGGGGAAGAAGAAGAAGAAATTGGAAGTATACTAGACTTCTATCTCCAATTTTATAGAAATGTGGAAGGGGGGAATTAGCTTTCTAAAGGTAGGGAGGGGTCGTACCTTGTTCAGAAAGAAAATTACTGCTTCTAGAGATTTCTAGGAGCAAGAGTTTCCCTTTTCTCAGCAGAAAAAAAATTCACCAGTAGGAGGTGGCTGAGGTAGCAATGTTTACTCTTTTCTCTTTCTTCTTGAATATTGTCTGCCCATCAGTTTCATCAGATGAGTCTGGCATTTTAGTGTTATGAGAAGAAGGAGGGGAAAAAATTCCTTCTAATCACTTTCTCCACACAGTAGGCATACTTGCAGAATGGAACCAGAGCTTGGAAGTAATGCGTTACACAAGTAACACAGTTACCTGCAACTAGTTACTTTTTTGTGCGAGAATGTAACAATGCCACATTTCAAAAACAACAGAATGAGTAAGAGCAAAAATACCAGCGGAATGAGAGTGGTTTCTAGTTACGGCCAAACAATGGTAAGATTTCTAGAGGTATTTCTTACTGTGTGCCTTCAAATCATTTCCGATTTATGGTGGCCCTAAGGTGAACCTATCATGGAGTTTTCTGGGGCTGAGAGTATGTGACACACCCAGAGTTACTCAGTGGGTTTCCATGGCTGAGCAGGGAATCACTACAGGATTTAAACAGTAATCTGCTGCTGTTGCTTGTTACAGTGATGAACATGAGTAATTCTGTCTCTGCCATGCCTTGTTCTCAACTTTTAAAGCAGGTTCATACATTCTGGTTCTCCAGACGAAAGTGCGCTGGAGTTGTTCGAGCACAAGGTGTGGAGGAAGGAAGAGTACAGTCTGCTACAGCCTGCAGTTATAAACTGTTATGGTTAGGAAGCAGCCCTCCTTCCGTTTCAAGATATTTTAGTTTCTTTGCTCCCTTCCTTCCTCTGAGCTCAGAATAAGATCCCACTGTCCCGCAGTTCCAGCATCCCTCTGGCTTCCAATCTAGAGTACATTCCATGGACCACTAGGGACCATGTTGTGACATCTTTTTGCCCACCCTGATGCAGCCACTGACTTGAAGCAGAAATTTGGCCATAAGAATACGCCCATGAACACACCTTTCTTTCCCAAGGCCCTGCATAGAGGACGGGGGCCATTTATCCAATCATAACCTCAAATGTTAGCCTGTTGATACAACAGCAGGGAAACCTGAACGACCTGGAAGCAGGTATATGGGGGCAGGTATATAAAGACAGAGATTGAGAAACACAGAGAGAGAGATGATTAGATGATTTAAAAGCAAACAACTCTTCCTATAAGTTCGTGATGGATCCCAGTAGAATACAGTTAGTTGCTAATACATATACACATTGCAGTGATTAACAAACAGCACTTAGTAGTTCAGTCCCAGATATAGACAGACAGACAGACAGACAGACAGACAGTATATATCGGTATGTACGCATATATATTAGTGATGAACTGCATCCTACTATTTTCTATTTGTTAATTACTCCCTCTATTTGTCTGTCTGTCTGTCTGTCTGTCTGTCTGTCTAGTCACACAGAAAATATGAATTTTTGTTGGGCACAACCTGCTACAGAGTTCACTGCCCCCCCCCCAGGAAAAAAACCATTAAAAATCCAGGTAGGAATAAGAAGAATGCTTGTTTTTCTTATCATAGACTCCCTTCTTGCAAACAAGGACTGCTCAGAAACTCCCAGCAAAGGCTCCCCCTACAAGCCAAGCTCCAAGAGGTAACCGTTCCTGGGATTTGTGGCAAGATGTCTCAACAGACAGAAAAGGAGAGAGATCTTGCTGGTGTTTGGTGGCATCCTCTGAGCTGGTTTCCCATCTGGGCCAGAGGTGCCCAACAAAAATATAGCCACAACATGGCACTGTAGCTGAGTGTTTTGGACAGAACAAGAGAAGCCAACAATTCTCCATAGTTTTTCACCCACTCCAGCCAAATCCTAGCCCCCTTTTTTTCTACAGATATGGAGCAGCAGCAGTTAAATCATTAAAAAACATGTGTGGAAGAGATACCTTTGAAATTTACCCATTAAGAACAGCCAAAACACTATAACCAATGCAATGCAATGAAATGCAGCCCACTCCCAATTGCTTTCCTGCCACAGAAAAACAGTGAGGATAAAACATCTTACTACACTTGCATAAGCCATTCAAGCTTGAGTGCTGTGGAGTCCCCAGAGGAAGGGTGTGCCACGGAAGCATCCAAAATCAGAATATCGCAAGCCATCCTCATAGCCAGAGAGGGTTAATTCACGCTATAGATATCCACAAAATACACATATGCACAGTGCTTCCCCTGCCCCACACCCCCATGAGTTTCAGCATCTGCAACCAGCTTGCTTCCTGGAAAGAAACCCTCCTGGACAAATATACAAAGCTGCCTCAGATGTTTCCATCACTAAATCTAGGGATGCCGTATCAACCACATCAAATGCCAGAAAATGACCAGCTTCTGGCCCCTTTGCCCAGATTCACAGCATTGGGACAGAACCAGCAGGGACTGAGGGAAGCCTAACCAGGAATGAGAGAGGAGGAACCGAAGACCGAGAGATGCCCAAGCAACGAATCCTTCCACACAAAAGCCGGGGCTCACGCTGTTTCCCGGGCTGTTCACACCTGCCCGCATCTCCACAATGACTCAAAATGGACTAAATCCACCCCACCCCACCCGCCTGCACACTTACCCCCAGCTTCCTGCTCTTCATTTTCACGTATCCCTGTTTGACGATGTCGTTGAAATTCGTAGCCATGGCTCCGCCACAGCGGCACAGCCGGGATCCGCCTCCGCCGAGCCAAAGAGGCTCTTCGCGGCACCTCTGCGCTTCCTCTACGGCAGCAGCATTAATCTCCTTCCTCTCCCTCTCTCTCTGCTCCTTTGCCGTTCACCTGTTTTCAGACTTTTGCTAGCAGGCCGGTCCGCTCCCCTCCCCTCTTCCTCAGCATTGTTCTAATCGGAAGCTCGAAGGCTGCTGCTTCCTCTTCTTTGCTGAAAAATAAAAATGACAGATAGATTAGAGACTGTGACATCTTTCTCTTGCTCATGGTTTTTTTTCTTCTTTTTGCCCCTCCACCCCTTCTTCCCTCCTTCCCATCCTCCCCCCTCACTCGACTAAACCATTCAGAAGAAGAAAAGGTGGATTTCCTAGCCAACAGGCAGGAAAATGGAACAGCCCAGCCTTTAACTCACCAGGCATTTGAGATTCTTAAAGAAAGGCTTCCAACAGGCCCAACAAGCAGAAAAATTTTTTTTTTAAAAAAGTGTAATTGATTGCAAAAAATAACATGTTCTAATTCTGCATCGCCAACCTGGAGAGAAATACTTGGAATTTTCTTCCAGGCCCAAAAAGGCAAGGGTTGGCCTTTGTAAGGCAGAGTTGTGGAGAACTCAGTGCATTTTCTGTACTGTCTGAACAGTCACTTCAGATGAGCACATCTTTCAAATGTTCTCTGCTTCTCTTCTACCCTTCCAGACCCTCCTGTCTCACTAAGTTTCCCATGGCAGTCAAAAACACGCATGTTCCTTTTAATGATCAGTCTGAATTGCCAAAAAGATAGTACATGAGTCCTAGAATAGTGACAGTGGGAGAATTTTAGCTCCCTCAAGACTGGGCTAAGAGAAGCCGAGCCCCCATCCCCAAAATGGTTTGGCAAAATTGGTCCACCAGGACTCTGATGTAGTTGATCCTCCTCAGGTTATATTAATGAGAAGTGTACCAAGACGCAGCACTAAGAAATATTAAGACAGTGATTGTTGCTGAGTCCTCCAAGCGTTGCCTGGAATCCACTCTACATGCACTTACTTGGGAGTAACCTGTACTGAACACATGGAGCGAACTCTGAGTATACCCTGGGCTTGCAAGGAATCTTTATATCTGAAGATGTTTCAGTGGTAACAAATGGGGAAAATAATTTGCAAATAGGCAAAATTAATAGTCACCTGCCTGCTAATGTTCAGCCCCTACACTACCTTACAAACAGTTCTGGGGTTTCTGAGATATGTATTTCCAAATGCCTCCCCCTAAAATCATATACTTTTTAAATTAATATTTTAAAAAGTAGAATATTCAAGATATTAAAGCAAAGTTTTGCATTTTATTTCTTGCAGTTGTTGTGCTGTTTGTGTGCATACTGGACTCATGCGTCCAAATATCCTGCCCCTACCCCAAATTTCAATTCATACCACACCTCAAACTGCACAGAATTCACACCCTAGAGGAAAACATCTCCCCACTGGGCATTCTTATGGGGTCCCTGGGTCTGCCTCAGACATCCAGCTTCTGGGTGCAACATGTGTGTAGCGTACTGATGCATGGATCCTGAAACATACAGATCAGAACTTCCAGTTTTGATAGATAATGATCATTCAGAGAGCCCGTGCGGGTTTAGTGGTTTGAGCATTGGATTATGAGTCTGGAGAACTGGGTTCAAATCCCTCCTCAGCCACGGAAACCTGCTGGGTGACCCTAGGCAAGCCACAATCTCTAAGCCTCAGAGGAAGGCAAAGGCAAATCCCCTTTGAACAAATCTTGCCAAGAAAGCCCTTTCTTTTTAGCAGAGAATTATAAGTGCCTCACTGAACTACAAATCTCAGGATTCCATAAGATGTTGCTATGACAGCTAAAGTGGTATCAACATGGTCTAACTATGTAGCGAAGAAATATCCTTTCAGTTTTAGCATGCAAACTTTTGTTGTGAGGTTGCTTCATAAGCAGGGCAGCGTTAGCAACACACCAGGAAGAAGTGAATGCAACTTTATACACTTTCGCAAGCTTTGATCTCCTAGCACCCTTTGCCATCTGTCAGACTACAGCTCTCATCATCCTCAAGTCAGGATTATGGGAGATGTAGTCCAACACAATTACAGGGAGTCACAGTGGAGGAGGGTGATACTGCACTGAGCTTCAAGCAGATGTGAGCAGGGAATTGGAAGCACTGAGACTATGAAGACGAAAGCTAAAATAACCCCTTAATTTTACCTAGCTGGTTAATTAAATCCCAAGAGACGGCAGCATGGAAACTGTGAGCACTGGAGATGAAATCTACTACTAACGGCATTGCAATCTGGTTGCATCAGGCTTCTTCAAAAGGTAGCATCAAAAGGTGTCCTGCACACACATACACACAGATTGAACACTGGTTGTGTGCATATATGCATGTACCAATTTTAACATAATACTTATGGGTATAAGAGCAGCGGGGGATATTTCCTCTCACGGGCCATTTCTGCACTAGACTGTTACAGCACTATTATTCCACTTGCAACATCCTATCGAATTCTGGGGTTTGCAGTTTTGGGCGGGGCCAGCTGGCCCCTCCCGAAACTGCAAACCTCAGGATTCGATAGGATGTTGCAAGTGGAATAATAGCGCTGTAACAGTCTAGTGCGGAAGTGGCCATAATCTCCCTCCCATCACATCCTTCATAAATCACCATTGCCACTGTAGGTCACGGGAAGAGAAGAGAATGCTATTAGATTATGAATTCATTTCCACATTGGTAACTTGGGAGGCCAGCTGTCAAGCAAAAGGGCAGGAGATCAAGATTTTGAAAGAAACAAAACAATTTGTCATCATGTGCCTTCAAGTTGCTTTCAACTTCTGGCAGTTCTAAGAGGACCCCCTCACGGGGTTTTCTTGGCAAGGTTTGTTCAGAAGGGGTTCGCCTTTGCCTTCTTCTGAGACTGACAAAGTGTGACTTGCTCAAGTTCACCCAGGGGGTTTCTGCGGTTAAACAGGGATTTGAACCCTGCTCTCCCAGAGTCTATGAAACAATAGAGCTGTATCAAGCAACACAGAGACCAAATCCACTCAACCTTCTTCCTAAAATCTGTCCACAGAGATGGAAAACAAAAGAGAGGTCCACAGATAGGAAATGCTCAATACAGAATCACAGAGTCTCACCGGCGGCCAGTTCCAAGGCCACGCTCAGGGCAGGATCCGAGCCAGGTGAGGGGTAGCCTGGCTAGAACTAGTTTGCAAGCCAGTTCTGCCATTTACTGTAATGAGAGACTGGATCCCATCAGCAAAAGGCTGAAACACATCTCTTTTGCCTATCATCTGCTGCAGCGTTTACAACTAATTAAGCTTCCCTTGCAGCAGCAATGCATGTCCATATTCTACACTGAAAGAACTCTTAGGGGTGCTTGAAATTACCCAGAAGTCTACGGAATCCTGGGATTTACAGTTCCCTCCTAGAGAGTTCTAGTTTGCCCCCTTCTGGACTACACACTGTATCCAGGAACCTGTAGAGATGTCATGACTGTAAAGACTTTTGGAAACCCCTGACTGTGAAAAGGGAAGAAAAGCTGAGGTCTCCTGGCGCTTTCCTGACGTCTCTCATTTTTCGGGGGTGGGGGTAGAGCCGCACAAGGGCTGTCAGGAAGATTTTAAAGTGAAACCTGGGACGCTGGTCCCCGTGCCAGCCTCTTCTCCTCCCCCGCGAGTCACTCTGACAGCATTAATTACTAAACCAGAGGCCTTGGTTCCCTAATGAGGAACAGATGAGCACAACCAGCTTGGCACACAGCTGAGGAGCAAGAACAAAAGCCCAAGCCACGGATTCCAGCAGCCCCCTTCCTGCCTGTGCACCCATTCAGGTTTCTGCACCGGGAATGCAAATCCTTAACTATTTCATCCTCGCATGCAAGAATGAACAATTACAGTAGTTGTCCCCCTGCTGCGGAGAAAATGAGCATTTCTTCCCACTTGTTGTCATATGGGTGTGTTTATACCTTCAAGTCGCCTGTCGAGTTATGGCAACCCCGAGGATTTCATAGGGTTTTCCTAGGCAAGGAATCCCCAGGGGTGGTTTTGCCAGTTCCTTCTTCTGAAATAGAGCCTACAGCACCCAGTATTTGTTGGCGGTCTCCCATCCAAGTACTAACCAGAGCTGAGCCTGCTTAGCTCCCAAGATCAGACGGGATCTGGTTGCAACTGGCCATTTTGGGGCTAAATCAAATTGGAGTAGGGGGGATGCAAAAGCAGCTTTGGGCCACACTTTGTGGAAGGACATCCCTTTGTCCGCCTCTCTTCCACATTTGTTCATCCTAGATTGCAAAGTCAGACAGAAGACAAAGGAACAGGGAAAAAAACAGCTTGCGCAGATCAGAGAATGTGAGGAAGGAAAAGAATGGTGGAGGAGGAGAAGGAGAGAACCTTTAAAGTAATGAGCAGGCTTGGAGTCGAGGCCAGAAATGTGACAGCCGGAAGAGGACAAAGGGGAAGGGCTGGGAAGAAAGACAGAACTGTCTCCGTGGCATTCTCATTGCAGTGTAACAGACTTTAGTTTTAAAGAGAGGAGTCGGAAACAATTGCAGGCAGAAGAATGGAAAAAATTACTTTACATTGGAACCTAGTAATGAGAGAGATATTTTCCCCAACTCGCTCTGGCCAAATCTGATGCCAAGCCACCTCCTGTCCTTGTCTGTGTTGATGCCTAGAAATGAATTTTTCCTTGCGCCAATTTTGGTAACAGTGGACTTTTTTTGAGAAAAACAAACGGATGCATCAGGATGAGGTGTTTAAAAAGTGGCAGCTGAGTGGGGCAGTTATGGAATGGGGCACGGAAAAAGAGGAAAACGCTGTTAAAATGCTGAAGAATAGGGTAGGACTATCCTTTCATCACTCTGGCTTCACTTTGTGATAATTCTTACCAACTCCATCCCCTCCAGTTCCACAAAGTGTTTTTTTGAACTGGACCAAGCAAACAAATATACAGAGAAGTCACATCCTGATATTACACCCCGTGTGACATCAATGTTCTCTGAACAATTGTCTGGAGGACCTCAGGAGCAGGAAATAAGACTTCTGGAGGGCGCAACCTCAGCAGAAAAGGTGGTTCTTTCAAAAGACAACTGTCAGCATCTGCCAGAATTAGCCCTCAGTTCATCCATGTATCCATCCATCATAATTTCTCCCAGTCTGTGTCTCTCAGTCCCCTCGACTTCTATCTCCAAACAAGCTATTTGGAAATGGTTGGTGAAGTGCAGATAAATCTTGGGAGAGTAGACTCAATGGAGGGGTGGGCAACGTGAAGTTCTGGGCTGTGTATGGCACCCAAGGCTATTTTTTTTTCTTTGTGGTCCCAGACCGCTAAAACTTCCTTGGGCACCTACTTATTTTTTTAAGGAGTAGTGAGTTAATTTCCACTCACAAAAAGCTTCAAGGAATGGTGATTCATTTTCTATATCGTTCACAGCTCCTCTTATCTGGTTTCTGAAAGGATGGGGTTATTTCTGGCAGTTCCACAACGGTTCTGGGGGTATGAGACTGGTCCCTGGATCTCCCAAAATTAGCCACAGAAGCATCATTATTGTCATCATCATTGTTGTTACAACATCAGCACTCATAAGTCCCCTTGTAAGTCATTTTTGAGTTCCAGGCTTTGGAAAAAGGAGGGATATTAATAATTTGCTAGGATGAGTTTGGTGTAGTGATTTGCATGTTGGACTAGGACTGCAGGAGACCAGGGCCATTTCTGCACTGGACTGTTATAGTGCTGTTACTCCATTTTCAACATCCTATGGAATCTTGGGGTTTGCAGTTTCAGGAGGGGCCAGCCGGAGGATCCTGAACCAGTAGCCCAAAACAGGCCTGAGGCAAACAAGGCTCACACCACTGCTACCTAGGCCATTTCCGCTTAATGTGCTGTTATTCCACTTTCAACATTCTATGGAATCCGGATTCCACATGTTGAAAGTGAAATAATAGCACTATAACAGTGTAGTGCAGAAAGGCCCCTAAAAATCAGTTGGTACCAATTCAGATGGCAGCAGGAAGGGGCTAAAGGACCAGAATCAGGGCTAAAAGGTCCAGCTGCCCCTTGTCCTAGTCCATAAGGGGCCGTTTGGAGAGGAGGGAAAACTGGGAGGCATCTTCTGCAAGAGCTGCAGGCAGCCTTCCAAAACAGCAGTGTCTCCTCCTCTGCGGCCAGGGCCCCACACAGCGTTTGGGAAAATAAGGACGCTTGTGGCTGGATGCTTGCCCTCACAAGAAAAAAGGGGATTTTGCTGTGCCAGATGGAATGCTAAGGGAGAGCCAAAGCACCAAGCCCAGAAATGAGGAGGAAAAGACAAAAAAGGGAAGGGTAGGGAATGGCAGTTTATTATAGGATAGTGCTACTCAGAGTGGTGATCTGTGGACCAGTGCTGGTCTGAGAGCTGTCGGAAGCCTGCGTGCAGAGAGTTTCCAGAAAAGAAACAGTTGACGCCAACGGGCAAAACGTGGTGCCAGTCCCTGCTACATTGTGGGGAAAAACCCTGCCAGTGCCTCACATTACATGGCTTAAGAAACACAGCTCTAGGGAACACAGTTCCTTGCAGACCACCAACCCAACCAATCATTTGGGGACCAGAAAAGCAGGAGAGGCTGAGCTATATACTGGGATGTCTCCAGGGGCCCTTCCACACTACACATCTAGAGCATTATGCCATGGTTGCACCCTGTGGTAATTTTCTGTGGTGGGGTGTAGTGGAGGGAGCAGCCCTCCAAGACCTGGGAGGCCGATGAAGCCCTACCAATTGCCCACCCCTGCATTTGAGGGTGCGGTAGGGACAGGAACTTTGGTCCCTGCAATGGACAGGCTCTTTCCCAACCGCTGTCCTCACGGCAAACCAAGCTGGTGGGTGCCAGCAGTAGCAGAGCCAAAAAGCAGTCATCGAGAAAGACAGAGGCGATACTGCCAGTGCTGAAAATTCTTGGGGGGGGGGGAGGTAGAAATAAAGCTTAAGATGGGACAAACCACTACCACCCCAAGCTGACCCAAAGAGGACTCAGTGGCCACAGGACAATGTGGAGGGCTGGAAGGAGGAGCGTTTTGGAGGGTTTTGGAAGAGGGCATGGCAAGCTACTGGCCCACTGCTGAATAGGAGCATGACGCACTGGAATACTAGGCTCAGACTCCACTTGTTCCCTTCTGTCTGCCAAGGAGGTCAAGTTCCAGCCCCCTGAGGTCCCAAGGTCACCAGTGTCAACTCCAAAGTCCCCAACCGATGGTCCTGTTTCATCTGAGAAACCCACTGCTTCTCCATGTCAGCGGATGACCTTGACTCCACGTATTCTGAAAACGAATCCGCCCTCGCCATCACCCTTCCTGCCGCCCTTTCACCCTCCGCATATCGCGCTAATCTCCTCTAAACCAACGTCTCTTTTAAAGAGTCAGAGGGCTCTCCCACGCCCGGACTGAAAGCAAACACCTCTTTGCCTCTCCCGCCCCCTTCTTCCGCCCCTGCTCCGATCTCTGTGATTTTCGATGCCGCCTCCATCAACACACCAAAGGCGTCCGCCCAGCTGGAGCCGCTCTCTGCACAATGAGTTGCAGAGTTGCTGCGTTAAATAATTCATGCGGAGATAATAGTACAAAAACCAACAGATTCACTCCAAAGCCAAACACCAGTCTCTTTGCTTGCAGACTCCAGGGCTAAATACACACGCACGCACAAACAGGGGGGTTTTTTTGGCTGCATACTGGGATGCCTGACCTGTATTGACCTCACGACCAGGACTGTAGGTCCTTAGGTTTTATCTGTATCCTTCATAAGGAATCAGGGCTTGCAGGAATGTATCTCATGCCTTGGTTTTGTGCATCGTGCTACCAGATGCTGTATCAATGGGGACGGTGAAATTCGTTACACAAACCTTTGCAAAATTAGCAGAATGGTTGTGACTTCTGATGGTCCCTTCCCTTCCCTTCAAAAGGGAGTGTTTTGTTGCTCTAGGACAAGGGTTGAAATCATGTTTCCTCTGAAGGCCATCTTTCATAAATAAGTAGGACCCATTAGCTGCACTAAAGACCTGCTCTTGGTAGAAACTAAGGCCATTTCCACACTAAATTATTATAGCACTATTATTCCACTTTCAACATCCTATGGAATCCTGGGGTTTGCAGTTTAGGGAAGGGCCATTTGCAAGTCACTCTGAGTCCCTGTTTTTGGGGAAAAGAAACTAATAAATAAAGGTAACAATAACAATAGTTCAGGAATGGGCAGCTGCTGAGAGTCAAGACTGCCCCACTTTTTTGAAAAAGTGAAGCATTTTTTAAACAAAAAAAAGGAAAAAAAGAAAAGAAAAGAAAAGGCTATTTCAGGCCTAAAATGGGCAGAGAAGGTACAAAATAGGCTTTACATAGCCCATGGCCTCCTCCCTCTACCAGAGGCTTTTGGGGTCATATTTAGCCATTTTAAACCACCCTTTTCAGGACATGGGAGTCCAAATTCCCACCCTCATCTAGACTACTAGATTTCCAACATATGGGTCAACCTCAACATTCGTTTTGTTGTTTCATCCTTGCTTTTCTAAGAGAAGATGAAAAAATGAAGAAGAGCAATTTGCATTTTTTACAATAAAAACGTATCTCCCAACACGCACGCGGGGTAAAAATCTGAAAAAGGGAAAGCAATGTATCCTAATTAGTTTGGGATTTAACCTTATTTTTAATTTTAATCCACAAGTTTTTTTTTAAAAAAAAGCCTAAACTTTTTTTAAAGAAACTGTGAATACTTTTTTTCATAATTACAGGGGTTTTTTACCCTTCCATATGGCCCAACGTAATTATAAAACATCTCACACATTCAACTTAAATGTACACAAATGCACATTCAAGGACCATAAAATACAATGCAGGGCAGGAAGCAAAAACAGGCATTGCCAAATATTCTCACCTGAATCATATCAGTTCATCCTAACTCAGTCAATCAGCTTTGCCTGGAATTGTGAGTCAGTCAACGCAAAGGAAAATTCCACTGATTCAATGGGACTTCTCTAGTGGGGGAAACTACCATAGGATCACGGTTTGCTTGGAGCAGGATGGGATGATTTCCATTGCCTTTCTGCTGACTTCTGCTTCACCTGCTGTTGTTTGCTGTTGTGTGCCTTCATGTGATTTCTGACATAGTGACCCTAAGGCAACCCTATCACAGGGTTTTATTGGCAAGATTTTGTTGGTTTGCCTTTTTTCCCTTCTCTGAAGCTGAGAGAATGTGACTTGCCCAAGGTCACCCAGTGGGTTTACATGGCTGATCAGGATTCCAACCCTGGTCTCTAGAGTCGCCAGAGTTGGATTCCAATGCTCAAACCACTGAAATGACGTGGCATGTGTGTGTGTACACATTTTTTGCTATTAAAGGCCTCTTGCAAAGACGCCCTGCAGGATTAATCCCGTAAAATAAAGCGAAGAAGGAAGGGGCCATCTTATCTCCTTGCCACCAGCAGCTCTGCTATTAATCCTGGAGGAAAAGGGGGCCTGACATATTTCTCCTCCTCCCCTCCCCACCCCACCATGATCTTATCAGCTTCGCCTTCTTCTTTCGGACAGTAAAACCCATCTGGCTCTGGTCTCTGTCCTAGCCCAGCTTTGCCAAGCCTTATCAAGGGCTGTGAGCCCCTTCCCACTCCCTTGCCTCCTTCCCGTCATACCAGTGGGGGTCTTATCAGTGTTTTCTTTTTTTCCCTCCACCGGCCGGAGGGAGGAGAGGGGCCGTCACAGGCCTGAGGAAGTGGCACCTGGCTCCATCCCTCCCCAAGGATTCTCCAGCTCCCAAATTGGAAAGGAATTTTAAACTGGTATCCTTGTATGGCTTGCTTTGAAACAAGGGTCTTTTTTTCTCCCTCTCTCTCTTTCCTCTGCCCGCCTCTCATACACAACACACACACACACTACATGGGAGGAATCAAGGCTAGGAAAGAAAATTTAAGAGCCTACAGTTTTGATACTGACACTGAAGAACAATCTTCCCAAATATCTCAACCTCACTCTAATTCTTATTCCCAGCTAAACAGACCCATTGAATCATTGGGATTTATACATCAGTGTGACTTGCCATTCAGGAGCCAATTCAGCAGGTTGTTGCTGCTGTTGTGTCACTTCAAGTCCTTTCGGACTTATGGCAACCCTAAGTCACATTCAGTCACTTTCTAGCTGACATCTAGCCAAGCAATGTAGAATTAATGCAAGGAGGGAATCCGAATATTGTGGGACCGTGGCTTCCAGCACTCTTGACTACTGGGTGGGGTTGGTAGACATTGCAGTCCAACAACATCCAAAGGCTCACAAATTTTCATCCCTGATTTAATGTATCCGCACACAAAAAGAAGGCAATGGCGAAGCCCTTCTGAACAACCTTGCAGAGAAAAGTCGCTTTAGGGTCTCCCTAAGTCAGGACATTTCTGCACTAGCCTGTTATAGCGCTATGATTCCACTTTCAACATCCTATGGAATCCTGGGGTTTGCAGTTCCGGGAGGGGCCGACTGGCCCCTCCCGGAACTGCAAACCCCAGGATTCCATAGGATGTTGAAAGTGGAATCATAGCGCTATAACAGGCTAGTGCGGAAACAGCCTCAGAAAAAAACTTGAAGGCATACAACCACAACACACAACAGAGCAAGCTGATCATTTGAACACTGTCAATAACAGTCATGTATTTGAAAAGCATTCAGAAACAACGTAACTTCATCACCAACAGACATGATACTTGTGATTTCAGAACTAAATCCATCATTAACACACAGCAAATTTAACATTTTTTTTTTATTTTAATGATTTATTTTAACTTTCAACAAGGTTAAACAAATGGGAATGATTCAAAGAGTAGTCCTCTCTTTATCTTTTCGTCTAGAATGCAGGTCAGCCTAAACTTACATTATAATGCTATACACGTACTGTTAATTAAAGGAGATATAATGGAGAGTAACAGGAACTAATTAAAAAGAAATGCCAGTTTCTATAGGCAAATGGGACGATAAACGCTGGGGTTTTCTTGGAGCCCTTGGAATGTTGGAGTGGTCAAATAAAAGGAGGCCAATTGATAACATCTGACAGACCCATTGATTGCCATGCCAGCCCTAGACAGGACCGTAATTGTAGAGAAGATGGGTGCAGGAGGTCGGCTCCCTAAGGATTATGGGACACAAACAGCGCAGTGACGTGGAGAGAAAGAAGCAGTGAACACTCGGAAAAGAGGTGGGGATTGTTCAGCCTTCCAGATATTGTGGAACTGCAATTCCCAGCAGACTCGGCTGGCATGGTGGGAGCCGCCGTTCAACCACATCTGGAGGGCAGCGCAAGTCCCAGATTTGCTCAGAATCTGAAACAGGGGATGGGTATCATTGGCCCTTCACCACTGGCTATGCTGGTAAGGCTGATGGGAACTTCCGTCTGACAACATCTGTAGGGTCACATGATTCTCACCCCTTGTTTTAAAAGGCTAGGCTCCGTGGACGCGACATTTCTCTGCAATGACCAAGTTTACGCCTGAATTGGGAAGCGTTACCTTTCTTTTGGACTAAAGTTGCCAGGAATCCCCAGCTATTAGCCATGATGACTGCAAGAATTATGGAAGTTTAAGTCAACCAAGCAATGTCTGTAAGCCCTGGTTTGCTAACTCAGGGCAACCAGCAAGTACCAGTGGATCATTAACAGAGAATCCTAGGCTCAGAGCTTCAAAATTAGGCACCTCTTTGGCCCTTCCTTCTTTTTTCTCCAAGAGTAGCATTTTAAGCACGTTTGCCCCAAGATGGTGCCTTCGGGGGCGGGGGGAGGCAGGCTGCCCCATTCCATCTCAACAGAACAGCCCCTTCTTCTATTAAGCAGCAGGATTCCAGTGTGCCCAGGGTTACCCACACCTAATTTCACGCTGAAAAACCTACAGCAGTGGTTCTCAAGTGCTGGTCCCCCAGGTGTTTTGGACCTCAACTCCCAGAAGTCCCAGCCACTATGGTCACTGTTCAGGAATTCTGGGATTTGTACTCTGAAATCCCTGGAGCATCAAAGCTTGAGAACCACTGACCTACAGAATCACCTACCCTTCTCCTTTTCTGATCTTTCTTTTTTCAACTAGAAGAGTGACACAGAGAGATCCCAGCCAGCCTCTCTGCTTCTCCCTCACCACTTTACTTTGCACGCTTGCTTCTGCACAGCTGGGCAAAGTCAGTAGTAAAGGTCAGCCCTTGATCCTCACACACACACATGTGTTCGAGAACCTCTGCGCTTTTGCCAGAACTGTTAATACGCCTTCTGAGGAAAGAATTGTGCCGAACTTCCCCCCCACACACACACCCTACCCCACCCAAACCCTAAAGCAGCTGTTTTCTGCTGTGTTATTAACCACTCTGGCTCCAGAGCTATTACTGCAACCCATACATAACAATATAGCTTCTCCCAAGATAACCAGCAGTAATTAACTCCTGGCTGTGTAAACACCACTGGCACCATGCACTGACCGCTACCCCCTGGGAGTTATTCGAGAACAGGGTGGGCCAGTTTCAGAGACTGGGAGAGAGGGTGGGAAGGAAAGAAGGCAGGCAAGCAGATGCCTCCGAAAGGGGCCCCCTACACAGCAAGGCGGATACCAGGAGGGGAGAGGCAAAGGCATCCCGAAAGCACACCTGACAGGACCCTGTGGCATTTCAGAAGCCTGGAACACTCCGAAGCAGTTAAGCAAAGGCAAAGCCAAGCAAGCAAGCTAAGCAAACAAACGAAAAACTTCACGGTTGGCTGATGTGACGCCAAGGTCTGCATCTGCGGTGTCATCCTCCCGGCCTACACAAGCAGCAATGCTAGGTGTGCTTGAATATGTTAGTCCAGTGGTTCTTAACTTTTTCTTTACCGCAGACATCCTGTAAATATAACGTGTTGTTGGGGACCGCCTAAGACATAACTCAAGATTTAAATACTCAAATATTTATGTAATTATTCAAATATCTATTTATTTATTTATTAAAGGCTTTTGGAGACTAATCCCTGCCCAGACACTGGGTGACCCTTGGAGTCCACACCCTCTGCTGCTGCATCCCTGACGAAAGGGGCACCATGGTAGGTATGTGCGTGCACCTGAGCTGCTTCTTTCTTCGCAAATGAGGGAAAAGTTTTGGCACTCACACGCACATATACCCCGCTGCCACATTCCTGTTGCTGCTGTCGGTGTCCAGCAGCTGGGCTTTGTGGGACCCCCAGGTGTGCACAGACCCCAGGCTCAGAACCACTGTGTTAGTCCGCAAGGGCAGAGCCAAGGAGAAAGTGCAGCAGTGCAGTTCTGCCTATCCCACGGCCCTTACTGAGCCTCGAGCAATCCATCACCTGGCTTTCACTTGCCTATCTCAAACCGAGAGTTAAACCAGACTGAAGAGGAAACATCACATCACTTAATGTTCTTCTAAACAACAGTCAGCTTGTGGATCAAACAACGGTGCTCAGGGCAGGTGCTCATACAGACCCACTCTAGCTAGATAACCAAAAGTCAGCCAACATAAAATTTCCGGTTGACAAATAAGGCAGCTGGGAAGTAGCACTGCTGCTACTAAATTCATGGGTGATCAGGCCGTAGTGAAACCAGAATGCCATCTGAATTCCTTGGAGAAAAAGCAGTGCTGGGTGGTAAATTAACACAGAAAAATAAGAAATCAATAAACAGGAAACGTACATCTGGAGTCGGGTCTTTTTGTGGCATCATGCAAGGAGACATAATCTGGCACCTTCTGGATATTTTAGATCAGTTCTCAGGCTGTTTGAAGTGGGAGAATCAGTAGTGGGGGTTTTTTTCTACTAAATGTGCCATGGACCAATACCTATTTGTGCTCATAGGCTACAACTGTTCCTTTCTTTCCTGGAAACTTGCCAGGGACTAGCAGCCGATGGCTCAGGGATCAGCACCGATCCAAAAACCACCATTTGAGTAGTACTGTTGTAGATTACCATTCCCATCAGCCCCAGCCTGTAGAGTCAATGGTATCAGATTATGGGCAACAACGTTTCGCAAAAATTAAAGAAGTAGAATTAGTTTTCTATAATTTAATTGAAAGGATACAACATTTATAAATAGTTAAAATCCAAGATTTGTCAGGGAAGTCAATGTTCGCAATGAAGGTTAAGAGATTTAAGGATGATTGTGATTGTCTGATCATTGAGTTTGTTTTGTTTTAAGTTTATTTTAAAAAATAAACATTACAAAAAAAAAAAAGAATTCCAGAATTCATTCACCCCTGGGATTCCCTGGTGGTGTTTCATCCAAGTAACTAACCAGACCAGACTCTGCTTCGCTTGCAAAATCCAATGAGATCAGACACGTTCAGGGTGCTTTGATGGAAAAAATAATAACACAGAAAGCTGCCTAATACTAATTGACTGATCTAGTCCAGTACTTTCAGTTCTGGACAGGAAGTTTGTAAAGTCTGCTTCTTTCTTAGCCCTCCTGGGAGATCTCGAAGGACACCAAGTTGCCTCTCCCTGATCCACACCTTTCCGGAGCAGATCCTTTTTTCTTTTTTTTCCATTACAAGTTTGTGAAAGCTGGACAGTGAAGGAAGCCGACAGGAAGAGAATCAACTCCTTCAAAATGTGGTGCTGGAGAAAAGTTCTACAGATACCATGGACTGCTAAAAAGACAAATAAATGGGTTCCTAGGTCAAATCAAGCCTGAACTCTCCCTGGAAGCCAAGATGACTAAATTGAAGCCATTTCCGTACTAGACTGTTATAGCGCTATGATTTCACTTTCAACATCCTATGGAATCCTGGGATTTGCAGTTTTGGGAGGGGCCGGAAACCCCAGGATTCCATAGGATGTTGAAAGTGGAATCATAGTGCTGTAACAGTCTAGTGCGGAAATGGCCTGACACTACTGAACTGGGCACATCATGAGATAAAATGACTCAAAGGGGAAAAAAAAAACAATGCTTGGACAGAAGGCAGTAGGAATAGTAGGGGGGTTGGACTGGATGGCCCCTGTGGTTTCTTCCAGCTCTATGATTCTAGGAAAAGAGAAAGACCACGTTACATGTGGATCCACACAATCCAGGAAGCTGCAGCAGCCCTGGGTTTGCAAGACCTGAGCAGAGCTGTTGATAAAAACGTGATTTGGTGGTCCATCATCTATTGGATTGTCGTAAGCTGAAGCCAACTTGATGGCAGCTAATGACAACAAGGCTTTGGGAGGGTAGTGGAT
Organism: Cyclura pinguis; assembly: GCA_030412105.1. NCBI lineage: Eukaryota > Metazoa > Chordata > Lepidosauria > Squamata > Iguanidae > Cyclura > Cyclura pinguis. The sequence continues at coordinate 2,682,716 of CM059607.1, forward strand.
AAAGAAAATATAAGCACTTACAAATGTGTGGAAACCTGTATCTCAGCCTGGAAGAGACGGCTTCTTATAATGTTGCTGTTGTGTGCCTTCAAGCTGTTACATTTCAAAAGCAACACAGTACAGGAAGGGTATTATTTAAAAAACAAACTGTAGCGCCTTCTTTGTTGTTGTTGCATGCCTCCAAGTCGTTTCCAACTTAAGGAGACCCTAAGGCAAAACTATCCCAGGTCTTCTGGGGCTGAGAGCGTGTGACGTGCCGAATGTCACCCAGCAGGTTTGCATGGCCAAGAGGGGAACTGAACCCTGGTCTCCAGTGGTCTCCAAACCACTACGCTACACTGTCTCTATTACCCTAAGACAAGGATCACAGCCCGCAGGGGAAAAAAAGGCTGGCTGGATCTCCTAGTACCCCTGTCTTCTCTGCAGCCAGTGGGAACTGATGCCGGTTGCACTGAGTCAAATGCATGGTGGTCAGACCCCAGGATGGTAGGCAGAGCCTAGGGCCAGGAAAATACACAAGCATGCCCAAACAGACACAAGCCAGACTCCTTAGAAATGTGGTGCCGGGGAGACAAGCAAGCATTCACGCGCACAGAGGCAAGTATCCCCTTGAAACTGGTCTGGCAAGGGGCTGTAGCCTGAGATGGGGCAATGCTCTCTCCCATGTGCTCTCATGCGCCAGCCCCCACTGTTCCCCATGGCAAGAGCAAACCAGTGAACCAAAAGACACAGAGTGCCCTTAAGGAGCCGTTCCACTTCAGGTGGCTGGAAAGGGTAGCGGGACATGATCTGCAAAACCTGGGGTGGTGTATTCCCCTGCGAAGGGAAGAATATTCATAATTATTCTTTCCCAGACTGAACAATGGGTTTCCCAATAGTTGGAAACCGCACTGGGAAAAGTACTAGAGCAGCAAAACTTTTGTGAAATTTTCTCCTGGTATCTGAATGTCCTGAAATGTTACAGAGGGATTAATCGGCCCCGTTTTCTGAGCAGAAAACACAATTTTGTGCAGAAAAAGTGTTTTTTTTCCCCTTCTCTCCAAAATAATTCTTCCAGGACGCTATATGAGGTTCAGATATGGGGGAAATACTGTGGAGGAATATTCGTTTCCTCTTGCAGCTGGGAGAAAGCTACCCTAATTATTCGTCCTCCAACGCAAAGCTGAAACAATCAAGAATTTGCCTCCCTTGTATCCACACAGCACAGTTTCAGCAGTTTGGTCCCACCGCCACAGCTCTGTCCTAAAGAAAGCTGGGATTTGCAGTTTGCGGTGGAACCTACCGTCCTTTACTCCACCCCCTTGCCCCATCGCGTTAGAATGCCCCTCGAAGGGAGTTTTAAGTCAGGGTGGGACCTGCACAGCTGATCCCGCGGGACTGCGGCCCCCAGCATCCCTCACCAGGGGCTACACTAACCAGCGGGGCTGTTGGGAGCTTCGGTTCAACACCGCCAGGCGGGCGGAATGGATTTCCGAGCTTGCCCGGGAGGACCACTCTCAGCCTCTCTCAGGAGGCGGCCGGAGCAGCTAGAGCGTTACCGAAGCGGCGCGACTCTGCCGTGCGGCCAGGGGCGCGAGAGCGGGCGCCCTTCCCCGGGCTGTCCGTCCCGGGGCGGGCTGGGCAGGCGGAGAAGGGACGGGGCCGCCTCCTCCCCCCCGCGAGGCCCGACGGCGCTTACCTGCCCCGCGGAGGCTGCGGAGGGCGCGCGGCTCCCGGAGCCCGGCGCCGGGACGCTTCTCCGCCGACGGCTCCTCGGTCTCCTTCGCGGGGCCGCGGCCACGGGGGCCTCCTCCCGCTCCTCCTCCTCCTCCTCCCGCGGCGCTGGAGGGCGCAGGCAGGAGCAGGGCGGCCGGGGTGGCGCCAGGGCGGGCGGCGGCGGCGGCGGGGAAAGCGGCCGCTCCTCCCGGCCGGCGCGCCTCGCGGCTCCTCCGCTCGGCCCCTGTAATCTGTCCCAGACACGTCGGAACCCGGCCCCCGCGCCGCAGCCCTCCGAGGAGAGGGGCGGGCCCGCCTCGCCTGGCCGCGCCTCCTGCGGCTCCCTCGACAGCCTGCCTTCGGGAAGGGAAAAAGACAGACAGACAGAAAGAGGAGACGGAGGAGGAGAGAGAGGGCGCGGGAGGGGGGGTCTCTCGGCGCCCCCTTTGCCTTCCTCCTTGCCTAGTTCCTCTCGGGTGGGGAAGCGCCACGCGCGCGCAGGGACACCCGTCCAGCGGAAACACGAGCGGAGAGGTCGCCGTTTGGGAAAAAGTTGCCTCCCCCCGTCCGAGGAGGCCAAACCCGAGGAGGACCCCGTACGGTCAGCTGGAAAGCTGGGAGGGCCCCCTGCCTCGAGGCGCCGCGGTTTTGCGATAAGCTGCCCCACGCGTTTCGGGACGGAGGTGCTCCGACGTGCCTCCTTCAGGGGCTGGTGGACGTTTCGCTTCAGACGTTCCCGGCCCCGAAACTCTATCGCCATCTTTTTGAGGTCCAAAGAGTTCTAAAGTTAAACCTCCGTCAGCCCCTGAAGAAGGTATGTGAGAGCATCTACAGCCCAAAACGCACTGGGCGTCTTACCAATAAGTCGTCTCTTCAGCACTTTGAGACCTGTGTCCAGTTTTCTGTCTTTTGTTCCCCCAAGGACGTGACCGTACTGGCTGAAAAGTCTGAGAGCTGGAGCCCCAAAATGTAACTTTTCAAAGCTCAGCGAACCTCCAAGATTAGCAGCAGCGTACCTCTGAAATGTTTTATATTTGGTAGGCTTTGCCCGTGGCTAGGGGATTTGGGGGACTGTACTCCAAAAAAGAGAGCGATCATTTTGCCAGTCCCAACAACTGAATAGAACTCCCAAAGTGGGTGGCGGTGTACCTCCAGGTACCCTGATGGCAGTCTGAGAATTCTCAACACCCTTCCTTAAACTGTAGATAGGAGGATTCCCCAGGAGGAAGCCATGGCAACTGAAATGGAATCGTAACTCCATAATTGCGTAGTGCGCGAGGGCCCTTGGACTATACGGGCCTTTGATCTGATCCCACAAAGGCATGCTGATGGTCTTGTGAAAGCTGACTGGAATTGCATCCCTCTTCGTTCTAGCTAAACAGTCTTTTCTCCCCCTCCCCTGCTTTTAATTAGTACTCTACATTTTGCTGTCTCCTTGATAATCATAGCATACTACAGATTCTGTTTAATTTTAATTATGTTGTTTCTGCAGCAGTGAAAAAGGTGGAGGAGTAAAGGTGGATAAATGGAATAACCAGAGAAGAATGAGTCTACAATATCCTTCCCTATAACTTGGTATTCATCAGATGTATTGGAGAACAACTCTCACCTTCGCCAGCCAGTATGGTACTTGACCGTCCTGGCTAAGGATGATGGATGCTGTACTCCAACACACCCAGAGAGCGCAAAGTTGGGATAGACTGATTTACAGAGATGGGAATTTGAGGATATCTGCGTGCTGGAATGTTTTTATCAAACCCTTAGAGTTGCAACATCTATAGTATTTTAGATTAGCAATTTATTTCTTTTTAACCACCAACAATTTCTTCTTGTTTCTCTTTTAGCTCTTCTGGCATGATGATGAGCAGGAAAGATGAACTTACTAAAACTCTCTGTCTGTTTCATGCCCCTCTTAAAAGTACAGCAGCCTTCTGAGAGTGTAGACTTGGCAACCTTCTAGTTTGGTTATCTGCCAAGCTGATAGGTGCTTTCTGAAGCTTCCATTTTCTGTCCATTTGGCTTGGAACGAACCCCATTGACTGCAGTGGGACTTCTGAGTGCTGGACACACGTTGGATTTTGCAATAACATGCTTATTTCTCCCTGGGGTATAGCTGCTGGGAAAGCCAAATGAGGGCTTTCCTCCTCCTCAATAAGAATTCCACCCCAATGAAATTTTCCTCCTGCCCCTAAATTTTTAGCATTGCAGGCGTGAGACATTTTAAAAAGTAAATTCTCCCACTCTGGTGCAAACTCAGTAAATGTGTTTGAAATGGGATGCTGCCTTTTCTCTTTTTTCCTTGTTGCAATTTAATCCTGGAATTCTCCCAAAAGTGAGCCTTTGCACCAGCAGTGGGCAATTTATGGTTTTCCAGAGAATGTCAGGCTCAGTTCGCCCTCTGCACCTCCGCTCCCCATCGTCCTTGACTGTGGGCAGTATTGGCCAAGGCTGGTGGGAGCTGTAGTTCCTACAACAGCTGGGAGGTCAAGCATTGCCCATCCCTGTTTCACACAGTGTTGAGCTGGAGAACGTGTCTTCTCCCCGTCCTGAAATCTCCTCACTTGACCTCTTGAATGAAATCTGAGCTGGCAACTAGGCTGAAGATTTGGTTTTGCCTGTACTCCGTTGTGGTGGGCAACTCCCGTGCTCTGAGTTTTAGTCTAAATTTTAAAGGAGCTATTCAAGGTACTGAACTGTCCCCCTAAAATCGTTTCAGCACCTTGGATCAGCACCTTTAAATTTTAGACTAAGACCCAAAGTGGATTCACTGCCCCCCTGAAATGGAAACTAACAACTGTTCCTGCTTTAAAGTGAAGATCTATTCAAACCTGGCATAATCTCTGATCCGGCTGCAAAGGAGCTATACAACCTGTTTTGGATGTAGTGTTCAACGTCTTGGACACTGCCTTTAAAATTTGACCTAAAAAATGAAGTGAATTCTCCACCCTGCTGACATGAGATTTGCCTCTGTAGTCCTATCCTGTAGGGAAGAGGAAGGACAAAAGCCAAGATCAGGAAGGGTAAGTGTCCCATGCATTTAATACACCTGGAAGAGTGCATTAAATATAATGTGGCAACAGTGCTGTCTGGTGGCTCCCATGTCAGTGGGGTGGTGAATCTACCCTGGGCTTTAGTCTGAACTTTAGTGGAGCTTGTCAAGTTGCTGAACCAAGGTGATGAACCTTGGTGATGGGCTTCAGCACCTTCCATAGGTCCTTTAATGCTCAGACTGAAACTTGGAGAGAATTCACTGCCTTGCCTAGGCGCATGGAAGTCCCCCCACCCCACCATTGCAGTCCCATCCTTTAGAGAAGATGAAACTCAAGGAGGCATTGGGTCAAGGGCAGGCACTCTGTTTGAGTCTGACTGACTTGCGTCCCCACTCCCTGCTCTCCAGCTCATCTGGCAAGAGGAAGTATCCCGCCTCTTGCAGACTCCGACTTGAAGCTGGCTGTCACTTTAATGCAGACGGATGGAGCTGCAGGGGGAAAAGAAACAGACCTGGCCAGGATGAGTGACAGGCGGACTGTGCTCAGCATTCCTCTCCTTAACCCCCAGCCTGCCGCTGTGTTGCCTCTAGAGCTGCAGGCGAGCCCCGCCATGGGTGGGAGGCTGGGTGGGGAGCAGGCCAGCGGATCCTGGATCGACTTTCTGTTGAATGGCTGGGTTTAATTTCTAAGCTTCGGAACAGCTAATGTGAGAGATGTATGCTCCCTTCTCAAAGAAACCCGTTCTGAACTGGGGTTGCTTGGAAAAAACAAGAAAGCGCTCTGCGCTGTCTCAGAAACCCGAGTTCCTGTACTTGTGCTTCACATATTCCATATGCTCAGTCTCAGGACCTAAGATGTTTTGCTAGCTGAGCCCGTGGACTGGACTTTCCCCACCTCTTTTTTTATGCCATTCTCTTATGGGTCCTAAGGTTCCCCTCACCAAAAGTAATTGAAGAAGCAAACAGGGACATAAGAAGTTGCTTCTTAAATATTGCAAAGAGTGATGGCAAAAGATTTCCTGCTGAACAAAATAAGGAATAATAAGAACAAGCTACTTTTAATGTATAGTTTTCAGAGCTCTGCAAAAACTCCCTTCCCGCCCCCCCCCACATCAAGTTGCAGAGTTCCCAAGGCAAGCCAACAAAGTGAAATAATGAGAAATAATCCACAAAATATTCAGCAACCACCTCCCACCCTCTTTCACAGAAGATATGGAATAATACAGTATCTTGAAGGATTCTGAGTTTTCGCACCTTCCCAATCCAGCTGCCTGAGATGGCTGACTCCCTTTGCCTAATGCTGGCCCCACTTTCAGCCTTTGTGGCCAAGAGTGGCCGGTGGCTTCCGTGTCCATGGGGCGGTGTGGAATGTTCTCAGCCTCACGGAGCCTTTATCTCTCTCCCTTTCTCACACACACAGGAAACTCGATGGTCTGGATCCTTGAGTAAGGGAACATGAGGACACACCGGCTTTGTTCAGTGCCATTGGTCCTGGAAACTTTCTCTTGAAATACTTCCTGCCCACTGTATCCTGTTATACAAGGTTATTACTCTCTGTTGTTATAATGGGGATCAGTAAGCCATAAGGAGCTTCTGGTTGTCTTTTCTGGTGTTTAATGTTTTGTTAGGAAAATACTATTGATACAGTGTTAAAGGCCTAGATTTCCTAAAGGTACCGGATCTCATCTGATCTTGGAAGCTAACCAGAGTCAGCCCTGGTTAGTACTTGGATGGCAGACCACCAACAAATACCAAGTGCCGGAGGCTCTGTTTCAGAGGAAGGAATTGGCAAAACCACCTCTGAGTATTCCTTGCCTAAGAAAACCCTACAGAGTTCATGGGGTCGCCATAAGTTGACAGGCAACTTGAAGGCAAGTGCACACGCATGCACACGCACACAAATACCACACACACACACAAAGGGTTAACTCGAGTTCCTCCTTTTAAAAAGTCGAGTCTGACAGAATTCTGGGTGGTCTCTTGGCCACTTCAACCACTGCAATTATTCCTCAATTACCACTGCGTCTTCAGGGGAAGCTACAAATGAACCTACCCTTAATGTCATTTTTATTGCCTTCTAGACTGGGGTTCGGGGAAAAACGTTACCTTCTTGCCTAGTCACACTGGATCTGACCACAAAAGGAGAACTGGATCCCTTTTTCACACACCCACAAAATTAAACATCTGAAGTAGTCTCCAAAGCCTCTGGTCCTACTTCACCCAATCTGAGCCTCTCTTGATGTGTTGGATTACAACTCCCATCATCCACAACCACCATGCCACATGAGGAAGATGGGAGTGGTGCCCCAACAGATCTGGAGAGAGCACTACAAGGGGGAGAAGGTTGCTTGCATCCAGGGTGGGCAAAGTTCAGCCCTTCAGATGTGGTTGGACTGCCACACCCAGCATGTCTCATCCTTGGCTGTGGGGCTGCTGGGAGTTGAAACCCAGCAACAACTGGAAGCCTGCATTTTGTCCATCCCTGGCCTATATTCTGCAATAGTCTTACGACTTTTCCACACTGCATTGTTATAGTGCTATTATTCCACTTTCAACACCCTATGGAATTCTGGGGTTTGTGGTTTAGGGAGGCCCAAGAGCTCTCTGGCTGAGAATTCTAAATGCCTCTCCCTAAACTGCAATCCCCAGGATTCCACGGGATGTTGAAAGTGGAATAATAGCACTATAACAGTAGTGCGGAAAGGCCCTTACTTAAACTGAGAAGCAGGCTTTCCTCCAAGCCCTTAACCCCTGGTTAAGCATCATGTGGCTCTTCAAAGGTTGAATCTCAAGTCCCAGTATCCCTCACTACTGGTTACAGCTGCTGGGAGTTGTCGTTTGGCAACATCTGGAGGGTCACATAATTCCCATGCCTACAAACCTGTTGCTTAGATTATCCTGAGATGATCGCTTGCCTATGCAAACATGGATGCTGGGGCCCCATAAATGACAGGGACAGAATCCGATCTCAGAGGGAGGAACTAATTGGCTGCAAATGATGGGCACAAATTTGATAACTTTTTTTAAAATTGTCTCCAGGTTACTTCAGAGCCTTTTTTAGGGGAAGGGAGGGCTGACCTTTCCATCCGCTTAGATTTTCTGTCTGTAACACCTCAAGCAAGTAAGATGCAGACTTGGGACTCTCCACCTTTCTTCCTCTGCACGAGTATTTACCATCTTTGCTTGACAAAGAAGCCAGTGAGCTCTGAAAGCTAGCACAGTAAATTTTGTGCCTTTTGGTAGACTGAAAAAAAAGTGATGTCATCATGTGTACTTTGGATTTTGGGAAAAACAACAGGTGAAGGAAAGGTTTACACATTCTGTCCTTGCTAGTTCTCCACTAAAAAATTCCCTTTTTTGAAGCTAGCTACCTAGCTTGCAAGCTCCCTCCCTGCCTTTCCATTTGTGCATAATGTGCCCTTAACTTTTCAGTTCAGGCAAAAGAGCAGGAACTCACCAGTCTAGCCAGAATCCTACCTGATCCAAGCAATTCTAGAAAATATCCAGAATCCTCTGCAAGGAGCTTCCATGTCAACCATGCAAGGGTTTCTTGACAGACAAGCCAATATGAAAGAGATTCACTTAAGTCAGAAAAGCTGAAAGCGATATCTGCTTAATGTTGTTGAGTAATAAAGGGCCATTTCCGCACTAGACTGTGCTAGCGTTATTATTCCACTTGCAACATCCTATGGAATCCTGGGGTTTGCAGTTTTGGGAGGGGCTGGCTGGCCCCTCCCGAAACGGCAAACCCCAGGATTCCATAGGATGTTGCAAGTGGAATAATAGCGCTATAGCAGTCCAGTGCGGAAATGGCTACGGTCATGTTGAGACAGCATGGCAGCACAGTTTATCCTGGAGTCCTCTATTGCTTCCCCAAAAAAGCAACTGGATGAGGATCTGCCATTCATGTCCTTCCAAAAAGCAGCTTGGCCTATTTATTTGATTGTTGAACCGTCCTCCAGACTCTGCTGTGTGCCGCTGTCTGGGTTGGTGTGCATGATTTGTAGGGACACCTCTACTATTCTGGACTTGATTTACTTGGCTATAAAAATTATTAATGCTTGCCACAAATTAAGAAAAAGCCTATCAACAACCAAGAAGGGAACTTCTCTTTGCGGCAATCAATTAAAAGCCAGAGCGGGCAGAATTATCTCATTGAAATATCAATTTTTAATACACTTGCATCTCCTGGTTCTTTTCAGCGCACTGCTCCCATGCTCCATTGCTCTTCCTCTCTGTAATGTTCAGGTGGCAACACACATGGGGGGCTGGAGGGGGAGAGTTTTAATGCCAGGTAAATAGGTCTGAATGGAGCCGCCTGGGGTTGCTTTGCTGCTCCTCACGAGACAACTTAAAACTTCCAGCTTCCAATGCAGGCTGGGCACTTACACCCCCCCAAACAAGAGGATAGAAGAGAATATCAGTTTGCATAAAACTGCACTTACCCATTGCTTTGTACAGATGGAAAACAAAGCACGATTATTATATTTCATACAGAGTTAGAATGCATCTCACCTGAGTGCAGAAGACTGACTGGGTGACCGGTGTGCTTGCTGGGACAGGTGTCCAGCTGCCTGATGGGGGTGAATAGTTTTGCATCCCTTCCTCCCTCCATAGGCTACTGATCTGCTTCCACACACAGTTCAAAGTGCCACTTACGGCCTAAAGCCCCATATAGCTTCAGTCTGGACTATCTGATGAACTGCAGCATTCCAGACGAGCCTACCCAGACTTAGCAATCCTTGGGAGAGGCCCTTTTCTCAGTCCAGCCACCTTCACAAGCACATCTGGTGGGGATATGAGGCTGGGCCTTTTTTGGTGACAGCTTCCAGGCTCTGGAACTCCCTAGGGAGACCTTGTCCTTGCTGCCCCTCCATCAGTAGGCAGGCAAGGGCAGAAAAGGAAAGAAAAGAAAAAAGGAAAGGAAGAGAAAGAAAAGAAAAAAGAAAATTTGACAGGGTTTTGAGAACCGGCTGGGGGAATCCTGTTGCACATTTACGACATTATAAGCCAATGTACAATTGCATGGTTTAGAACTGCAGCATTGCACAAGGGTTCCGTTACCTAGCAGGTAGTGTTGTTGTAGCTCTCCTGTCAGGACCAGTGCCTAAGCAGAATGAGCCGCGTGGCCATTGAACAACGGTCATAATGTGCAACAGAACAGCACTTTGTGGGAAAGGCTGTCCTTGTGCAATGACGGCACAACAGTCCCAACAGAGTCTTGGGGCACCAGTAATCTAGAACACTGGAAAGTCATGGGTGCTTTAAGCCTCGCTGGAAAATTATCCCCCCTTTTCGCATTGCCCCATTGCGCAGGAGACCTTGTTGCATGACAGAACATCATGCACTGTGCCCCATTGTGTATCATTGCAGTTCTTCAATACACTTGCATATTGTGTGAGCAATGTAGTGCCATCATTGTAAAGTGGCACATTGAGGTCTGAGTTGCAGACTCTCAGCTGATGGTTTTTTAAAAGGGTGCTGCATTGTTTTTAACGGTACATTTTTTTAAAAAAAAACTCCTTATGTTTAATTGTATTACTGATTTAGATTCTTATGTCACAGTGACAACGGCATTTGAAGGGCAGGCTTTTGTAAGTTTTAGCTATATTGAATTTATTTTAATTTGTAAGCCACCTTGAGTCCTAGTTTGTGAGTTGGTGAAGGCGGAGACTAGATATAAATAAAACTAGTAACAGCGACATAATTGTGGTTCTTTGGCCAGAATGCTGTTGGCTATTGATGCGATCCAAACAACTGCTCACATTCTCCAGACCACCCTGTTTCTGGTAGAGTCTCCCTAGAATTATAGAATCGAGGGAGCTGGAAGGGTCTGCAAGGACCAACAAGCTCAGCCCCCTGCCATGCAGGAAAACACAGTTAAAGCACTCCCAAAAGATGCCCATCTGACCTTTGTTTCCCAAAAAGGAAACCCCATGCCTCAAAGCAGTCTATTCCATTGCTGAACACCTTTTACAGTCCAGAACGTCTTCCTAGGTGGAATCTATTTCCTTGTAATTTGAATCCATTTATGTCTGGCCATTTCTGCACTACCCTGTTATAGTGCTATTATTCCACTTTCAACCTCCTATGGAATCCTGGAGTTTGCAATGTAGGAGGGAGCCTTCAGAATTCTCAGCCAGGGAGCTCTTTGGCCTCCCTAAACTACAAACCCCAGAACTCCACAGGGTGTTGAAAGTGGAATGATAGCACTATCACAGTGTAGTGTGGAAATGGCCTGTGTCTTTGGAGCAGCAGAAAAGAAGCTTGCTCCATCTTTCACAAGACAGTCCTTCAGATACTTAAAGAAGACCATCGTGTTACCTCTCCATCTTCTCTTCCCCAGGGGAAAAATACCCAGCTCCCTAAGCCACCAGTGCCCCCACCCCATATTAGCAACTCTGGTGCTGAGATTGAACAAAACTCTCTGCATCTTCTTAGGCGCCCTGTAGCAGTTCTTGGGAAGCCCTGTGGCATTCTCTCTCATGCACGGAGGAAGTGATCTCACTACAATTACATCACTCTGTGCTGGTGGAAATATAAAGCCTGGGTCTGCTATAAAATGACTATCATGGGCTGTTATAGTTTAATTTTTAACCATTATTTTAGGCTCGCCTCCAACAACCATATTAGCCATCAAGCTGAATAAGCCACGGTGAGCTAGTAACTGCACGCCATGATGTTTTATTCATAGGCCAAGTGCATAGAGAGTATTCTTTGTACACACACACACATCTATGCACACACACACACACAGAAAAAAAAAGGAGGGGAAGACAGGAGGGATTTGATGTCAGTGCACTGATCAAAGGAGTGCCAAGTGAAATCCCTTAGCCAAAAGAGCATCAGGGTTTGTCCTCCCTCCCCAGTGATCTCTGTCTTCTCCCACTGGAGATCACAAAAGACACTGCTAGATAATTTCAGCACACACGGTCACGCCCAGTGCGCTCTCTTCAGCAGCAATCTCAGATATCTCCTCGTTGAACAGGTGTGGGGGCTTATTTCTGACTGAGAGGAAAGGATGCATGCTTTGTTGTTAAGTGCCTTTCTGACTTATGGTGACCCTATGATGGGGTTTTCTTACCTAGATTTGTGCAGAGGGGGCTTGCTTTTGCCTTCTGAGGCTGAGAGAATGCGACTTGCCCAGTGTCACCCTGTAGATTTCCATGACTGAGCAAGGGAATTATGGAATTATGCTGCCCAATCCAATAAATCAGAGGGGCATTGCTTGTTTCTGTTGCTTCTACCTGCATAGCCCAACGGGACTGTTACGACACCACACATGCTCCTAGGGGAATTAATCTGGTATGCCAGACCTCAGCTGGACCACCATAATGAAATTTCAACCAGTAATGATTACAGGTAGTAGCTGTGAAAATTAAAGTTGGAAATAGACAATAACTGCAGTGAGCTGAAGGTAAGTTGTGTGTATCCTCCCCACTGTACCCTGCATTTATCCCTAATAGACTGTGGAGGGTTTTGGAGGATTTCTGAAACCTGCAACTCCTATTGGAATGGAGACATAATGGAATAAAATGTATTTTGAAAATTTAAAATATGTGCATACAACGCAGGAAGTCATGCCTCTCTTAATCTGCTTTCCATTCTCTTAAGGTGCTGAATCTATAGGAAAAGATACAGTCCCACAACCTGGATGTCTCCTTGAAGTTCAGACTACAACCTGGAACAGATTCATTGGGCCAGTCATAGAAATCACCAGCTGCAATGGCCTTATCAGAATCTCCAAACTTAGACCATTCTTCACCTCTGTGTTGTTACTGAGGGGGAACATGGGAAGCTGAAACTGAGACTGGCTTGCCTACGGCTTCCCGCAAGAGTTCGTTGCAGAGGTGTCAAGATTTGAACCCGGGGCTCCCTGATGAGCTGCTGAGTTTCCTGGTGAACAAAGAAGTCAAGACAGTTTCAGAAGAAGCAGACACAGAGGACCAGAGTGCAAGGCGCAGCTGGGCTCTGTCGTGAGCTCAGTGTTTATAATAAAAAACATATACAATACAGAAAAAAATAGATAATGGGAGGCTTCTTCATTACATTTTCCATTTCTTCCCTCCCTTCCTCTCAGGCATTTTATCTGAGTACCTGTTCAGCTCAGGAGACACGGAGGAGCTGCTCTGATGGACCGGTTGAGTGGAAAGTTGATGCAGGAGAATACTTGGGGTGATGTGTAGGCTACAGTGGTTTCCATGGTAAAAAAGACCACATTCTCCTTTTCATTCCCTTCCCATCCCATGTTCTCCTCTCCATCTCAAGAGAGTTCATGTCCCTGTTTTTGGATCTGTCAGAACTGAGATCAGAGGTCCTGGGCTTGATCTCCACGAGAAGCTGACAAAATGGAGGCTGTGAGTTTGCTAGCCAGTAGTGAGGAATGAATTGGACAGGGCTTACACCCAAAACCAGAGGTGGCTAGGGATTTCTGTGTCTGTGGGTGGTGATGATTCCACCTTGTGTTTTAGCCAGAACCTTAAAGGTGCCAAGCCCCCATAACAGATTCTGCCCCGTGGGCAGCTCCTTTAAAGTTCAGAGTGAAACCCAAAAGTGAACTAATCAACCCACTGGCATGGGCACCACCGGCCATCGCTGTCTGGAATACTGGAGAGGCCTGAGCAAAAGACGAAGCTGCCACACGAGTAGTCCCAATGCAGGCAGTTGGTTCCCTGGATTATGTGAGGTTTGTAGTTTTGGGGTTTGCTTTGGCAAGGAGGATGAGTAAGTGGGACACTGCATAGTAACACCCTCTTTGAAATCTTCCCAGAACAAATCTGTTCAGACCCCAATCCTTACTGTGGAGACCCAGCCTTTCCCACAGCTCTGTGTCTCTCTCCCTTTGAGCTGGGGTGGTACAAGAGCAACCGTCCTAACCCAAGCACCACGCTCAGTTCAGCAACCATCTTGGCCTCTGCCACTAGCATTCCTTCTGAAGGTTGCTGCTAAGGAACTTGGATTTGCAGGTCTTCGTCTTCATCAAGGTCACTGGTGCCATCACCAGGATCGTCGGGGCCAAAGCGTGAACCACGAATCTTCCCAAAAAGAGGGATGTTCTGCTGACGACGAAGCCTGTCCCAGGAGAGACACACAGAGAGAAGAATAAGTCAAAAATACATCGATCATTGGGTTCCTCCAGATGGGTGTAGTTCTTCTGGTTTTTCTAACATATCCAAACGATGCTTCTGCGGTCCAGGACTCTACAAAATAGTGCCAGCTACAATATTTATTCCCACCTCTAAGTGGGTTTCTTTTTAATTCCAAGATATATTAGATAAAAATGTTCCCTTCTATTCTGCTCCCCTTTTACAGTTTTGAAAGAGTTACAGTGCTGTAGTACATCAGTGATGGCACTATTGCACTATAAAGAAAATCAGAGAGGAGAAAATTTGATGTCCAAATCACAGGACCGTCTTAGCAAACCATGTCCCAGCCTAAAACAGTCTTAAAGAGCACTAAGTGCAGATCCAAAAAACTGCTAGAAACAGGCCCCTCGAAAGAGTGCAACATGGAAGTGATAACACCCAAAAAAACCCAAGGAGCTGCATATACTGCAAGAACTCACACTTCTTTATATCAGTCTGAAAAATATCATCACCACCACCATGGCCACCTACCACCACCATCACATTTAGATACTGCTCATCCATCACATTTAGATGTTGCTTATCCAAGTGTCTTACAGCAAATTAGATACAACAACAGAATTTAACAAATCAACAGCAAGACTCAAGTGCACTCATATCTTCCTCAACCTTCCTCGTAAGCCTGAAAAGCTGCCGAGATACCCCTTCTGAGAATGGACAGAGGAGCCACTAAGCCAGACACCCCTTGTATTAGTGCTGCTTCTGGTGTGACCTCCACGCAGCTAATCTCTGGTGTGTAGTACATTTGCAAGCTCAGGATGGCACCTGCTCTGCTCTGCTCGCTGCATGTGTGGCAACTCCCTGTGGGAACTGTGACGCATCTTCAGAGGAAATAAGGTGGCAGTATTGCTGCTGCCAGTGGCATCAGAAAGCTGAAAAGAGCTTTAGCCCTCTCATTTCCTTCACATTTCTAGCTGCAATGTTCTTTTTTGTCTCCTATGCTACATAGTGGCTGAGATCCTACATTAAACAGGCAGAGTGTTACTCTCCACCTAGAATCATAGAATCATAGAGTTGGAAGAGACCCCAGGGGCTATTGAGTCCAACCCCCTGCTATGCACCTGTACAGTTCTGTGTCTTCCCCTCACCCTGGCAGCTGCCAAAACCTGTGGAAGGGCTGCTGCTGCTTACTGGTGGGAAGCAGAGGTAATTCAGAAGCAGCAGCAAGTCTTTCTTTGGAGCGGGGAAGAAACAAATGTGGGCTTACAGACGGAGTGCATCCACCTTTCCCTTCCCCTCAGAGCCCAGACCAGCTGCGTCTCCATAATCTGAATTGTTATCCTCCTTCCTCCTCCCACTGACAAGGAGCTGCAGCAAAGGCCCCTCCTGGGGCTTGATAGTTGCTGATGGGGAGCTCAGGTGGGGTGGAAAAGCTTAGATAATAGCCTCCTGTGTCCCATTCTGAAAGAGAGACATTTGCATGTAAGGTCAGGGAACTTACGTCATTAACAGGACACTACCTGATCTTGGAAGCTAAGCAGGGTCAGGCCTGGTTTGTACTTGGATGGCAGACTGCTAATGAATACCAGATGCTGTGGAGGTCGGAACTGGCAAAACCCCCTCTGAATACCCCTTGCCTAAGAAAACCCCAGGAAATTCATGGGGTCACCATAAGTTGACAGGTGACGTGAAAGCGCACACCTACACTCGCACACATAATATGTATGTTCAGTTCTATGTAATTGGATCCCTCCAGCTAGTTGATTAGCACTGTCTTAATTCAAGCCTTTCTTCTCAGTTGCTTTAAAGAAGGCTCAACTTTAGCAGGAGTAAATGTCAGACTTCATGTGTAACATTATCTTCATCTGGATCTTAATACCTGGGGAGAATTTTTGTGAAACTCAAAAGTTTGCTTCAAGAATATTGAACAATTATTCCAACAGACGGATTTTTTTTAAGCCCAAGAGAATTAGAGTTGGTTCTCCTAAACAAATGCACAATTTGAGGAGGGAGAATGAAACGCCAGACATTTTTAAAATGACTCCCTAGCTTTAAAAAGCAAAGCAAAGCAAAACAAATCCTCTCCGTAAATAGCAATAGCAGCATAACTAACAAAAAAGAACCTCCTTCCTCTGCTCCGTTAATTTCCATCTGCATTGTGTTAGAGTGTTGTTTATTTTTAATGTGAGGAATCACTGAAAAACAAAATCATCTCCATGCATCTGCAACCTGAAGTGACACAACCTATTCGGTAATCTCACTAATTTTTTGGCATATGTGGATCGGGACCAGAATTCTGTTGTCAAATTCCACAGGTAGAAATACTGTTACATGCAGAGGTTACCCTCTTTTAGGAGGCTGTGCAAGGGCAGTGCCCTAGCCAGGGTTGCACAAGTAGCATTCCACTAGCACGAACAGTGCACCGGCGTCACACTTTCTAAGAGGTTGGCTGATACCTCCATCTCACTTGCTGGTTGGGGAGTAACAACCCTCTCGGGCGGCAGGTGAGTGCGCAGCAGTCTGTCGCACAGTCCATTTTACAACAGTGCAACCCAGTATGACTCCAGCATAGCGCATCTCTTGTGGAGCTACGCTGGCCTGAATTTATCCCACACAAACCACTGAATAGCTGGACCACACATTTAACTCACGGGCTTTGGGTGCTGTCAGATGAACAGCTCCTAGCATGACCAGCTCAAAGGTATTTTCAGGCATTCCATTTTTAAAGAACTGATTTTTTTGTTTAACCAAAAAGAGAAGAAGTGGTGGGAAACCTTGGGGAGGGGGGTGACAAATGGAAGAAGACATTGTGTGGTCCTGCACAGAATGACTCCAGCCTTATCTGGAACCAAGCTGTTTAAATGTAACACAAAACGCTGCAGCCCAATCCTGATGGCTCTCAAAGCAAACAGAGGAACAGAGAAAAGCCTCTTGCAGAAGAGGTAATTCAGAGCAGAAATATATAAGTGCGTATGTGGGCTTAACCCCCTCTCCAGAACATCTTGCCCAGACTGCTTTGCTTTCTGCAAGGTTCTGAATGGATTTGCCACACATTTGGAAGCCTCTAAGCAAGCATAAGTACCCTAAAGGCAACAGATCCCATCTGATCGTGGGAGCTAAACAGGGGCATCCCTGGTTCATATTTGGATGGGAGATCGCCAATGACCACCAGGTATTGTAGGCTATATTTCGGAAGAAGAAACTGGCAAAATCACTTCTGAGTATTTCTTCCCTTACAAAACCCTACGACGTTGCCATAAATCAACAGGCGACTTGAAGGTGTGTGCGTGCACACACAGACACTCAGGAAAACCAGTGGTGGCAGCAAAAGGAGAGTTCAGAGCAGATATGACAGAGGAAAGAACTAACCACATACCCACACCCCCGTTTTCTGCAAGCTGGCGTCCAATAAATGTTTTCCATGGAACATTATTTTTCATGTCAGTCAACTGCCTAACAAATTTCTGCTTTATACAAGCCTCCAGAAGGGCAGAGAGAAGTTCATCAAGTCTGGTGCAAATTTCATTGTCACTTCCACCCCACCCCACAATGCTAATCAAAGAAGCAACTCGCCCTGTAAGCTATTTTATCTTGGTTGTAGCTACAGTTATTCTGGGAGTGACCATTCTGTAGACAGTATCTCATCAGGGTTTTTTGTTTTGTGCTCCCTCTTTGTTTCACTTTAGAGTCACAGCAGGAACCTTTCCCTTTCCCATGAAAGTCTTCTGAGAGACTAATAATAATAATAATAATAATAATAATAATAATAATAATAATTAAAAAAAAACCCTGTCCCTCCTCCCAGAACACACTAGAGCTATCACTTCATGTTTAAACTTCATCCAGTAAAGTGGGTGTTACATGCAGATAAAAGTCAAACTTGGACAGACAGCCCCTCCATGGCTCCAAGCAGCACTTAAGAGACTTTTGATGAAAGCCAGCAAAGCAGACTTGAAACCCTTTTCAGATCCAGGGTACTTAGCAACAGCATATTATCTTCTGGAATCTTTTATCTGAGGCGTGGGATGGTTGAGACAGGGGCCGGCAGGCTGGGTGGACGAACTTACAGAGCCAGCGCACAACTTTCTTAATGGGATGCTTCAAAATAGTTTTAGTGTTCTTCTATCCCATTTTAATGTTGATTTTTTTTTTGGTGTGTTTAACTATACTATATTTGTTTTAATTTGTAAGCTGCCTTGTCTCCCTGTGTTGGGAGCAAAGCAGGGTATAAATGAAATCAACCAGAACATCCCTGCCTTCCTGCAGAATGGGAAGCTGGCCAAGGGTGGATAAAATGAGCCAATTCCAGTTGTTGGAATGCTGTGAGAGGGGGGCCTAGAGGAAAGGATAAAATCCTTCTGGTTCCAGCCCTTGAGCATTCATCTTGCCCTTTTACCTTTGTTGTAAACTTGCAAAACAGAGAGAAGGCCAGTTAGGAGTAGAGTCAGATATGGTTAGGTGGAAAAAGGGACAAGGCCAAGTAGAAACAGAATCAGATCGGACCAGGTAGAAAATGAGAGAGGGTCAGGTAGAAATACAGTCAGGGTCAGGTGGAAAATGGGATAGCGATAAGTAGAAGTAGTGATAGGTTCAGTTAGGAAGAGAGGAATGGAGGAGATTTGAGTAAGGTTTTATGGAAGCTTAAAATGTGGCGAGATTTCAGGGAGAACTGTTATTTTGTATGAAACTGAGAAGTTACCATACATTATGTGTGGGACCAGCATAATGTTAAGTGTTTATTTTTATCTGCTAGAAGAACCCCTTCACTGTTTTTATTTGCTAGATTTCTGTCTGGATATTTTAATTTAATAATTAACCAGAAAGACTTGCCTGCTTTACCACACTGAACCCACTGATCAATGCATCCACTTGTATAGCACGGTGGTCACCTCCTGGCCCATATACCAGACCCATGGAGGGACCTTCAGGGTAAAAGGGCAAGGGGAGTGACAGGAGGCCAAGGGCTAGAGCTGTGGGGCCAGTCCGGAGCAGGGTTCTATCACGCCTCCCTCCCCAAAATCCGTAGTCAGTGAAGGGGTGGGAATCATGGTGGTGTCCTGTGGAAACCTGCGATCTAGTGAGGCACCCAGATTTCTTTGCTAGAGAGCTCTAATGCTGATGTTCAGGAGCCTGGATGAGAGCTCTGCAGCGGAGGATTCTAAGTCCCTTACCAAACTCCAAATCCCGGGATTCCTTTATGATGGAGACATGGCGGTTAAAATGGTATCAAACAGCTATAAAGGTGTCACATAGATATGCTTTTGGTATGCTGCAGAAGTGCAGGAAATCCAAAGCAAACGCGCGCAGCTGACATCTTAACCGACACACTTGACTGAGTGGTGGTGTAGAAAATGGACATTATGACGGCATATGACTGCTCAAAGTGCTGGAGCCCGGACGCAACAGAACGTAATGCAAGCAGCACAATCAAGGGATCGCCTTTGGGATTCTTTGCAAAACTCTGGAAGATTTGGGTGGGAGGCGTTAGCCCCCACTACCGTGACACGGCAAAAGCATCCCAACGTCCTGCTACCTCGGCAGCCTGGAAAATACTGCTGCCACCACAAGCAACGGCCAGGGTTGATCACCCAGCCAAGTTCTCCAGTTGCCAGAAAAGGCCAAGGTGAATGACCAGAAGAAGGCAGAGCAGCTGCCCGGCCCTCACTGGGAGACTCATTATCTCCCTTTGGCAACGGGGCTCATTCTCAGCACTGTTAATTCCCTGATCTTCCCAGCATTAAACTTCACCCGCTGAAAATTTATGGGACCAATTTCCAATCCAAAGCTCTCCAACGGAGAATGTTTCTCCTATAACTCTCTAGGTGCGGGCGCCCAAGTACAGCTGCTTTTTACTGGAAAAAGCATGAATTATTTAAGGAGCGAGGGCAGTGGGATCTGCTAGGGAGGGGAGGAAGGCTCCATTATTCTCCCGTGATTTAATGGCAACATCCCCGATAAATAAGGAGATAAAAATCATCTCTTCTCTTCGCGCTCTCTCTTTCTCTTTATACAAAAAAGCCCATCTGCCTCTCCTCAAAGGGCTCTTTGGATGGAGCAGAATCGATTGGAGCTGGCGGTCATCTTATTGTTTTATTGCTAGAAAAGCACACATGCAAACTGAAAAAAAACCTTTTTAAAGGCAATAAAATGGAAGTATCTTTTAAAGGCACTTTGGCTTAGCGTGTCATGGCCCCCTTAACCCTGCCCCACCTCTTTATTCCCCCCCCCCCGCAACCACCACATCCAGATCTCCTTGAGGGCGGAGGCAGAGCCCTCTAGAGGCCAGAATCTGTTCTCAAGTTCCCCTCCTACACAAAGCCTTCCTCTGGTTCTGACGGCAAACGGGAACGGGTGGAAACGAAACCTCAAAGACAAGATGGGGGTGCAGGAGGGCTCTGCTTTAAAGGAAGGGGGACAGAAGATGAACTGGACAAGTCTTGCCAAGAAAACCCCATTACAGGTTTTGCCCTAATGTGCATCACTCTTTATTCGGGCATAAATTTGGGCTGTGCGGCTGGTTCCCACTCTGCGAGGTCCAACCCCCATGAGATGAGCGTATGTACAGAAGGCAGCACATTTCACAACCATAATCCACGCAGGATACATTTTGTGGGGATGGCGCTTCAGAAACACTCTGTCTCTGGCCGCAACAGCCTCCAAGCAGACTGCCATTTCTGGATCATGCCCGCTGCACCACTCGTGTCTCTTTACTTCATCATTCTGCTGGTCTGCCAGCCTTCCCAGACTTATCGGTGCTTTTCCTTACCTGGATTGCAGGTGCTCCAGCTGAACCTGGAGATTCTCACTTTGCTCCATCTGCTCATCAAGTGACCTCTGCAATTTCCGTGCCTGGTTGTGGGCCTCATCAAGCTGTAGAGCAGAAGGAAACACAGACATTAGAGTGGCATCAAGCCCAGTGAGCAGTGAGGGACGGTGGGGCAGAATACTACCAACTCTCCTTATAACCCCGTATTCATCCAGATACCAGCAGCCAGACTCGGGTGCCTGAGTGGAAGGCATAAGCCACATAGTCATTTCTATACACTCTTGATGGCATCTACACTATGCAATTATAGCAGTTTGATACCACTTAAATTGCCACAGCTCCATCCCATGGAACCCTGGGAATTGTAGTTTGAGAACTCTCTGCTACAGCATGAGGGTGCAGATTAGAGTTCTCTCACAGAGAATCCCAAGTCTCTCAGAAAACTACAAATCCCAAGATTCTGTAGAATAGAATCATCGAATCATAGAAATGTAGAGTTGGAAAAGACCCCAGGGGCCATCCAGTCCAACCCGCTGCCATGCAGGAACACCCTCAAAGCACTCCCGACAGATGGCCATCCAGCCTCTAAATTGGGGTGCCCAGAACTGGACACTGTATTCAAGATGACGTCTAACCAAAGCAGAGTGGAGTGGTACCAGTACCTCCCTCGATCTATGAGCCATGAGAGTTAAAATGGTATCAAACTGCTCTAACCACTGAGTCTAGCCATCATGCCTCGCTAGATCTTCCTTCAAAGTTTTCTCTGCTTCTTACATTCAAAGAGGCAAGCCAGCGGTCATTTTCAAAAATGGCTTGCCTCTCCTGGAAAAGGAAGCACAAATGGCAAGCATGTAGCCCACCACATGTTATCAGAGTGCAACAATTCGATCCAGTGTGGACAGTGGGGAAGAATGCTGGGAAGTGAATGCCATGACATTCGGAGGGCCACACGATCCCTGTCCCTAATTGACAGGAATTCTGGCCTGAAAGCACAGTGCCCATGCTTACAGGAAGTGTTCCCAGGTTTTCAAAATAGTAAAAAGGGACAATCAAGACCGACTGGGACATGTGAGGCAGGCCTATACAGGGCCCACCCCAAATCTCATGAGCAGAGGGCCTTCCACGAGTGTTCCAGGTTCCTGTGAGGTTTCAAATCTCATGGGAGCCAAAACCCTGGAAATCTCGCACTGGCAGGCCATCGACCACAACGAGCGGAGGAACGTCACTGCCCCCAGGCTGAGTGTGCTGCTCAGCCAGAGGTGCGCAGAGGGGGGCTGGCCAGGTTTGCAACAGATCCCCCAGCACTGGCAGCGTGATTTGAGGGTGGCTCAGCCAATACTTGAAAATCTAGGATTCGGGGCACCCTCGTTCATGTTTCTTCTGGGGATCAGATGGTTAGTCTGAACTGTTTTACGGTTTGTAAAGTCTTTTAATGAATTTTAATGTTGGACTTCATCGTTTAATTGTCTTTTAAATAACTTTTATATTTGTATTTTTCATTAAAGTTTGTGTACAGTTTTTAAATCTGTATTGTTTTAAAATATTTTGCAAGCCACCTTGAGTCCCATTATTGGTAGGAAGGCAGGATATAAATAGATGGTGACAGTGATGTTCCTATGCAACAAACTTTCTGTCCCTTAAATAAAGGACATCCTTTAAAAAAAGGGACTCCTGGCAGACATACTTACAAGTGAAGTGATATGTTTTTGGGATCTTTGGCAGGGTACTGCTCCTTCGCGTCTGGCTCTGCAGCTTACAAAAGGCTTGCTCATCTTACACCCAAACAAGCAGAATGCAGACTGTCAGCCATGGAGGATGGCCTCTTGGGTCTTTGAAATCTCTCTTCTCCCCATTCTTGCAGTCCCAGATGCCAATTAAATGTTGTCAGGTTTTTTTTTTTAAAAAAACAAACAAACAAACTGTTGGGCATTTGTCCATGCATGCAGCACAGACGTAAACTTTAGCCTACAGCACCCAATCCCCAAAATGAAACCTGTGGGAATGGGAAAGAAGGAAAAGAAGAGGCCAGCCATACCTCATCCTCAGCCTGGGCCAGTTCCTTCTTGAGCTCTTCCACTCGCAGGCGTAACTTTTTCACTTCGGCCTCGTGCTGCTCCACCCGCCGGTTCGCATGAGCGAGCTCAGCCATCTTCTCCTGGCATTGCTTCTTCAACTTGGCATGAACATGCTTCAGGTCGGCCAGTTCCTAAGGGAGGCAAGTCCAACTAGGCAAGTGAGTGGGGCTGCATCAGACCTTTTGCAGACAAAGACAAGCATGCTCCCTAAATCTATGCATAGATGTCATGGCCCATCAGGACTGGACAGAACCAACCTGAAACTTACCTTTAGGGTTTGGAGTTGTTCCTTAAAAAATTGGCGTGCTGCAAACTGAAGAATGAAACAAAAGGCGCAAATAGCCCTGCAGTTTGCTTTGCTGAGGTTGGAAAGCGGGTGGCGGGGTGGGGAAGGAAACCCAAATTTCCAAAAAGTGATCTTGTTTGGTTGTCTCTCACCATCTCAGGCAAGATACTCAATTCTCCCCCGGTCGCCTTTTCCAACCTGGCATCCTCTAAATGGATTGGACTCCAACCCACATCCTCCCCTGCCAGCACGGCTATTGTTATTACTACTCAGGCACTTCCTTTGAAATGGAGGAGTTTTTAAAATCTGTTTTATCTTAGGTATACCCAAAGCTTGGAACTCTTTTACTTTTTTTTGGACTACAACTCCCAGAATCCCTCAGACAGCACAGCCATTGACCAGACTGGTTGGAGGAATCTAGAAGCTGCAGTTCAATTCTAAGTCTCAACTAAAGCAAACCCATTAGATCAATAAAAATTACATGACTGTTGCCTTCACTTCTGCGTGAGTCAGTGAATCTACTCTAATTGAAACGAACAACACTGATGTTGGGTGACTGCAGGGGAGGCCAATTTTTGTACCTGCTTTCCTGCAGCAAGCTGCTCTGTCACATTCTTGGTCAAAATTTCTCCCCAAACATCTCCTTGTGTGACTGGAAAGTGATTTCCAGTTTTTACTTTCAGGTTTCCAGTTTATTTTTGGTGTCTGGGTTTGAAGAGCAAAATAGCATGTTTGGGGGTAGTTGGGAGTGTTTTTGAATCCCACTCAAATTAATTTTTAAAGCTGCTTTTCTGAGGGTGTCGGGGGGTTTGGGGAACTGCAAGAAGGGGTTCAGGAACTGACTTTCCCCACTTTTGAACTATTAGATGTAAGCTACAAAAAGTAAATGTCCCAAACTCTGGGGACATTTGTGCATAAGAAGTAATCCAAGATAGTCATGGAGACATCAATGCCTTAGAAACTTAAAAAAAAAAGTCATTTTGTGCCTTGATAAACCTGCTGCTCATCAGAGTGCCACCTTTCTTGTTCTTTGCTGCAACAGACTACGGGGATGGGTGTCGAGGGGAGCCCATTACGCCTCTCTGGTTTTCTCTTTGTCCGACAGAAAGGTTTGCCTGCCACCTGGTGTTGACTCTCAGAAAGCTACATTTGAGGCATCCTTCCAAAATAAGTTTTTTTCCTTGCTTCAAAAATAGCAACACATTATTTCTGCCTTGCTTTAATTGCATTTTTCAGCTGGGGGAGGAGGGAACCTTCTTTATTGGCAGTGAGAGTTTGCAAGAAAAAAACTGGGCATCAGCAAGATGCTAGAATGCTGGCCAAGGAAGCTGTGAAGGCATTCCAAAAGATGCAGCTGGAGGGCACCCTGCTAAGAACGGGCACCCTGCTCTGACCGGCAGAAGCTCTCTAGGAATGAGCAGGCATGTTCACAGGCTGGAGGGCTGTTTGCATGATGTGATGCGCATGATGTGATCCTCGATATTTTGGGGGATGCTTCTCACTGTTCTGGGACGGGTTGCCCTGAAACAGCATTTTAAAACCCAAATTTTAATTTTTTGGGGGATGCCCAAAAACAATGGTGGGAGGAAGAGCCTGGGAGAAGTGGGTCCTGAAGGGCCTATGGGATCCTGTGCCCATATCTGCCCACAGGCTGCCTGGTTCTCAACCCTGCTCTCCAGGATTTCTTTTATTTTCAGCACTTACATGCTCCGCCATGAGAACGTCCTCTGGACAGCTTACAATGAATGAAAATAAAACAATTTAGATACAAAACAAAATGCAAAGACCAGAGTGGGCTGATGCACAGCCAATACTCACAGCAACTTTAAGAGCCAAAACAGAGGAAGCCCAGGATTGAATCACAGACCTTCTCTGCATGCAAACCAAGAGTTCCGCTACTGAGCTACAGCCCTTGCCTTAGTTAGGAACACAGAAAGCTATGTCACATCACATCGTGGCCAACTAGCTCAGCACTGCCTAACACCAGGGAAAGGCAGCCTGAACAGGTAGAGGGTCACACTCGTTGCATTCTGGAGTCCTCTGGACTCATCCCCACCAAATGCCACCATCTTTGCTGAAACCCAAGCGGTGTTCTGATCACTTCTGGTTCCTATTTTTGATAGCTTTCGGGATACTGCCAAAAGTGCATTTACCTTGGAGAGAGGCATTTGCTGGGAAAAAGAACAGAATTAGAAGCATTTCAAGCTGCTACAAGCTGTGGCAGGTCACATTTGCAACGATCATTTAGGAACAGAGGGCAATATGAAGTACAGCAGCAGTCAGAATCCAAAGGACGTCCCCTATGGGGTTCCTTCCGGAAGGGCTAGGGTCCAGACATCTTTGAATGGCACCATCAACCAAGAACGCCCACCCTCCACCTTAAATGGAAACTCGGACCCTTTTCGCACCTTACTTGGTGCTCCTGGCGCACGAAAAGCCTTCTCCAGGAGGGAATCACGTCTCCTGCACTTCCCTCCGCACCAGCTCCATGCTGGGTGGAAGGAAGCGTGATAGGTCTGCCCCTTCTTCCACAGCGCAGCCGGGTACTTTCCCAGGCTGCGCCGGAGGAGGAAGCGCGGCCATTGCACTTCCTGAGGTTCTGCACGCCAGGTAAGCGTGGGAGGGATGTGGGAGGAATGCGCAATCATGCATTATTTTCGGGAAAAACCCAGAAATGATACCGTATGCAATTACTACGGGATCGCTATGGGAGAGACGCGCAATCACGTCATGCGGAACCGTCCTGATTCCACGTCGCTCCCGTGGCCACTTCGCGTTCGACGTCACGTGCGAAAAGGGCCTCGGCGTTACCTTGTTCTTCTCAAAGAGCTCCGCCTGGATGGCTTTGAAGTCGGTGTCCAGGGCACTGGCCGTCTGCCTCCTCTTGCGGGCCAAGACTTCCTCCAGGTCCTCGATCTGTGCCCGCAGCTTCTTGTTCTCCCGCTCGAGGTTCAGCTTCTCTGTCTCCAGGCGTTCCCGCTTCCCCCATTCTGCTGCGTTCTCAGCCTGGAGGCGCTCCATCTTCAGGAAAAGAAGGATGTGGGGAACAAGAGTGGGGCAGAAGAATCAGACCAACTACTGGAAAACCAACTGGAAGATTCAGGTTCACCCACTCACGAGTAACTTAAATCAATCCATCAAGAAGGCAGGTTGAGGACAGGCAGCCAATGGCATCCATGCAAGTTAGGATTGAAAGGAGGTGAATCTGCAGCAAGTTTTATCCTGAATTTAAAGCAGCTTTCCAAAGGGATAAACTCTAAATCCTTCCCAACAGGGTCAGAACTTTGGGGAACTCCTTTACTATAGGCTAAAACTCAGAGCAGAATTCTTTTATTTATTGTTTATTAAAATGTTTATATACTGTCCTATATTGTGGCATCTCAAAGCAGCGTACAGTAAAAAGAACTTCAACAGTTACAAATGTGAGAACAACAGAATATTTAACCCATGGCCAGGCAACTGTGAAAAATTAGGAGGTTGCTTTAGTCTTCCAAGAGACCTTTGAGGACAGCACCCTTACCACCTCTGATTCTCTGATTTTTCCCCTAAATGTTGAATTCTTGAGATGGAGAACTGGCATCCAACTAACTGTCTATCTAAAACACTCATAAGTTGTCCTTCCTTAGGAAGGAAATAATTTTTTTAATGTGGGCTGGAGCTTTCTTAATTGTGAGTGGTAAAAGAAACACTATAAAACAAACAACTTTCCCACAGACTTTCCAGAACTGCCTGTTTATAAGGAAATGGCTTTTAATAGGGTGCTGTACTGTTTCTAATTGTTTTCCCTCTTTAATAAGTTAAGCCCAAACTCTTCTCTTAAGACAGTAAGGAACACTGGTATCTTTGTAATACTATGGACTGTTCAGGGGGAAATGCATTTCATTTATTAGAGGTAATAAGGTGACGATCTGTCAGGAGGGAAAGAAAAGGGAACATTGTGAATAAGCGTTGATTGGTGGAATGCCTGAGGGGCTGAGAGTGTGTGATGCAACGAAGATCACTCAGTGGGTTTCCATGGCTGAGTGGAGAACCGAATCCTGGTCTCCAGGCTCATAGTAGTCCAGTGCTCAAACCACTAAAACATGCCGGCTCTGTCCTGAATTTAATTCTGAATTTAAGTTAATTGAATTCATCTCCTCCTAAATCTTAAATCAGAAGCAAGACTCAAAATCTCTCATTACTGGCTCAGTTCCCACCAGTCAATCACCACAAGCTCATGTACTAGCTGATTTAAATGAGAATGGTTAGGATTTAATGGTCAGGCTGTTTCAGCGGAGCGAGCGGGTGGTCCGCGGAAAAGCTCCAAGGATGCTCTGGCCAGGCCCACCAAGCCAACCTTCCCCACCCGCTCACCTCTGAGCGCAACTCTGCCAACTTCTTGTCCATACTCGACCGAGCCCCCAGCTCATCTTCCAGATCCTCAGAGATGCGTCCCAGCTCGTCCTGATGGATCTCCTTGAGGATGTTCAGCTGCAGAGAGAAAAGAGAAGTTGGGAAGTAGTGTATCTCTACTCCTCCCTGCCCTTGGCTCAAGCCAGAAAGGAAAAAAAAGATACAGGTTGAGCCTTCCTTATCAGAAAATACGGAAACCTCCAAAAACGAAAACTTTTTGTTGATGGAAGAGGGCAGCTGGAAGCAAAAAGAGAGAGATTGAGAATCTGTGAGATGGCAGGAGGTATGGATTCATGGTACACGCTATGCTTGGATTCCTACCATTTCACAGATCCTTAGTTTCTCTCCAGCCTTGCATCTCATGCACAACACAAGTAGTGAGCTAAAGAGATACGAGACCATTCCAAAAAGGTACAATATTTCACAATAATAACAAAAACCTAAAATATGGAACACTTCTGGTCCCATTTCAGATAAGGGAGGCTCAACCTGTACTAGATTGGGGGAAGACCCTTGCTAACTTTACAACACAGAAAGGCAGAAAGTTCTGTTGCAAAGAAAAATCTCCTGCAGTTCTTCTCCTACTGTTAAAAATTCCTGTGCTCATTGTTTCCACCCTCGGTTCAAGGTGCTATATCTCAGGGTGGTCAACTTCAGAGGGTCTGGAGGCCAAGTTTCTGCTCCTGGGATTCTCCAAGGGTGACACAGACTGCCCAAAAAACTCCCCCTTGCCCCAGAAAAACCCTGCGGTTTTAAGTAGCTAGAAGTCCACTTCTGGTTTCGAAGATAGATAGTCAGATAGACAGACAGACAGACAGACAGACAGACAGACAGACAGACAGACAGACAGATAGATAGATAGATTTAAATGTTAAACAGTGAAGGGAAGCTCTATGACCTATTTTAAAGGTAGGCCGCTGTAGGCAATGCAACATTTTTTTTTTCAAAAAAAGAAAACTGGTTGTGCGAATGGTGGATCCTTATTCATCCATTTCTTGTTTTGAAGAAAAAAAATGGGGGGAGGGGAGGCGGGGTTAGAAAAAAAGGCTTGCATGTACCTAAAACAAGACTGGGAAACAGAAGGGCCCAATCTGGTCAGTTAGCTTGTTTGGAGACTTCTGGGGGCACTGTTGACCAATTTTGGACCCCAAACTACTGTGTGGGATGTGTGTGTGTGTGTGTGTGGGGGAAGCCTAAACATGGCCTTCAGGTCACATGCAGCCCACCCCTTTGCTACATGCCCACAATTGACAAGTAGCAATGAACTGATCCAGGTACTACTTGTGAAGATTAAGGGGAAAACAGGAACTGCAGGGATATACGTGTAATGCCCAACTCTAGAGATCTGACAGGAAGGTGATGCAAGAGATTTGTCCAGTTCCAGAGGTTGTACTCTCTGTTTCGAGATCTGTACCTCATTTGTTAAACAATTCACAGTGTTTGAAGGAGGAGTGAACAGTGTACGTGTTGCTGGGAAGGTGAGCAGTGGAAAGAAGAGATGCTGCAGATCAGTGTTAAAATGTAATGGCACATGTTGTTAAATGATTTAAAAACAAGCTTCTCCAACCAGGCACTTTCCAGATAAGTTGACTTTGCCAAGATCCCACCATCCCCAGTTAGCAATCAGAGGGTGTGATTTCTGTACATCAGGAAAACGCCAGCATAAGAAAACCAACTTATACAACTTATACGCCCAAAAGAGCACTTTTGTGTCACTTGCAGAGTGTCAATCAAAGTCCCCTATGTCCCTTTCTCTAACAACATGGTGACTTCTATCATTAACGGTCAACAAGTAACTCAATGGCAACTCAACACACCAACTCCCCACCCGACATTAACCAAGAGGGACTAGAGTTCTGAGCTCACTAATAGCTGACTAAAAATGTTAAGCCTTGTCTACAAATGTTCCAATTTCTGGCTTAGAGGCATAAGAGACTGGCCGACCTGCTTCATCACTTCCTGTTTGTTCTTGTTCAGCTCTTCGTACTTGATCTTCCACTGGCTCAGCTCCCCTTCCAGCTTCTCAATGTTCTTGCTGAGGGACAGTTTGTCCCTGAAAGAGACAACACAAGGGTGAGGTTGGCCACGTTTTTGTGGAGGGCAGAGTCTTCCCTCCCAAGGTTGGGGCTCTGCCCATCCCAAAGAAACCACACAATTGAGCCAGTTGTCACAGGTACTGAGCACTCACTCTCGCTCCTTGAGTAGGACTTTTTGGGACTCATCCAGCCGCAGCTTGAGGGCAGTGATTTTGGTGGCATCTTCCTCAATGACGGAGACATCTTCCCAAAGCAGTCGGTTCCTCTCCTGGCGGGCAAGAGACGAACGGACACTGACCGAACTCCGCTGGTCCCAGAACTCAGGTCCTTCCTGCTTGCTCTTCAAGAGGTTCTCCATCAGTTCAAATTCCTGCAAGGATTGTGGATTATGCAGGTTGGGAAGTGGGCAGGAGAGGTGACAAATGGCAAAGTTATATAAAATATTCCATCCCATATCCTGGCATCTCAGGGCAGGGTACAATTACAATCAACCCAAACAATTTAAAACAACTTCAGTACAAGTTAAGCAGTTCTTATATGGAACTCTGAAACACTCCAAAATCCAAAAATGTGCACATGAGTGGCCGAGATATGGACATCTTTGCTTTCTGGTGGTTCAGTGTACACAAACTTTGCTTTATCCACCAAATTATTTAAAATATTGTATAAAATTATCTTCAAACTATGTGTATAATGTGAATATAAAACATAAATGAATTTAATGATTAGACTTGAGTCCCATCTCCAAGATGCCTCATTATGCATGTATGCGCAAATACAAATATTGCAAAATCCAAAAAAAATGCATGGTTGCACGAAGCGTGGTGTCCCATTATAGCTGATGGATATGATGGGTCCATCTATTGACTACAATGGGACATAGCACTTGTGGTTTTTGTTTTACAAAAACAATGACTGGAATTGACATCCATATTCCTGGAGTAGTGAATCCACTGTGGGCTTTAGTCTGAATGATAAAGAAGTTTATACATGGTATCGAGCTTATTTTGGGGACAGGATTTAGCACATTTGACAACTCCTTTAAAGTCTGGGCTAAAAGCCTGAGCAAATTCACTGCCTCCCATAACATGGAAGCTACCAGTCTCCACCAGATGGAGTTTCTCTACCCAAATATCCATTGTTCCCTCAGATCTGACTATCCGCAGCCAGTAATTGCCAAGGCATTGTGGAGCTATTTAGACATCCTAGAAAAGCTTGGCAAACTGTAACTGCTTTGAGGACAAGGAATGTTTTACAATCTATATTCTGCAAAATAGTAGAATAATTGTCTCAACAAACAGCTCCCATCAGCCTGCACCACTGAGCCTTGCAATTTTTCTTTTGATGGGGACCAGCTGGCTCTTTAGGGAAGCCAGAAGTCCCATCCCAACACTTTCTCGCAGCCAAACATCTCATTATTTTGCATTCCGCTCCACCCAGAAACAATCCAGGCTGATCGTATTTCAGTTGCCTTACAGTAATCTCTGCATTCTTCCTCAAGTAAGAGCAAGTTACTGCCTCTTTGCTGACTCATGGACCTGGAATTTTCTTTGAGCCTTCTTTATCTAGAAATCCAAAATCTGAAAACTTCAAAAAGCTGAAACTTTTTGCTGCCAGCCGCCCACTTTCACCTAAGAGGCTGAGGCTCCATTTGTCTCTCAGATCCTCAGTCTCTCTCTTTCTTGCTGACGAAAAGAGAGAACTGAGGATCTGTGAAATGGTGGGAGGTGCAGACCCACGCTACACTTGGATCCCCTTCTTTGCAGAAAACCTCAGACTTTCTCCAGTATCATCTCTCACAGATAACACTAGCAGTAAATGAATGAGATGTGAGGCTATTCCAAAAAGGAACTGTGTTCCAAAATCCCAAAAAAAATTTGAAATACAGAACACTTCTGGTACCAAGTATTTTGGATAAGAGAGACTCAATCTGTATTAATTTCTTCATTCATTCACTTGGTTTCTCTGCCCTTCCTCCTAGAACAGCCTGACTCTCCACAGAGAAAGGGGCCCTTGTTTTTGGAACTGCTCCAGACTCCCACCAGCTTAATCCAATTCTGCCAATAAAGCCTTTTCTGGTGAGTGTGGCGTCCTCTCATATACAGTGAGAAGACTACTTTTTTCACACACTTTGCTCCTGAACTTTCCCAAGCAGTGTGAGAGACAGAAGTTAAATAGGTTAAGCTTTTCCCACCCCTTCGTCTCCATGCCGGGGACAGCTTTGGCTGACGGATTTTTGTGTCTTAAAGGCACAGATGCAAGGACAGCCCCCCCACACACACCAAAAAATGCTGGCAACCTTATGGGTGCATGACAAACAAGATCTTGAGGTCTCTTAGGGACCTCTGGCAGGGCAGGGTAACTGGCAACACCAGGCCAGGCGGTCATTTTGCTTCCCTTTATCAAGAAACCCACCAGGAACGCCCTCGCTCTCCTTACCTTGTTTTTCGGCACCTTTTCGGAGCCCACATCCCGCACGGGCTCCTGCTCCGGGGCGGCCTCGCTCTCCTTCTCCGAAGCGACGCGGTTGTCGAGCTCCTTCTCCTTCTCCCCCTCGCCGTCCCCCTTGAGCCGGGCCACCTCTTTGCCCAGCTGCTCGTTCTCATTCAGCACCTCCTGCCTCTCCCGCTTCAGGCCGGTCAGCTCCTTCGTCAGGGTCTCCAGCTTCTGGCGCAGCTGGCGCACTTCCTCCCGGGCCTTGTTGCGCTCGGCGCGCACCTTGCTCCACTTCTCCCGCCAGTTGGCGGTGCAGTCCGACCACCAGCGCATGGTCTTCTCCATCTGCGCCGCCCTGGCTCGGGCCTCCTCCAGTTCGCGCAGCCGCAGCTCCTCCCGGCTCTCCCAGTCCCCTTCGAGGCAGCTGGTGCTCAGCAGGGAGAGCTGCGGCGGTCCGGGAGAGGGGGTGCCGCTCTTTGGCGTGGGGGACACGGAGTCAGACAGGCTCATCCTCTCCGGCTGAGGGCTGCCCAGGATGTTGAGGAGGCTGCTCTTGGAGAGCTGAGGGGAATCGGCCAAGCGGGAGCTGGCGCTCTGGCTCATTTCACCTCAAGCAACAGCAAGCAAGTCAACGGAAATGTGGTGAGGGACCTCAGAGTTCCATTTGCTCCCCAGTGGAAGGAAGTTTTATTTTTATTTTTTTTTGCCACAAGGAATCTTTCACCGAACTAAACCAAGCTAAGCCCTACGCCTTCCGTCTGCAGAAACCACCTCAGACAAAGCCAAACAGGTGGGAATGGGATGTCAGCGAAGAGCCAAAGAAGGCCACAAGCTGGTGGTGATGCAGGCAAACCCTGGTGCCTCTGTGGCAAAAGGGACCTCCTACACCCTGGCCTTTAGGATTCTTGTCTTAGTGGGTCACTGTGGAAACCAGAGGACGCAGAGACCTAGGTAAAAAGAGAAGAAACGATCTGATGTTGTGGCCCAAATGCTGGAAACTCACAGCCATAGCTACTCACCCTAAACACAGAATAAGTTTAAAAAAAAAACACCCAGTATTACTTATGTGTCTGAATAATATTTCTTTGAATGTTAGCTGCACAGAAAAAAATGTATCTTGCTGACAGCAGCAGAAGGGGACTTGCACGTGCAGCAATGCTCCATGGTACACCAAACACTGCACAAAGACGTGCTGTCACTGACGTGTATGGTGTAATGTTGCTATTCTGCCTGGGGTTTGCACAGGGCTAGCAGAGTGCATCTCCCCGTGCAGATATTTACAGTCTGCTGAGGGGATGCTGGATGGCGGCCAATGTCTTCCACAGCTGTTGGTGACCACCGTGTCACTGGGGTGGTGGATCCGCTCCAAGTTTTAGCCTGAGCATTAAAGGAGCCATCCAAAGTGCAGAACCCTAACTCTAGAGCCTTGGATAACTCCGTCAAAGTTCAGACTAAACCCCAGAGCAGATTTAACACCTTGTAGTTTCAATCCTCAGCATCTCCAGGTAGATCTACTGGGGAAGACTTTCACCTGAAACTCCAGAGAGTTGCTGCAAGTCAGTGTAAGAAATATGGTGTTACAAGGACCAGTGGTTTCGCTCAGTGTTAATACGATTTTCTGAAAATGAGCTCTGAAAATAAACTCCACACTGAAACAGCTGGATTAGGCAGTTTTACAGGACAGACCCCTCAAAAACCTAAAATAATGCCCCACAAATCAAAACTGGAACTGGTTGGTTTCCCTTCTTTTCTGTTTTGGGCAGGGGGCAGTGTTTAATGCCAAAACGACACAGAAAAATATTTCTGGCCTACCGGCCACATTGCTACCCAGCCTTCTGCAAGAGTTTGTCCCCATAAAATCAATGCCGGCAGCTCAGTCTGAACTCTGGGAACAGATCTACCCGTTTCTCTAAAGAGACGGCCTCCAGGCATGAGGTGATGTCAACCCTTTTTCTGCTCCTCCTGGAACTTGGCTTGAAAATCGTAGGAAAGAGAGGAACAGAATGGGAGGGGAAAAACGGGCAGGAGGAAGAATAAGTTTTTAGCATGGAAGAAGGAAGGAACAAAAGAAAGAGGATAATTGCATCCAGGCAGAGACAAACAAAGGGAAAAAAAAACATGTGCAGAAGAAATTGGAAACCATAAAGCACAGAGTGAGGCCAGTGAGCCAGCCAATAGGCTGTCATTAGGGAGACCCACACAGTTTCTCCACTGGCCAAAGATAAAACAGATCACTCACTCCTGGCTTGTGTTTCAAAATGAGGCAGGCAGCAGCTGGTCAGAAGAGATCGGCCAGCTTTTGGGAAGCCCTCCCCACCCAAAGACAAAGAAACGACAGCCCCGTAAAAGGTATTGAGGTCTATGGAACAAGTCTGAACCACTGACTTGAGTTATTGCAACAACCATGGAATGTCCACAGGCATTCTAGCTTTGAGGGGAAAGGTGTCAGTCCCTGAACGTGGATGAGTAAACACTGCAACTCCAGTAAAGGAAGGGATTGTTCAGCTTTACCCAGGCTAGCCTTCTCCAGCTTGGCATTCTCCAGATATTATCACCTCCAATTGTCCCAATTTGGCAGGGACAATACTCAGTCATCCCACTTTTTCAGCTGCCTTTAAAATGTCCTAGTTTCTCTCTCCTCCTACTGCTTTGTCCTTAGCTTACTTTACTTCAACTGCTGCAAAATGAATTCAAAACACAAAAGTAGGGCCATTTCTGCATTAGACTGTGTTACAGCGCCGTTATTCCACTTTCAACATCCTATGGAATCCTGGGGTTTGCAGCAAACCCCAGGATTCCATAGGATGTTGAAAGTGGGATAATAGCACTATTACAGTCTAGTGTGGAAATAGCCTAGATTGCAGTCAACTCCACTGGGGAGGAGGGGAAAAGAGTATTATTCCCCTTCCCAGTAGACTCAGGCAAAAGCAAACTGCTTTGGCCTTTCATAACTTGTCTCTTCTTCCTCATCAAAAACTTTTACAATCTTTGCCATATTCTGATACTGCTGGACGTACGTGTCCGGGGGAATTGAACCCTCATCTCGAGAGTCCTACACTCAGCATTCAAACCGTTATACCACCCTGGCTCTCTATGGCAACCCTGGTATGGGGTTTTATTTTCAAGATTATGTCCAGAAGTGTGCCACTGCCTTCCTCTGTGGCTGAGAGAGTGTGACTTTGCGAGCTCTCCCAGTGGGTTTCCATGGCTGAGTGAGGATTTTAATCATGATCTCCAGGAGTCCTAATTCAGCAGTGAAATTATTATACCGCATTGGGTGTCAGGGTTATCTTGGCAAGATTTCTTTAGAGGAGTTTTACCATGGCCTTTCTCTGAGGCTGAGAGAGTGCAGCTAGCCCCAGGGTCATACCGCTGGTTTCCTTGGCCAAGTGGAATGTGACTCATGGTCTCCTGGAGTCTTCATCCAACATTCAAACCACTCCATCACACTGCCTCTCATAGGATTATCTTGGCAAAATTTGCTATTTGCCACAGCCTTCCTTCGAGAGTGAAAATCACTCAGTGGGGTTTCCACGACAGAGTAGCCCCAGATCTTCCCAAGTCCCAGCTGCGCATGGCTGGGTGGGGATTGAGACCCTGCTCTCCCAGAGTCTCAGTCCATCATTCAGATCACTACCCCACACTGGCTCCCTCGCTCGCAACACACCAGACAAAGCTTCTCTAACAAACAGTAGCATTTTTAGCTTCCCCTTCTGGCTGCCCCCTCGGACAGCAGGCGGCTTATCTAATTCCACCAGGTTCCCACACCCTGTGCTCCGGCTGCTCCACTTTCCAGACGCCTAAAGACAACTGGGGCCCCCTTTCTCTTCCATGCAGGAAGCCTGTCTTTCATTTACGTCCCCACACCAGAGGCCAAAAGAACTGAGGGAGCCTCTTGCAGACACTTCTCTCCCAACCAAATTCTTTGGCTGCCTCTGCCTCTTTCTCCTCACAGGCTCCAACAACTCAAAACGTCTGCTTTTCTCCAGTTACTTAATGCACAAAAAGTGTGAGAGAAAAACCCTACAAGTGGAATGGAGATAGTCCCAAGAGGCTGGCAAAGGGAATGTGATGGTCAAGAGCCTCCAGATCCGTAGCAAGCTGACCGACCCACGGACATTTCTCATCAGATCTGGGCTTTGTTCTGAGAATGATCCAGTTTGGATGTGGGTGTTTGGATCAAAATCCCTCAGTTTTCAATCCTGGCTCAAAAGGCACTCACGGTGAAGCAGTTACACGAGCTGCCTGACACAATTACAACCAGACAACGGTCTTGCATTTGGCTGTAAGCCTCCACAAAGTGGAGTGAACAAAGGTGTGCCAAACTGTGAACTACACACCCCGCCAACTTCCTGTAAATGTTATTTTAAGCCCATGTGGAAAAACAATAAATTCTCCTACAAGCTGCATTCCATAGAAATAAATAGGACAGACTTCTTTGGCACCTGAAAGTTGAACTTAGGTCAGGGCCGTGCGTGGTCGGCCATCCTGTCTGAGCACAGACGTTGATATTGAGTACGTTCCAAGGAACTCGGCTTCATTCTTTTTAAAATCATTTTTCTCCTACGGCGGTTGTAGGTCTGAAAGCCTGGCAAAACCTCAGAAGCTGGAAGGAGGGAGAAACAAAACTGTAGGGGCCAGGAGGTAATCCAAAGACAGAAACTCCCCTATCCTTCAAGTTGTTGGACTACATCTCTCATCAGATCTTCAGATGCTGTTGACCTGCAACATCCCTCTGCTGTTCAGTATTTTTTTTTTTTAATTGCACGTGTAGGGAAGGATTCAGATGAGAGGGTTGTGTAAAACTGTACTTACACTGTAAAGTAGATTTTTGCTAAAAGATGATGTTCTTTGTCCAAACCTCAGGGTCAGACACAGGCTTCAGGTATCAATACAGAGAGGTAAGTATAGCCTGTGCTCAGGCAAGTATAGCCAAACAGCGTGTACGTCAACAAGAACAGCCAATTCTAGAAATAGCTAGTGGGCACATAACTCCTTTACCTAGGGTAGACCTTTCATGCTATATGGCATTCCTAACCCATGGAAAACAGAGACCGGAGAAATCAAGTCAGATAAAATTCTGCAAGTTGAAGAAACATATACCATATGCATAATTTATGCTGCTTGCAGAATATAATCACACACACACACACACACACACACACACACCCAGTTGCAGAATATAGTCATATAAGGATTTATATTTTTCCTTTCTCCCAATACGAGACCTACAGTATAGACAGAATTCCAGTCACTCTCAGCACAGTACCTATAAGCCAATAAGCTAATGCAGCATGCATTTTTTGAAGATCTCGGACATGTTACCTTTCCGAGCTACAACTGTCAGAACTCCCTGAGGAACACAGCCCATTTTCTGGCCTTTTGAAGATAGGTTTGAAGATCACCAGGTTCATATTAAAAGCAGACTGACACAGCACATGATACACATCAAAGCAAATAACCAAAATGTACCAATTGCCAGAGGGCCGACAACAGCCTCAACACAAT
This sequence comes from Cyclura pinguis, assembly GCA_030412105.1. Lineage (NCBI taxonomy): Eukaryota > Metazoa > Chordata > Lepidosauria > Squamata > Iguanidae > Cyclura > Cyclura pinguis. The sequence continues at coordinate 2,719,985 of CM059607.1, forward strand.
GTCTGGAATGTCCAAAAAGCTGCAAATGCTCAGAACTAGATAAATGGGATGGACGTCACTCTGACTTGGTTTTCAGGAAGCTCATAAAATTCATTAAGATCCAGGGTGGTGTAATGGTTTCAACATTGGACTATGACTGTGGAGATCAGGTTTGGATCTCTGCTTGGTCATGGAAACCTACTGGGTGACCTTGGACAAGTCACATTCTCTCATCCTCAAAGAAAGGCAAAGGCAACTCCCCCCCGAAAAAGTCTTGCCAAGAAAACCCCATGATAGGTTCACCATAGAATTGCCAAAAAGTTGGAAATGACTTGAAGGTACACCACAACAGCATTCATCCAGGACTGTCAATCTTCTCCACCCTGCAATATCTTCCCTTTCCACCTTTTATCATTTTTATTGGCAGGGCTGCCCGAAAAAGAATGTGTGTTAAGCAGATGGGTGGGGACATAAATCACCAAAAGTGTCACATAGCAGGGAGAGGGGAGCTGAAGAGTGAATAGGAGCCAGTCTGAACATGGCAGACGGCCAGTGAGGGACACACTGCTTGCTCGGAAAAGTCCAGATATATGTCAATGGTATCATCTAAAGATAGGGCTTGTCCCAAAACCATTTTGGCTCAACCGTACAATCTTAGAGTAGTGCCCACGCAGTGGCGTAAAGGATGCTGGACATTTCTCAACAGAATGCATTCCTCAGTGGGTTTCTTTTCTTGTTATCAGGTACCTTCAACTCATCTCTAACTTATAATGAATCTACACTAGGGTATCTTTTAGCAAGATTTCTTCAGAGAAGGTCCTATTTTTCTATTTTTTAAATCATCATCATCTAAACAAAGGCCTCTCCTAGGCCTACAATGGCCCCACGCGGCTGAAAACGTGGCAAAAAAGCCCCTCCCACAGTATCTAGAGGGTGTTGGGAGACATTTGGGGGAATTTTTTTTTCTTGCAGTGGGGTGTGTGTTCCCTTGGAAACTAGGGTTCGATTCCACACTCAGCCATGGAAACCCTCAGGTGCATCACATACTCTCAGCCCCACGAAATCACATGATAGGTTTACTTTAGGGCCACCATAAGATGGAAATGACTTGAAGGGACACAGCAGCAGCAACAACAAGCCTTACCACTGGCCAAGAGCACCTCTGTTTTCTTTGGATTAAGCTTCAATTTGCAATGAAGTTACATTTCAAAAAGATATACAGTAGAGGAAGAACATTATTTTTACAAACAAAGTGTAACACCTTCTTTGTTGTTGTTGTTTGCCATCTTTTACCATAATGGTGGGCAAAGTGTGGCTCCTGGACCACCTGCAGCCCCCAAGATTATTTGCACAGCCCCAAACTTGCCCCTTTCCTGGCCAAAGAAAACAAACAAACAAAAGCGAGAGTGAACCTGGGAGTTTCAGCAACAGCAATTTATTTTCTACATAGGATATAAGCTCCCTCTCCTCCACTATTTAATCTAAGAAATACTAATTTTGCCAAACTAGAAGTTGTATCCAGTCACTTCCTCTCCACCCAACCCCATTTTTTAAAGTCTGTATAGACCTCAGTGTGTCTTGGGGGCAGAAAAGTGGCTGTCCGAACTACTGAAATTTCCCACCCCTGCTTTGCCCAAAAGGCAAGGCTTCTTCTTAATCATGAGAAGTATCTGCAGAACATCAAAAGTCAGAGCAGATGTAAATCTAACTCCAGAGTTCAGAAAAGATACTGTGGATTCTATGGCTCTTAGGCCATTTCCGCACTACACTCTTGTAGCGCGATTATTCCACTTTCAACATCCTATGGAATCCTGGGGTTTGCAGTTTAGGGAGGGGCCAGGTGGCCCCTCCCTAAACTGCAAACCCCAGGATTCCATAGGATGTTGAAAGTGGAATAATCGCGCTACAAGAGTGTAGTATGGAAACAGCCCCAGAATCCTCCAAACCAGCAAAGCCATTGGAAGCTGTGGTCTTCCCCGAAAAGCAACTTTCCCAAGATCCGCCTAACTAGGTCCACACAAGAGAGACTATGGGCTGTGCTAAGGCCACCCACCTGATCCTCAAAAGGAGAACTCCGTCCTCCTGCCCAGATGTGGCTTCTCTAGTTGCAAAAGGCAAGGACTCCTTCCAAATTCAGCTTGCCCCACAACAGCTCCCGAGGTCGGGCAGCCACAGCCTCCTTCCATTATAGAGAGGAGGAAAGGAGAGGGCGGGGCAAGCAGACCTAAGGAAGGAAGCTGCAAATCCTCAGAGGCACGAAAGAGGAATCTACCTCTCCCATTAAGGCTCCAGGTGAATGCCTGTCCGCAAGCATGACAATTGAAGCTGGGCTACGTAAATCAAACAGGAGACGAGCCACCCCCAGGTTTGCTCTGGAAGCGTGTCACCGAGCTCTTTACAACTACTAGGACCTCCTAGAAAAATAAAGGCAGAGGGAGAGGAGGAAAAGGAAGCATTTGGAGGTACTGTGGTGGGGAGGATGCCTACACCAGTCTACAGGCGAGGAACTTAAAAGATCCAGGAGTTCGAAAAACAGGTCTCAGATTGGAAAGAAAAGCCTAAAATGGAAATATGAGATATGACCACGAGGCTGCACACTCTACTTCAGCTCAGTCGCCAATGGTTCTAACTCAAGATTTAATCCAGAGCGAGCAGTGCTGTGGTTTTCCATTGGAAACCGGGCCATAATCCTTAACTGTGCAGTTAATTGTTGAACAGAACTTTTAATGTCAAAACGGGTACCCTCTGCTTGGACATTAAAATACACCTGGGCAGCAGAAGGTTTTGTTTTTTAAAGCACAAGTACCTAAAACTGAAACTAAACTTACAGTTGGACATAGGGATCTGTTGGTGTTGGTCTCTCTCCTACCTGTCCTATTTTTAGTTATTCCCAATCTCAAATTTATTTTGTCCTGTTTTTGCATCAACCTACATTTTAAAATTGACACAAAACTTTGCATACATTTGTGGGTGTCACCACCCCAGTGATCTTGGAATAACTTTCTATATCTTGGCCCACAAGAGCAGAATCTAGAACCCACCCCAACGGCTTGCTATAAACCATCTGCTAAACACTTTGCAGATACAATCACTCAGATCGACCTGACTTGGACACTGCAAGTAATACAGATTCTGTGAATATAACCTTGCCCTTTCTTGTCCAGCATTAATGGACAGTTTTCAACTTATGCAGCCTGAGGATATGGATAGGAGAAGTGAGAGCCACCACATGTATGCTGGACCCCTGTCCTTCCTGACTTATCCAAGAGGCCAAGCTGGCTAGTTGGGTAATGGGAGTGTGTAACGCCTTTCTCCAGCAAGGCATGGTCCCAACCTGCCAGAAGGAGGCAGTTGTTTAAAAAGGCCTCCGTAGACCTCACCCATGGAGATCATTATCAGTCGATCTCCTAAACCTCATTTTTGGACAAGGTTCTGGAGCATGCATTGACCTTCCACTTCCAGGATGGGTTTCTGGGTGAGACTGGTTATCTAGATCCATTTCAGTCTGGCTTCAGGCTTTGTTATGGGGCAGAGACAGCTTTGGTTGGCTTGGTACCTACGCTGGGAACTAGACAGGGAAAGCGAACATCCAGAGTAGTTATGCCTCTTTTATAGCCATAAGCTAGCGCTAGCCTCCTGTCCTTGGTAAGATACAAGATGAAGTATTTTTATATTATCTACACAGCATTTCTCTGTTTGGCAAGGAAGGAGAGAAAGGGGAGATGTTCAGACCTGTCTGTCTGTCCTGCTCTTCTGGAAAAGATCTACCAAGCACAAACCACACATCTCAGAACCGCAGGAATTGTGCAAGGGGGAAAAAAACTACCCACAAGTTGCACTAATTGTTTGCAGCCTCCTCCATTCCCAGAAAGCTTTCACCCACATGAAAGGACCCGGGTGCTAGCAGCCAGATGCTGAGCAGACATTGTAGGGGGGATGGTGGTGGTCGGCTGATTTTCCCTTGAGAGACCCCCTCAAAGGAGATGTGAGAGGAAACAGGCCTCGGAGTCTGATTTGCCTGTGGGTCACTGCCAGGCATGCCAGTCCAGTGGGAAAGACATGGAAGTTGAACCTCTAGGGAACAGCCTCAGAGGTAAAGCACATGCTCTGTGCACAAGTAACAGCAGCACCAGCAACAACATAAGCAGAAAGTAGTAAAGACCTAGAGATGAAAGTTAAAAAAGAAAGTGAATGTATTGATCTGGGCCTCTGCCATCAGACAGATGGGTTTGGAGTCCTTGTTACCATCATAACCATGTGTTAATAGCTATCTAGTGGCATGAAAGGCTTCATTTGTATCAATGACCTTGTTTCTTTTTGCATTAGCTTGTCAATTTGAGCCTGGGAAAAGATATGAATGCTGAGAACCGACTGGGAAGTAAATTTTCCTCGGTTGCTCATTGTTTTCTCATTGCTGCTGGGGAAGAGATGGGTTACACTTGCACATACCGGTTTTCTTTGTTTGCTTCTGCACTATATAATGTTTGGGAGTCCATCTTCAATTGGCCTTGCCCCGGAAGGGGTTCACACCAGTCCAGGGGCCCTGCACAGCCAGTCCTCAGAAACCTGATCGCTGACCAAGAGGTAGTCTGCACTGAATCAGCTTGGAGCCCAGTTCTACCACTGTCAGCAAGAGGATGCTGGACCCCATCAGTGAAAGAGCTGGGATGCTTCTCTGCTGGGTACCACCAGCTTCATCACTTACCACCAGTAAAACTTATTTTATAGAAGTAATGTGTATCAAAGTGTTTGGCACTGAAGGATCTCTATGGGAGGCTTGAAACAACACCTAGTTCTGGCATAGAACAGTGAAAAAGCAGGGCTACAGGTGAATACTGAGATGTCAAAAGGACAGTGAAAACATTGACATTACTAAAAGATTTTCTATGCCTTAGCTCAGTCACCAATCCAACTGAAGACTGTAGTCCAGAAACCAGATAAAGACCAAAGACCAAGGCAGCCAGGGAGGAAACAGATAAGAATCCCAACTGTAAGGACACATCATTCAATGTCACAGTCAGGATCATCCCTGCCACAGTATTTCCAGTTTCTGTGAAAGGATGTGAAAGGTGACAGGAAGAGAATCAGCTCATCTGAAATGTGACATTGGAGGAAGGATGCTACAGATTCCATGGATAACCAAAAACACAAATCGATGAGTCTTTGAGCAAAGGATTCTCAGTAGAAGCCAAAACGACTACGCTGAGGCTTTCATGCTTCGAGATGACACGACTCACTGGAAAAGACAACCATGCTCAGCAAAGTGGAAGACAACAGGAAAGGAGGAAGAGCACGCTAAAAGCTGGATTGGCTCCATCATAGAAGACACAGCTGGCTGGCATTCAGATAGCCTCAGTAGAATTCATGGTTTAGGGACCCATTTTACTATGTCTGCGGAGGGATGCTGGGCCATTTCCGTGCTAGACTGTATAGCGCTATGATTCTACTTCCAACATCCTATGGAATCCTAGGGTTTGCAGTTTAGAGAGGGGCAGGATGTTGATAGTGGAATAATAGCACTATAACAGGCTAGTGCGGAAATGGCCCTGGTCCCCATCAGCAAAACCATCACTAAAGCCTATTTTCTAGCAGTAATGAGTGTCAGTGTTTGGTACCAAATGAAATCTTGGGGAGGCCCAGCTCCCTCTCAGAGTCCTGTGGCTTGAATATCATACCCCAGCAGATCATCTGAAGAAGGCTATTAAAATTCATGAAAGCTCATGATAAAATAGATCAGTAAAGGTGCTGCAAGATTTCTTCTTCTCTGTATATCTTTGCATACTGAAACAGACTAAGATGCCCATCTCGCATCAAAAGAAGGGCTCTGCTTTGGCAGGCACCAAAGCGAGAGTGCGCCTGCCTTGCATAATGGCAAATCCAGCTGTGCAAACAAAGCATTCCCCCTCCCTGCTCCTGAGAAGGGAGTACCTCCTCTTACTCTTTGGCCTAGCTGCAATGACAAAGACAGGGTGGAGATAAGGGAAATTTCTGTCATCCTGAAACTATCAGATGGGAGGCTGATGCATCAAAAAAGGCCAAAGTGCTGCTGGAACTAGTGTGTTTTCAACACCCAGAAGAGGAGGTGGAGGTGGGTCTGGGGTGAAATTTAACTAAGCATTTCGTACCACCTCAAAAGTTTCTACAAACATTTTTCCCCACTCTGTGCAGGAGTGAATAAAACTGCAGCTACTGAAATACACAGCTGCCTCAAAGGCAACATTGCCCTGTCCCATCTTCTGTTACAAGAGTGGATGGCAGTGGAGGATCCAGGCGCCAGTCTTGTATCCCGAGACTCTCGGGGAGCCACACGGACTGCCAAAAATTCGCAAATTGGGGAGCAGGGAACCAAAACTAAAACTGGCAAATCAACATGAGGCAAATCAGAGATGCATTCACACTGTGTTTCTATGTTTTGTCAGTAGCTACAATTTCAAATAAAATATATTTACTTTGAAAAAATATTAAAAATAGTACTACATACTATTAAAAGCATTTTCCTTATAAATGAGGATGGAGGCCAGGAGTCAATAGGGGTCTGAACCAGCCTTGGGAGTCTGCAGGGAGTCTCAGTGGGCTGCAAATGTGGGCCCTGGAGGCCACAAGTAGCCATGGCTCACCCTTTCCTCATCCGTAATAACGTTCCCAAAAGCTAATCAGAAAAAAACAAAAAGGCTTTGCCTGCCAGCAGAAGGACAACCAAGAGGGAGAAAGCCTAGCCTCCATAAGAAGGGTGTTCCAGAGTGTGGGTTCTATCTGACCCACCTCCGACACCTCTCAGCCCTGCATCCATGTCTCCGCCTCGTGAGCTGAAATTAACTTATGACTCCCAAAGGATGTGTAAGCCGAGCGCAGTGGCCGGCAGCTCTGCCAAGCTGGGAGAGTGCTCCAGGAAACCTTAATGGCCGGGTGCTGGAGAGCCATAATTGTTTAAGTACAGGGCTTGGGAGATGGTCAACCCACCACTGTCAAGAGAACCTAATTTTGTAAACTCAGCCTAAGTACAATAACAAACAAGGGAGAGAAAGGTGGGGACTGACTGCAGTGCAGGTGCTGCTGGACTTGCATCCTTTCGGTCAATCTATTTTGGGTCTGTGGCTCGACGTAGCTGAAGAAGATCACACGTCAAGTTTCTTCCCAATAGGCTGTGGCTTCCCTGTTGACCTTAGCTAGCCCAGCCTCCTTCTGATGGCAAGGAGACACAGGAATAGAAGCTCGTATTCTCAGGTGACGCCTTCCAGACGTTAGATTGCAACTTCCAGCAGCTCTACCCAACATAGCCAGTGGAATAAGAATGCTGGGAGGAACAGTACAAGAATATCTGAAGGGCTACGGACTTCCTACCCTAAATTAGAACCTGAAACAGAGGCGGGAAACATGCAGCGCTCTGGATATTGCTAGATTGCAGCAGCCATCAGCGCTAGCCATCATATCCAATGGGGGGGGGAATACTGGGACTTGCAGTCCAGCAACATCTGGAGGCCCTCATGATTTCCACTCCGGCATTAAAGGCTCAAGCATGGCCATGCCTACTAGACAGTGACTAGAGTCAATCTTGTTGGGATACTGCAAGCAGAGGTATAGCAACTGCTGGACTGCCGAGGACTGCTGCCTATCCTACCCCCAGTCCTTGCTGTGAGAGACAAGATAGCATTTGTGTTTCTTGTCCCTGGGTCCTAAGCTATGCCCTGCTTGCAAGCTCTTTGAAGCCAAACTCTGCATGACCAGAAATTGGATCAAAGGTACAGCACAGATGTTGGTTCTGCTGCAGATTCCCCAACTATGTTATACCTCCCAACTGTTCCCATTTGCCAGGGATTAATCTTCTACCTTCCATTTTTTTTCCAGCTGCGTTTGAAATGTCCCATTTTCTCTTTCCTTTTCCCACTTTTCCCTTTTTCAGTTGCTGCAAACAGAGTGCATCAACGTGCAAAAGTTGCTTGCACTCAGTTAACTCAGCGAGGAGGAGAGGAGAGGAGGGGCTGGAATCTTGTCCTTGTCTTCTTCCTCATTACAAACTGTTGCCATCACGTCTACATTCAAAACATTGCTTGGCCACATGCTCCTCACTTTTCATCTGTGAAATGTTGGAGGGCGTGCAGCACGCTTATTGCTGCCTGGGACCTTTTCTTCAAGGCTGAGGAAAAAGGCTGCTATAAGTAGTCTGATGGACTCATTTCATATGAAAGGCAGTACAAAATTACTGCAATGTCTTCCAGACTGTGGGCTTTTCATCAGGAAAAAATTAATCTAATACTTTTCCCAACCAGGATTTAATTTTACTGCTGGGGCTACTTCCTTGTTTTTCCATCTGATGATCTTAGATTCCAGGTTTTCACATCTCTGCCATAATAAAAGTCATCTGCCTTCATAACACTGCTTAGACTTGGTGAATTTCTTCCTCACCAACCCTGGACTCCAAAGGGAGCATCCAAGGTTTATTATTACATTTCAAAAACTTATTTATCATTAGAATGAATGTTCTGCCCTTCAGACCTGTCGACAGTGTGTCTACCCACCTTTATCCCAGGAAGGAAGTTAAGGAGAGAGACAGGCTTCCTAAGAAATTTCCACTTTGTGGTTCAATTTAGGACCAGACTGGACATATAAGGGAAACAAGTATATAGCTTTTCATCTTTTAATGGTATTTTATCTTTTTTAAGTACAGTTTTTAATCATTTTAAAATTGTCAAAAGCTTAATTTTATTTTAATGTTGACTTTTTGCATGTTTTTTAGCTGTATTGTGCTTTTAAATTGTAAGCCAGATTGAGTCTCAGTTTTAGGGAAAGGGGAGGCTACAAACAAACAAAAAATATATTTCCCGCTTTTAACCTATTTCCTTTCCTCCAGTGGGATTTCCTCATTATAGCTCAGCTATCAGGTCATAAATTAAGCCCATGTTTACCTTTTAATGACCAATCACAAAACAAACCACACTAATTCTGAAATAAAGAGGTAAAGAAAAGTCTGTGCTACAACAAACATACTTTTTATCCACTTGAAAGAGCAGCTCTTCTACATAATTATCAGCTATTTTGATTCCCACTTAACTTCAGCAAAGTTGCCGCCTTGTGTGTTTTGAAGCTGTGCCCCTTTGACACTAACCCTAGGGACAAAGCCGCAAGGACGCAACACATAACAATCAATCTGGACATTTTCTACATCCCATCAGATATGTTTGCACCATCATGCAAAGTCTTAGGCCCAGGGAAGCGTGTCACTGTTGGAACACTAAGGCCATTTCTGCACCACACTGTTCTAGTGCTATTATTCCACTTTCAACATCCTATGGAATCCTGGGGTTTGCAGTTTAGGGAGGAGCATTTGGAATTCTCAGCCAGAGAGCTCTTTGGCCTCAGTAAACTACAAATCCCAGAATTCCATGGGATGCTGAAAGTGGAATAATGGCACTATAACAGCGTAGTACGGAAATGCCCTAAAATGGCTCTGGCTCTGTCCTGAAATCTTGGGATTTGGAGTCTAGTAAGGGACTTTCTCTCTGAGCATTCTTGTGCTGGAAACTGACCTCTCCAGCAGAGGACACCAGGACCCTCCCTAAATCACAGATCCCCAGAACTCCGCAGGACAGAGCCAGGACAGTTAGAGTTGCCCTCCCCCTGGGAATGTGTCTAGCGGCCTATAAATCAGTCCCTCCAAGGAACAACTTAAGAGAGCCCGGTGTGTATGGCTCGGAGGAGAGAAGGCTGAGGGATAACCTGATAGCCATCTCTAAACATCTGCAGGGATGTCAAGCAGAAGAGGGACCCAGCTCGTTTTCTGCTGCCCCAGAGAATGAAACACACACCAACGGATTCAAGCGAGAAGAGATTCCACTTAAACCTAAGGACCAACTGTTTCTACCGCAAGACCGGTTTAGCAGTAGACCGGATGGCTTGGAGGGGGGTGGACTTTTTTGTTGAGAGTTCAGGTAGAGGATGGAGGTGTATCTTTCAGGAGTGGTGGATTCGTGCACGGCAAGAGGTTGCACTAGAATTCTAAGGCCACGTTTGCCCTGCCCTGTTCTAGCGCTATTATTCCCCTTTCAACCTCCTCTGGAATCCTGGGGTTTGCCGCTTAGGGAGGGCCCTTGAGGATTCTCAGCCAGGGAGCTCTTCGGCCTCAGGAAGCTACAAACCCCCGGGATTCCTCCAAGGGAGGCCGAAAGCGGAATAAGAGCACCGTAAGAGCGTAGCGCGGAAATGGCCCAGGTGCGAGTCGCAAGCGCCATAAACTTTGCTGCGCGGCGCGGCTCTGCTCGGCAGCCACCCCACCCGGGGCGTGTCCCCGGAGGGGCGACCGGCCCCCCGTCCCTCCACGTCCCTGCCAGGCCGCCCGGGGCGCCTCCCGCCTTCCCTCACGGGGGGACCTTCGCCGCGGCGCCCGCCCGCCCTCGGCCAAAGAGGGTCCCCTCGGGCCCCCCAGCCGAGGCCGGACACTTCCAGCCCGTCGGCCGGCACCGTCGGCCAATCGGCGCCCGGGAGGCCGCGGTGGAAGGCCCGCCCTCCCCACGGCCGAGGCGCCCGGCACCCCCAGCCCCCCGCCCGGCCGCCCGCCCGCCCGCTCGCGGCGGGCCAGTCGGGGCAAGCCGCGCCCCCGCCCCCGCCCCCGCCCCCGCCGCGCCCAGTCCCGCGCGAAGGGTGCCCCGGAGGGCCCCGCCTGCTCGCGTACGGCGCCATCCTTTCTACCGCCCACCCCCTGCGGAACCCTGGGGTGCAGCTGAAGGAGGGGGGCTCGGGCACGACAACATTCCGTCGGATGTTGAAAGTGGAACGGGAGCACTGCAACGGGCCGGGGCGGAAAGGGCCAGAGAGGCGCAGAGCCCGCCCGGACTGGGAGGCTGAACGCCGGGGAGGGGGAGGGGGAGGGGGAGGGGGCGTCCCTGTGGCGGCGCCTCCCCCCCCTCCCTCTCTCCCAACTTTTCCCCGCGCGGCAGCTCCGGGCTCGGGCGGCGGGGATGCCCCAGGCGAGCCGAGGGTGGTCCGGGGGAGCCCCCGCCTCTGTTTCCCAGGCGCCGGTCCGGACGCCCCCTCCTCTGCGGAGGGACAGGAGAAGCCAGCCCCCCCCCCCCAGTTCCAGAGCGACCCCCTCTCACCCTCCGGGAGGGGCCGCCGCCGCCGCCGCCGGGCTGAACCTTCGGGGCGGGCGCGAGGTCGCTCCGTCGCCGCCGCCGCCGGCGCGCCTGATCGCGGGTCGGATGGCCGCGGCGCCTCCGAGCGGGTCTGGAGTCTCCTCCCCTTCGGAGCTGGAGGGAAAGGGGGGGAAAAAGTCGGGGCGGGGGCGAGGAGGGGGGTCGTCGGCCGGAAGGCTTGCCCTCCCGGCCGGACCAGCGCGGGGGAGGAGGAAGAGGAGGGGGAGAGGGACGCCTTCAGACGTGACGCGGGCGCTGGAACTCGGGTCTGCGCGGGGCTGAATCCCGGGGGAAAGAGAGGAGGCGATTTCGAGGGAAGGGGCGGGTGGGTTGGGGCACGGAGGAGGGGTGGGATTCGGGCAGCGCAGACTTGGGCCGCCTCCTGCTCTGAGAAGTTTTCTCGGCGTTGACGTCCGAACTGGTTTTGATGCGGGACGAGGTGGGCTCGCTTTTGGGTAATCCGTGGGCCGAAGGGCCCTTTCGACCGCCAAATGTAAACATGACGTGCCTAGAAAGCCGCCTCAAACTTTTTCGGTGGTAGGTGGGTGGAAGCCCGTTTTTAAGTATTAAACACTGCAACTGATTTTAGAGAAGTCTCCCCCCCCACTTTCCGGGAGGGTCCCAAGAGAGGCAACTCCCTTTCAATTTCACTTTTTCAAGATTTTTACGTGGCACTCACCCTTGGTCACATCACAGAACGCATTTGTATCCTTGGGATGAACATAGATGTTAATGGTCCGTTGCTTTTGGCCAGTTATTGTTGTCATCGGCCCCACTCTTTTCCCGGTATGAGACTCAAAGCAGCTTACAAAAGTTAAATACAGCTAAAAAATTCCAAAAGCGTGGTTCCAGACACACATTCCCCGGGGATCCAGCTAAATTCATTGGCAGATCACAGATCACACGTGTGCCCAAAAAGCTCTCTCGTCTTCTTGAGTCTAAACCGCTGTTCTGCGCTCTATTCTGCGTTGGTTAGGCCTCATCTAGAATACTGTATCCAGTTCCGGGCACCTCAGTTCAAGAAGGATATGGACAAGCGGGAACCTGTCCAGGGGAGGGCGGCCCAAATGGTGACGGATCTGGAAGCCGAGAAGCCTTACGAGGAGCGGCTTAGGGAGCTGGGGATGTTTAGTCTGCAGAAGAGAAGGCTAAGAGGGGGCATGAGAGCCGTGTTTAAATATTTGGAGGGCTGTCATGTCGAGGAGGGAGCGGGCTTGTTTTCAGCTGCTCCAGAGTCTAGGACAAGGAGCCGTGGATTCAAGCTGCAGGAAAGGAGATTCAGCTTCCTGACAATCAGAGCTCTTTGGCGGTGGAAGATGCTGCTGCCTCCATGGAGTGTGGTGGAGTTTTCTCCTTCTTTGGAGGTTTTTAAGCAGAGGCTGGGTGGCCATCTGATGGGAGTTCTTTGACGGTGTATTCCTGCATGGCTGAAGGAGATTGGACTCGATGGCCCTGGATTCTGGGATTCTAGGAACTCTAGGATTCTGTGCTTCCGGATGCACCCCTGTAAGTTTTGGTTCCTCGGCCTGTGAGTGGTACCTTGGCTCTCAGGCTCTGAATTGCTAATCAACCACATGGCTTCTTATTTTCCCAAGTGAATTATGGCGTTGTGATACATAGAAAGGTTTACTGCAGATGCTGTGTAAAAATCATATGGATCATCTAGTGATCAAAGATGGTACTGCAGGCTACAAACAGATTTTATATCAATGAAAGCAATTAAACTTATTTTAAAAACACAACAACTACAAGGTACCCATGCCACATTTCAGAGGTTTAGGTTTCATGGTTTTGGACTTACAATAGAGAGAGACAGGCATGCATTCTCTTTTATTCTTATAGATCGATTTCTTTATTAAATATTATTTGCCTTTCCACTGAAAACGCTGCTCAACAGGATTAACAATAAAAATTCAGGGTGAAAAACTATTCAAAACATCAGAGTTTATCCATTTAAAACACAGAAGAAGATGAAAATAAAAAAAAGAAACAAACTACATCTGTCAGATTAAAACAAAACCTGAGAAAAAGAAAGGAAGCCTAAAAGGCCAAAGCAGTTTGAATAAAAATGTGTTTGCCTGATAGTGGAAAGATGAAGCAAGTCTGGTCCATTTGGCAGGGAGTTACCTAGTCTGAAAGCATCAAATTTTGTAGCTTTTCAATGGTTTGTTTCATTCTACACAGTTACAGCCCTATGACTCCATAGCACTTTATCTGCCATGGCTGCACCCTGAAGTTTGTAGTTTATGGTGGCATTAGAGTTCTCTGGTAGAGAATTCTAAATAAGTTTTCACAAAATTACAAATCCCAGGGTTTCGTAGGATGCGGCCACGGCAGTTAAAGTGGTGTCCGAGTGCTGTGACTGTGTCACGTGAAAGAGAGAGATTTATATTCATGTGAGGGAAGGTTTGTGACAGGTTTTGCAGGCAAAGTGCAACTTTTCACAAGAAGACTTGGGAGGCCACAAAAATGCTCGGTGGGCCTTGTGGGGCCCAGGACCTGCGCTCTCCCCACTCCCGGTATTAGTCCTCAAAGTCCAGAGAGGAACTCGAAACTACTTTTTTCTTTCTCCAGTGTTTCTAGCTGCCTTTTCCAGGGGAAAACTTTGAGAAAACAACGGTGAAGAAATGGCCAGTGGCGATGAGGACTGGGCATCTTTGGTAGCAACAGATGTTCTTTTATGCCTCCCCCTCTTCCAAGCTGCATTTATTGAACATGCAGTAATTCTTTCCACAATGGGAAGGGCGCCTTTTGCAACCCTGGGGCCAGGCCATATTTCACACCATCCTGGGACGTTAGACTTCACTTGCAGTTTCTTAGCTAGCAGGTTTGGAGTTGGAAATCTGCAACAGCCTTGAAGGGAAGTGGGAAGAGCCATCACATTTCACGTACAACCATTCCCTTATTCACCTGTCCTGCTGGGATGCAAGAACAGGAAGATACATTTTTAGGATCCCAGATTATGACATACCCTTCAACTGTGCCAATTTGGGAGGAATAGTCCTGATTAATTCTCTGTTATCCCACTTTTCATCTACTCTTAAAATGTTCCGTCTTCTCTCTCCTCCTACTTAGCCCCGTTCTGCTCGGCTTACTTGCATTGCTGCAATCTGTGTTCGAAGTGCAAAAGTAGTTTGCACTCATTTAACTCATGGGGGGAGAAGACAGAAGGGGGGCAGAACTATGGTTACTAGTTTTTCTAGCAGGATTATTTAGTTGGACCTGCAGTGGTAGAATAATACATTTTTACTTTTTAATTTTTTTTTTCATTACAGTTTGGCTTTGGGGGGCAGTCAGAGTTAGTGTTCAGTGTTTTAGTTAGTTAGTGTTCAGCAGTTTAAAGTTTTAGTATTGTGTTTTAGTTTAGATTAATTTTAGGTTTATTATCTTACCTTTCTTCTGTTTCTTTTCTTCTTTCTTTTTCCCCTCCCCTGAACGTATATTACTTTGTGAATTAGATTGTTTGTGCTGATATATATATATATAGAGGGTGTGTGTGTGTGTGTGTGTGTGTGTGTGTGTGTGTGTTTAAGGCAGTGGTGTGCAAGTTGGTGTGCAATGAGCTGCAAGCAGCCCCTGACACCCTATTTCTGTGGCCATTGAATTCTCACCAGCTATTCCCCAAAGCCCCCGAACTGTCTCCTTGTTCTCATTTATTTTTACTGAAAAAAGAAAAAGAAAGAAAGGGATGCATTTCAAGATGGAGGCACAGCAATTAACGTGGCCTATAACTGCTACAACTGTACAGTGTGGATGCATCCCTAGTCTTCACGCAGGTAACGTCGGCATCTCTGTGTACCAAGCCCAAGGGAGAAGAAGGTGGGGAAAATGTCTGGCGGTAAACCACTAGATGGCACCAAAAGCCACGCCACGAAGAACAACAACTTGGAGGAAATGTTTTTAGCGTCTCTTCAGGGACAGTCAGCCCTGGTAACTTTTGCCAGTTTTCCGGGAAAGCGGTGAGCTTCAGGGACGGCCACACGCCTTCTTTGAGATGATTCCAGGAAAGCTTCTGTGAGACTGGATAATATGCCACCGGAGGCACATTAAAATGTCTCTGTTGCGCTGAACAGAACTGTAGCTGGATCCAGGTGTGGCTGGATTACCCTCTGATAAAGGTGTACTGCAGATCCCAGGCTAAACCAAGCCAGAGCTCCTGCCATCTGAAGGTTCAGGGAGATACAAGTGTGTCTGCCTTGGAAATGTCAAAGTGTTGAAGGGGAGAATCAACCATTATACCAGGGGGAGCTAAGGAAAGCTACTTATTGGGACTACAGTTTCCAGAATCCTCCAGGCAGCCAGGACTACGTAGGTCGGAATCTGGGAAATTTACTTGCTTGGACTACAACTCCATGCCATCTGGAGGAGTTCTTGGCTGAACTTGTTAGACACATCTGCTACCCACAATCTCTTATAGCTTCCATAAGGTACCAAAACATTCTTACAGATCTGTGTGGTCGAAGCATCACCTCTTCTCTTGTTTTTTTCCATACCACACTAAGGCCATTTCTGCACTACACTGTTACAGTGCTATTATTCCACTTTCGACATCCTGTGGAATCCTGGGGTTTGCAGTTTAGAGAGGGGCGTTTAGAATTCTCAGTCAGAGAGCTCTTTGGGTTCAGTAAACTACAGACCCCAGAATTCCACAGGATGTTGAAAGTGGAATAATAGCACTAGAACTGTGTAGGGCGGAAATAGCCTTTGGTTTGGTCTGTCATTGGACCTGTATGTCTCTTGCCATCATCCACTTCACTCATGCCCACACTTTGTTGTTTTCGCATGTCGGTTAAAGCAGAACGTCAGGTGGAACCGAGGAATACTCGCCTGTCCACCGGCCTAAAGAACGTTCTCCCTCCACAAAACAGGTACAAAACTAGCACAGCATGGGTGGATTCAGACCGCTTACCTTGCTGGACAAAGCTATGTGAAAAGAAAGAAACAAGTATCCAACAGGAGTCCATCCTTAAGCTGAGGAGCTTGTCCAGCAAGCCTAACCCAGACACTTTGTAGCACATGAAGAAATATAATTAATCTGGCTTGCCTTTGGGTAGCATAGCAAGTTCTTTTCAGTTCTGCCCTCTTTTCCTCTTTTTCTTTTCTCCCTCCCTCCCTTTTTCTCCTGCTCTTTCTTTCTCCTTTATTCTCTTGTTCCTTTTTCTTTTCTATCCTCCTTGCTCTTTTCCTCCCCCTGCCCCCTTTCTCTTCCCCCTTTCTTTCATTCTGCCTTCCACTCTCTTAGGAGCTGCTGGACATCCTCTGGGAGCCAAAAAGATGCCTGAAGCAGCGACTGGCTCATGGGGGGGGACTGACAGAACATCGGAGGAACATTGCAGACCTCCCAAAGATGCTTCTGCAACATTAAGTGGCAATTGTTTTCCTGTTCACAGCACAAAGGATGCATTAATTTGGAAGCAGCAAACTACTTGGGGGCAGCAAGAACCTCAGCCGTTCCAGCACTCGTTGACGGCTCCCTCTGGGCTGTACAGCCCCCTCCGTTGGGTTAAACAAAAAAATCAAACGTCTCGGTGGATACTTGGCTCTTTGTTCCCATCTTTTCTTTCTCTGGTTTTGTGTTTGTCACGTGCTACTGTCCCTGCCAATATTGGCCCAATACATTTTGCTACCCGATCCAGAAGAACCAATTTGACAGCGCTACCCTCATCCGGCCATGTAGACAGTACACAAGTCAATGCCGAGGTTGGCTCCTGGAGCGGATTAGCCCCACAAGCACTGTCTTCTTTTCCTGGAAGTAAAAAAGTACGTCGGGAAGTTCGATAGCTAAGGGTTCTCTGCCTTTTGGTGACTCACGCAGCTGTCCGACCACCCTGAGCCTCCTCCCACTGCCACAAAACAATAGGCCCATTTTCCACATCCTGTTTGGGCCACAGCAAGGAGGGCCAAGTCCGTGTTCAAGTGCTCCTGGGGGAGGGATGACACACCTCCCTTTTGAGGTAAGTCCATCGCGGTTCTGATGTTACTCAGCAGAGTGTTCCCTGAGCAGATACCCAGCGGAGAACGGTTCTGGGAAACACCAACAGAAAAATGGAATTCCGTGACAGCAGCCGTTTTAAGTCCGGTTGTTATGGAACTTTTTAGTCTCGTGCGGTAGACGTGGTAGATCAATAAAGGCAGCGCCAGGAAACATTAAATATTGTGCTCTGAAGAGGGAGTTGGACAGGATCCTTAGTCCAGCTACAACCCTGCGTTTGTGAAGTACAGACCCAGCAATAGATGGCCAGCAGAAATGCCCATCTGCTGTATCTCCGGGCTAGCGACATATGACTCAAATATGATCTGTCCCGTGTGTTTCTCCAGCTCGAGTGCTCTCAATTACTCTACGGAGCACTTTTACCAGACTTCCCTTTTCACACTAGTGGATTTTGGATAGAAAATAAAATGCAAAATAATACACTTCCCCCCCCCCCCTGCACTCTAGTGCAAAATCAGTTATATGCCTTTGTAGACCACAAATATATGTTTCTTCCTGCTTTTTCATTTCCATCTCATTCAGCACCATCGCTTGCTTTCAAAGTTAACACGCTTTCCCACAAGCGCATGTTGTAAATATCTTTGTAAATTCCAAGGGCAAAGGAAGCTCCCTGCCCAGCCAAAGATAAGTGTTGAAACGAGGCCATCTGGGATCATAAGGATATCACCCCTCTGGAACAGGAAAATTCCAGTACCAGCAAACTCTGTGGCAGATTTTGCTAGCACAAGTGTATATTATCTCATTGGTTCCTTCAAAATTTCCCAGGCTTCTCTTCTTCTAGCAGGAATCCATTCTCATCTGCCATTTGGCCTATTCTCCTGCATCTGTCAGATACCCTTGTCCCTGCCAGGGCTGACCCAAGGGAAATTGCTGCCTGAGGTGCAACAGCAAATGCCACCCTCCGCTCCTGGAAGTGAAGGTACCCAAGAGCGGTGAAGGCTTTTTGGCACCAGAGGTGGAACATCCCAGAAGAGAAACCCTCTCCTTTCCTAGAAGGAAAGCTGAAACCACAAGACAAAGCTGAGAAATGAAATAACTGGCCGTTTGCTTGCCTGTGACCCAGACCACCGAGCTGCCTGCCTCCCCCCGGGGCCCCTGGAACAACTGCCACAGCACAATGGGTGCCTCACAATAAAAAAGCCTGCACATCATTGGTGTCCTGTCTGAGCCACAGAGAGACGGCTTTGGAGTATGGTTGCCGGAGTGAAGACGGGAGGGAGCGCCTGTACCTCTGATGGTTGTGGAGAAGAGAGAAATTCAGCAAGCGTTGCTCATTGTGCCACAGCGTAACAGGCAGCACCTGCTCAAACCCCCTTTAAAAAGTGCAGGAGCCCCCTCCAGCTTTCTGTTGGGAAATCTTACCTTAAAACACTCCTTTGTGGGACATACCTTCACATCACTCTTTTGATGGATGTTCCTGTGACACTCGCATCAATGATAGTATAATTTTTATTTATTTACTTCTTTAATTTATATCCTGCCTTTCTCCTGATATACCACACAAGGTAGTTCACAGAACAGATTAAAACAAAATAGAGCTAAAAATCAGTTATGTTAGCTGGAAAAAAAAAAACCCCACGGCTAAAAAGCAATCAAATAAACCAATGAAACACTGATGGTGAATTCCTGCATGTCAGAATGGGGTTGGGCTCAATGGCCCTTGTAGACTCTTCTAACTCGATAACTCTAAGACTCTTTTTCTTCCCCAACGTTCTTTTACCTAATCAACCACTTCTTCCAGTTTAGAGGTTGTAAGAAAACCAAGGCGTTTTAAAAAAATTACCCAGACAGACATTTTACCTCTGAAAAAGAGCAGATGTCCACAAAATTAGTGGACAAGAATGCTAGCTCTGAAAAAGAGGACACATCCTAGAAGAGGAGGTCATATAGTAACCCTATGGAAAATCACTTTTACATTACATTCCCATGTAATATTCAACCTTGATTTGTGTGTGTGCGCGTGTGTGTGTGCACACGCGCGCACGCATGTGTGTGCATTTTATTGACACTTGCTGATGGATACTGCTACCTCATCACACAGATGTGCTAAAAACCTGTCTTTGCGCATGGTTTTTCTCAGGGCAGCAGTGTCTTCTGACCTGAAGGAAAGCAACTTCATGCAAATGCACCTGGAAGTTCCCTCTTCTAATGACAGAATTATGACTGTTCAGTTTCCTGTCTCTGTGGATATTGTAGCTTTCCATGCAAGACTTGCTCTCTTTTCTCCTTCTTTTTGTTCTTTTCTTCCCTCCTTGAAACAACTCAGCAAGAAATCCAAACAGGGAAAAAGTGCTCTCTAGAGGGTCATTATGAGTCATACTGGTTTTGTTTTCACATCCACTTGTCCTGCTGCTCAGCAAAATTGCTTTAAAAATACAATTTTTAACAATTTAACATACAATTTTTAACTGTACAAATGTAGGGTTATGGAAAAAACTTTATCAGCTCAGTGCACAGGACTCTTTAGCCCACCATTCTGTTTTCCATGGTGCCCAGCCTGCTCATTCTGGAAAGCCCAAAAGAAAACGCCTTCTCCCACTGTTTCTGCCCTCAGTGGAGGTATCCTTCCTCCAGTCCTGTGTGTGACACATAAGCCATCTTTGCCAGTATACACAGAAAACTTAATCCACCATAGATTTGTCTGGTCTCTGATGAAATCTGATCACTAGAAAAATGGCCCCAGTTTTGTGGGAAAAGGCACCTCTTCTGAGCTGGCTTTCTATGAACTGGCACAAAGCTTAGGAGTGCTTGTTTGGTATTTGACCCGGTTCAATGGGCTATCGTCTCTGGGTATGTGGCTACCAGACAGGCCTTTTCAACTTGTATGTAGCTTCTTGTTCATATGAGTATGGAAGCAACATGAATTTTGTAGTGGCCACAAGTCCATAAGGACGGTAGAGCAGCAAAGCAGACTTTCTTTGTATTTTTCTAACCAAACCCACTGTAATATGGAAGACCTCACTGAACTGCAGTCTTGGGCAGCTTGCTTTGTTTCTTTCTATAAAACCTACATGAAGCATGGATGCTTTCTTAGCTTACAAGACAAGAGTGTTTGCTTCAAATTTCTTCCCCAAGGATGATATTACTCCTCTTTCTTTACGCTGACAATCTCCTGTTCCTCCTCAAGAAGCCTCTTGCTAGACCAACCTCTGAATGGGCCACCTGGACTTTAAAATCTTGGACTTTAAGATGTCAGTTGCCTGGGAGAAAATCTTTCAGGAGAAATGAGGAATCACTAGATGGCACTAAACGTCAGGTTACACAGAACAACTTGGGAGAAATATGAGGTAAACATATTGGTGCTGTGTGCCTCCAAGTTGTTTCCGACTGATGGCTAACCTAAGGTGGCCCTATCATGGGGTTTTCTGGGTCTGAGAGCATGTGACATGCCCAAGATCTGCCCAAGGTCTGCTTTCCCATAAAGATCTCTCTGTGATTTTCATAATTCATTCTGGGAACTTCGCTAGGTTTCCTGCAAAGCAGAGATCATGATGTGATGCCTGTCACATGCCTTAAAGAACATATCTGAAAAGGTGATGTATGTGCCACCAATGCTAAATTAAGATATTTTAAATGAAATTCAATGAAACTGGTTTGTAGCCTGGCCTGGTCAGGCTGAATAACTCTCGTAGCATTTGACACATCCAAGGTCAGCCCGGTGGGTTTCCATGGCAGAAACGGGAATTGAAGCCTGGTCTCCAGGCTCATAGTCCAATGCTTAAACCCCTTGCCCACATTGGCTCAATGCTAAGTATGCTGCAGACTAAATCCAATATGATACTGGGACACCTATTAAGTCGCCTCACTAGCCTAGGGTTGCCAGGGAAGGACTAACCCAAGACCCAAACCTGAGACCTAGAGATAACTTTACACTAAGCATCCACCACACTTGCACAAGAGGAGGTCATTCAGATAAAAACACCAAGTCTAGCTGCATTTCCACACTAGACTATTATAGCACTATGATTCCAATTGCAACATCCTCTGGAATCCTGGGGTTTGCAGTTTCGGGAGGGGCGGGACGGCTCCTTCTGAAACTGCAAACCCTAGGATTCAGAGGATGTTGCAAGTGGAATCATAGCACTATAACAGTCTAGTGCAGAAGTGGCATAGGAAACAAGGAATATACATATATACACACATAAACTTGTCAAGGCAGCACGCTGGCCCTGAGATTCCTCCACTTGTCCTGAGGACTAGAGAAGGAGGGCCAGCCCCTTTGATCTGACAGTCCTACCCTCTGTGCTTCCAAGAGTTCCTTGAAGACTTGCTCTGTTGCTTTATTATGATGGCTCTGAAGAAAACTGCCAGTTTTCCATATGTCAGACAGGTCCCTGCCCAGGACAGGGGCTGAGGCAAGTGAATCTGGAAAATGTGGTCCCTTGGGAAGATTCATTCCATCATGACCCGGCAGTCCCTGGGATGTCCACAGTGGTCTGATAGCCTTTTTTTCTTCTATAAGCCATCCTCACATGTGGCATCACATGATCTCGGGAGCATCGTGTAGCATCACATCATCACTGACTCAGCCTTAGCATTGTTCCTTGTTCCTCCTCAGCTGGTTTTGCTGTGATCTCACTTCCCTTCTTAGATTTTCTCATTTGCTTTTCTACTCCTTTGCACACTTGGTTTTCTACTTACCTTCTCTATCACTTCCCCTCTCCTTTGTCTGTTTGTTACTCAGTAGTTTCCTTTGCTCGTGGGGAAGAGGTTTTCCCTTCTTACCTAATTTTAAAAGTCTCTTCCTATTTTACTGACCTTTATTCTGCAGCTGAGTATAACTTTGTATCCAAAAGTGAACCGGTACCCAAAGTGAACCTTAGGTTAACAAAAAGCTTTTGTTTTCAGTTCCTGATAGCGGGAAGGATGACAATTCTTAGTTGATACAGTTGAATTGTGGAACTCAGAAGAATACTTTCAATTTCTGATGCACAACCCCCTGCCTTCCCAATGGAGCAGCAAGACAAGTTCTAATTTTGACCAGTCATAAAACAAGATAACTTCCTGGCTGTTTTCTCCCCCCCCCCCAATCCCTCAATCTTCCATTTTCCTTCTCTTCTCTAGGAATGTGTCCTTGGGAGAAGCTGGAAGGATTCACACCATGGGTCTCCTGTTTACAAGACAGTAAGGTTGCTTTTAAGGTGAACTAAAAAAAGCACTTATTTTCCTGGATTCTCTTAGGTTCTTCTGGGGTTCCTTTGAAGAGAAGGTACTCTCCTAGAGCAACTTCGGACAGGAGCACACACAATTAAAGGACCTGAAAATTTCTTATATTAGGGCACCGTTGTGCCTAGATGTATGTCACAAACCATGATGGTGTCACGTCCTACCTATAAGAGGAGTCCTCAGATGAGCAAGGAGAAGAAGAGAGCCAAGCTAATAGGCTCCAGTGGGAGACAGCAGCCCTGCCCTGGGACTGGTGGAAGTAGAGTCTAGACCATCCCATGCAGCTCCTGAAGATCTTGAGAAAATAGCAATAGCAACAGCAGTTACATTTCTGTTCCTCTTATCAGTGCAAAGCACTCCCTAAGCAGTTTACAGTGTGTTTTTAGATAATTCCCCCAACAAACTGGGTACTCATTTTACTGACTGTGGAGGGATGGCAGGCTGAGTCAACCTGGAGCCCAGCAGGATCAAACTCACAACCTTGTGGCTGCAGTACCAGCATTTAACCACTGCACCACCAGAAAAGACATGGAGGCACTCCATCCTGTAGCATCACAGTTAAAACTTGGGTTGCAAAGGAACAGGAAATGCCCTGACCCACCTTAAAAGGGCAACCCTGAGCTAATTAGGCCAGCAGGGGTGATTTACAGTCGGCTATAAACTAACTCAGCCAAAGCCCTCCCACTGCTGCAAACTATCAGCTCCATCACTGCCATTGTAACCTTGTCTGACGAGTGTGGCTCTGTGGATCATTGGGCTTCGGTGTGGTGCCCAGAACTGTAGGAGTATGTGAAGACTGAGGGACAGGTACGAATGGTGTGGTGAATTTGTATATCAATGTTGACTGCTTTAGGGAATGAGAGTTGATGCTACTCCTGCTTTTTTTTCTTCCAGCTGCCACCCTACTGAGAATTTCAGGCACTGAAACTCAAGTACCAAAAAGGAGAAGGAGAGGAAATGAGAGGCCTGCTGCTGTTTCCCACTTCCTCTTCCAACTCTGTGTACCTTTTGAGGCTGAAACGTGCACCTGAGCTACTGGTCTTACAGCCAGGAGAAGTACACAGTGGGAACAGGCAGAAAGGGGAAGATCCTAATTGCTTTTTCTCTCAAGTCTGAGAACTAAAGCAGCAAATAATCTCCTGATATTATTTGCCTTATCCAGAGGAGTCCTGAGAGATTCATCCACGGTTTGGTGTGATGTTTCTTAAGCTATCTGATGTGGAGAACTGCCAGGTTGTTTTTTTTTCTCTCTCTTTCTCCAATGTACCAGGGATGGAATTTGTGCCCACTGACTACATTTTTTTTTCCTTTCATTCCTGGAAGCTGCTTGCACAGTTGGAGCCAATAGCTTGTGGACCTCTGCCAGTCTATAGACCCCTACTTTGAGTAGCTGTGGGAGAGTGAATACAAAATGGGCATGGAGAGAGAATGAAGACAAGTTCAGATGTGATATAAACAGAACCATTGAAGTCAGCTGTGTTGCATTGTGCATTGTTTTGGCCCCCACATTTCTCAAGACTGAAGGGGGGAATTTTTTTTTTTCCAGTATCTTTCGAGTCAGAAGCCTGGATAATTACAGCAACAGTGACTGGGGCCCAGCTCATGGTTGCTAGGAATCGCACACAAAAGCAAGGATACAAGACATCTTTGTTGCTTCCCTTTTATTCTTGGGTTAGACTCACAGAATTTGTTCAGAGCTGAATTCAAAACAGCCAGACGTCAGAGATGTCTACAAAAACCTCAGAACATTTGATCAGGCTTCCTTCTTTATTGCTTTTGACGCCACAGCCCAGCTTAGAGCACTGATAATCATTCTTAATACTTGCTTTTTAAAATAAAATTTTGTTGTGGAAAAAAAAAAAAGAACATAAAGCAAAAGAACATACAAATACCACTAGCAGGGAGAAGAAGATGTCCATGTTGCAGAGGAACTGGAAAACCAATTCATGCTATCTGCGTTTGTCAAATGAAATCACACAAGAAATTGCTAAAGAGAAATGCAACAGGATGCAGTTGACACGGTAGCTCAAGTGCATACCTGTTATTTTGCACAATCAAAGAAGCTGCAGGATTGCTTTACTGAAACAGCAGAACCAACAGAACCTTGGTGATCTTACTAAGCATGGCATATTAAGCATCAACTACAGCTGCATGGAGCATGCCATTCAAATAAAACACACCAAGTCGAATAAATGGGACAATATACACACATGCACACAACCACTTTTCAAGGCAGCGTTCCCTCTCTGAGATTCCTCCCCCTTGCAAGGGCCTGAGATCTGCGAAGCCAAATTAGACAGTGATTTTTTTTTTTTTACAGAACTGCTTTTCATGCCAAAAAATGTTTCTCTTTGGAAAGTTTCAAAAGTAGCCTGAAAGAAATGGAACGCTTTTAAAGGTGAAGCTGATGTCTGTGGGAAGAACAAAGGTTTCTCCCTGCCATATTGTGGTTCTTTAAGGCCTTTTGGGGGCTAGGAAATGATGATCTCAAAACTTAAAGT
This sequence comes from Cyclura pinguis, assembly GCA_030412105.1. Classification (NCBI taxonomy): domain Eukaryota; kingdom Metazoa; phylum Chordata; class Lepidosauria; order Squamata; family Iguanidae; genus Cyclura; species Cyclura pinguis. The sequence continues at coordinate 2,744,749 of CM059607.1, forward strand.
ATGATTTTAAAAACTGGTCTGCAAATGGTAACAGATTGGATCCCTGGAGAAAAAAGTACTGTCAGCCCTCCACATCTGCAGGTCTAACTTTTATGGATTCGATTATTTGTGAGTATCTCCAACACCTGCCCCTCGACCTCAGGTGCTACTTTTCTAGGGGACACTTCCCTCTCAATGGCTCCCATCAGGCCACATAGTTGTTTAAAATCCCACCTCTGGTCCTCCTCCTCTTTCACCACCTGTCTCTGCCTGTCCAGCTAAGGACAGCTCACAGCCTGATTTTTCAACACCACAAACCCTCTCCCAATGCCCTCCATACACCCCAGGAAGGAGAGGTGTGGAAGAGAGGAGGTATGGGGCAACCATGCCAACCCACCCCCCTTCCCTGGTCTGCTTTGGACCCTGGGTGCCCACTCTCTCCACCGTGCCCCAGTCTCCGCTTCCCACACCTACGCACACATTTTTACATTTGTGATTTTCTCACTTTTGCAGGGGTCCTGTGTCCCTAAACCTAGAAAATGTGAAGGGCTGATTGTAGCCCTCCCCCCCCCAAAAAAATACCATAGCTGGGGAAAAATGGTGGAGCAATAATCTGATAAAAGTTTCTAAAAATCTGTGGCTTCAGTAGTAATATATTGTTATCAATTCTATGTGCGTGCAAACACAAGCATGGAAACAAAGGAACCCATATACGAGGAGAGTGAGTAAGTTCGGTATCAGTCGAGATTGTGCTGCTAAATCGCTGCATGCAGACTTACATGTGGATTATGTTGTGAAGATCAGTGTTGTGCAATTGAATGTGAAACCACATGTATAGGCAAATGCGGAACTCAACGAGCACTACTGACAATTTCAGCAGAGGCAACCGAGATGCATCAGCTGAGACAGTGCCTCCACTCCACGGGCCACGTTGTGTTCTGAGACCAGTGCAAAATTACAGAGCGGGAGAAAGCAACACAAAAGCAGCCATGAACAAAAGCGGAAGGAGCTTGAAAGCAGAATGTAGTCAGAAAAAAAATTGGCTATATTTTCTGTGACTATGCTGCCCCATCTACAGAATTTTATTCTGTGAATGTTGCAGGGTGGTTGCACAATAAAAGGTTCGTCTGGAAGCATCTTACGGACTAGATACTACTGTCAGTCCTAACCATTCAGGCTAATGTAATTGATAAAAACTTGGAAAGTCAAAGATTGCTGTCGTTTCTTTGATTCAGGGTTATATGTTGGGTTTTGATTGAACTGAGACACATTTGAGTAATACTGGGAGGCTATGGAAACCTACTCAAAAGCAGTTTCCCATTCCTCGCAGGTAAGTGGGTATAGGATTGTAGTTCAGGTCGGTAAGGCTTTTTAACTTTATGGTCAGCTCTTGGATTCAAGGCAGCCTACAAAAGCAAAATGTGGAAATGTGAAAAGGCTAAAAGCAAACATCATACAAAAGTGAAAATACTATAAAGGTATCAATAGAAAAGAGGGAGTCAGCACGGTGTAGTGATTTGAGTGTTAGACCATGACTCTGGAAACAGGGTTTCATATCCCTGCTTGGCCATGAAAACTCCCCAGGTGACCTTGGGCAAGTCACACACTCTCAGCAGCAGAGGAAGGCAAAGGCAAGGCCCCTCCTGACCAAATCTTGCCAAGAACCCCCAACCCTTGATAGGTTCACTTTAGGGCCACCATATATCAGAAAAAAGTTGAAGACAGTACAATAACAGCAATAAAGAATTAAAAGCAATTAAAAGGATGCCGTTGCAATGGAAAATGACATACGGTGCATTATTAAAGGTCCTTCCTCCCAAGCGTTCGCTCCTGAATGGCTGCAAATTCTGTACATGTTTACTCAAAGAATAGATTCTCGTGTACACAATGGAGCTTATCCCTGAGTACACATGTACAAGACAGTACTTTAAATCAGTATGTGAAAATAAAACCTGCAGAAGCTCCATTTCATTCTATACATTTCGTGGGAAACTTGAATAAAAAGAAGCAGTATTAAATCCTAAATGGAAATGTTGCTGATGTAATTTTAGTTCTTGCCGGAAAGGTAGAGTGGAGTGTTTTGACACTGGGATTATTTCTTCTAAACATGCACGTTTCTGAATAGCTTGTGGTTTGGTATCTTGCATGATCTGAGAAAATTTGAAAATGATGTGGTCGTGTCAATATAATTCTCAGACTGAGAGAGAGAGAGAGAGAGAGAGAGAGATCTGAATGTTAAGATGCATAGTTTGGGTAGCATTTATAGAAGGAGGCCTTAGCAAAGGCAACCATCTGTCTCCCAAATGGACATCATTAACCTCACCCACAAATGATGAGAAAATGCTAGAGTCTAGTAACTAGACTGAGACATACATTGATTGATTGATTGACTGACTGATTGATTGATTGATTTCTATGCAGGCCAGATTATTGTTGTAGTTGTTCTTATTTCTTGTCCTTCTCCTTCTTCTTGAGTTTCCAGTTTCTCACCCTAGGATGCTATAATTCTATGATTAGTCAAGACTGTCCCTGGCCAATCAGGAGAGTTGGAGAGTATGGATTTGCAGTTTAGGGAGTGGTATTTAGAATTCTCAACCAGAGAGCTCTAGTGCCTCCATGAACTACAAACTCCAGGGTTCCAGACGAAATTGCTGTGGCACTTAAAGCAGAATCATGATGCTATAATCATGTAATATGAAGGAACCCAGTAAGACAAAAGATCTCACCTCTGCAAAAAGGAAAATAAATTGAAGTTGTTGTTGTTGTTGTTGTTGTTGTTATTATTAATATTATTATTATTATTACTGCTACTACTACTACCACCACCACCACCACTACTACTACTACTACTATGCCATCCATGTACATGGCGCTTTACAAAATTAAAATACAACAGTTGACATAGATAAATACATAATAAAATGAGGATATAGAAAACAAAAAAGGGCAAGGATATATGCAATTATAACTGGTACAACATAATGTTACTGTAATGCCAATAAAATACAATATCTAATTAACAATAAAAACTAGTTCCACATTCCAAAAATTTTGGAAAACAAGAAAGTTTTCAATTTAGATTTAAAAACAGTAAGAGAAGAGGCAGTTGTCAAGGTCACTGGAAGGTGATTGAATGATTTATTGCAAAGCTCTCCCAGTCTCTGATTATTTTTTAATTTGTCAGACTGGCATATAAGCCATTCTGAACGCTGCCGAGTACAATATAAACATTGTAATTAACTTATTTTACAATTTTCTAATTGTAAGCATTATGTATACTGCCTTTCAGCACTGTACAGCAACACAGTAATAACCAAGTCATCGTAAAATACAGAATCAGCATAAAAGTCATAAGATAACCCCAGCTAAAACAAATAGGAAAACAAAATTAGTGACAGTTCCAAAGATCTTGCATTAAAAGTAGGAGCTCATTTCAAATTAATTAGTGAATATGTATTTGTAGACAATGAAATTGTTATGTAACTCTCACTTCAGCTTCCGATGTTTGCAACATGGAGACTTTAAAATAGAAATATATACACTAGGCAGTTTCTATACTCACACCTCCACTGTGCCCTTAAATAGCCCAGCAAAGATCTACAGAAATTCTCAAAGTACACAAAACCTGGGGATGTGGTTTGGCCTAGTTAGGTTTTTTTCTGAGCAAGAGGCTATTTTTGGAATCCTTGAACTCTGCTTCTTCTGAAAACGTGACTATTGAGAATTTCATTTGCCCTCTTTGCTCAGGAATTTCCTGCATTCACATAATAAGGTCACATTGGCCATTTCCGCACTAGACTGTTATAGTGCTATTATTCCACTTTCAATATTCTATGGAATCCTGGGGTTTGCAGTTTAAGGAGAAGCCTTTGAGGATAGTAAATATGGGCCTTTGAGGCCCCTCCCTAAACTGCAAACCTCAGGATTCCACAGGATGTTGAAAGTGGAATAATAGCACTGTAACAGCCTAGTGTGGAAATGGCCAATGTGACCTTATCACGTGTGTTGAGATTCTCACACATTTCTGCGGCTTTAGAAGAAGATTTCTTCATACCCGCCAATATTTCATAAATGAAAACCAGGATGTGTGTGACTAAATGTCATCAGAGTGTGTTCAAGACGGCTAAAGTTATTAATGTGGAAGAACACCCACTGCAAACCCCAGGATTCCATAGGAGGTTGAAAGTGGAATCATCGCGCTATAAGAGTGTCGTGCGGAAATGTTCATGGAGTTGCCTGTTCAGGTTTGTTGTAGGCCCCGCGGGTTTGAGCACAAAAACTCAGATTTGAGGGAAAGTCCTTGGTGATGTCATTAATGTTCAAAGTTAATGTTCAATCTAGCCTGCATGCTTCTATCCAGAAGGTGAATGAGGGGCAGAGTGAAAGGTGAGCCCTGGGTCCTAAATGACTAGAGGAAGAGCAAAGTAAATTGAGGAAGTAGATCCATAGACACCCCCCCCCCCCGAAGAATGGTTGTGGCAACCCATCAATGAAGCCTTGCAAATTATAGCAAGCTGCTGACCTACTAGCTGAGTTGGAAATTTGTGCAGGACTGTTTCTTCCTGACTAAAGCAGAGCCAACCAAAACTAGAGAATTTGCAGCCTTGTCTTCTGTTTGGAGATGGTCCATGAAAACTGGAGACATTGGGCAAGGCTCCAAGATCTGGCAATTATCAGAAAGCAGACCTGGCCACAGTAATATATTTAGAGTGTCTACTTAGTGCACCGTTACAGCAGTATGATACCATTTTGACCTTTGTGACCTCATCCTATGGAATCCTCTAGTGGGTAGTTTGCTACATAGCTCTACTGCTGTAAGGTTATGGGACAGCACTAGAGCACTCTTGCATTAAATTCTAAGTGCTTCACCTAGCTAGAAACCTCAGGTGTCCAAAGGACAGAGCTATGACAATTGGAGAGATTGCAAACTGCTATTGCAGATGCACTTTTCATCACATCCAGATTAAATTACTGCATTGTACTTGGTCTCAGCTTGCCCACTGCAAGTAAAAAGAAAGGAAAAAACATTGTTCTGCTCAGTCTTAAAGGTGCCACAAGACTGTTTTTCTTCTAACAACTATTGAATAACAACTAAGTTACATTGTACTTATAATTTAACCATATCTTCCCTCCTTTTGCAAAGTAACAGTAGCAACAACCTTTTAGCTACCTGGCAAAACTTTTGCTAATAACATTAATAGAATCAGAGTTTCCAAGTCAAAGGAAGTACAGGGGTCCCTCCATATATGTGACTTCCACATCTGTGAATCATAGCGATTGTGGAGTGTTGCATCCTAAACATCAAATGATGGTGATGTGAATGCACTGAAGCATTTGTGCGCACATTACCACCATTTGATAACATGGGATATGAGCATTCCCATTTTTCACCATTTGTGGGGGTCCTGAATGGAGCTCAGGTCTTGCAGACTCAGGGCAGTCATGGCTTCCTCAATTGAGTCTATCTATCTGTAATGCAGTCTTCCTCTTTTCCTACTGCCTTCTACTTTACCAAGCATTATTGTCTTTTCTAGTAAGTCCAGCCTTCTCATTATATGGCCAAAGTACGACAGCCTCAGCTCAGTTATCTTGGCTTCTGTCTAAGGAGAGTTCAGGCTTGATTTGCACTAGGACCTATTAATTTGTCTTTTTAGCAGTCCAGGGTATCAGCTCTGTGCTGCCCCAGAGTGTAGAACCAGGTCTAACCATTTGAAGTCACAGGAAGGTAGATTTTGATTGAACATTAGAAGGAACTTCTTGACAAGGAGGTGGTTTGGCAGTGGAACCAACTGGCGGGAGACGTGGTGGAGTTTCCTTCTCTGGATGTCTTCAAAAAGAGTCTGGACAGCTACCTGCTGGGGATGTTCTACCTGGAGGTCCTGCACTGAGCAGGGGGCTGGACTTGATGGTTCATGAGGCCCCTTCCAACTCTATGATTCAATCACTTTATGACTCTTCCCAAAGTTCCAGAAAATATTCTTCTTAGATCTACCCGGAGAACCCTGGAATTCCTTCCCAGTGGTCTCCCATCCAAGGACTGCCCAGGCTTGACTCTGATTAAGTTTGGAATCCAGACTGGATATATTGAGAGCACCATGTTGCTAAGCTTAAGGAAGCTTTCTTTGAGTTTCCACCCCAATCTTGGAGCCCAGCCAGAGCAGACATGGAGCCTGGAGCTGCTCCTTTCCTGGATCTCTGGCACGGTTGTTCTCCTTCATCTCTTTCCATGTGACCTGATGCTTGAGTGTCGTAATCCCACAGGCAGAAAGGCCTCATTGTGAGTGTAGGAGGGCATGAAAACCCAACACGTTGCGTTTGTCAGCCAACTTTCATGGAAAGCCATCTCTTCAAAGGAAGATGCATTATCTATAGTCAAGCCTCATCTCGCTGTGTGTGGGTTTGCATTCAGTCATGTTCTGCCAGCCTCTACTGCACAGCCATTAGCGGACCACCGTGTCCTCCACATCTTGCCTCCAGCAACTGACCAGCTCCATTTCCTGTAGGAACAGAAACCTTTGCAGAATTGGCAGAAAGCAAAGCAAGTCCTGGATAACTTGCTCTCACAAAACTTCATTCAGAGGTTCAAGCAGAAGTGTTTATTTGGAGAAAATCAAGTATCTAAGACTGAAGCATCTAAGATGGTTACAGGTTTTATACCTAGTAATTCAAATTTAGGTCCATACATCAAGGATTGGTTAAAAGCCATAATAAATGGCAAGTCACTCCATGTCTTCTGTTGTTTCCATACCCTATTTGCCGGCATATACGACTCACTTTTTTTCCTGAAAAATATTGTTTGAAAATGGGCTCCATCTTATACACCTTTGCACCTTATACGCCTGCAAATAGTATTTGCTGGCATGTAAATGGGGTGCGTCTTATGTGCTGATGTGTCTTATATGCCCACAAATGCAGTATCTTCCATCCTGCGAGGGAGGCAAAGTTCCTGTTACCTTATCTTTGCAGTTTGTTCCCATAACACCTTCCCACTGCTCTGCATTCCCCTTTTTATCTTCTTTCCTCTTGCTGGATACAAAGTGACATTGAACAGTACAGCAATTAGCCATCTGGAGCTTTGGGATACTTTAGGAGTTCCAACTGGATAGACAGTTGCAGGTAGCTTTTAACCATGGATGCATTTAGCACTTCAGCCAACCATCCTCTACCTGATCGATCAAATCTATTCTATTACCTGTTCTACTGAATATGTATGACAGGAGCTGGCCATCCTGACAATAGACCGGCTCCAGTCCACAGACCACCACTCTGGATAGCGACGCCTTGGCGTGCATGGTTGCTGGTGGAGCAGGGTGGACAGCACACCCTGGACTTGATCCACCTTTTACTTTCTTCCATGTACACCTATCCCTCCTCCCTCCAGTTCTTATCTACAGGAGAAAGTCATCACAGCCTACTGTGCTGAAGAACACTTTGATAGTTAATGTTTTCACGTTACCACTGACTTTCTTGGCCATATTTTAAGCTGAGTGTTCAAGAGCATGCCATTCTTCTTACATGGTATGGAATTCTGGCATGGACTTAGTTTCAGAAGGTCATGAGTCCAAATTCTTGCTTGGACACAAAATGTACTAGATGACTCAAGGCCAAGTCACTATACCATCACTTGGATCATTTTACAGCAACTCCCCAAAAGACAGTTAGAGGAAAGTGGGTTTCTTCAGAAAACAGTTGCTTCCAGGTGTGACATCAAAGGCTATAGCTACATGTGGCAGGGGTGATTCACATCCTGAAGAGGCAAGAACTGAACCCGGAGCAAGGCACACTCTCTAAGCATTAGAGGAAGGCAACGGCAAACTTTCCCTGAAGAAATGGGGCCACCCTAGGGGAGGGTCACCATACCCCAGAGTTAACTGGAAGGCATGATAACGGCCAAGGCTGAAGTGTGAGGCCTGGCTTCTAGTTTTGGACCTGGTAGTTTGGAGAGTTTGTAGTGTAAGATTTTATTTGTTGTTTGCAGCCTTGCAGCATGCAGTGCGTAAGGAGCAAGCATGGTATAATGGTCTGAGTGCTGAAATAGGAGTCCATTTAGGTAAGTTAATTCAGTGGATCTTTTCTAGCAAAGACTAAGAATTCGATTAAGACCACAGTGAATAGGTGTAGCGTGTAGCGTCTTACTTGGTTGCTGTGACAGCTCAAGACCTACTGAAATCTCTTCTTCTACACAACCCTGACACACCTGATTTAGGCCACTGAATTGACCATATTTTCAGCAGCACTGACTTAACTATTGATTAAATGAATCCACATTGGGTCTAGCAAGGAGATTTAGGGCCCCTCCAGTCTACAAAGTTATGTGCTTAACTGCCCTGGCTAACAGCCCATGGAATCCTGGGATTTGCAGTTTAGTGAGGGGCACTTAGCACCTCGCTGCAGGAGAGCAGCTGCACCTCCTCAAACTCCAAACTGCCTGATTTCATAGGATGTGGCCATTGGCAGTTACAGTGAAATAACAGCGCTATAATTCTGCAACTGGGACAGGGTCCCTTGGTCCTAGGAGGAAGAGGATAATAAACTTTATTTATATCCCAGTTCTTCCCCCGCCCAAGAAAATCTGAGATCCAAAGCAGTTTAGAGGGCCTTATGGCACAACACTGTGATAGTGCTATTATTCCACTTTAACTGCCATGGTAATATTGCATGGAATCCTGGGATTTGCAGTTTAGGGAGAGGCATTTAGAATTCTCAGCCAGAGAGCCCCAGCGCCTTAGCAAACTACAAATCCCAGAATTCCACAGGGTGCATCCGGGTACCTTAAAGCAGAATAACTGCACCATGACAGTGCAATGTGATAGGGACCTAAAGAAAATCCAAGGGAAACATACGGTTAGGTGATTTCTGCACTAGACTGTTATAATGCTCTTATTCCACTTTCAACATCCTATGGAATCCTGGAGTTTGCAGTTTGGGGGGGGGGGCCTCCAAGGCCAGGATTCCGTACGCTATTGAAAGTGGAATGAGAGCACTATAACAGTCTAGTGCGGAAATGGGCTTAATAAAATTGCACGAAGCTTGAACGATCGCCGTCGGAAGGGTCTCTCCCAACCCCCTTTTAAAAGGCGACCATAAAACCCCTCATCGTGGGAGAGCGCGTTCAGGAGCACTCTCCACCCTACGGGACCCCCTCTCAACGCGTGACCCCCGCCCCTCTCAAAAGAAAGGGGGGGGAGCTCGCCGGCGCCGGCGAAGGTGCGGCCGGCGCGTTTCCCGGCGCGCGCAGGTGCGGGAGGCGCCGGCGGCCGGGAGGAAGCCGCGCCTGCCGGAGCGGCGGAGCGGGGAAAGAAACCCCCCTGCGCTCCCGGGGCGGCGGCGGCGGCGGCGGCGGCGCCTCGGTCTCCTCTCCCTCCGCCGGCGACTCATCCCTTCCCCACACAGCGGAGGGAAACTGCTCCCCTCGCCCGCCGCGCGGCGCGTAACGGGAAACTCCGGGCCAGGCGAGGCGGAGAAAGGGGAGGAGAAGCCGAAGCCGGAGAGCCGCCCGCCCGCCCTCCTGCCCGCCCGCTCGCTCGCTCGCCCGGCAGAACAGGTGGGCGAGCCGGTGGCGAGAAAGGGGCCTCGTGGTCGCCGCGGCGCCCCCGGGCTGGTGCCGCTCCGCAGCCTCTCTTGCGCCCGCGCCGCCTGCGCTCCCGCCGGCCCCGGGCCCCCTGCGCCGCCAGGTGAGGGCCAGAGAGAGGCGAGGCGGGGCGGCTTCCCCCACCCGGGCGGCCCCCCTCGAGGCGGCCGGAGGGGTCGTCGCGCGCCGGGGGGTCTGTCGTTTTGCTCTCGGGGAGGCGCCGAGGTTGTTTCTGCCGCCCGCACGAGCGGGCTGTGTGTCGGACGCGCGTGTGCTGGACGCGGATGGGAGCCCTCTTGCAGGTGAGGTCCGGAAAAGGGATGTGCGCGTTTTGAAAGGAGAGGGAGAGAGGGAGAGAGCGCAGGAAGGAGGGGAAGGGCAGAAGGAGATGGGGAGGGGACCTTTGGGACGACAGCTCCCCGCATCCCCATGCGGGCTAACACGGTCCTGGAAGCTGTAGCCCAAGGAAGACGAAACCGCGGCGGTGTTGTGGGGCGCGACGTCGATGGCGTGGTAGAGGCTGAGGGGGATACCAGGGGTCTTCTAGTCCAGCCCCAGGTTGCTCTTCGGCAGTGGCCCCCTAGGGGAGGCGGGGGTGCTCTCCCCGTCCCCACCGCGCCTCTGCGTTTTAGATCAAGAAGGGCGCTTCCGAATTCCAGCGCAAGTGGTGCCGCGGGCGGGGCAAATGGGCGCAGGAGCCTGGTGAGTTGGGGAGAAGGAGGCTCCCTCCCCCGTCCCCGGTGCGCGAGTTTCCTGGAAGAAGGGCATCCTGGCGTTGAAGTTGCTGAATGGTTTGGCCGTCGTCCACCAGAGTTTCTGGCCGCAGTGAGTTTGTTAATCTTCTGAGGTGTCTCTCACGACTCTGCACCGTTTTGGCCACAAGCCAGTGCCATGAACGCTCAAAACCTATGCTTGTTATTGCCTTTTTCATTGCAATGCCCCAAATTCCCAGTCCAACTTGGGAATCCTAGGTAATGTAGTAACCCCCCTCCCCGGATTTCCAAAGTTCTAGATTTTTTTTTATTATTATTTTAAATAAACCGCATATTAACTTTTACCAACTCATTTATTTTGGGAGTTCTGCTGAGTCCATGCCTTTCCGTTTGGTTGTGACATTTTAACCTTCAAGAGCTTGATCCAGCCGTAGCAATGCTGTGTGTCTGTGTTTTGGGGTTAAGTGTGTGCAAATGACTTAAAGCTGTCAATACTTGGTGGTGGTCCACGGACTTGTGCCTGTCTGTCGGCTATCAGCTTGTAGTCTGTGGCCATTTCTGCAAACCACTGTAGTGGTTTGGAGGGTGCACTAGGACCTTGGAGATCAAACTTTGAATCCCCGCTTAGCTCTGGAAACTCACTGGGGTGGCTTTGGGCAAGTCACACTCTCTCAACCTCAGAGGAAGGCCGTGGCAAAATGCCCTCTGAATAAATCTTGCAAAGAGAACCCCATGATAGGTTCATCCTAGGGTTGCTGTAAGTCGGAAGCAATTTCAAGGCACGTAATATGGCCGATATAAGGTACTGTCCAGAAGCCAGTGTTGTGTAGTAGTCTGAATGTGGGACTACAACTCTGGGAAACCAAGGTTCAAATCCTTGCTTACCATGAAGACTGACCAGGTGGCCTTGGGCAATTCATACTCCCTCAGCTTCCCTCTAGGTAATAAATATTGCCAAGAAAAGCCTGGGGTGTTGCCTGTGGGCTTATGGTGACCCCATGAGTTTGATAGGGTTTTCTTATTCCTTTCTTAGGCAAGGAGTACTCAGAGGTGGTTTGCCATTGCCTTCCTTTGTAGTATAACCTACAGCCACTGGGATTCCTTGGCAGTCTCCTCTAGGGTCGCCATAAGTCAGAGTGACTCTGAAGGGGCGTGGGAGGTAAAATTTGCTGGTCTGTCACATCAGATAGTTTGAAAACGTTTGGTGTTGTTGTAGCCACGCTTACCTGGATAGTCTCAGGTAACATTGCATCAAATTACTTTAGAGTAAATATGCCTTGGAGGGCTTAAATACCCTATAAGGCACCAGATCCTGGCTGATTTTGGAAGCTAAGCAGGGTCAGCCCTGGTCAGTACTTGCATGGGAGGCTGCTAATGAACACCAGGTGCTGTAGATTGTATTTCAGAGGAAGGAACTGGCAAAACTGCTTATGACTGTTCCTTGCCTAAGAAAACCTGTTGAAATTCGTGCGTCTCCATAAGTTGACGGGTGACTTGACGGCACAAACACACAAACATGCCTAGGAAGACATTCCACACCAATTCCACTGAAGCCAAAGGGTTAATAGTTGGGCTCTTAGCCATTGAGAAAGCTTATTGGCCTGGGAGAGGACGCAAAGTAATTTCCATAGTTACACCCTACGGAGCGTGATGGTCAGAAAAGGCATTTACCCCTGTGCCTCCAGCTCAGGAATGTGAATGGCTGCGCCCAGTCTGAGTCCTCTTGAAATGAGGAATTTTGTGTTATGAGACTTCCTCCTGCCTTTTTTACTTTTTATTGCACATAATTTCAAATGTACAGGAACTTTGCAAACAGTTTTGGGTTTTTTTTAAACACACACACACACACACACACATATATATTATGACAAGCATAGTTAGATGTATATGTGATTATTATATATGGACATCTATGTTACATATGTATATGTAATATATATTATATATTATGTATGCCAAAATATATATTATATATGCCAGAATCCTGTATCACCTTTTACTTAACATAATCGTGTGTGTGTGTGTGTATAATATTAATTGCATAAATTACTGTACATTATATGCTACATTATATATCATATTTATTATAGAGAATCATATATGATATAATATATAATTATGTATATGTTATTTATGAAGACCAATAATATATATATATATATTATATTATATTGTATTGTATATATTATATATTAGTGCTGTAGGCTCTATTCCACAGGAAAGAACTGTCAAAACAACATGTTGTATATTTCTTGCCTAAGAAGAGCCAGTGAAATTCATGAGATTGCTGTAAGCTGGCAGGTGATTTCAAGACACACACACACACACATACACAGTCACAATTTATTCCATCTGTTTCTCAGAGCTGGAACTCAAGGCAGCTTGCAAAAATGTAAACAGATACCTGTAGAAACACAGACAGGTCAAAGCATACAAAATGTTATTGTTAAAGTGTAATTATCTATAGTATTAAAGAAGTCTAACAACTAATAGGCAGGATTGGTTGAAAAATCTAAGAAATAAAAACAATATGTTGCTGGCAGAAGGTGGAGATCTTAGTGTTTCAGAGCGAGGTACCAGGGGCAGACTCAGTTGATTCTCTTTTAATTCCAGCTCACAGCTTCTGCTTTATGAAAAAAAGAAAAACTGGGTGTAGAAATCTGAAACCCCTGGGGTTTTGAGAGAATGAGAAGAAAGGACTGCCCCCTCCCACGTGCCGGTCCCGTTCCCCCACCCCCAGATTTCTTTTCGCGTTCACTGAAGCAGTGAGAATCCCCATTTGGCTCATAAAAGTGCACAGCGCAGCTGAGGTACGTTGCCGCAGGTTCTGCCTAAGTGCCTGTCGTTGTCCCACGAGGCTGCAGGGCAGAAGAATTGCCAAGGGAGAGGGGTGTATGCATTTTATTCAATTTCTATTCCACTTTTCTGCTGGCGTGAGACCCAAGGCGGCTTACAGCACGTTAAAACAAAGTAATAGGTGCGGTGATGATCCAAAATCGAGGTTGGGTGGGGAGGGAAAGAAGAAAACCCTGTCGCAGCTGGTGGAGTGCAGGAGTGGTGAACCTTCTCCAGGTTTTAACCTGAACTTTAAAGGAGCTGTCCAAAGTGCTTAACCTGTTTTTGGTTCTTCTTTTTTTTTTTTCGGTGTGTGGCTATGGTTAAAACTCATTTAAAGGTTTTCCAGGTAACCAGTACTCAGGCACTCCACCCCCCTACAGAGCAGCCTTCCTCTGCTCTGACCCTCATCTTCCTCCTCTCTCATATCACCTCATCATGACCCTCTCCTCATCCTCCACCAATCAACAACCACATCCAAAATTCCTCATCCTCCACCAATCAATTTGCCCAACATTCTACTCTTGTCATTTCAACTTTCGTGGTGTCTCCAACTCATACTTAGCATGCACTGTTGGGGTAGGAAGCATGTGGCCCCGTGGCTAACGCAGCCAACAGTGAAGAATGCTGGGAGTTGTAGTCCAACAAATTCTGGAAGGCACGCCTGGTTCCCACGCTGATTTTAAGAAGCAGATTTTGGAAGAGCAGGCCTCCGCGGGACAAAACTGTGGTCAGAGTCAGAACAAAAGTCAGAGTCAGAACAAAAGAAAGTAACAACTACAAGGATACGATAAGAATGCACCCACTGTCTACTGTCTATGCCTTTTTCTGCAGTGCATGGTGAAGATCGCTTGCTTCAGATTAGCCTGTCAAAGTGGCTTTCACGGGAGTTACGATGAAGCTCCCTGTTGACGCCAATAAAATGGCTTGCCAAAGAAAGTGCACTTGTTCCGACTCACGTGAGCCAGAGACGAAGCGAAGGCGGAGGGAGCGCTGCTGCGTATAATGCCAAGGAAGCTGCCAAAACCACTGCCTTTTAGTTCATGTTGAGCTCATCTCTCTGCAGACATGGGAGCACACGGCAGATTGGGGAAGCTGTTAGGGCCTTTAGTTCAGTCAACCCAGATATGTTGAAACAGAAAAACAAGACAGCACCCCTTTCCATTTCATTCTCCGTAAGTCAGCTGGATTGGCGGTTGAGTCTGTCCCCTAACATGAGATCAGAAAGCATCCTTCACCATACCTTAAAGTAACAGACTAGCTCCGGAGTCGCAGCATCTGCTGTCCGAGGCAGCGGCCTCGCTCTACCTGGTGATAGGGCCAGCCCTGCAGCCAAAATTCCATCTAGCTATAAATCTTTTGCCAGTCAAGGACCCATAGTCTTTGTTAAATCATCAGACTGGGGGTGGCAGAGGATGGTGACTGTTCATTAAGTTGATGAGGGATAGGAAAGAAGTTAAATTGCCCTTTAGGTATGGCACAAGTGTACTTGAGAAAGGGACTAGTTAAATTCAGTTATCTTTTACTGATGCCACAGAGAGAGCAGCCAGTATCTTTGTGAAAGGCACCAGTCATTGGTTCTCTCTTCCCTGTGAAAAATGTTACTGACTTGAAAAAAACCCACAACATATTAATTACAATTAGTGAAAGCTTGGTTTATGTAAAAATGATCTAGTTTCTGTTTTCTGTTGCCTTCCATTCACCAATTCCTACGTGCAGCCTGAGGTGCTACTTGAAAACATCGCATTACCTGATAGAGCCTAGATGTGCAAGCTCTTCTTCCCCAATTTCATCATAAGACTCTGACCATTAAGATCTTATAGTTTAAGCATGACATTGGTCTTATTCCCCTCTCACATTCCTATTCCACCTAACCTACTTTTTGTAACATCTTTCCTGATGAATAGATGTGGAACTCTCAAAATGCTGCAGATGTTTTTAAAGGAGTGGCATAGAAGGCCCTGCAACCTGCTTAAATGGTGAATTGCTGCTCTTGGTGTCTCTACTACCCCAAAGAACTGAGGTCCCTAACAGCAGTGGCTGTTTGGTGCTGCTTTGTTCCTCCTTGTGAGATAGCTGGCCATACAACACAGTGCTGCTCCCTGTGCAATAAAACGCAGAACAGAAGCCAAGGGTATTTTAAATGCTGGGAAAGTTCTCTGTTCCTAGACCACCTGAGAGAACATCGTTTAACCTTAAGCAAGTGCCAGCAACTCCTGTTGAACAGATGCCGCAGCCTCACTGGCAGCGTCTCTGCTTTTTTGATCTGGTGCAGTTGCAAAGAAGGAAGAAGGCAGAGCTTTGGCTGTGGAGTTCTGCAGTCGGAGGAGGATCCCTGTGGAAGCCGGAGGTACTCTAGCCGGCTAAGGGCACTAGGGCTATAGTTCAGATCATTTATAGCAGAGCTTTCCAGTCTTTTCATGTTGTTGACACACTTTTTAGACATGCATCATTTTGCGACGCAGTAATTCAGTTTTAGCAAACCGGAGGTTAAACTGACCCCTCAGAAGAGATACAGACACAGACATATATTGTTATAAAAAAATGGATGGGGACACAACATATCTCGTGAAAACCTTTCATACATTTTTAGAAATATATGGCTTATAAATAACGACATACATTTCCAAGATTGTTGTCATTTATGAGTAAAAATATGTAAATATGTGGAAGAATTTAAAAAAAATGCATGAAACCAATAATTACTTAGCATTTTAACGAGATCTTTCTTAATTAGAAACTTATCCATTTTAGGGGTAATTCAACTGCAGTGTAGGTTGCTAAACATGAAAATAAGACTCCGTTCCCTCAGTGAGAAAACAATCCCGTGTGGCACACACCTACGGGGCGGCTGTACCCTTTCACATTCACTGCCTCTGTTTCAAGCTGATTGCCCATGCAGAGTGCCCAGAGGGATATCTAGGGTGGGGAAAGGCAGCCCCACTCACCCGATCCTGGCCTGCCGCCGTTGCCCTCGGTGAGGAAAGACCCCGGCGAGGGCGGCGGCTGTGGGAAAGGCCCGGACGGGGGGTTCTTTCTTGGCCTTGGGAGGCAACACACTAACATGTCGGGACGCACCGTTTGGAAAGCCCTAATTTGTAGTTTAGCAAAGTGATAAGACAAGGGAAAGAAAAGTTACTGAAGGGCAACCATAGCTGCCTTGAGTTTGCAAAACGTGGGCTATTTCCGCACTAGCCTGTCGTAGCGCTATGATTCCACTTTCAACATCCTATGGAATCCTGGGGCTTGCAGCTTCGGGAGGGGCCGGCCGGATTCCATAGGATTTTGAAAGTGGAATCATAGCGCTACGACAGGCTAGTGCGGAAATGGCCCTGGTCTGGGCAGCTGATGAGCAGAGCTTTTGGAAGTCTCTCATTTGTGGGACTGCTGTAAGTCCAAGTCAAATTGAATGCAGATAGCATCCACAACAAAAGAAGAGCAAATCGTTCAGGGCTGCAAGAATTGCTGAGGTACACCCTTTTTCCCCCACGGTGTGAATGAACACACAGGGAAATGTGATTGGGAGTAGATAGCCAATGCCCGTGTATGTTAGGCGTGGAAATATTTGTAAATGTTATTTTCCTAAGTGAGGATAGGTGTTGCTATTAAAGAAAGTGTCAGCTGCAATTTTTTACTCCTGAAAGGACCTCCACTGTCAGGGGTTTTAAATAGCTTTTTCTTGTGTAGAACATTTGGGGGTTTTGCACCAAATACACATTTTTGTACAGAAAGTCCTATCAATGGTTTCTGTGCAAAAAAAGTTGTATTTTGCACCAAACCTACTGGGTTTCGCACAAATTAGTTTTGTCAGATTTTTACCAGTCCCCACCCCCCCACCCCACCCTGGGTGAAAAGTCATTTAAAAATGCACAAAACCCTTCATAGTCTTGCTCAGCGGGGAGAAGACTTTTGACATTTTTCATTCTTGTGTGTGAAAGTGAAATAAACAAAGATTTACATCCTATTTATATCTCTTTTGGCATTATCATGTATGTTCTTTTCTTATGATACAGTATTTATAGTAAAATAGACACATGGAGGAATCCTGCAAGATTTTTCTTCCTGAGCAGGACAAAACGTTACGCTTGAATTGAGTTGTTAATTGCATTACCAGGGTTTTGAGAAAACAAGTCTGGATGGGCTTGTTCAGTGCATCAATTCCGCACGAAACAATGTGTCATAGTTTCAGGTGTTGACAATGGGCAGCCCACGAGCTCAGCCTGGCCGCTTGCGGCATGTCAGCAGCAGTGTGGCTCTGCCCCATCCCTGTGTACCTATTGAAAATAGTGTGTTGGGTAGAATAAATGGATACGAGTGGGTGAGAAGAGGGGAGCTATTGTACTCTCACACCTTGTCCCAGTGTGCTTTGTCACCAACAAGGAGACAGGGCTGGATTTGTCCAGCGAGAAGAGGTTAATGGGTTCCTCTTTCACGTACCCGCTGCAATCTTTCTTTTGCTTTTCACTTGGCTCAGTGTGATCTGCATGTTTAGCTGCAGACTGAGAAACTGTAATACCCATGCAGCCCAAGACATGATGTCAACCTTGTTTTCTCGTGCAACGCTTCTGGTATTTCTGGTTAGACGACTAAAGAACTGAACTTGGCTCAGGAGAAACTTCCATATTAATTGTGCCCTGAGGGATTGCACAGGGAGTGGAGAATAGAAGGTTCTCTTTTTCTCCTCTCTAGCAGCTCTCCACTTTGAAAAAGTGATAGGAAGTGTAGTCTATGCATTTTTTTAAAAAAAAATCTCCCTCCCCCCCCCCGCACCCCCAATTACAGAACGCTGCAGTTGGTTATTCTTGTGTGGTTTGCCTTTATTTTATTTTAAATGCCTGTTCTCTGCAGTTTCACTCCTCAGTTACTGTCCCTATTTTTGGTGAGAAGGTCTTCTTGGCTTTTGCTAACTTTGCTGCTCTCACAGAGTGGCCTAACAAAACGGTTGTACAGGGACCCAAAGTGGCTGTCAACCAACTTGCTGCAAACTCCAGAGAGTTCAGCACTTTCTTAGACTAGGAAACCAAGCGGCACTTTCTGGTAATGTCGTGACCGAACATCAGAGAGAGAGGGAGAGAGTTTCTCAGACACATCTCTCCTTCAATGCCTTCTGGAATGACGTGTCTGAGAAAGTGACTGTCTGCAGAGTTTGGTCGGGATACCAGCATAAAGTGCTACGCTGTTTCCAAACCGAGGTGGGCAGAGGAGAAATGTGTCACTCCCCAAACAAGGAGTTAATTCAGTTCTGTGATGACGGTGGTTTGTGCACAAGACAGTGCAGACAAAATATGAAAGGCTTAGAGAGCAGTACTTCCCAAATGGTGTGCCTTGGGTGGGCTGTGGGAGAACAAGTGGAATGAAATTCAGTTATGTCAAACCCCATCTGATCTTGGAAGCAAAGCAGTGTCAGCCCTGGTTAGTACTTGAATGGGAAACCACTAACAAATACCAAGTGCCGTAGGCTATATTTCAAAGGAAGGAACTGGCAAAGCTGCCTCTTGAGTATTGCTTACCCAAG
Source organism: Cyclura pinguis (assembly GCA_030412105.1). Classification (NCBI taxonomy): domain Eukaryota; kingdom Metazoa; phylum Chordata; class Lepidosauria; order Squamata; family Iguanidae; genus Cyclura; species Cyclura pinguis. The sequence goes on from CM059607.1 coordinate 2,763,362, forward strand.
AAAAACCTATGAAAAATTCATGGGGTTGCTGCTGTAAGTTGGCAGGCAACTTGAAGGCTGTTCTCACAGAGTGGCCCTAAGAAAACAGTTGTACAGGGACACGCACAAAGGCTTATATTAGCTCACGTTAGCCAGAAGGGATGGCTGTCTGTGTCACCCTTTGCTTTGCTTCCTTTTATTCAGTCTGTGTTCAACATCAGGTGCAGGTCGGAAAATTCATCTACTCCCAACAAAAGTGAAGGCAGTGGGAGGCTTTGAGTGAATCCTGTCAAGACTGGAGTTATATAGCTTGTTGGTAGCTCCCAAGGATTGTACACCCAAGGTTCCAGATTCAAATCCTGTCCAGGTGGTTTTCTGGACTGAACAATGGTCTGGTGTCATGACAGCTATTGGTGATTGAGGGTCAGTGTGGCTTGACATTAGGGGAAGGATCTATAGTTTACTGTGGAAAGCGCATACAGCAAGTTCCAAATTTTATTGCTGACATGTCTAAGTAAAAGTCTCCAGTAAGAAATCTGGGAAAGGACCACACCTGAGGCTCTCAAGGGCAAGTGATTGTCAGAACAAGAAAGCATTAGGACAGTTGGGGAAAAGAAAACTTTATCTTCACAGAGTGACTGGGTGCCCATGAGATGACTTAGTGTACCCTGCATCTTTTACTCTTTGGGCAGAAGGAATAGTGAGTTTTGGATTAAACAAGAGATTAAGCTCAAAGTATGATAAAGACAGACAAGATGAAGATTAGCAAATGACTGGGGCAATAAAGCCTGAATTGTTAACCTGGCTAGATCAGACCTATTGAATCACAATTGTGCGTTGAATCACCATCCAACAATTGCTTCAGTGACTTGGAACTAAGCAATAGGATCCAGACTCTTTGCTGCAATTTTATACTTCCACGTTAGGAAGTGATTTTCTTTGAAGTTAATGGTACGTATCGCTAAGCAAACATGATTCAAAGCCGGTGGGTGGTATTTTGTCTGCAGTATGCCCAGAGCACAGCTGGCCATGTTTGCTCAAGGTGCATGTTATCAGACGAGTCCTTTGTTGTGCAATCACCCTGCCTCATTCCCAGGACTTCACAGAGCATCCAGATATTCCCGTCTTCCATTTGTAACTTCCTTGCTTTTCCTTCTACTGCTTCTTCCATATTTTCCCCCTTTGCACAAATAATACATAAAGGAATTAAAAATGAAATAGCTGCATAGTGTCGTCTGGTTGGTAGAGCTGGGCACCATCTGTCTGGAAACAGCCTTGCTTTGGAGAAGATGCCGTGGAAGACGATGGGACTGGCTAACCTCTGTGCAAATATGGGGGGTGTTGATCAAGCTGCAGTCCTTTGGGGTTAGATCCCACCGAACTAAGTATAAGATGGGACCTTACCTGGAAGCCAGACCCCTTGAGTTACCAGGGATTTAATGCCAAGCATTTGGAACATCAGAACCTTAGCACCGCTTCCCTTTTGGAGAGCGGCCGTCATAGACCCCACCATACTTAGATTTGCCGCCACCCCCTCTGCAGTTCTGTTCTTGTTCCCCAGCATTGCACAGACAGGCTGTGTGTTTCCTACCCAAGACCAGCCTGTGACTGCAAAATGTTACATATTTGGTTGTGATCCAGATTGTAAATTGAGTAATTGGGAAGGAAGGGAAGGGGGAGATGGGAAAGCAACAGGGCTGTAAACAACTCCAGAGGGGTGGTGTTTAGTTTGTGCATGGGATGAAAGCTTCCTGGTTCTACAGAGTGCTGGGTCCAGACTTCCAGAAAGAGACACTCTTTGCAGCAGGATGAGAACTGTTTCTAAAGGAGATTGCAGGAGGTGGGATTGCTTGTTGCTCTGCTGAGAATTTGTTCTGTTTCCTTCTTCTGTTGATCCCTTGCCCTCTCCAGTGAGGTGGACAACGCAAAAGTGAAAAAAATCCTGTCTGGGTGGGTTCATCCGAGGATTGGCTTCCTCTCAAGAAACTCCACTCAGGAGCCTTTGTCCGCTTCCCAGCTGTCCGTAATAACAGCTGTCATTTAGCCGTGACGTTTGGCCGCCATAATCTAACCAGACCAACAACTTTTGACACCCAGTGTCGCCCAGGTTCTGTTCTCATGTTGTGGGCGGAACAGTTGTTGTGGCTGCCACGCCTCACTGTGAGGTTTGTTCCTTGAGTTCTTGAGAAAACATTTGCTGACACTGCAATGAGCACTCATTTATTTATGCCAAAGGAGCAAAGAGAGAGTGATTTGACGATCTCGAGCAGGTGACAGAAAGGTGGAGGTTCTTACGAAGCAGAATTTTCGCCCGGAAGACCCATATGCACGGCACAGATTGCAAGTGGATGGAATCCAGGGAACTGTGGTTTTCATTTGCTGGATAGTTAAGTGAGCAGGTGGGACATTCATGCTGAATCCCAGCAATTCCATGTGCTTGTCTGGCCATGAAGATGACAGAGAGGTAAAAATGTGATAAATAGAGGACCTTCACTCTTGTCTCATAGCACATAAACTCCTCTTTAAGTTAAAAATGCAGATTTTTCGTTCTTGATAATGCCTCATTGATATGCCCTGCACTTTAAATTTTATTTTTATTTTATTTTTTTGCTACAAAGCAATGTTATGTAGCTAGGGAAGAGATTTAAGTATTTTCAAGCTAGATATAGCAGAAGGGTGAGGAGGAGGAATACATCACATAATTTTTCATTATAAAAGGAGGTTCTTCCCTTTAAAGGGAGTAGGGAGGGAGGCATTGCTAGTGAAGAAGGACGGACATGGGGAAGATGGAGTTGCAGTCTAAAAGCATGGGGAAGCAAATCCCAGTGGACAATAGGTTGAATTTTCTCTGGCTCTACATGCTAGGAACAAGCAGGATAGTGAACAGGAGAAGCAAACACAGACTGCACTCCTGGTACTTTTTGCTGCCTCAATCACAGCACAGAGCTTGTGAATGCTGGTACATATATCGAGGACCGGAGTTCTTCTGCTTTTTGCATGTCCTTTGCATTTTACTCTTAATGCTTCCAGTGTGTTTGCAGAGTTGAAAGCTCCAGAAGACTCAAACTCTGTGTAATTTGAAAGGGTTTCTATGAATATAATAGTGGTGTTATGTAAGAGGAAAGTGGGCAGAGGTAGCTTGACATATCATGGGCTAAGGAGATGTGAAAAGATCCATTTGCACAAAAATTCCCCCTATTTTGATAGCGTTGAAGGGGCTGGAGTTTACAGGGCACTGTAATTGGTCACCAAGGCTTTTCCTTGCTAAGGCATGTTGGAGAAACTGGTTGCTCATTTCAAAGCACAGGACTGCTGGAAGGATTATCCACCTGTGCGACAGATTGACAGGACGGGCTTCCTCCCCTTTCTGAGTCACTGCATTTCAGCGCAACCATCAGCTGTTAGAATAGAAGTCACCCAACTTGGCTGGCTTCTGTTGCTGTCTTTCCGAGGAGGGTGAAACAGAGAATTTTGACTGCAAGCAGTGGCAGCATTCTAGGAAAGGAAATGGGTTGCACAGCTGTAATTGCCCATTGCAGATGATCTCTTCCTCTCAGAGCCCATATTTTGCTTTTTTCCGGAAATGGCAGGCCACACTGCGGGGGGCTATCATGAGTGTGATGAAGTTGCATCAGGAAGTTGCACCAAAGCTTTGAATAGAACTAAAAGAAGAGAGGCAACCCCAGGCAAGATCAGGGGAGTTCTGGGTTCACCTGTCTTCCAAACATTGCCATGGATGTACTTTTTAGTAGATACAGGCTCGAGGTCTGGGGTCCAGCAGAACACTGGAATTCCTTACTCTTCTGGGATCCAGCTTTCCCCAACTTTGCGCCTTGCAGACATGGTGGACCGCAACCCCATCATCTCCACCTAGCATAAACTGGGCACAGACGATGTGGCTGTAACCATAGCATGTCTGGATGGTGCCGGATCAGGAAAGGTGCTGGAAGAATGTGGTAGTTAGTACAGAAACCCTGGGAAAATCTCACAGACAATCTGAAGCCCTACAAGTGTGGGTGGGTAATTAAGATCAGGATGAGCAGGAGGTAGATAGGATCTACAGGTAGACATCTGAGTGATTTGCAGCAGTTCAGTCGTTTTTTCTCACTCAATGGTGGTTTGCCAACAAAAGCAAGAGAAGGAAAGCCTTCCCCCTGTACCCAGAGGGGAGGAAGCTAGGAGGAAGGAGGGAGGTTGGATGGCCATCTGTTGGGAATGCTTTGATGGGTGTTCCTGCATAGCAGGGGGTTGGACTTGATGGCCTCTGGGGCCTCTTCCAACTCTATGATTCTCTGTGTGTCTTTGCAGTTAGTGGTTTACTAGATTGTGATAATAAGATCACACTGGTATGGTTCAATGCCAACCATCACCTATCTAAGGAGTATTCAATATTTGGCCTTAGGTGCCAATGAACTTGAAGAGAAGACTAGTGAAGGAAAGGACTCTGAAGGTTTAAAACACATTCTGGTAACACTGTTTCTTTTTTTTAAGAAAAACATTAAAGCGACTCAGGAGAGGAAGGAAGCAAGAGATGAGTAAGGGATGTCTGAGCCCAGAAAAAGATGGGCACAGAACAAGCATGCCTCTTCTATCTCCCTTCCCTCCAGTGACACTAACAGCAACATTGGGAGGCTGGGTCCGTTTAGAGAAATAGTCTAGAACAGAAGGGAGTCCTTGGCTAGAATGCTGCTGGTATATGATGCCAGGATAACTTATGCTATTGTAAATAGCAGCAGCAGGAAGGAAAAGTCCAGGGGTGCTGAGGAGGTGAAGGAAGGAAGCCACTGGAGAAATATCCTGCCGGAAAGGGACAGATTCTGCTTGTCTTCCTTTACCGCTGCTGCGCAAGGAGGAGAGAGTATAGCTACTTCATATCGGGCAAAACTGTTTTGTTTTGTTTCTGTGTGCATGCCACAAAATGCCCCCAAACGCCCTGAAGGCGGTGTGTGTATGGGCATTTCCACCATGCCTTGGGGCTCCAGTTTAGGCCCAGGAGAGGCGTTTTCTTTTGGAGTAGGAAATAGAAGCGACTTTGCTCACTTCGTATTTTTAAAAAAGGTCTCTCTGAGCCCTGGACGTCCCCAAAACTTGGTGAAAATGCCCCCTGTCCCCTAGAGGGCATCTGGGGGCAAAAAGTGTGATCGCTTGAGAGGCAGCGGGTGGGAGGTGCCGTCTTCCTAGGCCCCCAGGGACAATAAGACAGCCCCCGGCCTTCCACCCCTGCTGTGGTCCACCATCGAGGTTGCATTGAAAAGACTGCAAGAGATCATCCAGAGGATACTAAATTGTCAGATATCACACTCCACTGCACACTCTGGGTGTGAGGTTTGCACTCAGCTTGCTTGTGCATATGGTTCTGTTAGGCCCTTGGAAAGGAATTGAGTGCCACCCCTGGTGCCTTTGGCTTGACTTTTCCAGGCTGTTGCGTGGCTGGAACCTGAGGAGGCCTCACGAAAAGCTCCGTTTGCAGCCCGTGACACACATGCACACACCCTGCCGCTTATCTGATCCCCCGAGGGGGCCATGCTCTGTGTTCTCACTCTCTCTCCATGTCTGACTAAGTTGGGGGCTTTTTTATGTCCTATTGTTCTGAGAGCAGCCGGTTGAAGAAGCATTGTCCTCTGCCGCTGCTTAGAGGCAGGAGCGAAGTCTAAATTTGCATCGTCCAAGGCCCGTTTGGAACAGCCTGCCGAGGGTGGGGAAGATAAGGCTGTTTGTTCTGCTACCGGGGAGGAAAAGCGAGCGTTCCGGGATGTGGGGCGGTAGAAAGTGTGCTGTGGGCTTGGTGGCCTCTGGGAGGAGGAAAGGCTGGCCACCCTGCGATAAGGCTGTTCCGTATACATGTGTTTGTGTGAGGTGAGCCGAGGCAGATTTTGATGAGGGTGCTCTTTGGGTTTTAAGAATAAGGAAGTGTCTAGAAACAAGGGGCTCCCGCAGTCAGTTTGTAATGTCAGAAACCACAAAGAGCCAGCTGGGTAGCAGAAATAATGCCCCCTCTAGGTGGCTGGCAATAGACTGACTCACGAGAGGACAAACTTGGGACAAATTTATTAGGAACTAAATGGACCTTGGCTTCAACTGTTCCACCACATAATATCAAGTTGGGCAAAGTGCGGCAGCACTCAAGACATGGTTCAGCTTCCCTAGCTGATGTAGCTGGTGGTGAGGCATTCTGGGAGTTGTAGTCCTATCTGGAAGGCCACACTTCACCCGTGCTTGAAATAAAGCAGGGATGGACAACTCTGCTGGGAGCATGTCAGTTCTTTTCCCCCCAAACCCCTTGCCCTGGGAGACTACATCAACAGCTCACCCTCCAAGATTTCACAGATGGAAACTGGGGTCTGTGTGGCCAATCCACACAGTGTGGTCAAGAGGGCAAAAATTACAAATGAGGAGGTACAGAGAAGCTGGGAGAAGCTGCAGCAGTTTGCTTTGTCCTGAGCCTACTGGAAAGAGCAAGATTCTGCCATCTCATCTCCTCTTACGGCAGCTGAGTTCATGGAGTGCAAGCTACTTTTGCACTTTGAATAATTTGCAGCAGTTGAAGTAAGCTGAGGACAAAGAGGAAGAGAAAGAAATTGGGACATTTTCAAATCAGGTGAAAATGGGATGACAGATTAATTGGGATTATTCCTGACAAACTGAGACAGTTGGCAGATATGCTGAGGTACCCCGTCTCTTCCAGCCCCACCTCTGCTCCCCAAGTCTTTCATGGAAAGGTATTATAAACCTCCGTGGGAGAAATCTGACTTGAGCAAAATAGAGGCCGACATGAGATTCCTGCATACAAACTGGTGTTGATTTGTGGGCAAGCCCTAATCTCAGTTCAGCCTTCTTTAATCCAGGTTGACTGATAGAGAAACATACAAGTTCTGATATCTGGCAGACTCTAAGCTCTCCCCCTGCCCCAGCCATTTTGCTTCAGCTTTTCGTTTTGCTTTCCTAATTCATATTTTCCACAGATCCAGGAGAAATGGTATGTTCTGATTTCATCATGAAATGTTTGGCCGTTATTTGGAAGAACTGACTTGCACGCGCGGATTAAGACTGAGCCTCCACAAGCAGCATGAGCTCAGCTAGATCTGGGCCTTCAGTGATGAAGCTGTGGTTGGAGATGACTTGGAGTGGATGTGGAAGAGGGCTTGGGGCAGTGGGGAGAGAAGCCTGCCTAGATCTTCGTAAAACTCAGCCTAGCTCTGCTCCAAAGCTTTATGGACCAACCCTCCTCCCCCTCCCCTTCTTCTTCTTTGTCTTCTTTTTCTTCCGAGACGGAAACAAAACTAGTCACTGAGCAGCAAGAGAACTGTCACGTAGCTATTGGTAGCTTTTCAGTGTCCCGCAGAAATCCTAGCAGTGTATTCTTGCTGCTCCTGCACTGCCCCCCACTCTTTAGGAAGATAGAAAACTCCAGAATCAAACCATTGCCCCCACGCAGTGCAGTATTGCCAGTTTTGGTTGCAGCCATGTTTCTCTCTAGGCTTCCAAGTAGGATTCTTTTTTAGCTCTGCCTGGAGATCCCTGGTGGCCCCCCATCCAAGCAGTGACACAGCCCAGTCCTGCTTATCTTCTGAAATCAGAGGAGACTGGGTGTACTCCTCTAGAAGACCCTTGTAGGTCTCTGGTTGAATGGTGGTTCTCAAACATCGGTCTTCCCGTTGTAGACTTCAGCTGCCAGAAACCCCAGCCAGCTGGTCAGGGATCGTGAGGGCTGAAGTGCAAAACGAAAGTTCAAAACCACTGTCGTAGATTAGCCTTCCCCAACCTGGTACCTTCCAGATACTTTGTACTACAACTTCTGTTATCATGATCACTGACCGTGCTGGTTAGAGGCAGCAGTACATGCAGGCCAGCCGGCCGGCCCCTCCCGAAACTGCAAACCCCAGGATTCCATAGGATGTTGAAAGTGGAATAATCGCGCTATAGGAGTGTAGCGCGGAAATGGCCTGGGACCTATCCCATCAGTAGGGGAAATGGACATGGTAGCGGGCCTTCTTTGCAGTGGCACCCCAGTCGTAGAATACCATCCCCTCGAAGGCCTGATGGGCACCGACGTTGGTATCATTTCAGCTTCAAGTCAAAACTTGGGCCATTTCCGCACGGGCTTAAAGAAACGGTGCAGAGCGTCCTCCAGGGAGGACGTCTGCACCTGGGAGTGGACTGGGCCGACCTACTTAGTGTAGTTCCGCACCTCAGCCTGCTCCGGAACGACCCGAAGTGGTCGTCCAGCGTGCTTTTGAAAGACCGCTTGAAACAGGTCTTCCAAAAGCACAGAGCGCGCCACTCCGTGCCCGAGCTCCGGTGCAGATTCGCAGGCTCGCACCAGTGCGAGCCTGCGATCTGCGGGGTGGGCTTTAGGCTGGCGAGCTTCAGTGGTTGGTGGAGAGCCTCGACCAACCGGAAGCCACCATTTTTGTCCCCGGAGCAGTGCGGAGTGGCGGCCACGCACTGCTCCGCACCAGCCTGGACCCGAGCGTGGAGCCCAGAAGTCCGGTGAGTACCGGCACGGGGCGATTCCCTCACCCCGTGCGGAAATGGCCTTGGGTTTTTGTTAAAGCCTTTGTACCTATACCTGGTCTTATCCAAGCTGTGCACGTATTATGGTTGGCACAATTTTAAATTGTTTTAACCAGTTTAACTTGCCTGGTTTTTAACAGGTGAAGGCGACATCTTCGGTCTTTTAAAGTTATTGTTATTATTTATTGCTCTAAACTGATTTTATTGTAAGCCACCCTGAGAACTTTGGTTATAGGGTGGGATATAAATATTTTAATAAAATAAAATAAATTTCTGGTTAGCTTTAGGTCTGATGTTTGCAACAGTGTGGTTGTGACAGTAACAGGGGCTGAGCTCTTTGCAAAGTGGAAAGTGGTAGTTCTAAATAATCACTGCTTAATCCTGTGTCTAGATGCGAATACTGGGTGCCCTTGGTTATTTCCCCTCCAGTCCTGTTGATTCTTTTCTATTGCTTTTTTTGTTCTTATGCCCAATTTAGCTTCCCCCGCTTACCCCAGTCATGAACAGACCATGAACATTATTCTGTTCCGCTTCGTAACATTTTATGGGGAAACCACCCCTTTGCCCCTGCTGAAGTGGTGATGTGGTTTCACTTTCGGAAACTTTTCTTTTGAGAAAATTACATAACTGGAAGGACCAGGAGGGAAATGCCCCAGAACCGTTTGCCTCCCTTTCAGCGTTCAATTTTCCGTCTCTGTCACTTCACATGACTGTCAGAATTTGCCCCAATTGCACACTGTGTGCATACACAAGTGATTTAGCACATCGGTGGAATAACCACACAGAGAAATAGTTGAAATGCTTCTTGTGGGAAAAACAACCTTGTGACTAAATGTTATCATCCATGGCTTCAATGTGGGAACCATCTGATAAAACAACAGTTGCTTGCAAGTGAAAGAAGCGTTTCCAAACAGCAGCAAGAACAAGATGTTTTGTTGCTGTGGCTGGTGAAATCTTATTCATTTGAATGGGACCCCTTATTTATCCGTGGATATTACTTGCTCTTTTATTAGACCAACTGTATTTAAACCACACTTGTAAAAGAGTCTTTTTAGGACGATTTTTGAATTCAGCGTTTCGGCATGCACTTTAACTTTATCGTACCAAATATAACCATGCCTCCCAAATCTTAAATCGTAACTTTCTAGTTCCAAAAGTCTCTCATCTCTAAGCAATATCCATTCCTTCACCCGTACAAAATGAAAGGCCTCAGAATACAGTTTAATATTAGAAATTCCCAGGACAACCCTTTCTTTAGCATCATGCAATGTTTTAAATTTTATTCTAGGTTTCCTTGCCTGCCAAACAAATCTGGAAATTTCTTTCTGCTATTGTACAAAGGGCGTTCCATTTCTTATGATGGGGATCATTTAGAAGTAGAATAACAGTCTTGGCAAAACATTTGCTTTCATCACTGCTATTCTCCTCAAAAGGGATAAATTTAACTTTCCCCATTTTTCTAAGTCTCCTTTGATTTCCCTCCAGGCTTTTTCACAATTGTTTTGAAATAGTAGAGTATTATTCTTCATAATTGTAACTCCGAGATATTTAATCCTCTTTTTTCCCCCACATTAAAATTAGGAAGTGCGGTTAACTCATATTCCTTTTCTGAAGTTATGTTTTTAGTCAACATTTTTATTTTTGTTTTGTCACAGTTTACTTTAGACCTGAAGTATCTCCCAAACACTTTCATTTTTTTCTAAAAGAACCTTCATTTAGTCTAATGGATTTTATGTCATTATCACAAGATCATCTGCATAAACACTCAGCTTAGAGTGTTTTTTTTCCTCACTCCACCAATTCTGTCATCTTGTCTAATATCTCTCAGTAAAGTCTCTGGTGCCAAAATAAGTTGCAAAGGTGAGAGGAAACAACATTGTATAGTTCCCTTTTAGATCTCATTTGGTGTGGTTGTATTGCCATTTACTAAAATCTGGACTTTTTAAACTGAATATATACTCTGTAGTGTTTTTACTGCCTGAATAATATTTTCAGCAAAATCAATGCTCTCCAGTACTTGAAACAAATAATTCTATTATTGATTGCTTTCGTTGCATCTAAAAAATTGAAACAATCTTGTTGTCATTATAATATTCCAAATATTCAATAATATTAAGGACAGTTCTTATATTACTTCTTAAGTGCATATCTTAAAGGTGCGTATCTTAAATTGTTGATGTTCCTTCCTCTAATTTTCATGCCTACTTCCTCTCAGTCTAATCCTACTTTACGTATGATATGTTCAGCATACACTTTAAACAGAAAGGAGGACAAAATGCAAGCTTGTCAGACTCCCTTCTCAATCAGAGGCCATTCCGTTTCTTCATATTCTGTGTTGATGTTGGCCTCTCATTTCTTTAAGCGCAGTCCATTGTTCTTCATGATCTACACGATCAAAGTCTTTGCTATAATCTCTGAAACATAGGCTTTTGAAATTCTTTAGTGTGCTCCATTATCCAATGTATGTTAGCAATATGGTCCCTCCTGCATCTTCCTTTCCTGGACCCAGCTTGGACGTCTGACATTTCTCACTTTATTTGTTAAAAGCTTTTCTTGTAGAATTTTGGACATCACTTTGCTTGTAGCTTCCATTTCACTTTTTAAAATTGGAGATTCATCTTCTTAGGGTTCTTTGTTGACTGAGTCTGTTATCCTTTCATCTCGTTTATATAGTTCTTCAGTGTATTGTTTCCATCGACTTTTTATTTCTACTTGGCCATAGAATTTATTCCCCTGCTGGTTGTAGAGCATTCCCACTCTTGGTTTAAATTTCCCTTTGATTTCTTGGATCTTCTGGAAGAAATCTCTTGTTCTTCCTTTTTTGTTGTCACCTTCCATTCCTCTGTGTTGATTATTATAAGTGGTTCTCCATGTCTCTGCATACAAATAACTGAGCAGTTGCATTCAGCATTCTGAGTCTATTTCTCTCACTTCTGTTTCTGGCAACTTTCTGTCTTGTCCAGCCTTAACTGCTTGAAGAGTTTCACCTGTGTGTGGTACTGCAGCAAAGAAGACCAATAAAATTTTCCCTTCCAAGTCAAAGGATGTGATCGTCCCACATTCTGTACTAATCAAGCCTCATCTGGAGTTCAGTTCTGGGCGCCTCATTTTCAGAAAGTTGTTGGAGCAAGCTCAGAGAAGGGCAACAAGAGTGACAAGAGGTGTGGAGAACAAAGCATGTGAGGAAAAGTTGAAGGAGCTGGGCGTGTTCAGCCTGATGAAGAGAAAACTGAAGGGTGACCTGATTGCACTCTTTAAATATCTGCCACTGAAAGGTGGAGACAAGTTTGTTCTCTGCTGCCCGGGAGAGGAGAACCAAGTCTAATAGTTTTTAAGTTGCAGGAGGGTAAATTTTGATTGACCCTTAGAAGGAGCTTCTCGATGATAACAGCAGTTCAGCAATGGTGCAGTCTTTCTCTGGAGGTCTTCGAAGATGACCTGCTGAAGATGCTCTAACTGGAGTTCTTGCACTGACTGGGAAAAGGATTGGACCCAGTGACCCGAGGGCTCACCACAGCTTTAAGATATATGATTCTATTCCAATGTGAGTCAGGTATAGGGAAACCTATGGTGTTAAGTGCATAGGGTTGGCTGTGAAGTGGTTATGCATAAGCAGAGGTGACTTTCTAATGCTCTGATCTAATTTTAGGACTTCAAATAGCATTAGAATATCTTGCATTTCCTGCCACATTTCTTGTTTTTAATAATAATGTTGCGTTCAATACAAGCTCAAGGAGAGCAGGGAGATACCATGTATTCCTCCGGCCCAGGAGATAAACAATGAGACAGTTATCTCCTTTGAAATGAAAATAGAAACTGGGAGTTTTCAAGGATTGGTTACATTATGCTTTCTGCACATTTTTTCTCACAGGAAGCTTGATCACAAAGGAACCGATTCTCGCTGTCGTAGCCTTGCGGTGCTCTGCTGGTTGGGGGATTTGGGGAGCTATAGTCCAGGTCATGTGGAGTTGCCCTAAGCTCTATATCCCGTACCTCACGAATTGCATAGCAAATGACATTATTCCTCATATTTAACTGCAGTTATCTGCACTGAAACCTGTGATGACGGGGGGAGAAGATATGTGGTACAGGCCACAGTGAGGTGGATTGTACAAAAGACTGTGTAATATAACATTTCTTTTTCTTTCTTTCTTTTTTTTTTTTTTTGGTGATGGGGTCATCACATTGATCCAGATACAAAACTGTGTTATGTATGTGTTTCTGTTTATTTTTCTGGAGATGAGATCTATAGGTTTTATCAGATTCTCAGTGGGATCAAAAGTTTAAGAACCGCTGATGTAGACTGGTTTGTGTAACAACTTAATGTGGAGTTAGCTCTAGCATGAAGTTATCTCCTACGTACGAAGCTTACAACATGCAAAATTAACTAGTTAGCTGGCTTGTTGTGAGGCTCAGCCCATTTCTTGCTCTTGAATAGGAGCGGGAGACCCCCAGCTGCCTCCACTCACTAATATTCTGTACTGCAAGATTCAATGACCTAGTGGGAAGTCATTGAAGCGTTTAACTTGCACTCTTTCCCATTTCTAATGCAGCAGAGATTTTCCTTCCCCTTCCCAAGGGAGATGGGAACCTTATGCACACATATGCACACACGCACGCACACACACCAAGCAAGGCGTGAGGAGAGAGAATGGAGAGGAGGAGATACTGTAAGAGAAAATTTTATTCTAAGCATGCAGTCTTAACATTAGCAAAGGATACCAAGGCACCTTTCTTCAGGCAGTACTTAGGAATTACTTTATTACTCAGTTGGAAAGAAAGTCTAAATCATAGTCAGCTGAGGTCAGAAGATACACAAACCCTAACCTGGCTGGCTAAATATTCCTGTTCTACTCGTGGTATAGATGGTGCTCGGTGTCTTTGGATGTTCATGGGAAGCTGTGTCCATCAGTCCCCACAGTCTCTTGTGTTTTTTTGCAGTGCCCATGTTTTGTAAGCTTGGAAACATCTCAAAGCTTTTAGATTTCTTACCAGCTGGTCATCCCCACTGGGCAATTGTCTCCCAATATCTTGGTCAGTCCTACGCGATGCTGACCGAACTAAATGCCATCCAACCCATCATATCCTTAACCCTTTAACTACCGGCGGGAGGGAGGGAACCAAACATATGTCAGTTGTGTTGCCTAGACATTGGAGACAGCTCATTATCACATTTAAATAAAAGGTCAGAAGAGATGAGTCAACTTCTCTTACGCAAATTTACAAATACTGGCATAATGGGTCTGTTATTTATAGTTGATTGGCCCTCCAGAGATTCTTGAATTTCATTTCGCATGCTTTCTGACCACTGGCCATATAGGCTGAGGCTGACTGGAGTTGAAATCCAGCAACACCTGGAGGCCAAATCGCTCTCTCTCTCTCTCTCTTTTTCTGGCCCTCCAGATGTTGCTGGCTTACTGCTGCCATCTACCTGAGTCTGTATGGCCAGATTCACTTTATCCCATTATTTCAGTATAAAAATAAGGGAAATGGATTGGGGAAGAGAGAGTCTTTTAGCAATTATTAGTCTGATTTATTTGCTTTAGCATGAACTACTTCATCCTGCAATAATTTTTGCACCCAGGCACTATCTATTGGATCTTGCATCAGTCTTGTCAATCTTTAACTGAATCTTTGGGGACAGACTCCTTGGAATAGGTAGTTGTATGTCTTTCCTAGTCTACAAGCCAGTAAATTGTTGGAAACTCAATGAACATTGTCTAGAGACTGGTAGAAGATGGAAGTAATGTAGTAAGTTTTAGTTCTTCCTTTCATTCAAAGGAGACTAAACTCAGTATCACTGCCCCTGGACACTTCACTGCCTAGTTTTGTTGACCTGACTTGATTTTACTTTTTTTTAAGATTGACACTTTTGATTGTAATTTAGGCTAGCATTAAGAATGATTTTATTGCTGATTCTGGTAAGCCTCCTTGTGCAGACAGCCAAGTAAGTGTGATGAAAATAAAACAGTGCCTTCCTCATTCCTGTCTTTTGGTCTTGACCAAACTCTGAGAATCTTCTTCAGTGCATTCCTACAGCATCAGCATTTCTGTGCTTGGTTTGCACAGCTGATTGAGACTGAAACCTGGGAATTAGCTTTTTTGGTTTTGCTAAAAAATGCCTTCAGTTTCCGTAAATCTCTTGTCAGTGTCTGTCTGAGTGGAGAAATGTGTGCCCCTCTCTGTGTATGAGTGTTTCATTGGTTACTGTTTTTAGAAGAAGAAAAGACTTTGGTCTAACCACAGACTGTTGGTGTAGTTTCCAAGTTGCACCAGGCCTCAGAACTTTTGGTTCTGGTGTGTGCAAAGGGACTGCCTTGAAAAACTAAACTGGCATTTTGGGTGCATCCATCAGTCCATGTAACTCTGAGCAAGGCGGCCTGCACGGCATTGAAAATATTGCCTTTCTGTCTATATTGACTATGGATTTTGATGAAATCTGCCACAAAATCTGCTGCTGACTGGCTTTTCACTATTTCAAAGTGGCAGCAACTTTTGTGATACTGGATCGTCCTGTCTCAACAGACTCGGTAGAAAGGCAGGAAAGGTTCATCTCTGTCAGAGTTATTGTTTTGTTCTATGCATCAGGTTGGATTCAGCACAAAGGTAACCCTATGAATGAGAGAACCCCAAGAGCCAGAGTCATCAACCGCCCTGCTTGCAAATTCACAGCTGTGGCTTCTTTTACTGAATCCAGACATCTGGATTGCAGACTTCCTCTTTTCCTTTCTGCTTGCCAGTTTACCAAGCATCATTGTCTTTTCTGAGGAGTGACATCACCTGGTACATCCAAAGTATGATAGCTTCACGTTAGTCGTTTTTCCACTTGCTCAAATCTCCAACATTGAAATTAGCAGAGATTAAAAGTGCTTAATTTGGAGGTCAGTTACGGTTGTGATGAACGTAATTTTGGAGTATGCAAATAATTCCGGGATCTATAACGCTCAACCATAATCCATTGTTTGTTTATTTGCTTTTCAGAAACAGAATGACGGGGGTTTTAACATCCCAACTTGCAGATGTTTCTAGCTGATCTGAAGAAGAGCACTGAGCATTTGTGGGCTTGTTCAGAGAAGCTTGGAGGTGCCTTCTCCCTTTATAAGACTTTGGCTTTAACATAAGCCATCTGCGTAATACTGGGCAGCAAGTGACTTATTCAGGATGTTGTTCCTTCTTGTGCCACTACTTTTCCAGTTCCCAGGTAACGTGAAACCTTTTATTTTGCTGTTACCTCCATCTGTGGAAGAAGAGATATATTGCAACTTCTGTTTGCTGAGATGAAACGATTCCCATCATCTACTATGGCGAATACTAGTGCTGCATTCCCCCGAGGTTGGGGCCCTCTAAATCAGGGATTTGGACCAATACTTTCGATGCTACAACTCCCATAATCCTCCAGACCAGATACTAACTAGCCATGGTACCTAGGGGATTTTGGGAAATGTAGTCTAAAAAAGTAGTTTCCCAACGTCTACTACAGATGTGCTTTTCAGAGTGATAGTGCTTCTGAAGAAGTGGACTGATATCCCTGAAAGCTCATGCCACAGTAGAAACAGTCAGTTCCAAAGGCGCTGTTGGATTCCTTCATTCCCCCCTTTTCCATTTTATCCAGATGCTTTGGAGTACATGCAGTTTCATGGAAGACCTGGTATATAGTCAAACGTGTGGTAGGGGCACCAACTTGGGAAAGGATGCACTAGTGGTAGACAACCTGGTACCCTCCATAGGTTGGCTCTTAACTCCCATCTGCCCCACCCAGAGTGGGCTGATGGAACCTGTAGTTCTATCTCATTTGGGAGACATCAGGGTATAAATCCCATTATTAGTCTCTGACTTGATTAGATCCATTCAATGTATGGGCATGTGGTAAGTCAACACCTACAGAAATGGTTCTACTGCAGCCCTGAAGTCACCAGATCCTGTCTGATCTTGGGAGGTAAACAGGGTTAGGCCAGGTTGGTATTTGGATGGAAGGCTACCAATGAGTACCAGGTGCTGTAGGCCCATATTTATGAGGAAGGAACTGGCTAAACCACCTCCTGAGTATTCCTTGCCTATGAAAACCCTGTGAGATTCATGGGATCACCATAAGTTGAGAGGTGATTTGAAGTCTCACGCACACAGACACTCCAGCTGAGACTAACCTTTGCATTTAGGCTGAAGTCCCCTATCCTTACACTGCAGCTTCTTCCTAGGAGTTGGGTCTTCATTGCTAATTTGCAATGGTACAAAGAAATCCCCGAAGCGCTGCTTCATTTTAATAGTGTAACTAGGTCACTTCACCCTTCCTAAACAACAGAACTTCTCTGTTTTGATCATGTACTTTAATTTGCAGGAAGACTTCTGTAGAGTAGGGGCTTTCTCCTGGATCCTGATCTCACACAGTGTTTTCTTTTGGGCGTTGCTACAATACAGGTATTCATGGGAATGACAAAAATAAAGAAGACTTCCGGTTTTGTGCAGACAGAAAGCAAACAGCAGAAGGCCGTGTCCTTTACGAAATCCAGGAGAACCACATCAGTATTGTAAACAAGGTGGATGGACTGCATATCAGTGCCCCATTTCATCCAGACCACCCAGATGGATCCAAAGTGTGGCATCTGCCAGAGCGTTCAGGGAGTTACCGTTTCTGTGTCTACTGGTTTCAGGACTCTCAGGTTTTCATACTTAGCTATGGGAGCACTACGAATTACACCCTGAGTACACAGGCTAGGTATCCCCTCTATTCACCCAACATCACTGGAAGATCTAATGCAACCCGCGTGCCTCGTCTTCACAACGTCTCCTATGCCTTTAGCAAGGGCTTCTACAACATATCCCTTCCAAGCTCATCTGCCTACAGCTTCACCTTCACAGGTATGTTCGGTTACTTTACAACGGAGATGAGGATGATGTGACCACCAAGGCCGTTTTTGAGGGCCCCAGGGCCCCTAGTGCCGTCCCAAAACCTTCCCTCTCTGAACCAATTCACAACATGTGTTTTAATTAAAGCCTTTGGGCCTGGTTAATTTTACCCAGTTTGCACATGCGCTATAGCTGGCACTCTTCTGAGTTGTTTTAACTAGTTTTAAATTGTTTGGTTTTTAACTGGTAAATGTTTTAGTATATTTTCAGTCTTAATCTATGTGATATGGTCAGTACCATTTTAAAATTATTTTACCCGGTTTTGAATTCTCTGGTTTTCAACTGAGAAATGATTTAATGTGTTTTTATTTTAAAACTATTGTTATTATCTATTACATTAAGTTGATTTTATTGTAAGCAGCCCTGAGATCTAAATATATATGGTGCAATATAAATGTTTTAATTAATAAATAAATAAAGTTTTAAAAAGGCGTCTTGTTGGCCTAAATTAGCCTAGAGAGTGCCCAGAATGTGGCGGAATTGCTCCCCACACCACTTAGGGGGGCATTAAGTGGAAAACTTTGGTGCAGGTGGACCTCCAAGATCCACCAAGGGCCAGTATGCCCCCCTTGCCCACAACAGTTGAGAGTGAGATGGTGCCAATGACTTCTGTGTAATGGGGCAGTGAATTCACGTTGGGTTTTAGTCTTAACTTTAAGGGAGCTTTTTTCAGAAACTGAACTATATCCTCAAAATAGGTTCAGGGTCTCTGAAAGCTCCTTTAAAGTGCCGGAGAAGATTCACTGCCGCATGCTGTGAAAGCCGTCACCTTCCGCAGGAATGGGCTTGTAGAGGGCAACAAGGAGCCAATGAAGTCCAGTGGCCATGTTGGCTGCAGGATTCTAAGGGAGCTGTGTTCCAAAAATAGTTCCGAGATCTGCAATGAGGCTGTAATCTTTTGCTTGCTTTCTTGCTCTGCGCCGTAGATTCAGGGAAACGTGACCCACGTGAGATGGAAGAAGAACTCAGGCGAACAGAAGAAGCACTAGAGAGGTTAGAAGCTACCGTGAGGACTCCTGCTCGAGGCAGAGCTACCGCGCGTGGGGATCCTTTCGTGTGAGTATCTGTGGGAGAGGGAGGAAGAGCCTTTGCAAACCTCTCCTAGGAAGCAGGGGGTCTGTGTTCCTCAGCTTCAAAGTAGCGAGAGGAACAAGATGCCAAACAGAAGCTGCAGGAAATGTGTGTGGATGTGGTTAAACCCACAGGGGGTTTCCATGGCTAAATGGGGGGATTCGAACTCTGGTCTCCTAAAGCCCCCCATCCAGCACTCACACCACTAAACCCCACACTGGCCTTCGACCTTACGAAACGTCTCGAGATACATATTAGAACTTATTATCCCAACTCAGGGTCACAAAATGAATGGATAATCTTTGGAGCTTTCCAGATCTCTTTTATCAGTTTCATGTTAAACAGAGCAGAAGAGGAGAGGGGAGGAAAGAATGTGGCGTGGAATCTGCATCTGGCTATTTAGTCTTAAGGTGGAATGTGGGAAAAAGCTGCAGTTGAGACGGTACCAGGTACTCAGATGGGATGAACTTGTGTCTGGGACTTTCCCAAGGACTGCTGGGATGAAGAAGCAAACCTGTCTCTGATTTCCCCATTCTGAAAACATAAAGATCTAATTTTTCCTTGGAACTCTTCCTATCAGAAGGCACAGCTTTCTTGGGAAGGGAAAGACAGAAGCAGAGAGAAACTGGATAGTGTTTTCATGACCAAAGCTTGAGATAATTTTATGTTGCGTACAAGTTTCAAAAAAGCCATTAGAAGCCACGTAAGGTAGCTTCATCTAGCGGTTGGAGGTGACGCACCCTCGAAAGGGTGAAGTCCCAGCCTCGGGTGATATCGAATCTTCGGTTGTAGAGCCATCTTTCAGGGAAACACTGACATTGTGTGCATTTGAGGGCGGAGATCCTGTCAAATATGTTGGCTGACTATTGGGTGAATATTAATCCAATACTACTTTAAAGACCAGTCTCTTCCAGTAGGCTTATCCTGATGTTTTTAAACTATGAATTTTAACAATGAATTTTAAGTATGTATTGACTGTTTTTAGGTATTTGTTATATGTTCTTATAAGATGATGTTATGCATTTTAACTATTGTTTTTAATTGATGTTCTGTTACTAACTGGTGTATGTTATATGTTAAACCATTGTCGACCCCTGCCTGGATCCATGGGGAGAGGCAAGTATGAAACAATAATAATAATGATAATGATAATTTTGATTACTGGTGCTACTGGACTTCAGCATTCAGACAGGTGTTTGGAAGCAGATTGGAGAGGCTAATGGCAACACCTACCATAATCTCCAGTACCAAGAAAGACCAGAGTAGCAATCCTAGGAAGCAGCCTTACATTTGATGTCCACCTAGCCCAGACTTTCAGGCAGGATTCTTTCCTAGCCTTACCTGGACACCCTGGGTATTTCCTGGTGATTTTCCACCCAAGTATGAACCAGACCTGTCCTGGTTGAGCTTTTGAAGTCAGACCAGATTGGGCTTCTTTGACATCTGCTTCTTTGACAAACCTGGTGAGCCATCATGTAGCTACATGGGACGCAGCATCTCATTCGTGCACTGCTTTCCACCTTTCCCAACAGGCATCTTCTTGATTTGGAGTCCAAGCTGGGACAAATGGAGTTCCAGGGTGAGAACAGGACTTTAGAGACAGGGATGCTTCTGCATGCCAGCGTCTGGAAAATCCCATCCCAGAATCCCAAAGACTTAAACATCAAGTCTAAACTGGAGGTGAGTAAAGAGGTGGGCAGCAGGGAAAGACTTGTGTCGGTTGCCTAATGTAGAAATTATTGTCCCTTCCATGATAGGTTGCCAGGGCTGAATGCGGAACGGGGCTCCTGTTGCTTTAACCGTTAGCAGATCCTGGATAAGAATGATGTACCGTAAATTACTCTTAGGCAGAACTACAGCACATCTCCTTGTTGTTGCTGTTCTGTGCCTTCAAGCTGTTTCTGACTTAGGGTGACCATAAGGTGATCCTATCACAGAGTTCTCTTGGCAAGGTTTGTCCAAAGGGGGTGTGCCTTTGCCTTCCTGTGAGGTTGAGAGAGTGTGACTTGCCCAAGGTCCCCCTCCCCTGTGGGTTTCCGTGGCCGAATGGGGATTCAGACCCTGGTCTCTAGATTCATAGTCCATCAGCCAAACCACTACACTAGACCATGCTGGCTCTCCCGTCTCCTCCCTGACTCCCCAAATCCACCTTTTTGCAGTCCCCTCGTCAAAATGGCTGTTCAGTGGCTGATGGAAAGCAGGGAGGCAGGGGGGCTCCAGAGAAGCGTCTGGCATCATTCCTGTAGCTGGTCTTAAGCAATATGAAACTGGAAGGGCTGTGCATCCAGCTACAGCAGAGTTACAACAGTGGAGTTGGATTTTCTTCTTCCACCGTCCCAGGTGTCAGCGAATAGCCACTTTGGCGTTGGCTGCGTAAGCTGAAGCTCAAAGTGAGGTTTAGGGAAGAGAGATGCTGATGAAATTTTACAGCCTTCTCATAGCGTGCTAACTATTAAAACTACAGGAGCCCTGCCCCCTTTCAAGCTGGCAACCCTCTTCCCTAACTAAAGAACTTTCCTTCCACTTCAGCCTTGGACTACAGAGCCCTGTTTTTAACTTCTGTGCAGGAAGGGGAAGCGGTCCATGGGTTTGAAGTGACCCTGCCAAAATGTGTCTTTGAGAGACCCAAGCGCGGGCGCAGGAATGCCAAAATGAAGGTGGTGCAGTTGGCGGCCAGGAGTCAGATTCTCTTCCAGGTAATGATGTGGAGAAAGGTCGTGAGGGTTTCTCACCACCAGCACTGCTGAGAATCCTCATCTGTCCATTGTCACATTTAAAAGACAAAGAAACTTGAGCCACTTGCAAACCCAGTTTAGTGAGTGTGAGCTTTTGTAGCAAGAGCTCAAAAGTGGGGAAAACGGGCATGCTGACTGGGGATTCTGAGTGGTGCTCCGAAAACAGTAAACTTTTAGTAGGTCTGTCCCTTAGGAATGTGGATAATGTGTTGATCCAAAAAGGTAACTTCACATGCTCTGGGACTAAGGAGTATGGAATAATGTGTTGGTCTCCAAGGTGCTAAAATGCTTTTATTATTTTTTTTCTACCCAGGACAATTTTTTCTCAGTTCTGGTGGATTGGGCCCTTTGTCACAAGGCTGATGATCTCTGTGTTGCTAGTCGGATGATGTGTTCAGAAAGACATTGCTACAAATAATCTATAGAACCATTTTAGCAGCTTTTAATGTGTATCACCCTAATCACACTAATGTCCAGGAGGGATATACTCTAGTGGCTAGCCACATGGGGCAACAAAGACTAACACTAGAGTATATCCTTCCTGAATGTATTATTTTGTGCTTCCAAAACTAATACAAAAATAAATCAGAATGATTTTTGGTATTTGATCTTTCCCCAGTTTGATGATATATAGGTGTCCCATTACAAAATGCATACGGGGGAAAAAAACCAGCCACTAATATGGAGCTCAGGAATGCTGTTCAGATGGGGCCAGATTTGTCCTGTTGGTGGTGCATTAATTAACTGAAAACCGCCTTGTGCACCACCTGCCTGCTTCAGTTCAGCTCCCTGCTTTAGGGTATAAACTGAAAATCTCTCCTAAGCCAGAGCTGAATTCCGTCATTGCAGAAACATGAGATGCATTTTTCAGCAAGCTCAGGTCTTGACTTGAATCCCCCAGCACTGCTTCTCTCAGATGAAAAATACCTCAAATTGCAGGGTGTGCTTTTTCATTTGATGACTGTTGTTACCTGATGGCTTTATGTTCTGTTAATGGGCTGTAAAGACCCTTTGAGAGACAGCACTGAAGACATCAGCTCTGCCTGGAGGGAGGTTCTGACAGGTCCAAACCCAACAGAGATTCTATTCAGGTTTCAAACAAATGAGAGGAAAATAAACAGCCTGGTGTGCGCAGCATATTTGCCTAGGAAAAATACGCATCTCTTGACAGGTGGGAGGCTCTAACCACAATTGCTTAGCTGGGCTGCTGTGGCTAACAACCTCTCTGCGGAACCAGGGCTTGAATTTTGATAGAGGCGAAGAGGGGAAAATGATCTAACCAGCTACTTTCAAGAAGTGGTTTTGCTACACAGTCTCCTACTCCCATTTTGCAAATGGTGCTGATGAGAAATGGGAAAAGAATTTGTGCACAACAGGATTGCGTGGCACAGTCGCCTTTCTCCTTGCTGTCAGGGCTCCTTCTGGCCACCTGGAGACCCCAGCCCATGGAGGAGAGTGCAGTTGTTGCTGCTGCTGTGTCCCCATGCTAAACAAACATGCAGGGGTAGTGATGGAAAGAGAGGTGAGAGGGCACCTGGCAGTGCCACAGTGAGAAAGGACCAAACTGTGGGCCCCTTATTGCATATACCAGGCATAGGAGTCATGTGGCCTTCCAGGTATTGCTAGACTGCAGGTCCCGTCAGCCATGGTGATCACTGGTCTGCAATGTTCCCACCTTTACTTCCTGCAGGGTCAAGATGCTAACCAGATCCTTGGAGGACAGGTGATTGGGATCTCCGTAGGAAACACTTCAGTCCATGATCTGCCCAAGGAAAACCGTGTGACGATCACTTTCTTTCACAAACCTCTTCCGGTTAGTCTCAGATCCTTCGTGCACTTGGATGATTGTGGAATGTGCCGATATACACTCTGTTATGGGTAAATTCTCCTTAAAGAAGAGCAGTTTCCTTGCATAAATAAATGCCTCCAGGCACCTGGTGTTTGTGGAACCAAGAACTGATCTCTTAGAATCTTACCCCGGCCCTCATTTTTACACCAAGAAAAATCATCACGATGACAACTCCCTGTAATCACACGTACATTTTGATATTTGCAATTTTTCTACTTTCACAAGGGTCCTGACCCCCGAAGCCTAGCAAATGTGGAGAGCCAACTGTAATAGTTCCTGTTCTTGATGACGATAACAAAAACAACAGTAATAGTACCTCCAAACTCACACTTGTTAGTCAGTTGCTGACCCATGCCGCAATGGCCTGCTAAAAAACTTCCTCTTCTGTTCATGGCAGCATTTTGGCTATGCAAAGATCAGAAGAATTGAGATTGTTATTGGTATTTAGTGTGTGTGGGCAGCCATTTGTCCCTCAAAGGCCATATGAAGCGATGGGTAGAGAGTTGTGGGGTGTATCCATGTAGTCACAAATATACTTAGTGCATCTACAGCTCCAATTCTCCCTCATCTCAAAACACAGTGGTGAGGAGATGTAAACCTCTTCTGTTTGTGTCCCGAGATCCCCTCTTGATTTTCCCTGTTTGTTGGGAGAGAAGAGTCCTGGGGATGACTCCTCTTAAACGCTCTCTGGTGGTGATAGTGCAGCCAGTAGCAACAGAGGAGGGGTAAATTTCATGGCCCAGGCATCCTGTGGCCAGCTCTTGTGCTGACCGCCCCTCGTATACAGAATCCATTTTTGGTCATTCCACTCTTGTTACATCGAGCGAAAACATATTTAGAACGAGAATGAGTAACTGTGGGGGTATCTCACCTCATAGTGACATCTCCCTCTTGTTCTTGTTTTCAAAAATCACATATGTCAAATTCACCCTTGGATTTTTGATCTTTCAGGGCAACGTAACTCGTCAGTGTGTGTTCTGGGATATGAAAGGTACGTGCTTGAGATACGTGGAGTAAAAGTACACATGTGGAACAATTGTCTCTTGCTTCTGTTCTGCCTAGATTGTTTGCTATTTGACATACAAAGGTGGTTATAAAATACTGTCCCTTGCCCCCATTATGACCAAGACTGGTACTAAAAATACAAATTGGAGCTTTCCAGATTTCTGATAGTTGAAACATGCTTCCCTCTCTGCTCCCCTTTCCTGTTAACACCAGAAGTTTTATGCTGGGATGACTGTTATCTTTCTCATAGGTAAGAATCAGCCCATCCCTCTGCACTTCTGCATGAGTCATAGTTCTTAATAAGACCACAGACTGCAAAAAGACAAGGCCACACCAGTAGCTTCTCTGTGCACAGATAATTATGCAGTTAAGACTGAATGCTCCAATTATACCCACACAAAAGATACAGTGAAATTATTTGCCTATAGCAGAGGCTGCTTGGAAGCTCTGAATTTTGCAAGTGTCCTGCAGGCAGTCCCTCCCCTGTTTCATTAATACACCTTAATTTCTCATGGCACAAACCATGTGCTATTCTTTCGTGGCACTTAGTTTGGAAAGAAATGCATATGAGCTACAGACAAAAATTGCAAAGTAATATCTAAAGCCACCTCCCCACACCTCTGCAAAGTGTTACATGTGACAGAAATTATAGTTGTACTGAGAGCCAGTGTGGTGCAGTGGTTGGACTAGGATTCTGGGGGCCAGAGTTTGAATCCCCAAGGGCACCTACACGGCAAGCCAAGGGAACCTACAGGGCGACCGTGGGCAAGTCACACCCTCTCAACCTCAGAATGAGGCAATGGCAAACCCCTGTCTGGACAAATCTTGCCAAGAAAACCTTGTGATAGGATCACCATAAGTGGAAAACAACCACAGACAGACGTAAGAACAAAAGATGAGCCATGTTGGCTCAACAGACCTATTTGGTCTAGAAATCTGTTCCCATAGTGGCCCAAGAAATAGGTCATGTTTTTTGTTGTTGTGTGTGCCTTCAAGTCATTTCCAACTTATGACTACCCTAAGGTGAACCTATCATGGCTTTTCTTGGCAAGATTTGCTCAGAGTGGGATTGTTTTTGCCTTCTTCTGAGAGAGTATGACTTGCCCAAGGCCACTCAGTGGGCTTCTGTGGCCGAGCAGGGATCTGAACCCTGTTTTCCAGAGTTGTAATCCAAACTCAGACCACAACATCATGCTGGTTCTCTAGAATTGTAAATACGTGTCCCTAAACTGCCAATCCAAAAATTCCACTGGATGACTCACGGCAGTTTAAAAGGCATCATAGTGCTATAACTACGTAGTGTGAATGGACCCCAGAAATTGGAGATGACTTGGAAGGCACAAAATGACAACTGTAATATCTCTCCCTGTGACCGTAGCTGGCCAGTCTGGGAAGTGGAGTACACTGGGTTGTGAGGCAGTACAAGGAGACAACCAGACAGCCTGCCTCTGTGACCACCTCACTTTCTTTGCAGTGCTAATGGTGAGTGCCAATTTCCTGTGTAGCCCCTGAGAGAGATCTGTCCTCCTCTGCTTTTTTAAAAAACCATTTCCTTGCCTCCTCAGATGTCCTCCCCAGATATTGACCATGACCACCAGAGATACCTGACCCTTGTCACTTACGTTGGTTGCATCATTTCAGCCGTGGCTTCCTTCTTCACAGTCTTCTCCTTTCTTTGCTCAAGGTAGGGTAGGTTGGCTCTTTTTTTTTTTTGCTTTTTTTTTAAAAAAAGTATTTAATATGTATTTTAATTGTTTTAATGTTAAGGTCTTAAAAGTAGTGTTTTAACTGGATGCATGATTTAATGTGTTTTTTAACTGTTATGCCTCATACTGTTTTAGATGTTCTGTTTTAATTAAGTCGCCTTGAGTCCCATTCAGAAGAAAAGTGGCTCTGTTGTTGTTGTGTGCCTTGAAATTGTTTCTAACTCAAAGTAACTCTAAAGCAAACCTGTAATGGGTTTTTTGAGCAAGACTTCTTCAGAGGAGCTTTACCGTTTCTTTCCTCTGAGGGTCTGAGAGGGTGACTTGCCCAAGGTCACCCAGCAGGGATTTGAACCCTGGGCTTCTGGTCCAACACCCAAAACCACTGTACCATGCTGGCTCCCCATTGCAGTTGTAACTTCTGCCATATACTCAAGAGAATGTCTTAAGCAAATTGCTTGCTCACAGCCCCAGGCCTGCCCTATCCCTGCACCCTGGTGGCCTGGTAGGATCCTGCAGCAGGATGCAAATCAAATAAATAAAATAACCTTTGTTTTGATGCTGTATGGGATCCCACCTAGGAATATGAATGACCTATCAGAGACATACTTTTCTTCTGTGTCTTTCCCCCAGGAAGCGGCAGAGGGACCACATTGTCTATGTCCACATGAATCTCCTCTGGGCCATTTTCCTCCTGGACATGAGCTTCCTTATCGCTGTTCCCCTTTCCCCGACTGGTGGTGACACAGCTTGCAAAGCGGGGTCCATGTTCTTGCACTTTGGGGTCCTTGCTTGCTTGACCTGGATGGGCATCGAGGGCTACACCCTCTACCGGCTGGTGATCGAGGTTTTCAATTCCTACGTCAAGCAAATCCTCCTCAAGCTGTGCCTGGTGGGCTGGGGTGAGTGCCATGGTGGGGTGGGGTGGGGTGGGGTGGGGTGGGGGTGCAAACAAGCCACCAGGGGGCTACACACAGGAAGTAATGACCTGGTCCTCCAGGAAGTCGTGACCCAGTCCTTTAGAAACCTGGGCTCTGACAGTAAACCGAAGCATGCCTCCTCAGACTTACTGTTCAGCTGCTGCAATCCCCCTGGCCATCCCATGGCGTGTGGAGAGGGAGGTGGGAAGAGCATCCGTCTCTGTCTCTATAGTCAGATACAGGAGGGTGACAATGTCTACCTCGGCCTTCAGAGGACCCCAGTAGAACTTGGGTGGATGATGACTTTGGTCTCCTTCTGGCTTTGGGGACACAAGCTGACCTTTCTCCAGTCCCTTCCTTCACCGGCCAAGGAATGTATTTATTTGTTTGATTGATATCCTGCTTTTCTCCCAAAGGGGACTCAAAGTAGGTATAGCTGGATAGGGAGGCTGCAGTGACTAAATGGTGAGCCCCGAGAGTATTGAGGGGAGAAATGCAGAATAGTCCTGAATGTGGAACTACAGTTTACAAGATCTCAGCCTATAGTGGTAAAATGACTGACAAATATTTAAAATAAACGTATGTGTGGGTAGGGTTCAGAGGACCACAAAAGGATGAGGTTATGGTAGAAACATTAACCTTGAGCTGTTCTTTGCCTACAGGACTTCCCATATTCATTGTGCTTCTGATCTTTGTGATCAATCCATCACATTATGGACCGTTCTCCTTGGAAGTCTACGATTCCTTCAAGAGACCTACCAATGCAACCATGTAAGCTCTTGGGCACCGGGTAGGGGATATAAGAACAACAGCCTCTGTAGGTTGCATTCACAGTTTAGTCCTAGACCAGTTTTCATCCATCCCCTTGTATTCCATCCAACAAATTTATCCCATAAAGCACAAGTCTGGTTGGTTACCCTTTTTTGGGGTTATAGGAATGCTTTATGAAGGCTGTATGCAGCTGAATCCAAGAATCTTACGTGATTCAGTATCTTTAGGAATAAAAGGCATGATCAACCAGGTTCCGAGGGGCTTCTCCACCCAGTTGAAGAGCAGCAAAGTTCTCATTTCTCCCCCCCTTTCTTTTCCAGTTGCTGGATCACAAAGAAGGAGATCAACAACTTCCTGAACTTGGGATTTTTGAGCCTGGTGCTCTTCTTCAACAGCATCATGCTGGCCGCGATGGTGCGGGAGATCCTCAGGCTGAGACACCGGGAACATTACTGGGAATATGCGGTGATGCTCCTGGGACTGAGTTGTGTGCTGGGCATCCCGTGGGGCCTGGCCTTCTTCGCCTTCTCCTCTGGAACCTTCAAACTGGTGGCCGTCTACCTCTTCACCATCATCAATTCTTTCCAAGGTCAGTGAGCCATGGCTGGTTCCCTCCATCCCTCTCCCCTCAACTGGGTTTGCCATTTGCTTTTTTCCCCTGTGTTTGCAATTCACGCTGTTGGGATTTCAGGTGACCTTTGGAGCCAGAGTTGTCTGGTGGCTGCCACATGAGTGGGGCAGTGAAACTGCTTGGGGATCTGAACTTTAAAGGAGCTGAACCTGATTCCCAAAATAGGCTCAGTACCCTGGACAGAGCCTTGAAACCCCAATTCATTGCTCTCCTGATGCGGAAGCCACCGGTCACTCCTGCCTTGAGCAGAATTTTCAGGATCAGCTGAGTCTGTTTTTTGCCCTGTATCTTTATTGAGGAGATATTTAGGTACAAAGCTCATGTTACAGTAGGAAAATACATTTGGTTAAACATAAATTAAAACAAGAAAACAATAATATAACAACAACAAGGAACAGTGGATCTAGAAGTAATGTTGCTTCAGTAGAAAAGATGTCTTGGTCTAGATGGTGGCACAGTGATGAAATGCTGGTACTGCAGCCACAAGGTTGTGAGTTCGATCCTGCCGGGCTCCAGGTTGACTCAGCTTTCCATCCTTCTGTAGGTCGTGAAAATGAGTACCCAGGTTGTCGGGGGCAATTAGCTAACACATTGTAAACTGCTTAGAGAGCACTTAGCTGATAAGCAGTATAGAAATACACATCCTACATGCTACGTGGTTGTGTGCTGTGGTGTTGGTCTAACAGTAAGCTGGTTGCTTTGGCCATAAACACACATACTAATGAAAGGGACTTGGCAGGAGATGTGTGCCAGTGCGCAGACAATGACTCTGGAGACCAGGGTGTGAATCCCCACTCAGCCATGGAAACCCACTGGGTGATCTCAGGCTAGTCACATTCTTTCAGCCTCCAAGAAGGGCAAAGGCAACAAATCTTGCCAAGAAAGCCCTCATGATAGGTTCCCCTTAGGGTTGCCATAAGTCAGTTTTCAAAGGAGAGAGACATGATGGCGAGAAAGAATCGCCTCTGTCAGCAGTGCTGTTGTTGTTGTGTGCCTTCAAGTCACTTCTGACTTACGGCAACCCCAAAGTGAACCTACCACAGTTTTTCTTTTTTTGCAAGATTTGTTCAGAGGGGGGTTGCCTTTGCCTTCCTCTGAGGTTGAGAGAATGTGACTTGCCCAAGGTCATCCAGTGGCTGAGCACAGATTTGAATCCTGCTCTCTAGAAGTTGTTAATAAACATTTAAATATTTAAATTAAAATCTAAATCTTGAGTTAAAATTTGGGGGGACCCTGGCAACGAATTATATTTGAAGGGGGTCCCTGGCAAAGAAAAGCTTAAGAAACACTGCTGTAGAGTTTCAAACGGGAGACTTTACTAGCAACCCTACCTGAAGATCACGGCAATCCAATCTACAACCTTTTGCATGTTCCCATTGAGCTTTGGCCTTTGGCAGTGTAGGCAATGTAGAAGGGGAGGAGTCCCAACACACTGTAGTTCTTTCACCCAATTTCTCAGTCTTCCCCAGCTGCTGCTGACCTTACCGTCTTTCTTTTTCCTCTTTCCACAGGCTTCCTGATCTTCCTTTGGTACTTGGCAAAAGTGGTTCAGTCCCGCAGGTCTTCCTCCATGCAGTGTTCGATGTCTAACAGCCTGAAGCTACAGTCCAACAGTACCAGCATATGAACTGGCTTTGTTCTGGGAACTCTTGCATGTTCCCTTGGAACTTAACACGATAATACAGTGTTTATATGTATTATTGCTATATTTGGATGTTGGGGTGGGAGAGAAAATGGCCGGGTGTGGACATTTTCACCTCACATAATAATTACGGCATCTCTCTTTGTTAATGTAATTTTTTAAAAAAAAGCTACGTGGTGTAAAAAGTTTTTGAGAATACTTTTAAATTTTAAATGCTTTTATTAAAACTTTCAGTCTCTCTAGGGATGCCTTTGCAGGTGTTTTTTTGAAGTACACCTGAATTAACTATTTAAAAAGTGAGAATGTGAACCCTTGAAAGCTGCAGCTGGTACAAGGCTGGCTCGGTGCAACTCTGCTGCCTGATTTTCCCCACTTTAGAGCATGTTGGAGCATTGTTCCAGGCATCTGCCCGGGCGTCCGCTTTCCTCCTGGGCATAATTGAAAGAACAATGAGGCTGTTTTCATCTGGAGCAGAAAACACTGAACAAAAATAATTCCATTCCATTTGGTGGGGTGTTTTGACGAGGCATCAAAGTATCTCAGGAAATTTCAGCTCATACAATTGGTGAGGATTTAAGTTTTTGCACATTGGTCTGAGGTTTATTCCCAACACTCTTCTCTGTCATTGTCCAATTACACCAATGTGTCCTGGGCTGCTTTGAAGTCTCTTTTTGCCCTGCTCGCTCTTCCTCTTTTCAAAAAATAAGCCATAAACTCTGTGTCTCTTTCATAATTGAAATGAGAATCCCAGGATTAGCTGTACTGTATTATTTCCACTTTCTCTATAGGATTGTGAAAGCCGGACAGTGAGGAAAGCTGGTGGGAAGAAAATCAATTCATTTGAAATATCGCTGTGAAGGAGAGATTTACGGATACCATTGACTGATGAAAAGATAAACAAACAGCAGATTGAAGCCTGAACTCTCCTCCAGAAGTCCAAATAATGAGATTATGGTACTTTGGCCATTTCGTGAGAAGGCGTGACTCACTAGGAAAGACAGTAATGCTTGGCAGTGCTAGAAGGTGGTAGGAAAAGAGGAAGACTCCATTACAGATGGACAGACTCGGTCAAGGAAGCTGTGGCCCTGAGTCTGCAAGACCTGAGCAGGGCTGTCGGTGAGAAGGTGATCTGCAGGTGAAAGAAGCTGTGTATTGTGAGAGGGCGCCTTGAGCGCTGAGCTGGTTCCCTGTTGCGTTATTGCTAGCTCGTACAGGAAATCGAGGCAGGGCTCCCATATAGCTTCTGGCTGCACAGCCGGCATGCAAGGATGCCATCTAGGGACAGAACAGGATACAGCAAGGGGAATGACCAGATCCACTGCAGGGGGCTGCCCCAGAGGCTGGCAGGCTACATTCAGACAAACTAACAGAGAATGTTCTGGTTTTGCAGGTTGCAAGACATGAAGGGCTGTTATAGACTGGAAGGAAAAAGTTGCAGTTGCTTAGCCATGGGTAAAGGAAGGGGTCTTTATGTGACAGAGTCCTGTTGGTTTCTTAGGCTTGTGTCAGTTCTTCTGGCAGGTGGGCATTTCTGTCTGATGTAGAACAGCTGCATTTGGTTCAGGGATACAGAAGTGGAATTGTGCATGCGTATTCCTTGGGCATGGGGGTGCATGTGTGATACATGTATCAAGCACATGCATTCTGTAGTGCCTTTGGTTGTGCAATGTACCAATTCAGCTCACAGTTGTGTTGTGCAATCAGTGTGTTTCTCTTACTGTGTGGAGATTTATGTAATGCAACCCCAGTACTGGCTCTCCACCAAGGCCTGTTTGCATGGGGAGCACAGTTAAATGCTGCTGTAGCTGGCAGCTTCCGTGTCAGAGGGCAGTGAGTCCACTCTGGGTCTGAGCCAGTGAAGCTCTCCAAAGTCTGGAACTCATTTTTGGAATCCAGTTCAGCACCTTGGATGCCTCCTTTAATGTCCAGACTAAAATCTGGAATTGATTCGCTTCTCCCTCCCCTTCTATGCCATGGAAGCTGCCAGAAGCCTTTGGCCGATTCTTCTACTTTCTTAATCTTCCTTTTATTTAGACACCCAAAATCTTTTTCTCTCCATCCTGAGTAGACTGGTAGGGACATCATTTTGTGCCTTCAAGTCATTTCCAGCTCTCTATCATGGGGTTTTCTGGGGCTGAGAGTGTGTGATGTGTCCAGGGTCACCACGTGGCTTTCCGTGGCTGAGCTACGTCATAGTCCAACACTCAAACCACTGTGCTACGCTGTCTCTAAATTTCCTTCGGGCCTGCACATGTCCATTTTTGTGCATTACAGAAGTTGATATGCCTTTTCTCCCTTTGCAGCACCCATGCCCACCCACTCCTGGACTTACCATACAGGCTCAGGAGCCCTCCCTGTCACATGCCCATTCTGTACCTCTTGGGCGGCTAGCGGGATCTGAGAAAGCTCTGGCTACATCCCTGGAACCAGTCACAGGGCGGTTATAGCACCACTGAGCCCTCCAGAGGACTCTGGTGGACCTCAGCACGGCTGAGGTCATTTTACGTCTGGCTACAGTGACATAGCTAGATGAATTTCCAATCTTGCCTGCTCTGCATGAGGCACACAATGGGTGGGTGAAGGGAAGGGGTTCTCAAGCTGTATGGTAAGTCTTGAGGTCATGGTAGATGGCTCTGCCTAGTCCTGGTCCAGGCACAAAACTACTATGCTATGCTAAGCCATAGCAGATTGCAGCCCCAGGGTGTCAAAGATGGGTACCTGAAGTCACAATGAGAGAAAGTAAGACTGGGGAGTAGGTTGGTTGTTATCACTACCCTCTGGATATCCATCTTCAGTTGTAGAATTTAAATCCTTCGTACTTGATATTTGAAGGGATGTCATGTTGAGGAAGGAGCAGGCTTGTTTTCTGCTGCTTCAGAGACTAGGACAAGGAGCACTGGCTTCAAGCTGCAGGAAAGGGGATTCCACCTGAACCTCAGGAAGAACTTCCTGATGGTCAGAACTGTCTGGCACTGGAATCTGCTGCCTCCATGGAGTGTGGTGGAGTCTCCTTCTTTGGAGGTTTTTAAGCAGAGGCTGGATGGCCATCTGTTGAGAATGCTTTGATGGGTGTTCCTGCATAGCAGGGGGTTCGACTCAGTGGCCCCCGGGGTCTCGTCCAACTCTAGGATTCTATGATAGGTGAATGAAGCAGACATGTCACAGAGCTCCTCCTAACCACGTTGTGTCTCACTGAGGTCAACACAGGTCTAAGCCCCAGCATCACTGCAGGCCAGACGCCCTCCTGTGGAAGAGTGAGGTACACCCCTACCCACCATTGTTTGCAATCAGATTTATTTAGACTCTGCCGTTGACAGTTTGCTCATTTCTTCATGGCTTTTGCAACAGCAGTCAAGACAAAGGCAGCGGCGATGCCTGCTGAAACCACTGCACCAGGGATCCACAGCTGCAGTCCTGAAAGAAGAGAAAGTGAAAATGATGCGAGTACCTCAGTAAAATTGGGGGCCGTGGTAACTGAGTGCTCCAATGCCAATGGGTGATGAAAGCACTCTAGGTTTAAGTCTGAACTTTAAGGGAGCTCTCAAGACATTAATCCCATTCTGGGAGGTGATGTTCAGCCTAAAACATAAAATGGTCACCAGCTGCCACTGACCGGGTGTGGGTTGTACTGATCTAGGAAAATATGTACGTACTCCAGAGGGACTCTCCGTTTTTGGTGTTCCGGGTTTCCAGGTGCGATGGAACCAGGAACTGAATGGGGCCGTAGGAGACTATCTTCTGGTAGTCGTTGGCCAGCTCTCTCTTGCTTTTCTGCTTGACGGGACACTCCTGCAGTCAAAAAGCAATGAGCGATAGGTTCCTTCCTTTGCTGCAGAAGGGATGCACCCTCTGAGAATTAGGCTAGTGCCCCCCGCCATGCCTGTGCTTCTGAGCAAAATTACAGTTAGTCCTCCACATTTGTGGGTGTGATTTCCACAGTTTTGGTTACTTGAGCATTTCTTCAACATGTGCCCCCCACCCCACCCCAGGCACTTCTTTTCTGGGGGGAACCTTTCATCTCAGTGTCTCCAATCAGGCTGTGCAGCCCTTTAAAAACCTGCCTCCAGTGGTCCTCCTCTCTCCCACCAGCTGCTGCCCGGCCAACTAAGGATGGCTCACGGCCCAGTTTCTCAGCACCACGTACCCTATCCTGCTGCCCTTCCACACCAAGGAAAGAAATGGGTGAGAGAGAAGAAGTCTAGGGCCACCATGTTGACCCACCTCCTTCCCTCTCCTTTCCCTGAACTGATGTGGACCCCTGTTGCCCGTTCTCCCCAGCATGCCTCAGCCACACTTTGCCCCTTCAGGATTTACCTTGGCACAGGGATTCTGGAAGTCTGGTATGCACAGGCGTACCTGGCAATGTAGGAATACCTCTTGGTAGTTTTTGAACTGGAACATCTGAAATTTGAATTTTGCCACTGTGCTGGTTCCAACCTCATTTAGGAAAGACAGCGTCTTGTCGTGGGGGCACCTGCAAAAAGAGAAAGGCACGACCTATCCAGTTATTGCTTAAATGTTCAGATCCACAAGAGAGGGCAGGCCTTGGTTATTTCAAATATTAGCATTTCAACACATGGAATTATCATCTAAAAATGAAATTTTAAAAGTGTGCCTCTGATCATGCATCAACTCCTGAGGCTAAAAGGACGTTACTCAAAAAGGAAAAAAAAGGATGACACGAAGTCTCACAAATGAGACAAAGGGGGCGGGAGGGAAATTTCTATAGGGTTTATAGCAGCTTCTCCAAAACAAACTGCAGCACTGTGGGCCAGCAGCACACAGAAAAATTTTTTTCACAGCAGTGCTCTCACCCTGAGATTCCTTCCCCTGTCTTATGGCCAGGAGGCCAGTCCCTGAAATCTGAGAAACCAGTCTGTCATCCCCATTGTTTGGCTTCATCTGCTGAGCCAAGCAAATCACAGACCTAAGTAGCCAGTTTTATCCCAATCAACCTGCATGGTGTGACAGCCAAGGCCGCAAGGTTGGTAGGTTAGTACCAACCCCTGAGATTTCAGAGGGAAACACAGAGACCAGGGGATGGTCTCTGGGTGACGACATTACATATCAATCACCATTTCTCAGGGTATGTCTTTAAACTTTTTTTTAAAGTTTCAGAAAGAAGAACATACACAC
The DNA here is from genome assembly GCA_030412105.1 of Cyclura pinguis. NCBI lineage: Eukaryota > Metazoa > Chordata > Lepidosauria > Squamata > Iguanidae > Cyclura > Cyclura pinguis. The sequence goes on from CM059607.1 coordinate 2,798,222, forward strand.
ACAATCTTACACATTTTCAAGCCAGCACCTTCACTCTGAAACTCCTCCCTCCATCCCAAGAATCAGAGAAGAAGAGCCAAGTCCTGAGAGTCAGTGCCAATCCCTGAGATCTTGACATTCCCCCAGCCAAGGGGGTGCCATCCTTGAGCAACGCCCACCCGCCGTTCGGCCCCCATCTCTCACCCCTTCATAATCAGTGGATGCTTTGTCTCGTGGTTCGGATCAGCTGTCGGGGTGCCCCAGCAGTCCTCTACGCTGAGGAAGAAGTACTTCACCTGATCCTGCCCTTCAATTTGGAGGAGGACGTACAGGATGTCGGTGAGGAGGAGCATCAGGGGTTGCTGGCGGTACGGCCGCTCATAGGTGTCGCTGTCATAGAGTGCCATGGTCACCGTGAAGTCCCCTTCCTTGACAGTAAACTGGACGAGCCTAGGAAAGAATGGCACATGTGTTCTTCCTCAGTCTGGATTAACCCTCTCCCATCCCACTTTCTCAGCTCCTTTGAAAAGGTTCCAGTTTCTCTTTCCCTCTCCAGCTTTCCCCCTTCGTCCCCAGCTTACTCTAGTTGCTGCAGAAGTGCAAAAATGCATTCCATTAGCTCAGCAATACAGAGAGGAGAGGAAAGGGTGGACACTTGCCCTTCCCAGTTGACTTGCGCAAAATCAAACTGCTGCAACCACTCCCAATTTGTGAGTCAATAACTGTCACCCTCTTGACCACATTCTGATGTTGCTTGGTGTACCTTTAGACATGCAGTTATTACAATAAAAAAGGTCTCACCTTGATCATTCCAGCAGGAGTTGCCAAGACTGTCAAAAAACAGCTCAAAACCCCTCAAGAAACCCCCAGACAGCTGCAAATCCATATATTTTCTTTAAAAATTGGTATTTTAAAAAAATAATATTAAACCATAGGAGGTCTGTTTAACAGGGAAACAGTTGCCAGCGGCAGAGTCCAAGCAGAAACATACGTGTCCGTTGCCTTGAGTGGGTAGGTGAGGCCAATGACCCGTTTGTAGGCGTAGATGCAGGAGAATTGGATGCGGGTGCCGACGCTTCTGGTGATGACGCCTTGAAACTCCTGGTCTGACTCAATGCTGTTGGCATATGACATGTGAGAAGCATTGACCTGAAAGCAGAACACAAACTGGCTGAGGGGACTCAGACCTAGCCCGTGGGGAAAGGCAGCTCTGGAAGCTGAGTCCACCTACAGATCGGCTCCAATGTTGATGGGATGATTAAGTCCGCTCTGGATATTAATCTGAACTATCCAGGAGCGTCGAGCCTGTTTTGTGGGTGGGGTTCTGTACCTTGGATGATGAAGATGATGATGATATTGTTATTTTAAAAAGAACAACGCAGGTAAAACATACAAAAAGCAAACACTAAAGTACAATCAAACTATTCACAGTGTTAAAATAATTAAAGCACCTGGCTTGACCACAGGGCACGTGAAAGGGATCTAGGAGTCTTAGCAGACCACAAGCGGAACACGAGTCAGCTAAGAAAGCCAGTGTGATTCTGGCTTGCATCAATGGGAGCACAGTGTCTAGATCAACGGAAGCAACAATGCCACTTTATTCTGCTCTGGTCAGACCCCACCTGGAATATTGTGTCCAGTTCTGGGCACTAAAATTCAAGAAGGATATTGACAAGTTGGAATGCCTCCAGAGGAATTTAACCAAAATGGTAAAAGGCCTGGAAACCACGAAGCTCTCTGAGGAGCAGCTTAGGGAGCTGGATATGTTTAGCCTGACGAAGAGAAGGCTAAGAGGCCACGTGAGAGCTGTGTCTGAATATTTGAAGGAATGTTAGATGGAGGATGGAACAAACCTGTCTTCTGCTGCTCCAAAGACTAGGACACGGAGCAATGGCTTCAAACTTCAGGAAAAGAGATTCCATCTAAACATTAGGAAGAACTTCCTGACAGTAAGAGCAGTTTGACAGTGGAATACACTGCCTGGGAGTGTGGTAGGGTCTCCTTGGAGGTTTTTAAACAGAGGTTGGATGGCTATCTGTTGGGATAGGTGTATTCCTGCATGGCAGGGGGCTGGACATGATGGCCTTTGAGATCTCTTCTAACTCTGTGGTTTAAACCGACATTCAATATGCTAAAATGCAATTAAAATGACAAAAATCAATTATAAACAACTCAGTCAAACCAATCCAGCACCCTTAGCCCATTCTTTGCACTTTTTCTGTTTTAATAGCCTCCTGGAATAAAAGAGATCTCCTTTAAAGTTTGGACTGAAACTCAGCGTGTACTTGCCTCCCTACTAACATGGGAAGCCACTAGTTTACACTGTGGTGAAGCTGGTTTCCTCACCTGAAGGGTTTGTTAAAACAAACAAAGAGATCTACCAAGAAATCAAACAGTGGTTTAGCCATCATTCTGGATCCTGTCACCTCTTGTTTCAGGTGCCCCAGCCACCAATTTTTTTTATCACCCTCCCCATTCCTCCTCATCACTGTAACTTCTAAAGTCTACTGGGTCTTACTCACTGGGGTTTTGGACCGCCAGTGATTTGAATTGGGCAATCCCGTCCGAGAGACCTGAAGTGACATGAAACGGATTGGTGGTGAGTGAGGCACGGCCTCTGTTGCAGCCACAGAGACCGCAAGGAGCCTACCTGGGCGACCGTGCCGTATCATCTCCTTTCATGGGGCAGCGAAAATGTGAAAGGTAACGGGAGAGACAGAAAGAGGCTAAGGGCCAGATGATCAGTGGTGACCGATGGCTTCCGATTCGTGTTTTACTCCAAAGTTCAAAGGAGTACTTTTCATGTTCCCATTAAAACTCAGAAAAGATTTATTGAACCACTGACATGGGAGCCATCAGCATGGACCTCATCTTGACCTCAGAGCCATACCAGTTTATGTGCAGAGTGGCTCTCTCCCGCTTCACTCTAGAACCTCACCTGGACATCAGACCCGCATGAGGTGTGGTTCTCAGCAGTCAGCGTCGCTCCCCAGAAACTTTCATTGTCTACCTTCTGCTCAAGGACTTTGCAACTTTCGTTCCTCAGATGGACTGAGGCCAAGGGGATCTTCAGCATCTCAAACACTTCCTTCCTCACCATCATCTTCATGTACTCTTCTTCACACTGCAGGTTTACCACCATTTCTGGAGGGGGGGAACACAGTAAAACCTAGACTCGCTTTCCTACTGACATAGAAGCCGCCACAAGACAGACAGAACTCCTTTCAAGCACCGGAAGATTTTGGGAAATGGGCACAGACAGGCACAGGGCAATATAAGTCTTATTTAAGGTTTCCAGGTCTCAGGAGCTGGTCCTGAGTATCAATATCTGGACACCCTCTTCCAGTTGTCAGGACAAAGAAGGATCATCTCAGAGCAAGAACATCATCTTGTAAATGGTCTCTCTATCTAATCTGTGTATTTGCTCCCCTGATGCTGCAGGCTGCTTGTTGTTTGTTCAAAGCAGAGCTTAGAAAACTGTGTTGTTAAAAGCAGTGCTTGCAAATGTGTGAAAAGTGTGGGTTTTTTTTTTTCCAGCTCAAGACAGAGCTTGGAAAACTTAATTTTCAACCAGAGAAATGGTTTCTCTTTGGTTAGACCTGCTGTTTATGGTTATAGACGTCTCCAGTTTCTGATTTTGGCCCTGAAATCTCAAGGCTTGAGATCTCCCTGATGGAGCAACCTGAAAGCCATTACTTAGGTAGGGCTACCTTACCTTTACAAAATGGGCCAGTGAAACCCGGCTTACAGGTACAATTTGCATTGTTTTCCACCACCGTGCAAACTCCCTGGTGAAAACATGGGCTTGGGAGGCAAGGGCTCAGATTCCTCCGGGGTCGTAGAGCAGTTTCCCCTTTTGGAATCTCATCCGCCATCAGTTGACCTACGGCAGGAGAAATCTGTGTCATCCTCACTGATTCACGGCAGAGAAGACAGGTCACAGGTTGCACTGTCCACCCAGACCAAAGGGTCTTCTAGATAACAGCTTTCTCCTTGAACCTTACCTCAACACCAGCTGGAGGCTGCTCTTGCAGGGCTTTGTGAGTATCCTGGGAAATCTGTGGGTCACGAAATAGGGTAAGGGCCACACTTTCCCATGATAACACACAGACCCCATCCTTAGCTGCTGGGGGTCGGGTTGCCTAGCTCTGTGTATTATCATGGGAAAGTGTGGCCCTTACCCTATTTCGTTTGTCCCCCACAATGCCTCCCAACAGACACACGCACCTGAATTTAGGTTGAAATCAAAACTGAAAGTGATCTCACATCACTTCTGGGTGGTCCAGAGTCTGCCAGGAAACAGCCTTCCAGGAAGGCGAGGGGCTGAAAATTCATTCTCGCCCCCAGGCCAGTTGTCCACCCCACTCCAAGTCTGATGGTTGGTCAGGCTGCTCCTGACTCTGTTCACTTCCCTCCTTGTCTTCCAGGAGGAAGAGAGGAAATCTTACCACTATAGTTCTCAACAGGAGGTAGGAAAAGCGCTATAAGCAGGAGCCAGCTCAACATGGTCATTTTCTGGAAATAAAAAGGAAGGAAGGAAGGAAGGGAGGGAGGGAGGGATGGAGGAAGAAAAAAAGAAAAGAAAGGTTGATGTTCAGGCTATTTGAAAAAAAAAAACTCTATCACCCTACCTGAGACTGCCTGAGCTCTAAGATCTTTGGGCGAAGCCTGTCTCTCAGTCCCATCACCTTGGTGGGAACAAGAGAGTGGGCCTTGTTGGTAGGCCCTCCCAGTAAAAACATCTACTGATGTTTTTGTAAATTTTTAAGCTGTAGTAGTTTTCATAATTTGTGAGCTGACTTGGGTCCCTGTGCCTGTCCTTGCATCCAGAGGTGGATGTGTTGTGGGTACTCCCCTATGAGAAAAGGTTACAACATTTGTGGCTTCTTGGTTTAGACGGAAAAAAGGCAAGTAACAGGAGACAAGATGTAGAAAATCATGCCTGTTGTAGGCAGGGTTGGTTAGTGGGGCAATGGATCTGCTCTGGAGTTATTCAAGGTACTGGATCTATTTGGGAGCTAGAGATCAGCAGCTTGGACAGCTCAGACTGAAACTCTATTGCTGAATGTGTTAATGGCCTCCAACCTGAACAGCTTTAAAGGGAATTAGACAAATTCAGAGACGAGAAAGTTACCATTAGCTACTACGCTGATGGCAACTGCATACTCTCCAACTGTCCCAGTTCAGCAGGGATAGTTCAGAGTGATCCTGTATTGTCCCACTTTTTCAGCTGCTTCTAAAATGTCCCAGTTTCTGTCTCTTCCTCCACTCTTCCCCTTTATCCTCAGCTTACATCAGTTGCTGCAAACTGAGTTTAAAGTGCAAAAGTAGTTTATACTCAGCAGGGGAGGGGGAGAGGAGAGAGCAGAATCTTGCCCTTTCCAGGAGGCTCAGACCAAAGCAAGCTGCTCCTCTCCTAGCTTGTGTGTCTGTCCTCATTCCTTCCGCCCTCTTGACCACGCTCTGATGGGGCTTCGACACATACGTTCCGCTCATCCTCTCCGAAATGCTGGAGGGTATGCTGTTATGGTTCCTCCAGCCTCCAAGGCACTCTGCCTCTTTCTCCATCCCTTGCTGAGGATGCACATCATTCTCACGACCTGTTTGTGGGCTTCCTCTGAGCATCTGGTAGGCCATTATGGGAAAAGACTGCTGAGTAGAAGCCAGCCTTTGGCTTGATCCTGCACAGCTGCTCTTGGGGATAGCCAGGTGCAAAGCAGAGAGCCTCGCTGGCTTTCACAAGTGTGTGTGTGTGTGTGTAGGAGAGAGAATTTTCAGCAGCTGTGGCTTGTCATGCATGGCAAAGTAACCGAGGCATGACAAAGCTACACCTGCTGAAATCCCCCTTTCCACCAAACTGTTAGAGAACCAGCATGGTGTAGTGTTTTGAGATTTGGATCAGGACCTGGTGGCCTGCTCAGCTGTACGGAAACCCACATTCTCTCTTCCTCCAAGGAAGACAAAGATGCAACCCTCTGAACAAACCTTCCCAAGCAGACCCTGTGAGGGCTGCCGTAAGTCGGAAATGACTCGAAGGCACGCAACCACAAACCTGCCTGTTCTCGAGGTCTGTTTTTGCATTCAGCTGCACGAGCTGTACTGGTGAACACGAACGGATTTGGAGGGAAGTTGTGGTTTCCTTATCATGAAGGAAAGAGGGATCAACAGTGCGGAGGAGATTCAAACAGCTATTATGTTTTATTTCCCCTACTCTTACTGCCACGGTCATGTCACGGTGCATTCGAACTCTGAGACACATGAAATTTATTGTGCACTTCGAAGGCTTGGCAGGCAGTCACCAGGCAGCAGAAAAGCCAGATAACTTGTTCTACAGTTGTTTAAAACAAGCAATATAATCAGGTAGATAATATTGTATAATCTTCAGCATTACATTTCAACTTATGTATAAGAAATAGCACTTGAGATAATTTCCTAGGTGAAATATTCTCAGCTCCCCCTCACAAGACTCCAGTGCTTTTAAAAGTCCCTCCTAAGTGTTTAGTGGGTAAGACTCCCTCCCCATTTTTGTTTCCATAGAAAATGTGAATCAAAGGCACCATAATTTGGAATTGTCTTGAAAGTGCATAATAACAACTACCAACAGGTGCCTTTCAGGTACCAGATAAAGGCACAAAAACACTCCTAGAGTACAGTTGGCAGTCCAGGTTCAAGTCGACACTGGAAAAATTATTTGTCCTATTTAGAATGCCAAAGACACTCCAGATTAAAATCTCTTGTTTACAGTTCGGAAGAAAAGGCATCATAGTATTAGTTATCAGTATCATAAATACATTTCCGCTGAGCCATTTTCTAAAGGTACCTTACTAAGTCTTATAAGTGTTACACTCTGATCTATCTCACTTGAAAGAAACAAACAAAATAAATCCATTATTTTGAAAATTTAAGGCTAAGGTCATAATTTTGCATCTTTCTGGATCTTATTATGTTCTGTTTTATTCCAATAACTGTATAAGCAGGATTTTTAATCTGAGGCTTTAATATCGCTCTGTACTGCATCTAAAAGAATGGACTGATAGCCATGAAAGTTCATGCTAAAATAATAATAATAAAAAAGTTTTAAAGATACTTCTCATTCCTCCCCTCCCCTCTCTAAATATGTTATGTTATTGTTACAGCAAGACATTGAGGTTTCCACCTCCTCCAGCTGATCTGATAAAACTTAAGTTCCTATTTATATGTGTGTTTACACAACACACAAACTCCATGCACTGAAATCTATGGGACTTAAGGTAGTATGCCTGTGCATTTGAGCATGTGTATGTGTATATACACACACATACACAGAGAGGGAAAGAACTGCATCCACTGAAATCAGTGGGACTTAAGTTATTCATGCCTAATTTAAGTCACATCGATTCCAACGGCCCTACCCTAATTATGGCTTGAACCTGGATACAACCTATTACTTCCAAATGTTGCAAGGAGAGGAGAATTGGGTCTCTTATTCAGGTGCAGAGATAGGCTGCTGCCAAAAAACCAGATAAAGTCATTAACCCTAGGACAATGAGGAGATCAAACGAGTCATCATTCAATTAAGAGTAACGAAGACTGTCCCCAGCACCTCCCCTCCAAACCTTTGAAGGATGCAATCCGGTGCAGGCTTACTTGGCCGTGCAGTCCCTTTGGGTCCAGCTGGGCTTCCTTCTAAGTAAATGGGCTCAGGCTCCCTGCCCAGCCTCTCACTTACCATGCCCAGCGTTGTGACCTCCTGGTTCTCACACCGCCACCCACACAATCCTTCCCCTTTCACCCACTCGGCTCCTTATATTATCTCTCAGCAGCTGGGGGCCTTCCTGGCCTGACAGATTTTGCTCCTCACTGTAGTTCTTGGTGTGCCACTTCAAGATCATCCTGAGTGCTGCAGCCAACAGAAATGATAGTCCAAGAATCAAAAAGCAGCATGCCACAGTGGTTAGACTTTGCTTCTTGCTCCCAGTGCGTGCTTGTCCGTGACTTAGAGAAATCTTGGTATCTCCACCCCAGGTTTTTGTTCATCCTCTGTAGCTGTAAAGTTTTGGGATTTCCTTCCTCCTTTGTTTCCTCTAATGAACACAGAAGGCGATCACTGTGGAGATCTAAAATGCACCCTCAGTTTCACGTCTGTAGAGGAGAAGCAGTTACAGATAAGATGTTTGCATATTTCCACTGCCTTCTAAAATGTGCAGAGCCTGGACTAGAGAAACAGAGGGGAGAAAAACTTTCTAGGAATCTGAACCAAAAAGCAGCAGTGACAACAGAGTTGCTTTATATCTTTCTTTGGAAGACCAGTTGAAATTCCTTAAATAATGAACTCATTTGCAAGTGGAAAAGAGTGTATCATAGCTATAGCAGTTTGATAATTCTTTAGCAGTGTTGCTCCATCCTATGGAATCCTGGGATTTATAGTTTTGTGAGGCCTCTGGTATTCTTTTCAATAGTTCAGGGGAATAGGCTGGAGGTCTCTAGCAGAGAAGTCCATGTCCCAGACCAAACTATAAATCCCAGGATGAAACCATGCCAGTTAAAGTCAAATCAAACCGCTATAGTTCTTTAATGTTTGTCATTGTTATGTACCTTCAGGCCAACTCCAACTTCATGTAGATTATACTGTAGTTTTTCCTTGGCAAGTTTTCTTCAGAAAAAAATTGCTGCTGACGCTTTCCTCTGGACATAGCTTATAGAGCCTGTTTTCCCTGGGATTTTTCCTTCCAGGTATTAACTTGTTCTGACCTTGCTTAGCTTCTGAGATCAGACAGAATCCGGTACCTTCCTCGCATTTAGGGAGCCGTGTGTAAAGTCATCATGAGGAATGATTGCTTTCTCAGCCCAAATGTTAAGGCAAAAAAACCAGCTGGGGAAAAGAGAGAAGAGGAAAGATAGATGTTGCTGATAAAGGAAGCTCTGTTTGCAATATTTAAGTCTTACAATGGTGTTTTGGGATGTGGCTACTGCAAATGGATTAAGTGGGTTTGTGCTCAGTGCAGAAGGTGGAAGACTGCAGGAAGGCAGAAACCGTTACTTGTTCTTTGGGAAAAAAAGAGAAAAATTCTCAGGTTACCAGGAGGGAAAGAATATTTAAAATTATTTAGAAAATGGTCAAAAACTGTGCATCTCAAGTGTTGAGGGTGTCATATAGGAGAATCCCACACTGATGAGAATCTTCACGGTTTGGGACTTATTCTGTGCAAAATTCACACAGGAGGCAACATTCACAACTGGGGGGAAAAGTTGCTTTCTGCATAAAAACACAGATACAGATTTTGTGCAGAGTAAGTCCTGACCTGTGAAAAGTCTTTGAATTTGCATTTTGTTTGAAGATTTCCTCAGGGAAGGAAGAAAACTGCTGAAATTATTTGTTGTTTCTTTTTGGAATGAAATTAGTGAAGAATTATATTCTTATCAGGTTATTTGGACATATCTTTGTTACACAAAACAGCAGAAAACATCACTGCACCTGTTATTTGTAAGGCGGTGAGTGAGTAGAAGCAAATGGGAGAAAATATAGGATGTCATTGATTTTGGAAAACCAGCAATTAAGCACAGTTGGGAACACTATGGTCCTACGAATGTGGGTGGGGCTGCTGGGACTTGCAATCCAACAAAGTCTGGATTAATATAAACTATTAATGTAAACTGAATTCATGCATTTAGCTTAATATAAACCATTCCCAATATATTTTGGTACAAAGACTTTGCAGAATTTTGTAGATCAGAGTGAGGATATACAGAAAAACCACCTCTTGCAGTTTTAGTCTGTTTTTAACATATTTCTAAAGCTAAGGGGGGGAAAGCTACCTTTTTTAGACTGTAACTCCCAGAATCCCCTAGGAAGGAGATCTTGAGAGTTGTAATTTGCACCATCAACTTTTTCCAAGTTCTCTTTCTCTGTCCATTTGCGTTTCAGAAGCAGCCCAGGGCTCCCTTCTCCGTGACTACGGTTCCCAGAAACCCCTGCGGCTTTCAGAAGAGGGTTGCCATGGAGACAGCAAGCAACAGACCTGGGAGAGCGGAGCCAGAGGCTGGCGTGCTCTGGAGGTGAGCCTGGGAGGAGAAGGGTGGTACGGGGATGCCGGGATGATGGGAGGTGCTGCTCCGTGTCCTTTCGGGGGGAAGGAAGAAGGACACCCAGAGAGGGCCGGGCATTGGTGGGAGACCGTTGATTCACGAACATATCGCATCGATATTAAAATCGCTCCACTGGCTGCTAGCTAGTTTCCAGGCAAAGTGCAAAGTGTTGGTTCTTACCTTTAAAACCCTACGTGGCATGGGTCCAAGTTGCCTGCAGCATCGCCTCCTCCCATACAATCTGCCCCACACACTCAGGTCCTCTGGGGGGCATTTACTTCAATTAGACTGGCAACGGTCACCCATATGACCTTTTTATCGGCTGTCCCTAGACGGCGGAATGATCGGCCGGAAGAGATCAGACGGCCAAACCCACTGTCTGAATTTTAAAAAGTACTAAAGACCTATCTTTCCCGGCAGGCCTGCCCAGTCAGATTTTAACTATGAATTTTGAACTGATGCATTTTAATTACGATATATTTGAATTTCAAATGGTTTTATGTGTTTTTAGTGTATTTTAACTTATGATGCATTTTAATTGTATTTTAACTTATGTTGTACCCTGCCTTGAGCCTTAGGGAGAAGTGGGTAAGACATAAAAATTTGTTTTATTGTCATCATCATCATCATCATCATCCCTGGCGATAAGCCCCCTCAATTTGGGATATAAACCTGAGAAGACAAGGGAGAAATGCTCACCCGGATTATTTCAGGTGCAATCACACACACAGACACACAAACCAACGCTCCTGATTTGGCAGGGACAGTCTCAAGTACTCTCTCATCCCACTGTTTCGGTGGCTTTGGAAAGGTCCCGTGGTTTTCTGCTAGGCAGGAAGTGAAGGAAGGAACCAGAGCATGAAGAGGGAGTGGTAAACCATAGTTTGCCGCTGCGGAGTGAGAGAAGAGATGTGCATGCACGGAGGGAGGGAAAATTGAACAAAAGAATTCAGGACCAATGGATGTGCCAAACTGTGCTTGGGCACTGATTTTGGTCTGACCCTGTATATGTGTGAAGTCATGTGTGTTACCCTTTTTTCTCCTTAGCGTGGTCGGTTCTAGATGGCATCCATTGTCCAGCTGGAGAGAGAAAATCCAGACGGTAATTTTCTGCCTCTCCCAGCAGGCCTCAGCTGGATCAACAAGCACCCACAAGCTACTGACTTAATCTCCCCGCATAATTGTCATACTTTCCTCCTAAACAATCTGAGATAAAAGGGGTGCATGAGGTTCTATTGTTAACTTGTTATCTTCTAGCACAAAAAACAAAATCTGAGGAGCAGCTTGACCCAAAATGAAATCCCCGGTCCGTCCTTCCGTCCTTTCTGTTCTGCTTTCCATCTGGTTATTTACATTCCCGGAATTGCCTCTCTAACTAAAGAACATTTTGGGACAATAGTGATGGAGAATGATAGGGAAGATAATCTAGAAAAAAATACCCTTTCACCTCAATTTTAATTAGTCGGGGCTGGGAAAATATCCCCACTTCAGGATGGTGGTGATGATGGGGAGGAAACTGATATGGTGGTGATATGGGAAAATGAGTCAGTGCAGTGTACTGGTTTGACTTTGGGCCAGAACTCTGGGAATCCAGCGTTCAAATCCCGTCTTGGCTGTGGAAAGCAATTTAGTGACCTTGGACAAGTTGCTCTCAGCCTCAGAGGAAGGCAGAAGCAAACCCCCTCTGGCCAATTCGGGCCAAAAAAAGTCCTGTGATATGTTCACCGTGGAGTGGCCATAACGCAGAAGCAATTTTAAGGCGCACAACAACAATGATGAAGAAAGTATACCCATATTTTGGTCTATGGATGGTTTTCCCTCAGAAATGCCTTTTGGGCATTCTGTACACTGCGTAGGGATTGTTACAAAGTCTTGTAATGGCTCTGTGCCCTAAGTAAGCAGGCCAAATGAGCAAAATCCCCCTAAGTCTCTAGAAGGGTTTCCATTTGACGTGTGCTGGTGGCATTCATGGCTGGTCTCACTTAGATGCCACAGTGTTATTGTTATTATATTTATTTGTATCCTGCTTTTTCCCCAAAATTGGGACTTAGAGCAGCTCACAATTTGAAAGAGCAATACAAATCAAAAACATACAAAAAGTGAATATTAAAATAGAACTAAATTATTCACACTATTAAAACAATTCCAACCTCAAGTTGGGCCTTTATATATTTCAGTCTGCATTCTGCCATACTGAAATGCGTACAGCTGTTGTTTCTTTCCACAAAGTTTGCAAAGGAGTTTCTGCTCATTGTATTTTAACCCCCTTCCCTTGATTTCTACAGGCTTTCTCTCCCTGGGTTTTGCAAACAATTAGCACAGCCTGCAGGAGTGAAATGGAGACCAGTGAGGAAGAGTATGAGTCGCTGGGAGAAGAAGAGGAAGAAGAGCTGAGTTCTTTCCGTCTCAGCGATGAAGTCAAAGACCTGGAGAAGCAGCTCTCCCAAATCCAAGTCCATATTCCTGAAGTTGTGTAGTAAGAACAGAGAAAATGAGAGGGAGAGAAGAGCAGGAGGAGGGGGTGAACTTGGTCCCAACTCACCTGTTTCTGCTAAACCTTTGTTTCCAAATCCTGGCCCAGGTCAGGTTGTTGTTAATCCTAACTAAAACAGTGCTGCAACCCTCCAGATATTGTTGGATTGCAACTCACAGCAGCCCCAGCTAGCATAGACTATGGTGAGAAACGCTGGGAGTTGCAGTCCGGTGCCCTCTGGAGAGCTACATGATTCTCACATTTAGGCTAGAGGAACTAAGTTTGCTGACTTATCAAATTCCCAGTAATCCCATAGGGTATGTTGTTCCAGTTGGCTTTAGGACTGGAAGATCTTGCAGTGTTTCTGAAAGATGCTCAGTCCTCAGTGAGTCTTAATGGGGATAAAAAGGAAAATGTGATGATCTAGCTGAAAATCCTGCATTCAGCAAGGGGTTGGACTTAGTGGGTTGGACCCTGGGGCCCCTTCCAGCTGTACGATTCCGTGATTCTATATATGCACATTTGCCCATATAAATAGCCATTCCAAGACAAGGGGAAAATTTTTCATGATATTTCCTTTACTGCATGACAACAAATCGGGTCAAGATTTGCATCCCTCGTCCTCACCCGTGATTACTCCGTGTTGCCTCCTTCCCTTTCTCTGATCCTTTCTGTGTACAGCGAGTTTGACTGGAATTCTGTGGATACCTCCAATTTACCAGAGTCCTACAGGACAAATTCTCCCAAGGAGCAGCTGCTCCTGCAGGTAGCCGACAACTTTCACCGTCAGTATGCCCACCTCTGCCCGGACCGTGAGCCGCTCTTCCTCCATCCCGTAAACGAATGTGGCGTGGAAGTAAGTGGAAGGGACGAAAGTGATGCTAGGGCCCTCTCCTGTCAATAAGCGTCGTGGGTGGGATTTGGAATCTGGCTGACACTGTGCCTTAACTGCAGAACTTTTTTCAATTATGGGGTTCTGTGGGGATAGTACAGGCGTACCTTAGTCAACAAAGTAGACGTGTTCCTCGGCATTGCTTCATTATATATTATCCGGATTTTCCTTAATGGACTCAATTATTTTATGGAGTATGTGACATATTGCACTGTTGCCCCCCACCTAAATCAATGGCTTACTTACTGTTAGGTTTGCCAGGTGAAATAACAGACTGGGCTCCCATCCCTTTAATGGTTGTATGGGAGAGGGAATTTCATCAAGTGTTCCTCGCAGACAACACTTCCCAAAATTTCCTCTTCTGTACAACCGTTAAAGGGACAGGTTTCCTGTCCCTTATATTATCTGGCATCCCTGCTTACTGAGCTGCTAACATAGTTATCTAAATCTCATGAGGACTAGAAAGCAGAAACCAAATACATATTTTCGTTTTTAAAAAGCTAGCTAGTATTTTCAGAAGCGTACAAACCACATGGGCCCAGAGCCAGAACCATTTGTGCTATTGGGCCTGTATTTTCTTCAGTGAAGGCCAAAGTACTGCCATGTATATGGTTTCCTTCTTCCTAAATATGCTCACAAGTCACCACTTTTTTCCACCCAGAAATTTGTGAGTACCACGGTGCGCCCGACTCTGCTCCCCTACTCAGAATTGTACAATTGGGACGGTTGTGCCCACTTTGTCTCCGACTACCTCACCATGGAGCCACTTCCGTCTCCTATAGCGCCGGTAAGAAATTAGGACTCACGAAAGAGGTAACTATTTGCCTGGCCTTTTTTTCAGTCCTTGTCAAGTAACTGTACTTCAGCTTCCAGTTAGGCACTTTGGGACATGTGCAAATGGCAAAGAGTAATTAGAACTCCTGGTTCTGGATGACAGGGCAGAAGAAGACATGAGGGTGAATCATGGACTTCAAACTGAAGGGAAGTCTTAAGTGGAGCACCTCAGGGTTCTGTCCTGGGACTGACACTCTTCCACATTTTTATCAGTGATTCAGAGGATGGGTTAGAGGGAATCCATATAAAGTTTGCAGATGAAAGGAAACTGGAACGGGTAGCTAGTGCCTTGGAGGATAGGAACAGAGTCCCAAATGGCTTGATAAACTAGAGAATTGGGCTAAAACTAATAGAATGAAATGCAACAGACGCAAAGGTAAAATTCTGCATTTAGGCCACAAAAACCAAATGCACCATTACAGGGTGGGGGATACTTGGCTTACCTGCAGTACATGTGAAAAGGACCTTGGGATTATTGTTGATAAGCTGAACGTCGCCCAGCAGTGTGATATTGCAGCAAAGGCAGCAGAGTGTGTTTTAGCCAGCATTAATAGAACCATAGTTTCCAGGACAAGCAAAGTAATAATCCCACTATATTCTGCACTGGCTCCGCCTCATCTGGAGTCCTGTGTTCACTTCTGGGTGCCTCATCGTAGGAAGGAGCAGGTTCAGAGAAGGGCAATTAGGATGATAAGATGTACGAAGAACAGAACACGTGAGGAGAGCTTGAGAGAGCTGGGCATGTTCAGCCTGGTGAAGGGAAGACTGAGAGGTGGCATGATTGCGCTCTCTAAATATCTCGAGGGCTGCCCCAAAGGACAGGACCAAGTCTAAGCTAGAGGAGGGTAGATTTTGATTGAATGTTAGGAGGAACGTCTTCACAGTAAGAGCAGTTTGGCAATGGAACCGATTGCCTGGAGAGGTGTTGGGGTCTCCTCTGGATGTCTCCGAAAAGAGACTGGGCTGCTACCTGCTGGGGAGGTCCTGCGTTGAGTGTGCTTGGACCTGATGTCTCATGAGGTCCCTTTCTACTGTAGGATTCTATGAGTCATGCCTCTGAAAGTGTGGTCTTTGCTCCTTGCAGCCCAGTTACTTGTATTCCCCAACCACGATCCTGCGATACCAGCGGGGAAACTGCTTTGACTTCAGCGTCCTCTTGTGCTCTCTGCTGATTGGGGCCGGGTATGACGCCTACTGTGTGAATGGGTATGCCACCCGGGAGATATGCATGATGGATGAGTCCAGAGAAGTTTGTCCTCTCCTGCAAAAATCAGAACGGGTGAGACCCTGAGGGCAGTGACGAGTTCAAAGGCAAGTAGGGCAAGAGATTTGGCTAGGATCTGAGGACAGCTTAAGGAGTTGCTTTTTGGACTACAACTCCCAGCATCCTTACTGGTCATGCTCACTGGAAGATTTTGGGAGCTGCAGTCTAGAATTAACTTCTCAGAGCTTTGTCTGGGCAAATAAATAAGTAAAGCAAAGCTCTCTCTCGAGTTCCGCAGCTACAGTGGATTTCTTTACCACTGGCCACGGATTAAGGAAACTGCAGGGAAATGTAATGGTTGTACAGAGCAAGTATTGTAGAAACGTTAATAACTTATTCTACTTTTTAAATAGATAGCAGCAGGGCCCACAAGAGGGCAGCAATACATAGTTTTACTTTACTGCTTAAAAAAAATGTAAAGATTATCAGCTATATCTGTGCGTCCTGGTGCTTTTGATTCACCTGTTGACCTATGGAGACCCCATGAATTTCACAGGGTTTTCATAGGCAAGGGTACTCAGGAGTGGTTTTGCCAGTTCCCTCCTCTGAAATGGAGTCTACAACGCCAGGGATTCCTTGGCAGTCTGCCATCCGAGCACTAACCAGGACTGAGCTTACTTAGCTTCCATGATCAGACAGGATCTGGGACCATTAGGTTCTTTAAGCTCTAACAACCGTATCTACAGAACAATAAATGTGCAACCATCAACATTTTAGTGACGGTGGTTCCCAGAGGTTAGAGATGTTCCTTCGTTCAAGTTCAACTTCCTGGAACTCTGGCTTGTGGATTCTGAGAGTTGTAACCTAAAAAACCTACCACCACCACAAAGAAATCGAACAAAAAACTTTCTCAAGCTCAAATGTTTTCCAAACCAACTTACAAAGAACAGTTCTGAATTTGGGTTTTTTTTTTAAAGACACAGGAGCCTGTCTCTTATTTCATTCTTATTTCTTTCATTGATGTCATTGCTTCAGGTCTGGCTCCCCTTCCCCACCAGCTTGCACCTTTCACGCCCCATAGCCAAGGCATGGCGGGCAGGGGGGTACATAAAGGCTTCCACATGGCCCATGGAGTCCCCCCTCTCTCTCTTCTTGATTTCATCTCATGTCAAATGTCAGTTGGATGAATCCCAAGGTAGGCAAAATCTGGGGAAGGACACCCAATGGTTGGGCTGCGTTTCTTAGTGTGATGGTGAATTGCATCTGCAGGTCACTGAAGAAGCCACCAAAGAAAAGCCCAAGAAGTATGCCATCAAGCCACCGCGGGATCTGACCAGCAAATTTGAGCAGCAGGAGGCAGAGAAGCAAGAAGCGATCGTGCGGGCAGCAGAGGAAAAGAGGAAGAAGGAGGAAGAGGAAAAAATAGCGGTGAGTGTCTGCTCATTTGTTCACCCTTGCTGCAGCTGCACGGTTGGGGGTGAGCTGGGAAGGGGAGTAGAAGGCTTAAGGAAGTGTTGCGTGAGCTGAAGCTACTACAAGTTTCATACCCTCCAACTGTCCCAATTTGGCACGGTCCTGATTAATTCTCTGCTGTCCCACTTTTCCGGCTGCTTTTAAAATGTTCCAATTCCTCTGCCTTCCTCCCACATTTGGCAGTTTGTCCTCACCTTATTTCATTTGCCGTGAACTGAGTTCAAAACGCAAAAGTAATTTGTGCTCAGTTTAACTCAGCAGGAAAGAGAGGAGGAGAGGGGGCCAAATCTTGCCCTTCCCAATAGACGCAGGCAAAAGCAGTAATTTTGCATGGTGGTTGCAGGAGGAGATGCAGCCCTCCAAGGTCTCCTGGGGCAGGGGGACAAAGCAGCTCCCTTATCTCTAACAGTTGCTCCCCCTTGCTTTAAATCCAAGTTTTCCTGCTTTGCCCCAGGGACAAAATCAGGAAGCCAAATGTGGTTAACTATGTTGCATGGAGACATTGGGGGCCGGGCCATGGCGGCTTCTGGGGGGTTTCAAGGGCTTCACTGAGGGGTCCCGTGGACCACACTTTGCTCCCCTTGTAATAAAAGGTATAGAAAGCTCGTTGAACAGGAATATCCAAGGTGCATTAGTTGTTGTGTTACAACCGTCGGTCTCTGCTCCTCTCTTTCTTGTGGCTACAGGAAGCTCAGAAGCCCAGTCCGGACACCCTCTACGGTCTCCGGGTCCATGCTTGGGTCTTGATTCTCTCAGGCAAGCGGGAAGTCCCCGAGAGTTTCTTCATCGAACCTTTTACAGGGAAAAGCTACGCCACCACAGACGATCACTTCCTTGGTATAGAGAGTGTCTGGAATCACAGAAATTACTGGATTAATATGCAAGACTGTTGGAACGGTTGCAAGGTGTGTTTCTGGAAAGACTGGCTGGGAAGGACCACCTGGATCCGTTGCTGGACAATATGGAACAATTGCCTTCCCTAAAGGGGAGGGGTGGGCATCTCTTGGACCACCACTCCTCCACCCCTGAAATAAAAAAACAGAAGTCTTTTTGCTCCTCAGTCTTGGCTTTATAAAATGGATGCTGTCCATAGATCAGGAGCTGACCTCTGCAAGCCCCCAACTGATGCTGAGGTTGCTCTTTAGGAAGTCTTCCTCCATACCTTTAAGTATGTGGTCAAAGTCAAGTCACCTCAGGAGTAACGTTGGTGTGTGTGGCAAGGATTGGCCTACTGCTGAAGTTGGCTTGAACAGAAGCTCTCAGAAGGCCTCTTGGTAAGGCGCTCAAAATCTGATTCCACTGGCCATGGATTCTTTTCTAGGATCTCCAGTTTGACCTCGGTGACCCAGTGCATTGGGAATTCATGCTTCTAGGCGCCGACAAACCTCTCCTGTCACTGCCAGAAGTGGAGGAGGAAGAAGAAATGGGGGATGATGAGGTGGAAGTTTTGGTAGGTGATTACAGCCATTTTCCTTATTGTGCATTGCTTAGAACTAGTATTTCAAATAAGGTCTAACAAGTGATTTGGAAGCCATGAGGTAGGCTCTAGTCTCTGTCATAGTTAGAGAACATCTTGTAAAATCAATGAAATAAGGTAATCATGGCTCACTTAAGTCCTGGTGGGTGCACTGTAGAGCAAGTACAGTGGGTATTCTGTAAGCATGACTGAGTCTGGATCCAATCCCATCGTTTCCAAGTGCTACCTATTAGTTCTGTGAATGCAATTTAAAATCACCTTAGCCTTTTTTGCAGCTTCATCATACACTGTTGGCTCATTGTCAGTGCGAGGCTGAGAAAGCTTTCCATGTACTACTGATAAGCTAGATGTTTCCTATGCTATACCTGTGCATTTGATGGGGCATATTTGCCTAGGAATAGTACATGAGAAAAGGCTGCCCTGTCCACAGTAATGCAAAATAAATATATGCTTCCCCTCTTTCTGGGTATCTTGTTGTGTCTTATTCAGCATTAAAGGCGTCCCATTAGCTGAATGTTTCCAGAAAACTGCAGAGCCATAGCTGTTTAAAAAAATAGGATTTGATTGTTAGAGACAGAGTAGGATGAAGTCAGCATCCTAACGGACCCTTCTCCTGGATCTTATTAATAGCTTAAAGAAGAGGAACCAAAGGGTTTTGATATGCCCGCATCTTGGGTGGAACAGATCCAGATATCTCCAAAAGGTACCTTTTTTTCTTTCCCAACCCCTAATACCTCCCCCCATAATAAGCATGCAGTGGCTGGTCTGAAATGTATGTGTGTGCGGCTCCTAGGCAATGCCAACACAGCTTTTCACGCAATTTAAGGGCTGCCAAAGACCGCCCCGTAGTTCTGGCAAATGTCAGGGCCTTGTGTTTCATGATTGCATGCCTTGTAACGGTTGTTTCCACTCCCGCTTCCACTCATGCCCCAAGTATTTTGGGTTTTGGTCCTTTCTTGTTGCCTGTGGTAGCTGAATTTAGCACTGCCTTCGGCCTCTATGTTTCTTTTCAACCACTCTTTTCTTCCCCTTGAAAGTTAATTAATTGGTATGGACATGACTTCCCACCAGACACACCACGAACTCAACATCTCCCCCTTGTTTCTCCCTCAGTATCTACATTCCCTGTCTTGCACAATTAATTCTTTAAAAACTTTAGCATAGTGCTGAGGTGCTATACCACTTTAGCATCATAACTCTAAAAGAAAGAGGGGAAAGCTTTCAGTCTGGTAACCGAATATGTAATGGGGGAATAACGAGGGGATTGCCTGAAAGTACGGTAGGAGAAACTGAAGCAGTGCATACGGATGGGTGGTATTTGCCTTGGCCTGTGTCAGAAACTCCTGGTGCATAAGAAAAAAACAAAAAACCTCACATCCTGCACAGGCTGATACCACAAATTCACAGCTACCAGGACAGGAAGAATTACGTAAGGACATCAGAAACAAAAAACAACTTGGTGGCTACAGCTTTAACTCCCGCTGAATCCCAAGGCTTTTGGCCAGACTGATGTAGCCTTAAGAGACAGTCGGAGGTGCAGACAACGTGTCTGCTTACTAACCATGTCATCTGGACCTTTGAACAGGAGATATCTAGTTCCCTCTGCACAGTGGCGGAACTTGGAGTATGTGGAGGCGGAGAGGGAGGGGGCGTGGCCAGGATGTGCAGGGGCGTGGCCAGGGCATACGGGGCGTGGCCAGGGGGCATGGGGGCATGGCTATGGGCCGGGATGCCCCAAAAAATTGCTGCCCGGGGCGAATTGCTACTCTTGTCTCCGTGCTCCTACGTGGCTGCCTCTGCATGCAGAGCGCTTGCGCTGTCACTGGGCCAGTTTGGCCAGTGGTCTTTCAACATCTGGAGGGCCCCACGGGGTCATCGCCTTTGCTATGCATGACGGGCCGCAGCATCATTCCTGTTCTTGTCACTAGAGTTTGAGACCCGGAGCCCCCAGGGCAAGAAGGTGATTCAGTACAAGAATGCCAAGTTGGAGAAATGGGCTCCGTATCTGAACAGCGACGGACTGGTCACCCGGCTCACTCTCTACGAGGATCAAGACTGTAAGCAGGATCTGCGTTTGCCTGGACAAGATCATTCTTTCAACTGATACTTGATCTCCTCATGCAAAATTTCTGGACCTGTGTTATGCATCCTCCTGGGGCCCCAAAATTATTCCTGGGATCACATCAGTCCAGTCACAAAATACAGCAACCACAGTGGGAGGTTCTTAGAAATCTTGCAGAGGAGTTACTTTGCTGCATTTTAGATTTGTTCAGAACAAATACCAGGTGAACACCTTACCGTAGGGGTTTCGCAACAGGAGACAATACAGTCTCAGGGCACTTGAATCTCAGTGATTGAGAATTCAATTGGGTCATCACCATGAGTTACATCATGAGTCTCAATTTAGTCTTTTAATAATAAATAACATCTATTTGACAATACCTTTTTTTCCCCAGAAGAGCCTTTTTTTTTTTTTTGTACAAAATAACACTTTTGCCAGAATGTCCCATAATCTGAAAAATCATTTAAAGGAAAAAGGTGGAAAAACTCTTTTGTCATGTTGAGACACCAAGATTCCCTTTTTTTGTCAGAGACAAGAAAAATTGCAAATATTCTTTATAAATGATGGCACAGATACTGACCGGCAGGTTCCGCAGGTCCCTCTCTGTTCCACGCCTCACTGCAGTAGAAGCCTTCTTAGAGTGGGATTAATCATGTCAGAGTCTCCAAATTTCCCTTTTATTGAGATATGGGAAATTTTTCTCTCTCGATTGCATGCCACCGTAGTTTTAGAGGGTTTTCTTTTCCGCCTAAGATACCAAAATTCTGGAAGTGAAGGAGTGGTACAAGAACCGAGAAGACGTGATGGAGACGAGGGAACTAAACAAGCAAACGGACGTGACGACGGACTGTTTCCTCCCTGGACATGCACAGGGTCTGAAAGGTATCTAAACATCACAAGTGGCCTTTCCTGTACAAAAGGAAAACTGAGTGTTCCCTCGTATTTAGAAAAAAGTGTATCCATATGTTTGATGGACACTGCCTTTTGCCAGTGAGTCCCAAAGCTTTGAAATGTTGCCTGTATAGACTACAACTCTACGATCCCTCTGAAACCATGGGCACTGCAACTCCCAGAATCCTCCTGATGTCCTGGACACTATATCTTCTAGAATCCTGCTGATAGTTTGGCCACTAGTCATCTTGGCTAGGGGATTCTGGGAGCTACAGTTCTAAAAAGTCCAAATAGCAGAATAAAACACCAAGAAGAAAGCTTTCAGTTTGAATACATTTACTCTCTGATTTTTTCAAAGGCAAGAGTAATCATTCTTTGGATATTGTTCTGCAGGTGTTTGAAATACTTTTCTCCCCCTTCCCTGGGTTAAAACTGCAGGGTTTTTTTTTTTTTTTTTTTTTGCCATTTCTTAAGATAATCATTTTCTTGATCAGCTCCCAGAACGATGTGTAAAATATTTTGCTCGCAATGGCTATCTAGCCCAACATTTCCCACCCATCTTTCAGCTGGAGATTCCATCCAGGTTCTCTCTTTGATTTCCTAGCCCACATCTACAAGACTATGGATCCCGAGACGGAGCGGACCATGGAATTCTACAGCGAGACCCGGGTGGACGGGCTTGAGAAACGCATCGAAACTTCCACAGATATGACAGAATATTTTGTAGGCCGGTCGGATTTCCTGTACTATCGGCACACGGAATTCGGGAAAAGGATAAAGAAAGCGACAGCCACTTTGGCCAACACTGAGACCAACGCCCGGCCTATCGTGGTAAGTGTAGCACAGTGTCTCAAATAAATGGATCCAAGAGCAAAGCAAGCCTGGAATTTCCCTAGAAGCCAAAATAACTGAACTGAAACTGTCATACTTTGGGATTATCAGGAGTTGCAATGTTTTCTTGGAAAAAACCAGTAATGCTGGGGAAGGTGGAAGGCAGCAGGAAAAGAGGAAGAGAGGCAGTAGGAAAAGAGAAAAACGCTTATTATGGGTGGATTCACTCCATCAAGGAAACCACAGCCCTGAGTTCGCAAGACCTGAGTAAGACTATGGCTGACTGGGTGATTTGAAGAGTTACCAGAGGTCAAAGCCAACCTGATGCTGTACATCAACAACCACGACGGCTAACGATAACCAATGTCCCAGAGCCCCGAAAAGAAAAAGAATGGCAAATTAGGGCCAGATTGCTAGTTCAGCTTTTCAAATTCAGTGAAGAAATTGTGCTACCATGCTCAGAGGCAGACTATCTCATTCGATCGAGGGTGGGCAGCTGTAGCAGATCCAGGGGACAGTTTTCATCCCCTGGCACCCTCTAGGGACTGAATGGACAGCCCAAGGTGCCAAAACAAAGATAGAAGGGGCGGCACACCCATTTCTGCTTTTGAAAAAGGAGTGGTCCCTCCCCATTTTTAAATATTTGAAGGGATGCCATGTAGAGGAAGGAGAGGGCTTGTTTTCTGCTGCTCCAGAGACCAGGACAAGGAGCAATGGATTCAAGCTGCAGGAAAGGAGATTCCACTTGAACCCCAGGAAGAACTTCCTGAGGGTCAGAGCTGTCCGGCAGTGGAATCTGCTGCCTCGGAGTGTGGTGGAGTCTCCTCCTTCCTTGGAGGTTTTTAAGCAGAGGCTGGATGGCCATCTGCCGGGAGTGCTTTGAGGGTGTTCCTGCATGGCAGGGGGTTGGACTGGATGGCCCGTGTGGTCTCTTCCAACTCTACATTTCTATGATTCTATGATTAAACAGTGTGAGGGGTGGGTTTGTGTCCCATGTAAAAGGCCAGTTGAAGCTAATTCACCCCACTGGGGTTTTTTAAAGCAGAAATAGAGTTATCGAGAGAGACTGAGCACTGCAAATCCAACCCATAGGGGGCACAAGTACCCCAAGGCTGCACCCCCCACACCATTGGGTGGTGGGAATGCCACATTTCAAAGAAGAACCAAATGATCAGTGTTTTCTTCATGTACCACTGAATCATCCAGGACAGGACTGGTCCCACAAGTGATGGTATCTGCCCGGGCCACCCCTTATATGTACCTTTTACCCTTCTATCCAGCCCTGACCTAGAACCTTAGCTGAGCCCAAATGCTTGTGTCTTTCTTGTGACTGTGTGCCTTCAAGTTATTTCCAACTTATGGTGACCCTGAACCAATACTATTATTGGGTTTTCTTGGCACGATATTTTCAAAGGAGGTTTACATTTGCCCGCCTCTGCTCTCCTACTCCTTATTTATTTTAACCCACTGTGCCCCTGTTCTTTTAATGTGATGGCCAGGAGTTTGATTCTACTATAATATTACGTCTTCTGTCCCCTCCACATGCTTTTCCAGAAAATCACCGAATGGTTCCACAGGAATCCAACCAAACCGGCTGACGAGGATGTGGCTGAACGCGTCTTTTCCATTTTGGAGGAGAAGATCTACCTGACTTACCACCGCAAGAAGAATTACATCACTCCTTCAAAGAGAGAGTTCAGCAAACGGTCAGATGTGGACAACAAGGGGAATAAGATTGTGATGACTCCTGACATGTGCATCAGCTACCAGGTAAAGTCTAAAAAATGGAGCCATCTGAGACCAGTGGAAAAAATGCTCGTATTTGGGAGAGATCTTAATGAGCCCTTGCAGGGCACAAGCAAGGAAGCAGCAAGGAACAGGCATAGTGAGCACCTGGTCATATTTCAGCCATGAACTTCCTTTGTGGTTCTGGGGGCAACATGTACTTGGGAACAATAGGCAGAATACTTCCATATGGCAGATATTTGACTTGGTGCAAGTGAGTGGCTTACTTCAAGTATGCCACCAAATCGAGGCATGGTGCTATGAGTAACAGCTTGAAAGAAGCCTTAAACTCCTGCAGAAACACCCCAAGATATTTTACTGCCTGAGGTGGAGGAACAAATAGTTTCACTCTGCCCTCCACTTTTGTGAGGATTAGGGGTACAGGACCCCTGTAAAAGTGGAAAAAAACTGCAAATATCTCCCCTCTCCTGCCTTAAGTGAGCAAGCAATGGAAAGCACACATGCGCCTTCCTTCCTGCTGCTACCGCATCTCATGCTCTTCCCCACTGCTTGCATGAGTGAGTATTTTATCGCCATACGTGGCCTGTTCACATACATCAGCATAGTCAATGGTGAGAAAGCATGAGGGGTGCAGGCAAAAAGTATTTAGAGGACCACAGGTTTTTCACCTTGATTTAAATCTCACGTGGCTGTAGGGACACTCGAGGACTTCATCTGACCCGCATTTGGAAGTAAGCAGAAATTATTCTTATTTTTCAGGTTAACATTCAGAGTGGTCCCCCCTCATCCTTCCAATTTAGCAATAGTTCATATTTTGTGATACAGCTGGCTTAAAAAAAGTACCAAAATGATTTTTTTAAAAATAAAAGATATACAATTCGTGTGCATGCATTTGTCTCAAAACAACCAGTCAGACAAACATGAACATAGAAACAGGGTGGAATGAGGGCAACCTCCTCCTCTACTTTATTCATACCCTGTATTTTCTGCAAAACTGTGAATTCCTCCCAAAAGGCAACTTATAAATGGACACGTGTGAAACTAATATGGACCAAAAGCAGTGCATTCCATTCATCCCTAAATGGAGGACCGAGAGAGCCCTCAGTCATTCTCCACTGGTTGCTTTGCTTCTAGGCTGGGTCTACTGAGAAAGAAAAGAAATTGTTCCATCTGTATGAGATGCTGATGAACCTCATAGAAGAGGAGAAGCGTTCCCGGCACCAAGTGTGGGAATCCGAGATGGAGGTAACTGGGAGGGAGAGGACATCTTGGCCAGGGGCCGGGTCAAAATGAGATAGTGGTTGTCCACAGTTAAGGGATCTCGGGTGGCAGGTAATGAGAAGGTAGAAGAGACAACACTGGGCTAGAAGAACCAGTGGTCTGACTTGAGTATAAGAAATCTTCATAAATGCTGTAGGTGGGTTTCTAAATGTCATATTCACCCAAGGCTGCTGTAGGTAAAAAATGGGACACAATTCCTGCATCTTTAAAAGTTGTGTCTCGGTGGTTTTTGCTTCTGATCGAAGTTATTCCCGTTGAAATTCCCTCTTCTAAACCTTAAAGGGACCACGTTGCCTTATTTCACCTGGTCATTCTACCTGTCTGTGGAGTTATTTGTAACCTGTTTCTGTCCTGTCCAAGATCCTGGAGATTCTAAGGATTCGTGAGGAAGAAGAAGCTGCCAGCAAGCTGACCGTGTCCATTTATGACACAGAGAGGAACGAAAAGAGCAAAGAACAACGGGAGGCAATGGTAGGTGGCAGCCTTCCTGAATCACAGGTGTGCGGCATTTGTCAGCCCCTTCCTGGAACCTATCTGCGAGGCATACGCAGCCTCAATTAATGTCCATTTTCACTTTCCTGGGACCTCTTGCCAGGAGCAAATGGGATCTAAATGAAAGAATTCCCCAAACAGTAGCCAACTCTATTTCCTGAGACTCCTGGAGTAGGGGTGGAGGGAGTGGCAGTAAATTGCTAGAAGTCTGTGGTGCAGAGATGTCCTCCAGGAGATAAGCCGGACATCTTCCAGATCCTAGCCTTTGCTTATGGGGTTCTGCACAATGGCTTCTTTGATAGCTCAGCGACAGAGCACCAACACGTTGGCTGGCATCCTTTTGGTGGCATTTGTTGTAGCTGTGCACCTTCAAGGCATTTCTGACTTATGGCAACCCTAAGACAAACCTTTCATGTGATTTTCTTGGTAAAATTTGTTCAGAGGGGTTTTGGTATTCCCTTTGTTTGTGCCTGAGAATGTGACTTTTTTTTTCTTTATTCCTTCCCTCTTTTTCTTTCATTATAGTTTGGTTTGAGCGGGAAAGTCAAAGCCCTCTTGGGTTTTAGTAAGGTGGTATTTGGTGTTTTAGTTAGTTAGTGGTTAATGTATTGGTTTAACGTGTTAATAGTGTGTTTTAATTTTGGCCTTTTTATTTTCTGTTTTTTTCTTTTTCTTTTTTCCTCCTGGTTATATTACCTTTTGATTGCAAATAAGATTGTTTGTTTTTAACACTCAACAAATAAATCATTGTAAAAACTAAAAGAATGAAAAGAGACCAACATCAGCACTGATCGGGCATTCTGTAGAAACGGTGCCACAACACAAAAGGCTCTCCCTTGTCCCTCGTGATGCATCTCTTGGGTGTGCCTTATGCTTGGAACCGGAGATGTTTTGCATTTTGGATTTTTTCAGATTTTGGAATATTCGCACATACATTCTTGCAGTGCAGGCTCTGCTTTTTTGTCAGTTCTTCTCCTGTTGCCTTCCTCCTGTAGGGAACACGAGGGCCCCGAGTGAGCCTCCATAATGCCCTCACGTTCTCTATGGGATGAAGGCTGGATTCTGCTTTTCAAACATTTTGGATTTTGGAGCGCTTCAGATTTTCAGATAAGGGATACTCACCCGGTAGTCCCCGCGTGTTAGACCCTGCCAGCGGATCTCAGCACCTTTCGTTCCTTACTCCAGGAGCGCCTGCAGCAAGAGGAGCGCCAGCGGCAGGTGGAGCAGGAGTTGGACTACCTGGCGCCCTTCCTGATCCAGGTGGGCGGGGTGGAGAAGATGACCAAGTGGCTGGCCTTGCGCCTCAAGGAGGATTGCCTCAACGATTTCAAGCACCGTCTCGTCGACAAGGCCAACCTCATCCAGGCCCGTTTCGAGAAGGTACTGCCTCCTCCTTCCTCATTCTCCTCACTATATTGGCATCGGTTGGGGTGGAGGAGACGTCCAAAGGAAAAGTGGGCCAGCCTGGGTGGGGCTTTGACTGTTTTGGGTTGAAGGAGCTCTGTCCTCATGGCCTGTTTTCTGTTAACTGCTCTGGAAGTCACTGTTTTGTGTTGGGGGGCGCACAGAGGTGGCTGATGGCTCCCGTGTTGGTGGGTCAGGGAATCCACTGAGGCTTTTAGACTGAATTTTAAGGGAGCTCTCCAAGGTGCTGAAACCTGTCTGCAGAATGAATGGAGAATAGCCGGACTGATTTGAGGGAAGCACATGCTACAAAACAGTGGTGGTTTGTGTCTTACTGTCACTGGGACGGGGGGCAGTGAATCTACTTTCAGGTCGAGAATCGTAGAATCTTAGAGGCAGAGTTGGAAGTTACCAAAGGGTCCATCTAGGCAACCCCCTGCCATGCAGGAATACACAACTAAAGGTCTTTTGAAATGTGCCCATCCAAACTTTGTTCAGAAGGGGTTTGCTTTTGCCTCCCTCGGTGGCGGAGAGAGTGTGACTTGCTGAAAGGCACCCAGTAGATTTTCTTGACTGAGCAGGGATTTGAAATGTGGTCTCCAGAATTGTAATCCAATGTTCAAACCGCAACACCATGCTGGTCCCAACACCTTTGAGAGTTCCTTTAAACTGTGGAAAATCCCAGGGCAGATTTACCAGCTCCTACTGACACGGAAGCCACCAACTGCCACTCTTCTGGACCAGGTACCTCCTTGTGTGACCATCGGCACAGAGACCCAGTCTCCTGGCTGTCTGCCCCTGACTGAGACTGCTTGCAGCTTGGCCCTGGCTCAGACCTGACCTGTGCTCTCCCCACAGTCCACCAAAATTTCTCTTTCCTTGTACCAGGAGACCCAGGAGCTTCAGAAGAAACAGCAGTGGTACCAGCAGAACCAGCTCAACATGACCTTGGAGGACGAGGACGCCTACCTGAACTACTGCTCAGACGCCATGTTCTGCATTCGCATCTTGGAGCTCCGTCTCAGCAGGTCGGGAAAACGGACCTCTCCACCCTTGTCAGTGTAGGGAAGGGATTCTGGGATGCAGACTTGGCTTGTGATTTGGAATCCCTTTCGCTTTCAGATAGAGAGGTCTATATTTCCCTGGCCATCCTAGTGCTCTTTGCATAAGGCTAGGCTGCGAAGAAGACCTTGCCTACTCTGGGTTGCTGAGATGGTGGGACTGGGGCCAAGGTGTCTTCAGGTCCTTAGCTGCATTGGGATGGCTAGGGTGGTGGAAGTAAAAGCTAGTCACAGGAGGCTGGGGCTGTAGTGTGAACTTTCAAGGAGTGATCTGAGGCACCAAACCCTCTCCCCTACATTAGATCAGCAGCTTGGACAGCTCTCTTAAAGACTAGAACCCGGAATGGCTTCGTCACCCCACTGACATGGAAGCAGCCAGCTGTCCCTCCCTGCCATTCTCAGGCTAACCACGCTTCCCCAGTTCTTGCGACTCTTCTTCGCTGGCCTTGATCTCTCTTCTCTCTCTCTCTCCTCCTTTTCCCAGGCACAAAGAGACAGCTCCATTGAAGTACATGGCTTTGGAAGAGAAACTGTGCAAGGATCCCCGTCTGGCGGAATACCTCAAATTTTATCTTTAATTTCCTTTGTATTTACAATAGCTCCCAGGTATAGCTGTTCAGATATAGCAATTGATGAGCACTCTTGCTGTATAAAGAAAAGGCTATGGCTGGAAATCAGTACTGGGGTTTCGTCTGTGTGACCTAGAGTTAGGCATCCATAACTGATCTGTATTTGTAATCTCTCTTGCCATGATCGCAAAAGTCCCCCAATCCTGGTTTACCAGGCAGCACCCTCTGTGAGCGATAGAGGTCTATTGTCCTATCAATTGGAGCACAACAGACTGATGTTTCCAGCTTTCTCCTGCCAGCAACCTCTGGTGCAACAATCAAATCACCAGAGAGCACTGGCGGAAAGGGGTGGAAACGTCATTCTTCTGTGCCCCAGTGAAAAGGGGAGCACATCTCCTTTGCCTGCAACAGCTGATTACCAGTAAAGCGGGCCAGGATATATTGCTTAGTTAATATACTGAACTAAATAGCTGATCGAGGATCTTGGTCAATAGGAAGAGAAAGGGGAGAAGAACTGCACGCACACCCTCTGCATGTTGGGCAGTCACATTATAGTCTGGGGTCATTTGCAGACAGAACACGAGCAAATAACTTTGGTGATGATGAGTGAGGTGGTGAGAAAGTTGTTGGAAGAGAAGACTGACTTTGAAAATAAGAGTCAGGCTTTCAGCGTATTTCTGCTGGGATTCCCCTCCCAGCGGTAAAAGCAGTAGTGCATGAATTTCAAATACATGCATTTTCAGTACTGTTCATTTGCATTTCCTTAGCCTGTGCTGACAGCACCAAAGTCTTTTTTAATATTGGTGGAATGCAGAGCTCCTCTGCTGTACTTATGCTGGAGATACCAAGTGCCATAGTTATTCCTTCTTTTCTGGGCGTGCAATGGCATTCAGTGCACCTCTATAGCTGGAAAGCCAGAAGGGCGAAGGCTGCTCCTTTTTTCCAGATGCACAAGGGCAGACGATGTTCTTCTC
Source organism: Cyclura pinguis (assembly GCA_030412105.1). Lineage (NCBI taxonomy): Eukaryota > Metazoa > Chordata > Lepidosauria > Squamata > Iguanidae > Cyclura > Cyclura pinguis. Next base: position 2,827,930 of record CM059607.1, read on the forward strand.
ACCCCCAGTATTGTACATCTGTCACTGTGCAACTGAAGAAAAGACATTGCACAAGGAGGTACTGAATACCTCTTTGTGCAAGGCCTGAAAAAATTGCTTGGGTTTGTGTAAGGCCTGGTTCTACCACTGTAAGCCCCTCTGGACGATTCTAGACAACGCACATGAGGGAGGAAGGAGAGAATGAAAGAGGATACATACGTGCCCATCACCTTCATTCCATGTTATTTCTTCTTAAGTGGCTTCTTCTGATTGTTTAGCCCCTTGCATGAACCAGAGTTCTAACAGTATTTATTGATTTTTAAAAATATGGAGTACTGCTAGGGTTCAAAGTGCATCACATGTATTATCTCTGTACAGACACTATGCTCTTCCTACATGGTATTAGCACGATGGGAAGTGATGACAAAGGGCAGCAGTGGCTTCAGTGGTCACAGCATTCCTGGTGCCAGGTGTCAGTTTAGAGCAGCTGTCTCCCAAACAGTGCTACAGTTCAGCAGTTTTTGACAACATCTATCACAGCTTGACCTTGTACAGCCTCCGGTGGTCAGGAATGGGAGCTATAGTCCAAAACATCTGGAGGGCACTAGGTTGGGGAAAGCTACTGCAAAGGAATGGGCATTCCCAGCCCAAGAGAGGCAAGAGGCAGGGGAGGTAGCAGTTCCGCGTTTCCTAGAAAGGAGGTGGAAGGCCCGTTCTGGAGCGGAAGGGAGAGGCCACAGTTTCACAGAAGAACCGGTTTGTCTCACACATGCTTGCTCTGCTCCTCTTCCTCTCTTCAGATGGGACAGGTCGGCTTTGGCCTGGGCCGGCTGCTCTTGCCACCTTGCTATTTCGCACCACTTTTCACTTCTGCATAAATCACTTCAGAAGCTGGTTGCACTTCTCTTCTGTGGAAGTTGAGGTCGACATATGTCACCTCGCTCATTTGGCTGGTCAAAGGTGGATGCTGCAGGTGAGAAAAAGGCACACAGAAAATTTTGTTTTCCCTAGAGCCTTAGCTAGAAGCATATTGGCCATAGAGGGTGAGTGGGAATTATGCAGCCTTACAGATGATGTTGGATTGCAACTCCCAGCAGCCATAGCCAGAACAGCAAGGGATGAAGGAGTTACAGTTAAGCTATGTCTGGAGGACTTTAGAGAAAACCAGGTGTTGCAAGAAGTCCTGCTGAGTTTTTGGATAGCGACGCCTGGTGGTTTCCATGCTATTAAGCAGTGGATCTGCTCCAGGCTTTAGTCTGAACTTTAAAGGAGCCATCCAAGATGCTGAGTGAGTCTTATTCCCACCCACCCCCGCGCAAATGTTCAGAATTTTGGATGGGTCAGACTAGTTCCAATTAAAATCCAGATCAGATTCATCACCCCCACAGATGTGGGAGTCGCCAGCTGTTGTTGATTGGTTTTTTGAGACCTTGAAAATAGAAATGGGCTCCTTCTCTCAAGCAGGGCTAGTCCTGTTGCATTTAAGAGTAAGCTGGGGATGTGCAAAGGAATTGTGGTAACAGACAGCAGGCACCTTCCTGCTTCTGCCGATTGCTACGCTTTCATTTCACATGCACCAGCAAGGGCAAACCCCCTTTTCAGCTTCCCTATTCTGAGCGATAGAACAGAGAGCTGCACCTCAACATTTCCTCCCTCTAATTGCAAACCTGAATTCTCCCCAGAAGCCAAAATGACTAAACGGAGGTTCTTACATTTTGGGCATTATCATGAGATGATGTGACTCCTTGCCAAACAGTTTCTAAAAGTCACTGTGTTTGATGACACAAGTGGACTATATTACTGGAAGTTATCAATAGTTATTCTAAATGTGAATTTAACTGGAATTAGCCCCCAAACTTACAGCTCATTTAGTTTGTCCCGTACAAGTAGATTAACTCAATAATGGAAGCCACGGCTCAGAATTTTCAAGACCTCAGCTCCTATTCTCTGACATATGTGCTTATTGTTTTTTAAAAATTAGACATGCCCCGCCTTTTTCCCAAAATGCAGTCCAGTTGCTTACAGGTTAAAACAGTGACTGGCATCTTGCTCAGTACTTACAGAATTGTAAGCTGGACTGAGGATCTTGCAACTTTTGGGATTCATGTTTATGACTGAATGTGACTCCAGAAACCCACCTCTTCAGCCAGACAGAGCCCCAACCAAGAGGTTTCGTAGGTGCTGCAGATGGTGGCACTGGGAAATGATGACTCCAGCACTCTCCCCTTTGCGGGATGCAATGAGAAAATTTTCCAGTGCCCTGCTCTGCCTTGGACACCTTTTGGTTGGGGACACTGCCTATTTTAAGAGATGGATTTTGGAGGGTAGCATCCGTCTGAGAATGCAGGATCTCAGACAACCAGTTTATTGCATTACAGCCATCTATCTTACCTTTTTGTCTTTCTTGGTTGGAACATTTTCTTTATCTGCATCTGATGTAAATCCCAGAGAACCAACAGAAATGGAAGAAAGCAGAAATGAAAAGCAGTTAATAGGCTGTGGGGAATTTACATGGAGCCAATGAGTGAACAACATTGGTGGCAGTGATGATCCATCCCATTTAAGTTCCTTACATGCTCTCCTGGGTGGACTGTGAAGCCTAGGCTGGCATTGGGCTTCTTGAGAGTCCAACGGCTAAATTACATGCTACATTAAAAGTATGCAGTGTGCAATTTAGGATAAACTTTTTTTAAAAAAAACTCAAGCTAGCATGTGGAGTCCTGACCTGGAACTAGGACATTTAGTCAATACAGGTAGGGAAGGTTTAAATCTTACTCCTTGTCAGGGGCCCTGATAAGCAATAAACCAGGTATAGGAGACAAAGGCCATTTCTGCACTACACTGTTGTGGTGCTATTATTCCACTTTCAGCATCCTGTGGGATTCTGGGCTTTGTAGTTTACTGAGGCCAAAGAGCTCTCTGGCTGAGAATTCTAAAGGCCCCTCCCTCAACTGCAAGTCCCAGGATTCCATAGGATGTTGAAAGTGGAATAGTAGTACTATAACAGTGTAGTACAGAAATGGCTAAAATTGGCAGTGGGACTGATGCAGACAAGGTGGCCTCACAGATCCGGACAACAGCAGCCTGTTTTTCTTTTCTGAAGATCTTGACAAGATTGAGTGAGACTGAAACCTCCCCGACCCAGGAGAATATGTAAGGAGGCAGTCCTGATGTTCAGAAGCAGCCCAAGACATTTTGCGGTCGGAGGTGAGCAGCTAATTTTGGCCCACCCCAAGCTACCCACAGCCAGCCAAGTCATTTCAGCAGCTGGGGCAGAAGATCCCAGGTCTCCCTCCCTCCCTTGCAGTAAAAATACAATAGCAAAGTAAGCATATGTCTCCTTTTCATGATGCCCACTGACAGCTGCCTAAAATAGCCACCACACTTTGCCTAGACGGCATTCCTTTTTCCAGGTCAAGGTATTCAGTGCTCAAGGCCAGTTAAACCATTTTGGCACCTGGAGATGTAAAAGATACCGGCAGATTTTCTCATCCTTGACACCGGCCCCAAAGAAAAAGAATATCTCGGGAAGGAAAGACAGTCCATCTGAAATAATTTAAATTGCCATCTACTTTTCAGGCATCCAAACTTATTCATTTATTATATTTATATGCTGCCTTTCTCCCAGAGTGGGACCCAGGGTGGCTTCCAAAAAAAAAAAAAAAAAAAAAAAGTCAATAAAACTTTTAAAATAATTAAAAACATTTAAAAGCACACAAAAATCTACATAAATTTTAAAAACAAATTGATAAATTAAAAGCTCACCTGCTTGCATATCAAAAGCCTGCTTAAACAAGAATGTTTTTGCCTGCTGGCGAATGTCTTGCGTCTGCCCGGCTCCTGTCTGTCCTGCCGGAGAGCCTTACCTTTGACTTTCTTCTTCTTGTAACTCCAAACAAAGATGCTCAGCAGCAGCAGGAGGAGAAGCATTCCGGCTCCGGCTCCAACTCCAGCACCAATTCCAAATCCGGGTCCGGGTCTGGGTCCGGGTCCTAATCCATTTCCAGTATTTTCCCCTGAGATCTCCTGGTCCACCTGCTTGTTGTGTTCTGCTTAACAAAAACAAAACAGAAAAGCAAAAGGCAAACCTTCAATCAAATTGGCAGTAGTCCTTATGGAAAAAAAGGCTCTATTTCCTGTTTGTTCAACTTCAGTGGACCTGGGGGCTCATTTTCTGCCCCCGGGACCCTCTGGGGGACCACAGGGGGCTGCCAAAAAGGCCCAAACATTGACAAAACCAAATCAAAACTAAAGCGACCGTTAAGTCTACTTCTGGTTTGGAAAAAAAAATGCTGTTGTATGCCTTCAAGTCTTTTCCAACTTTCAAGTGACCCCAAAGTGACCCTATCACAGGGTTTTCTGGGGCTGAGAGTGTGTGATGTGCCCAAGGCTATCCAGTGGGTTTCTGTGGCTGAGCGAGTGAATTAAACCCTAGTTCCCAAGGTGGAAGCTTAGTGCTCAAACCACTAGACCATGCTTTCTCTCAGACAGACAGACAGAGACTGAAGAAAGATGGTAGGTAGCTAGCTAGCTAGCTAGATATTGACTAGAAATAGATGTTTCCAACTTTTTGTGACCCTAAGGTAAACCTATCATGGGGTTTTCTGAGGGCTGAGAGTGCGTGACACACCCAAGGTCACCCTGTGGATTCCTGTGGCCAAGCAGGGGAATTGAACCCTGGTCTCCAGTGTGTATAGTCCTACAACTATGTAGATTCGTAACCTAGAGAGAGAAAAGGATGGGGCAACCTGAGGCTCAAAAAGTCCCTGCACTTTAGACAGCATTCTGTGTTCTTTTCATTGGGATCAATTGTTTGTCAGGGTGGAAGCCAGATTTGCTTTCGTCTTTCCTCTTGGGGTGCTTTTTTGGCTCAAAAGCTCAAGCAGCTTTTCCATCTAAGACTCGGAAAAGCGCAGGGGCCATGGAAGAAAGGAGGTGGGAGTCTTCTGTGAGTCTTCTTCTTTTTTTTGCAGTGGTGGGGGGGGAGAGAAAAGGATGGAGTAACGTGGGGCTCAAAAAATCCCTGTGCTTTAGACGGCATTCTGCATTCTTTTCATTGAGACCAGTTGTTTGTCAGAAGGGAAGCCAGATTTGCTTTAGTCTTTCCTCTCTGGATGCTTTTTTGGCTCAAAGATTTCTTCCCCAAGTTGCTTTTTCACCTTAGACTCAGAGAAGCTGAGGGGCCATGGAAGAAAGGAGATGGGAGTCTTCTGTGAGGATCCCCGCTGCAACAGGCACTCACTGCCATCCATAATCCCACATCCTGGGGAGGCACGTGAGGTGCTCCCATTGCCCTCTGGGCCTTCCTGCTCTATGGGAGGCATTTTGCAAACTGCTCATCTTGCAGTAACCAGAGAGGGAGAGAACTACCACCACTTACCAGTAACAACAAGATGAGATCCGTCTCCCAGTCCTGACCGATTTCTTAAGCTGCTCCCCACTTCACATTGGTAGAATCCTGAATCGCTCTTATCAACGTTCGTTAGGGTGAGAGAGGTAAACCCCTTTTCCAGGTCCTGAATTATTTGGACTGATCCTGTTTGGTTATTCAGGTCTTTCATGTCTTTACGCCACCGGACGTACATGGTGCTGAGGTTGCTGACGGTCCGGAAGTAACACTCAATGGTGACATTTTCTCCTTCCGTTTTCTCAAGATCTGCAGGAGTCTGGTTCACCATCAAATCAGTAATCTCTACAGGAAAAAAATATGACACTAATTTGTAGCTTCATTAAAGCCTTTGTTATTATGCCCGGCATACAGTAAGAGGGACCCAGTGCGATGAATCATAGGATCGTAGAGTGGGAAGGGGCCTCCTGGGCCATCGAGTCCGACTTCCCTGCTCGGGGCAGGATCTCCAGCTAAAGCCTCCCCAGGAAGAGGTGGCTGTCCGGCCTCTTTTTTGGAGACATCCAGAGAAGGAGGCCCACCAGTAGGTCTGAGTGTTGGTCGAGTCTCCGGGAGAGAAAGGTCTGAAGCCCTGCACAGCCACAGAAATTCCCTGGGTTACCTGGGATTAGCCACAGTCTTTGCATTTCCTAAAATCTTCTTGACTTTCAAGACTACAACGACTGTTGTGGCGTCTTAATGAAATACATGTTATTGGGTACAAAGAAAGACCCGTTCGTCCTCAAGATTCCTGTTTGTAAGCAGCCACAAGACTTTTTGGGTCTGCTTCAGGGCTTAAAGCCCAGAAATTCTTTCAAAGAAAAGCTGTTTCTGGAGAAGACTATTAGAAATAGACTGCAACTGCTATTGTTCTCAGAATATTTTTTTAAAAATAAAATAAAATCTTGGGGTTACAGTGTTAAAGTGAAAAAGTGTCATTTCACTTGACGCAATGCTGATTCCATAACTCTAAAAAAATTAAAAATAAAAGGACAAAAGGAGGATACTCTTTCTTTCTTTCTTTCTTTCTTTCTTTCTTTCTTTCTTTCTTTCTTTCTTTCTTTCTTTCTTTCTTTCTTTCTCGTTCTAATATGTCTTCAAACTAAAAAGAAACCCACAATGTATGGGGAAAAATGCTGCACCCAGTTCCAGGAATTGCCTGAAAATATTCTGGGGGTCAATCCACACTATACAATTATAGCATATGATTCCTCTTTAACTGACATGATTCCAGCTTAGGAAATGGGATCTGCAGTTCTGTGAGGTTTTCAGACATCCTCGTCTGAAAGCTCTAGTGCCTTTCCAGACTACAGATCCCAAGACTCCACAAGGCAGAATGAAGAGCTGAAAGCTCTAATGCCGCCTCGGGCTACAAACTCCAGGACTCTGCCAGGCGGAACGAGTGGAATCACCTGCTGTAGTTATGCAGCAGGGCAGGGCCCTGGGGCTGCAGAGGTGTCATTTCACCCAAGCCCTGCAGCCAGAAATACCACAGCTTCCAGCAGCCTCCTAACACATGTGTTCCATCTGGAGGAGCTCAATAGGCAGCAGACATATATATACATTTGCAATCCTTGGGTTTGGGGAGGAGATGTAGAAACCAGTGTGGGTAGGGACAGCAGCTGAACTAACAGTCTTCCTATCTCCTGCCTTCTCCTCCACCATGACTCAAGCCCTCCTGTAGCTGATACTTCCCACAGAAGAGTCCAGCAGGCCTCGGCTGCACACGCTTGTGGGTAACACCACACAATTCATCTCTCATTTGCTGGGGAGAGGAATTTAATTCCCAGAGACAGTTCTTTGGTGGATTTCTATTCAGGCACCTAGGGTACGGTGTCATCTCTTCGACATCTGGCTAATTGCTCTTCTATGGTCATTTTCAGTCCATTTTGCAAAGTGGTTTGATTTAAATGCACTGAATCAAAGAAATGAGAACTGGAAAAATGGATGCTCCAGTGGAGCAAGGGCCCAGAATAAATGGAATTTTTCTTTTGTACATATCAGAAGACCTCATTTCTCTGTTACTGGAATGTCCACTTACATCAAACTGGAAGGGCATTTATTCTTTCATCTAAAATACTTGCTTATTTTAGGAAAACACTCACTCATCTAAACCTGCAAAAGTTCACCAGCGCATATAATTTGGAGGATAATTCAAGCTTCCTTGTGATAAAAAGAGTTGGGCACAAAAATGGATTATTTACCTTTAATAATTACGTTTGTCAAGTTACTACAACGCTTGGAGTTTTTTGGGGCACCAATACAACACTGATACATTCCAGAATCATCAATATCAGCTTTCTCCAAAACGAGATAACTCAATGAGATGTCTCTCTCCACGGTTATATTAATTTGTCTTGAGTTCTGTAGTTCCACTACTTCACCACTTTTATTGTGAAGCCACTCAATATACCACTTGGAAAGGTTGTTTCTATTGAACTGGCATGATATATTCAGTGTTGATCCTTCCAGGACATTCAGGGAGGATGGAGTCTGAATCGACGTATAGACCGGAGAAGCCATTGCTGGAAATTCTAAAAGAACAAGTAGAATCATTAGACATGAAAGGGGAAACAAAAATCATCCTTGTTAAAACTATGTCGGAACCCTTTGTTAACAGAAAAGGAGAAGACAAAGGATAAATTCCAGAGCAATTTCAGATTAGTAAAACCCAGAAAACAGTGGAAGCACTTTTCATTATGATCAGGGAAATGGGAAAAGTACCCTGAGGCCAACGGGTTTATTCCAGCAGGAATGTTTGTGAATATTAATCCATTTCTTCAGATGCACTGAGAGAGTACAAGATTGCAGCCATGCAGCTGTGGAAGTGGGAATAGAAGGTAATAGGATCCAAAGAGATGCCAAATGTGACCTTGGTTTCAAAGAGTAGCGTTAAGAAGACAAAGCTCTTTCAAGCTGCTGGTCTGTAATACAGAGGCGCTTAAAGGAGGTACTGGACCTATGGGTTAGAAACCATGCATAAGTCCACGGACGGGTGTCCTTTTCTCCAGAGACGAGTCTCACAGAGGGAGAGTGTCCCCCCATCTCCTCGGGCTTTTAGGCTGCGCAATCCTGCACGGGGCAGCATAGCATAGTAGCACAGTAGTTTCATATGCAGACCTACACTGTTGTTGTTGTTGTTGTTTGCCTTCAAATTGCTTCCAGCTTATGGCAACCCTATCGCAAACCAGGACAACGGAAGGATATCAAACATTAGGAAAAACCTCTTGGCCATGAGAGCTGTTTCATGGTGGAAAGAACCGGCTTGCAGGGTGTCAGACACTGTTTTTTAAAGAGGGGCCGGGTGGCCATCTCTCGGGGATGCTCTAGCTGTCTGTCCCTATTCCTGCCTCTCCCTCCATGTGCGATGCCATTTCCCCATAGAGAGGTTTTTGATACCTCGTTTAAGTGGTCCCCATGGCATGCTCGTCCTGGCAGCTGTGGCTGTGACACTCCATCTCCACAAGCTCGGCCAGAAGATGTGTGCTGGAGGGTCCACGGGGTGAATCTTCTGCCCTTGAGACTCCCCAGGGATTGCATGGACAGCCAAAACAAAGCGATTGAGCCAGAAATACTCCGAGGTGTACCCATTCCTGGTTTGGAAAAACTGATACTCCCGAGGGCTTGCAAGAGAGGCAAATCTCTCTCTCTCTCTCTCTCTCTTTCATTTGGCTAGGAAAAAGGCACTGCAGGGAGTCCAAAGAAGTTGAAGGCTGTAAAAAATAGCCTTGAGGGTTCCCAAGAGGCAAACCTTCCTCACAGCTTGGGAGGACGGTTGCAGAATATCTCCCAGCTGACCGCTTCCTCTTGCTCAGGGAGCATAACTTTCAGCTGGTGCACTGATGCTGTACAAGCAGAACAGGGTCTTCCTTTTCCTCTAGAAATCACCGCAGCCCCAGGGAGTATCTTGAATTTCTTGTGCAACAGACCCCGACTTGTTCCCACAAATGGAGGGGAAGTGAGAAAGTGCATCACCCATTCGCATCCTCTTTACCGCCCAAGGTCTTTAGGGGTCAGCCTAAGGGATCTTGTTGCCTGAGGCAAGGAAGCAAAGAGCACCCAATCTCTCCGCCTTGCCTATGCCAAGGAGCATAGCCCCCCAAGTCAGCCACGCGATTCTGGTATGAGGAGAAGAAGAAGAAAAAATCCCAATGGTACCTCTTCCCATCCCTTCAAAGTAAAATAACAAATTAAATACATCTCCACAAACCTAAGCATCACGGAACACGTTCAGAGGAAGGGCGACCAAGATGGCCAAAGGTGTGGAAACTAAGCCCTGTAGGGAATGGCTTAGGAGCTGGGCACGTTTAGTATAGAGAAGGGAGGACTGAGAAGGGACGTGGTAAATTCAACACTGGAATATGCTGCCTGGGAGTATGGTAGGGTCTCCTTCTTTGAAGGTTTTTAAACAGAGGCTGGATGGCCATCTGTCAGGAATGCTTTGATGACGTACTCCTTGCGTGGCAGAAGGGGGTTTCCTGTTGCTCTCCTCCGAGGCTGAGAAAGTATGACTTGCTCAAGGTCACGTGGATTCAAACCCTGATCTCCAGACCCTGGTCTCCAGAGTCACAGTCCAAGGCTGAAACCACTACAGAAAGTTAGACACACGCGTGCTGTCAAGAATCATGAATTAGATGATGGAATAGGAGGTATGCTTATTCAATTTGCAGTTAACACCAAATTTGAGGGGAGGCGGTTAACCAATACCTCAGAGGACAGGATCAGAATTCAAAATAACCTTGATGGATTGGAGAGCAGGGCCAAAACCAACGAAGTGAATTTCAACAGGGATAAATGTAAGGTACTACATCTAGGCAGCAAAAACAAAATGTACAAATATAGGAGTGGTAACACTTGGCCTGAGAGCAGTACTTGCAAAAAAGGGTCTCAGAGTCTTAGTAGACCACAAGCTAAACATGAGTCAAGAGTGCAAGGCGGTGGCTAAAGAAAGGGAACACAACTCCCGGCTGTGTCAACAGGAGTGTAGTGTCCAGATCAAAGGAAGTAATAATCCCCTCCTTTTCTGCTTTGCTCAGATCTCATCTGGAATACCGCGTCCATGTCTGGGCACCACAGTTCAAGGAGGATATTGACATGCTGGAACGGATCCAGAGCAGGGTGACCAAAATGGTAGAAGGCCTGGAAACCACGGAGGCTCAAGGGGAGAGGCCTAGGGAGCTGAGTAGGTTTAGTCTGGAGACGAGAAAATGCAGAGCTGGTGGTCCTCCTCCTGGTGGACAGCCATACAAAGATGCAGTAAGCTTGTTTCCTGCTCTTCCAGAGGCTAGACAAAGAACCAATGGATTCAAAATACAAGAGAAGAGGTTCCACCCAAGGGTCCGTTTTGACTGTAAGAACTGTCTGAGAGTAGAATAGATTCCCTCAGAGTGTGGTAGGTTCTCCTTCTCTGGAGATTTTTAAACAAAGGTTGGATGAGCATCTTTTGGAGCTGCTTTAGCAGCATATTCCTGCATGGCTTCAAACTTGATGACCGTTTTGTGGTCCCTTCCAAATCAAAGATTCTATGAATCTGCAGCCATTCCTGCACTAGGCTGTTATAGTGCTATTATTCCACTTTCAAAATCCTATGGAATCCTGGGGTTTGCAGTTTAGGGAGGGGCCCCAAAGGACCATATTTACCATCTTCAGAGGCCCCTCCCAAAACTGCAAACCCCAGGATTCCATAGGATTTTGAAAGTGGGATAATAGCACCATAACGTCCTACTGCAGAAATGGCCCGTGAGAGCATTAGACACACTACTGCCCAGTGACAGCACACTCAGCTCTTCGGTTTCTGATATTTTACACGAGGCAGCAAGATTGACTTCCTACTTGGAAAGACCCGAGCAATGACTTTAAAATGAGAGAGGAAACTGTTCTCCAAAGAGGGGTCGTGTCAGCCATCCTTATGACCATCCCTTAGCTAATAACATGAAAGTCCCAGAGTCCCAGCAGAAGCGGTCTTAGAAATTGCTCTTACTTTTTTGCCGTATATATGGTCTCTGCGTTAAGATGCTGGCCACGATTCTGCAATGGAAGATGTATCGCGATGTTCTACCCAGGCAGAACGGCAACATCTCTCCTCCTCACCCCTAGCCCACCTCTTCAGCTGCTGCAGCCCTCCTAACGTGGCCATTTACTGGCCAGTGGACAGTGAGGAGTGTGTGGAAAAGAGTCCAGCTGTGTTCTTACAGCTGGACGCACAGTGACAGGAGTCTGCAGGATGGCAAAAGTTATTAATGAGAAAGAACACACAAAATAGGAAAGGCTCAGCATTTTGCTTTTGCCCATGTCTTCTGGGAAGAGCAAGGTTCTGTTCCTCTCCTCTCCCCCCACCCACACCCGGTTAACTGAGTACAGACCCCTTTTGCTCTTTGAACTCCATTGAAGCAAGCTGAGGACAAAGGGGGGAGGTGGAAAGAGGATAATGAACCTGGGACATTTGAAATACACCTGAAAAAGTGGGATTGAAAGGAGATTAATCAGGACTGCTCCTGTCAAACTGGGACAGTTGGGGGGGTTCTACAAGCTCCAGCCATGTTTCATGCCACGTTTCATGGTATAGCCCTCAACCTGGAGGCAAGGATTTGAATCCCCGCTCAGCCGTGAAAGCCTAGGGCAAACTATGCTTTCTCAGCCCCAGAGAAAGGCAAGGGCAAACCCTCTCAGAACAAATTCTGCCAGGAAAACCTCAGGATAGGTTCATCTTCGGGTTGCCATAAGTCTGAAATGACTTTGAAGGCACATAACGACAACATGAGGAGGAAGAAGTGGAGAAGCTGCATTCAGAGATAAGATCCTCAACCGCCATCCGAAGTGGCGCGGTCTCATATCTCACAACCTCGTTTCGCTTGCTGCCGTTCCGCATCTTGGACAGACTGCCCCTAGGTCGGCACTCCTCTGGCTGTACAATGTGAAGGAGAGGCGGTCATTTCCCCCCCAGCGTACCAAGGGCCGGCACCATGCCCATTTGGTACAAGGGTTCCTTTCATTCCCGGACACTTGCCAGGGAGCAGCAGCCGAGGACTCAGGGACTGGCACTGGCCAAAAGACCGTCTTTCTGAGGAACGTCATTCTAGACCAACGGTGCTCAAAGCGGTGGGCTGTGGACAAGTGGTCCCTGGCACGTCGCAGAAGAACGCGCCTGCCGGTCCCTCACTTCGGAGAGCTTAAGGAGTCCTGCTCTCGATCTCTGGCTGGATTCTTATAGCAGAGCAATAAGGAGAGAACGGCCCTTGAGAAGGAAACTCACCCACAAAGAGGACAAGGGAAAACAGCCACGGCAGAAGGATTCTTCCCCGCTGGAGCCTCATGCCGCCTTGTGCGAGATGTCTTTCCGTCCCGTGGCTACTCCCTCCGGGAATCCCACAGCCCAGAGTCCCTGGCTGCGTAGGGAAGATGACGGTTTGCTCTCAGCCGGATCTCGACGGCCTCAGGCAGCAGGTGGAACCAGAGGGAACTCTGGACAAGGCTGGCGGAGGGATTTTTTTTAGAAAAGAAAACTTGCTTTCTGTCTCACTCCTCCCATCCTGTGCCCTTAGTTCCTCTTTTAAAAAAGAGAAATTGTTTTCTTTTCAGTTTCTTGTCTTTTTAGTCGTACAAGCTGGGGGCGTGGTGTGCTGTTCCTACATTCGTGTTGTCATTGTGGTTTTCTGATAGCAGCTTGACCGCTGTTTGAACAGAGCTCTGGGTTCGACAGGCCTGGCTTTGGCCTCATCTGAGCAGGGTCATTTCTCACGGGCTTATTTGTTTCCCTAAGGGGTTTCTATGGCCTTTCTCATGTTGCCACGTCTTCAGGTTTTGGCATAAAAAATTCCAAGACTGACAGAAAGAGTAAGTTATAGGACCCATATTGGATACTTAAGTTTTCAAGCTTGCAGCCTGCTTTAGTGCCATGTACTGGGTAACTCAAACTCCAAGGTCACCCTCTGATGCTGGCAGTGTAGTTTATTAATTGGATTGCTATGAATACTAAGGACACCCTTCTTGAGAGGTTGCTGAAACTGATTAGTACAAGGATTCCATACTTTCGTACGCAATTTAACAGAAACTCTCGTGCACCAAGTTCCTTTGGGCCAATGCCCAGTTCTTATATTTTTAGCCCTCTATTCTCAGGCTGGTGACTGTCTCTGGATTGCTTAACGGTGAGCAGTGAGTGGCCCATCTCTAAGTCTTCTCAGTTATCTCAACTCCTTACTTTCCCACGACAGTGTTTGCCTGACGTTTTCCCACTTTCACTTCTCCAACCCTCCGCTCCTCCCTGGGACAGCCCCTTCCTCCTCCCGGATCGGTGTGGCAGTTCTCTAATCTGATAAGGCACCCTGTTTTTACCACACCACTCTGCCTCCCCCCGTGTAACTCCACTTTTGTGTAAAAGGGTGAAAGTTTTCAACGTCGATATTCAATAACTTGATGGTAACAGGTTTTCTGTGGTACTGTATATACTGCATACAACTCAGCTAAGTGAGTACGTAGACTGTAGCATTTATTAATATATCAATCAGAACAAAGGAGTGTTTCATATCTCAAATGCAGGTCACAGATGGTATATTTCCTCAGTGCACTTTTCAGACCGTTCATTTATATCTTTAGACTCTCATATAAAGCACACGTATCATATAACAGCTTTTTGGCTAAACTCCCACCGAAGGATTAACCTGTAAACTAGGTCACACTCTCTGACCAGATTCTGCTGACACTCCAAACCACTACACCACACCGGCTCCACACACCAGACTGGTATCCATCGCTGACTGTAAGGGAAGGAACAGACCAAGTCAATTGGCTGGTTGATTCAAAGAGCGATCACTGGATGGCACTCAAAGATGGGCTGCTACACAGAAAGGCCTGGATAAAATGCTTTCATGAGCATCGTTCTGCTTTATGCCAATGGGAAGACCTTCAACAACGATCAGAACTGGCTTTGGAACGTTCTAGAGGAATGGCGGGCAGGCAGACACCTCAGGGTGGGCTTTATTGTTCACAGCTGTGGATCATCTCTGTTTCCTCCAGCCATTAGCAAAATTGATTCCGGGTAGTTCCACAGGATCTCTGGCAAAGCATCAACTTGCTTCCCAGGAAGTTTCTGAGAAGGTGGTCAAGGGGCCACCACCAGCCAAGGGCACATTAAGAATAGTTTTGTATGAAACGGAACTGCACGCTCCAAGGTGTGCCACAGTCACGGCCAGATTGCTCGTTGCGTCAGCTGCCCTGCAAACGAAGGAAGCAGACAGACTGGAAGAGCTGCCGTCTGGAGATTCACAGGGGCACCAGTGGCTTTTCAGCTGCAGCGCTGGGGTCCTGGAATGCCTTCCCTCCCCGTGACCAGGGCATCCGTCTGCCCAGCCCTCTTCCTGAATCCTGTCGGCCTGGGACGCTGAGGGTGCTGAAACTCTTTCCCAGCTGGGCTCCATCCCTTTGCTGTCCATCCGCGCCGGAGCGATCCTCAGCAGGCAGGAGGATTCCTGGCCTCCCAGACGGGCTGGTGCCCAAAGTGGCCTCTCAGGGAGCCTGCTCAGTGGGTAGACACAGCCAGAACACAGCTGCCCTCCCATAGCGGACAATTCTAGCACTGTGATTCCACTTTAACTGCCATAGCAACGTCCCAAGGAATCCCAGAACTTGCTGTTTGGGGAGGGATATTTAGAATTTTCATCCAGGGAGTTCTAGTGCCTCCCCAAACTACAAACCCCAGGATCCCATTGGATGGAGCCACGCAACTACAGTGGAATCACAGTGTTACGACTGTGTAATCTCAAAGGGCTCCAGGGGGAAGGAGTAGACACCCCAGTTGACCTCACCTACTATTTCTTTTCCGACACTTCCTTATTCATTTATTTCATTTTTTCCCCCCAATAGACTGAGCCGTACAATCTCTGAAGTGACATGAAATTCCACCAAAGGGGAACACAAATGTTGCTCTCTCTGAGCTGCTGATACTCCCAGAGTGGGACAACTGGTTATATTTTTAAACACAAAAATGGAAAAAAAGAAGCAGAAGCAGAACCGTTTCCATGACTGTGATTTTTATTAATTATGCACAATGATTTTATGTCTCTTTCCCAAATTCTGTTTGGCAAATTGTAAGATTAATTCCTACGACTCTCTCAAACAGCCTGCCAGGTGGCCCCTGCCAGACGCCCAGAGGAAGGCGAAAAACCTCCAGGGTCCTGGGCCAATCTGCCCTGGAGGAAAATTCCTTCCCGACCCCAGAAGTGGCGGTCAGTGCTACCCTGGGCGTGTCGGCAAGGACCACAGACCCCCAACCCGCTCTCAGCGATTCCTCAGGCTAAGTCCAGTCCCTCCCGTCTCCAGGCTCAAAGAGTAAGCCCTGACTCTTACCTCTGCCCGGCCAGGTCACTTCCCCTCTCTTGCACTAGAAAAGCTGCCCCAGATCTTGAGAAAACTCCCTTTGGGAAGGACCAGAATCCGCAGATCCGGGCTGACATCTTCCAGTATTCCTGGAGCGTCGTTCTTCTGGGCCATTTTTGTCTTCTTAGTCTTTTCCTCTTTAGTCTTTTAGTCTTATTATTATTTCAAAGAAAAAAATGCTTTCCTTGCCTAGCAGCCACAGAAAGGGAGGTCAGTGTATTTTCAGCTTTCCTAGCAGTTAAAGAAACTTGTTAGATCTGGAGCGTCCATTGGCTTAAATCCTACTGCTGAGTCCCAACCAGAAGAGACCTGTTGAATCAACTGTTGAATGGAAGTCAACATGCCTATTCATTCAATGGGACTGTTCTGGTTGGGGCAAACCATACAATTCAGGCCACTCTCCTCAAATCCGTCAGAAAGGGTATAACGAGTAACTCCCATATGCCACACTGGAAATTTACCTCTGATTGACCTTCAGTTGACGGGTGGGATCAAACAGTCACTACAGAATCTTTGCAACTCAATGGTCTTGGCAACCTGTGCAATGGAGCAACAACAACAACAAAAAGATCATCGCTTTTTCAGAATACATTCCTCCCATTCCAGATAGTAATTGCATTGCCTGACCTGCAGGAGGGACTGCTGGCACTTGGAAATGCCCTTCACGGAATTTCCTTACCTCCTTTGAAGATCACAACCAGGCCTCAGTCAAGGGATGTGGTTACCATGTATGAACATGGCCTACCTTCTTTTGGTAGAAAGCACTTCAGTTTTTCACCCAGTTGATGGAGAAATAAAGCTTTCTTCTTGCTACTCTCCACATGGAAGAGGCTTTGCTTATTCCATCTAGAAAGAGCTGATCTCTCAGTTCCTTCCACTCCAACTCCATCACGACCGTTGGTCCAAACCTGCTCTGCTCGTCCTCCAAGATGTTCAGATGCATCACAGTTGGATACTCTGTCCTTTCAAACCCAGTCTGAAAGAAAAAAAAAGGAACTAGAATTATTCATTGTCAAAGAAATGACCTCTACTCATTAGAAGAGGAGAAGATAGGGATGTGAAATATCATTTATCTTTACTTGTGTTGAATAATTTCTTCTCTCTTTTCCATTCACAGGCTGAACTGAACTGAAGTTGAGTATAAATCTCATGTCTTCAAGGATATGCAAAAGCTCCATTCACCTTGATTCCATTCCTGATGAGGGGGATCCACATCAGATGCCTTCACGGAACCGATCATTTCTCCTGCTGATCATCTTGATATAGGATTTCATCAACAACAAGGCAACCAATAATTTCCCCAATCTTCTGGCACAGCTCCAGGAGTTCCTGACCATTGTCTTAGACATATCCATGGCTTTTACTCTTATGCTCCCATGCTTATCCTTCTTATCGATTCTTTTTCTTCTAATTCCTTCTTGCAAATTACTTACCCAATGAAGCTCCCTTTGACATTAATCCTTGCCGTGTTGCCTCCTTGTGCTTCCGGTCTAGTAATGGCTTTTTTGTTCAAGGATCATGCCTTACCTGACATTCCTCCATGTCCTGATACCTGTTCTGACGTGACCTGTGTGGTCCAAACCAGAGATCCGCTTCCTCCGTAGCAAACCAGAGGCTGCAGCACGTTGATCCTTGTGCATTGTTCCAACGTGTGACTTACCTTTCCTTTGCCGTTACCAGATGTGGTCACCTGTCAACCTTATGCACAGTATTGCATGGCATAGAAATTTGGGGAAGGGCTTGGGATGGGGCAGAAGAATACTCACTTTGCCCTGAAGAATGCGCCACTAAGTTAGGAAGTTGTCAAAAAATGTCGACGTAGCTTCAAATCAATGTTGGGTTTTTCAGGACAGGAAAGGATGTTTCTTCCGTACTTGGTGACTTGCAAGATAGCAAAGAGTTATTGTTCTAAGATTTATATATTAATCCAAAACATTTTAAAGGTAGATTTTACGAAATCAAGAGAAACATTTTTGTTGGGAATTATTGATAAAGAACTCCGTACGAAATATGGACTGCTTCTTTGATGCACACTAACAGCTGCAAGAAGGCTGTTTGACCAAATTTGGAAGCGATCTGATGCACCGATGACCAAAGAATGGGTTGCTAAAGTTGCAGATCTTGCCCAAGTTGCAAAGTTGATGTGACTTTTAATAGATAGACCATCTCAAGATTTTGTGAAAGACTGGTAACTGTTATGGATTTTTTGAGCAATAAGAAAGCTAATGATGTAATAATCTCTGGTTATGATTATTAATAATTCTAGTAAGTTGAGCGTACTTAGATCTGTAAACTTGTTTCTCTCCTCCTTCTCCCCCTTGTTTGGTTATGGACTGCTTTGTTTGTATCTCATGTTAAAAATTAATAAATATTAAATCTCAAAAGAAAGACAGAAAGACAGAAAGACAGACAGACAGACAGACAGACAGAGAGAAAGAAAGAGAGAAAGAAAGAAAGAGAGAAAGAAAGAAAGAAAGAGATGGGTTAGACTTGACTGGAGCTCCTTCCTTCCTTCCTTCCTTCCTTCCTTCCTGACTTCTTTCAGCAGGGGTCCTTGCTCCAGATGGAAACTTAGGAGGCCTGGGATGAGGATGAATTGGTTTCTCTTTCAAGCTGGCTATTTCCTCTGAGCTTTATTTCCTGAGCTGCAACTTTGCCTGAGGAATGTCTTCATCCTTGGCATTATTTTGAAGATCAGCCTGCAAAGCAAAGAAATGGAAGACAATGGGGTTCATCTCAGGCTTGCAGGCAAAAGTGATTCCAAGGGGAAAAGAAGGTTAAACAATCAAGGAGGAAGGGGGAGAAGAAGATCTCAGGGAGTTTTGAAAAGGTTCTTTGGTGCCTCTGAGATTTGGCTGTTCACCTCTTCTCCTAGGCATCTTGCAGAAGCATTTTGGGCATGAGAACTACAGTACCAGTTGTCTTCCCAGTTCTTCAGGTGCAAGACCATGAGCTTGTGGTGGCCTTCCTCTGAGATGCACCAGAAGCTGCTCCTCCATGTTCTGTGTTCATCATCTCAGCAGAGGTCTCACCTGGTGGCACTCTAGCTGAAGTTACTGCAGTGTTGTTTATGGTGGCCATAAGGATTCGTAAAATGATTCACCTGAAAGAATTGATATTTTACAAGGATAAATCAATTATTGGAAATAACAAGTGCAACAACGTGAAGAGGTCCAACACCACTGAGAGAGTTACAGCCCTTGAATGTGTGCGTGTAGCGCTTCATATTTAAATTTTACAAAGGAATTCGAAGGCGTGAATGGAATCATCCCACTTCCCCATGCAAGACCCACCTCCCCTGGTGTTCAGGACCAGAACCAGGGGAAGGAGGCCTGCGGCCAACAAGAGCCGGTCTCCTCGTGGTGCTGATCAGCAACGAAGCCTGGCATCTCGCCTTCCTGGCCCAGAATGTTCAGAGGAGGCTCAGACTTGACCGGACGCGCTCCGCACCCTCCTGTGTCTTCAGGGCCAATGAAGTCGGTCACAGATGTGGTCCGTGTTCAGGGTGGAGACTTGGCAGGCCTTGGCTCGAGCATCATCTTGGGAATGTCTTTGCCTTTATCATCCTTTTGTGGATTCAGCGTGGTTGCTGAGAAGGGAAGAAATAAAAGTCACCTCAGATCATCTAAAGTTTGTGATCTATGGAGACTGGAAGGGAAGGGGAAACAGCCCAGGAAGCAAGCTTTGCTAGAATACTTACCTCGGTGACTTGTCAGAGGCCTTCCTATGCAGTCGGGGTTCTGCTGCTCATTTCTCCTGCTGGTCCTCTTGCTGTAGGACTTTCACCACTGAAACTGCAATACAGTCTGTAACCTATCTTCCTCCGGGTGTAGGCCCATGGCATTGTGACCTTCTGGTAAGAGATATCAACCTTCAACCAGAACCAGTTTCGTTGGTTGTTAAGCTCGGCAAGGAGGCCGGTCATCCTCTTTTCCAGGTCCATGAGCTTTAGAGATTATTGAGAAATGACCAGATGTACTTCACCCCCTATTGTTTCTTCAGTGACCATGCTGGGCACCGTTGTTTCCTGTCCAGCTTTTGGAAAGTACAGAAAGTGGAAGGAGAGGGTTCAGCCAGTAATAAAAGGAAGGAATGCTCACCTGTCTCCCAGTGGTGTGGGTGATTAAAAAACGCTCACTTGGGCATCAGTCGGAACAGTCTCCAACATCTCTGAACCACTTACATGATCATATCACAATGTATGTGTGACCATTCATATTTATCTGGTTTAAGGAGAATTCCATGCAGCGTCACCTGAATCCATCCCACCCACTGGAACCCATTTGATT
Organism: Cyclura pinguis; assembly: GCA_030412105.1. Classification (NCBI taxonomy): domain Eukaryota; kingdom Metazoa; phylum Chordata; class Lepidosauria; order Squamata; family Iguanidae; genus Cyclura; species Cyclura pinguis. The sequence goes on from CM059607.1 coordinate 2,847,955, forward strand.
CCACCAACTGGAGGAAAACACTCTTCCTCTGGTGTTCCGGAGGCCTGAGTTCAACAAAATCTGGTTTCTTTGTCATGCGGACGGTAATGAAATCTGGAGAGTCAGCACAATGTAAATGGAGTATACAGTATTTACAATCCCTGAAAAGAAGACGGTTGGGTTGAAAGTGGCCTCGAGGATTTCCAAAACATTTGCTTCACGTTGTGGCAATTCCTATGCCGCCTTGCTCAGACGCTCCCAGCTTGCTCCGATGTTGGGCCGAGAAGTCTACTGACGCCGCTTGCCTTTGCCAGGGGTGACGAAGCATCATTCACGGCTGTCGGATGTCACAGAAATGGGAGGGAGTTGGTTTGGAAAGTGGAACTGAGGAATACTCACCCGGAAGTTTCCCTTGTGTGCCAGGGCCCTTTGAGATTAAGGAGTTTCATCTACGTAGCGGTAAAAATATTCTTTCCTCACCATTTCAGCCGGTTAAAACGAGGCATTGAAATGTGTACGCGATCGTACCTACCTGCCACAAGTGACTCTATGAACTGGCTGTGCCAAACGGGAGAGAATCAATCTAAGACCCTCTGGGCTCACCGGAGACCGAAAGTCCTGAGACGTTCCAATGCCGAACGCTTACGACCTTCAGAAGAGCTGAAGACCCACCGTGTTAGAAGTTACAGCGCCTGTTTTAAATCCAGGCAGGAGATCCAAATCCACCGATGGGAGGACTAAGGCCCCCGTCATTAGTTCCTCCGGTCTTCCCCTTGCGCTCTTCTGCCTTCGTCCGGGAAAAAAAGATAAACTCAGAAAGAAAGGCTGTAGCAGGAAAACTGTCTCCAGACTTGTCAGGCTGCTTTCTTGCTTCTCACCACAACGACGGGGTTTGCTGTTAATACCGTTGAGCTCTGGAACATTGGGGACCGAGAAGCCTCAAGCCCCGGTAATTCCATTTGCGAGGCACAATCCAGTCCTGCCGGCTGACCAGGGTTCCAGCGTCGAAGACACGCAATCACTCCCACCAAGCTTTCCCTTCCGCGGTAGGGGCAAACCCACCGAGCCTTCTAGGGCAGGACCCCAGGACCTCAGGAGCAGCGGCAGGTTTGGCAGGCAGAATCCTCTTTGACTGCCTTCTTGCGGCTTCTCCCCTTCCCGCAGGAATCCCTTCTCACCCAAAGCCCTGGCTTTCCCTTCCTTGTCCTTTCTGTGATTTGGCCCGTTCTCTCGCGTATGTCAGACGCCCTTGTCCCTGCCAGGGCTGACCCAAGGGAAATTGCTGCCTGAGGTGCAACAGCAAATGCCACCCTCCACGTGTGGAAGCGAGGGTACCCAAGAGCGGTGAAGGCATTTTGGCACCAGAGGCGGAACATCCCAGAAAAGAAACCCTCTCCTTTCCTAGAAGGAAAGCTGAAACCACAAGACAAAACTGAGAAATGAAATAACCGGCCGTTTGCTTGCCTGTGACCCAGACCACCGAGCTGCCTGCCTCCCCCCGGGGCCCCCGGAACAACGGCCACGGCACAATGGGCGCCTCACAAGGGAAGAGCCTGCGCGTCATTGGTGTCCTGTCTGAGCCGCAGAGAGGCGGCTTTGGGGTGTGGTTGCCCGAGCGAAGACAGGAGGGAGCGCCTGTACCTCTGACGGCCGTGGGGAAGCGATGCCTGCCGAAATCCCCTCTTTTGCACCCTCTTTGAAGGTGCAGGAGCTCCCTACAGCTTTCCCTTTGGGAACCGTATCTCAAAGTGCTCCTTCGTGGGACATATCTTCACATCTCCACTTTGATGGATGATCCTGTGACACTCCCACGAATGCTAGTATAATGTTCATTTATTTGTTTATTTATTTACCTTTTCAATTTATATCCTTACTTTCTCATGATGCGCCACACAAGGTAGATCACAAAACGGATTAAAACAAAAGAGAGCTAAAAATCAATGATGCTAGCTGGAAAAAAAACACGGCTAAGAAGCAATCAGATATGCTATCTTATTCAAAAACAGCATGAATTTAACGGCCTTGAAAACATTTAACAGCATTTAAAAGACACTTTCCATGGCACAAGAGGTACGCAATAATCAAAGTCCTTCTGCATTGTCCACAGCTTGTGTAGGTCACAGTGGGAGGGACGACGCCTTGAGCAGCCTTAAGGTATCCCTGGGGATGGTGGGACGTGTCAGCACATCTTGGGATGAAACAGATCTGTGGTTCTTAACCTTTTCTTTGCCGGGCACCCCTTGTGAATTTAATGTGTGGTCAGGGACCCACAAGACTTAACTCAATACTTAAATATTTAAATTTAGATTTGAATATTCAAATATTTGTTTGTCAAAGGCTTCTGGAGACTAGGATTCAAATCCCCACTGAGATACTGGGTGACCTTGGGCAAGTCACATTCTCTCAGCCTCAGAGTCAGGCAAAGGCAAATCCCTCGGAATAAATCTTGCCAAAAGAACCCCCCAACAGTGATGGGTTCACCTTGGGGTTGCCGGAAGTCGGGAGCGACTTGAAGGCACACAACCACAAAGTGCTGCTGATGGGGAGAAGTCCTTCCCAGCCATCCTGTCTCTTCCCTTTGAAAACTGACTTCTGGAGACCCTAAAGCAAATCTATCACGGGGGGTTTCATGGCAGGGTTTGTTGCCTTTGCCTGACTCTGAGGCTGCGAGGAGGCTAAGGGAGCTCTCCAAGGTGCGGAACCTGTTTGAGGATAGGATTCAGCATTTGGGAAGGCTCCTTCTATATTCAGACTAAAACCCGGAGCCACCAGTTGCTCCTGGCCAGTACAGTTGTCTTAGCATGCGGGCTTCTGTTCAAGGCATTTGCTCTTCCTTTGCGGGCTGGTCCTGTATGTTTCTACTCTGGAGTAAGCCAAACATTATCCCCCGGGTAAATGTGCAGACGCCTACAGGAGCTTGCAATCTGTAGGTAAGATCAGGTGTTCGGTGTGGGTGAGCCTGGGTGTTGTGGCTGGACTCCGACTCCCATGATTCCTCGCCATTGGCTGTGCCAGCTGAGGATGCTGGTAGCCGCAGGTCAGCAACATCTGCAAACTACTCAAATAGGCAGCCTGTGGAAAAGTTACATTTTTGTATTGCCACTCTTAGCCAGCTGTGCTGACTGGGGGATTCTGAGAGCTGTAGTACAAAAATGCAACTTTCCCAAGCTCTGCAAATGGGGGGTGAGCAGAATGGGACAAAGAACAACACAAAGACAACAACTATGTGCCATAACTTTTATGAATCATTGTTCTTTAAGCTTATATTCATTCATTCGAGAACACAAAGCAGATTACATATACGTGACTTCTGAAAATGCTTAGATTAGCCCAAAAGAATCAGCATAACCTCTGGAAGAACCCCGCAGACCCAGACCCTGGCTGCTCGACCGCCCTCCTGGGGCAGGATTTGGGGAAGGCTGGTGACTAAGCCGGGAGGGTCGGTGCTCCAAGAAGGCAAACTGGGAGCAGAAGCCCACAGTCTTCGGTAACCTAGCAATGGCAGCAGCATCGATATAAGAGTTACAAATAAGCTCAACATGGGCTGTTGTCTACACTGCACAGGTACAACAATTCAATAGTAGCTTAGCCCCTTGGCCAGTTTCTACGGAATCATGGGATTTGTAGTTCAGGGAGGCACTCAGAGCAGTGGTTCTCAGCCTGGAGTCCATGGCCCCCAGGGGGGCTGCGATGGCCTCACACGAAGTCTGCGAAGGCTTGAAGAAATGTTATGAACTTTTGCAATTAAAATAGAATTAAAGGAAGGAAGGAAGGAAGACGGATGGGCGGGCAGGAAGACAGTCCCGCATTGATCTCAAAGAGCGGGACTCTTTTGCTGGTAGCCGACATCATTGTACTAATTTTCATTACAATATCTCACACTGTTCAGAAGTTATAAAACTGTTCGGTAGGGAAAAATGTATTTAGCATTTGCAATTTCTACACGCAGTGAGAACTTGCAAATGAATGACACTGAGTGGCTGAAAGAAAGCAGGTGGCCTTTTTTGCTATCACGCATATAGCCAGAAGCTGCTCTGAGTTAAGTCTTGGTGATCCATAGCAATAAAAGATATTTAAAGGGGGTTCAGAACCACTGATTTAGAATACTCTTATGGAGACATTCCTAATGCACTCCCCTGCGTTACAGCCCCGAAGCATTCCAGCAGAGAACTCTGAAGTCCTTCGCTAAACCACAAATTCCATAGGATGGCACCATGGCGGTTACAGTAATATCGGAGTACTATAACTTTGCTGTGTGGACACTGTTCCGTTTGTCTTTTCTGACTGACCATGGTGTTACTGGCTGGGTTCTAACATTGGCCTCTGGTTGACCACTGTGGGCAACAGAATGGTAGCCCAGAAAGCGTCATGGTTTGGTCCAGCAAGGCCCGTCTTATGTAAGTACTATTATTCTTTGACCTCCAGAGCCTCATCCGTCTGTGTTATGAACTGTAGGCTGTTTTGAACCAGTTTGGTGACAACTGGTAATACGACAAGGAACTGTTGTAATACAACAAAGTCATACAACGAGGAGTTCTTGTAGCTTAGCAAGGAACAAAGCATTTGTTAGCAGTTTGTAGTACAAAACTACAGTTCCCATTTGCTTTGGAAGAGAGGGAACTGTGGCACAAATTACTTTCAATATAGCTTATATTTGCAGAGTAATTTCCTGGGGAGATTGTCCATACTACAGGGTTATAGTGCCATCATTCCACTTTAACTGTTGTGATTCCATCCTATAGAATCTTTCGGTTTGTCGTTTAGAGATGGATATTTACCATTCTCAGCCAGAGGGATCTAGCATCTCCCCGGAACACAAACCCCAGGATTCCATAGGAAGTAGGCGATGGTAGGTAAAGCAGAATCATTGCACTGTAATTGAATTCTTAGAAAAAACTCCTGTTTCGGAGCTAGAAACCAACAACGTGAAAAAGCTATCAGAGAAGCTGCTGTGAAGGAGCCAAAGTCGTCCGGCGTTTTCCTCCCCGTCAGGAAGCACTCTGATTCTGGGCTCTTTGAGGATCTTCTCACTTTCTCTCTGGCAACCTTGCGATGGCCCCTTTCACCCAAGGGGTTTGAGGATCCACACAGATGCGTTGGCCGTTCCTCATAACCAGCCTGCAGGGAGAAGAGCAAACGGTCGGGGTTAGAGGCGCAGCCCAAGAGACGTGGGCCTCTGCAAACTACATCCCAACCGTGTTTCATCACTGGCAGACGCCGGGAGAGGCCTCCGGTGGACGGCAGATGAATCCAACGCCATTTAAAGTTGGGTGGGCGTCCTTCGTGTGCCGAGGAGAAACAACCATAGGTTTCTGGTCCGAATTCAAGAGGCTCGTGGTGACATTTAGAGCCCTAAATGGCTTGGGACCTTGACTCTTTGGGGAGAACCTCTCCCCGTACACACCTGCCCGAGGATTAAGATCTGCACGGGGGGTCCTCCGCCACATCCCGCCGATGGAGGTAATACATGGTGTTGGGACACGGGAGGAGGCCTTCTCGTCTGTGGCACCCAAAATGTGGAACGCGCCCCCCCTTGCGGCCCGACTGGCACTGCCGCTCTGATCCCTGTGCCAGATTAAACCTTGGCTGTCCACCAGAGCCGTTGGGCCTCATTATTGCGAGCCAAAGACTGTTATTCCTGGTTTTAAAAACTGTTAAATTTTTAAAAATTTGTTTTCAACTCATATTGTTTCATATATATTTTAGCTCCTGTAAACTATCTTAGTGTTTTTAGCCTGTTTAACTTGTTTTAATGCTATCGTAACCTTCCCTGAGATCTCCTGATACAGGGTGTGGCGTAAATAAATAAAAAATAAACCATGCATTTCTCTCCATGTGCTGAATGCAACGGCAGAACCCCTTTCTATGTCCTACACACGAGCGTGCATGTTCAGCCTAGTGGAAAAGAACTGCAAAGACCTGAATGCTCTCTTCGACTGTCTGAAGGGCTGCCACAGCGAGGAGAGGGCAGTTTTGCTCTCTGTTTCCAGAGAGCAGGACCAGGTTTTGTGGTTTTAAGTTACAGGAGGAGGTGTTCTGAAGGACCATTTGAGGGAAGCTCTCGATGATGAAAGCTATTTGACAATGGAACCAATTCTCTAGAGAGGTGTTGGGACCTCTTTCTCTGGACAGGGCTGAGCAGGGATTTGAACGCTGGTCTCCGGCTCTGTCGCTCAGACCGCCACGCCATGCTGGATCTCACAATTTCAACCTGACTTTCAGCCATTTCCCAGCAACATACATGGGTGTTGGAAGCGGCCTGCTGAAAATCTCAAGAAATATCTGGGTCATGGATTAATCTTTATTTGAGAGACTTCATAAACCAAGCCATGTTTAAATATTTGGAGGGATGTCACGTCGAGGAGGGAGCGGGCTTGTTTTCTGCTGCTCCAGAGACTAGGACAAGGAGCAACGGATTCAAGCTGCAGGAAAGGAGACTCCACTTGAACCTCAGGAAGAACTTCCTGACGGTCAGGGCTGTCCGGCAGTGGAAGGTGCTGCCTCCATGGAGCGTGGTGGAGCCTCCTTCTTTGGAGGTTTTTAAGCAGAGGCTGGATGGTCGTCTGTTGGGAATGCTTTGATGGGGGTTCCTGCATGGCAGGGGGTTGGACTCGATGGCCCCCGGGGTCAGAGATGCCCCTGTGCCGAATGTCAGTGGGGGAGAGGCTTGTTTTGTACTTACACAAGAGCATTTACGAAGCAGTCGCTGGTGGTCCGGTAGTAAGAAGCCATGCTGCCAGGGCGAAGGGGTCTCCCTTTCCGAACGGCAAAGCAACATTCCTTGGGGCAGCTGGGACACATAGCTAATGCGATGGGAAGGAGAGAACGAAAGAGATGTCACTTTGCTACCCATTCCCCCGGAGATGGAAAGTGGGAAAGGTTTACGCCTTAAGGTAATCATTAGGAAGTAGAAAGAGCCGTGACCGGCCAAAGCCCCAGGACTCTGGGGCAAGCACAGAGAGGACCCTTCCCGTCCGTCCCAACACAGAGACACGCATGGGAGGATACTTACTGCAGCCCGGCGGAAATGAAGCAGGGAGGGCCCAGGGCATTCGGAGCACTTACACGGGAGAGACTCTGCTTAAGGACTGTGAACTTTGGCTGGCTTCCTGAACAGGACAATCCAGGCTGGGGTAGTGGTTGGACCACAGCCCTGGAGTCCTGGGTTCAATTCCCACTCGGTCATGGAAACCCACTGGGTGGCCTTGTGCACCTCACACACTCTCAGCCTCGGAAAACCCTGTGCTGGGGTCACCACAAGTTGGAAATGACTTGAAGGCACACAACAACAAGAAAAATAAAATACAATTTGCATTTGCAAATGGAACATTTAGAACTATTAGATCAGAGTTTTCCAAGCTTTTCATGTTGGTGACACACTTTTTGGACATGCATAACTTTGCGACACAGTGATTCAGTTTTACTAGCAAACCGGAGGTTAAACTCACCCGTTATAAAAGATACAGACGCATACATAAATTGTAATGACAAAATCTATGGGGACCCAACATACCTCATGAAAACCTTTTATATATTTTTAAAAATATATGATTTATAAATAATAATGTACATTTCCAAGATTGTAGGCAACACACCTACACACGTCAGGTGACACACTAACGTGTTGCGGCACACAATTTGGAAAGCCCTGTATTAGATTAATTTAAAATGTTTATTGTTCTTACAGGCCATCAAGTCAAGTTATGGCAAGCCTCTCCCAGGGTTTTCTTGCCTAGCTTTCTTCAGATGGAGGTTGCCAGGACCTTCCTCTGAGGCTGAGAGAGTGCGACTTGCCCAAGGTCACCCAGTGGGTTTCCATGACTGACTGGTCATTTTAGCCTTGGTCTTCTGGGAATTGCACTCCTGCACTCAGACCATTAGACCACACTGGCTCCTCTTCTATTACATTACTACGCTTAAAAAAAACCTTAGTAGAAGAAAAAAGGTGAAAACATCTCATCAGTTATTTTACTTCCCCACTCTTAACTTTTCCCTGTTCTAAGTTTTGCAGAGAAAGAAACAACTGAACAATTTTTTTAAAACTGCATTTCTCATCCACCCCACCCCAAAACTCTCTTTTGCTTACCCCTTTTCTCTTACTATTTATAATTCCATCTCCACCCCTCATATTCTTTCATTTACTGATGCAGATTCCAGTGAACAGCTTCAGAATTCAGGTTCACGGGACAGATCTGAGCACAAAGGAAACCAACGCCCTTTCCATGCAGCCCTTACTACTTGTGATCTAAATCTGGAATCTTGTGATTCCAGAGAAAAGAAAATCTCATTTTGCAATAACCAGATTTTAAAAAATGCAAGAGAACTAAGCTTCAAGCATGGACCTAAGTAATGAAAAATTCACTCTTAGTAACTTAATTAATAACATAATAATGTACATGTGTAAAAACATCACTGCTGAAATTCCACTCAAAGTCAACCATGTTTGCTTTCTTAAAAAAAATGATTCAATTTCCCCTGTTTCTTTGCAAATAATCCATAACTACTTGCTTTGCTAGTTTCTATCTTGTAGTCATGGGCCTTTTCTGACTTATGGAAACCCTCACAGGGGTTTCTTGGCAAGATTTGTTCAGAGGGTGTTTGCCTTTGCCTTCCTCTGAGGCTGAGAGAGCGGGACTTGCCCAAGATCACCCAGTGGATTTACAAGGCCGAGTGGGGATTCGAACCTGAGTCTCCAGAGTTATAGGCCATTTCCGCACTAGAATGTTATAGCCCCTCCCGAAACTGCAAACCCCAGGATTCCATAGGATGTTGAAAGTGGAATCATAGCGCTATAACACTCTAGTGCGGAAATGGCCGTAGTCCAAGACTCAGACCACTGTATCTCTCTGGCTCTCTGTCACTGTGCTGAAATTCCAAACAAAGTCAACCGCACTCGGCTCAAAAATGAATTGGACTAAGTTCCCCCATTTGTTTGCCCATTGCCAACTAACTTAATGACTTCGGAGATCTTAATTTGTCAGTTTCCATCACTATACTGACCTGCAACCTCTCGGGAAAAGACGGCCAGGAGGAGACCGATCAGGAGAGCTGTTTTCAGGCTGGCCATGGCCGGAGTCCTTTGAACGCCGGGTTCTTCTGCTTCTTCGTCTTTCCTCTCTCCTTTCTGCTAGCCAGAAGCTGGAAGCTGTGAGCACGGAGAGAAGGATCTGTGATTAATATACTCCGTAGTCAACTCCCACCAGCCCCAGGTTGAAATTCCCAAAGACATTCCAGGTATTTACTTTTACCCACAGTGGTGTAAATTCCCAAGAAAACACAAAATGTCACTTCAAAAAACAAAAAATAAAAACCCAGAACGTCTTGCTTCTTCTTTCTAAGGAAAGGAGACCAACGATCTGAGATGAAAGAGACATCGTGTCTGGGTGAACAGCATCACTCTCGTTGCCACAAACACAAGTTGCTGTTCAATCCGACACGCCCTTTAGAAAGAGGGTGGTTTCCCTGAAGAGCAGAAGTGGGGCCGGGGAGAGCACCGGCAAGGACAACTGAAAATGAACTTGACGGGGGTTTTGGCTCTTTTTTGGTGTTCGTGTTGCGATGCTGATGCTGCAGGAAAGGAGATGCCACCTGAACCTCGGGAAGAACTTCCTGACGGTCAGGGCTGTCCGGCCGTGGAATCGGCTGCTGCCTCCATGGAGTGTGGTGGAGTCTCCTTCCTTGGGGGTTTTTAAGCAGAGGCTGGGCGGCCATCTGTCGGGAGTGCTTTGAGGGTGTTCCTGCATGGCAGAAGGGGGTTGGACTGGATGGCCCCGGGGTCTCTTCCAACTCTACATTTCTATGATCCTATGATTCTATGATATCATGTCTCCTGGACCCCAAAACTGTTTTTAGGTGGGAGGTACTGAAAACTGGCAAGCAGGATTTTGCTTAATTGCCGATGTATTTTTTACAAAACAAGCCAGCGTTATGTAGCAGTTTGAGAGGTGGATTAAGACTCACGGAGACCAGAGTTCAAGTCCCCACTCAGTCATGGAAACTGGTGGGCCACCTTGGGTAAGTCACACTCTCTCAGTCTCAAAGGAATCATAGAACAGAATCAAACAACCATAGAGCTGGGAGAGACCACAAGGGCCATCCTGTCCAACCCCATTCTGCCAAGCAGGAAGGCACGGTCAAAGCATTCCTGACGGATGGCAATCCAGCCTCTGTTTAAAAACTTCCAAAGGAGGAGACTCCACCACACTCCGCTAAGGCAGTGTCTTCCACGGCCGAACTCCTCTTACCATCGGAAAGTTCGTCCTAATGTTCAGATGGAATCTCTTTTCCTAAAATTTGAACCCCTTGCTCAATGTCCTAGTCTCTGGAGCAGCAGAAAACAGGCTTGCTCCGTCCTCCGTATGACTTTCCTTCAAATATTTAAACGTGGTTATCATGTTGCCTCTAAACCATCTCTTCTCCAAGCTAAAATATGCCCAGCTCCCTAAGCTGCTGCTCATCGGGCTTCATAGTTTCTAGGTCTTTGACCGTTTTGGTTGCCCTCCTCTGGACATGTTCCAGCTTGTCCATATCCTTCCTGAACCGTGGTGCCCAGAACTGGACACAGAATTCCAAGCGAGATCTGACCAAAGAAGAATAAAGCGGTACCATCGCTTCCATTGACATAGACATTATACTCACGGCAATGAAGAAATCATCTGAAGAAACCTTGACGACACGACTCAAGGACAGAGTCACCAGAAGCTGACGTGAAGGCACGTAACAACAATGATAGCAGTACCACCTGGAGCAGCTAACATTGTACCTACCACGAATGCAATGGCAAAATCATCAATGAAATACTACAAAACTGGTTGAAGTAGAAATCAATATACCAAGGAACTGGGAAAAGATATAAAAGCCTATTAAGTGCATTCAAAGATGCCTGAAAGGTCTCTTAACACACCTGTCCCTCTAGCATACCACTTTAAAGCTTTGGAGATGTGTCGGAACAGTGGGTCTTAACCTTTTCTTAGACTACGGAACGCCTGCAAATATAATTTTTTGCGTGGGACCCCCGGACTTAACTCAAGATTTAAATATTTAAATTTAGATTTAAATATTCCAATATGTATTTAAATTTCCAAATATTCATTTATTTATTAAAGACTTCTAGAGACTAGGATTCGAATCCCTGCTCAGACACTGGGTAACCTTGGGCAAGTCACATTCTCTCAGCCACAGAGGAAGGCAAAGGCAAACCCTCTTTGAATAAATCTTGCAAAAAAACAAAACAAAAACCCTCTAACGGGTTCATTTTAAGTTTGCCATAATTTGTAAGTGACTCGAAGGCACACAACAGCAAAGTGCCATTTACAGAAGGAGGTTCTTTCTAGCCATCATCTCTTGTCTTTGGAAAACTAACTTATGGAGACCCCAAGGTGAACCTATCGCGGGAGTTTTCTTGGCAAGATTTAACACCTTTGCCTTTCTCTGAGGCTGGGAGAATGTGACCCATGCGTTTCCATAGCAGAGTGGTGATTCAGGTCCTGGCCTCCAGAGTCACAGTTTGGGTGCGTGCACGTGCCTGCCTTTGTGTCCTTTTTGTCCGGACACAACATTCAAGATATGTGTGCACGCACCCGAACTGTTTCAGCACCCACGACCACCCCCCTGGACCCCAGATAAAGGACCACTGGTCCAAACAGATAATTTTTCCAAGGTCTGGAAAGCAGTAATACTTCTGCGAATGCTCCCTGCAGCAAAAATCCTGGCCTTCCTTTTTCCCTTTTTTTACTTTTTATACAAAGTGCTTTGAGTAACGTGGCTATTTCAAGGGGCTTGGAAGAATTTTCTGTTCAGATTCCAAACATTCTTCTGCAAACGGGGACATCACCATTATCCTCCAGCATATTGCGTGGGTACCATTTGCAGTGCAGTGGTTTGATTGTTAGACTGCAGCCCTGGAGACCAGGATTCGGTTCCTTGCTTGATTGTGGAAACCCACTGTATGCCGCTGGGTGTGTCACACACTCTCAGCCCCCAGAAAACCCTCTAGTAGGTTCACCTTAGGGTTGTCACAAGTCAGAAACGACCTGAGGGCACACAACAACAAAATTATGGTTAAGCTTTCTCTTAGGGTGGTGTCCTAGTTCTTAAGGAGCAGAGAGGTACAGTGGTTTGAGTGTTGGACTATGATGGTGGAGGCCAGGGTTCAGTTCCCCACTCGGCCACGGGAACCCACTGGATGCCACTGGGCTCGTCAGCCCCCTCGGCCCCCGGAAAACGCTGTGATAGCTTCACTTTAGAATTGCCATAAGATGGAAGTGACTGGGAGGCACACAATAACGACACAGCCGTTCAAGGACACTGATTTCGAAAAAGGGGAAATTAGAGTATTTCACATTACTTTTTCTGAGCAGGCTGAATTATTTTTCTGTGCAAGCCTGCTCAGAAGTAAGCGACTCATTGTCCGTGGGCAGCACTCCCAGGTAAGTGTGCAGAGGGTCACAGGGAAGAACTTGTGATTCGGAGAAACTTCTTGTATTGTACTGTAATAATAAGCAAAACCTGAAAATGTGAGAGCGCAGGAAAACAACTTTCTTGACTAAAACTCTCTTTGGGATTGCTAGTTCAGGATGTCCCAGACCCCAGAGCTCCCTGGCCAAAACCTGAGACAAAGGATGTCGTCAAGGGTTGTGCGCTGAGTACCAACCAGCTTGTCAGAACTTGCCATTCAAACCCACAGAGAGAAGGAGAGAAAAAGAGATTTCCCTGTTTGGCAATTGAACGAGAAATTTGAACTAATGAGGCTGTTCCCAGATCAAGGTGAGATGAAGGAATTACTCCTTCTCACTTAGGGTGATGGAATAAGGACCAACGTTTAATGTAACCTCCTCGCTTCCTATCCGATGCAGAGCAGCAGGAGGGGAGAGCCCTGGTACCAAAACCGGAATGAAAAGAGGAAACCAAGCAAATACATAGAACCCCCCAGGAGTCTTTGCAAGCTGAAGCACCAAATCACTTCAGCTTTGCAAATGGTAGCGAGTGGGTCCCCTAGGTGAGCAGGAGACTTGCGTACAGCCCTTTCCTCTTGACCGGAGCTGAGCCCCCCAACACTGGAGAATTCCACCCTTGTCTCCTGCATGGAGGTGGCCCATGAAAACTGCAGAATCGGGACCAGACCCTGAGATCTGACAACCCTACCCAAGATACCCCCAGCTGCCATGGCCGCTTTGAGAGTTGTAGGCCAAAACAGGAACGAAACAGGCGCTCTTCGGGTAATGACACCAGAGACAATGAATTTATGTTGTAACTGTTGGGTTTATTTTTGCACTTGTTGTCATTTCAGGTTATACTCTTCAAAGGAAAGAAAAAGGGAAAAGAAATCAAAGCAGGTCCTATCCATTTTAATGAACTTTTAAAAGCATCATAAATAAGAATTGCACCCAGCCCAATCCTCCAGCCTAACAGACCAAACTATTTTGATGCCGAGTCCAGCAAGCTTCTCTCCTGAGGGAGATCTCAAAGAACGGCTGCGGAACGGCAAAGGCCGTAATCACCACGTTAAACAAGTCCTGGCCTCTTTGGTGGCCGTCTTGGTAGAAGATTTATGAATCCAGAGGAAGCCAGACGGGCTGAAGCTGTGAGGAGCACAAGAGCAGGCAACAGAGCCTGAGAAAATTCTTTTTTTTTTTAGACTACAGATCTCAGAATCCCTCAGCCCAGCATGGCCATGGTAGTGCCAAGCAGGGAATACTAGGAACTCTAGTGCCAAGCGGGCATAGAGTGCCCAGCATTCGGTATACATAACAGCAATAAATACTCACAACCTGTTTGTCAGTTGCTGTTGGCACTTTCATATGTAATCCCACTGGAACGTGTGAGTTTTATGAATGTGGGTTACATGCTGAAGGGCCATGGGGTCCATGGTTGGAGAGGAGACATCGGAGGTTTTGCCATTATTCTCTGGCACTCCTTGAGCATTGCTTCACTATAAATTAAAAGCAGCTTTGGCTATGGCCAAACAACCATGATTTCCAGCCAAAGAATTCTATGAACTTTATCTGCGTGTGAAGGAAAGCATAGTTTTAAGCAGTCCACAAACTACAGTTCCCAGAGTCCTTTGAAGAAGAGGGGCAAACATGGTGACCAGAGTGTCTTTGGGGCTCTTAAAATGGTCAGAGCAGAGCCCCTTCCCCACTTAGGGGCAAAAAAGATGCAGTGCAGGGAGGCTCAATAGAAGAATCAGGAAGCGGGGTAGCTTGTGTTTTGGTCTCTTCTCTCTGGCTGAGAGAGGGTTCTCTTGGCTTCTTTGCTGTTCTTACTTCTTTTCCTGCAAGATGGACATTGCCCTTTGCACCCAACGCTCGGTGGGATTCACACAGATCTTTTTCTCACTCTTCATAACAAACCTGGCGGGGAAAAGAGGAGAGGGCTTGAGTGAGAAGTGATCTCTCGGCATACATTGACCGGTTCTAAACGGCACAAGTAGCAGATGGTTTTATGATGTCATAAACTCCCAGTAGGATGCCAGCCCATGTCTAGCCAATGAGGAAAATAAATAAACACACATTTTTTTCAAAACAGCATTCTCATCCTGAGACTGAAGTAGAAGCCCAGGCCCTGAGATCTGGGAACCCTAAATAGAAGCGAAGCCACATCACATCCACTGTGTACAGAAACCCAGGTGCGGCCCACCAGGTGAATGGTTACGGGAGCAAAACGCTGGCCCCACATTGTAAGCAGCTGCGCACTCCTTGGTTCATGGCATGGATTTCAATCTTCTCTGTATGACTCTGAGGAGTAGCTCAGTGAAATCTCTGCATTTCACCCAAAATGATTATAGCCGGGTTTTTTAAATGCCCGATCTCGGCCTGAGTAGCCCCACAAATGGTTCCAGATCGCAGCATGAACCCCTGGAGACTTCACCAAGTTGTCATGTCATGGACAGAGAACATCTGCTATCAGATCTCTCCAGCATGGCCCCACGCAGACGTCCCTTAGCTGCACATTAAGGAGAACGCATAATGGGGAAAGGAAAGGTTTTCTGTACTTACACAACAGCCTGGAGGTTGCACTGGGAGTCAGTCCTGTAGTAAGAGTCTATGTTCCTAACCGGAAGAGGTCCTCCTTGCCGAAGAGCAAAGCAACATTCCCTGGGATGGCTGGGAGGCATTGCTAATGGACGAAAGGCAGGGAAAGGAAAGAGGAGGGAAAGAGAGGTGGCATTATAATCTAGAATTGCAATGAAGACACACAGCCTGCATGCAGAAGGCTTTCTTCGTCATGGCACCCTGGTTATGGAATATCCATCAAGCGAGGTAATTTTTCCCTTGCCTTTTTATTTTATCTTATCTATTTATTTTTTTGCAGGGGGGAGACATCTGGCAAGTCTGCTAGGACTGAGGACCACAAAACCAGAAGCGGGCTGGCATTGTGCTTGAGACTTGGTTCTTCATAAATGGTCTCGTGTGTGCCGAAAACTGAATTCAATAGCCCTGGGACATCTGCATTTGAGAGTCAGCATGGAGTAATGGGTTGCGTATTAGACAAGGACATGGAGATACCAGGTTTCAAATCCCTGCTCGGCCATGGAAAACTTCTGGATGACCCTGGGTAAGTCACATTCTCTCCGGCTTAGCCAGAGCAGACCCATTCAACCAATTGTTCAATGGTGAGTCAAGGGGTCTAATCTAGTCAGGGTAAAACCAAAAGAAAAAAGAAAAAAATAATTTAGGCATTAATCTGTTCCTTGCCCTTACTGACCCCAGACACTAGCAATTGACCCCACCTATAGCTACAGAACCTTCAGAATTCTGCCTCTCCAATGAAATTTTTCCTTCAAATCCCCCCAAATTTCTAGCATCGCAGAGAGGGAGACATTGGAAATTGTTCAGCCAAGAACTCTTTTATTTGCTGTGTCAGCATCCCTTTTGCTGCTTTGCCTGCCCTTTTTTTTTTTTTTTTTTTTTTGGATGCCTAAATTGTAAATATCTAGATGTCCAAGAGAGATTTAAAGTTATTGCAATGCTGGAAATTTGGGAGAGGAAGGAAAATTTCATTTTGCGTCAGAATTTTGGAGTGGGGAGGCAACGCCCTTATTCCCAACCCCCGATGGGCATGCTCCTTCTTGGCTTGTTTTATCAGGAGTCATGTCCTGTTTCGCCTTTAGGGATGCCGCAGAAGCACGGCCACGCGGCGGAATCTCACAGTTTTGGCTGGAGACGCCAGGACTGGAACTCAGCATCTGTTGAGCCGTCTCAAGAGAAGACACACTGGTACTGGATACATAACAAATATTGCAGCGCTGAAATTAAAAGAGAAAAATGCCTCGCACTGACCTGCTACGTGCTGATAAGAGAGCGCCAGAACGAAAGCGATCACGAGAGCTGTCTTCAGGCTGGCCATGGTCGGCGCCTTTTTGGAGCTGGGACTCTCCCTTTGTCCGTCCGCCTCTCTCCCTCCTTCTAGCTGGACGCTGCGGCTCTCTGGACAGAGTCCTGCCGTTAATATACTTGCACGAGGTTCCCTTCTCCCTCCCACCTGAAATTCCTGAGAATATTTTGCAGATATTCCGCCCACGCTGGAGCAATATTTCAGAGAAGATTGGCAAAATGTCATTCTCAGTGAAACGAGATCTGGTACTTCTCTTTCTCGAGAAAAAGTGACCACTGGCCCGGGAGCTAAAAACCCCAGTATCTTCCCTCGGCTTTGTTCCTGTTTCGAGAAGTCAAAATAGCCTTGGCGCTCTCATTTGAAAGATCAAGGATGAAGACTTTTGCACTTGGCCTCCTCTTTAGAAGAGGAACATTGTCAAAATAAGGATAAAATATATTTCACTGAAATAAAGCTGGAGATTTGACAGAAAAATCTCTGGAGAAAATATACAAATATATACACATACATATAAGAGCTGTTATAATAGCTAACAATTAACACCTACGCTGAGGAAGAAATATGGTGATCTAAACAAATTGAAATTGTGTGGCATTAATTCGTTGGCATTAATCAGTTAAGAAATGAAGCAACAGAGATGCATAAATAACAGCTATATAAATTGAAGGGAAGATAATAGGTAGCAAGGCAACCAACAATTTTGAGAGAAGGAGGTAGAAGGGTTGAAAATTTTGAACGTGGATATGAAGTACTGCTATCGTTATAAGTTATTTGTATAAATACTGAAAACATATAAATGTGTTATATTGGCTAATTGGTTATATTAGCTAATGAAGAATTTTTCCATTTCTACTAGTAGACCAATGAAATGACAGCACTTGTTACAGAATATACTAGGATTGCTATATGTTCTTTTTTTAAAGTTACTTTTAATTAAAAAAATATTATGAAAAAAAGAAGAGGAGGAGGAGGAGCTGGAAAGACGGAAGAGTGGTTAAAGTGGTAGATCTTAACCCAAGTTGCAAAACTGATGTGGATTTTAAAAGACAGACCAATTGAAGACTTTGTTGTTGTTTTTTTGGAGGATCGGAAACTGTTTGTGGATTTTTGAGCAATAAGGTACCCCAGTGATGTAATTATCTGTCATTATGGTTATTAGCTGAGTCTAGGAAGTTGAATGTACCTAGATCTGTGAGGACAGAATGAGGCAGGTTCTTAATCTGGGACCCGTGGAGCCCTCACTGGGGGTCCACAAAGCCCAGCAGTGGCAGCGAGAGGGAGGCCGCACGGGGAAAATCAAACAGCTGTCTTCCCATTCTGTTGCCAGGAGCTTAAAGATACAGTGTGTGAAATCACATCCTGCCAAAAATGCACATTTTAAAATGACTTCTTAAATGTAGAACATGCTGTACCTCCCAAGTAGGAATCACGCATCTCATTCCAGACATTGGACTGCAACTCCCGGCACTGCCTATGCTGGCTGGGGCTGCTGAGAGCTGCCATTCCAACAACATGCTTTTGAATATTTGACACCATGCAAGCATGCAGACGAATTAAAAAGACACCCTCTCCCCCAAGGCCAAGCTAGAAATGGCCACGGTGGATGTTTCGTGTGTTCACTCCACTGACATGTAAACAAGGGTGAGGAGGAGGTGAACAGCGTATGTCGGGAGCCTAACCACAGGTCCCCACATTTTGTTAACGTCAGGGCTAGATTACTGTAATGCATTATTCTGGGGGCTGCCCTTGTAGACCTCCCAGAGGTACCACTGAGAATATGCCTGGTAGGCTACTGTTTTGCCAGTTCTGAAGCACTGGTGCTGGCCGCCAATCCCACTGATCAATCCTCACTAGAGGAGATGCATTGCATCCCTTCTTCACTGCTGGGTCAACAAGCCACTGATTCAAAAAACTCTACTTTAGTGTGAACTAGAAATAGAATTGAGGCTATAGTCATCCCATCTACCTGAACTGGCATTCCCTTTTTGGACTAAGAATCTCAGAACTTCCTCAGCTGGCACGGGCAGTGATCTCTGGAGATGGAAAGCGCTCGTGAAATTGCCCGACCATCCCATGAGGCTGAACGTCCGTACTCCCGCTGTTCTCGGCTCATCTGCAAATGACTGTAGGAAAAAAAATATCATGCTGGTGTTGAGGGCTAGGATTCATGATCACTGTTATGAAAGCATAACTTAGAGTTACTCATTCGTGTGTGATCATGTTCATAACCCCTATGTAATCGACAGTGTAGGGCATACATAGGGATCACAGGGGTCCCCCAGTCCTGACTTACTGGGCAACAGCCACTGTGAGTGGTGAGTGTCTATTCTCCTTCCGCCTGGGATGCCACAGACTGACGTTTCCACTGACGCCACTCTGCAAACGATCCCCAGTTTGAGGGTGAATTGCGACAAGGATCCGACTTCCGCCTGTCACCCTGGGGATCATTTGCGGGAGTAGGGGTGGTGGGAAAATAATGTTGCTGCCTCCCAGTCAACAGGAGAACAGACCCCTGTTGCTTGCTGCGTGTCACGAGCTGGCTCGCTCCAAGTTCAATTAGGCTTAGAAGTTTCCAAAATCTTCCTTCAGGAACCACAAAGAAAACAACGTCGCATCTCGCTCGTTGCCAAGACTGAGCGAGCACCAGGTACGCAGTACTAGGTAAGCCCTTACATTTCGTATTAGCCTGTGCTAGCGTTCTGTTTGGCAGCTAACTGAAACAGCTCTTTTCCCAGACTCCCACTCCGCCTGCCAGCTGCACCCCCTTGCAGTTGCCTCTGTTCGCCCTGGTCAAAACTTAACGTCCCCTCATTGCCAGCCCACTGTTTCTCCCCCGGTCCCATCATCCCCTTGCGGCACAATAAAACCCGTTTTTAAACATCAGAGCATGACAGGGAGCCAAGCTGACCCGACGCAGTGGCCTGATGCCTGTCAAGTCCAGATGGAGGAGCTGGGAGAGACTACTTAGCTACCTAACTTAGTTATGTAACGAAGGAGCTGGCCTAGAATCTCGGCTATCGATACTAACAGTAGTCACCATCATCATAAGGCAGCCACCAATGAGAATAACATACATTTGTGGTTGTGGTTGTTTTCAGCACGGGGTTGCCTTTGCCTTCTTCTGAGGCTGAGAGAGTGTGACTTGCCCATGGTCACCCCGTGAGTTTTCACGGCTGAGCAGGGATTTAAACCCCGGCTCATAATCCAATACCCAAACCGCTGTACGAGGCTAACTCTTGAACATGTATTCGTAGTGAGTGAAATAACTACCGGATGCTGGGTCTTGTTTTGTGAACGTGTGTTGTGAAATCCTTTTTTAAATTAAGGGGTTGTGAATTTGTGGTTTTTGCAAGCATGACGCATTTGTACAGCCTGGCTCAGATTTTCCTCTCCGGCCAACGGAGGCGAAAGATGTAGGATGTTCTGAACAGAAAGAGAAGAAGGTCAGGAAGCAAAGGGAAAAGGACAAGGAAGTGAAAATACAGAAAAATAGACAATGTGAGGGGAACATAAGGAAGGGTGGTAAAGGTGGACAGTTACAGTTAACAAAAGAGAGAGAGAATCTCAAAGAGTAGTCTACCCATAAGTCCTAAATAAAGAGCCTGGGAATGCTACTGGGTTGGACTACAGCTCCCAGTATCCCCACTAGCCATGTTTGCTAGGGAGATACTGGGAAATGTAGTCGACAAGCATTTTCCTCCCACGGTCTGCAAAGGGATGACGACCAGCACGGGGTACTTTTACAACGACGCAAAGGTGCGGTCTCGTCGGCCACGTACAGCCCCGTGTTCAGGGCAGTCGGCCGTGGAGGCAAGAACGGGGGGCAAGGCCACCGCCTCCACGTCCTGTTCTGGGCTTCCCGGGAGCCCCCGGATGATCTCTGAGAGCAGGACCGAGCCGAACCTCGGCAGGAGGCCGCGTCTCAGGGGACCCACCCCATCGGGCTCCGCCGTGCTGGCAGCTCCGGGGCCATACTGCAGACGGCTTTGTCGGGCAGAGCCTGGGAAGCAAGGTCAGCCGGTACAGCCCGGTGATGCGTCGTGTCGGAAAGAAGGCAAACCTCTGGGGCCGGGAGTTCTCAAAACCTGAACCTGTGCCGCATCTGGAGTGCTGGCAAAAGCGGCGTCTCTGTGCTACATCTAATCTTTAGGAAAACCTTTCCAGATTCACCTGTGAAGCCTGCTTATTGGTTTAGACTGAGACAGAAGATTACAACGTGGCTCTCTGGCTGCCGCAGGACGGCAACTCCCGACAGCTTTAGCCAGCATAGCCACCGGTGAGGAGCGCTGGGAGCCGAGGTCCTACAACAACTGGAAGAACGCCTGATTCGCCGCTTCTGCGTTAGAAAAAATTTTGTGGGAGGAACAGCAGAAGTCTGGGGGTTTTTTTGTCAGGAATGGGTTCCAGTCACAGGACTGGGGGCCACACCTCTTTCCCCCAGGGCCCTTCAGCAGCTGCAGAGATTGACACAAACGCCCCCCCGCCTTCAGGGAAAAATGAAAAGCAGAAATGACCAGAAGTCTCCTTCTGAGCCAAGATCCTGTATCAGAGGCTACAATGCACAACTTCACGGTGACACCACTATGGCTCTGATATGCGGCCCTTCTGTTGAACTCTGATGGTGGTTTTTTGAGGCATCCTGAGCGATGTCCTGTTTTGCGCTGGGAGGTGCATTGTGCAATGGAGCGCTGTGCAAGATGCCCTGATATACAGTGGGACCCCAAGAGCAGTGATGCCCGTGGTGCAAAGGGACCCTTGGTGCCAGGGCTATGCCGCTGGTCCCATTTGTGCAGCAGTCCCAGGCATGCAGTGGCATCTCTGCTCCCGACCTGAGAACAGGAGTGTTGTGCAACAGCACAGTTCACCGTTACGTGATTCTAAGACAGTTAATGATAACATGAATACCTAATGGGATGCCAGCCTTGGTATATGTTTAATGCTCATGCATTGATGTTTTTATAAGTGTGTTTTCACTAGCTGTTTATGTTGGTTAAACAATTCCTGTTGTTAATCCCAACTGGAGTAAACCCAATTGATTTACCTATGTGTTGACTCACAATTCAACAATTAATTCAGTGGGTCCACTCCAAAAGATACTATCTGACAGGATTCCAGCAGATAAATTCACTTACAAGAATTGTATGCCTATAATTTGGGTTTGTGGATAAGAATCAAGAAAGGATATCCATTTATTCCAAACTGGAAAATCTCCAAAAGTCATACAATTGTACACAGGGTGCCTGAGAGTTGACCATGTATGGCCAGGACTCTAAAAGTGAAACTGTAACTTAAAATGTTGTTTATTAAAGACTGTGAAATGTTTTCATTGTAATCCCCTTGGAAATTCCCCCAGCCCCAGTTATCCTTCCTGATACAAATCTTAACTCTCAGATTTGCCCTTGCAGCTGGTGGAAAGGATCCCGCACTTCCTAATTTTGCCTTCCTGATGCCCTTATCAATCCTCTTCATCCGCCTCTGGAACTGCTCAGAAGATGGGCGACCCATCCTCTTCCTCACTCAGATTCTGGCTTGCATTTGCAAAGGATGACATGAATTAGGATTTGATTTCTTTTCTTATTTTTTTTTTAATAAAATATAAAACACAGAGTGAAATAAGATTTAAAATGAACCAAGAAACCTGCAAGGATTAGACTATAAAAGTGCATCAAGTACATAGAAAAGGTGCATAGTTTTTGTGCCAATTTTGAAATAACAATGCAAATTACTCTGTCATGGTAATATACATGTGCAGGTACTCAGCCACAAAGTTTTGCACATACAAAATATGCATTTACAGCATCCATAACTGCCTGCTTATTCTAAAGTCCAAGACGATTCAGGTAATATCCTCCTAGCATCCCCCTGGAATTCCTATGCAATTCATATTCAAGGTAGCATAAATATCCACATGCAGAGATATGTTGTTCCAGCACTATGCAACCCCCACACAGAATAGCAAGGTTGCAAACACACGGGAATGAGTGGGTGCCTTGTGCAACGTGCAGTTGCAATGCACACTGCACTAAAAGAATGCACAATGTGCAATAAGCAACCACTGCATGCCATACATAAGGTGCAACCCCAATGTGCAATATTGCTGCATGTGTAACTCTGTTTCCCCTGCTGGGAGCAGAATACATCTATTGTGCTGTGGGGAATAATTCACCCTCCGTGCGTAGTGCAACTTATACATATGTCACTAACACGACGCCAGCTATCGGGAGAACTGCCACCTACCTATGGGAGGGGGCAGTCCTGCTGCCACTTCCACCCTCCCAACCAGCAGAGGCATACAAGTGTACTTGGATCTTGGGAGAGAGGAGGCTGGATAGCAAAGTGGACACAGTTGGCTCCACCAGCTGATGGAGCGACAATTACAATGCCAGGCATCGTATTACACAGTAATTGTCTATCTGTCCATCAGTCCGTAGGCATCCTGTTATGCAACATTTACAAACCATCCCAGGTCCTTTTCTGGCACAGCAGGGTGGAAACACCATCTGCTTTATGCCTTCAGACTAAGCCTAGTTAATCCCTTTGTTGGAAGGAGAATCCCCAGACAGAGACCCAAGGAAGTCAAAGAAGCTGCATGGCATATTCATTAGCTTGAGAGTCTCCTGAATTGTACAGCAGGCCTTGTACCATTTCCTTGGGTGACGTTGTTACAGGTATGTTGCTCTTCAGCCACAGCCATCCAACGACAGCAAAGGCAACAAGAACACCAGCACACAGCAAGGAGATGATGTGAGTTCGGTACGCAGTTGGGTCACCAGGCAACAAGGTCGAAGTAACCTCTGGGGCGTAGGTGGTTGCCTGTGCTCTGCTCTTCTCAGTAACATGCTCCTTGGGAAACCCTGATGTTGGCTGAGAAACTGGTGGTGAAGAAAAAGCATCTCTCCTTCCTTCAGCTGACACAGGGGTTCCTAAAGTCCCCCCAAAAGCAACAGTGATCATTGCATCACTCCTGTCTTGAATGCTGATGCTTCTGTTGTTGTTTCTATCAATACTGGAGTGTGTGCTGGACAAATCAGTGACATCCAAATTTGGGGGTCCAACAGTGGTTTGAAGCCTGCTCCCCGTGCTCAGAACTGAAGCTGGCACACTGGGAGAAGTCAGGAACATGGTAGATGTGGTAGAACTCACCATGACTTTCTCAACAGAGTCTGTACTAAGTCCACTTAAGGGAGAGCTGGGCAGATGGGAGGTGGATTGTTCAGAAGAGCTCCTGGGATTTTGAGGATCAAATCTCCTGTGAGTGGTACTTTGAGTTCCTATGACTGTGGGAGCAGTCACCAAATCATGAGCTGTTCTAGAGTCAGGTGTCTGACCTTCCCCACCAGGAGTGAGGTCCTCCCCAAATCTTTTCGGCCTCTCTGTGGTTGGAGACACTGTATTTCCATTTGCAACAGATTGAGGCTCAAAGCTGGTTCCAAAACCAGCCTCTTCTGTTTTGGCAGTGGACTCTCTGGAGGCACTGGTAGTCTCTGCCCCAACTGATGTAGCATTCACCGTAGAGCCCTCAGGAGCTCTTGTCCTTCTCCCAGGAAATTCTGTTGACTTGCTGTAGGTTACTGTTCCAGTGGGGCGTGCGTGACCCACAGTCACAGCTGACGT
The DNA here is from genome assembly GCA_030412105.1 of Cyclura pinguis. Taxonomy (NCBI): domain Eukaryota; kingdom Metazoa; phylum Chordata; class Lepidosauria; order Squamata; family Iguanidae; genus Cyclura; species Cyclura pinguis. Next base: position 2,871,883 of record CM059607.1, read on the forward strand.
GGGGACAGCATCCCTGGAGAGTTTGTCAAACACACCTGGTTTTCCTTGCACTGGAGTGCTGGACTCTGAAGGCGGAGGGGAATTTTTTGCATCCAGCTGCCTCATAACAGTTTGCACCCATCTGTGCTCTGGTCTGGCACAGAAGGCCCGATTCTTCTTAGTTGTCAGTCTGGAGAGGGAAAGGGAAAAACCCAGTAAGAAAGGATGCAGCAAACCTTTTTAGATGATTTGCCTACCGTCTTTATGAGAGGAGAGGAATCCCTACTGCAAGCTATCTGTTTTCTATGCTCCCTAAGCGTCCATTAATATATTTTGAGGTTGTTTTTCTTAAAAAAATCTGTTGTGCAAGGGCACAAGAAGGAAGGAGGACAGGAAGATGGGAAAAGGTGTGGAGAACGGAGGGACTAGGACAGCCGACAAAGAGCCATGTTGGATCAGACCAAAGGCTGCTTTAGTCCAGCGTTTTGCTCCCACAGCAGCCAACCAGTTGCCTCTGGGAAGCCCCCAAGCAGGACACGAGGGGAAAGGTATCCTCATGTTTCCCGGACACGGGGATGCAGTAACATTCTGCCTGTAGCCCCAGAGAGGATATATAATTGTCATGGCTACTAGTCACGGACAGCCCCTTCTTCCGTGACTTTTCCCAGCCTTTTCTAGCCATCCCCAAGCGGGCAGCCGTGGCTACCAGGGTTGCTAGAATGAAAACCAGAGGGAACTCCTGTGACTTTAATGCTTGTGTAGAGGAGGGAATTTCCGCAGGTGTCGCTTGCAGGCAACCAGGTAACAGACGAGACCTGCTGAGACCCCTCTTCTACACAGCCAGCAAAGGTAGAGGAGCCCTCTCCAGTCTTCCTTCTGGCAACTATAACTGCCGCATCTGGTGGCGGTGAAGCCCATAGCTTCTAACACCGTGTCAGATGCAGAAGTCCGTCCTGCCCTGAGTGTCCTGCCATGCACCCTTGGGAGGTGTCCATACTGCGTTTTGGTATTACGAGTGACAGAGAAGAGATTCTCCCTAATTCCTCCAACAGAAGCACCGTTTGATTTACTTCTATCATGTTTTCTCTCTTTTTTTCCCCCCCTCTAAGTGAGGTAGCCACAACTACTGCAATCTTTCCTTAGCGACTTGGTCGAGCCCGTCAGTCATTCTAGCATCCCCGTTTCTACATCTTTCCTAGCACTGCAAAAGATTGTTTTCCAGGATATTGCAGGGACTGAGTGATTTAAAACATGAAATGCTTAACCTCTTAATCTTATTTGCGTTCAAGTTGACTCTGGCTTATAACCCCTCTAGGACTTCCTTGACCCAGATTCTTCACACAAGGTTTGCCACGGACTTCTTCTAAGGCTGCGACACCGTGGCTTGCCCTAGGTCAGCCAAAGGGTTTCCACGGCTGAGCTGGGATTTGGACCCTGGCCCCTCAGAGTTTTAATCCACCACTCAGCCCATTCTACCTCGCTGGCTCAGGGTTTTCTTCTCAAGATGCGTTCCGAGGGGATTTGCTCGCTTCCACGGTAGAGCAGGGATTTCAACCCTGCTCTCCTCAAACCACTAGATCACGCTGGCTTTCTACATGTCTCCTCACAACTGAATTTACTTGCATGTCTTCCGACCGAGGTGGGGAACGGAGAAGCATCACACAACACAACCAGCGCAACGAGAAGGACCAAAAGGCACTTACATCACAGACGTCTTCCCCCTGCATGTGATATTCTCATAGCTTTGCAGTAAGTTCAGAAGAATTGGTCTGGACAAGAAGGCGGTAGGAGGACATTCTTTGGGACAGTTCTTCCCCACTTCAGGTTCCCCTACAACAACAACAGCAAAAACCCAGGTGTTGTTATCGATTCCACAGTCTACCAGATGTCTGTTATTTCTGTTACACACCTTCAAGTTACGGTTTGGAAATTCCTAATCTCTTCTCTCAGTGGATGGGTGAGGGACGCAGTAACCAAATTTAACTTTTTGACAATTTCCTGCTTGAGAAATCTGATAGCAATAACACACACAGACCGTATTCTCTTAATTATTAATTGCCTCGGGAAGGAACGGCAGCCACTCACACCCATTCTACAGACAACACTTTCATTTTTGTTGGGAGACACGCTCTCATCTGCCTTGTACACCTCTGTGAGTCAGAGTTGATGTGAAGACGCTTTACAACAAATACAGGTAGAGCTTAAATGGAGATATATCCAAAATCTGGAGAACTTAAACTTGGGCAAAGCAGAGATGGAGTTCAGCTCCCCCGGTATCCCATGCCGGACAGGAGATTCTGGTACTCTTAATCCAGAAAGTAACTTTCCTAAACGCCCACATCCCATTACTATGTGCATATCATCAACCGGCTCCCAGAACAACGGACAGACCTCCAGGGAGCAAGTGCAGGAGAGCTCGGTTATGGTTTCCTGCAAGCGAGTTATACTTTCCCCTCCTTGAAATGTTCCCATTGGTCAGAGGTCAAGAATGGAACCGTGCGTTCGAAGTGGAGGGGGGATTTTTTCAGGGATTCCCCCCGCGTCTGGCACCAAAGCAGTGCCGAGGAACCTGCGCGCGCTTTTATTCTCCCTTTTGGAATGACGCCACCGCTCCATATATTGGCAGGCAGGGTTGGCTGGCGTCGCTGCTGCACCGAGCCTCTCCACTGTGAGTTCTTCAAAGAAGTGGATGCATCATCCTCCTCCTCCTCCTTATACATAAACTGCCTTTCCCCCACAACCAGCACCGAAGACGGGTCACAAATTGAAGCAAATGTAATATTATCACAGCGTACTAAGGTCAACATTAAAATGGAATTCAAGCTATCAATATTATTTAAAACAATTTAAACTATATGAAAAGGAGGTGGAGAACCAGCACCAGCAGCTTCCAAACAATACAAATAAAAACAGTGCGTGAAGCCTTCATTTATCACGAGACACATTTTCTTCTGAGCCAGAAATGGACGTAGCTTCAGGCCTCCCCAAGAGTCCGTTCAGTGCCGAAGACTGACAAACGTTCCTGCTATGAGATTAGTTCTACAGAACAGACGGTCTACAGCACAGAAGCGCTCCAGCCCATTTGCTGAGGGGCCCAGCATCCCCTCCCAGCCGACCACAGAACAAGGATGCAATTCTCCACTAAGGCCATTTCCGCACTAGACTGTTACAGCGCTATGATTCCACTTGCAACATCCTATGGAATCCTGGGGTTTGCAGCTTCGGGAGGGGCTGGCCGGCCCCTCCCGAAGCTGCAAACCCCAGGATTCCATAGGATGTTGAAAGTGGAATCATAGCGCTGTGACAGTCTAGTGTGGAAATGGCTTAGGTTTCCTCTAGAAAGTAGCAACGAGTAATTTCAGAAACCTCCTTCCCTTTTCACTTTCAAAAGTGGAAGGATCACAAATATCAAAATGTGGGTGTGTACCCATGGGAAGGGGGATGAGATATGCTGGGGAGAATGGGCACCCAAGCTCCAAACCAGGTCAGGGAAAGGAGTCGGAAAGGGGGTGGGCTAGCACGGTAGCCCTATATCTCCCCTCTCTCTCCCGTCTCTTTCCCTGTGTGTGGAGGGCACTGGGAGAGGATTTGTGATGCTGAGAAACTGGGCTGCACCTCGTCTTTAGCTGGCCAGGCGGCGGCTGGTGGAGGAGGAGGAGGAGGAGGAGAGCCAGGGGCGGATTTTCAAAGGGTTTCACGACTCGATCAGAGCCGCAGAGAGGGAAGGTCCCCCCAGAAAAGAAGCACTCGAGGTGAGGCTGGCAGGGTTGCAGAAACACTCAAAGAATCAAATCTGTGAAAGTCAGACTTGCACCCGTAGAGGACCAACTGTACTCTTTAAAAACTCCTAGAAGCACACTGAAAACCATCCTAGAATCCAGTTTTGAAACAATTCAAACAACAATTTCAAACACGGAACATCAAGTGGAACCGCACTCTTTTAGCTGCTTGCTGAGGCTATCGTACTTTGGACATCCCAGGAGATGACGGGAGTCATTAGAAAAGACAATAATTCTTGGTAAGGCAGAAGGCAGTAGGGAAAGAGGAAGACCTCATGGTAGGTGGATAGATTCAATGTCTGTGGTCATTATTTTTGTTTTCCTAACGTTCAGCTGTAAACCTGCGTGAATAGCAACAAATTACTTCCCTCGATCTGGCCACAGTTTCTGTCGATGCAGCCTAGAACTGAGTAAGCCCTTTTCTTTGGAACCATTGCTGAACATGCAACTGATGTTTGTTTGATGCATGTTTGGCCTACAGTCTCCTAAAACTGCCCTCCCGCTCTTTTCACATACACACCGCAGGCAATCCAGGCACTGCCTGTTACACATTTGTGCATCTGGCTTTTCCTGACTAAATGCAGAATGTGACACCTATCCTCACTGAAATTTATTTTCCCAGATTTGGTTCTACAATTTGAATCACACTTTCAATCAGAAAGAAGCTGAAGGAGCATTGTGTGTGTGTGTGTGTGTGTGTGTGTGTGTGTTTTGAAGAGGTCCCTTCATTCCAAACAGTTGTGGTTACACAACCCTCCCACTGTTCCATTCATATTTGGACCAATGTGTCTCAAGTCCTGGCACTGGATTTAAAAATGTTCATGTGAAGATGATGCTGACATTGCCCTTGCAGGCTGCAATTTCACAAGCCTTCCTCCTATTTCCTCCAATAAGCAATTCTTTCCTTTTTACACCAAGCATCTGCTTCCCATCAGCTCCCCTCTGTGCCAGCGTAGATGTTGGAAGAAGGCGGCGACTTCTGTACCAGCCAGCAATGCAAGGAAGGAGGACTGTGATGCCTCGCCAGGGTGGTGACATGGAAAAAGAGAGCAGGGCTCCCTGTACCTTTAATACAGGGCATAATCAACTTCACTGGGATTCAGACCAATTTTCGCACCCATGCCTCACCCCTCCCACGACATGAAAATAAAGAGAAAAGAAAACTTTTTCAAATTTTCTTCTACCTTGCTTTTCAGCCAATTTTCAATTGTTTTCCTGTTGTGAGGAAGAAAGAGGAGCAAATGAGACCACATTTTGGTGCATTTTTCAGCAGCTGCAAAGTTTAGAGGCAATTTTACAACCGCCCCCCCCAGTTCAAAAAAAGGGGGTGGGAGGATTAAGGTCTGCATTGCGGCCGATGGGCCACAGTGTCTCCAACTTGTTTTAACAGCTGTGATCAAGGACAAATTTCAGAAGGAATAGCTTGCCGTGCAGGCAAAAACTTACATTGCCACAATTACGAAAGGAAATTCCACCACCCCCACAGCTATTAAAACCATGCCCTGTAATATTTCACAGATGCAAACCAGGACCTGCGTGGCCAAGCAGTGTGGTCAAGATGGCCAACGTTATTAATGAGGAGGAATATACAAGCTAGGAGATGCTGCAGCAGTTTGCTTTGGCCTGAGCCTGCTGGGAAGGGCAAAATTCAGCTCCCTCCTGTCCTCTCCCTGCCACTGAGTTGAGTACAAACTTCATCTGCCACTGGAATAAGCTGAAGACAAAGTGCGAAAGGGGAACGAGGAGAAAGAAACCGGGACATTTGAAATGAATCTAAAAAAGTGAGACAACCAAGGATTAACCAGGGCTGCCCTTGCCAAACTAGGCCAGCCAGAGAAAATGTTAAAAGTAGGGACCATCGCTGCATTTTACAGGACTAGTTTTGTCCCGGCTAGGCTGGTGAACCGGTAGTTGCAAAACGCTGCAGAGAAAGGGTGGCCCTGAGAGTCTTAAAACTGGGGTAGGCTCTCTGTGGCGAGATATGCCCCAAGATACAAAGGTCTTTCAAGGTCCTTCTCAGCCCTTAGAATTGTGCCTGGAAACAGAAAAGGAGCCTGTAAAGTTGTTGGCACAAGGAGCGTCTGTCTTCCTTGTAACCAGCTGGATAAAAGTGGAAAAAGATTACACATAATATATGATTATTACCCTAGAAAAGAGTGAAATGGGCAGCACTGGTCGGTAGGTATGTTTTTATCAAGGGCTGAGTCTACAGCTGCTGGGGCAGACCACGTACTCACCTCCTAAGTTATCAATTCATCTGGGACACACCTCTCTTGCAAACCGTGCTCAGAAAAAGACATTCTTCTTGTTAGCGAGAAATAACCCCCTCCTCCGCTTTGATGTTTGGATATTTGCATGAAGGAAGGCAGGTGACAGCAAGCAATGTCCTGGGAGATAAAGCTCTAGACAAAAAGATGGGCTGAGGGTCATGACCTGGGGACTTTCCCTTTCCTGGGTTATTCCACAACACGGGGCAGGAGCAGTAGAATCTGGAACAGCCGGGGGACTTAAATAACCTGTCCATTCGCACTCATGGAATCTGGCTCAAAGGGATCACGGATCAGTTAAGGCAACAATATTTAGCCTTTGCACAATGGCCCCTCTAGGGTCCACTCCAGGCTCAACAGGGGGTGGGGTGGTGATATTCAGCCCAGATAGAAAGGATTAATTATTGCCATCCAGAGCCAAGAGTCATGCAAACAGAGATATCTGGAGGAGTTCAGAGTGAGACCGCAGGTGAGGTCAGGCAGGAAGAGAACGGAACAAGAGAATCCGGGTCTCGGGGGAAGTTCACATTTTGGGTGATTATTTCTTGATTTAAATATGGATTTGTTGTTGCTGGTGTGCACCTTCAAGTGATTTCTAACTTACAGCAACCCAAAGGTAAACTTATATTGGGGAGGGGTTGCAAGATTTGCTCAGAGGGGTTTGCCGTTGTCTTCCTCTGAGGCTGAGAGAGAGTGACTTGCCCAAGGTCATCCAGTGGCCGAGCAGGGATTTGAATACTAGCCTCCGGACGCTTTTAACAAATAAATATTTGAATGTTCAAACCTATACCATTGTGGGAGTGGGAATGGAATGGAATGAGATCCAGAAAGGTGCAAATCATGTCCCTCACACTAAGGCCATTTCTGCACTATAGCGCTGTTATTCCACTTTCAACATGTTGAAGGTGGAATTATTGTGCTATAAGAGCGTAGTGCAGAAACGGCATAAATTTGGGTGAGGTGATACAGTCTTTCGGATCTTTACAGCCGCCAGTTATTGTCGATGTGTTGAAAACAATAGCCCTGCTCTCCAAAAGTCGGTTTCCCAGAGCTCAAACACTTATCTGAGGAGATTTCTTGTGTTATACGTGCAGTAGCGAGGAGTCTGGGATCTTCCCCAGCAAGGCGCCGAGGAATTTCCTGTGCAAAGAAACCAGCGGCCTGCCAGCGTCTTTGTCCAGTCTCGGAAGAGATACAAGGAGATAAACAGTGGAGGGGAGAGATGAAGGAATGGCAGAGCAAGGTTGCGGGGATGGAGGAGGAGAGGGCTAGATTCACCCTCCTCAGCCTAAAATGCCAGTCCTTTCAACGGCCATCTTGTCTTCATCCTACAACATCCTCTCCGGTTTGTGATTTTTACCTCACCCCCCTTCCTTGCTTTAGTCATTTCAAACTGACACACACACACACCCTTGCCCCCAAATTCTGCTGAAACCTGAGACCCCAACCCTTAACAGGCAGAAAGGAGATGTTTCTCCACCCCACCAAGCCTGCCTTTCGGATAAAGCTGGAGAAATCAGGCTCTGGGTTCAAGGTGGGAGGATGTGAGAACGACTGTGGAAAACGGATTCCAGGTAACAGCTTGCATTTCACTCTCCCTCTAATGAAGACATTTCCTGGCTGTTTTCAGTCAGGCTCAGCATTTCCCAACAGCAGGACGAGGACAGTGTCCAAAATGTCACAATATTCTCACAAACGTTGTTTCTCATTCCTCAACAAGGAATTCTCATTCCTTTCAGGAGGAAACAAGAGAATATATACAAAGGAGGAAGAAAGCGAAGAAAAAACAAGCAAACCAACCAAGAAACCTAGCAATACCTTTAAGCGTCAGGTATTGCCACATTTCCTTCTCTCCCCCTTCCTTCCTCCCTTTCATGGCTGCAACAAATTGATGTGGCTACTTTTCTGAAAACCAGGAGAATGCATTTTTGGACCGAGACCTAAAACTCCCTCTTCACGCAAGAGTTGCACGCTACCTGACAAACTAACAAGTTTTAGGCCTAAATCTTTTCCGTTAGAACTTCCTAAATGGTCTATTTCTTCAAGTTGACTTATGGTGACCCCATGAATTTTGTAGGGTTTTCTTAGGCAAGAGACACTCAGGGGTGGTTTTGCCATCGCCTTCCTCTGAAATATAGCCTACAGCACCTGGTATTCATTGGTGTCTCCCATCCAAGTACTATCCAGGGCTGACCCTGCTTAGCAGCCAAGATCCGAAGGGATCCGGTGCCTTTAGGGTACTTCGGCCCTACTTACTAAATCAGACCCATTAAATCAATTGCTGCATAATCACATGAGTAAATCCGGTTGGCTCAATGGGTTTACCCTAGCACGGATTTAACAACGGGGTTCAAATTTCAAATATGCCAAACAGTTCAAATACACCAAACAGAAATCAGACACCATTCAGGCGTTCACTGAACTAAAATGACCACTCCACACGTGAAAAAGTCAGCAGATCTATTAAAATCTACTAAAAGGATTTAAAAACAACAACAACCAGAAATCAGGACCATTCACAGGTGACAAAGTCAGCAAATCTATTAAAAGGCTGCTTACAAACACACCAAACAGAACGCAAGGTCCGCATCATAGGTTCAGAGAACTTAAATGATCATCCACACGGGGAAAAGTCAGCAAATCTATCAAAAGGATGTTCAGAAGTACACCAGACAGCCCTCAGACACCCTTCACGCGTTACACAAACGCACGTGAAAACAGCTCATTCGCAAGTCACGACCCCAGCAAAGCCCAGAACAGACGCAGGGGAAAGGGGTGCAAAGCGGAAACAAAAAAGGGGACCGACCCTCCCCACGTTACAGGTGAATCCTCCCCGCCGGGCGCTCTCGGGGCGCAATTCCCGGGCGCGCAGGCGTCGCCTACTCGCGAGTGAGCCGCACGGCGCCCTTGTAGCGCGATGATTCCACTTCCAACCTCCTATGGAACCCTGGGGTTTGCAGTTCCGGGAGGGGCCCGCCGGGCCCCTCCCGGAACTGCAAACCCCAGGGTTCCATAGGAGGTTGCAAGTGGAATCATCGCGCTACAAGGGCGCCGTGCGGAACCTGTCAAGCCGGCAAGCGCGGCCGGCCGGGTCCGGGGCTTTCGCCCGGCTCTCTCACCTGCCACGGCCGGGATGGTCCTCATCCAGGCGAGCGCCACGATCCAGAGTCCCATCGCGGCCGCCGCCGCCGCGTGGCCGGGCATGATCCGGGCTTCCTCGGCCGGAGAGGCGCCTAAGCCATGCCCGCCGCCTTCCCGGCCCCCGGCTGGACCTCGCCGCCTCGCCGCCTCCCTCTCCCTCTCCTCGCTTCGCCCGCCCTCGGTCCGCCTCTGTCGGCCGGGGAAGCCGCCTGGGAAAATCCGCCCCATTGTTCCCCGCGTCCTGGGGGAATTTTTTTATTCGTGGTTAATATTTTACTCCTGACTTAATATCCCACATTAAGACTCCCGACTTACCCATTGGTTCGGCAAATACTTTTCTGTCAATGCTTTCCTGCCTGTTTTTAATCTGAAGCCAATCTCAGCTTTCCAGTTTTCCAAAGCTTTTGGGCTTTTACTCGTGGGACCTTTCCCACTACGCTGTTAGGTGCTCTTATTCCACTTTCAACCTCCTGTGGAACCCCGGGGGTTGCAGTTTAGGGAGAGGCCTTTAGAATTCGCAGCCGGAGAGCTCTTGGGCCTCCCTAAACTGCAAATCCCAGAACTCCCCCAAGGGTGTTGAAAGTGGAATAATAACGCTATAGCAGTCAAGTATGGAAAACCCTTGTTTTCCTAATCCTATTTTGATTCCTACACATGTGTGTGTCGGATTGCTTTGTGGTGTACAGCAGTGGTTTTTTGTGTTTGTATCTGGATTTTACAATCGTTTGTTGCATTGCTTTTACATGTATAACGCTCCTTCTGGGGTGTGTGTGTGTGTGTGTGTGTGCGCGCGCGCAGGATGCCTTTGGCAGGCTGGGCTGTCTTTTCTGTTGTCTTTTTTTGTGAAGAGCTACGCAGACTGATGGCAGTATATAATAGATTATGAAATGAAGGTAATTCGCTTAATTTATAATCCTGCTTTTTCCTTTACCTGTGGCCCACAACAGCGGAAGAGTATACATCAAAGTACAGCTAAAAACAATTATGATTTTAAAGAAGTTTTTTCCTGTGAAAAAAGCACTAATTTTAAAGGGTAGAAAAGTGTTTTAGAAATGTAACAAGAAGTGTACAGTGCATGCATGTGCACACGCACGTACACCCATTAAAATAACCTTCTATTCAACCAGTTTATTTCCAAGTGCCTGTTTCAGTAAAAAAAAGTATTTGAAGGCGATCTGAGGTGTGTGTCTTAGGTTCCTGTGGCAGGGAGTTCCGCAGCCTGGGAGCAGTCACGGAGGAGGCCCTTTCCTGTCTCCGCACCACGGGTACCTGCACAGGGGTTGGGCCCACGCAAAAGGCGGGTTCGTACTTCCATGTGGAAAAGTGGCCGTTGCTCGGTTATCACAATGTACTTCAGTAAACCCGAAGACCTTTGACACTTGGCTCAATATGCCTTAAATTAATCTGCTAAGGGTTTCCTGAATCACCCTCTGAAGGATATGACACACTGCAAAAAGGACTTTCATCGTGTCCTCTGGCCGCAGTATCTTTTCCCTCTTCTCTCCATTGCCTTTTTGCTTTAAAATCAAAGAAAACATCCAGGCTGAAGAAGACAAGTCTGATGAAACTCAAAGTCCCCTTTTTGGGGAGACGTCCAATTAGCAAAGGTATCATGGGTGGTCTCTTGGGTCCTCTTTTTCAACAACCGTAAGGTCAAAAGGCTTGCTTAAGATGTCTTATATCCATGGCACTTCCCTGATCTACCAAGTTTGTAGCTCTGCCAAAAAAAGAGATAAGTTGAATTTGATTTGTTTTTGAGGAATCCCTGCTGGCTTTTAGTAATCACAGCATTGCTTCGCAAGCATACGCGTATGGATTGTTTAACTATCTGTTCTAGAACCTTTCCTGGTATTGACATTAGCTGACTGCTCAGTAAGTTGCTCAGCTTCTCTTTTTGCCCTTTTTTGAAGATGGAGACATTATTTGCCCTCCTCCAGTCTGCTGTGACTTTTGCGCTCCTGAACTCAGTTTGCAACAATTGAAATAAGCTGAGGACTACGATGTCAAGTGGGAAGGAGAGAGAGAAACTGGGACATTTCAAAAGCAGCTGGAAAAGTGGCATGACAAAAGGATTCATCAGGACTGTCCCTGCCAAATCAGGACAATTGGATGTGAGATTGGCCTTCCCTGATTCCACTTTCGTTCAGAGCAACGATTGACAGCTAAGGGGGCAGGAACCCAATTTCTCCCCTGCAAATCTCCCCCACAATCGGCCCCAAAAACTAACCCAGAAATGAACAGAAGTGACTTCCATATTTTTCTTTTCTGAGTTCTCACGGTGCTGGATTTGGCTTTGAGAGGAAAAGTAAAGTAAAATAAATATATTTAATATATTAGGTGCCTCTGGAGTGGTTTTTGATTCTTTTTATGTGGACGTCTTCTCTCTCCATTTAAAAGAAAATGTGTAAGGGTGTGAGATTTGGGGGAGAAGGGTTAGTAAAGATTTGGGGGCACAAAAAGGAGTGGGGCCTGATTGTGGTTCATTCCTTTCCCCTGTTCTCCAAACAACAGCCATTTCCTCCAAACAGCAGCCTTTTCACTGTCAGTCCCTGAGGCCAGGCGCTTGTCAGGAATTATGACTCAGTGTGTTTTGATGAGGGAAATTCGCTTCCCACTTCCTGGAAGGTAAGCCAATTTAGCACTTGTTCCTTCATCCGCTGTCCACGGCTCAGCTCTGATACAAAGAACAAGCTCTGTTGTTGAGCCCTATGGAGTCTGGGAAAAAAAACTGCAAAGGTATCATGGGTGCTCCTGGGAGTCCTGGAGCACTGGATATACTGTCTCTAGTTTGCTTTGGCCAGACCTCATCTGGAATAGTGCCTTGAGTTCTGGACACCAGAGCTTAAGAATGACATTCACAAGCTGGAACATGTCTAAATGAGGGCAACTGAGATGATAAAGGGTTGAGAAACCGAGTCCTATCAGCGAGTTGGGTGTGTTTAGATTGAAGACGGGGACAGTAGCCATGATATGGTAGCCATCCTCACGTATCTCACAGGCTATCATCGTATCAGAGACGGATTAAGCTTGTTTTCTGCTGCCCCAGGGGATAGGACGGGTTCAGATTACAAAAGGGAGAGTCTGACTAAACATTAGGAAAACCATCGGAGAGTAACAGCGGAGCAGACTTCTTCGGGAGATGGTGGTCTCTCCTTTCTGGGTTCTGAATCTGAGGTTAGATGGCTTCCTGTTTGGGGCCTTTCCACTCTACACTGTTGCAGTGCAATTATTTCATTTTCAATATCCTGTGGAAATTCTGGGGCTCGCGGTTTCCTGAGGCCGAAAAGCTCCCTGGCTGAGAATTCTAAATGCCCCTCCTTAAACTGCAAACTCCAGGATTTCATAGGATGTTGAAAGTGAAATAACAGCACTATAACAGTGTGGGGTGGAAGGGCCCAGGGATGTTTTCATTGTACACCCTTGCACTGGCAGGAGGAGAGATTTTTCCTAATAGCAGAAAGCAAGACTTGCCTCCAAAGTACAAGACACATTTCTCAGCGGGGAACAGCAAATGTGTTAGGCAATGCACTTGCGGAGGACGGATCCTTCCTTCTTAAGCTTTCGGAGCTTCAGAAATGTGGAGTGAGAAGGATCCTATTCCCCGCTTCCAAAAAAGTTTCCAGCGTTGGAAATGGAGGATAAAAGGATCCTGTTCCACACTCGAGAAACTGAAGACTCCTTTATGCCCATTGACACTCTGCCGCACTAGCCTGTTATAGCGCGATGATTCCACTTTCAACATCCTCTGGAATCCTGGGGTTTGCAGTTTCGGGAGGGGCCAGCCAGCCCCTCCCGAAACTGCAAACCCCAGGATTCCAGAGGATGTTGAAAGTGGAATCATCGCGCTATAACAGGCTAGCGCGGAAATGGCCAAAAGCCTCCAGCTTGAGGAATAGGAAGTAAGACGGATCCCGTTTCCCACTTCTGACGCTGTGGACCCTTGTAAGTCCATTGACTCCCCATACATCCCACCACCTCTTTTGTCCTGCTAAAGTTGGCTCCCACACTTGAGACTTGACTTGAAAGCATCTTGCAAGGACTTGAGACCTGACGGTAGAGCCTTGAGACTTGGAGTTAAATACATCCCTGACTGCAAGGTCCTTGGTGTCTCTTCTAATTCTATGATTGCATGAGTGTTCCAGAGATTTAGAAAGGAGGTTCCTCCAGGCCAACATGAAGATGCTATCAGGTGGACCTGGGACTTCCTGTTTCAGCCACTGAGCTCCAGCCCTTCTTCAAACAGGAAGAACACCTTGTCAAGGAAGGCGAGGCCCACTGCCTTCCACAGGCAGGCAAAGGCATTTTTATCCATGTAGGCCTTGGGCAAGAAGGCTTATTTGTAGGTCGAAGGAAATTAACTGCTTGGATTCTGGCTCTGGCTCTCTGGTTGTGTTCTCAAGTGATTTGCTTTTGTTCTCCGTCCTAATCAAGATCTGCTTTTTAATCCTGGATTCTAGCCACGTGAGCCACCTTGACTCCCAATTTTGCTGGAATCTAAATAAAATTTTCTGGAATTTAACTGAATAAAAATCAAGAGGCTTGCCATTCCTTGTTGACTAAAAAACAGACTGTGGCATAGGTTTTCATGAATCACGATCCACTACAGTCCCTATGGAAGCTGAGGACATTATCAATTGGTTAGTATTTCAGATGCTTCAAGGCCAGATCCTGTTTATACAGCCACAGATTGACACAATCACCCTTCTGGAATCTGTCCAAATAGCAGATTGCTTTATCATGAGTGAAAGCACAATTCCCTTTAGCTCGGTATTCCTTTGTTCTTGTTGACTTCTATCAACTTCAACTTATAGTGACCCTAAGGATAAGGCAATTCCACCTCATTGTATCCTCAACTGTCCCGCTCAAGTCTTGCAGATACAGGGACAGGTCTTCCTTGACTGAGTCTATCCATCCGTAATGTGGTCTTCCTCTTTCCCTGTTGCCTTCTCCCTTACCAAGCATTATTGGAGTCACATCTTTCAGCGTAGGTCCAAAGCACAACAGCCTCAGTTTAGTCCTCTTCGCTTCTAGGGAGAGTTCAGGCTTGCTTTGCTCCAGGACCCATTCATTTGTCTTTCAGCAGTCCACGGTACCTGCAGAACTGCCCTTCAGAGTCACATTTCAAAGGTTTTCTTCCTGTCAGCTTTCTTCACTGTCCAGCTTTCACAATCATACACAGAGATTGGAAATACGATGGTATGGACATCGTTGGCGTGACTTTGTTATTCAATTGCCATTTCTGCACTAGACTGTTATAGCGCTATTATTCCACTTTCAACATCCTATGGAATCCTTAGGCCTTGAGGCCCCTCGCTAAACTGCAAACCCCAGGATTCCATAGGATGTTGAAAGTGGAATAATAGCACTATAACAGACTGATGCGGAAATGGCCAATGATATATCTTTACACTTCAGGATCTTGTCTAGTTTTTTCACAGCTGCCCTTCCAAGCTGCCCTTCCAAGTCTTGGTCTTTTTCTGGCTTCTTAACTGCAGCCTCCATTCTAATTAATGACTGAGGCAAAGTATAGAAAATCTTGAACAGTTTCAATGTTTTCATCATCTGTTTTAGAGTTATGTAAATCACCTGTGGTCATTATTTTGGTTTTCTTAACATACAGCTTTAAACCTGCCTTTCCACTTTCTGCTTTGACTTCCTGTATTAGTCATTACCCCAGTGAATATTATCTACAGGCAGGGGATCTCCAGGGTTTCAAACACATGTTTTCTTGCTGGGACATACCAAAAAACGAAACCCAGGACCTGCAAAAACATTTGCCCTATGCCCGAGCTACATTGAAATTCATTCATGAGCTCCACAGCTTTTTAGTCGGCATTCTTCCTAAAAGAATCCGCACTAACCCGATTTGACACCCCCTATTCTAGTCTGAAAAGGACATCTCTGAAATAGATTTTTTGAGGCTGAACAGAATAGCTTTGCTAAGCAGATCTCAGTCTTTCTAAAACAAGAATTGCTGAAGTATTGCAGAGAATGCAAGTAGGGACAAGTGAGGTTTAACCAAATTTGCAGTGTTTCCACACTGTGTAAGAGGAAAACCTTTGTTCAGAATTCCAGCCAGAGATTCATGCTTTTTTATACGATTACCTTCTGTGTATTCGGTTGTACAACACTGTCATTTAACACAGCACAGCGCAACCGATGCCTAACTCCACGTGCATAAATTTATGCTGTACTTGGTACCACTTTCTTATCTTTGCAAACAAAATCAGTTCTCCATGTGGATCTCCAGGGAACATAAAACATTCCTGAAAAAATTCATTTTAACACGTACGGTTATGAATGAGATGCAAAAAGATCACTTAACCTTACTTAAGTCAGGCAAGACGAATTGTGTTTTTAGATTTTCACGGTTATATTTATTTTTCAATAATAAATCACACACACACATACGTAGAAATTTTTAGCTGTATCTGTTTTATACTTTTGTAAGCTGCCTGGAATGGGAGAAATGTGGAATAAATCGTCACCATTATCTTTTTGGCTAGTAAACAAACAAACAAGTACTAAATGCCAAGGTGCTTGTTCCTCTTTTTTTCTGTTGAGTTTCTCCCTCGATCTCTTCCACTGGACTATCAAAAATTTGTTGTTGACCAAGGTTTAAGGTTTTAATCCAGCCCTAGGTGAAATAAATGTTGGGATGCTCTTCTTTACAGAGTTGATTTATAGATTTAGACAGGTTGCCTCCCTCTTACATAACCAGCCAAGAGAATAAGGGAGCTTTCTTTTCTGCAGAAAGATACAGGAGCCCTGGCATGATTCTTTTGCATGTGGAAGCTTGTCTTCTGCTCCTGGATTAAATGAATAACTAACTACTGGTATGGCTTCATCTGCTGGCAACTGGTGTTGTAGTTTGGCCAGCTGACAATAAGGAATTGCAGCCTGTCGTCCCCATGGCAGTTGGTTGCCGGCCATCACATCCCGCTTGGAGGAAGCCTTTCTAGACAATGGAGGGGCAGAGGTGAGCCCAGACGGTCTGCCCCAGGACATCAGGCTATTTCAAGTCTTGGCTCTTGGATGGGCCAGAGAACTGGGAAGCTGGAGGGCAAAGGGGCAGTCAAAATCCGCTGTGGAAACCTACAGCCGCCAAGTGCCTCTGAAGTGGATTGTGTTTTTTTTTCTCAACAGGAAACACAATCAGGGCTTGTTGGGGCCAGATAAGGGAAGTGGTGTCATTTTTTTAAAAGCTTTCTTCTCTTTCCAATTTCAAAGTGGAAAAAGGAGGGGGTGAATATCTGGGAGTCACAGTTATGAAGAAGAATATTTTAAAACTACTACGGACACATCTGGAAAGAAAGGAGAAGTTGTGCACCCACAGGCGCAACAACACCACACAACCAGCTCTGTTTCCATGACCTTAAGCCGAGCACGGGCATTGCGCATTGGAAGAAAAAAGTGTATGATGCTTCCATGGGGGAACTTGCGCATGCATAGGACACCAACTGGGCTCCCGTGTCTCTGTTCCTGCATAAGGTCTAGTTCAAGTAGAAGGAAATCCCATTCGGTTCCCTGTCATTTTCTGGCTAACTTGTCCTGAAAAACTTGGGTCGGAGTTTCAAAACAGCAGCACTTGTTCCAGGGAAGCAAGTCACAGATTACCAAAATGTTGCTGAGACTACAGCATTAGTTGAGCACAAGTTTTAAACATTTATGTTCAAATTTTGGCACATGTATCAAAGATTGGGTGAAACCTTACATGTCAAATCACCCCACCAGCTACAGCATACAATTAAATACTTTTCAACATGGGAGCCAGGATGTGTTCCCCTCTCCTATTTAGTTGTTCCCAAAATATTTCCTTGCCCTTCCATTGTTATCCACCCACTCGATCTTCCCTTCCAAATGCCCATTTCAAGGTGACATCGAATAAGGTGTAAATCGTCCATTCGCAGCTTATTGCTACTCTCAGTGCAACTAGCAGATACATTGCCACAAGTGCTAATTGAAAGCAGATACATATTAGCACTAGAAACCTCTGCTTTAGGAATCTACTACAATTACAGTTAATATGTGTACTGATGACAGGTTTGATAAGATGGGTTCAAAGCATGATGCTCCCAGGAACTTTGTTCCAAGCATAGATGTATCAGCCTGAACTGCATGGAACCTGAGACCACTGATTTCACACTAAAGTCTTTACATGTTCTAATTTATAGGGCGAGAGGCCCCTGTCTGAAGAACATTTGGGGGTCAGCCAACTTGGTTTAACTGTAGGGCCACCTAGACCAAGTCCAGTTCAAAGATAAAGAGCCATCCTGTAGCACCTTAGTTTGGATTTTCATCTGGCCCGGTTTCCAAGCTTTTATTTTTAGAAAAGCTAGGTCTCTGATCCTTGTAGGATATGAGATATAGGGATATATGGGGAGGCACCTTTCTGTGAAATTGTTCCACGAGAAACAACTGCTCCTCAGCCTTCTTGAGTGTAGGGGAAGAGCGAGTGGGCCGTGCGAGGGGCAGAGTGCTAGAAGCAAGGAACCTGCAAGGCAGGTTTACTGAGGCTCGGGTACCCTCCAAGTGTCCTGATCTGCCAGGGACAGCCTTTGTTAATCCTCTGCCATCCCACTTTTACAGCTGCTTTTAAAACATCCTGGTTGCTCCCTCCTTCTTCCACCTTCTCACTTTGTCCTCAGCTTACCTCAGTTGCTGCAAACTGAGCTCAAAGTGCAAAAGTAGTTTACACTCGGTTAACTCAGTGGAGAGGAGGGAACAAAATCTTGCCGTCCCCAGTAGCTTCAGGTAGAAGCAAACTGCTGCTGCGTGTGGTTTTCTTTCCCCCTCTTTAATAAATTCTGCCATCTTAACCACACTCTGATGTTGTTTGGCTACACATGTCCTGGTTTTCATCTGAGAAATGCTGGAAGGTATGGGTTCATATGTTAAATTCCAAGACCAAATAGAGATTTGACCTTGGGTTGAACCATTTGGAAAGTGCTTCTATGACAAAAGAGTTAATAGGGTTTTTTTGTGTTTGTAAAAGAAATGCTTTCCACATGGTCTCCCACCAGGAGAAGAAGAGAAGAGGAATGATGTCATGTGATAAATCCCAGCCTAAGCCGCTGTTATTCTGCTATAATTGTGATTTACCTACCTCATGCAATAAGCTTCTGGAAGAAAAAAGTTTGTAGCAGAAACTTTCATAGACTGAGTCTATTTTGTCAGATACGTGGAGTTAAGTGGCTATATTATTCAGTTATTCCCCCAGATGAGCAGGCGTGTTTGTGAATAAATAACACAAATGCAAAACTTGTAGATATGGTGATGAGGTGACACATTCAGTTTTAAGAATGGTTGTTGGGGGAAAAGGTGGGAGGAAGGATATTGTTGCAAACTGACCTCAAGTCAAATTCTGGACCACTCTACTATATGTCAGCACTGTACTTTGGAGAGAGGAACTAGAAATCTCTTAGTAGGGAATCCTTTCCTTTACCAGACCGCAAATCCCAGGATTCTGTAGGATATAGACACAGCAGTTAAACAGGTCATCAAAGCGCTATAAATTTTGTACTGTAGCTATACTAGAACCAAATCTGCACCAGGGGCATTGAAGATGTGCCCCTGGGTGGTGGGAGGCCTAGTTTCTGAATGCATCATATTCTCATGAAATTAGAAAAATTCTTTGCAGAAGCCTTCATGGTACAATAGAACAGAATAGATACTCTGAATCTGATTTTAGAAGAAGTTTCATTCTTCCTGTTTTCCAAATCATCACAGAAGGAAGTCAAGCCTTTTATCTGTTTAGCAGAATTTTGCTCAGGCTGGCAGGGACACTCCAAGGTTTCAGCTAGAAAAACTTATCTAGCAACAACCTGGGGACATTGGGCATTGAAGCCATACAAGATCTGTGCACAATACACACTATAACCAGTGATAGGAACTGATAAATTAAAATTAATGAAGTCATAAATTAAGCTGGAAATTTGCCAGTGAGAGGGACAACTTGAGTCAATCACTTTTTGTTGAAAAATTGGTCTAATTTTGAATTCCAGCATTATTGACTGTTGTAAAAGAATTGAGTAATTAATTAAGTAATTGGTTAGTTCTTTACCCATAGCTGAGCTATAGAGTTGACTCTATAGCTCAGTAAAGAGCTCTGCTACGGTTCTTTACCCATAACTGAGTTCTCTTGGACATGTGCAAACTACTTTTTTGCCTTTTCTTTTCTAAAAGGAATTAAAGGTATTTTCTTAAAGTATGATTGAGAAATTACAAGATTTTGATCACAAGTGGCTTGGAAGAAGTAGTGGTGGTTGTCTTCTTTGCCCTGTATACTGAACAATGAACCACTTACCAAAAAACAAATAGTGATTTTTACAAAGGTTTGTGTAACCTGAAAATCCATAACGCATTAGATTTCAGGAGTTCCCCGTGGTCAAACTGTGAATCCTAATAGAAACAATGAGTCAGATATCCTGTGGATTGGCTTGCATTCCATTTATCTCCTACTCCAAAGGTTTGTTGGTCAGTAGGTCAGTGACTGTGCTGACACTTTTAGACTGAACGGTATATTAGGAATGCTCTGATGGTGTATTCGTGCAAGGCAGAATGCGGTTGGACTCGATGGCCCTTGTGCTCTCTTCCAACTCTTTGATTCTATGGTAAAGGAGACGCCCAAGGTACCAAACCTATTGAGGAGGCTGGATTCACCACCTCAGACAGCTCCTGTAAAGTTTGGATTAAAATCCAGCACGGACTCACTACCTAACTGACATGGCAGCCACCGTTCACCCCTATAACACGGGCATTAGAAGCAGTTTCTGGTTTCATTTGGGAGACGCAGGAAGGTTACCGAAGATTTCCTTCAACACAAGAGCAAACTCACTTGGCCCTGCGGTGAGCTCAATGGCTGAGCTTATTGTTAAGTCTCCATTTCCGGGCACCTCCTCTCAACAAGCCATTTCCTGGCATTCAGATGACTGCGGGCATGAAGCTCCTTATCAAAAGGATTGCCTCCCGGTAAAACAGCAAAAGTGCTCAAGGGAAACAGTTCATGAGAGACGGATTACATGACTCTGTGATGAATGTCCCATCTGAAAATAATTTGTGCCTAGCTCAGTAAACTTGCTGTTTCAGAACCTTAGGGAGAGAGAAATATCAACCTACTGCATCCAAGTTATCCAGGCTTATATTGGATGTCTGGATCCAACGCCACTATGTTATTGCTGTGGTGTGCCTTCAAGTAATTTCTAACTTATGGCAGCCCTAAAACAAACTTCTCATGGGGTTTTCTTGGCAAGATTTTGGCAGAGGGGATTTGCCTATGCCTTCCTCTGAGGCTGAGAGACTGTGACTTGTCTAAGATCACCCCATGGATTTCCGTGGCTGCGTAGGGACTCAAACTCCGGTCTCTGAAGTCCTGGGGCAACACCCAACCACTATACTACATTGGCTCTCATTGTCACTTTAGCATAATGTATGTATCTTCTGGCAGTTACATTATGCTTGCATTGTGGAACCTAAATGATGAATACCCATGCAGTGCAGCATTTGTGCATCAATGCTCAATACACATGGCTGACAGCTTGTTGTGCAGTTGCAACATGCAAAGGCGTTGTGTGGAGGCAATGTACATTTCCACAGTGCTCTGGGTGCCTTTAATGTGCTACAGCAGGCATGAGAGTCCTGCATTCACAATTCTTCATAAGCTGCCATCAGCTGGATACAGTGTTGTGCATTTTTATTTTTTTTTTGAAAAAGCACTCTGCATGCATAACACAACTTAGGCCTGTGTGTGTGACTAGCAGGATGCCAGCTACAATCTCCACATTTCATGTTCGGAGGTCGTACGTAAAGAGGCACATTTGAGGCAGGTTTAACAGAGTTTTAATGCAACGGATTTATGGAGTGAAAACCATGGAATGGAGTGGCCCTATGAATGTTGTTGGACTGCAGCTCCCACACTCCACAGCACTGGCTATGCTGTCTGGGACTAGATGGAATTTCAGTCCCAATGATATCTGGAAGATTGCAGATTCCATCCCGTTGTAAATCTAACTGTTGGTTCTAGCTGGCATGTTCTTGGTGGGTGCCTTCAACTCATTTCCATCTTAAGGTGACCCTACCATGGGGTTTTCTTGGCAACGCTGGTTCAGAGAGGGCTTGCCTTTGCTTTCCTCTGAGGCTGAGAGAGTGTGAATTGCCCCAAGTGGGTTTCTATGGCTCAGCAGGCATTCGAACTCTGATTTCCAGAATTCTAGTCCAACACCCAGACTACTATACTATGCTGGTTCTTTGCTACACCACCCAGGTTCTTACACCTCAGAAAACTACAAATCTCAGTATTCTATAGGATGCAGCCAAGGCAATTAAAGTCATGTTGAGGTGCTATAATTCTGTAGCATAAAAGAGACCCAAGAAAATGATTTCTTTCCCCTCCTCTGTCTCTCACACAACCACCTTTTCGTTCTTCCTCAAAAATCTTCCCAGCTTCCCCTTACACAAAGCCAAGCAAGTGAAATGTTTTAACGCAACTTTGAAACAACAACACCAACGAAAAGACTACATTGCCCTGTTCCCAAAACAGTTTGGGGTGCAGCAAACAGTTTTAACCCAGCCTGGAGGATGAGGACAGGCCAATAATACTTATTCATCTCATGCAAAATCCCATTGGGATGAGACAAGCAAGAACCACCAGCGAGATCTGGGAGGGCCGCTCATTTGGCTAGCTGCACCAGCATCCACCAGTGGATTCCTGAAAGTACACAAAGAAGAAAATAAGCATTTCTGTTCTTCTTGCAAAGGGCAACCAAAAGATCAGAGGTGAGAAGGAAGTGAAAGAACAGGATGCTTGCAAAGTTCTCTGAACATTTCCCCCCTGAACATTCTTTCTATGTAAAGATGTTTTCTGTTTTGTTTCTTTTAGGAAAGAGGAAAGCAAAACGGGCTTTAAAAGAAAAAAAAAATCCAGCTAGTTCCTGGAAAGGAAAAGAAATACCAGAAAGTGGTATTGCCCTGTGTGACCTATGGGGGGAAAAAAAATCCATTTTCTTTTCTAGGACCTCAAGGTCACACACTCACAAGCCCGGGAGTAAGGCAATTGGACCTAGAAGAGGGCAGTGAGATGCAAAAGAGGATATTTCTGGGGCCGTCTCCACCTTCCATTTATAGCAGACCCATTCGTCTTTTTAGCATTCCACAGTATCTGTAGAACTCTCCTCCAGCACCACATTTCAAGGGACTTGATTTTATTCCTATCAGCTTTCTTTACTGTCTAAAGCTCACAACCATACATACACAGGGCCTTTCCGCTTTATAGTGCTATTGTTCCACTTTTAACATCCTGTGGAATCCTGAGGTTTGCAGTCTAGGGAGGGGCATTTCGGGATTTTAGCCAGAGAGCTCTTTGGCCTCAGTAAACTACAAACCCCAGAACTCCACAGGGTGTTGAAAGTGGCATAATAGCACTATAACAGTGTAGGGAGGAAAGACCCATAGAAATTGGAAATGCGATGGCATGGGCAACTCTGACTTTGCTATTCAATGATATATTTTTACACTTGAAGTTCTCGTCTAGTTCCTTCATAGCTGCCCTTCCAAGTCCAAGTCTTCTTCTGGTTCCTTGACTGCAGCCTCCATTCTGATTAATGACTGAGCCAAGGTATGGAAAATCTTGCACTATTTCAGTGTCCTCAACGCCTACTTTAAAGTTATGCAAATCATCTGTGATCGTTATTTTTGTTGTCTTGACATTCAACTATAAACCTGTCTTTGACTTTCTTCAAGAATTGTTCCAAGTCAATACTCTTTTCCTCAAGTAGTACAGTGTTATCTGCACATCTTAGTTTTTTGATATTCATGCTTCGACCCAGGAATTCTCAACTGATCCTTTCATTCACTTTTTAGTTGATAACACCATGCAAAGCATAAGCTGTCAGATACTTTATTTATATCCCAGTTTGGTTACAGGACTTCCGTGGATACCAAAATCCATGGACGCTCAAGGCCCATTACATACAATGGCATAATGAAATGGCATCCCTTACATAAAATGGCAAAATCAAAGTTTGCTTTTTGATTTTTTAAACAATATTTTTAAGCTGTGGTGGGTTGAATCTGTGGATGCAGAATCCACTGATATGGAGGGCTGACTGCACCTGTTTTCAATGGGTATACTTTAGCATGTGTGTGTGTGTACACATATAGACATTAATGCAAGCACAGGTGATTTCAAGCAAGCAAACAGAATTTCTGATATCTTTCTCCTGGATCCCAGAAGGGTACAGTTAATAATTTAAAACATATACTTAATGGAATGATCAACAAACAGAACTTTACAAATATATTAGCAAACTGTTTCAACTTCTGCCTTCTTTGTTTTCTTTCCCCCCTTGGATGCAGTTTGGTTTTGTTTTGAGCAACTGAAGGAGGCAGTAAGCTAAAACTTTTTGTTAATATAAAGTTCTGCTTGTTAATCACGCCAATAAATAGATATCTGTATGTGTGTCTGTGTGTGTGTCTGTGTGTGTGTGACAGAGAGAGAGGGATTATGTATTAGGGGTTAACATAGCTGTTTAAACATTGTAGCCAGACATTTCCAGAAGCTAGAAGCCAAAATGTTTTCCTGCAACATTTAAGAAGTTCTGTTTGCAAATCACTCCAGTAAATATACATTGTATATACAGCTGTCAAAAGTGTTGTTTCTAAATCACCAATTGTGAAAATTCTGCTTATTTTTACTCTGTAACATTATACCTATCAGTTAATAGATGCTGGATTTGCTCACTCTTTCTCCCTGCCGGCCACTGTGCAACATGCAAGAAGAGGACGAACGACACCTGCTGGAACTCTTGCTTCTGTGCAATTATCGAAGGCACAGGCGCCTGCTTCTGGTTTGAATGTGGCCACGTTGCCCTGGAAATCGGCATGCACACAACCGACCTGCAAGGCAGCTTCCTCCAGTCATTGAAAACTGCCGTGCATTTCTTTTCTGTTGCATCCCCTGCTATTCACTCCGTCCCCTGCAGACTATAACCCCATGCAACACCCTGATTCACGCAACCCTGGGAAAACAGCCGACCCTGGCATCTTCCTTGGCCCCTGGACGGGGACACCAGCTGCTGCAGGCTGTATTTCAGAGGAAAGAATTAGCAATAACGCCCCTGAGTCTTCCTTGCCTAAAGACACCCTGTGAAATTCACGCGCCCTAAGTCTGCAGGTGATTTCAAGGCACATATATACACGCATTGCTGCAATATGTCCTGGATCCACAGGCACTACGATTTAGATCTCAGATCCTTTGATCTCTGCAAACCAAACGCGACACTTAACGAGCCGAAGAGACAAAGCGGCAGTCCACATTGGTTCAAGTGCGCCTGCGCAGCCCGGGCAACGAGCAAGCCACCAATACGCTTTCGAAGCCTCTTCTACAGAAGCGAGAAAAGAGGCACCCAACCAGTCAGGATGGCCGAGCGGTCTAAGGCGCTGCGTTCAGGTCGCAGTCTCCCCTGGAGGCGTGGGTTCGAATCCCACTTCTGACAGCAAGGTTGCATTTTCGTTTCTTAAAAAAAAAAGAGGACCTTTTTCTTCTTTTTTTCGGCTTCTCTCTGATGTCCCGAGAGGAGGGTCTGCAGCCGACGAAAACCACTAAGAGGAGACAATTTACTCCGAACTACCATACCCTATTTAAACGTAATTGCCTTGATCCAAATCCAACATGGAGAGAAACTGGAACAGGGAACAAGAGAAACCTCTGAATGGGGTCTTATGCGCGGATTCTCTGCCTTCGGTTTGTTTGTTTTTCTTCGTTCCCGCATTTAAATCCTACCTCCGCGCCACGAATATATTTTCAAAGCATGGTTATTCACTTTTTGAACGCTTCCGCACGAGACTGTTACAGAC
This sequence comes from Cyclura pinguis, assembly GCA_030412105.1. NCBI lineage: Eukaryota > Metazoa > Chordata > Lepidosauria > Squamata > Iguanidae > Cyclura > Cyclura pinguis. The sequence goes on from CM059607.1 coordinate 2,896,901, forward strand.
TGTTACAGCCGGCCCCTCCCGAAACTGCAAACCCCAGGATTCCATAGGATGTTGCAAGTGGAATCATAGAGCTATAGCAACCTAGTGCGGAAATGGTGCTGTTCTCGTTACTCTTGGGGCAGCGGAAAGGAACTAGTTGCCCTCTCGCTTGCTTTCCGTTGCTTGCGACCTGGAACTGATTCGAAAGGAGCAGAAAACAAGCTGAAAAACTTCTGACAAAATGTCTCCTTTAAAACGCCCTTTAAAAGTAACTTCATAAACTAAGTGGCACATATGCAAGGGTGGAGGAAGGGGCTGGATGCAGTTCCTGATGGTGATGATGATGATAGGCCAGTTTTCCAGCCCCAAATCTCCAGAATAATACTGCCAGAAAAATGTAGCTGTTTGGGTCTCCTCCTCTCCAAAAACGAAACAAAATGGGCGGTTGGGGAGACACTGTCTTTTCAGCCCAGACCTGGAACCCGCAGCAGGTGGAACTTCAGTCCCTGCTTATGTAGATATGATGCAAACACCCCATTTTAGTTTGTGCACACCCTCCGTCCGTCCTGAGAAATGCACAAGTGTTTGTGCGACATTTTTAAAAAATAAAAAAGGGTGGTCAGTCCACCGGATGCATCCTAGAAAGGGAAAACGAGTCAACTGGGTTGGCATTTTGTTACCTTCCAGCACCTCAAAGGTTAAAAACAGGGAGATCCACACGTCTTGCGTTTTTGGAGCATCCCTTCTTTCACATCAAGAGTCGCAGGGCTGCTTGTCTGTGTGAGAATTTGTATTAATTGCATATAAAAGTATGGAATGCTTGCACTAATCAGTTTCAGCAACCTCTCAAGAAGGGTGTCCTTAGTATTCATAGCAATCCAATTAATAAACTACACTGTCAGCATCGGAGGGTGACCTTGGAGTTTGAGTTACCCAGCACATGACAGTAAAGCAGGCTGCAAGCTTGAAAACTAAGTATCCAGTATGGGTCCTATAACTTACTCTTTCTGTCAGTCTTGGAATTTTTTATGCCAAAACCTGAAGACGTGGCAACATGAGAAAGGCCATAGAAACCCCTTAGGGAAACAAATAAGCCCGTGAGAAATGACCCTGCTCAGATGAGGCCAAAGCCAGGCCTGTCGAACCCAGAGTTCTGTTCAAACAGCGGTCAAGCTGCTATCAGAAAACCACAATGACAACACGAATGTAGGAACAGCACACCACGCCCCCAGCTTGTACGACTAAAAAGACAAGAAACTGGAAAGAAAACAATTTCTCTTTTTTAAAAGAGGAACTAAGGGCACAGGATGGGAGGAGTGAGACAGAAAGCAAGTTTTCTTTTCTAAAAAAAATCCCTCCGCCAGCCTTGTCCAGAGTTCCCTCTGGTTCCACCTGCTGCCTGAGGCCGTCGAGATCCGGCTGAGAGCAAACCGTCATCTTCCCTACGCAGCCAGGGACTCTGGGCTGTGGGATTCCCGGAGGGAGTAGCCACGGGACGGAAAGACATCTCGCACAAGGCGGCATGAGGCTCCAGCGGGGAAGAACCCTTCTGCCGTGGCTGTTTTCCCTTGTCCTCTTTGTGGGTGAGTTTCCTTCTCAAGGGCCGTTCTCTCCTTATTGCTCTGCTGTAAGAATCCAGCCAGAGATCGAGAGCAGGACTCCTTAAGCTCTCCGAAGTGAGGGACCGGCAGGCGCGTTCTTCTGCGACGTGCCAGGGACCACTTGTCCACAGCCCACCGCTTTGAGCACCGTTGGTCTAGAATGACGTTCCTCAGAAAGACGGTCTTTTGGCCAGTGCCAGTCCCCGAGTCCTCGGCTGCTGCTCCCTGGCAAGTGTCCGGGAATGAAAGGAACCCTTGTACCAAATGGGCATGGTGCCGGCCCTTGGTACGCTGGGGGGGAAATGACCGCCTTTCCTTCACATTGTACAGCCAGAGGAGTGCCGACCTAGGGGCAGTCTGTCCAAGATGCGGAACGGCAGCAAGCGAAACGAGGTTGTGAGATATGAGACCGCGCCACTTCGGATGGCGGTTGAGGATCTTATCTCTGAATGCAGCTTCTCCACTTCTTCCTCCTCATGTTGTCGTTATGTGCCTTCAAAGTCACTTCAGACTTATGGCAACCCGAAGATGAACCTATCCTGAGGTTTTCCTGGCAGAATTTGTTCTGAGAGGGTTTGCCCTTGCCTTTCTCTGGGGCTGAGAAAGCATAGTTTGCCCTAGGCTTTCATGGCTGAGCAGGGATTCAAATCCTTGCCTCCAGGTTGAGGGCTATACCATGAAACGTGGCATGAAACATGGCTGGAGCTTGTAGAACCCCCCCAACTGTCCCAGTTTGACAGGAGCAGTCCTGATTAATCTCCTTTCAATCCCACTTTTTCAGGTGTATTTCAAATGTCCCAGGTTCATTATCCTCTTTCCACCTCCCCCCTTTGTCCTCAGCTTGCTTCAATGGAGTTCAAAGAGCAAAAGGGGTTTGTACTCAGTTACCCGGGTGTGGGTGGGGGGAGAGGAGAGGAACAGAACCTTGCTCTTCCCAGAAGACATGGGCAAAAGCAAAATGCTGAGCTTTCCTATTTTGTGTGTTCTTTCTCATTAATAACTTTTGCCATCCTGCAGACTCCTGTCACTGTGCGTCCAGCTGTAAGAACACAGCTGGACTCTTTTCCACACACTCCTCACTGTCCACTGGCCAGTAAATGGCCACGTTAGGAGGGCTGCAGCAGCTGAAGAGGTGGGCTAGGGGTGAGGAGGAGAGATGTTACCGTTCTGCCTGGGTAGAACATCGCGATACATCTTCCATTGCAGAATCGTGGCCAGCATCTTAACGCAGAGACCATATATCCGGCAAAAAAGTAAGAGCAATTTCTAAGACCGCTTCTGCTGGGACTCTGGGACTTTCATGTTATTAGCTAAGGAATGGTCATAAGGATGGCTGACACGACCCCTCTTTGGAGAACAGTTTCCTCTCTCATTTTAAAGTCATTGCTCGGGTCTTTCCAAGTAGGAAGTCAATCTTGCTGCCTCGTGTAAAATATCAGAAACCGAAGAGCTGAGTGTGCTGTCGCTGGGCAGTAGTGTGTCTAATGCTCTCACGGGCCATTTCTGCAGTAGGTCGTTATGGTGCTATTATCCCACTTTCAAAATCCTATGGAATCCTGGGGTTTGCAGTTTTGGGAGGGGCCTCTGAAGATGGTAAATATGGTCCTTTGGGGCCCCTCCCTAAACTGCAAACCCCAGGATTCCATAGGATTTTGAAAGTGGAATAATAGCACTATAACAGCCTAGTGCAGAAATGGCTGCAGATTCATAGAATCTTTGATTTGGAAGGGTCATCGAGTTCAAGCCATGCAGGAATATGCTGCTAAAGCAGCTCCAAAAGATGCTCATCCAACCTTTGTTTAAAAATCTCCAGAGAAGGAGAACCTACCACACTCTGAGGGAATCTATTCTACTCTCAGACAGTTCTTACAGTCAAAACGGACCCTTGGGTGGAACCTCTTCTCTCGTATTTTGAATCCATTGGTTCTTTGTCTAGCCTCTGGAAGAGCAGGAAACAAGCTTACTGCATCTTTGTATGGCTGTCCACCAGGAGGAGGACCACCAGCTCTGCATTTTCTCGTCTCCAGACTAAACCTACTCAGCTCCCTAGGCCTCTCCCCTTGAGCCTCCGTGGTTTCCAGGCCTTCTACCATTTTGGTCACCCTGTTCTGGATCCGTTCCAGCTTCTCAATATCCTCCTTGAATTGTGGTGCCCAGACATGGACGTGGTGTTCCAGATGAGGTCTGAGCAAAGCAGAAAAGGAGGGGATTATTACTTCCTTTGATCTGGACACTACACTCCTGTTGACACAGCCGGGAGTTGTGTTCCCTTTCTTTAGCCACCGCCTTGCACTCTTGACTCATGTTTAGCTTGTGGTCTACTAAGACTCTGAGACCCTTTTTTGCAAGTACTGCTCTCAGGCCAAGTGTTACCACTCCTATATTTGTACATTTTGTTGTTGCTGCCTAGATGTAGTACCTTACATTTATCCCTGTTGAAATTCACTTCATAGGTTTTGGCCCTGCTCTCCAATCCATCAAGGTTATTATGAATTCTGATCCTGTCCTCTGAGGTATTAGCTACCGCCTCCCCCCAAATTTGGTGTTATCTGCAAATTGAATAAGCATACCTCCTATTCCATCATCTAATTCATGATTCTTGACAGCACGCGTGTGTCTAACTTTCTGTAGTGGTTTCAGCCTTGGACTGTGACTCTGGAGACCAGGGTCTGGAGATCAGGGTTTGAATCCACGTGACCTTGAGCAAGTCATACTTTCTCAGCCTCGGAGGAGAGCAACAGGAAACCCCCTTCTGCCACGCAAGGAGTAGGTTATCAAAGTATTCCTGACAGATGGCCATCCAGCCTCTGTTTAAAAATCTTCAAAGAAGGAGACCCTACCATACTCCCAGGCAGCATATTCCAGTGTTGAATTTACACGTCCCCTCTCAGTCCTCCCTTCTCTATACTAAACGTGCCCGGCTCCTAAGCCATTCCCTACAGGGCTTAGTTTCCACACCTTTGGCCATCTTGGTCGCCCTTCCTCTGAACATGTTCCGTGATGCTTAGATTTGTGGAGATGTATTTAATTTGTTATTTTACTTTGAAGGGATGGGAAGAGGTACCATTGGGATTTTTCCTTCTTCTTCTCCTCATACCAGAATCGCGTGGCTGACTTGGGGTGCTATGCTCCTTGGCATAGGCAAGGCGGAGAGATTGGGTGCTCTTTGCTTCCTTGCCTCAGGCAACAAGATCCCTTAGGCTGACCCCTAAAGACCTTGGGCGGTAAAGAGGATGCGAATGGGTGATGCACTTTCTCACTTCCCCTCCATTTGTGGGAACAAGTCGGGGTCTGTTGCACAAGAAATTCAAGATACTCCCTGGGGCTGCGGTGATTTCTAGAGGAAAAGGAAGACCCTGTTCTGCTTGTACAGCATCAGTGCACCAGCTGAAAGTTATGCTCCCTGAGCAAGAGGAAGCGGTCAGCTGGGAGATATTCTGCAACCGTCCTCCCAAGCTGTGAGGAAGGTTTGCCTCTTGGGAACCCTCAAGGCTATTTTTTACAGCCTTCAACTTCTTTGGACTCCCTGCAGTGCCTTTTTCCTAGCCAAATGAAAGAGAGAGAGAGAGAGAGAGAGAGAGAGAGAGATTTGCCTCTCTTGCAAGCCCTTGGGAGTATCAGTTTTTCCAAAGAACCGGCTTGCAGGGTGTCAGACACTGTTTTTTAAAGAGGGGCTGGGTGGCCATCTCTCAGGGATGCTCTAGCTGTCTGTCCCAGGAATGGGTACACCTCGGAGTATTTCTGGCTCAATCGCTTTGTTTTGGCTGTCCATGCAATCCCTGGGGAGTCTCAAGGGCAGAAGATTCACCCCGTGGCCCCTCCAGCACACATCTTCTGGCCGGGCTTGTGGCGATGGAGTGTCACAGCCACAGCTGCCAGGACGAGCATGCCATGGGGACCACTTAAACGAGGTATCAAAAACCTCTCTATGGGGAAATGGCATCGCACATGGAGGGAGAGGCAGGAATAGGGACAGACAGCTAGAGCATCCCCGAGAGATGGCCACCCGGCCCCTCTTTAAAAAACAGTGTCTGACACCCTGCAAGCCGGTTCTTTCCACCATGAAACAGCTCTCATGGCCAAGAGGTTTTTCCTAATGTTTGATATCCTTCCGTTGTCCCGGTTTGTGATAGGGTTGCCAAAAGCTGGAAACAATTTGAAGGCAAACAACAACAACAACAGTGTAGGTCTGCATATGAAACTACTGTGCTACTATGCTATGCTGCCCCGTGCAGGATTGTGCAGCCTAAAAGCCCGAGGAGATGGGGGGACACTCTCCCTCTGTGAGACTCGTCTCTGGAGAAAAGGACACCCGTCCGTGGACTTATGCATGGTTTCTAACCCATAGGTCCAGTACCTCCTTTAAGCGCCTCTGTATTACAGACCAGCAGCTTGAAAGAGCTTTGTCTTCTTAATGCTACTCTTTGAAACCAAAGTCACATTTGGCATCTCTTTGGATCCTATTACCTTCTATTCCCACTTCCACAGCTGCATGGCTGCAATCTTGTACTCTCTCAGTGCATCTGAAGAAATGGATTAATATTCACAAACGTTCCTGCTGGAATAAACCCGTTGGCCTCAGGGTACTTTTCCCATTTCCCTGATCATAATGAAAAGTGCTTCCACTGTTTTCTGGGTTTTACTAATCTGAAATCGCTCTGGAATTTATCCTTTGTCTTCTCCTTTTCTGTTAACAAAGGGTTCCAACATAGTTTTAACAAGGATGATTTTTGTTTCCCCTTTCATGTCTAACGATTCTACTTGTTCTTTTAGAATTTCCAGCAATGGCTTCTCCGGTCTATACGTCGATTCAGACTCCATCCTCCCTGAATATCCTGGAAGGATCAACATTGAATATATCATGCCAGTTCAATAGAAACAACCTTTCCAAGTGGTATATTGAGTGGTTTCACAATAAAAGTGGTAAAGCAGTGAAACTACAGAACTCAAGACAAATTAATATAACCGTGGAGAGAGACATCCCATTGAGTTATCTCGTTTTGGAGAAAGCTGATATTGATGATTCTGGAATGTATCAGTGTTGTTTTGGTGCCTCAGAAAACTTCGAGCTTTGTAGTAACAGGACAAATGTAATTATTAAAGGTAAATAATCCATTTTTGTGCCCAACTCTTTTTATCACAAGGAAGCTTGAATTATCTTCCAAATTATATGCGCTGGTGAACTTTTGCAGGTTTAGATGAGTGAGTGTTTTCCTAAAATAAGCAAATATTTTAGATGAAAGAATAAATGCCCTTCCAGTTTGATGTAAGTGGACATTCCAGTAACAGAGAAATGAGGTCTTCTGATATGTACAGAAGAAAAATTCCATTTATTCTGGGCCCTTGCTCCACTGGAGCACCCGTTTTTCCAGTTCTCATTTCTTTGATTCAGTGCATTTAAATCAAACCACTTTGCAAAATGGACTGAAAATGACCATAGAAGAGCAATTAGCCAGATGTCGAAGAGATGACAGCGTACCCTAGGTGCCCGAATAGAAATCCACCAAAGAACTGTCTCTGGGAATTAAATTCCTCTCCCCAGCAAATGAGAGATGAATTGTGTGGTGTTACCCACAAGCGTGTGCAGCCGAGGCCTGCTGGACTCTTCTGTGGGAAGTATCAGCTACAGGAGGGCTTGAGTCATGGTGGAGGAGAAGGCAGGAGATAAGAAGACTGTTAGTTCAGCTGCTTTCCCTACCCACCCTGGTTTCTACATCTCCTCCCCAAACCCAAGGATTGCAAATGTATATATGTCTGCTGCCTATTGAGCTCCTCCAGATGGAACACATGTGTTAGGAGGCTGCTGGAAGCTGTGGTATTTCTGGCTGCAGGGCTTGGGTGAAATGACACCTCTGCAGCCCCAGGGCCCTGCCCTGCTGCATAACTATAGCAGGTGATTCCACTCGTTCCGCCTGGCAGAGTCCTGGAGTTTGTAGCCCGAGGCGGCATTAGAGCTTTCAGCTCTTCATTCTGCCTTGTGGAGTCTTGGGATTTGTAGTCTGGTAAGGCACTAGAGCTTTCAGACAAGGATGTCTGAAAACCTCACAGAACTGCAGATCCCATTTCCTAAGCTGGAATCATGTCAGTTAAAGAGGAATCATATGCTATAATTGTATAGTGTGGATTGACCCCCAGAATATTTTCAGGCAATTCCTGGAACTGGGTGCAGCATTTTCCCCCATACATTGTGGGTTTCTTTTTAGTTTGAAGACATATTAGAACAAGAAAGAAAGAAAGAAAGAAAGAAAGAAAGAAAGAGTATCCTCCTTTTGTCCTTTTATTTTTAATTTTTTTAGAGTTATGGAATCAGCATTGCATCAAGTGAAATGACACTTTTTCACTTTAACACTGTAACCCCAAGATTTTATTTTATTTTTAAAAAAATATTCTGAGAACAATAGCAGTTGCAGTCTATTTCTAATAGTCTTCTCCAGAAACAGCTTTTCTTTGAAAGAATTTCTGGGCTTTAAGCCCTGAAGCAGACCCAAAAAGTCTTGTGGCTGCTTACAAACAGGAATCTTGAGGACGAACGGGTCTTTCTTTGTACCCAATAACATGTATTTCATTAAGATGCCACAACAGTCGTTGTAGTCTTGAAAGTCAAGAAGATTTTAGTAAATGCAAAGACTGTGGCTAATCCCAGGTAACCCAGGGAATTTCTGTGGCTGTGCAGGGCTTCAGACCTTTCTCTCCCGGAGACTCGACCAACACTCAGACCTACTGGTGGGCCTCCTTCTCTGGATGTCTCCAAAAAAGAGGCCGGACAGCCACCTCTTCCTGGGGAGGCTTTAGCTGGAGATCCTGCCCCGAGCAGGGAAGTCGGACTCGATGGCCCAGGAGGCCCCTTCCCACTCTACGATCCTATGATTCATCGCACTGGGTCCCTCTTACTGTATGCCGGGCATAATAACAAAGGCTTTAATGAAGCTACAAATTAGTGTCATATTTTTTTCCTGTAGAGATTACTGATTTGATGGTGAACCAGACTCCTGCAGATCTTGAGAAAACGGAAGGAGAAAGTGTCACCATTGAGTGTTACTTCCGGACCGTCAGCAACCTCAGCACCATGTACGTCCGGTGGCGTAAAGACATGAAAGACCTGAATAACCAAACAGGATCAGTCCAAATAATTCAGGACCTGGAAAAGGGGTTTACCTCTCTCACCCTAACGAACGTTGATAAGAGTGATTCAGGATTCTACCAATGTGAAGTGGGGAGCAGCTTAAGAAATCGGTCAGGACTGGGAAACGGATCTCATCTTGTTGTTACTGGTAAGTGGTGGTAGTTCTCTCCCTCTCTGGTTACTGCAAGATGAGCAGTTTGCAAAATGCCTCCCATAGAGCAGGAAGGCCCAGAGGGCAATGGGAGCACCTCACGTGCCTCCCGAGGATGTGGGATTATGGATGGCAATGAGTGCATGTTGCAGCAGGGATCCTCACAGAAGACTCCCATCTCCTTTCTGCCATGGCCCCTCAGCTTCTCTGAGTCTAAGGTGAAAAAGCAACTTGGGGAAGAAATCTTTGAGCCAAAAAAGCATCCAAAGAGGAAAGACTAAAGCAAATCTGGCTTCCCTTCTGACAAACAATTGGTCTCAATGAAAAGAATGCAGAATGCCGTCTAAAGCACAGGGATTTTTTGAGCCCCACGTTACTCCATCCTTTTCTCTCCCCTCCCCACTGCAAAAAAAAGAAAGAAGAAGACTCACAGAAGACTCCCGCCTCCTTTCTTCCATGGCCCCTGGGCTTTTCCGAGTCTTAGATGGAAAAGCTGCTTGAGCTTTTGAGCCAAAAAAGCACCCCAAGAGGAAAGACGAAAGCAAATCTGGCTTCCACCCTGACAAACAATTGATCCCAATGAAAAGAACACAGAGTGCTGTCTAAAGTGCAGGGACTTTTTGAGCCTCAGGTTGCCCCATCCTTTTCTCTCTCTAGGTTACGAATCTACATAGTTGTAGGACTATACACGCTGGAGACCAGGGTTCAATTCCCCTGCTTGGCCACAGGAATCCACAGGGTGACCTTGGGTGTGTCACACACTCTCAGCCCTCAGAAAACCCCATGATAGGTTTACCTTAGGGTCACAAAAAGTTGGAAACATCTATTTCTAGTCAATATCTAGCTAGCTAGCTAGCTAGCTACCATCTTTCTTCAGTGTCTGTCTGTCTGTCTGAGAGAAAGCATGGTCTAGTGGTTTGAGCACTAAGCTTCCACCTTGGGAACTAGGGTTTAATTCCCTCGCTCAGCCACAGAAACCGACTGGATAGCCTTGGGCACATCACACACTCTCAGCCCCAGAAAACCCTGTGATAGGGTCACTTTGGGGTCCCTCAAAAGTTTAGGGAGGCCCAAGAGCTCTCTGGCTGCGAATTCTAAAGGCCTCTCCCTAAACTGCAACCCCCAGGCTTCCACGGGAGGTTGAAAGTGGAATAAGAGCACCCTAACAGCGTAGTGGGAAAGGTCCCACGAGTAAAATCCCAAAAGCTTTGGAAAACTAGAAAGCTGAGATTGCTTTCAGATTAAAACCAGGCAGGAAAGCATTGACAGAAAAGTATTTGCCTAACCAATGGATAAGTTGGGAGTCTTAATGTGAGATATTAAGTCAGGAATAAAATATTAATCACGAATAAAAAAAATTCCCCCAGGACGCGGGGAACAATGGGGTGGATTTTCCCAGGCGGCTTCCCCGGCCGACAGAGGCGGACCGAGGGCGGGCGAAGCGAGGAGAGGGAGAGGGAGGCGGCGAGGCGGCGAGGTCCAGCCGGGGGCCGGGAAGGCGGCGGGCATGGCTTAGGCGCCTCTCCGGCCGAGGATCACGCCTGGCCACGCACACACACAGAATGCTCCTTCAGCTTCTTTCTGATTGAAAGTGTGATTCAAATTGTAGAACCAAATCTGAGAAAATAAATTTCAGTGAGGATAGGTGTCACATTCTGCATTTAGTCAGGAAAAGCCAGATGCACAAATGTGTAACAGGCAGTGCCTGGATTGCCTGCGGTGTGTATGTGAAAAGAGTGGGAGGGCAGTTTTAGGAAACTGGATTCTAGGATGGTTTTCAGTGTGCTTCTAGGAGTTTTTAAAGAGTACAGTTGGTCCTCTACAGGTGCAAGTCTGACTTTCACAGATTTGATTCTTTGAGTGTTTCTGCAACCCTGCCAGCCTCACCTCAAGTGCTTCTTTTCTGGGGGGACCTTCCCTCTCTGCGGCTCTGATCAAGTCGTGAAACCCTTTGAAAATCCGCCCCTGGCTCTCCTCCTCCTCCTCCTCCTCCACCAGCCGCCGCCTGGCCAGCTAAAGACGAGGTGCAGCCCAGTTTCTCAGCATCACAAATCCTCTCCCAGTGCCCTCCACACACAGGGAAAGAGACGGGAGAGAGAGGGGAGATATAGGGCTACCGTGCTAGCCCACCCCCTTTCCGACTCCTTTCCCTGACCTGGTTTGGAGCTTGGGTGCCCATTCTCCCCAGCATATCTCATCCCCCTTCCCATGGGTACACACCCACATTTTGATATTTGTGATCCTTCCACTTCTGAAAGTGAAAAGGGAGGGAGGTTTCTGAAATTACTCGTTGCTACTTTCGAGAAGAAACCTACGCCGTTTCCACACTAGACTGTTACAGCGCTATGATTCCACTTTCAACATCTTATGGAATCCTGGGGTTTGCAGCTTTGGGAGGGGCCGGCCAGCCCCTCCCGAAGCTGCAAACCCCAGGATTCCATAGGATGTTGCAAGTGGAATCATAGCGCTGTAACAGTCTAGTGCGGAAATGGCCTTAGTGAAGAATCGCATCCTTGTTCTGTGGTCGGCTGGGAGGGGATGCTGGGCCTCATCAGCAAATGGGCCGGAGCGCTTCTGTGCTGTAGACCGTCTGTTCTGTAGAACTAATCTCATAGCAGGAACGTTTGTCAGTCTTCGGCACTGAACGGACTCTTGGGGAGGCCTGAAGCTACGTCCATTTCTGGCTCAGAAGAAAATGTCTCTCGTGATAAACGAAGGCTTCACGCACTGTTTTTATTTGTATTGTTTGGAAGCTGCTGGTGCTGGTTCTCCACCTCCTTTTCATGTAGTTTAAATTGTTTTAAATAATATTGATAGCTTGAATTCCATTTTAATATTGACCTTAGTATGCTGTGATAATATTACATTTCCTTCAATTTGTGACCCGTCTTCGGTTCCAATTGTGGGGGAAAGGCAGTTTATGTATAAGGAGGAGGATGATGCTGATGCATCCACTTCTTTGAAGAACTCACAGTGGAGAGGCTCGGTGCAGCAGCGACGCCAGCCAACCCTGCCTGCCAATATATGGAGCGGTGGCGTCATTCCAAAAGGGAGAATAAAAGCGCGCGCAGGTTCCTCGGCACTGCTTTGGTGCCAGACGCGGGGGGAATCCCTGAAAAAATCCCCCCTCCACTTCGAACGCACGGTTCCATTCTTGACCTCTGACTAATGGGAACATTTCAAGAAGGGGAAAGTATAACTCGCTTGCAGGAAACCATAACCGAGCTCTCCTGCACTTGCTCCCTGGAGGTCTGTCCGTTGTTCTGGGAGCCGGTTGATGATATGCACATAGTAATGGGATGTGGGCGTTTAGGAAAGTTACTTTCTGGATTAAGAGTACCAGAATCTCCTGTCCGGCATGGGATACCGGGGGAGCTGAACTCCATCCCTGCTTTGCCCAAGTTTAAGTTCTCCAGATTTTGGATATATCTCCATTTAAGCTCTACCTGTATTTGTTGTAAAGCGTCTTCACATCAACTCTGACTCACAGAGGTGTACAAGGCAGATGAGAGCGTGTCTCCCAACAAAAATGAAAGTGTTGTCTGTAAAATGGGTGTGAGTGGCTGCCGTTCCTTCCCGGGGCAATTAATAATTAAGAGAATACGGTCTGTGTGTGTTATTGCTATCAGATTTCTCAAGCAGGAAATTGTCAAAAAGTTAAATTTGGTTACTGCGTCCCTCACCCATCCACTGAGAGAAGAGATTAGGAATTTCCAAACCGTAACTTGAAGGTGTGTAACAGAAATAACAGACATCTGGTAGACTGTGGAATCGATAACAACACCTGGGTTTTTGCTGTTGTTGTTGTAGGGGAACCTGAAGTGCGGAAGAACTGTCCCAAAGAATGTCCTCCTACCGCCTTCTTGTCCAAACCAGTTCCTCTGAACTTACTGCAAAGCTATGAGAATATCACATGCAGGGGGAAGACGTCTGTGATGTAAGTGCCTTTTTGTCCTTCTCGTTGCGCTGGTTGTGCTGTGTGATGCTTCTCCGTTCCCCACCTCGGTCGGAAGACATGCAAGTAAATTCAGTTGTGAGGAGACATGTAGAAAGCCAGCGTGATCTAGTGGTTTGAGGAGAGCAGGGTTGAAATCCCTGCTCTACCGTGGAAGCGAGCAAATCCCCTCGGAACGCATCTTGAGAAGAAAACCCTGAGCCAGCGAGGTAGAATGGGCTGAGTGGTGGATTAAAACTCTGAGGGGCCAGGGTCCAAATCCCAGCTCAGCCGTGGAAACCCTTTGGCTGACCTAGGGCAAGCCACGGTGTCGCAGCCTTAGAAGAAGTCCGTGGCAAACCTTGTGTGAAGAATCTGGGTCAAGGAAGTCCTAGAGGGGTTATAAGCCAGAGTCAACTTGAATGCAAATAAGATTAAGAGGTTAAGCATTTCATGTTTTAAATCACTCAGTCCCTGCAATATCCTGGAAAACAATCTTTTGCAGTGCTAGGAAAGATGTAGAAACGGGGATGCTAGAATGACTGACGGGCTCGACCAAGTCGCTAAGGAAAGATTGCAGTAGTTGTGGCTACCTCACTTAGAGGGGGAAAAAAAGAGAGAGAAAACATGATAGAAGTAAATCAAACGGTGCTTCTGTTGGAGGAATTAGGGAGAATCTCTTCTCTGTCACTCGTAATACCAAAACGCAGTATGGACACCTCCCAAGGGTGCATGGCAGGACACTCAGGGCAGGACGGACTTCTGCATCTGACACGGTGTTAGAAGCTATGGGCTTCACCGCCACCAGATGCGGCAGTTATAGTTGCCAGAAGGAAGACTGGAGAGGGCTCCTCTACCTTTGCTGGCTGTGTAGAAGAGGGGTCTCAGCGGGTCTCGTCTGTTACCTGGTTGCCTGCAAGCGACACCTGCGGAAATTCCCTCCTCTACACAAGCATTAAAGTCACAGGAGCTCCCTCTGGTTTTCATTCTAGCAACCCTGGTAGCCACGGCTGCCCGCTTGGGGATGGCTAGAAAAGGCTGGGAAAAGTCACGGAAGAAGGGGCTGTCCGTGACTAGTAGCCATGACAATTATATATCCTCTCTGGGGCTACAGGCAGAATGTTACTGCATCCCCGTGTCCGGGAAACATGAGGATACCTTTCCCCTCGTGTCCTGCTTGGGGGCTTCCCAGAGGCAACTGGTTGGCTGCTGTGGGAGCAAAACGCTGGACTAAACCAGCCTTTGGTCTGATCCAACATGGCTCTTTGTGGGCTGTCCTAGTCCCTCCGTTCTCCACACCTTTTCCCATCTTCCTGTCCTCCTTCCTTCTTGTGCCCTTGCACAACAGATTTTTTTAAGAAAAACAACCTCAAAATATGTTAATGGACGCTTAGGGAGCATAGAAAACAGATAGCTTGCAGTAGGGATTCCTCTCCTCTCATAAAGACGGTAGGCAAATCATCTAAAAAGGTTTGCTGCATCCTTTCTTACTGGGTTTTTCCTTTTCCCTCTCCAGACTGACAACTAAGAAGAATCGGGCCTTCTGTGCCAGACCAGAGCACAGATGGGTGCAAACTGTTATGAGGCAGCTGGATGCAAAAAATTCCCCTCCGCCTTCAGAGTCCAGCGCTCCAGTGATCCTTTCCACCAGCTGCGAGGGCAAATCTGAGAGTTAAGATTTGTATCAGGAAGGATAACTGGGGCTGGGGGAATTTCCAAGGGGATTACAATGAAAACATTTCACAGTCTTTAATAAACAACATTTTAAGTTACAGTTTCACTTTTAGAGTCCTGGCCATACATGGTCAACTCTCAGGCACCCTGTGTACAATTGTATGACTTTTGGAGATTTTCCAGTTTGGAATAAATGGATATCCTTTCTTGATTCTTATCCACAAACCCAAATTATAGGCATACAATTCTTGTAAGTGAATTTATCTGCTGGAATCCTGTCGGATAGTATCTTTTGGAGTGGACCCACTGAATTAATTGTTGAATTGTGAGTCAACACATAGGTAAATCAATTGGGTTTATTCCAGTTGGGATTAACAGGAATTGTTTAACCAACATAAACAGCTAGTGAAAACACACCTATAAAAACATCAATGCATGAGCACTAAACATATACCAAGGCTGGCATCCCATTAGGTATTCATGTTATCATTAACTGTCTTAGAATCACGTAACGGTGAACTGTGCTGTTGCACAACACTCCTGTTCTCAGGTCGGGAGCAGAGATGCCACTGCATGCCTGGGACTGCTGCACAAATGGGACCAGCGGCATAGCCCTGGCACCAAGGGTCCCTTTGCACCACGGGCATCACTGCTCTTGGGGTCCCACTGTATATCAGGGCATCTTGCACAGCGCTCCATTGCACAATGCACCTCCCAGCGCAAAACAGGACATCGCTCAGGATGCCTCAAAAAACCACCATCAGAGTTCAATAGAAGAGCCGCATATCAGAGGCATAGTGGTGTCACCGTGAAGTTGTGCATTGTAGCCTCTGATACAGGATCTTGGCTCAGAAGGAGACTTCTGGTCATTTCTGCTTTTCATTTTTCCCTGAAGGCGGGGGGGCGTTTGTGTCAATCTCTGCAGCTGCTGAAGGGCCCTGGGGGAAAGAGGTGTGGCCCCCAGTCCTGTGACTGGAACCCATTCCTGACAAAAAAACCCCCAGACTTCTGCTGTTCCTCCCACAAAATTTTTTCTAACGCAGAAGCGGCGAATCAGGCGTTCTTCCAGTTGTTGTAGGACCTCGGCTCCCAGCGCTCCTCACCGGTGGCTATGCTGGCTAAAGCTGTCGGGAGTTGCCGTCCTGCGGCAGCCAGAGAGCCACGTTGTAATCTTCTGTCTCAGTCTAAACCAATAAGCAGGCTTCACAGGTGAATCTGGAAAGGTTTTCCTAAAGATTAGATGTAGCACAGAGACGCCGCTTTTGCCAGCACTCCAGATGCGGCACAGGTTCAGGTTTTGAGAACTCCCGGCCCCAGAGGTTTGCCTTCTTTCCGACACGACGCATCACCGGGCTGTACCGGCTGACCTTGCTTCCCAGGCTCTGCCCGACAAAGCCGTCTGCAGTATGGCCCCGGAGCTGCCAGCACGGCGGAGCCCGATGGGGTGGGTCCCCTGAGACGCGGCCTCCTGCCGAGGTTCGGCTCGGTCCTGCTCTCAGAGATCATCCGGGGGCTCCCGGGAAGCCCAGAACAGGACGTGGAGGCGGTGGCCTTGCCCCCCGTTCTTGCCTCCACGGCCGACTGCCCTGAACACGGGGCTGTACGTGGCCGACGAGACCGCACCTTTGCGTCGTTGTAAAAGTACCCCGTGCTGGTCGTCATCCCTTTGCAGACCGTGGGAGGAAAATGCTTGTCGACTACATTTCCCAGTATCTCCCTAGCAAACATGGCTAGTGGGGATACTGGGAGCTGTAGTCCAACCCAGTAGCATTCCCAGGCTCTTTATTTAGGACTTATGGGTAGACTACTCTTTGAGATTCTCTCTCTCTTTTTTTAACTGTAACTGTCCACCTTTACCACCCTTCCTTATGTTCCCCTCGCATTGTCTATTTTTCTGTATTTTCACTTCCTTGTCCTTTTCCCTTTGCTTCCTGACCTTCTTCTCTTTCTGTTCAGAACATCCTACATCTTTCGCCTCCGTTGGCCGGAGAGGAAAATCTGAACCAGGCTGTACAAATGCGTCATGCTTGCAAAAACCACAAACTCACAACCCCTTAATTTAAAAAAGGATTTCACAACACATGTTCACAAAACAAGACCCAGCATCCGGTAGTTATTTCACTCACTACGAATACATGTTCAAGAGTTAGCCTCGTACAGCGGTTTGGGTATTGGATTATGAGCCGGGGTTTAAATCCCTGCTCAACCGTGAAAACTCACGGGGTGACCATGGGCAAGTCACACTCTCTCAGCCTCAGAAGAAGGCAAAGGCAAACCCGTGCTGAAAACAACCACAACCACAAATGTATGTTATTCTTATTGGTGGCTGCCTTATGATGATGGTGACTACTGTTAGTATCGATAGCCGAGATTCTAGGCCAGCTCCTTCGTTACATAACTAAGTTAGGTAGCTAAGTAGTCTCTCCCAGCTCCTCCATCTGGACTTGACAGGCATCAGGCCACTGCGTCGGGTCAGCTTGGCTCCCTGTCATGCTCTGATGTTTAAAAACGGGTTTTATTGTGCCGCAAGGGGATGATGGGACCGGGGGAGAAACAGTGGGCTGGCAATGAGGGGACGTTAAGTTTTGACCAGGGCGAACAGAGGCAACTGCAAGGGGGTGCAGCTGGCAGGCGGAGTGGGAGTCTGGGAAAAGAGCTGTTTCAGTTAGCTGCCAAACAGAACGCTAGCACAGGCTAATACGAAATGTAAGAGCTTACCTAGTACTGCGTACCTGGTGCTCGCTCAGTCTTGGCAACGAGCGAGATGCGACGTTGTTTTCTTTGTGGTTCCTGAAGGAAGATTTTGGAAACTTCTAAGCCTAATTGAACTTGGAGCGAGCCAGCTCGTGACACGCAGCAAGCAACAGGGGTCTGTTCTCCTGTTGACTGGGAGGCAGCAACATTATTTTCCCACCACCCCTGCTCCCACAAATGATCCCCAGGGTGACAGGCGGAAGTCGGATCCTTGTCACAATTCACCCTCAAACTGGGGATCGTTTGCAGAGTGGCGTCAGTGGAAACGTCAGTCTGTGGCATCCCAGGCGGAAGGAGAATAGACACTCACCACTCACAGTGGCTGTTGCCCAGTAAGTCAGGACTGGGGGACCCCTGTGATCCCTGTGTATGCCCTACACTATCGATTACATAGGGGTTATGAACATGATCACACACGAATGAGTAACTCTAAGTTATGCTTTCATAACAGTGATCGTGAATCCTAGCCCTCAACATCAGCATGATATTTTTTTTCCTACAGTCATTTGCAGATGAGCCGAGAACAGCGGGAGTACGGACGTTCAGCCTCATGGGATGGTCGGGCAATTTCACGAGCTCTTTCCGTCTCCAGAGATCACTGCCCGTGCCAGCTGAGGAAGTTCTGAGATTCTTAGTCCAAAAAGGGAATGCCAGTTCAGGTAGATGGGATGACTATAGCCTCAATTCTATTTCTAGTTCACACTAAAGTAGAGTTTTTTGAATCAGTGGCTTGTTGACCCAGCAGTGAAGAAGGGATGCAATGCATCTCCTCTAGTGAGGATTGATCAGTGGGATTGGCAGCCAGCACCAGTGCTTCAGAACTGGCAAAACAGTAGCCTACCAGGCATATTCTCAGTGGTACCTCTGGGAGGTCTACAAGGGCAGCCCCCAGAATAATACATTACAGTAATCTAGCCCTGACATTAACAAAATGTGGGGACCTGTGGTTAGGCTCCCGACATACGCTGTTCACCTCCTCCTCTCCCTTGTTTACATGTCAGTGGAGTGAACACACGAAACATCCACCATGGCCATTTCTAGCTTGGCCTTGGGGGAGAGGGTGTCTTTTTAATTCGTCTGCATGCTTGCATGGTGTCAAATATTCAAAAGCATGTTGTTGGAATGGCAGCTCTCAGCAGCCCCAGCCAGCATAGGCAGTGCCGGGAGTTGCAGTCCAATGTCTGGAATGAGATGCGTGATTCCTACTTGGGAGGTACAGCATGTTCTACATATAAGAAGTCATTTTAAAATGTGCATTTTTGGCAGGATGTGATTTCACACACTGTATCTTTAAGCTCCTGGCAACAGAATGGGAAGACAGCTGTTTGATTTTCCCCGTGCGGCCCCCCTCTTGCTGCCACTGCTGGGCTTTGTGGACCCCCAGTGAGGGCTCCACGGACCCCAGATTAAGAACCTGCCTCATTCTGTCCTCACAGATCTAGGTACATTCAACTTCCTAGACTCAGCTAATAACCATAATGACAGATAATTACATCACTGGGGTACCTTATTGCTCAAAAATCCACAAACAGTTTCCGATCCTCCAAAAAAACAACAACAACAAAGTCTTCAATTGGTCTGTCTTTTAAAATCCACATCAGTTTTGCAACTTGGGTTAAGATCTACCACTTTAACCACTCTTCCGTCTTTCCAGCTCCTCCTCCTCCTCTTCTTTTTTTCATAATATTTTTTTAATTAAAAGTAACTTTAAAAAAAGAACATATAGCAGTTCTAGTATATTCTGTAACAGTTGCTATCATTTCATTGGTCTACTAGTAGAAATGGAAAAATTCTTCATTAGCTAATATAACCAATTAGCCAATATAACACATTTATATGTTTTCAGTATTTATACAAATAACTTATAACGATAGCAGTACTTCATATCCACGTTCAAAATTTTCAACCCTTCTACCTCCTTCTCTCAAAATTGTTGGTTGCCTTGCTACCTATTATCTTCCCTTCAATTTATATAGCTGTTATTTATGCACCTCTGTTGCTTCATTTCTTAACTGATTAATGCCAACGAATTAATGCCACACAATTTCAATTTGTTTAGATCACCATATTTCTTCCTCAGCGTAGGTGTTAATTGTTAGTTATTATAACAGCTCTTATATGTATGTGTATATATTTGTACATTTTCTCCAGAGATTTTTCTGTCAGATCTCCAGCTTTATTTCAGTTAAATATATTTTATCCTTATTTTGACAATGTTCCTCTTCTAAAGAGGAGACCAAGTGCAAAAATCTTCATCCTTGATCTTTCACATGAGAGCGCCAAGGCTATTTTGACTTCTCGAAACAGGAACAAAGCCGAGGGAAGATACTGGGGTTTTTAGCTCCCGGGCCAGTGGTCACTTTTTCTCGAGAAAGAGAAGTGCCAGATCTCGTTTCACTGAGAATGACATTTTGCCAATCTTCTCTGAAATATTGCTCCAGCGTGGGCGGAATATCTGCGAAATATTCTCAGGAATTTCAGGTGGGAGGGAGAAGGGAACCTCGTGCAAGTATATTAACGGCAGGACTCTGTCCAGAGAGCCGCAGTGTCCAGCGTCCAGCTAGAAGGAGGGAGAGAGGCGGACGGACAAACGGAGAGTCCCAGCTCCAAAAAGGCACCGAACATGGCCAGCCTGAAGACAGCTCTCGTGATCGCTTTCGTTCTGGCGCTCTCTTATCAGCACGTAGCAGGTCAGTGCGAGGCATTTTTCTCTTTTAATTTCAGCGCTGCAATATTTGTTATGTATCCAGTACCAGTGTGTCTTCTCTTGAGACGGCCCAACAGATGCTGAGTTCCAGTCCTGGCGTCTCCAGCCAAAACTGTCAGATTCCGCCGCGTGGCCGTGCTTCTGCGGCATCCCTAAAGGCGAAACAGGACACGACTCCTGATGAAACAAGCCAAGAAGGAGCATGCCTATCCGGGGTTGGGAATAAGGGCGTTGCCTCCCCACTCCAAAATTCTGACGCAAAATGAAATTTTCCTTCCTCTCCCAAATTTCCAGCATTGCAATAACTTTAAATCTCTCTTGGACATCTAGATATTTACAATTTAGGCATCCAAAAAAAAAAGGGGGGGGCAGGCAAAGCAGCAAAAGGGATGCTGACACAGCAAATAAAAGAGTTCTTGGCTGAACTATTTCCAATGTCTCCCTCTCTGCGACGCTAGAAATTTGGGGGGATTTGAAGGAAAAATTTCATTGGAGAGGCAGAATTCTGAAGGTTCTGTAGCTATAGGTGGGGTCAATTGCTAGTGTCTGGGGTCAGTAAGGGCAAGGAACAGATTAATGCCTAAATTATTTTTTTCTTTTTTCTTTTGGTTTTACCCTGACTAGATTAGACCCCTTGACTCACCATTGAACAATTGGTTGAATGGGTCTGCTCTGGCTAAGCCGGAGAGAATGTGACTTACCCAGGGTCATCCAGAAGTTTTCCATGGCCGAGCAGGGATTTGAAACCTGGTATCTCCATGTCCTTGTCTAATACACAACCCATTACTCCATGCTGACTCTCAAATGCAGATGTCCCAGGGCTATTGAATTCAGTTTTCGGCACACACGAGACCATTTATGAAGAACCAAGTCTCAAGCACAATGCCAGCCCGCTTCTGGTTTTGTGGTCCTCAGTCCTAGCAGACTTGCCAGGTGTCTCCCCCCTGCAAAAAAATAAATAGATAAGATAAAATAAAAAGGCAAGGGAAAAATTACCTCGCTTGATGGATATTCCATAACCAGGGTGCCATGACGAAGAAAGCCTTCTGCATGCAGGCTGTGTGTCTTCATTGCAATTCTAGATTATAATGCCACCTCTCTTTCCCTCCTCTTTCCTTTCCCTGCCTTTCGTCCATTAGCAATGCCTCCCAGCCATCCCAGGGAATGTTGCTTTGCTCTTCGGCAAGGAGGACCTCTTCCGGTTAGGAACATAGACTCTTACTACAGGACTGACTCCCAGTGCAACCTCCAGGCTGTTGTGTAAGTACAGAAAACCTTTCCTTTCCCCATTATGCGTTCTCCTTAATGTGCAGCTAAGGGACGTCTGCGTGGGGCCATGCTGGAGAGATCTGATAGCAGATGTTCTCTGTCCATGACATGACAACTTGGTGAAGTCTCCAGGGGTTCATGCTGCGATCTGGAACCATTTGTGGGGCTACTCAGGCCGAGATCGGGCATTTAAAAAACCCGGCTATAATCATTTTGGGTGAAATGCAGAGATTTCACTGAGCTACTCCTCAGAGTCATACAGAGAAGATTGAAATCCATGCCATGAACCAAGGAGTGCGCAGCTGCTTACAATGTGGGGCCAGCGTTTTGCTCCCGTAACCACTCACCTGGTGGGCCGCACCTGGGTTTCTGTACACAGTGGATGTGATGTGGCTTCGCTTCTATTTAGGGTTCCCAGATCTCAGGGCCTGGGCTTCTACTTCCGTCTCAGGATGAGAATGCTGTTTTGAAAAAAATGTGTGTTTATTTATTTTCCTCATTGGCTAGACATGGGCTGGCATCCTACTGGGAGTTTATGACATCATAAAACCATCTGCTACTTGTGCCGTTTAGAACCGGTCAATGTATGCCGAGAGATCACTTCTCACTCAAGCCCTCTCCTCTTTTCCCCGCCAGGTTTGTTATGAAGAGTGATAAAAAGATCTGTGTGAATCCCACCGAGCGTTGGGTGCAAAGGGCAATGTCCATCTTGCAGGAAAAGAAGTAAGAACAGCAAAGAAGCCAAGAGAACCCTCTCTCAGCCAGAGAGAAGAGACCAAAACACAAGCTACCCCGCTTCCTGATTCTTCTATTGAGCCTCCCTGCACTGCATCTTTTTTGCCCCTAAGTGGGGAAGGGGCTCTGCTCTGACCATTTTAAGAGCGCCAAAGACACTCTGGTCACCATGTTTGCCCCTCTTCTTCAAAGGACTCTGGGAACTGTAGTTTGTGGACTGCTTAAAACTATGCTTTCCTTCACACGCAGATAAAGTTCATAGAATTCTTTGGCTGGAAATCATGGCTGTTTGGCCATAGCCAAAGCTGCTTTTAATTTATAGTGAAGCAATGCTCAAGGAGTGCCAGAGAATAATGGCAAAACCTCCGATGTCTCCTCTCCAACCATGGACCCCATGGCCCTTCAGCATGTAACCCACATTCATAAAACTCACACGTTCCAGTGGGATTACATATGAAAGTGCCAACAGCAACTGACAAACAGGTTGTGAGTATTTATTGCTGTTATGTATACCGAATGCTGGGCACTCTATGCCCGCTTGGCACTAGAGTTCCTAGTATTCCCTGCTTGGCACTACCGTGGCCATGCTGGGCTGAGGGATTCTGAGATCTGTAGTCTAAAAAAAAAAAGAATTTTCTCAGGCTCTGTTGCCTGCTCTTGTGCTCCTCACAGCTTCAGCCCGTCTGGCTTCCTCTTGATTCATAAATCTTCTACCAAGACGGCCACCAAAGAGGCCAGGACTTGTTTAACGTGGTGATTACGGCCTTTGCCGTTCCACAGCCGTTCTTTGAGATCTCCCTCAGGAGAGAAGCTTGCTGGACTCGGCATCAAAATAGTTTGGTCTGTTAGGCTGGAGGATTGGGCGGGGTGCAATTCTTATTTATGATGCTTTTAAAAGTTCATTAAAATGGATAGGACCTGCTTTGATTTCTTTTCCCTTTTTCTTTCCTTTGAAGAGTATAACCTGAAATGACAACAAGTGCAAAAATAAACCCAACAGTTACAACGTAAATTCATTGTCTCTGGTGTCATTACCCGAAGAGCGCCTGTTTCGTTCCTGTTTTGGCCTACAACTCTCAAAGCGGCCATGGCAGCTGGGGGTATCTTGGGTAGGGTTGCCAGATCTCAGGGTCTGGTCCCGATTCTGCAGTTTTCATGGGTCACCTCCACGCAGGAGACAAGGGTGGAATTCTCCAGTGTTGGGGGGCTCAGCTCCGGTCAAGAGGAAAGGGCTGTACGCAAGTCTCCTGCTCACCCAGGGGACCCGCTTGCTACCATTTGCAAAGCTGAAGTGATTTGGTGCTTCAGCTTGCAAAGACTCCTGGGGGAGTCTATGTATTTGCTTGGTTTCCTCTTTTCCTTCCGGTTTTGGTGCCAGGGCTCTCCCCTCCTGCTGCTCTGCATCGGATAGGAAGCGAGGAGGTTACATTAAACGTTGGTCCTTATTCCATCACCCTAAGTGAGAAGGAGTAATTCCTTCATCTCACCTTGATCTGGGAACAGCCTCATTAGTTCAAATTTCTCGTTCAATTGCCAAACAGGGAAATCTCTTTTTCTCTCCTTCTCTCTGTGGGTTTGAATGGCAAGTTCTGACAAGCTGGTTGGTACTCAGCGCACAACCCTTGACGACATCCTTTGTCTCGGGTTTTGGCCAGGGAGCTCTGGGGTCTGGGACATCCTGAACTAGCAATCCCAAAGAGAGTTTTAGTCAAGAAAGTTGCTTTCCTGTGCTCTCACATTTTCAGGTTTTGCTTATTATTACAGTACAATACAAGAAGTTTCTCCAAATTACAAGTTCTTCCCTGTAACCCTCTGCACACTTACCTGGGAGTGCTGCCCATGGACAATGAGCCGCTTACTTCTGAGCAGGCTTGCACAGAAAAATAATTCAGCCTGCTCAGAAAAAGTAATGTGAAATACTCTAATGTCCCCTTTTTCGAAATCAGTGTCCTTGAACGGCTGTGTCGTTATTGTGTGCCTCCCATTCTAAAGTGAAGCTATCACAGCATTTTCCGGGGGCCGAGGGGGCTGACGAGCCCAGTGGCATCCAGTGGGTTCCCGTGGCCGAGTGGGGAACTGAACCCTGGCTTCCACCATCATGGTCCAACACTCAAACCACTGTACCTCTCTGCTCCTTAAGAACTAGGACACCACCCTAAGAGAAAGCTTAACCATAATTTTGTTGTTGTGTGCCCTCAAGTCGTTTCTGACTTGTGACAACCCTAAGGTGAACCTACTAGAGGGTTTTCTGGGGGCTGAGAGTGTGTGACACACCCAGCGGCATACAGTGGGTTTCCACAATCAAGCAAGGAACCGAATCCTGGTCTCCAGGGCTGCAGTCTAACAATCAAACCACTGCACTGCAAATGGTACCCACGCAATATGCTGGAGGATAATGGTGATGTCCCCGTTTGCAGAAGAATGTTTGGAATCTGAACAGAAAATTCTTCCAAGCCCCTTGAAATAGCTACGTTACTCAAAGCACTTTGTATAAAAAATAAAAAAAGGAAAAAAGGAAGGCCAGGATTTTTGCTGCAGGAAGCATTCGCAGAAGTATTACTGCTTTCCAGACCTTGGAAAAATTATCTGTTTGGACCAGTGGTCCTTTATCTGGGGTCCAGGGGGGTGGTCATGGGTGCTGAAACAGTTCGGGTGCGTTCGCACATATCTTGAATGTTGTGTCCAGACAAAAAGGACACAAAGGCAGGCACGTGCACGCACCCAAACTGTGACTCTGGAGGCCAGGACCTGAATCACCACTCTGCTATGGAAACGCATGGGTCACATTCTCCCAGCCTCAGAGAAAGGCAAAGGTGTTAAATCTTGCCAAGAAAACTCCCGCGATAGGTTCACCTTGGGGTCTCCATAAGTTAGTTTTCCAAAGACAAGAGACGATGGCTAGAAAGAACCTCCTTCTGTAGATGGCACTTTGCTGTTGTGTGCCTTCGAGTCACTTACAAATTATGGCAAACTTAAAATGAACCCGTTAGAGGGTTTTTGTTTTGTTTTTTTGCAAGATTTATTCAAAGAGGGTTTGCCTTTGCCTTCCTCTGTGGCTGAGAGAATGTGACTTGCCCAAGGTTACCCAGTGTCTGAGCAGGGATTCGAATCCTAGTCTCTAGAAGTCTTTAATAAATAAATGAATATTTGGAAATTTAAATACATATTGGAATATTTAAATCTAAATTTAAATATTTAAATCCTGAGTTAAGTCCGGGGGTCCCATGCAAAAAATTATATTTGCAGGCGTTCCGCAGTCTAAGAAAAGGTTAAGACCCACTGTTCCGACACATCTCCAAAGCTTTAAAGTGGTATGCTAGAGGGACAGGTGTGTTTAGAGACCTTTCAGGCATCTTTGAATGCACTTAATAGGCTTTTATATCTTTTCCCAGTTCCTTGGTATATTGATTTCTACTTCAACCAGTTTTGTAGTATTTCATTGATGATTTTGCCATTGCATTCGTGGTAGGTACAATGTTAGCTGCTCCAGGTGGTATTGCTATCATTGTTGTTACGTGCCTTCACGTCAGCTTCTGGTGACTCTGTCCTTGAGTCGTGTTGTCAAGGTTTCTTCAGATGATTTCTTCATTGCCGTGAGTATAATGTCTATGTCAATGGAAGCGATGGTACCGCTTTATTCTTCTTTGGTCAGATCTCGCTTGGAATTCTGTGTCCAGTTCTGGGCACCACGGTTCAGGAAGGATATGGACAAGCTGGAACATGTCCAGAGGAGGGCAACCAAAACGGTCAAAGACCTAGAAACTATGAAGCCCGATGAGCAGCAGCTTAGGGAGCTGGGCATATTTTAGCTTGGAGAAGAGATGATTTAGAGGCAACATGATAACCACGTTTAAATATTTGAAGGAAAGTCATACGGAGGACGGAGCAAGCCTGTTTTCTGCTGCTCCAGAGACTAGGACATTGAGCAATGGGTTCAAATTTTAGGAAAAGAGATTCCATCTGAACATTAGGACGAACTTTCCGATGGTAAGAGGAGTTCGGCCGTGGAAGACACTGCCTTAGCGGAGTGTGGTGGAGTCTCCTCCTTTGGAAGTTTTTAAACAGAGGCTGGATTGCCATCCGTCAGGAATGCTTTGACCGTGCCTTCCTGCTTGGCAGAATGGGGTTGGACAGGATGGCCCTTGTGGTCTCTCCCAGCTCTACGGTTGTTTGATTCTGTTCTATGATTCCTTTGAGACTGAGAGAGTGTGACTTACCCAAGGTGGCCCACCAGTTTCCATGACTGAGTGGGGACTTGAACTCTGGTCTCCGTGAGTCTTAATCCACCTCTCAAACTGCTACATAACGCTGGCTTGTTTTGTAAAAAATACATCGGCAATTAAGCAAAATCCTGCTTGCCAGTTTTCAGTACCTCCCACCTAAAAACAGTTTTGGGGTCCAGGAGACATGATATCATAGAATCATAGGATCATAGAAATGTAGAGTTGGAAGAGACCCCGGGGCCATCCAGTCCAACCCCCTTCTGCCATGCAGGAACACCCTCAAAGCACTCCCGACAGATGGCCGCCCAGCCTCTGCTTAAAAACCCCCAAGGAAGGAGACTCCACCATTGACAGCCCTGACCGTCAGGAAGTTCTTCCCGAGGTTCAGGTGGCATCTCCTTTCCTGCAGCATCAGCATCGCAACACGAACACCAAAAAAGAGCCAAAACCCCCGTCAAGTTCATTTTCAGTTGGCCTTGCCGGTGCTCTCCCCGGCCCCACTTCTGCTCTTCAGGGAAACCACCCTCTTTCTAAAGGGCGTGTCGGATTGAACAGCAACTTGTGTTTGTGGCAACGAGAGTGATGCTGTTCACCCAGACACGATGTCTCTTTCATCTCAGATCGTTGGTCTCCTTTCCTTAGAAAGAAGAAGCAAGACGTTCTGGGTTTTTATTTTTTGTTTTTTGAAGTGACATTTTGTGTTTTCTTGGGAATTTACACCACTGTGGGTAAAAGTAAATACCTGGAATGTCTTTGGGAATTTCAACCTGGGGCTGGTGGGAGTTGACTACGGAGTATATTAATCACAGATCCTTCTCTCCGTGCTCACAGCTTCCAGCTTCTGGCTAGCAGAAAGGAGAGAGGAAAGACGAAGAAGCAGAAGAACCCGGCGTTCAAAGGACTCCGGCCATGGCCAGCCTGAAAACAGCTCTCCTGATCGGTCTCCTCCTGGCCGTCTTTTCCCGAGAGGTTGCAGGTCAGTATAGTGATGGAAACTGACAAATTAAGATCTCCGAAGTCATTAAGTTAGTTGGCAATGGGCAAACAAATGGGGGAACTTAGTCCAGTTCATTTTTGAGCCGAGTGCGGTTGACTTTGTTTGGAATTTCAGCACAGTGACAGAGAGCCAGAGAGATACAGTGGTCTGAGTCTTGGACTACGGCCATTTCCGCACTAGAGTGTTATAGCGCTATGATTCCACTTTCAACATCCTATGGAATCCTGGGGTTTGCAGTTTCGGGAGGGGCTATAACATTCTAGTGCGGAAATGGCCTATAACTCTGGAGACTCAGGTTCGAATCCCCGCTCGGCCGTGTAAATCCACTGGGTGATCTCGGGCAAGTCCCGCTCTCTCAGCCTCAGAGGAAGGCAAAGGCAAACACCCTCTGAACAAATCTTGCCAAGAAACCCCTGTGAGGGTTTCCATAAGTCAGAAAAGGCCCATGACTACAAGATAGAAACTAGCAAAGCAAGTAGTTATGGATTATTTGCAAACAAACAGGGGAAATTGAATCATTTTTTTTAAGAAAGCAAACACGGTTGACTTTGAGTGGAATTTCAGCAGTGATGTTTTTACACATGTACATTATTATGTTATTAATTAAGTTACTAAGAGTGAATTTTTCATTACTTAGGTCCATGCTTGAAGCTTAGTTCTCTTGCATTTTTTAAAATCTGGTTATTGCAAAATGAGATTTTCTTTTCTCTGGAATCACAAGATTCCAGATTTAGATCACAAGTAGTAAGGGCTGCATGGAAAGGGCGTTGGTTTCCTTTGTGCTCAGATCTGTCCCGTGAACCTGAATTCTGAAGCTGTTCACTGGAATCTGCATCAGTAAATGAAAGAATATGAGGGGTGGAGATGGAATTATAAATAGTAAGAGAAAAGGGGTAAGCAAAAGAGAGTTTTGGGGTGGGGTGGATGAGAAATGCAGTTTTAAAAAAATTGTTCAGTTGTTTCTTTCTCTGCAAAACTTACAACAGGGAAAAGTTAAGAGTGGGGAAGTAAAATAACTGATGAGATGTTTTCACCTTTTTTCTTCTACTAAGGTTTTTTTTAAGCGTAGTAATGTAATAGAAGAGGAGCCAGTGTGGTCTAATGGTCTGAGTGCAGGAGTGCAATTCCCAGAAGACCAAGGCTAAAATGACCAGTCAGTCATGGAAACCCACTGGGTGACCTTGGGCAAGTCGCACTCTCTCAGCCTCAGAGGAAGGTCCTGGCAACCTCCATCTGAAGAAAGCTAGGCAAGAAAACCCTGGGAGAGGCTTGCCATAACTTGACTTGATGGCCTGTAAGAACAATAAACATTTTAAATTAATCCAATACAGGGCTTTCCAAATTGTGTGCCGCAACACGTTAGTGTGTCACCTGACGTGTGTAGGTGTGTTGCCTACAATCTTGGAAATGTACATTATTATTTATAAATCATATATTTTTAAAAATATATAAAAGGTTTTCATGAGGTATGTTGGGTCCCCATAGATTTTGTCATTACAATTTATGTATGCGTCTGTATCTTTTATAACGGGTGAGTTTAACCTCCGGTTTGCTAGTAAAACTGAATCACTGTGTCGCAAAGTTATGCATGTCCAAAAAGTGTGTCACCAACATGAAAAGCTTGGAAAACTCTGATCTAATAGTTCTAAATGTTCCATTTGCAAATGCAAATTGTATTTTATTTTTCTTGTTGTTGTGTGCCTTCAAGTCATTTCCAACTTGTGGTGACCCCAGCACAGGGTTTTCCGAGGCTAAGAGTGTGTGAGGTGCACAAGGCCACCCAGTGGGTTTCCATGACCGAGTGGGAACTGAACCCAGGACTCCAGGGCTGTGGTCCAACCACTACCCCAGCCTGGATTGTCCTGTTCAGGAAGCCAGCCAAAGTTCACAGTCCTTAAGCAGAGTCTCTCCCGTGTAAGTGCTCCGAATGCCTTGGGCCCTCCCTGCTTCATTTCCGCCGGGCTGCAGTAAGTATCCTCCCATGCGTGTCTCTGTGTTGGGACGGACGGGAAGGGTCCTCTCTGTGCTTGCCCCAGAGTCCTGGGGCTTTGGCCGGTCACGGCTCTTTCTACTTCCTAATGATTACCTTAAGGCGTAAACCTTTCCCACTTTCCCATCTCCGGGGGAATGGGTAGCAAAGTGACATCTCTTTCGTTCTCTCCTTCCCATCGCATTAGCTATGTGTCCCAGCTGCCCCAAGGAATGTTGCTTTGCCGTTCGGAAAGGGAGACCCCTTCGCCCTGGCAGCATGGCTTCTTACTACCGGACCACCAGCGACTGCTTCGTAAATGCTCTTGTGTAAGTACAAAACAAGCCTCTCCCCCACTGACGTTCGGCACAGGGGCATCTCTGACCCCGGGGGCCATCGAGTCCAACCCCCTGCCATGCAGGAACCCCCATCAAAGCATTCCCAACAGACGACCATCCAGCCTCTGCTTAAAAACCTCCAAAGAAGGAGGCTCCACCACGCTCCATGGAGGCAGCACCTTCCACTGCCGGACAGCCCTGACCGTCAGGAAGTTCTTCCTGAGGTTCAAGTGGAGTCTCCTTTCCTGCAGCTTGAATCCGTTGCTCCTTGTCCTAGTCTCTGGAGCAGCAGAAAACAAGCCCGCTCCCTCCTCGACGTGACATCCCTCCAAATATTTAAACATGGCTTGGTTTATGAAGTCTCTCAAATAAAGATTAATCCATGACCCAGATATTTCTTGAGATTTTCAGCAGGCCGCTTCCAACACCCATGTATGTTGCTGGGAAATGGCTGAAAGTCAGGTTGAAATTGTGAGATCCAGCATGGCGTGGCGGTCTGAGCGACAGAGCCGGAGACCAGCGTTCAAATCCCTGCTCAGCCCTGTCCAGAGAAAGAGGTCCCAACACCTCTCTAGAGAATTGGTTCCATTGTCAAATAGCTTTCATCATCGAGAGCTTCCCTCAAATGGTCCTTCAGAACACCTCCTCCTGTAACTTAAAACCACAAAACCTGGTCCTGCTCTCTGGAAACAGAGAGCAAAACTGCCCTCTCCTCGCTGTGGCAGCCCTTGAGACAGTCGAAGAGAGCATTCAGGTCTTTGCAGTTCTTTTCCACTAGGCTGAACATGCACGCTCGTGTGTAGGACATAGAAAGGGGTTCTGCCGTTGCATTCAGCACATGGGGAGAAATGCATGGTTTATTTTTTATTTATTTACGCCACACCCTGTATCAGGAGATCTCAGGGAAGGTTACGATAGCATTAAAACAAGTTAAACAGGCTAAAAACACTAAGATAGTTTACAGGAGCTAAAATATATATGAAACAATATGAGTTGAAAACAAATTTTTAAAAATTTAACAGTTTTTAAAACTAGGAATAACAGTCTTTGGCTCGCAATAATGAGGCCCAAAGGCTCTGGTGGACAGCCAAGGTTTAATCTGGCACAGGGATCAGAGCGGCAGTGCCAGTCGGGCCGCAAGGGGGGGCGCGTTCCACATTTTGGGTGCCACAGACGAGAAGGCCTCCTCCCGTGTCCCAACACCATGTATTACCTCCATCGGCGGGATGTGGCGGAGGACCCCCCGTGCAGGTCTTAATCCTCGGGCAGGTGTGTACGGGAGAGGTTCTCCCCAAAGAGTCAAGGTCCCAAGCCATTTAGGGCTCTAAATGTCACCACGAGCCTCTTGAATTCGGACCAGAAACCTATGGTTGTTTCTCCTCGGCACACGAAGGACGCCCACCCAACTTTAAATGGCGTTGGATTCATCTGCCGTCCACCGGAGGCCTCTCCCGGCGTCTGCCAGTGATGAAACACGGTTGGGATGTAGTTTGCAGAGGCCCACGTCTCTTGGGCTGCGCCTCTAACCCCGACCGTTTGCTCTTCTCCCTGCAGGCTGGTTATGAGGAACGGCCAACGCATCTGTGTGGATCCTCAAACCCCTTGGGTGAAAGGGGCCATCGCAAGGTTGCCAGAGAGAAAGTGAGAAGATCCTCAAAGAGCCCAGAATCAGAGTGCTTCCTGACGGGGAGGAAAACGCCGGACGACTTTGGCTCCTTCACAGCAGCTTCTCTGATAGCTTTTTCACGTTGTTGGTTTCTAGCTCCGAAACAGGAGTTTTTTCTGAGAATTCAATTACAGTGCAATGATTCTGCTTTACCTACCATCGCCTACTTCCTATGGAATCCTGGGGTTTGTGTTCCGGGGAGATGCTAGATCCCTCTGGCTGAGAATGGTAAATATCCATCTCTAAACGACAAACCGAAAGATTCTATAGGATGGAATCACAACAGTTAAAGTGGAATGATGGCACTATAACCCTGTAGTACGGACAATCTCCCCAGGAAATTACTCTGCAAATATAAGCTATATTGAAAGTAATTTGTGCCACAGTTCCCTCTCTTCCAAAGTAAATGGGAACTGTAGTTTTGTACTACAAACTGCTAACAAATGCTTTGTTCCTTGCTAAGCTACAAGAACTCCTCGTTGTATGACTTTGTTGTATTACAACAGTTCCTTGTTGTATTACCAGTTGTCACCAAACTGGTTCAAAACAGCCTACAGTTCATAACACAGACGGATGAGGCTCTGCAGGTCAAAGAATAATGGTACTTACATAAGACGGGCCTTACTGGACCAAACCATGACGCTTTCTGGGCTACCATTCTGTTGCCCACAGTGGTCAACCAGAGGCCAATGTTAGAATCCAGCCAGTAACACCATGGTCAGTCAGAAAAGACAAACGGAACAGTGTCCACACAGCAAAGTTATAGTACTCCGATATTACTGTAACTGCCATGGTGCCATCCTATGGAATTTGTGGTTTAGCGAAGGACTTCAGAGTTCTCTGCTGGAATGCTTCGGGGCTGTAACGCAGGGGAGTGCATTAGGAATGTCTCCATAAGAGTATTCTAAATCAGTGGTTCTGAACCCCCTTCAAATATCTTTTGTTGCTATGGATCACCAAGACTTAACTCAGAGCAGCTTCTGGCTATATGCGTGATAGCAAAAAAGGCCACCTGCTTTCTTTCAGCCACTCAGTGTCGTTCATTTGCAAGTTCTCACTGCGTGTAGAAATAGCAAATGCTAAATACATTTTTCCCTACCGAACAGTTTTATAACTTCTGAACAGTTTGAGATATTGTAATGAAAATTAGTACAGTGATGTCGGCTACCAGCAAAAGAGTCCCGCTCTTTGAGATCAATGCGGGACTGTCTTCCTGCCCGCCCATCCGTCTTCCTTCCTTCCTTCCTTTAATTCTATTTTAATTGCAAAAGTTCATAACATTTCTTCAAGCCTTCGCAGACTTCGTGTGAGGCCATCGCAGCCCCCCTGGGGGCCATGGACTCCAGGCTGAGAACCACTGCTCTGAGTGCCTCCCTGAACTATAAATCCCATGATTCCATAGAAACTGGCCAAGGTGGCTAAGCTACTATTGAATTGTTGTACCTGTGCAGTGTAGACAACAGCCCATGTTGAGCTTATTTGTAACTCTTATATCGATGCTGCTGCCATTGCTAGGTTACCGAAGATTGTGGGCTTCTGCTCCCAGTTTGCCTTCTTGGAGCACCGACCCGTCCGGCTTAGTCATCAGCCTTCCCCAAATCCTGCCCCAGGAGGGCGGTTGAGAAGCCAGGGTCTGGGTCTGCGGGGTTCTTCCAGAGGTTATGCTGATTCTTTTGGGCTAATCTAAGCATTTTCAGAAGTCACGTATATGTAATCTGCTTTGTGTTCTCGAATGAATGAATATAAGCTTAAAGAACAATGATTCATAAAAGTTATGGCACATATTTGTTGTCTTTGTGTTGTTCTTTGTCCCATTCTGCTCACCCCCCATTTGCAGAGCTTGGGAAAGTTGCATTTTTGTACTACACCTCTCAGAATCCCCCAGTCAGCACAGCTGGCTAAGAATGGCAATACAAAAATGTAACTTTTCCACAGGCTGCCTATTTGAGTAGTTTGCAGATGTTGCTGACCTGCGGCTACCAGCATCCTCAGCTGGCACAGCCAATGGCGAGGAATCATGGGAGTCGGAGTCCAGCCACAACACCCAGGCTCACCCACACCGAACACCTGATCTTACCTACAGATTGCGAGCTCCTGTAGGCGTCTGCACATTTCCCCGGGGGATAATGTTTGGCTTACTCCAGAGTAGAAACATACAGGACCAGCCCGCAAAGGAAGAGCAAATGCCTTGAACAGAAGCCGGCATACTAAGATAACTGTACTGGCCAGGAGCGACTGGTGGCTCCGGGTTTTAGTCTGAATATAGAAGGAGCCTTCCCAAATGCTGAATCCTATCCTCAAACAGGTTCCGCACCTTGGAGAGCTCCCTTGGCCTTCTCTCAGTCTCAGAGTCAGGCAAAGGCAACAAACCCTGCCATGAAACCCCCCGTGATAGATTTGCTTTAGGGTCTCCAGAAGTCAGTTTTCAAAGGGAAGAGACAGGATGGCTGGGAAGGACTTCTCCCCATCAGCAGCACTTTGTGGTTGTGTGCCTTCAAGTCGCTCCCGACTTCTGGCAACCCCAAGGTGAACCTATCACTGTTGGGGGGTTTTTTTGGCAAGATTTATTCCGAGGGATTTGCCTTTGCCTGACTCTGAGGCTGAGAGAATGTGACTTGCCCAAGGTCACCCAGTATCTCAGTGGGGATTTGAATCCTAGTCTCCAGAAGCCTTTGACAAACAAATATTTGAATATTCAAATCTAAATTTAAATATTTAAGTATTGAGTTAAGTCTTGTGGGTCCCCGACCACACATTAAATTCACAAGGGGTGCCCGGCAAAGAAAAGGTTAAGAACCACAGATCTGTTTCATCCCAAGATGTGCTGACACGTCCCACCATCCCCAGGGATACCTTAAGGCTGCTCAAGGCGTCATCCCTCCCACTGTGACCTACACAAGCTGTGGACAATGCAGAAGGACTTTGATTATTGTGTACCTCTTGTGCCATGGAAAGTGTTTTTTAAATGCTGTTAAATGTTTTCAAGGCCGTTAAATTCATGCTGTTTTTGAATAAGATAGCATATCTGATTGCTTTTTAGCCGTGCTTTTTTTCCAGCTAGCATCATTGATTTTTAGCTCTCTTTTGTTTTAATCCGTTTTGTGATCTACCTTGTGTGGCGTATCATGAGAAAGTAAGGATATAAATTGAAAAGGTAAATAAATAAACAAATAAATGAAAATTATACTAGCATTCGTGGGAGTGTCACAGGATCATCCATCAAAGTGGAGATGTGAAGATATGTCCCACGAAGGAGCACTTTGAGATACGGTTCCCAAAGGGAAAGCTGTAGGGAGCTCCTGCACCTTCAAAGAGGGTGCAAAAGAGGGGATTTCGGCAGGCATCGCTTCCCCACGGCCGTCAGAGGTACAG
Organism: Cyclura pinguis; assembly: GCA_030412105.1. Lineage (NCBI taxonomy): Eukaryota > Metazoa > Chordata > Lepidosauria > Squamata > Iguanidae > Cyclura > Cyclura pinguis. The sequence goes on from CM059607.1 coordinate 2,931,393, forward strand.
GCGCTCCCTCCCGTCTTCGCTCGGGCAACCACACCCCAAAGCCGCCTCTCTGCGGCTCAGACAGGACACCAATGACGCGCAGGCTCTTCCCTTGTGAGGCGCCCATTGTGCCGTGGCAGTTGTTCCGGGGGCCCCGGGGGGAGGCAGGCAGCTCGGTGGTCTGGGTCACAGGCAAGCAAACGGCCGGTTATTTCATTTCTCAGTTTTGTCTTGTGCTTTCAGCTTTCCCTCTAGGAAAGGAGAGGGTTTCTTTTCTGGCATGTTCCGCCTCTGGTGCCAAAATGCCTTCACCGGTCTTGGGTACCCTCGCTGCCACACGTGGAGGGTGGCATTTGCTGTTGCACCTCAGGTAGCAATTTCCCTTGGGTCAGCCCTGGCAGGGACAAGGGCGTCTGACATACGCGAGAGAACGGGCCAAATCACAGAAAGGACAAGGAAGGGAAAGCCAGGGCTTTGGGTGAGAAGGGATTCCTGCGGGAAGGGGAGAAGCCGCAAGAAGGCAGTCAAAGAGGATTCTGCCTGCCAAACCTGCCGCTGCTCCTGAGGTCCTGGGGTCCTGCCCTAGAAGGCTCGGTGGGTTTGCCCCTACCGCGGAAGGGAAAGCTTGGTGGGAGTGATTGCGTGTCTTCGACGCTGGAACCCTGGTCAGCCGGCAGGACTGGATTGTGCCTCGCAAATGGAATTACCGGGGCTTGAGGCTTCTCGGTCCCCAATGTTCCAGAGCTCAACGGTATTAACAGCAAACCCCGGCGTTGTGGTGAGAAGCAAGAAAGCACCCTGACAAGTCTGGAGACAGTCTTCCTGCTACAGCCTTTCTTTCTGAGTTTATCTTTTTTTCCCAGACGAAGGCAGAAGAGCGCAAGGGGAAGACCAGAGGAACTAATGACGGGGGCCTTAGTCCTCCCATCGGTGGATTTGGACCTCCTGCCTGGATTTAAAACAGGCGCTGTAACTTCTATCACGGCGGGTCTTAAGCTCTTCTGAAGGTCGCAAGCGTTCGGCATTGGAACGTCTCAGGACTTTCGGTCTCCGGTGAGCCCAGAGGGTCTTAGATTGATTCTCTCCCGTTTGGCACAGCCAGTTCATAGAGTCACTTGTGGCAGGTAGGTACGATCGCGTACACATTTCAATGCCTCGTTTTAACCGGCTGAAATGGTGAGGAAAGAATATTTTTACCGCTACGTAGATGAGACTCCTTAATCTCAAAGGGCCCTGGCACACAAGGGAAACTTCCGGGTGAGTATTCCTCAGTTCCACTTTCCGAACCACCTCCCTCCCATTTCTGTGCCATCCGACAGCCGTGAATGATGCTTCGCCACCCCCGGCAAAGGCAAGCGGCGTCAGTAGACTTCTCGGCCCAACATCGGAGCAAGCTGGGAGCGTCTGAGCAAGGCGGCATAGGAATTGCCACAACGTGAAGCAAATGTTTTGGAAATCCTCGAGGCCACTTTCAACCCAACCATCTTCTTTTCAGGGATTGTCAATACTGCATACTATATTTTTCTAACGAATTTATAATTGAAGAAAATGAGAAGAGTGTGAGTTGATGAGGATAAATCAACCCAGAAGCCCCTAGTGAGGTATCAGCAATGCTACAGCAGTTAACACCAAAGAGTCTATGTACCCGGAAAAAGGTGTGCAGGAATTACTTGAAACCACCAGGTAAATGACTTGCAGGAATGAGCTTGCTGAACACACAGAATTTACAAGTTGCTGAAACATCTCACAGGAGAACCAAAAGGACCTACGCCTGGAGGAGAGGGAGCTAGAACTTGTGTTGTGTTTCTAGAGCTGCGAAGACTTCAGCAAAGCAACCGGCAGAAGATGTGAGCAGCTGGGCCTCAACAGGGTCACGCTGACTGAGATATTCACACACACCTCTCTTCCGACTTCACTCCCCTTCCCCTTCTTATTTTTTAGAACGCAAGCTTTAGGTGAACGTCATTTCTTCCTTTTTGCACAATCTGCAAAATGATACAAAATGTAAAGATAATGGCTCAGGCATCTGAATTCTAACATTGGCATCTGGTTGAAAGCCGACATCTTTTAATGGAAGGCCACAATGCCATGGGCCTACACCCAAAGGAAGATAGGTTACAGATTGTATTGCAGTTTTAGTGGTGAAAGTCCTACAGCAAGAGGACCAGCAGGAGAAATGAGCAGCAGAACCCCGACTGCATAGGAAGGCCTCTGACAAATCACCGAGGTAAGTATTCTAGCAAAGCTTGCTTCCTGGGCTGTTTCCCCGTCCCTTCCGGTCTCCATAGATCACAAACTTTAGATGATCTGAGGTGACTTTTATTTCTTCCCTTCTCAGCAACCACGCTGAATCCACAAAAGGATGATAAAGGCAAAGACATTCCCAAGATGATGCTCGAGCCAAGGCCTGCCAAGTCTCCACCCTGAACACGGACCACATCTGTGACCGACTTCATTGGTCTCTGAAGACACAGGAGGGTGCGGAGCACGTCCGGTCAAGTCTGAGTCTCCTCTGAACATTCTGGGCCAGGAAGGCGAGATGCCAGGCTTCGTTGCTGATCAGCACCACGAGGAGACCGGCTCTTGTTGGCCACAGGCCTCCTTCCCCTGGTTCTGGTCCTGAACACCAGGGGAGGTGGGTCTTGCATGAGGAAGTGGGACGATTCCATTCATGCCTTGGAATTCCTTTGTAAAATTTAAATATGAAGCGCTACACGCACACATTCAAGGGCTGTAACTCTCTCAGTGGTGTTGGACCTCTTCACGTTGTTGCACTTGTTATTTCCAAGAACTGATTTATCCTTGTAAAATTTCAATTCTTTCAGGTGAATCATTTTACGAATCCTTATGGCCACCATAAACAACCCTGCAGTAACTTCAGCTAGAGTGCCACCAGGTGAGGCCTTTGCTGAGATGATGAACACAGAACATGGAGGAGCAGCTTCTGGTGCATCTCAGAGGAAGGCCACCACAAGCTCATGGTCCTGCACCTGAAGAACTGGGAAGACAACTGGTACTGCAGTTCTCATGCCCAAAATGCTTCTGCAAGATGCCTAGGAGAAGAGGTGAACAGCCAACATTGATCTGAAACACATGTAGACATTTTTAAACCTTTTTGACAACTTCCCAACTTGGTGGTGCATTCTTCAGGGCGAAGTGAGTATTCTTATGTCCCTTCCCAAGCCCTTCCCTAAATTTCTCTGCTGTGCAATGTCTGTGCATAAGGTCGACAGGCGACCACATCTGGTAACGGCAAAGGGAAGGTAAGTCACACATTGGAACAATGCACAAGGATCAACATGCTGCAGCCTCTGGTTTGCTACGGAGGAAGCGGATCTCTGGTTTGGACCACACAGGTCACGTCAGAACAGGTATCAGGACGTGGAGGAATGTCAGGTAACGCATGATCCTTGAACAAAAAAGCCATTACTATACCGGAAGCACAAGGAGGCAACACGGCAAGGATTAACGTCAAAGGGAGCTTCATTGGGTAAGTAAGTTGCAAGAAGGAATTAGAAGAAAAAGAATCGATAAGAAGGATAAGCATGGGAGCATAAGAGTAAAAGCCATGGATATGTCTAAGACAATGGTCAGGAACTCCTGGAGCTGTGCCAGAAGACTGGGGAAATTATTGGTTGCCTTCTTGTTGGTGAAATCCTAAATCAAGATGATCAGCAGGAGAAATGACCAGTTTGGTGGAGGCACCTGATGTGGATCCCCCTCATCAGGACCAGAATCACGGTGAACGGAGGTTTTGCATATCCTTGAAGACACGAGATTTATACTCAACTTCAGTTCAATTCAGCCTGCGAATGGAGAAAAGAGATTATTCGGCACAGGTGAACATAAATGATATTTCACATCCCTATCTTCTCCTCTTCTAATGAGTAGAGGTCATTTCTTTGACAAAGAATAATTCTAGTTCCTTTTTTTTTCTTTCAAATTGGGTTTGAAAGGACAGAGTATCCAACTGTGGTGCCTCTGAACATCTTGGAGGACGAGCAGAGCAGGTTTGGACCAACGGTCGTGATGGAGTTGGAGTGGAAGGAACTGAGAGATCAGCTCTTTCTAGATGGAATAAGCAAAGCCTCTTCCGTGTAGAGTGTAGCAAGAAGAGAGCTTCATTTCTCCATAGATTGGGTGACAAACTGAAGTGCTTTCTACCAAAAGAAGGTAGGCCATGTTCATACATGATAGCCACATCCTTTGACTGGGGCCTGGTTTTGATCTTCAAAGAAAGTAAGGAAAATCTATGAAGGGCATTTCCAAGTGCCAGCAGTCCCTCCTGCAGGTCAGGCAATGCAATTACTAGGAGTGTATTCTGAAAAGGTGGTGATTTTTTTTTTTATTGTCAAGACCACTGAGTAGCAAGGATTCTGCTGTGATAGTTTGATCCCACATGTCAACTGAAGGTCAATCAGAGGTAATTCTCCAGTTTGGTATATGGGGGTTTACCGGTTATACTCTTTCTGGTGGATTTGAGGAGAGTGATCTGGATTGTATGGTTTGCCCCAACCAGAATAGTCCCATTGAATCAGTTGGGTTAACCTGCATGTTGACTTCCATTCAACAGTTGATTCAACAGGTCTCCTCTGGTTGGGACTCAGCAGTAGGATTTAAGCTAATGGACACTCCAAATCTAACAAGTTTCTTTAACTGGTAGGAAAGCTGAAAATACACTGACCTCCCTTTCTGTGGCCGCTGGGCAAGGAAAGAATTTTTTTCTTTGAAATAATAATAAGACTAAAAGACTAAAGAGGAAAAGACTAAGAAGACAAAAATGGACCAGAAGAACGACGCTCCAGGCATACTGGAAGATGTCAGCCCGGATCTGCGGATTCTGGTCCTTTCCAAAGGGAGTTCTCTCAAGATCTGGGGCAGCTTTTCTAGTGCAAGAGAGGGGAAGTGACCTGGCCGGGCAGAGGTAAGAGTCAGGGCTTACTCTTTGAGCCTTGAGACGGGAGGGACTGGACTCAGCCTGAGGAATCGCTGAGAGTGGGTTGGGGGTCTGTGGTCCTTGCCGACACGCCCAGGGTAGCACTGACCGCCACTTCTGGGGTTGGGAAGGAATTTTCCTCCAGGGCAGATTGGCCCAGGACCCTGGAGGTTTTTCACCTTCCTCTGGGCATCCGGCAGGGGCCACCTGTTGGGATGCTAGGAAAAGTAATGATGTCTTACTTTTGTTAAAACTTGCCAATGAGAACTCAGCAAAGAACAGTAAGACCCTAAAAGAAAATTAATAAAAGTCCAGCATATGGAATTTCGGAACTATGAAGCCCACTTTCAAAATAAAGAATGCTACAAGGTGTTCAGAGGTCCAAAGAAGAAAATTCTCACTATTTGGAAACGGAGTACAGCAAGATGTCAGATACTGTTCACTGCAAAATGATACTCCAGTAAGAGAGTATTTGCTGACCCACTTTGAAAAGTCCTACTTGCTAAGATATTATTTGCAAACCCCTTTTTACTAAATTTGAAATAAAAAGTCAACATAGAAAAAAGAGAACATGAAATGTTGACCTGACAAGAGGGCTTTCCCTGGATGACAGACGAAGATGCCCCTGGAGGATGCCAGTGTGTCTCCTGCATGGAGAGAGGAGAGGAAGGAGCATGGCCGTGAGCAAGCGTGTAAGGTAGGCCCTTGCTGACACGCCCAGGGTAGCGCTGACCGCCACTTCTGGGGTCGGGAAGGAATTTTCCTCCAGGGCAGATTGGCCCAGGACCCTGGAGGTTTTTCGCCTTCCCCTGAGCGTCTGGCAGGGGCCACCTGGCAGGCTGTTGGAGAGACTCATGGGAATTTATCTCATAACTTTCAAAACGTGCCAAACTGAACTTGGCCACATAAAATCCTTATGCGGAATTAATAAAAACCACAACCATTGAAACGGTTCTCTTTCTTTTTCTTTTTTTCCATTTTTGAGTTTAAAAATATAGCTGGCTGTACCAGTTCCGGCGTATCAGCAGCTCAGGGACAGCAACATTTCACAGATGGAAACTGGGACATGTGCATGGCCGAGCATCACTGGAACTTAGTATGGGCTTGCCAAGTTCCCATTGATTCAGTGGCCTTCTGCAGTTGGGGACAAAAAGTTGGATTGAGGCCTCGAATATTTTGGTGGCAGGGGGTCAAATTCAGCTGCCAAAATTTCACAGAGAGAAACTGAAAGACGTGTGACCAAGCCACATCAGATTGTGATCAAGGTGTCAAAGGTGATTAATGAGAAAGAACACACTAGTTAGGAGGGGCTGCAGCATTGGGCTTTTGCCTGAGTCTACTGGGAAGGGCGAGACTGCCACCTTCTCTTCTCTCCCCCTGCTGTGTGCAACCCACTTGTGCATTTTAAATTCAGTTTGCAATAAATGAAGTAAGCCAAGAACAACAGAAGATAATTAGGAGTGTGCCTGCTAAATCAGCTATGGTATAGTGCTGTTTTTCTTTTGTCTTTCTCTTTCTTTCTCTTTTTTTCTTTCAGAGAAAAGGGCTCGTCCCCACTATGTTGAGGAGGGTCTTGAACCCTTGACCCAAAGTCCTGCCAACATGTTTTGCTGGCCTAAGGCAAAGGACACAAGGTGGCGCCCTCTTTCCACGCTTCACACAGCAATTGATTGGAAAAGCAGCTGAGTGCTTGGTACCTCTAAGACAGCAGAAAGAGCTTGGAAATGTTGCTTCTTTGGACCGCAACAGGTTAATTTTGGACTACAAATCCCAGAATCCCTCAGCAGTGTGCTGAGTAGAGGTTATGGGATTAGCAGACCAAAATTAACTTTTCCCAGCCCCTCCCAGCAGGCTATTTTGGGGGTGGGCTGGGGTAGGAATGCACCGGTTGTCCGCTTGGGGGAGGGCTCTAGCTGTCTACTCTTGAATTGCGGGGGTTGGACTAGCAGCTCCTCCCAATATGATGATTCCAGGGGGCAGGGGGCTCTCTTTCCTTGGAGACTTTTTAAACAGAGGCTAGCTGTGGGTTCTGGCATGGCCTGGGAATGGCCTAGATGACCTCTGCAGGACTTGCCAGCTCTATGATTCTACAGAATATTATTTACTTCCTTTTTAAAAAACGGCCTATGGGAAAAAGAAGGTGTTGAGGACAAACCGAGCTTACTTCTGCAAGGTTCTGACCACAGAGTGACAGTGAAGGTCACAATTTCTGCAGTTAACGTGGCAAGCTTAAGCAAAAACGAAATGGAAAAATGTTTGATGAAAGAAGTAATACAAATAAGGTTCCTTTTCCTTTTCAGTTTAATGCAATCTGTATGCATTTGGTGAATTTTGCTCAGTTTGTTTGCATTCAGTGTGGTCTGCTGACTGGTGGAATAAATTTTTATCTACCTGTGATTCTAAGAGGCTATGAAAATTGGTGCCCAAAAAGCAACACAATGCATTCCTTCCTTAACAATAACACAGCAATTAATCTCTCTCTCTCTCTCTCTCTCTCTCTCACACACACACACACACACACACCCTGGAGGTGTTTCCACACTACACAAATATAGTGCTATGACTCCACTCTGTCATTTATTCATTCAATGAGTAGCCCATTTTTCTCCTACTATGGGGATCAACGTGGCATGCCATGGCAACATCCTATGTGGTTCCTGAATCTGCATTTTATGGAGGGGTGCTCAGAGATCTGGGAGTCAGTGTGGTGTAATGGTTTTGACTCTGACTTTGGAGATCAGGGTTCCAACATCTGTCTGGCCCTGGAAGCCCACAGGGAGCCCTTAGGCAAGCCACATCCTCTCAGCCTCAACAATCTTGCCAAGAAGTCTCCTGATAAATTTGCCATAAGCCAGAAAGAGAAACAACAACAGCGATTTTCACACTAGACTGTTAGAGTGCTATTATTCCACTTTCAACCTCCTCTGGAATCCTGGGATTTGCCGTTTAGGGAGGGGCCTTTGAGGATAGTAAATACGGACCTTTGAGGCCGCTCCCTAAACTGCAAACCCCAGGATTCCATAGGAGATTGAAAGTGGAATAATAGCACTAGAACAATCCAGTGCGGAAATGGCCTAAGACAGTGCTTCTGGGCCTTTCGGCTAAGATCAAGTGAGGGCGTTCTAGTGCCTCCTGAAGCTACACACCCCCGGGGGCACCCCACGATGTTGCCATGGCATTTGAAACGGATCCACGGCGGGGTAGCTGTGTAGTTTAGACGGGCACCTCAGTCGTGATCAAGGAAAAGGGGCGAGTTTTCCAGTCCGCTTCCCAAGCTCCGGTCTTTTACGCACAAGAGCAGGGTCACTTTTTTCCATCTGAAAAGAGGCGGCCTCCCCTTGGCCTCGGAAAGGGTTAAGGCGGCTGCCTGGAAACCGGTTGGGCTCGGCCTCCTCCTCCTCCTCCTCCCTGCGGCCCCCGAGGGACCCAGTCCGGCCCCTGGCGTCTCCTCCTCCTCCTCCTCCTTCCAGGTGCCCGCCTCCCTCTCCCTCTCCCTCTCCCTCTCTCTCTCTCTCTGCGCGCCAGCCACGCAGGCAGGCAGGCAGGCAAGGGGAGCGCACGGCTGGGGCGCGCCGTCGAGGCACTCGCCGAAGCGCCGCCGCCGCCGCCGCTCTCCGCGCGTCCTCCCTTCCTTTCCTTCGGCCCCGCGGAGAGCGTCGCCCACCAGGAGGGGCGGGCGGCGGGCGGCGTGGGGAGCGGGGCGAGAGGCCGCCAGGATGTCCGACTTCCCGGCCAAAGTCAACACCCGCACCAGCACCCCCGCCGCGGGCGCCGGAGGCTCCGGCCCCGGCGCCTCCGCCTTCGACCTCGAGTTCCTCCGCTCGCTCTTCGGGATCCTGATGGCCGTGGAGATCGTGAGTGAAGCCAGCGGGGGCCAAGAGCCGGGCCGGGAGGGGGCTCTCTTCTGCCAACCGGGATAAAAGTGGGACAGAGAGAGAGGGCGAGAGAGAGAGCAAGGAACGGGGTAATTGAATTTAGAGGTGTGGAAAGGCCTGCCCTCGCCAAAGCCCCCTCTCCTGCTTTCTTGGTGTAACTGAAACCAACCGATGCCTCCATCTCTTGAGGACTCAGGAAGGAGAGCGCGCCTTTGAGGATACGCAAAGCGCCTCTCCTTTTTCTTCCTCCCATCCTGGCAACGAAGCTGTAACCACTCCCCGCCACTGCTGCTCGAGCCTGCGTCTGTGCGAAGGAGGCAGGAGCCTCAGGGGCTGTGGATGGAGCTAGACGGAGATGGACTCCGAATTCCCCCCTTACTCTCTCTCTCACACACACCGTCCAACAATATGGGAAGTGCAGCCCAGCCCTGTTCTCAAGGGTGGAAGGGATCCCAAGAGGAAGGGCAGACGGGAGGGGGCAGTGAGCTGGAGGGAATGCTGAAGGTGAGGGGGGACAAAGTCATGGAGCTGGAAAGGGCACCAAAGGCCATCTAGATTCAGGAATAGGAACCCAGAGCACTCCTGAAAGATGGCTGTCCAGAAGACCTCCAAGAAAGGAGAGTCCTCCATTATCTGAGGCGGGTCCCTTCTGCTGCTGCAGGTGAACCTTCTTTCCAATGTTTAGATGGAATCTCTTGTCATTTGAATCCAGTCTCAGGAGCAGCATAAAACAAACTCGCTATGCCTTCTACATGGCATCTGTTCAGATATTCAAAGATGGCTGTCCCATCACTGCTCAGTCTTCCCTTCTCCAAACTAAACATAACTGGGACCCTGAATTGTTCCTCAGAAGGTCTTGGGTTTCCAGGTCTTCTAACTATCTTGATCACCATCTTGGTAATCAAGATCTGGACCCGTTGCAGCTTGCCGATACCCTTCTTGAACTGGGCCACCAAGGAGATGGAGGGGGTGATTCAGATGGGTGGGAAGGAATTAGTTCAGGAGAAGAAAGAGGAAAATGGAGACTGACTGATGGAGATGAAACCAGAGGTTTCAGGCAGAGCAAGCAGCTCACAGGGGAAGGCTCCCACACTGGGGAGCAAAAGCCTATACAGAGGAGAGGAGGAGGCAAAAAAGGGGCTTTGATAGTGAGGACTAGGAGCTTGAGGTTGATATGAAGGAGCTGGTGGGCTAAGCAGTCTTCAGAATTTGGAGGCTCAAAACTAACAACCTTAAAAAAGAGGGGGGGAAAGGAGAAGGAATGTAACAGCACCTTTGAGTATGCATGATTTATTTTGCTGTGAGCTTTTGTGGATTTCAAGCACATGCTGAAATTGACTCTGAAAGACGCTGCTAGATTCCTTCTCCCCCTCTGGCTTTTTCTTTTTAAGCTGTCATAGATTAACATGGCTATCTCTTTGGAAGGAACAAATTACTTTTGCCATTGCAAAATGTTTTTAGTTACTCTTGGGGTAACAAGGGTGTAGGAATGCACAGTTCACAAACCATGCAGTGAATGATTTACTGTATTGGTATCACACAGTTTCTAGTTATCTGAGCATTTGAGCAATTTTCAGAGGCACTTGGCAGCATTTTTTTTCAAGTTTTCTGTCATTGTCTTATCAATGCTAAGGAGTTTTCCCTCAAATGAGTAACAGACAGCGATAGAAAATTAGCAAGCAGCCTGTTATTTCTTCCAAAATTGTAACAAGCAGTGGGAGTAGATCCATTTTCAAACACACACAATGAGTAATAGGAATGAATCACATTTAAAAGGTAACTTCCCTAGCTCTGCCTAACACACACAGCCAAAAATACCTATTCTCTGTGGATGACAAAAGTCTTATAGGAGGAGAAGCTTTCCACCAGCAGCAATGACTTCCATGCCAGTGTGATGAGGACTCCACCCTAACTTTTAGTCTGAACTTTAAAGGAGCTAGCCACAAAGTAGAGTTAGCACATTTGGTGATTCCTTGAAAGTTCAGATGAAAACCAAGAACGGATTCACTGCTTCCATTGACATGGAAGCTGCCAGCTGCCACTGATTTGAATCTGTTTTTGTCCTAACTCAGGGTCCTGCCCTTTTCCCTCTAAAATGGGGCTGCCTTTCATACCAGCTTGTCCACAGTGTACATCTTAGCTGGTTGGAACTAAGGTTTTGTTATGTGGGACAGCAGTCAAAAATTTAAGGTAGAATCACAGAACCATAGAGCTGGAAGAGACCACGAGGGCCATCAAACCCAACCCCCTTCTGTTGTGCAGGAAGACACCATCAAAGCATTTCTGACAGATGGCCATCCAGCCTCTGTCTAAAAACCTCCAAAGAAGGAGGAGACTCCACCACACTCCCAGCCAGCGGTGTATTCCACTGTCAAACTGGTTTTACCATCAGGAAGTTCTTCCTAATGTTTAGGTGGAATTGTTTTTTCCTGAAGTTTGAAGCCATTGCTCCATGTCCTAGTCTCTGGAGCAGCAGAAAACAGGCTTGCTCCATCTTCCATATGACATCCCTTCAAATATTTGAAGAAAGCTGTCGTGTCACTCCTTAACCTTCTCTTCTCCAGGCTAAACATCCCCAGCTCCCTAAGCCAGTCCTCAGTGGCCTTCATGGTGTCCAGGCTTTCTACCATTTTGGTCATCCTTTTCTGGACATGTTCCAGCTCGTCCATATCCTTCCTGAACTGTGGTGCCCAGAACTGGATACACGATTCCTGGCAGAGTCTGACCAAAGCAGAATAGAGGAGGCCATCTATATCTATCTATCTATCCATCCATCCATCCATCCATCCATCCATCCACCCATCCACCCACCCACCCACCCACCCACCTATCTAACCACCTATCTGTCTGTATCTTTTTATATATCTGAGGAGTTTTATTGAAACTTTAGGTACAAGGAGTAAACAGCAAACACAAGTTTTGATGAATCTATGCTTTAGGACTTGTGAATGTACTGTTTCAAAAAGAAATACTGTTAACTTCAGCCACACCTGAATATTTGGTCATGTTATCTGGTTCATTGATAAAGTGCTAAAAGAGGGAACAACAGGTTTTGGTGGCAGTGGGCAGAGGTGGAAGTGTGAGCCATTAGGTCTACACTTCAGGCATTTTGCAAACAATTAACAGCTGAAGGAGAGGGTAGGTTGGTTTATGGATTTTAAAGCTACCTGGTCGTGAGAGAAGGCATAGTTTCTGGTTTTGTACTACTCTCTTGTGGAAAAATTAAAGTTTTTAAAAAGTGATTCTCTGGTCTTGAGGAGTGAATCCAGGTGAAGAGGCAGAACAGTTCCCCTCACACCTCTCTCGCTCTCTCCCTTTTTTCCCCCCTTTCCTTTTTGCCCATAATTCAGTATTCTAAAATATAATCCTTGAGGCTGAGAAGAAAATAGGAATTTGGTTGTTGTTTTCATCCTCAAGCATTAATTTATATGTGTGCATTGCTGGAGCAAGTATTATCTACTGCTGCCCCCAATATCTTACCTGCCCCTCCAGGGCCATCTCAGGACGTTTTGCTGCCTGAGCAAATGGACCTTCTGCTCTTCAGTACTATTTCATGTCCTGGAGCTGACAGGGCTGGCTGCTGACTCTGGCTTCAAGAGGGTTAATGGGATGGTGCCCATCACAGCCTCTGAGGGCAGCTATTATATTCTGCCCTTTTCCAGAGAGAGAACTCCAGGTGGCTTCCAATGATGTTAACCTCTACAAAAGTCAAAAAAGAAGAATTAAATCACACTTCATGTTCATGGAATGACGGGTGGAGTGGCCCTCTTGTATTTTGCCCAAGGCAGCCAAACAACCCAGGGCAGCCCTGGCTGCTTCTCTTTGCCCAGACAGGACAAGAGTATGCTCTTCCTTCCTTTATAACCTGAACCTGCTTCCCACATACCTGTCCTCAGCTCCGCATTAATGTTAACAGCTAGGACTGCTTGTGCTGCCAGCAGTTTGGCTCTGGTGGATACTGTTGGTTGGCTTGTGCGCGCTAAAGAAACAGAGCTAGACGAGGAAGAAGGAGAAAGAGAGAAGGCGGAGGACAATCAGGCAGGATAGGAATGGAGCCTCAGGGTGTTTACTCCCAAAGCTTCCAGGAAAAGGCTTCCTGATGAGCACCGGCTGGGCTTCGGTGGAGAGGGATGTTCTCCTGCACCTGTGGGATTTGGACTCCGTGGTGCCTGGTGGTTTCCATGTCACCATGGCAGGGAGCCCACTCCAGGCATTAGCCCAAACTTTAAAGGAGCTACCCTACCTAATTTGGGAGCTGGGAGGAGGGATAGCCATCAGCAGCTTGAATAGCTGCTTTATAGTTTGGACTAATGCCTGGAACAGATTCACTCCCCCGCCCCATTAGCGGTGAAAGCCACCGGCCCCACAACTTGGACTGGAGCGCAGCCAGGCTTCTCTCTGGGACAAGCCCCACCAGCACACCTGTGAGAAGCAATCCCTCTCTGATGTTTGTGTGATCCCAGGAGCTGCAAACGGCAACGCCGGTGCTTCTGAGCCCTCTCCGCCTCACCTTGCGTCTGCAGCCAGTCTGATGTTGGCTTTCTTGCAGATGACGGCTAATGCTGGTCTTTCAATAGTCCTTTGTACTGGAAGGATCGTGCATGGCTCTGCTTGATATCCATGCCCCTTAATAAATACTGAGCTGGACTTTTTCTTTGTTACTTTGTTTTGTATATTCAGTAGGAAATGCTACTAACTCCAATCTTCAGGATAAGTCATAGCTATGAGAATTGTGGGGCAGCTGAAGAAAATGGCTTTTGAGTGACAGTTGTTAGCTTAGTTTTGCCTAACTGAAGACAGAAGACCTGAGCACATGGAGCAGATGATGTGGGAGAAGCTAGGTCCTGTCGGTAGCCTGAATGTAAATTATGTAGGGCTCCAACACTTTGTACCCTGCCCGAAAAATAATTGGCAGCCAAGGGAGTGTTCTTAGTATTACTCTAATATGATCATTCCTGGATGTGCCAGTAGCCAATCTGGCTGCTGTGTTTGGAGCTAATTGATGCTCCTGAACTTGGTGTAGAGGCCGCCCAATGCGGAGCACATTGCAGAAGTCCAGCCTTGAGGCTATTAAACTCATTAGGGAGTGCCGTCTGATCAAGCACAGGGTCACTCAGGCTCACTCAGCCATGCTTCCCATGGCACTTGCACTGTCTTTCCTCTTCCTTCACGGACCTCATGTGCAACCTCATGGCTTCGCTTATGGCATCATGAGTGGGAGGAGAACTCTGTGTGGGATGTCCAGGCATTTGGATTATGCCAGCCATGAGAACAATGCAGGGAGGAACAATAACTGGGAGCACGACAGAGACAGAAGGAGCTCTGTGGGGGCAGGAGAGTTCACCCCAGCTTGTCTGAGACTAAGGCCATTGCTGCACTAGACTGATGTTATAGCGCTATGATTCCACTTTCAACATCCTGTGGAATCCTGGGGTTTGCAGCTTAGGGAGGGGCCGGCCAGAATTTCTCCCTTCTATTAATGCTTTGAGTGTATTCTAACAGAAAATTCAGCCAAAGGAGAGTATGGGATGGAGAAAGCAAAGGGGCTGGCATCGTGGCAGGCAAAATTTGGGATGAATCTAGTCCAAGGTGGACAACTGTGTGTAAGGGGGGTAAGTACTGAAGACAGGCTTTTAGGGGGTGGATTTTTGAGGCTGAGGAAGTTACGCTGCTGTTTCTGTGGCCCCTTTTGGCCATTGAGTTCCACTCTGGGAGAAAGGCAGTGTATAAATATAATGAGAGAGAGAGAGAGAGAGAGAGAGAGAGATGATAGATAGATGACAGACAGACAGACAGACAGACAGACAAGTATTTATTTGACCCATTTGGAAGTGAACACTGTTTCTATTTCTCCTCGTTGTCCTCTTCATACTTCTCCTTCTATCTTTTTCTTCTCCTTCCCCATTTATTTTATTTATTTATATCCTGAGTTTTCCCCAGTTTGCAGACTATTAAAATATTAAAACAGGAGCACGCACGCACGCACACATACATATTATTTTAAAATGTAATTAAGCAATCTAGAGAAATAAAACCACTTAACAGTTTTTAAAAGACAAGATGTAAGAAACAATAAAATAACACAATGATAAAAGTCAGCTCCTGAAACCCTGTTGGAATAAAAAAAGTTTTCACTTGTCAGTAGGAGACAAACAAGGAAGGAGCCACCCTCGCCTTCCCAAGGGAGGAAGTTTCAAAGCTGGGGAGCAGCCACGGAGAAGGCCCTGTCCCTCGTTCCTGGCAAAGGTGGATGAGGAGGTCGTTGGAGAGAGGAAGATCTGAGAATTCGGGCACTTTCATATCGCCCTCAAATTGCTTCCCAGTTGAATTCAGGGGGTGATTGAGGGCAATGGGGAGAACTGCCACAAGGGGCTTGAGGTCTACAAATGTGTGGTTTAAGGGGCACAATTCCCCCAGCCCCGGTTAAGCCAATTAGTCATTTAGATGGATTTCTCCCCCCCCCAAAAAAAAACTCTTTCTCAATTTCAAAAATACCTACTATTAATCAGACTATAGGCTTGAAGTCATTTAACAGGTGGCAGGTGCCGTCTTGCAAGATGCCATTCCCCCCTCCCGGTCCTCTGCCGGACAGAGGAGAATGTGTCTTCCGAGACGGTGCCTACTGCGATCTGTGCGTGCATCATCTCCAAATAAAACATGCTCATTGTCTACTGTTGTTTTGTTCAGATGCAGATTTATGCAGATTTAATCAGTTGAACCATTTTTATGATTAATCCACTAAGAATTATTACTCATGGGGTGGTGGTCCCACCAGCAAGACTTGGAATGAGAGAAAGAGAAGAGAGAAATGATAGAAAGGGATGAGTTGATCGTATGAGATCAGGTCCCGCCGGTGACGGACCTCTTTGGTTGTCATTTCAGGCAAGATAAGGATCTTTGCAAGTCTTGATTATTTTTTCCTTCCAAAAAAGAGGCCTTAAGGCCAGAGTCCAACAGCTGTGTGGCTGAAGAGCTCGCCTGCAGAACAGATGGCTGAAGCCCATCTCTCTGAGAAAATCCCATTGTGGGAGGCAAAACAGTTGGGTAAAGACACTTGAACTTAGTTCTCCTGAATTTTAGTCGAGAACACTGACCAAGGAGCGGGCAGCTGTGGGAGGTTAGGGGGCTGCATTAGCCCACCTAGGAGGCCTTGGAAGGCTGAATTCTTCCACCATCATCCTCAGCTAAATAAAGAAAGAATGCCTCAAAATAGCCACATCCCCCTCTAGAGTATGTCGGAGGCATGTTGTGGGATTATGTGGGAAGCATTTTTGGCATGTTGTTGCCTCTTGGACCATTCTGACTCAGAAGAGGCCTCTTTTGACAACAGGAAGTGACTGGAAATCACTTCCTGTTCATTCCTTGTTTTTTAAAATGGCCCAGGAGAGCCCCAAAACATGGCAGAATGCCCCATTTTTTTGGGGGGGGTGGGAGATTTCTTTGAAAAAAATTGGCCTGCAAAAACAGCACTTTGCCCATCCTGCTGAGTCTCCCCACGCTGAGTCTCGGCTTTGTGAGAACGTTGCCTCTTGTGTTCTTGCAATCCGAAACGGGGGCTCTCTCCCTCGCCCTCTAAGCATCTGGTAGCTGCATCCATCCCGTGGCACGGACCCGTCCCTCCCGCAACGCTTAATCCAAGGGCAGTTTTTAAAGTTATTCCGTACCAACATTTGAAAATAAATAAATTAATCTGTTGCGGGGGCTGGAAACTGAGGGTTGCGGGCAGAAAAGAAAAGAAAAAGGCATTGTTCGGCCCGAAGCTCTAGGGAGGAGCTGGAGTGTTTATCTCAGAGAAAAAACAATATCTTTTTAGCCGTACAGCATTTCTTTCATGGCTGGGAGCAATGAAGACTTTTGTAGGGTCACTGGTGGTAAATCAAGAGCCTGCCCAGCTGCTTTAATAGCATCTTCTTCCTCCTCCTTCTCCTCTATCGGTGGCATTTTAATGGCTCCAGCCCCTCAGGCCACAGGCATTCGATCCTGGGCCAAAAAAGAGGTAACACGGGTGAGGGAAATTGCATGTGTGTGTACGTGTGTCCCTATCAGGACACCAGCCATTATTTTTATACCGGGGTGAGCAACGGTCGGAGGCCAGAGGGCTGCAGTAAGCTCCCATCATATCTGGAAGCACTGCCTCTCACCACTGCACTCCCCTCCAAAATATTCAAACATGTTTTTGTTCCTGGAGGCTCCAAAGCCCTGGGTGTGGGTGTGGGTGTGTGTAAAGGGCATTTTCTCCACACTTTTGGCCCAGGGAAAGCCTCTTCTTACAATAGTAAGTGACCTAGAAGTCGCTTCCTCTTCAATTTTTTTTTTAAAGGACTTGCCTAGGCCTAAAATGGCCCAGGGGGCCCCCAAATGTGACAAAAGCCCCCCCCCAAAATAACCCATATCCTGGAGAACAGAACCTTCCAAACTTTTCATGTCCGTGATACACTTTTTAGACACGCATCATTTCACAACACAGTGTTACTAGCAAACCAGAGGTTAAACTAACCCTTTATAAGAGACACAGAGATAATTGGAATCACAAAATGTATGGAGACATAACATATCTCATGAAAACCTTTCATATATTTTTAAAAATATATGATTGATAAACAACAACTTACATTTCCAAGATTGTAGGCGACACACCTACACGCTTCAGGCGATGCACTAATGTGTCACGGCACACCGTTCGGAAAGCCCTGCCCTAGAAGGTGATGGTAGACGGCATTATTTTTACCCTGTTGGCTGTATTATGCCAACCCTTTGTATTATACTATTGTGTCCCTGAGTTTGTTTTATTGATTGTTATACCTACACGGAGGTGTTTGTGCTTTGGACATTTGCAGCTACAGAGAGGTATCTTATGAGATTCATTTATGTATTAATCATTTGTTATAGAGCTTGGAAGTAATGAGAGAGAAGCAACGTTGGTAACTGTAACCATTTTCTTTTGGGGAGTAACAAGAGTGCAGCAAAATTACATTTTAAAAGCAATGTAATCAGTGAAAGCAATTGTTACCTTACTAGTATAACAAGTAACAGTTTCTAGTTGTTTTCAAAAGCTACTTTAAAGGGCATTTTGGATCGATGCCACTCTCTTTTTAACTTTTTAACTTTGGCTTTTCCCACCTTGAAAAAGGATAATGAACAAGGAATTCAACAAGTTACATAGCGAGTCAACTTTCACCTTGATTAACAGAAGCAGATTACTTTCAAAAATATTGTTAATAAGTAATGGAGCAAACTACTTTTGAAAAGTCTCTTTCCAAGTTCCAATTTTTAGCCCAGCTGTCCCTCGGTGGGCTCAAGACGGCTTAACATGGTTGTCCACCAACTGCGCTAGTCGCAAAACAACCCTGTCAAGTAGGCCAAATTGAGAGAGAATGCTTGGCCCAAAGTGAATGGTGTGAGTCAACAGGGACTAGAAACCAAGATCTGAACCCAGGCCTTCCTTCCCTGTTCTCTTTCCTTCCACCTTGTCTGAGAGAGAGGAGCTATGAGATCCAGAGAAACCTTCCATTGCACCTTTGAATAATTTAATTTCTACAAATATCCATTTTTGGTTGCAAGTTTTAGCTTGCTTTTTATGGAAAAAAACCTGTGTATGGCAATGTGTGCAATGTGTAAACTTGCTCTCTTGGTTATGCATTGTGTTCTCTGTCGTAAAATGGCTCCAAGTGCTCAATGGGTAGAAAGGCAGGGGTGTTGGATGCCAGCTGGCAGCAGGAGACAGGTGCATGGTGAAACTCAGCCCGGAGTCTGCAAAGACAATGGGTTCCCAGACCCATGGGAGGTGCCCAGTTTCTTCGGGTGGGTGGGAGCGCATCAACCACGTGCAAGGGTGACCATGGAGACCAACACCACCAGCTGGCTCGCAGCCTCTTCAGACAAAGGTGCCTGAGCGAACGCTTAAGAGCAGGCGCTTTAATCTGCTGGCCGGTCGTTCGGCTGCTACGGGCCAGGGCATTGGCGGGAAGAGAAATCCAGAGAACCAGAACTATCGTGTGATCCATGTGCAGAGATGCACAGTACCGGTTTTCCCTCGGACCGAAGTGGCCTGAGGTTGAAGCTTACCAGCCAACTCTAGATCATCAAGAGCTAGGAGACCACGCATTACGAGCAAAGCTGTTTCCTGCACCTGATTCCTGTCTTTTGCTGCCCAACCCATGAAATGAAGAGACCACGCACAGGGCTTGGGCTGATTTATTAATGTATGCCTAATTAGCACAAAGCTAGGAAGGGTTGGTGCGGCCCTTAAAGGGGTCTGCAGACCTCAACCCCTCCCCTTCCCACCACGCAACCCTTGTCGTGCTGTGATTGCGTGGTCTCCTCTCACGGGAGAGGAGCCCCACCGTGTGTGACCACGCAGGCAGGGGAAGACGCATTGGTAACTAAAGTTCGATGACATCCCATCTCAAAGTAACAGCTCAAGTAAAAGAGAAGAACACCACCATCATCTTCATCATCTTAATTTTTTTACCCACCTCTATGTATGTATTGAGGCAGGGAACAACAGATTAAGATATAGCCACAAACAGACACATAACGTGCTTAAAAACATTAACATCGATGTAAAATGCTTAATCAGTTAAAAGGGTATAGGATTGGTTAAAAACATGTTGTTGTTGTCGTGTGCCCTCAAGTCATTTCTGACTTATGGCAACCCTAAGGCTGACCTATCCTGGCTGAGGCTGAGAGAGTGTGATGCACCCAAGGCCACCCAGTGGGTTTCTATGGCGGAGTGGGGAATCGAACCCCGATCTCAAAGGTCACGGTCCTACACTCAAACCACTACACCATGCTGGCTCTCAAAAACGTACAATCCAGTCTTAGTTTTAAAACTTGCAATTTAAAAACAATCTGGATAGATCTGCTGGAAGAGATTGGCCTTTAATGCTGTTTTAAGCGCTATGTATCCAGCTGTTGGATCTTTTCTGGTAGGTCGTTCCATAATTTAGGGGCAGCTGATGAAAAAGTCCTCTGGTTAACAGTTGCCAGGCTGAAGGAAATATGTTCCCCAGAAGACCTGAGTATACAGGACGCATTATATGGGAGAAGGTGATCCCATAGGTAAACCAGACATGCCAAATAATGGTTTCTAGTTATTTCTGTATACTACTTTTCAAAAGCATTTGTAGAAGAATTTGGACAGGAATTTTTCAAGTTTTATACCAGGGGTGGGGAAACTTTGCCCTGTGGGCTCAGTTTGGCTCCAGGGACCCAATTTGCAGCATTCGGTCTTCCTGAAGTCCCCTAAGCCATCAGGTCACCCCATTTTTATTTTTCAGGTTATTTTTTACACCCCATTGGTTTCAAAGTCTCCAGGGCTAGCTACAGGGAGCACACACAATTCCCTTGTTACAACAACACCAGTGTCTGCTGGTCTGTTTCCAGGCACAATTCAAAATGCTAGTTATTTATGACCTATAAAACCCTATAGGCTTAGTTTCTTTGCTGTATCTCTCCGTCTGAGCCTGGCTGGATCCTAAAATCTTCAAGAGAGGCCCTTCTCTCTCTGCATTTCCACACTAGACTGTTATAGCGCTATGATTCCACTTGCAACATCCTCTGGAATCCTGGGGTTTGCAGTTTCGGGAGGGGCCGTCCGGCCCCTCCCGAAACTGCAAACCCCAGGATTCCAGAGGATGTTGCAAGTGGAATCATAGCGCTATAACAGTCTAGTGCAGAAATGGCATCTGTCCCAGTACCCTCACAGGTACATCTGGACAGCAACATAGCGGAGGGCCTTTTTGGTGGCTGTGGAACTCCCTTCTTAGAGAGGTTAAATTGGCATCTTCTTTATTATCTTTACGTAGGCAGACAAAGACCTTTTTGTTTCAGGAGGAAAGGGCCTTCACGTGCTATGTTTGTATTTGTCGTTTGGCTTTAATGGTTCGTTTGAACTCCTTTTCACTTTATTGATAATTTAATTTTTTTTTTTTTTACTTTGTATGATGTAAATTTTCTGGCTGTATCTGCTTTAGCTCTTGCAAGCCACTTGAATCCTAGACTAGGAAAAAGGTGGGATCTAAATAACCTAATATGTAAACAAGCAAATGAATGAATAAAAATGTGGTTTCGCCACCCCCCAGGCTTCTCCTCCCACGCCTGTTAAAGCACTGCCCGGCTCAGCCAAAAATAGGCAGTTGCCCATCCCTGTTTTATGCCATTCTCCTATCAATCCTCACTCTTAAAGAAAAGTAACAGGAAGTAACAGAAAACAACCAGCCCAACAAGTAAAGCGATGAGTTAACTTTTTCAAGACTTTGACAGGTCATGGCAATAGTCTAACTTCTCAAAATGCTGTTAACAAGTAAGAAGAATGAATGGTGTAAAGACGCTCTGTGCATATATTGGGTGGCATTGGCTCCAAAGTGTCCTCCTAAAAGGAATCTGGAAGACAGCCACTGTAGGATGAAGAGGTTTAAGGAAGATCAGATCAGAGGAGGAGGAAGAGGAAAGCAGGAAAAGCAAGGGATTAGTGTGAACAAACACCAAGAGAGGGGCCAGGATCCTGCTGGTGCTTTCTCCAAGGTTGTGCATCCGCGACAAGGGGAAGCAAACAAAATCAGCGGTCAGCAGACTACTTTTCCAGCCTCTCCCTTCTTCCATGGCCATATGCTTGTGGCCTTTTCCTTCCTCTTGCCATCGCTACTCAGATGGCTTAGTGCACCAGCGATATTCAGGTCCGTATCTTTGCTTGAGCTGGAATTAGAACTAAGGAGCTACACCAGATGCTTTGCCAAAAAAGTATGAAACTTTTAGATGCATGTGAGGTCTCACAGGGGGTAGGTGGGTGTTGGGTGGTCTGAATCATGCTGATTTAACTTAACTAGAGTAAAGCTTGTTGAAGTTGTGGCATCTCTGTGTTGTTTTACGATGATCCAAGAGTGGAGGGATTGACAGGCATGCAAGCGAGCCCGTAACATGGAAGTGGGAATCACGACATCCCCGTGTTCATTTTTGTGGGTCCTGGAGCCCCCAGAGCCAAACCAAGAGAATCAAGTGTCCAGAAGCATTCAGAGCATGTGGTTTTCTTCTAATACAAAAGGCACTCTGGCATCCTGAGTTGTAGGAAAACAAAAAAAAAAAACACCAAACCTAATTTTTGAAAACTTGCAAGTAACCCCTTGGTTTTGCCAAGTGGGGTTGGCATGGCCTGTAAAATGGGCGCCTGACTCTCTGACTTTGCCCACCCCTGATTTAGCAGATGATGTGATGGTTCTTAGGTTCCAGCTAGGCAGACCTACAGAAAGAACTGTAGCAAATTTTCCAAAAAGTTCCTCTTTTAGGAAATGTACAATCCAGCTACAGACTCAGAACATTCTCCATTTTGGGCAAAACTCAAAAGTGGCCTTTGTTGGTGGGAAACCAATATTAGCAGAAGGAAGAGAGAACTGGGATAGGTTGGCATTCTATGGATCTGGTTCAACAGCTCCTTTTCTTTCTTTGGTGACTCACAGGTGCTGGGTTGCTTGGTGTGGGCCTTAATCGCAGACACGTACTACCAGCCCTATCCTTCGTACGGCTGGGTGATGTTTGTTGCAATCTTCTTCTGGCTGGTGACTGTCATAATCTTTGCCATGTATCTGCTGAAACTCCAGGCAAAGCTCTACATGATCCCCTGGCCCATTGTGGTGAGTACTGAGGGCTGGTCATTCGGTCAATTCTTTACTATTTGTTTGTTTTAATATATTTGTAGGCCACCTTTTTCCTGGAATTGGGACCCAAAGTGGCTTCCAACAATAAAATTCTTTAAGGCGGAGCGGTGGATGGTGGCTTCCCTAACAATGGGAGCGGCAAATGCACTCTAAATTTAGATTTGAACTTTAAGGGAGCTCTCCAAGGTGCTTAGCCTTATCCTCCCCTATGTTTAGGTAGGGATAGTCCCCCATCTCCCTAAACCAGAGGACCACCCTGATACAATTGAAACCTCAGTTTTAGTCATATCTTATCCATAGGCTTGTATTAACTTTTACTTATCACATTATTTTACTTGAGATGTGTCTTTTATGATATACGTGATTCTTTTGAAGCTGCTTCAAGTACCACACGGCAATGCAGACAAAACACTGAATGAGGCCTGCAGCTTCATAGAAAGAACCAACCTTCGGTATCTCTTGCGAAGCCAGAGAAAGACTAGTTGATATATGTAATGTATTGAGCCAAGGCAGTCCAGTGGTCTGACAATGGCAGCTTCCTAAATAACAATATTTAAAAGGAGAGAGAGAGAGAGAGAGAGAGAGAGAGAGAGTATTTTATTGCTGGAAATCAAAAGTAGGTGTACCCTGGACATGCAGGGCCATTTTTAGCTCCTAAGAGATGCTAGAACAAAGGGGGACAAACATGTAGTCCTTGAACCATTTTTCCCCTCTGAAGATTGCCAAACCCTCCATTTTCTTATAAACAGTTATGTCATATTATCAGCCAATTTTTACCCCCAAAACAAACACACCACCCCCATGAATGCATGAAAACCTGTGATAATATTCCCACCCACACAGGTACCCCAGAAACAAACCAAAATACCTGTTTTCCTTGGTAGTCCTTCTCAAAATGGCAACGTTGCTTCCTGTTGCCGTTTTGAGAGGCAACGTGGAAGAAATGGGAGGTTTTTGAGCTTGCTGTGAGGGGGAGCTAATGGCCCATGGGGAGTGGGATGTGGGGAAGAAATTGGCCTTTGACCCCTGTTCTGTTGCCCACCCCTGACCTGGAGAGCCCAACCATGCCACTGCGGGTATCATTTTGAGAAACCAGAAGTAGAGTCGCATCACTTCTAGTCATTTTCAGTGATTTTTGATTTGTTTGTTTGATATTTCAGGCCACACACCCCAGGCAGTTTCTAACATTGTTTTTCTAGAGTTCATGGTGCATTTGTCAAAAGGATAGGATAGGATAGGATAGGATAGGATAGGATAGGATAGGATAGGATAGGATAGGATAGGATAGGATAGGATAGAAGATGCATTCTGGCTGAATGTTTTTTTGGAAGGGGATGCTGGGGAACAAGCCCATGCATGACAGGACACCCAACCCTGCTTTAAGTGGCATTCCCTGCTGACTTTTGATTGTAATGTTTACTCACCCTGAATGTTGCAGAAAGGGCATGCTTTACAAATATTTTCCTTACAGTTAATCATTCTGCAAATGTACCAAAAGATAAACTTACACTGCGAGGCTGGAATTCCCTCTCCCTTCGTGGTTAATATTATGGAATGATGCCCTTTGGTGTCTTACATAATGGGTTTGTCCATTTTGGAACTGAATTTTGAGGATGAGGGTTTGGATGGGTCTAGGGAGGAAGTCATAATTCCAACTGCCAATCTAGCATATTCTCCAAGGCTTCAGATTGGAATGCCTGGCTTTTAAAAGGAAAAAAAAAAGCCTGAAATGTCATCCTTTGTCTTTATTTTACAGATCAAACTTTTAAAAATGCAGAATTGCTCAGGGAAAGATGTATTTGTGAAGTCATTACTGACTCTGTAATCAATCAATCAGTCAGTCAATTGCTCCCATGCTATAATCATAGGATTTCAGGGCCATGCACAATAAAATCAGTGTAATCAATTTAAAACAGTTTTTTTAAAAAACTTCAAAAGACTAGAAAACATATTAAGCAATTTTCTAGGGCCATTTCCACACTACACTGTTATAGTGCTATTATTCCACTTTCAGCATCTTGTGGAATTCTGGAGTTTATAGTTTACTGAGGCCAAGGAGCTCTCTGGCTGAGAATTCTAAAAGCCCTTCCCTGAACTCCAAATCCCAGAATTCCATAGGATGTTGAAAGTAAAACCACAGCACTGTGACAGTTGTAGTGTGGAAATGGCCCAAGTTAAAACAAGACCATTTAGTATCACTCAAAACACCTGTTCTTTTTAAACCATGCACAGATTTGAATAAGCTCAAGTCTGGGATTTCACCCTCGGCAACTCGTGCTGCATGCCATTTCGTCCTTTGCCAAAGGAACGCAATGTCCTGGGCTGGCCCTGATCAAAACATTCACCAGAGGGCGGGGGGTCCAGAGGATGGATGAAGGCTTCCATGCCTCTGCAAAATGTATTTGCTCAAAAGGTGGTTAGGAGGGAGGCAGGTCTGGGATTCCTCTTGCATGAGTTAAGGTGAGCTGTGAGGTCAGACTTACAATGGAGGTGAAGGTGTGACACCTGGTGAGAACTTTGGGGGTGTTCTCCCCATTGGGCCCATAACAGCTTTTCAGAATTATTGCTCAAAACTCTCTCTCTCTCCTCCCACCTCCAGCTAGTGGTGTTCAATGTGTCGGCTGCAGTCTTGTACGCAACAGCCTTCATCACAAGCGCGGCATCGGTTGAGCCTTTCTCCTGGCCACATTCGCCAGACTACAACAGAAGAGCTTCTGCATCGGTAGGTAACGCGTCCCACTCCTCCTTCTGCCATCTTGGTTGGTTGGTTGGTTGCAAAGACCAGTTATTCCTTCCTTAAAATAACCCCAATAGTTACATCATGTTTGCTGGGTCTCCACGAAGCCAAGATAGTGTAGCGTGAGAGTGTTGGACTGGGAAACTCTAAGCGCGAAATTAGATGTTGAAGGAAACGTGTATTCCCTGTGATTCCTTTCCACAATGAGACCTCCTCAGAGATACAGGTCTCTGGAATCAAACCAGGAAACCAAGCCCACGTTTAATGTTCAGGTGTTCAATCACAAAGCAATGCACATTAAATGCAAAGTATATAGGTGAGGATAGTCATTTGGTGTGGCGAACAGACACTTCCACCACTTGAGGGAGCATCTTTTCAAAAAAAAAAAAAAAAAATGTGCTGAAGGTATCATCTTGTTTGGCCCTCACTGGCTGACCACAGGCCCATTGCTCTCAGTTAGCTTGGCCTACCTTGTAGGTTTCTTGTGACAATAAAGTGGAAAGGAGAAGGAGAGATGTGTGCACTGTTTTGGGCCGCCTGGAGAAAGGCAGACTGTAACTGTGATGGACGGATAAATAAGAATGTGCCACTTTCTCCCTTTATGCCAGCGTGATCGGTGGCCCGGATTGCCTCTGCAGTATATTCCTCCTGCCCATCCCCAACCCAGCCATCTGTTCTTTAAAAAAAATAATGGGGATTGCTCTCTAAGACGTCACTTTATGCCTGCGCTCAGAGCCTGCGGTGCCAGCTATGAGGCAACGCTCAGTAAACTCGGAGATTGCAGCTGAGGCTACATCATGCGCTGGACCCTTCTTTGTCTTCCCTCTTTCCCAATGCTCAGCTTTCTATGCCAAGGCAAGCCATCACTGTGGCAAGAATTGTGCGAGGCTTTTCTGTCAACCCAAAAGCTGTTCCACCTGGATGAGGTACCCTGTCATAGTCTAGGATACTCATCTGAGGTTGCCAGCATCCTTGTGGAGGGATGAATTCAGAGAGAGAAACTTGCTTATATTGTTCCCACGGGTTAACATGGATGACTTCTTCCAGATTTAAGCATCCTAGATCATCACAAAAATTATTGCTTTTTCTCTCTATCGGCTACACTGGTTATCATTGATGGGACTGGCAGTCCAACAATATGTGGTTCAGAGACGTAATTCTTCACCAAGTTTCTTCTTAGAGGAAGGAATTAGAAGTTTTAGCATTTTTCTTCCGCTGTATTCCGAAAGTATTGAAAAACAACCAGTTTTCCAAAGACTATTCACTATTTGGGCCTTATTTTTTTCAAAATTCATGTGTGGCTGTTTTGCACAGAGCATTGCATTTTTTGTACAAAAAGCTATTTGTATGCAGTGTTTCTTCATACAAGTATTATTTTCTGGGGGAAAAAGGGCTGTTTTCTATGTTAATCACCCACTTACAAATTTTGGGCAGAGTAAGTCCCCAAGTCCCATTTTTTTTTTCTGCACAGGAAATAGTATTTCTATGTCAAAATATAATTTGACTCTGGGAAGAGGAAAAACTAGCCCACAGATACTTCTCATGCCAGTTCTGCGTCCCGGTGCACTCATGCCTCCCTCCTCTCTTTGCAGTTCTTTGCGTGTCTGGTGATGATAGGCTACGGAGTCAGCGCCTGCCTCAGCATCCGAGCCTGGAAAGGATACGGAAGTAGCACAGCAACCAGCCAAGTGACGGTTCCCAATCACGCCTGAAAACTGTGGGTCCTCTTGAATCAACATGGCTCAACTGGGTGCTTGGGGCCACGGGGTGCTTAGTTCTCCCTCCCTCCTCCCTTCTAGACCTCGTCGGGTCTGAAAGCTATGCTCCACTCCAGCTTTTACCATGGCCCATGCTCAGTATACTGTTCTAACTCAGCCTATAGCCAGTTAAATGCCTTTTCCCCTTGCACTAATTGGCACCCTTTGTAGTCTGGCTAAGGCCTTGTTGAGCCATGGAGACAGAGCACTTTCGTCAGGCCAGAAAGAGATGACCTAGTGCTGGTTTACAGCTTCCTGATTCCCGATTTGCACTAGGTCAGCACCAGCCTAAAACCATAGCTCAGAATGCCATCACCTTACTAAACACAGTGCTTTCCAGAAGAGAAGCTTTCATGTGTTTCAACAGGGACTCATGCCATCTATGGCAATCCAGTGATGGAATTATATGTGTACCAGCCTTTGCATCTCTTGGTTCAACAAGAACTGAGTTCTGACAGCCACAGCATTTGAGGGATAGTCCCTATCAATGATGAGATCGCCACATGTGTAAAGAAGAAATGCTTTTGCTTGACAGCCAGTGGAATATGGAGAAAAGGCATTCCATCTGCAGCAATATGGGAGCGTGCCCTGTGATGTTCAAAGGCGGATCTCCACTCAGATCATGGAAGATCAAGCATGGATAATGTGGATGCCAGTCCAGTGGATACCTCTCTCCAGGAATGGGCAAACTAGCACATCTCACCTGAACTAAATCCACTAAAAAAGAAGTAAACTTAGCAGCTTCCCTTTTTGCAAGCCACTTGCAACTATACTGTGTAAATAAAGTATGATTAATAACTTATTAGAAGGGATGCTTCTGGTACAAGTACACAGAAAGTATTTTATTATTTCTAAAAAAAGTTTTGTTTTAAATAAAAGAAAACCTAAATCTCTCACCTTTGTCAAACAAAGGCTTTCAAGAATTTGTATGGAGAGCGTGCTCATCTCATGTGAAGCACAAGGAAATCTAGTGGTGCCCAACTTCTTCAATATTTATAGTTTGCCAACTATGGCTTGGGAACTTGTGGTTGGATGAATATGGGCTATCTGTGCCTGGCTGTAAAATAAAAGGAATATAATCTCTATCTAGTGTGCAGAGCCAGCCAGAAAGGGTGTTCCTAGCCTTTACTAAAGCAGTCATAATCTGGAAGGGTCAGCTTGGTGTAGTGGTTTGAGCATTGGACAAGGACTCTTGAGAACAGGCTTCAAATTGCTGCTCAGCCATGGAAACCCAATGGGTGACCATGAGCAAGTCACACTCTCTCTGCCTCAGAAGAAGGGAAAGGCAAACTCCCATGAACAAATCTTGCCAAGAAAATCCCATTATAGGTTTGCTTTAGGGTCGCCATAAGTCAGAAATGAGTTGAAGGCACACAACGACAAACTTGAAGAAGACTTGGAAAGTTTAGGAAGGCAAACAGGACTCAGTAGTCCAGAAATCAGGGTGCCAATCATGCCAGGACAGCTAGCTTCTTTACCTGTATACCACATTGATCTGAGCCCTTTTGGTAGTCATAGTAAGTAGGCCTATTGAATCAGTAGGATTTACAGAAGCAGTGCTTCATAATTTAAGAACTGATAGGTCTTTCTATTTGAGACTATCAACAGTGTTTCAAGACTGGGGAACTAGCTGCCCTCCAGATGAACTACTACTCCCATCATCCCATTGATCAGGCTGATGGGAACTTGAGAGCCCCAGGCCCTCCAGCCCTGTATTAAGAACCTGCCTGTCTTCCCTGATGGGAACCAAGGCAGCATTGAGGGGCTGCCAGGCAATGTCCCATCTAGGTACTGACTGGACCCAGATCTGTTCATCGTGAAGAAGAATACTAAATCACAAGCTTTCAGACCAACTGCCTGCATCCTACTTAAATGCTGCTCCATGATCTGGAGTGATGATCCTGTTCTTCTACTCCTCTAGCCCAAATCCTAGAGTTCCTTTCATTCATACCATCTTAGAAAAGAATGTCTATGAAAACAGGGCAGGTGACTTTGCAAAGGGGACAAGATCCCCTGCATCTTTAATACTGCTATCAAAGGGGTTATTTCAGCAGCAAGTACCTTGCTTCCTTCTTGAAGGCATACCTAATTCCCATCCCTTCTGTATCTTAAGCAGCTGTATGCAAGGAGCTGCTGCCCCCTAACTAGAGGAGAAAAACATGTAAAAACAAGGAACAATTGCTGTCAGGTAGTTAACATTCTCCAGGCAAGAGAGAGAAGTCACCTCAGAAGTTTCTCTGGAGACAGAATGAAAATAATTTAATTATCCTGAAATACAAACATGCAGGTATTTATGGTCAGCTGTGCTGTGTGTGTTGAGAACATAAAGAACAATTAAATATTTAAACAGAGACTTAACTTAACTGTGCTTAACAAGTGTAACTGAGTAAACAATACTGTAAAGCAAGATCTACCTCCAGGCCCCTGTATTTACTCACCCAGGGAGGATCACTTTAACTCACTGGTTTAATTCAAACTCATGAACAAGAACAGTTTCTTTTTGTACTCCAACAAAGCCTCCATTGCTAGCAGAAGAGGTTTATTGTTTGCATGAAACAAGTTTTGATTCAAGACACACATTAACACACTAAGGAAAGTAATGCTAGCATTCCAGTAAAGGCTCTTGACAATAAGGTGTTTCCTGCACACTTGCACATATGATGCTTCCAAAGTAATGCTCCAAAGATTTCTCAGATAATCCAATACTATAGGGGCATCTTTAGGGGGAAATAAATCCACGCAGCCTTTATATAAATTAATTCAGTGGACTCAAGCCAGCCTTCTCCAACTGAGAGTTTCCAACTAGCATGGATAAGGTGGAAAATATGGATGTTAAAACATAAATGATTTTGAAGTTAAACAGGCATTTATGACAAGGGGGAAAAAGGAAACCTCATCATGCATTCCACTTTTTATTATGCACTTGCTGATAAAAACTGAAGGACTGAGATTGGATTTTAAACAACACCAAGACAAATACTGTTGTTACTAGTCTCAGCATGCTTCAGCAGCACTGTTTGAAAACACATTTGTGTACTTGCTAATTTCAACATCAGCAAGACCAAATACCAACAGAGTAGTACCTTCAAAGTAAAAAGGATGTTCCTTCTTTATAAGCATAGGAAGTTCCATATAAATATTGAATGAATGTTGACCCTAAAAAATTACACTGAGCACTTCTTGCAGTGCCTTAGCCTTGCAACTCCAGTTTAAGATCAGTCTGAAAGTTGCAGAACACCATCCACAAAGGGAAACAAAAACACCACAAAAACAGTGACTATAAAACCCAATTTTAAATATCTCCTGGATCTTGGCAGCATTTATTCCAATCCAAGGATTTCTAAGCATGTACTACTGTGTATCACTCAAAGCATCAAGATAAAACGTTTGTATCAAACCACAGAGCAAGAATTCTCTACCTTTGCATATATAAAAAAGGTGTAAAGCTTAAATGCTCCACTAACAGAACAATTAATCACTTTGCCCCTCCTTCCACTGTGCACCTTTGGAAAAAAAAATCTCCCTCAGGTATGGCTGAGTCTAGCAAGGACAGGAATATATACAGACATTCTTACTCTTGTGTCACTTGTTTGCAGTAAAGACAGGTTACATGTACTGTTGGACCAACCAGAATTCTTGAGTTTTGAATTTCTGTCTCTTTCAGCCAGTCTTGCCACATGCACCAGTTCAAAATGGCAGCAGTCACTACATTTTTCTTTCCAGGAGTTCCACAGACTAACTTCAGAGTAGATAAGAACTGGATGGCAGATATGTGCAACGCCACCGGCACGTTTTACCAGGTGATGTGGCGTAGCCAAGATGTAAGGAGGACTGTTTTTGTTAAGGGTGCAACTGAAGCTACGGCAGCACAAGTGAGGTTTCCCAACTGCTTAATGATGATGCAGGCTAAAGAGACACTGACACAAGGAAAAGTTTTCTGTGTGATTTTTCTTAAAAACCTCAGAAAACCCAACACTGATGAAACTTTTGGAGCTCACAAGCAGTTTAATCACTCAGGACATACTGACTCAAGTCCAACAATAGTTTTAACCACTATTGCTTTTGGGAAGGAAACAGCAGTTTTACCTCCCATGCACCAGTTCCTAAAGATATGGCAGAATGTACGACAGTTAAAACTACATTAAGTTTGTAATGTAGGAGAATTGTTCACATTATTAACTTAAAACCCAATTAACTAGTATTAAAGGACCTGGGGAACTGTGATGCTATCATTACAGAAAAACAGGGTGCGGAGAGGATCTCAACAGCTCTGAACTATTATTCCCAAAATATCTTGGAATCCATAAAAGCTTCTGATTTCAAATTATACCACCAACATGCTCCATGCTGACAATGCACAGAATATAGTCCATGATAAACTGGTATAGACACGTAAGATATGAAGCTTTCTCAGAGAGAGAAAACATGGATTTTCAGAGTAATGTGGTCACTTCTGAAGTTCAGGTCAAGGCCTTTCAACTCAAAAGAAGAACATAGTCAGGTCTGTGTGTGATTGGAGGAAGGATACATGTTTACAGTGATTAGCAAACAGACAGATAACATGTTCATGCAAAATATATATTCATGTCAAACACATACAGTTTTTAAAAATCAAACTGTGTCACTCGAAACTATACTAAAAGCATTTTGCCAGATGTGTTGTGGTTCTGTAAATTCGCAGAGGCTCTTCAGTGAGAACCCTCCCACCCAAGGTAAGTTCAACACTTGAGTTCCATGATGGTTTGGTCCCTGAAGGAGAAGGGCCAGGGCATTGCAGTTTTATTTTTTTTAAAAAAACTCAGCAACCCTCAAATAAATCATTGCATTTACTAACTTCCATGACATAAAATCCAGTTGGACTGCTACAGCACAAGTCTGGGTGCTAAGAGACCATTATTCTAACAGGGCTGAAGTTAAACTACTCACTGATCATGGGGAAATGTTAATTCCTAAGAGGAGGTGCTGAGAAGATCAGGCTTGCCAAGATGCCATTAGGTTTGAAACCCTGGGCATGACACTCATCTCTTCTGTTGCCTTTAGTGTTTGGAACATTTGAAATGAAGAGAGCTCTCCTCTGGGGCAAAAACTAGTGTCGCAGGCTGTTCTGGGAAGGTGACAGGGCGGATTTGCTTAAAGGCGTCACCACCAACCCACCACTTAAGTCCAGGCCTCGGCCTTCTTTCTCCTAGAAGAAGAAAACAGAAAGCAATTTCAATTTAATGGCCTTTCTAAATAACAGGCATGTCCTCAGAAAATGAAGCATGTTCCTAACAAAAGCTTTTATATATTGCAATGCTGTGGGCAAGAAATTCCACACAAAGTCTGGCACTCACTGCAAAAGTCAAGAATCTAAATTTTCATGAAAAAAAAAAAGGAAAGGAAAAATGGATTTCAGCTCCTGTCAGTCCCTGAAGCCACAAGGGGATGGCAGGGTAAAGAGTGTGATCTCTGGCACAGCTCCTTTTCTCAAATGACCATTAATTTATGTTTTCCATTCTCTACCACAGGCCTGCTAACATCCAAGATCTGTGTTCTGCCCCTTCATTCTTGCCCTCTTCAAAGGTCTAATCCTTGCCAAACTGTCATAAGAATCACATTAATACATGGACATGAAAGTCGTAACACACATGCGTGCCTGCACACACACACACACACACACACACACACACAACATCCATGCACAATACTACCCCTCACAACAATTTGCAGTGATAGATGCCAGATGTTGTGCATCCATGGTGAACCCCAGCTAAGGATTCTACTTTACTCCATATTTTTAAAGTTCAGAGAGCTGGCACTGCATGGCTGCCCACTTTCACACATCTACTTGAGAAACAATCTCATGAATTCAAGGAGTCATTTTTGATGAAACTTGTAGAGCACCAGCCTGCCTCTAATGCTAACACAAAATTACTCATCACTTTAATCCTGAAAGAACACAGGAGCTGGGAGGTAGAATAAGCAGGACTGGGACATGACTCTTCCCGTTTCTGCCTTCTGCCTAGTCAACTTTTTAAACTGCACATTTGTAGATAACTCCACTGGCCATTTCAAATTCCCCTTTCGGAGATGAAAATAAAATAAAATAAAAAATGAAATAAACATAAAAATATCAGTGAAAAGTTTGAGCCAGTCCAGCGCAGTGGTTTGAGCACTGAATTCCTGGAAGATCCAGGAATTGTTGTTACGTGTCTTCAAGTTTTTTCCAACATATAGGGACCCTAAAGTGAACCTATCATGGGGTTTTATGTGGCTGAGAGTGTGCGACACGCCCAAGGCCAACCAGTGGGTTTCCATGGCTGAGTGGGGAATCAAATCCTGGTTTCTAGGGTCACAATCCAATGTGCAAACCTCCACACCATGCAGGAGACCAGAGTTGAAATCTTTGCTCAGTCACAGAGACCGACTGGACAACCTTAGGTGAGTCACCCTCTCTCAGCCTCGGAGGACGGCAATGGCAAACAAATCTTGCTAAGAAAAACCTAGGATATAGTCACCACAAATGAGACTTGAGCTGAAGGCACATAAGAACAGCTAAATAGTTAAATGCAGATTGTGTGTGTCAGTTTCACCAAACGCTCAGAGATGTAAAGATAACCTCAGACTACTACAGTTTTCTGGCTGTCTAGAATAAACGTGTGCAGATGCATTCTGTCTGATCACTTCTGCCAGTGAGATTAAATAATTCAGCAAGCTGCTATCCACAGTTTTTTAAATATTAAGTCCAAACAGGAATCCCTGGCTTGTTCTCATGTTTCTCAGTCGTCAGGAGAACCAAGGGATCCTGGTTTATATGTAATGCTGAATCAAGGAAGGCATGCACTTTGTCTGTGGGTCTAACCTGGTTCATGCTAGCTACCCACCAGGCTCCTGGAGGTACTTCTACCCTTATCACCAGTCACTGATTGGTGTCTGCAGATTACCTGAAGTCCAGTAAGATTTTGCATTGAAATGAGCTGTCTTTTACAGCCCTGGAAGATTTACAATGCAACAGGGGCTCTAGGATCCAGACTGGGAACATTTTTGCATTCAACAGGAGCTCTGGTTTACTGCCCCGGATGGAAGAGAAACTGTTGTTTGCAAAAGAAAAAGGCCTTCCATGGAACAAGAGCTCTGGTTCCAAATTAGGAAGAGTCTGCATGCCTGTAAGCTATTAAACAGGTTAAGATTTGCCAATGACCCCACTCATTTCACTTTGTGCCTTCTCTGTGCCTTCAGCCCTGCCCACAGTTAGAATTTGACTACCAAGATCCCTCCCAAATTGGGTGTGGCTCTCAGTAAAGGGCTCCACCCATTAGTTATTTAAATAATGGGTGGAAGCTTCTTGGTTTGTTTAGTTCCATTTGCTGGTGGAAGGAGCCAAGCAAGAATGATTAAGCAGAACTCACTGGCATGTTTGCTTGCTAAAGCCAGAAGTCTTTAGAATGGAATCCTAGTGCATCCAAACTGCACCACAGGCTTCAGGGTTTTGTTTTTCCCAAAATAAAAAACATCTGAAATAAAACTTGTGAGACTGGCCGAACTCTTAAGACCTACTAGCTATGCAGGTTACAAAACCAACACTCGATGCAAACTTCCATCGAGTAAGTTTGAGTAAGTCACTTTTTAGCTTTAGTTTCCCCACCTGAAAAGTGAGCAAAACAGCACTCCCTTCCCCACCTGGGATTTTATGAAAACACTCTTTTCCATCCATTCTTTCAGGATCTGGCCAGATTAAAGATGCGAGTCTATAGTCCTTCCCTTTCAGAGTGTAGGGAAGGAGCCACACAGTTAGGGGTAGAGTGCCTGTTTTACATATAGAAGAAGCCACGTTCAGTCTCCGGAATGCCAAACTGGAGTAGACACCACCATCTTAGATGGACCAACTGGTCTGACTGCTCAGAGCGCTTTCCAGATTTTTGAATACTTACAGCTCTGTAATCCAGAAACATTTCTTTAAATGCCAAAAAGTCTGTAAATGTGAGAAGCATGTCAAAAATATCCCCAGCTATTTCATCCTTGTGCTGCCTGTAAGTGAGAAATTAGGTCCATTATAAACTTAGAAAAACACTCCAGATTTTTAAAAAAGCATTGAGTAGGGAATTTAGACAACCCTGCTCTCAACGGAGTGGGGAATCCACTATGGGTTTTCATCTAAACTTTAAAGGAGCTACCCATAGTGCTGGCCCCTATCCAAAATAAGTTCAGCACTTTGGATGGCTCCCTTACAGTTCAGATAACTAGAGCAGGTTCACTGCCACACTGAGTGGGGCTATGAATGAAAACTGGAGAGATCTCCTGCACCTTTAATTATTGAGTAGAAGAGGGAACTTCAGGAGGAATTGTTTGTTACATCCTGTAGCACTGAGGTAAGATTGGTTACAAAAATCTAAACTAGAAAAAGCCTGTTGGGGAAAAAATGCATTTCTTCTTTAATATCTGGGATAAAATTGCAAAAAGGTACAGGATTACCCTCTCACACCCCTTTTTTGTTTTGAAAGCCCCTTAAGCACTGAGAGAAAAATGAAGACAAACAGCATACGTAAAAATAAACTTCCAGCTTACTGTAATGACAAGGTGAATGCAGACATGTTGAAACCAGGAATCCTGTCCAAGAGTTTTTCTTCAATATATTTCTCAACTAAACAGATCTGAAACGGGGAATGTCATATTATTATTTCTAGCTGAAGATGACATGGGGAACAGTCTGTCATTTATCATCTCAGTGTCAGAAGAAGACAAGGAAAAAGGATGTTTTATACTCATTGGGCTATGGTAAATGCACCTCCAATACCTGAAGTACATTTCTGATCCATACACAACACCTATTACCAGCAGTGCTTATCTACCAGCTAAATATGTGGAATTAAGTCTCTGCCTCAAAGCAATATTTAGATTTTCATTTTGGCTCATTGCCTTCAAGTTACAGGAAGCTTATGCACTCTTGATAGAGAGAAAGAGGTTTAAAATATTTTTTAAAACAAGGGAAAAAACCTAAAGCAATCAGACAATGGACCAGACTCTTTTCTCAGCTAAACTCAATTCAAAACTTGCCAGTTAACAACAAATGTCCCACACCAGCCAGATATGTTTGGGCAACAACTGGGATTGGCAGGTTTTGAACCAGCTTCTGAAACTGTCTCAACAGCTCTTTGATTTACAGCAATGTTACAGTCTCCACCAGTTAAGCCACTGTTAAATGTACACATGCTACCTGGCTAGATAATGCCTCTTTCTGCAGCACTAAAAACACTGACACAGAGTGATGTTGTGACTCTGAGATGCCACTATTACCTACGGAATGTAGTACAGATAGTTTACAGCAGGGCTACATAACCTTTTCATTGCCGTGGGCCACATGAGATGCTGAGATGGGGAACATGTGCATGAACAGACATACATACACACTTTCTTCTCTGGAAGGGAATGGAACAATTTCTTTCCATTCCTGCCATTGGCAAAACAGGGATGGGCAAAGTGCAAGCTGCATGAAACCCCTGAACCCCAATTTTGTGGCCCTGAAGCCCCCAACTGCTGAGCTGCTTTTTTTTTTTTAACTGGTTTGATTTTGGAGAAATTTTTGCTCCCAAACCATACTGACAGCCTGTCAAACATGTGAAAAATGCTAAAAAAAAAACACCCTCCCAAATACCTCAGAATGCAGTCACTCTCAAAAGGATAACTGGAAGTGATATCACTCCCTGACAGCATTTTGAAAGCAACTGAAGAAGAAAATTGAGGTACTGGGGCTCACTTGGGAGGGTTGGGACGGGGGAGTGGGCCCGCTCCCCATACAGTCAGTCACCCTTGCCTTAGACAGACTGCTCTTTTCTCCCTGCTAGCAAAGAAAGAACAATCTGTCTAAAACATGTGGGAAATTGATGGTGGTGGCAGTACAAGATTCGGTGGCAATGGCCAAGGCTGGATGAAGATACCCCTAGGGGTTGTACCTATGGCTCTGGCTGCTACAGCCTTGTACACCTGGCCTACAACATCTGCCAGAAAGCATCATTCTTTTCAATATGCAACAGAAGCTTAAACATCGTCCATGTGCCAGATCCCTGCCAGTATGAAAACTCAGCAAGCTGAGTGAACTGCTAAAACCCACAGAATCTAGCTTCTCATGGGATGGCAAACCTTCAAAAGACAAAGTTCATCGACATGTGGAGAAAAGACAATCACCCAAACACACACACACACACACACACACACACACACACACACTTACATATTCATTAAAAATGGGAGTGTAGATTAACTTATTTTCCTCCGTATCATCAAACTCTTGGTAGTATTTATCCATGAAGCTTCTTTGTATTAGCTGGAAGTCATCATCTGAAATCACAAAACAGTTGCACTCAGTGTGGCCATTGAGCTGAAAGACAGTAGCCACATTCATGGGTGTGCTTGTCAATGACTTACAGTCCAGTACATTGTGCCCTCACGTCAGCTGTGACAACAGCACAGCTGCAGCTCAACTTGGGCACAGCCCAACAACAGCAGACACTTCTTGCTAGCTAGCTGGGCCTCCTACAGGACAAAGAGTTCTTGCCACAGGCATAAACAAGGCTGAGCCTAAAGAAAGCACTCGGGCAAGTTTCATCCCAGTAATAAAATAATCAACACATGGGGATTTACTACAGCACAATAAAATGAGATTAAAGCAATTCACTGAATGCATTCAAACACACTTTTAGCTGTTGTGGGTGTTATGTGCCTTCAAAGTGACTCTGACTGAGAGTGATCCTGTCCTAGGATTCTCTTAGCAAAATTTCTTCAGAGGATGTTTGGCACTGCCTTCCTTTGAGAATGTGGAAGTGAGACTCACCCAAAGCCACCAGTGGTTTTCCATGGCTGAGCGGGAATTTGAACCCTGGTTTCCTAGTCCAATACTCACACCACTTCTGCATGCTGATTCTCTACAGTTTTAGCCCTTCACCTAAAAATCAGAGGACAGGTTGCTTGGTGCAGGCCTTTTTGGCTAGTGCTGTCTTGGGCTGAACTTACCCATGATGATGTCTTCCAAATATCCAACAACAGTATCAAATTCAGCATCAGAAGGCGAAGAGCTAAAACAAAGAGAAAAGCTAATCCGATTTTAGTTATTATGAGAAAGGAAATGCTGAAAGAGGAAACTGTCATCATCCAGAGCACACAAAAATTCTAGGCGTTTCACGCACATTAGGTTTCATTTCTAGAGGGGCAGTTGTTTTAATCCGTTGTGCAAAGTCAACAGTGGAACAGACTGCCTTGGAGCATGGTGGCTTCTTCTTTTTGGAGGTCTTTGAACAGAGGCTGGATGGGTATCTTTCCTAAGCATTTTGGACAAGATGCCCCTTGCAGTCCCTTCCAACTCTATGATTCTATGAAATCTACCTTGTGGGTGCACACTGCACACATCAAGGGTGGACAATTTTGTGGAAACTGGGAGGGGGGCAATTCCTCCTGGAGCCCTCTGTGGGCTGCACCCTCCCAGTAAAGCCCAAATACACCAATTTTCTTCTTGAGACCCTTTTGAAAATGCCACCATTATGGGAAGGATTGAAGAGAGAGAGAAAAAGGAGGCATTTGGATATGCGGTTCAGGGTGCTTTTGGGGGCCAGGTGGGAGTATTTTCACACAATTTGGGGGATTTTTTTACATGGTTTGATGGCAAAAAATGCTCTCAAATTTCAGTGATTTTTTTTAAAATAAAATTTAGGGGGTTAAGATGGCTGGGGGGACTGGTGTGGGGAGCTCCAGCAGCCACAAACGTAGAGTTCAGGAGCCGCATGCAGTTTAGGGACCACACCATGCACACTCTTGCATTACAAGATGACGGTCATGCACACTGGCCTCCAATGTACACTTGTTGGTGCTAGGTTGCTCCTATCCAGTATAGGAGAAGCAGAATGTAACTATGCCAGCGTGTATTTCTACTGTGCTGAAGCAATGCAGAATCTCAGCCCTAGTCTGTTCACTGTCAAGACAAGAGCTCACGTGAAGGCATTCCCAGCTCAGGAATGAGTCTTTGTCACTGGGACACACCCCCTCTCACTACAGAATAGAGAACTGATTGGTCTCCCAAGTTCCACTGCAGTTGACGTACAGCTGTCATTTCTTCACACCCAACAGTTAATGAAAGACATAATTATTTTACTGCGGCACTCTTCTGTCTGACCAAAGAGGTAATGCCACCAATCAGCCTCCTGATGAGAAAGCATACTCTTTACCCATCCACATCAAGTCTGGCCTCAAAGTAGAACCAGGGTTCAAACTGTAACTTAACTATGAAGGCACTGGTTGAGATTCTGAGCAAGTCCTCATCCTTTAGTTCCATTCCCTTGCCGTTAAGTGGGAATAAGAGCAAGAGGCCTAAAAATGAATGCTGTGATAAATGGCGAGAAAGAAGGTGTTGCTCATCCAATCCTTACAGGAGATCCTTATAGTTTTAAGAGATGATTCTACAATGCCATGATTGCCATCTATCTACTGCCATCTAGCCATTCACAAGGGGGATGACAACTGTCTCTTTAGCTTAGAATGTACTTATCACAGCAGATGACAGTTGAATTGCACCAGTTTGATGCCAGCATAATATTAACACTCCCAGTCTAATACTAGGACTTGGGGTCACCCAACAAAACTGAAGGGCAGTAAATTCAGAACAAAGCAAACATTTTCCACATAATCTTTAACTTTGGCATTTGACTAGATGGCTTTTTTTAGAAGATCAACTGCATCAATTGGAGAAGGAAAGGCTGCTATCAATAGCCAGACCAGAGAAACTATCTACACGGCGTAATCACAGCAGTTTGATAATTACTTTGGATAGCATGGTTCTATCCTATGAAACCCTGGAACCTGTAGCCTGGTGGACTTCCCCGAACTGCAATATTAGAGTGTCCCGGCAAAGAATTCTAAGTATCTAACAAAACTAAAAGTCCCAGGATTCCACAGAATGGACTCAAGGTCATTAAAGTGATATCAGAGAGCTATATTTATATAATGCAGATAACCCAGAGACAGACCAACCATCTGACCCTTAAAATCAAGAAGAAAAACTTTCTGTGCCCCGTCCAGAATGGGATTGTACACATAAGCTGCATTTATGCACACGTAAAACACTTAACGAGTTACTGGTCCTTCAGTGTTAACATCTTACATTGTATTGGTTTTTCCATTACCAACTAAGTTCCGCAAGCAGAGTACTTTAAAGTTTATATGCAGAAATAGGAATATACTTACATGGACACATCAAAATTTTCTTCTTCTAAAGTCTCCATTGCAACTTTGTCACCTGTTTTACAAAGTAAACCATTAAACAACTTAATCTAGGCTCAGAAACCAGTGGCTAGATGTTGGTCAGATTGCTTTCAATGTCAGAGCACACAATCCTCTCATCTGAAGGCCCTTCCCTCTAACTATAGAGACTGGAAGTTATGACTGAATACTCAGGAAAGGACACTCTGCACAGGCTCAGATGTAGAATTAACTACTCCTATATTCAGTAGATAGTAGAAAAGCACATTTTCTTGATTCAGTGAGACACCACCATGGACACCACTGATCACAAACAGATCTGTAGTGAGTTTTGTGTCCATGCAATCATAAGCCTTCGGAGCACTGATTTGAGACGCTCTGTTGCTTTCCAGAGGGACATTTGTAAAGTGAAATGCCTTCTTGTGTATTTGCTGTGGGAGAATTGGAGGAGAGAGGGGAGGAAAAGGCCAGGATTGGAGTTTTAAATCTCCTGCTCTTCTTAGGGAAAAACAAAGCAAAAAACAAACAAACAAAAAACAGAGAATTCTACAGCTTCTGGAAACAAGAATACTAAACTGAAGATCAGCATTCTGAGAATGAAATGGAAGGGTAGACTGGATTATATAGCAGCAGGCAGAATCATGTTTCTGAAAGTTTCCACTTAGAAACTTAGAAAAAGAAATCTCGGTACATGAAAAACTTGTGCATCAAGAGAAAACTTCTATATGAGCCCACTCTCTCTTATTTTTCTAGCTGTGAAGAGGATGTTTTGTGGCTGCTGATACAGGTAAATATTAACAATGAGACCCATCAACCTAGCAGCAATCTAAAACCACACAATCCAGTGTAGTACTGCAGGGCTCCCTTGCCCGTCTCTGTGGCATACACAGGGCAGGACCAGGGTTGTCAAGTGTCCCTTGTTGTAAGAGATGCCGCTTAATCAAGGCCAGAAAGCTTATCCCTTATAGAACTGGCAGCTATTCCTTATTCTAATGGATGCCCCCGTTTGAGGGTTGGAAAGTTTTTCTTTTCATATACTGTAGACTGAACAAAGTGCTAAAAATCCTGCATTGGGGTGTGGGTCCGTTTTGCAGGCAGAAATGTGCGCACCATGTAATCCATGAATGTGGACAATATTTTAATTTAACAGAGAAATACCTGGCTAGGTTAAGTGAAATCAATGCAGTCAGCCCTCCACATTTGTGGGTTTCAGTTTTGCGGATTTGATTATTCACGGATTATTTGCTGCTGCTTCCCTCTGCCTTTTTAATAGGGACGGCAAGCCTTGTGAGACTGAGAAACTGCAAACGAGGCTTGCAAGTCCCTCTTAAAAAGGGTGCGGGCAGCCGGAGAGGTGGCAGGAAGCCCCACCGGCCCCCCACTTCTGCCTTGGGAAGGAACCCTGATGCCTCAAAGGAATCCACGGTGGGTTGAATACGGCGATCGTACTTTTTTGTGTGTTAAACATAGTTTGGGAGGGCCTAGAGTTATTCACGTTTTTTTTTTCACTTTCATGCGGGTCCTGGGCTCCTAATCCTGACGAATGTGGAGGGAGGACTGTACTTCCCATCTGGCATTTAGGTAGAACACAAAACTTAGTGGTTTAATAGCTAGCTCCGTGTTGTCAGTGCTGAATTCTGGCTGTCTCTTATGCGTTACGATACAGGAGGCTGCCGAGGACTCCACACAACCTTCCCAGAGAAAAATTGGCGAGCTGCTGTGGGAAGTAAGGCACTCTCGGATTCAGAGGGAACCCCCTCAGCCTGATCCCCACGTCCTAACCAAGGATGTGAGAGCGCAGCAACTTTGCCACTGCTGTCAGGCGGAGCAGAGCTGCCCCAGGGCAGAAGCACTCCACCCGTCCCGCAGCAGCGGCGAAGCAGCAGCGGAAGGGATGCTCTGCCTTCCTGTCCTAACAGCGGGGCTCCCCAGAGGCACCTGATAGCCGGTGGGGCCCCCTCAACCAGACCTCGGGAAGGCTGCTCGGACTACAACTCCCAGCATCCTCTAGCCACCACGGCCAGTGACCGAGCTGGCATTTAGGTCAAGGGCCTTTCCCGCCCTACCCTGTTCTAGTGCTATTGCTCCACTTTCAGAGTCCTGTGGAATTCTGGGGTTTGTAGTTTCCTGAGGCCAAAGAGCTCTCCGGCTGGGAATTCTAAAGGCCTCCTCTCTAAACTGCAAATCCCAGGATTCCATAGGATGTGGAAAGTATAATAATAGCGCCGTAACAGCGTAGCGCGGAAAAATGGCCAAGGTTTGGGGGAAGACCTTTGGGACATCGGTGCGGCCCCGACAAGGGGCTTCCTACGGCCGTAGCCGTGAGGGGAGCCTCCGTGCCCAGGGGCAGTCTCCCCGCCCCAGCGAGGAAGCGCCATCAAGCACCGCCAACGCGGCCCTTCTAAGGGGGCCAGGCGGTCCCGGTCGCCCCCGCCAGCCCTCCCGCTTCCCCTCGCTCACCGCCGGGCCGAAGGCGAAGGCGGCAGCCCGCTCCATAGAGTCCGTTAAGGGGGCCTTAACGTCCTCTTCCTCTCCCCGTCGCCGAGGCAACGGCCACTTCCGGTTCATCGGGCCGCTCCCACCCATCGTTGAGGGAGCGAGCCAATCGGAAGCGACGGCTAGGCCGGAGCTGTAGACGCCGGCCAATCAAAAGAGACGACGCCGAGGGGCAGGTCTGCCTCCCATTTTGATCCTTATTGGCGTGCATTGGGAGTCCCTGAGACCCGGCCCTGGAGATTTAGGCCTTTTCCGCACTAGGCTATTACAGCGCGATGATTCCACTTTCAACCTCCTATCGAATCCTGGGGTTTGCAGTTTCGGGAGGGGCCTCCTGGCCCCTCCCGAAACTGCAAACCCCAGGATTCGATAGGAGGTTGAAAGTGGAATCATCGCGCTATAACAGCCTAGTGCGGAAAAGGCCTTAGTTTATTTTATTCCTTTCCAGGGAGTAGTAACCCTCAGGATGTTGTTCTTACCAGCGGCCAGGAAGCAGTGGCTTTGGTAGCCTTGGGACAGCAGAGGGGTTATTCATTCCTAGATTTATTTAATAAAGCCAAGGGTTCAACTCCTAGGATAGCAGCTGCAGCAGGAGCAGCAACGCTTAGGGAAAGTCACTCCCGCTCCTGCCCTTGAGGCTGCCAACCGCTCTGGTGGAGCCAGAGCCTTGACCCTTGCAGCCCAGCCCATGAGCTTTTTTTTTTTTTTTTTTGCTGGGTAGGGCCATTTCCGCGCTGAACTGTTATAGCGCTATGATTCCATTTTCAACCTCCCAAGGAATCCTGGGGTTTGCAGTTTAAGGGAGGGGCAGTTGAGGAGGGCCTTTGAGGCCCCTCCCTAAACCGCAAACCCCAGGATTCCACAGGAAGTTGAAAGAGGAATCATAGCGCTATAACAGTCCAGTGCGGAAATGGCCTAGGTTACAGAGTACGCTCAGAAGCTGCTGGATGGAGGTTGCTTTCACATCCCGTACATAAAAATGACAGTTTTAGCATGTCGGGTATGGGTTACTTCTACAACTGCATTATAAGAACAATTCAGTGGTGCTCATTTTAGCTTATAAAGTAGAGATCGGCAACTGTCACGAGCAGCCCAGGAACAAGTTTTCTTCCCCTGGGA
This sequence comes from Cyclura pinguis, assembly GCA_030412105.1. Taxonomy (NCBI): domain Eukaryota; kingdom Metazoa; phylum Chordata; class Lepidosauria; order Squamata; family Iguanidae; genus Cyclura; species Cyclura pinguis. The sequence continues at coordinate 2,975,165 of CM059607.1, forward strand.
TCCTCAGGGGGCTGCACAGATAGCCCAAACCACAAAACCTGGAATGCCACTCCAACCAAAATACAGTGACCCTATCACAGGGTTTTCTTGGTTAGGATTGACTCAGAGGTTTGCCTTTGCTTTCCCCTACGACTGAGAGTGTGTGGCTTGCTCAGTGTCACCCAGTGGATTTCTACGGCAGAGCAGGGATTCAAATCTTGATCTCCTGGAGTCTGAATCCAACACCTAAACAACTACCCCATGTCTATTTCCGCACTAGTCCGTTATAGTGCATTTATTTCACTTTCAACACCCTATGGAATCCTGGGGTTTGCAGTTTAGGGAGAGTCCATCCTGTAGGCACTGTCTAAACCTCCCACTGTAATGCTTAGACCCGGAAGCAGCTGTTCAGCGGTGGTTTCCATACAGCAAGTACACATAAGACAGTCCAATGCAGCAGCCCCTTCCCAGTTTTGGCCCTAACACAGGGATGGGAATCATAAGGCCCTCCAAACACTGGACTTCCAATTCCTAGCATTCCTCGCCACTGGTCATGACCTGCAGTCCAACAACATCTGGAAGGCTGAATGATTCCAACGCCTGCCTTATCATCTTTCTTACTGGAGCACTGCATACATGTTGCATCTATCAAACGCACTGCAAATATATTTATAGTTGTAATTTTAAAACTAAATATTCTAACTGCTGAATTGACAGAGGGTGGCTTAAAAAAAACTAATTACTGTATAAATAATATTTCCCAGGGGTAAGATTGGCACGGAATACAATTCAGTTAGTTCCAGCAAATTCGACAGTAATACTGGCAATTCAAACATAAATAGGTACACTACTGGACTGGGTAGCAGCTTCTGGGGGAAAAGGCGATTATAACCTCTGGTTCAAGGAATCCATCAACCACAATACAGTATGCAGGTTTTCAGAAATACTAAACTTTGTATAAACTCAGTAAATATGTGGAGTGATGAGCAAGAGCAAGGAGCTAGACAAGAAATTCAGAAAGGGATTATCCACATAATGCTTTCAAGTGTTTCTCAAATGTGAACACTTTCTTAAACTCTGAGATTTCATATGACGGTGTGTTTTTTGCATTCCCATAGAATGCATATAGATCCAAATACATGTACGAACTTTTGGAAATTCTGATACTCAGAATCCACGAATGACCTAGAGCAAACTTGTACATCACTGCTCCAATGTAATTTACATTCAGTGGTGTAGCCAAAACAGAATTTTAAATTTGTCAGACCTCGCTTGAACAAAATAGTAATTTAACCAATCTAGTCTGACTTGCTATTCAAACATGTATTTCTTCCAAAACAATATTAACACATTTGTTCCATATTCGTTCCAGATCTTGAGATCTATAGTTCAACATTTTCAAAATGTACAGAATTTGTAAGAACAGATACTGAATAAAAAAAAAAGCGCAATGATCAATGGTACCTTAAAAACACTGAGAATATCAAACTATTTCTCCAGTCTGGCACTGCAGTTATAAGAATTCCTCCTGAAAATTAGTTTTCTTTTCTTTTCACAAAAATGTAGGGACTGAAATCAAAAGAATCAGAAACACTGTGAATTAAAATACCACTAGTTTTTCTGCAGTTTAAAAAAAAGAAAAACAATCAATGTTCTTTGGAATCACTGAGTTATCAAAAAATTTGGATTCTTCTATAATCTTCACACCATCTTTACAAATCAATTTCTTCATGTAGATTTCAAGTCTTTGAACATTTTCATGTCAACTGTCCAAAAAATACAGAAGGTCGCTGACCAGCAGGAAGCTACATTGACCAAGAAATATTGGTACTTTGTTTCAGATGCATGATAACTGCTAAAAATAAAAGGTTATCAGAGTCAGATATGCCCCTGGTATAGGAGATTATGAGTTATATGTTTCCAGTGCAAAATCTTCAGTACATGATAGGCAGGTGGGAAGAGGGGAAAGAAAGAGGGGAAGAAAAAATGGAGAGGAAATCAAGCGATTCTCCAGCACTCTTTGCTGGAGACAACCAAACAGCTAACTCAAGTTTCACCACCAACTTTCATTACTGCTAAAAGCAACATTCCACAGCTCTGAGGCAGCAGCGTGATTCAACGGGTCTCCATCTACTGTCCATTACAGAAACAACCCACGGCTGGGCTATGAACGTGTACGGGGCTCGGTTCAAGTCGCCTTCTTTTTCTTCCTTCGGGCACTGGATGGAATGAATCAGCAGCAAGTCTGTGAGATAAAGAGTTCTCCACGTGTCATGAAATGTGAGCAATCTGTCGGACCCGAGTCTGTATTTCTTGCCGACACAGAGGGCAGGTCTCTAGTTGCAAGGCACACTCCATGCACAGGTCACTGGAAGGATGAAGCAAGTTAAGTGAGGCAAGTTACTAAGGCAACTATCTGTATAGCAGTGTGCAAGCTTTTAAGTCACACAGAATTCTTCTTGAACACCAATGGGTATCTTTCACACACACACACACACACACACACACACACACACATACCCACGCACACCTTTTTTAAAACTAAGAAGTACATTCACTTTGGCTGTGGGCATACAGCAGATAAAATACACAAAAGCAAAAGGGACCAGCAATATCCAGCAGATGTGGCGTGGAAAAGAGAAAAAAGTCTTAGGATATTGAAAAAGATGGTTTTTATTATTGAAAATAGGGTTATTTTCAGTAATAAAATCACCTTTCTTTTCAATATCCTGATACTTTGTCTCTTTCCCACAACGCAGAGAAGCTATACGGCCATGAGAAACCTGTGGCGTGACATCGAGTGCCATGGCTAATGTGATCTGGGCAATGTCGGTGCTACTTAGCAAAGCAGAACGCAACATGGGTATGGAATATTAAACCACGAAAATTCAACTTTGTTGCATTATAACGTTGATCTATGCATGCAGCAAAATCACTTGTGAGTGAAAACACAGAAGGAGTAGAATGGATTGTACCAGTTCAGGCATGGAGTCACCTTTATGCAAAAGCTTCTCTTCAAAAAAACTAGCACAAGGAGTAAGTTAGTCTACAACGTCTCCCTGTTTTACTGGTTTTTTTCACCTTTCCTTTTTCTAGCAGTTGGAAGAAGAATGCACACATGGTTCTCTCCTCTTCTGCACCTGCAGTTTTACAGTCCACTTTACTACCTTGTCTTGCTACCTCCAAAGAACAGCATTGTGAGCCCTTTTTTAAAAAATGGGGATTTACTACCAATTTGGTGCCATAATTTCCCTAGTAATTTTTTTTTATTTTTAGTTTAACTGTGTTTTTACAGCTGATGTTGTCTGGGGCTTTAACTGTCATCTTTTATTTAATATCCCTGTGAGCTGTCTTGATTTCTGAGTTTGTGAGAAAGGCAAGATATACATGCAGTAATAAGGTACATACCTATGCCATAGTGAGCCAATCAACACATGACAAACTACAGAAAGCATAATGCATGCAAACAATATTAATCATACCTGTGTCCACATGGCCTGAGTTCTGTGTCAGCTATTTCATCACAGCAAAGTGTGCAGCAATTTTCTCGGATGCTCACTTGCTTCAACAAGGCCAAGCGTCTGTGTCTGAAGATAGAAAATGCCAAAAAGGCTTCATGAAAAAATTTAACATTGAAACAAATAGGGCAGAAAGATATGCTCATGATTACACAGGCCATCACTGGATACAGCAAAGCATCTCAGTTTAATATTTGCAGCTAAATCTGCAAAGCTATGTTTACTGAATTGATTAGGTCATAATTTAAGGTCACTATTGAATTAGTTTTCCGCATACCTACGAATTTTATGATACAAGCACACAGGTTTAGAATCTGGCATGAGAATTAGCAAGTGGAAGAGCTAAAGTTCTAATTTAACAAAAAAAAACCCGTTGTTAACTGACTTCTGAGTTAACTGACTTCTGGTGACCCTCTCTAGCATTTTCTCGGCAAGATTTATTCCAAGGTTTGCTACCACTTTCCTCTGGGGCAGAGAGAGAGTGACTTGACAGCTCATGACAGCAAGAACAAACCCCCAAGAGACAAAATTTTACTCTACCTCCTCAGTTTCACAGATGGATGGGCAGAAAAGATTACCTTGGTAAAATGATTTTCTCTTCTGCTGTCAGAAAGGCATAATCGTTAAATGTGCTAAATTTAGCTGATGGTGGATATTTGAAAGGTTTTGCTCCAAAGTTGAATTCGCACTGTTGATAAGACATGAAACTAGCTGCAGCAAAGAAGCCAGACCTACAAGGAAAAGGAGCACAACATCATTGTGCAACTAGGTATACTCTCTGACACATTCATGTTCTTCCTATCAAGAGACTGTGAAGAAACCATGACTTACAGAATCCTGTGTGTAACTGGCTGAGATCCCAGTATGTTTTTGCTATGAATTTCCAGTGTGTGCACGCACATGAGGGCAACATCTGCAGCTCTCCTGAGAATGCTGGACTACAATTCCCATTTGCTATGCTGTTTGGAGCTGATGACAGTTACAGTCAACTGTCTGGAAAGCCACAGGTATCCCATCTCTGTCCTAGCATACTGAATGACTCTACAAGTCACCTGTATTTCCATTCTAATAAGAAGGGTTGGCGAACTCAATGGCAGACTCCTTCCTCTCCTGGTTTTGCTGCCCCTTTGGATCCTCACCCAAACCTGGAGGGCCAGGCTTCCTCTCTCCATTCACTCAGGCACCAGCCTCTCAGCCCACTGGTTAATCTGTCTCTCCCTTTAGTTCTCTTTTGCCTCTCAAATCTCTTTCCACTGTGCTCCCAGTCCTCTGTAACTCTTTCCTTTCCCAGTACAAACCCTTCTTGCTTCCAGCCTTCTCAGTGCTTCTCTCCCACCCTCCCTTCCCTCCGCTCCATCTTCTCCTCAGCTAGCGCTTTGGCAGTTCTCCCCCTTTCTCCCTTAAAACACTGAGCTTTCAAAGCCTCTTCCTCGTCTTCTCCTGCCACACCAGTTTCTAGGAAGGACAACTTGCAGGACCTGGCCCAGTGGGAAGGGAGAGAGGAGGGCTACTTCACATATAGTAAAACTACAGTCACACAATATGGTAACCCTGGGTCTCAGCTGGGAAACATTTCCACACAGCAACTACATGAGCTCCTTGCTGCTACTGTGGCAAGATGGTTAATCCTTCTTTGCAATAAAACAGGCATACATCTGATGGCTTTTTGCAAATGTATTATATTTACATTTTAGATTTTTACAGATATTGTAAACCTAAGTGATTTTTTTTTAAATTATCATCAAGAGGACTATGTACTTACACAGCAGAAGAAAAGACTTGCTTCTCAGCTGGAAGCTGGTTCCCATTTAAATAAAAAATCATTTTCTTGTCCTGCAGGTCTAGCAAAAATCCTATTGTGTCACCTTCAGTCAACCATAAAGACAAATGCAAAGGTAGTTACAGATCTGAGGGAAAAAAAATGTACATGCACACACACCCCCAACACCCACTCTCTCCACCCTTCTGTAAGCCCACTGCCAAAAGAAAACAAGATGTCTCAGACCCAGGCATGGATTCTTCTTAGTGCATGAACTGGGTCTTTAAGAGGGAATGTTTACAATGGTAGGATGGAAGAGACTTCAGGAGGTTACTAGCAAAAATCAAACTGCTCAATTTATACTTTCTTGGGAGAGATCAAAAGTAATTATTCAGCCAAGGCAGAAGACAAGAGCAAGTGTGACAAGGCAGGTGGTAGAGTTACCTTCCTTCCAGCATGGGTGAGAATGCGGTTTACTTCTGGCATTATACCAGATCAGCTGCCGGCAGCCGTCATATGCACAGGAGTACTCATCGTCCCCAATACCATAACCTTCCTACAGGGAAAGAAAACAGAACATAGCATTTAATTTTCTGGAAGCGTGGAACAACTGGTGGAAGCCACAAATGTAGACGCTTTTTAATTTTTTTTAAAAAAGTAAATAAACTCTTTTACATAATTATAGGTGCAGGAGGGTATCAACATGTTTCTTTTTAGCAGATGGAAAGCCTGGTAAGGGGACCGTTTGTTCCAAACATGAGATCTGAATGCAGGTCCAAACACTTGCTCCATTGTCTGGCTCAGTTCACCGAACACTGACACCCTCTTGCAACTGCCAGCTGTGCTTAGCCCTGTGGCTTAGCTCTCCCATTCCTTTAAGAATTGTTCCCCTGCGGTGTGATCTCATGCAGCTGACATGCATGGGATGACTACCAGGACTGGAAAGGTCCACTGGCCAGGGCTTTAATGGTCTGCCTAGCTCTTTGATCCTCTTCACAATTCCCATTCCTGCTCCAATTCTCTTGCCCTTTGTCCTTTCCAGCATCTGATGTGAAGATTAGCTTCTATTTGGCCCCTTCAATATGGACTTAAATTTCAAGGCAGTTTAAACAAAGGTTTGACAGGACACACAACTCTAAATATTTGGAGGGATATCATATAGAAGTAGGGCAAGCTTGTTTTCTGCCCCTCCAGTGACTAAGAGAAGAACCAGTGGATGTAAATGGCAAGAAAAAAGCTTGCACTTGAACAGTAGGAACTTCCAGATGGTGACAGCTGTTTGATAGTGAATGGACTGCTTCTTCTGCCTCTGAATTTCTTTCTTTGGAGGTTTTTAAACAGAGGTTGGATGGCTGTCCCTCAGCAGTGCTTTAGCTGGGGCTTCCTGAATGGGAGGGGGTTGCACTGGAGGGCTTAGGTGGTCCCTTCCAATTCTATGGTTCTATGAGACAGAAGTGATACCTTACTTTTCTTCTCCTTATGCTAGAAAACTAGGAAGAATTTCTTGATTTGTATCTTTCCTCTGTCTGCTTTCCTTGCTATCTACACCCTATATCTTATGCACTTGACATGCTAGCTATGACTTTTGCCATCATTCTGTCTGAATTTCTGTTACGCAAGCTGAAAATTTGGGGAGCAGGGAGCTCCAATTCTAGAGGAAATTTTCAATTACAGCAGAAGACAAATTTATTGTACAAAGAAAAAAACATCTAATCTCACCAGTTCTATTTTAAGACAAAAAAAATGGCAAGTCAGACACTGTCCTTTCTGTTCCTAATTGTGCTTTAGACATGGTTTATGCAAACAGCCAGGAGAATTTGAGACACAGTGGAGACAAGAATTTTCTAATCTCTTAATCATGCTTAAGGCTTTCATGGTCTGTCTATACCGTTAAGAGCTTAGGAACATATGCTGTCTCCCTGACAAAAATTCTGTCCTTTCCTCTTTTTTAGCATTAACTAGGTAACTTCAACTGCACAGAGATATCAAAGCTAACTATAATTTGCTTTAACCACCACTTGGTAATGCATCCAAAAAAGTGGGTTTACATCCATGAAAGCTCATGTAAAAATAAAATCCACTTAGTATTAAAGAAGCTACCACATTTCTTTTTATTTCCCCATACCCTTTACTTCCTCCTTTTTATTGCTTTAACCAGATGCTGTGAATTACTTTCAAACTCAATGTAATTTTGGTGGACCTGCAATACTCTAACACCATCAATACTGGAGGGAAAGAAGTGTGCGCGCATGTGTTATGTATCTGTGCAGGAACTTGCCCTTTGATGGACAGGTTCCCATAGGAAAAGGCAGGACTTACATGATTGAGAAACTTGCTATCTTTGGTAGCCCATCCTATCTGCATCACTCCAGAAGTAATGACTGTGACTTCATAATACCAAACTCCAGAATCCACGCAGAATGTACACCGGACACTTTCAAAAGATGAGGCGTCGCATCGGGCCTAGCAAACAAAACAGGAGCATAACTGTATGCCCTAACCCCGAAAGAATGGCAACCTGGAACACCAGGTGACTTCATCTACCTGGAATCTCTCAGGGCCACTTTGAGCTAACTGGATGGAAGATCTAACCTTTGCTACTCCATGTTTAACATGATGTTGGGCTATCTGAATCCTGCTGAATCTCAAATTTACTTCTAGTATCAAACCCCACTGAGTGTATCTCAGAAATATCAAGTAGCAAAGTAAAAATGAATTGAAAGTTCCAAAGTCTTTCCTTAAAAAATTCTAACAAGAAAACAGATTACAGAAATATAGGCTATCACCCTGTTGTTGGTATTTTAGTATCTCTCAGAAACATCAAACTGAGCGCATCTCAGAAATATCAAACAGAAAAAGTAAAAATAAAAAGTTCCAAAATCTTTGCCTAGAAAATTCTAACACAGAAACAGATCATGGAAATACAGGCTGGCACCTTATTGTTGGTGTTTCAGGCATATGTAAGTTCTGAAATATGAAAGTATCTGAAGTGTGTGTGTGTGTGGGGGGGTGAACGGGGGTTTAAGAAACTCCCAAATAATCAAATCGATGAAAGTCATGGAAGGTTGACTGTATTCAGCAGAAGAGCTGCATAGCTCAACTACCATTTAACTATATGAGCGTACATTTACACCACGCCACAATGACACAAGATCTTGACTATAATCTACCACAGAAATGGCATCTAGGTCAGTGCCACTCAAAGCGGTGGTCTGTGGGCTACTGATCTCTGTCAGTGGCAAGCTTCTGGTAAAGAAGGAAACAATTGCAGCCAACAGGCACAAATACAGCAGTGGCCTCTGGCACACTGGGAATAAAATGGCCATTGTCCCACATCAGATAAGTTGGAAGACGCTGACCCAGATTAAATTTATATGCGTACTGTTTATTATCATTCTTGGTTCACTTTTTATTACCATCAGCTATAATGGCTTTACATGCTGTGCAGTCAGTCAGAATGCTACGTGATGGTTAAACCTTTTGCCAACTCAAGAGACGTTGCCAGTGTTATGCACGCTATACAGACTAGCCCTGCCAGTGTCTCCCATGCAATGAACTATTGGAGCAAAGAGAAGCACAGTTATGACTGTAGCGCTGGTGTTTCTTTTGGCATTTCTATTGAAAACAGACTACTCATCTGTACATCTGATCACTCTGTGTGAATTCAACTGTACAGTTTGAGATTTTGGAAGAGGTCAGTCTGGGTGGATGGGGCTCACAGAACATGTGCATGCAGGCACAAGGAGACAGACTGTGGCAAGAGGGGAAAAAAAAACAGCAGGAGGTCACAAAGAGAATTTGGGATGTTTGCACTAACATTCATCATCACATCCACATCTCTGGCATTCTCAATCAGAATTTTTTCTTTTGTGTTGTTGTGAGACTCCAAATCATTTCCGATTCATGGCAGCCAGAAGTTGAACCCACCATAGGGTTTTCTTGGCAAGATTTCTTGGCAAGGGTTTTGCCATGGCTTGTATTTGATTCAAGGGCCAGAGACTTCTCACCTCATTCCTCAGAAGGGAAGAACCTTGTTTTGTGTCTCCTTAGGTCTGTTTTACTATTAAACACCCTACTAAAATACCCAATTGATACCCTCTCCCTCTGTGTGTAATCATATATTTTTTAAAACAACTCACTTGATTTTGATTAACAGTATTCAAATTGCAAGGTTTAAAGTATCTAGAGTTCTTTCACTCAAATGAAACCAAATCTATTACTACGCCTGAACCCACGTACTGTTTAGGGAGGTGAAGAATGTATAACATCTTAGAAGAAAAAGGCACACAAAACACTACCTCCAGTCCATGTGGTGAGATCTTAAGGTATTCACTGACATCATTACTATTCAGCATGGCATTAATGTGGGTCAAGTCAACCTTCTCGTACGTAAACTGTCTGCCTTCTTTCAAAACTGCAAGAGAAAAAAACATCAATTTGAAAATCAGAAAATTGTGGCAGTATCAATTGTGTTGAATACAGCTCTGGTAATCAAATTACGGGCCTCCACATGTTGGACTACAATTCCCATTAGCCCCAGTTAACTCAGTCAATGGAGAGGAATGATGAGAGCTGTAGCCTATCAACATCTAGGTGGGCCAGAACTTCTCCTTATTCTGCTCTTGCAGAATAAAAATCATTTTTTTTCACCTTCAAATGCCCTCTAGGAGATATGAGGGACATTCTCACCATGTTTTGGGGCCTTCCTGGACCATGTTAGGCTCAGGAGAGGCCTTTTATTAACAACAGGAAGTGAGCAGAAATTATTTCCCGTTAACCTCCTGTTTCAAAATAGGCTTCCCTGGGCATAAATTGGCCCAGGAGACAAAAACACGGTGGAAATGCTCCTCAATTCCTAAAGGGCATTTTGAAACAACAAAAAATATTTGACCCCTGGGAGCCACAAAAACTTGTGGGAGCTGCACTTTGCTGTAGGCCAAGTCCATGACTTTATAACCAGAGAAATACAGTTGCCACTGCCTATAAATGCTTTTTCCACCCTCTTGGAAACATCTGCATCTTTACCCTGGGCAGTTACAGCGGTTTGCTTAACCACACACTTGGGGTACCTTGCAAATACAGGCAGAGTCCCACGCTGCATATGAGCTTTCTAAAGGGAAAGCTTAAAACCAAATTGATTAAAAAGATGCTGAACATCAAGCAAAATGTTTTCTCTCTGTGTTGCCTTTCTTCTAGCTGAAAGCAAAAACATGCTTTTAACCATGCAAGGCGGTCATCTGCTTGGGGACACAGGGCTCTCCATAGCAAGTCACAACAAGTTGTACCTCTGCAGGCCGTATACCTCATTTACCTCCTGCCGTGAAAATGGCCTCTGCCAGGCTCACTGGCCAACAACACAGCCTCACTGACAAAAGAAATATTGAGAAGGGATGCGAGATGAAATTTTTTATGGGGACTTTGAGCAAACAAAGGGTTTTGGAAGCTCTCTGAGGCAAACAGTCCTACCATCCTCTCCTTTTGAGCTGCGCTGCCTCTAAACTGAGTGGCCTCAATTCAACAGCGACTACAGATCCAGAAGCCTTCTGGTTTTATCCAGGCAACTCATACATTCTGATTCCAAGAGCTACATTACACAGATTGTTCCCTATGCCACGTCATCAATTGTTTGCTTAACTGTCTAAATAAAACATGCTATTTTGAACTTAGACCCCTTTACTGCAAGTGGAAAACAATACAATCTTACTTACACAGATTATCTAAACTCCACTGAGCACAGAAACCGACTTGGCGTTTTAAGTAGTCTGGATTATCCATCCATTTCTCTAACAAGACAAGTTCGTCACTGATGCACGTCTCAGAAACTGTCATTTTATTTTCACCTAGAATTGAAAGATGGAGCGATAACTATGGGGAGAAAAGGTTCAACAGAAATGCCAACAGATACAGTCTTTGAGAACATGCGATCTCCCTCCTGCCCATGCCCAGTAAAATATATCGCAAGCAAACACTTACTTGTCTGTGCAAACTTTTCTAGGGCTATTAGTGCAAACAGCATGACTGTTGGGTGGGACTGGAACTCCTAAGACAAAGAAAAAAATTATTGGACACTGTATTCCGCTAAGTTTCCCCTGCAAACAATATACTTTTTACTCTTTTCTCCCACACTGGGGGGGGGGGGGGCTGCTGGACAAATTTGAATTGCCAAGACAAAAGGTTTGTTTCTTAATACAATAAAAATGACCTAAGGACAGGTTTTTATTTCAGAGATCCAGGAAACACCACAAAGACCTATACATGGATGGAAAAAAGTTGTTGTGGATTTAGACATCTTGGCAGACAGGAGCTGAGGCAACCCCCAAAGGGCAGGAAGGAAGAGACGCAATGCAAAGGCAGGAAGGAGTTAGTACTGGGTTGCACCTCACGCCGATTTGCGTGGAGGACTGGACTGTGACATCTGAACCAAGCCACAGACAGAATGAAATGTTCAGGATATCCCGCAAGGAGACCTCTGCCCAACCATTAATTTCAGCAGGGAAGGACCTGTTCTGCACCTTTGCAAGGATGAGAACTACAGGAGCAAGGGCAAAGACTTTTTGTCTCCTGGTAGCCTTATGGTGGAACTCCCTATTCAGGGAAATTTGTTTCCTAAGTTTCTATCAGTATGCTTCTCTACATGACTGAGCCCTCCTGACTTTCCTTCCTGCTCCTATTTTTTTATGTCCACTAAGTCTATTAAAGAAGGAGTGGCAAGAAGACAGGCTCAGATGTAGTGGGAGATTTTGCAGGAGATCAGTAAGTTTTTCCAACACTGATAATAATACACAGAAATGCAACCCCTCCTACTCTAAATCAGGGAACTAAAATGAAGAAAAACAGAAGTGGATTTTTCTGTGAAAAAAACTGTGAATTCTAGAACTGAAAAGAAGAAGGCAGTTTTGCTCCTGAATGTTCCTTTATATCCCCCCCTTCCCTTGCTCTGGTTTATGAACTTGGGGTTAAAGCAAAAAACACAGCAGATCCTACAAGCTTGTAATCTGCTCACCTGGATCCTACAGAACGCAATCATTTACCAACATTGGTACTATGTGAATATTACTGCTTTGTATACCACTCAAAGCACTTTGAAAAACAGAAGGAAAATGACGAATATACTGAAAAATAAACAGCAAGAGGCAAATTCACAGCAGCATTTAGAGAATGGTGTGTGGGTTGAGCAAACATGGCTTCAGTGCTTTTCAGGGAGGAAACATGCATCGGTGATGTGATTCCTTTATCACTTGTTGGCTGTTTAATATAGGCAGATCACTGCTCCATTTAGCTAGCCCAGTATAGTCTATGTTGGTGCAGCATTCCAAGTTCTCAGCAGGTGATGCACTACCCATTACCTCTTCAACTACAAGTTTCAGAGGCTTTTGGACACAAGTTACGAGCTCTGCCTTGAAACTTACGGGCTCCTTCCAGTCTTATGCAGACCTCAAGCCACATCTTGCCAACGAAAACCAATGATGGCAACTTGTGGTAGCTTTCCCACCAAAACACAACAGGAAAAAAAAAACCCAAGGTGTACAGATCTCTTAGTACTCATGCACAAAAAAACTCACAAAGTTTAAGGAGAAATTTAAAGTATTTAACAGTTTGATACTCACCAAGCTCTGCAACAGGTATTCCAAGATTCCTTGACTGAGTAAACCTACACTTGCAGGGCCTGCAAAAACACCAAAAATGAAACACTTGCATCGAAGCAGGGACATTGGTTTCTTTAAAAAGTCACCTCCAAAGAGCTCACCATGCCACTTTGCTCACCATGCTACCTTGCCTTGTAGGAGAAACATATCAGGCAAGAAAGAATTGAGGAAATGAGTAGATTTATCTCAAGGCAGGAACACTCTGCGGTCCAGAGAGATGTTCCAGATTTTTAATTGCTCCTCCAGACTCCTTTGAGTGGCTGTTGCTTTACCATGGCTGCCAATTTAGCAATCAAAAGCGATGTTGTGTCACTTTCGATTATCTTTTCAGCTATCCAGGGTCTGTTTTCTTGCTCTTTAAGAGTGCGAGAGCCCCTCCCACCCCCAACACAGCGTGTTTTACTGTTTACTGAGCTTTAAAGTGGTGGGGTTTTTTAAAACTTTTTTTGGCTAAAGCATTTTCTGAGGTGGTGTTGGAGGTTTTAAGGGGAAGGTCTCAAGGGCCTTTCCTGGGCCTCTGAAGGGTCACATCTGTCAGGTAGGCTACACAATTTCCAGCTTTACTATTAACTATTATTTAAGGAAAAATAAAAATTAAAAGCTTTGTCTCCCTTCATGACAATTACACTGTTTTTGTGCATACAACACAGCCTGGTGTCACTTTTTAAAGAAGCACCACCTCCCTTCTGGTGCCAGCAGCAGGTATTTTCTAAAAAGTGACTCCTGTGGAGGTAAAACTGAGGTGATGATTGCAGAATAGTAGCACAGCAGAGGTTTTCTTGGCTGATTGCCCAGTTTAAATTCCTCGTCACCACCAATCATTTGAAAAATGAATCTGTTGATGCTGGCATGCAGAGAAAACAAGCAAAGCACTTTCAAGACTCACTGATTGCGATGAATTAAAGTTCTAAGCATTGACTCAGGACTTAGAGGACGTACTAGGAGCAGGATGGCTAATTAGGCCCAATATAATTACTGCAGTTAACCAGTGAGCTGAGGACAGGGTAGAGGGACAGCTAGAGACAAAGCCCTCATTCTGTTAACCACCCTCACCAAGACATAACAATTCCTACCTGCAAGCTTCTCTGCCAAACAGCCCAAGACTGCAGTGGTGTTCCGATGTTTGGCAGGATGACAGGCATCCTGGCGAGCAACGGCTCCGCTTAAATTTAATATTTCCGTCAGCTTCTGCAACGCATCCTAAACAGGGAAGTTAGCATGCTGTTGAATAAAAGAACACGGAAACATTCTCTCCTACTTGTGTCTATATGAAGACTCAAGAACTGACCTCTAATGCACTCTGCTTAAAGTTGTAAACAATGAAAAAAAGTGGTCTTCCCTAATCTGTGGACCTTTGTTCAATATTTTCCACGTGATAAGAAACAAAGGTGTCATCTGAAGTGTGGAGATTACCAATACTTAACTGCATGTGTTTACTTAACTTACTTTTGTTGGCAATGGACACTCATCCAACAGTAAAGTTATAACAGCTGGTCCCAGGGGATCTTCTAATGGAATAACTCTAATTAATGATTGGACAACTTCCAGCCAGCCTTCATCTGTAAACCACACAACAGAGGCATCTCTTAGACTGATAACGATAAGAGTATCATCATAAACAGAAACACAATTATCACTTGAGTTAACACTTTAACAATTCATCTGTACAACTCATCTCAGCCACACCTTAAAACAGTTAATGATCAGACACTGGACCTAATTGCAACAGCAGAACAAACTTAATAACTCCTGGAGAGGGAACAACTATTCATAGCTCCAGGGACTCCAGCTGCAGCAAGCTCATAGAGGTATGCTTAGTTCTCCATGATTACGACATCAAATGATGACTTCACAGTCTGCTATCTAAGTTGCTTTTTAATGGTCAATGTCGAGGACTGAATTTGGAAGCAGGTATGGTACCACTGAGCATAACACTTTTCAGTGGTAACAGTTCACAAATTCAACTGAAATTGATTACGTGATCCATTTACAAAATGAGTTTTATCTATTACTACAGCTTTAATAAAGAGTTTGCTTCCCTTCCACTTTGTCCTCACTGAACCTCCTCTACCCGCTCCATCCCTTCATGTTCCTCTACTTTTTCTAAAGAATCAATCTCATATTATGTTCTTTGGAACCACATTACTAAAAAAGCAGAATGCCCTGGCACCTCTCAGCTTCACCAGTTCTAGTACAGAAAGCAACCTCAAACCCAAGGTTGTTCCTAGTTTTTTTGTTGCCAGAGGCAAAGCAGCAAACAGCGTCCCTTCTCCCCTCACTCAGGACAAAGTGACTAGAACATACAGCCAGCCAAATTACTCTGGCACCTGGGGCAAAAATCTCACTAGCCCCTCAGCTCCTTGGCAGCAGGTATAAAACAACTACAACCCAAATCTTAAATCCAATTAGCAAATCCATAAATATAGTAGAGCCACTGAATCCAGGGAACAGGGTAAATCAACACTATGTAAATTCTATTGATTCAGTGTCAGACTAACAACTGGATATAGCCTTAAGTAACTAATAATTTGCTGCTCTTTCACAAGACCCAACCCTGCTACCTAAGGTAGTAATTTCACCATCAGCTAATGGTAGGGCCAACCCTGACCAAAGCACTGGAGTTCAGACCTCTGAAATTCCTCTGAGCAACAGACTGCCCAAAAAATACAGAAGCCTATAGAATGTCTGGTGCTTATCAACATACATTTTGGGACACTCCTTCCTTTTCTTATTAAGCTCCGTGGACTTTATTTCCTCTGGCAATGGGAGCAAACCGCATAGATCTTCCCTTACCAATCTGAGAACTATTTACTAGTTCACTGTAAAAGCAAAATAAGCCTGTTAGCTTGAGCCTTGTGGCAGCTGGCAGGCTGATTTTGCAACAACATACCTCATAAATTTAGCCAGATTAGACAGGTACACATATTAAGCTAATTACCATTTTACTGAGCTCATTGTCAAGTAGTGGTACTACTTAGATAATTGCTGTAAATTGCCTCAACGTCAAGAAATAAATATGCAGTGCAACTTTAAGCTTCTTTTCAGAGTTAAATGGTTCCTCAGCAGAGTGCAACTAGAATGCCGCATAAGAAACCCCGAGATACCTGTTTCAGCCATTTCATGCAAAGTCATCATGGAATAAGGAGGTTCCTGATCACTGAAAGACAGAACAAACAAGAAATGATTAAAGTTGGTGTACATCTATTTATGTGGCCTAAACAAAGACAAACAGCAATACAGACCCATCATTTTTGTGTGAATGTCTCTTTGTTCTTAAGTATTATGTGGTGTGTAGTGCACAATGAAGTATCATTTGATATGTGGTAGACAACGAAGAAGCTAGAAGGTGGTGGATTCCCCTTCTTTTGAGGTCTTTAAGCAGAGGTTGGGTGGCTATCTCTCAGGAATGCTGTAATTGTGTTTTTCTACATGGTCTTTTTTTTTTTTTTTTTTTGGACTAGGCGGCTTTTGTGGCCTCTTCCAGTTGTAAGAGTCTTTGATACTAGAAATTATTGCCACTGGATGCAATCCAACCACTGTCACAAACTCTGGATGCAACCGGCCACGGTGGGAGGGGAAGGTGGGTAATTCAACACCTCTAAAGCCCAGCAGGTTGTGGTTGGCTGAGCTAGCTAGAGAGCATCTAGAAATAGAAATCGAAATCGAAATGCACAGAGTTTGTGAAAAACCATGGAGTTTCTGTACACTGCGGAGAATAAACAAACAGCTCTGGAGCACTGTGCAGCACTGTGAAGAAAACAGCAGTCTGCAAAATTGAAAATGAAAACAAAGCTCCTAACTTGGCAAGCAAAGTCACTTATTCCACATGGCATAAAGTCTCTAGATTATTGCCATAATCAACCCTGCACACCAGAGCTCAAAGATCGAAAACTTTCATACGTCTCATTTATTTGAGAGAATTTTGGGCTGCCTTCCAGCCCAAGGCTTCCAACATTTTTATTTATTTGGGAGGAAAAACCCTTCTAAGGTATATGGAGCTTGCAACCATTTAAAATGTTTAAAACAACAGCCAACAAACAAAAGATGAGCCGATCAACAATATGACAAGTGACAGGCTGGCGCAGCTTATTAAAACTAGCTAAAAGCAAAGAGGTTGTCCATTAAAAACCTGGCAGTTGGAAGAAAAGTGTTTTGGTTAGGTAGTGAAAAATTTGGGGGTGGGGGGATGAACCTCCAATGCTAGGGATTTCCAAAATGTAATTGTGGCCACCTTGAAAATCCTTTCCTATAATGTCAACCAACTACATCTTGGCCCTGCTAGTTATACAGTGAGCAGTGTCTGCAGCAGAGGGGAGAGGCTGGTTTGAGGAGAGACAATTTCTTTAAGTACAGTGCACTGGTAAGTGAGAAGTCTGTCCCCGCAATGAAATCTTCCTTAGTCTCCATATTTCTAACATTGCTAAAGGGAGGTAAGAATTTTAAAACACAGTTTAGGCATGCAAAGTAAAGTAGGCAAAAAAAGCAATCAAGAGAATGTGAGCACAGCAAAGTTAAGAGTTTTAGGTGTGAACTATTTTCAGTGTCTCACTCTCTGAAATGCTTGAAATTTGGGGGCTTGGAGAAAGACTGGATGTGGGAAGGATAGAATTTTCATTTGGGTGGGCAATGTCTTCATTTTGCCTACTCCTACCCTGATCTTGAGCCCAAGCCATTGAGAGCTTTTAAGGAAATAACTAAGACTTTGAATTATGTCCAGTAAGAAACTGGTAAACAGTACAGTTGTTGTAACATGAGTTTTAATATGCACTCATGAATGAACTATGCTTTAGATATACAAGTAGATAAAACTAAATGTTTTCATTGAGCAGCGTTAGTTCTGCAAAGAACATTGCAATCATCCTGTCTTTTTAGGAAAGCGGAAGCATGTAACCTAGTAGTGCAAAATGCTTTTATTTCTCCACCACCAACCTGGGCTCAAAACCATAACAAGTGCTTTCACAAAAGGCAATAGAGTGCAGAGCTCCCTGCTCAAAACTTAAAACTCAAAAAAAGCAACTCTGTGAATGGAAGGGGAACAATCTTCAATATCTAGCATGAGAGAGACTGCCTTGCTGTCTGGCTTGAGGCCAGCTGTTGTTCCAGCTCAAATGTTAATGAGCCCAGCAGCCAGGAGAATGGAGACTGAAAAGGGCTGAATGACACAGGACATGCAAAGAAGGAAGAACAGGAAGGATTTATCTATTTATTTTATTTTATATCCCACCCCGCTCCCAAGATCCAAGGCTGCTCAAACACAGATGGACATAAGATATAGCTAAAGTTAACCATAATAGGATAGCAAAGAATGCTTCTATGCTACTATCATAGCCCACAACAACTCTGGCTTACAGAAAGCACCTCAACACTGGCAAGCTGGAGGACATTCTATGTTTGTTCCATAATAAATTCAACAAATAGGACTGGTTATCAGAGAATTTCATATTTTATAATTCCATGTTTATCTCCATCCATCCCAGACATTCTTTGCTTCGGCAAAACTGCAGTAAAACTTTCCTTCAAACCATGCCCTGGGATGACCAGAAGCTCTCTGTTCCTTGCCAGAAAAAGAGAGAGGAAAAAAAAATGGAGAAAGAAGGAGAAAGAGAAGAAAATGGATCTGGCACATAGTGAAGAATGAAGTGATCAGCGAAGGAGTTATGAAAGAGCATTTCAACAGCAGCAGATAACTCCTAGTTAATGAAGGCAGGAAGGAAACTGTCAACACCCTTACTGAGATCAAGATACAACAGAAATAATCAAAAGTGGCAATGCAGAACATGGAATTTAATCTAGAAAGGAAACCTGCAGGACTTAGAAAGAGAGAACTCTCACTGCATTCATTTTTACCTCAAAGGCAATCACAATGAAAACACCAGGCTGATTTATTTAAACTTCCTCAGAAGCTGCATATTTTTTAAAAAACAAAACAAAACCCAAGCACACAATCAAGCTCATGGGGCTTTCTAAATGTGAACCAAGGGATTTTTTTAAGCTAAGAATGACAGCCAGTCAACTTTCCCCAGTGGTATTATTTGCCTATTTATTTTTATATCTTGACTTTCTCCTAGCATGGAACCCAAGGCAGCTTACAACAAGGCTAAAACAAGATAAGGGGAAAAAAACCTAATTGTTGCTGCTGCATGCTTTTAAGTTGTTTCTGACATGACAACTCAAAGGAGAGCCTATAATGAGGTTTTCTTGTCAAGATTTGTTTGGGGAGGGGATGTCTTTGCCTTTCTCTGAGGCTTTGACAGTGTGACTCGCAGTGGGTTTCCATGGTTGTGTGGGGATTCAAACTCTGGTCTCCAGAGTGGTAGTGCAACACTTAAACCACTACGCCACCCTGGCTCTGAAGAAGAATGATCCAACATCTGTCTTTCTTAGATTAAGACTTTCCCAAACCCTCTGTTAAGCCTCACAGTGCTTTTGGCTACTCGGGCCACACATGGGTTCCTGCTTTCCTTCCAGGGGGTGGGAAGGAAACAGTTGTTTTACTTTAGATTACCCATATCTCTGCCTTCCACTGGGAAGGACACCAGCAAGAGAGGGAAGCTCCGGTTTTGCTAGCCCTCTGTTCTTTGCCCAATGGCTTGGGATTGGTTACAACAACAATGATGTACCACCATGGCTAAACAGGTATATATCAAAAGAGCAGCTCTAACCAGAGTGGACTAGGGCTGGCATTATCTAGCACCTTGTTTCACACTCCGGCCAACCGTGGAGAGTCCACAGGCAGAACATAAAAGCAATGATGGGGTGTAGTGGTTGGCCTGGAACTTGGGAAATCCAGGTTCAAGATGTGAATGAACTGTGAAAGCTCACTGGGTAACCCTGGGCCAGTAAAGCTCACTGTGTCTCTGGCCTACCTCACTGGATGATAAAAGGTGATTAAAAAAAAACTGAAGGAAGGATGGTAGGAAGGAAACTGCTTCCTCTGGCTGTTAATAAGACATCGCAGTGACTGAGGCTTAAGATAATCAAGCTGTGTTAGGTTACAGGACTGAGTTTCACTGCAAGAAAACAAACTGCTCAAGGAATATTCAAAAATAAGGCCAAATACACATCGATCTTCCTACAGAATCTGGAGAAGTTTCCAGTTCTGACAAAAAAAAAAAGCTATCTGTTTTTATGCCTTTCAAGTAACTGTGGGTCACAATAGGCCAAAGAAGAGGGGCATGACATCAGCGCTTCCCCTAACTGCAACCAAGAAAACTCATTCCCTGCAATGTTCCTTTTCAGGAAGTACTTACTTGTCCACAAGTGTCCGAATCACTGCCAATGTGTCAAGTACTAATCCATCCACATTATGTTTCTTCCTCCGTGGTTCGTGTGGCCCCCGCCCGCGTCGGGGGGGCCGTACCGGGTCCCTCGGATGGCTCCTCGTTTCAGGTGCCGGTACTCTGCTATTCTCTGTCTGGCGACTCCTGGATTCCACATTGTCTTCTGCTCCACTGTCTTCCCGACAAACACAAGAGTTGCCCATGTTGCTAGCCCCCAAGATTTGCAGCAAACAGGGAACGTGCTGCTCAAGAGTCTGCCATAAACCTTGGAGAAGGCTTCTGCTCACATAGAACACAATAAAAGCGACGACAATCATCTAGACAGTTTTAAAAGCAAAGTCTTTCGGATGCTAAATTGCAGCCTCTGCATCGTGTGAGTTTGTAATAACTGGAATGGACAGGGAATGGTTTGTTTTCTTTCTGACATCATCACTGGAAACATACATTGGTCATCCAAGAGAAGGTCTGAAGAGGAAGAAAAGAAAAAGACTGATTGAAATTACAGTTCAGTAATATCTGGAAGGCTGTGCTTTGCTCAGTCTTGTCTTATACCCATCAAGAGCCATTCCCATAAAGAAGAAAACTGAGCCTGTGAATCTATTTGCTTCTCTCCAAATCTGCTAAGGTCCCATGCATTTCATTTTCTCTCACTACCTACCCCAGGTCCATATATTTTCAATTAGTGATCTGTGGGTACACAACAGGTGGCCAGTTGAAACATTTGGCAACTTACCACCACCCTGAAGCATTCTGTCAGCTTTTTTAAGGTCTACAGGCACAGCCAGTGGAATGTATGCTTGTGCATAAACAAGTGCTGGTAAATGCAATGTTAGTCTCAGAAAGAATGGGCCACTGAAATCAATAGGACTTATGCAAATGGTGAGCAACAAATTCTATTCCTTTCAGAGGTTCTATTCTAATTAGGACTTACACTGGATTTTGCATTGGGCTACTGGGAAGGGCGCAGATGGTTCCCAATCACCCAGATTTTGAACATGAGGTATCTGGATGTGGCCAGTGGTAAAGTTTTTTCTTTTGTAGGAGGGGAACCACTGGATGACGGAAGAAGAGAGGAGCATAGCCAATCCAGTGCTATTAAAAACATTTCTGTCCATCTAGGTTCCAGCCTCAAGCTTAAAAAAAACCAAGTGAAACCAAACTCAGTTTACAAGGCAGTGGAAGTTTTAAAAATCCAGGCAACCAGACAAGGTCTTTCCCATTAGTGCCGGTAGTGCTAACTTCCTCCTAATATATTGCCTCTTTTAACACTGTTTATTTTAAAATACGTATACCCTGCATCTCCTGACATTCCAAGTGGTTTACAGAAAGGAACAAAGTTATCTAGCCATCCAATGAATGAATGTCTTTCTAACTGGAAATAAAAAATCAGTCTGCCTAGTTAGTTTCCATTAACATTACATTCTGCTGCTTATGGTAACTTTTCCACTGATGGGACAATCAGCTCATAAAGGTGGATTTACATGGAAAATATGTAAAGACTTACACAGAAAACTACACTTTCTTCGTTAATTCGTTCATTCATTCATTCAAATATTTATATCCTGCCTTATATCACAAATTTCTGGACAACTTACAACGAAAGTATTTTAAACCACTTAAATTTGAAACAAGAGAAATAAATAGTTATTAAGGTAGTAATTTTAAAATGGATTAATTTTAAATAGGAAAAAAGTATAAAACTATATGTGTATATATACATTTAGATGAAACTATTAGGCTTCAAAGGCTTTAAAAAGAAACCAAGCTTTAACCTGGTGCCAGAATGAAACCAACATCAGTACCAATCAGCCCTCGAAGGACTGGTTACGCCACAACCAAGTTGTTGCTTCTTTTCCTGAGGCTAATTCACACAACCATCTTGCAAGAGGCAGAGATGCTTACCAGAAATAATTTGCTTTGATGAAACAACTAGTTATTCGATTTCTATGTATCAACATATGGACACAAAATTTTAGTAGAAGACCTTCTGAGAATTTTTATAGTTGTGTCAGCAGGTTACTTGAACTGGCCCCAAGAAGGTATAGCAACAAGAGGGCAATATTTGTCCTCTGGCTAATTTGTGATGGCAACAAAAGGTGTGTTTTCTAAGACATCATAGTTAATGAGTAACAGAGCAATACCCAGAACCGGTGTGGCGTAGTGGTTTGAGAGCCGGATTGGAGTCTAGGGAATTCAAGATTCAAATTCCCACTCAGTCATGGATACCTGCTGGGTGGTCTTGGGCAAGTCATACTCTCTCAGCCTCAGCAGTAGTCAAGGACTAATCCCCCTTTGATCAAGAAAACCCTATGACAAGTTTGGCTTACAGTTTCCATAAGTCACAAATGATTTGAAGGCACACAACAACAACTTTAAATGATCTATAAAACCATTTAAAGTTCATTAAAGACAGATTAGAAAATAATCAATAAACAGTGCACCATTAAAAGCCCAATGCAGTCAATTCTTAAAAGCCTGATGTTTTCATTTTTTCATTTGCCTGTGGAAAGAGAGCACAAGGAAGATGCCTAGACTCAAAGCCCGGGAGTTTCAAAGCCTGGGAGAAGCTACTAAGAAGGCCCAGTCCCTGATTCCACCACCAAGCCTGGGGGGTAGTGGAAAAGGGAAAACAACCGCTCCCAAAGATCTTAGAGCTCATATACGGAGATCTAGTCCTTCAAATAGCCTGGACTCGAGCTATATAGGACTTTATTGGTCACAACCAGTACTTTGAATTGAGTCTGGAAACCTCCATGTCTGATGAGGAAATGAACCCTGATCTCCACGGTCATAATCCAACATTCAAACTACTACAGCGCTCATTATTACAGCTATGATAGTTTGTATTTGTGAAACTTATAGGTATAACTATTAGAATTATTCAAACAAGAAATTACAAGTGAAGCCATTTTTAGATATGAGCAGCAACGTGCTGCACCAAGAAGTATTTACACATATCTTGAATGGGTGCTCCCATACCAACCGGCTCATATTCAGAGGCTTTCTTCTATAGCCTGAAAAAAATTAATTTAGGATGACAAGTTCCACAACCCCCCAGCCAGCATGGCCTCTGCTCATGGTGGAAGAGATGTACTAGGTCCTATAGTACAAAAAAAGGTAACTCTTCCAAGCTCTGACCTCTTTCATGAGCACCTGTCCTTTGTGGCAAAGAAGTGGCTGACCAGGCAGCTTTATCAGTGGGGACAGAATTCCCCATACAAAAAGATCCACTCAGTACCAATACTGCTATCCTTTGGACAGAAGACAAAAGTATTTTTAATCCTTTCAGGCTTTTCAATGTATTATTTTAACATGCTGCTGTTATATTTTTGTTGTTTTATCTTGTTTTTAGTTTGTCTTATTTATAGAATCATAGAATCATAGAAATGTAGAGTTGGAAGAGACCACACGGGCCATCCAGTCCAACCCCCTGCCATGCAGGAATACCCTCAAAGCACTCCCGACAGATGGCCATCCAGCCTCTGCTTAAAAACCTCCAAAGAAGGAGACTCCACCACACTCTGAGGCAGCATATTCCACTGCCGGACAGCCCTGACTGTCAGGAAGTTCTTCCTGAGGTTCAGGTGGAATCTCCTTTCCTGCAGCTTGAATCCATTGCTCCTTGTCCTGGTCTCTGGAGCGGCAGAAAACAAGCCCTCTCCCTCCTCTACATGGCATCCCTTCAAATATTTAAACAGAGCTATCATGTCCCCTCTTAACCTTCTCTTCTGCAGACTAAACATACCCAGCTCTCTAAGTCTATCCTCATAGGCTTGGTTTCCAGGCCCTTCACCATTTTGGTCGCCCTCCTCTGGACCTGCTCCAGCTTGACCATGTCCTTCTTGAATTGGGGTGCCCAGAACTGGACACAGTATTCAAGATGAGGTCTAACCAAAGCAGAGTAGAGTGGTACCGGTACCTCCCTCGATCTAGACACCATACTCCTATTGATGCAGCCGAGAATTGCATTGGCTTTCTTGGCTGCCGCATCACACTGCTGACTCATGTTCAGCTTGTGGTCTATTAAGACTCCTAGATCCCTTTCACACGTACTGCCATCCAGCCACGTGTCCCCCATCCTATATTTCAGCATTCCATTTTTTCTACCTAAGTGTAGGACCTTACACTTCTCTCTGTTGAATTTCATTTTGTTAGCCTTGGCCCAGCTCTCCAATCTGTCCAGGTCATTTTGAATTTTGATCCTGTCCTCTGGCGTATTAGCAACCCCTCCCAATTTGGTGTCATCTGCAAATTTGATGAGCATGCCCTCTATTCCTTCATCCAAGTCATTGTTGAAAATATTGAACAGCACTGGGCCCAGGACAGAACCCTGTGGCACCCCGCTAGTCACTTTTCTCCAGGATGAAAAGCAGCCATTGGTGAGCACCCTTTGGGAACGGTCAGTCAACCAGTTACAGATCCACCTGACAGTAGCTCTGTCCAGCCCACATCTTACTAGCTTCTTTGCAAGAATGTCATGTGGAACTTAGAAAACTTAGAAATAGCTTCATCTCTGTACAGTCAGCTTTACAAAGGAGCAACTGTACAAAACCCTGCAATGTTGGTTTGCCTGAGGCAATACAAGGATGTGTACTTACCACAAGCAATGGTCCCTCTGTCAAACTCCTTTGAGTGTCCTGGGGAAATGCACTGAATTTTCCCTCCACTCTACCAGACTGCAGTATTAACACCACCAAGAAATCTGTGCTGAATTTTTTTAACACCAAACTCTTCAGAAATGTTATCACTACCACACTTGGCAAGGCTGACATCCGACCTACATTTTCTTCTGGCGTAAATGCCACTGAACTCAATGACTCTTCCTTCCAAGTAAACCATTTTTTTTCTGTGGGCTTTTGAGAACTGAAAGTCTACAGAGATCATACACAAGGAAAATACTAGTGTTCAGAAACCTAGGAGCCACCTGTGGTAGCATCAGACAGAGATCTGGGAAGCCACTGCATAGTAAAGCATCTGCGGTTAGTGGGATGACTTCTGGGAAGAACTGAGGTGTTTACACACATACAGGCATACACACATGCATGCACACACAAACACACACAGAAATCTACTCACCACTGTTCAATTAATATTGATGATTTTCTCTTATGATTCTAATGAAACAAAAGTTTGACTGGTAACACCTACAATCCCTTTAAAATCAATTCATATCAACTTCCATGTAAAATGGACCAAACTCAGATTTGTTTTCTTGAAACAGGCCAAAGTCTGCCAGTCGGTCCCAAGCTTGCATGCAAATATTTTGGGATATTAACCTGCATACAAACATCAAGTCTGGTCAAAAATCAGTGTACAAATTTGCATTAAGCAACCCCTTCCCCGACACCAGAAACATTTGGGAAGTACTCAATGCAGTTTCTGGATCAGGTTCAAAATGTTGTTACTTTCTTCATTTTACTCTCACCTGATAACACCCCAAGTCTGGCGATTCTGTGCTCAAGCATGTGGATTTGTACAGTACAACAGACAGACAGAGATGCATGTCCAATCCTGGACCCACAACTTTTCTTCTCCAACCTCTTTTACCAGGGGAGCTTTGCCATTTTCATATGACAGCTTGCTGTATTTGCATCAAGGAGGGAAAAGCAGGAAAGACTAATGTGACTCACATAGTGAGGATTTTATCACAGGCTGACAGAACATGCAAACTTTGTTATGCAAAACTCTGATTTGCTTGATCTGACCCAGAACTCAAGTCCTGCAGGACAGACTGTTGGCACACCTCGTCTGGTCTGCTTTGGCAAACGCCCGCAAAAAAATACTTCCCTCAATTGACACTACTTATCACAGGAACACACACATTTGGAAGTGCTAATAGTCATAACGTCAGTCTTGCATTTGCTCAATTCTGCCATTCAAGGAATCATGAGGACTTCCAATGACAAACTGCTTTCAGCTGTTCTCTCTAGACTGCAGCATGTATTTTTAGCAACACATTTGCCAATTGATTGCATCAGACGCAAATTCTTGAAGAAAGAGTTCTATTTTTGCGGGCTCCAGGCACAATACTGCAAATATACTTCAGGACTTTTTGACACCCAAGGCTTTCTTTTTCTCAGCATGAAAGAAAGATACACACAGTACCTCCTACAAGCCAGGTTACTCAACCCTAAAGACTTCTGAAAACAGTGCATTTTTCTGCAGAGGGTCCAACTGATATACTTTGAGCTACAGCAAGTCCCCTCACTGAGCTGCCAGACAAGAACCTTTAAATGACTGTTATTCCCTGGAAACTTTGCTGTTTCAAGATGTACAGCAAAAAAAAAAAAAAGATAAAATAAACACAGTCACAGGTATGACTAGTGACTTCTAGCTGGGCAAGCCATGCTGTTTTTTTCAGCTGATATGTGAAGGGATGAACAAAAGGATTCCAAAAGGCTGTAGGCAACACAGCTAGTAGATACAGTAGAATCTCAGGAGTTCCACCCACTAGCTTTACACCTCAAGATTACAGGACAAATTCCACCAACACTTTTCATTCAAGGCTCAAAAACTAAATAAATTCTACTTGCATACCGTTACTAAAAACTGCTCTCTTAATCTGTCCCCATAACTTCAATTTCCCTACTGTTTTCCCTGTCTCCTGCCCCATTATCCAATTCTATCACTATTTAAAAATGAAGAACTCTAGAATCTTCAAAGATACCTACATGCAGATTTAGTCAACAGCTATAAATTAACCATACACTATTTGAAATTGCTTCCCTTCTCTGAATATGAAGAAGTAGTTTGTCTAATTCTTCTTGCAACAGATAACAGTTATGCAAGTCTCATTATTGAATCTATATATTATTCTAACTGAAGAATGCACATTTCCCCTTGTGAATTGTTCTAAGCTCACAAGTACATATAAAAGTTGTTTAAGCCTTTTCCAGAGGTCTACCCACCCACATATTTCTAGGAGAAGTTTTCACAACCATTATTATAGGAAGTCATCCAAAAAGGCTGGAAACTCTCCTTCTATAGCATAACAAAAACATACTTTTCTAATCCATATAATCCAACAGAAACTCAGTACTGAACCTGTCAGGAAACAGCTTCAGCCCAGTTGTCTCCGTAATATTCAGTGAAGGAATCAATGATTCACAGCCTAAAGTATTTTGTTACACTCAATCATCATCACCTCGCCATGGAAAAAAAAAAATTAATAATCCGCCTGCTCTGAATTCTTGCCAAGAAGCCAAAGTTGAACACAAGGATAATCTGAATCATCAAGCTAGCTCTCTTTTTTGCAGTTTACACTCTCAGCTAAGCAACTTGCCATAAGCAGATAAAATCTATAACTTTCAAAGAATCAAGTCTTGGAAAA
The DNA here is from genome assembly GCA_030412105.1 of Cyclura pinguis. Taxonomy (NCBI): domain Eukaryota; kingdom Metazoa; phylum Chordata; class Lepidosauria; order Squamata; family Iguanidae; genus Cyclura; species Cyclura pinguis. The sequence goes on from CM059607.1 coordinate 3,002,677, forward strand.
TGATTATAGAGATGTCCGCCTCAGAGAAAACAAAACCATCTAAACCTGTTTCCATCCGTAATATTGAAACAGACTTAACACAGCTAGATCTCTTAAAATCGTTGGTTGGCTATTACTATTTTTTCTTTTTTTTAAAAACTAGCAATTTATACATAAATGGAAAGCAGTTTAAAAGATTAATACAAAAACACAATTTGAAAACAAAACATTTAGAAAAATAAGAGCCCAAATAGTGTTTCCCTGTAGCTTCTTGGGAGGCAAGTTTCTTGGGAAGCTTCTTCTCATCTGTCAAATCTAACAGGTCTCCTAATTGTTGTTCTTCGTCTCTGTGTGTGTGTTTGTGCCTTCAAGTCATCAGTTGAAATAGAACACCTCATGAATTTCCTAGTTTTCTTAGGCAAGGAATATTAAAGAGCTGGTTTTTGCCAGTTCCTTTCTCTGAAATATACCTTACAGCACCTGATATTTGTGGGAGGTCTCCTAGCCAAGTAATAACCAGAGCTGACCCTCCTCAGCTTCCAAGATCAGATAGGAACTGGTACCTTGAGGGGCAATTCTCATACCTTCATTTTTGAAAAAAAGAAGAATGTGTGTAGCCACTGCTGTTATTCTGAGGACCCAAAGCTTCTGGCTTTTCTCCAAATGCGATCACAAAGACAAGCATCCTAACAGGTACAATACTCTAAGTTACAGGCAGCTTGCTGCCCACCATCCAACATCAATTAAAGGATCTACTCCATGTATTTATTTTGAAGAAGGGAAGCAATTTCAAATAGCCTATGGTCAACTGCAGTTATTATCTAAATGGAGGGTGGCAGGCAGTATACTTTATAGCGTGGCATTTGCGATTAGCTAAACACTGGGGGGGGAAAGGCCCAGAGCTGCAATATCCATTATGGACATTGGAAATGGAATGGAAAATTGTAGCTAGAGCCAATATCCTGGAGAGCAGCATTAGGCATGCTACATGTTCTAGTATTTTAAAAAAGGGGAAAGGAACTTTCAGCTTATGGGCAGCTCTGAAGAAAATCACTTGTACTGGCAGCAGGGGAATCCCACTTTTATCGCAGATTATGGGTTGGAGATAAGAGTGGAATTTCTCTACTCCACTCACATACCCACGTGAGATTACACTGTGCGCAAACTGGACTTCTGATAGGTTACACTGAATAGGGATTCTAAGTTGTGCATTGGAGATGGTCACTCACACATGAAACACATGTCACACACATGTCATGTAACTGAATCCTCACCCCGGACTGCCACTACCAGGAAAATGACAAACTGGACACTTGTGAAGGTTTATTCTGGGTTGACAGAGAGAAGTAATCCACATATTATGAATCTTAGGGCCTGAAAGACTCATGAAGTCACACTTTTCTATCACGCCATACAAAAAGTTTTTAACCTTGCCTAAATCAGGAAGTGCTTGGCAATTTTCTGAACTGTATCAACTACTGTTTAACTGTATAAACTACTACTTTAATGTACAATTGCCTCCAATAAAATTATTTTTTCCTAAACAGTTTTTTGCTGCTACCACTTGAAAGTGTTTGTTCAATTATATTTAACAATCTCTATTTACAAAAGTTTTCCAGCTGTCCAGTTTACAAAACACAGCTAAGCCTGCTACCAAAACAAGAACTATTCATTGGCTTTACACTCAAGAACACTGCAGCCTTTAGAATGTTATTCTCCTTGAGTGTCAATGACCAAAAGACAAGGAATTCTAGTGGTTAATATGAGTATATGCAAGCAACGCCTTGTGTTTTATTGGTTTCATGTCTACCTACAATTGAAGCTTAAGGCTTGCCAAAAGGGAGGAATATATCTGCAAGCCTTTAATGCCAATGGCCAAAGGTCCTTTCACAGTACGCAATTACAGCCCTATGATTCCACTTCAACTGCCATGGCTCTATCCTGGGGAATCCTAGGGCCTGTGGTCTGATGAGGAGCAAGAGTTCTTTGGCTGAGAATTCTAAATATCCCTTCCTAAAATGCATGTCCTAGGATTGCACTGGATGTTTGCATGGCACTTAAAACTGCAATCATATTGCTATAATTGTGTAATGTGAAACAGCCCTTGGTAACTTCAATCTAGAGATGAAGCAGCATAGGAAAGTGAAGTGTGTATGGGCAAGGAGTGGAAAGCAGTGGGACAGGAGTAAAATAGCACAGTGGGTAGATACAAGGTATGTGTGGAAGAAGGTCCACTTGGGCTGTGGAATACTCACAAATGTTGCAAATGCTCCCTTCAAAAAATTTAGCTATATTTTATTATTTCTGGAAAAGAAACTGGTTTGATTCTCAGTGCAACAGATTTTTGTCTCCATCTGAACTGTCCCCTGAATACTCCAATTTATTTCCACCATATACTTAACTATCTTGTGAGAAGAGCACTGACTGTGATAACATTTTGCAGCAGTCAAACTGACTGGATAACCAGACTCCTGACGACAGGAAGTCAATGTGTCTACTTGTGCGGGATGAATCCCTACCTCCTCCAACTCCTTGCAATATGCAAACTTCTCTTTTTCTCTCTTTTTCTGACACACAAATTACCCATTAAGGACAAGCATTTTGTTAGCCCATTACTCATCTATCTCCCTAAAGATACAGCCAACTATTATAGTGTCAATCCGTTTCAACAGACTGCTTCACCTCACAGGAAAAAAAATACATTCTGTGATCACAATGACTCTGCAGCAAATTCTTATGGAATACAGAAATATGGCTTCCACTCGCATGTCACTGTGTCCCAGTATTCCATTTCTACATTTGTAACTGGGAATATGTATGACTATCTCTTTTAGGGCAGTAGCACAGCTACAGATGTCCATGTTACTTCCAATATCAAAAGAAGAATGCCTCTTAATACCTTTTGCAAGAGAACATGAGTTCTTGTGTGCTAATAGCACCCATCAGTGGCTTTAGGTTTCTCATGGGCATCTAGCTGGCCACTGTGGAAACAGAGTACTAGAATATGCAAATCTTTCTTCCAATTCAACTGCAGGACTCTTCTTATGTTTGCACACTGAAATATTTCATAGGTAGAGATGCTAAGCTAAAAAAGGAGTTTATGCAAGAGGTATGAATGTCCAGATGCTTCTAATATAGATAGTATCGAACACAGTGACAGCAAGACTCCCAAGTAACAGAACACGATTCAGATCTTTTTGTGATGACCAGAGATATACCATTTATCTGGCCATGCTTACCCCTGTTCTCAGTTGTGATAACCAAAGGACAAGAAAAGCTGGAAAAGAAATGTCATGCTTTTTATTCACTACCACACACTTTTAGTTGCCTGGAAAACTAGTTACTTAGGAATGCATCAAACAAGGGTACAAAGCCTCTTTCATCCTAAGGGATGAATCTAATTTCAAGTAAGTTCTTCGGGAGTGCATTCAGTAGGTAATGGAGGGCCAAAGGCTAGAGGGCAGAACCAAAAGTAACAGAATATTCGATCTTATTCCAGAGACTAAAGCCACACTGTTATAGTGCTATTATTCCACTTTCAACCTCCTGTGGAATTCTGGGGTTTGCAGTTTACTGAGGCCAAAGAGTTCTCTGGCTGAGAATTCTAAAGGCCCCTCTCTAAACTGCAAACTCCAAACTATGAGGTACTGCCCTAAGCCTTAATATTTAAGCATTACCTGATGGGTGAATCTGGAAAACTGATGTTTTCCACTCCTTATGACTCCTCAAAGAGGACAGGAAGCTAGGTTAACCTCATTCTGTTCATCTTCTCAACCTCAATACAACTGAAAAGGCTGTTTTGTTTTAAGTTTACAAACTTAACATTTTCCTCTACCCTTAGGGAGACTCCATTTTTCTCCCCAGTTGACATGCAAGGAAGCACTAGCTTCAGCATTAGAAGGAATGAGATACAAGCATGTTAAAAATATGCTTCGTGATGTACAAAACCCACTACTGGTACCTTCAACTAACCTAATAAAGCGCTGATCAGAATCAGGGTAGTCCTAAAATAGCTTGTCAGCCACTGGTAACAAAGAAAAGAGACGCTCGGAGGATCAAACAGCAAGGCTTCCAAGTTCTCACAATTCTTCTTCAGCTACGAAAAAGGTGAAGAATTTCATGCCATTTGAAAGCTCCCTGATCCAATGAGAAGTATCTTTTGAACTGGCCAGACTCACATCCATCAAATGATCGAGACACATGTATGTATACCTTTCGAAATACTGGTGTGACAATATGGGAAGTACCATAGAGAATAACTGCAAGTAACATTTTTTCAATGAGAGTTTCTCTGTAAAACTTTTGCCTCATTTTTGTTATAAATGGCAAGGAGCTTTAACACAACGTCAAGGCATTTGTACCTGCAGCACACTGAAAAATAAGTGAAAGTCCAAGATGCTTTTAAAACCCTTTTGGAAACACACTCTGATCCACTCAAAGTAGAGTGCTCTTTCTATTTATTTATTTGTTGCATTTTTATGCTGCCTTTCTCCCAAGATGGGACCCAGCAGCACACACCCTCTTCAGTGTATTAAAAAATGAGAAAAACCTATTCTGTTCCTGTCATCAGAAGGGAAAGAGAGCTAGCCACCAAAATCCCCAAGATACGGATCTGCTCATTGTTTCTGAGTTGAAACTGAAGACGTGCCACAAGCACAACTCTTTTACCCCCAAAAAATATTTATAGTATGAAAGAAAAACCACATGCCTCTCATGTTCTGGTCTGAGCTGTGGTTCTGGCCAGGAGATAAATTCAGAGCAATGATTCTGACAGAGATGCAAATGCAGCCCTCTCAGAGTTGATAATTTGATGCAACCATATGACAGAAATGCAAAATAAAAATGAAGCAGAATTGCCTGTATCCAGAGGCACCCAACTAAAGCAGAACAATAAATCATACAGAGATACAGCAGGCAGCCTCTGATGTTTATGGATTCTTTAATTAAGAACATATAAAGTAAACATTACTTAAAAGAAGGGAGATTAAACAATCTATTACTCTCCCCTAGAAAGTGCTTGCCTCTTCATAAGATAAAACACTAACTGCAATGTAGCAATGCTGGCTGTTTTTCTGACATGCCCTGCCTTCTACCTATTTTAGATTACAAACTCCACAGAACTACTATAATCTTATCTGGAGAAAAAAGTTTCATTCCACTGGCTTTCTCTGATATGCCATTCCTCAAGCTGTTTCAGTTTCACCTTTGTTTCTTGGAATGTCTTACTCATCGGAAATATACCTTCCACTCCTACAGTCTCATCTTAGCATTTTTGTCTCGGGGGATGCCTCATCTCCTAGGCACACAATCTCAAGATTATACAGTGTACACAGTCAACATGAGCCCTAGTCATGCCTCCAGCTCTATCATCAAAGAGGTTCAAAAAACTGTTAAAAGCCATGGGCTTTCCCCTCCATGCTCAGCACACACAATTCTGTGGCCTGCCTGTAGAAAAACAGTAACAGTCCAAAGAACAGAATGTGGCCTCACTTGCAGTTCCTTTTAGCTTCACTGTCACCAAAACAGAAGAAAAGCGAAAGTGAGTTAAGGATCTTGTTCTGCAGAGGAGGAATGAACTGGGCAGGGATGAAATTAACAGGAAAAGATGCTGTAATCATCAGAGATCCAGATGTTATCTCGGGAATGCACTCTTACAGCATGCCCTTGATACGGAGCACGAGACATTACAATAGGAATGCAAAACAAAACCTATGGAGAGAAGAAAGGCATTAAAAAAAATGGATGGCCTACATATAGTTGCCAAAGAGGGTAGGGAAGCAAAAGGGTGCTTTCTCCTAACAAAAATTAATTCAGAACACAGTACAACTTTTAAAAATCCCAAATGAATTTATTTTTACTTATTTTTGGGAGGATAGCTTAGCTAGCCCAACATGCTGTATGTTATATGTGTATATGAATTTACAACGTATGTAAACCTTTATTACGAATTATCCTGCCTTCTATAAAAAGTGGTTACCCGCTCTCTCTTTCTCTGGTCCCAGCACAATTATTTGCAAATTTTAAACAATAACAGTGTTAGTACTGGCATTTCTGACTTTCTTGCCCGTTGCAGGAAAAGACAGCAAACTGCCAGAACTCCTCCTTGCCCAAGGCTACATGCCTTAGGTTACTGTGTGAAATGCAAGTACAGTTTAAGAAGCATATGAATCAGCTGGTATGTGTCTGGAGCAGGGCAACTAAGATTGTAAAGCCCTATGAAGAATAGTTGAGGGAGTTGCACATTTAGCCTACAGAAGAATAGAATGAGAAATGGTAAAACAGCCATCTTCAAATATCTCAAGGGCTCACACAGGGAAGATGGTGCAAGTTTGCACCCGAACCAATAAAGTGAAATTATAAGAAAGAAGACTTCTACTAAACATTTGGAAAAATATGCTACGGTGAGAGCTGTTTAAATGAGCAACAAACTTCCTTGGACAGTGGTAGACTTTCCTTAATTGGAGGTTTTCAAACAGAAATACAATGACCAGCTCTTAGGAATACTATAGTTGTAGATGACATAGTATCACTACTATGATAAGCCATCTCTCCCTAAAAGGATATTGAACTCCAATTCCCCCTAAACATCAGGAAGAATTTCCTGAAGGTAAGAGCTATACAACGGAGGACAACAGACTCCTTCAGGAGGAGATAGACATTCTTTCACAGTTGTTTTTCAAACAAAGGGTTGGGTGCCTGCTTCTCAGGGACGCTTCAGCTGTAGATTTCTGCCCTGGCAGGGGGCTAGGTCCCATGGCCCTTTTGGCCCTTCTAACTTGACGATTCTCTGATTCTATGAAAGTGCTTTGGAATCTCTGAAGCAGTGAAACCAATGAACTATGTAAATATAATAAGTATGTGCATAACTACATACAACATATTTGTACGTATGCATATACATGAATTTTGGTTTGGGAGAAAAAGATAGGAAACAATTAACAATAATAACTGCATATATAATACAATATACTGCCATGCTTCTCAGGCTATTTGATATGGGGGAATGGTTCTTACTGTTTCCCAGGGACTACCACTAAATCTGTGCTCACTGGGTACAATCCTTCCCTTCTTTTCTGGAAACCTACCAGGGGATGGACACCCCATGGCTCCAGGACTGGCAGTGGTACATGGATCATTGCTATGAGTGGCATCAACATATAGTTCCTACACAGATGCATATGTTAATATTGTTATTACTGTTAATATCAATATTATATATGCATGTGCTTACACACACCTATATAGGACCTATACATTACTAGTTATTATTGATATCATAAATATTATTATATATGTATGGGTTTGCATATACTTTCATAAGACCTAAATACACACACACACACACACACGAATGATACATACATTCTATGTATACATCTGCACACACAGATACATATACCTATGTATACGTTTCTCTCACACACACCGTAGGTACATATGTACACACACATATACAACAGCCAGTGCAATGTAGCGGTTTGAGTGTTGGACTATGAATCTGGAGGCCGAGGTTCGAATCCCTGCTCAGCCACGGAAACCCAGCGGGCGACCTTAGGCAAGTCACACCGCCTCAGACGGAGGCAAAGACAAACTCTCCTCTGAAAGCTGGGTGTCCTTGGCAAGTCACACCTTCACAGCTTCAGACGGTGCCAAAGGCAAACTCTCCTCTTGCCAAGAAACCCCTGTGACAGGTTTGCCTTAAGGTTGCCATAACTCAGAAACGACTTGAAAGCACACAACTATATGCCTATACCTATGTGTCTACGTCCATATATGCACACACACGTATATGCATGCATACATATAAGCATAAACAATTAGCTGAACATGAACATATATACCAAAACCAAAATGTATGCAAGGGTTTCATAGATGTGCGCGCACGCACACGCACACACACATATACGTGTAGAAATGCGCACACGAGCACGCCCCACGGTAAGCCGAATAATACGCAGAGAGCCCCCAGAGGCTCCCACCCACCAGCCCCCCCGTCGACGACGTTCCCCCGCCCTCCCCCCCCGCACACACGCGGCCGGGGGCCTCAGCCCCCCCCCGACCGGCCCCCCGCCAACCTCCTCGGCCCCCCTCGGGATCCGGCCGCGGGCCCCCCCGCCCCTTCCCGCGGGCTCGGCGGGCTGCCCCCCCCAGGATCCAGACCCCCTCCCCTCTTCCCCGTCAGCCGCCCCGCCCTCGGCCGAGGCTCACCGCCGCCGCCGGCCCCCTCCCCGTCCACGCTGGCTGGGCGGGCTCCTTCCTTCCTGGCTTCTTCCCCTCAGACCGTCAGGCCGGGCGGGTGGCGGGCGGCGTCCTGTGAGGGGCGGCGGCGGCATCGAGGGCGGCCCCGCTTTGTGCCATTCCCCCTTCCCCTTCTCCCCGTCCGTCAGCGGGGCGGAAAGGCAGCCGAGGCCCCACCAACGCGCCTCCCCATTCCGAGCAGCACGCGGCGGCTCCGCCCACCTCCCCGCTAGGCCGCTCCCGCCGCTCCTAGCCCCGTCTCCCGGGGCAACTGGCCACGCCCCCGGCGACCCGCCGGCCCGTTCTCCTAACAGCAAAAAAAAAACGGAGGGGGGATCTCCCCTGCAAGCCCGCCTTTCCTCCTCTCTCGACCAATCCCGTTCGTCTATCTGAGCCAATCCCTTCTCTGCTTTCACAACCCCGCGGCTGGGTTTGCAACCGGAGGCTCGGTTGGATAAGCTCGGGAGGTGGAAAAAGAAGGCAAGCTGCCATTGGGCCGTTTGTGAGGCGGATGGGGCGGGGAGGAAGTGGGGTTGGGGCTGGCCGGGGTAAGGAGGCGTGTTATTGGTGGAAGCCGGGGCTCCGGCTGGAGGAGTGGGTTTCGGAGGCAGAGCAGGCCCCGCGGAGGGCCCATGGCGGAGAGGTGGGTCCCCGGGCGCGACCCCCGGCTTTAGGCTGCGGGGTGGACCCTCCTGGAGGGGTGGGGCTGGGGGGGGGAGAGCCGGCGGGAGACGCCGCAGGATAGGCGATAATCCTCATGAGAGGAATATCAATCAGTTTTAAGCAAGTGAGAATGTCCTTGGTGAATTTGGTGGCAGCCGTAATGCGTTATCCCTCGTTCGTATGGTTATGAGTGTCTTCATTGATTTTATTACTGAGAGTAATAAAGAAAATTATTTCAATAGTCCTAGCAGTGTAAATAAGCAATGATAATAATCCCCAGGATGTTACTGAGGAGCTGAATATTGCAGCTGTTAAGAGTTTTGTGGGTATTAATGGTGTTATTACAAAGGGTGAGAATATAATAATATAACTAAGCAGCGATAATAATATAGGCATGACTAAAGATCTTAGTATTGTGGATATTAATACTACTGTGGGTATTAATGGTGTTGTTACAAAGGGTGGGAATGGAATAATAATGCAACTAATGATAATATCATCATAGGCATTGATAAGGATCTTAATATTATGGATCTTAAAGAGTACTATGGATATTAATGGTATTACAAAGAGTGAGAATGGAATAATGCAACTAAGTAATGATAATAATATTAGGAGTATTACCAAGGATCTTAATATTATGGATCTTAAGAGTACTGTGGATATGTGGCTGTTAATGGTGTCGTTACAAAGGCTGAGAATGGAATAATAATACAATTAAGTAATGATAATAGTATAGGCGTTACCAAGGATCTTAATGTCCTGGGTATCAACATATTGTTGAAAAACCATATCTCCGTGTATGAGCTGGCCCATGCTTTAAGATCCTCAGAAGAAGGCTTTCTCTCAATCCCAGCACCATCCCAGGAACATCAGGTGAGGACCAGAGAGAGAACCTTCTCCGTGGCTCTTCCCAAGTTGTGGAACTCCTCCCCTGGAGGGCCATTTGGCCACTTGATAGTAGGAGTATTATGGGTATTAATGATATTCTTACAAAGGCTCAGAATGGAATTTAAAAACAACCTTCGTGCATCCTGTGTTATTAAACTTTACACAGTGCTTTCGGTTGTTCAAGATGTTTCATGTCCATTGTTCAGATGTAATGCTCACAGCAACCCCGTAGGGCCCCAGGCTGATGTCTGTCTTGTGCTGTATTGCACTGCACCTTCCATTATCCCCACCTAGCATGGCTGTGAGCATTGTTGCTGTTCTTCTCTGCCTTCAAGTCATCTCTGATATATGGCAGCCCGAGGTGAACTATCATCAGTCTTCTTGGCAGATTTTGTTCAGAGGGGGTTTGCCTCTGCCTTCATCTGAAGCTGAGAGAGGGTGACTTTTGCAAGATAACCCAATGGCTATCCATGGCTGAGCAGCATGTGAACCCTAGTCTTCCAGTGTTCTAGTCTAACATTCAAACCACTACACCGGGCTGGAACATGCTGTGAGCATAGCATAGGCCATCTTTTCCATCAGGATAATTCAGAATAAAATTTAGTTTCATTTGACAGATACATTTGTTATTAGTGTGCCTCACTGCAGGGGGAAAATGCAAACAATTGCTGTACAAACAATATAGCAGAACAAATTATGTTAGTTCGGACAGGTTTATCTCTCTGTTTTGTTGCTGGTGCAACCAATAGCAGGTGGTGAAAACTATGTAGGTAATAGTCCAGCCCCTGTAACAGGTATTTTCCTGAACTCCCACTTTTTTTCCATCCCCACATCCAGCTGGTGATCTTCTCCAGAAACTCAGCACTGTCAGGGCACTCTCTTTTGCATAATTCAGTAGTGGCAAACCTGACAGGTACTGAGTTGAAGCAGAAGAGGAAGTTTTCTACCCTACTTGTGTAGCCTCCTTTTTTTCTAGTATGTTGCCCATGGCCTAGTGTGGGAATGGCAGTCAGCATCAGGAACACTGCCATGTGGCTTAAGTAGGCAGGGATGGAAGCCCGCGTCTGAGTATGTAGGTAGTCTGCTTGTGTCTGGGCTTTACCATATCAAGCTGCAATATTAAGATTCATAAGACTCAGTGCAAACCATAAGCATCCTCTAGGCCAGTGATTCTTAATCTTTGGTTTGTTGACACCCCCCCCCAGGGGGCTGTGATGTCCTCACAGGGGGGGTCTGTGAAAGTCTGAAGAAATGGTAGGAGCTTTTACAGCTAAAATAGAAGGAAAGAGACACATTTGTATTGAATCTTTCTAATAAAATATAATAGGAGTGTGTATGCATTTACTTATTTTTTTCTGATCTCCAAATTTGAAAACCTTTGATGAGCATCTTTAAATATTTGACATGCAATAGGGTTTAAGTCTTGAATTTAGTCTTGGTGGTCCATGGCAAGGAAAGAAGTTTAAAGGGGGCCCGTGGTAAAGGAAAGGTTAAGAACCACTGCTCTAGGCAAAGCTGGGACATTGGGAGAAAGTTTGTAACCCAACTTGCTTCCTTGATAGCTAGTTCTTCTTTCATTCTGTAGGGAATATTTTCTCAGCATGACTGCAGTCAGTAAGCCTCTCTCATGTGCAAACTGGCCACCCCAGGCCTCTTGCATGTGTCCAGGCATGTAGTAAATCCTTTCTGTCTGTGCCACTTGTACAGCAGATATTTTGGTCATTTGTGGAGTAATTGGAGGGGAGGTTGTTTTGTTCTGAGGGGACAAGGAGAGACTGAAATGGAAGTCTTGCAGACAGTGCACTTAACAGCTAAAGAAAAGCTCCGTCCCCAGTATATTGTTGTTGTGTGCCTTCAAGTCATTTCTGACTTATGGTGACCCTAAGGGGAATCTATTGCAGGGTTTTCTGAGGCTGAAAGTATGTGACGTACCCAAGATCACCCAGTGGGTTTCCGTGGCTGAGTGAGGAATTGAACCTTGCCCTCCAGAGTCATAGTCCAATGCTTACACCGCTGCACCAGTATATTACCTAATCATTTATAAAGACAAAAGGTCCTTTCACTCAGTTTCTGTGCTGTTTTGAGAGATGTGAAAGTTTGGAAAAAAGAATAACAAAATTCAGAAAAAAAAATAGTTTTTCTGGTTTTCTTCCCAAAATCTTTTTTTCCAGAAGAATTAAAAGTCTAAAAAAAGAGGGAAAATTGTATTTTTGAAGGTTTTCTATTAAACTAATGAGTAAAGTGTTTTAAGATATGGTATTCATAGATTTACTCTGGCCAAAATATTTCCAAGCACTATATAACAGGGAGATTTTTATATAAGGCTGTCCCTTGGTCCTGCCACTGTCACAGATCCGTTTGGTAAAGACATAGAGGAGAGTCTTCTCAGGAGCTGCTCCTACCATGTGGAATTCTCTTCCATAGGAATCTGGGCCAGCCCGTTCCCTCCTCTCCTTTTTGCCAGTAGGCAAAGCAGGCTTTTGATATGGCTAATTGGTCTCAGGGAGTGTTACTATGAGAGTGGATGTAGTTTTAACTCTTCCTGTTTTTAATGATTTTATATTGTTTAATATATGATTTTTAAAAATGGTGATAATTTAATTGTGATTTGGTTTTCTTACAATGTTTTTAGCTAATTTTGTTTTATTGTATGTGATCTGGCTTGGGTCCCACACCAAGGGAGAGGTGGCACCTCAATGCAATAAATGTACATATGTCAAAGAAATAAGACACTGTCTAGCTACTGATCATTACAGTTCTTTGTCTTAGTATCCTTTTCTCAATTCTTTTTATGGGAATGAGTGCTTAGTATCTGCTTGGCACTATGTAAGACTAGAAGAGTTAAAATAATTTTCTCCATTTTACTATCGTTGATGTTTTTTTCTGTTTTCCAAAGAGCTTCCTTACAGTTCAGGATCTTGTTGCTCTTTCTGTAACAAAACATCTAATTTTTAAAATTTAGTTTGTAAATACAGTTTGACTGTCCTGTACTTTGAATATATCAAACATGATGCTTTGTGCGCTGAACAAAATGCTGTAATTGTATCACGTTACATATGTAATACATTCTGTGTTCCTAAAGTAACAGTGTGATTCTGAGTCTTTAAAGGAGGCTAATACCACATTTTTTCAACACAGGGATGAATTTGTATCCTGCTTGTGGGCTTCTTATATAGACATCTAGTCAGCCACTGTATTGAACAGGGTGCTAAAATAGTTAATCGTTTGGTCTCATTCAGGCGGGCTGTTTATATGTTCTTTAGATTTTGCTTTATAATTATTTCTGTTGAAAATGATTTGAGATTACACTTTACAGCTAGTCAGAATATTTCAGCGAAGTTGTTAAAATTGTTAATTAGCTCAGAGAATGGCAGGCTTAAGCCTCCCAGAATCTTCCAAAAATCAGGAGATTCACCAACTGAAGATAGGTCTAATTTAAAAGTATAGACATAGTCACTTTCCTTTAAGAAAGAAGGTGCCTCTATTCCTTTCCTTTCCTTTAAGAAAGAAGGTGCCTCTATTCAGTGAAAGAATTGTTTTCACTATCAGAAATGAGCGTGGAGTTCTTTTGCACAGAGATCAACTCATAGCCTTCTTTTCCACATTTTCTTAATTAGGGCAACCTAATTTAGAAGTGGGGAAAAAAAGAGTCCTTTAATTGTTGCTCTTGCAAAACAGCTGGGAGTCAGAAACCCTTGCAGATTGTGCACTGAGCTATGAGTAGAACCTAATCTTCCTTTTTCCTACCCTGAATGAGATGCTACAGCCCAAATTCCTGGTTTGGAGGGGGAAGCTTCTGCAACTGTTAGAGCATAGCCCAAACTGGCCAGTACAATTTGTGTGCAGGGAGTAGGGATGGTCCTGATTCTAGCCCTTTTCTTTTGCACCCAGGCTACACCACCATGGATGGAGGACAAGGTAGTTCTGAGCTAGTGATTAACAAAAGGTTTGTGTCCGAGGCGGAGCTTGAAGAGCGACGCAAGCGAAGACAGGAAGAATGGGAGAAGGTTCGGAAACCTGAAGACCCTGAAGGTATTTGACTGTCTGTCATGGGATTGCACAAAAGAGACACTCAGAGGGCTTTGAGTGTAGTCACAATACCAGTCGAGATTTCCATGTGTACCTTCAGCTCTTTCATACAAGATACTGGCCTGAAAGAAGGTTAGACTAGATAAGGAAGCAGGCAGGGTGTTGGTTAATTCGAAGGAATGGTTGACTACTAAGCTCAGCCACAGAGTGTTGGACTAGGACTTTGCTCGGCCATGGAAATCCACTGGCTGACCTTGGGCAAGTCATACTCTCTCAGCCTTGGACAAAGGCACAACAGTCCTCCTCTGAACAAATCTTGCCATAATACGGTCACTATAAGTCAGAAAGCACCCACTCACAGCAAGTAATAGTTTGTTACTGTTAATTGTTGTAATAGCTAGCTACCAAATAATTAATATCTAGTAAGCATAGCTGAGACCTGTTTAAATCATTTCCAATACATGTTTATCCTACTTTTTGACTGGAGGGGGAATGTAAAATAAAGAGGTTCATTATCTCCCTGGGTATTACTGAACTGCATGTATCATTGGGATGTTTGCTGTCATGATTAATCGTAGAGTTGGAAGGCATCCCAAAGATCCTTTAGCCCAGCTGCCTGCCAGGGCAGAAGTCTGTAGCTGAGGCATCCCTGTCATGTCTAACCTCTCTCTCTGTCTAACCAGTCTCCCAGGTGATCCATTCTGCTGTTGAATGGCTCTTACCATCAAGATGCTTTTCCTTCTGTTTGACTGGAATCTCCTACTTTGCGATCTTTCTGCCTTAAATGCAGACCTATTGCATCTAGTCTGCTCTTGATGATGAATCCATTCCATGATTTAAAATGTGGATGTTTTTTGCCATGATCAGTAGCTTTGAATGGGAGGACCGTATCCTTTGCTCTGTTTTGAGCCTCTAGTCTTCTTTGTACAAGTCTAGAGAACTGACCAGCTGCCCACTGTATATAAAGGCAAATAGCAGAAGCTTTTAAGGACATATACTTGGTATACTAAGGCTGGAAAGGAAATTCTGAAAAAAAAACTGTATAAGTATGATGCAAATGTTCGAGGAAAACATTTTAAGACAATAATAATAATAATTCTTAGGACATTTGAGTTTTCAGTATTACCCTGTCATGTAAATCCTATAAGGGTGGTCGCTACTGTTATCCTAGTACTGTAGCTGAGAGTTGAAGCCACTGTTGAATTCATAGCAATGACAGGATTTCAGCTTGGGGCTTCTGGTTCCACAACTCATTCTTTTGGAAGCTGAACTACATCAGCCTATCAGATTGACATGTAGCAGCAGTACGGGGGATAGAAGTGGCTGGATGTCTTATGGAAAGGGACCCTATAACAAAGCAGTAGCATTATCTGCTTCGTGGAAAGTCTAAGTCTAGTGTGCTAAGCTTCTTTATAACCGCTTGTCTAGTTTTCTGTGGTAGGAGTCTTGTAAAATTTCCTAATAAAGTCATCTCTGCTGAAGTTCGTTGTCTCTTTGTTGGCTAACAGGTCAGCATGAGGTCAGCATCGGCATCAGGCCAATGAGAGTGTAACTTCTCAAGGCTTGTTATTGAGCCCTCTAGGGAATGTCCCAAATGTAGCTCTTCCATAATTGATTTACTTCAAAATGGCTACCTGTAAAATTGGTTTCTTCTCTGTCTCCCAGAATGTCCTGAGGAAGTATATGACCCTCGCTCGCTCTATGAAAGACTTCAGGAGCAGAAGGACAAGAAGCAGCAGGAATTCGAAGAGCAGTTCAAGTTCAGTAAGTTTCAGCAAGCACCCCGTCACAGTCACGGGTAGATTCAGCACTCTCTATTTCCAGTTCCTTTACTTCTCTCAGTTTCCTGTAGACTTTTTTTTCCTAAAACAAGGCTAGGGAATGTTTGGCTCACCACATTCAGTTTGCAGGCCCATTTCTAATATTTCCTCTGTGTGAGTTTTTTAGCCCCAAACTGCTCAATCCACTCCCTAAAGTGGATTTCTTCTCATCACCCCTGTGCCCCAAATGACCCCCCCAAAACCCTTCCAGTCAATCAAAAATGAAACCAGAAGTGATATCAGTGCATTTTTGGAGCAGCGTGTGCCCCCTCCCCTGCTTAATGCAGTTGGCACTCAAATGTGCACATCTGGTGGTTTGCCAAAACATTAGCTTACAGTACTGAGGAAATGCTCCAGCAACTATCATAAAACTCTGGTATACTTTTTTACCTGGACAGCTGGCTCTGGAGATGCTGTTCAGTGTTCTGCTTGCAGAGTGTTCACTGCTCTTCCATTGCACCCAAGCATTGGGATTCCAGGTGAGGGGCTCATTGGCATCCTTAGCTTTTGTAAGTAAAGTAAGAGCTTCCTCATCTCATTGAGGAATAGCCTGCTTTCTGGATTTCATTTAAGTCTATGTTGTCTTAGCTTTAAGCATAGGCTCATGCTGTGTGCCTTCAGGCCTGGATGCCCATATTCAGATTCTTTTAGAACTCTTAAAAGTGGATTACATTTTTTCTTTAAAAAAAGGAAATGCATGAGACATATTGTAGTGACATGCTTTGGGCCATTGGGTCTCTACACCAGCAATGGGCAACTATGTAGGGACCAGGGTTCAACTTCTTCTCAAAGCAATGCTAGCCAAAATGCCCCCCTTTTTCTGTGTAGTTCCTCTCAAAATGACACCTGGAAGAGATGTCACAGCACTTCCTGTAACCATTTCTGGACAGACTGTGATGAAATTTGAGATATTTGGGTATAGTTGTAGGGGATTCTGAATAGGCTGTGTGGATGGTGTGGTGGTTTTTTCCCCACATGCTGTCACATGCCCCATTTTTTGTTTAAAGTGGGGTTAATTGGTGGACTTTGGAAACTGCTGGGGTGTTTTAGGGGCTGTAAAAGTGTCATCCCGGGTCCTCACATGGTCTGTGGGCCTCACTTTCCCCACACATACTGTGCACTTAAAGCACAGAAAGAGCAAGCAATGGAGGACCAAGGTAGCAGGGCCTCTGTAGTCAAAAAAGTTGTCATGGTAACCAAGGCTATTCTGTCATCTCTAGAAAACATGGTCAGAGGCCTAGATGAAGATGAAACCAAGTTCCTCGATGAGGTTTCACGGCAGCAAGCACTGATAGAAAAGCAGCGTCGAGAGGAAGACCTAAAGGAGCTGAACGAGTACAGAATATCCTTCCCAGTGGGGCCGGTTTTTCTGCTTGTTCCAACTTGAGAGGTAGAAGGGGGTAGGTGGCCTTTTAGCTCTGAGATGCACATCTGGGGTCATTGTGAACTGAAGAGCCAGAGCTTGCTCAGTTCCCATCTTCTCCATGGAGGATGAGGACACCAATAGGTGTGTTGTGCTCACTGACCTGGGCAGGTTTGAGGGGAGATGAGGGAGAACTGACGACAAATCTATGGCTTGTACAGGAGGCTCAGCAATATCTGCAGTGGTCCTTTCTAGTCCCTTCTGTGAGTTCTTTGCCACTCAGATAACCATGAAGTAATCTTGTGCAGGCCATCCAGGGTAGGGGAAGTCGCTGCTGGTGATCAGATAAGTGGATGATTCATAGCTCTCGACCATAATGAAAATTCTTGTTCTGGTCTAACAGCTCTGCTAACAAGGTGTTCATCAGGTGTGTCTGCTAACGTGGACACAGTGGGCTAAAATCTCATCTGCTCCAGGGGTGGCTGTTGGTTCTAATGTCAGCGGAGTAGTTCCAGGTTTTAATCCAGGTTTGAAGGACCTCTTCAGGGTTTTGAACCCCCCTTGTAAATATTTTCAGTACCTTGGAGAGCTCCTTTGAAGTTAACGAAAACATAGAGTGGCTTCACCAGCCCACTGATATAGGAGCCAACAGCCACAGCTATTAAGCTTCCATTATGCATTCCCTAATTGTTCCCTGCTTTTGGGTCCCTTTTCCCATGTAACCTTCAAAACAACAAAGTCTTGCCTGCCTAGAGCCATCTCCTGCCAGACTTTATCCTCTGTATTTTCTCCTTTGTTCTTACCAACTCACCCTCCCACCTCTGACAAAAGCAATCAACCCCAAAGTTGCAGCTATAACAGTGGAACGGAACTGTTGCTTTTAGCAGAACTTCTGCCAATGTTTTTTTCTTGCAGTTTCTCATTGTAAAAACTTCCAGTGCTGAAAATGACTAGGATGAGCTATAAGATGTCTGAGATTTTGAGTAAGAAAAAAACTAGAAATTGTCCGATGTTAATTTTGGTGTTGTGTACACATAACTCAAATATTTCCCGACATCCAGAAAGTACTATAGTTGAAGTAAAATATTTGAAATGGTGGAGGAAGGGATATGTGTAATTATATATTTGGGCAAAATTTTCTATGCAAGTAAATCTAGAGTCTGCTTGAAAGCTCCATCTTTCAGATTATTTTAAAATATTTAAACCAAATATAACATAGTACCATATTCTAAATGTTAAGAGGGAAAAGGGTGTCCTGAAATGTACTGTTTCTAGTATGTCTACACTACAAGCACATACAACAAGTGTGCATACATGCACCTTTTATGCAACTGAACTGGCATTGCATCCATCAGTAATTCTGTTTTGCAGTGTGATTTATAAATAGAGGCATTTTGAGGGAAGGTATAGCAGTAGAATATCTTCTGTCATGTAATTCTGAGTTTTTTAAGATCCATTTTTTTTTCTTACTGAGGTATTGCCTGACGAAAGTATGACAGAAAATCTCTCTCCCTTTTGATCTTTCTTATTGTCTGAGGCAAACGTACTTGTCCTGGATGTTTTGCTTTGACTAGGAGCATTGATGTGCTCAGCTAATGGGGATTGCAAGAAAGGAGCCCCTGCTTACACCCAAATACAGACATGCTGCAGTCAGTCAAGCATTGTTTTGTGCAAAATTTTGCAAAAGTGAAAGGTCGCGGAATGAAATGCATGGGAGGTGTTAGGAATTTTTCAGAGCTCTGCTGCTGGGTTGCGTTCTCCACTTATTCTGTCCAGTGTCTCCCCTTCTGTGCAAGGTCCGCTACAGCTCCATCTCCATATGTTGAATGGTTTTCTCTGCCTCTTTTTGCTTTCGCTCGATTTATCAAGGGTGACAACCGGGCGTTCATGGGATTTATATTTAGTTCCTGCTTCGAGGTGAGCTGAGGGGGAGCATGAGGGTAAAGCAACTATTGTGCTCATTGGGGTCATCCAAGTCCAGTCATGTCTTGCTGGAGGCTAGCAGAGAACTTGATTCCTTGCCTTTGTGGGCTGGCTGAGGAGTGTGCTCATCCTGGCATTCGCATGGTGTGGGTCCTCATTCCATGTGTGGCTAGTGAAGCCTGTCCAAACAGGATTTTTTCAGCACAGAAGGGGCCAATGTCATTGAAAAACAGAAGTGTGAATGGCAGTAGACTTGCATGATTTGGGATGTATGTGAAATGCATCTAACAGTGGTCTGTCTGTAAGTTACTGGACACTTGCTTTATGAGCCCAGCTGTTATTGGTAGACATAGTAATTCTCTAATTCTCCATCTAGATCATTAGGTTTGATGAGTTATTTTGAATATTAAAGTAACTAGAGCTATAACACATTATTCAAAAGATCATATCTCACTTTAAGAGGGCTTTCTTGTGGTTTAAAAAAAAACAGTGAGAAGCTTTCAAATGACTTTTCCTCGTCATGTTGGCATATTTCTCCACAAGGTGGTGGCAGGGAGTTATCTGAAACATAATGCTAAGTGTTCCAATCAAATAAGGCTCAGGCGGAAGGTGGCAGTAAATGTGTCTTTGCATTTAGTCTGTGGGGTTTTAAAAATACGAAGAGCACCTTGACAGAAGGTAGTAAATACTGGGTTCACAGAAGACATGGAGAGGTTATTTAACCTTTTTGTCGTCTTCTTCATTCTTCAGGAAGGTCCCTCTTTAGAGCTAACATTTGCTTTGAAAGGAAATCCCCCCTTGACACTAATGAGCGGTGTTGTGTTCCTTCCAAAAAAAAAAAAGAAGAATTGGAAAATTTTCTGGAAATTTTTTTCAGTGCTCTACACAATATCATCCAATTTAACATGTTTGGTTTAAATGTTATGTTTAAACCATTCAAAGCATAGTGTCTAAATTATTTTATTGGAAGATATGTAATAACATAAAGAGAACAACATATACTTTCCCTGTATTTAACAAAAAAGAGCTACCCCTGAAAGGACATAATTTTTTAAGGCCACATACATAAGAGAAGTGCCCTTGATCTGTCTTATTACAACAATATATGAGAGTTTGAGAGCACAGATAACTTTCCACATTTTGCCTTCACTCTGTACTTGTGACTGATTGAGAATATAGTGATTTTGTGAAATAGAAACAAGCTTAGCAGCATGTTAATTTACTAATCTGTTCCCCTAAACTCTTGGGTTTGCCAGTGCTTGCCTCACTGGAAGAATAACTAGAATTTCATATCTTACATTTAGCCCATCTGATTGATTACATTGCAACAGCCCTAACAACTATGGATAGATAAACAGAGAGGGATGGAGGGAGAGAAGAAGAGAGATGGTATGGAAATTTTCCATTAGGGGGTGGAATTAAGCATTGGTAATTTTTCTGTGGAAATTTTCCACTCCCCATCTCTGCCGATAAGTGATAGCTTCTCAGTGGAAGTTCCAGCTGCAAAAGAGAAAGCTTTTGTAGGCCTAAAGCAAAGCCCAAAAGGGTTAAATTACTTCCGCATGAGTAATTTCCGGTTGCTCAGTTGAAACTGTCTGTGTAATTTTCATTAGGCTTTGTCTTTGGATGCATGTGATATCTGTGTAGCTTGGCCTTACATAGCTGTAGTAAAGATGCTGGTGTGATGAGGAACTTAAGACACGCGATAGGCTGGGCTATGTACCTCAACTGCTGAATATTACTGAAGAATATAAAACCCAGTGTTGTGATGGATTAAACCTCTGATAACAGATTTTAGTCAAGTGAATTGGTAATGGTTGTTACGTATGGGCACCTTATGAAAGAGAGCCCTCTGTGAAAACTGGTTGGCAGCCCTGCTCAGGTCTTGCAGGCTCAGGGCAGTTGTGGTTTCCTTGACTGAATCAATCCACCTGCAGGGCAGCCTTCCTCTTTTCCTGCTGCCTTCCACTTTGCTGAGCCTTTTCCATTGAGTCGTGGCATCTCGTCATACATCCAATGCGCATGAGTCTTGGTTTACTCGTTTGGTAAAGGTAGATCCATAAATGGGTGGTATGTGCCTGTCTTGTCTGTGTGCGTTCACATGCACACACATACATATTACATATCTTCCCATACAGACACCTTGTGATGCATTGTGTTAACAGTAGTTGTTGTGGCCCTCTGCCATCCAGTTCAGCTGGGACTGGGCACTGGTCCAGCAGGGCCTTGGACCTTTTAGTTTCTTGCACTCTCGTCATCTCTCTTCAAATACTATTCGATCCCTAACCTTGAATTCACAGCACTTTGGCAAAAGTAGGGGTCAGCACTGACCTGAAGAAAGAGGCGGAGAAGAAGCTGTCAGTGAAACCCACAGAGAGCAAGAGCAAGTTCTCTCAGGCAAAGCTGTTG
Organism: Cyclura pinguis; assembly: GCA_030412105.1. NCBI lineage: Eukaryota > Metazoa > Chordata > Lepidosauria > Squamata > Iguanidae > Cyclura > Cyclura pinguis. The sequence goes on from CM059607.1 coordinate 3,023,992, forward strand.
GCAGGAGCTGTGAAGCACAGAAGGTAACTTTTACACCTCCCATGTATTCACAAGGGTACTTGGCAGTGGCCTGAAAGCCGCCTCCAGAGATTGATGTTTTCTTTGTGTGTCTGGCCGCAGAAATGCAGCTGGATGTTGCCTGGATGCCCATGCTTTCTCCTGGCAACTAAATTGCTGTGGTGAGGGATGCATACTGGCACCTGAAAGGTAGCTGTGTGGTGGTTGACGGCGGGCAGGGAAGAGGAGGTGGCAGTATCCTTGGCATCCCTGGTGGAGGTATCCTTGGCATACCTGATGTAGGATATCAGGCATCGTTTGTTTTTGACCAGGGTTTCACCATGACCTTAATACCAGTGCCTTCACACTGAGGTATTTGTTCTACTGTATCTTGTGTGTCCTGGAGGTTTTGTCATCTTCAGTTTTTCTTTTCCTGTTGCTACTCTCCAACATTGTCTTCTCCTTTCTCCTCCATTTTGCCCAAGTACTTGAGTTGGGATCTGTTTGTGAGTTCCAGCTGGAGTAGACCCACTAAAATGCTTACTGAATGGTGAGTTGCATAGGTAAATCTCATTGATTCAGTGGGTCTACTCTATTTGGGAGTAACAGTAGGATTCAAGCCTTGGAATGCACCTTGCGTGCTGTGGTTGAGATCCCACATGTGGGTGCATAGTTCCACATGCACAATTCGGTGTCCTTCCACTGTCTGACAGCTGTTAAGTCCTGGAGGGGCCCTTGCTACTTTTGCTTTCTGGTGGAGAGAAAATGGAGATGAGGCAGTTCAGACTATAGAGAAGCAGCCAGTGTTGGCTTGGTTGGAAGGAGAAATGAGAGTGTGCTTTCACATAGAATGCATCTGCTTTTTCCTTCCCCCAAGAGCTCAGAGTGGACAAGTGTTCATGGTCTGAACTACTTCCCACCTGCCGATTGTGGGGTTTAATACTTGTAGGTGTGGGAGGTTTTTAGATGGAGGGCAAGAGCAAGAGAATAGCTTTCTGCCCCTTATCCAAAGAGGGACAATATGCACCTATACTGCTCTTATATATACTATGTGCTTTATGCTGATACAGCATAATGGCTAAGCAGCCAGGCTGTGAAGAGGCCCATTCAGATCTGACCTCTGACATGAACTTAGCCTCGGGAAGCCAATTTCTTAGCCTCAGCTTCTCATACCTGCCAATTAGCCTTAGTTCCCACAGTGTGTCTGGAAAATACCAGCCAACCTTATGGTTTATTGTTAGGGTTGATGAGACCATGTATATGGTTTTAGCACTTCAAGGCAGGGAAGACTCCAGCCTTACAAGTTCTATTTTATATAAAAAATTTTGATAGCGCCCCAGGATCTTTCAACAGGATCTAAGTGCTAAAGAGTGCTTCTGTTTGAACTGTTTGGTGTATAATCCTTGCTGCCTGTTGAGTAAAAATTCTTAGTGTTAGTTATGCTGGCCAAAATCTCCTTCATGGGGCAACTGAGCATGGCAGAGACCAGTCCCAGCTTGGAAGGTGGGCTGGGACTCCTCTCCATGATCAGACTGAACTCCGGAGACTTCCTCACAGCCTCTGAAGTTCAGCTCCAAGCTCCAGATAGGGCCCTGAGACAGCATAATTTTTGGCTGGCTACCAAATGCAGTGGGTTCTCCTCAATCAGTGTAATAGAGATTTATGCAGAAGACAGTCAGTGAAAATTCTCAAGTGTTGATGCTTCAGCGCTCAAGTCGCTGTTTGATGTTGCATTGCTTTACAGTTCTGATGGTGCCAACAGTGTGAAGCGACTGAAGCTTGATCCAGACCCTGACCATGACAAGACTCCAGGTGTGTATGCTCGGTGGGTGGGAAATCGTCTGATTCAGTGCCTTTTTAGGCTCCCTGTGCACTTGCCAGGCTGCCCTTGCGAACATCTCATTGGTCAGTTTTGAGAGGAGGAAGCACTGGAAGAGGCCACCACAGTTAACGAATCTGGGCCCCCGCTCAATGCCAGGAACTCTAGCTAGAGCCTTCCCAGCAGGTAGCTGTCTAACCTCTTTATGAAATGTCCAGAGAAAAAGACTCCAACACCTCTCTAGGTGATTGGTTCCGTTGCTGAACGGCTCTTATCAAAACTTTCCTTCTAATGTTCAGTTGAAAGCTATTCCCCTGCAATTTCAAACATTTAGACCTGGTCCTTCCCTCTGGGGCAGCAGAGAAAAAACCTGCAGCCGCCTCTTTGTGATAGCCCCTGAGATAATTAAAGAGGGTGGTCGTGTCAATGCAATTATAGAGGATCCTTTTTTTAATTTTCAGGGAATAATAAGACAGCTCTTTGGACCAAGGGGACAGTGTTCCCAGTTCTGGTTTGATAGAAACCAAAAGCATGGTTTGCAACTTTCCTTCCTGGCTTTCTTTGGTAACCTGCCTGTTCTCCCCCTCCCCCCTTTTCCCTGCAAAGAAACCCCATCCTGCATTCCACTGGGCACCAGCTCTATGAGTGGCTCCACGCTCCACTGCCCCTCGGCGGCCGTGTGCATCGGGATCCTGCCCGGCCTGGGGGCCTACTCAGGAAGCAGCGACTCCGAGTCCAGCTCAGACAGCGAAGGTACCATCAACTCCACCGGCAAAATTGTCTCCTCTGTGTTCCACGGCAGCAACTTCTTTGACACCCCGCTGTAGGATTATTTTTCGCAACCCCTTAGGTGCTTGGGGGGACTTCTTTAAAAAAAAATGTTTTCTTTGTCATCTCATCTTTCAAGCATATTATTTCTCTCCGGTCTGTTTTTCCCACAATACCAAAATAAGGTACTCGAGCTGTTTTTGTGTATGTCTCTCTCTTCTCCCTTCTTCTAAAACTGCATTCAGGTTTGGGAGGGACTATAGATGCCCCCCCCCCGTGAATTTTCATCCGGAGATAATATCTTTGGTGGCAGAAGGCTTTGAGAGCCTACAGTCCTTCAAGGATATCTGTATTCTTTAAAGAAAATGGTGAACAAAGAGATGATGCTGGTAGGGGTATTGTGAGTTGGCTTGCAAAGTAATCCAGGGGTAGTATAGATGTCTGGCAGACCCTGCCGTGTGGGCTGGCTCGCTTGTGTTTTTTTTAATCCTTGTTTTAATGTATCATTGAAAAGTGGGGGGGGGGGGGCAAAACCAACCAGATGGGGAGCTGTGGATATTGCCAAGAGAATTGTAACAAAAATTCTAGTCTTGCATCTGATTAAAGAAATCCTGAACCTATATATATATATAGGTTTATATAAAAAGCGTGGATCTTGCCATTCACAATTATTCATTCTGTCTTCAGGCTGTGCTTAATCGGCTTCTCTTTGACTGAGGTTCCCTGCTGCCTCTGTATTGCTGAACTGGCCCGGGTCCTCCTCCAGTGCCCTGGGGAGCCGTGAGTGCCTTCAGAGGTTATTAGGGACTTCTTACTAGAGTTGGTAAAGAGCCTTTGTTTGCCATGTAGCTTTCTAAAAGTGAGCAGCTATGTGTATTTTCAGAGTGGTTGCACATGGTAAGGCTGACTACCAGTAATTGAAGGTTGAGTCTCTCTTACTCGAAATGCTTGGGACCAAGAAGTGTTCCATATTTCGGATATTGCAATACAGTACCCTTTTAGAATAGCCTCACATCTTGTTCATTCGCTCCTTGTGTTGCATGTGAGACACAAGGCTGGGGAGAGACTGAGGATCTGTGAAATGGTGGGAATCCAAGCATAGTGCTCGGTGCAAATGCATTTCTCCCACCATTCACAGATCCTCTGCCCACAGATGCCAGCTGCCCACTTCCACTCTCGAGGTGGTGGCTGCAGCATTCTTGCTTGTTTGTTCCTCAGATCCTCAGTATCTCTCTGAGTCTAAGAGACAAATGAGCAGGAGTGCTTCAGTTGCTGCCTCAAAGGCAGAAGTGGGCAGCTGGTGGCAAAAAAGTTACAGTATTTGGAGGTTTTTGGATTTCCAGGTGAGGGAGGCTCAAGCTATATAAGGGGGTATTTACACACAAGTGAATTATCATCATGCCCTCTAGGAACCTGAGATGAAGCTGGTCATGCAGTTGGACAGGAACACAACATTTGCCATCTATGTTTACTGTAATTACTGGCTTTATTTATGCAAAAGTTAAATGTTTATGCTTGCAAAGATTGATACTATGAAAACTGTCATTTTTTTTCCTCAGAGGCTAATGATTAAATACTCTAATGATAGACGGGCTGCCCTGGAGAACCATCCACTTATCGTGGCCAACTCGTTGATTTCTCTCTTAGGGCACAGATTCAGTTCACCCAAGTTACCTGCTGGTGCCCGAAAGGAAAGTGAGTGATTGTTCAACACTTTAGCAAGAAGTGTACCCAGAACCCTCTGCCATGTGTCTGTAGCAAACATGTAGGAGGTGCCTCAGCAGAAAACCTAAGGCTGGCATGCTTTTGGTGATATCGTTCTGGCAAACTTTTTTTTTTAATACATAAGAGTCATATTCTGTTCAAAGTTGCGCCAGCAGAATTATGCTTGTGATGCTGTTGCACATGGTTGCATGTTGTGCAAGGCACCCCCTTGCCTTAGAGGAATGAGTGAGGGCTGGCCAGCAGCTGGTCTCAGTTAAAGCTTATTCAGGGGAGAGAGGACAGGGCACAAGGCCCATGAGAAACCATAAAGGAGGATGGGCAGAGTCCAGAGTCAAGGTTGGGTGCATAGATCTCTTCTCTGGATGTGAGCTGGAAAGGTATGGAGGCCACCAGCTTCTTCTGTGTATGAATTCGCTCCCCTGCCCTGCCACTAGTAGCAGCACCTCTCCTCCATCTGGATAGGTGCAGGAGCACTTTATAGATGGAGTGTTGAATTCCATGTGCTTGATGTAGGATCTTGGCCAGTGTGTCCTAAACCACTGCTACTCACCGTGGGATCCTTGGACCCATGCTAGTCCATGAGTCCTTCGCTGCAAGTCCCTGTCAGATTTCAAGGAAATAAAGTGTTGTAGCCAATGGACACAAAGAATCCTTGTCACGATGGGGAGAAAATTGGCAGTTTCCCTGTATTGGGATAGCCTAAGAAGTACCATCCTAGTCCATTTATACCCTAGTAATTCCTACTGTTCCACAGACCAGACTTTGAACAACAGAGCTCAGGACAGACCACATGAGGGATTCCGTGAAGCTGCGAAGAGTCCAAGTTTGTTTATTAACCTGAGTATAACAAATAGAACATGTACACAGTATAAAAATGAAGGGAGCGCATGAGAAGTACAAGTACGACACGTCCATGAACCGTCCACGTTTCTTTGGGCACTGAGATACTGAGAATTTTACAGCTTGGCAAAAGCAAGTTCCGGTTGTAAAAATGTCCTCCTGTTCCACAAAAAAAAAGAATCATACAAAGTACATTCAGATACTTAAAAGTTGGTTCGTGGAGTTACAGAGGGGAAGCATCCCGCACCGGCAACAGGTGGGAGGGTTTTTTGGCCCAGGAGTGCTGAGCATCGATCCAGATGCTGGACCTCAGGTTTTTGTTTTTCTTTAAATTAACTCATGTTAAATAAAAAATACAAATTGTCTGAAACCACATGAGACATGCAGCCTGGCATCGACAAGTTTGGGGGGAACATGCAGGCAAAGAGTAGGATCTGGCCCTACGCCGGTTCTGAATTGATGGGGGCCAGGTTCTGCTGTTTGAAATACTGGACCACTTGCTGGGGGAGCTCCGCCAGGACAGCTTTGGCCAGGGTCTCCTTAGGTGCCTGAAACACAGAAATGGCACTTTAGCGTCCATGTGAACATTGCTAACCTCTGACAACTGGTCAGCACCATAAGATACTTTGTGAACCAGCCATTGCAAAGCTATGGCAAGAGATGGGATCTTCCTCCAGTCTAGTGCTTTCCAAGCTGCAAGCTGAGTGGCTGCTGATCTATCAAACTGATGTATGATCAGGCACCTCTTGTGTGGTGGGAAGGCTGCAGGCACCTGCAATGGATCCGTGGCCCTTTCCTTGAGGGATGGGATCATGGTGCTATGGCAGGGCACAAATAAGTACTGGGAAGCATGTATAATGAATCAGTAGGAAAAGAGGAGACTGGGCTCCACGTGCTTATAGATGGCCCAAGTTTATTCTTTTAAAAAGCCCAACACGTTTTGGCCTGTTCATAAATTACCTGGCCTTCTTGAGATGCATAAATCCAACAGAAATATCTGGACTTGCTCCTGCACTCTCTTTAAGAACTGGACTAATAAGGCAACAAAGAGTGCAGGAGCAACTCTAGAAATTTCTGCTGGATTTATGCCCCCTGAAGAAGGCCAAGCAGTTTATAAACAGGCTGAAACACATCTGGGCTTTTTAAAAGAATGAACTTGTGCTATGGCAGGGCACACTTCACAGCAGGGTTGGGAAAATCTGGCACCTCTAGATGTTATTTGGACAGCAACTTCCATAATGTCCGACCTCTGACTGCCAAGTCCCTTCCTGCTGGCAAAAAAGGCATCTCTTGGACCTAAAATGGCCCAGAGAGATCCCAAAATGTGTTGAATGTGCATCCTGTACCCTCATGGAATCTTTGAGGGGCATCTTTTCATTTAAAAAAATCTGGGGGGCCCACGTGGGGCCATATTTTTTCCCACCCCTGTTCTGCAACTAACAAATGTTTTGTAGAGGGGGAAAGGAGGGCCCTGTTTGAGAGCTGCATTCGATAGCTGAGGCCAGACTCATTTCTACGAGACTGGCTGTTTCTCCCTCCTACTGCTCCCTGGCCCTTCCATCCAACCTTCTTTGTACTCACACTGCGAAATTCGCGGAATGGCACAAACTGGACGATGTCACGCACAGCCTCCTCTCCTGTGTACGACCTGAGCATCCGGTTGTCCCCGTCCAGAAACTCCATGGCTGCAAAATCTGCATTCCCGACCCCTACAATGATGATGGACATGGGCAGCTTGGAGGCCTGGACAATGGCGTGCCTTGTCTCGTCCATGTCACTGATGACTCCATCCGTGATGATCAAGAGGATGAAGTATTGCTGAAAAGAGGAGGACAAAAGAGGGAGCAGTCAGGCCCTCCAAAAGGCTGGGGCTGTGTTGTGATTTGAGCACCAGGCTTGGTTTGTGGATGCTCAAGACATCCAATGGGATGGTAGAATATTTTTGTTCATAACCCTGGACCTGTTTTGGGATGTATTGAGTTGGCAGGGATCCTACCTAGGACATCCTAGCTGGCAGAGCCAGTGTGGCATGATGGTTTTAACTGTTGGACTAGGACTCTGGGAGACCAAGGGTCAAGTCTCTACTTGGCCATGGAAACTCGCTGGCTGACTTGCAGCAAGGCAAACTCTCTTACTCACAGCAGAAGGGAATGGCAAATTGCCTCTGAATAAATCTTGCCAAGAAAACCCTAGGAAAAGGTCACCACACATAACATGAAGGCACGTAACAAAAACAAAGCCTGCTGGCATCTTATGCGCACACATGTTCCCCATTTTGTCCAACTTACAAAAGCTACATTGAGTTCAAGGTTGTCTTAACAGAGTTGTACATGCACTGCCAGTGTGCATGAATGTGCTTTGCTCATGGATGCACATGGCTCTCTTGTTGCACATTTGGGCTGCAATGCAGTGATACAGAATGTCCACATTCAGTTTTTGTCAAAGCAGAATTGTGTACACTGTGCTCTTGTGCATATGGATACACATCCATTTCCAGTTTTGGTGGCACACCGAGGTGTGCATTAAGTTGCATGACACTGCCATTCAACACAGAGGTTTGTTTGTTTGTTTATTGAACTTACATGCTGCCTTTTCTCCCAAGGTGAGACACAAGACAGTGAAATTTTAATGATCAAGATCCTACCACAAGGTTGTCCATCATGAAGCTCCACTTGTTGAGTGATTGTGGTACACAACCTTGTGTTGACTGACTGTATTGCACAACTCAGTACACAACCAAATGTGGAGCTTCATTTGCACTCACATGTAATGTTGCTGCATGGACATCTCTGCTTCTGCAGCTGCAAACAGAACGTGAGACAAAAATGTTCAATTGTCTCTGTCAGGAACTTAACACGTGTAAGACACCAACAGGACTCCAGCCATTAAGGCCTCCATAGGACTTTGGCCAAGTAACCAACAAGGAGGAAGATGGGCAAATTTTCACCTGTGAAATGTTGAAGCGTAATGTGAAAGACAACTGTTGTTGAAGAATGTGCTCAAACTCACAGTTGCAGATTGCTGCTGCGTCGCCTGGGCTGCAAATCGAGCCACATGGTTTATGATCGGGGAGAAGTTGGTTGGTCCGTAGAAGCGTATATGAGGCAGGCAGGTGGAGTAGGCTTGGACAATACCTTCTACACCTTTAAAGAGGCAGAAAAGAACACAAGCTAAGTATTTGAGAGCAACCTATGGATCCATAAACTCAGGAGAGCTCCGTTTTCTGTTCCACGGTGACCTGTTTTAATCCAATAGCACATCACTCCGATTCTGTAAAACATCAGATTAGGACTGTTTCCTTTCTTCCCATCTTGCTCCTTTCCTCTTCCTTCTCCATTCCTGCTGCCTCCCCTCTATACTTGAAATATAAGACTGTAAAGTCTTTGGGTCAGAGTTCTGTCTTTAGGTTTCTTTGGAGTGACTGTTTTGTTTCTTTGTTGGTGCTTCTCTATGAAGATTCACAGACCCTGGTGGCTCCCTAGTTCTTCCCTTTAAAAAAATAAACCATTCATTCTTTTATTGAGTTCTAGGCAGTGTATAGGGTGTCCCCACCATGATCTTCCCACCAACCCTGTGAAGTAGGTTAGACTGACAGAAAAAGAAATAGGGAGAGAGAAGGCTCTTCCCAGAATCCCAGCTATTGTGTTAAATGGCTTGGCTCCTCAGGATTGGAGCAAAGAGGGAGAGGCAAAATGAAGATATCACCACCCAAATAAGAATTCTAACCCCCCACATGAAATCATCCTGCAGTCCCCAAATTTCTGGCATTGCAATTAACATGAAACTCAAGTTGAGCGTACGGCAATAGAGATTTTGGCAAGCAAAGCAATGGTCAGGCAAACAGGGCAAGGGAATGTGAACACACACACACACACCCCAAAAAAGCCCTGAGTTCCAATTATGAACCATTTTCAGTGTCTCTTTGCCATGCTAATAATTTAGGGGCATCAAGAAAAAAAATAATTTGGATGCAGCGTTTGTATTTGGAGGAGAAAAACAATCGTTTCCCCTCTCCTTCCCCATTGCTATATGCCTGCTTTACTACAACCACCACCTATGGTACATCTGAAACAGTAAAAAATGGTTTGGGGGATTCAAGGAAGGCAGAGACTCAGGTGGCATTGGGAAAATTATTTGGCAGAGCTCACACAAATCCCCTTTTCAATATTTTTCAATCTCTCAGTCTCTGGGATGCTAGAAATTTCGGGACCAAAGGAAAACTTCCTTTTGGGGGGGATGGTATGCTCATCTTGCCCCCGTATCCCATGGCTACATCCCCACAGCTCCTAGAGAAGCATACACAATATGCAACCTCAGGTTCAATCTTATATTGATCTGCCAAGAAATAAATGCCGCTGAGCTCAATGGGGCTTCTTTCTAGGTCCACGGAACCGCAGTGCAAAAATTCCTACAGTTAATTGACTAAAATGTTTTCTTCCATTGAGGAGCTCCAAATATCCAGTCTCAATGAAAATCGTCTCATTCTTCTCCCTCAGTTGGGAGTGGGGATACCGTCATGCAAGAAATGACCTTTCAAAGCATCTTGTAAAACCGTCTTGGGCTTTGCGTGTGTGTCTCCTACTCATTTCCACCCTGAAGCGTGTGGGTTCTCCTGTTTCTAAAATCCCTGCTGTCTGTACGTCTGGCCTTGTTAATTCAGTTGGCTCCCCAGCTTCTCACTCTACCAACACCAGTGAACTCCTGCTGGCTCTTCCAGGCTGCTTCGTCTCTCCGAGGTTTGTTTATTTCTCATAGCTTCATGAAGGATGTGTGTGATTCATAAAGGCCCGGGGTTATCAACATCCACTGTTTCTAATAGCTAAACGGAGTCTCTTTGTTCAGACGCAATATACCTCTGACTAACAGATAGTAGAAAAAACTCAAAACACCACAGTACCCTAATGCTTAGTGCTAATAAACAGATAGGTAATTAATATGCTGAAATAATAATGGTATTCCTATTATATTAGTCACAAGACGGTGACTGGAATTTTAATCTACACAAAATGCTGGCTACATGCTATAACAATACACTCAGTGTCGTTCAAGCAACAAATAATGACGACTTGACCGTGATTATTTACTGCATACAGTTAGAATGAATACACTAAATGCAATTTCACGAAAGCCTAAGTTACATCTCAACATCTTTGCATGAGAACTCAATGTGTTCATGAGTTATTTCCTTCTCATAAAAAATAACTCTCCGTCAAGTGGTTTGTGTACTTATGCAAAGCTTACCTGACCTGGTTGTTCCATTTCATACGTGCATTTTGTGAGTTTTCAATTTTTAAAAAAATTGCTGAAACATTTTGGAACCTCTCTTCATTCTGTGATGCAGAAACCTGTCCCTATTCTTCTCATTTCTGGCTCTGGGAGCAAATTTTCTGTCAAAGTAGCAACACCTAGGAAACCTCTACTTGGGTGGTTAAATGAAGTTTTTTGTGATAGCTATGTTTAAATATTTGAAGGGATGTCATATGGAGGATGGAGCAAGCCTATCTTCTGCTGCTCCAGAGAACAGGACATGAAGAAATGGATTCAAACTTCAGGAAAGGAATTCCATCTAAAGATCAGGAAGGACTTCCTGACAGTAAGAACAGTTTGACCGTGGAAGGCACTGTCTCAATGGAGTGTGATGGAGTCTCCACCTTCTCTGTTTTTAAACAGAGGCTGGATGGCCGTCTGTTGGGAATGCTCTGATGGTGTCTTCCTGCGTGGCAGAAGGGGCTTGGACTCAATGGTCTTTATGGTCTCTTCCAGCTCTACGATTCTAGGACTTTTGAGTGGTTGGAAATCTCTGGGATCTGCTTTAAGCTCCCAGAACCAGAGCATCACTTACCAAGGCAAAAAGGGTTGGTGGGATTGAAGTTAATGGCAAATTCATGAGAAACCTAGAAGGGGGAAAAGAAAGAAAAAGTAGGGGTTAAAATGGACTCCTTTTACAAAGACACCAAACTCTCAGACCAGGTTTTTCAATTGTTTCCTTAATATTCCATTTCAAGCACCAAAGGTAAAGTTATTATGTACTTCTTTAGGGCATTGTAACTCTACTTTTCAGCCCCCTGAAAATGTTCCTCAGCCGCTCATAAAGATCAGTCATACGGCAACCTCTTTCCTCTGTGCTTTTCTGTAAATACACATTTTCTTTGGCCAGAATTACAGACTTGGGGGCTTCTCCCACCCCACACTCCTTACTGTGGAAACAAAGAAACTGTTCTGAAGAGTGGGGGGAAAGGAATCATTACATTTGCGGTCAGTTTTCTGGAAAACGGAAAAAGCAGGATATAAGTTTCTATTGTTGTTGTTGTTATTCAGTGTCTCCCAAAGAAAGCTCTTTTGCTGTCCCCTCTGCTGAGTTGTTAGCACCTCAAGATGTTCTTTGACATTTCCAACAGGACTCATTGTGCAAGAAATATCTTATTCATATCATCTCTTTGAAAAGCATTCTCCGGCACCATGGCAACAAGAGAGCACCAGGAGAACAAAGCAATGATTTATACGTCTCTTATCTTTCATGATCATCCCTGTTTCTATTCCGGTCTCTACAGCAGAATGGCCGTGCTTGGGCTTTGTTCTGGGCGGTCCATTGGAAATTCCGGTTGCCATCCGCCAGGTTATGGTCAGAGCAAAAATTAAGAGCAAACCTTTGCAGAAAGAGGTGGGGGAATCGATCGCAAGGGCCATATAAAAACAACCAGCACGGGCCACAAAATTCTGCACTATAAAATTAAAAATCAGTCAGATCTTCAGACAAATTATGCCTATGCTTTCAAATATGCATTAATGTGTGTGCTGTCCAGCAATCTCCAGCCTGCTCGGACTTTGGACTAGAGCTTAGAAAAATTACTTTTTTGGTCTATGAAAACCACTGCTTACGCTGGCTGGGAAATCTGCAAGTTGCAGTGTAATGAAATAGAAAGGTCTTCCAAGCGCTGCCTTGGACTCAGCTGTAGCCCCAAAAGGAATTATGGCGAACTCATCAGGAAGTTCCTCCTAACGTTTAGCTGGAATTTCATCTTCTGTAACTCTGTGTTCAGTTTCTGGAGCAGCAGAAAACAAGCTTGCGCCATCTTCCATAGGACACCCTTCAAATATTTAAACATGGCTATCATGTCACCTCCTGACCTTCTTTTCTGCAGGCTAAACATAGCCAGCTTCCTAAACTGTTCCTCCCTAGATCTTCATATTTTCAGGCCTTTTACCATTTTGGCCACCCCCCTTTGGCCCTGTTCCAGCTTGTCAATATCCTTCCTGACTGTAGTGCCCAGAACTGGACATAGGTGTCCAGGTGGGGTTTGACCAAAGCAGAATAGAATGGTATTATTACTTCCTTTGACCTAGACACTAGACTCCTGTTGATGCAGCCCAAAATCGCATTGGCTTTTTAGCTACTGCATCACACTGTTGACACATATTAGTTAATAATACTCATCATAATCATTATCATCATCTTTATGAGCATTATTTATACTCCACCCTTCCTCCAAAACCAGAACTTGAGGCATCTTACAAATTAAAATAAATACAATAAGGTCAACACACACACAAAACCCGACATTAAAATGGAATTTAACTATCAGCAACACTAAAACCGTTCAAAACATGTGATCGAAAATATTAAAATGCAAATACTTGCAGTCCATGGACTCTCCTGTGTATGGAAAAATCCTTCTTGCTCTAGACTACCAATCTAACTTCACTGGACGGAGGGAACTTTCCCATCTTACGTGTTCAGAAATGAACCAACATGTTCCTCATCCTACTTTTTTAAAAAACTTACTTCAAATGTCAGCATTTGATTTCTTTCCACAGACAGGAACAACAAATTGGCCACCTTCAAAGGCACCAAGAGATGTTTACCGAACTCGTCGTAAAGGAGGAAGATGACAGCCAGAAGTAACATTAAGGAGATGCTTAAGGAGGGAATGAGTCACCCCAAAGTGGTACAGAGTGTGCCTGGTCCTACCCCGAACACCCAGCCCCACTACAGAGAACATGAGCCATGCTCCGGATAGACCCAAAGTGGGCAACTATGGGAGGATGAGAGGCATTACCGTCCCCCATGAGTCACACCGTTACTTCTTGCACAACTGGAGCATTTAACCTGAAGAAGAAAAGACTGAGAGGTGACACGATAGCCAACTTTAAATATCTGAAGGGATGTCGTGTAGAAGACGGAGTGAATTTCTTTTCGGATGCTCTAGGAACCAGAACAAGAACCAGTGGGTTCAAATTACAAAAAAAGAGATTCCAGCCAAATGTTCGGAAGAATTTTTTGATGGTAAGAGCTGTCTGAGAGTAGAACAGACGGCTTTGGAGCATGGTGGAGACTCCTTCTTTGGAGATTTTTTTCAACAGAGATAGTGGTGGGCATCTTTCCGGACTGCTTTAGTTGTAGGTTCCTGCATGACAGGGCTGGACAAGATGGCCCCCATCCACGGTCCCTTGCAGCTCTAAGATTCTGTGATTCATGTCACTTCCATTTCTGATATTTGGCTGAAATAGGGCCAACATCTTAGCTGGGGTGGTGTCAAAGGGCTCCAGGCCACACCCTTTTGTGGTGGTTTGGCTGAATTTTCAGCCAGAAGTAGTACAGATTTCACATGAGCACCTGGGTGCAATTTTGTTTTTAGCTGGGCGACTTTTCCCGTCTCAACTGCTTCGCCTGCACACATCTCTCATGGTTTTCATTCCTCTCCCTTCCCATGGAATCTGAACTAAAGAACCACCCTCCCAACACATGCATTAGCAGGGATGCTCTTGGCCGTTGCGACTGGACCAGCCCTTTGACATAAGATGGAGAAGGAATTGCTCACAACTTCATTTTAGCTAAGACGCTACAAGCATGAAAAAGCAGGCAATGACAAAACTGTATTTACCTTCCAATCAGGTGGCAACTGGGCCCCAAATCCCAAGGCAGGAAACATTTTATCTCTACAAAAACACAGGAAGAAAAAAGAAAGAAAGAAAAGAATGAGAAAGGAGAGGAGAAAATGAATATGAACTTAGCCAAAGTTGGACATCTGGACTTTAAAAATAAATCCAGAAGAAGGTTCACCTGGGTGTTAAGTCCTATGCTAGATAACGACTGGCATCCTGTTAGTGACAAACACATGCCCAATACATATAATGTACATGGTGTGTATTATATAATACATGTAATATTTGTAATAAACCATTTAATAAACCATATACAAATATTAATTATGCATATATGTTTACATAAACAGCTATATGTATTGTGACACTACAGAATCTTTCACCATTAATAATATCCTAAATAAATAGTCATTCCTTCAAGGCTACTGTTGAAGCATCTCCCCTTTCTCCTCTAAAACACATACAGCAATGTTGTGCATTGTGCGCTGCGGCTGTTCACTGCACATTGTGGTTGTGAACTGCACAGTGCCGTTGTAGGTTGCAATTGCAAACTGCGCAATGGCACCCAGCCATTGACATGTGTTGCACCACGTTGATGTTGCACAAGGCTGTTGTGTCGTGCTGGCACAGCATTCTCTCTGCGTGTGAATATTTATACTGTGCTGAGGGAATGTTGGATTGCAATCAGTAAATCCCATGAAGAGAACACACATCTCTGTGTTAATGTCTGATATCATTATGACAAATGCCAATTGCAGTAAGCAGTTTGGGAGCCAAAGCTTGTTGATAAGTGGAATTTAAATAAATAAGTAAATGAATGAATATTGTTCTATAAGTAGTCACTGTTTTATAGCTGGTACTTCTCTTGTCAGTGGGACAGTAAATCTATACCAGGGTTTTAATTTGAAGGAACTATCCAAGTTTAAAGGTACTTTCCATGGTGCTGAACTCTATCCCCACCAGTATTGTTTCAGGCACCTTGGAGAGCTCTCTCAAAACTGAAAGTAAAACCGAGTGGGATCATTGCCATACTGACACTGGATCTACCATCCACGAACTGCCATACTGGTAGACTCTATTGGAGGCAGAATTCCATGAGGAATTTAAGAATAACCAAATTAGTTTGTTAGCCTCTCATTTCTCAGCCAGATGACTTTGGAGAGCAGAAGTGGGGCATGAAGTCTGAAAGCCCTCTATCATTTTTTTCCCCCTCTTAGCAGTTCTTCAAAATCAGGGTAGACTGCCTCTGAACCTGGTGCATCATTTAAGCTACCACCGCTAGCAGCTGGATTGACCAACTCTCCATGAGAAACTTGACATCTAGTGCTGGCCTCACAAGATCCCCGCAGAGCTGATTCCCCACACTGAAAGGCTCGCTTACGTGTCGTAGTCTTGGATGATCTGCCCAACAGCCCAGATGGCCGAAAGGTACTCATTTGTTCCCATGGGGTTGATATAGTGCAAAGACGTGGGGTCTCGAGGATTCCCATTGGATGCTGTGAAGTCAATCCCTACCTGGAAGGAAAGATTACAGCTGTCCTTATTAACCATTCCCTCTGTAGTGGATGCAAAACATGTAAGACCAGTTTAAAAGCTCACAATGATGTTAAAAATGCTCAGAAATAACATTAATTAACTAACAACGAATATACCTTGCATAGCTTTCCCCACTCTGGCAATTTGTAGACATGCTGGACTACAGGTGGTAAAATCCCATGCTGGCTGGGATGATGGGATTTGTAATCTTTCACATATAGAGGGTAGCAAGTTGAGGGCAGGCAGCCTAGACGAATGTTAAGATCTTCTAGCATGGACAAAACATGAGGGAAGATGCCAGGCAACCTCCTTCAGGCCTTGATAATCAGTGACGTGCCAAGCTGAAATGAGCATGCAGAAATATTCCAACTGCACAGATTCTCCCACACTTAGGAAAAAGACAAATGAACAAAAAAAGGCTGCTTTGTTCCCAGTATTAGTGGCAGAAATCAGTAGCTTTTTATCTATTTTGTTGGCATATACTTTCAAGTCAACTCTGGCTTACGGCAGCCCAATCCAAGGGTTTTCTTGGTATGATTTCTTCAGAAGAGGTTTTGCTTTCACCTTTACCTTAGGCTGAGAGAGTGTGACCTTCACAGGGTCACCCTGTGAATTTCCACGGCCAAACAGGGATCCAAATCCCGGTTTCCCAGAGTCCTAGCCAAACACTGAAACTACTACACCACACTCTGTCTCTCTTACCTATTACATAACAACAATTCATTTACAAATCTGCCTAAGTTCATTCATTTTTGGATGTAACTACAACCACCATTTCTGATGTAACTACAAGCACAGAGATCTGTTGCTGTAGTTATGTCTGACAATGTCAGCCTCCCAGAACCTACATTTTCAGTCAGGCAGCATCCCAGCTGAAGGGATGACAATATGCTGCAGACTGTGCATTTACCTGTATGTTGACTCACCATTCAGCAATTCATTCAGTGGGTTGCTCTGGTAGATTCTAGCCTTTTGTCTGATGCAGAATGTTCTCACTCAGGTCCAGATTACAGACGTGAAGTTGTGCACGCAGTGCAGATACGCATATAGATGTGCGTTTGGTTGCACGTTAAGTTTCACAACGCTGTCTTTCAACACAAGGGTTGCAGAGTGCCACCAATCTGCATGCACAGATTTACATCGTGCAGCCTCGAGATAGGAGTATCTTAGCTATCACATAATAAATAACCATCAGTCCACCTTCCCCTATGGAAAGCAACAGATACCAACATGGACAGTGTAGAGTGTTATTGCTTGACTGTAAGTTCTTGCCAGACACGGTGCTAGAGAAACTCACAAGCCTCTTAGTGGGTCATGCTTTGGACAGACAATTCCAGCTTTTGGTGCTCATTCATTTGGCTGCCAAATCAACCCACTCCGCTTTTTGCACCAGTCAACCTTTACGCAGTAGTTCAGCTGCATGTGTAATGCACTTGTTCTCATTCCCATCTCTATGGCAACTCTCTTTCTCTTTTCCCCTTTATGTCTCTTCAGACCGAAACAACAAATAGAAATTTATGTTCTGCATTCGGGTGCTTAAACACAGAACACTTGCTGACTGCATTCCTTTTTTTCAAAAGTTGAGGGTACTTGTGGGCAGGATTAATATGTGGCTGGATTTAATGGCTTTGGAACCTCCTGGAATACGAATCCCACAAATGCACTAGTGCAGAGGAAGCCAAGATCTCTCTTTTCTGTGTGCAAGCCATACGTCAGCAGAGGAATTATCATGAAACGTTTAATCCAGATCGCCCCAGCAGAATGAATGTAACATCAGTCTGGCATGCAAAGCTACCTCCAGGCATCAGAGACTCAGCTCTGTAACAAACCAAACTCTGATCTTTTTCCCGGGAAGAAAGTGGGCAATAATCAGAAATGTCCAAAGCTGCTGGAAACAGAGGCTATTTTTAGAGGGATTCACAGGCTCTCTAAAACAAAACAATTTTTCAAGAGTCTTTTCTTGAATAAAGGGACTAAAACATGGACCAATGGATTCAAATCACAAGAAATCACAAATCACAAGAAAAGGGCTTCCAGCTAATAATTAGGAAGAACTTACTGATATTAAGAGCTTAGAGAGTGGAATAGACCACCTTTTTGCAGGGAAGGGTTGGCCACCTCTCAGGAGTCTGTCTCTTCCTGCATGGCAGGACGGTTGGCCTGGATGACCCTTTCAACAGTTCTGCCTGAATATCCCACCCCACCCAACCCTGGGCTAAATGGTGAATCAAAGGTGGATAGGTGTGTGTGGAAAGACCCAGCATTGTCCCACCCACAGAATATTTATACTACACAGTGCATTATAGGTTCTCGGCCAATACGTGCAACTGGGGAAAAAATGTGCAGCTGAAAAAAAAATGTGCAGTTTGAAAAATGGTAGGGAAACTAGAGCCATCAAGGCTGGAATCCTGTTGATGGCATACATTACACCATTGATGCATAACACTGCATGCAAAATTTGCTGTTAAGCAATTCCCTTTTAGTTTCTTAAAAACATAAGCAACAACATTTATTGTGCAATCATGAGGAAAACAGGTGAGGCCCAGATCCAGAGAAGTATCAGTTTTGGCAGTCCAATGCCGAGGAGCCGGCAGGGAGAGATGGCTTTTCCACTGTGGTAAGCATCACTGAGTTGGGATTTCCACTGGTACGTGAGCCAGTGGAGTGCAATTAACTGAGCCAGTGTGACGAAGTGGTTTGAGTATTGAGAGCAGGGTTCAAGTCTCCGCTTGGGCATGGAAACCCACTGGGTGACCTTGGGCATGTCACACGCTCTCAGCCTCAAAGGAAGGCAACGGTGGCAAAACACTTCTGAACTAACCCTGCCAAGAAAACTCCATGATAGGGTCACCTTAGGGTCGCTGTAAGTCAAAAACAATTTGAAGGCACAAAATGACATCAACAAGCAACTTTGAGAATAATAGACAAGAAACATCTTCTAGCAGATTCCCCATTTTCTGGGGAAATTTGCTGATATCCTCAAGCGTAATTTTCACAAGGAACCAGAAAATTGTAGTGGTTAAATTGTTGGACTAGGGCTCTGAAAGACCAGCGTTCAAATCTCTTCTCAGCCACGGAATCCCCTGGGCGACCTTGAGCAGGTCACACTCTCTTAGCCTTAGAGGAAAGCAAACTTCTTCTGAAAACACGTTGCAAAGAAAACCTTAGGACAGGGCTGCTATGAGTCAGAGTCAATTTCAAGGCACGTACCAACAAAGTGGATAGAAGCTACTGATTTCTGCTAGGGATACAGGGTGTACGCAAGGAGCAAACCAGCCATTTTTCATCTAGCTGCTTTTTTTTTAAGTGTGGGAGAAATTGTGCCATTGGAATATCTGGATGTGCTCGTGTCAGGTTGGTGAGTCACCTGTTGCCTGGGGCTGGAGCAGGTTGCCTAGCATCTTCCTTCATGTCTTCTCAGTGCCAGAATATCTTCATATTTGACTAGGTGGCCTGCCAACTGTCTTACTGTGAGGTATTGAAGACTACCACTCCCATCACTTCAGCCAGCATAGCAATCATGGGACTTATAGTCCAGGACCTCTGAAAAGTGCCAGGTTGAGGAAAGCTAACCAAGGCATTTTAATTAATTTCATTACGAGCTTCACTACTTTTTTTTCCCCTTCATCGTGGGCTTTTCGACTGCTTTTGCATTTTTGTAAATGTGACTTACAGTTTATATCACAGACATGTTTTGTATCATAGACACGAATTTCTCAAGAGTATATTTGACTCTTATTGAAATAGGACATAAACATCCCAAACAAAGCAAAGAACTGAGAGACTGTTTGAACACCCTGAGCAAAAATATCTTCAAATACAGACAGTGTGATTCTTCCCACAGGCAGAAAAGTCAGTGCCACCGTGCATGCTCTCTGCAATTTAGCCACAACAGGAAAATCCTAAACAAGAGGGAACAAAGGGACTTAATCCTCTGAGGTTTCTACCTGCAACAAAGGTAAAACTTTTGGGGTTTTTTTTGGACTATAACTGACAGAGTTTACCTATACAGCACCTAAAGGTTTTCACAGTTGTATCAATACAGAGACTCCTTGATAAATTCAGTGTTCTCTGCCTAAGAAAGGGGCCTGTGGCTTCACAAAGACACAAACAGCCTGGATTCCAAGGGGAGTTATTGTTCATGCTGTTAATGTCATTTAAATGTTACTGTATTTTTAATCAGTCCCCACGTGGCCAAGGAGGCAAGTGGCCTCTGCGTGCATTGGAATCCCTCCAAACCAACTGAACTGCAACAGAAACATCTCATATAAAATGTAGACGTGTGAGTCTTTCCTTCTTCTGTACGGTCGTTCAACATCTGTGGTCTGATGAAGAAGCCTGTGGGGCTTTGAAAGCGTGCAAGATGTGTTTTGTGCATTTTGGTTGGCCAATAAAGGTATCACTCTTGGATGTTGTTTTACTTTTCGCTGCAACATGTTTGAATTGTAGAATCATAGAGCTGGAAAGAGTGCCCATCTAGTCCATCTTGCCAGTGTAGAAATCTACTTCTAAAGTATCCCTGAGAGGTCTTCCCACTCCTTTATCATCTGAGAAACATGATAGAGAATCTGGCTCAGCATTTGGCCTCACCACAAACCATGAGTCCAAGTTGTACCAGTCGCCTCTTTCATACCCTCCGACACTTCACAGATAAAAGCCTGGGACCCATGTGGCCCAGCAAGATCAGAGTGTGATCAAGACGGCAAGAGTTATTCATAAGGAGGAACATGCAAGAGGCTGCGGCAGTTTGCTTTTGCCTGAGTCTGAACCCCTCTTCGCCTTCCCTGTTGAGTCGCAAACTACGTTTGCACTTTGAACTCAGTTTGCAGCAACTGAAGTAAGCTGAAGACAAAGGGGGAAGCGGGAGGGGGAGAAACAAACTGGAACATTGTAGAAGCAGCTGAAAAACGGGGATGAGAGGAGATTAACTGGGACTGTCCCTGCCCCGTTAGGACAGTTGGAGAGTATGTTCTTTGTTGATGGTGTGTGCACAAAAATACTTCCTGACGGAATGTGGCCCACATTAATTAGGCTGAGCACGTGTGTGTGTGCGCGCGTGCATGCCTCTGTGAGAACTTATAGTTCCTGCCTCAGCCTTCCAAATGCTTCTGGCCTACCCCACTTGTGCATATAACAGGCCTGGCGAAGTCAGCCATAATTCTTCATTTGCTCAGGCGATGACGTTACCAAGGGCACACGCATAACGAGGCGAGTTGCGGCAGAACTGGCCCCAAAACAAACCTGAATTCATGCAGAAATTGGTAATGTGCTGGAAAAATCACCCACCTGGGGGCTTTTTCAGCTAAATAAAATGCCCTCTCTGCATAGCTCTCCTTACAGTTGGATTGACACCACTAATTCTCTTGCACTTCATGCCTCGTTTACAACTGGAGGGGGAGACTGTACGCTCTCGGATCCACAGAGGCCTTTGCCTGTGCCAGGGAACCGTGAGCTCCTCAAGGCTGTTCCCACCCAAACAACCCCTTCGGAAGCATCCGTGAACTCCCTTTGCAATCCGATGGAGCTGCAGCAGTGTACGGAGGGAGGGAACTAGGATGTGGTATATTCAGAGAAAGGCCATCAGAAAACTAACCCTGGCCCTCATCCGAATAGACACAATGGCCAAGAGCCTACGTGCGCGCATGTGGCTGAGTGGGGAATTGAACCCTGCTCTCCAAAATCATAGTCCAGCAGGCAAACGACTCCACCATGCTGGTTCTCTTATGTAACCCTATGTAAACTTTTTAAAAAGATATAGCAAGCAAACTTAGCAAAGGTTTTTAAGGAAATCAAAAACAGAGTTCTAGCCTCTTCCAGTTTCAGCTTGAGAGAGATGAAGACTGTGGTAGGTGCATAGCCTCCACAACTGTCCCAGTTTGGTGGGGAATGCCCTGAATAATCCTCTTCCAGCCGCTTTTAAAATGCCCCATTTTCTCTCTCCTCTCTCACTTTCCCCCTTTTTCCTCAGCTTGTGTCAGTTTCTGAAAAACAAGTTCATCGTACAAAAGTAGTTTGCGCTGAATTAACTCAGGAGGAGGGAAAGGAGAGGAAGGTGGAATCTTGTCCTTCCCAGTAGGCTCAGGCAAAAGGAAACTGCTGCAGCCTCTCACACTGACCACACTCTTATGTTGCTTGGCCACACAGGTCCTGCGTTTAATCTCTGAAATATTGGAGGGTATGCAGGTTCTCTGGGATGAAACTGGCCAAAGTAAACTATTGTCCATTTCTTCATGGTGTTCACATTAGCTGCTCCATGTTTCAAAACCATGGAAA
Source organism: Cyclura pinguis (assembly GCA_030412105.1). Taxonomy (NCBI): domain Eukaryota; kingdom Metazoa; phylum Chordata; class Lepidosauria; order Squamata; family Iguanidae; genus Cyclura; species Cyclura pinguis. Next base: position 3,045,833 of record CM059607.1, read on the forward strand.
AGCAGATCCCTCAGAGCTAAGCTGCTGTTATTGTTAATGGCTGCTGACTCTGACTTAAAGCAACCCTATGAATGAGACCTCCATATATCCCTGTCACCAGCAGTTCGGCTAAGGTTTTGCAAACTGAAGGCTGTGCCTTCCTTGACTGAGTCTATCCACCTGTAATGCACTCTTTCTTCGTGTCTCTCATTTTACCTAGGGACTTTTTTAATATATCATGTCTTTTCATGGTATGTCCAAAGTAAGAGAGTCTCCATCAAGCCTTTTTTGCGTCCAGGGAAAGTTCAGACTTGATTTGCTCTAAGAAGCACTCATTTCAGCAGCCCATAGTATCCATAAAACTCCTCCAGCATTACATATGAGCTGAATGTGTGAGCAAGGCACAGTTTCTATTTTGCGAGCCCAAACAAGCCAGTTTCCAACCATTAAGCAACCCCGATGCTTTAATTAATGTTGAGACTGTAACTGGCAGTGATTATGTGGTTCTGTTCATTACAATTCAGTGAATGAAAAATGCAAGGCTCCTTACCGTAAACATTAACTGACAGCCCCCAAGGATATAGTCCAGGAAGGAATAATCTCTGGTGATCTTCAAAAGGATGTTAAAGGGTTGCAGGGAGGGAAGGAAGGTAAGAGAGAGGAAATAATTTTAGCATAATGCAAAAAAACTGCTTTCATGTAAACAGCAGAATATTTGCAAGCAGAAGAAACATGTTTGAAATTACAAGTAATTTTTAATCTTTTCTCTCCATGGAAAAAAAAAATCTGCTGGTGACCATCAGACTTCATCAGGCTTGAGATGCAAAGCAAAGTGATACAGCAAAGGCAGCTGGGCACAGCACTGTGTGTTTGAATCACCACTACTAGCATGATTGTTCATTTGTACAAGTGAGGGATTTTTTGATGCCAAAATGCACTAGCAGTCCACCAATGCAGCAACTCTTGCAAGGAAAGAAAACTTCTGATGCTAGGGGTGCTTCTAAGCCTTCTACTAGCTTCACAACCAATGCTAACCCTCAGCTCCAGAACCTGGGAATGCAGTAAGTTTTCTTACGTCACATCAGAGTACAGTCGGCCCTCCACATTTGCTAGGACCCTCACAAAAGTGGAAAAAAACACAAATATCAAAATGTGTGTGTGCCTCTGAGAAGGGGGGCTCAGGCATGGAGGAGAGATCAGGCACCCAGGGTTCAAACCAGGTCATGGAGAGAGAGGGGTGGTTTCGTAGGGGGGCCCTTTTGACCATCTTCTTCCTTGTGTGGGGAGAGCACTGGGAGAGGGTTCGCGGATGGGCTAGGTGGACCAAAAGTCTGACTCATGCTCCTACGACTGAAAGGCAGGCTGTTTGGAGGACAGAAGATGGGAACCTTGGTTTGCTTGTAACACTGATCTTTATTGATGCATCTGCCTGGACAAACTCAACACTTGGATGCAAACACCAGCCTTTCAGCACATCCAACCTAGCACAAAACCTCTCCCCAAAAATTCACTCTTCAGGTGCAAGCTTAAAATAAACTCTGACTTTGCTGAAAGAAAAGAAAAGACAGCCACAAATGGCGACTGACTTTGTTCCAACCTTTTACAGTTACGCTCCTCCTGAAAGCCTAGGCACTCCCAAATTGATTTTGCTATCCATCTTGGAGCAAATGAGTGAGTACATTAGCTATTATAACTCACCACAGAACAAACTGATGGATGAACAGGGTTTTTCTTTTAGCCCTGGGCAAGCTGAGTAGCTGAATGACTGATGTTAGGGAGTATGGGGTCTACCGGTGTCCACCTAAATCAGCCGCTAAGGGCAACTGACACATACATGTACATCACTTCCTTTCTTTGCACACATTGCCTGGCATCCTGTTAAGACACATACGGAAGCATAAATCCACTTTACGCCTGGATATGTTCCCTTTTTTTTGGAGGGGGGGCATTGTATGTATTCTCTTCTTTCCTCTGCAATCTCCAAATCTGCCCCCGCACCCAAGACTCATTCTGCTGCTGCAACAGCTGCCCCCAATAGCCATTTCTTGGTGGTGGAGATAAGAGAAGATAAGAGAAGTATCTGACTGCATCCCCTTAGCCAGACACAGAATGACTGTATTATCCACTGAGATCTCTGGAGCACCTTGGTCGATCTTTGTGGAAGACGTCCTTAGTTTGCATCCGGCTACGAAGACATAGCCAGATGTATTTGAGATCCAACTTCCCTACTTTCCACTAGCCACTGAATGGCCATTGCGGGGAGGGCACTGCAGCAGCTGAACAGCGAGTCCAGGAGGGTGTTCAGAGGTGAGATGTAGCATCATTCCACCTGCAGGCCCATTATGCTACGCCACGCCATACAGGAGCTCAGCCAGCGAGTGGCTGCTGAATAGGCAGGTACATTCCGTTGCATTTGATAAGAAAGTTCTCTCTGGTGTTTCATCTATGGCACCCCATTCATACATGCAAACCGTCACTTGATACCTTTAATAGGCAAACACTGAACAGGTATGTGTGACTCACAGCATCCTTCTTAGGCCCAACCTGGGAAGCAGGTTGGCTGCTTACACACTGATGTCCACGCCAATGAAACAGCACCACACACAAAGTAGAAATACATATTGCAAATTGAGGCAAGGAAGTAAAATCTTCCCTGTCCCTTTCCTTGTTTGGAAACTTGTGGGAAAGCAACGGCCGCCCACCAACATTCCTCCATCACACATTTTCCCTTACAGAAAATGGCTTTTCATTCCAAGAAGCAACCGCCAGGATTTGTATACGTGAGTTTTCTGCACAAGAGTTCCAAGAAGGAGCCATTTATGCAAAGCGCTCACCTTGCAGGATTTCACAATGATGATGCCTGAGTTCTTGTAGCTCCTCTTCTTCTTCTGTTTTTTGGGGTTAATGCATTCAAATTCTACCTATTGGGGGGAAAAAACAAGGAACAAAAAATGGGCAACTGTCAGTGCAAGCAATAGGTACACAACAATTTGTGACGCTACCCAGATGCCCCAGATCTCAAACACAGGGTGTGAAGAATAGGGTGTGTAGGCAACAGGTGGCCACAGCCTTGTTTTAGTAGCCCTTCAAGCCTCTAAAGGACCCATCCAAAAAAAAAAAAATGGTGAAAATTGCTATTCAAGGTGCTGAGCCCTATCCTTTAACAGCTTGAGCAGCTCCTTCAGAGTTCAGACTAAAGCTCGGAATGGATACACTGCCCTCTGACTTGGAAGCCACTCACTCTCACTGCAGTCTCGTGGGCTCAGTGAACAAAACAGCAAGAATCACAGTCACAGGAAATATATAAAGCAGTACATACAAAGGCAAATTCAGCTGTTCCAAGTTAAAGCAACAGGAGCAATAAACTGAGCCAAGTTTAGCTGGACTCTTGCCCTTATTGCAACAGTAAACACATTTCTTTAAAAAAAAAATCCTACTGTCTTTTTCTATTTTACAGTCTTTGGCAAATCAGGTAACATTCTGTGACTTCCCTAGGAGCCTGACTTGGAGTCCACAAGGAAATAGGCTTCTACTGATAATTCAGACAGGAGGACACTGGATTTTTAAAACCAAGGTAGATCAGAGGTGAGCAAGGCAAGAGGCATTCCCCCGCCCCGATCCCAGCCGCACCATCCTACGGCTAATATTAGAGATCTGAGAGGAAGGGATTCAGGATTATGAACGGGGGGGGCACGACAGGAATCTACAGCTGAGTATTTTTTCTTAAAAAAACCAAAGGTTGTCCTTTTATTTAAGGGACGGCTCAGGGTGCAGCTACAGAGAAAGCCCTGTATTTTGCATCCATCAGTTCCCTAGGTTTCCTGAGGTGAGGTACAAGGAATAAAAACTTTTCAAACATTAAATATGCAACCAAAAAAAAACATTAAAAGCAAACATTTAGATATATTTAAAACATCAAATACATGAAAAAAAAAGTTCAAGATAAATTCAAACTCCTCTTTAATGATTGTTTACAAACAATTAAAAATAGTTAAAAATAACCAGAATAGAAGCCTCTGATTTTAAGAACCAAAAGTCAAGCAAAATGACAGAGTCGTCTCCAGCATGGCGTCTCTCGGGAGGGAATGCCACAGTTGGGGCACAGCTATGAAGAAGGCTCTGGTGCATGTACCCACCAACCCAGCCTTATGAGACAATGGGACACGCAAGAGGGCCCACCCCCCCAATTTCTATTTCTGTTTTTGGGTTTAATTTTCAGCAAAACATAAACCAAAAATGGCCTGGGGGCTTCAGGGGCCACAACTTGGGTCCCCACGGGCCACACTTGTCCCACCCCTGAGGTGGATGGATTCTTAATTTGGTCCGCCACAGCTCTTCGTATGCTCTCGGTCTTCCCCAGGGTCTGCTCTCCACTGCAAAATGGGACTAACACAGACTTTTTCCCCCCAAAGTTCTCCAAGAAAATGGGGATAATAGAAAAGAGGGATGGTAGAGTCCACCAGAATTATTGATAAACTGTTGAAAAACAACGAAGGAACGCCATCTCCTTCCACCACGATGGCTGCAGGTCTGCAGGGTGAATCGACTCTTGCAGCACCGCTGGTGTCAGGCAGAGTTCTGACTCACGCTGGAAAATGCAGAGCTCTTTATGGTCTGTGGAGCCTGGAGTGTGGAATAAAGGAACTGCTGCTGGAGCTATTTACAGCAGGTAACTACATTTAGAAGCACTCAGCCAACAGAACGGTTGAAGTCGAAGCAGCCGATGAACACAGCAGGACTCCTGGTTTGGGCTGGGGTCGGAAGGATGTTGATTACTCACAACGTAAACAAAGGCGTGCACCCGTTTTATTTTTGCCCATTTTATTTTTAAGCTTTTATGTGGAAGCACCCCAACCCGCCTCACTGAAAGAATCTCTCTTTTTCTCCCTCACTAGGAGCCCAGGGAGAATGAGGGAATACAAAGGATGCACTCATACAAGAGAAAGGATGAGGCTTTACTCATAACCTCAGAGAGCTTCAAATTCAATATTGTTAAATTGTAAAAAACAACAAAACAGTTGTTAGTGAACGGCAATTAAAAAAAATCTCAGGATTCAGCCCCTTCATCTTCCATCCAGTAGGTGATACTGTCAAAGTGAAATGGAAGGGAATTCTCTCACTTTTTGCAAATCCAACATCCTTTCTCAGAGGTTGAGAGAGTGTGACTTACCCAAGGTTACCCAGTTTCCATGACTGAGCAACAATCTGAACTCTGGTCTCCAAGAGTCTTAGATCAACACTAAAACACAAAGTCCCACACTACCAACTACCAGACTTTAAACTACAAACTAGGTCTTAAACTACAAATTGTCCAAGCTTCAGACTCCAAACCAGGTCTTAAACCACAAACTATCCAAATGATCAGGCCACAATCTACAAACCACACCTCACTATGCAGCCTTTGGTTGTCGTGTGTCTTCAAAGTGACTCTGACTTCTGGGGCCTATTCACACTACACAGTTATAGCATTATGATTCCAGTACACCATGCTGGTTCCTGCCACCCCCATGAGATAGTCATCAGAGACCCAATCTTATATCCCACCACCAAGAAAGGCTTGGCTGGTGCGTGCATGCATCAGGACCTTTTCTGTAGCAACATCTCTATGGTGAGACACTCTCCCAAGGAAGGTCAGGTTGACTCCGTCCCCTCTCCGCTTCAGATAAGTAGTGAATATGGTATTGTTTCGCTAGGATTTGAACCAATGTTTTGGCCTGTTTTAAAGAATGCTTTGGCTCCATTCATATTTGTTATGAGTTGTACATCTTTATTGTTTTAAGTTGTACATATTGTTCCAAGTCCTGGTGGGCTGAAAAGCAATTCATAGGCACTTTTAATCAAATGAATAAACAAAGTAATGAAAGAACTGAGGAATTATAAGATATGTGGGCTCCAGAGGTTTCTGTTGAGGAGGGTGGGATGTACAGTATAGCTCCGGGTTTCAGTAATTGGGCTTAGACGTTTCAAAGGCTTTATTCAGAAACACTGAAGAAAACAATGGCACACATTGCCAACTGCCAGAACTAAATAAGCATTGGATTTGCAGCTTCTTACAAGCTGTAACATTTCAAATTAGTGTGTGCTGGCATTCTGAGAGCTAAACATAACAAGTCCTCTCCCAGGCTCTTCCATTCCCCTCCCATTTTCTTATTCAGCTTGCCAACAGTTCGACCTTACAGCCAAGTCTGTCTGCCTGCACTTGTATTGTTATCACGGTTTGTTACAATAACATTTCCTTGTTCCCAGCACACTGTTTCCCATCCATAAAGCAAGACAGCTACATAAAAGCATGCCAGGGATTGCAGAGCTGACCTGACAGAGGAGATATTATTCAAAATATTAATTAAAAATCAGTAGCCCTGGTTTGTCCTTGGGTGGAGGATAGCCAATGAATGCTGTAGGCTATATTTCAGAGGAAAGAACCAGCAAAATCACCCCTGAGTATTCCTTGCCTAAGAAAACCCTATGAAATTCATGGGGTCACCATAAATCAACAAGCAACTTGAAGGCAGATGCACACAATGAGAAGTGAAATCCTAACTGAAGAACACTGTAGGGTGTTAGAATTAGGCAAGACTCTTCTCCTGAAACTCCCTTCTGCTGGTTTCTGCCAGCTGATCTTAGAGACCTGCTGACAGAACTGCTCTCCTGGCAAATTTCTAACACTCCTAGATAATGTGTGTGTCTGTGTGTGTGCATGCACACATTCAGCACAGTTTTAGCTGGCTTGTGGTCATCTTAGATAGTTTGGATAGCTGCCTCTATCTCTGTCTGCAGTTCAATGATGTTACGTAAAGCCAGGTGCTTTACAACCAGGGCTTAGAAAAGCTACTTTTTGGATCAAAACGCCCAGCCAACGTGGCCCAAAACTTTTCCAGCCTCTGTTGACAGCCCTCTCCACGGCCCTCAGCTCAGCTCAATGAAGTAAAGTCCTTTTTCATTTCTGTTTTGCAAAAACAGAACTACGGCCAGGAAATTCATTGAAGATGCCAAGCTCAGAGCGATCAAAGGCACCAAGTCTGTCCAACACATCTGCCATCAAAGCACAATTCCTCCAGAAAACTTCCTCCACATAAGAATGAAGATAAGAAGGGACCCTTAATTGCATGAGCTTCAGTCTTCACTTGACAGCAGAAGTTTGTATTCGCCTAATGAGGGTCAGCGTTAACACTTGATAATGAGCCAGGGATTGGACACAAATGACAACAACGGCTCAAGAGAACGCAGGCAACAGAATGGAGAAAACAGATTAATCCAGGCAAAGCCCTGAGTGGCGAAAACAACATTATTACGGAGGCAGCAAAAGTCTTTTTCAAAAGCTCTTTTTTTTTTAAAAAAAAAAGACAACACAACTGGCTTATTTTTTTAGAACACAGTCCTACTGGCAGAAGTAACTATGCTTGCTCCAGAAAATAATTATGTGCTAATTAATTAATTATATGTTCCCCAAAGGAGGTTTAACGCATTACTTTAATGATTCATGACACTCACTATCAGACTTTTGGAAATAATGAGTCAAATTTATATATGTGCCAGTTCATGTCTCCTTTTCCCTGAGGCTTAACCTACAGCACTCACTAGTCCTATGATGCAATGGGTAAGAGATTTTGCCTCATTCTTTGCAACAGGAGGAGGAAGATCACATGGTTCAAGTTCTGGCTTGCTGTGTCTAAAGTAAAGGAGGGAAAAAGCTCTGACTATTTGCCTCCCGGGAGGAAGAATGCAAAACGCTGGAGACAGAGACTGGAATACCGCATTACAGTATGTGAGACAGACTGAACAAGAGAGAAGATATCTCTGATTTGCCTGCCTGCCCCTTCCTAGAACTAAGTGCCTTCTTTTCCTTTCCCTGATCTGTCTCCTTACTTAGTGTTCTCTTGCAGATGCAAACACGCTTAAGAAACACTCCATAGAGACTCCAGTGGGGGGTCTTCCTTGGGCTTGCTATCCAATGTAGCTTTTACTGGAAAATCCCAAAGCGGAAACTGAAACCCTCTGCATGTGCTTCTTAATAGAGTCTCCAAGGCACCGTTAAGACACAGTATGACAGGCGAAAAACTGCAGCTCTGACTCCTTACAGCCATTCTGATACCGGGGAAGGCAGTTTAGAAAGCCACAAAATGTTGGAAGCAAAGAGGCATCAATGCTTGTACAGACAGCCTTCCATATTGGTGGGTTTGACTTTCACAGGTTTGATTATTTGTGAGTTTCTCCAAACCCTGCCCCTCCTCAAGTGCTCCTTTTCTGGGGGAACCTTCCTTCTCAGTGGCTCCAATTAGGTCGTGCAGCCCTTTAAAAACCTGCCTCTGATCCTCCTCCTCCTCCTCCTCCTCCACCAGCCTGGCCAGATAAGGACGGCTTGCAACTCTATTTCTCAGCACCACAAACTCTCTCCTGATGCCTCCCAATACCCAAGGAAGGAGACGGGTGTGAGAGAGGAAGTATAGGGCCACCAGGCCAACACATCATCTTTCCCTCTCCTTTCCCTGACCTGCTTTGGACCCTGGCTACCCGTTTCCTCGCCATGCGTTGGCCCCCTTCCCACAGACGCACACACTTTCTGAAATGTGCTGTTTCTCCACTTTTTTGTGAGGGTCCTGTACCCCTAACCCTAGCAAACCTGAAGGCCACATTTCCTCCTGTGATACAAAGTTGAGGTTCGGGTTTTTTTGTTTGTTCTCTTGTTTGCATTTAACAAAGTGTTTTGCATTTAGGGCTGTACAGTTCAATTACTTCAAGGGAGTTCCTTACAGAAGATCTGAACCCCTACAGGAAGGGGTCGTATTCCTCACATTCACGGTTCTTTCTCACAACTTACTGGAGAGGAATCTTGAGAGTCACACATCCTGGCCACAGAGGTCTGGAAGTCCCCGATGAAATCATGGCCCCCGTCATTATCGTAATCATAACACACAATCTGAAAATAGAAGGGGAAAGAGCAGTCGGGGATCTTGCAGAACACAGAAGGGCACTTAAATATACCCGCCCAAGGACTGACATTTGCAAGAAAAGCCCTCCTGTATCTCCCACCAATGGAAGCGCTGCCTTGTGGGAGGGTGCAAGAGGGGCCATCTCACTTGCGGCACCCCAGTTGTAGAATATCCTTCCTTTAGAGGCCCCCATTGGCAACAGCATTACTTACATTTCAGCACCAAGTAAAAAAATGCCTTAGTATTAAAGCCTTTGGGGCTTAACTGATTTCGTCCAAACTGGCACACGAGCACAGTTTTAAATACCTTTAAACAGTTTTAACTGTTTTCCAAACCGTCTTGTGTAAACTTGCCCATTGGTTTCAGACTGTTTGCATTGTCTCTTACTATTTCATATTTTTAAAACTGGTTAACCTGATTTTATCGCACCTTTCCCTGAAACTGCAAGCTATAAGATGGGATCTGGCAGCCAGCACGGTGTCGTAATTTGAGCTCTGGACTACGACTCTAGAGACCAGCTTTGGAATCCCTGCTCAGACATGAAAACTCACCGGGTGACCTTGGGCAAGACACACTCTCTCAGCTGCAGAGGAAGGCAAAGGCAATCCCAGCTGAACAAATCGATTCAAGAAAACCCTCAGGTGAGCCTATCATGGGGTGTGTGATGTGCCCAAGGTCACCCAGTGGGTTTCCACTGTGGGGAATCAAACCCTGCTAGTGAAAGAGTTTTATGTCCGATCCTAACGAACATTTCTGAGTTAGGGCTGAACTGCCAATTAATTAGTCTGCGGACAATTAGTGGCAATTAGAGATCAGGCGGCAGCATCAGCGACAAGACAGGCTCACCTGTTTCGCAGCATCTAGCAACCCAACAAAGATTTTGGCAGCCACCTTTTAGTATTAGAAAGTCAAAAGAAATTCTTTCTCTATCTGTAATCAGCACTGCAATCAGTTAAAAAGGACTTTGCCGTTTCTTACCTTGATCTGCTTTTCGACGTCCCCATCACAGAGAGATATTAAAGGCACAGTGAATGGCTTCCACACCGGATCCAGAGTGTATTTAATCACCTGGAGTTGGGGCAGGAGAAGAGGGGAAGAGACAGAGATGGAGAGGCACTGAGCAAGAGCATTGTTTAATTTATATATTTATTCAGTTTATTTCCTGCCTCACTCCAGGTAACGCACAACAAGATTATGGCACAGATTAAAATAAACCATGCGTCCTAACATATACAGGGGCATACAGTCCTTTACGCAGCCCTGGACCCAAGCAGTTTCCAGACACTGAGGACTAACGGCATAGAATCAATCACTATCAATTCATTAATTGCAATTCATTAATTTAAGGACGCAGTCACACCTTTTATTCCTTCGGTGGATCAATTTGATTCTGCTGAATACATTACCTGGCTCTCAGTCATTGCTTCATGAAGATGGAAAACAGAATGTGGACACACAACTCATACTAGTTCGCCGAAGTGTGGCAAGCTTAAGGATGCTCAGCTTCCTTTTTCCAAAACTGCCTCATGCTCCCATTTCCACTTGCAATCCCCAAAGAATTTATAAACATCCAGTCAAGACATGACAATCTCTGAGTAAATAAGACGATCAACTCTGTACTGTGGGGTTAGAGATTGTAGCGTTCATTCAGGCCAAAAGGTAGCCTTTCAAGCCAGGGATGGGCGAGTTGGGATCCAGTGGGAGATTTATGGGTGATTTTCAGTAGATCTATAAGGGCTTCTCTCCTCCAATTATTTCACAACAGTAGCAAGCAATATGACTTTTTGCATTTAAATTAGCCTGCTGGAATGAACACTTGGGATAAACCAGGAGTAGACTTCGGTCAGGTAAAACTGGAAGGTGAATCAAATTCTGCTTCCAACAATAAATTCCTCGATTCGGAATAAGCTCAGAACTACCTTGCTCTTTCATTCTGAGTGCCTGTCTTCTGCACTTGGCTTTGGTTGGAAAGTCTTGGAGGTCTATTTAAAAACAAAAGCATGCAAAGCAGATCCAAGAAGCCTGAAGTCTGGGTGTGCATTGTTAGCTAAAATGACTGGAAACACTTCCTACGAGGGGTGGACAGATCAAGGAGAAACCCACACAGTAGGAACTGTGCAAAATGGAAGATTGCACAGAACTGTCAGACTCTTGGAACTATGCGTGGGCTTCTGGAAAGACGCACACACAGACAATTCACACTTTCCTGATGTGTCAGCACTAACACAAATCTGTGTGAAAGAAGACTGTTCTTCTGCATGGTGCTGAAGGCTGCACCGTCACTGGTTCGGAACTGATTTCCTGAAATCTGTGCTAGTCAACACTTCAACTACATTTCTGCCTAAATTCTCATCCATATCAACATTACAGAATCTATGGAACTCACTCTTTAGGGAGACAGGGCTTTTAATAATCTGCTGCGTTGTTGCTGTTTTCTCCTTTTACTGGGTATGCTCTAAGCTCTATTTATAATTTAATTATATTTTCATTTCTTCCATGAGATAGCCAGGTTAGTGTGTTTTAGCATACAGTGAAAGTGAGGAAATGAAGGAATGCAGCAGGACATTTGAGACTAACTGGTTTATTTCAGCATGAACTTTCACGGCTTGCTATATCTTGGATGTAACAGCAAATTCCAGTTAATTTAAAAGAGGAGGCAAATGTTTCTGATCTTCTCTTTATAGTTTTATGAGAGGAGGAGAGAGAAGAATGTCAGCTTGGAGCTGCTCTTTCATGAAACACTAAACTATGGTTTAGAGTGACACCTGTATTCATGCCAAGTTCTTATTAAGTATTTCAAGGATCACACAAGAAGAGTGTATTAAGGACTGTAAAAAATCAATGAAACTTGTTTCCACATAATGTACATGGGATTGGCATGGAGGAAGAGCATGAACTCGGAGATAACTGTCTCCATCTGAAATTCCTTAGAGAGTTTCTCTCAGCTGAGAAGAAGACAAAGAACTCTTAAAAGCTGGGGCTTGGAAGTTTCTGTTTTTGTTTTTTAAATCTCTTTAAGTTTTCTCAACAAGAAGGCTGTGCTTTTGGTTTCTGGAGCCATGCATGGCCATTAGCCTTCTCAGTACTTACTCAGATTTCTATATACTCTCAAGGAGCAGTTAAGCAAGGCAAAATGGCAAAGAAGCAGCTGTAAAAATAAAGCTAGCAAAAGCAAATGCCACATTAGCTGAAGTGAACATGCTCCATTATCCAATGAAACCTCACAGATTCCTAGATTCTTGGAAAGAATCTGAATCAGTGATGTTACAAAGCATCCCTAAATAACACCTGGTAGTCTGTGAAACTGAAGACAATGAGAAAGAGCAGGAGACTATCAAGCAAGCACCGGCTCTTGTAAGTTTTTGAAGATGTGCTATGGCTGGGGGTGGTGGGGATGGAATTGTTGGCTGGGGATGATGGGAGTTACAGTCTGACGAGATCTGGAGGGCCGCACCATTCCCATTCCTGTTTTAAGGGAACACTCTAGAAGCCCAAGAGTAGTAAACTCTCATTTTTGATCTTGGGTCTAACCATACTTTTACTGCTGGCTTATCCCCAGTGTCTTTGCTGCAAAACGATAAAAATAAAAAAAGACATTCATGGTACACAAGGCAACAGTTAAATCAACCTGCTTACCTCTGTTCTGTGTACCAGCATCCATTTCCCATCGTCCCCAGGTTTATAAAACTCTAAAAAAGGGTCTGATTTCCCAAACAAATCCTGAAAAGAGGGAGGAAGAAAAAGAGAAAGAAACAGCAATGGTTATAAAATTATGTCTCTTCAGCTGCCATGGATACACATGCAATGGATCATTAAGAAAAGAAGGAAAAGCTTCCCCTAAGCTATAGGCTAGAGGGAAGTAATGACTCCTGTTATGTTGTCCCTGTCCTTCAATTCAAATGAAGAAGAGATACAGATCTATAAATCTTGACAACCGAAGTACAAGTGAGTAAGCAGTAACCCTTTGAGGACTGATCTATTTGCCCCAAGCAGTGAATATATTTTGCATGAAACCAGTCACCGGTGCTGCCAGGCAAGAGACTGGGGTCACCATAAAAGACAAATTCTCCAACAGCTTTATCAGGCAGAGTACGGGGGGCTTTAACAGAGATACAGGTTGTGTCCGAATCAGCTGCCCTGCTTAAACCAAACAGCCTAAGGGTCAAATTAGATGCAAGTTGCCTCTTGGCTTATTTTAAAGAAAAAGAGATTTTGAAAAAGGAGAGTTGAAATCCATGTGCATGTTTTCTTCATTGCAAGACATACCAGAACAAACCAGTCTCTTCTTCTCAGCCTCTCTCTCTTCCATTTTTGTTGAGTTATACTTCCCCAGTGCATCAGTCAAATATCACTTTTGCCCTACAGTACCATAACTCTAAAGATCTATTTTTTTAATTCAGAGAGGAGAAAATTTTCCCTTCAATCCACAGGACCACCTCAACACATCATGTCCTGGTTTAAAAAACCCTTTGGAAGAGGCTTTGGGCACATCCAAGAGATTGCTACAAACTGCATGCAACAGAATGGGACAAGTAGGCATAAAGGTGACAAAATCAAGCAACACCCAAGGCTCTGTATTGCAAGAACTCGTGCTTCTTTAGGCCAGTCTGAAAGAGTCCATTGTGAGCTAACATCCAGAAATGGAGAAGGTTCACCAGGCCTTTATACTACAGGGTTCGGTTTCATCTCCTTTCAACTTATAGACACATGGACAGAGAAGAAAACTCCTCTGGTGTTCCCTGTTTCTTCTTTGGTCCCTGATCTTGGCCTGCTATGTAATTATGCTAGATTACATTTTGCAGCATTAAGAGCCAAGTACATGACCCAAGAACGAGGGGAAAAACAAAGAAAAGCCAGCCAAGACAAACTCTATATAGATAAGCACAGATAGCTCCACACAGCTGTCAAAGCATGCCAAGCTGCAGAGAACACCTTTAGCAGCAAATGCACTAAGCCAGTAACACTCACCCACTCAGCTTGTAATCTTCCAATGTGGAGGCTCTTTACTCTTTGTTACAAAATATATACAATATTTACAAAGTCCAGATGGCGATCCAGCATATCTAGCTTGCTTTTTCCGGCAGAGCCTCCGGCGACATGTATCAGGCAACACATGCAGTTGTTGGCTGGGATTGTGCTACCTTTATACAGATATCTAGCCAATCCTGGCCAACCCTTGCATTGTCTGCACCTGGTGCTCATCAGCATGACTCAGCATTAACTAGCTCGAGCCACGTTCCTTTCCACAGGTGCACTTAACAATTAAAGCTATTAAAGCAACATGACATTTACACTTAGATCACAAAGTATTTTTGTTGAGGTTTAGTCCAATCTTTTCTGACAGTACAAACAGGAGATAACCGATCAGTGGATAGGACTTGAGGAGCCTCTAGCAACTCAGAAGGGTGCTTTAAATTAAAACAGCAGGCAGAGTGGCAGATGCCAAGGGGCAGAGAAGGGCTGCAGAGGTGCCAGAGGGCACAGCTGTGAGTGCCACGCCGCCAGCCCTCGTGCCCTCTACATTAACCCGCTACCCCTCAAGTGCTGTGGAGAACATTCTACCATCACACTCTCTCAGCTGCAGAGGAAGGCAAGGGCAAACCCCTTCTTAATGATAAATCTGGCCAAGAAAACTCTCAGACAGGATTGTCATTAAGTCGGAGTTGACTCACATTCACATTAACAACAGTGACGAAATTTCTCTGCAGAAGTGGTTGGCCACTTTTTTTGTCTGAGGCAGACCATCGGCGTTCCGTCCAAAGCTGCAGAAACAGAGTTCCACATCTTGTGCTGCTGGGCGTACGAATAAATATTTGGGTTTGTCTTTGCTTGCACGTTTGGTACGTACCCAGTTGTGTGACGTCTTCACTCAAGCCAAGGGCGGCTTAGCACAGTCAAGATGTGCAAAGTAGTCACGCTGTGTAACTCCAATGTAAAATTTTGGCCGAGATCTTACCATCACACAGTAAACATTTTAAAAAAACCCAATATACTACATTCAGCCTATGTATAAATTTAGCAGAGTGGGGAGCTTGGCAGGTGGAGTGGAAACAAGGCTAAAGTCACAAACCTTTTTATCCAGCTTTCTGCCGGCCATGCTGAGAGTGATCACACGATTGTCGGACAGCTCTTGGGCCGCTATCTGAAAGACACGGGGAAACATCATTCATTTTTAGCAAGAGACACACGTTATATTTGAGCGTCCAGAGCTGAAGAAGAGACCCATCTCCTGAAGACTTTATTCTGAGAGAAAAGCAGAGGCCCACAAAATCAGGTCGAACATCCTCCCAGCAATGATAAGGAAAGAGATTTGCCACAGTGCCCCAAGCTGGGAATCTGCCATGCATGTCTGTTTCCAGCTATGACAGGGGTGCAGAAAACTGCACACCATGGGCCACATGAGGCCCCCAGAGCACACTGTGCAGCCCCCAAATTCCCCCACTAGTCCTGCAAAAACCACAACCAGCATTTTTTTTTTAAAAAAAGGGAATATTTCCTCACTAGAATGACTCGGAAAGCCCTCAAACACATGAAAACATGCAAAAAAACACCCCCCAGAATTCCTGTATCCCCAAATACCTCAATTTTTGTAGCCCTTCTCAAAAGGGCAACTGAAAGTGATATAAAGTCATTTCTGGTTGCCATTTTGAGAGGGTGCTTCCATGGCTGAGCCAGAATTCAAACCCGTGCCTTCCAGAGCCCTCTTCCAACCATCAAGCCACTACGCCTTCCTTCTCCATCCCTCTTTCTCTAAGCCTTAAAACTGGGGTCCTTGAATTAATCCCATATTCTCTCTCAGTCTAATCTACCTCATAGGGTTGGGAAGAGGACAAAATTGGAGAAGGACAGTCCACCACGCATGCCACAGTAGGCTCTATTGGGGGGGAGAAGCAGACAAGAAATGTAAGAAATGCATAAGAAATATTCCTTGTGCATGTCTGGCAGATGTAGGACAATTCATACAAGGTAAGCCAACTTAAGAAGAAAGCGTATTAAATCAGCATGCTCTGCTCAGCTTACGTAAATTACTTCATTTACATACTTTCTTCAGTTTAAACAATTTGTCTGTTCAGGGCAGACGTCTGGGATTCTTTTTTTTTTCTTTTTTTTTACTGCTGAATTATCATAACATACTGAATTTTCATAGTCCAGCTTCTTTTTGTCTGTTGTTGGTTTCAAGGTAGGAGAAATTCTGGATGAACTATGAATAAGATGGATAGGGGAAAATAATTGTGCTGATGTGACAGTACAGAAGTTTTTGATGCCTCAAAAATGAAAGAAAGAAAGAAAGAAAGAAAGAAAGAAAGAAAGAAAGAAAGAAAGAAAGAAAGAAGGAAAGAATCCTGAGGCATCCTAAAAACCAGCAGTCTACTTCATCAGAATCCAGCTTTGAAAACTTCACACCAGAATAAAGTCACTTAGGTTTAAATCCTGTAGCCAAGCCTAACTAGAGCAAACCCATAAAATCAGTTGGGTTTACCTGCATGCCAACCCAGCGTTCAACAAAGGAGTCTATGGGTTTACTCTAGATGGGACTAACCAACACAGTTCTGTCCTCAGTTTCAAAGGTACCACAATGCATTCTGTTGGTTTTGCTTGAACAAACTACCATAGTTGCCACCTAGAACAAGGACAGCTTGGAGAGCCAGCAGAATGTAGCGGTTTGAGCATTGAACTAGAGGACTGGAAACAAAGGTTCAGATCTTCACTCAGCCATGGAAGCCCACTAGGTGACCTTGGGCAAGTCATGCTCTCTCTGTGTCAGAGGAAGACAAAGCAAAAACCCTTCTGAACAAATCTTGCCAAGAAAACTCCGTGATAGGGTCCCCATAAAGTTGGAAGCAACTTGAAGGCACACAACAACACAACTGACTTCTTGCTGCAACTTATGAACGCTGTCTTGGAGTTTTCTATATTTATATTTGTACATTTATTAGATTCTTCCTTCCTTCCCCATCATTGTGGCACCATCCAGGGCTCACCCTCTGCTCTGCTCTGCAGCCACCTTCTGGCCAGAAACTAGAAGGATAGGTTAAAAGTTCCTCCCAGTTCTTTAACTGAGACAGAATAATCCCCTCATTTCAACTTGATCTGAAAACAGCCCCTTTGGCAAAAATGTCTGTTTTCATCTCCAAACAGGAGGATATGCGTTCTGTATATATGTGTGTGTGCATGCTTGAATGACAGACTATAAGCCACTGTGGTTAGTATTTGATGCTCAAAGACATCACCAGGGGCAGTCCCTCGGTCTCAGATTTCGGCCCAGAAACCTCAACTTAAACTGGCAACTCTTGTAGCACATAGCCCACAGTTTGCAATGGTTGATCTAGATGAGGTTTCCCAGCCTCAGTGTAAGAGGGCCTGGAGTCTCCTCATCAAGTTCTCCAATCCCCGTTCAGCCTTTGGAAAGGGAGTGGTGGGAAAAAAACACTGACCAAGGCTTAAAACAGCACTATCCTGTTTGCTCTTGTTTGCTTTCCAAAATGATTCCAACAAGAAGAAGAAGAAGAGGCAGTGACTCATTGAGCTCTTGTTAGTACTGATGACCAAAGAGGAGCTGGATGCTTTTGGGAGCAGAAATTTACATTTTCAGGACAATATTTGCCCCATAGGGAATTGTTAAAACCAGCTCATGGGACACTCTGAAGTAAACAATTTTCCTGGCTATCTGGTCTTTATTCAGCTGAAAATATACACACACACACACACCACTTAAAAATTAAGATTCTGAACAAAGATCTTGAAAAACCAAATGGTTAAAACTGTGATGTTTTGGACTTTTATACAAATGTTGTTAGGTTTATATTATAGGAAACAAGGTAATGCATTGTTCTGTATGATTATATATCACGAGTATTACACAAAATAAGATTAAGTGGTCCGTTGAGAGGGGTAAATTCATGGAATATTGGAGGAGAGGGGTGATGGGGAGAGCAAAGGAACTGTCAGACACAATGATAGGAATTAAACTCTGTCCCTTATTGTTGTTGGGTACGTTCCCTGTTTTTGGAATTGAAAAGCTTTTCCTTGGAGATAGACTGAACAAGATGCCCCAAAACGCTGTATTTTGGAGCACAGGCCTCCCATAGAGACAGAAACATGCACATCATGTGATGTATAAATGTGGGCAACATGTTAATTTTACAGAGAAACCCAGGCTAGAGTCATGCAATCAATACTTTCATTTAGTATTTAGGCAGAAACTTTGCCAAGGAGTTTTTCAGTCAGTTGTGCAGCCAGCTCTGAACTTGGGAAGAAAAAACATCTCCAAGAAACAGTGCTGTTACCTAATCCACAGTAGCCTGAATAATTTCTTGGCTGTGTATGAAGGGAGACCAAATGGAGCTACAGCAGCTACAATGGCATTAAACAGAGCAGGCTTGAGGAGCGAAGGAGAAGACAGCCCAGCATCAGACAGCCAGATCAGAGTGACTGCAATTTGCTTCACCAAGGAGGCAGCCAGATGGGAGGGAGGGAAGGAAGGAAGGAAGGAAGGAAGGAAGGACGGAAGGAAGGACGGAAGGAGGGAGGGAGGGAAGGTCCAGCTTCTGGGTCCCGCTTGCTGCCCCTTATGCCTAGAACTCTTGGGTGCACCCTTGCTGTGCTATCACCCCTCTTCCTTCAAGTTCTTCAACCCAAGACCCGTCTCTTCTATGAAAGTTTTCGCTCATTCCCTTCCTTGTCTTTCACAAACAAAACCCAGCCATGGAGCAACACAGCTGGAGTGGACTCAAAGGGCCATTTAGTCCAGCTCTCTGCATGTGTTCAGTGGGGGGGCAACTGTGGCCCTCCAGACTACAGCTCCCATAATCCTTCACCATGGGCTATGTCAGCTGTGACTGATAAGAGTCACGGTCCAACAACCTCTGCAGGGCCAGCTACTCCTCACGCCTGACGCAGCTGAAGTGAACACATACCACTGCCCTCTTTACCCTCCCTTTCTTCACAAAACTCCCACGTAACTAGCTTTATATTCTTCAGGGCAGAGACCTCTCTTCTCCCCTATGAAAACTCTATTCACAGCCTGACTCAGCTCTCATGAGAGGAGAGACTTTGAGTATACGAGTCTGACCTCGCTTTCCATGCAATATGTTCTGCGAATGCTGTGGCAATCCTTAACAGCAGCCTTAACAAGAAGGCGTGTATCCTCAAAGAATTCCAGCATCATCCACTCTTCAAATATGTGCAGCTCTCATAAGTGCACAGCCAGCCCGTGTGCTGTAGCAGCTTGAGTGTTTGACTGTGACTCTGGAGACCTGGGTTTGAATCCTTACTCTGCAATGGAAATCCACTGAGTGAACTTGGGGAAGTAGCACTCTCTCAGCCTCAGAGGAAGGCTAAGGCAAACCCCCTCTGAACAAATCTTCTTGAGAAAACCCTGTGACAGAGTCACCTTAGGACCACCATAACTTGGAAACAAGGCACACGACATCAATAACATACCACACAATTGCCACTGCTATATTCTATTGTGGAAGAGGCTGCGCTACTAGGAAAAGAGCTTGGATGCAAAACTCTTGTATGGGAAAATTTGCAATCAGTCATACACATAATTAGGGCCCCATTAAAATTGTCTGTCCACAGAAACAGGAAAACAAGCCTCTCCAGCTTATTCAAGTTAAACAGCCAGATGGACCATCATTAAAATAAAGAAATGGCTATTACCTATTACAGACTGCAATAGCCACATTCATTAATGTGGGTGTTTTTCTTCTTCCTCTTTAATTAGAGACCATTTTTTGCTTGAATTTTTTTGCATAGCTTTGCAAAGCAGCCATAGGCTGAACTACTAGCAAAACTGCTGGTAACACCAGAAAAATTTTTTGCAAATGATCCCCAGGCTCTGGCAAAAGCTTATGGATGCAACAACTGACCACCATATCCAACAGTATCTTAGATAATAGTTAATTGTGCTAAGCTGAAAAGAGAAACTGCAAGAGACTGTGCATATACAGACACACACAGAGATACCCACACAGAGGGGTATATAGCTATAGGGGGATGAAATCACCAGGCTCCCCCAATAAGAAATCTGCCCCTTCATAAAATTTTTCTTCAGTCCCCAAAGTACTAGCATTGCAGAGGATGAGACACTGAAAATTCTTCATATCTAGAACTCTTACACTTGTGTTGGCATTCCCTTAGTTATTCTGCTCTCCCCTTTTCACTGGAGGCCTAAACTATTTCTAAACACTCCACTGAAGTTTTAAGTTACTGCAATACTTGGCCTGTTTAGAAAGCCAGCCAAGGTTCCCAGTCCTTAAGCAGAGTCTGTAATAGCAGCCATGGTCAAGTTTTACAGAAGCTTATCAGTCAATTACCATTCTTGATACAGCAGTCCAGGTCAGCAAAAAATTCAGTGTCAGTTCAAGGGAGTAAACAGCAGCATAGTCAGCACACAAAGCAAGAGTCAAGGTTTTTCAGGAACTCAAGCCAAAAGGAATACACATTGCTTCTACCAGAAATGGTAGTTGTCTGCAATGGACTTCTCCCTGCCCTGCCTCTGGTATTTATTGGCTAGCAGCCTCCCTCGACTGTTTGCCTGATTAATGATACTTCCCTATATAAGTGCTCTGAATCTTGTGGACTCTCCCTTTCCTGCCTACGCTGGGCTGCAGTAAGTATGGTCATGTCTCTGAGATTTGGTTGTTGGGGATGATCCTGCCTGTGTTTGCACCTTGGTCCTTGGACTGGGGCATGACAATACTAGAAATTTGGAGACTGAAGGAAAATTATCCTTGGAGAGGCAGAATTTGTAGTTGGGAGGCAATGTTATAATTCCACTCCCTTCCCCTTTAGCTATACCCCTCTACTGTTTGTGGATGCACACACACATGTGTCTATCTGCCCACTCATTTTGCATATAAACACACTTGGTAGTAAAGCACTGGTATCATTAACAAGGTGCAGAAAGGGTTGCTGGGAAGCATAGGGATAAAATTAAAACTGACAGAGACTTGATTTGGCAATTTGTATCTCCATCATGTGGATTTGCATAACTACTGGGGATTCACATTAATAGCTGGTAACAACTGAATGCGACCTCCCCCTCATCCATAAACCAGCCTCTACAGCCTGGCAGTGCCCCAACCAAAAGGTTTCGGAGGGCCTGCAAATCAAGGCACTGGGAAATGACATCTGCAGTATTCTTCTGGTCATGGGGTGCATTGAAACAAGCAGTTGCGCCGGACCTTGAGGAACCCCCTCACCTTTCTGTTCTGGACATGCCTCGCAACTGGGAAAGTGCTGGAGACATAATTTCCCTGATTTGCAGTACCTCTGAACTTTTCAGTTGGGGTGCTGCAGCATGTAAAGGTAGGGTTTTTTGGGAGGAGAGTGGCATCCTCAGATATAACAACCACAACAGAGCTCTGTCATTGTAATTATGTCTCACAATCCAGGATCTCGGCTGGTGTCCTCTTTCCCAAATGACTGCTTTCTAAAATCCCTGCACAATTCTGATTAAGTGAAAAGGCGCAGTGCTGGAAAATGACTCATAGATATGCTCTCACATGGCTGATTGCAGGTTACTTAGCAAAAAAGCACTGAGTAAAGGGTGAGCTGGTAAACAACCCTTGGCTGAAGGTACCCCTACCACCAGCACCATCACACCAACTCCTGGATTGCTTCTCTCTTGCAGATCAATATATTTTGTTTCTTTCTGTCGACAGCGTTAGTCCTCTACAAATGGGAAAAGCAGATACCTCTATAGAGAAAGAAACATGCACCCAGGATGAAATTAGCTTTCTTTGCAGTAGTCTGCACAGCTGAAGAGACAAGCCACCTCTCAGAGAGAGGCTTGCCTCTTCAGCATCTAGGTAAAAATACACTTCTGTCTCTTTCATTATTTTCCTTGCTTACAGTCAATATTGCAAAAGAGTCCAGACTACCTGAAAGTGTCCCAGGAAGCAACTTTGGTGGACCTGAGGCTGCAGCATAAAGACCAATGATCTGAAATTAACCGTCTATCAGTAGCTACTGAGCTCACCCCATATTCCCCCATACAAATGTCAAGTGCAGAACAAGTTGTCCCTCCCCGTTTAAATTGATAAATGGGAGAGACAGAGACCAGACGAGAGGGTGGGAGGCAGAGATTTTGTTGCCAGCTAATATCACTTCTTTTCATTTGTAAACTATCCAAATATGTCTAACAATGGGGGAAAGGGACAGCTCGGTATGTATGAAAAGATAAAGTGTTGCTAAGAAACCTGTTGCTAAGTAGTACGCTTGGTCCTTGTTGCCACAAATGCTACATTTATCATGATACCTAAAAAAACAAACCATGTATCCTGATTTATCTTGTGATGTTATTTACGGATCTGTAGGACCCAGAAGAATTTGTACAAAAAATACAGCTTTCATAAAAAAAATCAAAAAATTACATAACCGATTTTGTATTGAAATAAATATTATTTTCCTTTCACTTCCCCATTCGTTTTAGGTTTTGGGTTGTGTCTTTGTAGACTGTAAGTCGAAGGGCAGGGTCTGTCTAGTTTTTACTGATCGGCTCTAGGAACATCTCCACGCAAAGAACAGGGCATTGATGTTTTGCATAAATTGATAATAAATGGACTTTTAAAAACTGTAACTGTTTCAGATAAAAAACAGTGAAAGCAAAGCAGAGATTCAAATGAGAACTTCATCAGTGGAAAGATAATAATTGAGACTTAGCACCCTTTCACACTACACAATTATAGCATTATGATTCCAGTTTTTGGAATTTGGAAGAGAGCCAGCACGGTGTAGTGGTCTGAGTGTAGAACCACGATTCTGGAAACCAGGGTTAGAACCCTCGCTCAGCCATGGAAACCCACCAGGTGACTTTGGGCAAATCACACTGTCTCAGCCTCAGAGGCAGGCATAGGCACACACACACCCTGCAAATTTCATCAAGTAAACTCCATGATAAGTTTGCCTTAGGGTTGCCATAGGTTGAAGCCACAACAACCAGTTTTTGGGGTCTTTGGGGGATCGGAGTATTTTCACCTATTTTCACACATTTGAGGGTTTTTCTGCCTGATTTTTGGGGTGGGGGCAGAACTGCATGAAAATTGTGCCAACTTTTTTGTAAAATTCAAGGGGTGGGGTTTTTTTGGGACCCAGTGAGGGGCTTCAGGCACCACAAAAGGGGGGTCCAGGGACTCTATGCAGCCTGTAAATGACACCTTGCCCACCCTCTGATTTAAGTAAAGGCAAAATCTGCCGGACTACAACATCCAGCATACTGACTGAGAAATTCTGGGCACTACAGTCCAAAGTATCGCGAGGTAATCAGAAGAATGATCCTATCAAATGCATCATTGTATTCTATCAGCAAAAGCCGAATGTAAGACCAGGACCACCATGAAAGTGTGTCTGTACCGTGATCATCCCCTTCCCAGCGGGCTTCCCATTCCCCAGAAGGAGGGCTCTTGTGATCTTCTTGCTTGAAACAATCTAGGGGAGAGAAGAGAACAAAAACCAAAAATGCATGTAACAATTATCCGAAAGATGTACAACAAGGTATGTTCTGATAGGTCTGACACACCAGCCACAATTATAATCCCTTTTCAGACACAGAATGGCTCTGTGGCCTGGACAAGGCATTGGCGCCACATGCTTGAGCGTAAATGTCATATTTGCTCACATATGGCTTGGACCTGTAGCAAACGCTCAGCACAGCCTACTGGGGCAGGGGGAGAACTGCGCACCGCGAATAGACGTTTATGCAGCACAACTCGGTGGGGGAGCATATTTTCCTTCCTGATTGCAGCCTGAAAGTAGCTTTTGACTATAAAACAAGGGTGTTATATCCTGCTCCGCTGTCCCCCTGCACACCTGGGTTTTCTAGTTTACTTGGCTCCTTAGGTTGCTAAGGGTGGGGGTGGGCCTATCCACACTTTACATTTACAGCAGTCTGAAGCCACTTTAACTGCAATGTTTCTATCCTATAGGATCATGCAACTAGTAATTCAGGAAGGAACTTAGAATTCTCTGCTGGATGTCTTGTCTGCTCTCCTGAACCGCAACGCTACAGCTCTCCAGCAGAGAATTCAGCAGACCTACAAATGCCATGATTCCACTGTATGGAGACATTGCAGATAAAAGTGGTATTGAAGTGCTCTATCTATGTAATGTGGATTCACTGTTAGTCTTTCTGTTTATTCCAGCTGCAGAACTAACCAGCAGCATGACAGCAACCTGAGTCAGACAAGAGAAGTCTGATGCAGAACTGAAATTAAAGAGAGGGCGAAATCAAATGTGCTGGTACCAAATTATCCCCAATTCCAGCAGCGCCTGGCTACGCTTCTGAGGGCTTCTGAACTGAAAGTCCCCAATAAACGCCAGAAAGAATTTCCCGGCAGTAAGAACTGGTTTTGAGAGCCAGCGTGGTGTAGTGTTTTGAGCACTGGGCTATAACTCTGGGGACCAGGGTTTGATTCAGCCATTGAAACCCACTGTGTGAGCATGGGCACATCAAACACTCTCAGCCCCAGACAACCCCATAACAGGGTCACCTTAGGTCACCTTGCCATAAGTTGGAATGACTTGAAGGCACACATCTGGGATTCCAGGTTTCCAGGTTTCTGCAGCAGTGGATTCCTACACTAGCAAGGGGATGAACTAAATGGACCATGAGTTTCCCTGCAAGTTTATGCTTTTATGACC
This sequence comes from Cyclura pinguis, assembly GCA_030412105.1. NCBI lineage: Eukaryota > Metazoa > Chordata > Lepidosauria > Squamata > Iguanidae > Cyclura > Cyclura pinguis. Next base: position 3,070,390 of record CM059607.1, read on the forward strand.
CAGAAGGAGTCTTCTTAGATTCTTGTCTACCACCGAAATCTACTCCTGTAGGTTGCCAGGTAACCTATGATACAACGCTCAGGAAGCGGGGGTGCAACTCTTAGCTGCATCTTGCAGGAAAACCTACCGTTCCCAAAGTGCAGGAAAACTCCCCCAAGAAGTCATGTTCATAGAGCTGCATACTGGACTTGTCTTGGTCAAACAAGGCAAATTTCAGCTTCTGGACCTCCTCGAATCGATAATCGATGACAAACTTCTTGGAGAAGGCTGGGTTGAGGTTGTTAACAGCTGTTTCTGTCCTGTCGATCTGCAAAAGAGGGAATGCAGTTGAGCAAGCAAGATGATGTTCAAGATGTCTTTTTGAAACAAAGCATCTTTTATCACAGTCTAAAGGTGAAGACACAGGCCACAGTTTCAAAACGAGAAAAAGGTTGTTCTGAAAGTGCTTTTACAATGTTCAGTCAAGCAACATCAACTGAGATTCTACATCAAAGAGACAGAGGGTAAGTTCACCCTGACGAAGTGACATGATCATTGTGCATTGGTAAATTGCAACACTGTGCCAATAAATGTGCAAACAAATGCGAAATCTGCAACTGCAACATGCAATGCACAGTGGCACCACATGTGAAATAGTGCTACATACATAAATCTGCTTCTGCAACCCCAAGCCAAATACAGACTTTCAAATCGGACAAAAAGGTCCCAAACACTCCAATGGCAAACAATATGGTAGAAGGCTGGAAACTGTGAAGCCCTATGAGAAGCAGCTTAGGGAGCTGGGGATCTTTAGCCTGGAGAAGTGAAGGTTAAGAGGTGACATGATAGCTATTGTTTAAATATTTGAAAGAATGTCATATGGAGGATGGAGCATGCCTGTTTTCCACTGCTCCAGAGACTAGAACATGGAGCAATGGCTTCAAGCTACTGGAAAAGAGATTCCATCTAAAAATTAGGAAGAACTTATGATGGTAAGAGCAGTCTGACAGGGGAATATGCTGCCTGAGAATGTGGTGGAGACTCCTCCTTTGGAAGTTTTTAAACAGAGGCTGGATGGCCATCTGTCGGGAATGCTTTGATGGTGTATTCCTGCACGGCAGAATGGGGTTGGACCGGGTGGCCCTTGTGGTGTCTCCCAACTCTGATTCCATGATCATGCATGTTGCCAGTCTCTAACAGGATGCATATTACTATTGTACTCCAAGGGCTGAGATCTAAAAGCTCAAACAAAATCATAGCTCTGAAACTTTGTAGCAGAAGCCGGTGAAGCTCGGCAAAATTGGCTGGTGCCTGAAAAGTCACAAAGAAACCTCCCACACAGTATCTAAAGAGAAGCATTTCTTTCCAAAGTGCCAGATTGAAAGATACATTAGATTGCAAACAAAAAAATGATTCCCAACCCAAGAAAGAGCCCTGCTGGAACAGATAAAAGACTTAACCATTCCCTTGTCCTGTTTCCCACAATGGCCCAACAAGACATACTAATGGGAAGAGCCTACCAGCAGATCCCCAAAAGCAACTGCCTGTTCCCCACAGTTGTTCTGCAGGGAACTGGAAATTCAGAGGCAAAGCTTGCCTTTTATCCTGCAGAAAGCACATGGCTGTCATGATCTGTAACCATTGACAGACGTATCTTCCATGAATTTGCCTAACCCATCCCTTTAAAAGCCTGTAAGTTACTGGGCACTATCACATATTCGGTAGCAAATTCTATCCCTTAGCTAGGCACCATGCAAACTGTCGTACTGTCTTCTTGCCCCTACTGCTAATCCATTTCACCGGGCAACTATAAATTCAGACAGAATAGGAGTGTGCAGTTTCTCTCTCTCAACCCCCAACACATTAAGGGTTGGAAAAGTACATCCACTTTTGGCCACAATCCTTCTTTGCAGCCTTCCAAGGCTCTGGCCCTCCCTGAGCTGTCCACCTCCTTCCCCAATTTTCTTTAGGCAAGGGGGAGGGAGGAGGAAAAAATGCTAAAAATATCAGCCATTACTCTTAAAGACTTCCAGGAGGAGCTGATTTGCTAGAAATACTGTTTAATCCACTCCAAAACTACCAAAAATGCTTCTAAGATCCCCAAAGTGACAAATCGAAGTGACTTCCAGTTGCAATTTTTGGCTAATTTGGAGATGAAAGTGATGCAGTGCCTATTCAGCCTGCTGCAAGTGGGAGATGGGCTCCGCCACAGTTGCCCATTGCTGTTCCACACTGTACACCATTGTCTAATCCAGGGGTGGGAATCATGTGGCTCTCCAGATGTTGGACTGCAACTGCCCACACTCTTCACCATTAGCGACGGCTGCTGAGAATTGCAGTCCACCAACACCTGAAGGGCCATACAATTCCGAACTCTGCTCTACAGTCACAAAACATTGAAACTTGGATGACTTTATTTTGACTTGACAGCTTACATTCTCAGGCTGCCGGTTTCATTTGCTCCATATTTCACTTGCCCAGTTATGAACTCCACACAGCTTTGCCCTCAAAATGTTCCTCGCCATTGGCTATGTTGGCTAGGACTCCTGGGAACTGCAGTCCAGCAAGATCTGGAGGGCTGCGTCATCTCCACTCCTGGTGTAATGGGTACGGAGAGATGCAGCCACAAAATGCATCTCACAAAAGATGCAGTGAAGATCTAAGCTTGCTGAGCTGTGTTATTGGAGGCCCCCAAATTATACATTTTCCCTGATGAGAGATGCCAACTCAGCCAGGGTTGACTCACTAAATACTTCCATTACCACTGCTTTGCGTGCTTCTGCTCAAGCAAAATCAGCTGGTTCTTTGCTGGCTTCTATTTGAGATTCCTTTCCTAGCAAAGCTTGCAGGCTAGGAAGCTGTGACCCCTGGAGCTTCTAAATCAGTGGAGCAATGAATCCACCCCAGGTTTCACTCCACACTTTAAAGGAGCCATCCAAAGTGCTGAATGCTATCTTCAGATTCAGCACCTTGGACAGTGCCCTTAAAGGCTGAGCCAAAAGGTGGTGTGGATTCAGCACCCCACTGACTTGCATATCAGAGAGATGACTGGAACCCTTCTCCCCAATGTGCTTGTTGTATCGCACGTGTCAGTGGAATCATGGGAGTTGTAATCCCAAGACATCAGGAAGGGCCCAAACCGGACAACGAGCAATGGCAGCCAGTAGCTTCCAGGTTAATGGAGCAGTGAATCGGCTCTGGGGTTCAGTTCAAAATTTGAGGAAGCTTTCCAAGTTACTGAACTCTCTCCTCAAAACAGGTTCAACACCCTGAATGGCCTTTTTAGAATTTGGACTAACAGATGGAGCAGATTTGCCACTCCTGATATAGGACCCAGCAGCCATCACTGTTAGGCAGTGAGGCACAGTAGCCATCCGATTGTAGGATAAACCACAGCCTACAAAAATTTTTGGAATCAACCTGAGCAATTCAGAATGTAAAAAACCAGGACCCCCAACTCAGCAAGTTTGATCTATAGGGTGCCAGAACTGCTTTCAACACAAATTGGTTCCTTGGCTTAACAGAAAGATAAAGAAAACGAGAGAGACTCAATTCCTTTCCTTTCTTTCTTCTGCATGCTCACTTTTAAATTGAACTGATTCACAGACAGGAGCAAAACTCCCTTACACCTCCCACGTTTTGCCATGCTGAAATGGCAGCGTTCAGCAGCAATCACTACCAGGGCCTTTTCCTTCCTACTAGGATGGGGACCAACGTAGATCGCTCCATCTGTCTCACTGGCATCCATTCAGCTGTAAGCTATGGCACAGAGGACGCGATAGGAAAGTTTTATTTTTGTTGAATGGGCTTTGCTCTCTAATGGAGCTCACAACACAGGAAACAAAGAGAAGAGAACTGAAAGCCTTTTTACTCCTTCCTCTTCCTCAACCAGCCTCCCTAGGCTAGGGATTGCCTACAATGCACAATACAGCTGGCCCTCCAACGTTCTCTAGGATTAGGGGCACAAGACCCTTGCAAAAGTGGAAAAAATTTGCAAATATCAAAATGCATGTGTCTATGTCTGTGGGAAGGGGGCTGAAGCTTAGGCAGGGAAGTGGGCACCCAGGGGTCCAAACCAGGTCAGGGAGAGGGTGGGTGGGTCAGCGTGGTGGCCCTATATTTCCTCTCTCGCCGATCTGCCTCCTTGGGTATGTGGGGGGCATCAGGAGAGGGTCTGTAGTGCTGAGAAATTGGGCTGCAAGACATCTTTAGCTGGTCAGACAGCAGCTGGTGGAGGAGGAGGAGGAGGAGGACCAGAGGCAGGTTTTTAAAGGAATGCGTGGCCTGATCAGAGCCACCAAGAGCGAACGTCCCCCTGGAAAAGACGTGCTTGAGGGGGGGGCAGCAGGGGTTGAAGAACCTTGCAAATAATCAAATCTGTGAAAGTCAAACCCACAAACATGGAGGGCCAATGGTACTCTCCAGTCGGCCTGTGTATTTCTTTACTTAGTTTTCTCCCCCGCCCTCAGCTGTTGTGGTGATAGGGGTCACCCCCTGCCCTGCATCCACCTTCTGGCTAAAAGTCAGGAGGCTAGACGAAAGGTTCCCTCGCCCATCTTCCTAAGTGAGAAGGAATAATCCCATCATTTCTCCTTAATCTAGGAACAGCCCCTTTAGCTAAGATTTTCTCTTAATTTCCAAACAGGAGAAAAAAATTTTCTCTGTCCACGCATGTTTCCATGAGAAGCTGTGAACAGCTGTGGTTGGTATTTAATGTCCCTAGGTCTCAGGTATTGACCCAGAAAGCTCAAGACCTTGAATAATTGTGAATTGGCAACCCAAATTAGGCACCGTTCACCCAGAGGCAATCTTAGCTGAGATACTTCTCGGCTGAAAGGCTTGGTTTCCCCAGGAACACCTCTCAACACCCTTTTTGCATGACAAAGCAAGTCTTGGCTAGAAATCTTGTGGCTGAATTACACAGAAAGGAGATAAAACACAAGCGGTGTGTGTGGGGGGGGGATGACGCAATGGCCCCATTTCCACACAGCTTCCATTATCCTAAGATTTTTAAAAATTCACAAATTTGTATCAGAACTGTGAAAAGCAGCCTGAACAAAGACAGCGCAGCCAAGGAGAAATAGTTGGCCAACGTGGCACAGTGTGTCATGCACGGCTCTCAGACTATTAGCACTAATGTTAGCACAAAAAGAAAAGAGAGAAGGTAATTATGCACAAAACCAGCTAATAACCCTGGCCCCCACCTCCTTTTTTTCTCTCTTTTTGGCTACAGGCTCTGGAAAATTGTGACACCTCTGAGGCCCATGTGACCCGGACCAGAGTTTTTATGCGCCAAGACCTCCCTAACTCTGAAAAAGGAGCTCTGTTTGGACAGCTGAAATCAGGTTGCTGTGAGGTGCCTTGCTGTCCTGGCAACGTATTCCCTCACATTCCTGCAAAATGAGACTCTGGAGAGAGCGCAACCCATGAAACAAACACCTCACCTCCTAGATTTTGACTCCTGCACAATCAGCCTTCTATGTCTGTCAGTCTGCTCCCAACAGTGCACAGCATCAAGATTGCCAAGAAGAAGATGCTGGAAATGGCGTGGCAGCCTTATGCTAGGTCTTCCCAGTCACCTCAGGTACCCTTAAGCATCCAGAATCTTTCAGAAAGCAGTCCTTTGTTTCTGAAAGCCAGCACGGTGTAGTGGTTTGAGCATTAGATTGCGATCCTGGAGGCTGGGGTTCAATTCCCTGCGCATCCATGGAAACCCACTGGGTGACCTTGGGCACATGACACACTCTCAGCCCCAGAAAACCCTGTGATAGGGTCACCATAACTTGGAAAAGACTTGAAGGTACATCACCACCACAACAACAATATTGCTGTAGAGGTCTGAGTGTCAGATTAGGATTCTAAATGCCCCTCCTTAAACTGCCAGTCCCAGGATTCCATAGAACAGAACCATGGCAGATATAGTGGAATAATAACGCTATAATTCTGTAGTGTGAATGGGCCTCGGGAGACCACAGTTTGAATTTCTGCCCAGCCACGGAAGCCCACTCTCTGAGCCTAAGAGAGCAAGGCAACGACAAACTACCACTGAAGAAACCTTGCCAGGAAAACTCTAGGATAGGGTCACCATAAGTCAGGCCCACCCTGAAGACACCCAACATTGCGCCATTGCCTGTGCACTCTGGATTTTGTTCACCTTTGCAAAGGAGAAAGGACATCACAGCAGCTTAAGGTTTGAAGTTACAAACAGGTCCACAATGTGGGGCAGCAGAGAGGTTGTAAAGGAGTGGGGAGGTGAAAGAATAAAACCAGCAAGGAAGCTTTGCCAAAACTTTAAAAAAAAAGAAATAGGAGAAATGTTTGGAAATGCACAACAACAATATGGTAATTTTGCTAAAAATAGAGAGAAGGTTGGTAGGGAAATGGAACAGTAAGTTACTGCAGACCAGCTGTCAGGGATGGGAAAAAAAGTAGTAAAATAATGTTATCTTCTCAAAACAAGATTCCCACATGATCATTTGGGAGGAGAGCAATCAGATAATCAGCCACGTATTAGTGGTAATTACATAGCACAACCTTGGGACTCAGAACTGATTGTTACTTGTAGTTGCTCACTGCGCTGAATGATGTTATTATACTGCAGCACTACAAACTTCATCCCCATGCTTATTTTTGCTACATTAGTACCCTTATTTTTATTTTAGCCTGAACCTTTGGCCCTTCAGATGTTTGGGCCTCTCTCCCCGAAAGGCCTCAGGATGATGGAGGCTGTAGTGCAAAGGATCTGGAGGGCCAAGTTCCTGCAGCCCTGGTTTAAATCTATTACCTCATCACAAACACAGACACAAGTACAGACATTCTTCAGTTAACCAACTGATGTGTTCTTGAGCATTACTTCTTTAACTTCAGCACCGGAAACAGAAATAAAATGGAAAGAATACGCATCGGTCCCTACACCACAAGGCAGAAGAGCGGTTCAGTACGTTTGAGCAAGCTTTTCTTTCAAAACTCATACGGTGCACACGCGAAATGAAACAACCAGGCCAGCTAAGCCTTGCATAAGTAAACAAAATCGTTTTGGACTTTCTAGAGACCACTTCGAGGCTTCTCCCAAAACACATCCAGGGATGACCTTTTCGTTCATCAGCCTTCACATCTCCAACCTCTGCCTCCCCACCTCCGGTTCTTCTTTCCTGGGGGAACTTTCCCACTCCGCAGCTCCGATCAGGCCACGCATTCCTTTAAAAACCCACCTCTGGTCCTCCTTCTCCTCCACCGGCTGCTGCCTGACCAGCTAAAGATGTCTCACAGTTTGATGCCCCCCACGCACCCAAGGAAGCAGATGGGCGAGAGAGGAAATATAGGGCCACCACGCTGACCCGCCCACCCTTTCCCTGACCTGGTTTGGACCCCTGGGTTCCCACTTCCCTGCCTAAGCTCCAGCCCCCTTCCCACAAACTGAGGCCTTTTCCGCACTACATTCTTATAGCGCGATGATTCCACTTTCAACGTCCTATGGAATCCTGGGGTTTGCAGTTTCGGGAGGGGCCAGCCGGCCCCTCCCGAAACTGCAAACCCCAGGATTCCATAGGACGTTGAAAGTGGAATCATCGCGCTATAAGAGCGTAGTGCGGAAAAGGCCATAGACACATGCATTTTGATATTTGCAATTTTTCCGCTTTTGCAAGGGTCTTGTGCCCCTAATCCTAGAGAACGTGGAGGTCCAACTGTATTTCCATTGCGATGGTCAGACTTATAGATCTATGCTTTTTTTTTTAATGGACTGGGAAGGGCCAGTACGGTAGGGTTATCTGCTCTGTTTCTTTCTCCCTGTTTTGCTGAGCATGCATGCTCAGTAAAGGATTCAGGAGGCAGCTGTTGTTCACCTTGCCTGTTGTAAGCATGCACACAGAGCTACGGTAGGTCAGGCTATAGTATAAGCCTGCTTCCTCTCCCAGCTTTGTTTATTGTCTTGTTTACAATCAACACACGGCTGCAACCCAGCACTAAAAGACTGTGTTTCTCCAATCCTCCCTCGTCACCCATCCAATGCTAGTGTTTTTAAAAACAGAAACAAAAAAAAATCTTCTGTTGGACTTGGGTGGGTGTAAAAACCTTTATAAAAGGGAGCTTTGCTGTCAGGGACTTTGTTAAGCGAGTTATATCTATATTTTTAAAATATTTTATAGGTCTATATAGGCTATGACCATCTATTCTACTACAAGAACATTATATATCATAGATGGAATTCTACATAAAATCTGAAAACAAGTTAATGCAAATAAGCAAACAAGTAGAAGATATTCTGTAGAAAATGTAAGTAAAGTAGACATAGTCAGTAACATTGTAGAAACGCAGGATAGCACAAGGAAAGTGGAAAGGAGGAAAATGGAGAAGAGTGGTTTCATGGGATTATATGACCACGTACAAAGTCTGTGGTAATAGGTAAGAGAAGTGATTTCAAAATGACAGAAATGGGTATAGGAAATGAGTAAAACTATGTTTCAATCTGAAATTTATCACTGTAATCTATTTCTGCTATTTTGTAATATTTTTATGTATTTGGTTTTTTTCTTTCATTACTTCTTTTTCTTCTCTAATAAAAAAAAAAATTAAAAAATTGATCTGATGTCATATGGCTAAATCTAGTTTTTGACCGTAGTAGAGAAGACCAATTGAAATTGACTTATTCATCATTGCTTACAGAAATCTAACTGATTTCAATAGGTATGTTCTAGTTGGGACAAAAACTGGATTTAGCCTGCACTTGTACTGCTAATGCCATTTCCCTACACGGCTGAAACCAAATGAACTGACTAAACCCATCTAGTAACTTTGGGCCCCAGCAATGCCGAAATCCAGAATCCAAGTCCAAGACTTTTCCCACGGAACCCTCCCGGCTGCAGTCGAAAGGTAACTGCAGGATTCGGCAGGATGTACTTGATTTGTACGCACAAACATGGATTAACACAAGGAAATCAACTAAGCATCACTGCAGAATTAACTACTTATTACAAACTGGAGTGCCTTTTTTTTAAAAAAAAGTCACCTTAAATCTCTTTGGCATCTACAAGAAGCTTTTTAACATCCGAATGAGAGGAATGTCATGTGTTCCGACAGGACTGGGATTGAGGAAAAGAGGCAATGTTTAGCCTGAGTTGATTCAACCTAGATGAGATTCGTTAAAAAAAAAAAATTAAGCAAAATGTGACTCCAAATGAGGTTTGTGAAAAGGAATTTAAAAGCACAGTATACTTTTTGGATGTCTCTCCTGGGCCACCAACCCTTCCTAGTAACATCTTTGTCATTTTGTTAGCCAAGGCTACCCCTTTGCGGAGGCACAACTGCATATATGTTGCACACACACACATACAAACACACATTGCCAGCTCTGAGCAGTTTCTGATACATGCAAGCACACCCTCCAAAATCCCAGGCAGGCACTGCAGTCTTGCACAGACTGTCCATTCAAGCCCACTTTCATTCCTAGGCTATACATATTTTTGTGAAGCAACAGGCTAAAAATGGCACAGGGGTAAATAAATAAATAAAGAGCATTTTAAAGTCTGGCTGGGGAAGTTCTCTCCAGATTCTAATGTCTTTGGATTGAGAACTGCAAGAGAAGGGAGTTCTTAGCAACAAGGCAGTAGAAAATGGCATGCCAGAACACACTGGAAAATATGTTCTTCTAATTCAGAGACAAGCTACACACAGTGTGTGTGTGTGTGTGTGTGTGGGTGGGTGGTGTTGTGTGCTCTCAAGGATGCACATGCATGCGCGCACACACGTTCAAAGCAAGCAACATTCCAGTGTAACAGATTTGTTTCCCCATTAACACCACTCTCCCTTGCTTTATTCCTACTTTTTAAAATAAATTCTTCCAGAGTTACACTCCAGTCCTAATTCTGGTGTTAATACTGCTTTAACCTTAATTTTATATTTTCAAAACTATGTGTTTTTTTCCACGGTAAGCTGCCTCCAGTCCCAGTCTGGGAGAAAGGCAGAATATATAAACAAAAAGATGGATGGATGGGTTGGTCAAAGTTCTGGAGGGAGCACAATCCACAGTTCGGGCACAAAAGAAAGCCTCCTTATCTCTGCTGGTCTGGTCCTTATAGAGGGTTCCGTGAGTGGCTGTTGTCCTCAAAAGGACCTCTTCTGACGAATTTAATAACTGGGGCCATTTCCACACTACACTGTTACAGTGCTATTATTCCACTTTCAACCTCCTGTGGAATCCTGGGGTTTGTAGTTCACTGAGGCCAAAGAGCTCTCTGGCTGAGAATTGTAAAGGCCGCTCCCCAAACGGCAAACCCACATGCCACAATTTTCTGGGGGGAGGCTGGGCGTGCCACCTGCCTGCGCATCTAGAGGTGAGAAAGTCCTTCCTTCCTGCGCCTGAAGCTGAGGCTGGTTGCTAATAGCTGGGCTTGGAGCTGAGCTATTTGTTTTAATCCTTAAAAATGCCCTAAGACTAGAGACCATTTACATGCCTTGTGTGAAGATTCTCACAAGTGAATTAATTACTGTAGAACCAAGTACTTATACATGTGACTGTTTTTGTGAAATGGAGACTTACTGTCCTCTGCTGAACCTATGAAGGAGGAATTCTGGGGTGCCTCCCCCCCCGCCCCGTTCACAGGATACATCGTTCCAAGCCAAGCACCCTAAAATCCCTACAAAACTCAGATCGGCACCTACACGTGATTTTGCTACTATGCACCGTGCTGACAAAGGAGAACAGAGCCAAGGCAGGTCGTGCCGCTGTATTGTTTCCACAGCCAAAGCACACAGTTCTAGTAACCAAGAAAGTACAGAGTAGTGCCAGACACTCCCCCCCAGGAAGTTGAAAGTGGAATAATAGCATTGTAATAGTGCAGTGTGGAAATGGCCTAACCGTTGTCCGTCCCTCAGACAGACAGCTCTGATGCCAGTGAGGGATATAAAAGTTACAACCAATGCCTTGAATTGTGCCCAGAAAGCAACTGGCAACTAGTATAGCTCTTTCAATACCGCTGTCGTACAGTCCAAGTATTGCATAGCAGTTCACAGCCTGCATGGTGTAGCAATTTGAATGTCGGAGTAGGACTCTGGAAACTATGGACAAGTCACACTGTCTCAGCCTCAGAGGAAGGCAAAGGCAAACCCCCTCTGAACAAATCTTGCCAAGAAAACCCTGTGATGGGTTTGCCTTAGGGTAGCTGTAAGTCGAAAATGACTTGAAGACGTACAACAACAACCTTCACACACAGTTCAAGGCAGTAGTATAAATGAGATTACCACCAGACAACTAAAGGATAGTTTCTTAAAAACAAATAATATTCTTGAATGCTGGGAAAGTCTTCCTCCTCGCATTTGGAGAATGACACTCCTTCTAGAGAACAAGAGGCCCAGAGGTCCAAGTCTCTTTCATATTACACAATTATAGTTTTTCGATACCACTATTGTTGCCAAGGTGCATCCTACGGAAACCTGGGTCTGGCGCTGAGGCAGTCCGTCCCCAAACGACAAATCCCGAGATCTCCGTAGGATGTAGCCATGGCTGCTGATGTGGCATCAAAGTACTACAATTGTGCAGTGTGAGAGACATCACAGTTTGAAGCAAGTTTTTGCCACAACAATAATACAGCTTCCACTCAGAGCTAAGGCAGATCGCAACGTTCTGTGTACGAGTCGGAATGAAACCGCTGGGCTAACGCGCTTCTCCTTTTTCTTCTCCCCCTCTGGCACAATCAGGAGAGATGCGGGAAAGACAGAGTGCGTCCGCCCCCAAGACTTTGCTCAGGGTACAAAGGCTCTTGCATCCAACGCTCAGGAAGCATGATGTGCTAATGCAGCCCATGAAATCAGCCAGAAATGAGCTGGATTTTTATCTGCCATTAGCTGGATTTGAAGTAGGCTGCAAGGCTTCTGGGGCAGATAATACTGTTGCTTTGGAAAATCTGAGCTGGGATTTACAGCTGTGCTACTCATTCGGCGGGGGGGTATCTGCATTTGGTTCCATGATGCTTTCCTTGCACATTTGTAAGCCAGAGAAATACTAGGAAGGCGGCATCATTCTCTAGCACTCTCATCCAAAGTATGTTAAACCCTGTCATGAAATGCTGGCAATGCAAGCTTGGCCATGGAGGTTGGGGGCTTCCACTTCAGGGAAGGGACTGACTCCATGCCAGCTGTTGGATGGTTTTAATGGAACTCTCCAAGAAAAAGAACGTATACGAAAAATGTATTGGGCAGGGGGGATAATGTTTCACACCAAGGAAAGCTCTTTGAACAAGTGGGCTAAAACCTGGAGTAGAACCGACACCTCCCTGACGTGGAAGCTCCCAGGTCCCACTGCAGTGTGATTGGGTTATATTTATTAATAGGGATTGTTTGAAAGCGGAATGGATTGCTCTGGAAAATGAATTACCCTTTGTTGGTGGTCTTTAAACAGAGGTCGGATGGCCATCTCTCAGGATAGCTTTAACTGTGGATTTCTGCATGACAAGGGGTTGGATCAACTCTGTGATTTATTACATTTTAATATCACTTTTCCTCTATAGCAATTGTGGGGAACTGCATCTAACCTATTAGAACCTCTACACCAAATTGCCCAGACCCCAAGTAAGACCATTCCCCATTCCTGAATCCCCACCCTTTAGGAAAAACAAGGTATGAGAGAAGGCAAATCACACTCCGAGGCCCCTGGAACATTCTGAAACAGTGGTTCATGAAGGATTCCTTCGTCTTTCCTACAAGCAAAACACTCACATCGGTGACTGCAGGTGTTTTAGCCTTGAATTGTAGTCCTGTACGTATAAACATTAAAGTGCTGCACAGACCCTGGCAGTGAGGTGAAATCAGATGTTTTGGCAACAGATCAGAGGATAATTCCATTTTGTTTTGCTTTTCCTAGCATATCTCTGCCCTCTCGGCTTTTCCATCAGAACAGGAAAGTCTGTGAGTACAACGTACTGCAAGGGAAGGAAAAACTTCACCCGCTGAGCACGTAAATGGGACGGTGTCAACAAAATCCAACTTCTCTGGGCAGTTCTACCACTCAGCCATTTTCCTGAGTTGTGTTCCTCCCGTCATTCATCAGAACCGAGTTGTTACCAGATTTTTAATATTATTGGAGGCAGTGATGCATTTCATGTTAGGAAACCAGAGTTTGTTCTTCCCGAGGGGCAAACAAGTTAAATTAAATTGATATTCACAGAAGAAGCCCAACAGCTTGGAAACATCTGATCCCAGCTGCCGGGCAGTACAGTTTGTCTTCTCTCTGAATATATTAGTGCGGAAAAGAGGGGTTTTCTTGAATGCTGAGAGTGTGCCCCATTTTGCACCATTTCAAAAGAGAATAAAAACAATCTCTTCTGAATGTCTTTGTACAGCGTGTAATGATTAACGTCCAAAAGTCACTGCCGCAGAATGTGGCAAGATCCAGGAAACTTAAAACAGGTTTTAACCACCAAACGTATCCAGGTTCACACAGGTTGCAATAGTCCTTAGTCTGATATACTGAAGGTTTTGACCCAAGTTTCACAGCTGTTCAAACAGAACGTCGTAGCTGGCATCCTGTTAGTGACTCACGGAAGCCTAAGTGTGGCTTACTGTTGTTGGGAGCGGCAACCTCGGCATGCTTAATCGACTGGCTAGTTTGTTTGCATGTTTATCGTAGGCATAGCGAGAGAGCCTAGAGAAAACTTCCTGTTTGTTTTGGTCAACACGTCTTCCTCCGGCACGTACACATTCTTTGGTCTTAAAAAGGTTCTCCTGCCATTTACTCCTTTCCTTTTGTCCTCACCTTTTGTCCCGAAAGCATGCCCTGAGATCTCCTAACAGGGATTATTTTCGGCAAGCGCGTGAGTGCTTAATTTTCTTCCTACCTTCTTCAAAAATTGAACCTGTGTAGACTATGCACAAGATTTTGTGAGTAAATTCTTTTATATTTTTAACCAAATTGTTTCTTGTGTTCATTTTGAGCTAGGTTAAGTGTGTTTGGGGTGGAGCGATAGAAGTGGGACTGGTAATCTGTTCAACTTCCGTTTTTGTGCAATCACTAAGATACTCCGCTGATTGAGATTCTCATTACCAAAAATCTCTCAATTCCCCAACAACTGTGGCAAGGCCTGCTCTCTCGCCTCGCGGACTGGACTGGCAGCTTCCCCTCAACCCAGTCTGCCAAAGCGCCCTGCCACTTCGCACAGCTCTCCCTTTCCCTCGAAAACACCCCCTCCACGTAAAAAGGATCAAGCCTTTCAATTATTATTTAGAATTATTTAATGATCTCTGGTAGCATGATTCTGTTCGGTTATAACTACTGAGAATCATGCAGCTGAGTCAAAACTTGTAAAAAATATACTATAATCTGTATTAAAATAACAAACAGACTAAAGTATTGGTTTCCATATGTATGCCCAAACTCAACAGAATTTCAGAATGCATTTAAACCGTTTCTTAAATCTTTGCATCAGCATAAAGGCACTGGCCACACACAGCCCTCTGGCTACCCTTCCGCCAAAGGCTCAGTTCCCAAATCTAGGTCACTCTCTCTGACCAGATTCAAAAGTGAGTTGACTGAGAAATTCTCTACCTCAGCGACTGTCTTTTAGCCCCTTCGCTTTGAAGTCTGACTCAAACTAATTCAGTATGCCTGCTATTTATAGATTTTACCTCCCAGGTCTCCAAGCCCTCCTTCACACTATCTGACTGGGTTTCTCTCTGGAGTGGCCATTCTAGTTGCCTAGCGACCTGTTGCTGGGTGGCTCTCTATCACTCAGGATAGCCACTCCCCTGATTCTGTCACACACACACACACGCGCGCGCGCACACACACACACACACAAAAGTCTCGTTTTGGACAGAGAATAGAGGGCTGTTCTCTTGCCCTCGCACTCCATCCAAACCCTTCCCACCATATTCCAAATATAAATTAATTTGCTGCAATCCACCCTGCTCAAAAGGAGCAATTACTAGGCAGGAGCCTATCAATAGCTACAAGGAAGCATTATCTTCATTACGCTGCAACATTTAGCTGACGTGACTGATTTCCTTCTAAAAAAAAGACAGGATGGTTATTTCTGCAAGTTAAGGAGAACATTAGTCGCTTGCAAAAATTCAGCCATGTGGACAAGACAAATGAGAAACAACCGGTCAAAGCTTTTGGGCCTCACCTCTGTCCATTTGCCATTCACTTCCATAAACAAGACACAGAAGGGGTCAGATTTCGAGGTCACATCTCTGTCTAGAAGATTCTGGCCACAGACAGACAGTTCCACTTTGCAGACACAGTACTGGGGCCCTACGGGCACCGAAGGCGAAGGGCTTATCGTGTACGCCATTGGCTCGGCCAGCAACAGCTCCTGGCAATCTGCAAGAGACAAAAAAGGGTTACTTATAAAAAAGGGTATAGTACTTATTGTCAGGGGAGCAAAGCCAATCAACGATTTGGTGGCGTTTGAACCGGTTCCAATACCGTTCTTACTTTACCGTAGACCGAGCCGTGCACATCTTTCACCTGCTTTGAGGAGGATGGAATCTGGCAGATCGCAATTATTAAACAACCGCATCGAAACAAGCGTTGCTGAGGATTTGAAATGAACAACCAAAGATCATCTTCAAAACGAAGGTTTTTAAATTCGAAAACCAATATGCATAAATCCATTGATTCCAGAATTTTGTCTAATAGCACATGCTAAAGGCACCAGGCACAAACTATTATTAAAGAAGATAATGGAAATCCCTGCTTTGTGCCCTGTTTCAATGTGTTGTTTTTTTTAAAAAAGGATGACAACAATACCTTTGGTCATAACCTGTGCTCTTGGTGTTGACAATTATTATCTATTTTAAAAACATTTTAGGAAACCCAAAATTAGCCAATACTGTGAAAATAAATGGCCAGTAAATTTTGTTAAAAGGCTTTCTCAGCATCTAAAGAAATAACGGCTAGCTGATCAGTTCTATCCAAATTTAAGGCAACAAAGTCCACAACCAATCAAATATTATTGTCTCCCTGCCTGTTTCTGATAATACCAAAGATGAAACATCTTTTTTATAACCTACTAGCTAAAATAATAATCAATATTTTGATATCAACATTAAATAAGAGTATAGGGTGGTAGTTAGCACAGCGGCATGCGATCCTTACCAGATTTAGGTATCAAGGTAATAAAGGCATCATTTTAATGATGAAAACAAGGAACTAGATTCTAAAATATGGTTGTAAAGTTGGAACAGTCTTGATGCTAACAGACTAGAAAAAGCATTGTGGCATTCAGCTAGAAACTCACCAGAGCCGGGATACTTCCGTTTCTCATATTAGCCATAATATTGATAATTTCATCCAAGTGTAAAGGTTTCAGAAGAAATTGCTGCTGTGATATGCTAAGATAGGGAAGGTCAATATGAGAAAAGAAAGTCTCCACATCCTGATGGTCAATTTCATTACCAAAGCTATAAAGATCCACAGAAAACTTCAAAACTTGTAGATTTATGTTTATGGCCAATGTATAAAAATTACTGCTTTCATCGTTGATAGCTGAGATCACCTTGTGTTGCTGTGGATGGAGTTGACTTAAAGACACTTAACAATAACAGCCAAATTTGGTTTAAAGATTAAAAACCATGGCCATTTCTGCAGTAGCCTGTTATAGCGCTATGATTCCACTTTCAACATCCTATGGAATCCTGGGGTTTGCAATTTCGGGAGGGGCCTGCCGGCCCCTCCCGAAACTGCAAACCCCAGGATTCCATAGGATGTTGAAAGTGGAATTATCGCGCTATAAGAGTGTAGTGCGGAAATGGACCATCAGAAGAGAAGGCAGAAAGGGCCTAGAAGATCTCCAGCAACAGCAGTCTACTATAAGGAGATATACTGGAAGGAGATTTCTACTTAAAATATAGTAAGTAATTCCTAAATTCGAATCTCTATGTATAAATTCACACATACAAATTTTATGCAAGTGTTTTAGCTTTTTTTTTGGGGGGGTGATATAGTTTCTCCCTTTTTTGGTGATGTCTCACACTATAAATTACAGATAGCATGGCACTACCATTACTATCATCTTCACGGGTATGTGTGCCTTCAAGCTGCCTCTCCACTTAGGGTGACCTCATGAATTTCACAAAGTTTTCTTAGGCAAGAAAGAGGAGGTTTGCCATGGCCTTCCTCCGACCTACAGCCTACAGCACCTGCGATTTCTCAGTCATTCCACATTCAGATGCTAACCAGGCCTGACCTTGCTTAGTATATTTATACCCATCTTTCCCCCCAGTTTAGGACTCATTCCCATTGTTCATCAGAATTCCTCAGCTACTGAAAAATGTCTGATTGTCACAGCATGAGCTTTTCACACTTGCTGGTAGCTTGCAAATTAGTTTCGTTTTTAGTGGCTGGCCACTCGGAGGCAAAACACAGCCTTCATTTTCAAGCTGGATTGCACAGTCATGAATCTCTGTTGGAATTTGTCTCTGGAACATTAATATGATTTCAGTGTCTAATGATGTCCTGTCTGTAACATGTGATTTGACCCTAAGCACCCAACCTTAATGCAACCTGAAATCTGTTTCGCATCTACTAGAGACTAATCTAATTAACAGCACCATCCGAAGCCCACCTATACTCAGACGTAGGTACGGGGAATGTTAATGTTTGCTCTTTTTGTTCTCAACAGCTATCCAAACAATTTATTCAATTTCTGCATAGTTGAAGAAAACAAGGAATTTTAAAAGTTCACCTCAAAGATAAACTGCATGGTTTACCAAAGGAAAACAATGGTGAAAAGAAGGTTGTGATAAATCCTGAACAGAAACACACTTCTTCTGCCTCCTTTTCATACATTACTCAAACTTTACTTAGACAGCACAGGAACAGCAAGGCAAACTCTCTAAAAATCAATGCAAAATATTTGCACAGGGTTTGTTAGACTCTGCACCGTCTTCCCTTTAGTCTGTGCAGAAGACGGCTTTTTTTTTTCAGGAGACAGACACTCTACATTCCTATTGTCACACTTCTGTTGGGACTTTCAAGGAGGTGAAATCTCCTCACCAAGGTTTTGCATCACATTGAGAAACCCACATTCGCTGAGGATGAGTAATTTTTTGAATATTCGTTACCGTCATAGCCAATGCACACTTACTCCTAAACTCAAACCACACCACCACGCTGGCTCAAAAACTAGTTACTTCCCTGAAAAACTAGTCAGGAGGCCCAAAGATAATCTGGAATTGAATTTAAATTTTCTCCACATTCAGGCCAATTTTTTTTCAGCCCAGCGTGAAGCCATGCACAGGAGCAAAAAGAGGGAAGAAATGGAGGTTGACCCAAATGTGAATGCTGGACTGGATTGCACCAATTCCTGAGAATAATCTTCAGCCTTGCAATCTGGTGTCACTTTTTTTAATTGAAAAGATATTAAGTTTTGTTGATACTTAAGTGAAACCTAGCTACACAAGTAAGGCTATTCAAGGGTAAAATTGTTGATGTCATTGGACACAGGATTCTCATCCGCTTCCCTTCAATTTAGACAATCCTTCCTGGCTCTATATTTACAGGTCCATTACACTCTCCAGAATTTTTTTAAAAAAGTAAAAATCCCAGACTAGAACGAACTGTTTCCACCTACTATTATTATTTGTTTTAATTACACTTTCCATGGAACCAAGCCTTAAAATAAGCAGGTCTGTTCTATTTATATCAGCATTGTCACTTTTTCCACACTGAAAACAAATTCAAAACAGCTATGTGGGCAGAAGCTGCATCTCTTAGAGGGACAGGCCAAAGGGAAGAAAGAGAGGGTTAGATCCAAGGGGGAAAGATTCACACATGAAACATGGAGCCCAAGGGTATCAAAGAAGCAGGTAAAGCCAAAATGGCATCCATTTTGCCTTACACTTGAAAGTCACTCACCTGTACTCCCAAAATGGGGGAAAAATAGAAATAAGAAGGAAAAATTAGCCCCTTCCCCCTCGACATTTTTAACATCAAGAACAACATTTCAGTTTTTCCAACGGAAAAATGGAAACTAGGGCACATAGGCCCAGATAAACAACCCCCACATGTGCTACTGTCAATGGTACTGGAAGCGACTGAGAGGTCTCACAATGTGGCTGGGGCTGCATTATTCCCCTCACTCCATTCCCTAGCATAAGTCATGTAATGGAGCAGTGTGCTACTCCATTCTGGTTTGGTCAGACCCCACCTGGAATTCTGTCCAAGCTGGAACACGTCCAACGGAGGGCAACCAAGATGGTAAAAAGTCAGGAAACCAAGGCCACTTCTGCACTACACTGTTATAGTGCTATTATTCCACTGTCAAAATCCTGCAGAATTCGGGGGGGTGGGGCTGGAGTTGTAGTTTACTGAGGCCAAAGACGCCCTTCCCTAAACTACAAGCCCCAGGATTCCATAGGATGGGGAAAGCGGAATAATAGCACTATAACAGTGTAGCGCAGCAATGGCCCAAGCCATATGAGGAATGACTTTGGCACCTTGTATGTTCAGCTTAGAGAGGAGAAAACTGGGATATGAACGAAAGAATAACAGTGTTGGTGATAGCAGTGAGGATGAGGATGCTATTCAGCCACATATGTGCCATGAGCCACCCTTTCCTCGTCCTTATACTATGAGGACACAGCCTTCTCATATGAGGCAGCCTGTTTTTCGTTCACAGCTTGCCAGCTTTGCCAGTCTGCACCTGGTAATAATAACAGATTTTAAGCTTGCCAGTTCGTCTGCATTAGTCACGCAAGTTGGTACCACTCTCCAAAAGCTGCCATCCTACACTCCCCACCTGCCCTTGGATGTTCTGTTGGGAGAAAGATATCCTTTTCTTTTTTGCTGTATTGTCTCGTAGGAACGTGGCAGAAAAGCCAACTGCTTTTATGCACACACTCTCATGGGATTTCAACTACAGTAGCAGCTTGAGAGTTGTAATTTTGGATTTGGAGGGTAGGAGGATGTCAGATGTCCCCTTCCCGACGAACCCTGCCAACTTCACCAGAGATCACTTTTGCACTGGAAACAAGAGGAGAAACATCCCCTTTATACAGCCTAATCTTGGACTGAAGGCCTTTTTAGGGTGTTTATCTTATTTAATGCCAGGAACAAAATGTGACAAGCCCTGCTTGGAGAGCACTTTCCAAAGTGATAGGTTTAATGATACTTCCACCAAATGTGGAAGTCTCACTAAACCCATCACTTTGGAAAGTGCTCTCCAAACAGGGCTTGTCACTTCCACCAAATGTGGAAGTCCTATCAAGTATGTCCAATCTTCTGGCGCACTTAAAGCAGTTCTTAGTTTAAATATGGTAACAGGAAATCTGCCTTATACGTGTAGCTAAATATGTGGTCCATCTAGCACAATCCTATATCGCGCAGAAAGAAAGTATGGGAAAGTTACAAGCACAATTGACAGGGTCTGAGCAACCAGAGTGAAGTCTGGGTGTTTCTAGGCTGCTTTCAAGAAGAATGATGTCCTATCTTAAAGCAAGTAAGTCCCCAAGAGTGTATATCTCCAGTCCACAGAAGCTGACCAGGGAAAAACCAAGCCAGGCCAGTTCCAAGGGGGTACCTGTGCCTCTGGAAGCAGAAGCATAATCCAAACAGTCAGAAGTCAGAGGAAGGAAATGTTCCTGGGTCAAGTCTGAAACCAAGAAAGGAGCTGCTAGGAGACTAGTCCAAATGAGAGCCAAAGATGAGTAATGCATGAAGCTGAGGATGCCACGCAAGGTTATCAGGGAGCGTTGGATCTATTATCCGCAGCACCAAAGTGGCCTTGGCTGAGCTAGTTTATGGCCAGCAGTAGATTAGCACAGCTGGCCTCTTTAGCTGAAATGCCTTACTTAAGGCAAAGGAGAGCATTTCTGGCATTTCCGTTCCTGGAGTTTGAGCTGTCAACGTACGACTGGGTGTGGGGATCCCATTTCCTCTCCCAAATACAGCTAGCCCTCCACATTTTCAGGTTTCACTTTCACAAATTTGATTATTTGCAAGTTTCTCCAACCCCTGCTTCCCCCCCCTCAAATGCTTCTTTTCCTAGGGAACTTTCCCCCTTGGAAGTTCTGATCAGGACTCACAGAAATTGGTTAATTTAGATACATTCCTATATTAAAAAAAGAACCAAACAAAATTTTCAGCTAGAGATGTGAAATCTCTGGAACCTTTAAAGCCATGAAAAATGAAACAATAGCTATCCTTTGCACATTGAAAGTCACTTCATTCCTTAAAGTACATAAAATGCCTTAGATATAACTCAGGTTGGCATAAAAATTATCACGTTTGACACACAGAAAAAGTACATTTTATCCAAAATATAATTACGAATTTAACTTATTATTTTTCTTCTTTTGTCACAAATGGAGCTACAAAGTCTTGAACTGTAAAGAACACCTGAACTGTAAGGAACTTATTTGGTTTTACCAGTATGATCAGCAAAGGAAAAAAAACTTCTAGTAAAAATAAATGAAACCATCAGTAACAGCAAACAGAGAAAATTATTCTCTCTCCACTAATTCTCTCCATTGTGTCAAGCAGACATATCACACTCATTCCCATAAAAAGAATGAAGAAAAAGAAACCAAGACCAGGAATTGTAATGATCAGATAGGTTGCCCCAATAAAAGTCATAGAACTCTAGATTTGGAAGGCCCCACGGGCCACCACTTCGAACCCCTTGATCAATGCACAGACTCCAGCTACAGCATCCCCAACAAGTCTTCCTCTTATACAGTTTTTAGGAAAAAAATTGGATTACAAAATACATGAACATTTTGTATTAAACATTCAAAGACGTAGCCACATTAGTCTGATTGGCATGCAAAGAGGTAAATTATCCCTTGTCTTAAACATGTTATTCATCCATTCTAAAAGAAAATGTCCCAAAATCCAATTTTTCCATTTTTCCTAGAAAAAAGGGGAAGGGCTTTGAAGGAGAAAGGGCAAACTGTTTCCATGATCTTCCCAATTTTTTTTTCCCTGTGTGTTCATCTCTCTATTCTCACCCATTCCTATTGGTTTCATGGGTGGTTAAACTGACATAAGTATCTGCCAGGAAAGTGTCTTTTAGACTTTCCAATGAAGATGTTTTTGAGAGCAATGAGAAACAGAACTTTAGTCATTTCGTTCCAAGGAAGCCTGTTCAAATCAGTTTCAAAAGAAAAAAAGCAATCGAAATGCCACACGCCACTCTTTTTGTAGCTATGATAAAAAATACACACACATAGAAATCCAAAAACATCATACACCCCCACCTAGCCGAAGCAGCCCTGTGATTTCTCCTTTGTGGAAAGAGGCAAGCCTGTAGACTTAGCTAGGGATTAGAATCAAAGTCTTTGGAGTCTGGCCTCCAGCTTCAAGGCAGGAGTTTGAAAGAGTCTGAGCAAGTACAAAAGCGAGAGGATGTGGAAACGGGACAAAAGGTCAACTGTGCTCCGAGGCTTACTCACCTTCGATTTCAATGGACTTTGGCGAGCTAAAAATGGAACACATCCTGATGTCTCAGTCGGCAAAAATGACAAAGGAGGCTTCGGATGTGTTAACCTGGGAAGAACAAACCCTAGAAGTAAGCAGAAGCTAGACCACGCCAGTCTTGGGTTAAAAGTGCCCTCCTTGTAAAGGGGGAGTTCGTTGGAAAAAGAAGATAAAACCAAGGGGTGGGGAGAGGGAGAGAAGAAAAAGAAGCCTCGGGACAATTTGAAAGTTGTAATTAAGGAAAAAGTAAGCCTCGCTTAGTGGAATCGCTGAGGTGCAGAGCAGGAGTGGATAATCACCACTTATGGCCAAGCAGCGCTGAGTTTTCAACTAAACTAATAACACACTGTGTGGTTAAACACTGATTTTTTGCTTTGTTTCATTCTGAGGAATCAGCATTCCACCAGTTCATCCAACAGTACCATAGGGAGAGAACCCGGGATCAAAGTAATTGGAAGCAATTTATTTATTCTCATAAATAGCAAGGTCAATGCTTTTCTACAAATGGACTGTTGTGGGCAGACAGCAGAGAGGACTGCATGCCGGACTGCCCCCCATCACAGAATCCAGGCCACTAAATAGTTAATTGCTTTACTGTTTGTTGCTGCAATGTATCCAGCCAACAGGGAGTTCAGAGGGGGAAACCAAAAGTATTGGAAAGGTGTTAAGGGAACTGGCAGTGCTCAAAGATAAGAAGACAAGAACTTGTTCTTCCTTCAAGGATAAAAGATACGTAAACAACAGAGGGCCTGGGAAAATGTCTAACTATTGGGATGATGTGAGATTTATGATCTTCTCCAGTCACAGCATTGTGTACCTAAAACTGTATGACAAGGTATAAAACTTGTGATCATTCTGGATGCTGTAGTCTCAGCAACTTTGTGAAAAGGTTGCTGTGTTGCTTGCTGTCAATGTCAGGCGGCGGCTAAGCAGACACAGAGGCAGGAGCTGAGTTGATAGCTTTAGTAATAAATAAATCAAGAGGTTACATCACCAAAACAAACATCCAAGTCCCAAGGGCAGCAAACTCAAACGGCAAAGTTTAGCCTGGAACAGAAAGCCCATGCCACAGGACGCAGATTCCCGGTTGATAAACGGTTGTTGCCCCATGCCCAACTCCAACAGCATCTGTCTTAAATACACAGTCTTTAGCCCAGCTGGGGCTGATCAGATGTCCATTGGCCCAGCTCACAGCTGGAGCCCCTCAAGACTTCAGGGCCAATTCATCAGACGCTTCTCCCGCAGCCGCTGAGACCTCCAAACCGCCCCCTTCTCCAGCCGCCTCTGGAGGAAGGTGGGGGGAGGGTCTGCTGCAAACTCCGGGCTGGAGTCAGAAACACCAGCCTCTGTCGAGTCAGAAGCACTAGCCTCTGCCTCTGGAGCAGAAACATCTGCTGCAGGTACTGGCTCGGGATCCGTGCCCGGGACAGCTATGGGGTCGCTGGCAGACTCCTCCCTAGACTCTGAAGGAGCCCCCTCTCCCGAAGGCCCCTCCGAGGGGTCCTCCCCCGGCTGGGAGTCCAAGTCTAAATCGGAGTCCAAATCTGAATCGGCAGCACGCTCAGCCTGGCTCATGACACTTGCCTTTCTATAATAAACCCTTCTGTTCAACTCTGAGTGAAGTTTGTAGAATGCAATATATCCAGGACATGACAGGTGTGTAACATGGGAAAAGGCTAGTTTTTAATGAGGGAGTAGTGGAAAGCCAAACTGACCAAAACTGTTGTTCCGCATAGTGATCTGAGCAATTTTCATCCATTTGTTGGGCAATTCCTCCATCCCCCCTGCCCCCAAATCCATCCTGTCCTACTAACCTCTGGTTTTCAGGCTCTATATATGTGTGTGTGTGTGTGTGTGTAAACGTGTATACACACACACACATATATAGAATACTCTTTATTGTTTCTAAGGGAGCTGTCCTTTGACTGTGGAATGTGTCCTTAAAGGCACATAAGAAAAAGCAGATGTCCTCCTTTGAGGTCTTTGGCAAAGCTGAGAAACACTCTGAATGTGGAGAGGGAAAATGGAAGACTCAACAGAACTTATTTCTCAGTATATATACACAGGATGGTGCTGTAAATGTCACATCTCGCCGATAAATGTTAAGATAACAATGTAGGTGTTAACTCTCCAAATTCAATATATTACATCCTGTCTTTCTGCAAACTCCTAAGTCCAACAAAAGCCATAACGGAGAATGCTGTAAAAAACCCAAATTAACATAGAAGTTTAAATTTTTGCAAGCGCATTTAAATGATGAGATGTTGAGAACATTGCCACCTTTCAATTTATTTTAGACAGGAGGAAAATCATCCTATAACCATGGCCTGGATCCTACAGCTCCAGTTAGAGTAGACCCACCAAATCTGTTGCATTTACATAAATAGTGGCTTACAACTCAACAACCGATTGAATGGGTCTAATCTACTTGGAATGATTCATAGGATTCAGTCCCCTTTCTAATTCATTCCAAATTTCGATACCTTACTACAGCTCTCAACACAAACCTTCTCAACCTCTTCATTTCCACAGTAACTTGCAGTACTCCCATAACAGGCTGTAGTAATCCCAACTCCAAAAAGAACAGTTGGACCATTCAACCCAACAGTCTGGACCAAACTGTAAACCCGATTGATTCAATGGGATTATTTTTAGTAGACAACAATTAACTTCATTCACAGGACTTGCCTGCAATGAGATCTATGAACACTGGGTGACCTCCAGAGGTTATAGACCACGCTGCAAGTGAGATTGGAATCTGCCACAGCTTTGCATGTATAGATGAGATTGGTGTCTGGCAGTGGCTGCCAACTGCAGAAGGGAGCTCTGCCAGAGCATCCCAAAAGCGAATCATTGGCTGTTCGGGTCAAGTGACGAAGATCTACATCCAGACACTGTCCATCTGCCATTGCACAGCTGAGGAAAAACCACTGCACAAGGAGATTCTGGATATCTCCTTGCGTAACATCAGAAAAAGTACTTATCCTTGTGTAAGAGCTGCTTAACAGTGGAGTAGGCTGCCTTGGCCGGGGGTGGAATCTCGACCATCTTTGAACAGAAGTTACATGGGTTCAAGAGTGCTTTAGCTGAGTACATCTGTGGCGGGGTGGGCTAGATAGCCCTTGCAGTCCCTTCCAACTCTAAGGGCCTTTCTGCACTACACTGTTATAGTGTTACTATTCCACTTTCAGCATCCTATGGAATGCTGGGGTTTGCAGTTTAGGGAGGGGCCTTTACAATTCTCAGCCTGAGAGCTCTTTGGCCTCAGTGAACTACAAAGCCCAGAATTCCACAGGATGTTGAAAGTAGAATAATAACGTTATAACAGTGTAGGGCGGAAAGGCCCTGAGACTGTATGATTCTAATGGCCAATGACATCTGCATAACCTATCAAAAGGATTCTAGCTTCAAGATCCACAAGTGTTGATTGTGTAAATTGCTTTTTATTAACATGTTTCTGGACATCTTCCTCCTGGCAGAGCATTAGCACACCCATGCTCCTGCTGTATAACACAAAGCTGCAGGATTTGGTTTTGCAAGAGGAGACCGGAAAAGTCTGGGTTGTACTTAAAGGGTCAGTGCATAACTAATTCTACTGCACCTGAAATCATTACAGAGAGAGAGAGAAAGAAAGAGCACTTAAGGACAATACACTGAAGAAACCCGGCCCTTTCTGACCATCATTAAACGGCTCTGTACAATTGGAGCCCAGAAGAAACGCAAGAAAGCCAAGTGCATAAAAGCACAACCAAGGGAAAAGATTGAGATCTTAAATGGATTATTAAAAAGGACATCTCTTTTGATCCTCCCCACAGGATGTTCGTATCAGAGAGCCAGTGGGAATCTGTTCCACAAGCCCATTTCTAATATCTCTCCTTTTCATCTTGGTATCTAATTCTACTCCATTACACAGGGCGTCAAGCCAAAGAAAGCTATTGAGTGAAGCTAAGCAAGAACATCACCTTTGGGTTAAATGATTGAAAGAACTCAAGAAATGCTAAAAAAGAACTTGTCCAGACATTACAGCACTGTATGTAGCGAGACCCACGGCCTGTACTCAGAAAGAGAGCAAAGATCTTTACTTACAATTGAATGCTTTTTAGGAAAATGAGCCAACTCCCATTTTTATGTTACTCTGAGTTGAGGGGAAGCCAGACCCTAACAGGAGACAGTGTCTGTGTTCAGGTTTCATGAAAAGCTGGGAATATGTGAGAACCCAACACAAACAAATCCTCTGGCTTGCTCATCCCTGGACAAGCCAGAGAAATAATCCAAGATTTGTGTCAGGGCTAGTTATCTTGCTTTTAGGGAGGAGAACAAGACAAACAGCTGGCTTGCTACAGAGTCTGCATGTAACAATAAACAATCCAAAGGTTTACTTAGCTGATGTCGTTCGTGCCCAGTAACTTAAGGCTCACACCAAAACATATAAAACCAGCTCTGTCTGTTGTCTTCCGCAGCAGTACCCAAACCGGAGTTTGCCCATTTCTGATATCAACAGTCTAGCCAATCTACCCAGAATCATTTGGTGGCTGGGCCTAAGCCCTGACCAGTTCTAACTGCATGCTGTTGTCCCAGAGAGCTTCAGCTTTGGTTGCTTACTGAACTAAAATGTGAAATGAGCCTTTTACAACTAATGAGATACCAGTTGTGAGCTGACGGGGTGGACCACACACTACAAGGAAGGAAGGAATGATTTATTCAATGCATAACCAATCCTACCCCGAAATGCTGAAAAGGTATGCCAATGGGCTTCCCCCCGCCAATGTGCTAAGATATTAACACACAATTAAAACAAATCTTACTCACAGATTAAATGCACAGTATGAAGGCTGCCAACTCAGATTAACTGCAAGTAGGAAGCAAGGAAGACACATAAGGTGGCTTGCCAGCAAATTCTGATCCAAAACTCTGCCTGCCCCTTAACCCAATCTATTGTCCTGGATCTACCTGACCTTTCTCTATTTTGGAACAGCTGGTGGCACTGGTGGGATTGCCTGAGTCAAAAACCCCGTGACTGGTGGGATAAGGATTGGAAGATGCCCATAGTCACCCAGTGCGTTTCCATGTCTGAAAGGGAATTTCAACCCTGGTGTCCCAGAGTTCGAGTCCAACACTTAAATCATGCCACCATGCTGGCTCAGGGATTTCTCGGCAAGATTTCTTCAGAGAAGGTTTGTCACGGGTTTCCTCTGAGGCTGAGAGAGTGTGACTTGCTCAAGGTCAAACCTCCCCCCAGGTTTCCTTGGCTGAGCAAGGATCGAACCCTGGTTTCCTGCACTTTTAGCGAACATTCCAACCAGTAGATCACACTGGCTCTCATACTTAGCACAGAACGATAAATAATAAAGCCATACCGTTCTTCAAGAGCCCATTCATTTCCTTGGGGTTTATATTCGAATTTCTCACCATTTATCCCTCTAATAATTTTTGTTTTTCAGGGCACTTTTCATCCTCAATTGAAAATAAAAAAAAAAATCACCTGAGGCACAGGAAACATAATCTTATTAGTGCTACTCAAAGAACTCCTTCTGACATTGCAAAGCTGTTCGCAGGTTTCTAATGACAACATCTGGCATTCACCAAACACAACACACTTTATTTTGAGCCCTAAATTTGCACAACAGGCATCAATGAACTAAACATGCAAACACAAAGACACATACACACACCTTTACCCATGATAGCCAGCAAACACTCTCACTACCATACTGAGCACAAAAACTGACTGTGTCTATAAATGAAATCAGTGCCAGGATTAAAACACAGGCAACAAACAAAAGCAGGAGGGTGAGTCAGTGCCTATGGGAAAGAGAGAAATGAAACAGGCAAAGTGGAACTGTGTTTTCAACATCAGGCAACTCTCTTTTCCCAGCGTTCGCTATTTGGATGTCTGGAAACACACGCCGTGTGCTTCAGTCAGCCTAAAACAGGGGTGGGTAACTGCGCCAAGAGCAAGGGCCAATGTTCTGCCCTTCAGGTTCTGTGAGGGGAGGGCACATAAATTTTGCTAGATATATCCCAACCCTTTCCAAAAGAATCCAGAAGTGGGCTGAAGTCCAATGCTACTTTTTGAAAAATGGGCATGTGAGCTTTGTTAAAGAGTGCAGGGGAAACTTGCCACCTATTTAAACTCTAGACTTTTTTCCAGGAAAAGGGAAATCTAGAAAGGATGTTGGGGACCACATTTTGTCGACCTCTGGTCTAAAACAAACTCAACCTCCAGGTGTGGCTGCTGATATCACTTTAAACATCATAGCTCAATCTGCTAGGATTTGTAGTTTAGTGAGGTACTTAGAATTCTCTGCTAGAGAGCTCTCGCGTACTCTCTTTAACTCCACTTCCCAAGGTACCCTTTGATGCTCCATCCTCATGCTCGGGATATCTTCAGAACATCAGAGCACTCCAGGAGAGTATAACAAGTCTCTCGCCAAACAACAAATCCCAGAATTCCTGGGATGCCATGAGGATGCATGTCAGAGCACCAGAAGAATGTTCCTGTGCACATCAGGCTCTACGCAGGCATTCCTTTGCTGCTATCGGGATGCACATCTGGATCGCCCAAAGCACATTGGTGCTCATTGTGCATTGGGGCTAATGTGCAATTTTCATCTCACTGACTCCCCTACATAGTAACATCACAGCAGCCCTTTGCTGAACACAGATATTGCAAAACTGCGCAATTCTATTTCCCACAGACATCAGTCCACTTACACACATGCAAGTTCCATGCTAAATCCCAGCCCACAGCTTCTTTAACCATACTTTGCCAGAATACGTGGACAGCATATGATAAGCTAAAGAAAACAGTGGTGTGACCTGACTGTATTTAGCAAAAGGGGATGGAATACCTTTAAAAAAACACAACAACAAGAGGGAAACAGTTCAGTTGTAGACAATAAACTCTGTCCAAATGACTACAACTGACTTTGTAGGAGATGCAGCCACTCATGCTGATGGACCGCCAACATATTGTTACTACATTCAGTAAAAGGAGAGGAAAGTGGAGCGAGGCATGAAACAAATGGCACGTGTTAATTACAGCAATCTTCCAGAGCCACATACAAAAAATCCAGGTTGCCTTAATGGGAACACTAGCAACGGATTTGATAGCGCAAATTCATCTCAATTGATGTAGCTGCACTGAGACTTGTTAACATATATGCCTGTTGCAAATGTAGTCAGCTTCTGCCTTCTGGCCTTTGCACAGCTGGAAAGTAGAACCCAGAACAGATTAAAGGAGGAAGACTGAGCAGACAGTGGCATACATCCATTTCAGCGTTGGCAGGGCAAAAGGTCCAGGAGGGCAGCAGCTGCCAGCCGGGCAATGGTACTATGGCACTCTCCTAGCAGGCCTCCCAGCCAGTGTGGGTACATTGAGGTGTACCCAGACACCATTTGGCAGCCGTAGCACAGCCAAGGAAAAATGTTGTGCATGGAGGTATTAAATATCTCCTTGCACAATGTCAAGAAAAGTACTTAATCTGGTGTAACCCCCATTGGAGATTCCCCTAGATCTGAGGCTGGAAAAACACCCCGAGGTTGGAAAAACACCCATGGTTCAAACAGCTGAAGCTGCACGAGATGAAAGTAGACAAATAGAGAAACCATTTCAGAAACAAGGGCACTGGAAACTAGGACTTAGGTAAAGGTAAGGGTCATGAAGCAGCCGGCCTCTACAGAGATATGACCAGCATCATTGCAACAAAGGCCCAACCAAAACTGAGGGTCTAAGTTGTGTTCCAAACCATCCACATTTTTAAAGGCAGATGCCTTCACGAATGGTGATTTTTGCCACAAAACAAGAGGCAGAACCTCATTTCCTGTACTTTGTTTCTCTTCCAACACCAGAAGAGGGTGCGTGCCTACGTCCTGTTTCATTTTGGGGAGCTTCAGGGTATTAACACCAAAGATGGGTTCTGGGTGCCAAAAATTGATACCTGGACCTCCAGAGCTTGCCCACCTTTGGTTTTGACCAAGTCTCAAGGCTTCTTGCTCTTGAGGAGCTTCCTACTCTTAAAAGCTCTCTATCTCTGAGGAGCCCATCTACTCCTGCAGAGCTGGCCACCTCCGGGCATTGAAGCGAGGGGAGCTAAGACAGTGGAGACTTTGAGCAGAATGGCCACAACCCCACATGGAAGATTTTCTTTGGGGAGAATGAGTTCACGGGGGAAGGGAGGGCAAATTGTTACGTAAAAGCCTGAGGCTTCCAAATGTGATGAAATGTGTGCCATCGGCAATAGCGAAGGTACCATCCGTTGCAGCCTGCGCATGAGCTGGTGTACAACTCCCATCATCCCCGGCCAGCACAATGCTTGGCTCCAGAAGCCTTTAAAGATGGGCTGATTCAAGATCAGTGTAGGAGCAAAAGTGGCACATTTTTTGTGGAAGAGCAACAGAGGAAGGGCTTGGCCCCACGAAAACTGGCCTCTGGGAAGCCAATTTATTGCTTTCACCCCTCGGAACCAACCAGGCTAGCTGTGTGACCAGCCTGTCTCATCCCACACAACTCTTCGGAGATTTATGACCAGGGTCACAACTTGCATCTTTCTGTATCCTATTACCTTCTGTCACAGCTCCACTATTGTGCAACTGCCCTTACACAGGAAAATAAATCCACGAGAAAACAAAGTGGTTTCACAAGTGGTGCTGGGTTCCTCCCACGTTCACCCCATCCAGCCGCCACGCTGAAACAGTCCAGCAAAGCCATCTCTTGGGGAAGAGGAAGCCCCAGAGAGCCCACGCTGCACGCGCCCTCCGGCCCCCCCGCAGTCCCCGCCCGGCCCGCTGAGCTTCTCGAGATGCCCAGGTCCTCCGCGTCTTCTCTGGCTCCACTCCCCCTCTGGAAGGTGGAACTGCCTCTCCCGAGGCTTCAGGCCACGAGCAAGAAGAACTCGGAGCTGGAAGGCGCTGGCACTTTGGCCCCGCCCCCTTTTGCCTCTGGCCACGCCCACCCGAGCAAAGCGGCTCCGCCCCGAGGAAGTTCCCTTAAACCAAATTCTACCCGGAGCTTGCGGTTAAGCGGATGCGCTGCCCTAAAATGGCCTCAGAGTGTCTAAAGGAGCTGGCTTTCCGCTCTGCACTTGCACAGAGGCACTCTCTTATAGACTATTGTTCCAAGGTTGTCAAGCTTTTTCTTTTTTTAAAACACACACACACACACACACACACACACTTGAGACAGCAAATTTCCAGGCCCGGTGTCCAAAGCCCAAGGGAAACATAAGAAAAAACCGTCTTAATAAAAGACAGACACGCCTTTTCCTCCCGGGTACAACGATTCGCACGCGCGCGTCCTTTCTTCAGCAACACAGGACCGTAAACCGCCTCTGGCTACCCCTTGCCCGAGAGAACCCTAAGAAATTCATGGGGAGGGGTCGCCGTAAGTCTACAGGCGGCTCGTAGGCGCACACACGCGCTTGCAAAGGCGGCCAGCCCGGGAGGAGAAACTTCGCCTCGCCCAGACACGCCTCTTCTTTTCTCTACACGCACACAAACGGGGGGGGGGGATGGCCGCGACTCCACCAGCGCAGCAAACCCGCCTTTGTCCCCGCGTAACGTGTGAAGGGCACCCCCTTCCCCGAGAAGCTGCCTTTGGCCTCAGGTGCGGAGCAAATCCCCGCGTCCGCGAGCGCGAGGCGAGGGCGCAGGGGCGAGGATCGGGCGCAGGCGGGCCTCGCCTCCGATACTCACCGCGCTCGGCCGCTCCGGCGCGGCTTCTTCCCTCCAGGCGCCTCCGCTCCCGCTCCCGCTCCCGCTCCCGGGGAGGGCAAGGCGGCTCTCAGCGCAAGCCGGCTCCGAGGGAGACCATCTCGGCCGAGCTCCGCCGAGCCCCCTCCGCGGGCTTCCTTCCTCCTCGACCGCCCTCCGGAGCGACTCCCGGGGCCGCCCCGACGCGCTCCTGCCGCCCCTGGCTGGCCTCCGCCCGCCGCCGGGAAGAGCCAAGGCGCGGGCCCCGGAACGCGGAAGGCGGGCTGGGAAAGCCTGGCTCGGAGCTCGACCCGGGCCGCTGGGGGAGCGGGGGGCGCGGATCCCGCTCCTTCGCCGCCGCCCGTCCGCCCGGCCGTCCCGCCCCTCGATCCGCCTCTCCGCCCAGCCGGCGGGGTCTGGCCCCGCTCCCGCCCGAGGCGTCGAGGCGCAGCCGGGGTCCCAGCCCACGGGGCGGAACCAGCCGCGGAGGCCGGCCTCGATCCGGCAGCCCTGGGGCTTCCCTCGGGTCTACACCGCGCTCGCTTCCGCTATCCGGCGGCGGACTCCACCGGGCGCTCTCCGCCCGGGAGCGACGACGGCGAAGGAAAGGGGGCTCGGGCGAGGCCCCCCGGTGCCACGGTTCCTCGGGAGCAAAGCCCACCTAGTGCCAGGAGGCGGCGGGCGGGAGAGAAGGGCTTCGATCCGAGCCCTCGTCCCCGGCTGGAGCGGGACCACTGGATCAGTGAGGGGCTGCTGCGTCTACTCCGTGGTCGCTTTGATCCCGTGGATCAACCCTGGTAGGGAGTTGCGCTGGGACTGAGGGCGGGGGTTGGAATCCCACAGCCCTCCGGATGTTTTTGGACGCGAGTCCCTGCAGGAGAAACTAGCACGCGTGCCGTGATGTGAGGGGAGCTACCACGTCTAGAGGGGCTCAGGCGTCCTCCCCGATCTAGGCTGCGGTTCCAACCAGCGGCGGAGAGTGATAAGGCTGGATTCCAGGCACTCTTCGGTAGAAGGAAGCCCCTTTGTGCTCACGAGGAGTGTTCGCCTGCCCCTTCTTTGCTCTCTGTGGAGCGGACTCTCAAATAACCGTGTGTCACTGGACTGCAGTCCTCATTGCTCCCAGTGAATTAGGGAGAGCTCCCTCTCAGCAAATAGGGGTAGGGTCCATAACAGTTCTCCGGGGTAGCAAACCATAAAGGCAGGGCATGAGAGTTGCCAGAATCCAATTAGTGACGCAACACTGGGATAATGGTCGCTTACACTGACGCTTTAATGGATGCTGCAGAAGGAAGTATCTGCTAGTTCCTCGGGCAAGGCCCCTCCTCTCTGGTGCCTCCACGTCTCAACTTCTTAGACCTTGAGATTCAAACACTGTTTTCTGAGATGGCTAAGACTCCAGGAGACAATCTGGGGTCCTCCAAAAACCTGCTGGGGCCCATTCACACTACACAGTGACAGTGCTATGATTCCACTTGAAGTGCCACAGTGAAATCCTATGGGATATGCAGTTTAGAGAGCAGCGTTTAGAATTCTCAGCCAGAGGACTCTGGTGTCTCCCCAAATCATAAACCCCGGGAATCCAACAGATGCAGCCACGACAGTTAAAGTGGAATAATAACGCTATGATGGTGTAGTGTGACTGGGACCCTGGAATTATACTATGCGGTGTGAAAGGGCTCTGAGGCCATTTCCGCACTAGACTGTTATAGCGCTGTTATTCCACTTTCCATATCCTATGGAATCCTGGGGTTTGCCTCAAAGGCCCCTCCCTAAACCACAAACCCCAGGATGCCATAGGATGTGGCAAGTGGAATAACGGCACTATAACAGTCTAGTGCATAGATGGTCTTAGTCTCAGATCTCCTGTAAAGAAGTCTCACCTGGATAGCTCACAACCTGCAAACTCCGCTTTCAGGTGGAGAGCAGTGCTTATTTGTAGCAAAGCAAGCAAGACGACACACTGCTTCCAAAGCGAAGGCTGTGGATTGCAAACAAGCCAGTTTGCTGAGACTGTACCTAAGTAATTCTGTCACGCAGTCTGGACACCAAACTGCTGCAGTACACAGACTGGAAGGGGACTACTAGCCGGGTGGCCCCTCCCGAAACTGCAAACCCCAGGATTCCATAGGATGTTGAAAGTGGAATCATAGCGCTATAACAGTCCCGCGCGGAAAAGGCCTCAGTCTCCAGAAGCCTTTAATTTAAAAAAAAATGAATGTCTAAATGCCTATTTGAATATTTACATCTAAATTTAAACATTTAAATCTTAAGTCTTGGGGGTCCCTGGCAACAAATTATATTTACAGGAGTTCTGCAGTAAATAAAAGGTTAAGAACCCCTGCTCTACACTTTTGGAGAGAAACAGTGGTTGTGCCCACTTGCTGACTGCTCCAAATGTCCACTTGTGAGAAGACCCAAAAGTTCCTATTGATACACTTGTGCCTGGAACCCTGTTAGTTTGTCCAAGCCGATGTAATCCCACTGAGTCAACTGCTGAACGGTAAGTCAACATATAAGTAAACCCAGCTGCCTCAGTGGCTCATCTTCAGTTGAGAGTCATGATAGGATTTAGGCCTTGAGTATGTAGGCTCTGTCCACACCGCTGCTGGTCTTCGGTAGACCAGGTTTGTGTTTGGGCCTCTGGGCTTACAAACTGGGAATGCAAAGGAGCGTTTACAGCCACCCCCACAGCATGTATGCAGGAGAGAGCTCTGACCAGTAGGCTGTGAACAACCCCATCCCATCATCTTGCAGTGTTAGAATCTTGCAAGAATAGCACTCCAGCCTGCAAAATTCCACATGGCTTGATCTTGATCATGTCACTAAAGGAGAAGCTAGAGATAAGTTCCTGCCCACACAGTTAACAAGGTGCCAAGTATACTCCCCCCCCCCCCTTCTTGGCTGGAAAAATGTCAGTTGATAATATATTGTAGGCATGAGCCCTCACATGGTCACAGCTGGTATTGCCAGAGCAAGCAAACCCAAATCTTCAATACTAGCGTTTCGGAGACGTATCTGTGGTTGTCTGTTTCAGCATAGGAAGGATGCAAAGGAATCTTGTAGCAGAGCAGCGGTTCTTAACCTGGGGTCCCCAGACCCCCTGAGGGGTCTGTGATGTCTTCAGAGGGGGTCCATGAAGGCTTAAAGAAATGTTGTGCGCATTTAAAGTTAAAGTAGAAGGAAATAATGAGGGAGGGAGGGAGGGAGAGAGAGAGATCGGTGGGCAAGCAGGCGTTCACATATTGATCTCAAAGAGCAGGAATCTAGCCAGTGACAGACATCATTTGTACACATTTTCATTACAATATTTCAACCATTCAAAACTTATGAAATTCTTTGATAACAAAATTGTACTCTGCACTTGCTACGTCTACATGCAGTGAGAACATGCACATGAAGGACGCTCAGAGGTGGAGAGAAAGCCTGTGTCCTTTCTTGCACATACCATGTATATAGCCAGAAGCTGCCTTGGTGGTCCCCAGCAACAATCAGATACATTGCTGCAGGTAGCAATTAGCAATGGACACATATTAGCACTTAGCAGGCCCTGTCCTATTGATTCTACTGTGTCTATCCTATAACGTATGCTGGTGCTTACATATGACAGGATCAACGCAACCTGACACTATCTTTCTAAGCTTGACTGTCAGGGGGATACTGTGGTTGTCCAGATGGTGACTAAAGGCTACTCTTAGTATTCCTCACCACTAGCTATGCTGGTTGAAGGCTGCTGAGATCTGCACTCCAACAAGATCTGGACTCATGTTCCAGATCTCAAGAAAGGACCTCCTGCAAAATGTTTAACTCCAGAGAGAAAAATTCCAACGGTGCCACTGATTGTGAAGATGAGATTCTTCTCCATTCATCCAACCCATGGCTGTTTATTCCGGTTTGAGCTGAGCATCAAAAGAGCAGGCACCTGAGCCTTCAGGGAACCGCATACTCTCCGCATGTTTCCACAAATATCAAATATTTGCCTGTTGTTATGGGATTAATCACCTTAGTCACATGACAGTGTTGCTGGTCCAGTCATTTGGTTGAAATTCTTTTCTCTGCTTCATGCCTGCCAATTTTACCATGTTATGCAATATGCACACTTAATAACCCTCTGTCACACATCATTTCTTCACAATGGACTTCGGCATTCACACTCCTCAGGCCAAATTATATTACCCACTGCAATCGTGAGCTAGTGGCCCAAGCTATGGAATTAAAAGCAAAATTGTTCTATTTGCTTGCCTGTATTCTGTGTCCTTAATTTTGCCACATACAAGCTGTTCCCTCAGACAAATGAGGACTATGCACTCCATTGGATCCAGCCACAAGGAAGCGCTATCAAGGCCATTTCCACATGACACTGTTATAGCATGATGATTCCACTTTCAACTTCCTATGGAATCCTGGGGTTTGCAGTTTTGGGAGGGGCCGGTGGCCCCTCCCGGAACTTCAAACCCCAGGATTCCATAGGAGGTTGAAAGTGGAATAATCGCGCTATAAGTGTCATGTGGAAATGTTCCAAGACTTGAAACCGTCCTATTTGTGAGTAAATCATATTGGACTGAGCAGGACTGACTTCCAAGCAAATATTCTGGGACTTGGGAAGGAATGTAGCTGAGAGGGAGGGAAGCAACAAATGCCAGTGGGGCAAATTTTGCTCTGTCGGGCCAGTTCTGCCATGAGGCAAAGTGAGGCAGATGCCTCAAGCCAGTGGCAGCTGGTAGCTTCCATATCACTGAGTTTTCTTGGCAGGATTTTTTGGCTTTCCTCTGAGGCTGAGAGAGTATGGCCATTTCTACACTAGCCTGTTATAGTGCTATTATTCCACTTTCAACATCCTATGGAATCCTGGGGTTTGCAGTTTAGGGAGGGGCCTCAGAACCCAGGATTTCATAGGAAGTTGAAAGTGGAATAATAGCACTATAACGAGCCAGTGCGGAAATGGCCTATGGCTTGCCAAGGTCAGGGATTCAAACCCTCATCTCCAGAGTTGCAGTCCAGTGCTCAAATCACTGCAACCATACTGGCTCTCTTTGTTCACAGAGACTGACCGGTAACAGTTTACTAAAAAGTTTACCTGCCATGAATTTCACCTCTATAAGATGCTGAACCCTGAAAGAAGGAGAAAAAAGTGCAGCTGTACAAGTATCCTTTCTCTCCTCCCCAGCTGTTATGAGCACAAGCACAACCTAGTTCTGTGGACAGTTCCATGCAATCACATTCTTCCCCTATTGCATCAGACAGAACTGAAAAAACACTTCCATTTCCATAACACAGCATTTCCCAAGCTAGGCCCTCTCCAATGTGTTGAACTACAGCTCTCCTAATTCCCTATCAGCAGGGGCTTATGGGTGGCGTAGCTCAACACATCTGGAAGGTGTTGGGATGGAAGGTTGCAGGAAGGGCAAAACACTTTCTAGTGGATACGTCTAGTCGGTAAATAGCCAGGAGATACTGAGATGGTATGGGACGAGATGGTGAACTTGGTTGTTGTGTGCCTTCAAGTCATTCCCGACTTACAGTGACCCTAAGGTGAACCTATCACGGGGTTTTCTGGGGCAGAGAGTGTGTGACACGCCCAAGGTCACCCACCTTGGTCTCCAAGGCCACATCACTATGCCGCACTAGCTTTCAATGGTGAACCATAACCTTGCAACTTTTTTTTACTACAACTCATATTTTTACAGCAAACAAGAAAAGTGGTTGGAGGACTTGCAGTTTGACACTTGCAGTTCTCTCCCCTGCTCCAGTGGAACAGATTTCCTCCCTTCTCATAAAACATGAATCTCAAATTTTGTGCCATTTATTAAAAGAATTTCTCCTCTGCTTTTTAAGGGCATATTGACCACAGAAGGCAGTTTACAAAAGGAATTTAAAAATAAAATACACAGAGGTAATAAATAAAACACCTTCAATATATACATGGTTAACAACGCAATGAAATGTGTAAAAAATACACACTGTCAAAACATCAATTAGGCTAGCAGCAGCTGAACAATTTCCTCTAAAACTCAGTGCTTTAACTAAACATACAGTGGAATAAAATCAGCTTCAGTGTCCCCTTTAGAACTGAAAAGGCAGACTCCCTGATACTCACGAATCTAAGGAAACTTTCCAGCTGTTCACACTACACAACTATATAACCATTTGATTGTACTTTTCACAATCAAATTTCCATCCCATGGAAATTCAGGGATATACTTTGAATTCTCTGCTCTAGTTAGAGAGGGCACTTGTGCTCTCCAACAGAGAATTCCAAGTTCTTCACCAAACCAGAAATCCCAGGACTTCACAGAATGGAACCATGACAGTCAAAATGGGATCAAACTGCTACAATTGTGCAATGTGTGGATAGACCTCTAGCTTCAATATAAATCCACAAATCAAGATTATAGAAACAAGGTGTTGGAAGATCAATCACACACAGTGAGCAATAATACCAGGTATGACAAAAGCAGGTAAAGTGGAATGAATGAGCATGTAAAAAGAAAACCTAATAATAGTCAGAAACAAAATGGTCTGTAATCTGCCAAAGTTCAGCATGGTAATCACAGTCTACTAAAGAATGGGATACTAGACACTGAAATCAAGTTGTCTCCTTCGAGTTTTTGTTTTTTGTTTTAAACAAGACCCATCAAGTTTTTTTTAATCCTTATGACTGTGAAGAAAGGTTTCAAAAAGACTGTGTGAGTATTTTCAGTAGTCAAGCACATTCAGGAGCAGGATGAAGACTTTCAGTGGTTGGGTAGGTGGTCTTTGCTTTCCCCCATGGCTAGGCAAAGTACAATAGAATGAATAAATAGGTGCAAATCCACAAGTTCTTGCCTTTGGGAATGGAATTAACAACGATCTGCATCACCTCCAATGGTCCACCAGTGCGCCAGATTAAACTGACCGGGCAAGGGCATGCTGAATTCTTCCTCCATTCTGTCACATCAATGTGTCAAGTGTTTGTTTCTCAAATAAAGTGATGACCTTTAATTCAACTCCCAGTATGGTTTCTCCACTCTGGCTGAATTTTTTTCTCTTTTCTGTGTGGTGGCTGCTTTTCTTCCTTTAATAGCAGCCTCATCTCCCATCTTCTTAAACAAAAGAGAAAACCATCCTTGGCTCTTGTTCTCTCAGTTTCTGCTCAGCGTCCTTCGGGATCCAATTGTGCCACAACCTAGAAACAGAAAGGGGAAATCATTTGGGCCCTTCTGCAGTCAGCAGCTCTTTCCCAGCGAGAGCTGTCATTCCCAACAAAGAGAAGGCCACAGTAAACTATCTTATCCCAAGTGTTCTGGTGCACGTGTGGTTATGCTT
The DNA here is from genome assembly GCA_030412105.1 of Cyclura pinguis. NCBI lineage: Eukaryota > Metazoa > Chordata > Lepidosauria > Squamata > Iguanidae > Cyclura > Cyclura pinguis. Next base: position 3,109,775 of record CM059607.1, read on the forward strand.
CATTTTGATAGTCCCTTGAGCTTGAGTTGGCCTGCGAACTGGGCAGATCAGGGCCCCGGAGTAATCACACCAGCTTCTCAACATGCATCTTTGAGCTAAAGTGGGGAACGATCTAGGTTTGAAGGGGCTGAAGAGCTAAAGAGGAGAAGGATCCGGGTTTTGGGCACTGAGTCCACTCTCGTCCAGAGTACCCCATGGCTCATAGGAATTAAATCTGGGAGCCCCATTTCCTCCTAACAGGTGGCAGATGTCTTCCCATGGAGGACTCACCGTACAGACTGGATTCCTCGACAGTGAATGAGCCCTTCTGCCAGCTTCTCGGCTCCACAAGCTGTGATACAATTATTGTCCAAACTTTCACGGTAAGGGGGTGAAGGAAGAGAAAGCAGAAGAATTTAATAGCAAGGAGAAAACTGACAGTTTTATCAGAATGGGGCTCAGTGCCATGACAAAAGGACTGCTAGCAATTCTCTCTTCTTCTTAACAATAACAGTGTGATGTATCCATACTACACAACTGTATTGCTTTGACACCATTCTTAACTTTCATAGTTCCATTCTACAGAGTTCTGGGATCTGTAGCTTGGTAAGTTCCTTTAAATTTTCTGCCTTAATGACTTTAATGCCCCCCTTAAATGCTGCCCTATTGCTCTCAAGTAAAGGATTCCTTACCAAACTATAAATCCCAGGACTGCACAGGACAGGGTTATACTGGTTAAAGTGGTATCAAACTGCTATAACTGAGTCGAACGGCTACACCTAACAACAACAAGCACAACAAAACAACCATTTATATCCTGTGTTTTCCACCAATACTGGGACTCAAGGTATCTTACAAAATACAGAAACCAATCAAGATTAAAATACGCTCCAAAACTTCAGTAAAAAAATACATAAAGGTATTTTAAAATGTGATTGAACCATCTATAGAATTAAATTGTTTGAAAATCCAGTTACAGGAGAGAAAATAAAATGACCAAGACAAGCACACCATTAAAGGCCCATTGCAGTCAGTTCCTAGGTGTGTTGGATTAGAAAGGTTTTCACCTACTGGCAGAAAGAAGGCAAAGAGGGAGCCTGCCCGGCCTCCCTAGGAAGGGAGTTGCGAATTCTGGGAGAAGGCCAGCAAGAAGGCTTTCTTCTTTGTTCCCAACACATGTGCATGGGAAGATAATGGGACTATGAAATGGGTCTCCTATGAAGATCCTAGAGCTTAGGCGGCCTCGTATAGGGATACATGGTCCTTTAAAAAACTTTTTAAAAGTAGCAAGTTGTCAAGGGCCAAACGCTAAAGGCCCTCAACCTCCTTTAGGCTAGCAAATGCTCAGTTACTCACTCCAGTACTCGTAGCTTCGTCATCTTTGGGAGAACCTTGGCCAGCTCTGCAGCACTGTTGTCACCCAGCTGGTTCCAGGACAAGCTAAAGAGAAGAAGAACAGTTAACAATCAGCTGACCAAGACGGCTGCTTCTGTGGCAACAGGAGCAGTGCCCCCGCTGTAGGTTTCATTCTGAATTTAAAAGGAGCTATCCAAAAGTGTTGAACTCTATCTGCAAAATGGGCTCAAATTCTTTAAAGTTTGGACCAAAGTCCAGGGCGGTTTCAACATCCCATTGATATAGGAGCCGCCAGCCACCAAGACTCAGACACCCCCCCACAAAAAGTAAACAGGTGATTTAGTAATTCAATTTAATTTAATGCATATCCCACCTTCCTCCCAACAGACAAACCATCAACCTATATGAGGTTGTGGAGAACAGGAGATCATACAGGAAATCATCTGGAGATCAAGAAATCTTCTCCATCTGGGACCTTCCAGATATGCTTGACTCCAACTCCCATCATCCCCAGCCAGCATGACTAGTGGTCAGCAGTCAAAGTGGGAGGTCTCCTACCCTCTCATTTGTACTCACATTATCTCTTCAGCCAGAGGCCAACAGCTGACACCAAGGGCAAGACTCTTGAAAGCGTCATCACCGATGCCACAAACCTTAAGTCTGAAAAGAAGGCATTGAAAAACCTAAGCCACATTCGTATTAGTTTTACCACCACAGATCTCCCAGTAAATCTCAGGGAAAGGCCAGTTCGTGAAGGGAGAAACTTCTCTCAGGGCTCAGCCTCACTATCAATTGCTCAGACCAACTGCAGCTTAAATGCACACAGAGCCCCAGCTTTGGATCAATAAACAGAGAAGTCAGAATCCAGAGCTGAACTGGAACCAGGTTCAAATCATCAGTGAGCCATAAAAGTAGCTGGGGAAGACCTTGGGCCGGTCACTCTGCCTCTCAGTCTGGCCCACCTCAGAGGGTTGTTGTGAGGATAAAATGGGGGAAAAGAGAGCCATGGACCCCAGCCACCTTGAATTTTTTCAAGGACAGGAGCAGCACAAATATCAACACACACACACACACACACACACAAACAGAATTTGGGGGCCTTGAAGACTGGCAGACACAGATCCAAGCAACCCAGATCATAGTCCTAGAAATGTCAAAATACTTTGTTGGATTTGAGCTAGACCAAACCAGCAAGACTCACTCAATCTTCCTGAGTTGTGAGTGTTGTGGCAACTGCTCTGTAAGTAACATCACACCTTTGGATCCAACGTTGTTTTCTGACAAACTGCAAAGAGAAAGAGGGGATGATGAAGGACTGAGATTTAAAAAACAATAAACCAATTAAAAAATGCTGCTTGTTTGGAGAATCCAATGGCCACTCGGGGCAAAGAACAGCAGCTAGCAGGGGCAGTCGGTGGCTTCCATGTCAGCAAAGGGGTGAATCCATGATGCGCTTTAGCCCAAACTTTGGAACAGCCTTCCTAGATTCAGAACCTTGTGCCCTAAGTAGGACCAGCACTTTGGGAAACGTTGGGTCCCCTATTGCGAGTAAGGCATTTTCCTCTATCTGGTGATTACAAGCAACAGACACAGCTGGTTGTTCTGATGTTGTGGAGCAGTGACTCTGCCTTTGGCTTTAACAGCAGCCTCCCTGACTGTTCCTGCAGATGTTAGAAGCTCCTGCAAGACTTATGGTTGTCCAGCATCTGAAGTTCTGTTAAGAATCCTTTTCAGCAGCTGGACAGTTCCCATAATACCTGGAAGAGCTACTAATAGGTGGTGTAGGCTGCTGTTAAAATCAAAGGTGCAGCTGCCGTCCCCCAACACTGCAGGCCCCATTAGCTTTCCCTCATAAGCACAGAACTTATTTTTTCTCATCTTCCCTCCCCATCCCCTTTCCCTTATGTGTTGTGCCTTAAATTTAGACAATACACCAGCAGACAGGGATTGTTTTGCTCCACATCTCAGAAACCCTTTTCCATAAAACATGGGAATCAAATTATTTATATAACTTTAGATACAAATATAATAGTTTGGGAAGCATCCCTTGACTCAAGTGGTCTTTGACTTGCTTTCCTTCACCGTTACCCAGACTTACCTGATTTCCTCTATTTGTGGGCACCTAAAAAGGACTTCAGCTAAATGGACGACTCCCTCAGAGTCAATGTCACAAGAAGACAGGCTGGGGGAAGAGGAGAAGATAAGAGGACAGTTGAGTGGAAGCTTGTGAAGAAGAACAAAGGAGCCAAAAAGACAGGTATGACTATCAGTGGGGCTACCTGTGCCCCAGCCATCTTCAAGCACTGCACAGACTGAGAGGTCTGGGGAAGCATCCAGCATTTTATAGGACCAGCTGGAACCTCATTGGCCCCTCATGTCAGCTGACTCCCGCTGACTTGATCACTGCAACAGCGCCCTCTGAAGGAGAGCGGAAAACCAGCTACCAACTCCTAGCCATTTACCACATTGACACAGAGTAGGTATATACAAAGGCCCCAAATGCCTTAAAGAAATCTTGGGATTTCTAGCCTAGTGAGGGATTTAGAATTCTCTCGAGAAATCTAGTGCTGAGGTTCAGGGGAGTGGGCTACAGCTCTCTAGCAGACAATTCTAAACCCCTCATCAGACTACAAACTGCAGGACTCCATAAGCTGGAGTAGTTTCAAATTGTCTTAAAGGGGTAGTGCAGATGCATAAAAAGTCCACTCCAGGAGTGCTGACAGACAGCATAGCTGGCTATGGGATCGTGGGAAATATATACTATAGGAACTGTACTCTATGCATTTGGAGGGCACCAGATTTAAGGAAGACCAGGGCCCAAATACCCTAAAAGCACCAGATACCATCTGATTTTGGAAGCTAAGCAGGGTCAGCCCCAGTTAGTACTTTGATGGGAGAGTGCCAACAAATTTTAGGCAGTGTAGGCTATATTTCAGAGGGAGAAACTGGCAAAACCCCTTCTGAGCGTTCGTTGCCTACAAAAACCCTATGAAATGCATGTGGTTGCTATAAGTCATTAGGCAGCTTGAAGGTACGTGCACATATGAATATGAAAAATAGACTTATGGGTGAAGACCACATGCAAAAGCAGAGCTAAGAAAGTTGCTTTCTGGACTACATCTCCCAGAATCCCCCAGCAAACACCCAAAACTAAAACCTTTCCCAAGTGCTGTACAGTTATGTGGGCTGAAAACAGACCGATTTGCCCATCTCCAGCCATGGTACTTACTGAAGGGCTTTCAAGGAATGCAAAGACACCAGAACCGGAGCAAGTTTTTCCAAAGTCTCATTTCCTATATTGTTCCCAGATAAACTGAAAGGAAGAAGGTCAATCGTCACTGAGGAAGCACGGATAACATGAGAGCACTTCTCTAAACTTCAATGAAAAAAGGAGCTGCAGGATACATGCTGCCCAAGAGAAGTCCTGGGGAAGATTTTGCACTTGTCTAGAATATTTTTTTTCTTGGTCTGCTTTTTTGATTTTTTTTGGCTGCATGGTCTGACTTCATTGACTTTTCCGGTACAGTGAAGGACTATTAAGAAGCTGTTCATCAACACAGAAATGCTGCTACACTTAATAGGAAGCAATAATGGCCAACGGGTGCAAGAAGGAAACTACTAATTAAAATGGCAGGAGACCTTTGCTGAATGGGATTTAATTCTGGCTAAGAAGTACAGAAAAGGAACCAACATGGAATAGGAGTTTAAGTGTTGAACTAAGACTCTGAAAATCCATGTTTTCCATAGTACTGTTTTAGAAAATGGGTGGAGGTGAAAGTATGAGAGGAATGTAAACAACCTGGGAAATGTACATAATTCAGAAATAAATATGTGCTCCTAAAAGAGACAGATTCTGGGCTGGATCAAAACAAGAAGGAAGATTTTCAGGTGGAGAAAAGAGGAAATCTGTAGATTCTGGCTTGACAGGTACATCCCAGGAAGCAATCACCTACATTTCTTACAATGTTTCAGCAGACACAGCATTTTAAGTGAAAATGTCTGTGATAATAAGTAACAGAGGAAGGTGTAGGGATGATGGAGATGTCCAAAGGAAAGAGGCAGAGGCTGAGGGTCCCATGGAGAGGCTTAGCTAGCAGGTGTGAAGAGCACAGGAACTAGCCTCCTCCGTTTGTGTAAATTCCCTTATAAAAGTGATTGGGCATTTTTTCCAATGTGGAAAACCCACATTCAAGGTTGTGGAAGTGGAGTAGCACGCATGGTGCTACTGTGCACACAGACATCCTCACAGACACATGGAAACATGCTGATGCACATATCCACACACATGTGCCTTTGCTTGCACGTTGTGCAATGTGACCATTCAACACAACGGTTGTACAGTGCAGCCAATGCGTACATTTTGCAGAGATTTCCACTACGCAACCCCCAATGTAGGACTATGGCCAGAGTGTCCAAAAAGGATTTGCTGAAAAATCCAAGGTAGATGTTCTGCCTTACCAGAGCATTTCCAGATTCTTGCTTCCAGCCAGAGCTTCCACAAAAAACTTCCCTCCAGCTGAACCAATACTGTTGCGCGAGAGGCTGAAATGATTGGCAGGGTAGAAAGACAATTAGAATAATCAGTAGGTGAACCCCAGAGACTAATGTTCAATGTGCAGCATGCACTAATTGTCTGGCTGAGAATTCTAGGCGTGCTTCCCCAAACTGCCAGTTCCAGTGGAATCAACACAGCCGTGTCCGTTTCTGGATGCATCTTGGGAATCCGACTATGGTGAGCACCTCCACTTTTCCTAACTTCCATCCTCTCCCAAACTGGAGGAGGCAATTTAGATTATCAACCGGATTATCATTTTTCTTCCTGAATTCCTCCATCCTCCCCAGGCCTTTCCCACAAACCAAATCTATGGAGACTGGCCCCTCACTGGGCCAGAGCAGAAACTCACTTGATTTGCTTGATATTCTTCATTCCTGCCACAGCCATAGCTATTTCTTTCGCAGCGGCGTCATTGATTTTGTTGTAGCTCAAACTTTCAAAGAAATTATAGTTTATCAGATAAAAGACACCATCCAGTCTGTCCATGATATTGTGTTCTCTAATTCAAGCCTGGGATGACAGCTTTGTGGCATCTACTTGGTGTTTTAATTGAACCCTGAGATGAAACAGACTTACGTCCATGAAAGCTTATGCTACCAACTTCTTTCTCTAGGCCCATTTCCGCACTAGACTGTTATAGCGCTATTATTCCACTTTCAACATCCCATGGAATCCTGGGGTTTGCAGTTTAGGGAGGGGCCTCAAAAGCCCTCAAAGACCCCTCCCTAAACTGCAAACTCCAGGATTCCACCGGATGTTGAAAGTGGAATAATAGCGCTATAACAGTCTAGTGCGGAAATGGCCACAGTCTCAAAGGTGCTACAAGACCCCTTTGCATAGGCTTTCCATAGGAGCCTCCCAAATGCCAAGATCTTTGGGGGGAGGCAGGCCTGGCATCTTCTCGCAGGCACGTTTGGGTGAGGACACAAAAAAGAAGCCCTTCTCAGTGACTGCTCCCAAAATGTAGAACTCCCTTCCATGGGATTCAAGGGCAGTTATCTCTTTGTTTTCCTGTACTGAGAGGCAATGGTCAGGAGTTTGACCATAAACCGGTTGTTCCAATTCAGAAAGATCTGTTAATAAAGGGTATTGTATTTTTCTTCCCCCTTCTTATTACATTCTAAACCATTTCAATTTTGTGCTTGCTTTTTCATGACAATTCAAGTGTTTCTCCAACTGTTGAGCATTATACCTTGCTGTTTCTGAAATGTATTTATGCTGTAAGCCACCTTGGGTTCCTCACTGGGAGAAAGGTGGCTTACAGCATTAAATAAAGTATAAATATTTTACAAAAAATAGAATTAGATTGAAAAAACTAATAATAAAAATTATTTGATAGTTTTATACATATTTAATAATTTTATAAACATTTATTAAATTATTAGAATTATTTAATGTTCTAAATATTTTATAAAAATTACTAAGTATTTTATAGAAAATATAAATAATATGTAAAGTTGCATAATCCTTGCCTTAAAAAACTACGAATTAATATCATTGCGGTAAGTCAACAGATGACTTGAAGGCACATAGACATAAATAAAATATTCATTTTTCGAATAAAATATAAATAAATAAATAAAAATAATACACAGATCACTGCACTTCCCCTCATTCTGCTGTTTGAAGATATTTTCTTCATGCTAGCTCACTGAAGCCAATGTTGGGCCCAAGCAGTTAAAATGGGATGAAAAGTGAATATATATGAACTTACTCAATTTCTTCCATGTTAATGGCATTCTTCAAAGCTTTGGCAAGGTGAGAACAGGCATCACTGCTCAGCTGGTTATTATTCAAACTGGAAAACAGTCATAGAATGCCAAATGTTAAGCCAGTTATGCCATAGGAGATCATATTCTTGTTCAGGCATTTGAGGTGAGTTTAACATGAATGCAATAGGAGAAGAATCAGTCTTAGCCCTGCCCGCTCTGTTGTCCCTCTCTCTGCAAGGAGTCTGAGAAGGAGACTCTGCTTTGCATGGAGTCACTCCATGAAATTCAAGACCTCAAAAAACCCCAGACTTTTTAAAAGTTCCCATTAAGATCTGTATTTATTTCAATGCCTATTTCTCCAAAGTGCATGCACTTTTCCAAACATATACATTTTTGTAGTGTGCTTTCCCTGGATACATGCATTTTGAAAAAATACATATCTTCAGTATAGTTTGAAAATGTGTATCAGAAGATACAGCATTTGTGTTCCAGGTCATGTACAGTTTCAAGACGTATTGATTGATTCTCATTCAACTACAAAGTACAGAATACTTCCCTCACCCTTCATCAACAACTGGTTTACACGTTTACCCTGGAACAGAAAAATACACAGGGGCTATGAATGCCACAAGGAGAGGTCCAAGCTGCCCAACCGCTTTTCTTCTCAGGATTCAGAGCTTAGGAGGCACCTGCGCTTCTGGCATTCCTCACCAATTGCTATATTGGCTAGGAGTGCTGGGTGTTGCCTTTCAACAACCCGGGGAATCACATGATTCCCACCCTGCCTTGTCATCTTTCTGAAAGCAGTGCAGTTTTGTGGGTGCAATTCTCCATGACGTGAAAGCTGGATAGTTCTTCACCGTCTACTTATATACACAAAGCTAACAGTTCATTAGGGTGGACAAGTCAAAGAGCCTGACATGAACTTTCCACAGCTGCATTGCAGCAACTGGTGGTCTTGTTTTTGTTATTTGCTTATGGCAATCCTCTTTTAAATGGGGCCTGGCTTAACACAGGCTGGGCAATTTACTATGAATTTTGTGCACTTGCATGTATGTTTTTCCAAAACAGTAAAAACACGGAATATGGTGAAGCGTGATGATGATGATACCAAAACCAAAAGCCGTGAACAATATGACTACCAAGAAGACCATGATTAAAATAATAAATGATTCATTTATTATTTAAATAATCCATAAAATATGTAAATAAATAACAAAAAGTCAATATATCAAAGAAAGGGAAAACATATGTGACCTTATTGAACAAATGTAAAAATGACTCTAGCCTGGGACACTTCTGGTTGGTAGTTCTGGTTCCTCTGATCCTTGGTGACTGATCATTAATGAGGAGGAAGGTTCAAGTTCTCCTTGCCCCCCATTACGGGGTCCACGAAGAGCCCCAGTCGACAACCACCCTGCTCAGGTCTTCCAAACACAGGGCGACCGTGGTTTTGTGGTGGAATCACCCCCCCTGCCCTGTGGTCTTTCTCTTTTCCTACCGCCTTCCAGTTGACCAAGCACTACCATCTTTTCCAGTGAGGTATGTTGACTCATGTTGTACAATAGCCTTGTTCAGTCATTTTGGCTTCTAGGAAAAGTTCTAGTGAGAGGCCCTAATACTGCCATAATTGGTATTTCAATCAATTTCCTTGACCAACAGACACACTGACCTTAGTCTTCTCAGGAGAGGCATGGCTGAGAGTCCTGAAATCAGCTTCAGAAGATGTGTGTTGTCAAGTTTCAGAAAACCAAGGCTAAGAAATAGAGGAGTCAGATATGGGAATGATACGCGTTAAAAATTATCCTCGGGGAGATAGCATCAATATTTGGGCTACATCAGCTAGGAACACAGAAAGACTCTTGAGAGAAATAGTCCAAGATCCTGGATCTGGGGACGTAATGTAGAGTTACAACACATCTCCGCCATCAGTCCCTCACCCGCATCTTAAAATGTGTAGCTTCCCAGCCTTGCTATTTACCTCCTAGGAGGGTCCTCTGGCAGCCTCAGAAGATTATTAGGTTGGGCATCCAGTTACAACAGGGGGTGGCCAACTGCATAGGGGCCGGGGGCTAATTCCTTCCCAGATTCCCCCCCCCCATGGGCACATTTCCCCCACAGCAAGCCCAAATATCTCACTCTTCCTCTACTTTCCCCCCTCCAAAATGAAGACAGGAAGTGATATCATGTCAGTTCTTGTCACCATCATGGGAGGAACTACAGAAAGGAAAAGAGAGGAATTTGGGAGCAGTAGAGCACTTGTGGGGTGGGAGTATTTTTATTTGTTGTTTTATTTATTTGTTTTTTTTTTATTTGTTTTCATGCATTTGGGGGATTTTCTACACGACTTGGGGGCAAAAATTATCCAAAAATCATGTCAATTGAAAAAAAAAATTGAGGGGCTGGTAGGGGCTGCTGAGCAGCTTCCGGGGCCACAAATGTGGGGTACAGAGACGGCACGGAGGCTGTAGGCAACGTTATACCCACACTGAACTATAAGAATATAGCTGGCTGCTGCTCCACCCCCTCACCACCCAGAAAATGGCCGTTTTTAAGCTGCGGTAGCATAAAAAAATGAGTCAGGGGAGTTGGTAGAGAATTCCAACCTCTGCAACAGCCCCCAAAGAGGGGAGTTACACACGCCGAAATTGGACTCACGCCTTCAGTTGCTAACAGAAGATCAGACACGAAGATTCTCTTTTCCATCTAGCACATCAGTTATAGGAACCCAGCCCAGCCCATTCCAGTCCACAATGAATCTCCTTCCCATCATCCGGGGCAAAGGCAGGAGCGGGAATCATATGTCCCCACCCCCAATCCATCTCTTGATGTACTACAATTCCCATCAGCCCTAGCCAACGGAATGACGTGTGCCATAGTCCAGGAACATCGGAGAGGGTCGTACGTTCCAGCAGAGGTTAAAATATTCTGCAGGTTTAGGTTGCTATGAGCTTTCAGAAGCTGGAGCTGAAGTTATGTGGAAATTGCTTTAACTTAATTAAAAGTGACCCAGTGGTGAGAACGTAATCTCTCTTTTAATCAAGCTTTGTTACCTTTGAGGTGGCCTCAGTAGCTTAGTGTCAGAAGGATTCGGGGAGAATATAACCGAACTTCAAGGTGGCCGCTTTCAAGCCAACAAACTTTCAAGGGAGACTTCAACATTTCAGTGCTGAATGACAGCTTATCGAAAAATTCCATCCTGTCACCTGGGGCCCGAATCAAGACGAGAGACTTTTCACCCCACTACAGGAGTTAATTAACTTACAACGCCAGGACTTTTTGTTCCAGCATTAACATTGCTGTGGGAAGTGTCATCGTAGTTACGTTACTTTAAGCCCTCTTTATACAAGGAGGGTGTTTCATTTTTATACCTTGGAATGATGCTTTTTAAAAACTATGGTTTTAATGTGATGGTTTTTAAGTCACGTTTTCATTTTTAATGTCAGGTTAATGTCTTAATTTTGGGGAGCCACCTTGGGTCCCAAGACAGGCAAAAAGTGGTGTATAAATGAAAATAATCAAGAAACAGATAAATAATACTTCGCATATATAAAGTTTAAATACATGAAAGTTTTAACTGAGGGGTGGGAATCGTTCGACCTGCACCTGGCCCCTAAATGCATGGCTGGCTGAGGATGATGAGAGTGGCAGTCTAACCACACCTGGAAGGGTGTCAGGTAGGAGGGAAATTTCCTTAGATCAACTAAAAGGCAACTTACTTGATGCTTCTCAACTGATGTTTTCTTTCCAGCAAACCGAGCACTTTCTTGATGCCATCGGGGCCAAGTTCGCTTTTGGAAAAGCTAGAAAGGGAAAGCAATACTGTTACACGTTCAGTCTATGAACGCTTGTGAGAAACAAGAGCAAGATTGCCAAGCTGCAGCGATAGATTAGAAGCTATGCTTTATTGTTCAAACCTGCAACTTCTATACTCAGCATCTGGTGGCAGCAGGTGGTTACATGCCATTGAGGTGGCAAATCCACTTTGGGTGTTAATCCAGACTTTAGAGGAACTCTCCAAGCAGCTGAACACCATGGTGCCAAATACATACAATAAGCTGGACAGCGCCTTCAAAGGTAGCCAAAAACCTGGAGTGGAATCACTGCCCCACTGAGAAGGGAGTCACCATCCATCCACCAGGTGCAGTTTCATAAGAAATTATCCAGGATGCTGGACCTATTGGATGGGGAGATAGGATTCTGCCTCCTGGACAGTGTTTTTATGCTTTGGGCTTTAAAACTGAGGCAGCCAAACACCTTGGGCAGCCCTGATTATGCGCAGCTCAAACATGACAGACATCTGGACTAGGAATCATCCCTTCCCCGGATAAATAAACTGGTATGCGAGAACATCCACCACAAGTGTGCACCTATGAAATGAGAAAGGATGGTGGCAGGGATATCCCTATACCTTGGACAAATCACTTTTTCAGAATCCCCTAGGCCATGACACTCACTTGATGTCTTCAATGGTGTGGCTCTGATGCAGTGCTGAAGCCAAACACTCCATTCCAGCGGGAGAGATTCTGCAACACGTTAACCTGCAAATTCAAAAACAGCACAAGTTGAAAACAGACCGTAGCTTTCTGCCCACCACAGATGACGATGTAAGCTGGGTGTAACCCTTTGCGGCTTCACATAAGCACAAGAGAAATACGCATAGGAAAGTTCAGAAGACAGCTTGATGCTTGATAGAATCGGGAACGTCACCTCCCCTTCCCTGCCTATGACTGGAACAGCTTCTTAACGATCTGTGACGGACGAGCAAAACACACTCAACGGTGAAGAAAGGGAACATCACAGTGAATGGCATGGAGCTGATTTACCTTGTAGCATTTAGTCAGCACGCAACAAAATATGGAGGACCTTGGAGAATGGGCCATACTGCGTACATTGCTTTCACTGTGGTGTCAATTTAGCATTCCCAAACATTTTGAAGCAAGAAAGCCGTGCGTGCAAGCAAACCTTCCATGAAAACAGAGGAGAGCAGTTTCATGATAGAAAAGAAGGAGGATGAAGTTAAGCAGATGCAAATCCTAGAAGATGTGATCCAGCCCAGAAACACAGGGGTGCAACCCCAAAGCATACAACAATTTAGACAGGGCATACTCAAGTCTCTTCAGTGCAGGGAAATGCAACAGGGAGCCCAAAAAGGTTTCTGCTTCCACATCAATGAACTCTACCTGAGAGCAGCTGTAAAGACAAAAGAAAACAAGTACTGGATTGACAAGTATTCTTTCTAAAAGTACAAAGTGAGGAAGTTAGGAAGAAACTCTCTTCTGTCATACATCCTGTTAGTGACACATTCATGCATAACTTTACAAGGAAATGATTTGCCATAATGCTAACAGATGTATCCTTCTGACAATGACAGAAGCAGAGCTGCACCTACAGCAATGTTGCAGTTGTGCACTGCGGTTGTACATTGCAGTTGTGCATTGCGCATTGCCCAATGGCATGCAGTCATTGATACGTGTTGCACATGTTGCTTTTCTGCATGGGAGTTGTCTAGGGCAGCATGCAGATATTCACATCATGCTGAGAGATGGTGATTTGCAGCCCGTTTGTGTTAGGACAACCTATGGGGCAGGGGTGGGCAGTTGGGATGGGTCCCAGGGCCAGGCCTCTGCAGAAGCTACAAAGACTCCCACAAATGCCGGAACAAAAAATGCCATCCGGAACTGGCCTGAAATCCATTTCTGGTTTTGAAAAAACAATGTTTAGTCCTAGGTTTTTTTAAACTAATTCTGGAGGCTTCCAGGACGGGAAATTCAACCTTTTGATGCCAGATGAAGGGTGATCCAGAGGTTTAGTAGTCAAGGGTCACAATAACAGCCTTTGGGGGCCACACCTGGGCCAGGGGCCACCTGACATGGACATTAAATGTGTCTGCATCACAGCTTGGATCACAACTAGTTACACATAACTGGGCACTTGGCATTAATTCTTTTCTCCAATCTTTAAGGTATAATTCTATTACATTAGGGCAGCAACTTAACAAGGGACACCATTCTTTTTGCCATTTAAACCATATTCATTTAGTAATTTTGCAGCTATACAAATAAGGTCTCATTTAAATGGTGGATGAAAAACACCAGGCGGTTCAACTACTGTGAAAAAAAATTGGGAGTCCAGGCTGAAGGAAACAAACACACTGTCAATTTTTCGGAAACCAGTTCCTCTCCTACATGCAGGGGATTATTTCTTTTTGTTGTGCCTGTCATGTACCTTCAAGTCGATTCCAACTTACGGTGAGATTTCTTCAGAGGAAGTTTGCCATTGCCTTCCTCTGAGGCTGAGAGAGTGGGACTTGCCCAAGAGCATCCAGAGGGTTTCCAAAGCCGATTGGGGAACTGAAGCTTGGTCTTCTAACAATGCCCAAACCATCTAGGCTGTCCCATTCCTTTTCCCGGAGATTTTATTTTAACTGCAGAGTGGGGAGACGAGTGGCAGGGAAGCCCAGACTTACTTTAATGCCCTGAGTTGCCTGCATTTCTCAATGAGCTTTGGGAGGAAATGGGTTTCTTTGACTTCCAGTTCGCACTGATGGAACCTGTGGACGAACAAACGCACAGACCAGCTGAGAGGAGATGTGGCAGGAAATGGCAGAAATAAATAAATATCTAAACAAAAAAATAAATATTATAATATAATTATTACAAGTAATTAATATGTTATTATTTTTAAAAAATGTTTATATCCAGCTCTACATCCAAGGATTTCAGGGCAGCATACAATAAAATCTATTTAGAAGCACTGAAAACAATAAGAATATTGTTAAAAGGCCAACAGCTTACTAACTCATTTGACACTTGAAATGAGATGCTTTAAAAACCAGCTGAAACAATTTAAAATAATGTCAAATGTAACAGATAATATCAATTTCAACTTGGTGCCATAATGACACCAGTACTGGGGCCAATAGGCCCTCAATGGAGAGAGCCCCACAGCACAGAAATGATGTAGTTGTTATTATTATAATGAATTTATAAAATAAGAAACAGTCATACCAAAAAGAGGATAATGATTTCCTCACCTGCTGACCACAGACTCCACTCTTTCTCCCTGAGGAGGAAATTCTTGTTCCACTACAAAGAAAATGCTATCTTTCCTATTATAAACAAAACAAACAAACAAGGAAAACTTAAACATGCTAAAATGTGTTTTGGTCCGCCTTGCACGCACCGCTCCACAAAAATCTGACAACAGGGTCTCATTTGATCTCCTAACGTATTATAGCTTTTAATTTAACTTTTCCCCAAGAGATCATATGCAATTTTTTTCTGTATATTTCTTGTAAATTTTTTGCTTGCATTTTTTCTAACGCCTGTATTTTTTGCAAGCAATTTCCCTGAAAACAATACATTTCTGCATGCACGCTTCCCCAGCATACACATTTTTTGGTGCATTTTTTGACCCGTTACATGCATTTTCATTCACTTTGTAAACTGCATTGCAAAATTCCGAGAAAGGCAAATATTGCTGTATCACCACATTCCAGTTCATGTGTAAATTCAGGTCTCTCTCACCCTTTCCCATGGTCAACTCTGTTGCAATATGGGAATATATTTTTAGGGAGAAAAAGATCTGCAATGCTTTTACAGCATGTAACGCAGACCTTTTCTTCTTGTTGTTTTTGCGTGCCTTCAAGTCATTTCCCTAAGGTGAACCTATCGCAAGGTTTTCTTGGCAAGATTTCTTCAGAGGAGGTTTGCCTTTGCCTTCTGAGGCTGAGAGAGTATGACTTGCCCAAGGTCACCGAGTGGGTTTCCATGGCTGAACAGGGAACTGAACCATGATCTTCAGAGCCTTACAGAATTTCCACACTAGACAGTTAAAGCGTTATGATTCCGCTTTCAACCTCCTATGGAATCCTGGGGTTTGCAGTTTCGGGAGGGGCCGACCGGCCCCTCCCGAAACTGCAAACCCCAGGATTCCATAGGAGGTTGAAAGTGGAATCATAGCGCTTTAACTGTCTAGTGCGGAAATGGCCTTAGTCCATTGCTCAGATCACTAAAACACTCTCGTTCTCAACCTTTTCTACCACTTGCATATTTCTGTTTCTGGAAAACAACTCGAGAAGGCATTACACAGGGAGAATCTCATTACCTGATGGCTGTGATATTTCCTTGGGCTTTGGCAGCCAGCTTCAGGAGAGTAGATACGCTTTCCCCTTTCAACCATGACTCTTCTATGCTGCAATGCAAAGCACAACCATCTTATTCTTTGACATACAGCATTTTTTTCCTTGCACCCATGAGGCCTCCACAGGATTCCCCTTGAATCACAGCACCATCCTGTGCCTGTTTCCTCAGAAGTAAATCCTGTTGCCTTCAGGAGGACTTATTTCAAGGTTACATTTGCTCCTACAGGCATGGACACCTATTTTCATATTTTGTACAACCGCTGTCATTTTAAGGCCAGGATCCCGTTGGTTCCACTGACTTAGTTGCGCCATCATAACTCCATCCTGTGGAGGATGGAGGGAGCCTGTTTTCTGCTACCCCAGAGACTGGGACGTGGAGCAGTGGCTTCAAACTTCAGGAAAAGAGATTCCATCTAAACATTAGGGAGAACTTCTTGAGGGTACGAGCAGTTTGACAGTGGAATGTACTGCCTCAGAGTGTGGTGGAGTCTTCTGCTGTTAAAGTCTTCATTCATTTTAAAGTTATGTAAATTTGCTGTGATATTCCTACCTTATTCTCAGTGTGCCTGCAGGTTTCCTTAAGGCTCTAAACAGATCTTCTGCATGGCTGAGCATCAAGCCATTGTTAGTTGACCTAATAACAAAGAAGATAAAGGTAAGCAGAGGAGAGCTTCTTTTTCCACCAAGATGGGGGAAAAAATGACAGAAGCCAAAAAAACCCACATGAAATCATTCAGGGAGAGGCACTTTCCCAGCTCAGTGGACAATTGTACCAGATGTTCTGCTTGGAAGTTGCATTGCTTCAGCCTGGAAGAAAGAAGGAAAGAAACCAAGTTATCTCCTTCTGGGAAAGTCAGTAAGCAATTATTAGCAAACCCCATGTCGTTGGACTGCAGATCTCAGCAGCTTTAGTCAGCATATCCAGTGCCGAAGGCAGATGGGAATAGCTGATGGACATGCGGTTGCGTTCGATTCTTGCTTTATTAGAATCTGAGTCCAAATCTGGACCCTTACTTGGTGTATCTGGAACAGGACCGTCATACCTGAAAGCAGCTTGGATGCAGGGCCTTATTAAAAATAAAATCAAATTGAATGCACACTCCACTTTTGCTCTCCCAAAGGTTTTCATTTTAGGTGTGGAAGCATGAGTGTTGTCTGCCTACGGAAGAGTTTCTACCATGCACGTTGTGATTTTTTTCCTGTTTGTTTTGGCTGTCTCTATTTTGAACGTGGCTCCTGACAGGAAGATGGCAAGTCCAGAGCAGCAACTCATGCAGAGTCACACCAGACAACCTTCTCTGATGGACATTTGTTTTTCTGCCATGCATCTAGAGTGATTCAATTAGCAACCCATATCCAACATAAACAGTAAAATTATCCACAAACAGTGGACATTTAGAGGAAGGTTAGACCCACAGATCTTGCAGAAAAGCAGAAGCAAACTCCTCGGTGAATAGGGTCTTTTGTTTTGTTTTTAAAAATAGCAGCTACCATTTTGAATTTCCCTAAATCCAGCTCAGGACAAGATTTTCTGGCCAAAACAAGATGGCAACCAGCTTCAAGCTTATTCCCATGACTGAATTTCTGCCAGCCCCAAATACTGATGAATCAAAACAGCTCATTCCAAGGTAAACGGTCCTTGTAATTTTGCTACATCCCTTAGGAAAGCCTTAATTATTATACATTTATTTATTTCTCACAGCAGACTAGCTGTTCTCTCACAGCAAGTAGTTTGGGAATTACTGGGTTGGGAGAGACCCTGAACAGCTTAGTGGGAGTAATAATAAAATTAATGAAAACTAATAAAACTAATAAAAACTAATAATTACCTAAGGATCTTTCGAGGGTTTTCTTCCCTCACTAATGTGATAAGCAGCATTTCTGCGGAGCACAAACTAGAAAAGAAAGAGGAATACAACATTAAAGAAAATAAAAAGACGGTAGAGAATATTTCTTTGAAAGACAGTTCTGCAGCTATATTCTGAATTCAAGCGACCTCTTCTCTCCTCTTTCCTCCCCTTCTTTTAGTCAAATATACCTAGAACATATCCTATAGCTTAATTTCTTTTCTTTTCTTTGAGGTTTACATCCTACCTTTCAACAAAATACAAAAGGTGGAGATGCAAGTTTTCACAACATAATAAAACACAAACACACAAAGTTTACAAAACATACCAAAAATCAGTGAAATCACAAGGAGGGGCATCACAAACCAACCAACCCAACCAAGACATTTCTCTACAGACAAACTGAGAAGCACATAGGAAAAATTGAGTCATCTCAGTGACCTCAAAGTTTTGCTTCTATCTTTCTTTCAGATTTACTATTTGAAATGCCATCTCTCTGCTTCAGACTTTTGAAAGGGAACCAGAGTATGTGTTTGCAACTCTGTTTCAGTAGAAGATTTAATTCATGTTCTGCCTGAATGCCCTATTTATAACGATCTTAGGAGCAAGTATATTTTTCCTTTATTGAAGTCTTTTAAGGGAAATTCCTCCTTTGTGCAGGTTTGTTTTCCGCTATCTGATACTGTGAAATATGTGTCTTTTAGAACATCTAAATTTCTTGTTAGGGCCTTACAATTACGTGCTATAAAGAACAAAGAGGGGTACGGAAAGTGATTTATCTATTGTTGATTATATATTACATGTAAACTGGCTGGATTATCCTTTCTCATTTCATTTTATTTTATTTTTATTTTTGTGCAATGGCTGGCTGCTAAAATGCAATAAACTTGACTTGGCTTGACTTGACTTGAAAGGGAAATATGCAAGTTTCAAAAACCCAAATAGTTTAGCACTGATGAAATGCAAGTGGGATCTGTGGCTAGATCTTGATCTACATTTTGTCCTTCTGTTATAAAGATACCACGTGCAATATGATCACCCCAGGCTTGTCTCTCTTCCCTGTGTTCTTTCTGCCCCACTGAAGAATATCAGTATGAATCCCACATCTGAGATGTATTTTGTGTCTCTCCAGGAGCAGCTGGTAACTCTCTTGTCAGTGGGACAGTGAATCCGAGTTTAATCCAGTCCTTCCAGGAGTTTTCCAACATGCTGAACCCTGCCTTCCAAACGCGTTCGGCACTTTGGTGAGCCCCTGTAAATGCAGTTGTCTGTTTTAAAATAGACACGAACCAGGGGTGTACAACTCCAGCCTGCAGAGGTTAACCAGGAAAAGCCAGGCTAGTCCCAAAGTGATGCCAACGTCCGCAGAAGGGTAACTCAAAACAGTCTGAAGTCAAACAAAGAAAACACTCCCGAGCCAAGTCCAAAGCCAAGAACAGAGCTGCCAGCATATTAGTTCAGATTCAAGCCAAATATCAGAGATCCACAAAGGGAAGGGTATCACACAAATTTGCCAGGAAGTACTAGATCTGTTGTCTGCAGCACCTGAATGGCCTTGACTGAATTAATTTGGAGCTGACAGTAAAGTGGTCCAGCTGGACTCCTTAACTTAAGTTACCTAAGCTAGAGAAATGTGTCTCTGGTATTTCTGTTCCCTGCATTTTATCTGGTGACACAAGAATCATAGAATCATAGAAATGTAGAGTTGGAAGAGACCACACGGGCCATCCAGTTCAACCCCCTACCATGCAGGAATACCCTCAAAGCACTCCCGACAGATGGCCCTCCAGCCTCTGCTTAAAAACCTCCAAGGAAGGAGACAAGGTTCAAAGCCTCCATCTCCTTCACCAAAGTGGCAGATGCTGCCTGGGATGGACCAGGCTCTGCTTCTGTGACAATAGAGCTGCCGGCCCCCTCCAGCTCCAGCTTGGAAGCATCATCCTCCGTACTCTCCTCCTCCTCCTTCGTCCAAGGAGACCTCCTCAAGTGAAGGCACAACACTAGCTAAAGTCTAGAGTGGATTCACCGCCCAACTGACGTGGAAGCCACCAGCTAGCATTATATCTCTACCCTTTGCAATTTTAAATCCTATCATTACCCCACTTTATATTAGCAGTTTGACTAAGAGTGAATATACGTTCTTTAACGCTTTGGTGACCAACTCATCCGTGCCCAGTCCCTTCTCAGGGATACTCCTCTTCCATGCTGAAATTCGTTCCAAGGGGTGGAGGGGAAAATAAGTAGCTGCAAGCAACCGTACCTTACGTGAACTTCAGCAACGCTTGGGGATGCGGCAAAGACGCGAATGAGTTGGAGAACCCCATCTTGCGAGATCTGGTTGTGGCTGATTCTAAACGAAAAGAGAAAAAAAATGTTGCAGACTGCTCTCCACTGTTCTACCATGGTGAATTTTTTCCCCTTCTGTCTTGGCCTTTTTCTCCTTCCTGAGAGAAGATGGAATCACACAAATTTTGTTGCCACTGGTTCCCCTGCCTCAGTTCAGTGTGCGTTACCACCACTTTCTGCCAGTTATACTTTACCCAGGCCATTTCCGCACTAGACTGTTATAGCGCTATGATTCCACTTGTGACATCCTAAGGAATCCTGGGGTTTGCAGTTTCGGGAGGGGCCGGCTGGCCCCTCCTGAAACTGCAAACCCCAGGATTCCTTAGGATGTCGCAAGTGGAATCATAGCGCTATAACAGTCTAGTGCGGAAATGGCCCCAGTGTGGGCAAACTGTGGGTAACCATCTCTTGTTTGGGCAAAGAAGCCGATTTGGACTTGAAAAGGCTTGTCCCAAACACCCCAAAATGCAATGAAATGGGCCATGGTACATCCTAGAGGCGTTACTATTGCCCGTTTAGGGGACAACCGTCCCCTAAACTTGTAGGAAGGAGAGCCAGTGCGGTAAAGTGATTTGAGTGCCGGACTAGAACTTTGGGAGGCTAGGCTTTGAATCCCTGTTTTGTCCCGGAAACCCACAGAAATTTCCTGGGCAAGTCACACTATCTCAGCCTGATCTGATTCCCTGGTCTGACCTCCACTAAGGTACCCAGGAGTCGAGTGTAGCCACTTACCTCACAAGGCATGAGACTTGGACTTCAGGCAAATGTTCTAAGAGGTATCGCAATCCTTCGTTGCCAAGATGGTTCCCAGAAAGACTGAAAAAGGAAATTTACAGCCCATTAAGCTCTACTGGATTTGCAAATGTAAAGCCGCAGCACATTACATTCCGAAGTTTCCACGGCTAGTCAAAGTGACCGGCCTAGCATTAGAAAACAGGTCAGAATTGGGGTGTGAGCCAGCGTGGTGTAGTGGTTAAGAGTGTTGGGACCTGAGAAATCCACGTTTAAAGACACGAAATGCCCAGGGTGCTCACCAAGAGTGAACTTGGCCACTCACAGCCTGACCTACCTCACAGAGTTGTTGTACGGATAAAGTGGGGAAGAGGAGCTGGAGTCACATATGCCTTGAATTCATCGGAGAAAGGGAGGGGTAGAAATGAGGAAAGTCTTTCTTCTATGGACACAAGACTTTTGCTTCCTTCTTACTTGCAGATGTCACTTTCCCCCTTTTCCTCAAGAAGTCAGCTAGTCTTTCCGTTCCCTTTGTCTCGGAAGGGAGCATCCACGCGGCACAAACCTCAACTATGGACACTAGCTCACACCCACACATGGGAGCCAGCTTTTAGAGGCTCTTGTAACCAAGAATAAGTTAACTTCTTTTGTCTAGCTCCTTAACAGTCCTAAGATGAATTTCCTGAGACAACAGACATAAGTTTGTTTGTTTGTTTGTCTTTCTACCTTACAAGAACATCCAGAGTCATTTCTCCTGTTTCTGCCACAAGCTTATGTTGCACTAGTCCTGCTGCGCCCTGCTTAACATAGAGACCAAATATTCCTACACAGAGTGTTTGAATACTGGAAGAAAACTCAGGATATAAAGGATATATTGCCGCTCCATTATTCTTCCCACTGAGTCTTCCAGACCAATGGGACCCCGCACTTTCGTTTGTCCAAGAAACAAATTTTCAGGAACATTCTTTGCAAGGGCAAGAGCAACAGAAATCTCACTTACTCCAGTTCTGCAAGACGATCACACTTCTCGAGGACAGCACACAGCTCCTTAACATCACCGTGACCAATGCCACAGCCCGTCAGCCTTGGGGACAGCAGGAAAACAAGAAAGCCAGAAGCAGGGGTTACTGGACAGAATCCTTTTGGTGTGGTGCACTGGCCTAGCTACACTGGAGTAGGCTACAGTCTTACTACAAGCACAGCTCCAGGCCCCAGTTCAAAGGCTGGCAAGCCTAGAACACAGCAATCTTGGGGATGATTAAGAATTAGAGCTATTGTATTTATTTGTTAGTTTATTCACAAACCTCAGGGCACACTGTTTCACAGAAAATGTGGAATCCATATAAACTGACTATGACTTTCTGGATCCATTTTTTCAGTCCAAATCCCGCACTCTAGACTCCGCTGCACTGAGCAAAGTTGGGGAACATGTGGCTGCCCAGAAGCAGTTGGACCGCAGCTCCCATCATCCTCAATTGACGACAGCGGCTTGGCCCGGAGGCACTTAATAATTCATCAGTTTGGGGAAGGTAACAGAGTTCCCCATCCTAGATGTAGACTCCAGCCCATTCCACCATGAAATGCCATTCTTCCGTTTGACTTGTATAGGTTCAGGCACTGATATTTGTTCGGACAAATACACATTTGGTTAATGATACCGGGGGCACTGGGCCCAGTTAACGAGTCTCCAGCAGCGGCCTCTCTCTCTTCCTTCAGGGATGTGCTAATGCTACAGTGCTGTTCTGACCCAATGCTGCACTTCTGAATGCAAAAGCGGATTACGTTATGGGAAATCAAAGAAGATGTTTGATGAGAACAGCTGAATGCTCATAGCATGCAAATTAAAACAAAGGAATAAGAGAATACAGAATTGCTCATCCAAGAAGCAGAACTGCAGAGACACCCCAAACGTGTTCCCACTTTTAATGGTGTCATTAAATAATTCTAAATTCTGGCCTTCTTTAGATTTATCGTTGCTATGTGCCATTAAGTTGACATTGTCTGACGGCAACCCTACGAACGAGAGACCACCAACACACACTGTCATGAACACCCGTGCTTAGGTCTCGGAAACACAGGTCCGTTTGTTGCTTCTTGTCGACATCAGTCCCACTGCCTTCCACTTTTCTTGGCATTGTCGTCTTTTTCAATGATCCATGCTGATATGTCCAAAGTACAATAGCCTCAGTTCAGTCGTCTTGGCTTCTAGTGAGATTTCATGACTGATTTTGTATATTACTTTACTGACTTCAAGCCACCCCTGCTGCTTTGGGGGACCTCCTTCTCATTCTGTAATTATAGTGTAATATTTGTGGCATCAACGTTTTAATAACGCTGTGACAACATTGTAACAACACTTAGCTATGGGTTAAGACCGTGGGGTTGTCTTGCAAAGTCTTGGCCATGACACCACTGCTGTCCTCTTTTAACACGAAGCCACATCTTCCATCTCCTCCCAGAAAGTGCAAGAGTACAACATTGTCATTATGAAAGGAAGAGGTGGTGAATACGTTGCATAGCATAAGGAAAAATACATATAAAACCTGCACAGGTTTCTTAATGTCAGAGGTGGGATATTTTGTTCTAAGCTACACTTCCCCTCCCTGCATTTTTTTAAAGCGTCCCACCTTCTCCAACATGACTGAAAGAAGGAAAAATTGTGACAAAACCAGGATTATTTGGTTTACACTTACCTGCAGGATCTTCCTGGGTTTCCTGGACTTTCCATAAAATGCAAAAAGGCATTTTTATTCGACCTGAAAACACAAAAGGGGGAAGAAAAACCCTTCATTTTCATGCTCTGAGGTTTGACCTTGTCAGGAGATATAAAAAGTTATCTCAAATCTACTTGGTGTCTGACTCTGTTCAGTTTCCATCCTGTCAGGAACAGTGGGATTGATGCAAAACCCAGTACACATTACGTAAATAAGCAGTGGATTTCAAAAATGTAAAGAACACTTGTGTATTCGTCCATTTTCAATGAAAAAAGGTGTTTCAACCATACACGAGGAGAATGAACAACTATTAAATTTTTCACACCTGAGGCTTTTTTGCAAATAAAATACCTATTTGCACAAAAAGTTTCCCAGAGTAGCCACACCATTAAAGCTTTCATATCTTTGCCTTTTAAGAAGAAAAGTGGGAGGCTGGAAGAGGAAAAGAACATTTCATGAGGAATCACAGCTTCCCTCTGTCATGATACCACCGGTATCGTGATCCGCAAATGTGGGAATGATCCCCATTTGGATCAACCCTTATTTTTGTAACAGGCTTTTAACCTCTCACCTGACTTCTACTTCACAGATTCTCCTGGACAGGGAAAGTGAGCTGACAAGCAAGCGAAGACATTTGGGTGAAAAACTGTTTTCTCGGATGCTGTAAAAGGGAAGGAAGGAAACAGAAATACCAGAAAGTTGATTCCGTAACAAGGCCCGGCAAAGGATCAGAACTGGTAATGGATAAAGAACTTAAGAAGAAACGCACTGTACCAAAGTCCTAATTTTATCCTCCATTCTGCTTAATTTTTTTTAAAAGTTGTTGCTTGCTTTGATAAATGCATTTATGCCCCGTTGGACCTATCAAGCCTTTTAGAGCAAGTTGAAAGTTTTGTAATACGGCGGTCCTTGTCTCCAGGCTTACAATCTAAAATATTAGACTTGCCCCACAAGGAAGAATGTGAAGGCAGGGAGAAAAAAAAATTAAGCACAGTGTTTCTAATCTTTTGAATGCAATGAATTTTATAAAGCTTATTGAATTCTCTGTTTCACTTTAGTTAGATGGAACAGTAAAGGCGAGTTCTTGGAATATCTGCTTCAAATTGACAATTAAGAGAAGAAGGTAGAAGTATCTTTCTCAGCTACTGCTCGCTGCTGTGCTGTATGGACCTCAGAACTATTATCACCCATTAAGTCAACCGGTCATCTATGGGAAGCTCACCAACCAGACATTAGTGCAATGGCACCCTCAAGTCTTGTCTTCCCCTGCAATTGATATACGAAGATACAGTAACCCCTCTTCCACAGTATTGCTTTCCACGGTTTCAGCTGCACACAGTCCAGAAATATTAAATGGAAAATACTGGTGTCCAAGCAAGGCACAGCCTACTCAGACTACATGAAACATACTTCTGGATAGCATGAAGCCTCTCTGTGGTCGCTGTGAAGCTACAGGGCTGCTTCTGGTGATGCCAGAGCCATTTCTAGCTTTGCAGGGACCATGGAGAAGCTTCATACTACTCAATAGTATGAAACCTCTATGGTACCTGCAAAGCTAGAAAGTTAAGTAGTATCCGTGGTTTCAGGTATCCACGAAGAGTGTCCCCACAGATAAGGGGGCATTACAGTATATTGCTTGTGATACTGGGCATGGTACGTAGCCATCCTGACTAGTAGTCTTATCTTTGTGACTGTGGCTACTAGTGGCTCCCATGTTGTTAGAGCCAAGAATCTGCTCTAACATTTAGTCTAGACTGTAAAGGTCCTAGCTAAGGTGCTGCAAAGTAGGTTCAGCACTTTGGCTAGCTCATTTAAAGTTCAGACTAAGTGTGGATTCAGTGCCCCACCGGCATGGGAGATGTCAGCCACCAGTGCTTTTAAACCTGACCAAGGTGCCAGCCATCACTGCATCTTGCAGCAGTGAGTCCCACAGTTTACTACATAAAACTGAGTCTTTCTCTTGGTCTCTCCTAAATCTCCCACCATTCACCTTCAACAGATGACCCCCATCAGACCCTCGCATTATGTCTCCCTGTCTATTTTCCTTACACCATGCATAATACTATGCAACACTGTCGAATGAATCTGGGAGGCAGCCTTACAAAGAGTTAAATCAACCATCTGTCCTACCCAAGATTGACCTGCACTGGCTCTTAAGAATCCTGGCAGAGATCCCCTTTCCAACCTTGTTCATGAGATGGCCACTCAGGACTCACCATAGGAGCTTCAGGCTCTTGAGCTGGGGCAGGAACGCCAGCAGCTGTTCAACCTCTTGCTCTTTCAGCATGTTCCCAGAAAAACTGCAGAGACAGGGTGGAAAGTTTGGAACACATTGCAAGGATTATAGATGTGAAAGCCTGTGTAATACAGCGGATGGACTGCCTGATTGGTGAGATCCAGATTCAAGTCACCACTGTGCCAAGAAATGCACTAGTAGCTTTGGGCCTATCAGGCTCTCTCAGCTTGACCTGACTACTCAATTGTTATGAGGAAGGAGAAAGACCAATACAGGTTGAACCTTCCTTATCTGGATAATCAAAATCCGAAAACCTCCAGAACCCCAAACTTTTTGCCTCCAGCAGCCCACTTCCACTTTTGAGGTAGCGGCTGCCATCTGTGGCAGCAGCATGTAACCACTAATGTGGTTTTAAAGCAATCTATCATGGGAAGATGAAAAAAGAAGACAAAGCCAACCAAAACTACCTAACAGTGTCTCCTTTTTGACTAGCCCCATTTTAACAACTTTCCTTCACTGAATGTGTTATTTGTTATTGTTCAGAGTGTCTTCCCAATAGCTTAACCGATTGACTTTAATATCTGTATGTATTAAGTCAAGAACCTCAACAGTCCAAAGCTCCTCTCTTTGAAAAAACAGGAAGTGTTTGCATGATGGAAACACACACACACACACACACACACACAGAAGAAAAGAGTTACAATGGCCTCATTAGAGAATTTATTTCAAATCTTGGGTGCAGCCACCGAAAGGACAGGCAGCTGCATCCCTGAGAAATCGGTGGGATTGAGAGGACCTCTGGAAGTTCTCAAGCTTCTGCCAACCTTCCCGTGGTATCAAAGGAATCTCCAGGTCAAAGGAAAGTACTGCTTCACTTGATCTGGACACTGGGCTCCTGGACTGCATCGATAGGACCCGTCTGCGCAGATCAAGCGCAAGTTGTAGTGCCACTCTCTTCTGCTTTAACCATACCCCAGCATCAGAGAGAAAATGGGTTAACTGGAGAGGCACGACGCCTTTCCTTAATGCCCAGTTTGATGCGCTCCCTCTCCGTCTCCCACGCACATAGTGTGCGAGAGTGCAGCACTTACTTGATCTCTCTCAAGCCAGAGCATGTGATCAGAATCCGAAACAGCCGACTGATGCCGTCTGGGCCCACGTTGGCATCTGCGAGACTGAAACGCAAAGCGTGTTTGGCACTCAGAAGATTCAAATTTATGCTCATGCAATTTTACCTATTTAATGAGCTTGTCAGAGAAGGAAACAAGATAAATTGAGGGGTACAAGAATACCTGTAGTCTGAAATGACATTATTTATGAATATGTAACATCGCTGGAATGTAAAGTACTAAATGCCAGTCACTTTTTTCTCTTCTGTAAGTCACTAGGAGTAGGCAACATAATGTTGTCCACATGTTTTAAACTCTGGTTCATGTCAACTTTGGTCAGCATGGCAAATGGTTAGAGATCGTGGGAGTTGTAATCCAGCCTCTCTGGTGTTGGATATTATTAGATAAAGGTAGCAATGGAGACATGGCTCAAATCACCACCATCATCATCATCATTTGGAGTTTATCATGTTTCCGACCTCTCCCCTAGCATTGTCCTCACTCTGAACTGGCTACAGAAGGCTGCTACAGCGTCACATAGCATTATTCTGAAGCCAAAACAGAGAGAGGGCAATGCTGCCTGCTCTCCGTCTAAGGTCAAGGTGCAAACCGTATTGAAACAGGTGTGGTTTCTCCACTCTTATCTCTTAGACTGAGTTACTGAGGGTCCTTGCCACGTGCCGCTAAATCTGGATTCTGTCTGGGGTCACCTCCATCCACTTCTGGTCACCAGAGTGCCCAGTGCATGATGGCAGTTAAATTAGATAGCCAAAGTCAACATTAACATTCTCCACTTAAGCATCATTCGTATCATTACATTACAGGATATGCACAGTAGAACGTTAGACTTTCAAAGGGACTCTCCTAAGGATTGAACCTTGATCTCTCTGCATCTCTTTTGCAGGCTTGATAATAATTAACACATGCAAGGAAGTCTTATTTCTAAACCGTTTAACCACACCTGGTGTAACGACTTATGTGAGAAGAAAATGCCAAATATTAGCCACTAGGAGTCATAGGAGAGCAGACACACCATTCGTAAAATTTTCCGGTAGCTTTGCCTCCTTTCATATCTATCTGAAATAGCAGAAATGATCCTTTCTTTGGAGGAGGAAAGAAATTTGGAGTGATAAAATTGGGAATATGGGAAGGCATTTCAGTTGGGAGAGGGGAAGGATTTCAGTTAGTGGTAGACAGGATCCAGTGGACTTGTTTCAGGACAAATAAAATGCCTGAAACGAATGAACCACAATGTGCGTGTCTGCATATCCTCTGAGAACTCCAAAAATGAGAAAAACAGCACCTTACCTAAAGCGTCGGCCACAGACCGCAGGTTCCCACAGCTCCCCTTGATGCTCGCTGCCTGGGCTGTGACTTTTAAGTGTCAAAAGAAAATACACAATTAGTTGACACACACACACTTGGACTACATTTCTGAAATTCACTGACTCCAGATTTTCTCTGCAGAGGAAACTGGGAACTCAAATGACCTGGTCTTGTTTATGACGGCCATTTCCGCACTAGCCTTTTATAGCGCTATGATTCCACTTTCAACATCCTATGGAATCCTGGGGTTTGCAGTTTCGGAAGGGGCTGGTGGAATGTTGAAAGGCTATAATAGGCTAGTGCGGAAATGGCGGAAGTCAAGCTAGCGGATGGTGAATCTGCATGATACTCTTTCTTAATTTCTGTATTTTGCACAAAGCACTTCTGGTTGCAGCCTCCGGTTCATTTATGCCATGGATGTGGAAAGTGCAGGTTCTGGGTGGTTTGTGGCCCCTGGGACACACTTTTGCAGCCCTTTAACTACCCTGGCAGACCCCAATACTGAAAAGCCCAGTTTGGATCGGGACCTTTAGAAGAGCTACTCAGCCTATCTTGTTGAGAGGGTTTAGCACCTTGGATAGCTCCTTTGAAACGAAGTAAAATCCAGAGCAAATTCTTCACCCCACTGACAGAGAAGCCCTCAGCCCCCACTAAAAATTATCCTGGTTCAACTAGTTCTCCCTTGGAGACGCCAAGAGATGAACCAGGGACTGCTGACATGCAAAACATATACTCTTTAACTTTGCTATGGCCCTCTGTCCCAAGTAAGATGCATTTTTACCTGATTTTATTGCCAAAAGTTAAATGAACTGTCTGGGTGCCTCCTAAACTGTAATGAGAAATGAGATGAGTGAGAGAAATTGTGAACAGATGAAAGAATTCTACTATAATGACCCTCTCCCAATATGCAATATTATCCACTATCACGTTTGATAACATTTTAATTGTCATGATACAGAGCAATATATACATATACATACATACATACATACATACATACATATATATATATATATATATATATATATATATATATATATGAGAAAACAAGACAAAGCTCAGTTAAACTGCTTCATAAACATACCCTAATTGTACGGAGGCCATATGTTTCAAGGAAGAGAAGCATTCTACCAAGTGAAAAACTCCATCCAAGGACAAATGGTTGCCATCCAGCCTAGAAGCAGAAAAAGCAACAAAGCTGCCACCTCCAGGAATTTTAGTATAATTCATTTCTGCACAAGAACAAATCTAGAGTCAGGCACGGAGAATTTTGCAAGCTTGCTCCAAGCTGTTGACCTCCCAATTGCTGTTTGTGGCTGTGGTTGCATTCCAGTTACCTGTCAGCTTATGGTGACTCCATGAATTTCATGGAGTTTTCTTTGGCAAAGAGTTCTCAGAGGTGTTTTTGCCAGTTCCTTCCTCTGAAATGTAGTCTACAGCACCTGGTATTCTTTGGTGATACCTCTAATTAGAAGTCATTTATTTATTTATTTATTTATTAGTAATCCTGCCCACTTGCTATCTTGTCCCACCAACACAGTACAACAGAAGGGATAAGGGGATGGTGGACAACGGTAGGACACGCTCAGACAACCATATGACATTTCTATCCACATGGTTGACAGGAAAGAACAATTACTAAAGAAGCCCAATCATGCAAGAATTTTTTTTACTTCTGGCAAAGTTTTTTTTTTTTTATGATTTTATTGTGATTACATCGTATAAAACAACATTTCTCATTGTACATTTTACCGAACTATTACAGCTTTCTTCCACTCCTCTCTGGATTTCAACACTGTTATTTCATTGACATTTCAATATTATGCATCGCATTACATTTGTTAACATACATGTTAGATCCTGCTCCTCTACCCTACTTTTCATGTTCCATGATATTAAACTGATTTTACTTCTAACTGCTCATGCTACCATGAATTAAGAATTGTTACGTGTCAACACCCAACCCGTTTTCAGAACGATTTGCCATTCTTTGTTCATCTCATCATCTGATTTTCCTTTTAATCTCTGAGAGACTATATCTGCATTTCAATTTTCAGTGAAAGTTACCCACCATTGCTACTTCTGGCAAAGGTTTTTGAGAGCCAGCATGATGTAGTGATTTGAGTTTTGGACTAGGATTCCAAGAGCCCAGCGTTCAGAGCCTCACTTCATCCTAGAAACCCAGTGGGAACTTTGCAGAAACTGTACCCTCTCAACTTCAAGGAAGACACTGGTGGCAAACTTCTGAAGAAATCTTGCCAAGAAAACTAAGTCACCTTGGGGCCGTCATAAGTTGGAAGCAACTTGAAGGCACACAACAGCAGCAATTTTTGCAATTAATATCCTATGGATGCTCTTAGCAATTCTCACTGAGGTAGTTAATGCATGTCTTGAAGCTGGAAGTAAAGGCTCACGTTTCTTATCAGAACATCTCTCTGCCCTTTTTCTCCTCTCCATCCATAAAACTAGACACCAAGGAGAAAGTTTATAACTCTAACCATCTCCCTGACAGGTTGATTTTCTACCTGCATGGAATTCTCAGTCCACAACAGCCACCACCCCCAGATCCAGACTGTATCAATTCAGTCTGCAGAAGTTGCAGTGAGAAGTTGCTTATCTCGCCAAGGATTTGTAGCCCCGGTCCAAAGACATCGACAAATATCTAAACAAAGAAAACTTCGCTTACGTCAAAGAGCATAACGCTTTCAGATCTGGAAGTAGCTGTGCCACTTTCAAAACACCCAGATCGCCCAGAGAATTATTGGACAAACTGCATTTAAAAAGAGAGAGACAGAGGGGTTATTTTTCAAATATAAACATCCAGTTATAGTTAAGTTTTATATTACATCTCCAATGCCTGAATGAATTAAGCGGTGTGTTGTTTTCATCTGCCTTGTTCCTGCTACTGTGGAAGATTCAAAGAGAGGTGGAAAATTCAGAGAGACAACAGTGAATATCAAGAAGTATACAGGGTAGATTTAACTAGTGTAGGGAAATATCTAAATATTTTCAGACAATAGTAACTCCTAAACTGCATTTTCCTCAGAACCAGGACTAGGCCAGCTTACAAATTATCCATTCAGCCATGAAATACATCTGGGATTATCTGTGTTCTCATTTGAATGGATGTAAACGAGTGAATTTATTAAAGTTGGGGCATTAGCATCTAATTGGACCCAGCCTGGTGTAGTGGTTTGAGTGTTGGATTATGACCCTAGAGACCAGGGTTCGATTTCCTCATTCAGCCACGGAAATCCCCTGAGTGACCTTGGGCATGTCACACACTCTCAGCCCCTGAAAACCCCATGATAGGTTCACCTTAGGGTCGCCGTAAGTTGGAAATGACTTGAAGGCACACCGCAGCAATTAACCTCTAATTACAATAGGATTGGGCAACTGCATACGGGGCAGGGACATTTTTCCACGTGAAGTGGTGCAACGTCACTTCCAGCTGCCATTTTGGTGGAGTTTCAGCAGATTTTTTTTTCAGTTTCTTTGGAGTTTGGGGAGGTTTTGGGGCAGCTCGGGAGTCAGGTAAGCAAACCCTTTTGGTCAGTTTTTGGAAGCAAACGTAGCACATTTTGTGTAGGTTTGGGGCAAAAAAATCACTCCACATTTTCTAAAAAAATAACCCAAATAGTTTGAGGGCTTTGCAGAGTTTCTCGGGAGCTTCAGGGGCTGCAAATTAGGGTTCCAAGGGTTGCATGTGGCTTACTTGCTGCCCATATTTGAATTATGAGAACAAAAAAAAAACTTACTTTAACTCAGAGATATCACTGCATCTTCCCAAGGCTGAACACAATTTCTTCACATCTTCCTCACCACAAAGTTTATTGTCCGTCAAGCTACAAGGCAAATTGCTCTGTTGTTTAAACCAGATGTGTTTGGAGAGATACGTGCCATAAATGTAGCAAGTAAACATGACAGGAATAAAGATGGAAAGAATATTCATTACTACAGCTGGCCCTCCACATTCACTGGGGTTAGGGAAGCAAGAACCCCACCCAAGTGGGAAGGAGGCAAATAGCAAAGTGTGTGTATGCGTGTATGTGGAAAGAGGGCCAAGGCACGGTGGGGAGAGCGGGCACCCAGGGTCCAAACCAGGTCAGGGAAAGGCAAGGGAAAAGGGGTCGGTTGGCACGGTGGCCCTATGCTTCCTCTTTCTCTTGCCCGCCTCCTTCCTTGGGTGTATGAAGGGCACAGGGAGAGCGTTTGTGGTGCTGAGAAATTAGGCTGAAAGCTGTCCTTAGCTGGCCGGGCGGCACCTGGTAAAGGAGAAGGAGGACCAGAGGCACATTTTTAAAAGGCTGTTCGACCTCATTGGAGCTGCCAAGAGGGAAGGCTCCCCCGAAAAAGAAGCACTTTAGATGGGGGCGGGATTGGAAAAACTTGCAAATAATCAAATCCAAGAAAGTTAAACCTCTGAATGCGGAAAGCCGACTGTATTTGTTTTCCTGACACACTAAATGAACTTTCTCTTTGACCTGCTGGTTTCCAGCATGTTGGCTTTGGAGAGAAGGAGTTTCAAGCATTTAGTCGGACAGTTTTCCTTCCTTTGTGCTTCGAGTGGCTGGCCGGCTGGCTAGTCAGAAACCAGCTGGTCCATTCACTATGAATCTGGCGGGAAGGCCAGAAAATATGGAAGAAGTGATAGGCAGGCTCAGAATCAAATTATACAACATAGTTAAAATGACTTTTGCAAAGGTGCTATTGCAAGTGGTGAAAGAAGTCTGATGTAGCATGTGATTCCCCTCACCTCCACATCTTGCATTTAGCATGCTTTGTCTTGTAATCAGTCGTCAGCAAAATGTATAAACCTAATTTGCAAATTTTAGCTGCTAAGGCACACACCTCTCAGAAAATCCCATCACTGAAGGGAAAGATGAGTTAATCAGGAAGGGAACAATTATACCTAGTTTGATCCTGAGAGTCACAGCTAGGCGTTTTAGAGTGCCAGAAGGAATTTTGTTGCCCTCTTGTGCTACCTTGCCTCTGCTGGGCTTGTGCTTAAAATATTCTATCTGACAATTCACTCTGCTGGAGCACAAAAGCAAACAGGCTAACAGAACCTTCCTCTGAACAGAAAACCTCCATGCAAAAGTGCTGACTTCAATGTCCCTCTGCTGTTGTTTCTCATTTGAGACCACTAGTGCCTAACTTTCAACTATTTTAACTCAGGGGTAACCCAGGAGTGGAGCACTCTCAAGGTACTAGATCCTGTCTGTCTTGGAAGCTAAGCCAGATCGGCCCTGGTTAGTAGTTGGATGGAGACCACCAACAAATACCAGGAGCTGTAGGCTGTAGTTCAGAGGAAGGAACTGGCAAAACTACCTCTGAGGATTCCTTGACTAAGAAAACTCTGTGAAATTTATGAGGGTCACTCCATAAGTCAATAGATGACTTGGAAGCACAGACAGACACAGACACACAACCCAGGAGTAAACTGATATCACTGTACCAAATTTTCCTCCGTGTCACCATCACCTGTTGTCCATCATGGCTTGACAGGTCCTCATGAGAAGAGTAACTCCTGCAGCAGGGAAAAAGTTAAAAGAGGTGGGCAGGGTCCAGCCTAATTGAGTCTTCTATGTATCTAGCTAGTATCCCAAGATACAAGGCCACGGAGGCCATTTTGAGCTGCTTTTTTTAAGGAACGAAAACCAGGAGATGGGAAATGGGAAGGGGTGCAGCCCTCCAAGGTCCCACTGGGAGGGCAACGTGGTCCCCCATCCCTAGCAGTATCTATCAAATGCTCCGCCCACCAATGCATAAAGAACTTGTGATGGACCGCACTTATGGGAGCACTCACATTAGGTAAAACATAAAGAGCCTGAAAATGAAATCTTTTGAACGTTAAATGCACTCAGGATTTTAGGTTTAACTTTAAATGCGGAACTTTAAGCTACCCAAGATGTAAAACCTACCTGGCTTTCAAGGATCTATCCAAGGTGCTGAACTCCATTCCCGAAATAGCATCAATTGCTTAGATAGTTCCTTTCACATTCTGACTAAAACCCAAGATAGATTCACTGACATCACAGCAATCTCTGGCCTCTGTTTGAAATGCTACAAACCAGCCTTCCCTTCCCATAGGATGAAGTCATGACATTTAGAGCAGTTTCAAACTGTTTTGAAGGGGTAGTGCAGATGCAGGTAAAATCCCCGCCAGGGACTCAGAGTTGCAGTCCAGCAACATCTGGAAGGCTGCACGATTCAACTCTCCAAGTCTAGGGCCTCAGCATACCTTAAACTTCCCTTATTTAGACAATCCTTTCTTCTAACCCAGCAGGGCTCTTCTTTAATACCAGGAACTGAAGTACAGGCAAAAAAAAAAGCATATTCATCAATCTACCATACCTGGAATGAGAGGCATCAGTAGCATCAACGAATGTCAGAGTTGCAGTTTGCTGACGGATACTAAAGAAATTAAGCAGAGATTCCATAATGTCATATTTGATTTAACTACAGTGGTGACCAATCAGTCAAAGTCTACATGTCCAGCAGGCTAGAAAAACTATGCATGGAGATTAACTGAGCTGAGATGCACGCATGCAAAGCCAGTGGGGATCCTGACACCCAATCTCCACGTAGCATACCTATGCAGTTAGACCCCAATGTACTAGGAATGCTCTGCATGTCCAGTCTATGCCCAGCAAAAATGCAAGGTAGACTGTGCAATCACCACCTACCTGAGCGCAGCAGTTTGGAACACACAGCAGCTGTTAGGGATGTACACACACTTCAGGTTTCCCTTATGCCTGTGTATGTTCTTTCTTGGGTGCTGCAGAGGTTCGTATTTCCTTCCTCCCTCTGCAGTGCCCAACTCCCAATTTAATGCGCGGCCTTCAGATCCTTCTCCCCACCTGCCCTTCCATGCCTTGTGGGGAGCAGGCAGGACTGGAGAAGTATCTGGTTATGCCCCCATACCAAGGTGCAAAATCATTACAGCAATGCTGAGACCTCCAATGGATCTCAGAACTGCTGTAACCATTTCATGCCTGGCCATAGAGACACAGCCACATGCTTCTCCAATCCCGTCCTCTCCCATGAGGCACAAAATGGCTGGGGCGGGCAGGGGCAACTCAGAGGCTGAATGGTAAGACCAGGGCGGTGGTATATGGCTCAGCCTAGCACAGATCTGTACGCACAACCATTACACTCTGCTGAGCCATACAGGATTGCATCCATGGTGTAGTTGTCACCATGGAGACATTAAATAGAATCACAGAATCCTAGAGTTGGAAGAGACCCCAGGGGCCATCCAGTCCAACCCCCTGCCATGCAGGAACAAACACTCAAAGCACCCCCAGCAAATGGCCATCCAGCCTCCGCTTAAAAACCTCCAAAGAAAGAGACTCCACCACGCTCCGGGGCAGCAGATTCCACTGCTGAATGGCTCTGACTGTCGGGAAGTTCTTCCAGATGTTTAGGTGAAAATGGTGTGAGTTATCAGGACAAGTGGACGTGAGTGAAACGGGTCACCCTCCACACACAGATCTCACCCTGAAATGAATACATTCCTCCTAGCCTCACATGTCAAGGGCCAGGAATTACATTCCAAGGAACAGTTGCCCTTGAGGTTCAAACACAGATGGGCAGTAGAATAACTTCCACAGGATGGCAATAAGGTAGGAGCAGATGATGTGTGACCGTCCAGATGCTGTCGGAATCTAAGTCCCCCAGCCCAGCCAACATACCGCACAATCAGGGGTGAACTGTTTCATTTATGGGGCAAAGGGGAAGAAACAGAGACAGAAAGACAAGAAGTACACGGAAGGCCCAAGGAGGGGAAAATAGCTGCATGCGTGCCTGTTGTGCACGCCTGGTCAAAGGGCAGGAGGTGCAGAAAACTCTAAGAAAAAGCGAAAAGGGGGAAAGGTGTTACACTTGTTCATGATCGAACTCATACTTGCCTGGCATCCAGCTTTGCTATATTTGGGCAAAGAGCCATGGTGTTCAGGAGACAGAAAATGCTCTCAAGAGTCAGCTGGTTGTTGTTTAAACTGCCAAAAAAATCAAATTGGATTAAACCCAAGTTATTTTCAAGGAAAACAACAATAGTTAAGGAAAAGCAAACCGTAACGATGGAAGTCTTAGTAGTGTAACGGAAGGGACTCCACAACTTGGGGACGGGAATGGAAAGGAAACCTAAGTTTAGATATGTGACAACAGCTGCAAGAATGCTATTTCTCCAAATTTGGAAGTGAACTGATGCACTGACAACGGAAGAAGGGGTTGTTACAGATCATGCCCAACTTGCAAAACTGACATGGATTTTAAAATATAGATTAGTTGAACATTTTTTTGAAAGATTGGAAACCGGTTACAGATATTTTGAGCAATAAGAAATCTAATGAGGTAATAATCTGTCTCTCCTGAATTCAGGCCCCCAAATGCTAGCCCCAGAAACCTCTATGACATGTGATTTGGCCTCCAAGTGATATCCCACCCCCCTCGGCCTTTATTGGGCTAGAAAAGACCTTTGCTGACACAGGAGTTGAATGGCCTGGGTCGCAGGTGGCCCACTGGCCGCATTCATGCCACTTGCCTTTTATTCTTTTGTGGTGCACTATTTATATAAATGAGAACTGTTAAGGAAATATTTTTAAGAGATAAAACAATAAATAGCCGGAGCAACAATCCAGCTGAATGCAAAGTGGCTTTGTACGTTACGGGTCCCAGAGGACAACCGTTTCCTTTTATCACCACGCTGCTTGTTGTAGGAAAAGAAACATCCTCAAGCAAGCACAGCCATTCCAAATATTGACTCTGAGACAACAGGAGATGAACAATTATAAGCAAGATGAACCACTCTGTGTGGGAGGGTGCCTTTCAAAATTCACTCTGAATATAGATCAGACTTTAAAAAAAAAATAGACTGGAGAGGCAAGAAACAAACAGGCAGAGTTTTAGGAAACACATACCTCAGACGGCCAGAAATGGACAATTTGGGCACCATCTTCATCAGCTGGCTGCATCCCTCATCACCAAGCTGGTTATCTGACAGACTGACAAATTGTTCCAGGTTAATGACATAGTTGGCCCAAACATCTTCCTCTGCTTAGAGACAGTTTGGAAGAAAGAGGTACTCACTCAATTTCAGAAAGGTGGGAACAGCTCTGGAGAACATCAGCCAGCTTCTTTGCCCGCTGAGAATCTAACTGGCAATCTTGGAATCTGTACGCGCACACAAGGACAGAAGAACGCATAAGAGGTTGTGAATTTTTATTCTGTTTTAGCATTTATATCCTGGCTTGGAATCTGGTCGACACAGATCTCTGTGCAAAGAGGCTAAAGGTGTGATGCTCCACCAAAGGAAATTCCAACACGCTTTCATCTATCACATCAGTAGTACAGGAAGGGGACTACATAGAATACTTCCCGACTCTCCCTGCTTGCCCAGGGTAGTCCTAATTCATTCTTTGTCATCCCACTTTTCCTTCTTCTTTTAAACGTCCTGGTTTCTCTCTCTTCCTCCCACTCTCTGTCTTTGTTCTCAGGCGACTTCAGTCGCTGCAAAGAGAGCTCAAAGGGAAAAGTAGTTTGCGCTCAATTCACTGAGCAGGAGAGAGAGAAAAGAGGAAGGGGTCGAGTTTTGCCCTTTCTGAGCGCAGTGCGTAAATCCCAGGGTTTCTGGGCAGCGTGCTCTTCTCCGTTAACAACTTCTGCATCTTGACTACGCTCCGATGCGGCGTGGCCACGAGCGTCCTGATTTCCATCTATGAAATATTGGAAGCATCGTCACTCTCACCGCTTGCTTGGCACGTTGGTCAAAGTGTTAAGCTGTAGGACGCGTGAGGTTTCATTACCGTTTGTTTGTTTGAATTATATCCTAGCCTTCTCTCACAAATGGGACTGAAAGTGGCATACAATTAAACAAAACCAACACAATGAGAAGATAACATGAACAAAGGCTGTTAAAACTCAGGACTGTAGAGCTTTTTTTCTTTCTTTCAATATAGACACGACATATCAAAACGTAGTTTATTAGGACTTTTTTTTGTCAAAGTTAAAAACCAATTGACCTACAATGATACATGTACGATACAGAAGACTAATACTTTATGCATTTATATATCATTATGTGGATCTGTAAGCCTTCTTTTTCCTGAGTTCGTTCTTTTCCCCTTTCTGTTCTGTTCATTATACTTGTTTTCTTTGACTTTATAATAAAAATTATTTTTCGAAAAAGGAAAATATACATTAAGGAAAATACAGTCTCCCTTCAGTTACAGTCGGCCCTCCATATTTGCGGGTTTGGTTTTCACGAATTTGATTATTTGCCAGTTTCTTCAAAACCCTGCACCCCCCACCTCAGGTGTCTCTTTTCCAGGGGAACTTTCCCACTCAGCGGCTACACACGTATTTTCATATTTGCAATTTTTCCACTTTTGCAAGGTTCCTGTAACCCCTAGCCCTAGCGAATGTGGAGGGCTGACTGGAGAAAGGCCTTTAAAAAAGTTTTTTAAGTGAGAAGACAAAGGCCAAAGGGTTCTTTTATTTCAGAAAGAGACTATTTGACTAATCCTCTTCTGTGTGTGCGTGTGTGTGTGTGTGTGTGTGTTTGTACAAAGAGAAGCACACATACATGGACAAACTTTTTAGCTAAATCTGTTTAAAATCTAGAATATCCAACCAGGAAGAAGAATGCAGCAATGGAATTTTTTTTCTTAAATGGATTCACATACTTCGTATCAATAAAATGTCACATATTTACCGTAATATTAAACTTCTTGCTTTAGGAAAAGCCTCCTCTTCCTTGATTTCAGCACCTTTTAACCTGAAGCCAATAAAGCAAATAAATAAATAAATAAATAAATAAATAAATAAATAAAAAAATTTTTTTCCTAATAATCAATGCACAACAAGGTCAAAAATCAATGCAACAATAATGGCCTTTGAGGCCCCTCCTTAAACTGCAACTCCCAGGATTCCATAGGGTGTTGAAAGTGGAATAGTAGCACTACGACAGCCTCGTGTGGAAATGGCCTTAGTCAGAATGAAACCACTGAAATCCATTATGCTCAAACCATTTGTAACTTCAGACCCACTGATTTTAATAGGCTCGCACCTAAAGGTGACCTGGGGTGAGCTGAACTCAGTGGTTAACATGATGGCCAACAATACGACTCCAGCTCTGTCTTGTGATTCCCTGAAAGCAAGTTCCAGCTTCAGAGAAAGGATCTTCCTCAAGCTCACAGCAGGAGAGGGAAAGCGTTAAATTGCCCCTTCGTGCCTGCTATGCGGCCCATAAATTATTGGTCCCACTCCAGCCGATGGGATCTTTTAAAACTGCGCCATAATTGCCAATCGGCATTTAACATCAAGTCCACCCTGGTGTTTGGGGAAGGCAAAGACGTATTTAAGACAGGGCTGCCCGGTGGAAACTGAGACAGCGCTCCTGTCACCGTAATAGTTGAGCGGAAGAGGAGATTTCAGCATGTGAGGTTTGTCACTGAGGATCTTACACTTGTCACACAAGCCACACGTGCGGTCCCATTTAAAAATCCAGCCACGGTTCACAGCCCTTCGGCAGAGTCTATAGTAGCAGCTGCAGTCAAGGTTTTGATCATTTTGGAAGTACAGATTCAAGAATTTGTAGAAAGAGTCCATGCAAGAATGGACAGTTTGGACAGATATGTGACAATAACCGGCAAAACCTAAGGAGAACGCACATTTGTAAGAACTCACACTTCTCTAGACCAGCCAGGAACAGCTTTGTGACTCAGCCCATCCCAGCCAAAGTTTCCCTAACACAAACTGTTCAGAAATTTACCCCGAGCGCTCAAAGAACAATTTCTCACCTTGGACCCTTTTTGGAGTGGCTGGTGAAGCAGATTATTAAAGTGTCCCTCCTGCAAATAAACAGTGGAAAATTGATTTTGACATCTCCCAGATAAAGTACATAAAAGTTTATATCGAGCCAACCCCTCACTGCCAGGTTTCTGCCAACAATGTCACCAAAAGAAAGTCCATGGTAATATTTCTCTTTTAAAGAGAAATGGAAATGAATCATTCTTTCTCTTATCACTCTCATCAGCCAGTACCTTATATGCAGTTTGGTAACCTTTGGACAAATGGCCGCGGCTTGCGTAAAAATGAGGATTGCATCCGCTGAAATTTCATTGAAGCTCAAACTGTTTAAGAGAGAAAAAATTGATGCTGCAATTCCATTAACAGATCATTTTAACGGAAGCATACATTATCTTTCTCCCTCCTGCTTTGAGATTAAAATCCAACCAATTTTAATATAGTACTTTTACAATGAGAGCCAGCATGGTATAGTTATTTGATTGTTGGATTACAACCCTGGAGACCAGAATTTGATTTCCTGCCCAGCCATGGAAACACACTGGGTGACCTTGGGCAAGTCACACACTCTCAGCCTCAGAAAACCCCATGACAGGTTGACCTTAGGGTTGCCATAAGTCAACCTGAAGGCACACAGCAACAACAAGTATGCAACGGCACCATCACATTAAGACATGAAGGAAGTTTGCCCAAACTGGTGTTCTTCTCTACCGCTTGACCCAAATACCCACTGGACACTGTATAAACATCATTATTTTTTTGTGAAGCAATGGATCTGGCCACGTCCTTGCATCTCCTCTGTCACTAACCCTGATACAGCTCTGGCCTTGTATGCCAGTGGCCACCTGGCCAAAAGCCACAATGAAGAGGCACTTTGTGTTACCAGTGGCGGAGCTTAGAGCATGCGGGGGGGGGCAGGCAGAAGGGTGGGGGCATGGCTATACCACATGGAGGCGGGGCTACAGTGTGTGGGGGGGGCAACAGTGCATGGGAGCGGGGCTACTGCAAACAGAGCAGGGCTACAGTGCATGGAGGTGCGGCTACAGCATGCAGTGGCGTGGCTATGGTGCATGGGGGCATGGTTGCAGCAGATGGGGCAGGGCTACGGCACGTGGGAGAGGGCAAGCAAGGAGCCACGGCGGCCAAAAAAATTGCCGCCGGGCGAGCACGGCCTCCGTCGCCCTCGCATCCCTACACTACTGGTGTTAACAGGACAGAGGGGCTCATAACCGCCTTACAATATCCCAACAAATTTCACAACCAGATCTTGCACAACTATTTGTGAAACTGCCTTCTCAGGATAATTACATTTTGGTGGTACTTACTCCACCTTCTTCAATTTATTTACAGTAGGAAACATTTCGGTGATTTTGACTATTTCTTGGTCCTTCAGTTTGTTGTCCTGCAAGCTAAAAAGGAGGGACAGGTGAATATTTCCCCATAGTGAAAAGTAAATCTGGCAGCTCCTCCCACTATCGTTTTTCTGAATAAAACAACTCCTGTTTACTTTATCTCTTCCAGCCGCTGGCACTTCGAAAAAGCTTCTATGAGATGTTCAAGCCCAGGAACTGTGATGTTTCCACCTGTTAACCTGAAATCCAAAAGAGAGACACAGTTGTAATGAAAAATGAGGGATCTGTCTTTACGGCAGAGTTTCTGCCACACACACAGCGTATCTACTACAACATTACAGCAGTTTGGTACCTCTTTAATGGCCACATCTCCATCCTACACAATCCTGGGATTTGCGGTCTGGTGAGAGAATTCTCTGCTAGAGAGCTCTAGTATTGTAGTTCCGGGATGAGTTCACCAGAGCAGTTTCTGGCAGAAAATTCCAAGTTCCTTACCAGACTAAAAATCCCAGAACTGCATAGGATGACGTCTCCGCAGTTAATGTACAATGCACCATCCGTGTATATGGAGGTTCTGTTCCAGGAACCCCCATGTAAAACAAAAAAAAGCAAAGGCTTGCATTCCATTATCACCCATGGATGTGATGTGCGCACACCCGCAAGAGTGTGCATATGTACCTGTCACATCCATTGATAACAATGGGACGCGATGCTTCATGCAACCTCAGATTCTTATGTGCGGAGATCACACCACAAGAGGGCACGCGGTAACATCAAAGTGTTCTAACTGTGTACCATAGGTGCAGTCTTAGATCTGTATAGCATCCCTCAATCCATAGAGCAGGGGCGGGCAACTTCGGTTTTTCCCATAGGTTTTTGGACAGCAGTTCCCATCAGCCCTAGCCAGCACAGCCAATGAGGATGATGGGAGTTGCACTTCAACAACATTTGGA
This sequence comes from Cyclura pinguis, assembly GCA_030412105.1. NCBI lineage: Eukaryota > Metazoa > Chordata > Lepidosauria > Squamata > Iguanidae > Cyclura > Cyclura pinguis. The sequence continues at coordinate 3,151,949 of CM059607.1, forward strand.
AAGCAACATCTTGCTCACTCTGCGATAAAGTGGCTGAACTGAGGCATTTAGAGCAATCACAATTTGTAGCAGGTTGCTCCAAATCCATCAGTCAGAACTTTTGCATTGTTGAGTAACTGAATTGCTCTTCGTAATGGAGACTTTGTGATGATCACTGGTCAAAACATTTATTTATGGTTCGTTGAAAACTTTTTAGACTGCTCCTTCATTGCCAAAGGCAATTCCAGGATAGATCTGCGGGTCATTCCAGAATTGGGGTGATACTATAAATATACTATACATTCTTCCAGGACACAGAAATTTTTTTTGAAAATGTCAGTGCATGATCCAGGAAAATATTCCTTCAAAATATTTGGGCCTCAATTCTGTCTAGCTTAGAGAAGTAAATTTTTGTCAATTTCATTCTTGTAGGAAAGAATGAATAATTTGATCAATTTTCTTCTCCCTGAGAGAAAGTTCTTGAAAATGGGAGTTTTTGAGGACTTTATCATTTGGAACTTATTCTTCAAAAAACAACATAGTTTTTTTTTCCCCACGACATCTTCAGCACAGGAATGCTTTTCTTCACAGAAACACTGTTTTCTGTGCAGAAAATCCTGTTTTCTGCACAAGAAACTTGCTGCCCATACAGAAAGCTATGCATTCTGCAAGAGAACATTTCTGTGCAGAAAAGACAATTTTCTGTCCAAAAAAAAAATTCCACATTGGCTCTTTCACATAGAACAGTCCCAAACTGCAAAGATTCTTGCCATGCAGAATTCATGATGTTGGGGTTTTCTGAGATTTGCAAACTCCTTGTTCATCTGCCGTTTGAGCATTTGCAAATATTCTCTCCACCTCTAATCTAACTGCAGCTAAAGCCTCATTGCTAAGGTCTTTCCTAGTCCCATTCTTTGATATCATTTTCACTGGACCCACCAGGACTGAACTGCCCACTTTTTCAATGTCAATGCAGAGGACAAGGTTTGCTTAGATTCCAAAACTGCACCCATATTAGCTAACACACATGATGCTGGACGGACGCTTACCGAAATGTCGTCAAGCATTTGATTTTCGGCAGGCTTTGGGAAAGGACTGTGGCAAACTCATTTCCGCACTTTCTGCTCCTAAAGCTAAGAGTAAAGACGACACGAATAACAAAATCACTGTTAGTTACATAGCTAGCTAAATTCATTCTACCCTCCACACTGGGTAGCAGAGGTTTTTTTGTTTTGGGATCTGTCTGTTTGTTTGGAATCATCGGACTGGACCCAGCCTTTGTCACGGTCAAAGCAGATTCACTGCAATCAACGGAGCTGAAGTCAGGCTTAACGTTATTCCCAGGTTGGGGCTCAAAGCAGCTTATAATTAAAAAGGCACAGTTAAAACTCATAGAATACAAAGGTTAAAACAACATCCTGTGGAATCCTGGGGTTTGTAGTTTCTTGAGGCCAAGGAGCTCTCTGGCTGAGAATCCTAAACGCTCCTCCCTAAACTGCAAACCCCAGGAGTCTATAGCATGTTGAAAGTGGAATAATAGCACTACAATTGTGCAGTGCAGAAAGGGCCTAAGGCATGGAGGTCTCTCACTGCGGGGGCCACACTAAGTTGAAGCTGACTTGGTGGCAAATAAAAATAAAAACAACAACAGCAATACTTCATACCTCAGGCTCTTTATATTTTCGCAGCTCCCCAGGACGTCCAAATAGTCCAGTTCCATGGGGCACCCAACAAAATCCAAGCACACCAAATCTCGGCTGCTGTTGATCACAAAGGCCAGAGACATCATGTCCAGAGGCATCAGCCTGAAATTTCTGAACTGAAACCTGAAATTCAACCGTTTTCCAACATGTTGGGCTAACTCAAGATCTTGTGTCTCATACACACAGTGGCACAGCTCCGCTATCTTGGGCCCCGTTAGGTAGCCCTTCGCTAGATCCTTCACCACCTGTAGGACTATGGCTTGTCTCTCCCGTATCCAAGTCTCGTCTTGTCCGGCTAAGGAGCTGAGGAACTCCCGGCACTCTTTGGACGAAAGGCCAGACATGAAGATGTGGCAGTTTGCAGTGAATGGCATACTTGACTCCTTCTTTAAAGTCCACTTTGACCTCAGGAAGAAACTTTGCTTCAGACACTTGCCGTCTATGCTTGTGCTCGTCAATAGGAAGAGAGCCGCAAAGAATTCTTGCAAACTGAAGTGAACGAAGGTGTAACAGGCTTGTGAGTGGCCACTGTTGTTCTTCACCTCAAAGGCCAACAGCAGCTTGTGCTGGCAAGCAAAATCCTTTACCTGCTCAGGGACCTCGTCGGCACAAAACAAGATCTTTTTCTGTTCTAGGCCTCTGAATGCACACTCACACAGGCCTAGAAGAGCTGCCTGGTGTCGACTCAGATCCACTTTTTCATTTAAAGCGCTCAGCATCTGATGCTTGCATATGAAAGCGTGGAGCATTCGGATGTAAAACTCAGTCATGGTTTGTGGGAGCTGGGCGCTCCCTGAGTTTTGAACAAGCAAGTATTCCAGGCATATGCAGACAATGTTACACAAGGCCGGCATATAACACATGCTCAAGAGTTTTCCGTTGCTTTTCAGGTGAGCAAGAGCTTGCTCTTTCTTTGAATGATGACGGAAATAATAGCTGGCGTATTCTTCAACTTTTTCACGGTCAAATCCCCAGATTTCCGCCAGCAAAGTGCTGGTTTTCAACAAAATTTCAGGGATGATTTTTGGTCGGGTTGTGACCAACACAGTGCAGCCAGACAAGAGTTTCCCATAGCAAAGATTGGCAAAGAGTTCAGCTACAGAGAGAGGACAGAGAAGATCGGGAGACGGCATGTGAGAAGAAAATGGGGACTGAAACTCATCCAGCCCATCAAAGATCACCAGTGCGTGCCGGGCGTCTTCTTGGAGCTGCTCAAACACCGCATCTGGGCAAGATTCTGGTTGGAGAAAGAAACCAAACAAAAGTTCTTGAAGAGTGAGCTTTCTATTGATCAAGTTTAGCTGCCTGAACTCAAAAAGGAAGATCAGTTGGAACTGTGGCAGGGTTCCTTCAGCCCACTGTTGGCAAATTTTATGCATGAGTCTAGTTTTGCCCATCCCTGGTCTGCCCAGCAGGAGAATGACCTTGGTGGTATCACTTGGGACAGTTTCAAAGAGGTCAGACAACCTCATGGTCGCACTGCTATGCTCCTCCACGTCATGGAGACGACCTTGCTCCTCCTTGGCTTTCTCCATCTTTCCCTTTACACCACAAGCTTTGCTCTGACGAATCACGAGGTTGACAAAAGCTTGGCTAAAAGCTGACGGTTGGTCCTTTAACGGCTTTGCTTCCGTCGATCCACTTGTTCCATATCTTTGGAGCATAAGTTGGACAACGAGTTGTCGGTATCTTTCTGCAGAATCTGATAAAAACGGAGTGGGGAGAAAAGAGAGTCATACCAAAATGCTATTGGCTTCAACTCAGAAGCAAGCAGTGGCGGAGCTCGGAGCGTGTGGAGGGGTGGGCAGGCGGGGGTGTGGCTGTGGTGCGTGGAGGCGTGGCCAGGGTTCACGGGGGCGTGGCTATGGGCCGGAGCGCCCAACGAACATTGCCGCCTGGGGCAAATCGCCCTCTCTCCCCCACATCCCTGCGCGACTGGAAGTAAGGTTGATTGAATCCAGCTATATTGCATGTAAGACTGCTGCCTAAGCACATTATGATCCAAATCCTAGTGTTTGTCCCAACTAGAGTAGGCCTGCCGAAACCATGAGATTTACCCGTGTGTTAATTCAGTGCTCAACAACTGATTCAACTGGTTTACTGTAGGTGGGACTAACCAATAGGTTTGAAACCCAAATATCCACAACATATATTTCGGGTAACATCAAAGTTATTTGGTTGTCATTCCAAAACAAGTTGAGAATTGCAGTTTTCTCAACTATTTTTAAAGGCAGGTAACCCTGTTCTGAATCAAGCTAAAGCTGAAGACGACATTTAGTAACGCTGCCTCCATGTTCTGATTCAACGTGGTGAGAACCGAGACAGAAGCAAAGTGCTTTTTTAAACTTTTCTTGGCAACTATGCACCTCAACTGTTCAGTCTCATCTGGATTAAAATAAATGCTTATGAAAAGAATTAACAGCAAAAGAAGATAAGTATTACATGCCTAGTCGCTGCTGCTTTGATTTTTTACAGTTGTTCTTGGTGGAAGGGCTGCTCCAAGGACGGCGCCTTTCAGACCCTAGAGATTGGGGAAAACAAGAACTTATTGATAAATACAGCCATTTCTCTTTAGAGACACACACTGGGGGCACAAAGCAGAGGTAATGCCAGCGGTTGCAGGACACCACATTAGATTGTGCTCCATTTCAGTCCCTTTAATGGCACACACCATTTCACCAAGCTGGTTGTAGCAATTTTTTAAAATCGTATACAGTGGACTCTCAGAGAGAGATGCACGTTAGACTGTGCCACTAACTGGATGCCGATCACTGTCAGCAAAAGCAGTCGACGGCATAATTTCCACAGGTTCCTCCGCTCCTATTTATTCTCTTGATTTTCTGTTGTTGTTCATTTTTCACAATACATCATTTCAAAGCAAACGAAAGAGGGAATCGAACAGAGAGGGCCTTATTAAAATACCCTTCCGTAGCAGGGGGTCAGCTGCCAAAAGCCTGCCTCAATAAAAAGTTTTTTGGGTGGGGTGGAAGAGCAACAGGAAAGAGGCCAGCCGTGCATGTCTCAGAAGAAAAGTCAACCACCTGGGAGCAGCCACCAAGAAGGCCCTTCCTCCTGTCTTCACAGCAGGGTCAGGGCCTGCCCAGTTTCCACAACCTGCGAGCATCCATTAAAAAAGGATATATTTTCCTGGCCCTTCCACTTTCATCTCCTTTGGCTTCCTTCAGTGCACTAGAATGCCTTCCCTTCCAAGGGAAGGGAAAATACAGGCACCACGGCAAGGGCGTGGTTGGCTAGCTGAGGGGAGAACAAGAGTGAGCTGGTGCAAGGGCCAGGAAACGTGCATTTCTTCATCTCCTGCTTGTAGATATGTGTGGTCACAGTTCCTTCACACACAGGAAATGCTGCAGACAGCTGACAGTCTAGCGGCAGTAGCTTCCTTTGGGTCACGTGGCCAACCCTGAGGATAACATGTCCTTGTTAAATCCCGGGTCCCGGCTATCTAACGGCCCTTCTCTTTGTCCCATCCGGGGATGGAAATTCTCAATTTTCCCACTCCCTGGCAGATGTCGAGGAACAGGCATCGGTATTTCTCCCCATATTGTCAGAACATTCTGTATTTCTTTTTCTCACAAAGGACAGAAAATTCACCACACCCTTTAAAAACGGTGCATTTTTAAGACACTTACGCAGTTTTGACTTTGCAGCTTTCTGCACAATTGTAGGTCTGCTCCCAGCCATAACCGTTTCATTTCGGACCGCTTTCGGAGAAAGAAGGGCAAGACGGCACAGGAATGGACGGATGAGATACCAGGAATGAATAAATACGGGCGTATTGGATCCTGGAGTTTTGGGGCTGGTTTTCTAATCTTGCCCGATAGAAGGGCCGGGGCATGCAGCAAAAATCCCCTTTCACCCCCTACGTGGAAGAACCCACAAACAAGGGACTCTCTGGGCACTGAGTCTGCATTCCCTTCTTCTTCCTTGACCCGCCTGGCTTTTCTGATACCCCGATTCCTTCTCCTCCCTGCTCATTCGCTTCATCCTTTCAGCATTGGTAGTCCCCTGAGGCCACCAAAGGGGTCTCTGGCTGAGAATCCTAAATGCCCCTCCCAAAACTGCAAACCCCAGGATACCAGAGGATGTTGAAAGTGGAAATAGAGCGCTATAATAGAGTAGTGCAGAAAGGCCCTTCGTTTTTAGGAGAGTCCCCTAAATTCAGTGGCTCACTCTGGATTAAATCACACCTTGATTGAACTTCCTCTTTTGCAGGAGAAGAAAACCACAGCGTTTAGAAGCAGAGATGTGAAAAGCCATCTCTCGCAATTCTTCTCAGGTTCTCTGTATCCCCCTGCATTGCACTTCCCGCTTGGTTCATTTCAAGTTGCAAGACACTTCTTGCAAGATAACTGGAGGGCTGATTTGTTTGTCACAAGTTTTTTTTTCCAATGTGGTTTTTTAAAAAATACGTTTTCGCATATCTGGGTTTTAGTGTGCGCATGACTTTCATGCCTGCATTTTTGTATACAATTTTAATGTATGTGTTTGCACCAAAAAAAAAAAAAACTAATTTAGGCATTTTGGAGTGAAGTTCCCTCACTTGCCTCAAGTGCATTTGTATGCTTTACTGAATTGTATTCTTTTTTTAGATTTAATGGTAGAATAAGAGAGAGAGAGAGAGAGAGAGAGACAGATATCTCATTACACGTTTGGCTTGTGTTTCAGTAAGTTAGTGTGTAATGTTTTATTCAGTGTCCAGTGTTTTAGTTTAGTGTTTTACTTCTAGTTTAAGGAGAGGGTCTCTTTTCTCTTCTTCTTTCTGCTTTTTCTTTTTCTGGATGAATATGTCTTTGATTGTGAATGAGGCTGCTCCTCTTAAAATTAATATTTTTTTTCTTTTTTTAAAAAAGAAGTAACAGTTCTTACTTGCTGATGCCAATGGGGAATATGCTGCAGCTCCTTCATGGTCCTTCTCTTGAGTCACATTACCTGTAATGATTTAAACCGATATATCTGTCATTACCCTGTAATAATTTAAATTGGGGGTTGGCAAACTGTGGCCTGCAAGCCTCGTGTGTTCCCTGGGACTATTTTTACGGTCTCCAGGGCTCCCCTGGTGGTAAAAGAATAGCTTCAGAATGCCGCCAAAGTGATCTGTAGAAGGTGTAGCAGACATTTCTGCCACCCTTGAGATCCCTAGAGATCAAAGCGAATTTTTGCAATTTTTTTTTAAATCATCTCAAAATGCCCTCCAGGGGTCCAGGAAGGCCCAGTGCTATTGAGCAGGGGATGCCTCTGTGTCCTCCAAAGGGTATTTGGAGGCATTTGGGGGCAAAATAATTTTTTGTGGGGAACCAGATACCTTGGAGGATTCGGCCCTGCAAAATCTTCTGGGGGACCAATGCATCCCCTCCAGCCTTCCGCAGTTGCCCACCCCCCTTGGGCGACAGGGGAACAGACCCTCTTTGCTCCCAGCAGCTGCTCCCTGGTAAGTGGGAAGGACCGGGCTGGGTTGGGCTGGGATGCGTTATGTAATAATGTAGTTACAGAGCTATACAGTATGCAAGTGTCATAGAGGATGCCAGCCCTTGTTTCCTTTCAAAAAAAATTTTTGTTTTGAAGGGTTCAGGGGCTTTGGGGGAAATTGTTGGGAGGGTTTCATGATCCACGTGCAGTCTGCAAGCTGCACTTTTTTTTACCCCCAATTTACATGGAACGGGAATTCTACTTTACATATCGATAAGGTTTTTGCATGGAGCAGGAGGTTCGGTTTGCAGACTGGCAAAGTATTGCATTGCCTCAAAGCTGTTGCACTAGGACAAATTGGTAGGATTGATATCTGGCCCTGCTTTGGCCACCCCTGCAGCCTTACGCCCCACCCATTGCTAGGATGCAGCACCGTACACCCTTCCCAAATTGGAATTTGGCCCTTGGGCTAAACAAAGCCTTCCCTGTCCTTGCCACAGTGTCTGGCAATGTCCTTTGTTCTTACCGTCTGCTGAAACGCTCATGAATGTTATTTCCAGCTCCATGGGGAGGCTGAGTTCCATACAGACGCTCTGGATAAACTCTTGGAAGATGGGGAGATTGGCATCGGCAGCGGTCAGAAACCGGTCCAGGACCAAGGAAACCTCCTCCTTGGGAGCAGCGACTCCTTCGGCACAACTCACCTCCCCTGGTGGGAGAAGCTGCTTGGCCTTCCTTAGCACCCACTCGGGATGGTGGTGAAGAAAGTCCACCAGCTGCGGCCAAGCATCTCTGATGGCCCTCTGGCGGACTGCACCATCCATCTGGAGCAGAAGGCGAGGGAAAAGGAGAGAAAGAGGGTAAAACTGCTTGGGGGATTGCAAACTAGGGGTGAAAATAATGGCTCAGTCCCGACATCAGAGGTTTCCAAACTTTTCAAGTTGGTGACACACTTTTTCGACATGCATCATTTTGTGACGCAGTAATTCAGTAAGTAATTCAGTAAATGGAGGCAGCCCCTCCAGCCAAGCGTGGCCCACCACCACCGCCTTTGCTGTGGTCTTCCTCAGCCCAGGGAGGCTGCGGTGGCTGCCCCTTCGCCAGGGCCTGGCCCGCCACAGCGGTGGGAGAGGGGGTCCCTCCACCCATTACGTTTGCACGACACATCTCCACACTGCAGCTGACACACTAACGTGTCACAACACACAGTTTGAAAAGCTCTGCCCTACGTCAAAGAGAGTAACTTTCCTTTCATAGAGTTACATGAGACTTTGGAAAGGAAAAGTTAGTGAGCTCAATCTGTAATAGATCAAATGCCTCTTTCCAAACCTCAGAGGCAATTTTTGCAGTCTTCCTGGAACCTCTTTTGCTTTCCCGCTGCCCACTCCTCTGTTCACACCACTTTCCCCAGCAACCACTCCCAGAAGATTCCAGCATGGCAATCTCTCCTACCTTCATCATTCTGCAAATCTTTTTCAACAGCAACAATGCTGTCTACACCATGCTCAGAGGAACGGCCAGGCTGCAGGACTCTCGCTTTCAGCACTTTTCAATCCCAGGAGCGCCATGATCGGCACCTCAAGAGAGAGGCCTGTCCAGGTGACGGCTGCTGCAGGGCGTGGAAAGCGGGAGAGACAGATATGTCTTTAATACACTATCATCACTTGTATCCCGTCTTTCCCCGGGGATCGGTACTCAAGGCAGCTTCCAAATTAAAATGATTACCATATAATTAAAAACACAAAACATTAAAAAGAATTAAACCATCCACCATATTAAAATATAGAATTTAAAGCATACATTTTAAAATGATTTTAGAAACACATTTAAAACTCTACCGTTTAAAATACGTCACCCTCTCACAGCCCTTTGTTTAAAAGCCTTCAGTTCTAAAAGGCCGTCGGAACAAAAAAAAGGTGCATGACTGCGAGGAGGGGGCCATTCTGGTCTCCTAAGGGAGGGAGTTCCAAAGCCTCGGCGCAGTCACCAAGAAGGCCCTCTCTTACGCACCCCCGTTAACAGTACCGGCTAAAGCCCAGGGAGCGACCAAAGGGCCTCTCCTGAAGATCCCAGGGTCCGGGCAAGCTCATCCAGGGAGATACAATCTGTCAGACAACCTGGACCAAAGCTCTACAGGCTTTCTACCTGACGGAAGCCTTCACTGGGGATTACTCGGAAAACGTTTAGCTGAATTCAGCAATCACTTTTGTACATAATTTTCTAAAAGCTGGCAGTGTAAAGATGAAAAGTTTCATTTATTTCATTCCTTGATGCAACGAGAGATAAAGAATTTTCTACCTGTTATTTGAGACTTCAAGTATTTATTAATTTTTTTGCATCTCAGGACCTTTTAAAAAAAACTCTCCATTTGACAACACACACCCGCACGTACGTGCAGACACACATTACATACAGAAGACTTTTTTCTTTTCTTTTTTTGCCCATACTCCAAAAATCGACACTTCATGAAGCTCAGCAGGGATAACGGTCTAAGAATATGGCACAAATCCTCATTGTGGTCCCAAGTAAAGTGGTCCCACTGGATCAGTGTGGGATTTAGCTAGGTCTTTACTCACCGTTCAACAGTGGACTGAACTGGTCTACTCTCGTCGGGATTAACCACTGGGATCCACTTTGTATGTCGCTTTGTACAATGAAAGTAGGTTAACAGTGAGGGAGAGCAACAGAGCAGGAAATGATAATGATTCTTTTTCAATCTCTTCAAACACATTCTGTTCATAGAATCACCAAAATGGAAGAAGAGAAGCTCTTCTTTGTAGACCATCTGCTACTTTCGCAGTTGTTAAAAAAAAAAAATCCTAAGAAATACAAGGCTGTCATGTGCTTGCATTATCTAGACCAGTTTTCCCCGACTTCGTATGCTCTAGGACCACATATCTCATCATCACAGCAGGTGTAGCCATTACCCTGCAGGCTGGCCGGCCGCCACGTTGGGCAAGACTCTCTTAGACTATGAACTAAGGTGGCTCAGAGCTTATCCAGAGCTGGGAAAAATGAGGGGGTGATTTTTGGACTGCAGCTCCCAGAATCCACAGGCTTTCACACAGACCTTTCTCACATCTACAGCTTTTCACACTTTCCAAATATTCTGGGGCAGTCTTCTGCTCAAAACATACAACAAGGGGTGCATTTTGAGATTAAAAATAACATCCAAAATGTACGTTGTGGAAGAAAACGCCAAGCAAAAGATATTTTTGAAATAGATATTCGGATGTGAATTTTTGCCCAGCTCTTGCGTTATTCTATTTATTTATTTATTGAATTTGTATCCCACCTTTCTCCCAAATGGGATCCAAGGCCTACACAGCATCAGCCCTAAAAAACAAACAAACAAACAAAAAAAACTGCAGCAGATCCAATCTATATGCATGAATAGCAGAATCAATACTCAGAGTATAAAACTCATATAAAACGCAAAACGAATGAAACCCAAAACAGCACCTTCTATGCAAAAGAGGAAAATCTCAGAGTGCTTAGGGAAACCCCTAAAATTTGCAAACATAAGGAGAGAAGAAAAGCTTTCTCATCAATGGGAAAGAAAAAAAAAGCCTGTGACTTAAACAGCCCAATGAGTGTATATATTTACTGACCACAGCCGGCTGAGCATCTGCCGAGGAAAGGAAAACACAGAAAACCCATGGGAGATAGAAGATTAAACAGAACAGAACATCCTGAAAGAAAATACGGCTGCCAGAAGTCGACGAGTTTGCACACACTGCAAAAATTTTGTTGCACGTTCCGACTCTGGGGGCCGAAGGCAACATGGAAGTACTGTAGCTTCAGATCCGTAGAAAACCCCCCAGCAAAGTTTGGATTGCTTTGCCATTCAGGTCACATCCAGAGCTGACAAAAGTGATCTTTTTGGACTGCAACACACAGAATCCACCCAGCCAGCAACTCTGGCGATGGGGGGGGGAGTTCTAGGTGTTGCGGTTGAAAAAATACTGCAGTCCAAAAACACCATTTTCCCAAAGTTCAAGCCCCGTTATCAAACATTAAAAAGACACATACACTCAGGGTGGCACACCTACCAGATGTCTGTAGCCACCAAAAAGGCAGAAAGAGAGAGAGGAGGGGAAAAGCAAATTATAAGAAAGAAAGAGACCCCCACCTTCCACCAATGCCTCTTTCCTCTTTGCCAGTGTCTGTAAACCTCCAACACATGCCCTGCTTGCCTGCCTGTGCCAACCAAGGACCTGGGGAAAAGGTTCTTAAAAATGAAAGTGGATGCATCATTTTCGGAATTCCCCCATCTCAACGGTAAAGAAACCATGCACACCCATTTCTGATATCAAATGTGCCAAAACGAGTGAAAACCAAAACTTTATCTAAGCCTGCTACTGCTCTCTGCCTGGCAAACGGTGTCCAGGTGGGAGCATTGTTTTCCAAACCGCCAGGGTGAGAACAACCATCCCTGCCACTTGGTCTGCAATTGCTCACAGTGGAACTTTGTGCAAAGAAAACCAAAGGATATCTAGGAAGCTAAAATGCCGGCCGTGAGAACACCAAAATAGAAAAGGAAAATTAGAAGGAACCAGAAACGTCCAACAAATGTAAGCTCCCCTATGAAAGCAGACGGACATTTTTGTCGAACACGGAACGTTTGCATCACTACAAACAGTTGTGCACGGAGGGCATTGCACAAATTACCAACTTTCCAACCATCCTGTTTTGGCAGGTATAGTCCCGATTAATCCTTTATCATCTCACTTTTTCAGTTGCTTTTAAAATATCCCAGTTTCCCTCTCCTCCTCCCACTTTCCCTCTTTGTCCTCCACTTACTACCATCACTGCAAACTGGCATCCTGTGGGTGACATACTTACGCCTGTGTATGTCTTTTGCGGTTCATAGAGAGGGACAGGACGCTCCACCTCCCACACACAACCCCCTGAAAAGCCACCATTTTCATCCCCTTTATGTTTCCCATAAGAATTCTGCCTCCCCCATGAAATTTTCCTCCGTCCCTCAAATTTCTAGCATTGCAGAGGGCAAGACGCTGAAGCCTGTTTATGCCAGAATTCAGCATGTAGCAACCAGGTTACAACACAACGCAGGATGCAATGGTGGTATAGGAGTCTGGCAACAGTTTCTGGTGCAGAAAATGCTATTTTCTAACACATACATAACATGCATGGTACTGTATTTGTATTAAAAGACCAATTTTAGATACAAAACGCAACATCTAGAAGGAAACATTAAACGAAGAACACTAACGAAAGGCAAACTACTCTAAAACGACAAAAGGCAAAACTGAAACAACATAAAAGTGGGGGCAACAAGATATGCACACGACTTCCAGCCCCCTAGTTGATGAAATCTAATAGTAGACATACTTTCCCAGCATTATAAAATTTGTATATACTTCTACTGTTAGTTATAAGCTACTAATATCCAAGAAAGCTAGCATCGAGCAGTGGTTTGAGCGTTGCATTATGATCCTGGAGGCCAGGGTTCAGCCACGGAAAACCACTAGGTGAGCTTGGGCAGGTCACACCCTCTCAGCCCCAGAAAACCCTGCAGTAGGTGCACCTTACAATCGCCATAAGTCGGAAACAACTTGAAGGCACACAACAACTAATATTGAAAACCTAAAATAGTCCCTTAAACATTCCATCACTCTTAGATCTGGTCAAAAAAATTTTATTTTCGACTGCTACAAACTGCTACATACCTACAAACTACATACCTACATACATAAACTTATATGGTACGTAGCTGTACAGGTGTCTGTTTATCCCTCAGTGTTTTTTCCCCTTTTTTCAGTGTTGTTATCTTATTCTTTGTTATGTGTATGTACATGTCTAGCATGTCAATAAAATTAATTTTTATAAAATGTTATTTTCCATGCGAAAAGGCAACGTACAAATTTCGCTCAGGATAAGGCCTGAATTTCAATATTTAAGAATTTTATATGAAACTTTCTGAATATTGTTTACATTTCTTTATTAACCTTTTTGCTGATATCTCAATTATAAGTTACCGGGAAACCATTCGTAACCTAAGAAGCTTTTGTGATATCCATTGTCTGTAAAAATGTATCATGATAACCTTGAAATTTTCTTTTTTTAAAATTTTTTTGTATGAATTTTATTTTTCAATATTTTTTTTTTTTTAAAAAAAGAACTGAATTTCAAAAATTCTCGTCAGTCCAGGGTTCTCCTGATCAGGGCTTTCCAATATACAGGAAATATATTTTTCAACATTTTAATTTTTTTTTTCATCCCTTCTCTAAGCACATGTAGAGTGCATGTATTTCAACATTCACTGCAGCTCAATAATCCCCACATCTGGGCCTAAGGGTCATGATTCCAAGTCAGGCACAAAGGAATTGTGCTCCAACAGCATATAAGAACATACTAAGATCCCTCAAACTGGATCAGACCGAAGGCCTGGCTGGTCCAACACCCATTTCACACAAAAACCAGTCAGTTGTCCATAGGACATGACTGCAACCCTGCTGTCCTGCTCATACATCGACATTCTGAATGTCTTGAGCCTCCTCCTCTATGAAAGTTTCTGCACAATGCTCTTATAGCGTTATGATTCCACTTTCAACCTCCTATGGAATCCTGGGGTTTGCAGTTTCGGGAGCGGCCGCCAGGTTGAAAGTGAAATCATAGCGCTACAACAGTCTAGTGCGGAAATGGCTTACGTCTCTTCTCTTTTTACAAGTTAATCGCACAAGTTTTACAAAAGTCAGCCACATTTCCCATACAATGAAAGTACAAGCAATATGCAAAAAAAAAATTTTCACACTCTTCGTTGTACCGTTTACTTTCGTGTCTCAGCCATGTGACCTGCGTGCTGTCCAGATAACGTTGCACTGCAACTCCCAGCATTCTCTACCATGGGCTAGGGGATGCTGGGGGCTACAGTCCAAACGAACTGGAGGGCTGTTCGATCTTTATCTCTGCTCCTGGACGAATGAATGTAAGTAAAATAATACTTTGAAAAATGCAAAGGCTGTCCTGCTGTTATGAGAAACCAAAATAGAAAATGGTGCCCTCTAAAGGCCACTCACAGCAACGCGAGCGGACTGAAACTCGCTCTCAGAAACCGGTAGCTACTTCTTAAGCGGCGAGCACCAGAGACCGGCATTGCTTTGGGGTGACCCTTGTCTTCTTTCTCTCCTCACCCTGCTTTCTCTGCTTTGACTTGGCAGCTGCAACAACCACCCACTATCAAGCCCGATTTACCTGCAACCTGGCTTCACCAGCTACAGCAAGGCAGAGGATATGGAAATGTGAAAGTGAAACTGAACTTGAGCCACAGTTGAAACAGCTTTGCTAGAAATAGGCGCACCATTGCTAGGAAATCATGTGTTCAGAGACAGGACAGGCACAAGCACGAGGCATGCCCGAAACGGACTCTGGGTGTCTCCGTACTGCACAGTTGTAGCCACGTGATGGCCCTGTACCTGACGTGGCTGTCGCCTGCAGAATCTTGGGGTCTGCACTTTGAGGAGAGGCTCGGAATTCTCTGACAGGCAGATGTATTCCGCTGAATTACAGCACTACAGCTGTCTATCAGAAGATTTTAAGTGCCCTACCAACTACAAATCCCAGGATTCCACTGGCGGGAGCCATAGCAAATACGTGATAGGGGGATTTTGAGAAGTTACTCCATTTTTTACTATTTTATTTATTTATTGGCTATCAGACCCCCAGATCCCTCATCCACCTAAAGGATATTTGTCTTTCCACAAGCATGTGGAGCTGTCGCTGAGGACACGACCTTCTCAGTGGCTGCCCCCGGGCTCCCATAGACACACGCACATTTTGATATTTGTGGTTTTTCCCACTTTTGTGGAAGTCCTGCGTCCCTAATCCTAGAGAATGTGGAGGGCTGACCGTATCTGCTTTGTAGCAGCAATTCTACTGCCAGCTTGGTCATCGGTAGATGTCTTCCGTAATGCCCTGAACCATGGACCTTGGACCAAGTCTGACTCTTCTGTGGTTCCAATCCAGCCTCTTCGGTTTCTTCAGAAAGCCACATTCTCACAATACCATCGTTGGGAGGATTCAAACAGTGGGGCCATGTTTTCTCGTTCCAGAAGGCTGAAATGCATCTCTCAAGGGACGGTGACTGGAAGGAAGAGCTTGAAACGAAATGCTGCAGGTATCTTTTGGTGCCACCCCTTTGGCCCCATTCGCCGTAGGAGAGCCGCGCATGAAAGGGAATGTGGCCGTCAGAGAGAAAGAGGATTCCCACGCAGAACTGCCAGGTCAGGATTAACCCTGTGGTTTCAGCGCCAAAACCTGAGACCTAAGGATGATCTCTTGTGAAGGCATGGAAAGGAGACCCTGGAGGTCTTACTCGGCATGAGACATTAAGCATCAACTTTAGTTGTATCAGAAAAAGGCATTCCCTGCTTATACGATGGGTTAGGGACCAGAAAACTGTCAGAAAGTGGAATTCCCCGTGTTTCAACCCAGTGTTGAATCAGTTCTTGTCAGGATATGTAGCTCCTGCCATATATTGATTTCCTGGACGTGTATTGAAATAGTGCATGGCAGCCAGTGTAGAAGTCCCGCTATAGAACTCCATTAAACTTAGTTGTAATGCTACAAAGTATCCGGTGCTAATTGATTATTGCAACAGTGCGTCTATGTGGATCCTGCCTGTATTATTACGAAACACCAGTTGGTTAATTGCTTTATTGCCTCGTGCGACAATGTATCAGCTGATGGGCGGGGGGGAATCAGAGCAGGCGAAATTGAAACTGTTAAGGCAAGTGTTTGGAGAAACTGGTGTGTCTAAGATAAGAGGCAAGAAATATGTGCCGCCTCAAGGATGAGATGTGGGAACCAAGTGCAAGTGTGAGAACTCTCAGAAAAAGCGGGGTGATCCTAAATTTATGATCCTCCCCAATCCTAGCTTTGAGTGGCTAGAATTTGGAATTGTATCTATGTAAGACGTGAGCTCCGTGTCTGTTTTAGGCCATTTCCGCACGAGTCAGTTATAGCGCGATGATTCCACTTTCAACCTCCTATGGAATCCTGGGGTTTGAAGTTTCGGGAGGGGCCAGCCGGCCCCTCCCGAAACTGCAAACCCCAGGATTCCATAGGAGGTTGAAAGTGGAATCATCGCGCTATAACTGACTCGTGCGGAAATGGCCTTAGTCTCTGCAACTTTGGAAGAAATGTGCTGTGTTGCCTGCATTTTCTACAAACAAAAACTACCCTCTGCATCAGAGTGAAGTTTGTGGCTTGTGGGTTATCCAGTACATGACAACCTCCATAATTCCCTCATGTTCTCTACAGGAAGAAGGCAAGAGGAAAAGTATTGATGAAAGAGTGGGCCTTGTATCAAAAGAATGGGACATGTCTATAATTTACAATGGTCAAAAGAGTGAAATGACAGAAAAACAAGTTGTCAAAAAGCACTGCATACATGTATTGGGTGAAAAACAGATAAACACACTTTTCAAGACAGCACCATCTCCCTGAGATTCCTTCATCTTGCTCGGAGGACCAGAGAAGAGAGGGAAGGCCTTGAATTGGGGAATGGGAGAGGGTGGAGATGGAATAGCAGTTTCTTTATTGTTGCTTTAAGGTGGAGAACACTTGGAGAAGTTTCTGCAGGAAAAGTGAACTCTCAGAAATGTTCTTAGAAACAAAAGGTTTCCTCCAGGGAAAGTGGCTCAGATCTAATTATGCCTCAATGCCTTGTTGCTTCATCTCTCCTCCCCCACATCCATACACTATGGCTGGTGTATTCTCGTAGTTTTAGTCCAAGAAAGGAACTTTTCCAAGCTCTGAGTTACCCAGTCTGGAGCACGCTGTGTTTGGAATGTGCCAACAAGGCCCAACACCCCCATCTTGTCTGGCTTAGATTGCAATCCAAATTTCAGAGGGGGATTTATTGGGGCATTTTGAAAGACGGAAGCCAAATGGTAGGTCTAAGCCAGCATCGTGTTCAAGATTGACCGGTTCTCAGCAGAGCTGCAGGCAGAGCAGGGACTTCCCTTCCACAACACCGTCACAATCTGCTGGGCAGATTCAGCTTCTTATCGTGGTTGCAGCAACTCCCAAAAGCGTTTCAGAACAGTGGATGTTGCAGATGGCCAGAAACAATTCTGACACCAGCTTTACCGACACCCTGTGATAGTCGAGATGCAGGCCTGATTCTTCTTAGTGTCGCCCCAAATATTTAAGTTCGCCTATGAAAGCGGTTGGATATTTCTGCTCAGTAAGGAAAGTCTCCATTTGATTGAAGGCTTGGGGAGGTGGAGTTGTACAGGTGGTGCTGTTTCCCATATGTACCGTGTATGCAAATTGCACCTGGAGTTGCAGGTGTGCATTGCACACTCCGTACATAGATATACATGGCACCCCCAGAGGCATATTTGATTGTGCAACATGGTAGCTCACTGATGAGGTCTCATCATACAGCTACTGTGAAACTCTGTGACCATGAAGTTAATGCTGCATTTCCTCAGTGCAGAATCTCAGCGGCAGTCTCAGGCCTGGGAGAAAAATCTTTTTATGGATTTTTACAGAGAAAGGAGCATGACCTAAGTGGACCGTCTCCCTTAGTCTTGGGATTGCTTGGGTAGGTTCTTCTGGAGAGGCTCCTTCTAAAGAGTTCTCTTCAGAAAATCTATAAGCAAATGGTGTGGGAAAGCAAAGTCCAGCTGGATGATGAAGTATCCCTGTGAGAGAGAGGAAAAAAGAGACAGGATGAGCAGAACAGACCAGGTTATTACTTCAGGATGCCTGGTGAGGGGTGCATAAGATGTCTTCCCCCTGCATGCAATTTTCATTCACCCTCTAAATTTCTAGCATTGCAGAGGTTTGAAAGACTGAAAATCCTTCACTCCTGGAATATTTGCTGCATTCCCATTCCTTTGGTCACCTGACTTTGGATACCTAAACTGGATTCCTAGAGGATCAACTGAAATTGTAAGTTAGTGCAATGCTAGAAATTCAGGGACTGATGGGAAGACCAAACAAATCATGTTGTACTTGCCTTTTGGGTTATTATCTCAGGATCTTTGATTTCAAACAGGTAGAGTCCTTTGCTGTCCATCAGAGCGGTGAGAGCTGGCTCAATCCCTATGGAGCCCAACAACATAGTAAATAGTCTGACACAATAATAATCGAACTTTAGAGAAAGAATGGGGAAAATGTAGTACATGGGCCGTATCTGGCTCCAGTGCCTCTATGCAGCCCTCTAGAAAAGCTAAATTGTAGGAGAAATATCTGAAAGTCACCCAATCTGCCACAGAAAAATATCATACGTTGATGATTGCAGGGGGGGTTTGGATACCTGTACTCTCCAAAATAGGACAAAATGCTTCCAGATCAGCTAAAAAATAAAGGTAACACAAAACTGGAAGCGACCAGGAGTTTTGCGGTATAGTTTAGGTCTCTTTGATGCCATCTCAGCTGCTATGGCTCTGCTTTATGGGATTTGTATTCTGGGATTTGTAGTTTGGTGAGGCACTAGAGAATTCCTAATAGCTCATGAAACTAAAGAGCCCACGATCCCCCAAAACAGAGCCGTAGAATTTAAAGTGGGATCATAGTGCTATAACTGTTTAGTGTGGAAGAGGCCTTATTTTCACTTCTGTGCAGCCCGCCAGCAGGGGACAGAGGCAAAAATTGGTCTGTGCCTCTGAAGCTGTTGCCTGCCCCTGCTTTGCTGTATTTTTTTTAAAATAAAAACTTTCTGTTGCAGCGTCCAGCGTGTTAGTTATGTTGCAATCTCCAACCAGTATTTACCTTTGCATGCGGCTGAAGTTCAATATGTCAAGAGAGGTGCCATTCATCAAGAGGCAGATGTGGTAGCTCGTCCATGGTTATTTCATCATTTTTCCCTATCTTGTGTGTGCGTGTGCATGGGTTATCTAGCTTGTCCTTCCCCTTCCCCAATGTCTTAATGCCCTCTGAAGGGTGCTGCCCCAACTCCCTTCCTTCTTTGCAGGGCTTTGAACAGAGGTTGGGTGGGCATGAGATCTTCAATCCCAATGTTCCCCGAAAGGGCTGCAGATCCCTGAGAGGCTGATTTTGAGGCAACACCCCCACCACACCTTGATTCAGCCCATTAACTTCTCACCTCCACCCCAGAGCTGTCTCCTGACCGAAGCATGATACGTGAACTTACTCGAAATCACTTCTGGGATCCCAGCAACAGAAATGATTTTCTCCAAAATGTGCTTGAGCGTCTCGTCGTTCTGAAATTCAGCATTGCAAGGAAAGTTATTAACCAGGGCAACTTTCCCATTTGATATAACCCATGCTTGTGCTTACAAACCTATCCAAGTGTGTGGTATTCTGAGAGAATAAACAAGGTCTTTGCCCCAAGAAGTCTACAGTCTGGATGGCAAGACAATGCCTGCATCCTACGATATATGCTATTGCGAGAGTCTTGGGGTAGGGTGGAAGATGCTAGTACAGCTTTATGCCACGTACTTGGGGGTGATGCAGCATCTCCCAGATTCAGTGACAATAGGTTCACTTGTTAAAACTGTATTGTCTTCAGTATAGCAAAATGGGTTTATCAAATCTGTTTCAGTCCTGATTCCGGGGCAGCAAAAGAGGAAGGGGTAATGGTTAGAACATACATTGCTTAAGAATCTTAAAGCCCTTCACACATTCTCAGACATTTTTGAACCAATGCAATCAGACAGGGCAGTACCTTTGTAAATACAGATTGCAATATCTTTGGGTGGAAGGTTCAGAGTGAAAATATCACTGACACACCCAAGGAACAGCATTATTTTCTGAACAAAATGTTGTTTGGAGAGTGGAGTCAGGGAAGTTACTTATTAATTGCTCTTGTTATTAACAGTGTTTCTACAACTCCTAGTACAGAGTTCCCTTGGGCAGATTACAAAGGTAGTGTTAGTTAAACTTTTCAGGCTCAAGACCACGAAGATTAGTAACTTACTACAGAAATCTCTGGGGAGCTCTTAAATGTTCGGGGTTCTATCCTGTAGGAGAAACAGGAAAGCAAGTATGAGAGTAAATATTAAACCATTTTCCACTGCCTGATGTTGGGCTACACCAGGTTGGACTACAATGCCCACCACCCAAAGCATCGCCAGTGATAGGGGTTGTAGTTCAGCACATGGAAAGCAGCAAAGCGAGGAAGGTTGGTGCACCGGCAACTTCTTCAACACGGTCAGCACCCAAACAGAAGGGAGCACGGTTGCTGGCACCAGCAGGTAGCCGCTTACGTGGCATGAGAGAGATGCAAGACCAGCCTCTTTTGCACGTACGAAGCTTGGATGGTGACGGTGACATCCTGCAAAGAAAGAGAGGACAGTCTGTGAAATATACGGAAACTGAAGACTTCTTAAACACTTTTTTAAAAGGAAAATATCTGTGGCTTTTTCATGACATAAGATGTAAATCAAGGGTGGGCGAAGTGTGACTCCCAGATACATTTTTGTGCCCCCCCCCATGGCTGCCATGGTCAAAAAGTGCTCCAAAATTCCTTCTAGGAATGTGGGGGGCATTTCTATCATATTTAGAGGCTCCTGGGGGAGTCAGAACAATTTTGCAACACAACTCAAAAACTCTTTTTTGCCCCCTAAATGCTTTCCTGGGGTTGTGGGAGCAGTTTCTACCACATTTTTGGGGAGGGGGGGGTTTGAACCAATTTAGCCCTAGGAAAGGTCTTTTTAAAAAGAAAAAAACAAACAGGAAATGAACAGGAAGTGACTTGCACTCACTTCCTGGTGTTCTGGGCTTAAGATGGCCCAAGATAGCTCAGAGAGATGGTGAGAATACCCTCCAAGTCTCCTTCTTTGGAGGGGGTGGTTGTGGTGAGGGGTGGCTTTCCAAGGTCTCTCGGGGGTGCTAATGTTGCCCCCTAAACTTCCACAGTGGCCCATCCTGATCTCAAGGGTGCTTAAAGGACATGCAACAGAGTCTTTGCTTCTCCACACTATCCACATTATGAATTCAGATACCTCACCTTTAGATTAAAAGTCTGCAAAAGAACAATATACTGCAAATTCATATGAAAATTTAGCACACTTCCAAAACTCTCGATAAGGGGGAGTGGCACAGCTCAACCACCAAGAGCGTACGTTGCATAAGACATCCCAGATTCAGTTCCTGGCATCCCCACTTAGGGCTGGTACGACCGGAAAATCCTGATCTAGATGGACCAGTGGTTCGACTCATCTAACGCAATTTCCAAAGTTCCTCTTTGATCGGCTGGAAGGTAGATCGCGTGCCCGGCACACAGAAGGTTTCAACGAGCAGAAGCTGGTGGCTTCCACCTCAGTGAGTCCGTTCCAGGTTTAGCCTGGACTTTAAGAGAGCTCTCTAAAGAGCGTAACCCAATTTTCGGTCGATACCGTTCAGCACCTTGGAGAGCTTCTTTAAGCAGTTGGTGAGGTTGATGAACTCTAGCGGCCGGAAGAAAATTGGGAGTGGATTTACCACTCCCGCTAACATGGGAGTCAGCCACCGCCAGACTACTCAGGTTCAGTCTCCGGTTTCCCATTGTGGCACTGAGAAGGACGCCTGGATATCAAGCCAATGCAGACGGTACCCCTCCAAACGGATCAGTATATTTCGTAGATTATCTTAGAATCAAAAGCTGGTGAGTTAGACGTCGTTTATACTTATTTTTGGTCCCTTTTTAGTTTAGTTGTAGTCTAGTTTAATTTAGTATTAGGTTATCTAATAGAGCTTCTTTGTCTGTTTACTTATTGTTTGCCTTTTTAATCCCCTATACGCTGTTTTATATAGAATCATAGAAATGTAGAGTTGGAAGAGACCACACGGGCCATCCAGTCCAACCCCCTACCATGCAGGAATACCCTCAAAATATATTAAATACATGTATATAAAAATATTAAAAAAGAGAAAGAAAGAAAAATTTATGGAGAGTCACGGATCTGTGGTAACTAAAGAAACTCCAGAATCAGAAGCAATCTGCTTTAGAACACCGCTTACTATGAAGGGGTGGCCAACAGCACAGGGAGGGGGTCCCTCGGTCATGGGTTTCTCAGAATCAATGGGCTATACCCTACTGGAAACTGCAGGCTCAGCTTGATGAACTCAGCTGCAAACCTTAACACCTCTGTCTGGAGGAAAGTCTTTCCACATCCGTATCCGGAGACACGCCTCTGCTAACATTCATAAAACAGGTTTGGAAAAAGAAAATTGGACTGCAGCTTCCAGAACTGCTGTCTGTCAGGATTCTGGGAGATGCAGTCCCAAGAAGGAATAAGATGCACTCCCAAGAAGAGACGCACTCCCAAGAAGGAACAAGGTCTGTCCTTACCTGATCTACCACCTAGAGAAGGTCACAGTCCAAAATGGTGTTACTTCCTACCGCTTCATTGACTGCTTTATTATCACCCCATAGAGGACTGAGTTCAGAAGCAAGACATTGCCAGTTAACTGACCTTTTCAAAGTACAGAACTGTTGAAGGCTTTTCTCCCTGTGGTGAAATGCTGAGTTCCACCGCCACGGACGACTCCACCACCGTCCCTTGAGGATGGAGGGATATCTGAGGAGGGTCTAGGCTCCACACTTTTGCCACGGAGTCATTGTAGGAAGCACCCCGAAAAATCTGGATGAGAGAAAGGAGATCATAAGAGGAGGCCCACAGCTGTCAGGTTCACCATCAAGTGTCTGAACTGAACACGGCCCAACTGAGCAGAGGATGGCTTCTGTGTCCACGGGATGGTGGATCCACTTTGGGTTTTACTCCGAACATTAAAGGAGTTATCCAAGGTGCTAAACTTATTTTAGGAATAGATAACACCAACTTGGGTGGTTCTTTCCAAAGTCTGGAATAAAACCCAGAGCAGCTGTCCCAACATGATAAGATTTGCCCTTGGTGGGTGGAAGATACCCATCATGTACACAGAATCCAATAGGTGCTGATCTGATAGTCCAACAGGTGCAGCTGACAGTCCTCATGAAAATCAGTTACAGTATCTAAACCCACCAGTGTTGCATTTTAAATCGTATTCAATCTTATTTATTTCCCCTGTGCCCAGGCCTCTCCACATCTGCTCTGTGCAGCTAACCGTCTTAAGCGGTTAAAATCAAACATGACAAATTTAAAACTAACAAAATTAGACACATGTCAACTTCCAAATATCTAAAACCACAAATGAACTCCAAAAATGAGGAAACTGGGATAATGACCAAGAGCAGATATTTCACAACAGATATTCTGTTACTCATTTCTTCCCTGATTGTGAAAAAACAGCTTGGGAGTCCCGAGTAAAATTACCTCTCGCAGAATCTCATGGTGAGGTTTCACCTCTTCGCTTTCAAACATTTCCTGGAAAGAGAGGAAGGAAGGAAGGAAGGAAGGAAGGAAGGAAGGAAGGAAGGAAGGAAGGAAGGAAGGAAGGA
Organism: Cyclura pinguis; assembly: GCA_030412105.1. Taxonomy (NCBI): domain Eukaryota; kingdom Metazoa; phylum Chordata; class Lepidosauria; order Squamata; family Iguanidae; genus Cyclura; species Cyclura pinguis. The sequence continues at coordinate 3,175,415 of CM059607.1, forward strand.
AGGAAGGAGAGAGAGAGAATTTCATCTTACTGAAGATAGAAAACGAAAACAGTGATGCTATTCCAAGAGAAAAAAAATAAAATCTACATCTGAATTGTATTAGGACTGACCAACATGGCACCAAAGTGCGAAAGCTTTTGAGTCCTCAGGAACTTGTCAATAGACAAGATGGTGCTAAAAGGTCGGGCCAGATGTGAGACTTGAGCAGCCCCAAATGGCTTTGGAGAAGGTCTTTGTGTCCCTACTCTACGACATTGCATTAAAAAAAAAAAATCCACCAAAATCTCCACATTTTTTCAGCCAAAAAAATTGTGCCGTACCCCTCTCTAGGAAGGGAGTTCTAGAGCCTAGGAGCAGCCACTAAGAAGGCCCTGCCTTGTGTCCTCTCCACACGGCCCCATGAAAGCGGTGGGACGGAGAAGAGGGTTTGGGGCCCAAGCAGATCCACACGGGCGGCTATTAACCGTCAAAGGGCCCAGTCCTGCGGTTTGTCCCAAGCAGAGTAAACCGACTGGATCAGCGGTAACTGACGTGTACGTAAGTGCTGTTAATTCAGTATGGCTGCTCTAGTTGAGAGCAGCGCTAGTACGGCAGTGGTTTGAACGTCGGACTAGCACTCTGGGAGAGCAGAGTTCGAATCCCTGCTTAGCCCTGGAAACCAGTGAAGGACGTTGGCCAGATCATGCCCTCTCAGCTTCAGGGGATGATAATGACAAACCTCGTCTGAACAAACTCTGCCAAGAAAATCCGGTGACAGGGTTGCTGTAAGTCAGAAATGACTTGAAGGCACACAACAACGACAATAACGAACTCTAATTGAGATTACAGGTAGAATGCAGGCCTACGTGTCACCCCTGGTTCTGATACTCAGGCCATTTCCGCACGGGTCTGCTATAGCGCGACGATTCCACTTTCAACCTCCTATGGAATCCTGGGGTTTGCAGTTTCGGGAGGGGCCGGCCGGCCCCTCCCGAAACTGCAAACCCCAGGATTCCATAGGAGGTTGAAAGTGGAATCATCGCGCTATAGCAGACTCGTGCGGAAACGGCCTCAGAGAAGTGTTTCCTCCGAAGATGCAATACAGAAGAAGGATGATCAAGGGTTTACCTTTAATTCTTCCCCTGTAATTGTTAATTCCAAACGTTCATCCAGAAAGGCAGCCAAGGCCAGGGAGTTGATGACATGGTCTGAAAACCAGAAGTAGAGCATTCGGGATTCAGAAAGCAGAGAGGGCGTGAAGGCCGACTCGTGGAAGATGCCCGAATGATTCTTATACAGGAGAAGACCCTATTAGAGAGGAGAGAAGTCACCACCCTTTGCAGACTGAAGACCAGCCACCGAGACTTGCTAAAACTTGGCTAGAACTTGGCTGGAAGCCACTTCAGCTATTATATTTATTTTTCCAGCCAAGCGCTAATGCCATGTAGCACTTTGATCTTTGATATCATCTAATGCCACGATACGTAAGGCCATGTAGCGCTTTGAGCCAAGGGCTGGAAGGGGATGATGGGACTGAATGAGAAAATGTGTATTGGGAACAAAGGAACGTTAATGAACTTTGCTGAGAGGTAACAAATGCAGCTGCAAGGTCATGCCATTGGCAGGCGGGATGGAAGTCTGGGGGGAAAAAGGTGTCGTTTTAATTAGCTGTCAAATGGAATGCTTGCGTGTGCAAATTTGGAACGTTACAGCATATAAGGCGCTGTAAACTCAATAGTTCTTTAGTCTTGGCAATTGCCAAGTTGCGCAGCTGTCTTCTTCTGTGTTCCCAAATAAAGCTTTTGAAACCCACTAAGCCCGTTACTTGAACACGAAGCTGGCTTATACACCACAGCCCTGAAACAGGCTCTTGGGCGCTGAAAATAGCCTTTTGCTCTCTACCTGTTGGATCCCACCTTACCTTATGGTGCGATTCCAGGTAGTTTGCTTTTATCAGCGGGTGCGTTGTCAGAGAAAGATCCACGCCTATATCTCCGTCGTGGAGAAATTCCTCTGCCAGAAAAAGTAAAAAAAAAAGGGAGGACGTTTTCAATTCGATGATATATGCAAGATAAGAATTAGGAAATGCATGTTCTCAAAGGATATCTAGGAATCCTGGCTGTGGTTGCAGCACATCCAGGAGCACATCTTCAAACACAGCTCTCCTTAGTGAGGGAGATGAGAAGAAAAAAGAAAAACAGGTCAACTCATTGGGGGCAAGGACGAGAAACCCCCAGCATCTCCTCCGGAGCCCTCCTACCTTCTTTGGTGCCACAATACCACACCTTCCAATTTCCCCAGTTTGAGAGGGACAGTCCTGATTGATCCTCTGCCGTCCCATTTTTTCTGCTGCTTTCAAAACATTCTGGTTTCTCTCGCCTCCTCCCACTTTCCCCCTTCGTCCTCAGTTTACTTCAATTACTGCAGACCAGGGAAAAAGTGGAGATTTACCTGCTGTATCCAGAACAAATTCTGCCAACAGCTGAGACAGGTAATTAATTTCTTTACACACCTATAAAGGAGGAAGGAAAACGTTCAAGTCTATATGTATGCATATAATACGTGGACTTTTTCCCCCTGTAAGAATTTAGGAACCTTTGGAGCGGCCCTTTATAGCTCCATAGCTCCCTGTTTATTGTTTAACATCTCCAGGTTAGTTGAGTTATATTATAAGGTCTCAGATCCCAGCAAGCAAGTAACGTAGAAAGAAGAGGTACTGTCAGAAAGCCAACAAACAGGTAGCTGGATTTGGGGGAAACTATCGAGGCTTCGAGAGCCAACGTGCCGCAGTGTTGCAGCCCAGAAGACTCGGGTTCAATTCCACACTCGGCCCTGGAAACCCACTGGGTGACCTTGTGGTGTCACATACTCTCAGCCCCAGAAAACCCCATGATAGGGTCCCATTAAGGGTTGCCATAAGTCAAAAGAAGTCATCACGGGATATTATTATATCTAATAACTGCGGCAAGGTTGACATATGCGCAGCACTGGAAAGAAAAGAAATATATTGATATAGAAGAATGAAAGTTAAAAGTTCTAGATATGATAGAAATGGAAAAGTTAACATCTTCTTTGATGGATAAATCTATCCAGAACTTTGAGAAAGAATGGAAAAGAGTATTGGATTGGGTAAGAATATAAATGTATAAGAAATCAAAGAAGAGATAATGTAACCGTTCTTCTCTCTGTAAGATGGAAATTATGTTTGTAATGGAATGGAAATAAGCAATTTCAGCCGGAAGATTTAAGCATGGAAGTGTGTGTGGGGGGGTATTTTCGAGACAAACTTTCAATAAAAATTATACAAAAAAAAAAAAAGGTTGCCGTAAGTCAAAAACAACTTTAAGGCACATTGCAACAACAACTACAGCAACATTTATATATGTACAAAAATAATAATAAACAACTTTAGCCATACATTGCTCTTACCTGGGTTTTGAGAACTAGTTTCAAGGTAAAAGAGATGATATTTGTAAAAAGCTGCTTGAACCATCCTGGACTATATGGAGAGAAAGGGAACATGAGCTCTAAAGTCAATACTTAAGCAGAACACCGTCAATTTGGATTTTCTGTCCTGTCCTGTGTTAAGAGCTCTCTGTGGGTTACAACAGAGGAACAGACTCTAAAAGTATCAAATCAAAAACTAAACCATGGGAGTGGATTCCATATTAAAAAGCTGGAACTTGGTGATGTGGGTTTTTTTAAAAAAACTACATCTCCCAGATTCCTTCTTAGATCAGAGGATTTGAGGAGGTGCAGTCCCAAAAATATGCTTAACCTATTTTAGGGACAATTCTGACCCATATCATCAAAAAAATATATATATTCCAAGATTTGGACTAAAACCTACAGCAGAGTCACTGCTCTGCCGAGATGGAAGCCAGCAGGCACCACTGGGAGGAGCGCCCTCTATGTCTCCCCATGGTCAGCTTGTGAAAGTTCAGGGCACAAAGTACAGCAGGTCCTCGGTATGTGCTGGTTCCAGAACCTCCCATGGATACCAAAATCCGGGGATGCTCAAGTCCCATTATACGCAATGGTGTCTTGAACTGGCGTCCCTTCTGCAAAATGGTGAACGAGTCAAGGCTTGCTTTTTGGACTTTTTGTTTTGTTTTGTCTTGTTTTCGAGCCATGGTTGGTTGAATCTGTGGATACAGAATCCGATGGTACAGAGGGCCAATTGTATAGATTGGGCACATTCTAGAGAACCATAAGTGGACTAGTATATGCATATTAAACACGTACCTGTGACACTTTTACACAACCCGTTTATAGCACTGTGCTTCCACTGTAACTGTCATGCCTGCACCCATGGAATCCTGGGGACTGGAGTTTGGAGAAGCACTGGAATTCTAAATACTCTTCCCTAAGCTGAACACCCCAGGACTCTATATGATGTTCCCACGGGAACTGAAACGGAATCATAGCGCTGTCGCTGGGTACCGTGAAACAGCCCCGATACAGTGCAGTGGTTCCAGCATCCAGCAAGAAAATTCAGGAGCCTAGATTCAACACTCCACTCAGAGAGGATGCTCTCAGTGACGCTGGTCCTATCATCTCAATACCAAACCTACCTCGCAGGCTTGTTGTGAAGACGAAATATGCATTTGGGGCAAACTCGTCGTGAGGGTTTTGTTTTGGAGGAAAGACTGAGCAGAAATGCAATAAAATGTGAGATCCTTTGCATTTATGTAGAATTTTCTTTAAATACTCATTGTATTTTCATAAAAATTTTACAGTAACTTTATATGATAGGCTTATAAAGGACCTTCTTATGGGCTGGAACTCCCTGCCTAAGGAAGCTAAAACAAACCCTTCGTTGCTGTCCTTCCATTAGCAGGCAAAGACTATTTTTTTATTCTCATAGATTTTCAAGAACTGGAGGCTTAAAGAAGAGCTTTTAAAAGGGCACTGGCTCCTAAAGCCCGAGTCATTTTTTTTAAAATTTTGAATTTCGGTTTGAATTTTTATTATTAGTTATTATTTTATTTTGTGACACCTCCATACCAGACTGAAGCCAGATGGGTTTTGGACACCCTCCCACGGAGGCCATTTCCGCACTACCCTCTTAGAGCGCGATTATCCCACTTTCAACATCCTATGGAATCCTGGGGTTTGCAGGTTAGGGAGGGGCCAGTCGGCCCCTCCCTAACCTGCAAACCCCAGGATTCCATAGGATGTTGAAAGTGGGATGATCGCGCTATAAGAGGGTAGTGCGGAAATGGCCAGAGACTAACAGTACCAAACCCAGGCGTGCATTTCACGAGAAGGCACATACTCTTTGTCTCCCTGGAGATGCAGGGTCAGCTCATGGAAGGTGAGATAACAGTCTGAAGTATCCACCACCACACGTCCTTTTTCACAAGCTGTGTGTGAGAGAGAGAAACAAACAAACAAACAAACAAACACTCTTTGAGTCCCATCTTTGGCGGAAAGAATGAAATTTTCAAAGATTTGCATCTCTGTCTCACAGCTACTCACCCAGTTTAATATCTATCTGGAAGTCGATGGAGGAAGCAATTTCAAAGTCAATAGAATGGATGAGTTTGATCCTGTGGCAACATTTAAAAACACACACCACAAACATTATGGAAAAGGTGCTCTCTGCTGAGACAGGGATGCAACGGTTAGGGATACAGGATTGCTAGAATTAACAAAGAAAGCCAGTAGTTCAACGTTAGAGCTGTACATCTGCCACCTGCAATCAGGTGCCTTCCAGGTATGTTGGACTGCAACACCCATCATTCCTAGCATGGCTATTTTCCAAGAAGAGTATGGCCATGCTAGGAATGACGGGTGTTGCAGTTTTTACAAGAAAAGATACTGGGTAGGAAGCCATTCATATCAAAACTGAAAGCACTGAACTACCTTCTTGTCACTGTCCGATCTGACTATCTCGTCTGCTTTCAGATGCTAAGCAAGACTGGGGATGGTTGTGAATTGGATGGGTAGACACAAAGGACTACCGGGGGAGAAGGAATGAATTTGACCCAAAGCCCCGCAGAGGCTGCCAGTCAAGCTGAAAATACTAGATATGATCTGAGTCAGTGGAAGGCAGCTTCCTAGTTTCCCATGCCGCCTTCTAAGGTCCACCGGTGAAGTGATAAAATTCACGGACGCAAGAATTCATCTCAAGCCTCTCAATAGACAGCGAGAAATGGCTACCCCAGCTGGAAGTGTGCAAGGGGCAGAACTGGCCTGAGATAGAAGGAACTGAGCCTCGGTCATACGTCCCCATCTAACTCTAAGGCCATTTCCGCACCAGACTGTGATAGTACCATTACTCCACTTTCAACATCCTATGGAATCCTGGAGTTTGCAGTGTAGGGAGGGGCCTCAAAGGCCCCGGGATTCTGTAGGAAGTTGAAAGTGGAATAATAGCACTATAACAGTCCAGTGCAGAAATGGCCTGAGAGTCCATCTTGCTGTCACCCTGTCCGGGGCCCAAGCATGCACACTTCTCCGGGAATACTCACAGCCAGGCGCCCACGTAGCCGTAGCTCAGGGTTCCTTGGAAGGAGGCAGAGACGTTGTGGATTTCGAGATAGATAGCCTTGCCTTCCTTGAAGTCGACCTCGCTGTTTTCTATGGACAGGTCGTTGATGTGGATGCTGCCGAAGAGGAAGGGTTGGCTCAGTACAGCTCAAGCAGTCTGGACTCTTTACACCACCCGCGTGCTCCCAGTGGTGGCTGGTGGTACCCGTGCCAATGGGTTAGTGAATCTGCTCTGGTTTTCAGTCTGAACTTCTAACCCAAAGTGCCGAACGCTGTTCTCCTAATACACTCAGCAGCACAGATAGCTCTCTCCTCAGTTTTCCTCCTGCCTTCTTTACTTAAGCCATTTCCGCACTAGACTGTTATAGCGCTATCATTCCACCGTCAACATCCTATGGAATCCTGGGGTTTGCAGTTTCGGGAGGGGCCGGCCGGCCCCTCCCGAAACTGCAAACCCCAGGATTCCATAGGATGTTGACGGTGGAATGATAGCGCTATAACAGTCTAGTGCGGAAAGGGCCTGCGCCATGCATTTGGCCATTTGCTAGTCTCTGCAGAAGGGATTACTGAACATGGGAGGGCAGAATGGTTGCTTGTTCAATATTTTATGTATCTGTCATGTTTTCATGCTGTTAAACTGTTCCTAATTCAGTGCTATTTTAATACGATAGATTGTATAATTATTTATACATACCCGTACACAGATATGCATTTTATGACCTTTTTTTTTATTGTTGTGATTCATTTTTGCTATATCATGTTTTAATCTGTGTAAGGGCTATAAGTCACCTTCAGACCCATCCCAGGCAAAAGGCAGGAAATAAAACAAACCGATCAATCTATAGCTCTTTTTAAGTTTGGACGAAAATCTGGAACAGATTCACCATCCTGCTTACAAGGGAGCTGCCAGGCTTTTCTTCGTGTTGGATGTCAGCATGAAGGCCAACTTTCTGCTAGAGATTCCTAGAAAGAACATTTGTCTAGAAATTTCTAAGTCTTCCAGCATGATTCTATGCTCAACTTCCACTGGAGGACCTAGGGATTCCTAGAAAAGTGTTCTATCGGGGGGAAAAAATAGCATTTATAAATTTTACTTATATTGTGGTTTTTCCACTTTTGCGTGGGTCTTGCTCCCCTATGCCCTGCAAATGTGGAGGATCCACTGTATTTCAAACAATATAGCTAAACATAGCTATATATAGCAATATAGCCATAGCAAACAATATGCAATATAGCTAAAAACATACAAAAGTCAACAAATTTTAAACTGTGCACAATATTGTTGTCGTTGTGTGCCTTTAAGTCATTTCCAGCTTACGGCAACCCAACTTACGGCAAACCTATCACAGGGTTTTCTTGGCAAGATTTGTTCAGAGCGGGTTTGCCTTTGCCTTCCTGCGAGGCTGAGAGAGTGTGACTTGCCCAAGGTTGCCCAGTAGGCTTCCATGGCCAAGTGGGCATGCAAACCCTGGTCTCCAGAGTCACAGTCCAACTCTCAAATCATTACACCATGCTGGCTCTCAGTGTATAACATTAAAACAATATAAGACAGACATCTAAAAAGGATAAAATAAAGTTTTAAAAAAGAGTTCAATAAATGTACCAGAGCACCTTTTAAAGCCTTTTCTATAAAAACATTCCAAAAGCCCATTGGAACAGAAAGGTCATTGCCTGTTGATGGAAGGAGAACTAGGAGGGGCCATTTCCAGAGCTTAGGGGCAGACACCAAGAAGGCCCTGTCTTGTGTTCCCACCAGCCACGCCTCTGAAGGTGGTGGGACTGAGAGAGGCTCTCGGAGCCTGGGCGGGCTCACATGTGGAGAAACGGTCGGTCAGAGAGCCTGGACCTGAGCCACACATGACTTTCTGTGTCATAAGCAGCATTTTGAAGTGTGCCTGGAAACAGACTGGCAGCCAAATCAGAGTTGCTCTAAGAGGAACAAAGCCAGCTGAGGTTTTACTGCAAACTTAAAAGGAACTTTGCAAAATGCTAAGATGGATTTCCCCAACAGATTTAGTACCTTGGATAGCTCCTTCCAAATTCACCCTAAGACCGAGGCCATTTTTTCTGCAGTACACTATTATACTGCCTTTATTCCACCGTCAATATCCTTGGGGGAATTCTGGGGTTTGCAGTTGAGGCCCAAGAGCTCTCCGGCTGAGAATGCTGAATGCCCCTCCCTAGACTGCAAACCCCAGGGTTCCATAGGAGGCTGCAAGGGGAATAATAGCACTACAACAGTGTGGTGCAGAAATGGCTCTAGAGCGAATTCCCCACCCTGCCAACACTGGGAACCACTAAGCATCCATGAACTGGAGCAATACATTTGCAAAGCGGACAACTCAAATGCAAGAAGAGGAAAGAAAAGCAACATGAAATTTAGAACCCGTACGTACTTTGTTAATCCATAGGCAATTTTGCCCAGAATGTTCATGGACTTCTCTCCTTCGATATCTGGGTAGTCTGCGTGTCGGAACGCTGTCTGGATTACTTGCGCCGTTTGCTCATTCACTGTTGCCAGAGAAGAAAGGCACGGCAATCACAGATAATAAGCGGGAAGGTCAAAAGTGACCAGAAGATTTGAAAGAGGTGGACCCATGTTGAAAGTAAAAAAAGAAAAAATTCAGTTTATTTAGAAAAGGTTGTAATTTCCTAGTGATTTCTTATTAAGTGTAACATGTTGAAAACATTATGAGCCATGCTGCAAAACAACTCAACAGATTCTGCTATGATAACAGCTGGAACACTGAAAGAAGATACGAAGAACAAGTGTAGCATACATGGTTTGGAATTAGTGCTTGCTCTTTATCAGTGAGTTTGTAGGAGTGCCATAGCCTTTTGCTGGTTAATTGCTGCCACTACATATTTTTGTAAGAATTCTAGAGGAAGCTGGTTTAATTGGGTTTTTTGGGGTGGAACTCTGAGCTTCCAAGCCAGAATCCACCTGGCACTATATCATTAAACTCTGAGTTCAATCTACTTTCAGATTCCATTCATAAACTTTAAAGGGTTTTAAAAAAATCTCCTTCAGCAATGACTGTCATAAATCATCATCCAAGTGAAGCTGGTAAAAATCTGTGTACATGAAAACAATAGCAAAAATAACAACCATATAGTGTATTTCTGCTGTTGAATCTTGAAGGGGCTCAACTGCACAGCAGTCCAATTTTGCCAGATCATCTCAGGGCAGGGGGCTCAGTTCCTCTGGACCTAGTCTTAAGGTGGAGGGGTTAGAATCATAGAAATGTAGAGTTGGAAGAGACCCCAGGGGCCACCCAATCCAACCCCCTGCCATGCAGGAACCCACATCAAAGCACTCCCGACAGATGGCCATCCAGCCTCTGCTTAAAAACCTCCAAAGGAGGAGACTCCGCTACACTCCGAGGCGGCAGATTCCACTGCCGGACAGCCCTGACCGTCAGGAAGTTCTTCCTGAGGTTCGGGTGGAATCTCCTTTCCTGCAGCTTGAATCCATTGCTCCATGTCCTGGTCTCTGGAGCAGCAGCAAACAAGCCCTCTCCCTCCTCTACACGGTTGAGCCCTGCTGTCCTACCTGTTCCAGGATCCATTAATATGAAGACCCTGCCTTAGCTTTTTCCGGGAAAGATTTCTTCGGCGAAGGTTTGTCCTTGCTCTCCTCTGAGGCTGGGAGAGTGATTTAAGCAAGGTCGCCCTACGAGTTTCCATGGCCAAGCAGGGGTTTGAACCCTAGTCTTGTCGCAGAGTCTTAATCCAATGGTCAAACCCCTATACTACATGGGTTCTCTTGGGAGTCACGAGGATATCACAAAGCCACAATTTAAAAGTAACATGCCTATCTAAGTAGCATAATGAGCATCACTGGTGTTACTTCATTTGGGAAACAAGTTAAGAGTTTCCAAACTGAAAAATGACACTCTCAGCTCTGGTTAAGAGGGTCACCCTCAGCCTTCAGTACCTATCCTGTGCTGGACAATCCAGTGTTTACTCCTGAGTAAAGAACAGCCACACAGGATTATTAACTGCTGACTATTACTTCTATATAACTAATAAAAAAAACATAAACCACACAGTCTGAGCAATTTTTTTTTCTCGAAAGACACTATGCTTTGATTGACAGGAAAAAAGGGTGTTGCAAACCTGCAACCAAGAAATCAAAATTCTGCACCAAAGAAATTGAATTCTATAACCTATATAAGTCAGGCAAATCAAGCCTATTTGCACAAACTACCTAATCTTGCACAAACCAAGTTTATCACTTCTACGTGATAAATTGTAGTTTTACTGGGAGTTGATGCAAGCTGCCACAACCCAATTCCCAACCACTGGAGATAATATTTAAGAGCAATGGAACATTACGACAATAAGAATAGTGACCACATATCCCAAGCATGTCTTCTCAGACACAACCTGACATCATTGAGGGGACAAATTCTGCACCCTTTTTTTTTTCCCCCTTTGGGGTGATTCCCTTCAGAATTCTGGCTACCCCAAAACACAGAAAAAATGAAGTGAAGGAAGGAGAGGGTAAAAAAGAGGAGAAGATTAATGGACAGCATTTCCCAGCTCATCCCAATGGAATCACCCTGGGCTGCTCTTTAGCAAAGAGAAGGGGGAGCGACACAGAGCTGCCAAGACTTACACACGAGCGCAGCTGGCTTGGTGAGCCTGCAGACAATCCCCACATCCTTGAAAGAGGACGGCTCACCCCTGCAAGCCAAAGAGCCGCTGAGAAGAGCTGCAAAGACCACCAGGAGCCCGGCCTCCATCTTCCAAGAGTTCCCAAATGCAGAGCCTACCCTAGAGATGAAAAATGAAGAGGGGCCAGTGACTCACCGCCTCCTCTTGTCCCGGCTTCCAAAGGACAACGGCCATTTGTACACCCCTGGACTCCACAGGACATGACCCACTTCCTCTTCTGTTTCCTTGCAGGCTGCTTAACCCTTTCAGAACTACCACCCCTCCATTTGTGTGCAAGTGGACTCCCCAGAAGTCTCTGGAACTATGCAGGGTGGGTCACTGCGGCTGGTGGAGAAGCCCATTTTCCGCCCCAGGATTCTGCTGCAAAAGCAAAAAACAAAACAGAGCAGGGAGTAACCAGAATTCCACCTCTGGTTTTGGAAAACGGGCATTTTTTTAAATGTTAATGAGGGCAGAAGTGCCCTGGGAAACGTTTAAAAGGTAAATTGTTCGTTCAGGAGGGTTTCCCAGACAGACAGACCACATTGCTATTATCTCTCTTCCAAAGAAGGTCGTCACCCAGAGAGACCCAAATCACATTTTCTGGGTTGTGTCCATCTAGATCATCTCCCTATCTAGCTAGAATGCCACCATTGGTTGATGCCCAGAAATGAGATCTGTGCAACTGGGCAGTACCGGCCTTACCCCTCTGGGCCTAGAGCAGGTCACTTAAGAAAAGAGGAAACACCAGTGTCTTCAAGGAAGCTGGCATAATGGTCTCCTGGAACAAACCTTTGACCACTCCCTGGATTCCCCCTTCCCTGCTAGGTTTCCCCAGCCAAATAGGCAAGGCTCAATGGCGTATGTAGTTGATCTCACTCCAACAGGCGTCCATGTCCCCTAGCCTCTGAAATAACCCATTCCTCCTCTGCCAGCCTGCTTACTCATGTGCAGTGGACTTGCTGGTTACTGATAGATGAGATATGATTAAGTCCAGCCCTGCCATTACACATGGTAAGGTGGTTGTATCAGGCAGGAGATGCCGGAAGACGGCAGCCTGGTGTTGGAGGAGAAAGCCCTGTGGCCCCTGAGGTAGCCCACTGGCTTCAGGAGCAACTGAGGACAATGTCACAGAATCATAGAGTTGGAAGAGACCCCAGGGGTCATCCAGCCCAACCCCATTCTGCCATGCAGGAACCCACATCAAAGCACTCCCTTTGACAAATGGCCATCCAGCCTCTGCTTAAAAACCTCCAAAGAAGGAGACTCCACCACATTCCAAGGTAGCAATGTCCCAATGCCAATGTTTGAGAAAAAAAATCGATTTACAGTTGACTTTTGAACATGGAACAGGAGGTGCTGTCTTCTTGTCCTTTGCTTCAGGCCACAAAATGTTTTGGGTGGTCCCAGCCGTGTCCAGCACAGCGACTTCTGAAGAAGCACACAGCAAGAACTCTGGCCAAGGGGATGTGATTTTTACGCTCGCAGACAATGAAAACAACCCTTTGGTGGTTGCAACACTTACAAGCAGCTAAATCATGTGTATGAAAAATGCTTGCTTCAGCTCTTTGCAAACTGCAACTTTGGCCAAGTAGATCATCCAGCCATTCATACATAATAATAATAATAATCCAATTTGGAACTTCCAGGAATTTTAAGCATGCCATTAAAAAGGTACTTCCAGTACTAGTTCCAAAAGGAAAAATATTGCTGGGGCAAGAATAGCTATAATCTCTTCCTGCCATCACTGGTTAACATGACCCAAGGTTTGGGTTTTCCTTGCTTAGGGCTCAGAAATATGGCAGATCTTCCTGTGGGCTGTTCCGTTGTCTCTTGCGCCAAGGGTGAGCGAACCCCAAACTGATCCACCCAGATGTTGTTGTGTTCCACGAAGATACCAAGAGGCAAAGAGGGGAATGGCCTCCAGTAACCTGTTACTGTAGATGCTGCCTCTCTCATGCCTGGGGGAAAAATATTGTTCTTGTGGCAGCAGGGTTCTCTCTCGCACAGCCAACTCTATCTCTTTCTTTTGCAAACAAGGAGAAAAGGATAATGTTGCTATCAACATGCGCTCTCTCTCTCTTTCTTTTGCACAAGCAGACACTTTCCTTTGCTTTCCCTTGCACAGCCACATTCTTTCTCTTTTGTTTTCTTCTTCTTTCTTGGATTCTTTCTGTCTTTTGTTTTTGCACAGCCAGATTCCGTCTCTTGCTCTTACAGAGCCAGGCTATTTTTCTCTCTTACATTTGCACAACCAGACGCTTTCTCTCACTTTGTCCTGCGCAGCCAGGCATTCTCCTTCTCTCACTTTCATACAACAAGTCTCTTGCTCTTTCTGCCATTTGCACAATCAGGCTTTTTCCTTCTCTTGCTTTTGCACAGCCATTCTGTCACTCTTGCTCTCTCCCTTTCTCACAGCCAGACTACTGTCTTGCTCTTTATAGTTACGATTCAGCTGCCCAGTTATTATCCCTGCGTCCCATATATGTGCTACAGTTTGGAGAAATTAGTTTTGGGGGACCACAGCATCTTGAATCTCTCAGCTACCACGGTTCCTGCTCAAGCTAGGGGAGCGTGCAATATGGGTATGCAAAATCATAAAGTTTTAATCCAATTTATCTTATCCAGTTCCAACATTATAATTGCCAGATGCTCCATCCTCCCTACGACCTCCCTTCCAACACTTAAACAGAGCTATCATGGCACCTCTTAACCTTCCCTTCTTCAAGCTAAACCTACCCAGCTCCCTGAGCTGCTCCTCAGAGGGTTTCACGATTTCCAGGCTTTCTACGATTCTGATCACACTCCTCCAGACACAGTCCAGCTTCTCAATTCACATTTGATGAAGACCATGAGCCTGGGAATATGGCAGGGGATACTTGTGAGGATGACTGGTTTCAGCTGGATTCAGGCCATTCTATACAAACCCCGTGGCTTTTTAAGAAAGCTCTCCTGCCACAGGAACTTTTTGTTTTCCTTTGTGAGAACAGACATCCTGAGTTGAGAAAGCAAATGGCCTGAGATAACCCCCTCTTCCAAATGAGTAGGTTACTGCTGGTCATCAAGTTTCTAAGAACCTAGAAAGCTGGAGCACAAGATACAGATCGGGATGGCAGCATGTGTAGCCCTTGTCAATTTCCTTCAAGGCTCGATTTCTTCCCGATGCGGTATATTCCATCTTGATTTATTTTTTATTTTACTGTTGATTTGTACTTCGATAATGTCAGAATAAACAATTGGCAGGTAAGGCTGCCATCTCGCACAGATGTGAATGCACACTCACAAATACAAACTTGGCAGGGATGATGTTCAAAAGGGTGGGAATCATCCAGACCACCAACAATTGTTGTTGGATGTTAACTCACATTGGCCCTGGCCAGGACGGTCATGGATTGAAGCGTGCTGGGAGCTGCAACCTAACGAACATCAGAGAGCTGCAATTTTCCTTGCTTTCGCTGCCATGTACCTTCTGGCTGACTCCGAATCATGGTGACCATCCCATGGGTATTTTTTTGGGGGGAGAGGAGGAAATATTCAGAGGAAATTTGCATTGTTTTAGTCTGAAGTATAGCCTACAGCACCTGGTATTCCCTGGCGGTCTCCCTTCCAAGAAGTACTGGGCTTGACCCTGCTTAGCTTCTGACAGCATCTGATGCCTTCAGGGTATTTAAGTTATTATTGGAAGGAAGGAAGGAATCACAAAAGAGGGTAGAGATTTGCATACAACTCAAATATGCTTGCAAATACACGCACATATGTAATTTTAGAAATATTGGTCCAGATCCACCAGGAAGCAAGTGGAATGCACTGCCTTCCTCCACAATTCTGTGAAGGAGACGAATGTAGTTGGGTGATAGATTTCAGTACCTTGGAGAGCTCTTTTAACCTGTGAACTAAACTCTGGAGTGGACTCACAGCTCCACTGACATGGATTCGAGAACCCAATTGCCACTCTGTACAGATCACGGTGTCTGTATTTTGCAACAAGTACAACTTGCTCCTCTGAATCAGGATGAGAAGTTGGAAGCAAGCAGGGTCTCTTTGGGGACACTGAACTGGAACTCTTTGTCATCCATCATTAGATTTGTTATTCTGCTGGAACTGCAGGAGTGTGTTTCCCTCAACGCACAAAAAATGGCAATAAAAGGTAATGCCTGCAGGACCCATTAGTCTTAAATGACTGTCACTTGGGGCCAATACTTCATTGTTACCATGCAATCTGTTTCCTGAGATAGTTGTGTCAGGTACTGAAAAAACAAACCAACCTACCTTTCTCTGGCCCTATTGTGTCTTGCAGTTTGCTACAGTGGGAAACACACAAATCACAGCTGTGTCCCAAAAAGCTTTGCCAACCTGAATGGCTGTACAGCATCCCTTTCAACCTGGCACCTTCCAGATACTTTAAGACAATTCCCTGAATGCCCAGGCAGCCTGGGCACAGGCAGCCGTACAATCTGATTCCATACAGTGCATTCCAAAAACTGCAGCCTACAGCTCAGAAAGCTCACTTTTAGAGACAGCAACACCCAGCATCCCCTAGCTTGCATGACCAAGACATTTTTCTTTCTTACACTTATATTTTCACCTTCATCTCAACATGGGACCTAAGGCAATTTAAAACAAGGTTAAAACAAGATTGAACAACCTTATCATGATATTTGAAAAACCAGTTAAATTAACTATCAAGTTAAAACACCGATAATTTAAAACAGAATAAATTGGCCTCAAAAACTCAGCAATAAAGTGCAGCGTATATGCATATTCATAAATTAAAAATCCTTAAAACATTAAAAATATTTCTGAACTCTGCCCCACCACATTTCCAAGGATGCTGGAAACTACCCTGGGGTGTTGTTGCTACCTTAGGATCAAGAAGGGCATCACACCTGACCATCCAGCCAATGGGGGTCCCTTGCTGTCTCACTCACAGGACCTATATTCCTTGTCCAGATGCTATCGGAGATGCTTCTGCAGATGCCAGCGTGGTTTGGCTTCCAGACATGTCAAGAGTTGTCCACCCTTGGTATAGCCTTTTCCAGCCTAATGCCTTCTAGATGCTGAGGTAGGTGGGAATTGTACTGCAGCCCAACTCATCCCAAGGGCACCAGGATGGTAAGCCTGGCACAGTGGTGTAGATTTCTAGAGCTCAGATTTGGAAAACCAGTTGGTTTTTATATTTGGAGCTCACCAGGTGCCCCTGAATCTTTAGTTTTTTTTATCTTCGGTTGATGTGAAGACAAGATGTGAAGGGAAGAAAACCCTCCACCCCTTTAGCCTCTTAGCAGACAAAGGGGACAAAGGCCCAGGGCAAAGCTTGCCACTACTGCTTCTATGACTGCGCGAAAGCTGACACCTTGTGGTTAGACAACAATAGAGCCGAAGATGTTTTTCAGAACGCAAACGGGCAAATGTTAAATTGAGATAGAGCAGCTGGCCAGCTTTCTCTGTCCGGCTACAGTTGGTTCATTCTGTCTGAGACCGGAGAGAAAACCTGCACCCAAACTGGCAACCTGCTACTGTTTCAAGGCTACCCAAATTGGCTGCACTGCTCTATCTATTGGTTGGAGCACCGAAATTTGCTTTGAGTCAGGCTCTTAAGTTCCTCCAGCCCGAAGCAGGCAAATTTTGGTGTGTGGTCCACGTGCAGTTCTTGGGTGTGTTCCCTGAAGTGCCGGTCGGCTCAGTCAACGGTCAGGAATTCTGGGAGCTGAAGTCCAAAACATGTGGAGGATCAAAGTTTGGGAACCACTGTAATAAAAGAGCAAAGTCTATCCATTTGGGGTCATTTTTTTCAACCCAACAATCCTTTTGCATTCCACAGGTTTGGGAGAGTGATGAAGTTCCTGCAGGTCCACAAAAGGGGGGCCGGTGGTTTCCTATGCAGACCCTACTTTGCCCATCCCTACTGTACACAGAGCAGCTCAGTTTTCAACAGATCAACATCAGAAACACACTCCGAGCATGAGGGTACAGCTGGAAAGGACCAATTTAACCACAGGAGTGCCCAGCCTTCAGCAATACAGATGTCTTGACTATGAACTTCCATAACGCTTTAAACACTGGACATGCCACCTGAAGTTTCTGGGAACTAGAAGCCTATAATCTTTGGCTCCCCACCCAACTGGTCTGAGATATAACGGTGGTAAAAATATTGACAACAGAAGCATTGCCTAGGTTTTCCAATTGCCTCCTCTACCTTATTGATGCCAAATATCCACTATAATCCTGTTCCTGCCCTTGCCTTCTCTCCCTTAGATACCTCCTCTCTGAAAAAGGATTCATAACTCTACAGTACACGATTCATGATGTCTTCCTGCTTTTCAAGGCTTAGCAACCCTTCACAAATTTCAAAAGATTGCACATGCAGGCTCCAGGGTTAAAACACTCTTGGACACAAACAGCACAAAGATAAGGTTTAGAACAGTCCAGTAACTTGCTAACAAAGTAAAAGCAGAGGCAATTGCACACAAGTAAACAGCAGCCAATATCCCATTTCAAGCGAGCACACAGCCTGTGTCTCTATAGAAACTGCAGGAAAAGCTGGAGACACATTCCAAAGTGCTCAATAGATGGCTGCTTTATTATAAAGCCCCCTGCATATTGGCCTGTATATATTAATTTTTATGTAATTAGGCACTGTCCTATATTTTTATGTAACCTCTGAAGGTCATACAGACCAGACCATGTTGGGCACTCCCTATAATAAAGTACTCTGAGATGTCACTCCAACTTTTCCTGTGGATCCTATTGGGCACCCTCTGCTTTTGCCTGTACAAAATGCAACCAGCACTTTATTACTTGTGGTTTAGTTGCCAAGCGGATTTATCATACTCACTGTAGCTACCTTAGATCCCATCCCAGGAGAAAGAAAATGAATTTAGTAAATGGAATAGTTTTAGTTCTTCCCCACACGAGTCAGGAACAGCCACTGCTGCCATCTCTCAAGACCTCAAATTCCCCAAAGGAAATCTACCTCCCACATTTGGGAAGGTAAATGTTTCTACTGAGAAAGGCAACTTTGGCAATTGACCTTGCTTGCTACATTTTGCTTGTTTACACCAGTTGAGTAGTGTATTTCTCTTGTATTGTTGTCCTTTTAAATCACATTTTGAATTTTTATGCTTTATTACATCTGCACTACATTCTTGGAAACTGCTTTGAATCTCCTTTTGTGAAATAAAGGTGGAATATAAACTGAATAAATCTTAGAAACGTGATTCTTACAGCTTTTGTCAGCAGCAACATCCAGAAAATAGCACTACAGGGCCTTCAAAAAATGGTACTAAGTTCATCAGTCTCACAGAACTGACATAAGCTGGAAAAGTATGATAGGCAAACAATGCAGGTGTTGAGAAA
Organism: Cyclura pinguis; assembly: GCA_030412105.1. NCBI lineage: Eukaryota > Metazoa > Chordata > Lepidosauria > Squamata > Iguanidae > Cyclura > Cyclura pinguis. The sequence goes on from CM059607.1 coordinate 3,193,904, forward strand.
TAAAGGAACCAGAAATAGAGTGCTTTAGATTGTTAAGCTGATCATTTATGCCAGGCATCCTTAATGCCCAGTTGGATTGTTTACCTGAATCCTATCCCAGTAGTGACTAAGGAAAGACTCAGCAGTACCTCATGTAAATAAATTTAAGCCATCATATATTAAACTTTGTTTAACAATATACAAGAAAGGTAGGTATTTCACTGTACAGATAGTTTACAATATACATTAAACATGAGTGGGAGGCTCATACTTCATGATCCAAAATGATGAAAATTACAATGTCAGCATCTTTTGAAAAAAATTTAGAACATATACAAGGGAAAATGTTCCTGTATGCAGGCAGGATATAATTATCCCTGAGCAACAAAGATTCACATCGCAAACTCATGGAGCTTCTTAAGGAGGCACAGGCCAAGGGGCTGCAGGATTCTAAGTCCCTTTAAAAGACCGAGGAGCAAAGAGAAATATCTCAGCATTGTCATCTGCTACGTTGAAGATGATTCCAAAGGCACTAAAATACACTGATCATAAGCACATTGTACTTTTAAAACCCTTAAGCTTTAAAATGCACATGACATTTAAGTACATGTGCATCTTCTCATTTTTTTATTTTTTGTTGCTTACAGCATTGCATGCACATTTTTGAAACTATTACCCACTAGTAAAGAAGCTAAGAATATAACTTATGTCGCATCTCAGCTTTCCTCTCCAAGCATTAGAAGAGGATTCTCTCCATTTGCAGATGAAGCCTAGATCCAGAAAAGACTTCAAAACAGAAGAGGGGAGCAGGGCGACAATTTCTGCCAATCTCTCCCCCAACCAAGCTGCAGCACCACCTTCCACGCTGCCTCAAGGCCCTCAACCTTCCACAGCAGATTTTTAAAAAGGGCCTCAGAGGGCCTTCTAGACTTTTGCCCTCTGGAACATCCAATGGCTTTTCATACCTATGAATCCAGCCCAAAGCATATTTTACAGAGCAATACTGGAGGATTTCTTTAATACGCAGTCAGTCTGCAGTGTAAATTCTGAAGATGAAATGTAAGGCTACAGCATGAAAGGGAAAAGCCGTTTTCCATGGCACTCCAATGCACAAAAGCCTCCCGAGTTTGGAATGTCACAAAAGGGCCTGCAAATATTTTTGATGTGCATGCACTGAATGCAGAATCCTCCTTACAGAAAAGCCTGGAAGCAGACGTAGCGTTTACATTGTTGCTCCATCTAACAAAAGAGCACTTGGATCATCCTTGACTCAACCAGGGACAGAAAAGAAAGCTCTGGTTGTGAACTTGTGAAAAATTCTCACTACCCTGTTTAACATTATGGTCTCTTCTGTTGGAAGCTAGTTTCATCTTCTGAATGCAATGTACGGGGTCATTTTGCCTTTGGCATACATCCTCTCTATAAAATCCTTATAATACATATCTAGCAATTCATTGGTTGCATAAGAGACTACACTCGGTGTAATTAAAAGCATGAAGATACATTCCAAAAGGAATCAAGTCACCCTGGCAGAAGCAATTTGCTTCTCTACCCTCTTGGCCCTCCTGCAGCTTTAAGTACAGAATTACACATTGCTGTAGGTCCTCTGTTTCAGTATCCACCATATAATTCGCAGAATCACTGGACCACCACCCTATTTGTCTTATGACTGTTGTCTTCAGTTTCCAAAATTCGCCAACAGCACCTGGGCACTTCTGCCTTCCAGCTAGTGTCCAGTAACAGTGGGTAGATGCAGTCACTTGATGGTTTGAAAGTAAGCAGCCAGTTAGTTTGCCACAGCTGGAGGCCCCTCGGGCAGGAGCGAAGCAAAGAAAGTCTTGAAGAACAGCCAAGCTGTGCTTGCAAAGGAAGGTGCTGCTGGCTGGCTCTCTGGTACTGTGTCAGGGGCATCAGCTTCCTCCTGTTCACCCATGTTTTCTTCCTGCTAACACAGGAAAAAAGCAAGACTTAATCATTCCAAGAAGTCTCCTTTACAGTACCAACTATAAAGCGAAACTTGATGCAGCAACCAAAAAAGCACAATGCAATTCTGGCCTGCATCAGAAAGAGCACAGAATCCAGACTGAGGCAAGAAGTAGTGCCACTCTGTTCACTCTTATCAATGAGAGACTTCAAAAAGCCCCAGCCACCTAGCGTCCTGCTCCGCTCTTACAAACTCAAGTGCGGTCTTACGATTTATTGATTCTATTTATTAAACTGTACATCGTTGCCGCTGTGTACACAATTGCTCCCAGCTGCTTTTACTGATTGAATTGGGTGGGCTGGAAATACCTGATCAAATAAGGCACCAAACTCTGATTAACCGTCTTGAAAGCAAGTCCCACTAAAAGCACGATTTGGGTAAAGATGTGTCAGGTTTGGAATAAGACGATTAGAAAAATGAAGCTTGCGACTGAAAGCACAACCCAACAGGAACCTACCTGTAAGTTATTGTTTTGGTCTTGGTTAACAGCTGCTTGGGGAGGAATGTTGTTCTGAGCAGGCTGAACTGGCCCCCGTCTGAAAGGAAACCATCCCACATGGTGCCTAGGAAGATAAACCATTAGGTCAGCTACCCTGAGGCTTTAAGAATAAATTTTAGGCACACAGTTAAGACACATAGACAACTACGGGACTCTGTCTCTCTGAGTGGCTGAGTAAAGAACCTCTGTCCAAATATTCAAGAACTAGGAGGGTGCCAGAGCTAGCTGGGCAAGTCCTACCAAACAGGCCACAAAATGTAGACAGGAACACCTCTAAATATTAAATTTCATATGATGCAAAGCTGCATTATTATGTTTATAAATTGGAAAGGGCACAAGGCAGCTGTTACTTGTGAGTCGACAATGGCAGGCGCTAGCTCCCCCTCTACCCCCACGTGAAAGAAAAATGAGCCCTGCCGTCCTGATACTTACAGATACATCAAAAGGGTGCCTGCCATCACCATGACAAGCCGGCTCATGCTGGAGTAGAAATAAACAATATTGACAAAAACATAGAAGAGGGTTGCCGAATAAAGCCAGTCCAGCCAGTCACGATTGACCTCTTCCTCCTCCTCCATCAGGGGGCCTCCCTGGGCGTTCATGCGGAGATTCTGATTGACTCCTGGGTTCACTGGAGGGGGAGCGTTTTGATTTCCAGGCTGGTTTTCAACAGGAAATGGGTGAGGAAGCGGGGCTGGGGCTGCCACTCGGGCCACCGGGATCTCCTGTGTACTTCGTGTGGAGGAGGGGTCACAGGAAGCAGCATTTGCAGCCATGCTGAAAGCAAGATTTTAAAAAAGAGATTACTTTGAAAGCACGCAAACACTATGTCAGGGCTAGGCATGTGTAAAAAATCACACTGACATGGTCAAAAATGGAGGATGAGGTCTGTAAAACTTTATCGGCTAAAAAAAAATTAAGCCTGCTTGCTTCCAGTCTGTTTCCGAACACAATCCAAAGTTATGACCTATAAAGTCCTATGTAACTCAGGTCCAGGCTGCCTCTGCTGACTGTCTTTTGCCCTTTGCATCTGCCCAAGCCCTGAGATGCTCAGGAGAGGCCTTCTTGGTGGCTGACTCTAGGCACTGGCACTGGCACTCCCTTCCCATAGGGAGGACAAAATGGCTCCTTCCTGTCCTTCTGTTGGGAGGTAGACACTTTCTTTTACTCTCAGAGTTTTAGCACTGAAGGTTTCTGAAAAGAAATTGCTGTATGGTTTTACATTGTACTGTTTTAACTGCTTTTTATCCTGTAAGTGGAGGTCTACATTTTTAATAGCTTAAATTCTATTTTCATGTTACTTCTTGCAAGTTTTTAACCATACTGTAATCATATTAATTTGTGAGCTGCCTTGAGTCCCAATTTTGGCAAAAAGGTAAAGTATAAATAGAACAACATAAGCTATTCATTCTTTAAGATTGAACTTTCTTCACTAAGTCCTCACACACTCCTGTTACCATTGAGTATTTGAGAGAAGGTTAACACTTAGTATCAAAGGATGAACAGTATGGCATTTCAGCCCTGCTGACACTGTGGCCATTATCTCAGGCACTGTTAATTAAAGAAAAAACAAAGACAAGACATAAGAACAACTTACTACTGCATATAATACTGTCTTGCATAAATCTGATGAAACCAGAACTGCAGCATGCGGTATGTTGTATATGGTGAATAGCCAGGGTTCATGCCTTGAAAGAGATCCTGTGTTGGTGAAGATCTAATTCAAAGCAAACACAAAATACTTGATCAGAACAGGTATAGTATTATTTTGTCCCATTCCCAGCTAGCTTAAGATATGTGCCATGGAATTTTCCAGTGCCGTATACTTTAGACCAAAGATTTCTTATGTATTCCCAGGTTATAGGGCATCCCTGTTCTGAACTACTAGAAGACACAATCAAGCTGTTCTCCAGTTAACTTTTAACTTGGAAAAATGGCTTTATGCCCTATGAGTTTACAAGGACTGTAGTACCATTCCACCCTCTTCTCATGCCCTGTCACCACTCACTTCTGCTCTTCCTCAAGGCCTCTGACCTAGCGGAGAGGCAGGAATATACTTCTTCTAGGTTAAGGAAAAGATAATCCGTAGCTATATCCCTTCCTGTTTCTCATAAAATCCTTAGAAGAAAATTCCTGTCCTTCCTTGCTGCATTTCTGTGGCAAGTACAGCCAGAAAGCCAGAGGCTTTGGCTTCTGGCAGGATTTGTAGATGGTTGTGAAGTAACAAATGCGTACACATTCAAGTACAAACATTTAAGGTACAGACACAGGCACAATCAAGTCACTCAGCTACCAGCTTTTTTTACGTGCCGCATACCTACCCATCGCCAGCACCTCCTGCTGCGTGAGGCTGGTTGCAAGAATTCCTGCTCTGACTCCAAGCGTGGACTGAAGAAGGTACGGAACAATCATGGCTAAATGGGGCTGGCTGTGGCTTAGCACCTGCGTTCTGATTAAACAGTGAAAACTGGAGATTTACAAACATGCTTTCATGAGGGCACTCTACAGTTAAAACAAACACAAATTATGAGATGCAACACTTCCTTCGCAATGCAAAGTGGGCTTTGGCACACACTCTGTTCCATCACTTAAGGCAGACTGTGCCAGCAGTATTTAGTCTGCAATGCTTGAGGTTGGCTTGTTGCCCTATGACAACTGCAGGCAGGCACAGAATGCAGCTCCTAACCGCAGTGTGACTACAGAGATGATCCTGTTGTGTGCCTAAAAGTTGTTGACAGAAAGCACCAGTTCATCTCCATTTTAGGCCCCTACATTATCACTGTAGCTCAAAGGCTTCACTTTGGCTGGCAATGTTCACTGGCTGACACCCTCTTGTGTAGTGAGAAGAACTGTGTAGTCTATGGCCCACTTGTAGCCCATAAAGGTCATCTGTGTAGCCTCTCAAACTCTCCCCCCACCGCCGCATCTTCTTAAAAATAAACTGGAGGGAACAAAAAGATTCATGCCTCTGGAAGCCACTAGCTGGCACAATTCTAGCCTGAAATATCAGCACTGCAAGCGTAACTCCTTTTGGAAACACTGGAGGTAAACTTCTGATGGTTTCCAGCTTGACTCTTGATCACTGGGGCTACCTATCCCTGTTCCGCCAAAATGAAAAGGGGATTACCTTTACCTCTTTACAGAAATCTGAGAGCTCCTGAGCTTAGTAACTGTATTAATTATCCATTTGCTATTGAGAGGTTCCAGTGAGCATTACAACAGGTGTACCACAAACACAGCAAAATTAATCTAGAAAAATCTTCCTTCTAGCTGCCAAACTGCTCTTTGTTAATTTCACAGTTCTTAAGACTCATAATGTGGTTATCTCCCTTATAGTCTAACAGTACATTACCCAGGGCCCAGTAAGAGACCAATGCCAACCAAGAAAAGCTTGGATCTGTATGCAGAACAATCCCATTGCTCTTACAAGACTGCACTAACATTTTTCAAAGTAACTATCACTAGACAATCCTCTGATCATTCCAGGCTTTCTGATATATCTAGCTTGAAATGGGTAAGCTAGAAATTTAATTGACTGTTTATTAATACCTTTGAATCAGCATCTTGCGTTTTGGGCTGATCTTTTACATTGCACACCAGGTGGAGAACATGCACCGTCTCCTGCTGGAAAAAAAAGAAAGCAAAGTAAGGTTGCAAAAAAGAGATTTAGTCATTTACCTTTACTTGATGTCTCTGTACATTTAACAAAAGTAATGTTAAAACAGAACATTAGATACCTTACTAAGCACTTCTTCCAAGCAGAGATGGTCATGCAACAGCTTCCCAGAATAAATCAACTTCTGAGTGTCTTCAGGCTTTAAAGAAAGAGAGCACACAGGTCAAAAGCCAGTCTCTGTTGAACAAGGCAGATAATTCATGTTTTCGTTTTTTATAAACCTAATTATTTGTATAATCTGGAACGCCATCTTTAAAGTACCTCCACCCAAAAAAAGACTACACACAGAGCTTTCTCACCCATCTTTCCAATTACATCTGGATTTCATCATGGTTTTGATCTGTGTTTCTGACCAGGGTAACAGACAGTTACTTCTGAAAGAGACATGCATGTCCATCTTGGACAAACATCAGGTAGCTTCGGACAATCTTGTCAAAGTTAACATTTACGTTAATCTCTGACATCAGTTAGGTTCCCCATTATATAACTTCTTTCTCCTATTGACAGCTGTCAAATTAATATAGTCTTCCTGCAGGACTAGCTCATCTGAGGAATTAACGATAATGTTTTCTTTTCCTATAAAATGACTTCTGTATTTTTACATTTATATCACCGAATCAAAGGATTTTCAGCCACTAAAACTAAACCACAAATGGCTTGAGCAAACCAGAAGATTCAAAAGGGTGAACATCATCTGCAATAAATCAAGAGCTGTGAGTGAGTAGGACAAAATGCTCTTACTTCATTTTTCCATTTGGCAGGAAATAGCAGAACACCCTGCTCAAAGAAGCTTAACTTCCCAGAACAGAATGGCCAGCTGCTAGGAAGTGTGCCCAGATTCTGTCTGGTTACATAAACCCTGTTTGCTGATGTGGACTGGGTGTCTCAGCCTGTGCCTCGTGCAAGACATAAGCTTTTGAAAATCACAGTCGACATGAGCAACACTCCACAATGTTGTACTAAGCAAGAGAAAAAGCAAGGACATGCAAGGCCAAGATCAACAGAAGCCTCAAGGGTAACTTTAATAAAAAAGCGGTGAAGGTCCAACGCAGGCCCTTCCATTCCCCATCAGCTCTTTCCTAACTCTTGGACAGAAATGTTAAGATTCCAACTGCTGGATGACAAACAAGGCTGCTTGGAAAACTGGAAGCAGTGGGGAAGAGGAACCTGCTGCTTGGCCAAGGAACGTGGAAACAGCCAAGTTCCTGTTGTATGCCTTCAAGCTGTTTCTGACTTACGGGGTTTTCTAGGGCTAGGAGTGTGTAATGTGCCCAAGGTCACCGACCAGGTTTCCACGGCCAAGCAAGAAATCAACCCCTAGCCTCCAGGGTTGTAATCCAACGCTCAAACGACCCCACCACGCTGGCTCTCAAGAACCAGGACACCACCCCAAAGGAACTGCGGTGATGGAGTTAACAGGGTGAAGTTGAAAACAAAAGGTGGGCAGGTGAGAGGAGAGGGAAGAAAGCAAACCCTGCACGATGAACAAGAATGGAACCAAAGAGACCGAGATCCTGAGTTCTTTCGGCGTAGTTCCATGTCCTCCCCAACCCCACTGGGTGTCAAGGTGCAGGAGGGCCCTCCCGCCTCTTACTTGGGAGGAAAGGAAAGGCATGTCAGATGATAAAGCAGCAGCTGATCCCAGCATGGAGGGAAAGACAAGGGTGCACTCGCAGATGGATTAGAACCTGCTTGTCCTTCCCCACTGAACCCAGGGCAGCTACATCTCCACCGTTTCAAGCGTCTGCCTTCTGCCTTCCATCCCCACCCAGTAAAGGGCAACCCTTCCTAGGGCCTGACAGCTGCTACGAAGGAGGTTGCAGACTGAATGCAGAGGGCGAGTGAATAGCCTCGTGAGCCACATCCAAAAAGAGACGTGCACTGAACCAAGCCATTCAAGGGCTCAAGTGCGTGTACAGCCATGAAGCTCGCCCAAACATTTTGATCCCATTTAGCAAACTAAACCTAAGAAAGGGAGGAGAAAGCAGCGTAACCCCACGTGTACCACTTAGATCACCAGAGAAAGACTAAGATACACAGTAGATACGTACAACAAATGAGGAAGTGAGAAATAAAGTGACAAAGTGATCTTGAAAGCACTGAGGTGGAGAAGCCACGAAAGGACACTGCAGAAGGCTTGTCATCTGCACTAGAATCTCTTAATTCTAATTTGTGCGGTAACGGGGAGTAAGGCAGGAAGAAGCAATCGGAAAATGCTCTCTCCACATGCTTGGAGGCTTTGCACTCAGGTCTCTCAAGCAGGAAGGGGAAAAGATCGAAAATACAAGTCAGGGAGCAACAGCGTTGTCAGATAAGCCCTGTGAGATCAAACCGGACCCTTGCTTCCTCTTCCCCACAGCCAAACCCCACAAACAAAACCAAGCGAAGAGCACATTCACATTCCTCAGCAAGGACGGTTCAGGGACGTGCTGCCTCCCATCCCGGAGACGAGTCACCCGCAGCCACCGCCGACCGGCAGCCGTTCGCGACTTCTTCCCGGCGCGAAGCTGCCCCGCTTCCCACAACGGGCCAGCCGGGCACCTCCGGAAAACCGGAGGGCGCAGTTCCCGCCCGCCGCTCCTCTCCGCCAGCTGGCATTCAGGGACCTACCGCCTCCGATACGGAGGCTCCGCAGCTCGGCCAGCCAGGTCCCGCGGCTCCGCTCGGCCCTATTGCTAAGCAGAGGGAATTTATCACGGAACATCGGCCACGGAGGGGAGCATCGCCCTTTGTGCCTCGCTTGCGGGCTGCCCAGGAACACTCAGTTACCCGCCGTAGGTTGTGGGAATCGGACTCCCGTCCAGCACAGCGGGGCTGTTTTTCAAGTCCTAGGACAGCGGCCTGCATCCTGATCCTCAGCAGGTCTGGAAGACCTAGCATTCCAAACAGGAGGAGAAAAAACTTCCAGAAAGCTGCGCCGGGGCGTGGCCGGGCCTCAGCCCCACAGCAAGCGCCTCCCGGCTCCACCGCCAGGCCGCACCCCCGGGACCCAAGGTCCACCCCACTACCGTCCCCACCCCGACCGCCACCTCCGGAGGCAAACTCCGCACTCTAAAACCCAGCCTGCTGCTGCTGCCAGGGGGCTAGGCGAGCCCCAAGCCCAGCATCCCCCAAACCAGCGGCGACGCCCGGCCCCTCCCGGCAGGCTCTCTCCACTCCGCTCCCTCCAGGTCCGCCCCGCTCTCAGCACGACCTTGCCCTGGCCCTCCTCTCCCCTCGGAAGGCAGCCTCTCCACTCTAGCACCCATCGTCCCGCCCCCAGGGTCAGGCCACGAGCCAGCCCCGGCGCCAGAGCGGCGTCTTCAGAGCACCAAGCCCCGCGGGCGCCGCGCAGAAACGCCCCGCGGCTGCTCCCCCCCCCCCCCCACGCAGACTCTTCGTCCGGCGGCCGGAGGAGCCTGGACGCCCCGACCCAGGCCACCCGGAGGGTCCCGGGCGCCGCAGCCTCCCCTACCCCACGCTGAGGGCGGGGGCGTTCTGGGGGCTCGAGTTCTCCCCCCGCCCCCGGGAGGGTGCAGTCCCTCCCTAAAGACGTCGGCTGGAGAACCCTGGGAGTTTCAGTTCCCCTCCACAGACGCCGGCTGGAGAACGTCAGGCGCCCCGCTTCCCCTCTGGAAACACCCCGCGGGGGGATTCTGGGCGCTGCAGTCCGCCCCCAGCTTTTCCCGCGGCCGCCCCCCCCTGCCCCTCCTGGCAGCGGGGGCTCCACTCCCGCCGGGGCCACAGAGGCCGGGGGGGGGATGAAGGCGCGGAAGCGGGGGCGCGTCCCCGCGAGCTCACCGGGGCGTCCGGGTGGAGGCGGCGGAGCTCAGCCTTCAGGCGCCGGACCCTCCAGGAGCGCTGCGCCGGCAGCAGGAGGTCCGGGTGCCGCTGCGCGGGGCTCCTGACCACCAGGGCGACCCCGCCCGCCTCGGCCCCCTTCTGCTGGGCCCGGCCCGGTTCCGCCCGCTCGCCCATCGCTGCCCTCGACCGCGCTCTGCCGTCACTCGCCGCCGATGATCACACTCGAGCCGTCACGCGGCGGCCGGTTCCTTATATAGCCTCGCGGCTCCTCCTCTCCCCGCCCACCCGCCCGCCTGTCGTCGCTGTGGCCTCCACGGATTGGCCGGCGGCGGCCAGCGCGGATCGAGACGTGGGCCTATCGGGAGCTGCCGGTGGGGGAGAGCTACGACGAGGGCGGGGCGCGGGCCGGCCCAGAAGCTGTCAATCAATTCCAAAACCTTAACTTTTGCTGGAGTTTTACGTCCAACTTGACGGCTGGGAAGCTGGAAACGGAGAATGTCGCGGGCAGCTGCTTGGAGGAGGTCTTCTCTTGAGGATTGTGTTTCTAACCAGCCATCAGGGATTTTGAGAACTGTCATTTCCAAAAATAAAAAAATAAAAAAAAGGGACTTTTTAAACGTTCTGGCTAAACCTATGGTACATACAGCTAAATGTAGCCTGCAATTTCCTCTTTATTGAGATCGTTTTTGGTTTCAAATTAGGTTGTGTTTACTGCACACCGCCCTGAGATCTTAGGACAGAGAGTGAAACAGAAATATTTTAAATTATTTTTTATTAAAAATAAAAAAGGAAGAATATAGCAAAAACAGTAACAAGTAAAGATAGCCAGTGACTATCTGACTCTCTCTACAAGACAAATTATAAACATATACAAATATAAATATAAAATATTAATATACAACAATGTTCACTGAAGAACTATTTGTCAATAATCTGTACATTATAAATGGAGTCTACATCAACATCTATTTAGATAAGGCTTATACTAATTTAATATACTGAGACAGTGTGCTGCTTTGTTTACAATCTTCTCACTTTTAATATCCTTTCAATCTGATTTAACACCCAAACCAGCCTCCAGTTTGTAATGATTTAATGTAACGAATCCACTTCCTACTTCCCTTTGCTAGGTTTATATCTGCAGTTTCGTGATACAGAAACAGAAATATTTTAATTAATAAGTAAATAAAGCAAATTAGGAGGCTAGGAAATGTTATAAGTATAACCCTCAGCACCGCAGTATTGTGGGAAACCCCTCTTTTCAAGGTTATTTGCCCAAAGGAGGAATTAATCAGGAGCTCTTAAAAAAAACGAATAAGATACTTTTAATTTATTTGATTCATCTGAGTTTGCTAAGTGTTATCTGTGTTTGAGTTGTGTTCAACGGAGCTGCAAAAAGCCAGGTGGTTGCCAGGTTGTCTGTGTTTGCGCAACATCCTTGCCGAGCCCTGTGTGTCGGTGCGTGTCCTACGCGAAATTGCCGGTTGAACTGGAATCCTGTCTGGCACAGGTCGAAGGCAGGGATCAGCCAGTGGCTGCAAAAAGAAATCGTCCCCCGCCAAATCCTTCAGTGGATACCCACATAGGAAGGCGTGTGACCACTGGAGGGGCCAGGAACGCTGGCTAAATTATTGGACGTGAGTGAGTACCCTGGGCAAAGAGCTGTATCTCCCGCGGACAGGAGGGGTGGGGAACCCCCACCGACAGGGAAGGGCACGTTTGCGACCGGTTGATCGGCTTGACCTGTTTTTCAAAAGCAGCCGCCCCAACAAGATGAGCCTCAGTCACTCTTGTCCTTTGCCTGCCCTTCAGTAGGATGGTGCAAGATCGGATGGAAGATCTTGAGATGGTGCAAGACCGTGAAGTGTACAACCTTGAGGAGGGCAAGCAGTGTCTATTCCTGATCGCAAAACCTCATATAAGAAGGCAGGCTCCAGAACTGATTTAATCTGGGGGGATCTGGGATCTGCTGGCTGCATCCATCTTTGACAAAATTGCTCTGATGCCTAGAAGAAGACTTTTCTCTCCTGGTCTTAGAGGTTATTTGCTAAAATCCTTGCCTTGACTTTGCCTTTGTCATTGTCATTTGTCTGCAAGTTATCTCCAATTTAAGGCAACCCTATGCTGGTTCAGTGGGGGGTTTCCCATTGCTTTCTGCCGAGGCTGAGAGAGTGTGGCCTGCCTGAGGTCAACCAGTGGATTTCCAAGGCCGGTTTCCAGATCCTGTCTGATCATGGAAGTTAAGCAGGGTCAGGCTTGGTTACAACTTGGATGGGAGACCACCAATGAATCCCAGGTGCTGTAGGCTATATTTCAGAAGAAGGAACTGGCCAAACCACTTCTGTGTATTCGTTGCCTAAGAAAAACTGATGAAATTCATGGGGTCACTATTAGTCAACGGGTGACTTGAAGATGTGTATACACACACACACACACTCACACACACACACACAAGCATTCTCTGCGTGTTGACAGTTCCCCTTGCTCCCTCATTCTCTGGTATATGGCTGGATTTACAGTATTAAAATGGTACCAAACTGCTGGGATGGGCTGGATGAAGGTAATTTAAAATTTTGACGGTGCCAAGGTTCATAGGTGGAAAAAGGACCAGAAAAATTATCCAAGTGATTCATCTTCCACTACTGCTACAATTGTGTGGTGTAAATATACTCGGGGTTTTTTTAGCAGCATTGATCTTTGGAGGACAGTGAAGTGTGGCTGGAGAAATACAGAAGATGCAATAGAACTTGAGTTGGAAAAGAATGGGATTCTGTTCTAGTCGGTCCCATAGCAGCTGTGTGCCTGCCCACAGCAGGAAAGATAAACAGGAGCTGCTTCCAGAATCTCTTACTGAGCATCAGTGGGTAGTGTCAGGATGCATGGTTCCTGTCACACATATGCTGGATGTGCATCAGTATATGTGACAGAATAGCTTTACTACATTAAACAGGGCTATAGTTTGCTAAGCGGTACGACATATCAATTGCCTTTTGCTGCTTGCAATCATGTATCTGGGTGGAACTTTTAAACTATCTCATGGCACCAAGTGGTTCATTGCTGCGTTGTTTGATGTCACTTTATATCTGGAAAAGGAGGAAGAAGATCAGAAGGGGGAAATACAAAAGTAGCCAGAAGATGTGATGGGAACAGGTAGTGCAAAGATGAGGAGATTAGAACTTGTTTTGCCTTCCAGAATGAAAGACATGTAAATAACAAAGGGTCTGGGAAAGTTCTTGTCCTGGTGGGGTGATGTGACATTTATGACTTTTACAAAGCATTACTATGCATGCCTGAACTTGTATGACAAGGTAGAACATCTGTAACCACCCAACATGCAGTAGTCTCAGCAAGTTCTCAGGGAAGTTGCTGTGTTACTTGCTTTGCTCCAAAGAAAGGCTTCTGTTCTGAGATCAGATAAATCTGCCCCAACAGCTACTGCCAGAATTCATAGGAGAAGTATAGCCCGGTGAAAGAAATCATTCCCAATTGCATTTTGGAAAAAGCTTTCAAGTGGTCTTTGGAAGGCTCGAAATGTTTTTCTTTATGTACACAAGGCTAATCTGGTGCAGTTGTTTCATTTCATGGGTGTGCATTGTTCAATCGGGGCAAAATATTTGCTGAAACATGTTGTCCTGATCTTTTTTCTGGAACCTATTGCTATTCTTCCTACATTATTTCTGCCTTGGGTACCAAAGTTTCTGTTAAAGAAGTCATGCCCAGGGATGTATCAACTGAGACAAACCTGCATTTCAAAAGCTCTCTTTGTTTATATTTGTCATGTTTCATTGTGTTTGCCCATGACTGAACAAATAGGATGTGGCTGCGAGGGAGTTCAGTGGATTTTGTTCACACCCCTTTAAGGCCTCAGCAGATGTTTGTTCCAATACCGAGACTGAAACCAGCAAGAAACAGCTGGTCTGTTTGCATGTTTTGGGTCAATCCCCCTGGGAAGCCAGCAGCTCATACTATTTTGGGAGGATCAACTGATATGATATTTTCTGTCCAAACACGAAAATACATTTCTGCTCCTCTCTGACACTCTTATCACCCAACTTGTCCCCATTTGGCAGGGCAGTCCTGATTAATCCTCTGCCATCCCACTTTTTAAGCTGCTTTTAAAGTGTCCCAGTTTCTCTCTTTCCTCCCACTTCCTCCTTTGTCCTCAGCTTATTTCAGTGGCTGCAAACTGAGGTCAAAGTGGAAAAATAGTTTTCATTCAATTAACTCAGCAGGATGAAGGAAAGAAGAATCTTCTCCTTCCCAGTAGGCTCAGGTTGAACCAAACTGTTGCATCCTCTCCTGGTTTGTGTGTTCTTCCTCATTAGTAACTTTTGTCATCATGGTCACACTCTGATGTCACTAGGCCAGATGTATCCCATTGTTCATCTGTGAAACGTTGGAGGATATGGAGCAGAGATGTAAAGATGTTTGACAATTTCCCCATCCTTGAGAAAAGAGAGAGTTCTCCAGACTGTTGGGATTCTCCACTGAGAAAATCTAGACCAAGATTCAGAGTTGTTCAGGCCTTTTTCTGAGCAAAATGTGCCCTTGCTAGAACACATAGATTTGTTGAACAGAAATTGTGATTTTTCTTGCGCAGGAACATTATTTTCTGCGCAGAAAAAGAAATAATGTTTTCGTACAGGCAACTTGCTTCCTGCACAGAAAATTGTGCTTTCTGTTCAAAAACTGCATGGGTTTTGCGTGCACAGAGTAAGTCCCAAACTGCAGTTAGTCTCCAAAAATGGTGGCGTTTTCAAGGACTTTCTCACAACAGGACAAAAATAGATTAAATTATTTATTCTGGCATGCAAGGATGAAATGAAGGAAGATTTACTTCCCTGTTCCTGGAACACCACTTCATTCTCTTTAATGGTAGAGACAGCCCTGTCAGTTTAAAGCAGAGAGGGTCACATTCTACATGGAGATAATTGCATGGTGTATCCCAAGTGTAAGTTTTTTCTTAAATAAATAGCTATTCTTGAGAGGGGAACTTGAATCTTGAATCCCTTTCTGTGGTCTTGATCTGGATTGCTATCCTCCTCTGTGCTTGCTGTGGAGCTTGTGGGGAAGAATTGCTTGGTGGACTATAGCTCCCAGAATCCTTGACCGGCATAGGCAATGACTTTGTAGACTGGGAGATTCAGGGAGTTTTACTCCCCAAAGGGTCATTTTTCCATGTTCTACCTACAATTTGCTGGGGCACGGTAAGGGAGGGAGAAAAGCCGTAACGAACCCAGCAGGAACATCCTCTAACTTCTGTGCTAAGTTCTTATTTCGTCCTGCTTTCCAGCTGCCTGCTAATCAATTAGGCTGAGTTCCAGGTTTTTGCGTGGAAGGGGGAAGTGAGCTCATAGGTTCCAGGAAGAAAAAAAATAATGCAAAGTAAAGGTGGAGATCGTTGTGTTTATTCAAGGCAGGACAATCTAAGAAGAAGAACAGATCAGCCATGTGTCTGTCCTGTTTAAAGGTACTAGAAGGTGCTTTCTTGTTGCTGACGCGTGTCTTCAACTCATATCTGACTTCTGGTGACCCTAAGGCCATAAACCATGGGGGTTTCTTGGCAAACTTTGCTTGCCTTCCTCTGAGGCTGAGAAAATGTGACTTGCCCAAGGTCAGCCAGTGGGTTGCAATCATGTATCTGGGTGGAACTTCTAAAGTATCTCATGGCACCATGGGCGCTGAAACCACTGCATTGGCTCTCAGGAAAGTACTACAAGCCTATTAAGTTGCTGCAGCCAGTAGATAATCTAATACCAGTTTATCTGCATGGAGCATTGAAGCCTGTTATCTGGAGCCCCAGAGCAACTTTCCAAAAACCTTGCCCAAAGTTTATTCATGGCCATTCCCTCTATGGGCAGGTGCTGGTTTCACATTGGTCGAGAGAGGAAATGCTTTTTCAGGTCAGGCTACACAGCTGATGCAATCCTGCAATGATTTATGAAATGTACATTGGTACCGTCACAACAAAGCTAAATAAAAACCAGAAGCACATGATACAGGGCATACCCGCAAAATACGCCATCTGGAGTGGCAGGTGAAAGAGTATGTTGCACATTCCAATTAGGTTGGTGAGCATGTGCATTTAGAAACAGAGATAAAAAAAAGGAGGAGACGTTTGGGGCATCTCCTTTTACAAATTAATGTTTTAAAAGCTATCTTAAGTGCAGTCAGTCTTTAGGGGGAAAGATGAGGAACCAAAACAACCCATTGAAGATACTGAGTGGGGATGGCATGCCAATTGATTTATCAGAGTAGAACTACAGACTATGGGATTTGGTATTGGGCAGGGAGGGAAGTGAATGAAAGAACACAAAAGAAGGCATGGCTGGCTGGAACCCTGGATTGAGACCACTTCATGCTGCTGTTAACCCCAAAATGTGGTTGACTGAGGGGTCCACCCATGATGCCAGTGCCTCCGTGCAAAGATGGGGAATTCTTCAGGCGCACACCCACAAATCACCTGAAAAAAATCATAGAATCATAGAATCCTAGAGTTGGAAGAGACCCCAGGGGCCATCCAGTCCAACCCCCTGCTATGCAGGAACCCACATCAAAGCACTCCCTTTGAGAGATGGCCATCCAGCCTCTGCTGAAAAACCTGCAAAGAAAGAGACTCCACCACACTCCACAGAGGCAGCAGATTCCACTACCAGACAGTTCTGACCCTCAGGAAGATCTTCCTGAGGTTCAGGTGGAATCTCTTTTCCTGCAGCTTGCATCCATTGCTTCTTGTCCTAGTTTCTGGAGCAATAGAAAACTAGCCCGCTCCCTCCTCGACATGGCATCCCTTCAAATATGTAAACGTGGCTACCACGTCCCCTCTTAACCTTCTCTTCTGCAGGCTAAACATTCCCAGCTCCCTAAGCCGCTCCTCCTAGGGCTTCATGGGTTCCAGACCCTCCACCATTTTGGCCGCCCTCCTCTGGACACGCTCCAGCTTGTCGATATCCTTCTTGAAATGAGGTGCCCAGAATTGGACACAGGATTCCAGATGGGGTCTAACCAAAGCAGAATAGACTGGTACCACTACCTCCCTTGGAAAGCTTGGAGGGGCTTCTGGAGGGGCTTTGAGGGACACAAAAAATGGGGATTGGGCCCACCTTTTCCCCACCCCTTGTCTGGAGGTAGCCAGAGCGTGGCGAAAAGCAGCTCTTTCAGTTCCATGGTCCAGTGGCGATTGTTCCCCCCAGGGCTTGAGTGGATCTGTTTTCCCTGGCTGGCTACCACGTGTTGCCCTCTGGCTGTACATCGCTTGGCAGCCAAGATTTCACGCTTCTCTCCTTGCGGGATTGCAGGCCTTGATCTTGTGCCAGGCAGCTCAGCTCACTGGAAAGGGCCACCAGTTCTCTCTCACAAGGAAGGGTTTCCAGGTAGCCGCTATTCACATTTTACAGGATTTCATTACCTGAAGATCTGTGTCTGAGTCCCATGGCCTTATGGGAGCTCATGACAATTTTTTACATTTGGTTTTGCAAAGCTATCTGGTTTTGACTTCAACTGAATACAGATGTTGCACATCATCCTCCCCCCCAAAAAAAGGTACGAATACACACGTAAGGGAACCCACATGTGTCAGATGCCAACAGGATATCAGCCCATTGCCTCTGAAACCCTGGAGAAGATGTACACAGCCTGAACACTCCAAGAAAGAGGGATTGTTATGCTCCAAGAATATTCATTTTTCCACCAGTAGTCTTTTATTGTAAGCTTCCAGCAGCTTAAATAGAAACGCCGGATGGCTCAGGCCCAAAGAAGAAGCTGGCTTGATCTTCCCTTGGCTCCAGAGCCCAATTTTCCAAGGACTTCATTGGCAATAAAATGTCAAGACATTTTCCTGGTTGCCTCTGACCAGGATGACAGGAGGTCTCAGATCCTGTGAGAGCGTTTCCAACCACGCCATATAGAGGCTACTGGGACATCTCCCCTTTCTCCCAATTGGCAGGGTTCTGAAAGAAAGATCGGTGAAAAGAGGGAAAGAGAGAGAGAGAGAATCTTATTTTGGTTAGCGTTAAACACACGGAGCACATGGAAGGAGAAATGGAGCATGCGGACATGATTTGCATGTTTCCGGATCCTATTACACTCTATCCCACTCCCAGAACTGAGGCCTTAATATCACTCTGTATACCATCTGAAGAAGTGGTTTATATCCGTGAAAGCTCATGGTTAAATACAAACCAGTTGGTCTTAAAAGTGCTGCCACAATCCTTTCTTAAATCTCTCTCCCCCTGCCTTCCTCTTTTTGGACAATTTGACTCCCGCTCGACAAGACCAGCTAGGCCAGTCTGTGACAATGGGGTATAAATATTTTAGTAGATAAATAATACTTGGACACTGGCAAATACCATTCTCACAACCCTTGCCACCATAGAAAATAAATTTCATTTCCTTCTTGTCCTTTCTTAGTTAATATTTCTTAAGAGTTATGGTGCCATAATGTGTCAGTTTCCTGGGTAAACTTTTCAGCAAACTGTTACAGGTCAGTCCCCATGAACAAAGAGAGTCAGTGTGGTTGCAGCGATTTGAGCACTGGACTGCAACTCTGGAGATGAGAGTTCGAATCCCTGCACAGCCAGGGAAACCCACTGGGGGCCATAGGCCATTTCCGCACTAGCCTGTTATAGAGCTATTATTCCACTTTCAACTTCCTACGGAATCCTGGGGTTTGAGGCCCCTCCCTAAACTGCAAACCTCAGGATTCCGTAAGATGTTGAAAGTGGAATAATAGCACTATAACAGTCTAGTGTGGAAATGGCCAGTAAGAATTGTTTTGCATTTTGAATGGACAGAGAAATAGAACAGTTCTCTGGATGTAGCTAGCTGGCTTTAAGGCTTGAGGGGGCTGTTGAAGCCTCTGTGTTGTTGCAGAGTCTGGCACAAGCTGCTTGTAGGAATCTATTTGCCTTCACTTCACAGAGTCTGTTTGCACATTTGTAACGAAAGCAAACATTGCAAACGCATTATGAGGCTCTCATGCTGTCTAGCCTAAAGGAAATGGTGGATTTGCTTTCGTCTTGCTCTGTTTGTACATTTGATAATACAGCAAATATTACAAAGACATTGCAAAGCCTTTAGGTTTGGTCCCCGCCCCCAGAAGCTAAGATCCACCAAGCAGAGCCAGGTACAAAGCAGTGCCTCTGGGCAGCGGGCAAACATATGCTGAGGATGAAGGTCTACATTGACTTTGAGCACATGCCAGGCTCACTGTAGGAGTTTGTAGTGAAGGCTGGTAGTTCCCCTGTCTGGGGGAAGGGGCAGGTGGTGAATCCTGCCATCTAATAAGCTAATACAATGCGGGCTGGACAGGGCTACTGTCAGGTGGATCTGTAACTGGTTGACTGATTGTTCCCAAAGGGTGCTCACCAATGGCTGCTTTTCATCCTGGAGAATAGTGACTAGCGGGGTGCCACAGGGTTCTGTCCTGGGCCCAGTGCTCTTCAATATTTTCATCAACGATTTGGATGAAGGAATAGAGGGCATGCTCATCAAATTTGCAGATGACACCAAATTGGGAGGGGTTGCTAATACACCAGAGGACAGGATCAGAATTCAAAATGACCTGGACAGATTGGAGAGCTGGGCCAAAGCTAACAAAATGAAATTCAACAGAGAGAAGTGTAAGGTCCTACACTTAGGTAGAAAAAATGGAATGCAGAAATATAGGATGGGGAACACGTGGCTGGATGGCAGTATGTGTGAAAGGGATCTAGGAGTCTTAATAGACCACAAGCTGAACATGAGTCAGCGGTGTGATGAGGCAGCCAAGAAAGCCAATGCAATTCTCGGTTGCATCAATAGGAGTATGGTGTCTAGATCGAGGGAGGTACTGGCACCACTCTACTCTGCTTTGGTTAGACCTCATCTTGAATACTGTGTCCAGTTCTGGGCACCCCAATTCAAGAAGGACATGGTCAAGCTGGAGCAGGTCCAGAGGAGGGCGACCAAAATGGTGAAGGGCCTGGAAGCCATGCCCTGTGAGGATAGACTTAGAGAGCTGGGTATGTTCAGTCTGCAGAAGAGAAGGTTAAGAGGGGACATGATAGCTATGTTTAAATATTTGAAGGGGTGCCATGTAGAGGAAGGAGAGGGCTTGTTTTCTGCTGCTCCAGAGACCAGGACAAGGAGCAATGGATTCAAGCTGCGGGAAAGGAGATTCCACCTGAACCTCAGGAAGAACTTCCTGACGGTCAGGGCTGTCCGGCAGTGGAATATGTTGCCTCAGAGTGTGGTGGAATCTCCTTCTTTGGAGGTTTTTAAGCAGAGGCCGGATGGCCGTCTGTCGGGAGTGCTTTGAGGGTGTTCCTGCATGGCAGGGGGTTGGACTGGATGTCCCGTGTGGTCTCTTCCAACTCTACATTTCTGTGATTCTGTGATTCTGTGATCTTTTAGTTGGGATTTTAAAAGAGCCACCCAAGGTGCCAAATCTATTCTGGGGAGAGTGTTCACAACCTTGGAAAGCTCTTTTAAAGTTCATACTAAAACTCTGTTAATAGCCACACCGCCTGAAACCTGGCTGTCTGCAGTTGAGGGACTGTAGAACTAGGAGAGAGAGGTCTAGAACCCAGGGTGCTTTTAAGGTTGTTGCCTCACAGGTCAAGCAGGCCTCCTCCTCCACTGCAACACTGAAAGACAAACTTGTCGTTGAGGCTCTTATGACCATGCTGACTAGGGGATTCTGGGACTTTCGGTCCACAAAGTATTTTTTTTTCCCCAAAACTGAGACTTCTCAAATGCCTTCCTTATCTCTGCCCATCACGCTTTGGTTGGTTGGCGCTTTCTGACACTTACATGAAGACAAGGGCTGCATCCCTTGAGAAATCCAGCAAGATCTCATTCATCCTCACTTGCCGAAGTGACTGAAGGACAAAACAGACAGAAAGCATGGCACATGGTGGTACCGGTTGAGAAGTACCCCACTGGGACCAGAGGTCTACTGAGTCTGGGGTCCCTGGTTCTTACTGTGGCCAGCCAGGTGGCTCTGGGACCCCACAAAGACCACATTAAGAGAAGACTGTTGCACTGCAATGTGGAACAGTTTACTGTTGCACTGCAGTGTGACTTGCTGAAAGGTCTGCTGAAACTGAACCTGGATTTTCCCTATAGCCACAATGACAAGGAGACATTGATAAACCTGAGGCTTGGTAATGTTAGCTTTTTGGACGACCCATGGACCAAATCTGCCCCCAGCCAGGGAATGCCAAGGGAAAAGGTCACATTACCTGGTGAGACTGCCCTGATTCCTCAATTCCTGGATAGAATCTGACAGTAGCACCTGGTAGACTGTGGTCTGAAGAGGCAGAAACAGATCCGGGGCCAGCCTTTAGAAGCTGGAAAAAGCCGCTCAGGATGATCTTTCTCATCTGCTCTGAGTTTTCAAAACCTTGAAAGTGTGTGGCTCTAGGGACCAGTGAAGGGGGGTGTCAAATGTCTCTCCTGCCCCCCACCCACTTCTTGTCTGGAGTCCATACTGACAAGGCAGTCAGACCTTAGCTTGGTTTTTCGCCACCTCCTCATCCGAAATCTTCCACGGGCATCCGTGTCTCATCTCGTTCACTGCCGCCTCATCTTTGAAGCCATCGTTCAGTCTGAATGGAGCGATCAAATCATCGAATCTCTTCACGCTGCAGAGAAAACCACGGAGCTCGTGGGAGTAGCCAGGTGACCTCTCCTCTGTTTAGCACCAAAGCCTGCCGAGCGACTCAGTGCTCCCAAAACACCTCCTCATACACAGTGAAGCAATGCGGAAGCCTTCTGCACTAGACTGTTACAGCGCTATGATTCCACTTTCAACATCCTATGGAATCCTGGGGTTTGCAGTTTAGGGAGGGGCCGCCTGGCCCCTCCCTAAACTGCAAACCCCAGGATTCCATAGGATGTTGAAGGTGGAATCATAGCGCTGTAACAGTCTAGTGTGGAAAGCAGAGTTGTTTCCTCTACTGGTTTCTGTTAACTGTGGGGGCCAGTACCAGTCCTGGGGGGTAGCTAAGGGTAGGGGGCAAAATGGGGGCCTTGCCTCCCAAATAAGAATTCTGCCCCCCCCCAATAAAATTTCCTTTCAATTTCTAACATTGCAGTAGCTGAAAACTTCACTTGAGCGTTTAGAAATGCCATGTAGGCATCCAAAGGAAAGGAGAAACCAGCGATTCCAAGGAAAGGAAGGGCAGCAAACAGAAGAGTTCTACGTGTGAATAATTTTTAGTGCCGCAGTCTCCTTCCTTCCTTTTCTTTCTTTCTTTCTTCTTTTTCAGGTGCTGTTTTCCTGTCTCTGTTTCGTATTTATTCTCAATATTGTTAGCTGTCTCATAGATTGGGTTTTTTAATGGAAAGGCTGAGTATACTTTTGTTTTTTTTAAATAACAATATGCAAGGGAATTCTAGAGAACATAATGGGTCAACAAAAAGGTACAGTAGTGAGATCTTACTGTTCCGGTCGGGGTTTCTGGTTGATGTCTGGAAGGATGAGGACTTCATGAAACCCGAGTCGGAATTTGCTTAACAAAGAGATGATCCTACATTAGGAGCAGGGGTGGTAGAGGAAGAAGGATTTTAAATATTTTAGTGATACGATTTTTTGCAAATTAAGTGTCGTTCCTACACCTTGCCTACCCATATTGCTTCTGTAATTTCTGTGTCTAATTAAAGGACTGTTGTCAATATTTAATGGCTGACTTCCATATCCAACACCAAAGAAACTGGGAATTTTGTATCCTCCATCTTGTGCTTCGGTTATCTGTGTAGCACGCATCCCTCAATACTTTAGAGTATTTCTCAGTTCTCTAGAGAAAGTTTTTAGGATACATTGTCGGGAGCAGAGAGGCTGATTTTTTTTAAAAAATATTTTTATTAAAGGTCAGTTCTTAAAATATTTACATAAGCGCCTTTACATGATGCATAACATAGTACATAGCTTGGACAATTTTACAGTATACCATAAACAATCTATGTTGGGCAAGGAAAAAAAAAGAAAAAATTACTTATACCAATTAACCTAACAAACTAATACCTTATTAGGGAACTGGCAGAACAGAGGATATAGAAGACAAGAGAAGTGAGGGAAGAAAAAAGCATACAGAGAAAAGAAAAAGAAGGAAAAAAAGGAGGATCCAGAGAAAGTACTCTAAGGGATTTGGCTGTATCAACCTTAACTTTATCATATAATCCACAGTTAGGCAAAGGAGTCTGGAAATTTTTTTTGCCCCCAAATGTCCCCAACACCCTCTGGGGGACGAGGGCATTTTTGACACATGTTTTGCCCTCAGGCCATTTTAAGCCCAAGAGTAGACCTTTTTTATAGTAGAATAGAAAATGACTTCCTGTTGTGAAAAATGGGCCTTTCCTAGACATAAGATGGCCCATGGTCTCCCAAACACAGCAAACATGGCCTCGGGTGTCCAGAGGCATTTGGGAAAATTTGGAGGCAAAAATGCTTTGAACTTTTTCTTTTTTTGGTGGGTTGGTGGTTGTGGGAAATGTAGCACTCAAAGTTCTCTGGGGGGCTATGTAGCCCTCTGGCCTCCAACAGTTATCCATCCCTACACCAGGAGATTTGTGCGTGCTTCCATTTTTTTTAATTAGCTAACACATTTATTATCCCAAGAACTCAAGGAATACGGCTGGGGTCCTGGACTTACGCTTTCCGTTCTTCATCCATTCTGTTGATCTGTCCACCAACAAACACCCGAATCTTGCATTTCCTCCACCTCTTTTTGCGGCTGAGGAGGTACGGGATGAGCAGCGTCAGGCCTACCGGGTGGGAAAACATGAGACGCTATGCTTAAGAGAATAACTTGTGTCACCATTACGATGCAGGACCTGGAGACCATTGACATCTTATTAAATATATTTATTACGCTTTTCTCTTAGGTTCCCTCCCGCCCCTAAAGGAGGCTGATTCAAAGCAGAAGTTGCAAAGCAGAGCCCATAACTAGCCCGCCCACCTGGATTCATTGCCTTTCATTACTCTCATTCCCACTGCCGCCCCAAGTATAAGATCAGCATCACAAACTGGGCGTTTTGTTCATAAAACCTACCTCCATCATCAAAGAGCCAGTAGATATCTATTGTCTTCTTGCTTTGTGCCATCTGGAAGATGGTGCTTGCCTGTTGTTCTCCAACCAAAACATCAGGGTCCACTAGAAATGTTTTTTAAAAAAGTCTGCATGAGTAAGAAAACATTGAGGATTTAAAGGCAAGGCACACAATAAAATTACAAAGCCATTTAGGGAACAAATGGAACAATTGGTTAGGTAGAGATGCTTTGTCTTCAGTTCTGTAGTGACGGATTCTTTCAATTTCATAGGAAGCTGTGGTTCTATTTTTGGCTGCAGTACTCTCACACTTTGTTCCAGTCACAGGGTAAAAGTTGCCAGATAATGACAACCCCACCCAACAGCTATTACAGAAGACAGTGCAACGTACCCAAAGGCCTGTTTGGTAAGGCCCTGACCTAGAAAATTAGTTCAGATTCTAATAGAGATGCATATCTTTGCTTATTTAATTCCTGCATTTAGGATTGAATCATTTCAGCAATTTTGTCTCTGCTCTACGAAAATATGAGGGTTTCTGCACAATTTCCAAATGCTGTTTGTGCTTCAGGACTTCACTGGGGAAAATTCATTTATGTAAAAATGCATGTGGTTTTTCAACCCAGCCTCCAGAATCTGCACAGCCTCCCTTGAAGAACTTGAAGCTTGGACCCTGGATGGAAGAAGAATTGGCTGGTGGCTCCATAGGTGAGACTTTGCTAACAGGACCTGGCCCTACCGTTGGGCAGACTGAGGCAATTGCCTCAAGTGGAGAATGCTGATGGCAGTCTTCCAATTGTTCCTGCTGGGTCTCTTGGCCTTCTCACCCACTTGCACTTTCTAAACTATTCCCTGGCCTCCAAGGGATGTGGAGAACACACTCTCGTTAAGATTCAACCACCAAGCTAGTCTGTAGGATGGGAGAAGTCCCATCTTGTCCTTTGCCTCAGGCACCAAAATGTGTCGGGACAGCCCTGTCAGGAGATGAATATTTGAGTTTGCAAAGGTGAACCTGCCAGGAACTGACATGTGCCTGCTACGGAAGGGGTGCTGTCATTCTTCTGGGGATCTTCTGATGGCTCAAAAACAGGATTAACTGGGAAGAAAAGAGAGGACATGTCAGACACAACAGAGGCCATTTCTGCCCTACACTCTTATAGCACAATCATTCCACTTTCAACGTCCTATGGAATCCTGGGGTTTGCAGTTTAGGGAGGGGCCGGCCGGCCCCTCCCTAAACTGCAAACCCCAGGATTCCATAGGATGTTGGAAGTGGAATGATCGCGCTATAAGAGTGTTGTGCTGAACTCTGCATCCAATGCATGCCTTAAAAGCACATATGATTTTTTTCCCCACATGGCTGACAGAGCAGAAGGCTGTGGAGGATAGGGCCAGGGTTTCAAGAGGGGAGGCAGCAGGGCAGGGATCGTGCCCGTTCTCCTCTTTCTCTCTCACCCTGCCGAGCCAGAGACTTGAATCGCAGAAGGATTTTAAAATGAGCCCAAGAGCCACTCGTCTTCCACCCCGGCTCATCAAACGAACGCTCGGACCACTTTTCTAGCTGCAAGCTTATCAGGTTCATTGGCTTCCGGCAGTCCTTGTCCCAAGACAGCAGGGTCAAGGTGACCATCTGTATTACACAGCCACAGCAGTTTGATACTATTTAAACTGCTATAGCTCCATGCTATGGAATCGGGGGATTTGGGGAAATCAGGGTAGATCCTGTGATCCTTCAATCTAGGAAAAATATGGCGTAGAAACTCACTGTGAGCCTGCATGAGCCTAGACATGTTCAGCCCTTCCTTCATCCGCACCATGCACACCCCAAACCTGAAGTCAAAAGCATCGCTGGAGTAGAAAAAAATAGCAGAGAGAGACAGAGAGGGAGAGAGACCAAGAGATGGTGTGAGACAGAGTTCAGCTCCATGACCCTAAAAGATTTAGGCCCGAGTTAAATTGGCTGTGGTTTATGATGGGAGATTGATTTACAGCACCAGCACAAAATCCTCCCTGGAACCGCTGCTCTCTGGGCAAAAAGTGTCCCAGAGGCAAGCATAACATAGCAGAGCTTCAAAACAGCATGTGCAGCAGAGTACAACTACAGCATCAGCTCTGACCCCTCTACCCACTGTTTAGTAAACTCACGGACACAGAGTTTGTCATCCAAAATACCTGGAGGCTTTAATCTTCAAAGTTGCAGTATATACATCTGTACACAGGATACGCAGATCCACAGGCAGAGATTCAGCATCAGAGATTCAGCATCAGAGTTTCAAGAGCAGAGTGATGGGATGCAGAGATACAGGATGCAGAGAGAGGGCAAGCATTCCCTCTCCTCTTTTATACACACCTGCTTCCATGTCATCACTCAGGGCCATTTGCACGATGCAACCTCTTGCCATGATTTCACTATCATGACTCAGCCCTTTACTCCGTGTCCCCTAGGGAACGAGTCATACTTTGCCCAGTCATTCCCCAGGCATCCCGTGACGTCAAATATATTTTCAAGTGGGGCAAATGTCACCGCATTTTTAATCCACAGTTTAGGGCTTTCGTTCGTGATGGAGCCACTAATTATGGGTGAGCAACTGTGGAGGGCTTAGGGAACATTTTTGCCCTCAGAGCCCACCCAGCGGGCCCCACTGTCATTATTTTGGCATGGCTGAAGTGCTGTAACATCACCCTCAGCTGCCGTTGTGACTCATTCTTGGATAAATTTTGCTGTTTCTTTTTTCTGGAGTTTCAGCGGGAGGCAGTGGGGAGCTTTTGTGGGAGGAAATAAACCACCACATTTGTGGTCAGTTTTGAGTGCTCTTGGCTGGGTTTTAGGCAAAAAAATAAAGTGTAATCTGAGAGTTTTGGAGAGCTTCCGGGAAGCTTTGGGGGCCACACGTTGAAGTCTCAGGGGCCACATGTTGCCCAAGGGCCACATTTTCCATCCTACTCTATATCTAAAAAAGGATTGCTTAATAAATGGCTTTTAAAGTATTATTATTACTACTATTACTATTATTATGTCATAATGTTTTGATCTATCTTGTAAGTTGCCTTAGGCTGTGTGCCGAAGATGGGATATAAACTGAATGAATGAATACTATAACCTATAACCATTTACAAATATTTACAGACTCCCATCTCGCAGAGCAGGGAATCCATTCCAGGTTTTGGCTAGCACTAAAGGAGCCATCCGAAGTGTGGGATTAACTGAGGGATAGGGTTCAGAACATTGGAGAGCTCCTTTAAAGCCTGGATTAAAACCTGGAGTGGATTCACTGTCCCACTGACATGGGAGGTACCAACCACAACAGCATGGTCACATATTAGTTTCAAAGGTGGCCCATCACAGTGAAAAAGAATTGGGTCAAGAATGAATGCAACAGCCAGTTCATTTAAACAGAGCCAACACAACAACCTAATTTTCCAACTTACTGGAGAATCCCAATGTATTCTTCTACTGTCTGGGGATGAGCTGTTTGCCAGTTCTTCTTGTATCCAAGCACAAGGACATTGGGTTTCATTCTCCCAAGACCTGAGGCCTTCACCAAGGAAACAGATGGACTTTTTCTTAAAAGGGGAAAAATATCTTCCACATCCATGACTAATGATGAAATGCAATGCCTTCCCAGCCCACACTGTAGCCTTTCCACTTATGAAATTGGGAGGAATGCTGCAAACACATAGAGCTTAGAAATATCATATTTGGACTACAGATCCCATAATCCACAGCCACTACCTGGTATATAAAAGTATGAAAATAAGAAAAAAATTATAAAGACTCCTCTAACCTACCCTAAGAAGGGAAAAAATGCTTTGAAATTGTTTATTTTTCTATGCAAAAAATGAAATATGCAAAGATTTAGTTGCTGATTTAAACAGTACTTATTCAATTATTGTAAAATAGCTTGGACTCAATGGTGATTTGTATATGAAGTCTTTCAGCCATAAAGCATTATTGCTGAAAACACAGAGTAAGGCATAATAGTTATTTCCATACACTAAGTATACTCAACATCAGCAAGAAATAAATGGAGCTGGAACATGTTCTTCTCTTTGGCATTTCAAGATCTCTTCCTTGATCTTACCTGCATAAGGATCTGCACCCCAGTTCTCAAGTCCTCTGCCAACACCTCTGTATAGAAAGCCTTAATTTTCCGCTTGGTCAGCCACTTGATGTGGCCTCTGGAAGCGAATCGGCACTCGGGTAGGACTTGTTTACATGGCCCCTGTGAAAATAAAGCAGGAAAAAAACATGAGAGAGCCATGGGGGGAAAAATGCCTGACATGCCTACTGGCTTGGGTCAGCCTTTCCATATCCAAACTGCAGCAGGTGCATGCATTTTCCCACATATTGGAGTGGCAACCTTTGATCTGCCAGATCTTTAGACCAGAGTAGGCAACTACATCCTGGCCAAATAGGGTTGCTAGTACTTAACTAGGCTAATAATACAACTAGGGTCCTTTTTTGTCCCTGAACAGAATGACAGTTTATGACGAAGGGACTTTGCTTTCAGAAACAGCCTTAATCGTTGTCTTGTCTCAGCGATTCAGCCACAGCTGCAATGAAGGGTAGTGGCTTCCATGTCAATGGAGCAGTGAATCTGCTCCAGGTTTTAAACTGGTCTTTAAAGGAACTCTCCAAAGTGCTGAACCCTATTCCTCACTAGGTTGAGCACCTTGGACAGCTGCCTTAAAGCGCTACAAAACCTGGAGGGAAATTAATACCAGTGGCAGCAACAATAATGGTATCTAGTTGAGATTAGCAACTGGATTGAGGCCACTTTGTTCAAAAGACAGCAAACAAATAGGCAGACAGTTAGTGAAACAGTTACTCCAGCAACTGGATGTGCGCTGTTTCGTTCCAAAGTTAGCATACAGCCGGCCAGGTAGACAGACACACACACACTCCTGCAGTCTCGACTGTTTTGAGGTGACAAATACTCACGACCAACACGTTCCCACAGAGCATCAGGCTCAGGTTTTTGGTGAAGGTGCCCACAAAATCCACAAGTGCCGGACGGAAATTGGGAGGGCCAGTGAGGACCAGGCATTGGGGCCTGAAGAGGGAACAGTGAGAAAGTGACAACTACTTCAGTCACAACAGAGCTGTTTGTTTTAACAGCTACTGAAGAAGGCCATTAAAATATTTCCAGGCCAAAACGTGGTGTGCCGTTTTCAATCATAAAATCATCTCCTTTTCCAGCATCCTGAGACTTTGCCGTTTCCACACTAGACCGTTCTAGCGCTATTATTCCACTTTCAATGTCCTGCGGAATCCTGGCGTTTCAACCTGGCCTCAAAGGCCCCTCCCTAAACTGCAAACTCCAGGATTCCATAGGATGTTGAAAGTGGAATAATAGCGCTAGAACAGCCTAGTGCGGAAATGGCCTCTGCCTCTCTTCTACATCACACTTTAGATGTCATAACCTGCATTTGAATTTGGCAGCCTGTGGCGCTAATGCTGCAAACGAGGGAGACGGTGGGGATGATGGGAATGAGCATTCAGCATGATCTTTACCTGTAATTTTTGATGTGGTCGTCCACCTCGTTGAGTCCAACAGAATAGTTCAGGGCCATGTTGTAAGAACCGGCTTGCACGGACGAGCCCCAGTTCACCACTGGAGAGAAAACAGCCAACAAAGATCAGGTCCGTTGTTCTCCATTTGCTGCCACCAGACCTCACGTGCGATCTGCTGACGGCGCCAGCTACTTACTGGGCCTTTTGTAGAGAACGTATCCCAGCAAGAAGACCACAATCCCGATGGCGATGAGGGCAGCCCACCAGGTGAGCAAGAACATGATGACGACGGAGATCACGGCACCAAACAGAGCTGCCCATTTGCTGTAATACTGAAAGGAGGGCCTCCAACCTGCACGGATGCAGCACAAGAGACCGTTGGCATCCATCCATGTGGGATTTTTAGAATTTTATTCGTTCATTTCATTTGTATGCCACTTTCCCCCCCAGAACTCTCTGCCAGCGCCCTTGGGAGAGACTCGGTCAAAAAACCTAAGCAACAAACTGAGCAGAGGTTTTACACAACAGGGAAGTGTAGGTACAAATAGACAAATGCCTTTTTTTTTTCTATTGATAGGTAAGAAGGAATTTAACTATAATGTATGCAATATTTTATTTATACTTAGGAAAATCAGTTAAGCAATATTAAAATGAACAGCAAGAAGAGAAAATATAGGTCATAGAATATGGGAAGGAAGATACAATGAATTTAGATTATGTTTTAATATTTGTATATATTAGTGGGATTTTGCGTTTAGAATACTGTCTAACATTACAATTGCTACTTTGAATTAGTTCTGGATTTTCGCTTGTAAAAATAAAGTTAAAAAAACCCTATAACAATGATACTTTTAAAAAGCATTCAAAACCCGTGCATATACAACAGAGATGTAATTCTTCATCTGTTTTATCCTTTCATGCAAGGACATTAGTTTCCTCCTTGTTCTGGGGAAAAATGATTATTCCTCTGCTGTGTTCCCCCATATTCAAACATTCTGAAGTGCTGTGGAGGAAATATTTGGCGTGTTTTTGTTTCAGTTTTGCACAGAAAACGTGTGGGGGGTTTTTCTGAGTAGCTAACTGTTTGCTTCATACGAAAACCATTTTCTCTGCAGAAAGTGGTTTTTCAATTTAAAAATAGCCATGTGTCTTTCTCCACAGAACAATTCCTCCACTGCACTTCGGGATGTCAAATACTAGTTAACACTGCACAAATTTCTCACTTCTCCATACTGCTTTGTTTGACTTCTCAGCAGGGTTACCCGACTGTCAGAAAACTTTTTTTAAAAAAAATTGAATGAACAATTATGAGTATTCTTCCCATTCCTGGTATACAATCTTTCTGTAGTCTTTGCAACCAAATGTGTAAGGTATGTCAGCACTGTTCCCCCACAGATCCAGGAGGCTACTCCTTGTGGGGCTTTGGGGGACAACATGGGAATACTTTTCTTTGTGACTGAGGTTATTTTGTAAAATACTATAAAATGTCATGAGATCTGCTAGAACTCTTCTGTCCTCATCCAATGAGATTCAGGAAATTCTCTTGCGCTTAAAATATTGTTGTCATTTTTTAACCTTGCTGCTAGGTACTCTGATCCAAATCCTCACCTGGCGAGTTGGTAATGGAGGCATGGAAGCAGCTGAAGTTGATGAGAGCGTAGGAACAGAGGAAAAAATTGGAGATGATGGGAGCGATGGAGTTCAGTTCCGCTGCAAGCATTATGGAAAGAGAGGAACAGTCGATTAAGTTGCTGTCCAGGTTCCCAGTCTGGATTCGGAGAGGTTTAACATCACAGAACTGAGGATTTCAGTATGGAATTCATAATCTTAAGTTTGGCCCACTTCAAGTCCAATGAAACACTTCCCAGAGACTGATCACCCTTGAAATTCTTACCAATAAGAATGAAGCCAATGGCAATGAAGTAGGTCAGCACATAACCCCTGATAGGTTCGTTGTTTTTTCCGTACCCCTTCCCAAAAAAGCCAATGGCGGGGTAGAGCTGGTCCTTACAAAGACACTGTTGGAGAGACGAGAACAGCAGTTCATTACAAGGTCCTCAGTTGCCACGGAGTTCCCCAGCAATTAAAAAGGAAACATCTTGAAAAATTAAAGATATTGCAAAATCTGCTCCTATAGCCAATGGCTGATCGCAGCTACAGAAAGCCCACAGAATCAACTGCTTAATAGTCAATCAACACCTGTGTAAATACTGCTGATGGAATGGGTCTACATTACTCAGGGTCTTGCAGCCAAGTTTAGACCAGAAGCATGCCTGATTTTTCTGTGGTGTATGTTGAACAACCTGTTGTTGCTGCTTGATTGTGATCTTAGACATAAGAGCTTTTCTTTGGCCTGCTGAGCAGTTCCACACCTCGATATTTTCACATTGTAATGACAATGCAAAATGATTAAGCACCAAGACTTTTGCTCACCTGAAACACTTTGGGTGCTGAGACCAGGCAAGCCAGAGCGGAGGAGAGAGTGGCCCCAAAGATCCCAGCTGTGATTAATGGCGCAAAGCCAGACACCATGCTCATGCTCTGGGGAGGTAAAAATGGGAAACAAGAGCTGATCACATCCACAGCGTGCCTGATGCGTCTAGAGATCCATTCGGGAGAGTGGGATTATTTGGAGACTCCACTTGATATAGGGGCTAAATTAATGCCATATGTCTCCAAGGCTGAAGGAGGCTGGTTTGCTCTCCCCACTCCAGACTGGGGTTTCTCCTTGCAACAGGAGAGGAAGCATCAGCAGCCACAGATTAAGTCAGAGCATCCAACATGATCACCCAGAAAGTCCAACTGAAGTGCGGTAAGCTGAGATTCTAGGCTGCAACAGCTTTAAAGGGGGGGGGGAATACACTATTCCAATGTAATCATTAGTTTCATCATCTAGTTTGCTTCCAACAGACAAGATCCAACACAAAACTGATTTTTCCCCAAAAGGATCAGGCCAATTTGTTGTTGAGTGTGCCTTCAAGTCTTTTCTGACTGAGGACAACCCTACAGCAAACCTATCACAGGAATTTTCTTGTCAAGATTTGTTCAGAGGGGGTTTGCTCTTGCCTTCCCCTGAGGCTGAGAGAGTGTGACTTTCCCGAGGTCACCCAACGGGTTTCCATAGCTGATTGGGGATTTGAACCTTGTACCTGGTAATAATTGATGAGCCCATAGCGGCAGCTGTAGCTCTGAGCGCACTCAGTGAAGTTCCAGCCGAAGCCACACGCAACGCCTTCGCAGCCCACTGAACCAGCGGGGAGGGTGTCGTTCACGTTTCCAGATGCATCACGGACCACGCAAGCGCCTGAACGGGAGGAAGAGCTTAGGATTGTTTCCTACTTCTTTCTCATTCAAGGTGGGGCCTATGCTTCCAACCCACATCTTTGAGCATTTTTTATCTATCTGGCTGGATGCCTTCTAAAACTTGTAGATATTGGGAACTCCCCCTTCCTCAGACTGTTTGGGGCCAACAATATTCAAAATGGGAGTTCTGATTTATCTCAAGGGCAGGGAGGAGGCATGGCACTCTCTTCACTGCTCACTCCAAAAGGGTGGAAGTCCAAAGACCAATATGGCAGAAAATGAAACATTCCTCTCCCCCTGGGCCTCAGCATTTCCCATCCCCTTGCTGGGAAAGATGGAAGCTGTTGTCCAGTGCAATTGGAAGGCACCCGCTTAGGGAAGGATGCTCTCGCAACAGGCCCTTCCGTTAACTCCGTCAGCACCTAGCCACTTCTTACCAATCGTAGCAGACAGAACCAAATAGGACACGGTTGTCCAAAAGATTGCCATGAGGGTCCCTTTAGGAATTGCCACAGCAGGATCCTACACAAGAGATTGAAAGGAATTTAGAGCAATGCAGCGGACAGGGACTCCAGCCTTATGTTCACTAGAAATCTATGCTGTCACCTATTAAGAAGTTATCAGCCTGGAGGGCTCAGTGCTTGCTGGAATAGATAGGTCTGAATCAAATTGTGAGGCCTATGGGACTAAATTGCCTTTACTGTTATTCAGTTCTGGAAGGGCTTCACTAGAAGGCAAAATGGCTAAACTGAAGCTATGGTATGTCGGACATGTCATGAGACGGTGTGACTCTGGTTGGGCAAAGTGGAAGGCAGTAGGAAAAGAGGAAGACCACATTCCAGGTGAATTGGTCCAGTCAAGGAACCAACAGCCCAAGCAGCACCATTAACAAGAGCGTCTTTTGGACGTCTCTCATCCATAAGGTTGCCATACGTCAAAGAAAAGTTGACAGCAAGTAACAACAACATGAATAACAAACGGTGGTGAAAGATCAAGAGAGAGGGAGCCAAGCTGGTCTCTTTCAGCAGAGATCTCCAGAAGCTGCTTTTTCTCCAAGAAGAATATTCCTTTCCCGACTTTTCTTTTCCCGACTTTGCCTCTCAGATGTTGGGTTTATGCCTGCACAACTGGGCGGGAGCTGTAGAAGAAGGCCTTTTTGGTGGCTCCTTCCAGCCTCCAGCAGTGTAGAAGAATTGGGCTGGTTTGTCCCAGACTCTCATTTCCCACCTGGCAATTCCACATTTGGGGAAAAAACCCCACTCACGCCTGCCCAGAACTTGGGAACATTACATTTTGCATTACATCCAGAGAATACCAGGGGTCTCCAAACAGAGTAAGGAAGGAGTCCTGTCTGAAACTCTGGTGATCCAGGGCTGCCAATCAGAGCTGGTGAGACTGGGTTTGATGCATCAGTCATCAGACTGATAAGGCAATTTCCTACGTTCTGGGCAAGACCTCCAAGGCACCCCTCCCATAATAAAAGCGACCCTTTTCCTCTCATTGGCCCTGGACAGCAACACCCACCTTCAAGTCACCAGAAATGTTGGCGCCCGCCAAGATGCCAGTGGCCGATGGGAAGAAGATGGAAAACAAACCAAAGAAGCTGCCGTCAGGCCCACGCCAGTTGGGAACAAAATTCTGAGCAAAAATATCACCTGAAAAATAAGGATGTTTGTGTGAATGTACATAAAGTTATCTTTGAAACCATTGCTAGCATGTCAAAGGGAGTTCTTCAGTTGTTCAGAACACAAATATGTTCTACTTTCCTCCTCAATAATAATTATTTGATTTAAATCAGAAAATATGCTTGCAGCATATTCCAGGCTTACTATGATGGTATGACTCTGTGAGAGACAGTGGCTTCCATGTTAGTGGTGTGGTTAGTCTGTTCCAAGTTTTAGTCTGAACTGTAAAATAGCTATTTGAAATGATGAATCTTATCACTGAGTTAGGTTTGGAACCTTAGATACCTCCTTGAAAGTTCAGACTAAAACCTGGAACAGATTCCCCACCACACTGACCTGGAAGTTGCCAGTCACCACCGGCTTGATTTTTAGAGAAATGGGCTGTCGTTCAGTCACAGAGCACCTGCTTTGCGTGGAGAAAGTCCCCAGCACCTCCAGTCTCCAGTACCTCCATACAAGAATGGGAAAAAGCACAGTCTGCCCCTCTGAAGAAGTGCTGCCTATCAGTGGAGAAGACACTGGGACTGACAGCCTAATGTCAGAATTAGCGTTTTTGCACGCCTACGCTCAGAAATTGTTAGTTTGCATGTTACTCTATAGGAGTTTAGGCACCGTGTGCATTGGGTGGTATGACTTCCTTCTTGTGCCTTTCTCTTTCAGCATCATCACAACTTGAGGCTACTTTTTTTTTCTCTCTTCCCCCTCTCTCTCCTCGATGTACGTGATGATGGACTAGTAAGTAAAGCAATCTACAAAATACGTAAAACTAAGCATGCTTCTGTCTCTGCTAGACTCTGTATGTGTGTGGGTATGGAACTGGTTGCTCTTCACCTTCTGCCTAACAAGTTTGATTACTGTGCTTGAGAGATCCAGCATGATCTCTCACATTTCTCAACAGACCTGAATCTGTTTACAGCAGCTTACAATGTAAGCTCTTTATCCTGACTGAAGAATTCAGAGTGCAAGGAAAATAGTGATTATTCAAGGGGAAAGCAAAGCTAAGTTCCAGACTTTAAACGAGCTATCCAAGGGGCCCAAAAATTAGGCCCAGCGCCTTAGATAGCTCCTTTAAAGTTCTAATGAAACTTTGTGGGGGTTAGCAACCCACTGACACAGAGCACGCTGCTGGCCGTCCTAGCAGCAGCTTACCTCTGTAACTGAAGAATCCTTTTGCTTGCTTCTCTTCACTAGCTGGAATTACTGTTCCCACAAGGTAGTTTATGAAGGAGATCATGATGACAATGAAGAAGAGAACCTGGGCCTGCAGTGGCAAGCAAACCCAGTATGATGACAACAGGATGGGTGCCGTTCAAAGAGCTTAACCAGTTTTCCCAAAAAGTGGCCCCCTTAAATGCAACGGACTACAGTTCCCATCATTCCAACCAGCATAGTCAAGGATGTGGTCTAAGACATTTGGAAACTGCCAGTTTGGGGAAGGCTGGCACGATAAACTCACAGACACACCGCAGAGGAGGTTCGTAGCCTTACTCATTCTCAGACTTTCTAGGTTGAGTATTTATTCTCTTGTTACCTACATGACGCCTTTCATCCAAGGATCCTAAGGCAAAGAAGTTAGGATTATCTTATTTTGTCCTTGCACCATCCCTGACAGACAGTGGCCGAGCCTTTCTTTCTCACGTTCTCTCTTTCTCTCGACCGTATACCCAAGCACAGCTTCACGATTCAGTTAGGGATCCCAATCTGCCTTTTTACAAGAATCCCGCAAGGTGGAATGGGATAATTATCCTTGCTGTCAACCAGTAAGTCACAGCAGAAAGAGGCTCCATGGGTTTGGGACTTCCTAGAAGGCAAGGAATAAAACCAGAGAATCCCAGCTTGACGCTGGGGCACCCAGAGCCCGGGGCTGCATTTTAATGTCAGTGACAAGCTATCTGTTCAAATCCCGGCAGCAACACAGCCTGGGGAGCAGGGGCAGAAAGGGTTGAATGGAAAAAGAGAAGGTAGTGGATAGGAATATCAGAGAAAGAGAGAGGGAGAGAAAGGAAATTTAGAGGGAAAGGGGAGGGAGGGACAGTCGTCAAAGAGAAGGTGAGGTCAATGTCAAAGGGAAGGGGGAGTTGCCAGAAGGGGTGTCAGAGAGAGAGAAAGAGCAAGTAGAGAGTGCCGGAAAACACACACACACACACACACACACACACAGAAGAGAGAGTCACAGAGAAGGGGTGCCAAAGAGAGAAGGAGGGAGGGGAGAGAAGGGGGTGCCAGAGAGACTGGATCACTTTGCAAAGGGGTCTTGCAGCACCTTTGAGAGGGGACAGCGGGGAGTCAGAAAGCGCGGCCTGCCGGAGAGAGGGGAGAGCGCATGCGGAAGAGAGAGGCAGGGAGCGCAGGGGGCAGAAAGAGAGAGACGGCAGAGGGTCCAGGGGGAGCGTGAACGGGAGAGAAGGGGCTGTCAGGAGAAACTAAAGAGAGAGGAGAGAGAACGCACGCAGGCCCAGAGACAGGCAGAGGGAAAGGGACAGCAAAGAGAGCAAGGGAGACAAAGGGAAGGGGGCGTCTGGGAGAGAAAGAGAAAAGGGTTTGTGGCATGTGAGAGAAGGAGAGGCAGAGGGAGAGAGACTGAGGGGGGGATATCAGAGAGTGTGCGTGGGAGAGACAAGAGAGTCTCCGGGGAAATCACAGGGGAGGAGACCGAGAAAGGGGGTGACGGAGAGAGGATGTAGGTGTGCGCGGGTCGCCTTGGCCGTTCGGGCAACGTTGCCACTTAGATCTGACTTTGGCTCTGCCTGCTGCCAGCGGGTGTTGTTGTTTTGTGCCTTCATTTCTGAAGTACGGTTACCCTGCCGTGGGATTTTCTGAGAGTTTGTGACCCGCTGGGTTTCCGCGGCCAAGCAGGGAATCGAACTTTGGTCTCCGGGGTCGCCGCCCAACATTCAAACCCCAACGCGAGGCTGGGTCTCACCAGCCTGTATCCCCCAACAAATTAATCCGTGCCTACGCAGGGAAATGCGTTCCCCAACGGAGAAAAGCTTCCCCGTCCCCGTTGACATTCCCTGTGAAAACAATACATGCACAAAATGGTCTCCCAGAGATTAAAAGGGAAATCAGACGATGAGATACAGAAAGAATGGCAAATTGTAACGGGTAATTGCTGGGTTTTATCAGCCGGAAATACGTAATTCACGATTTAAGATATATTACGAGGGGGCTACAGGACATATATCATGAAGCGGAACTATGAAGAATGGAATGTAAGAACTATCAAGTGAAGTAGCAGTAAAATGTTGTACAGTAGCTAAAGCATTTAGAAATCTGGAAAACGAAATCAAGATCAACGTGGAAGATCAGATATATTTCAATTAAGCTGACAGTTAAAATTGTATGTTTTATAAGAGAAATTTGAATAAAATGATTTAAAAAAAAACAATGCGTGCACAAACAACGTCTTTACCTTGGCCTCCCACTCCATTCCGGCCAAAGAAACGCCGAGCAGCACAGTCACCGTAATGACGCCGACGATGCGGATGTCGTTCGTGGGGTCAACGATGGTCGAGTCGTATTCCTTGGGAAAGAAATCTAGGCTTCAGCTCCCCGTGGACCTAAGTCTGGCCTCTGAAGCCCCTAGACACCCCACAGTTAATCCCGGTAGCCCGTTTTTAGGTAAGTTTTTGCCCCCAGACCCAGATGTACCCGAACCGCTTCAGTTTGCTTCTCCTAACTCTCCACTCCTCCCCACAAAAAAAAAAAAAACCTCTCCCAAAAACACAGGGGAAAAAAAAGAAGAGAATCAGCCAAACTGGCAGCCAGAAGAGACTTTGCATGCCTTATAATAATAATTTTGGAAGAAAATAATTTTGAAGGAAAAACAGAGGGAAAGTAAGGTATTTGGGAGGGGTTGGGGATTCTGAAGGGAACTAGGGGTGCTCAGAAGGGGCTTTGTGTATTTCCATACAGTGGAGGAATGGGGGGGATTTTCACCTCAAAAATCACACCAAAGTTCTTTTCTTTTTTTATTTATTTGTAGGGGTGCTCCAGGGGCTTAGCAAAACTGCTGGAGGGGGCCCTTCAGAGGTCACAAAAATGGGGTCCGGGGGCGGCAAGTAGACTTTCAGACCCCAACTTTCCAAGTGAAGAAGGCCAGTACAGAAATACCAGTTGTGAAGGGAATTGTCATTTAAGGAGACTTTTCATTCAAAGTGAATGAAAAGCAGGGCACGAATCCAATAAATAAACACGGAAGCAAACATTAGCTGTTCTTATCCTGGTGGCAGCAATGAAATTCCCATTGGGGATTCTGGGAACTGCAGTCTCCCCCAAGTCTCTTTTCCAAATCTGCTCCTGCAGAAATTTCTGTGCCTTACCAGGAGCAGGTCCCGCACTGTTTCTGCGAAGCCCACCGTGTGCATGGCGACAGCCACGGCGTTGGCGAAAGCAAAGATGAGGCCGATGGAGCCTCCCAGCTCAGGTCCAAGACTTCTTGAAATGAGGAAATAAGTCCCACCTGAGAGATTGAAGTGCCAGAGTTGTCAGATGAACTATGGCCATTTCCGCACTAGACTGTTGTAGCGCTATGATTCCACTTTCGACATCCTACGGAATCCTGGGGTTTGCAGTTTCGGGAGGGGCCGGCCGGCCCCTCCCGAAACTGCAAACCCCAGGATTCCGTAGGATGTCGAAAGTGGAATCATAGCGCTATAACTGTCTAGTGCGGAAATTCTGTATGTTACCCTAGCATGCAAATACTGTGCCTGTCCAGGTATTGGGGCGTTACAACTCCCAGCCTTGCATACCATTGGTTTTCCTGGTTAGGGCTGTTGGGACAACAATCTGGAAGGCTGCAAGATTTTTTTCCAATACACCTGTAATTCAATCCGCCCCAAACGTTTCCTTGTGGGAAAGGTTTGGACAAATTTAAAAGCAGGATGGTTGTGTGTAAGAAGAATGCATAAAGGACTTCCTAAAATGTTGGTGGGTAACAGGTTTTTTTTCCTCTCCTCTTACTCCTCTCCTATCAATTTACGGGATAGCTATGATCTAAAGCAAAATCACAGTTTTCAGAATGAGAGCTTGGAAAAAGCTTCAGAGCTTGCAAAGGTTCAGAGTTTTGAAAGTGCCAGCAAAGGGCTCCTTCTCTGAAAGTGTAACAAGTAATAGGAACAAATTGCTTTCAGAGGGTAATTTGCTCATTATCTGTCACAGTGTTTGAGGTTGCACATTGCAATGCTGAATCAGTAACTAAGTGACCGCCAGCGTCCCTCTCCCTGTCTGTGGGGTAGCGGATCTACTTCAAATTTTGGATAGCTTGGAAAGAGTTCTCCAAGGTTCTGAATCTTCTCTCCAAAATAAATTCAGCAACTTGGATAGTAACCACCCCAATCTCAGAGTAGATCGGCTGCCACTGTAATAACTCTTTACACTGCTGTCTTCCTCTTCTTGGCATTTTCTGATTACATTTTGTTGTTTTCTTGAGAAAAAGAAGATTTTGAGGACTGGAAAGAGAATGGCATAACACTTGGAAAATTCCTATCAAACTGCCTCTGAAATACCTTTCAGAAGTAAATTTTGCAAGTAACTAGAAAACGTCACAATATAGCAACAAAGTAATAAATAAACTTCATTGCTTAAAATCTTGTTTGTGTCTCAGGCATATACACATTTTCCTACATAAGCAGTTGGGTATTTTTGTCTAATTAGTTCAAGGTCGCAGAAGCAGAGTTGTCATTGTGCCATTGGATATACTGCTGTGCAGGTGTGTATGCATCTGGCTGGGCACGCATTTTCACATTTGGGCGTGTGTTGAGCTGTGCATCATTGCCATTCCACACGGCGCCAGAATGTGCGACTCAGCAAGTGGAGATTTAAGCTGCTCTGCCCTACTGTAAGACTCTGGGCATTGTCATTTTTCAAACGCAGAGGCCCTGGGAAGGAGGCTGAATGTTGCTGTAGTTTGGAAATGTTGCTGTATTGTTTGCTTTTCCGAAATAAATGCTTCTGTTTGAAACTCTGAGTGAAGTTCTTGAGAGCAAGTTAGCCAGGATATGACTCTCTCTTCTCTTTCTCTCATGCACGCGCACACACACACACACACACACACACACAGACTCTATTGAATTCTACCTGATTTAACTTTGCCGTTGGTGGAGATGGCTGAAATGGACAATCCTGTGATGGTGGTCACTGTCACAGACATCAATATGATCACCCAAGTCAGTGCTGTGGAGAAAGGAAAGATCGTTTGGATTACAAAGCTGGTGCGGGGGCAAACAGCAGCCCAGAGCCTGCATGTGGCCCCCCAAGGATGGCTTTGCTGGCCCTGATTTTCCCAAACTCTCAAACTCTCCTAGAATTTCCTTTTTCTGGCCAAAATACAAAGGTCCATTACCTATCCTTGGAAAGCTCCAGGAATAGCCATTTTTAATGGGTCTAGGTACCCACCCATAAATTTTTTATACATTTGGGGGACATTTTTGGAAGCCCGCAAACTCCCAGAGAGCCGACACTTGCCAGCATTTCACAAATGGAAAATGGGACCCGTGTGGCCCAAGGTCCTCAGAGTGTGGTCAAGATGGCAAAAGCTATAACTTAGGAAGAACACATAAGCTAGGAGAGGTTGCATGAACCGCTCTCCACGAATTCATAGGATCTCTTTAGAGATGCAATAGCCATTGCTTTGGTTACCCACCTGCAGACGGGCATCTCATAATTCAAAAATACTTCACCATTGCCTAGGCAATGTATGTTTTCCTTCTCTCTGTAGCCATGTGGTGGTGGGGGAGTGAAGTCATTGACCTCAATAGGAATTCTCTCCCACCCCCACAATGAAATTTTCCTTCAGTCTCCAACTTCCGAGCATGACAGTAACTTAAAACTTCAGCTGAGCAATTAGAAACAGTGTAGGCGTGTAGGTCAGGTAAAGGGACCAGGTTACACAGGAAACAGAAGAGTTCGAGGTGCAAAACATTTGCAGCATCTCATTCTCTGCTATGTTAGAAATTTGGGGACTGGAGGAAAATGGAACTGGGGGGGATGCCCTGACCCCACACACACACAAAGCTACATCCCTTGCCCCTGTGTGCACAGTTTATGCTTGCTTACACTGAACCACCTTTGCTATTTTAAAACTCATTCCCCTTGTCTGTAGAGAGACTTCTACAGCCCATCACAACCTTCATTTTCATCTGTTTCAACCACTTGAAATACTTTGGTGTGATCAGAAAATACAGGTGCCTCCCTATATTTCTAAATGCTCAAATGAAGTGTGATGTGACTGCGGTGCTAGAACTTTGGGGACCAAAGAAAAATTTCAGGGGGGCAGAATTCTTGTTTTGGGGGGCATTGCCTTCATTTTGCCCCTCCCCATGGCTACACCCCTCTCTCCTCACCCCCACATACTCCAGAAGGCTTATTCTCTGAGCCCAGAAAAGTGAACTCTACATTCGTATGCAGAGATGCTCAAGGATGCAGGTTTCAAGTGAGTGTAAGGACTCAAGGTATTCAGCAATACTTACCTATTCCAGCTTGGGCTGTGATCCAAGGTAGCCTAAGGTACAGAATGACCCCCCAGATGTTGAGCATGCATCGAATCTAGAATATAGGGGAGCAGCAACAGATAAGTGGGAAAGCTCACAGAAGCATGAAGGCCTGCAGAACTTCATTGACAGAATCATGTCTTGGGATCACTTTCAGATAACATTTGACTGAATGGTTCAAATTTGTTAAATGCAATGACTAGATGGTTTT
Source organism: Cyclura pinguis (assembly GCA_030412105.1). Classification (NCBI taxonomy): domain Eukaryota; kingdom Metazoa; phylum Chordata; class Lepidosauria; order Squamata; family Iguanidae; genus Cyclura; species Cyclura pinguis. The sequence continues at coordinate 3,236,056 of CM059607.1, forward strand.
ATCCTCAGGAAGGAAAAAAAAAAGCTTGGGATGTATGTTTATTAGACCTCAGGAGAGTTCCTTTTGGGACTACAATTCCCAAAACCCCCCAGCCACCATTCCTCAGTCCAAAAAACGAACATTTGCAAGCTTTGCTGTGTAGATAACCAAGAGCATCAAATGGTAAACTGATTCTTGGGTTGTACCATTTCAGGATGAAGAAGAATGGTACATGTGAGAGAATGCACATGCTCAATTGTTTTTTAGCATAGAATTGCAAGGGAGGAATATTGGAATTCATGAGTAGGCCAGTAGAATTACCACTGTGGTTCAACCAAAGGAGATTTTTATTGACCCAGACCATCCTTTAACTCAGGACTGGTAAACATATGACCTCCAACAGGCTGCTCACTTGAAGTCCCATCCAGCCTGGATGCCAGATCCAAAACCCAGGCATGATGAGGAATGTGGCCTTATTGCATCCGATTAGAGTACTGCAATGACTCTATATGAGGCTTCCCTTGAAGATGACTCAGAAGCTGTAGCTAGTACAAAATGCAACAGCTAGACTGCTAACTGGATCATGCAAAAACTATATAACACCGGTTTCAAAGGAATTGCACTGGCAGACCAGAATTCTGGTCTGAATTCAGGGTGCCAGTAATGACCTTTCAAGCCCTAAACAGCTTCACACTTCACCTCTATCTCCATATACCTGGCCAAGAATGGAGGTCTGCTGGTCGCAGGGGGTCCCTCCTCTGTGCTGCACCACACGCCCTCCCGCTGTCCCAGTTTGGCAGGAACAGTCTCGCTTAATCCTGTCATGGGCCAGGAGTCGGCTTCCCCGGGTGAACAGCAGCCTCAAAGGAGGACAAGCAGGGCGCATGCACACCAGGAGCTGATGAGGCTGGGATGAGAGCCAGCTGGCTCCAGCCTTTGTAAGGAAGGCAGAAGGCAGGTGCCGGAAACAACTCTTGTGTTTGCCAGTCCTCACCTCTGTGTGCTACTTACGCACTCTCTGTTTGTCCTTTGCTTATACCTCAGACTGTCTGACTTTGCTGTCTGCAGGATTCCCAAACCTTTGGACCAACACCTGACTTCACTTCTGCTTCAATCTGAACAGGCAAGCCCTACTGAACTGCTAAGTTTGTCTGCTGAACAGCCTCACACTCTGTTGCCTGGCAACAGGCAGTTAGCATCTATGGTCATTTCCGCATGACACTGGCCATTTCTGCACTACAGTGTTATCGTGCTATTATTCCACTTTCAACATCCCATGGAATCCTGGGGTTTGCAGTTCAGGGAGGGGCATTTAGGATTCTCAGCCAGAGAGCTCTTTGGCCTCAGGAAACTACAAAGCCCAGAATTCCAAAGGATGTTGAAAGTGGAATAATAGCACTACCACAGCATAGTGCAGAAAGGCCCACTGTTAAAGTGCTATTATTCCACTTTCAACCTCCTGTGGAATTCTGAAGTTTGTAGTTTTACTGAGGCCAAAGAATTTGCTGGCTGAGAATTCTAAAGGCCCCTCCCTAAATTGCAAACCCAGGATTCCATGGGAGGGTGAAAGCGGAATAATAGCACTATAACAATGTAATGTGGAAATGGCCTGTGACAAATCCGCTGTCATCTCACTTTTTCAGCTCCTTTTAAAATGTCTCTGTTTATTGCCCAGGCTAGGTGTGTCTAAGCAACATCAGACAGTGATTAAGACGGCAAACGTTACTAATGAAGAGCACACAATCTAGGAGAGGCTGCAGCAGTTTGCTGTTTTCTGAGCCTACTGGGACGGGCCTGATTCTGCCCGTTCTCCTTTCTGCCCTGAGCTGCAGTAAGCCAAGGATAAAGAGGGAAAAGTGGGAGGAGGAAAGAGAAACCGGGACATTTTTAAAGTAACTGATAAAGTGGGATGACAGAGGATTAACTGGGAAGGTCCTTGCCAAACTGGGACAGTTGGAGGGTTTGTGGCTAGGTTAAATTTAATTGGCCTAATTTACTCCACATTTTTTGATCGCAGAGGGACACAAATGCAGGCTTAGTTCTCCAAGTCCCTGCATCACCCTTCGTTCTTCATAACCTGCAAAGTCCACTTACCATCACCCCCTTGACCCATCCAAAACGGACTGGCTCTCCTTCAGGTTTCTTGTCCCCTTCAGTGGCTGCGTCTTCAGTCCCACCTTCAGAGAAGCTGTTGCTTCGATGGGGTTCATACCTTGGAGAGTGACGATGGCACGTTTCTTGCTGCAAAGCCCCCCAACACACACACAAACACACACACAAGAAATAGGAATCAGATGACAACTTGTGAGAGGCAAAGACCTCTGTGGTAGAGAGGTCCCTGTTCTATCTGAAACAGAGAAGGCTGGGAGGAGGAAGACTGGATTGCTTAAGAAAATGGACCGGCCTTAGGGAGTCTCACCATTGTTATGCCCACCATCCCACCGGTTGCCCCGTGATCTGACTGGCACCGAACAGGGCTCGCTCCAGGTCCGATAGGCTCCTGGTCGGAGCTTGGGAAAGAACCTTCCAGCCATCGTGGCCTCCATCAGGGCTAGCCGGGGGAACGCAGGAAACTGTAGTCCAGAAAACTATAGCTCTTATCATAACTCGGTTTTGCAATCTACCCGAAGCCCATTCACACTGCACAATTACAGTGCTACGATTCCACTTTAACTGCCATGGCTGCCTCCTAAGGAATGCTGGGATTGGTATTAGGCACCGGAGTTCTCCGGCTGAGAATTCCAAACACCGTCCCTGAATATTTTATGTGTAAAGACTCTTTATGTGTGCATTTTTTAGTGTGTGTGTGGAATAAGTTTTGCTCCATGAAGATTCTCATCCGGCCAGGATGCTCCTTGTCAAGGGTTTTCCAACACTCCGGAAACCATATTTTCACCTAGTGTTTGAATATTGCTTCCATTCCTACTTAATGAAAGGAAAGGAAAGAGGACAAAGCTTCAGAGAAAACTTTTCTCAGGCTAGACTGGGTTGCCGTTTCTAACTCCAAGCAATGCATTGCCTATCAACAAAAATGTCCAAAGGGCAACCTGATTTTCCGTTGCTGAGAAAGAATACAGATTGGCATTCTGTTACTGATTCATGCCCAGATACAGTCAGCTTGTGCTCAAGTAAGTCCCTTTCAGGATGGGGCACAGAGGACTAATTCTTGCCCCTGTGCTCCCTCCAGAAACCTCTCCACACCCCAGCAGGTATCAAGCCCTGCAAGGGGGCCGCGCTGCTGTCACATACTGGTAGGCAGGGAAGGGAGAAGGGAGGTGATCTAGACCGTGACAACTCGGCTGGCCTGGGTTCCGGGGGGAAGGAGAAAACAGGTGCACTCCACTTGAAGGTACATCTTCATTTCTTCTGCCCCAACCAAGCTGAGACCAGCTGCTACTTCTCAGCCTGTATCTCTTCCCTTTCCCACTAATATGCAAAAGCAACAAGAGTGCCATCTGGGGCTTCATACCTCTTGGGTGGTAAGAAGAAACAGAAATGTGTATGCAGAGCTATCTGGAAATGTAGGAACTCAGCCACTGTCTCATGCAAGGCTGTCCTAAGACATTGTGCTGCCTGAGCATCTTTTGCATATAATGGATCTACTTTCAGGTTTGTAGATGTTGTACATGCAGACATTAAATAAGTGGAAATTAACGGGCTACAATGAAAACAACAGCAAAGCATCACAGTGAATATTACTATGAGTAAAACTCCACTCAGGAGATATTTAAGCCATCCCCAGCTGGGGAACCATGACGTTAGATCAGACAGAACATGACTTTCTTATATCCCATTTACTGTAACTCATATCCTAAATATTACACCCTTTGAGAGACCCATTGAACCTTCTTAGTTCTCCAGCAAATTTCTAAGCACTGATTTTTCAAGTCTAAGACCCCCATGCCATGCACAGAAACTGACTGGGCTGGTAACTGAGCCTTCCTTCCACACTGGCAATGACAAAGATTCCTCCACCACTCTGGAGGGCAGAAGATTCAAAAGAAATGGTGGCAAGAGAAGAGAACACCCAGGTCACTCAGGAGGAATAGACAGGCAGCGGCCACTGCCGCCCCCCAACATCTGCTGCCAGAGGCAGGTGCCTCACTTTGTCTAACGATAGGGCTGGGCCCTGTTCTCCTGGTTCAAGACAGAATGGAGCTTTCAGGGGAAGGTTTTTAGAGATGAAGCTTGTGTCTATCCCAGCCACCGAGGTCACCAAAGAAAATGGAAGCCACGGGGTTGGAAGCATGGTTTGGTTTTACCTTGAGGAACGAGTGCAGATCAGTCAGGGTGGGCCTGGGCTTCTTGTTTTCCCCAGAGATCTTGGTGTTGGCGTAATTTTCATAGGTTGGCACGACATCGATGGTGTTGTAGCCAAAGGTCCGCAGGTAGAAAGTGCTGTTGTGGGTGAGGTGGCTGGCCTGGCTGGCGTCGTACGCGGCCATATCGATATGGCCGTAAGGGCTCCTGCCGCTGTCCTCGGTGCTGAGGAGGGTGCTGATGGTGAACCTGCCATTGGAGCGGGCCAGATCGAGAGTTCGTTCGGTCACCGGCAGTTCAGCCATTTCATTCTCTTGGCTGCCTATTTTCACTCTCCCCTTGATCGCAGGTAAGGGGAACAGTGTCCGATTGGGGCCGGTAATACAACATCTAGGCGGGATGGGAAATTTTATACCCCATGAAACCAGAAAAAACTGACTCATAACGCAGGAAACTAATTGGCTCGAACCATCGCAAGCCGGTGGTGGAAAAGAATAGCAGGGGAAATGTCTAAATACAAACTCACCAACTCTAGTTCAAGATCAAGTGCATGATAACAGATTTTCTATTAAGTCCTAAGGATAAATCGACCAAAAAAGGAAGGGAGGGTAGGAGTGGGGAAAGCAGCCGATTCGCACCGTTTCCGAACGTTCTGTTTCCTTGACGTTTGGGTTTAAGGAAAGCAAAACAGTCTCTTTCTTTCTGTTTGTTTGTTTTTTAAAAAATACTTTATGAAAATGTTAACATAACCTAACAAGAAAACCGATCAAAAAGCAACATCAAAGTACAACATCCTCTAAATTTCCAATAACAAACACATAAAAAACATACATAGCCCTACACAATTAAAAAAAGAGCTAAGAATCATAGAAGCGTAGAGTTGGAAGAGACCCCAATGGGCGTCAAGTCCAGCTCCATTCCGCCGTGCGGGAATTCAACGTCTAAGCACTCCTGACAGACACCCATCCAACCTCCAGAGACTAGGACACGGGGCAACGGCCTCAAACGTTAGGAGCAGAGATTCCACCTAGACACGAGGAAGAACTTCCTGATGGTAAGAACAGTTTGACAGTGGAATGCGCTGCTGTCTCAGAGCGTGGTGGAATCTCCTCCTTCGGAGGTTTTTAAACAGAGGCTGGATGGGAAAATGCCTAAACCGGTAGGATGATGTGAGATTTGTGACTTTCACCAATCACTGCTATGTGTGCCTAAATTTGCACGACAAGTTATAAAATCTGTAACCACCTGATATGCCTTTAGTCTCAGCAGCTTCTAAGGAAACTTGCCGCGTTGCTTGCTTTGCTCCAAATAAACTCTTCTGTCTTAATTCCGAGTGAAGTTTGCGGAGCTCAACTTATCCAGGATAGGATATTGCTGGAGAGTTTCAGGATAGTTATATTCTCTCAGCCTTACCTACCTGACAGGGCTGTTGTGAGAATTAAATAAAGAGGGAGAACACCACTTTGAGCTCCCTGAAGGAGATGTGGCATATAAATGGTACGAATAGAACAATATTAAATTTGTTGTAGTCTTCAGCTGCATTTAGAAATAGCAACGCTTCTAGTGAATATGCTCCATTTCCAGAGCAAGCCAGCTGGAATATCCATTAACAAATACATTTCTAGTTAGAGAAGTGGCCCCACAGAAATATGCAAAGTGGGCTTGGGGGTAGCTCATCGTACCGGGAGGCTCGAGGTCTGCAGTCACATGGCAACTTAAAAGCAGGGACAGATAATGATCTGGAAAAACTATTTGGAATTCAGCACTGCCAGTTAATGGAAAAATGGGCTTGTCATGTTTTTATTTTTCTTTCATTGCCCCTGGGGTGTCTGCCGAATAAATTGTTTTGTTTTGTTTTCTAGCTGGGATTTCTTCTAGCCACTACACAGTGTTCGTATTATGGCATTTGTCGTCTATCGTGTTTTTCAGTTCTTACTCAAGAGAACCTTGCGGTTACTGATGGGCCAAGATTTTACACCGGAGAGGCAGAGTGTAATCTTATATTTAAGGAGTTCCGTGAGGGTTGTGCCATGCTGCTTCATTTGTGAATTGTGATGCTGTGCAACTGAATGCACAACCAGACGTAATGTACAATGCACAACCAGCTGCAAACGAGAGTGCCCAAACATTCACAGCAGCCATGTGCCTCCATGTGCAGTACACATCTGCATGAAACAGCACCATAGGCTCAGTTGTGCTTCTGCAATCTAGGACTGAATACAGTTGTCCCACAGCGGACAAAATCAACAGGATTCTAGACACAGCACATTTATTTCCTTTTCTTCCTCCACTCTTGCCCCAGCTTTGCTTTTTTTCCATGTTATTGTGGAATGTTTTTTGCCTTTTCTGGGTACCACTCATGGGGGAATAGGGATGGGTGGCTGGATGTTAGGGTACATCAGCATGTCACTAAATACGATTGGACAGTGTTCTGGACGCTATACCTTTTGTCACGATTCGTGGGGATTATGATGAGTAAGGGGAGACCTGAACACTAAAATGTCTGGGAATATGGGCATGGGCAGGATAGTGGGAGGGCCTTGGAGGACTGGCTTACCTATTTCGGCAACGTGGGCTAACCTCTTAGGTAGGGCTACACCTTCCTCCCATAATGGCTTGGGATGAAGCATTGAGTAACCGGCACAGTTGCTCACAGATGGTCATTCAAACACAGCCAGAAAACGTGTTTTCCTGTTTGGAAATGAAGACAGAACTCCTGGCTAAAGGGGCTGTTCTCAGATTAAGGTGAAATAAAGCGAGTATTACTTCTCAGTTAAAGAGATGAACACCATTTAATGATATTTACTTGCTTCTAGACAGAAGGTGGATGCAGAGCAGAGGGTGAGTCCAGGCACTACAACACTGGGGAGGGGAGAAGGAAGTTAACTGAGTAAAAACATAAGACTCCCTGGAGAGTCTTTGGCCAGTTCTGCACTAGACTGTTATAGTGCTGTTATTCCACTTTCAACATCCTATGGAACCCTGGGGTTTGCAGTTTAGGGAGGGGCCTTTGTAAACCCCAGGATTCCATAGGATGTTGAAAGTGGAATAATAGCACTATAACCGTCTAGTGTGGAATGGCCTTTGCAAGTTGCAGAAAGAATTGAATTAAGCTTTGGAAATTTTAGCAAGCTGCTTGTCTCTTGGCTGACCTGGAGATATGCACTTATTCCTCTCGCCTTGGGGTGATCCCAGCAAAACAGGAGACTTTGCACCCTTATTTCCCACCTAGAGATGATCCCCAAAAACTGGAGGCTCAGGGCCAGACTCTGACATCCAGCAACTCAAGGAGCAACGTACACACAAACATGTACACACATGGTCACGTATACAGACAATTAACTCTGAGAGCAGTTTCATTTATTTTGTTTATTTGAGAACACACATCTCAGAAGCAACAGCACATGGCAAAAAGACAAAAAGAGCAGAGGAACATCATCCAAGCAAATTCTACGGGCTCTCTGGTGCCAGATGTGCAGGGGAGGCGAGTGGTATGATGCAACCCTGGTGTAGTGAAATAGCCGGATAGTAAGATGCGCTTTTTGTCGGCCTGATTCACAACACCAGCTGCAGCAACGATACCGTGACTTCAGCCCAGTGGTTTGGCGATCCTCTTGGGAGAAGAGCTTCTTCGTCCTCTTCGGAGAACAGGAAGTCATGTTTTTGGAAAGCCTGCCTTTTCCCCAGTTCAAGCATCTTTTCTCTTGGCAAGTTTATAAGACTGGCCTCAATCCCAGGCCCCTTGCTAGATCCCATGCAATCTACACACCTGGAATAGTCAGGCAACCAAAGAAAATAACATGACATGTTGGGCAAATACAGAAATAGGCCGACAAACAAAAGCCATATTTAAGTCTTTCAACAAACAAGAGTATTCCCGGCAACACTGTTCACCTGCCAATGGTTAACTAAATGCAATTTCCTTTAAAAAGGGAGTATTACCGAAACCTCGAAATACGGCTGTTTTTAAAAAGACATTGAAGGAAGTGGTTTGATTTTTGTTTCCTCATTCCCTGTTACAATAATGCATCCGGTTCCTTAAACAGTGAAAATATGGTTTGAACTCTAGATGAGAGTTTTCCCTGGCTCGTGAAGGTCGATTCTGCATCTCATCGACATTTGGCTTGATTTTATGCACATTTATTCAGTAGCAAGTCTCACTGAGATGAATAGGCACGAGAATCCAGATGGTCACCAGATGTAAGCTGATTTGAGTGCCTTGTCGGGAAAGAGGTGGGGTATTAAATAAATAAATAAGGATAAACCCACTCATACTTAAGCAGTTTTATGTACCACTGGTATCGACAGGAGAGGTTTAGTCTACATTTTTTAACACTCCCGTCAGTGTGGCACCAGCAGTCAGCCCCAGCTAGAGTAAACCCACTGAATTTATTGTTGAGTGGTGAGTTAGCACGCAGGTAAACCCCACTGATTCATTTATTCTTCGCAGGACCAGAAAGTGCTCGAGTGGATCATGCCCAACCTGTGTCCAAGGCGCTGCGACATGGAACATTTAGCTTTCTAGATGTCGCTGGAATGCAGTCTACATAAAAGGAAAATCTTTCTAACCCTCAAAGAGGGGACACTCTTCTACTGGAAGACACCTGCCAGCCCTATAAGGGACAAGATCTCTAACCCATGTCATGTAGGGTTGCCAGAGTAAAAATTGGAGAGGGCTCCTGAACCTGTAATGGCTTTGGGAAAGAAGGAATTTCAGTAGGCGCAGTTTGTTGACCCTTTGTCCAACAAGCAACACTTGCTGAAATTCCACAAAGCCATTCAAGGTACAGGAGGCTGTTCCAGTTTTCGCTCTGCCACCCAACATAACGTGGCATCAAAGCTCTACAACTGCCTAGTGTGGATGCAGACGACATTGCTTTTGAAACAAAACCGCTGACACCTGTTGTTGTCTAAGAATGAATGAGTCGCATGTAACTCCATTTTTGTCAGTCGCTGCTGAGATCTGAATATGTGTAGAAAGGAGAGGAGAGATGGAGATTTTGAAAGCTGTAGGACAGCCACTCTAGAAATACCTCTGTGCTTGGCTGTCCAAATACGGAACAGATATAGGAAGAAGAGAAGGAGTCCTTCCCCTTAGGATAGCAGGGGGCAAAATGTGGCCCCCAGACCCCACTTTTGTGACCTCTGCAACCCCTCAACAGTTTCCCAAAGCCCCCCACTCCCAGTTTTTTAGTAATTCAGCACAGCTTCCAGGCATTTTTTTTTTTTTGCCTCCAAATCACACAGAAAGCTTCCCCAAATGCCTGAAAACACTTGCAAACTCCCTGGAACCCCGTACCTAGGCTCATATTCCTCCGTTCCCCCCTGCAGTCGCTCTCAAAATGGCAACAGGAAGTAATGGGAAATCCATTTGTGTTGCCATTTTGAGAGGGACCGCAGAGGTTTGCTGTCTGCGTGTGTGGGGTGGTGCAGCCCACAGGACGATGGGGGGTGGAATTGGCCCCTGGCCCCCACAAAGTTGAACCCTCACAGACTTGGGAGAAACCGCAGCCTGGTTTGAAACTTCTCCTAGCTCCTCTCCTTGCAGCAGTATACGGGAAAACACGCAGAGAACTTCTGAGCCCACGGCACAGTAGGGTTGCTTTCTGGTGCCCCGTCTTTATCATTTCTGAAGACCCCAGATAACCCTTCCTGAGATATTTGGGCAAATGGCAGAAAGGAAGAGGACCCAAACCAGACCTGGACATCGGGGCTGCTCTGTGCACAGACGTGACACCCACAAGGCTGTGCTCCCGATGCCAAACAGAAGAACGAGACTAAAGGAAATGACAAAAGACAAAAATTTGGTTCATTCTGCTTTCCCCAATTGAGCACTTTCCCGATAGGGTGGCTACAGATCCCATCATCCTCAGCCAGCATTGGCAGGGGATGAGTAGATCCCCAACCCATCTAGACCTGGGGGAGCCCCTGCTGACCTCGAGAATTCAAGACCGCCCCGCCAGAGCGCATCTGATGTCAAGCAGACAGCAGTCTACAAAAGCTTCATGCGCAACACTCCTTTTCCCCAGTTAAATCTCAAAAGTCTTCCTGGATTCCTGAAAGAAATTAACAAAGCTCTCTCTTTAAACGATGTTCTTTTAAAGAAAGGATTAGGCACATTAGCTATATGACAATGAGCCTCCACGATCAACAGCAGTGCTCCAGAGAAATTGCTGGGCACAGGGCAAGCCTTTACACAGCCTCCCCTATTCTATTTTTCCATGGCATTTGGCAACTTACTTTTAAAGACCCAAAGCTAGGCGGAAGGGGACCTTTCTTTTATTCAGTACAGTTCTCACATTTTAAAGTCTGGCCCTCTAAATCCTAAAAATCTAAACCATCCTCATAATTTTTCAGCAATCTTAGGAGACTAGGAAATATGCTCGTTGACTTTTTTTCCCTTCCCTTGGCAATGGCAAGAAATCAGATGATACAAACCTTAAGACGTCCACATGTACTTATTGCTGCCTCTGTTAAGTTTCCTAGTTATTTTCTTTGCAGTTTTCAGGAAATGTTGCTCCTTCCACTTTCATCCATTGTTAAAATGACTTTTTTAACAGATTTCTTTCCACTGTTTGTTTCTACTGTGGCTCAGACTGTGTGTCTGCTTGACCGCCTTACCTCGATTAACTTGTTCAGCTTTAAAGGACGTTAAAGAACATTTGTTGCAAAAATGCCATACGGTCTTCCAGATATGTTAGATGGCAACACCTGTCAACTTCAACCAGCCAGCCAATGGGCAAACTGGTTGGCTATAAAAGGAACTACGCTCCAACATATCCAAAGGTCAATACATTGGGAAAGGCTGGTGTGATGCAGTGCTCAGAAATCTGGGGCAGTTGGGGGCGTAGGCAGGACTGGTGTGGTGGATTTGCCATCCCAGAAGAGCTGCACCACACTATTTCAGAGCTTTACCGCTGCACTCTTTGAAATATGGCGGGTGATCCTGAGACCCACCCCTGTTTGATTGCGATTTGGTTGGCATCCCTAAAGAGACAGCTGCTCCAAGAAACAGCTTGCACAACTGAGTGCCCCAGATATGAACTTTTGAAGCCCAGACTTGGGGAGGGATCACAGAAGCCATCACTGGAGTTTAGTCAAGCATCCCACAGTTCCTCATCCCACAGTGAGGATTTCATTGCTTCCTGCCTGCAAATTCTCTGCATTGCTTGAACTCATGCTTCTCCTCTCTTTAATTTCCCCATTATCGGCATCATGACTAGGCAGAAAAAATGGAATGCACAAATATAGGATGGGGTGGTTGGATAACAGTACGTGTGAAAGGGATCTAGGAGTCTTGGTGGACCACAAGCTGAATGTGAGTCAGCAGTGTGATGCAGCAGACAAGAAAGCCAATGTGATTCTTGGTTGCATCAATAGGGACACGATGTCTAGATGAAGGGAGGCAGTGGCACCACTCTATTCTGCATTGGTAAGGCCTCATTTGGAATGCTGTGTCCAGTTCTGGGCACCTCAATTCAAGAAGGATATGGACAAGCCGCAACATGCCCAGAGGAGGGCGACCAAAATGGTGAAGGGTCTGGAAGCCAAGAAGGCCTATGAGGAACGGCTTAGGGAGCCGGGTATGTTTAGTCTGCAGAAGGAAAGGTTAAGAGAGGACATGATAGCCATATTTAAATATTCGAAGGGATGTCATGTTGAGGAGGGAACGGGCTTGTTTTCTGCTGCTCCAGAGACTAGGACAAGGAGCAATGGATTCAACCTGCAGGAAAAGAGATTCCACTTAAACCTCAGGAAGAACTTCTTGATGGGCAGAGCTGTCTGGCAGTGGAAGATGCTGCCTCAATGGAGTGTGGTGAAGTCTCCTCCTTCTTTGGAGGTTTTTAAGCAGAGGCTGGATGGCCATCTCTCAAAGGGAGTGCTTTGATGTGTGTTTCTGCATGGCAGAAGGGGGATTGACTGGATGGCCCCTGTGGTCTCTTCCAACTCTATGATTCTATGACTTTAATTCTGAAAGAAATACTGTGCTGCTAATTTGGTTGTATTAGGATTGATGGACTTGGATTTCCCATGCACAGAAATTGGTGGTGATGAGTATAGAACTGTGTGGAAGAAAGCTCTAGTCAAAAACTGCAGCCTCCTCTTAAAATCTATCCCGTAACATGAAGTGAAACTTACCTCATGGCCTGAAACTGAGACGTGTGTTTCCCCTCCTTTGCTCCACATCAAAAGTGTTATTAGCAGATAGAAATGTCTGACACAGGCATGCCAGGACAGGGCAGAACTTGGAAAAGTTACTATTGGGGACTAAAATTCCCAGAATGCCCCAGGCATCAGGACTAGGGGTGATGCTGGTGGAGAGTCCCAAAAAGGACTCCTTCCCCACAACTGTATTTTGTGCATTTTTCTAAGCTATGTTATAGAGATAAGGGAACATGACCCTAGGTTGCTATCCAGTGGCACAGAATTTGGGTTAGGGTGAAAAGGATATAAAATTATACCCTGCTTACTAACCTGAAGCATCTAAACCAGATAGATTGGCCTTACAAACTCTAGAACCTCTTGGAAAGTTCAATTATACCCTCCCATTTTTCAAAGGCACATACAGTTCCATGCAAAGGGACTCTGGGCAAAAGGCAGATGTCGCTGGCCTGCAGCTTCCATCATCCCACCACTGACGGGGACAACTGGCAGAGGCAGTCTGACTTCTAGAGGGCTGCCAGTTCCTCACCCCTGGAGCAGAACATAGCCATCTCAAATCTAAAGTTCCTCAGGATGCACTTTTACCACCACTTCCTCAATCTAGTCCCTTGCTCCATCTCAAGAGCTGTGGAACCTTCTGGGATGGCATGAGATAGCTGTAGACTAGGGAGACCTCTGACTTTCCAGATGTTCCATTAGCCCCAGCCATAGTCAGAGATGATGAAAGCTGGAGTCCAACACCAGACAGAGGATCACTGGTTCCTCACCCTGGGTGTAAGGGCTGCAGCAGGAGAAGGCAACTGGTTGGAATGGGTAGGGAGCACCTGAAAGGAAGAGCATTCCACTGGGGAAACAGCACCTTTGGGTCTAAGAGTATGTTCTAGACCAATAATTCTTAAAGGACTGGTACCATATTCTTTGCTTCCTGGCTCCACCTGCTTCTTTTCTGGAAATCTGCTGTTGACTGGTAGCCAACAGTTCCTGAAATGGCACCCATCTACGCACTGCCATTTTGAGCAGCGCTGTGCTAGATCCCCCTCAGCCAAGTCCAGGAAAGAGCTACTCAAGCGATGGTTCTTGGACCAGAATCAGTCCCTGAATATTGGCTACAGGTCTCTAGAGATTCTCCAAGAAAGAAAGAAAGAGTTGTAGTCAATAGGCACCAATGTGCTACCCATCCTTGCAACATAGAGGAAAAAACCCTGCTGGCTCCCTATATCAGCTTAAGAAGCCCTGGGTTAAATTAGTATACAATATAATTTAAGCCAGAGCTTTTTAAACTGATAAGCTAGACTAATGCTTTGTTCCTAATCCTGTAAGAGTAATAAACCACTAAATAAATCCTCTAGAAAAGAAAAGAAAAGATACAATACCTGTCTCAAAAGCTTTTCTTTGCTAATTAACATGCTCCTTCCCTCACCATTCCAAAAGAAGAAAAATTGTAAAAAGGGAAAATAAACGGGTAAGACAACATAAAAAAATGGCAAAAGGAAAATAAAATGTCAGAAAACAAATAGAAACACAAAGGAATTTATTGTGGTTGACAAAAATACATCATACAAAAAAACATAAACAACAATGAAAAACCCACTGCCATCCCTCCCCCAAATTAAACTGGATCTAACCAATGAGAATACAAAGAGCAACCAACAGCTCAGGCCAGACATCTAATTCATGAGAACCTCCATCTGCACCAGCCGAGCGTTGGTATCTCCAGAGGTTCTGTACGGGATCATCCCAGCAAAGGTAATGAGGGCCCGCGCTTGAGATCGGAGTTGCTAAGAAACACAAAAACAGAACAACAGCAGTGTTAAAGATGACAGGAAGTGGATACGGGGTGGGGTAGAACGCTTTGCACGGGCCCCTCTCCCCCAGCTGAAAGCAAGTGTGCCAGATACAGGAGCTGCTTCTAAACAGAAAGGTAGGTCAGCAGCCCAGTGGCAACGGACGTGGCTTCTGCCCCCCTCCAACACTCGAACCTGTGACAACAAGCACAGTGCTCCCTGGGATGGGAACTCCTTCCTGGCTTTGGCGAAACGAGACAGGCCTTAGCTCAGTGCAGAAGCGCCTATTTTCCATGCAAAGGATCACAGCTTCAACTCACTGATTGCCATATAGGATCAGCAAAAGCTTCTGCCTTGAAACACTAGAGAATGGCTGCCAATCAGTGCAGATGTTACTGAGCTATGTGGGCCAATGGTCTAGCTTGTTATAGGGCAGCCTTCTAACAACAAAATTCCATATGCGGTGGAATGAACAACTCCACATTCAGGTCTCTTACATTCAAGTTCAGGCTGCTCTGAATCTCACTGCATAAAAGTGACAAAATGTAAGTAGTTCTACTGTAATTCTGTGTAGGAAGAAAATGGAATAATCTCATGCCACTGCTATATAGTTAAGCCTCACTTTGGAAGTCACACTTGCCTTCAGCCGTCCATCTGAATATGCAATCCAATTTGTAAAACTCTTAAATGTTCTCTCTATAGAAAAGATCATTTCCTTTCTATTCTGCCTGTTGTAAATGAATCCTATATCATTCCAAAGCTCGCAGGATTTGTACACCAGTGCCACTGTCCTGAGAAAATTTCAAAATATGCACCCACTTCTATTTTCAGTAGGAAATATTATGTGATTCAAGCCATCTCAGCCTTCTGAATTAATTGATATATTCACAATTTTCCCACAAAAAGTCCTTAAAATCATTCCCACTGCAATTTCACACTACTTTTATAATGTATCCAATTTATATGTTGCCTTTCTCCCACAAAAGGAACCTAAGTTAACTTAAAATCAAACAGAACACCAAGCCACTAGCAAATTTAATTTTTTAAAAAATAGCAGGATTTCTGTGCTTTTTCCTATTTTAATTACATGAACAGTTCTGAAAAATCCATTTAAACACTGGTCTTAACATCAGAAGCAATTACAACAAAAAAGGAGTTGAAACACAGTGGTTGCTTTGACATAGCCTTGCTATTTTCTGCCTCAAAATATCAGTACATTGAAGAAAATCTTCCTCAACAGATTGATGTGGCTAATGTAGGCCCTTTCCCCCTTCTTTAAATTTAAAAACAATTTCAGCTTGCTCACTCTTGCACTTCCCAAAAAGGTTAAAGGACGCCTGGAGGTGCAGGTGTTCCATTTGCTATAATTATTTAATCAAAGACTAAAGCTTTCGCTGACCATTTCAATGACAATTACTTTCTCCTTTTTCACACAGCACAAGAATGCCCCCCGGCTCCAATAAAAAACCCTGAACAAATCAACAGCTGGGTGACCTGCAGCAATGCTGAAAATGTAAGGCTTCTTTTTTTCAAGCTTGTGGATTTCTTGCTTCTCTGGCTCATTTCTGGAGAGAAGCAACCTTTTGTACCATTGCTTGCTGTTGCTGCTGCTATTTTTATTGTTATTAATACTACCCCAAAATTGCACAGGATGTTGAAAGTGGAATAATAGCACTATAACGGTGTAGGGGGGAAAGGCCCTGAATTTCTTTTTTTCTGGCATAGGGAGTGTTGGCCGAGTCTTAAAGGCCCACACTGGGAGTCCCAGAAGTTTTGCTATTCACTACCCCTGCCTTGAGAGGTTTAGGACAGAAAAACCTACCGAGTCTCGGTCTTCAACAACACGTGGGGGCCTGGCAGGAGTGGCCGGGCTGGTGCCCTTCAGTCTCTTGTACTGGGTAAACAAAATATTCATGGTTGCAAGGAGGACCTCTGACAAATTCTGTCTGATCTAAACAAGAAAAGAAGCAGAGAAAAATAAAATACAAAAGAAATGAGACAAGGCAGGGCCCGAACGTCCAGTCAGCCTCCCACAGAGGGACGAGGCGGGTGTTGTATTTTGTGATAACACAACATGTAATGAAAAGGTAGTTTAAGACCTGGGAAACGTACACACATTTGCTTTGTAAATCACTGATATCGTGCTTGTATTTCTTTCTACCAATGAGCAACCCTATCCATATCATCTGGATCTGATCCAGATCCACTTCTCTGCATAGATTTAGAAGTTTTTGCAGCTCCTCACAGCAAATGAAGCTACCAACAAGATCCAAATGAGAGAGTCTTGTGGACAAGCAAACAGCAAGTGTATCAAGATGTGCAGCAAATGATCAGAATATGGGGTGGGAAAGTGGAGATACGGATAAGCCGCAGCTGGATGGGTGAACGGTCATGTCCTTTCCTTTATTCAGCTGCCTTTCTCCATCCCTCAGCACCAGCTTGCTATGCAGTCTGGATGAGCCAAGAGCAGGTCTCTAGATGTCGTCGCCCTGCCCCTCCCATCAGCCCCTGCCAACACAGCCAAGGGGACGGGATAACAGGTAAAGCACTCTAACAACATCCGCACGGCCCTTTGTTCTTTGCCCTTGCTTTACAGGGTTGTCTCCATCCTTCCTTACACAGCTCCTACGCCTTTAAAAACTGCCACTGTGGTACAATTTCAGCTTTTTCTTATCTCTCCACCTTTATTTTTTTGAAAGACCAAGAAGAAAAGCAAGGAGGGGCATAAAGAAAAGCCGGGGATGGGGGGAGACCGGGAGAGTGTAAAAAAAAGGTTGATGATGCTGCTTACAAGTGACTTTGAGGCTGCCTTTTCTGAGAAGACCAAAAATTGTATTTTTTATCACCGTCTACCCATCTTCTGTGAATTAACTCCAGCCTTGAAAACAAGTTCCAGAATTAAGCCCTCATTAAGCTAGGTCATGGTAAAACTGATTCTGCTCATGATTTTAAACATAAGTGCTTAGGAATAAAAAGAAACCATCCAGAGTGAAAAGGAAATCTTCTTAAGTCACTAATCAACAAGGAAGGAGAAGTGGGAATTTCATCTCCTCACAGACCTGGGAAGCGTTCTGATCCAGGACTAGTGTGCTGATGAGGAGCTGAAGCCAAAAAGGTTAGGGTGGTAGGACTGGCTTTTGTGACTAGAAGTAAATAATTACTGATATACCACATCAGCTAAAGAGCCTACAAAAGGAATAGCCCAGAAAACTAAGGCTTGAGGCAGATACCCCAACTTGCACCACACAAAACACCAAAAAAAGACCATTCATCCATTGACTGGCCTTTTATCTCCAAGCTCACTTAGCAGCACAAAACCAGCTAACTCATTGACAAAACCCTCCTTAAGATGTCTTGGAGAGATTACAGGTAACTTTGGATTCTGCTTTATAAATGAGAGGAAGAGATTTACCACCGACTGCAAACATACAAATTCTGACAGAAAGGCAATAGGACAGATTATACTGGTCCCTTTCAGCTGCACGGATAATGCAGTGTGACCAGGCTGAGAACAAAGTGACTGTTTGTCTTAACACTTTTTAAAAAGATTACCATAAGAAACAAGACACAAAACTTGAAATAATTTCCTGAATATTATACAGATTAGTCAGAATTTGCCATTTAGACGTGTTAAGAACCCAGAGGCCCCAGAAAGACAGAAAGAGACAAAAACAGAGACAAAGAATGAATCCACATACCTACCTCCCAACTTACTCACCCACCTTTGACCAAAGTTAGAACCTTTGGTATGCAAGTTAGGAAGTCAATGAGCATAAAATGTTATGTTTAAGGAAGCCCTCATTCTCTATAGTGCAAAACCAGTCTTTCTCAATATGGTGCCCGTCAGATGTGTTGGCTCCTGGGAGTTACAGTCCAACACACTTGAAGGGGATTCGACCTTCTATGCCAGACCACAGGATTAAAAGTGCAGAACATTTCATTACTGGGGGAGGGGGAGGCAAGGCAAGCCCCTGAGCGTGCCTGGGACTTTATAAAATTTGCATGATGTATTTTGGGCGTGTCAGTTGGCCCAGCAAAAAGTATCACTGTTTTGTAGATCTTCTTGCATTTTGTGGGCAACTTGTGGCTCACTGGCTCCCAAAGCTGTATTTGTGGCCCACCAGGCCTCTTTCAGAAACAATGTATGATAATTTAAAAAAAAAATCTTCACAAAACCATGACTCCACCATTGTTGGAGGCCAAAAGAGCAAGAGTTCTACGTCAGAATAGGGTACAAGACCCCCCTCCAAAAGTTAAAATTGGAAGTGGACTTCCATTCACTTCTGGTTTTGATATTTTTCAAAAAATGTTGGCATGTCCATGCCTGTTGTCTTAGGAGTGAAAGAGCAGCCTTGAACCACTGACAGTTGTCTGTTCTTGCTTGTATAGAAGTCTTTGTCAGTGGCGGTTTTGGACACAGATTGAGTACCAGAGACTGAGGTGCTGGAAACAGCACTTTCAATCTCTGGAATCAGAGGGGACTTGATGTTCTTGACTCAAGGAGGAAAAGGAAAGCAGTTGCTGCTGCCTGCTTACTTCATCGCTGAAATTCCTGAAGGCCGCTACTCTTTCTTCCACGTACTCTTGACTGAGGGGGACCAGTTTGAGCTGTTCAATGATCTAGAATGAGAGACACAAGAATAAGAGCTGACCATAATAACTGGCAGTGCATCTGTGTCTGTGACAATCTAGAGGTGCATTTTCCCCTCTGTAATTCCCTCTTCTACATTCATTCCCTGTTCAGAGGTGCCTCTCCGCGGGGGAGTGATTCAACCCCAGTGTTAACACACCAAAGGCACTGTCCATGGTTCTGAACTGTATCCCCAAAAATACATTCAGCACTTTGGAGAGCTCCTTTAAAGCTACTCAAAACCTAGGGAGTCCTGAGTAGCTTTAAAGCCAAAAACAGGATCTCATTTTAAGACAATTAAAATACTTGTAACCCACCCTTTTTATCTATCTATTGATGTATCATGGTGGTGTACAAAAAACAAAAACAAAAACAGGAGTTGTTCAAAGCCTATATTTTGGCATACCAAGTGCTAGGGACTGCCTGGAGCTAGAATTTCTAGATGTGGGCCCAGGCACCTGGGGGTGCATCTAGCCAGCTCACTGGTTAACCCTGATCTGATGGAGTTACAAAGACTTCCAGCTCAGGCTTCAGTGCATTTGCAAGGATTGGCTTCCGTGCCTAGGAAGAGCCACTTGGCCTCTTTGCCACATCCTCACTCAGATCACAATATTCCCATTCTACCTTGCCAGTTTTGTCTGACCACCTGCCTTCAGCATGGTGATGAGGGCAATCAGCTGGGAATGGTGATCTTCACTCTGGTTCCTCTGAACTTCCAGGGAATATCTATGGTTTGAGAAAAGGTTCTGGGCTAGTTGATGCTTGGAACTTACATCAAGAAGAAAACCCTGAAACTTACATCAAAGGCTCTGTCAATATGACCGGCGTGGTATTCATCAAAAAAGGTGATCAGGTCTAACAAGAGGTAAAATGTAGAGTCGATAGGCTTCTTTGTACTGATTCCCTGGGCTTTGTATCTATTTAAAAAAATTAACCAAATCAGTCGTTGATATTTTGCAAAGTCTGTTCTACAAGAAGAATGCAACTTGTTATTCTCAGACGGTCCAGCACTTAGAAAAAAGTCATATCCCCAGAATGAGTGAAGAAATCATACTTAGCATTTACACAGCGTGACCCATACTTTATCACAACAATCCTTACAGCAGGGATGAAGCAACTTATTTCTTGTCTGTGTAGGGATGCGTGTGCACAGGAATAGCAGTGTCTTCCCAACCATAAAATCCTGCTCCATCATACTTTTGAGGATTTCACCATGTTTTCCAGGATCACTTAGGAGTCGTTCTTAGCTTGGGTTGCTTACTGCAGTTGCTATAATTCTGACAACACATGCTTGTGGTGGTGGCTGATTTAAAAGCAGTGAATGAGGAGGAGAGAAAGCCTGCATGATGCAGTGGTCTGAACGTTAGACTATGATCCTGGAGATCAGGGTTCCACTCTCCGCCCAGCCATGGAAACCCACTGGGTGACCTTAGACACATCACACATTCTCAGCCCCAGAAAACCCTATGAGAGGGTCACATTAGGGACACCATAAGAAATGCCAAGTATTGACTCTTGACTTGCAAAATGACACTTTAGATCCAATTGCTGTATTATTAAAAACTGTTTTTTGTACAGAGAAAGAGGTTGTGTTTAGTAAAACAGCACAAGTTAGCCTGGAATGTATACGCAGCAGCCAAAATATGAACCGCCATCAAATGGAAAAGCAAGGTATCCGTTAGTAAAAGCTAGCAACTGAACGTATGGGAAACAGCAAAAATGGTAAAGTTAACAGAGTATGTGCAAATAAAATAGGGGAAGAAAAGAAGAAACAATTAAACAATAACCAGAAGACTGGAAATGCTTTTCACTATTTCTTGGGTAAGAAACACAAGACAGGGTGAGGGGCCATTTCCCAAGAACTTGCCTCACCTCTCAGCAATGGAATGAGCCATATTTTTCAATCTCTCCTTGTTTGACTGGGGGGTGCTGACCTGAGACACCACAGGACTCAGTAACTTGTTCATCAGCTCCAGGACTTTGTCTGGGTTCTGAGGAATGCACAGACAGGAAAAGGAGGTCTTGTAGAATCTGGCTAGAACAATAGTCATTTTAATTTTAAAAAGGAAGGGACATAGCCTAGGGGTGGGGTGGGGTTGAGCGGTTCTTCTCCAGAGAGGTTTCTCAGAAAACATACACTCTTGCTTGAAGAAAAAGCAAACCCCGCAGTGTCAAAAGACATCTATCAATATGAACTAGTTTTAAGGAAAGTTCTTGACATATGATAGGCAGTTATTGGCTCAGTGCTAGTTGGTGACAAACACACACAGGATTGTCTGTTGTACTCATGCCTTACTTTGGGGCCTAGCTAAAAGCACTGTGGAGAGGATACAAAGACATTTGGTCTGACTCAGCATGGCTCCAACGTGTTTAATTTAGTCAGTGCGGAGGACAGCCCCCAAATTAGCAATGAACACAGTATTTGGCTTCCAAAGAATTTCAGCATTCACAAAAATTAACAGATTAATGTGGCTTTTGCTCCTTATGGGGCACATCTGATGAAATCTCAGAAGGTGGTAAAGTAACTGAATTGTCCTCCCATTGTTTCTTCTGGTGCTCTGCTATTTCTCAAAAAGGATGGAAGAATATTCTCTTTTATTTGTATCCCAGCTTTAAAAAATAGGTTTCTCAACAGTTGGAGTTAGTGGAGAAGCTGGAAATCCCCACAGGGAAGAAAAGCAGAGCATCCACATTACTATGCAGTTTCTTCCATGTATTTAAACATCTCAAGATGTTCTGGAGGATTTTTCTGCACAGAAAGACATGTGGATTTTTCTCAAAAACATGTTTTTTGCAAGCAAGGACAAAACAGTCAAGGATTTACAGGCCTGCTTCTCAATTCCATTTTCCTCCTATATGATAATATACATAGTGATATTAATAACCATAAGATCATTACTGGATAGCCCAATTCTTCAACTGTTTCCACAAATATAACTTAGAGTAAGCCCTAAAAAATCTACACCACTGAAACATACAACAGTAGCAGAGTTTGACGGAAAGGTTAGTTTTGCAAATATTGTTCCAAGAGACTGGAATGTCTTGTAACTAACTCTGACCAATCTAAACATTAAATGGATTTCCTGGCTTATAATCTGCTTACCTTGGCAAGGTCATAAAGTTTGGCAGCTTCTTCAAACAGCCCTTTGCTTTCTGCTACTGAAGCAACTTTATTAATAATCGGTTTGGTGTCTTTGGTAAACTTGTCAATCACTCCAGGCTGATAAAGGAAGACAAACAAAAACACTGGGATAAATCGTCTGGACAAAAGAATGGTCTGTCAAATGGCAACAGCATTTTGGCACACAGGATGATAGGACTCTCTAGCTTAAGGGTGAGGAACAACAACTCCCAGAAGCCACAGTCAACATGGTTGATGGTATGGGACTTGGGGAGCTATAGAGAGGCAAACATCCCTCACCCTTCCTCTGACTAGGCGAGAAGTAGCAACAACGCTGAAGTTTCCTGCTGTTTTAAATCCTGACTTCTGAGTTTAAAAAAGTGTGCATAACCATGACTATCCTACATATGACCTATCATACATTCTGCAAGACAGCAAAACCACAGAGTCCGCTCACCCCTGGAAATCTGGAGTGTGCCTTGAACAGGGATGTCAAACCACAGCAAGCTGCTTTCATCCTCATGTCACAAGAGCAGTAATTTTGTGGGGGTTTTTGTGATATTTGGTTGTCTGGCTAACTGGGCCCCAGATCAGCCAGCCTGGGGAGCTAGCTCACTTGGACGGGTGTGGACAAGGAAGTTCCCTATTGGGTCCACTTGGGGAATTTAAAACCATTTCTCCAAATACCCTCTATTTTATTTAGCGTTGGACCTTTCTCCTCTATTTCCCTTGGGTTTGATGCACGTGGGTGGTAGAGGTAAATGGAATTTATTTCTGCACTCATATTGCTTTCTTTTTTGTCACAACTTTAGGCAGTTTAGATAGGAAGATGAATCTTGCTTGGGGTGAGAATGGGCCTGTGTGCCCATCATGCTCAATTCAGATGGGGTCCTCCTGAAAAGATCTTGAGGTGAGATGGCACTGATGGCTACTATGCCAGCCTAGTTCCTAGAGATGTCAAACTTGGCCCTGGTGATCCATATCAGCTACACTCCATTTGTACTATTGTAACAACATCTTTACATATGGATGCCTTTGAAGACTGTTGAGAAATTTCAGTAGGTCCAGAAAGCTTCAGTCAGATCAGTAAGCAGATACAAGTGACTGAGCACCAACTCCACTAATTTGAATTAGTTAGAAGAAAAGAGTCTGATCATTAAACTTCAATAGTGAAAAACAAAGGGAAATTGCCCAGCTGACACTCAGTACTGGAGGGCAGGACAGTATATGGACTTACCTTTCTACTTCCATCATTCTCCAGCTTTCCAAGTATCATATCAAACTACCAATGCAAAGAGAAACAAAGCAAAGTGAGAAGGGTGTGCTAAATATTCCAATACACCAAGGGATATTTAACATTGTGAACAGATGTTGAGCCATGTCAATGACAGTCGATGGTGGGATAAATAAAGCTGTTGATTATGGTAAGTAAAAGTCTCTTCAAGATATGGTTTTAAGGGAACTTTGCACCGGGAACTTTCTGTTGGTAAGGATTCTGGCCTAATGAAGTCCTGAGAGGCAACTCTATCCTTAGCCTTGCCTCACACTGTACGTGTGCACATGTGCACACATGGCAAATTTGGGAGGAAAGGACGGGGAAACTGGGTGGCTGGGCAGTGGGCAGGTCCTTTGGCCCAATCAAGAAAGCACCCCAAACATGTGACAGCACAAGAAACACCTACATCTCACGCCCACAGGCACCCCAGAACTACATACTACCCCCATATACCTCCAGTTTCTTCAGAGGTCCTTTTCAAAATGCAACAGGAAATGACATGGCACCCCTTCCTGTCACCATTTTGAGAGGTATAGCAGAGGAAAAATGAAGTTTTTAGGATTGTTGGAAGGAGTGATGACCTGTGGTCCAGAAAGGGGAAACTGGTCTGGGGTCCCCATGTCACTGTCCACTCCTGCATTATTAGGCAGGGTCTTTTGAAGGAGGATGGCTCCATCTTAAGTAAAGGAGGGATCTGTTTCTACGTACCTCTCTGCTTTCAATCACTAGCTCGCTCACACAGCGCAAGAACATGTTCTCCCCTTGGCTGTCCTTCTCGTTTCTGCAAAAGACAGTTCATTAGATGCCTTAGTAGTTTATTTTTTTAAAAAAGCAGCAGATGGACTGAGGCTACTGCAGGAACCCACCTGAGGAAATAGAAGTACTGCAGGGCTTCTCGAGGGTCGGTGGACTCAAACTTGCGGGTGTAAAGCATCAGCAAACGAACAAAATTCAGACGCCTAATGGCTGGAGGGTCCCCAGGCTCATGGCTCACTGAAATGAGACAGAAAAATCAAGCTACAGTCAAAAGGAATTTCCTTCTCTGTCACAAGAAATTGGTAGTCAGCTGATAATAACTGAGTTACATTCCTGGATAAGGAATGTTTGGGAAGTTGCACTGGAGGAAATCTGAAGTCTGTCAGAGAACTAACATTCTCCAGCCCTGATTTACATGCATCTAGAACAGGGTGGGCCAACTTGTGGTCCAAGAGATTCATGCAGCACACATTTAAGTTCCAAACACCACTGAATCAGTGGCAATAACTACCACTATCTGTCGTGCCAAATCACAGTGGCTTTCTTCTTTCTCTTCCCTTCAGGAAAGGAAGTGGATTTTTTGCCCTGAAATCTCACAGGGCTCTATGGTGTAGGAGGATAATCTGGTACCCTCTGAACCACAAACACACTTGGGCTGAATTTTGGTGCCAAATTCTAAATCGGATGGTGATGTGACCCTAGTGGATCAAATGCCACTCTGCAGAAGTTGTCTGCTTTTGCTCTTGAACATGGCAGTCTACTGCTTTGATGGCTTGTTTTATATTCTATGCAGATACAAAGAACATCAAATCCACAAGGAGTTCATCTCTGGAAGGGAAATCTAGGGTACGTAATTTGAGACTCACAAAGCTGTGCACTCTGCCCAGAAGATTTCAGGAGGACCTTGAGTTCAAAAAGGACCAAG
Organism: Cyclura pinguis; assembly: GCA_030412105.1. Classification (NCBI taxonomy): domain Eukaryota; kingdom Metazoa; phylum Chordata; class Lepidosauria; order Squamata; family Iguanidae; genus Cyclura; species Cyclura pinguis. Next base: position 3,260,950 of record CM059607.1, read on the forward strand.
GCAACATGGACGGCGTGACAACGCAAGCGCTCTGTGCGGAAGAGGAAAGCAATAGCAGCTTCGAATTGCGCTGTCAGGAACAAAACCTGGAAGTAAAGGAACGGCTGCTGGTTCACCGCAAAATGTGATTCGCCTGAAGAAATATACAAGAAGAAAGGGACAGTTCTTTCCACAATTGGCACTTGCAAGTGCAGACACTGCTTGTCACAACACATCAACATTGTATAATCAGTGCAAGGGTAGCAAATAAGCCAGGAAAGCAGGAAAACAAAACTGTTTTCATTGCAGTAAATTTGCCTATAATCACACTCATGATATGCACAATCTAAAATGCTTTTTTCAAAAAAAAAAAAAAAAAAAAGGAAAACAAGGTAATGGAAGTTCTTTCATTTCCATAATGTTCTTTACATACTGCCTTCCAAAAGAGAAATTTTCAAGATGATAAAAGATTTGTTATAAAGCCTAAATCCCACTGAAAGTCTGAACTAGAGCAGATGCATTGAATCAAATGCTGAGCATTAATTCAACATTTATGTAAATCTAGTTGATTTAATGTCCCTACTAGACTCAGGGGTAGCAAATGGATCTAGACCTAAGCATTTATTTTTATTATATTTTTGTGCCACATAGCCCAGTATAGAAAGGGTAATATATATCCAGATTTTAAAATCACTTTTAAAAATTCAATTATTAAATCTCAGTATTATACAGGTTTAAAATGACACATATCTAAAATAATTGATTACAGGCAATAGAAATCTATAATAAAATACAATCAAAACTCATAAAAGTGATAAAGTTCTTATAATGCTAAAGCATATGTGTAGATGTAAAAATCTTCTCCGAATTGCAATATGGCAATACAGTAATATGAATGACCAATTTTTGAGTCACTATTAATTATTTAGGCTGGGTTGTCCATCTTGCTAAATAAAAATTATTTTTGGTATGTTAGTTTACTTGTGGAACACTTATAGAAGGATCCAAGACCAAGATCTACTTAAAGTCTTATGACAACTCTATGCACCATTTTCATTTTACAGAAGCAAGAAGCTGGCAAAAACCACATACACACAAATGCACGCACGAACACAAAATCTCATCTCTGGGTTAAACTTGCCATAGTCTTCAAGCAGTTGCTTCTGGAACTGGGACAAAGTCAGCCTGTCTTGGGGTGCGTTGGAACCATCATCATCAAAGCACACCTGGTTCAGCTAAAAGAAGATGGAGAAAATGGCTTTGAAGCAACCCTTGCCTTGTCCAATGGATACATGAGGCCAAACAGCAATAACAATAGGTTTGTTTTGTTATTGTTATTTGCCACCAAGTCAGTTTCAACCTATAGCTACCCTATTAATGAGAGATCTCCAAAAGCCCCAGTCATCTTCCAGCATTATCTCCTCCTTCTGCCTTAGTCCAAGATGAAATCAAATGAATTATACACAGATGCACCCTCAAGACTGATGCATCCCCAAGATGTACTAGATAGCCTGGATAGGAGATACACAGCTAACTTTCCACCTCAGCCACAGAGTCACATGATAGATTTGCTCACGTGATAGCTTCTCAGCCCCCGTTTCCCATCTATAAAATGGAAAACAGCAAGTCACCCTGCAGGGTTGCTGTGAGAGGAGAGGGAGAACCAAATTCCTTGGCTTTTCAGGTCAATGTTTTATAACTGGATACCCAAGTGAAACACCAGGACTAGGTGTTAATGCATAGCAAGTTATGAAATACTCTTGACTCAATCATAGAATAATATTCAGAGATATTTTACAAGAAGATGTCTACATAGAAAGTACTTTCAGAAGTTTATTCATAAACCCTTCCCCAAATTTGGTGATCCTCAGATATCATGGACTACTATTCCGGAATTTCTGGTCTGGCTAAGAGAATCTGGGTATTACAGTCCAGCATGTTTGGAAGGCAGCAGGTTGGAGGAGGCGGATTTAGAAATGAGGAGGCTGATTTAGAATTCCACATCAGACAGTGGAAACAGGACTAGAAAGATTATGTATGAGCGGGATTGTTTTGACCTGATGGCCAAAAGCACAGAGTGATGATGACAGCCAGGGCTCTAGGAGGAGTGAGTTCCACAGTCAAGGCACTGCAACTGAGTAGACCCAAGCCATTTCCGCAGTAGATGGTTACAGCGCTATTATTCCACTTTCAACTTCCTGTGGAATCCTGCGGTTTGCAGTTTAGGGAGGGGCCTCAAGGCTGCAAACTGCAAACCCCGGGATTCCATAGGATGTTGAAAGTGAAGTAATAGCACTACAACAGTCTAGTGCGGAAATGGCCCCAGTCTCTTGTCCCCATCCTTTGTCCTTCACAAGAGTATGCCAGCAGATAAGATGGACTTCTGTAAGACTGTGGTGAGGAACAAGACAGTAATGAGCAGTGCAGTCTCCTCTAAAATTTTAGGCAGCCACTGTTACCTTGAGCCAGAGATAATCTTCTGTCTTGTCAGCCACTTCGCTATGGTTGTCAGCAATATCACATCGGCCTATGATACAGTAAACAGCTCTTTTGTAAGGGTCGGTGTTGTTTCTCAGGGCTCGTCTGTAATGCAGGCGAACTTTGCTCTCGGTGGCCGGAGACAGTCTGCAATAAAGGGAAGTCACAATATTAGAACAAAGGTTGGTACTGGCCAGGAATAGTCATTCCTGGATGGCAGGAGGAGCCACCTTTAAACATGTAGGCACGTGGCCTTCTCATTCTCAGTAAGTTCTTCCTTAAAGCAGCTGCTCATGCGCTGGACTTGATGCCCAGGGCCACACAGTACCATCAAAACACAAAGCTGCTCTCACCCACAACGCCCACTACCCCAATTGCTCATGCTTGTCTATTCTGAGCCTGTCACGCACAACTTAAAATGGCCAAGGTCAAAATCAGTCCATTAACCTGAGAGGACATGTATCCACCCATTAGGAAAGACCTCCCCTGCCTGAAACCCCTCAGACTTCTCAACAAATGCACTATTTGTCTCCGTAGTCTTGTCTTGCCCCTTCCTGACACATTTTCCCGGTCTCTTTTGGAAGAACCCCAGCACCTTTTATCTTTGCTGTGCATGTATTCCTGGAACCAACTTTTAAATTCTCCTAGTTGGTGCTGTGCTCGATTCACCACTTGCAAAGCAGCCATTAAATCTCCACATCGCATGCAGTAGTAAATGATCGCCCAAACAGGATGACCTTCGACCTCCCCATCCTGAAAAAAAAAAAACAAGCAGAAAAAGAAATGCAGGGGGATGTCCAAATCTAAAATACTAAAATACTGCTGGAAAACTGAGTTTCATAGAGAATAGTTTCAGTCCAGGTTTTTCCCTAGTGAGCCAAAAGTTTTCTATGTACAAGTCTTTATTTATTTATTTAGCAAGTTCACAGACTCATCTTTAACCAAATGGAGGATTCCATAAACTGCAGTGCTATTTTATGATTTCTCCCTTCTCCTGGTAGACCACTGTGATAACATATGAAGTATCCCCATCCCACTCCCACAGACACCCCAGAACCACATACTACCCCCAATTACCTCCAGTTTCCTCAAGTGACATGACACAACTTCCTGGCATCATTTTGAGAGTGACAGGCAGGTGAAAATGGAGGTGTTTGGGATTGTTGAGGGGGGGTAGCTGCAGTCTGAGGGGAAACTGGCCCAAGGTCCCCACATATTTGTCCACTTCTGCTATACTGGAAAGATCTTTTGAAGAAGAGTGGCTTCAATCTAAGTAAAGGAGGGAGGACAGTGACCTGCTTCTACATACCTGTCTCCTCACGCTAGACTACCATGCTGTCCCAAATTTATTCCAGCAGTTTAGAGGGAACCTCCAGAAAAGCTTGGAAGGGGACACAGGGAAAACAGCATGAGGGAATCAAGTGAAAAGCACCTCCTTCCCCTTCTGTTCTCTGAAGCGTCTGCTAAATAAAGAGCTCTGCTATGAATGCGAAGACCCTCACTAAAAACGATCCATGGTGGTATGATTTATATTTTAACATTGGAGGATTCGCGGTCCTGCTGATACGCAAACACAAACTGCATTCAATTAGATATTCTTTTTGCCCTCTGTTTTTGGCTACTTCCCTCCCAACACCCCCACGGTCATCAGAAAGGATAAGAGAACAACGCCAGAAAACCACAGCTGTGCTATTCTGGCTGTATCTACCTGGAGTCCCGGAACAGACACCGGGAGTTTGATATTCAGGAAACTGCGGACTAACTGGTAGGTTCCAGGCACTCCTCCAAGCTGGGCTTGGTGCAAGTTTCCAAAGACAGTCACCAAGGTGTAGTTCTTATAACTGTAAGAAACCAGACGATGCTGATTAGCAAAAAACCTCACCAGTGCTAATCTAGCACTAATTTTGGTACAAGACTATAACCCTATAACTTGCTCTCAGTGCCAATTCAGAAGAAACTGATAAAGGTAAGCAAGTGCCCCAGGTCCCTGCCATTCGAGGAGGGGTGGGCTGTGAACAGGCAGAAGGGCCTTCTTGGTTGCGGTTCCCAGTCTGCAGTCTGATCAGAGCAACTCATGTGGTACATTTTAGGCCTTTTTATTTTTCCTGCCTATTTTTAATTGTGCCATGTCTGAACCGAAAAAGGCACTACACTATCTGCAAATGCTATATGTGCACAGAACAGACTGAGGTGGAAAAATACTTGTCCGTATCTTTCTTGCAATGAATTTTCAGAAGCACATAACATTTGCAACAACAACAACACTAACATGTCATTTACTGATTCACAATACCAGCCAAAACCTGAGCCTAGTGAAGCCTCAGAATGGATGGCAGAGCTTTTGAAAACACTATTATCTCCATAGGCAATTTGCATCAGCAAGGCAGCACATGAAAGTCCCTAGATCATAATTACTTAACTGACCCACCTTTGCTCAAGGTATTGCAGGGCCTGCCTTACAAATTCCATCTGCACCTCCATGCTTGTGCGGACTTTCAGTGCATCACTTGCAGGAACCAACAAGACATCAGTCATTTGCTTCACCATAGCCCACAAATCAGAAATGTTCTACAAAAGAAACCAGGCCAAGGTGACAGAGTTAGCAGATGAAGAGACGGTCAGCTTCTCTTCATCAGAAGGCTTTTAAAGTGAACAAGAGCAATTAAAACTGCGGAGAGAGAGGGAAAAGAAATATGGCTATCCTTCTGCTGAGACCAGCTGCTGTTGCCCTTCCTCAACTGTCCATCATGATACTGTGGGAACAGAGTCTCAGCTACCAGGCAGATGGGTTTCAGATTACTTCCAAAGAGATTCCATCACCAATTTCCAAAATCCACAAAACAGCAACGCCTTTTCTGGGCCAGTTAAAAAGCACAAAATACATCGTGCAAGCTTATGCAGCTTCACTGGCTTCTTCATCAGGCAAAAGATGTTAAAAGAGAGAGCCAGAGACTGGGATTTAACTCCACAAAGGTAAAACTTTTTTCATTTGAACTACAATTGGCAAGTTTTACCTCTTCAGCACCTAAACGTTTTTCCAGATGTATCAGTACAGGGACTTCTTCAGAGATTCAACGTCCTCTGCCTAAGAAAGGGGCCTGTGGCCGCACGAAATACCAAGATGGTCTGGATCCTAAGAGAAGCTACTTCAGTCCTGCTAATGCAGTTTAAATTTTGCTGCCCTTTGTCCTGCATCGCCACATGGCCAAGCCAAGTCAGGGAAGGGGGTGCGTTTCCACAGTGGCCCTGTGCTTCCTCTCTGTTGCCCACCTCCTCTTTTGGGTGTGGGGGGCACTGGAAGAGGGTTCACAGTGCTGAGAAATAAGGGTGTAAGCCATCTTTAGCTGGTCAGGCAGCAGCTGGTAGAGGAGGAGGAGGAGGAGAATCAGGGGCAGGTTTTTAAAGGGCGCTGCGGCCTGATCAGAGCAGCCAAGAGGGAAAGTTCCCACGGAAAAGAAGTGCCTGAGGTGGGGCAGGCAGAGGTTGGAGAAACTCACAAATAATCAGATTCGTAAAAGTCAAATCCATGAATGTGGAGGGCCAACTGTATATAGGACTCAAAGCCGTGATATAAGAGAGTGTGTGTGTGCGTGTGTGTGTGTGTGAGTGTGAGAGAGAGAGAGAGAGAGAGAGAGAGAGAGAGAGAGAGAGAGAGAGAGAGAAATTTTGTACAAAGACAGTGCATTGGTTCACAGCAGAAGTACAACAACAGAGGGAGAAAGCCTCCGCTCCGTTTCAGGTGACCCATCTCCCATTGTCACCCAGTCCAAGTGAAGGTCAGTTTAACAAGAGGTCAGCCAGGCTCCACCCAGCAGGCTCCTGATCCCGCCTGAACCCACGAGCAAAAAAGTACCTCCTTCTGCTTATCTGCAGGCAATACCTTATCATCCAGTTCAGCAACAGCGGCGCAAAGGTCCCCCAAGCTGGGCTGCAGATGCCCGTTGACGATCTTCTCGTTATACACGTAAATCTGAAAACACATCGAGAAAAAGCAGATTTCTCCCCACTGATGCCACACTCCCGCCTCTTTCCCAATTCCCCTCCCCATTCCCTCCCGCCCGCCTGCTTACTGCTAACTACAGCAGAATCTGAAATAGGTTTCCAGACTGAACGGCCCCAGGGGAGCCTCCCCGTTCCCCTGCCTTGCAGCACTGAGGCATCCAGGAGGGGAGAGTCACGTAAAATGCTTCTCCACATTCATTTCAAAGCTCCAGGCAGGCCCCCAGGTCAGAACCAAGACTGTATTTCTTGCTGCTTTGCAAACCCCTAACCTGATCTAATGATGACAACGTGCAAGGACCAACGGCTGGCAGATACGGGAAGACCTACATCTGAGACACGACTTACAGTCCAGTACTCTCGTATCTCTCCGCGGGAGGGCTTTTTAAACTGCACGGCCGTGTGGCAGAACACCGTAAAACAAAGAACACTCCCAATACGTTTTAACAATCAGTTCTTCCGCACCAGGAGAAACGAAACAAACAAACAGAATTCAGGCTGTTTTCCAGTTTGCCTGAGATCTAGAAGCTTTGGGAAAACTATCCCAACTTATCCTGACCACTAATGTTGCTCCAAATGGAAATTCAATTTTTATTCAATTTTTTTTATTCAATTTTTGAACAAGAAGGTTTCATGCTAAAGCATGTGGTTTACTTTCCTAAGGTGCCAGCGAATGAACCTGCTGTTTCCAATTAAACACATTCAGGTCCCAGACCTCCGACTGACATCCTGGAGAGGCGTGATAATCATAGCCAAGCGAGCATGGGAAGTGTGCTGCCTGAAGCCATAGGCAACCACTGTGGGCTTTCCATGCAACACCTCTGTCATGCCCCCATTTTTTTAAAAAACATGAAAGGTCGCACTTCCAGGAAGGATAGTTCTCTAATCACAATCTCCTCTTGCAACTTACAAAGGGCTAAAAACAACAATTTTGAGAAAGCAGAAGGAACTAGAACGTTTTGTCTTTTTGCTTCCAGAATATCTGGTCGCAAGAATGATGGTCTGCTTTAAAGGAGTGTGTCTGTGTGTGCGTGCACATGCCTCCAAGTTGCCTGTAGACCTATGGCAACCCCACGGATTTCACGGGGTTTTCTTAGGGAAGGTATACTCGGAGGTGGTTTTGGCAATTCCATCCCCTGAAATATAGAATGTGCTGCCAAGCGAATGTTTTTTAACTTCCCAGTTGAATTCCATCAAATTAATTCCATGGACAACCCCAGCAAGTATTTTTTTTAAAAAATCAGTGCTAGCATTCTGCTTCTGAGCAGTGGTGACAGAGAAGATCAAATCAGATACTTGGAATCAGGAGATATGCTTGAAAGAAAGCGACAAGAGAAAGGCAGTCATTCTTAGCTGAAGGAAAATTCAGTAAAGGTGGCTTTCAGTTTTTCAGAACTACAAGGTAGAGACATGTTTCAAGCAATTCAGCATAATAACAGGAGGCTACGTCTACAGTGCTCGGGTTTTCTGAACACATTACTGATGGCAGAGTTTGGCTCACAACTGCATTCTTCCAGAAAGACGTGGGGGTAAGATATTTAAGACATTCAACTACAAATGCCATTTTTTTTCTAACACAACATTAGCATGTTGTAACATACCCAACCAGAAAGGAATTATCTCTGAACATGGCCCACATCATATGCCCCCAGGAAGCATTATATTGACAACATATAATTAAAGCAGACAGATTCTTTCTAGAGGGCATAAGGGTGGTCAGTATACCCAAAATATAGCCATTTCTCCTGTACCAAATATAGCTTTAGATATGTTTTAGATAGTGAACACAGAACAGTCTTCCACTGATCAATTTCTACAGGAGAATTTAATTTCTCCTTTCAACTTCAACTCCAAACAACATTAAATTTAGTCCTTTCCAACAAACATTTATAAACTGTTTCTCATTTGTAGATGTATATGTTGCTAAGTTATATTCCTATGATGGGGAATTTATCTGTGGATCAACACTGTTGAATCCTGTATGTTTTTAATGTTTCCAAAACAAAACAAAACAAAACAAAACAAAAACATATGCTCCATCATTGGAAAGATAAACGTCCACCATCTGTCATTCAATGGTTAAAGGAACTCATTGCTTTAGGTATGTCTGAGTTTAGGTTCTACAGAGATCAATTTCAAGAAAATGTATCTTTTTGGAAATATAATCAGCATATATTAATGCCTACGCCTATCCCTTGTTCATATCCTATGCATTCCTTTCCCCACTTTTATCTTTCCCTTTGCTCCTTTTTCATTCTTTTGTCTAATCATACTGCAAGAATCCAAACAATTTTATTTACAGAAAATATTTCAGATGTAGCTAAATCTTCACACCAGCATATATTTCATTTATTTAAAATAAACCTTCGAAGCAATAAGGAAAAAGAAAGCATTGGCATCTTCTTCTCCCAGCTGTTCATATCATGCATGGCTTTCATTTTCGCCTGACAGCAGTAGCTCAGGTGGGTGGGCAAAGGATCTGGTAGAAGAAAGGAGGAATGCAGTGCAGTCCTCTCCTACGTTTCTGCTTTGGTGAAGAGGCAGTCATCTTTATGGCTTTATGACCCATTGCAACGTGCTGTGGTGGGAAGCCTTCTCCAGGATGACACATGGTAACTCTTAAGGGATGCTGCAAGCTCACAGACTGTAGAGGGCTCAGTGCAGGAAATGCAGAGCCTCTGGGTACAGTTGACTATTCTTCCTTCAGTTTAGCTGTTTTGAAGTTCAGTCCAGTCCAAAAGCACATGCTCTCCATACCTAGGGACACAGGCCTTTTAACTAATGAGGAGAGGGTTGACATGATCTATCTTGTACAGATGGAACCAGAATTCAGTGGTGGAGAATATGTTCATGTTCAACCCCTGGCATCTCCCATTAAAAACCTGCCACTCATGGGAGATGTGGAAAATCTCTTCCTGCTTTGAGGCCTTGGAGAATTGTTGCCAGCCGCTGGTATTTAGGGTATAAGAACTTGGTATAAGGTAGCTTCCCATTTTCTATGGAAAATTGTTTCACTGCATCTGGTACCACCACACTCTGCTGCAGCATGCTGTAATGAAGGCCCCACGTGGCTGTCAGTGCAGTACCGATCGAGCCGACTGGCCATTTCACTGCACTGGAAGGGGTTTTGTGGATCACCTCTTATTGTGAAATGTACACACAGCACTACGGACATGCAGGACATATGCATTCAGGACATGTATATTCAGGACTACTCATTTTGCCACACTTTATCTCCTTCCATTTTCAGTGCCTGTTCACAGTCACTGAGGCTCAACAGTGGCAGCCACGGCCAGTAAAACAGGGAGCTCCGAGGAACCAGCAAAATGTCTTTTAAATCTCAAATTAGATTTGCCTTACAATCCGGTGTTAAATTTTTCTTTAAAATGGCTGGATGTATACCTGTTCCTAAGGGCTACTCATCAACTTTGGAAAAGCATATTTAGTCAAGTAAAAACAGAATGCAAAGACAATACTGACAAAGATTAACAATCTTTGTGGGTGTAACACAGGGCAGGGAAAGTGAAGCCTGTGGGCCACATACAAACCCTGCCCCCTTTTGGGTGGCCCCAAAAACTCCCCATCCCCCCAATAAAATTCCAGCGGCAGGGAATGCACCACAATGGTTCAATTGCCATTCCTGGAGGCTCTAGGAGCAGCAGATTATTAATTTAACTCCCCTCCAACACACAGCTCCCCTCCAAAGACCAAAAAGGAAAATGGAAATCATTTCTTGGTGAGGTTTTTACAGGTGCTTTGGTCAGTGGATGGGTGAATTTGGCCTCAGCTGCAATTGCCCAATTCAGGGTAGAGTCACATAATTTTCAGATAGCAAGGATGAAGTAATGAAGTTTTTGGTTTTACTCACTTGTCGGGCATATGCCATCTCAACGTTGTCCAACGAACTGCGACCTGGTGGTGGTAACTCACTACTGTAACTGGGCTGCTGGAAGAAAGAGACAGCTATAGTCAGGTAGTGGTGGTAGTGATGATGATGGTATTTATTTAAAATATTTGTATACTACCTTTCCAGGAAAAGCCTGGGCAAAGCTATTCACAGAATAAAAACCTCTACAAATACAATAAAAACTCGTCAGCTCAAACGACCAATGCTAATATAATTCCATTAGCATCTATATAGCACTTGGTCTCTTTCATGGTTGGGTAAATGGCTTCTGCTGCAGGACATCTGTCCTTTGTCTGTTGATCTTCCATTGACTGCTGGCTCCAGCCAGTATGGTCAGTGGTCAGAGAGACTGGGAGTAGTGGTCCAGCAATATCCAGGGGGCCACAAGTTCTTCATCCGTGTTCCCAGGATGTGTGTCTGCTCATCCTGAATTTATCTTTTCCGTGGACATGACCTCAAGGCACATAACAATAACGCAACAACTACAGTGCAATGTGAACACTATCTGGCTGAGAATGTCAATGAAATAATTTGTAAGAAATTGTTCTTATTGTTGTTGTTTTGTGCCTTCCAAGTTATTTCTGATTTACGGCAACCCGAACCTACCATGGGTTTTTATTGGCAGGATTTGTTCAGAAGGGGCCTGCCACTGCTTTCCTCTGAGGCTGAGAGAGTGTGATTTGCCCAAGGTCACCCAGCAGGTTTCCATGGCTGACCAAAAATTCAAACTCTGGTCCCCGAGTCCTAATATAACACTCAAACCATCACATCACACTGGCTCTCTTATAAAAAGAATGTTGACCTTCAAATGTGGAAAAAAAAATTCTTGATACATGGCTTTGCATTACTTACGGTAATAAGATCTTAAACTCAACACAGAAAATGGTTATTTCTTTTATAACATCAGATTTAAAGCTGGAATTTGATACTATGGTCTTTTACAGGTGCTGGAAAATGAACTCCCAGCAAAATCCTGTTGAAGTGGACAAAGGCAGCTCCCTCCTACACTGCTAAAAGAAATTCCCATCGACACAGATTTTGTTGGGTTTTTTTAATGCCAGTTTGTCAGGCATGGGATCAGCCCGTTTTGACAGAACTTTGGTTTCTCAAGCATCAAGCCCCATGCTCAAGGCTTTATAACTTCAGCTGCTGGCAGAAAATCCCATTCATTGCTCAGGGTTTCCGGAGTTTTCCTCTAACGTATCTAATACTGGCAAACTGTCAGAAAGGGTACTAGAAGTGACTGTCCCCTGACACGACATGCAGTGGCAACTCTTGGGTCACCACTGCTCATTTTGTGGCAAGCAGCTATAGAGAGGCAGCCCAGCACTTGGAAAAGTCCTTTTTAGGGGGGACTAAAACTCCCAGAATGTCCAGTGGCCAGGCAGGCTAGAGATTTCTGGAAGGTGTAGTCCCCTGTATTAATTTTTCCAAGTTCCGCCCTGTTCTGACATGCTTGTGTCAGATATTTCCAAGCTCTTTTGCAGCAATATGACAAAGGGACAAATTATGCAGTAAACGCTACTTTCAGTTTCCAGACCCTACAATCCAGGGCATATGTTCTGAGAACTTGAAGTGTTCAGAGATAAGGGGAAGGAAACATGTTCCAGCCTCAAGGATGAAAGATGGGTAAACAACTGTGAGTCTGGAAAATGCTTAAGGATGTGGAATGATGTTAAATTCATGATCCTCTGCAATCACAGTTTTGCGCACCTGAATTTGTGTGTGAAGGTATAAAACCTTTGAATGCCATGTATACTTCAGCTGCAGCAGCTTCGAAAGAAATGTGCTGTGTTGCTTGCTTTACTGCAAATAAACACTACTGCCTACCTCAGAGCGGAGTTTGTGGATTGCGAGTTAGCCAGGGCATGACAGACAGCCACCAGGAAGCCCTGTTGAAATACTCTGACAGTTTTCAGTACCAAGCCATGATTGGGCAATACTAACTGGATGCAGAACAGGCTGATATCCAGGATCATCAACCCATCATAACCAACATCCCAGATGAATTCCTGTACAATTTCAGTCTGGGCAACAGTTAGCGGAGGGGCAACATCTGACCATGTATTAAACCCTGGAAGGATTAAACCATAAATCACAGCAGGATAAACTGCATGACACCATTTCAGTCTGCACTGCTCAGACTAGGCACAATATGGCTGCAACGTGGTAAAATTTATTTGTTTGGAATTCTACCTGACTGATGTGAAAACATGTACGTTTGAAAACCTTCAACTTTTATTGACCAAGCTGTCTGGCCTGGCAAAAACTAAAATCACTTTAGTCTGTCTGTACTGCCTTGTAAAGAGGCTGGGAGAACAATGTCAAGGTCTGGAAGCACAATCTAGCGTTGCCATGTGTCATTTGTAATTTTCTGTTTCTCCCTGCGGTTTTAGGGCCAATTCAGCAGCACAGAAAGCTACCCACCAGATGTACTTGTGATTCCCTTTTACAGATGAGCACTGAATCTCATTTGTGACAAGCTCCAGACACTCAAAAACCCACTATTCATGCAAGCATTCCGGAGCAAAAATCTTGGCAGACATTCTGGCAATGCTCCAAATGGCTTTGCCATCCATTGCACTATTTTGGAAGGGCTGGGATGAAACTGGGGGAAGCGCAACCACCAAATCTTATTTTTCGAAGAGACCCCAAGGGCCACCTTGTCCAATCCTTGCCATACAGGAATGCACAGCTAAAACACTCCTGAAAGAAGTCCATCCATCCTTTGTTTGAAGACCTACAAAGTTGGAGAGTCCACAGCCTTGAGAGGCAGCAAAACAATTTTTACAGTAAAAAAAAAAAAGCTCTTCCTAATGTTTAGGTAGAATCTCTTCTCTCCTAACTCGAATCTACTGGTTCATGTTCTAGCTTTCGGAGCAGCAGAAGGATACAGAAGGGGCACTAGTGCACTGGCCATTTTGGCTCAGTCTCTTGGCTTGAACCTATCCAGGAGAGACACAGAGGAACAAAAATCCTTCTCCCGAAAATAGAAGGTATGACAAAGCAAATGTGCTTCTCAGTTGTCGTGAACGAAAGCTGTGTGCCACAGAAGGACTTCAGAATAAAAAAAGACAGATGTAGCAGAAATGAAGGAGACCAGGGACCCTTCCCCACCACACAATTATAGCGCCACGATTCCACTCTAACTGCCATGGCAGCATCTTATGGAATGCTGGAGTTTGTAGTTTGGGAAGGCACTACAGCTCTCTGCCCAAGAATTCTAGACACTGCTCTCTAAACTACCAACTCTAGGATTTCATCGGATGTTCCAAGGCAGCTAGAAGTGGAAGTGCTGCAGTACAATTGTGTAGCGTGCAGGTGTGTAATCTGTAATGTGAGAGGCTGACAAAGAACAGATGCAGTCTGAATACAATTCTTGCCCTGAACACTCTGACAATAAACAGCTAAATGAAACATAATCAGTGCTCTCTCTCCTTTTCTGGACATCACAATAGTTTATGGAACTCGGAAAACCTCCAAGGAAATGACACCCATATGCGGTCTTTTGCAAATCACAAAGCATTGCCTCCTAATTGGTCTTATTTCCACATGCAGTGCATTGGTATTTTTCCACCAGCCTACAGTTTGAAAATTGGTTCTTTGGCCAGCCTGATTCCTATAGTCCTTGGATCTGTGTCTTTCAACTGATTATGTGTAACCAGAGGTATCAATTAAATTCCTATTATATTTTAAAGATGAGCTTCTGACTCTCCCCCTTACTCAGGCACAGATAATTTTGCTGAAATGGGGTTTAAGTGCCAGCCTGTGATGGAAAAGTGAAGCAAGTGGCTTTTAACACAGCAGTCGCTCTTCAAATCTATGAGGCCTCTGACTTTAAGGCCAGGAACAAAACAACACATCAAGGGTTTCTAATGCTATCCCAGCGACACACCAATATTATGTGGGCTCTGCCAACGAGAGCAGAGCACCGGCGGGCAACAGATCTCATTCAATCTCTTAACCCATTCATGGAGACTATGAAAGGGAATTTTCTCAGTACTGTTTTTCCTTCTTCCTTTGAGACTTCAACGCCCATGATCAGGATAGTGTGTCACTTCACAGCTGGGTACAAAGGATGACAAGTTATCAAGTTATCAGTTCAGAAGAAACCTTCGCATTTGATGTTCCAAAAGAAGGTTAAACGTCAATTCACATAAACCCCAGAAGTAGTTGAAAGCTTCCAGAATAAGCTGTCAGGTCTAGAAAGCTTTGGTACTGCAGAGCATCAAGTGATCTTTCCCTAGCTTCCAGCACATTTCATCTGCATTCCTGTTACAGGGCAAAACTGGCAGCTTGGTGGGGCTTAACAATAACACGTTTTATAGTAAAACACTAGGAATATCTACAGGAGCAGAACATGTTGGCAAAACACCTCCCAAAGAGACAGCACTTCTACAAAGAAGTTATTTCTACAATTATCACAGCACTAAAATGGGTGGGGAGGTGGGTTTCCAGCATCTCACTGGTGATTTTCATTTATTTCCAGATCACAATATCGACCCAAACTGAGAAATGACAGTAATTCAGGAAAGAGATTTTGGCATTTTGTAAATTTCTCCAAAGATGAGCATCTTGAGAGGAAAGGGGGGAGAAAGAAGGAATGAAAAGTCTAAAAATTAAAAGTCAGTTATTAACCCCAACTAAAGATGAACAAATCCACAGAACTTCTATAACTGTTGATTTACCAAATTCTCACTTTTTCAATAGGTCTACTCCAACTAGGACTAATAATTGTATTTAAGCTAGTAAGGATGACATCCAATGCTATGCTATAGTTCCAAGAAGGCACATGGTAGAAATGCAAAACAAGGTATTGAGCAAAGGATTTAGCCTTCTGAAAATCTCAGTTTACATGTTGATTTTTTAAAGGAATGTTTCTAACCAATACAATTGTAGAGATATCTCCAAAACAGTCATTGTTAACCTTTTCTTTCCCACAGACAGCCTTTACATATCTTTTGTTGCCACAGACCACCAAGACTCATCTCAAGATTTAAAACCCTAAAGTGTACAAATATTTTTTTAAAAACTCGTGAACGGTTTGAGATATTGCAATGAAAGTTTGTACAAATGATGTCTACAACCAACAAAAGACTCCTGGTCTTTAAGATCAACATATGAGCATCCATCTGTCCATCCATCTTTCTTTGTGTTTTTTTTTAACTGTAAAAGCACATAACATTTTTTAAACCTTCCGGATCCACTGCGAGGACATCACAAACCTCGGGAAGTCCTCGGACCACAGGTTAAAAACCACTGCTCCAGAGCATACATGCAGAAGGACAGTGAAATGAGAAGATTTCAGTAGTAGGAAGTAGAAGGTCAGGGTCCCTGACTTTTTCAAGGTAAGAAGAACTTCAAAAACCCATACAACCACTGAAAACCACAGGAAAAAAAATACACATCATTTTTACTAGCTTCAGAATTCAGCTTCTCTTAGACAGAGTAGAAAGAATACTTGCAAATATTCAAACAGAGGAAAAAGGGAGTTCCTGAGTGTTGGGAAACTCTTGAGAAGGAGAATCCTGAGCAACGAAAATCTGGATCTATTTAGCACAAAAACATGGGAATTTTTTGTTCAGAAAACAAGATTTTGCGTACAGAAATGTTGTTTCCTGTGCCAAAAAAAAAAAAGACTTGCTGCATAGCAAGTAAGTTTCTTGTGCAGACAACATTTGGAAGAAAAGCAGGTGATAAATTAAATAAATAAGAAAATAAAATAAATAACTTCATATGCAAAAAACAAGGGCCTTGTACAGAAAATGCTGTTTTCTGTGAAAGGAAAGTAAGTGGGTGATTTTGTTTTGTTTGCTTTTGGTGCAGAAAAGTCCAGAGCTGTGATTAGTCCTCAAGAACTGCACAAATTTCACTTCATACAACAGGTAGTGAACTGATTAAATTATTTATACTTTCCTGTGGGCATGAGATCAACATATATTTACATCCCTACCTCTTGGTTAAGAACTAACCAGATTTCCTGAGGTAGTATGCCTGTATTTATGCACGCATGCACGCACGCACACTTATTTATTTATTTATTCATTCATTCATTCTCAATCAGGGGAAAAAAAACATTCTGACTTGCTAACCAGAGAACTGGTAAGAGTTTGTAGCCACGGAATCAGCTGGTCTGTTCCATTTGAATGCTTGAACATGTAACTGGTAACAGATCCCAAAAGGCCATACCTCATTCTCCTGGGTAAAATCCAGGGCATCTTCTCCTGAAGCCAGCAGAGTATGCAGGATCCTTTGTTTCACCTGTTCCCACTCGACCAGCATTGATTCTCGATGGTACTCTTCAGCCATAGTAAAGGTCTAGGAGAAATGAGATTAATGCAGAAAACACCAAAGATAACCTTAATCGGCAATCACGATCTTCTGCAGTTATCTGTGGAGAATAAGTGTGTGTCTGTTTCAACCTAAATTAAAGTCTCAAGAAGACCAAGGATGCCAAAATATCCATTTTTCTCCTTTTGCACTCCCAAAATATTCATCCCAAATGTACTAAAATGATTTTTCGTGATCTGTGGCCTAAATCCAGTTAAAGAGCATTTTAATATTATAATTTATTTGTGTTTTTAGTATGACAAACTTTTGTATATTTTTAACTGTACCTGTTTTTATCAGTTTTTTTAATCTGTGTCAGTTCTAATTTTCAAACTAGAAATTGACTCTGATTTCAGAAGGAAGGCTGGAAAAACATCAGATCAGATCAATAACGCCTAATTGTAAAATGCATCAACATATATGTGAGAGTGTAGCTCGATCTGTATTTATTTGAAGAACTACATGCCTCTGGCATTGAGAAACTGTACTTTAAACCAGGCATTTGAAAGGAGGAGCTGAAATCCAACCCCTTAAGTAACAAATAGTTTTGAATTACATCAGATTGATTGTTCATTAACCAACAGAATCCACGAAAAGTGTGGACCCTCCGTAGCTGCAGGGGTTTGGTTCCACAACCCCCTGCACATAGCAAAAATTGCAAATGATTGTGTCCTGTGCTATCAAATGGTGGCAACGTGTGCACGGATGCTTTGGCACATCCACGTTCATGTCATCACCATTTTATGTATAGGATGCGACACTCCCTGATCACTTGAATTCGCAGATCCAGAGGTCACGTATATGGAGGGAGGGTCCGCTG
Source organism: Cyclura pinguis (assembly GCA_030412105.1). Classification (NCBI taxonomy): domain Eukaryota; kingdom Metazoa; phylum Chordata; class Lepidosauria; order Squamata; family Iguanidae; genus Cyclura; species Cyclura pinguis. The sequence continues at coordinate 3,278,463 of CM059607.1, forward strand.
TATATATCGCTGGAGACTAAACTCCCTTATTTTCACCTGGGTGGAGAAGGGACAGAAAACCTCACTTTTGATAGGATCTGTGGGGAAGATGGATTGGGTTTGGAAGATGTTCACAACAGGTGACGTGTTCTCACAGCCTGTCACATGCAACACTCTCTGCTTGCACTGGCACACTAATAAGAAGCTAATGTCTTGTAACTAAATATTCTGATCATTTGCATAATTTGCGTCCACTTCATTGCAATACACAAAGGCATTGTCAGGTGTGATGCAACATTAAATCAGAATTTCAAAGGAAGGCTACAACGCCTGACAGTATGTTTCATCAGCATACCAATGTACATCTGAAACAGAAGCTCTTTTATGCTTTCTCTCTGATTGCTACCTCTTCACTGCAGATTACAGGTGATTTCCAAGCAACCAAGTCAATATTTTTTTAAAAAATATTTATAACTAAGTAACAGTAGCTTGCACAAAGTGTGACTCAAAGCAACCGTAAACTCCAAATGGGTGGTCAACTTGACATTCCTGGATTCCACTTTAAATTGAGATAACTCCATTTTGGGAATCCACAAAACTTGTAATGTGGTCTGTTTTACTGGATGTACATGTATATGGCATTATCTTTCCTTGAATTCTGCATTGCTCCCCAGGAGCACGTCTGGTATTTCTGTCTCCCCTTAAAGAATCTCCAGTTTAAACACAGACACAGGTGTCACCCAGCAAGGGTGTGGTTATCCAGCCCTCCACGATAAATGACCTTTATTAGAATGTCTTCTCTGTTTACTGGCTACCAAAGATTGCTTGGCTGCACGTGGCTTCCAGAAAAAGGCATCACACCTAGATTAGCAAGAGGGATCTATAACTTCACGTGAGATAAGGAAGTTGGTGGCCCAGGTCATGAGTGAGTTCTTCGTCACGGCTTGACATTGTTTGGAGCAGTATGGCGAACCATCAATCCCTGGTAGTGGTGTCAGTTATCAAAAAACAGGGACTATTAAACTGAAAAATGGGACCAGACTATTTTATCTTTGTACAAACCCAGAGGTTAAAATGAAGGCCATCGACCTGGGTGGTCTCTACACTCTGGCCAAAAGCAAAGCTGCTCTTCAAGCCAGAAGGCCGCCCACCTCTTTCTGACCAGACTGAGTTCCCTCTCAATGTTCCCTTCTACACCCTCCCCAACTTACCCGTTTCCTGGACTCTTCGATGGCAGACAGCAATGCGTTGTCTTTTTCATTTTTTAGGAAACCCTGTAGAAAGAAATGGTTTTGGTTAGAAACGGTCTCGACATTTAAATCTACTCTATATACTCATGTATAAATTTTAAAAATTTAGTCAAAATATTGACCCAAAAAACCAGGGTTGACTTATCTATGGGTCAATGTAAATACTGTATCGTAACTCTCACACACAGGCACAGACACACAAACTTACACATATACGTTCCCAAGCGTGAGCCCTCCCTCCCTGTGTTCCCCCCTCCATCATTCCCGTTATAGTCAATGGATGTGATGGGGCACATCCACATGGGGACAAGCATGAGCATGTTGTGCCCACTGACTACAACAGGATGTGACCCATGTTTTTCGTTTTACACGGGGGTTCTTGGAATGTATGGAGGGTACACTATAGAATTAAGCTTTGAAGGCAACTTTTTCTGTAGTTTTCTTCATGTGAAAGGCTATTTGGCCCAGCTGGGGTGTGTGTGTGTGTTGTTACTTTGTTGTTGTTGTGTGTCTCCAAGTCACTTCTCTCATAATTATGGCAATCTTCAGAGTGAGTTTGCCCTTACCTTCCTCTGCGACTGAGAAAGTTGACTTTCTCAAGGCCACCCAGTGGATTTCAATGGCCAAGAAGGGATTAGAACCCTGCTCTCCAAAGTCGTAGTCCGACATTCAACGCATTGGCTCTCACAAATTTGTTACTACCCCCCTACTTAAAAAAAAAAAAAAAAGGACTGCCTTGACTCCTTGCAATTACCTCTGGTCTCTGAACTCCAAAAGCTGCTTCTAACCTCCTACAGTTTATGAGAACTGTTGGAACAAACACCTGGCAAGTCAATGAACAGATGTGCTTGGCTGACCACAGTGACTTGCTAAAATGGGAAAGACACGTGCAACACCCTTAAATACACAAATATCTGCAAAGAGGTTGAGGAAACAAAATGGTCAAAGCTGGAAATAATCACTACTAGTCTTTTATCCAGCCAGCGTGTGACAAATGTAGATTTCCAACACCATTTTCTTTTCTGATTGCCCTGCATTATTTATCTATTACATTATTTTGGAAAAGTTTGATGTAGCCAGAGCCCTCAGTGAATTCTCCAAGCAAGCTCAAACAACCTGTCATTTAACACCCTCTATTCCATTTTATTTCTTCACAGGGGAACAGACCCAAACAGGCAGCATGCCAGCCATCAGACTGCAGGAGTAAGGAAATTGACATTCTTTTGTTAGCAAAGTTCTTCTATTTTCTCCTCCCGCACTTTAACCTAGATTCATTTCTTGAGCAGGAAACAACTATTTACCAAAGAGAGGCAGTGCAATGCACTGGCCACTCTGTTGGATTCAGATGTGGAAAATGTAGATATAAACTGTCATTTTTCCTCCAGTGAGGACAAATGCATGGCCCCTGAATCCAAGGATGGCAAAGAACCAGACTGTGCTCTGGAAAACAAAAGCCCTCAAGCAAACTGACTCCCATAAAGACATAGTGTGATCCATCAGTAGGAGGAGGAGAGTGGACTGTGTTTGACTTCTGATGGGAAATTTCAGCAATGTTCGACTTTGGGCCAGGCTCTGGTTAAAAATTAGGCCTCAGCGATTATGCAAAACTCTGAAGTGAATTTCCACTTGGTAAATACCCTACTAAGTGCAAGATTGTACAGCCAGCACACCTTCATCTACAGCTTCTTGAAGAGGTGACTGCTTACAAGTTGTTGATTCCATAGCTTCTACTAACTGCCTATTTGGACTTTTCCAAAGTGGTCTACTGCTTTCATTTTGTTTGACTAACTGAAACGTTACACTTGCACACGCACAATTTGCACTGCTATAAATGCCTTCCACCATGGATCAAAGACTATAAAAATGTCGAGGCGTTCTCAGCTTGGGGATCCATTCTGCCAACTGTCTCCTTGACGAGGAGTGAGTCAGAACTGCCTGCCTCAACAAAGCTGATTCTTTACTGCAGCAGTGGCCCTTTGCCTCAGTTCTAAAGGGGTTTTTCTCATTCGCTTTGCCCTCTGGAATAGCTCTACTCCCTTTGCTGTTCTGGACTGGATAATGTTAGAGCAGGGGTGGGAATTGTGCAGCCCTCCCAATGTGGTGGAATTTCCAGCATTCCCAGCAACTCCCAGCATTCCTTATCATACACTATGCTGGCTATGGCTGCTGGGAGTTGAAATCCAACGCAATCTGAAAGACTACACCATTCCTATCCTGAGTTAGATCTTGGATTATTATCTGGTTTTGGATTCTCCTCACTTGGCTTACCCGATTGTCCAATAGGATTCATTTGTCCTGATCCCAGACTTAGTCTTGGACTGTCCTTCTGGACACTCCTGGACTCTCTGCTAACTTGGATTGGTTTTACTGGTATTGAGTCTGAACTGTTACTCTGCTGTTTTGGACCTGCCTGCTATTTGGAAACAGGACACAAATTCCAGTTTAACTACCAAAAAATAAATGAATAAATAATTTTTCAAAAAAATCCAAAGGGCACGTGGAACATAATTACAATCAAAAGTCAAAGTTGGTTTAGTAGTTTACCATTTTTTGTGTACCAGGATATCATAAATAAGGCAAGCTTACAAGTTACACATCATGACTATACAGCTCTGCAGTCCCTAAAGTTCCAAAACGGAGACTGCAGATACAAAGACTCTGCTTGCAGTGTAGTGCAATTCCTATGTCTACAGAGATGGAGACAGGCAAGGAGCTGAAATCACACAGTCTCTAGCCCTCTTGGGGCACATACAGCCAACGGGCCCTTGAATCCCGGCCAATGGTACAGACCCCTCACAGCATTTCAGGAAGGCACAGTTACTTGAGGTTGCTATGTCTCTTGAGCCTCATCACCACGTCTCATTAACTGAGTGTTTGCAATACGGTGTGTCAGAACCAGAAATTGGGAACGTTATTTTTTTGGACTATACTTCCCAGACTCCCATTGACCAGACTGATAGGAAGATTCTAGGAACTGTAGTTCAGAAAAAGTAAGGTATTCACCCTCTGATCCAAAGCCTTCTAGCTTGGACTTGGAAACAAGGTAGGATTTATTCTAAGTGCCCAAATCTAATTCTATGGGTTTCTTTTCCTGTCACCATCCCAGCTGAGAAGTTGGTACTCTCTCACTCTCTCTTTCTCTTTTGACCAGGGGCAGAACAGATGCAGGGAAGAGAGTATGAAGTTCAAAGATAAAAGAAAAGGACAGAGATAATAAGATGTGGTATCACTGGTGCAACGGGCACAATTGAGAACCAAAGGAGGGGAAAAGTCCCCAGCAGTCTCTAATTAGGGGAAGCTTGTGGAGGGGGAATGACCAACGTGGTGGAGCTTTTCACATTGCGTTTTCTGTTACATGTACCATGCTCCCATTGAGTTTCCGCAGCATGAAAGCCTCCCTGTCCGAACACACAACAGCAGAACAAGAGGCAAGTTGCTGTTTTAAATAACCAGCATCTACCATTTGGCAACTGGGTTCCCGAAACCTTAAGCTGCTTACATTCTTTTGTAGGCTTGAAATCCACCCACATGAAATTTGCTACTGACACTTATCTCTGATGCAAGTTTGACATTGAGTACAGGCTTCCACGTATCTCAGCCTTTCAAAACGCACTCTCTTGCCTGAGTGTTTGTTGGCGTATGCTGCAGAACATACACGTTGTCCCTTTAACAGTTTCCACATTCAAGGACAAACATTCTGTTCCTTGCCCAGGTACCTCCCTCAACTCTTTTGATCATGCTCTCCTGTTTAATATATTTCTCCTTATTTTCCCATACCTTTATGTACCTCTTTTCTCTGCTTGAGTATGCCAGAAGCAGGAGTGGAGGGAGCCACTGGTCTCAGCCATTCAGGGTTCAGAATAAAACAGGGAAACCAAGGCTCTTCTTCTTTTATACACAAGAAATAGGATCTTCCTTGGCACCACGAACATTCGTCTTCCTGCCTTCCAAAATGCCAGAAACTGACCCATTAATACTTTACACGGATTCTTATTCTGTGCAGTGATTAGCGTAAAGCAATGCTTCTCCGAGTATCTGACGTGGGGGGAGCAGCAACTATTTATTTTTCCTGCGTGTCAAGGACCCGCACCCATATCTTTGCCTATTGACTATAACTGTTTTGTTCTCTCCTGGGACTGGCAAACAATGGCTCAGGAACCAGTAATAGTCCAGGAACCACCACTTTGAACAGTACTGGTGTAAAGCACAGACGGGACCAAGCATCTGTTAATATTCAGACAAACAAGGAGACACACACCAGAGAGATGGAACTCTGTTTGTGGAAGCCATAATTAGAAAGAAAACTTTTTGAAAAGCATATAAAGACTTGCCTCAAAGTGAGCATTAGGAAAAAGATAAAGGTTTTTTTTGTTTTGGTACCTTGGTAAGCCAGAGTGCTGTAGTGGTTTGAGCATTGGACTATGACCTTGGAGACCAGGGCTTGATTGCCCGCTTGACCACTGAAATGCATTGAGTGACTTTGGGCAGGTCACACACCCATTCAGCTCCAGAAAACCCTGTCATAGGCTCACCCTAAGTCAGAAATGACTTGAAGGCATACAACAACAGCAGCAGCAACAGGATCCATGAGGATAGAATAAATGCAACAGATGAAACATCTGTATATGGACAAAAACTGCAGTGAGGATTACACATCATTTGGACGCAGGCTAGCATGGGTCCAACTTCAGCAGAGGATTGACCTCTCAAGAGCCATCAGATCACAGTCCTCAGCCTGAAGGCATTGTTTATTTCAAGAGAAGCCAAAAGTATGGAAAACAGTGAGGGTCTGAAAGCCACTTGCCAACACTGAGCAACTGGACAGAGCATAGGAGAGACAGGCACATAGGTCACCTCGTCACAATACCATGAGATCTGTACCCTTGTATTTAATTTACAGCAAGTATTTCCAAATTTGTACCTATCCATAACAATTAGCACTTACAAATTAACACATGCAAATGTTCTTTTGCCCTTTTTTTTTAAGTGATCTTTTCCCTCTTTTCTGGTGAAATATAGAGTTAGGTACAGTATAGGCAGCTTGGCTATTTGGCTTCTCTTTTACATCATGCCTGGCTGGGACACAACACTGAGCCGAGCATTAACTCCGTCCTCTGGGCTATGATGCTGTCTTCTAATTCAAATCCAACCCGGCACATTTAGCCATCCCTCTGTGATATTCACATGTGTCATCCTTCCTCACTGTGTGTGTGCCTTTTGTGAATACTTTGCCACCCCCAACAAGCAAATGGAGGCAAGACTATTTTCATCATTTATGTTTGACCTCATTACATCTACACCCTGGAAGATGCATGTATGTATAATGAAGGGGAAAGCATATTATTCAGATTATTAGCTCACTTGGCTCCCAAATGTTTGGACATACCGAGACAAAAAAGACAAAATAAAGGAGTCTGTTGACCAGAGTGAAACCTGATCTTGGACTATGTTAAGAAAAGAGGGACAAAAGGAAGCTATTAATAGAAGAAGCTATGAAGACACTTAAGGTATCAATGACATTATAAAATATTAGTATCTGCATCTGGAGCACATCTGGGGAATGGGCCCATTCTCACTCAACTGTAGGAACAGTCCAGATTAGAGGGGTGCAGTGGAATAAGCCCAGCTCTCTTACCTTTTGTGACATCCCCAGCCATTGTTTTAGAAAAGGCTACAAGGAGGACATAACGTATCTGCACATCTGCTGAGTAAATGGCTTATGAGCTCCTAGTTTAGAAATGTTTGAAGTCTGATTCTCCCCGTAGAAGACTTCAGGAGCACACAGGTCAAAATGGGATGGGCTTTCCTATTAATGAACAGACCCCTTTCGAGCATCTTAAGGCACGTTTCTTCTTCTGTCCTTCAAAAACCCAAAGGGAAAATGCATTTCTTTAAAGGTAAGATTCTGAAACATCACTAGGAAAAGAAAAAAAAAAGATCTGGCTTCTGTCTTTCAACATTATAAATTTTCAGGCTTATTAAGATACAACTATGTAATATTAGCTCAAGTAAGAGCGCCTTTGAGAAGTGTCCCCAGAAAATATCCCCCAAATGTTAGGGAATCATCTGCTACTACAGGGGTTTTTAACCTATGGTCCTAGGGGCCTGTGGATGGACTTCACAGGGTCCATTAACTAGAAGCAATTTTGTTGTTCTATCTTCTTTCTGTTATTTTGAAAAGATGAATTTAAATGCCTTTTTTCTAGCATGGGGAATGGCCTGTATCTTTCATCAGACTCCCAAAGGTATCTATGACTCAAAAGAGAAAAGAAAAGGTTAAAAACCTCATGCAGGAATGAAAGCCAGTAAGCACAGTTCCTTTCCCTAGAAGAATATTTTCAAAATACTTCCAGTTTCTGTTATTCGCTGATATATGCTATATATTGGTCTCATCAATCTCAGAAGCATGCCTGATGGGAGAATGAGAAAGACAGCTTACTCAAAGGCTATTCCCAGTGTATCTTAAATTGTGTTTTTAATTGAATTGTATTTTGGAATTTCAAAATACAAGAAATAAATAGTCTATGCCAGTCACTTAGGAGACACTCACAAAATACACTGCTGGTAAATGACACTGCTCCTGCCTACAGCCTATCTGCCAAGATAACTCTCTCACCAGTGAAAGGAATGAGCCAGAGCTTAAAGGAGATTCTCTTTAACTACCTCGTTCATCCTTTTTCAGCTCCACCAGAACTCCATTGTGTGCCTGTGTGCGCGTGCCTTCAAATCACCTGTCAACTTATGGTGTCCCCATGAATTTCACAGGGTTTTCTTAAGCAAAGAATACTCAGGCGTGGTTTTGCCAGTTCCTTCCTCTGAACTATCGCCCTACAGCACCTGGTATTCATTGCTGGTCTCCCATCCAAGTACTAACCAGGGCTGACCCTGCTCAGTTTCCAAGACCAGTTGGGATCTGGTGCCTTTTGGGTTATTTAGGCCAAACTCCATGGAACCTCACTTACAATACTGATAAATTGCTCCAGCCTCTACAATGCACAATAACTGACTGAAAGAGGTCTCTCCAGGGGATCTGTAGCATTCCAGGTGCAAAACTTAACATGCAAACAATGCATATGAAGCATAACCACTTTCCCAATTTAAATACGAGAACCATTCATTATGATCCCTTCATCTGAAGCAAAGCACCTGCAAAATATCCTAAGTTGGCTCTGGGGCTGTTATCTTGCTATAGATGCAGACTCGTAACTGGACCAACACCTCTGACTACAACATTCTGGTTCTTACAGCATGCCATGATGGCAAGTGGCAAGTGCACCATCTCCCCAAAAAAGAGAATGGTATACAAAGTTACATTTCATATTAAGGTACACAGCCATTTTTTAATAATCTGTTGGTAAACAAGTTACATGTGCTATTCGAACCAACTTGCTACTAATCCAAAATGTTTGTTACATTCATTGAACTTGACGTACTTTGTTGGCATAATTCACAAGAAAAAGGAGGGAGTATGAAGCTTTGGGAAAACACTTTCTGTCATCCATTCAGCCACTCCTTCCTGGTTTGAGGCAAGATACAGTTTTATATTTTATTTAAACCAACAACTGTAGTTTGATCCTTTCCAAAGGAAAGATGTTGTTTAGTGGACCGGGCAAAACAACTAACAACAGCTTGGCTCAAACCAAAAAAGGGATGGAGAGAAATACTGAGTGAGGAAAAACAGGGCCTCACCACTGTCATAATGAGAACCAGTCTTACAGACTGATTATCTTCATGCTAAACCACGGTTTGATGTTAAAAACTGAGCACCCCACTCTGATCCTACCCAATGCACCGTGTGTTTGCAAGTATGCAGCATACATAATAAATATATGAAGAAGGCAGCAGTCCTTCCTGTTGTTGTCTGCCTTGAAGTCGGCTCTGAGTTATAATGACTTCATCCTAGGGTTTTCTTGGCAGGATTCCTTTAGAGGAGGTTTGACACTGCCCTTCCCTTAGGCTGACAGAAAGTGACTCATCCAAGGTGGGTTTCCGTGGCTGTGTGGGCATTCAAACCCTAATCTCCCTGGAGTCCTAATTCAACACTCAATCTTGCACAACATAGGGCATCAAGGCTTAATTTCACTCCTAGTCAACGTGCTTCAGCAATTCCGCCAACAAATGCAATGCCTTCTTTTGTTATTGACTCTGTGAAGCACAAAACAAGAAGGGAAGCCAAAAGTAATAGTTTAAAACGAGGCTGATGGGTGAAGGTATCTTGAGATTTAACACAAACCGGCAGAAGTCAAAGCAAAAATGAACATGTGGACGAGGAGAAAAATCACACTCCTGGCCTACCTATTTGAAACAGCTGCCTTACAGCAGTCAATTGATGCAACCCATCCAACATCTCCATTCCTTTCAACACAGTTTAAACCAAGAACCCCAAACACTTCTACGTCGCACTCTCACGGTGCGACGGCCAAGTTATCATTTTATGGATACAGACAACGCGATCCGTTTGTGACCAGAGTCCATGCTTTCTCCACTGTTCCATCTACCTCCGCCCAGCCACTGCAAAATATCAATTAAGTAAGGAAAGAGCCAAACAAAAGCGCAATTCTTCAGCAAGCACGGGCAGGAAAATGCACAGTAGGAACAGCTGTTCCTTTTGGAAACTGTGCATCCCTAACTGTGGCTCTCCAGTTTGAGACCCATTTTGCGTTCTCTGGTGGGAGCCCCTAGCTCTCTGCTCTAAGGCTTCTCAATCAAGGAGAGATCCCACTGAACACCACATTTTCTACTTCTGAGTGTACATGTGCATGACAACTGTAAGACCACAAATCCTGTTACAGGCACTCATTTTAAAAAAATGAAATGTTACTATGTTGGAATTTTGGCACTGTGAAACTGTTCATATGTGGTTCATTTATATAGATACAGTTATGGGGAATAACCTAATCAAAAGAGTTTGTTCAAAGGTAAAGCGTTGAGGATATAACAGCGTTCTATGGCTGTGAACCTAAGCAAAATTTCAGATTGACTATTAAAAACAAGCAAGTAGGTTTCCCTATTGGGGTTGTGAAACTGACCAGAAAAAGCCATAACATCAGCCTCATGTTTCACTGGAGGGAAGGCTGCACTCCATCTGCCCTGGAGCCAAAGACACACAGACTCATACGCAAAAAGAAGGTACTAAAATGGCGCTGAGATGCACCCACTTCAAAATGTCGGGGAAAGGTTTATGGTCACTGTGGTGGGTTGGGAAAAGAGAAGAGAGAGACATGTCCACTCAGCTAGTACACACTCACTGTACACAGTAGAGCAGAATGAGATATACACACATCCAAAAATATCCTCCTCATGCACCATCAATGTACATGGCGCTGCACAAAATAAAATAACTAAATAAACAGCTGTGCCAAAGGCGTACATTCTAACAGCAGTCTAATAACAATACCTCCTAAAGTGATGACAGTCAATCAAGATTCTGCATTTCACTTTCAATGAAAAAGAAAGATTAACAGTGCCAAGAGACCCATGTCAGGAAGCCCCACCCATACAAGTCTCACTGAAAAGAATGGAAGCTACATAGCCACAACATGTAATGGATTGCACCTAATATAGATTGCAGAGCTAATGCATAATGGCTCGCACAGATGTTTAGAAGAAACTGGGCGTTAACAGGCCATTCCTTAAATATGGATATTTAAAAGACTAGTACGGCCACAGCCCAAAAAGGGTTCTCTATTTAAAACTTGTGCAAGCCCAGACCTCAAATGGCCTGCACACATTAGCAAATTAAGGGAGCAGCTTTGAATTAGTTTGTCATAAAAGTTAGGAAAGCCATTTGCATGAGGAAATAGGCAGCAAATAGGAAAACATGAACAAAAAAACACCACAGGTGAGACTTTTCTCACTATCATTGGGCTCCATTTTTCATTAGGGTGTTTTCATTTGCAGCAGCAACAAGAGTAGGAAAACACTTTCTAAACTGACTTGATTTACTAACTGAAATGGCTAAGCTCACCCACCCAAAAGGTCAGAATAGTTAACTTTTGTTAATCTGTAGTATTTCCTACCTTGTAATTTTTGAAAACTACTGAAATTTGAAATACGTAGACATCATCACAAGTCATTTTTTAAATTTAGAACAAAGTGGCTTATGTATGTGGCTCACAAGTGCATGCTAGGGTTCTGTTTAGAAATACCTGTAGGAATCTGTCCCACCCTACCCCCCCATTCAATCCAACCACTTTGACTTAAGACCCTGTTAAGAGTGAGCAATTATCTACAAATATAATACTGTTTCAGAGGCTGAGCTGCATAAATACAAAACGAAAAAGAAGGTCCATGCATTTGTGCACTTCTTTGACCTACATTCCTATTGTCAGAGTAAAATCTTCTCTGCCCATAGGTTCTAATCACCGCTCATTTCCACCTGTAATAAGCATTATTATTATTACTAAACAATCATTTCAAGTTTGAGGCTTAGAATCTGAAGAACAGCATCAGATCTCCCCTGCAACATTCTGGAAGGCTGCCATTACCCAGTTCATGTGTCAGACATACACTTGGGTGAATTCAGCAGAACACAGAGCACTTACTATCAGGTCAAAAAAAAAAGTTATTGCCCAGATGTGATTTGCTATCCTCACTGACAAGCTGTCTGAAAAATTCCTTGATAGTACTGCTGTCAACTGAGTCACCCATTATTGAGTTAATTGCTAGTGTCTTCCACCCTAGAAATCTTTATAACCAACAGTGCGGTATAGTGGGTGTGATGCAGAAATAAACTGCTGTACACATAAGCAAAGGTATTAATAAATTAAAATAAAACATTCTGCTTTCATTCTTCCCCTGGGCTCAGTGGTACACACCCCATAATATTGCACACAGGTGTGCGGCTGGTTGTGCCACCTCCTCTAAGTCTATATCCTGTGTGCTATATAGAAAACAGGAGGAAATGTTGGGACCGTATGTGCCAAGAGGAGTGGAAAAAGCCATCTTGAGAACTGACAAGATACTACACTTTCAGGTGGATGCTCCCTATGGTGAATGGCCCGACAATAAAGTCCGTGTGCCAAAAGGCAGATTTGACTCATCTTTAGATTTACGCACACACTTCTTAGGATGCTTCTCAGGACCTAAGAACTGTTGCCTGAAAGAAGAAAACTACACTGAGATGAAAGAGTTTTAAAGACAGGGAGCTTTTAGAATCAGTAAATGTGACAAAGACAGAAGGGTAATTTTTAAAATTATTGCTGTAAATATTTTTCCAGATTTTTTTTCTCTAAACTGAACTCAGAGATATTCAAACGAGGAGGAGAAAGAAAGAGCTATTTCTCGTTTTAGAATGGACATTAAAATGATAGCCATAGTTGGTAGTAGCCATATTGAATAGTGGAACTTTCTCAGAATGAGCAGGGGGAACGCCCTAAATCAGCCAAGTTAACTAATTTTTCCTCATGACGCCATTTTATTGCTTTTTGCTGCCATTTTAGTACTTTAGTTACATATACTCATTTTTTTAGCCAAAAATGAACAGAGAAATGCTTTCCTTTTCAAGTACCCGCAAATAATCTAATTTTGTTCTTTGTCAGTATCAAGTGCAAGCATAATTCCTTCATTCCTGCTCATGCAGTGTCCTTAGGTGCAAGAATTCATAAAATCACTGAAAAGATTACTTCTGCAGGAATGCAAGAAGTGTGTTCTTGTTATAGAGACAGACAGGGGTTCTGTTCACCAGCGCTAAAGGATCTGGGAGGGGTTACCAAAATATATATCTAAGCAATTTCTTTAAAGAGAAAAGGAAAAGAGAGTAAAGCAGAAATAATTCAGCAGATTCATCTGCATTATACCCATTCTCTAGGTTGACTAAGCAAGAGACAACATTGCAATTTTTTGCCAGTGCGCAGAAACTTAATTTCTATATCTATTATATTTGTAGATGCTACCATTTATTTGTTCAGCAGCTAAGAGTGTGTGTTTGTGTGTGTGTGTGTGTGTGTGTGTGTTTGTGCACATGTGCACCCTCAAGTCGCTTGTCAACTTATGGCAACCCCATAGGATTTTCTCAGAAAAGAAATAGAGATGGATTTGCCAGTTCCTTCCTCTGAAATAGAGCCTACATACTCCCTGCAAATTTGCTGATTAAAAATCCACAGCATAACTGGTCTTACCATTGGTGCAGTCTCATTGTCTTCAATGGGATTATATCAGTGAACTCTCTTCCATTACATTAATATACATCTTTCCTGGCATTTCATCCATACAAGAAAATCCATAAAATTATTTATTAAGGAGACCTTTGTAACAGTTTCCCCCTCCACCCAGTCAGTTTGTTTAGATTTACCATGTTACTCCAATTCACATGTTCATAGAATCACAGAATATCCAATCCCAATGAATTCTTGGGAGAAATGCTTGCTGATATTTTTTTCACATCTTTTCCATAGACGGATTTTTACTGACATTCATATATTTGTACCATTGTAAATGTTGCTAAGGGCTTCACATCATCTACATTAAAATGCGGTGCACATGCCCTCAAAATGTATTTATTTATATATTTATTTTAAAAGGTTTCTTCCATGCCTACATTTCACACCCTTTTAGTTCAGAGTAACTCTCTTCCTTAAAGCTGTAAAGCTACCTCAGAGCTAAAATAGGACTAAACGATTTTAAATGCTGCATTTCTCCTGTCCACAAACAGTCCTGGGTACCTGCTTGTGTTTCTTCCCCCTTGAGAGCACTACAGAGCTTGCAGTTTTGGCAAAAAGAAAGAGTTGTGAGCATTCCCACGACCACACACCTCCTTGCACATTTCAAGTCCTCAACATCTGCACACACCAACACCCACTCACTGGACAACGCCTGGTTCCATGAAGCCACTTCAATAGATTGTACGTGTGCATGTGCCTTGACTTCGACTTATGCATTGAAATACGATAACAAAATTAAATGAAGATGCAAAATGCAGAACCAGGATACAGATGGGCTCATTCACTGCGGTACCTCTCACAATGTCGTTTTCTCAGCATTTTTTTTAAAAAAATGATAAAATCTGAGGGTTTAAACAGAATGGGTTACCAGCACGCTTTCAAAGCTAAAATCTATAATATTAGGCTTGTATGATCAGCACATAGGAGGAGACAACAAAGAGGCAGCAAACAGGAAAATGCCACATTTAAGATATTAGAAAAGAAAGGTATTTTGGAAGAATCAACAGATTTAAGACTACAGGAGTCTCTCAAACAGTTTTCTCATGCTTTACGTCAGAGAAGTCATTCGTGAAAATTATATTTGAAAAAAAAAATTAAATCAGTATTGTTAGAAATCAATGATTAGTTTGTTAAACAAAGGTGAATAGCCTGTAGAATAAATATGACTGCCATTTTGAAAAGGGGGAAATGAGTCTTCAGCTTAAAAAGTTAAGAATAGGTGGGAATGAGATTGAATTTTTTTTAAGAACATCAGGACTTATGAAAATAGTGCATGCTCATATTAATATGTATGCCCTCAAACACATAAAATTATTCAACTGTTAAAAGTGCACAGATATGTAGCCCACTGTAGCTCTACTGAAACAGTCAGCAAAAATTATTTAGCAGTAACCACATATTTTACCAATTCCTGGTATAAAAAATTAATATATTCCTGCAAACACTGTAGGCTCTATGAAGGAATGCCATTTCTCGAATGAAATCTCAGGTTTAAACTTTCAACGCTGAAGACTGTGAGGCTGATGCAATAAAGACACATACAAGACAAAAGGCTTCCATCTTTCCCCTGCCCACTCTATGCGTCCCCACACCCTTTTAAAAAAGCTAAAAAATATATACAAATCCGTATACGTGTGATACTTTAAAGAAATACACGCACCTCAACAGTACAAACACAGAGAGAGAAAAAAAAGAGAGAGAAAGAGATGGGGGGGGAGAGAACTTCAAATCAAAGATAACCAGAGTATGGTTTTACAGTTTTAATAAAAAAAAGGTAGAACTAGTACTTCTGAAATGGGGTTTGTGATTACACAAACACACACACACACAAAAACATACACCTAGAGAGCTCAGTCTGAACTCTGGCTCCCATCCTCTTCAGACAAAGGAAAATTAATTTGCAAAAAGAAAGGAAGAAAACAGTGCAAAACTGCAGGAATCACTGATCAAGAGAGAGAGTGGCAATGCGTCCTCCTTCCATTTCTCAGTACACACTTCATTGTCTCTTCTCTCCATGCATTTTTGGGGTTCTGCTGTAACAACGCCTGTTTCCATCTAGCTTAACCCACACAACTGTCTGAGCATTGCTGCCCCTCCACAGCACCTGTTTGCCAAGGCGGCTGTCGCATTTCCTTCAGAACAAGGAAAAGTGGTAAAGGAGACATTCAGGTCTGTATCTTCCAGAGGGAGCAGAAGAACCTCCAAAATGAGCTGGCCATTCTCAACTGCCTTTACCAGGAGAGAGGGTCAAATGGAAACACGTCTCTTAACTCAGTTTCCCCATTAAGAGAGAACACAGTATTACAGAAGAAACAAAACTACAGATGTTCATAAGCTCCAATCGGCTGGAACACCCACATATATCACTTATTCCACAGCACTTCTAATACGCATTCCATTGGTTGTTTTACATGGGTAACAAATGAAAAAAAAATATTTAAAAAATCAGAGTACTGAAATGCGCCCCATATTTAACAAAACAAGGAATGACTGAACCTCTACTTTACCCACCTCAATGCACTTTCAGTTAATAAAGAGAAAGGGGGTAGCATTTACTTCTGAAAGCGAGAAACAATTCACAGATATGAAACAAACTCTCTTCTAACAGGCCATTAAAATGAATATATCACATTTCACAATTGCTTTTGGGGGAATATAATGCAAGTTTCTTAAGAAGAGACCTATTTCCTCCACCATTCAAGTCACAAATCTTCCACTACTCAAGTCATAAATCTGCTTCAGGGATATTTATCTTTGAAAAACCTTCCCACCCCAAAATGGTAAATATTTTAATAAAGCTAGCAAACTGTATCTCCAAAACTTACCACACTGACTTTTGCTTACATTACCAACAAGAACAGTTTCCAAAGACAACTAAACAGATTTTTTTTTCAACAGCAACAAAAAAGAGGAGACAAGAGATGCCCCACCCTACAGTTATTTAAAAAGGGGAAAATATAGCAAAATCAAAAATACATATTTTTTAACCCAGAGGTATATTCTTCTAAATGAATTCCTTCAGTTTGTTTCTGTGTATCTAAAACAGTCTACCTCAGTATCTCTCACAACTATAGTAAGAAAGAGCTAAACTCTTCAAAGCAGATATCTTAATTTTAATTTTTTAAAAATGTTTAATTAAGGCATTCCTAACCTGTGGATCAAAGAACAGAGAGGCTACAAACATTTTAAGGGTTACTCGAAGCTGTCTGGTATTTGAGCGCTTCGTATTAGGTCTCAGGCAGCTCTACCTTTCCTGCATTAACGCTCACAGTTTTTCTTCTCGAAGAGGGGGGAAAAACCTTGCGAGCTCTGATCCGGCTGAGGCAGCAAAGAATCCAGCAAGACAATGAGAAGGCAGCTGTTCCCACTGCCAGCAAAGCATCTATGGCATTTGTTCAGGGCTGCTCTATACCAAGGACAGCACTGGTATGAAACCAGTTACTAGAGGGAGTGTTTATAGGTTACGGAAGGATATTTTATTGTTAATGGAATGTACCATGTAAGATTTAAGGGCGGGGAGTGGGGAGAAGGAAAGAAAAGACGAGACACAAGCAAAGGGAAAGATTCGACTTGGTTTCTTCAGTCCCCCACCACCCCACATTGCAAGCCACTGCAATCATTCTGATGTGAATTTTTGATGACTTCCGACATCTTGCATGGTTAATAACCGTTTCAGCTGTCATGTTTGGTTAATGTGGAAAATGCATTTGCTGCACTGGAGGTGCAGGGCTGCGGCCATGGACGTGTAACACCGGTTTGCGAAGCTATTCTCTGATCAGGGCGCCCTGAATCTGCACATTATACGAGGCTGAAAGAAGTCAGATAGCCAGATCTTACAGAGCAAAGCACTTCTGCCATCTTAAGACTCATGGAAGACCTTGAAATAATGTCTACATCCCCATTTACATAGTGGCTGGCAGACTGATTGGCACCTTTGTTCATTAAAATAAGTCGCTTGTATGCCCAATGGGTTTAATGAAGTTTTGGTCATTTAGTGGCTTGATCTAAGGGCTGCTGAACAGGCTGAATTAATTTATTAATTACTCTGATTGGGAACAGCTGAAGAAGGTGAACACAGTCTTTCTGCTGTATTTTAATATTTCCGTTTTGTTAGTCTCCCCCTGTATATCTGTGTGTGTTTGTGTGCTTTACAGTTCGCTTCGGCAAATATCCACACAAGGAGTAAATCCAAATAAGACCTGACACAAGAACATCCATCATTGTTACAAACTGTGTATTGAAGATTAAACAACTGCTTGAAATTCATAGGTATATAATGTAAAACAGGCATGCAATTATACACAAAGGAGAAAATACGCCGTGCATAATAAAGGGGTATCAAAAGCCACTGTAACATTTAGCCAGTTAAAAGGCTGTGTGTATTATCAGACTATGTGTTCATTAAAAGGCTGTGTGTATTACCAGACACCTCACCAACAGGAAGTTCTAGATAGCAGCAAAGATACAACTGGGGGTGGGGAGGCAAAAAAGAACCGATAAAGAAAAGCATGCTAAAGAGTCAGCCACCCATGATTTAAGTCAGCCCAGTCCCTTCCAGGAGTCAGGTGATGGTGCCATCATTACAGCGCAGAAATCCAGAGAAGAATCGAGAAGTGGGTGTTCCCTCTCCACTCCACCCCATCATAAAGAAAAAAGAAGAAGAAGCACCAAAGTGTTAAGAGATGCAGTTGCACATAGGCAAGATGCAAGGCCACCATAAAGCATTTTACAAAGCACAGCTAATAGCTCCGTGCTCTCCATAAATGTACGATGCCATTACTGATGATGTTCTCTTCCCTTGCTCTTAAAAAAGTCAGGCAGTGTCCATGAGAACAGCTGAACGTTTGCTTGGTTTAACCTACAC
Organism: Cyclura pinguis; assembly: GCA_030412105.1. NCBI lineage: Eukaryota > Metazoa > Chordata > Lepidosauria > Squamata > Iguanidae > Cyclura > Cyclura pinguis. The sequence goes on from CM059607.1 coordinate 3,296,717, forward strand.
ACCAAAACTGTATTCCATAGTGAACAAATTATAACAATCTATTGTCATCCAGAAATGTCTAATTATATACTTTTGACTTTTATTTACTGGATTTATAAGTCACATGGGCTCAGGGCAGGGAAACCTTCTGTGAAATCAACATTAGGCCGTAAAAATTTTTAAAAACAGTGCGTATTATTTTAAGACAGATGCCTGAATTGGTTCTTATATGTATCTGGCTCCTGGGAACACCTCTATGTGACTTTCTTTTGGGATACGCACAACACATTGTTTAATTGAAGTAGGCTTTATCAGATGAAAGAAATCACCAAACCAGACATGAGCAGGAAGAAAAACTAGGTCAAAACTAATATTGCACCCACCAATTTCATATGATTACTGCAGATGGGGAAAGCTGGGATTTAATATTCTATTTATCACAGGAAAGTAGACATTTTACCAACTAGACTGAATAATCTCATACGCACAACAGCAGCCTGATGGAAAGCACAATACAGTATGAGCGAGCCATGTGGAATAATAATTAACCAGCAGGATGCAAAATATCTATAGGTACATGCTCTGCCGGACAGGGTTGACTTCACTTACATCCTTAAAGATCTCAGCTTTGGAAACCAAATTTGTTTCAGGGAAAAATGCCCCACTGTAGACTCACTTCCAGAGAACACTTATAAACACCCAAGTTAGCAGCCGCTTAAGCTCAGCAAGCAGCAGAGGACAGCAACCTAGAAGCTTGACTCTAGTACTCTTTCATGGGATAGCAAAGTTGGTCACTTTGTTCTTTTTCCAACAATCCCCATAATCTGGTTCACTTTTCAGTCCAAGTGTACTTCAATAATATGTCATTGGTAGAGAATAGGGTTAGGTTAGACGTGTCTACCACTGCACTCTTCTCTAAGAAACTCCAGATCAAGGCCTGCCCAGAATGGAAAGGCCAAGATTCCCAACAAAAGAAGAAGGAAGCAAGGACAAGTAATCAGAGGTGGCCAGTGGCTTCCATGCCAACAGCACTTCAGTCCAGACTTTAAACAAGCTACCTAAGCTGCTGAGACCTAGCCTCAAAATATATTCAGCACCTTGGACAGCTCCTTTAAAGTCTGGATTAAAGCCCAAATCAGATTCACCATCCCACTCACGCAGGAGCCCCCAGCAGCCACTGTCCACAAGCAAGGCTTCTGAGACTTAGGCCATTTCCACTCTACACTGTTCTAGTGCTATTATTCCACTTTCAACATCCTATGGAATCCTCGGTCTTGCAGTTTAGGGAGGGGCATTTAGAATTCTCAGCCAGAGAGCCCTTTGGCCTCAGGAAACTACAAACCCCAGGATTTTCCAGGAGCTTGAAAGTGAAATAATAGCACTGTAACAGTGTAGAGTAGAAATGGCCTTAGAAGAGGAATTACCATGAGGGGACAGAATTCTTTACAGTGAAACTGGGAAGGGCCAGCCAAGATACCATGCAACTGAAAGACAAGAGAGAAAGAGGAAAAATGTACAAAAAAAAATATGTCAAGGTTTCTGGGTCGGCAAAACATCGAGGGCTAGCCTCACCTAATCTGTATCACACATTGTTTGAGTAGATATGCTGGCAATTAATACTACGTAATATATTGTTTTATAAAGCAATTTCTTTTTCCAACGCACATATTACTCATGCAGCAGGCTAATTATACCAAGGTACTCTACAACTACAGTCCTCCCTCTACATTCACAGTTTTCAATTTCATGAATTTGATCATTCATGAGGTGCACGCGCATCTCTCCCATTCCCCTTCTCCCATTTCCTTGCCTTCTGCCCTGGCACGCCCGCCTTCCTTCTCTGTGCCTGGCCAAAAGGCAAGGGAACGGGAAGCACGGCAGCACGCGTGGAGAAGCAACGCAAGCACGTGCCACTCCCACCCCATTCCCTTGCCTTTTAACCGGGCATGGAGAACATGCGCCGAGGAAAAGGGCAAAGGAACGGGAAGGGAGCATTGCACACGGAGAAGGAAGTCCCATGGGTGGAACTGGACATTGGACTGCAACTCCAGGGACCAGGGTTCAAATCCCCATTCCACGATGGAAATCCTCTGGGTAACCTTGGGCAAGTTGCATTCTCTCCGCAAGGCAATGACAAACCCCCTTTGAACAAATCAAAACCTCATGATAGGTTCAACATTTGTCGAAAACAAATTGAAAGCACACAACAACAATGTGCTCGCAGACAACTGATTATCTCTCAGTCATGGTTTCTTAATTATAAATGTCGGGAAGTGAAACTACCTGTATAAGACAAATTAGAGAAAATATTATCCAACATGCAAGGGATCATGTTAAAATGTGGGGGGGGGGTTTACTTTGCTGCAGAATTATAACTGTATGAAGTGGAATTCATTCATTTGTCCTGTTCATTTATTTAATTTGTGATGCTTCTCCTTACAAAAACCAGCCTTGAAGTGACTTGCCAAAAAAATAAATAAATAAAGTTAGTGCAGTTATAGAATTATATCCTGACAGACACTTCAGCTAGCAACTCAGACAAACTGGTTTTCAAAGCACAAATAAGATACTCCTAGCCTGAGATCCACTCTTGGGCTTCATGAGCACCTAAGTGGTCTCTTCACACTTCCTTCTTTTAAAATTAGCAAAACCTTAGCAATGACTCACTTTACTACAAGGAACATTCCTGGGGATATGTTCCTTGATCAGTGCAAGAAGCAGAACTCTCCTTGTTTTACATCAAATAGATGCGGTATGCAGAAACTGGGGCCTTGAATTTACAGTGTCTGGGATGAAAGCTCACAGATCATCTTAAAAAAAGAAGAAACCCAACTCCATGTCATTCCGTGAAAAAAAGGGCAGCACAGAAGAGAAGATGGATTTCTCTTTTAAGAGGATTTTACTCAACTGTCCCTCTTCTTCATTCTAAAGGGTTCAATTACTGGGCATGTAGTTTATAGCAATATGTGTTCTAGCAACTCATCCACAATACAGTGAACACCCTGTGCTGCAAATGTCATGTACAAAACAAAGAAATAGGTAGTTTCTCAAGCATCTCTAAGCCCCTGCACTGGATGGAAGCTGCTTAAGAGTACTGTGTAGCATGTTTTTCTACAAATCTGATCCACACAAGGAATAAGCCAAGGAGTTGTGTTTGGTAGACTAGATTCTATGAACATACCTACCGTAGGCACGAAAGGCCAGAAAACAAATCATCTAACAATCTAATGACAACCAGCAAGTAAAAGGACCCAATATAGCTGCTGTAAGGAACTCGCTCTAGTTATAAAAATATGATATATATAAATATGTGACATAACTGTGACTCAGAAAGTAAAACTACCAGAGGAAGAAGTTTTTCCACCATCAAAGAAAGAGTGCCACTTAAAAATACCCCAACCACAAGGTAATATTATCAGTTTGGCTTCAACTGATTTTCTTACTTATTGTATCACCTAAATTCAATCTCCAGCTTTGTTTACATAAAGATAGCCATGTTTTACTATGCTTCTGCTCTAAGCCAGTTCAAAGGCCTGTGTGCTTTGAACAGAGTAATGGGCAAATCTAAGGTTACAGTCCATCTTTTGTGTATACAGGGAAGAGAACTTGATAGGCAAATAGCTTGGACAGTTCTTGTTCCATTGAAGCTCTGCAATCTCCACCTTGGAATCCAATCTCTTCGTAAAGCCAATGGCTACAACATCTGGCCAGGTTTCCTGCTCTTCTTTTTTCCTCCTGTCCCCTACATTTTGTACCATTCAGCCTGAAGAAGAGTTCTGGAGAACCACAAAGCGAGTCTGATTTGTAATATTTTAACAAACCAAATAAAGAGGTATTACAGAACCCTGCAGTTCAGTTCAATGCACAGATCATGCGACTACTTTTCAAAAATTAACTAATTAATTGAAACTCAAGGCTCTTCTAAAGTAGCAGCTGTAAATGTAAACAAATATGCAGTCTAGTGGCCCAAAGCAAAATTCTGTTTTTTAAAATTTATTTATTTATTTATTTAACTATCCAAAAATGTCATGGACTTAATTTTTCCATGGGTTCTCCCAATTCTATATAAGGTACACGCACATATTCCAAATTAACACAAATATGGATGTTTTGAGCCAGCTTTTGCTGGCAAAAGTTAAGCCCACTGCTGTATTAGCAGAATGGAACAATTTCCTATGGAGCATTTGGCAGGAGTTACGAGAGGCAACAATCAGGTTTAAAGGCAGCGACAGCTCTGCAAACCGACAGACACTTTGCAAGCTTGCGGTACAAGAGACCGCAACTTAGACAAGTCCTACAACGGAGAGAGGCATATCACCGCCTCGCCGCAATGGTGGCGGCGGCAGGGGGGTGGGAGAAGGGGAGCTGGAGAGTTTCCTCCTTTAAGGCACAGTGAAAGACTGGCATGTCACATAGACTGTGCTGAACCGCGCCACGAGAACTCCACTCGCCAATTAATGGAGTCCTGTGCCAGGCTGAATGGAGGGGCTTGCTCACAGTTCAGCAATTTGACAGAACGCCTGATTTTATACACATGAGGCAAGAGCAGGAGCTGTTTTTAATTAGGAGCCTTTTAACAAACAACCCAGGGTATTAACTGCACTCTTGCCATCAAGTGATAATTGAGATGTAACCAAACAAAGAGTAACAAGTGTCCATTGTCCAAGAGGCCCTGTCGTTTAAAAATCTGATGTATTGGGAAAGCGCTGCAGGGAGGGTTCCCTCCAAAATGAAAGGAATCCTGCAAACATTCAAAATCATTCAGTCGCTGAATGAAGGAAATGTTCTGTTTATTTGATTGGTATCTGGCCTTTCTCCCAATACGGAACCCAAATCTAGTTTAACACAGAGCTCGTGGAACGCCTCAGATCAACTGCTCCTGGTAAAGAGGGAAAGGAAGAAAGTGACTGATCCAGTGCCCTCCTGCATTAGTGGCACAGCACGGCATGTGCCACTTCGATGAAGGTGGCCATCTCCTCCAAAGCAAGGAAGTGCTCCTGCTCCATCCTCACCCTTACTCCTGGTGAAGTAGTAGTGGTTGCCATTCTTTGCAAGGAGGGGCAATGCCCTTGCATCTTAGACAACCACAGCTCCCAATGCCAGCAAAGAGCTAAACAGGGTGAATTTCAGAAGCAAGTAAGAACATCCCTGATCCGCTCAGCTTGACTCTCCCAGGATGTTGCAGAAAGGGTTGTGGGGCTAGTGGTTCCTGCTTGCACCGCAAGCCACCGAGGTGAAGGGAGGCTGGATCGTGCGGGAAGCTGTACACTTTGCATCACTTATTCCCATCCTTCCGTAAGGTGCGCTGCCAAGATAATCACAACACCTTTCGGTTTTTAATTTACAACATTAGCCTAGCCAAATATCTCTTTTCTCTCTCTCCCTCTCCCCACAGACACGAGCTGAGGCGGCCAGGAATCTCTCGGAAAAAGTGCAGCCTCACTGCAAGGCGAGGCTTTTCCTGATCGAAAGCAAATGAATGCTACACTAAAATGGCTCTTGGTTAGAGCATTCAAACAGAATGTGTCTTCGAGTCGAGAGGTTTTTGCGTGATATGATGGGAAGCCAATAGGATTTTCAAATACCCTCTCACTCTCGAACATGCACTCAATTTCACTCTCTCCCTCTCCTTCACCCCCTCTCAGTCTCTCCTCACTTCTCAGTTAACAGCATTTTTATTATCACCACCAATCTAAGAGGAAATCTCAACAGTAGCAAAATCCAATTCTGATGCTATTAGCCTAATGCCAGTATACAATCAGGTCAAAGGAAATTCCATTTCTATTGGGGAATATGCAAAAGCCAAGATCAAACTTGAAAGTCTCCAGTGTTTCTCCAGTGTACATGGATGGCAAGATGTCTTTCATGCTGTCCCAATTCTTACTTCCAAAGCCTCTTAAGAGGACTGTTTTTATTCCCTACTTTAATAATTCACCATTTTAAAAGCATCTTGAGGAGGACTCCTCCTGGAAATGGAGGGAACAGAACTGACTCCACCCTTCCTTTGCCATACCATTTAACAATTTAAGTCCTGCCTTAAGAGAGAAGCTGTGCTGCTAATTTAATATTGCCTGCTTTGAAAGAGACTTCACAATAGCTAGTTAAAATTTTTAACAATTTCTTTTTAGTATCCCTTTTCAAGTTTTTCAAATGTCTAAAACTCAGCTTTACCAAATCTAGTAAACGCAGCAAGCTGCAGATACATCTCATCACCAGCCAGAAAGTCCCATATTAATTAAGGGATAGAATCAAAGAAGGCAGCCAGAAAGCAGAATTGGAAAGAACTGCCTCAGATTTAATTACCTGACAGGTACAGGCCACCCCAAACAGCAGGCACCCTATTGTTTCAAAATTCCACCCACTCACTCCTTTTCCCTTAGAGCTTGCTAATGGTCAATCCACTGGATTGAGAAGGACCGCTCCCAACGTGGCCCAATAATGCCTCGTGTTCAGCAGGAAGAATGCAATGAACTAGCACAGATCATAACCTTTCTGAAATAATCATATAGAAGCCAATTAAATCCAGCTGCTTCTCTTCTCACTTTTCCCTTGGAGATGTTTCACATCCCAAATGGGCCTGAGAAACATTTCCAATGGCATATCAGTTACTATTTGAATGTACAATCCACACTGCATAAGAATCGAAATTACTTTGCTGACAGTAAGTTTAGCACTCAAAAGAACAAAGTACAATAAGTTACTGCTGGGAAGAACAGAAGGTACACCACGATCTACCGGGACTTCTTGGGTGCGATTTCCAATAAATCCATCAACAACTGCTGACCATAAAAACAGTAACACATTTCAAACCAGAGTGCAGAATCCATGACATGATGTAACTCATATAGATGTCTGTATTCCTGTGCTTGATTCACGGGGTTAGGTCCTATGCTATCATTTTGTGCTGCGTTTCCATGGTAGACTTTGGTTCTACTAAACAGACAACAATAGCTGATCCCACAAGCTTGAACTCTGCTACCCCATGACACAGAGTATTTTTTTTGGGGGGGGGGGTCATGAAAACATTTAACCTGAACTAGTTTTACGGAAAATTAACTTTTAAAAAAAGTTGTGTGCCCTAGAATTGTCCATTACGAACAACATATCCATGAATAAGTTAACAAAATAAAGAGAAGACGGGTCAGTTCTGCTATCTACATAAAATAACAGGGAACTTGAACTGGCAACATCCACAGCTGAGCCTGCAAACCCTACCTCGTGTACACCAGGACAGCTCCAAGCTAAACAACCAGTGATTAAATCTCTGCCACATTATCTAGATCTGAATTTAGATCTTTGGGTGATTTGCAGCACAGCAGCAAAGATTTCCTACTCCCACTTGCTTACCAACAGCAGCACAAAAAATAACTTTCCTACCGCCCTAAATTACACAGAGAAAAGGAAGAAATCCTAAAGAATAAGAATTCTTTCAGGTGTAATCTATTTTGTTAAATATAAGGGAAGCATATGCTATTCTCTTTACCTAATTACAAATACTGCAATATATTAATTTCTAGAAAAAAACTCCAAACTTGCTTGAACGTAGCATTTAGCATAACATACTAAACTGGATAACATTACCTAAAACAGTGCTTCTTAAGTCGTTCAATATGGGAACCAACAACTTTTCCCCTATGTGCCAGGGACTAGTACATATTTGTGCCCAATGGCTAAAACGTTTCGTTTCCTGGAAACTCATGTCGGATCAGCAGCTGATGGCTTGGGCATTAGCACAGGTCCATGGACCACCACATTGAGTAGCAATGATTTAAAATATGTTTTGCCAAAAACCCGCATCATTCATATGCTTTTCATACTTAAAGACACAAATTTGGTCCCTCGGAGTATCTGAATCTGAGGGGCAAGAACTCTGGATTTTAGCCTAGGACAAATGTGGCCTTCCAGATGTTGTTGAAAAGAGCTGGTAGAAGTTATAGCCCATCCAGACTTTTCATCTGGAAGGCCACAAGATTCTCAACGCTGACCTTAGCCTACTGAGATTACCTGGGGCTGTGTGTGGACTGCAAGGATTGACCAGGCATGGTACTAATGCCACATTCCACTTTTTGTCATTGCTGGTCAAAAGAGCAGTTCTGCCTGCTTTGTGTCATTTAGGTCTTTCCACCTTCAAAGTTCAATCCAAGCCACTGACCTGATTCATCCTAAATTGGACAACACAGACAAGCCAGGGCGAGATTCAAGGCCAAATTACTGAAAGTTGAACAGGGAGTCATCTCTACCCTCAACGCCAATCCATAAGGAAAACATGAAAAACCAGCTGCTCAGGGTCCATGAATCACATCAGAGACTTCCCGTTCCAGTTCAGATAAGAGAGGCAGTTGTTAATGCCCAAGGGTTGGAATGGAATGCCCACCTCTCTAATAGAAAAACCTTTTTAATTAGAAAAAGGGTTTGAGAAAGGCAATCAAATCCTTGCCCTTTCAGGTCTACTGAGACACCTATTAATTCACCCTCCTGCAGATAGTTTATTATCTCTTGCAACAGCAAGTAACTAAAGAAGTAGAGCAGGGTGACCCAAATTGGCATTGTAATTATTTAAGCCTATAAATAGCCATTGTCACTGTATAAATTAAAATGCTATATGGTAATGCCCTCTTTTTTCTTTCTTTATTTTTTTTTCAGTCTCTAAAATTCAAGTTGCGCTGAAATATGTCGGCACATAATATGCGACAGGATAATCAATAGCACAAAAGAGTGCTTCAGATTTACAGACCTTATTAAAGCAAACACATCTTATTAACACCTGAAAAACAATTTGTTTATACAGCTTTTTGCTTAAGGTGTAAATACTGAATACCAAAAAAAAAAGGGGGGGGAGTGAGGATAATGGAACAACCAGTGGGAGAGAAACTGATGGCGGCCTTGCTGCTCAGGGCAGGAGAAAAGAAAAGTCCAGTTTTCCTGTTCTGGACATAAGCTCACTCAGCATACCCGCCCGCCATTCTCTGGTCGAGCAAGGGTTAGAGGTGGGTGGTTGTTTTATTAGCCACACATGTTCCCTCCCACTTGTAGCCATAAAGCCCTTGCCCATATTACCTTACACTGGAGCGTGTCTGTACTATACTTTCACCTTAAACAACCCTCCAAGCAAGATGCAGACATGGGACTCTTTAACGCCATCACTTTCCTTCCCCTGCATATTTTTTTTTTGTTTTCAATCATCTTTGCCTAATGATGAACCACTGGGCTTTGAAAACAAGTGTGAGTACTCTGTGCCTTTGGTTGGCCTAATAAAAGTTTCAACACTTAGTAATAATGTTTAAGAATTTATTAATGGTTTAGAAGAATTAACCATTACTCCATTTATTATTGCTTTTCATTGGTACTTTTCATTTAACTATAATACTTTAATACTTCAGTTATAAAGGCATGATAGCAATGTCTACATTCAATTTAATTCAAAATAACAGAACTATGGCAGTAATGGTGTACAACTGATAATTACTATTCTTTGTTAACTTTTTATCAACTAGGTAAATCTATTTTCAGACTATAGGGATAAAATTACAAAGTTTATTAGCAACAAAGTTAATATAGACTTTTTCAGTTAGGACTTAGTACTTAAGCACAAGTATTTATTAACAGCTGTATGCAACAAGGGTGGGAACCAATTTTTAGTTATTTGTAGTCTTTTTTGTTTATTGTAGTTTTGTTAGATATTTCTTGTTTTATTTCTTGTTTTATTATTTTTATTGTGTTATTATTATTATTATGTATTTTGTAGTTTTATGAAAAAGTTTTAAAAAGTTTCAACACAATGCATACTTCGGATTTTGTTCTTATGGTCAACACAGCTACCTTTGAAGTACTAACGTTAGATGGGCTGATAAATATTTTCATTCTGCATTTACCTGCTGCCATATGGCTATTTCTAAACGTCCTTTTAAAAATTATCTTAACTGGGTTTTTTTAATATGTTATGAGCTACCTTGGGCACCATCTTGTGAAAAAATAACACACAAATAAAAGGAGCCCTCTGTCCCCCTGTCACTGTTGTGTAACCTTATCAGAACCACTCACATTATTTTGGTCAAAGTAGATAAACATACAAAAAATGATAACTTATAGATTAAAATGGATTAAAACACTATAAGAATTTCACACAATCTATATTAAACACTGCTACTATAACAACATAACAATACAAGTCAACAGCTAGATGTGCGACGCAGCTGCCCAAAAAGCCAATGCAATTCTGGGCTGCAATCAAAAGGAGCACAGTGTCCAAATGAAGGGAAGCAGCAGTACTACTCTATTCTGCTTTGCTCAGACCCCACCTGGAACACTCTGTCCAAATTCTGGGCATCGTATTCAAGAAGGATATTGACAAGCCAGAATGTGCCCAGATAGCGGCTAGCAAGATGACAAAAAGTCCAGAAACCAAGTCTTTTGAGGAAAGACTTAAGGAGATGGGAATGTTTGGCATGGAGAAGACTGATAATTGGCATGATAGCTATCTTTACATATCTGAAGGGATGTCACGTACAAGACGGAGCAAGCTTGTTTTCTGCTGCTCGAGGGACTAGAACAAGAACCAACAGATTCAAATTACAAGAAAAGAAATTCCACCTAAATATTAAGAACTTCTTAGATGTAAGAGCTGCTCAACAGTGCAGTGGATTGCCTCAAAGGGTCTTGGAGTTTTTCAAACAGAGGTTGGATGGGCATCTTTCAGGTATGCTTTAGTTGTTCGTGGCTGGAGATTAAGACTAGATGACCCTTGCAGTTCCTTTGAACTCTAAGGTTCTATAATAATAAAAGCCATCTCACTTTTGTCCTGAACTGGCCAAAAACATCTCTAATGACTAACAAATGGAATAAACAAAATATAGACCTCCTCAGATTTGAAAATTCCTTTTCAACACAATTGCTTTCAATAAACAATTCACTAGGCACATGCTTTCCAAATGGAACACAAACAATCATTTTCGGTCCTGCTGCCAAAACCACACACCTACTGGCAGAGTTAGGTTGTTAATGGAAAGATGAAATGGCAGGAAATCGATGGTGCTTACACTGGACTTTAAGTCTGATGGAAAAGGATCTGAGAAAAACAGCATGTCCCTAGAAACTCTTGGTTCTCAGTCTCTGAGCACACAGAAACCCAAAACATTTTTCTTGCATCTAGCATTAATTTGGGACTAACATATTCATGCACTGATATATAAACGGAGAGGTTCAGCATTAAAAATGGAAGCCCCAAACCTATGTACTTCAGGATTGTTGCTTCAAAACTTGCACAAAGGATTCTACTATCTACAACCATTAGATCCAAACTCTCAGCTTGGACTCAATTTACTCTTTTTACTAAGTGCACCACCTATAATACAATCTCCAGCTTTGCTTTCATCAGGACTGTGCTGTTTCTTTGTACATCTGCTTATCATGCTTGTAGGATTTATGTAAGTCAAGAGGCACATGTTTGAGCTTCCTACCAGCCTTGTATTTCCAGGCGTGGGGACTTCAATTGTCTTCAATGAATCAAGTATTGCTAGTTGTTGTTGCCAAGTGATACCTGGTGTTATAATTTGGAGATGTCAAAAGCATCACTGGAAAAGTGTAAGGTACTAGGAAAAGAGGAAGACCATATCGATCAAGGAATTGGTGATAAGTTCCAGAAAACTCAAAAGCTTGACTGTGGAACTGTAGTTGGTTCTATTGGGGATTCTGTTTTGTTTTTATGAACCAATGTGGCCACCTTCATTTTTTTTCTGTTAGCCACAAGTCACTCTGAACAATAACAGAAGGAAAACTGATAAATGTGGAAGGAAGGAGGATGAAATGAAATAAATCATACGCTTATCCATGAGTTCAAATGAGGCATGCTTGTTTATAAATACCGTTGGAACTTCAGCTTTAATTTGTCAGAAATGTAAATAATTTTACCTTTTCAACAACCCTGTGAACTCCATCACTGTTATTTCCATTTCACAGACAAAGAAACTGGGTTTGATGTACAGACTGAGGCTCTGGTGACCCTTCAGATCACCACTAACAGACGGTGTTCCACAACCCTGCTCCACCGCCATTTCCCTCTTATGATTAAGTCTGAAACCAGAGATAGAAGTCAGTTTGTACTGGGGCACTGGCATCCACATAAAAACAGTTTCTGAGGAGCAGTCATGTTTGTCATTATATTAATAATTTGGTTCATTCCATTTACCTAATACTTCAAACATCACTACTCCATCCAAAAGCTGAAATTCCACAGAAAACTCTGAATCAATATTACATTAAAAATTGTTCCCCATTGGAAAGCCTGAAAAACCCAGAAGTGATGGATTAAGGAAAAGCACAAATTTCTTGAATGGTATGGAATGCTGCTGAAATGATCTGGATGGAAACAGGGGAGGGATCACACTAATGCTCTGATTTGACAAGATGAGTTCCTGCCTCTTATGTAAAAGCAAACCTGTCATTGTCCTGTTCCCCAGGATGCTGCAAGGCCACTGGCCAAGCACGATGAAGATGACGTAGCTGGCACTGACACCCCACAATGCAAACAAGAATTCCCCTGAACAACCCAGGTTCTGATTGGAATGAGATGAAGGTGCAAAATAAGCAGTGGTCAAACCGAAAAGACTTTACGATGCAACCCACAGATTGTAAAGTGATGTCCATGGCTTGGGCTTGCTACCCTCTTCTCATAGGACAAACCTGAGTAATGCACATTAAAAAGCCCTTCTTCCTGGTATTGGCAACACAATAAATATTAAAACAAAAGAAACTGCAGTCTTCATCTGCTTTTGAAATTAAACCCACATTAGTACTCTAGGATAGATAGCCAACATAACATTATAAAATGCAGGACTGCAACCTATGCTGGCCCAAAGCCAAAACCTTAACGGACGTTCAAGGCACCAAGTAAGGAAATGGTTCTCTATTAACGTCTACAAATAAGTCAACCATCAATGCTTCAGTATTACCGTAAGATGTGATGCACCCTTTGAAAGCCATTAAAAGGGCCAACCTCAGCTTCAAACAAAGCAGCAGCAGGGATGAAACACAACTTACTTTCTCAATTTTCAAAACAGATTTACATTTCTTTTTATAGAGTGCTTCAGTTTTGCAAAGAAACTTTGTTTCCTACACCCTGTGCTCACAAAAGAAACTGGAAAGCATCATGCCCTGAACAGTGAATTAATATGACAATTCAACAGGTTGATTTCAAAACATAAAAACATTGTTTTCTTTAAGGTTATGGGAAACTAAAACGGTGCTCAAGGAAAGTACATCAGCATTTAGCACCAATTACAAACCTGGGCATGGGGGATACAGAAAGAAATGACACACACTATACTCAAATACCTCTTGAAAGCAGGAACCCTCAGTCCTTTGAATAATTAAAAAAAAATGAAAATCTGTAAACAAAACTACAGAATTACATTTCCCACAAAACATACAGTGTCCAAAGTTTTTGTACTTAACTGTATGTCTGGTGGGAAACGCAGTTCAATGATGGTGCTGAATGATGATATCACATTACTGTCTGCACAGGAAGACAAGAAGCTACTTTACACCAAACTATAGCACTGGTGCATCATAGGGGGATTTGTCCCAGCCTCACCTGAAATACACAAGCTTCAACCTTAGAACATCCTCACACAAAGCAGGTGGCTTTTCACTGAGCTACAACACCCTGCACCTTTGCAGAATTATAACTGCATGGCAAGTTCTACTTACACTGTCGACTGTGATATACTCAGGGTGTTCTGCTCGTTACGGAGTAATCAAAAGTCACCGTAAGTAAGGTGGACAATTTTCTTTCTCTAAATTATCCACCTGGGCAGACTTGCAGACATAAAGGCCTGACTTGGATGTTGCACTGAACTATTGCTTAGGATTATGCCAATGAACTTGAGACTCGTGGGCTGGGCTCTCCAGTCCTCTCCTCTCCCACCTGCAAGGCAAGAATTAGTAGCTTTCACTTATTTGGATTAACCACTTTTTAACATTTTATCTCAACCCAGATAAAACGTGGCTAGTTTCAACTGCGGTTTATGTAAATGTGTCTACTACATAAACTGTCCATCCATCCATCGCTTTATTTATATCCCACCTTTCTCTCAGGCTGGGACTCAAGGCAGCTTACAAAAAGACAGAATACAATAAAAAACATATAGTTAAAAACAGACAAAATAAAGGTTAAAACAGGATTAAATAACAACAAAATTAAAAACAATTAAAATCTTACTTTAAAGCTGATTAAGAACAGTACAGCACAATGATAACAAAATTATAATTATTACTATATCATCATCATCATCATCATCATCATCATCATCATCATCATCATCATCATCTGGTTAAAATCAGTTTCCAAAAGCTTTCAGGAAAAGAACATTCTTAACCCACTCCTGAAAGGAAAACAAAGAAGGAGGCATCCTAACTTCCCTAAAGAAGAAATTACAAAGCGTGGCGGCGGCCACAGAGAAGGACGTCTCCCATGTTCACATCAGCCATGCCTGTGAAGGAGTAAGGGGGAAAGGCGTCTTGTCCATCGCTCAAATAAGGAATCCTTTTGCTCCAGGGGAAAAAAAAGTCCTTAATTTGCTGAAGTTAAATAAGCTGCAAATGGTAATCTCCTGATTATTTTACAACATATGATGGACTTAAGAGCTGTTAAAGTAAAACCTGAATATCTTCAAGCTTAGTTCTTCAGCTTAGAACAAATAAATTAGAAATAAAAACAAGTAATGCTTGTATAGGTTTCTTTCTCACAGTGACAGTCCAAAAGAGACCCATCATAAGATGCTGGAGATGTAAGGTTTCAACCCTTAAAGATTTATTCATGTGCTTCCGGTGACTTACAGCAGAACACTTAGACGCAAGTATTCTGCTGTCCAGCACGTTTTGCTCTGCTCTTTGCAGAGGTTTCAACATGATGAAACCTGAGACATATCACTAAGAGCCTCTGGAAAGGAACGGCTGTGTTCTGAACCAAGAACAGCAAATGAAATATTTATGAAGCATATCAGCGTACCGAAGTCTACATTCTGGACAGGCACAAAGCCCAGGCCTCATCTTGCACTTCAGAGGTATCCAGAAGCTGGCTGCTTTCCTATACTAATGGGGTGGGCAAAGCCTTCACAAAGAGGGGACATACACACACATACCAGCAGCCAATTTAAGGTTACAGAGGCAAAAAGCAAGACAGGAAAGCCCAAAGCATCTACCCACTTCCTTCCAACTTGCCACTTCACCAGGTAGACAAAATGCACTGGGAAAATGGACCATTCAGCATTTCCAAAGATGTGCTGAGCTTCCCTGTCTCCACCCTCTTGGCCATTCCATGATGATCCTGCTCTGTTTGGGTGGATCAGTACAGATGGTAGATGATAGGGGGTATCCGGAAGAACAGGATTCTGAAAGACACAGGCCAGCCTGCAAGAAGAAGTTTCATGCTTTGCTCTCAGAAATAACAGTGCCAGCATAGTGTAGTGGTTTGAGCACTGGACTGTGACTCTGGATGCCAGGGTTTGAATCAGTTCCATGCTCAGCCATGGAAACCACTTGGTAACCTTGGGAAAGTCACACTCTCAGCCTCAGAGGAAGCCAAAGGCAAAGCCCTTCTGCACAAATCTCACCCAGAAACCCTGCGATAGGTTCGTCATAAGTGACTTGAAATGACTTGAAGATACGCAGCAACAAAAGAATAGGAACCTCGCTGAATTAACCTCTGGTTCCTGCACTGTTAGTCAGAGATGTGACTCCTCCTTCTGCCACTCTCCAACACCATTATGACTAACAAGTACTTCTTTGAAAGAAAGAGGAGAGACTAAAATTCCTTCTTAACTCAGTACTGGAATATCTTATGTCTTCTCTCATGGGGAATTTTGGGGGACTCAGCCATTTGATTTAGTTTTTCTGAAGATATTCAAAAAGAGAGCCATGTAAGTCTACATTAGCAGAAAAAGAAAAAGAATAAAAAAAAGAAAGCCACCAACACCTTTGACTCAAACAGGAAAGACAAAATTTCCAGCATAAAACTGCTAGATGCATGCTAGAAATGTTCTTCCCAGTTTGTCTCAAAGGTGTTACAGATCCTTCTGTGCCCTTGTGAATAGCACAACAGTTCAGGGGAAGATAACACAAAGGGGAAACAGTTACTCTTCTCCCTTTTTATTTATCGCTACCAGAGCCTCACAGGCTGGAGAAAGCCTGTCTCAGACACAATAAGGTTCTTGTCTTGTTATACAAGGGGCCAGTATGGACAGAACGCCAGCTGTACAACAGCCTTCCTTGAACAACCAAGAACTGTGTTCTTCCTCCAACTACCACCACCTCTAGCATGAACTGCACTGACTTGGACAAACTCAGAAATCATGGCTGGTAATGTTTGCTTTTAACTAGAGTTTGCTCCTAACCAGGTTAAGGTTGTGTTAAGCAAGCCTTTCTCTTCATTAGCAAAAAGTAGCGGGGAAGGTACAGTCTTACTAGAAACCCACAGCACAGGCAGAAAAGATTTAGCCTCTCCCTCCACCATAATTCCATTTTCCCACTGAAAATTTAAGCTGGTAGATGCTCAGCTAGCATCTTTGACAAATGATTTTTGGTGGGAAACTCACACAGGAGTTTAAACTTCATGGTCCCAATCCAAATCAGAGGTTCGTAGGGCTTTCTGTCAAGCCTTAGAACTGGCAAATCCTAGACATACCTTTAAACTGCCAGGTCTAACATAATGCAAAATGAATTGGTCCATGTAACCACCTGCAATAGCAGTTTTGTCATCTAGGCTATTGAGGAAAGCAAAAACAAGTGAGTTTTCAGCCTAGTTGCGGGGCGAGGAGGAGAAAATTGATTTTGTAACAGAAGCCTGGAGGAAGAAGGCATCCATATTTTTGAACAATACACTGACAAGAGTCTTGGTGCCTTCACAACAAATCCTCGTGAACAAAAAGGTACAAACACTTTATAAAATACCCAAACAGTGTCAGAAAGAGAAAAGCAATTTTTAAAAATCCTCCTTCAAGTATAGCATTCAGAACAAAACACCCAAAAGGCTAGCTTGAACTTTACAGTGGTGCCCTTTAAACATCACACGATTACCATGGGAAGTACTTTTTTCTAAGTTTTGGCCAACATTACAACACTGACAACCACATGAATGGCACTGGCTGAGTAGGTCAGCTTTCCCCATAGCCTGATGTCCTCTAAATGCATTGGACTACAATTATATTTGGCTAGAACTGCAATTCAACACTCACAGAGAGCAGCACATTGTGAAATGTTAGCATAGGTATTCCTTATTGAACTAACACTGTGGGGAAAAAGCAACCAACATTAATAAGAGAAATATCTCTTTCTTGGAATGGGGATACGTGTGATAAAGATCTTATATATTTCAAAGAATATCCACATTCTTGTTATTAAAAAAACAGAAAAGTTTCCTTCTCTGACAATAGTTATGAGTTATATTTAAATACCTGAGAGGATATCGCACAGAAGATGGGTAAGTTTGTTTTCTGCTGCTCCAGAAACAAGAACACAAACCAACGGATCCAAATTAGAAGAAACGCTAGCAAGACCTTCTTGGATATAAGAACTGTTTGCAAAAGTGAAATATATTGTTTTGGAGGGTGGACTCTCCTCCTTTGCAGGTCTTTAAAGAAACATGCTTTAGTTGCATATTCCTGTAAGGCAAGCGACTGGGCTAGATGGCCACCAAAGTCCCTTCCAATTCTAAGATTGTATGATTCATCAGTCTGATTCGTTCCAATTTGGGCCGGTTTTAAGGTAAATCATCAAAAGGAGAGGTAGTCACTACAAACAAACAGGGGACAAGAATGCAAGGCCCTTTCCCCCAGCCTTTCTATGTAAATTCCAGAATAAACACCCTCACTAAAAGCCTTTCTGCTTGGTTCCATTATAGAAAGAGACCCTTCCACTGGCCTACTTTGACAGCTATTCACCCCTGCTATCATAGATTCAAGATTCTTTAGATGATATACAGAGGGTTCTGTGTTTATTTTAATGTTTGTATGGTGCCAAAGAATTTTAGATGCCATTGTATTAAATAACAGCATCACAATTATTAGCCTTGGGCTCTGAATCTTTAAGCCTGGGGCTGAAATTTTATTTTCCCTGGAAGTATAATCTATATAATCTAGTTCTACTCTGGTTTTGTCCTGGACTGCTCAATATTTAAAAATAGAAGACAAGGTCTAAACCTTGGCTTAGTACAATTATCTGAGAGGTTAGAACAGGGTAAGGGCAATTGTTTTACTTATTTTGCATCCTTTGCTGTTGGATCACAGGATAGCATACAATACAAACAATTTAACACATCTCCAAGTTAAAATCGAGGTTTTGCGGAACCTGCAAAAATGGAGGTCTGACTGTACAAGGAGAGGCATTGCTTCAAGGGTCAAGGTCTAGAGTCACTTAGGACTTTAAATGTCATCACCACAACCTTGAATTCAGACATGCAAAGGTGTGACAGGAGAAGGATCACTGCTTTCTCTCCTTACAAATGAGATTAAGAAGAAACCTTTGGCCATGCCTCAGTAAGCATTGTGGGCCCCCCAGGAACTACGCAGAATTGCTTCAAGCTCTAGATTTGGTTTGCAGGCTCTCAATTGGCCATCTCAGATATAAAACTAGATGCTTTACCACCATTTCTCACAGATCGTTCTCCTGCTCCATGCCATACACGCACACTCATTTCTTCTCAGGTTGTTGGCAAGCTTGGATTCTTTTCTCAGAAACGATCTCACTGCCAAATCAGTTTTAAAAACGAATGCGCACTGACTACAAAATACTCAAGTATGATTTTGCAAAGATAATTTTTGAGAAGCTAGAGAGTGGAATGGATTCCCTGCAGACATAACCACAGGAAAATAACCCAAAGCATGCCGCTCAGTATAACAGATTTTACATAATGCTATTAAGCCTGTCATCTTACTGGCAATTCCAAACCCAAAGATTTCAGAACAGAAAAGATTGCTGATTTGCTATATCACTAAAGCAGCCCCAGTAAACATCACAGTCCTTATTATTACAAATGCATTTCACATTTACGGGATGTGTCATCTTTAATTCCAGGCAGATTAAGTGGGAATTGCACTGAGTGCCTACTAATACGTGAAATGTAACAGTAATGTCAAGACAAAATCAAATGAAACATTACAAGGTAAAAGAACTGTAGCTAGGTTCTCTTTTCCTTGGCCTGTTTCTGCCACATTACAATGTTGAGACGTCCACCTCAAATATTTTAAAAGCATACATGAAGCAAAATGTGAAGTCTTAGGTTTGTAAACACCTTGTATCACATACTGAGGCTGCCTTCAGCCATAATACTCAAGACTGACTTCACACAAGGGTGGGCAGAAAGTAGATCTAAACCTGCTAGTAGATCTGTGATTGATCTGCATAAGATCAGCAAGGATTTCTGATTGCTAAAGGCTTTAACAAGAGCAACATCACAGTGACTTTCCTCCCACCCAAACTAAATAGCCGAAGTGAAAAAATTTGGTGAAACCAGGAATGGATTATTGTGCAGAAAGATGATGAGTGCCACTCAGCATTTCAAATAATTTCCAGGGTTGGAATTTCTTAACTTTATGTTTTTACACTAGGCTCTGATTAGTCATTAGTCAAAGGAAAACCCTGAAATCTTTTTTTTTTTTGGGGGGGGGGGGAATGTTTTATTCAATTTGTTTTTGTAGCACTAGTGTAATCTCTGAACAAGGCCTTGGATCGGGAATGGGGAAAATACAGTCTGTGGGTTGAATGCAGCAAACCTTTGCAGCCACTGAAGTCTCCTACCTATTCCCCAAAGCCCCAAGAACCCCTACACATTTTTTAAAAAAATGGGTGTGATGCTCAGGTGATTTTGACCTGAAAAGCTATGTCAGCTCCCAGATGCATGCAAACGCACAAAAAAGGTCTCCCCTTCCTTCCCTATATTTCTCCAGCCCCCTCAAATACCCGTTTCCTTCTATTTTCTCCATAAAATGGTGACAGGAGATGTTGTGATGACTGTGGCCCAGAGAGGAAGACAGACCCGCAGCTCCTGCACAATTGTCCACTCCTGTTTTAGATTCAGTTGGGAGAAGTTATGGCCGGTGGCAGCATCCCTCTGAGCCTTCGACTGACGGTAAGACCCGGGCGGAGTCAACAGACAAACCATCCATGAGGCCTGTCACCGCAAGGCCAGAGAGCTGTCTTTCAACAGGACTCTATTCAGGCATGCCAAAAGGCATACAACTAGCTCTCCTGCCCACACAGCCACTGTGATTGTGCGAAATGGGATGATCCTGCCAGGAGACCCTCTTCAACTCATGGACAGTCTCCACCCAAACTAGGACCCCAGAGAATCTGAGATTTGGCTCTCCTCTTCAAAACCACCCTCTTCCCTCTTATCAAGGCAATGAGTGAGAGGTGCTGAGTTAGCAAGCTCCCCCATTCATATGTTGTTTTAGCCCTGTTTTGTATGCCCGAATGGGGCCGTTGTCTGATGCGTTGCCACGGGCCTCTTCGGACCCTCCAAACAGCTTGCACCCATTTAAGAAAACAGAAAATGGCTCAAATATGCTATTTTCAGTCATAAGCCTCAGGGTAGAGAGGACAGAAATACTTAATGTGCTCCCTTAGCTACTGCATGAGACTCAAGGCAAACGAAAATTGGTTACTATGGAAAGGCTATGAAAATAACATGTCACTAACCCCTGCAGGATTTTCCCTTCCTCACTAATCATTCCTGAACTGCATCCTTAATGCAGTAGACGCCAAAGAAGACAGGTAGAGGGTGGGAGCCTGAGCAGGAAATTCTGCAGCTCCGCAGTTAGCAAAAGACAGATTATTAGTCTTCAGTTATTTGCTGGCTCCCCTATTATTGTTAGGAAGACTTTAAAAATAAAGTTCTCTATAGATCTAAAAAGCCTGAAATATCCCTAGAGAATGCACAGCTCTCTCTGCATCATCCAAAGTATGACAGCTTGGAAAGCTAAATTTTAAAGACTGGCCTATATCACAAAAGATTATTCAATCCACATCTGCTCTAGGTTCCAGAAAAGACATTTTTGGCCATGAGAAATCCACAGGGAGGAGGGGGGGAAAGAACCTCAGAAAGAGCTAGAAAAGAAAAATAACAGGAACCCTCTCAAAATGATTCATTTTCGATAGGAGTAACAGAAACCCATAAAATGCAATGATTCAGTATGCTGCACAACTCCAAAAGTTTGACTCTTTTTACAAGAAGCTAAATGGGCCTTTACTTCTGAACAAATGGAAACAACATAAGTGAGATTTAAAAAATTACAAGAATATAGTGCTGTATGGGATACCCCAGTTCAGTGTTCCAATCAGCTGTGCCTTCTTTCAGAATACTTCCTTCAATTTCTACCCCAGTCCTAGCCATCCACATCCTGCTGACAAACACTCAACATCCTGTGCTCCCTATGCATGTGCAGTTCCCACTGGACTGTGTTGCGGTAAGAAGGGCAGTGCGCCCCAGGCCTTTTTTCCTAAAGACTGTTTTTGCCTAAACAATTCAAGTGCATCAAGTGTCCGATATCTTTCTGTTATTTCTCAGTAACCTTGTTTCAGCCACACGGCTGTCATAACCTAGTATCTGAGTTCATAGAAAACATACACCAGCCATTCCCAACCCAGCACCCTCCAGATTTCCTGGACTGAAACTCCCAGAATCCAAGACATCTCTAGGGCTCCAGGGCTGGAGATGCTGCATTGTATGAGTAGATTTATATCTTGCCCTGGTTTCCAAATCTGGGACTCGGAGTAGCTAACATAGCGTGCTGCCATTGTGAAGAAGAGTCAAATTATTTCCCAAGGTCATTTATTTTATCTACCCACAGCTATGACCAAGGAAGAAGAAACAATATTTAAAAATCTCATTCACTATGGAATTTACTGATGATAGGCTCAAGAGTGACCAAAAAATCCACTTCTTTGATCAGATACAATTGACTTGCAGAATTCACCGTCATAAAATGCAGTTAATACATATTCAGTAAAAGAAAGATAACATCTGTCAATACACATTATTCACAGTAATGAAATGGAACCTCCATATTCAGATTCAGTATACCTACAATACCAGATACTTGGAATTCAAATGAAAAGATTATTGGCTTGATGCCCTACTTGCAAGACTATCCAAACTGACCAGCTATTGCTGGTTTTGCTGGGCTACAGGGAATTTGTTGAGATATAACCAATGATTTTTCATGTCCTCAAAACGGAGTTAAGAAGACACAAAGGTGGTACAGGGCATCTCTTGCATTGGAGACTTCTGAATTCCCCGTAGCTATCCAAATCCATGTCTCCCAGAGCCACCCAACCAGGAAGCAAAAAAATCAACTCACTCTCAAGTGACAGGAATCTATTAAAAGATTCCCGGCCAAGTACTCTAATGGGAATCATTTCCGAAACGACCCTCTTTTTGTATCAGTCATCTAAGCTTTATTACTGCTAAATAATTCACGTAATTAACTGAGATGCAATTTGGTGTGCCTCTCCCAAATCAGTACTAAAGAGCTATGGTTAAAAATAGAGGTTCCAAGACTGAAAAATTATCTCCACTGGTTAACAAAAGAACACAAGGGGGTTGAACTCTTGGGCCAAATAAGACTACTGAGCCAATTAAGGCACGCGTTTTCATGACATTACATATTTTAAAATTGAATGGTGTTTTAATACGATAACCTGTTTAATTGTGTTTTAATTTTTTTATCACCTCTTCTGCCTTTTTAATGCCTTTTTCCTTGTTTTAGCCTTTTTTCAAAGTCACTTTGGGCTCCATGCCAGAAGAAAAACATTTAAATATTAAATGTCCACTGTCTGCAATTACTTCTGGATTATTTCTTAGCTGACTAGACCCCTCACCTCTCTCTGTCTACCCTTTTGACTCTGTCAACTACAAAAAGATGCATTTAATCATCAAGCTGGCAGGGGGAGAATAAATCTGGACTACTTCCACAGGATGTCTCAAAATGTGACCCCACTGATGAGAAGATGAAAGAACATACTGCAATACTGAAAGTAGTGGAGAAGTCAGGCACTAACTCCTGAAAAAATTATGACAATACAGGAAGACCCCACCTTTTGACAGCCCATTATCTGACAACTAACTCTTTTGACACTTCCAAACTAAGGACAATTTCCATTAATTCAACAGGAGGTCCACTTTTTTGTCAGTTCTTCTTGACTACAAAGGGTCACTTGGAACTGTCTGCACACCTGCCCTGCTTGCAAAGACAGCTGAAAGGGGGGAAAAGTTGCTAAGCTGGCTGAAAGACTTTGCAAGCAGTGCGCACGCAGTCAGTCCCATGAGCCTCCGTAAGTTCTTCATGCTCCTACAGTACAGTACATGGGTTCCACTTTTCAACCAATTCTGTTTTCTGACAGTGATCCAGTTCCTAATCTGTCAGAAGAGGGGCAAGCCTATATCTCTCAGTATTTACTTTTGACTGAATGAATATTTCCATTTTTAGAAATTTTTAGATCCTTGCCTGTATATCCGTGTCCTTCACAGGCTCTAGAGGCTCGAATGTTGTCACAGCACTAAGGCTCTCCAACCGCTGAGAGATGTGGGAGATGTCAAGACCTCTGGATCCAAGAAGTACTGATCTACATGAAAGAGGAAGGTAGACGGAACAACAGGCACTTTGAGAAAGGACACATACATTGCCATTTTTGTATCTCAAAATAAAATACCAGTTCTTTCATTCAAATTTGCTGATATCACTAGCCAATCTGCCTTGAGCTATCTCAGTGCCTATGTGAAATCTCAGTTGGAATAAAGCTGTGTGTGTGTGTGTGTGTGTGTGTGTGGACAATGTCCTGTTCAAGTGGTTAGGTAGCCAGAACACAATTCTTTTCATTATATTGAGAGCAGGCAAAGTGTAGCATGCAATGCCTCCCAGGAGCTTATTTGCAGCTTCCTCTGACCCACCACAAAGTCCACACATATACCCAAACTCAAGACTGAAGCACTTTTCAGAAACAAGACTCCAGAACAGTAAACTGTTCCTCCTGAAGGCCAAGCCCTACAGAGTCCCTGAAATACCCCAATGGAACCTGTATGTGCAAACCAGAAATTATGTCTGATTTCGTTTTCAGCTCAAAATCAGTCTCAAGTAGCATGGTGCAGCCCTTCACAGGGGCAAAGCTGGCCCCTGCACTGTCCACCACTATCCAGGATGTCTGCGGACAAGTTAGGCATGGATTAAAGAAAAAGCTTAGCTCAGTTTACTACACTTCAAGACATTAGTTTTGCTTGATTGTCATTCATTTCTCGCCATGCCAAAAGACCAAAACAGCACCAACCCTTTGCTTTTCCTAATGGAGGTAATTTTTTTTAAGCTCACCTACAGTGTATTGTCAGGAACACTAGCACAGAATTCAGTGCTGCAATGAATTACATAAAGCCTACTCTCCAGTAAAATTTGCTCACAACTTGAACCCTAGCATTTAACTACAAAAGAGAAAGTTTCAGGCAGCCGAGGAACGTACGCCTTGACATCTGCAGTCTCCTGTGACGTGCGGGTTAACGTCCGAGAGCGAAGCCTCTCTCCCGCCTGTTGGATCTCTTGTAGATTACGTTCGACATGAGGAAGCTCAGCAATGCCCTCGGTCTCAGCTGCAAGCTGCTCTGCCTGTTGAAGTAGCTCACCAAATCCTTCCACATCCATTTGTGAGGCTGGTTGCTATGGGAAAAACCTAATGCGGAAAAGAAAGAAAGACCCTCTCAAGAATCATAAAAGGTACAATTAAGCCAGCCTAAACAGCAATGTCACAGAGCTGAAGAACTGCTGCTGTGTCACTCCATTTATGTATGTATGTCTTATATTTGTATGCCACCTTTTCTCCCACAATGGGACCCAAGGCAGCTTCCAAAAATAAGTTAAAAATCATTAACAACAATTAAGACAATTAAAAACATTAAGAACATACAAAATTAGAAAAAGAACTAAAATTATATACAATTTTAAAACAGGTTAATAAATAAACAAAAAGCTCCCCAGCTCACATAAAAGCGCGCTTAAAGAGAAATGTTTTTGTGTGCTGGTGAAAGGAGAGGCCCAGCCTAGCCTTCCACGGAAGACTGTTCCACAGGATGGGAGCAGCCACTGAGAAAGCTTTTGTCCACGTCCTCACCAGGTAAGCCTGAGATGATAGCAGGACTGAGAGAAAGTCTTCCCCTGAAGAGATTAGGGCTCTAGCAGGTTTGTATAGAGAGATACAGTCTTTCAAATATTCCAGACCTAAGCCGTATAAGGGCTTTGTAGGTCATAACCAGCACTTTGAATTGTGCCCAGAAATGAACAGGTAGCCAGTGAAGCTGTTTTAAGAAGCGAGTTATATGCTTCCTATAGGTGGCCCTGGTCAGCATTTTGGCTGCTGCATTTTGAACTCACTGAAGTCTCCAAACAGTTTCCAAAGGCAGCCCCACATTGAGCGCATTATAGTAGTCTAACTGAGATGTAATCAAGGCATGTGTCACTGTAGCCAGATTTGATGTCTCAAGGTATGACCGCAGTTGGCGCACAAGTTTTAACTCTGCAAATGCACCCCTGGCCACTGCTGAGACCTGGGCATCCAGGCTCAGAGTTGAGTCCAGGGGAACACCAAGGCTGCAAGCATTTCCCATTCTTTCTAATTCTGAATAAAATGTTTTTTTAAAAAACATGCTCTTTTTTTGCGGTAGTGGTATAGGAATCTATCCCTATTCTTTCCAGGTTATTTCTGCCTCCACAACCAAATGTTCTACTAAAGAAGTAATGCCCAGGAACACATCTACTTTATTAACTGAGGCATACCTGTACTTATTTTACAGAACAGGTGTCCATTCTTTTACAGCAAACAGTTGCACAAACAAAAAGAATTTAAGTATTAAAAAAAAAAACAGGTCCTGGAAAATTACTTCTCCCAGAATTCCCCAAAGTTCAAACCCTTACCTTAAAGCTATCTCAGAGCTACATTTGAAAGTCCTGATGGATTTTTGAGAAAAGACTTATAAGCAGGGGCTGGCAGGAATCTAATATCCCACTCATGGTTGTCTTCCAGAAAATCCACAAGGGACTTCAATTCCGACATTAACACTGTTCATATGTATTCCTGCGTAGGAGTCATTTCGAAGGACTCTTGGGGAGAAAGAAGTTATGCCAAAACAAGCTGCAATCTGTTAAGTGCTTAAAAGGCCAGAAATCAGCAAAATCTGATTTTCAAGCTGCCAACCCTACTCAGTGGTCTTACTTCTTTCTTCTGTCTGCATTGATCCGCCTAAGGTAGTTTATTTCTCTTGTTAGGGGAAGTTTGTTAGTCTATGTAATTTGGCCATTCAGCCTTTTGACAAATTTCCAAGGAATCTGATCCAACTCATTCTCTACTGCATTAGTCACTTATTCACTACTGAACTGAAGCAGTGCTTGGAGATACAGACCTACTGATATTAGATTCAGGTATGAAAATAGCTTTTAACAAAAATTTCTCCACATTCACAGGTGTCTGAGGAACAAAAGGTGGAGTTATAAAAGCAAGAGCAGACTTCAGTGGCTTGAGCCAGCAGGGGTCAAAGGCAAGCCAATAATCTCACCCTATAAGTCAATGCATCAGTTTATATGCAGTATCTCTAAGTCCGGGTGGGATATGGGTTGAACTGCTGGACTTGCAGTGAAAACATCTTTGGTTCAAGTCCTCTGTTTGGCCATGAAGCCTTGGAGCAGTCATTCTTTCTCAGACTGACCTATTTCATAGGGTTGTTGTGACACTAAAGCAACACCAAGGATGCCACACTGAGCAACTTCAGAGGGTCTGGGGTCAAACCATCTGTGGGCCTCACGAGGGCCCTCAAACAAACAAAAGTAAGAAAATAAAAATGGGGAGGGACTGGAAGTTCATTTGCAGTTTTGATGGGGGGGGCTACAATGAGTTTCAGTCCACCTGTCGTGGAGACCTCCCAGAGCAGTGAGGGGTGGGATCAGAGAACTAGAGTACAAGAACTGCTGTGGGTTTCATGCCACCCACAGTGCATACTTTTCCCACCCTGACGTACACCATCACAAGCTCCCTGGAAAGGAAAAGCAGTATACATAATAAATAAAATATATAATAATAAACAAATGTCATGGTTTGGCTTTATATAATCAGCTCCGGATGCTTACTGGCTCTGTCTGCGCCCATAGGCTCCCCTAGAAATACATTATTTCAGCTTCATGGAATACACTGTGCACCAGTACATCCAAACCATCAAACAATGGCTTCCACAGAGCCTCTAAACCAGAATTGCAACTCACAAGAAAGGGCTAACAATAGAAGGCTCAGTTAACGTGTATACTGCCTTTATAACCCTGTGAGGCAGGACAGAGAGAAACAGAAACTAGCCCAGTGTTAGTTTATGAAAGTCAAGGCTCAGCTGAGGCTAGAAACTGGATCTCCTATGTCCCAGTGACACACAAACACTACATCAGTGCTACTCAAAATGGCAGTCTATGGGCTGATACAGGAAGCCCTCATCTTTTGACACCCTTGTTATCTGACAACTCTCTGTTTTGGTACTTCCAAATTAAGGACAAGTTCCATTAATTCAACAGGGGTTCTGCTCTTTCATCAGTTCTCCTTGCCTACGGAGACTCACTTGGAACCACTTGCACATACATACTGCTTGCAAAGCAAGCTGAGAAGGGGAAAAAAGGTGCTAAGCTGGCTGAGAAACTTTGCAAGCAGCATGCACGGTCAGTCCCAAGTGAACCTCCATAAGTCCTTCCACCTCCCTACACGGGTTCTGCTTTTCAACCGATTCTGTTTTCTGACAGTGCTCTGGTCCCTAACCTGTCAAGTAAGCGGGGGAAGACTGTACCCATTTGTGTGCCCTCAGCTGCTGGTCTATGGCAAATTTCCAGGAAAGAAAGAACAGTTGTAGCCAACAGGCACAAATGTGATACGAGTCCCGGATGCATTAGAGAAAAAACATTCCTGGTCCACCACATCAGTTAGCTTGAGCAGAACCACGTTTGCTTTTAATCCATTGTTATGGATGCGCAGAGCTATTGAATATCCCCACAGGAAGGACCAGCAACTCAAACTTACAGAAAGGGGCTTTACAGATTGCAAAAATATACGGATCTCCCCTGATGGCCCTGAGTCAGTTCTTACAAAGGGGTATGGAATGCCCACACCAAATCCTAGGGTCCTTGTGGGAATACACAAAGCCCTTCCAAACACACACTCTGCTGACACAAAGTATGTGTGAACTATCAGGCTAGCTCCAAACAATGGAGACCACGTGAGTGCACACCGGTGTACTCTCAGTAAGCATAAATGGCAATCGGATGTCCATAACCCAAGAAACAAAGGAGGCAATGGATCCGGAAGCTGGAGGGGGGAGGGAGGGAGAGAGCGCAAGGCCATGGCAAAAAGGCAATTTCATGCCCCGCAATGCAGTACAGGATGTCGCCTCAGCATTGCCTTGAAAGCAGTTTTTCCCCTTTGGCAGGGAACGATCGCATATTCCTGCCAGAAACAGCCTCCGCTGGCTGACAGTGACCAAAGCAATCTCCCTCCCTCCCTCCCACCCGGTTAAGGCTGCTCTTGCCCGTTCCAGCAGCAGGAGCAGCAGTGCGTCTGGCACTGGCTTCAAGAGCAGCCCAGGCTTCGCTTAGATCCAGTTCATTTCTCTTTTTCATTAACCACCTCGTTGGAAAAGGCAGAGGCAGGCACGCCACAGCAAACTCCACTGACAAAGCCAAGAGGCACATGGAAGGCAAAGTATGCTCCGTGGGCAGCTTCCATTGATGCATTCCCTCGTTCCTTTATTTATTTATGGCACACAGAGACCTGAGTGTAAATTAGCCAATGGAGCAATCAGGCCCAGAAACATCAGGGAGGATTCCTGAAAATACCTCAAGGAAAAGGCTGTTCATTCACTTCTGACACTTCATTTATTCCAAGGATAACGATGTGCTTGGATGGTACCTTCTCGTGTTCACAGAACCATAGAGCTGGAAGGGGCCTTATACACCATCAGATCCACTCCCTGGCTCAGTGCAGGATCGTCAGGTAGAGCAGCCCCAGCAGGTTGCTGTTCAGCCTCTTCCTGAAGACATCCAGACAAGGAGATCCCACCACCTCTTTAGGCAGTTGGCTCCACTTACAAGCCGTCCTCACTGTCAAGAAGTTCCTTCTAATGTGCAATCAAAATCTACCTCCTGTAACTTAAAATCATTAGACCTAGCTCTACCCTCTGAGACAGAAGAGGACAGGCCGGCACCCACCTCTTTGTGCCAACCCTTGAGGTATTTAAAGGGCATGACCACGTCACCCGTCAATCTTCTCCTCACCAAGGTGAACGTATCCACTTCCTTCAATCTTTCCCCATATGTTTTGTTCTCCATCTCTCTTAGCACCCTTGCTGCC
Source organism: Cyclura pinguis (assembly GCA_030412105.1). Classification (NCBI taxonomy): domain Eukaryota; kingdom Metazoa; phylum Chordata; class Lepidosauria; order Squamata; family Iguanidae; genus Cyclura; species Cyclura pinguis. The sequence continues at coordinate 3,326,096 of CM059607.1, forward strand.
CTTCTCCGAACTCGCTCCAGTTTGTCTATATCCTTCATAAAACGAGGCACCCAAAACTGAACACAGTACTCCAGATGAGGCCTGACCAGTGCAGAAAACCATCGGACTAAGACTCTGGAGACCAGGGCCTGAATCCCTGCTTGACCATGGAAATGGACTGGGTGACCTTGGGCAAGTCACATTCTCTTAGCCTCTGAGGAAGGCAAAGGCAAACCTCCTCCGAATAAATCTTACCAAGAAAACCCAAGACAGGATCGCCGTAAATTGGAAACACTTTGAAAGAACACAACAACAACATTAGTGTTACATCTGAGCTCCAGAAGAAGCTAGCAGCACATTCTTTTAAAAACAAAATTCCACTGGTTTGTCTAGAGAACTAAATGCCAGCAGCAGACTGGAAAGACCCACATCTAAGCCTCAGCTTCTCAGCTATAAAATGGGATTATTAATGGTTCACCTTTCATTAGAGGTGGGGAATCTTTGGCCTTCCAGATGTTTTGGACTACAGTTCCCATTAACTTTACCATTAACTTTGCTGACAGTCTAGAAATTAAAAACATCTGGTGGTCTTCCATTCCTGTCTTACGTGGCCAGTGAAGCTGTTGCAATACGGGAGTTATGTGTTCCCTGTAAGCAGCCCAATCCAGCAGTCTGGCTGCAGCATTTTTCTGAACAGTTTCCAAAGGCAGGTACCTGCAGAGTGCATTACAGGAATGTAATCAAGGCCCATGTCACTGTAGCCAAATCTGACATCTTCATGAATGGGCAGAATTGATGCACTAAATTTAACTGTGCAAACACACTCCTGGTCACTGATGAAAGCTGAGCATTCAGGATGAGATCTGAGTCCAAGAGTACACTCAAGCTGTGGATCTGCCTCTTCAGGGGAAGTGTAATCCCATCCAGCACAGGCTAAATTCCTATCTCTTGATCTGCCCTATAATCAAGCAGGAGGCACCTCTGTCTTGTCTGGATTAAGTTTTAATTTGCTTGCTCTCAACTAGTCCATTACTGACAAGAGACACTAGTTTAGCACTGGAAGAACTTCCTTGGAGTCTCAAATAAAGATTCTTCCTGCTAAAGACAGGATTCAGTGCTGTGGTCTGAACATGAGGAGAATTTACTGCTTTCTTGAGACTGCAGTCACTCTGAATGTTAGCGGCTCAGTTCAGAAAGGACAAGCACAGACACGAGCCACAGGATGCTAGGATTTTTGCATCTGGTTAGGGAAAGAGCAACAACTGACAGCTGGAGAAAAAGGGTGCAGAGGGAAGAAATTGAACTTACTTCCCTGACTCCTGATGGAAGAGCAGAGCAAGACTGCTGTCGTAAAAAACAAGATTGATGATCCATCAGTAATTGCTGCCGCATTAAGCAACTGTCTCTACTTGAAAACAAAGTCTTCTATTTGAACATGTCTGTAATGACTGGAAAAGAACACTGAAATATGGCCAAGCATTGTTTACCATTGATCACACCCATGGACTAGAATTTCAGCCCAAGCTGAGGCATGAAAAGCAGCAGTGGTAGTAAGGGGAAACGGGATCCAACTGGATCCATTAGATACTTGAAAGACAAGAAGTGAAACAATATTATAGCACTTATCCTCCATCTCATATACCAAAACATCTCAGGGTAGGGTTCGAAACAGAACTATATGACACCATACAACAGTTCAAAACAGGGGTGGGCAACTGCAGTAGAAACCAAATTTGCTGCCATACAAATTGGGGGCTTGGGGGCCACAAAAAAAGGGTTGGGGCCATATGCAGATCACCAACTACAAGTCCCCAACCCTGTTTTGAAAGAATTCTAAATGTCCTAAAATAATTTAAAATCACACACCCTTCAACAGACCTCCACAACCAAGTCAGGTCATAACCCCTAGGCATCCAAAGCTTTAATCAAGAGACCAGTTTTTAAGTTGGTGCTAAAATGAAGCCAACTTTGTCACCAGTGAGGCCACCCAGTAAAAGGCACTCCACAAGGAGGGTGCCACAGTAGAGAAGGCCCTTGCTCATGTCTCAGCATACTCTATTGCTCCCACTGTTGGGACACTGAGGGCTTCATCAACAGACATTGCAACATGTTTTGTTCTTTCAACCAGGAAAACCATGGAGGGATGACTTTACAAGGGGCTTGGTTCCAGCTGCACATCCAGCAGGGTTTGGATGAGGTTTACAGGCAAAAGCTAGATTAAAATGACAGAAAAAGAACAGGGGGTGGGGGGATTTGGAAGCTGCAAGAGCGAAGTCCGAGGGGCACCTGATGGGAAACTGTCACAGGTGACGAAGAGTTACAGCTCCCTCTCCCCAGTCCTAGAGAAAAGGGAAGCAATCTCTGAGGGATGCCACTCCAGACAACATTAGCAACAAGCAAAGGGAAGAACTCTTGGGACTGGACACAGTCAGGTCCACCAGATGGAGAGTACCCTAGAACACACACATTTTTTTTCTAGATGAGCTGGAATAATGCAGCTCTTCAGATGCTGGTGGACCCCAAGCCCCAGCAGTCCTTGCCAGCACAGTGAGTGGTGAAGAACGCCAGAAGGTGAAGTCCACTGACATCTGAAGTGCTACGTGATTCCCACTCATGCTCTACACAGCATACCTCTTCCCAATATACAATGCCTATGTATGCAAAAGCACACGCGCAGAAACTTCTTATCAACTGACAAAACTAGGCACATGCATACCTCAACTAATGAATTACGTACATGGGAACTGCACACTAGAAAAACTAGTGCCAGAAGCAGAACAAACATGGGAAGAACACTACACTACAAGGACACTACACTACAAAAAGGACACTACACTACAAAAAAAAAAAGGGCACATGGACCTACTTTAGCAAGTTTAACAATACGCACAACCATACATAGATATTGGAAATACAATTGCATGGACAATTCTAACTTCAGCAGTCAATGATATATATTTACCCTCGAGGATCTTGTCTAATTTCTTCAGAGCTGTCCTTCCAAGTCCTGGTCTTCTTATTTCTTGACTGCAGTCTCCATTCTGATTAATTACTGAGCCAAGGTATAGAAAATCCTTGAACTATTTCAACGTCCACAATGGCTACTCTAAAGTTATGTAAATCATCTGTGGTTGTTATTGTTTTCTTAATGTTCAACCATAAACCTGTCCTTCCACTGTCATCTTTGACTTTCTTCAGTAGTACGGTGTCATCTGCGTATCTTAACTTACTGATGTTCCTACCTCCAATTTTCACACCTCCTTCCTCCACATCTAATCCTGCTTTATGTTTGGTAAATTCAGTGTACAAATTAAACACATAAGGTGATTATATGTAGCCCTGCCTGACCCTCTTGTCATTTGGAAACCACTCGGTTTCTCTGTATTCTGTCCTGACAGTAGCTGCTCATCCTGAGCACAGGTTAATGAAGGAACAAGAGCCCACTAATCCTGCCATTCACTGAGGAAGTCAGTCTTCCACCTCCCTCACCAACACTGTACGCCTGCCTGTATCCCAGCTTCAGAGACTACAGTCACACCACCTACAGTCACGTCACCGTAACACTCTTGCATTCTCTTCAGGACATGTAGTCTGCCTGACAAAAAGATCTGTCCAGTACATTGGAGACAATATTCTCATTTCCACTCCTCTTCTGACCTTCTTACACCCACTCCAGATTAAAGATATTGTCCTAGTTTATGCATTATCCTGGAATGGATGCGTTATCCTGCAACAGGCTCAAATAGGAATATTTTCCCACCTCCTCTTTTTGGCACTGATATTTGTTTATTTTCAGTCAGGGTACTTTACAACCACCAGCTCAGGAACCACTACTCAAGCAATCAGTAATTCACTCTACTGTGAGTTTAAGCCAAGATGTCCACCAAAGTCCCCTTGTTGGTTCTTCTCTGAACATGTGGAAAAGAACAGTGTGTGTGCATGCACATCCACATGCGTATTTTACTTCAAAATGCCACATTTCTGAAATGTTGCTCTTTAGGCAATATTTACTCTTTTTCAAATACCAAAACTATTTAGGCCCTATCATCTTCTACTACATGACCAATACTGGCAGAGTTCAGGAGGGAAGTGGAAATCATGCCTGGGTGCTTGTAACTCACGCTATGCCCTTACAAAAAGACATTGCAAACACAAGCAAGAGATGAAAGACTGAGCTGTGCTCTTGTTCCTATTCCAATCATTTAAATAATGTTGAGTAGAAGCCATTCCTGGTATGTGTGTATAAGAAACAGTAAATTTTTACTCAGTTAAATAGGCCATAACACAAAAATGAAGACTAGTTATACCAATAGGGTTTTTTTCTAAGACAAACCCCTTTGAAATAACCAAGCACGAAGAAAGACCAAGGCAATAATAAGGAGATGACTGAGAATTCAGACTGCTCAGTTACAGTAGCCCTAGACCTGCAATGCAGGTTTTATCTGATAATACATGTATATGGCCAATGGTCAATGCATATTTGCAATGCAAACAGTCCCAAGCAGTAAAAGAAATGACCTTGTGTTGTTTGAATGCAAGCCCATGTTCGGGCAGGGAGAAAGATCCTAGATAGTGCTCAATGCTTCTCAGTACATCACATCTTAGAATGACTGCATTTGCAGCTAATATATAGAGTTTGCTTTTACTAGTGTACTTAGAAGTAGCATTATTCCTAGCACTCCAAGAGAGTTCAACCATATCCTGCTCTAAAAGGAGTGCTAAAAGCATTCCAATTAATGCTGGAAGATTCAGCACTAGATGTGACACACACCCGCACACGCACACATACACAGAGGCACATCCCTGGAGTGATCCAGCATCACAACACTGCAAAAAAAATTATTTGTTTCAATAACTAAGGCAGAAATTTCTGGCTGCAACATCCCATTTGTGCAAAAAAAAAAAAAAGAGCTTTTGTAAGACTTAGTGTGGAAAGGTAATAGTGAGGGAAAAGACAAATCACTCTGGCATAGCAAAGCAACAGACAAACAGAAGTGCACAAGTTAGTTACCAGCTTTAGATTAACTGCCTGGAATAGACTTGGGTGTCATGTCTCCAGCCTGTTCCATACCCAAGATAACAAGCACCATGAAAAATAAGGTTCATGGTTAAGGCAGGGATTCAGGGTTACACTGGCTTCCAATGGGAACCTCCTGCCACCATAAGCCGTCATTCATTAAAAAACCTCTGTGCTCCCTAGCACACTTTTTTTTTTTTTTACACCTTGTTGGACTGCTTTAGGCCCAAGAGAGGCTTTTAATCATCAAGGTAGTAAACCTGAAGGCCAAAATTTGGGGAGATGCTGGGGGGGAGCTCACAATGGCCTTGGGAGCCACACACAGTCTGTGGACCACACTATTTCCCCCTTGATTTAGGTATTTGCTTACATAAGGCATTGCTTCTGGATGCAAAAATACCACCTTTGGACACCTCTGACGAGGAGGAGGAGGAAAGCTTGCACACTTCTGGTCATTTCTTCATTGGCCTCATCGCACAGATATCAACACTGATAGTGTGTCATGAACTCAGAAATCCTTTTAGTGTCATAAATGTGCCTATAATCAGATTTTGGCACAGTAAAGATCTGCCCCCATACAACTGTTCAAAGAAGTTTCAGTTGTCGTGCAAATGTGGAAAATAAGGTTTAGTGACAATCAGTTCTTTTTTAAAAAAAAATCAACATTTTTTTAAGAACCAAGACTTGGCTGCCATTTAGAAACAGACAATGAGAGATTCTCAGACAAGGATGCTACAGAATTTCAAAAATTGCACAGGCGCAGTCAAACAGCACTCCCTTTTTTAACATTAAAGGGCACAGAGGAGAGAGAACAAAACACTAACAGGACTAAATTTGAGAGTAGGATATTGTCACATATCATTATTAGTATTAACAACAACCTCTAAAATTCTCAATGGCCTAAAGCACAAAAACATTTTAATCAGTGCATCTTGCTGTAAAAAATTGGCCCAGACTATACCTCTTTCAGACATAATTTGCTATTTCTGTTTTATACAGATATGCTGAAACACTAAACGCCTCTCATCAAAATGTCTCATGATTGGTTAATGTGGTTAGACCACAGGTTTGTTGCTGTTACTGGCCTCATACTGCTATTATGATATTGTTAATTACTATCAAGTCAACTTCAACTTATAGCAATCCTATGAATGAGAGACCACAACCATAGCCATAGACAACCCCATCTCTCTCTTTTCTCAGTCTCATCTTTACACTGGACACACAGGTGATTTATCTTCCTGCTGTACATATTATCTGGAGTGTATACTGTAAATATTATCTGGAGTGTATACTGATGCTCTGAACAGAAAAAAGTACTTAAAAGGCTACACATTTTTACAAAAAGGGTACAGTGAATAATTCTGAATCCTCTCCAGGTTCCCCTGGATAATATTGTTGAATATACTCTACCCTGTAGGACTGTACCTAATGGGATTTGGGCAGCCCCAAATTTTGGTATCCACAGTGGTTCCTGGAACCAAACCATAGCAGATACCAAAGGTTCACTGCAATGATTCTTCATTTTTGTTTAAGTGAGCACAGGACTACAGCCTAAGAGGTTAAGCAAATCTATTGAGCAGAAAAGATCTATTCATGGCTGTTAACAAGTTACAGCTATATGGGGCCTCCACAGCCAGAGGCAATCGACTGTTGAACCAGGAGATGGTTGCTTGTCAGCCACAGGGAATCTCAAATTCAGAGGCTACCCACCTCTGAGACAGCAATGGTGCAGTGGTTTGAGCGCTGCAGTACAACCCTGGAAATCATGGGACTTGGGCTGGAAACCAATTCCCTACTTGGCCACAGAAACCTAATGGGTAACCTTGGGTGTATCACATACTCCTAGCACCAGAAAACCCTGTGATACATTCGCTTTATAGCCACCATAAGTTGGAAACGACATGAAGGCACACAACAAATCCACCTCTGAATACCCGTTTCTGGGGGCTAAGTGGAGGGAAAATGAGGGAGGGCATACCAATGAAGACTTTACAGCCACAGATGCTCTAATGCCAAATACTAGCTGTTGACAGGAACTACAAAATATATACACCTATATGTTTGCACACATATATACACAAAGCCCCGTAGCCACAGGGAGTCTACTTTTAAATACCAATTACAGAGGAGTGAGGGAACTAAGGAGGGGAAGGCTGTAAGTCAGTGACAATTGCAGTGAGTCTACATGTACAAAAGCTGTCCACTTCCGAATAGTGCTCAATAGGGTAAAAGAAGCTTTTGGGCCATTTCTGCCCTGCGCTGCTATAGTGCTGTTATTCCACTTTCAACATCCTGTGGAATTCTGGAGTTTGTAGTTTAGTGAGGCCAATGAGCTCGCTGGCTGAAAATCCTAAATGCCCCTCCCTAAACTGCAAACTCCAGGACTCCACAGGAGGTTGAAAGTGGAATAATCTAATACATAAAAGTCAAAGTGTGTCTGTGTGTCCCTGTCAGGTAGGAAGACCTCATATGATTGGCTGCCTGCGAAATCTATAGAATCCTGTGGGTTGCAGTTTGCAGAGGGGCCTTAAGAATTCTTAGCCAGAGAGCTCTTGGGCCCAGGGGTTGCTGTGGAGATGAGGCCAAGCAGCAAGGAGGAGGGTAGCGTACTCCCTCAGAAACCCAACCCCTGTATGTTAATAATACCGATTGGATTGGGGAACATGGGGGGAAGCAGTCAACCGTGCCTGTCTGGAACAGGCCAGCGAGTTGCTGTCGAGATGAGGCCTAGCAGCAAGGAGGAGGGCTGCATATCCCCTCCCCAAGGAACCCAACCTCTGCGCGTTAATATCTCTGAATACAGACTGGACTGGGGAATATGGGGGACAGGTACAGGTACCGGACAAGACAGTTTGGGGAATCTCAAATCTTTCTAACAAGTATCACCTATGAGAAAACGAAATCCGGTACGTGCGCCAGGAGCACTGTAAGAGCGCAGCGGGGAAGCGGCCTCGGTCGCAGCTAACGAGAGCCTCGCCGTCCAGGGGCAGTCCACCCCGAACGCCAGCGGCGGGGAGAGGGCGCGGCCCTCCCCCCGCCGCAGCCCGTCCCGAGGCGTCCGACCGGCTGCCGCCGGCAGCGGGGACTGGGGCCAGGGCCACCCCTCGGTCCCGGCCCGAGTCAGCCAAGGGTCAGGGCTCCGCATCCGGGCCACGTGGGGCGCGAACTGACGCCCTCTGGCCTCCCTCCTTCTCTTGGCAAAGGGCTGCCAGGGCGGCGCAGGAGAACGGGAAGCCGCGCGCACCGCCCGGCCCGCCCAGCGCGGCCCGCGGCCTCCTACCTGCCGCCCGCTCGCCTCCTTCCTCCGCTGCCGGCCGGGCGCCCTCACGTCGACGCCGCTCTGCTCCCCGCCGCGCGCGCGCGCGCGCCGATTGGCGGGGAGCAGCCGGCTTCTCCCGGCAGCCCCCGCGGCCGCGCATGCGCCTTTAGACCCGCCTCCTCCCGCGAATCTGGAAGGCGGAAGAACGCAGGAATAAAGAAGGGAGGACGGGGCAAAGACCGAACGGAAAGAACTGGCCGGCCGATCGAAGGCGCCGCTGGAAGCGCGGGCTTCGCTTCCTCGTCTCCTACCCGGTGGTGGGACGCTTGCGGAAATGGCGCACGCGCAGTCGTAGGAGTGAGGCTTCGTGGCCTCGCCTTCCGCGGTCCCTACTACTAGCGAGGCTTCGTTGCCATGGAGACGGGAGGCCCCCTCTTCCCATAGCGAACTCCCAGGTCCCCCAAAACTCTGGAGGGTGGGCGAGCTCTTCCTCCGGTGCGCCTGAGTTCGGCCGTCGAACGGGGACTTGCAGAGAGAGAGAGAGGGGCTCTTTTAGGCCATTTGCGCACTGGAATGTTATAGCGCGGTGATTCCACTTTCAACCTCCTCTGCAATCCTGGGGTTTGCAGTTGAGGGAGGGGGTCTCAAAGGCCCCTCCAGGATTCCGGGGGGGGGCTGAAAGTGGAATCATAGCGCTATAACCGTCTCGTGCGGAAACGGCCCCAGTGTGCAGGCTGGCCGGGGAAAGCGGCGGCGGCGGCGTGCGGGGCGGGTAGGCGGGACTCCTCTGTCTCTCCCAGGGCCGGGTCCTCCCGGGTCGCTGGGGGGCGAGCGAGAGAGGGCCGGGGCCGGGGCCGGGGCCGGGGCCTGGCTGGCTGCTCGGCCGGCGGAGCCCAGCGGGGAGGGGCGCCGGGCCGGGTTCCGCCTCCTCCTCCTCCGCCTCCTGCGGGCCGATCTCCCGGGGCGGCCCGCCATGCCGTACGCCAACCAGCCCACGGTGCGCATCACGGAGCTCACCGACGAGAACGTCAAGTTCATCATCGAGAACACCGACCTGGCGTAAGCGGCGGCGGCGGCGGCGGCGGCGGCGGCGGGAGGGAAGGCGGCGAGCGGCGAGGCGGAGGGGAAGGGCCGGGAAGGGCCTTCCCACTCTCGGGCGCCCCGGAAGCCCCGATCGGCCCGTCCTCGCCAACCGGCGGGTCTCCCGGGGCCGACGGCGCCCTTCCGCCCCACGCTGTTCTCGCGCCACGATCCCGCTTTCCGCATCCTGTGGACTCCTGGCGCCCCTGTCTTGGCGGGGTTCGCCGTCTAACATCCCCTCCCGCCTCTGTGGAAGGGAAGGGGTCCGTGACAGCGTGGCCGGCGTAGGATGGGGTAGCTCGCAGCGCCCCGAGGAGGTCGAGGGTACTGTTGAGAGGGAGGGACCTGGGGGCCCTCTCGCGCTGCCGGGTGGTGGGGCCGCGAGTCCCCTTGGGTCGCCGGGGCTGCGTCTCGGCCGGGGGACCCCGGGATTTTGAGCTCGGGGCGGAGCATTTGGAGTTCAGAGCCAGAGAGGGCCGGCGCCTCTCCCAGCTTAAAAGCCCCAGGATTTCAGGGACGTTGCCCCGGCAGGGGACGTGGACTAGACTGTCACGGTGCTGTTACTCCGCTTTCAACCTCCTGTGGAATCCTGGGGTTTGCAGTTTAGAGAGAGGGAGTTCTCATCCAGAGAGCCCTTTGGTCTCAGAGGACTACAAACCCCAGAATTCCACAGTGGGACGTTGAAAGTGGAATACTAGCACTATGCACTGTGAGGGTGGCCCTAAATTGCTTGCCCTCCCCCGCAAGAGTCGACCCGTTGAACCCCTGCAGCTTTTCAGAGCCAACATACCCAGTTCTCATCGATAAGCTTCCACTCTGGCAACCCTAGACCAAGAGGCCTGAGCAGGCCTAAGGCAAGGCACATCCAACCAAAAGGTACAAAATACGTGTTGCAAGCTTTAGAAGCACACGAGGGTTGTCGTCACCCATGGACGTTAAAAGTAATTTGGGGGGAAGAAGTGTAACAATAGGGGGTCACAGAGCTGCATCTTTCTTGCGGTGTTTAAAGCTGAGTTTAAATGAGATGTTAAAGCTTCCATGAAATCTCCCTTCACCACCATCTGAAATTCAGCTTTAGCATCTCAGGAAGGATGCAACTCTGTGACCCTCCAATCCTCCGTCATCTCATTTTCCTGGTTGGTCACTGTGGGAAGCAGCGTACTAAATCAGACCGGGTTTTGTTCTCACCCAGCGTGGCTCTTCTTTTGGGGTAATGGGATGAGGAGAAAAATGGACCCACATCTGACCATATCATAATAACTATTTTCTGTTTTTTTCTATTCCAGAGTAGCTAACTCCATCAGAAGAGTGTTCATCGCTGAAGTTCCCATCATAGGTATTGAGCTCTCATTTATCATTTTGCATTGTTCTGTGAAAATAATTCATTGAAGTGCTGTGTCAAGCAAGTGTCCTCATGGCTGTGCAGACACTTTCGTGCATACAGGCACAACTGTGAGGGCTCTGTATTTCTCACTTGAAGTATAGCCCTTATTTGAAATGAAGAGACCATAATTCAGCACTGTGCATTCAGAAGATCCAAGTTTCAGTCCCCAGGTTGGGTGGGCAACTGCCTGACACCAGAAGGACAACATACTCATCACTGACCTTGGAGGGCTGAGCTTCCCTGCTGTGCACCAGTCCCATTTTTATTTGTTAAAAGTTTTCTTTCTTTTAAAAATTGCTGAGAATTCCTCAGCTCTGATGCACTCCAAACACATCAGTGGCACTGTTATGGGACACTTTGAAATCAGTCCTGAGAAGTTTCTTTATTCACATAGGGACAAGACACAAAAGGAGTCAAAATACAAATAGAGAATCTCTTTTGCTTAATGTTGCCTCTCTTTCTGACAGTCACAAGACTTCTCTTGACCCAAACATCCTAATTCAGTTGCTTCAGAAAAAAAGCTAGAATTAGAGTTAGAGTTTAAAAGAATTCAAACTTCACTACTGTACTTTAAAGCCATGTTTAACAACAAAAATTCAAGACTTTTGGCAAGATGAATCAAAAGAAAAGGTGACCAAATAAAAAATTCATCTGTTAAAACTTGTAAAGGTATAGTTCACATGTCCCCTAATAAAATTAACAAAATGTTCCATGATTTTCACTTTAAACTATACACATCAGAAAATTAAAGAATCCCATATGTATTATTTTGTTTCCAGCTATAGACTGGGTACAGATAGATGCCAACTCCTCTGTCCTCCATGATGAGTTCATTGCACATAGACTAGGTGAGTATCCAGCAAATGACATGATAGGAAAATGCAGGTTTGTCTAAATTTTTTTAAAAAACCCTATGATTGTTTATTAGTATTATTTATAAAGTACTATACATTCAAATGTTTAGATGCTGTACATAAAAAGATTGCAAAAGAGTCAAGCCTTTGTCTTTCTCTGTTTTTCTTTCTTCCTTGACTTTTAATAAAATACTGTAATGCATGGACATGTTTAATTTTTCAGATTTTACTAAAATTCAGTATTACTAATAATATGTTGAATGGTATTTTCAGACTTTCTTCTCCTGCTGTTCTCGCTTATGTTTAATCCCCCTTTTGCTCTTTTGAATACTGCGAACCACCTGTTTTTCCACAGTCTTGAAACCTGAGTTTAAACTACAGTTTTTCTTCCTAGGTGGTTTGTCTTTTGCACTGCACCCGAGTCTACATGGGTGTTTCAGTTAATCCCTCTCTCTCTCCCGCAGGTCTGATCCCACTTACCAGCGATGATGTTGTCGATAAGCTACAGTATTCCAGGGTGAGTCTAGCTCTCAATCAGTGGAGGCCTTAGTTTCTTGGAGGATGACTGTAAGAATGGAGTTCGGACTGGAGAAGAAAGGTCTCTGTTCTAACTCCTTCCCTTCTAGGTGACTTCTTAGCTAGGTCTGTTACTGTAGGTACCATCTCTTCCCTGTCTCGGTTGCATCCCTGGCTGACACCTGGGTAACCAGGCAGCATCCCTCAAAAAGCCGCGCTTGGTCTGGAGTGCCTGATTTCTGATTCCAATTTTCATGGTTCTTTAGGTTTATGGAGAATAAGTCTGTTAATGGCTAGCAGTCATGATGTCTGTAAGCTGCCGCATAGCAAATATGGTCAAAACATTAGGAGAGAGCCGTTCTCTTTAGGTTCATGTAGGGTGGGAGAAGAGAATTAGTGACACGGATTTGGTGCGAAACATTTTTGGTGGCGGTTGGACCACTTCTCTTTCTTTCCCAGGACTGCACCTGTGATGAGTTTTGTCCCGAGTGCTCAGTGGAGTTCACACTTGACGTCCGATGCAACGAAGACCAGACCCGTCATGTCACGTCCCGTGATCTCATCTCTAACAACCCTCGGGTTATACCGGTCAGTACAATGTTCCTGCTTTGTGTCTTAACAAAGTCTCTTTGCTCTCTTTCTTTCAATCAAAATGAAGAGAGCCAAAACAAGAATGAAAGAAGAGAGCACCTCAGGGGAACCCAAAAGCATTGTTCCTTTGGCACAGAAAATAATTTGTTTCTTTATTGTACCAGTCCATCTTAGTTGGAAAAATTTCTAAGGTGCACAACCCTTTCCCCCCTCTCTTTCCTGTAAATGGGGGGGGAGGGGCAGGGTGACTTGTGGTCTTTCTGAAGGTGTTGGACTGCATTTACTATCATCCATCACCATTCTCTTTGCTGGCTAGAGCTGATGTCCACCAATGTCTGGGGGCCCACAGGTTGTCTGTCCTTGCTCCATGCAGAAATGAGCAAAGTTTCAGCTAAGATCCAGGGCCTTTATGTTTGCCACTGTTTGTCCTCAATGGAAACTGACTGCCTTCCACAGAGTGTTTGATCTCCTGGGGGCTTGCCAGGAATTGACAGGGAAATTGTCCCTCCATCCCTAAGGTAGAGACAGCCAGAAGCATGGAATCCATAGAATTGATTCAGTGGAGTCAGTATTGAAAAAGGCAATAAATCGTAGATGCTCAGCTGAAGCTGTGTTTATCCACATTCCGTAGCTTTCAGTCTTGCTGAGGACTAAAGCAGATAATCACAGTTTTGTGAGGAATAATTGAGTGTCTTGTGTTGAGCCAGATTTTTCTTGGGGTTGTATTAAGACTATCAGCCTGCCCTTAGTCTTGCCCTCAGAGAAACCCAGCAGAAAAAAAAGTATGTGTTTTCCTGAATTATTTGGCACAATCTGTATATGTGCCACCTTACAAAAAAGACTGGGGATCACAATGAAAAGGCGGTCTCCAGGTAGCTTGTTTTCTATCTGTCTCATACAGGTGACGTCCCGGAGCAGAGATAACGACCCCAATGATTACGTTGAGCAGGATGGTACGTACCCAAGTAGACTGCGGCCTGCAGAGAGAAGTAGCAATGTTGTTTTGTTCTTAGTCTCTGTGTTAATCGTCTTTGAGTGGGATGTTGCCGATGATACAGTATCAGGGACTTTCCTAATAATGCATCTTGGTTTTAGCTTGTGCTGAGAGATGCAGTCAATGTAACTTTTCCCAACTCTCGGTCCCCAGATGTTGTTGGACTACAACTCCCATGACTCCTTGACTCCTGTACAAAGCTGATGAAAGGAGTTTTTTCTTTCATAGAATCATAGAAATGTAGAGTGGGAAGAGACCACAGGGGCCATCCAGTCCAACCCCCTGCCATGCAGGAACACCCTCAAAACACTCCCGACAGGTGGCCATCCAGCCTCTGCTTAAAAACCTCCAAAGAAGGAGACTCCACCACACTCCAAGGCAGCATATTCCACTGCCAGACTATGCTTTAAACGCTTCTGAATGTGTGTGTGTCATCATGAGTAGAGTCATATCAGCCTGTTTTTCGGCTGGGGAAAGAGAGTTTGGATCCAAAGATCTGCAGCTGGAGTTCTGCTCACACAGCAGGACTTTCCTTCCCCCAAGTGTATCCCTTGCATCTCACCAAAAAGTGCTCCTGCAAGTCCTGGGATTTCTGGAATGGTGTGCCATGTGGGGGAGTGCAGCTGAATATGAGAGGACAGCAGTCATGGGGGGGAAGTGCCGCCCCCTTGCCCAAGGGATTCTTTGGTCCTGAGCCAAAGTCTTGCCCAAGTATAGAACGTATTGTGTTGTTCAAGTTGTTTCCAACTCATAATGGCCTTAAGGCAAACCTGTCATGGAGTTCTTGGACAGATTTGTTCAAAAGGGGGCTGCCATTGGCTTCCTCTGAGTCTAAGAGAGTGTGGTTTGCCCAGCGCTACCCAGCGGCAGTTAAACCAGTCTTCGGCACTATGATTGGAAAATACCAACACCTCAGACATCCAAGAGCTGATGGTCAGAGTAGACCACCCTGAGAAAGTAGGACCAGTGGTCTGACTCATTTGCTTCATATGCCAGTTTTGGCTTGTGCAACAGGACTTTATTGGGGCAGACCAGGAGTCACAATTCCAGCTCCAGTAGCCATTGGCCATAGGAAACCCATAACGATACCACCTCCTCTTGGCCTCTAGAGCAGGGAAGATGCTTCTGAAGGACAGAAGTGAGCTCCCTGCTCTAAATGCATTGCATCTGCTCTCTGTTCCTTCTGCTCTGTTTGTGGATATATGTGGTGGTGGTGTTTTCTTTAGACATCCTCATTGTCAAGTTGCGGAAAGGTCAAGAGCTGAGGCTTCGGGCCTACGCCAAGAAGGGCTTTGGCAAGGAGCATGCCAAGTGGAATCCAACCGCAGGAGTGGCCTTTGAGTATGACCCAGATAACGCACTACGGCACACAGTGTACCCTAAGCCAGAAGAATGGTGAGTTTCCAGAAATACATGGTCAAACTAAAGCAAACCATTGCAAACGCTGTTGGCCTCTGGTTCAGGTTGTCACTCTTTATACTTGCACACTCTTTTACATGCAAACTGGATATCAATGGCGGGAAGCTCCTTGCCATTGTATCCTGATCTGTCACTTTTTTCTACCAGCCCACTGGAAGTTGATTACTAAAATTCAGTACAGTTTCAGAAGCATTTTGAACTTAACACTTTGCAACAGGAAGGGCTGCTCTTGAGAATACAAAAATGGATAATATATTTGAAGTAGCTTTCTGCATGTATTGATTATTTTACTTACTTATTTTATTTTCATCTCATCTTTGTCCCAGACTGATCTAAGCCAGCTCACAACATGATTTGAAAAGTGGTACAAATGATAACACACTAAGTCATAATATTAAAAGAGTTAAGTTAATATGTGTTCACAGTTAATTTAACACAGTTTCTGTAACCCTGCAATTAAAAAATACAGCACCTATTTATTAAAAGCCCTTTTCTTATCAGCCAGTCTTGCCAGGAGCTTTCCTGAATTGAAGCTCTTTGTCTGCCCGTAGGAGGACAACACAGTGTGCGCCAGCCTCACTTCCCTTGGCAGGAAGTTCCACAGCCTTAAAACATCCACTGACAAGGCCCTCTCACATGTCCTCACCAGATGTATCTCCAAGGGTGATGAGACTGAGAGAAGAGCCTCCCCACAGATCTAAAAGCCTAGAAGCTGGTCGTGGAGAATACAGTCTTTCAGATACCTTGGATCCAAGCTGCTTAGGAATTAATTAGGTCATAATTAGCACTTTCAGTTCTGTCCCAAAACAGAACAGTAGCTAGTAAAGCTGTCATAACAAGAGAGTTATATGATTCCTGTAGCTAGCTGTAGTCAGCAGTCTGGCTGCAGTGTTTTGGACCACCAGAAGTTTCCAACCTGGCTTCTGCAGGTTGAGGAAAGGCTCCACCAAATGGAAGAAGGAGAAGGCAGAAGTCTGGCATGTGGACATTATTTATCAGCAAGCACCTTTCCATACACATACAAATAACTTTTTGGATAAGGTAGAGTAGTTTACCTTACATAAGATCATATAGATGAATTTTCACATGCCTGGTTAAATTAGTTTTAACAGGATTTTCTGACAATTAAAGTTGACCAACTCAAGAGAGAAGAAAGAAAGCGAGTACAAAACAACCATTATACTGATTGTAACCCAGTTGCATCTTTATACAAGGAGTAATCAATTTAGACATTAAATAAATGTTATCTGTCTACCTGTCATTGCTGGAAGCCGCTTATACAACAAGACATGCTTGGTTGGACTGTTTGTGCGTGTTATTTCTATCATCTCCTTTCTCTGGCCAGTTCAGATATGTTTTCACCTTCCCAGCAACCCTGAGAGGAAAGTTGGGCTGTGGAATACTACTCAAGACTGCAGAATGTCCTTCATGACTGAGCCCCCAGGGGTGTGAAGCTGGGTTTTTTTCCCCTCACATCCTATCCATTCAGCTATCTAGGGTCCACTCTGCCTCCATCCTGCTTTGCTTTCCATTATCGTTACTGAATCGTGACTTGTAGTCTTTGTATGTCCAAAAGTCCATTTCTTCCTCCCCTAGTGAGAGCGGAAGCAAGTGAGGTTGTCCCCTGAACTCTTTTTCCCCGCGTTCATTTTAGGCCAAAGAGCGAATACTCTGAAATTGACGAAGATGAAGCCCAGGCTCCCTACGATCCCAACGGAAAGCCAGAGAGGTGAGCTGATGGGATTACCATCATCATCAACTTCACAGGCCATTTCCGCACTACACTCTTACGGCACTCTTATTCCACTTTCAACATCCTATGGAACCCTGGGGTTTGCAGTTTAGGGAGGGGCTTTTAAAATTTTCAGCTGGAGAGCTTTTGGGCCTCGGGAAGCTACAAACCCCCTTTGGGGCGGGGTCTGCTAGAAAGCTGTATGGTAGCCATCCTCCCAGTAGAAAATTAACCCTGAGGCCTGGCCGAGCCAACCCCTATCTCCAGTGTCTCTCTGCAGCCTGAACAAAGAGGATGTCTGCTTCTTTCTCTCAACACCTCTCTGGCCTCTTGATCTCCCCAGGTTTTATTACAACGTGGAATCCTGTGGCTCTCTGCGGCCCGAGACCATCGTCCTCTCCGCCCTCTCCGGCTTGAAAAAGAAGCTGAGCGATCTCCAGACCCAGCTGAGCCACGAGATCCAGAGTGACGTGCTGACCATAAACTGATCCTCATCCGTGCCCAGGAGTAGCCCTGATTTCCAGGAAGGACTCCCGTTGTTAAAATGCACAAAGGCAGCGAGCATTGAGAGACCACACAGCCAGAGTGCAGGGCGACGGTATAGATTCTTGCATGCTGGACCTCTCTCTCCCCCAGCTTCTTCAAGTTCAGGATGTCTGTTGATACTTTACAGCCTCATGAGCCCCAAATTGTCTTTAGTGCTCCCTTAAAGAAGTTACTGGTTGTGGGAATGTAGTTATATTCTTTAGGGAGTTAAAAAGAGCAGATGCCCTTTTCCCCTGGCTCAGTTCCTCCTCTGCTGTGTTGAGGATTGGCTTGTTTCACTCACCCATTCTCATCCCCCGTCCTGACCCCTTTCTTCATGCTGTACTGTTTGTCCTCTCTTTTTCTGTCTCCCAGGTTTTTGGGGTAAACAGCCCCCCCCTCGCCTGGCAGATGTCCAGGTTATGCAACGAGTGTTTTCTAGTATTTGCATTTGTTACTTCCCTGAATAAAAAGCCTTTTTCGCCTGGTAAGCCATGTGTGAAAGTTTGTGTGGTGCCTTGGGAAGAAGATGTCAAAGCATGAACCTCTTTTCAGCTCACATTAAGTTAATGAAGATTGCCTGTTGTTGCTTTGACAATTTCTCTTTCAGCGGTTTTTTTGTAGCTGGGGACATTTGGAAATCTCCATGGTTGTGATCAAGGGTTGGAACGTAAACACACATCCGCTAGTGCAGAAATCTTGTGGTGTAAACAAAAATCTAAGCTTGGTGTTGTGAAAAGGAACTAGGTACTAGTCCTTGTTGTAGGCTGAAAAGAATCCTAGGGCAATCAATGGCAGCTGCTCATGCTATAAAAACAAAATATGCAACATAGGTTGGAAATAGGAGACATCTTGGATCTCTTCATTCTCACTCGTTCTGGTTTTCTGTCCTTGCTTGTTTGCCTCCATTTTCCTGGGTTTCCTAAAATTATTTCCCTGTTTGTTTGATTTGAACCTTTTTTAGAAGGAGCCAGATTGTATTGTTGTGCTTCAGTTTAAAGAAGATTCTAGCACTTTTATGTTTTAACTAAGATCTACAACCCTGGAGAGCGGGGTTCGATGCGCTGCTCGACCACAGAAACCCGTTGGGTGACCTGGGGCATGTCACACACTTTCAGCCGACGAAAACCTCACAATATATTTGCCTTAGGGTGTCATAAATTGGAAACGACTTGAAGGCACACAAAACAACAGGTTACATCAAACCATGACAGGCAGCAATTGGAAGAGAGCCATCTGCATTGTGTAGGTGATGACCAATGGCAGAGGTCAGGCACCGGTGGTGAATGTTTGTCTCTCAGGCCTTTTCACACTAGGCAGTTATAGTGCTATGATTCTACTCTAACCACCGTGGAAACGTCCTATGGAATCCTGGGATCTGGAGCTTAAGGAGGGGTGTTTGCAATTCTCAGCTAGAGAGTGTGAGCACCTCCCCAGACTACAGACGCCAGGATTGCACGTGGCAGTTAAAATGGAAGTGTAATATGGAAGGAACCTTCTAATTGACTCCCCTTGCGTTCATCTGTGTAAGGCGGATAGATAGGAATAAGAAGTAGCAACGGTTATTGCAGCAACGGACAAAAAGGTGTCATCATGCAAAATGGCCACGAGGTGGCACCAACCACTTGCCTTGCTGAATAGAAGACAACACAGTAGCCGCAAAAGCAACCAATGTCAAAGGAGGCGGAATTGAGAGTTTTGGCGCCCTTGCCTGCAGCAAGGGAATAGCCTTGGCTGTTTCAAATCAGGACAGCTGGTCTAATTACCTCAGCATTTTCCTTTTAAGGCAGACCAGGGAGTTTCCTGTTCCTTTGCAACCGGCATTTCATTTTAGGACACTTCACAGGATGAAGTGGTTCCATATCTAATTTGTGATCTTCAGCCGCTGCATGGGATGGTGCAAGCTCCTCTATTTCTAGGGCAGCATTGCTAGCCTCCTTTGCTTCCAACTGCAGCCTGTTATCTTAACCTTTTTCTTCCACTGAACCCTATCTGCAAAATAATTTCAAAACGCTAGATAGTTCCTTTACAGTTCAGACTAAGGCCATTTCTGCACTAGCCTGTTATAGCGCTATTATTCCACTTTCAACATCCTATGGAATCTTGGGGTTTGTAGTGTGGAAATGGCCTAAAACCCAGAGTGGATTTACTGGTACAGAAGGCGCTGAAGGCCGCTGCCTCTACATTCTGTAAATTGCTGGGTGCAATGGAGGAGTCTTCCAATCTTGCCTGGAGCAAAATTCCAATCATTTTGGCAAGACAGCATGAACAAGTTTCACGGAATAAAATGAGTTGAAGCTGATCATAAATTAGGGTTCCTTGTTTCATTCAAGTGGTGTTGGGTGCTCACCGATCCTTTTGATCACGTTTGCACATTCTTGAGACAAGCAAGGCCTTGCTCACCTCATAAATGCAAGTACTTGACACCTCCCTCTCCCACTTGCTCCTTTTTCCTTCCCACCGGGCACAAATCTAACTTGGAGAAGAAGAAAAAGCAACAGGTATGACCAGCAGAAGGCGCAGCAGAGGCTCCAATGTCTGGGCGCAGCATCCCGAGCTTGAGAAAGTGACTTTTTGACTACAGCTATCAGCATCTCCAAAATTGGCTGGGACATTCTGGAAGCTTTAGTACCCACAATCACTTTGCTGAGCTCTGAAGCATCCTTAATCTGTTACCACATTACACTACAGTCATCCCTCCACATTTGCTACGGTTAGGGGCACAGGACCCCCGTGAAAGTGGAAAACCGTGAATAACTCTAGGCCCGCCCAAACCACATTTAACACACAAAAAAGTCTGATCACCCTATTCAACCCACTGTGGATTCCTTTGAGGCGTCAGGATTCCTTCACGAGGCAGAAGTGGGGCTGACTGCCACCTCCAGTGCTGCCCCACACCATTTTTAATAGGGACTGACAAGCCTCTTTGCGGTGTCTCAGTCTCACGAAGCTTGCAGTCCCTATTAAAAATGGCACAGGGAGGCAGCAGAGCTGGCGGCAAATAATCTGTGAATAAGCTAATCCGCAAAACTGAAACCCACAAATGTGGAGGGCTGACTGCACTTTGAAAGGAACTGCTCTTGCCGCTCATCCGGATTGTAGGTGCTGATTATGACATCCAATTCCCAAATTTATTTATTTTATTTCATTTCTATGCTGCCTTTCTCCCAGAGTGGGGCCCGAGGAGAATCAGAAAGGAATTCTTAAAATGGTTTGGACCTTGATTCTCGAGGGAGCAGAACATCTCCACCTAGTTGCCCAAGTGCTGAGACGAAGTGGAGAAGCCCCTCTCCATGTGCCACCCATGGATTCTGTGGAAATAGAGAGTGGCTTCTCTGTCTCTCTGTTGTGGAATGCCTTCCTATCAGAGCTCCGATTAGAACCAACACCGCTCTCATTTCTTTTTCAAAAAGTGCTTTTGAAAAAAAATTCAAAAATCTCTTTTGAACCCTTTTTTTCACATTTTCCCCCCTCTAGGGCAATGGTTCTTAGCCTTTTCTTACCAGAGACCCCCTGTAAATATAGTTTGTTGTCAGAGACTCCTTAGACTTAACTCAAGATTTAAATATTTACATTTAGACCAGGAAACACAGTAAAACAGGCTTGGAAAACTGAACAGCGATATATTGATGGATTGCAACTCTCATCAACCCTAAATGATGATAGACTCTCTTTTACTTTTTAAACAGAGGCTGGATGGACACTTCTCAGGGTAGCTGTAACCATGGATTCCTGCACTGGTGGCTGAGGGTAGAATTAGATTCTACTTGGGATCACAATTTTACGATGGGAATTTCAGTCCCGCTGCTTCTGGTGGGCCACCAATTGCGTGCAGATTTTAGGGCAGCAATTCCCGCCCCCCCACCGCCTCCCAAAATGAGGAAGATCTCTCATTCCCGGTTTTCTTCCACACCCTGTTCACAGTGTCGCAGTTTCGAGCCTCCTGGGTCAGGTTCTCACCCAACCAGTTATTAGCCTTTAATTTTTTTAAAGAATAAAAGTATCTGAAACTAGACTCAGGACTACAGAGGAGCGAGAAACTTGATCGTGTCTCTACCTGCCGGTTCATCCTCTAATTTTCCAGTCCACCCAAGGCTGGTTCCCCGAGCGTCCTCCCCTCGCCCCGGAGGGAAGTTTTGTCTGCCCGCCTGTCTCTTTCAGCCAAGCCGTCTCTTAGGTTCCCGGTTCCCCGAGGTTGCCACCAATTTGCTTCCAGCTCAGCTTTCAGCCTTTCTTCTGGAGCAGGTTTTAATGTTGGCTGAGGGCCTGTGGCCTAAAAGCAGACAGAGGGACTCGTCCCACCATCTTCCCTGTTTCCACCGGTTCTCCTGGGAACAAACCTTCCACCTCTGATGAAGAAAACTAGAATTTCTGGAGCAAAAACTAGGGAGAGCTCTTGTGCCTTTAATGGTTGTGAGGAAGAGGGAACTTCAGCAGGTGCCGCTGAGACGGAAGGTAAATGAGCCCTGTCCAGTTTTCATTCTGGCAAACCTAGCTCGGACACGTGAAACAAAATCGAGATAAAAACCTTCTCAAGTTAACCTATATCCTACCTGCAAACCTCCCAGTTAATATTAGAACTTGGAAAAGTCCCTTTTTTTAAAGACTATAATTCCCAGAAGGGTCTGGTTGGGGGAATTCTGGGAGCCGTGATCCAAAAAGAGGAATGTCCCCAAACTCCGATAGATGTTCTGCCTTTTTGCATTTTCCCACATAACATTCCAGTTATGAATACTGTACTGTTGGATTTGTTTTTGGCAGTTGTGAGAAATATTATTTTTAAAAGACGTCTGATACTTCGAATGTGACAGGTTACTTCCCCATTTGTGGCGTGCTACATTTTGTGCTAAGATTGGTATGCTTAACTGTCTTTTGTTGTTGCTGCTGCTAACATTTGAATTTTAAAAACTAAATGAGCTTCTTTGAAAAGAAGCAAAGTTCTAAAAATAAATCCTGACACACCACCAGATGGTTAGAAAATGTAACCTCTGCTCTCCATCTCAAATTGGCCACGTATAAACCCATCCCACAAACAGGACCAGCATCTTGGATAATTCATTTAAACTTCAGACTAAAACCTAGAACAGATTCACCGCCCCACTAACTTAGGAGTCACCACAAAGAAAGTGACAACAGAGGGAAATGGTGATAGGGACTTGCTTGGTTCAGTGTTCGAGAAATTGTAGGTAATCCCCAAACAGGACCATGGTCTAACCAAGGGGTGGGAATCATGTAGCTCTCCAGATGTTTTTAGACTGCAGCTCCCAGCATTCCTCACCGTTAGCTATGCTGGCTAGGACTGCTGAGAACAGCAGTTCAACATTTGGAGAACCAAGTGATTCCCACCCCCATTTTAATCTGATGTGGGAATTCGTGATTACTGAAAGCTTACATTGTGGTATGGATGAAATGGACCAGAACATGTATATATATAGAGAGAGAGAGAGAGAAACTATAGATAGTTGTGTCAATCCACATCAACAAACCAGTTTGATTAATTTCCATCTCTCCCAGGAACAGGCCTTTTTTAAAGCTAATGAGTCTGCATCACCAAGCCACCCCTGAATATCACAGTACTGCCTAGTGACAGAGATAGCATGCAATGGTATACTGCTGCTATGAAAAACTCCTTTCTGTTCTAGCTACCGTAAGGACTACAGCTAAGCTCAAAAGGAAATTGAAGGTAGAGTAATGGACCATTATTGTCCATGTTTTTGCAAGTTCTGGATTCTCTGTCCCCAAGTAAGTGTGTATGAGTGCCTGTCTGTAACTGATGGACATTAATTTAAGAATGCTAAACAAGTATTTCTGTTTTTCACAATGGAAATTTTATTTTATTTTTTTCGAACGAACTCACATTTTATTTCCTTTCACCCGTATTAGGTTACAAAACATTCCTTTTTGCTCTGGAAAAAAAATCACTTTCCCATCTTTTATATTTACAGAGACTAAAGCTCTCCATTTTAGTGGCAACAGCTGCATTTATCTGCTGATGATTCTTTGCAGATGCATCCCTTGGCACAGTTGTTGCAGCTGGCTGGGCAACAAGAACAGCAGCCTGAAAGAAAAGAAATGAAAAGCCATTAATTGACCGCTGACAAATGACATTTTTAATCATTTAATTATCTGGCATTGTAGCAAGTTACAGAGAAATTTTTGTTGTCGTGTCTCCTTCAACTTTTTCTAACTTATGGCAAGCCTATCATGGAGTGTTCCTGGCATGATTTGTTCAGAATGGAGTTGCCTTTGCCTTCCCCTGAGGCTGAGAGAATGTGACTCACCCAAGAATCATAACACAAGTTGGAATTGTACAAAGTAACTGTTAACTCCACCTTGAAAGTACATGGTACACAGGCTTTGCTTACTAACAACACACACAAGTCCTCTGAAACATATCTAACCATCTGTGTTTTATTTGTTGCAGTTTTTTCTAACTGGTTTTAATGTGATGGATAGATGAATTGTATTTTTAAACTTTTGTATTTGGTGCATTTTTTAGGTATGTCTTTTTCTGTAACTGTTGCAAACCACCTTGAGTCTCAGATAGAGAAGAAGGCAGGGTATAATTAAATACACTGGCTTCAATTCCATACCATGGTCTACAGTGCATAACTTTATGCATACTTAGCTGTGCAGTCAAGGGCCTACAGAGCTCCCCAAATGAATTGCAAAAATGTGTTATCAGGGCACTAGCAAGGGGCACTGGGCTCTACCAATGCACACTGGTAGTCTCTAACCGATGTCCGAATGTGCACTGGCACCTGTTGTACATCAGTCCAGATGCACATGGGGACAGGGGTCACTTCAGTGTCTCCCCTGCATGGTAACGTCCTGGCAACTCTTTGCTGAATACAGACATTGCAAAACTGCTTAACTCTGTTTTCTCCAGATATAATTCCACCGACGTAGAGTTAAGTCCCACCCTGAGTTCCAGCCCATAACCACCACCGAGGGGAAGAAAAATAAGAAACTTTTGATTTAGAAAAGCTTTTGTGCCTTGCTTCCTTGGAATTTTAAGTCAACACAGACTCACTGCAAGATTTCTAAAAGGAAAACTCATGAAACCCTTCCCAGTTCATCTCTTTGATGCCAGAAATCTCCAAATCTGGTATAAATTGGATTGGGTGACGGAAGTTTAAAATCATGAATTTGTTGCAAGGTTTCCTGTTTCGTTGCTTCAAAGGTTATGCTAATTGGCATTCAGATGATTATGAATTTATGATTATGAATTGTTTATGATCAAAAAGGTCTTGGCCTGAATTGTTTTGGTTGGTCCCAACTTGAGAAGGCTCATTCAATCACTGACTGAAAGTGTAGCCAACACATATGGAAATCCCTCTTGTTCAATGGGTCTGCTCCAGTTAAGTACTAGGAACCAGAACCAGACCATTGTCCATATTTAATCCAAGTTTTGAAAGAAAAATTAAGGCTCATCGTTAATATTAAAGGTCAAGCTCAGTACAAGACTGGGCCCCATTTATGCTACCTGATCCTATGAATATGTTTACACAGAACCCAGCCTTATGCAGTTCAATGCAGGGCCTAGGAGACTTTGAAGGACTGCCTCTCCCAGTGGCTTTGCTGCCCAGGGCATCCTGGGAACTACAGTCCACAAAATGAATTTTCTTTCTCAAGCTCTGGTTCCATGGGACTTACTCCGAAATCTGCCTAGAATCTCTCACACCTACAGAACTCTTAATGTCTAGGTTGTACCGAGAGTTTGGAACAGGTCCATGTTGGACTGCAGTGCCCAAAATCCCCCAGGCAGCATGACCACTAGGATTTGTCATCCCCCCAAAACTTGCTCCTTTGGATGTGAGAGCTTTGCCTTTCCGTTCATTCCTTAGCTTCGCTTTCCTTGGATTCACAAAGCAGAACTCACTTTTTTTGCAGGAAGTGCATTTGCAATTTTTGCATTTGCAAGACCCAGCACAAGTACAGGAGCCACCTGGAAGCAGAGAAAGAGAGAAAGGTAAGTCCCAGCTGAAATTCAAGTTGCATGCCCCATTGCAACATACCATTTCTATGCCTGCAATTAACAGATATAGGTCCTTCCCCCATTGTGATTCCTTTCTCAGGGCAAAAACAGAAACTACACTAATTTGCCTTGTATAGATGCCAAGAGGATAAATAAAATGCTAGAATATTTTAGAGGCAAACTTGCTTGTCACATCACCATGTTTTGGGATTGCTCCAGGGCCTTAAAGATACAATATGAACAATTCCTAATCTGTTCTAAGGAAAGAGACCATATTTTATTTCAGCAAGGAAAGCAATTTCAGATACAATCCCTCAACTGTACTTTCTTCAAAGCAAGTCCCACTGACTCCAATGGGATGCTTTTCCAGGGCATCGCAAGTATAGAACCTTACAAAGTTTCCCTACATAAAGTTTCCTGTGTTTGATCTATTGTCCTTCTTTGACTGTTCCGCAGAAAGAAAACCTGGACGCCCCCATCCCCCTTTTTCCAGATGGATATTTATTGGATTCATAGCAAGATTAAACCAAGACCTTAACAGTTAAGAAAGGAATTAAACAATATTATTAAAAGCCGTGTTCAAAACAAAACACGATTACTGACAAAATATTGAAAAATACTGAAAAAGAGCCTAAGGCGTAAAGAATAAAAATACTAAGGCAACAAACTAAACACTAATATTTAACATTGTTGTCTTTTTCTGCCTTCAAGTCGTTTCAGACTCCTGGCAATCCTAAGGCAAACCCATCAGGGGAGTTTCAGCGGCTGAGAGAGTGTGACGCAGCCCACGAGTTCCCGTGGCAGAGCAGGGATTCGAACCCCGGTTTCCAGAGTTGTGATCCAACGCTCAACCCACTACCGGCTCTTGCTCCCCAAGACCCTTTCTGCACTGGCCTGTTACAGCTCTATTACTCCACTTTCAACGTCCCATGGAATCCTGGGGTTTGCAGTTTAGGGGGGCCCTCCCTACACTGCAAACTTCAGGATTCCACAGGACGTTGAAAGCGGAATAATAGCGCTACCACAGGCCAGTGCAGAAACGGCGCTATAGTTAGAGTTCCCAGGTATAGCAGACTGCCCCGGGGGGGGGGAGGCATGCGCAAGGAGACTCACCGGTGGCGCAGGTGCAGTCCTGAGGGTCCATCCCGCCTGAGGCTGTGCTGCCTAGTGGCTGGAGCGAGCGAAGCGATGGAGAGCGCCGCTGGAAGCTACGGAGCAGGCTGGAGAAGACGACGGTAGCTCCCGGGCTTCCCCCGCGGGCTACTTATAGCGGCCGGGAGGCGAGCGAGGCGAGTGCAGAGGGCCCGCCCCGGCCCCCGTCCTCCTCCCGGGTGCGCACGGGCCGCCCGGGGCCCGCAGGCGGGGCGCAGAGCAAACAAGCCCCGAGCCGCCGCGTGCAGAGCGCGCACGTCCGCACTTTCTAATCTGCTGCCTCTGCAGGGTCCCAGCCCCGCCTGCGACGGGGAGCCGCGTGCAATTTTTTTTCTTTTTATTCTTTACTTAGTTAAAAAAGAAAAGCGTTCCGTGCACACGCGCCCTCCCTGGAGCGTTGCTCCAGCTCGTGTGCAAATCTCCACCTCTCGGCCGTCAGTGACGGTGTTTGGCTCCGGCCTTTCACGATATCTGGGCTCTCCGTCTTCCATCCCCGAGATCCGGCTGCTCGTTTTGTCCTTGGGAGAGGCCCGGGGAACTATCCAGGCGCCCCGGGCGCGCAGCCGGATCCTGTGCAACATCGACTTCTCTCGAGAGACCCGACGAGAACTCAGGCCATTTCTGCCCTAGCCTGTTATAGCGCTATTATTCCACTTTCAACACCCTATGGAATCCTGGGGTTTGCAGTTTAGGGAGGGGCCTTTGATACTGAAAGTGGAATAATAGCACTATAACAGGCTAGTGCGGAAATGGCCTCTGAGTAGCAACAAACTCAGGATGCAGATTATTTACTTTTGTAGAGCAGGTGTTCGGAAAAGTTACTTTGTTGGATCGACAACTACCAGAACTTGGGGTTTCAGTCCAAAAAAAAGGAACTTTATCACGCTTTGAGCAAGGTTGAGTGAGATCAGAGTGAGTTTTCATTTCATTAAAACTATACCAGCCTTCACTTTTGTGTGCATCTATTTGGCAGTAAGTCTAGCAAGTGGGATTTTTGTTATTCTCGTGTCCCTTTGCCCCTTCACCTAGGGGTTTCTTAGCAAGATTTGTTATTCAGAAAAGGTTTGCCATGGCCATTTTTATGGCTGAGAGGATGTGACTTTGCCCAAGGCTACCCGGTGGGTTTGCATGGCTGAGGAGGGATTCGAACCCTGGTCTCCTCATCACATTGGCTTAGACTGCCGAAGCAACAGATAATAGGCGGCTAAATGTGTGGCGTGTGTTAAGAGGGATTCCTGTATCCCCAAAATGCGCTTATTTAGGACAACTGGGAAATGGCCTTTTCAGTGGCTGCTCCCAGACACTGGAACTCCCTTCCCAGAGAGGTCAGACTGGCACCTTCACTGCCTTCTTGCCGGAGACAATTAAAGACGTTTTTATTTCAGCAGGCGTTCAATATGGGATCATTGCCTGGCTGAAGAAAGATGCTGGCTATTGTGATTTGTTAGTTAATTTTAAGATGTATTTTAACTTTGTTTTGGTGATTTACTGTTTGCTTAATTTGTGTTTTGACTTTCGTAGGTTATGATTTTTGAACTTATATTTCCTTTTTTAAAGTACGGTCAGCCCTTCACACCTACAGGTTTCGCTTTTGCGGATTTGATTATCCATGGATTATTGGCTGCCACCTCGGCTCCCTCCCCGTGCCATTTTTAACAGGGACTGCAAGCCTCGTGAGGCTGAGAAACGGCGTACGGACGTGTAAGTCCCTCTAAAAAATGGTGCGGGACAGCAGTGGAGGTGGTATTATTAAGCCCCACCAGTCCCCACTTCTGCCTTGGGAAGGAACCCCGAGGCCTCAAGGGAATCCACAGCGGATTGAATAGGGTGATCATACTTTTTGTGTGTGTGAAATATGGTTTGGGAAGGCCTAGAGTTATTCATGTTTTTTCCACTTTCACAGGGGTCCTGTGCCCCTAGCCCTAGCCAGTGTGGAGGGAAGATTGTATTGTAAGCTGCTTTGAGTCCTTTCGAGGAAAAAAGCAGGATATGAATACAGAATCACCACTATCAGCAGCAGCAGCAGCATCTCCCTCCCGTGTCCCACAACATACAATATTTCCTCTGTTCTCCTAAGAATGTGAGAAGAACAGGGTAAGACGAGGCCAAGGCCTTGTGCTGTCTGGCATTCCCTTCTTTACAATGGTCAGTCACCGGCCCACAGGAAGCCCACGCGCAACACACAAACACAACGCCGTTGTCCTGCCGACGCTCCCAGCAACCGCCTCTGATCCTGGAGCCAATCGCCATTGTGACTTGTACCCACCGATAGCTTTATCCTGAATAAATTTGTCAAACTTCCTTATCCTGTGTGACCAGAAGAAGTATCTCCTTTTATCCCTTGTGAATCTCCTAGTATTTGCCTTCCTTGTCTGATCTTGGGTTTTACTGTTAAGGTCGAGAGGCAACGTGATAGCCGCGTTCAAATAATCTGAAGGGATGTCAAAGGGCAGACGGGGCGAGCGTGACTTCTGCCGAACCACAGACCGGGACGCAGAGCAGTGGCTTCCAAGCACAGTCGTCCCGCCACCTTTGCTGGAGTAGGGGCGCAGGACCCCCGCAAAAGTGGGAAAATCACAGATATCAAAATGTGTGTGTGTGTGTGTGTGTCAGTGGGAAGGGGGCTGAGGCATGGTGGGGAGAACAGGCAACCAGGGTCCAAACCAGGTCAGGGAAAGGAGAGGGAAAGATGGTGGGTCGGCACGGGGGTCTCTCTTGCCCATCTCCTTCCTTGGATGTGGGGGCGTCAGGAGAGGGTTTGTCGTGCTGAGAAATTGGGCTGAGAGCCCTCCTTAGCTGGCCAAGTAGCAGCTGGTGGAGGAGGAGGAGGAGGAGGACCAGGGGTGGGTTTTTAAAGGGATGGATGGCAAGATTTTAGCCGCTGAGAGGGAAGGTCCCCCCAGAAAAGAGGCACCGGAGGCGAGGCACGCAGGGTTTGGAGAAACTCACAAATAAATCCACGAAAGTCAAACCTACAAATGTGGAGGGCCGTCTGTACGGGAACAGAGATTCCACCTTAACATTAGGAAGACCTTCCTGACTGTATTAGCAGTTAAGCAATGGAGATTTTTAAACAGAGGCTGGAAGGCCATCCGTCGGGAATGCTGCCATTGTGTTTTCCTGCACAGCTGAATGGGGTTGAACTGGATAGCCCTTGGAGCCTCTTCCAGCTCCACGATTCTGTTATTAGGAAAAGAAAACATCTCCTCGTCTGCTCACTCCACTCCATTGCAAAGTTTTCTACGCCTCTGCCACAAAGCCGACAAAAGTCAGTGTGGTAGAGAGGTCTGAGTATTGGATTGACTCTCGGAGACCAGGGTATAAAGCAATGCTCAGCCATGGACATCCTCTGGATGACCTTGGGCAAGTTACTCTCTCTCAACCTCAGAAGGAGAGGGAGACAATAGCAAACTTCCTCCGAAGAAATATGACCAAGGATACCCTAGGACAGGGTAGCCATAAGTCAAAGTGGGCCTGAAGTCAAGTAACAAGAGAACTAGCATGGTGTTGTGTTTGAATGTTGTGGTGTTTGTGGTGTTGTGGTTTGAATGTTGGTCTAGAAGGGACACTTGGAGACCAGGGTTCAAATCCCCCACCCCTGGAGGGAGAGAGAGAGAGAGAGAGAGAGAGAGAGAAAGAAAGAAAGAAAGAAAGATTCTACACCAGCAATTAAACATAATTTCTGGACATGACCTTACCACATCTGGGACTACAAGGTAGGTCTGAAGGATTCCTGAGCTTGTGGAAGTTGTTACCTTTTGGGCTTCACTTTGTGGACCACATTTTGGGGACCACATTTTCCAGAATCCCTGCAACAGCTTGCTGGTGGGGCATTCTGGGAATTGTGGTCCAAAAGGGAACTTTCCCAAGCTTGGAGTTATACAAAGTAGGCTAAATGAAGTCTAGAGAAACCTACGTGCGTGCACACTCACATCCTCACATTTCATCTTTAGGGCAGGATATAAATATTTTAAATATGTATCCAACCATCCTCCCCAGGAAAGCAAAATGTGTTGTCTGGCAGTGGCCACAGGTCCTTTATTTCAATTTTTATTTGTGCACCCACTTTCAGGCACCGCACAAGGGCCAACTACATTTGCCAGGAACAAACACACGATGTGCCGCTCGCTGCCCGCCCACGGAAGGCCGTTTCCTGGCGGTGCTCCCGTTACAACAGCCTGACATCTTCCACTCTGCCTCGAGCTGTGTGCAAAATCTTCCCTCTCCCCACTCAAACTGGACACGGCCCCTCTTGCCCAGTCTCGAGTGCTGTGTGCAGATGACACACACACACACACACACACACACACACACACCTCTCATGACAACAGCAACAGCAGGCAGTGTGCAAACGCCTTCCGGGTGCAATGGAATCACAGAGGTTGTTTTGCCAATGCTGCTGACTCAGAGGTGACTCAGCAGTTGTGGAACAGAAGGGACAGAGAGGTGACAAGCGATACTGGGAAGTAAGATGATACAACTAGGAACTAATCTCAAGGCATCCTGCTACATAAATCCCTGGGATTCTTTTGCCTGCCGTTTGTGAAAGCTTATGCCACAAGAAATGCAGTCCTCTTAAGGATGTCACAGGGCTCTTTGGCTGGAATCCTGTACTGGGAGATGTGTGTGTATCACATGTCTCTCTAGCTACATCTCCTGATGCTTCCCCCATGCCAAACCTTTCAGTATCCTTGAAGGCTCCATTCTATGAAATCCTGGGACTTGCAGTTCAGGGAGGGGCATTTAGACATTCAACTGGAGAGCTCAAATGCCTCTGCAGATGACAACCCCTGCCCTTGGATCCACAGAATGCAGCCAGGACAGATAAAGTGGAATCATAGTGCTGTAGCTGGGTAATGTGAAAAGGTCTCCAGAACGGAGAGAAAGAAAACCTGCACTTTGCTAAAAATGTCTAAAAATGTCTCTGTAGTTATGATAAGGATGATGAATTGTGTTTTGGGGGATTTGTCTTTCAGCTGGAAAATTGTAGCGACACTTTCTGGGGAAAAAGCCATGGTGCCTTTCAGTACCGACACTCAAAGTGCAGCAAGAGTTGGCACGCTTTAGCATGGCCCAGTTCTCTGGTGCAAGTCAACAAAGAACCTTGCCAGTGGCATTGAACCAGCAGCTATTCAGCCACAAACTTCTCTGCTTTGATCTGATTTTTTTTTCCTTTTAAAGTACAATGTACCCGATTGCAAAACTGGTAGGTGGAATTTGTAACACACGCTGCTCCAGAAGCAAACATGATGTTTCTGGGATTAGTTCATTAATTTCTCAACCTTTTGATGATGGTGGTGGGTGGGAAACCAGACCCCTTCCTATCGAGAGTATGTTGCTGAATCATACCATAACAAGGAACCATCACAAGGGGAAAGCTTGTGATTTCCCCATCCCTGAATTTAGAGTCTGGTCTCCCAAAGAAATTTCTGTTCCACAGAACTTCCTTGTAGATCAACAGGTTGGGATTTTTCAGGAAGGGAGAGGAATATGATTCAGAGCTGGAGTCAGCAAAATGTGGCCCTCCAAATGTCTTTGGACTGCAACTCCCATCGACCCTAGCTCACTTATTCAAAGACCACAGGGTTTTCTGGGGCTGAGAGTGTGTGATGTGCCCAGACTCACTCAGTGGGTTTCCATGGCTGAGTAGGGAACTGAACCCTGGTTTGTAGTCCAGTGCTCAAACCACTAAGCCAAGCTGGCTCTCACTGCTCAAATAGGTCTCCTCTAAAGTAGGCTCGTTGAATCAATAGGAATTCTGGAAATCTACATTTATGGGCCTTCCCAAGGTTCTGCTCCAAAATCTCTACAAAGCCTGCTGTTGTGTTGTTGTGTGCCTTCAAGTTGTTCCCGACTTATGGCAATCTTAAGACAAACCTATCACAGGGTTTTCTGGGGCTGAGAGTATGTGATATGCCCAGTGTCACCCAGTGGGTTTCCATGGCTAAGTGGGGAATCAAACCCTGGTCTCCAGGATCATAGTCCAATGTTCAAACCACTACACAACACTGGCTCTCAAAAGAAACATATTTCTACATTGAAAGATAAGTAACTTGTGCTATTTGCTATTTTCTATTTCATTCTAATACAGTTTTGAGATGGGTAAAAAGCCATTGAGTTGGTAAGAAGATGTCATTAAACTTCAAATATCTCTGTCAAAATGCTTCTGAAATATGCTTTAAAGTTAACATTGGAAAGTAACTAGAAACTGTTAACTTGTTGCACCAGTAAAGCCACTTTGCTCTCATTTGTATTGCTTTGGAAATGTGGCTTTGTCACACCAAAGGCACAAATTATAATTTGCTGCTTCCAAGCTCTTTTAATAAATCATTTGTTTTACATGAGTGCACATTTTGCTCTAGGGCTCATAGATATCTCCGAGGTTGTTTTGTTCCAGATGGAACAAACTGCTGAATGAAGTACAGCCTAGGTACGGGTAAACCACCGTTTTCAGCTCCTGTGGACCGTTTCGAATGCCTTCTGTCCGTCCTCGGTGGCCCTCAGGAGAAACAAAGGTAGCACATCTGCGTCTTTGCAACCCTTTTATATCTGCCTTCCAAACTGTGCAACTTTCCAGATGCATTTGAACTATGGCTCCTGTCATCCTCCAGGCAGTGTCCCTGGGAAAGTCTGTTTTGCAGCTTTCCTGTCTTCTAAGATTGGGAGTCAGGGGGAAGATTGTGATGGCTTCCAGAGTCAGCAAAGGGTGGAATCACACACTGAAATGGTTGGTGAGGGCGCCATTCACCGTGCTTGTCTAGGAGTGACCAGTGAGGGGAGAAACTATGGCCTTTATCTGGTGGTGACTAACAACTTGGAAATGTGCCTTTCCAGTTCTAGACCTGAGCCGGAGACTTCCTTCATCAGTGCTCAGGACCTATCATAACAATATGATTAGCAGGTTGGAACTGGGAGGTTTGGCTTCTTGTCTCCAGCTTGTTCCACCTTACGAGGTTTTCGTGAGGATAAAGTACATATCCTCCAACTGTCCCAATCTGGACGGTCTTGATTAATCCTCTGCAGTTCCACTTTTCCAGCAGCTTTTAAAGCATCCTGGTTCCTCTCTCTCCCTCCCAAGCTCCCCTGTTTGTCCTCAGCTTACTTCAGTGGCTGCAAACTGAGTTCAAAGTGCAAAAGGAGTTTGCATTCAATAAACTCAACAGGGCGGGCAGGAGAGAAGAGGGGGAGCCAATCTCTTCCCAGCAGGCTCAGGCAAAAGCAAACAGCTGCAGCCTCTCTCCTAGCGCATGTGTTCTTCCTTATTAATCCATTTTTGCCATCTTGCCTGCATTCTGATGTTTCTTGGCCATGCATGTCCCAGTTTTCATCTGTGAAATGTCAGAAAGTATGACAGTAGGAAGGGTGAGGGCCACATATACCACCTGAAGGGTGGTGATATAAAAAAAATAAGGGAAAGTGGGCTATAATAAATCTAAGTAACTAAATGAAGAAGGCTCCTGTGCAGAGCCTGGGAAATTCACTTCTTTGACCCACAACTCCCAATTTTATTGCGTTGTCTACTGCAAGCACACTTTTGCAACCTGACGCCAAAAGTCTGTGTTACTCCAACCTTCTTTCTTTGTCTTTTCAGCGCTGACGCTGAAAAAAAAATTCCAGCTAGACAAAGGAGAAGTAGGAAAAGGGAACCGAGGTCACAATCACAGTGTAGAAAGGAGAATCTGTAAAAAAGATCTGGCTGGGGAATTCTAGGAGACATAGTCAAAAAGGGAACTTTCCAAACTCTGGCATAATAAGTGTTTGCATTTTTTAAACAGATTTTAGGTTATATTGAAAATCTTATGTGGAAGCTGCTCATTTTGGACGCTTCCTGCCTCCCATTTCAGAATCCGAACACAGGGCAGAACCAATGTTGGACTTCCCTGCTCACAAAAATCTTGGTTGCTTATAGAGAGAACAGGAGATGCTTCTTAAGCTCTCGTATCTAGCTGAGTGTTCGAAAGATCTTTATCTGTGTGTTTCACTGGCTTTTTCCTGTCCAAGCCTTTTAAGACCAGTGCAACCTGCAAGTGGAAAGTGACCATAAATGTGGAAATGCTGAAGGAAACAGAGGGGTAGCATGGAAGCAGAACAGGGTTGAAGGCAGCCAGGATGGGAAACTACCAGAACCATAAATCTTTGGGGGTTGCAGGACAGACAGAAACCGATTGTTTCCACCTGAGAAACTTGGGAAGGGAACGGTTGAAGCAGAATCAAGACCACACAGAGTTAAATGTGCACCACTTTTGAAAAATCTAACCCTTGGAAGGGGATCAAAGGGAGAAGGAAGTAGGGAGAACAAAGGAGAAACTGCCCCTGCTTATTGAAGTAGCTGAGCAGAAACCCCGTCTTAACACCCCTCCCCTCTGCCAATAAAAGATACAGCCCAGGTGACTTAAATAAAACTCAGCATCTGTATGAACCTGCCTAAGTTGTGAGCTCAGCCCTGGTCTCACTTGGGGATTCACTTCTGAGAACTAGTCCATGGGTGGGCAACAAGAGGTGGACTTTACAGTGGTGACCCCACACAAGTGGAATTCTCTCCCTAAGGAAACAGACTTACTGACTTAAAACTGTAACTGTTGTTTCGTGGCTTAATGTCATAATCTGTTGACTGTTCAGTCTTGGATTGTGGTTTTATTGGCTTTTCCCCCTTGGTTATGTAGTTCTAACATAAGCCAGAGTTTTTGACCTGGACAGTGGCACAGGTATCTTTGAAAGAGTGTACATGGTCACTTACGAGTACTGTAATAATATTCCCAGTACGTGCAATTCTGAGCAGGGACAAAGCAAGCAACCTCCTATATCCATCCTCAGAATAACTGGCACACCTAGTCAAAGAGAAATCACGTATCTTTTGCAGTTTATTGTACCTTTATGTGTGATAATTTTCAGCCAAGTCTCCGATAGTTCATTGTCCATCTTTTCCATTTGAACATTCCTGGCCCAGGATTACAACAAGTCTAAGTACCCTAAAGGCACCAGTTCCCATCTGATTTTGGAAGCTATGCAGAGTCAGTTCTGGCTAGTACTTGGATGGGAGACCACCAATGAATACCAGATGCTGTGAGCTCTGTTTCAGAGGAAGAAACTGGCAACACCACCTCTGAATACTCCTTGCCTAAAAAAATATGTGAAATTCATAGGATCCCCGTAAGTCAACAGGTGAATTGAAGGCACATGTACACACATGCAAGCTGAATAAAACTGTTGTGCATTATTTTTTGAAAATCCACTCTGCATGCATGCCACAACTTATGCCTGCACAAGACACTAACATGATTCTGACATCCTCAAGGAAATTATTATTCTCTCAGCCTGAACTTTATGTCTGTATCGGAGGATAACAAGGTTGGCCTGCTTTATAGAGCTGTTGTAGGAACTATTCAGATAATTTCTAAAGAGCCTGGTGGCAATTTAAAAACTATTCCACTTACTGTGGCATATGTTTTTTTTGGATTATAATATGATATTTTTTCATCAGGTGCTTCCTACAAACAGTGATAATAGGAGAATCAGCCTACCTCTATCACATGTATCTGTGTTTGTAATGCATGGAGCACTTCATGCATCTGATGAAGTGGACTGCAGTTCACAAAAGCTTTTGTCATTGTGATTTTATTAATTTCAAGGCACTGCAAGACTCTTTGTTGGTGTTGTGCAACAGATTAAAACAAGTACCTCTCTAGAAATGAAACGGTTGGTGGAAGAAACAAACAGGGCCTTCTCAGTGGCTGCCCCAAGGCTCTGGAAATCCATTCCCAGGGAGATCAGAATGGATCCCTCCTTCTTGTCCTTCCATCAGCAGACAAAGACTAACTTGCAGAGCTGAAAGTTTTAAATAAAGGACCTTTAACAAGGTACTGTGTAGTTTTAATTATATTGCTTTTATTAATATTTCATATAAATATATTGCTAGTAGTTTGGTTCTATTCTCATATGCCTCTTTTGCACATTTTTAATTATATTGTACTCATTTTTAATTTGAAAACCACTTTGAGTTCCAGTTTTGGAAAAGAGGCAAGTTATAAAATAGTGTTGTTAATGATGAGTTCATTCCATTGCCTATCAGGGATATAAAAATCAGTAAAGTCTTGGGTGGCCACATGCCCAAACTCGACAAAAATAATCCCAATTTGCCCTTTTGGTGGAAAATACCCAAGAGCAGATTGCTGGCTGGGATCCACTCTATAGCAAATATTGAGATTTACTGCTTCATGTAATAAAAATCTGTGCTTATGATTATTAGTAACTCTAGTAAGTTGAATGTGCACAGATCCTTTTTATTACAGCACATATAGGGGGGGTCAGAGTCGTAATTAGTGTAATTAGGATGTGTTTATTGCAACAGTAATCTTTTAGTAGTGGGTTTTGCTATTATGTCTTAGCAGAGTTTGATTTAGTTTAGTTTTACTTATCCATGTTTATGGCTTATGCATTGTTCCCCCTCCCTTGTAGTTGTAAATCAGTTTGTATCTCTGAACTAAAATTTATTAAATCTAAAAAAGAAAAAAGAAAAAAAAGACTTACTGCCCCCCCCCCCCCGGGTCTTTTTGGACAAAGCAAGACAAGACAAGAGGATAGTAAGTAATTTTTATTACTTATATACACACACATATATAGCTTTAACTTTTCCACATAGCTTATTTCCACATGTATCTAAAGGCTGGAAAACACAACAGGCAAACATATAAACAGAGGCTAGGGCTACATTCTTGCAGGCAAATGTACAGACCACGGCTGCAAGAGGAGCAGGCGGTGGCTCACTTGCAGCAGCTGCATTTGGTGGAAGGTGGTCCCTTGCAGATGCAGCCCTGAGCGCATTTGGTGCAGCCCGCCGGACAACAGGAGCAACAGCCTGGAAGAATAAAAAAAATAAGGAGACACCTTGTAATGTAGGCTAATGGAAATCACCTAAGAGAGACTCAAAGGCAGGGAGGAATTGTCAGGTGACAGAAGGCCGGGAGTCTCATCTGGGAGGCCTGGGTTCAAATCCTACCACTGAATTGTGCTACCGGTTTGGCTGAGTCTCTTTTAGGAACGCCTCTGCGTACTTCTTTGCAGAATGGATATATCAAAGATCTTTCCCACAATTCAGTCTCAAGGTGGGTTTGAGATAAATAGTGAAGATTGTTTCGTAAACAAGAAGAAGTTGCACTTCTAGACCTTGGCATTCAGTCCCGCTGCCTGCCCACCCAACTCCTACAGCAATTGGCAATAAGATCCAAATGCCACATCACCACATCCATGTTGGCAGCACAGCACTTTTATTTTTGAATGCCTTCCAAAGTCCTTCCGACACGGATCATTTGCAAGGCAGGGAGAAAAGATGCTGCTGAACTCCAGCTCCTATCGCTCCCAGTGGTAAGGAATGATGGGAATAGCAGTTTACCGACAACTAGAGAATTACAGATTGCTCTCCCTTGTGTCTCCTTTTCATTCCTCAGTCAACACACACCATTGCATGGACCGGCACAGCGTGCAATGGATGCTAGATTTGGAAAAAAAAGCATTCTAGCCACTCCTTATGTCTATATTACCCACCTAACACTATTTTTCTCAAGCGGGGGGTGGGGGGGAACTACCTCAACACTTCTTTTTAAAAATGGCAGAAGATACAGGTCTCTCTTTCGAGAGTATGCAAAGCACCTGCTCATTGCAATGTGTAATAATCATTTTGTACATGTTATGGTTATTATCCCCATATTACAGGTGGGTCAGGAGAGAGTGAGGCTGAAACTGACCACCGTTTGACTAAATTAAGATTCCCTCACTTGGTGCTATGGCAGCTTTTGTCAGATCATGGGGCCAGAGCTGGATGTTTGAAACTTGGAAGTCTTCCTACAGTCTTCTGAATTCACAGCTTAGCCTCTTTGCACTGCTACCAGTTCCTCCAGTGACAGCCTGGGTTCTGAAGTTACAATGGAACCAAACAGACACCAGACGGTGGCTAGCGCAGGTCTAGTACCTGTTCCAGCCAGCAGGCTAGAGCGAACACGAATCTTTACTCTCCATTTGCCAAAATCTGCTAAAACATACTTGTTGCATGCCTTCAGGTCTGCCACGACTTAAGGCAACTGAAGTATTTTTCGGCAAGGTTTCTCCCGAGGAGGTCTGACCTTGCCATCTGCTAAGTCTGACAGGGCATAACTTGTCCAAGGTCACCAACAGGCTTCTGTGGTTGAGTGGGGATTCAAACCCAGGTCTCACAGAGTCTTACTCCAACCCCCAAACCTTCATTCTGGCTTTCTTAGCAAGATTTTTTTCCACAGGACACTTGCTGCTGCCTCCCTCTGAGGCTGAGAGAGTGTCACTTGCCCAAGGGCACCCAGTGGGTTCCCATTGCTGGGCAGGCGTTCCTACCCTCGTCTCCTGGAGTCCTAGTACAACATTTTAAATCATCACACTTCGCTAAATCCATGTTTGGGAGGCGGTACACAGGTTATATCCCCCGCTCTCCATCCTTTCTCCCTGCTTCAGAGCTGCATGACGGCAGCAGGTGTGACAACGGTGCTTGTGTCTTGCCCTTGTCTTCCCTGCGCTAGGACTGTCCACTGCTCTTGCCTGCGGAGGGCTGCAGAAATGGGAGAACCAGCAAGGGGAGTGCAACGGCTCCTATATCCATGGGACGTGAGTCCACTCCAGGTTTTTACCCAGCTTTTAGAGTTGCTATCCATGGTTCTGAACCTCTGGGGGGAAGAATAAAGTTCAACTACCCACATGGGCACTCTGAAGTTCAGACTTAAAGCCGGAGCGGAGGCACGCGCCACAGACAACAGAGCCTCCAACCTCCCCAGCCGACACAAGTAGCTGAGGACGCAGAAAAGGCGATACTCACTCTTTTTGCACGACTTGCATTTGCAGTTCTTGCACTGGCAGTTGTTTCCACAGGTGCAAGCACCGCCTGCAGAAGGAAGGAAGGACAGAAAACCCAATTGAGATCCATGAGGGCTGGAAACTTGACTTCACCATTGCAAATGTTCTGCCTCCCTTAGATACAACTTGCTTTGGGACTTTGCAGAGACAGTCCTAGGGTTATGGGAATTCAGGGAGCTAATCCAAAACTAACTTTCCTGGCTGAAAGATTATCGCTCAGAAGAGTGAAAGGGTACTTTGTGGAAGCCGTTCGTCCACTAGATAAGCCTCTTTTAAAGTGAAAGACACCTTCCACGTTTTGCATGCCCTAGAATTAAGAGCCTGAACTAGCCTTTCTATAAAAGATTGGTCCATTGGTTTCCTTCCCACATTTAAGACACTGGATTCATCCTTGAAGGTGGAAGGAAAAAAACAGAATTGTTCTAGATACTGATAGCAATGTGGCACATCTGCACGACACAACTGGACCAGTACGCTCTCACTTTAACTGCCAGGCTTCCATCCTTCAAAGTCCTGGGATTTGTAATCTGGTGAGTCATCACAGTTTCCACTAGAGAGCACCAGTCCACTCCCCTGAACACTACTGTTCTCGCTCAAAAAATTCTAAGCACCTCACCAAACTACAAATCCCCAGCTTCCACCCGGGCAGCTAAAGCAGTACCAAATAGCTGCAAATCAACACCCCAGGGGTTGTGTTTTTGTTTTGTCACCTTCCTGGAGAGTAACTCCGTAGCACAGCTCCCTTTTGCTGCAGTACTTGTCAAACTTTGGTCTCCAGATGTTGGGGACTTCAGCTCCCAGAATTCCAGAGCGTTGGTCTCACCAGCTGAGATTTCTGACAGCTGAAGTCCCAAACTTCTGGTGGAACAGGGCTTGAGAACCCCCGTCCTCCAGGGCGAAGGAGAGAACGTTTCACGCCTCTCAAAGGATGAACGTGTGAATGAGGCACAGGGAAGGAGGAGAAAAGCAACTGGATGCCGGTCAGCTGTGACTTTGGCTATTTCCGCACTAGCCTGTTACAGCGCTACGATTCCGCTTTCAACCTCCTATGGAATCCTGGGGTTTGCAGTTCAACTTCAAACCCCAGGATTCCATAGGAGGTTGAAAGCGGAACCGTAGCGCTGTAACAGGCTAGTGCAGAAACGGCCCCAGCTGACATGCGAAAGGACGACAGGTCCTCCTACTCACCGCTGGCGCAGGGACAGTCTTGAGAATCCATCCTTCCTCCGGCTTTTTTTTGTTTGTTTGTTTTGCTGCACCGGCGTCGAGAGTCAAGCGTACACGCGCTCCTCCGGCGTCACTCCGGAGCCGCGGGCCGGCCAGGTATTTATGCCAGGCGGAGCATCGGGTGCAAAAGCGGCTCCGCCCCCGGCGCTCCCGTGCACACGGCGCTCCCTCGCGACGCCGCTCGCCAAGAACGACCTCATCGGGGGTGGCGCCGTGTGCACGCGGGGGTGGGTGGCTTGGGAGGCGCGGGGGAGCGGAGTCGCTTCGCTTGCCCGGGCGAAGAAGGAGTCAGCGGGCTGGGGGAGTCTGAATCTCTCTCTCTCTCTCTCTCTCTGCATTTGTGTCTGTGCGTATGTGCTTGGAGAGAGTGTCGGTGTGTCGTTTGTGGTCTGCGACCCTGGAGACCAAAGCCATGACACTCCCCTGGGTGATCTTGTGCAAGTCACAATCTCGCACCCCCAGGAAGACCCCTGATAGGGTCGCCTTGGGGTCTCCGTAAGTCCGGCCGTTTCCGCGCTGGAGTGTTCTAGTGCTCTTATTCCACTTTCGACATCCTCTGGAATCCTGGGGTTTGCAGTTTAGGGAGGGGCCTTTGAGGATAGTAAATAGGGTCCTTGGAGGCCCCTCTCTAAACTGAAAATCCCAGGTTTCCATAGGAGGTTCCATAAGAGGTTGAAAGTGGAATAATAGCACCAGAACATTCCAGTGCGGAAAGGGCCTCGGAAACGACTTGAAGGCACAGGTCAGGACAGCAGTGAATGTGTAGGGGCCCAAATGCCCTGAAAGCACCAGATCCTGTCTGATCTTGGAAGCTAAGCAGGGTCAGCGTGGTTAGTACTTGGATGGGGGACCGCCAGCCAATACCAGGTGCTCTAAGCTATACTTCAGAGGAAGGAACTGGCAAAATCACCACTGAGTATCCCTTGCCTGAGAAAACCCTATGGAAAATTTATGGGGTCACCCTAAGTTGACGGGCGAGTTGAAAGCACACGTGCACACATGTATAAAAAGTAGTTGAAAATGTCAACTAATTGCAGTTATTTCAGACAGAACCCGAGATCCAGAAGTATCCTTTAAAGCTGATTTTAATTACACCATTGAAAACAAGCATTTCTAAAAGCCGTTCGACACTTCAGCTTCCACCCGTGCTGAGTTTGCTTGCCAGAGGTGAATGAGATGGGATGGAAAGAGTTGTGCTTCTTGGTCCAGGTTATCTGTTCTGCTCATGGGGTGCGGCTCAGATTTTACATCCGTTTTGCATCTGAACAGGGCAGAGGAGGGAAAGATGGATGCAGCTGTTCCCCCTGCCCTCACATCTGCCCTGGTCTTCATCCTATCGCGTTGTGTCACTGGGAAAATATTGCTGAAGGTTCAGTGCAAGAAGAAAGAGGAAGCAAGGGACACCTTTTTAACTTCAGTTTCGTGTTTATAGCTTGCAAGGTGCCTGGAGCCATTGCACCAATAAAACCACTGAGAATCCAGCCCTGGTGGCCAGGTGATTTTTAGGGGCTTCATTCTTTAGGCTGCAACGTGTATGGCTTTCTCTGGCATGTGTGCACTTTCAACTTGCCCGTTGACTTGTGACTACCCCATGCATTTCATAGGGTGTCCTTAGGCAAGGAATCCTCAGAGGGGGTTTTGCTAGTTCCTTCCTCTGAAATATAACCTGCAGCACCTGGTAGTTGTCGGTGGTCTCCCATCCAAGTACTAACCATGGCTGACCCTGCTTAGCTTCCAAGATCAGATAGATTCTGGTACCTTTAGGTTATTTAGACCCTTGTGCATGACTTATCTCCTTCAAAACACGATGTTAGCCCTGCTGCTGGATCCCGAACCTCTCCTGCTCATTCTTCTTTTGCCCCAAACCCTGCCCCATGTGTACAGACAGGTCAAGGTTTAATCTGTGGCATCTCCAGTTTAAGACCGATTGAGCTGGGAACTCGGAAGCATTTCCATCACTCGATACCTTACTGAGCCCTTCTCAGTCAGAGACAGCCTGGTGGAGGGGTTAGAATGTTGGACAATATTTGGGCAATTCTTGTTTTTAGTCCTCACTGAGCTGGGAAAACCATTTGTGTTCTTTCTGTGAACCCGACCTACCTCACAAGGTGGTGGTTGTTGTGAAGCATAAAACGGAGAACAGGAAGATCATAAAATGTAGCCTGACCCACTGTAAGGCCACTTTTTGATTCAAGTGGAGAGCTTTTGACACGGTCAGACTTTTAGGCCTCTGTAGGAAATGACTTGAAGGCACGCAACAACAACAGTTTTTTTCCCTGTGCTGAATTATTTGTTATTGATTTTTCCTGTTTTGTATTTTATGATTTTTAATTTTGTTTGTATCATACCCAGAGGACAGTGCTTATCAGGAACTGTTTCCACAGAGCTGGCCTACAGCTCCCACAATCCCCGAGTGAGCAAGGGCACACTGAGATTCTGGAAACTGTGGTCCACAGGGGGATTCTGGGAGCTGTGTTGTGCATTGGAATTCTGGGAATTGTAGCCTTGAAAGGTTACCGTTTGGACTACAACTCCTGAAATTCCCCAGCCAGTAGGACTACACTGAGATTGTGGGAACGGTTGTTCACACTGAGACTTGGGGAGCTGCAGTCCACACTGGAATTCTGGGAACTGTGGCCTGGAAGGATTCGTGTTTTGGACTATCCTTCCCAGAATCCCACAGCCAACAGGGCCACATTGGGCTTATGGGAACTATAGTCTAGAAACACTTACCAAGTGCTGTGTTTCCAAAATGTAATAAATAAATAGAAATTTGCTGGAGTCCTTCCCTGGCTGAGCCGCTGCTACACGAGGCAAGCAAATGCTCACTCATCATTCTTCCAGCTTGCAAAAGAGGCACCAAATTATGAGTGCCGGCTGCTAAAGTTGTGCAATGGAGAGAGACTGGCAATTAACGCAAATGAGTGGCTGCCCCCACAGCTGTGCCAGGGAGCTACCACAGAATGACAGGTAAACACACCTTTAGCTAATTTGGCTTTTACAAGGGGCCATGGTCTGGAAATACACCTTCACAGATGCTCCTTTGACCACTCATTTGCTCTGTGGTTTGGGAACAAGAGTAGCTTGAAATCATTCAAAGCTGGGCTTCTCTTTCCAAACTTAGAGCTGTCTTCACTGACCTAATTTCCAAGGCGGCAGAGCACAGATAGGACTCTGTTGTTGGTTTTTTTTAAATCAAAACCACAAGTCCTTTTAGGGCCAGGTGTGAAATTGGCGCCTCGCCTCTCCCTTGCCTGGCAGCTTCTGTCTGTAAAATGGGTATAAATACACTTGGTGTGCAGGACTGCTGTGCATAAAATGGGTATATATCCATTTGATCGAAAAGGCTCCCATCTGAAGAAGGGCTATACATCCATTTAGTATACTTCACGGTGTATACAAGATTCTTCCCGCTTCCCATGTTATCCTTACAACAAGGTGGCCTGGACACAAAGATGGTAACTGGCCCAGGCTCACCCAGTGAACCCCTTTACCAAGCACAGGGCAACTGAACCTCGATTTCTCCCATCCTAATTGGTCATGATAATCCACTGCTAGGAACCGCTTTCAGCCCAAAGGCTGAATTCAGCTCCAGAAAACTTTCTGGGAGTCATGTTCCAGTGGACCAAAGGCAAAAGGGCCGGGGCCAAAAGGACCAGCATATTTTAGCTCCAGAGAGTCAGAAGGAGGGAGTGGTTTGAATTTTGGACGAGGGATCTGGGAGCCGGGGATTCGGCTCCCCACTCAGCTGGAAATCCACTGGGTGACCTTAGGCAATATCACCTTCTCTCAGCCTCTCTTGAGGAGGAATGCAGTGGTGGCAAACTGCTTCTGAATAATAAATCTTCTCTAGGGCCATTTCCGCATGAGACTGTTATAGCGCTATGATTCCACTTTCAACATCCTATGGAATCCTCGGGTTTGCAGTTTAGGGAGGGGCCGGC
The DNA here is from genome assembly GCA_030412105.1 of Cyclura pinguis. Lineage (NCBI taxonomy): Eukaryota > Metazoa > Chordata > Lepidosauria > Squamata > Iguanidae > Cyclura > Cyclura pinguis. The sequence goes on from CM059607.1 coordinate 3,370,623, forward strand.
CCTCCCCTGCAACATTCCATAGGATGTTGAAAGTGGAATAATAGCGCTTGTAAAAGTCTAGTGCGGAAATGGCCAGAGTTTCCAAGGGGGATCCCTCTTAGTAATGTTGTCTATTTATCCATTGATGTCATATCAAACAAGTTTATTTCCCAATCTTCTGCATTTGGTATTTCTGGTTTCTTCCAGAGTTTAGCACAATTAATTCTTGCAGAGGCTGTCATATAAAATAAGTTTTCTCCATTTTCCCTTTCTAATTCATCTTCTGGCTTTTTGAACACAATCTGATATTGCTCAGCCATGTGCATCCTATTTTCATCAGTTAAATGTTATAAAGTGTAGAACCTGAGATGAGGGCAGCTCCCAATAGTCTGAAGCGAGCCCAGGCGAGAGAGAGAAACCTGCAAACACACAAAGTCCCCAGGGGAAGGAAGAGACAGACTTCACGGCACACGACACCTTTGCCTGCTGGTGCATATCACAAGACCAAGTATATTAGGAAGAAATGATATCCTAGAACTGGCTGTACCCGTGATATTCTCCTGATCATTGGAATGAGTTTCCCTTGCAACTGAGCAGAGTGTGTTTTTGGAAATGGTGGAAAGATCTCTGTCTTTGGGGATGGCTGCTTGGGAGAAGTTACATTTTGGAGAAGACAATAGTTGCTGTTAATTGTTTGCAAACTACTTTTTCACTCTGAACTCAGTTTGCGGCAAGTGAAGTAAGATGCAGACAAAGAAGGAAAGTGGGAAGAGGAGAGAGAAAGTACGACATTTTAAAAGTAGCTGCAAAAGTGGGGTGATAGAGGATTAATTAGGATTGCCCCTGCCAATGTGATCACATCTCCTGGGGCCTGAATGAGACCACATCTGGGTGTACTGTAAGGGAAACAATCTGAGAACCATTTCTCAGATTACAAATAATCTGTTTCCATGAATTCATCTCATCTCTTGCCTATACATTTATGTCTATAAAACTAATTAACGAGCAGGTATCATTGGCACATCATCACTCCCATATTACCAAGAAACTATTTTCTCATTGGCATTTGGAGAAATACGGTTAATGCCAGCAGATTACTCATCTCTTTTGGGCACCACTGGAGAAAACAACACTGCTAACTCAGGGAAATCAACATTTCAGTATCCCAAGTATGAAGTAATAATAACTTTTACTACCTTTAATGTGGTTTCTCCTCCAGAGAGCTCAGAGTGACTTACCCGGGTCCCCATTTTAATCCCACAGCAATCCTGTAAGGTAGCAACTGGACCAGCATCGCCAGAGATGGTGCCCAGGTATGGAAGGATCTGATTGAAGGACTTTCCCATCCAAGGGCCTTATCACACTGTATTGTTGTAGTGCTGTTATTCCACTTTAACAGCTACAGCAACATCCTATGGAATCTTGGGATTTGCACTTTAGAGAGGAGCATTTAGCACTGTCAGCCAGATTGCTCTTCGTTTGGAAATATCAGTTAGTTCAAAACATGGCGGACAGATTGATTGGTTACTGCTACATCTAGGAGTGCTCAGATGACACCAATATTAAAATCACTCCACTGGCCACCAGTTAGTTTCCAGGTGAAATACAAAGTGTTGGTTATTGCCTTTAAAGCTCTACATGGTTTGGGTCCAGGTTAGCTACAGGATCACCTTCTCCCATATCACCTTTGCCCCATGTGCTCATGTTCTCTGGAAACATCTGCTTCAGCTAAAACTAGACTGACTGTTACCACAAGGATATTTTCTTCTGCTGCCCCCAGTTGTGGAATAACGTGCCAGGAGAGATTCATCAGCCCAAGACGCTGTCTGAGTTTAAATCAGCAGTAAAGACCAGTCTCTTCTTGCAGGCTTATCTGGATTATTTTTAGATTACATTTTTAAAGTATTTATTGATTTGTTGTTGTTGTTGTTATTTTATTATCTGCCTCTCTTTAAGGCTTGATCTTTTAATATGTATTGGTTTAAGATGCTCTTTTAACTGACATTGTGTATTGTCTTATTTGTTGTTGTTCCTTGCCTCAATCCACAGGGAGAGATGGGTGAGAAATAAATGTTGTTGTTCTTGCTAATAATAATAATAATAAACAACAACAACAATATCTTGCAGCATTGGTGTGAGGATAAAGCGGACAGGAGGAAGGTCATTACGCTGCCTTGAGCTCCTTAGCGGAAAGGCAAGAGACAAATGAAACTATTGATTTGTTAGCTTCGTTTCTATTCCACCTTTCTTCTAATGAGATCAAGGCAATAAATAAATATGAATGGTGAATGAATAAACAAGTAAAGGAGTTGCTTCCAAACAGACAAGTGCTAGCGTTAGCTGTTGAAAGACGCTGTACAGCAATGCTATCTTGGCAAATTTGGGGGGTGTGTGTGCATCTAAAGAAAAGAGAAGCTAGAAGAAGCAGTGGGAAAACATAGAAGGATTGCAAGCGGAGAACAAATGGCTGGAATCCGCCTGGGCCGCACACGGGTGTGATTTCCCCTGCGGAAGTGGTAGGAGGTGCTAGGCGGAGATTCTGTGTGGGCAGCCCAGCGGGAACTGTGTGCCCCCTCCCCAAGAAATACGGTGCCCAGAGGCGTATCTGGGCTGGATGGGGAAGAAGGAAGCATTGCTTTTTCTCAAGTCTTTTCCATAATCAAGGCCTTTACAGCAGAACATAAGCGGATCAGCATCAGCTAACGGAGACTTTTCATACGATGTGGTTGCTATTCCGTTCTCCTCTGAGAGCAGCTTCTTCCAGAGCTTCTGGACTGGTGCTTCCTGCTCCTCTAGCTTTGTGCTACTTGCATTTGTAAAAGCAAAAAAATTTGAGCTTCCTCCGGAGCTGTCAGTCCTCAAGAAAACACAACAGGCACTTGGGTATGTCTTGTGTGTGTGTGTGCCTGTGATGAACACAATGACCGACAGAAACAGATCCTTAGTGTTGATTCAGCCCTGTGTCAACAGTTTTATGTCTGGCCCGCATCCAACTGACCTAGCATTTTTGCCATGGGGTAGAACAAGGATAATTAGTGGGTTACTCTTGAGGACTCTCACTTTTGGGGCTGGCAGATGTAAGAACCATTCCCTCTCCGGGCTTGAAAGAGCTCTGAAGGCAGCTCCTTGAAGCTACAACAGGTAATTTCCCATTTGTAAAACGGTCCCACCCCAAATCCTGCCCTTGAGGGGGGGTCTCTGGGTCTCTCATTTTCTCACACGGCCCACAGACCAGATCGTTTCTCCCCATTCCGGGCTCACACTAATCTGAGAAGGGTTTGGCTGTCTATAATACCAGGGCTTAATTGGCACATCTTTGGATGCGGCGAGGTGTGTTCGGGCCTGCCTGAGAGATTAAAGGGTTTGGTTTCCCTTTGATGTCAGCCAGAGGTTCTCATAAATGCTAATAGAAGGTACATCGATAGAAATAAGACATTAGAGAGGGTTTGTGGGAGGAATCGTATTGCTCTTCTTTGCCCACCCTCTGATGGATCTAAAAAAGAAGGGCTATCAAAGCTAGAAAGGACCCAAAGTGACAACGTTGGCCCGGAATTTGCCACACAGTCCGTCTTGCGACCGCCATGTTCCCACCATTCCCAGGTGCCTCTGCCCTAACCACAGAATGGCGGGCCAACTGGCATTCACAGGTTAAATAAAACACTGCTAACAGAGGTGGTGGCTGTTCAAAGAGTTTGTGGTTAAAGTGGTAAACTTTTTTTTAAGTATGATTGGTACATTTGAATCAAGAATGCACTCCAGCTGTTGCTAACAAAATGAGTGCCAACCACTCCATTTTCTTCTTTCCTCACATCTGCACAGTCTGCAGAGTTGATTTTTGTTGTTTTCACCAAAATAGATATTAGAGAGAAAATAAAGTTTTTTTTTTTTCTCCACAGGCACAACGTCAGAAGTTGTAAAAGTTTATTTTGTTCGAACGACTCCAGAATTTTCCGATGGAGCTCCCCAGCTGTAATTCCTATATCTCAACTACAAAATGGAGATTCTCAACTGCAGGTTGCAGAGTTCCCCAGCCAGAGCAGCTGGCAGGGGAGTTTAGGGAGCTGTAGTCCGACAAAGCACCTTTTGCAAGCTCTGAATGGCCCTGCACCTCAGGGAGTGGTCAGTGAAATGGATTTCCATTAGCTTCAGGAGAAACCAAATCAAACTCTCAGTGAATTTTATAGGATTTGCTGTCACAAGATGTGGCAGTCAGAATACTGCCATAAAGGACTTTGAAGGGAAATTGGAGAAATCCATGGAGGATAAGTCTGTCAAAGGCTGCTAGTCACAATGGCTGTGGACAACCCACACCTTCGTTCCTTCTGTCTTTGATGAGTGCTCTTGACTGTGTAGGGAGAAAAGAATAGCATCGTCCCTTCTGAAGGGGGATGTCGCAGCAAGCTCAAAAGAACTTCAAGGTTTATAGTGTGGGGAGACACCCTAAAAGCGTGGGGGGAACCTCTCCAAACAGGAAAAAACAAAACGGATTGCCTGCTAGGTAGTATGGGGAGAAAGAGAGAAGGAAAACTGGCGAGAGAAGGTGAGAATGGAACGGAGTATGCTAGAGGAACAGTCCACCACAACATTTTGTTCCACCTCCTGGACTTCCGATGGCCGCGGTGCAACGATTGGTCGGAATTCACAGTACTAGTGGATCCCGACAACCCGGAGAGGTTGGAAATCTCCTAAAAATTAGAGATCCGAGGAGATATTGGTCCTCTTGGTAAAGGGGACATGGAGGGGACTCGAAGGGGATCCGAATTCAGCCAACAGTGCACAGGAGCTGGAAGAAAAGAGAAGATCTGTTCATGGAGAGAGGCTGACGGAATTGCGGAGTCGCCAGTACCGCTCCGAGGTGCCTTTACAGGCTTAGTCGCGCCACCACTATATTAATCCATACATCATATCAATATTAATAAGCATCTCTTCGCCAGTTGGGTAGCCAGATCCGGACGTGTTTCTCTATTGGGGTGAATCGACATTTTGTTCCACCTCCTGTTAGTAACACTGGATGTCAGCTGCAAAAGGTTGTTGCCTTTGGGCCCTACTGGCGGTTTCCTGAGGCCTGTGAATGGCCAGAATGTGAACAGAACGCTGGATTAGACCAACGTTACCTCTATACCACCCTGAACACACCCAGCCTTCCTTGATTTTGGAAGACAAGAAGTGTTGGGTCTGGCTCATACCTGGATGGGAGAGAAGCCATCAGGAAAGAGCAAAGCTCTCCAAGCAGGGCTAGGAGAGGTATCCTTCCTGAAACCCTGGAAAGATGCTGGTGGCTACAGCTGACCATATCAGACCAGAAAGCCTGATTCAGGATAAATGACCGCGCTGTGTTCTTAATCTTATTATTGCAATCCCTCCATACCATCCTGGGCACACTCAATTGCATGTAATTTATGAAGCTTAGCAGGGTCGGAACTGGTTGTTAGTTGGATGGGAGACCACTAGAGAAAGCCAGGGATCTCCAAGTAGGGTTCAGAAAGACTCCTGCTCTGGAAAGTGGCTTCCAGTCAAAGTTGACAGTATGAGGCAGTTTGGAGATATAAAAATCACCTCCAAATCTGTCCAGGAAAAATTAAAAATTTGGAGGGGATCAGCAGGCTTTGAGGGGGTTCTGGGAGAGGTCCTATGGGTCATACTTAGGGGTCCCAAGAGCTGCATGTGGTCCATGAGCCTCCCTTTACCATCTCTGATCTAGAACTTCAGTTTTATCCAGAACTTAAGAAAGTATTTCTTCTAAATTCTGGGCTTGGGGGCATTATTTCCTTAAGGCCTTTGGTTTCAAATGTTCTCTTTATAGGCCCTAGGAAAGGTAAGTCACACAAAAACCCATTAAACCTCTCTCTCTTGGCTAACACCTGCCCTGAGGTGGACAAACCATGAAAAATCGTGAGAGGGCCTTTGAAATCTTTTTGGGTTGCCTGCTAATTTTCAGAACGAAAGTCAGGTTTTTCAAGAGAGCCAACTAAGTAAAACCTTGTGATGCCAAGGAGGCACTTGCCAGTGCTTGTCCAAGTCAGCTGCTTTGATAATTTAATAATAATAATAATAATAATAATAATAATAATAATACTGGCAAGCAAAAAAATAGGTGCTACAATAATGCCCTGCTAGAGCCAGTGTTTCATAACAAGAGTTAGGTAAAAATTTTGAAATAGAATGAAGCTTCATAGAATACTTAGGCTTGGAGAGCTATTCATTTTCACAAGAAAAGAGATTCCAAACTTCTTGGCTGGCATTCCATTGGTTAGTTCCTAATAGAGGACACCCATTCAATCAACTGTTGAATGGTGGGTGAACACATAGGTAGACCCCATTGATTCAATAAGTCTGCTCTAGTCAGGACTAAATATAGGACTTAGGTCCTTGACTGTAAGAGCAGTTTAACAGTGGATTTATTGCCAGGGTTGCAGGATGTTCTGTGTATTAGCCAAAATAACTTGGCTGGCTTTGGGTACTGTATGCACCTTGGGTGGATGGTGAGCATGATTTCCTGCTCTGCCTCAGGCAGCAAAACACCATGGGATGGCCCTGGGTTAGGGAATGCTTTTACAGCAAAGACAAAAGAATTTGTGTTGGAGGAGGAGGAGGAGGAGGAAGATGGGAAAGTCACATAAGATTCTAGCTAGCAGATACCTCACAAATGATGAGCAAGGTTAATAAATCTGATGGCAGAATCTCAAGAATATATTTTTAACTTTTAGGAGCATCACCGCTCTTCTGCAGTGTCACGAGTATCCTTTTCTTGTCCATAGGTTTCGCTCCGCATGCTCCACAGCTGGGATCCTGTTGGAGTTTTACTCATGCACAAGTTTCCCTATAGGAGCAGCTGGTCATTTTGGTCCAATACAGAGCAACTGAATTCAGAACAAGGTTAAAGGTGTGGAGTTGCGCAGACAGTCCCATTGAGCATGGATGCCAATTGCACATGGGTGCTCATGGACATTTTGCTTGACCATATGGTTGTGAATTTGGTGTTTGATTCAGTTGTACAACATTGTCATTCAGCACAAGGTTTGGTAGCGCAATTCCACGTGTGGAGATTTATGCTACACAACCCTAATGTAGGCTCTTGGCTCCTGGTTGTTATTGCTGTTGTTGTGTGACTTCAACATGTTTCCCATTTATGGCAACTCTAAGGGGACCCTATCATGTGGTTTTCTTGGCAAGATTTGTTTAGGGGGTTTTGCTTTTTGCCTGTATATCCCACCACTATATTTAAAGCTCCCAGTTGTGAGGTCTTGAGCCAATGCATCTGCTCCTTTGGAAGGCTGTGGTAGTTTCTGGACTCTACAAACCCTTTTGCTGAGGGCTTTTTTCAGACAGGCATCTTGCCAGGTCACCCTGTTACACAAATCTTTCGCCAGTCACATGAGACATCCCAACAATGGGCTGTGAGATCCATTGTGCACCTCTCCACAACATCAAAACAACATTGCAAACCTTCTTGTTTTGCCTGCCGCATTGGCAAACGTCACCATTTTAAAAAGGCGTTAAAAATGGCAAAACATCTTAATTCAAGGCATTTTATAAGTTAAGAAACAGCAGTAGCAAAATCAGCTTTATTCCACTATTGGCAATGTGTGGATTTTTATTTTAAGCCTGGGAACTGAGAAATAGTCCAGGGGCTCCAAGCCAAGTGTACAATGCTGTCTTCCCCACCCCCCAGGTCTATGAATACTTTCTTTGAGGCCGTATAATTGAAATTCTGAACAGAGACAGTTCTGTTGACTCAGATTTTGCAAATACAATGCAAGAAAAATGTTGTCATTCATGTCGTGGATGAAGTGGAACACAGCTCTTTCCACAACTATTCCTGAGTGGTGTTTTTTTCTTTTTCTAAATGCCATTTTAATTTATTACGCTGGCCTGGTGACCGCAAAAGTTGTGTCTCCTCAGCCCCACAGACAACATGTAGCCCAATCTGAGGCTCTAGAGTTCAACTAGGACCTGGCACCCAAAACGATGGGTTCAAATGATACAAAAAAGGATTTGGGCCATTTCCTCACTAGACTATTATAGTGCTATGATTCCACTTTCAACCTCCTATGGAATCCTGGGGTTTGCAGTTTCGGGAGACCCCTCCCGAAACTGCAAACTCCAGGATTCCATAGGAGGTTGAAAGTGGAATCATAGCGCTATAACAGTCTAGTGCGGAAATGGCCTTCGAGTTGACTTACCACTATGTCATTCTGAACACTCTAGATCTTGTTTGATTTTTGGAAGACAAGCAGCTTTAGGTCTGGTCTATGTAAGAGACCGCCATGGAATACCAGGAGTAGATCAAGAATCTGGCCTGAAACCCAGAATAGCCACCAGCGGTCAGAGCTAGATGGACAAATGCCCTTGCTCTGGATAATCTAGGGCCTTTTCACAGTACACAATGATAGCACTATGATTCCACTTTAATTGCCACAGTTCCAGTAGGAGGAATCCTAAGGATTTGCTATTTAGTGAGAGAGGAGCTGGAGCAATCTAGTGGTTTGGGTGTTAAACTAGGACCCTCGGAGAATAAGGTTTCCGCAACAGAAACCCACTGGGAGACTTTGAGTAAATTATGCTCTCAGCCTCATAGGAAAGGAATGGTAAGCCCCATCAGAACAAATCTTGCCAAGAAAACCGAGGTCATTTCCACTTTACACTCTTATAGCGCTCATATTCCACTTTCAACACCCTGTGGAATTCTGGGGTTTGTAGTTTACTGAGGCCAAAGGGCTCTCTGGCTGAGAATTCTAAACATCCCTCCCTCAACTGGAAACCCCAGGATTCCACAGGATGTTGGAAGTGGAATAATAGCACTATAACAATGCAGTGCGGAAATGGTCCAGGTTGCCTTAGGGTTGCCGTAAGTCAGAGACGTCTTGAAGTTATATGACAGCAGCAACAACAAATTTAGAATTTTCAGCCAGAGAGTTCTAGTGCTGCCTCAAACTACAAGCTCCAGGATTCTCTAGGATGCAACGATGGCATTGCAAGTGAAATCATAGTGCTACAATAATATAATGGGAAAGGGCCCCTATTTTTGTATATCTCTTCACTGATGGTACTAATTTGCTCATGAGCGGAACTAGTTGCTGCCGAAAGTTTCTGCCTCTCCATTAGTAGAAGTTTTTAAACCAGAGGCTGGATAGCCATCTGTCAGGAATACTGTAGCTGTTATTTTACCTTCAGATCCAACTTGATGGCATTTAAGGCCATCGCCTCGATGGTTAGATGACGACAATTGTCTTCTTGATCGATACCTTAGTCTGTTAAGCACTGTGCTGAACCAACTCTCGTCTTAGATAAATAAATAAGCCAAGTAATCAGTCACCTGATGTTAAAGATACAGCAAGGCTATTTGAAGGGCTTATTCTATGGGCAAGATCTCTTTGTGTTTTGCATTGTCCCAAAGGGAAACTGAATGCTGTCGTAGGTGTAAAATGCTAAGCACATCAAGCAGTGTTATGCTGTAGTGTGTACATACCTGGGATCTATAATTGTACACGTCCCTTGATGTCGGGAATTACAGGCTGTAAAAACTGACCAATAAAGTTTAGCCTTAAAAGTAGTATAAATGCGCCTAAAAAAACAAAACGCAGCCCAGCTTTGAAGTAACTTTTTCCCAGACCACTGGCTGGTTTTTAAATATACGATTTTGTTTTTACAGGTTCTTTGGCTTACTTTGTCAAGAAAAACAAGATGCTAGTAAAAATACGAATAACATGAGTAAATTTCACTCCAGCAAGCTAGGTGAGATTTAATAGCCCATTTTCATGGGAAACAGAGAATATCCTGCTGTACATATTGTGGTCTAATTCTTCCAGAATGCTTTGAAATGTACAGAGGGTGATCGCTTACATTGGCTGGAATCTAAAGCCCATATACAATGTGATATCCCACTGGTTGTAATAGTACCCTTGGATATATGTTCTCCGTATTGGCATGAATGAAGTCCATACTTGCACAGTTAAAAGAGGTTCTAAAGATTAAATTTCTGGTAGCTATGTTCCCTTGAAAGTCCTGATTCCATGTGATTCAGTTCTCAGAATATTTTTCAACATACAAGAGCATGATACAGACATTTATTTATTTATTTATTTATTCTGTAAACAATAGAGCAGATCCGCTGTGGCGTAGTGGTTTGAGAACTGGACTTTGACTCTGGAGTAAACGTTCATTCTAAGTGCTGAAATTGTTGGCAAAACACTGCTTTTTTTTTTTTTTTATTAAACAAAATGAGAACCAAGTACTGTCCATTTGAACAGAGGGGCCAGAAGTAAAAACTCCAAAGCTGACCATGGTGGATTACTTACTTTAAGTCGATATGTCAAAAAACTAATACAAGATAGCAGATATGCCCAATGCTCTATGGGGAAGATCTGAAAGGCCAAACACCCACCCTTTGGATTCAATGAAATTCTGGGAGGAGATGAGGCCCCTTAAAAATCTTCTGGACAATGCATTTAATTTTTGAAAATACTTTCAATAACTGTGTTTACCTTACTCTAAATGCTCATCTTTAAGCCCACCTATATCTCTAATATCTTGTGCAATATCTTTTATCAGCTTACTTTTATTAAGATTAATAATCTGAGAGAAGTCCTTAGGGATAATTATACTCAAATAAGTAAGAAAATTTGGGCAATATCAAAACTGCTATGATTTAAATATACTAGAGTCCGTCTTATCTCCCACTGGTAGTATTTCTGACTTGGACTATTTAATGGAATACCCAGATGTTTTACCAAAATTATTAATCGAGTGCATCAAAACAAGGATTGACTGCTGGGGAGTTGAAATGAACAATATAAGATCATCTGCGAAAAGGATGTTTTTAAATTCTGAACCAACCTGCACAATTCAATTCATCCTGGAATTTTGTCTTATAGTACATACTAAGGGCTCCACCCCTACTTTATACCTGTTTCAGTGGGAAAACGGATGAGAAAATCTCCTTTCATTTCTAACCTTCTCGTCTTTTTTCACCATTTCATCTCCAATGTTTCCTTCCTATCCTTCCCCCGCAAAAAAAAAGTTCAGGAAGAAAAGACTAAATACTTGCATAATATTTTTTGACTAGTAATGCCAGGAGCTGTCTGTTTGGAAACCACCCAAAATGTATAAAAGGGCAGAAGGACTCATTCAACATACATTATTATGTTTCTGACTACATTATGCTAACTTATGGCATGCATGGAGTGGGAAAGGAAACCTCATGATTAAGCGCAGATTATTAAATAGTAACAGCAAATTTGCTTCTAAATCTTCCCCCTGCAATTTCAGGGCAGAGTCTTGTTTCAAAGTCCCTTTGTCTAAAGTCTTGTTATTTGGACTTCCACCTGGTCTCCTGCAAGACAGGAATGGCCTCATACCAGAATTTGCTATGTTCATTAATTGTAGCATTTTTATCCCAACTGGGCAAGCTGCGGAAAGGCAGAATGGACTCGTCCAAGTGCGGCAAATGGATCAGGAGTTTCTGGTATCTGATGACATAATTCTTGAGTTTTTTTAAAATATTCAAATCATATTTTTTGTGTGTGCGCGTCCCAGACTATTTTCTGGCAGTTCCTGGCAATAGCCGCAAAGTTTTATTCCCACCAGCAGTAGGTTTGTTTTTAACCCAGAGATGTATCAAAAGCAACGTGTTCTGTTCCCTTCCTTTCTTTTTATCATTTAGAATGCTGAGAAAAAAATTCATAGAGAAGACATTTGCCCTCTAGACCATGGCGACAAACCACACCCTGGTTTTTACAAAACCCTTTGCAATAACCTTTGTGCAGATCCCGGAAACTGCTGCAAACACCGCTGCGCCCCCAAAGAGCGGAGTAAGCGGATTCGGAAGCCACAAGAACTGGCAAAACCCAGCGAGTCCAAGAGGGTTTCCTGGGACAACTGATGCTTCTTTAGTCCAATCCGGAAGAGCCCTGTTATGCCAAATCATGCTACCCTGGATGGAAAATGGGCAGATGCGGACCCCCTGAAGGCACGCGTGGCTGATGTCATGAGCTCCTGCGTTAATTGATGCAGAGGAGCCGAGTGGGAAGGCCCGCTGAACTGGCGCTGGCGGAGCCAGGGTTGATGCCTTTCTTGCCCCATGAGAAATCTTACTCATTAAAAAGGAAAAGGAGAGCGGTGGTGAGGGTGGGGAGAAGAGAATAATGCGCATTGACTGAGGCCATTTCTGCGCTAGACTGTTACAGCGCTATGATTCCACTTGCAACATCCTACGGAATCCTGGGGTTTGCAGTTTGGGGAGGGGCCCGCCGGCCGAGGCTCTTTGGCCTCAGGAAACTACAAATCTCAGAATCCCACGGGACGTTGGAAGAGGCATAATGGCGCTGCAACGGTGTAGTGCGGACACGGCCTTAGCAGAAAGGGTTCCGATGTGGAATACCGCACTGGCAGTGTCATATTTTGGACCCGGGCTTGCCAGGGTGGACACCGGAGGGGCCTCCTGGCCCTCCAATGGTTGTGCGGAGGAGGGCCGTTCTCCAGGCGTCGCTTCTCGCAAAGGCAACAAGCCGAGCCCGGAGCGACCCCCTCTCCCGCGCAACATTTGAAAGGCACGGGAGCCCCCTCCAGTTTTCCCCCCGGCAACCCTGATTCGACTACCGCTCTCGGAATCCCCTAGAAGGGGGTCAGGACAGCGGGCGGTGTCTGGGGGCCTGCCGTGCTCGAGCAACGAAAACGCCGGGGCCTCTCCTCGTTATTCCCAGGCCCTGCCGGTCGGCGGCGTCGGGCGCGGCCGCCGTTTCCATGGCAACGTGCCCCGCCGGCCGCCATGTTGACGCCGCGTTGAAGCTCAGGCGCCGCCGCGACCGGGCCCCGCGGCGAGAGGGAAGGAGAGGCCGTCGGGAGCGGCGGCGTTCTCCGTCCCTTTTGGGGCGAGCCGAGGGGACGGGGGCCGCCCCGCTCGCCCGCCCGCCGCCATGCTCGTGCCCGTCTTCACCCTCAAGCTCAGCCACAAGATCCTGCCTCGCATGGTGGCGCTGGGCAAGTACGACGGCGCCCACCCGTGCCTGACGGCGGCCACCCAGGCCGGCAAGGTAAACCCGCCCGGCCCTCTCCCCGCCCTCTCCGGCCCTGTCCTTCGGGCGGGCGGATCCCCGCGAGAGTTTGGGTGCGGCGCCCGCCCGCGCTCCCCTTCCCCCTGGTGAGCTGGGAGGGGGACCCCGCCTCCCGGTGTCTCCCCAGTAAAACAAAATACAAAACAAAACCCCCTTCCAGTATTTCCCCAAGAAAATAAAAAGAAGTATAAAGGACTCCTTCCAGTATTTCCCCGATGGAATAGAATAAATATAAATAGGGGCACTTCTTTAATACATCTAAAATTAGTTTAGGGCAAGAAAGAACGGCAACAGTCATTTTTGTTTAAAAAATGAAGGTTTTACCAAGAAAGATAAAAAGGAAGAAGAAAATCGTAGACGCCACATGTTGACGCTTACGCCTGCAGCAGCATGCATTCTAAAATAGCAGTCATAACTTAGTTTATATTCTTCTTACAAGCCTTCCTTGCTTGCACTTCCCACCAGGTTTAAACCGATATTCTCTATATTAATGGGATTGTTGCTATCTTAAGTCGTACAGTTATTTTGATTCTGTTATTTGCTGTGGCTAAATATTTGCTGTGTGTGTGTGTATATATATATATATGTGTATATTAGTTTCTACCACTATACATTTAAAGATTAATGATTTACCTGATTCTAAGATTTACTTGATTGTCAGAAGATAAATCCACATCGTTTGTCATAAATCATCAGTCTTTGCCCATTTCCGCACTACATTCTTGTAGCGCGATTATTCCCCTTTCAACCTCCTATGGAATCCTGGGGTTTGCAGTTTCGGGAGGGGCCAGGTGGCCCCTCCCGAAACTGCAAACCCCAGGATTCCATAGGAGGTTGAAAAGTGGAATAGTCGCGCTACAAGAATGTAGTGCGGAAATGGCCTTTGGTTCTTCAATCTATAAAGCTTACTGTTGCTGAATTTCCCCATCTGCCTTTTAGCTAGATGATTGTCGCAGTCATTTTAAAAGACTGAAAATACACCCAGTCATTTGTTGCTTAAAATCAGACGGCGAACTCCATTGGAGACAACGGAGTGTTTGAAAATTGTCTTGACAGTACAAAATTGAAATTGTAAAGGTAACTTCGGGACGCTCTGTGACGTTGGCCACAGCGCACGTACAAATCGGATGAAATCAGATAGGCCCCGAAGGCTTTAACAAGAAGCCGTGGTTGGACTCGGCTCCAGAACGATGCCAGTGTTGGTGCCAGTTGGGCCTCCGAAGGGAGGGTCTTCCATCGCCGGGGTGCCACGACAGAGAAGACCCTCTCTCATGGTCTTACACAATATATTGCCCCCGTAGTGGGAGGCACGAAGGACCTGGCAGGACGCAGACGGCACGCCGGACTGGTGGGCCGGAGAGCGTCTACAAGACGTCCCGCAGATGCCCGCGCCCTTTTATCTCCCAAGGAAGTAGATAACCCAGACTATCCCATGCACTTGCAAACGGGTGTAGGATTGTTAGGAACAAGTGCGAGCCCACATCGTGTTGGGTGCCTTGGCACGTTGTCCTTGCAGCTGTGCCCACGGGGATAATTTTTACAACTCTCAAACGCTGCTGCGGCTCTCCTCACGGTTGTCACTGTGGCTCCCCCTTTGTTTTATATCTCCAGGTTTTTATTCATAATCCTCACGCCCGGAGCCAGCGTGTTAATGCGAATCGTTTGATGCCGAGCACCCAGGATGCCGATATTTCTCTTCTGAACATTAATGAGGCCATTAGCTGTTTGACTGCAGGACTGCTGAACCCTGACCTTGGTTGTGACTCCCTTCTTGTTGGCACACGTACCAGTCTGTTGGCATACGACGTATACAACAATGCTGACCTGTTTTATGCAGGGGTAAGTTTTTCATCTCTCTTGCACCCGTGGTCGTACCCGAGTGGTTAGAACATCTGGATTGCCTTATTAAAGTATTGTTAAGTGAAAGCTGAATTCTCCAATTGTTATAGAACTGAGATTAGAGGATACTGCTTGGAGATGCATATCTAACAGTATATAATCTGCTAGCAGTGTTCTTCTGGAGCAGTTCGAGTGTGCTTTGGCCTTGTCAAAGGCTTGGCTTGGCTTAGCCGATAAAATGGTTCCAAATTTAAGCCATTGTACTGTACCGCGTATGTGTAAGTGCAGTAAACAGTCAAAAAATCCCCACATTTCTACTCCAGTTAACATTACAGCAGCTGCAATATTGTAGCGCTTAAATTGTTGATGTGTGCCTTTGAGTTGTTTTCAGTTTATGGCAACCCCAAGACCAACACGTTATTGGGTTTTCTTGGCAAGATTTGTTTGGAGGAGGGCTGTTGCTGCCTTCTGCTGAGGCTAAGAAGAAGACCTGTAGTCCAGTGTTCAGACCACTACGCCACACTGGCCCTCGGTGCTTAAATATCATGATTAAATTATTAGGCTTTTGGTTCTGGTCCTATGAGATCAGAGAATGTAAAGTTATGTAGTTTATCTTGAGATGATCCTAGATCTTAGGTCAGTCTTTCATGATGCAGTTCTCACACAGAAAAGGCCACTCAAATTGGCCAGTTTTAGTTGCTTGACAGTTTTACTGCAGCAGCTAGTCTAGTAGGAGTGTGTGACTTCTGAGCATGTTGGGTGCTCTGTGTTTAGGAAGAAGATCTTTCTGTCTTCTTTGCAATTATTATTGGAAGTTTATTGTCATTTTGGATAATTAATTATATAACATTTCCATAATCTGTTTGATGAACACCTTCCAAACTGTTTCATTTAACTGACTTGCATTCTTCTCTGTCTGTGGACATATTGGCTAAGTTTATCTGTTCTCTTTTTATAGGTTTCTGATGGAGCAAACACAATAGTGCTTGGAACATTAGGAGACATCCCGTCACCCCTTGCTATTATTGGTGGAAACTGCTCCTTGCAAGGCTTTAATCATGAAGGAAAAGACCTTTTCTGGACGGTGAGGCTGGATGAGCATAAGACGGAATGCAAAGATAGAGTAGTTAGCTGAAAGGAATTTTGTAACTGAGCAAATACGATGGAAGAATGTGTTGTTGTGATGAGCTCTTTACTGTTAAGTTTGAGGAAGGCTGTTCAAGTCTTCTGTCTGTGGGAGTCTTGGGAAGGCAGCCTGATCTGGAAGAAGGGTGGGATAGAAATAACTGTTGTTGTTGTTGTTGTTGTTGATGGATTTATATCCCCCTTTCTCCCAAGAATGGTACTCAAGGGGGCTAAGTGCATAAGCCCCCTCTTGAGGATTGTAATGGGAAGAAGGATTTAAAGAGTTTTTTGCCTGCATGTCTGTCCGTGCAGTGCTTTCAGACATTCAGCCCTTGCTGAGTCCAGAATAAGGGTTCTAACCAGCATTCTGCTACCATCTTTTTGCTGTTTGCAGACTATTTAAAACAATTTAAAATGTGCTGTTAATTCTCATATCTATATCTTTTGCAGCTTAAAAGGTTTGAGGCTAAAAAAAGGAGAAATACTGATTGCTATTTTTAAAACTGCAATTATAGGTCACTGGTGACAATGTTCGTTCACTGGCGTTGTGTGACTTTGATGGCGATGGCAAAGAAGAGGTAAGTTGCTACCAGATAACGTTTGCGTGAGCTTACTGTTTTTGTAAAAAAAAGAAGAAACGACACTGGAACCTTGAATGCCCAAGAACTGAAATTACTGGAGCTGTAGCCAGTAGTGCACATCTCTGCAGCACATTGATCTTTTCCAGTCTTAAGCAGTCATGATATCTGCTCTCCCTGGACGCTTGGGAAGTGCAGGCTGTTCTCTGACAGGGAATGTGCACAAAGGGGTTCTGCTGCACTCATGTCCTGCCATTTCTTTTTCCAGGGTTGTATCATTGGCCCTGTGGAGGCAAACTGTTCAACTAGATAGACTTTCCATTTGACTCAACAGGATTCTTCTTATTGTCAGGTTGCCTTGCAAAACTGTAACCTTCAGGGATTTGGTGGGGTGAGATCTGCTGAACCAGTTGCCTCTTAAACTGCTTATGAAGCAAGTCAGCTATGGGGCAGATTTAGTAGTCTTAAAAATATCTTTAGTAAATGTTTCATAAACTGTCCTATTGAAATATTGAAAGATCAGATCAGGAGCATTGCATAGACTTGCTTGATTGATTTCAATCACAAAATATATATATATATGTATTTTTTTTTGCAAAATACCTGCTAGTATGTGGTGTATAATTCCTCCCTCTGTTTGGTAATAGCGTAGAGTTCTACAAACCGTTAGTTATTTAATTTATATACTCTTTTTCTCCCAACATGGGACGCAAGGTGGCTCACATCATGAATTAAAACAAGGTATATCTTGAAAAGCTCAATGGTAAAAACATTAAATAAATTAAATTAATTACCATATTAAAATGTGGGTATTGTAAAACCATGTAAAATCATTTAAAAACCAAACAAAGAAGTATACACCTCGCTCCAAATATGGGGCTGGGGGCACCCCTAGTGGTGTTACTTTGGAGTGCATATCTGAAGGGCTTTCCCAGCCCAGCCCTATCCCAGGGCAGAAATAACAGGCAGACCCAGTGGAGGAGCAGAGCATATGATGGCAGAATGCCCCACTCATCTCTCCCTAGGCAAAAGGAGTGTATCCTTTTCATCTGAAACCACATTTTGCAGGTGCTTATTCCCGTGCTGCACAGCTTGCTTGTAAGGACTCGCACCACTTTAGTAATAGTTGTAAAACCTGAGGTTCAGGCTCAACCGAGAAGGCTCTCCAGAAACTGATTTCCCACATATTTCACGCCAAATTACTCTGGGCTGCATTTTCACTCATAAACATGTCTGAATAATATAACATTAACCAACAATCCCCCGGAAGTTGGCTGCAAAAACTTCTGCAATACATATCAGAACCTTCATAACCAGAAAAGTTGTGGTCCCCACAGGGTATTAGCTCACACATTATATTGTGATGTTGGTTGTTAGAGAACGGTTAAGATTGGATTTCTTTTTAGCAGGAGGGAGGTTGTAAGACTGGGTTTGGATTGCTAGAGAAGCAGGTGCTGGTGGAAATAATTCTGGCCACCTGATTCCCAGCCCTGCCACAGAGACTATTGTTATGAATGCTTTGAAAATTTTGTATTTGTGGTTTGTCATTTAGCAATTTAGATGGGAAAAATTGAAAAAGAAACAAAGACGTACATTTCAAAATCTGTCACTGCCATTTTATGCTTAGATGTTCATTTTTTCTGCTATCATGTGAATATATTATGAAAATAATAAATGTTCTTAAATTGTTGCTATGCTAACATATAAATATACATGTATATGTATAATGAATAAGTAAGGTTATCCTAATGAAACTGGCTTAAAATTAGGTAATTTATAGATGTAATTGGCGAAGTAATAGAATGATTTTACTGTGAATGTTATAAATATAGTAAGGTACTTACTAGTCAAATTAATACCAATTTAGGATTACAAAGGATAGATTAATTTAGTAGTTCATAACGATTTGTCATAGAAATGAATGTAGGCAACAAATAATAAATTTAACTACAATTTGTGATTTACTGGATTAGCAGTTACTGTAGGATTACTACTTGTTGTTTGCAGCAGGCAAGGGAATCAATTTTTTAGCTGTGTATAGTTTTCTGTTTGTTAGTTTAGATGGATATTTATAGTTTTGTTTTTTGTTGGTGTTGTTAGTTTATTTTTATATTTTGTTATTACTCTGTTTTGTGGATTGCTATTTTGTCTTTTTTACATATGCTTTTCTCTGGAGTCCTAGCTCAACCACACCATGCTGGCTGTCATGGAAATGTGATACTGTGTGTTAAAATTTGTTCTTTTTTCCCCTCCCCACAGCTGCTTGTTGGTTCTGAGGATTTTGATATCAGAGTTTTTAAAGAAGATGAGATTGTGGCAGAAATGTCAGAAACTGAGGTAAATTATTTACTATTATTTATCAATTATTATTATTGAGCAGAGGATCAGAAGATGAGATGGAGATTGTGAAGATGTGGTAGCCAGCTGAAGGATGCAGAAATCTAGGTGACCTGTCTTTTACTGTTGGTAAAGTGTGGTCAAGACATACATTAAAACCTATCAGTCCTTAATTACGTATTAATGTTAAGAGAATGCAATTGGTTTTGCATCTCATGGCTGTTTGGTGGGGTGGGTTTGGACTGGTTTGCTAGAATTACACCAATGTCACAGTCGTATTTCATGGACTACACACATGAGGTATGAAGGGCCATTTTTAGCATCTGCCTACCCTTCATGGACCACAATGTGCCTCCATTCTGGATGCCCTGAAATAACATGCCGTCACTCCCAGTTGCTTTGGAGGGGCCTTCTTGGGCTTTTCTTGGCCATTTTGGGCAATCCAAAAACTCTTTTTTGGCACTCAAGTTTTTTTGAGTTAGAAAAAAATAAGGAGGGCAATGCTGGGGGTTGAAGAATGGTTTGGGAGGCCCTGAAGTGCCCAAGGGCCGTATGCCGCTTACAAGCGGCACCGGTGCAGTCAACATGGTTACTGGGTAGAGAGTGAATTAACTTTTATTCTAAGGACAGACAAAAACTAGATTTTCTGATTTCTGTTCTCTGTTAAACTGTTTAGAAGGAAGACGAGCAGAAGGCTTAAAGGGAACATGAGACGTATGTTACGGCAAGAAGCCTGCTGTTGGGAGGTGGGATAAAAGGCTTAGGTACTGCTAAACCGCTCACAAAGCAGCTAATAGAGCATAAGAAGGTGGCGTTATTTGGTTGGCTGGGATTGGAACAGTTGACCCGAGTCTGGAAGAACGCACCTTGTTTCCTACGCACTGTACAGATGGTGACAATAGCTGGCAAAATGGGCTGAGCCCACTGGGAGCATTGCTTTCCCTGGCTCTACTTGCATGAATAGCAGTTCTGAAACAAGAGCATGTTCTGAAGATCTTATGTTCCTGCTAATAGGGTGCGTGTTAAAGCAGTTCTCCTGGGTGTGTGTGTGTGTGTTCTTTTCCTGGCACAGAAGAAGCCCCGGTTGGTTTGCTTGGACTGATTTCCAACAGGAACATGTTGCCTTCTGGGTGGTGTACCAGTAAAAAATTAAAACTCTATAACAGAAATCTAAAATATGAAACCAACAGCAACAGATCCTAAATAGTACCAAATATATTTATGTTGAAAATGCCTGGGAAAATTTGAAGGATTTTACTTGGTGCTGAAAGGAGCATAGCATGAGCGTCTTTTGAACCTCTGTGTGGAAGGGGTCATTAGCCTGGGAGCCAACAATAAAAAGGTCCTCCTTTATTTAGCTCCCCAGGGGACCTCTATCAGAGGGGGTACCTGGAAAAGAGTCACGGAAAAGTAGGTGTATATGTAACAAGGCAGTTTTCAACTAATCTGGTCCCAGGCATTCAAGGGCTTTGAAGCTTGCATTTTACCTGCATTTTACATTAGGCTTGGAAATAGATTGGAAACTGGTGCAGATAGCAAAGCACTTGTGTGAAATGATTGTATTTGCCAGCCTTTCTTAATTATCCTGCTGCCCTGTTTTGAACAAGCAGAAGTTTGTTGACTATTTTTAAAGACAGGCCTGCATATAATAGATCATGTTAACCCAAATGAGAGCTTACCAGAGCATGGATATGGGTCACCAGGATGTCTGTATCCAGAAAGAGGCATAGTTAGCCTGATTTAATAAGGTACTCTGAGTTGCTAACACCACCAGGTTCCCCAGTAACAATACTGTGCCCAAGAGCACACCAGAACTACCAGCTGGATCTTTTAGAAACAGTGCAGCACACTTCAGAACAGACTGAACATCACTCAGCAGACAAGTGCTTTCATTCCGTCTGGACTGAGTCTCAGTTTATTGGCCTTGATCCATCTATTACTGCATCTAGGCACTGATCCAGAACATCCACTGGGATTGGATGAAAAGAAGACAGGCTATAACTGTCACAAGTCTCAGCCAAACAAGATCGTTATCAGCCTTGCAAATTAGCCCATGGATGTTACTAATAGAAAATGTTGCTAGCCTTCCTGCCCTAGTTTGTCTGTGTTAGGGTGGTTTATAACCTGAAGAGGAGTGGAGGAGGCTACCTTTTTGAAATCTTTCCTGCTGGTCACCTGGAGGTCACTTCTAATGAGCCTTGTGAAATGCCCTTCCTTTTGGTTATGTATTGGATTCTCCGTGTACTGACCCACATTGGTTCTAATACTGTCACTTTCCAGCAATTTAAAAAATGGAGGGGAAAAAAGAAAGATGCATCCAGGCAAACAGCTCCTTGTGCTACCAGTCAGAAGACATTGTGTAGCAATTTTGTCTTCCCCCTTTTAATGGATTTTTTTTGTGCTGACAAAAAGGGTGAAAGAAGCTGTGGGGAAAATGGGTGGGCATGTACAAACAAAAGACCGTAATGTCAGGATTTCTTGTAAAATTCCATAAATGAGACATCTCGAAGCACACTAACTCATTCTTCTAGGTACAGCATTAGTGAAGTCACTGTGGAATGCATGAGCTGAAGATAAGAAATAATTTGATTTTGTGACTATTTAATGTTTTCTGTAGCAGGAGTTGATAATGTGGCTTTCTTTATCTTCCAGACTGTCACTGCGCTGACCCCAATGTGCAGCACTCATTTTGGCTATGCGCTTTCTAATGGAACTGTAGGCATTTATAACCGGACAGCCCGCTACTGGAGAATTAAAGTTAGTATGAAACTAAAAATGCCTTTGGACATACACAAAATTTGAGAAATTGGCTTTGGACTACAGTTCCCAGAATCTAGTATCCCCTGGAGATTCTGGGAGCTTTAATCCAAGAAGGCACTTCTCCATATACTTCTCATTGACTTTCTATAGACTTTTCACTTGACAGATATGTCAGGTGAGACCCAGAGATACATGTCTGCTTGCTTAGGCATTATTCCAGGCTTGTTTTCTTGGTCTGGAATTCTTTGGTTAACCAGATTAGGATCATTCCAGACCAGATGAAAAACGATTCATGGGCCAGCCATGTAAGGGCCAAATTACATGTTGCATTAAACATAGAGTTTTGCCCTTGTGTATGATTCTTCTTGATTCA
Organism: Cyclura pinguis; assembly: GCA_030412105.1. Lineage (NCBI taxonomy): Eukaryota > Metazoa > Chordata > Lepidosauria > Squamata > Iguanidae > Cyclura > Cyclura pinguis. The sequence goes on from CM059607.1 coordinate 3,392,666, forward strand.
GATAGGTCCCTGGGACAGTGGGGGGTGATAATCAGGGCTGAGGCTGTGGTACCCCAGGAGCATTTCTTTAATCACTTCTTCCAGAGTCCCAGGAAAAATTCCCCTTCTGAAGCTTCTGCATCGGGAGGGAAGCAGCTGTTGGTCCTATTGGAAGTTTCGCTCCCATTGCAAATGATAGTTCTGTGGACATGATCTTAGTTGGGACAATGTTTGCCGGTGAGGAGGGGTAAAGGATTAAACAATACCTTGCTGCCGTGCCCCCCTCACAGTAGCCTCATGACTCCTATTTAAGAATACAAATAATCCACAGAAGTCCAAAAATGGTATTTTATCTGATGTTTATTTTATCCTTGATCTCCTTGTGTGGTGTAAAACCCTGGGGGCAAAGTTTGAGCCAGAGATTTTTGGACCACAGTTCAGTCTCTTGGCTGCCTCCTTGCTCTGTAGCTTCTACACCCAACAGCGGATTTCAAAGTTACTACTAGGAAATGATTTGCTGATGTGTTTTGCCCTACAGTCGAAAAACCAAGCAATGAGCATACATGGATTTGATATCAACTCTGATGGTGTGTGTGAGCTGATCACTGGCTGGTCCAATGGGAAGGTAAGCTTAAAGAAGAGGGGGCATTTAAGAAATTGCTCCTCCCTTGGTGATATTTATTACTATTCCTGCCCCATGTCCCTTGGCCTTGCTTGGAGACCATTCCAAGGTATTCTAATACCGCTTAGAATTCTGCAGCTGGATAAACTGGTGATTATGTCTGCAGTAAGAAAAAATAATATGTTCTAGACAGATCTGCACAGGCGCAGTGTTTTATATTTTAAAATTATATGCTTTGTTTTAAGGATCAGAACATTTTGTTACACAATATGATGGTTGAAAAACATAGAAGGAATGTGTGGGAGGGTTAACAGCATAAACCAGATGAAGTTCCAGGTGACGTGAAACCCGGCCTGACTTGCGGTTTGAAGCTGCACAGATTTTTCTGTGCAGCAGTAAGAATTAGACTTTTAAAAAAAGAAACAAACATAGATTCTTTGTTAGAAAAGATGTGGTTGTAGTCTTGGGAATTTCACATCGCAGGATTTTAACCCAATTCTACACCTGTTTAGCGAGCCTCATTTAACTTCATTGCATTTTCTTCTTGGAAGACCTGTATAAGATTGCAAGTAACATTCTCTCTTCCCGCACTCGTTTTCATGCTGTCTTGGGAAATGCTTTGTGTCACAGTTGGATGCACGCAGTGACCGTACAGGGGAGGTCATCTTCAAGGATACGTTTGCTTCTTCAGTTGCGGGAATAGTACAAGGAGATTATCGAATGGATGGTAATACCCAGTTAATCTGCTGCTCAGTTGACGGTGAAGGTAAGAGTATCAAGAACCCTTTGCAGATTCAGTGTGTTTTCAGTCTGAATCTTGCAAAATACAGCAGTTTCATAAAACTAGGCACTCATGTATTTTCTGGGATTCTGTGGGGAACAAGGGTGTTCTGCTTCAATCTGAATGTGAACTTGTTTGTTGAGAAAAACACACAAACTCACCCACAACAGGTGAGATCTATAGTTAGTTGCACTTAGTTCCTGATAAAACCATTGTCATGGCTAATCTGTCCCATTGGTTTCACTAGGCCACAGATTTCAGTAATTCAGTCTGGATTGGACCCAGAATCTTTGAGCATTGTACACAAGGTTCATTGCCAGACTGGGAATAATTAAGCCTAAACTTTGATTTTACTAGTTTTTCTATTATTTATTGGAGGGGACTAGAATTTGTTACATTGCAGTAGGGTTGTACTTTGCATGATCTCACCACATATTAGGGGGCAAGGGCTTTGCTTTATGTTGGATTGATTTTATTTGGATGCAATAAATTCTGCAAATCTTTCCCAGTAGGCTCTGTAAAGATTTAGCCCAGTCTTCTTCTTTTGCTTATGAGCTGTTCTTGTGCAGTGATAGCCTTTTTCTGGTGAGACCCTCTCTAGCAGGCTCGGCAAACTTTTTTTGGTTTTCCTGTTGTGCAGTACGAGGATACCTGCCAGGAAGCCAAGAGATGAAGGGAAAACTGATGGACACAAGTGTGGACCAGGACTTGATTCGAGAGCTTAGCCAGAGGAAGCAGAATCTGCTGCTTGAGTTACGAAACTATGAAGAAAATGCAAAGGTAATTTGTGTAAAGGAGACAGAGGACTCAGTTCTGGTCTTTGACCAGAGAAAAATCTGAATATATTTAGTACAATCAGTTGGGCTTTAGAGAGAATTGACTAGTAGTCTGTAATCTGTTCAAGGATTAAAAAAGGTAATCTAGTGATCTGTTTGAGGATTGAAAAAGAGTCTTCCTTTAATTAGTTCTTATTCCCCTTATGTTGATTGGGAATTGAGGCTGAGCAACATCATCCAGTTCTAACTAATCTTATGTCTCTTTTGCACCACACAAATATAGCACTCTGATACCACTTTAAGTACCATGGCTCCATTTTATGGAACTCTGGGATTTGTAGTTTCATGAAATATCTAGACTTCACCAAACTGTGAATTCTAGGATTCTGTAGGATGCAGGCACAGCCGTTAGATGACTTCCAAAGGTGTATGATCTAGTTATACTTACTTTGTTTAAGTGCTTCTAAAATTAAGGTGACAGGTAGTACCAGGTGCTGGAATAACTGACACATCAGCGTCATGTTTTATAGCAGGTGGAACTGAACACTCAAGTGAACGAGGTGGATGGGCAAAAAGGCGTGATCCCAGCAAATACGCAGCTCTATACAGCGCTTTCAGTCAACCTGGGATCAGATAGTGAATCTGCTCATGTTGAATTACGCATTTCCACATCCAACGGTGAGAGAAGTTTAGCAATGAATAACTTGTCATCTTGGTCTGAAAACCTTCCTGTCATGAGTTATACAGATCTCTTCATCTGGATCTTTCACATGCACTCTCTACTGTCCCTACACTGTCTTAAATCTAATAGTTAGTACTAATAAGAGGAGACTCATTAAATCAGTAAGATTTACAGAAGTGTTGATTTATCATCTGGTGGGTCTAGTCTTGTTTGGACTAGCCATTGGATTTAGACTTCTTGTTCCAACAAAGTGAACAACTACTGTTCAGAGGATCATGTCTGGTCTGGTGTGTTCACCATTCAAAACTTTGGACATTCTTTTACATTGAAAGATTTTTTTAAACGTCCTGACACATTGTCATACTAAATATTCCCTGACAAACAATTGACTGTTGGGGGGCACCCCCATATGTAAGCACAAGGCACATTTAAAGTTTGGCCTGCTCTGCATGTCATGGAAAAAAGTATGTAACAAACTTAAGATGGAAGATGTAATAGTTATTCCACTTCCTTTAAGAGCTGTTACTTTCATGTTGAAAGGCAGCTTCTCGTTCTCCTGTGGGTCCCTTGCTTTGCTGCCTGTCTGTCTTTTAGAAACTTTGGCAGGCCTGCTTCTGGTTTTAAAAAAGCCCCAACCAAATTTGGAACAAACGTCATTTGCACTTGGAAATCCATAGGCTTTGGAGTTTATGAAGTGTTAAGAAAGTGTAGTATGAGGGAGAGAATTTATCAACATGTACATGTTTGAAAAGTACACAAAGAGAACTCTGTACATTTGTAAAAGATGCACAAAGATAGTTCAGTCAATGAAGGTGGGGTGTGCAAAGATGTGCACATTTCAATGATTTTACAAAAATGTGCATAGTACCAAATGGGAATGGCTGATGATGGAAGAATGAGAACCTTGATAAGATGACAGATCTGGTCGTTATTTGCTCAGATGAACTGGTCCAATATCATGTTTTTGGCTGAGGTGCTGGCCGTTTTACCTACGTTCCTCTCGCTTTATTTTGAAAATCATGCCAAAGAAAATCCAATAACTGCTTAAGTCTTTTTTCCCCCTTTTTTAAGACACCATCATCAGAGCAGTACTCATCTTTGCTGAAGGGATATTTGACGGTGAGAGTCATGTGATCCACCCCAGTCTCCAGAACCTTTCGAGCTGCATTAAGGTTCCCCTCACCCCTCCCAAAGATGTTCCAGTGGAGCTAAACATCAAGGCTTTTGTTGGTTACAAGAATAGGTAAGGATGATGGTGGCTCATAGAGATAATTTACACAGCGATGTCTGGTGTAACACACTGGCTGTTTGTAAACACGGAGGGAGAACGGGAGCCTTTGTCACTCCTGCCCTCTGCTATCCTATGGGCTTAGCACAAGGGAATCAATTTTGCTTGTATGTGTCTTTGTCCAGTTTGCTTGTATGTGTCTTTGTCCAGTTCCATGAGTCTGCATTTAGGGTTTAAACAATAAACATCTACGTTGCATTCTGTTTTCTCCCACTTGTCTTTTCTAAAATATTCTCAACTCTTCAATAATCCCAAATGTGGTTTCCTGTGCTGGAACTGGCTGTAATTCCAGGCTTCCCCTGAGTTCTTTTGGTGCCAAACAGGGACACGCGTTATCATGATTAGGTGAGCTGTATTGGTGGTAAATGGTGCAGCAGAAAGTCTACAGCAGAGAAGCATTCCAGACCATTGATTGGTGGGGGTCCAACATCCCCTTGCAGCCAGTGGTAGAACTAGGCCCCAAACAACTAATTCCAGCTAAACTACCAGTTGAGGTTGATGGAAAGTGGACTCCAGGGGTTACATAATGCAGAAAAAAACAAAATCAGTGTGTACAAACATGACCCATTCTGCACCCCCACCCAGCAATAAGAACTGTGTGAGCAGGTTAAGTAACAGATCTTGAATTGTTTAGAGGCGCTTAATGACAAAAGCCAAATGATGAAGAGTGTGTACGTAAGATGAGTTCACTTGATCTGTTTATTCCCCTTCCAGCACACAGTTCCATGTTTTTGAGCTGTCCAGGCAACTTCCTCGCTTCTCAATGTACACTCTGAGCAGTCCAGATTCTGCTCCTGGACCTCTGAGCTTCGTACGATTTACAGTCAATGAGAGGGTGCAAATGGTGAGTCTTCAGCTGTTTTCTTGGTTGTACAGAAACCATTTGTATCCAATACATTTTCACTTAATGTATTCCATTTTAGAGGAAACACATGCCTAATCACAGGGATATCCTCCAGAGCTCATGAAGCATGGAGATGCTGTGTGCTTCGTTTCCTTGTGCCACGTGTGGATTAGTGGCTGGTGGCTTCCTTGTCAGAGGGGTGGTGAATCCACTCTTTGTTTTAATCTGAAATTTCAAGGGTCCGGTCAAGGTGCTGAATCTGTTTCGAATTCAAATTAAAACCCAGAGTGGATTCTTCGCCCCACTGACCTGGAAGCTACCAGCTGCCATTGTGGGATGTATGCGTGTACACCAGGAGTGGTCAACTCTGGGACCGTGTGGCTGTTCCCACCTCCTCCACAAACTGCACACACACCCAGCGCATCAAAATGCCTCAATTTTTCTTCATAGTTCTTCTCAAAACGGTGACCATAACCATTTTGAGAGGGACTCTGACCAAAACACAGGTATTGGGGAGAAGTTTGGGGGAGGTACTGGGGGTTGAAGTCTGTATTTGTGTATTTGGAGGGCTTTCTGTACAGTTTTGGGGCGACAGTGGTGTCTAAAAATTGGGAAGAATTAGGGGCCCGGCAGAGGGGTTCAGGGGCTGGAGGTAGCCTGTGGGCCCCACTTAGGCCAACCCTGGTGTACCTACTGCAGTTTTTCCAGAGGGTCATGGTGTGCGTTTATGGTTCAAGGTCGTCATGTGGCTGAAACAGAGTTTCCTGCTGCCAGAAGACTGGGAGATCCAAAATGAGTCGTTTGAAGTCTGCTTCACCTCCCTGCGTGATGCAGGGCAGCTGTGGATCAAAATGACACCAAGTGGAGAGGTACCATTGTGACTTTGGGGTGTTGTAGTAAGGCTTGTAAAGGACTAGGCTTGTAAGGCCTGGTCTGTTGGTTGAGGCAGAATCTGACCCGTGTGACTGTTAATGGGAAAGCAATTTTTCTTCTTCGTTCTTGCCCAGCGATGTGCCTCGGATGACAAATCTAAATATTTCTGGGGTAGTCAAAGTGTTTTCAGCTCATTACTTCTAGGGACTTCACAAAATCCATGAGGTCTTGTAAATAGTTATATTCTGCCTATGTGCTTTGTTGGAAATGTTCACAGAGTTTCCCAGATGGGTACATAAAACAGAAAGAGGAATAGTAATGTGGAGGAGCAGTTCAGAATGGCCATACAGTATTTTTTTTCTCCCTGTCGGCTATTGATCTACTTCACCAACTTCTCATACGTCTTTTTCGTTGGTTCCTAAGTAATGGGTTAAAAACCTTACTGTGGACAAGCAGTGTTAGCTTCTGGATTGGCTCGGAGAGATGTCATTCCCTTGGTGAAAAAAACTTTTAACCATGGTCGCTCTGCCCTCTTTTCTTTATCATGTTTATTTCCTGTCTTTTACTTGAATAACAGTCCTCATCTATCGCAGTCCTTGCCATGTCAGTAGTCTCTAATCACACTCCCTCTGCTGAGCAGCTTAGCAGTCTGGGCGTACTACTGAGCTCAGCCTGGAGGCCCAGGTTTCTGTAGTCATTAAGCTTACGTAAAGTTGGTACTCCAGCTACACCTGTCATTCAGTTGGTGAAAAGACCTGCAGTCACATTTTTTACTAGGGCTGGCTACAGCTCTGCGGGTAGAATTCGGAGTGCTAGTTACAGCCTATGAAGTCCTGTGTAGTTTAGGTCTGGGCTACCTGAGGACCTTATCTCCCCAAATGAGCTTGCTGTGCCCCTGAGATCCTCAGGAGAGGCCCTCCTGTCAGCGCCAGCATCTTCACAGGTAATGACTGATGGGGATGTCAGATAGGGCCTTCTTGGTGGCAGGCCCAAGCTCTGAACTTCCTTCCAGGAAGGCTTGAATGGACTCTTCCTTGCCATCCTTCCATTGGCATGCAAAGACTTTTAATCCAACATCATTTTGAAAACTAGTTTTTTTAAAGAATGGGCTTTTAAGAGGGTGCTGAATTGTTTTTATTTACTACTGTAGCGTTTTAAAAAATGTGCTTATTTTTCACAGTATGTTTTCAACGGTTGCTGGTAGTTAACTTCCCTTTTGAGGTTGATCTATTGTCTGTTTTAACTGTATTGTATTTTCATCTGTAAGATGCCTTAAGTCTCAGTTTTGTGGAAACGGAATAGTATAAATAAAGTTGATACTGCTATTACTGCTGCCACAAGAGTGTATTCCCATCCAGCTGTGCAGTTTCCAGAATAGCTGGTAGCTGGAGCTGAGTGTTTGCTATTTTTCCTGCCAGAAAAAACAACCAAGTTCCCTGCGTCTGCAGCTTTTCTGACAAAGAATGGGGCCAGGCCAGTCTCCGCTTTCCTGTAATATTATTCCTGGGAGGCCTTCTAAGTGTGCGGTGCAGTCCTGGGGACAGCTGCTTCTTTCCTTTGAAATGATTATATCCTCTGTAATGGAGGTCTCAGCAGTTCTGCCATCTGAAGGAGTTTTCAAGGCCAGAGTAGCTGATCCCCAGCAATGCTGCTACATCAGATGAAGACCATTCACTGCACTCTGGGCCACTGACGGTTGCATTGTGACAGGAAGAGTTTGCATGTGGGGCTGTCTGATATGCCTCTTACTCATTTTTCTGTTCTGTTAGATCTCTATTAACACTGACAACATTGACTTGGCTGGTGACATTATCCAATCTATGGCCTCCTTTTGGGCAATTGAAGACTTGCAGGTTGAAGCAGACTTCCCAGCATATTTTGAGGAGGTGCGCAAGGCCCTAATTGTGGTGAGTGAGAAAGCAGACTTTCCTAATATTGGCATGGAATACAGGATGCTGGAAAAAACTTGTGTTAAGTTAGAACAGGTACAAGTTGAACAACTCCTTAGTTTCAGTGGGGCTTGTGCAAGAGATGTCCTTGGGGAATTGTGCCTTCAAGTTGGCTTTGGGTTACAGTGACCTTATGAAAAAGAGATCTCCAGGAGCTCCAGTTATCAACTGCCTTGCTCAGGTCTTGCAAATTCGGGGTTGTGGCTTCCTTAATTGAATCAATCCACCTGTGGTGTGGTCTCCCTCTTTTCCTACTGCTTTCTACTTTGCCAAGCATTTTTCCAGTGCTTTGTGTTGTTTCATGATGTGTCCAAAGCACAATACCCTCAGTTTAGTTATTTTGGCTTCTAGAGGATCCCAGGCTCACTTTGTTCTCGGTCTCATTCCTTCTGCTCTTTGGCAGTCCATCATATCCACAAAACTCTCTTCTAGCACATTTCAAATGATTGTCATCCTGTCAGTTTTATCCACTGTTCAGCTTTTGCAACTATACACAGAAATTGTAAATAGTGTGGCACAGATGACCTGACTTTAGTATTTAGTGATATATTTTTACAGTTGAGGATCTTATCTGGTTGCTTCAAAGCTGGCCAGTATTTTGTTTACTACCTACATAAAACAGAGGCCTACTTTGAAGCGAGTTGCCAATCCATCTGGATCTTCCGTGACATGGAACCCTGCTCCAAGTTATTTCTCTGTTTTATGTGAAGAAGCATTTGAAAAGATAGGTTTTTCTACACTGCAACCCCAGGAGAGCAGGGATTCTGTGATGATGGTGGGCTGAGCTTGTTCCACTACCAGTCCCTGTCTCTTCCTGTCTGCAGTTGGTTGGAGGAGCTACTGTCAGCTGAATCTTTTTGCTGATCTTGCCTGGCTTGTGGGATTGGTGTCATAACGCATGTCTGGTCCTCCGCCATAGGTGGATAATTCTCATGCAGTCTGTCAGAAGCTCACAGCCAACATGGCGGACAGTTCCAACCTCATCCGTAGCATGCTGGTGCGAGCAGAGGATTCACGCCTCATGGGAGACATGTGAGTTGACTTCACGTGGCTTCAAGTGCTGCCATTTTTGTATCTTTCCAGCTGCTGTTGGAACCAAGGGAAGTTGGGTCAATTTGTTAATTAAAACATTTGAATTAACATTTTGAAGCTACCCTTCATCCTAAGGGATGCCAGGACAGTGTAATTGCAGTGTTGGTTCTGCTCAATGAAAAGGGCAGTCAGAGGGCCAGAAGTCAGAAGGCTGTGTATCTCTGGTTGACATAAAATGTACCTGAAACACAGAATAGGGGCAGAGACTTTTCTTGGGTACCAGGCTTATGGTACATGCCTGCTTACTCTTTTCATCAGTAGCCCCTTTTTGTCTGTCTGCACCTGAGCTTTGTGCTGCCCGTTTCATCTTGAGACTCCTGTTTCTTTTAAGAAGTCTATAGTGGAGGCAGATAAAAAGAAGTGGAAAGAAGAAGTGGACCATGTTGGGGCTTGGCAATCCAGCAAGGATTTTGTGAAATTTTAAGGACAGCAGCAGTAGTGTTGCCTTCCCACCTTTCGCAGAGAATCCTGACCCGATGGACTGTGTGAATCAGTAATGAATATGACTCTAGGATCCAGTCCCATCTTGGGTGGCTCTCCGTCCTGAAATGACTGAACAGGACTAGCTGTGGATGAATAGGGTTTAAGGACGTCCATTGTTTAAATGTTTTTCATGTTTTCCATCACAGGAAAAATATGAAGAAAAGATACATAGAACTATATGATCTCAACAGAGATCTGCTCTCGCAGTACAAGATTCGCTGCTCCAATCACACAGAGCTGCTCAGCAACCTCAAGGCTGTAAACCAGGCCATCCAGCGCGCAGGACGGCTGCGGGGTAAGCGTTGGGGGGACTTTAGTGGTGGGAACGGGTGTGTGTCTGAGAGAGAGAGTCATTCTTTAACTGTGCATGTTCGTGTCCTCCTAGCTTGGTGTGAGATACAATTATTTTAATTGTGTTTTGCTGTAACTCATATTGAGAGCCGACCTGGCTCCCATACTGGGGGAAAGGAGGGATGTGAACCGATTAATTAAATAATAAAAATCAAAACTGAACACCAGCATGGTTCATCCGTTTGAGTGTTGGTCTAGGACTCTGGGAGACCAGGTTCTGAATCCCTGCTCAGCCATGGAAACCACATGGGTGACTTGAGGTGAGTCATGTTGTCTCAGCCTCAAAGAGAAGAACCCCTCTGAACAAATCTTGCTGAGAAAGCCGTCATAGGGTCTTCTTAGGGCTGCCATTGGTCAGAAATGACTTGAAAGCACACAACAAATACCAGAAACAAGGAGGTGAGGTGCTCTCCAGCTTAACTTGAAAAGGCCCAGGTGTATATTTTGTGTAAGGTACTGTGAATCATTACTTTGATGGGATATGGCAGCAAGGTGCAGATATTTGAGAGTCGGTCGGAACCAAAGCAGAGCAGTTGCTTGCCCAGAGAACTGAAGGTATTCCCTTTCTTCTTCAGAGACTGAATGAGCGTTCAGCCCTCATGGTTCTTTCCCATTAGACCAGTTTTCATGGAACTTGCATTTCACAGAGAAATGTTGTTGTTGTTGTTTGTGTCCCACTTTTCTCCTGAAATTGGGCCTTACAAGCAGCTTACGAGGTTTTGGGGACATGGCACATTTAGCTAAGAAACACTCCTCTACTAAAAACAAAATGTTTCTAAGAGAAGGGAAGGGAATTCCACTGGGCATGAGATCTTTGTGACTGCAACAGCTATTTGAAAGGAGGCACCGGCAGAGTGCCATCCACCCCCTCTCGCCAAGGGAGAGGGAGGATCAAGTTGGCCTCTCCTGCCATGCTCCTGATTGTAGTAGATGCCACTGTGAAAAGCGATCTCCTCCCCGGCAGAGTGCCTAGTGCCCAACCCTTCCTCTCTCTTGGCAAAACTGAAAAGGAGACAAGAGTTGTGAGTAGTGCTGTCAGTGAGGCAGAGGTTGGCCCACTGCCACTTGAAGCTGTTGACATAAGAGGCCTCTATCCCCTTTTTATGAAATGCATTTCCCCAGCAAACTCTTTACTGGCACAGTGTATTAACTGGTATACTGAAGTGACCTACTTTACCAGAATCTCAATACCTTCACCTTGGAAAATGTGCTTTTGTTTTCTCTCTGTCTCATTTGTGTACTGAGTGAGAAGAGTTGTCTTTAAGCAGAAGCTTGGGTGCATATTCCATAATGTGAACCCCAGCCACTGACCTTTTCTGCCTGCATTCTTTAAAGCTGGTGGTCCTCTCCCAAGAGACTGGATTCTTTCTCTCTCCTTAATGTGCTAAAACTCTGAAGAGTGGGAGTGGGGAGGAGGAAACTGCCACTGGCTGCCTAGCTTGTCCCTCTCTTCAGGTATCAAGGGAACCATCTGAATTCAGAGAAAAATCACATCATCCATAAACTGTGACATAGAAAGAGCAATAGCCCCACACTAACCCGTTTTTTGTGGCGAAAACCAGAACTGCCTGCTTTTGAATCCCTTGTAGCAAACTCTACTGAGGAAAATGTAGTTATAGTACCTCTGTAATTTCAGTGTTAAGAACTGTATTTTTGTCCTTTTAGTTTTCAGAAGAGAATTTCAGGTTGCAGCAAGCATGTTTGACTTCAGATAAATGATTTGTGTTTTGACAGTTTCTTGTCATGCTGCTCTTGTTTCTCATTGTTACACAAGAAATGATGTCACCATAGTTGGAAACAGCTTGCTTCTGAAGAGAGTTGAAAGGGCTGTGATCCTCTTGAGGGTCAGATCTTGGGAAAATTCGGCCCTTTGTCTCAAATTACCATTCAAATGCAGTCTTAAGTTTCATGTCCTTCCCCTGCTTTTGTTTTTGAGGCTTGAAATGGGAATTCTTGTTACACACTCTTCAGTGCTGAGAACATAACAGTTTGTACTCTTTCTTTCTTTCTTTCCCCAGTTGGTAAGCCCAAGGCCCAGGTGATTGCTGCCTGCCGGGATGCTATCAAGAACAACAGTGTTAACATGCTAATCAAAATAATGCGCGTGGGAACAACATCTTCCTGAAAGACTGGAACAGAACACATTTGGATTATCACTACAGTAGGCTGCCAGGACTGAGATGGGACCACAAAAAGATGTAGTGACAGATAGGCCATAAATGTATACTGTCAGATCAGCTCTTAGTGACTGTGTGCTAAGCAGAAGTCCAGTGGAGTAGGATATGTGTATATACTCTTCCAAAGGAAGAATTACTGTGACGCGCTGCTGGTGGAAACTGAACTCTGTCGCAGTTATGGAGGGGAGAGAAGAAACATTGATGTCTCTGAACATCACGCTCATGGATGGATGTCCTAGAAATTCCTTGGAAGGACCGAAGTGTGGAACCAGCCCAAGGGCAGGAATGTCAAATTGATTATGTAGCCAGGGACAGGCTTTATTAAATCAGTAATATTTTGCAGCAGTTGACTCTACAATAAAATATTCAGACCACAACTTCCCACGCATCTATACTTTTGAAATCTCTGTCTGTAATTGAGTTCTATGTGATACTGAGGAACTGTAGTTCTTGTATGAAGCAAGGGGAGAAAAAAATTACTATGGGTAAAACTGCTTAGCCTTTACTGGGCCAGATGGCACATTGTGTTTTTACTGTGAAGGTCCATTCTTGTATATGGAAGAAGGACGCATCCTCAGTTGGGTTATGTCTCATCACTGGCCAGACTAGGCAGGGAATGTAGGATAAGATAGGACAGAGAGAGAGCAAGAAATGACCCACAAAGAAAGGGAAGAAAAATATTAAACAGGGAAAACGTCATGCCATTTCTTGATCCTGCATGTCAGGTTGGACTAGTAGTCAGGGGTCTGGAGAGGCTTGACTCGTTGCCTCATCTGAGGAGTCTGCCAAGGCCTGAGGAGCCTGGGTACTTGAGAGCAGGAAAGAATTGGGGCTGGGGGCGGGGGGATTTTGTAGAAAGAAGGGGTTGAACTGTACGCTTGGATGCCCAGTGTCCTTGAGGTGGCAGAATTAAGCTGAACTGTTTTGGCCACAACACATTGTGTGCATCAGGAAGGTGGGGGTGGAGCCAGAGAGGGAAGACTTAATCTTCTGGCATCGCATATTCCTTGCCTAGCCTGGGCAGTGACAGGCAATAATCCAAGCCACATACAGAAAATACCACTGTTAACCTGGAGGCCCCTGTCTGGCCAAGAGACAGCTTGGAAAGTAAAATTCTGCAACAGGTGGACACTTTAGCCTGTTGTGGCAGCTGTGGCGTTTGTACCAACTCCTACCGATAAGAACTCCAAGTGAGTCTTTAATTCCAATTGAATACGACAGAACTTGTATTTAGTCACACCTAAATTATGCCACAGTAATTACCTTTAGTTGGACCAGTGCTGTGACATCCCTTTGCATAGATGGTACAGCACTGTTGTGTTAACCTATAGGATTCAAAGGATTGCCTTACAAGGAGCAATGCACAATGAGGTCCAAGTGCTACAGAAGCAACATCCAAAGAATCTTCACATTTGCCTATTGGATAAAGCTTCCTTGGGAGAAGTCAAGCTTGCAAAAAGGATCGTGCATGTATAAGCAACTGCTGCAGAAACACACACACTCTTCTGGAGAGTGCTGTGGATTCATCTCCTCACTATCACTGAAAGGAAGAAAACTGTGTAGTTCATGCATTAGAATATCCTGCAAAAGAATGGTTAAGAAGTTGGCTTTTCCTTCCACTTCTTACGAGGTAAGAGTGGTCCAGGAGATAAAATACAGTCCAGATCGCTAGGAAATTAGACCAAATGTAAAGAGTAATCTTGCATTCCTTCACAGTTTCTGCTCGCAAAAAGATGTATTCTGCAATTGGCTCTTTCTTCATTTGCTCTGTTGTTTTGAAACTGTTTATGTAAGTCATAGCCGAGGTGCTGCCTTGGCCTAGAAATGATCCTGAAGGCTTTCCTGGGTAGGCAGGAATCTCTTCGGACTTCAAGACCAGGGGCGAAATGCAGGTTCCTGAGAGGCCTCAGTGGGCTATCTCATAAAGGCACAGAACTTCTTTTGGGACAACAGGGAAGAGGAAAGTGCATAATACAATCTTAACCTATAATAAACGTTGCCAGCACTCAGCTTTTAAATAGTGATAGGTTCTTCTGACACACTGTGGCACTGATTATTCATAGTACACAAAACTGAAGTCCCAGAATCCAGTGTGCTCAGGCTGTGCTGCTGTCTGCTTCAAACTATGATGGTTTATATACTTCACAAATTTCAAAGTTTCTTGATCTCTATAAATCAGGGCTAAACAGTTGTTCTCTGGATTAACTGTGAGCAGCTAGAAGAGAAAGCAAAATGAGAAAGGGAGTTAAGGAGACAAAATGGTATTATTTACTTTTGCAGACAGTGTTTACAAAAGAAAAGTCTCCTCAGCTTGAGATTAAACAGAACATGTAATTTTAAAGTCTCCAGGCCTATTTTCTAGGCCAAAATAAAACTGAAATTCTTCTGCAACCAATTATGCAAGTGACTGGTACAGAGTAAATGAAATCTCTAATGGATATTCCTTGTCCAGTGTGTGTTAAGATCCGCAGTGCGGCCAGTCTCCAGCAACTGGTATCTGGATCAGTACTCATAACGCTCACTACAGGGTTAGCAACCATCTTGAGTGCCAGTTTGCTAAATTTCAAGAAAAATTTCTCTGCAGCCTCACCCAGCCCAAACGTGCAGTGTAGAGAGTTATGGAAGAGGCAATAGGGTTTGAAACAGCTTCCAAAATGGGCTGTGATTGATTCAAGGTGCCCCCATCCCACTTCACAAGGCAGAGAAAGAGAGACAGACTTACTTCTTCATCTTCACCTTTTGCAATGTATGAAGTAAAACCACCGGATTCCACGTCCCAGTCTTGAAACATGAGAAATCATTGTCATTCACTAATTTTGTAGCCATTTCCAACATACTGTGCAACTCTCAATGTCTGTGCTAACCAAATATGCTTGATTCAAATACAGATTCTGCCAGTTTAGAGCCTTCTAGGTGTAGGTTATGATTTTCAAAGCAATTCATGGTGTACAGGCAAACAATGGGACAGTTATATGAGTCAACTACAGCAACAGCAGATGAACGGTTTCATCACAGTATTAAGCTTTTGTGCATCTAGTAAAAAGGAATTCAGTCTGCAAAATCTTCCATCATGAATAAATCTGTTCGTCTTTAAAAGTAAAAAGTCTTCTGGCATCTTAAATAAAAATGGGACACCAGCAGCAACAGCAATAAGACCTAGCCCAATTCTTGGATTAAGAGAGTTAGCCTGGTGTAGTACTTTTGAGTATCGCTCACCTCCAGGGGACTAGAGTTCAATCCTTACTCGACCATGGAAACCTACTGGGTGACTTGAGGCAAGTCCCACTCTCCCAGGCTAACAGGCTGAGACAAATGGCAAATCTCCTCTGAATAAATATTGCCATGAAAACCCCATGATAGATTCACTTTAGGGTTGCCATACTTTGGAGTCAACCTGAAGGCACGTAATTACAACCACCAATTCTTGGCTCCAAAAGACTGAGAGCAGAAAGATGTCTTTAAAGGCTTCCTAAGCCTTTTCAGCCGCAGATGGAGGTTGCGGTGCCTCCTAGCTCCACTCTCGTCCCCGTAACAAACCGTAGGCAGCTGAGCGTGTATTCTCACTACCCCTGCTACCTTCCTTTCACGTCAAAAGCTCTTGCTAGCCAAGGACTGTAACAACCATCGTAAGTTTTGCAGTGCCTCTTTTCCCATTGTCTGGATATTTAGAACGCCAAGCCTTGCCAGGCGCTGCTGCTGCAAACAGCCTGAGTGAGACTAGCCGAGGCTGACTCCTGCCGCTCAGCACAGGGACACCTGCCAGGGTCAAGGCAGCTGGCCCTCCTGCTTGTAGTCGTGTAGGACAGCACCTTAGACTACAACCCCTCCCCCTGTTTTTGGAGGCAGTGAGATACGAAACCAACCTTGACACCCGCAGAAGAACAGCAGGTCTAGGGCAAATTCTGTCACCTCAGCATCATGGACTAGGGTGTAGCAACCTTTTGTCCAGCGTCTCAGTTCTCCAGCACACAGAGGGACAGTTGAGCCTAAACAGGGAAAAATGAGAATACTCCTTTCATTCACACCCCATGGCAAAGATAGATATAACGGGGGTCCAGATTCAGCCCCAGAGGCTTTCCATCTGCTCCCTGCCATGTGCTCTGTTCTGAAAGATTCCTTACTCCATGATCACTGCAGTGTTTGGGCAACTTACTGCAATAAAGGCACGGGGCTCTTCAACTCTTTTATGCCTCAGTAGGGACAGTAGACTGAGAGTCCTTAAGTTGTTTGCTCCACGGCTTTCACTTTGCAAAATGTGTTCTGGTTTTCTAGTCATGAAGGAATGGCAAGGAACCACGTCAGCCTTCTGCCTTTATTTCAACAGATGTTGCTTAGGCATTCTCAAGTCTCCCCTCATAAGCACAATGGCTAGAAAAATCATTTATAAAATGAACATTTCATCCAATGCCATCTTTTGATATATTCCCAAGGATTCAGCATTCAAGTCTGGTGAAACATCAGTTTAAAAAATCTATGCGTGATAAAAATCAAGTGCCTTGGCAGGACGGGGCCTGATTCTACTTGCAAACCCACAGCCTTCCAAACAGTCATTTGGTTTAAGTTGAACAGTAATGGATCTCTGATCACAGTCTTCTGTGATTTCAGATGCAGAGCAAAGTAGAACTAAAAGTATAATGAAAAAACTAATTGGGAACTGCGTCCTGAGCATTTCATGACAGACACACTGTGAACAAGCGGCTGCACTGAAAAATCGCCACAGCAACTTAATCAGGTTGCTTCACCTACCAGTCTCTTGCCTGTTATTTTCACTTTCAGGGATCTGCCCGGGGTCTCCTGTGTTGTCTCTACTCTCACTTTCTTCTCGACTGTTCCGTCCTTGTGTACACTTGGAAGAACTCCCTCTCGCATCTCCATCTTCTTCTCCTTCCCCTTCATCCTCAGGAGCCAGGAAATGCAGTTTCAAGCCTGTGAAGTTGGAGAGTAGCAGGAATAAGGCCTCTGACCGGAACAGCTCCATGCAGTCTTTCAGGATGGATGGCAGGCTCTCCTCTTCTGCTTTTTCATAATGTCTAAAAACAACGAGAAACATTAATAAAAAGCTGATATGCTTTATGCTCCTTTCCCTTCAAAGAAAAAAGTTCCAATTCTGCACCGAGGCAACTCACATTATGCAGAGAGAGAACATTATGCAAATAATGAATATGTCACTTACTTGCCAAATTTATTCTGCTTTTAAGATTCAAGTTTTCAAAATATTTTTGGGGGAGGGTGTCAGGTGATGGGTTTATCACACTTGCATCCTCTGATGATCTGAGGGTGGCATTTGAGGGCCTTTGGCATCCCTCTCTCGCACGATGCCCACATCACAGAGGAAACATCATCCCTCCACTCTATCTCACAGGTTGTCTCTTTGGGGCCAGTAAAAAAGAATATCAGTAATGGGGGAGTTATATGAAACCCTGCAGGAAACTGATGTCTCAACCCTACATCTGCAAGAGTTCTGCTTACCCTCTTGGGATTTCAAGAATTTGTATATTTGCAATTTTTGAGCAGAGCTTTCTACAGTTTGAATGCGAAAACTGGACAACGAAGAAAGCTGAGAGGAAGAGAATCAACTTGTTTGAAATGTGGTGCCAGAGGGGAGTTCTGTGGATACCATGGAGTGCTAAAAAAGACAAAGGTCTTATTGCAAATCAGACCTGAACTCTCACCAAAAGTGAAGACGACTAAATGGAAGCTGTCATACTTGAACGTACTTGAGATGAGTCATTAGAAAAGATGATAGCGTTGGGAAGTAGAAGGCAATATGACAAGAGGAAGATTGCATTACAGGTGGATCGATTCCCTCAAGGAAGCCACAGCCCTGAATTTCCAAGACCTGAGCAGGGCAGATGAGGAGCACAGTCTCTCATTCATAGGGTGGCCTTATGTAGAATTCAACTTGATGACAACAACACCGATGAATACAGCTGACATAAGAGAAATGAGGCAGCCCTACCTTTTGTTAGGGGGCCCTCGGATGCTCCATTTGATTTCTTCCTTCTTCAGAGCTTCACAGAGCAATTGAAACTTGTCTTTCTATGAGTCAAGCACATTGAAACAGATTTGGAAGCAAGGGCCATATTTTTACCAAAAACAGCACTAAGAATTCTGGTTCCGTTCTTCAGTCTTGCTTGTAGCCTGGAGGAATGTAGGGGAAGTAAGCAGACTCCAAGCAAAGTAAATTAGATCTGAAAGCACCAGTGTGGTATAGTGGTCGGAGTGCTGGGCTAAGGCTTTCGAGAGAACAGGGCTGGGAATCCCTAGGGGCCCAGCCATAGAAACCCTCTGGGAGACCTTGGGAAAGCCATGCTCTCTCAGCCCTACAGGAAGGCAACCCCCCTCTGAGCAAATCTCGCTAAGAAAACCCCACGATAGGTTTGCTTTAGGTTGGAAGTTGGAAATGGCTTGAAGGCACACAACAGCAAAATCAGACCTGAACTTTAACCTACACAAATGAGTGAGAGGGCCATATGGCTCACCTGAGTGATGCTCAGGGTTTTGGGGTTGTTTTTTTTTTTGCTTTAACGCAAATGAGATCTCCCCAGCAATTTTATTTAGCTCCCTCTGTCAGAACTTTCCTGGTTGCCCAGACAAAAAGAATCACTGTGGGTGGATTTATAAACATGTGTGCATGGCAATAAGTCCTACTGAGTGCAGTTGGACTTAACTCATGAACTTCAGGGTAGGTAACTTTGCTACCAAGACCCACCTTGAGAAAATCCTTCAGTAAGGTCTCGGACCGATCCTCAAATTCCTCCTGGATCCGGGCTTGGGCATCTATGTCCAGATAAATGGGGTTGATCCAGTCATACAAGACTTTATGCTTACGAAAAAAACAGAAGTTTAATTAAAAATTAAAATGTCATACCGGAGTAAAATTAAATAGAAGGATTGGGGAGAAAAAGAGAAGCCAAACAAAGCCTTCTTCATAGCAGTGCACAAGCCATCCTTAAAGAAAACCCTCCTGTCCTCAGCCTGAACTGCCTGTCCAGAACATAATGACCAGATTCCACAACTGCAAAGTCCTGGGGACAATGAGATGTGAAGTGATGATGGAAGGAGGAGGTATTTTCCAGATTGGGGGAGGCATTTGGGGTATTTTTGCATGTTTTGGCTCAATTTTCAGGCACAAATTGAAAAACTCTTCACCAAGATGGGTTATAATCTGATGAGGTTGCCAGGGTCCATTAAAATCACTGGCCCCTAATCTGGAGCACGGGCTACCACTTGCTGGTTCCTATTATAAGCCCACACTATTTCCTCCCTGCTCCCATGACTCTAGAGGTAGTAATTTCTATCTCAAGGGTTTCTTTGTGCTGCAAGAACATTTGACAGAGGGGAGGTGGACCCTCAAAAGTAGGTTTCCCCTCAGCATGCCGAGTAAGGCAGTGTAAACATTGTGTGACAAGGTCATTGGAAGTTAAACAGAGAGCAACACAACAGGGGGAAAGCAGCCTTTGCTTACATCATGAGGGATATGGGGGCTCCGTGGGAGGGGGGGCTCCACATGCCGGGGTGGCCTTGCCACTGAGGGGCCGTGAAACCAGCCACTCACGGACAAACGGCACTTCTCTTTGGAAACAACTTCAGATACCTAGGGTGGGGAGAGTCACAAGAAGATGCTGTTAATACTGGTCTTTCTAACATAGGACTGGTTAAAGATTACAAACAGGTAAAGGGATGCCTCTGTCAGTTAAGAGTTTTGTCTTGCTATGTCCCAAAGACTGGGTCATGGAGCAATATTCAAAAATAAAATCACTTATGAAGGAATAGATTCTTTTGGTTTAAGAAATAAAAGAACCAGAGCTTGGGAAAGATGCGTTTGGAACTATAAATCTCAGACATCAACAACTAGTAGGCATGCTGTTTGGGGAATTCTATGGACTGTAGTCTAAGGGCACCTTTCCCAAGCTCCAGAAACACCACAGGCAAAAGCTTCCCAAAAGCCAAAACTAGCAAGCAAGTCTGCAGGTGACCAAAATATGGCATAAGAACCACTGACAATAGAGAGGGGTGAGGGACTGGGCACTGCTAGAAGTGTTAGAGGATCAGACCATGGCACAGCTAAGCCAACAATCCTGCTGGAGCCTCCTGCTTCCTGGGTTACTAGAGAAAGAGAAAATCCACACCAAGGCATGGAGGCAAGGGGCAAGACATATGAACAATTGGGAATAAGCCAAAGGCCCCCTGTCAGCATGGAGCTGGGAATTGTGTGATCAACACAGCAGGTTACACTGGTAGCTCAGAGCCAAAAAACAAACTAAGCAAAACACACCAGAACCAAGGAGATTGTTGCTGCCTTGGCAAAGTGTTAATCCAAATGGGAAGTCTTTTACAACCCTTCCTGTCCGAGAAGGCATAATGACCAAAATTGGGGTAACTAAGAGCATGGAACATCCCGTTTCCTAGGTAGATGTTCCATGCTACAGTTCACGTGGTTCACCACACAGGGGAATGGTGGAGTCCCAATTTCAGTCTTGCTGGATCTTGAGAGGCTACAGCGCATACTAGAGCGGCACTACAAACACACTGTGTAAAGTTCTCTCAGTTGCCACCACTCACATCTCTCCAAGGAAGCTGCTCACTGCACCTCTGCATGCATCACTGTTCTAAGTGTGATACCTACCAAAGTAGGAAATGTGCCTGGAACTAAAAGTTTAAAAAAAAAAAATCCCAGAGGAGCAAACTTCTCCCAAGGGAGCATAACTCTTAAATCCTTCCTACTTTAAAAAGTCATCCTTCAGAGAGATTAGAAGTGAGGAACGTTTTAATTCAGGACAAAGAAAAGCTGCCAGAAATTTGGGAAACACCAATGCAGGTCAACGTTTTTACCCAAGAGAGCCAAATTCTGATTCCCAGGCTCTGTCCAATTGAGAAGAAAGCCCAAGGAAGCTTGTATAAGACATGCAAGAAGTCCAAAACAACTGAGAGGGTGTGCCCCACAATCAATCTTCTCTGAGTCCATACTCAGGGCAAAAGAGATCAAGAACCAAGGAGTTTCTTGCCTGATGGAAAGAGACTGGCGAGACTTCAAAGAATGCAAGTGAATTCCACGAAGGGACCAATGACTTGACAATCTTCAAAGGCTGGAAGTGCTCTGCCAGGAGAAAGCAAACAACATTGAGCAGTTACATCCAGCAGAATTATCTATTACACTTCTGCCACCAATTCTAGGTAGACCATAAATCCAAGGAAGAACTACATGTTTCAAACCACCACAGTGCACCTTTGTCTCATAGGTTGCATATGGCCTCTGAGGCCATTTTTCAGTCCCTTCTAGGTTCATACAGAGCAGGGATAGGTGATTTTCCAGATATTTTTGGACTGCAGCTACCACAATCCTTCTTCATTGGCTAGTCAGGCTAGGACTGCTAGGGAGTTGTAGGCAAAAACATCTAGAGACCCAGAGTTGCCCACCCTTGAGGCAGAGCACTGGTTCTCAACCTCTAGTCCTCCAGATATTCAGCTCCTAGAAATCCCAGCCAGCCTGGTGAACAGTCAGGATTTCTGGGGGACCGAAGATCTGGAGGACCAAAGCTGAGAGCCACTGACTTATGGGGAACCTGCTGACACCCAGTTTACATTAACAACCATTTACCTTTGCATTGCCTCCGAATGTGACTAACATCCATTCCACAGTGTGGAAAGAGATGGAATATTCAGGCTTATAAGCAGGGCTTAAATTGCAAACTAAGAGGTATCAGTAGTTAGTGCTGCCCTGAGAACATACCCCATGACTTGGAATGGTCCCACTCGAAGACACATAGACCTCAATCTATGATTCTTGTGGCAGCTTTGGGATTCCCCTCCCTCCAGCCCATACCACTCTCCCGTAATAAAAACATGGCTTTTAACCCCAAAAAGTAGGAATTTGGGATGACCTATTGGCTACAGCAAGGAAGGTAAGAGGAACCCATACACTTACACTGGATTTCACTCTTGCACAAGTGTAAGTCCAGCACTATGTACGGCCCATGGGAATCTACTGTGGGTACTTCACAGTGAAAATACAGATACTTAAAGTCAGATGTTTTGTAATAGCATAAAAACAAAACCCTCTAGTTCAAGTTTCTGAAGCAGATTCTAGCAGTTATGAACATATGAAGCTGGACTGGTCCACTGAACACAATACCAGCCACTCTGACCTGGCACTGAGCCTCCAAGGACTCAAACAGAGGCCTTTTCCAGCCCTGCAATCCAAGATCCTTTATGCAGAAATACCAGTTATACAAAGGATGCTTTGCCTCCAAGCAACAGTACCTCCCTGTACCAGTCCATTCAAGTAAACTTTGGTCGAACTGAAATTCAGAACAAGAGAACAGGCAACTCCAAAGTGCAGAAAAGTCCACCATAAGTAAGTTTATGAACATTCATGCCTGCTGATAAGCCAGGGCTGCCAGTCATTGCTACTACTATGGTGGAAGCAGATTATCTGAGTGAGTGGGGAAAATCACAGTGAGCCAGGAGACAATACTGCATACTATTCACAGGCAAGAGGTAGGAAGTGCTCAGTATATAAAGTAAGGGAAAGAAAAGATGATCAGCCTTTTTTGTCACACAAGTTGGGAGTTTTTTTGGCACAGACAAAGAAAGCTTTCCAGACGGCAGTCCTCTTTCTCAGAGATAAAACAGCAGTGCTCTTACTGAATATAAATAGCAGCAACCACTATGGGATCTAGCTACTGATGCTTTCACATTACTCTCTTCTAGGAGTAAAGCCTGCAGAAAGAGGACCTGGTTTACAGTGTCTCACTTACCATCTGTGCTGAAAAGGTCCAGGGTGCCCCCATCACTCCCATCCCATGGAGGGACAAGATAAAGGATGAAGGCAATGCGTCGGCCCTCCAACTCGTCATCGTGGCAGAGAAGAGTATCTGCAATGGCATAGGATTTAGATGCTTATGTACCTCTTGGGGGATCTAGAGCTGAGTCTGCAGGGAACACCGGCCAAACTATCAACCGGTCACCTTTCACTTAAATCTCTGAGATGTTGTCCCCATATTGTCTTCAATACCTACAGTGAACTCGTCTCTGCAATAGACACTGCAGGGAGGTTGCTCACCTGTATATTCGTATTTAGCACAGGAGAGATCGACAGTTGGCTCCAGCTCCACTTGGGTCACATCAGAAAGCCAAGTCCGGAACTCTTCAAAGAGAACTTTTCTGAAAGAGGAAAGGAAGCACAGAATGGCAACAAGAAAAACATAACTTCTGATGCCTATGGGATTAGGCTGATCTTCCACCACTTGTTTTCGCCCTAGTGACAAATGGCCACCATCTAATGGCTAGGTCTCTTGCAAATGTTCCAAAAGAATGTTAAGAATCAGACGAAGGCTGCATGGGGTGGCTGGTTTGTTGTTGTTATGTGATTTCCAACTTGTAGCTGCCCTATCCTAGGTTCTTCCTGGCAAGAAAGTGTATGACTTGCCCAACGTCACTCATTGAGTTTCCGCAGCTGGGCAGACTCAAATGTTGATCTCCCAGAGTCGTAGTCCAAGACTCAAACTAGCACATCACACTGGCTCTCTCAGGGGTGAGGGGCCCCCAGGAATTAAGGCAGTAGACTTCATATGATATACACATCACAGCCACTCTCTGGAGTTTCTAAATCTCTGTGCTTCTCTATCGTCATACTCAACAGAAAAGAAAAAAGAAAATATAGCCAGCTGTTCAAAACCAAAGATTGAACTGTGCCACCTATGGTTATTAACTCAGGGTTAAGTCCCAGAGCATTCACAAGGCTCTCAATAAACACACACTTTAAATAGGATAACTAGCATGAAGTATGCAAGTGGACCGTTCTGGATAACAGAGCAAACTGACAGAGGCAAACTGACAAGAGGCTTTCTAAATCTGTTAAAGAGAACAGTGCTTTCAACTGCTCAGTTTTCAGGGCAGAAGGCCAAGCATACAAAGACATCCTTTGATGGGGCCATCACCATTCAAAGTAGCCTTTGGCATGGCATAAAATGGCAATGTTACCTTAAAGCAGCGATATGAAGCTCTCTTCTTTTCTTCAGGTCATCTGACTTTGCTCATGGAAAAGAAACAACAACTGTTACAGCTTTTAGAAAAATTATAAAGAAATGTCCTGATTATCTAGGTATTTCTCCTGAAGCAGGGATCAAGAACTGAAGGTCAAACCCAATCCCACAAGGTGGCTTTTCAAGTCACCATTTATAATGGGCATTGTCACCATTTCTTCCTCTTGAATAGGAGAGGGGATCTCCCAGTTCTATCTAGCTGCTACCACTCACTAATTTACCCCACGTGACTCACTAACTTAGTGGGACATTACTGAGGGGTTTAATATGCATCCCCCCCCCCCGAGTCTTCCAAGTTTTTACCACCTTCCCCATGGTGGATGAGAATCCTATACACACATGTGTGCACACACACTCAGCAAAGGCACACGAAGAGAGAGTGGAGAAGAGGAGATCTTTCAAGGAAAGACTTCTTTCTAAGCAAGCAATCTTACATTAGCAAAAGGGTGCCTTGTACATGAAGGCACCTTCCTTCTGGCATTACTTAGGAATAGTTACACCATGACAAAAACAGTATAAACCATATTCAGCCAAGATTACAAAGAAACATAAGCCCTAATTTGACCAGCTGAACATTTCTATCATACTCATGATACAGATAGCGTTCTGGGTCGTTCGACGTTCTTGAAAAACTGGGAACCTAGACCTCTTTGTACAGCCTACAAACAAGCTTCCCTAGGGACAGTAAGGTGGGCGGCACCTCCCAAACTCTCCTAGAGTCCCAAGGTCTCTCAAGTCTCTTTTGCGTCACCTTGTTTTTAAAACCTCTTCTCTTAGAAGCCTCTCAAAACTTCTGCATTTCTTTCAAGCTCATCCTCCTCCTTCAGTAATTGTCTCCAGATCTGTGTGACTCCTACACAATGCTGACCTAATCCACCACATCATTAACTCTTTGTTTATCAGGAAGAAAGACTATATTCCTCAGCTGTGTCGCCTGGATAATGGGAGAGCCCATTGCTACATCATCCTAACAGCAAAAGAGAATTTATTCAACAAAGTTAGATGACAGCCCATTGGAGGGCAAAGACTCACCTTGCACATTATCTGCTCCCCACTGGGGCTTCTCAGACTACATGCTGTCCAGCTTTGGTGTCAAAAGGCATTCCCACCCACACCCTGCCCCCTAGAAATAATGTTGAAGAAAGACTGGCAAGGAAAACATAGACAGATGGCATGAACTACAGGCCCAACTAGTCTCTCAGCTTCATCGCTGGTGGTGCCTGCAGGTGTGTTATGGGTGGTTATCCAACTTTGCAGGTGGTGAGTGAAAGAGATTCCCTACTCCATCATCACTTCTGAAAAACTGGTGCTGCTCTTTGCACAAATACACCTAGCATTCCGAAAGAGATTTGGCCCAAGAGATCTGATGTGCCAGTGAGCTGATAAGGTCAAGTTAGATTACACAAAAGCTCTGGATGAATAAGAAGCATCTGATACTGACAGGTACAGCCCATTTTCCATCCCAGGTCCTGTCACCAGGTGGCCATGCTCAGCCCTCACCTGCCCAATTTACTTTTGTGAAAAATCCGTATCACACTGAAAGGGAACCAGCGTCCATACCATGTCCTTTGCTTATGCTCGGGTACTACCTGTAAACATCCACATCCACGGTCTAGTAAAAACTAACCCCAGGCAACAAAAAGGGCCAGTCTTTATATCTATAGCTATATCTCTCCTTTCACACCCTGGTAGGCCATAAAGGGGGAAAGTCTGACAGTCAGCAAGTCGGAAAAAGCTGACCTAGGATGATCCGCGGAAAGCAACAGGAGGCTTATGCTCCCAGCTTGCGGTTAAGATCACCTTGCTGTTGTTGTATGCCTTCAAGTCATTCCCAACTTACAGCAACCCCTAAGGCAACCCTATCATGATGTCTTCTTGGCCAGATTTGTTCGGGGGGTCTTTGCCTTGGCCATCCTCTCAGGCTGAAAATGTGTGATTTGCCCAAGGTCACCTAGTGGGTTTCTATGGCTGAGCGGGGATTCGAACCCCCGTCTCCAGAGGGACAGCCTAGTGTTCAAGCCACTACCTCACATTGGCTTTCAAAGGACGGTTAAGGTACCTCAAATAAAGTACCTGTTTGAATTTGTACAAGTCATTGCACTTGTCATGGAAATCCAGGCTCAAAAGTTCTTTCTGCAGCCCTTCTAAAAAGCCTTCAGTCTGGATGAAATTTGGGATGACACAGTGGTGGAAAGGGACTGGATCCAACACAACAGCCTCTAGAGAAAATAACAAAAGATTAATGTTCTTTACATTATCCCTGGTTGCTTTATTGGACATACTAGCCAAGCAAAATTCTTCGTCTTGCAAGGTAGTTCATCCATCTTAAAAGAGGCTCAAGTGAAAACCTGTTTGCAAACTTAATCATCCAATTTAAATTAGCTGTACTTCACTTGCAAATGAAAAAGGCACAGGCGCTACCAAGCTACCAGCAAAACTCTGGAGGTACCGGCAGAACTCGACTGAAGAACACAACAGAAGCCGACTCCTCCTTTGTTAGGTTGTCCCACTGCTAAAGAGTACTCTGCACATGCTTCTCAGCAATTCTTAGGGTGCCGCTAACCATTCCACGACGTGGGTGATGGGAAGGCTTGAGCCCAGCGGCTTTGAATCTTTACTCCAGGGATGGGGAACTGGTTTTGGTTGCCGGGCCGGTCCCCCGTCCTCCCCAGAGCAGATGAAATCAGAAGACGTGGCCATCCCGCTAGTAAGCGTCAGGACGAAAAGGAGATTTTAACTCAGTCCTGATTTGACCATTCTGTCCCAATAACCAAACTAGTTCCCAACAGGGTGGCCACGTGGCCTCTTTTAAAGAAGGCGGCCCCCCCTTTGAAGGGCTGCCAGGGGACGGGTTTGTTTGGGGCATCCTCTCGAGGACCCTGCTCCCCGCTTCTGAAAAAGCCTCCAGCTTTGGAAACGGGGGATAAGAAGGATCCCATTCCCCACGTCAGAAAGGGGCTCCTTTGTGCCCATCGGCACAAAAGCCCCAGGTGGGGGCACGGGAGGTCAGATGGACCCCCTCCCCACTCCTGAAGCTGCAGACCCTGGCAAGCCCATTGCCGCGGCCCCCCTCCCAATCCCACCACCACCTTTTCCCCCCTGTCGTTGGCTCCCAGGCGTGATGCGAAAGTCTCTCGCAAGGGCTCGAGACCTGAGGACTTGAGGCTTGGATTAAGGGACCGAAATACACCGCCGCCAGAGACCACCACTGGGTCTCAGGGTTTGGCTCAGAAGCCCCGGGGCGCGGGAGGACCGTGAACCCCGCCGAAGAGAGCGAACCACCGACAAGGGGAGGCCTTCTTCGCCGAGCGCCAGAGCCGGCCCCCGAGAGGGCGCCTCCCGCCTCCACGAGGACCAGAGCCTGGGGTCGCCAGCCGCTCGCAGTCGCCCTCCCACCACCAGAACTGGAACCCAGGAGCGCCGGCCACGGGCGGCAGACCTCCCGCCTCCACGAGATCTAGCGCCTTAGAAAGCCCGCCACGGACGGCCGTCCTCCCGCCTCGGTGAGGACTAGCGCCTCGGGACACCCGGCTCCTACCGTCTCGGAGCGCCTCCTCGCGGGCCCAGGCCGCGGCCACCTTCTCCTTCAGGAGCCGCTCCCGCAGCGCCGCGGAGAACTCCGCCCGCCGCTCCCGCTTGACGCGCTTCTCGGCCGCCTCCCCGGGCGGCGGAGACGGACCCCTCCGCCGGCCGCTCATCCTCCGGCCGCCGGCCACGCGCCCGCTCCGCAGGGGACTACGGCTCCCGGCGTGCCTCGCGGCGAGGGGGACGACGACTCTCCAGATTGCCCCGAACGGACGACGTCGTGAGACCCGGGTGGCTAGAGCGGCGCCGCTCTATGGTTTCCCGGAAGCGCGGCCTGGTGGTTCCGGCGCGGGCTTTGGCGGGTCGGAGAGGCGAGCCGGGCCTCGGAGGTGCCGCGCGGCCGGGGAATGCAGGTGGCTTTCTGAGCCGCCCCCGCCTCCGCGATGTCCGTCGTGCCGCCCAACCGCTCCCAGACCGGCTGGCCCCGCGGGGTCAACCAGTTCGGGAACAAATACATCCAGCAGAGCAAACCCCTCACCCTCGAGAGGACCATCAACCTGTGAGTGGGGCTCCCGTTCCCCTCCGGACCCTGCCTCCCTCGCGCCGCCGCCGCCGCCGCCAGCCGGGAGCCCCGCGGCGGCGGCGGCGGCGGCGGCCTCTCCCTCTCCAGCCGCCCGGCGACTGGTTTAAAAAGAAACCGCCCCTGTCACGCAGGCCCCCCTCCCCCCCTTCCTGGACGTGCCTTAAAAAAAAATCAGGGGGTCTGAATCCGGTTTGCCGTTTCCAGCTGGAGTAGACCCACTGAATCGGTGGGACTGGCGTAGCTGCTGGTTTACCACTCCTCCGTTCGTTGACTGTAGCGGGTCTCTTGTAGTTGGGTTTAGGCCCAAGGGTTCGTTCACACGAGCACGGTTTCTGTACACTTGGCTTTGGAGGCTTCGCGCGAGTCGTCGCTTGCTGTTCGGTTGCCTCCCGAGCTTGGGCTCGCGCTTGGCTCCCCTGTGCTCCAGCAACTGAGAAGCAACGCCTTTCGGATGACGGGGGTGGTCTCTGCGGCCATTTCCGCACTACACTCTTACAGCGCGATTATTCCATTTTCAACCTCCTATGGAATCCTGGGGTCCGCAGTTTAGGGAGGGGCCTTTGAGGATAGTAAATATGGGCCTTTAAGGCCTCTCTCTAAACTGCAGACCCCAGGGTTCCATAGGAGGTTGAAAGTGGAATAATCGCGCTTATAACGCTCTAGTGCAGAAATGGCCTATATGTTGGATGGTGTATCCTGACATGGCTGTGTTGATCATGCAGCCGTGGGAGCCCTATCAAGATTTCCAAAGCAAAAATGCTATCAATTTTTCTTTATGAGAAAAGGTTATTCTGCAGAATTATTTAATTTCTAAAGCTTTACATCTTTGTTTTATTGTTCTGGTAGCTTATTCATGAACTGCTGTTAAGCAGAAGTTGTCTTTGGATTGTGAATGTGCTGCTCAACGTGGGAATTGACTTTTTTTTGGCCTTTCTTTAGGTCTTTTTGCCCTACTGTGTCCTTAGTGATATCTCCTCTCTTCCTGGTCTCTCTCTCCTTTGTAACTAACCGTAACAGCTCACTTATAGAGCAACTGTACTTAAGTGCTTCCCAGGAGGTATGCCCAGAGTCTTCCCAAGCACAGTGCATTGAACTGGATAATTAAATTTTGTGTGGGAAGGCTCTTGCTCCATATTTTCTGCTGCATCTCTAGAATGGAACAGGAACAAAGAGAAGCTCATCATCTGGTCCTGTCCAGCATAGCATGTTGTGTTGTTGTTCTGTTCTTCTCTGCTTTAACATGTGCTGGATGGTTGAAGCACCAACCAGTGACTCAAAGACAAGTCAGCATGTTCTTCTTTGTGAAGTTGCACATCAGGGCAGCTAAGGGGTCATAGAGGCCTGCCTTTCAGCGGCCCAGGCATTGGGAGTTCCAGCCAACAGAGGGCATGGAAAAGGTGCTCCCTTCAGCTCAGAGGGATAGCTGGCAGCATACTAAAATTCTCTGCCTGAATGCTTCCTACATAGTAGAATCTCCAACCACTCCACAGGTGCAGAGCAAAACTTTATATCTTTGTAAAGACTCTTCCTCAAAAAGAAGTCAATTGTTTTGGGTCTCTGCTTGAACCCAGCAAATTCAGGGGTAAAACAAATTGCAGACTTCAGCACGTTTGTGCCTGGAGATGGTCAGGGGGTCATCACTTTATCTCTACGGTTCCAGTGGTAGGAGGAAGCCTTGGACTTGCAACAGCTTGGGCAACTACTTGTTAATTTTTCATTAGAAAAGACGGTAAAACTGTCAGACTTAGGTGCGGCACACCATCTGCCCACTTGGTGCTTTCTCCTTGAAAATTACAAACCCAGTGATTCTCAGCCTTTGGTCCTCCAGATATTGTTAGGCTTTAGCTCCTAGAAACCAAAACCAGCACAGTCAGTGTCCAGTGATTCTGGGAAATAAAGTCCAAAACATCTGAATGGCTAAAAGTGAAAACAGTTCTTCTATGCAGTATCCTTTTATACAAGAAAAACAGGTGTTGGGTTTTCAAGGCGTATAATAGTAGAAAAATGCAGTTCTTCCCCCAGTTGCAAGCTAAGTTTGGTACGTGGTGGCAGACAGCTGTGAACAAGTCTTTAAACAGGTTATCAATTTGCCTGAAATACTGTATTTAAGATCTCATTGCTTTCAGGTATCCCCTCACAAATTATACCTTTGGGACCAAGGAACCTCTATATGAGAAGGACAGCTCAGTGGCTGCACGGTTCCAACGCATGAGGGAGGAATTTGACAAGATTGGGATGAGGCGGACGGTCGAAGGTGTCCTGATCGTGCACGAACACAGGCTGCCTCACGTGTTGCTCTTGCAGTTGGGTACAACTTTCTTCAAACTGTAAGTGAACATTGTAAGGAATATGATGCTGCCTGATGATATGTATGTTTAGAACTCCACTGAAGATGACTTGTGCAGAGGTAGCTGAGATAAAGGCAGAAGCACCATTCTGAAATTTACTCTAGTGAATTTTAAATGGTTTTAATTCTATAGATTGTTTAATTGTTAAAATAACATATACAGTGCACCCAGCTATAGTAGGACGTGATGCTTTGTGTGACCCCGCATTTGTGCATGTGGAGGTCGCGCGCGAGGAGGGCCCATGTATGTATGTGTGTGTGCGCGTGCGTGCGTGTGTGCGTGCACGTGTGCGTGTGTGCGTGCGTGCGTGCGTGTGTGCTACTGACATTTTTGTAAGCTTTTTAATCTGTACAGGCTTTAATAATTTGTAAGCTTCCTTGAGTCCCATTACTGGGGAAAAAGCAGGGTATAAATGATGAGAATATAATGGCAATAATATCATGTTAAAATATTATAATTTACAATGGTATAAAATCAGTTAAAAGAGCTAACAATAGAAATTAGTGCGCAGCACGTGCACCCCATTAAAAAAAAACTCTTCTGCACACCTAGATAATGTCCAGAGCCTCTTTAAATAAAAAGATCTTTACTTGCTGGTGAAAGGAGAGCAGAGAGTGAGCCAGCCTAGTCTGCTGTGGCAGGGAATTCCACAGCCCTGGAGCAGCCACTGAGAAGGCTCTCTCAGACCTTTACCCAATGAGCCTGTGGCCATGGAGGGACGGTGAGAAAGCCCTTCCCTAAGAATCTCAAGACTCAGGTAGGCTTTCAGAGGGTCTGGATCCCCATTCATTTCATAACTATAACATAACACCAGTCATGTTTATTGTTGTACGCTCAGAATATCCATTAAGGTCAATTAAATACATTTCAATAATCAAATGCAGAACAAGGTGTACCATGCATTTTTCATGATGAGGAAGGACTGCATTCTGAAATGCATCTGTTTTGCATTCAGAAATTCCTGGATTCAATCCCTGACAACTCCAGTTTTAACAGCATCTTATCTAAAAAGTCACACTCTTTGAGTCCAGGGTAGACAACCTGGGTAAGAAAGACAAATAATTTGACAGGGCATAAGGGAGTTTTCTGTTCCCCTGTGCATTGGCTGTGTTATTGGGCAGTTCACTGTGGTGGTGATTTTGACCGGAGATAGTTGTATCATTAGGGTGTTGTTGACATGCATGTGAATAAACCATAGATCTTGCTTTTAAATAGTCTGTGGATGGAGTGTTCAAGTTAAGTAGCATCTTCGGGCTAAGTATATTTAGGAGTGAAGCTTTGTTCCCTTTCAGCTCTCTTGTTATTTGCTGTAAAGTCAATTTTGACTTATGAGAACCCTATGAATGAGGGATCTCCTGCAGCCCCTATCGTGCACAGGTCTTGCAAATTCAGGTCTAGCAAACTCAGGGGCCATGGCTTCCTTGACTGAATCAATCCATTGGTGTTGTGGTATTCCTCCTTTCCTGCTGCCTTTGACTTGACTGATCATCATAGTCATGGGGTATCCTTGGCAAGGTTTGCCATTGCCTTCCTCTGGGGCTGAGAGAGTGTAACTTGCTCAAAGTTACCCATTGGGTTTTGTTACTGCAGTTTATACCTATCTGGAGATAGCACCAGATATCAATTTTGATATTATAATTCGGCCCTGCTCTGCCACCCCTCTCCATGTGTTTGTGAGGCCTCCAGACAAGCACGAGACTAGGCTCGGCACTTAAATGCTGAACTATAGACCAACAGTACAGGCAAGCCAGAAACAGCCAGATCGCAGCTTCAGGGACCTCCCCGGCAAACACCACTTTATGTATGCGCGCTACTTACAAAAGGTGCCCTGCCTCGAGCAGGCAACTGGACAAAGGCTGTACTATACACTGCCAAGTGTTGAGCATTTACATATTGGCTACTCCATTGTTAATTCGGCTCTAATCCTATCATGCTAAAAGTGACCTTTCGGAGACATTGTCTCGCCCCCAAAATCCATTGTTGTCCCCAAGTAAGGCATAGCCTGCAGTCACACTTCTCCCTATAAAAACCCCTGACTTTGAGAACTTCTTTGGATTGCTCGATACCAAAGTATTGCTCGACACCCCGGATCGCTCCGGACTTCCATCCAGCCTTGCTGCCGCTTTGTTTGGCGAGCTGTCCCCTCAGTCCCACGTACTGAGACTCCAGACCAACGAACTCAAGCTTCAGGACAGGTGTCGTATCACCCAACAATCCCTCTCAAAATCCCTCTATACTGCTCCAACCTTTATTTTCTTTAGCTACTTGTGTGAGTGTGTTGCATACATTGTGTGCCTGTATTTAATAAAGATCATTAATTTACTTTAAAAACCAGTCTGCTTCTTGTATTGGCCTGACCCCGTAGAAATTGGGTTGCAAGATCCTGCTAAGTTACCCTGCCTCTCGTAAAGCTAAGCAGTGCTCTGAGCTAATTTTCCCCACTAACAGTTGAGCACATTTAGGTGTCCCTCTCGGGACCCCCAGAAACAAGGTAACAGTTTCCATGGCAGAGTGGAGATTGGGACCCTAGGCCATTTCTGCACTAGACTGTTGTAGTGCTATTATTCCACTTTCAACATCCTAGGGAATCCTGGGGTTTGCAGTTTAGGGAGGGCCCTCTAAGGATGTTGAAAGTGGAATAATAGCACTACAACAGTCTAGTGCGGAAGTGGCTCTAGTCTCCCAGAGTTCTATTCCAACACTCAGAGCATTACAGCATGCTGGTTCTTGATGTAATTGCTTTACTGAAAATAACTCATTACATCTTCCTGCATCAAAAGCAGTTTGGCCTCAGTGAAAAATTGTGGGATCTGTTCACAGTATTATCTTGAAATCTTTGGAGTAGTTTTATCATTTCCTGAACTTAACAAATAAATTATCTCTAAAGTATTGCTCCGTTTATACTTGTGCTTAAAATGTGTCTTTTATATTTTCAACAGGCCAGGTGGTGAACTTAATCCAGGAGAAGATGAAGTAGAAGGTCTCAAACGTTTAATGACAGAGGTAGATTACATATTTATTTGGATTTTTGCCATGAGGAATCAGAGTGGATTACAGTCCAAAAACCTCTGGAGAGCCACACAGTTGGCCTCTGCTGCTCATTAGAATTCTTTTTCCAGAAGCAGAAATATAGGAACAGTTTGATTAAAATAATTACTATGATGTTCATAATTCTGTTGCTTCATTCTTTTTTGAGCTAATGGGAAAGTTAATTGTAACTAAAAATGTATTTTTAAAATAAATAAAAAGGAAATATTGAGCCTTAGATTCTTGATGCAAATTGTACACCATTATTTGAGTATAGTTAAAGAAAGAATCCACTGGTTCTTCTTAATCAGTTAACAAAGTATTTGATTGTTTACAAGTTCTCCCACACTGGTTATGAATGTTAAGTCATTTAAACTATTCTGTTGGACTTGCATGCTTAACATATGATATCCCATTTTCATCTTGTACTGGAAGGAACACATCAAGATTTTTCTTCAATCTGTATTTTGACAGATACTGGGTCGCCAAGATGGAGTACAGCAAGACTGGGTCATTGATGACTGCATTGGCAACTGGTGGCGACCGAATTTTGAGCCTCCACAGGTGAAGATTCAAGTTAACATTACTGTTGCTAACTTTATTTTTGG
This sequence comes from Cyclura pinguis, assembly GCA_030412105.1. Taxonomy (NCBI): domain Eukaryota; kingdom Metazoa; phylum Chordata; class Lepidosauria; order Squamata; family Iguanidae; genus Cyclura; species Cyclura pinguis. Next base: position 3,426,701 of record CM059607.1, read on the forward strand.
ATATATGGCCCACTTCCTCTAAAGAACTTAGGAAGGCTTAATTATTATCTTTCCTCCCATACCTAGAGATCTCTTGTATTCCCTGGTGGTTCTCCCATCCAGGTATTAACCAGGACTGATCTTTCTTAGCTTCTGAAATAAGATGAGTTTTGAGTGTTTTCAGTGTGCTGTGATTTTCTTTTTACATCTGAAGTTTCAATATCTGAAGTAGTTCAAGATGTTACAACTGGTTTCAGCTGTCCTGCTGGAAAGGTTTTTTCTAATCTATTTCAAAACATTAGGTTTGGGAATGTTCTGTTGAATTGCTCTTGTTATATTTCTTAAAATTCTTTGCTGTACCACAGTAGAGCCATGTTAGGTGTTAATCACATCATTAGCCCTTGCAGAATTGGTTGGGATCTTTTTTTTATATGGCCATTATGGAAGCGGAGCTGGGACTGGAGGAGCAGGACTTTAGCCTATCGTCTTATCCTAATATAATTTATCCTGTGCCTCTGTGGTACCAGTAAAATTCTTTCCAGTATAAATGTCCTCTGTAGTGAGTCGCAGTCTAGATTCAAATCATGGTGCAGATCAAGAATTGATTTGGCTTACTCTTCACTGACATTATTTGTTTAATCTCCTTCTCCCTGTCCTAAACCATTCTAATCATGGAAATACTGAAGAAATGATAAATGTCATGCCTACTTAACCTTTAGTCAGAATTAGAAACCACAACAGCTTTCAGATACATTAGCTGAGTTCCTGTGTGCCTTTAATGCAGCATAAAAACATGGCAGTGTATTTATTTTGGATTCCACAGTTGTGCAACTGATCGTGCAATGAGTGCCATGACCCCGAGCTCACTTTTTGTGCAGTGGACTCCTCTCCCCACCCACCCATCAAGTTAAAAGTGAAAATGAGGGCTGTGTATGCAGTTGTAGAATGACTGGCTGTACTCAAATTGCACTTAATACAGCCTCTGAGAAATCACTACCAATGGCACAACTGTTTTTTATGTGAACGTTGTGTCCCAACAGAATTTCAGCTGGTCAGTTTCCTATTTCAGTGCCTTGTATTTAATGCACTGGGTTGGAAGATAAGACTGAATTTGAAGGATGTGTTTGGAGCGGCTCAACACTAACTGACCTAATTCTGTCACCCCTGAAGTTTTCATAAATGTCACTTGTGATTTCAGGAATCAACTAAGTGTACTTCTTATATTGTTTCTCACAGTATCCATATATTCCTGCTCACATTACAAAACCAAAAGAGCACAAGAAACTCTTTTTGGTTCAGCTTCAAGAAAAGGGTAAGCATTCTGTTACATCTTTGGTTTATATTTATGTCTTATTAGGACACAAGTCGGTGTTGTTGAATTCCGGCTCCCATTTGGGTACAACCACCATGGCCAGAGAACTTAACAGGAATTGTAATCCCAAAACATCTTGAACACTACAAGTTCTGTTTCTCTATTATCCCCTGCATCATACTACTACTTATTTAAGCTTACTAAGAACCTGTACTGACCAGTATTCTAGTATGACCACTGCCAACCATCTGGCTGTGTGTTGCTCTTAGGTTTTGCATCCTGCTACTTGGCAACTTTATTAAAGGCCCAGTTCAGCCAAAATATAGGCATTTGCACCAGCATTAATTTTCAGTGTGGGATCTGGGTATTGATTTCTCTTTTTTCCCCACATTGAATACAGTGGGACTTAAAGTTGCTTAACTTCGGCTGAATTTAGGCTTATATTTTTCCTGATATGTTCTGAACTGCTTGTTTAGCCATGACAGCTGTACCCCCGGTACTTTTAAAGCATCTTTAAAGCATCCCATCTTTCAGATAATATTGTTACGATTTTTGGATTTAAAGAAAGCAACATTAGCCTTATTCTTTGTTCTTGACTCAAACCGACTTGTCTTTGATTAGTCCTCTCTTTGGTTTATTCTAGCTTTGTTTGCAGTCCCCAAAAATTACAAGCTGGTAGCTGCTCCATTGTTTGAACTCTATGACAATGCACCAGGCTATGGACCGATTATTTCCAGCCTTCCTCAGCTTTTGAGCAGGTAGAGCATGCTGTGACTTTCTCCGTATACTGGTTTCCATTATCTGCAGAACATGGAGAAGCTTTCTTAGACTACTTCTCTTGCTGCCGTACAGACTAAATTGCCTGAGAGAGAACCCTTGGAGAGCCTCTTAGGAGATGTGTGCAGGGCTGTGGAGTCAGTATGCCAAACCTCCAACTGCTTCATAAGGAGCAAATATGTATTAATAGAAATAACAAATTAATGGTAGTAAAATGGCAGTACAAGGCATTTCGGCAGTACCAGGGGAATCTTCAGACTACTTAGATGGACAGAATGTAAAATGTATTTACTTGATTAATTTTTATGAACAAGAAAACTCCTAAATTCCTGTGAAGGTAAATATGCAGCAAACTTGGCATTTAATACATTTTTTAAAGGTTAAATGTAACTGAGCCAGCGTGGTGTAGTGGCTTGAGTGTTGAACTGCAACTCCAGAGACCAGGGTTCAAATCCCTGCTTGGCCCTGGAAACCCACTGGGTGACCTTTGGCAAATCACACTCTCTCAGCTTCTGTTGTATTCTTCCTCAAACTTTGCTTCTGACTGACATACAATTTGCTTTTCCATTGCCTTTGCAGTTTCCCAAGATCACTGTGTTCTAGGGCAGCCCAAGACTCCCTGTAAACCTTTTCAGGCTTCTTAATAAGAGGTTCACTAATGAGGAACAAACCTCCCTGGGTGGAGTGTTAACTTCCACAGCTTTATTTCCCTCTGAAATGCCTGCACACTTGATGGGTCATGGCCTTAGCTCGGGAGGCTTAGCAGTTGGTTTTTGTGAACCAACCATATAAGAGATAACATGCTCATGAATCTTGTGTTCCCTGGAAATAGAAAGTAAGACCACTGCCTAGCTGATTAAGCCAAAGATTAAAAAGATGATAGAATCCAGTAGCACTTTTGAGACTAACTGGGAAAAAGTAATTTCTAGCATAAGCTTTCATTGGCTGCAGTCCACTTTATCAGATGCAGAAAGCTTATGCCAGAATTTTTTTTTCCTCAGATGGATTCTTTTACATCTTATTATAACTAGAGTGTTCTCTTTTTGAATACTTGTGGATTAAGACTTCTTCTTCTTCTTCTTCTGGCAGGTTCAATTTTATTTACAACTGAATTTCCTGAAGTGTGTGGTAGAAGCCGTCTCTGTGAGAACAGCTTTACAATGTAGAAGAAAAAACATGATGCAAGGATTTTTTTTTATGTCTCTTATCTTCCAGTTCCCTTCCCTCCCCCTCCCCAAACTTTCTACCATCTGAATAGGAAAGTGAATCTTTACTGTTTAGATAGTGGAATGATGAGTGTAATTGCGTTTTAATCACCTATGTTGTAATAGTCACCTGACTTTTTTTTTAAATAACATTAAACAAAATGGACTCCATTCACTTCTCATGTGTTTCACTTCCATCAAGACCAGAAGAGAAACCTCTTCAGCAGTCTGTTACCACTGCAGCCTATGTGGAGCTGAAAGGGTATTGTCTTCAGCTGTTTAAATACACCTCTGAAAATGTAGAATATGGGGAGATTGCAACTAATAGCCAGGTCCTTTGTGTACAAGAACTAGCAGAGTTTAGGACTTCAGCTTGTGTAGCACTGCTATGGGCAAAGTGTAGACTGAGGCCACATGCAAAAGTCCAGGGCTGTTTTTAGTGGCTTCTGGAGCCCTGTGGCCAAACATTTTTTTAAAGAGAAAAATTCAAAAAAATTATTTTTATCCAAGGAATAGCCTTTACAAATGTCATAGCTTTGCCTCTGGCCCTATGCTATACATGGAGACATGAGGCCATGTTAAGGATGGTGCCCTGTGAGAATAACATCCAATGTATATAGAAATGATATGGCACTGGAAATGTACACTGCATAATGTTTGAGCCATCCCAGTCCGTAGATAATAGATAGCAAATTAATGGAGTGTCCAGTGATAAGCATTTGTTACAAATATATATCCCACCTTTCCTGGCACCTCATAGTTGCTATTTATTTGGGACACTGACAGGTGTGCAGACCTGTCCTCAATAGTAGCCTCCCTTTGTATGAATTAATGAACAGCAGAGGTTACGTACCTCCAAATGAGTTTGGTCACCCCAAATCCTACACCCATATTCTTGAGACCACATATCATTGCTTCTAGTCCAGTGCTTGACTGAGGCACTGTTAGGCATGACACTTTTTTCTCCATAAAGCCTAGTGTATGTAGAAATTAAGAAGGAATAGGAATGCATCCTGTGGGGTTTGTGCTATTTCAAATCGTAATTCCCAAACCTCAGTGTTTTCTGTGGGTGACATACCAACTCTAGCTGTTAATTTCATCACAAAACTGACAAGTGTAGGTGCACTTGTGGCCTGAGAGTGATACAACATGGTTCTTTGCTTCTTCAGATGCCTTACTTTTTAATCATAAAAAAAGCAAAACATTGGTAGAACATCCAGTGAAGTCTACAAGAGAAAAGGGAGACATATCTCAAGATGTTGATAGTTCTGATTAGCTAAAAACCCTGGGACAGTACAGCCTGTGGATTCTCTTGGGGCTGCCTTAGAATTTTCTGGTGGTTTGCAGGTACATACAGGTTATAGGCAATGAGAAAAATGTGACAATTCTTTTATTTATGATGAGGTCAAATATACATTTATGTGCTCTGCTTTGTGATTTTTATAAAGCCCTCTGAAGAAGTCGTGAACAGCACCCATAGGCCAAAACACTTCAGGTTTTTAGCTAATAAAACACCATCTTGCAGTATCATGAGCCTTTTCCCTTTTCCCTTATAAAGCTGCAATGGTTTATTGCATCCATATACTGCCGTTTTGCTAAAGTTAAGCTGATTTACAGTTTGATATTGCTGGCAGTATTACTTTTCTCAAAACGTGTATCCTGCTCTTTGTTGGAAAAATACCCAAATTGGTTAACAAGCAATCTAAACACCCTGAAAGCAAGCAAAAGCAGTAAAAGCGTTAAAAAAGGCTTCCAGAAAATAGTCTTCAATAAATATGAGCACAAAAGGGGTATAAATGGCTCCATAGCAGCAAGGAAACAGTGAAAAGAACCAGTCATTACTTATTACCAAAGGCTTTCCTGAAAGTTATGTTTTTATGACAGAAGGCAATTACAGCAAACCTCCTCTGAATAAATCTCGCCAAGAAAACCCTATGATAGGGTCACTTTAAGTCAAAGCTGACTTCAAGGCACAAACAACCATCATCCTCATGGGTCTTTTGGGCTTCCCCAGCTAGGGGGAGATTGGATGATACCACCAAGAATATCTGCTACTTGTGACCACCTGTCCCAATTCACTGTGGGAGAAGATGGAGCAGGACATCCAGTGTGGACCAGTGATTACAGATGTGAAAGAATGAAAAGCCAGCAGTGGGTGCTATTGGAGCCAGTCCTGAAAAGGAGGATGTGAAATGGGAAATGGTTCAAGCTCAGTTGCTTTGCTCTCTCTCTCTGTGTGTGTATGTGTGTCTGTCTGTCTGGCAATGTCTCATCTCTTTCTCTGGGGTAACCAGGTACAATGGTTGTTGATGGAAATGTTTTCTTGGTCAAAAACAACACTGGGTGCCTTGATCATGCTGCAGCCGGCAAGATGTTGAGTGTAGAGGCCTGAATCTTAATGGCAACTCACTGAATAATAGCTCGATCCTTGAAGTGCCTAGACACAACCTGTCACCACCCAGGTAAGTATAAATCAAGCTTGCTTGTGGCAGGGAGTTGTCCTGAGTCAGAACTCAAAGATGGTTCAGCAGTCAAACTGCTTGGTTCAGGAATTACCTTGGTGAAATAATTTTTTTCAGAAATCAGAGTATGTAATCTTGCATCTCATTATTAAAGATTGTTATTATTGCTGCATCTCTTTATTTTGTGCATGTGCGACCATTATTTCCTTCTTCCAATACAGGTTGGTATTAATGTACTTTTAACCAGAATTTTAAATGTAAGAAATTGTGAGTTTTCATTTTTGAGACCTTAACTCTCAAAAATGCAGAGCAGATTCACGGACTTAAGCTTTTTGTCTTAAAATCAGTTTTGAAGGGGGGGGGGGTGTAATCATGCCAGTCTGCAGCAGCAGAAATTGCAGTGTTTTTTGAAAATTACAACAGTGTCCTGTGGTACTAAAAAGGCTAACAAGTTTTATTTGGGAGAAGCTTTTGTGGAGTCCAGTCCTGATGAAGAGTACCTGATGAAATGGGCTAGAATGCAGAAGATCTTCTTCCAAATAAAAATGGTCAGTCTCAAAGGTGCCACAAGACTCTTTTTTGTTGTCTGAAAATGCTCTTTATGTTTACAGAGTAACGTAAGGCTTAATAAGAAAATTGCACAGTGCTCCCACAAGAAGTGTGTGTGGCAGTCATCCAGCTGGTCAAATATACACTACCCTAAGTTTGCCTTTGCATAATAATAGACTTGTAGCATAAAGATATAATTAGAATCACACAGTTATTCCTTTGTCTCAAGCACAGGGGCACGAACAGTGACTGAATGCTTAAAAGGACTCATTAAAAACCTAGCAACCTACAGTTTAATTTTGTTGTGTGTGGAGTGGGAATCATGGAGGTTCTGAAATCAGACACACTATTTTAAGCCAATTGTTTCTCAACAGAGATTGCACTACAACTGACATGAGGAGAGAACACTAGATTCATATTGTTTATTACTTATTTAATAGACTTATATAAATTGTATTCTTCTGCCTACTAGATGTCTGAGGTGATTTGCAACAGTGCTGGAATAAAAAGCTAACTCAAAACTCTTAAAGGATAAACAAGAATAATGTAATTCAGTACAATGAAACTAGGAAGTAACATAAAGCATTACATGCCATTAAAAGTCTGACAGAATAGGACAGGCTTCACTCTCTGGATAAAGAGTAATAAAAAAGGAGGGACAACCGTATATCTAGAGAGGGGGTGCCGCTACAGAGAATTTTCTGTCTTGAAGATACATCAGTGTAGTCCCTAGGTGCTGGGACATGTCAAACCTTCAGGGAACTTGAAGAAAATGTTCATGTGGGTGCAATCATGGAGTCTCAGAGAATCATGGAATCTTAGAAGGGGCCATCGAGTCCAATCCCAGGTCCATACGGGAACAGCAGATAGAACATCCTCGGTGGGGGAGCCGCCCAGCCTCTTTCTGAAGATGTTCAGAGAAAGAGACCCCACCACCTCTCTAGGTAATTGGTTCCCATGCCAAACTACTCTTACTGTGAAGAAGTTCATTCTATTGTTCAATTAAAATCTACCCTCTTGTAACTTAAAGCCACTAGACCTGGCTCTACCCTTTGGGCAGCGAAGATCAAACTTGTACCACCTTCTCTGTGACAGCCTTTCAGATATTTAAAAGACTGCAACTGTGTCACCCCTCAATCTTGTCTTCACCATGCTGAAAATGCCCAGCTCCCTCAACCTTTCCTCATATGTTTTGTTCTCCATGTCACTTATCCGCCTTGTTGCCCTTCTCTGAACCTGCTCCAGTTTGGTTAAATCCTTAAAATGAGTTGCCCAGAACTGAACATGGAAGCGCACAGGTCTTTTGGGGAAAAAAACAGAAGCAAAATAGATATTGAATAGTTCTGCATTTTTGTTGTGATCTGCTAGCATTTTACTATCCCTTCCTAAATAGCCACCCAACTGTTTCCTTTGTCATTTTCTGGAGGGTATCTGAAACCCCCCTCCTTGTTGCTCCACGCTTGCCAAGCCAGTCATTCTGAGTGTTAGCTTTCTTTATACTATTTCTGCAAGCCTGGGCTACACACCTCTACTCTTCCTTGGTGATTCATCCTTCCTTCCATTCTTTATACATACTATTTTATTATTTTCACTTCTTCCTTGAGTCTGCTGTGCAGCCACATTGGCTTTTTCAGGTGTTTCCCATTTTTATTTTTCTATTGGATAGTTGGATTTTGCTTTTTTTAAATATATATTTATTATCAAGTGTTGTAAACAAAGCAATTCAGATTGTCACACTTGAAAGTGATACATAAAATATATAATAAAAAACTAACAAAAATTAATGTATATATACTTATTGTTATTACAAATGGAAATAAAATTTCCCTTCCGAATTCTCTAACCATCGCTTTATTTAAATATATTAATAAATCTGTACATAATACTTCCAAAAAGCTTTCTTTTGATGGGTTTGTACCCAAAGCGTTAAATGAAATTTGATATCTCTGTTTTTATAAAAAGCAGGTAATTTTTACCATTATGAACTTTGTTAATTACCGCCATCTGTACTCTGCCAATATACAAATAATTTCACATCATTCTCCCCGTTCATTCAAGTTATTCAGTATACCTACCTAACCAATTCGTAAGTATTTAAATGGTGCAGTGGGCTTAGATAGATCACTTAGCATTCTCTACTATATTATTACTTCCAGTATAAATCAAATCTGTTCTTAGCCTTTAGTTTAAATGCTAATAATGAACTCCCATCCTTGCTAAGTGTCTTTTTCCTTTAGCATCTCTAGCCAGGGGATTCCACTCAGTATTTCCCTGAACTTGTTAAAATCAGCTTTCCTGAAAGCAAAGGTCCATGTTTGACTATACTCCTCTTTGCCTTGTCCTAGAATTGTGAATTCTAGCATTACATGGTTGCTTTCCCCAAGTACCGACTACTTTGATTCCAGTACCGAACTCCATCCTACGTTAGGATCAAGTCCAGGATTGCTGATCACCTCCTTCCGTTGAAATAGGGAAATTATCTGCAAGGCACATCAAGAATTTGTTGGACAGCTTATGGTTAGCAAAGTTAGTTTCCCAGCAGATACCAGGATAGCCGAAGCCCGCCACTACCTATTAATTTTTGCATCTTTGAGATTTGTTTCGGACAAGCATCAGCCACCACCTCTTTTGCAACAACTGTTACATGTGTCATACACACATGATGTGCATAATATAGAATACTTTTGAAGATAAAACACCGCAACGCTTCAAAAACCGGCTTTTGTTTTTCACATCCCTATTTTGCAGTTTTTATGTCCTGTCACTCCTTCTTGCAAATGCTGATTCATTGCATTTAGTAATGAAAAATTAGTAAGAATTTCCACTGTGCTTCATTTTTAAATTATGTAACCCTCTTCCACGGATTGCAGCCTGTTTCATCAGAGGCACACCTACCAGAGAAGGCTTATGTCATAACAAAATAAAAATTGATCTCCTAGGCTGCTGGAAGATTCCCCACCCAAAAGCAGAGGGCCTGGACAAGCAGAGTTAACCCACTTGGGCAGTGCAATCCCCAGAATCCTCGCCCGCACGGCCACTGCTGGCTGGGGGGTGGGGATTCTGGGCCCTGGAGTCCCTCCAAAGCAACGTCCCCCCCTTTTTCCCCCCCAATAGCTAATCTAGTTGAAACTCACGCTTAACATTTCTCTCCCCAAAGGAAGTATAATTTAAAAATGCGTGGAGGTGTTAAAAGGAAACCGTAGCCCCTTCCCCAATCTCTGCCTATGGCCACGTCCTCACTACACTCCTGGGGCGCTATGATTGCGCTGCAAACCCCAGGATTCCACAGGACGTTGACAGTGGAATCATAGCGCCATAGGGAGTGTAGTGCGGAAGCGGCCTCTGTTTGGTTCTCTGTTCTTTGCGTAGCTCTCTAGGTATAGTTTTAATACCATTTTACGGTGGCGAGAATACCTCAGCGGGGCGGGAGGCCGTCCCCTCGCCGTCCTCGTCAGCAGGGCCGTCCCGCCCGCCCTCCCGCCGGCGGCGGCTTCTCCTCCTCCTCCTCCTCCTCCTCTTTCTTCTCCTTCCGCCGCCAGAAGCCCCGCTGCTCGCCCAGGCCTCTCCCGTCGGCGCGAGGCCCCGTCCCGCCTCCGGAGCCAGGCAGGCAGGCAGGCGGCCGGCGGGTTCCCGAGGGAGGCGCTCACTCGCGGAAGAGGCCCCGGGGCGACCGACGACGGGCTGAGAGAAGCGGAGCGCGCGCGCGGGCGGGCGGCCTTCGTCTCCGCCCCGGCGCCCACCGGCCTGCCTCGCTCGCAGGCCGCCCTCGCTTCTTCCTCGGGGCTGTTGCCGGGCGACTCGGCGGCGGAGCGCTCGGGAGGCCGGGGAGGCGGCGGCGGAGGAGGCGGCAGCGCCGGCGGCGGGGGAGACTAGTGGCCGCCGCCGCCATGCCGCTGCTCTTCCTGGAGCGCTTCCCGTGGCCCAGCTTGCGTACTTACACGGCCCTCAGCGCCCTGGCCTTGCTGGGCAGCGTCCTCAGCGCCTACCGCGCCCTCAGCCCGCCGCTCCCCGCCGGCGAGCGGGAGCCCCGCGGAGGAGCCAAGCTCGCCCCGCCAGCGGCCGCCGAAGGGAGCCCCCGCGACCCCCCGACGCCGCCGCCGCCGCCGGGCCCCGGGCCCGCCGCCCTCGACGTCGCCTACTACTTGCTCTCCGACAGCCTCTGCGTCTGGGTGAGCGACCGGCGGGGGACCTGGGGTCACTTTATGCTGTTTGTTTTTCGCGGGGTCCACGGTTCCAGGAAGGGGGGGATGGGGCTATCCCTTTCTCCGACCCGGGCGCCTCCCGGTGACCGCAGCCCCCATCGTCCCCGACCACAGCGGTGGGCGTGGTAGTGTAGCCCGGGTGCCGGGCTGCGCGGGAAATAAGGGGGCCCCCGGCTTGACGGCGTGGGTGGTTTGGGGGACTTTTTTTGGGTGGGTGGGGAGGAACGGGGGCGCTGGTGGGAGATTGAGGAGAGGTCTGCTCACCCCCTCTCCAGCCTGGATGAATGTGGTCCCCCATTACTGTAGTTCCCATCATCCCCAACCAGGGCTGAAATACCAGGGTTGGAACACAGGGAAATATGGCTGGAAGATGTATTAGGAGGGCCCTTCTTGACCATGGGGGAATGTTTTTGGGTTTTTTTTCGTTTAGAGGGGGAAGCAGGTTGTGGGATGTTGAAGGAGGAAGAGATTTATGCTCAGCTTTTCCAACCTGCATGGTTGTGATTCCCCCTCCCGTGGGACTGCCATCCCCATCATCCCCATACAGTCATGGGAACTGTAGTGCATTTTTGAGTGGGGTCGATTGAGAAAACGAGGTTGGGTTTTTTTTTTTTACGAGGAATGGGTGTAAAGATACGGGTGGACACTTATGATGAGAGGGAATGATTGGGGTGCCAAAGGGAGTGCGTGGGGGGAGCCTGTTTTGGGGGTGCTTTGAGGCTGCCGAGATGAAAGAAGACGCAGGCTGTTGCCGACCGCTTGTAATAGTTGTGGGGATGTGAGAATGTCATAGAAGAGACTGAGATAAAGGGTTTTTTGGGGGGGGCGGTTCAAGGGGTTAAGAAGAGAGACAGTGGCATAAAAGGAGGTGGTAGTTAATAATAGGGTTGTTGTTGCTGAATTTGTGTCCTGCATTTTTCTGTTGAACCCAAGGTGGCAGAATGGTAATCCTCACAGGAGCCCTGTAAGGTAGGTCAGGCTGAGAGAATATGGTTGGCTCTAGGTCACCAGATGAGTTTCGTGGAACAGTGGGGGCTAAAACTGTCATTGCCCAAATCCCAGCTCACTCCTGTAAGCACTATACGACACCATCAGCGGTATCTTAGGACAGGGAGAGAGGGACAGGATGACCATCATTTTAATTTTATTCATTTATATCCCAGCTTCCCCCCCCCCCGCCCTCCATACTTGGACTCAGGACGGCTTCCGATATATTAAAACCAATGTGCATTTAATAATACACACAAAAGCATCAGTAAATATACATTAAAAATATTCTAAAATACAGTTAAGCCACAGAAATAAAACCATGTAAAATTCATCAAGACTGAAAACTGAAGACTGAATGAGGAACCAGATAGCACACTCCTAAAAACAGTATAGAAAAGTTTTCATGCCTGTGGAAGGAGGAAGCTATCCTGGCCTTCCTAGGGAGGAAATTCCAAAAGTCTGGGAGCAGCCACCAAGAAGGCCCTCTCCTGTGTTCTCACCAAAGGTGAGAAGATTGTTGTTGTATGTGAAATGGAGGGTATGTGTGGTGCGGACATGGCACTGGTCTGTTGCATAGGACAGCATGCTAAAAGTGTTGGGAAAATGAGGAGGCATGAGTAGTTTGTGTGTTGTGGGCATCTGTGTGATCTGTATTTGGGGAGGGTTATTTGGGCTAGAATTAAGTTGCTTGAGGTATGTTGAGGATCTGATAAAAGAACAGTAGGAGAGACCTAAGGGTAGATGTGGAGAGGATGTATTTGTATTTGGGGAGGAGAAGTTTTAGCGCATGATGCAGCTCTGTCTCCTTTGAGCTTCTGGCAGACAGTTGAGACTTTACTTTTCTCTCTGACCTTTGGCCCTTAAAATCAGGGTTAGCCTTTGGTCTGGCTTCGTGTGTGCATTTTTAAAACTATTTTGTAAAAATATTGTTTTGATTGGTTTTCAAATAATGCTTCGTTTTTATCTGTCTAGCAGGCTGAGAGGCAATTAAAATATTTTCATTTTCATTAAAAAAGCGGGAGAGCTAAGATATTGGTATATCCGAGATAGGTGTGAGGAGGGGCATTGGAAGGGCAAATAAGGTAGGAATTTCTTTGAATATGGGGGACAATAATGCATGGGGAAAGTAGGAAAATAGCTTGGAGCATGGGAGAATGAAGAAAATAGTAGGAAGTATAATAGCTGAACATGATTTTGTGCCATCCAAATGTTGGACTACAACACCCATCCATCCTAACTAGCATAGCCGATATTGAGTAGTGCTGGGAGTTGCCATCCATCAGCCTCTGCAAAATGGATATACTTTGCCCACCCCTGTTTTAAGGGATAGCTGAGGAAGAGAGTGATGTGGGTTCAGAAGTAGGGAGAGGAGTGAAAGTTACCTAGAAAAATTTGTGGCATGTTAGTAATGACGGGGCTGACTAGTTTAATGTGGCTTTGACCAGATTAATGTGGTGACATATGTTTTCTTTCTCCTATTACTTTGAAAATAAATTCTGAATTTCAGGGTTTCCTAAGAATTTCCAAAGCCTTGTCCCTCACCAGACACCTGGCAAACTATTTTAGGGCCTTTCCATGAAGAAGTTGCTTCATTCTTCATTTTTGTAAAGTGCTCTGAGCTCCAGTACTGGAAACAAGTCAGGATATGAGGAGTGGTGGTGGTGGCAGTAATAGAAGAAGTAGCAATATGTGCTCTGGAAGCAATTCCAAACAAAACAACATCTAAATGAAATTGCTGTCAGTAGCAACAATTGCTGTCATTAGCATCACAATAGCACAGTACAAAAAGTGGCTCTGCTTGGAACAGGGCACATTATCTGATGATGTGTCACAGATTCCTAGATTCTTGGATAGATAGATGTTCCAAAGCTCCAGTCAGTCAAACCTGGTAGACTATGAAAGTGAGGTAATATCAATAAGAGCAAATCATAGACTATTTGTCCATCTAGCTCAGTGTTAATGTGCACTGGGGCTTCATGCAGGAGTCGTTTCCAGCCCTACCTTGAGGTGCTAGGGATTGATTTTGTGGCCACTTGCATGGAAGATTTTGTGGCCACTGATCGAAGACTCTTCTCCTTTGACCTGCCTCATTGTCCTTGGCTCTGCTGTTCTCGGTGGCTGCTGGAACCTCACTTTATCTACCATGTTTTCTTAACAGGCTCTATATGCACAGTCTATTAGCTGGCACTGGATCTGTAGCTGCCATATCGAGCAATACGTGATAATCCTTATTCATTTATAAATATATTCCTCCTTTTTCCCAGGGTTAGGATGCAAAACATAGAAAAAAACAGTGTAAAATATTACCAGCATGGTGTAGTTGTTTGAGTGTTGGATTATGACCTTGGAGACCAGGGTTTGATTTTCCGCATGGCCATGGAAACCCACTGGGTGACCTTAGGCAAGTCACATGCTCTCAGCCTCAGGAAACTCTGTGATAGGTTTGCCTTAGGGTAATTGTATGTCCGAAATGACTTGAGGGTACAGAACAGCAATAAAACATGTACAGTATTTATATAGAACAGCATATAATCATAAAAGCAGATACAGACATTCATGATGCACCCAAAATGATGCAAATATTCATTAGGATTCTCCCCTAAAAGCTCATAGAGTGACGATGCATCTCTCCATGGGACGAGGGTGCAAAACTGATGGTCTCACTACTGAAAAGACACTGTTCACAGTGCTTACCAGTCTAAAAGCTCTTGGTGAATGGCCAGAGGGCAGGGCTTCAGATCTGGTTGAGACACTTGGACTGATTGATACGAATGCAGGCGTTCCTTCAGATAAGCCAGTCCTGAAACATTTAGGAATTTACATGCAAAGCCAGCGCCTTATGTGGGCCTTGGAAATAAACAGCCGAGGTAACTGTTGCATTGTAAGTGGGATGTGGTTAGAATATCTTGTTTCTACAAGAGCTCTTGCTGCCTTATTCTGTACCAGTTTATTTATTATTATTGTCTCCTAGCCCATAAGGGCTCCCAAGGTGATGAGCAAATAAAAATCAACTAGAACATTGCAAAGATAAAAGCATTTTAAAACACACTAAAATACTGTTTAAAAACTCTTAAAGGCAGTGTAGGAACAATCCTAAAATCCAGTTCTGAAACAGTTGAAACAGCAGTTTCAAACAGTGAATGCCATGTAGAGCAGCACTGTTCTGGCTGTCTGTGGGAAGCTTCAAAGAGATGAGACAAGCTTAACTTCCTTGGTTCCACGGTTGAGGCGCTGCTACAGAGAAAACCCTGTTAGGCGTACCCACCAACCACGTTGAAGTTTCCAGATCAAGGAACTGTCTAGCACATGTCCAGTGGATCCACATAATTTGACCCGGAGGTAACAAGAGCATGTGCTACAGAAGCAGTTCTGTTTTTTCTGGATAAGGTTGCAGGAGATGAATTCAAAGGCACTCTTAGCTACCGCTCATATCTACATTTCCTCAAAAAACCTGGAATCCAGCAGGCTTCCAGGCTTTTTGAGGAAATTCGGGGGTGGGGGCAGAATTCATACCCATCCAGAACCAACTGAACACTGAAAATATTTCAAGTGTATATATCTTAAATGGGGTTAAAATTATTCTGTCGTAAATGATCTAGTACGAATTTCGAGATTTTAAAACTCAGCTTCTTTCTCCAGTCAACTAGGATTCAATGTCTGTAGGTATAAGTTCATAATCTCTTCTGTCACATTTATCTGTCTAGGAAAAAAAAAGATCCTAAATCTATACGTGAACATTCGAAGAAGTGGAGACAGGTGTACACCCAACAGGTTGCTCAGATTGTTAAAAAAAAACTTACTCAGATCATTAACAAAAAAAGTTAATCTATTAAACCAAACAAAGCATTCTTCATAGTGGCTCCCGGACTCGAGAACTGCCAGATGAGTCAGGCTTGGCTGGCTTCCTCTCTGTTGTTTTTCAACTAGTAGGCAGAGACCTTTTTATTCAGGCAGGCCTTTGGCAGCTGACCTCACCTGCTGTGCAAGGGCTATACAGAACGGATGCTGTATACTAAAAACACCAATGTAATTTAAAATGTTTTTGTTTTTTATACCTTTATTCGTTTTAATTTTAAATTCTATTCATATTATTTTATTGCCATCCACTGTAAGTCTCTTTGAGTGGTCAAAAGCAGTTTATAAATCAAATAAGTAAAATAGGGTGCTAACTGGGGATCCCTTCCACTCCATTTCTGTGTCTCATTTAAAATGCCAGTCTTCAATTTCATAGCCCAGGTAACCTCTTATATATACCTACCTGCACCCTAAGATCATTTTCAGAAGGTTTCTGGATGCCTTATCCAATGTAGTGAGGCAGGTGCTTACACTGGTGGCACTCTGGCAGTTTAACGCCCACCCTAAAGAGGCTGGCCTGGGACCTGTATTATGATCTTTTTGACACCAGGTTTGTTTATTTGTCTGTTTAATATTCTGTCTTTCTCCCAGGATGGGACCCAAGGTGGTTCATATCAAGTCAAGAGCAAAGTAAACTAAAAACCTATTTGATAAAAAGAAAGTTTAAAAAATAAGCAATTCCACTAGAAACAGTAAATTATAACGTTTAAAGGGACATTAAAACATAGTGAAAAGATAAAAACAGAATATGTTCCTTTAAAAAGATCCGTCTGTCTACCACCTTCGCAGTAAGGTGAAGACTGTTTTACTTGGCTTTTGGACGCAGGCGCACGTGGCCCAGGTCAGGCTTTGTTGATTGTATTGTTTGCTGCAAACAAGCTGCTGGAACTCAACATGAAAGTTTGTGTTTCTCTAGCCCTTCCTTATCAACCTTCCAGTGCCCTCGCTGCTTCAAAAGTTTGGCTATACAGAGGACAAAATGGAAAAATGGGGGCTGGTAAAAGACTTATAAAAAGGAGCTTCTTTTTCAGAAGTGTTGTTACCTGAGGCATACCTGTAGTTGTTGAGTTTTCAAAAACTCTGTCGTTGTTTTTGAGATCTCAAACCACGGCTGGTTTCTGTATTGGTTTTATTATGGCATTGGCTTAAACTTTTCAAAAAGATGAATGCATTATTTTTATATTGTATATTTTTACGCTTTATTTTATGTGCTTTGGCTATCAAGTAGAGAGAAATTTAGTAAATAAATGAATACAAGGTTCTGTGGGGAAGGCAGAGTAGAATTGTCAAGGGTGTTACAGGAACAGCTTGTTTACTTGGGAATTTTTTTTTTCTGGCCAGTACTAGTAGAGCTGGGTCATTGCCTTGGGGCTCGTTGGCATTAATAACTATGCAACTTGATGAGTGTCCTATTACTAAAGGCTAGGATTATGCCTAAGCTATGTAGCTTATGCTTGTCCCAAGCACATTGGGAGAAACAAAACTGGGTTTACCTAAATCTGGCTGGCTGAATTGCACCCTGAGGCTAACAGGCGAAAAGGGTTGCTGCAGTGCAGTGCTTAAACGGATTGCTGTAATCTCATTTCTAAGGGAAAATAAGATTTCTGTGCAGATGATCATTATAGGTTGTTTCTGTGTTTCTTCAAGTCACTTTTGGCGCTAAGGAGAACCTATCACTGGGTTTTCTTGGCAAGATTTGTTCAGTGGAGGTTTACCATTGCTTTCCTTTGCAGTTGAGAGGGTGTGACTTCGCCAAGGTTGTCCAGTGAATTCCCAAGCAGCGATTTGAACCCTGGTCTCAGAGTCCTAGCATAGCACGCTGGCTCTCGGTAAAGTTGACAGGGGCTTATTAAAACTTATACAAAAGTAAACCAATTGTTGCTCATTTCTCTGCAGGTAAACTCTCTGAAGTACCATTAAATGTAATGAGTTTTACTCTAAAGTAATTTTGGTGGGAGGGGAGTAGCTGGATTAGTCTGTTGTAGTAATCCAACGGATGTAAACAGCAAATATAAACAAATTTCATTTGTTGCCTTGTGTTCTAGTTGTGGGGAAAAGGTGGCATATAAATAAAGTTAATAATTCAGCATAAGCTTTCATGTGCACCAGTAAACTTCATCAAGTGCATGGAGTGTGGCCCCATTGCTAGACATTTAAGAATAAGTAAGTATGCATAGGAGTGCAGCTGTCTCTTATGTGCTGTAGGCAATACTTTTTCTTGATACACATGAAGGTTCAAATCACAACATGATTTCGTTTGACAGCCAATCATCAAATGGAAATCCTAGAAGAGTATCAGGCCAGGCCAGGGATTATGACAGTTTGAACCACTGAGGTGCTTTTGGATTCTTTTGAAATATATCGCTGTCTGACACTTTGTGTGAATGCTGCAGATAAACTACTTTTAGGGATGTCCCTTCGTATTTACTGAATGAAATATAATGTGCAAGAGCAAGTCCAGCAATAAATCCCTTGCTCAGCGAACAATTGTACCCATTCCTGATATGTGTCCATTTTTGAGTCTCATCTCTTGGAACTGTGCCGTTAGTGAAACATTCTGGCTTTGTTAGCAGTGGAGGTCTGTTCATGTCACATAGCCATTTTACTCTGGTTGTCTTGCTCCACAACTCTTGCTGCATTGGGTGGCTTGTGTGTTACTAATTACAGATTTGACCCACCATGAAATGTTTTCACAAGTAAGGTGTTAATACCACTTCTTCAGACTCAAGACTTAACTTCAGATTTTAAAAGAAGGAGCTTGTAAATCTCGAATTGCTTGCACACCTGTAGTGATTAGGCAAGTTAGCTGCTGATCATTGGGAGGGAGTGTGCCCATGTGAGCCAGAGCAGTCTAGTGGTTTGCCTGTTGCACTAAGATTTTGGGAGATCAGGAATTGAATTTGTGCTCAGCTGAGGAAACTCACTGAGTGACCTTGAGCAAGTCACTCTATATCATCCTCAAGAAAAGGCAATGACAAACTCCCTCTGAACAAGTCTTGCCAAGAAAACCCTTTAGGATCGCCATAAGTCAGAAGTGTCTTGAAGGCACACAATGACAACAAGCGGGGATAACGAACAGAATTAAACTTGCTCATGGAAGTCCTTTTTGTGGCCCAATATATGATATCCATCACCTTCAGTTGGCTGGGAACTTTTAACATGTCGAAGTTTGATTTAACGTATATAGAGTTCTGAATTACTGCTAGCACTGTACTGTAGAACTGCTTTCTACAGAAAGATCTCATAATGTAGCTGAACTGATTGTATCCAGTTAAAATCTACTCTCATAGCCCATAGGATTTTATATGGTGTGAATTCTGTCCTAATTTCCTTAAACTGACAGTACTACTTATTAGTTAAACGTTAGTTTTCAGTGATCCAGACAGTGACTACAGCAGTGTTATACAATTCATCATCTTGCTGTAATAATGCACTGCATTTGTGGCTATGAGCTTCAGAGATCATATCGATATAAAGGCTCTGAAAATAGCAAAAGCAAGGTGTCAGTGGTGTATAAATAGTTCTCATTGCCTGTCCTAATTGAGCTATCCCTGGAATAACAACATAAATTTAAAAATATTGCTGCTTGCATGTTCCCTGGTTTTTTAACAAGTTGTAACAGATGTCAGCAGTGCTGCATTCTCTCTTATATAACCAACCAGTCCTGCTCTATTATGATTTACAAGCATTAAAAATGCTCATGAAGTGCCATCTGATGTGGATAGCAAGTGACATTATAGACAACAATGAGGAGACCTTTGGCAAAGAGGTCGCAGTATCTCTAGGCCTTTGGGACTACAGTGAAGATGCATTTGGGACCTAGTGGGGTTTCTTGTAGATGGTTTTTTCCTTTAGAAACTGCCACAGTGAATAAAGGGCAAACCGCTAATATGAGTGATTTGAAGCAGAGAAGTTGCAGGTGGGTTGAAGACATGGAAGGGATTTTTTCGTCATCACCTCAAGGCTTCAAGCTTGGCTGAGAAAAGGCAACCTGGAAAAACTATGCAGCAGTATAGAATAGAAGAGATACCCCACCCCTGGTGCCTCTACAGTGAAAATCATACCCCACCTATTGCTTTGCTAGTATTTTGCTGCTGTCCATGTTTAGATGTATGGGTGTGCTGCTGTTCTCTGCAGCCTCAAAATACCTTAATTTTTTGCTTAATTCTGATATTGTGAATGAAGGGATAAAGTTAGATGTCCAGGCATTTTGCTGGTTGGAATAGGCAGGAAATTGCTCAGTATTTGTAAGTGTAGGAGAAATGTGAGGGCTTCCAGCATTCCAAGAAGTGTAGCCCTTTGTTTTCCAAATGGCACTCTTCATCTCTGAGCATGCAATCTTGGAAGTACCTTGCACTCTTATTCTCATCTTGCTATCTGATATACCAACCACAGACCTGTACCTCTGGTCTTGTTTAGCCCACAGCTTTGAGCACCATTCACTTCCCTTTAAAAACGATAAAGGCAGACTGGCTTACCCACATTTTTACCTGGTTGTTTGGCTGGTGCTCTTATGTAACTCCCAAGTGCTGGAAGTTAGCAAAAGGTCACTGATGCACTAATGAAGCAGATGGTAAAATAGGCTCAGAATGTGAATCTTGTGGCAAAGGAGAAAGGGAGGAAGAAGAAATGATTTCTATTTCTGGAGCAAGGTTAAAAGTTGCACAATAAAAAAAAATGTGTGTGTGTATGTGCTTCAAAACTCCTGTTGACTTATGGCAACCCCATGAATTTCATAGGGTTTTCTTAGGCAAGGAATATGTAAGAGGTGATTTTGCCAGTCAGCCTGGCTCCGTCCCTTGTTAGTTTGTGGCTCCTCTTCTCTAATAGATTTTGCTGCTTATGTTCTTCAATGGATTTTAGTAGTGATTTGGACGATTATAAAGTTTTTGTTTTTGCCTTTATTTTGTTGAGATTTTGTATTTTAAATTGCAAGTAGCTTTGAGAGCCGTGGTTGGCGTATGCTTGTTATCAGTCAGGTTGTAGACAGCCAGTGGAAGCAGGAGAGAAAGATGTCAAAGACTAGGGTGGGCGAAGGGTGTAGCAGGGGATTGGACTTAGAAGACCCTTGTGGTCCCTTCGGACTCTGATTCAGCGAAGAGGAGGAGGTTTGGGAGGCTGATTGGAGCAGCTCAGTAGGACACTCGTTAAAGAATGGGTGGATAAGGAAGTGTGATTTCCAGGTGAGCAATTACAACCCACAGGTGGATTCTAAAAGAGGATGGTAGACTAGAAACTACTGATTAGGTAACTGTGGCATGGTTTTGTTCAGTATCATGAATATATATGCAGATATAATGGGTATTTTTGAATTCGGTGGAAATTCCAAGTGATAAGCTAGTTACACATGTGATGAAATAAATGCCTTGAGCTTTGCTTCCTGGCTGTCTTGAATAAACAACTTCAAGACAGCAAGATGTCCTTTTTGACTGTAAGACTTCCATTGCTCATTATGGTATCGTTGTCTGTTGTACCAGCACACGTTGAAAATCTGGAACACATGGGGTTGAAATGCATGTTCAGCCACAGACCTGCTTACTGTCTCCCAGACTCACAAATAGAAATGAGAGAAAACTATGTATGCCATGTTGCGGGAATGATGGATTGAAATTATAATAATATAGTGTGATGTCACTGTGCGAAGCAGCCAGAGATATGTGTGTGTGGGTCAGTGTGCTGAAAAATTACTGAATCTGAGTTATTCAATACAGTGATCATCATGGTTTGGAGATATTTCTTTCTTTTGAAATAAAACAGGGCCTTGCTAATTCTGGGTTAAGTCCTCCTTAGAATGTTTTTGTTTTTGTGCCATCCCTTTTAATTGAGGTTAACAGCTTGGTAGAAAACTGAAGTAATACAAGTATCTGGAAGTATTAACTAGAAGCCTACAATGTTTTCTTCTCCAAGAAACTACCACTATTATTTTTCTGATAAATAGAATTATAGATCTGTTGGTCAAAGAGGTCAGTAAGTTTCAGACCCCTGACTTTGAATGCAGTGTCTTTTTTTTGTTCATGCTGAGACCCAACATAGGATAGACTGAACATCCAAATACATTTTCTTTTTTTCTAGGTGTTGGTAAATACTGCATGTTGTATTCTGATGCTGATTGCCAAACTAATACAGGGAATTGTGTTTGGATCACTCCGTGTCAGCGAGAGACAGGTAAGAAAGACCTGTGGACACATGGATTAGTTATCTGACTGATTGACCTTGCATTATATCAAAAATGGGTTGGTGGTTGGTTATATTGAATTCTTATTTTCTAAAGCAGTGCTTCTCAGGTTAACTGATGTGGGAAACTAGCATTATTTTTCCCATAATGTGCAAGGGACCAGTACCCTATTTGTGCCCATCAGGTACAATTGTTTCTTTCTTTCCTGGAAACTCTCTGTGAGAGTGGCAGCACCAGAACCACTCCTTTGAGTAGCACTGCTTTAAAGTGCATTTTGTTCTACTCTTTGTGCTTGCTTAAAAATTGCAACAGACTGGTAACTAAATTACAATGTAATTTTGAGTGCCACAATTGTTTCAGAGCACCTCAGATATCTTGAGAGAACCAGCATTCTGTTTTTTACATCTCAGATAAGTGATATGTGCCCACCAAGTTTAGTATCTGGCATGTTGATAAAACAAGTATCTCTGTTGCTTACCTGCAAGTACATGTGTGAGTTAATGATACTTCATGATAACACTTTTTATATTTGACATTCCTTGTTAATCACAATGTCAATTCTTAGATGTTCAGCTAATGGGACTGGAATAGAGAGTCTGAAAAATGGCTAAAAATCCTTAAATCTTTAATTCTAGAACAAGACAGCTTTTACCTAATTTTTGCACTGTGTGTTGCAATTGTGTTAGGTTTCTAGACTGGCTGGCTCTTAATTCTGATTTTTAATTGTTAACTGCAGCTGTTTGTAGAGTGTTTGGGCAGATGTCCCTGTAATGCTGAATATTCAATATGACATTTTTTTTAAAAATGACGTGTATCTTTTTCAGCATCTCAAAGATAAATTTTGGAATTTCATCTTTTACAAGTTCATCTTTATTTTTGGAGTACTGAATGTTCAGACAGTTGAAGAAGTAGTCATGTGGTGCCTCTGGTTTTCCGGCCTTGTGTTTTTACACCTGATGGTTCAGCTTTGCAAGGACAGGTTTGAATATGTAAGTTTGTTGCCAGTGGCTTGGAGCCAAGGGTGGGATGCAAAGTTGAGAAGTGAGTTAACATCCGTGAATTTATTTTAACTTATTAGCCTTAATGCTACAGCTAATATATTAAAATAAATTCATGAACATTAATTTGCATGAGTGAATATTGTTAAATTAATTCATTCCAATAATGTGGCTGTAACAAGTTTCTATAAAAGAAACAATTGAAATTGTGAAAAAAGACTTGCCTTTCCAAGTGACTTGAAGTACCATGTAATGTTAATCCTGACTTAACCATTAACAACGTTGATGTGATTAATTATAATAATAATAATAATTAAGTGATGACTTTT
This sequence comes from Cyclura pinguis, assembly GCA_030412105.1. Classification (NCBI taxonomy): domain Eukaryota; kingdom Metazoa; phylum Chordata; class Lepidosauria; order Squamata; family Iguanidae; genus Cyclura; species Cyclura pinguis. The sequence goes on from CM059607.1 coordinate 3,449,534, forward strand.
AACATCATTGTTTAAAATTTTAAAGAATTATGGGTAATGAATTCATTATGAATAAATCAGTTCCATGTTTTGAGGTATCATACATAGTCACTCAGCCGAGAAATCTAAATTTGTTGTACGGGATAGGTTTGCAGTCTAGTCCATAGCACCTCCCAGTTCTGTTGGGGGGCTGATGAAGAATAAGTGCAAGCTTAAGAAATTTGCAAGTACAGTGATCTCAGATACTAAAACAGATCGAACAAGAAGACAGGCTGTGAAGATGTGCTCTTGGCAAGTTCTTTGCCTTGTCAGAATTGAGTTTTAGAAGTCAAAATGAGCGGTTTGCAGTTTCTAACCCTTTTATTGATATGTTGCAGCTCTCTTTTTCTCCTACCACACCAATGAACAGCCACATCCGAGTCTTGACCTTGCTTGTAGCTATGCTGCTTTCTTGCTGTGGACTAGGTGTTGTGTGTGGTGTTATCGGCTATACTCACGGAATGCACACATTATCTTTCATGGCAGCAGAGGTGAGGTTTCCAGTTAAATACACCCATTCATTTGTTCATTTATTCAATTTGTGGCATATGTTTATCACCTCTTAGTGTCCCCCCACCCTCACCCCCCAGGGCTTCTGAGATGATTCACAGTGCATAAAAACATTTTTTAAAAAATAAACATGTGACTAAAGCACATTTAGAAACAAACTAAAAGTGCCTCTTTAAAATAGTTCAAAAATCACAGACAACTAGAAAATGGTTAGGCACTAGTCCCAATAATAGCACACCTGAGACAATAGCAAATTTTCCTGTATCCTTATTTGGATGTCATCTTGGTGAAGGCTGGAACTCAGGATAAAATGGAGGTAGACCTAAAAATTACTGTACAGTGTCTGGAGGATCTAGAGTTCATGGTGGACTACAAGAAAAGCAACTTAGAGGCATTCAGGAGTATGACTCATTTAGGGCACAGATAAATACAGACCTAGGCTGTGTTTTCCTTTCATAGGAATGGAAGATGAAAATAAAACAGGTAGTGTTGGAGTTGGTACATATCAGGAAAGCAGATGTGCTGCGTTTGGCCAGGGTTTTAGGAATAATAACCTCTACAGTCTAGCTAGTTCCTTGGGTGAGGTTTCATACCAGACTCCTGCAGCTATTCCTCAGACCTCACCAGCTAGCAATAATTCAGAGAAGACATTACTGCTTACCTTCATCAGATTAGGGATCTGAGATGGTGGATCAGAGACAAGTCACTAGACAAGGGCAACTTCTCACTCCACAGGCAAAAGTTATGATAACAATGAATGCAAGTTTATATGGATGGAGAGTCCATTGCAGTGGACTGTTGGTCAAGGAGCAATGGTAAATGGTAGAGAAAACATTGACAGTCAATTTATTGGAGATGAATGCAGTCAGACCGGCTTTGGTACATTTTGCCCCAGTGATTCAGAACCAAAATGTGCAGATATGCACAAACAATGTGTCAAGTGGAATCTTATGTGTGCAATCACTGCACCTTCTGATTGATAACACTAATAAAAGAGATAGCCAGAATACTGAACTGGGCAGAGAAACATCTTCAGTCACTGACTGAAAAAGACAATAATTTTTATGCAGGGGTTCCCTGAGACCTGGAAATTATTCATAGGTTCCTCCAGGATTAAATGGTTGAGAAAGGCTGACTTAAACAGGAAGCCAGAGTTTAATACTTATATTTAAGCTGAATGTTATTTGTACTTCTGTCAGTCTGGAAAAGCAGTTTTCTTGTTCTTGTGGCTAATCTATCAGATTTCAAATGACGTTTTAACGCATTGTTTCCTGATTGTTTTTTGTGCCCGTAGTCCCTGCTTGTCACAGTGAGAACAGTACATGTGATTTTGCGGTAAGTAAGGGTCTAAGTTTAGGCCAACTTTTTTTCTTCCTTCTTTTCCTTTTGAATTTGCAAGAGAGTGGGTTGAATCTGGGATCCAGCTCCACTAATGGAAGGCACATCCACTTGATTTTGAGGGATTCTCCCCTCAACTGTGTCAGAGCTCACCCCATTTGGAGGAGACGCTGATCCTTTGTGTAGCATTTTAAGGGATCTGGAGGGGCTTCTGTGGGAGGAGTGGACAGGGAGCGCCTCCTGTCATCGTCCCAGTTGCAGATAGCTAAGTTGGGATCCAATCCATTGTCAATAATCACAGGAATGCACTAAGACGTGAGTGTAATAAGAGAAAGAACCATACTTATGTGGATTAAAACTAAATATTTAGTGGCATTATTACGAAACATTGGCTTAAGTGAGCTTTCCCCAACTCAGTACCCTTCAGATGTGTTAGGTGAGCAAGTATGCACCAAAATCTTTTAGGAATGAGTCTTTTGTTACTTTTTAACTGTACAGCTTTCAAACTCATATTTACGTAATTGTTTTTCTTTCTGTTACCTAGGTATGTCATTCATCTCTGGGATCTCAACCATGAAGGCACCTGGGAAAGCAAAGGAACGTATGTTTATTATACTGATTTCATCATGGAGTTAACGCTTCTGTCGTTGGATCTGATGCATCACATTCACATGTTGGTACGTATTGTTCACTCTGACAAAACATGTCCTATGTAGGGTAGATAAAATATAGACCTGGTCTTAACAGGAGAGTAAAAAGGCAGTTTTATTGTGGAGACAGCTTCCTCTGATACACTTAATATTTTTGTATTTACCTTGCCTTTTTCCTGGTCTAGGGCTCCAGATGGCTTACAGCAGTTGAAACAAACATTGCTACAATTTAACTCACGCAAAAGGTTAAAAAGTAAATTATTAAAAAATCTAAACTAGTTGACAACATAAACAATTAAAAAGAAAACAACAAATAGACAATACGGCACATTATGTAAGGCCCATTGTCCTTTAGTCCTCAAAGGCCTGCTGAAACAAAAAACTTTTTGCCTGCTTGCTAGCCTCTCTAGACAGGGAGTTCTAAGGGCCTGGGTAGTACTATTACATGGGTGTGGCTTTTCAGAAGCATTTGGCTTTGGGGTTTATACTTTAGTACAAATCTGTTAAACTGAGTGATGCCTCAGTAAATGTCAAACCAGAAATGTGAACGTTTCCCCCTGTCCTTGAGGACATAGATAAGTACTGATTACAATCTTGCTTGATTTCACAATGGTTAATTTGGTAGTCTGAAACCACAGACTAACGTATTGTGAATGCTACCAAAAGCTATCCACCACCCCCAAACCTACTGTTTCCTCCCTCTGGACCCTGTCATTTGGGAGCATTACACAAGCAGATGAAGTCTCTGTCTCCAAACAGTAATTTGTAAGTGCTGGAAATTTCATCATACTTTCTGTGGGTGGTGAATATTGAATAAATAGAATGTAACTGATAACAGATGAATTCACAGTGTGACAAGAGGTGGACAGCATACATCAAAGACCTCCAACTTTCTAAGGCCTGCCTTTAAAATATTTTGAAACTTGAGACCCATGCTTACCTATTTTCTTCCTGAACCTTTCAAACAAGCTTTTAAAATATCATTTTCAGCCCACTTGGTTTCTCTACTTACTTGAATCCCCACTTCATCTCAGTGTCCCTTACGACCCACACAGGCTGCCTTCCCCACTCCTTACTGCCGAACTAGGGAAGGCACTGAAGTGAGCAATATCGTGTGCAATGAATGCAGCTTTTTCACTGTGTCTGGGGCTCCTTGCTTCATATTGGGAGAAAAAAAGAAGGGGAAAGCCCACGCTGAGCAGTGTTCTAGGAATGAGTTCCAGAAGCAGAGACTAGGGGCAGAACTCTTAATCCTCAAGAGAGGTCCTCCTTTCAGTCCAACCACCTTTACAGACATGGTTTAGAAGGACCTGAGATAGTGCTTTCTCAGTGGCTGTCCCTAGGATCTGGATCCTGCAAAAGGAGAAAAGTGGGATATGTATTAAATAAATAAATATGCAAATAGCCTACAAAGGCTTTTACTAGCAACTTTTCGAACAGGGGTGAAAATCACAGGGCCTTCTGTATATTACTGGACTGTAACTCCCACAAGATTTAGCTAGTACAATTAAATAACAACAGCAACAGCAGCATCTGAAGGGCCATATAATTCCCACCGCAGTTTTAGAATATGCCTCTGTGGGGACTTCCAAGAGAAAGTCATATGCACTGTTTTTGCTTCCTGATCTGAAAGATTCGTGCTGTGTGCTCATATGTCATTTGTCTACTGTTTCTTCCCCATTCCCACAAATACCTATACACCCTGCCCACTTCTTTCTTTCTTCCTGCGGTTTTGAATGTCTCAGTGTTCTGTATAAAAAAAATTGTTTTGGCAGCTGTTTGGCAATATCTGGTTGTCAATGGCCAGCCTAGTGATCTTCATGCAGCTGCGGTACCTGTTCCACGAGGTTCAGCGTAGACTTCGCCGCCACAAGAACTATCTCCGTGTGGTTGGAAACATGGAAGCAAGGTGAACAAGTTGCTATAATTCTGTAAATTCGATAATTCTGTAGAAACAGAGAAGGGTCATAGGGTATTTTTTGTTCCATGGGTAGGTGAGTTGCATTACTCTTTGCAGGAAAAGTAGTGGAGTCTTGTGGCACAATAAGGACTCGCGTGTTTTATTTGCAACACGCCTTTGTGGGCTACTGTGTGTCCTCAGGGGCATGGAGTGTTATCTTGTTAGGTTATTTATTTCATTCCTGAGTGGGGAGGCACTTAGGTATGTTGGTGTGTGCATGGGAGATGATAATCATTGGACTAAAGGAATTGGAATATGGAAAGTACAAGCAGTGGTCATTATCTTAAAAGAGCTTATTAACAGCCAGTAATTGGGTGGTGACACATATATCCTTGCATTGATGAGCATGCAGCCTCATCAGTGAACACATGTAGAGACACTAAAAGGCCGTATCCCAATCAAAGCTACAGGAGATAGAACCGTTCAGTGAATTCATGTCCAGCTGTTTCATGTTGACATTTGTCTTTCAGGTTCTTTTGTTTAGCTTGATGATGCTTTAATGCAACCCGACACATCCATTTGCGTGTAGATGACTTACACATATGCTTGCATGTTTATAGATTGTCATGCTATCTTTTGCTTTTTAATCATAGATTTGCAGTGGCAAGTCCTGAGGAGCTGGCAGCCAACAATGACGACTGTGCCATTTGCTGGGATTCCATGCAGGCTGCGCGCAAACTCCCTTGTGGACATCTCTTCCATAAGTAAGTGCCTGGGGAACAGTGTAGGGTGGAGTGAGTCATGTGCTCTAATTGTCTGCAGTTAACCACTGAACTCCAGGCCAAAGTGCTGTCGCCCTGTGGTACCATAAGTTAAATATATACTTAACTAAGTAGCTGATAACAGGATTTCGGTTGTTGTCATCATCATCATCATCTGCCTTTTTGCCAGTCCTGGGACTCAAGGCAGCTTACAAAAGCTAAAACAGATAGAGTTAAAAGTTCACATAATATAGAAGTGAAAAGCATAATTAAACAACCAACAGAATTAAAAGCATTGAGAAGCATGACGGTTAAAAGAGAAAGGCAACAAGTATATGCAGTGCTGTGAAAGGCACTTTCCCCCTCAAAGGACATGCCCTGCTTTGAGAAAATCTCTTTCTGGCTATCCTCTGAGCCAAGATGTTTCCTATTATTTGAAGTGTTCCTCAGTAGGAATTCATTCCAAAATAATCATAGTGTGGTAGCTGCCCATCCTCCTGTCTCACTTCTGCAAGCTCTGGTATCAAACTGGAGGAGATTAACGTGAAACTGGGGGACTGTTTTTGTTATCATTTGTTCCAAGCTGCACCATAAATATTTGTCAGCATTTCAGCAAGCCTCTAATAAGATAATGAATCTCTGTTAGCAGACAGTTCTGTATTCCTCTGAGAAGGTGAGGCATGGCTCTTCAGAGCTGCTTTCCCACATTCCTAAGAAGGTATCATTGCTTTCCCTTGAGGTCAGCTGATGATTATTGTTCTGTAACACCATGAGGCAAGGGTGATTATTGGTTGTCTTAAGTCACAATGTCCCCTGAGAGACAACCACAGTGGTGTATGTGGTAGTCACAGCGTTAGGGGAATATCCAGATTGAAAACTACCCTTATCCATGGAGCTGATCCACCTGGACCTGGTCTGATTTTCAAGGTTGCTGCAACAATAGCTGTGAAATATCTGCTCCTGCTAAAAGGTACTTTAGAAATGATAGCTAGGCAGAATGCCCCATGTGCTCTGGTCACTAAACTACAGCGTGCTGAGCGTGGGGCAACATAACAACTTGACATTTCAGATGGTGTAGAAGGCAATAATGTGACTTTCTTGCCATCAGTTTTTTACTAAAATTTGTTTGCGGTAGATTTGTTTTAGAGCAAAATTCAAAATGATGTTTTGGGACTTTTAAGCTTTAAATCAGAGGTGGGCAACGACAGAGGTTCCAGGGACCACATTTGTTCCATTTCCTCTGGATACCAGCAGGCCACATTTTTGGTTTCACTTGACAGGTTGAGGGAACGAAAAAGAGACACAAGAGAATGCTATGCTTTAGCCAAGAATTGTTCCGCGGGGAAGCTTTCAGATAATGGAATTTTTCAGTTTTCAGTTTTTTTTAAATGGGAAAGGCTTGGCACACTCCAAAGTGGACTTTTTGTGTATGAAGGAATGGCCTTAGTGGACCACAAGTGGTCTCTAGGCCACACCATTCCCACTTCTTTGTTAAATGGTCTGGTTTTAAGTTGAGCAAAAGAGCCCGTATGTCCCTTCCTCATAAATTTAAGTGAAAGGAAGAGACATTGCTTTGGCTGCTGCCATCATCTAAAATTGCTTTCTAATAGAAATAGGCCTTTTTTGGTGGCAGATTTGTTATGGGATGCCATCTCAGTTGACATTCTCCTCACCTGCTCCATTGAAAGCCTGGAAGCACTGATGTGGACTTGTCTGGTCTACCATGTTTCCTTAATGGCTCATGCTTGGGACTTGAAACGAGCTACTTCAATATGTTAATCTTTTACCATTAAATTCTGAAGCACTGTTTTCTAAAACTGTTAAATGTTTTCAGTCCTTGTTGAAAGCTGCTTTGAGAGCCTTTGGGAGGAAGGCTGGCCTATAAGTTTAACTGTAAATAAATACAGAACAGCACAGGTGCATTGGATGTGTCAAATGTGCCCCTCCCCATGCTGCTGATCTCATAAAGATTTGTTTAGTTTTAGTCTGATTTCTTCGTAACCACTGCTCATTTCAGGTCTTATTGGGATTGATTAATTCACAAGCTTTTGGTTAGGTGCAGGTCTGGTACATGGATGGGTGCCAAAGTCTTTGGCAAGTCATTTCTGGGTGTATTTTCTGAGGTGATGGTGAAATGTTGCATCTTATATGTGAGTGAAGATGAACATTCCTGTGATTGATGCTTAAAAAACTCTTTCTTTCCCCCCTGTTAGCTCATGCCTGCGCTCCTGGCTTGAACAAGATACTTCCTGCCCTACCTGCAGAATGTCTCTGAACATTACCGACACCCATCGGGCTAGGGAGGATCACCAGAGGGAGAACCTGGATGAAAACCTGCCTCCTGTAGCAGTTGCTGAAGGCAGACCTCACCTGAACCAGCACAATCACTTCTTCCACTTTGATGGTTGGTTTATTTCTTTTTTATACAATGACTTAGTAGCATATTCATTGAGAGAGATGCATCCAAATATGTGATGACTTTTAGGTAAAAATTACAAACAGATATAGAAATTCTTCAAAATGTCCACATGTTGAACATAAACTGGAACAGATACTTGTTTGCTCTGCGTACATTTAAAAAAAAAAGCCTGCTAAGCTCAGTCTCCATTGTTGGACGCAAGAGTCCACCATGATGTACGCCTTGAAGTGTTGAAGTGTCCCTCCACATTAAACACGTCTTGCTTGAATGCCTACTTCTTTAAAGTCTGTCAGACCTAAATGTCTCTTAAGTGTCTACCACAAGACTAGCCCCCTCATTTACGGTGTCTTTGTTTTTGAATAAAGAAGAGTGGTTTTTGCAGTTTTTTGAAAAAAAAGTTGCTTGGCCTCTCTCTTGAGAAATTGGGTACCAATGGGACCAGTTTCCTGACAGAGGAATGCTTTGTGCGTGAAATGAATTAAACTCAGGTGGATGCTGGAAATAACTATGTAGTGTGTAACACAATCTGACCTAAATGTCACCTAACAGACACACACACCTTTTTTTTTTGGTTTAGCAACGCATTCGGTTATGATTTAATCTGTTAGTCTGTTGATTCAGTTCAATAAAAAGAGTACACAGGGTAGCTAATATTGAGGTTAATGGTTCCTTTTAACTAAATGATTTATTTTGGGAAATGGTTAGGTGTTTTCCTGGATCAGCTGGGGTGTGTATTAGAAGACAAATTTAAAAGTATTACGCTAGGGCTGCTGATCTTTTTTATGGAGACGTGTTCACAAGACTTCCAGGAGTTGCATAGTGTTTCAGACTCTGTGGGCAGTGGCTTTGCAGATCTGAGAATAATGATCATAATAAAAATCTGAGAATAATGATCATACTGTTAGTAACAAGCTGCGACTGAAGAGGCGTCTAGTGTATTTAGAGTAGTTCGATTAGTCTGAAAGACCTCTTGTTGCTTGCAGTCTAAATGTGCCTATTTCTCTAATTCAGGAGCGGGAAAAGTGTGGCTTGTGGACTGCATGTGCCCTGGACACCACTGTTTCAGTCTCCAAAGCAGCCTCTCAGCCCCCCCAATGCCTCCATTTTCATTGGAGTCCTTCTCAAAATGGCAACAGGAAATGATGCAGTGTCACTTCTGGGCTCCATTTTGGGAAGGATATGGGTGTGCAGGTGGGGATGACCTGTGATAGGAGTTGGTGGGGGGGAGGGAATTGATCCCGTAAACCACATGCAGTTGCCCACACCTGCTTTAATTCCATCCGTCCAGCCTAAACATTTAAAGGTTGAAAGGCCAGCTCTGTAAGACATTATTTGGCTGACCACCTGTGACATCTCCAAGGAAACATAAAAACACTTGTCGTTCTCCCTATAGCACTTTTGCCTGGCTTTTAAAAATCAAATTTTTAATTGTAACTTGGGAGGATAATAAAGGACTGGAGAGAATTGATTAAAAACAGCTGCTCATAATAGGTAAGATTGCAGAAGTTGTATAAAGTGCAGGCAAGAGTTAGCATTATCCTTTCTCTTCATTGAATAAAGTGACAGATGATAACAAGGGAATGTTTATGTTGTTTTTTTAAAATAAAAACATGAAGAGCTTCCCAAAGTACTCTTCAAGGATGAGAGAGATGGTTGAGCCAGCTTTCTGTGTGCTACAGTGCATGTTTGTCATTTCACTTGCAATGCTTGGAGGAAAACTGTGTCACATCTCAGCTCCGAGGTTTTGCTCTGAGCTTTTCATTGGGCGAATTGGCCTGGTACAGTGAGTCAACAGGAGTCTTAGGCTGATGTGTACAACCGGTGTGCTCATCCTTGATTTTATCTGTTTGCAGTAGGACTGGCTAAGCAACCCATAAGTGTGACTGTGTGTTTGGTTTATTGCTCTTGTGGACAAAGCATGGCCCATAGGCTGCCTTTTTTTATAGCCCAAAGGGTATCCCTAAAAACCTGTGGACCCCCTAATTTGATTGGGAATCAGCAAAACACACTAGAAGCTGTCAGTCTGGGCTAAATTGTGGTATAGAGCAAAACATTTGTGCCCCCTCTACATAAGGTTCGTAGGCAAAGCTGTTCTTTGCACGTTAGACACACAGTTGCAAGATTATCAGTGGGCTGCATCCAGATTGAAGTCAGTGGGTCATAAGTTAGTTATTTCCTGCTGAGTTTGACTAAGTCTAGATACACCCCAGTAATGTGCATGGGTTCCTTAAATCATAGTCTTGGCCAAGGGAATACAGAATAAATAATGATTATATCTAAAGTTGCCTTCCTGCCAGTTTAAAAGTTGGTGTTTGTAGAGCTGCTATGACATGTCCAGTATTTAGGGGAAATAATTTTTTAATCTTTTAAAAGGTAATATGCAGTCCAAATTTGAAGAGTCAAGTGGGGATCAGCAAGTATCCTGAATATTTTGATTTCTGACCAATATGCTTATAGAAGGGGCAAAACACACAGTTTCCATGCACTTTGTGCCAGATTGTGTGAAGCATTATTTAGACAGAAAACATTTTAACTCAGCAGCATGTTCACTTGCCTGTGTGTATGCCGTGCTGACGTTGAAATTCTTTGCCTGGATAATCCATATTCTATACTGAGAAAAGCTGACTTTGGTGGCTGGCATCAGTTAAGCGAAATTGCACAGTATCTAAATTTTTTTTGCATATACTTGTTCTGCAGTTCTACTTGGCATCGTTCTGGTTTTACCTGTCGTGAGGAAAGGGCAGGGAGCTACCATGCAGGGCATGGAAGCCTAGCTGTCAAGAGGTGGGAGTCTTAATTGACTCCCCACTGAGTTCTCAGCAGCATTGCCCCACATATTTTCAAACCGCACCTCCTATTAGCCATAAAAGCTTGACACTTGCTTTGAAATAATAATTATTCCTAATAGCAAGAACAATGATAATAATCTCACATGCTGACGATAATAGTTTCTATTCAAAATGCCATGTTCTGTATTTTTACTGCATTGTCATAGAATTATAGCACACGCACAGTTCTGGCCATGAATGCAAAGCCTCTAACTTCATTCTGCTGTTTCAGGCAAGTTTTTATATGGTTCTTCTTTTATTAAGAAAAACACACTTCTTCTCACGGTGTTTCTCATATCATTTAAAGTACTGATAGGCGAGTGATCGCCAATGGTAGTTACAGCAAATCTTGTTTGCTGTTATTTCGCTTCAACTTAGGGCAGTTCTCTGAAAGAGTGCTTCCAAGAGCCCTGGTCGTCAACTGCCTGTTCGGGTCTTGAACAATCAGAGCTTGGCTTCATCTGTAATGTGGTTTTCTACTTTTCTTACAGCCTTCAACTTTACCAAACACTATCCTCTTTTCCAGTGAATCATGTTGTCTCATGATATATCCATAAACACAGTAGCCTTCGTTTAGTCATTTTGGCTTTTTCTTAAATTTCTTCTGTGCTGCTGTCGTTCCTTAGGGCAGAAACCCCATTACTAACATTTGTAAAGAAATATAGATAACTGGGAGCATACTGAACCAAATACTTGAAAATGCCCTCTAAGCATCTGGGCTTACTGATTTCTCCTTTCCAGGCTCCCGAATTGCCAGCTGGCTGCCCAGCTTCTCGGTGGAGGTGATGCACACCACCAATATCCTTGGTATTGCACAGGCAAGCAACTCTCAGCTTAATGCTATGGTAAGCTCAACTGATACTTTGTACTCTGCTCTGGTTTTAAATATTTCTTTATAAAGCATCACTGGTGAATGCAGTACTTTGTAGAATAATGGAAGCAAACAAATATGGAACTTGCAGCAAGGAAGATAGAATCTGAAGTGCAGCAGTGTATAGGAGAGAAGGCAAGAAAAGGAAAAGGCAAAGGTAACCAAGGAGGAATCGAACCACGTGAATTTAAGAACTGTAATTAATACATTAATTGGAATTAAGGGATTAAGCCAGAGATGGATAATATACAGCTTGTAGGATGCCTGTTGCCCTAAGGGCATGTTTAACCTCCAGTCCTCCTAAAGTCACACCTCCTCTGCGTTTTGCATTTTTACATATTTTTATTAATCGCTTAAGGATCTGACACACTTTGGAACATGCTGTTGGGATGTTGGGGATACAGCACATTATTATTTATTCAATAATATCCCACCTTTTCCACAATACTGGGACTCAAGAGGGCTTACAAAAGTTGACATACATGGTGAAAACACTTAACAGTTGTAAATAATAATGTACAAAAAGTCATTATTAAAGTGCAATTAAATTATCCAAAAGAAATTAAAGCCAATTAAACATCATACTATTAAATCATGGGTTGAATGTGGTCCCCATCAACCCAATTTCTAACTTCCCTCCACCGCTACAAGGTTCTTTAAATGTCTATTTCTCAAAAAAAAAAAAAAGAGAAGAAAAGAAAAGAAAAAAGGGGAAAAAAACTGCTCTTGGCTTGCAAATTGAGTGGCCTGTATCTCTGTTTCTACATATTTAACTTTCCCTTTCACTGAGTTTGTATGGCCCATGCTAAGGAAGGACTGTCTCTAGAAAGAAACCATCAGTGTGGATGTTTTACTGCCCTGTCAGGGACGTTGGCTGGATCTTAGGCTTAGTTGTTTAAACTTTTCGTAAGGAGTTGAGTGTGCTGTGATTGGATCTCCCAATAGTAACTGTTTAAATTTTGCTTTTTGTAGGCCCATCAGATTCAGGAGATGTTTCCTCAGGTCCCTTACCACCTCATTCTGCAAGATCTACAGCTGACGCGTTCTGTCGAAATAACAACAGACAACATTTTAGAAGGGCGTATCCAGGTGCCGTTCCCAACACAGGTTAGTCAACCAAACACATTCTGATTCAGAGATGTCTATCTCAGTTTACACAGAAGCAATGTATTTCCTGTAATGGTCCATTAGCAGCAGCATCTTATGTTGGTCTTGCAGCATTAATATTCTGGAATACGTTACTCTGAAACGTAAAAACCACAGTTGATGTTACTTTGAGGAATATGCATCAATAGAGCTGAAACATTAATGAAGGGAATGAAATGTTGTATCACTGTATATTTGCCATTCTCTGGTATTTGCTAGCTGTCTTAGCAAAGTGACAACCTAGCTTTGTGGTACTAATAAAAGTAAAAACCTAAGTCACAATTTCTAAGTGGGCACAAATCAGTTTTGTTTTCTTTTAAAATTTACATTAACTTGTTTCCAGACATCTCTTCAGCAATGTGGAGTTGAACTTGAATATGTTAGTCCTTTTTTTTTTTGTCTAGTGTTAAATCTGTGTGTTGGATATTTTTGAAGGTTATATGTTGAAAGTGTTTTGTCACCTATAGTGAGGGGGTAAGAATACATTGTAGCTGAGTTTTAGTGTCATAGTTTTCACAAAGTGTTAAATGAACCATCAGTTTATCCATAGTGTGTTTATAATACAGGTATACTTTGGTTAACAAAGTAGATGTGTTCCTGGGTTTTACTTCTTTAATAGAAACTTTGATACCAGAGGAAAAAGTGCAACAGCTTTGCTAATTGAGGTATGCCTGTAAGCAGAGAATTTCTCAAACCATAGTTCTGCCAGATAGCCTGAAAAAATAGGTTGCTCTTTCTTCACATTTCAGCTTTTAGGAAATACTGGGGTTTCTTTTATAAACACAAAGAAATGCAGAGCCTAGTTGTTGCATTGCTTTCTTCAGGATATTTATAAGATGATTTCCTGGATTGATATGTATAGTTTTGTTAGGATGTCAAAAAGGAGTTTATTTTTTTACCAAAGAGCGTAAAATGAACTCTATTGTATCAGACCAAAGGCAAAATGAGTCCAGCATCCTACTCAGATGGGAGTCAACCAGTTGCCTCCTGGAAGTCCACAAGCAGGGCAGGCATGCAGTAGCATCCCTTGTTCATATCCTCCAGCATCTTTGTATAAGGGCAGTAACAGATGGCAGACTGTGAAACTGATATATTTTGAAATGGAAGTTCAACACTTGCTTTTCCATTTTGCGTTTATTACTTTAGTTTTATTTCTCTTTACAGCGTTCAGAGAGCATCAGGCCAGCTTTGAACAGCCCCCTAGAAAGGCACAGCACTGATCAAGAGGATGTGGAGGAAGTTTCTCAGGTAATTTGGCCAAAGAAACAGGAGTATTTTATCCGAGAGAGGAGCCAGATAGCACGAACATAAGTGGAGCTCTGTGAAACATAAAGCTCTGAATCCAGTTGTTAGGCCCAGAAAGAATCGGTGGGAGAGCCAGCATGGGGTAGTGGACTATGATCTTGGAGACAAGAGTTTGATTCCCCACTCAGCTATGGAAGCCTCCCCTGTATTGACGGGAATGTGGCTGGCAGCATTACAATTTTGGCTTAAGGTTATTGTTTTTAAATTGAGCACAGGTTTACTTCCATATTTATCTCAAGAGGGTTACATAAGCCATTGATCAAAGCTTGTCACCGGAAAAGCTGCTTCAATTGGTCTGTCATCTTTTCTTCTTTTACATCTGGACTATGATACCACTTTCAAATCAGTAAAACAACAACTGTGGGGTCCTTGCTTTTTGTGTCCTTCGGTGACCTACTCATTGTGCTCGCCAAGCTCATTGAATTTTGTGGGACAAGATCGGGCCTTTTCATTTATGGTGGTTAAATTTGCACCTGGTGTTCTATCAACAAGATGTGTTCAGCTCAACTTGGACTGCCTGTCCCAGTTCCTCTGAAGATGGTGAATAAAATAATGGAAACCTGTGCTAATTCTTTTTTCATTTCTTTCCTTCTGCATGGTAGCCTGAGAGAGTCCCGCTGGAGCTCAACTCAAGGCTGGAAGAGATGGCAGAATTCAGTGAGATGGAAGCAGAGTCTGTTGAGATGGAAGACTTTGAAGTGAGAGGGAGCCGTTTCTCCAAGTCAGCTGATGAAAGGCAGCGGATGTTAGTGCAGAGGAAGGAAGATCTGCTGCAGCAAGCTCGCAGGTATGTGTGCATATGTGTGTTTGAGGTGTTTCCTATCCGGTACAGTCAGCCCTCCACATTCACCAGGAAATTAACTGCACTGGCTGGAGCTGCTGGGAGTTGGCCCGGATTAGTGGTGGGCAAACATGGGGGGCTTGGGGACTGCATTTGGAGAACTGGATGCTCCTCCACTGCACCTCACCCTCTCCAGAACAAAACTGTTTTCCCCCAGATGGCCTCTCAGGGACATGAAGGCAATTTTTGCCATTTTAAAACCCGCCCCCCAGGCCATTTTAGGCTCAGGAGAAGACTTTTGTTAAAACAAACTGATAGGAAGTTACTTCCAATGTACTTCCTGTTTTTTTAATAGGCCTTTCCTGGGTCGAAAATGGCCGAGCCCCACCCCATGGGTGAAAATTCCCAGCACACCCCCAGAGGACATGAGAAGGAATTAAAAAACACTTTTTGAACCCTGACAGGCCCTGGGGGCTACCCAAAACAGCTCTGGAGGCTGCATTTTGCTTACCTCTGGTCTAAATTATCTGGAAGGCTAAAGCTCAACCGTGCTAATCAGGTGATGGCAGGAAATGGGGCTTGAAGGCTTTTGGAATGTTTTCACACTCCTTGGTTTTAAGGTAGAGGAGCTATCTGGAGGTTTGGTCCAGGTATATAGTGTACAAGAACTAGAAACAGCAGGACACAGGTCTGTGTTTAGTTAGTAATAGGGTATTATGTATGGTTTTAGATAGATTTGAAGGTATGATCTGTAATTTCTGGTCTGTGTGGAACTGTGCCTGTGACACAGTTACATCTGTGTGTAAGGACATACATATGCTGAATGTGACACTGAACATAGGACTTAGTTTCCTCAGAATATCCACTATATTTTTATAAGAAGAGTAAAGGGAAAGATTATATTTCTTGTGGCTGAAAATTTGTGCTTGAAAATAAATAGGTACTTCCACAGACAGAAGTTAGAATGGTGCATTATGGAGACTTTGAATGGCCCAGAGACCTGCAAGAGATTCTGATGAAGTTTTGGTTCACCAAACTAGAAAAAAAAAACCCTATGAAAAATAATGCAGGTGGCAACCAAAAGACACAAATATTCTCCGTTTATGTGACCGGCACTGCAAAATCTAGGTTTTTCTGGTGCAAGATCTTCTATTGGATGTAGGATTTTATTGTATTTTAATATAAAGCAGGGCAACTTGTTTACAGCCAGGATTAACCTCAAAATGTCCACCTTTCCTTCCAGGCGTTATCTCAACAAAACCTCCGACGACACAGCTTCCGACTTGTCCCCACAGGCCGAAGGAGGGACATCTGACCCGGTCACTTTGCGCCGCAGAACGTTGGCTGCGGCGGCTGAGCGAAGGCTTCAGAAACAGCACCCGTCGTAACGCTTCCCGTCTCCTCCTGTTCCTTTCCCACACGAGCAACCTTGACGCCATCTTGTGCTCCTCCTCCGAATGAGGAGTGTTTCTTTGGAGCTCGGCAAGCTGTGCTGAGGACAAGTGAGCTGGCTGCTTCTTCACTGTATAAAGCATGTGATATCTAATAAGTGTTTGGACAGCTGACAAATTAACCTTTCCTGAGTATTTTTTCTCCCCACCTGATACACACACACACACGCACACACACACATTTCCCCTTCTGCATACAAAAATTCCTGGAGACCTGGGTGTGGGTCTCCTGCTTAATGTGAATTATAAGGGACTGTGGTTGAGGAACGCTGTGTCCCTTGGCTGCTTTTAAGCAGCAAGCTTGCCAGTATATCCCATATAAGCTCTTTCAGGAGGAAACAGCATAAATGAGAGAAGAAGGGTTACCTTGACAAAAGGACGCTGTTGAGTAAGCAAGCATCACTGCCAAGCCATTGCGCATCTCAAGAAAGATATTTTATTTTTAAGGTTGCGTAGGTTTTTGCAGGGTGTTTTAGATGAGGGTGTTTTTTTCTGACCATTAGGAGAGTCTGGAAGCAGAATGTGCCAACAGGAGGAGACATTTTTAGAGTGGAAGACGTTATAAAGTGTTAAGGCAGTGTTCACTAAGCAAGGTGTTTGCTGCTCTTGGCCACCCTCCTCCCAGCGTGGACAGTGTGAACATTAACTAGACTCTTTCTTCCAGGAGGCTAGTTTGTGTTTTTCTTTTCCTGTGCATTTCGTTGCCAGCAAATTGACAGGGTGGCCGAGAGGAGAAAATAGGAATAAGGGGCGCAAGCCCAGCTGTGTTAGGCTTCTTAATTCAGCATTTCTGTAAGCAGGTAAAATTGATGCAAAACAAGAGTATTTAGGTTTAATCTCAGAGGCAAATTACAGAGAGGGCTCCAAGGAGGAATGGGCATTGGCTCTTAATTGGAGAGTTAGAGACAAAAGAGCATGCAAAAGTATATTTTTTTAATCCTACATTTTGCAATAATACATATGCCTGTTAGGCGAATCAGACGAAGAACTCTGAGAGAATGGAAGGCTATTAGGCATTAGGCTAGGTGTGGTTGAGCTTTTTGTGGAGTATTGTAAAACTCTGGTAGACGTGTTGAAGACCTCTGGTCTTGGGATGTATAAATGAGTTTTATGATGGCGGTCAAGTCATTTTTAAGTGTTTGAGGAGTGTCACTGTTCTTCAGAAGGTGCCCAGTATTTAAAAACAATGGGAGATTGTCTTTCTACTGCAGGTTTTTAGGATTTTGAAGGTGAATATAAGAAAATTATGAATTGTGTGTTTAAGTGAAGATAACTTAAGAAATCCCCTTTGGGAAGCCTTACCTTGCAATGCTGGTAGTAAATTGTGAAGAAGAAGAAAAAGAAGACTCTCTTCTTTTGTGATTCAGTTTTGCTCAGAGCGCAGCTCTTTGTTTATATTGTTAAAAAAAAAATAAAATTCTTGATCAGTGTTGGAAACATTTCAAAACTTCTTTCCTGAAAACCGAACACAGCTTCCTTTCAACACTTCCCCATCGATGGAGGGAAGGGGTAGCTAATACTCCAGAGGACACGATCAGAATTCAGAACGACCATGACAGATTGGGCCAAAAATAACAAAATGAATTTCAGCAGGAAGAAATGTAAGATACTACTTCTAGGCAGGAAAAATGAAAGGTGCACATATAAGATGGGTGACACCTGGCTTGAAAGCAGTCCATGTGGAAAGGATCTAGGATTCATCATAGACCACACAGGCTAAATGTGATGTGATATGATGTGGCAGCCAAAAAACCCATGCGATTCCAGGCTACATCATCGGGAGTACAGTGTCCAGATCAAGGGAAATATTTTCACTCCTTTCTGGTTTTGGTCAGGCCTCACTTGGAATACTGTATTCAGTTCTGGGTACCACAGTTCAAGAATTCAAAGTTCTACGCAAAATTCACATGTGGTATTTTTGTGCAGAAACTAACCTTTTTTTCTGTGCAGAAAATATCTGCACAGAAATATTGTTTCCTATCAGAAAAGGCTGTTTTTTGTGGAAGACAACCACGTCCATGGCTGTGCTTCACCTGGAAGGAGGTCTCAAGTGGAATGCCACAGGGCTTTGTCCTAGAGCCAGTGTGCTTCAGTATTTTTTTTAAAGATTTAAATCAGTGATTCCCAGCCTGGAGTATGCACCCAGTGGGGTATGAGCAATGACATTGAGGAGTATGTGGGGGAAGAAAATGGAATAATAGGGGGAAAATGTAAAGTATAATCCATTTTCAGAGGATGTCACAACTTGGTGTAGTTCTTGTCCATGGCGTTGGCATTCGTGTCCCAAAACCTTAGAGATAAGAGTGACACACAAACAAAGCTTCTGGCTGCCATTGGCTGACAAACTTAAAAAAAAGAGTCTTTTTCACAAGCATATGCACACACAGCCTTCTATTTGATAAACACACCTTGATCTGTTGTAGGGGTTGCAGCACTGGAGGGAGTACTGGAGGAGTCCCCTTCTTTGGAGGTTTTGAAACAAGCTTAGATGGCCATCTGGGATGGTATATTCTGGGATGGTGTATTCCTGTATGGCAGAAGGAGGCTGGAGTGGATGGCCCTTGCGGTCTCTTCCAGCTCCATAATTCTGTGATTACTTGTGTTCTGCTGTGTGGCACTCCCATCTCTCCAACAGCAAGAATTAAGATGTCTCCATTTTTCTCCTGCATACACCCTGATGTTGTTACCTCAGCTGGTCACGAGATGGCAGCCTGAGGCTTCATTTGTCAGACTGACCCACTGCAGTAATCAAAACAGTGAGAAGATTGGAGTGAAACGTCAGCACAGCTGGCACTGTTGCTCCTGGTTGCTTCCTCTGAAAACAAATGGTACAGAACGAGGTCTTTGGGTGGAGCTCCTTTGCATCTTCATCACCAGCCCTTTTCCTTCTGGTTGCATCTTCGCTGCCTGCACTCTTGCGGCGCTTCTTTGCTTAAGTATCCACATCTGTGAAAACAGGCAATTTTGTACCCTGTTCACACAGTCAGTATGGGTATAGACTGCCCAGTTTGTATGACCATGGGAATGATCTGAGCATGAATGTTTTTTAGGATTGGTGCTGCATTTTTGGTTTAAAGTAGTGGTTCTTAACCTTTTCTTTGCCAGGGACCCCGATAAATATAATTTTTTGCTGTAAATACAACTTTTTACTGGGGACTCCCAAGACTTAACTCATTTAGATTTAAATATTTAAATTTATATTTATATTTATTGAAGGCTTCTGGAGACTAGGATTCAAATCCCCCTCAGATACTGGGCGAGCCACATTCTCTCAGCCTCAGAGGAAGGCAAAGGCAAACCTCCAGATTCACTTTCAGCACCAGATGGCCGACTTAGTGTATTAGACACCAAACATTTGCCTGTCCAATTGTTTGTTTTCTCTCCCATGACCAGCTGTGAGTTAGGTCTCCTGTCTGGTCAGTAGCCAGGTGTGCCCCAAAGCTTTCCAAAAAAAGTAGAGGTTTCATTAACTGACGTATGCCTGTACTATAAAACTGAAACAGACTGACCAGAAAGATATGAAACAGGTAACTATAAAAAGCATGGAAGGTTTGGGCTTCATCTTTCCTTAGTGATCCCTGCCGGAATGGGAGAGAGCAACAGCATCCCAGGGAAGGTATAGATTTCCCAAAATCTAGGCATGAAGATCAGTGGATGCTGCTGAAAGTAAGAGGGGGGTTGTCTTCTAAATAAAAGCCATATGTTGTCAAGGTGTCAAGTCTGTAGATCCAGAAGTTTCCTATAGATATATGCGTGTTTCTCTACTCATATACAATCTTTTTAAATTTAATAATACTATCAGTGCAGTGTGTGTGTGTGTGTGTGTGTGAGTGTGAGTGTATTCCTACATGGAAGGGGTTTGGACAAGATGTTCCTTATGGTCCTTTCTGATTCTAAGCTTCTACAATTCTGTGTATGCTATGCATGTGCAGTTGGTGATTTCCTTATCAGTAGGGCAAGGAATTCACTCCAGGTTTTATTCTGTACTTTAAAGCAGCTGTCCAAAGTACTAACCCTATTTGAGAGATAGGATCCAGCACCTTGGAGAGTTCTTTTAAAGCTTAGGTTAAAACTTGGAGTGGATTTATTGGTCTCACGGACACGGAAGCCAATAGCTGCCGCTGCATGCCCATACATGTATTTACACACAGTGGGCTCACAGTAACCTTAAACAAGGATTGTGTTATATATGGAGACTACACAATGGCTATAGGATGTTGTATGGGCACAGGAACAGTCGAAAAACAAGCAAATCCCCAGTGGAGCGCCAACTGATTTCTAGCAAATCCCAAGTTTCTAGCCTTCATGGCTGCACAGATGCATTCAGAAGCTTGTGGGCAACGACTTGAAATCTCAGGAGAGGCTGAATGGATGTCTGAAGAAGATTCCCAGGTGAGGCTTTGGTATCTCAAATGCCTTCCCTATAGCTAGCCAGACTGGAGGGGGAAAAACTTTGAAGAGGTAAATATGCATAAAGAGGGACACAAAATGAAAGCTGTGATGGCTGCCTCAGTTGGCAGAATTTTATACAAGCCTATGAGGTCAACTTTTCTTCCCACTGGAGGAAGAAGATGTGTCTACACCCCTGCCCAACTTTCTGTTTGGCCTCTCTGACGGACTCCTCTGAATTCACTGCTGAATAAAACACACATTGAAAGAGCAACCAAACAGAGGAAATGTTTGCATCTTGTTCCTGCCACAAAGAGTTGGGATGCAAGGATTTATGTAATGGGAAAGGCATCCAAATGTGTAGACGTGATCCCACCCTGACATCTCTTCCTTCTTGAAGAGGCAACAAGATAAGCCTGAATCAGGGCTGATTCAGGTAAGTCTACACTACACAGCGATATATCAGTTTGATGCTACTTAAAACTATCCTGACTTTATTCTGCATCAATCAGTCCAACCGTCCATCCGTCTGTCCATCCATCTCTGTATATCTGGCCCTTTCCCCAAGAGTGAGACTGAAGCTGTTTGAGGATTTATAATTGGGGGGGGGGGATTTAAAATTCTCTTCTAGAGAACTCCAGGGCCCTTTCACACTACATTTGGATGCCACTTTAGCTGCCAGTGTTCCACCC
This sequence comes from Cyclura pinguis, assembly GCA_030412105.1. NCBI lineage: Eukaryota > Metazoa > Chordata > Lepidosauria > Squamata > Iguanidae > Cyclura > Cyclura pinguis. The sequence continues at coordinate 3,470,593 of CM059607.1, forward strand.
ATGAATCTCTAGTACAGTTACTTTGGAGGGGGTAGTTAGGGAGCTGAGAGAAAAAGGGGGAAGTGGGAAGAGGAGAGAGAAAATGGGACATGTGAAAAGCACCTTTGAAAGTGGGAGGACCGAGAATTAATTGGGTCTGTGACTGCCCGATCAGGACAACTGGAGAGTATGGAATATGTTGCTGGTGGTACTGGCAACCTTTGCCAATACGCAAGGACCTCTTCAGCAAAGGAATCTGGAACAGCCCCGAACACAATTTGCATCGTCCTTTGCCCCAGAGTTTACCATCTATAAGCAAAACTGAATTCAGCAGTAAGTGAAAGGCTCATAAAGGGGCTATGGAAACGAACAGACAAATGCTCAGCAGAGAGACCTCAAACAATGATTAAACCTGTTGAAAGGCCACAGGTAAAAACCTTGATCAGTAACACAAAGGCATTGGGCTTGTGGTTTTCGAATGCTTGGCCTTTGATGTTTTGGAGAAACGGTGGTGTCCTGCATTGCTCTCCAGAATATCATGCTCTCCAACATTTGACAGATGAAAACCAGGACGAGTCTAGTCAAGGTGGCAAAAAGTAATTAATGATGGAGGACACGTAAGTGAGGAGAGGCTGCAGCAATTTGCTTTTGCCTGGGCCTAGTTGGAAGGGTCACATCAAAATCCATAATTTTGCCTCCAAGCCTGCCTTCAGCTTATACATGAGATTGACTTATATATGAGTATATATGGTATATAGGGAGATGAAAAGGGGACCATTCATTCTATTCTACCTGCTTTTAGTCAGAAGCGGGGTGGAGAGCAAGGCCCTGGCACTGCTGTGTCTGGGAGACGAGGAGGGAACTAGGCAAGCAAATACATAGACCTTCCTCGCCCACCCCAAAGAGCCTTTGCAAGGCTTCAACAACTAATTAGTCGACCTTTGTGAGTTGTCGCAAGCGGCTGGTCTCCTGGCTGAGCTGGAGAATTCCCCCCAAAACTGGAGAATTTGTATGCTCCCCTTCCGCCTGGAGATGCCCTATGGAAACTGGAGACTCAGGGCCAAGTCATGAGGTCTGGCTACCCTGGTATTTACCTTCTAATGGAGTTGGGTGGGCAGATACTGGGTGCTGGAAGAATGGTGACCTAGGGCCTGTTCACACTACAGAACTATAGCACTATCATTCCACTTTAACCACCATGATTCCATTCTGTGGAGTCCTGGGGTCTGCGGTTTAGGGAGGAGTGTTCAGAATTCTTAGGCAGTTCTAGCACCTCCAACCAAGCTACAAACCCCAGGAATCCACAGGATGAAGCCATGGCAATTAAAATGAAATCAAAGCACTATAATCATGTAGTGTGAATGGGCCCCCTCTCTAGGGTTGCCAGATTTCAGGGCCTGGCCCATTTTCTTTGCTCCTCAGGGTGAAAAGGAAGAATGTCAGGGTGAGAGCATTCTTTAAAAGGTGTATTTATGTATACATTTCCTCATTTGTCAAATGTTTGAATTATGTACTTTGTGGCTGAATCTTAATGTTTCATGTCAAATGGCATTGCTAGGGACTGCCTCCTGGGAGATTACAAGGGGTCATCCCTAGATGTCAGGTTATTGTCCTGGCTTCTTGGGACCAGGTGTAATCTTGTGGCAAACCTGGTACTTCCATTGGATCATCCCCTTCCCTTCCCTCCTAACCTGTCTAAGCTTTTCAAGAGTCCTATGGCTCTCGTAACTCTCTTCGGTGGCTGAGTACTTAACTCACTAATGCACTGGCACAGTTTATGGGTTTAATCCCAATGTTAAATCAAGGCACAGAGGGCAGAATCCCCATCCCGAGACCCCAACAGGACTCTTCCCAACAGCCACAACACAGAGACATGAATGGGACAACACTGACTGCAGCCAGTGTAGGTAAAAAAGAAAAGAAAAAAGGAGTTTATATAGTAAGGATGCATCAATTAGGCAAACAGCTGGGGGAGGCTGCCAGCCTATATAAACAGGGAAAGAAATGGGAAGAAGTTGTGGCAGACAACAGATCTCATCAGTGGAAGCAACATGCCGCAGGTTAGGATCCCTTGCTTGTGTTCCCGGAAACCTTGACCCTCACCTTGTGTTACGGACTTCACTACTGGACTGTCACTCTGAATTTATTACAGACCCAGACTGTGAAAACAACGACAAACTGGCTAACAAACAGTTATAAACTTTGCTTGTGGCCGCTGAGAAAGGACTCTAACTGGAGAGCTCTAAACCTTGGCTGGTGGCTGGCACAGGACAATGATTTAGGTGATCGTAACACTGTCAAACCAGCATGAGAAATTTTGGGGAGCAGCGTGAAGTAGCGGAAGGGCAGGGGGCGGAAGAGAACGACGGCTCCGTCGCCAGAGAATGCTGCTCTGGGGTCTCCCTGGGAATTCAGGAACCGGCAGGGTAGCCTTCCCCCCGACCGATACGGCCTCCTACGCTGCCTCCCTCTTTGCCACGGCACCAGCAGCCGTCTGACTGCACCGCTGGCGTGGCCACCGTGGCCAACAGCACGGCTGCCTCCGATACCCATTCAACTTGGCTTGCCGAGGGACCCCCTTAGGTGCCGAGGGACCCCCTTAGGTGCCAGGTTGAGGAAACGGGCAAGGAAGATGTCCAGAAGGCCTCTCGGATACATCATGGAGGGTGACTCATACACAAGCCCTCATCCAAGGGGGAAACTGAAGAAGAAATCAGGACGAGAAGAAAACCGGAGTCTGGAATCAGAAGGTGAGAGAGAAAGAGCCTTGGTGGTACAGACAAACATTCTCTTTATTAAGCTACACATGAATTTTTCCATTAGTCAGAGAAAGAAATTGGCAGTGTCTAATAGATCACAGAAACCTCACTGATTGGTAATAGAAAGGCTTAGAAAGACCTGGCGTGCACATATATAAATATAAATATATATATATTTATATATGTGCATGTTTTAATTTTTCCTCTTTAATATTATTTTTATTTGAAATAGGTGCAACTGGCTTTTTCCAGCAAAGGTACCTCTTAAAAGTGAAACCGTGAAGACATCTGACTGCTAATCAAAGTAGAAATGACAAAAAGGGTTGATCATGAAAACAGTGGCTTTTTAAAATAATGTAAACAACTACATTCGATTTTCTTATTTTTTTTTTCAAACTTTTTTTGTTGGTTTTTGCATGTGTGTGTGTGTGTGTGTGTTTATTTTTTTAAAGATTGTTTTCTTTTTTTTCTTGTTTTTTATCATTTTTTGTGTTTTTTTTTCTTCGCAGCACAAACATCCTCACATGAGAGAAAAAAGAGAGGAAAAAACGGGAGAGAGGAAGAGAGGGAATGTGCGAGAAACACCACCCACAAAAAGGAAGGCTGGCTGGGAGGGAGCATTACCGCGAAAAGCATTTACAGGGAAGCCTGGAAAATTAAAAATAAAACAAATAAAATAAAATAAAATTCGGAATGAAACAAACAAAAAAGCCGCACCCTCCCAACTCAAACTAACCTGCTTTTTTAAAAAAGAATGATACAGAAAATGAGGGAAAGGGTGGTATTGGGAAAGCAATACACAGTGTCCTTCAGAGGAAAAAGAGAAATCTTAAAAGGAGGGCAATAAGGTAATTTTGGGGACCGGTGACATGTGTGCTTTTTAAAAATTTAAATACAAATCCAGAGAGTGAATGAGACAATTCGAAACGACGAATCATTATTAAAACTAAAAAAGTAAGATGCACCTCTTTCTGAATGCCCAGCCCATTCTGAAGTCAAGTTTTGTTTGCTTATGATCTGTATACAAGAGAATCTTTCAAGGAAATTTATTATTATTTTTTTCTCTCTGGTCACCAATCTGGAATGAGCAACAAGGCATCTAACAATGACTCAAAACCCGGAAAAAGAATCACTGATATTTCCCGCGTGGATTCTACGACTGACAATCTTTCCGCACCTAAACATACCGCCAGCGACCTTCTCTCCCTTTTAGGACCCGGCTCAGGTGAGCAAAAGATGCCGGAGGCAAGGACAAAAATCCATTTCCCTTCTCCCACTGCCCCCGTGAAAAAATAAAACAGCACCTGTCACAATGGGGGAACAAGGAGGCAGGAACAGAAGCCCTACCATTCCCAACAAACTTTGCCATGTGCCCCGTCGATCTAGGTTGCCCAGTTTAGTTGCCGTATCTCACAGCTCTCGGGGCTGCTCCCAGAGGGATGGCGACCCTATTTGAAGACTTAACGGCTTTTAGGGTTACAAAGAGATTAGATGTTTCAGATCCATGGAGGTCAACCATTTCTCTGCTTATTCCATGGTGCGACCCTACCGTTGCCAACTTACAATCACAACCGTCTCAAGCGGAGAACGGCTCCGCACGAGCGGTTTCGGCGTGTGTGTCTGCGTGTTTAAATAAAGAAAGGGGATGAGAGAGATTTTCCACAGGGCAGCCAGGCTTTTATTTTCTCTCTCCTTATTCTTTGCAAAAGAAAAAAAAAACTTTTTTGGGGTGGGGAGGGGTTGCATGTTCTAAATGTAAAAGACTCAGCTAAGGCCAGGCTTCACAGCATCCTAGAGAAACTCACAGCCATTCCAACAGTTTGGGACATCATCCAGGGAGGCAATAAGGAAGGGCGGATCTTTTTTTTTGCAAAGGCGCAAAGGTCACGCTACCAGCAGAGAAGATCTCAGCAGATAAAGGGAAGGAAGGAAGGGAGGAAGGGAGGAAGGAAGGAAGGGAGGAAGGAAGGGAGGAAGGACATAAATATATGGGCCCATGAGTGGGAGATCAGGACAAGGGTAAGGATAAAAAAGGGGCTAATTCTCCAAATTCCAATGAAATAAAATGACGCTTCAGTGGGGTTTTAATTTGGTAATTAAGGGGAGGGAGAAATGCCCTCGTTGTGTCTCCTTAATAGAGAACTTGGCACTGACATAATGTTTCCATGGGTAGATACCTCCTCCTAGCCTCAAGGGGCGCTGTTGCAGGGGCAACATTCATGTTGCTGATGGAACTCTCCCCTTTTCTCCCAATTGCCCATGCTGGTTTAAAGAAAGAGGAATAAATACGAGCATCTTTCTCAGTTTTGCTGGGAAGAAGTTACATTCATCAAATTAAGGATTCATTTTACACCGTCAGGGAAGGGCGCTGTTCTTTACTGGGGGAGCAGGACTCTGGATCGTTTCCTGCATTTTCTCCCCAGCAGCAAAGCTTTGTTTTGGGGTGGGTTTGGACCGCACAGGAGCTGAACAGAACCAAAAGCCAAGTCCACTGGTGGTACCCTTAAAAAAAACCTAGTTACCACAAAAAGAAGTAAAGAATTTCTCTTCCCTAAAGCACCCTGCGCAAAAAGGAGTCTTAAAAAAATAATATTACTACTCCCCCCCCCACCTTATTTTAAGAAAGTTGATTCATTTTAAAATTCTTTAAGATATCTTAGGCTTTAAATATATGGGAGGAGAGTTTAGAAAAAATCGGTAGATGGTTTGTCGGTCGGTCTTTTTTTCTCGGTATATTCCGAAGACAACTTTTAGATTGGGTTACCTGCCATGAAGCTGCTTGAACAGGAAAGAAGGGGCAAAGACCCTGTCAAGTTCTAACCAGAGCTCGCTGAGGCAAACTAAGAAAAAGAAAAGTGTTTTTTTAAATATTATATATATAATATTCAATATTATATATATATATATAAAATTTTTCATTACGCCTTTTTATTTACCAACTTGCATGATTCATTATTATTATTATTATTATTGTGTGTGTGTGTGTGTGTGTGTGAGTGTGTGTATGTGAGAGACTCATATTTAGTTTTGCCTTTTTTTTTTTTCAAATATTTTTATTTCCTCTCGCTGTGATTATTTCCAAATATGTTGGTTGCTATACAGGATGGAAAGGAGAAAGGGCGGGAGGGAGGGAAGTCAGTATAAGCCGCAGCCTCGGAGGTTGTTGGCAATGATGATGTCGGTGACGGCGTCGAATACCACCTGGATGTTGTTCGTGTCCGTCGCACATGTCATGTGACAGTAAATCTCCTTGTTCGGGGAGCGGTTTTTGCTTTCGAATTGTGCTTGGATATACGCTGCAGCATCCTCGTATGTGTTGGGACCTGCAGACGGAGGGAGAGAGGGGCAGAGGAAAAGAATAACTGTCCTGTTCATTACTCTCCTTAAAAAAAAAAATGAATATGAAGGCATCTTGAATTTATTGGCCACAATCCTGTTGGGAACTTACACCCATGGGAGTTAGAATTGGGCAGTTCTTTAAGGTCTGCATCCAGTGAAGGACTGCTGTTGCATTACTCTGTTTAGCCAGGAGAAGAGAAGGTTAAGAGGTGACCCGATAGCCATGTTTAAATATTTGAAGGGATGTCATATGGAGCAAGCCTATTTTCTGCTGCTCCAGAGACTAGGACACGGAGCAATGGCTTCAAACATCGGGAAGAGAGATTCCACCTAAACATTAGGAAGAACTTCCTGGGGGTAATAGCAGTTCAACAGTGGACAATGGAGGTTTTTAAACAGAGGCTGCATAACTATCTGTCGGGTACGTTTTGACGGTGCATTCCCGCAAGGCAGAAAGGGTTTGGACCGGATGAGCCGCACAGTCTCTTCCAATTCTACAGTTTGATGGTTCTGCTATGTAGGGGAGCTGGCAAAGTGACCCATGTGCGTTGGGACCAATACATGAGACCTACGTGAATCGGAACCGATGGGCATCAAGGCACCAATGTGGGAGTGCTGATGCTCACCGGAAAGCTTTTGCCAGTATCCCGTGATGCATCTTTGCAATTCACCAACAGGTTGGTTGCTTCTTAGCCCCTCTGTTATGGAGCTAAATATACATAAAATTACATAATGTAAACTGTGATAGAGGATTCTGGCTTTTCTTTATTACAATATTTTAATCCTGCCCTATATCCAAAGATCTCTGGGTGGCTTACAATAAATTTAGAACAATAAGTCATAACAATAATTTTAAAAGATTAAAAAATACACAAAAATGCATAAAAAATACATCCACAGGCTTCCCCCTATTATCTGACTGGTTAGGGACCGGAGCGCTGTCAGCAAGTGGCCGCGATCATACCGCAAAGGCATGGTCACAATGTGACGGCTACACTCTGTCTCCCAAGGTGAGCCCTGAAACCCACCTTAAAATCCAGCTAGCACCAGGAGACGGAGTTCTGTGGTGCCGGTGAGTGGTCTGCTGGATATATACCGCGGGAATACATTTGGACCAAACACTTCTCAAAATCAGCAACCCGACAATATCCACCTACCACCGGAAGTTTATGGATTGGAGTAGTTGATACATTTCTTTTAGGCCTTTCCTACAATACATTGGACCCTCTACAGGATTACAGGATCTCTTCTGACAGGATCCCTTTCTTTGCAGTAGTTGGAGCGCATGGAGATGTCGTGACATTATGGCGGTTCAGCCTATGGTTGGGGCAGAAAGTAGTAGACAATCCACCAATGTGGTTGCTGTTTTCTAGGGAAGACACCTCTCAAGCAGTGCTGGATTAAAGATCTATAAGCTTTGTGAGGAACTGTGTTGTATTCTCGGGCCTCAACATACTCAGCTCCATCTGCTACGTCCAGTTGCCTCCTAGGTTGCTTCGCTCCTGGTTTCCTGAGCATTCACGATGGAAGACGATGGATGGACTGAGATGGTTCACATACCTGTGTATTCAGGGAAGCAGATGGTCAGAGGTGATTTCTTGATCTTCTCACCAAACAGGTCTTTCTTGTTGAGGAAGAGAATGATGGAGGTATCAATGAAGAATTTGTTGTTACAGATGGAGTCGAAGAGCATTAGAGACTCATGCATGCGGTTCTAGGGTAGAGCGAACGTCAGAAAAGGAAAAGGAAGAGACAGACAGAGGACAAGAGAGAGAGAGAGAGAGAAAAACAGAAGGTTAGGCTGAGGGAAAGAGAACAGCAACCAAACCAGCAACGGAGAAATGGTTAGAAAATCACGTCGGCAAAACCCAGAACAGTAACAGTTCATGGAGAAGTGAAGACAAGAAAAGGAGGTAGGTGGGTCTTTTCTTAAGCAATGACGTCCACCTGGTGCCGTACGCCATTCAAAAATGCTCGCCTGCTAAAACAGATCCATTAGAATTTATACAAACAGTTGCAACGTCCCTTTATCTACTAGGACTAAATTAAGTCTTCTTGAGCCTGGATATCTCCCTCTTCCCACAAAAAGAAAGGTGAATAGGGAGGAAGAGAGGTTTAAAAAATAATGTTACTTGGACATAATGAGAAAGTCCCAACCCACACTGTGTAATAGTTTCAAGATACAACACACCACGGATTGGGTACGCTTTATTAGGTTGGGCCAAGAATGGGGAAAACGCAAGTCACCTGCCACATGTGTCCCCACGACTCGATTTTGCATCTCCCAAAGCTCCCCAGGAGATCCTTGAAACCCTTTCACTCTCCCATTTTAAAAAACTTTATGGACAAGAACCCCCTGCCTCCAGAAAACCTGCAACAAATATGTGGTAGTTTGATTCCCTTTGCCTTCCCCGTACCCCAAAGGCCCCCAAAACCTGATATAAGTACCAAAAAAAAAAAAAAAAATGGCCATATTATAGCCAGATCCTAGAGCTGGAAGGTACTTTAATGTCCTTAGCCAATTCGGAAGACAAGCTTGTAAATAATAATAGTTTCTCTCCCGGCTTTTCCAAGCCCTGTGTCCTCCGGATGTTTTGCACGGCAACTCCCATTCTGACGGCCGATAAGCAACCCGCCAAACTCATCTCGGACCTGTTTGCACGGTTAACAACCCACACATCTCACATTAAGAAAGCGCAACAACCACTGTTGAGCTTCATGCACCTGAAGGAAAGATTCAAGAACCAGTGTCTCAAAGGTAAATGGTAACCTTTGGCCATTTCACTATTTTCAAAATCATATTTTGGAGGCTGTTGTCTTAGGAACAACTACAGATACTCAAAAATATAATGCATTCAAAAAATTTAATTTGGAACATTATTTCAGGATGCACGGCAGAAAGAAAATATACTTCTCTATACACAGTCAGCTCCTTTCTTATTGCTTGCATCATGACACAACATTAGAAATATTGACAAGCTAACCAGAAACAAACCCTTTATTGTGCTTACAGTATTCCATCTTAAAATTTCCACCTCATTCTCACCAAAGCTAAGAAGCAATTACTTCACAAGTAATGATGCTGCTAGTTAGCAAACTACTTTTTTGGGGGGGGGGGGGTAATGATAACGATGCTTGAGAAATAACTGGTAACATTGCAACTGTTTTTTTTGTGGAGCGTGTAGCATTTACTCCTTTCTTAGGTGGAGATGTTTTAGAGGGAATTCGTTTTCAGTTCTTAAAGTGAACTATAAAGTAATGAAAAAGTAACACGGAAAAGAATGGACAATATAATGACCCGTTAAATCATTTTTTTTCCCTTCAGCACTAACCACAGTGAGCTACTTTTCGGTTCTTTGGTATGACTCTATGCAACAAATTTCTTTTAAAGTGTACATTCCTAGCCTTTGCTTCTCTTCCGGTCCTTCTCTTTTCTCCTGCCTGCAGCCCTTCTCTTTTACTGTATTTCTAATGGGTCTCTTTGTCTTAAAGGAAATGTGCCTTCATGCCTAGCAGCTTGCACCAATCACTTTTCAGGCTTTACTTTCCTCCAATAAGATCAAGAGTACCTGACTTGTCTCCTTACTGCTAAATCCTCACAACAACCCTGTGAGGTAGGTCAGGCTGAAAGAAAGGGTGTGAACTAAGGACACCCCCTGATTATCACCAAATGATTTCCAAATGCCCACCATGCACTCTACCCACTGCAGAAAATTCTTGCTGAATCTTCCAACTTTGCAAAGAAGGATTAACAGTAAAGCTGCTGCCATAACAAGGGCAAAGAATTTTGACTGAGTCCTTGCAAATCTTATAATCCCACTGGGGGAATACTGGCAACCTTTCAGGTTTCTGAGTGCTATAGCTATGACTGTAGTGCAAGCTCATATAGGCTTCCAGACCTTGGAAAAGTTACTTTTTTGGACAGTAGCTCCCAGAATCCCCCCAGCCAGATTGGCTAGTAGTCATACTAAATGAGGGATACTGGGAACTGTAACACTCCCCAACCCTATATGAGCATGCCTGAGTGATGGAACACTTGGTGGGGACATGGAAGAGAACCTTCTTCCTAGCTGCTCCCAGCCTGTGGAACTCTCTGCCACAGGCCAGCAGGCCAGCAAGTAAAGATATCTTTATCTGAATAGGCATTTGGTGGATTAACTGGCTATGCAGTCAGGTCATTCAAGGGGATGTCTCTGCTGTACTTTTATTGTTATGTTTTAACATGTTTTAAAATGATTCTGCAATGTTTTAAAAACATCAACGCCTCAATATGGTAATTTATTGATGGGTCCACACTACTCTTTGGTGTATTCAGGGTGGTATGATGGTATAATATCGACACATATTAGCATGTGTTCCAACATTATACAGATGTATCCTATAATGGCTAGGGCCTCTTTTTTTTAAAAGTGCCTAGCAATGTCCTGGTTGGCATATTCCCATCTCTTCCCCACTAGCACAAAACCTTCACCAAATGTATTAAAAGGATAACAACAGAACACACATTCACATACATCAAATTCCAAAAGGACAATGCCACAGTTCTTCTCACTGCTATCTGGGAATGATAAGCCCTATTGAATACAATGGGGCCTGCACAGCTCGTTTAAAGCAGAAGTTTGTTTTTTTTTAACTTCCGATGTTGCACCACCAAAATTCAATAGCATTGCTTTAAAGGTGAATTGTACTTCTCAAGGAATGCCATGCTCCTTTAAGCAAAGTGCACCCTGTTGCCTGCATGCCTTCTTTAAAGCAGATGTGTTCATGAAAACATCTGCTGTTGCGGCAGCAAATTGGGGTCGTGTTATTTTAAAGCTGAATTGCACTTTCGGAGAGCTCCCAGCAGGGCAATTCTCCTTTGAAACAAGATGTTCGCTACCTGTGCACCTTTTTTAAACCGAGAGGTTTTTTTTTTAAAGTCTGCTGTTGTGTCATCAGATTTTGGTAGGATGTGGCAGGGGATGAAGAGGTGTTAACACTGGGCCCCCAATCCATCAGTGATGGCCATCCCTCTTACAGTATCTTAACAAAATCGGAGACAGTAAGGGGACAGAACTCATTCACCTTTTGACTGATAAGAGATGGATACCCCTGCAACCACAGTTGTATTAACAGCTGCATGCACGTATGTCTATCTAGGAAAAAGTCTAGGTTATTAATAACACAGTGATTTCCTTGAAGTTATCCCAAAAGAGGAAGGCCCAATAAAATTCTCACACACTAGAAAAGAGCTGGCACTTTATTAACATTTGGTAACTAATAAATACATTACGGACAGCCAATAAATTATTACAATAAGAATCGAAAGATCTATTAAACGGACACACGGTCATTCACGCTCCATACAAAATGACAGTTAATACAGTTTGGACCAATCAGACATGTGACAAAATTAAATTAAATTATATATATATAAAAAAGGTTCTGCAACTAAATTGGCAAAGGAAACGTATGACTTAGCAAGCTTCAGGGACCTTCTGAAAATCAGTGTTTTGTGTGTGTGTGGTTAAAAGTAATTTTAATCAGCTACTGTGAGAAAAAGAAGACTTCAAAAGGATGAATGGGGTGAAGAACTGATGGGATACAAGAAGTTTGGTGAACCCGTGGCTCTCCAGGGTGGTGGTACTGCAAATTCCATCCTTCACTTGCACTGACTGCTGATTAAGCACGATAGGAATTGCAGTCCACAAAGGGCTGGTTGCAGTTGTTGTTGGGTGCCTTTAAGTTGTTTCTCACTTATGGCAACCCTACCATGGGGTTTTCCTGGGAAGATTTGTTCAGAGGAAGTTTGCCTTGGCTTTCCTCTGTGGATGAGAGAGTGTGACTTGCCCACGGCCTGTGGCTTTCCAAGAGCAGGAATTCAAACCCTGGTCTCCTGAGTTGTGGTCCAACATTCAAACCACCACACCAGGTTGGTTCCCAGTGCTGGTACACAAGCCTTAAGTGAAAGTAGTGTAACGGTTACTTAAGGGAAAAAGAGAAAGTTTCTTGGCCTCGATCCAGTGCCCCTCCAGCTGGGTAGGGACGATGGGAGTTGGCATCCAACTCCTCTGGAGGGTCTCAGGTAGAAGAAGGCTGCCCTTGGAGGAGAAGGAGCTGCTGTGCCTAGGAAGAATGTCTTTCCTTAACCTGGTTGGCAGGACTGAATGTATTTTGCCTTGGTCAGTCATTTGGCAGCTTGGCCAACCTGCCCTTTGGGATTATGCTGGCTGGGGAGGGGGAATTCATTTCCGCACTAGGTTGTTATAGTGCTATTATTCCACTTTCAACCTCCTGTGGAATCCTGGGGTTTGCAGTTTAGGGAGGGGCCTTTAAGGCCCCTCCCTAAACTGCAAACCCCAGGATTCCACAGGAGGTTGAAAGTGGAATAATAGCACTATACCAGTCTAGTGCGGAAATGGCCTAGGACTTGTAGCCCAAAAGCAAGAGATCTTTTCCAAGCTCTGTTGTGACCCTTCTTTTCCATCCCACTGACTGACTGACGTAACTGTTGACTGTACTGATGGGGTGATATCCACGCACAGGGGACCCTGAACTGTTGCTTTTAATCCTGTTCCAAAAGATTTATACCGTATTCTTGAGAAAAGGACGGGGGGAAAAAAACTTACCGAACAAAAACAAAAAAGGGAAACAGAGACATGAGTATGGTATTAATTAGCACCTAAGTGTTTCTGCTTCATTGCTTAGGCTGGGTGATAAAAGTTCAACCAGATCTACAGGGAAGAAAAGAATTCTGAGAAGGGAAGATTCATAATGAGGCAGGCGGGAATGTCTTGAAAATAATTTTAAACAGGAGCAGGCCTAGTGCAGTCTGTGGACTGCATCTGGCTCCTGGCCTCCACTTTGAGGGCTCCAGACGCCCTCCGTCAGCCCACCAAAGCTTCCCAACTTCACAGTTTTAAAAAAACCAACAAAAGTTTGGGCAATGCCTGCCTCCAAAGCATGCAGAAAGCCCTCCAATGCGTGAAAACACACGAAAATACGGAATTATCTTCACTCCACCTCCCACAAGCACCTCAGAATCCAGAACTGCCCCCAAATACGTCCATTTTCCTCTGCATTCCCTCTCAAAATGGTGATAGGAAATGAAGCAACATCACTTCTTTTCACCCTTTGAGAGGGACTGCCTTGGAAAACAGAGGTCTTTTGAATTTCTTGGGTGTGTGTATTGCCAACACGGGCGGGTGGTCATAGGATGAAACCGGCCCCATGCAGTTGCCCACCCTGCCATGCCATGCAATTGTCTGCCACACAAGTGCCCACCCGGATTTAAAACAAAGAGAGAGAGAGAGAAGTTCTGTCTCTGGACCACTACAGAACCCCAGAAGAACAATTGGAAGGGGATGGTTCCTTCAGTTTCTTCCATATTGTAGAATGCTTCAGTACTATAGGAACCGAAACAAGCTTCCTGCATGGATGCCACAAAGCTGCAGATTACAGTGAGACAAACCAATCTGTCAAGGGAGATCTGTCTGTGAAATGAGCTGCCATGTGAAATCCTCAGCAGAGGCTGGTAGATCCCATGTCAGTGGGGCGTTGAATCCGCTCCAAGTTTTGCATAGGCATGGAGGAGGTATCCAAGGTGCTGGATCTACCAGAGAACGGGATTCAGTACCTTGGATAGCTCCTTTAAGTCTCAACTAAAATGTGGAGTGGATTCACTGACCCAGAATCCACCAGCTGCCACTGGAGAAGATGATGTGCATCCACCAGTCAAACATCACCATTTTCCACCATGACTGTTTAATTAGACCACACTGAAGTAGCTGAACCTATTTATTGCCCTAAATGGTAAAACATTTCCTGCCAGCAACACGTTCCCTCCATTGAGGCTGGAAAATTCTAGTGATGCAGATAAAAAAAATTGCCAGTAGCTGTATTAGTCTCTCCCTCTCCCTCTCTCTGGCCATTTCCACACAGGCTTAAAAAACTGGTGCAGAGCGTCCTTCAGAGAGGACGTCTGCACCTGGGAGCGGGCTGGGTCGGACTACTTTACACAGTTCCAGACCTCAGTCCGCTCCGGAACGACCTGAAGTGGTCCTGCAGCGTGCTTTTTAAAAACCTGTTTCTTCAGGTTTTTAAAAAGCACAGAGCGTGCCACTCTGTTCCCGCGCTCTGGTGCAAATTTGCAGGCTTGCACCAGTGCGAGCCCGCAGATCTGCCGGGGGCGGGCTTTAGGCTGGCGAGCTTCAGCGGTTGGCGGAGAGCCTCCACCAACCGGAAGCCGCCATTTTCGTCCCCGGAGCAGTGCAGAGCGGCGGCCACACGCTGCTCCGGAGCAGCCTGGACCCGAGCGTTGAGCCAAGAAGTCCGGTGAGTACCAGCCCCGGCCATTCCATCGCCATGTGCGGAAATGGCCTCTGTCTCTCTCTTTCTTTCATTTGGTGATGACTAAGACAGAGAGCCTAGTCTAAACATATCAAAGAGGATGCCCAGAAAGTTTCAGTAGTTATCAGTCCTACTGGAAGTGAGAACTAGAGTAGACTCAGTGAATCAGTTGTTGAATGGTAAGTCAATATGTGTATAAATCTTATCTCTTCAATAGGTCTCCCCTAGTTGGGACTATCAATAGAACTGAGCAGTCATTCCTCCAAAGGCCTACTGTAATGCTGAAAAGAATTACAAACCTCAGTAGCTTGGAAATTACTGACTGCCTTGGTGCCACATCTCTTCAGCTTTGGTAGGTATGCCTTTGTGCCCTCAACTGGAAGCAGAATTGAAATAAACGGCAGCGTGGAGCACTGTAGGTAATGTCTGAGATCCTGCATCATCCCTGCATGGTGTAAATCTGCATTCATCCAGTTATGCGGCCTCCTACGCAACTGGTCGCTTATGTGCTAACAGTCCTGTTTATTTTCTCCTTGTGCAACAGTGAATCCGCAAGAGCCGTATCTGCAACGCCAGGGAATCAAGGGGCACATGAAGGCACTGACAGCTAGCGGCACACCATACAAGAATGTGTGAAATAGTGACAGTTGCAGAACTCCACTTGCACAACCATGAACTCAATGTGTCCACTGCAGAATGGTAAAAAAACTGCAAGCACACAGGTAAGGAAACTACACAGGGATATGAGACCAACAAGATTCTGTCCATAACTGGATCCCTCTAAAACCCGATCAAATTCATGGGGTTGCCATAAGTCGACGGGCAAACTGAAGACACACACACAATGGCCAACTCAAGCGGCAAATGCTACATGCACCCAGCTTGTCTGCTTTCGATTGCTCTTGGACGTTCCCGCCCACTTTCAAAGATTTCATTTTCAGCTTTCTTGTTCCACTGGGAAAACCAAAGTTCACTTCTCACACTTGCCCCAACCTTCAACATCACTCTCTCTCTGTTCCGTACAAATAAACACACACTTTGCTGTCTTTGCTGCACGCGAGCCCTTCTGTCTCGGCTGAAGGCCGTACGTTTGTTGCGGGGGTACGTTGCCTTTTTAAGGGACCACTTTCCTACGCCAGAGAAATTGGGCCCTTTCCCAAAGCCATCCCCTCCCTGGATACAAATAACTAGTTACTTCCAACCAATTCTTTCCCCCAATAATGAAAATGTATCAGTTATATTACAGCTGAAACTCAACAAGGAATAAGGCCACTCCTTGTGTGTTGCAACTGTAACTTTAAAAAAAAAATCACTAAACGGAGGAGGAAGAATATCACACAGGTCAATTGCTGGTCGAGGCCTTCTGTCTTTGGAGATCATGACAAAGTAGATAAAAGGAGAGGATTTCCTGCACTGCAGACCAGTGGCTTGTAGTATTTAAAAAAGTGGCTAAAAGTAACTATTTTAGTCTCCTTCTGAGAAAAATAAAGAGTTACTTTTAAAAACTCTGCATCTCTCCACTGCTTCATAGGGCGTTGGAACGCTAATGGCAACTAATATTAACTTCCCATGGTTTTGGGCCAACCCTTACGCCAACTGTGCAGAATGATGCCCTAGGAAGAGGGAGACATTATTCAAGATGCACTAAGTCTATGGGGCAGCTACTGCCATCAGATTTCAGCGTGCCGTATTAAGGGGGTTTTCACTGGAGGGCAATTTTTTGTTGAGAAGAAACCTCCCGCATGCCCATCGCATGGTTTTCATTCAGGATGACACTGCTAGCATTCAAAAGGGATGTTTAAGAAATCCAGCTGGAAACCTGCCAGGATTCCCTGTCCAAGATCATATGCTGACCTCTGGAACGAGACAAACTTATTGGCCCTGTAGCCTTACAGCCTCCCTTCGCAACAGGAAAAAGGTGAAATCTGAGTGTCCCTTATTATCTTATTTTAGAACCATAGAGTTGGAAGGGACCCCATTTAGCATGACATTTTGTCAAAGCTAAATTATCCTTGAGACATAGCCATCCACTGCCTGCTTAAAAACCTCCAACAAAGGGGAATCCACCACCTTCTGAAATAACCTGCCTTCTCTGCCTCCTAAACATACCTGCCCAACCATTGGATTTCTGCCCTCTCTTTTGCCCATCAGACCTTTAGGGACTTTCTGGCTCTCACTCCCTGTTCATAGTCTTGCTTATTGGCATGGCTCTTCCTTGTTTTCTTCTTGACCTCACTTTCTTCCTCCTTTTCCTGGGCTAGACCTCATTGAACCCTGCGTCAAATCCCACCTTGTCTTCAGTCTGTATCTCATTCAGCCTCAGGGTTGTCTCTGCCTTGTGTTGATATCATGACTTTCAGATTAGCAGCCTTGGCTCTCCTCTGTGTTTCTGTTTCTGGCATGAAACCAAGGAACTCCCTTGGCACGAGACTCCGATACGCCACGTCCTGTCTCCGATTTAATCTGCCATGCTTCCAGTCCTCCTGAATCGAAAGTGCAGTATCTGCGAGCTGAGAATATTCTCAGCTCGCCGGACAGGACCCTCTGCTGGGTGTCTCCTTGGTGGGGGGCCCTTGCAGGTTGACTGCACCCTCCTCTTATTTGTTTTATTCCATGGAAGGGGTGGGTCCCTACCAAGGAAGGATGGAAGTAGCAGCTCTTCTCCAATAAGCATTACATGGCCACTGTTTGTTTTCCATAATGCACTGGAAGGATATAGCCACGGATGGTAACAGGTGAGAGCTGACTGGCTTTTATCTGAGCCCTGGAAAAAAATGGGTGCAGGGGCTGTGCAGGAATTGGTGGGGGTGGCATCTGACAGCTGCCCCAAAATACTGCTTGCTAAGGCTGTGTACAAACTTATACTCAGGCCCAGCATTCTAGTTTCTTAAAAATAAATAGAAGAATTTCTCTTGAATCCAAACCTAGGACCCATGCGTGCTACACAGTTACAATGCAATTACACAATTACAACACAATTCCACTTCGATTTTGCCGTGGCTCTGTCCTATGGGGTTCTGGGATACATAGCGTAGGGAGGAGTACTTCGAATTTTCAGCCAGAGAGCTCCCTAAACTACAAACCCCAGGATTCCGCAGGCTGCCTTCAGGGTAACGAAAGTGGAATTGCAGCACTATAACTGTGTAGTGTGAATGGGCGCCTGGCCTTCGAATCCAAACTAAACAACTCCTTAAAATACTATTTTGCTAAGACTCTGTGCCATTATTGGAAAAGACCTATGAGCTGAATGTGGGCTGGTATGGCCACTCTCTTGTTCCCTCGATGCCCAGTATCCTCCATGCCAAAGCTGCCTAAAGATGACTAACAGTACCCCTCTGTGAAGGAAAGCCTCAAAGTTTGGCACTCGCTTTGGGAAAAGGATAAAGCTGCCAGGGACACAATTCACGTATTTGTTGAAGCTTTCCGTCCCCCTCCCCAGCTGTCCAAGAGGGCATTTTTATTTCCTGGCCAGCTTCCTCTAGCTTCTGTTCTGGCCTCCCTCCCCGGTGAAGGCGGCACTTTGGTGTGACCCACAACCACCTTTGGCTAAGTCGGTGGTGGCAGCGGATGAGGTAGCAGCCAGCCTGGAAGGCTGAAAGGCGACACAGCAGGGTATGGGCCTGTGGTTCAGTCCTAGCGTGGCCTGGTGGCCATCCGTGTAGCAGCTCATTTATATGGCAATGGAAGAATAAATAAGATAAGCAAGATACACCTGAGTACAAAGACCAGGTTGCCTTACCAGGACTGATGGGATATACAGTATTATGGGAACCGGTTCTCAATACTCAGAGGAGAATGGCACAAAATGATTCTAATGCAGGGATGGTCATGTTGCAGCCCAAGCACCACGTGTGGCCACTGGACCATGCTTGTATGGCCCCAAAGCTCTCCAATCCCTATTTTTTTTTTTTTAAAAAAAGCTAAGAGTTTAGGCATTTTTTCTCCCAAATCATGCAGCTGCCCCCCAAATGCAGACAAACCCATGAAAATATTCCCCAACCCTACAAGCACCCCATAACCCGGTGCTAACACCTCCTGCAACTGGGCCAATCCAATTCAGAAAGAATTTCACAAAACGCCAACAGAATTGTTTCAGGCACTTTGGCGCTGGCGATACCTAACCCTCAGACCCCCCAAGCCAAGCCAAACTATTTTACTGAACATTGGAATAAAAGGTAAAGCCCCTGCCTCCCCAAATTTCCAGGTTATTTGCTCTTATTAAAGTATCTGTAAAAAGGCACAAAAACCTGGGAAGACAAGAGAACTCCCCAGTCATTCACGATTAAGCTTGAAAAAAATTGACGGTGCCACAACAATTATTTCACAGTAAATGTAAGAAAGGAGGAGATCCATGAACAGAATGGTTTGTGTTCTTTTAAAAGTATTAAGTAGCAGTGCATGCACGTGTGCATCTTTGTGTCGTGTGTGTGTGTGTGTGTGTGTGCATGAGTATTTCAAATCAGAAGTGTTGAATTGAGGGAAAGGAAGGTTAAATCTTTAATTCTTAAGCCAACTTCCAAGAATTAAAATAATGGCCTATTACCATGTGCTGCAAACAGCCGCCTGAGGTGGGTAACTGGAACACAGTGCAGGGAAAGGGCTAAACTCCTCTCCCTCAACACTTTTCATCCATTCTGAGCTAGCCTGGCCCACAGCTAATATGTACATATTTTTAAAAACCAAACCAACATGGAATATCATTTTCACAGATCTCCCATGAGATATCTAAGATTTGGCCCTTAAATATCAAACACTGGAGAATGTGGATTGTTTTGTTTGTTTAAAAGAGAGCAGCAGCATTCTGACTCTTGCTTTACAAATATTTAGAAGTTTCATTTTGCCTCTTTTGGGTTAGTTTCAATACTGGCAGCCATTCCGGACACGGAATCATAGAGCGAGTCATCAATGACACTTAAAACCAGGGGAAAGAGGGTGGAAAAAGTGTTAGGATTTTCTGTCAAGACTCGGGAGCCAGGGAGAAAGGTGATTTTGCTGTTTCTTCTTTTTGTTCCAGTTAGCACAACAGGCTACTGACTCCTGTGTGTCCATAAGAAAAAGGGGGGGAAATTTAAGTCCTATGGGATTGCTTCCCAGAAGGAGAGAGGAAAGAAAGAAAGAAAAGAAAGAAAGGAAGGAAGGAAGGAGGGACGGAGGGAGGCGCTTTAATACAGTCCACATCCACGCAAATTATTGGCAATGATGACATCAGTTACAGCATCAAAGACAAACTGAATGTTGTTGGTGTCGGTGGCGCAGGTGATGTGCGTGTAGATCTCCTTGTTGGATGACTTATTCTTGCTCTCGTACTGGGACTGGATGTAAGTCACAGCTTCGGTGAAAGAGTTGGGTCCTGCAGGAGAAAAACACAAAAGTCTGGAGAAAGCCTCTGCTTTGGGTCACAGGTCTGAACTGTGCCACCCACACGCTTCGTGTCGGTGGTAGTTCAATGTGGCCTTTGGGTTCTCCCTTGATTCCCAAAGCTCTTTCAGCACCTCAATTTTTTTTCTAAAAAAATAATTATATCACTTCCAGGATGCTTAAAATACTCTCTCCTCTAAACCCCAGCCAGACTAAAACCAAACACCAAAATAGATGCCCAAAGCGAACAGGAGTAATGCAACTCTGAAATGGTAGCTGTGGCCGCACACCACGGCTGTCCGGAGAGGGCAAAAACTGGTTGTGTTCCAGAGGGAACCCACCCTCGGCCTCAATAGAAGTCAGTGGCTTTAAGACAGTGATTAAATGAATATTGGGGGATACGTCTTTCAATGCCAGTCATGGCAGTAGGCGTCCGGTGAGGAAGGCTTCAGTCCGCAACCTTTTATGCCAAAGGAAACTTGTTAGGCCCTTGGACTCGTGAGATTTACTCACCACTGAACACCTGGTTCAGTGAGTCTGGGGAGAACTATTGGCAAGATTCAAGCCTTATTCTTTACAGTGCCTTTAGACTCTGTTGTTTTAGCCAGGATGGCTATGTATTATCTCCACAATATCAGGGATAGTATGTTTAATACCTGTTCAGCGATGGATAGTGGCTCCCGTGTCAACGGGGTGGTAAAGCCAGCTTGTAAGCCCAGTTTTAAAGGAGCTTTCCAAGGTGCCGAACCCTATTTAAAAATCATTTCAGCACCTTGGATGGTTCATTGAAAACTAGCCCAAACCAGGGATGGATTCCCCATTCAACTGACATGGGAGCGCCCAAATGCCGTGAGCAAAAAAACACTATTGCCCTCACGTCTTTCTTGCATGCTTTATACTGAGGTATCTGGTTGGTCACAGGACACTGGACTGGAGAGGATCTTGGTTGGATCCAGCCTAGTTCTAAAACACAGGACACAAACTTTTCAATGTCCTTAAACACAGGACATAAGGTTTTGAACCATAAAACTCTCCTCTTGTTTTGTTTAAAAAATGTTTTGAAGGATCTGTGCTTTACATACCTGTGTAATCTGGAAAGCAGATTATTAATGGAGATTTCTTGATCTTCTCCTCAAAGATGTCCTTCTTGTTGAGAAACAGGATAATGGAGGTATCTGTGAACCACTTGTTGTTACAGATACTGTCAAAGAGCTTCAGTGATTCATGCATGCGGTTCTGGAACACAAAGGAGACATTTCATCAGACGGGCAATGGTTACTGTGCTATCATGAGCACTGTAGAGAAGTATCTAAAATTAATTTAAAAAAACACAAAAGGAAGTAGATAACAGTAGATATAAAATAATAAGGGGGAAAAGGGATACATACAGAAAAAGATGCAGTCCTTATAGATCGGAAGTACAGCTGAAACACTGTAGGACTTTCTTTTTTTAACAAAAAAATCTTAATAGAGCTGTATAGTTTGCATAGCAATCTATTAACAAGATTTCAGCTCCGATATATTGTCATGCACCATGCACAATGGGAGTGAGGTGGGGTGGGGAAAACTACTACTGCCCTTAAAGGTCAAAAATCTAAACCAAAGTGCAGGTCATGCAGATTTTCTAGAACATTCTCATTAAAACGTTGGTCATGTCATTGGTGCCTGAGTGTGGGGGACACGTATTTGGTTGGAGACATTAACCAAGGACCGGTAAAAATCCTTGAATTAATTGAGAGTTGAAAGCAGACCGTAAGGTGATCTCTTTTTGGCAATGCCCTTGCTGTGACCAGGGGCCTTAGTAGTTTGTTATTCGGTTTAAGGCGAATATTCTTCAACCGACTACTTGGAAAAAAAAAATATTAGTGTGAATCCTTTTGGGGGAAGGTGGTTTGGCTGAAAGCGTCTCACAAAACAAGGGAACGAAACAAATTAAATAGAAAGAGAGGGGAAAAGAAAAAAAGAAGTAGCAAGGAAGGTAACAACAAGGACAGAAGATACTACTGAAATACTGATCAGCAGGTGACCTTGGCTGATGTTAGGTCATGCCTTAAGGAAAAATAAAAAAAGATTAGATTTGGCTTTGGGGGGAATGTGGAGAAACGAATTTTTCCACAAATGCACAAATGAAAGGGAAGGCAGTTTTTTAGTTGGACTTCATGCAATTAAAAAAGTAGACAATACAAATTATAGAAATAATAATAAGTCAACGTATTGGTTAAGTAGCCGTGAGGTTTGGCGGACGGTGGTCGGTACGCGCTCACAGCAAAACCAGCCAATCCGAGTCAGCTCCCCGGCTGCTTTCAACTCTTTTTCATTTTTTCCCCTCGGTTCAAGAGAAGCTTCATACCTGCCAAATTTGGAGGGTCTCTCAAAATCTCATTATTTTGGCCTTTGTTTGGTTAGGTAAGGTCAGGCGGCCGAGGAATAGTGGTGCTGGTGAAGAGGCCTGCTGGAGGTTTGGAGCGAGAGGCTGAAGCCGGAATGCCTCTCCCAGGAGACGGAAATGGCATAGGCAGAGAGAAGCAGCCGCAACAGAGGTCGAAGCAAACCCAAAGAGTCAAGGGGGGAGTTATTGAAAGGCAAAATGCAGGTTACAGATCAGAGAGCCACTTTCCCGGACTGTCATCGACGGGGCCATAGAAAACTGGCATGAATTATAACCAGCAGAAGAAAAAAATGGCAGATGGAAAAGTAGTCCAGGCATCTACTTGTGAGAACAGCTGAAACATAACTCATCGCCACCACCCTGCGCCATAGATTGACTCCGGCTTCCCAAGTGGAGTTTACCAAGGTGATACAGATTTCAAATTATGTTCTGGGGAGGGTTTTCACGGAGATGACAACCAATCGCAGCAAATGAGCTCCGCTGAAAGACATCTAGCCCACCACAGCCTATCATTCCCACGCAATATCCTGGATGTCTTCCAGGGCTCACGATATCCAGAAGAGCTAATGGTGAGATCCAGAAAAGCTGTGTCGTATCTCCTCTTTATTTGAAATAAATGTGTGCTCTACAACATGGCTGGACATCCTTTGCAACATGCAGAGATTCTGGATGCTCTCACGTGGGGAATGGTCCTTTGAACAGAACTTTTGAAATCTGCTACATTAAGGCATAAATGTGCTCTGATAGGTTTTGGAGAACAAGGCCCTGTGGCAGTTTCAACTGTGTTGCCACCATGTGGGTTCAATCCCTACACCAGAACTTGGAAAGTTACATTTAAGAAACATACATAAAATGACATGCTGAAGCCATCAATAACTGACCAGCTTTGGGATATTCTGGGTCCCAAAGCATCATTCTACCATGGTACAGTTATAGATGGTTTCAGCATAGCCCCCAACTATTCCAGTTTGTTAGGGACAGTTGTAATTAATCCTCTGCTGTCCCATTTTTTTCAGCTGGTCTTAAAATGACCCAATTTCTCTCTCCTCCTCCCACTTTCCC
Source organism: Cyclura pinguis (assembly GCA_030412105.1). Taxonomy (NCBI): domain Eukaryota; kingdom Metazoa; phylum Chordata; class Lepidosauria; order Squamata; family Iguanidae; genus Cyclura; species Cyclura pinguis. Next base: position 3,493,807 of record CM059607.1, read on the forward strand.
CTTTTTTGGGGCTGCTAGAGGAACTTGTCCTGCAGAAACCAGTGGCGCAGACCCACGGTTTTTCTGCACTACGCTGTTATAGTGCTATTATTTCATTTTCAACACCCCATGGAATCTTGGGGTTTGCAGTTTAGAATTCTCAGCCAGAAAGCTCTTTGATCTCAGAAAACTACAAACCCCAGGATTCCACAGGAGGTTGAAAGTGGGATAATAGCACTGTAACAGTGTAGTGTGGAAAGGCCCACATTCTTCTAACTTTCCAAGGCTTCTCCCGCATTTGCAACTAGACTGTCTTTTATAGCCCTTGCACTGCATGGCATACACTATGGTGGGAAGGCCTCCGACCCTTCAGATGTTGTTGTCCAGCACTCCTCACCACAAGCTCTGCCGGCTGGTACTGCTGGGAGTTGCAGTCAGACAGCACCTGGGAGGCTGCTTGATTCCCAGCAATTCCTTTTGTCTCAAATGTCTACTATTTCTAGCTTTGGCTCTGTCCTAAACTGGCAGGTACCACCTGACAGATTAATCTCCCCCACCAAAAAAGGAATGGCACCCTTGACAGAAAGAAGGTTCTCCACTTCTGTTTTTGGAAGAGGAATTTGGGGGTGTTGAGATATGGTACACACGGAGCTCCCTGGGATATGCCTTAACAGGATGCAAAACAGATGGTTTGGTGCATAAATAGAAGCAGAGGGGAAAAGTACAATTTCCAGGAAAAGGCAGGTAAGAAGAGATGTGTGACTTCTCATACCAATGCTGAATTTTACCATGCGTGGGCTGTAGAAGCTATTACATTACACTCAACTTTGCAAATCTGTTGTAGGGGACGGGTAGTCATTTTAAAAAGGCTTGGAAAATAATGATTGGCTTAGGGATGTCATTCTTCACTCATTTTGTTTCTGAAGGAAGCAACAAGTAATTTTTAACAATTTTCTTCCCACTGCGAGAAAGACTTTGAAATCCATGCAGTTTCAAAGACTATCTGTAGTTCTGTGCAAAATGAACAGACAGTATTTTTCTGAACGATCTTCAGTATTTTCTTCACAGAAAATAATATTTCTGCATAATTTTTTGTGCAGAAAATTATGTTTTCTGTGGGGAGAAAACCTAACCAATCAATCAAAATTACCTACATGCACCAATTTTGTGCATAGTAGGTCCCGAACTGTGAAAATTCTCATCAGTCCAGAATTCTTCTTGTCAGGGCTTCCCAACACTTACAAAGCTCATTTTTGTGTATTCCTTGAGTATTTTCAAATATTCTCCCCATCTCTTGTTTCGCTTGCAGGGCTTTGGATGTGCTGAATAAGTCCACATTAGATGTCCACTAATAAGTCCAGTTACTAGATGCAGCTTTTGTGAGCAAGTGCATTATTAGTGTGTTCAAAATATCTGCCATGGTTTCCATCAATAAGATTCTCCCCCACCTGTTTTGCCCAAAGGGTTGTGACATCTCAAGACCTTGGACACATTCGCTGAAACCCCATCTCTCGGCGACTAAAGATATCACAGCCACAACATCTGGGTGGCTGAAGTTACCTCAAACCGATTCTATTCTACATCTCCTGGGGACGTGTGAGAATTTTTTTCTATTCATTTTTTTATCAGAAATTTTTATCAAATTCAGAAGCTTAGGTGAGAGGAAGCAAAACTGACAAATCTGCACACCCTCGGGGATAAATTAGAATTTCATTTCAGTACATTTCAGGTTAGAGTTTACCCAAATTCACAAAACACCGCAACTGAAATCACAACTGACAGATTTGCACATTCCCTGGGGAGGAGTGGGGATTTTGTCGCAGTTTGGGAGAACTCCATTTCAGTTCATTTTGCGTCAAAATATACAAAATTTGCAAAATTTTAATAGGAGAGAAAGCAAAACTGACCAACTCTCTTTCCCAATCTTTGTGGCAGCTGAATCTGAACTGAATGTACGACGTAGAGGAGACAACACAGAGTATGCAATACCACACAGCAGCCACTGGCCCAATGCATTAAGGCCCCACCTGCTAAGAACCAGCGCCGCCACTTTTCTTCTCACTTGTCTTTGCCCTCGCAACTGGACGGACCGGTTCACAGACACAGAATGTCTTCCGGAGTCCCTGATGCAACTGCAGGTGAGCCACGACACTCACTTCATTTATCCCAGAAGTGAGCCACTGTGAGGGGTTTGTAATGCCACTCCATGCAATTTTCTACTCATGCCACTTTTACCAAACCAGAAGCGATTGGGAGGCCACTGCTGGTCGTTCCAGAAACAAATCCCACAGAGCTCTTCAATGCACGCTAGTTAACTCGAATGCACATTGGACAAAGCCACAGAAATCATGAAGAACAAGTCTTGTGATAGTACAAGTCCCACTGGCAATGATTGTGTACAGTGGCATCCGGTGGCATCCAAGCCAGCGTCGTGGTGAATCCGCTCTGGGTTTTACTCTGAACTACCCAAGGATCTATCCAAGACTCCAATTATGCAACTGAATGTACAACCAAAGGTATGTGCGCATCCACACGCAATGGTGCCACATCCGTAACCCTGCTCCCATAACCCTGACCTGAATGAGGCTGTTCCACGTCAAACAACATCCAGTTGCAATCTGCAGGGGAACTTGCACATGTGTAAGACACCAACAGGATTGTGGCTGGTACGTTTATTGCTTTGAGGTTTTTTTTTTTAATCTCCCTCCTCTTTATCAAAATAATCAAGGCAGCGACAAAACAGCTGCAAACAATTGTAAATTCATTCTATAAAGTAGAATTGGATTTTAAACACACAGACACATTGATCAATATTCACCCACCCATTTAAAATCCTGACTCAGCCTTCAGAAGAAGGTTTCCCCAAAAGGCCTGGCAGAAAAGATATATTGGTAACTCCCTGATAAAAAAGCAACAAGAAGACGGAGTCGAACATACATGCCGTTCTGTGAAGGTGATCCAGAGTCTTTGGGCTGTAACAAACCAGACTCTGCCCCTATGTTCACATGTGGTACCTTTGACAACAGAGGGACAAGACCCAGTGCTTTGGATGCTGACCCTTATGATTGGGCCCGTTTTCATATGGAATATACTTCAAATCAGAAGTATATTCCTCCCTCCCTCCCACGTGGGTGTACTTTTGTGTGTTTGCAAAGACACCCATTTACAGTTGCGTAAGGCTGTAGAATAAAGGAGAGGAAAAAAGCACAGGGAGAGCATTTGTGGATAATTCCTCTCCTTATAAAAGCTGTCACCCAAATGAAGCCGCATTCACAGAAGTGACCCACGATCGCTTTGCCAGCTGAGCATCGGATGCACTATGCTTTGCTGTGAGCATCTGTAGCCAATTAACTCCGCCAACCCTTCCCACCGCCCATGCTGCAATCCTGATCTGACACATCTGTCCAACCAGAAACAGCCCACCCGCTGACGCAACTGAACAAAACGCGCACACTTTGCCCAGCTCCTCAGGAGGCGGCCGAGCCGTGAACCCACTTCAGTTAGAAGTGAAGCGGATGGCTGATGCTTGAAGCAGCTCGCACCCAACAAGGGTGGGAATCGGCTGCCCTGCAAGACCGCGGCTCTCACGCATCCACAGCAAAGGGACAGAAGGAGGACCACAGAGCTGCAACCACACGATGGTCCGTTTGCGATCTGAGGACACACAGATGATTTCTGGTAACTTCAAACCCAGGAGTAGGGAACGTTTGGTCCTTTGAGGTGTTCTGGGCTTTAACTCCCAGAAGGCTCAGCCAGCATGGCCAATTGTCACAAACGTGGGAGCTGTGCTCCAAAACATCTGGATGGCCAAAGATTTGTCACCTCAGTTCTAATCAGAGCTACATTACAGTTAGAATCCCCACACCCTCTCTGCTTTCAAATTTCAGTCGCTTGTCATATTTTGAAACAGACCCCACTCCCAAGCTTTTATCCCTCGGGTTTAGCACCAAAATGTCCCAAGAACAGATCATTCTGTATTTGCAAGAACCCCATATTGTTGCTGTATGAATTAAGAAGCCAACAGACTAGTTCACACGCTCCTTCCTTCCAGCGGGTTACTGTTGCACCAATGCCTTGTCAACCCAAAGTGAATCTCATAAGTGCCCTTTGTAGGAGAAAGTCTACACGTGCAAGAAGAAGGGATCTGGAAAGTGTTAGCCCATACAATCCTAGAAAGTGAGATGTGGTGGGAAAAGAGAGCACAAATTCTGTAAGAGTTCAGCAGATGAGGAGAATGAAGCTTTCCTTTTACCCAAAAAAGGGAGAAAGAAAACGAAAAGGAAACAGAATTAGTAAGATGAGCATTTCACCAAATTACGAACTGAGTACCACTTTCTGTATTCTGTGGGCATCAAAGAATGTTAATTCATAGCAGTAACAGAATCTCCAAAGTTCCTCTGTTCAGATCAGCATATTCTTTCTCTCTTTCACACACACACGCACGCACACACACACAGTCTCTCTCTTTCTGCCTCTCCACATCTGCATCTATCAAATGTTCCTTCATTTATCTCCAACTCTGAGATGTTGTTCCATAGCAAATTGGCTCCCACCGCTTAATTCTTCCAGGAAAAATCATGCTTGACAAGTACTCCAACACTCACTGCTATTGGACTCGAACAGTATTCCTTACTATGCTGAATGAGGGGGACTCTCTTGCCCTCCAGCTCCTACAGTTTGGAAGCCAGGTCCTACTTTTGCATCTATGTTTCCAGTGGAAAGACTGATTTTATAAATCTATCCAATACACCAAGAACAGGCATCGCAATCCCAGGTAACAATTTACACGCAGAGCAATCACCTAGATCTGCCCCCGCCTTTCCATTCTTCTTATTGCCTGTTTTCCCCACTCTAAGCACCTTGAGACAGGCACGCACCTCCCTTTCCCTTTTGTTCTGCAAATTCTCTACATGAAGACAAGTAATCAAGAACAGCAACTCTTCAGAATTTCTGGTTCTTTTTTAAAAACAAAACAAAACAAAATACTGTTCATTTTGGGCCACGACAACAAAAGAGAAAGGACAAGAGATCAGCAAATGAACAGCTGACCATGTTTAAGAGTTCGAAGAGTTGTGTTACCTGGACTAAGAGCCTCACGAGGAATGGAAGACTTAAATCCAACAGCTGGCAGCAGAACGAGATTCTCCGTAGTATTTAGCAGTCAAAGGAAGACTTGTGAGTAACAAGGTATGTCTGTTAGATTCCGCTGGGTCTCTACCCCGATGACTGATTTTGCAAGGTGACCACGAACCAAACTGGAAAGCAGAAAAGCCAAGCCTTTTCGGGGAAAATCTTTAGCCCCCGGGATACTCACCGTGGTTTCGTCTTCATGGAGCACCTGGTCATACCCACTCAGCGCGACACAGAAAATGATCGCTGTGACGTCCTCAAAACAGTGGATCCACTTCTTACGTTCCGACCTCTGGCCTCCGACATCAAACAGCCTGTGGAAGGAATGGGAAGGAGGTATCGTTATGGCCGGGGTCCAAAGAACAAAGGGACTGTGTCCCACAAATCTGAAGAGGCTTTTGGGATTGGTGTTTCTCAAAGAACCATTCAGTCACACCACTTGCTAAAACAGCTCAGGAATTAGAGGTGAGGGGAACATTCCAGGTCTCCCTTATTGTAAAGGATGTCTCGTTTTCAGTCACATAGGGACGGGAGGGCGGGGAAGGCGGTTTGCCCCGGGCGGCAATGTTTTTGGGGTGTCCTGGCCCGTAGCCATGCCCCCATGCGCCCTGGCCACGCCCCCACGCACTGCAGCCACGCAGCCCACACGGTGGCCACACCCCTCGTGCCATAGCCCCGCCCCCTCTCCTCCCCCCTCCCCACACTCAAGCTCTGCCACTGCTCATTTTTGACTGCAAAGTCCTTCCTTTTATATAAACTGAATCCAGATGGCCAAAAAAACCCCCAAACAAACCTGTATTTTGGGGTTAGGCCCTTCATTAAGACAGAAATGTGTGCATCGTGTAATTTATAAGCGTGGACAATATATTAATTTTACAGAGAAACACATGGCTAGGTTAACTAAGATCAATATATCCGTTTGTACTGACGTAGAACACGAATTTGTTCACACCTCTGTCAAAACTGCCAACCCTGCATGTCACAAATTTCAGCTGTTCCTTGTTGCTGTTTTAGAAACATGGCAAAATGAGGGAAAGTTTGCAAAATTCTCAGTGGTCTGTCTACCCACTGGGGTCTCCCAATTGCCAGTAAATTTGTTTTTCGACCTGGGAATGAACAGTTACAAATATTCTTTCCATCCGTATTGAGCATTTGGAATGCAGGCACGTGAGGCAGAGATTTGCCTCATTTTTAGTACATTTTGCACGGCACGAACCTGAAGTGGAGGTTTTTGAATGTGAAATGGGTTTCTACGATTCCGGTTGTTTTGACCCTGGTTCGAAGGATATCTTGCTCTGTTGGCTGGTAGTCAGCACCTCCAATTCTATCTAAGCTGTCTAGGTAGCTGTAAAACAGACACGTTAGGAAAGGTGTGAGGATAAAATGTTAACATTCATTTTTGTATGGCTATTTGTGTTTAAGAAAAAAAGAAGCAAAACCCCACAACTCTCTTTGGAGACTAACACTTTTGGAGTTTAACCCAGAATCACAACGCTTGTGTTCTCATTATGACCATTATATCCCAGTAGGAAATTTAACCAACATTGCTTGGGTTGATACTGACACATTAGCTTAATATTTGAATGAAACACAAGTTTGCCTAGCAGCACTCACCATCCATAAAATGAGTTTTATGTCAAGTTCCGTGTGAGATGGATCAAAACGACCCATTTTCTAAAGAAAAAAAAAAAAGGGCAAAACTTCCCAAATGGTCCCAAACTTGCATGAAAATGTTTGTGAAGTTAACCTAAGATTGTACAGAATGCACAGGTTGGTTTTTTTTGGTGCCGAAAATAGCATTTTGGGAAAACAGCATTTTTGGAAAATGCTGTTTCCTATGCAGAAAGTGCTGTTTTCTGCACAAAGTAACTGTATGCAAATTTTGTGTAGAATAGGTCTCGAACTCCAAAGATTCTCATTAGTCAAGCATTCTCCTCCACCAGGCTTTCCAAACACTTGAGAAACACATTTTTTCCTGAATATTTTTGAATATTCTTTCCATCCCTAACGCACAATCAAATGTCGTTGCATATCCATATGCACTGCACATGCCTGCACAATATATGTGTATACACAATGGTATCTCATAAGCCACTCTGTTTCCACAACCTCAAAATGAACACAGACATTCTGAATTGAACGTACTGGACAAAAGTATCCGACCACTTCTGTAGGTGAACTTATACATGCGTAAGACACTCAACTGGATTCCAGTCACTATATGCACTTATTGTATGCAATATGTATGCAAGAGATTGCTGGCTTCTTGCCGTAATAATAAACTTGTACTTGTATGCAAGAGGTAGACTTCCATTTTACTCATACAATGGTAGACAAGTATAGGATCATTTCCAGGAATCAGAGGGTAGCCACCCGGACAACTTTAAAAGCTTATTAGCTAATTATTTTTGGATGACAAAGCTATCAATGGCTATCAGTTTTGGTGCTCACAGATTCCTTCCAGTTATCAGAGGTACATGCCACTCAGTATCGTTTGCTGGAATACATAAGCACAAGAGTCTGTCGCGCTCTTGTGCTCCTTGTGGATTTCCAGTTGGGACATCTGGTTGGCATTGTCAGAACAGAATGTTGGACTAGAGATGCCTTGGGTCTTATCCACTGGAGCTCTTCTTACGTTCTTATTTTTAGCGAACATTCATTTCAATTTGGGGCGAGCAGGAGCAGAGATGAGATGACAAGAGAAGATTCCCTTGTGGATGCCACACAGTGACTTCTCCAGAAGGCAAACCATCCACAATTATCCTCAAACTTTCAGATCTAACTTGGCAAATTGTAGCCCCTGGGGAATGGCATTTGTATCCGAGACTTGGCTGCCCTCGGGAAAAGACTGTGGAGAGATTGGGCCTGGCGTAGTTGCATTTCTGTGGCCAGACTTGAGCGATCTATTAAACTGAAAGCATCCACAGATATACCAGGAATTCACTTAACCATCTGATTCCCATCACTGTGGAAATGGGTTGACTGAAGACAGCAAGCTGGACCAAAAGCAAGTTGTCCCTGTGCTTTAAAAGGGCCTGTTTCTACTCGCTTTCACATATTATTTTCATTACCTGTTTCCAAGAAGAGTCAAAAGACCTATCTTATCTGAGGAAATGTGTAAAGGCTGCAAGGATTTGTTTCTCTTTTACTCTTTGAAAAGCATTTTTGAAAATCATTCAGAGGAAACTGGTGACAGATTCCCTCTTGCAATAGGCCAAGGACGTGCAAAGATGTCTGCAAAGGGCTTTCGCTGGGTCCCACTACCAACACGGGGGAGGAAAGAGAGACTTCTCAGTGGCTGCCCGCAGGCTATGGAATTTCCTTCCATGAGAAACTACATTGGCCCCTTCTCTGTTTCTCTTTCTCTGCTCACCCGGGGGTTTGACTCTGGTAAATGCAGAAGGTCTTTTTTGAACTGGGATGCTTTGTATTTTTATTTACGTTGTTGCTGTGTGCCTTCAAGTTGTTTCCGACCTACAGCATCCCTCAGGCAATCCCATCACGGGGTTTTCTGGAGCTGAGTGTGTGTTACGTGTCCAAGGTCACCAGTGGGTTTCCGTGGCCGAGCAGGGCATCCAACTTTGGTCTCCAGGGTTGTAGGCCAAAGCTCAAACCACTAGACCAGGCTGGTTCACCACTGGCCGAAATTTACCGGGGGGATGTAAATCTTTGCAAGTGGATTGATGTCCGTGGGAAACAAAATGGAGCAGGTTCACAACACCCACGATGCTACTTATGTAGGAGTGCCAGTGAAGTGAATCTGAGGTAGATGAGCAGTGGAACTGATGTGCATTCCCTCTATTGTGTTTTAGGACACTGTCCAGTGGGTGCTGATGGGCCCTGGTAGAGTCTGACATGGATGCTCTTCCCGGTGTCCCGTTGCACATCTTCACAATTCGTTAATAAGGTTTCTTAGCCTCTCTTGTTCTTGTGTGCCTTCAAGTCACCTTTGACTTGGGTGACCCTCAGGTGAATCTAATCACAGGGTTTTTTGGGGTTGAAAGAGTGTGACATACTCAAAGTCACCCAGTGGGTTCCTATGGCCAAGCAGGGAATCCAACCCTTGTCTCCAGGTTTGTAGTCCAATGCTCAAACCACTACCACGCTGGCTCCCCTTACCCCTCTGCTGCAGAGCATGTACATAAAATTACGTACCATAGACCATGATAGAGTATTCTGGCCATTATGGCTTAATTGCCTTTTAAATTTTTCACATGGTTGTTTATTTGGTGATTTGTTTAAACTTGCATTACCCATTGGAGAGCCAGTGGGATGTAGTGCTTTGAGTGTTAGATTAGGACTCGGGAAGGCCAGGAGTTGGGATGGCTTCTTCAATTTTCCCCTCAAAACAATCCACATGGCCAGAGGTCATCCGGAGCATCACAGCTTAGTGGACATTCTTTTGAAGCTGAGTCTCCTTCTACCAACGGAGGTGCTTCCTCTTTTGCATTTCCCTGATTTCTCTCCTAGGCTTCAGAAGTTGGGCAGACCTTCTGAAATATCGCCCGCTGTGCTTCCCTCTCGTTCCTCTAGCCAGCTGGAAAGTCCTGATGTAAGTGATTCTCTTCCCCTCTCTCTGTCAGCTAGTGCTTTATCTTGGGTCACTGGAAAGGTTAACCGAATGCCATCGCACTGGGGCACGGCCTGGTGGTGCCACAGGCCAGCACTCTGCAGGCCTGACTCCATGCCAGGGTAGGATGACTTCTCTTGCAATCTAGTGGCCCGTATGAAATTAATTTCTGGCCTCTGTCCAGTTCTACGCTGCCAGCTGCCAGCTGTCGGAGCAACCCTTGAATGCAAACATACAGCATTTTTCCAATTTTAATTAAGCTCATCCCTCCGTTGACATTGAAATGATGGGATTTCAAAATGTCAAATTCTAGTCAGTCCAAATGTGAAGATCTACAACTATTTTTTTTAATCCAAGAAATTCAGATTGCACCCAAGACTATTGCTTCCTAAGAGTTTGATGAACTGAAACTGCCATTAGCATTGGCTTTTCTGAAAAGTGGGATGCCAAATCAGGATGGCCGGAGGCTATGAAGGTATTAATTTATACTCCCAAAGTCTTAAATATATGAATGTGATGTCTTTGCTGACTACAGGACAGATGCCAAAGTCCAGTTCTTTGTGTAAGCTTTCCAATAATGCACATTTCTTTGTCAGGCAAGCATTTTTTAAAGTTCTAAAATGGTTACAGTTTTAAAAATAACACTTCCTTTCTTACATTTCTTGAAAGTAACTACAATGGTTAATTTTTTTAAAAAATCTCAGAGCTAAAAGTAACTGGACTGTGGTACAAAAGACAGCTTCCTCCTACCAGGAAGCTGGGCTTGAACTGTGTGGTATTCCTCCTCCATTTAGGGAGGCTGCATCTCTATAACTTCTGAAGTTAATGACAGTTACTTTACCTTATATTTACACTACTACAGGAGTGTAGTTATCTCTAGTTAAGTTACCACTGTAATGTAATTTATTTCTACTCATTTAACTTCCTTATACCTTTGTGACTGTGGAAAGAAACTAACCACAAACAACTTGTTCCTGTGACTAGTTGCTTCCAAATTCCCAAATGTGCCAAATACACTGGGCATGCCAATCGACAGAATAATAAGAGTTTGGGAATATTGCCTTTAGGGGCTGCGGTGCCCAGAATCCCCCAACCAGCATGGGCCCTGGGGATACTGGACCCTGAAGTTCAAAGAAAGCAATATGCCCAAGTTCTGCAGGATTAAAATAAGACATTAAAGTGATTTTTTAAAAAATTCAGTTTAAAAACGTTTCCCTTGGAAGAGTAGAGCACCTAGCAGGTATTAAGCACATGGCCAATCTCTCAAAAACTTCCTGAGTAAAAAGGCTTTACTGATGCAATCTCCTCCTTCCCAATCCTATTGGAGTCCTACTGCTGCAGTCTCCCCTTCCTCTTTATTCCTCCTCTCTTTCCTTTACATTGACACAACAGGGCATGATGAGCATCATTCTTCCCGCTGGGTGGGTTTAGCCAGGTAAGTTGCATTGCATGCTTGCCAGGACTGTTTTCATTCAAATTAAATAGCCACAAGCCCCACACACCAACAGAAAGTAAAAGGCTGACCATTAAAAGTAGCAGATTGTAGACTTTTTAGGGGGGTGGTAGAATACAAACCACAACTTACATAGTCTGGCAAGAACATAGCACTGAGAACTCAACAAAGTAGGCACTCTGGGATAAAATTGTAACTGGTGCTCAGCGCAGTTGCATCCTGAGTGCCTTGCCTGTTGCTAAAAGACTTATACTCCCCGGTTGGCAAGATAATCATTCACCATCTGCCGTTCGATGGTCAGCAGATCTCACTGCTTTGGTTATGCATGAATGAGTAATTTACAGGTGTCAGCTTAAAAAAAAATATTTTGAACATATGGTCAGCTTACATTATATATTATATATAGGTACCAAGCTTGGTAGACTTGCTGATTATGTCTGCCATCTTGTGATGTCTTACCCATGTGTAGTTCCCCTATGGAAGCAGCTGGACATTTTTGTCCAATTTTGAATGACCATATTGAGTTCAAAGTGGTTGAAGCGGAGTTATACTTGTGGTGCCACTGTGTATGCATGTGCCTTATACATGAATGTGCATCTGATGCTGCACACTTGTGCACATGGATGTGCACTGCACATTGATGTACCTTCCACTTTCACATTTGGAACTGCAATTCACTAACAAAGTGGAACTGCAAAACCATGAGTGTAAAGTTGCATTGTGTCTCCTTGATGCCAGACCTTGCCCTATGCTTGCTCTGTTGTGAGAACTGTAACTTTCTGAAAGTGGAGTGCAAGCCAGATCCAGAAAGACCATCAGAAAGACCATGAAGAGGACAGAGCCCTACATAAAATTTGCATGCGTTGATCTATATATGCAACACTTGTGACAGGTAGAATGAAGGTGGGAGCTGGGTATGTTTAGCCTGGAGAAAAGAAGGGTAAGAAGGGACATGATAGCCATGTTTAAATATTTGAAGGGATGTCATACGGATGATAAAGCCAGCCTATTTTCTGCAGCTCCAGACTTGGACACAGAGCAATGGCTTCAAATTTCAGGAAAAGAGATTTCATCTCAACATCAGGAAGAACTTCCTGACAGTAAGAGCAGTTCAACAGCATATGTGCTGCCGGGGAGCGTGGTGGAGTCTCCTCCTTTGGAGGTTTTTAAACAGAGGCTGGATGGTCATCTGTTGGGAATGTTGCAGCAGAATGAGGTGCAGTCAGAAGTAGGATCCCTGTTGCAATTCCTTCCTGTTCTGCTGGTTGGGTGTGTGTGGAAACCTCAGTATGCTGTGCCCCAGTCAACAGGAGAACAGACTCCCATTGCTTGCAGCAGCTGCTGCCTGGTAAGTCAAAACTGGGGGACTTTTACAATCCTTGCATATTCCCTACACTATTGAATAAGTAGGGATCATGAATACGAATCAGTTATGAATGCAGAACTCTAGGTTACACATTTGTAACTCTGATCCTGGATTCCAGCTAGCCTTTTTAAGGAGGTGGACAGGGTGGGGGGGACGCAAGAGATAGAAAATGTTCAAGGGCTAAAGGCGTAGCAAGTGGGTCATTGATAGCCGTGGGTGAACTGTCATTTGTGTTCCTCCCTATCATTCACTAATGCGCTCAGATCTTTGTGCCTGCATTGTGATAGCACAGAAGCCCAGAAAGTGCTTGCAATCCTGACTTTTTTTGACAGGCTCTCTGTTTGAAGTGTTAGAAAACACCAGAGGGCCTGCAGCAAGTAACAGATCTGAACACGTTATGGCCAGATAATACTTAACGCGATGCTGTAACTTTAGAGTGGCACAAGGAGTTCTCCAGCTAAAAAAGATTCAGGAGGAAGGACAGCCAAGGATTTGATGGTGATGGCTTACATCTTGCTTCATATAAGTGGAATGAATGTATAGGTAGGTGTCCTTCACCTTTCCCCGCACTCAAAAGGCTGCAGGCTGAGTGGTCCTTTCTCCTTCTGCATGGTGATTCAATAGTCAGGGGAGGACATGGGGAGGATGGGGGGAAGCCTGGCAGCAGGAACGTAACGTCTTCTTTTTGGACTTCCACAGGACCTCTGCAGTGGTGTCCAGGAGCATGCTTGTTCCTTCATGCAGTTGAATGCTAGCTGGCTGGCTGTCCCCTGTCCTTCTCCCATCTTGTCTTGGGGCCCTTTTACATGACACAGTTTGAGCACTATGATTCTGCTTTAGCTATCATGGCAACATCCTGTGGAACCTTGGGGTTTGGTGAGGCACTATGATTCCCTGTCTGAAAGTTCTAAACAACCCTTCCTAAACTCCCAGTCCATAAGATGTTGCCGTGGCAGCTCAAGTAGAATCAGCTACGGTCTTCAAGTCAAGTCCAACTTATGATGACTACATCATAGTGCTTTCTTGGCAATGTTTTTTTCAGAGGAGGTCTGCCACTGCTTTCCTTTGAGGCTGAGAGAGTGTGAGTTGCCCACGTCACTCTGTGGTTCCCATGGCTGAACAGGGATTTGAACTCTGGTCTCCTGATATCATAGCCCAACATACAAATGTCTGCGTTGCACTAGTTCTTAGAAGACTATGTCGCATTGGCTCTTAGAAGAAGGACTCTACTATATGAAAGTTTAAAGCTGCCAAAACAAATTGTGTAGCTGCATACACGCAAATTAGATACATGCAAATTCACTTTCTTTTACTTAAGAAATCTCACTGGATATCAAACAGTTAAGCCTTCACTGCGACCTTGGCTAACAGTAGAGTATTATGCTACTACAGAACAACAAAATAGACAGACAGAGTAAATATCCCTTTCTCTCGAGCTCTTCTTGGAATGATAATATGGTCAATTCTCTACATTTTCTTCCCTTGGGACACCATAGTGACATCATTAGTCACGCATTACTTGAGGGTATGTAATCCTGAGTACGCAGCATTTATGCGTTTCTATTTTGCCCGATGGAGATAACAATGCCTGAAACATCTCTGTGGTTCATAGAAGTCTGGTTTTTCATTTTCCCAGAGAGACCAATGGCAGGTCTTGAATTCCTGGCACTATGCACACAGACATGATACAACTTGCCAGGGGATTATGCCTTCAAGGTTCATTTAGGAAATGAAGCAAGCGGGACATTGTATGCGCAGACTGATGATTAAACATAGGTTATATGAACATCATGCAGCCAAATAAAAAAAAAAAGTATAGGATTTGTATATGGGTACAATGCTCATTGAAAACTTGTCTCTCTGTCTGTCTCTCTCTCTACCTGTCTACCTATCTATCTATCTTCTAAAAACCAAGGCCATTTCTGCACTAGATTGTTATGGTGCTATTATTCCACTTTCAACCTCCCGTGGAATTCTAGGATTTGTAGTTTACTGAGGCCAAAGAGCTCTCTGGCTAAGTATCCTAAGGCCCCTCCCTAAACTGCCAACCCCAGGATTCCATAGGATGTTGAAGGGGGAATAATAGCACTATAACAGTCTAGTGCAGAAACGGCCCAACCATCTAGATGTGAAGTATCTAGCCCTCCTGGACGTGAAGGATGTGGACAATGCCTTGTGATATATCAAAAGTCAGCTCGGTGAACTGGATTGTGGACTGAATTATTCCTCCAAAAGCTGCTGGCCATTTTCCTGTGCTGACCAGTGCAGGTACAGATGCAAATGTCCAGACCTTCATGGATTAAACTAGATAGCTTCTTTCAGGAGCAATGGAAGAGACAGTTCCTTTATCACTATTCGAAGGAAGATTCAACCATCAATCCAGTTTATTTCTGCACACGGATTGTGAAGTGAAGCGCAGCTTGTCCTTTTTCCCAGGCAACGAAATGTCTTCAGCCAGATATTTAAAATGTTTCTAGTGCCACTTACAATGCTTTTTTATCCTTCTTCAAATCGACTGTTCCTATTTTCTGCTTTGTTTTGCTTCACTACACTAGAGTCGGCTGGCTGGTGGTCCGTGTGTATGCGGGCGCCACTGCAACCATTTCAGGGTGAGAAACACCCCTCCATGAGCCTCCCTGTGGTCCATGAATCACTACTGTGTTAGATTGCATCTTTTATCTGACTTTGGCCATTTCCGCCCTACACTGTTATGGTGCTATTATTCCACTTTCAACATCCTGTGGAATTCTGGGATTTGTAGTTGACCGAGGCCAAAGAGCTCTCTGGCTGAGAATTCTAGATGCTTCTCCCTAAACTGCAAACCCCAGGATTCCATGGGATGTTGAAAGTGGAATAACAGCACTATAACACTGTAGTGTAGAAAGGTCCCAACTCAGAATTCTCACTTGAAACTAGCTGATCAAGAAATGGTTGTAACGTTACAAGTAAGCTCTTTCCAGTGTCTGAGAATGTACTTATTTACTACTAGTCTACTTAATTACAGGAACTATTACACGGGAATATACAATACTGAGTCAGAATATTGGCCATCTAACTCAATGGTCTCTTCATTGAGCGGCAGCTGTTCTTTAGGGTTTCAGAAAGGACTTTGCCAGCACTCCATGGAGATGCCAGGAAATGAACCTAGGACCATCTGCTCTACCGCTGAGTGATGTGCTCTTCATCTCATACCATCCTCACAAGATCTGAGGATTCAGTTTGGTTGTGGCTGCATTATATGGGTGACTCAGATTTCGCTAGCGACCGGCAGATTCCTGCCTCTCTTTCCTCACACTTACAGGAGTATCCAGAGTTGGTTAAAATTACGACCACTGGTTCTTCAGGGCACTCGATCTAGTGCCACAAAAGTTACATCTGATGAAATTATTGGGGCTTACAGAGGTATGTGTTGGTTGCACAGTTTACTGAACAAAATAGTGCATAAAAATGTCCAAAACTACTTCTTAAAGAAAATACACTGGCATTTAACTGGTTATTTTATGGCCTCTGGATCACATAAATCTGGTCCAGTGCAGCCTATGGGAGCCCTGTTGATGCTCTCCAAGGGGCCTAACTTTCTCTCATATTTTGGCTTAAGGAGCAGGGTTTTGGCCAGTACTCAACTTTCAGTGCAGAATAACCCCTTTCCAGGACCATAACAAGGTACTTCAAGGGCTTTCTGAGCCTGAAATATCCAACCCCCACCTCTCACACACCAAAATAGCCCAGAAGGAGAAAGAAGTGACCCAGCATCACTTCCAGTTACACAAAATGGTGGCTGTGACGATGCCGTGAGTACGGTGGGGACCTTTGACTCTCTAGGTGTTTGAGTCGCAATCCTTACAATCCATTACCACTGACCACTCTGGCTAGGGCAAGGACCAACCAAGGGCCATTTCTGCCCTATACTGTTATAGTGCTATTATTCCACTTTCAACCTGCTGTGGAATTCTGGGGTCTGTAGTTTCCCGAGGCCAATGAACTCTTTGGCTGAGAATCCTAAAGGCCCCTCCCTAAACCGCAAGTCCCAAGATTACATAGGAGGTTGAAAGTGGAATAATAGCACCATAACAGTCTAGGGCGGAAATAGCCAAGGTCTCGACCAGTCCCCAAATGGTCCAGGGTCCCTCGAAAGCATGGCAAAATTATACCCATTCCCTAGTGGTGTTGGGGGCAGCTTGGTGTTGAAAAGATTGGGGGTGGATAGTGCTGGGGGTCACTCATAAACAGCCTGGATTGTGTGTGTGCATCCTTGAGGTGTAGCTTCCAAGAATTGCAAGCTCTAAATATCTTTGGAGCCAAGGGTTATCCTACCCCCGTTTGAACACTTTCAACTGAAAACACCAGGGATTGCAGATCGGTGGATCCACTACTGAGTGGCACGGTCTCTCTGGGCGTTGCACGATACTCACTATTGAGCCGAGTCATTGAGCTGATATTCTCGGGACCGGTTGAAGCATTCCTGGAGGCCAGAGTCTGCCCAAAGTCTCATCATGGCGGAAAGGAGCTCAGGGGAGAAGGGCTCCGTGTCCTCCATCCGACTGACAACATCACAGACCATCTTCGCATCAGCCTGGAGGCAGAGAGGGAGAGAAAGAAGGCAAGACATACATCATGGTTGCCTCTGTGAAGGAAAAAGCATTTTTATCTAGAGAGCTTTTTGGCTTCTAACTGACCGCTGGGGAAAATCTTTTCATGTAGGGCATTGCACCCCCGCCACTTGTTATGTTTTAAATATTAGTAGTTGGAAATGGCTTAGCAATAACAACAAAATACCAGTAGAAAAGTTAAAAAAAAAAATAGAGGGCAAGTGATTCCAAGGAATGGAGGGCAAATCCAGCCATGCTTCCAAGCCTTTATTAATGTTTATTATTTTGCAAAGAACAGAATGCTGGTTAGAAGGGAGACTGTATCATATATAATATGACTGGCCTTGTACCGAATATGTGGAAGATTGCATACATAATATACATAAGACACAAATATATTCATGTATAATGAAGTAGATAATGCACCTGTGGATTTTGTAATTGCTACCAATATAATTGCACTCTATACAGGATTTTGCAATACTTTCTGAGACTCACAGAATACTACTATGCAGCAGGAAAAATGCATCACAACATTACAAGTGTTAATACCATTAGTTATTTTGGAGCAAAAAGTGGTGCATTCTAGTGATTTTAATAACTTATTTTTAAAGAGCATAGCTAGATATTTGGAAGGCACTTCAAATGATTCCCCTTCCCAGGTTTTACGCCATATTCTCAAACAATTCATGGTGTCTGGAGAAGAAGAATGAGGATGAAAAGAAGAGACACAGTAGTTCAGTGGCAAATACAAACTGCTCAGGTTGTTAGATACCACATCCTTCCTCAAGGTGGCACATTCAAGATGAATTGGACTACACATTCCATCATTCCCCACCAGAGACCGGGCTGTGGGGGATGATGAATCTAGATCCAGATTCTATGAAGCTGGAAAATGCCAACTCCGGGAAGGCTACTTAAACTCCCAGAAGAAAACTTCAGAAACCTTGAAGGACAAAACGTGAGACTTGCATTGGTAGCTGGTGGCTTCCAAGTCAGTGAGATGGCGAATCCACTTCAGGTTTTGGTTAGCTTTAAAGGAACCCTCCAAGATGCTGAACTCATATAGGAATTGGGTTCAGCGCCTTGGAGAACTTCTTTAAAGTCTAGCTTAACGCTTCACTCCTTCGAGAAGTGGACAATTGGGGTTAATGGTTACCAACCAAACTATTATATACCATTTTATCTGTCATTCTCATGAGCCGGCAACAGCAACGGTGAGTTGGCAACAGCAATGGTGATAATCAACATGTGGCAACCTAATATGCTTAGAAAATCCCTCCGACCTATATTAAGGTGAACGGATTAGGCTGCCAAGCCCCGCAACGGTTCACAAAATGTCTCAGGCTTTCCCATCTCTGTCCAAGGTGTTTTGTACAACCTAAATGAGCCTGCTGTGCTCAGTTCTGATAGAAAATGCTGTCCAGTTGCCAGTGCGGAAGAACTGAAGGTTGCGGTAGACGGTGCTGTCCAGTTGTCGGTGCTGAAATAAGCTTCAATCTCTGGCTCGGCTGAAGTGGAGGAAGAACACCCTCTCGTCCTCTGCTTCAGGCGGCAAGATCACCGGAGCCAGCCTTGAGGCACAGAGTATAAAGTGTCACCTCTGCCATGAGGACAGAGAAGGGATCGACTGATGGGAGCGACTGGCTGATATGTACGTAACTGTGAAGCAAACTCTCGATGTGAGCATGCTTTTAGAGTGGGCAGCTGAGGAGGGGCCGTTTCCACCGGCCCCCTGTGCGTCATGTGGCAGTTGTTTAGAAGCGACGCAACACTACCTCCGGTTCTGGGAATCGGCGGAAACACCGCTACTTCCTGTAATTATGGCTGAGGTTTTTTGGGCAATGGGTTGTGGGGGGCAAGAGAAATCAAACCAAGACATTTTCTTGGCTTGAGCGTTTCTGTGATTTTTTTTTTAATCCTCCTTTGGCCAATCTGACAAAAAAATGGGAGGTACTGGGGGCTTTGGTGGTCTTGGGGACAGGTTCAGAGGCTCCAAAATGGGTGCCCAGGGAGCGTATGTGGCCTATAGTCTATGGGCCACACTTCCCCACCCCTCTTTCAGAGCATCCTTCCTCATCCTCAGCTATTTGGTTGCTCAAACACTGCAGTATTTTTTCTCTCTCTCTCCCTTTCTACCTCTCTATGCTTCTTCTCCCTTTCTTTCCCTTGCAGCATCACTGCCGTTTTCTTCCCTTCTGGCAAGATCTTTGCACTTCACCGTAGCTCTGCTGAAGGGTGCATCCATTTGTCTTCTTCGAATGGCAGAAACACAGCATTGGAAGGGACAGGTGGGACCGCTCACTCGGAAAGGTCTGGACGCACACACCTCTCCGGTCGAGCAAAGGACGTCACGTGGTTTACGGCAGCACGACTGTAATGGGACCAAAGTGCACACCGAAGAAAATATGGTGCGCTTCACTGTAATGAATCTGTAGGTAGTAGTTATACAGATGAAGGCCCACAGCCCATGTTTTGTTAGCCAAAGCTTTTCCTACACAAGGACTTAGGTGCCTGAATGGTGAGTCACAGAAACACAGACTCTTTGAGCTGGAAGAGACTGCGAGGGCCATCTGGTTCAACCCCCTGCCATGCAGGAATACACCACGAAAGCATTCCTGAATGATGTCCAGATGTTCACGGTCTGAGGTAGCCCATTCCACAACTGAATGCTTTTTATAGTAAATAAGTTCTTCCTAATATTTAGGTGGTATCCATTTTTTTCATAATTTGAGCCCATTGGCTTGTGTTCCAGCCTCTGGAGCAGGAGAAAACAAGCTGGCTTCCTCTTCTACATGATATCCCTCCAGATAAAGATGGCTATCATGTCACTTCTCAATCTTCTCTTCCCCAAGCTAAACATATCCAGATCCCTAAGTTGTTCTTCATCAGGCTTGGCTTCCAAATCTTTGACAATCCTGGTTGCCCTCCTCTGGTCATTTTCTAACTTGTCAATATCTTTCCTGAACTGTGGTGTCCAAAACCGGATACAGTATTCATTCCAGAATAGTACTGCAGGGGCAAATCCTGGAGAACCAGCCATGCCTGCCCTTCATGGATGGAAATCCATCTTCTTGCTCCAAAGGTGGTCCCTCTCAGGGCTGTCCCAAGATAGTTTGCTGCCTGAGGTTGACCAGCAAATGGTCCTATCACCAAGTCAAAGGGTGTAGCGCTCCGTTGTGTTGTTATGTGCTTTCAATTCATTCCCAATGTAGGTGTGTGTACTAAGAAAAAAGCTAGAAGCAGTGATGAAATAGCAATGGGAGCAATGGGAGAAAATGAACAACAACAATGGGATCCCTGTAAATTTTCATAAATGGATGATTGCACAATGAAAATATAATGCAGTAATGAATATATTGGTGGGTTCTATGCCAGAGGGACAGTAAATCTGCTCTGGTTTTTAGTCTGAACTGTCCAGGGTGCTTGGATAGGGTTCTTTTTACAAGTTTGGAATAAAACATGGAGTGGATTCACTGCCCTACTGACATGGGCCTCATCAGCCTCTGTTAACTGGGAAGGTGTAATCTAGGACTAGAGAAAGTGAAGCCAGTGGGTGTGGTCCTTGGGGCCCCAAACTGCAGTCCTTTAAGCTCCCTGAAGCTGTCCAAAACCTTTTTCCAGGGAATTTACAAAATGGCTTAAAACTGCTGCAAAATGCAGTTCACTCCCACTCCAAGCCCTCCATTTCCCTGACCCGCCCACCAAAAAGAAAAGTAGTGACAGCCGGCTGGGATGAAATGATGCCACTTTTGGTTGTGTCAGGAGCCCTGATGCATCCCACCGGGGGCCACGAGGGTGAAAATTGCCCCCCTTCACAGTCGTCCGCTCCTTGTGTGATCTGTGCACAACTGCCTCCCCTAGTGAATTCCTAGTAGAGGCAAGATTCAGAGAGGTGACCTTTCTCATCTATCAATGTACACAATGTCCGGCTGACAAAACCACCATTACTGCATCTTTGGCACTGCATATTTTACAGAAATTCTACATCCCAAGCCAATCATATCAATCTGAACATTTTCTTTAAGACTGGGAAAAAAGGGCAAAAAAAAGAAGAAATAAGCTGGCTGGCCATCTTGCAGCAGGTGGGGTGAAACAGAAAAAAAGCTTCCTGTTTACCACATGAAAATAAATCAAGTCTAGCTTTACAGCCTTACTCTTAGCAGCTATGCTCAGCCGCCTCTCCTAAGCATAAAACCTTTGCTTCATGCTTGATGAAAGACCAACATGGCTTTCCTATTAGCCATTCCAGAACTGTAACCCTGCTGCTTTGCCATCTTTATATGCTGTTACACAGTGACAGCTCAATCTCGCTTTCCATCGCTCTTTCTTTTGTAGACTTTGTTCCTTTTCTTTGTCTGGCTGGACCGCAGCATGCTCGGTAAGCATTCCCATACCTCTGAAGTAATGAAAGCAATCTTAACCATCCTGGCTGCCTGCCATTTGCAATCACATTCTCCGAAAGAGAACTGCCGTGTTGGCCAGTGTTCCCAGGGAGGCACATGGAACAGGACAGGGGATGCAAGAAGATGCTCATGCTGAGGTTGAAACTGCCTGCTACATTCAAAGCATGGACTGGAATCCTGTTGGTGACTTAGGCATGTGTAAGTTCCCCTTCTGGACATCTTTGTGCATCACAGAACATCTGCAGTCATTCAAAGTTGTGGAAGTGGAGCTATGCATGAGCGGCAAGTGCACGTTTTGCAAAGATCTGCAATGCACACACGACGTGGTTGCAGATTGTGCCTTGCAGGTGGAGGAAAACTGCACATTTGATTGTGCATTTGGTCGCACATCTGACATCATGGTTCAGTTGTGTAATGTTGACCTTCACCGCAAGGGTTGCACCGTACCATTAATGCATATCTCCACGTGTGGAGATTGGCTCTGTGAAATCCTGAGTAGGATCTCAGCCATAAGCTTAAATCCAACTGCACTGAGCTAAAGCTGCTCCCCATTTTGTTGGATATGCTTTCTTTTATTCAATCAATCCATCAATCAATCAACCAATCAATGTTCTGCTACCCACGGGCTCAAAGTGATTTACAGAAGCAGTACTGAAAAGGGATCCATAACAATGTACAGCAAGGGGAAGAACATTCTGTTCGGGAGCCGCAAGGATGGAAGAAGGACAAATGTCCTGATGTTGTGGAGGAACAAGGAGTGGCCAAGGCGCTGGCACGGAATCTCAGTCTCAGCAGCATGAGATGAAGAGGGGCAGTAGGGGCAGGACCCAAAGAGGAACGGGTGACGAGCAGCAGGAGAGGCCTTGTTGGGTGTGGATTCAGTACTGTACTGCCGCCGCTGTTGGGTACCGTCAAGTCAATAATGGTCTGAATAATAGTGACCCTATTATAGAGATTTCTTGTTAAGTTTTGTTCTGAGGAGGTCTAGCACTGCCTTCATCTAAGGCTAAGAAGATTACTTGTGGGTTTCCATGGGCCTTTCTGCACTGCTATTATTCCATTTTCAACACCCTGTGGAATTCTGGGGTTTGTAGTTTACTGAGGCCCAAGAGCTCTCTGGCTGAGAATTCTAAATGCCCCTCCCTAAACTGCAAACCCCAGGATTCCACAGGAGGTTGAAAGTGGAATCATAGCACTATAACAGTATAGTGTGGAAATGGCCCATGGCTCAGCAGGGATATAGAACCCTCGGCCATCCCCGCACTACACTGTTATAATGCTATTATTCTACTTTCAACATCCTGTGGAATTCTGGGGTTTGCAGCTTCCTGAGGCCCAAGAACTCCCTGGCTGAGAATTCTAAATACCACTCCCTAAACTGCAAACTCAAGGATTCCACAGGAGGTTGAAAGTGGAATAATAGCACTAGAACAGTGTGGTGCGGAAATGGTCCTAGTCTCCCAGAGTGCCAACATTCAAACTACTGCACCATGCTGGCTATCGACCTGCCTTAAAAAGTTATTGCATATTTTGAATATAAAGAAAGAAGGGAAGAGGAAGAAAGGGGAAAAAAGACAGAAAAAGATTTAAGTACACAGAATATCCATGTAGGCTTGACATATTCATTAATATAAGCTAACCATATGTCCAAAAATACATTTTCTTGGCAGTGACATCTGTAAAACACACATTCATGTACAGCTAAAGCAATAAAATCTTCTGACCATTGAATAACAGATGGAGAGTGTTTATCTTTGCAAGCCTGAAGTATAAGTATTTTAGCAACAGTAAAAGCAGGCATGATCCAAGCATGTGGACCATAAATTCCAAATTGCAGGGATATAATTTAAAAGAACATGTGCATCCACAAATGTCAGAGGAATAAAATTCAGGTATGGTAATACATCCAGCCAAAAAACCATAGCTTTTGAGCATGCTGACATCATATGCCAGAAGGAAGCACATGTTGTAAACAATTTCTTGCTGAAAAGTGGTCTTGTGGCATACAATACAGCAATAACAATTTTTGTTGAAATGTAGCCTGAAGTCTAAAGACATTTTATATATTGAACTTAGGAAAATTTTCCACTGATTAATTTTCACAGGACAAGCTAACTTCCTTAAAATCAAATTTACTGCTTTCCAACAAACAGATATACTCTACGCTTGCTATAACTTTGTTGTTGTTGTTTTGTGCCTTCAGGTTGATTCTGACTTACAGAGACTCTAAGGTGAATCTATTATGGCGTTTTCTTGGCTCTCACTCCAGACTCACTCAACCTCCCCCAGTTTCCTTCTGATCATATTGTCTGAAATTCTGCCAGTAAAATACACGTGTGTAAGTTTCCTTACACATGCAGGTCTACTCTTCCAGCCATGGTTCAACAGACAGATACGTACTTCATGGTTGCATAAGCCGAGTTTCACAAGTATAACCTTTTCCTACTGTCAGATCTGGAGAACCAATAAACTGGATATACTTATGTGTTAATTTTCCATTCAACAATGGATTTAATGGGTCTACTCAAGCTGGGACTAACCAACAGCATTCCAGGCATTTGGTTGCACATTTTTGGATGCCTCAAAAACATTTGGTAGTGCCTTCATTGTACTGCTTTACCCACCGAGATTACACAAACAGACACCATGCATGGTACAAAGGGACAAGAAAGTGGCATACCGGGAGATACACAATTACTTGCACAACGCTGGTATTCAGCAGGAGAGCAGAGCAGTGCAACCACCGTGCAGCTACATGAGTGTAGATTTATACCGTGTAAGCACGATGTATGAATGCAACCATTATTTCTTGAGATAGAGATGAGAGCATTCATTTGGAGCTCTGTGTAATCTTGGCCCTTTCAGAAGCCATCGCAAGTCCAAGGGTTGTCTCTGAGCTTATGTAACTGTCGTAGAAATCACAGAGCAGCAAAAGGTGTCTGAGATTTTCGAAGCAAATATTCTGCACCTTTACGCTTCTGTTCTATTAGTCTTTTATCCCTGTTCTACTAGGAACAATCTTTCCTCTCACTTCCAAGAGTGTGGCCAGAACTTGCTGTGTGCCATTGCAACTTTAAACTTTAACTTTAAAACTTTAACTTTAAAAACTTTAACCTTTAACTTTAAAAAGAGTGATGAAGACGTCAGAATAGTTAAAGATTTTCTATACTTTGCCTCCACTATAAATCAAAACGGAGACTACAATCAAGAATTCAGAAGAAGACTAAGATTTGGAAGGGCAGCTATGAAAGAACTAGAGTAGATAAAGATACATTACCGAATACAAAAGATACTCTGTTGAATGTACCCATTCAATAGTATTTCTAATTTCTACATATGGTTGGGGAAGGTGGACGGTGAAGAAATCTGATAGAAGAATGGTCTCTTTGAGTTGAGGACAATTCTCTGGATCCATGAACCACTGAAATGGGAAATAAATGGATCCAAGACCACACATCAAGCTTGAACTGTCACTAGGAGCCAAAATAACCAAGCTGGTGTTATAATACTTTGGATGTATCATGAGAAGACACGGCTTTACTAAAAAAGATGATAGTGCTCAGTAAAGGGGAAGGCAGTAGGACAAGAAGAAGACTGTCTTGCAAATTGATTTATTAAATCAAGGAAGCCTGGATCTACAAGACCTGAGCAGGGCTGTTGATGGCCCGGGTTCACGGAGGTTCACAGGGCCACCACAAGTCAAAGCAAATGTATGGCCCACACGAGCAACATCGTAAGAAAGGGCCCTTTATGGAAGGCACACCGCTTGTCCTGTATCTGATCTGTGATAGAAGGCGACAGGAAGGACATCAATGGACAGTGATGACAAAGTAGAAACAAAAGCTAAATAAGGCGGCTCCACAGGAACACATTTCTAGTAATGATGAGATCCTCAGTTTGGGAGAGATGCTGAGCTAATGTGTCAAGACAGAGAAGTTATTTTGGTACCCAGCAAATCAGCAGAAACGACACCTTCCCCTACATATATACACAGTACAGTTTGGATATTATCTCCTTTCTGTTCCTGGAATGCTCTTAGACAGGGCAGTCAAAAGTCAAAGGAAAGGGAAAGGCAGCACTGCACTTCTTCACAGATTTGGTTGCAAAAAGGAAATGCATTTTTAGCCCATCTGCCTTGTCAGAAAAAGAATACCTTTCTCAGCAGCTGGAGTGGGCAGAAATGGGGCATTTTTTCACTTACATGTGCCCTGGAGATTGCACGGCAGGAGGTGGCCCTGCATCACTTTTTTTGCTATTTTGGGTTTTTTTTTTAATCCCCCTTTTTAAGGTACATGGGGGCCTGGGAGCGCTATGGGGGCAGAACAACCGCATTTTTCCTAGATTCAAAGCTGCAAATTGTCTTTGGAAAAATGTGTGTCTTTTTTGGAGGTCCTCAAGGGGCCACTCCTAGGTCGACACAAAATAATTTCAAAAAAGAAAGATTCAGTGACGCCACCCCCGCCACACACAAAGGATCCGTACACAACACAGCCATCCACTGAAAGGGCACTGAGCCCAGTACTGGCATTCGTTAGCTGACTTAACGAGCAATTAACAGTCCAAGCGAAGAAGATGTCCTTTTCTTTCCTAGCTCTCCAGGACATGTCTCAAACTGCGAGTGACCTTAACATCTTTCCTCCCCCTCTGGGCCCAGCAGGTAAGATTTTGAAATGTGGCCCGACTGAATTTCTTTGCCCCTTCCTTTTCTTTTTAAATTCCCCCCTCCCGGCCCGCCTCCGTCTTCTCTCCCCCACCGCCCGTCCAGTCTCTCCACCTCTCCAGGCAGTGGGATTCAAAACCTCCTGCCACGCTCTGCCATCTGTACCGAAGTGTGCAATTAAATAAAACAAACTGGAGGTGGGGGGCAGGAACGCACAACCCCACCCTCACTGTTCCCATGCCACTGGGGTTTTGTCTAATGAATACCACAGTGGTATTTCAGATAGGAGGGAGCTAAAAATATACAACCGGGCACTCAAGGGATGGGGAAGCAGAAGGCAGAACCAGGAGGCTTGCTGAACGGTGTGCAACCATTTCTCCTTTTCTTCGTCTTTCCTCATTTCCCCCCCCCCCACTTTTTAAAAAAAAAAATCACTGGAATCTTGTTAGCTAGACCCAACAAGGGCAGACCTATTGAACCAACTGTTGAATAGTGAGTCAACAAGTAGGTAAATCCTCTTGATCTAACAGCTCCACACTAGTTGAGATTAACCATCGGATCTAGGCTATTATTTCCCTTCCTTTAGACCCATGATGGTCCCTCTATGATGGGGAAACACAAGCAGGAGTTTATTAAAAAAAAACCATTGGTGCTAAAGAAAATATTAAGGTAACCAAAGTAGACGTAAGCGCCGCTCACCAGTGTGCGTTGGCTTTTACCCTTGAGCTTCGGCTGCCAAGGGAACAGGAGCCTTACCAACTGCTCCCCAAAACAGGGGAAGTGTCATCAAACAAGGGGATGCTGGAAGGCGCTTACGGTATGGCTGTCGTTTAAAGACAGCCATTTAAAATGAAATGGGACAGTTCTCGCCAGTGGTGAATGGGACCACCGTGCCTGCTAAGCCTGAAGCCCCCGTGCTGGGTGCCGATGGGCAGCCGTCCAAGCCTCTGTTGTTCCCCTTTCCTTGGGTGTTCTTTAAAACGGGCACCGACCAGGCGAGGGAGTGTGAGCCAGCGTGGAGTAGAGGTCTGAGTGTTGAATGAGGACTTTGGGAAGCCAGGGTTCAGCTCATGGCTCAGCCGTGGAAACTCACTGGACAATCGGGGCCCAGCCACACTCTCTCAGCTTCGTAGGCATGCAATGGCAAATCTTCCCTGAGCAAATCTTGCTGAGGAAAAAAAAAACACGATAGGATTGTCTCTATGTCACAGTCGACTTGGGCGTAGGGGTTTGACTGTTGAACTAGGACTCCGGTAGACCAGGGTTCAAATCCCTTCTCAGCCGTGGAAATCCGCCGGATACGTTACACTCTCTCAGCCTCACAGGAAGATAATGGTAAGCATCCTCTGAAGAAATCTTGCCAAGAAAACCCTAAGATAAGGTCTCCGGGAGTTAGAGCTGACTTGAAGACACGTAACAAGGACAATCAAGGTGATGAAAGCCTCCCTCCTTAAACAGGGGTTTAGCAACTTGGACACCTCTTTAACTTAAAGACCTGGGGCAGATTCACCACCCCCATGGACAGGGAAGCCACCCCCCCCCCAACAGACTGAAACCTCCCCGCCTCCAGATCCTGTTTCCTTTGAAAGAGAAAAATGGCAAGAAAGAGGAGGTAAACAAAGTGGTCCAGCAAACAGCAGTGAGATTATATTTCAGCCTGATTTGCTTTGTGCATGCATGTGTGCACGGTGCAAACTCTGTCATGAGTTAACGCTAGGTGAAAAAAAGAGGCCACGAGCGCTCATTAATGATGATGCCTCCTTCCAACGGGTTGTCCGTTGCAGCCCACAGACAATGTCCAGAGCCCCACCGCGCACTGAGAAATCTGCCACATTAATTACAGGGTGGATATTAAGTCCCCACCTTCGCATACCGAGCTCAGAAGAGGCAACTAATTACTGGGTTCCAGCACTGCATGGCTTCCCAGTGTGAAAAGCGTGTCCTATAAATCATCCAGCTTGAGCTGTGCATTTAACTACAGATGTCTGCCTGGTTGTATTTCAAGAAAAGAGGAGGCACACCACAGAGGCCTTCTCTGCACATCTACCCTGAGCACTATTTTTAGTGGAAAGGCAGGAAATAAACGTAATAGAATGAATAAATAAATGCGTGGCGCTCCGACTGTCTTGGTTTTGTCACGCTTTGGCTCTCAAAAGTCTCCCAGTCATCTGTGATTTTAATAGGATTGCCCGTTTAATTTTTTTTTAAAAAAACTTTGCTATTACATGTTGCTTTGTATTGTATGTTTCCATTGTATGTTGTTTTGTATTGTATGTTTCTATTATATCTGCTTTGTATTAAATGCTTCTACTATAAGTTGCTTTGCATTATATGTTTCTATCGTATGTTGCTTTGCATTGTATGTTTCTACTATATGTTGCTTTGCATTGTATGTTTCTATTTTATGTTGCTTTGGATTGTATGTTTCTACTATATGCTGCTTTGGATCATATCTTTCTATTATATGTCGCTTTGAGGCCCAATGTTGGGCAAAAAGTGGGGTATAAATAAAGATGTTGATGTGGATGATGATGATGGTGATAATAATACTAATAATATTAATACTAATACTAATAATACTACTAATAATAAATAGTTCTAATTTCATATTGTTTTAACGAGCACTTCCTTTACCTTTGATCCTGTGCTAGGAGTAAGGTGTGATAATAAACAAACAAACAAGCTAAATAAAGTATAAGCTGCTTGGTTCCCAAACTGGGAGAAAGGTGACATCCCAGAGGACAGGATCAGAATTCAAAACGATCTTAACAGATTAGAGAGCTGGGCCAAAACTAACAAAATGAATTTCAACAGGAAGAAGTATAAGATATTACATTTGGGCAGAAAACATGAAATGCACAGATATGAGATGGGTGACACTTGGCTTGAACGCAGTACATGTGAAAGGGATCTAGGAGTCTTATTAGATCACAAGCTGAACATGAGTCAGCAGTGTGATGCAGCAGATAAAAAAGCTAATGTGATTCTGGGCTGCATCAATAGGAGTATAGTGTCTAGTCAAGGGAAATACTACTGGTACTACTCTATTCTGCTTTGGTCAGATCTCACTGGAATCCTGTGTCCAGTTCTGGGCACCATAATTCACAAAGGATATTGGCAAGCCGGAACATGTCCAGAGGAGGGCATCCAAAATAGCAGAAGGTCTGGAAACCATGAAGTCCTATGAGAAGTGGCTTAGGGATCTGGGTATGTGTTTGGCCTGGAGAAGAGAAGGTTAAGAGGCAACAGGACAGCTATGTTTAAATATTTAATAATGTCATCTGGAAGACGGAGTAAGCCCATTTTCTGCTGCTCTAGAGACCAGGACATGGCGCAATGGCTTCAAACTTCAGGAAAAGAGATTCTAAACATCTGGAAGAACATCCTGATGGTAAGAGCAGTTTGACTGTGGACTACGCTGCCTCAACGGAGTGTGGTGGAGTCTCTTTCTTTTGAGGTTTTTAAACAGAGGCTGGGTGGCTATCCAACGGGAATGCTTTGATGGTGCATTCCTGCATGGCAGGGGGTTGGCGTCGATGGTCCTTGTGGTTTCTTCCAACTCTCTGATTCCGTGATTTGGGTGGGCACAGTGCTGTTTCTTGCTTGGCCTCAGAGAGCAAAATGTCTCAAGGGCAGCCCTTCCGTCTGCTCAGCCTGCTACAACTGCCTCGTCTTCCCCCCTTCCACCACCTCCTCCCCCCCCCGTCTCCCTCCCTTTCTCTCCAAGAGAACATTCCGGGGAGCGGCAATTTTCTTGTAGACGTTCTGCCAGTGACGCAGCGCAAAGGTGGGCTAGCGGGGAAATTGCCTTGATGAAATAACTTGCGCCATGGAAATGCAGCCTGCGTCTCCCCATCTCTTGTCCCTTCTTTCTCCATTAGCAATAAGCTTGCTGGATCTTTGTCTGGTAAATAAATAAGCAAGCAAGCCAGCAAGCCAGCAAGCAAGCCAGCCAGCCAGCCAGCAAGCAAACATTTTGGTGGATCTGGGAAGGTGCACAGTGATCCCCGAGCCTCCAGTCATCGAAAGGGCTTTGTTACCAAGGCAACGCTGTGTCTCCTAGCTGCAAGAGGCCAGGAGAACGAAGGCAGCCTATGGAAAATGAATAGGGCGATCGTAAGATGACAGCAACGACGGGCGGGTGGGAAGAGAAATCAAGCAAGGAGAGGGATGGATGGAGTGCAGAAGGGAGGGAGACGACTGGAGGGGCCAGGAACGAAAAAGCAAATTGATTCTCTAACAAACCACACAGTGAGGTCTTCACAGGAAATGCACGACGCAAATCCTATGGACTTTAAGGGGAGACAATGAGTATCTGTGGAAATCCAACCTCTGCTTTGTCAAAGTATGCTATTCAAACCAACAGGCGTGGACCAAAGGCATCAGACGATATGAGCCTGACCCCTAAATTTGAGAGCTTCAGTGCCGGCGGTCTTGGTTGTCCCAGCATCCTGAGAAGCTAGATTGCTGAATACACGTGGCAGGGCTTTCTCTGCGGTGGCGCCCTGACTGTGGAATCCCCTCCCAAAGGAGAGGGAACAGCCTGGTTCTATTTCTGATGGGCAGCTAAAGCTACAGTCCTTCACACGGCCTTCAGTCTTGAAAAACGGAGGTGGCCGCTCTGGTTCTTTTAACCGCGGGCGTATCCACAAGCGCCCCATTATAGCAGATTGATTACGACTTTAATTGCCACGACTCTATCCCACGGAATCCTGGGTTTGGTCGCTTGACCAGATACTTAGCTAGCAGTGGAAACTCCTTCCATTTCGCTCAGCATCATCGTCATTTCTGAGATGGCCGGCCCCTCCCGAAACTGCAAACCCCAGGATTCCATAGGATGTTGCAAGTGGAATCATAGCGCTATAACAGCCTCTTGCAGGAACGCCCTGTGTGAATTTCCATGCATTTTAAAAATTATTACTGAGTTATGTAGAAATGGGACCAGAAACAGATTGCCTGGTCCTTCCTTAATAGCTGATGTATCAGCCCTCCAAACCTCCATCTCAACCCTGGACGGAGACATAAAAATCTGGGTGAGGAGTTTATTGGCCTTGTGAGATTCATTCTCTTCCTCCCCAGTAGGTTCCTTTGCCTGATGAAGTGCTCAGGGTTGTCAGCGCTCTCTGCTTGATGTCAAGCCATTTCCATTTTGCTGAAACCTCTGCTTTAGATCCTCACCGCCATCAATAACACACATGGCTGACAACTTCCAAAATGAATTGCTTCCTGCCTGCTCTCAGCGTCCCTGGACACTGTTGGGGAGAGCGATGGCACCAAGTTCAAACACAGATGATTTACAGAGGGTTACAGAAGCTGTGTTTCCAGAGCCTCAGGTTCTGCACCCGGTTCTCAGACCAACACACGCCTAATGTGGAGGCACCAACCATGCTTATGGTGACCCTGGCAGAATAGTTACAGGAGGGACAAAAAGGGGGCA
The DNA here is from genome assembly GCA_030412105.1 of Cyclura pinguis. Classification (NCBI taxonomy): domain Eukaryota; kingdom Metazoa; phylum Chordata; class Lepidosauria; order Squamata; family Iguanidae; genus Cyclura; species Cyclura pinguis. Next base: position 3,525,397 of record CM059607.1, read on the forward strand.
CTGAACCCCAATAAAAATTTTGCCCCCCCCAATAACATTTAATCCTACAGTCCCAAATTTCCAGCATTGTAGAGAGCGATGCATTGAAAATTCTCCACTCCTAGAACTTTTATCCTTGCCATGCTCACATTTCGTTGGTCACACAGTCTGCCCCTCTTCTTTGGATGCCTGAGCTGTATTCCTAGATGCTCAGTTGAAATTTTACATTACTGCTTGAAATCAAGGGGTGGTGTGACCATTTCATTTGGGAAACCAAATTCTGATTTGAAGGATGTGCAGTGACCGAAATGCTGAGCTCTGACATTCTGCAAAGAACTGGGTATCTACCAGCCTGCTTATTGTCCCCATGGGCCACGGGGAATGCAAGTGGCTCCCCTCACCCCAGTCTTAGGCCATTTCCACACCACATTGTTATAGTGCTATTATTCCACTTTCAACATCTTATGGAATCTTGGGGTTTGCAGTTTAGGGAGAGGGAATTCTCAGCCAGAGAGCTCTTTGGCCTCAGTAAACTACAAACCCCAGAATTCCAAAGGAGGTTGAAAGCGGAATAAGAGCACTAGAACAGTGTAGTGCAGAAAGAGCCTTAGTAAAATGATGCACTGAAGGCACTGACGAATAGTTATGTACCATCTCAGACAGTGCAATGGTGTGGCTGGTATCCAGTCTGGTAGCACCAACTTAAGCAGAGCCACAAAATCAACTGCTGAATGGTAAGTCAATATGTAAGTAAACCCCGTTGTTCAATGGTCCTACTCTAGTTGGAACTTAAAATAGGATTAAGACAACTGCATGGGGGCCAGGGGGCCAGTTTTCCCCAGACTCCGTCGCACAGGCTGAACCCCCAGAGCAAACCCAAATACCTTTCTTTTCCTCCGATGTCCCTGTCAGAATGGCACCAGAAAAGGATAGCATGCCACTTTCTGTTGCCATTTTAACAGAAACTACAGAGCAAAGCAGAATTATTTGGGGGTACTATGGGGTACTGGGTGGGCACCCGAACCGAGAATTCTAAATACCTCTCCCTAAACTGCAAATCCCAGGATTCATTAGAATGTTGCCACGGCAGTTAAAACAGAATCCAAGAGTTAGAAGTCTGTAGCATGAAAGGGCCCCTGTATGGCAGACAGGTATAGCAGTGTCCTCCTCATGCTAGAAGGAGTGGTGTTTTCTTGAATTCAACAACTACTGATTATTGAGAATTTTGTTTCAGGTTGTTTTCGAGGGGATTAACATTTGCACATTTCTTCAGGCAATTCTAATGCAAGAGGAAGCTGAACTTGTAGATTCTTTCATCTCTAGTTTTTAAAATACAGGAGCCAATTATGAGATCTCCCTTGCCCTTTCTTCCTCTGGAAGATGAGAAGCCTTATTGCAAATTGCTGGATCTCACAGCTGCTCACTCCGTTGCAACAATGGCCACCCAGTAGGTGCCTTTCCTCCAATGGCAGGCCCAGCAGTCTGGAAAGCCATGAGTGCCACGGTCTTCTTTTTTTACTGGAGAGCTGCAGAACTGAGTAACGGGGCCATGGAAAGGGCAATGCTGTGTCCCCTTGTTCCTTTCAGTGCTTCCAGATGGAAAGGACCCGCTCTGCCAAGTGCTTGCCTCGCTTGCCAGTAACAGTGGGGAAAGAAAGGAAGCAGAACTGCTTGAATGAATAAAAGAAACCACGGTGGTGGAGGAAGAGTTCACGTGCCAAACTGGGATTCTAGTTCTAAGGACTGAAGGCATGCTGCTTCTCTAGCTGGAGTTTTGTAGCTCCAGGGCAGAAAAAAATTACACTCTAATCAGTCCTTGGTTTCTGCTTTGCTCCAAAACCACCGAGACACAATTAGAGAGGAAGGCACAATTTGACCTCTCCAGTTCTTTACTATGTTAATTCATATGATTAATTGTGTCACGGTCATGTTTTTTAAATACAGCCAATCACCAAAATGGTCAGCATAACTACGACCCTCAAGAAGAGTTCAAAATGCAGGTGACTGTCTTGATCTGTATCAGCAAATGAGTTCTAACAGCTTTCTTTTTCCCTAGAAGCAGGTCTTTGGTAAAGTTAATGGCTCTTGATTGCCCAGTCACGACCAAGTCATTTAAAAATACTTTGTATTACTTCGTATATTATATGTTATACATCACATATATATATTTCTGTAATATCTCAATAAATAAAGTTATGAAAAAAATACTTTGTATTACAACAGGGGTGGCTCAGAACAGCACATTCTTGCTGGGAAAATCCATCCCCTGCCCCCATGTACAAGTGATGGAATAGGCTTCCACACCAGTGGGATGGTAAATCCCACAATTTTTTAAAAGAGGTACCCAAGGTGCAGAACATATTCTGAGGACTCGGCTCAGTATTTTAGACAGCTCCTTTGAAATTCAGATTAAAACCTGCAGTGGATTCACTGCCCTACTGACATGGAAGCCACCACCAGTCCCTATTTCAGTTCAAGTCACGAAGAACAGAAGAATTTAAAGGGTGGAGGTGGTGTAGGACTGGACTGACCCTGCTAATAAAAGTATCCTCTTTCTTTGACCCTGCAAGCCCTGGCTCCACTACAGCCTTGTATGTGATATGGTCTGGACAAAATTATGGAGGAGGACAGGTCAATGACTATCTAGAAGACAGATCTGACCACCTACTGAATTCATCCTTTTGGTTAAGAAGAAAGACTAAACACTAAGTTTGAGGGACAAAGGATGACCATCACTGTCACACCCTAGCCCATGTACAAAAATGTGCAAAATCATTCTCAAACAGGAACAAAATTTCTTTAGGAATGATCCCCCGCCCTCCAAAACCATAATGAATAGAACTTCTGTGGCTGAGATGCTACATTAGAGTTGTGTATATTAGGTTTCTGCCCACAGTTACTTCTTAACTGTGCTACTCAGTCCTTGTGCTGAATGGCAATGTCGCACAACTGAACCAAGGCATCAAACGTGCAACTCTATGCACAGCCAAATGTATAGGCACGTTCATGTGCAATGCACCTCCATGTACACAAAGGAACTGCATGGGCAACTTGGCTTCTGCAAACCGAGTAGGGGCCTTGCACATTAGACAAACATGTCCAATGACTTCTGTAGGGGGACTTGCAGAAGTGAAAGAGACCAAGAGACTTTCAGCCTGCTTTTGTGAATTTTCTCCCTTGCCCGATGAGGACTATCAAATCAGGATTTACATCTCTAGTTCTTACATTCTTCAGTGGCAGAGAGCAGCATAAAAGCCTTGGAAAACATACATAAGAAGGATACGCCAAGGGTTCTTTCCCCTCATGGGAGAAGGAACGGGAACCTTCAAAACTGCTGTATTCTATTTGTCCATCTCTCTTCATTTTGTCCCATCAGACGCTACTCCAGAGTTGGACAACTTATGGTCCCCCAGACATTCTTGGACTGCATTATTTTCTCATCTGGAGGGACACAACTTGCCCATCCCTGCTTTAGTCCATTGGTTCTCAGTTTTTGCGCTGAAGTCCAAAACACCTGGAGGATCTTCAACAACAGCAACAACACTTTTACTTCTTACCCGCCTTTCCCTAAGGCGTGAGGCAGGGTCCCACATAAAGTTAAAATACAATTAAAAACACGCTGTAGATTAAAATTCAGTACGAGAATCAAAGTCTGAGAAGCGCTGCATACTTGGTCCCTTTAACTGCAGCTGCTAGGGTGTGAATGTGGGGTCTTCAGTGTGTAAAACAGCTGATCTTCCCACTGGATTATAGTTGCTGTAATGCTTCTATTTGCTGAATATGCCCTGATCGTAGATGCAGCCCTCTCTGTGATCCTCCATGAGCAGCTTCTATGACTACTGCTCGGACCACACCGCTGTGCCATTCAGCAAGTAAACTCCGAAAAGAAAAAACATCTATCTCAGCTCTTAGAAATGCAAAACCACCAGAATTCCTAAAGTCCTCTCGTTTTGTGTCTCAGCCATCAAATGAATTCCCTTCAGTTCAATTAACTGGGTGGCTCGGAGCAAACTTTCAAACTTTTTCAAACTGCCCTTGACTCCTTTGCTTTTTGAAGGCCCACTTGGCAATTGACGCCAGGCTCCAGGATGCAACGCTCTCTTTCAAAGTTGGCTCCCAACGCAATTTCTCTCCCCCCAACTCTTCCTCGACGGCAGCGACATTAAATATTTACAGCCTCCAATAACTAATTTCTCTCTGCGCTGCACCTACATTTTTAAGAGGTCTGGGAATTGCGTGAGTTATTTGCCACCCACAGCATTTCGAGTTTAATGAAAACAGCTAATCCATTCCCACCTATTCACCCCCTTTTTTAAAAGATGGGAACTTTAGCAACAGACAGAGCAACCAATAGGAATGTTTCCTACACCACTTTCTCCCTGAAATCTACTACGGAAGGCAACCGGCGCCATTTCCGCACTCGAGTATTATAGCGCTATCATCCCACTTTCAATATCCTATGGAATCCTGGGGTTTGCACTCGAGTGCAAACACTCGAGTGTGGAAATGGGCCTCATATTACTGAACAGAAAGCCGCATGGGCAAGCCACTCAAAGTGGACGGGACTATGCATGGACACAAAGCCCTCCTCCCACTCGTTTAAAAATGTAATTTTTTATTTTCAAGCTTCCAATACAGCACAAAGAAATTACAAAGGTATAGGACTATCCAAGGGGGAAGAAACAACCACCACCATGAAAACATTTCACAAGTTTTCCTCATTTTTTGGAACTTTGCTTAATGACGCCAGTTTCATGGGGCCATAAATAAATCAAATCCACTGCAGGTTAACTGGATGTATCGGTGACTAAAATGCATTTTGGGAGAAGCTGTTAATTAGACTCCTCCACATCCATCCATGTGACTGCAGAGGACTCACTCAGGTTGAGAAGTGTGAATCCATGCAACTTTGTGACATCACAGGGCAGGCTGTGACAAACGCTTACGTCTGCCACCAACAATCTCTGCCATCGGCAAGAGCAAGGAGCATGGAAGGAATGACAATGCTCTTGAAAACCAGGGCTTTCTGGCTATATTCACGTCCTTCCCTTTGAATATTTAAATTTCTCTTTTGAAAAATGGACTTACAGCAAGCTAAAGCTGATTTAAAGAGGAGATGGTGTAGCTTTCACCTCTTTCCAAATTCCACATCTGAGGGCTTTAAGAGAGGCTGGACTACATCTTCCATCAACCCCCTCAAAAGAGTGGGGTGAGAATGATTGGAGTTGTAGACCGACGCATCTGATGAGCTGAGGGAATGTTACTGCAAAGAACATTCCCCCAATCTTCTTCTGCAGCAAAATCACCCACAGAAAGGGGTGCATGTGGTTTCAGTCCTACTGTTACTCTCCCTTTGAGTAGACTCACTGAATCAATGGGAACTTGATAGGGGAAAAGGATCCAGGAGTCTTAGCAGACCACAAGTTGAACATGAGTCAGCAGTGTGATGCGGCAGCTAAAAAGGCCAATGTGATGCTGGGCTGCATCAATAGGAGCATAGTGTCTATGTCAACGGAAGTGATGGTACTGCTCTCTTCTGCTTTGGTCAGACCCCACCTGGAATACTGTGTCCAGTTGTGGGCACCACAGTTCAGGATATTCTGCACTGCTCAGGCCTCATCTGCAGTACTGTGTCAAGTTCAAGAGGCCTCATTTTAAGAAGGGTATAGACAAGTTGGAGCAAGTTCAGAGAAGGGCAACAAGGACGGTAAGAAGTATGGAGAACAAAACATTTGAGGAAAGTTTGGGGGAGTTCAGGCATGTTCAGCCTGGTGGAAAGATGAGGAGTGACGTGACCGCTCTTTTTAAATTTCTAAAGGGCTGCCAGAGAAAGGAGGAGCAGGTTCGTTCTTTGCTGCCCAGAGGGTAGGACCAGGTTTAATGGCTTTAAGTTACAGGATGGTGGATTTCAACTAAACATTAGAAGGACCTTCTTGATGGTAAGCAATGGAACCAATGATCTAGAGAGGTGTCGGACATCGCTCTCTGGACATCTTCCAAAAGAGGCTGGACAGCTACCTGCTGAGGATGCTTTAGCTGGAGATCCTGCACCGAGTGTGTGTCTGTGGCCTTGACGGCCTTTGAAGCCCCCGCCCCCAACTCTTTTGATTCTTTGAGTAGAGATGCTGGCTGATACCTTACGCTGTGTCACTTAGGCCATTCCCATATGACACTGCTATTCCATTTTCCACCTCCTGTGGAATTCTGGGGTTTGCAGTTTCCTGAGGCCCAAGAGCTCCCTGGCTGAGAATTCTAACAGCCTCTCCCTAAACTGCAAACCCCGGGATTCCACAGGATGTCAAAAGTGGAATAATAGCACCATAACAGTGTAGTGAGGAAAGGCTCATAGTGTAAATTGATCAGCCTGCTGCTGCATTTTGTTATATTCCACCCTTTTGCTGAATGCTGGCGTTGTACAACCAGCTGTCCATCTGCCATCATAACTGCTCATTTCCCCACTGTGCAACCAGGAAGTGCACAATGGCTATCTCCACAATTCCAATGAATCAATTGGTGCTCCGAAGGCACCGGTGAGTAGCTAAGTACCATCCAAGGACGCAAAATGACACATGTTAAAACATGCATGTGCGGAACTCTGCTCAGCAGCTAGGGACTGAATATGGCTATTAAACCACAGACAAAAAAGTATAGCCACATATTGTAAGGGAGCTGCGGGTGTCTAAAACACCAACACAATGCCAGCTGCTTTGTTTCACTCCACCCTCAAACCTTTCACTTCTGTTCACCGTCTCAGTGCCTTCCGACGGTACCTTCCAAGCCAGCGTGCCATGCCAATTTAATCACCTCTGGAAGTCTGCATCGTACAGAAATAGGAATACATTTTCATCTGCGAGGGATCCAGCAGTAGAGAAGAGGAGTCCTTAAATCATTCACGAGACAATTATTCAAAGTGCTTATTGCATCTTGGATAATAAAAGCTAAAAAGGGACAGGGGAAAGAGGCACACGCAACCCGCGTCTCCTTGATTATGTCAGCAAGACAAAAGAGTCTTAAGAATAAAAAGTAGGCTAAACCTCAAGAAGTTGCACAGACGCATCCAAGTCACTAACCCCTGAGATGGCCAAACATGCCAGCCTGGAGGCTTCTGAGAGTGCATTTGGCCATCCTTCCTGCTCTTTGGGGATGGTGTACAGACAGGGGTCATTTCCGCACGAAGCTGTTATAGCGCGATGATTCCACTTTCAACCTCCTGTGGAATCCTGGGGTTTGCAGTTTCGGGAGGGGCCAGTCGGCCCCTCCCGAAACTGCAAACCCCAGGATTCCACAGGAGGTTGAAAGTGGAATCATCGCGCTATAACAGCCTTGTGCAGAAATGGCTAGTGACTGGAGAATTTGGGGCCACAAGAATAATTTTGGGGGCCACATATGTTCATGGGCCACATTTTGCCCACTCCTCTCCTAGTAGGAGCATCTTCTGCCTGAACTCTGCTGAAGAGGACTGTAGTTCTAGAAAGGAGACAACACTGAACCAAAGGCAGCCATACTCCGTACTGGAAACGAAGCCGCTTGCACTGTACTTTAGAGAACACAACGCCATGAACTACCAGATGCCAGGGAGAAACAACGGTTCAAGGATGGGAAAGCTCCGGGGGCCGTTCTTGCAGCCCTGTGATCCTCTGAGGAAGGCCCTGGTAAACAAACAACAAATCCATGAAAGAAGATCGTTGCATCCATACGGTTTATGGATTTCTTTAGAATTCAAAAACTGACAAAAGTCCTTCTGAGCAGTTTGTTCATCATTGATCTTCGTTCGAGGTGTGGCCAGCATCCTGTTAGTGACACACTCAACTTACCCAGGATAAGCCCTGCATATGTCTTTATTTTGGTCATCACAGAGGTTGGTATTCTCTTCTGAGGGGGGATTGGAGGCTTTGAGGGACTGGTGGACGGCGGCTTCAGGGGCCACAAAAGTGAGCTTCAGGGCTGCATGCACCCAGCCCTGCCCTAAAGGCTAATGCATACACCGAGTGCAGCCTTGATCCAAACAAATAGCTGGAACAGCAAGCACATCTATCCTGGTCCCTTTGCTTGCAGTAAGTGCCTCTTGTTAATCATTCTTTCAGCTGAGAAATCCAGAAACGGGATCTGCAAAAAAAAACTTTTTTGCAGATCACACGGATTTCAGTCGGGACCTCTTGCATGCAAGAAGACGAACCAGCAAAATTGCTTCAGGAAGATCACAATGTGGGAGAAGCCGTACGGCAGCAAATACCAAGACTTCATTCTGCCTTTAACATACGCCAGAAATGAACCCCAGGAGAGAGCCTGAATATTGCGGTGGTTCGACCGATGGACTATGACTCCAGAAACCAGGGTTTGAATCCCTGCTTGGCCATGGAAACCCACTGGGTGACCTTAGGCAAATCACACTCTCTCAGCCTCAGAGGGGGCAAGGACAACCCCCTCTTTGAATAAACCTTGCCAAGAAAACCCAGGGATAGGTTCACTTTAAGGATGCCATAAGTCAGAAATGGCTTGAGGGCACACAACAGCAGCAACACCTTTTGGATTCCTCCAGGTCAATGAGAGAACTACGAAAGAGGGCTTCTGAGCGTGTACCATGTGCGTTTTCAGTAATACTCAGTGTTCCCTTCCAATCAGCCTGCAAATGGGAAGAACTGGTGAATGTCTGGCAGGACACGGCACTCGGTTTCCCATCAGCACCTCTCAGTTTATACATTAAGCCATGAAATGGGTCCCCACTCCCTGAAAGGAAGAGTTAGGTTGGCAAGCTTTAATGGGTGTAATCAGTAGAAGCTTCCATTTATTAATCTGATCAAGGCAAAGTGTAATCCCTGGCACACTCATCTGTTTTAAAGCTGTTTTGTCTCCAGTGTGTTACCATTACTGAGAGTGAAATGGAAATTATTAATACATGGCCTTTTCTTCACGGCATGAAGCCGTCCTCATCAGAGGTTTTGCTAACCGAGGTATGCCTGTCCTCTGTCCTGTTCTCCTTGAGGTTGCTGAAGGATCCTGATATGTCCCTTTTCTTTCTCAGTGGCCTCCTTTTGGCTGTTTTCTGTGGACACTCATCAGCTCAGTCCACTGATGGACAGAGCAATGCCTTCATCTCCTGAAGGTCCAGGAGGAAAAGTCAATCAAGAGGGCAAGGGCCAAAGCCAGGAACTGTCTAGGGTACTGAAAATGAGTCCCTAGAACCACTCTCAGCTTTGGACCGTGCATTTGCAAACTCTTCTCCACAATGGTTCTAGCTGACACAATGGCCACGATCCTGCATTGTGCTCACGTGGTATAACTCCACGCTTACATAGTTATGCATTGGTTGCACTGCATCAGCCTTCTGCTGAACACTAATATTATGCAAATGATTCTGTACCTCCCAATCTACCGGGTTATTGTATCTTTGTGCATGTCAGGATGCGTGGCTCCTATCATACGTATACAGTACATGTATAGAATATAGAGGTAACAGTACATGTATAGAATATAGAGTAAGTTAATAAGTGAGTACAGCATAAATTGATAAGATTAAATTAAGAATGGGAATGAAGTATTTACTAGTTAGGTGTAATTGCTTGAGTAGTATGAGCTGTTTGCAACAGGAGCAGGAACCTACTTTTAGTTTTTTGTAGTTTCTTGTTATCTGGTAGTTATTTGATAGCTTTTTTTTTCCTTTTAGTTATTTTATAGTATTGCCATGTATTGCTTTTCTCTTATTTGTATTGTATGCATTCTTTTTTTTTGGTCTTGTTTTTAATCATTGTTGTATGTTGTATGTTTCTGTCTAACAAATGAAGAAAAACCAAAAATTTATCTATGTATCTATCTGATTCAGTGGCTCTGTTCTAGGGGACTAATAACAAGATTTAGTCCTATATGAAAAGGTTACATTTCTGGAATCTGTTTACAATGGCCCCACAGAGCTTGACACTGACGGAAGGTGCTGGACAGGGGGCAAGGCACTATACGATAGCCCCCGGCACCCTGTTCAAAAGCAGACATACCCCCCATGTAAAGTGCACCTATATGAATGAAAGAACTCAGACATTAAGTTCCTTCCATGCTGTTTGTGAAGAATTTTACAAACTGTGAATCAAACATTAAACACACACACACACACACACACACATACACATCTAATGATGCTCTTCATTTTTATTTTTGCAAACATTACTAAAGGCCCCGGCATCCAGAATTCTTCAACAATTCTTAAAGCGTGGCCTCTTCCTTTATACGTCTAAGTGCTGGGACCAGATGCCAGGTTGCTGTATGAGTACCCTGCTTTGCGATAACTCCTAAAGCATTCAGAAAGAGGGCTGTTGCAAGAACCAGAGGAGTGACCGCTCTTATTTACATTGTACCAGTACAAGGTCAGGTTAAAAAGCTTCCAGACACTGACAGATTCTGTTTCAAATCTGATTTCTCTTGGTTTCCCAACAGTGAGGGGACAATGAGATCTCAATAAGGCTTTCCCTTAAGGAAAAACCTGCCTTTGTTTCTAAAGAGGACAGGACCTTTTACACAGATGAATGGGCATTTAATTTCTGATTTGCTCTGGGCGGCATGTACCAACATGTTGGAGGGCTGGAAAGTTCCTTGCCAGCTTTCCATTTCTGTGCAAATGAGAGAAGGCTGGAAACACGTCTGAAGAGAGGGTAAGCAAGTCATTAAAACTCAGGTACATAATAACCCCTCCATGGTGGAATAGGGTGCTTGTCGTGCAAACGGGCTCACTACGGAGCATCTCTCGTCAGCAGTGTGTCGGGCTTTGCTCGAGCATGGCAATACAGGCTGAGGTCCTACATGGAGCAAGCAGAGCATAATGCTCCATAATCACATTTCCGTATCTCGCTCCCACTCTGGCAGTTGTCAAGCCCCAGGAGGGACAATTGTTTTTGCTGTAACTTACCGGTGGGAAGGGGGAGGCAATTATGACGAGGAGGAAGCAGCTGGTCTCAGCTTGGGGAGGGAAATGAGGTGTGCTCACAGATGGGAGTGCGCCCTCCTTTCTCTTCCCCTCAGAGTCCAGACTGACTACATCTTCATGTTCTAAATTGCATCTCCCTCCCTCTCTTTCACACTGGGAAGCTACAGCAGCCCTTCCTAGGGCTCGACACCTGCTGAGAAGGGGAAAGACGTTTTAGACGAAGCTCTGGTTGAGAAATCCCGATCTAGAGAAAGGTCCCCCATGCCCCTTCAGTTCTGTCCAAAACATCTCCCCATAGGTCAGCCAGAATTACATGCACTTCTACCACTAACTGATGCCATATTAAAGTCCTAACAGGAATAGGTTAAGTGTTAGGCTGTTTCCACACTACACCGTTATAGTGCTATGATTCCACTTCCAACCTCCTATGGAATCCTGGGGTTTGCAGTTTAGGGAGGAGCCTTTAGAATTTCCATCCAGAGAGCACTTTGGCCCCAGTCAACTATGAATCCCAGAATTCCCCCAAGGATGTTGAAAGTGGAATAATAACACTATAGCAATGAAGTGCGGAAACGGCCTTAGGCTGAGTGGCCAGGAGATTCAACCTAGGAGCAGAATACAATCAACTGGAGCACAAGGTTGAATCCATATATCCGCCAAGAGATAAAGCAGCTGCTCGCATGTTCCCAAAACATTTAAAGAAATAAAAAGAAATGCAAAATAGGTTTGCATAAAATCGGATAAGAGCTGATTTATAGATACAGCACATGGGCTGGATAGGATTAGGGTGATCTCTGTCTGGAGGCACTTTTTCCTCAAGTGTTGGAGAGCTCTCTTCTCCAATGTCCCTGTAGGCTGCGCTGTCACTGGCATCCCACCGCTTCCAGTTCTGGGAATTATCCCAAGTATGGCTGAATTTGAGGGTTTTGCCTGTCGGGTTTGTCGGAGGAAGCTGGGTCCAAGGTGACGCAAACCACCACGTCTTTGTTGTGGGTTGGGGTGTCTCCCCCTACAGTGTTTTGGCCAAAATCTTTGCTAAAAAGAAAATAAAAATTGGGTGGGTGAATCTCTTAGAAGCTTGGGCTATAAAAATATGCCTCAGGGGCCACGTAAGGCCTACAGGCCACATGTTCCCCACCCCTTCCCTGTGCAAAAAGATGCTTGATCCAATTCTAGTGCAAAGACCAAAAAACCAGAGGGAACAGGGAACTCAGGCCATTTCCGCACTATCCTGTCACAGCGCTATTATTTCATCTATTATTCATCTCCACTCCCACATTTTGGATCAGTTGATCTTCTTTGCGTCAGCTTTCTTCACGGTCCAGATTTGACATCCTGTATAAAGATGTGATTCTGGGCTGCATCAATAGAAGTACAGTGACTAGGTCAAGGGAAGTGATGGTACCACTCTACTCTGCTTTGGTCAGACCTGATCTGGAATCCTCTGTCCAGTTCTGGGCACCACATTCAGGAAGGATATTGACAAGTTGGCATGTGTCCAGAGGAGGGCAACCAAAACGGTCGAAAGCCTGGAAACCCTGAAGATCTATGAGAAGCAGCTGAGGGAGCTGGGTACGTTTAGCCTGGAGACGAGATGGTTAAGAGGCAACATAATAGCTGTGTTTAAATATTTAAAGGGATTTCATATGGAGGACGGAGCAAACCTGTTTTCTGCTGCTCCAGAGACTAGGATACAGAGCAATGGCTTCAAACTTCAGGAAAAGAGATTTCATCCGAACATTAGGAAGCACATCCTGATGGTAAGAGCAGTTTGACAGTGGAATATGCCGCTGCCTGGGAGTGTGGTTGAGTCATCTTCTTTGGGGGTTTTCAACCAGAGGTTGTATGGCCATCTGTTGAGAATATTTTGGTGGTATATTCCTGCATGGTAGAATGAGGTTGGACTCGATGGTCCTTCTGGTCTCCATGATTCTATGAAAATGAAAACATGATGGCATGGATGATCCTGACTTTGGTATTCAAAGTAAAACTTGGAGGTCCCCATCCCTCTGTTCCTATTTGTAAAGGACAGTTGGTATTGCTCCAAAAGCCGCTCCTAATGTTTGCATGTAAAGGAGGGGAAGATGCTCAGCAGTGGTGTGAAGAGAGATCATGATTTCTTGGAACACTGCCTGCAGTGTAGTGGAAACTGCACATGTAATGAAAACATTCTGCTCAGAAGCTTTTCCAACTTCAAGGGAACTGATGTCTGGGTAAGCAAACTGTCTTGCTTTGACACCTCAAGACTAACAGAGCTATATCACCTGCTTGACAGACATTACACAACTCTCTGAAGGGTTATGGCCACAATTTGTGTCCTGTGATATCCCATTACGGCAGCAGTGGGCACACAGGTAGCCTTTGCTTCTGGAGGCACTAATTTTTTTTAAAAAAATGATGTGATTTTAAAGCCACTTTCGCCCAAATAATGCAGAAAGCCCTTCAACTGCATGCAAACATACAAAAATGTCTCTACAGGCTCTCCACGCCCCTAGGCTAACCCAAATATCTTCATTTTCCTCTGCGGTCCCTCTCAAAACGGCGGGAGGAAATGGCACAGCATCACTTCCTGTTGCCATTTTGAGAAGAACCGCAGAGCAAGACGGAGGCTTTTAGGGCTTGCTGTGTGGGGGCTGCAGCTGGCAACGGTGGGTCTGGGAAGGAAAAATTGGTCCTGGGGTCCCGGAGTTGCCCACCCCTGCCTTCTGCTCTCATCCCACCCTCGCAATTCTGCAACTGTGCGCACATAATTGTGGTGTTATTATTTGTACTTCATCAGTACCCCGGAGGCATTAGACCCATGCAAGTTCATGCTAAAATAACTCAGTCTTAATGGTGCCACCAGACTCCTTTTCTCGCCCACGTCTAGTGACAAAGCTATCTTTTTCAAGATGCCTAACATCTACAGTCAGAGATGAGAGGACGGAGATGGAGAGAGGAGAGTGCAATCATTTATCATTAATACGATCCTTGGCAGGAAAAGGGAAATAATATGGATTTGTTTATCCGTTATCTGGAGGGCAACCTCTGTTCATTTTGCTGCCGGGCCTTTGTTTTCATAGCACTGGCTCTAGGAAGAAGTGAAGCAAATCCCCGCTGCCAACATTTTTCATTCGAAGGATGTTTGGGTTTGCAACACAAGGTTGAGAGTTTCACTCACGATCGTGAGGGTGGGACGGAGGGAGGGGGATTCTGAGAGCGGCTTTGTATCTGAATGAGAAAATGCAGGTCTGGCTTTGATAATTCCCAAGGGAAAGGGCAACCCTTTTGCTGCAGAAAAGGAGATGACAGCATGCCCACGTGTCACGTGTGCTCTTTCTCTCCAAAGTTATCATAACACCTTAACTATTACGTATAAAGAACAAAGCTTAATGCAGAATTAGGATAAATTGCTCCATCAGGCTGCATCGGCGAAAAAGAGAAGCATTCAGTTGTCTCTCTTGAGAGATCGGCTGCCTTTACATTTTAGATTTTGTCTCTTATTGTCATTTGGATCTGGTCGTCACGCAGCAACGTGGGTACGCAGGGCTCTCCTTCTCAGGCAATCTGCATTTCCCCCCCCATCTCAACCGGTCGTGAAAAGACCTATCATTTTAAGAGCCGGAGCACCCCCTTTTCCGTTGTGCCCCCTCTTCCCTTTCTCCATTCCCTTTCTCCACGTCATGCCTTTTAGACTGCAGGCTGGAAAGCAGAGACTGTTCTAGGCGAGCTTTTTGGCTAAGGAGTGAGGTAAAATAAATAATGTTTGGGGACCGAAGGAGATTTGAGGGATGTGCAGGAGTGACGGGGCAAAACTGATAAGTGACACACACACACACACACACACACACACACACGCACACACACGCACACACACACAAAGAGGTCACTGTCAGCTCCAGGCCCATTCTGGATAGGCAACGACTGCTCCCACTCATTCTCCTTGATTTCTCAACCGGGGCCATTTCCGCACTAGCCTGTTGTAGCGCTATGATTCCACTTTCAACATCCTCTGGAATCCTGGGGTTTGCAGTTTCGGGAGGGGCTGGAAACTGCAAACCCCAGGATTCCCCCCCCCCCGCATCTCCTCTGCAGTCTCTCTCAAAATGGTGACAGGGAGTTGAGTTCCCGCTGCCTCCTGTCGCCATTTTGAGAGGGACTGCAGAGGAAAATGGAGATATTGGGGCGGCAATACGGGGTTCTTGCTGAGGCAGCACAGTATAGTGGTTTGAGCACTGGACTTCAACCCTGGAAACCAGGATTCAAATCTCTGCTCAGCTGTGAAAGCCTGCTGGGTGACCTCAGGCACATTATATATTCTCAGCCCCAGAAACCTTTGCGATAGGTTCGCCTTAGGGTTGCTGCAAGTCAGAAATGACTTGAAGTCATGCAACAGCAACACGACAGGGTTCTGGGGTACTTGCGGAAACGGGAGGGGGCTTTCTGTGTCTTCACGTGTTTGGCAGGCTTTCTGAATGGTTTAGCGGCCAAAATGGCTCCAAAAATCACACTAAAAATGAAAGATTTTGGGACCTGGCGCAGGGCTTCAGGGGCTGTACTTTGCCCACTCCCGATCTAGTCCAGCATGCTGCTATGCAGGAAACCACTGGCCACACACCCTTGAGGGATGGCCACCTCACCCCTGTTTAAAAACCTCAACGAGGACTGGAGCGCAGACGCAGAGGAAGCTCGCAGCTATGAGAACTGGGCATATGAAGTCCTTGGCTGAATCCTGGCATCTTCTATAAGATGTTTTCAACAGGAGGCAAGCTGGTCAGGAGGAGTGTCAGCGTTATCCTGCAGCGGAGGGGTTGGCAACGTGTCCCCCCCCCAAGGTGTGTTCAACTACAGCTCCCATCATCCTTTGGAACTAGGTGTGCGGGCTTAGGGCTGATGGGAGCTGCAGTCCAACAATACCTGGAGGGCCCCACGAGCGCATTTATTGTAAGGTGTAGAAGGAGGAGCCACGACAGCAACCAGAGATAACTCCTCTTTACCACCAGAGGTCGCCGTAGCATTTGCAACTTGGGCCATTTCCGCAGTAGCCTGTTATAATGCTATTATTCCACTTTCAACATCCTATGGAATCCTGGGATTTGCAGTTTAGGGAGGGGCATTTAGAATTCTCAGCCAGAGAGGTCTTTGGCCTCAATAAACTACAAACCCCAGAATTCCGCAGGATGTTGAAAGTGGAATAATAGCACCATAACAATGTAGTGCAGAAACGGCCTTGGTGGCCACAAGTAGAATCCAAAGGACCCAACACCAACACATGTAGGCATCCGTCTCAAACGGGCTAAGATCTGCCCGATTCTGTACCGTCTGCCTGAGCAGCAAAGCAAAACCTCACATTTTCAAAACAGCCCTCTCTGGCATTCATAACTCTTCGATGGAGCACAGCTTTCCTGGTGATACCACTTGGTGCCAGCTAACCCCGGCGGAAAGCAAGAATAACTGCACAGAACGATATGCCAGGGGACCGGAGGTACGCTCACCTTTGCTTTGGGTTGTGCATCACCAGCTGGGGGACACTATTTCAGGGTTGGGAATCATGCGGTCTACGCAGTGTTGCCTAGTTTTCAAAGCTGCAAGAAGGGACGGTCAAAATTCATGGCATGGAGGGTTGACAGCCACGAAGTAGCTATGCACAAGTTTGTGTTCTACCTAAATACCAAATGTAAGTACTGATTTCAGTTAACTTGGCTTGTTTCTCTGTAAAGTTAGTATGTTGTCCACATTCATAAATTACATGGTGCACACCTTCCTGGTCATTACGAAAAGCCCACATGGGAAAATGCAGAATTTGGGTGTGTGTGTGTGTGCCTTTTTTAGTTTATATAAAAGGAAAAGCATTCCAACCCTCAAATAGGGGACATCATTTACAAAGGGCTAACTCTCTGACGCTCAAATAAAGGACGCCTGCCAACCCTTGGTGTATGGGTTGCTGGGTTTCCCTTACCCTCTACCCTTCTCTTGGTGAAAAAAGAAGAACTGCCACCACTGGAAGAGCCACTGGGAGCAGTGAATCTCTTTTTAAACCAGGCAACCTCATTCAAAGGTCCTTGCGCACGGATGTTCAACAGTAGAACAGACCAGCTTGAAAGGAGATAGACTGCCCTTCATTGGAGGTACTTAATGAGAGATGGGATGGAAGCCTCTCTGGACAGCAGTTTAGACTAGATAGCCCATGGTGCTATCTCCTTCCAGCTCTATGGCCATTTCCACACTGCACTGTTATAGTGCTATTATTCCACTTTCCACATCCTATGGAATCCTGGGGTTTGCAGTTAGGGGAGAAGCCTTTAGAATTCTCAGCCAGAGATCTCTTTGACGTTAGTAAACGACAAACCTCAGAATTCCACAGGAGGTTGAAAGTGGAATAATAGCACTATAACAGTGTAGGGTGGAGATGGCCCTACAGGATATATTTTAACATGCCAGGGACTGGGACGATATTTGTGCCCACTGGCTGCAATTTTTTCATTCTCTCCTGAGAGGTCTTCATGGCTTGGCAGCCAGATGCTCAGGGACTGGCACTAGGCTGGTGGACCACCATTTCGTGTAGCACTGCTTGAGATTAAAAGCAAAACCTGAATCTTGTTGGTGGAATAGGCAGACATAAATTCACCTACGGAAGTGGATTTGCATATGGGTAGTACAGCATGCATGCACTGGTTGTGCAAAGTCACAATTCGTGAATATGGTAGCATTGCACAACTGCCTCCTAACTCTGTGAGCATAAAGTTACACTGTGTCTCCTTGATGCAGAATTTCAGTCCTTGAACTGGACCAGGAACACAACTGTAGGTTGATTGTTTGGCTATTTGCATCCAGGTCTCAGGTCACTAGTTATGCACTCAGCTATACAACTGTGCAAGCGTGTGTGTTGAATAATTACCCCTTTGCAGAATCAATGCTCTGTCGGTGATGCCCAATGTGGCATTTGCTTCTTTGCTTTTTTTTTTTTTAACAAGGCTCAGTTAATGAACCGCCACGACAGCAAACAGCAGAACCTGCAAGACACAGCTCCGCTGGGAGTTCTCAGGAACTGAGACGGCTGGAGGGGGAAATAAGGAAAAAAGGAGAGAGAGAAAAAAGAACAAACAGAAGCTTTTGCCCCAAACAGAGCATTTTAAGCCCAGCAGAATGGAGAGGACCAGCCTCAAGAAGGTTTTGATGCCTTCCATTAAAAGAAAGGAAAAAAAAAAAGAATGACCCCTCCGGGCAGAGGTTGCGGACGTTTCAAGATCTGGGGTAGGCAAAGAGGGTCTTCGGCAAAGGAAGACCCCTGAGGGGCCAGCTATCAAAAGAGCTGAGAGGGTGCCCTCTCAACAGATTGACTCTCCCTTAATGCATTTTGCCAGCTAGGTTTCTGAGCCACAAAGTTAAACATCACTGTACCAAAAATAAAATATAAAATAAAATAAACATTTTTAAATGCTGCTGTAGAATTTTTTCACGGGGAAGGGAGAGAATTTAGGGGTAGGAGGAGAGCTTATTTTTTGGACTACAACTCCCAGAAACCCCCTGCCAGCATTGCCTCTAAATCGCTACGGATTGGCCTTGGTTTACGTCTTCTTCATCCAGTGCTACCCGGAAATGCAACCTGAATAGTGCTGCTGGATTACAAGCCCGGATTTTTTTTTTCCTGCTGGCTATTTCCTCCTTTGCTGGATAAATGTAGAAACCTGCTTCCTGAAGAAGTCCCCAGCTTTTTGCTAATGTTACTCTGTTACTCTGATGTTACTCCTCAACCTCCTCCTCCTCCTTACATGCTCTCCAATGTTTCACAGATGAAAACCAGGACACGTGTGGCCAAGCAACATCAGAATGTGGTCAATATGGCAAAAGTGATGCATAAAGAAGAATGCACACACGAGGAGAAGCTGCAGCAATTTGCCTTTGCCTGAGCCGACCGGGAAGGACAAGATGCCTCCATTCCTCTCCTCCCTTCTGAGTTAATGGAATGCAAACTACTTTTGCAATTTGAACAGACGTTTGCACCAGCTGAAGTAAAACTAAGGACGAAGGGGGAAATGGCAGGGGGAGAGAGAAACTGGGACGTTTAAACAGTGGCTGAAAAAGTGGGATGACAGAGGATTAATCAGGGCTGTCCTTGCTGAATCAGCACAGATGGAGAGCGTGTTGTCGTTGTGTTGGTGCTGTCGATTATTATTGCCATTATTAGTAGGGTTACTATTACTCTTACAGTTTCATAAGCTATCAGGTATTCCCAACCGGAGTTTTAGGCCATCTGTGATTTGCATTCTTTCTAAGAATCTAGGAACACGTGAGATGCGGTCAGACAATGTGGCCCATTCTGAGGAGTGTCACTTTTTTGTAATCGCATTATTGTGATCCTATGACAACGACCTTTGGATTTTGGATTACATTCGGATTTTGGTCTGTCCACTTAGAATTGCTCCCGGAGCACCTCTCACCACTGAAACCACAGTGAACTTCTTTTTCCATTATATTACGAAAATTCATGATAGTATCAAACGGCAAGACCTATAAACTGAGATGAGGCCGAAGATGACGATCCACCATGCAATTTTTAAAAAATGACTCCTCGTTGATTTGGCCAACAATGGAGCCCTGTGCCCCCGAGGGGTGTGACAGACAAATTTCACCATGTCTTGGGGGCTGCCCATGCGTTGTTTCATGTCTGGGTGAGTTCAAAAAAAATGGCAGGAAGCCAAGTTCCAATGCACTTTTTGAAAAAAGGCTTCCTCACCAATAAGTTTTCCCATCTTAACCACACTCTGACACCGCTCGGCTGCACATATCCCAGTTTTCATCTGTGAAATCTTGAGAGGGTAGGTTTACACCAGTGACTCTTCTCCATTATACACATGCGGTAGACGTCGTTTTTGGAAAAAAATGGTGGGTTAGTCCATCCAGAAACGGGAGTGACTCATCCCAGTGACTCAGCAATCTGTTAAAAGCCATTTGCCTGGGCAGGAGAAAACGACAGCTATCCCGCTATGAAAGGCATTTAAATACAAAGTGCTGAGCTGCCTGTGATCTTCTGAAAAGTGCGATGAGATAAACCGGCTCTCAAGGGCCGCTGGGGAACCCTTCCCAAAGGGGGTATTATTAGCAGACGGGCCAAAACTATGCACTGCGCTGTAGCTCTCTGAATGCCACGGAGAAGTCTGTTTCAACAGGCTGAAGCCATTTCCGCACCACGCTGTTGTAGTGCTATCATTCCACTTTCAGGGCTGAAATCTGAGACCTAGGAACACCTCCTATTAATGTCACTAAGGTGAGATGCCGAGATCTCATTCACTGTGATACAATAAGGCATCAATCACAGGGCCTTTCCACACTACACTGTCATAGCGCTATCGTTCCACTTTCAACTTCCTATGGAACCCTGGGCTTTGCCGTGTAGGGAGGCGTATTTAGGATTCTCAGCCAGAGAGCTCTTTGGCCTCAGCAAACCACAAGCCTCAGAATTCCACAGGATGTTGAAAGTGGAATAATAGCGCTATCACAGTGTAGGGTGGAGATGGCCTCTGTCTCCGCTTCTCTTTTTCGTCCTGCTGAATTAACTGAATGAAGACCACATTTGTAATTCGAACTCAGTTTGCAGCAAATGAAGTAATTTATTTATTTATTCTTTTCTATTTGTTTGCTGCCTTTCTCCCAGAGTGTCGACCCAAGGTGGCTTCCCGAAAAGTTAAGAAAAAAATTAATAAAACATTTAAAATAATCAAAAACATTTATAAAAGCATATAAAATTATAAAAACCTACACACATTTCCAAAACACCTTGATAAATTAAAAACCCACCTGTTGACACACTAAAAGCCTGCTTAAATAGGAATGTTTTTGCCTGCTGAAGAAAGGAGAGCAGAGAGGGGGCCGGCCTAGCTTCCTGAGGAAGGGAGTTCCACAGGGCGAGAGCAGTCACGGAGAAGGCCCTCTCCCGTGTCCTCAGCTGGCGAGCCTGGGTCAGTAGTGCAACTGGGAAAGTAAGCTAAGGTCAAAGGGGAAAATCAGAGGAGGGGAGAGGACCAGGGACACTTTAAAAGCAGCTGCCAAATCAGAATTGCTGGCAGGTCTGTAATAGTCAAGGGGAAAAATGAAGACAAAAATGCACGCATTTGGAAATGGCCGTAAATATAGGTGTGCATTAGGGCAAACGTGTGGGGAAAATACAGCACGGAGAAATGTAAACCATGCGGGATCTTCCGCACTCTCATGTGCTGATTAATGAATAACTTCATTAATAACCTAATCCTGGGATCAAGTTACTGCAGAAACTCCAACTTAATTCAATCACTTTCATTAAAAATATATTTAATGAAGCCGTCCCTTTTGGTTAGAAAATGTCCAACTTTGTTGATCATTTAATTGATTTTCACTTGCGGCTTCTCTGGTGGTTGCATCAGAAGCTGTTGCTATCTTCCTAACAGAGCATAGGTCCCACCACCGCTCCTCCAGCATTAATCCTGCATTAGTGTCACAATCTTCTCACCGTTTCTTCTTGGGTCTTTTTTGTTCTGTCTCGCCATCTCCCTGCGGCAACTCAGAGGCCTCCGCTGTATTTTGATAATGAAACACATTCATAAAAAGCTTTTTTATGAAATGCATCCCATTTCTGCAAATGGAAATACTCGAGGTTGGTATTATTATTATTTTTAAAGACCAAACCTGCCAAAGACTTTGGCCATTTCCGCACTACAGTGTTATAGCGCGATCATTCCACTTTCAACATCCTATGGAATCCTGGGGTTTGCAGTTTCGGGAGGGGCCGGCCGGCCCCTCCCGAAACTGCAAACCCCAGGATTCCATAGGATGTTGAAAGTGGAATGATCACGCTATAACACTGTAGTGTGGAAACGGCCCTAGAAATCCTTTCCTACCCATTTCGGTTCAGTCCCTTCCTTATGCTCACCAAGCGGAAGAGAGCATAATGAACAGGTAAGAGAAACACAAACAGAAATTGAAAGTCAAAGGTACCCACTAAAAACTCTAGAAATTGCTATGTTGTTCAGGTGTTCAGGGTTTTTAAACCGTTTGTGTCGTAAACCTGTTACAGAGAAGATGAAGCAGAATCTAAGACACACCGAGAACCATCTCCCATCTGTGCCAGGCCTCAAAACATACTCTGCAGCACTTCACATATGAAAAACGGGACATGTGTAGCAAAGAAAACATGAGCTAGAAGAGATTGTACAATGTTTGCTTTTGTCTGAGCCTGCTGGGAAAGGCAAGGCTCCAGCCCCTCCTCTCCTTTCCTCACTCCTGTTCAGGACAAACTACTTTTGCAAACTGAACTCAGTTTGCAGCAACTGAAGCAAGCTGAGGACCAAGGCGGGGGAGGAAGAGATAGTAGCCGGGACATTTTCAAAGCAGCTGAAAAGTGGGATGACAGGATTAATCCGGACTGTCCCTTCCAAAACGAGACAGTTGGAGGGGATGTCCAACTCATGATGCACCAACAGGGCTACCCCATCATCAAAATTATGGAGATTGTGGACCATACACAGCAAAGACCTTAGTGGTGTCTCCAAGGCTGCACTACACCTTGCCTTGCACTTTTCTGCAATGCCTGGTGTGCTGACCATGCGAGGAGGCCACCATGCCCATGGAATGGCATAGAAATGGAAAGAATATTAAAAAAATATTTGAAAAATATGTGCTTCTCACATGTTGAGAGCCCCTGACAAGAAGAAGAATCCTGGACAGATATTGCAATTTGGGATTTATTCTGCACAAAATTAGCATGTGGTTGTTTTCTGTGCGCTTATTATTAGACACATATAAATTTAAATTAGCTCTTTGCTCAAGGCTCTGATGCTTAACAAAAGTGAGGAGTTAGAAGCCCCTTTTCTGACTCATGGTAATAATGGACTTGCAAAGTAATTTACAGCTATGACAGACAAGAGATGAATTGCTTTCCCCTACAATCTCTTTCAACGTCACTGTATTAAAGAGAACAGACTGACTGTGGTCAGAAATAAATGACCATTTATGTCATTCCACCCTGCTCTGACCCAGCCTTGCTCTTTATGCCATGAAGAACAAGCACTCATTTCCAAATTCTCACATGCAGCTCGAGCAGGTTCAGAATGAGTCCATTGCTTTTAACCATGGCAACATTTTGTTGCCTGCGCTCTAGTCATTTCCTTAAGTAAGGAGAAGCTATCATGGGGTTTTCTTGGCAAGATGTGCTCAGAGAACGTTTGCCTTTGCCTTCCTCTGAAGCTGAGAGAGTGTGACTTGACAAAGGTCACACAATGGCAAACTTCCTCTCAATATACATTTTTTTAAAACAGGGAATCAGCATGATATAATGGTTCCAGTACAGGCCTCCAGGAGATTATTTGAGTCCTTGCTTGGCCACGGGAACTCACTGGGTGACCCAGGACAAATCATTCTTTCTCAGCCTCATGAAGCCAGTAGCAAATCTTCTCCGAAGAAATTTCTTAAGGAACCAGCATGGTAAAGTGGTTACAGACAACCCACATCAAGAAACACTTTTTTTTTTTTGCATTTCTTTTTCCAAACTGAACATCTCCCAGTAAATTAATACAAGGCCCTATTCTTTATTCTGGTGCAAAATTGCTGTTCCTGGGGGCTTCCTGGAGCAGCAAGTCTTTTTTTCCCTACAAAAAGAAGGTCTGGGGAAATCTCTTAGAGGCCCAACATCTGTAAAAACAGCCTCAGTGGCCACACACAGAATAGGGCTGGTGTTTGTCCCCTATCTGGCTTCTAAAGTTTCAGTTGCCCATCGCCCAGGCACTTTCAAGCACCGTACCACCACCACAGAGACTAGAAGCCTGATTTTCTTTTCAGAAGAAATCAGCCTGATTTCAGGGAATGGACTTCCTTACGCAGTTTGCACTGAATTCCCAACTCTGCCACTGCCTTCAATTAGTTTGCCCAGTCAAGTGAAGCCAGCGCTCAATTGGCTAAGCCTAGAAGATTTTTATCTCATCAATTAATACCAAAGCCCTATCTGGCTGTTTACCTAATCCGGAATGCATTAAACATGATTGATTCTGGAATTATTGTGCACCTGCTAGTTGGCAGAACAGCTGGACTAATGTCACGTTGACCAAACCTCCTCCTGTTTGTAAACATTTGCCATCCAAAGAGAGATCCGTTCGCACGAATCACGCTGCCGCTCCGGTGTTAATGGCACAGGTCATATGGTCTGTGATCACTGCTGGGTAGTGATCTGCTCTGGGTTTTAGTTTGAACTTTAAAGCTTCTATCCAAGATGTGGAACTCTGTACCCCCAAATAGGTTCAAGCATTATGAACAGCTCCTTTAAAGCTCAGACTAAAGCCTGGAGTGGATTTACAGCCACACCGACAGGGAGCACTCCCCCCGTCACCCCTAGGGCTGGCCCTATCCTTAGGTAGAGTGAGGAAGCTGCCAGGACCAGCAGAATTTTGGTTTTATGGAAGAGCAGCCAATGTTACTTATTGATTTTGCTGATATTGTTTTTACTGTCAGGCAGACTTTGGAAACTGCTTTGTAAAAGCAATTCACTCCTGTTCCTCATTACAGTGGTTGAAAAGTGCTCTGTAGTAGTTTGTTTTTGCACTGTTGGAAAAAAGCTAACTTGTCACGCGACTTGTTAAACAGCTGGAAACTTTTCTATTGCTTTCTGTTGCTTTTTGGGGGAAGCCAAGTCTTTAGAGAAGACTAGAGAAGAGAAGGTCATGACACTTGAAAAAAGTTCTGTCATAATGCTTCTACAAGGAACATTGGAAAGTAATCACAAACCCATCACTTATTAGCACCAATAAAGTAAATGCATGTCTGTTCACTATCTTACTTTTGGAATGTAACACTGCCCCGCCTTTATTATTTTCAAAAGGTACCGGGTTACACAAACTGACATTTTTCATAAGCTAATATTTCACAAAGCCAAGCCTTTTGCCAGGAGTGCCTGCGTGTGTGGGGGGCCTGTATGATTCTCTCTTTCATGTGCTACAGCAACATGGTGGGCTTCGTGTTCTGGGCCAGCCCTAGCAAAAGCCTTTGCCCTCACCAAACAGAGTTCCCAAATCTCAGTGTCTGGCCCCGAGTCTCAGGACTTGGATCCTCTTCTCTGATCCTCAGGGGGGAGGGAGGAATCTCAGGGTGAGAGTGGGTGCATTTTTCTTCATTTGTTAGACCCGGTGATTTTTCATTTGGATGCTGTACCCTGTTCAACTGTGGTCAGTCTTTAAGGTAAAACGCTTAGTGACATCACCACAGCATGCTTCTTTGGGCCATTTCTAGGTCTCAGGTTTTGGCCCTCGGATAGTCTAGGCTTGGCCACCCTGAGCTGAAATCATAAGGACAGGGAAACGATTTCCAAAAGCCGCGGGGTAACCGGAGGCAATACATCTCTCCTGGGGTTCTGTAGACCTGTACTACACAAAGCGATGGTCTGTAGACCATAGATGGGTGCCCATTCATAAACCACTGGCTGCCAGTTACCGGTGAGTTTCTGGGAAAGAAACAGTTGTAGCCAATGGGCACAAATACAGCACCAGTCCCAGGGACAGCGGGGGAAAAAATAGTTGGTACCCTCAAAAGATAGAAGAATTTTCATAGGCAACGCTCTGCCCCAGTCCAATATAGCCCCTTTCCTCAACTGAAGATGCCCCAGATTGTATGATCTGGAACTGGTCTTCATAACCTTTGGTTAGTTGGTAGAGACTTCTCAGAAAGTTTTTTCCTCCAGGCTTACTAAGAAAACTTTAAAATACGGAGCCCAGTGCAAAGTGAGCTGAGAGGGTTTGTCCATCAAGACTTGGAAATGAAATTATACAAAATTGCATGGCATTATGGTTATATTATGTCTGTCATTTATTTCTTTCACGGTGGTAAATGTAACGTTTCGGCTTCCTTGTTACAGAGGTGTGGCGACACTAAATGGTGCAGGAGGAACACCACATGGTTCAGGTGCCAGCCTGCGCTCTGCTTTAGGTTGGGAGAGGTGGAGAGTGTGTTTGCTATCCCAGGTGACATCTGTGGCATTCATATGCAATTTTTTTTTTAAATAAAGCTAAATAACAACTAGGTGGGATGTGGCTGAAATGGCTTCCTTAACTCAGGAGTGGGCGGCAGACTTTAGGCAGCTAGAATTTATATAGTTTTATAGCACGTTTTTTTTTAAAGAGTGAGAATGGAGCAACCAAATGCAGGCAATCAACATGCCATGCCATCAAAGGAACAGGAGATGTACAGAGGCACCGGTCTGTCAGAGGGTCAAAGGTGCACTGTCCCTTACCAAACGTCCATCCCAAAGGATTAATTCAGAGGAATAAATCACGTTTGGCTCAGCACTGTCCCCCCAAACTAGTGAATAAGTTATATTATGCACAGTAACTTCTTTGTTCAGTTCTAGAGCAAACATACTCAGAAAACAACAGTGAGGATCAAGGCAGTCTAAAAGACTTGACTCAGGAATCTTTTCTTCCCAGTTGGAAATAGCTTGAAAATCAATTTTCTCTTTCTGCAAGCTGTCAGACCCGAGCGACTGATCTTCCATTCTCTCTTCTCTCTGCTTCTCTCTTTTAATTCTGGTGGCTACCCTTAGGTTTTGCAAATGAAGGACAATCATCCATTTGATTATGACAAGTAGGTGCCCAGGGAATCTTTTGTGACCCATTTACATTTTCTAAGGACACATGAACTTTTCTTTTTATGCTGGATAGTGTGTACTGAACTTCATTTCATGCCCGCTAATCTGATTCGAGGAGCAAAGGGAGTATACAAAAAGAAATATCACTCCCTTTGGAAGCTGCTCCTCCCCGTACGCTCCAATATAGATGCACACAATAAAATTGTAAAGTTGGTAGGGAATATCAAGGATCATCTAGTCTAACCCCCTCCCGGTACAGAAAAATACATATAGGTCAGAGGTGGGCAAAGCATGGCCTGTGGGGCCCATGTGGCTCCTGGACCCCATTTTATAGTCCCTGAAGCCTTCTTCCTCAGATGTTCCCAATCTCCCAGTTTTGTAGACTAATCTACAACAGAAATATGAGCAGACATGAGTGCAGCGTAAATCTATGGATTTTGGTCTTGCTGAATTTCTAATTTTCCTTTTTTCTAACCCCCTCCTTTAAAAAAAAAAATCCCAACAGTTATAGGTAGTTTTGTATGCATTTTGCATAGTGTGCGTATAGTCTGTAATTGTTCCTCTCTTAACATAGTGTGTTTTTATCTGACACATAATTTTTTTCATGAGTGCTTTTGTGCCATTTACTCAGCCGCAAACCAAACCGCAAAATTCTGAAGGCTTCAACACACAGAGCCATTCCAGTTCACTTTTATGCTCATTTATGTTCATTCCAAAATTTGGAGCAAATCAGACACCTCCTACATCCTGACCTGTTTCCATCTAAAACAAGAGGACCCATCAGGTGCTCTCAATAAAGCAGGTGTGGGCACCTGCATGGGGGAAGGAGACCTATTCCCTGTTACTCCTTGCTCAGCTATGCTCTCACCTCGACAGTGCACCTAAACACCTCCGAAACAGCTCCATTTTCACCTGCATCCTCCCCAAAATGGTCACAAGAAGTGATGCCATGTCACTTCTGCTCACCATTTTGAGAAGCACATGGATGAAAATGGAGGCACCTGGAGGTCTTGGGGTGGGTTCCGGGGAGAGCCGCAAGCGATGGGCTGGGTGAAATTGAGGGGGCTTCTGTGTCTTTGCAGGGGCTTTTGTGTCTTCTAAAGTTGAAAATCACCTGAAAATTGGCCCTTTAAAAAAGCAAGTGTGGGGTTGGGTGCTTTGGGAGAGTAGCAGGGCCTTTGGGGGCCACAGAAGTGGCATCCAGAGTCACATACAGCTTATGGTCTTCCCCATGTCCAAGAATGTAGGGCGAAATAAGGGCACTGTCCCCTTGAGCAAGAATTCTGCATCCTCTAATTAAATTTCCCTTCCCTCCACAAACTTCCAGCATTACAGGAACTTTAAACTTCAGTTAAGCATTTACGAATAGAGTTTAGCTATCCAAAGCAAAGAAGCAGGTAAAATGACCCAGGAAACGTGAACACGGCCAATAGAAGAGTTTAGGCACAAACCATCTTTGATTTTATTTAGGGGAGCAGAATGGTTATTTTGAGGGGCACCCTGCAGCTACACCCTTGCCCACCCCTGAAGAAGGGGCAGCATACGAAAGAAGGGCAATAAACAGAACCAGCTGAACCTTCCTCCATATTCTCTCCCTTCTCCCTTCTCCGTCCCCCACGGATAAAGATAAGGGCGGATATCCGTCACGTGCAAACGCCGCAACGCCAAGGAAAGAAACCAGAAAAATACCTGAGGTCCCAAGGGGTGTTGGCAGCCTCTTCACAGCAATCTTCACCACCAGTGGATTCTTGAAAGGCCCCTCATTCCAAACTTACCCTTTTGGCTTCCAAGTGCAGACGCTTCCGCCCCATAACCATATGAGGCTGCTTCACACCTTTCCTCCCTCCCACGCTTTCAGGACTTGGTGATGGGCCAGGTCAAGCGAGGGCGTTCAACATGTCAACCCACCCGGGTGGATCGAGTGCCGTGGATAATAATAACTTTTCAGGTCAACCCTTGCCCGCCCCTCAGTTCACACATTCAGCCAGAAGGCGTCAGCTCCAAGTCAATGGCGTGCGAGGAACGGAGCCGTTCAAAGTGTATGTGTGCAAACCACGCCTGAGTCATGTTGGACACCATGGGAGGCTGTGATGCGGCACTGAAGACCGAAGTACAGTAGAACATTACAAAAATAACTGGGCAAAGGAAAGATAAATGGTGGTATTTCCGGGAACGAGCAGCCACCTAAACAATGTTGACTAATTAAAGGAAGTGCCTGAGCTGTCTGAAGGAGGAATTATCACATACCCAGTTAGAAAGTCAGAAAGGAAGCCCTCATCCTATATATCAGAGGTTGGCAGACAATTAGGAATGGAGGAAGCATTTTTTGCGGCTTAGGTCTTTTTAAAAAACTACAGTGGCCCCTCAACTTTTGTGAAGGTTTGGGTACAGAACCCCGGCAAAAGTTAAAAAAAAATGTGAATCAACCACCTTCCCCCCATTTCATGTCCAGGTACATGGACAATAGGCAAGTGCATGGGAGGGGGCAGCCTTGCATGTGGAGATGGCATGTGCATGCGCTTGCCCCCATTCACTTGTGTTTCACCTGGGCACACTGCCTTCCAGATGCCCAGGTGACAGGCAAGTAAATGGGAGGGACAGCCATCTGCCTCCCCCCCAATTCACGTGTGTTTTGCCAGGGCACGCTGCCTTCCAGGCACAAGGCGATAGGCAGGTGAATGGGAAAGGACAGTGACATGACTGTAGAAGGCATGAGTGCAGGGCTGCCCCCTGCCATTTGCTTGCCTTCTGCCCAGGTCCACGGAAGGAAGACTCGGGCAAAAAAGCAGGGGAGAAGGAGGGGGAGACAAGTCGGCACCTAGCAAATAATCAAGTTCGTGAAGGTCAAACCTATCAATGTGGAGGGATGACCGTAAAACCAACGGCTACGAGGAGAAAGAAGGAGCTCTCCAGGAAATAAGAATTGCACCCTCCAAGGAAATGTTTCCTTCAGTCCTCAGATTTCCAGCATTGCAGTAACTTAAAACTTCTGCTGAGCATTTAGAAACACAGTCCAGGCACCCAGAAATGGAAGAGGGAAAGTAAGAAAGAGAATCTGAACTCGGTTAATATAACAATTTGAGGTAGTGTGGAAAAAACAATCCAGGACGACCTTTACATTTTGAACTTTCTCCCCTTATGCTAAACTTCTCAGCCTGTTAACTTTCTCAGCTTATTTCTCTCAGAAGCTTATGCTAAGTTTTGGCCTCTGCTGGTGTTAAAACACTTATAATCTTCGCCTGTGGGCTACGCTTATCATCCCCACATGCTTGGTGTGACCTTGGAGTGCAGGAAGGAACTTGTACCAGCTGTCAGTTTAAGGCACATTGTTAACCTGTTGGATGTAAATATAGGTCATCAGCTATCAGAATAAGCATTAGTTTGTTTGGACTTACGCATTAAGCACGGGCGCCATTAATTAGGAGCATGCGTCCAGCAGACGACAGGCATTACGAAGTGCAAGAGTGCACGTAGCTCAGAGCAGGGGTCTGCCTATAAAACCGCCTGTAGAATTGCTCTTGGAAAACTCAGTGCAGGCCAAAAGATCCGGCAAGGTGCTGCACATCATTTGGCCTGTTGTTTCTCTGGGCTCCCAACACTGGGCTGGAGACGGGAGCTTGCTTTAGGCAGAGACCTTCTTGTGTTTAATCTCTGTAAGAAAGGTCTGCCGCTGAATAAATCTCTCAACTCTTGCATCCACTGATGAGTTTATAGTTGTCATAGCCTAAAAGAACCAGACTCATTTTGGGTAAATGATTTTCAGAGTCTCACTCTCTGCAGCCCTAGAGTACAGAGGGAGATGTTTAGGTTACACCCCCATCCCAGCAGTGGCACTGCCAAGATCATGACAGGATGATGACGGAAAACAGTAAGGTATGGGAAGGGCCTAAATAACATCTCCTGGCCTGACCCCATCCCAGTCCACCTTGCGAGCCATTAGCCCAATTGTGCAAGGAGGACCTGTTCAGCTTCTGCTTGGAAGGCAAGGAGGACAACATTTCAACCTCCTCCTTTCCATTAAGTGAGTCTGTGACAAGGACTTATGACCCCACTTCTGATAGCTGCAGGTTAACTTGCTGGTGGGAGGGAGGTGGAAACCTTGTCCTTATCCCAAGCTGAATGGACTTCCTTCACCGGACCTGGATGCTGGCTCTTAAGGTGGACTTGGGTGGTATCTATACAGATTTCCAGTACAACTATACAATCTTATGAATGTAGACCAGTTACAAATCTGTAACTCTGGATTATGAATTTGTCACTGCAGTACTGAATGCTAGCCAATGTTTGTATATTTATAATTACTCTTTATAACTATTCTTCTAATTTTAAAAAATGTTCAACATTACAAACATAGCACGTAAAATAATAGGTACCAGCAATGTAGTTGCAAACGCAGCAGGTTATATACATATCTGTGTGATGAGAATGAGCTTATGCCATGGTGTAATAACAGCACAGTGTAATAAACTGCTTGCAAAGGCAATTTAAACAACCTAGATGTTTCCATTTACCTCTGCGTGTGAAAATACTTCCCCCATAGCCTTATGAGCTGCAGAACTCTGGTGTGCTTCATTCTGAACCAACCCAGAACCAAATCGGGCTGATTTAGGCAGAGGCCATTTCCGCACTAGGCTGTTATAGCGCTATGATTCCACTTTCAACATCCTATGGAATCCTGGGGTTTGCAGTTTCGGGAGGGGCCCCTCCCGAAACTGCAAACCCCAGGATTCCATAGGATGTTGAAAGTGGAATCATAGCGCTATAACAGTCTCGTGCGGTAATGGCCAGATTCAGGAGGTGTCTGCTTCAAGTCAGTATTCCTCCAAAGTGGACCCAATCCAACTCCAAAAGGTCATGGAGGAACAAGTGAAATGGGAGGGGATTTTCTTTTTCCTTTTAGACAATCTATTTGCAAAACATTTGTTCATTTGTATCTACTAGTTCCTGACTTACCCTTCGCTCCTTGTCGCCGTATTCTATGCCCAGGGTGTCCATGGCACGGACAATTGCAGCCAGTGATTGAATAGTGTTGCTATAGACCACCGGCTTGTACTGTTTCACGTCTTCTCCAGAGAAGCCATCCTCGTGGATGATCCTTTGTTTTAAAAAAGGGAAAGGAAATTGCTTGTCAGGTTCGACAAGGAGACCACTTCAGGACGCGCAGAGCTCATAAATTTACTTTAAGAAATACACAGTGCATTACAGTTATAGCATCCTAGGTTCCCAAAAGGAACCAGTTGCAATTACAGTTGCCATTTTTCTTTAAAAAATTCTCTTTATACTCCAGTTTCTCAGGGATAACTAAAATAATTACTTTGAATTACTGAATGCCAAAAGCCTGTGCTATGAAATACTCTCTTCCCAACACCCACAACAGAGCACGCAAGTCAGAAGAACAAGCCAGCACTTGAACCGTGTGATATTCCTCCTCCAGCATTTAATGAGGTCGTACCCATGTCGCTATAAAAGGAAACTAAAAAGTCATAGCTGCACCACAAAAGGAGGAATGTTACCATTTATTACGTTCCAATGGTAATATAACTCATTATACCTTATTAAAAGGAAAAAGGAGTTAATCACAAGCAACTCATTGGCTGCAATTCTGTGGCTGGCACATGCAGATATTTTCACTCTAGATTGTTATAGCGCTATTGCCCTACTTCCAACCTCCTCTGGAATCCTGAGGTTTGCAGTTTAGGGAGAGGCATTAGCATTCTCAGCCAGAGAGCCCTTTGGCTTCAGGAAACTACAAACCCCAGAATTCCACAGGAGGTTGAAAGTGGAATAATAGCACTATAACAGCGTAGTGCAGAAATGGCCCAGGAAAGCCTCTCAAACATATGAAAATGCCCCCACTTCACTCCACCCCAATAGTTGCATTTTCACTGCAGTCCCTCTCAAAATGGTGACAGGACGTGAGAAAATGGCACTTCCGGTCGCCATTTTGAGAGGGACTGCAGAGGAAAATGCAACTATTCGGGCTTGCAGTGTGTGTGTGTGTGAGAAAGCGGATGGGGATAGTGGTCTGCAGAGGAGTTGGGGACACGAATGGCCCCAGCTGCCTGCACCTGCATTACACTCATTGTACGAAAAGCTGCTCTGGCAAATTCTTCGGTTAAACCTTCTCTAGAGACGGGCCGAGAAAGCTGGAGATGGCTGCGGAAGGCTCTGGCCACCTTTCTCCCTCCGTTGTTTATCTCTGCTCATCTTCTTTCTCTCTGGTGGATAATTGTCCCCACTCCTCCTCCTCTTCCCCCAAGGGGAAATTAGTAGCTAAAGGAGAAGAAGAATCAGTACAGGCAAACAGTCAGGGGCCTTCCAGTTCCCACCAGCTTTGTCCACAGGCCCCCAGGGGATCTTTCAAAATCCACAACAGTCGAAGATGAGCACGAAAGGTCCACCAGCCTGAAGGAAAGGCACTGCGAGCCAAGAAGCCGTTGACCGAAATCCCACTGCTGCCACCAGACGGCCTGATGCAAAATGCCCTAAGCGTACGGAAATAAGAATACAACCCAACCTCGTGGAGCTATTGTGAAGACTCACAGCAAGCACGCGCAACGTTTTACTGTTATTTGTTAACAGCGTGCATGGAACTTTACAGACTACAAGAGAGTGGGTCCTTGCCCGAAGCATCTTGCAATCTAATACTGAGGAAACAAGAGAAGAAAAGGAAGGAAGGGGATACAGAAAGAGAGTAGACCTGAGCCATTTCCACACAAGGCTGTTACAGCGCTACCATTCCATTTTCAACATCCTATGGAATCCTGGGGTTTGCAGTTTCGGGAGGGGCCACCTGGCCCCTCCCGAAACTGCAAACCCCAGGATTCCATAGGATGTTGGAAGTAGAATCATAGCGCTATAACAGCCTCGTGCGGAAATGGCCAAGGAAAGAATATTCAATATTCTTGGAGGTCCAAGTGGTGCCAACGTTGGTTTCTTTCCAACATCAAGCCAAAACATGGCTTTTCATTACATTTTCAGGGACTGGTTTATTTCATGTGTACATGTATATGGTTTCAAATTGTGGTAGTTTTTCAAGTGGCTTCAACTGTTGCTTTTCAAGTGGCCGGAATTGTTGATGTTTTTCCTATGTTTTTATGTTGTTCACATTATTTATGCTTTTAACCCAGAAATGTTTCAGATTGTTTATTTTGTACGCCGCCTTGAGATCCTGTTATAAAGGTTGGGATATAAGTGTTCTAATAAATCAACCATTTTTTAAAAAATCTCATTTGTACATGCTTAGGCTACAGGTGGAGTTCTTAGGGGTGTATGAATTAGGTAGTTGACTGCAAAGTGTCATGAAAAAGATGGGGTTTGGAGCACGAGTGGAAATCATTACTTCTTACTGCATGTAATAATACTTTCTTCTAAAAGTTGTCCCTCTGCTGGACAAAATTATAAGAATTCTCACACTTCTTTGGATGATTTTCTTTTTCTTGGCATTTTTTTGTGAAAATTTCACAAGGGTTTTCTTCTGAAAAAAGCCTGCCCTAAACAAAATATTTTGTGCCAAACAGACAGATAGACCACCCCCTGCAACCAAAACAATAAAATCTGCGGGCTTATTTTCAGTCATGCCAATAAATCAATGGGATTTATGGGTCTAGTCTATTCACGACTAACTGATATGATTCAAGCCACAGCATAAATTCTGCATGAATTGAAGTCCAGTGTCCTGTTCACGTTTACAGTCATTACCAACTGAATGTGACTTCCCAAATCAAACTTCCCAACCTGGCAGGGTTAATAAGGTGCTACAAATCAGGGTTCTGGAATATGATGTCTGTAGGTATCTCCTGGTTGTGGGGACCATTGCGATAAGCAGTTGAGGCAGGACCTTGTGGAGTCTCTCCAGCTGCCTGTTGTTGATATGTCCACAACCGGGAGAGTGGTGCAGATATTATTTCCCAGCTACCCAATCTGCAACAGCTTGGAAACCCTTCAACTGGGGCACAACCAAGCTGAAAAGGCCGGGTTTGGGAAGGCAGCATTGGCAGATGTAACTATGCCAACAGAGCTCCATCATTGCAGTTACCTCTGATGATCCTGGCTGAAATGTTTTTGTGCAAAATGCAACCCTGTTTTTTCACAAAGCCTCACCCTTCCTCACCACAGAAGCACTGTTCTTTTTGGACTTGCACAGGAGTGAAAAATTTTGTTGTGATCGACAAAGGCAAATCTCTTAGCTTTATTGTCCAGAGCAGAAATTTGAAGAAAAGAGAAGAAAGGTGGCATCATGTAGGTGCTTTGGAAGGACTTGCCAGCAGAAGGGAAACCGAGGAGAAAGTAGGAAGGTGTTTAAGGTAGAAGGTCTTTGGACAGACGAGAAAGGATGGAGTTGAAGACACAAAGTTTGCAAACTGGAATGTAGACGAAAGATAAGGGGGTGCTTTGAAGAAAGGAGGAGACAGTGGCAGCGGGTGACTCCTGTGCCAATGGGGCTGGGAATCTGTTCAAGGTTAGTCTGAACTTGGAAGGAGCCATCCAAAGTGCAGAACAACATCCCCAAAACTGGTTCAGCACACCTGGGGTTTGGAGTTTAGGGAGGGGCCTTTAGAATTCTCAGCCAAACTACAAACCCCAGGATTCCACAGGATGCTGAAAGTGAAATAATAGCACTATAACAGTGTAGTGCAGAAATGGCCTTAAGTATATCTCTCCAAATAAGCTCAGCACCTTGAATAACTTCTTCAAGTTCAGACTAGAGCCTGGAGTGGATTCGCCATCCCTTTGACACAAAAGTCTTCCATTGTCACTGGGCAAAAATTCTTCCCAGAGTTTCTGTGAGGATGCAGTCAGTACAGGAGAGGGGAGACCCATCTGCTGGCAGAATATAAGAGTAATGGGATAAACAAACAACTTACGCACTTGTCAGTGCAATTTATAAGTGCAAATGTGTAAATCAGTTTAGTGATCGTGGTTGCTGTCTGTTTCCACTCCTTGCCACTTTGACTTGTTTGTAACTATAATTCCATTCTGTCTGTTTTCTCCTTTAGTGCTAGGGTATGTTTGTTTGTTTGTTTTTAAATCTCAAAATATCCTTTTAACCCTTATCCAGGAAGGTTTTTTAAAAAAATATTTGCACTGTTTTAATCTGGGGTTATTTTCAGACTCTATATGAGAATGCCATTAATATTGTGGTTGTGTGCCTTCAAGTTGTTTCCAGCTTATGGTAA
Organism: Cyclura pinguis; assembly: GCA_030412105.1. NCBI lineage: Eukaryota > Metazoa > Chordata > Lepidosauria > Squamata > Iguanidae > Cyclura > Cyclura pinguis. Next base: position 3,561,047 of record CM059607.1, read on the forward strand.
CCTCAAGGTGATGGGGACTTTCTTGAAATGATTTATTCAGAAAAAAAAAATACCATTGACTTCCCTTGAGTTTGAGAAAATGTGATTTGTCCAAGATCATTCAGTAGGTTTCCTTTCCCCGACCTGGTTTGGACCTTGGGTGCCTGTTCTCCCCACCACGCCTTGGACTCCTTCTCACAGGCATGTTGATATTTGCAATTTTTTCCAGTTTTGTGATAGTCCTGTGCCCCACATCCTAGGCCATTTCCGCACTAGCCTGTTATAGCGCGATGATTCCACTTTCAACATCCTCTGGAATCCTGGGGTTTGCAGTTTCGGGAGGGGCCGGGCGGTCCCTCCCGAAACTGCAAACCCCAGGATTCCAGAGGAAGTTGAAAGTAGAATCATCGCGCTATAACAGGCTAGTGCGGAAATGGCCCTAGTGAATGTGGAGGCAGACTATACAGAGAAAAAGTGGGAGAGGGCGACTCCCCTGTAGTGGCAACAAGGAGGAATGTACAGCCCCTGTTTTGCAGCTCGCAAAGGGACAACTAATGCAGGAGGCATTTTGGTTTAGCCCTCCAGAGCAGAGTGGAAATAAGTGGATGCCTCCATTTCTTTCCCCTACTGTTTTTTGGGATAAAAGAGTAAGTTTGGGTCAGGTGAAGTTCAAACGAAGTCAACCGTAATGGGCAAACCACAATGCTCCAATATGTCAGCACTTTTCACTTACAGGAACAAACAAGCATGTTGCAGAAGGCAGATCACCTGGTGGAACAAACAACAGGTGGTGCCCGGGCCTGCAGTCACTCTCAGGAGAGTTTGGTGAAACAAATGTGCCTACTTATAAGATCTGATGGAGAGGAGAATGCATACATGTGCACACACACACAAACTTGCTTTCTTTCTCTCTCTTTCTCTCTCTCTCTCTCTCACACACACAAACACACACACATGGAGCCCTCATATCCAGACAACAGAATTCTGCTCACTACTCTTCCAGGACACCAGGACATTTTGGCTAACAGTTTTATCTTTATGGGTAAAGATAGTCCCCATGGGCTATCATGGGCCACTATGGACCACATGTAGCCACAAGGTCATTTACTGGCCCCAGAGACCCATGGTTTCCCACTCACTCCCCCCCCCAGATATTTGTTGTCAAGTTGACTTCAACTAATGCAAACTCATGAATGAGATCACCAAGAACCTTGGTCATTCATGGCCCTGATCAGGTCTTTTAAACTTGCCATGACTTCCTCGATTGATTCAATCCTTCTGTAAATGCATTTTTCTCTCTTTTACTAGTGCCTTCCACTTCTCTTCTACTTTGCCAAGCATTATTGTCCCTGCCAATGAAACACATAATCTCGTGAAATGTCCAAAGTACAACAGCCTCAGCCCAATCATCTAGCAAATCAGTGCAGGCCTGATCTACTCTTGGCCCCTTAGGTATATAGACATATTCATTTTAAGCAATGATGAGGGCAGAAGTGAAACATTTTGTTTATTAACTGAACTATTTAGCTCTGCCTGTTAATCACTCCAACCTAATAGTTCAGTTAGCAGGCAAAATGTTTGCTCTCATAAATGAAAAATGGTGATGTATTAAAAATGGCATGTGTGTGTCTTTGCACCATGTTTCTCATAGTCCAAAGAAACAAATAGAGACAATTTCAGAGACACAATCGGCTGAACCATGTCAATTTTCAGCAGAAGAGTTAACACAGTACAAAAGCTACATGAATGCTGACTTGCACTAGGCAAAATGTGATGTAGGATCTCAACCAATCTCTAGTTTAGCCGCTAAGATCTTAGAATTATAGAATCATAGAGTTGAAAGAGACCACAGGGGCTATGCAGTCCAACCCCCTGCCATGTAGGAACGCACAGCAAAGCATTCCCAACAGATGGCCATCCAGCCTCTGCTGAAAAACCTTCAAAGAAGCAGACTCCACCAAACTCCATGGAGGCAGCAGATTCCACTGCCGGACAGCTCTGACCATCGGGAAGTTCTTCCTGAGGTTCAGGTGGAATCTTCTTTCCTGCAGCTTGAATCCATTGCTCCTTGTCCTAGTTTCTGGTGCAGTGGAAAACAAGCCCGCTCCCTCCTCGACAAGACATCCCTTCAAATATTTGAACATGGCTCTCATGTCCCCTCTTAACCTTCTCTTCTGCAGACCAATCATACCCAGCTCTCTAAGCCGCTCCTCATAGGGCTTCATGGCTTCCAGATCCTTCACCATTTTGGTTACTCTCCTCTGGACACGTTCCAGCTTGTCAATATCCTTCTTGAATTGATGCGCCCAGAACTGGACACAATATTTTAGATGAGATCTAACCAAAGCAGAATAGAGTGGTACCATTACCTCCCTTGATCTAGACATCATACTTCTCTTGATGTAACCAAGAATCATGTTGGCTTTCTTGGCTGCCACATCACACCGCTGACTCATGTTCAACTTGTGGTCCACCAAGACTCCAAGATCCCTTTCACACGTACTGCTATCCAGCCACACATCCCGCATCCTATATTTGTGCATTTGATTTTTTTTCTGCCTAAGTGTAGGACCTTACATTTCTCTTTGTTGAAATTCATTTTGTTAGCTTTGGCCCAGCTCTCCGATTTCCAATTTGAAAATTTCCTTTCAACTAGCAAGCTGAGCTCTTGCATAATTGAATGTTTCTTCTTCATTGTCCACAACTTTATTGGTACCACGTCTTGACTGAGATATCTGGACAGACACTAACAAACAAAATTTGATTAAAAAGACCCCCATTTAAGGCTACAGGCTACAAACTGTCAATTGTTGGTCTCCAAGTTCCTTCTCAGCTGTAGTGTTGAGCTTCTGTGGCTTCACAGAATGTTCACGACTATCCCAACTGCTCAAAGCGAAGCTTCCATCAAACCACGATGAGACAGTCTGCATGTTGTCATGGAAACAGATGTTCGGTAGGGTAAGAAGGAAAAGATTCCTATGGGGCTCAGAAGCAGAAAGAAGGTGCAGCTTGGGAGAAAAGGGATGAAAAGAAATGATGGAACGTTGCCTTTCTTATGAGATGCAAAACAACAGTACTTGGCCGAAAGTTTCAAGAAATGCAAATATTAAACGGTCCACAGCTGTCAAGCACGCGCTTAGCCATGTTTTAAATAGCACCAGTCTCACAATAGCAATCAAATCCATAGGCAGCCTCATCAGCATTCGTTGGGTGGGCACCCAAGGGCTAGCTGCTCTCTGTGCCATTCAATGTTTATTATTATATTGGTTGGTCACGGAGAATATTTGCAGCCGGGTGTGGGGAGACCCAGCTGTACCGCATTGTTTCTCAGCGCACACTATTCAACCACCTGTCTTCCACTCAGCCTTCATGGTCAGCCCTGTTCTGACCACAGAGTCTTTCTTCATGACCATGGAACTGATGGCAAAAAGATCCAGCTGTTTTTGCTAGAGCCCACGGGGCTGCCCAAAAGCTCCCGATTCTAGAAAGTACTCAAACTAAAATGCACAAAATTTCCTTATGACATCGCAGGGTGGGGTTGTGGAAGAGAACCAGAGAGTCACTCAATAAGGGGCACAGTGAAATGGCATTGGCCCTGATCCTGCTCTGTGCTTGCACCACGTGGATCTACCTTCACCTATTTACATGGTAAATGTAAATATAATGTAGAATCATAGAGAATCACGGATGTAGAATCGTAGAGCTAGAAGAGACCACAAAGGCCATTGAGTCCAACCCCATTCTGCCATGCAGGAATTCACCATCAAAGCATTCCCAACAGATGGCCATTCAGACTCTATTTAAAAACCTCCGAAGAAGGAGACTCCACCACACTCCCAGGCAGCAGCGCATTCCACTGTCAAACTGCTCTTACCATCAGGAAGTTCTTGGAATCTCTTTTCCTATAGTTTGAATCCATTGCTCCATAGTGACTTAGTCTCTGGAGCAGCAGAAAACAGGCCTGTTCCATCTTCCATATGACATCCCTTCAAATATTTAAACATAGCTACCATGTCACCTCTTAACCTTCTCCAAGCCAAACATACCAGGCTCCCTGAGCTGCTTCTCATAGGGCTTCACAGTTTCCAGGACATCTACCATTTTGGTTGTCCTCCTCTGGATACTTTGGCCAGTTCCACCCTACACCGTTATAGTGCTATTCTTCCACTTCCAACATCCTATGGAATCCTGGGGTTTTCAGTTGAGGGAGGGGCCTTTAGAATTTTTGCCAGAGAGCTCTTTGGCCTCAGAAAACTACAAACCCCAGAATTCCACAGGATGTTGAAAGTGGAGTAATAGCACTATAACAGTGTAGTGTGGAAATGGCCTTCCTCTCTGTTGTCTAGTGGCCGCTTCTCTGTCAGCGGAACAGTGACCTTATCCAGGTCTTAGTCCAAATTTTCAAGCTGCTGAAGCAAACAATAGGATTTAGATCTTTATATTGCATTTCAATCATTTTTTATTAAAAAAAAATCTGTGTTGATCGTTTTTATCCCCCTTTGAGTGCCCTTTGGATGTATACACAGGGTATACAACAAATAAATGTTGGCATATGGCACTTAAAAACATGTTATAGTCACCACCAATCATCTGATGTTACATCAGGCTTCTGATGCAATGCGAACCAAAGCTGTTTTGAACACCAAGGGTGCTTTTTGCAGGAACAAACATGTTGGCCCATAGAAGTCTCATCTGCTTCAGTGTTGCCAGCTATTCAAAATAGCAACAAGGGACAGTCAAAATTCATGGCATGCAAGGTTGACCATCAGGAATTAGCTATTGAGTTGTGTTCCACCTAAATACCAAATGAATGTACCAACTTCAGCTAGTCTAGCCATGTATTTCTCTGTACAATTAATACATTATCCACATCCATAAATTGCATGATGCATGTGTATCTAGTCCTTAGGAAGGAACCACACTAAAAACTGCAGGATTTTTTTGGCATCTTGTCCAGTCTATGTAAAAGGATAAGCTTTCCAACTCCTAGATAAGAGGCACCTTTTACAAAAAGAAAAACTTGCCAGCAGTATAAAGGGCAATATTTCTGGCCCTCAAATAAGGACCAGAGAGCCAGAAAGCTTTTCTCTTACATTGCACAATGCCCCACTGTGGCTAGAGAAAAGGTTTTCCTTAAGAGTGAAGATAAATCTTGCTGATGTGGAAAGGGAATTGCACCCTAAAAATATTCTCAAAGTCACCTCTTGGCAATCGGATTGTCCTCTGAGAAGGTGACCCCTTACAAATATAATTCAGCAACCCAGCATATTTTGAGAAGATGTCTGCCCAAGCATAAATTGGTCAGAGAGGGTGACCTCGGAATGACACCACCTTGAATGCCAATCAATGAGAGCACGGGTGTCTAATTATGTGTCCAAAGAACTGGCATTCAAAGCAAGGCGGATTAATTGAAACTGATACTTTCTTTTTGTTAAAGGGAGGACTTTGGATGAAAATGTCCTATGAAGAGAGTATGTACCAGATCTGGGGTGGGCATCTGCGTTGAGAGAAAGGGCAAACCGGGCCCAACCCTACACAGGCTGAGTCCGCCCCATGCGGTCTCCCAAATGCCTCCATCTTTGTTGGAGTCCTTCCCAAAATGGCAACTGCAAGTGATGTAAAAATAGTGGTGAAAATAGAGGTTCTAAGGGATGCTAGGACATGACTCACTAGAAAAGGCAAGAATGCTTGGCAAAGTAGCAGTAGGAGAAGAGGAAGATAGCATTACAAATGGGTAGACTTACAGCATTACAAATAGCCCTGAGTTTGCAAGACCTGAGCAGGGCTGTTGATGAAAGGGTGACTCATTCACGTGGCTGCCACAAGTCAAAGTTGACTTGACAGCAGTTAAGGTCAACCACAGCAAATGCTCCTCCTGTTCTGGTCCTTCCACAGAGGAAAAAGTTTATTCTCTTTTTTTGCCATGGCACGCAACCACCCATGCCACAATCCATCAATCCCATCTGTATGCCTTTGCATCCCTCTCCTGCATCTCTGGAGTGAAGTCAAGGTAACAAAATAAAACTTTGATTCTCCCACAGGAATGGCATTTGGCGTCCGATGGGGTGAGGACAGGGGCCGCATTCTCTATAAGGGCAGAATGTCGGGTTAATATCAATCTTGGCAAAACAGTACTTAATCAGATAAGCCCTCTTGGATTATCTGCATCTATCACCGCTTCCTAGAAGGTCATTAATCGCCAGCTAATGCCTGGCACCTTTAACTCTTATCCTTTACATATGCTGCTGCCATTTGACTCAGCACAGCATCTTGGGATCAAGGACATCAACCAAAAGGCAGCTTCCTCTCTGCCTGTTGGGTCTTTTCCCCCTTTACGAGAGAATTCAGGTGTTCATACTGCATCACTATAGCACTTTGATAATGACTTTTAAGTGTCATGGCTTCATCCTATGGAATCCTGTCTTTTATAGTTCGGGAAGGAGCATTCAGAATCCTCAGAACTGCAGGTCTCTGGTGGAGAATTCTAAGTACTTCACAGGACTGTAGATCCTGTGAGTCTAAAGGTCAGAAATAAGGCAGTTAAAGTGGCATCCAGATGCTCTAATGGTGCAATATGGAGCCATTCCAAATCAATAACTTCAGTTGCAGAAGTGTTGCCATGTTAGTCTGTTGCAGTAAAAGACAAAAAAGAGGCTCACAGCAACTTACATTCTAACAGATTTGGTGCATCAGAAACTTTATGGCAAAGGTGGACAACCTGTGGTCCACAGAATAATTTCCAGAGCCCTCCCCATAAGAACACTTCACATCTCTAGCAGGAATGGTGCCGCAGCCCCCTGAGTGGGAAAGAAAAAGTGCTTAGATTGTTCCTTGTCTTTTTTTCAGATTTCACCAGATACTCCCTATATGCCTCCAAGCTTCTCTCCACAACCTTAAGGACTATTGAGTTCTGAACCAAACACTGAGTACAAAAAAATGCTGAACTCTGGCAGAGATAGCTAAAGTTTTAGATTCAAAGACAGGTACCACATGGACATCTCTGGGTCAAAACCAATTTCATTTCAAAAGTGAAGGAAAAAGAGAAAGGAAGAAGAAATAGGGGTTCTGCTCTTTGCTGATTTCACTCCTGAAGGTAATAGTAAGCAATTTTAGCAATGTTCTTCTGGCTGCGAGAAAGTCTTTTGAAAACTGTGCAGCCTTTGAAAGTCACAACAAAATGTCAGTTTCGTTGTTCAGGACTTACTCTGTGCAAAATTTGCCCATGGTATTTTGGTGCAGAAAAATCATTTTCTGCACAGAAATATTATTTTTGTGCAGAAAAATCTGTTTTCTATGAAAAAAAAAGCCTATGTGCTGTGTACAAAAAAAAAAAACTTAGGGAGAATTCCACATGAAAAGAAACACTAATCTGAAAGTACTTGTAAAAACTCATTGATGGCTGTGGAAACCGGACAGAGCAGAGCACAGGCAAAAGGGAATTGGATACAGTGTGATTTCCTCACTCCTAACAGGAAGGCAGTCTAAGCCAATGTGTCAGGTTCGCTGTGCGTCAAGGAGATAAAATGCAAAAGCCCAGATGTGTGTGAGATTGTGGAAGGAGGAGGTAACACTGCAAAGATCCCTTCTCTTGCCCCCAACCTGTGACCTAGATTTGAAGAAAGAGAAGGAGAGATGCATTTCCGGTGGGAGTGTTGCTATCCCCTGGAGTAATGGAGAGTATAATGCAGTGTTTCCTCCTTTCTTCCCCATTTCACATCAATTCTTGGCCAGCATCCCGTAGGTGACATAAGCAGGCATATGTTGTGTTACACATATGGAGTATATCTTTTTTTTTTTTGGACAACGCAGAAAGCCTGTAACCAGCTGACGGTGGTGGGAGAGGAGTTCTCTGTATAGAACCATTGCAGATATACAATACTGTATACACACTGGAGTACTGTGTCAATGTGCCTTCCACATTGTGTACTTCTTCTGTAAAGTGTGCAATGATGTGATACTATTTCTCGTATGTTGTGCTACGGTGGTATTCAGTACAATGACTGTAATGCTAGCACAGTGGAACTCTGCTAGCAGACATTTATACTACGCAGTTATTACACTGTATTTGCCCTGCACTCTCCACACTAGGAATGCAGTTCTTTACTAATTTTATTCTCAAAGCAAGCAATGAATAATTTTAACCCTTTTCCTACTGTTGCAATAAAGTCCTCCAAACCAAGGCAGTTCTTTGAAGCCAATTCACAATTCAGGACTTATCCTATGCAATATATGCATATAGGCCATTTCTACACTAGACTGTTATAGTGCTATTATTCCACTTTCAACATCCTATGGAATCCTGGGGTTTGCACTGCAAACCCCAGGATTCCACAGGATGTTGAAAGTGGAATAATAGCATTATAACAGTCTAGTGCAGAAATGGCCAAAGTTTTTGAGCAGAAAACAGCATTTTATATTATAACTGACTCATGTGTAAGCCACTCAGAGGACGATAGCCAGTGATGTGAAAGAAACTGATCTCTCCATCTTGGTAAAGAGCCACGTTATGGTGTAACGGACAGGCAGAAAGGCCGACAGACTGGAAGTGCAAAAGAACAGTTTAATGCAACCTTCCCTGGCCTGTTGTCTTCCAGATGGCTATTCCAATCATTCCCAACCCCCAGGGCTGTGCTGGCTGGGGATGATGGGAGCTTTAGTCCAACAACACCTAGAACACGATGTTCCCAGGAATCCCCGGCCTGCGAGAAATATTAGACCAGTTACTTGTGCAGCACAGACACCATGGCACTGCCAATGCTGGCTTGGAACTCAGTCAAATGTGCGGCACGGAGAACTTCTCATTCATGGTCAGCCCCGGTGACAACTGAGGCAGCCCCTGAACGGAAGAGAAGCCAGCTCCTTTAAGAAGAAAGGGTTGAAAAAGAAGAGCTGAAATGTCCAGGTCTTGCAAAGCCGTCAGGCCCTGGGAGAAGCTCAGCACTATCCCGATAACAGGAAAATTCTCAAAAGAAGGAATTCTCAGGGTAATGTTACATAATGCCATTCTGATGAATTACTCTTGTTCCACTAATCCTCTTAACGGGCTCTCGTAGAAGCTGCCACCAGCCGGGGAGGGGAGAATGGGTGTTTCCAGATGATTTTGCTCTCCCAATTCAGCTTTCTCACTTCATTGCCAGCTCTCACATTTGAGGCAGTGCTTTAAAATCTAATGGGTGTGCATGTATGTGCGGTGGGAGGGCCGACGGGAGAAGGTTTGTGTGCAAATCACCCTCCCAGTTGGACAGAAATAAGAGCAGTTTTGTAATGCCCTGTCTCTTCTTTCAACAATTTTACCTCCTTATGTAAACCCATAAGCTGTCATTAGTCTCCATAAAAGCCCAGAATGCAAGACAAATAGGATCAAATGTTCATTTTACTGCTACACCCCATTGATAACACATATATTTGTCATTCCTATCTAGCCTGTTGTATTGATAGGGAATGGAAACATAAAATGGTGGTCTGGACTTATTTCTTTTTTCCCGTTCAAAGACGGGGTTTTAACAACCTTTTTCTCCAAATGTATTCTGTGAGTTATACAGAATATTGTGAACATCTGTTTAAGATAGGGTGGGCAAAGTGCGTCCTTTGGGATTCTTCCAAGGTCAGAGGGTGGGGGCAATTTTCCCATGATTTGCGGTCCTCAAAATAGACCTTTTTAGGTCCAGGACAGGACCTTTCAAAACAGGAAGGAACTTCTTGTTGTAAAAAAAATGCCTTTCCTGGGCCTTAAATGGCCTGGGGAAAAATGTGGCAAAATTTCCCCCTGCACCATCTAGAGTGCACTGGGGCATTGGGTGGCAAAATCTTGCTAGAAGCTAAAAATGATCCAATTGTGGCTATCATATTTTAGAAACACTAAACCAACGCTCCCTAACCTTTTTTTCACTTGCGTACCCCATTTCTATAAGTTGTACCCCCAACTGCTCCACTGTTACATCCTTTCTTTGAGGAGGAAACAGCCACAGCAGAAGGCTTCTGCGGGTTCTGAGGAGACATCCCCAGACCCACGGAAGAAAAGGCAGGGTGTCAGGCCGGCCAGCCCGCCCGGGCCTCTCCCACCCCACCGTGCCCCAGTCCCCCGGCCCTGGACCCTCCATGCAGGCTCAGGATCCGGTTTGCTCCCAGCTGAAGGCACGGGGAGCAGCGACTGGTGCTCTGCATCTCTCCCTCAAGTGGATTTGGGGTGGAACTAAATGTCTCCATTCAACATGTCTCTCCCTGTGGAGAGGGACACAAGGAAGAGGGAGAGGTGAGCCCTAGAAGCCCGCTGGTGTGGGCAGAGCTAGGGTTGCGACAACTTGAACAGAAGGCTGTGTGTACGTATGTCTGCTTGAGAAAGACTCTTTTTAAAAAAAGTTTGTGGGCCAACGACAGCCAGAAGTTCAGCTTGTGCGCCACTTTTCTACTTATCTCTTCGACTCCCCCCTCTTCCTTAAGGTTTCAGGACAGGAATGCCAATATTGGGGGCCATCAAGAACCACATCAAGTTGTGATGTCCTCCGAGAACAGTTTATGCTTTGCATTTTTTTCTGCCACTGTTCAATTTTTTTGGCATACCCCTCAATGTCCTTGTTTGTACCCTTGGGGTATCCCAGCTTGGGAGCCATGGCATTAGAAGACGGCATGACATGTGGAAATACAACGATGCTTGAACGAATGCAACGTAGTAAGAAAAAAGGAAGAACACGCTCCAGGTGGACTGATTGAGTCAAGGAAGCCATAGTTGCCCTGCGTTTGCAAGACCTGAGTAGGGCTGTTAATCAGAAGGTCTCCTGGAGGCCTCTCATTTATAGAGTTGCCCTAAGTCAGAACTAAATGGATGATAACCAAATTGTGGAAAATCTCCCCCTGAAGGTACCTAAGGTCCCTTTCCTAACTACAGGAAACATAGTACTATGGTTTCACTTTAGTTGTCATGGCTGTATCCTAGGGAATCCTGGGATTTGCAGACTGCTCAGGCACATGACTCTCGGGCTGAGAATTCTAAATATTCCAGCAAACTACAAATCCCAAGATTCCATAGAACATAACCATGGCAGCTAAAGCTATAATTGTGTAGTGTGAAAAAGAGCTGAATTGTGTGTATTGTTTCAGGTTCTCAGTTAAACCCATTTTATTTGCCTAAGCTATTAATGAAGATAAAAATAGATTTTAACATTGCTTTTCAGATTTTGTTATGCTGTGCATGGACAGCATAATTATATAACTTAGTCACTAAGTGATGCTAGGCTTAATTTTATCACAATAATGTTAGGAGCTTCCTGATGCAGTTGTGTTCCCCTTTTACAGGGACAAAAATTTTTTTTTGTCTAAAATCTTGTCTCCCTTGGCTCTTGAAGCCAACCTGCCACAAACATACCTTCCAGATGAGCTGGACCACAAGTCCCATCATCCCAAGCCATCACACCTATGTCAAATGGTGAAGACGGGAAAAGCAGTCTACCACATTTGGAGGGCTCCAGGTTGAAGAGAACTATACTTTCATGATATCTTATTCACCATTTGACGATGCACCACTTTTACGGAGTTGGTCATCAATAACCTTGTCATATTTTTAATAATGTTTTCCTGTGCTTCAAACCCTTTTTTCCAAGGAATCCCTTGGGGGGGGGGTCTTAAAAATAAGGCATAAGTGTTTTCAGTGAATGAATGCTGAATGAATTAATGATTTAATAAACAATTGTGCCTGTTTGCACCATTAGAAACTTTCTTTTAAAAGATCAGGTGACAAGAGATCTCACTTTATTTTCCCTATTCGTGTATCCAGTTAAGGGGCTAAGCAGGAGCTGAGGCCAACCGAAAACATCAAACTGTGACCCTGCGTAATTAGGAACTGTAGACATTCTATTTCATCAGAAAATAAATAGCAAGGTCTTTATCTTGGGCATATAGAAATTAACGGCTGTTCAGAATTCGCTGCAAACAATCCACCAAGAGCAACGCAGCAGCAGATAACAAGGACATGGAGCTCACGACCCCAGGACACTCCTGACTGAGGACAACGGTCTTGGTATTTCGGAAGAGAAAAGCTTTCACGGAGCAATTCAAAACGGGGTCATTTATGGCAGGGGTAGAAAATGGTGGGTATTTCCAATATTTCACGGATGAAAACCACACGTGGCCAAGGGACAGCAGAATGTGGTCACGAAGGCAAAAGCTGCTGGCGAGGAAGAGCAGAGAACGTAGGAACGGGCACAGCAGTTTGCTTTTGCCCGAGCTGACTGGGAAGGGCAAGATTTTGCCCCCCTGTTCTCCTCCGACCCCCACGAAGTTGAGTACAAACTACTTCTGCTCTTTGAGCTCAGTTTGTAGCAACTGAAATAAAGCGAGGACAAAGGGGGAAGGAGAGAGACACTGGGACGTTTTAAAAGCAGCAATTGGGAAAACGGGGGATTAGCTGGAACGGCGGCAGCCAAATCAGGACAGTTGGAGGGGATGGGTGTGTTATTTGCCACTTCCAAAGCCCTGCCAGTTCACACTGCAGCCACAGATGGGGCAGACAGCCATCTGTAAAATGTGGACGCCGGCTTCTTAAAAACCTTTCTTCTTGCTTCCAGCAGAGGGAGAGATTTAGGGACATTTCTGGGATCTTTCCGATGAAGGAAGGTCTTTGGAGGAGATGAGCCCCCAATCACCTCTTCCACGGCCACTAATCCTCTGTTGTGGGGGCCTTAATACAGCTACTGCAAGCAAAAGCGCACAGGCGGTAGAATCACACCCGTGGGGGAATCTGCAGTGTAGGGGCACCTCCGTACTATCCAAATCCCCTCAACATATTCAGGGATTGCACTGTTGGGGCTGTGTCCTGTTAGTGACATGCCAAAGCAAAAGTCTTTTTGTCTGGGTCATGGGGGTCTCTAGGGGCAGAGATGAGTCCAGGAGTAGTCCCAAGCTACACGTCTGCTTCCTCAGGATATCTGGAAGTGGTAAGGCACCCACCCACCCACCCACACACACAAAACCCCCAATTTGATCACCGCAATAAGAACGAGCCCGGCAGGTTACCAGGTAGAATCATAGAGTTGGAAGAGGCTTTATGGCCCATTGAGCCCAATTTCCTGCTCAACGCAGGATCTCCAATTAAAACATTCCTAGCAGGTAGCTGTCCAGCCTCTTCCGGAAGGAAGACCTCACCACTTTTGTAGGCAATTGGTTCCACTGTCAAATCAGTCTCACTGTCAATAAATTCCTTCTAATATTCAATTGAAATCTACCCTCCTGTACAGACCACAACCATTAAAAGAAAGTTTCTAGTCTTCATGACAACAGAGAGTGCATCCGAAAATAGGAATAGGAAAAGCTTCCGGTTCATCTCTCAGTGCCAACAAAGAAGCTGCCAGCCTTTCTAAGCCCCTCCGCACTGCAGACAGGCCGAAATGTGATGGCTGCCCAACCGGTTAAGCACCTTGCAGTATCCCATTCCTCTAGGAAGAGTCTCTGAGACATGTACAGAGGGCCAGAACCAAATCACAAAATGTGTCCTTTTTTTCAACAAGGGCAAAACGGATGTGCCTTCATCACCAGCCCCCATGCTCTGTCAGTGGCAGAATGAAAGCAGATGCTTGGAGCAAATGCATGGACTGCCAAAAGGCTATAAATAATTGCTTCTCTCTGACACAAGTGGCTGATATAACTGGATTCCTGAGCAAAGTCATCCCACAAAAAAAAAATTTTTTTTTAAAAAATCAAGGCTAGCTGTTCCTTGGCCTAAAGATGCAAGGCAGGGCTCCTCATTTGGAAGGTAATTAATCAAGCCTTTGGCCTTTGGAAAGGCAGAACAACACCAGCGTTGTCTCACCCCGGCAAACTGCCTCCCTCTTCCTTGCTGGATGCAGAACAAAGCCCAGCCGGAGCTTTTCAAAGGATAATAATAAACAAGGTTATTTTCTTCCAGTGCAGCCTATCACTTGATAACCAGAGGCTGGGCGATGTGGATGTGTTACAACGGGAGCACTTCAAGAAGGGAGAGATAGGAAGGTGGAGAAGGGCGAGCAGACAGAGACAACTATTGTCAAAATGCCCATCATCGAGGGGTGTAATTAGAGGGGATGACGACGGCACTGCTCTCCGAGTGAGAACTCTGCCTCCCTCGTGCAAACTTTTCTTAGTCCCCAAATGTCTGGGTAATAGGAATTCTTCTCCCCAAATGAAAATTTCCTTTAGTCCCCAAATTTCTAGCCTTGCAGAGAGAGAGAGAGAGAGAGAGAGAGAGACATTGCAAATGGTTCACATTTGGAACTCATCTACTTGCTGTGTTCTCATTCCCTGGGTCATTTTGCCTGCCCCCTTCCTCTGGATGCCTCAACTCTATTTCTTAAAGGCTCCACTGAAATTTTAAATTATCGTAATGCTAGAATTTTGGGGAGTGAAGGGAAATTTCATGGAGGAGGAAAAATCCTTATTTTTGTGGGGCAATGTTCAGAGTAAATTCTGGAATGTATTATCTTCCCATCCCAGGAGGGAAACCACATCAACAGCTCTTTAACTCTTTAAGCTTCCTGTTTCTTGAAAGTTACTTATCTTAGTTTAGTAGATATTTTAGTTTAGTAGTTATTTGAAAAAGCACCAGAATCCTAGAAACTCTTAGCCTGTGATACAAAACATGGTCTCCTCCGTCTTTCTCATTATCACCTCAAGATTCCCTCTACTGAGGAGAAGGTCAGTCTTGATGGCCTCCAAGATCCTTCTCTGGCTCTCTGTTTCTACTTCTGGGTTGAGTTTCAACCCAGGATTCTGGATTAATTGTGCTGAGCAGATTTTCACAAATAGTAAACAGGCAAAGCCAGTCTGAGCCTACTCCTTGGATAAAATGTGTTCTTATTAACAAATGCATTTGGTGAATTCCATAGGGGAGAGGAGGAAGGGAAGAGAGAGAGACAGAGAGACAGAGAGAAAGAGAATATTAGATCCCACTCCTACTTACATTGTAGAGAAAATATGCCTCATGATCTAGGCCGCCTCTAGCCTAGACATAATGGGAAGCACATTTTGTGGCTGGAGAGAGGAAGAGAAAATGTCTAGATACTGGAAGACTCTCACCTAAAAGCCTGGCTTACCTCCATCTCTGCACTTAAATCTTCTCATGGAATCCATATCACACTAAGGAGAGTAACCTCAGTTCTGGCTTAGTAAGAAATAACCCTGATATTAGGAGAAGGGAAAGCCTAGGGAGGAGACGCTCAAATAAAATACAAAGAAAAACATCTGATGTTTCCCTTCTCCTCGGATTCTACTCCTGTGTGAACAACGAAGTCCAGCTCTGCCAGCTGCCTGTGGGTCTTCCAGGAATGGCTGGTGGCTCTCATGTCGGTGGGACAGATGAATCCACTCCAAGTTTTCAACTGAACTTAAAGGAGCTCTCTCTGGTGCTGAACCTATTTGGAGGACAGGTTTACTCAAGAGGGTGGCAGGGGTCCAGGCAACATCCAGCTGCATTTTTGCAGCCTGGAGAAGAAAGGTGAGGTTGACCCTTAATCATTCAGGGCGACAGCCTCGGCTTCCTTCTCCTGGCTCTAAAACATACAGCACAAAAATAGAAGCAGAACTAGAACCAGGACAAGAATAATTCCAGTCCAGTGCTGCTCTCCAACAATCATTGCAAGACCTGTTTTCCTTCCTTCTTAAATTAAACCCTTCAATGCCACAGATCTCTCTCTCTCTCACTCTCAGCAACTTGCCTGCCCCCTTAATGGTGGTCAGGGGGAACAACTCACCCCTAGCAAATATCTTTCCAGAGAGACTGATATCAGCCAAAACTGTCCAACCACTCTGAGGTCACTTGGGGGCAGGCTAATTTGGACCAGCGCAGGCTGAACAAATCCAGTTGGGAGCAGATGCCTTTGGCATCCTCTGCACAGGTTTGCCAAGGGAGAGTTGCATTCCCAGCCTCAAAGCTGTTGAAATCCTGAACATTTCTACGAGATAGCGTCTGACACTCTGCGCCACATGTGCAGTTAATGTGCAAAGTTGTTGTCAGTCAAAACCAATTAATTAGTAGCTACAGAAACCTAGAATTACTTCTCTTACATTTCGAATAACAACAAAGTGGAAAGTGAGAGAGAGGGGGAAAAAATTAGCTACCCCCAACCCCAAACTAGTTGGCACAGAGAGTTGGTATCAGGCAAATGATCGCAAATGTTGGCACTGCTCCTTGCCGAAGAGAAAAATCTTGGAGCTCAGCTCTCCTGCTCCTCTTCCAAGGGGTCTCCGGGGAGCATTTTATCCAACCCCCTCTCTCACTCACTCACTCACAGAGAAACCCACTCGAATTGGTACTTTGATGGGAGTGCCAGAGGAGTGAAGTTGCAGTTTGCCACTTGTATGCTCCCCAGGAAGCAACTAGTAACTACTCTCAAGTGATCTGGTGAAAGGAATGTTGCATGTTTGTGTGCTAGAATGTGAACAGAATAAGGTTGGAAAGAATATTAGAAAATATTGGGAAAATGATTGAAAATGTGTTTCTCAAGGGTCAGAAAACTGTGATGAGGAGAATCCTAGACTGGTGAGAATCTTCACAGTTTGGGACTTCCTCTTGGTGAAAAATGTACATGGTGTTTTGTGCAGAAAATAGCATTCTTTTGTTCAGAAAACAACATCCCCTTGCAGGAAACAAGTTTTGTGCAGAGGAATGTAGGAAATGCTGCTCTGTGTGCATGAAGATAGTTTTCTGTACAGAAATGTTGTTTTCTGCAGGAAAAAAAAGCCTGCTTTCTGTGCACGAAACTTCTTTTCTGCATGGAAAAATCTCATTTTCTGGGCAAAAAGGCCATATGATTCCTACCTCACACACACTGAGTAAGTCCAGAATTGCAAACAGTCTTTGAAAACTGTACAGTTTTTGAGAATGTTCTCACACAGAGGAGGCACATGATACAATGATTCACTCTTTTTCTCTGGGAATGAGATGTACAAAGATTTATTTCCCTAGAACGGAAATCATGAATGTAGACTACTTGCAGGGTCACTTCACTGTGCCCCTGCACAGTAGCCTGGCCAAGATCCTATGGGGCCAAACTTCTTTGACAGCGGAGTTCCTAGCAAGAGGTTCAGCCCTTTTGGCACCCAGGCGCTGAGAGGTCTACAACCCTGCTAAGCATCTGAGAGCAGCAATAAACGGTTGTGCATGAGTGTATCCACCCACTGCATGTACACACCTCTACCACAGAAAGCAGCCACAGGGTGCCTAGTTCCTGCCAGCTTCTTCACGGTCCTCGAAGCCAAGGCACTATGGGAAGGATGTCTTGGAAAATTCCCAGTTTGCCTTGGCTCTCAGGACCCCTCACGGTTAAGCACTGGAGAAATTGCTGGCTCTATAAACAACCGCGCTGGCATCTTGTTAAGGGAATATGTTGATGAAATACTAATGTCTTTTTGTTTTCATTGTAGAGGGAGTAATGCGTAATTTCCCTTGCACAATGAGCCCAAACCTCTTGAAATTAACTTGATTCCCAGCCTCCACTCTGTCATCCTGCAGTGTCCCTATAGCCAGACATGCAATGGTGTTATCCTTCAGGACCTCCTGAGGACCTCTAGGAACTCCTCCCATGGTGACATCACCATTGTGCATCCAGCTATTGCCAGATGTTTCACCACTCCCCCTCCCCACAGTTTAGGAGGCTCCCTAGGAACAAGTTTGAGTCCTGCAGTGGGGAGGAGAGAGATGGAGTGGCATTCCACTCAGGTGGAACTTTATGGACTGTGTCCCAACCCAAAATCCTGGCTCTTAACAGGTACCATAACAGGTGAGGGTCTTCTGCTCTGCTGGGGTTGAACAAGACTTCAGACTCTTCCTGTCCTCCCAACCATCAGCTCCACAACCATCCAGAACTTGCCACTGTCCCCAGACCATCAGTACGGGTCCTGTACATCACTATTTTTGTCCTCCTCCTTCTCCAAAAGCTCCTTTTTGCTGTGCTGGCCACGTTTCCAGAAAATGTCTCCTCCAGCACATTCAGCAACTCTGTCTGGCTAAGTTGCTTATTTTCACTTATTACGGGTCACCTTTCTTCCGTCTTGGCACCAAGAGTGTCAGTGAATTCTATCTCCTACCCCACCCTTAAAATAGGATTTAGGATAGACTGTGCACTTAAGGAAAGGATGATGGCCACTGCTGGCTTAGGGATTCTGGGAGTTGTTGTCCAAACAGGGAACTTTATCCAGCTTTGGAGAACATGCAGTTGCCTCTCTCTCCTGATCTGGAGCAGTTCCTGGAGACGGTAGCTGGTTCTGGCAGTCACCTCTCTTCAGGTGGAGTAGAGCAGAGAAAGAAAGAGAACTGATATTGCAAATATCTTCCTTAGTTTGCCCTTTAGTTGCTCATCTAGGGCGAGTAGGAATGATTTGCAGGCAGGCAGAAATGACAAAACTACATTAAATGGGCAGAATGAGAGGACGTGCTCAATCTCTGTCCCTTCTTCCCTCTCCTTTGCACTCCCTAAATATAAGAAAGTCAAAGGCAGAGAGGTTATATATCTGATGACAGCTTAAACTGGATTTGTTGAATATTAGTCTCTCTAAGGCTCATGCTCAGCAAAGCCAAGTCTGCTTTTTTTGATGGTGTCGCAGATAAGATCGCTAATGCTCCATGCCTTATGCTTCCACGAACACGCTGTTTTCATCCATCTCGATCCACAACATTCTTGTTTTGGTTTTGGAATTTTATGTTCTCTTTTGTCCTTTTTCTTTTCCCATAGCCATATATCTATAACACTTATTTTACCTTGGAGGGAAAAAAATCTAATCAAGAATAGTTCATGGAGGTGCAAAGAACTATACAGGTCACCTAAAATATCTCTCCCCACCCCAACCCTCAATCTTCTATGTAGAGTCCAAAAATGGAGAAATTGCTTGTCTTTCACTTTCCAAACCATTGCTCACTCTCCTCCTAATCTGTATAAACTTCGTGCCACATTCCAGGTCTTCCATGCAATTTCCATTTTTGTGGCAACAGCCAGTGTTTACTCTCTGTGATGCTGATGCTGCTGATATGCTTGTTACGAATCCCAGAATTTTCCCCTGGTTCCTTCCAACAACTCTGAAAGTTTTCATGAGCGTGGGGCTCAAGGTTATCAGCTGTGACTTCTAGCTGATTCTATTGCTATTAATACAATGGTTCTCATCCTTTGCAGGGAGGGATATATATGTATTAGATGAGGCAGAAAGTTAATAATATAGAAGAATAAAACTAAATTAAAAGAACTTGTAAATAGGGGGAAAATATAATCCAACAAAAGGGAAGTAGGAAGAGGAAAAAACAATACTAAGAAATTTATGATGGATAATATTGAGAGGCTAAATAAAACTACAGATATGATACTGTTGATAATTGTATGTAAACATGATGCTATCAGCTTAATTGAGACAAAGGTGTCCATATATACTATAAAGAAGTACACTGAATATAACTAAAATGCATTATTGTAATTTTTAAATTTTATTAATGTGTAATAAAAGATAGAACTAAGAAAAGAAAGAACTAAGTCCCACCGTGTTCTGTGGGTCTGGGTCCCGGGAACTCGGATCTGAGGTTGGCCGGCCTGGGTTTCGGCTCGGAGGGAGAGAGATGCAGCCTGGGAAATCGCTGGAGGAATGTTCCAGCTTGGAGACTAGATTTCATCTAGCCTCTCCAGGCATTAAACTGACAATTGTCTGAGCAGGAAATGGGAGCAGGCCGAGGAAGGCTTCCAAGAACAACAGTTCTCCCTCAGGGATGTTATTAAAATGTCCCAGTGCATTTTGGCAGTTTCACAGTACAAGCATCCACTTCCAAAATAAAATTAAAGAAAAAATGAAATAAATCATAACAGCAAAAAACACTTAAAGGGAGGGCATGTGCAAGTGAATCTCAGTGCGGCACAAAGCTACAACATTTTTTCAACCACTCAGAGACAATTAACTCTCTTTCTCTTTTTAAAAGGTAGTTTATGATATTTTAACACTGGAGGCAGAAGACAAGATGGTGCCTCCTTCTCATCCCATCTGCAGAAACTAAATTGACTGGTAACATGGCAGCATCCTCCAGCACACCAGGGGTCTAGCCACACTGGACAATTATATCAGTTTCATACCACTTTAAATGGGATGGCTCCATCCCATGGAATCCTGGGATTTATAGTTTGGTGTGGTAGCTTAGAATTCTCCAGGGCACTTCTCTGAATTCCAAAATTAGAACTTTCTGGCAGTGAATTCTAAGTACCTCTCAAAACGACAAACCGCAGTATGCCATAGGATTGAGCCATGGCAGTTAAACTGACATCAAACTGCTAGAATCGTGTGGCCTGAATACGCCCCATAAGGAAGAAAGCCAATTTGGGATGAGTTGGGCTAGACAGAAAGCCGCAAGGCATATACACAGCATTGTCCTTCATCACTTTAGCAACTCTCCCTTTGTTGTGGTTGTTCTTTGCCATCAAGTCAACGGTGAGTCATGGAGACCCTACATGTGGTCTAGTGGTTTGAATGCTGGATTATGAGTCTGGAGACTACGATCTGAATCCCTGTTCAGCCATGGAAACCCACTGGATGACCTCGGGCAAGCCACATCCTCTCAGTCTCAGAGGGAGGCAATGGTAAAGATCCTCTGAACACATCTTGCCAAGAAACCCCCATGGCAGCCTCACTTTTGGGTCACCATAAGTTGAAAACAACTTGAAGGCACACAACAACAAGAGACCTTCAAGATCCCAGTCATCAATAGCCCCACTCAGGTCTTGCAAACTCAGGGCCACAGTTGAATTTATGGAGTCAATCTACCTGTAAGAAGCCTTCCTCTTTTCCTATAGCCTGGGAGAAAGGGCAGTAAATCCGAGACTGGACTCCCTGTCCCACAGTCATCGATTCACGGGCCGCACCAAAGGAGAAGAAAGTTGAGACCTCTCTCCAGGTCCCAGTGCCACCTACCTCCTTCCAATCCATTGCTGTTATTTGCCATTAAATTGGCATTAACTTACGGCGAAAGCAAAATGGGTAGACTCACAAGCTCAACAGCCTTTGAGATTGGCTCTTTGGTTGGGTTCAAGCTCCATACCAAGAATCAGGCACAGGCAAGGTAATCTGAACAAAATGGTCTTCCAAAGTAGCCATCGTTGCCGTGGCCTCTCTACTTGCCCTCTTTCGCTGCATCCAAACTACACCAAGAGGAAGAAGCCCATGCAAGTGGAGGCTGTTATTCCTCACTCTTGAATCAATCCCCAATTTTTCTTCTCAGAATAAATGTAGCACAGGGCAGGGGTGTAGCTGGGGCAGAGGCACATTCACATTGCACCCCCCTAGAAGAATTCACTGCCCAACGAAAACTCCCTTCAGCTCCCAAATGTCTAGCATTCTAAGGAGTGAGACCCTGAAACTCATTTGCACCTAGTACCCTCGGATTTGTTGTGTTCCGCATTCCCTTGGTAACCCTGCCTGCCCTTTTTCCTCAGATGCCTATATTGCATTTCTAATTGCTCAACTGAAGTTTTAAACTACTGCAGCACTAGAAATTTGGGGACTGAAGGAAAACTTCCCTGGAGGTGAAGAAATTATTAGAAGGGCAATTTTCCCACCGTATTTCCCCTGCCACTGTTACACTCCTGGCTCAGGAGGTGGGGTTCACAGAAGTTCTCTAGCAAAAGACTCTGAGTCCCTCTGTGAACTACAAATCCCAGGATTCCTTTGGATGGAGTCATGCAAAGTCATATCATCTGCACATCGGAGAGACTCCTTCAGGCCTTTATGGGTTTCTGGCCAGAGGTGTTTTATTTTAAGAGGTTTTTGAGCAGAAGCTGCATGGCCCACCTATCAGGGGTGATGCCGCAGCAGATTTCTTGTATCAACAAAGGGGCTGAGCTCAACCTTTGAAGTCCCTTCAAATGCCAGAATTTATACAGTAAGCATTTTTTTTTTTTGTAACAATAATCCATTTCCTTCCAAATCTTTGTAGCTTTTCTGACAAGTCTTGTGCAGGGGTAGGGGGAGTGGATTCAGACTGGACCTTCTGTGTTATACTATGGGGCTTCCTAGGACATAAAGAGCCCCCACTCTTGTTTGTTTGCAAAGAGGGAGCGCTGCTAATCGGAACGCTCTCCTCTTTGTCCATGCACGTCACAGGGAAATCCCAAGCAGGTTCTTTTTTTAAAATCCTGCCTCTGCCGGGACGGTAGCGGCTTCCATTCCTGCCGCTCGCTTGCATCAAGCTTAGCAGAGCAAAGAACGCTTGGAGATCACGCCTTAATCTGGCTTGCCCTAAGACCAAGACAAGGGGAGAAAGAGAAGGTCACAGGAATACGCTGCCAAGCTGTAAATGGCCTCATTTAACACAGTTAAGCCATTCTCAAACGTTAACCCCTTCCCAGGAGCTGAGTATTCAAGCCAAGATCTCTGATCATCACCCTTTCCTCCTCCACACCCACCACGGCTGCAGAGAAGACCGCTGCCTCTCCAAATAAGATTTCTGCCCCCTCATGAAATTTTCCTTGTTAGGTGTTAGGTTACCACAATGCCAGAAACTTGGGGACAGGAAGAAAAACTTCACACGGGAGGCAATGTCTACATTTTGTTCCCTCCCTCATAACTAAACCTCTCCTCCTCCTCCATCCTCCTCTCTCTTGGCTACGAAATATACGAGATATTTCCGCACAGTGGCTGCTCCCAGGCTGTGGTACTGCCTTCTGAGAAAGGCTAGGAAGGCAATGATTCCCTCTTTGTTTGTTCCAGCAGGCTCTGAGGAACTGACAGTTTTACAAGAAGCGGGCTCTTCTCCCCCTTGGTGCTGCGGTCTACTTTCATTCCTCGTTTTCAAGCGTGTGCTTTCAACAGTTTTAAGCTTATAGCCAGTTTAATACTATCTTAATCATAATGTTTTCAGTGTGCTTTTGTCGCAAGTGTTTTTTATGCGCAGTTCTGTTCATCCTCTAAGCTCTGTTGGGCCCCAGAGATGGGGAAAAGATGGGGTATAAATAAAGTAGTGGATAGATACATAAAACAATTTTAAGCTGGCTTTCCTGCTCCATAAAGAGCAAACAGGTTTTACACTGTTGTGTTGCAGGACAAGAATATATGAAGAGTCCTGCAGGATCAGAACAACAGGTCTATCTAGTCCTATCTGTTCCTACAGTGAGCAACTAGTCGTCTATCAGAAGCCCACCAGTAGGGACTCATTCACACTATGCAATTATAGCCCTATGATTCTGCTTTAACCAGCAAGGCACCATCCTGTGAAATTCCGTGAGCTGTAGTTTCATGTGCTACTCAGAATTCTTAGCCAGAGAGCTCTAGTACCTTTCTAAACTACAGCATGCAGCCATGGATACATGCCAGGATTTCAGAGCATGCAGCCAGGGCAGTTCGAGCGGAATCACGATGCTGTAATTGTGTAATGACAACATGCTGTAGGATGTCATTATAACTGCATCCTCCATCTTGTGTTCCCCAGTAATTGACATACAGCGGCACAGCACTTCTGATATTGGAGGTGAAACTTAACCACCCTGACTAGTACTCATTGACAGCCCTAACTGTGATGACTTTATAACCTCCACTTTTAAAGCCTTTCAAGCTGGCAGCCGTTACTACCTCCTGTAGCTGTGAGTTCACTGGGGATGGGGTTAGAGTTATATTGCCCTTCAAATGTTGTTGGACTGCAATACCCATCAGACATGTTGGGTGATGGCGCCAAATGTACTTCATTAGGGTTGCCAGATCTCAAAGTCAGGCCTTGAATCTCAGGGCTCAGACCCTTTTCTTTGGTCCTCAGGGCAAGGTGGAGGAATCTCAGAGCAAGAGCATTGCCTTGAAAATTAAATACATTTTGCTGGCAAAAAACCCCCCAAACCTCTGAATCCACAGTGTTTACCCTGTGACACCATAGGACTTTGATTTAGAAGACAAGACCGCTCTTGCTTCCAGCTCCATCCCCTGCATGCTATGCTTAGATGCTCGGAAATTTGTAACTGCCCCTGAATGCTAATAGGTTGGAGAGCTACCGGCTGCGGATGCTTTAGCTGAAGATCTTGCACCAAGTGACAGGTTGGATTCTGTGGCCCGTGAAGTCTTTCCAGCAATATGATTCTATGAAGCATTTTTGCTTTTGTCTTAGCAAGACTGGCACAGGCAAGATGAGGCCCTCTTCTCTCTTCTCCCTCCTGCTGAGCTAAATGAATGCAAAGCCCTTTTGCTCTTTGGACTCGTTTTGCAGCAACTGAGGTAAGCTGAAGACAAAGGAGGAAACTGGAAAGAAATTGGGACATTTTAAGAGCAGCTGAAAACGGGGGAAACAAAGGATTATTTGGGACTGTCTGTGTCAAATTGGGACAACTGGAAGATCTGGGGGTTGCCCCGAGGTCTCATGTTTTGCCTCTGAATATTCAGGACCTGGGATGTTCCTGACCCGGCAGTCGTATACCTGGGCCAGGTCACTCTGGAGAAGCTGCCCCGAACAGGACCGACAACTGTGGGAATTTTCTCAACAACACCAACTCTTGAGAAAATCCAGGCCACAAGACCCAAACAGGAGCCTGTTCACACGTCAGGAGAACCGCGCTTCTCCCAGGCCTGGGGCCCCCAACGGATACCGCTCACTTTTGGACAAGAAGTTGACAAAATCTTATAAATAGTTCAGTGCAGGAGGAGGCTGTGTAAACTAGCTGCAGAGAATCTAAATATTTAAAGTGTTAAATAAATGACGCAGCCTAACACATTTTCACAATCTATTATGCATTGAACACTGCGGCCTGTGTCAGCTTGTATAAATATTGCAAGGGAGAAGACAGGGGATGTGAGCTTGGCTGAGGCAGAAGACACAAGGTAACGTGGACTTGCCTATCGGGTCGTATCACGCCCGGCCCGTCAGGCTGCTACGGACAGAGGCCCACAATTCCCACTCTGCACGCTCTGCTCTAAAAGGAGAATTCACTTCACACCAGAATTCTGCACCAGATTCTGCAACAAGCAAGGCTGAATTCTGCAGCCTCTCTCTCCATTAACTACATTTGCCCAGTCTTTCATGTTAAGTCTTCCGTCTTCTTTTAAATGGAAAAAGGATCAAACAAGATGTGATGTTAGCTACATCTATGCAATTAAGTTAATGGCAGCTGTGGAGGAAAGCCAGAAACATTGGGCGGAGGTTGGGAGATGGGGTCTTTTTCTCCCTTCCGTGGTTTTGCAAAAAAGCTACCTTTCTAGGAAACATGCTTCCTTTTGGTGGCAATGGAGGTTTCTTTGGAAGGGCAAATTGAGACTGTTTTTCTAGAATAATTGCTGGGACATAAAGAGTTAAACTTCCTCAACCTCCCAGCTTCAGGGCTGTTCAGGTTTCCCCCTTGGCTGCTATTTGCACAAGATACACTTAACGGCATTCATGCAATTATTGGTCCAGATGTGACTGTGAATATTAGGTTTGAGTTGACAGTCTAATCGACTGTCTATTAAGATCAATAAGGATACCTTTAAATTTTATTAATACAATTATTAATAATAATGATCCTTCAAGTAATGTGCTCCCAAGCTCCCTGGGGTGCCATAATTAAAATGTGCTAATAATAATAATAATAATAATAATAATAATAATAGTAGTAGTAGTAGTAGTAGTAGTAGTAGTACCTTTAAATTTTGATGTGTAAACTAAGCAAGGTCACCCTTGATCAGTAAGTACTTGGATGGGATGACACCAATGAATGTCAGGTGCTGAAACCACCTCTGAATGTTCCTTGCTGAAAAAATCCCTATGAAATTCATGGGGTCACTGTAAATTGGAGGGACACACACACATAGGATTGACTTAGGCCAAACATATGGTGAACGTATCATGGGGTTTTCTTAGCAAGATTTATTTGGAGGAGGTTTGTCAATGCCTTCCTCCAAGGCTGAGAAAGTGTGACTTGCTCAAAGTCGCCTAGTTGGTTTCCACATCAGCAGGAATTTGAACGCAGGTCTAGCAGAGTCTCAGCCCAGCACTCAAACTACTATACCACATCAGTTCTCTGCCTCTCAACAGAGAAAGGGAAAAATCTGTCAATTTAATTTTTCCTGCATTCAGATTTTTTAAACCCCAAACTCTTTCCAACCTGAATATGAAGAAATTTACAAACTGTGGGCTTTTTATTTAAACTTAAGCAAATTTTTCCTCCTCTAGAAGTATATTTTTGGACAATTATTTTTAAAAAGCATATTAAAAAAAACCCTTATATCATCACGTACATTTTATTTCCTCCATTTCCTTTAAACTTGTTTCTTGCTTTATGGCATCAACAGGGATAAAAACCAGAAACGGTTCAATCTGTTGACTATCACTCAGGAACATCTTTATTAGAGCATTCCCGGTATCAGGCGGGGTGGGGAAGAGAACATTACAACGATTTAGAACTGAATCACATTCTTTTGTCACAAGGTGTCACTTTGCATTTTGTAATGACCAGACACGTTGCTGCCCCAGTTAATGTGAAAAATCTTTCAAATGGTTGTATAATGATTGTAACTAGATAGATGCCTAACACTACACTCTTTTAAAAAAGTGCTAATGGTTCAGAAATGCATGTCATTTTCTATTTTATTTTTTAAAGTCTTCTGCATCTTAAGAATGGTAGAAAAACCCTACTACATTGGATTGAATGTCGCCAGACTCCTAGGCCATTTCCGCACTAGACTGTTATAGTGCTATTACTCCATTTTCAACATCCTATGGAATTCTAGGGTTTACAGTTTGGGGAGGGGCCTCAATGGAATAATAGCACTATAACACTCTAATGCGGAAATGGCCATACTTTCCTCAGTGGTTTGGTCAGATATGTTCTTCTGTGCAAAACCTGTAGATGACATTTTTGCACAGAATGCAGGACTTTTGGCGCAGGAAACAACATAAGGTTAGACCTTTTTAAAATGCAATTTGCAGTTCCTGAAAATCTCCCTCAGAGATAATTAATCCTTTCCTTTTTTTGACCAAAAAAAGACAATTTGGGGAATCTAGAGGTAAAGAGGGCCAAAAATGTAGCCATAGTTTTGAGGGCTTTCCATTTTTCTACATTTCTTTGAACTATTCCCCCCCCCCCCAAAATCTGGCTGATTCATAATGGAGACATCAACTCTCCTTCTTCCACGATAATTAAAACATCAGCTTCCTTCCCAGGTAATTAAAACAGTCTGCCACAGTGATGTATGTTTCCAAACTGCTGTTGTGTCTGTTTGCCTTGATTGCAAGAATGGGACAAGTCTCCTCTCTGATCCCATCAGAACAAGAACCTGGGCAATCGTCCTTTGCCGGTAAATCAGGAAAAGACACTCCCTGGCTTGTGAAAACCCCTCTGCCCAATGAGCCAATTTCTCCTGACATTAATGCACTGGAAAAATAATACCACCACAGCACAAATGTCCCCCTATTACAGCAACAGGAAAGCCCAGCTGCCTATGGTACTGGCTTTTTAATATCAGTCTATCAGCAGTGGAACAATGGCTGTGCCATATCAAGATATTACGCGCATGGCCATTACCTTTTAGTTATACAACCAGCTTAACATTCAGGATGAAATAAATGGGCATTAACCCTCCTCTGATAAAAGTACAGGCGGTGGTGCAAGAGTGGAAGAAGGCCATGACAGGCCCTTCCTTCTCCCAGATTGGTGTGGTAGTTCCCAATCTGAGCACAGAATCACAGAATCCTGGAGTTGGAAGAGACCCCGGGGGCCATCCAGTCCAACCCCCTGCTATGCAGAAACCCACATCAAAGCACTCCCTTTGAGAGATGGCCATCCAGCCTCTGCTGAAAAACCTTCAAAGAAGGAGACTCCACCACACTCACTGAGGCAGCAGATTCCACTGCCAGACAGTTCTGACCCTCAGGAAGATCTTCCTGAGGTTCGGGTGGAATCTCCTTTCCTGCAGCTTGAATCCACTGCTCCTTGTCCTAGTCTCTGGAGCAGCAGAAAACAAGCCTGCTCCCTCCTCGACATGACATTGCCTCAGACATTTAAACGTGGCTCTCATGTCCCCTCTTAACCTGCAGACCAATCATACCCAGCTCCCTAAGCCGCTCCTCATAGGGCTTCATGGCTTCCATACCCTTCACCATTTCGGTCGCCCTCCTCTGGACACGCTCCAGCTTGTCGATATCCTTCTCAAATTGAGGTGCCCAGAACCGGACACAGTATTCCAGATGAGGTCTAACCGATGCAGAATAGAGTACTACCATTACCTCCATCGATCTAGACATCATACTCCTACTGATGCAACCAAGAATTGCGTTGGCTTTCTTGGCTGCCGCATCACACTGCTGACTCATGTTCAGCTTGTGATCTACCAAGACTCCTAGATCCCTCCCACACATACCGTTACCCAGCCACGTGTCCCCCATCCTATATTTGTGCATTCCATTTTTTCTGCCTAAGTGCAGGACCTTACATTTCTCTCTGCTGAAATTCATTTTGTTAGCTTTGGCCCAGCTCTCCAATCTGTCAAGGTCATTTTCAATTTTGATCCTGTCCTGTGGCATATTAGCCACCCCTCCCAATTTGGTGTCGTCCGCAAATTTGAACAGCATGCCCTCCACTCCTCCATCCAGGTCATTGATGGAGATATTGAACAGCACTGGGCCCAGGACAGAACCCTGTGGCACCCCACTGGTCACTTCTCTCCAGGATGAAAAGCAGCCATGGGTGAGGAGCACCCTTTGGGTTCGGTCGGTCAACCAATTACAAATCCACCGAACAGTAGCCCTGTCCAGCCCGCGTTTTACTAGCTTCTTTGCAAAAATGTCAACGGGGAACTTGGGGTTTGCAGTTTAAGTAGGAGCCTTCAGCATTGTCAGCCAGAGAGCTCTTTGGCCTCAGGAAACTACAAATCCCAGAGTTCCACAGGAGGTTGAAAGTGGAACAATAGCACTACAACAGTGTAAGGCAGAAATGGCCTAGGTTACTTTATATACTGTATACAACTCAAGCCGAGTTACAAAAATAAACTGTTAACATTTATTAAGATAACAATAAAAATAAAGTAACATGTTACATTTCAAATGCAGGTTAAAGTTGATACATTTCCGCAGTGCACTTTTTAGACAATATAATAAGCAACCCCCTGCTCAGAAAGAGTTCAATTAGATCTTTAGACTTTCATATAAGGCACAAGTACCCTATAACAGCACTTTGGCTAGACTCACACAAAGGCTAGGTCCCCAGTCTAGGTCACACTCTCTGACCAGATCTTGCTAGAGTTCAGTTACTCTTCTGCCTCTCACTAAGCTTCCACTGAGAACTAAACCTCCCAAAACAGCCACACTCTCTGACTAAAAAATTCTCCTCCTTTGATGATGTTAAAAATCATACAGGAGAAGAAAAGCGATGGCATCACAGATCTACATTTTGTCTCAGATGTCACTTCTGCTGCCGGGTAAGATGGTCTAGAGGGGTCTCAATGGGGGCAGAGGTCGCCCCCCTTCTTGGCCATGGGGTCCTGGGGCTGGGAGCCTCGCACAGGACAGAGAGAGCCTGGGTCTCAAGGGAAGTTACATTGCTACTGCCGCTAATGGAGTTGAAATTTTATCACCCCTCTTTTTACTGCCCTTGGTCACCAGTCCTCACCCGGCCAAGAAGGAGAGCGGCCTCTATGAAGAACATCCTAACTGACAACAGAAATAACATCTGAGACAAAATGCAGGCCTGTGACTCTAACATCACTTTTCTTCTCCTTTGTAATTTTTAATAATCTTTGCTTGATGAAGAAGCCAGTGAAGCTTCGAAAGCTTGCATGATATATTTGGTGTTTTTCGGTTGGCCCAATGAAGGTATCACTGCTTTGTGGATTTTGGATTTTGTTGCATTTTCCTGCGTGGCAATCGTGGCTACCTGAAATACCATTTTTACTATTACCGGTGCTCTTTTTTAAAAAAATCATTCCACTTTGACTATAAAGACATTTGCCAATACTTGTTAAATACTTAAGCAAAATGAACTGAATCCACAAAGACACTGTCTGCTCTCTGAAACCCGACCTTCAAAATGTGCAAAGTACAGTTCTAGCTGTTAATGTCTTGCAACTGGATGTGATGTTCACTTCAGTCCTGCACTGGTTGGCTATAAAAGCAATGACGTGTTTCCTGAACTCTAATGTTATACAAGTACTCCAAACTGGAGATGCTTGAGGAATTTGATCTTTGCAGATGATGATGCAAATAGACTTGAACTCCCACATCCTTTTAGGCTAATGTTTGGATTGGAATGTAATTATCCTTCAGATCTCACACATCTCTGAATGCAGCTCTTTGATTAAAAAAAAAAGAGCCACTCTGCCAAACTGCATTAAAAACATATATTTCAGGATAAAACATGTTTAACTAAAGCATTCAAGACTTAGGACAGAGCCCCATACCTACAGCTAACTAATACAGATCCAATGGATGAAGGGGTGTTGATCCACCATTCAAAGCTTGATCCAATAGAGCTGATCTAGTAAAGACAACCAATAAATGTTGCTATCATATACACATGTAAGTTCCTTAGAAATGTGGACATACTCTTTGGACCATTGTGCAATGGACATAGGGCATTTCCGCACTGCACCGTTGTAGTGCTATTATTCTACTTTCAACCTCCTATGGAATCCTGGGGTTTGTAGTTTAGGGAGAGGCATTTAGAACTCTCAGCTCTTTGGCCTCAGGAAACTACAAAGCCCAGAATCCCACAGGACGTTGAAAGCGGAAGAATAGCACTATAATAGCATAGCGCGGAAATGACCGTACTCAGCTCAGTTTCATAAGGGGGGTTCCACAAGTATAACCACTTCACACTGACCTGAACCCCCAGGTTAGTCTCAACTAGAATAGATCCATTGAATCTGTTGGATTCACCTACGGCCATTTCCGCACTACAGTCTTATAGCGCGATTATTCCACTTGCAACATCCTATGGAATCCTGGGGTCTGCAGTTTCGGGAGGGGCCGTCTGGCCCCTCCCGAAACTGCAAACCCCAGGATTCCATAGGATGTTGCAAGTGGAATAATCACTCTATAAGACTGTAGTGCGGAAACGACCTATGTGTTGACTCTCCATTCAACAGTGGCTGAATGGGTCTGCTCCAGCTGGAATGAACCGACATGGTTCCAGCCAAGGAGTTGCACATTCTTGGATGCCATGTTACTATTCATCAGTGCCTTCTGCGTACCACTTGATTCACCGAGATTACGCAAACAGCACTGTGCCTTTCCAGACACACAACGGGACAATAAGCTGGCACACTGGCTGGTACACAACCACTTCCATACAGTCTGTATTCAGCAGATGGTGCCACCATATAGTGCCATATAGTGCCACCAGTGTGCAACTACCTAAGTGTAGATTTACACGACATAAGCAAGATGAAAGAGTTTGGCCAACGTATTTAGCAATTTGCCTTTATTTCTCTAAACGCACAGCATTTTACTTGTATTTTAAAACGCACATTTCAAGTGGAAATGGAACAGAACGAGGGTTGCCATATTGGACCACTTCAAAATCTGGGTGACTAATTTGTATATTATGGTAATTATTATAATTATGCATATTGATTTTCATTCTGATTATGCCAATTCAAAAATTAATCTCCCACCCCCACCACTATGTTTCAGCCTTGTACCGTTCCAACAGTAACTACTCAGAATTAATAGAGCAATCTTTGAAGTGCTGAACATGGAACAGAGAAACTCTAGATCAAATCCCTGTTTGATCATGGAATTTACCATGTGACCTTGAAGCATTACTACTTCTCATCAAATTTAAATTTCAGGGCTGCTGTGGGGAATAATAGTAAGAAAGGAACCATGTAAAGTGAGCATGCACATTCCTAGTGTGGTTAATTATCAATCAGCACCATCATCATATCCGTATCTTGGAAAATAGCCCAGAATGCCAAATTTCCAGATAGCCATAACCACCAAAATTCACCAACTGCACAAGACCAGGTGGGAGAGGTACCATAACAAAGGTGCAAAGATTCCACATAAACCATCTTCTTTTACTTAATCCAGGTAAAACATCTCTATTCCATGAAATGCTAACATTTCATATAATCACCTCCATTCATTTTATTAGTCACACAAGACTAAATGCAAGAAGCCAGAAAAAAAAATCTCACAAGAACAAAATTCTTGTCCAATTCCGGGCAAAACATCTGTATTCTGGGAAAGGGCCCTGAGCACTGACTTTCCAGATAGCCATGCTCACAGAATTCACCAGTCCTGCAAAATTAGATGGCAGAGATGCAAGGCACTAAGAGTCCACAGAAACCATCTTCTTTCATCCTTTTCTGCAAGACAACCGTATTCCAGGAAATGGCCTGGAACCTTCTTGGGGACCATGTCCTTTGAACTGACCAGCTGCATAAGATTACATGGGAAAGGTGCAAAAAGGTGCAAAAATATTCCACAGGGACAACTTTCTCATACCTGTTCCAGGCAAAATATCTGAATTCTGGAAAATGACCCAGAACACCAACTTTCCTATCCACTTCACACAACCAAATGGGTGTCATGCCAGAAGCCACAAAACATCTGCAAGAAGCACCTCCTTGTGCCCATCTGGACACATGGTTTCCTGGAAAGTTGGCATTCTGGGACATGTTCTAGAATATTTGGCCCTGAACACATATTAAGAAGTGATTCCTATGAAATTTTCTTGTGGCTTGTTGCACCACTCCCATCTATTCTTCTGCAACTGACAAATTTGGGAAGCTTGGCTATCAGGAATATATAGATGTTCTCGGATATTTTCCTGAATATAGACATTTTGCCTGGAAATGGGTAGTAGAAAGTGGCTGCTGAGCCATTGCTGTGGTTTGTGACATCATTCCCATCTAGTCTTGTGCATCTGCAGAATTTGGTGTCCTTGGCTAGCTAGACGTTAGCATTTCTGACCATTTTCTGGAATGCAGATGTTTCACGGAGAATGGGTACAAGTGGGTCGTTTTTGCGGCTTCTTGCTTCACTCCCATCTGGCCTTGAGCAATTGATGAACTGGTGAATTTTGTAAGCATGGCTCCTTGAAAAGTTAGAGTTCTGAACCATTTTCTGGGATACCCATGTTTTGGCCAGGATGGGTACAAAAAGGCAGTTTCTATGGAATTTTTATGAAATCTCTCCTACCTAGTCTTGTAGGGCTAATGAATTTGGGGGGCATCGCACTTCTAGTCCCACATCGCATAACAGTACAGCTGAGGCTAGTGCCATCAATGAAAGATAATGTCAAATAAAACTCTTAAACCTGCTTCTCCATTAATACAGTCATCCTATAATTTATTTCTACTTTTTAAAATAAATCTCTCCAGTCGTTTACTTCTGTCCATCCCATTGCTGCTTGCTTTGCGTTACACAGTAGTAGGGAATGGGATGGAATTCTAATAAATACAAATATATAGCTCATTTTTGCTTTGGTCTAAGACCCACTTAACTCAGTGGGTTAGATGCCTGAGTAAGGCCATACCACAAACCAAAAACAAGGAAATGTGGAATTAGCCTTTCCAAAGAACATCATTTATTTATTATTTGAAACTACTTAAAATGGACCTTAGATTCACAGCAAGCACCTCACTTCCCTCAGCAAGATTCTGTCTGTCCGTCTGTCTGCCTGCCTGCCTGTCTATCTATCTGCCTATCTATGTAGCTGTCTTTCTTCTGTCTAGATTTTTCTCATCTTCTTTCAATCCAGGAGCACCCAGTTCAGAAGTCTTTCTTTTATGAAGACAGGCTTTTAAAACTGCAGGCTTTTAAGGAAAAGGTTAGAAGCACGGATTTAAATGGCACGGTCTTAGCTACATTTTATCTTTTTTTTAAATATATGTTTAAATATGGTCAATAATTTAATTCTGCTCTAATGTCTGCTTTTCTGTATGTTTTTAATTATACCACGATCATTTTAATTCATAAGCTGCCTTGAGTCTTGGGAAAAAGTGGAATATACATAATGCTGCAAATAATAATAATAATAATAATAATAATAATAATAATAATAATAATAGGGGCAATGGGGGGCCTCCAGGGTCTACACTGGATGGGAAAGTGCTCACTCCTGCCATACAGATGTGATGAGAAGAATCAGAGAAGCAAATGCAGCCATGCTGATTTGAAATGCTCAGTCAAATTATCAGTTATCTCTAGACATTTCTGAAGTTGGATAAAGCAAACCATCACGGTTACTGTTATAACAAGGCATAAACTTCATGTGTTAGGGAGTTCCTAAGGAGCGACACTCAATGAAGTTCTTGTGGAGCAGGGGAAATAATCTTCTCATCCTCCAAGCTGTTGTCACTTGGGGCCCACAGCCGACCTGTGCTCAGCTCGGTACAGCAACCGTGCACCCAGAGCAAACATCTGTAGCAGAGCTTTGAAAATGCTGACCCAAGAGTATTCTTGGCATAACTTATCCATTCTCCCCTCTTGCAATATTTATCATGTCCAGCCACCTCTTGACCATCTAATTGTCAAAACCTTTCCCTGGAAGGAAAAGGCAGCTATAAGGTAACAAGGAACATCTATCATTCCTTAAAAGCCCTCCACTCTATTTCTCTATGGTAAACTATTGTTTCTATTTTGGAATGCAGAAGAGGTCTCCCCACAGTTTCATATGAGTAGACTCAGAAGGGAAAAAAGGGCCACAGTCTAGAAACGGAAGGAATGCAGGCTCTTCTATATGCTGAAGTCACACTGAAAACACATATGAACAATAAATAGGTCCTTTAAAGCAGATACTAAATCCTCACGTGGATTCACCACCCCACTGACATCTGGCTGATTAAGAATCCCCAACGGTTGGATCACTTGAATAAGGGTAGGGGTAATTCAAAACATACGAAGTAAGGTTGAGGAAGTTGGACACACGAACAAAAGAGTCAGGGATGACATGCTTGCACCATACAAATATTTAAATTGCTGCCAGAAAGATGAGCATACAGGTTTGTTTTCTTCCGACTCAGAGGGTAGGGCCGTGTCTAACGTGTTTTAGTTTACAGGGGTTAGCTTTCGAAGGAAAGGCAGAAGAAATGTTTTCATGGTAATAGCAGTTTAGCAACGGACCCAACGAGCCAGGGAGGTGGTAGTGGATGGTAATAGATGGAGCGCCTTCCAGTTCTACGGTCCTATGATTTTATGCTCTGTGTTCAAAGGCATGAATATTAACATGGAACTATTGCGGGTAAGAAAGTAAAGGCTGATCTGGGGATACTGTGAACATTGCCTGTCCCTTGTTCTAGAAATCTTGTTCCTGTCATGAACGGTAGCTTGAAGGACGGCTGCACGCGAACAGCTTTTCCACCTCCGTTTATGTGCACAGAAATAAGGGATAATCAATTTTAAAGTTTTTAAAGCATGGCCAGCATCTTCTTCTCCTGAGTCCCAGGTCTGAGCGTCATCAGAGATAGGGCAGCCAGGAACCCAAGACGGGGCCTGTGAAGGGGTGGCCCCCCGAGATTTCAAATCCCCGTTCCTTCTTGTAAGGGAGGCTCTTTGCCTCAGCTATTTTTGTTTACTGCCTTGAGAGACGAAGCAAAGGAAGTTTTGTTTTGGCAAGCTTTTTCAATTTGTCATTTTTTCTTACTGTATTTTTGGCTCTTGCTG
Source organism: Cyclura pinguis (assembly GCA_030412105.1). Classification (NCBI taxonomy): domain Eukaryota; kingdom Metazoa; phylum Chordata; class Lepidosauria; order Squamata; family Iguanidae; genus Cyclura; species Cyclura pinguis. The sequence continues at coordinate 3,596,568 of CM059607.1, forward strand.
CCTTTTAAACTTTTCGTTTTCCAACTGTTTGCCATTGATGTTATTTGATGTAGTCCTTCATCTTCTTTCATTATCATCCGTGTCTTTTTATCCTGCATGCAAACTGCTTTGGATCTTTTCTAGGCAGGCAGAACATAACATTTTGGTAACATTCAAAGAAACGACAGTGCTTAGAACTTGCTCAGTCCTTTCAAATATTCAAAGCACTTGGCAGGACCTTGTTGTAGATTTTAGGACAACCCTGTAAGGTAGGTCAGTGTTAAATTATATAACAGCAAGCTGAAACAGAGGACGTTAATGGAAGAGAAGCAACAGAGAGCAAGGACTTCTTGATTCATTGCTAAGCTTCTTGGCCAATATGTTGTGCTAGCTCAATAACATGACGCTTATCAGATCAAGTTTAAATGCCTAGATCTCAGACCAGATACGGTGAGTAACAGTGATACAGATTGAACATTAAAACATCCTCCTCCATTTGATACTCTGCAGATAACCTTTTACAGGCTGCAAGCTTTGCTACATCTCCCACACCTTTCTAAGCCATTTTTACTCTCTCTGCCCGAGATATAGTAAAACTATACATTTCTCAAAGATATTGTTGGAAGAGTCTAAGGGCATTTCACCACTACATTGTTCTAGTGCTATCATTCCACTTTCAACATCCTAGGGAATCATGGGATTTGCAGTTTAGGGAGGGCCCTTTAGGATTCTCAGCCAGAGAGCTCTTTGCCCTCAGTAAACTACAAACCCCAGAATTCCACAGGAGGTTGAAAGTGGAATAATAGCACTATAACAGTGTAGGACGGAAATGGCCTAAGAAAGGAAGGAAGATGGAAAGAAGGAAAGGAGGCCGTGTAGGCAAACCTCTTGCCATACAACGGCCTTCCTCAACCTTCCAGATGGGCTGAACTACAAGTCCCCACATCCCCCATTAGAGTAGCCACGTTGGATGCGGATGAGGGGACCAGTAGTCCCATCTTTTGCACTTACTCCTTATGCCAGTCTGTCTGTTTTGACTTCTCTCTGTCTCTCATTTCCACAGATACCTCACTATCACATTCAGTTTGTCCATGCTCTCTGAACTTTCATTTAAAAGTTCATAAGAAAATTTGTATGCATTTTTTGTGCCTACTTCTGTTATGCTTACTTTTTTGTAGAGAATTCTGCGTAATACATTTAATTTAGCAAGACTGCTACAATGCCTTTTGAACGCTGTGTTCATTAGCAAACAGAAACTGACATAGCACACACATTTTTGAACATTTTTTTCTGGACTGAAGAATAATACTAATACTAATAATATCTGCATTTTTTTCTCAACACTGGGACTCAAAGTGGCTCACAATTTAAAAGAACAACACAATTAAACACATACAAAAAGTGACTATTAAAACACAACTACTTGCAGTATTAAAACAATTGCACTTCAGTAAAAGAATAAAATGCAGTTAAAAAGCCCTTAAAAACAACAGTTAAAACAGCATAGCATTCAATATCATTGCAAAATCCAGGCAGGTATGTTTTGAAGGATAACCGAGTTTCTGCTTGTCCGTTGATTTTAAAAAAGCAAAATTAGGTAGATTCGCATTAAGCTCAGTGGCAGCTGATGACTGTCATGGCACTGGGGTGGTGAATCTGCTCTGTGTTTCAGTCAGAATATTACAGGAGCTATCAAAGGTGCCAAAGGTGCCTATCCAATTTTGAGGATAGGCTTCAGTACCTTGAACAGCTCCTTAAACCTGAGCAGATTCACCAGTCCGTAGGCGTGTGAGCCGCCGACTGCTCCAGCTTGCCAAAGACTGGTTCTGGGTTCTTGGTGGTCCCCGTCCTTCCTGGAATAGATGCCAGGCGTGGGGTTGATTATTTCTACGACTGGCAGCGTGCAGTAGAGCTCTGCATCATCTGCACACTGAGGATACTTCAACCTGGCCCTGAACTTCGAGTTTTGAACAGGTTTAACAGCTGGGATACTTCAGACCTGGGATAGTTCAGACCAAACCTCTGAGCAGATTTAACACTCCACTAATGTGGAAACTCTCAGGGATGAAAATGCAACCAGATTTACTTTTGCTCCCCTTCTACTCCCCTTGCTTTCTAATAGGCAGAACCAACGAATTACCCTGAGGCAGATGTGCTATTGAATTAAAATCAGCATGCAACCTGAAACCTGAGAGACTAAGCTCCCTTGCTTTAGAGATGTAAGATTTCCAGATTATTTTTCCTGGGGGGAAAAAAAAAAATTCTTGGAAAGAAAATGAAAATGCAATATTAGCACCCTTTATGGACATACAATCACTTTGTAAATTTAGGAACTTAAAATGCTTTACATCTACATCTGCACTGAGAAGGAGGGTTGTGGAATGGTTTGAGTGTCGGACTAGAACACTAGGAGACCAGCGATTCAATCCCTGCTCAGCCACGGAAATCCACGGGGTGACCTTCGGCAGGTCACACTCTCTCAGCCTCAGAGGAAGGCAAGGGCAGTCCCTCTCTGAACCCATCCTTCCAAGTAACCCCAATTGACAGGTTTGCCTCAGTGTCACCGTTAAGTCAGAAATGTCTTGAAGACACACAACTGCAAAAATACATGCATTGGTTTGGGACTAAAATTACCACCTTTGGTACATTACATTTTATCCAGAATATAATTACAAATTGAACTTGCTGCACAATTTTTACAATACAATTTGTAATTATATTCTGAATAAACTACGCTTCTAATGCATCAATACTATTTTATTTTTGACAAATAGCACTACAAGGACCTGAATGATAAAGGACACCTAACTAGAAGGAATCTCTTTGGTATTGCTAGTTTGAAGAGCAGGTAAGCAAAGAAAGAAACACGCACACACACAAACAATAAAAACAGAAAGAACCATCGACATACGGGAAGCAGAGAAAGTTATTTTGTCACTACCAATTCTCCATAGCGTCAGACAGACATAACACACCTTTTTCCCATAGAAAGAACTGAGGAAAGGAAACCAAGACGGGGCATTGCAATGATCTGATTCTGTACATAGTCTTAGATAAACCTCTTTCTCTTACCTAGTTTTGGAAGATTTGGGGGCAGTGAATATGTGAATGCCTATTTTGAACATTTTGTTCCTCAGTTTAAAAGAAAATAATCCATAATCTACTTTTTCCAGGGGAAAGGGACTTTGGGGAAAAATAACAGAAGGAGACAAGTTGTTGGGTATTTTTTTCCTGAACTTGTCCAGACCGTCAGATCTCTTTCCTTCTTCCTCAACAGCACTCCTTCTCGTGGAATTGGTTGCAGGCAGAGGAAAGAGAAAGACGGTCCCTCTCTTTCCCTTCTCATTTCAATTTTAAACAGTCATGAAAAGGGCTCCTCAGACGCCAAGTGCCCAAACGAGACCAACACAAAGCTCGCTTCATTTCCCTCCCATCGCCGTGAAGAGCCGATTCTTCTCCGTCTGAAAAACAAGCCGGGTGCCACAGATGCCCACAAAGCGGAAACTCTCATGGCCTTTCTGTCCTTTTGAGAGGCAACACACATCCCAGCTCCCTATCGCCTCGGTCAGCTTTGCGCCAACAAGCGTCCGGCACAAAGTCTCTTTTCACTCGCGATGGAGCCCCTGCAGCAAACACAGCATACCAAGCACACTGATTCTGCTGATAACAAGAAAGAACAGAAAGGGTAAATGTGTGGCTGTGGCCACTTCCGCACTAGCCTGTTATAGTGCTATTATTGCGCTTTCAACGTCCTATGGAATCCTGGGGTTTGCAGTTTAGGGAGGGGCCGGCCGGCCCCTCCCTAAACTGCAAACCCCAGGATTCCATAGGACGTTGAAAGCGCAATAATAGCACTATAACAGGCTAGTGTAGGAAGGGCTTGTGTGTTTCAGATCAGGACTGATAAAATCCATTTTTTTTTAAAAAAAACAGTTTTTTCCCCCAAGATTTAAATAGAATTTTTTTTAAAAAAAAGTAAACCAGATTTCCTTTTTTTCCTCGAAACAATCAGCCAATTCGAAGATCTCAGATCGACAAACAGTAATTATGCAACTTCTAAATACACTCTATAAGAAGCTGTTTTTGGAGAGGGGAGATAACATTACCACGTTTGCAGGCTGGCGTTTTATAAGTAATACGCATGTATATGTCAGTCTCCATATCGAATGTTACCAATTCCTTATCTTGATGGAAGTCCTGTGACTTGATTTTAACTTGCTGTGGTCCAGGGACTAAAGCAGTAAACATTCTACTGATGCTACTATTATTCTGCAGTGGTGGGTACCTGAAGGGCAATAACACTTTTCTCTCTCTTTTTCTCTCTCTCTCGCTCAGCCCTGCATCTCTATAAATGACAATACTTATCCAGGTAATTGGTTCCATTGCCAAATTGCTCTTACTGTCAAGAAGTTCCTTCCAATATTCAACCAAAACGTCGGGCCCTCCAGTAACTTAACACCGTTAGACCTGGTTCCACTCTCTGGGGAAACAGAGAACAAACCTACATCCTCTTCTCCACGACATCCCTCCAGATATTTAAGAGTGCAATCATGCCACCTCTCAGTTGTCTTTTTACCAATCTGAACATGCCCAGCTCCTTCAACCTTTCCTCGCCTGTTTTGTTTTCTTGTCATCCTTGTTGCCCTTCTCTGAACCTGCAACAAATTGTTTGTGTTCTTCCTAACGTGAGTTGCCCAGAATTGAACACAGTTCTCCAGACGAAGCCTGACCAGCACAGAATACAGTGGGACTACTACTTCCCTCAACTTGGAAACTACGTTTCTATTAATGCAGGCTAAAGTAGCATTCGCCTTCTTTGCTACAGCGTCACATTGCTGGCTCATGTTCAACTTACGATCAACAAAAATCCCAAGGTCCTTTCCTCATGTAGTACTGCTGAGCCGTGTTATGTCTCCCTCCATACTTGCCAATTTGGTTTTTGTGGCCTAAATGTGGTAATGACCATGGGATTCATACTTTGAATCAACTGATTGGTCTAGATCAAGAATTTTTGTCTCTCTTGATATTGTCCTCCTTATCAGTTACCTGTGGGTGCACTGTCGTCAAATTTATGGTACTTACAATGCCTTTTAGTATCTAGGTATGGACCATCAGCCCCAAGTGGCCTATTAAAAAGGAGAGGCGGGGTTGCAACATATTTTGGTGTCTATGTATGAACAATCAGTTCTGGGTGGCCCATTGAAAAATAAGGGGAGCAGCACCAGCCTATTGGGAGTGGGTAAATCCAAAAATTTAGGACAAACTACTTTTTTGGGGTAGGAACTCTTAGGGGGTAACCCTTCCCCTGAGGAACATTGGGCATGTTTAATGGTTTGAAATGCTGAATGTCAGCTAGAAAAACCAAATGACTAATGGAGCAGGAGTTGGAATGCTCTATTTCAGCCCCTCGTGTCTTACAGCACCCTTCCAGCTGTGTTGGAGTACAGCACTTCTAATCTACCAGCTGGCCATATTGCTCCCCAAAAAACTGGTTGGGAGGAAATCGGTGCTATACTCCAAACACCCAGAGGAAACCAGGACGAAGGAATGCTGACTTACTTTACCCTAGAAGAAAGCATGGAGGAGCTGATACCCTGGAGAGAACTCCTGTTAGAAGTTATGATAAAGCTGCAATATTTTGTTGCAGCTCCCAGTTGTTACAGAATTATCATCATTTATGAAGGTTGTACTCCTCTGCCTCTCTACCTCCAAAAATGGTACATTTTCCACATTTGCTGGGCGTCCGTCCCTCGCTGCTTTCCCCACAAGACCTGCGGTTGCTCTCGGCTCCTTCCACACTCCCTGGTAGCCTTGGGCAGGGAGTTATTGCTGGCTTGTATTTTTCTGCCCTCTTTCTGTGTATTCTGTTTAATTGAATTCCCTTGCATATCTCCATAACTGCTCTTCCTCCAAGGCCTCGCTCTCCCTTTCTCCATTCATCCATGCATCATTCAGATGTTTCTAGCAAGCACCAGCTGCAGACATTAAGAGTTCTCTGGCTTCTTCTGCATTTAGCAAACCACCAAGCAAATGTGGACGACACCAGCTATTGCTCTGGGCGACTGGAGAGTTTCTTTTGCTCCCTCCCTCCTCTTCGGTAACAAAAACATCCTTTATTCACTTAACTCGTTTTAGGCAACTGAAGTGAGCTCAGCCTCTGCTGTCAGGAAGATGTGCTTTGCAGTCCTTCTTTGCATCATGCTCAAACATTAACAGCTTCCCAGTGGTATAGACAGGTTTCATTTGTATTAGTGACTTTGTTGGATCTTCTTTTGCATATGCTTAGCATGTGAGGCAGGAAAAGGTAGGAAGGCTGAGAATAGCCTAGGGGAGTGAACTTTCCTCCTTAATAATTTGCTTACACAGTTCTTATACCTAGGGGGAAGGAGATGGGTCATATTTGCATGCTTTGGTATTCTTTATTTGCTCCAGTATTGCATAGTCCTAGGGAGTTCATTTTCCATTAGCATCTACCTGGGACGTACTCCCCAGTTCCGAGGCTCCCATCAGGAATTGGGTTGCCGGTCAGAAATAGTCTTTCTTTACTGTTTAGGGATCCCATCCTGCCATGGGTTGTCAGGAGATGCTGGGCCCCATTAGTGAGAGTGATGGAATATCTCTTTGCTATACACTCGCTATTCACCCCACGAGTCATCACTGTTTTTACATGAGAGACCCTCTCCTTATTATTAATTTATTTTATTTACTTATTGGATTTCTATGCCGCCTTTTCTCCAAAGGTGGGACCCCAGGCGGCTTCCAAAAGGTTCAAAGAAAACATTGAAAGCATATAAACAATTAAAACATTAAAAGACATTTACAATTATAAAACTTACAACAGGTTTTTAAAAATAAGTAATAAGTAAAAAGTCTCCGGCTCACCCATGAAAGGTCTGCTTAAAAAGAAATTTCTTTGTCTGCCTATTCTCTATGAGAACTCTACCACTAGAGTTTTTTTTTAAAAAAATTAAATTTTATTAAGAATATTAAGAAGTGGAATCTAATTTGCTTTAGAACAGCATGCATATTTTTTTTTTTAAAAAAGTCACAAAACACATTCCTCTTATTTAAAATAACAAGGTAAAAGGGAAATGAAAAGCCCTGCTCTCTTTATCTGTTGCTGCTCCTGAGCCACTATACTGCAGTGCTGATCTCCATGCAAATACAAGGCAGAGTCTATCCCAGCCTTTCCATAAGGAATTGCCTTCCACATGTGCTGGATTGCAACCTTTTCCATTCCCAGTGAGTGTAGTCAATATTGACAGTCTCATTCAGAGAATGATGGGTGCTGCAGTCCCATACACCCAGAGGACAACAGATTGGGAAGGGTCTTCTCTGCAGTATATTAAATATTAAGCAACAAAAATAGCATAGGCACAGTAGGAAGGAGGAGAGATCCACCATCTGATGGAACTCCATCCAAGTTGGAATGGATCCTAAGGTCTGTCTAGTCAAACCGCTTGCCAGTACAACACCAATCTACAGCAAAAGCATTTCTGACAGATGACTGTCAAAATTCTGTTTAACAGCCTCTAATGACAGAGTCCCCCACCTTATGAAGGAGACCATTCCACTATCAAAAAAGTTATTACTGCACTATCAGGCAGTTCCTCCTAATATTTTGTTGGAAGTCACTAGTGATCTCTAAACACCCTGGCATTCACAGTCCACGTGGAACGTGCCAACACAGTTTACCAAATCACTTGCCACAGTCACAGCAAGCTCGGCAAACTGCATTTTTCTAAAACACTACAGACCGAATTCTGCTGTGAGAAAAGATGCCTAGACGGTTGCCAAAACAATGACAGCTACATCTCGGTGAACATTTTGCAACAGAAGATGGTTTAGAAAGGCCCACAGAAACAGAAATCAGAGTATCAAACCTGGAGGTAACCAAAGGGGGCTTCTACTCAAAACTGATAGTTCAAGTGGCCTGAAAAGTTACTTGTTAAGAAGAATGGATGCAGCGATACCCGAGCAGTAGTAGTCCAATGTGTCATCCTTCTTAAAAGCAACTTTCCAAGATTTGCTCCTAACATTATACGTAACTGGATAAAAATTTCACCAGTCAGTCTCAATTTTTCTCATTGTCCTGCTCTTCATTTCCCATCTTTACCCATACACAGTATTGAGCTCAGGGATGAAAATTATATAGCCATTAGGTTGCATAGGCTTTTCGCCAGCTCCCCTGATCCTTTCGTGAAGCCCACCTCGAGTACTCTGGGGAAAATTTTGGTCTAAAAGTGGATAATCACACACACTCCGCAGCAAACTAGGAACACAACTAGGCATGGAACAGTTATTTCTTCTTTCCCAGGGCCACGGCTGTAGGTCCGGAATAGCTTCAAGCACAACCACAAATGGCTGTCTGGCTGCTCATAGTTTTGTTTGATTTTTCAAATAAAGCTGTGGGTGGAGCCCACTGACTCCTCGCAAGGGCGAAAATGGCCCCTGGAGCATCGACGGTTATCTACCCTTGCCTCAGGCTACACAGCAGGGGTGGCTGCATGCCCTTGCTAGCCGCATGCAACTCATGGACCCCAATTTTGTGGCCCTGTAGCACCCCTATTCCTCAAGAGCTACCACCCACACCAAAACTAAAAAAATGTTGGTGCAATTTTCAATAGCAATAGCACATGTATTTCTATACCGCTTCTCAGCTGAGTGCTCTCTAAGCTTTTTACAATGCAGTAGCTAATTGCCCCCCCCACAAGCTGGGTACGCTTATTACCGACCTGCAGAAGAATGGAAGGCTGAGTCAACCTGGAGCCTGGCAGGATTGAACTCACAACCTTGCGGCTGCAGTACCGGCATTTAACCCCTGCGCCACCAGGGCTCCTCCTCCAATTTTCATGCAGTTCTCGCTCCCAAAACCATGCAGAAAATCCCCCCCAAATGTGTGGAAACCTTCAAAATACCCCAATTCAGTTGCACAACACCCCAGAACACCATAAAATTTCACTTCCTGTTGAAATTTTGAGAGGGACTGCCAAGAAAATCAAGGTATTTGGGCTTGCTGTGGCAGGTGTGGCTTGTGGGGATATCTGGGAGGGCAAATTGGCCTCTGGCTTCCACACAGTTGTCCATACTTGCCATGCAGGTACGGTGCTATGTGTTCTTTCCCCAAGAAATTTACTATATAAAAGTCAAAGTTCATCTGTGAGTTTGTCTGTTTGTCTGCATCAGGCAGGCAAAGACCTCATACGATTGGCTGTGTGAGGCGAGAAGACCTCATACGATTGGCTGGCTGTGAAGATTCTATGGAATCCTGGGGTTGGCAGTTTAAGGAGGGGCCTTTAAAATTCTCAGCTAGAAAGCTTTTGGGTCTCAGGCCAGTTGCTATAGAGATGAGGCCTAGCAGCAAGGAGAAGGCTACTGTATTCCCTCAGAAACCAAACCTCTGTATGTTAACCACTCTGAATACAGATTGAATTGGGGATTATGGGCAAAAGTCACAGGCACTGGACAAGGCAGTTTGGGAAATTAGAGACACAGGATCTCAAATCTGTGTATTTCAACCGCATCTAATTCCTAAAATAAGGTAAGGTAATTCCTAAGGTATTTCTAACAAGTATTATGAGAAAATAAAATCCCGGACAACGCTAGGTAAATATACTAGTCTAATATATAAAAGTTAAAGTTTGTCTGTTTGTCCATGTCAGATGAGAAGGCCTCATGTGATTGGCTGCCTGTGAAGATTCTATGGAATCCTGAGGTTGGCAGTTTAGGGAGGGGCCCAGCTGGTTGCTATGGAGATGAGGCCTAACAGCAAGGAGGAGGGCAGTGTATTTCCCTCAGGAACTCAACCTCTGTATGTTAATAACATAATGTATGTTAATAACATAACATAATGGATTGGGGAACATGGGGAAAAATCACAGGTACTGGACAAGACAGTTTGGGGAATTACAAACACAGGATCTCAAATCTTTCTAGTAAGTATTACCTATGAGAAAATAAAATCCCGGGCAACGCTGGGTATATACGCTAGCAAAATATAAAATGATGGTGAAAATCTGCATATAGAAAATTGTATCTCAGGGAGAATGTTCCAATGACTCTTAGAGGTCTCTCATTCGGAGGGCAGCCATAGACCAAGATCAACTTGATGGACAATGACAACCACAAAGGTGTTCTTAAGGTCTCATCCATCAGCAGCTTCCAGGATCCTGATACCATCCTCAAGAAGGACAATAGCTTGCAGCCCGTGACTCCAAACATGACTTCTCTGGCTCTCACTTCCACTTAACAGTTACTTCAGGACCAATGTTTTAAAAACTCACCTTTTCCATCTTACTCTGTTACAGTGTTCTTGAACTATTTCAGACAAGTCATCATAATAAAAAGACACTGTCAGCTCTTACCAACAATAAAACCCATGGGCCGGGAAGGAGCAGGGATATTTTTGTACAGCGTGATAGATAGCCATGTTACTGGGCATTAATTATTCAGTGGTATTTCCGATCAAATTAAGATCTTCTCCTTCCCATCTTCCGAAACTCTGACAGAAGTCCTAGCTACAAATTAGGGATGTTCGTATTTGACAATTCTTGCAAGGGAGCATGAATCATTTCCACAGTTTTCTCCATGCTGCAGGGAAAACAAGCATTTCTGCACATTTCTCATCTTATATCTGCACCTTCCAAAGAGTTTTGTGAAGTTATTCTGTGCAAAAATGCATATGAGGGGTTTTTTTTGGTGTGTGTGTGAGAATTGTAGTGTTGTCTCCACTTGTTATGTTACTTTTGAAATATAAGTTTGTTATATCCTCGTCAGCAAAATAAAAAAGATGATTCACAAAAATATTACTACGCTGCCCCAGCACCCCATTACTTCCAAGTTCCAGCCCTACCGTTAGGAAAAGTGAGGCAGCTGCCTCAGGCAACTGATACAGAAGGGCAGGGAAAGCTAGTTTGGTGCCCAGGGTTTCCAAGGCAGTGGAGGGTAGTATCCTGTCATGAGTATGAGAGTAAGATTCCCCTGCTTGTTCACCTGTTTTATCCCCAGAACAAGGAAGGAAACCATTTCGTCCTTCACTCCAGGAAGGCAAATGCCTTGAGTTGGCATTGGCCACCAACTTTCTCCTTTTTCCTTTTGTTACTTTCCCTATCTCTGACGGAACTGTATATTTGCGTTACCACTTCAACCCAGTCAGGAAGGAGGTCGCTGATGGAGGTGGGAGAGAGGATTTTTGTTGTAGATGATTTTCTAGCTTGGTGCAGGCAACTAGAATCAAGACTTGGTGCATTGCAGTTTTACATGATTATCAATGACACACTGGATAAAATGGTATACTTAGGCCATTTCCGCATTACCCTGTTATAGTACTATTATTCTACTTTCAACTTCCTATGGAATCCTGGGATTTGCAGTTTCCTGAGACCCAAGACCCAAATGCCTCTCCCTAAACTGCAAACCCCAGGATTCCACAGGACGTGGAAAGTGGAATAACCCACTATAACAATGTAGTGTGGAGATGGCCTTACAAAAGGCTAAGACTCAGAAAGGCATTTCCAAATGAACTAGATCAGACTTTACAAAGAGAAAGACGCATCATTAAATAACAAAGTCAGGATCAGCCATGCCATAATATTCGTAGCTTTTATATATGGCTGTGAAAGCTGGACAGTGAAGAAAGCGAATTCATGCAGATGAGATGTGGTGCTGTTGGAAAATAATCTTTTTTTTTTTCAAGGAACACCAGGTATCTTTCACAGTAGAAAATACACAGCCCACTTCATTCACCCTGACCCCAAAAGGCTGGTTGTCTTCTTAAAACAAAGTGCACAAATGACCACACGAACTTACATCTACAGGGTGGGAGCCAGGACAACAAGGGGATCCAAATCCCAGAATGAGATGCAGTGGCCAGAGGTGGCCTCCATGTCAGCAGGGTGGTGAATCTCTAATGCTCAGAGGCTCTATCCAAGGTGTTGAACCTGTTTAGGGGAGTTCAGCACCTTGGATACCTCCTTCAAAGTATGGATTAAATGCCAGAGCTTATCCACTGGCACACTGACTTGGGAACCATCAACGGCCACTGCTTAGAGGACACAGCTCTTCTAAACCAAGGGTGGTCTTTCTAAGGTAAAGGCTGGATTTCTTTCACCAATCGAACAAATGCAAAGAATTGTGAACTCAACAGTCATTGCACCTTACTACTGAACATCCTTATAGCCTCTCAGAGCATGAGAAAGTTACTTTTTTGGACTACAATCCAGAATCTGTCCCCTTCCCCAGCCAGTACAGTTGCTCCAATAATCCCTGAGTGAGCATGGCCTCCTGAAAGGCGGCAACTTTCTCAAGAAAGTAACTTTTCTAAGTGCTGCAGTGTCAGGTTGGCAAGTGTAAAAAAAAAGAAAACCAGATTGGTTGCTGGGCTGATTCAGCATGGCAGTTCTTACATTTTCTATGAAAACCCAAGCCATCAATCTCCTCCATTTTCAGCAAATTGAAGAAAAGCCCACTTCCGCACCAAGCCAACAAAGACGATGCATCGACAGCTTGGGTGACGGGGAATAAAAGCTTTCCAGCTAGTCCCTGCAAGAAACCATTTTGTTCTTTGCATCTAATAAGCCGTATCTGATAAATATCAATGAACAGTCTGACGTGCCTGCTGGGTAACTAAGGAGACGCCTCATCCCGCTCCCCTCGCTCTCACCGAGCTGCAAGACAAACATTGCACGCACACATGAGTAACTCAACCGTCTTCACCTAAGGAGGAAGCGAGGGAAGGTGTGGATTCCCAATTTATCGCTCTTGGCGTCCGGGCATATGTCTCCTTTCTCTGCTTCTGCAACTTCATGTCCTCCTCGTAGGCTTTGCAGTGCTGAACTGCTGTCCCGAAGAAGTCTCAGGGGAAAGATTTTAAGTTTAAGTTCAGGAAATCTTGATGCAGTCTCATACCCTTCAATGGTCCTGATCGGGCAGAGACAGTCCCCACAATCCTCTGCAGTTTGGCGTGGGTATTAACCTTCCCTGTCAGAGAGTTCCAGTCCACTCCCCTGAACAATAAAACAGATTTCTAAGCACCTGAATCAAACTGCAAACCCCAGGATTCCACAGCATGGAACCATGACATTTAAACCATACCCTCCAACTGTCCTGATTTGCCAGATACAGTCCCAACTAATCCTCTGTCATCTCACCTTTTCAGCGCTTTTTAAGATGTCCCAGTTTCTCTCCTCCTCCTCCACCTTTGTCCTCAGCTTAGTTCATTTGCTGCAAATTGAGTTCAAAGTGCAAAAGTAGATTGCACTCAATTAACTCAGAGAACAAGGCATCTACTGTCTCCTTCACACAATGCCCCCTCACCCATGCAACCCACTTCTCTGTTTCAAAGGCTGTCCAATCCCACAGACAGGGTCCTCAACTGCCCTGCTGAAATCTTGCAAACTCAGTGCAACCATGCCTTGCTGGACTGAGTCCATCCACCTGTGTTACGGTCTTCTTCTTTCAGTTTTATGAATCATATTAATTGATTTCCACTTTTTGTACGCTGTGGATTTTTAGCTACGGCCATTTCCACACTAGACTGTTATAGTGCTATTATTCCACTTTCAACATCCTGTGGAATTCTGGGGTTTGTAGCTTCCCGAGGCCAAAGGGCTCTCTGGTTAAGAATTCTAAATGCCCCTCCCCAGACTGAAAACCCCACGATTCCACAGGATGTTGAAAGTGGAATAATAGCATTAGAACAATGTAGGGCAGAAATAGCTATAGTTAAAAATCCACAGCACACAAAAAGTGAAAATCAATTAATATGCTTCACAAAATTGAAGCATAAAATTAACGAAAATTGAAAGAACAGCAACGAACTAATAAAGACTATATATTAAAAAGAAAAGAAAAGAAAGAATAGCAACAAATAAAAGTCCAGCATGTTACACAAGGCCTATTTCCTCTTTTTAAAAAATATCCTCAAAGGCTATTGGAATACAAAAGGTTGTATCTGCTCGCAGAAAGATAGCAAGGACGGTGCCAGCCTGACCTCTCTGGAGAGAGAGTTTTATAGCCTGGGAGCAGTCACAGAGAAGGCCCTCTCCCCTGTTCCCACCAAATGTAACTGTGAGGGTGGTGGAAGAGAGAGCAGGGTCTCCCCATAAGATCTCCAAACACTGGCAAGCTTAAAAGGTGTCCAAGAGCACTTTCTCTTCTCAGACCGAGCAGGAAAAGTGATAAAGAGACCTGGCACTTTGCACAAATCAAGCCTGCACCCAAGGACAGCCTGCCCTTATCCAGTTGCCTTCCAGATTTGTCAGGCTACATTTCTCATCATCCTGGCCAGAAATGGTCATGCTGGTTGGAGGCGATGGGAGCTGCAGTAAAACCCATTTGGAGGGCACCAGTATGGTAGACGCTGCTTTAGAACATGTTTCCAAACCTTATTCAACATGCTCATTTGCCTTAACAAACATGGGATGGGTGGGCTCTTTCTAAAGCAAACATACTGGTACCCTCAAGGAAGAATTTTCAAAACCCCTTTTGTAAAAGGGACTATATCTGGAATGTCCCCCTCTTGTCATTTCTCCAAAGGTGGAAATTTTATTCAGGGCTCGTCAACCTGAATGCCCAATTCAATCCAAACGCATTAAAAATGCAGACTTTTCGCAGAATCAGGATTTCCCGTTTAAAAACTGACTATGCAGCAGCTACCTTGAAACTTCTAAGTTGATACAGCACTTTGATGCTTGTATGTGTGTGTGTGTGTTTGCTGAGCTGTGAAACAGAAGGCTATAAAATTTATCCTGTAGCTAAACTGGGCAAGAAGAGGGGAAGATCACAAGAAACCTTCTGTTTCATTCAAAGTTTCTCATTAAAGCAGACAGATTTCTCAAATCAACACAGTAATCAATCAAAAGAAACTGTTTGCTTACTGAGCAGCAATAAAATACAGGATGACCTTGTGAAATCCAACCCAACCTCTTTCCTTGCCCAGTTATTTTTCCCAAATCCAAGTGAAAACTCTACCAGCAGAGTTTACCCATCAACATCCAGTATTACTAGATTCCTGTACATGGAAGAGTAAGAGATCCTACACTGGATTTGTGCAGAATACATCCAAACCCACATAGTTAAATGGTTGGTTGTGCTATAAAAGTGCAAGCAATTGTCTGTCTGCCAGTGTATCTGTTTATGGCTTCCTTGAGCAATGAGCAACATGCAGCGGTTGTTTCTGCAGTTCCAGGGAATCAAGTGTGACATTGATGACACCAGCCAAGAATATGCAACTGCATGGCTGGAATCTGTTGGTTTGTTCTGCTAGAGAAGGCCCAGTGAATCGGCTACTGAATGGAGAGTCAACACATATCGTCTGTTGATTTCTGCTTTAGGTCAAGACCAAGAATAGGATTCAGGCCCACGTGAAATCCTCCATACCACTGGTTCTCTGTCTTGGGGCCTCCTAATATTTTTGACTTCATCTCCAAAAATTGCTAACCGTTGGCCAAGCTGGCTGGGGTTTCTGGGAGTTCAAGTCTCAAATACCTGGAGGACTGCAGTTTGAGAAACACTGGTTTATGCCAGTGAAACTCTACTTAGGCAGCCATGAACTGAATACGTTGACTGCACAACGGCCAGAAAACTAGAGCCACTGGCAAGAGAACTTCCACAGGTCTCTGGAAGCAATAGCATTTTGGCCTAGGATTTCTTCTTTGTCAGTTATAGAAAGGAGGAGAAGGAATATTCTTGGCCAAATTTGATTTTCTTGACCAAACCTGAGTATCCTTATACCAGCCTGAACACCCCTGATCCCATCTAATTTTGGAAGAAAAACTCAGTTAATACCATGAAAAGAACAAGAGAACTGAATAGTTAGTACCTAATGCAGTGGTGAGAAATTTTGGCTTTCTAGAGATTTTGGACTGGCACTCTCATAATCCCTGGCCACTGGCCACACTCATGGGAGTTGCATGAGCTCCCCACTCCTGACCCAATTACAGTGACGATGTTTAAGAAAAGCGTGCAATAGTTTGAACACAACCGTAGAAAATGTGTGGCCTTACAGTGCAATCCTACACACATCTGCCCCACTGTAGGTTCCATTGAGTTCAGCTGTGCTTACTCCCGGGTAAGACAGTGTGTGAGTTCAGCATCTGCAATCTTATATCCTTGTACTTGGGGGTAAGCTCTGTGGCCTAAATCTAATGGCAAGTCCCAACTAGACTAGATCCACTGAACGTATGGGATCTTAGCGAGTCAACACTTATTGTAATTTGGTGGCTCTGTTCTCGGTCTCTTCCAAATGGAGCATATGGGTCAGGAGGCTGTGGTATTGGTTGCTGTAGTTCACAGTTTGTCTGTTTTTAAACTATCCAAATTATGCTTCTGTTGCCTTGGATTATTTCCTGCACCAGCTGCAACATTTCATTCCCACCCTCTGGTAGTTTCTTTTTAAATTCTGAAACATACGGGAACAAAAAAATCCCCTTCTCCTTCCTCCTTTTTTTCAGTTTGTTTAGAGTTACAGTGTTAGTGCATAAGTGAAATCACACTTTTGCGCCATAGCACTATGAATGCTAAGGGGAAAAAAACCTTACAAATATTCAGAGGGAGAACATTTGCTCTTTGAAACATCGGTCTATTTCAGGAAACTGCACCTGGTTTTAAAACACCTGGGGAAGAGCCTAAGGTTCTTTCCACACCATGCTGTTACAGTGCTATTATTCCACTTCCAACCTCCTGTGGAATTCTGGGGTTTGTAGTTTCCTGAGGCCAAAGAGCTCTCTGGCTGAGAATTCTAAAGGCCCCTCCCTAAACGGCAAACCCCAGGGTTCCATAGGATGTTGAAAGTGGAACTATAGCACTATAGCAGGATAGTGCGGAAAGGCCCTCAGTGCAGAACCAGGAAATCACTACACACACTTGCACACGTATGCACACACCCACACACAGCCCAAAAAATGAAAAGAGAGGACAAGGAGGTAACAGCAACTGGCAAAACTGAAAGAGCTCTGTTGTGAGAACTCACACTTTAGACTAATCGAATGATCAGATTTACACCAGTGGAAGTTACTTCTCAACAGATGTGTGGAGGCTTGAAATAGCAGTTAACGGAGGCTTTCTGATTATAGGGAACACATTTAGAAATGTACCAGATGAAACAGAGAGTCAAGAGTCAAATAACCAAGGCCCCTGGGTTTCGTAGCCAACTTTCTCAGGTTCTTGCAGCACTCCTTATTTCAGACAAGATGGGAGATTCCATACATCTTGAAAATGGCTGCTCACACAAAAACACAAAGTGGTGGCAGCAGGAAGAAATATATTTCCGAATTATACAGTTGAGCCAGATTACATGCACGAATCCATGACAACGGCTGCCTAAGACAACAGAGCGGTTCTCTCCCTGGACGTATCAACAATGCTTGGAAAGAAAAGCAAAATACCCTCCCTGAGCCACACTGGAAAATCAACTTGCACTACACGATTTACGGTGGGTGGTCTTAAATGGGCATCATGACGGACATTAAGGGGAAATAATACACTAAATTACTACAAACACCTGTAATAAGTTAATAAGAGAGAGGGAACAACGAGGACATACTACAGTTATAATTCAGAAGTAACTAAGTGGTGGCAACACCTTCTATTTTGGTAATGACTAACGTGTTATAGCTATTTTTCACAGGGCGGTTATAGACCTTTTTAATGGTGCTTCCCCATAATTTTTTTAAAAAGTGCTATGTCATTCACTCTTTAACAAGCCGTGGCATGGGAAAGGTGAAAGAACAGTGTTGATCTGGTGAGGCACATATGTCAAAGCAACAAAAACGTACCAGATGCATTTTTGAAGTTGCCAACACCAGACTGTGCTGTTTTAGGGCTAGAACGTCAACCAGTATCAAATGTCTTTTTCTCTTTCAGTCCCATTGTTTTTAGCACCAAAAGCAAGGAGCAGACCTGTGCCAACGTAAGTTGAGTTAGAGTTGTTGTTGTTGTTTGCCCTTCTGATTTATAGTGACCCCATCAGAGGGTTTTCTTGGCAGAATTTATTCAGAGGGGGGTTGCCCTTGCCTTCCTCTGAGGCTGAGAGAGAGTCACTTGACCAAGAGGGGTTTCCACGGCCCACTGAGGATGCATTTCTTGGTCTCCCAGTATACCACGCTGGCTCCATCAGTGGATTACATCTTTCAGTATTATAATTGCCATTATATTGATCCATATCCGGTCCAGGACTCAGGACAATGGCAAAATTTAAAACAAATGCAGCGAAAAATACACATCATACAAAAGTAAACAAATGTAGTTAAACTATCCATATAATTAAAACCAGTTAAAAACATAACAATTGAAAAGAAAACAACCAATAGATGATACAGTGTACTATGCGAGGTCCTTCCCCCTTGAGCAATCAGTCTTTCACCGCCTGATGAAACAAGAAAGTCTTCAATTGTCTATAAGAAGAACGGTAAGGAAGGCACCAGTCTAACCTCCCTTGGAAGGAAGTTCCAGAGCCTGGGAACAGCAACCAAGAGCATTTCTGCACTACACTGTTATAATGCTATTGTTCCACTTTCAACATCCTGTGGAATTCTGGGGTTTGTAGTTTCCTGAGGCCAAAGAATTTGCTGGCTGATAATTTTAAAGGCCCCTCCCTAAACTGCAAGTCCCAGGATTCCATAGGATGTTGCAAGTGGAATGATAGCGCTATAACAGTCTAGTGCGGAAACGGCCTTAGGGTCCGATTCTTAGCAATGGCTCACCCCGGCTGTAGCGGGAGCCATCGGCCTCTCTGTGCAAGGCCAGTTTTTCCCTCCCCGAGAGAGAAAGCACCAATACAGAATGGCTCCGCATGCCTCTTTCTCTCTAATCTCAAAGGTAACACTTTGGGCCTATTTTCAGCTGCTGTGAATTGCCGAGGAGGAATGCACTTTCTGCTACGAGCGGAGCAGAGCGAGTGGGGAGAGCAGCTGTGTCATTTTTTTCACCCTGCCATCTTTAAGCCTGAGACCTCTCAGCACCTGCTTGGGCTGCCATCTTTACTCTCTTGGATGCACCAAACAGATTCAGAGGAGGCGCGAGCGCGTGGATCGAAATCCCAGTCACGCTCCTGAGGACAGCAGAAGTTGAAATACTGAAAACAAAACAAAGAGTGGGCACGCTGTGTGTGCTCCCTAATACCGTGCTTGTGGCCTTGAAACTGTCTCTCAGCCCCCCCCCCCCACGACCTGGAAAAAGGGTGGCTCAACGCTTCTCCCGAAGGCCCCTCAAAGTGGTGGATCACCTTTCGAATAGGTTACAGGGGTCCCTTGTACTCTTTAACACCAACCCCCCACCAACACTTTGCAGAACCAGAAGGAGATTTCCAGCCACTTCCAGTTTTGTTCTGTTTTTTTTTTCTGATTTGGGGAATTTTTGCTACTCTCTCCCTTTACCTGCCTACTTTTCCACTCCTGGATGTGCAAAGCCTTGCTGTGTTTGCTCTCTAGAGAGGAGGTATAGGTGGTTTAGAGAGCGATTGTGATGTAGTGGCTTGAACACCGGACTACAATCCTGGAGACCAGGGTTCGATTCCCTGCTTGGCTATGGAAACCCACTGGGTGACCTTGGGCGTGTCACACACTCTCAGCCCCAGAAAACCCCAGGATACGTTCACCTTAGGGTTCCCATAAGTTGGAAATGTCTTGAAGGCATATGACGACAATAAGAGTGTTGCGTGAGAGCTGCTGCAGTTTAGTGGTTTGCATGTCCAACCAGGACTCTGGGAGACCACAGATTACATACCGATCCAGGCACGAAGACCCGTTGAGCGACCTTGGCCGAGTCACACCCTCTAAGCCTCAGAGGAAGGTCACAGCAAACACCCTCTGAACAAATCTTGCCAAGAAAACTTCATGATGGGTTTCTCTTAGGGTCACCATAAGTTGGAAATGACTTGAAGGAACACAACAACGACAGCCATTTCCACACTAGAGTGTTATAGCGCTATGATTCCACTTTCAACATCCTATGGCATCCTGGGGTTTGCAGTTTCGGGGAGGGCTGGGAGGCCCCTCCCTAAACTGCAATCCCCGGGATTCCATAGAGGGTTGAAAGTGGAATCATAGCACTATAACACTCTAGCGCGGAAACGGCCAACATAATGTGGTATAATGATTATAGTGTGGGATTAAGGTCAAAGAAAGAAAGGCACAAACCCTTACTAATTCTTATCTTAAGGCCATGAGGCCTGTTGGTGACCTTGGGATAGTCACTACTACCTGGACTGTACTACCTCACAGGGTTGTTTTTGTTGTCATCACTTGTTTATTTATTTATACGCCGCCTTTTCCCCGGTCCTGAGACTTTAGCTGACTTAAAACACAGAAAACTAAACCTCACATTACACAAACTTAAAAATATAATTAAGCTACCAATAGAATTTTTTTAAAAAAATTAAAAGTAATTAAAAATATTAATACATCAAAACATTAATGAATGCTTTGATGGTGCATTCCAGGGGGTTGAACTTGATGGGCCTTGCGGTCTCTGCCAGCTCTATGATCCTATGAAATACATATCTCTCCCAACTCTATGATTGTATGTATGAGCATTTTAAAAAGACAAAAAGCAGCAAATATATATTCTGTAGCTCATTTTGAAAGGCCCCTTCCCCTGAACCAGTCAGTGCTTGAATCCTAGCCAGAAAAATGTCTTCAGCTCCCTCCAGAAAGAGAGCAAGAAGATGCCAGTTTAGCTTCTCTGGCAAGGAAGTTCCAGAGCTTGGGAGCCTCCCCTGAAAAGGCCCTGCCTTCTATGGCCATTTCCGCACTACACTCTTATAGCGAGATTATTCCACTTTCAACATCCTATGGAATCCTGGGTTTTCGGAGGGGCCGGCTAGCCCCTCCCAAAACTGCAAACCCCAGGATTCCATAGGATGTTGAAAGTGGAATAATCACGCTATAAGAGCGTAGTGCGGAAAGTTCCCACCAGATGTAGCTGTAAGGGTGACGGGACAGAGAGAAGGGCCTCCTTGGGTGATCTCAAAGGGCAGGCTCATAGGGGAGAGTGCATCAGATAGCCTGGACCAAAGCCATATAGAGATTTATAGGTCATAACCAGCACTTTGAATTGTGCCCAGAAACAGATTGGCAGCCAGACTGGAGCTGTCACAACAAGGCTGTTGTGAGTATAGAGTGGAGGCGAGGTAAAGCACCATACATGCTGCTTTAGCAAATATACTGAACTGGAAATGCCACCTGTGTGTGTATGCAAGTCCCTTGTAAATGTGCAGGCAATCTATAAGTCGACAATCTTTATGCAAGCCCCCAGAAATGTTTTCAGATTGGTTAATCCATTTCAGTTCTTTGACCAGTTTCTGTTAAATCTGCATTTTCCTTACATAACAACAACAATCTAGAGGTACATCCTTTCCATCTCTACCAGGAGAAAGAAATATATGGTCTCCACTGCAAAATTCACCCACAGTTATTTTGCATCACTCCTTTCCACTCCCTTGCATTTAGGCCATCTTCAAGATCATCCCAAATCAATGGACCAGCACGCTGGCATTCCTGAAGGCGAAGGCAGAGGTCACAATAAATGCAATCCTCTTCCAGTGCTCTAGCCCCAAATGAGAGGACCAACCTGCTCCACTTGGGAAGGGCTTTTGTGAAGCTAATAGGTCTTTATTTCATGCTTAAGACCTTGAAATAACAGAATCTTAGAGCTGGAAGGAACTACAAGGGCCATTACTCCAACACCCTGCCACGCAGGAATAGACAGTTAAAGCACTCCTGGGATGGCGGATGACCCTCCTATCTTTGCTTAAAAACCCCCAGCGAGGACACTGTAGATCCTTCTGAAGTAGTCCATTCCACTATTCCAGTTCTTCAGCTTTAAAATGCACAAGACCACAGAAAAACGTTTAAGGCCCAAAGCAGGAATGATCCCAGACAACAAACGCACACCTTCCAACCATCCCAATTTGCAAGGGACACATTTTTTTTTCAGCTGCTTTGAAAACGTCCCAGTTTCTCTCTCCTTTCTCTCCGCTTTGTCCTCAGCTTACTTCAGTTGCTGCACACTGTTAGCTAAAAGTGCAAATGGTGGTTTGCAATCAATTCACTCCGCAGGAGGGGAGGAGAGGAAAAGGTAAAATCTTGCCCTTCCCAGCAGACCCAGGTAAAAGCTGCACCCTTTCCTACTTTGTGTCTTCTCCTTCAATAAACATTTTAGCTATCTTAACCAAACTCCAACGTCACTAGGTCACACGCTTCCCAGCAGAACTGCCCCAAATTGTCATCAAGGGCTCCCGATGTGGCAGAGACAGACTCAGTCAATCCTCTGTCATCCCACTTTTTCAGCTCCTTTTAAAATGTCCCAGTTTCTTCCTCCTCCCATTTTGTCCCCAGCTTACTTGAATTGCTGCAAACTGAGCTCAGTGTGCAAAAGTAATTTGTAGTCAATATACTCAGCAGGAGAGAGAGGGGACTGGGCAGGATCCTGCCCTCTGCAGTAGGCTCAGCCAAAAGCAAAAACTGCTGTATCCTCTCCTGGCTTGTGTGTCCTTCCTCATTAACACTTTTGCCACCCTGACCACATTCTGACATTGCTTGGCTACAAAAACCCTGTTTTTCATCTGTGAAATGTTAAGGGTTGGTATGCAAACAGTGACAGAGAAAATAAGAATCCATATGGAAAGATTCATCCACCTGGCCCATCTAAACCTTGTAGTGGTTTGCATGCTCCAGCCAGTTCTAAGTGAGGTTACCTTGCTGGATTTGTTGGGATTTAAGCCATGTTTAGCACACAGTGATAGCAATGAGGTTTGTTCCCCAGTTGTGTTTTTTCCATTCCTCAATTCCAAACACATTGGGGGAAAAAAATCTGAAAGAAACTGCTCTAGATAGGAGCAGAACAGCACAGCTACAAAAAAGTGACACCACTTGGAACATGCTACGTGAGCTAATGATGTCTTGCTGATTCTTAGAGGTTCTTGCACAATGGACGGTCCAAACCTCAATTAGGAACATCTGGTAGACTGTGAAACCATGAATAATAACAATAGCCAGTTTGAGAACTGATTTGATTCAAGCAAGACAGACGCAAATGGTCCCTCTCAAATAACTTAAATTTTGTCTTGAAGGAAATTGACTTTCGTGAGAACCCTATTTGGGCCTTATTAGAAGTGGTAAAATTCAACACGTGAGCAGGGATGTGGCCACACTGAAAAGTTCCACCCCTTGTCAAGCATCCACACTGTTCAGTGCGAATGTTTCCCCTCCGACTATCTTCATTCGAAAAGAACAGTCCCAGTCCCAATTAAACCTCTGTCATTCCATTTTTTTTCCAGTTATTTTAAAAATGTCCCTATTTTCCTCTTTCTGTCTTCCACCCTCTCCCTTTGCCCTCAGATTGCTGCAATCTGACTTCAAAGTACCAAAGTTTAGGCTTAATAACTCAGTGGGGGGAAAGGAGAGGTGGGGGCAGAATCTTGAGAAGAAAGGAAGGCTATGCAGCATCAGTTATAGATTTTAAAGGGTGGGAGAATCAAATGCCATTTCCGCCCTACATTGTTATAGTGCTATTATTCCACTTTCAACATCCTGTGGAATTCTGGGGTTTGTAGTTTCCTGAGGCCCAAGAGGTGTCTGGCTGAGAATTCTCAACGCCCCTCCCTAATCTGCAAACCCCAGGATTCCAGAGGGTGTTGAAAGTGGAACAATTGCACTGCAGTAGTGTAGTGCGGAAAGGTCCATTGCGTCGGAAAGAACTGGAAGGGCCATTTAATCCAGCTCCTAACCATGCAGGAAGACACACAGCTAGACTACTCCTGAAGACGACAACTCCCATCATTCGCAGTCAACACAGCCAATGGTGAGGGATAACAGAAGCTGCAGTGCCAAAGCATCTCAAAGGCAACCAAACTGCCCACACTGTAGCCCACAGGCCTACTTGGAGAGACAGGGATTCAGCCAGAAATCTGGGTTCTCCTAAAACCCAGTCACAGAGTAGATGGTACTGGAGCTGAAGCAACGGAAGAGCCAGAGGGAGTCCCAGAGGAGAGGAAAAGGGACAGGAGACAGGACCGGAGAAAGTGGGAAAGTCTGCTCAAAAGAGGGGAACAGGTTGGCAGAAGGGCCTCCTTTGTTTTGGGACTCCAGTTATGGGATGCCTTCCCCTTGAAGACGCATGCCTTTTTATTCAGCCCTTCAAGGGCTGGTTGATTTTATCTCATTTCCACTTACATTTGGATCTACGTTATTCTAAATTAACACGTGTTTAGTCTTTTAAAATCATTCTTCAGGTTTTAAACTGGCCTAACTGGAATGTGAGAGCCACCATGGTGTGGTGGTTTGAGGGCCAGATTATGACTCTGAAAAACAGGGTTCAGATCCCCACTCAGCCACTGGGTGAACTTGGGCAAGCCACACTCTCTCAGCCTCACAGGCAAGCAAAGGTAAGCTCTGTCTGAAAAATCTTGACAAGAAAGCCCCATGATAGGTTTGCCTTAGGCTGCCATAAGCTGGAAACAACTTGAAGACACACAAACTGAATTTATGAGGTTAAATATACGGGATCAAATATTAACCACAGTAATAACGGTAACACTAGAGAAAGTGTTCTGGTCAGTCATAGAGACCTTGCCTTAGATGGAGATTTCCTCGGGAAGATCTCAAGCTGAAAGACCATGGCCATTTCCACACTATACTGTTACAGTGCTATTGTTCCACTTTCAACATCCTATGGAATTCTGGGGTTTGCAGTTTAGGTAGGGGCATTTAGAGTTCTCAGCCAGAGAGCTCTTGGGCCTCAGGAAACTACAAACCCCAGAATTCCACAGAAGGTTGAAAGGAGAATAATAGCAGTATAACAAGGTAGAGCAGAAATGGCCTAAGAAGAATCCCTTCTCTGCCTAGGAAGTGGGAGCTTAGGGTTGGATACCTTCACAGTCTGACTTTCACTAAGACAATGTCACAAGGGCTGTGATTTCCAAAACGTTAAGACACATTAAATATACCCGGCAAATACAAGAGCCAGCGTGAGTTTGCTCCACCCCTCTCCCCTGCGCTATACAATTCGTAACCAATCCGCAAGCAATAAGGAGCATGATAAATGAATTTATTTGACCAGGCAATGTGGCCTAGTGGCAAGAGTAGACGACCAGAGCCCCGGAAACCCAGATTTATTTATTTAATTTCTATCCCACCTTCCGCCCAGTATGCAACTCATGTCAGCTCACACAACACAGATTAAAACAAAATATGGCAAAAAAACAACAACCAGTATAATAAAAATTAGTTTAAAAAAAAAAGATAGCCTATTGAAAATGCCGCTAATTTAAAACAGTTTAAAAGTGTTTAAAACATAATTGTAGTAGAATTATAAATCTTGGAGCTGGAATGGACCACAAGGGCCTCATGGTCCAACCCACAGGAAGACATGACTGAAGTACTTCTGAAAGGTGCCTATCTGACCTCACTTTAAAGAGCTCCAAAGAAGGAGAACGTACCATCTTCCAAGGAAGAGAACAGCATAGTGTATAGCACATGTGCCCCACTGAGCGACCCTTCTGCCACAAGCAGTTTATTGCCAAAAGCCAGTCTAAATAAAAGGTCTTTCCCTTTTGCCAGAAGCAGATAAGAGAGGGGTCCAACCTAGACTCCTGTGGAAAGGAGTTCCACAGCTTGGGAGCAGGTTCCAAGAAGGCCCTCTGCTGTGTTCTCACCAAAAGTGGTGGGACCAAGACATAGCCCTCCTCTGAGGATCCTAAAACTCAGCTAGTCCCCATTTTGAGGCATAAACATCCATGTCAGTGGAATAGTAAATCCACTCCAGGTTTTAATTCAAGCTTTACAGGAGCTCACCATGGTGCTGAAGCCTATCTCTAAGTAAGTCCAGCACCCTGGATAGCTCCTCCAACGGTTGGCAAAACCTGGCATGGATTCCCCACCCCATTCAGGGACTCCCCACCTCCAGCTGCTGTGCTGATGATGAAGTGGGGAAGAAGAAAGCCTTACATACCTTTCTGAGCTCATTGGAGGAAAAGTGGGATATAAACATAAGACTTACAAAGGCAGATATAATATTTCCAATGTTCTCAGAGTGACAGTTTCTCCAAACCATACCCACAAGGAATTGTCTTTACTTTGCTGCTGCATATTGAAAATGATTTGAATTTAAAGAATTCAGGTACACCCATCTACATTAATCACACGTGGTATAGACTATTACACTCAGATTTGGGGTGGGAGTGGTATTAAAAGAACCTCCTTAGCCAGACAAGGACTCTACCACTAGACGTCTCCCAAATTTCATCAGTAAAACAGGAATAAAAAATGAGAGCTGTCATGAAGACAAACAGAAAGACATACTCCACACGTTGGAGAAATCACCCATCTGAATGATTCCTTACGTAACATGTTGCATGGTACAAGCTGAAACAAGGTCTACTCAGAAGTAAGATGTATTAGAGTCAATGTGATTTACCCCCAGGTATGTGTGTATACAATTCCTACCCCAGAGAAGCTTTAATAGGAGGAATAAAGGCATTGCAAATACTAAATGCATGGTTATATGTCATGGCAAGATTATAATTCTCATCATCATTAGCATTTTTTATCCCCACAACCAGGCTTGTGGAGGATGGATTTCCAAAGTGAGCTTCTGGGCATTGATGCAAGCTGGATGTGGTCCTGATTCCTGCCAGGAAAACCATCCATAAGAGGGCATCTTCTACATGGGTGTTAAAATCTCCACATCCAAACAGGGCCAGACCTTTCTGGCTCTTGCCAAGGCAACTCACAAGAATTCCAAAGACAAACTGAACCCCAAATTGGACAACATCCGAGACCACCTGAAGCACACCAGTCTTCCAAGACCCAATTGCTTCTCTTTGCTGGGTGCTGTCCACCTCTTCTGATTCCTGAAATCTTTACCTACTATTCTGGATCAAATAAAAAAAAGGAACTCTGGGGAAAACACTGTCTCTGGCCACATGTACAGCCCTTGGCAAACCTGTGCATGTGTGTGTGTGCACACAGAGGACTGTGCAAGGAGGTATGCTCTTTTGCAAAGAATCATTCTCCTACCCCCAACCCAGAGACAGTCTCTTCTCTATGTCAATATGCCAGCTGTCAAAAATCTGCAATCAGCATAAGTAAACCTCTCTCACCTTTTGCAAACACTACCAGACTTCAGGCCTCAGCTCTTAGCAAAACATGATGTAAAGCTGGGGTTGCTTCTTTCAACTGCTCCCAAAACACCTTCCATTTCATTTCTTATTCTATGGAAGGGCTGGGCCATTTGTGGCCCACTAGATATCCAAAGACTACAAGTCCCAGTGTCTTAAACTAGGACTGATGGAAGATGCAGTCCAACAATCTCTGGAACACCACATATAGGGCCTAACCAAGCTCTAAGACCTCACCTGCATCAGAAGACTTCCTCCACCTCACCCTGTGGGGATAATCCTCAGGGCCACATCCCATGCCATTTGCCTGGCAAGCCAACCCCAGAAATAGCATTTTGTTTATGACACAACCGAACTCTGCCCTTGAGCATGGGCACATGTCTCTGCGAGGATTTGATGCATGTGCCACAGGATGATGGCACACCTGTGTCCTGCCAGCTTCCCGACACACTGGGTTACTCCTCCTATGTGTGCAACACACACACACACATATACTCACACCTCTCAAGGGATTTTCAATCGATACCCTATCAGGTACAGGCACTGCAGTGCAGAGAAGGAAATTACCCGGAAATTAGATAAACAACTTAAATTGTGGCTTCTTTGATGCACACTGCTTGGGGTCATGGATAAATGTGAAAAGTGGAGAGGGGGGAGAGGAGAATGAAGAGGAAATGGAGAATGCCTCTGTCCTGTCTTGGCTGCTGATTTATCTCCTCCAGTCTCCCCAGCTTAATTTGCAGTTGCAGCCAAATTCTGCAATAATCAGTTAGAGAGAGAATGAGAAAGAGAAGGAAAGAAGGGGAAAGAGGAAAGGCACAAATCCAACACTGTCACTTTTCTTCTCCTGGGTGATTCTTAACATTTTTGCCTGACGAAGAAGCCAGTGAAGCTTCAAAAGCTTACATTCTGCGCATTTTAGTTGGCCCAGTAAAAGATATCACTGATTTGAGGATTTTGGATTTTGTTGTATTTTATTGCACGGCCAACATGGCCACCCCTGAATGCACTTCCTAGCAAGTGTGTATACGTGGGAGGGGGGATGGCGAGGGAAGCAGAAGGGAGGGTCTTAGCAGGAGCCAAAATGGGAAAAAGCTTGCTTTAAATCTGCACGAAGAACCAGAGGGCCACAGATATGTTTTAAAAATAAGAGTGTTTTAGTATTATTAGTACTAGGAAGCTGATCGTCTCTGCTGGTATGAACTGTATGTGTTATAATTGCAAAGAGCCACTGGTTTGATGCAAAGAAAATGTGACTTCATTCGCAGGAAGGACCTTTTTCACCACCTCATGGCTATGCTGACTAGGATCCCACCCAAACTGGTTCACGCAAGGCGATCCAATGGGGGGAAGGAAAGAGGAAGAGAAAAAAGGAGGGAGGGAAATCAGGCGAAGGGATCATATCCTGACAGTAAGCTTTGTTGGCAACGGGTAACGCTGACTGTCCAGATTGCCTCTGAGGATGTGCATATACATTACTGCCTGGACCCCAACTCCCCCTGTCTTCCCCGCCTCCACCCTCCTTTCTCCAGAGGTGAGCCGTGGGGAAAGGAAGAAAAGCCGAAAAGACCCACTTCAGCACCAAAGCCCTGAACAGCAGACACCTGGAGCATCCGTAATGCACACAAACAGAAACAGGGAGCTGGCTGGCCGTCCTTTCGCCTTGCCCACCTTTCTCCCGCTCATCTGCTCTTCCTGCTTCTCAATCCAAGCCTTTGCAATCTCAGCTCCAGAGCTCAGCAGAAAACAAACCGTCCAAAGATCCCCCCCCCCAACACACACATACACTCCAAACATGGCGGACATTCATTCATACAACTGAGAACCTTGCTCGCCTTTTCCCACCCAAGGCTAGCTCCCCCCAGCAAGAAATCGATGCGGGTGAGAAGCAGGAAAGGCACCTGGGATTCTCCCTCCCATTCATTCCCCCCCCATCTTAAAAATATAAATAAATAAACCCAATAATCAGCAACACGCTTTGAAAAAAAACCATTGTGTTTCGCAGTATTAGGCATGACATGTAAACGACTGTGGCGAAGGCGTTAAATCCTGCAAAGGGACTTACTTCATTTGCTTCACAATGGTGCTTTTCCCCGATTCACCAGCTCCTGTTTGTGGGGAGAGGGGAAAGGGGGCAGGGGGAGAGAAAGGGAAGGAAAAAAAAAGAAATCAAAACATAAAACCCCAATAAAGACAGGATCTGGCTAGTGTGAGAATATAAGGAGATCAAGGAGATTACATGGAGAAACAGCTGTGCTAATGGTTGTGCGGAGTGGGGTGGAGAGAGAGAAAAGAGATCACACTTGTGCAACCGAGTTTTCAGTGCAAAAAGGGAGATGGAGAGATCATGGGAGCTTCCAATGAAGAATATTAAGGGGGGGGCAGTAGGAGTAGGAAGGAAAAGGAACAGAAGGTTCTATCTGGGCAATGCAATTTTTAAAAAGACAAAATAAGGACTTGCTAGAATTAGATTTGAAAGGAGGAGGGTGGGGGCAGGGAGCTGGCCCTAGACGCCTTGGGGAGGGCAGGTAGCGAAGGGAAAGGCTGGAGCCTATTTGTGCAATACAGCAAAAGGTGGGGCAGAAGATGGAGGAAGCAAACAGAGAGACACTGAGAGACACCTCGCCAGTGAAAAACACTGCATGCATTCATTGTGTGGCACAGCACACCATTATTTTTTATTTATTTATCCTCCTCTGAACTCAGAATGATCACTCCACTGTATTTATTCATTCTCTCCAAACCCACCCCTCCCTAGAATTGTTATTCCATTTAATTTATTAATTCCTTTTTTTTTTTTTTTTTAATCCTTTGGGGTGGGCAACTGCTCCTCCATCCATGCCCTACCGTTTTCGATGCAGGAAAAAAATTGCACAGGAAAGCCAAGAAGGATTTATTTATGATTGTTTTTTTGGCCGGGGGTGGGGAGGATGCCTACGATCACAAGCAGTGTGGATGGTAAATAGAGAGATGGAGAGAGGCGGGGAAGGGAAGAAAACCACACCTGAGATGGGAATCGGGGAGGGGTGTGCTAAAATCTCACCTGGGCGTCCATGGAGGGGAAGGGGAAGTGGTATTTTTGGGGGTGTGGGGGGGGGAGCGAAAGCTCACCTAGCAAGAGGAGTTTGACATCCTTGGCCGCGCTGATGCCGTCTTCCTTGAGGTTTTTCTCGATCGCTTTGCTCCTCTCCAAGGCGGCTCGCTCCTCCGCGCTCAGGGTACATCCCATGGTCGCCAAAAAACGGTGATCCCGGGCTGGTGGACACGTCGCTTCGGGTCCCCCCCTCCCCAAAAGCCCCTCCTCAAAGACACGCTCCGAGCGGCGGTGGGGGGTTTTGAAAATAAAAATAAAAGACCCGCACGTTGCAAGAAGAAGAAGAGCAAAGCCAAGGGCTGCAGGAGGAAAGGGGAGAGCCTTCGCTCAGATCAGGGAAAAAATGGGGAGGGGGCTTCAAGACGGATCCCCAGGAATAAAAAAAAAAAATCTAATTTTAAAAAAGAAAAAAAAAATCTTCCTTTCTTCTCTCTCCTCCTCCCAGGCTGCCTCGGCCCCCCTCCAACCTTTCTCCCTTCTCCTTCTCCCTTCTCTCTCTCTCTTCGCTGCGTCTCTTCAGCCAAATCAACGCATCCGAATGACAGCCGAGCTTGACTTCTTGGTGTGTGTGTGGTGGGGGGGGGGAGAAGGCTGGTGGGGTTTTTTTTTGGGGGGGGGGAGAGCTGCAGGCGCGGAAAAAGCCAAAGGAGATGCGGTGGGGCGCAAAAGCCAGACGCGAACAATAAATAAAAAGATCGCAATTTTCTTTTCTTTTTAAATCACGCTCTTTCTGCTCTTTCAAGACTGAGCGCGACGTTGCTTCTTCTTGTCCCTTGCCGGGGGGGGGGGAGGGATAAATTCCTCGGGCAGGGGGAGAATATTTAAATATCTGTCTCTATATATATATATATGGGAATGATTTCTCCCCCTCTTCTTCTCCCAGCAAAAATGGCTCGCCTGGGGGATTTTTTCCCCCTCCTCGCCTCCTTCCGTCGACGGCTCCTCAGGCTGGGCCGGGGAGGTGGGGGGTCTCGGTGGTGGGGGGGTGGTTGTCTGTTCCTCCTCCCCGCTGCCCCTAACTTGGGGGGTCTCTAATGGGCGGCGGCGGCGGCGGCGGCGGCGGCGATGGCTGCGAGCGCTCGCATCGCTCTCCGGCGATCCTGATGGAGAGAAGACGCAGCGCGCGGGGAGGGAGGGCGGGCGGGAGGGAGGGAGGGAGGGGAGCCGAGCCAGCCAGCCAGCCAGGGAAGGAGGGAGGAGAGCGGACGGGAGCGCCGCCGCGCCTGCTCGCTGCCTCTTCCCACCGGCGGAGCCCGGCCCAGCCCGGCCCAGCCCAGCCGAGGGGAGGCGGGCGATGAGCCGGCCGGCCGGCCGCCTCCGTGACGTCGGCGCCCTCCCCGGCCCCGCGCATGCGCCCCCTCCCCAAGGGGGGGCGGATTGGGGAGGGGGAGAGAGAGGCAGAGAAAAGGAGCCCGGCCCAGGTTTCGGCCCGGCCCCATCACTCGAGCCCTTTCCGCACTAGGCTGCTAAAGCGCCGTGATTCCGCTTTCAACCTCCCGGGCTCTGCCGTTTGGGGAGCGCCCTCCGAGGACCGTAAACACGGGCCTTCGAGGCCCCCTCCCGCGGAACGGCCAAGGCCAGGATGCCGGGGGAGGTGGAAAGCGGGATCGTAGCGCGAGATCGCTCTAGCGGGGGAGTGGCCGTCGGTTCTCGAGGGAGCCCCCCCGGGGGTGCGCCGCAGTCGTCCGGCCGAGGGGTGGCTGAGGCGCGCGTCGCGGGGGCCGGATCGGACGGGCGGAGCTGGTGCGGGTGGCTTCGCCCTGCCGATGCGCGCCTGGAAGCCGGGGGTCCAGGCTCAGCGCTGGGATCATTTTCTGATTCCATTTTTTGATTCTCCCGGAGAACAGCCGGGCTGCCAGGCTGAGACTTCGGGCGGAGGAGCCCCCTCCAACGCAGGCGGGAGCCCCTGTTTCCAGGTTCTCTTTCGGCCGACCGGCGACACCTCTGTCTTGCCTAGAGGAAGCTTCGATTTGTTTGCCTTCATCCAGTCCATTGCCGATAACAGGCTTTGGTGCGGCAGAGGCCGTTTCCACACTAGCGTGTTGTAGCGCGACGATTCCCCTTTCGACCTCCTATGGAATCCTGGGGTTTGCAGTTTCGGGAGGGGCCGCCGGGCCCCTCCCGAAACTGCAAACCCCAGGATTCCATAGGAGGTTGAAAGGGGAATCGTCGCGCTACAACACGCTAGTGTGGAAACGGCCTAGGTTAGGATAATACATGACAATTACAATGCACAATATGATAAATATATATAAATGTATAATGGAAGAAGGGGATTATTATATAAAATTATAGTGAGATAAATGTATAACTGTAAGATATTGCTGATTATTGTATAATATCTAAAATATTCATTATCATCATAATATCATATAAGATGGTACTGACTGCTGTATGATATAACATTATCATTTATTGTATAACATCATTATATTATAATATGTATTCTAAATATATACATATTTTATATAGCTATATTCTATATGGCAAGCAGTACGATCTTATGACTATAATGATTACTATATATTATTGTTATGATGATGATGATGATTACATAATGTTATAAAATAGAATGAAGTAAATGTATTGCAATGTAAGTTGTTGATGATGACAATCTATCTCAGTTTCACAGTCTACCAGGTGTTACTGACTTGGAGTTTTGGACTGTCAGTGATTCAGATTCTACCCAAGAGCTTACAAATCAGATTCTTGGATATGATCTTAATAACAACAACAAAAACATCATCATCATCACCATCATATCCAAAAATACAGCCCCGATGTTAAAGCACTATCAAAACCACCATTTGAGATTAAAACAACAGAGTCTTGGGATACCTTAAGAGACTAAAAAGTTCCATTTGGCGTCTGCTTTCATGGAGTGCAGCCCGTTCCTGCATCCAACAGAGTAGGCTGGAGTCCATGGAGTCTTCTGCCAAATAAAACTTAGACTCATGGAACTGTGGAGTTGGAAAGGACCCCCCAAATCATCTTGTCTAGTCTCTTTCTTTCTTTCTTTCTGTATATATTTTTATTGCAATTTTACACAGAAAAATACCCTCCCCCTGCTTCCGAGCATCTTTTTTCCCCCCGTTGAGATTGTACATTATTTATACATTATTTATACATTATACATTTATACATTATTTCTATTTAAGAGTTAGTTTAAGAGTTAATCAAACTATCACACTATTACTTTTAACATTGTTACATTCAACTTAGGCTTATTCTATAACATCCTTAATTTTCATTACCAACATTTCCAACACTCTTCCTTTGTTTCTTCCTTTCCTCATTCCTTTATCCAGTTCAAAACTTCTTTCCATTCTCTTTCAAAGTTCTGGATTGGTTTATTTTTAAGTGAAAAAGTTAACTTTCCTATCTCTACCATATCCAGTCAGTTTCTTTCTGATGGAGGGACTCCATAGCTAAAGCATCCCTGACGGGTTCCTGCTCACCCTCTGTCTGAAGCCCTGGGCGGCAGGGCAGGGAAGGTTACCATTTTCTGAGATTCTTGCTAATCTTTAGGGTGGTCCAAGACTGCCACAGCCTAAGGTCGCTCCTCCCGGGAATTGAAGCTGCATCCCAAATCTCCAGGGGAAGAAAACAGGTTTTTGCCTGGTGCCCAAAGGCGACAAATAAAGTAAGCGCCATGCAGCACTTTCTGGGGACCGCTGTGGTATCATGGATGATTTGTAGAAAATGTTGTTTTGTATATTAAAGGGAGTTGATTTTGTAGGTACTGTATGATAGAGGTAATCAGGTATGGAGCTGGTGAGAGGGCAATATGCAAATGAATGTTGAGAGTGGCCGTCTCCGCACTAGCCTGTTATAGCGCGATGATTCCACTTTCAACATCCTCTGGAATCCTGGGGTTTGCAGTTTCGGGAGGGGCCAGCCGGCCTCTCCCGAAACTGCAAACCCCAGGATCCCAGAGGATGTTGAAAGTGGAATCATCGCGCTATAACGGGCTAGTGCGGAAACGGCCACTAAGAGGTGATTGGTGGAGTGTTCAAAGTGATTTGAGTAAGGATGGTGGTTGATAATCTCGCAACTGAGTTGGTTGGAGAGACCGGTAAGGAGTGTGGCCATGGCAACATCCCGTGAAATCCTGGGATTTTCACTTTAGGGAGGGGTATTAGGAGCCACTATGACCCTGGAGACCGGGATTCAATTCCCCACTTGGCCAAAGAAAACCCACTGGGTGTCCTTGGGCACAGCACACACTTTCAGCTGCGGAAAACCCTGTGATAGCTTTGCCTTAGGGTTGCCGTCAGTTGAAAACAACTTGAAGGCACACACAAGAACAAGGAACTAGGATTCCCAACCGGAGACTTCTAGTGCCTTACTGAACTCCCAAACCCTAGGATTCTATAGGACGCAGCTGTGGCAATTCTAGTGCTACAGTCCGGTATGTGACATGGCCCCATGTGTGCACAACTAAAAGTAAGCAAGATGACTTGGGGCTCTTTATTTGAAGACATCTTTCTTCATTGATTAACCCTTTGTCATATAAGGAGCCCAAAGATGTTAAGAAGAAACTTGATTGGATAACCAGTTTCTTTAGCACCCTTTTCCTCCCAAAGTTTATTGAAATTAATGGGGGTTGCTCATGAACAGAGTCCAATTGTACTGCACTCCTCGCCATGGGGCTAACCCCATTTTGCATCCAAGACAGCAGGATGCTGGCTCTGTCAAGGCCTGCTCTGGCAAAGAGTTGTTGTAATAAAAAGCCCACTTTTGTAAAGTGAATTATGAGAATGAACCTTATCCGCCCAATGGAAGCTTCCTCAGTGGTGAAGAGGACAAGGCACACCCGCTAATTTATTTTGCCGGCTAATATGCTCCTTTGTTTTAAGTATTTATACACCACATTTCAGACATACAGACTCCAAAAGGACTTTGCAATATGTGTATGTGTGTGTGTAGGGGAGAAAGAGATATTAATGGAATAAACAGAAGGAGGCCATAGGAGAAGAGCTTCTAAAAAAACCCAAATAAATCAATTAGTCAACATTTGTGGTAATTATTTGCCATCAAGTCAGCTTTGACTTGAAACAGGCCTATGAATGAGAGACATCCAAGAGCCCAGATTATAAACAGCCCTGCCTAGATCTTGCAAACTCAGACCTGTGGCTTCCGTGATTGGGTCACTCCGCCTGTAAAGGGGTCTCTCTCTTTTCCTACTGCCTTCCCCTTTCCCAAGCATTATCTTCTTTTCCAATAACTCACGTTGTCTCACGATGTGTCCAAAGTGCAATAGTCATTTTGGCTTCTACTGAGAGTTCAGGCTCGATTCATTCTCAGACCCATTTATTTATCCTTTTGTCGATCCCTGCTACCCAAAGAACTCTCCTCCAGCATCACAAGTCGGGTGGCTTGATTTTCTTCCCATCTAATAACCAAGCAAATAAAACAGATAGAAATGGAACCAGGCGATCTTCCCAAAGAGTGAATTCTAAAGATGAAGAGCTACAACAAGAAAGGCACTATACTTGGGTCATGTATCCCTGAGTCACCCCACTGGTTGACCCCTGAGGAGGATTTCCTTGAAGATTCACATGGAGGGGGGGAAAAAAAGGAAGTCCTAAGCCATTCCATTATTGGTTATACCACAAGACAGAATGTAGGGCAGTGGCTCTTAATTTTTTCTTTACCATGGACCCCCTTTAAGTATCATTTGTTGTGGTGGACCACCAAGACTTAACCCAAGGCAACTTTTGGCTGCATGCAAAGTAGCAAGAAATGCCATGTGCTTTCTCTCAGCCACTCAATTTAATTAAATTGCATGTTCTCACTGTGCGCAGAAGTGGCAAGGGCTGTGGACGTTCTTTGCTATCAAACAGTTTCATAACTTTTGGACGGTTTGTGGTATTGTAATGAAACATTGTACAAATGATGTCTGTCACTGGCAAAAGGCTCCCGGTTTCTGAGATCA
This sequence comes from Cyclura pinguis, assembly GCA_030412105.1. Lineage (NCBI taxonomy): Eukaryota > Metazoa > Chordata > Lepidosauria > Squamata > Iguanidae > Cyclura > Cyclura pinguis. Next base: position 3,632,694 of record CM059607.1, read on the forward strand.
ATGTATGAGCATCTCTCTGTCCCTTCCTTCCTTCCTTCCTTCCTTCCTTCCTTCCTTCCTTCCTTCCTTCCTTCCTTCCCTCCCTCCCTCCCTCCCTCCCTCCCTCCTTCCTTCCTTCCTTCCTTCCTTCCTTCCTTCCTTGCAACTGTAAAAGCTCATAAAATTTCCTCAAGCCTTTGCAGACCCCCTGTGAGGACATTGTGGCTCCCCCCTAAAAGACAACAGCGCAACAAAATGACGCATAGAAAATCAAGCATATTGCATAAGGCCCATTCCACCTAGACAATCAGGCCTCAATGGCCTGTCAAAACAGAGAGATCTTCACCTATTTCGCCTGATCTCTCTGGGAAGGGAATTCCAGAGCCACTGGGAAGGCCCTCTCCTGAATTCCCAGCAGGTGTACCGGTGAGCATGGTGGGATGGAGATCTCTCCAGCAGATCCCAAAACCCAAGCAGGTTTGTAAGGGAGGATACAGTCCTTTAAATAGCCTGGGTTTGAGCTGTAGACAGCATAGATAATGTAACAAAAACAATTCATAATAACTTAAAATAAAATGCAATCTACTTTTGGACCACTGTGGACCTGTAACAAACTATATACAGATATTACTGACAATCCTTTAAAATTAACTGTTCAGTATCTTTTAAAATCCCTAATCAAATTAGTATCTAATTTCCAGCTGGTTATAGCAAATAATGTAATCACAAAGGTGATATAAAGCATCCAATTGTTGCATCTCTGTATCCGATGGAGTTTTGTTTTAATAACACAGTTGAGTATATGAGAGAAGTTTTGTCCTTGGGCCTACAAACAAGAGACAGAACAAAAAAAAAATACTGTAGAGGGTCTGTACTCTCAGCAGCCAAGGTCTGCAGGATCAAAATGCGGGGTCTTTTTAATTAGAATAGACAAAAACATCACCTGTCACCTTCCTTTCTTGGATTTCTCTGTTCTTTCTGAGCTTAACTGTCCTTCTCACGGTAGCTGGAAGCCGGAGAAAAACCATGCATTTTCCCAGAAAAAATATATCCCTAGAGAAAAATAAGCATGAGCTCTCACTAGAAGCCAAATAAGTCCCTTAGTGCTTTTGGACCTTGGACATTTGAGGTGACACAGCTCACTGGGAATGACGATAATACAGTCAGCCCTTGACATTCACTAGGGTTAGGGGCTCAGGACCCCTGCAAAAGTGGAAGAATCACATATATCAAAAGGTGTGTGTGTCTGTGGTAAGGGGGCTGAGGCATGGTGAGTCCAAACTGAGGTCCAAACCGGAGCCATTTCCGCACTAGACTGTTATAGCGCTATGATTCCACTTTCGACCTCCTATGGAATTCTGGGGTTTGCAGTTTCGGGAGGGGCCAGCTGGCCCCTCCCGAAACTGCAAACCCCAGGATTCCATAGGAGGTCGAAAGTGGAATCATAGCACTATAACAATCTAGTGCGGAAATGGCCCAGGTCTGGGAAAGAAGGGGAGGTTGGCATTTTGGCCCTATACTTCCTGTCTGCCTTACCCATCTCCTTCCTTGGATATGTGGGGGCATCAAGAGATGCCAGTGTGTTAATATTTTGTTGCTGAAGTTGTCCTGAAAATTAATTTTTCTGTTAATGAGTTTAGTGGATATTACATCATTCATTTGTACTCATCAGTAGCACGCTCATGACATGTTACTTTCAAACTAAAAGCTATTAAAACTACTAAGAAAGGCCAGTCTTCAATCCAAAAGTAACCAACCAAAATAATTTCACATATTAATCACTATTCAAACCATTAATGTCACTGACACTAAAGTGGATTACAATAACAATTCTAAAAGCCACTGTTAAAAACAGTAATAAGAACAGATTAACATTAATTTACAAAGCTGACTCCATGCTTTGAAAATAACACCACCGAAAATATCACCGAATCTCAGATGTTCTCCTTCACGAGTAACATTTTGAAGCTGAATTTCTAGTCTCATAGGCTTAATGACTAAGGCGAGGTATGGAAAATCTTGAACTATCCCGATGTCTTCATTGTACATTTTAAGGTTACGTAAATCATCTGCGGTCGTTAATTCTGTTTTCGTAATATTCAGCTGTAAACCTGCCTTTGCAATTTTTTTCCTTGACTTTCTTCAGGGGTTGTTCCAAATCTTGGCTGTTCTCAGCTAGTAGCATGGTGTCATCTTCATATCTTAAAATGTCGATATTCCTTCCCTAATTTTCACACCTCCTTCCTCTGAATCTAATCCTGCTTTACCTATGATATGTTCAGCAAAAGACTTAGGCCATGAGAGACTCCATATTTTTACTTCATGAGAGAAGTTCATCTTACCCTCGAGGAATCCCAGGGGAAACAAATTATACTATGAACCAACGCTTCTATTATATTGCTTAAATCCTTGAGGCTGTGCTAAAGGCTGTCTGAACAGAAATAATTGGTAGGTAGTTCCATATAACATGAAATAAGGCAGAACAAACAAGTTTTCCAAAGAGAAAGGGCCTCCCGCCAGGTTAACCGTTGCATTTTCACAATTTTTTTTATTAATGTTTTATATTTTCCATGGTGTGAGAGAGAGAAGGAACAGGAAGTTTAGGTGAGGAAAAGAGTAACAGAGAGGCTTATGTTCATAGGCTGAGGTGTGGAAGTGTAACAAAGACTTGGGTGGCAAAAAAGCCTGTTAGCCATTTAAATAATTCACTATGAGACAGATGACAGTGATGATTATTCCAGAAAAGTATTTAGCTTGGCAGCTGTGGGTATTTTTTGTAGTGTATAGAGCTCTGCACACTCACAGTATAGCTATGCTGCTGACTTATCTGAGGCCGATTTAGGGCCTTTCCGCACTATACTGTGATAGTGCTACTATTCCACTTTTAACACCCTGTGGAATTCTGGGGTTTGTCGTTTCCTGCGGCCAAAGGGCTCTCTGGCTGAGAATTCCAAAGGCTCCCTCCCTAAACTGCAAACCCCAGGATTACATTGGATGCCGAAAGTGGAATAATAGCACTGTAACAGTGTAGTGCAGAAAGGCCCTTAGTGACAGTGGCAGAATCATGGGAACTGTAGTTTGGTGGGGGGGGTTGAAGATTCTGCTAAGAGAGCTGTAGGTCCCTTGATTCTTCAAGTGGTCCAAAGATCTGCAGTCCCAGTGCCACTGAGCACTGGTAACAGGAAACACACAACTCCCTTGTTGCTATAGCTCCCCGGCTGCCGATACGTTTCTGGGCACAATTCAAAGTGCTGGTTATTGTCTATAAAGTCTTACGTAGCTTGGGTCCAGGCGATTTGAAGGTCTTTATCGGAGCTTTAAGATCTGCAGAGGAGGCACTTCTCTGTATTCAACCACCTTCACAGGAACTGCTGGTGGGAAAGCAGGAGAAAGGACCCTTCCTGCGGTTTGTTCCCCCCTTCGGATGTTAGGATGGCTTCTTCGTTTGTTTTAAACGGTAATCTAAAAACTTTCTTTTACAGCAAGCCTTTGGCAACTGATTTTTAACAAGAAAATGCCCCTTTCATGGCGCTATACTGTTTTAAATCTTTGCTTTAAAGGAGGATTTTGAATGATTTCAATCCTGTTGTTATTTAGCACCGTTTTAATTTTTTATGTTTTCACTGTATTTGTTTTTTATTGAATTTTTCTGCCTTTTTGTAAGCCACCTTAAATCCCAGTCTGCAAGAAAGGAGAGATATAAATACAGTGATGGATGGAGGGACCCTCCGTCTACAATTCCCAATGTAGCCCGAACAATTGTTAAATCAGAAGTTCAGCCTCTGGGAATACGGTTCAACAAATGTTGGGGATGGAATCCTGCCTGCTAATCTGCTTTCAGCTTTCTAGAAGATGCTTATTTCTCAGAAAATGTATTTTGAAGGAATGCTATGGTTATCTGAATCCATGTGGTGTCTTTCTCTCAGGCATTGGGGAAATAGTGTATTTCAGATATTTTATGAAAGTCATGGCAGGTATGATGGATTGGAAGCCGTCAAACTATAGAAGAGGAAAAGACGGACTACTCCATTGGCTGTGCTGATCAACATTTGGTCTCCCTGAGCTGTTTATATTCTACCAGATCATTACAATTTTCAAAACTGGGCCTTGTGCTTCCTTATTTTCCTCTTTCCCCCTCCTCACTTTTTCCTTTCATGAATTTTCCTTTAAAATTGAAACTTTCCTTTTAAAACTGAAAGCAGAAATCACCATGCTTCTTTTGAATAAAGAAAGAAAAGACGAAAGAACAGATGATATAAGTAAGTTTGCCAACTACCAAGCAGATTTTTTTTTCTATTGGTTTCATAACCCTCTTAAACATGATAGCCATGTTTAAATATTTGGAGAGGAAGGAGAGGGCTTGTCTTCTGCCGCTCCAGAGACCAGGACAAGGAGCAACGGATTCAAGCTGCAGGAAAGGAGATTCCACCTGAACCTCAGGAAGAACTTCCTGACGGTCAGGGCTGTCCGGCAGTGGAATAGGCTGCCTGGGAGTGTGGTGGAGTCTCCTTCTTTGGAGGTTTTTAAGCAGAGGCTGGATGGCCGCCTGTCGGGAATGTTTTGAGGGTGTTCCTGCATGGCAGGGGGTTGGACTGGATGGCCCCTGGGGTCTCTTCCAACTCTACAGTTCTATGATTCTATGATTCCTCTCAACCCATCCAAATCTAGCCCTTGACCTTCTGAAACCCCATCAGTCTCCACGTGCTGACTAGTCAAAATCCATGCCCATCTCTGGGCGCTAACCAGGTATGCGTAAAATCACAATTTAGCAGCCCTGTTAGTAAAGCCATCATTTTTAAGCAACAGAACTGGAAAGGGTAGACAAGCTGGCTTGTGCAAAATGCATTATGTCAAACTAATCCAATTTTTTGAAAAAGAGAGAAAGAAAAAGAGAGAGTAAGAGTAACAAACTCAGGAAATACAGTGTTCACATTTCAGGGGGTTACTTGATACAGTTCCTATCCAAGCAATGTTCCCAGACGCTAAATCTACCACCAAGCAGATGGAATGAAATGACTCTAAAATGACTGAATAGATTACATGCTGTGGTGAACAGTGGCCATTTGCAAAGTAACCATGGAGCAGTGCTCTTGGGTTTCACCACTGATTACGGTTGGAATTTACTGGTCTAATTTGCACAGGGAAAGCACAGAACCCAGAATCCTGTAGGTGTGAAGACGACTTTTCTTTCCCTGTAACTCTGCGAGAAATCAGAAGACCAGGGCTGGTGAACCAGTTTTGCTTAGGGAAAGAAATGCATTTTTATCTCTCATCCAGAATATGAAGAGAACTGGAGCCCTGAACCCTGAGCTTGTGTACTCTAATCTACGCTGGAATCGTATCTGACCTGTTAGCTCGCATAACTTTCTGCATACAGTCCGCCTTCCACATTTGTGGGTTTGACTTTCACCAATTTGATTATTTGTGAGGCGCATGTGCCTATCTACCCTATTCTCCTCCTCTCATTCCCTTGCCTTTTGCCTGGGCACACCTGCGTTCCTTCTGTGCACCTGGGCAAAAGGTAAGGGAATGGGAGTGGGGAGCACTGCACACCTTTCCCATGCCTTTTGTCTGGGGCAGAAAATGGGGAAGCAGGCATCCCCCTGCCCCATACAGTGCTTATCCATTTTCCATCCTCCAGATGTTTTGGATTTCAATGCCGGGAAGTCCTAGCCAACATGGCCAATGGTCAGGATTTCTGGGAGCTGAAATCTCAAATATCTAGAAGATAAAAGTTTGAGAACACTTTTGCAATGGGTGCATGATCCCAGCAACCTTTTCAGAGCAGAATAGGTTTCAGCACTTGGATAGCTCCCCTACAATGCAAAGCAGCTGGGGAGATGCTGCCATTAAAACTGAACGTGGGTTCCCTGTCCCGCAATTATGGAGCGACAAGCCACCTCTGGATGATGCAGGAAAGAAAATTAGACCATTGCTAAAAATATCTAGGGGCAAGGAAGAAGCCATTTTAATTGCCTGCTCAGATCACCGCAGCGTACATTTCATATGGCTGGTGTAGTATGAATGATTCTCCACCTCTGTAGATCAATAAAAATCAGTGAGCAGAAAAAAAATTCTGGGTTACAAAACTGCCTTGAGACAATTTTGCTAATCTTCAAATGTCACTGTAGATCCAACCTGGCAGCAAATTAGGAGCTGCAGAATGACTCCTGAGATCTGTTACTCGCCTTGTTAAAACTTTTGGCTTCCTTGAACTTGCTTGAGGTTTTGTTTGAGCAAGGAATCTTTACACTTGCTTTGCATTTTGCTTCTTGTGCAATTTCAGTTTCTGCCTTTGGGGACACTTGAGAAATTCAGCCTTTGTGAATTCTGATGCAAAATGACCTGATCTAGACTTTCCCTTCCAGCAAAAACATGGATAGGTGTAATTATGCATTGGATTTTGCACAGTTTTAAATCTCATGATGCCATATTTGCTTCTATAGGAGTATGCAGAAGTGCTTAATTTTTTTTAATTCAAAACATTTGGAAATATGAACGTTGGTACACATATTTAGTGAGAAAATGCATTCTAAGTGTGCACTTAAATACATATTAAGGAATGCATTTTTCATAGAGATCATGGTTAAATTCTGGATTAATGCAGCAAAAAGAATGGTTTCATAAACAGATCCAGATCTTGTGCATTACATATTATTCTCTCCACTCGCTGTATGCATTCCCAAGCAGAAAAATGCATCACTCAAGATCATATTCCACATAATATTAAAAGATGGTCAACTTGTCACCTCTCTATCTTCTCTTCTCCAAACGAAACATACACATCTCCCTAAGTCATTCCTCCTAAAGCTTGGTTTCCAGATCTTTGGTTACTGGGGTTGCCCTTCTGCCAGCATGTCCCAGCTGGTCAATATCCTTCTTGAATGAGGATGCCCAGAACTGAACATGGTATTCCAGGTGAGGTCACCTGGAAGTAGCTTGGAAATAGTGTTTGCCCCTTATCGGTAACATAAATTTTTAAATGACAGATAAGCTTTTTTTTTAATGGTCATAGGAAAGAATGCTACCACGTAAGTGTTATAAAGGATATTATCTTTTAATAATTGCAACACTCAATATCTGCGGGGATATCATGTAGAATAAGGAGCAAGCTTGTTTTCCGGTGCTTCAGAGACTAGAAGGTGAAGCGATGGACTCTCCTTTGGAGCTCTTTAAACAGAGGTTGGATGGCACCTTTCACGAATGCTCCTGCACGGCAGGGAGTTTAACTTGATGGCTTTTGTGGCCCCTTCCAGCCCTAAGATTCTGTGAATTTATCTTATTTCAGTGTTCCAGTTGTTATCATGTCAACAGAATATGTCAGGATGTTTTGGGGACATGGCTCAGACTGCTTTGTACATATTTAGCTTAACTTGAAATCAGCCACAACTTCAGCCAGTGATGTAGACTCGAGTGAACTGACTTGGACTCTAGTCAGATTTAAGTCACTTCAACGACTTGACTTGGACTCAGCTCGGCAATAAATGATACACTGACTCAACTCATGACTTGTATATTTTTAATGATTGACTTGCTGCCCTTGGTTCAGTAACATAACACATTGATCTGAAACCCTTACAACTCTGGGCAATGCTTCCATCCCGTTTTGCCTGCTAGTCACAGGAAGATCCGTCTCAAGCCCAAAGCTTGGGCCATTCTCGGAGGGGAACAGCAAGTGGGTCAGGCAACAAGGTTGAGATGGTGTTGAGGTCTGCTCAGCAGCCTGTCCCCGCTGCATATCGGAAGAGCCTTCTGAAACTTTTCCTAACAGTAGAAGGCAAGACTCACCCCCAGAGTGCCGGGAAAGATCCTTCCTTCTAAACCTTTGGAAACTTCAGTAATGGGAAGTAAGAAGGATCCTATTCCCCACTTCCGAAACTGGCTCCCAGACTTGAGATTTGACTTGAAAGTATTTTGAAAGGACCTGAGATGTTATTTGAGACTTGGAGTAAAAGACTTAAATGCATCACTGACTTCAGCATCATATGTGTCCAAACAAGTGGTTTTCTTCAACATGGCTCTGCTTCATTCAGTCCTCATGATCTCTTTCTGACATTTCTCCTCCAATCTGCAGCAATTGCAAGGGCTGGCTCACCAAGGATCTTGTCTGACTCTGCAGCCGGTTGCTTCAGAGAAGCAATGGAGATGTCAGCATGTATCACTTTGACTATATTACAATAACAATCCCAAAATGATTAACTGTGTATCTGGCTCCTGGGAACTGAGCTGCACATGGTATGGTGGATCCTGGAATTAATCTCCTGAACATGATTCTTTTTATTATTATTATTGCAAGCAAGGGTGGGGTGAGAGGGCTCTGGATTTGTCTTGAGCAGCCGGGGGAAGGGAATTTAACTCTTTCCCCCCCACCGTTTTCCCTAGATTCATGCAAATACCAGCGTTAAGTGGTTGTCCTCCCATGAACTCTGCATTGTAAATAAGGCAGCTAAACTAAAATGAGGAGAGCAGACATTTTAACACCAGTGATGGTGGTGGGAGATCAGTTTTATAATGGGTGCATTTGCCGGAATGAATTGCAGAACAGTCTGTAACGGTGATTTCAAGATGCTATCAAGATTTCACAAAATCCATGGAGTGTAGTCTATTGGGGTGGGGAGGGGAGAGATTTTCATCCTGGTTTTATAAACTCAAAATGGGTCAGTTGAATCTCAGTGCCTCTGAAAAGGGTGTTTTGTGAAACCAAATAAGGTATAGTTCGTGATCTCTTCAGTACTTAGAACCAGTGGTTTAATGGGAGCAAGAAAAATATTGTCCATTTATCACTTAGAAGAAGAATGGGAAAAGTATGGCCTGTAGACCACAGGTCCCCAATTATAGCCCCTGAAATCTTCCAAAGACCTTACCACCATCTCATTAAAAAAAAAAAAAGTTTGGATGATTTTTCACATCTCGGTGGCTTAAAATTGCTGGAAAATGTTGTTTGTTTGCCACAAGAACCCACATACCTGACTTAGCCACACACAAAAGAACAGGCCAAAAGTGAAACTGAAAGGGATGTGATATCACTTTTGGTTGCATCAGGCATGCCGGTGTGGCCCCTGCGAGAGGTATAGGGCTGAAAAATGCCCCGTCCCATCGGTAATTGCCCACCTATGGCTTAGACAAAGGGAGACCCTTGTTTAAAGCTTTATGAGAACATCCCTGCAAGAAGAAGAGGTTGAGGGATTCACCACAGAGCAAAACTGTCCTCCAAATTATGTGGGTCTGTGGGCGTTTTTGCATATGGGGAGGGGGGTTCCATGTAGCTTTTGAGAAATGCCCCAAAATCTCATCGACCTTTTCTCACCTGGTGGCTTTGGGCTACCGGCCAGGGGTTTCAGTGGGCAAAGTGCAGCCAACATGCAACTCACGGGCCGCACTTTGCAAACTCCTGCTATAAAGAATGAGAGCAGACATATGCAAAAGGAAGGGATTACTCTCGTGTAGAGATGCAGAGAAGGAAGAGCTAAAAATAAGCCATGAAACCCCGAAAGCCAGGAAGTTGGGAAACTTTGGGGTTTCTCTGAGCTGCAAATAGCCAAGGAAGATGTCAAGATGTCTTGCGGTTCGGACAGGAGTTCATGAACAGGGCATCTCCTTTCTGTGGAAAAGTGGCTTGTTTGTTTTTTAAGGTCATTGGAAGAAAGCATTCCAAAGTAGTTCAGAAAATTGATAAAAGGGAGTGGGCAAAGGTGATTGTCATGGTTCAGTAAGAGTGTGCTGTTTTTTTGAGGGAGGAAAATGGCTCAGAAAGGCTGCACAGCACATCAAAACAGTACCTTTTCTATCTGAGCAAGAGGCCGTATGGTTTTCTGAAAAAATGATGCAGTGATTGCCTTTGAAAATCAGCATTGTATCTCACTAGTTGTATATTTACAAAACTTGATCACTCCCTAATTTCTAAGGATGTATCGAGACTACATAGGTGTAGCATTTCAGTACCACTTTAACTCTATCCAATGGAATCCTGGGATCTGTAGTTGGAAGGGACTTAGAATTCTCTGCTAGAATAAAAGAATAGATTTGGAAGAGATCAGAAGGGCCATCGAGTCCAACTCCATCAAGAAGTTCTTCCTAATGTTTAGGTGGAATTGATTTTCCTGTAGTTTGAAGTCGTTGCTCCATATCCTAGCCTCCAGAGCAGCAGAAAAGACGCTTGTCCGATCTTTTATATGACATCCATTCAAATACTAAAACATGGCTATCATGTCACCTCTTAACCCTCTCTTCTCAGGCTAGATGTACCCAGCTCTCTAAGCCACTCCTCATAGGGCATGTTTTCCAGGCCTTTGACCATTTTTGTTGCCCCTAATCTAGACACATTCCAGCTTGTCAATACCCTTTTTGGATTGTTGTAGGTGTAGTTCAGTGTACCGGTATTGTAGGGCAAAGTAGTGGACTAGAGCTCTCTGGCAGAGAAGTCTGAACACCTCACCAAACTAGAAATCCCAGGAGTTATCGAGCTGCTGTAATGGTGCAGTGTGGAGACAGTAAAGGGCACCCCATTCTGGTTTTGAACCTGTTGCCACCCAAGCTTGCACCCAAGTTTTTTTCATTTATTTAATTTATACCCCATCTTTCACCAGACAGGGATCCCAAGCAGTTTACAAAAAATTAAAATGAAATCCAGCTAGAAACTTAGACTACAACATTTAAAGAAAAAACTATTAAAAAGTCAATTCTGTGAAAACACTTGAAAACATAATTAAAAGATAAAAACAGAAAAGCACAGTGCAGTCCATTCAAAACACCCGTTCCCTGCATAACTGAAGCACCAAAGCCTTGCCTAAGTAAAAAGGTGAAATAGAGGAGAGAAGGGGCCAACAAAATCTTCCCTGGATGAGCCTGGGAGCAGCCACTAGGACAACTCTTTTCTATATCCTCACCAAACATCTCTGCAGTGTTTCATTGCCATAGTGATAACTCAGAGGTGCATGGGAAAATTCAGCCTTGTAATACATTTGCCATGTTCTGTTCTCAGGGTGGATCCCTTTCTGAGGGGTGGAGGAGTCCTTTCTGACAGGGCTACAGGCTCCTGAGCACTCAAAATGGTCTGGAATACTTAGCAAGACAAAGATACTCGTGATTCACAATGTAAATATTATGGTACAGCTCAGCTCCTTTTCTAAGAGCTTTAGTCAGGGGCCATTTCCACTCTGCACTGTTATAGTGCTCTTATTCCTCTTTCAGCCTCCTGTGGATTCTGGGGTTTGTACTTTCCTAAGGTCAAAGAGCTCTCTGGCTGAGAATTGCAAAGGCCCCTCCCTAAACTGCAAACCCCAGGATTCCACAGGATGTTGAAAGTGGCATAATAGCACTATAACAATGTAGTACGGAAATGGCCGTGGTAAGCTTCAGGGACGGAGCAAAGCCAATACACTTCCTTCTACTGCTTTCCCTCTCTTTATAGGTTACGGAACTGTGCTTCCTTCCATAGAACCATTCGAGATGGAGAGTCACAGAAGGGATGTGGTTTTCAATGGCTTCTTTTCTTGCACTTTGCAGTTTTGAAATTGTACCACTTTTGACTGAGAGAAGCTTGGTGCCTTTAAAACTGCATGGCCTTTGCAAGCAGTGACTTGCAAAAGTTCCTTTCTGGATTACCATTTCCAGAAATCTCAAGCCAACATGGGCCTATCTGAGAATAGGATTCTGGGAACTCTATTTTTTAAAAATTTCCAAGCCATGGAAGAGAGGTAGAGGAAGAAGGAGCCACAGAAAGTAAGAGAGTGGCAGAAAGGGAACGAGAGGAGAAGACAGAGAAAGAGAGGCAATGTAGATGGTCCTATTCACTCTTGTTTCTGCCCTTGCTCACTCTGGGTATGGAGCCCATAACAGATTACTCCCAAAAAGTTTGAGAGGGCACTAGTGCTCTCTGGCATCCCAGTGTAAGAAAGGCTTAAATGTTTCAGCTCTATTGATCAGTTGTTTCCAAAGATCATTTTTCAACTATGCCCCAATAGCATGTTAATAGCAAATGTTTTATTCGTAACGTAAAAAAAGATGGAAAAATTTGCAGACCCTGTTTTAGAATGGTCTTATGTTTCCACACCTCGCCAAGACAAATCTGGGACTTTTCTGTTCCCCCCTCCACTGTCACCCCAAGTTCAGAAAGGAAGAATCTTGAAGAACTTGCCAACTGGCCTTCTTAATGATATTTTAGTGGTCCATGGACCACTGAAGGCATTTACTCACCGTGGTCTGGGGCTCTGCTGTGGTTTCTCCTACCTGATTCAGTCCCCAGACCTTTTCTCTGCTTCATCCCAAATGTGCAGTCACCAACAAGGATCCAGAGGTACTTTGTGTATAGGAGGGAGGGGAGAGGCGGGGAGAGCTGAAGATGAAAGGGCTAGAAATGAAAGGGCTTCACAGATGGAGAGTTAAAATAGAAATCTTTCTTTCATCAGGGCTTGCTCTGGCTTCTGGATTTTGTTAATCAACCCTTTAGTGCCAAATGACAACTTCATTTGCCAAAGGACAACGTGGTCCTTGAACTCAGTCCTTAAAAGCCAAGCCCTCTTTGGCAAAAAAATCAAAATCCAATAATGCAGTGGTTCTTAACCTTTTCTTTACCAGGGACTCCTTGTAGGTATAATTTGCTGCCAAGACCCCACCCCAAGACTCTTGAAGCTTACTGGCTTCTTCCTCCGGCAAAGATGTTACAACTTTAAACTGCACCCCCCCAGAAAATAAGGCCTGGGTCTTATTAAGTGCCTGAAGGACCATATCATTTGGGCTGGAGGGAGCAGAAGGGTGAGACAGATTCCAGTGGAGCATTTATAGGTTTTCAAAAATTCTCTGGTCTCCCAGCTTCACCTGCCCCAGCTCTGAAAATGTGTCAGCTGCCTCTGGAGAATGATTTGCACAAGAGTGAGATTTCGACGTGCATGGTGCCCTGAAACATTTGTTGCTATTTACTTTTTAGAGTACCCTTTTGAGGCATTGTATAGAGAGCTGCCATCTGTTCAGGGCTGCTTTGCAAAGCTGTCTTCTCTCTTTGCAAATTTACTAATTTGTGGCATGTTATGTATGCATATTGCATGAAGGACAAATGACAGGGGGGCTCTCAGGGACCACCTCAGGTGAAAAAGACTCTTGTCCTGGGTCAGCTGGGCATACTGAGCTGTTGGGGGCTTAGATTTTGCAGAAGCCTTTTTGTTTTTTTGCTGAGGCAAGGATTGGACAACTATCAAGGGTTAGGGAGTTTCATTGCCCCCCCCCACACACACCAAGGGGATCTAAGAGGGACCAACCTCCATTTATGGTTTCCAGATGGAAACTGGAGAGGGCCCCTGTAGAGTGGCCCCTCCACTTTTATGAGGGTTTGTGGTGCAAAACTCTCATGAAAGTAGAAAAACCATCAATAACTCCCTCCCCATGCTCTCTCATTCCCTTCTGGGGCTCCCCCCTCCATTCCCTTGCCTTTTGCCCCGGTTTGTTTGCCTTCCTTCTCTGTGCCCAGACAAAAGGCAGGGGAATGCGGGGAGGTACATGTGTCTTCCCCCCATTCCCTTGTTTTTTGCCCCAGCATGCATTCTCCATACCTGGGCAAAAGGCAAGGGAACAGGGGGAAGGCACATCTGTGCTTTCTCAAGCAGTGCTCCCCCCTTTCCATTCCCTTGTAATTAGATAAGTTTTTCTTATATAGACTTATCCATAATCTGCATTAGGAAAACTGGAAGCCATTTTTTCCCCTTTTTAATATGCCTAGGTTCTTTAGGGTTTGTTTTTTTTTAATGTCGTACGTAGTAATTTAATCTTAGAGTCAGAAGTCTCGTTCAATCCCCTGCCATGCAGGAATAGAAAATTAAAGCACTCCTGAGAGATGGCCATCCAACCTCTGTTGAAAGATCTCCAAAGATGGAGACTCTGTCCCTTTTCAAGGCAGTTCATTCCGTGGTCAAACAGATCTTACAACAAATGAGTTCTTCCTAATTCCACTGTTGAACAGGTCCCACAGTAAAGAGGCTCTTTCTTATGTTTAGGTGGATTCTTTTTGCTTGACATTTGAATCCATTGGTTGATATTCTAGCCTCTGGCACAGGAGGAAACTTCATCTTCTACATGACATCCATGCAGATATTTAAAGATGGCTACCATGTTACCTCTCAGTCTTTTTTCCTCTCAGCTCACCATATTCAACTCCCTAAGCCATTCCTCATAAGGCATGGTTTCCAGAGCTTTGATCATCTTGGTTGCCTTCCTCTGGACCTGTTCCACCTTCTCAATATCCCTCCTGAACTAGAGCGCCCAGAACTAGACACAGGATTCCGGGTGAGGTCACCTGGAAATAGTTTTGCAAGTAGCAGTTGCTTATTAGTGGACAAATACATATTTAGTACATATATTATTGGTATGGATGTCATAGTCTTCTCTGGACATGTTCCAGCTTGTCCATATCCTTTGTGAAGCACAGTGCCCAGAACTGAACGTAGGATTCCAGGTGAGGTCACCTGGAAATAGTTTGGAAGCAGTGGTTGCTTTTTATTGGAGAGATAAGTATTTGGAAGTATACAGAAATATATATGATTGGTATGTATATCATAGCCTTCTCTGGAAATGTTTCAGCATGTTCATACTTTCGTTGAACGGTGGGGCCCACAACTGGGCACAGGATTCCAGGTAAGGTCAGACCAAAGCAGTATACAATGGCACTAATGCTTTTCTTGGTCAGAACACCGCGTTACTATATGCTCCTATTAATGCATAGAGATTCCTATTGAATCTCTGAATTTGAACCCACTGGTCTTTTTTCTTATTCTGGAAAATTTATTTTGCCCTTCTTTCTTTCTTTCTTTCTTTCTTTCTTTCTTTCTTTCTTTCTTTCTCTCTCTCTCTCTTTCTCTCTCTCTCTCTTTCTTTCTTTCTTTCTTTCTTTCTTTCTTTCTTTCAGTCACATCCTCCATAGCTATCAGGTGCCTGGGGCAAGGTACGGTAAAGATACCAAATAAAAATGCAGGAACAAAAAAAACCCCAACGCTATGATAAAATTTGAGAGCAGCGTTAAAATTAAAATGGAAGGGCAAGAGAACATTAAACATTTAAAATGTGACAGGACAAAACAATCTCGACTGCCAATCTAAAGTAGAGGCAAGGCCCCTTCAGCTTGTGCCAAAACCCATTTTACTTTTTCCAGATTCCCAAATATGGCTCGTAGCCTTTCTGATTCCTGTTTGTTCCAGTTTCAGTGGTAGATGTGCTCCTCTGCTTTGACGCCTTGTAGCTCAGCCACTGGCAGCTGGTGGCTTCCATGGCAGTGGGATGATTAATATGTTCTGGTTTTTTCTCTGATGCTTAAAGGTGCTGAACCTGGCATGAGGACAGAGTTCTTGCCTTTGGACAGAGAATGGCTTCTTGGTGGATGCTCACGGGCTCCTTTCCTTTTTCAGTAGTCCTTGTGGCCCCAAGAGGGCCCTGGATCTTAAACAGATAGGGCCTCTGAACATGTAGTCCTGGAGGATTACTCAATGATTACTCAATGGCAGAAGGCTCTGAGTTGTAAAAGGACAGAGCCCCTGGTTCTGCCACAGTTGCTCACCTGTGTGGTAAAGAGTGGGTTACCCATTGCCAAAGGCATCCCCTCCAACATTTCCCAGAGGAAGACTGCGACGCTTGCAGCCAAGCAACATCAGAGTGTGGTCAAAAATGCCAAAAGTTATTAATGAGGAAGGAGACATAAGCTAGGAGGGGCTGCAGCAGTTTGCTTATACCTGAACCTACTGGGAAGGGGAAAATCCCTTCTGTTTTCCCTCTCCACTGGGTTAAAGGAGTGCAAGGCACTTCTGTACTTTGAGCTCAGTTTGCAGCAACTGAAGTCAGCTGGGATATTTAAAGACAACTGAAAAAGTGGGACGGTTGAGGGTTAATTGGGATTGTCCCTGCCAAATTGGGCCACTTCGTAGGGTAGCCCCCAATTCTTGACAGCTTTCTTTGCTAAGTATGCTGCAGCTTTCTCCTGTGGCTCTCTGTCTCCATTTGTGATGGAGATATGTCACGGTATCATATTGAGAGAGCGCCTGGACTTGTCCTGTGTTCCCGCGATCACTTGGATGCCTCGATCAAAAAGACAGCTGCTCAAATTCATCTTCAAGAACAATGCACAATTTTAGATGGAGAAAAGCATTTCTTCCTCTCTTGGGCAAAAGACCATCCTCTCTGATATTTCTGGACGAGATAGGTTAGATCACATCAGCATGTTTGTTTCAAAGCACAAAGAAAGAGGTTGCTGGTGTGGTGATGTTGGCAGAAGGTTTTTCTCTTGGAGAAAACTTGCATATTTTCTTGAGATCAATGAAAAAGAACATTTCAAACAGAGCTGGGAGGGATCAATTATTAATTCATGAAATTATTAATTAGTTAGATTTGCCTCTCTAACGTGCCTGAATTCCACAAACCTCCTGCTTAACACCACGGTTATTCCTACCCTTTTAACAAATTAATTATTTTGGATCTTTTTGTGCAAGGAAAACTCCCCTTTCACACTGTTTTCTTTAATTGTACAGCCAGCCTTCTCATGTTATCCCTCCGTCGGCTTGCTCTCTGGAAACATGGAAATGGCCATTTTTGGTGGGAGCTGTGCTGTTTAGAAGATAGGTTTGGGGAAGGCTTTTCGTTGTTGTGTGGTCCAAAGAGAATTCTGAACCCACCCTGGCTCTCTAAAATGGAATATAACACTATAATTGTATAACGTGAAAAGACCCTGTGTTCGTATTTGCTACAGGGGTCCCTCTGTCCCAGGTGCTGAACTAGGGAGACAAATAAAACTATGGGTACCCTTGAGGATCAGTTCCATAAAAAACCACATATAAGACCCAGAGAAGATGTGGCCCTGCTTTTTTCTTTCTGCTATTCCACCTTGGCTTCTTTGGGCCAAGACTTCTGAAAATTCAGCCAGGCTACTGGATTAGTCAAATGACTGGAAAAAGGGTGAGTTTAGCACACTCCCTTATACCATTCTGTTAAAAAAATACTTAATCACAACAATTTATAACACATCAAAGCACAGTAAAAAGATAAAAGCATAACGGAGCCCGTTAAAAAATTGCTTCTGCCACAATAAGTTAAAGACTAAAGACCTGCCTTAAAAATGGTTTTCACTCGCTGGTGGAAGAAGACTGCATAAGGGACTAAATGAGTCTCCCCGGGGGAGAGAAACCATAGCCTCCCCATGGGAGAGTATTCCACGAGTTGGGACGATTCTTGCTCGCCCTCACCGATCATACCTGTGATGGTGGCACGATAGAGAGAAAACTTTGCCCCGAAGATCTCAAAAGCTGGGCAGGATCCTAGACTCCCTAATTCTGGGGAATGGGCCCAAGGGTTAAGAAAGTAGAGGGGGTGGTCTGCTTTCACACACAAAAAAGAAAGGAATGATGCAATGTCTCGGCAGTCACATTTGACAAAAGTCAAATGCCAGTGAGAAGTTTCTGGCACAAACTTATGTGTCTCTCTGGAGCTCCTCTGTATCTGTCTTTACCAATATTGGGTGATAGGATGATAAGAGCAGATCTGGTGCTTGGATCTCCACAAGCAGGACTAATCTCCCCAAACCAATGGGTGCGCACAGGAGCATATCCTTTTAGTGTGTGCCAGGGACATTTCGGGGAGTGGGAGGGCGGGAAGAGGGAACAGACCGTGTTGCGAGCATTAACATGGTAAATAGCTTTGGTAAGCTGACTTAGAGGAAGGATGGGTTGGCAGCAGAACGAACTGAGGTCTCTCTCTCTCTCTCTCCTGGCTGCTTTTCCTCTCTCTTCCGCACCACAATCTGTTGAAGGCCGAGTGCTTGAGCACGCTGCAGAAGCTGAACACACTGAAAAGCAGCTGGATGAAGCTATAATAGTGCCTCGCTTGGCTCAGCTAGCTGTGTTAACAGTCCCCCCGCTTCTCCATTGCTAATAACCCCTCCCAGGTGTCCTTCTCCTTGCAAGGAATATAAGGCCATCCCTGTGTTGTTCATCTCCCCATCCACACAGGCCTCAGTCTCCAAATGCATTCCAGTCCCTCCAACCCTGCAATTGTCTCTTTTGTCTCTCCCCCCACTCCTTTTCTCTCCAGTCAACGGAAGCTGCAGCTAGTTGAGCTCTTCTAATATCACAGTGTCTTTTTTGGCCATTTGGGGACACCGTAATCGCCACTAGCCCTTCACTTCTTGCAGGAACACCAGCCTAAGAGCTTCGTCTGCAAGCAAAGGCTCAGTGGATTGCTTAATAATCTGGTGCTGTTAAGACAAAGAGAGCAAGCGAGTGTCCATATTTCAGTGGCTTGCATTAAGCAGCTCTTCCATCTTCCCGACCAGCAGCCTGCTATGCCTTTGTCGGAGAAAAGAGAACACACCCTGTTTGTCCTGAGTGACAAGCCAGACTGAAAGACTTTTCTGGTGGTGAGATGCATCGGTGCTGCAGGCTGCTGTAGGCGTTTCCGTACAGGGGGTCATCACAGCCATTTGAGAGGTAAAAGCAAAGCAAGAGTTTCCAGAGTAATGCTACCTTAGTTTCCTCCACATTGGCAGATCCCATCAGAAGCCAGCTAATACGGTTAATGGTGAGTAGGGTTCCTAAGTCAGGTGCATTCCAGGGCTGAAATCTGAGACCTAGGAACACCTCCTATTCATGTCACTAAGGTGAGATGCAGAGATCTCATTCACTGTGATACAATAAAGCATCAATCACAGGGCCTTTCCACGCTACACTGTCATAGTGCTATCATTCCAGTGTCAACCTCCTATGGAATCCTGGGGTTTGCAGTTTAGGGAGGGACATTTAGGATTCTCAGCCAGAGAGCTCTTTGGCCTCCGGAAACTACAAACCCCAGGATCCCACAGAACGTTGATAGTGGAGTAATTGCACTATAACAGTATGGTGTGGAAAGGCCCGCAGTCTCTCAGAGCGTGTAATCCCAATAATAAAATCCCAACAAAAAAGGAAAAGATTCACTGGTTAAAAAGTAAGCTTTCTAAGTTCTGTGTTGATACAGCAGTTGCTAAACAGCAGAGCAGCATTCCAGCCTTCTCACTGATGGGGTCTAGTATCCCCTCATAGCCAGTGGGAGAACTGGAATCCCAGACAAATTCCAACCAGATTATTCCTCGACTGGTGATAAAATTCCCCATTGCTGATCTGTACAGGAGCCCTTGGGCTGGGCTGCAGCTTCCCCAAGATGAGGCCAATGGAAGACGGTTATAAAATGCTTATATAGTGCAGAAGCCAACCAAGAAAATAAAAAGTGTGCAGGCGTGAGCCCTCTCCCTGGCCTCTGAGAACTGTGAAGTTAGCGACAGAGAAAAATCGCCTCCGTCAGTCCCTTCTCAGACTTCATATGTTTCCCCGGCCTCAAACTGCAAGGTGAATGCAAAAAGTTTCTGCATGTTTCCTCAGATAAATGAATGCTTTCATGTCACTGGACACTGTTACTGTTTGGCTGTGATGCTAACAAGAACTCCAAAACCCATCTGGGTGAGGATTGGGTTGAGCCTCTTGGGGAGCCCCGGTAAAGTTCAGACTAAAACTCAGAGCGGACTTCTCACCCCATTGCCATGAAAGCCACCAGCTGCCACTTTTCTGAGTTCCTCTTTTATCATAATGTAACTGACTTCAGAGTGCAACAGACACAGCGGAAAGTACTTCCTTTCTTTCCCCAGCTGTGTGTTCCAAAAGTTATTAATAGCTGTTTAACCTTGGCCATGGGGCTGGAGATGATTAGTTTTACTTTGCTAAATAAACAAGCAAACAAAAGGCTCAAAGGACAGGATGGTCTTTCTAGGAAAGAAGCATAAATCTTACCAAGACGGTCTTTTGATCTGACTACAGAGCCTGTCATGTAATAAATGAAAGCCTGGAATTAGCTGCCGGCCCTTTTGAAGGGTCAGGTTGTGTAGTGAAATGGTTATAGCAATGACATTGGAATCAGGGGGAGAAAGAGACAACCTCTAGGCTATCATTTTGGGGTGGAATTACCCGAAGGCCGACAGAGAGATCAGTGCATTTTATTAATGAATGCTTTCCAGTGGTGTAATGGAGCGAGGGATCACAAGTTAAAAACATTGGTCCTTTTTAACTTAGTAGCAAGAATGCTGTGTAATCTGGCAGCCTCCCTCCCAAAATTCCCCATTCCCTCTGATTTTATCTATATTCCTTACAGAACCTGGGAAGCACAATTAAGACCCATTAACTTTACAAATGACCTGTTCCAAGCAGAGGAAAAAAAATGCTAGATATATAGAGAACAACACAGCTGCCTGCATTTTTCAGCTCTCCATGGGTATAGGTCAATAGGAAGGATCAGGATGAGCAGCCACATTTTGAAATCTACCATTATATAACTGGCACTTCCTTATATCAAAAGAATTTTGGAACGCCAGAAGTGACAACATCAAAACTCTTGGATTTTGTTCTAAAGTCTTGGATTTTTTGCAGCATGGGAAGAAGGAAAGATAGTCCTTTTGTTACTAGTGCTGGTTGGAGGTAAGGGCAGAATAGAAACTGGGAGGCTGGATGAGGACTTCCTGTTGGCCATATATCATTTCTGGGCAGGAGGTCCCCTCACTAACTTCAGCACAAGGTAAGAAGCATCCAAAAATTCTATTTTGCTTCCATTCTTAAAAAGGAGCAAAGGATGAACTAAGGCTCCAAAACGATAACATTTTTTTTTGTTTCAAATGTTTCAAATTCAGTCTCTGTATTCTTTTTCTCTCCAAACAACTGTGTACTTCATGTAGGGAAAAAAAAATAACAATTCATTATTATTTTATGTTGTTGCTAATTTATGTCAATGGCAACTTCACAGCCTGCCCCAGATAGTATCGTGCTTGTCAACACTGTTGTCTTAGTTCTTTTGTTACGGCTCTTGCCGCCTGCTCTGCGTACGGTTGAAGCAGGAGTGGAGAACTCTTGCAGGCTTGGAGGATAGGTTGACCCTCAGGAGTATTGCACTCCCACTACACCTCCTGCAAAAAAACTGAAAAATTGCTCCTCGATCCTTCCGGGGGGTACGAAAACTTTGACACATTTTGGCCTCCTCTGGGCCTTTCCCTGACATGAAACAAGGATGGGGGAAAAAGGCATGTAGGATCCAGAGAAGTGTGCCATCACTAAGGGTGAGAGATGTTTATGTCCCTATTGTCACGCCTTCTCAACAGCCATAGTCCAGAGACGTGGGAGGAACAGTACTTAGGGCAGGCAGCGTAGGTGAAAAAAGGAGATCCTAGGCTTCTGGCGGTATTTCTATAAGCAGGACTCATTAATGAGGCCCACAGCTGGGTAAGACTTGGAGCCTATATAAGAAGAGGCCAGAATGGGAGGAAGCTGTTAGAGCCAACGGGTGGTAGCAGCCCAGCTTACTCCTGAATTCTTTGCTCATGTTTCTAGAAACCTTGACCTTTGCCTGGACTACTGATTTTGCCGTAGGACACTTTCTCTCTGGACTTATGGTAAACTCGGACTCTCTCTCTCTCTCTCTCTAAACCTACTGAGAATTCGGACTGCAAAACGACTAAGACAAACTTTGCCTGATAGCTCTTGATAACAGCCTGATTGGACGGCTGGAAGCCTTGGTTGGCGGCCAGCACAGGACCCCTACGTACTTCTTGTCTCTTTTAGCATCTGGCTGCCCTACTGAGAATGAGTATCTTCCCCGGCCCAATGGCACAGCCTTTTCAAATTCCTTATCCCGGAGCTGGGAATCATACAGCTTTCCTGGTGTTCTTCCACACCACAACTCATATGATCCCTGACCGTTGTCTATGTTGTCTGGAGCGGCCGGGAATTTCAGTTGCACCTCTTTCTGGGTTCTATGGGGCCAACTCAAACTGAATATGGCAAACATATTCACAATTTAAGTCCCAATACATATTTTTAACAACAGTACAACAAGCTGTATATTAAGTTTGACACATATGCACTGTCTCAAAAGTTCTAAGCAACAATGAAGTCCCAGTGCAGGACTTTGTTATGGGACTCTCCTGTCTGTGTTGTACAATAGTACCGCAACAACTGGATGCAATTTTAAAGCCCTCATTCAAAGGGAAAGGGGCCTGTTCTTTACCTTGGCAACTCCAGCTCCAGCTCCTCTCCTCTCCCAAACAGCCTGTCTTTCTGAACTCAGCTATGGCCCCTTCCCTGGGTTTTCCCCACCCACTGGTTTTTCCCGCCCACACCAACCAATTACTTGCATCACACCACAGCTAATCCGAATACTTTCCTTTTCCTCTGCAGTCCCTCTCAAAATGGTGACAAGAAGTGACACACCACCACTTCCTGCCACCATTTTGAGAGGGACTGCGGGGAAAACAGACATTTAGGTGGTATTTTGGGGTTCTGGGGTGCTTTGGGGGTATTTTCTCATGTTTTCATGCTCCATGTGGACATTTTCTGTGGTTTGGGGGCCAAAATTGCAACAAAATTGTGCCAAAAGTTTTTGAAAAGAACACGTTTTGCGTTTTTTGGGAGGGCTGGTAGAAGGCCTCGGAGGTCACAAAGGCAGGGTCCAGGGGCCATACTGTGCCCACCTCTGGCCCTTTCTGCAACGCACCTTTTCACGGAGCTGGGGTGCGGGGATTGCACGAGCAGCCTCCAGTGAGAGGCTCTCGTGTCCCGGTTCCTTCAGTTCCGCAGCTGCCACTTGCTCGCGTGACAGCCCTGCCTCTTCCTTCCACAGTGCAGCCTGGGAGCAAGTGCGCGTGGGGCCCCAGAGCGATGCACAATCATGCACCATTTTCAGCTCAAAGCCAAAAATGAAAAAGTGCGCGGTTGGTGTCTGCCAGCCCCTGGAGCGTCACGCGATTGTGAGTGCATGGTGTGGACCACTCCTCATATTCGCGCGACGCTCGAAGGGTCCTTTCACGTCTCGAAGGGCCCTTTTCGCAAATGCCGTGCGAAAAGGGCCTCTGATGTAACACAACAGCCTAATACAGGCCTACTCTGGACAGGATCCTTTTGAGTCAAAGTACGCCTGCAATGGCTCACAGGAGGCCAGCTCGCCTGCTCTCTGCTCCCCTTCCGCTGGTAGGTAGAGGCCTTTTTAAACAATGACAACAGGTGTTTGCTGATTAGCAGTTGAGTCTTTTCCGTCGCTAAGGAAAAGAGGCATCCACAACTTTGTCGTGCACATGGAAGTGGCACCTTCTGAGCAGAGATCAACACACGGCCAGCAGCGAGCTGAAGCGACCCTACTCTGCCACGCCGGCGGGGCTTTCCTCTCCGTTGGTCTTCAGCGAGATCCTGGCCCTGGAAAAATAGGAGGGGTTCGTGTGTACACGCCGCGTTCCCTTTGCCTGCATTTTCTGTATTTGAATTTCACACGTTTGCTTAGAAAGAGTGCCCCCTGGGACCCAGAGTTCAGGCAGGTTTCCTTCCTGCTGCTAAGCGTGCCTAAGAGTGTAACCTTGGTAACATTATGCAACCTACTGAGAGAGGCCATGGAATTTCTCACATCAACCAAATGTGATGATCTGGAGATGGGAGAGTGCAGTGTGTGTGTGTGTGTGTGTGCGTGTGTGTGTACAATGAGAGAGAAAGAGGGTTCTTTTCCTGCTATCTCCTCTAGGAACAGTTGGGCTGGGATTATGTGCATTCCCTTGACCTCATCATTATAATAAAAAGCAGTTATGTTTATCAGCTCATCGGCAGGCATGCCCATTTAGGAGATTACCATATTTCCAATCCCATTTCTAGCAAAAGAGGATTGCTGACCATTTTCAAAGAGTTGGGGTGGGGAGCTTGTTTATCTGCTAGTGGTGTTTATGAAGAGAGAGGCCGCGTTGGCTCTCCCTGTCATCAAATCCGAGTGGGATAATTATTTCCCTCGGGAACATGAGCAATGTTTAGTGGCCTGGGGCATATTGTGAACATCAATAATATTTGTCTGCCTTATGAGTTCAAGTCAGGAGGCAGAGTTTTGAGAGTCTTGATCTTTGACTAAGACCCTTGAAGACCAAAAGGACTAATTTTCAAGTGTGCTTAAGACCAGGGTATTAAAAGGCAACTAAATGAATAAATTTGCTTAGAGTGGAAAGATACACATATACACACACATTAGATAGGTTGCAACATCAAAAAATAAAAACCGTTCCAATTTTTCACTTGGTCAACTCCAAAGACAGTGAGTGGAATAAAGCTGTGAAGGCTATTTATTCATTCAGAGGCTCTTTTTGCAATGAGTATTCAAGCTAAGATTGGGTCAAGATCTTTGGCATGCCTTCCAATTGCCTTAGTTTGGCAATGCCGGTCTGGATTAATCCTTTGTCATCTCATTTTCTTAGCTGCTTTTAAAATGTCCTGGTTTCTCTCCTCCTCCCGCTTTTCATCCTTTGCACTCAGCTTACTTCAATTGCTGCAAACTATGTTGAAAGTACAAAAATAGTTTGCACTCAGTTAATCCAACAGGAAGAGAAGAGACCTGGGGCTAGAGCTTTGCTTTTACCAGCAGTCAGAGACAAAAGCAAACTGTTACAGTCTCTCCTAGCTTGAGCATTCTTCTCGGGTATACTCTGGTGTTGCTTGATCATAAGTAGTCTGATTTTCCAGCATGATGTGTTAATTTGAGCATTGGACTGCGATCTTGGAGACCAGGGTTTGATTCCCTGCTCAGCCATGGAAACTGAATGGGTGACCTTGGGCATGTCACACAATCTCAGCCCCAGAAAGCCCCATGATATGTTTGCTTGAGGGTTGCCATAAGTCGGAAACTACTTGAAGGCACACCACAACAACAATGTTGGAGGGTGTGCTTTGGAGGCCTGGGGTAGAAAAGGAACACAAACCTCAGCTCACTCAAGTCAAGGATTAGAATTCTGTTAGTGTCCAGTGTCTGTGTAACTTTCTTAGACATGTGGTTGTACTATTTTTGGCTGTTGTGTTATCGAAATAGTCCGTTCATGGTTGTATAACAGGAGTTTTGCAAGTGTATCCATTTCGTATGGGCCCAAATCTGGATGGAGTTGCACTCCTTCCCAAAGTTTAGCCTCATAGCCTCAAAGTTTAGCCCATTGGACCTAGGGCAGCTCCTGGAAGCACAAATGGCTGTGATGAACAGGCGTGCCTTTGCCTGGCTTTGGCTTGGGCAACCAACTATGCCTTTTCTGGGAAGGGCAGATGTGGCCCCAGGCATTCATGCTTGTTGCCCTCAGGTTAGACTACCGTAATACTGTCTTCATGGGGCTTCCTTTAAATGAGTTCAGAAGATGCAACTCATACAACAGGTGGCAGCTGGACTGATGTTTGCTGTGCATTTTATAGACAATACAACTTCAGTCTTACAGGAACTGCAGTGTCTTGCATTTTGTTTCTGAGCTCAGTTCGAGGTCCCGCAAAGCCTCATATGTGACTGGGGGTCAGGCTATCTGAAAGACTGTCTCCTCCAGTAGAAGCCTGCCCCAAATATGAGATGTTTAGTGGCTCTCAAAATTGGATGGCTCAACACCTCACAAAAGTAGGTTGGTTTGCAAAGAGGACTTTCTCTGTAGCAACACACACATATACACACATTCCATTAATAGCACATTCATGGAGATGAAGCCATTTGTAACTCATAGCAACTTGCTAGGGATAAAGGAAGGGTTGAATGTTCGTGAGGACAAGAACAACTCATCTTGACTTCACATTATTAAACCAGAAAACAAAAAAATGACAAGAGACTCACAGCAGTTGCTTTCCTTGCAGAAGGCTGTGGCCACAGCTTTTAGTTTTTTTTTCCTTATCCCTCACCATTGTCACATGAGTGTGCTTTGAAGACCTACCACCATCATCCCTGGAGAGGAGGAGAGAGGAAGAAGAAAAAGAAGCAACTGGCCTCTGTTTTTTTTCCCTGTTTTAATCACATGAAATACATATAGCCAATTGTTTGCATCAGTTTATGTAAATCCCACTGTGAACCAACATTTAGAAAAGCTCATAGGCAGGGGTTTGCAAACCTCAGAATCCTCAAGTGAGCATTCTGGGACACTGGGAGTCGGAGTCCAAAAAGGTAACATTTTCACATGCTGCTGTGAAGTCCATTTGAGAATTGGTCCACAAGGGTACCTGAAATCAGGGATGGAGACTGTTCACGCTCCCTCCAAAGGGATTTTTGGGAACTGTATGCTGGTGGGAGGCAAAAAACACAAACAAAGATGCAACACATTAGAGTAAATATACGGCCACATAGTTAAAAGGGCTGTCGGTACCAGAGGGTCCTGGAAGTCTCTCATCCAGAAGGTTGCCATATGCCAAAGCCAACTTGAAGGCAATTAATGACAACAATTACCCCGGAGCTCGTATTTACACAGCTGATTGTGCGTGAGAGGCCAGACTCTTGACTTCACCCCATTGTGCAAGGGTCATTCAGTTCCCCACCCACCAAGTCTAAAGTGTGAAGGAGACAGGGCCGTGTGTAGCCACTGGATGACCTTGGGTGCATCACAGGCCATTTCTGCACTAGGCTGTTACAGTGCTATTATTCCACTTTCAACGTCCTATGGAATCCTGGGGTTTGCAGTTTAAGGGAGGGGCAGTTGAGGATGGCCTTTGAGACCCCTCCCTAAACTGCAAACCCCAGGATTCCATAGGATGTTGAAAGTGGAATAATAGCACTATAACAGTCTAGTGCAGAAATGGCCACAGGGTCTGAGTCCCAGCAAAAGCAATAGGTTTGCCTTAGGGTGGCCATAAATTGGAAATGACTCAAAGACACACAACAACACCGACAACGTCTCTAACAGTACGCTAGTCATAGATTGGAAAAAGAAAAAGAAAAAGGGAGCTCATCTAAACTCTGGATTTGTTTGAAAAAAAGGAGCTTATCCAAACTCTGGATTTGTCCCTTAGGTGCCAGAGATATTGAGCCAACCACAATCAGTGTCATGCGTTTGGCTTTTTTAGCTTTTGCTACTCCTAAGGGGGAGAAAAAAGTGATAAATGCTAAGAGGGGGTGGATGTTTTTGGGAAAAGCCATTTGCTAAATCAATTTCAAATTAGCTGTCAGCATGATAGTGTTCACAGTTATTAAGTTGCTTCCCCATTCCTCCTTGCCTTTACCCCTTACCACTTGCCTTTGCCAAATGAATCTAGGAACAGATGAGTAGATTCTCTCTCTTACAGCCTATGGGGGGAAAGGAGGAGTTCATTTTGGAACAGGGTTCCTTGGCAGCAGGGGGGAATTTCCGGCTCAGAGAGAATACTAGAGAGACCCTGGAGGCATTGTTTTAATGTCGCCCTGGGGTCTGCCCCATAGCCCACCAGCCTCTTACTGCTCCTCTCAGAGTGGAATTCTGCATTTTAGCCTGAAGCGTCTAGTAAAAAATAGCAGGACTGTGTCACTCCCCTCATCCTGACATTGGCCCTTTCTGCACTCGAGTGTTATAGCGCTCTGATTCCACTTTCAACATCCTATGGAATCCTGGGGTTTGCAGTTTTGGGAGGGGCCGGTCCATAGGATGTTGAAAGTGGAATCAGAGCGCTATAACACTCGAGTGTGGAAAGGGCCATTATGATGCACTTTTCTCAAATCCTGCCTGTGGCCGCATTGTTACTCTAAGAGGTGGGAGGGAGATTTTGGGGTCCACCTGCAATGCCAGCATCTCCTTAGAATTTGGGGGAATTATAGCTCAATTGATCTTATGTAGTGTCCGTCTCAATAGTGTAGAATCGCAGGGTTGAAAAGTACTGCAAGGCCCATCCTGTCCTGGAGGAATACTCTGTCAAAGGATTCTCCACCGATGGCCATCCGGCCTCTGTTTGAAAACCTACAAAGAACTGAATCCTTCTGTATGTGATATACGTTGCTAGAATAACTTTCATGCAAAGTGGGAAGGATTCTCATATACTTTCAATCGATGGTTGGGGTACCAAGCTATAAAACAGGGCAGAACCAGAGAGGTTAACAATTTCATTATCTGAAAAACCCACACGACTGTTCAGACAACAAGGGAAAGCTGTCATACCCCTTTGGAAAACTACATGGGGGGACTTTTTGACAATAAATTTAGAGGAATACATTCCAGCATACTTGCCCAGATATATAAAACCACATTTCAAGCAATGCCTAAAGAATTATCTTATACACTGTAGAGAAATGGTTAATCATGTTAACTTTCTAGGAGTATTGACCATTTTTCTCTAGAAGCACCCACTGCTGTTAGGGAAGGGAGTTATTATTCTATTATTATTATTATTATTATTATTATTATTATTATTATTACTACTGTTCCCTTTTTATTATTTTTACTAAAATATAATCTTCTCTCTCAACAATATATATACATATATATGTGTGTACACACACACACACACACACACAGAGTCAGTCAGTCAAGACTTTATTGCAGTTCACAAACCATGAGGCAATAAAATAATCATATATATTCTGCACACAAATAAATACATTCTACACACAATGCACACAGATACAGATATACACATAAACATCAGTATACATTTTTTTCTTTCTCTGCGATACTGTTTTTATTTCTTTGTTTCTTAAAAAATGTACTTTATTCTGCGATTAGTCTATATGTTTTTCTGGAATGGATCTTCATTTTGTAAAAATAAATAGATAAATAAATGAAAATCTCCAAAGAAAGAGATTCCACCACGCTCTGAAGAATCTATCCAGCTCTTTTGGATACCTGATTAAAACGGTAGTAGAAATAAAATAAATTAAACTTGCACATATATACCCACACCCAAACGTTAGATCCACAGGTTTCTTCCGTTAGCAATAGGTAGCCCAGAGTTTAGCCAACTTGTGTGCGCTCCCCAGTTGCCATGGAAACTGAGCCGTGGAAATACTTTTAAAAAATGGAGTGCACAGGGACCTTTTCATATTTTTTTAACAAAAAAGAAAGTAAAAACACAGAGAATTTAATAAGTTTTGCTATCTTCTAATGGGAAATGCCACCCAAATGCAATCAAGGGAGTGAGCTGCCCATCTTGCATTAAGGGGGAACTTGCACTTGAAGCTCACTAATCATTACTTTGAAAATAAAATGTGCTACTGCAATTTCCAAGTGTTGCTTTTGCTATTAATGTTTTTCCCCCACCTTGGTCTGTTATGTTATTTGATGCTGCTTTCCATATCAAACTGCAGGTTTGCCTCCCAATCCTGTCTCTCGCTGCCAAAAGGCAGAGCTATATAAATTTCTAAAAATCTCTGGGGATGAATGGTGGGAAAAACATGCAACTCTGTAGTGTGACTTTAGATTAAGATCTTGCTATGATCGGGATTCAATTGAGACCAGGGCAGCAGGAATGCAGATGAACGGATGGAGGAATGACCAACAGCTGCAAGAACCTATAATATGTGGGGTGGGATTAGTGTCTCTTGAAAAAGTCAGAAGGTGGAACTAAAAGAGCTATTGACACACCTCAGTCAACGAAGCCTCTGTCAATCAAGTGCCTTTCTACAAAATATTTTGTATTCCTTTTTCTTCCTTGTCCTCTGTCTATCTGGAGGGCTTTTAGCAGCATTTGCAATGGGATGATGGCCAAAGACAGCTAGAAAAACACAGACGCTCAGTTGTGTGGCAGCAGTGCCCCTGCAGTGGACAATGCAACACATTGGGAAGGATTCCCTGCTATTAAAATGAACATTTTACCCAAGATGAATTTCCTATTCCAAAATCTACCAGCAATTGTAAATGATCAACCATTTCCAAAATGGCAAAAAGACATTTTGCAATTCGTCTGGGTGGCCAGCAAACCAAGAACAAAATGGAAAATCGTAACAGGTTTAAAAACTTACTTTTATGCAAGCAGAATGACATGGGTAGCCGATTGGATTGCTTTACAAAATGAAAGAACACTTAAGCCATTTCCACACAAAGTTGCCACCCCGCAAGAGCAGTGGGTTGTTTCTGGTTCAGGAGCTGTGCTACCACATGATGTCGCCACTATCCAGCCGCTATCCCTTCTCCAAGGCCATTTCCGCACCAGCCTGTTATAGCGCTATGATTCCACTTTCAACATCCTATGGAATCCTGGGGTTTGCAGTGTTGAGAGGGGCCGGCCGGCCCCTCCCGAAACTGCAAACCCCAGGATTCCATAGGATGTTGAAAGTGGAATCATAGTGCTATAACAGGCTAGTGCGGAAATGGCCCAAGCATTGCAAAACCACCTTATATTATTTCCAGAAAAAATCTGTTAAAAGTTTCTTTTAACACTTCACTCCCGTCAGCTGGCTCACTGCGGAATTGCAATAGCGCTTGATGGCACTTTCTGTGATCGCGGATCCAGCAGTGGGCATGCCCAGCTTGTCCCTCCCGCAGCGACTCCCGTGGCATGGTAACTTTGAAAACTATCACCTCTCTACGTTTATTTTAAAGTTCTCCTTTGAGTTAATTTTTTTTTTTAATTTTAGGCGTTATAGCGTGAAAATGCAATAGTGTACTGGCATGTTTAGTATGGCTTCCGAAGAAAGACAAACAAACAAAAAACCCAACCAATCTGAGGCCGTGGGGTGGCATGAAGGCAGCAAAAAGGAGTGGCCAAGGACACTGTGGTGCAAAAGGAACACTGGTGGCAATGCCGCTACTCATCTGCTTAAGGTGAAAGAGTGCAGGAAACAGCATTCCCAATCTGCTACCATTGGGCCAGTGGCAATGCTAGGGTTATAACGGTGTATTGTGCTAGCGCGGAAATAGCCTTACGCTTGAAAATAACAATAATAATATTTCTTCTCATAAAATAATATTTCCGCACATTATTTTCTGTGCTGAAAATGCTATTTCCTGTACACACGAAAAGAGCCACGTGTGCATTTTGTGCAAAATAAGTCCGAAATTGTGAAAAGTCTCCCAGATCTGTGCATTTTCCAAAGACTTTTTCGCAGCAGGAAGAAAATTGCTAGAATTACTCATTGCTTCCTTGGAGAATGAAACTGGCAGTGGATTGCATCCCTGAAAGGTCCTGGGTATTACGTATTGCAAACGCACTTGTTTGCATGTATGCTCACGTGCTTGTCCAGTTCCTTGCTGCCGGCTTCTGACACTGCTGTTGTGGTGTTCAGTCTGCTCTGACTGAAAAGCATGATATCAAACAGCTTGCAGAGTCTCTCTCTATCTCCTTTTCTCCCTGTCTATTTTTAGCCTGCCTCGCTGAGGAACAGTAAAGGCAGACATACGAAGGGGCTAGCGTAATGAAAGTGCCAGCAAGTGTTTGAATAAAAACCAGGCTGCCTGCGAAATCATCCCCGTCTCTCTCCCTCCCTGCTCCATCCCTCTGTGTATGCACGATCGCAGAAGTCAAGAAATTGAGAGAATTGGCTATCGCCCGTTCCTGAAATAGAATTACGGACAGACGGAGGAGGTCTTGTTGCCTGTCTGAACAGATCAGCAGCCATATTCAGGTTTCTGGAATCCATGTGGTGGTGGCGGGGAGGAAAAAAGGGAATATGTGACCCAGACCAAAGTATTCCACAAAGTCAGAAAAACAAGACAGATATCTTTCTCTCAAGGGAATAGTGGTTGCGCTGATATACTTCCCAGACCTTGCTACGGTTTCAACATGTGCCTTTTCTCCCCACAGGATATGGGGTCTCCAGCAAGGTTGTGACCCACCTGTGGTCTTTTCCAAGGAGGAGGAGAAAGAAAGGGAAAGAAAGAGAGAGAGAGAGAGAGAGAGAAGACACTGAGACACAGATACACACATACAAACACACACACACACACCGGGGTTGCTAGGTGACCGCAACAGGCTTGTTCTCTTTCCCACCCCTGAAATAGATTCCAAGCCAGCCAGAGGCAGGCAGATTGATGGAGAGGAAGGCCAGTTTCTCAGGATGGTTGCTCAAGGTCAGACACACACATAACATGGAGACCGAGGGGGACACTGGGAACTGTTGGCACCTCTGTCTCTCTTGACCCAGCCAGCCCTCTCAAAGAAGCCTCTCCAGCCCGGTGCTGGTCTTCTCCATGCTCCCCAGTCCAGTCTTGGCCAACTTCCCTGTGACTGCCTTGGAGAGGACTGGTGGGCTCAATATCAGATCTGGCCCCCTGGTTTCCCTCCCTCCCTCTTGCCAAGGCCCAGCTTCTCTTTCTGTCTTTTTGCCAAATGCAGGGAAAAAAAGTAGGTGGAATCTAGGGAAACTTGAACATTTGAGAACTTTCTGACATGTAGCTGAAAGATTTTCTTCTCCTTCCAGTGGTGGCATGGAGTTGCGAGCATTTCCCCCACAGTAGCAATCGTTTGTGTTTTATGAGCGATGCGTACGTACGTGTTACTAAACTAATTTTAGTTGTTCATTATATTCAGGCAAATCCTGTTATTTGATTTTAACTTGCTATGGGTCAAGGAAGAGCCAGCGGGGTGTAGTGTTTCGAGTCGCGGACAAGGACTCTGGAGCGGGGGGACTAGGGTTTCTATCACAGGCCAGCGGCTTGCAACATTCAGTTTAAAAAAAGGACTGAAAAAAGAAGGCTGGAATTCAGTATTGGACTTACGTCTGTGGGAAGCAGAATTGAACAGTATTGTAACATCCGTATTCAGCCAGGGGCTGCCATGACGACGCTAAGTAGGGAAGCCAGTGAAGTGACCGTTGTGCCTTCGTCCTGGTGCTCATTGGTCCTGATGCACAATGGAGGCCAACAGGCCACAAGGGATCACACACCTCTGGACAATGGCTAGGAACTGTCAGAGCTCATCGGGCACCCCCGGCGCATGTCAGATCAATGAACAGGGATTGCCAGTGCACATCAGTAGATCCTCGAGTGCGGTGGGACACCAGCCAGGAGCGCTCATTCGGACACACTTGTCGGTCGTGTGCAAATCAGACAGAATCCGCTCCCAGGTGTTTCAGCAGGTCGGGTGCTCGGAGTGCGCATTCTGGTTCTCCTTGCCCCAGCTGGTAGATGGGAGGTGGAGAAAAAATAAAATTTGAAAAAGCACAATTTTCTACAAGGCACGCTGATGTGAAGCGACGTATATGCATTTGTATGTGCAAAAAAAGTGTTTCTTCTCCTGGCATCTCTTTGATCATCATCATCACTCCAATCGATGGCCGCCCTCTCTTAGGGGTTTCTCAGAGAGTGTGTGCCCTTAGTTTCCTCTGAGGCAGAGAGCGTGTGACTTGTCCAAGGTCGCCCGGTAGGTTTCCATGGCTGAGTAAGAATTTGAACCTTGGTCTCTTAGGCCAACACTAAAACGACCACACTACGCACTAACACTGTATATTCCTCAAGAACGTAAATATCACAGTAAGTTTCAAGGGCATGGGGTTTTTCCCCCTTGGCCACAGGTTTTATGGGGACTAGGGCCATTTCTGCACTAGGCTGTTATAGCACTATGATTCCACTTTCAACATCCTATGGAATCCTGGGGTTTGCAGTTTCGGGAGGGGCCGGCCGGCCCCTCCCGAAACTGCAAACCCCAGGATTCCATAGGATGTTGAAAGTGGAATTATAGCACTATAACAGCCTAGTGCAGAAATGGCTAAAGTTGTCCACCCTCTCAGGGATGCGACAGGAAAATCCAGGACTGGTGGGTTCTGTGGTAAATTTCACCTTTGTTTTCTTTGCCAATTGCCATAAGTCCCCACTATCATCTTGTTCCAGCTTAAACCACCAGGACACTGAGAAGATAAGGTTAGGGCTCTAAGGGAGTTTTTCATTTTCCTTCTGACTGCAGGCAAATAAAGATGAGTCCGTAGCCCTGGAGATAAGAGAGTGAATGATACCATAAGGTGTATGTATGTGTATTACCTGGGATTCAGAGCTGCATTGGGGCATGATATTTCCGCACTACACTGTTATAGTGCTATGATTCCCCTTGCAACCTCCTGTGGAATTCCGGGGTTTGTAGTTTCCTGAGGCCCAAGAGCTCTCTGGCTGAGAATCCTAAATGCCCCTCCCGAAACTGCAAACCCCAGGATTCCATAGGAGGTCGAAAGTGGAATAATAGCACTAGAACAGTATAGTGAGGAAATGACTGAAGGTTGATAATATTTAAAGTCCTAAATGGCTTGGGGGCCTCAGTAATTCAAGGAGCGCCTCTCCCTATATGAGACATTGAACCGCGCACTGTTGGAACGGCTTCATCGGTGGGGGCAATCCGCTGTGAGCTAACATGGGAGAGGGTAGTTTTTTTTCCTTGGTTCCTGCCTTTGTATCAAACGGTACATGTTAATCAAGACGTTACACCTAACTATTAATCTATAAATTTAGGCCAGATATTAATACTTGCTGCTAATCACTCTTACCATCCTAAATACATAAAACTACATCATTAGTAAACATTACTTGTAAAGAATGAGCATCACTTATCAAGTTATTCTATATTCGATATTAGTTTAATTACCAGTCATCCAATAGTAATAATAACTCCAAAAAGATCCATAAACCTAAAATTCTTTACATACTAGCTTAGGTCACACATATATAAATCATTCTTAACTTATTCTACATTCTATATAAAACAGTCCTAGCTTACTCTTAAACTATATTCTATGGCTCTTTCCACACCGGGGTATTAAAACGGTTCAGAGCGACCTCCCACGGAGGTCGTCTACACCGTGGAGTGGATTGGGGAGGACTACTTTTCGTAGTTCCACATCTCAATCCGCTCTAAAGCGACCGGAACTGGCGGCGCTGTGTGTTTTTTAAAAACCTCTTTTCAGAGGCTTTTAAGAAGCACGAAGCGCGCAGCCCTGTGCAATTCCGTCGCCGCGCTCCGGTGCAGATTTGCAGGCGTGCATTAGTGCGTGCCTGCAGATCTGCCAGGGGCGGGCTTCTCACTGGCGAGCTTCTCTGATTGGTGGAGAGC
Organism: Cyclura pinguis; assembly: GCA_030412105.1. Taxonomy (NCBI): domain Eukaryota; kingdom Metazoa; phylum Chordata; class Lepidosauria; order Squamata; family Iguanidae; genus Cyclura; species Cyclura pinguis. Next base: position 3,667,397 of record CM059607.1, read on the forward strand.
CTCCGCCAGCCGGAAGCCGCCATTTTGGACGCCGGAGGAGTGCGGAGCAGTGAGTTCGCGCTGCTCCGCATGGCGACGGACTTACCCGGCGGCCGGTCAGCTCCGTTTCGGCGCGTTTTCCCCCGTTTCCCCCTCCACATGTGGAAAGGGCCTATATCAGTTTAAACTCAATCACTGAACAGCAATAATATCACTCGGAAAAAATTAGGACTATGCCTCCATGTAGGAAATAACGTTTAAAAGCAATAGAGCAGAACTATTAATTCCAATTACACTTCTTATACAGTACTAAGAATTTAAAGTTCAAAACTGAAGTATAAAGGGCCTATCAACACTGTCATCAGGTCACCCTCATTCCCTTCCCAGATATCAATATTGATAAGTCCATAATTTTTTTCTCAATGGGAGAGGGTCTAATCCGCTTTGGCCCCCAGTTTATGGAATATTCTCTCCTTGGAGGCCTGACTGGTGCCAAAGCCGGTAGCCTTCTGGTGCCAAGTCAAAACAGGACTTTTGATTGAAGCCTTTGCGCTCTAACTGATTTTATCCAGTTCACATACCTTTTAATGGTTTATTTTTGTTTTAATTGGCTTTAGATAGTTTTGTTTTCAGGTGCGAAGTGGTTGAATGGGCTTTTAGTCTTTCAAAAACATTCTCTTTTTTTAAAAAAAAAATTCTAAATGGATTTCTGAACAGTGCCCTGAGTTTCTTATATATGGGGTAGGATATAAATAATAATAAAAAGAAATGAAAGAAACAATGGAGGAGATCCTTGCAAGGTAAGTTGCCCCCTAGACTGGCTTTTGTCTTTATCTCTAATAGATGGTTCTTTGATCTTCTCAGAAATATTTATGGGTACAAAATCAATCAGATTAAAAGGCAGTGGATATTCCAAGGTGTGGAAAAGCAGAACTGTGGTGAAGCTGTGAAAAGAATCCTCCACCACACCTTAAGCTGTATCTAACATGTTTTTCAAGCACTTTTTAAAAAAACGGTCCTTTCCAACAGGTCAAAGATATGGCCAAGAACATCTTGTGCCATTCTGATGAGCACCCAGATAGCTAGACCCTCTTGTGTGCATGTGGATTTTTTTTTCATTTGCAATACCTTGTTTTTCAAGGGCTTTTCTCCTCCATTCTCTCTGCCTCTTCCCTCTTTGCTTAGTGCAGCCTAGATTTTAAATATTTCATTCACTGAAGCTAGCCGACAGGCTCACTTCTGCCTGGTAAAACCACAGCAGCCAGAGAAGGCAACCGGAAAAGGACAAGCGCGGAATAGAGTCTGTATGACTCACTTAACTTCCTCTCCTTGTCTCTCCAAGATGGACCACATGTTAAGCTATTCAAGATTTTTTAAACCAGCTTTCTTTTTCTTCACCTTTCCTTTTAAGATCATTTTGTTTTGTAGAAAAATTCACCCTGGGGCTACAAGACGACTCCAGTTTTCTGCCAAATTGCCCCAACTGTGCATTTCTTCTGATTGAAAAAAAAAAAAAAACATGCAAAAGTGATCACAATTCTACATCAAACAGGCCCAACACAATACGTCCCCCAATGCAGTTCTGTGTCCCCCCTCTGCCCTGGCAGATGTCAGGCCTGAAAAGGTGCTGCTGTTGCTGCTCGTTTCCAGAGGCACTTCAGATGACGAAGTTGCTGCTGGCCTCGGCATGGAGGGCCAGGGAGACAGAAGGGAGTGCCACTGCCTTCCCCTTCCCCTTGGAGCCAGGAATGACTGCATCTTCATTGTCTGAATGACCTCTGAATAGCCCCCTGTCCCCCCCTTCCAAAATGAGAGATAAGTGCACATAAGCCACGTTTCCACGAGTGTTGTTTCTTGCCAACTTAGACAGTTTTTGAAGCCTGTTTAATCTGCATGTCTCGCCTCTCAGTTCTGGGAACTGTTGTTTTGTAAAGACACTGTGAATCTCTTCCAGACATACATAATTATCCCACCTGAACCAGTACCAACCCACCTGGGATTTAAGATCCACTGGGGAAGCTTTGCTTGTGATGCCTGAGTGTAATGTGGCCCGCAGAGAAACCACATGTGGAGGGGAGCTCTCGGTGTTGGAACTCTGTTTATGGAACTTCTGACTGTCAAAGATCTGGTTCTTTTCCTCAAAAGCTTATCTTTTTGTTCAGGCTTTTGGGGAATTCTCATCATTGTCGTTGTCGTCATCATCATCACCACCACCACCACCACCACTGCATCATCTTATTTATTTATTATGGTCAAGACTCTACATCATAGTCTACATTGTGTAACTTGCTTAGCTAGGTTGCAGGAGTCCAACAAAACCCTGTTTGTGAAACATACCTCGAGCATTTCTGATGTGCTTTGGGCTCTTCTGGTGTACACTGGGCACTTGCAATATGCACTGAGAACATGAATGTGCATCAAGCACTTGTAATGCACACTGGCCTCTTCTTAATGGGTTTTTCAAATGAGTCCATGTTATTCTTGCATCTTTTCAACTGTTTCTTCCTTGTACTTTCCTTTCTCTTGGCCAGCTTGGTGAGACCTTGCTTTGCATTCCATAATCTTTTTGTGATCGTCGTCCAACTTTAGTCTTGTGATCACCGTCTTGCTGGAGTGAATGTCAACATGTACTGTTATGCCATTGACTTTCTCGCCTTCTCACATTGAGTGTAAATGATATATTTCTTTCTGTACACCTGGACTACTTTGCCAATTTGCTACCCTCTGTAATGACCCTGGATGGCTTGGACTTCATTATTCTTTTGGACGGGCAAAGAACGTACGCTGTATTTCTGCCTCAACTCCTTGGACAGAGGAAAAGAAGTGTCCTTCCTGTGATTATGAGATGGTGCATTGAAGTGCCATTTGCAATTCTGCTTGCAGTCGGAGGTCGCAAATGGATTGAACTCATTTTGGCCTCTGCTACCTTGGTGATGGCCTCTTCTGACATGTTCCAGCCCTTCCCAGCTGGTGTCTAGATGCACATTTGTGGAGTGCCCTGATGCACATTGGTGCCCATGGCGCATCAGTCACTCCGCCATTGTACAATGGATGCCATACATCAGTTGTCCTTAACCTTTTCTTTACTACGGACCCCCTTTAAATATCATTTATTGCTGCCGACCAACAAGACATAACTTAAGGTGACTTCTGGCTGTATGGGGGGTAGCAAGAAATGTCACGTGTATTCTTTCAGACACAGTAAAGTTACAGTTGGCCCGCCACATTCACTAGCGTTAGGGAACAACCTCACAAAAATGGAAAAATTGCCAAGATCAAAATGTATGCATGTACGTCTGTGGGCCCATTTACTCTATAAGATTATAGCACTATTATTCTACTTTAACTGTCATGGCTGACTGAAGACTGAGTCATCCCAGAACTCTTTACATTCCAACAGAAATAGCCCACATTATATAGTATTAGGAAAAGTCATCTGTCTCCCTTACTCCCTCCGTCCCTCCAGCTGCTGTGAACACTGCAGCTAAGTCCAGAGCAAACAGGGAAGCCTCAGGTGTGAAGGTGACATTACTGCCTCTGCTCATGAAAGCCTAGAGCCCTGTTGGTGTTATCCCATATGGAAGCAGCGGGTCATTTTTTCCCCTTGATATGGAATAGTGGAATTCAGTTCAAAGCTGTGGAAGCCAAGTTGTACCTGTAGCACCATTGTGCATGGATGCACATTGAGCATGGGTGTGCATGTGCATCGTGCCTGATGGTTGTGTATATTGCGCATAGATGTTCATGTGCATTTGATATCTCAGTTCAGTTGCTCAATGCAGTGCAAGGGCTGCGTAGCACAGGTCATGCATATCTCTGCCTGCAAAAAATCTGTCCTATACAAACTCAGTGTCCACAGGAGTGAAACTGTAGAACTTAGAGACATGACATTATTCTTCCTGCCTTCTGTTCCACACTCTTACTGTCACTATGACTACCAGACTGTCATTGGTCACCTCATGCATCTCCTGTTTTCAAAGTGGGACATAGCTGTTCCAAGACCAACAGAGTCACTGTCCCTGATTGGCTATTTACGCAGTGACATTTGCCTGCCATGTTTGCCATTGCTGTTGATCCAGAACATGACAGTTTTGCTCATGTGGCCTCTTGCAAGGACAAAGAAGCTAGCAAGCAAAAGAGAAAAAAAAACTTAGAAGAGTATCTCTGTTTTTTTCCTTTATAGTTTCTCTGTATATACTCTGCCCTACATTTCCTTCTCAAATTCTGATTTAAATAGGAAAATGGCTATCTATCTATCTATCTATCTATCTATCTATCTATCTATCTATCTTTGTTCATACACATTCGTGCATATGCACACATGCACATATTGCTGCAACTGGAGCATGTACACTATTCCATATTCCTTTGTTCCTTCAGCTCTTGCCTCACCTCTAGAATTGCCAATGTATAGACTTCTACCATCAAAACACACATTACACAGTTATAGCACTATGATTCCATTTTAATTGCCATGGCTCCTTCCTAGGGAAACCTGGGCTTTCTAAATGGGTGAGGCAGTATTGCTCTCCAATTCTAAATGCCCCTCCCTAAACTGCCAGTTCCAGGATTTCATGGTATGGGACCATGGCAGTTAAACTGGAATCATTCTGGCATGATTATGTATTGTCAAAAGGTCCACAGTGATAGCTTCATATATATGAAAACACCCAAATATTATTTTGGTTGGTGTTTTAATAAATGTAAGGAGGTGCTGGTTTTTGTGTGCATCTGTCCCATGTGGGAAAACCAGACCACCCAACAGGAGAATGCATGCACTCCTTTGAGCTGAGCTGCCTTTTTTTTTTTTTGCATTGTTGCACTCATCATACCAGGGGTGGGAATTATGCAGACTTCCAAATATTGGGTTGAATTTGATTAACATTTGAGTTTTCCTTTGAAAAGTTTAAACTATAAATTACCTACAAGCAAATAATAAATCCATAAGTTTACCAAAGGTGTTTGATCATTCTTCAACCTCTGATAGAAAAAAAGACTTGTTGTTTCCTTTTTTATCCATAAACATTAGTTGACCTTTTCTTATTACTTCTCACTTACCGTTTGTTGGAATTCCTTGTCTAAATTTACACGAACTTCTTTACATTCAGTTTTATCTCCATCTTTCAGTCCTTTCTGCCTCTTTCTTTAACTTCCTTATTTCTGTCATAACACAGGTATGTTCAATGATCTTTCCAAAGTATTTTAGTATACTTTGAGCTTCTTTATAAGTACCTTCAAGATGACTTCTACACTAGACAAGTGGATGTGTTGATTGGTGGGTTCAATGTGAAAAAACATCAGGAGTCTTCCTGGTGGCGCATTGGTTAAATGCCGGTACTGCAGCCACAAGGTTGTGAGTTCGATCCTGCTGGGCTCCAGGTTGACTCAGCCTTCCAGCCTTCTGGAGGTTGGTAAAATGAGTACTCAGCTTGTCGGGGGCAATTAGCTAAAACACATTGTAAACCACTTAGGGAGTGCTTTGCACTGATAAGCAGTATAGAAATGTAACTGCTATTGCTGTAACTGCTGTTATTAATTACTAAATTAAAACATCCAGACAAATACGTAGAAGATTAAACGAGTTAAAATTTATTGTACGACAAATACAATAATTGTCTAGATTTATGCCAGTTCTAGTCAATCGTGTTAGTTATCTAGTCGATTATGTTAAAAATGTATTTAAGCTTACGTTAGTCTATTTCCAAATCTTCTCCTGGTTGGTATTCTTCATATTCCTAAAATATACTTAGGAGTAGATATGCATGTACAGACATAGACCTTGTTGGAGATAGAATGATGGGGAACCAATTAGCACCTTGGACATAAATAAAAAAACTCCCGCCGAGAATTAAGGACACTTCCTGGCAAGATAACCAGCAGGAGTAAAAGAAAGAGGGAGAGCAGGGGAGAGGGGAAGAGAGAGAGAGAAAATCAGCAAGTGGTTTAGAAGCTCATATAAAAACAGGCCATTTTCATCTTCTCTCTGAAAATCCGATTAGGTGGTAAGAGGGCTGATACCAAGAGGACAGTAAAGCTTTGCCACTTTCTCCTTTCTGGCTCTCCACCTCCCTTGCAAAAGCAAGTATTGATCTACTGATTTGTGAAATGGGCTATCGGTTTTATAAATATAGGTGTTACGTACGGGGCAAATTACAAGGGCCAAGAGAGGCGAGACAGCAGTCCACAACTCCTTCCATCCCAGCAAATTGGGAGGTCTAGTATTAATTGCAAGCTAAATGAAAAATACTGCCTTTGTGGTGGTTTTTTTTTAAATAAATAAATAAATGGCCCATTTGCTAAATGCCCTGAACATCTGGAGGAAGCAGCCATTCCAAAAAGGCATTACTGTCCTGAGCAGTGAAGGGAGAGCTTAGGTCAGGCACATGTAACTAGCTTAAAGAGATAAAGGAAGCTGGGATGTTTTAAAAGGCTGACAAACGAAACCAGTGGGAGGGAAAATCTTTTGAGGTTTCCCCTTTTATTTATTTATTTTTTACAAATGGTTAAGGTGATTGTCAAAAAAGAATCTTACCGGGTCCAAGAGGTTTTTCTCTCTCGGTCAAGTCAGAGCCCGACTAAATTCTGAGATGCCTTTCTAAGATGGGCTCAACACCTTAAAATGACAGTTTGACCCAAATGGGTGACGACTTCTCCCAGATGTATCATTTAGTGAATCTCTCACCAGATTTGGGGTGGATTAAACGGAGGAAGGATCACGGCCTGTTACATGAATCAGCTGATGACCTGGTATGACACAGCAAAGATATTTTCCAGCCCTTGACTAGTCCTCTCAGGCCACAAAACCTCAAGAAATGTCATGCATGGGATCAGATATTTTCTCTGATGTCAATGAGCCCCTATTGTTTCTTTAGCAAGGCCGGCCCTTCCATTAGGCAGAGTATGAGAACAGCCTCAGGCAGCAGATCCGGGGTGTTGTGAAAGGGCAGGAAACGTTTAGTTATTTAAGCTCTTGCTATCTACAGAATCACCGAATTTGTTATTAATGGTTTGTTATTTAATTTGTCATTAGACTTGGGACAACTCTTGGGTTTTTAAAAATTTTGTCTTCTGTACCAGAAAAGCACAAGTACCGACTCTTGTCTGAATCACAGAATTGTAGAGCTGGAAGAGACCTCAAGAGCCATCTAGTCCAACCCCATTTTGCCATGCAGGAATACCCCATCAAAGCACAGATTGCCATCCAGCCTCCGTTTAAAGACCTCCAAGGAAGGAGAGAAGAGAGTCCACGCCCTCAGTTCTGGTTCCCTGGTAGAGAACCTCACGATGCCCACCCCGACACAGGAGGTCAAAAATATGTTCCCCGACAAGCCTGTTTCTTTTTTAAAATACACTTTTAGATGGAAGAGTTACTGGGAGTGGAGCTGGGTTGGGATGACAGGTTGGTAAGTGCTGCTTCCATTTGGCTTTTTACACACACACACACACACACACACACACACTTGTATAGCTTGTTTTTCCTATTCTGTTTCCTCCTTTCATTTTCCATTTCATACAGTAATGTTCTGACCCCGGCCCGGGTACTTATTGGTAGAATTCATTGTTTGCTCTCCTTTGGTTCCCTTCCAAACTGCTTATTCTGAATTCTCTCAGGGAGCTCTCCACTATCTTCCAAGCAAAATGAAATGCACAACCGAATTCAAAGCCACCATCTCTGGTTTGCGCTCTCTTTTGTAGAGGTGCAAACAGACTGAGCTTGGGAAAAATCCCCCCCCCCCGACTTCCTTTTTTGGACTAAAATTCCTATCTCCCAGCCATCATGGCTGATGGAAATAAGCTGGGGACAAAGGGGTAAAATGGGAGGAGGAGAGAGAAAATGGGACAGTCGAAAAGCAGCTGAAAAGGTGGGATGACAGAGGATTAATCGGTACGGTACCTGACAAATCAAGACTGTTGATAAGTATGTTGAAGTAAGCTGAGGACCAAGGGGAGCAGGAACAAACAACAGATGATTAAAGTTCAACCCTCAGCTGCCTGTAATTCCTTTCCTCTCTCTGCCTTATGTGCAAGAAGAGATGTGGAAATTTTGCTTCATAAAAAGGGGAATTTCACAAAATCAGAAGCGGGGCCTTTCTGGGCTACACCATTATAGTGCTATTATTCCACTTTCAACTTCCTGGGGTTGGACCCTGGGGTCTGGAGTTTAGGGGAGGGGCCTTGATTCTCAACCAGAGAGCTCTTTGGCTTCCGTAAACTACAAACCTCAGAATTCCGCAGGAGGTTGAAAGTGGAATAATAGCACTATAACAGTGTAGTGCAAAAAGGCCTTCCAATGGGTTCTGGAGTCCAGAAATTGGCCCCAGGGCATCCAGAGTGTGCCCAGATGTGTTGAGCAATCACTTGCAATGGACCTACAGGATTTTGTACAGTTCTCACTCACTCACAACCCTAATTTCTGGGATTATTTCTTCTTTCTTCTTCCCTGTGTTTTCCCTCTCTTCCTCAGTCCACGCACCTTGTTATTGTAACCTTCCCCTCCCCTCTAATTGCAGGATTTATCTCTTCTCCATAGAAATTTGCTCTGGGTGGAGGTGCTTTGTCAAGAGAAGAGCAAAATTATAATTGCAATAAATGTCCTGATTTAAAGTTGTGCAATTTACACATGCTGTCCAGGGGGTCACTGGAATTACATCAGTGCTGGAATTTGCCTGGTCAATTAAATGGAAATGTATTCATCATCACAGACCTCTCTGTTTCTCCCTTTCTCTCTTGCTTTGCCTTCCTTGGTTAACCTAGATTCATTCATGACTAAATCTGTCTGTCTGAAAAGCAAGGGCATTTATTTGGTCTAGGAGAAACACTGGGATAGAGGGAGGACAAATGAGGACTGAGAGGCAGATGATAAAAGCTGGGCTAAAGCTGTAATCTTGCACACAGAGAGGCTTCTAAAATCCTATTGAAATCAATGGCATTTAAGCCGCTTAGCTGCTTTTAGGACTGCAGCCCAAAAGAATGAATAATTTGAAGGCTTTCAATGGTTATGGAAAGTGCTTCCGTTAAACACGAGGAGCGAGGAAATGCCTCCCAAACACTGATAAAGTAACTTTGTTCCTATTTGTCCTGTTAGTTTGTAAGTTTAACTTTGTTCCAGAACTGCATAAATTGACAAGTTACAGGTAATTGCATTACTTGGAAACTGTTGCATCTGAACTCTGATTTTGGATTGAACCTACCATCATCCCTCATCGGCCAGTCATTGACCGAATGGAAACTGCAGCCCTAATAATTTTATTTATTTTATTTTATTTCTTGAAGTTATACCCTGCCTTTCTCCTGAGATGTCAGCGCTTTGGAGATGGTGGGTTCTAGCTGTATAATGACATCACTAGCGGATGCCGTTTGTAGCATCACCAGGGCCTGTCCCATGTGACGTCACAAGGGTTTATCCCCAAGTAATAGGTTTGGTCCTAAAATCTCAAAACCTGGAATAGTCTTGACCTGTCATTGTTACCTGCTGTCAAATCAATTTCAACTTATGGTGACCCCGATAAATGAGGAACCTCCGAGAGCATCCATCATCAACTGTGCCTATGGAAATTTTAGGGCCCGTGCAAACAGAATTCACAATTTTTTTTATAGGACCTGGGAAAGAAAACAAAATTTTAAAATAAAGATATTTTATGTTTTCATCCCTAGTGGTACCTCAAGGCCAGGAATCGAATACAAGAGTTTCTAGGGCCTCTGAAAAACTTAATGTGGCTCTGCTTATTCTGCAGAAAAATTTGCAGATTTTTTTTTGCATTCTGCACACTCACATCTACAAACACACGTGTGAATTTTATGCAGAAGAAGTCCCAAACTGCCAATAGTGTTCAAAACTGTGCAGCTTATTTATTTATTTATATTAGAGTTTATATATAAAAACAAAAAGAAAAAGAAAAAGAAAGTCATTGCTAACATCCATCCATTCATCCATCCTTCCCCTCTGGATTGCCACTGGGTAAATTCTTCTTATGCATTGTGAGGATCTATCCTCTCAAAGACTGTGCAAAAATTGGGCGGCTTTTGAAGACTTTGTTGCAGTGGGAAGAAAACTGCTAAAATTACTTGCTGCTTCCTTCGAGAAGGAAATTAGTGAAGAATTGCATCCCTGGTACAGAAAATGCAGAGCTAGATAGAATGATAGTTTACCGTGTGTGTTCAAAAGGCCTGAGCATGGTTGCCAATGATCCTTGGAGATCTCTTGTTCGTATGGTTACCATGAATTGAAGCCAACTTGGGGCAAATAACGGCCACCAAAAAAGGACGTAGTTTCCTCTATTCCACTTGTGGAAGATCCGTCCATTTTGGTAAGATTCACAGTTTGTGGTCAGTGGCAGCCTTGATATTTCTGTTTCTCCCCAAAGCCTCCACCACCCAAGCACATCACTGACATAAACTTTTCCATGCATTGCAGTATTTGCGATGTTCCCCCTTAGAACAAACAGGTGGGACTGGTCACTTCTATTCTTACTTGATAGATGGGGGAACTGATCCTGAAGTAAGGGGCTTTTCCACACCAGTAAGCTGGATGTATATCTGGGATCAGCTGAGCCTGAGATTGCTCACCTCGCTGCCCGGCTGCTCTGCTTGACCGCGGCCATGACACGTGGCTCCAGGAAGTAATGTTGATGGCAGATGCTGTCAGTCAGGTGGCAAATTGACCCTAGAGGTCAGCTGGAAGAAGTGGATGAGGGATGCTGAGATGAGAGAGACATAAGCCACAGCCAGGGTCAAAATAATAATAAAAAAAAGTCTGCTAAAGATACACATAGGGAAGAAGAAGAAAGTTTAGAAAAGTTGCTTTTGTCTTCCTGCATGGCAGGAGGTCAGACTTGATGGCCCTTGTGGTCTCTTCCAGCTCTACAATTCTAGGTCTATGTGATTCTAAAGCCTTGCCATCCAAGGAACATTTGATAGTGATCAATAAAAAGGCTAGAATAGCTTGCCCCAACCCAACTCCCTCCAGAAGCTCCCATTGTCTTAGGCCACTTCTGCATTACACTGTTATAGTGCTATTATTCCATTTTCAACATCCTATGGAATCCTGGGGTTTGCAGTTTAGGGAGGAGTATTTAGAAATCTCAGCCAGAGAGCTCTTTGGCCTCAGTAAACTACAAACCCCAGAACTCCACAGGAAGTTGAAAGTGGAATCATAGCATTGTAACAATGCAGTGCGGAAATGTCCATGGTTTACTGTGGCCCAGCCTGTGAAGCTGGGAACAATGGGTGTCGTAAACCAAGCACATCTGGGGTATGTAGGGATGGTGAAGCCTGGATCACAGAAAATCAGAATGTTTACAGTTTTTGTTCAAAGAGTTGAACCCAAGCAGCATGGCTGAAGGATGTGCACACACACGCCGAAGTCTTTTTGGAACCAGACAAACAAATTAGATGATTTGTAAGCTCCTCCTCTAACCCCAGACTACTCTTCACCCAGCTCCCTGCGATAAGGTATCACCGATATACTGTACACGCACATACATATATTCAGGTTCTGCAGTTCATTGGGGAAAAAAATAGGTCAAAAATCAAATGAGACTCTCAAAGAGAAATGAGTCATCTAACTTCAATGGAATATTTATGACAACTTCAATCCTTCATCAGAAGCCCGGATCCAAAGCTCTGTTGCAGAAAATAACACACGTAGCTTCTAAACTAATCATTAGGGAGTGTCAAGTCGGGAAAGACAAAAATCCTTTGATGAGGCTGGCAAGCTGTTTTGGCTGTTTTGGCAGCACTTGTAGCAAGAGAAACTGCTAAGGCTGGGGGCAAGGGCCAGGATCAGGCCCGCGGTGGGCGCTGGGCTGGGGCAAGGGATCTGGGCGGTGGGGTGGGTCTTAGGCCATTTCTACACTAGTCTGTTATAGGCCTCAAAGGCCCCTCCCTAAACTGCAAACCCCAGGATTCCATAGGATATTGAAAGTGGAATGATAACCCTATAACAGTCTCATGTGGAAATGGCCTTAATCAGATCTTTCAAAGAGCTATCCAAAGAGTTGAACCCTATTCCCCAAACAGGTGCAACAAGTTGGAAAGCTCCTCTCAAAATCAGACTAGAATCCAGAGTGAATTAATTGCTCCACTGGTAGATGGAAACTGCTGCTACTGTCAGCCAAACTTCCAAGCGCTGGGCGAACCTTTTCATTTTCGGCCAGAAGCGGAAACTGGTGCACAATCGCACATTGCTTCTGGGTCTCACGCACACTTACCTGGCGTGTGGAGCCTCTGGAGCCACGCCGGTCACGCTTCCTGCCCCAGCGCAGCCTGGGAAACTCCCAGGCTGTGCTGCAGAAGGAAGAGGCGGGGCTCTCGAGCGAGCAGGCAGCTCGTGTGGAGCCGAAGGACCCCGGATGCAAGAGCCTCTCGCCGGAGGCTGCTCGCACGATCCCCGCACTCCAGTACCAGAAGATGGTAAGGTGCGGAAAGGGACACAGACAAGGACCTCCCCAACAGCCAAGACCCAGGGACATGAACAGGACAATATTTACTGCAGCCCAGCATAGAGAAGAAAGGGAGAGCCCAGGAGGCTCAGGGCACTTATATAGAGAAAGCTTATTAATCAGGCAAAAAGCTGGGGAGAGGCTGCTGGCCAGTAAATTCCAAGGATGGGCTAGGGAGAAGTTTGTTGCAGACAACTGTCATTTCTGGTGAAAGCAACATGTTTTCCTTTTGGTCCTTGGCTTGTACTCTTGGAAAACCTTGACCCTTGTTTTGTGAGCTGACTATGCTGCTGGATGCTCCCTTGAACTGACTCTCTGAATTTATTGCTGACCTGGGCTGCTGAAGCAGGAATAGTAATTGGTTGATAAGTTTCTGTAAACCTTGACTGGGGCTGCTGCTATGGACTTTGCTTGAGGACTGGCAACTGTGACTGGCTTTCTAATAGGACACTCTGCCTCCTCCTCGTTTCACTTATACCCTACTATTTCCACAGAATTGGGACTGGGACTCAAGGCAGTATACAGAAATATACTCCTACAGATATTGCTAACAGATCAGCCACAATTCCTACTGTTTTTGCCACTGGAGAGGACAGCAAAAAAAGGAACAGGGAGGACACACATCCAGCTTAGAGCTCCCATCCCCAGATAAACTTTGGGGGAATTTCTCACCTCTTGGGGACAAATTGGCTGAAACAACCTTTCTGCTCTCTCTGCTTCTTTCTCTGCCCACAAATAGGATGGAGACCCATATGAATGTAGCGTATAAATGGGCAGTATTCCTGAAGGAACTGTAAGGACAAGAAGGATTCATTGCACCAGGTTTTAGTCTGAACTTTAAAGGAACTACCCAAAGTGCTGAAACCTATTTGCAAAATAAGTTCTTCGTACTGGATACCTCTTTTAAAGTTCCAACTAGGACCTGCAGCAGATTGACTGTCTCACCAACATAGGAGCTACCAGGCTCTACCATCTTGATTCTTATCAATTGATTTCCCCTTTTTCAGGGTGTGGCTGTGACTGATTTGGAACGGAGTACTCAGTTCATCTTTTCCTCTTTGCTTTACGTCTTGAGCAAAGTGGGTTATTCATCATGCCAGAGATATGAGGAGCAGTCAGACTGGTTGAAGTCTGAAGCTGCTGAGATGACCTGAATTATTCAGGAAAGTAGGAGCGATACAGCTATGAATAAAATGGCAGAGTGAAAAGAGAGAGGGAGAGAAGCAACGCAGAAGCTGGAATGTCAAGTTAAAGTTGAGGCTTTGTGGCAAGGAATTGTATTAAGCTTGGAAGAAGGATCACAGTGGGAGTGGATGATCTTGATGTCCTTTCACTTGGGATGCTTGAAATTCATTTGAACAGGGAACCAAGGGTCATAACACTGGGAATTTGAAGATGATGAAGTAAGATGACATGAAAAGCTCCTTTTGATCTCATGTTCTGAACCTTCATAGATTCATTCTACTTCTGCAGGCTCTTTCCAGAAATCAGGAGTTTAGGTGAGGGGAGGTGTAAATCTTCATAAATCTCATTCTTGCAGACAAGAACAAGTACTTTTACCATTTGTTTCACTGCGAGAATATCTTCAAAAATTACAGTTTTCAAAAACTATTTCCACTTAAGGATTTATTCCATTCAAATCAAAATGTAAGTGATTTTTTTGCATAAAAGGTAGCATTTCCTGCTGAGAAATTCGTGCATTTGTCCAGAAATGTTATCTTCTGTGCAAGAAACTTGTTTTCTCCATAGAAAATACCCTTTTTTATGCAAATAGCAGAACATAGTGGGATTTTTCTATAAAGCTTCTCATACATCTCAGATTTTCCTCCACAGAGCTTCCTCAAGCAACCCCTTTCTGACCATATTTTTGAATAGCCTTTCCATTCCTAAATAGTTGTGAACCTAAATATGCTTCCCAACCTTCCTTAACAAGGTTCACTCAGAGGTTTTGAGAGATTTACTTCAAAGTAGACAGACTCATATACGGACCTTTAAAATAACTAGTTACAGATAATGAATTACTTGTGATTAATCCCTTTTTGCAATAGCTAAAGCATAACCAAAATGAAGACTGTCCTCAAGAAATCAGAAGAAGGCTAAGACTTGGAAAAGCAGCCATGAAGGAACTAGATAAGATGCTCAAGTGTACAGATACGTCATTAGACACCAAAGTAATTTGGACCATAGTATTTCTAAGTATTGATGTGAAAACACAATGGTGAAGAAACTGAAAGGAAGAAAATCTACTGTTTGAACAGTGGGGCAAGAGGAGAACTTATGGACAGCTAAAAGTCAAATGAATGGGTCTTAGAGCAAATCAAGCCTGAACTTTCATTTTAAGTGAAAATGGCTAAACTGATTTGGTTTTACTGTGAACTGATGGTAAGAGCAATTTGATAGTGAAATACGCTGCTGCCTTGAAGTGTGGTGGAGTCTTCTTCTTTGGGGGTTTTTAAAGAGAGGCTGGATGGCCATATGTCAAGTCCCTTCCGGAGGTCTCCATGGATGATGCCATTGATCCGGCCATGGAAACATAGCCAGACCCTTCTCCAATCCCTTCTGCTCTCCATCAACAATGCAATGGTTGTGAGGTAGGGGGGCTATCACAGCTAAATGGTGACCCTAGGAGAGGATTGGACATTGCAGAGGGAATGCCAACATCTACAATAACAACAAATATGCATGCAAGCATAAGGTGGACTTACACTTCCTTATGGACCTGAAGTTAGCCCAGGCATCAATCAGTTGAGCAGAGGATGCCAATCAAATAAGAAAAAAATCACATCTAACAAGTGAGGAAAACACACGTGTGCCTGCGTGCGCATGCACACAGTTTGAAGGTAAACCTTCACTTTTCGATTCTTCCCCTTCACTCTGAGGACCAGAGAAGAAAATCCAGGCCCTGTAATCAGGGAACCCTACCCATGCAGAAGACATGGCAGTAATCTGTTTTACCAAACCATGGAAATCATGGTACCCAAGCTATCTTTATCTAGGAAGAGAAAAACTAATACATGAGCCCTAGTGATTCAGAGATGCTTTGGACAGGAGTGGCCAATGGCAGACAGTGTGAGGGGCTGCACCCATCCCACGTCCTACTTTATGAACCTCCACATACCTTCCAACCATCCTGAACTGCCAGAACGGTCCTAGTTAATCCTCTACCCTTCGGCATTTTCAGCTGCTTTTAAAATGTCCCAATTTCTCTCTCCACCTCCCCGTTCCCCTTTTTGTCCTGTGCTTAATTCAGTCACTGCAAAACAATCTCCTTTTTCAAAACTGGAAGTAAAGGAAGGTTCTTCAAAGCCTCTAAAAATGCATCCCCCTCCCCACCAATAGAGTTAAAATGCCTCCTGAGAGGCTTCTGGGAGCATATCTGCCAATTTAAGACCAATATCTCTCTCTTTTTGCAATGGAGGACAGCTCCGGGCAGACATGGCAAGTCCTATGTGGCCCCGGCCTACATTTTGCCCACCCCTGGTTTTCAGATCCTAGGGGCCAATTTGCCTTGCAAAGAAAAAGCTAAATCTAAAAACCCAAATTTTCAGCCTTGCAAATAGGTATCACTGATATAAACAGGATGTTTGATGCATTTGTAGCAAAAAATGTAGGTTAATTGGATGCATGGCAGAACACTCCAAGCTAGGGATGGGGGTGAAATTTCATTTAGTTCACAATTTAATGCAAACCTACCTAAGTCACACTTTCCAGAGCTAATACACAAACTGAAAAGCGGTGATCGGTTGGTATTTCTTTTTCTCTGAATTTCACAGTAGTGATTTCCAGATGAAACGGGTACGGATAAGGGGAAAGGAAATGTAAAAATTTGCTCTAGTTGGGCAAAACAATGTACAAAAACGTGATAAATGCTTTCAAACTATCTGATGCAACTGGGTCATGATTTCCTTCCCCATGTGCCAAGAACCAAGGCCATCTTTGTGCAATGTTATTATTGTATTGCTGTAGTTTCCTGGAAGCTGTCCAGATACTCTCCAGCAGTCCTATATTGGCAAGAACAGTCTGAACAGCCCTAGTGGTTCGGGGACACTTTGGATTGGAGAGGCCTCTGTGCTCCAACTTTTTCAGCTGCTTTAAAAACGTCCCAGTTTCCCTCTCCTCCTCCCACTTTCCATCTTTGTCCTGAGCTCAATTCAGTTGCTGCAAACTGAGTCCAAAGAGCAAGAGGATTTTGCATTCAACTAGTTCAGCAGTAAGGGAGAGGAGACAAGGGGGCAGAATCTTGCCCTTCCCTGTAAGCTCAGGCAAAGCAAACTGCTGAAGTCTCTCCTAGCTTTTGATTCCTTCCTCATTAATAACTTTTGCCATCTTGACCATATTCTGACGTAACTTGTGCACAACTGTCCCATTTTTCATAGGTGAAATGTTGGAAATGGACCACCAACCAATGGCTCACAGACCAGTGCTAGTCTATGGCCCAACCCTCTAAGTAGGGCTAGATTAGAGTTAAATTCTACACACAGACCCACACTGAGGTCCTTTCCGCACTACACTGTTATAGTGCTATTATTCCATTCCTGACATCCTGTGGAATTCTGGGGTTTGTAGTTTATTGAGGCCAAAGAGCTCTCTGGCTGAGAATCCTAAAAACCCCTCCCTAAACTGCAAACCCCAGGATTCTGTAGAAGGTTGAAAGTGGAATTATAGCACTATAACAGGGTAGTGCAGAAAGGCCCTGACTCTCTACTCAGCCTCAGCAGCTTTGCATGAGAATGAAACACTCTGTAGGAAAAATACAACAACAACACTAAATTTGCATAATGATGTAGGATGACCTTAGTTGCAAGTGAGATCAAAGTCCCTCCAGGCCCTAGCATCAAAGACCACAGACATGGCAGAGATGAGGGGGAAAAATTAACAACAGTAAGAGGAGAGCATTTTAAATTTATTGCTTCCATTTGAATGAAACCCTGTTTCCTCCTCCAGAAAAGCTTTTAGGGATTCAGTAGAAAGCTCGGAGAGTGCAGAGCCTCCTGTGAAGGTACAGGTTTATTGCTTATCATACAGTGTGTGAAATATAGGAGTCATTACTTTTGGCTCCGGAGTAGATTGGTGGTGCTGATGGGGATGGGGCATCTCGAACATTGTCCAAGCCACCAGGGAAAACTGTAATTTTATCCTCCCTTCTGTTGTGCTCAGTGTTCAGAGCAAATCCTTCCTGATCCTTTGGCAGCAGGTAAGGCCAACTTTTCATTTGCCTTCACACCTATCATATTCTCTTAATGGGGCTTTTGTATAGGTTTCAGGAATAACTTTATTGACATGTGCATTAGGGAAAAAACAAAACAAAAGACCGTTGCAAGAAATGAGTTGCTAAATGAAAACTCCTTGCAAGGGCTCAAAGGGCTCCGTAGACTAATTAAGAGGCAACCGCAATGTCTAAGAAGACAGTGGCTTGGGTGTTGGGCTAGAACTCTAGGAGAGCAGGATGTGAATTCCCCATCAGCCACAGAAACGCACTGCATGTCCCATATTCTCTCAGCCTCAGAGAAAGGCAATGGCAAACTTGCTCTGAACAAACCTTGCCAAGAAAACCATGAACCACCTTGGGGTAGTACTAAAACTCCAGAAGAGCCAAGTTTAAATTCCTGGTCACCCATGCAAGTTCAGTGGATGGCCTTGGGCAAGTCACACTTTCTCAGCCCCAAAGGAATGCAATGGCAACTTTCTCTGAAGGAATCTTACCAAGAAAACACAAGGATATGGTCATCGTAAGTTGGAGTTGACTTGAAGACACACAACAAGAAGACATTGACTGAGGACAATTCACCATCACGGAGGCCACAAGTTAATATTTTCCCTCCTTCCTGCCTTGATGGTGGTCATCACAATTTCCCTCTGCTCTGGTCCTGTGCTTCTAACATGGGTTTGATGGACAGAAACTCAACAAGCAAGTCAGGCAGGAAAAGAGAGACCAGCTAAATGTGTCCATATTTGCAACCCTACTGGGCTGATGATGGTTTTAGACAGAGGTAGCACTCCAAACAGTCATTCAGCTTTTGACAAGTTCCATTGATTCCAGAGGATGGAAATGTTATTTTTTCAACTCCAGCTCCCAGACTTCCTAGCCAGCACTGTAGTCCAAAGAAGTAACTTTCTCAAGCTTTGATCAATCATCATTTGTCATTAATCTGCCACTTTTGCATTGGGAAGAAAGTGGCCTTTGCCATGGAGGCTGGCGTCTTGTTAGCAACTTAGCAACTTACAGAAGGGACTGGACATTTTTTTGTCCAATGCATTCCGCCGAAAATTGTGGAATCAGCATTGTGTATGTGCTGTTATTGCACATGTGGTGTTAGAGTGCATTGCACAAGCTGACGTGCACAGTGTGTTGTCCTTGTGCATTTCATATTTGCTTGTATGTTCAGTTAGACTGTGTTACAATGCACACTATTGCACATCTTCACATAACTCTGTGAGTGTAAAGTTATGCTCTGTTTCCTCGATATGGCTTCTTGGCCAAATTGGCATCCAATTTGATGGCATGGAAATGTAACGTATGGTAAATTGACTTTCATAAAAGCTGAGCTACTTAGCTTTAATCTAGATGGGTTCTTTTCCCCCCTACCGTCTTTCAAGGTCAAAACTGCCCTCTCAAGGTAGTTAAACAACATAACATCCTCATAAATAGTTAAAGGTCAAAACAGAATACACCATAATGGCCACTTAAAACAATTCACTCCAAAGTCAACAGTGAAATACCAGCAACATTTAGATTATAAAGTGGTTGCTTACAACAGCATAATTACGTAAACCATGTAAGCAACCACAGTACACCTGAAATGAATCAATAAATCTGGGCCAAGCACACTTTCCATCTGAAAGGTTTCAACCATGCACTTGATCTAGAATGCAGCAGGGAGAACTCTGGGAGATGCTTTTTTAGAGGATCACAATGCTCCAAAGTCTGCACTTGACTGCCAGTTTGTTCCAAGGCCCCATTCAAAGTGTTGGTCATGACTTTTAAAGTCCCTTAAAGGTTGAGGCTCAGGTTATCTATAAAACCGTTTCCTCCTATACCAATCGCCGCATACTCTGAGACTGATGAAGAGGCACCTGTCTGTACCACAACTATGATGAAGACACAGGCCTTTTCCACACGGGGCTTTTGAAACGGTGCAGTCCGTCCTCCAAGGAGCAGGTCTGCACCTCGGACCGGACTGGGTCGGACCTATTTAAGGTAGATCCGTACCTCGGCCTGGTCCGGAACGACCCCAAGTGGTCCTCCGGAGTACTTTTGAAAGACCCGATTTTTCCAGTCTTTCAAAAGCACGCAGTGCGCCAGCGCGAGCCTGCTCCCTTATGCAGATTCGCAGGCTCGCACCAATGCAAGCCTGCGATCTGCCTGGGGGCGGGCTTTAGGCTGGCGAGCTTCGGCGGTTGGTCGAGACCCTCGACCAACCGGAAGCCACCATTTGGGATGCTGGAGGAGTGCGCATTGACGAGCGCGCACTCCTCCGGAGCGCCGTGGACCAGACCAGAGAGACGAAAGGTCCGGTGAGTAGCGGGGCGCGGTGATTCTCTCACCCAGTGTGGAAAAAGCCACAGTTGATGGGAACAAGAGAAAGAGCCTTCTCACTGATGGTACCAAAGCCCTGCAATATCTTGCCCTAAGAGGCTAGCAGGCCCTTTGGTTGACAATGTTTCACCACACAATGAAGGTGTTCCTCATTCGGGCAGATATTTGCTTCTTGAGTTTTATGTATGTATGTTTTCTGTGTCCCGACACACATCTGTGTGTGCATGTATGTGTGCGTATATATATAATACATATATAAAGAGAGAGAGAGACACGCACACATATTGACAGAGTGAGAAAGGAGAGAAATTAATATTAATTACTATAAATATTAATTAATATAGCTAAATATATTAAACAATTGCTATACATAATTATGGTATAGTAAGTAATATATTTACTACATTGTGTTACAGATATAATTGCCTTTACTATATTGTTTTTTATTCATATATTGTAGTTTATTATATATTGTGTTACTATATTATGATTCTTTTTTCTGGTGTTAGAAGAGAAAAAGAAAGGCATGAAAGATTTTTTTTTTAATTTCTATTCCACACATAATTTACAAAATTCAATCAGGTCTCCGCTCATCTTCGTTGCCTTTTTACTAAACTAAAACAAATCAGCTGTCTTTCGAAGATCCCCAACCCCACCAGAGTCATTTGGGTCCCACCTGCTCCCCTTGGCAGTTCTGTTTGCCTTTTTACAAAACAAACTTGTAGTGCAAAAAGTTTGAAAGCTGCAAAAATCAAAACAGGTAGATTCATCCCCAGCATTATTTATACAGTTGGCCCTCCATATTTGCAAGGGTTAGGGGGCACAAGACCCTTGCAAAAGCCACAGATATCAAAATGTTGGCATATTTGTGGGAAGGGGGCTGAGACGTGGTGTGGAGAACCATTCATGCCCCAACCTATACTTGTGCATTTGGCTTTTTGTGGGCTAAAGGTAGAATTTTGCATTTGTCTCCATAGAATTTCATCATCATTGCATCATCGTCGTCACCATCACCACCAGCGTTTATTTATGCTCTACTTTTCCATACGTGCTTCACATGCGTTATCTCAGAAACCACGTCATTCATGCAACAGCCTGTTTGCTGACTTTGTAAAGTATCCCTGGAAGCTCCTACGGGGATGCTGAGAGTTTGGGGAAACAGTCGTCTAATCAAATAAACTGTTTTGCTTTGTTTTCTTTTGCTCTGGCATCCATTTGTGCAATGTCATGCCCCTGCACAATGATGATTCTAAGGACAAGCAATAGCTTATCTTGAAAGGAAGGAAGGAAGGAAGGAAGGAAGGAAGGAAGGAAGGAAGGAAGGAAGGAAGGAAGGAAGGAAGGGGGATGGATTATGTGTGTTTGAGGATGGAAACCAGAGAAATGTATATTCTATTCTATTTCCAGCGGGGAAATTCAAAACACATGCCACATGAAAGTACTGAATTTCTCTAAATGGCCTTGAAGTACACAGAAGGAGAGCATGGGCTCATTTTGTTGCCTCTCAAACGAAGCCACCCGAAAATGGTGTAGCTTTCTGAATAATTCAATGCCCTAAAAATACTGCTGCCTGCCCATTTGACTCAGGGTTAGCAGCGCACATATTACATGCCAGCTGTAGTAAGAAAGGGACTCATTATACTCTCTAAAACATGGACCAAAGATGCAAATAATACAGACCATAAGTAATAAAAACCCCTTTCCTGATAAAGACCCCTAATTTGCCCCTAATGCAGAGACTGGACTTTTTCTGTTAATCCCAATAGATTTCCTTGCCTGGTAACTTGAGTTGGCACACGATTTGTATCAGCTGGCATCTTCCATTGCATGGGCGAGTAGCAGGCTAGTTAGAGGGTATAGAATAAGTTATGGGACAGCAGTACCCAGTAGGTTTATACGTGGCAGTTATTTGGCACAAGATCAGTGCTGCCTAAAGTACCAGGTAGCTGGAAATGGCCATTTTTATTTCCCACTAGCTAGTACCTTCCTATGGCAGCCAACATGGCAAAATGGTTTGAGTGTTTGGCTTGGGTTCTGAAAGACATGGTTCAAATCCCCAGTCATGGTAACCTACTGGGTGATGCCCTTTCAGCCTCAGAGGAAGGCAATGGCAAACTTCGGCTATTTCTGCACTACGCAGACCATTTCCGCACTAGACTATTATAGCGCTATGATCCCGCTTTCAACCTCCTATGGAATCCTGGGGTTTGCAGTTTAGAGAGGGGCCTCAAAGCCCCCTCCCTAAACTGCAAACCCCAGGATTCCATAAGATGTTGAAATCGGAATCATAGCGGTATAACAGGCTAGTGCAGAAATGGCCACAGTTATAGTACTATTATTCCACTTTCAACCTCCTGTGGAATCCTTGGGTTTGCAGTTTAGGGAGGGCCATCTAGAACACTCAGCCAGAGAGCTCTTTGGCTTCAGGAAACTACAAACTCCAGAATTCCATAGGAGATTGAAGGTGGAATAATAGCACTATAACAGTGTAGTGTGGAAATGGCCTTCCTCTGAAGAAAGAAAATACAGCAATAGCTTTGCCTTAAGGCTGCCAGTCAGACACAACTTGAAGACATGCAACAAAAAAGTACCTTCCTATCACTCTCTGCCACCCAGTGTCTGCCACCTGAGGCAACTGCTTCACAACACGCACATAATTTCACAGAAGTGTGGTTAGGCTGATGGTTTTCTCTGGTTTGTTGGCTGACCAAAACACTGAAGTTGGGCCACACTGAAGTTGGGCTTAGTGAAGAGGTTAGCAATGTCTGCCTCATATATGTCCCTCAAAGGAAGCCAGTGTAATATAGTGTTTGAGTTTTGGACTAGCGACCCAGAAGACCACCATTCAAATCCCCACACAGCCACAGAAATCCACTGGATGACCTTGGGCAACTCATATTCTCTCAGACTCAGAGGGAAGCAAGGGCGAACTTCTTCAAAATAAATATGTATAGGGGTATAGTGACTTGCAGAGGATCCCAGGAGAGCAGGTTTCAAATCCCTGCTGAGCTGTGGAAACCCACTTGGTGACCTGGGACAAGCCACGTGCTTTCAGCCTCACAGGAAGGCCATGGTGGCAACCTCCTCTGCTCTTAGGCGAGGGTTGCCACAGGTCATAATCCACCTGAAGGCATATAAAGACAACCCCAAAGACCTCCCAGCCAAAGGCCAAAGGATCTTTGGATTGCTTTCATGAGAGCTTATCATGGTACTTCATTCCCATATCCATTGGAAACTGATGTCTTAGGATCATATATCCCAGGAATAATAAATATAGGCCTGAATTCTGTTGCTGGTCTTAACTAGGTTAGATCTATTGGATCAAGGGAATTTAGCTAAGTGTTGACTCACCATTCAATAACTGACTGAATGGACCTACTCAAGACTAGACCATGTGGGGAAATGTGGGGTTGGTAGTATGCAACATGTCCCATTTTACTCCTAGGAATACTCTGTCATGCTAAGCATTGGCACACACAGTGTTAGGATCGCTCCTGGGGCTTGGGAGGTTCTTGGCTTTGGAGACTTCTCTGACTCGTTCATATTCTATCAAAACATCTAATGATAAAAGAACATGGCAAGCTTATAAATCACAGCAACTTGTGTCTTGATGCATTAATGCTTAATGACCCTGCTGGCATGCCACTGCAAAGAAACCATTTGCAAATCTACCGCTGCTGACATTTCTAAATTGGGTTCCACTGGGTTTTAAAACCACACACAGCTGAGCTTTAAAGGCATGCTATCTAACCATCCAACCAACCGTTATTGAGACTTTTATTCAGACCGTTTTTTTGTGAGATCTCTGTATTTGCCCAAAATGTATAAAGTAACACAAATTGTGTAAAATCTATACAATTTGCACAAATAAATGGATCTCTGCACATTAAACAGGCACAATCTTGTTGATTTATTCCTGTTTCTAGTAGAACCATTGAATCAACTACTGAATGGTGAGTCAATATGTCGGAAAATGAAAATAATTTGATGGGTCTACTCCACTTGGGAAAGATAATGTATTGTTCTCCTGCCAGTTTTTTTCTGCACAAAGCCAATATATTTGTGAAGGAAACAGTATATTTTGCACAAAGTATGTAATTTTGTATCCCAAAATGCATATTCTGCACGGGGAAAGCTCATGTATTATTTTGCACAAAGGAATTTCCTCCCCTGCCCCCCCCAAAAAAAACAAATCCCAAAGTGTGAAGAATCTCACAGCTTGATGCCTTCTCCTTGGTAAGCTGTCTGAAATGTTAGGGCAAGTTCCTGCATGAGGTGATGGGATGTAAAGTTTTGCCCAGGTGAAACTCTGCTCTGTCTTCCTTCTGCAGGGCTCAGCTTCTCCTTGGGGGATGCCAGCCAACATGGCCATGGAGTAGGTGAGGATGATCAGAAAGTATTTAGCCATGTTCCTGCAGCCAAACACACAACCGCAAGGGCTTCTTTTGGGACCACCTCTGAGCTTCTTTGGGAGTCCTAGAGGACAATGTCATTGCTGTGAATCCAACTATGCCCCTAGAGCAGCTAGGGAACTGTCTGAGATCCCTCAGGGGACCTTGGAGATGCCCTGAAACCACAAATAGGTAGGTAGGTAGGTAGGTAGGTAGGTAGGTAGGTAGATAGATAGATAGATAGATAGATAGATAGATAGATAGATATCGCCTGTCCCCGCTGCTTTGTTATACAGACCTTTTGCACAACAGGAAGCAAACAAGAAGTCACTTTGTATTCAATTCCTGTTCTGAAGGGCAGAAAAATAAAATGGCAAAATGTTGGAGAGCACTTGGGGGCAAAAAATGAGTCTTAGGGGTTCTTGGGACCAGACCTGATCTGTGGGCCATACTTTGCCCATTCCAGCCATCGTTGTATCGGCAGCAATGACATCATTCTCCAGGACCTCCAGACAACCCTGGGTGCTCCTGGACAAATCTTTTGTTGTTGTCTGTCTGTTTAGACACAGCTAGATGCGTGTTGGTCAACCCTGTCCATCCTATATGGTTGAAGGTGGCTGGATGGTCACAGGAGGAAGGTGAGACCTACAGTACTGGGTCTCTTTTGGGGACACTAGCAGGACTGGAGTGTTTGGGGAGAGGCGTGGCCCCATCTGTTTGCACTGAATAATCATCCTGCCCAGATAAAGCTGGCAGCAAACGCTCTACAGTTTATGGAAACAATACCGATCTCACACTGCAGGAGACATTCAGTCCAACTCAGAGACTCGGCTCTGTTCCTGAATCCAGGCTAAACTTCTGCACACTGCCCCCCAGTTGATTTTGGTTCCACAGCTTCCGATGAGTATGCTGACTCTCGATATTTGGACTTTTCATTTCCCCAAGTGAACTACATAATATACAGGAGGGAAGAGGAGAAACAGATCAGATTTCAGCAGAGCCAATTGCCTTCCAGCTGCCCTGATTCCATGTGGCCTTTTGAGGTGGTGGAAGGACCCGCATAGGAAGAAGGTTCATCTGGATGGATCATAGTATGTTATTATATTCCTCCCTCCATAACAACCATAAAAAGATATATGCCAATGTCAGAGAATACCAGCCACACCCTTTTTCCATTCAGGAAGCGTTTAGGAAGCATTCTTCACATCCTTATGTATGTATTCCAAACTCTATTGCTGGAATGTTGAAACCAGGTATGTATCATTTTTCAGGTTGCTTACTATGCTCAAAGAGAGACTTTTGAGATTACAAATTAAAGTATGGAGCATACTGGATAGAGATGGGCAGATCTGTCATGTCTCCTGTAGCTTTCCTCTTCTCCCATCTCCTTTCTTCCAAGGAGAAAATGCACACTGAGAAGGGGACACAAAAACACACAAACATTGCCTCTGACCTGGCTCCCTGGCCCTCCCCTTGTCATAAATGATACCCAGTAACCAAATTATGGGAACATAATTTGATCGCTTGAAATATCAATCCAATTTGATCAGGCACAAAGTGAGCAGAAGTGGTAGCAGTTTGTCTGAGTCAGTTTGCAGGTTCCAGACTAAACGCCGCGGAAGAGGGTTTGTCAGTCCGGAAAGAGCATGAGGGAGACATAACGCCATGTTTTTGCATGCCTGGCTGGAGAGGGGAGTGGTCACCACAAAGCCGGGACACCGTGAGAGAAAGAAAAGCAATAGCTATTTGTCAGCTTTTACGGTGGCTGCTGCCGTTGATGGTTTTGTTCCTCACATTTCATTGTCGCTTCCTCTCATTTGGAACAAATAAAGCTGTCTAGGTATAAAAGGCAGAAGGAGTGGTGGGAAAGAAAGGGCAAATAAATTTGAAAGAGGGGACGCAACTAAACTGTTCAAAGCTCAGCTTTTGACATGTCATTGGACTAGTTTGATATTTGCCATCAAGCTGACTTTAACTTATAGCGATCCTGTGAATGAGAGACTTGAAGAGCCCCAATCATCAACTGGTCTTCTGTGGTCTTGCAAAATCAGGGCAGCCATGGCTTTCCTAAATGAATTAAATCAGCTGTAGTGTGACCTTCCACTTTACCAACGATTTTCCCCCAATCGGTCATGTCATCTCATGATATATCCAAAGTATGACAGCCTCAGTTTAGTCATCTTGGCTTCTAGAGAGAGTTCAGGCTTGGTCTGCTCTCAGGACAATTTATTTGACTTTTTGGCACTCCAGGGTATCTGCTAAACTCTTCTCCAACCCCTCATTTCAAATTAGTTGATTTTCTTCCTTTCTGTTTTCTTCCTTGTCCAGCGTTCACAAACATACCTAGAAATCAGAAATACTATGGCATGGATGATCTCGACTTCAGTATTCAATGACATATCTTAACCCTTGAGGATCTTATCTAGTTTTTTCGTGCCTCTTCTTCCAAGTTACAGTCTTCATTTTGATTAATAACTCTTCTATGATATAGAGAACCTTTACTTTCAATGTCTTCATCACACACTTTAAGGTTTTAAAGAGACCCAGCGTAGTATAGTGGCTTGAGCATTGAACTACAAGTCTGGAGACTAAGGTTTGAATCTCTGCTTGGCCATGGAAATCCACTGGGTGACAAGTCACACTCTTTCAGCCTTTGGAAGAGCCCTGGTACAGAGTTAAGAAATCTCCAAAAAAGAGCCCTCAAACGAAGGGCATGATTGGGTTCAGTGGGGACAACCAGCAAAGGGTACAGCGTTGTATTGTGAGAAGTCACATTTCTTTAGACTTCTTTTTTCTTCTTTAGACTCACCACTTTTCCTTTCTTTCTTTAGTCTGGAAGAGCCCCCAGAGAATCCTAAATGTTTGGGCCCATCTGCCTCTGAGGTGAGAGACAGGAGAGTGACACTCTGCTTTCTGAGAAGGAGCGTGTGCACAGAGTGTTTCTGAGAAAACCGAGACCATGTGCATTAATCCCAGGTTGTTGTCACTGAATGCAAATCAAATGCTGCACTTTCTTCAGTGCTTCACAGGCGAGACGACAGAATTAGAACACCGGGAAGGAGCAACTTTCTATGCCACCTCAGGAAATAATCCCCATTAGGAAAATAAGAACTTACAAATCTTGCTTTTTGAAAGCATTCAGGATCCTTTGGCCCAGCCTGACTTCGAAGCAGGGGTGGACAAAATGGGGTCCATGGCCCACATGCAACCCAGAGGGCCCCGTCCTGTGGCCCCAAAGCTTGCTTGAAGGCTGTCATTAAATTGATGATTTCTTTCCACCAACAAGGGGCTCCGGTTTAGCAACTCATAGCCCATCAATGCCACAAACCTCCCCAACCTCCCCATTATGATGTCTCTTCCAGATGCATCGGGAGTGTTGGTGTGGCTCCTGTAGGGTGTTTGGCAATAAAAATGTCCTCTGTCCCCTCTACAATTGCCTTGCTGTTGTTGTTGTGTGCCTTCAAGTCATTTCCAACTTATAGTGACCCTACGATGACCTATCCTGGGGTTTTCTGGAGCTGAGAGTGTGTGACGTACCCAAGGTCATGCAATGGGTTTCCACAGCTGAGCTCGGAACTGAATTCTTGTCTCCAAGATTGTAGGTCAACACTCAAACCATGCTGGCTCTCCTGCAATCGCCCACCCCTGCTTAAAACGATACGTATAGCATTTGTATCCCTGTGGAACCCTTAGCAGAGAAGTCTTAACATTCGTCTCCAAATTACGCATCCTGGGCCATTTCCGCGCTACCCTGTTAGAGTGCTATTATTCCCCTTTCAACATCCTGTGGAATTCTGGGGTTTGTAGTTACTAAGGTCAAAGAGCTCTCTGGCTGAGAATTCTAAAGGCTCCTCCCTAAACTGCAAACCCCAGGATTCCATAGGGTGCTGAAAGTGGAATAATAGCACTATAGCAGTCTAATGCAGAAATGGCCAGGATTCCATAGAATGGACCTATGGTTGTTAAAAGTGGCATGGCACTGTTACAGTTCTATAGCGTGGATATCTCACTTCTCAGTTCTGCACCCCATGATCCTATCAATGGATATTATGGGGACTCGGACCTTGCAGCGTCAATCTTGCAGCATCAATAATTAGGGGACTGGGGTCTTTGCAGTGTCAAACCCCAGCTGATACCAAGGGCCCACTGTAGACCAGAATAAATGCTCTTTGTTCTGTCTCCCTAACTCAGTGAGAAAAAAACTAAAATACTTTCATTTCACCTTGATCCGGGAACAGCCTCTTTATTAAAATTCCTCTCTGACTCCTCAAACAGGAAAATATTTTCTGTGTGCGTGCTTGAATGACAAGTTGTGAACAACCGTGGCTGGTGGCTAATGCGTGACACTTAATGACACCAATCAGAGGTGATCTCAAAGTCTCATGTTTTGGCTTAGAAACCTCAGAGACTGGGACAATCTTGAAATGGTGACCCTATTTTGGAGGGTATGACTTACCCACACACATTTTTTTCTGGTTTCTTCCTACCGGTAGCAAGGACAGGGCACGGGGCGAAGGCTTCCATGCACAATAGCTATGAGGCTAATATTTTTTTTTAAGTCAAATTTCCTTGAATTCACACCCCTCCCTTAAAAACGCTATCATCTAACAGAGGAATCCAGCTTGGAGCCTTTATTCTTGGTTACCTAGCAACCTTGTTTGCTTCTTGCTTACTTTTCTGATCCCAACCTCACCAACTCATTGTCATTTTTGAAACCACATGTGCAGCGTGTGTTTATGTATTGCAAAAGCCCCAGCCTTTTGAACTTTACCAAAACATACAAATGGCATCAAATTGCCACTCAGCAGCCAAGCTTCCTGTTAAGTCTGTTTTTTTAAAGGGATCAAAGAGCTCCTTCTGGATTACATATATCAGTGAGTCTCAGAGTCTTTCAAAGGACAACTGTTCCCCTCTTTTATGTAGCAGAAACAGATTGATTCTGGTTCTTTTGCAGTTTGTGGCATGAGGCTTCCAAAAGTATTTATTCAATTTCATTTTCTAGACAGGAAACAAGGAAGGAAGGAAGGAAGGAAGGAAGGAAGGAAGGAAGGAAGGAAGGAATCTATGTACCTGTCTGTTACTCCAGCATCTCCCCAACATTGCACATGTGGCCATGCAACATCAGAGCGCAGTCAAGATTGCAAAAGGGAGAACATGCAAGTTAGAATTGGCTGCAGCAGTTTGCTTTTGCTTGAGCCAACTGGGAAGAGCAAGAGTCTGCCCTCTCCTCTCCCTACTGTCGAGTTCACTGAGTACAAACTGGATTTGCACTTTGAGCTCAGACTGCAGCAAATGAAGTAAAGGGGAAATGGAAAGAGGAGGGATGAAACCGGGACTTTTTAAAAACAGCTGAACAAGTGGGACAAGAGAGGATTCACAAAGACTGTCCCTGCCAAATTGGCATAGTTGAAGGGTATGTCAATTTACCTCTCTCTGGGTTCTGGGGGCCAACTATAACTGAATATTGCAAATACAATTGTGCTGATTGGGCCAACTGAAAATGCACAAAATATATCAAGAAGTTCCACTGGCTTCTTCATGAGGCAAAGGTTAACACAATCATAACAGGAGAAGAAGAAAACATGATGATCTAGACAATATTCTCTGCCTCACAAATTCAGTGTTCAATGTTGTCTGCCCAAGAAAGGATTGGGTAACCTCACCGAGGACAAAAATAGATTGGATCTCAAGGGATGATACTTTTTCTGTTGCTAATGGACTTGACATTTTATTGTCAAGATTTTACATCTCTTTGCATCCCGATGGCCACACGGTCAAAGAGGTGATTGGCTTCTGCTTGCATGGATATCCCTCTAGACCATCTTATCTGACAACAACAAAAGCAACATTTGGACAAAATACAGGCCTGTGACTCTTAACATCATCACTTTGCTTCTCTTGTGTCATTTTTAACATCTTTGCCAGATGAAGAAGCCAGTGAAGCTTTGAAAGCTTGCACGATTAGTTTGTGCATGTTTTGACTGGCCCAACAAAAACATTGCTGTTTTGTGGACTTTGGATATTGCTGTATTTTGCTGTATGGGTATCATGGCTACCCTTGGTTACAGCTGCACTTTAAGGCCATTTCTGCACTATACCGTTATAGTGTTACTATTCCACTTTCAACATCCTATGGAATCCTGGGGCTTGTAGTTTGCTGAGGCCAAAGAGCTCTCCAGCTGAGAATTCTGAATGTCCCCTCCCCTGTATATTCTTACCTTTCCCCTCATATGTTTGCACTGTCACACACATGTGAAATGGGAGAAATATTCGCAGAGGTTGGAAGTCTCTCAACATTGCTTAATGTGCATATAAATGTGCCCCCACGTGGAGAAAAAAGGCATAACAATAATTTTTAATCTTTATCCCTTCTTGAGAGCTGACATCTGTGGTTTTGCTGGTCTTCTACCACTTCCCCACCACCATAAAAATTAGCTTTATGGTCTTGTATCTATATTTGCCCTTATTTAGTACACACTCATTGAAAACAATGCAACAAATTGATCATAACTAATTTGCATATCTAGCATTCCCAGAGGCCAAAGGCATGTCGTACACAAAAGCAATATTTTATTATCAGAAGTTGAACAAAACAAACAGATTAATAATTTAACACATTTAGGGCAAACATTTCACTCTCCACTCGCACATGTCTCTTAAAATTACCGACTCAGGCCATTTCCACACTACGCTGTTATAGTGCTATTATTCCACTTTCAACCTCCTATGGAATCCTTTGGTTTGCAGTTTAGGGAGGGGCCTTTAGGTTTCTCAACCAGGGAGCTCTTGGGCCTCAGTGAACTACAAACCCCAGAATTCCAAAGGAGGTTGAAAGGGGAATAATAGCACTATAGCAGCGTAGTGTGGAAATGACCTCAGACTCTCAAATCACACTCATTAATCCCTGAACCTGACTTATTGACTCTCTTAACCCTAATCCTCACTCATGTAACTCTCTCAACATTCCATTCAGTCAGATCCTTCCACCAGCTCTTTACCTGATTACCTGTATTTTATGATACATGCAATGTCAATTTAACTTAATACATAAAAAAAAAAAAATACAAAAAGCCCATGACATCAAAGTACTCCAGGACTCCACAAGATGGAATTGGAAATTACAAGAACCAGACCTTGAATCAGAAAGGAGGAAAAAAATTGCTAGCCCTATGGCCATTTTCACACTACACTGTTATAGTGCCCTTATTCCACTTTCAACCTCCTGTGGAATTCTAGGGTTTGTAGTTCACTCAGGGCAAAGAGCTTTCTGGTTGAGAATTCTAAAGGCCCCTCCCTAAACTACAAACCCCAGGATTCCACAGGATGATGAAAGCGGAATAATGGCACTATAACAGGGTAGTGCAGAAACGTCAAGGAGCAATGACCTCGCCTACAATAACCCGTTCTTTTTCTTTATGATTTTTTTTCTTTTCTCCATTTCTTACACAGGCCATCTCCCCTATTGCTTTTAGATACTTCTCTTCAGTCTTGGAGCCCTTTTGCATGAAATTTTCCTTCATTCCCCAAATTTTTAGCATTGCAGTGACTTAAAACTTCAGTTGAGCATCTAGAAATGCAAGTGACGCATCCAAAGGATGGCAGAGGGGACAGGCCAAGCAACCAAGGGAACAGGAACACAGCAAAGAGAAGAAATCTCAATGTGGATGCTTTTCAACGTCTTGCTCTCTGCAATTCTAGGATCTGGGGGAATGAAGGGGCAGAATTCTTAATGGGGGGGGGCAATGCCCTCATCCCCCACCCTTTGCAGCTATCCCAAAATGTGCCGCCATATTCCCTTGCCCTGTTCGACACCCCGTCCATTTCTGGAACATTCCCTGAATCATTTACGCTGCATAAGAGTTCCTCAAGGAAAACACGATGAAATTTCTTGTGGGTTATGGAGCTTTGCACTCTTTCTAACGGTAATGGATAATTTTTTACACCTTGATGGATTTATTAAACAAATTGAGCATGAATATCTGAGAGAAGATTACTGGGAGGAGAAACAATTAACACTTAAACAAAGAAAAAGAAGCACATAAAAGGCCCCATTAGAGCTATATGCCTCTGTTTAAGGATGCATGTTTTGGAAAGGTTGACGGAGAGATCAGTTGAATCAGATTGCTCAACAGCCCAGTTTTTGAAACATTTTGCAGTGAGCAAGAGTGACGGTACAGCCTTCTGTGGGCAACCTTGGTGTGTGTGCTTATGTGTATGTGACATAGTTAAAATATGCTTCTAGGAACTATGCTAGATTTAGAACCAAAAAGTCATAGAATTATAGAAGTGGGAAGGGCCTCATGGGCTGTCGAGTCCCTGCTGTGCAGGAATACACCATCAAAGCATTCCCAACAAATGGGCATCCGACCTCTATTTAAAAACCTCAAAGGAGATTCCACCACATTTCGATGCAGCAACGTATTCCACTGTTGAACTGTTCCTGCATTCACGAAATTCTTCCTAATGTTTAGGTGGAATCTCTTTTCCTGTAGTTTGAAGCCATTGCTCCATAATCCTAGTCTCTGGAACAGCAGAAAACAGTCTTGCTTCATCCTCTATATGACATCCCTTCAAATATTTAAACATTTAAACCACCATCTTGAGCTGGTTTCGGCTTAACTTTCTGAAATTAGAGCTATTATCATCTCTGACTCTCTTTGAAAGGTGTTTCAGTGTATTTTATAAGCGAGAGGTTGATGATCGTGATGTGTGAAGCACTTTGGAACTGAATGTGAACCGTCAAGCACTGACAGCACTAATGTTGTGCCTTCCCCACTTCTTCTGTGGGTGACATTCCAGGTGTGGGTTGCACTCCGGTGAAACATGGAATTTCGCTTGGTTTAAAGATCATGTTCTGCTTTCTGGTAAACTATGTTAACACACTGATGTTTCTTCCACTTGGCTTCTGGAAAAATGCAAATGTTCAATGCGGCTTGTTTGTTTTTTAAAAGATAGAAGTTGATCTTATCTTTACCTTTAGGTTGAGCAAATGCCCTCAGTTTATTGCAACAGCTGAAGAAAATCCAGCCTCTTGCATCCTTCTTCTGTGCAAAAATGAGTGATGGTTCTTGCTGCCTAGGACATTATGGTAAGAACACAATACAGGTACACCTCAGATAACTTCTTTAAAATTCGCTAGGTGTTACTTCTTTAAAAGAAAATTTGGTACCAAAGGCAGAAATAACATGGAAAGAAAAGGGATGGTGTTATTTCTTGGATAACTTTCACTCCACAATTTGACTGAGAGTTAGACAGCTCTCTGAATTCTCCTGGAATAACACTGAACTGTGGGATCCTGGGAGCTGTAGTCCAAAAACGGGTCACAGAATTATCCCGAGAATCCCACTGAGCTGGTGGATTCTGGGAGTAATCCAAAAACAGCCCTTGAAATTTCCCTGGAATATCACTGAACTGTAGAATTCTGGGAGCTGTAGTCCACAAATAGCTCCCAATTTCCCCTAGGATTATACTGATCTGTGGGATTCCGGGTGTTTTAGGCCTAAAACAACTCCCACAATCGCCCCGAACTGTGGAGTTCTGGGAGTTGTAGTCCATGAAGTTATTTTCAGAGTTATTGGCAGTGGCTCTTTGGCCTTTCCCACAGGGATCTTCCCACAACCCTCCCTAGATAGGCAGAGACTGAATCTGGGACCTTCTCCCTACAAAGCCCAGGGGTCTCTCATGAACGCTGAGAGCCGTGACCCCCTTCTACAAAGGCCCCTGGACCCCAGTCTAAATGGGAATCAATAGGTTTCTGAAGCAGAAAAGCACACGACGTGTCCCTGGCTGGTGACAATGACCTCCACTGCCTGAAAAGGACACGGTGGTATTCTGCCTAACCAGATGGTAGCCAAGCAACCTCACTATGAAGGATCAAGCAGGAATCAATAGACTGAAACAGCCTTGGATTTCCCACAGAGCCGGCCAGACAACATGGCTCAGGGCCAGATCTTTCTCTTGAGAAGATAGGGCACCTCCAGCTCTCTCCATTTAGCAGAGGCAGTCCTCTGTTGTCCCGCTTTTTCCACCGCTTTGAAGATGGCCTGGATTATGTCTCCCCCTCGTCCTCAGCTGACTTCAGTTGCTGCAAGCAGAGTTCAAAGCGCAGAAGTGCAGCCGGACCTCCACATCCGTGGATTTCAGTTTCAGGGATTTGGTCATTTGCAAGTTTCTCCAAGCCCTGCCTCCCCCCGCCTCAGGGGCTTCTTTTCTGAAGGAACCGTCCCTCTTGGTGGCTCCGATCAGGCTGCACAGCCCGTTAGAAACCCACCCTCTGGTCCTCCTCCTCCTCTTGTTCCACCGTCCGCTGCTTGGCCAGTTAAGGACAGATCATGGCCTGATAGCTCGGCACCACGAACCCTCTCCTGATGCCCCACACACACCCAAGGAAAGAGATGGGTGTGTGAGAGGAAGTGTAGGGCCACCTTGCTAAGCCACCCCCTTTCTCTCTCCTTTCCCTAACCTGAGCGATTTCCGCACGAGACTGTTATAGCGCTATTATTTCACTTTCGACATCCTATGGAATCCTGGGGTTTGCAGTTTCGGGAGGGGCCGGCCGGCCCCTCCCGAAACTGCAAACCCCAGGATTCCATAGGATGTCGAAAGTGAAATAATAGCGCTATAACAGTCTCGTGTGGAAACGGCCCACCTCTGGACCCTGGCTGCCTGCTCTCCTCACTATGCCTCAGCCATCTTCCCACAGAAACATATTTTGATATTTATTGTCGTTCCACATTTGTGGGGGGCCTGTGCACCTCAACCTAGTGAATGTGGGGGGCCAACTGTAGCTAATTCCGGAGGAGAGAGGAGGGCTGGAGTCGTGCCCTTCCCAGTAGGCTCCAGCAAAACCAAACTGCTGCAACCTCTCCTAGCGTGTGTGTGTGTGTCCTTCCTCATTAGTAACTCTTTCCCATCTTGACAATACTCTGATATTGCTTGGCCATATGTATCTGCAAAAAATTAGCGGGTATGCGAAAGAAAAAGAGAGAACTTTCTTCTCTAATCGACAGTTCACACAAACGTCAGACCATGAAGGTAGGTGCAAAAAGGCTCTGAGACGGATCTGGATTTACAAATGGTTTCTGAAACGTCTATGACCTGTTAAAATGTTGAGGCGTGGGTCCCGAAACCATATGTATGAGGCTCGTGTCCTTCAGGGGATGCTGGTATGGGATTTGTTCATATG
Source organism: Cyclura pinguis (assembly GCA_030412105.1). Taxonomy (NCBI): domain Eukaryota; kingdom Metazoa; phylum Chordata; class Lepidosauria; order Squamata; family Iguanidae; genus Cyclura; species Cyclura pinguis. The sequence goes on from CM059607.1 coordinate 3,702,929, forward strand.
AAGAAGGGGATTAAAAGTTGCCTGTGAACTGTTTGCTTGCGCATGGTGGCTTTTTAGTTGATATTATTCCTGAAAGAAAAAGAAGACACCTAGTGCCTTTCCGCACTACATTGTTATAGTGCTATTACTCCACTTTCAACACCCTATGGAATCCTGGGGTTTGCAGTGCAGGGAGGGACCTTGAGAATTCTCAGCCAGAGAGCTCTTCGGCCTCAAGAATAGCCTCTGAATGGCCTAATTCACCCTTCCCCAATGTCTTGCGCTCCTGATATTTTAGACTACAACTCCCACCAGTATGGTCGGGATGATGGGAGGTGTAGTCCAAAAGATCTGGAGAGCACGACTAAGTTGAAGGAGGTTGGCCTAAGTAAATAAATGAATTGACAGCAATTTCCTAGAGAACCTTCGGACATAATCCGAAATTCACAGGCAGTAATACCTTTACTGGGCCAACTGCAAAGAATAAAATGTTCAACCATAATGTTCTCCCCCACTCCCAGAAAATTCACATTGTTGTGGACAAGGCATCTAAATCTCTTTGGTTATTTTTATTGGGCACAAATAGCCCTATTGGGGTGGTACATCATGAACTCAGGCAGCGTCTTCCACTGGTTGTCCAGGTGTTGATGGCAAGAGTTTGGATGCTTACACCTCCTTTCTCAGCCAGTGCAGAAATCCCCATTGGGCACTCAACATCTGCTTCTGCTCAGATATCAACGCTACAAAGCTGTCACATAAACAGCAGGGGAAGTTTGGGGAGCTGTCACATGGCAGCAACAATCACATTTGTCTCCAGACTGCCAGAAAAAAGAAAAAGAACTGGAGGGGCAGGCTTTCAGTCAGCCAAAGGAAGAAGGCCAAATATAATACATGCAGCAGCAGGCATGATTTTTATAGAGCTGGGAAATGACCCCAAGGGCCATCTAGTCCAACTCCCTGCTATAGTGCAGGAATCCATAGCTAAAGCATCTCTCAGAAATAGCCACCTGTCATATATGAGCACCAGTAGGTGTAATAGTATGGATGCGTTAGATTCAATAGGTCATTTAAGCGCTAATATGCATACAATTCTGATTGCTGATTTCTGATTGCTACCTGCAATGATGTCTCCAGTTGTAACATTTAAAGTATCACGAGGCTCCAAACAGGCAATTGATGTGTGTTCAGTGTCACCTTGCAGCAGCCATAAGGATGGTGGAAACAACGGAATAAAAAGAAAGTGTTATGAGAACATGCAGATAACGATGCTAGGTCTGTGATAGCTTCCGTGATGAGAGCTATGTAAATTCCGAAACCCCCTGGGAAGATTTCACACAAGTATGGCCAAGCTCGTAAACATATTTATTTTCTGGTGATCTGTCTACCCTGTTTTTCTTCCAGGGAGGGTAAGGTGGTATACATGACTTTCCTCTTCCCCATATGATCCTCACAACAACCTAATGAGGTAGGTCAGATTGAAAGACCAAGTGACTGGTCCAAGGAAGTTATGTGGTGTGGGTAGAGGCTTGGGCCTGGGGTCTTCAGCATTCCAACCACTATCCCATACTGTCTGTCTTCTAACATGAATATGTGTTGTTTGTTTAAATGGTTCACGCACTTCCCTTTTATAATCTTTTTTGTGCCCTTCTGTTATTCTTTCACAGCCATTAGAATCAAACATTTAATTTAGCTAATAATGATGAGACTGTGCTTGACAAGCAGAAAACAAGAGGCCATGAACTTGGTGCAAATAGATAGAAGTTTACCTCCAGTGGCAGGAAGGCCTTGTTTCTCCTAATGCTTCATTATCATAAGGCAATATGCTCTGGCAAGCCAGCATTAATGAGTAGATTGAGAGCTTCAAGCACATAATAAATGGCTGCTGCAAATAAATTGAACAGGCTGTTTGTTTTTTTAAATGGAGGCTTGCTCAACAGGTGGATCCAATCTTTGAGGAAAACTAGAAGAGGTAGGAACTTACTATCAAGGCCAAGTTTGAGTTAAAAATATTCCAAAGACACATACTCTCTCACACATACTTTTATAAAATTGTTTGGGGTGAGGGATTCTGCTGCTTTGAGGTATGAGTGGATTTCACCAAAATCATTGTGGGTTGGCTTACTTTACTTTGAAAGTTCCCAGATATCAGTGCCTGATCCTTCTTCTCCAGTCATGAGAGTGAGGAAGTTCAGGGGGAGAGCACTGCCTTGGAAAGTGTCCTGTACTTCTGTGTTTTTTTTTCTTCTTTATCAGGTTTGTACTTTTAAAGAAAAAATTGGATGAACAGCAGCGGCTCATGCTTAAGGTATCGGTGGGGATCTCCCCTTTTCCCACCACTGCCACCAAATGGAGGAACCTCTCCTCTTCCCACTGCTGTGGCACCAAATGTGGAGACCTCTATGTGTCCCTTCACCAAAGCTGCCATGGAACGGCTCCTGCCACCACAGACACCATGCGTCTGAACTTAGCCACTTCTGTAGCACCATTTCTTTCCCAGGGGCAAAGAAAAATTTATGAGAAAGAAGTTCCACATACAATTAAAGATTATATAGTGTACGGAACAGTATGGTTACAGGATTTCAAGCTGTGATAGTTACTCATCTAATTTATCTCAATGGTAATGGATTCTAATACATCTCAGTAACTCTTTCCTTACCTATTTAAAATCCTAGCTAAACCTAACTGTCCTAATGGAATCCAAAAGTCCTTCCCTTCACTGTCTCACCTCTCACCTCACTCTTCATAATCTCTTTTCTAACTCCTTTCTCTAACTGATTCGTATCGCTGATTGACAAACACACCAATTTTTTCAAAATCCCATTCAAATGTTCAATGAATCACCACTCAGCCAACATTCCCTGCTCATGCTCTGTCTGAAACAGATGATGTACCCTATTATGTCATAATATTATGTCATAATAGGGTAGATCAATTTCATGCAGGAGCTTTCTTACCTGCAAAGTACAGTTCAATTCCATGTGTAAAATTTCTGTCTGCAAAGCACAGCTCAGTTCCACACAACAGCTTTCCTTCCTGCAAAGCACAGCTCAGTTCTGTGAAACACAGCTATTTCATAGTGTGGCTTTCTCGCCTGCAAAGTACAGAACTGTTCCATGCAGCATTTTTCACGCCTGCAAAGCACAGCTCAATCGCACACTGCAGCTTTTCTGCCTAAAAAGCATTGCTCAATTCTACATAACATGCAGTAATCTGTAAAAAACTACTCTGTCATCTCCTGATCATAGATAAAAACTTAAGTTTGTTGAGTGCTGCTAGGTGGAAGTTCTTCATATTTATTTATTTATTTCCCAAAAAATATATCCCCTGGAAAGATACATGAACAATATATACAAGATGTTTCCATGAACTCCAGGAATGCCTTAAAGAGAACACTTGTTGCTGCCCTTATTTTTGATAACAGCAATGGAGTCAGAAAAAAATATTTTCATATTCCCTTTGGATCCGGTGTCTTCTGGTGTCTGTTTTGTTAGAACACACAAACACATATGCAGGAACTACTCAGACTTCTCCCAGAAAAGATATATACGGGTCCATCTGGGGAACCCTTCAGGTTTGCTGCTGATCCGAAGCACTCTGCAAAATGCACCTGAACCTTGTGGTTTTAATTCAATTTAACGACAGCAAGGGAACGCAGTCGGCCTTGTGGAAAGAAATGATTAATAAGACCAGGTGGAGAAGAAGGAGGCAGCAATATTGAGAAGGAAAAGAAAGATTGGCCATCCCTCTGAACAATGGAGAGGCCAATAGGCCTGAGCTGGCTTGCATTTCATTCAGGAAAAATGATCGCTGAATGCTGGACAGGTGCTGAGTCAAGAAACTGGCACAGAAAGGAGTTCAGAAAATGAATTTGCTCAGCTTGCAGCCTGAGAGAATCATAGAATCATTGAGTTGGAAGAGGCCACAAAGGCCATCCAGTCCAACCCCCTTCTGCCAGGCAGGAACCCACATCAAAACCCTTCCTTTGACAGACGGCCATCCAGCCTCTGCTTAAAAACCTCCAAAGAAGGAGGAGACTCCACCACACTCCAAGGCAGCGTGATCCTCAGCATGTTTGCCCAAGAGTAAATCCTAGCAGGTTAGGGCTGGGACGAACGCTTAGTCCCCCTTTTTACGGAAACTTAGATTACATGGAAACGTAGATCCCAGGATGGACACGCCTGGATTCTGGGATTTAGGTATTTCCCACCTCTGCTGTTTGTTTTTATTTGCGGGCCTTTGTTATAAAAAATACCGCAATGCCTCACCTGGAAGCCAGCCTGGTGAGGGAACACAGTGGTTGTGAAATGGTGGGTGGCATCCTAAGGGCAGGGATGTGACAGTTGTTCCAGGGCAGGGGGAGATATATTTTGGAAGAAGCTTTCAATTGGTGTCTAGAAGTTTTGTTAATGTTACTTATGCGAGGCTTATCTGACCTGATTGTTTCATTTCACATGTGGATGGGGTTAGTTTTTAACAAAATATCAGCTGAAACAGGGTGAATTGCTCTTTTTGTGTGATGTGGGGACCCATCCCTGTTCTCTCCATGTCCTTTCTACCTCTGGTACCAAATTTTCTGTTAAGGAAGTAATAGTCAGAAACGCATTGACTTCATTGACTGATGTACACCTGTACTTGCAAGAAGCCCTAAATCTGGCTATCATGGGTGCAGGTAAACTAGCAACCATTATGGGATTGGAGCCCCCTGGCTGCTCCCTTCCCAGGTAAAGGGAATACAAAAATTTACTAACTTCTTGGAAGAATGGGGAAGACCTCATCAGGTAAGGAGGAAGCAGAAGGAATGGGGAAGTGACCTCAACAAGTAAGAAGAAAGCAAGCGCCCTAAGTCCGTAGAACTAAGAAACTACCAAAGCGAAAAACTGTAGTCAATCTGTCTCCCCTCCTGCTAATCACTCCATACCATCATTGATGCTTCTTCGCTTCCAGCAACAAGACCCATCCTCAGGATGCTAAACCAGAAATTAATTTGAGAAATTCTGCAGGTTGAACCAGATGTTGTTCAGAGCAGAACAGATAAGAAGAAAATCTTTCAGTGCTGATTGCATCCAGCCCTACAGTGACAATTTGACACAAAGGTGCCTTTGTGAATCTGGCAACTGGGCCATAAGCAGGGAAGGGTATAAGCAGGAAATCTCCCACATTAAAAATGGCTGTGAGATCAGACTTCGTTGCTGTTTCCAACATCAACAAGCAAGCGCAAAGCAGAAGCAACGTGAGCTGGAGTCCCCCGAACCACTAAGTGGTAAGTAATTAGTATGGCAGAATTTGCAACCCAACTGGGCTCTGCTAAGCTTTTATGAATTAAACCACAAATCCAAGCTTTGTTAGCAACTGTGATTAGTTAAACAGTTGGAAGTGATTTCCCGTGATCCTGAAATGACCCCCCGAACCCTCAGACCACCCAGCATCCCTGCATCAGGCAAGTGAAACAGACTTCCGCCGGAGCTGCCCAAGGAAGCAAACTCACCAAACAAACAGCCCTGCAGAGAAAACTGCAAGACAGTATGGATTTGATTTGCCCAGTGCATATTAAAAATAAATCACTGGATGTGCGTTTCATTACAAGCTGTCCCAGGTTTCTAAGCCAAAAGGCATGCAAACATTTCTCCTGATTTTTCTTTCCCTGCTTGCTTCTGCTGTGAAAACAAAACCTGAAATTCTGAAAATTTCACTTGCACCAGGCCAGACTGGAAGATTAAAGGAAGGTATATTTGGCACTCTGCAATACTTACTTTCTTTTTCCCCCCTCTTTCTTCCCCATGCCCCCTTACCTTTTGAGTCACGTTGTTTTATATCATCAGCCAGTGGGCAGGGACTGTCTTATAAATTGCCTGAAAACTTCTTTGGGGCCATTTCTGCACTTGCCTGTTATAGCGCTATGATTCCACTTTCAACATCCTATGGAATCCTGGGGTTTGCAGTTTCGGGAGGGGCCAGCCGGCCCCTCCCGAAACTGCAAACCCCAGGATTCCATAGGATGTTGAAAGTGGAATCATAGCGCTATAACAGGCTAGTGCGGAAACTCTCTGGGAGTCTTTTTGGCTAGTGAGTGAGCTAAAAAAAAAGCTTTAAGTGAACAAATACACTGTGGAGTTGTAACAGTTTGCTACCGCCTTAACTGTCATGGCTCCAGATGTGGAGATTTAGGCAACGCCAGCCCATGGTAGATTCTTGGTCCCAATTGCCTATAAACTGATTCTATGACTTGCACCTTTGTGGCTCAGCGCCTGGTGTTGCTGTAGACCAGAAAAATCCTGCTTTGAGTCCCAGCATCTCTTGACTTCTGCATGCTCTAAACATTCACTGCCCATGCATATTTAATGACTAATAATGGGATTTTTCTGTTGATATACTCCTTGCAGATTTCTTTCCACCTTGGTAGACTCAGGTTAAGCGTATGTGGTTCACTGGCTTCTTTGTGACTTTAAGGAAGGAAAAGAGCTACTCTTTCAGTGAAGGAATTTTAAAAGGATTGTCTTTGGAAGGCTTAAGGCTCCTTCGTGCTAGCACGGGAACCCTCTGGAGAGTTTGCCCAAACAGTTGAAGAAGTCTTGCTGTTGAATAACATCATGTCTTGCTCAGTTCATTATAAATAAGAAGGGCGAACGAAGGCGATCACAAGAAATGCAATAACAACAGGCAGCTATTTTTACTCATACTGATGAATAGCGATGGGGAAGAATTTTGGTTTTTGTAAACATGGCCAACAATTAGCATACTTCTTCATGAATTTAAAGCAAAGTGTTGGAGATTTTTTTTTTTTAATGAATGCATTAAGGGACAGTTCTAGCCATCCAAGTAGAGAACTTCCAGTGCTCAGCTTTTCAAAGCCTGGTTTTGAATCCCTGGGCATTCAGCTGTGCTTGGTGTGCTGATCTGGGGTTAGGGATGAAAAAAAAAATATATAAATATACAAAAAATATGTTTTTTGAGTGTTGAGAAGCTGTGGCAAGAAGAATCCCAGACTGATGAGAATCTCCACACTGCAGAACTTTCTAAATGCAAAATTTGCATGTGTTTGTTTTGCATAGAAAACAGTCCTTTCTGTGCAGAAAATAGAATAGATATGCTAACCAGCAAAAGGAAAAATGAAAATGGTGATTTTTGCACAAAGCAACTGTGTGCAAATTTTGCCTGGAATACGTACCAAACTACAAATAGGCTTCAAAATGCTGTGCAGTTTTCTTTTTTGTCTTTTTTTATTTTAAATATACCTTTATTAGCAATTCACACACTGTATACCCTGTTTTCCCTCCCTCATCACAGAGAACATTCCATGATGCAAAGTGTAACCAGACAATTCAGCACCTTGGATAGTTCTACTCAGATAATCTCTTTATCATCATCAACAATTTGCTGCTGAAATCTGTTAGGAAGCCTGACACAAAAGCTTATATAACAAGGCTGGGGAATCTTTGGCTCTCCATATGTTCTGCACTACATCTCTCATAATCTCTCAACATTGGGGATTCTGGGAGCTGAAGTCCAACCACACCTTGGGTGAAAGTTCAAAGATCTCCCACTCATTTGCTAAGCATCATGGAATGTCACTTGACCCTTTTCCAGCCATTTGCACTTTCGGAAGATGCCTTGCTGATCTGGATTGTTTTCCCTGCAGTTTCTTCCTTTTGGCCAGAGCTGGTCAGCAGCACAGAAGTTGAGTTTCTGCCTCTGGTTTTCTAGATACAGACCTTGACAGATTGGAGCACCAAAGCTAACAAAAAGAATTTCAACAGAGAGAAATGTAAGGTTCTGCACTTAGGCAGAAAAAATGGATTGCACAAATATAGGATGGAGGACACGTGGTTGGATAACAATACATGTAAAAAGGGATCTAGAAGTCTTGGTGGACCACAAGCTGAGCATGAGTCAGCAGTACGATGTGGCGGCCAAGAAAGCCAACGCGATTCTTGTTTGCATCAATAGGGGTATGGTGTCTAGATTGAGGGAGGTAATAGTACCACTCTATTCTGCTTTGGTTAGACCTCATTTGGAATCCTGTGTCCAGTTCTGGGCACCTCAATTTGAGAAGGATATTGACAAGCTGGAATATGTCCAGAGCAGGATGACCAAAATGGTGAAGAGTCTGGAAACCATGAAGCCCTATGAGGAGTATCGTAGGGAGCGAGGTACATTTAGTCTGCAGAAGAGAAGGTTAAGAGGGGACATGATAGCCATGTTTAAATATTTGAAAGGGTCTCATATTGAAGAGGGAACGAGCCTGTTTTCCACTGCTCCAGAGACTAGGACAAGGAGTGATGGATTCAAACTACAGGAAAAGAGATTCCATCTGAACCTCAGGAAGAACTTCCTGACAGTCAGAGCTGTCCAGCAGTGGAATACGCTGCTTCAGTGGAGTGTGGTTGAGTCTCCTTCTTTGGAGGCTTTTAAGCAGAGGCTGGATGGACATCTGTGGTGAGCGCTTTGATGTGGGTTCCTGCATGGCAGAATGGGGTTGGACTGGATGGCCCCTGGGGTCTCTTCCAACTCTATGATTCTATGGTTCTATGAGAATGGACTCCTCTTTAATCTTGGCGGTTCTATACAATGCAAAGGCTACCTGGAAAAGGGAAAGATAGGCGGCAACAAAGGACATATTAAGGTAACTGTTGCAGTCTTGATCCTGCTTTAACTCAACAATACTGTTCCAAAAATGCACACCAACTTGGACTAAAAATGGGTTATATAAGTGGCCAGAATGGGCTTGTTTGCTATATTAGAACATTTCGCTAATGCAATGGCTGGGGAGGGGAAGGGAAGGGGACGGCCAGAGAGCGCAGCTGTAATTTCTGCCAATGTGTAAACATGTATGAATTCCTGTCAATGCCCTGATCTGGCCTTGATAAGAGGATTATTCTGCTATTAGTGGATTGGGACCTCTGAGAGGGTATTTGGAGGAATGTGCTGTCCTGTCCGCTGAAAAAGTGACCCATAGTGATCTGTAACCTTGGATTTAGGTGGAAAGAAGCAAAGGTTTAAAAGCTTCCAGGAAACCGTCTTTTCTTGCTAGTCTGCCTTGCCGGTCTTTGTAATTTTTTTTTTTTTTTGATTTTTATGTTGGCCTTCAATTCTCCTGCAGACCTAGCCAGAGAAGGATGTTTTGCAGAGAAGGGGCCTAGTGCCTGGGCAGAGCACCATGGCAGAAAGCCAATGTGTGTGTTCAGAGAGATTTAATTGCATGAAGTACTAATCAAATAAAAGGAAATGTTTTAATACTGGAGGAGAGGTTTGGGAAGGGACCTTGAAAAGGTGTTTTCTGTAATACTGGTGCCTTGTAGTTTTCTGGCAGAAAACTGGTAGGGCAGGAACACATCTTTTTCCTAGTGACTAATTGGATAGAAATTTGCTTCCACAATGAAATGAGACGCCCCCATATGTAGACTTCTGTGTTCCTCATCCTCAGATAGTGAGGTATTTAGAATTCTCTGCAGAAGAGCCTTAGTGACTCACAAAATTACAGATCCCAGGATTCCATTGGATGGAGCCATGGCAGTTCAAGTGATATCAAAGTGCTTTAACTGTATAGTGTGGCAGAGACCCTACTGCATTTAGGGAACATTTGACTTGGGAATGAATTCAAAAGGGGAAGCCACAACAGCTGTTCAGAAATACTACAGCCCAGAAATGTACCCCCACCCAAGCCCCAAACGCACAGAACAAGAAAAGCGATCCTTCCTTAGTTCGTGTTACTGCCCTGGCTAGTCCGAGCTTTGGGGATATTAAAAGATATCCCTTGATATCACAATTCAGCTGCACTTCTCTATTCCTCTACACGTGCTTGCGAGGCCGCCGGACAAGTACGTAAACAAGCTCGGCCGTTAATAGCCGTAATATTCAGACTACAATACAGGCAGGCCAGAAATAGCTGACTCACCGCTTTAGGAGACCTCCAGGCGAGTACCCTAATTAAGTAGCCTCTGCCCCGCGATGGCAGCCTGATGGGTGGACTATACCATACCCAAGTACTCTGCGTCTGCATGCTGGCTACTCTATTGAGAACCGCTACGATAACTCAATCATCCAGATTCTGACCTTTCGGAGGCTTTGTCTCCAACTCCAAATCTATCGTTTTCCCCCAAGTACGGCATAGCCTGCGGTCACAATTCTCCTTATAAAAACCCTCGATTCCGAGACCTTCCGCGGATCCCTCCCGAGTTTCATCCCGCCTTGCTGCCGCTTTGCTTGGCGAGCCTCCCCTCAGCTCCGCGTGCTGAGCTACATTGCACCCCACATTCGCTCTCTTTTTTTCTGGGCTTCGGGAGAGGTGAAGTATGACCCGAACCAGCAATCCCTCTAAAAATCCCTCTATACCACTCCAACCTTTATTTTCTTTAGTTATCTTGTACGAGTGTGTCACATACACTGTTTTGCCTGTATTTAATAAACATCATTTATTATTTCAACTTCGGTGTTCTCCTTGACTCGACCCGACCCCGTAGGCATAGGGTTCAAGATCTCTCTGCGTTACCCTGCCTCTCGTAACGCTAAGCAGTGCTCTGAGCTAATTTTCCCCACCTTTAGTTGAGCACGTTTTGGTGTCCCTCCCGGGACCCCCAGTACACAGGGTAACATTCCATTTTTAATTTCTTCAAATATTTACATGATGCGCTGTCTTTCTGTCCTAAGGTCCTTGCACCCTACACAGTTATGCTGCTGGGATTCTATTTATCTGTCATAGCAACAATCTAGGGAATCTGGGATTTGCAGTTTACAGAAAAGTATTTAGAATTCTCAGCCAGAGAGCTCTGGTGCCTCCCCAAACTACGCATCCCAGGATTCCACAAAATGTAGCCATAATAGACAAAGTGGAAGCATGGTGTAGTGTGAAAGGGGCTCTTGAAGAGCCTCAAGGCAGCTAACAATCAAATTAAAATCATCATATTATATGAAATGATGAAAATAATAGCTATGAAGGAGGAAGAGGAGGAGGAAGAGGTCTTGAACACCATAGAAAAACTTGGAAATAATGCCTTATAAATGAGAATTTGTTGTTGTTATGTTCCTCCAAGCCACCTACGCCTGATGGTGGTCTTATCACAGGAGGTTTTTTTTTCCTTTTTGCAAGATTTATCCAGAAAAAGGTTTCTTATAGGTTTACATGCTTCTGAGTAAACAAAACAACCTTGAAGACTTAGCAGGACATTCATGATACACAATGTAAATATTACAGTACGACTCAGCTCCTTATCTGAGAGTATTAGTCACGGCAAGCTTTAGAATATGAGAAAAGCCAGTGAACTTCTTTCTTTCCCTCTCCCTCTTTTTCTTGTTCTTGTTTATGCGCATGTACGTTGGCTCTGACTTATGGTAAGCCTAACGTAGGGTTTTCTTAGCCAGGTTTCTTCACAGGAGGTTTGCCTTTACCTTCCTCTGAGGCTGAGAAAGTGTTCCTTGCCCAAGGTCACAATAACACTGTTCTAGCGCTATTATTCCACTTTCAGTCTCCTGTGGAATTCCAGGGTTTGTGCTTTCCTGAAACCCTCTAAATGCCACTCCCTAAACTGCAAACCCCAGGATTCCATAGGATGTTGAAAGTGGAATAATAACACTAGAACAATCTAGTGCAGAAATGGCCTCCATCTTTGGAGGTCTTTAGGCAGAGGTTGGATGGTCACCTCTGAGAATGTTTTGCATGGTAAGGTGTTGGACCAGCTGGGCCATGAAGCACCTTCCAACTCTATGAAACTATGATTATATGAATGAATTGCTTTTACAAAGTAACTTTCCATGCTCTGGTCCAGTACCATCTTTTCTGATCACTGCAGAACTGTGCTCCCAATTCATGGGTTTTAACAGCCGTAAACTAAATTGAGTCAGACGGATGTGTTCGGTAAGAGACGCTCAACATGTTTGGGAACTGCGGTCTCTGACCGGAGATTCCTCTCCCCCACTCGAGACACACACATTTCCGTCAGGTGAAATCCACCCTGCAATTTATCAGAAAGTAACAGTTTTGCTCCCTGGTGCAATACAAAAGATGGCCATCTGATTATTGAAAATAAAAACTGGCACCAAGCCTGCAACCTACTTACACATTAATCTTTCCTGACAGATGCTGACAAGCAAACACACTTTCAGCTCCCAGCAGGAGGACGGGTCTTCTCTCCAACTGTGTTTTATTATCCTTTAAAAGCTATGATCTAAGTCTAATTATGAACTCCAAGCTCTTAAAGCTTTGGTGAGGAGGATCAGGCCTCGGTGAACATATTGGGCCTCTCTAAACTTCAGCAAGGGCCAAAGGGGAGACAGGATCGAACACATTTTTCTATTTTCTGCGAGCAGGAAACACAGACACCCCCGCCGTGACAAACTAACGTTAACCCTGTAAATAAGGGAAACTGGTTTCATCGGCATGGCTGACTTTGCACAACCTGGGCTGCCTGCATGGCATAATCTTGCTAGGGACTGGGAGGATTTTCCCCTTCTTCCTAAAAGGATTGGGATTTCAAGTCCAGCTAAGGACCCTGCTCAGTGGAAGGAATCACATTCAGGGAGGATTGCAGCCTTTAAAGTAGGGCATCTACTTATGAATCCCACACTCCCCCCAACATCCCAAAACTGAATGCCCCAATTGAGCACAAAGGAGGATGCCAATTTGCAGAAAAATTGGATATATTCATTTATCTCTATAAGCATATAATTAAATAGAATGGCTGGAATTTAAGTAGAAATGCAATATATCTCACCACAGGTGGGAAACCGCTGCTAACAGCGATCTTCAGGTTGCTAAATCACGAAGGGCAACTTCAAGGTCTCCCTTTTGATGCTCGATGGCTTTTAAGATGGATGTGGAAAGGACAAGACGACTGGCATCCACGAATGGTCTTACTGTCCGCCCTACTCCGAAATCCCAAAGCATGGCTGGAATCCTGCTGGTTCTTTCCAACTAGTGTGGGAATGGGAGCTCCAGTTTTTGGGGCTCCAAAGTCCTCCAGTGACCCACAAGGCCACCCATTTTTTTTTTTTTAAAAAAAGAAGTATGTTGGGGTTTTTGTAATTAGACATGGTGTTTTGGGTCAGCTCTCCTTAGAATCTTCCAAATCCTTAAAACCAAGAAAAATGCAACACAATTGGCTTAAGATCAGCCACTTGCAGCCTCCCCGAAACTTTATCTGAAATCAAAAACTGACATACGTAACGGCTTTATTGGTGGTAAATGAGGCAGAGGGTGGTCTACGGATGAGGTGGTATCGGAGCCCTTCCGCTGAGGAGTTCCAGGATCCCCATATAGCGAGTCGTAGAAGCAATCCCCCAAACAACCAATTCTGTCCATATTATCTGAGGGTCAACACTCCAAGCCCTCTGAGGCATGGCTTAGGGAGCTGAGTCTGTTTAGCTTGGAAAAAACGAAGACTGGGAGATGATAGAATAGCCATCTTTAAATACCTGAAAGGATGTCATGCAGAAGAGGGAGAGAGCTTATTTTTTTGCTGTTCCAGAGATTAGAACACAGACCTAGGGAACATATTACGAGAAAAGAGATTCCTACTCAATTTTGGAAAGAACTTCTTGGCTGTAAGAGCCCTTTGACAGTGCAGTGGGCTAACTCAGAGGGTTGCAGACTGCCCTTCATCTTTAAACAATCTTTTGGGAGTGCTTTAGTTATGTATTCTTGCAGTGGATTTGACCTTGCGGTCCCTTCCAACTCTAGGGCCATTTCCGCACTACACTGTTGTAGTGCTGTTATTCCACTTTCAACATCCTATGGAACCCTAGGATTTGCAGTTGAGGAAGGGGCGTTTAGAATTCTCAGCCAGAGAAATCTTTGGCCTCAGTAAACTACAAACCCCAGAATGCCACAGGATGTTGAAAGTGGAATGATAGCACTATAACAGTGTAGGGCGGACGTGGCCCATAATTCTATACAGGGCAGAACCAAACCAAGGAAACTGAACTGAGCAGGTATGACCCATCTGCCATCCTAATGGTTCCGACTACCATCCGTGCAAGTTGCTAACCGGAACATTTACTTCCTCAAGTCGTTCTCATCCATTTTTGTATCCTTGAACTGCCCTACTAGAGTGAATCTATCTCACAGAGCCTATTGAACACCAAATAAACCTTTTAATGCCACTGGACAGTTCTTAATGTATGTCCATGATGCTGACAAGGATTCTAAAACTGATCTGCCGCGTGGAAGGGAAAACATCCAGCACAGCAACCAAACCCACCTTGCTTTTCTTCTACTTTTTTTAAACTTATTTATTTCTTAGCTTCAAAACAATCTAATTCACAAAGAGATATATTTTTTTTTAAAAAAAGAAATAAAAAGAAAATACAGAGAGAAGAAAAGAAAAACTAAAACTCAATGCTATCACACTAAACTGAAACACTACTTTTCCTTCCATTTTTGAAGGAGCTGTGTTCTAATTTAGCACACGTCTGCAGGTCCGGCTCAATAAGAAATGTGGGCAACCATCTCCCAAGGCTGTGGAAGATCTGGATAATTGATTCCTTTGAGGGTTGGACTATAAAGAAACAAAACATTATTTAGACTTCCAAGCTTTTTCAGTGTATTAGGCATTTGCTTGTACGCAGGGCACATCTTTGTTAGAAGACTGAATCAGTGCCTTGAACAGAACTGCAGGGGGCGAATACAGAGATGTGTGAGGGCCAATGTTACTGGGTTGTAGTTAAATATATATAACAATGAGCTTGTTTAAAAAAATAGTTAAATAGCTTTATGGAAGCAGAAATAACTGCACCATTGAGTGATTGGCATCATCATCATCATCATCACCATCTTCATCATCATTCTCTCGAATCAATTGAGTGCTGCAAATGTTGGTCAAAAATTAGATAGAGAGCCAGCACAGCGTAGTGGTTTGATTCCCCACTTGGCCATGGAAACTCACTGTGACCATGGGGGCACCATTCACTCTCATGGCTATATAACTATTCCACTATGATTTCACTTTAACTGCCATGTTTCTGTTCTCTGGACTCATGGGTTTTGCAGTTTAGGAAAGGATATTTAGCAGTCTCAGCCAGAGAGCTCCAGTACTTCCCAAGACTCATACCAAGCTAGCCAAACCTTAGCAGTAGTCACTGCCCATATACCTTTCAAGCTCCTTCCAGGTCCATTGAGATGTCTGACAAGTATTTCTTTTTTATTTATCATGTGCCTGATGCAAACCAAGGCTTGCATCAAATATTTAAGAAGCACGCAAAGCTATATTGCAATTTGTCTCCACCGTTCCGACTCCGAAATCACAGCACAAACTCCCACGTCTCATCAGCTAGTTTGGCCAAATGACAGAAAACATCCGTATGCTAGATGCTCAGTAGCAGCTTTTAAAAGATAAGGGGGAATTATTTGGATGGCTAACTTTGTAAGGGGAGTTTGGAAGTTGCAAGGGAGAGAAGAGATGGGAGTCTTTGCTGAATGGATTTCTTCGGGGTGATGCATTTTGAAACACTATTTGCAAGATCAGTCAGAAAAGATCTGAGAGGAGAGGAATGTGGGGCAGGAAAGAGTCCTGATTGGCAGGAAAGGATAATGGATCTTGGGTTTGTTGTTGTGCCTTCAAGTCGTTTCCTCCTTACAGTAACCCTTCTGACCGAATTTTCTTAGAAAGATTCCATACCTCCTGGATAGAGGAGAATCTTTCCAATTCAATATTTATTCTGCTAAAAAATTGCAAGCAGTTGCCCCCCCCTTTTTTTTTTTGCTCAGAATAAGGTATTACCTGTGTAGAAAGCCAGTGTGCTTCAGGGATGTGCATAATGTGATTTTTTTCTGCGCAAAAAGCCCTAACTTTCTGTCCAGAAAGGTGACCACCTGCAGAGAAAAATCACGCTTCCTGCTTCCTTCCAGAACATGCTGGGGAGGGGGGTTTGCACACGTGAAATGCCCCACATGTGCTCTTTCACAAAATAAGTCCTGACCTAGGTATAATCCTTGAAAACTGCATTTTTCAAGGACCTTTGCTCAGCAGGGAGAAAAACGATAAAATTATTCACCTGTCCTTAGGAGGAAAATTTTTTTCAAAGAGTGACATCTCTGCTCCCCATCCACATGTTGACTTTAATGGATTCTCTGGATGGAGGGGGCCAATTTTCCTTCTATATGACACCTGAGGTGGGGGATTGAACCTCTCCAAGGATCTGTCCCACACTTTAGGTTTGTAAAGGCCATTTCCGCACTAGGCTGTTATAGCACGATTATTCCACTTTCAACAGCCTACGGAATCCTGGGGTTTGCAGTTTCGGGAGGGGCCCACTGGCCCCTCCCGAAACTGCAAACCCCAGGATTCCGTAGGATGTTGAAAGTGGAATAATCGTGCTATAACAGCCTAGTGCGGAAATGGTAAACCTTCAGTGAATAATTTCTACATTAGTGCTTCTTGCTGGAAGCTGCTACTCTTTCCTGGTCTCAGGGGCGTTCCTTCCGAGAGGTTGCAATCCAACCCTTCTCTTCATTTAATTACTTCTGGTAAGAGCAAGCTGTAAATATCTAAAGTGCTTGAGACCTCCGGGTAACGGCTTGTGATTGAAATGATGAACATGCCAAAACTGGAAGAGTTATTTTAAAAAATAAAGTCTGTAGTGGAAATAACCGACACACAGCACTCACACGGCTGGAGCATCCTTTTTAATGCCAGAGGGAACCCAGTGACAGTCAATTGCCCCATCCATACACCATTTCTGTTGTGCAGTGAGCACGGTAAATTCACCCGGCGAATGAGAAAGAGCTTTGCAGGTTCTAGAGGTGTGATCCATCCAGAATTAAACACTTTTATCAACCCTCGCGTGTCACCACTGTTGCATATATCATGATCGCTGCCATCATTCGGTGTTTTCATCCAAATGAAAACAAATACAATACAGTTAAAAATTACAACCCGTTGAAAATAACTGGTGCGTCCAAATGTTTTCATTCTACACAATCAACGCAAATTTACCCTTTTCGTCGGTGGGGCTCAGACGGGATTTACAATGACGGGAGTGGACCTTCTTGGCGGCTGCTCCCAGACTGTGGAACTCCCTCCCTCAGGAGGCCAGAAAGCCCCCTCTCGGCTGTCCTTTCACAAGGAGGATCTTTATATTTAAACAGTGTATTTTGGCAATTCCTGGACTGCACAGAAGTGTCGTCTAAGGGAGTGTGTGTGCTCTACCGTTCTTACTGTGAAGTATTAAAATGGTTTTTACTCTTTAAATTAGTTCTGTTTTAATAGAACAGCTTATTTCACTGTGTTTTTTCTCATATTTTTATTGCCTTTTTAAAACCGTACTAAGATTTCATAGTCGGTCTGAGAGCCAGTATGGCATGGAACCGTGACCCCGGAGATCAGGGTTTGATTCCCTGCTCATCCGTGGAAACCCACTGGGTGACCTTGGGTGAGTCACACTCTCTCAGCCTTCAGAAAATCCCATGAGCTGGAAACATGGGCAAGGGCTTTCTTGGTAGCTGCTCCAAGGCTTTGGAATCCCCTTCCTAGAGGGGTCGGACCGTACCCTCCTTGCTAACCTCTCACAGGCAGGTGAAGGCCTTACTGAAACAAGAAGTTTTGGGGGCTGACAGCTCAGTGGGAATGAGTCCTTTAAGTTCTGTGTTGTCCGTATTAGTCGTCCTTTCTAATGGCTTGCTTTCAACTCCTTTAGTTTTACTAATTTTATTTTGATCAGATTTTTACGATGAAAATTCTTCAGCTGCTTTAACTTTTGTGAGCCACCTTGAGTCCTGTGGGAAAAGTGACATATAAATATAATGACAGCAATAATTTAAATGCAAATACAGTCATCCCTCCACATTTGCTGGGGCTAGGGGCACAGGACTGCCATGAAAGTGGAAAAACTGTGAATAACTCTAGACCTTCCCAAACCATATTGAACACACAAAAAAGTATGATCACCCTATTCAACCCCCTGTGCATTCCTTTGAGGCCTCAGGGCTCCTTCGCAAGGCAGAAGTGGGTCGCTGGTGGGGCTTACGGCCACCTCCATGGCTGCCCCACACCCTTTTTAAAGAGGGACTTACAAGCCCTGTTTGCAGTCTCACGAGGCTTGCAGTCCCTATGAAAAATGGCACAGGGAGGCACCAGAGGGGACAGCAAATAATCCATGAATAACCAAATCCACGAGAGTGAAATCCACAAATGTGGAGGGCTGATTGTACTTTAAAAAACAAACAAAACAGATGGAACAGAATGACAGATGAACACAAAAGTGAGTGATATAGCCTAGAAATAAACAGAGGCGTTACACAGCACACATCTCTTGCAGAAACTAGATGTGTGCTGGAAGTCTGCAGATTTCTAGCTGTAAGTGCCACAAGTAACACACTGAATGCAACAACCCTCACCTTGTCAAATCCTCGCAGTTCAACGCTGCTAGATGTCCTTTTGTCCTTCGCTTTTCTTCCTTCATGGATCTCACCGTCCTTGGCCTCTTGTGACCTCACAGCTGTTTCATGGGATTGGCTAAAGTGGCCCTTGCACAAACAACAACAGTGACAAGGCACGTTTGTGACATTTTAAACAGCCAACCTAGTAAACTGATGCAGTCCAGTCCTAGAATAAACGGTCAGCAGGAAAGCAAAACTCCCATTCTCCAGCTTCTTGCAAGGTAAGTTGATGAGACTGTGGGGAACAGACATTACTGGATACAGAGGTAGTTTGGTCATCCACCTTTGGGAGCAGGAGATGTACGAGGGGCTGAATAAGCAGCTGCAAGGTTGCCAGAAACTGAGCCGGGAAGACGGCAATTTTCTGGCACCCAGACCGGCTCTGAAGCCAAGACAACATGTGCTGTTCGTCTCGTTGGACGCCAGGTAATTCTTTTCAGCTAAGCTGAAGAATAGTATCAGCTATTCTCTAGCTGTTTTTTCAAAAAAACTTAGGTGTGCACAACCAAATATTGTTGGACTGCAATGCCCATCATTCTTCATATCAATTAACGCCAATCAAGACTGTTGTCAGTTCCAGTCCAACATGAGCAAGAAGCAGCCTCAGAATGGCTACCAGAAAGCCCTCTCTCACATTCCTTGAAATGCGATGGAATCAAGACAAGTTTTTAATCCATACGCAAACTCATGGGGGGAATATTGGCCAAGGCTTTCCACATAGCTGCAGTGACAGAGTTCCATCATCATGGTTATGTCTTGATACAACCTCTGCAAAGCCTACCTTAGAATCCAGACAATCCCGCCAACAGAGGGACTTTTGAGGTCCTAGCACTGGAGAAGGGGGCGGTGAGTGAAGAGATATTCAGCCCTTTGCTGGAAGGTAGGTGCTTTGCAACAGGCAACTGGGATGCGACCCTGCTTCTAAGTTAATCTTTGGGGGGCCCTTTTAGTTGTTGCAATGTAAATTCCAAAAATTATGATTTTATAAGACTGTCTTAAGACATCATCAATACTGAACAGCGTGCTGGCCCTGTTTTCTTCCACTATCCTGGACCAAAGTCATATGGGTTAAAAGTCCCCTCTACTATTTCTGATCTGCTGGTGACATTGCCCTTTATCTGCAGTGTATACATCTCTATTTGGAAGTCATCTGGGAGGCTTCCCTTTTGTTTTCCAGTTGCCGTGCAGAAGTTCAATTATCCACTGTGTGAACAGCATCTTTGGGACACAGAAACCTCAAAGCTGTAAGAGGGACAGATGCTGTGCAAAGATGACCCAAAACATGTACACAGAAACCAGGGGTGTCGGGGGGGAGAAATGAGATTGCCCTTTGTAAAATACATGGCTGAAAAGGTATAATTAGAGACTGAAAACAAACAGGGGACCACAGTACATCCCTCACAAATGAATCATCCCTCCTGAAATAAACACGGGACTGTCAGAACCCTATAATGAGCGATGAAAAGCTCAATTAAAGAAGGATCTAACAACATAACATCAGGAGAATCCTGTCAGATCAGACCAAAGGACTACCTAGTTCAGCATCCTCAACCCATAGTGACCAACCAGATGTTTTTGGGAAGGAAGCAAGAAGGATGTGATCAGAATAGCATCCTCCCACATGTGTTCCACAACAACAGGTGTGCAAGAGCCATACTGCTCTGATCTAGAGAGCCATATACTGTGCTTGACTGAGATCCAACGTTGGGGTTGTGTAGTGGAGATCTCTGCCTACACAGGCATTACTTGTGATGTGAACCCAGGTGTTGAATATCAACATTGTGCAGCTGAATCAAGGCAGCAAATGGGCAGCCTGTTGCACAACTGAATGTGCATGCCCATCCATACACAATGTGCATGCATGCACAATGAATATATGCATGTAGTGCTCATTCATGCACAACATGTATCCACGAGCAATGCACATCCGTGCACAATGGCACCATAAGTGCAACTTGGCACCTGAAATTATAAACTGAATGTGGACATTCCAATTAAACCACTTCTGTAGTGATTTTCCTTTCCTTTCCTTTTTCTCTTTTTTTGCATGGGTAGGACACTAACATATTCCCAGACTTTACATCTGGTAACCATAGGAAGGCTTGTCTTCAAGCTATTTGTCTTTAATTCCATTGTTTTGAAAAACTTTGTATAGTATAGAAAGTATAGAAACTTTGCACACCAAGCGTACAATCACATAACATCCATTCCACAATGGAAATGACAACGACAAAGGTATCCAATGAAACATTATAATGAAGAAGAATAAGTACAGTTAAAGGATACAGTAATACTGAGGAAAACCACATCCTTGAAATCTTCTCACAGGCTGAGATTGCAAGAGCTGGAATTACTCCAAAGACATCATCTGCAAGAATCCACCAAGGACTCCAGACATTCCTGCTGGTACCTGCTAAAGTGTGCCTAACAAAGGATTCATAGCTCGATGCATCTCTGCTGATGCCTCATGCTCCCCAATGACATGGAAATGGACGTGTTGCAGGGGCTACATTGCTGACAAGGTGGGTTCTGTGGAGAGGGTAACATTGGGGGAAGTAGCTACAGGGATGTAGCTATGTGACATGCACATGTTTCTTCATGTAGAATTTAAGTCATAGTCTTCCTACTGTTGCTATTACCCAGAAAGTCCAATATCACCAGCTGATGATCGTTTACAGTATCTACATGTTGAGGATGATAGGAGTTTCAGCCCCATAGAAACGCAGCGGAAAAACCAGAGTTCAGCGAGCCAACAGCAGCAGCCTTGTTCCCCAGTAAGGATACTCACACACGGAGGAGTTTCTTCCAAAACAGGAGGCACTTTATCTTGCAGCAAAGTTCCGCTATATGCAAAACATAGGACGGACGGACAAAAGCTTGTGCCAGGCACCAGGTTTGGTCAACAGACAAATACATACTGGCGTTGCTTTGTTGTATACACATCTACAACCAATCAGGCAGAGGTTTGCACACCTCCCTCTACCATCTGCACACGACCCCAGTTTCTTATGCAACCTTGCAATCACCCACAGCTGGGGCACGATGCAACCTCTTTGCAGTGGGCCGACCATTTTCCCAGGGTTCCCTGCCTGGAGTCCCTGACACTACAAGCATTAGACCACCGCATACTTAAAACAAATCCAATGAGAAGGCGATCAAACAAAAATGCACATTTAAATAGATGCGTGCACCTGATGCAAAGAGCGGGCTGAACAAAGAAAGGCACCCTCATGTGCTTCTAGAGTTCACTCACCATTAACCTCAGTCTGTGTATTGCTGCTTCCAACAAAGAAAGACCTTTGCACAGATTCAGCTGGTCTCTGATAGCTATCGTGGAGAGCAGAGGTTTTATCACAGGAGAGATGTACAGCTGGCCCCTTCTTTTGCTCTGGATGGACAAATCACCCGGCCTCAGCTTTTGTTCTCCATCCTCTCATCTTCCATTCCATTTGGCAAGAGAGCTGAAGAAGTTTCACTGTGTTCTGAGTGCTTTGTTTGGGAACAATTACCACTAATTAGTTATGGAGCAATGCTTATTTTGTCAGTTACGCGGAGCGTGTGAGGGAAATTAGGAACGGCAGTTCACTCTCTCTTTTAAGATCACAGGGGTATCCACTGTGTTCGCATGTCACATGTTCTTCCTAATTGCTGCTGATTCAGTGTTCCTTCAATACAACTATAGGTAAGCAATCACCTTTATATTGTTATAATGTGCCTTCAAGTCAATTTCAGCTTATGGCATCACTATTCTAGGATTTTCATGGCAAGATTTATTCCAAGAAAGGCCATTTCCACACTAGACTGTTATAGTGCTATTATTCCACTTTCAACCTCCTATGGAATCCTGGGGTTTGCAGTTTAGGGAGGGGCCTTTGAGGCCCCTCCCTAAACTGCAAACCCCAGGATTCCATAGGAGGTTGAAGGTGGAATAATAGCACTATAACAGTTTAGTACGGAAATGGCCAAGGTTGCTGATAGCCTTCCTCTGAGGCTGAGAAGGTGTGACTTGGGCAAGGTCACCCAGTGAGTTTCCATGGTTAAGCCAAGATTCAAACCCTGGTCTCCAGAGTCACAGCCCAAAACTCAAAGCATTATGCCACACTGGCCCTTTCTTACCTTTCCAGCTCAATGATTAAAGGGTGTGTGTGTGTTTATATTTCTACTAGCATCAGGGGGCTCAGCTGTACTAGAACTTGGCAACCATCTTTTTTGGACTACAGCTCACAGAATCCCCTAGTCAGAATGATCACCTCCCAAGCAATCCTATGTCCACTTTATGTGTTATTTATTTTGTGAGAATTGGTTTTGCTCCAATACATCTTAAAGGTTCTCTGCCGGTCTTGCTTACAACTGCAGTGAAGACTGAACTGAGGGGCTTTTTCCCCCCTTCCCCCTGAGCTAACCCTTCACCACAAAAGTGCAGCCACTCTCCAGGCCTAAATCTGAGGTCTTTCACATCGCTACAGATCCTCTGAATGGAGCTAATGAGGTCATTCCTTTGCCTCTTGCTTAAGTGAAGAGAAGGAGACAATGGAAGTAACCGTGTCTGCCCAAAGACAGAGGCTGCCAGTCGATAGCCAGGCCTGTATCTCTTGAACATTCTCTTTGCTTATTGCAAAGCTATTTTGGGAGGGTCTCTAGAGCTTTTTGGGTTTTGTTTTGCACTCATGTGCAAAACGAAACCCGAAAAGCTCTTGAGACCCTCCCAAAAATAGCCTTGCGGCAAGCAAAGAGAACCTTCAAGAGATGCACTACAGATGGAAATCAATCAACATTCATATTTAATTGCTGTCTTGCCTTCCAGCTCCCACCCACCCTGGTGGCTGCAGCAAGACCAGTTGCATGTTGATTGCCAGGGTGGGAGAATTCTTGAAAACATTTTAACTCGCAAAGGGTGGCATGCTGTTAGCAATATATGCATGTGTAAGTTGCCCTACGCAGATGGGACAAATTACTCACCCTAGCGCAACAGATGTATTCTGCTAACAATGGCAGAAGCCATTTCTGCCCTACACTGTTCTAGTGCTCTTATTCCACTTTCAACTTCCTGTGGAATTCTGGGGTTTGTAGTTTACTGAGGCCAAGGAGCTCCCTGGCTGAGAATTCTAAAGGCCCCTCCCTAAACTACAATCCCAGGATTCCATGGGATGTCAAAAGCAGAATAATAACACTATAACAGTGTAGGGCAGAAACAGCCTGGATTAAGACCCTTTAACTCTGATACTGAATGCCAGCTAATGTTCTTTTCTGTGCAGAAATTCGTATGTTCTGTACAAGAAGTCGATGTTCATTCTTCATGATGAATATGTCCCCATTTGCAAAGATTCTCCTCCCTCCAATATTCTTCTCATCAGGGATTGGTGATACTCCAGAATCTCTTTTTCTTGGTCTATTATATGAATATTTTGGAATATTCTTTCCATTCCCTACTGGGTGAACAATAACATAGCTCACAACATACTGTAATATCAACACATTGGTGCTGATCTTTGCTTTTGGGGCTCCAGTTGAAGAATTCCCTTAGCCAGAAGGACCACTGACTGGCCTGGATGGCTGTGAGGGTGGTGTTTTGTTTTGCTTTTTTGTTTTTTTTGAGTTATAGTTCAAAAAGAGGGATTTTTCTAAGCCAAGGACATGTGCTTTACTCCACTTCACACAACTGTCTTCAGCTGTGTGCATAGGATAACTTTCTGTTGGATTGTTCCCATCACATGTGGCTTTAGGCCATTGCTCTTGCCCTGGACTGGTAGATTCTAATGTTCAGTATTGAAATGGAAACTCATGTTCCCTTTGTTAATTTTTGAATCAGCTCATTTGTAAAGAAAGAAGGGAGGGCATGCCATCCGCATGCCCGGGCTCTCTGGGAATTCAGCCAAACATGCAACAACAAAAGCTCTTGATTTAAAACTATCAAATCAATATCGTCCTTTCGCATAGGGTTGCCTTAAGCCAGAAGACGGTCTTGGTAAGGGTCAGTATCTCAACTGATAGCAGCATGGACGTGTTTATCTTCTCCACCTTAAATGGTAAAGATGTCAGTTTGTACATCCTCCAATGCCAGGTCAGGGGAATCGTGAGCAAAGGAGCTGAGAATGAAACAGCAAGTATAAATCTTTGATGTATCCAGATTTAGGCGACCGTAAGCAGTTCTAAGCTCCCCGGCTTTCAGAAAGAAAAAGAGGATATAACAGAACTGGAAATGTTTCAGAAAAGGGGAAAGAAAGATCCATGAATTGGAGTCTCTTTCCAACAAGAAAAGAGTAAAGTATTTGGATCTTGTTAGCTTAGGGAAAACAAATAACTGATGAAAGATGAGAAAGAAGTTAAGAACCTAAGAATTTAAGTAGAGCCTTGCTGGATCAGACCAAAGTCCAGATTTTTGTTCCCACATGGGTGTAGTTATGGGGGGGAAGGGGGAATACATTACCCCCCCCCCAGTAAGAATTCTGCTGTCTTAAATGAAATTTCCCTCAATTCCTGAAATTTCTAGCATTTCAGAAAGTGAAATATTGAAAATCGTTTCAGCTAGAGCTCTTATCTTTGCTGTATTCACATTCCCTGAGTCACTTTGCCTGCCCCTGTTCTTTGGACACCTAAAATCTTTTTTCAAGATGTTCAACTGAAGTTTTCAGTTCCCCCAATGCTAGAGATTTGGGAGGTGAAGGAAAATTTCATTGGGGGAGGGACAGAATTCTTATTCGGACGGCAAAACCCTCATTTTGGCCACCTCGCAGCTACATCCCTGGTGGCCGACCAGACGGCTATCAGAAGTCTGCCAGGGCACACGAGTGCAACTCCACTCACTGGCGTTGTTTCAACTTAAAAAATTCTAGCGTTGCAGTAGCTTAAGTAGGAGTGATGCTATAGCACAATGTCTCTGTGTTCCAGAGGTTTTTAGGGAGGGGAACAGAAAATGGCTGCCTATTGACCATTGGCCTGTAATGGCTAGCTGTGACGCCTGATGTATGTCTGACTCAAGAGTGTAGGAAGCATGAAACACCTTTTTTGCCCAAAAAGTGTCTCACCCACCCGTGGAAATATCTGTACAGCACAATTCCCTGCAACTTGACAACATGCAAAAAATCCCTTTGAAGTCTTCATTTTCTTCCACAACAGGGAGAAAACTATAGAGACTACAGGGATGAAAGGAATATTCAAAAATATTTTTAGAAAATATATCTTCTTCAAGTTCCATAAAACCCTGATGAGGAGAATCCTCGATTGAAAAGCACATTCTCAGTCCAGGACTTATTCTGTGAAAAATTCACAAAATTCCACAAGAAATAACACTTCT
The DNA here is from genome assembly GCA_030412105.1 of Cyclura pinguis. Classification (NCBI taxonomy): domain Eukaryota; kingdom Metazoa; phylum Chordata; class Lepidosauria; order Squamata; family Iguanidae; genus Cyclura; species Cyclura pinguis. The sequence continues at coordinate 3,728,566 of CM059607.1, forward strand.
GTACTGAAAGTATCCTCTGCACAGAAATATTATTCTCTGCATAGAAAATACTTTTTTTTTCTGCACAGAAAATGCTGCTTTTAGTACATGAATGTTCAATACATCTGCACATGCCTTTAAATTTTGCACAGATTAAGGGCCTTTCCGCACTATACTGTTCTAGTGCTATTATTCCACTTCCAACATCCTCTGGAATCCTGGGGTTTGGAGTTTAGGGAGCGGCCTTTAGAATTCTCCACCAGAGAGCTCTTTGGCCTCAGGAAACTACAAACCCCACAATTCCACAGGATGTTGAAAGTGGAATAATAGCACTATAACAATGTAGTGCGGAAAGACCTTTAGTCCTCGACTGTCAATACTTTTCAAAAACTTGGTATTGTTTCAAAGCTTTCTCTCAGCAGGAAAAAAATTCTAAAATTACTCATTACTTCCTTTGAGAACAAAATTTATCAGAGTTCCACCCGTGGGTGATTATTCTTCCTTGCTTGGAAGGAGGGAGAATGTGAAGATTTTTGCATCTCTGCCCCTGAGCAACTGCTTGATTGCATGTCCTTTTACATAATAAATGGATCCAGTACAAGATGGCTCGCAGACTCGGCAAGAGCTATCGCCAGCTCAGGTCCCAACCAGTTCAGTTGTACAATCTGATGCCTCTTCAGGGAACGGACGGAAGATGACAAGAATGAAGTATTTATGCTTCCGGTTTCAGCGCTCACCACTCTGAGGCAATGATATTTTATGTTTTTGGGCCAGTGACATTTCTTCTTTAGCTTGGGGACACTTCAGCCACGGGGACAGATTTTTTTGAAAAACAAAAATGCACGCACACGCAGAGTGTTACCAAGCTGTTACTAAGTGCTCCCATGTCCTTATTTCTTTGGGTCCGAGCCAGCAAAAGGGATTTGGTGCTATAACACAGGATAGAAACCCAAAGCAGATACAAAACTATATTGGGAAAGTGAAGGCAGAGGCCAGATTCTTGTTGGTGACTGATATGCACGTAATGCAAGGATACCTGTGAATATATACCTTGTTTAGGGTAAGTTTCATACTATACAAATATAGCTCTTTGTGGTATGACTTATTAACTGCCATGGCTGCATCTGAGGGAAATTGGGGATTTGTTGTTTCTTGGTCACTACAGCTCTTTGGGAGAGTATTGTAAGTACATCACAAAACTACAAATTCCAGGATTAGATAAGACGGAACTACGGCAAATAAAGTGGGAGCAAAACCATATAACTGTGTGATGTGAGAAAGATTTTGGACAAGATTCAAGGGGCAAGAGCTCTGTCCAAATCTACCTTTCTGCAGCTGCCAAGTCCTGTGGGGCTTCTGTTACACTAAATGGGACTGGGGAAATGCTGAAGAGAAAGAGGGAGAGACCAGGGTTACGCAGCAGGGACTGCATTCTGTTCCCACTTAGCCTTGGCAGAAAAAAGCTGGAAAGTATTCCTGTACCTGTAATGGTAGAATAGAAGACAGAATTTCAGCAAGTGTTACTTGTTATCTAGTTGCATGACAAGCAACACCTAGAATCACAGAACCATAGAATCGCAGAATTGGAAGAGACCACATGAGCTGTCAAATTAACACCCAGCCACTCAAGAATACACTATCAAAGCACTCCTGACAGATGGCTATCCAGCTTCTATTTAAAAATCTCCAAAGAAGGAGACTCCATCATGCTCCAAGTCAGCATATTCCACTGTCATCCTGCCCTCACCATCGGGAATTCCTTCCCAATATTTAGGTGGAATCTCTTTTCCTGCAGTTCTGTGTCCTAGTCTCTGGAGCAGCAGAAAACAGGCTCCGTCCTCCATATGACATCCCTTCAAATATTTAAACATAGCTATCATGGTGCCTCTTAACCGTCTCTTCTTCAGGCTAAACATCCCCAGCTCCCTAAGCTTCTCCTCATAGGGCTTCATGGTGTCCAGGCCTTCTACCATTTTGGTCACCCTCCTCTGGACACATTCCAACTTGTCCATATCCTTCCTGAACAGTGGTGCCCAGAACTGGACACACGATTCCAGGTGGGGGTCTGACCAAAGCGGAATCAAGTGGTACCGTCACTTCCCTTGACCCAGACACTATACTCCAAGGCCATTTCTGCACTAGGTTGTTATAGCGCTATGATTCCACTTTCAACATCCTATGGAATCCTGGAGTTTGCAGTTTTGGGAGGGGCCACTTGGCCCCTCCCGAAACTGCAAACCCCAGGATTCCTTAGGATGTTGAAAGTGGAATCATAGCACTATAACAGTCTAGTGCGGAAATGGCCCTATTGATGCAGCCTAGAACCTGCTGAAATTCCCTCCTCTACACAACCGTTAAGGGTACAGGAGCCCTCTCCACTTTTCGGTATTGCAGCTCTATCCCCACTATAGTTCTCCAGACAGAAGGAAGACCTCATTCCTCTTCCCTGCTGCTCTGCTACCTCCTTCCGTCTCCCCCTCAGCCCTAGAGGCCTTGTCAGCTGTCAGGAGGAGGCATGAAGCTGCAAGTGTAGAGCACTACACTCTGCCCACATCAATTCAGGATCTCAGCCAGTCTGCGTTTCAACAGCTGAGTAAAATTTGATTGGAAATGCAGGATATTAAATGTGGAACAAGTGAATAAATTTGCCATTACAGCTGAAATCCATGTATGCAGCTAGAGTGAATTCTGTGGGAGGTTTCCAAAGCAGACATGATGAAATCCTTCCCAGTCCACCATGAGGAGAAAAGATCCCAGACAAACCTAGAGATCTCCCTGCTTTATAGTTTTCAAAAACACATAAGGTGCTGTCTCTAGAAAGGCCACAGTTCAAGGCTGGAGGTAGAATACCATCAGTCTCAGGTCTGATGTCAAACACAGCGCTTTACAGAAGGTAAGTCCAAAGACAGGTGTCCATTTCACTTTCCAGTAGATAGTTGTGCAAAAAAAGGGCAAGTGCAGATGTATTATTTTCTGTGCAGACAATCCCGTTTTGTGCACAGTGAACTTTTTTCTCTGCACAAAATTGTTATTTTCTCCGCAGAAAATGCAATTTTCTGGACAAAAAAAAGGGTACATGCATTTTTTTATGCACAATATGTTCCACACTGTGAAGAGTCTCATTCAGACTGTGAAGATTCTCTCTCTCTCTCATGGTTTCCCAATACTCATTTTTGGCCCATTTTTCAAATATTTTCATTATCTTTCCATCTCTACTTCCATCACATTTGTTTTTTTAAGAAGAGGCCACTTTGGTTCTGACCAGAGAACTGTTTAGTCCACCATTCTGTTCGCACAATTGCTGGAGGGAAGCCAACCAGCAGGAGATGAATGCTATTGCATCCCCCTGTCTTGCTTTCTCCACCAACTGGCATTGGGAGGCATTCTGACTGCTGGCCCCAGATATTCACAAGACGCTTCTTAGCTCATACGTTCAACAAATTCTACCCAGTTCTCAAATTCCAGCTGGGCTGAGAATGAAACAATACTGCTGTCTTCTGAGCTTGGACTACCCTCTTCTTCCTAACCACTCCCTGCATTTTGGTGATCAATCTTTTTGTTCCAAGAGCTTACAATGTTTTGTAGCACACAGCACCACCCACTGTCCAATAATTTTGGTTTCTTCCCCTTCCTCTGCTTGCCGATTAAATTGCAGCTCCTTCTTTAAATGGATTTAATGAGCCTTCGGTATTGGGTGTGTGCTGTGATGATCATTTATGCTGTTTTAATGAATTTCCTGCTGTCTGAATATAAATGCAATTCTATTAATCTCCGACAATTGTTCGGAGATTAAGAGAGGAGGCAACATAGAGAGCTGCCTTCTATTAAGACAGACCAGTGGTCCTCTTAGTTCTGTTTTTTTCTACTCTGGCTGCTGGGAGTATTCTGGGGTCTCAGGTGGGATTTTTGAAGCTTTAATTGGAAAAACTAGGGACTGAATCAGGGACCTCCTCCAAGCAAACCACATCCTATGCTTTGTATCACTGTGCCTAAGAGCCCGCTCACACTACAAAATTCTAGCAAAATGATTCCACTTTAACTACCATGACGACACCCCACGGAATCCTAGGTTGTGCAGTGGGAGGAGGAGGATTTAGATCTGTCATCTAGAAAACTCTACAGCCTCCCCCAACAACAAACTCCAGGATCCCACAGGATGTAACCAAGGCGGTTAAAAAGGAATCATTGTGCTCTAATTGTGTCATGTAAAAGGGTCAAAGAGTGGACGACTTCCATCAATCTAGGGAACATTTTTTTCTACCTCCAGGACCACCAGCCAGGTTCTGAATAAGCCCAGCCATAGGAAATAGTAAGAGAAGGGTGCTCTCCATTTCCTAAAACAAACACATTCTGGTTTGTTGGTTTGTTTTCTTGTGTCTGTGGTCAGCAGCTAAAAGTCCAGGGGACATTGGCTGGAATCCTCTTCATGAATTATGGTGACTCACACCATCATAATTCATTTGTACAATCGCTGCCTTGGTCAGAATTCTCTTCCGAGCACTCAGTGACCAACAGTTTCCTGAAACCTGTCTTTTAAGCAGTGGAGCCTCTCCCAGCCTGGCCATTTCCATGTTTCCAGAAAGCAAGGGGATGGAGGGGTAACATATCCAGACCTTGAAGAGTTTACTCTTTTTTGAGAACCAATGAGTGCTGGACTAAGACTCTGGGATAACAGGGCACAAGCCTCCATTTGGCCAAGGAAACCAATTGGGAGACCTTGGGCAAGTCATACTCTCTCAGCCTCAACCCTCTTTTGAAGAAATTGTGCCAAGAAAACCTTGTGATAGGGTTGTTTTAAATCAAAGTCCACCTGAAGGCACACAACAACAATATCAACAATGTAAATCCTCATATTCTTTGTCGTCACCTGCGAGAATGAATAGTCTTTGTGGTTTTCTCCCGGCTACAAGAGAAAGCAAAAATTTCTGCACAGTTTTCAAGAGGTATTTCCTCAGGGAATTTTAGGGAATGTGCAAAAACAACATTTTTAATGCCAAACTTAAGTTCCTTGCATGGGAAATAAGGTTTTCCTGTAAAACAAACTGTTTCTTGTACAGGAAACACCTCTTTTTGAAGAAAAACATAGGGGGATGTGTGTGTGAACAGAAGAACCATGTGTAATTCTGCAAAAATAAGAACATGAGAGGCTTTGCAAAATATAAAGAATCTCACTGCTGTCCTATTCTTGTTGGCAGCAGTTTCCCAATTGTTGGGAAACCCCACTACTCTGCTGGGAAACTAAAAGTCTTTGCATTGAGTTGAGGTACAATACTGTTTAGCTGCAGCTTTGGTTGTAAAGATTTTGCATTATAGTTATTACATCCTATTGGGAGAGTGTTCCAGAGCTTTTGGATTAAATCAGGGAGATGAAGAACGGAGGATCTTATTAAGCACTCCACAATTTTCTGCATGGGCAAAGGTAAAGGGTTTAGATTTCTTTAAATGAGAGAGACCACTGGAGTCTGGATGGATGAGGATTTTAAGTCACCTGGTGCTTGGTTCTGTATGGCCAACTCCATTTTCTTCATCTCTATTTTGAAATGAGTATGACAGACAGCATCATCTTCATGCTAAGAATATCTGTCCCTGTTGAAGTTGGCTGGTGCAATTGGGTGAAAACTTCAGATGAGATCCTACTGTGACAATGTGCACCTAGATGCATATTCACATTGGTACACATTGCTTTATGAGGCACAAGGAGACACACTGAGAAATGCACAAGGCATATCAATACTCAATGGCACTCTATATGCATCTCCGCTTTTGCAATCTTGGATAGAATGCTAGGGGTAGAAAGAATATTCCAAAACATTTTTTAAAAATGCATGTTTTTCAAGTGTTGAGAGCTTCTGGTGGGAAGAATCTTGAGCCAATGAGGATCTCTGAAGCTTGGGATTTATTCTACACAAAATTTGCACGTGGTTGCTTTGTGCAAAAACATTTTCTGCACAAGAAATAATATTTCTGTTGATTCAAGACCATCAATCCTTTCATGAGAGGTCAAAGAATGTGAATATTTCTATGTAGAAATGTCATTTTCTGTGCAGAAAATGTTGTTTCCTGCACACACACAAAAAGTTGTAGTTAGGGTCTGTGCAAAATTTGCACAGAAAATACATCTGGACATTTTCATATAGGAATCTGTTTCCATGTGTCAGCAACACAATGCCTTTATTTCCGTGCTGGGATGTACAACCGTGAATTTTGTTCTACCACCTGGATCATGTGGGTAATTTTTCATTTTCTCAGAGCCGATCACTTGAGTCGGAAGAAAAAGGATGGAGTTGGAGAGAGACAGAGAGAAAGAGAGAGGAAGGTGAACCAGAAAAAAACTATTTTTTTTCCGTAGATTTGTGTAGATTTAAACAAAAACCAAGCAAAAGAACTTGAAGCAAACATCACACATACCAGACAGCCATGTGTTGGCCTCTGTTTGTACATTCCAGCATTCCAACCCCCACTTCTTCTTGGAATAACAACAGACCAAGGTGTGTTTTTCTGACACTCCCCCCCTCCAAGGTTGCAACGAAACAAGTGGGGAGGGAGCACCCCACGGAGCACGCCTTGCCCCCGAAGGAAGGTTCTTGTCTATGCTGGATGTTTACCGTTGCTTCAGGAAAAACATGGCTGACTGACGCCAAAGTAACAGCTCCAGATAAAGCTGTCCTTGGGCTGACTGGAATTAATAAACTTACATAACACACTTAATGCAGGGAAAAACGGCTAATCCCGCATCATCAGATTCATGACAGTGAATCCTACTGTTGGGGTGTGCGTGTGTGGATTTTTCTTTTGGAAAGGCTGGGATGACACCAAAAGAAACTGCTTTTTCGCATCAGGTGATAGTTGTTTTCCATTCAGTGGGTGGTAGGTTTTTCTTTTGGTTTGTTTTAAGCGTTGTGTGTCTACCATCTCCTGTGGCAAGGTTGGGGTAAAAATGACCAAATAAGGTCTTAGAGAACCAGAAAAAGCCAAGTCAATCAGGGCCAGGCTGAGGGGCTTCGCTTCTCTGAGGTAGACAAGGAAATGTCATCCTTGTGAGCATCCTCCCCATCTCTCTAAGTCGACAGTAGCCAAGATTTCTTTCTTTTTTTTTTTTGCTTGGGCACCTGATCCAGAAAATCCCACAGGAGCCCTTTTCTGGGAGTAAAAGTACAACGTCAGTCCATTAAACAGTTTTCAAAGAGACAGAAGTGTTAATTCTTCCAGAACCTAGAAACGTAAATGGGGAAGGGGGACTGGCTTATTTCAGAACGAAAGCCCAGTTTCATTCTGCCCCCTCCCTGTTTTCCTATATATAATCCACTAAATAATTCTTGAGCACCCATTCGTGATACTCAGATTTGACTGCCTGAGACAACCACCACACTCTTCTTCTCTTAAGGGCCAGCTCTGAGGCCAGCATCTGGTTGCCTCCTGGATGAACAGCCAAGAGTGACCTGGAGCACTCGTAGGGCTTTTCCGCACTAGACGGTTATAGTGCTATTATTCCTCTTTCAAGATCCTCTGGGATCCTGAGGTTTGCAGTTTAGGGAGGGGCATTTAGAATTCCCAGCCAGAGAGCTCTTTGGCCTCAGGAAACTACTAACTCCAGAATTCCACAGGAGGTTGAATGTGGAATAATAGCACTATAACAGTGTGATGTGCAAAGGTCCATAGTCACAACAACACATCTCTATGCTAAGAGGAAGGGGTTGCAGGGGACTAATTTCTCCCCACTCTCCTTGCTCTGTAGGCTTGCGTTGTACACCACAAAGTGGAGGTCCAGTGGTTGATGCCTGTCTTCTTCCTCCAGCTGTGGAACTGCAGCCAGATCTTGCCCAAGTGCTTTCGACCTCACACAGTTTCCACTGGCCGTTAAATACCTATGGGAGCAACAGGAAGGCCATGGAGAGCTGCCTTCTATGGGAAAATGGGGCCACCGAACAAGGAGGCATTGACTTCCTCCTTCTGCAATGTTCCAAAACTGATATATGTTGGTGCACGTGTCCACTGTCTGTTCCTGTGAACTGTAGGTGCCCTTACAAGGGCATTGCCAGCGTCCAATATCACTTCTCCCCTCGAGACAGCCGGTGATGGCAGATATATCAGCCACATTCCTTCATCATCTGGTACCACTGAAAGCTCATGAGGATTGCATGCTACCTACCTGAGTGTCTGTATCCTTGCCGTTGTGCCAGAAAGGAATGCCAAGCAGCCAAATGAGCTAATTAAAATACAGCATGGGATAGGCCTGTGTGTCCAAAGTCAGCCAGGACACCACAAAGCATGGGGACTTTGTGCCTTCAATCCTATATTGGGTAAATTGTTTTTTAAAAAAAACCCACAAAGTTTGACATTGCAGTCTCAAACCAAAGATGAGATTTCTTCAGGAAGTAGTCCTGTCGTGCTCAAACAACAAAAGCTGTATAAAACCTTGGGAGCAATGAAGGCTTTTTTTCACATCCTCTCTGTGAAAGAGGGTGAAGACCCATCGAAACAATTCCTGAGCCTGAATTTCTATTTCTCCACACGCTGATGCTGTTCAGTACATGACTACGGAATTTCTCACATTCCTGTAGAAGGATTTCCTACACTAGAGGGCAGAATCCACCAAGAAATCTCCACGGAAAGGCGATAATGCATTTGTGCATTCTGCTAACGCAGGAAAAAGTCAGACCTTAGAAAGTTACTATACAGAACTAATTCATTCTGATACTGATTATCATTATTTAAAAAATAGCCCATTGTCAATTTTCATTCCACCTTTGAAAAAAGAACTTACTACCTTAATTGCTCCATTGCTTATGAAGTTTTCTGTTACCTTCTGTTCCTTTTTTTTTTTTTTTTTTTTTGAAGAACTGATCATAAGATGGCATAAAATTCTAAGGGCTTTTTCGCACTACACTGTTATAGTGCTATAATTCCACTTTCAATATCCTATGGAATCCTGGGTTTGCAATTTAGGGAGGGGCCTTTAGAATTCCCAGCCAGAGAGCTCTTTGGCCTCAGGAAACTACAAACCCCACAATTCCACAGGATGTTGAAAGTGGAATAACAGCACTATTAACAATGCAGTACGGAAATGGCCTTAGTTCAGACTTTGATGCAGTCACACTAGATTTCCTCTCTTTGAACCGATATATGAGGTGAACAAAGTTATCCTTTGAAATTTCCAGTCTCCACGTTTTAAAAAAAAAAAGCCATCCATTTTGCGCAGCCAAAGATCACACACAGGGTTGCATGTGCAAATATCCATATGTGGGGTTCTTCTTTGGTTGTGCTACATAATCCTTTTGTTGAACGCCGACATGGGAACTGAATGCACACCCAATTGTGCAAGTGAATGCCCGTTCAGATTTCCTGACAGTGCAGTGGAAAGGATTTCTACACTAGAGGGCAAAGTCCACCAGCATACACAATGGTACCACATGGACAGATTTCCTTCTACAACCTCATACTGAATGCAGATGCTCTCCGTCTGTCCAACTGTAGGAGAATTTGCTCACCCATAAAACGTCAGTAGGATTCTGGCCCACTGAACAAGGAGGCATTGACTTCCTCCTTCTGCAATGTTCCAAAACTGATATATGTTGGTGCATGTGTCCACTGTCTGTTCCTGTGAACTGTATCTTATGGGACAATGCTCACAACAGGAGTACTTTCATCAGTACCTTAGGAAAATTCCTCACAAATCATATGGATATTAGGCAAAACAGAAACCCACATGGAGAGAAATATATATATAAATGGTTCTGCAACCTTGTTCAGGTTTGAGACGAAAGAAACCTAAGATTGGAAAAAAGTCACAAAGGTAAAGACATATCAAACTATACATTGAGAAAGCAAGAAACAGAGAAAACCAAACACAGGCAAGGTCCTACTAGTCCCAGGATGCCATTAGGATGTAGCCATGGCATTTACACTGAAATAACAGTGCTGCAATTGTGTAGTGTGAAAGGCCCCTATCTGATTGATTGCCATGCACACCGGTCTTTCAAAAATCCTTTTCAAATGCTCAACCAATCAGCAGGCACATCTAGTGTTCCTTGGTATATCTCCCTCCTAGCAGACCACTTACCTTATTTCGTATAAGACTCGCAACACACATAACAATGCATTATCTTAGGCCATTTCCAAATGACCCTGTTATAGTGCTATTATTCCACCTGCAACATCCTTGGGGGAATTCTGAGGTTTGTAGTTTCCTGAGCCCAAAAAGCTCTCTGGGTGAGAATTCTAAATCCCTTCCCCTAAACTGCAAACCCCGGGATTCCATAGGATGTTGAAAGTGGAATAATAGCACTATAACAGTGTAGTGTGGAAATGCCCTTATCTTCTGTAATGCATACTCTCCAACATTTCACAGATGAAAACAGGGACGAGTATGGCCAAGAAACATCACGGTGGGATCAGGAGGGCAAAAGTTGTCCGTGAGGAAGAACTTCCAAGCTAGCAAAGCCTTCAGCAGTTTGCTTTTGCCTGAGCCTCCTGGAAAGGGCAGGATTCCACCCTCTCCTCTGCCCCTGCTGAGTTAATGGAATACATCCTACTTCTGCCCTTCAAACTCACTTTGCAGAAACTGAAATGTGGACGAGTACCTGTGTGTAAGTAATTTAATTTGGCCTACAGAATGTGTGAACACAGGTTTTGAAATAATCAGAGCAGTGGATGGGAAAAACGTGTCTGTTTTCTCTGTGGCTTTTAAGAATTCCTCTGACTGCTTGTTTCTCTGGCTTTATGAGAAGCTTGTGCTTTGTGCCATTTAATATTTTCTCCAAATTAAAAATGATGATTAAAGATATGCATTTTCTTGTAAGGCTTCCCGTGATTAGGCATTTTGCTCAGAGCATCTCAGCCTGCCTTTGAATTCCAGTGCTTCCCAACCCTCCACCCCTGATATTTTCACTTAATTACAATAATTTTTTTAAAAGGTGTTTTTTTTTTCCCTTCATGGAGCTTAATGAGTCATGTTTCTTTCACAGGAAAATGTTCCTAACCAGATATCCAGATAAAGAGATGCAATATGGATATGACTTCCTGGTGCTGGAAAAGTTGGATTGTATATAAAAGAAATAAGATCTGTGTAGACGAATCAGCTGGTATTTCAACATAACAGAAGTAATGAAAGGTCTTGTCAGATTTTGATGTGGATGAAAAGAATATGCCCACTGAGAACAAGGAAATAGTTTTCTTGACTGTTCATTCCAACTACCATCATCTTCCCCAAAAAACAGCTCTTCTGGTAAACACATTTCAATTTGGAAAGTCACTTTTTTAAAAAGTAGTTGCTTGGCAGTAGTCATGTTTCCAAAGTCTACCAAAATAGTTAGTTACCACTATCACTGCTGTTGTTCTGTGCCTTCATGTCATCCCCAGCTTATAAGTGATCCTTTCCTAGGGTTCTCTCGGCAAAGTTTCTTCTGAGGAGATCTGTCACTGCCTTTTTTCTGAAGCTGAGAGAATGTGGCTTTCCCACAGTCAGGCAGTGGGTTTCCATGACCAAGAAGAGATTTGAACACCAGTCTCACATAGGCCTAGTTCAACACTCAAACCACTTCACCATGTTGGGTCCAAGATGGCAACCGTATCCTAGGGTTTTCTTGGCAAAATTTCTCCAGAGGAGATCTGCTATTGCCTTCCCCTGAAATTGAGAGAGTGTGACTTGCCCAAGGTCACTCACAGGTTTTCCAAGGCTGAGCATGAGTTTGAACCTTAGTCTCCTGGACTTCTAGTCCGACACTCACTTTGCCACACCATGCTGGCTCCCACCAGCTATTGTTGTCCTTGCTGTTGTGTGTCTTCAAGTTGATTCTGACTTATGGAGACTCCCTCATAGGGGTTTGGTGTTGTTGTTTTTTTTGGTAGGAGAGAGAGGGTACAATTTTTCTTCAAAGAAGCTATGGTGGATTCCCTCTCCAGGCTGGCCCCACCATTCCAACCCCTTTCCCTCTCCAGATCCCTCCTTGGATGGGGTACTTGGGCCAGAAGGAGACCCCTATGCGGACCAGTGAATGAATTGTTCTGTGGGTTCACTGTGGTAAATGTGACCCCACTTTCTGTCAAAATTTAGCAGGCACAGCCAGGCAAAGTTGTAAAAAGAATAAACAAGTAGGAGTGTATTAAGGCACACTGAGCACTTTGTCACACAGTGCAAGCAAATTGCACTTATGGCAGGATAATAATGTTTTTGGCCAAGAAACATACCCAACACACTCAACCACCTAAATGTATACACATAATTTTAAAAGAGAGGCAATGCTCTTGTCCTGAGATTCCTCCCTCTTGCCCTGATGACCAGAGCAATGGGTTTGGGCCGTGTGAGACTCAGGGCCAAATCCTGAAACCTGGAAACTTTACTCGTGAATGAGTATGGTCATGGGAATGGGGTTACTGGAAAAGGAAGGAAAGAACTTCCCTCTGTACACGCAGGAAGGAAATTGGAAGACAAATATGAAAGACCGTGGCTTGTCAGGCTGATCAAACTTTGCCTAGCAAAGACTATATTGACATGCAGTCAGAGCTTTTATAGTTACATGAAAAGAGCACCCAAAGAAAACAAAAAAGGCTATTATATACCAAGGATGGGCAAGAGATCAGAGATAATGTGGGTGTGGCCTGAACATGTGAAGATAACTTTGTTCCAGTTATTTTTAGGATAAATGAATTTTTTTTTAACTCTTCCCACTGCTGTGAGCTGTAGGAATTTCCACAGCCAGCCTTTTGCAGGCTCGGTTTTCCTCTACCGAGAGTGCAAGAAGGTATATGATTACCTTCTGTTCATTTCTTACGTTGAAGAAAATTAGGCCCTACTTTCCTCCTCAACCCAGGGCTCAGGCTGGCTTCAGCTGTTAAAACAAACAACTCAAATGCCATCAGTAAACCATCTTAAAAAGTTATTTTTAAAAACAGCAACCGAAAATCAATGAACACTTACTGCAAGATTCAAATCTCATCAGTGTGAGATATGCCAAGTATTTCCACCAAATAAAGAATTGTTTCACAATTGGTGCTGGCTGTTGGTTCTCCCTGGGAAAAGACCCCAATGTTAGAGAAGGACTGTAGCCTCTCTGAAAGTTTCTCTGCATGTTTTGCACAGAGAAAGTCCCAGGTTCAATCCCCAGTGTGTCCCCGTTCGGGGTTTGTTTAGAAACGACTCCCAAATCACTGCAAAAGTGCAAAAACAATGCCAGTGTGGAGGAGGGATTTGCTCTCTTTTCCCCCAAAGCACCCTCCAAAATGTGGGAAATGTCATATCTCCAACAGAAATGCAAACTTGAAGTAGCGCCAGGTCTGTCCATTCCCACCATCATCACAGTTTCATCTGGAAAGAGCCTTCTTGGTGGCTGCTCCCAGATTATGAAACTCCTTCCCAAGGGAAGCTGAGGGGACCCCCTCTCCATTCTCTTTTGACCGAACAGGCAAAGACTTTGCTATTTAAACAGGATTTCATCTTTTAACCGGAAGGATGTGCTATGGGTATGCTGCTTCTTATATACACTAAGTGCCTTATGTGTTTGTTGTTGCTACAAATGTACATCTGAAAGTCATGTTTTAATAGGATCGATTATTTAATACCTTTTCCCCAAACTCTTTTTTGCCTCATATTTAACTGTTTTTAAGCATGTTTTAATAATTAGAATATCTAATTTCTTCTTAATTTTTGCAACCTAAATGTTTTACGTGTTTTTTTTCTTGTCAGCTGCCTTGGAGTCAATTTGGGAGAAAGGCAGAACATAAATTCAATCAATCAATCAATCAATCAATCAATGTTATTGTAACTGTTTTGTTTTAACCTATGCTGTAAGCCAGCATGAGTCCCGTTTTGAGAGAAAAATGGGAGAGAAATCAAATAAATAGACAAATAACCAGGTCAATTCCAGATCATTCAAAATGCATGGGTGCAACTGGTTGAAAAACAAATGGCAAATGTCCCCGCTTGGTTGCCCACGCCCTGAACTATAGAAATTCAGAGGCAGGTTTGTAATTGGATACACACTAGAAGGATCATGGATAGAGAAGGTAGTTGATGCCACTCTATTTATGAATTACTGCTTTAATCTATAATTTTTTTTCCCCTCAGCAAGGGACTCAATGTGACTTATCAACATTTTAAACAAAGTCCAGCTAACATCCCATTTACAAAAGTTTTAAAAAAACAAACGGACAATGCAAGTCCTCCCTCCACATTCATGGGTTTGACCTTCATGAATTTGATTATTCATGAGCTTACGTGCCTTATTCCCCCATCCTCCTCCTCCTATGCCCGTGCATTTTGCCCCCGTATGGAGAACTCCCACTGAGGTAAAACAGAAGGGTATGGGAGGAAGGCTTAAGCCAGCCTTCCTTTCCCCCTCCAGACCTCCCTGCTTCCGGTTCCCATTCAAAACAGAAGGGAACGGTGAGGAGAAGGCTCACGAGAGCCTTTCTTTTCCCCTCTGGAGCTCCCCCTTCCGTTCCCATGCATTTTTGCCCCGGTGCAGAGAACTTGTGCCACGGCAAAACAGAAGGGAATGGGGAGGAAGGCTTGCATGATTTCTCCATGCTGGTGCAAAATGCATAGGAATGGGAGTGACGCTCTGGAGGGAGAAAGGAAGACTCGCACAAGGCTTTCTTCACTACCCGATTCCCTTCTGTTTGCAAGGGAACGGGAAGTGCGGAGCTCCAGACAGGAATGGAAGGGGGGGTGGGGTGAGATATTCATAGTTTTTCCACTTTTGCGTGGGTTCTGCACCCTGAATCCTTGCAAAGGTGGAAGGGCCACTGTAATTAAAACTGTTTAAAACCCTTTTAAAAATTTAATTAAAAGATTTTTTAAAAAAGTATTCAAAACACCCTTCTACCTCATAGTTAAAGCACAAAAGATATGCCTAAGTTTAAAAAAAATGTATTTGCCTTTTGGAGGAAAGAGAGTAGAGAGTGGGCCCACCGGACCTGCTGTAGAAGGGAGTCCCACAGCCTAGGAGTAGCCGCCGAGAAGGTTCTCTCCTATGTCCTTGCCAATGGTTCCTGGGATTGTTGTGGAACTGAGAGAAAGCAGATTTTAAATCTCAGGCAGGCCCATATTGGGAGGGACAGTCTTTTAGACAATCTGCACCCAAGCCATGCAGGGCTTTCAATGTCATAGCCAGCACTTTGAATTCTGCCCAGAAATCATTGTGATAAATATGTTTAAAATTGTAGGTTTGTTTTCAGGGGTAAAGCAGACAAGCACAGAGGAAAACAACTGAAAGTACCTCCTGCGCCCCCACTTTTTTTTTTCCAAAGGAGGGATGTAATGCTCTTCTGTTCTTCAGAGGACCAACAGATAGCCATGCCCTGAAGATCTTAAAATTCAGGCCATCTCTTCTCTCTCCCCATAATTTTTTGCTCCTGACTCTGTTTAATGGACTCTGGGGTTTGAGAGGGTAGGACAAGCTTTAAGCCTTCTCATCCCTGCTCTAATTCACCAATGGTCTTACTCAGCTCCCAGAGATTTAAAGTCTACTTTTTGCAACACAGGCTTGCAAAATTTACACATTTCCCTTTGAAACGGAATACCTTATTCCACAGGTCGCAGCTGGGTATAGAAATTACCTCAGAGATGGCACTTGTTTTTGGAAAATGATCTTATTTCCCTTTGACATTCCTTAGATATTTTGTCTCCCTGTTTGCTCCAGATTCACACTGCAGCAGCAACAATAATCCAGTGGCAACCTAGGCACTTGGAGGAAGAGTTTCCGGTGGAACGTGCTTAGCCCGGTTGAAATGAGCTTGCCTTCCTGTGAACTCCTCAGACGTTTGGCTTGAAGAGGAACCTCCAAATTTGCTTTGACATTTCATTGGCAGCTCTTGTGTCAGCCTGGCCAGATTCCACACTTTGCAACAGCTGCATGCTCATGGCTTGGCACGCCTGGATTAAGGGCCTCACAGAGGAGGTCTTTGAAGAATTACCTTTCCCCAGTCTCTACCCTACCACGGCTTGTAAGGACATCTGCAGCAGTTTGGTGCTACTGTAACTGTTCTGTCTCTGTATCCCAGGGAGTAGTTTGGGGAGGTACATAGATCATTTCTGCACTACACCGTGATAGTACTATTATTCCACTTTCAACACCCTGGGGAATTCTGGGGTTTGTAGTTCACTGAGGCCAAAGAGCTCTGTGGCTGAGAATTCTAAATGGCCCTCCCTCAACTGCAAACCCCAGGATTCCATAGGATGTTGAAAGTGGCTCTATAATAGCACTATAACAGTGTAGTGTGGAGGTGGCCTAAGAATTCTCCATCAGAGAACCCCAGTGCGGTAGTGAATGGGAGAATGCAACACAGCAATTTAGCAAAGAATTCTAAGTACCTTCTCAAAGTACAAATCCCAGGATTCTATAGGAGGGAGCCATATCGATAAAACAGCAGTCATAGAATCAGCTAGCCAGAAGGGACACCAGAGGCCACCAACCAACTAAGGCACTCTTATCCAACATCTGTTTAAGGATCTTCAAGAAGGAGACTCCATCACCCTCTGAGGCACCATTCCACTGTCAAACAGCTCTTACAGTCAAGAAATTCTTCTCGATTTTTAATCAGATTGTTTTTTTCTTGTAATTCAAACCCATTGGTTCATGTTCTAGTCTCTGGAACAGCAGAATAAAGCTTGCTCCATTATCTACATGACATCCCTTTGAGTATTTAAAGACAGCTGTCATACCAAGTTGCAACCTTTTATTTTCCAAGCTAAACGTACCCAGTTCCCTAGGCCAGTCCTCATAGGGTTTGGTTTCCAGAACTTTTACAATCTTAGTCACCCTCCTCTGATCATGTTCCAGCTTCTCAATATCCTTCCTGAACTGTGATGCCCAGAACTGGGACATAGTATTCCAAGAAAAAGTCTGACCCAAACAGACTAGAGGAGGAGACAATTAATTCCCTCAATCTGGATATAGAGTTCTGTTGATGCAGCCTTGAATTGCATCAACTTTTTTGGCTGCCACTACACTCTGCTGATTTATATTTAGTTTGTGGTCTACTAAGACCCCTTGATCCTTTTCACACGCACTGTTGTCAAGCCAGGTGTCATCCATTGTATATTTGAGCATTTCATTTTTCCTGTCTAAATGTAGCCAGTTACACTCATCCCCGCTGAAATTCATTTTGTTAATTCTGGTCCAGGACTTCCATCTGTTAGGACCATTTTGAATCCTAAACCTGTTCTCTAGCGTATTATCTTCATTGTGTTCCTTCAAGTTGTTTTCAGCTTATGGCAGCCCTGAGGCTTTCTTGTCAAGATTTGTTCAGATGGGGTTTCCCATGGCCTTCCTCTCAGGCCAGGAGAGCATGACTTGCCAAAGGCCACCCAGTAGGTTTCCAAGGCCAAGCAAGAATTTGAAACCTGTTATCCCGAAGTCCTAGTCCAACACTCCAATCACCCCAAATGCTGACTTGACTTCTGGGCAGGTCGTCAGGCAGATGTTCTTCAAGGCAGCTCTGCAGCAAGGAGAGCTTTCATGGTAAAAGTGCCGGCCAGGGGATCTCTGGCTGGAGTACTCTCCCTGGATCAAAGGAGGAGTGAGGGATTACCTACAGGGTCCAGAATTCCCACGACTTGCATTTACTCATTTGTAAACACATAATGAATGAGAAGGACTGAGAAAGTTACATCTTTTGCCCTTGCCGTGAAATGCAGCTGTTTTGATCTGAGGATCAGTGGGCCCCATGCTGGCAACTTGCTTTCTTTAAAAAAGTTCTTAAACAAAACTTTGGAGTTACAAAAGTGAAGAATTCTTCTGATTAACATAGAACAACAGAAGCTTTGCCAGTCACCTTCTTTCTCCAACCAAGAGTTGGATAACTGGGTTTACCCCATAAGATCAGGACAAATAAAAGATCGGGGCTTGACTTGTTTAAAAGAGAACAAATCAGGATTTGACTGCATATATTTTTATGGACAGACTGAATCGGACTTTAGTGAGGAGAAACTACAGGTGAGAAAGTGCAGGTATTATCTCTTTGATGATGATAAGACTGACTAGCTGGTTGTATTTGGCTAGGTGAGACAAGAACTGAACTGTTCATTCTGCATCTGCTGGATTTGAATGGAAGATGGAATCTTCTCAGGAATTTCCTCAGGACTATCTACAGCAAATTTTGAAAGAAGAGGGACTCTGAAACTGGAAGACAGATTTGAGACAGAACCTTAGGAATGAGATCAAGGAGATGAAGACAGAACTGTGGGGCAATGTAATGGAGGGAGGGAGAGAAATGTGTGGCTAACGTAGGAGTGGTGGCTGAAAAACTACATGGAAAGACAAGTCCAAGTTGATCTAATGGAAGGATCAGCCACTGAACTGAGGGAGATGAAAGGCCAAGAAGTTCTGGTTTCTGAAATGAGGATTACAGCCCAAGACGGGGGAGAAGGGGGAACTTAATGTGAAACTAATCTGTAATGAATTTAAACTGGTGATCGAATGAAACCATGTTGGTTTAATGAGGGGATCAGCCTGTATGACCCAGGAATAAAATAGATGAGAAAGCTGCAAAAAAGTTCATCCAAATATAGTGAAATGGACACATGCAGTCCACTAACTACATCCGTTCCTGGACATGTTGAATCTGATCATAGTAAAAGTAGGCATGGAAAAAATATTCAAAAAATATTTGAAAAAATGGACAAAAACCGTGTTTTTTTGAATGTTGAGAATCCTTGATGAGAAGACACTTGGACTGATGAGAATATTTGCAGTTCAGGACTTATTCTGTGCAAAATTAGCATGTGGTTGTTTTGCACACCAAACAGAGTTTTCTGTGCAGAAAACTGCATCTTCTAAACAGAAAATGCTGTTTTCTATATAGAAAATGCTGTAATCACCATCATTAATTTTCTCCCAAAGTCCAGATATCACCATCATTCATTTTCTCCCAAAGTCCAGATTCCACTTTATGGAATTCTCCATAAAATTCACACATTGTTGATCTGCATAAAAAACAGCATGTACAAGAGCCAACCAAAATGCCTTTTTTTTTTTTACTGAACGGGATGCAGTGGAAAGTTTTCCCTCATATTCACCTTCTTCTTTTTTTTTTTCCCACCGAGTCTTAAAGATGCATCTGGAGATACTGAAAGAGATTTCTGTGTCAAGCTTTAGAAGATTTTGGGAGTATTCTGATGAATAGTTAACAAGGCAGTTCAAGCTAGAACTTGAATGCTATGAAAGTCCATCTGTGGGTAGCATTATTTAATGAGACATCGCTGAAGCGGGTATGTCTTCTCCACCTCCTGGGAATTCTCATCAGAGCCATTCAGTTTGTAGCTTCATTTTGCGTTGCCAAAAACACAAAACCCTCAAACCTCACCCAACTAAAACAAACAACAAATTGTCCTCAGATAATTTGAGAATGAAATTCCTCTTAGGGAAAAACTCCACCTTTTTCTCCCTCTTGGAAAATAAAAGAAAAAAGAAAGAGCCTGTGTCAGATTCTCTGCTTAGATGTCTCTAGAGGCGTAGCTCAAAATGAACTGAACATTCTTTTACTTGAGCAGATCTGTTGGTATCTTTCTTTTGGGAAATCCAGAATTTGGGTCACCATCTCTTCCGCTTCTACAGAGGTGTAGCTGGGGAGAGGGCAAAGTAAAGGAAATATTCCTCCCAATAAGAGTTCCGCCATGAAATTTTCCTTCGGTCCTCATATTTCCAGTAACCTAAAACTACAGTGGAACATTTAGAAATAAAATTTAGGCATCCAAAGAAAAGAGGGAGGCAAAGTGACCAAACAAAGATGAATACAGTGGGCCCTTGGTATCTGCTAAGGTTTGGTTCCGGAACCCCCCGTGGATACTAAAATTCACGGATGCTCAAGTCCCATTATGTGCAACGATGTAGTAAAAAGGTGCCCCTTATATAAAATGGCAAGATCAACATTTGCATTTTGTTTTTTTTTAGGTGGGGGTTATTTTCAAGCTGTGGTTTGTTGAATGGCATTTGCACATCTCAATCTGTTTAGGGGAGTTATTCTACACAGAAAAGCACATGTGGGTTTTTTTTTTCCTGGAACACTGTCAAACATGAAAAGCCAGGAGAATGCCATACAATAATTCCTATTTGGGATGGCAATGCCATCATTGAGAGAGGTCCTTCTCTCTCTCCAGCCATCTTCTCGTGGTCATTTGGTGGAAGCAGGGTAGACAAGGGCCTTCTCAGCGGATGTTCCCAGACTTTGCGGCTCCTTCTCTGGATAGCTTGGGATGGTTTCATCCTTGACCTCCTTCTGCCAGCAAGGTAAAGCATTTTTATGCCATCAGGCTTTTAGAAACTGAATGGGATGGGTATTTAGTAGTGTGTTGTGCTGTTGCATAGTGTGCACATAGTCTTCCAATGGATGATTATGTTTCTAACTTCATAAATTATTTAGATGTCTTTTAAATAACTTTTTATATGTGTACTTCTACTGAAGTTTTATTATAGTTTGTCATCTCTATTGTTTTTAAATATGTTGTAAGCCACCTTGAGTCCCATCACAGGGAGAAAGGTAGAATATAAATGAAAATCATCATCAATATCACCATCATTCATTTTCTCCCAAAGTCCGGATAAAATTGTCGAAATTGTTTGTCCCTGTGTACAAAATAGGTGTCCCTGTGTATAAAATAGGTGAAGATTTACATCCCAACAGGCTTCCAGTACAAATGTTTTGTAATCAGTTGAAAATATTAGTGTTGATCCACTAGGCGTCCTCTTACCACTAAATAAAACAGCCAACAATCATATACTCAAGTACTCCAGTTCTGCACTTATGAATTTTCAGGCAAAGATGAGAGATAAGCTAAAGATTTCATTTGGAGGTTTGTTTGTTTGTTGAGAAGAATATACCATATTCTACAAACCTCTTCATATCTGGGATGGAAAGAACTTGAGATTTCTTTTTTTAAAAAGTCAAATGTAAAGGCACCTAAAACTGGTAGATTTGTCCATTCTGGCTCTGGGTTTGAGTGCTTCAAAGTCCGATTTCTAAATCCTTTGTGTACTAGCACGGCCATGGAGAATTAAGGTTGTCACTTCTTTTTCTCTCATGGGTTCCTGGAGTTTAATGTTTACCCATTCAAGCTGATTCAATGGGATCCTCTTTTCCATGCTGGGAATAGCTTGTGAACTCAGTAGACCCAAAATGGAGAGAGGAGGCGGCAGAATTTTGTTTTTAAGGTTGTTGTGGAAGAATTTATCAAACGTCAGAAGCTTCTCATAGCTGGGACAAGGAATGTAAGGGTTTTTTTAAAAAAACGAAACAACAGCAACAACAACAACTGTATTTCAACAACAGCAAGGAAACGAAACTGACAGATTATGCTGTCCCTAAACAGAGACCAGTATAGATATTTTTGCCATTTCCGCACTATACTGTTACAGTGCTATTATTCCACTTTCAACCTCCGGTGGAATTCTGGGGTTTGAAGTTTCCTGAGGCCAAATTGCTCTCTGGCTGGGAATTCTAAATGCCCCTCCCTAAAGTGCAAACTCCAGGATTCCACAGGGTGTTGAAAGTAGAATAACAGCACTGTAGCAGTGCCGGGTGGGAAAACCACAGATATCGAAGTGCTTGGGTGTGTCTGCGGGATGAGGGCCAAGGCACAGTGGGGAGAGCAGGCACCCAAGGTCCAGACAGGTCAAGAACAGAAGAGGGAAGGGGGTGAGTTGGTATGGTGGCCCTACGCTTCCTCTCCCTCGTGCCCATCTCCTTCCTTGGATGTGTGCAGGGGGCATCAGGAGAGGGTCTGCGGAACTGAGAAATCAGGCTCCGATCTATCCTTAGCTGGCCAGGCGGCAGCTGGTAGAAGAGGAAGAGGGCCAGAAGTGGGGTTTTTAAAAGGTGGCACAACCTCACCAGAGCTGCCAAGAGAGAAGGCTCCCTTGGAAAAGAAGCCCCGGAGGCGGGCGGCAGGGGTTGGAGGAACTTGCAAATAATCAAATCCATGGAAGTCAAACTCACAAATGTGGAGGGATGACTGTATGCCTATACATACACAAACGGATTCCATGAAACTTTTCTCAACCTTATCCTACAAAGTTTTAACCCTCTGCTTATTTTTATTTGCTAGTCCCTTATCAGATTTTGAAAGGTTTCCTTTGGGGGTGGGACTACAACTCCCAGAATCTCCCATGCTAGTGGCCATGTCGGCTGGGGGATTTGGGGAGCTGTAGTTCTCAAAAGTAACTTTTCTAAGCGTTGCCGCTTTTCAGGAGAGTGCACATCCGTGGGCTGGATTGCATTACGGGAGGAAAGTGTTGCATGACGGAGTGGTTTTAGTTTAGATAAATTCAAGGCTATTAATTCAAGGCCCATTTATAGACAAAAAAAATATATTGAAGGTTGCAGGCAGGGGGACAGCAAAGGAAGGGCTGGAAAACAACAACAGAAATCCATTAAGACTTGCCTATAAAATCCATTTCTCTTCAAAAGCTGAGGTTCACCTTTCAAGAGCCTGAACATTAAGAAGGCCAAAGAGGAAGTCGATACAGAGATGGCAGAATTTATATTGACAATTGGCAAGCAAGGTCACAGACCTTTCCTGCTGAGAACGAGATACGTTCTATTTTGGCCTTTGAAAGGGCTGGCTTACCTCAGACTTTAAAATCTATTTACAGGCAGGAGAGCATTACATTTCCCCCCCTCCCGCTGCTGCCACCACCCCGTGAAGGGCCAGAACCTGTTTGTTTTGTTCTGTTTGTTTGATGCTTGAAACCAAACCTAATACTTTAACATGCCCATCACAGCCCATTTCTGGGTAGAGTTCTGGGCTGTTTCCAGGTAGAATTCAAAGTGCTGGCTTCCAGCAATCGTGATTTGGCAGTGACTGCCCTGATTAATCCTTTGCCTTCACACTTTTTAAAATGTTCAGCTTCTTTCTCCTCCTCCCACTTTCCCCCTTTGTCCTTAGCTTCCTTCAGCTGCTGCCAAGTGATTTCAAAGTGAAAAAGAAGGGCCGTTTCTGCACTAGCCGGTTATAGCGCTGTGGTTCCACTTTCAACATCCTATGGAATCCTGGGGTTTGCAGTTTAGGGAGGGGCCTCCAAGGCCATCCTCAAAGGCCCCTCCCTAAACTGCAAACCCCAGGATTCCATAGGGGGCTGAAAGTGGAATAAGAGCACTATAACCAGGTAGTGCAGAAATGGCCCAATTTGCACTCAGTGGGGAGAAAGGAGGTGTGGGGTAGACTCTTATCCTTCCCAGTAGGCTCAGGTCAGAGCAAACTGCTGCAGACTTTTCCAGCGTGTGTGTTTTTCCTCATTAAAACATTTTGCCCTCTTGACCACGCTGTGATGTAACGCAGCCTCACGTGCCCTGCTTTTCCTCTGTGAAATACTTCAAGGTAATGGCCTTTAAAGCCATACCACAGCCTGGGTCCAGCCTATACGAAAGACGGTGGCCATTTCCACGCCTGGCTGGATCCTGTGGTCGTCCCGTCTCCATATTGGCAGCATCTTCGACGGGATTGGGGTGTGATGCCAATGCGGAGTCCGGGGGCTGCATTCGGCCCTGATGCAGACCAGCCCGAGGCAGAAGACGGTCCAAAGGACTGCTTTCCCATGAGGGAGCGCCTTGTGTTTCTAATTAGCCTGTCTTCCAGTTGAGAATGAGGGGCATACGCGGTAGAAAAACTGCAAAGCCATCTCGCCTCGAAACGCTCTGTGAACGCATGAAGCAAAGGTACAGCTACATGCTGGCTTCTGACCCCTGTTCTCCCTCTGCTGCAATTATCCCCACTCCGGAGAGATCTGAAACAGACTAGAAGAGCCAATTAGAGTGGGCTTCGCTTGTCAGCCCATTAACAATCCAAGAAAGGTAAATGTAAACAACAACTCCCTATGTGCCAGACCCAATGTGCTCACCTTTTAAAAGTTTCTAATTCTAATTCTCATCCTCATCCGTGCTACTGACATCGTTGTCTTCAGCGAGATGCTCAAGGGCAGGGCCGGGAAGCACAGGGCCCTTTGGACGTTGCCGTACGGCAACAGCCGTGCAACCGTCGACTATGCTGGCAGGGATCACTAGAACCGGCTGCCCAAAAAAGCAGATTTTCAAATAGTCTGTTTCATAGACTCCAGCATTTCTGCAAACTGGGAGCAGAATCTCGATGAGACGGAGGCTCTATGGATTGGCAGTGCTTGGGTCGGGGAAATGGGTACACAGCCTGTCCTGAAGGGGGTTGCACCCTCCTTCAAGGAGCAGCAGCATAATTTGGGAGCAGTCCTAGATCCGTCCCACATCAAAGTGGATTCAGGGAGCTTGGTGCCAGCTCCAACTAGTGCACCAGCTATGGCCTCTACAAGATAGGCCTTTTCCGCATGACACTCTCATAGTGCGATTATTCCACTTTCAACCTCCTAGGGAATCCTGGGGTTTGCAGCTTCGAGAGGGGCCGTCCGGCCCCTCTCGAAGCTGCAAACCCCAGGATTCCCTAGGAGGTTGAAAGTGGAATAATCGCGCTATAAGAGTGTCATGCGGAAAAGACCATAGAAATAATCTAGCCACAATGTTAAGTGCACTAGTAACCTCCCGATTAGATTTCTGTAATGCATTCTACATGGGCCTACCTTGACGAAGACTCAGAAGTTGTAGCTAGTGCAAAAACACAACAGCTACAGGTAGCATAAAATACCAGTCTTAGGCCATTTCTGCCCTACACTGTTATACTGCTAATATTCTACTTTCAACCTCCTGTGGAGTTCTAGAGTTTGTAGTTTACTGAGGCCAAAGAGCTCTCTGGCTGAGAATTCTAACCCCCGTCCCTAAACTGCAAATCCCAGAATTCCACAGGATGTTTAACATGGAATAATAGCACTATAACACTGTAGTGCGGAAATGGGCTCATAAAAATTGCCTTGGGCTGCCAATATACTTCCAGTCTGAATTCTGGATGCTTGTCATTTCAAGCCCTAAACAGCTTGGAGCCTCAAATGCTTGAGGGAGCACCTCTCCTTATATGTGCCTGCCCAGGAACGAAGGTTTTCTGGGGCGATATTATTAATACCATTTATTTATGTAGTGCCATTACTGTACCTGGCAATTTACAAATAAAAGAACGAAAAACAGTTCCCAAGTGAGGTGGATACACCACATGGAGATGTGGGAGAAACGCTTCTCAGCTATGGCATCCCAATAGTGGAATGCCTTCCATTTGGAAGTCCAGCAGCCACTAACACTTATTTAGGTGTCAAGTAAAAACTTGGCTGCTCATCAAAGCCATTGGCCCTCATTGATTTCTCTCAAACACTAAAGAGAGCCAACGTAATGTAGTGGTTTGAGCATTGGACTACTACCCTGGAGAGCAGGGTCTGATTCCTTGTTCAGCCATGGAAACCTACTGGGTGACCTTGGGCAAGTCACACACTCTCAGCCCCAGAAAACCCCATGATAGAGTTGCCTTAGGGTTGCCACAAGTCAAAAACAACTTGAAGACACACACACACACACAAAACTAATGTCCCAGGTTTTAAATAGTTATTATCTTTTGAACCTGTTTTAACTTGGTAATTATATTTAATGTGTGTTTTTTTTAGTTTATTTAAATTAATTTAAATTTAAGAGACCCTCCCTCCATCCCAACTGCCACTGCTATGAGCATAAAGGGAGAGAAGAAAAGACAGGCACAGCTCCATCATTTCTAAGCCCAGAAACAGATAAAAAGCCCTCCATCCATTCCAATGGCCGCTGCTGTGACTCGGAGGGAGAGAAGAACAAGCAGTATCTCCTGGACTATATCGCCCCCCTCATTGCCATCCCCTTTCCTTCCGTGCCATGTCTTTTTAGATTATAAGCGTGAAGGCAGGGAATTGGGGGGTTTTTTTCCTTCCTTTTTGTTCTTTTGCTTATAAAATGCCATGTACAGCGACAATGGCGCGATTCAAATAAATATGTGAATAAGTAAATAATTTAAACTCTTTAAACCTCTTTGTTTTAATTTGTGAGCCACCCTGAGATCTTCTTGATACAAGGCAGGGTGGAAATATTTAAAGAAAGAGAGAATAAAAATTGCAACCATTTGCAAAAAATAAAAGCCAAGATCGAATTCTACTGCTCCTTAAAGCCCTCAAGATGCTTCAGATCTAGAGGTCTGGAGTGTGCCTTTACTCGGGGGCTTTTAAAAATGCAGCCTTCCACGAAGAGGTCAACAATGTAAAAACGAAATGTTTCAGTGAGGCAAAGAGCCGTGCATCTGTATGTTATAAAAGTATAGGACAGCCGAAACCACAGCATGAGGAAGGCCGTGAGTAATTGACTGAGATCCTACGAACTGCGACCACAACCATTCCAAGATTTCTTCTTTTTTTTTTTCAGTTTTCTGGAAAAGAGGATTCTTTCCAAGACTATATTCGAATTTCAGAAAAGAGTAGGGTCAGACCTCACCTGGAACACTATGTCAAGACGTTCTGGGCACTGCGGTTTGAGAAGGGTATTGACAAGCTGGAACGTGTCCAGAGAAGGGCAACCAAGATGATGAGAGATCTGGAAACTCAGCCTTATGGGAAAGGACTGAGGGAGCTGGCTATGTTTAGTTTGGAGAAGAGAAAACTGAGGAAGTAACATGATAGCCATCTTTAAATATCTGAAGGGATGTGATGTAGAAGAGAAAGCCAGCTTGTTTTCTCCTGCTCCAGAAACCAGAACACAAACCAATGGGTTCAAATTACACCTAAAGAATAGGAACAATGTCTTTACTGTAAGAGCTTTTGGACAGTCAAGGCTCCATCCTTTGGAACTGGGGTTTGTAGTCTGGTGAGAAAGAGCCAGAACTGGGTAGTGGTTGGAATGCTGATCTGGGGCTCCAGGAAACTGAGGTCTGAAACCCTACGCAGCCATGGAAATCTCAGACAAGTCACACTGTCTGAACCTCAGAGAAAGGTCCCCTGAACACATCCCTCTGAACGAAACCCTGTGATGCATTTATCTTAGGGTTCCCATGAGATAAAATGACTTGAAGACACACAATAATGACAGAGATACTTAAAATCCTCTGTTAGGGAGGTGTAATGCTGTGGTTGTGTGGAATGGAACAGAATGCTAAGTCCCTCACAAAACTACAGACTCCAAGATGCCATATAACATGGCAGTTAAAGTGATATCAAACAGCCACAACTTTCTTGTACATATACACCCCCAGATGGCAGACTGGACAGCAAGCATACAGGTCATCTAGTCATGGTCTTCCTCATGGTGGTAAGATTCAAAATAGTATCTACTCAACCAGTATGTGCAAGCTTTGGGTGAACTTGTCTGGTCCTCCACCCCACCATCTTTTCTGGCTTTTCAGAAAAGGCAAGCTCAAAGGAAAAGCAGCCACAGTACTTAGACAGAGCTTAGAATACCAAGGTGCAAACAAGACAGGTACCTGTATCTTTAGTTAAGTTTTAAATGTAACATAGCAAGTGGGGACAAAGTTGTTTCTCGGTGTAATGCAAGTGTGATCAACCACCAGGGATGGAGAGCCACTATTATCCCATCATTCTCCACACAGGCAACACCAATGTGATATCATGTCACTTCTGGTTGCTTTTTTTGGCCAATTTTCTGGTGCAACAAAGCTTTAGGAGAAACTAATTGCACACATCTACACTTTGGGGGCACTTGGGTTTTCCTGCATAACTTTTCCTGATTATCCTCAGGTTAATCACTTTGGCTCATATCCATTGGGTTAGATCTAGAATTAGACACACTTAGAGCAGAACCATTGATATCAACGGTACTTGCATTGGTTGCAACTACCACTGGGTCACCTTTATGTGTGACTACATCCCGATCCAATCCATTCTTTCTGAGGTAAGGACTCTGCTATTCTGACCAGATCAGAAATAACTAGCTTGGTGTTCCAATAAACATGTTTTAAGGGTCTGACACCATATCTAAAGCTCCTCTAAAAGTGAAAGATGCACTCCTTTCAGGGTGTGCATGTGTGTGGGGGCCTACAAGTATGGCAACACCATGAATTTCATAGGAATTTTTTAGACAAAGAATACTCAGAGATGGTTTTGACAGTTCCTTCCTCTGCAATATAGCCTACAATGGCAAAAAAAAAAAATAGGACCCTCTAGAAAGGAACAGACTTCTCTGGCTGTTTCTTGGAGCTCTTCCTAATAAACATGTCTCATTGCTCTTCAGTTCTCTTAGCATAAAGCATCTCACCTCTGACCTTTTAACTTGGATGTGTGCATAATTGGTAGAACTTGAGCAAGGCCAGGCCTCTTGGGGTGAGGGCATACAACCGCCAGAGACGAGGTGAAGCATAACTCTTCCAGCTTAATTAGATTTTTCCCAGAAGCAAACCACAGATATCTCATTACCTCAGCTAGCCTTCTTCTTCATAGAGCACAATGCCCCCCCTTCCACAGCATGCTCCCGCTGGCCTTTCTTCTGTTGTATCTTCCATAACAGCTTAGAGATGAGCCTAACATCCCATAAAGAAGTTCCATCACAGGCTCTCTCTGCCATAGATGTTCTGCTGTAGGCATCTTGTTCATCACTGTGAGAAACAAGATGTTGGTCTACATAGGGATCTCCTTATCCTATCAAATACAACTGTTGCTCCACCAAGGCCCTGGCTCTTCCTTCTTTCTACAAGTAAGACAAATTGAACTGTTTCGAGGCTAGCAGAAATGGTAGTGACCAGGGGAGAAACAAATTAACATGCCTGTGTGAGAGGCATGGTTGACCCTAAGGATAAACTGGCTTACATCTATTTGGAAATCCAAGCTGAAGTAAACCCTCAAATAGATGTGAGCTTGGTAAATCAAGTTCACATCGATTCAGTGGGTCTAACTGTATTTACGACCGACAATTGGCCATCATAACACATGCTTTATGTTCTGGTTGGATTACTATAATGCATTCTACATTGGCAATTGCTCAGAAACTTCAGTGGGTCCAAAATGCTATGGCCAGACTGCTGAATGGGGCTCATTACAGGAAACATATAACTGCCAGTTGAAATGGCTTCACTGGCTATTGGTGTATTTCTGGGCAGAATCCAAAGTGCCAGTTATGGCCTATAAAGACCTACACAGCTTGGGTCTAGACTATCTGAAAGATCATATCTCCCTATATGAGCTTGAATTTTAAGATCTCCAGGGGAAGGCTTTCTCTCAGTCTGACCATCATCACAGGTATAGTTTATGAGGACCCAGGAGATGACCTTCTTGGTGGTAGCTCCCAGGTTGTGGAACTCTCTCCCATAGGAGATTCAGTCAGCCCTCTCTCCTGTCTTTTTCAGCCAGAGGGTGAAGACCTTCTTCTTTAGATGGACGTTTGGCTTATACTTCATGCATCAGAAAGAGTTTTTAATGGGGCTGTGCTTTGATCTTTTTTATTTTGTCTAAAATTGTGTTATTTTTGTAATTTCAATAGAAATGTTTGTGTTGTTTTGCCAGTTTCTTCCTCTGAAATAGAACCTGCTGCACCTGATATTTACTAGCAGTACCAACCAGAGCTGACCCAGCTTACCTTCCAAGATCATATGGGATCTGGTGCCTTTAAGTTTTGGCCAGGAAGCTAAGTGTCTTCAGCCGTTAATGGCCTGGGTCTCCATGAAGCTTTGGTCAAACCTATGCTAGGGAAAAGATGGAGAACATGGTTTTGTCATTGCTGCTGGACCTCTTAGTTGCTTCAGTACCATGGACAGTCCTATCTTCTCTGATTGGCTGTGCGAATTGGCAGCTGAGGGGACAGTGTCTTGGTCACTCTGTTTGTACCTGCATGTTTACTACCAGAGGATAATCTTAGGGAACACCACTGTTCCATTGCTGTTCCATTGTCCTGATGAACAACCCCTATATGAACTTGCCAGAGCTTTAAGATCCACAGGGAAGGATTTCTCTCAGTCCTCCTACCATCCCAGGCTCACCTGGTGAGGACATGGGAGAGAGCCTTCTCAAAACCCTCAAAACCACCTGTGAGTATTCCTTGCTTACGAAAGCCCTATGAAATGCATGAAGTCACCATAAGGAAGACGTATATACACACATATACACACACCTACCTGAAATCATAGTCCATCACTCAAACCACTACATCATGCTGCTTTCATTGGCAATATTTATTCACCAAATGCCCGTTTATATAAAAAGGCCTTTGCCCGATACCAGGAGGAGAGCAGAGAGGGGGACAGCCAACTCTCCCATGGGAGGGAATACCATACTGTAGGAGCAGCTACAGAGAAGGCCCTCTCAAGTGTCCTCACCAGGCAGGTGAGCAGCAATGGTGACACCAAGAAGATCAGTTTCATCCAAGAGTTGGGCATGCTTTTCAGCTGCAACAAATTCAACAGAAAGTTTTGGGCGCACCATAAAAATTAGGGCTGCGGTCCTGCATCATCAACATAACTTTGATGATGGAGTTGCATGTGACGGTACCACCCTTTCCTAACAAACTACCTTTGCAGCCTGGCAGTGTCTTAACCAAAGCATTTCCAAGGCACTGGAGATTGGGATCTTAGAAAATGATACTTGCAGCACTCTCACAAGGTGTATCAAGAATAAGCAGCTGGAAAGTCCTCTTAGGGTCCAGCTATCCTAAGGTGAGCTCTTCATGGGGTTTTCTGGGGCTGAGAGTGTGCGACATGCCCAAGGTCACCAGTGGGTTTCATAGCTGAGGGGGGAATTGAACCCTGATTTCCAGGGTCATAGTCCTATGCTCAAACGGATCAGTGCTCTCTAGTGACCTCATACTGCTGGTTCTGCCAGTTAATTATTTTCATGTTATTTTCATTTACATGTAGATTGCCTCCCTGCCCAGGGCTAACATGAGTTTATTTTCATAATATGCTACTATCTAATATGCATCTCTTTTACAGTGTCAAGAGCTTAAATGAGGCAAACAGAACTCTAAAAGCAGTCCTGCCTGTTACGACAGTGTCACTTGCTAAGAGGATGCCCGTAATTATTATTAACTTAGTTAATAATAATAATTATTATTCATTTTGATCCATTTTCCAAGTAGAGATTTGAGAAGAACAGAGCAGTGGGGAAATTCTTCACATGTTGCAACAACTTTCAGGGCAAGTTTTTTGGTGCAAAAAGAAATGATTTTTTTCTTCATAAAGAGGATAGATTTTGTGCAGAAAATGTATTTCCTGCACAGGAATGTCCTGTTATGTGGAGAAAAGGCATTTCCTTCAAGGGAAACATGTGTTTTGCACAGAAAATGTGCTTACTGTGCAGAAAACAGTTTCTTTTGCTCAGAAAACTTTTCTGTACATGGTTGTCCTATGCAAAGCAACCATATTGGATTTTCTTCAACAACAACAACAACAACAAAATGCCGTGTGTATTTCTGCACCAAATATTTCCCCACAAAATGCAAATACTTCTAGAGAACTGCACAAAAATCTTTGTTTCCTGGTGCAGCAGGGAGAATACTATTTGTCCCGGTCGGTGAAGACAAAGAGCATGAAGATTTCGATCTCTTCCAAATGTTCAGAAAGAGCTCATGCTATACTTGCGGAAATTTGAAAATGAAAAGATATCTGCCCAGATCCTCTGAGATCAGGTGTTTATTGAAGGTTAGGGAAGAGGAAAGGTGAGAGTAGCCAACAAGGGGACAATGCAAAGGAGATTTCCCAGCATTCCCCTGCAGCCAATCAATGGCTGTTGAGGTGAGGGTGGAGCCATGCCTAGTTGCATCCAAAAGTCGTTGTTCAGCCTGGCAAAACTGTTGCGTAAGGAGGTACTGCATACCTCCTTATCTGCTTTGCTGTGCTGTGTAACTGGGGGTTAAGCTAGCCTATAGCCCTGAGGAGATTCTGGCCTTTGTGTATCTGGTGATGAATTAGTCTCAAGTCCCTAAAAGCTTTTGCAACTATTACGCTGGCCTGGGGCCAACATATTCCCTTGCTATTTTTTTTTTGTTAGAGACGCAAGTGTGCAGCAACCCTCCCTCATTCCCTCAAATGGGTTTACTGTGCACTAACTCGAAGCAGACTGAGAGAAAAAAAGGCTGACTGCATTTGAGTGAAGCAAACAGATCTGATCTCTCTACCCTCCACATACAGAAGGAGCCTTCCCTGGCACAGAACCCGAAGCAAAATGTCTCAAGCATCATAAATCCCACACACCGGCAAAGTGCAACTTTAATTGACATTCAGGAATTTGCATGCAAAGATTGCAATGCTAGTACCAAGTTGTTGTTGTATTACTTCACTGCCTTTTTTTTTTTTAAATCACATTATTGCAGCAGTGGCTGTTCCAACATCTAAACCAGAGCTTGGAAAAGTTACCTTTCTGCATTACTGTACCTCAAAACCTCCTGCCACAACCTAGCTGTGCTGGCTGGGGGATTCTGCCAGTCCAAAAAAATAGTTTTTCCCAGCTTTGACTTATGCTGCATACTGTCTTGAGCATGGATGATTTCAGTTCCCAGTTCAGTTTCTCCCCTCTAGGCCTGGAAAGAGAACAATTCGACTTATTAGCTGGTAGAAATCTGCATCTTGATGGGCTCCTTCACTCCACAAATAGAGAACAACATCTCAAACTCTTTTGCCTGGCCCACACACCAGCTGTGAGTTACTACTTTCTAGGTTTCCCTTACTGCAGCCAACACATCAGGTACTTTCCAGATGTGGGTGTTGGGATGACTCTCATTTACCTAGTTAGTTCCAAGGAGAATTTTTTTTCCACTAGTTGAAAATAAGTGGTGACCCTCCATTTGATGGGAAGTTTCCCTGCCCAAGATCCTGTTCTTGCATCATATAAATTTATGCTATCTGGGAGTTACAGTGTGCTGGAGTTTACTGGACTGCCCTGCCGAACAACTGATTGCACATTGAGTGGCAATGTCACACACTTTTCTCCCTGCTCGACGAAAATATAACAGATTCTGTGCAATTTGCAACTATTATTCATACTTTGGGACTTTGTTGGGAGAAATTTGTACAAAAATACAGGTGGTTTCCTTGCATAAAGAACAGTATGTGTGCATGTGCATGTACAGATGTATATTTTGTGCAAAATATATGTATTTGTTGTTGTTACCTGCCATCAGGCAACTTGACTTACGGCAACCATATGAATGAGAAACTTCCAAGAGCCTTAGGCCTCAACAGCCCTGCTTGGGTCTTGCAAATTCGGGGCAGCCATGGTTTCCTTCCTGTGCCAAAATTGCTTTTTTGCATTGAAAATACATGCAGGACAACTACGTGAGTTTTTTTCTGCACAGAAACGAGTGTGACTGTCTTAGATTTGCTCCAAAACATGCTTTCTGCATCAGAGAACCAAAGGCAGGTTACTCAACTATTTCACCCTCACGAGGTCATAGGGTATGGTGTCTAGATCAAGGGAGGTAATGGTACCATTCTATTCTGCTTTGGTCAGACCTCATTTGGAATCCTGTGTCCAGTTCTGGGCACCTCAGTTCAAGAAGGATATCAACAAGCTGGAGTGTGTCCAGAGGAGGGCGACCAAAATGATGAAGGGTCTGGAAGCCATGAAGTCCTATGAGGAGCAGCTTAGAGAGCTCAGTATGTTTGGTCTGCAGAAGAGAAGGTTAAGAGGGGACCTAAAAGCCATGTTTAAATATTTTAAGGGATGTCATGTCAAGGAGGGAGTGGGCTTGTTTTGCACTGCTCCAGTGACTAGGACAAGGAGCAATGGATTCAAGCTGCAGGAAAGGAGATTCCACATGAACCTCAGGAAGAACTTCCTGAAGGTCAGAGCAGTGGAAGATGTGGCCTCAATGGAGTGTAGCGGAGTCTCCTTCCTCGGGGGTTTTTAAGCAGAGGCTGGATGGGCATCTGTCAGGAGTGCTTTGATGCATGTTCCTGCATGGCAGGAGGTTGGATTGGATGGCCCGTGGGGTCTCTTCCAACTCTATGATTCTATGATTCTATGAATCTGGGATGATGAATAATTATGGCTGCTTGCTCCTCATTGTGGGAAAACATCATACTCCCTCCAAGTGTCCCAGTTAGACAGAGTTAACTCCCAGTTACTCTTCTGTTGTCCCACTTTTTTTAGCTGCTTTTAAAATATACCCATTTCTCTCCTCCTCCTCCTCCTCCTCCTCCTCCTTTCCCCTTTTGTCTTCAGCTTATTTCAGGAGCTGCAAACTGAATTCAAAGTATAAAAATAGCTTGCGGGAAAAGAGAGGAGAGGGCAAAATCTTGTCCTTCCCAGAAGGCTCAGGCAAAAGGAAACTGCTGCATCCCTTTCTAGCTTGTCTGTACTTCATCATAAATAATTCTTTCATTTTGACCATATTCTGATATTACTTGGCCACATGTGTCCGTTTTCATTGGTAAAATGTTGGAAGTTATGAATAAGGTAACTCTCCAGGCCTAAAGTGGTCTCTTCCAAGCCAGATGTTCTATCTGTTGGAAACCACATGCTCTGTGCCGATGACATGTGATTTTTCTGCTCAGGAAACACATTTCCCTGTAGAGGGAACACATTTTCCTGCAGAGAAAGCAGGTTTTTTGAACAAAAACACATCGTTTTTTTCACTCCACATACTATTCCTCTGCAACACTTTGGTGAATTCGAATACCAGGAGAACATTGCACAAAATTCTAACTGGCTCATTATTCTTGCCAGTAGGGTTTCTTAACTATTAGGAAACTTTTTTTTTGGGTACCTGTGAACACATAATTATAACCATTCTTTCCACCCCTAGTCCTGAGACCCTCAAGCGCCATCAAGTTCAATCCCATTCTGCCATGTAGGAAGACACCAGCAAAGGGTTCCCAACGGACAGCCGTCCAGCCTCTGCTTAAAACCCCCCAAGCAAGAAACTCCAGCACACTTCATGGCAGTGTATTCCACTGTCAAACTGCTCTTACTGTCAGGAAGTTCTTCCTAATATTTAAATAGAATCCCTTTTCCAGTAGTTTGAAGCCGTTGCTAGTCTCCGGAGCAGCAGCTCCATCTTCCATATGACATCACTTCAAACAGTTAAACACAGCTATCATGTCACCTCTTAACTTCTCTTCTGCAGACTAAACATCCCCAGCTCCCGTAGCTGCTCCTCATAGGACTTCATGGTGTCCAGGCCTTCTACCATTTTGGTCACCCTCCTCTGGACACATACCAGCTTGTCCATGTCCTTCCTGAACTGTGGTGACCAGAACTGGACAGAGGATTCCAGGTGGGGTCTGAGTACAATTATACAAAGCCTATTTGCCCCAAATATATTATTATTATTTTTATTATTATTATTATTATTATTATTATTATTATTTCAAAGGTCCACTGTGGAAAGACAGCAGGGAAGGTGCCAATCTAACCTCTCTGAGAGGGGAGTTCCAGAGTTTGGGGGCCGTGGACAAACCACACTCTCTCAGGAAGGCCATGACAAACCTCCTCTGAAGTAGTCTTCCCAAGAGAGCCCTAGGATAGGGTCACCATAAATTGGGGTCAACCTAACCGCAGCAGCCGTGGCAGCTAAACAGTTGAGCAGATGGACACGGATCAGTATTTTTGGGCTTCTCCACTGTTCCAGGCAAGGAAGTGTCCATGTTCCTGATCAAGAAACCTGAAGTCGAACCTGGGCCCTATGGAAAGTAAAGTAGGTTCTTGGCCACTAAACTGCAGTCCTTCCCCAACAGTGGAGGTTGAATTAAACTGTGGCCATTTCCGCACTACACTGTTATAGTGCTATTATTCCACTTTCGGCATCCTATGGAATCCTGGGGTTACAGTTTAGGGAAGGGCATTTAGAAATCTCAGCAAGAGAGCTCTTTGGCCTCAGTAAACGACAAACCCCAGAATTCCACAGGAGGTAGAAAGTGGGATAATAGTACTATAGCAGTATTGTGAGGAAATGGCCTGAGTCAGGCTGTTGGTCTAGTCCATTGGGGCCAATGTGAAGCCCTAGTAGGGCTGTCTACAAGGACTGGCAGTGCCTCTCCACGGTTTCAGGTAGGAACCTTTCCCAACCCTACTGGAAGATGCCAGGGAATGAGGCTGGGACCTCTTCCAAGGCTGACATGTGTTCTGCCACTGAACTATGGCCTAGTTCTCCCGATAAACACAGCTGATCCCCAGATCCTGGAAAAGCGACTGCGATGCCAGTATTTGTGTTTCCCAAATACCTGAAAGTCTGTATTGTGAACTCCGTGTTGGCAAAGCCATCACTGAGAAACCATGAATGATGAATTATCATTAATTAGGAACGCAGCAAATTAATCAAAGTCAGCCAGAGTTCACGATGGCTTTCCAAAAGTACTAATGTGAATTCCAGGAACTGTATATGATTCACAAATTTGGCAAGCGTGATCTTTAAAGTATTTTTTTTTAAAAAAAAAAAATTTAAGTAAGATGCATGGATTAAAATGGCAGGCTGAGTAACAGAAATCAAAACTCAGTCAATACAAAATGACATCCCTACTGCTCGTCTGCTCCAAAACTCTAATCCAATCTTCTACAGATGAGAAATGATAGTTATCCAAATGTTATATAAGTTTTTTTTTAAAAAAAACTTTTATTTACAACTTGTTATTTACAACGGCATACAGTTGCCTCTCCGCTTCCGCAAGGGCTTCTTGCTCCATGCCCGGGCAAAAGGCAAGCGAATGTAGGGGGCAACCTCACGAGCAGAGAAGGTACCCACAAGCTTTTCCCCCTCCGTTCACCTGGCTTTTGCCCAGGTGCAGAGAAGGAAGGCACGGCATCTGGGCAAATGGCAAGCAAAAGAAGGCACGCAGGGCAAGTGGAGGGCAGAGGCCTTTTTGCCAGGGTGTAGAGAAGGAAGGCAGCTTGTCTGGGCAAAACGCAAGGGAATTAGAAGAGGGGAAGTGGGGAAGGACAGCGGTCGCCGCTTGAATAGTCAAATTTGCAAAGGTCAGACTTGCAAATGGGGAGGGAGGACTGTATTCCATTTACATAGCTAGGCTTTTAAGAGGTAAGCACCCCAAATCCTCCGCCTAAAGGGATGAATCGGTCAGTTCCAGTTTCTCCAGAATTTTTATTTCTTGTAATATCTCAAGAATATCTTCTAGGATCTCTCATTTATAATTTCCGTTCAATTTATGAAAAAAAAATAGGGGCTGAGATCCTAGATCCTACTTACTTAAATTATTTATGTACGCTTAATTAATTAACAAAGCAGCATCACCTGGCCCAAAGCCCCCAACCCAGTGGTTCTTAAGCGTTTCTTTACTTTGGACCCCCTGCAAATATAATTTTTTGCCAGGGACCCTCAAGACTTAACTCAAGGTTTAAATATTTAAATGTATTTACATATTTATGGGTTCTAGAGACATTCAAATCCTCACTCAGACACTGGGTGACCTTGGGCAAGTCACCTTCTCTCAGCCTCAGAGGAAGGCAAAGGCAAACTACCTCTGTACAAATCTTGCCAAAAAGACACTGTGATACGTTCACCTTAGGACTGCCAAAAGTCAGGAACAACATGAAGGCACATAACAATAAAGTGCCACTTTGTGCAGGAGAGGTTCTTTCTAGCCATCATGCCTCTCCCCTTTGAAAACTAACTTACAGTGACTGTAAGGTGAACCTGTCCTGGGAGTTTTCCTGGCAAGGTTTTTTTGCTTTTACCTTTCTCTGAGGCTGACAGAACGTGACTTGCCTGAGGTCACCAGGTGGGTTTCCATGGCCAAGCGTGGATTCATACCTTGGTCTCCAGAGTCATGGACCATTTCCGCACTAGCCTGTTATAGCGCGATGATTCCACTTTCAACATCCTCTGGAATCCTGGGGTTTGCAGTTTCGGGAGGGGCCCGAAGGAAGGAAATGCAGCAGAGATACTGTTTCTGATTGTCACATTGGAAATCAATGAAGCAACGTGGAAATCAGTGACGCAAGATCTATCTGAAAGTGTGCCCTCATTTCCTTCCCTCCTGGAATTGTCTCCCTGTTCCCTTCCCCACCAGTCACCAGCAAGAGCATGGAATCATAGAAGCATAAAGTTGGAAGGGACCCCTGGGGCCATCCAGTCCAACCCCCTTCTGCCATACAGGAACACACATCAAAGCACTCCTGATAGATGGCCATCCAGCCCCTGCTTAAAAACCTCCAAAGAGGGAGACTCCACCACACTCCATTGAGGCAGCATATTCCACTGTTGGACAGCTCTGACCGTCAGCAAGTTCTTCCTGAGGTTTAGGTGGAATCCCCTTTCCTGCAGCTTGAATCCATTGCTCCTTGTCCTGGTCTCTGGAGCAGCAGAAAAGAAGCCCGCTCCCTCCTTGACATGACATCCCTTCAAATATTTAAACATGGCTCTTAACCTTCTCTTCTGCAGACTAAACATACCCAGCCGCTTCCCAGAGCTTAACACTGCCTGGAGGGAGGAAATCCCAGACAAGGGCCATTTCCACACTAGACTGTTATAGTGCTACTATTCCACTTTCAAAGGCCTCTCCCTAAACTGCAAACCCCAGGATTCCATAGGATGTTGAAAGTGGAATAATAGCACTAGAACAAGCTACTGCGGAAATGGTCGAGATGTGAATGGCTAAAGAATAACCCCTTTCTCTCCATCCAAAAACAGGCCTATGTGCACAAGCCACACTAAAGGATGCCTATTGAAGTGTGAAGCTCAAGGGCATGAATATTAAGATTGTGTGGGTCGCTATTTTTAAAAGTAGGGTCTCGGTTGAGCTTTTAATTTGTCTTTTCTTTCAAAGAAAAGTACTTTTGAAGGCCCAAGATGGAAGGTGTTAGAAGAATGTAGGGTGCTCTTAATGACATCCTGAAGGAGCTGCTTGTTAACTCAAAAGCACCCGGGCTTCAAAGCCCACCATCTGACATCATCGTAGGAATTCCAGCAGCATCCGTGCCTGGCTAGTCAGCATTTGCTCACACCAGCAACTTATAGCAAAACCTCAGGGGTGGTCAGACCACACAAAATAGCTTTAACGGCTCTTTTCAGGCAACCCTTGGCTTGCAAACAGGGACAAGAGAACAGGGAGGGGAGACGAGCGCTAAGCCCCCCTACTCAACCTTGAGCAAGAACAGCATGCCGCAAATTATACAGGAAAAATTTGCAAGGAATCTGTGACCAGAGAGAGTGGCCATTGCATTCTTGATGTTGAAATACTCGGAGTGGCAATCTCCAAAATATTTTCGGCGCTTGCACCCACATAGAGAAGTACTTTCTTTGGCACCTGGCTGCTGCCCCAATGAAACATGCCTGGAACGAGCTGTAGGAAATAATTACCACAATAAACAGCTAATTAGAGGGCCCAAACCCCTACTTTGAACACATTTTTATATATTTCATATCAAAGGCTAAAGCTAGAAAGGAGGCATGGCTGTATTTAGTTCCGCTCTTCACTACTGTAATTAGGATTTTTATGTTTACCAAACCCACCCACCCCTTCATTCTCGAAAACTTGGGAGCCAGACAAGAGCTGGAAATTTTGGACAAGCTTTCAAAATACATATGTTTCTGGTAGACTGAAATGCTTTCTAAGCTATATAGCATAAGGCCCCAGAGAGACTTGCAATCTGATGAATAAACTCAGCTATTCATAGAGTGGAATCTGAAAGCGGGGGGTCGGGGGAGAGGCTGGATGCTGGATTTCGGGTGTTCCCTTCTTCAGTTTCATATCAGGCACTTGCCTCTCAAAACATCCAAACCAATCCCAAATGGATCTCCTTTTGGCCTGCAGAAGTTTCCAGGAGCATGCCTGACGGCTGTCTGCTCCTACGAACTAACTGAAGTGAGAGACAGCAATGAATTCCTGAGTGTGAGCACACACACATCCGTGGACACCAGAATCGCAGGAAATGCCCTTGCCCTGGATCCAGCATGACTGGATATTGTTGTTAATGCTGCCAGATTTTCCAAACAACATTAAGAAGGGACTGTTGAAATCCAAGACATACAGGGTCGATGATACAGAAATCTGCAGGAAATAAAAGGAATCAATACCACATGTGACTTTGCAACAATTTGGTATCACTTCATTAATTTTGCCACCAGACTTGGAACAGCTTATGGACCTCTGAGATACTTTTATGAATTTTTCGAGAAAGCCTAAATGCTAAATACGAACGAAATACGAACTGATGTTGTGTTTGACAGTTGTGTTACAATGAACTGGTTTGTGAACAATGAATTTATAACCATTTTAGTTGTTGTTATTCTGAAATTTAAACATTTTTTAAAAACTAAGTTGTGCTCTATCTCGGTGTAAGTATTGATTTAAATTAACTTTGCCCATTTCTGCACCTAGACTGTTATAGTGCTATTATTCCACTTTCAACATCCTATGGAATCCCAGGGTTTGCAGTTTAGGGAGGGGCCTCAAAGGTCCATATTTACTATCCTCAAAGACCCCTCCCTAAACTGCAAACCCTGGGATTCCATCGGATGTTGAAAGTGGAATAATAGCACTATAACAGTCTAGTGCAGAAATGACCTTTGTCATGGATTCACACAGCAGTTCAAGACAGACAGACAGGCACTCACACACAATACTAATTGCACCAAAATCTTGCAACTGCGCTCTCCGTAAATGATCCACCCCACGCTCTTTTATACAGATGGAGCTCCCTAGTGAAGAGACTGGACCCAGAAAGAGAGATGTCCTCCAACTAAATCTGCAGAGGGAGATCACTAACAGGGTGGTGTGGCTGTGAGTGGCTGCTTGAATGCTTTTTCTGTGCAAATGTTGGCAGGAAAGACAGTGTGGTTTATGGGTCACCGATGCATGGGACCTCAGAATAATTAAGCACAGGTCCCATTTTTGTTTAATTTGGCTCCGCTCCCTGTAGTGGTTCAACTAGCCGGTGATACCAAGCTGATAAGCAAATGAGACAACCAATTAGAAATGGTCTCAAGAATGGATGCCTTGATTTGTTAGGACAGTGACTTCTCTCCTGCTCATTTTCTCTCTCGGTGAGCAGATTGCTGTATTTCAGAGGGAGGAATTGGCAAAACCACTTCTGAGTACTCCTTGTCTAAGAAAACCCAATGAAATTCATGAGGCCACCATAAGCTGACAGGTGACTTGAAAGCACCCAAAGATACACACACACAACCAATCTTCTCATTTTCTTCCCAGGGTTTGTTTGACGTCTGTTTCGGAAATGCCTGTGAATAGCACAGTGGCTACATTCTAACATCGACATTTCTAGCCTCTGGGTGACAGACAGGACTGGAATCATAGAGTTAGAAGAGACCACAAGGGCCATTGAGTCCAACCCCCTGCCATGCTGGAAGACACCATCAAAGCATTCCCAACAGATGGCCATCCAACCTCTGTTTAAAAGAAGGAGCCTCCACCACACTCCATTGAGACAGTGTATTCTACTGTCAAACTGCTCTTACTGTCAGGAAGTTCTTCCTAATGTCTAGATGGAATCTCTTTTCCTGAAGTTTGAAGCCATTGCTCTGTGTCCTAGTCTCTGGAGCAGCAGAAAACAGGCTTGCTCCATCCTCCATATGACATCCCTTCATAGGAAGGGAAGCGAAGGGAAGGTAAGGGAAAGCAGGCATCATATTGCTAAATTACAATGACATAAGTCTGGCTTGTTTTTGTCTGCCAAGGCAGTTGAAATTCACTAACAAACATGCAATGATGAAAATCTCACCAAATCACTTTTTCTCCTGTGCAACCCCCCCTCCCGAAAAAACCCCTGGCCATTTCCCAGTCACTGGTGAGTAGGGGGACAAGCATCCAGTTCTTTTCCTATAGCTGTATACAGAGCAACGGCATCGTCCACAGGGACCTACAGAGGACACATGTCACTGTGGCTCCGGCTATAGGAAACGTCAGGATACTTGTCTTCTTCTCCTC
Source organism: Cyclura pinguis (assembly GCA_030412105.1). Lineage (NCBI taxonomy): Eukaryota > Metazoa > Chordata > Lepidosauria > Squamata > Iguanidae > Cyclura > Cyclura pinguis. Next base: position 3,770,234 of record CM059607.1, read on the forward strand.
ACCCCCCAACATCCAGGTAATGGCTAACGTGGCAGGGGCTGTAGCTGAGAAAAGTGGGTTTGGGGGCCGCTCAGACAGAAGACTATCATAGCTACGTTTTAGTTCACTCTTAAAGTGGGAACAATTAATTCCCGCACCGTTTTTCTCACTGCACAAAAAATACGGAAATTTTTGGGCTGTCTTTGGATGCTATTTGTGTTTCAGGAAACCTCTCAAGGAAGCATTTTGTGTATAAATACAAGTGGAAAACACATTTTCTGCACGGCAAATATCTGCCCTACACAAACTACACCGCCCCTTGTGCAGAAGACAGGTTTTCTGTTCCAAAACCTCCCATTTTTCACAGAAAAATCATGTGTGTTTTTGCAGAGACGAAGCTGTGAGGGGCTTTCCAAAATGCAAAGAACCTCATGGTCGCTGTTATTCTACCTGACAGGGTTTCTGTCCTGACAGGAAAATGATTTTTAAAAACCCAAATATTATTTCCTTCCCATGTATGCTGTGAAACCCAGAAACGCTATTCATCTTTGCTCCATTCAGCCACTAAAAGCTGAGCGGTTTGATGCTCTGGAACTGCCACTATATTACCACAGGCATTTTTGGAATGGAAGTCAACAACACACAACAACTCCTCTCTTTGAATGGCTTCAACATTTATGAGCCTAGGCATTTTCAGCATGTGCACGGCAGGCATTTCACAAACATTCAGGAGGGCTCCGAAGTATTTTGAAAGAAAACAACTGTTCTTTTGATGATCCTCGCCCCTTCCTAGCCATTTCGCCCAAGGTTGCCACAGTGTGTTTCAAAACGGTGTCTGATTTGGAGTTAGAAAAGCCAAAGAACTCTTTGCTTACGACTTCTCAAATTCCTCTAGATTCTGCCCTTGCCTACTAGGTTCTGCCAGGGGGCCGTCTGAAATCTGGCCCTACTTGTTGGCCCCGACTAGGAAGTCATAAATAATGTCGTGGATGACCAGGTCAAAGCTATCAAAACATGCCTGACACTGATTTCCCAGTTGGGTCAGCTTTGGTTACTTTAATAGCAAGGAAATTGTTTTAGCTGCAGCTCCAGCCTTTCAGATTTAAGACCTATTTTTACAAAGCGTTTGGAAAATGAAGGCCCCTCTTTCATAGAGTTTACACAGATTGAAACAACCCCGCTCCAAAATGCTAAGCAGGCAAAAAATTATGAACAGTAGGGCCTTGTCACGGGTGAAAACCAGTAGCACGTTGGGTGAGAAGAGAAAATATCAACCTCATATCCAAAGTGAAGAAGGTTTCCCTAAGGTCAGAGATATTTGAACTGTTGCCAAGCAGTTTGGCATCCGCTCTAATGAGATACAATCCAAAAATATTATTCAACCGCACACATGCACACATGAAGCTCTCATCTCCAAGGAACGTTACCAGCAACTGGCCCATTTTCTAACGCCAGATGTTCCATGCTTTGGTGATTAGTGCCACAAATTTCTTCTCTTGCCCCTTGCCTTGGTGGTTGGGCATCTATACCAGCTGAACCGGTCCCGAGGTGACACCTCAAAAACCAATGTCCCGTGAGCAGGATCGTCTAGGTTTGTAACCGCCACGGAGACAGGCTAGGTACGGTGGCCACAAGACTGTGGCAAACCAGTCCTGCACACTTGCTACCACAAGCCCGGGCGTGGAGATTTCGGCAGGCATCAGACAAAGCTGGTGAAAACAGTTCTCTGCTAAAGGGTTGAGTCAGCTGCTCTGTTTTGTAGCTGAAAACTGGGAAGTATTCACACAGAATGTTGCTGGTGTTTTTTCAGGTGTGATAGCCCATTTGTTGTTGTCAAAAATGTAATGGGCTCAGTTCTACCTATCGCCCCAAGTAGAACAGAAGTACTGCAATACTGTGATTTACCTGCGTGTTGAGTTACCGTTAAAAAATCGATTCCATGCACCCATGCACCTAAACATTAGGAAAAACTTCCTGACTATAAGAGCAGTTTGACAGTGGGATATGTTGCTGCCTGGGAGTGTGGTGGAGTCTCCTTCCTTGGAGGTTTTTAAACAGAGGCTGGATGGCCATTTGTTGGGAATGCTCTGATAATGTATTCCTGCATGGCAGAATGGGGTTGGACTGGATGATGCTTGTGGTCTCTTCCAGCTCTATGATTCAATAAAAGACACGTTTTATAACTGTTCCCCCTAAAATGCACATTTGTCATCCGAGGACATGGCAAAATTCAGATATGTGCAGAGTCTAAAGGATAAACTTTTGTTTCTATTCCTATACTAGTCCAGAAAGTGCAGCTGAGGTTGTTCCACTTAAAACGGCAGGCTAGAAAGAAGTTCTGCAGTGCCTCTAGTAAAATCCAACTATCAGGACAAAAGAGAATTCCTCAAGTACTAGCTCTGTTTTGGAAACTGGTTTGGATCATTAGGAACTATAACACCCTGTAAGAAATTGAGACAAGGAGAATTTCAGCTCTCTCGTTAAGGAATAGAAGCATCACTACAGAAAGCTTTGCTGAAGGTGCACCCCATTCTGGGACTGAACACGTCAGTTATTCCACGGAAGAAATTGTCCCTCTGGATTCAGCACATCTAGTGACAGCTGTAATTTTGCAGTATTGACCATTTTTCATGGCTAATTAGTCTAAAGCCCAAACTCATTCCACTTGAGTCGCTGATGAATGGATAGGAATTTTTTCAAGTCACGGTTGGCTTAGTGTGCTGAGCCACTGTAAATTTAGATCAGGACTGACAGGGTGGGGCTGGACAACGGGGACTTTGAAGCTGACAGCTTTGTAACATGTGAATGCCCCATGATTATTTTAGCCAGAAAGCAAGCAAACAAAAAAAAGGGGGGGGGTAAAAGGCAGCAGACACAAAAAGTGCCCAGGGTTTGCTGCCTTTTCCGACTACCGAAAGGAACCTCAAAGGTATTCCATTTTTAGAGGGCTCTGGCTTTATTAGCTTTTCTTCTCCCCTCCTACGCACGTGGAAGGAGATGCCAACAAAATTACCCCAAAGGCACCGTCTGCACAATAATCAATCTCTAGAATCTCCAGACGGATCCACAGAGACTGGCAGGGAGCCGAGTTCATGTATAAACTGGCCCATGTTTGCTAGGTGCCCAGGTGTTGCGCAAGGTCTCTGTCTCTGGAGGTCTGTCTGCTGCACAAAACTCAGCACATGGCTAGTATGCTACAGTTACTACTGATTTCCAGAAACTGACCCCAGATATATGAAGTCTTCATTGTTAACTGCCATCAGGTTGACTTGGACTTATGGCAACCATGTGAATGAGAGATTTCTGAGTCATCAACAGCCCTGCTCAGATTTTGCAGACTCAGGGCTATGGCTCCCTTCATTCAATCTCTCTATCTGCCCTGTGGTCTTCCTCTTTTCCTACTGCCTTCTACCTTACCAAACACTATTGTCTTTTCAAATGAGTCATCTCTTCTTGTGAAGAGTGCAAAGTATGACAATCTCTGTCTATCTAGTCATTTTGGCTTCTAGGGAGAGATTAGGCTTGATTTGCCCTGGGACCCATTTCTTTGTCTTTTTAGCAGTCCAGGATATCCGTAGAACTCTTCTCCAGCACCATATTTCAAGTGCATTGGTTTTCTTCCTGTAAGATTTTTTCACTGTCCAGCTTTCACAACCATACATGAAAATTGGAAATGCAATAGCATGAATAATCCTAACTTTAGTATTTGATGATATATCTTGACACTTCAGGATCTTGTCTGGTTCCTTCATAGCTACCCTCCAAATTCCTAGTCTTCTTCCAGTTTCTTGACTGCAGTCTCCCTTCTGATTAATGGCTGAACCAAAGTATGGAAAATCTTGAACTATTTCAACGACTTCATTTTCTGTGTTATAGTTATGTAAATCATCTGTAGTAATTATTTTTGTTTTCTTATTAGTCAGCTGTGAACCTGCCTTGTACTTTCTTCCTTGATTTTCTTCAGGAATTGTTCCAAGTCTTTGCTATTTTTTGCTAGTAGTATGGTGTCATTTGCATACCATAAAGGGTTGAGGTTCCTTCCTCCAATTTTCACACTTCCTTCTTCCAAGTCGAATCCAGTGTTGTGTATAATATGTTCAGTGTGCAAGTTAAATAGATAGGATAAACAAAATGCAGCCTTGTCTGGCTCTCTTGCCAATCTGAAACCATTCAATTTCTCCACATTCTGTCCTGACCATAAACTCTTATCCTGAGTATGGGTTACATATTAGGACAAAAAAAATTGTGGCACACCCATTTCTTTAAGTCCATACTTTTTCCTAAGCTACACAGTCAAAGGCTTTGCTATAATCTATAAAGCACAGGCTGATTTTCTTCTGGAATTCTTTGGTGAGTTCCATTATCCAACATATGTTTGCAATATGATCCCTGGTGTCTCTTTCTTTTCTGAACCCAACTTGGACAGTTGTTATTTCTCACTCCATATATGGTAAAATATTTCGCTGCAGAATTTTGAATATCACTTTGCTTGCATGGGAGATTAATGCAGTAGTCCTGTGGCTACTATAATCCCTAATGTCCCCTTTCTTGGGGATTGAGATGTACACTGAGCATTTCCAATCTGTGGGTCATTCTTTTGTTTTCCATATTTGTTGACAGATTTTAGTTAGAACTAGAGCATATTCTGTCACTGCAGCTTGAAGCAGCACTATTGGTATGCCATCTGTTCCTGGTGATTTATTTCTCCCAAGTACCCTGAGTGTAGTTTCCACTTCACTTTCTAAAATTGTATGTTCATTTTCAAATGGTTCTTCCTTGAATAAATTTGTTATCCTTTCATCTCTTTTATATAGTTCTTCAGTGTATTGTTTCATCGTCTTTCTTGTTTCTGTTTAGTGATATAATGTATTCCCCATCCGGGTATAGAGCATCCCCATTCTTGGTTTAAATTTCCATTTGATTTCTTGGATCTGCTGGAAGAGCTTTCTTAATCTTCTTTTTTGTTATAGTCTTTTATTTCTCTGTATTGATTATTACAGTAATTCTCCTTGCCCCTGCGCAAAAGTAGCTAAACAGTTGCATTCAGAGTTTCATCTCTATTTTTGTTCCCTTTTATTTTTGCTTCCCCTCCATTGTTAACTGCTTGAAGAGTTTCATCTGTCATTTGTTGAGGCTTCTTTTTCTTTTTGGCCACAGATGGCGTCTTTTTGCATTCTTCCCAGACAATGTTCTTGGCTTCTGTTCAGAGTTCTTTTGGCTCCTGATCAGTTAGGCTTAATGGGGCTAAAGCATAAACTTGGATTATGGTTATATTGATATATTTTCTCTGAAGTCTTATTGACATGATTCAGTCAGATTTTGCATTCTATCCTTTGACTGCTTTTTCTATATCTCTCCTTACTATAAATGTTACCTTCTTCCTAGATTTTCCTTTCCTATGTAATGATCTGACTCAAAAGGTCCCATTCCTGTCCACTTCACCCCAAATACTGCAAAGTTTGTGTGTTCCATTTCTTGTTTTACTATGTCTAGCTTGCTCTGATTCATGCTTCTCACATTCCAGAATTAAAAGGGATACACTGTCACTTTGGTTATTTATTTGTTTATGTTCTGTTTTTCTTTCAGTATGAAACCCAAGATGGCTCACATTAAGGCCATTTCTGCACTACACTGTTATAGTGCTATTATTCCCCTTCCAACCTCCTATAGAATCCTGGGGTTTGCAGTTTAGGGAGGGGCCTTTAGACTTCTCGGCCAGAGAATTATTTGGCCTCAGGAAACTACAAATCCCAGAATTCCACAGGATTCAGAAAGTGGAATAATAGCACTATAGCAGTGTAGGGCAGAAATGGCCCAAGTTAAAAACGAAGTGCATGAAAAACCTATTTCATACAGGAGTTTTTTTAAAAAACAAACAAACAAAAAGTCTTTTAAAAATACTACATTGCAACAGTTAAAAACTCGTTAAAACATAGGAAAAAGATAAAAACATAATATACCCCATTAAAAGATCCTTCTGCGACAGTAACCTAAAAGCCAAAGACCTGCCTAAATTAGAAAGGTCTTTGCCTGCGGGTGGAAAGAGAGGCGGGGGGGGCAAATGAGCCTCTCATTGGCAGGAATTCCACCGGTTGGGAGCACCCACTGAGAAGGCCCTGTCCTTTGTTCTTATCCAACACAGCTGTCATGATGGCCCTCCATAGCATTCCTCCAAAGATCTTCAAAGATGGGGAGGCTCATAGAAGGAGACATGGTCTTTCTAATAGTCCGAACCCAAGTTGCACAGAGCTGTAAAGGTCACGACCAGGACTTTTGCCAGAAGCACCTGTGTGGTACATCAGGGGATGGGGAAAGCAGGCGTGGCTGTGTCATGCCAGAAGTAAGTGGTTGGCACACCTAGGGGACACGGTGAGGGGTAGGTCTCGGTCACCACAGCTGCCTACCACTCCTTTGAAAGACTGCTCCCTTTCTTCAGCCCCACGGTTGAGCTTTCCTTCTGCAGTTATTTCTCCCTCCACCTCCTTTTCGCTTGACAAGGAAACCACGCCTTGACAAAGCATGGATAGCCTTCCTGTTTCCAGCTTCCCTCGCCTCTCTGCCTCTTTGTTGCCATGAAAAATGGCTTTGGATCATTGCCCAAAATCTCACCTTTTCAGCGCCTGGGGCTTTCACAAGGAGCCTGTCAGGAGAGAGGTGTTATTGGAAGATGGCTGAGATTAGAGGTGGACCTAAAAAAAAGAGGAAGAAAATGAATTGACTGTCTTGCTCGCCTTTGATAGAAGGGAGAGGAAGAGAGAGAGGTTTTCTCCAGGGACTTAAAAGAATGTTATTTATTCTCCCACCGTTGTTGAGCCTCTTGGCATTTTCTCGCACCTCCGTTATCAGTATCCAAATCAATGGGAGCTGGATGGTTTTGGCTTGTTTCGAGCCCAGTGTCATATCTTTCCACATGTTGTAGAGCCAAGCACATGAATAGCTTCCTTGTTGGAGCTGAGGTCTGTTCCATATCGTTCTCAGCTGCCCTGGTTTTGATTCCGATTCCCTTATTTTCATTTGGAAAAGGTATCACAGAGAGAAAGGGGGGCAGGGGCGTAGGACTAGTCCCAGGGAAGAAATTAAATGGTTCTTTTATCTACTGGGTGAAATAGATGCTGCGTTATATGGCTTTCTACATCGAACACTATGTATTTTGGCATTCTGCTTCCCATAAGGCCCTGCATTCCTGGAAAGACACGCTTATAGCTTTATTATATAAAGAACAGAGAGAAGAGCGGGGGAAGGAAACTGGTCAAACCTTTAAGATTAGCCAATCTATTTCTGCATAGGTTTTGGGGGGCTGAAAGCCAGTGTGGTATAGTGGTTTGAGCTTTGGGCTACAGCCCTGGAGAACAGGGTTTGATTTCCTGCTCAACCATGGAAACTCACTGGGTGACTGTCCTGTGCCAGTGGCCAGCCAAGGTTTACAGCTCTCTAATTATCTTTCATCAGCAGCCACGAGCAAAGTTTATATCAGTTTGTTAGCCAGTGACCAGTCGTGGTTTTCGTAGTCCAATCCATAGTAAATTCAGAGCAAAGTCCCTACACAAGGTGAGGTTCCAGGTTTCCAGGAACATGAGAAAGGGGTCCAAACATGAGGGGTGCTGCTTCCACTGATAACATCATTTATCTGCAATGGTTTCTTTCCCATCCGGTTCCCTGTTGATATAGGCTGAGAGCCTCTCCCGGCTGTTTGTCTAATCGGTGCGTCCTTACTATATAAAAGCTCCGAGTCGCTTGGGGTCTCTCTTTTCCACCTATGCTGGCTTCCATAAGTCCTATTCATGTCTCTGTGCTGTGGCTGTTGGGAAGGATCTTGTCTGAGTCCTGGGATAGGGGCATGACACTGACCTTAGGCATGCCACACTGTCTCTGTTGGGAGTGGCAACCTCGGCATGCTTAATCAACTGGCTAGTTTGTTTGCATGTTTATTGTAGGCATAGAGAGACAGCCTAGAGAAAACTTCCTGTTTGTTTTGGTCAACACCTCTTCCTCCAGCACGTACACATTCTTTGGTCTTAAAAAGGTTCTTTTGCCATTTACTCCTTTCCTTTTGTCTTTGCCTTTTGTCCCGAGAGCATGCCCTGAGATCTCCTAACAGGGATTATTTTCGGCAAGCATGTGAGTGCTTAATTTTCTTCCTACCTTCTTCAAGAATTGAACCTGTGTAGACTATGCACAAGATTTTGTGAGTAAATTCTTTTATATTTTTAACCAAATTGTTTTTTGTGTTTATTTTGAGCTAGGTTAAGTGTGTTTGGGGTGGAGTGATAGAAGTGGGACTGGTAATATGTTCAACTTCCGTTTTTTGTGCAATTACTAAGATACTCTGCTGATTGAGAATCTCATTACCAAAAATCTCTCAATTCCCCAACAGTCTCAGCCTCCAGAAAACCCTGTGATAGGCTCACCTTAGAGTCACCTTAGAGGCACACAACAACAATTGTGGGGGGAGAGGCTACAACCCACTTCTGCAAAGACATCAGATGCATCTAAAGATGTGGGCACTAATCCATGAATACTTATGTTACAAGAAATCAGTTGGAGCTCCTCCAGGTGGAACAAATGTGTCAGGCAGTTTGTTCAGGTAGTTCTCAGGAGGCGCGCGTGCACACACACACACACACACACATATATATTTCAGAGTGATCTACAGAAGAATGACTTCTTGCAATACAGCTCCTTGGCTTTTGCCAGATTATGCAGTTGTCATCGGCTCCCCATCCGCATGTTCTATTATTTTGGTAATGGTGTGAGTGTTGGACTAGAACTCTGGGAGATCAGGGTTCGAATGCACACTCAACCATGGAAACCCACTGAGTGACCTCGAGCATGTCACAGACTCCCAGCCTCAGAGGAAGACAATGGTGGGAAACCCCATCTGAACAAATCTTGCCAAGGAAACCCTGTAATAGATTCACCTCAGGGTCACCGTAAGTCAGGAACGAGTACACACAACAACCGAAATTTCTGACTAAATTCTGGAGCAGATTCACTGGCCCACTGACATGGAAGCCACTGGCCCCTACTGCTAGTAGGATGAAGTGGTTCACAGTGGCATCTTTCCCAACTACCTTGGGTCACAAATGAAGGGAGGTGGCCACAGATGCTTCCAGCCACAGAGCTTTTCCTGTGCAGCCTTCGAGCTAGACTGTTGACCTTGGGTGCCACGAAGGACAATGTCCTGTAGCCATTTCTGAAATAAAATTCAATTGCCAGTCCAGTCACTTCTGTATGTGGAATGTAGACTGGGGACTGGTAGGAGACAGCAATTATACCAACATACTGTGTAGCACTATAATTAGAGGTATCGGTTTCTTCAAGTCCTGCGTGACTAAGTGATTATCTTGGCATTTTATAGTGGCAATTCCATTTCTGAGCTTTGCAGATTTGAGCTGGGAAACCATACAGGATAATTTGAAATTTCGGGGGGAAAGCAAGGCATTGTTGAATAAACACACCATGTTCTGTGGCATGTGATCTTAAGTTGGTTGCAACATGAGATGAACTGAAATGGAGACTTGAAGATCTGGGTAGAGGAAAGAAGTGGCTAGATATTATATTATATATTCTCTTCAGTTAAAAGAAATAAGTAGCCCTTGCACAGAAAATCCAATTTTTGTTCCTAATTACCCGTACATAGGGATTGCAGCCCTGTTCAACAGTCCACATCTACTTCAATAGAGTTAAGAGTTTGGACAGCAACCCCAATAGAAATGATTCCAAACATATGAAGAAAAATTGAGGATGCTTGGCATGTTCAGCCTGGTGGAGAGAAGACTGAAGGGTGACATGACAAATATCCCAAAGGCTGTCACAGAGAGGAGGGTGTAAGCTTGTTTTCTGCTGTCCCAGAAGGTAGAACATTCAGAGGAATTTCTTGATGGGAAGAGCAGTTTGGCAATGGAACCAATGGCCTAGAGAGGTGGTCAGATCTTTCTCCCTGAACATCTTCAAAAGGAGGCTGGGCAGCTACCTACTGAAGATGCTTTAGCCGGAGTTCCTGCACTGGGAGTGTGTAGGGGGGTTGGACTTGATAGTCCCCGGAGCATCTTCCAACATTATCATTCTATGAGTTTAATGGGGCTTGCTCCCAATAAGTGGGAACAGGATGGCAGATTTAGGGGGGTGCTCTTCAATGCATTGCAATGCATCCCTTCCTTAGCAGCCCAGGTACATTCCTTGGCTAATTCATTGGATCTCCTTTCCAAAGGGAAAAAGACATTTCCTTCCAATTCACAGTATTTTGATGCCACTTGAACTACCATAGTTCCCTGTCATGACATGCTGGGATTTGTAGTTTGGTGAAACACTTGGAATGACCTATTGAAGTGGTTCTTAAACTTTGATCTTCCAGGTGTTTTGGACTAGAGCTCCCCACAATCCCTGACCATTGGCCAAGCTGGTTGCAAGTTCTGAGGGATGAAAGCTAGATCTCCCAGAAGACAACAGGCTGAGAACTTACAGTGTTGGAGCTTTCTGTCAGAACAGTCCAAAAGCTTGCCAAGTCAGCTTTGTTCTGTCCGCCATGTATTGCAATGCCATGAAAAGTTCTGATGTTTGATGTCTTGTAAAGCCATGTGATGCAATGTAATGCCATGTTATTTGCCATGCAGCGCTTCACTCTTCGATGTCATGTAATGCTCGGAACACAGGGGCTGGAAGGGGATGATGGGAAAACAGTGTTTTGGGAAATGAAGGAATGTTATTTTAACCAATACTGGTAAGAAAGAGAACAAAGGCAGAAACAAGGTCAGGCTGCTGGCAGGCAGGAAGTGAGCCTCAGAAAAGAGGTATTTTAATTAGCTGATGAATAGGGGACTTGCACACACAAATTTGCAACATTGCTGCTTATAAGACACTGTACTTCAAGAGGTCTTTAGTCCTGGCAATTGCCAGAATGTGAGGTTGTTACTCTACTGTTTCTGAGTAACGGTTTTGCAAATTTCTAAGCCTAATTTCTGGGACTGGAGTTATCCTGTACATAACGATGCTTCACCAGCCTACAAAGCCCAGGATTCCATAGGAAGGAACCATGGCAGTTTAAACAGTATCCAATATTATAATTGTATAGTGTGGATATATCTCAAAACTTCAATCTCTCTGCTTCTGTAATATGGAGAGGGGACAAATTTAGCCTTCTTCCCCCTGTCTACAGCTGATCAAAATAACATAACTAGATTTGTTTGATTGGTGCGAATTCCATTATTACTGCACCTCATTGAGGGGCTTCTTTGGTTCAGCCAACCTCTCTCAGCCTGGCCTACCTTACAAGGTTGTCATGACAATAAAGTAGGGAGAGAGAAAGTCATATATACCACCTCCTAGAACGATGCAAATAAATTAACAATCCATCCAATGTGTCGCTCTTTCTCACTACACAATTATAGGCCTTCTCTTCGACTTTCATTTCTTGGGCTGCCTCCTACAGAATCATGGGATTTGCAGTTTGGTGAGGTGCTAGAATGGTTGTTCTCAATCTTTGGTCCTCCAGAAATTTGGGACTTCAACTCTCAGAATTCCCAACCAGTGGCAGGGACTTGTGGGAGCTGAAATCCAGAACATCTGGAGGAGCAAGTTTGAGAATCACTGCATTTGAGCTCTCTGGAATAGAATTCTAAATACCATACTGAATTCTAAATCCCAAAATGTCATAGGGCAGAGCCATGGCAGTGGTACTGAGATGCTATAATGATGTCCTGCCAAAGCGATTGTATTTTGCCAGAGGCGCCCTCAGAACTAGCCAGTCCAGGTGTGACCACCTAAAATTTTCCTTTGACTACATTGGGTGGGCAAAGTGTGGACCATGCAACACACATGGACCCAGGACCTTATTTTTGTGTCCCCCGAAACGCCCTACCAATCATCCAAAGCTCTCCAACCTGCCCCCATTTTTAAAAAGAAATCAGTGCAATAATTTGGTGAAAAACTATTATTAGTGCAAATTATTATTTGTGCAAAAAGATATCAGCACAAAATTAGTGCAAATTACTATTAGTGCAAAACTATATCAGTGCAAAATTAGTGCCATGTTTGGGCATTTTTCAATCGAAAACTACATGGAGAGTGCCAAAATGTGCAAAAACTTCTCAAAGCTATCTTTTAGGAATGCTAAACTTTTAGGGATGATAATTTTCCAAAGGGTTCCAAATTGTCCCATAACATCATCTTGAAAACCATCGGATGAGAAGACTAGGACCTGAATAGCTTCTCATCTCCTCCAACGCTGCGGTTGTACGGTGGCCGGACCTACACTTGAAACCCATTAAATGTTGCAAATCCCAAGCAAACTTCCTACTGATGGCAAATATTACAAATTGCGTTTCTCCAGCTCCTGGGTTCCAGGGCCGGGGTTCTTGTAAGATTTCGTTGGCATCGGATGGCTCATATTCTGAGTTGCTCAAAAACTAACCTAGATCTGTTTACACCTCCCACTGGAGAAACCAGACTTTCTGCTGAGGTTTTGCAGGCAGGGAAGCGAGCCAAAGGCATCAAGCTGCATGTTTTCTTTGTAAATATATACATTGGAGACTCTTACTTGCTTCTTCATCAGGTCCAAGAATGACCTACATGTATTATAGAATGGAACATAAGAACCATGGCAGAGGAGACATTTTAAAATATGTGTGGCCAGAGATGGGACAAAACATAAATATGGCATCAAGTCCACATGGTTACCAAAGTTCTCAGGTCTCATTTAGTCACTTATTACAGCCAGATTCCTGGGGGGGTGTCCTACCCTTGGCCTTTAGACATGTGGCTGTGCATTTTTGGCCATTGTGCAATGGCCATAAAGTTCCACAAGTGAAACCATTTCACATGAGTCCCAATCCTATTGTTAGACTGTACAATAATAGGGCCATTGAACCAATTGGATTTCCTTATGCAATAACTGGGCTAAAATCTGGGCTAGACAATGCTACTGTTAGGTGGATTTCTAATTGGTTGACCGACCGAACCCAAAGGGTGCTCACCAGTGGTTCCTCTTCATCCCGGAGAGAAGTGACTAGTGGGGTGCCACAGGGTTCTGTCCTGAGCACAGTGCTATTCAATATCTTTATCAATGATTTGGATGAGAGACTAGAGGGCATGCTTATCAAATTTGCAGATGACACCAAATTAGGAGGAGTAGCTAACATCCCAGAGGACAGGATCGGAATTCAAAATGATCTTAACAGATTAGGGAAAGGGGTGGGAAGAAGCCATTGCAGACAACTGATGTTAGTGGTGGAAGCAGCGTGCTTTCACGTTTTCAGTCCTTGCTCCTAGCTCCATCCTATGGAATCTTGGGATTTGTAGTTTGGTGAAGCACTAGAATTCTCTAGCAGGCAATTCTAAACACTATATGAAATGAAGAGACTGCAGGATTCCATAAGATGCAGCCATGGCAGTTAAAGTGGTAGTAGAGTGCTGTCATTGGGCACTTTGAAAGATACTTTTGGCTTCCCTTTTGTGCATCATAGAAACCCTGAAGTAAATTGTGGGGACATGTAGATGAGGATAAAGGCAATAATCCCCCTTTCCTATTCCTGCTTCTTCATTTAAATCTGAATTAAGTTTTGGAGATCATGTCAAAAGGATTCTTCTTTTTTAGCACTAGCAAGAAGAAAAGCATCAAAAAGCAAAGCAGAACCAAACTGGGGCCATTCTGGAATTAGCCAGCGTTGCAATTTTCTGAATGAGAATGTTTGGTCCTGACTCTATCTAAGTTTATGAGATGTCTCTAAAAATGAAGAAAGAGGGATTTATGGCAATGCCTGAAATTCTCAGAGGAATGGCATGTCGTAATCCTCCAAGAAGGGCAGCTGTTTAAATCTAGGCTTCCTTTTCATCTGGGATGGCTGCAATCCATCTCCACCAAGTCAGATCCAAAGTGGGCATTTTGAACAAACAAAATGTATCTTCAAAACTTGAAAAGCCAGAACTCCCAAGTCATGGGGTTTTAGCAGGAGAGTAGGCCAGCTATAAATCAAAGCAAATTATAACTTTTAAAGAAAGCTTTCATATGTAGAAATTGACATTTTCCTCCTAACTCATCAAAACATAATTGGACTTAACTTTCAGCCTTAACATTCAGCAGAAGCCTTGCTGAAACAAGCGAAGGCGAAACTAGGTAACAAGATTGCCAGATCTTAGAGCCTTACTCTGAGGTCCTTTCCACAGGATATTGTTGTCCCCCCACAGGGACGGGAGAAGGACAGGGCTGCAACGACGTTCCTGCGTAACGTCATCGCGGTCCCGTCTTTCTGCCATCCGCAGGCGGCGCAATCACAGAGCAGATCATTGCTGAGTTTTCCCCGTCAATGGCCTGCAATCACGCCACCATCCCGCACTCACCTGGTGTGCGGAGGGTCCGGGAGCGCAACGGCACGCTTCCTGCCCCAGCACAGTCAGCGCTGCGGCAAGAAGAGGTGTGGCCATCACAGAGTGGGTTGCAGAGGCAGCTGGTGCAGAGGGGAGCGCTCCCGTTGCACTCCCCTCCCAGTAGAGCTGCCGCTGGGATCCCTGCAAGATGCCGCCAGGATAAGGTAGAGTGCGGAAAGGGCTCTAGTCTTAGAGAGGGGATCCTCTCCTCCAGTGAGGATCTTCCAGGCCCTTACACTTTTAACATCACAATTCAAAGGTTCCACATCCTGTGGAATTCTGGGGTTTGTAGCTTAATGAGGCCAAAGACCTCCCTGGCTGAGAAGTCTAAATGCCCCTCTCTAAACTGCAACCACCAAGATTCCATCGGAGGTTGAAAGTGGAATAATAGCACCACAAGAGTGCAGTGCAGAAATGGCCAGTGTCACGATCCTGATGAAACATTGATTGTGAATATGGAACAGTTATGGATGAGTAAATCTAGGTAACCCATTTTACCAAGCATCAGCTACATGGGGGAAAGGAAGCCCATCCTGTCAGAGATCGGTGCACGCAGGAATGACCTACGTAGGATCGGGTTTGAGGGCAGTCGAACCAGAAGAACTTACTTAGTTAAGTACTGTTAACAGGCTTCCTTAGCTGCTGCATCACCCTGCTGACTCATGTTCAGCTTGTGGTCTATTGAGACTCCTAGATCCTTTTCACACACGCTGTGGTCAAGCCAAGTTGTCACCCATCTTATACCTGTGTATTTCATTTTTTCTGCCCAAGCGGAACACCTTACACTTATCCCTGTGGAAACTCATTTTGTTACGCGGATGTAATCCCCAGGTATGCCGGGAAAAGCCAGCAAGGGGATTCTAGCCTCAGTCTTTGTTTTATTGGCGGAATGCGGGCTAAGGGGTTAAGTCTTGGCTTTGCAGGAAAGACTGTCTTTTATGAAGGATTATGTCCTGTTGAAGAAAGCACTGCAGTTTCCAAGAGTAATATATAGGGTGATGAACATCTGGATGTGCTCTGGAAGGGAGGGTTGCAGCGATTATATCTGAGATCCAGTATTTGGCTAGGCTCACGCTAGCATTTCTGACAACGGCTGCGTTCGACTCATAATAAACAATCTTTTCCAGTTTGCAAATGCTTTCCCCAAAGGATAAGTCCCTGTAATTTATTCATGCATTAGAAAGAAAAAAGAAAGAAAGAAAGAAAACCACTTAAAACTGCTTTCACCTCTCCTTGTATTGAGATTAAAGGCTTCGGCTGTCTCTGCTGGGAAGAGAAGCTGAGCCGTGGTAAGTCGTTCCAGTATTTGGACATGTCCAGTTTTCCTTGAACAGGATTGCAAATGATCCAGACTTCCATGGATAATGACGGCAGTCTCATGCTGGGATTGCACTCTGCTGCTTTCTTCACTACAGCACATTTCAAGATTATTGGGAAATAATGGCTTTGAGAAAAGGCAGCTACTGTTTCCCATTACTGGACCTCTTTGTGGCAACAGAAATGGGATCAAACCCGCTGCGTACTTTCTCACCAGCGTAATGGATGTTACCGCAAGCTCTCTAAGAGAGCACGCTCCTGTCACGTTAGATAATAAACTTGTTTGCTTTCCTCCCTTTCTCTCTCTTTAAGAAACATTTTTCACACTTTGTGTCTGAACAGACCACAAGATTGTGGCATCAAAGCACTGTGACGGTGGTGATCAGAAAGACTAACTTTTGAAATTATGAGTAAAAGACCACTGAAGTTACTGCTACTGGCATAAATTACTCTGTAATGATTGTTTCTTCCTTTGAGTGTTGCACTGGAGCAGTATGGCCATTTCCGTCCTACGTTATTATAGTGCCCTTACTCCACTTTCAACCTCCTACGGGGTCCTGGGGTTTGCAGTTTAGGAGGGGCCTTTAGAATTCTCAGTCAGAGAGCTCTTTGGTGGCTTCAGTAAACTACAAACCCCAGAATTCCACAGGAGGTTGAAAGTGGAATAATAGCGCTATAACAGTGTAGTGTGGAAATGGCCTATGTCTCCCGGGCACACCTGGAGTTGCTGTTGCTATGTGTCATCATGGGGTTTTCTTGGTCAGATTTCATCAAGAGGAGACTTTCCACTGTCAGAGGCAGAGAGAGTGTGAATTGCCCAAGGTTATGCGGTGAGCTTCCATGGTCAAGGGGGGATTCGAACCCTGCTCTCCCAGAGCTCTAGTTCATCACTCAAACTACTATACCATTCTGGCTCCTTACAAACCATCCCTCTAACTCCAAACTACTTGTGCTGTGAAGCCTCAAACAAACTAATATTCTACCACTTTGGTTGACCTCCTCTAGACACGTTCCAGCTTGTCCATATCCTTCCTGAACTGTGGTGCCTAGAACTGGACACAGCATTCCAGGTGGGGTCTGACCAAAGCAGAATTAAGTGGTATCATCACTTCCTTTGACCTAGATGCTATACTCCTATTGATGCAGCGAAAATTGCACTGGCTTTTTTAGTTGCCGCATCACACTGCTGACTCATATTCAGCATATGGTCTTCTAAGACTCCTAAATCTTTTTCACAGGTACTGTGGTCAAACCAGGTGTTACCCATCTTATACTGGTGCATTTCATTTTTTTCTGCCCAAGTGTAGTATCTTACACTTCTCCTTAAGTGTCAGACAACCCTAACAAGGAGATTCTTGGACAGATGGATAAATATAGTGTTGTCTACAGCACAATCAAAAATGCTAACCTGTAAAGATTGGAGAAAGGAGGACTCAAAGATGATAAATGTGAAGAAATTAGGGAGCCCCTTATGACTTGTGTTATTTGTATGAACGCTGGATTTAACTCGCCATTTGATCAAATGTTTTCTCTGCAAAAGGATGTTTTGAATATTAAAAACAATATGCAACACATTTGTCAATACTTTGAAAGGGAGTTAGATTTACAGTGGTAAACAGTGATACATATTTGGCTTGTTAACTTGAAGCGAGGACCAGGAGGATGGGGGGAACTGAATGTTACCATATATCTGCAAAACAAGAAATATTTGTAACAAGAAAAATGTAAATAAAATTTTAAAAGAAAATTTTTAAAAGTATCCTAGATGCATGAGAATCTCAGCAGTTCAGGACTTAGTATGCACACACCAAAAAAAATTCTTTCTGGGGGGAAAAAATTTCTGCACAAAGAGATTGCCTATTTAGCACAGAAAATGTAGTTTTCCATGGTTAAAGAAAAAAAAGTTTGCAGACTGAACCCTGAACTGCAAATAGGTATCGAAATATGCGATTTTTCAAGCACTTTCTTACAGTCGGAGGGAATGAAGTAACTTCATTTATTCTTGTCTCTGAGAATGAAATTTATGAAGCTTTATATGCTTACCTGTAAACGATAAGCCACCACTAGGGACAGTGGGAGCTGTAATGCAAAACATCTGGAGGGCAGGCCTTGGTCCCGGGCTCGGTGGCTTGACGTTTGCACACATCTGCATGAGCCACTGGGCTCTGAGATTTCTCTTCTCCCGTCTCGGCTGCCTTTGGGATCAATGGGGTGTGGCGCTGGCACACCAAGAAGCTGTCAAGAGCTCTGCCAGCCCATGTCACATTACTCCTGTCTTGCTTAAATGGGAACCAATTATTTAGCTACTCATTCCTCCAGCACCAGGGTGGGGTGGAAGCATGACAGCCCTACAATCAGATACAGCATACAGCACTGGACTGGAAATTGTTTACTTCTTTTCATGCTCATTTTCATGAGTGATGAAAAGTGCACTTATTGGAAACACATGTGCTCTGCTTCGGTACCTTTCATCTGGGTACCATTTTCTTTTTCCTGCCATCATGGTTCTTATTCCTATCGGCATGATCACTCACATGATTCTGGCCCAATTTACACAGGGTGAAAAAAGGAAATGCAGGTTCATCAGGATTCTAACCTGCTGGAGCAAATCTCAAATTTTTTCACAGCCCAAGGGCCATAACTTGAGACAAAACCGTTCGTTCGGCTTTAAAATCATCTGCAACTTGTGGTCATCCTAAGATGAACCAATCACAGGGTTTTCTTGGCAAGATTTCTTCCGAGGAGTTTGCCTTTCTCTGAGGCTGAGAGAGTGAGAGTTCTATGGTCAGCTGGGGATTTGAATGCTGGCTTCCTACAGTCATAATTCAACATTCAGTCCCTACTCCACTTTTTTAATATATATATATATATATATATATTCAAAATTTTAAAATTTTATTTTTTATTTTTATATATATATATATATATATATATATATATATTTATCCAAGCTTTTAAAAATACCCTGGTGTGTGTGTGTGTGTGTGTGTGTGTGTGTGTGTTTTAACAAAAATTATGTATTCTGTCATCCAAATTAGAATCAGGCTTGTCAGAAATGGAAAGAATATTAAAAAAATATTCAAAAAAATGGTATCAAACACTATAAAACATTAGTATTATACGTACCAAATAATGGAAAATTGGTGAGATCGGCATAACGAGAACCATTTTTAAGAATAAATGGTATTTGTTGTAAGTGAAAATGCGATGAAATGGATGATAGATAGGGGTTGGGAGAGGGGGATTTTATTGTATTTTTTTTTAAAGAAAATGGGAACATTTGTTTAAAAATGATGAAATTGAGATATGTTGATATATACTGGAATGTATCTTAAAAATAACAAAGCATTTTTAAAAATAAAAATACCCTTTAAAAAAAATGAGATGTGTTCTGTCATCCAGATTAGAATCAGGCTGGTCAGAAATGCAAAGAATACTCAAAAATATTCAAAAGACAGGTATCTTGGTGGCTGAGAAATGTTGACCCTCGATGAGGGAGAATTTTCAGGGTTTAGGACTTCATACGCTCCAAGTGTCCTGAAGATCACAGGAATGTCCCTGGGAACCTGCAGGGACCCCGGTATACTGCCGGTCGTGGCAGAATCCCAAATTCAGAGTTGCTGCCTGAGCTCCCACCCTCAGAAGCACTTAAAATGACTGGATGTTTTCCCTTGGGTAACCCATCAATCACTCACAAAGTCTTGAGGAAGGAGAAGGGTCTGAAAATGAATCAGAAGTGGGCTTGGGGTAAGCAGCCTTTTTATTTCTTCTTGCAAAAACTGGCTGAAGAAGGAGGACAAGAGAGACCAGGCAGAGTAGCAGGAGACAAGGAGCAGTTAAAGATTTTTTCTACCAGCCTGTGCATCTCTTATGAAACGCAGGGATTTTTGTGTATCTGTATGTGAGTGTGAGAGCATTTGTCTGTGAGAGAGGGAGTGCATCCTTGTTGGGGAACAGTGTGCATATGGATGTGTGCAATTGCACACATATCTGCTCAGGAATATGCCCCCTTAAGTTCCATGGAACTCACTTCCAAGTAAACATTTACAAGTTTGCAACCCGCATACATCTTGTAAATATTGTGACCCATGTAGAGAGGTGTAGTGGTTTGAGCATTGAACTACGACCCTGGAGACAAGAGTTCGATTCCCTGCTTGGCCATGGAAGCCCACTGGGAGACCTTGGGCATGCTACACACTCTCAGCCCCAGAAAAACCTGTGATAGGTTTGCCTTAGGGTCACCATACGTTAGAAATGATTTGAAGGCACACAACAGCAGCAACAACCCATATAACTCCTTAACAGATACACATCTTTCTCCTCACTGCTTCAGGCCACTTATCTGCCTTGTAAGTCATTTATCAAAACCTCTCCCCAGAACTACATAAACTGTAGCTTAGACAAAATGAAGTTTGCAAGGGCTGCAGTGTCTTATACCACAAATTTGTCCTGGGGCTTCCTGCAGAAAAACATGCACTTGTCTGATGGCTTTTTTCTCTGGCCTGTGGGGTTGGCACCACTGTCACGGCCCATCCATCTCAATAAAATTAAGGTTTTTTTGGTTTGTCTCTTGGGAAAAGAGCTGGATGGATTTTGACCAGATTGGAGGGTATGTTTGGGATGCCTGACTCCAAATATAGGATCTGTGACAAACATAAAATTCACTTGAGAGGGATCTGGGATGCATCCCCACTTTTTCAACTTGATTTTTGCTGAATGTAAAGGATCTGTTTGGGATGTGTGATCATGAAAACAGGAAAGTGAAGAAAGCTGTCAGGCAGAAAATCCACTCATTTGAAAGGTGGTAAGGGTAGAAAGTTCTAAGAATACCATGGATCACCAGAAGGACGATGGCCATTTCCGCACGAGACTGTTATAGTGCTATTATTCCACTTTTAACATCCTATGGAACCCTGGGGGTTGAGGCCCCTCCCCAAACTGCAAAGCCTAGGATTCCATAGGATGTTGAAAGTGGAATAATAGCACTATAACAGTCTCATGCGGAAATAGCCATGAAGCTATCTTATTTTGGACATATCATGAGACAACATTAGAAAAAATGATAAAGTTCAGTGAAGTGGAAGGCTGGAGGAAAAGAGGAAGACTTCACTACAGATGGATTTATTCAGTCAAGGTTGTTAACAATAGGGTCTCTTGGAGGCCTCTCTCATTCATAGGGTTGCCACAAGTCCAGGCCAACATTACAGCAGGTGACAACAACACAAACACCTTCCCATACCTTGTAGTTTGGTACGCTGGCAGAACTTTACTCTTTGCCAACATTAAATAGGATCTTGCTTCCAAGAGCAAACTTGTCTTTTATACATCTTTAGGCAGGTTCATTTGAGCTAATTAAATGTCTAATAGAAGACCATACATTCAGGGTATCTTACCAGGACAATCTTGAATACCTTTTAAAATTATAATCTGCAGTCTAGACTGTGGAATTTAAAGGATAGTCACTGCTGTGTCATTGGATACAGTTATATTATGGACTTTACGTAGTTGTTCTGACAGACAAAAAAACGGAAGGATTTTAACTCCTTGGGGATTTTGGTGGATTGTTTCTACTGTTCATTGTCCTTTGCTTCAGAATCTGAAGCCTTTTTTTTCCTTCCCCACTTTTTTTGAAAGAGAATTTTCTCGTATTTCATCCTCTTCTCTGGGAGTAGCTTCAGGTATTTGGGAGGGGTGCTACCCAGCCAGAATTGACTGGCCTGACCAGAATTTCTTCCCTTTGAACAGTTGCCAAGAAAGAGGATATTTAAGTGGAATACTGTGTGTTCAGTTGTTTGTTGTGATTTCTGCTGGCTGTGCTTCTTAAACGACAGAAAGAAAGGGGGCTGGGTGCACACACATGCTCAGAGGAAACCTGTCCTATTTAGATGCTCTTTTGAATCGGGAAAGAAACTCTGCATATGCTCTGAAAAACTCTGTCCTTCGGTCCTTACTATTTTAAAAAATGTTCCACTTCAGAAAAAACACTCTAAAACCTGAATTCAGTTGGGAGTCCCAACGACAGCAGAGCCATTCGGTCAAAGGGATTTACATAAGTATTGGTTTACCATTCATTGGTTAATTCAACAGATGTGCTCCAGTTGGGAGCATTGTATTTTTGGCCAGTGTATGCTTAGAAACATTTGATCTGATTTTTTTTCTTTCTAAGAAAAGGTAGCCTTTTTTTCTTTCTTCCTTTTCTCTCACTTTCTCTCTCGCTTTAAGACATCGTTGCAAAATCGCTACTGGTTAAAAGCAGGGCTAACTCCGTATTGAGCCGCAAAAGTCGCTTGCAATGTCCAGTCGACTCTGAAATCAGCGTTTGTACCTTCAGCTTATGTGCCTGCGGGGGTTTTTTATCTTTTCAATTTTTAATATTTATTTATTTATTCATTTAGGTCACAGCAAGTAGCAGAATTCAGCATCTCCATCTGCCATGACCACTCCGCTCACGGAGCCATTCAATAGCCAGGGGAGGACAGGAAGTAGACAAAAGGCGGCCCCATTTTATGTTCAGCTGATGTGATGCAGGATCTCATGATAATTTCATGAGAATTAAACATGCTCAGGCCTAGACTATTTGATGCGCTACTTTCACCGGTAAGATCGGTTGTCTATAACAGCTTCTTCCCATCCCTTTCTCTGTTTATATAGGCTGGCAGCCTGCCCCAGCTGTTTGCCTAATTGATGTGCCCTTGCTATACAAATGGTCTGAGTCTCCTGGGCTCTCCCTTTTTCGCCTATGCTGGTTGCGGTAAGTATTGCTCCGTTCCTGTCCCCGTGTAGTGGCTGCTGGGAAGGATCCTGTCTGGGTCCTGGGAGAGGACGTGACCTTCTGGAACTGCTCCAGGACCTCAGCCGCCTTCATTTGACCGTAGTGGCTCCCCTGATCTAAGCTCAGCTCACTTGGTGACCTTGAGCCTCACAGTGTCTCTCGGTCTTGCCTATTTCACAGGTGTGGTGATACCTCAGTGTGCGCGCAGATCTTTTGAACTGCTCCAATCAATGCACAGACCTATTTAAGTCTTTAAAAGGATGCCGCTCTCCTATGCTTGCTCACCCAGAAAAATAAAAGGTTCCCATAACATTAAAAGGTTTCCGTCACATTAAAAGATTGTAATGCAATTCAGCAAGGACTCAACCCATCACTTGAATATCCATCTCCAGGCCCGGCTGGATTTATAAACGGCTGTGGGAGAGTACATTTAACGGGCATTCATCAACACCCATTTTTAATTTCTTAGGAAAATACCTTTGATTACTGTTGCTGAACTTTAAAGGGTTATGATTTTAGA
Source organism: Cyclura pinguis (assembly GCA_030412105.1). Taxonomy (NCBI): domain Eukaryota; kingdom Metazoa; phylum Chordata; class Lepidosauria; order Squamata; family Iguanidae; genus Cyclura; species Cyclura pinguis. Next base: position 3,793,183 of record CM059607.1, read on the forward strand.
TTCACACTTTTAATGTCACCTTGGAATAATATTCCATAAAGTTTCTGAGAGCACCTTTATGTTATAAACTGGGCCTTTCTTTGCTAATATAAATTGCACAGAATATTGATGAACCCCTGGGAGTTAATAGAGGTTATTGAAACCTTGAATGGATTTGTCTGACGAATCTAACCTGATTTGGTCAGTGGCCAAGTTTTTCAACAGAAATTATGGTATTGTTTTAAAACGCATCACATCAGACCCCACTATATACAACTTTGTCCAGATCTTGGAACATTAGATTTAAAAAGAAGAGATTAATGTTTATTGGAAAGGGGGAAATTAATATGTTGCCATTAATGCTGGGAACAGGCGGGGAATGAATACTTGTAATTATTCATTCCAGGTTGAAAAGCAGGTTTCCTGAATTTAGGAGGAATCAGAGTACCAACAATTTTTGTGTAATTTCCTCCTTGTATTTGAATGTTCCAAAGTCTTATGGAAGAATTATTCTGTGGAGAAAAACACAGGTTTTTCACATATGCACACAACCTCGCCAATTTTGTTACCATGCCCTACACTCCCACTCCATGATAGGATTGGCAACAAACATTATTTTAACTGACGCAAAATAGAAATCATACACTGTTATGGCTGAAAAGCCACGCTAGCAAAGAGGACTGGTGGCACACATGCAAAAGTAGGTCAGATGGGACCTCACAGCATGGCCAAGTCTTAAATTCAAGGGATCAGCTGGGACGCTCCGGTGCTGATGAGCTTGCAGTAATCCCCTCAACGACTCAACCTTCAAGCACTATAGCTCAGGAAATTGTCTCAATAGAGCAACTGATGTCATCAACCTGTTCCCTCTTCCTGCTAAAATTCTCCTTTTTTTCCACATCTGCCCAGACATTAAGAAGCTATCATGATTCCCATCAATGCTTTGTCACCCAATGCTAAGACCATTCCGGACCCCACTGTTTGTTCTGCCAGAGAGCCATTAACACCTTTCCCCTTCAGGGCAGAAAAGGGGTACTTAATCCCCTCGTAGTACCTTGGACGCAGTACGCTGGACATAAGCCATCACTCTGCTTCATCTCTTCTCTTCGGGATAGATAAATATCACTTCAACCCAACTCCTCACTATCCAATTTTCCTTCCTTTCCTTCGGGTAGCCTCGTATGGTTGTGAGACTGCTTGAATCTTGCCTGTGCTTGTGATTTTCCCTAATAAAACATTCTTTTAATCTCCAAGTGGTGTCCCTGCATTAGTACCTGCATACAAAAGTGGAAAGATCCTGTAAGGTTACCCCTCTCTCACAGGCCACCCTTTTTGAGCTACAATTCCTCACCCTTCCACAGAGGCGTTGGCACCACGGGTGGACCTCTGAGTCACCCACCTTTTGGAGTAACAAGATCCTGCACTGCCTACTTAGTTAGAAATGTATAACTAAATGACATCTCCTGACCCTCCAAACCCACCTTAGCACCCGGTGGTTGCATCAAGCGACGGAGGTCTGTTCCCCTGGCAATCAGGATGCAAGGGGGATGATGTTTGCAGCCCCCTCCCGCCAGCAAGTAAGGCTGCAATGAGGAATTGCAACAGGGCTCCTGCTTCCAGTTGTCATAGCCTCTCTTTCTCTGGTCCATTTTATCTATATTTATAAATTATTTTTATTAAAACAAACAGAGAAAAAACGGAAAATATGACACAAAAATAAACACAAGAATCCACATAATGAACAGCCACATAATACACATTGAACTAACAGTAACATTGCACTAACGCGAAACAATTACTACAACAAACATTCCCTTAACAACATTTAATCCTTCCAATTTAGACTCATCTATTGACAGATACACTTTTAAGACCAACCTTGGGCCGAGGAAATCTACACATACAATAAACAATTAACATTGAAAGCACCTCTCCTCTGCCGACTTACCTGCATGATAGAAAACAAACCATATGGTAAATTTCTTTAGATTTGGCACCTGTTAATGGAATATTTGCAAATAAAATCAGGGACTGAGCTTGATTTAAGAAGGAAAACTGGCTGAAAACAAGGTTTACTAGAGTCCATGAGTGGGAATTCAAGAGTCTGGGAGTTGGCAAAGGTATTTCTCTGGTCCATTTTAGAACCTTTTTTTTTCCCAACAGAAAGTATATTGGGGCTTCCACAGAGACCCAAAACATTGGTGAAGGAGGGGAATGCAGGGAGTTCAGGGCAAAAAACATAATTCAGAGGAAATGAGGTACTGACTCTCTGGGAAAACCTTGGGGTCCAATGAAGCCCCGTAACTCTTCACTGTCCTAGGCTGACCCCTGCTGTCATCTGCTAGTATTCACTGGGAGTAGGTTGGCTTCCAGGTCTGAGCAGAAGAGAACCAACTACACCCACAGAATAAACTTGATTAGGTCAACAATGTGGAACCTGTCAGCAAACAACCCTCTGACGAAAAGTATCCAGTTACAGTTGGAAGCAAGAGGCGTTGCCAAAGTTCTGAAAACAAAGATAATATTGTGTGTGCGTTTTCAAAAGATGAACAAAGCCAAGGATGTCTGTGTCAAGTAGTATAAATAAGTCGGGGAGGATTGCTACAGTCCATATGAATCAGACTCAGTGAAGTGGAGAGGTGGCATCAAGGGCCATCAAGTCTAACCCCCTGCCAGGAATATGCAATGGAAGGTCTCCCAAGAAATGGCATCCCTTTGCCAAACTCTGCAGCAGGCTCTGACATCAGCAAGACCAGGAAGCTCCAAGAATTAAGAGAGGGCCCCCTACTGGATCGTGGACCTTGGTCCAAGGCTTCAGAGTCATAGAACCATAGGGTTGGATGGGATCTCAAAAGCCATCTAGTCCAACCCTTACCCCTCAGGAATACTCAGCAAAAGCACTTCCAAAAGATGGACATCCAACCAAGACCTCCAAAGGTGGGGAGATCACCACACTCTGAGGGAACCCATTCTACTGTCGAACAGCTCTTACTGCCAATTAGTTCTTTCTAATGTTTATGTGGAATCTCTTTTCATGTAATATGATTCTATTGGTTTGTGTCTTAGTCTCTGGAGTAGCAGGAAAAAAGATCACTGCATCTTCTACATGTGGGTGGATGTGTCTTCAAGTCATCCGGCAACCCTACAAATTACATAGAGCTTTCGTAGCCCAGACGTATCCAGAGATGGTTTTCCAGTTCCTACCTGCCAATATTTCACCGAAGAAAACCAGGACACATGTGGCCAAACAACATCAGAGGGTGGTCCAGATAGCAAAAATTGTTAATGAGGAAAAACAAGCAAGCCATCTTGGCCACACTATCATGTTATTTGGCCAACACTTGTCCCATCTTCATCTGTGAGATGTTGGAGAGTATGTTGGCAGGGCCTCTCCTGTCCCTAAAATCATAGAATCATAGAGATGGAAGAGACCCCATTGAGTCCAACCCCTTTCTGCCATACAGGAATAAACCACCAAAGCCTCTGTTTAAAAGCGTCCAAAGAAGGAGATTCCACCACATTCCCAGGCAGCAGCATATTCCACTGTTGCACTGCTCTTACCACCAGGAAGTTCTTCCTAATGTTTAGATGGAATCCCTTTTCCTGAAGCTTGAAGCCATTGCTCCATGTCCTAGTCTCTGGAGTGACAAAAAAAAAAAGGCTTGCTCCATCCTCCAGCTGACATGCCTTCCTATAATTTAACACAGCTATCATGTCTCCTCTTAACCTTCTCTTCTGCAGGCGAAACATCCCCAGCTCCCTAAGCTGCTCCTCATAGGGCTTTATGGGTTCTAGACCTTCTACCATTTTGGTTGCCCTCCTCTGGACATAGTCCAGCTTGTCAGTATCCTTCCTAAACTGTGGTGCCCAAAAGTGGACACAGTATTCCAGGTGAGGTCTGACCAAAGCAGAATTGAGCAGTATGTAGCATCGCTTTCCTTGACCTAGACACTATGCTCCTATTGATGCAGTCCAGAGAGGGCCAAAAATGTACAGAAATTGCCTCCACATCCTTGACAGCACTCTAGGGGACATGAAGGGGGCCAATTCGGGAGGTGTGACCCTCCAAGGTCCCCTGGAATCCAACCCAGCCCTCTCATCCCTGACAGTTGCCCGTCCCTCCTTGAGAGCATCCCCTTTTACTGTCGGAAGAGAGCAGAACTCCCCCCACTCCTTTTTTATTCCCTCCTCCTCCAGTTCTCTGAAGCTAATTGAAACCATTCTTTGTCTCCCTCGCACATCTCCTTTGTTGCTCCATGGATGGAGACACAGCCAAAGGGCGATGAGAGAACTTTTTGTTGCCCGAACCCAGACGTAGGGGGCATTTAAACTGGAGTCAACTCCCCCCGGCCACAGAGAAACCTTGAGTCATCATTGCTTCTTCTGTCTTTCTGGCACCTGAAAGGGAGTCCAAATCCCTGTGGGTTTCCAACCGATGACAACAAAGCTTCTGTCTTGAGGCTTTTAAAAGAAAAATCAGCAGGGAAACATTTACAAGAAAAATCCCACAGGAGCGCAAGGTTTTGAGTCATGTCATCTCCCCAAAGCAGCGTCTGGTGGGCAAAGCCGCAGCTGCACCCGGTTGATTTATAGCAGAAGGGGTTTTTCTTTTTTTCTTTTTTCTTTCCCCTCCTTTAAAGCATCTACAGCCGGTTAACTTCCACTCTGAAACAAAGCCTGGCATTCACAGTATTTCTCCCAAGTCAAGCCCACCAAGTTTAACCTGGAAATATAGGCCTGGCTACAGTTGCCAGATCCCAGGGCCTGGCCTGATGACTCGATCCTCCATAGGTCATCCCCCAGCAGAAGACAAGGGTGCAAATTCTCCAGTTTGGATGGGCTCAGCTCCAAGCAAAGAGAAAGGGATGCGTATCAGTTTCCAGCTCAGGACAGCAGCACCTTGGTGCGGTATTCTCTTGGGAAACCCAATGGATGACTTTGGGGACATCACACACTCTCAGCCCCAGAAAACTCCTTAGGGTCACCGTAAGTCCGAAACGACTGAAGGTACACACCAACAACTACGCACTAACAGATTTCAGACTTTGATGTGCTTTTCCTCCTGATCATGAAAGAAAAAATTCATTGAAAAATATCAAAAACAAACTGAAACCAAATTCCCACCCATTCCCCATCTCATCTTGCATAGCTAGACTTCATTTCCTCTGGGTTGTGGTGGGGCTTTCTCCGTGACACATTGCATCATGCTCCAGTTCAAAGAAATGTGGAGCCATCCTTTCCACTCTGTTGAATAACAGGAGCAGTGGGAGATATTATGCAGAGGAGAAACAACGGGGGGTGCATGGAAATAAATCTTGCAATGATATTTGGAGCAGAAAGTCAGACAAATGTAAAGGAGAAAGAACACCCCACCAAAAAAAAAACAAACTCTTTTTACAGCAAGCTCATCTGCAGATTCCTGTAACTGTAGCTAAGGTTCTTGTGTCTCCTTAATAATTCAGCTGCCGTTGCCAATAGCATCCTCTCCATTATGCTATTTTCTCTTCTGCGTTATGCGGAAATCAAAGCATAGACTTGGAGGCACCAAGTGTATGCAGATATACATATATATATTATAGCAGAGAAAAAAAAATCTTGCTGTATCTTGCCCAAAGGCAGCAAATATATATATAAAAAAGGAAAACCCATGAAGCTTGTCCATCTGGGTTGGGTTGCCATAATCATTCCAACATGGTGTCTGAAGTAGCAGAATCTCACATATGTTGAGCACCATGTTTCCTTGAGCCAAATGAGTGGAGGTTTTCAGGGGCCACTAATATGGAGTCCCTGAGCAAAAAAAAAAAAATCCAGGGAAAAGTGAGTGGGGCCACAACCATATTAGAGGCAGAGATGTTAACACCCAATCATTTTGTTCCTACAATGAGGACAAATAATTTATTTCCGAGTAGTTCTTGCCTGGTCTTTGCACATCCTTAAGTGTTTTCACGACATTATTCTGCACAGATTGCATGAGAATTGTGGGGGTTTGCACACAAAAAAACCCTCTATTTCCAAGCAGCCACATATTCTGTGTGTGTGCAAGATTGCTGTCTTCTGTGTTTAAAACAAACAAACAAACAGCAATATTGCACTATTAAAATCCTGCCCAAAACTCAGTAATCTTGCACCATAAAAATCCTAAGGAGTCTCACTCTCTCAGCCTCAGAGGAAGGCAAGGTCAAACCTTGGCTGAAGAAATCCAGCCAAGCAAATCCCATGATTGGTGTGCCTTAGGCTCACCATAAGCTGGAAACAACTTGAAGGCATACAACAGCAACAACCAGGTTGTTTCCAGGGCAGGTTCCCAAATGGTTCAAAAGCAGACCGAATGCTTGCTCCATGGCTTTGAAAACTGCACTGACGTCCAATTCTCCCTAGCAGGAAAAACATTTGGGCATTTCAGGGACTGTTTGGGGAATATGAATGGGAGTGTGGCCCTCCAATGTGCCCTGGGTACAAAGCAGCCACCAAACTTCTTCTCTAGTGCCTTGTGAGAAAGCATTTCAACCCCCTTGAGCTGCAAAGGATATTATCAACATTTTGGGCATTTTGTAAATGGACTAGGATTGGAAGGGAAGCTAGATGCTTCTTGGTGTTCTGGGAAACAGCTTGATACACCGAGCCTGGTTCTGGAGGGTGAGGCTGAGGGGAATTCACCTCTTACGAAGTTGGTAAAAAACATTTTGAAGATAGTAATCTTCTGTTCCTTTTTGCCTGCCAGTGTAACTCCAAAAGGTGAAAATGACAAAAAAATAGCAGGATCAACATATGCCTTCAGTGATGCCATGTAATTTTTGTTGTTGTTCATCTAGCTGCAAGGATGTCCAGAAGCCTTCTGGGTGCTTTTGAAAAAAAAAATGTTGGATTGCTATCAGGGGCTTTTTCTCCATTAAAATTATCTTTCTTATGGGACCTGTTAAAAGGCTCTGCAGGCAGTGTTGAAGCCCAGCCCTTTGTGCAAATAAAATACCTCCTGCATTTGAAAGAGAGCAAAAGAAAGAGGCGTAGCTGGAAGAGCCAGCTCCCTTCTTGGTGCCTGATTAAAATTATAGAGTAGTTCCTTATTATGCTAGCCTACCTAGGCAAAGCATCAGTCTCAGAGAGCCTACCGGGAGAAAAAGATCTTTAAAAACAGAGATCTCAGGCTCTCTCCAAACAATTAAGACGATTAAGCATGTTCACTCATGCATTCAACTGACAGCACCTCCTGAGAACTCCAGGGTCTAACCCAACACCTCCCCTTTGCAGCAATCCAGATAAAAATCCACACCCATGGGCCCCTCCTTTTAGCCCACAACTTAGACAAAAGCCAGGACAGGCTCAGTTGGGAAGCAGGAAGCAACGGCCTTCTTTGCACATCCAAAGGATGACGCTGGTGTGCTGGCATGGGGACAGGCAGATGAATATCAACGAATTTACACAGACACTTCAAAATTATAAACCACCGTCCCAACCGCTGGGAGCAGGGCAAGTCCCCATACAGCACTCTCAATGACTTGATTGGGACAAGAGCCAAATCCTCATTAAGTTCCATTGGATTCCTCCTCTATCATCACTACCACTACCATCTCCTCCTCTTCCTGCTCCTCCTCCAAGTATACACCTTTATTATTGTCCTGGTAGAAGATTCTTTACAGCATCTTCCATTCCCTTTCACTCAAACAAGCAATAAAATCCCGTTCCACACAGTATAGGCCATTTCCGCACTAGACTGTTATAGTGCTATTATTCCACTTTCAACATCCTACGGAATCCTCGGGCTTGTGGCCCCTCCCAAAACTGCAAACCCCAGGATTACATAGGATATTGAAAGTGGAATAATAGCGCTGTAACAGTCTAGTGTGGAAATGGCTATAGCTAAGCACTGTTGATATCACTTTAACTGCCATAGCTGCATCCCACCAAATGTTAGGATTTGTACTTTGAGTGGAGATCATGAGAATTGTTAAAGAAACCATTCAATTTCTTCATTTTTTGTCCTGATGTACAAGTTATGCATCAGGACAATTAAATAGTGTGGTGCACCCATTTCTTTAAAACCAGTCCATACTTTTTCATGATCTATACAATCGAAGACTTTGCTATAATCCTTAAAGCACAGCTGTTTTCTTCTGAAATTCTTTGGTATGCTCCATTATTCAACATATGTTTGCAATATGATCCCTAGTGCCTCTTGCTTTCCTTAACCCAGCTTAAACAGCTGGCATTTCTCACTCCATATATGCTAAAAGCCTTTGTTGTAGAATTTTGAGCATTTTGAATCAATACAACGATCCTGCAGTTGCTACAATCCTTGATGTCCTCTTTCTTGGGGACTGGAATGTCCATTGAGTGTTTCCAATCCATGGGCCATTCTTTTGTTTTCCATATTTGCTAACCAATTTTACTTAGAACTTGAGTATATTCTGTCTCTGTATCTTGCAGCAGCAACACTGGTATGCCATCTGTTTCTGGCGATCTGTTTCTCCCAAGCACTCTGAATACACTTCACTTTCTAAAATTGTAGATTAATCTTCAAATGGTTCTTCCTTGAATGAATCTGTCATCTCTCATTCTTCACAAGACAATTATAGAACAGATTATCCAGATATAACAGGGAAAAAAATACAAAGCAAGTAAAGCAAAGTAGCAAATATATATCATCAAAATATACAAGATAATAAAACAACACTAAAACCAAAACTCTAAAAGCTTTGGAAAACAAGGAAGCATTCCATTGGTATTTAATTTTTTTTAAAAAAAATATTATGGCAGTTAAAGAGGGAACAAAGTGCCATAATTTTGTAGTATGACAGAGATCTTTTTATGGCGGTCCCTTAAAACCTCACAAGTTTTATTTGGCATAAGCATCCACAAACTGCTGCCCACTTCGTCACGTACATACACGCTGAGAATTATAAATGAATTCTAAAGGCCCCTCCCTAATCTGCAAACCTCAGGGTTCTATAGGATATTGCAAGTGGAACAATAGCACTATAACAGTGTAGTGCGGAAATGGCCTTAGTGTTGATTTACCATTCAGCAATTGATTTAATGGGTCTCTTCTAAATGGGATTGGCAATCAGATTTAGACCCAAGTTTTTCCTATCACATTTATGAAGAAATTTGCAAGCTTTTGAAATTTCGGAACAAAGCATGCACCAAGTGAAATTTTCACTCATTACCAAGTGGTGCTATGTTAGAACGAAAGACATTTTAACCATATATGGTGAAATTCCCTCAAAACCCTCCTTTGTGAATTTTGACAGCGACTGTTGTCTGGATTACCTGCATTTATCACGTCGTCAACACTTGGTGTGCAAAGATTCATTAGCACCAATTAACATTTCACAACACTGGAGAACTGACAGGATTCTGCTGTGGAGCCATCACTACTGGATTTTATTTGACAGCTGTCGTGCGGTATCCATCAGCACGTGATAAAATCTAATAGCTGGTAGACAATGCCCGCTTCAGTTTGGCACAACCCAGCATGTGACAAAAAAGGCTGACAACACTTGATGCAAGACCTGCAGTAGCAACCAACACTTTGCAGCTGATTTCCCCGACAACTGGCGGCTTCCATGCCAATGGAGTACTGAATCTGCTCTGGATTTCTTTCCAAACCTTAAAGAAGCTAGCCAAGCTGCTGAACTGTATATTCCAAAGGTTCTGGATGCCGGCGTCCAGTTCCGACAAACATGGGAAGATTCACCGATTTGCTAGAGAATGTCAATACAGTCGGTCTTCCACATTTGCAGATTTAACTTTTGTGGGTTTGATTATTTGTGAGTTTCTCCAATCCCTACCCCTACCCCAACACACCTCAAGCGCTTCTTTTCCGGGGCAACCTTCCCTCTCAGTGGCTCCGATCGGGCCGTGCATCGGCCCCAGTTCTCCTTCTCCTCCTCCTCCACTAGCTACTCCCTGAGTAACAAAGGACGGATTGGAGCCCAAGTTCCCAGCACCACAAACACTCCCCCAATGCCCTCTCACACGGAAGGAAGGAGATAGGTGAGAAAGGAACTAAAGGGCCACCATGCCGACTCCCCTTTCCTTTCCCTGACCGAGTTCGGAACCTGGACTCTCCCCACCGTGCCTCAGCTCCCTTCCTACAGCCACAAACACACATTTTTTTTTTATAGTTGTGGTTTTCCTAGTTTATGGGTAGTCCTGCACCCCTAACTCTAGCAAATGTAGAGGGCTGATTGTAAATGTTTCCACTAGTACTAACCAGACAATTTTTAAATCAACGAATTTTAAAGTACGTATTTACTATTTTTAATATATATTGGTTTTACTTTTTTTTTTTAAAGAGTGTTATGTGATTCATTTGTTGTTGTTCTCCGAAAACGTCATCATCATCATTATCGTAGTCTGCACATTTTTGTCATCAAATTGGTTCCAGAATTTGTTGGATGCTGAATCCAAATTCCAACTTGAAAACTCACATTTAAATATTTAACTTTTTTAAAAAGAATTTGAGAAATTAGGAGTTTGGCGAGAAGCAAGCGCTGCAACCGGGATTCTGCCAAGTTCCTTCATCCCAGATGCAGACTGGGAAACCAGTCAGCCAGTAGAAATGGAAACTACATGTTCACACATTCTCAGAGGAACCAAGTTTTTATTATCCCATGTGTTTCAATGGCAACTGTGGTATCCTATCTCAGCTTTTGCATCAAGAATAGTCCAAGACCCCAGACATCCAGTGTGGTGCCCTACATGTGTTCGGGCTTGCAGTTTCCAATTTTGGGGAAATTGTTCCACAAAAGTTTCAAGACCAGCGCCATGTCCTCAGAGACATTTGAAATTCCAATCACTAATACAAAAATAAGCACACACACCCCCACACACACACACAAAAAGAAAAACCGTGGCAAGGTGATGTCAACAATGTTTTTATTTTACGAATTTCTAGCTCCTGGATGTAATTCCAGAAACTGAAACTCATTCTGTATCTTGCGCAGTCAAATAAATAGATCACAAATGGTAGGCAGAGGTAGAATTGCCATAAGAAAGTCCAGGCCAGGACCTCTCAGTATGATCAGTTTGTTTAAGCTTTAGGGGGAGCTTAAACCACCCCGCCCAAACTCAGGCGTCAGGAGCATGTTTCCATCAGGTCCCTGGAAAGGAAGATTAGTGTTCTGGGAGATCTTCTCTGCCACTGTTGAACGGAATGGCGGTTTGGCTTTATACGAAGCATCGAAATTGGACAGCGCCTGCTGAAACCCAGCTGCGTATTTCTGAAGGTCATTGTTAAGCCAGCTGACAATGTTGGCTTCTTCAGAGGAGCCTTGCTTGAACAGGCAGACGGTGTTGATCGTGTTGTTTCGCTCGTTGTCCTTGATGACGATGACATCTTTCTCTTCCAAGTTCTCCAAGGCCAGGTCCAAGTCGTTGGAAGAAACGGAAGCAATGCTGGATTGACTTGTAGTCTTCTTGGCTTTGTTCTGATCTTTCTCCTTCAGGTTCAGACTGGCAACGTCGATGAAGCAGACCACTTCACAGTTCTTGTCTTTGGGGATACCGTGTTTGTACAGGTCTACACGGCACAGACCTGCTTGGCTGTTCAACCAATCGATTTCTTGAGACATCTTTGGGGTTTGAAAGTGAAACAATAGAGATGCCCAGAGCTGTAAAGTGTCCTTCTTCCAGTCGACCAGCCTGGTTGATTCTGCCAGACTTAAGAGGCTTCCTCCTGTCTTGGCTTTCTTTGTTGCTTTGAGTGGAGAACAAAGCTACCCTTGTGTGGACGGATGGTTTCTAAGCAGCCGTGACATCACAAACCATCCGTATCATCTACCAACCGATGGCACGCTGGTTATCCTTAAACAAGAGGTTGCTTGCAGGCGTGGAGTAACAGATGTTGCTCAATCACATCTACTAGCACACTAGCTAGGAGTTGTAGGACCTGAAACCCAATAATAGTTGGAGGGCCTTGGGTTCCCCACTCCTGTTCTAGAGCTAAAGACCAGGAACTGAAGGCCAGTGACAACAGCTTATATACTTACAGTGAACTCATTCTTTTGAGTACAGATCCCTAGATAGTTACAACAGAACTTTCTTTAGAGATGTAAATCTCCCTAAATGTTGTTCTTGCGGTTGAGAATGAATAAGCTGACGATCTTTCTCTTTGCCGTGAGAAAGTCCTCAAAAACTGTGCAGATTTTGGAGACTGTGGCCATTTCCACACAACACTGTTACAGTCCTATTATTCCACTTTCAACATCCTGTGGAATCCTGGGGTTTGCAGTTTAGGGAGAGGCATTTAAAATTCTCAACCAGAGAGCTCTTTGGCCTCAGGAAGCTACAAACCCCAGAATTCCACAGGATGTTGAAAGTGGAATAATAGCACTATAGCAGTCTAGTGCAGAAATGGCTCTAGTCTTCTTAGGCTGGGAATTATTCAGTACAAAAACCGCACATGGGGTTGTTGCACAGTAAGCAGCACACAGAAAAGGGTAGTTTTCTGTGCAGAAAATGACACTTTCTGTACCAAAAAAAATTGAACATGTATTTTTTTGCAAAGAGTAAGTGCTGAACTATGGAGATTATTGGCCTTTTGGTATTTTTCTCATCAGGATTTCCTGACACTCAGGAGACCCATTTTTCATCTGTTGTTCAAATATTGTCAAAGATTCTTTCTATTCCTGCTGTCAGTTTTCAAAGGCAGGTATCAGCAGGTTCAGGGAAAACCCAAGATTTGTGGAAGTACAAACAGAATCCTAGTGGAGAGCGCTTTCAAAACAGCCTGATGAAGACTGAGCTTCAGGGATAACTGGCAGATCGATTCCCATAGGAGCAGTGAATCAGCTCTCAGTTTTACATCTGCTCTTCTTGTAGCTTCTCTGAGTTGTATAATTGCTCTGCCAGTGATGAATTTCTGTCAAAAACAAGGTCCAGCATCTGGAATGTTTCCACATAACTTGAATGACATGCAGGAAAAATGGCAGTGAATCCAAGATGAGATCTACTACTCCTGCGGGAATAGATCCACAGGCCATCCGCGGACGATTATGTTCTCTGACCACAGAATAATGGTTTCTGGATTGTGCAAAAGTGGTAACAGCAGGGTGGGGAAGAATGGAATAGAATATCCTGAAAGATAATATTATTGGCTGGCTGGCAAGGACCTTGAAAGAAGAGCGTCTGGTTCTGCAACATTTTGTTGCAGGTTCAACTTGTACAAATCCAAACAAGAGTCCAGTGGCTGCACTACATTCCACTGTTGCTGTCATTGGAACAATGCAGCCAGAGTTGTAGGAGCAAAGCTGTTAGTAGACAACACCATTTCTGATTACAGACAAGAAAACAGGGACGCACGAACTGGCAATACGTCCTCATCGAGACTCTCCGATTTCCACCTTGAAGCTCTAATGTCCACATTCAAAGATTTCCCTGTTGCAGTCACTGACTCAGTACTCATCCGTCTCCTGCATTATTTATTTCAGAACAAATTAACCCAGCGCAGAGTTCCGCAGTGAGGAAATATCTTGAGTCTTATCTTCATTTCACATTCAGAGCATAATCCCTTTCTTACAATACTTCTGCTGGTCTGAACTGGCCAATTGAGTGGTTCTTAACCTGGGGTCTGGGGACCCCAAGAGCAGTGGCATCAACAGGGACACAAGCAGCAGGGCTTGCGTGTGTGAGAGCCGAAACCGTTCCCTTGTTTGCAAAGAAGGGAGCAGTTTGGGCGTGTGCATATGCCTGCCTCCATTTTGCTGTTGAGTACCTTCAAGTCACTTCGAATCTGACAAGATTTGTTCAAAGGAGGCTCGCCTTTGCCTTCCTCTGAGGCTGAGAGAATGTGACTTGCCCCAGGTCACCCACTGTCTGAGCAGGGATTTGAATCCTAGCCTCCAGAAGTCTTTAATGAGTATATATATTTGAAAATTTAAACCCAAATATAAATATTTAAATCCAGATTAAAATGTTTAAATCTTAAGTCTTGGAGGTCCTCGGCAGCAAATTAAGAACCACTGGGCTAATTTGTTTGTAACAGAAGTTCATAATCAGTAAGGAAGTAAAATAAGCCAATAAATAAATTTAGGATTGGTTACCTGGCCTGCTTTCACCAGAGCTAGAGCTTCTCTCTCCATTGGTCCACCCTGCATTTAAACAAGAGAGATAGCTTTTCCTTACCTCTGGTTCCTGTACATACATGAGGCATCACTCCAGGTCTTTTTTCTCCTTTGAACCATCCAAATTGTTACAGAAAGGGAGCCTTTCATTAGAGGAAATCTTTCCCCTTCCCAGATCTATTACAGGGTTTTTATCTCACATCCCACTCAAAGGCACAGAGGTGGGAAAATATACTTTTTTTTTTACTTTTATACCATAAAAAAAAAAAGATTCCTTTCTAACTGGGGGATTTGGAGAATTGTAGCCCAAAAAGGTATATTATACTTTACAAAAGAATTTGCACAGGGGTTTCTATTGGATGATTATCCATAGAATTTCAGGGCACAGGAGACCTTCACAACACAAAATTATAGCACTATGATCCCACTTCAACTTGCCGCGGCTGCATCCTATAGAACCTTGGGATTTGCAGTTTAGGGAGGGGTAGTCAGCATTCTTTGCCAGAGAGCTCTAGTGCTTCACCAAACTGCAGACCTCGGGATTCCCCACAACAAAAACAACAATAAAAGTGGGATCATAGTGCTGTATAAGGTGCAAATGAAAAGGCAAGTGTTAGCCATATGCTCTTCCTGTTTCTCAGGGGTGTAGGGAGGAATGTTCAGCCCACGGGCCACATTTGACTTCTTCAGGGGTTCCAACTCTGGCTCTTCAAAGGCTCTGAAACCCTTCCTCCCCCCCAAAAAACCCCAAGAACTGTATCCGCAGTATAGGTAATTTAATGATCCCATTCGCAGATCTCACAGCACAGAGGCCAAGCTAGGTTTTTTCCTGATTCATTTTTGGGCCACTTCTCCAAAAGGAAATGCATGAAATTACATCCAGTGAGCAAATGATGTGTCAGCAATATGCTGCTCTGGGGAGTCATTTATTTTAGGGAGGAATGTTATAAATGCGTCTCTTTCTCTTGGCTCTGGCTTTTAAAGGATTTTGTAGATTTACCATAATTCTTCTCTCCTCTTCGATGCCACTGTTCTCCTCCAACCCCAACAGCCGATTGTCTGGATCGTCCATATTAAGACAGCCCTTACTAATTTCCATAAAGTTGATCACAACATGAGAAAGCCAGTGAGATGCAGTGGTTTGAGCAGCATCAGACTAGGACTAACAGGAGGCCAGAGTATGAATCTCCGTTTGGCCACAAAAACCCACTTGGCGACCTTGATCACGTCACACTCTCTCAGCCTCACGGGAGTTCCTGTGATGAATCTTGGAGGGGGGGCTTAGAAACAGAGCCACCCCTGTAACCCAGAGGATTTAAATTGATCGGCTGTTGAATATGGAACCCAGGGAAGCCAGAGGGAGGAGCTAGATGGGGGGATTGAGTCTCATAGAAATTTAACTGGAACCGAGTTTTGAGAGCGTGTGTGTAAGAGAGAGGAAAGAGTGTGTTTGCTGGTTTAAACATACAGGTGTTGTGCTGTTTGCTAATCGTTAATTTGCGAACTGCCTTTTCCCTTCTCAGTGCGTTCAATAAAGATTTTGTTATCTACTATATAAAAGTCAAAGTTTGTGAGTGATCTTGTCTGTTTGTCTGCGTCAGGCAGGCGAAGATCTCATATGATTGGCTGTGTGAGGTGAGAAGACCTCATTGGAGTGTCCAGCTGTGAAGATTCTATGGAATCCTGGGATTGGAAATTGATGGAGGGGCCTTTAGAATTCTCAGCCAGAGAGCTCAGACCAATTGCTATGGAGATGAGGCCTAGCAGCAAGGAGGAGGGCAGTGTGTTCCCTCAGGAACCCAACCTCTGTATGTCAATAACGCTGAATACAGATTGGATTGGGAAATATCGGGAAAAGTTACAGGTACTGGACAAGACAGATTGGGGAATTAGAGACATAGGATCACAAATCTGTGTATTTCAACCACATCTAATTCCCAAGGTAAGGTAAGGTAAGGTAAGGTAATTCCTAAGGTATTTCTAACAGGTATTACCTATGAGAAAATAAAATCCTGGGCAACACCGGTCAAATATGCTAGCATTTTTATAAAACGCCTTCTCCATAAAGTGCCTCTTTGCTCTGGATTGGGTGAACACGCTATCACCAGTGACACAGTCATTTGGATAAGCTAATCCATGCTTTGCCCTATATCTGCAAGGGTGTGGACTTAGGTAGAGCAGTAGAGGGAGGTAAACTGGGAAAGGAAGCCAGTGGGGGCCAAAAATAAAGAAGGGTGCTGCTTCTCTGGGAAGGGAGAATTTAAAGCAGACCTGAGTGTCATAGCCCTGGCTTGGTCCAGATCTCTCTGGTTTTGGCAGTTCCTTCCAGACATCCCACACCCAAAGACCTAGTGAGATGCTGGGAGTCAAAGTCCCGAAATGGAACTTTTCCCATCTCTGAAAACACCCCGTGCTCTTGGGCCACAGACAAGGAAGGGGAACATGGTATCGGTGGCACCATGAAAGAGTGCTGCAAGACCCTGAACAAGACCGAGAGCTCTCTCCAGATGAATTCCAGAGAGGAATATATTGCCAATCAGGTGGAAACTAATGGGTGATGGGCTGAAGGCCAAAACCTCCAGGAAACAACACATGTTCTAAAGTACAAAGCATCGCTCAAGGCAGACTGGGCGGTGGAGAGACTGCAGACAGAGCTTGGAATTAATTGCACACGGAGACACGGCGTGGGCTTGAGCCACATCTGAAGATAAACTACCTGAGCATGGAGCCAATTAAGATGAGAGAATGGCTTCACATATTTAAAAAGCATTTTAAAAACACAACAGTCTCCAAGAGAGCGTTGGGTGGATTAAACACACAAGTATACACTGATTCCATGGCAGAAAATACTTACCGTAAGTTCAGCAGCAACCGTGACTGGTTTTAATAGAATTTGGGGCTCGATGGCATGCGAAAACTTGTAGATACTTCAAGTAGGAGCCATCTCACCTTAGCTGCAGTTTGGTACCATTGAAATCAATGTGAAAGATTAGTCATGACTTAAAATGCATTAATTTTAGCAGAAGCCAAGCAAAACTTGCTGTTGGTCCATGCCTTCAAGTCGACTCCAGCTCCAGAAACCCTCATCTGGGGTTTTCCTGGCAAGATTTGTTCAAAGAGGCTTGCCTTTGCCTTCTTCTGAGGCGGAGAGTATGTGACTTGCCCAAGGCGAGTTTCTATGGCTGAGCAGGGATTCAAACTCTGGTTTCCCAGAGTCCAAGTTCAAGAGTCCAACCACTACACCCCAGTATCTCTCTAGCACAACTGGATATGTAACATTTCTGGAAATTTTGAAGCTATGGTGGGGAAAGAGGGTTTCTTCCTGTTTTTGGGAGGGAGGTAGACATTTTCAGGAAAAAATAAAATAAAAATGCAATATGAGGACCTTTTACAGACTGAGGTCACTTAGTTACTTTAGGAACACAAAATGCATTACATAGAACTTTGCTCGGCATGAAAGCATTGTGCTTGATATATTAAAGGCACAACTTATTCAGAAAATAATTACAAATTGAATTTACTGTTTTAAAATGTTATTGTTATGAGATCCTGAACTCTAACGAATATCATAACAATAAGGAACCCCTTTGTTTTTGCAAAGGAGAAGGGAGAAACAAATAAATGCACAGCCAGCCAGACAACCAATATCCTTAAAACAATGAAACTGTTTTTGTCTCTTCTGGGTCTCTGTAGCATCAAGGAGACACAAAGTATTCATTCCCATAAAGGAACTGAGAAAAAAAGAGACCAACATCAGGAATTGCAGTGGTGTGAGATACTCTCTTGAATACTTTAATATTTTATTCATCATGCAAAAAAAAAAAAAAAAAAAAAAAATCCAATTTTTGGTCAAAGGTTTTTAGAGCAAAGGTTTAGTCAGAATCTCTTTTCCTGAAGTTTGAGGCCATTTCTCTATAGTGTCCTAGGCCATTTCTGCACTAGAGTGTTATAGCGCTATGATTCCACTTGCAACATCCTATGGAATCCTGGGGTTTGCAGTTTCGGGAGGGGCCAGCCGGCCCCTCCCGAAACTGCAAACCCCAGGATTCCATAGGATGTTGCAAGTGGAATCATAGCGCTATAACACTCTAGTGCGGAAATGGCCTCAGTCTCTGAAGCAGCAAAAGACAGGCTTGCTTCATCTCCCAAAAGACATCCCTTCAAATATTTAAACATGGTTATCATGTTGCCTCTAAACCATCTCTTCTCCCAGCTAAAGCTCTCCAGTCCCCTTAGCCACTCCTCATAGGACTTCATGGTGTCCAGGCCTTCTACCATTTTGGTCACCGTCCTCTGGACACGTTCCGGCTTGTCCATATCCTTCCTGGACTGTGATGCCCAGAACTGGATGCAGTATTCCAGGTGGGGGTCTGACCAAAGCAGAATAGAGTGGTACTATCACTTCTCCTAACCTAGACACTATACTCCTATACTGACGCAGCCCAGAATCAATCAAGCTGGCATATTGAGCTGCCACTTCTGGGTCTGCCTAAGCTGGTCTCCTAGGGCATGGTTTCCAGACCCTTCCCCATTTGAGGAATTATTTCTAAATTAGTAAATCAGCACCTGTAAATTTTATGCTGATTTGTGGACCAGAGCTCTGACTCTTTTATAGGTCTAGCGCAACACCCAGTCCAGCTGTTTCCAATCCAATCATACTTGCAAATCCAGGAACCTAACTGGCCTTTCCTATGCGTGTTGACTCAGATGTAGGTCCCACTGTGCTCAATGGGGCATACACCCAACTAAATGTGCAGAGCACTGTGGCCAAAATTAAATTAGATTTCCTTTTAAACACATTGTGCAACAGTCCTTGGACATCTATAATATATTATTTTTTAAAAAATATCTGATTGCTCACAGGCC
The DNA here is from genome assembly GCA_030412105.1 of Cyclura pinguis. Taxonomy (NCBI): domain Eukaryota; kingdom Metazoa; phylum Chordata; class Lepidosauria; order Squamata; family Iguanidae; genus Cyclura; species Cyclura pinguis. The sequence continues at coordinate 3,812,091 of CM059607.1, forward strand.
TGGATATTTTGTGTTCACTTCCTGTAAACTGATGTGGAGGGGATGCTACCTTCTGGTTAAAACGGGAGCAGAAAACAGGGGTTAAAAGAGCTTCATCTGTCTGAAAGTCTTGACACACAAACTCTTTCTCTTACTTACCTCTCCGATATTAGCCACAAGTTTAGTTTGGATCGGCATCCACAAACCAGAGAATATTTTTAGACGTTAATGATCTGCTGGTATTTGCAGATGGCCCAGGGGGAACGAGATGCAAATTAAGGCCCCCAATATGAAACAGGCAAACAACTCTTGCTTTTAGATCCCTTAGGTAAGCGAGCATAGGCGAATGACACAAATGATATTTCACAATATTTGGAGACAGCAGACATCTTGTCCACCACAGGTCATAGCTGGCTGGCCAGACACTGCACCCAGATGAAAGGGAGACCTCCTATGTCTTCTGGAAGCTATCCAGCCCCTGGAATTTATGGGAAACCACTGACTACCCCTTTCCTGGCAATATGGGTAGGGGAAGGACCACGGTGTCTTTCCCTTGTTGCATTTGAAATAACTCCAGACAGCTAATTCAACAGAGGAGAGGCATGGCACAGGGAAACTGGGTAGAGGGTCTCCTCCCCTTTCTGGAGAGCCCAGTGGAACCAATTAGCAAAGCAGACTGACGACAAGCGGGACAGCAACACAAGGTTGCAGTGTTCCATATGCGTGCACCCAAGAGCCAATGTGGTGTAGCGGTTAGAGCACTGGGCTGGGACTTGGAAAATCCAGCCTACATTAACTTACTAGACAACCTTGGGCCAAGGACCTACCTCAGAAGATTGTTGTTGTGAGGACAGAGTGGAGAGGAGCTGAGCCGTGGACACTACTTTGAATGCACTGAAGGAAAAGCAGGATTACAAATTTAAGAAAATAAGATAAATTCTACAGCAAGCGAACACACCCACTTTTTGGGCTTATCTGGGAAGGAGAAAAGGTCCGTGGAAGTATCAAGGCTTTCCAGTCCTTCTTGCTTTGATTTTACTTGCATATTGATAATTCTTTCTATTATTATTATTATTATTATTATTATTATTATTATTATTATTATTAAGCTAGGAGAGGCTGCAGCAGTTTACTTTTGCCTGAGCCTACTGGGAAAGGCAGAATTCTGCCCCCTCTCTTCTCTGCCCCCGGCTGAGTTCACTGAGTGCAAAAACCTTTCGCACTTTGAACTCTGTCTGCAGCCATTGAAGCAAGCTGAGGACAAAGGGGGAAAGTGAGAGGAGGAGAGAGAAACTGGGACAGTTTAAAAGTAGGTGAAAAGGTGGGATGACAGAGCATTAATTGGAACATTGAAAAATTCTCACAAATTCCAGAGCCCTTAAGTCTTTTCTCTTATGAGACACTTGCAAAAAAAAAGTATGCGAATGATGGATAATCTGTAGCTCAAAATACTTTTGCATACTTGTGTTTGTGTGCTTTAAAAACATGTTTTCTTCCCCAAAACTGTGCAATGTATTTTCCCTAAGGGGAAAAAAGATTTTCAGGAACCAAACAAATCAGTTGTCTTTCTTTTACCAACTTACACATAGGTGCCATTCAGCCACAGAGATGGATTCTTATTTATCTTCTTGCCATTTCCAAGAATAAATAACAGGCAGTGGACGGGGGTGTCAAGCGGCGTGTTTGAAACCTTGATTCACATACGGCCATGTTCATTCCACGTTGCATCGTCTGCAATCAATGGCCAGCCCTGACGTTCTCCAGGCTGCGTTCCATCTTGGCTTTCTCGAGCTGGGCTAACAAGCTTTCATCAACGAATGGCTATGATTAATTGAGACTTGCCTTAATTGCAGTTTTTTAAAAAAGAGAACAGTTGGTTCACTATACTTGTGCACAGAGTGGTTTAGCATTTCCTTCGTCTGTGCATTAGCTATGGCACCACTGCCATTGACTCTGAGGGCTCCTCCGCCAGTGTCACCCCCTACTACATCTGCTGCTCAGTAGCAGTTTGGCACATTTAGTCTAGCCCCTCAGCAACAGCCTGTCTGACATAGGAGACCCTACCAGCAACGCTACTGCCCTCAGTGTAGCCTCTTGCCTCTCAAGAATACACAATCCCACTGCCATGGAAAGGTAGTGCCACAGTGGGTACGAAAATACCTGCACATAAAAATCAACCCTGCAGTATACAAATGGAAATGCTTAAGAATGCTTAATCTGAAATGTAAATAAGAGGACGATATTTTTTTTCCAGGGAGTATTGTACAATTATGGCAATTGGATATCATTTTAATTCCCTTGATTCCATCTTCTGCAATTCTGGGATTTGTACTCTGGGGAAGGACTTGGGCTTCTCTGCTGAACTCCACTGAACGAGAGCTTCCTGACAAGGAAGTCTAAGGACATTCCCGCACTACACGGTTATAGTGCTATTATTGCACTTTCAACATCCCATGGAATCCTGGGATTTGCAGTTCAGGGAGGGGCATTTAGAATTCTCAGCCAGAGAGTTCTTTCGTCTGAGTAAACTACAAACCCCAGAATTCCACAGGATGTTGAAAGTAGAATAATACCACTATAACAGTGTAGTGTGGAAATGGCCCAAGTCCCTCACCAAACTACAAATCCCAGGATCCCAGAGGATAGAGCCATGGCTGTTAGACCAGTATTGCTGCTATAATTCTGTAGTATGGATATGCCCCAGCAGGATATAAATGTAACTAATGAAGAAAACAGGAAATGCTAATCATCCCATTTTTTTTATTGCCTCAGGTTGTCCCAGTTTGACAGGGACAGTCCCAACTGATCTCCTGTCATTCCATCCCCCCCCCCCCAGTTTCCCTCTTTGTCCTGGGCTTAATCCAGTTCCTTCAAACTGAGTTCGCAGAGCAAGAGGAGCGTAGGTACTCAATTATCTCGGCAGAAGGGAGAGGAGAGGAGCGGGGCAGAAGCTTGTCCTTCCCCGTAAGCCCAGGCAAAAGCAAACTGCTGCAGACTTTCCTAGCTTGTGCGCTCTTCCCCCTTCACAGTGTTTGCCATCTTGACCACACTCCGATATTCCTTCGGCTCTTTCCGCGCCTTACCTTGTCCCGGCGCTGGAGTGTGGGGATCGCGGGAGCGGCCTTTGCCGAGAGGCTCTCCCTTCCTTGCTGCTTCAGCTCCGCACGAGCTGCCCGCTCGCACGAGAGCCCCGCCTCGTCCTTCCGCAGCGCAGCCAGGGACCTTCCCGGGCTGCGCTGGGGCAGGGAGCTCGACCGGCGCGGCTCCGGAGGCTCCGCACGCCAGGTAAGTGCGCGCAGGGACCGGGAGCAAGGCACGATCCAGCCAAACACGAAAAGGTGCGTGATCGGCCCCCGCCGGCCCCGGAGCATCGCGCGATTGTGAGTGCGTCGTGCAGATCACTCCTCGCAATATCAGGATGCTCCAGGCCCTCTTTCGCATGGCAAATGCCGTGCGAAAAGGGCCTTGGTCTTCACCAATGAAATGTCGGAGGGTGCGGAAGCCGACGTGGTACAGCGGAGACCAGAGTTCAATGCCATGCTCAGCCATGGAATCCCACTGGGTGACCTTGGGCGCCTCACTCACTCTCAGCCCCAGAAAACTCCGTTACAGGGTGGCCTTAGGGTTGCCATAAGTTGGAAATTACTTGAAGGCACATGACCACAAGGGAGCTCTATTTTTCTCGCTTCCCCGGGGTACTGTCAGAAAATGTCTTGAGCCTACCCCTGCACAGCATGGAGCCTTATGGAATAATGATTCCCAGGTGGGAAAACGGCCAGGAGAGTACGGTAAGGTTCAACGGACTCCTGCCGTCAGGCGCAGGGTGTGGTGATCTCAGCCATTCACCCTTTGCGTGACGGAATGACTGAACTCCCACAGCACACAGGTGGGTGGACTGGATTTCATGCTTTCATTGCGCGTAATTGGCCTTTGTAAATGGCCTAACGTCTTCAACTTGATCTGTGAGCTGCATGTGGATACAGGCCCCTGGGATCAGGTTCCCGTTTCACGTGTCACACGTCAGTAGCAAAGAGACACCTCACTGGGTTTCTTTGTTTCCTTTCTTTCTTTCTTTCTTTCTTTCTTTCTTTCTTTCTTTCTTTCTTTCTTTCTTTCCTCTCATGTGTGTAATCCTCCGTGTGTAAACACAACAAGACTACACCTGTTGTTGGTGGTTCAAATAAAAGTCACAAAGAACTATGGCTAAATGGAACACACTGACTAAATTCAAGAAATAATGATAGTATGGATTTACCATAAATCGTTCTAATTCCAGGGACAGCTTAACAATAACTTTGAACAATAGCTTTTTGTGGGTTTTTGCTTATGTCTTTCATGTGCTTTTATCTGTATTTGTTTTGACTTTTGTAAGCCGCCTTGACTTGCAGGATTACCAGGTTAATATAATCACAGGTCCTGAGATTTCAGGGCTAAAATTAGAGACCGAGGGATCTTTAAGCATCACACATTAACCATCAACAGGCAAAGAAAACGCAATGTTCCTATTCATTTTCATGGCCTGGTAAAATTAACATTTTGGACTACAGCTCCCAGAATCGCCCTGGCAAATTCTGAGAGTTGTAGTCCAAAGGTACTTTTCCAACCTCTGCCTTTTACTGTGATAGTGATTGCATTTTGGCACAAAATCAACAGACACCAGAAAAGACAAATCAGCACCATGAGCTTCCTTGGAAACAGCTGGGCTGCAAATATTTTAAAGCAGTTTTATATCTCACACCAGCTATTTATGGCAAATGCTTGCAGCCGCTGGGTTCAAAATTCAGATCTTCTCTGAGAAGTGACGAACACACAGTGGCATGTCAAAGATCCACGGGTGTGTTCGCAGGCACCGTTTCATTCCTGGACTAGCTGATGTTGCAAACTAATCACTGCACAGGTTTGTTTACATCTGCATGGCTGTACAGCTTTCTTGCTGTTAACTATCCACAATGTTTCAGTTCTTCCCTGGCTTTGAACATTACAAAACCGGCCCAGCAAACCTGGTACTGAATGCTGGGAATAGGATGGTGAGTAAATGAAAGGGGGCAGGAGAGAGAGGTCAAGCTCTGAATGGAGGGAGGATCTAACTTTGTGTGATGCCCTCCAGAACTTTCCCAAGAGCAGATGAATGATGCCTGAAAACTCTATCTGAGTATCTGAACGCTTGTATCTCCCCCTGTGAGCCTGCCCAAATGGTCCAAATTCTGAAGAAGTGCTTTCTCTTCATCCCACCATCCTGAAAGTCTTATCGGATGAGGACAGAGAAGAAGTTCTTCCTGGTGGCTGCTCCTAGGCTAATGAACTCCCTCCCAAGGGAGGCTTAGTTAGCTCCATCTCCAAGAAGCAGTTACTCCTGAACTGACGTGGGCCTTGGTGAATCTCAGACTGTCTCTCCTGCTTCAGTGCCAGACTACCTTGACCATGCTTCTGCTCTCGATGACTCCGCGTATGACATGACCCTGGATGTGCTTGGTAACTGCCTCTTGATTCTCTACTCATCCCCTTCCCTTGCAAAATCTTTGTCCATCTTGGACCCCACTGCTGGTTGGGAAGATCAAAGTACTTTACTCCATCTGGCCAACCCTGTTATATGGAGCTGAGGAGCAGAATTATGCTAAGCAGGGGCTTAGCATTCTTTTTTCATTTCCAAGAGCAAGACGGAAGACTCCTCAAGAACTTAAGAGATCATAAGGTCATAAAAACCTTGGAGGCAGGTCAGCATCCACCATTTTCAACCATCTTGGGACAAAGGCACTGGAGGTCCAGGGAGTTAGTTGACAGTGTAGAAAAGGTGTGGACCAAGCAATGAGAGGTACAGCGCTAAACATGAAGGCGGGGAAACATCGTTGAAAGAACCAGCCATGGTGGGAGGTGTAATGTAGGATCGTGGAGGCATTTTCCTAAGCTCCCGGAGATACTGCCAAATTTCTGGGAGGGATAGGGCAGAAGAGAGATTGGAATGAGCCTTAGGTCATTTCTACACTACAATGTTATAGTGTGATTATGCCACTTTCAACATCCTGTGGAATCCTGGGGTTTGTAGTTTACTGAGGCCCAAGAACTCTCTGGCTGAGAATTCTAAACGTCCCTCCCTAAACTGCAAACCCCAGGATCCAACAGGACGTTGAAAGTGAAATAATAGCACATAACAGTGCAGTGCAGAAATGGCCAGAATCTCCAAAACCTTACACCGTCTTCAGTTTGGTAGTCTTTGAGGAACCACAAGGCTCTTGGTCTGCGACAAAAAGAACTGCAATTTGGAAAGTGCAAAAGGAAAGCAACAGAATCTTCAGTAGACAATGTCCCCCATTTTGGTTCTTGAAGGTTGGTCCTTGGATCCTTTAGTAGCAGTTGAACTGACCAACAGCACAAGAACGGGAACTTGTTTGGAGGCTTAAGGACATTGAAGATATTAAACAGCACCACCTAGTGGCACTTGCTGCGAGAGAATGCGTGGCTTTTGATGTAGCGTTCCTATATAAGCTTTTCAAATACGTGAGTGTATTCACATTTCACGGCAATAGCAGTGGGTAACCACTTTAAATGCCATAGCTCCAAACTACAGAATGCTGACAACTGTAGCTTCATGAAGTACTTAGCATTTTCTAGCACACTCCCCTAAATTGCAGTATTATAGCTTTTTGGCAGAGAAGGACAAGTATTCTGTGAAACTGCAAACCCCAGGATTCCTTAGGATGAAGCCATGGCAGTTGAAGTTGTATCAAACTGCTACAATTGTGCAATATGTATACACCCCAAAAGAATCTTGTAATATTTGGGTGCATTAGCAGTCTCATAGCTGCATCTGAGCAAACAAACTCAGAGAGAGCAGCAATACTTTTTTTTAGTTACTTATTTAATATCTTATTTCTACCTTCACAACTGGATGTACAGTTGTTTGTTTGATTGATTAATTGAATGAGTGACTGAAATATATATATTTTACGAGATATTTAAAGATCTTGGGGCAGTGTATGGACAGCAAACCAGCATTACAAAATTTAAAACACAGATTCAAAGTTCCCAACTTAGTCAGGGCCAAAAGCCCCAAGTCCCAAGAGCTTTGTGAAAAGCTTAGCTGGCTTGCTGTCCAAATGACTGAAGCCCTTTCTGCACTAGACTGTTACAGTGCTATTATTCCACTTTCAACATCCTATGGAAACCTGGGATTTTCAGTTTAGAGAGGGGCCTCAAAGGCCCATATTTACTATCCTCAAAGGCTAAACTGCAAACCCCAGGATTTAATAGGAGGTTGAAAGTGGAATAATAGCACTGTAACAGTCTAGTGCAGAAATTGCCTGAGTCTCTCAATAAAGGGAGATATTTGGAAATCTGGCCAAAAGATTTCTTTTGATGCACCTAGATTATGGCAGAGCACTTTTTAAAAATCCCGGGTCTCCTTCTTCAGAGCAAGAACATTAAGAATATTTGGTACCTGGCATTTGTGCATAGTGCAAATTTGTGTGTGTGTGTGTGTGTTTTCAATTACAAAAAGATACAGAAATTGGACAGAGCAGGCTTATAACAACTATGTGTGAACCGGTATACCATCAGAACTTTGAAAAGTTACTTTTTTGGATGACAACTCTCAGAACCCTCTAGCCATCATGTTCACTGGTTGCAATATCTAACACTGGAATACCAAACATATGCTGGATCCTCATCTGCTATCTCTGGCTAAAATCTAGAAGGCACACGTTTGGTGAATACAGTAATATATTACAAGGAAAACATCAACTCTCTTTTTCAACATTGGCACAACAGTCTGCATCCATTGTGCAAAGACAATGTTAGATTTGGGAGATTATGGAAGTTGGAAAGGTTCACAAAGAGTAATGAAGGATTAAAGGTAATGAACAGCTGGCTGGATCCTCAAGATGACAGACAGATTGGCAGATCTCCTGTTTTGCACATTATGTTGATCCCATAAAGGTTGGACATGCCTGTATCCGCTGTTTAAAATGTGTAATTATTCCTTCTAAATCGGTGCAGATTCTGAGTACAACTGAACTTCAGGGCAGGAACACATGTCTGTTTTGCCAAATGCCCTCAACTGCTACAGCAATTTTAAGACGACAGCCTATGGCCAGAATTATGCATTATGAGCCAGAACAAGGACTCCCAAACTCATGGTTGCCTAATAATGCAAATGTGGAAGGAGAAGACATTTCCAGGGAGAATCGCCTAGGAGAAAAAAAAGTGCTTAAGACTTTCTTACCTGTTGCTTTCCTCCTAGAAGAGGGGTGGGTAAAGTGTGGGCCGTAGGCTGTACGCAGCCCCTGGAACCCAATTTTCTATTCCCTCAAGACTCTATCAACCTCCAAGCCCAAAATATTTTTTTTTAAAAAAGCATGCTTTTGGGGTGATTTTTATCCCCAAGCCCCAATACATACAAATATTAATCAGTGTTTAACTTTTGTATGTCACAGTCTTTTTAACTATGTGTTTTTTTTAAAAAGTTGTAAGCCACTTTGAGTCCTTTCAAGGAAAAAAGCAGGATATAAATAAAAATGATGATGATGATATGAAAATTACCCCAAAACATTTTTTTAAAAAATGCCATTTTCAGGAAACTTTTCCCTCCAAACCCCACAAAAAAGCCAAATACATGAAAATACTCCCACCCTACCCCCATAAGCACCCCAAAACCTACATTACCCTCTAAATACTTCCATTTTGCTCTGCAGTCCCTCTCAAAATGGTGACAAGAATTGACAGGATGTCTTTGAGCTTGCTGTGGGAGAGATGTGGCCTGCAGCATCTTCTGGGCCAAGGCATTTCTTTGCAGTCCTGGAACTGAACCGAAGCTCACAGACCTTTAACACTCAGGTTTATTCCCGGTTGCCCTGAGTGTTCGCCTTCAGCAACACAATTTAGTGGGGAAAGTCATTCTGTTGCAATTGTCAAAGAAGCTGGAAGTTGGAAAGCCTTGAAAATCTCCTGCAAATCCCTCAATGATGTAGCAGTAGATAGCAGGGCAGCTCATGGTGTCCACGGAGCTGTCATCTGCTCTGCATTTTAGACTGAACTTTAAAGGAACTATCCACAGAGCCAAACGTATTTGAAAGGTAGGCTTCAGCACCTTGGAAAGCTCCCCTAAAACCTGGAGTAGATCCTACAAAATCCAGCACTGACATACTGCCGCAATACAGAAGTACTACCGGCCACAAGAACCAGCTCCTATGATGTCACAAGGAACCAACCTCTCCTGTCAATTTTGGGCTCGAAATCCCAGAGAAAAGGATGCTGCTGAGTTGGCAGCTCTACTGAGACCAGCCCCCAGGTGGGCATTTCTGCTGGTAGAAGTGGCTTGCACCTTATACTATCATATAACTGGCACACCTTTGAGTGAGGATGGCACTGCCTAACACGAATCCATAATTACACACAGATCTGGCAGTAAAATCACTTGAAATAATTTTCTGAAAATTCTATTTTCTGGGGTCCCTGTAATCTGTTGTGGGCCATCCAGCCACATATGATTGAATTTCAGTAAATAGAGTGGAGAAGATCAAGCACAGGTATGGATCCAGCCCAACTGATATTAATATTGTGGAACGAAATAGTCGCTTCAGACTTTCCTTCTAGTCCTGCTCTGACCTTTCTTCATCCACCAGAATGAATTAGTGATGGGGGATAGGACGGCTCGGTTCATTTTCTTTATTAGAATTTAACTATTATTTCAAGCATCTTCATAAATAGGATGGGATAGGGAAGCATAATTTCTTTTTTTAAAAAAAATACAATTGAATATTGAAGACAGTGAAATGGGCAGATCTGTCCATCCTGGAGAGTGTGGTATGCTCAGCTGTTTAAAAAGCCAGACTTCTGAATCTTGTGTATTCAGCTGTGAACCGGCTGAAATCCCACACCCACTGTATCCAAATGAGTTGGACACAGAGCTGGGATGAGCCCTGAAACTGAGTAGGAAGTGAGGCAACAGCACAGAATGTAAAGTATGCAATACAGTAGAACACACACACGAGTTTGCTTTGCCTAAATGATCCCACTGATAATCATACAATCATAGAATCCTAGAGTTGGAAGAGACCCCAGGGGCCATTGAGTCCAACCCCCTGCTATGCAGGAACACCCATCAAAACATTCCCGACAGGCGGCCATCCAGCCTCTGCTTAAAAGCCTCCAAAAAGGAGACTCTACCACACTCCATGGAGGCAGCAGATTCCACTGCCTGACAGCCCTGACTGTCAGGAAGTTCTTCCTGAGGTTCAAGTGGAGTCTCCTTTCCTGCAGCTTGAATCCATTGCTCCTTGTCCTAGTCTCCGGAGCAGCAGAAAACAAGCCCGCTCCCTCCTCGAGATGACATCCCTTCAAATATTTAAACATGGCTATCACGTCCCCTCTTAACCTTCTCTTCTGCAGACTAAACATCCCCAGCTCCCTAAGCCACTCCTCACAGGGCTTCATGGCTTCCAGACCCTTCACCATTTTGGTTGCCCTCCTCTGGACACGTTCCAGCTTGTCGACATCCTTCTTCAACTGAGGTGCCCAGGACTGGACACAGGATTCCAAATGAGGCCTCACCAATGCAGAACAGAGGGGTACCATCACCTCCCTCGATCTAGACACCAGACTCCTGTTGATGCAACCAAGAATCGCGTTGGCTTTATTCGGTTCTGATCATTCAGTCCAATCTACTATCAGTAGTGACCCAAAAGGATAACTTTGTTCTTCAAGCTTCATGTTTTTATACTGTTTGCTTGATCAAGAAAGCAGAAATAAAACATACATCAGGAAGGTCAGTATTCCGCTCAAAACTGACTACTTGTTATTTCTTATCTAACTCTTCTGGGCAGAGTATAACTACCATAACGTACACCGACAAGGCTATCACTGATGTCACAAATGTACTCCTGATTTCAGTAATAGCAGTTTCATGCAGAAGTTCACAAGCCAGAAGTTAGTCATATAATATGCTAATAGAAGCAGTGAATCAATATTCTTGTTAATCATACTAATGAAAGGGCGATTGAGAATCTTCTAACATCTCTCATGGATATTTTAAGCCCACACAACCATCGGCAGTGTAGAATTAGGGTAGCCACCTCTTTTGTTTTTCCCCTTGGTGAATTCCTCTTCTTTTGATACATAAATGACAAGCATAGAGCTGTAGCTATGAGGGGTGGGGTGGGGTGGGGTGGGGTGGGGTGGGGAATGATTCCAAATAAAAAATTTATTTGATTCCAAATAAAAAATCTAACCCTCATGAAATTTCCCCGCATTCCCTACATTTCTAGCATCACGGAGAGAAAGACATTAAAAAGCTTCCTTCGACTGATGCAAAATGAGTTCAAAGTGCAAAAGTATTTTGCATTTAGTTAACGCGGCAAGGGGAGAGGAGAAAGACAGACAGAATCTTGCCCTTCCCAGCAAACTCAAGGAAAAGCAAACTGCAGCAGCCTCTCCTAGCTTGTGTGTTCCTCCTGATCAATAATATTTGCCACCTTGACCACACCCTGATGAAGTTTGGCCACCCGTGTCCTGGTTTGCACCTGTGACACGTCGTGAGGGTGTGCTTTGGGTGCTCAGCTCTTTAAAGAAGGGGTGTAAATTGTGTGGTCGGAGGAGCAGCGCACAACTTTGCCCAGCAGTCCTGAAAAAACTAGGCCAAAAAAACTCTCCAATGGACTACCAAAAATGCCCAAAAGCAAGAAACCAGAAGTGCCTGCAAGTGGTTAAAGGAACACATGTAGCTCCAGGAATGCTTTTTCCCCTCCCTCAATTGAACATACTAATTCTGAACACGCATATATGCATTTACAATAGCCTTTATTGTTCGCTACCTGAGCAACCCTTTTTTCACACTGCCGAAGGCCCATCTGCAAGCTTTACATGAAACTAGCTGCAAAGCAATTACATAAAAGTTTACTTTTTCAAAAAAGGGACACATTTTAAGAATATTTCTTTATTATTTTTATTTAAAGTCAAAACATTTGCCATCTTGAAACAGCGAACAGAGTTCCCTTATTGTGGAATTCTTTATATATATATATATATATATATATATATACACACACACACACACACACACACACACACATACAAATATACATATATACATACATATATACATACATACATATACATACATACATATATACATATATACATATACATACATACATATATATATATATATATATATATATATATATGTTTTAAATGCATTTTTAACTGTTTAAAACAACATTTTGATTGGATTATTTTTGCTATATATTGATTTAGCTATATTATGTTTTAACCTAAGTTGTAAGCTTCATGTCCCATGGGAGAAGGGCAGATACAAATGAAACAAACAAAATAACCACTCATGAAGGAAAGGGAGAAAGCAGCACTCACAAGACATATTTTTTTAAAAAAAGTCTTGAAAGTTTTTATGGGGGAAAGGGGATAGACCACTGGGGACTGAGCATGCTCAGTGGCGACGGAATGCTGGCTGACCATATGGAATATTTTGAATATGGGCACGGCTTGCTGGCTGGCCAGTCCCTGAACAGGAGTATTCCATGCTGCAACATTTTGTTGCTGTTCCTGCTTGTACACTGTGGAATCTTCCTATGATAATTCATAGAGAAACTGTGGGCTACACATAGACCAACCAAATACTCTTGTGTCACACCAGACCTCCTGCAGCACTCCCACACAAAATAGGGGTGGGCCGGGGTGGGAAAATTGCTTAAATCAGTAAATTGCCATGTCCAAAGGCCTGTAGGAGTGACGGGCCAATTTAATGGTGGTGTTTCATGAGGTTGACAAGCCATCAGTGGCCAATCCCTAGAAAGTTTCCAGCAATTTTGTAACCAACATGCACAAATAGGATTCCAGTCGCTAGCATATTGGGGAGCAGGGAATATTATTCCCCCCAATATGAGAAGCCTCGATTTAAAGCACTCCAACTGCCCCCCCAAGCCAAAACCTGCTGGTGAAACAGAAAAGAAAACCAGAAGTTGCTTCTACTGTATCCGCAGCCAACTTTTACATCGGTTTTATAGCACCTGGTAACAAAATCCAAGACAGCCCTGCGGTCTTGTCACTGTTGTTGGGTGCCTTCAAGTCGTTTCTGACTTATAGTGACCCTACGGCAAACTTTTAATCAGGTTTTCTCACCAGATTTGTTGAGAAGGGGTTTGCCTTTGCCTTACTCTGAGGCTGAGAGAGTGTGACTTGCTCAAGGTCATCCAGTGGGTTTCCACAGCTGGGTGGGGATTCGAACCCAGAGCCACAGTTCAATGCTTCAACCACTATACCACGCTGGAGATATAGGGTACCACATATTAGATATATATTGAATACTTTTATCTGTTTACTGCATAAAGTAAGAAGTCTTTCCGTGAAATATGACCTTTTACACAACATTTGATGAGGGATGAAATCACATTTTCCCACATTTTCCCCACCACATCAGCCACAAGATTAAAGCGTTTGGGGGGGGGGGAATACTGTTTCATTCTCCTAGGCCCCCTTCAGACTGCACAATTACAGCCCTTGGATACCATTTTAACTGCCAAGACTCTAGCCTACGAAACTCTGGGATCTATAATTTTGTGAATTCTCCGCCAGGGAGCTTTCGTGCCACACCAACTACAAATCCCAGTATTCCAGAGGACACAATCACAGCCATTAAAACGGTATCAAAGTGCTATCACTGTGCGAAAGGAGTCACATCGCTCAGCCTAAGTGCCCAAAAGTTGTTGCTGTTGTTGTTAACGTGCCTTCAGATTGATTCCTGAGTTATCATAGGGTTTTCTTGGTAAGATTTTTTCCAGAGGAGCTTTACCAGTGCCTTCCTGTGGCTGAGAGAGTGTGACTTGCCCAAGCTGGGTTTCTGTGGCCAAGCAGGGATTTGAAACCTGGTCTGCTGGAGTTCTAGTCCAAGGGCATTTCCGCACTACAGTCTTATAGCGCGACGATTCCGCTTTCAACCTCCTATGGAATCCTGGGGTTTGCAGTTTCGGGAGGGGCCATCCGGCCCCTCCCGAAACTGCAAACCCCAGGATTCCATAGGAGGTTGAAAGCGGAATCGTCGCGCTATAAGACTGTAGTGCAGAAATGGCCCAACACTCAAACCACTTAAAATGGAACCTCTTTATTCAGAAGCAATATCTCCTTTGTCAGCACTCCTGCACCAAAACCGGATGGCCCCTTTCTTCTTTCCTCCTGCTCACGCGAGTCTCGTTGGTGGTTGACGGTTCTTAATTAGACGGATTATTTCACGACTTTGTGAAGTGTGTTTCCTCACCTTTCCGTCAGTAACAAAGACGCTCATCGACCTTTCCGTTTCTCTCGCGGACCCACACTGTTAGCAACAATATTTGTGGATTCGATAAACCACAACTGACCTCGTGCAGGAAAACAGGGTGCTTCTTCTGCCGCTTCCTTAAAAGCAGACAGCTCCGGTCGGGGCCGTCCCAAGACATTTTGCCGCCCGAGGAGCAACATCCAAACAGGACCACATAAAGACATTTTACTGCCCGAGGTAGGGCAGCCAAGAGCACCCTCCACCTTACGATGGTACCCGGTATCTCAAACCGGCCACATTATTGCGGCACAAGAACCTCCCTGCCTCCCTGAGACAAAAAGAAAGAAGGAAAAAGAACGATCATAGCAAATTAAACATCTAACCATTGGCTACTGTTTCACGCGACCCCTAATCTGGCTTGCCTGTGCTTCTCAGGCTCTCCGATGCGGGGGACCAACAATTAATTATATACGCCTAATGATGCGCCAAGGACCTGCACTCCATGTATGCCCATTGGGTACAACAGTTTCTTTCTTTCCTGGAAACGTTCCAGGGACCAGCAGCCAACGGCTCAAGGGACTGGCCCCGCCATTGAGCGGCGGCATCTCTTAGCAGCATCACAAACAAGGATGCTAACGCACAAGACGCATAAACGCCGAAGCGGGTGAACTTCTGCCTGCCCGGTGGCCTAACAGTAGCTACCAGGAGTCGAAAACTCCTGCCGCTACTGCTCTGGCCCGTTGCTAGCAGGAAGCCGGAAACCGACGAGACAAGGCGACTGCGTGTGTGTGTGTGTGAGCGCACATGCTGCAATGTGCGTTTGTGCAAGAGGGGGGATGAAGTGACTCAACTCTCCCCTCCTTTATCTGCAAGCAGCAACAGCCCGAGCGGTTTCCCATCCCGTCCCCTCTGTGCCCGATCGCGTCCGTTCTCCGTTGCTGCAGAGCGAGCCTCATTCATCCAAACAGGGCGCCTCTCACTTCCGAATCGACAGCCCGATTCTGGGCTTTCGAAATGAGCTTCGTTAAGCTGACGGGAAACCTTTTCCTCCTAGCTGACAGGCAAAGTACCGCGGCCAGACAACCCCGGGCACCCCTTCTCTGAGGTTAAGCCCCAGCGATCTCTCCAGGGGACTTCTCGCCTTTTCCACTTCTCGTGCAGAAGGCGGCAGCCAGGCCACCCAAACCCATCCTTTTTCGGCTCCAAAGGCAAGTTTCCGACATAGCTGCCCCTCGAGGCCGACAGGATCGGAACTCACTCGTGAGTAGGCTCGCAGGCTGCGGCAGCAGGGCAGCATCAACCTGGCACCGATTTGGGTCGCGCCTGAAAATCTGTTTACTTTAACAGCCTCAAGAACCACTACAATGTGGTTTCGGCAGCCTTTGGGAGGCTCTGTTGTTACCGTGTGTTTTTTTTTTACTTATGGCACCCCTAAAACTAACCTATAAGGGAACTTTCTTGGCAAGGTTTGTTCAGAGGGAGGTTTGCCACTCCCTTCCCCGGAGGTTGAGAGAGCGTGACTTGCCCATGGTGGGTTCCACGGCCACATGGAGATCCAGTCCCTGGTTTCCCAGAATTCTAGTCCAGCACCAAGACACCGCAGGGCGCTGGTGCTTTCGGAGAATAGCAAAAAACTCCCCGTTATAGGATCAGGCTCCTCAGCGGCAGAAAAAGCTGAGGAACGCCGACTTGCAAATAAAGAAGCCCCATTTAAACGGGAGGGTTTACCTCTACGTAAAGCAACGTGCAGATCCTGGCTCAAAGAGCGGTGCTGCAGGGAGCACCACAACCCTTAAGCAGGTCCATTAATATCTATCCAAATCCAGTTTTAAGGCGGAGGTGTAGGATCGGGCAACTAAAGCTCCAAAGCTCTCACTCAGGGCGAGAGTCCCTTTCCTCCCTTTTTAATGTTAGCAGGACTTCACTACCAGCTTTCTAAAAAAAACACCCACAGGATCGGGGTCCAAAGACGGCGCAACGGCATCCTAAAAAAGAAACGCTCCCAGCTCTCCCCCGCCCCCGCCGGGCAACCTCGGACTGCCATCCCGCTCCTTCTCTCCCCCCCACCCACGCTGCCCGCACATGCGCACTAGGGCCACCCATCAACAGGCAGACAAACCCCCCCCTCCCGGGACCCGCCCACTTTTGCCCTGGGAGTTGTGAATGGCGCCGCTGTTTGGCCGGAGTACCCCCTCTTTTTTTTTTTTTCCTTTCCCGATGAGGGAGGGGGGGAAGAAAAAAAGAAAGAGAAGGGAAGTGGCGCGCGCGGGCGCGCCAGCTCGCCCAAGAGGAGGAGGAGTGCGCGCGCGCGTGCGCGCGGGCGGGGCGGGAGCGCGGACGGGAGAAGCCGCCTCTGGGTTCTCTCGCTCAGTCAGCCGAGAGACGCCTCAGCGGCGCGAGGGGCGCGCGGTCGCCTCCCTTGCCGCTCGCGCTCCCAAGCCTCTCGCCCGCCCCTTGTGATGACAAATATCACTTAGTGTGAATTAATATTGATTAGCATCGTTGTTTATTAACATTAACACTGTTTCCCCCCTTCCTCTCTCAATCTTGAGGAGGAGTGGCGCGGCAAGTACAGCCGCAGCACCGCCTCGCTAGCCGTGAGGGGAGAAATACGACTGACAAATAAACCGATTTCACGTAAAAAAGATACCGGGACTCGGTTCTTTTTCTTTCTCTCTTTTCTCCTCAGCGACGGCGACTTTAATATTTAAATAAGTGACGAGGAGCCGGCTTTGCCTGAGGTAAAAAAAAGAAGAAGAAGAAGAAGAAGAAGAAGCAGAAAGAAGCGGGAGGTGGAGCCCGGCCCGCTCCAGCCCGGCGGCGAGGCGGGAGAGAGAGGGAAGGAAGGAAGGAAGGAGGGAAGCCGCCTCGTCAGTTGGTCGCGGCGGTGGCGGCGGTTGCTGCTGCTGCTGCTGCTGCCGCCCGCTCGCCCCTTCTTCCCCCCTCTCCCCGGGGAGTGTGCGTGCGGAGAAGCGGGGGGGCGCCTGCTTTGCTTACCCGCCCGCCGGCCCGCCCGCCGCCGCTTCCTCCTCCTCGGCTTCCACCATGCCGCGGGTTGTCCCCGACCAGCGGAGCAAGTTCGAGAACGAGGAGTTCTTCAGGAAGCTGAGCCGCGAGTGCGAGGTGAGGAGCCCGCGCGGGAGGAGGGGAGGGCAGCCGAGCCTCGGGCGCGGGACCGCGAGCGACGGAGGGCCGGCCGGCCGGCGGGCGGGCGGGCGAGGGGGAGCGAAGGCAGCCAGGAGACGAAGGAGCCCCAGGGAGGGGAGACGGGCAGGCGCCGGCCGGCCGGCCGGGCAGGCAGCCGGGCGGCCGTTTCCCCGCGACCGGCGGCGGCGGCGGCGGGGGATGGGGCCGGCGGGGGAGAGGCTCCCGAGGGCGGAAGGCGGGCAGGCGGCCCCGGGACCCCCCTGGCTGCGAGCGGCGGTGCAGGGGACGTCCGCACCGGCAGCATCTCGGGGCGGGTGCGGGCGCGCTTGCTTCCGAGGAGGTCCTTCCGCAGCTCGGGAAAAAGTTACTTTCCCTCCCCCTTTTACTGGGAGCAAGGGGACTCGGAGTCCCAGGATCCCCCGTGGCCGTGGCGGAGGGGAGTCGTGGTCCGGAGAAACACCCGCAACGACGGCGTTGTCGCGGCATCCTGGAGCGGGTGGGTAGGGGCGGGCTCCCGAGGAGGTCCCTCCGGAGCTCGGGGGGCTTATTGTGTGTGTGTGTGTGTGTGTGTGTTGGGGGGACGCGGTGGCTGGGAGCCACGGCCCGAAGAACGGCAAAAAAGTAACGCTCCCGAGCGCCGGTGCGTGCGTCGGGAGGAAGTTTTCGCCCCGGGGATCGGAGCCGCCGCCGCCGCCGCCGCCCCTGTGCGTGTTTTTGGGGACGGGGGCGTGTTTAGGACCCCCCCCGTTCCCAGTCCCTGAGTTGTCTTACTCGTGAGTAAAGCCCCCTTCGGTTCCGGAAGGCGCTTAGCTTTGGATCGTGAGTGCGCGAGGTCGTGTTTTCCTTCTCTTTCTGTGCCACATTTAACTGAAGATGTGGGGCGGAGTTGCAGAGATAGCGTAGCGCTACCCTGTGCCTCCGAAATTTAAAAGCAAAAGTCTAGGAACTGAGTATTGTTTTCTAATATAGATGCTGAACGTCCTCACTGGAGTGAGATGGCCCTTTTATGTCTTTTCTCCCCTACTGGGAGGCGAAAATGCCCCCCCCCCCGTGAAAGTCCACAGCCCATATTTTGTGTTATACTCCCTGCTCAGTTGCTTAGCCTCCACGGGCACATGTTGGAAAGCTATAGAGGAAGCACGCTCTGACTGTGTGTGACTCTGTAGCTCGGGAGCAACTGTGGACTGTCATTTCAACTCCTTTGACATGTGCCGTTGGATGAAAGCTCTGCTGATGCCGTAGACTGTCCCAAAGATCAGTAAACGGATGGGTCCTGAAGCTTCCCTGGAAGCCAGAATGGCTAAACTGAGGCTTTCATACTTTGGAACATAACGTAAGGTGACATGAGTCCGTGGAAGGGACAATAATGCACGATAAAGTGGAAGGCGGTAAGAGAAGAGGAGGGCTGCATCACAGGTGGCTTGACTCCATCGGAGTGGCCGTGGCCCTAAGTTTGCAAGATCTGAGCGGGGCTGATGGCGGGTGAGATTCTTGGAGGTCTCTGATTCAGAGTCACTAAAGTGGAGCTGACTGGATGGCAAATAACAGCAAGGTTTGTAGTAATGTATAAGCAGTTAGAATGTGTGTAACCCAAAGCATGCACTGAAAGAGCAAGGGGAAATCCATCCTCAGTTGCTGTCCAGGTCCACTTGATTTTGAGGGCACTAGGTGGGTGAAGGCATTGATGGATTTACAGATCTGTTGTGATCGTGTCTGTATGCACATTAGAGGATCTTGTTTCTCTTATATAGTCTATAGTCACCAAAGGAAGTGACAGAGAGGTCAAAAGTAAAATGTTAAGAAGGCAGAAAGGGGACTCCATTGGATTTATCTAAGGCAATATGCATTCATCACACCTTTTGCATTAATGTGGTGCTTAAAAGAATATTTTTCTTCCTCATACAATGTAAATTTATGTTAGGTAGCATATGGTGTAAAGCTCTTGTGTTGAGATGTGATCGTGTAGGTGTGTAGAAGTGAATACCAGATTGGTTTATTCCCGTTAAAGGTGAATAACCCTACATGTAGCGGTGGTATTAACACAAGTTGGTTAACTCAGCCTGTCCCCCAGATCTTTCAGATTTCAGTACCCCTGATCCAGGGGTTCTTAACCTGGTGTCCATGCTCCCCCTAAAGCTTCAAGAGGTACCATGAACTGGATTCAAAAAGGACTTTTTTTTTCTCCCTTAGATTTTCTTATTACTTCAGTTTTTTTTCTATCACAGTGAATTTTAAAGCTAAATGTTAGTTTTTTTCAAATTCTGTAAATTTATTTATTCTTAATCTATGTGGAAGAAATCAGTCTCTAGTACATGTGCAAAAGGTTGCATGTATTTTTCTGGGCAGGGAAAGTTTATAGCTTTCTTCAGATTCTTAGGGGGTCCTAGCTTAAAAAATAAAAAAGAGCCCCTCACCTGATCTCTCAGCATTGGCCATGGTTGCCCTTGGCTGGTGGCAGTTATAACCCACAATAGGTGGGTAGCAGTAGGGTGGGAAGTGCTGGTTTGGATCTAGAAGACCTGGCCTTTTGTGTTAAATTTGCAAGACTGTACTTTGTGCTCAGTGCTAATCAGCTTGAATACCGACCTGTGTACTTGAGAGGGGTGTGATATTAATATTAGTAAATTATTGTTGAATGAGAGCATATATTAACATCTTTACATGATGTTTCAAGGTATGAACTTGTGAACACATCCCACCCTCCATGTGGGCACATGTTTTTCCCTGGGGTTTCCTATCTTTGGCGCACATGTGGCAGTTCCTATTTCTTTTCTTTTTTTTTTTCATTATATGCTCACGGCGTCCAGCCCATTTCTGGCATTTGTTGCCTCATGTGCTACTAGTGATATTAAGACAGAAGTTTGGCTTTCTATTTTTAGATTGCAGCAATTCACACATATCTTTTAATTTCTCTTTCTGAATCTTGGGTTTCTCTCTTCCTGCCTTATTGTCACAAAACTGAATGGTAGACTGTGCTGAATGGTGTGTTTTCTTTCCTTTGCATCTATGTGTGCTGCAGTTGTGAATCATGAGGCTTATTCCTCACAAGTATGTGAATTCATGCCACATACATAAAGTGCACAGAGAGATTATAGGATCTGAAGTCTGTATAGTCTACTTACTTGAGTGTATGGTTGCCACTTTTCACAGATAAAACTGATTGGCAAACTGTTCATAGTATTGGAGAGTCATGTTTGTGTCTTTTGTCATTCTTTTTTTAATGGGTACCTTCCCATCCTTCAGCCACATAGAAAATACATGCATCCTCTTTTGTGAATAATGCTCCTTTTCTCCTCTTTCCCACACAATAAAATTTCCTTGCCTGCCCTATTCCATTGTCTATGAACAGTGTGCTGTAGGACCTATATAAAAAATAGGTATGCTAGAGATCATGGTCTAGTTTTCAAGATAAAGTTGACTTGTGTAAGGAGATAATTTTCATTATCAAAAATTTCAGGAGAGTAGTAGCATGTTGGTATTTTCTTGCACCTATTTTGGAGTACTGTCTGTGCTCATTCTCCCAAGAAGTAGAGTACTTGGTCTGTGTTTCACTGCATGATCTCTGCAGACTTGTCCTTATCTCTTCTCTGGTGTAAAACAGACAGGATTCACTTTTTGATTTGGTTCATGCTGTTTGCAGATTAAATACACTGGCTTCAGGGACAGACCGCATGAAGAGAGACAGGCCAGGTTTCAGAACGCTTGCCGAGATGGACGGTCTGAGATAGTAAGTACATGTACTTGCAGTCTGTGCTTTTGTAAAATTTACGTTTTTCTCTCCCAAGATTTACTTATGCTAGTCTGCTAGTATGAAATAAGTATAGTGGACTTTAATTCTTAAAACCCCCCCGCGTTTGTGTTCTTCCTAGATGTATGGGATTTTTTTTTCTACTTTTTAAAATTAATTATTATATATTAAAAACCCATCTGTGACCTGTTCTCGCAGACATGCTGTCATTGTCACCCATCAAGCGTATATACCTTAAACTTGATGTCTCTTTTGACAGAATGATCGCCTAATATTTAAATTAGGAGTTGAGTATTTTAGGAACAGATCTGCAGACCATATGTTGTCAGGTGCTAATTAACAGTAAAGTAGTCCCTCCTCATCCATCTGAGATATGTTCCAAGACTCCCAGTGGATGTCCGAAACCGTCTCAAACCCTATATATATTATGTTTTTTCCTATACAGTGGGCCCTCTTCTCATGTGACATCCTCACACACATGCAAGGTCACATGAAGCGTCATGTCCCATTATAGTCAATGGATATGGTGGTTGAGCACCTGTGCTGCTGCGTGCACTTCGCACCAGTTGACTATAATGGAACACAATGCTTCACATTTCTTGCTTTACACAAGAGTTCCTGGAATGGAACTACCTCATATACTGTGGGCATACTGTGCATACATCACTATGATAAAGTTTAATTTGTGAATTAGGTATAGTAAGACATTAACAATTACTAATAATAAAATAAAACAATTATAACAATATACTGTAATAAAAGTTATGGGAATGTGATCTCTCTCTCAAAATATTTGATTGTACTGTATTTACAGACTGCAGTTGACTGCAGGTAACTGAAACCACAGAAAGCAAAAACCCATCAATATACTATATTTATTCATGATGGATGTAAAATAAATGTAAAATAAAATCCTTGGTAATGTGGATAAGTTGTTTAATGTAAGGATTGTGTCGAAGACACTATCAAATACTTCTGTAGCATGTCTATTCACAATAGAAGTTTGAGAATCTATACAGCTTGCCAGTTAGTAAGTCTTGGGCCTTATTTGGCGACCTACAAAGTGTTCTGATTCTGAGGTATAGCTTGTCTTACCTTTATTGAGCTTAGCCAATGTGTATCTTATGCAGCTGGACTACAGGAGCACCTGA
Source organism: Cyclura pinguis (assembly GCA_030412105.1). NCBI lineage: Eukaryota > Metazoa > Chordata > Lepidosauria > Squamata > Iguanidae > Cyclura > Cyclura pinguis. Next base: position 3,834,376 of record CM059607.1, read on the forward strand.
GTACAGTTTTCACAACTCAAATGAAACGTTATCAATCAATTTATATATTTAGGTGTTACAAGCAGGCACCTGCAATAAAAAGGGATATTGTTTCTTCAGCCTTAAATGGAAGTGTTACTATTAAAGAGTACAGCCATCCTGAAGCAGGAGTCTTGTACCGTTCAGACTTTCATGGACTCTTTTTTTCCCTTTCTCACATTCATGACACTGTCCATTTTACTACATAATGCCAAAGAGTTTGGGGCTGATAGCTAATCCTGAGCCTGGATGGTTTATAATTAGATAACCTTGTGAAGGGGAAGGAGTCTTAATTGTTGAAGTTAACTATGCTTCTTCCCTTTCTCCACCATAATGCTTACCTCTTAAGATATAGAGGTACAAAACAACTCACTCGCAACTTGTTCACTCTTGGTTTAATTGACAAGTTCATAGAGTCTATGTTACTTTGTAAGTGCTTCTGTTTCCCCTGGACAAGAAGTGAAAGCTGCCTGTATGGTGCAATGGGGAAATCCAAGGTTTTAGTGTAACAATGATTGTTTATCAGTATATTATACTTTTGTTCTCCCTCACCCCTTTTCCTTGGAAACAAGTTGGCACCAAAGATAGGAGCTTCGGGTTCACAGTGAGTGCCAGTGATACAAGATTCCCTTACGAGACAACGACACGAATTACTATAATGTGGTTTTTTCTCCTCTGTGACCTCAACATTTTATAGTTTGTGAAGGTTCATGCAGTTTCAGAGGTTAATTTTTTAAAAACTATATATTTTTGAAGTATATTACAAAGTTACATACTTCTTTGTAACTTTGTAACCATGGGTAAGCAGAAGCTTTTTTTCTTAACTGTTCATGTGGACGTGTTTTATTTCTGTTAGAGGATATAATTTAAGTTAACTGGAGACCAGCAGTACATCTACCTTCTTGGCATGGCAAAGTTTGTGCCTGCAAATCTTGTCAAATATCTTACCATAAACTAAATGAACACTTAAAAAGTATACTCAAGAAACACGTCAATTTCTTCTGCATACATTTATTGTTTTCCTAAAAATGACTTTGAAACTTTAAAAAAAAGGTCTAGATTTGCACAATATATTGATGTTCACTTCAGGAAAGACTTAACAGAAAGTTTTATTTTAATATTGTGCAAAATTAAATCCCAACCTCAAGTGCTTCATCTGCAAGTCTTGTTTTGATTTGCAGATGTGACCCTGGTATCCTACTGTTGATATAGTAACTGTTGCTTATTTGTTTGATGTGGGAACGTCATCGTGAGTAGATGTAACATGGACATTAAAGATTATCAGGTGCTCAACACTGCTGCGTTATATGAGAGTCTGAGGTATTAGAATAAGATTCTAAGAGTTGTGGGATAGAATATTTCTGAACACATGAAGAAAAAACTGCATCAAAGGAACATTTAGCATAAAGTATAAACTTCATAACTGAAGTTTCTAGTCCTCATCCTGTGTTCTAGGATGAGTTTTAGCTCCCTGTAAAACCCCTTTACTGGTTAGGACTGATAATGAATGAATTTAAAGTGTTTTTGGTATTTGGAATGTATTGGCGATAGCCAAAGAGAGGCTGAATTTTTGGTGTGTTTCGGGTTACTGCAGTGGTCACAGATTTGAAAATCAATGCTCTTTTATTTGGTGAGCACATCGTGTAAGTAGAAGATGAGAAAAAAATTCATCTCTGTAAGAAGCCCAAATGATGAATACATATGAATACATTTTCTTCCTGAAGAAATACACCCAACATCAGGCTACACACTCTACTGCAATGTGAAATGTTCCCTTTTATAATTCTCCTTCAAAATATATCAGTCCTGATTCCCAACTAAAGCAAAGCCCATTTTCTTATACCTTTATTTGTTGTCCTCACTTTCTACAAACTAAGTGTAAATTGTAAGACCAGTAAGTCAGGGCTCCGTCTTTCCCTTCTATTGCTGGGCAAAGGGCCATGCGCATCTGTTATATGGCAATTTGCAGTAGCATGATTTTACTTGTTTTATTTGTAGCATTCGATTTTTGAACAAAAGATTTATGGTTGTTGTGTGCAGAGACTACAGTCTTAACTTTAACAGTTAAAATGTCTTTCATAGAACTTTCAGCAGAAATTCCCAAGACATACTCTTAGGGGGTATGTCTGAAGCTGCAACAGTCAAAAGGTTGCAACAGTCAAAAGGAATATCTACCTTCATTTTCATTCTTATTGCTATAGTTACTTCAGTGAGTTGATGTGATGTATTTTATATTCTGTCATTTCTTACTAGTGATAAAGAAAACTTAATGTTTATGATCTTTCTTTTCAGTTGAATACCTGTTATCAAACATTTGTCCCATACATAGTTTCCTAATATATGAAAACTGTGCAGAGCTCAGACTTGTATGTTATACTCATATGTTGCACTCAAAAAACCAGCAACTTCCTTATGAAATTATTTAGAATAGCAAAATATTGCCCTCAAAACATTTAACCAGCTACTGAAGTAGCATCAGACTTCTTGATAGTATTCTGCAATCATTCATGAAATAGATTGTAATATCTGCAAAAACAATTTAAATAAAGTATTGATTCTGTGTTGTATCTGAGACAGCTAATGGCAAATGTTGTCAAAATGAAATCAGATGTTTGTAACTTAATACTTAAGAAAAATGATGAGTGCATGTTTTTGACTTTGAGTATTCTCTATGCTGCTCAGCTTTAAGACATAAACTGATGTAAAAATAAATGACTGCCTGCATAATTTATGTAATGTCTTGCTCCCTGATCCTGTTTGTATTGATTTTTCTAAAAGGCTTTTGTGGCCACAGGAACCAATCTGTCTCTCCAGTTTTTTCCGGCCAGCTGGCAAGGGGAACAGCGGCAGACACCAACCCGAGAATATGTTGACTTTGAAAGAGAAGGAGGCAAGGTAAGGACAAAAAGTATAGTTATGGTTGTATAGGTATATTTTCCAGGGGGGTTAAAAATATGAGTTAAAGGTTATCATGTAAAGTGAATTTGGTCTAGGTTGTTTTTTTTTAAAAAAAACTGAATTCAGGATCATCCACTGAAGCTGACTCATGGGAGATCCAGGTCACATAAAACAAAGTATAATACTTTTTTATGCAGTGCATAATTCAAATAACGTATCTTGTGAGATTCACTATCCCAAGAGGTAATGATGCCTGCTGACTTGTATAGTTTTAGAAGAGGATGAAACAAATTCACGGATGTTTGTGCCCTAATGGCTACTAGTCAGGAGAGCAATGTATCATCTCTGTTATCAAAAACAATAAATCTCTGTATCTCAGTTGTTGGAGCACATTAAGGGGAGGATGGAGTTGCACTTTTGTCCTTTTGGCAGCCTGTGTGAACAGAATCCTGGACTTGGTGGATTCTTGGTCTGATCCAGCTTGGCTCTTCTTATATACCTGTTGGTATTCATTTAAGGTTTTCATAATGACCAGTTGCCTATTGGTTAATTAAAACCCTTCAGTATGAATATTATACTGTGGATTTTATGCAAATATAGCAGCTTGTAGAAGTAAACACGTGATAATCTTGGGGAGTGGAGAACATCATCCTTGCATGTACAGACCTGCCTCCAGCCTTGGAATGAGTAGAGAAGCCCTCACTTGCTGGGAAATCTGTTTCTCTGTGCACCAGTGGGTCTTGGAGCTGGGGCACCATTAACATTAAAGTGGGTAAATATACCCAAGATTGCATTCCACTTATTTTGATGTTCACCATTTCCAACAGATAGTTCACCCTTTTTAAAATCATACTTCTGAACTCCTACATTAGCTGCTTTAGTCACAACACTGCAGATAAGTGACTATTTTTACATGGGAACCAAATTTAATCTTTCTATTTGCTCAGTACAGATATCTCTGTTTGAGCCTTTGAACATGTTTAATATTTGATCCATTCACCCACCCACCCACCCCAAAAAACGTATAACTGTTTATGTATAATATGGGTTATTTCTAAAGAAGAACAGCTATCCTTTCCTATATAAAAACTCACTTTGTTGAACAATGAAACACATGGAAAGATATTTTGCTTGCAGGATTGGAAGAGAGAGCTGATAAGAAGCAACGAGGAAGCTAACATAGCAAATGAACATGGAAAATCTGTTAGTATTTCCATAAAGTATTTTCTTCTGTCATGAGAAACAAAATAAACACTGTTACTGTTACTCAGTTATTCATAATGCTTTTTACTAGTTTTAACACGTAGCTCTCTGTTTCCAAACATCTTAGGCTATCTGGCATATGTTATTTCTCTAATGGAAATATTGGAAAAGCTATGCAAAAAAACCCCTAAAAAACTGTCCATTGCTGCATATTTATATGCTGCTTTTCCATATGGTTGTGTCCAAAGTGATTCACATCATAGAAAAGAATCAGCTTTAACTCTAACAATGAAGGAAAAATAGGAACAGTTACAAATTCTGTCAGTTGGTAAATACACAATAAAAATGTCAACAAATAAAGCTGTGCAAATAAATCCTAATGCTACTTTAGTCTGTCAGTTTGAAATGAAACAGAAGGGTAGAATCATAGTTGGCCATAGAGTCCAACCCACTAGTTGATTCAGAAACTCCACCTAGAGCATCTCCAGCAGGTAGTTTTCCAGCCTCAATTTGAAAACCACACTGCCTCTCTAGGAAATTGGTCCCATTGCCAAACTTACTATCAAGACGTTCCATCTAATGTTCAATTGAAATCTCTCCTCCTGTACCTTAAAACCGTTAGACTTAGTCCTGTTCTCTAGAGAACAAACCTGCACCCTCTTCTCCATGGTAGCCCTTTAGATATGTCTAAATGCCAAATAAAGTAGTTTCCATGAGAAAGATCTCTATGTTTTAATATTGCTATAGGGCATTTGTAACATTCTTAAAATCATAGAGGTGGGAGGGGGCTCATGGACAATTGAATCCAACTCCTTGCTCAGTGCAAGATATCCAGCTAAAACATCCCCAGCAGGTATTTGTCCAGCCTCTTTTTGAACATGTCCAGAGAAGGAGACCTCCCCACCTCTCTAGGCAGTTGGTTCCATTGCATATGCATTCTTACTCTCATGTAATCAAATCTGTGAAAGTCAAACCCGCAAATGTGGAGGGCCAACTGTAATGTGGTATAGTAGCTTAGAAACTTTGGTTGGAGCCACGCTTCTCTGTTATGGTACCCCTTCTCCCTGCCCTCACCTGGGTCTCCTTTCTCAGTTTCTCATTTGGGAGATATAAATTGCCTGGTCTTCAGGCTGCACCTGCACTCATACGTAATGCAGCTCATTCTCTCACTTGTCAAAAACCCTTCCAAAGCTGTCTTTTGGCAGCAGGATTTATCAGGCTTCAAGGCATGGGGATGAGACAGTCTAAGTGTAATCATGTGTATCATGTGAAAGCACTAGCAGTTACCATAAATTAAACAAAGTATACTTGCTTTGTACAGTTTTTCATACACCTGTATATTAAAAAATATCTTAGTGAAGATATCGGGCAGAGGAGATGTGAGTTGCATGTGCATATCCAAAACTAAAAAATTCATGTCAAGCTGTTATATTCAAGTTTTGTCTATAGTTACCACAGTTATAAATATTTGATATGCATGCTTGCTTAGAAATGAACGTTCCTGAGAATTTGGAAGACAGAGAAAAAGTATATTTCTTCCCCATTTTTAGGAGAGGATTTAAATACTGGGAAACATTGAAATACATGAAGTACTTACTCTCATGCCAAATTTAAACTTACTTTGCTGCCTAAACTAATATGAAATGCTCGATTTATATCTTTGTTTATAAAATTGTTCTATTGGGCATATTTATGAAATTTAACCATACAAAGACATATGTCTTGTACAAGTAGAACTGTGAATATGTTCTGCACTAAAGAGAGCTGCAGACTGCTGTATCCTGTGCTGAGTAATCACATGTATCTTAGCTTTTGCTGTCTGACAAAGAATAAAAAAAATAAAAACAGATACCACAAATTTTGACATAAACTCAAGTGTACTACAGTTTTATCCTGAATGAATGTGTATTATTTAGAGAGAAACAGTCTCACGAATTAAGCTAGAATTAAGAATTAGGCTAGAAGCATATTTGGATGTGAAGTTAACACTAAAACTACTGAGCTGTATATTATCAACACAAACAATGAAGCTTCCCCATCATCTCATGAAATTGCTAGTACCCACTGGGTGTGAATTTGCTTGTTGCAACTGAGCACTGCATACTTCTACGGCAGATGCAGGAACTGATGTTGTTCGATCCTGTAGACTGGCCTACACACAAATCTTCATATACATTGTTAGATAACAATTCCAAATACACAGGCATTTTGAATGAGTAAAACCATAAAAAGCATTTCACTCATTCCAGAAGAGAGCATATTTCATCTGAATTTTTTTGAAAATAGACATCCCAAATTTTCTAATTTTTCTACTTGAGCAACTGCAATTTTTGTGTTTTTTCCCCTCAAGCCATCAGATCTCTTACACTTAGTATATTCATAGTATTCTAGTTAAAATTGGTATAGTGTATTGATCTGGTGTACTTTGGCAAGTTACCTTCATTCTGTTCTAAGTCACAGGAATGAAGTGAATTAGTGAATCAATGCGTTTAGTACTATAGGATGATTAAATCCAATGTAAAAGGTCAATGAACTTGAATATATTTTTCATACGTATTTCCTCTACAAACATGGGTGTTTCTTCATTCTGAAGGTCCGTATAGATCTACTGTGTGTATTCCTTCTAATCCTGTGGTTTATGAAGCAGTTGTTCTTAACCTTTATTGCACTAGATGCTTTATACTTCAGCTCCCAGAAGTCCTAGACAATACAGTTGGCCCTCTACTTTGGCAGGGTTTAGAAGCTCAGGACCCCTAGAAAAGTGGAAAAAACACAAATATCATAGCCCCACCACCACCATCATATTTAATACAAAAAAGTACCTGCGCTGTTGGGCTGGGCAGGTCTGGCGTTCTCCTGCCCACACACTTGCGTAGGGGGAGTGTGGAAGAGGACAGGATGAGAACGTAGAAGTAAGGAGAAAGGGGGCACATGTCCGTCCCTTCGCTCCATGCAAGTGAGCACGTGCATGCCTTCCCCTCCTCCCGTCCCACCTCTTTTGTCCCTGCCTGTGCAAATGAGCAAATGCTTGCACATGCCCTCCTCCAGTCTCATCCCTCCTCCCACCCTCACAGATGAGCAAGTGCACATGCGCCCTGCTTCCTTCCCGTTCCCTTCCCCCCACTCACCCTTATGAGTGAGCGCATGGGCATGCCCTCTTCCTGCCCCCCCCCCCCCGTAATCTGCAAATAATCAAATCTGCAAATGCTCAACTTGCAAATGTGGAAGGCTGGCTGCATTGCAAATGGCCAGGGGTTCTGGAGTCTGAAATACCAAACAACCTAAAGATTAACACCTGGTGGTACAAAAGTTTTTGCTACATTAACGTAATATATTTGTCATCTTTATATGTGGTTATATGTTTAAACTGATCTGTATACCTTTTGTTTTGCTGCTGTTTTATTTTCCTTTTTTCAATGGTGATTTTTGTGTTTACTTTTAATTTTCTTCACCATACTGATCCTTTTCGTTGAAGGATAGCCAGAAAATGGAATCTTGAATAAAATTAATTCCCATCAGGAGCTGCTTAAAGCAAAATTTAAAGTTGAATCCGAAGGTTCCTACGCATATGAAATATGTGAGGAGTTTTAATAAAGGAAAAAAATTAGATGATAACAGTCTTTGGAGGTGGCATCTAAGCATGTTTAATTGAATTTACTTCTTCTCTGTGACAACTACAGTTATCTGCCTTCTTTTGCAAGCTAGCAGATCTAAACTTGAAGTGTGGAAAATACCTGTATAAATAGCATTTTTTGCAGTTTTTCACTGAGCCTACAACTAGGTAAATAAGAAAGTTTAAAACTTCAGAACCAGGCCATTGTCAGAGACAGTGAACCAGACCAGATTCTGACCCAGCATGAGTTTTCTTGTGTTCATTGTTGCCTTAGGTCAACCTTTCTCAATTTTACTACCCTAGTGGAATCCGTGAAATAATTTTCCAGTTTCTAGGAACTCCTGCATAGAAATGATTATACTTGCAGCTCAGAAAAAAAAAACTTTTTTTCAATTGTGGGCACTTGTAGAACCCCCAGCAACTTCTCATAGAGACCTAAAATATGTATTTGTAACTAAATAAATTTGTCCTGATGTTTAGTCCTTTCTAGATTTAGAAGCTACTTGCGATGCATCAAAATTACCAGTAACCTTTTCAGCAAAGTGATATTAAATATGTGACATTGCAGAAAAGTAGACAAGAATGCAAAAAGCTGAAGTTTAGAAACAGAGAATACTGGAGTCCATGCCAGTTTTCTTCCTGTGCACATGGCTAATATTGAACTGTGGTAAGCTATGCCAGTTGCAGTGCATATTATATTGCATTTTGTGGCTAGAACCAAAACTGATAAAACTGGCTAGATGTAGCTGGAATTAAGTGAGGGCGTAAAGAATAGTTTTTCAGTAAGGCATTCTCTGCCTTTTTGTAAGCTGCTTTGAGTCTCTGTTTGGGAGAAAGGCAGGATGTAAATAAAGCAATGAACATAAACAAGAGAGAAACATTTCTCTGAAGCTTACATCTTGCTTTATGTTTGGCTAGCTGCTGCTACAGGTAGCAAAGAAGCTCATGTTTCATTTGTACATTCTTCTGTGTTTCAGTTCCTGCTAGTACTTCCTTATTTGTATTGTCTCGTGGTGATTTGTCCTTCCTGCCTTTCTCCATTAATTTGTTCTGATGTTTAGGCCTTTCTAGATTTAGAAAGACTGAGTCTTAATCCGAAGTGGAGAACCAGTTTGGAGGATAGGGTGAAGTACCTGTACCTTGGATAGCTTCTTTAAATTTTGGACTAAAGTTTGGTCATATTCTTCATCCCACTAATGTTGAAACAACTAGGCTCCACTGCAGTCTTGAGCGAGTTTGTGGAAAAACCAGTATGATGCTAGCCAAGCAGACTGTGACATAAGCCACTAGGAAAAATATCCCATTCTTCTTTCTTTTCTAAAGCTTAAATTTTCTGTGACCCTTAAAGGATAATGTCATATTTGTTTATTTAGCCTTAAGTTGATGTGCATATTTAATATAGAAGGGCTACAAATGCATATATTTTTAGTAGAGATATATTATTCTATTCAGTTTTGCTTTATCATATCCTGGCTTTGAGGTATGAGCATTTAGCATATCCTATATTCATTTTTTTTTAAGATGCAGGTGCATAGGGTTGAAATAGGTACTAGAAATAGAACTTCGAACTGTCAGAATCTTGGAACTCTCTTAACAGTGTGGCTCCTCTTGATAGTGGGTAGTAAAGATTAAAATGGGAGATATATAGCAATCCATGAAGTTTCTTAGATCATAAATGTTTTTTTCTGCGCATTGGATTGCAGAGGTGGCTAAAGCTGGGAAGTGCTGGCTTACCAAAAAGTACATGGAGAGATGAGGGAAACACTGGGCTTGTTAAAATGTAACTCTTGTTAAATAAAATAAGCCAGCTTTGCAGTTCATGGGTTGATGTTCACTTGTTTAAAAGCTGCCCAAAATTTGTTGTAAGCCATAGTCTCTGGTTCATACATAATGCTATGTCAGGATTCTGTGAAACTGAAACTAAATGCAGCAGAAGTTCTCCCAGCTGTGCAGCAAGAGGAGAGGGAAGCAGTAAACCTGAGGCTTTGCTTGGGTGCATTGCAGCTTCTGCATACAGTGCTGTTTAGCATGATGTGCAAACCAGTTTCAAGTTGTTTCAACTCGTCCTGTAGACTGTGGCAGTGTATTATTCTTTATGGTTTTTAATATGATTCATTCAAGCATTCCGTTACCATCACTCCTTTTAAATTTTATTTTCGTAACAACCTGGCTATGTTTCTTCCTTTTTCTTAGTTTTTCCTGACAACATACTCTTTCAGTGTCTTCTGTGATTCTTCCTAAATCCTCAGTACTTTATCAGGGCATGCTGTTTGTTTCATGTTTGCATTGCATTTTCTGTTTTTGTTTGCTTGTTTTTGTTTTTTTAATATAGTCCCCAGTTTTGCCTGTGCTAAGTATTATCAAAAATAGTTAATTTAAAAGGCCTTTGTAAAGAAAAAAAAAAGACCATCTAGTGGTATTATATGTTACTTATGTTTATGAAAAACATTTAATTTGGCAGTGTTAAGTGTGGAAGTATAAATCATCATAACAGTAGTTTATCAACAATTAATCAAGTTGTTTTTCATTTTCACCATTTATTATGTTACTGTCTTTCATTGCTCTGAACAAAGAAAACATCAGAGTTTCAGGCAGAAGCCAAACTGCAGCAGTAAGCAGTGATTGTTAATTGTTAGTCCTGTGAAGTAATTGTGCAAATAGTACCGCTCCCCCTAAAACCACAAGCATGCAAATTTTGGGCCATGTGCTCTTTATCACCGTAAAGATGCTGAAACAGTCAGAATACCACAAAAGTTGTCTACTCTTCACATTAGGATTCTCACTAAAGTGTATAATTCTGTGAATTTTGAATACAAAAGAGGTAGCTTTTTTAAAAAATGAATTGTAATATTATGTGCTACCAGTTAAGAAGTTTTTCCTAATTTTTCTTGAAAGAGTTGTGAGAGGGAAGAAGAGGCATTGTGATTTTCATTCTGTTTAAGTGGTAATGTCTAGGACACATAAAGTTGTCAGTCAGTTGAGTCAGATCACCAAATGTGAGATACCAGCAGGGCTTTTTATATAAAATTTTTAATCAGAATGGAGACGGCAGTCAAGAAATCAGAAGAAGACTGGGACTTGGAAGGGCAGCTATGAAGGAACTAGGCAAGATCCTGAAATACAAAAATATACCATAAAATATTAAAGTTAGGGTTGTGCAGGCCATCATATTTCCAATTTCCATGTATGGCTGTAAAAGCTGGCTGGTGAAGAAAGCTAACAGGAAGAGAATCAATTCATTTGAAATGTGGTGCTGGAGAAAAGTTCGGTAGATACCCTGGATTGCTGAAAAGATAAACAAATGGGTCCTAGAGCAAATCAAGGCTGAATTCTCCCTAGAAGCCAAGATGACTAAACTGAGGCTGTCATACTTTGGCCATATCATGAGAAGACAGGACTCCTTAGAAGAGATAACAACGCTCGGTAGGGTAGAAGACTGTAGGAAAAGAGGAAGACTACATTACAGATGGATAGATTCAGTCAAGGATGCCACATCCCTGAATCCACAAGATCTGAGCGGGGTGTTTGATGATAGGGTGACTTGGAGCTCTTTCATCCAGAGGGTCTCCATAGGTTGAAGTTGACTTGGTGGCTGTTAACAGCAACAAATTCAAAAGATTTCTGAACACATAGTTGTATCAGATTTTTTCAGACTTAACCGTAGTTTCATGAATGTTTGTTCTTGTGAATGAGGTACTTTGAAAACATCAAACTAGAATAGTGAGTTTTATTGCATGCAAAACATTTCATTTGTTATTCAAAATACAAATTGTGACCAGTGGACTCTCTGGATCTGTGGGCTCTGGATCTGCCATTTCCACTGAATGCAGATCATCAAGTTCTGCTCATAAAATGGAGATGACGTGAACATGGATGTGATGACGTGTCCATGCAATAATTGGTGAAAGTTCTGCACATGGAAATTATACAAGTTGCAGTATGGAATTGAGTGAAAATAGAAAATGCATGAAATTTTTGCAGAGTGATAGCTGTAGTATTTCATGGTGTTAGGAAACTAGACAAATGCATGGATTTTTAAAACCAATTTATGCTTTTAACCATTTAACCCATTATTTTATGTAATTGTACAAATTTACTTGCATATTTTTGTCTTCACAAACTGCTTGAGAAGCAGTCGCCACCCGTGGAAGACAACTGAATACTAAATAACTGAAAGACATCATGTTCTGTCTTTTAGGGGGTTCTGCTGAGTAAGGGCAACATGTGGCTCTTAGCCTGGTGTTTATTTATTTATTTTATTAAAATAATTAATTTCCTATTCTCTAGCCAAAAATCTCCAAGCAGTATACAATATACATGATCTGCTAAATTTTAAAATTCTGTGAATAAGAAAAATGATTTTAAAGGGCTAAAAAAATATATTAAGCAATTTAACAAGTTTCAAGGACAGATTAAAAAGTAAAATAGTTTAAAATGAATTGAAGCTGTGTACATGAGATGGTTTTTGTAAACTGAGTGAGGCTCCAAAAGCTTTCGTGAACAACCATGTTTTTGCTTGGTGCCTAAACAACAGCAGTGTTGGTGCCAATTGAGTCTTCAAGGGCATAATAATTGTGATACTGCAAAAGAGAAGGCCCCCCCACCTGCCCCGTGTCATCCTATGGCATCCTCCTCTGGCCGGTGGGACATAGAGAAGGGCTTCCAGTAGACCTTAAACCTCAGGCAGCACATATATGGAGAGGTTCTCCCTCAGATATCTATGTCCTAAGCCATTTAGGGCTCTAAATGTTATTGCATCTTGAATTCAGACTTGGAAGCATGGCAGCCAGTACAATTCCTTTAAAACTGGTTTTATGGTTTTTGTATGATGTTCCGGTCGGCAGTCGAGCTGCCAGATTTTGTGCTAGCTGCTGTTTCTGAGTCATCTTTAAGGGCAGCTCCGTGTAGAGTGCATTCCGGTAATCTGTTTTAATGCAACCAAGGACCCCAAAGGGAGCAAAAAAGAAAAAAAAAAGAAGGCAAATTGGGAAATACCAAAATAAATACAGCAGTGGAAGAAGGGGAGGAGGAAGCTTTCTGCAGGCAATGAAGATCCAGTCAACATTTATCAAGAGCAGTCTGTTTCTCTCTGGCATCCCACCAGTGCGGAAGAGAAATGGGGGGAGGAGAGAGAGAGAGAATATGAGAAAGGGGTGTCACAGGGAGAGGGAGGTGCTCTTGCCCACTACCAGCATATAACCCTTTACAGCTTATCCTTGAGGAAATCTAACTCTTGTTAATAAAAAAGTTCCCCACAATTATTCTTACACATTCATGTGAACTTGTCAGATTTATTTGCTTCAGTAGCTTTTCTTTTGAGACTATTAACGCTGTAATATTGGTGCTGTCCTCAAGGAACCTCTCTCTTTTCTTTTCAGTGTAGGAGGAAACTCAGGTCTTCTATTCCTAGTAGTCAAAATGTCATCTCTTGAGTGACATTATTCCAGAGCTGTGTAGAACATTGGCTATTCCTGTGTGGTTTGTTGTCCAGATGTGTGGCAGAATGCCAGTTGGCAATCATGGTGGTCTTGCCACGAATAAGTGCTTAAGCGAAAACATTGCAATTCATCTGTAGCCTTTTATTTATTCATTCTCCTTCCCCACCTCACTGGGTTACGCTATTCCATCTATTTATAGATTAGAGGAAGTCCTTTTAACAGGTTTTAATTACAATTCCTGTGTTCATAGCATTTTTAGAAACTAAGAAATGAAGTACATATCCTTGCTAGTTTCTGTATTGGAAACATTTGTTGCAGTGATTGAGACAGCACTAAAAATCTGTTCAGTCCTTCTACATTCCCTTTTCATGTCTTCTGGATCCACATAAACAAGTATGTAGTTTTTAAGAAAATGTGTGTGTCCTTGATACCTCTGAAACTGTGAAACATGTGCATCTAAAACTCAGCAGTGGATACTAATGGGCCTCTTGGGGTGTGCACCTTAAGGTCATCTAGTTTTTAAAATGGATTAATTAATTTTAGTCTGTAGATTCCAGTACTACATTTAGTTGTTAATTTGCAGAGTTCTCTAACCAGCAAGAGGAAACTGCAAACAGGCCTGAGGTACCCATTTCTGTGTCGTAATTCCCTTTTCAGAACCCCCACATAATTAGGAGAGAGAGGGGGCTCCTAGTATAAGATGGAGAGGGTATGGGAATGAACCCAGAGAAGAAGTAAATGAGCACTGGTGTGGAGGAATGGAAGAACAGTGAAAAGCAAAAGAACAGAGATGGAGAAGAAGGAGAGGAGCTAAGGAGTTTCTCTAGTGCTGGGTATTTTTACTAATACTTCTAGCAGTTTGTGATACTGGGGACCCCGAATTCCTTTTATTCTTCCTGTAAAAATAACAGCTACTGTTCCAGCTTCTCTGCCTGCTCACTATACAGCATGTTTTATTTAACAGCTCAGAATTATGAAATATGAGAACTTTTTCCTCTACACATTAAGACAACAGTTCTAAACCTTTTCTCTACCAAGGACCTCTTTAAATATCTTTTGTTGCCATAGTCCCCTGAGACTGAGCTCAAGATTTAAAATCTTAAAGTGTATCAAATATTTGTTTAAAATTGCTCATCAAGGGTCTTCAGATTGGGAGAGCAGGGAGAAATAAGTGAAGGCACACTTCCCTGAGAGGCTCTGGAGGTAGAGGGAAGACTTTTCTCCTGCTTCTTCCCAGCAGTTTACAGTTGGAGCGGATTGAACAGCAGTGCATAAGCCCAGCCTAGCCTTTGCCTTGGTCCCTGTCAGGTGGATGTTCTGTTGTGGAGAGAAAACAGTCTGAGTAGCCTTTGAGGCTTTGAGGACCTCCTGTGAGGACATTGTGCCCGCCCCCACCAGGGGTTCACAGACACCAGGTTAAGAGTCACTGCACTAGGACATTTCCCACCAGGGATTCCTCATTAAGATATGGATCTGCATGGAACTGTAAATAGACCAAGACTACCCCCATCACAGCTATAATCTCCAACTATACATAATGCAAAATACTATTTGAAACTTAGTACTATAACTCTCCTGTCACTTAATGTCGGTCATCTAGTTGTCTTTTGAATAGCTTCTTTAAATACTAAGTAGATACAGGTCTGAACTCGAGAGTATTTCTGCAAGAGAACTATATTTTATGTAAAGTTAAAGGCTTTCACAGCCGGAATCCATAGGGTGTTGTGGGTTTTCCGGCCTTTGAGGCGTGTTCTATTAGTATTTGCTCCTGACGTTCTGCCTGCATCTGTGGCTGGCATTCTCTCAAGATACCAGCCACAGATGCAGGTAAAACATCAGGGGAAAATACTAATGGAACACAGCCTGAAAGCCCGGAAAACCCACAACAACTTATGAACTATATTTTGTTCTAGTTACCAACTATGGAAGATAGTAGATAGGAGATCTACCTCACTTAAGACATCTAGTGGTGTTCACCCTCTATCATTTTGATATCACTTTTGTACAGAATGAAAAGCAGTTTCTTAAAAAAAAAAACTTTATTAATTGCCAGAAATTAGTGAGGAGTGAACTCTCATCCTAAGTCTGCCAGCTAAGTCCATGTCTTCTTTAGAGAAGAAGAACTTTTTCAGAAAGATCTGTTCTAGCTCATAATGTTGGTTCATTTGTGCTGATGGTGTATTCATCTTACTCTCCATTGGGAATGTTAGTTATCACAGCTTTCTGGCTTTCCTTTTTAGTAGATTCAGTACATTTTTAATGAGAAGGCACATCCAGTATAAGTTCTTGCAAACATCAAAACCTATCTTGGAAGCCAGGCAGAGGTGAAGTACATAGATACATAAAAACATGATGGAAGACTCAAGGAAGGGGAAAAAGAGGTGTGGTGGGCATAAGCACATGGGACATTGAAGAAGGCAGGAAAGAAAGTGGATTAATGGTGTAGAGTCACAGTATATAGCTCTTACTATGTATCCCTGCTGTACAGTGTGTTTGTGTGTCTGCTGCAGTACAGTACAGTGTATTAAAGTAGGATGTGGTTGGGATCTTTAATTTCAAGTCGTGGTGTACCATGGCAGAAAATTAGGACTGGTACTTGCAAGAGTAGAGATGAATAAGATGATAAACCTGATTATAAAAGCACAATCTATTACTGATATAAACAGAATAGGGGATTTAAATCATAGAAGAAGCATGCACTCAGGCTGACCATGTGAGAGAAAAGAGCAAGTTCTGAAGAAATTTTAAAGGGAATGAGAGGTGACAGAGAAGAGACACAAGAAGTAATTGAGGAAGGAATTTGGTGCAGTTGCTCAGTGAAGCTTCAGTACTGGTGAGAAAGGAAATGAAAGAAGGGGTGTTTGTTGTGGTTTTCCAAGCGTGAGGAAAAGAGTGAAAATGAAAAGAGGAATGGAATGAATCTACAGAACAAGTAAAAAAATTATTTCCTTCTTTATGCCCTGTCAGTACCATGCAAAAAGTATTGATAATACAAGAATGAAGCAGATGAAGAGAATGTGTGGGACACTCCAGAGAGATTTGTAAGAAGGAAGTGAACATGGGAGTATTGCAGGATTCAGGAAGAGAAAAAGAGCTGTGGTGTACCAGAAGAGTTATGAGTCTGGATGCTGAAAACCTTACAAAGGAATGGAGAAGTGTTAGGAAAGCACTTCCCAGGCATAAACAAAGAAGAGGCAGCTGTGTTCACATTGGCTAATACAAAGTGCCCTTTTTCTGTGTTCTTTTCTCTATAGGGCTGTAAGTAACCAAAAAACAGATGTGCTGAGAGTCTCAGTCAGTTTGGAACCAGATGAGAGATTAAGTTTTTATATACTGATGAGTTCCCGTGCCTGTGGAATGGAGTGTGGGAACATTTCTTGGTGTCCATAGCACTTGAGGAAAGCTAGCACATTTGCTGCATTTTGCTCTTCACAACCAGTTCTTACTAGTCAATATTTCCAAGACAAAGGGCTGACATGGAGTCAAGATATTGGCTAAACATTCAGAATGACAAAGGAACATGTTCCTTGGCAATAGAGCATGTATGGGAAATTGATGGTCAAGGTGACCATCATCAAATACAGCTCTAGATGACAAACACATAATTTGGAGCCCTAAAGGACCCAAAGCAGAGGTAGAAAAGAATACTGTGATTAACCTAGAGTTACCTGCTGTTTCTTGGTTGAATAAACCTGTAAGTTTGGCACAGGCCTGTTTTTTTCTACCACATATCTTATAGAAGATAGAATTGTTCATTGTCTTATATCCGAGAATCTTTGTCTAATTAGACATTTGAATTCATTGTTTTGGTTACCTGGGCCCGCAGTTTTGTAAGCACCAGTCTTATTCAGAAGTCAGATCAACATCAGAATTTCTCTTAAAGATCTCTTGAGTACTGGGATTATTGTTGTTGTTGTGTGCCTTCAAAACATTTCTATCTTATGGTGACTCTACGGTGAACCTATCACAGGGTATTCTGGGTGCTGACAGTGTGTGACATGTCCAGGGTCAGCCAGTGGGGTTTCCGTGGCCAAGCAGGGAATCGAAGCCCGGTCTCCAGGGTTGTATTGCAGTGCTCAAACCAACATGCTGTGCTGGCTCTGAGAGTATTGGGTTGTCAGGATGTTGTTGTAAGAGTTTGTTGTTGTAATAATTTGTAGGTTTTTAATGTGTTTTTTAAAATAAGTTTACACATTTAGATATGTTTACATAGACCGTGTTTAGTCTAGGCACATTTTGTGTTGTTATTGTTGTTATTTTAGCTTCACAGTCTACAAGATATTTTTGGCTGGGTCTTGGGACCATGAGGGATTTGGATTCTGTCCAGAAATCTAGGAATCAATGAGGTATTGTTGGACAATGTGGACTGTTCCAAGTAGTGCTATTTTTTGTAATTGTTCTGTTGTGATCCTGTCTATGATAATTTCATTCAGTTAGTTTGTCAGTCCATTTGGAATTGTTCCCAGAACACCTCTCACCACTGGAATCACGTTTTCTTATCATCTATACTTATACTCCAGCATTTCCCCAAAATTGAAACACAAATCACCTTTCACCTTAAAATATGATTAAGCATGCAAAAGTGGAAGAACTACTAAAAACATTTTAAAATGTTTCTAAAAAGTTAAAATTTGTTTTAAAAAATCTTCCTTTTCTTTAAAAAAAAAGTTAAAACCATAGAGAACCCTCTTAAAAGTTCTTTCTAAAAAAAAATATTCAGTTCTCAAAAGCCTATCCCTTCTCAAAAAATGTCTTTGGATGCTGGCAGAAGGGCTGCAAGGACCATTCTAGCAATCTTAGGAAGGTAGTTCCACAGCCTGGGGGCAGCAACTAAAAAACCCTGTCTCGTGCCCCTACTCTCATGTTTGTGAACATGATGAGAGGAAGAGAAGGACCTCTTTTATGTTTGGTGCATGTTAGTGTTTTATGTTTGGTGCATGTGTGCATGTTAGCTGAGTTTCTCTCCAGTATAGTTAGAAAGTGGAGTGCTCCATTTATTTTAGTTGATATGCAGCCCAATATCCCTTAGTGGAATGTTTTATGTATTCTATGTACTATATAGTTGCAAAGTGGAACGTTCTATGACTACATTTCAGAAATTGAGTCACTACTGATGGACCTACAGAATTCTGCTAGGTAATCAGTTTCTCCCCTGCTGTGGATTAATACATTAATGAACTGTCCTGCAGAGGGGTGTGGGTGTGTGTGTGTGTGTGTGTGTGTGTGTGTGTTTCCTTTCCAGTTTCCTGTCCACTTATGGAGACCCCATGAATTTCATAGGGCTTTCTTGGGCAAAGAATACTCAGAGGTGGTTTTGCTACTACTTTCCTTTTGATAGGTAGCCTACTGCACCTGGGATTCATTGGTGGTCTTCCATCCAAGTACAAACCATGGCTGACCATGCTAAGCTACCAAGACCAGATGAGGTCTGGTACCTTTAGAGTAGTTGCTCCCTCCTAATTGTGCCATGTTGAACTGCTCAGGAAACTTACATGTTCTGAGAAGTATTACACAAGTACAGCTATCAGATGGTAAATCTGTGGATGGGATCTTACGAGTTCTCCCTTGCACAACAGCATACTATTTTAAGTATTATATATTCAGTTACTTACTTACTTTGGGAGCATTAAAAATAGTCATTTACAGTTTCTAAGGAAGTCTTAGAAACAAGGATCTTGGGGTAGGTATATCCTTATTCCAACTTGAGAAAAACAGTTATGACGGTTCCTTGGTTTGAAATAACTTCCAGGGTCTGTCTTGGAATGTGTAAAATAGGGGGCAATGACCTTTGCTCCATCACAACACAAGAACCACCACTTTGTATCGGTTGACAAAGGGTTCAGTTTAAAGGCTCTTGTGAGAAGAGTTAGTGGCCTAAATGCAGTTACTAGTCCCAATTACAGTTGACTAGTTCCATTTAGAGTATGGAACTTCCATACGTGCTTGCTACCATTCGGTGGGTCAGCACTGTTTGGGACTAGCAGTTGGATTTGGGCCGTGCCTTCCAGACATGTTGAGATCCATCGGGGAGGATTCTATTTTATTATTGTCATGGGAGCACCATCAGTTTATGAAAGTGCTGAGAAAGGATTTCCCCTGAATTGATCAAAATAGCCCGTCATTAGTATGTCTGGCTGTGTCAAGCACTCTTGAACAACATTGGTTAGAAATAAACCTTTCTTTATTTTCTCTTTAATGAACTGCTCTAGACTGTTCTGTACTGTGGGGCGATGTTTAGTATGACTACATAATTGGAAATGAGAGTGTAAGCATTTAGTGACTGGCATGATTCAGGGGCAGGTGGGTTCAGCATTCAAAGATAATTACTAGGCTTACCAAGCACACAGGCAGTTCACTGTGTACTTATGAATAGGGAAAGCTGTATATAATACAACTTGGGCAGTGACTCACACCTGAGTGTCTTCTGCAAGAATGCATGATAGGCATGTTTGCTGGGAATACGGTTGAAAACAAATTCCAGTGCAGTGTTCTTGCCTTTCCATTTCCCTTTGGTGACTGTTAGTATGGTGACTCACTAACTGATGGGTGGTGACTGGTGAACTGCATGTAGTCTGTTGAGTTAGAAATGATTCAGTTGTCTTAGAAAAGAGAAACACTTGTGTGTTGACTTGAACATAGGAGGTTGAAATATGATGTTCTCCTGACGATTTGTTCTGTTCCATTCTGTAGAAAATAAAAGTGGCATAAAGTAACAGTGCTTTTGGACTAAAGTGCTGAATGAAGAAATCAAAAATGTAGGAGTACATCTCATAGGATATCTTTCAAAATAGTACAAAATACAGTATTTAATAGATGCAGAATGTGTGTTTAATGGAATTAAATAAGAGAAATATGTAATCTGAAAAAGATTGGAGGCATTATCAAGGGAGTGCTTGTTCTGGCTTTTTAAAGCATAAGACAAGAGCATCAGTGTAACCCTAATACTTTTAAAATAACTGAATCCTTTGAGGAAATGAATTTTATTGTACTTTATAGCAAATCACTCCAAAAGCGGAAGTAGCAGAAAATAATTTTAAACTGCGCTTCTATGGGCAATACCCACTACTGAACTTCTGTGCATTCAGTGCAAATTAGACTACTATACTATCCACTATAGAATCCTATGTGGTCCCAAAACAGGTTTTGGAATATTGAGTTTGGGGGCATTTTGGAGAATTGCAGTAAGGAGGGGAAGGAAGGAAATTTTACCAGTGCAATGTTGGATTCAGATTTACAACCCCAATTTGCTGTGTTGGCTTAAAATAGGTGTTTATTTTTCAGCCCACTGCTTGTTAAAATATAGGCTTCTGTGGAATGCTTGGTTTTCTAATATTGCAAGCCCATGAAGAAGATGTACCAAAGCATTCCATTTAAAGCGGTGATTCCCAAATTTTAGTCCCCCAGGTGTTTTGAACTTTAGCTCCCAGAAGTCTCAGCTGCCCTGACCAATAATCCTGGATTCTGGAAGGTGAAGCCCAGAACACCTAGAAGACCAGAATTTGGGAAGCACCGATTTAAGGATTTTTGATAGGAAGGCATCTTCACCCAGTTGGTCCATCAATGATGGCTGTAAAGTTAAAACAGTCTTGGTCTCTGGTAGGTTGGCTCTGTCTTCTCCTGGTAGAAATGCTCCACTCATGGATAATGCCTTCATCTGATTTGGGAAGATCTCCTTCCTCCTCCATCACATCTCACCCCGTTCATCAGGGTCTCCTGACATTTTTTGTAGTATTTGTAAGATACTGGATGGGTTGCTGTGCAAAGGAGTTGAAGAAATCCTTCTTGACTAGTCCAACTGCCTATGCCCAAATCTGGACCCAGCCTACAACATAAGAGTTGTTTCTGTGTGTCTTCCAATCATTTCTGCCTTAAGAAGATTCTAAGGCAAATCTATCATGTGTTTTTCTTAGCAAGATTTGTTCACAGGGGGTTGCCATTGCCTTCTTCTGAGGCTGAGAGAGTGACGCTTGCCCAAAGTCACCCAGTAGATTTCCATGGCTGAGTAGGGATTTGAGCTCTGGTCTCCAAAGTGTTAGTCCAACATCCAAACCTCTATGTCATACTGGCCCTAACGTTTAAGAAGTGATTTTGGTCTATGATTGATGATAAAGACAAGTTGAGTGAAGTGATGATTGGTATCTTGAAATTGCTCCAAACAGCCAAACTAGCTTTAGACCTTACGAAAATCGATACTGTGAAATGAGTCAACACTTCTGACAGGAAGTATGAGTTTGAACATTCCAAAGGCATATTTGAAAGTGTAGCCCGTCATAGGCCCTGTACAGGCAAAATCCCTTGTACCTGGCAGGGGAAAGAAGCAAGCCTATTCTTTTTTAGGTGCTCCTTTAAACTACTAAGTAACTCAGGAATACTGTGGTACCTGGGTTCACTTTGCAGAAGAACTCCCTAAATGTTGTGTTGTTCATTATAATCAACAAATGAACCTAATATTGTACATTTTTCTACTTTCCACCTAAGGTGAGGATGACCTTAGGGTGGGAGGAAAGCACATGCGAATCCCAAGATTTGTTCCCCTCTCGTAACAAATAGAAAAAAGAAATGGTTTTATGAATATAGTCTCAGTGATCACCAGAAACAGTCTGTGGACTCAAAAATGTGTCTCTCTTCAGTGTATTAGGTTAGCTCACTTTTAAAAAAAAAGTATTTAAAATGTATTTTTTTTCTACTTTATACTGGAAAAACATTTTTTTCGTTTTGTATCTGATACATAATGTGACTAAAGTGGACCACATCTGAAATGGTTACTTTATACAAAGTTACTGTGAATAGAGCTATGCTAACAAAATACTTTCCTTGACTAATTTTCCTGAAACGGCCGCCTCCTCCACAACATCGCTTAGTGCTACTGCATTTGGCAGCGGCAGTTGTTGTGAAGTGACATCTTTTGACTAGGATGTCTGTTCAGGTAACTATTTGATAGCTAGTTTACTTGTAAAGATTAAATTGGCTTAGCGTTTAGTGTGACAGCTATGAACCAAAAATAGGCCTAGGAATGGAGAGGAAACAATTTTTATCTTTAAAAAAAGGAAATGTGGTCAAACGACTTCAACAAAAACAGCAGGCAGTTTCTTCCAAAATGTGGCCCTCTGCCTCTCTCTGACAGAACGGAAATTGCACTAATACAATTTAAAAGGATGTTTTCGTGAAAAAGAAGCAAGGGGGTGCAGGTGTCGAATATACTTGTGCTCCTTGGAGGCATTTCAGTTGAGGATGGAGCAAAGGAGGGAAAGGCAAAATATGCTATATAGGATTTAAAGGCCCACTCTTTGGTATTTTGGGTTACAGCAATGTTGTCAAGTTAAGTGAGAAGGAATTTGTCTTTCAGCCTAAATGAACATGAAGGTGCATGTTCAAAAAGTAAATTAAATAAAGCACAAACTTGAATTTAAAAGAAATTAGACACCAACAACTTTCAAATAACTGCAGGAAGCTGGATTTTCTGTTTGGCTGGCACAGCAAAGCCAGTCATTGTATCATCAGACTTCACGATGATATTCTTAATTGTAGTTTTAGGTGCTGTCTAGCCTTTTAGGTAGATAGACTCAATCAAGAAAGCCGCGGCTCTGAGTCTGCAAGACCTGTGCAGGGCTGTTAATAACAGGATGACTTGGAGATCTATTGGTCATAAGATCTCTGTAAGTCAAAGTCAACTTGACAGAAACTATCAGCAACAAACAACTAGCCTCTTTGTGTCGGCCCTTCTGCTAAGCATTTGGGACTGTAAAATTTTGAGCTGCTACTGTTCCGCATTTATGTAATTTGGCTGTGCTTATATCTGTAGTTGGCAGGGTTTTTTATTCTTTATATTGTAAGCCCTCTGAGCTATAAACTCTCTTGATAAATAACATGGGTACTTTTTTGGTGTAGCCGTTGTATTCCTTAAAGCCAAATATTTCAGATCCTTAGGTGCCCTAAATTCCTTATATAGAACCATTTGGGCTGTGTTTAATTTAGATTAACATTTGCTCTGAGAACCAAAGGCTATAATTTTATTTTAAGACTGTTCTTAAATTGTATTAATTTAGGAGAGCTATGTTGCTACATTTTAAATATATGGTAGTAACATTTCAAATTCATATGTGATCCTCTTTAAAATAAATTTCTGTTAAGACCCTTTTTTCTCTGCATGTCACAAAACATGCTCTTCGTGCCCTGGAATGGGCAGATCTGTCATTTTTAGGTTTTAGTCACATTCAGATGTTTTCAATCTCAACTTTTAAAATTTTGAAATATGCAAATTTTGGTAAATTCTTATCAAAAAGAACCAAAGAAATTCTCACCCCTCCTTAGAGTTCCCACAAAAACATGGAAAAGGGTTCCACATGATGATTGTTTGGACAGCACTGGCTCAGAGACCTTACAAAAAGCAGGCCTGCTCTACTGACACTAGTAGAATAATAACTAAAGCAAACATGATTGCCACTGTGTTTCACTATTTGGCATTCTGTTCCCCTACTCCTCAAAGAGGCTTGCTGACATTGAGCATAAAAGTTCTTTAGTCACACCATCTTTTTTTTTGCCTTTTAACCACTTCCTGGTTGAGAGATGTTCTTAGAGTGGAAAAAATTCTACTGAATTTTCATCTTTGCAGACACGTATACTCCAGCAGGAGGGTTAGTTTCAAAAACAATCACTACTCTGGGGAAGCAGCACGACACAAAACAAGGCCTGAACTCCCACCCCAAATAAATAAAGTATAATCAGTGTTGTGCATTGCAGATCTTATTTGACAATAATCCAAAGGTGCCAGTGAGTTTGAGAAAGGCTCAGATATATACCAGCAATGCTTCCCATTTTGTTATAATGGGATCCCAATGATACTAATTGTTGGATCCTTTAATATCACTTTATAGTCGTATAGATGTTATTTGTGTATTTGAGCTTGGAAGTGATGGAGGTTCAAGTTCATGCTGTTTGCCTGCAAGGTAATCTGATTGTTGTTGCCAGATTTTAGAGCAGTAACACTGATCCAGCCTGCATGTATGAGGTGAGGTTTGAAGTACATAAACTCCTATTGGAGTAAGACATACACAGACATAGGTGACAATAGTTGAGAGATTAGTTATAGCTCTGTAGATGTTGTGTGTTCAGAAATGTGTCTGTATTTCCTGGGGGACTGGATTTAAGTCCTGGGAAATTACATCATTAGTTTTATTTCCTCTTCCTATATTTGTAAGTGGCTTCTCAACCATAATGGTTCTCACAGTATCCAAAATAATGACAGTGATATTGCCGTCACAGTGATAACTTGGAGACTCATAAGACTTATCCAGACATACACTTTCTGAGTATTGTTCTTTTGGACTGAGACAATTCTAATCAAAGAGTAATGAGCATCCCAGTCTTTAAGTACCAGTCTTTGGAAAACTAGAGGCTTTTGGTGGTGTTGAAGAAACTTGGGCTGATGTCCAACCGCATGGGTCCTTGTCTTTGTTCCTCCATAAAGGGTGGTGAAATAAGGTATTGGGGTAGGGAGGATAATCTAGTTTCTATCTCTCTGTTTTAGCCAAATGCAAAGCATTGAAAACAGTATATGAAACATTTCTAAAAATGTTAGTGTGCACATAAATGCTGTGTGCTGGAAGAGAGTAACATGTACTCCCTATTTTTGTCTGTTGTGATTGCTTACAGAAGCATCTTGGTTGGCCACACTTTGAAACAAAGTTTGATTTCCAGAGAACTGCTTAGATTCTCACAAGGGACCATGGGAATGTTTGATGATTTTTTTTTCTTTATTTGTCCAGCTGAACCCAGTGCTTGATACCAAGGCAGTTTTAAAATCCCCTTAGTTTCAAACATAGTTTTGCCTGGTGGTACAGGGTGGTTGAAGAGAAACATGCTTAACTCTGCTTCAGACTCACACAAGTTTCCTGACTATTAGGATTTTGCCAACATACTGGACTGACTAATTAGACTTTAGTCTCATTGAACAAGGTAATTGTGTTTGAACTCCCTCTCTCCAATTTTTTAAACAAGCTGTTTCTGCCAACATAATTTATTATGCCAGACCTCATTTACAAGGATAAAATCTTACAGTAGAGCAGTCATGATTTGCACACTTTGGAAGAATTTAATATCCAAATAAGTTACCAGTATGCCCCCCTAACAAACAGATCCTTATTTCATTATTCTTTTTTACTAGAAACTAGAAAGGTAATAGGCCAAATTACACAGTACATGCAATTGTATAATATTGGTAGGAAGCACAAATTTAAAGTCAGAAGCTAGGAGATTGTCAGGTTTCAGCGCTCTTACCTTTCACATATTTGAACATGAGCATTTGAACCTGTTTTAATGGTAAGTTATACATGGAGAATACCACTGTGAAAACTTAACAGAAAGGTAGGCGATGACAATAGTAACACAGCTCCACAAATCTGCAAGACAGCTTATTTTGATATTTCACTGGCATTTCAGTGTGGGGATACTGTGTCAATTTAATCAGTCTCTGGTTACAGTTAAAATGGGAATACCTTTTTAAAGTGTTGTTAGAGAACATAGCTGTTGTTGAGTGCAGTGGACAAAAGGGCAACACATTTTAACCATGGTTGAAGCCAACTTTATTGAAAATGAATGGTAAAGCTAAGCTTCCATATATGCTGTATTCAGAGATGAGACAGCTCCACTACAGTTACTGTGAAGTGGCTTGGGTGAAAAATCTCCTTTTCAACCTTGCTTCTTTTTCTCCCCACCTCAACCATCACATTTCTTTTTCTTTGTTCTACTGTCTTTCCTCTCCCACACCCAAGTCTAGTCATTTTATTGTGATCCTCCCTTCCCTCTTATTTGTTGATTTGCTATCATACCTATTTTGCTACTGTTGCCTTTTGGGATCTGAACTGAAGTACAGAGAAGAAAGCCTAAAGTGAGTTCCCTTTTAGCAAGCTGTGTTAAGATGGCACTGTGTTGACTGGGGGACTTCCCTCAAAGCAGCTTCCATAGGAAACTAGTTATTGTCATCCTGAGTTTAGACATGGACTTCTTCCTAGAAGTGGTAACACTTGGCTTCCCAACTGATACGAGACAAGGAGTGATAGAAGAGGATCAGTAAAGGGGTGGTTCCCTAGTGCTTTTTGACCTGGTCTTGGTACCAGGATGCTAGTTTCAACTGTGTGGTCAACACCAGTGTCTTGAAATTATCACATATGAACTAGTCTTTTGGTGTGGGGGAACTAGTTCTGAGTCTGGATGTGGCAAACGGGTAAAACTGTTGGAGGCAAACTGTATTGCATGTATTTATGCAGTACAGTTTGCCTCCAACATTTCCACTGTAACGTGCTGCGGAGGAAACTTACAGAATCAAAGTGCTTCATATATGGACAGATGATAGCAGTGTAAATCTCTATGTGACTTAATTTTTCTATACGCAGCCTGCATAAACAATATATGTCTTCTCTTGATTCAGGTCTATTTAAAAGCCCCTATGATTCTTAATGGTGTTTGTGTTATCTGGAAAGGCTGGATAGATCTCCAAAGACTGGATGGCATGGGCTGCCTAGAATTTGATGAAGAACGGGCACAGGTAAGGCAGTTTCAAATGTAAGCCTTTTCATGTACTAAATTCCTTAACTATAGTGTACACTTTGTAAGGTGGGGCAGTATGATCCTGTAAAAAGAGAAACTGAAAACACAAGCAGCACTTGTCTTCCCTTCACTAAGAAGGGAAGACACCAGTGAATGCCAAGGCTTGTCTCATGTTTTTACGTGCTTTCCATTTTGGATTTGATGGGGGCTGCATTTTTTCTTCGTTTCTGCATGTTCCCTCCATCAGATTTTGACTTTGCCGTTAGATGGAATATAATAGGATCCTGAAAAATGCAAATCATGATCATGTCTCTAAATTTGCAAAGGGCTCTCTGCAAGGTGGTACTGATCTTTCAGATCTTTACAGTGGTCAGTTAGTGTTGACATGTGAAAGCAATAAATCTGCTAACCAAAAATCAGTGTGACCCTTTGAAACCTTGACCTTAAACCATCCCACTCTCCCAAGTATGTAAATATGCTTTAAATCCTGAGGCCTGGATATTGTTCTATACTGCATCTGAAAAAGTGGGTTTGTATCTGTGAGAGCTCCTGCTAAAATAAAAACCGTTTAGTCTTAAAGGTGCTTCTACATTTCTTCTTTGCCTCCTTCCTTCCTCTCTTTTTATGCTGCAAGAAACTAACATGGATACTTGTTTGAAAACTGATAGGAAGAGAATCAGTTCATGTGAAATGCAGTGAGTTCTGTGGATACCATGCGCTGCAAAAACCGCAAATGAACAGGTTCATAGAGCAAACCAAGCCTGAATTCTCCCTGAAAGCCAAAGTGACTAAGCTGAGTCTGTCGTATTTTACACATTATCACGAGAAGACATAACTCCGTAAGAAAGGCAATAATGCTTGTTAAGGTAGAAGTCAGTAGGAAAAGAGGAAGACTGCATTACAGGTGGATAGACTCAGTCAAGGAAGACATGGCCTTGAGTTTTTAGGACCTTAACAGGACAGTTGGTAACAGGGTGACTTGGAGATCTCTCACTCAGATGCTCAAATCTGAAGTTAATTTAACAATTAACAATAACAAAACAATTAACAATAACAACAAATAAATAAATAAATAAAGTAATATCTTTGTCTTATAGTAACAGATAATCTTTGTTAAAAGAAACTAAAAATCTTTGAATGTAAAGCTATAGGCTTATAGAGTGTCATTAGCATGGTTAGTTTAAACTGGGATATGAAATTCTGTCTGCTATTTATCACATCAGCCCAGCCCTAGAGTTGCCTAGCCTCTTCAGTCAGGGTCAACACCTTCTTCTCAGAACTGTCCATGTGGCTTCAGCAGGGCAGGGAGTTTATTTTCCTCGTTCTTGCCCAGCACGAGGACTCTCTGGCAAAAAGAAATATGTGCAGATGTCCGGCTGAAGCAAGTCTTGCTGGCTTTAATATTCTTGGTGTTGGGATGGCAAGGAACAAAACATCATATCTTTTCTGTTTTCCTCCCTCAGGAATGTATGCCTCTCTCTTGGGGGTGGGGGATCAGTTCACTAAGGTTCAACCTGGGCCCCAATCATGCTTTTGGGGTTCCCTCATCTTTGAGTTTATCTGCCAGGTTGTGATTTGGTGTGACAAGGGAGGAGGGGTCTTCCTTTCTGACATACCTCTTACTTTGCAACTCAAGAGTTTTCCAGATGGATTGGACTACAGCTCTCATCATCATCAGCCAGCCTTGATTAATGGGTTTGTAGTCTAAAACACATGTTGGTGAAGACTGTGTTTAAGGGGGTGTGTTTCAAGTTTCTTTTTCTTGTTGGTTCATGCTTTCAGACAGCAGACTCCGTACACACACTGCCATTTGTAGCACCATCATTTTTTACTTCAGAGCTGTCTGGGAAGGCGAAACGGCTGCAGATGGGACTCTGTTGAGTCCTTTGCCTCAGGCAGCAAAGTGCCTTGGAGGGCCCTGTTTCCACTCTTTTCCTCCTTCCACAACATCTCTTCTTGGCCTAGCTCTAAATGAGGTTTTTCCTTGGTCCCTTGTGCTATGTTTCTGAGCCATAGCCCTGCCCTACCCTCCTTTCATTAAGAGAATTTCCTTCTCCCCACATCTATTGTCCAGGTCCCTGTTCTTTCCTTTGTCACCCCTTAGCTGAACTACTAGCATGGCAGACATCCATTAGGAGCAAGGTAACAACACTATTTCACCTTCCTCCCACTCCCCATTTTTTAAAATTAGTTTTGTGCTAGGACTTACTTGGCGTAAAATATAGCAGTTATTCAGAGCAGGTGTAAAACAGATCCTAGCTGTGAAATTACTAATTTTTTTTTTAAAATAGGGTAAAAAGATTCCTATTTCATCTTGGTGCCACCTCCTTTGGATCTTTTTTCTTCCTTTAAGAAATTAACTTACCCCTTCATTTTTTTTCCATGTTCAACATGAAATATATTTTATGTACCAACGTAAAAATTGCCAAGGAGACCAGCTATCCTACTTGAAAGGACAGCTTCACGTGGCAGGTTTGCACATTGTCCTTCATTGCATTTTGCTGAGGACTTAGCTGGTGTTTATTGATTGACAGATGTTTGTATTAAACTAAGCAAGGCCACAGGGGGCAGTCTTTCACATCGTTTCACAAAATAGCTGTAGGGTACAGGAAGTGCCGGAGGCAAAAAAGGCAATTTGACATTCTCTCACTACAGACATTTTATTTTAAATTTAAAATTTAATGTACTTAGTCCCTCAGTATATTAAAATGTGGCTGAATTCTCTGGAAGAGGACTCTTTTGTGCTTGAAATTCTTAAGAAAGCCTAACTGTTAAAGGGATACCATCACGTGAAATCTAACATTATGTATTTTGACATCTGTAGCTTGTAAAATTTCTTTTTACAAAAAGTAAAAAAAGAGAGAGTGACCAAACAAAAAAGATGGCATTTTCATTTCAAAAGGATCCAACAGAATTGTACTTTATATATTAAACGTATGTGTATTCAGTGTAAGCCAGTCACCTGAGCAACTTGAGAAACTGCCCCATTATAAACTTATAGAAATTAATCTCCTGGAAACTTTATGGTGGAAGATACTCACGTTTCGATGCTAATGTCAGATTTTATACTCCAGGCTCTATACTCTTCATCACCTCACTATCAACAGAAAGCTATGAGGAATTTTAATAATATACTAATATTTGAAACTTTTTTTTGTCCTGGAGAGTAACAACAATCACTGTTGGTTTTCAGTGCACAGCAAGAGTTCAGCTCTGCAGAGACAACTAAAGATATAGTACCTACTTCGGAAAGTGGAGCTTATTTGGAAATATTGTACAACTTTGGACAACGTTTCTAGACTTGCTCCATTTGTACTTTGCTCTTTTTTATTTGTGCATTCACATTTGAAACAAATTATGCTAATATTTTTGTAAGATTTGAATGTTTTGATGTTAGCCCTTACCCAAACTAAATGTTGACATTTGCAACATGTCATTGTAGGATAACTAATAAAGATATATAGAGAGAGAGGTGTGGTCCTCTGCTTGGCTGCATAGGATTTACATATGGCTCAACTGGGCCTCATCCTCCACTGCTTCCCCCATTGTAACTTTTCTTCTGTCTCGTGGTAGCCTTGTATTTGTCAGCTTACTAAGAAAGACAAGGTTATAGGAATCCCCATGGGGTTGCTGCAAACACAGAGCAACTAAAAAATGTCCATATTGTGTAAAAAACATATAGACAAACAGAGTAACTAAGCAGAGTCACATTATATTATACAATATACAGAAAATTTCCTTTGTTTTTACATTGATAAACTGGTGCATAATATGTTTAATATGCCCAAGAATCTGAAAAATCACAATGGGGTTTTGATTCTCCATAATCATCTCGAAGGGATATTCCTTTTTTGCCACAGTCAGCTCAGCTACCTTGAATTTCTTTTTTGGGGGGCGGGGGAATAAAGATTGACTACAAATTGAACAAATAAATATGATAGCATCAAGCAACCACTGTGTGATTCAAATGGAAAGTAAAGCTGCTCCTTGCATGACTTGGTGTTTCTGGTTGATAGCAGGAAGACGCACTGGCGCAACAAGCTTTTGAAGAAGCACGAAGAAGAACTCGTGAATTTGAAGACAGAGACAGGTCTCATCGGGAGGAAATGGAGGTGAGAGTTTCACAGCTGCTCTCAGTTACTGGTTAGTACTCTACCAAAATCTAGATATTTTTTCAATAACTTCTCTGCCAATGTCTAAAGCATGTTGTTTAAACCTGATGTTTTATTTGGATGTCGCCATTTAAAATAAATCCTGTTTGAACTAAAAACATCACATGAGTGCATTAATGGTTCATTTTTGTCTACCAATTCACATTTGCCATTGTGATAGGGAGTTGCTGATTCAGTGATCCGTGGTCCAATTAAAAATTTTAATTTAATCCAGCATTGTTAACTTTTGCTGTCTACTCAGGCATAATTTAGTCACAATGTCCTGTTTCATGGTCTTCCACATCAGTAGCTGCATATGGTACATTTATGCACTGAACTGTGTCTATACATTATTTAGTAAGAAAACTAATTTTTATCGTAGTTGGCTAAATGGAATAGTATCATAGAATGACAGCCTTGTAGTTGAGGCTGTTGGGACAAAGTACCGAATGCTAACATTAATATGCTGGAGCAAAAAACAACTGAAACATTTTTTGTTGGGACAAAACTTATTTTAACAGGATGGAATAGTGTGTATCCTTTTAACGTTTTTGAAAGCAAACATAAACTGCAGGGATAATTGTTACATGTTTTCAAGTCATTTCTGACTTACAGCAACCGCAAGGCAAATGTATCACAAAGTTTTATTGGCAAGATTTGTTCAGAGAGTGTTTGCCACAGCCTGTTCTGAGGCTGAGAGAGTGTGACTTACCCAGGGTCACCCAGTGGGGTTTACCATGATCAAGTGTGGATTTGAACCCTGTTTTTTAAAAGTCCTAGCAACACACTCAAACCACTATACCATACTGGCTCTCAGGGGCAGTAGCAATGGTTTTTAAACAAAAAATCAAATATCATTGGTAAAATAAGAATTAAGTTTTCCTTTATATAAAATTCATTCACTATACTATTAAAACCAGTCCTTGTTATTTTGAAATGAATTACTTTTGAGTGTAAACATAATCTATCATAATCTACGAAGTGGTGATAAAACTTGGAGACCCGACAACATTATTTTCCCATTGTTCTCTTTTAGTCAATTTATCTGTTTTTAAAACAGATTTAAAAACTGTGAAATATGTGAAAAGAGGACCGTACCTAATTTCAGTTTCAGTTCCATTTTCATAGAAGAAAGTTATAGAACGTTCAGTTGTGTTAAACTGAAACAAAAAAACTTACATTTTCACAGGATCATCACAGACATACAAGTAGAATATTTAAAAACTAGAATGATGGTGATTGAAAGTTTCATTGTTAGAAATCTATACCTTGTTTCTGCAAAGTCGGCATAAAACTTTTTAAAAAACATGCGTAGCTTAAATCGCTTTAATAGATACCACATTTTAGCTCAATAAAAAGAGAGGAACCCTTGCAATACTTGGTCTGCCCCTATCCAAAAGAGAGGCGCCAGCTCTGTGGAAACATTCAGCCAAACCTTAGCAGCATATGAAAATGATCACAGAATTTATTCTTTATTTATATAACGTCTTGCCTAGAAGAGATGTTCCTTTATTTCATAACATGGCTGTGCAGCTTTTTTTTTTTTTAAACTCTGAGAAGCCAGTAGATCATGCATCTGCACAAAAGAACCCTTATAGAAAACCCTTACTAAAGCATTCAGGCACTCTCAGTGTTCATACTTTGAATCTTGCTTTATCTCTTTTAAAGGATATAGGCATAGGTAGGTCTACAAGTATTGTGGCTGATTCAATAATGTTACTTCTGTTTAAAAAACAAAGATTATTCTTGTATCAGTGAAAGATTTCACAAACGAAATGCATTTATAGCAAGATCATGTTGAGTTATGTAGTTTCGCTATAAAACAGGAATATTAATGAATGGGAGACTGGCATGTGTTTATTTGAAAGGGGAGAAAGACACATGTCAAACCCAGGGAGTCAAAAAACAGAATATGGAAACAAGATAATAACACATTGCTTGAAATGTCACTTGAAAAATGTTTTCTAATTGGGGCAATCAATTAATTTTTTTTTTGAAGAGTTGTATTACCTAGCTCTCATCTGATTCATTGATTGTTATTGTTGTGGGCCTTCAAATTGCTTCTGACTTGTGGTGACCATAAGGCAAACCTATCACAGAGTTTTCTGGGGCCGAAAGTGTGCGACGTGCCCAAGGTCACCAAATGGGTTTCCATGGCTGGGTGAGGAATCAGATCCCGGTCTCCAGGGCCAGAGTGCAGTGCTCACAACCGAAACCACTCTGGCTCTCTGTTCATGGATGCTTCCCAGTGCTGTTGACAAGATTCATTTTTAGCATGGACAGCAAAATATCTCTTTCTGCTTTGAAGACTGTACTGATGCAGTCTGCTTCAGAGTCAGAATTATGCTTTTATGGCAAAAAGCTACAGGATTGTTCTTAGATTTCTCATTTATGTTGTCTTACAACTCAGGTTAACACAGACCAAATCAGGTCATGGGGCTAGGCTCTCAATTTTGAAGCCTAAAATAATGCAATTTAAACCTGTGTTGCCAGTCTGAAAGTGTCATAAATTGCCAGAGGTAAACCAACTTCAGTTGTTCCCACTCTGATAATGAGGCCTATATATAACTCCCTCCTAAAAGAATTGGAATTTTGTACCAGGTTGCATTCTGTTATGCAGCTCACTAACCACTGCCCACCAATAATCCTTAACTTCCTCACAAATCCACAAATGGCCACCAGGTACAATCTTCGGATCCATGCAGATTAAAAAATTATATTAGCTTGGATGTAAAATGAAAACTGATATTTTTCAGGTGTTGAATTCTGCAACTAGTATTATATACTGAATCTTTGCTGTGCTTCTACAGGAATCTCTAATACATGGTCGTAAACCAAAGGTTTGCATTTCAGAAATAGTGATGAGTGAAATATTCTTCCTCTGTATTAGCCCATGCCTTAGTAAATGGAATATAGCAAAATGGAGAAATTGATTCAGACAAGAGCATCAAAAAGACTGTTTACTGGATACTCTGATGTCACAGACAAAAGATTGCCAGGGTGCCTGCTGATATTTTTTGTAGTAGCTCTGTCTCACCACAAGTCCTACCACATAATGGGGACTCGAAGAAAGATTGTGTTCTGTGTGGTTGGAAGACAGTAAATGTGCCTCACATGAATGTTCCAAAAGCATTTGCCTATGTTGAACAGTCGTATACTGCCTTCTGTAATTTCATTGCTTAATTGCAGAAATAGAATTCAAAATGGTTTTGAACCAACTGTATCTAGAGGAAAAAAGCAGGCTTTCAAGTTGTATAGCCTGGAGGCAAAGGGGAGAAAAAGAAAGCTGTTCCAGGTACAAATACAAGAAAGAAACATTCCGCCAGATCTAAAATGCTGAAATAGCCAGTTAAATAATGTCAATACCCTTTCCAAAAAGTAACATGAAACTGCAGCTTCTTGACAACCTGTAAACTGAATCATAACCACCTCACACTTTTTTTTTTTCGTTTGGCCAGTATTGTATCCCTTTATATCTGTGGAAGAAATCCTAGCTTTGTATGGATTTTTCCCCCATTAAGAAAAAAGGTGCTTTCAGTTGAAGAAGAATTGTTCCGAGGGTGGTAGAGATGCTATAAATATATAATTACTATTGATCACTGTCAGTTAGCATCTCAGTGTTGCTCAGCCCCTTTCTAACCTGCATTGACAGAAAGAGGAGTATGTATTATAGTATTGCTTGACTTGCAAAATAAATCTGCTCTGTGCAGCAGTTTGCATTGATTCTGTGCAAAACATAACATGGGCATTATGGGTATTCAGTGGCATTTTTGTAATGGACCATTTGCTGCTCAGTGGCATATGGCATGTTGTTCTGATACCTCCAAAGTGCATTTTGATTGTTTGTTTATTTAATCCATTTGTAAGGCACCTTTCAGGACCATAATCTTATATAATATAAAACCATACAAAACAGATAAATAAAATGTTCAATATAAACAACTTTAAATAAAACCAATTGGTTTTATTGGCTAACTAGAAATATTTGTTTATTTGTTTGTTTTTTAAAAGAAACATGTTCCCAAAAGAACGGAGTTTTGTGATACGTTAAATGCTAAAACATTTTATTCAGCATAAGTTTTTATAGAGTCCAGCCCATTTCATTGGCTACAGATGAAGGTTTATGCTAAGGGGGGGGGGGGGAGTCCAGTTTGTTTTGAGATAGGTTGAGCAGGTGTAGGCTGGCTGGCATTTAGTTTAATGAAATATAATCAAGCAGTATGATTTTCAACTTTTACCAAATTTTGAAATTCACATTGGCAATTATGTTTAGTATATTCATCACATGATCTAGCCACAATTGAACCGTTTTAGTTCAGTTGATCTTACTGCAAGAATGCTTGGTCACAGCTTAATTTTACTCTTTTTCCTCTCCTTCCTTCCATCCATTAAAAAAGAAGTAAAATAATTTACAATAACATCTAAGGGTAATAAAATAACTTATCGAACATTTTCAAAGCTATGTTAGTCAATACCAGTATACAAAGGGATTTTGGAGCACTGTTGAAGCTGAAAGAAAGAAGTTTGTAGCATAACCTTTCATGGACTTAAGTCTACTTTATCAGATAAGTAGATGCATGCATCTGATGAAGTAGGCTGAGTCTACAAAAGTTCATGCTACAGACTTCATTCTCACAGCCACTCAAAGGTGCTACAAGATCCCTTTATACAATAATAATCATTGTTATGCTTTTCCAGTGAACTATTTGGCATCAGGAAGGGAGAGAGATGAACATGTTTCATTGCATTGGTAACATACCAACCAACAGTGCTCAGTTTGTTGAGTACTAGAAACTCAATTTAGTCATTTGTTTACATTGTTTACATGTTTACACTATGGCAACTACTAAAATTTGTCATTTGGGATTATCAGTATTTTGACATTTGTATTGCATCTGTATGTGGGAAACTCATTTCATTTTGTATGTAAGACTTTAAAGGTAGTCTTTAAGGACAGTAGTATCATTTTCAGGTTCTGCTGGGAACCTATTTCTTTGGTAAGTAGTCTTCTGCAGCCAGGAAAAATGCTGAGAACAAAGTAACTTCATTCACTACTTGTATGTTTGTACCATGTTTGTGATGCATGTCAGTTGGCTTGCGTTTATAAAATCATGCTACTGTTTTTCTGTATCTGTGTTTCTGAAATCTGTTGCAACAAACTCTTTCTTCTCCTCAGACTACTCTTTTTAAATAAGGTTCAAAGCCCATTTTAGAGTAGTGAATAATCTTGGATTGACAGGTCTTCTTGTATTCTTCTTGGGCCGTTTCCACACTAGACTGTTATAGCACTGTAATTCCACTTTCAACATCCTGTGGAATCCTGGGTTTGCAGTTTAGGGAGGGGCCACCAGCCCCTCCTTAAACTGCAAACCCCAGGATTCCATGGGATATTGAAAGTGGAATAATAGCGCTATGACAGTCTAGTGCGGAAATGGCCTCAGTCTTCAGCATGACACAGAAAATGTTTATCAGTATAATATTGTATGCTTATGTATGCTGATCTGTATCTTAGCAGTAACATTTATTATTTAGTACATTTTTTTAAAAAAATTGAAAATAATCTAACTTTATAAAAATTCATTCTAAAGAATGGTTATGACCTGACAGCATTCCTTAGCAAAACGTGTAATGTACACATATACACATACTTGTTTTTCTAGCCTTCAAGTTAGGATGTCATTCCAAAGACTAACATGAGAACCAAGTAGACCAAAAGTATTTCTGTTTGATAAAAGAAAGAAATAGAAACCAGTCTGTAATAAAGGAATGGTCATGGTGTTAATTTCTTGAGTTGTGAACCTAGCATGTCAGTTTTTCCATGACAGTGAGGGACAACAGCTTCTCTTATCAACAGACCAAAGACCAGTTGTGTATCGGTCTTTCTGTTGTTGAAGGGAATTATACAGAACTGGTTTTGACCTAAATTTAAGTCTTATATTCTCTTTAGAACAAAAGTACACTTTTAGTTGTTGTGGAGTTGGTAGAAATGACATACAGTTGAGTCCCTTGACTGAAGTGCTCTTGTCCTGAATTAATATGTTGCTGCATGTCCTGAACTTTTAACAATTGATAGAGCAAACTGTGAACTTTCTGTAGGGTCTTTCCTGCTCTAGAGGAATTAGCGCCATAGTAATTCTGAGTGCCATACTGGGGAGTACAGAAAGACTAGGAACTATTTTGTCAGGTGTTCACAATGTTGGTTTGGAGTGTCGTTTGAAATATTCTTTTGCCTTGGTTTTGAAATATTCTACGCATTTTAAATCCTCTCTCTTTTTATCCCTGTTTCTTTCTCCATGTTAATTCAGGCAAGAAGACAGCAAGACCCTAGTCCTGGATCAAACCTGGGAAGTGGCGATGATCTCAAACTACGTTAAGAGAAGAGACCGCTGTGCCATGGGTGTGCTTTTTAAACTTGGCAAATGACGGAATTAAAAGACCAGAAACTGTGATAACTGGGTATATACTATAGTCTATTCCCTGACCTGCGGCAGCCAATCTATCCTGTCCTGCCATGGTTTGCACTATGTTTATGTTGCATTACCTACATTTTGGTTCTTTAAGCATGTCACCAGTGGGAATTTGAGATTCTTGTTTTTCTATGCAAGCTTATTTTGTTGGCACTGTTTTAGTGAAGAAAGAATTTATGCAGCTATATTAAAAAAAAAATTCCTCAACTGGTAATACTTGTTCATTTCAGAATAGGTCAAAAAAAATTGCAGAATAAAGTTTTTTTGTGACTTCTTTGAAACCAAAACTTTCTAAACTAATTTTTATATGGGATTTTGGAAGTTTGTTTTTCATAGTGTTCTTGCTTTTAGACATGCATTCTGTGTGGTCTTGTCTTTTGCACTTTCTTTTTTGCTCTAAACTTGCAAGACATTTTATCCTTTTCTGCATTGTGCCTCCTGAAAACCAAGTCGCACAGTATTGCCAAGTGATTTACTAAATTACTTTCTTTTTTAAAAAATCAAAATGTAGGAATCCCACAATAGATCATTTAGCATATCTCCAGAGATTTTAAACTGTTACATTCTGTTCTGCATTTAGTATTCAGCAGTCAACTTGACCCTGTTCAGATAACCTACTGAAACCCATTGGAGTTTGGCTTTGCTTTTTTTTCAGGGACTTTGCAAGAGTACGTCTAAAACCAGACGCCACAGTTTTGTGATTAGGGTTGACATTTGGCTAGGCAGGGTAACAGAAGTACCTTTAATACAATGGTGATGAAAATTGCTGCTTTAATTGTTTTTATGTATCTTATTCTAAGTTGAATAGAAATATGAATTGAGACGTTTGAACTATGTGCACA
Organism: Cyclura pinguis; assembly: GCA_030412105.1. Taxonomy (NCBI): domain Eukaryota; kingdom Metazoa; phylum Chordata; class Lepidosauria; order Squamata; family Iguanidae; genus Cyclura; species Cyclura pinguis. The sequence continues at coordinate 3,872,551 of CM059607.1, forward strand.
AAATCTCATACTGGTCAAAATATGCCTTTGGTTTTTTTTTGTTCTTGAACAATTCTATTCAGTAAAGTACATCCGGTAAAGTAGTGAGGAAGTATCAGTCTTTGAAATTCATCCCCCGTTTTCTTGCATCTGTGACCTAAAGCAGTAGTGTTTGCTGTATTTTCAGTCCAGTAGTTCTTGTTATTCTGTTTTGGAGAGTGAATATCAGTCTAAGTGATGATTCTGAGACATTTAAATTGCAGCATTCATTTTCAGGGCCACCCACAAGGGCGTACGCTGCCCCTCTGTGGATTAAGCCGTAGTCATCAGCCTCCCTTTCAATTTAAGAAAGACCAGCCCTTGTAAAACTGGAGGTGTGAGGCAAAATGCACAGGAACTATTTTTGTTTTTGTTATGTGAAACTAGACTTCTGTCTTTCAGTGTTTTTAGCCATTCGACAAAGTCATAGTTATGATTAATGCTTAAGAAAACAGAGCTGGCCATATAGTTTTAAAAAGTTAGAATAACACAGTCTTGGTCACAAGAAGCATTTTCCTGCTTTGTTTTTAAGACTTTTCTTTTTTCCCTTCCTATCCAAATAAGTGATTGCTACCCCGTGGAAAACCATTCAGGAATCCAAGATTTAGTGTGATTGGGCTGTTTGTCTTTCCAAAAATAACAGTAGCAGCAGCAAAAACAAGGACACACTATCTTTCTGGTTCCAGGTTCATTCCATACCACCCAAAATGTGATTCCTCCCCCCGCCACAAGTTTGTAAGTATTTTAAAAAAATATCTGGCAGTGCAAATCAGGTCTACCCAGCCCCATAGTGGGTGCAACAGGGGCTGAGGTTGAGAGAGTGTAGATTATGTCAGCCCTGCAGATTTACCAAATATTGGGAAAGTTAGACTGGTGTATGACAACCCTGCAGTAGTGTCCAGCATTATACGGTCTCTTAGCATATTCTTATTCCTGGTTTTTTTGGGGGTCCTTTTTCTTCTTAATTTATTGAAGTACAGTCAGGTAAGGCTGTGAGGTTGATTGTCGTAGCAGTGTTATGGAGAAGGATGGTTACTTTCTGACTCATAGTAGGAAAATAGGAGTCCTGCAGGTGAGGGATTTTGCCTGCAAAAACAGCTTAGTGGGAAAGTGGTAATCGTTCGTCCCCTAATTCCACCATTGCCATCAGTACTGTACCCTCCATCCACATTTCCTTAAAACAGCCGTGTTTCATTTAAGTGTCAGGGTTGTTAAACTGCTCTACAAAGCTGCTCTACAAGTTATCACCACCACCCTACCTGATCACTTTCCAGCCCGAAATACACAAAATTCTCCTTCTCAGGTTAGCATAGTAATTTAAGAACATTTTTTAAACAAGTTTTTTCCCAATATGAAGTGTTTTGTACTAGGTGTGGGGAATGTGTAACGTCATTAATATTGAACTCTCATCATCTCTGACAATTGGTCATACTGACTGATTAGAGTTGAGGTTCATCGTTTGCAGGGACAAAATTTCCCTAGTTTTATTTTATGCATTTCAGTTGCTACTCAAAATTGAAAATATTTTATATGTATATACTTTGTTCCCATTCCCAGAACTCTTATTTTTATTTTTATTTTCAAATGCCAGTGTGCCTACAAAGCATTATTTTTATTGGCTGAAACAGCTGGACTTAAAATACTTGCAAATACTTTTAAACTGAAATACTTCATTAAACTTTCCTGCATGTGATAACTCTGAATCTCCCTTGTACTAGAATAGCTGTTTGATGCTCTTCTCACATAAGTTCACTAAATAGAACTGTGTTGTCATCACATTTCATTTTGTTAACTTCATCATTCTTTTCTGTGCATGTTTGTTTTTCTTCACTTAGGAAATAGTGGTTCAAAAATAAGGTACTATAGGAACAAAATACAAAAAAAAAGAAAAATTACTTTTTGTTGCTCTTCTGTTTTCCACCCTTGTATTCTCAAAAAGTATGGTGTTATCTGACTGATTCAGCTACTGGTTTGAAATCATGAGTATGCAAATTGTACTATTGCATACAAACTTTTGCTATCTGTGTGTAAATAATTTTTCTTGTCCTCTTGAACTGTGCGACATAATGGCTACGTTCAGGCAGTGATATCTTGGTTTAATAAACTGAGATGTGAAATATATCATTTGTTCAAGCATGCAGTCACTTTGCTTTTCCCTTCACACTGTGAGCAAACTAGAAGCATCTAATGATAATTTTGCATTTCATCCCTACCAGAAAGGGTGGGATTACCAACTTTGTAACGAGTCAAGATGGTAAACCAGCTACAGACTATGGTTTAGAATCCAGCTTATTTCAAAGTTGATGACTGTTGTTTGCCAGATCAAACGAAATTGGAACTGTGGTTAGTTGGGGGCTTTCTGGTTTGAATGCTAAGCCGTGTAAAGGGAAGAACCTAGTGGTCACATGCACAGCAAAAGGATCGGTGGTACTTATGATAAGATTGTCTGAACAAAGCCACTTCATCTTAATGCTGGCATTAAGATCAAAGGCCCTCCCTTTCTGCTAATTAGTGCAGACCTGTGAAACTTCAACATTAAGTTATTGATGCGATTTGATATTTTTTTTTTCATATTTTCTATTTAAACAGAAGTTGCATCCTCTTCTTTGAACTTGTCTCTTTAAGAGTTGCCTTAAGCTTCGAGATTACTTTTGCTATCTCTTTCTGTTATTTTACTCTTTATGTTCATAATAAACTTCTGTGTAGTGACACAAAATGGTTGTAAATTCCTTTCCAACTATTACTGCTCAGTGCTGATGTTTGTTTAGGAATGAAAGAAAGTTCTGAAAATGTTTCAAAGCATGAAGCCTTTCCCCTTTTGGGAGAAATGGTGGGGTAGCTTTACCATCCATTTTTTAAAAATTATAGGGGCATCTGAGGTTATTTTAGTCCTTCATTTTTATGGATACTGCAAACACATTAAAAGTGTAAGGCTGTTGAACTTCAGAACAGATTTAGTGGAGAATTTTAGTGAAGAGGTACATTGTGCAAGAATTAGATATTTAAATGTTACATTTTTTATAAAGTAGATGCTGGAACATGTGAAAATCTGTTCTGAAGTCCGGTTCTAATGCAGATTGTCTTACCTATTAACTTACGTGTCTACTATGTTATTTTCAGTAACATACTACACATGATGAACTTGCACTATGCATGCACGTCCTTATGCAAAGGATCCTGAAAAGGTGCTGTCTTCACTTCTCCACTTGCGTGCAGGCACACGTAGAGGCCACATGAATAGATTAGCAGAATCAAGAGTCTATACACCTATCCAGCATTCCCTGTCCATTCTTTGCAAATGAATCATGCTTAGATCCTGGATCAGTGTTATTTATTTTTATCTGTTAAATTTAGATCCTTCTTTTCCTCCTGTGAGGATTTGGCTATCTTCTTCCTTACTTTATCCTTACAACAAACCTGTGAGGGTAGGTCAAGCTGAGAGAGGAAGTCTGATCCAAATATCACCGAGACTTGAATCTGGGGTCCCTTTTACACTGCACAGTTATACTGCTATGATTGCACTTTAACTTTTATGGCAACATCCTGTGAAATCCTGGGGTCTGTAGTTTGGCAAGGCCCCAGAACTCTCTGGCTGTGAATTCTGAATATGCCTTCCTAAACTGCAAATCCTAGTATTCCGTAAGATGGAATCATGGCAATTGAGGTGGGATGTTAGTGCATAGTGAAGAGTGAAGGGACCCTACATTTCCCAAATCCCACTCCACCACTCTAACTATTTTGCCACTCCATGTTCAAGCAGAGAGAGAAAGTGTAGACCTCCAATTTCCTTTTGACATATGATTTCATTGTCTGTTTGTATGCCAATGCATGCATGTGAGGAGGGTGAAAACACTGCCAAGCCCTATCCGTTGTCTGCAGCACTATGTCTCTGACAATACTATGCTCGCCCTTTTCTTAATGTCTGTTATTAAAGATCTGTATGCCTTCTTTCAATTAGAAGAGGTGGCATTTTTTCAATTACAATATCACATTGACATAGGCAACAAAATTCTCCATTACAGCATTAGGTAGAACCATAAGGTTCCTTGATTTGTACAAACTTCCACACTACCATAAAAGACCACCACACATGGACTATTGTGTGGCGTGAGTGTTGGCAGGTTTGCTATACCTCATCAGTGTTATTTTAAACTCTAGATAAAACATAGAAGAAAATGTATGCTTTCATATTTTTACACTATATTGATAATAAGAGGATCACAGAAGAGGCTACTTTAGTGTCTCTCAAGCACAAGAAGGGACATAGAGAAGCAACCATTTAGAATACCCTGAGATAATTCTGTGATAAACTTACAATCTGTAGTTGATGAAGAAAAATTACAAAATGTGGCAGTCTGGCCAAGATGGCCGATATTAAGCAGTATGATTCATGTGCTGCTCCAGCTTTACAGGATTTATTACTGTCTGAGTTTATAAATATATGAATGGATTCCACAAGGGCAGAATCACAGTCTCCTAGCTAACCCCCTGACTCAGGGATGAGCTGGAAGCTGTCTGGTTGAGAATGCATCTCCTGGAGAATGCATTGCCTGGAAATTAGAATGCTCCCCACTGCAAAGCTGAAAGCATCATAAAAGGTCCATCAAGTTTTCAGCTAGACAGAAACTTCTCCAAGCGAGGATTTAGACTATGATTAACAGGACCTTTGATGGCCCATGCTGAACAGGCAAGGAGAAACCCATCCACTCAGTTGGAGATTTACTATTGTTTGAGTTAGTACAAATAATTTGCATCATAAATAATCAGTCTGCTCTCCGTTATGTGAGTACTTATAAACTGAAGCTAGTTCCAAGAGAAATGGACAGCACAGAGCTGAAAAGAATTGAAGATTATTTTAAGTGGCAATTTGGACTGGAAATCAGCGATAGACATAGCATTACTAAGGCTCGAATAATTAGAAGGTTTATGTGAAAGTCACATTTTATAAAAGGGGAAAGAAACATTGTCTCTGATATCAGAGTTCAAGTAAAAAGTGTTTTATAACACACCATAAGAGGTATGATAAGAATGACCACAAGAAAAACATCCAGAGCAAGGTTGGACAAAACTGAACTTGTGCTTACAAAAATTCAGGTCTCAATATCTGAGATGTCTAACCAGATTTATATCTGAACAAATGTGACAGAAGTAATGTGAGTTTAGAAGAGAAGTTTGAACAGAAACCGCTCTTGTTAAAATTAGATATTACAAAACAAGGACACAATTTTAAAATGTTTACTGAAAAAAACAGTTTCAGTTCAAAATCTTGCAGTCACTGTACATAAACACAAGCAGGATATCTGATAACTCAAAGGGAACTGCTATTTTATGGCAGAATCTGGAAGCCCTGGAGGAGATCTCCAAATGGCAGAGCTGTTAGAACAACAGAAGAAGATATTTTAATATTGCAACTAAAGTGAATCTGATAATAATCTCATGGCATGTAAACAGACTATATTTGCTCTAGAAGGAGGGAAGATAGGCACAAATACAGAATTATTTGTCTCCAAAGCTTCATATAAGAAAAAGAGACTGTAAGCTTTTGCAGGAATATGGGCCTAAAATTTTTGTCTGCAAACAAGAACAGCCTTTTATATAAACCAGACATTGCAACCTAAACTGATGCATGAAGATGGACAAGACAGATGTGCAATTGTGCAAATCAACTGGAATGGTAAGTTCATGCTTTTAATGGGCATTTATGGCCCAAATAATGAGAAATCAACTTATGAAAACTTATTAAGAAGGATGTCAGAATTGCAGTTATGAAATCTGATTTGCATGGGCAATTGGAATGGATTGTTCATCCTAATAAAGATAAACATTGCAGTAAATAAGTTATGGAAGATCGAGGGAAACTAAGCAGAATCTTCTTTAAACATACAAAATACTTTGGGTTCATAGATGGAGTTATTTGCAGCCAAATTCCAGAAACTATACTTTCTTTTTTTCCAAATCATCATGAATCTTTCTCTAGACTAGGTATGTTTTGACCACATTAATAAAGAGGATGGACATGTTGCCAAAACATTTTTCAGACCATAATTCCATCATGATGTCTCTTCAGAGCAGAGCAAATGCAGTTTGATGGGGACTTAATAAATACCAACAACAATTTAAACAGAAATTGAGGAAATTTTTTGAATTGAAGTTAAGTAAGGAAACAAATCCGAAGATAGTTCAGGATGCAAATAAAGCTTGTGTAAGAGGACAATTAATAAAATATAGCTGTGGACTGAAAAAAAGAAAGGAAGCAAAAAAGAGTACATTGATAGACAAAATACAAAATCTAGAGAGAAGACACAAGAAGAATTTTGATAAAGGGACTCTACAAAATGTTAAGTTACTTCAACAACAGTTCTCACTGTTTACAATCCCAGAAATGAATGCCAAACTACTATACGTTGAAAGAATTTTGAATATGCAGATAAACCCAGGAAGTGGCTCTCTAATAAGTTGAAGCAGGGAAGGGAAGAGCCAGTGTGGTGTAGTAGCAAGTCACACTCTCTCAGCCTCAAGGGAAGGCATGGCAAACCCTCTCTGAAGAAATCTTGCCAAGAAAACCCTGTGATAGATTCACCTTAGAGTCACTGTAAATCTGAGATGATTTGAGGGCACAAAAGTGGGACTTAAGTTGGCTTACAAATTTAAAATGATTACAATATTTTGAAAAGTCACTCAATCCACTACGAAATGACCCATCGATGGAATTTTTAAAGCTGTGAGGAAGGACACATATTTTGTAGTTAGCAACGGTTTCCAGTAGCTAACTCTCACAGGATTAAATTCAGCTACATTAAGTATCCCATAAACCCAATGAAAAAGGCCAGGATGATATTATCCCCATACTATAGATGCGGAGACTGAGTCCGAGTCATCATTACTCGCCGGAGGCCATCTAATGAGGTCGTGGGCAGCTTAAGAAGTGAACTGTGCAGCTTCCTGTTTCACCGTCCATGCAAAATTTTGCAACCGTCCAGAAAGCCCTTGAGAGACATGCCAAGGTCACCTGGCTACAACTGTTTAGCTTTTCATCCGACTTGGGCTCCAAGAATGCTAGTTTGTCATAGTGACGTGGAGCTTCCATATACCACCAGTGCCTCCAAACTGCTTGTGTTTCCCTCGAAGGCCAATATCCTTTTCAAACAACACTGTTTGTGAAAGTTGGTGATGCTGATCAAACAATGAGAACAGGTGAAATGGCTTACACCGGGGGAAAAAAAAAAGCAGGTGCAGGTGAGTTTTAAATTGTTTTTTTTTTTTTACAAAAGCCTATTGAAAAGGCTTTCTATTTATGGAAAGGTCTTGAGGAGAGATCTGTACACACAGCAGCCCTAATTTTTTTTCCCTTCCTGCTTGTAATGCAATACAGAAAAGCAGCTCAAAAAAAGGGTGAGGCTGTGGCATATCTACTTTGAGATACGGGATCACTGGATCCAACTCATTTTCCTAATTGTGATCATGGTGCAGTTGTATCTATAGTCCTGGGTGCTGGTGGGTATTGGAAATAACCAGAGGGCACACGGGTGGCAACAGTAGTTCTTTGCATATTAGAATCATGGAAGGACCACAATGCCCCGCTGGTCCAACCTCCTGCCGTGCGAAGTAATTTAGGGCCTTTCTGCACTACGCTGTTGTAGTGCTATTATTCCACTTTCAACCTCCTATGGAATCCTGGGGCTTGCAGTTTCAGGGAGAGGCATTTAATATTCTCAGCCAGAGAGCTCTTTGGCCTCAGGAAACTACAAACCCCAGAATTCCACAGGACGTTGAACGTGGAATAATAGCGCTAGGACAGCGTAGGGTGGAAAGACCCCTAAAAAATAAAAAAGCTTCAAAAGCCCGTGATGCAGATCCAAGAAATGGCTACAAGCAGCCCTCTCCCCAAAAATGGAACAGATAGATGTAGAGGCGACAACAACCAGTAAAACCCAAGAGGCTATTATTTTGTGACCAAACTGAAGTCTCAAGATCTACAAAGAAAGGTTTCATTGCACAAATTAGTCCAATGGGTTTGAGCCCAGAAATGCAGTAAAGACCCTTTTGAACCACGAGGTGTTCCTCCTTCCTCCATCTCCCAGCTGCCACTGCTGTGGCTTTGGAGGGAGAGAAGAAGCCGCCGTCTCTGTTGGACATAATCCCTTTTCCTTTATGTCACGCCTTAAGCAGACCGCAACCTTGAGGACAAGGACCTGCTTCGCAGTTCTTTGAGCTGTAAAGTGCCATGTACCGTGACGGCACTCTACACGTCAATTGGTGATGATGACTGGCGATGATATCGCGTGCATAATTGAGGCCCCAAATGCTTTTAATACAAAGCCGTGTCTTCACTTGGCAGTGGAATGACACCACTCTTGGCGTCAATCTGGACGGCAAGGGAAGGGCGTTTCGGAACAACGGGGCCAGAGCAAAGAAGGCTCTCTCTGAGATCCTCTGGCAGTGTACTGCCCTCACCGGTGGGACACAGAAGAGGGCCCCTTCACCAGACTTCGGTTCTCAGACAGAAAAGTATATATAACAAGAGATGGTCCTTCAAGTTTAGAGCAGCGCCAGCACCTTGCGTCTGATGTGCATCGGCAGCTTCCCACTATCTCTTTGGCTCCAGTTTTTATATTTAAAAAAAAAAAAGTTCTGACTTGGTTGATCATTCATAATTTTGCAGATACCTTCCGGCACTATGAAAACATAAACACCCTCTTGTATGAAAACTGCTTTATTTGACAGTTCCCATGCTGAAGAAAGGTCTGGGTTGCAGTGTTTTTCAGCATGTGGTGGGCAGAAGAATAACAAAGTTGTGTGTGTCTCTGTGTGTTTTTCCCTTGTACCTAATACCACAGTGTCACAGCACCCCTTGGTTTGGAAAGCACATGATTCATTTCCCAAAGCTGTTTTCTCTCCTCCCCCTCCACCAACTTCTCGCCCTATTTGAGGACAGCTGATCTAAGTTCTGCTTTAATTTCAAATGTGGGCTTCAGTCATGACAACATGCTACTGTGGTTAATGGAAGAACATGGGACTTGTGTTTTTCAGGAGAGGGGAGGAATGCGGTAATCTGCATACAGACCATCTTTCATACAGTATGAAATCTTGAAAGCTGCAGTCCTATACCTATCTGCACGGGACGAAGCTCCTTTAAATTCAACAGGATCGATTTCTGAATAGCCGCGTTTTGGATAGAGCTCTGTGTGTGTGTCTTTGTCTGCCTTCAAGTCGCCTGTTGGCTTATGGAGACCCCACAAATTTCATTGGGCTTTCTTAGGCGAGGAAACCTCAGAGGTGACTGTGCCGGTTCTTTCCTCTGAAATGTAGCCTACAGCATCTGGTATTCATTAGTGGTCCCCCCTCCAAGGACTAACCAAGGCCGACCCTGCTTAGCTTCCAAGATCAGACAGGCTCTGGTACCTATTTACCTTTCTTCAGATAAAGGTGTAAGACACTTATGCGTCACTCTCAAATATTCACACTTGTTTTAGGAGTGCTGGCCTGAGACCCGTGAACGATGAGAGCGGAAAATTTTGTTTTTGCCTAATATTAGAACTTTGCATCATATGATGCCCATAAATCTTCGGCCTTCTTCACACAGCATAAGGCTGTTCTCACCGTGGTTCTTAAACTCTCCCTGCCCTCCTGTGGACCACTTTAAAACTGCTAGGATCTTAGACGTGTTTGATGAGCTTTTTATTATTGTTCTACAAATCAAAGCACGTCCTGAACTCATATTTCAACAGCAGGAGTCTTGTCCTTTTGACTGCAATCAGTCTATCTGTGTATCTGGTTCTGTTGTAAATCAAAAAGGAAACTGGAGTCAAGAAATCAAAAGTAGACTAGGATTTGGAAGAGTAGCAGTGAAGGAATTAGATGAGATTCTCAAGTGCAAAGATATATCACTGAATAGGAAAGTCTGGATCATCCATGCCATCGTATTTCTGATTTCTAAGTACGGCTATGAAAGCCGAAGAATGCTAACAGGAAGAGAATCAGCTCATTTCAAATGTGGTGCTGCAGGGATGTTTTACAGATAATGAAAAGACAAATGAATGGATCCTGGAGCAAATCCAGCCTGAACTCTCCCTAGAAGCCAAAATATCTAAGCTGAGACGGTGGCATTTTGGACATATCTTGAGAAGACATAAATCAGTAGAAAAGACAATGGTGCTTGCTTGGTAAGGTAGAAGGCAGGAGGAAAAGGGAAACACCGCATTTCAGAAGGCTAAACATCAAGGAAACCACAGCCCAAAGTTTGCAAGACCAAAGTAAGCCCGTTAACAACAGTGCGCTTTGGAGATCTCTCCTTCATCCATAAGGTTGCTGTGAGTCAAAGTCAACTTGTGAGCTATTAACAACAGCAAGTTCAGCATCTTTCTTGCTTTGGTATTCAGAACCGTGGCGGCTGTCCATAGCTCCGTGGATTACAAACCTCTAGATCACCATTTCAGAACTTCTCCCCTCTGGGTGAATGATTCCTGCGATTCTCAGACATTCATATATTACGACCTTCCAATCACATCTGCCAACGAAACCAGGTCCCGTCATAATAAGAAAAAAAGCATCATGTTTGTTGAGAAGGATGCTGTAAGTCTGCAAGCGTTCCATTGTGGCATGCATTCGGTGTAGTAAATTTTAAGGCAGAGTTGGACAACGCGTGGCTCTCAGGCCATGTGAAGCTAAGACTAGTTTTGAGGTTCCCAGAGCCTCAGAATAGTCCCTTATTGGTGGGGAGGATGACCAAAACCGTTGATTTCAGCTCCTGGAAGCCTCAGAGAGCATCGACGTTTTAAGTAAACAGGGGGACAGGGTCCCCAATCCTCCTCCCAAAGAAATCACAAACTGATTTCAAATTAAAAAAAAAAAAATCCAGTCCACTTCACCAAATGCAGAGTCCACATAAGCTTATGCCAAAAAACATTTGCCCGCCTTCAAGGTGCCTCCGTACATTTCGTTGTCTTTCCTTCCTCGGATTGACACAACTCCCGCCGACCGACCCCAGAATTTTGGTAAGTGGATCCTTCATTTAACCCTTGAGCTGCGTACTCCAGAATTCCTTGACCCAGTGCTCTCCAAGGCATTCGGATATCAACTCCCATCGGCCCCAGCCGTCACAGAGTGGTCAGGGACCCTGGGAGTTGTCACCCAGAGAGGGTAACTTCTAGAAGCCCGGAATAATCCATGCATCTGACTAGCTGGACGCTGCAGTTGTGCAACTCTTAGCCAACCTGCCACTCCGAGAATGGAAGAGAAACATGGGACACACTAGCACAGCATTCGCCACGCTGCCTGGGAACGATGGGAGCTGTAGTCCATCTGGCCAGCATCAGGTTGGGATAGGCCTCTCTCATAGACAGAAGCCGAGGGGATTAGAAGAAATGGAGTCGGCTGTTTGTTCCCTGTCTTGCGCTGCTGTGTAACTCTAGCACTTTGTGCTGTCCCATGTTGGAAACAGGAGACCGGATTAATATCATGTTTTGTTTTGCTCTGTTTTGACCTAGTTAACTCACTGCAGGCTGCTGAAAAAAAGACTTTTCTTTCCCCCAAAATGGTCCAAGAAGTAGATGGAGGAGGTAGAGAAACATGCCAAGCGCTACTGTGCAGAGTAAGCGGTTGATTAATTTTGTAGGAAAGGACATTCTTTTTATCGACTGCAGACCTCTCGGTGGGTGTCCGCCGCGTAATGTAGCAACACCCGATATATTTGCACGGTGCTGCTGCGTCTGATACGTGTGAGTGTGTCTCCCCTCAAGCTCCCAGCTCTCCTCCCTGGGCAGAAACATGAGACTCCGTGTTCCTTTTCACAATACTTAAAAATCGGAGATGAAATGTGGCCGGCCAAATTCCACCACCACCCCCCTTTAATGTGCAGCACTCCAAACGATGTCTCCAGCGCAACATGCAGTATGTATTATCTGTAAAATAAACCGCCTTTGAAAAATCAGGAGAAACAGGCGCATCTGTTTCTAATGAAGGATACAAATTTAGCTCTAACTCTGCATGAATCACAGCCTCAGAATATATCCGAGGAGGCCAACATTTGTTACATTCATGCCTTTGTAATGAACATGAATGGGGAAAGCACCATAGGGAGAAAAAAATGCAGTGTGCCAGGGACCAGTGGGGAGGAACTGCTAGTTTGTGGTTGAGAGCCTCTGCCCAGGGACTATTTTATGACCTCATGGTCCTTCCATTTACAAGCCCAATCCATCCTCTTCCTCCCCCCACTCCATTGCCAACCTTTCCCTGCCGGCTTGCAACTGGCCTTGGAGGCTAGTCGTGCACCCCAGATGGGGTGGTGGAACAGCAGAGTTTCACCAGGAGCGAGCCAAAGCTACTGAGCCGTTTTGGGTGCAGTAGCAGGAGATGTTTCACTCTTCCGGATGCTCAATGGGTGGGATGGATTTGGACAAAATCAAAACCAGATTGGGCTGTTGCCGAGTTGGGTGGATTCCTCTTTGTCAGTTCTCTGCTGGCTTTCTTCTTCCCTGATGGTGCTTTCATCAAAAGATAGTTTAAGGCAGATACTGAGTGACTGATTGATCGATATTGGTTGATTGATTAAATTCAGGAGGCATGAAAGAGGAACAGAAAGGCTTTTGGGTTTGGTCCTCGTTGGTTTTGAAGTACCGTAGTGCATTTCCCAGCTCTTGAGACCAGGACTTGGGTAACCTAGCTGCCCTAGATGAGATGGCACTGTTACCCTAAGAGGTGGTGATATAGGGGTCCACCTGCAATGCCAGCATCTCCTTAGAATTTGGGGGAATTATAGCTCAAAGGAGGCCTGCAAGAGGAGGGTAATGGCAGGATCTTTTCACCTGTGTATTCCAGTACTAATTGTAGAGAGGGCTCCAGTTATAAGTTAACAAAGGGCCTTTCCGCACTACACAGTTATAGTGCTATTACTCCTCTTTCAACCTCCTGTGGAATTCTGGGGTTTGTAGCTTCCTGAGGCGGAAGAGCTCTCTGGCTGAGAATTCTAAATGCCCCTCTCTCAACTGCAAACCCCAGGATCCCATAGGATCTTGAAAGTGGAATCACAGCACTATAACAGTATAGTGTGGAAATGACCTGAGATTCAATGGCTAGAGTCAGAGTTTGATCTCGCATAGATCTGGTGCCTTTAGGGTACTTGCTAGAAAAAAGGTGCCTCCCTCCCTACGTGAAGAACCAGAAAAATCAGAGATTTTTCCCAGAGGTTTTGTATATTCTCCCTGCATGTAAAGCATTACAAAGCAGCTCAGCCACCCAGCACTAAACACAGACAAGCTGTGCAAAAGAGCCAAAGACTGAGACGCTGAAAAGAGAAGGGTGCGATGACAGCGAAACTTTTCAGACATTGGAACATGTGATGATTCAGCTTTAATACTGCGGATAACCAAAGACAAATGGCTACAGTCGCCACTGTGGCCGCAGGCCATTTGTTTTTGCAAAGGAGGCCGTCTTATAATAGTGAGCCCTACGTATGTTCATCCGGCCAGCGGCATTGTACTTTTTTTATTGATCTTATGTGTCTTCAAGATGACCTCGGTTCATTGCAACTATTTCTTAGGGTTTTTCTTAGCAAGACTTGTTCAGAGGGGGTTTGCCCTGGCCTTCCTCTGAGGCTGAGAGGGTGTGACTTGCTCAAGGCCACCCAGTGGATTTCCATGCCCAGCCCTGAGCACAGGCTAGAACAAAATAATTTTGCCATCTGTACTGTACCATCTGTACCATCTGTGCTTTCACTAGAAGTAGGTGAAGCAAAGTCCGCAGGCCCCAGGGCTCAAAAATGCCCCCTAACTCCCATATGGGAGATTTTGCCACACACTTTTCAGGCTCTCTAGAGGCCCCTTTGAAATAGGAAGTGAGATGGAAGAGGAATCCAGCTGCACCACCTTCAAGCATCTGGGAGGATGTTTGTGATATTGCTTCAACAGACCATAATTGTTCTTGTTGTTGTGAGTCTTCAAGTCATTTCTGACTTGTGAGAACCCTGAGACAAACCTATCCTGCGGTTTTTCTTGGTAAGATTTGCTCAGGGGGGGTTGCCTTTTGCCTTCCTTAGTGAACAGCAACAAAAATCTGAAGAAGTGGGTTTATATTCATGAAAGTTCATGGGAAACGAAAACCAGCTAGTCCTCCTCCTTCCTTCCTTCTTCCTTTTTAATGCAATAAAAATTAACAACCAGGTGTCATAATTCCAAATGGCCACTAGGTGTCAGGGTTCTTCCAATTTTCAGCTCCCAGGTGGGAAAACCAGATGTTTGCGGGATTTCTGCACTACACTGTTATAGTGCTATTATTCCACTTTCAAGATCCTGTGGAATTCTGGGGTTTGTAGTTCCCTGAGGCCAGAGAGCTCCCTGGCTGAGAAGTCTAAAGGCCTCTCCCTGAACTGCAAATCCCAGGATTCCGTAGGAAGTTGAAAGTGGAATAACAGCACTATAACAGTGTAGTGCAGAAAGGGCCAAAGAGGGGCGCAGCTCTGGGTGCAACCTTAGCAGGGTGTGTAAATGCTTGCCCACACCTTCAAACTCCTCCAGAGCTCTGCTTGCCCCCTGTATTGATCTGGGCCTTGAGCAAAATGACCGGAAAAAAAGAAAATACAAGGGGTGATCAAAACGAAACAAGGGCCAGTTAAACATTAGGAAGAACTTCTTGAGGGTAAGAGCAGTTCAGCTGTGGAATATGCTGCTGCCTGAATGGATTGTGGTGGAGTCACCTTTGGAGATTTTTAAACAGAGTCTGGATGGCCATCTGTAGGGAATGCTTTTATGGTGTATTCCTGCATGGCAGAAAGGGGTTGGACTTGATGGCCTTTGTGGTCTCTTCCAACTCTATGATACTATCATTCTATGCATTGATTCTCTACTTATTTGTTTTCTTCACTGCCCACCTTTCACAACCAGACATAGGCCATTTCCGCACTGGACTGTTATAGCGCTTTGATTCCACATCCAACGTCCTATGGAATCCTGGAGTTTGCAGTTCCGGGAGGGGCCGCCTGGCCCCTCCCGGAACTGCACACCCCAGGATTCCATAGGACATTGGATGTGGAATCAAAGCGCTATAACAGTCCAGTGCGGAAATGGCCATAGTCTACCAAAATGACAAAAGAACGGGTCTAAGAGCAAATCAGGCCCCAGCTCTTCACAGAAGCCAAAATGACTAGGGGACATATCACCAGACAACAAGACTTACTGGAAAAAAACTGGAAATGCTTGGTAAAGTTAAAGACAGTAGGAAAAGATGAAGAGCACTTTGCAAGTAGACCAATCCAATTAAAGACGACACAATCCTGCATTTTGCAAGACCTGCACAGGTGATAACTGAAGTTTCTAGAGGCCTCTCCTTCATAGGCTCACCATGACTCAAAAATCATCTTGTGGATACATAACAAGAATTTATGCACCAAAATGGAGTCCCTGGGGGCTTACTTTCATCGGTAAAAGCATTTCTGTGGCCAAAATGCTTTGAGTGGGCCAGAGGCCAAAAGAATCCACCCCGAGGCTCATCCAGTTCCCATCCCTGTTGTAACTAGACAGAGAAGATTCTTGTATTCAGAAGTAAGATTTCCCCCACTCCCAAAACTCTGAGAATGAAAAAGATCAGGGACTATACCAAGGTCCCTATTCTATCCACTGCCCATCGGAGGAGAGGTGAAAACAGAGAAACCCTCTTAAGGCCCCAGGAAAGCCTGTGACCTCATTTGTTCTGATCTATTGGAACACTGTGCTAGGGTAAATAGTTCAATAACGCCTGGCTCAAGTATTTTAAGCAGGGTTGCCAAATCAGGGACACCCACAATTTCATAGCCAAAGCCAGGGAGGGGTTTTTTGCGCTGTCATTTTTGCTAGCAAGGCTTATGCCGACCGGAAGAGTCCGTTCCTGCAGAGCTTGACTCTAGACACGAAGAAGTATGTTTAATTCAACAGTAGAGAATGTTTGGAGCAAACTGACAACCCACTATTTACACACACTTGCCACTCAACACCCAAGAGAGGGGCACCTTTGAACATTCTCTCACGCATCTCCAAAAATGGCTATCGTCTCTATTTCCCTGCTAGCTTTCAAAACAGAGGCCTATCCAAAGCCGTCCACCGTGGATCTGTCATCCAGTTTGCTCATTCGTCTCACCTGAGCAGGTTTGGACGGAGGCAGATGTTTTTCTTTTCTCTCCCTCCAATGGTTTGCAACAGACTCGCAGCCACTTCTGAAACACGTGCACACCGATCGAGGCACTTGGCTGAGAGGTCGTTTTCTCAACAGTCTTTCCCTCTTTGCTTTACGAGTGGGTTTAGGCCTGGTGCCCAGGTGGACATCAACTTGACAACGCTGCTAATCCCTGTAATCGCCGGCTCAGCGCATGACACATGTTGGCCTCCGCTAGACCGCGCACCCATTAATCATGTGGCCATCTGGGTTGTGGGAGCCTCTTGTCCCTGGCAGCTGGAATAATTGGACAAATTGTTGGTAGAAGGGGAATTTTCTCCTGGGCAGCAGAGCCGGGACCGGAGGAAGTGGGCAGGGGAGGGATTCTACTGTGTTGAATGCACCGCCGGCCGTCTGCGGTGCACCCCATTGTCTCTCGTGTTGCAGGTGTCGCCCTCTATCTTGTTGTGTAGCCTCTGACTACTGTGTCATTGCAGATGCAGATCACCGGCTATTGCTCTATAGATGCAACCTACTGTCTCTTGCGTTGTACTAGGAGCATCCCACGGTTTACTGTGCAGTAAACTGTCTCCAGTGCCGTGTATGTACCCTGTATCTAGAATAATAGAAACATAGAGTTGGAAGAGGCCGTAATGGCCATCGAGTCCAACCCCTGCCATGCTGGAACAAACACTCAACAAACACTCAAAGCACCCCCCAGCAAATGGCCATCCAGCCTCTGCTTAAAAACCTCCAAAGAAAGTGATTCCACCACACTCCAGGGCAGCATATTCCACTGTTGATTGTCTCTGACTCTCAGGAAGTTCTTCGTGATGTTTAGGTGAAATCTCTTTTCCTGCAGCTTGAATCCATTGCTCCGTATCCTGGTTTCCGGAGCAGCAGAAAACAAGCTTGCTCCATCTTCAACGTGACATCCCTTCAGATATTTAAACATGGCTATCATGTCTCCTCTTAACCTTCTTTTTGTCAGGCTAAACATACCTAGCTCCCTAAGCCTCTCATCATAGGGCACGGTTTCCAGACCCTTCACCATTTTGGTCGCCCTCCTCTGGACACGTTCCAGCTTGCCAATACCCTTCTTGAATTGTAATGCCCAGAACTGGACACAATTCTACTGTGCTGCAGATAACAGACCACCGGCCTATTCTGCAGCCGTCTACTTTGCTGCAGAGGGAGCAGTGGCAGCGTGTGACACCAGTGTGCCAACGGCTACGGTGACTTCCCAGTCCAGGCATAATTTTTAGAGAGCTAAAGCCCACGAATGGGAGGCTTTAAGTCCCAAGGGAGGTTCTTGTGAAACATTTGCAACAAGGTGAGTACCTTGTGTTCTCCTTTACTCACTAAATGGTTCTTTTTTTTAAAGAGGCTCCAAGAGGACGGTCTTCTTTCCGATGGCATGCTCAGGTTATAGTTAAAGGCTGTGGCAGCTGGGGGATCCTGTATCAGTAGATTGGTGCATCTGCTCTGAGTGTCCGTCCAAACTTTAAAGAAGTGATTCAGTGGGCTCCATGATCTAGTGAGGGATCCAGGAGGGGAGAGAGATGGAGGAAGAGTAGAAAGATGAAGGCGCTAGGCTGGCAATTTACTGGAGAATTCATAGTTGTTAGTCTTCTAATACTGACCGACAGTTTGGACAATTGTAGCTCGTCAAACAATCTTGCCTTAGAATTGCTTGTTCTGCTCCGGTTTATCATCCGTATGTACAGGTGAAGAACTCTTGAAATGCCAGTAATATCTTTGAGAGTGACGTAGGATGCAACAGGGTCATGTAAACTGAGGAATGTTAAAGGTCAGACAGAATGTCTCACATGTGTGCAAGCCGTGACTCTGCTAAATGCTGGTGTAGGAATCCTTCCTTTCCTGTAAGCATTCTTTAATTTAAACGTGAAAATAGTATAAGAAGGGAAGGCTGAAAGAATAAATCATTCTACCTGGGATCCTTTGATCAAAGTACGTGCGTGCATCTATCTTTCTTTCTCTTTTCTCCCTTCCTACCTTGCGTTTCGGGACTTATGTCAGCTCCGTGTCCCATCTGGGGTACAGTAAGGTATGGTCTGTTTATCCACTCTAACAAAGGCGGGCGGGCGGGCGATGGGGAATATCAGTAAAACCTAGGTGGCCTGCCTCTTACCCGTGAGGTAGAGGAGAGGCAGGCAGAGATGGTTATGAACACAGAGAGTTGGAGAGGCCAGAAAATGCCAGAAGGGAAATCACCCTCCGCTTTTAGCTATTCCAAAATGGATCACAGGCCTGTTCGCACAGGGCATCCTTGACATTCCCTATTCTCCCACCTGGACACTTTCCGTGCCAGTCAATCAAAAGGCCTTACACAGGTCTTCTATCTTTCCTTCCCGAACAAAACATGTGCAGGGAGAACAAAAAAGATATCAGAAGCAGGGGGCGAATACAGGAGCATTATATGAGGAAGACTACATCGCCTGGACCCCTGTAATGTTACATGAATGGAATAGGGTGGTTGCAAAATGAACGTCTTGCCTGGAAACTCCCTCCCTCTTCTGTTAGCAAAGGGTGCATGTGCTCAGCATTTCATAACCTGATTCTGCTCGGATATTTCGGGATGGCTGGAGCAGCACACGTCACTCCGGAAAGCAATCACGCTCAGATCTTTCACACAGGAAATCACGAAAAGCAGCGTTTCTTGCAGGAAAGTCACTTTGTTGGAAAAGAAGATTGGGATCTTAGTTCTTTCAGACAAAGACGCGGAAAGAGACGGTTTGTTCTCCAGAACGAAGCAAGGATGTCTCTGAGCCGGGATGTCTCAAGGAGAAGGAGGAAGTGACATCAGCGACCCTAAAAATTAAGGATGGAAAGAATATTCAACAGTATTTGATTTTTTTAAAAAGGTTTTTTTTTTTCAAGTGTCAAGAAATCATGAGGACATTTCTGGGCTGGCACCAATGGGCCTCTCCAGCCCCCAGGCTCACCCCCCCAATTTTTTTTTAAATGGAGGTACAGATTTTGGGCAGTTTTTTGCCCCCAAGTAGACCAATACTACCTAATCCTGCAACCCTCCTCAAACCTTCCCCAAAACACCAAAAAAAAAAAAAAAAAAAGGATGAGAGAAAGAGAGATAAAATAGGCTAAAATGGCAGCCAGAAATGACATCACATCATTTTGGGCATGCTGAAATTTAGCGTGGCCTGCTGGGCGTGCTCAGGGAGTTAAAATAGCCTCCACCGCTGTGCGGTTGCTCATTCCTGTTATAAGGGATGTCCTCTGTTTGAAGGGTGAAAAGTTTTCCTTTTGAATAGGGGGTTTCTCTTATTACGGAGCCAAGACACTATACTGGTCTGAGTACTGGACTATGCAGCCCTTTCCGCACGAGACCGTTATAGCGCTATGATTCCACTTTCAACATCCTATGGAATCCTGGGGTTTGCAGTTTCGGGAGGGGCCGGCCGGCCCCTCCCGAAACTGCAAACCCCAGGATTCCATAGGATGTTGAAAGTGGAATCATAGCGCTATAACGGTCTAGTGCGGAAAGGGCCTGCGACTCTGGAATCCAGGGTTCAAATCCCCACCATGGAAACCCGCTGGGTGACCTTGGACAGGTCACACTCTCTCGGCCTCACAGAAAGGCGAAGGCAAACCCCACCTCCGAACAAATCTTACCAGGAATAGCTGTCACAGGTTTGCCATAGGCTGGAAACGACTCGACAGCGCACACAAGAACAACCAAGTTTTCCTTTTCTATAGGCTGAACGAGACAGCAAAAAATCCCGTACTTTGGGATACGGGCCTTTCACAAAGACAAAGAGAATGTGTGCACCGTGCAATTTATGAATACGGGCACTATGTTAATTTAACAGAGAAATACGTGACTAACTTCACTGGAATCAAGACTTCAATTCAGTATTCAGGCAGAACGCGGACTTCCTAACAGCTACTTCTTGGTCACAGCCCTGCTTGTCACGAATTTCAACTGTCCCTTGTTGCTATTTTGGCAACACCACCGGTGACTAAGCCCTGGGAGAGGCGTTCAGCCTTTCAGGATGGAGGGAAATCTTTGCAAAAGCTGAGAATCCATCAGACGGCGATGTCCCAAGGACATCCCATGTCCATATGTGGAAGTCCAAAGGGCCAGACTGGAATCCCAGGAGGGCCACATTCCTTCCCAAGGTCTGGGGCTCCCCATCATACTTTATAGTGTGGAATGTGCAAGGGTGTGTGTATGTGTGTATTTCAGAACCAGCTCTCCTCACTGAGCAGGGTGAAACATCTGCCTCAGGTAACAGAGTTTGGGGGACAGTAAATAGCCCTACAAATTCCCTACCTCTATTCTTCCTCCTCCTTACACACACACACACACACACACACACACACACACAAACCTTCAGTCTAATGAACTCCGGGTGGCTACAATGAAACCAATGCAACTAATTTAAACTATGCAAAAATAAAAAAAAATATTTTCAATGGCTAAAAATGTATTAATTTTAAGGAGTCACAAAGACAAATTAAATCTGGTTAAAATATTTTTTGAAAAAAATTAAAACCATGTATATGGGAGGATTTGCGTAAAGCCAGCTAGAACCCAAAGGGTTTAATGAACAGCCACGTTTCCGCTTGCTACTGGAATGGTTGCAATGTTGGCACCGACTGTGCCTCACGGCAGGGGATATTCCTTAATTGGGGTGCCACAGCCAAGAAAGCCTGGTCCCACGTCTTCCCACAGTATATTGCTACCTTTCTGCTGGACAGAGAGGAAGTTTTTCTCCTAACAGACCTCACTTCTCAGGCAGGTATGTACAGGGAAAGACACTCCTTCAAGTATCAATGTCCCATGACGTGTAAGTCTTTAAATATCCTTACACATTAAATTCAGACTGGAAGTATATTGGCAACCTGTGGAAATCCTTTAAAACCAGTGTTCTATGATTTTTCTATGATGCTCCAGGTCAGCAGTCTAGCTGCTGCCTTTTGCACTAGGTATAATTTCTGAGTCATCTTCAAGGGCAGCCCCATGTAGAATGCCTTGCAGTAGTCTAATCAGAAAGTTACCAGTACATTGACTACTGTTGGCTCGGTTATCCTTGTCCAGGAAAGGCCGTAGCTGGTGGACCAGTCAAAGCTAACTCGAAGCACTCAGAGCTACAGAGTCCACTTTGGCCTCCAGTGATGGAGATGGATGCAAGAATACTCCCGCATTATGAACCTGCTCCATCATGGGAGTGCAACTCCATCCAGGGCAAGTAACAGACCCAGTTCCCAGCTCTAAGAACCAACAGTCCATAGAGTCTCCATCTTATCAGGATTCAGCTACAGTTCACTGGCCCTCATCCAACTCATTACACCATCCAGGCACTGGTCCAGCATCTGCGCAGCCCATATATTATATATTTCCAGATACCTGGATGGCTTTCCAGCTGTGCCAACACTACCTTCTTTTGCAGGGTTGCTCTTCAGTTCTAAATGATGATGTACAAGGTCTTGCGCAGAGTGGCAATTATTTAGAAAGCCATTCTTGTTTTTGAACAGATTCTAACTTTAGCAATGTCTCAGACAGAGCTGCTAC
This sequence comes from Cyclura pinguis, assembly GCA_030412105.1. Taxonomy (NCBI): domain Eukaryota; kingdom Metazoa; phylum Chordata; class Lepidosauria; order Squamata; family Iguanidae; genus Cyclura; species Cyclura pinguis. The sequence continues at coordinate 3,894,245 of CM059607.1, forward strand.
AAGCAGCAAGAAATAGCACTTTTGTGTTCAACGTTATTACAGAAAGTTTTCTGCGATGCTCATTATGGAATGTTTTTTCTTCACTATGGAATAACGAACCATGGCCGGAATTCACTGGGGGAGTGGAGTCTTTTTAAGTGGACTTAGGTTTGCGAGAAGCACAATGGAGCAGTTTCACAAGATCTGTATCCAGCAACAGAGAATGCCAGCCCATGTTTACAAGATGGTAAATAAAAGTATCTGTTTCCAACAACCTAAATGGAATAGACGGAGGTGCCCAAAGACACTGCTCCTGTGGCATCTCTTTTGTCCAAAACTTTCACAGATTTGACAACGGGCTACAGACGAAATACCTTCCCTCCATCCCAACTGCCGCTGCTTTGGCCTCAGAAGGGGAGAAGAAGAGGCAGAATCTCCCGGATTTAATCCCCTCCTGCATGGCCATCCCCTTTTCCTTTTGTATCATGTATTAATTTGATTGTCAGCTGGTGAGCAGGGAACTGTTCGGTTGTTCTTTTACTTGTGAAGTGCCATATACAGTCATGGTGCTCTCTCTCTCTCTATACACAGGTCATATATATATATACACACAATATATAATATATAGAGAGCACCATGATTGTAAAGTGCCATATACAGTCATGGTGCTCTCTCTCTCTATATATACAGATCATATATATATATACACACAATATATAATATATAATAGAGCACCATGATTGTAAAGTGCCATATACAGTCATGGTGCTCTCTCTCTATATATACAGATCATATACATACACACACACACACACACACACACACACACACAATATATATATAATATATAGAGAGCACCATGATTGTAAAGTGCCATATACAGTCATGGTGCTCTCTCTCTATATATACAGATCATATATATATATATATACACACACAATATATAATGTATATGGAGCACCATGATTGTAAAGTGCCACATACAGTCATGGTGTTCTCTCTCTATATATACAGATCATATATACGCAGAGATTGAGAGAGAGAGAGAGAGAGAGAGAGAGGAAGGAAGGAAGGAAGGAAGGAAGGAAATGGTTATTTGTTGAGTTTTCCCAACTCCTGCCCCCCATCACTACTTCAAGCGTTTCTTTTCCAGGGGAACCTTCCATCTTAGTGGCTCTGGTCAGTCCTTGCAACCCTTTAAAACCCCACCTCCGGTCCTGCTCCTGCTCCACCAGCCACTGCCTGGCCAGTTAAGGAAAGCTCACAGCCCCATTTCTCAGCACCGCAAGCCCTCTCCTGGTGCCCCCCCCCCCGTCCACCCAAGGAAGCAGATGGGCAAGAGAGGAAACATAGAGCCACTGTGCCAACCCTCTCTCTTTCCCTGACCTGGTTCAGCCACTGGGGGCCTGCTGTCCCCACCACGCCTTGCCCCCTTCCCGCAGACACACTCACACATTTTGATACTTGCAGGTTTTCCACTTTTGCGGGGGTCCTGCGCTCCTAATCCTAGCAAATGCGGAGGGCCAACAGCACCAAGAAACTAAACGGACATAGGAATTGCTATTTGATCTGCCCGATCTAGTAACTCGGAAATAAGCTGCTATTAATGCAAAGCATAAATGTGTCACTAATGCATGGCTATTGGAATTGTGCTTTCTTTTGCTGCTTCTTTTTTGAAAAAAAAACACGCAGTGTTCTTTCTGTTGCTGCGACATGGTTCTCAGTTCAGAAACTGAGGTATGAATAATGAATGGGGCTACAGTACTGCGCTGAAGCTCTTTGCCAAATTACACTTTCTCTTTCTCCCCTCTCTTTAGTCTTTCCTCTGTTTTGACAAACATGCAGGCTTCGCAGGCTCTTAAAAGAGAATCAGTAAGCCCTCACTGGGAAGGGGAAACTCATTTCTGACCATTTCCGCACTAGACTGCTATAGCGCTATTATTCCACTTGCCCCTCCCGAAACTGCAAACCCCAGGATTCCATAGGATGTTGCAAGTGGAATAATAGCGCTATAGCAGTCCAGTGCGGACTGGGTCTCTGTCACCCAAGTCTGGAACGAGATTTGAACGCAACTCCAGAATTAGGAGTACGGAGTGTGCCGTTTTACAAATCAAAACTCAACGGGCCTCGGAAGTTCACACTCTTAAGTGGGAGTTCTCCCTTTTACAAATATTATAAATGAACACGGGCATATCAGGACAAAGCGCACACAAGCGTGCCTACAACAGTCAAAAGTAACATTAGAGTGCACAGAATATTATAGTTTAAATGGATGTGTATTGTAGAGAAAGTAACATTAAAAATCATAGAATTGTAGAATCGTACACTTGGAAGAGACCACAAGGGCCATGGAGTCCTTTCTGCCATGCAGGAGTGCACCATCAAAGTATTCCTGACAGATGGAAATTCCATCCAGCCTCTGTTTAAATCCCTCCAAAAAAGGAGACTCGACCACACTCCACGGAGACAGCATATATTCCTCTGTCAAACTGCTCTTACCATCAGGAAGTTCTTCCTAATGTTTAGATGGAATCTCTTTTCCTGAAGTTTGAAGCTCCGTATCGTAGTCTCCATGTCCTATATTATTCCTTTCAGCTACTGAGAAGCTTACTTGAATTACAGCTTGCTATCGAAACCTAGCTTCCCACCTACTAATGCTTTTGCATGCAACTATTCTCCTCTAGCAGCAAAATCTTTTGCTTTTCCATCTTCACCCACAGTTCATTTTCCCCTAGGTGTGCACTAGACTAGTGTATTATTCATCGATATATAGGACTGGCATTCATATCTCCCTTGGATGCATATGCTTTATTGATTTGTTCCTGTTACAGTAAACACAGAAAACTCTGGTTCAGTTCTGAATGGGATTTTATTTTAAATGTTTTATTAGTCAAAAAAAAAAGGAAAGGCAGGATCCTTCAATATTTCCTTGGAATCAGTCTAGTGTTATTAAGCTCAGTGATTCAACATTTGTCCTAAAAGAATTTATTTAGCTGGGTTTTCCAGCCGGTACATGAAAGTTGGCTGGAGTCAAAGGTAATTCTGAGCATATGCAGAGTTCTGTTCAGTTTGCCTGGGGCTGTAGCTGTTGAAATTGTTACACTCACTGAAGTTTATGGAAAGAATGTCATGTTTTGTAGCGGATAAATGGCTTTACTGTATTTCACGCTGGAAATACACTGTGAAATACTATATTTCACACTCTTTTGTGGATACAGACAATTGGATCCTATTATATTTTTGCAGCTTTCAAATGCACATTGCTGAAATCAGTTTGCTGTCCTGTTAAGAATTTTCAACAAATGTAGAAGAAAAAAACAACATTTCAGCCATGAAACATTTAGGAACAGCTGCTGTGACACCAACACGGTCAGAGAAAACACGTGAGAGGACCTGTCCCGCCAGAGGTTAAACCTATCTCCTCTCTACTCTTTTTCCATCACCTGCCAAAGGCTTGTTTTATGAAGACAGACTTTAGCTTACTAACTAGTTGCTGCAGAAGAGTGTTTTATTTTTTTATTTTTAATATTAAAAAAATTACATCCATATAATTAATAAATTGTTAGCAACATATATTAATTACACACAGGTTCTTCCTTCTCCCCCTACCCTTAGCAACCCTGTCTTCCTTTATGTGTTTTCATCAGAGTTCATACTCATTTTTTATCGTCTTTTCAAAACCCTCTTCCTTTAATACTTTTTTCCTACCCTTGCATATAACCCCAACTTTTTACATGGAAATAAATTTTTATGGTTTTAAGCTTTCCTTCCTTCCTTCCTTCCTTCCTTCCTTCCTTCCTTCCTTCCTTCCTTCCTTCCTTCCTTCCTTCCTTCTTATTTACTGTCCAGTGCATATCCTTACATTTTCACAAAATCAAAAAAATGGTTTCCACTGCTTTTCAAATTGCTGGACTAAATTCCCTCTAATCAGATTCGATAGCTTGTCCATTTCTATCATTTCCATTATTTTAATTTTTTCATTTCTCTATTGATGGCTTTGCTTTACTCTTCCAAGGTTGTGCAAAACAGTGTTCTAACTGGGTGTGCTGTAGATTTAGCCTAGTTTTTTTTACTATATCATAATAAAAGACATACATCACACAGGCCATTTCCGCACTAGCCTGTTATAGCGCGATGATTCCACTTTCAACATCCTATGGAATCCTGGGGTTTGCAGTTTCGGGAGGGGCCGGCCGGCCCCTCCCGAAACTGCAAACCCCAGGATTCCATAGGATGTTGAAAGTGGAATCATCGCGCTATAACAGTCCAGTGCGGAAATGGCCACAGTCAAGAACCAGAAGAAGAAATGCTTTTCAATTGCATTAAATTGCATTTTATGCACACACACACACACACAGATACATACATGCATCCAAAATAAAAAGAAGAAAAAAACCCAATCCATCTTTTCCACTCACTCCTGTCTGCCAAGCCTCATATACTCCCTCCCCCCGCCAAACCCACCCTTCTTCTTGCAAATACCTGAAATAAAATAGACACTTCCATTAACTAAAACAAAATGTCACCTTAGCCCTCCAATGTAGGATGGCCGGCTTCCCTTATTATAAGGGCCATCCCTGATTTGAGGAGTAGAAAGCAGCATTCCTTATTTTAAGGGCTGTCCCTTACGTGGGGTTGGGAAAGTTTTTCCTTTCGGAGCGACCGAACAAGAAAGCCTTTCTTTAAAAAGAAAACATACGCGGGGACGTGGACCCTTTAGAAAGTCAGAAGCGCACGCCTCGTGTAATTTATGAACGTGGACAATACGTTAATTTTACAGCGAAACAGGTGTCCACGTTAACTGAAATAAATGCTTTCGTTCGGTAGTGAAATAGAACACAGACTTATTAATAGCGACTTCCTGATTGTACACCCCGTGTGTCGTAAATTTTGACTGTCCCTTCTTGCTGTTTTGAAAACCCGGCAATAGGCCCTGCAACTGAATTTGATTTAAAATCATTCAAAGGACCCCACGGATGCCAACGCAGGCATCCTAGCATGGCAGGACCAGCTGCTGGAATTGCGTGCCCCTCTGCTTGGGGACAGGTTTCTCTTTTCACCCGAAAAGAAGGCACTGGGCCAAGTTAAACTACCGGGGGGGAAAGTGGAATCTTGCCCCAGTCAGTGCAAAAATGCGGCCAACAGTGCTAAACAGCCTGTTCTGAAGCAGAGGGCCTTTCCGCACCACACTGTTAGAGTGCTATTATTCCACTTTCAACCTCCTATGGCATCCCGGGGTTTGCAGTTAGGGAGAGGGAATTCTCAGCCGGAGGACTCTTGGGCCACAGTAAACTACAAACACCAGAATTCCACAGGAGGTTGAACGTGGAACAATAGCATTCTAACGGTGTCGTGCGGAAAGGCCCTTGGAGTCCCAAGCGCATGCCAGAAAATAAGAAAAATGTGCGTGTGTGGCCAGCTCACACAGGAGGCAGCCGGGGTTGGGAGGAATCACAGGTACCCAGCTACGGAACCAGCAAATTAAAAATCCAGACCGCCGCGGTCGCGGGTGTGCACGCTTCTCGTGGGCCTCGGCGGATCTGAAGTTTCGGAAGCTGCGTTACCCTGCAGCGACTGTTAGCAACAGCAGCCGCCAGAAAAGGGAAATCAGGCCGGGGCTCCTTTGAGCCTGGATTCACTGCGGCGCTGCTATTTGGAGAGAACGGCCTCCTTTGGCAAATGAGTAGGTTGAGGGTTGGGAACTGAAGGCCCCGGGGCCAAATCAGCTTCCCAAACGCCCTCAGTGGGCCCCCCCTTCCGGCACAACCTTTGAGCAAAAGTCCGGTTTGGCCAGCTTTTGCTCGAAGGTATTACTGCTGACCAGAGATTGCATTAACAGTTTCTCTCCCAGGTATTAAATGTTGGGCCATTTCCGCACCAGCCTGTTATAGCGCGATGATTCCACTTTCAACATCCTCTGGAATCCTGGGGTTTGCAGTTTCGGGAGGGGCCGGCGGCCCCTCCCGAAACTGCAAACCCCAGGATTCCAGAGGATGTTGAAAGTGGAATCATCGCGCTATAACAGGCTGGTGCGGAAACGACCTTGGTGTAAAACATCTCAGACAAGGAATAGCAACCCACAACGTCTGCAGCCACACAAGGCAGGAAACAGCTGCACAAAAAGCGAGGCGAGGAAACAATGCCCTCACTTCCCTCTGAGCGTGTGCAGAGTGCCTTTGAACGCCCCGAAGCTTGGTGGCAGTAAAGACGTTAGTCGGAGGCCTCAAATCTCGGTCAAGAGAAGTTAAACGACGAGAAGCAGAGAGAGCGCTGAGCATGTGAAAAGCGTGGGTTCGCCTCTCCGAAATGAACAGCGTTACAAACACTCGCGAGCACTAGTTTTCCCGTCTTACGCAAAATATGAAAAGTGATGGAAAGTCATCTGAGTGGGTGCAAAGTATCTCGGCTTCCATCTCTAAGATTTAAGGGACAGAGGGTGAATCAGGGGCGTCCCTGCCACTCTCCACCAAAAGTTCCGCCGGAGGCTCTGGGCATTTCCGCACTGCACCGTCCTAGTGCTATTATTCCACTTTCAACATCCCGTGGAATTATGGGGTTTGTTGTTTAGGGAGGCCAAGGCTGAGAATGCTAAGGGCCCCTCCATAAATTGCAAAGCCCGGGATTCCTTAGGATGCCGAAAGTGGAATGATAGCACTATAACGGGGTAGTGCAGAAAGGCCCTGAGACCGACTGGTTTTTGTTTTAGTGTGAGCTTTCACGGCCATACGCCCACTTCTTTGGATGCAGTACAGGGGGCCCAATGCTCTTCTATAAAGCATATTTATGCAGTTATGGGAGTGGGATAAAATAGGATCCAGAGAGACGCAAATCGTGTTCCTTGCCCTGAATTTTCCAAGAACTCTGTACGGGTCTTTCAAATCTTTACAGTGGCCAGATAAGTGTGGAGGCTCTGAACACTGGAGGGAAAACACCAAAGGGGTGTGTGTGTGTGTGTGTGGTGTACCTCTGAGCCTATACAGAGTTCCTTCCCTCCCTGCCCTCAGACAGAAGTCGGAGTCCAAATGGTAGTCAGTTAAGAGTGGAGGCTTTGAACACCAGAGAGAAAACACTGAAGGAGTGTGTGTGTGGTGTACCTCTGAGCCTATACAGAGTTCCACCCCTCCCTGCCCTCAGACCAAAGCTGGAGGCCAAACGCTGGTCAGTTAGGGTCGAGGCTTTGAAAACCGGAGAGAAAACATTTTAGGTTTGTACGCGTGGCGCAACCCTGAGCACGTACAGAGTTCCTCCCCCGTCTGCCTTCAGACCAAAGCCGGGGGCCAAACGGCGGTCAGTTAGTGTCCAGCTTTGAACACTGGAGAGAAAACACTGCAGGAGTGTGTGTGCATGGCATACCGAGCACGTACAGAGTTCCTTCCCCCTCTGCCCACAGACCAAAGCTGGAGGCCAGCAGTGGCCAATTCAGTGTCGAGGCTTTGAAAACTGCAGAGCAAACACCTTAGGTTCGCACGTCCCGTGTACTCCTGAGCACGTACAGAGCTCCTTCCCCGTCTGCCTTCGGTGGTCGGTTAGTGTCCAGCTCTGAACCCTGGAGAGAAAACACCGCCGGAGTGTGTGTGGGGGGGAGGGGGCATACCGAGCACGCACAGAGTCCCTTCCCTCTCTGCCCACAGACGGGGGCCAGGCGGTGGTCAGTGAAGCTTCGGGGCTCCGAAAACCGGAGAGAAAAGATCGGGGCTTTGTACGCGCGGCGTGCCTCTGAGCATGCACGGAGTCCCCCCCCTCCGTGCCCTGCGACAGGAGCCGGAGGAGGAGGAGGAGGAAGGCGGGGAGGGAGCCAGCGGCCGGGCCCTCTCGCCGGCGGGAGGGGCGGCTCCGCGCCCGCCTTTCCCCGCCCCGCCGCCGCCGCCGCCGGTCCTCCCTCCCTCCCTCCCTCCGTCCCTCCTCCTCCTCCTCCTCCCTCGCCTGACGGCCGCCGCGGCTGCAAAAGGCGTTCCTCCGGCCCCCCCCTTCCCCAATGTTTATTTATTTCATTTTTTGCAGCAGCCGCAAGTGAGGTGAGTCGCGGCCGCCCCGCCGGCCGCCCCCCTCCCGCCGCCCCTGGGCCGGGCCGGGGGGCCTCCGAGGCCCCTCGCGCTCCCCGCCCTCGCCCGCCCTCCCCGGGCCCGGGACCACCCGCCCCCCGCGAGGGGCAGGGCAGGCGAGGAGGAGGAGGAGGAAGCAGCCGGCCCCCGGGGGGAGGGGTAAGGAGCCGGGAGGGGGCGAGCAGGAGGAGGAGGAGGAGGGGGGGGTCTTTGGGGGGGAGCCCCTCTTTCACCTCCCTTGGTGGCGGGGGGGGGGCGAGAGAGGATCGTGCTTCCCAGCAGTTGAATATAATTTCCTATTTCCCCCCGTTCCCTTTTTGGGGTTCTAGTAAAAGGCATTTAATAATAATAATTTAATTCAATAGTTATTATTAAAATAATAATGATGAGTCTTACCCCTTGGAGGCGTTCCAGGGAGAGCGGGCAGACGGTCGAGAATACCCCTCCCCATTTAAAAATTGTTGCTGTCATTCCGGATAGTCTTATTGTGTTTGGTGGCCGGGGGGGGGGGTGAGAGATCAGTGGCGTTCGGGGGGGGCAGCCTTGGGTGGAGGGGTTCCATTTTTCCAGGGGGGCTTCTCCTCCCACCCGTTTTTTTTTAGGGGTGCTCCTCCTCCTCCCCCAATACTTTCAGCACAGGGGGGTTGCTTTTGGAGGGGGAATGGAGATAGGCTAAGAGAGCAAATGGTTTTTGACTATGCCCCCCCCCCCAAAAAAAGGTTTGGGGGTGCTGAGGTTGAAACCTGGACTTGGAGGCAGGGGGTTGTTAGGTTGAAGGGGGGGGTAGTGTGGTATTTTGGGATGTGCGTGGTTGGGAGGATATAAATTGCAATGCAATCCCTGGGAAAATTTAGGAGCATGATATTTTTTTTGGGGGGGGAGGTTACTTTAGGGTTTGTGCTTAAGAGGAGAGATGTTGGCCCCGGTGGGGTGCATGTGAATTAGCAGAGGTGGGTTAATTGTGGGGGGATCTCTTGGACGGAGTGACTTGGCCTTTTCCTTGCACCACGTGGGGGAATGGATTATTTATTCTTGCTTGTCATGGTGGGGGCAGATGCGGCAGCGGAGGGGGGGACATTTCAAGAGTGGGAATGGCTGCCCCCGACCAGAGCCGGGGTCTCAGCTCTCTGCTGGCCCCCCCTTTGCCTGGTTGGGCGCCTTCGGTGGGAGAGGGAGGAGACTGGAAAAGCGGAATAAAGATATTTTTTTTTATTTGCTTGATTGCAGGGACTTTTCCTACGTGGGCTGGCTGGGAGGGGGTTTTCTGTCAGCGACACCCCCCATTGGAGTCAGTTAACCCCCTTGGAGTAATTTGGTCCTGCCTGGGAGGGGGCGTAAGAGGTTACAAAGGGGGACGAGGGCCTGTTGTCCTGCTTAGGTTACAATCACATGCCCCTTGGATTCTTTTGTGCACACCTCTTGTGCGTATCTCTTGTGCGCGCCTCTCTCCGGAGCCAGGAATAGTTGCTTTTTGAAATACGGGTGCCGGGATCCCTCAGCCGGCATGACCGCTGGCTGGGCAGTTTGGACAGTTGTAGCCCTTCCCCGGTGACTTTTCCAGACCTGATCACGTTTGCTGGATTGCTTTGCTTATAAGAGAAAGACAGACGGCGATTGCCTGGGCTTCTGTCTCTCCCGTGGGAAGTTTTGTAACCCGGGGAGCAGGATGAGTGCCGCCCAATTTGGGGTGTCACGGAAGAACGATAGAAGGCTGACTGCTTAGCTTGTTAGTTTACCTCCTGGATTTTCTGGTGGGATATTCTGCTTTTTTGCCCATACCTCCCACCCCCGGATCTTTGGATGACAGACGCCTTGGCTTTGCTGAGTAGGAGGGGGACGACTCGTTGCTTTAACCTCAGGCTGCAAAATGTCTTGGGCTGGCCCTTTCTAACCTCCCCGGAGGCCTCTGGGCTGAGCCGAAAGGAGGAGGTTGCCCTCTTGCAGCTTATTGATGAAAGGATGTGCGCCTTGCTGTGCGTTTTGTCTGAATAAATGAAGGAGTGTTAAGGGGGTTTCTGCGGTATTTGCCCGTACGTGTGGGTGTGGGACATTGGTCCCCAGTGCTAAATTGGGCTGCTCACCCCGCAGAGACAACATTCTTCTTGAGGATCTTGCCTGGAGAGATTTCTAGCACGGGTTGAGTTTCCAAGGGTCCAATCTCAATTGTCTGGAGGGGGCTTGACCTTAGGGAATTGATGGCCTGTCCTTTCACCCTTTCCACCCTGTCCATTTTTTAATTAAAGGAACGGCGGGGTGGGGGTGTTGGAAAGTTTCTAGATTTTTTACAAAAGAAGCCCTCCTGCCTTGCGCAGTCCATTTATTATGGGAGAGGTGGGGAGAAGCAAAAGGGTTATCCCCAGCTTTGGCAGGGAGAGAATCGATAGACCTCCCTTTTGTTCCTGGCAGAGGGACAAGGCAGAGGTAAAAACAGGCCAGCGTGCGTGCCTCTCGGTTCTCCAAGCATTTTTCCCGGATGCCTGTTGTTGAATATGGATGTAACCTCCGAGTAGCTTGATCGAAAGGAAAGACACAGGCCCAAAGCTGCCTGATACCACCAGGGCTTGCGTAATACTAGTGGTGTGTGTGTGTGCTTGAAGCTTTTGAATGTTTACAGGATTGGGGAATCCTTCCTGGCTGAACTTTGGCAAGAGAGAGGTGGGACAACTTGCTGTTAGCAAGAGTAAAATTATTAGCAGTAGCTCAACCACAATAGTTTCCTCACCAGAGTTTGAGCGAAAAGGGACTGTTGACGTGTTCCTTTAGGTTGTGACCTTAGATTAGAAGGATGACGCATAAATTTGGGTGTGTTTTCTCTCTGTTCAGGTCAAACAACAGTAACATTGTGAATCTGCCGTGTGATAACTGGGCTGTTCTTCTGCCTGGGCCAATGCTAGATCTGGAAGTGGTTCCCGAGCGATCTCTTGGGAATGAACAATGGGAATTCACCTTGGGTAAGTGTTTTGGTGCCCTCTTGTTTATCTGAGAAGGGGTGGTGAGCGGTGGAGCCCAACGGAGAAGGAGATTCCTTCTGTTTTTCTCAGAGTTAGATTCCAGCTGGAACAAACTACGGATTTGTCCAGAGTGTTGGAAACATGATGATACCGTGGAAAGGGAAAAACCACTTTTCCCACTGTACATAATGAGGTGTTAGATTGAGAAGGTAGCATTTGAGGAATGTACTTCTTCAGAATGTGGCAGAAGTGAAGCCATCCTCTGTATAAAAGGCCACCTGCATGTAGTAAGTTAGCACCTCAGAAAGAGATTTAGCATAGCTGTTCCTTTGATGTGCTAACTTACTACATGCAAGTTTTTAAAAAAATGTTTTTGGAGCATTTAAAATGGCTTCACGCCTATAGTGGTGCCACCCAGAATTACATAATTTTAGGTCTACAATAGTTGTCGAATGGCTCCTAATGTACACATAGATGTATCTTCAGGTGCCCTTAAACAGGGTCATGCTTTGTTTATGCTTTGCTTTGGCACTTCCTCCCCTTGTAATTCTAGCATGTTTAGCAACACCCATCCAAAATCACATGGCTGTTGCTCAGAACAACTGGCATTTACCCTGTTGGAAGCAGAGCTCCTGAAAGCTGTTGAGTATTTTTCCAGACAAGACATTTGGTCCACCTTATATACTTGAGCGAAGCATGGGGTATTAATGCAGCTATTCTTTTTTAAAAAGAAGAATAAACAGAAAAAATGCTTTTGAAGTGATTTGAGAGGCGTCGGTTGTGTCTGGAGGAGCCCTCAGTGAGATAATCTTTGATAATCTTTGACCTGCGTTAGAGATCTGTACAGGTAGGAAGTCAGAAAACTGTTTTTGATTAATTGACAAAGACTACTCGACAAGAGAGAGAAGTTGGAATATAATGGTTAGAGCCGGGGTGGGCAAGATATGGTTGTAGGGCTCAGTGTGATCCCCGAAGCTGTTTCTGTAGCCCTTGGCCTGTCCAAAGCCTCCTTTTTCTGGTTCCTGAAAGAGGAGTGAATTGACTGTCCTGAAAGCTTCTAGGACCAGCGCTTCATCTTTTAAATACGTTGTAAGACCCTCCCCTTTGCATTTTTAAACATTTTTTAAAAAAGTCCTTTTTTTTGCCCCCCAAATCCAGAAACAGACTTTTAGCTCCTTTCATATTTTTTTTTTTTTTTTTTTTGTATTTTTGACAGTCTCAGTAGTACCTGGAAGATTCCCACATTCTTAGGACAAAGAGTGTTGGACTTAAGCCAGGAAATATGAGTTCAGTCCTGCTGTCACCATGCTGGGTGATCTTGGACTGGTCAGTATTTTTCAGCCTGTACCACTTCACAGGGTTGTTGTAAGGCGAGACAGAATATGCCTCTGTGCATCACTGTGAGCTTCTTGGAAGAAAGGCAGCAGCAAATATGGACCAACGGAATAATCTGAAGCTAGCTGAAGAATCAGATCTTATGCTAGTCTTGCCTTGGTTTAGGTAGCAGATCTGACTTACTAGATTTTTATATTTCACTGGATCACAGCCAGCAATTCGCTGCTTCCATTTCCTGATGGTGCCATCAACAACTGCAATACTTTTTTAAAAAAAGTATGATGGTGTTGCATAATAAAATTGGCTAACATGATCAGAGATCTCTGTGTTAGCTTCTCTTCCCTTTGTTACCTCATTAAGAGGTGAAATGCTGGCAGTTACGAATCTTGTAGAAAAAAAAATATTCAGGCTTGCCAAAGGGTGCCTCTGTGCTGCTGTGCTCATAGATAAATTGTGTGTGTATAAATGTGTGTGTGTGTGTGTGTGTGTGTGTGTGTGCTGGTACACAGGTTACCAGATAGAGTTTGTTCTTCCTTGAGGATCTTAGTTTTTACAAAAGGGGAAACCTATCTATGTATGGTGATAGTATTTCTGGATCAGGGAATATTTAGGTATGGCTTACCCCCAGTTCTGAGGGGGACAGAGTGCATATAATATATGTCTCAGTGGAAGCTGATCATGACTAATCTACATGTTGAGACAGTGTGCTTTCTTCCTTCCTCCCTTCAGAAATATCAAAAATGCATCCAAAATGACAACTGTCTGGGTTTGGTTATACCACAGTTTCCTGCTGGAGATTAACCACAGTTTCTTTCTTTGGATGCAGTGGGAAACTGTGGTTTAACATGGCCAGGAAGTTTTCCATTACATTGTGCAAGAGGAAAGAGCTTGTGTACATACAAAGTTTGTTCCCTTGGTTTACTTGGAGAAAAAAGCCTGCCTGTGTTTTACAGTTAGGTCACTGTTTGCTCTAAGGAGCAGCAGCACAACTGAGTTATTAGGAAATATCTTGGCAAGAAGAAAAGGGCTTGAGTACAGCAGTTCCTCGGAGTAATAGATTAGGTTTTCCTGGTTCTCCTTTTGGGCCATCTGCAGGTACCCTTTTTTTGCTTCCTAACCCATAATTCTTGATCGATGTGAGTGCTGCACGAACCACGTCTGTTAAGCACCTCGCATGCCTCAGGCCCAGTTGTGAAATCATCTTTGTACAGGTTGTCCTGTGCTAACTTATGAGCCCTTTGGAGTTTAGCGAGGGTCCTTTTCTAGTCTGGCATGCCAATATGTGCTAATATATTTGTCCCTTCCCATTTATGGGGGTTAGGGGTGCAGAAGAGAGTCAATGGGGTATAGTGAATTGAGCACTGGGCTTCGATTCCCAGCTCAGCGATAGAAACCCATTGTGTGACCTTGGGTGCATCACACACACGCAGCCCCAGAAGACCCTGTGATGGGATCACCATAATGTCTCCATAAGCTGGAAATGACTTGAAGGCACACAACAGCAATAAGGGGGACAGAACCCCTGCAAAAGTGGAAAAACTATGAATATCTATAGGCCCCAACCCAACCATATTTTACACACAAAAAAAAGGGTACAGTACGATCCACAGATCCAACCCACCATGGATTCAAATGTACAGTACAGAGTAGATTTGAATCTGTGGTGGGGTGTATGCCAGCCGCCCCGTTCTGCCTTCGAGGTGACAGGGTTCCTTCACAAGGCAGAAACTCACAGGGTTTGCCGGCTCCTTCCCCAGCTGCCCTACGCCATTTATAATAGGGACTTACAAGCCTTGCCTTGCATTCAGAGTCTTTCTTGGTCTCACAGGGCTTGCAGAGAGACTGCAAATGTGAGGCAAGACTTAGAAGTCCCTATTAAAAATAGTATAGGACAGCAGCAGAGGAGGTGGCAAATAATCCGTGATTAATAATCTAATCCGTGAATGTTCAACCCATGGATGTGGAGGGCTGACTTTACTGGCCTAGACCCAATTTGGAAGGTCCTTGGTGAAGACTTCTACATTTTTAGAGGCACCAGCTACAGTAAACACATCCTGATGTCTGATGGTAATAGATTTTGTATTTGCTAGAGATCTGGGAGGGCAGTCTCAGCTCTTTCCTTCCAGTTGCACATCTGCTCCCACCATCCCACAACCACAAAATAACTGTGGTGACACACTCTGGCAATTGGAGGCTGCCTTGCACAAGTGGAGGGAGGCCCTGGACTATGCTTGTGTTACCCTCTCCAGATACCCAATAGTTCTTTCCAATCTGCTGAACTTTAAACAGGTCCTTGACTCGATGCTTACTCCTGTTGACACATAGTTATTAGCACATTTTAATTATGCCACTCCAAGGAACTTAGGAGCACGTTGCTTGAAGGATAATTTCCTTCCATATTTACCTATGTGGAAAGTGAGATCATGGTTGGAGGACCTTTACTGGGGGCTGCTGCCAGATGAGAGCCTTCATATGATTACTAAGGTGAGGGGCTTCTCGGTGATGGCTTACTGTCACATTCTTTGTATTACTTCTGGTAAGGAATTTTTTAAAATTATCCCAGACTTTCAAAGGGCCCTTCAGAGAAACATCCAACCAAGTCTTCTGGCTCCTAAACCTCATTAAGACTTTATCTCTGCTGTTGTTATATTGTGACAGCATATATATTGTTTGCTTTGTAGTTATATTTTTCTTTACCTTCTTTATGGCCATCACTCAGAGAACCTTGATTCAGACGCAGCACAGAAATAATAATTTTTGTTTTGTGTGGTTTTTTTAAAGTATAGGTTGAACTGACCCATTGGCAAGGCAGTTGTTTTGAAAATCCAGATCTAAATTTTAGCAGTGCAGTGATTTTCAAACATCTTGCCTGTGGCAACCTCTTTCTTCTTAGGTGTGTCTTTTGAGCAAAGCTTGCCTGTCTGCCACCGGATCCTTCCATGTTGCAGGGCATTCTAAAGTACTTTCTCAATGCATCTTCATACAGTCCCTACCAAGAGTGGGAAGTCCGTGGGCCTCCAGAGATTCAACTCTAATTTCTCTCAGCCCCAACCACTAAGACTGTTGATCAGCAGTTATGGACTTGTAGTCGAGCAACTTCTGGAGAGAAGCAGTTTCTTAACTCTTGTTGTTGTGCACCTTCAAGTCATTGCTGACTTACGGAAACCCTATCACGCAGTTTTCTGGGGCTGGGAGTGTGTGATGTGCCCAAGGTCACCCACCTGGTTTCCATGGCTGAGCAATGAATTGAACCCCACTTTCCAGGGTTGCAGTCCAGTGCTCAAAGCACTACACTACCCTAGCTCTCAAAGTGCCTAGCTCAAAGCACTACACTACCCTAGCTCTTCATAGTGTAGCAGACACCGCCGTGCATTTTATGATCAACAAGCTGTCTTTCCAGGAAATTTGTCAGATTTTGCTGAGCTCCTGTTGAGGAAGCCCTGTTAATTGTCTTCTGAGGAACTAGTATGGAAACAGCATTACCAGCTGTTGAGTCCCAGCTTTGATAGTTGTATACCGTTCAGTTTGTCAAATACCAACCTAGCTATCTGTACTGCAACACCTTCTGTCAAGCATGCACAATCCAGTATTTTTAAAAGCATGTTTTGATACACATGTTGATGTGCTTCTCTTAGCTGGGCATGGATTAGTGTTCTGCACTGGAGGCTCAAAGCATATAGTTATATATTAATAAACATCAACCGAAATGACTATAAATCTTTAAAATCTACATAAGCGATGCAGTGCCTGCTCAGATGAAGAAGTCTTGTATTGCTTTAGGGTTGTGCCACTGTTAAGCAGAGCGAGGTGACGGCAGTAGAAGCCTCCTGACCGTTCCCCATGAGGTCCACCTCTTTCTCTCTGTTTAACAGGGCTATGGAGGCAGCCCAATCTGTCCTGGGTCCTCTAAACTAGTTTATTGCCTCAGACTAGGAGCGGAAAACATAATCCCATGATCCGTGCTGAAAAAAAAAATTCAGTTGCCAATCCATTTGGCTTCTGGCTGTGGAAAGAAAAAGGGATGCCATCTTTCCTTTTGCCTCTTGGAGTTCTGCTTCCAACGTGTTCTTGAGCTAGGGCTCTGGAGAACATCTAGAGATGTATCTTTTCTGGTGTTGGATCTCAGTTCCTATCTGCTTTCTGTGCCAGCTAAGGCTGGTGAGGGTTGGTTGATTCCAACCCATTTGGCTGGCACAGCGTTGGAGGAGGCTGAATTATAATGTCTTGTGTTCTTTGTTTCTGCGATGGGGATATTTTTTCATAGTTCTACCAGGGCTGACAGATCCATTCAGTTCTTTCATAAACCAGAGACAGCAATGTGTGAAACCTTTCTGTTGAACAGAGTGTTGTCTCTTTCTTGCTCTGTAACACAGAACAGGAGAGCAGGAACATTCCTGACCACCTCAGTAGTTCAGCATGACGCTGGTGATAAATAACTCTACAAAGAGCATGTTCTGTGGCATTCTGCATGCTGGCAAGGAATCTCCTGTGGGAATCCCCAAGTAGCAAGCACTGCTGGAACTGATCCATGAGTCATGCTTCCTGAAATCACTGATACATCACTACTTTTTATCTTTTGGTACTAAGTTGTTGTGCAACTAAGTCATAACTGGAATTGTGTCTGAATCTGAGATGCAAGGGCAAGGGGGAGAAAAATAGAAAAATTTCCCAGTCCCCTCAAAATCTGAGAGAAAAAAATAGAGATTTTGAGGACTCTTTTCCATAGGGAAAAATGAAAATTTGGCAAACAAAGCTGAAAAAAAATGGTTAAATATTTTTTCTTTTGGAACAGATTTTTTGGAAGACAAAGTTTTGCTCACTCAAAAGAACATTATGTAAGATAATCTGTAGTCTTGTGTATACTGTAGAGTTCAGTGTTATCAGGTTTAACTTGATATCCAAGCATGCTGCTAGTCCTTAATGTGATGAGAGTATTGAAAGCTCATGTCTAAACAATGCACTTAGATTACTATTAAGATAAGTAAATGAGGTGCAATAGTTTGCAGCACACCCCACAGTCTAGTATTGGGTATACTCAAAATTAAAATGAAGGCATTTATTCTTTTTAGGCTGCAGTCTTATGCACATATATGTGGGAGTAAGTGTTACTGGACACAATGGGTCTTAACTTCTAAGCAACATGCATAATATTCCTCTATATAAGCTGCCTTGGGAGAATTTTTACTCTGAAAAGGAGCCTAAAATATTTAAATAAATAAATTTATACTGTAAATTGCATAAGTTACCTGAATTCTACAGTTGTATGTGTGAAAGTATGATGCATTTTTTTGTTGTTAAATGACCTGATGTTAAGTAACTGAATGCTAAAGATACTGAAATTTCTCACAGAGTTCCTTTTATGTTAGGTTTTTGGGTTTTTTTATGGAAAGATCCTAGAACCAAAAAAAACCCCAAACTTTTCCCTATAGGTTCAGATTTTCTAAAAGTTTTTACACTTGTGGTCTGAACATTCAGTTTAGGACCTAAAGATACCATTGAAGCGAGACTTCCCTCAAACAGCATCCCTTGTGACTGAGAAGAGATAATTTCTGAGAATCTGGCATGGTCTTCTAACTTGCCAGTCAGCTTTCAGTTGTTATTCCTAAGTTACGTTTCATCACTCCTGCCTTTTTACATAAGATTCCTTTCCACTTTACTGTTAATGAACCTAGAATCCTAGGGTTGGAAGAGACCACAAGGGCCGTCGAGTCCAACCCCCTGCCATGCAGGAACATACCGTCAAAGCATTCCTGACAGATGACCATCCAGCCTCTGTTTAAAAACCTCCAAAGAAAGAGACTCCACCACACTCAGAGGCAGCGCATTCCACCGTCAAGTTCGAAATTCTTCCTAACGTTTAGATGGAGTCCCTTTTCCTGAAGTTTGCAACTATTGTTCCGTGTCCTAGTCTGTGGAGCAGTAGAAAATAGACTTGCTCCATCTTCCATATGACATTCCTTCAAATATTTAAACTGAGCTATCGTCATTTCCAGGAAGTTCCCTGCCGATCAGAGTAGTGTGCTATAGAGCAGATGCAGTGTAGATGGAGAGGTAACACAGTATAGTGGTTTGAGTATTGGACTAGAGCTCTGGGAAGCCAGAGCGCTCAGCTGTGGAAACTTGCTGAGTGACCTTGGGTGAGTCACTCTCTCAGCCTAAGAAGGTGGCAATGGCAAGCCTCCTGCGAAGACAACCTGCCAAGAAAGCACAATGAGAGGGTCTCCAGAGTCAGGTTAAAGGCACATAGCGGCCACATCAGCATCCACTATCCTTTACAAAAATGGTAGAAAATAATCAGAAGGCTCCAACTTAGACCAAACAATTGCTTGGAAAGCACATGGAGTTTGTTTTCTGAAACTAGGAGAATTGGACTCTGAATGCGTGGGAAACTGCCTAAGCGCCACAGGTATGCTACAAGGCTTTAGTAAAGAGGTAAGCAGCTGTGGTCCTCCAGATGATAATTGGAATGCAGCATCCAGCAGCCTTGGGCAGCCTATCCAGTGTGCAGGATGCTGGGAGTTACAGTTCAGCAGCTTCTCTTGGGGCCATTCCTGCTCTAATGGCTGGAGGATGGTAGGTTGAAGAGCATAAATAAAGCATAGAAAGACAAACTAGCCAAGAAACAGCTATGCAAGGTTAGGATACTTACCAAAGGCTGACAAAGCGTGTCAGCTGAGTCAAACAAAAGACTAAAATTCCTGGGCTTTGTTCTGCTTTTTGTTTTGTTTTTTCCCTATCTACACATGTAAGGTAAGCCTGCTTCCAACATCATCACTGTAGGGAGTGGGTGGGGACAGAGACGGAGACACCTGTGGCCTGTGAACGCCTGACTTCAGACCGATCTGAAACAAAGACATTTCTCATCTGGTTGGCTGAAAGGCTTACACATTACTGGAAGCCCCGTGAAGCACACGAGTTCTATTGTCTGTCATAATCGACCGTTTGCTTTAGGCTGGAGGTTGCATCAGTCCGAGAGATCTTGCAGCCTGCTAAAGAGAGAGAATCTGTTTGTGTAAAAGCTGCTCCTCCAGAAATGTTGAAACTTCTAGTTGAGAAATGCTTCCTGGATGCTTCCTGGAAAATCGGTGGCTTTAGAAGGTCTAGCTGGTAGGCTAATTAAGGACTGTTGGGAAAGAAGTGTCTCTAGACTTTGTGGTTTAGTTACCGTGTGGTTTTTTTGTGTGTGTATGTGTGATGGCTTAAAATTTCGCCAGCTCATCTTGCTGGCTGTTGTTCTTTGAGGCTTGCCTACTTGTTTCCTGAAAGCTTACTGCACAAGTTTAATATCTAGCCTGTAAAATCACTTACGTTCTCCAGCTTAGGGTGATTTGTTGATGCCAGAAACAGCCTCTGCATTGCATTGAAAACTATCTGTGCCCTCTGAAGTCTGTCTCTGTATGTTTGCCTTTCATAAGTAGGGAGGAGAGGTTATACTTGAGTTGGACAGTCTGAATGATCTCTTAGTCCATAAGAAAGCCTGCCCACAAAAGGGTGACTTCCAGATATATTACAGTCCTGATCATCCCCAGGCAGCACCATGGCTTGAGATTATGGGAGTTGTAGTCCAGCACATCTGTTCCGTCTCAGCTTGTTAGGAGGCTGATATAAGGGAACACACTGTTTTTCTTTTAAGCACCTTTCAAAAATCACAATGGGCTTATCTTCTGATGGTTTGGGAAGCACTTAGGAGTTAATAGCATCTCTTGAGCTCATGGTTTTAGGTGATAATTTATTAGTGCTCTTTACGTGCACGACGATAGTCCTCAAAATAATTTTGCTAATGAAAAATGTAATTAGTCCTCAAATGGCTTAGGTTTTCGTTAGTCGGTTCGCTTCTGTTTGCTCTCGGGCCAAGCCCGCTCGTCCGCCACTCTCCCTGTTAAATGATTTGAACAGTACGGATTCGGAAAGCTTGTTCCCTTCCTGCGATTGTTACACAGTCACTTGAGCATACCTGATGCATGATATACAGAAGATGTTGAGCTGAATACTGATAGGTATTCAGTGCTGCAGCTGCTTCTGAACAAGCTAATGCAAGTTACAGATAATAATTTACCTCCCCTTCCTCCAGCCACTTCAAAAATAAAATAAAATGATGACCGTTCTGCAAGTCTGGCGTTTATAAAGATGCCTATTTTGGCCAATTGAAATGTAATTGAGGGGTTAAGATTACACCAAAGATCTCTTTGGATTATATTTGATCAGTTACATCGTAAAGCTGACAGTGAATGTGTTGCTGTGTCAAGTTTTGATTTTTGTTTGGGGTGTTTTTGCTGGCAGCTACAATGTAGGGCAGACTTCTGCAATAAACTGTAACAGATATTGGCTTTCAGCAGATGGCTTCTGCTGAAACTATAAAACCTATAGATGTTTTGAGACCCTATTACCTGCTTTGAGGTTGTAAGTACTGTCTTGGGCACAAGTAGGATGATCTGTGACCTTGATTATTGATTTGTGCCTAATGGAGTCTAATTTACAAATACTTATGACATAATAAATTTGACCGTCTTTGAAGTGCCAGAGGATTCACCCTTGTACTTGTGGCGAAAGTACCCCCTCTGGAAATTTGGTATCTGGAGAGGGTAGACCTTTATTTGTACAGATAATTAGGTTTAAAGAAAAGCTCTCTGTTCCCTAAGCTTATCTCCTCACAAATTTGGGAAACACAGAGATGCTCTTGAGAGTATTCAGAGCACTTCAGGTTCATTACAGAACAATCATTGCAACACTCTTGTGAAGTAAGTGGTCGTTATTTTGGAATTAGAAGAGGACTAAAGCTGAGAAAATACTGGCTTGCCTTAGGTAAAATTTGAACTCTGGGCTTTGTGGCTCCACGACCAATTAAATTGGTAAATTGATGTATTTATTATTGTGGATTAAGCTTCCGGTTGATTGCAAGGGATGATTATTTTGGTTGAAAAAACAATTTTTCACATTCCTTGTTTAGACAGTGTGCTAGCTGTGCAGGTGCAATTGATGCCTTTAGAACAATATACTGTTGATTTTTTTGGGATATAATTAGAGTACCCTAAAATAAAGGCACTAGATCCTGTCTGAGCTTGGAAGCTAAGCAAGGCCAGCCTTGGTTAATATTTGGATGAGAGATGGTCAATGAATACCAGATGCTGCAAGTTATAATTCGAAGAAGGAAGCGGCGAAACCACCTCTGAGTACTCCTTGCCTAGGAAGACCCTGCAAAGTTCATAAGGTTGGCAAGTGACCTGAAGGCACATACATGCACAGAATATGACAAAGACGAAACCACTGGATAATACATTTTGTTTTGAGTATGTTGCATACACTGTCACAGTGTGCTGTGAAAGGATGCTATTTTGCGTATCCACTGATGTGATAGACCCACATATTTGGAGCTGTGGCAGAGGTTATGACCCCACAACTGTGAATATGTCAGGCGGGGCACGTATTCTCAGATTCATAGCCTTCGTTATTCAGATAGGCCAGATCAGGTAATTGCAACCTTACACTGGTCGAATAATTATAACTCTAAGGATTCTCCTGCTCTTTCACCCGCTCCCGCGGAACAGCTTGCAAGCAGTGAAGATGCAGAGAAAGCAGGGCTTGGCTGCCGACATGGCAGCGTCTCGAAGCAGAGATGTGAAGGCCCAGATGAGGTGGTGGAGGGAAACAAAACCTCTTTTGTTTAACCCGAAGCCCCTTTTTTCAAAAACACAAAGGGGTGTGTGAAAAATGGTTATGAACTATTTTAGAGTTAGAGAGAAAGAATTTAAAACAAGGTATTCCAGTGGACTGCTGCTCCAAAATAATTTCTAAAAATGATGTAAAAAGACTTTTATGTAAGATTGCGTGCAATGTCAAGCCATTGTAGTGTAGTGGTTTGGGCACTGGAGTTTAATTCCCTGCTCGGCCATGGAAACCTATTGGGTGACCTTGGACACGTCACACACTCTCAGCCCCAGAAAACCCTGTCATAGGTTTACCTAACAGTCACCATAATTTGCAAACAATTTGAAGGCACACAGGAACAACACTGTACAGTATCAGATCATTAAAATTCCTGCTGTTGTTTTCCTTTTCTGAGCTCTTTTTATGGAAATAAGTATTTATGTGTGCTCAACACCACAAGCAACTAGTGGAGATAAAATAATTCTCTCTGTCCTACTAATGTTGACATTTCATTCTATTTTTATGGTATTTTTTTCGCCTTTTCCTCAAAGAAGCAAAACCAACATTGCACCTCCTTTTATAACAAAAATCCAGTTTGAAAAAATAAGTTTGGTTTGCAGTTATTGCCCAGATAAACTACTATTGTTGTTGTTGTTGTGTGCCCTCAAGTCATTTCTGACTTACGGCAACCTGAAGGTGAACCTGTCATGGAGTTTTCTTGGGCTGAGAGCATGTGACACGCCCAAAGTCACCCGGTGCGCTCGGACTTGAACCCTGGGCTCTGGGATCGTAGTCCAATGCTCAGATCACCACACCCCGCTGGCTCTCCTGAAACCATTTACAATATGTGAATACACAAAATGCTTCATAGATGGTATATGACTCCAATAAGATTACAGAAGATAACTAAATCTGGGACTGGGAAGTATTGGAAATGTGATGAAAAGATTGGATCTTTTTTCCATTTGTGGTGGACTTGTAGAAGGGCGAGGAAATTTTGGAACATGATGACATTCAAAGAATTTGTAATTTGAATTTTGAAATGATGCCGGAGTTTTATCTGTTAAATATGTTAGGACAACACAGACAGATAAGAAGTCATCAGAAGATATTGTTATATTTGATTACAGCAGTGAGGTTGTTGTATGCACAACATTGGAAAGAAAACAAAGATATAAATCTAGAAGAGGGGAAGTTGAACGTTTTAGAGAGGTTAGAAACAGAAAAATTCGCATTTTCTTTGAAAAGTAAACCAATACAGAATTTTGAAAGGAAATGGAAAGGAGTACTGGACTGGGCAAAGATACAAATTTATAAGATGTAAAAGACATGGAAACAAGATATAAATGTAGTTGCTTTTTTACTGTTAATAGAAATGTAATTGCTCTTCTTTTGTGTAAACAGAAACAATGTAGTTTCAACCGGAGATTATAAGCGGAAGTGGTGGGGTGGCATACACTTAAAGATGATGTAACCCACTCGTTTTTCTTTTTTTTTTAATTTTGTAATTAAATTTTAATACAATATGTGAATACAAGTGTGAGAGAGGTGTGGCTTATTGCCAGTGGTACCCTTGGTGGCAGTTTTGTTGCTGTGTAATTTGTATTGAGAGCCCTGCTGAATTATTTTCTTGGGGAAGAGAAAGGTTGTTGACGTGCACGACGGATGAACCAATGTTCTCAAGCGGTGAGGGGTAAATGAGAGATTGTGAGTTTTGTTTTATTTTATTTTTTATTTTATTTTAATCAGGCCATTTCTGTGGAACAGTCTTTGTGCTTGTATATCATCTCCAAAAAAATTAGCAACTGATTCTCAACCAACTATTTTGGTGGCTCAGCCTTTTCTCTTTTGGAGATGCAAATTCCTTCTGATTTGATGACAAATGTACTCCCTGCTTAGAACCGTGTTTGTTGTTCGTCTTGTTCTTGGCCAGCGAGCCAGTATTGCCACATGCTGAGCCCGCTGAGCAAACAGGTTTCTGCCAGCATGGCTAAGTTGGAACAACGCAAATAACCCTTAGCGTTTTTCTTCTTGCAGGAATGCCGTTGGCTCAGGCTGTAGCAATTCTTCAGAAACACTGTCGTATCATCAAAAATGTACAGGTTCTCTACAGTGAGCAGGTATGTCCAGCTGCCTTGCTTCGGTTTGCTCGGTCTGATAAATAGCCCACAAGAGATGGGAGGGTCTGTCAATGTTGTGCAATGCTTTTGTTTGAGGGTGCTCTGGTCCCGTGACACCCAACCATGCTCCGTAGTTCCACATCCTGGAACATGTGGCTTTCTAAAAATTATACGCTACTTCTACATATACATGTATAGTGGTTAGCAATATTTGTTTTTAAGTCTGGAGATCTGCTGTGTGACTTGATATTAGCATCTTTCTTTGCAGTTTTGGGAGACTGTTCCACTATTTAGCTTTTTCAAAGAAGATGTGTTATGTCGTAAATTGAGGAGTTGAAGAAAATGATGGGAAGTGGGAAGGAAGCTTTGCAGTGTCCCCGTTTCGGTGGGAAGGAATTAAGTGTATTCATTTTGTTCTAAAAATTGGACTGTTAAAAGCATCATTAAGGATCTTTTTGGTAGGTTTCTTTTTTTCTTTCCTCCATTTTTCTAGCTGGGTGATGATCGCAGTGGTTTTTAGTCAAAATCAAGTGCGTTTCTAATACTGAACTTAGGTAGTGGAGGATGCAGCAGCAGTTAGGTTGAAAATGTTCTCCATTATATCCTGACAATATTACCTGTAAAAGCAGGCACTATGATTTAAGCCAGGGATGGGCAACTGTGGAAGGGTTAGCTTCCTAGGAGACCTCAGAGGATCACATACATTCTTGAAAAAAAAAATCAATTTTTTGCTCCCAGATGGCCCCAAACACCCTCTAGGGGACATGGAGCATTCTTACCATGTTTCTGGGCCTTCCTGGGCTCCTAGAGGTCATTTGGCAGCATTTGGGAGGAAAAAAAATGTTTTTGACTGCTGGGGGACCCTCTCTGACCCATAGGCTGCATTTTGCCCTCCCTGATTTAATCTTTGTAGATGTTTTAATCGTCCTGCTGTTACCATGTAGTTAATGCATTCAGTGTTACAGTAATCCCTGTTCTTACGATTCTCCCATATTTTGTTGACCCACAGTCAAAATAATTTGGTATTATTAAATTGTCTCTTTTTTTCCTTTCAGGAATGTTTTTTTAGCAAAGAAATGTAGTGAGGAAAGGGCTTTTTAAAAAGCTCTAGAAATATACAAATTGGTTGTTGCTCAGTTTTCTGCCCTGTGTATTGTGCTGTCTCAAAAAAAATAGGGAAATGGTGTATTCTTATCAGTTTAGCATGTTTTAAATTTATGATAGGTAAAGATAGCAGTTATAAAGTTATAAAGAACTTCTGATCAGTTACTTCAGCATTCGCTATACCTAGTGTTCCCAAGATGTGTTGGACCAAACTTCTGTCAGCCCTAGCCAAAATTGCCGGTGGGTGAGAATTGTAGTCTAACATATCTGAAGTGTGTACGGTTGGATAAAACCGAGCAAAATCATTCCCACTTGTGAATCATACCATTTCTGGATCAAGATGATTTTAACCACTAATTTAAACAATATTTTAAAACAGAAGAAAAATGGCAACTGAAATGAGAGATAATACTAATGAACTTGACAGATCTCATTAAAAATGGGGCGAGCTCAAAATGTATGCATAATTCATTTATATTTCTGCTAACTGTCCATCAGTACTGATAAATTCAGCCTTGGCCAAGGCTGCCGTGCTGTAGCTGAGCCTTAAATTAAAGCTAAGCACCTCTGGCTGAAACATCTGTGCATTGCTTCCCCCCGTTTAGCTTTTCCTTTCTTATTTCCCCTTTGTTGAAATGCAGCACAAGCTTGAGGAGAAACATTCCACTTTTTTTGGCAAGCTCTAAGCTTGGAGCTGCTGAGACTGGGGCAAACTGAAGCTCTGTTTTGATTGCTTCGATGTATGCCCTTTGGAAGCTATTCTTGCCTAATTATAAGATTTTCCAAAGAGGAGAGGAAGCTGCAGGCAGCAGTAATGATCAAGCCTTACTGCAAAGTTCTTCTGCTCTCCTTTTGGCGCTGGCATCCGTTCATGTGCATTCTGTGCAGAACCCCTTCTAACAAGCCTTGCGTCATTGGGTTAATGATATGCTACAAAGCCTGTTGGCCTGCTAATATTTTTCTGACATCCTCGCCAGTGTTGTTAAGATGCTTCTTGACAGCTCTTGCTGCTTGGAGAGAACTTGTTTTCTAGTATATTTATTTATTAGTTTTTGCACAAAATTACATAACACAAAATTGCATAAACATCAATTTCCAACAAGCATTTCTAACCTAGACATAAACTAACGTTAACACACAAAATAAAATATCAAGCAACCAAAAAAAAAAGAGCATAGAACATTGACTTTCTAACTAATCTGGACGACTAAAGAGTAAAGTACTAGTGCAGTTGGCCCTCTCCATTGGCTAAGGTTGGGGCACAGGACCCTTGCAAAAGTGGAAAAATAGGAAATATCAAAATATGAGTGTGTTTGTCTACAGGAAGGGGGCTGAGGCATGGTGGGGAGAACAGGCACCCACGGTTCTAACCAGGTCAAGAAAAGAAGAGGGAAGTGGGGTAAATTGGAAGGGTGGCCCTATACTTTTTCTCTTTTGCCCATATCCTTCCTTTGGTGTGTGTGTGGGGCATCAGGAGAGAATTTGCAGTCCTGAGAAATTGGGCTGTGAGTTATCCTTAGCTGGCCAAGCAGTGGCTGTGCAGGAGGAAGAGAAGAACCAGAGGCAGGTTTTTAAACACTGCGTGGCCTGATCGGAGCCGCTGAGAGGGAAGGTTCCCCCGCAAAAGAGGCACCTGAGGTGAGGGGGAACCGGGTTCGAAGAAGCTCGCAAATAATCAAATCCGTGAAAGTCAAAACCGCAAATGTGGAGGCCTGACTCTGTACAGTAATACACAAAAGGTCTGTGCCTCCCCACCAAAGTGTAATGAGAAAAGAAAAGTGGAAAAACTCTATAGAAACCTCTATAGAATATAGATCTGTAGAAAGAGGTATAGAAACCTCTTCAAAGGTAAAAGTAATGATTCTAAATCAAAACCGTTTGAGCTAGGCAAAACGTCTTTTCACAGCTTGCTCATTTCTCCTGTACGAATGAATAAAAGAGTTGGTGGGGGAAAGAAATCTGGTGATTGAGGTTAATACTCATCGTCAGAAGCCGGTGTGAGCTGCAGAATTTGGCCTTTTCATGTATGTGACTTGTATCTTGCCTCATTTACTTGAGTCATATCAAGTTCTTTATGCTAGAAGCACCTTTTCGTGGCGCAGCAGTTCTTCAGTCATGGACCATGGTATGGGTGTGAATTTATGTGGATGTTTTAGATCTGAAAAGACCTGGAATGCACCAGTTGGTTGTTTGGTGTTTGCTGGGTACCTGGTAACTGATGTATGGATGGACACCATTGAATCTTCTAGTGCCATGTGAAGGTTTTGTTGGTGTTGGCTGAGCTGTGAGGGCCACACTCACATGAACATTGTCCCTGCATATTGTAGTCATGCAGTGAACATGCAAGTGTGAATGCTGGGCCATTTCTGTGCCAGACGGCTATAGTGCTATTCACTTTCAACATCGTATGGAATTCTGGGGTTTGCAGTTTAGGAGGGGCCTTTGAATTCCATAGGATGTTGAAAGTGGAGTAATAGCACTATAACAGTCTAGTGCAGAAATGGCCCTGGACTGACCCAAGACAGGGATGGGCAAGTGTAGCATGTGGGATGCATGTGGCCCTTGGGACCCCCAAGTACAGCTCTAGAAGCACCCAAAACCTCTAGACCCTCCAAAATGGGCCAATTCTGAGAAAATATTTTTACCGTAAAGCTATTTGCAAGTGCAGTTTTTCACCTGAAACCTGCAGAGTAATTCTTAGACAGACCTTTCTTTTCCTCCATCAAAGCACTGTCCCCTTTTCTGCTGACAGTGTAAGAAGATCCTCTCCTCTGTGGTGTGTTTCAGTTGTTCAACCTAAGCAAGAAGTGCCACAGTTGATTTTTTTTTTCTCTTCTGAAAGCAGGGAGCCATTTGAATCCAACTGTTATGTAAATCTTGCTCAGAGCCCTTGAAATTCCATTTAAATGGATCTGGTAGCTCCCACCTTAGTTGTGGCGGTTTTCTGGCAGTGAATAGTCATGGAGCAAACAACCATTCCTCATGCCACTTGGGAAAAACCAGTCTCAAGGGTCTTCTGCTCGCCTTTCTGTCATGGAGAAAAGAGGGCTTCACAAACATTCCCTCTCCCATTGGGAAACTAACTTCTCCCTTTGTTTTCCAGTCTCCTCTCAGCCATGACCTCATCCTTAACCTGACTCAGGACGGAATCAAACTGCTGTTTGATGCTTTCAATCAAAGACTTAAGGTAAATGATTAAACGGGAAAACACAGTCCTCCTTCCCTTGTGTAAGGCTTAAATGTGCACATTCTTTCTTGCAAGGTTGGTGACCGCTGCAGAAATAGCAACAGTGTTCTGAGTAACAACTTCAAAACTCCATAATTACTCCTTCTGTCGGTTGTGTCTTGTGCGTGACTGTTTATACACAGTCACTTTGGTTTTCTGGGCTGTGATGAGGCCAGTATAAAATGGTTACCCCTTTTTCTTTTTCCTGTCTTAAGAAAGTAGTTGTATTTAGATATTTTTGACAGGGTATATCCATGGCTAACAAACAGGAAAGAGGGTCAATACGTAGGAAGCAGAACACAAGTTCTGAATAGAGGATGTTCCTACTATGCAACAGCCCAAATTCCCCCTGCCGCAAAATCCAACTTGTAAGCAATGTATCTCCCCCTCCACCCAATATTACCATTTCCACGTTGTTGGAGAATGGGTCGGTGGGGCTGTTTTCCCGTAGCTGGATGCAGTGCAAAAACACTACCTTGGAGGACCTCCTTAGAACCCCAGAGACTCTTACAACCTGTCCCGCGACTGGAAGATAGCTAGCCACGTCCTTATTGATATCTCCGCTCTCTGACAGCACACAAAGGGCCGTGTTGGGCAGGCTGTGCACGGTAGGCTTGAGCGGGGGGTAGCATTGAGGTGTAACTACCAAGGTACGCTTAAGAGATATCTTGTCCCAGATAACTTGCACTCACAAACTTCACTCAGAGCTCAAACAGAAGCATTTATTGGGAGCAACGCAAGCAACGCAGCAACTTTCCTGAGAAATTGCTGAGACTGTCGTGTATTGGATGATTACAGTTTTTATACCTTGTCATACAAAGGTAGGTGCGCGTAGCAGTGCTTGGTGAAAGTCATAAAGGGCACATCACCCCACCAGCACAGGCACTGTCCCATACCCTCCTTATTTACATATCTTTCATCCTGGAAGACAGAAGAAGGTCCTCTGGTCTCCAGATCTATGCATAACTCGTTCCCATAATACCTTCTCAGTACTTTTGCATTCCCCCGGCCAGGATACAGAGTAACAGCAGACTGTACCATTTGGTGCTCCTGGGATGCTTCAGAAGTTTCAACCAGATGAATAGTTGCAATTAGCGATTGACAACTGACACTTGGTAGGAGCTCAGTGAACTATACCCATATCTAAGCTAGCAGAGCTGTTCTAGCTATTCTAATACATATAGGTTTACACATCCAGCATACCGATGACAGAAACCACACATCCTGGATACTCAGCGAAGTCACCAGAAAAAGCGTTCAGTGCTCGCTCCCTCTCCCTCTAGGAGTGCTTGCCTGTTTTTCTTGCATCAGAGGTATTAATTGGATTACCATCCCTATTCTTCTTACCCCAAAGGTCTAAGCCAAATTCTAGTCACAGAAAACACCAGGTGATTTCGATTGCTTAAGAACCGTAATAACTCTTTAACTGTTTTGGGGCAGTGAAGAAACATGTATTCATTGATAGTCTTTTTATTTTGGTATTGCTTACACATTACTTCACTTAGTTCTCTTTTTCTGAGAGGCTTTTTCTCCTAATATTCATAACTCTGCTCTTTTAGCAGCCTGTAAAGTGCTTTGTTAAATGGTCGGTTGTGCAGAAATCAATGGTGTGCTATTAAATATCCACAACTGCTTTCTTTGCCAGATCCATCATGCGTAGCTTTAAATGTACTTGGTATATGCCCCTTGTACTAAATCCAGGAGAGGAAGACTTTTCCCCTGCTTCTGAGATTATTAGTGCTGACTAAAGACTGCTTCTGAGCATATGCCAACTGTAGCTGTGGGCTTCGTCAACCGCAGCAGATGAATGCTGACCACATGGGTGCAGAAGTAGGACATCAGTTTAAAATACATCTTGTTATTGATCATAAATGGAGTAAGGATTTGGAGAAAA
The DNA here is from genome assembly GCA_030412105.1 of Cyclura pinguis. Taxonomy (NCBI): domain Eukaryota; kingdom Metazoa; phylum Chordata; class Lepidosauria; order Squamata; family Iguanidae; genus Cyclura; species Cyclura pinguis. The sequence goes on from CM059607.1 coordinate 3,924,541, forward strand.
AGATGCTGGGTGCATAATGAAAGAAATTACCAACGCAGCCAAGAATGCCGGTGTGATTCTTGGTTGCATCGATAGGAGTATGGTGTCTAGATCAAGGGAGGTAATGGTACCTCTCTATTCTGTGTTGGTTAGACCTCATCTGGAATCCTGTGCCCACTTCTGGGGACCTCAGTTCAAAAAGGAAATCGGCAAGCTGGAGCCTGTTCAGAGGAGGATGACCAAAATGGTGAAGGGTCTGGAAGCCATACCGTATGAGAAGCGGCTTAGGGAACTGGGGATGTTTAGTCTGCAGAAGGGAAAGTTGAGAGGGGACATGATAGCCATATTTAAATATTTTGAAGAGGTGTCATGTTGAGGAGGGAGTGGGCTTGTTTTCCACTGCTGCAGAGACTAGGACAAAGAGCCATGGATTCAAGCTGCAGGAAAGGAGATTCCACCTGAACCTCAGGAAGAACTTCCTGGTGGTCAGAGTTGTCCATCAGTGGAATACGCTGCCTCCATGGAATGTGGTGGAGTCTCCTCTTTCTTTGGAACTTTTTAAGTAGAGGCTGGATGACCATCTGTTGGGAATGTTCTGATGTGGGTTCCTGCATAGCAGGGGTTTGGACTGGATGGCCCTTGGGGTCCCTTCCAACTTTATGATTCAGTGATTATAACTGATTGCTTGCAGATCTTGTTATCAACACTCCTCTTTGCCATCATCGCTAACCTAAACACATTACCAAGACTGAAATCCTTAGGTCTTTTATGGGGAGGCGGGGTTGAAGAGCAAGCATGCTTGACTACCCAGCAGCACTTTTCTACTGATAACATATTGGACTTTCTAAAAAACAACCCCACAAATGCCTCCCAGACCCCGTGGGTGGTGGTTGTTTTGTACCGTCAAGTCTTTTCCAATGTATGGCATCGCTAAGGCAAACCTGTCACAGTGTTTTCTTGGCAAGAGGGGATTTGGTTTTTCCTGCTTCTGAGGCTGAGAGAATGTTGCTTGCCCAAGGTCACCCAGTGGGTTTCCATGACCAAGCAGGGAATTTAACCCCCGTTTCCCAAAGTTATAGTCCAACACTGTGCCACACTGGCAAAACCCTTTTGAACAATTTCTGCAGAAGCAGATCTAACAGACTACAGTTTCTTCACTGTTTTGCTCAGGAGCAGAGATCATTTTGTTTGCAAGCCATGTGCAGCCCCTAAGGCCAGTTATGCAGCCTCCTGTCCCCTTCCCACCCACTCAAAATACTGTATTTTTTTCCCTCAAACATTAGAGCAGCTGGTCCTGGAAACCTCTGGGATCAGACATTCTCCTCTAGAGCAAGTTCTGGCCACACACATACATAGATCTTGTATTAGCGTACACTCTGGGCTTTCTTTTTTCCTTACCTTTTTTGGAAGCCAGGCATCTATCACTTCAATATTTTAAGCTATATGTTAATATTTTACTCAATATTTTAAGCTATATGTTGTATATTAATAGAGAATCCCTTACCTGAATGTGGGTCATTATGCTGTGTGAAGTAATTATTTTGTTACCAGTTCACCATTGAGAAGCTGTGTAGAAGTATTACTCCCCAGTGGTATCGTTATGTCTGTTTTTTATCCTTGTACATTTAGTAAAATTCCCTTTTGCAAAGCATTGTTTCAGATATGGGTTATTGGGTGCAGCCTGCCCAAGGCACCCAACGGCGAAAGTTACAAGTTCCCTTGCAAGTGTAAATACACAGAACACAGAGCAGTTTCTGCTCTGAGAACACACTTGGTAACCAAATCCCCAATCACTCAAACAACCAAATGAAGCCTGGGCAGGCTCAGTAAACAGAGAATGGGGAAATCTGAAAGGAGGAATGGGATGAACTATTTTGGAAGACTGGAACCTTCAGTAGTTCTTTGCGTGTTGCAGTGCCTTATTGCAGGTCCAGCTTTCTGTATTTAAATAATTAGAAATAAAATAATTAGTTTCGTAATAATAATTCAGAAACGATCTTTTTCCATTCAAAACTGATGGATCTTATCATAAGAGTGATATTTGTTGCCCAGGATAGAGTCCAAATTAGCAAAGCAATGTGAGCAAGGAGTTAAGGTAAGATTTGTTTCTGCAGCAGAAATAAGTCAACACTGTGTGAAAGTCCACAGTGAGAAAAAACACATTTCACAGTGCCCACTTTATATATGCTAGACAGGTGGGGTTCCTCATGTAAACATTCAGAAAACAATACTTAGTTCGAAGCATATCTTCTCTGTCTGGCATCTGTCAACATTTCCAAATTGTCCCAGTCTGTTTATCATTTTCCGATAGTGTGTGAAATTCAACTAACAGGAACTTAGGTGTTTGCGTACCTCAGAGAGTCTGTTACCTTAAACAAGGAATGTAATTAACCGTTGCAAATCAAGGGGGAAGCTCCCTTTCTTACTTAGGTGTTAAAAAACTCTGGATGGATGGAGTCCAAAGCTCTCAATCTGTTCAGCCTTAGGGACCCTCTTGCTTCTAGGGAATGGACATCTCAAGACTTTTGAGTTCAGATCAGAAAAGGGGAATTTTTAGCTGTGAGAGTACGGTTTTGTTATTATTATTATTATTTTTATCACAATCTGCTTATTACAGACTGTGTCCTTGGTTAGTTATGGGACTGTAATGACTTAACCGAATACAAATTAAACATAAACATGGATAATCTGATGCTTGCCAGAGCTGTCTCCTACAAAGTGGACATGCTGCTGGAGGCACTGCTTTAAGCTGATCTGTCTCTTCATCTTGATTCAGTGAATTTAAGGGTTTTCCCCCCCCAAGCAGTGATTATTTTTCTGCATGAAGAAAAACTGTTGCCTTCATTAAATTCATCCAGACTGTTGTCTTTTCTAAGATGCCATAGTTGTCCGTTTAATTGGTCGATTAAATGCACTGATGGCCTGTAAATGAATGTGCTTAATAAATGAATGGCATCTCTCATGAGATAGTCAACCTAGTTTGTTTCTACCCTATTTTTTTTGTCCTGATTTCATATTCTGTTTAGGCTTCTTTCTCCCTTTCCTCAGATCCATCTATCCATTTAGGTTTGCTGTTCTATCATGGCCAGTCCCATTATGGTGGCTGCATTCACAAATACCTTAAGCCCATCTTCTTCCCTATTTCGTCCAGAACCAAGGCTATGCTGCTGAATTCTAGCGACGGCATAACCTTCAGGCTGCTACCAAAGGAGCAAGTTCTTGGTTGGCCAAACTTCTAATCAGAGAACAGAAGAAAGTTTTTTCTTATTTTTTTTTCTGTCCTCTTGCCTCTACTGTAGTTTCTTCCTCACGTTTCTTTTGCAGTCACTAATCCTTGCCCCTCACTTACCCTCTTGTTCCATGACAACTATTAACCAGCTAGTCATCTGATCTGTTTTCATGACACTACAGCACCCAAATAAACTAATATTAAACATGGGAATAGTGTATGGGGAGCACCCTTGTACAAAAACTTTCTTTTGAAAGTTTATCTGTATGGGAACAGATGTCACTGTTTTCTTCTGATCCCTCATTAGGTCGGATTCCTTCATTAGGTCTGAATTCAATCTCGCTTGTGTTTTCTTTGGATTCCCTTAAACTCACAGGACGTTTTGCAGGCAAATTTATAGTGTTGTTCCTCTTTGTTTCCCTTTCTTTCTTTCTTTTTTCCAGATCCTAAGAGCTAATTTACTGATCTTTCATATTTCTAAAATACTTATCGTTTTTTTTAGGTGATTGAAGTTTATGACTTGACTAAAGTGAAGTTAAAATATTGGTAAGTGGCTGATCAGAGAAATGCAGCTGTCTACATTTTCTCAGTTGTTCCTCTTTTTCAGTTAGAGGTTACCGGCTGGCTCGGCTTCTGCCTCCGCCATGTAGCCCCTTTAATCTTCTCTTCACAAGTTACGGTCAAACCAGGCGGCCTTTAGTGGACTGGCCGCTTTGTCTAAACTGAGAATTTCTGATTACCTATCTCAGAACAATCTAGGATTTTAAACAAAAGCGTGAAGTTGGTTTAAAAGTGTGGGTGATTGTAGATTGATAGTCAGTGGTGAGGAATGCTGGGAGTTAGAGTTTAAAAACTGCTGTCCTTTGCCTGCCTTGGGATCTACGTGATAGTACCAAAGAGCTATTGAAAAACAGAAAACAAGTGAACTTGGCTTAACATGGTTTCATTACTGTTCCCTAGAATATCCTACTCTACCTAGCGAAGCAAGTAATTGAAAGTAAGGCTTCTCGTATCTGTGATTAAAAATGTATCAAGTGGTTTTGTTGGTAGCTTTCCAAAATACCTTCATTCAGAATTTCAGAGGAAGCTTCATGGTTATATTTGAGTTCATTTGCTTAAGAGCCAAAAACTGAATACTGGATTCAGAATCCCAGAATAAGTTTGGGCAAGGCATTTTACGTTAGCTTGAGGGGCTGAGTTTTTTAAAAAGTTGGGAATGTTTGTTGCCTTCTCTGAATTTCTGTGTTGATAGGTGAGATCAGCATAAATTGGAAAGATAGCTTGAGTCACCTTGCTGCCTTAAGAATTACTTTGAACTGCAATGTTAAGAAATGTTCATTTCCCCCCCATTTGTTTCTTCCCAGTGGTGTTCATTTTAACTCTCAGGCTATCGCTCCAACTATAGAACAAATTGATCAGTCTTTTGGAGCAACCCATCCAGGAGGTAAGTTGCAGCTCTTGATGTTATGTACATGTAGAGACTTGCCTTGTTGGCTCCATCCATGAGAATCAAAGAGACAAGAAGAGCTTTCATTTAGTTTTAACTTTCCCTGTGCTTACATCATGTAAGTACATACATACATACATACATTACATCATTAATATGTCATATAGATGTAAGCTATCAATTTCTACTAGTAATTATGGCTATATATTGTGCTAGGTATCAGTCTTTCAATACTAGTTAGCGCTGAGTATAAGGAGAAAGGTGCTGTTCCACTCATAACCTGTATGTGAGCTTCCTACCGAGGCATCTGGAAAGAATACCAGACTGGACAGGCCTTTGGTCTGATCCAGTTCTTGTGTTGCAGCAAGCCAAGATTATTTTAAACCTCTAGTACATGACTCAAAATACTACACCCGCATTTTTCTTGATTTAAGAAGAGGGTCATGTTGCTTGAACTTTTCTGTTCTATGTGCTGGGCTGAATTTTTTCGTGAGTAATCATTTTAATGTTTTAGTTGATGTTACATAGGGTATAGCTGTTGTGGCTTGTCTTATCTGCCTTGAAAATGCTACTAAAAGGCTGGATATAAGCATCTCAATATTTCTCCATAAAAATGCCCACTGATTGGAAGGGCCAGGAAATCAAGAAATGTACTTAGATTCCAGCTGCCGTTTGGTCATAACTGCTCTCTCCGCTTGTCCTTAGTGCAGAGGCAAGCAAATGTTTGGCTACTAGAGGCCAGCTCTCCCTTCCATCTCCCTGTGAGCCGGCTTAGGAGATTGCCCCCTTGTGAACAATGGCCATTTCCACACTAGACTGTTACAGTGCTATTACTCCACTTTCAACATACTATGGAATCCTGGGGTTTGCCATTCAGGGAGGGGCCTCAAGGCCACAGTTGTAACTGCCGTGTGACGTTTATTCATACAAATCATTCATAGCCCTGATTTGCATTGTGTAATCCAGACTTTATTATTGCTTTTAGTTACGGTTATAGCCCACCTCAGCTCTGGTAGTGCACATGCGCTCCCTTCTTTACTTTAATCCTCACAACAGCCCTGTAAGAGAGGTTAGGAAGAAAAAGAGAGGGAGGGAGAGAGTCTGGTTCCAAATCCACCTAGTGAGTTTCCATGGCTCATTGGGATCTAGAACCTAGATTTCCAGAGGTTAGTCAAGCATGCTAACTATGGGTGCTATTAGTCTGTAGGTATTAGACTCCATCTCGCTTCACCTTTGACCGCTGTTCATATTATCTAGGTATTCAAGGTTAAGGAAGGCTCTGTGGAACTGCTACGTGATTTCAGTTTTGCTCTTTGTTTTAACATGGGGCTTTTATGTGAAGTGTGATACAATCTTTTAAGGAGTTCTCAAAGATTAAAAACCAGAAGCAGGTTGCATGCTTTGTGCATGCGTGTGTCTTCCGCTGAGCTTTTCCTCTTCCTTTGTGCACTGTCCAAATCTAACCCAGAAGTTTGCGGGACTCTGGAGCAGATTTTTCAGTCGGCGTGAGCTGTAGGGACAAGGAAAGAGAGAGAAAGTTCTGCCACAGAAATAGACTTCTTATACAACATTGGGTCCTTGTAGTATTTTTTCAGAAAGCCCAGCGTGATATATTTGTGTCATCACTACTTGGATACATACACTTAAGTTCTGTCCTGGGGAATGTACACTCTTTGTTTCTTCATTTGTCTTTTCTTCTTCATGTGTTGCAGTAGTACTAGTAGTAATAATCATTTTAATAATACATTTTATTCCTTGCCCAGTATTTCTTGCCCAATATTTATTTTATTTCTTGCCAGTAATAATGATAAATTTTATTTCTTTATTTCTCTCCCCAAGGCTCGTGGTGGGATACAACATAAATTAAAATACAACTAAAAACACATTGATTAAAATATATTAAAAACTCATAAAACCATTTAAATACATCAGTTTAGAATTCATAATTTAAAAATGCTGAAAGAGATGGGTCCTTAGTATTTTTTAAAATACAGAGAGCATATTTTGCTGTCGAATCTCTGCCTGCAGATCATTCCACAGTCTAGGGGTGACCAACGACAAGATCCGCTCGGTGACCATTGCCAGGCTAGTCCTGGCCGGTTTAGAGAACTGGAGCGTTACTGTCTGTAGTCAAGCAGGTTTTGCAGGTTGTTAGAGTGCTTTACAAAATCCTGTTGGACCAGAAGTGGGTGTACCCCACAGGAAACAATGTCTCTTTCAAAATGCCTTCAAATCCTAAATTATTGTTGGTCTCCAATCAGAACCGTATGATAAGTTCCCCATGAGTGGCACAAGCAGTTCTGCTCTGGTGGAGCAACCTGTTTTCTTCTTATTGGGCTTTGAATGCGGGCTGCCTTGCTTCCCTGGTTGCTTGGCACTACTGAGCCCTGGCTATGTTCCCTCAGTCCCGAGGCAGAATCTGTCCTCTTTTTACATCCCAGTACAGTTTTTTGGCTGTAGATTACATTTGCTGAACCTGACTGTGAAAACCTTTCCCACCATCTTGTGCATTTTTTGTGTTGGCTGGGGCTACTCTGCATCTCAATGGGTTACGGAAGAAAAGAACACAATTTGAGAAAGAAAAAAAAATGCCCTTTAAACTGTAGCAGATGTTTCCATGAATGGAAGCCACATAACCATGAATCGAACATAGCTTGGCATTACCAGTAAAGCTCTTCCAAAATGCATTTTGTTCTGTAGTGTTCATTTATCACAAGAGAGGTTCAGAAGTGTAGGCGAAAAGATCTCTGAGTGGCTGGAGGGCAGGTATAAATGGTTCCAAACTTTCCCTAGGGATGTTGTCTTCAGGAGGGATGCATTCCAGCTTTCTCATACAGATAAGCTAGATTTTGTGCCAATACTGTTTCTAAGACAGTTTATAATGAGGAATTCATATTTACATAGCACTTTTTCTAAGAGCTAAAATATATTAGCTCTGTCATCCTTACAATAGCCTTGTAAAGTAGGTCAGCTTTCATCTCTTAGAGAAAAAGAGGGCCGTGGACAAGGACATCCACTGAGAAAGAGAAGTTACCTTTATAGCAACATCAATGCATTTGTATTTATTTGATGCATTTGAAAACCACTTTCAAGTACAGAGTTGATGGGGCCTAGCTTAGTGGTAGAGCACATGTTTTGCATGGGAAATGTCCCATGCTCAATCCTAGCTGTATGAAGCTGAAAAAGATCATGGGCAGCAAGGGCTGCGCACAATCTCTGCTTGAGACTGTTGTTGTTGCTGCTGCTGCTGCTGCTGCTGTTGTGTGCCTTCAAGTCATTTCCAGCTTATGGTAACCCTAAGGCAGATCTATCACAGGGTTTTCTTGACAAGGTTTGTCACCTTCTGCTGACCTTCAGGCAGACATAATTCTACACAGTGAGACGTGCAAGGATGGGGTAGCTCAGGAATCTGCAATTTTTGGCTCAGTGGCAGCTAGATTTAGAACCATGCCCATTTCAGTCAGTGTTTTGTTAAGCTTAGATGATTTGTTATATGCTCCGGTGAACTGGCATATGGGTAGGGAATGGGCATATGGAAGTACAAGCCTTCTGCAATGAGGGGCATATAAGTATTTTTAACGAGTGATTTTTGTAGTGGCATATGAGTATTTTTAATGGGTGATTTTTGTAGTGGTATATGGGTATTTTTGATGGGTGATTTTTGTAGTGGCATATGGGTATTTTTGATGGGTGATTTTTGTAGTGGCGTATGGGTATTTTTGACGGGTGATTTTTGTAGTGGCATATGGGTATTTTTAACGGGTGATTTTTGTAGTGGCATTTGAGTATTTTTAATGGCATTTCCTCTAGCACAGCAAATTTCATATACACAGATCAAGATTTTCTTCATGCCATCTTTCTCAGTGAAACAGAAGACTGACTCACATGCCTCCCACTTTGTGCACCTTCAAAATGTCTAATGTAGTCTCAAATCTATTTCTGTTCTCTGCTCCCACCACCACTCCAAATTTCTCAGGATGTGTTTGTAATTGTCCAAGAACGAGCTGAAGCTCCAGAGATGTCACCACAGTTGTTCTGGGCATACTTTGATAAGGGACTAAACTGCTTGACAATGCTGCCAGAGTAGAAAGGGAGGAATTAACTGCTTTCATATCTCTGTATGTGTCTTCCTCCAGTGTACAACTCTGCTGAGCAACTTTTCCACCTCAACTTTAGAGGACTGTCTTTTTCCTTCCAGTTGGACTCATGGACTGAAACTCCGAAGTACGAGGTCAGAAATCTTGGTTAACAGATAATTGCTAAACAGAGTAGTTAACTGTGTTTTGAAGTGCTTAATAACTGACTCCTTTTGGCTTCACGTAATGCTTTGTGTCATGTATGGCTTCCTTTTCGGACCAGTTTGAGTTAACATGGGCTCCAGTAGCCAAACTCTTGTATGGCGGCCAAAGAGCTGTCACATCGATTTTGTTCCCTTTGCTTGGGTCTGCCTCCTCCTCTTCCTTCCTCCTTTCCCTGGTTAACTGTAGCTATGATTTGCTGTGACACCTAAATTGGTATTAGCATAGTTAATTGCTTGGTACAATTTTTCAACCCAGCCTTTGAAAACAAACTGGTTTCAAATTGTGAATGAATCGAGAGCTTTGATGATACCAGTTCATGTATGGATGTTGCACTAAACTGGGAAACAGAAAGGGGATGGTTTTGGAATGGGAGGAAAGGCAAAGATTAAAATTCCTAGAAATGGAGAAATAGATGTCTCTTCGTAAGGGGAACAGAAATTCTCAAAAATTTTTCCCAGCCTTTCTTTTTCTTTGAAAGAACCCTTGAAATAATTTTCAGGTCTCAGGAAGCCCCTGCATAAAAATTATATATATAAGAGGGCGGGATTCAGTCATGAACTTTAGCAGAACCCCTAGCAAATCTCAAAGAACGTTAGGGTTCCAGGGAGCCCTGGTTGAGAAACCCAGCTTTAAATATTGTTACTTTTGGAATATAAACTGCATCATGTATAACTTTGGCGTAAAGTTATTATGCTTGGTAGATGTGCCGTGTTTCATAATATATTTAGCATAATATGTACAAATGGAAATTCCTTTTTTTTTGCCCCCTGCAAATGGAGATACAGGGTCCTGTAGCAGGAAAGAATGTCTTCGTTTGTGCTTTGTTAAGAGTAGGCAACAAAACCTGATCTTGTCTCATCAAATTCTCTGTAGTGTCAAACGTAACACATTGTATTTGCATAAACAGAATGGAGAAAAGAAAAGGAAAAGCCAGGAATTGCAATGCTTTGTGATACTGTACATAGTCTTTCATAAAGATCTTCTTGATACAAAGTTTTTAGAAATGAATGTGGGGAAGCAAATACAGGAACACCTCATCTTAAACATTTTATTCAACATTATGAAAGAAAATATTCCATAGTTCAATTTTTTTATTTTCATTTTTTTCTAATTTTTTCCAGGAAACAAAAGGATAAAAGAAAAAAGGGGGAAATCCCCCCACCCAACTTTCCAAGGTTTTTTAAAGACCTTTACATCTTTACTGCAGAGTTCTCCAATTGCCAGATCCTGGTTTGTTGATCAGGATGGCTGGACATATCTTAGGCCATTTCCGCACTATGCTGTTATAGCGCTATCATGCCACTTTCAACCTCCTATGGAGTCCTGGGGTTTGTAGTTCAGGGAGAGGCACTTAGAATTTTGGCCTCATTAAAACGACAAACCTCTGAATTCCACAGGATGTTGAAAGTGGAATAATAGCACTATAACAGTGTAGTGCAGAAATGGCCTCTGTGTTTGTCATCTGACTGCTTTCAGGATTATTAAGCTGAGCAAAGGACATGTGCAATGAATGTATGATCCCAAATCAATTCTTGTTTACTTCATAAAGCATTATTCATGACAGTGAGATCTTTACTGTCTTTCGTCCATGCGTGGTGATGGCTGGATTAGCCTTTTCACTAACTACATTGCAGTATGTGATCCCCCTTACCCTGGGGGCTTTGCCGTAGATTGAAATTCCAGGATCATCTCACTGTCGGACAGGTTCCGTGCTGTGTCCCATTTATTTTACAGTTCATAACAAACAGGAGGCAATCTGTCAGCAATATCGTGACATCACAGAGAAGAAAAAGCATGTGGAACCCCAGATAACAGTCTGACGTTGGATTTGCATCTAATTTTTGTCACTGGCATGTTAACTGTTCTTTTAGGCATTTTGTGGAAGTTTCATGGGTCTTTGCAGATCACTCTATCTTCTTGCGGCTGATTAAAAAAATATACTGTATTTTTTGTGTTTGCATGTTGTGCAGTCAAAATGACTTTATCTTAATCTCCACAGCCAAACTTTGCCCATGGCCTAGCTTCTCTGCAGATTCCCCATGGGGCAACTGTGAAACGCATGTACATCTACAGTGGAAACAGCCTGCAGGATACCAAGTACGTAATTCTTGTCTTGCATCAAGTATCTCCAAAGAAATAGCAATCTCCTGCCTTCTCATTTGCCCGTAATTATACAAATGAAGGTGAGAGAGAAGTTGGATTGGTTTTTTACTGTAGATCTACCTGATTCACACTTATCAAACAGACAATTCAAGCCACAGTTATTATTTGGTATTTGCACTTCCCCAGATACGTTGAAATTCTTCTACAGTATATAAAGTGTGTACAAAGTGTGTATGTCAGAGGGAAGTGTGCTAGAAAAGTGTATACTAATGAAAATATGCAAAACTGCACCATAGCATTATTAAATGTTTTCATTTTATTAAAATATTTGCTGTATGTATTCAACCAGAAGTTGAACATTTTAGTAAAAAAAAAAAAATCAACCCAAAATTCCGTGCTTCTTGAGGGGAGCCATGGGAGCGGAGCATCGCAAACTCCTCCCGGCTTGAGTTGTGTTAAAGTGTATTAATCCAGAGATTGCAGTCGACTGAGACAAGCTCAAAAACATTTGGTTTAAGAACTTAGCAGAAGGCATTTTTTCTGTGCTTCGTTCTGTGTGATGTGCTTGTTGTTATATATGATTTTCCCATTTTTCAGGGCTCCTCTGATGCCCCTCAGCTGTTTCCTTGGAAATGTGTACGCGGAGAATATTGATGTTTTGAGAGATGGAGCAGGGCCCTCAGGTTTACGGCTTCGCTTACTCACTGCAGGTATAATGGCAGGCAGAAGTATTTGTGCTCCTGCTCCCTTGTAAAGGCATGAAAGTATATGTGACTATCTGCATATAATGCTAATATAGAACAGGAAGACATTTTGGATACTTTGGTGTAAAGGGCATTATAAATAAACATAATTATTGTTGTTATTATTATTACTACTACTACTACTTTCCTGTGACCTTTTCCTCACTGCATCTGTACTGGAAAAGATTCCGGCGATTAGATATTTTATATGGTTTCAAAACATTTTGGTATACCCTTGACCTTGTTTTAAAACACTGGTTTTGAGAGTCATTTTGAGTCCATCTGGTAGGAAAAAAAGCAGGATATAAGCTTTTTAAATGAACGAATGAATAAATAAATAAATATGGTAAAGGATAGCCACGCACATTATATTGCGACCAGAAGTGCAATGTAATATGGGCAGTGTAGTGGCTGAAGCAGGAGCGGGATATGTGTGGATGTTGCTTATGGGAGAAGCAGGCGGTTTGTGGCACCTGGATTTGGCCCAAGCTCGGCTCCCTGAGCCCTGACCAACGTATGGCGACAGCTGGTGGGAGTTGCCAGCCTACAAAATGTGGCAAAGCTACGCAGGAAGACCCAAACTCATTTCCATACTCAGCCACAAAGTTTACCGGGTGACCTCGAGAGAGGCTCGCTCTCAGCGCCACTGGCCTGGGAATAGACCTTTGTTGTGAACATGATGAGGAACAGGCTAGAACTAAGGCACAAAATTTGGCCTTTGATAAGAGGGAGCAGGTATGAATGGCATGCACTCTCTCTTCTGTCCTCCCTTCGTGCAAACGCTAACCAGCCAGGATTCCAGCAGTTAAATGTAGCTTATATCGAGACTGAGAACTGTGGCCAACTAAGAGTTTGTAAGCCAGTTCTAAACCTTGGAACCTTCTGATAGCCGAATCTGGCTTGTTTGACCATTTTTTGTGAAGGAAGGAGGAATCATAGGATCATAGAAATGTAGAGTTGGAAGAGACCACATGGGCCATCCAGTCCAACCCCCTGCCATGCAGGAATACCCTCAAAGCACTCCCGACAGATGGCCATCCAGCCTCTGCTTAAAAACCTCCGAGGAAGGAGACTCCACTACACTCCAAGGCAGCCTATTCCACTGCCGGACAGCCCTGACCGTCAGGAAGTTCTTCCTGAGGTTCAGGTGGAATCTCCTTTCCTGCAGCTTGAATCCATTGCTCCTTGCCCTGGTCTCTGGAGCGGCAGAAAACAAGCCCTCTCCCTCCTCTACATGGCATCCCTTCAAATATTTAAACATGGCTATCATGTCCCCTCTTAACCTTCTTTTCTGCAGACTAAACATACCCAGCTCTCTAAGTCTGTCCTCATAGGGCTTGGCTTCCAGGCCCTTCACCATTTTGGTCGCCCTCCTCTGGACCTGCTCCAGCTTGACCATGTCCTTCTTGAATTGGGGTGCCCAGAACAGTATTCAAGATGAGGTCTAACCAAAGCAGAGTAGAGTGGTCCCTGGAATCCACAAAAATATATTCCAAATAATAAGTAAGTTTTTAAGATGCTGAAAGAACCAATTGATTTTTTGGTTTTTTTTTTCTTTTCCTACTAGAGATCAACATAGCTAAGCCTGTTCTCAGAAATTTTTGGCCAACTGGGTCAAAACCTCAGACCATAGAGAAATCTTGAAAGTGTTTCATCTCATGAGCTGGGAACCACTCCTCTTCTATTTTCCCTTGCTCTTTAGGTTGCGGCCCTGGTGTATTAGCGGATGCCAAGATGCGGGTATTTGAGCGCTGTGTATATTTTGGTGATTCGTGCCAAGACGTTCTGAGCACTTTGGGATCTCCTCACAAAGTTTTCTACAAGTCGGAAGATAAGGTTGGACAAAATAATAAATTGATATGGATGATCTTTTTATCAGATTACTAAAACGTCTAAGACCATTTCTGCACTAGCCTGTCATAGTGCTATTATTCCCCTTTCAACATCCTATGGAATCCTGGGGTTTGCCTTTGAGGCCCCTCCCTTAACTGCAAACTTCAGGATTCAATAGGATGTTGAAAGGGGAATAATAGCGCTATGACAGGCTAACGTGGAAATGGCCTAATAGTCTGTTCACAGGTTTCGGTGTCCTTGAATGCTAGGGAATATCTAGCAAATGATGACCTTTCCAACTGTTCTGTACCTTTTGTGTGTATCTTCCAAACCTTTTCTCCTCTTGCTGCCTAACCTGTGACTGATCATTCAGATTGTATGATGCCGTTTACTGGTGCTGTTCTCACAAATAACAGAAGAGATGGACTGTACCGATTTACACTTTGAAAAGTTCTGTTGCACCAGCAGTTTCCTACGTTCAGAAAATGAGCATGTCAAGCCAAAAGCCAAATTAGAATCCTTTTCCCTGCCTTGCTCATTTTCCTGTGTGGGGATTAGTAATTAGAGTACTATTGCTATTGTCAATGTTAATCTTGTTATGGTTATTTTCATGGCATAACACAGAGTCATGAGGATCTGTTCTTAAGTTTCCATGTATTCTAATCGCTGTGCAGGGAAAATAAAGAGAGGAGAGAAAGAGAAGGGAGATTTTTTTTTCCCCAGAAGGAAAGGTAAGGATAAATAATGGGGTTAAGAACAGAATTGGCTAAGGAGATCTTCAGATATCCTGAATGAAGGAGTATCAAAATGCACCCAGGACTTGATATTTATTGAATGTGCTCCAAATGCTGGCCATTTCCACATGACAGTGTTATAGTACTATTATTCCACATCCTGTGGAGTTCTGGGGTTTGTAGTTTCCTGAGGCCCAAGAGCTCCCTGGCTAAGAATTCTAAAGGCCCCTCCCTAAACTCCAAACCCCAGGATTCCACAGGGTGTTGAAAGTGGAATAATAGCAGTATAGTGTGGAAAGGGATGCGGAGTCATCCATTGGGTTGGTTCCAGATTTAGCCATGCTTCGAACAGACCTGTTGAAATCCATGGGGCTTAAATTTGACTGGCTCAGTTATTCCATTGCTTCCGCTTGGACTACTTTAAGCACGACTAAAGCTGGATTTAATTCCAGTAGCTATAACGGGGACTGAAAACATTTCTCATTCCTGCCTTAAGAGTCTTTAGTCCGTTGAAAGCAGAGCAGCGTGTTTATGAAAGTGGATAGCAGCTGTTGAGTTTTAAAAGTCTGATTGTCTCCTTTTCCCAGCAAACTGAAGTGTTTGGCATTTCCTTTTTTTCCGTAGATGAAAATACATTCGCCCTCTCCTCATAAGCAGGTACCGTCAAAGTGCAATGACTACTTTTTCAACTACTTCACACTTGGAGTGGTAAGTTCCCAGCCTTGACATCCATCACGCTTCCCTTCCATCTGTCCTCAACTTTCATGAAGCCCATGATCCTTTGGTAAGGGAGTTAATATTATTCAAATCCTCAAGAGCTCCGTCACTGAGATGGCTGAACCATGCCTTTTTACATTTGCCTGTTTAGTTAACGGCACATTTGTACTGTACGTGTCTCATGGAGCTGATTTCACATACTTGATATTCAGTGTTTGCAAAATGAAGTTTGCCCCACCAGACTCAGAAATGCTCTGGAGAGAGGATAAGACCATTGCCTGTCTTGTTCAACATTCAAATGGACTAAAGCAGAGAAATCGTGCTGCATTTAAATTCAAAGACATGCAGCTGTTCACGGGAGTGTTAGCTTTTCACAGTGGGTTTGGTGTAACATTTTCTTCACTCCCTTCAAAATTATGAAAGTTCTTGAAATAATTGCTCTAAGGAACATGATCCTGCCTGTACACACAAGAATTCCTGTGGGGTGCAGTGTTGTTTAATTTAATGTTGACTCACTTTCAGTTTTTCCCCATTTTTGTCCACAGGATATCCTTTTTGATGCAAATACTCACAAAGTGAAGAAATTTGTTTTGCATACGAATTACCCTGGTCATTATAACTTCAACATGTGAGTAGAAAGAACTGTATTGCCTGGTTTCCATATTGCAGTTTGAGAAAATGTGTGCTGCTAATGAGGTCTAAGAAAATGTCTGACATGCTGACATTAATCATTAATGAGTTGGATTGTCATTAAATGAGTTGGATTGTCATTAAATGAGACTTTCCTAGGTGGCCATATCAGGTAGCATCTTCTTAAAAAGAAAGGTGAATTTCTAGGGACTTCAGATTCCATACCATAGGCTGGATGCTGTACTTGAGCTGATCTGGATTAATGGTTTCCAGGGACTCCTTTTCACAGTACAAAATGTGCTTCTGCAACTTGCTAATCTAGTTTTTGACAAATGAAATGGGCACTGTGTGGAGCATAATGTATGATTGCCTCATTTGTAAGATTAGATTTCCTGTTTCATATCCAGAGAGAAGTAACTACCCCTTCCAAAAAAGAAGAGATCTTAAGTGAGATGTACCATGCCATGCACTGATTACTTAAGTGGGAGTGGGGTGAAAATCTAAGTGTAGCTGCATTGTCTTTGAGTGGCCAGTAGCAATTCTACACCCATTGGGGTGTGGTGGTACATAAAAGTACATGTCAAAACAAGACCGTCTACGCTATGAAAGATTTCTGTTGACAATTTATTGCTGTTTCATGTGCTGTTAAGTCAGTACAACTTACAGCAAGCTTATGAATGCGAGAGCTCCAAGAGATCCTGTTTATCAACAACCCTGCTGAGGTCTTGCAAGGTCAAGTCCGTGGCTTCTTTGATGGAGCCAATATCTCTGTAATGTGGTCTTCCCCTTCTCCCATGGCCTGTTATGTTGACAGTGCCGAGAGTTAATAGTACAGAACTTTGCAAAGAATTATCTGTAAAATTTAAACTGATGCAACAAAAATCAGGATACATTTCTGAGTTATTTTTTATTTGCCCTTGTGTGATCATTAATTGCAGGTCAACTTGTTCTGAATTTTTCTGTTTCGCTCCTCAGGGGTAAACAACTGATTATCAATAAGCAGTTCATTTCCCCCTTTCTTTCCAGTTACCAGTGTGACTTCCCTGTGTGAGACCAAATACAGTTAGGGCATGCACACAAATATTTCTGTGTTTCCAGGATTAAAGTGTACTTTCAACATTTTCTCTGCCCCCTTAGACAGTAAATACAGACTACAAAAAACCTTGGTCATTGTACATTCAGAATATATTTGTTGTTGGTAGTAATGGGCTCCACAACCTGGAAGTCCCCGATTCAGTTTCAAGTATCTCTTAGTCAAAAGGGTCAGGTGGAAGAGACCCTGTTGTGAGCCTTGTACCTGTACATACAGTCTTTTTGCTCCTCCCTTTGCATAACACAAGAGTTAAACCAAAAACTCATGAGTTAGCCATGTGTCCTCTTTCATCTGAAGCAGAGCTATGTGGTTACCAGTCTTGGAAGAAGCCCAGGATATGTTGTACCATAATCTGAAGTTGGTTGAATATCCTGGCTTTTTCTGAAGCTGGTAGCTGTGGTTTCTGGGTGAAGACAAAAAACCATGGTTAATTAGTGACTAAACTGGTTGAATTGTTGCATGTGTCCTAACTGGCAAAAAAGATCATCGATTTCTTGACTCAGGAAACTCAAGATACAATCAGTTTGAAGAAGGGTAATGGCTACACATTTTGTGTAGTGTCTGATGTTAATCTGACCAGCTTTTTCCTATTAAACAGCATACCGCAATGCAAAACAGCAATAGGTTATTGATAGCTGCAGGGCAAACAATGGATGCAGAAGTTTTCAATGGCCACTTTTTTAATGTCCTACTGAGTTTAGAATGAATGAAACAGTTTTTCTCCTAACAATCCTGCATTTTCAATTTTCATAGTTATCACCGCTGTGAATTCAAGATTCCACTAGCTGTTAAACGAGGTAAGAAAGAGGCATGGCCTTTGAATACAGTCTGGAATAACCTGAAAGTTTGAATACTAACAGGAACATACAGTGGCTTTGCATGCATGCTTGTAGCAAAAAATGAATAATCAAAGCCACCAGAGTGAGAAGAGGCCCAGAGTTCTGCAGCAGCAGATAAATAGACTGTCATCTTCAGATTGAGATTATTCCTCAGTGTGGGTGATATCAACAATCTGTGCAGGAGGGAGAGAAGACACAACAACGCTTCTGGAGAGAAAGAGAGAGAGAGAGACAGGGGATGGATTGCACACAGAGTTGTGTAGGTATAACACCCCAGTGAACTCTTGTAACATAACAGAAAATAATTTGGAGCAGTACAAGATCCCAGTACAACCCAGTTAACAAAAAATGCTTGACACGGTTTGACATCCTGGTTCACCTTTGGGCAAATCACAGTTGGGGTTTCCTCCCACAGGGATGTATAAATTGAGAAAGGGTATGGTGACCTATTGTATCAAGCTGTTATGCACATAGACTACAAAGAAATCTCATTTCTGTAGAGAAGAGATGGAGACTTCTAACTGTTATTGGAATCCAATTGCCATTGGCCGTGCTAGGCTGTGGCTAATAGCAGTTAGGGGCCACGAACTTTCTACCCACCTGTAACAAGAGGGGAGGTTACGAATATGAATAAGGTGTTACTTCGTTAGGAATAGGGAGCAATTTGATTTCAAGTGAAAGAATGAACATATTGCAGTACCTTGAATCTGTTCCGATTCAATTTAGAAAACATTGTAGTTAAGGTTCATCGGTGGACCTCGGCTTAATTGTCCTGAGTGGAGAAGGTACTGACTTGTGCAACTTTTAATTAAACCCAAGAACAATCAGTGATATAAAAGCAAAAAAGAAAACCAACA
Organism: Cyclura pinguis; assembly: GCA_030412105.1. Taxonomy (NCBI): domain Eukaryota; kingdom Metazoa; phylum Chordata; class Lepidosauria; order Squamata; family Iguanidae; genus Cyclura; species Cyclura pinguis. Next base: position 3,943,046 of record CM059607.1, read on the forward strand.
GAATGAGAAAACTGGATGCAAGAACAATCCAGCATCTCAGTTTCAATGTAGTCCTTCCATATTATTCGGTCACACTTCAGTTTAAATCCCATGTAAAAAAATGTTATAAAACTTATTCCCAAATATTTCCCAAATATCAAAAGTCTGGACAAGTGAGAATGTATAGGATGAGGACAGAAGCTTCAGTTTTCTCTGTACATGCTAAGAGGTTTTCCTAATGCTGTCAAATTGTCTTTTGGTCTCTCTCATATCTCTGGATATTGTTGATCATCTGTTGTTTCTCATTTCAAAGCGAACTTCATAGGAGTTGTTAAATATTCAGTGGCCTCGAGGACAGAATAGCTCTAATTAAACCCAGGTTGCATGTGAAGCAGTTGCCCTCTGGATGTTTTTGGCCGACAGCTTTCGTCAGTCATAGCCAACATAACCAATTCGAAGAATCTTGGGAGCTGCTGTCAAACAGGAGCTGGACGGCCCCACGTTCCTCAGTCCTAATGCAGCGTGCTCCTTAAAAGATCCACAGATGAGCCTTGTGCTTACTTTCCAGGAGAACTAACCCCAGTCTGTTGTCCTGTTCTTGTGTTTCTTACAATTTTGTGTGTCATCTGTAGTTTTGGAGGAAATCAAGGCAGGGTTAGTTTTGCCCTCAACAGACATCACTGATCTATATTTAAAATCATTCCAAAATTCCTTGCTTTCAGATATTTTAATTCAGTCCGTCTCTCCTTTCAAGTCCCCCTCACCCTCCTTCCTGTTTCCTAAAATACTCATTTTGTTTTCCTTTTTCTTTGGTTCATGGTTCTTCACATCTGCCTCAGTTACTTCTCACGCAGCCCTTCATCATCATTTGTACATTCTCTGCTAAACACAAGTTCATCTGCAATTGTCAGAACTGTGTATCATTTGTACTAAAAAATTGGTTACAGAACCAGCTGCCCCCATCCCACCAGCATGGTCAGTGGCTGGGGGAATTCTGGAGCTGTAGTCCAAAGAAGTAATTTTTCTGAGCTCCGAGTTTCAGAGTAAGAATTTGTCATTGTTGTTGTGTACCTGACTCCGAGAAGAAGCTATCATGGGGTTTTTTTTTTTTGTTGAAAGATTTGTTCAGAATAGGTTTGCCATTGCCTTCCTGTGAGGCTGAGAGAGTGTGAGTTGCCCAAGGTCACCCAATAGGTTTCCATGGTTGAGCAGGTATTCCTAGAGTCTTAGTCTAACACTCAAACCGTTATGGCATGCTGGTAAGTAAGAAGTATTCACTCCAAGCTGAGCCTACCTCCTCTGTTTCTGTGTGAATCACTTTTCCAAGGCATGGCTCCTTCTTGGAAGGAATCTACTCAGTAGTAGTAACTCAGCAGGTCCCGCTCTTCTGAAGATGAGGGAATTTTCTGCTGCAAGAGGGAGACCCATCGACTTCAACAGAAGTTTGATAAGACCCTTGCGAGGTTTAATGAGCTACAACTGTGTTGCTTCTTTATGTTCTGTATTGCACCTTGCATGTTGTGGCTGCAAAATAACCATTGGGTAGTAAGGGTGATGGAATGTAGTGCCAAAATGTAGTTTCACCAAAAATTGTTCTGTTCTTTCCCTGTAGAGAGTACTGATTCGCAGATGGAAACCTGTACAACTTACAGCAAGGTAAATCGCAAGCCATGTTCATAGTGCAGCTCTGAAACTTCAAGAGACTTGGATCCTATTTTCACCAAACTAATAAAAAGAATATTACAATATTATATTATGTGATCCCTTTCAGAAGGCTTTTGGAGCTAGGAGGTGGGATTTTTATCCCCAAAAATGATCCACTTCAAGTTTTTTCAGATTCTGACATTCCAGCTAGATGGACAACAAAGTGGGTCTAACGACTTTGTGTCAGGAGGAATAGAAATGCGTATTTTAGAAGGAAAGGAAAGAGACACAAAGAGAAAGGGAAAGGTCTAGAATGTAATGGATTCACTTAAATTGTATAGCCCGTCAAGTAAGGCCATCTTCCAAATTGCAGGTGATTTCTCCATGAAAGTAAGTGGCGGGTCTGTCGGACTCCAGCAATGAATGAGTGATTTGTTAAGTTGCCTATTAATCATCTCTGAACCAAAAGAAGATGGCATGTGTTCATGAAACTATAATAATCCAAAGTCCATTTAAGTTACATCTGTTTGGCAGTAAACATTTTACTTGGAGAGAAGAACCTCATTATCAACAGATAGCCAATTCTTATCAGCATCATCCATATGGCCAAAATCCTGTTGGGCCACTGCGGTACCATAAAGCGGTTGCACAAGTGATTGTAATTTCTCCGTGGTTGTGCAAGTGCAGTCCTTAGTAGAGATGTAAAATTTCCGGAAATGTTAAATCCAGACCAAAAAAACCCCATGCCCAACCTGGTTTTTTTTTCCATTTTTTTTTTCCTGGAAAAATACAGAAATTTCTAAAAAATTGAAGGATGCAATAGTACCCTTTACAATTTTGAAAGGCACTTTGTTGCTTTATGAATATAAAATACATTATGCATAACTTGGTTGGCATGAATTTAATCCTTTCGATTTATGGAAGGGTCAGTTTATTCAAAATGTAACTACAAATCAAACATAACTTTTTTAAAACGTTGGCTGACATTCTGCGGTGCAGTTGCGGATCCATAACCCAGAGTTATGGATCCATAACTGCTCCATATTCAGCTGTGCTAAACACGCATGACCGTGGCACGAGTACCACAATCATAAATGCCCCCAGAATCCATCGTGAACTCCAGGGTGTTGCTCCAAGCAACAGAAGTCTGAGGCGCAGTTGAGTGACGTGCTCAAGGTTGACAAAGTGAGCTCCTTTCTGCCCACGAACCAGAATATGGCAAAGAGAAGCATTACCGGGCTAAAATGTCAGACACAAAGCCATGGAACAATACACTTTCTTTGCCAAGCATCTGAAAAACATCAAGGAAGGCACTGGTTAAGTTTCACCTGGGAGGGCATTCCATGAACAAGGATCATTGCCGGAAAGGTCCTTTCCTAAATTCACCAAATGCTCCCAAAAAGTGGGGGGTGGAGGGAGAGCCTTTTCAGTTTTTCTTAAAGTGCTCCATTCTCTAAGACATTTTTATTTGCTTACAGTGGGACAGTATTCAGGACCTCCTTGGACATCCAGTAGAGAAACCGGTAGTACTTCACAGGTAAAGACTCTTGCTTTGTCACTTGGATTGAAGTTTGATTGGATTTCAAGTTGCTGCCAGAAAGAAAGTCCTAATGACACATACCAGCAGAGGTTCTATTATTGGATTTAAAAAATAACAGATCCTGGAACTATGTTAATAGTACGTGGGAGGGTGGGCAATTCTTGAAGCAATCAGTATTGTTGCAAAATTCAACTCTGCTTTGAACATAACCTGGAGACTGTAGCATCCTCTGCTAGAACTTGCTGAGCCAGTCACGGCCCCAAAAGATGGGCAGAGGATACACAGGTATACCCCAGTTAACAAAGTAAATGTTTTCCTAGGTCTGGCTTTTTTAATAGAAAATTGGTTACCAGAGGCAAAAGTGACATGGAAAGAACAGGGATAGGTTCCTACACCACAGAAAAGAAAAGCAATAAGTTTCGGCAAACTTTTATTTCCAGACTAACAATTATGCACATATGACATGAAGCAAGGAGGTCATTCAAGCTTTCAATAAGTAAACAAAAAAATATTTTCAGCCTTTCAGAGACTAGTTGAAGACTTCTTTCAGAATGCGTCCAGGAATAATTTTTCTTTCACCAGCCTCCAGTGTCTTACAGATCTATATTCTTGTAAGAAGCTGGAGTTAGCTGGTGTGGCAGCTTCGCTGCCATTTGTCTATTCACACGTGTTCAGTAAGGCATTCTGGAGGTAGCTGCCCATTGCTTGGCCGGTTGTAGGCAGAGGCACAACTACAGTAGGATTGGCTGGAGGGGAATGCTGTTCTGTCTTTCCTCAAGCTGAGAAGGAGGAAAAGGTAAGCTGATGAGCACAAAAGGACTTTGTAAAAAGGAGCTTGGGTGTCAGAGGCTTTGCTAACTATTAACTAGCTCTGCTCGTCAACTACCAAGCACGGGGACTGGAGAAGCAGGGAATCAACCAGTGCCATTGTCTGCTTGCTGGATGTGTTACACCGACTTCTCCAGCCTGGCACCTTCTGTATATGTTTCAGGCTGCATTGCCGATTATTCCTCAGCCACTATAGACATGCCAGCAGAGATGATGTGAGTTGCAGCCTGACACATCAGGAAGGCTGATGCAACTTTTTATCACAGATTAACATCCTGGTTTGCAGCAAACTGCCCTCTATAACCAAGGAAAATAAATGATGACTAAGCCTTCCAGGTTCGGCTGGAATCATTAAAAGGATATGTTAGGCGTGTGCTAGTCTCAGCTAAGTTTGTTACTGGTATCATGTGGAAAGTTTTTCAGTCTTGCTTCTGGTTTTTTTTCAGGTCATCCTCTCCAAACAATACAAACCCATTTGGATCAACGTTTTGTTTTGGACTGCAGCGGATGATCTTTGAGGTATGGGGAGCAACCGTATTTAGCTTGAAGAAGGGAGGGAGGTGTTGAGGTTTTGTTTTGCTTTTGATGGGCTGAAATATTGGCTGTGGTTTTGAGTTCTAATGGAAAAGGGTTACTTAAGGTGCTGAGAATCACGATGAACCATAGATATTCTTTCATTTGAACTGAGCTGAAGCATTTTGGTCACTCCGTACAGGGTTGCAGCCAGTGTGGGTGCATTTCTAGAGGGGGTTTTAACCTTTGTATTCCTTCTGTTTTTTGTTCTATTTTGTTTTTCCAGGTGATGCAGAATAATCACATTGCGTCTGTTACTCTGTATGGCCCTGCAAGACCCAGCAGCCAGTTGAAAACATCGGATCTTCCCCAGTGAGCAATATCAGCTAATCAAAATGCTACAAATTTAGTACAGCGTGCCTTGATTTGCTGCCACTTAACAGTATGGAAAAGCACGGTTTAATGGGATACGTGTGTGCGTGTATGTATGTCTGTATCTTCAAAACAAACAAACAAACAAAACCCTGTCTCTTCCTACCTGTGCATGGAGGAGACCGGGGAAGTCCTCTTGACTGTTCATCGCAGGGTGTGGGAATAGTGTTGGATGTGAGCAGTGCCTGCCACACAACGGGTGTTTCTGCTCTCGACTGCCCTTGTCTCTTACAACGTAGAGATTTATGGACTGGTCTGGGGTTTCTTTTTCCCAGAGCTGCAAGGAGGATGAGCATAAACCAAGAGGGCACAAAAATGACTGCACGACTTAGAAGCACAAACTTTCTGAGCCTTGGGGCATCTGGGAGCAGGTATTGGATCTAACTATATATTGTACATACATATATTTTTTCCCAGTCTGTGCTTGTGTTAATTGCAATGATAATGGTGGTCATGTGTTTTTTTTCTACACAACAACAATGTAGGTGTGGGTGTGCATATGCACACACATAACTTATACATAGGTGTATATATATATATGTATATATATAAACAAAATTAAGTACTTGGGTATTTCTGTGGCTTAAGGACATTGTACCAAATGTGACAAGTATGTACATACATGTCCATGATTTCAGGCACCACATGTTTGTCTGACGTTGAAACTGGCGCAAAGCAGCATGTGCATAAGGCTTGGTTATAACATTTTTTGCACTACATACACTTTAATTACTTGATAAGGCATTTTAATCTTCACTGAGGAGAATCTGTGTACTGGGTGCGAGCGGAGGGGGGTGCAATGGTTTATTTAATTGTTCGCCACACGTAAAGCTTATTTATACAGTGGGAAAGAAACCCACCATTTCTGCACTAATACTTACTTGAGATGTTGAAGCAACTTGTTTTTCTGCCATGACTGGTTAACTAACTTGTGTTTTTGTGTATACATGTACATATATATACACACACACAATTTTCCAGAAGGAAAACAAAAGTAAGTAGGTTGTTTCTATAAATTATGTTTTTTCGTGAAAGGTTTTGATGCCATTTTTTTTTCCCTTTGTACTTAAAACATGTAAGAGTGAGCACCGTTGCCTCTCCTTGCAGCTGTGTGTGACAGATGTCAGATTAGTATTTCTTACTTCCTTTTCCTTGTCCTGTAAAGAAAGGTAGTTGGAGTTGGCGAGCTGGAGCACAGCCACTGTGGAACTGAAGTTACACTGGATGAAATGGGTGTTGCATGGCCTTAATGCGAGGAGTGTTTTCTGGGAGACACCCATTTAGCACGGTGCTGGTGGATTGTGTTCTGGGCTGTTACACATGTAGCACACTGGAGGAGAGGGGCAGAAAAAAATTGCCTCTTTTCTTCCTCCCCTCCTCTTTTTTTAAAAACTATATATTCATGCCAAAATGTTAGCCAAAGAGGTCCTTAATCTCGTTTCAACATTTCTGTACATATATCCTGAAACCACACACGGTGCCCCCTACCCCAGCCAACAGGATTTCAGCTGCTTTAAGTCAAAGAGATGCTGCTCCACTCTTCATTCTCCCAGGCGTGGCGAGACCACGGAGAGATGTGCCGCTTTCTCACCAGTCTTATTTAGGGAAAATAATCCGTCTGTCTGTTTGTCTGTCTCAATCATCTTTGAGCTATAACCCTTTTTAAAAACAATGGAGAGAGAGTGAGAGAAGAAAAAAAAGAGAAATGTGTAATTTTATCCCGTTTTTTTTAATATTTTGGTGTAGCGACCGACTTGTATCTATATATATATATATATATATATTATAGATGACTTTTTGTGAGTTTTGCAAAGACGTATGTACAGATTTTGTAAATACAAAACTTTTTTGTAATTTTAACTCCATGTACAGTGTAATCTTGTATAGTTTATCAACAAATGAGGGATAGGAGATTTTAGAATGTTAAATACAAGCTTTGAATCCTGGACCAGTAGCAGGGATAAACGTGGTGCGTGGTATTGGGTGTGTTGTTGTGTGTTTTGGTGAGTATGTGTAATCTCCTTTTTGCCATTTAGTCTTCCTGTATACTGTGACATTCTGTGCCCTTTTACTTAAGAGAAAATAAAGGAAAACCCCAAGGAAAATTTAATTGATGACGGGGAGGGTGGGGGTGTTGAATGGTTTACCTTTCTTCCTAGATGTTACTCCTCTTCTTCATAACATGTTGTTTTTTCCTGTGATCATTGCTTGCTGAGAAAATCTCCCAAGACTCTTCATATTCTCTTTCTAACATGCATTCTGTTTTTCATAACCTTCTGTAAATTGTACGAAATACCTAACTAGCATGTACATTGAAAGGACAAATAAAAAGAAACTCAGTTGCTGTGTTGTTAAAATACAGTGGCTGGGTGTGTGTATTTTGCAATGCATGATTTATTGTTCTTTAGAGCTTACCTTTTCGTGAGGAGCTGAGTATATGGGATTCTCCTCTCCCTCTTCCACGTTATCCTCCTAGACACCATCTGAGGTGGAGAGTTGCTGGCCCAAAGTCACCCAGAGCAAGTGGAAATTTGAACCTGAGTCTTAAGGTTGAAAGGGGTTTTGAGCCTGGGTTTTTCTGTTTCTGATCTGATTTATTTTGTGCCATATACCACACTGAGCAACTTTCAAAGATCATACAGGGCTGCAGGACTTTATTCTGCACTTTCCATGCATCTCACATCACTGCCACAGTTGCCGCTATGTTTTGGCTGGGCCTCTGCAGCCCTCCAGAGGTTCGTGGGGCCCAGAGTGCCTCTCCCCCTACAACCTGGCTTACTGGCCAAGATTTCTCTAAGCTGGCTTGTGCAAGTCACCATGCTCTAGCCCTTTGGGTTCTTAACATTCAGGTGCTGGGATTTTTGAAATCTGAATTGAATCGGGGGTATTTGGAACGTAGAATTCCAATATACTGAAGGTAAGCACTGCAGAGTACATGTCATTAGCCCACTAAGAATGCTGTCATCCCCTGGTTGGGAACAACCTACCGACAACCACAAGATGTCACTTCTGTTTCTTAGCAGGCAGTTCACCAAAAAGAAGAAGAAGGGGAAAAAAAAAAGAAAACCAGCATGGGACAGTGGATTGGTTGGCAGAGTTCTTCTCACAACCATTTGGACGAGTGTGATCTTTTTGGTATCTTTTTGGTATCTTTTTAGTGACATTGTTGTGTGTCTTCAAGTTGTTGCCAGCTTATGGCAAGCTAGTCCAACACTTCAGACTGCTACACTTGCTCCCACTTGCAACCCTGTCCTAAGCTTTTCCTGGCCAGACTTTCAGAGAAGGTTTGCCATTGGCTTCCTGAGAGGCTGAGAGACTGTGACTTGCCCAAGGTCACCCGGCGAGTTTCTGTGGCTTTTTGTGGATTCAGACCCTGATCTCTTAGACCCCTCGTCCAATACTCAAACAACTATCCTACGCTGCTTTCTTTACCCCCCATCCATCTTCAGTGTTCCAAAGCCTGTGACTGGCTAGCTTTTCCCAGTCTTGTCTAGTTAGTTCACACTTCGCTCTGTGCAAAAGTCTCCCGTCTTTGATTTCCAGCTAAATTTTAACTGTCCTCTCTGTGGGAGAAAGCTCCCTGTTGTTACCAGGTGTATCCGTTTCAGGGGATTTGTCCACTTCAGCATTATTTTAAATATTTTGGAGGCACCTATAAGACTGAGGACCTTCTTTCGATGTCTGAAAGCAACCGTGGTGCCTCTTGAAAGCAAACAGGCTGTTTCTGTCTGCCTGCTCCGTCCTGTTTCCTGTTTGGTTTCCGCAGGCTGTAGAACGTACCAAGAGTCCACAACAAACAACTGGCAGATTGTTCTTGTTTTTCAGTAACTCAGACCCTTCGTGCTTTACTGAAACTCAGCCTACAACTAAGTCTAAATATTTGCTACTGAAACAACCAGCTCTTCCTTCAGAGCCCTGCCTCGATTTTCATCTCCTCCCTCTGCTATTTCCCCTGTATCAACTTTTGTATTGTGATTTCCTTGGGGTAGGGGCCTGTTAGTGTACAGGCTTGAAACTGATGATGTGGACTGAGTAATTTCTTCTTCTCATTTGGACATTCCTTCTCATTTAGGCTCAAAGGCGCTTCTGGGTTCCTTTGCACAGACTTACTTGCCTATTTCTTTGAATGTGTACACTGAGCGTATTCTGTGAATTTTAATAGCAGTGATAGCCTAGCCAAGTGGAATGGGTGTTCAGTGGTGTAGTTTAACTAACGGGAAAGGTTTGAGATTTGCATGCCTATAACCAGATTTTACTAATTTTAGCCCTAAATGCATAGCCTAATAGGCATGATTCCAAAATCTGATTGCTGCTTGTATATGTATATGTATATATGTATGTGTGTGTGTGTATTCTGTATAATCCTGTAGTTTTCAAAGTGGCTTCTATCAGTTAACATCAGAAAGCAATGCTTATGGGGAGGGAGGAGCACAGTAGTCCATAAATGCTTAAATTAACTGCAGGCTTCCCTGCTTATCTGACAAGGTAGGGACCGGAACACTTTCAGAAAATGGAATAGGTTGAAAAGTGGAAGCCATGTGCTGTACTGCAGGGAGGAGGAAGGATTTATGGAGCGTCGCTTGGGCCAACCACACATAGGCTGCTTGCAAAGTCTCTCAGCTGGCTTAGGCCCCCCGTTAAGCTTGCTTTGCAAGCAGTGCACCCCGTGAGTGGTTCCAAGCGAGCTTCCGTAGCAAAGAAGAACTGTTGAAAGAGCAGACACCGCATCGAATCAATAGAACCTGTCCTTGATTTGGAAGCGTCAAAAGAGTAAGCCGTCAGCTACCAAGGCATCAAAAGATGGGGGCTTCCTGTATCGCTAACCATTTGATCAGTCTTCTGCAACCCCCGTAAGCTTTCAGCCACAGACAAAAGGAACTTCTTCAAAAAATCCAGCCCACTTTTTGTAGAAACCTTTTCAGAAAGTTTCTAAGTTCTTCAGTCAAGATACAGATAGCCGTCCAGAAGATGGCAGTTTAGTCCCGTTTTAGCCAATTTGAATCTTCGGTATCGTTTTATCCTGTTTTCATGCTGGACGGATTTTGGCTACAGTTTTTGTAATCTGAGTCTTTGCTAGAAAAGTCTGTAACCAAAATAAGCATCTGTTCGTACATTCAGTACTGTCTTTCCGTTTCTTATCAATGGGAAATGAAGGCCAAGGTAGGGAAGTTGTAGCTTGTGGACTACAAGTGGCCTCTGAATTCCCCCCGCCAGTGCCCTGAAGCTACCCGCCCACCCACCCCGGTCTTTTTTTTACATTCAATATCATTTGGGGGCAATTAGCATCACACAGAACCCACCCCAAAAGAAAGCCTGCAAAAATACCCCTATTGCACCTTTATGAGCGCTGCGGAGCACTGTACTATGTCCGATTACCTCCCTTGTCCTCCACAGCTCCTTTCAAAATGGCAACGGGGAGTAGTTGCCCATTCTAGACCTTGCTCGCTCGTTTGTTAATGAGCGACCAGAATTGGCCACCGTCACTCCCAGCAGGGCCAAGGGGGCCAGCGGCTGCTGGCAGAAGACCCTCACCCACCCCCCGCGATTGTTCGCAGCACGAGCGGTCTCAGTCCTGGTCATTCATTGCGAACGAGTGTCAAGAGGGCCCACCAAGGTATAGAATCATGGACTGGTAGAGTTGGAAGAGACCAAAAGGGCCATACATCCAACCCCCTGCCGTGCAGGAAGGCACTCCCAAAGCATTGACCCTCTCTGCTTAGAAGCCTCCAAAGAAGGAGACTCCGCCACACTCTCAGGCCACGCATTCCGTTGTCAAATGACTCTTACTGTCAGGAAGTTCTTCCTAATGTTTAGATGGAATCTCTTTTCCCGACGTTTGACGCCATTGCCCCATGTCCTAGGCTCTGGAGCGGCAGCAAACAGGCTTGCTCCATCCTCCGTAGTCATTCCTTCAAATATTTAAACATACAAAAATATTAAACAAAAAATTAAGACTATTAAACGTACAAAATTCCCCCCCCCAAGAAATTTTCCTTCAATTCCCAAATTTCTAGCACTGCAGAAGATGAGAGAGTGAAAATCATTCACACCCTAGAATTCTTGTATTTTGACATTTCCTTGCTCACATTGCCTGCCCCTTTCCTTTGGATGCCTAAACTCTATTTGTAAATGCTCAACTATAGTTTTAAATTATTGCAATGCTAGAATTTTTTTTTGTGGGGGGGAGAATGAAAGAAAATTTCATTGGTGGGACAATATTCTAATCTAATGGGGAAATCCTCCACCCAACAGATACTTTCCTGGAGTTAAGGCAAGTAGTGAAATAGGCATTTTCCGCTCTCTGTGTTCCATATTCTCCTCCCCCTTCCCTCTGTTCTTACCATCAGCTGGCTGCAATATTCTTTTGCCAGGAACTGCTTTCCTTCTAATTAAAAACAGATTTCTCTCTGTCATGAAGTAATCAAGTTACGTGATCACATTTGCAGTTGCTGATCCCAGAATCTTTTCCTCTTGGTCCTGAAATCAACCCGTTGCTACCTGTTTTGCTGTCTGAAGGAATTTTTCACTTTCTTTGCATGTTTTCCTTTTGTTAAGTGCTTCCAGGTGGGAAATTTACAAGCCCCCAGATTTTGTCGGACTGCAGTTCCCATCGGCCCTTGCCAGCACAGTCCCCCATGAGGGCTGATGGGAGTTGTAGTCCAGCAACTTCTGGGGAGCTGCAACCTCTCCCCTCCCCCAGGTTGTGGCAATTAATGTATCGGGAATCCTTAAATAATTCAAAAGGAGGCTGCGTACCTGTCAGGATGTGTGATCATTTTGCCATGCTTTGAACCTCCATATTTCCTGTTTGTTATTTGTTGTTGTCGAGTGCCTTCAAGTCATTTTTTTACTTTAATTATCATGAGAAGGACCTATCATGGGATTTTCTTGGCAAGATTTGTTCAGAGGCAATTTGCCATTTAATAATTCTATGGCTGAGAGAGAGTGACTTGTCTAAGATCACCCAGTGCATTTCCATGGCCAAGTAGGGATTTGACCCTTGATATCCTAAATTCAGTCGTATCATAGCAAGCATCATTCCTGGAAGGGCCTTTGCTCCTTTCTCGGGGAAGGGAAGCAAATTAACATAACAGTACAGCCTGTGAGCACAATGAGATACAAAACATTTTATCACCAAGGTTTGTACGACTTTGCCCTGTCCTCTCTTGATCACCCCGTGGCAGCCAATCATGCATTGTTTGATTTCCAAACTGCCCTGATGTCTGCAATCCGTTTCTATCTGGTCTTTTTCTCTTTTGGAAAGGCCTGTGTTCTATGCACGTCCTGTTGTCCTCCCAAACAGAGCTGCTTGAAGGCAAATACACACCGGGCTAGAAGATGCTGGCAGAGGAATACCGTGAGGAAGGGAGGGAGTGAAATGTATTTTTTAAGATTGCTGTGGCACTTCTGCCTAGAGGGTTCGTTTGGCAGGAGGGCAGGGTTCGAGGATTGGGCCCTCAAGTGCCCCTGGGAACCAGAAACTTCCTGGTGCAGCATGTTCCATCCCTGTCCCACCCAAATGCAGGGCCCAATTGTCAATGTTTCAATGGGCGCCCCTGCTCCAGGCTGCTCCTCCAGCGGTGCTGGAGGAAAAATATATAAGTGGACAGCCTTTTGGTCAGTTGTGAGGTCAATAGCTAGGCGTCCAACCTCATAACTTATTTATTTATTTTATTTACGCCAGGCATTTCTTCCATACAGGACCCAAAGCAGCTCACATCATGTGTTAAAACTGTACAGCTAAAAACAATCTGGAATACAGTCGGCCCTCCACATTTGCAGGTTTGACGTTCGTGGATTTGATATTCGTGAGTTTATTCGACCCCTGCTTCCCTCCACTTCAGGAGCTTTTTTTCTGGAGAACCTTCCCTCTCAGCAGCTCCAAGCAGACTGCACAGTCCTTGAAAAACCCACCTCTGGTCCTCCTTCTTCCCCACCGGCCACTGCCTGGCCAGCTAAGGACAGATCACAGCCCAATTTCTCAGCACCCCAAGCCCTTTCCTGATGCCCTCGACACACCCAAGGAAGGAGATGAGCGAGAGAGGGAGAAAGTATGGGGCAACCATGGTGACCCTCCCCACTTTCCCTCTCCTTTCCCTGACCCGGTTTGGGCCCTGGGTGCCCACTGTCCCCACCATGCCTCAGCCCCCTTTCCGGAAACACGCACACATTTTGATACTCGCAGTTGTCCCACTCGTCGTGAGGTCCTGTGCTCCTAGCAAATGCGGAAAGCCAACTGTACAATGTTTTTTAAACGGCATTAAATACATTTCTTTTAAATAAAACTTTATTAAAACAATTTCAACCATATTAAATCCTACCCATTGCATTACCCCAAGCAGGTTAGAAACTGAAGCCCTGTTTAGATAGAAAGGTTTTGGCCCACTGGCAGGAGGAGAGCAGGGACGGGGCCAAGCCAGCCTCTCTTGGCAGAGAGGGTCATAGACTGGGAGCAACCATTGCGAAGGCCCTGGTGACATGTGAAATTCCCAAACTGTCCCTCCTAGAGATTCCTGGTCGTGGAAAGAACGGTGTATTCCTGCATAGCAGAGGTTAGGCTTAGACCCTTGTGCTTCTTTCCAACCCGTGAAGCATTCATGGAAGGAGTGTTGCCTTCATGAAGGATCTCCAGGAAGGGCAAGTCTTGTTTCAATAGGACAACAACATTAGTTCTCGCCCTACACCTTTGCCCCATCCACATATAGAGTATTTAGGACTAACTCATCAACTACCTCCATCACTTGAAATTTGCCCTTGAAAACTGCTGAGTCTTTGGGTGATATTTACTCATGTGTAAGCAGTGTCTCTTGCGTTAGGTGCAGGACATGGCTATCAGTGTGTAAACCTTAGGCAGCGTAACCGATCGTCGTCCCTTTCGTTTTCATTTTCCAGCGGAAAGCCTTCTTGACTTGCTTCTTCTGAGTGCAAACCAGCCGCGGATTGTGGAGCAGGTTCCACATCAGCCAGATTTCTGCCACCTTCAGGCTATGGACAACCATGAGGTCTTTGTAAAAACAAGGATCAAAAGTCTGTAGGTTAGGGGCAGCTGAGGGCTTGGTAATCCCAAAAGTTTTGAACCCTTCATGCATCATGGGCTTCAGGTTGATTCTTTGCAAGCACATCCCCAAGAAGACGTCGTCAATAGGGAAGAGTTCCACCTCATTGCAAGCTTGGGAGAGTTTCTTCATTGTACTGCTGGACAACAAGAACCCTCCACCTCCTGCGTAGGCTGGATACATGCCCAGCCCGTACATGGTCTCTGGGATGTAGTATTTGCTCTTGCGGATTCGGATTGGTTGTGCGTTATAGATGATGTCCCCCACAAAGAGGTCCTCGGAGGGATCGCGGCTCTCAAGGAAGTTCACAATGTTCTCCACATTGACAAAAACATCCGCATCGCCCTTGAAGATGAACTTGGTGCTGGAGCAAAATTCGTCGGCCCAATTTAGGAAATGGATCTCTTTCAAAGTCAGGTTGAAGAAAGTGTCAAGGAAGTCCCACAACAGGATGTCCCGATACATCTGGCTCTCCTGTTGGACAAGAGTCTCCCAAGTTAGCAAAGCCGTCTTATTCTTAGGGACCGCTAGGAGGAAAACCCTTTGAACCTGGGCTCCGTTCACCAGTCCTTCCCTTCCCCATGTCTTCCGGACAATCTCCCGGCGGTCAAAGTCCTCGACCAGGGATTTGACAGCAATGAGTAAAAAAGGCCCACCTGGGCTTCTTCGGCACTTCCTTGGCTGATTAATGAGAAGATCAAACTTCCTATTGTCTTTGTTCCGAAGGTATTGCCTGAAATCGAATGCAGAAGGTGTCAAGGGTGGAGGACTGGTACCCAGGTTGCCTTGACTTGCCACCTCGGTGGGCTTCATGGCAGAAATAATTCGGGGTGCTGATGCTGTAGGCCTCGCATTCAACTGTTTCTGGGGGACCTGGAGAGCTTGGAAGGTCCTGTGTGTTGCTGGTGAAGGCCTCTTCTGGACTTTCACTTGTTCTCCTCGAAGGGAAGTGTGACCCAACTGGGAATAGAGGATGGTGAAGAGAGCTACCACCAGGAAGAGCGTACAGATGGCATCACCCTTAAGTTGAACTCTCATTGTTTTCACAAATTTCTAAGGAACATTTGATGTTGTGTTAGGGGAATGGTCTGTTGGCCCTTTCCATCTGCAAATAAAGAAAGGGGAGGTAAGAGTAGAGTTTGAAGCATCACTTGCAGTAAATCAGGGCAACTTTAGACAGTCTGGAGCCATTTTGGCCCTCCCAGATCTCAGTGAGCTAGGCATACTATGTGTCATCTTCACCTTTTAAGAAAAAGCTTGAAGAAGGAATCCCTGAGGAGCCTTGACTCTGTTGATTTATCTTCACTGCAAGAGACAGGGAAATTAATCGAAAAGCGTTACCACATTTAATTAATATCTAATTTTGTTACGTTTCTAAAAAGTGGGGAACTTTTAACTATTATATTCATGTTGGATTGCCATTTAATTTTAAGTTAAAAGCCTACACTAAAAGTCTTACCAGAGTCAAACTAAAAAAGTGCCGCTGCTCAATTTACTCACCTCACCCTTAAAAAAAAAAGGTGAAAAAAGGAAACACACACACACACACACACACACAGAGAGTACTTTTGCATTGTTTACTGATTTCTGATGGAAATTGATTTTCATTCCAGTAACATATTAATACTACATTATATTATTATCCCACCCTATGATTTCCATCATTTTTATTCTTCTTAGTCCCTCGTACTTCCTGCCTTCCCTTTGCTGGAGTTGCTTCTGTAATCTTAATTAAACTTCTTTTTAAATTCTATTTACAAACAAGTTCGTCCTGCCTCTATCTGTATTTTTAGTAGTCTTAGCAAGTACCAAATTCCTGTCAGTCCATTTGTTTGCTCCATGTATTTTTGAAAAATCTCGTTTCTCATCCACCTCACCAAAAACATTTCTCTTGCTGTTCTTTTCTCTCCATCCTACGATTTCATCTCTTTAACCTTCTCCATTCTTTAGCTTATTGATTCCCATGTGGATTCCCATGCTGATCCAAGGGAATTTGTTGGCTCTTTAGCATAATCTCTCTTTTAATTAATTAACTGACTTAATAAATTAATTCTGGAATTAAGTTCATGTTATAAATGCAACCCAATTTTACAATTAATAAATTTCACGTCCAGTGAGGACATATGAGGGGACCCTCTTGATGGCTGTTCTCAGACTGGAATTCCCTCCCATGGGAGGCCGGCTTGGCCCCGTCTCTGCTCTCCAGTTACCAGCAGGTAAAAACTTTTTATTTACATCGGCCTTTGGCTATTAACTACTTGCTTGGCAAAGAAGGTGGCAGTAGGAAGGAGGAAGACATCCATCAAGGAAGACACAGCCCTGAATCTGCAAGACGTGAATGAGGCGGTTGATGACAGGGTGAGTTGGAGCTCTGTTTTTTCATAGCGTCACCGTAAGCCAAAGTCGACTTGACGACAGTTAACAGCAACAAACTGGTTCTACAGATAGCGTGGCCTGCCAAAAAGACGAGTAAATGGGCCGGAGAGCAAATCAGGCCTGAGGTCTCATCTGAAGCCAAGATGACTAAATTGAAGCTATTATACATCCGTTGGATATATCACGAGAAAACGTGAGTCATTGGAAGAGACTGTAATGCTGGGAAAAGCTGAACGCAGCAGGGGAAAAAAAGGAAGACCACATTACAGATGGATAGATTTAGTCAAGAAAGCCGTGCTTCCCTTAGTTTGCAGGACCCGAGAAGGGCTGTTAACAGCAGGGTCTTTGGAATATTTGTGGTCATTGGTCATACTGTGACCAAGCAGCAACATCAGAGCATGGTCATTGCCTAGCATGGCACACAGTGCCAATCTCTCAAGCCCCCCAGCTAGGACTTGGCAGGTCAGGACTGTCCCGGGCCCTAAGATTTTAGTGCCAAACCCTGAGACCTAGGGAACAGCCCTGCTGCTGCCGTTAAGCAAGATACCACAACCATATCAACCATGGCTGCAGAGTAGACACTATTAAAATAATAATTCTTCTAAAAAGCACCCATCAAGTTGAACAGATTTGGAAAATGCAGCCACATACTTCTCAAGACAGTACTCTGCCCCTGAGATTCCTCCCCATCACACTGAGGGATGGAGAGGCGGTTCCAAGCCCTGAGACTTGGGAACGCTGACCCTGGCCCTGCCGTTCCGTCCCTCGCTGTGGGTTATCTGCTTATCTGTCCCCTCTGAGCAGATTGGGGAAGGGACGGAGAGCCTCCCACTAAGCGCTGCTTTTGTTTTAGGTGGATTCGGTCTGGTTTTCTTTCTGATACGAGACGGCAAGAGTACTAATCGCAACCTTGGCAGCCAGTTCTGGCCCTTCTTCTCAGTTTAGCTTTGTAGGCTTGGGCCCTGGACCAACTTTCTGTGGGCTGGGAATCCACATTTTCCATGATTTAGAGATTTAGCCTGCCAGCTTCTCAGAGACTCTGCAAAAGCCAGCAAAATCCTGGAGCCTCCGGAGCTTGGCTCAGAGCCCAGAATCTCTCTGAGGGAAGGAAGGCCCTTGAATATTGTGCAAGAGACCAAAAAGGGTTAGAAAAGTTCTCCTCGGAAAATATTAAAAACAATCCTTGTATTGATCTGTACCAGCCTTTGCCAACTTGATCCCCTCCAGGTGTGTGGATTACAACTCCTATTATCCTCAAGACAGCCTGGAGGGTACCACCCTGGGGAAGCCTGAGTCATATGCGTGTGTGTGTGCACATCTGTGTGTGTTTATGTCCTTGTTTGGTTAATTTTTAGAGGTCAGATCTGAAGAAGACAAAGGAAGAGCTGTAGTCAGGGTGTCCACTGGAGCTGGTTACAGGAACCATACAACTCCCTTTGTAAAACAGCTCCAGTTGTGTTTCAAAGAACAATTCATATTACTCCCTAAAGCCATATACATCCCAAATCCAAGCCAATAAACTATACCTCCCTGTATGAGCCTGTCTGGGTCCTGAGAACCTCAGGAGAGGCCCTTAGTCCTACTCCCTGAAATGAGACAGTACCTTCTGGGAATTCCCCTTGGAATTCGCATCCCAGGGAAACCAGAATGGTCCTCATTCTGTGCCCCAAACCCTCATAAAAAAGGAAGGGACACTATATTGTACTTGCTTTAACTTATATGTTGCCCTGAGTCTCCGTTTTTGGGGGAAGGGAAGGTATAAATACAAATATGGCAATGAGGATGACCATGACAATGATGATTGGACCAGCCAGCCACAGAAGCCCAGAAGATAATCATAGAATCATGGAAGAGACCCCACGGGCCATCGAGTCCAACCCCTTGCTATGCACCCATCAAAGCATTCCCAACAGGTGGCCATCGAGCCTCTGCTTAAAAGCCTCCAAAGAAGGAGACTCCACCACACTCCATGGAGGCAGCAGCCGATTCCACTGCCAGACAGCTCTGACCGTCAGGAAGTTCTTCCTGAGGTTCAAGTGGAATCTCCTTTCCTGCAGCTTGAATCCAATAATGCCTGGCATCCTGCACACACACACCCAGAGCATGTACCAGAGTAATGCCTAATCAATTGATTGTTGATTGATTGATTGATTGATTGATTGATTGATTGATAGATGTTAGAACCTACTTTTCTCCTGACTTGGAGGCCAAGGTAGCTCACAGCAGGGTTAAAACAAACTACAAACCCAAAGTCTGATTGTACAAAAGCTTTTTTAAAAATTAAATTCACTATCATGTTAAACTATCTAAAAGGTACAAGAGTATAAAATAATTTTTAAAACATGACTATAAAGATTAAAAACATAGCACATACACCTCACCAGAAAAACTGCACAACCAATTAGACTCCAATTATCTCCTTAAAATATAAAAGTCTTTGCCCATTAAAAGATTGCTGAGAAAAGGCCGGCCTCACCTCCTGTAGGAGGAAATTCCAGCACCCTGGGAGCAGCCATGGAGAAGGCCCTGTCCATCTGAATGACCTTTCGGACCCTGCCAGCTGCATGGGTAGTTGTTTCTCTGATGCAGTGGTACATGAGAAGACTTCCAGTTCTGGACAGAGCAACTGAAATCTGGAGTATCTCAAAATGAAAGCAGATGTTTCTCAGGAACAAAGAGTCTCTGCCTGATCTCTTTTAAGGGTGACCTGCCAAAGAAGGAAAAGGCTTGCTTTTCTGAATTCTGCCCCACCTTGCAATACGAAACTGTTTAGTCGTTCTGTCTTTTTCATTGCCTGATGCCATGTTATGGAAATGTATACATTACCAAAACATTGATCTGAGGGCCATTGCAAGATGTGGGAAGCATGGAGATGTACTATATTTAATAACTAAAATCTTCTGCTCAGAGTTAGAGGAAAAGGCCATGCTAAATGTTTTGTATTTATCTTTCCTTTGTTTTAATACAACCAGAACCAAAACAGCCTTTATTGAAAAAACAACAACAACAAAAACGCTTTGACTTCCAGCATCCTGTTAATGATGTAGGCTGATGTAAATAATTTTTTTCCTTCTTTCCTTCTTTCTTTCCTTCTTTCCTTCTTTCCTTCCTTCTTTCTTTCTTTCTTTTTCTCTCTCTCTTTCTTTCTCTCTTTCTCTCTCTCTTTCTTTCTCCCTTTCTCTCTTTCTTTCTCTCTCTCTCTCTTTCTCTCTCTCTCTCTTTCTCTCACTCTCTCTTTCTTTCTTTCTTTCTTTCTTTCTTTCTTTCTTTCTTTCTTTCTTTCTTTCTTTCTTTTTTACAATGCACAACAGTCATATCCAGGCTGCATAAGTGGAGTTGCATATGTGCAACTGTTCTGTGTTGCATTAAAATACACAGAGTAGCATGGGAAGGTACATTGTCTCTATGTGCTCCCTCTCTGCATTGCAGTTGCACATCGGGTTTTCAAAAGATGCAAAAACTGGGAAGTACTCAAATCTGCAGAGGTTTTCTACAACAGGTTGTCAGCCATGTGCCCTGCCCATCAGTTGACAAGGGTTGCGCTATCATTTGACTTTCCGTCTCAAGCAGAAACTGCAAACAGATGTGCCAGCTGTCCCATATTCAGAATGCTTGTAATGACCTGACCAGGGGCAAGGTCAGCCAATGATCTGAACAATCCATTTCTCCTATGCATAGGGCCAAAACAATGTCCAGAATCTGGACATGGTGCGGTGAAACACTACCTCTTGGCTGGACAGCAAAGCCGAGAAAAGAGAATTTTGTGGCTGCTCTGTGCTAAGAACAAACTTGGACTAAATGCCACGCTTGGCTCATACTCCTTTGCCCTTTTGCTGATATAGCACAGCGGTGTTTCCTTATGCTCGCAGCTCCTTCCCCATCCCTCATAAAGGGACTTGCTGGTTGTATTAGCAAAAGAAGTATAGTGTCTAGGTTGAGGGAAGTGATGGTACCACTCTATTCTGCTTTGGTCAGACCCTGTCCAATTCTGGGCACCACAGTCCAGGAAGGATATGGAGAAGCGGGAATGTGTCCAGAGGAGGGCAGCCAAAATGGTAGAAGGCCTGGAAGCCATGTGTTAAGGTATTAAAGCTTAAAAATTGAGAATGAGTAATAGTTCCATTCCCAGCTAACCAGCTCCTGAGCATTTGGTGTCAGTGGTCCATCTCTGGGGATTTCAGCTATGATGGTGTTACTCCTTTTTCTGTCCACTTGCAAAGGCTGGCCAATACAAACATGATCCCATTATCTCATGATGGCTGGCATACCATCATGAGATTTCTATGTTTTTAGTCCCATGAGGTTTAAAATCTCATGGGAATCGTAAGATCTTATAAGATGCCTGCTTCTCAAGATATTTGGAGCAGCCATATATGCCTGTCTCAAGTGTCCCAGCCTATTTTTGCAGCTGAGAAGAGCCCGTCCAGCACTGCTCTGCAGAAACCTGGCAACTTTTTACCTGTCCCCGGTACAGAATCCTGACCATTACAGAATTACCACCCTGTATAAAGGCAGAGAACCACTGTGATGTAGTGTTTCAATGTTGGATTAAGACTCCGGGAGACCAGATCTGAATCCCTGCTCGGTCATGGAAACCCACTGGGTGATCTTGAGCAAGTTCCACTCTTTCAGTCTCAGAGCAAGGCAATGGCAAATCCCCGTGGAACAAATCTTGTCAAGAAAAAAGGGTCACTGTAAGTCAGAAGCAACTTGAAGCCACACGACAAAGGCAAACATAGGCACAGTTACAGATGTGGCTGTATGGCACGCACAAAAGAAGAAGTGTGATGTTTCAGGGCAGGTGGAAGAGAGAGATGCAAACTTACTTCTTGCTTGCAGCTAGGAACCTGCCTCATGCATCCACCAGTCAATCCAGTTCCTCCCAAGCGTCCAGCCACACAGTGGTCAGCTTTGGAATGTTTTCCTCTTTGCCAAGAAAAACAAAAAGATGTGAAGCAACTCTTGCTTCTCCTGGGTACAGCAGAGACTTGTCAAAAGCGGGGGGAAAAAATCAGAGGAGGCAAGTGAAGAAACCCAGCTTTCCCTTCAACCAGTGCCCTGCAGATGTGTTAAGCTACAATTCTCATCAGCCCCTGAACAGGGCCTGGGGAAGATAAATGGGTATTGTAGCCCAAAATATCTTCAGAGGAGAGACTGGGGAAGAGATAACTTGATTGAAGTGAAGGCTGTTCTTCTTCTCTGGGCTACAGGAATGGCGACAGAGATCAGAAAAAGGCTAAATTGCATAAAATAAAAGTTTATTTGTCCACTTCATTCCTGTAACCTTTCCTACAGACCTGGATCCACTTCAGATGTTCCTGGCCTGAAGTCTTGAGCCTGGGTTTCCTCCTTGTTTAGCCAAACGGAGCAAATTCCTTCCAACGTGCCACTTGGGTGGATGCCAGGCCCCGTAAAATCTGCCTGTCAGAGCTGTGCCATCTCGAGATCTGTCTCCGTGGCAGGGTTCTCATAGAGAAACCCTTCTTGGTCATGCAGAGGGAAGGTGCTGGGAAACTTCGAGCACTGTCCTTCCCCAACTGCTGAGCCAGAAATAAAAATAAGCCATCTTGGACAAATGCCTGGCTTGTACTAGAGTACGAATATCCTATTTCTCTTTCCATCTTTCCCATGGCTGTAGAATCTGGAATGGGGACAGGGAGCTTGGGAACCCCATGGCTGCACTGCAGGAGGTAGACCCCCCAAAAATGTTCAAGGACCAGAACTCAAGAACATCAAGATGCCTGTGCAGCTGAGCCTCTTGAGGAACTACCAATAAGAAGTACCAAGAATGCTGTGATACCTCTCAGTTTTGAGGCAATCCAGAACTAGACCAACAGTGGAAGGGTGATAAACAATATACTGGTATGAAAGAAACTTTTGGCTTGTTAGACCCTTGTCTTTATTTGCCAGATCAAACCCATATCCCAACTGTCCCAATGCTAAGTCCTTGAAATAAATCCCATATATCTTTTCTGCTGGCTAGGTCAATGGACATACTCTCCAACTGTCCCAATTTGTCAGGGACCATCTCGATTAATCTTCTGTGATCTCAGTTTCTCAGCTGCTTTTAAAATGTCCCAGATCCTCTCTTTTTGTCCCATTTCCCCCCTTCATCCTCAGCTTATTTCAGTTGCTACAAACTGAGATGAAAGTGCAAAATGTACTTTGTACTCAATTAACTCAGCAGTGTTGAGGAGAGAGAAGGAGTGGAATCTTGGCCTTCCCTCTGAGTCAGGCAAAAGCAAACTGCTGCAGCCTTTCCTAGCTTGCCCTCTTGACCATTTGGCATCTTGACCACCCTCTGATATTGCTTGCCCACATGGGTCCCACTCTTCATCTGTGAAATGTTGGAGGGAATGCAAAGCTAGCTTTGGATAGTTATGTGGAATCAAGAGAAGTGACAAAGAAGTCCTGGACTTTATGGTTCTGTGCCTTCAAGTTGTTTCCGACTTATGGAAACCCTAAGGTGTCCCTATCACGGGGTTTGCTTGGCAAGATTTGTTCAGAGGGGGTTTGCCTTTGCTCTCCTCCAAGGCTGAGGGATTGCAACTTGCCCAAGGTCACCCAGAGAGTTTTTCATGGCTGATTGAGGATTCAAACCCTGGTCTCCAGAATCATACAAACTATGACACCACACTGGCTCTGGACTCACTGTATAATTAACCTGGACAATTCCCCTTCTAGGCATTGTCTCAAATCCTAGAAAACTAAACTACAGAGTGTACTGATCTGCAGATAAAGGCCAGAATCTTAGTGGTGATGTAAGGCTGGTGTAAATCCCCTTATGCTAGCAGAATTGTTTTGCCAGTCGCATAATGGCCATGTTCTGTTTGACGATGTGCAGGCGGAGTTGCACAAGTCTCACATTTGTGCAAATAATGCACTATTTGCCCACCACCTGACTGTCCTTGTGTGGATGAGCCATACAGAGTCACCTTGCAGGACCTGTGAACCTCAACCATCCCTTCACTAAGTATTGTGCATTTACCTTTGCGCAAGAGAGGCACCTGCCACTGCACAGTGCAAATGGTTACAAGACATCGTCATTCACTACTGTAACCACCACACAACTCTACAAGCAGTGATCTGTGCTACCTAAACCTGAAGTAGGATGTCAGCTGTAGTTTTGATTTCCCTCTCCTGCAATGAGATAAATGTAGGCTGCAATCTTTTGGAACTTGCATAGCTATTAGCTGGGATTGCTCTGGTCCCCTTTAGGCTCCAGCTGGTTGGTGCTAAAGTTGGCACCCTCTTCATGCATTACAGTGGCATAGGTCACATTCACACCATCGCAATGCACTTTTACTATTGTTGCACAGGTTGGAAGTCTCTTCCAACCATGCAAGGACCGAAAGTCCTCTGCAAACTTACTCTCTAAGCAATGAGGTTCTCTCCCTGCCCAGTACTGCCATTCCATGTTGCCAGAAATCAGGGAGAAGAGTGATGACATGTCCCGGTTCATCCAGCTATCTCAAAAGAGCTAGATTTGTCCTTGCTTATCGAACCCTGGTCTTTGGCAACATCAAAATGCCCATATTGGGTGAGTGTGGCTGTACTGCTTAAAAGTAGGGGGTGTGATCAGGAGACACAGCTAGAAATGTATCTGTATCTCTTATAGCTCTGTCCGTCAATACCAAAACTTGGCCCTCCCTTCCATTGGCTCTGCTGCTGGTGTGCCATGGACTATTAGCAAGCATTCCAACTGTTCAGAATTTCTAAGCTGTCCCTTCACAACATATTCTTGGTTCTTACTTTCTGGGGGCATGAAGGAACCCCTTACTCTACTCCAACATCCCAAACCCATTTCTGTTGTCTTCATGAGCAGCTTGTGAATTAGATAAGACAACGAGAAGAGTCCAAATCCACCCAGTAAGTGCTGGCCATCTCATAGTTCAGCCACACACCCCAAATAAAGTTCCCTTTCTTTGCCCTCCGAGAGGCCACAGGCGATCAATAGTGATCAATACTGCAAGTCATGGAATCACAGAATCTTAAGAGCCGAAAAGGATCGCAAGGGCCATCTAGTTAAGCGAAGGAAGACAGGAGCAGGAAGGCGTGAGTCCACTGGCAACTGGAAAAGCTGCTGCAGCTAAAAGGCAGCCAGGGAAGCTGAACGTATACCGAAGAGACGGGGAGAGAGATAGTGCAGGGGGAATGCTGGGGAGGAGATAACCTCCTGTTTGCAGAAAAGGGTCTGGAAAGCAACACACCCCTCTCCCCCTGCTCAGAAAGAAAGGCTCCATATACTTACATCCGAAGCAATCACGTCAGCGCTGCATCCCCTCGGTAAAGTTTGGGCGAAAGGCTGCCAAGTCGGCACATCTGGATCGAGTTAGTTCTGGCATGTCTCGGCCTCTGAACGTATAGCCCAGGAAATCCTAGCTAAGCGGAGCAGTGCCGGCTCTCTTTCCTTTGAGCACGCTGTCATAAGCGGCGCGCATCGGGTTGCACGCAGACACGGCACTTTCTTCCCCTTGCCAGTGTCATCTCTCCAAAACTTTGCTCCCTTTATGTGTGTGTGGGTTGGTACGAAGACCTCGCAGGGCTGTGTGTGCAGCAAGAAGGCTCAGCTGGCCTCCAAGCGCCGGTCACATGACCCAAGCAGATGTTTCGATCCAAGGGAGGTGGGGGAGCTGTGGAGCACTCCCGATACAGATGTTGGCCAGCTGCCCTGCAGAAGGGGGGAGGGTTGGCTTGGCTGTGCATGAGAGAGGCTGCGTTGTCTATGCACGCAACCACCGCTCACACAGCACAATCCAGAAAAAGCCCCACACCATACTTTGGGGAAAAAAAGAAAAGCAAGCTATAAAGTTAGCTCCTTGTAAAAGAGGAAATGAGAAGTCACTAACCCTTGGAAGCTTAGCTCCAATATAAGATCATTTCCTCAGAACAGATTAGCAGAACCATCAATCTGTGCGGAGCGATGATGGGGTTACGGACCACACACATGGGCGTGTGCGTGGCTGTTCTTTCACTCACACGCATGTGCGCACGTACCTTCTGGAGCGGGTGGGGCACATATGTTATTGCATTAAAGGGGTTGCCCAACCAAACATTGTACAGTGGGGGTGGGGAAAGCGTGCCCCATGGGCCGTGTGTGAGCTCAAGCCCCCCCAACAACCCTCTTAAGTCCCCCCCCAAAAAAATCCACCTCCCCTAGAGTGATGAGTGCAGTTTTATAAAATCACACACACACACACACACACACACACACACACACACCTGTTTTAGGCCCAAGGGATGCAGTTTTTTGGAACAGAAAGTCACTGGGGAGGCCTTTCGCAGGCCCAATTTCTTGCAAAAAAAGAAATTTTAAAAAAATCTTAGGGGTTTTGTGGGGGGGGGTGCCTTTTAGAGTGAGGCCGAAGCAACACTTATCTTTTAAAATATTATTTTGAATATTTATACTACATATTTCTTTCTTACTGCAGTCCAACAAACATCTGGAGGGCCACTTACGGCCCACAGTTTGGAAAATTGCCTCAACTGTTGTTACAATTCCAAACTCTCCTAAAAATAACCAACTGTCATGGTCGTAAGGGTTTTTAAAAACAACTCCTCACTTTTTCACTTACGTGCAAGAAAGATGTGGCCTAAATACTCTGAAGGCACCAGATCCCATCTGACCTTGAAGGCTAAGCAGGATCAGGCCAAGTTAGTGCTTGGAAGGAAGACCAGTAAGGAACGTTATGGGCTATATTTCAGAAGGCAGCAATGGGAAACCACCTCTGAGCGTTCTTTGCCAGAGGAAACCTATGAAACACATGGGGTTGTCATAAGCTGACAGGCAACTTGAAAACATATGCACTCGTATGTCGAATATCTAGAAGTCTTAGTAGACCACAAGCTGAACAAGAGTCATCAGTGTGATGCGGCGGCTAGAAAAGCCGATGTGATTCTGGGCTGCTGAGTATAGTGCCAAGGTCAAGGGAAATGATGGTACCACTCTATTCTGCTTTGGTCAGACCCCACCTGGAATACTGTGTCCAGTTCTGGGCAACACCATTCAGAAAGGATATGGACAAGCTGGAAGGTGTCCAGAGGAGGACAACCAAAATGGTAGAAGGCCTGGAAACCATGAAGCCCTGTGACGAGTGGCTTAGGGAGCTGCATATGTTTAGTCTGGAGAAGAGAAAGTTAAGAGGTGACATGATAGCCGTGTTTAAATATTTGAAGGGGTGTCATATGGAGGATGGAGCAAGCCTGTTTTCTGCTACTCCAGAGACTAGGACATGGAGCAATGGCTTCAAACTTCAGGAAAAGAGACTCTATCTAAACATTAAGAAGAACTTCTTGATACTGAGAGCAGTTTGACAGTGGAATATGTGCTGGCTGGGAGTGTGGTGGAGTCTCCTTGTTTGGAGGTTTTTAAACGGAGACTGGATGGCCGTCTGTCAGAAATGCTTTGATGGTGGATTCCTGCATGGGCTGGAGGGCCCTTGTGATCTCTTCCAACTCTATGAATCTATCTGATTTTAACAGAGCCAGGGAAGTTACCTTTGGACTACAACTCCCAGAGCCTCATTGGCACACTCGGGTGGCTCATTGTTGATCAAGTGACAGGCAGCTTCAAGGTACCAGCTGGCTGCAAGGGTATCTGTGTGTCTGGAAGTGTGATTATTACTGTTCCTTTCTCCCATCTGAAAATCTACAGTGAGACACAGCCTAAGAGTGGCCTTCAGACCAATCAGTGCCTGGGAGTTTGGGCAATTTTTTCATGCTTTTGACCCCCTAGGCTCAGGAGAGCCTATTTTGAAACATGAAGTCAACCTGAAGTTGAAGTCCAGCTAACTTCCTGGGTCCTTTTTTTTTAAAAAAAGGTCTCTCCCTGGCATTAAATGATCTGGAGAACATGGTTTTGTCCCCCCTTATGGGACATGGGGATGCCATTTGGTGGGCATGGGGCTGTAGCTGGTGAGGACAAAGGCATCCTCATTCGTATTACTTGTGCAATTTTAAACCAATGTTTTTGGCTTGGATTGGTGGAAAGAATTAGATTTCTGAAAATGATGATCTTCAATATTGGCAACCGAGGAAAACATTTGCGTCAAAACACATCTGGTCTTTCTTCATGTATTGCCTTGTTTACACCATTGTCATGAATCTTCTAACACTGCGAAGGTTTATGCCAAATTGACCTTCACGTGTATAGTATTGTTCGTATAGTGTTGTTACAAAGCGATATGGATCATGTATTTATTATAGACTCCTATCCTTTAACTTGGATTTGTTGCAAATATTTCGTTTTACTTTATTTAGAATACAGGTGCATACCCCAGTTCACAGAGCCTCTGACAAAGAACCTCCTTTCTACAGAGTCTTCTCATCCGTGCAGAGTTCCTCATTTCTTTGCACCCAGTTTAGCGGAAGGGTTCCATTTTCCTTAGCAGACTCAGCATTGCGAGGATGGAGGAGCACTGGAAGAAGATAGACATTCAGTGTCTGGTTGCAGCAGTGTGCCTATGCGAAACAAGGCAAGATGCCTTTAGCTGGGAAAGAGCGAGATTTTGCTGAAGCAGATCTTACCGTAGTTGTGTGGGCCTGCCTACAACAGGCGAGGTAAAGAGCAGCCGTCTCCAGAAGCACGGCGGAATGAAAAACGGAGAGGAGAAAGCAGGTAAGCCTGTCTCACCAGTTTACCCCTTCCTGCATTTTGTTTTGTTTTTAAAAGTATAAATCTATCAGTACGGCCAACAAACCCAGTTGTCCCTCCACATTTGCTAGGGTTAGGGGTGAAGGACCCTTGCAAAAGTGGGGAAATTGCACATATCAAACTGTGTGCGTCTCTGGGAAGGTGGGCAAGGCATGATGGAGAGAACAGGCACCCAGGATCCAAAACAGGTCAGGGAAAGGAGATGGAAAGGGGGTGGGTCAGCACGGTGGCCTTACACTTCCCCTCTCTTGTCCATCCTTTTTCCTTGGGTGGGAAGGGCACGTAGAGGGAGTTTGTGGTGCTGAGAAACTGGCCTGCAAGCTGTCCTTGGCTGGCCAGGGGGCGGCTGACGGAAGAGGAGGAAGACCAGAGGCAGGTTTTTGAAGGCCTGCATGGTCTGATTGGAGAGAAAGGTTCCCCTGGAAAAGAAGCGCCTGAGCTGGGGGGGTGGTGGTGTCAGGGGTTGAAGACACTCTCAAATAATCAAATCCATTAAAGTCCAACCCCAAAATGTGGAGGACCAACTGTACAAAATGAAAACGGAAGCTCATGAAAGAAACTGTCATCCTTCGATGCATTTTGGAAGAAGCCGTCTCTTCCATAACGTTTTTATATGCTTTTATACCTTATATACCTGAGCCAGTTGTTGCGCATATTGTTAGTTTCGAATACAAGGTTTGCTGAAACATGTTGAACGGCTCCTCTTTTTTTGGTGGTGTAGGAACCTATCCCTCCTCTTTCCATCTTATTTCTGCCTCTGGTACCAAATTTCCTCTTAGAAGTAATTCCCAGGAACAGACCTACTTCATTCATTGAGGTAGACCCGTACATATATAGTGGGCCATTGGTATCCATTAGCATTTGGTTCCAGGACCGCCTCCCCATGGATAGCAAAATCCATGGATGCTCCAGTTCCATTATGTACAATGGTATATACTAAAATGGCACCCCTTATATAAAATGTCAAAATCAAAGTTAGCTTTTTGGAATTTTACTTTTTTGGAATATTTTCAAGCCATGGTTGGTTGAATCCGCAGATATGAAGGACCGACTGTATAAGTTTTATTTATTCCCTGTTGGTTCTTTATTTCAAGGTCCTTATTTACGTTGGTTTGTTACTGGTTAGCCTTGTAAGTCAGGTTATGATATTCCCTGTCTTCTTCTTTTGACAGTCTTACACTGAGACAGTTCCAAATGTCAAAATCTTGCTAAAAATGATTCAGGACATGAGCCAATCCTCTCTTTGGGCCCTTGAGAACATTCCTGAGAGGTATTGCCAGTAAACAAAGCATTCCTTCGCAACACTGGACATTATGTTTATTTGATTTTTGCCATCGCTTGCCTATGTTTGAAAATAACAGCGCTGTTTAACCTTGAAAAAGGAAAAAAAAAATCAAAAATAATTGCTAAGACCACCAGTGCATACATATATTCTGCCTTAATGATTAAAGAAAGTGCCATAACATACATAAGGATGCAAATTATGGTAATAAACATTAGTGCCCATTAGAAGAAATGAAATGTAGTTAATATATCGCAATCTCCACCAATCTGGCATTTTAAAAACAGTGTGAAAAATATAAACCTAACATCCAAACGCAAGGCAGTACATGATCAACTTTGCAAACACAATCAACCAGAACTGAATTTGTATAATTTAACAAACTTCATTCATGTGAGGGCTGAGCCTGCAGAAGGTGTTAACAATCTTGCCGAAGCTAAGCAAGTCTGGTTGGTAATTGGATGGGAACCAAGCTCACCTTCTATCATGGAAGGTGTGAAACACAGCTACTAATTGCTGAAATGCTACATTTGGGAAGGGAGACCCACTATGGTGGTCTTTTAACTGCAGAATTACCTTTTGTGCATTCAGGCCAGGCCAACTTTTACACAGTAATGAAATCAACTCATTTGAAATGTGGGACTGGAAGGCAGTTCTTTGGATACCATGGGCCACTGGAGAGACACATCAGTGGGTCCAAAAAGTAAATTATACTTGAACTCTCCCCCTAGAAACCAAAATGACTAAACCAAGGCTGTTGTACTTTGGACAGATCATGAGAAGACATAACTCACTAGAAAAAGGATAATGCTAGGTAAAGTGGAAGGCAATAGAAAAAGAGGAAAGCCACAACATAGTAAAAGCAGCTGCAGTCTTGAGTCTGTAAACCGGAACAAGGCTGATGCGAGTTCTCTGGTTTGTTGTTTCGTGTTATGCGCCCTCAAGTTGACTCCAGATTACAGACACCCTATGTCGAGGTTTTCTTGGCAAGATTTCTTCCAAGTAGGTTTGCCATGGCCTTCCTCTAAGGCTAAGAGCGTGTGACTTGCCCAAGATCATCCGGGAGTTCCCATGGCTCAGCAGGGCTTTGAAATCTGGTCTCCAAAGTCCTACTCAAGCAACCACAGCACAGCAACTCCTCTCATTCACAGGGTTCCCATAAGTCGACCTGAGAGCAAACAACAGACACATTCGGACTACCCTGATGACCTCCAGATGGGTCTTCAGACGTACAGGGAGCAGTGCCTAGACCCAGGCCTAATCAGCTTCAGCAAAATTGTCACAACCTCTGCCTTCAGATACCTGGATTTCCTTGTAGAAAAAGCACCATTTCCAGGCTTGCAAATTTTAAATTGAATTCATTACATTCCCCATTTGCTTGGCAATGGCACTAACGAATATGACAATGCAGCTCAATGCTGGCCAATGGGACAGCACGGGAAAAGTGCAACTACACAACAGGATGATACATAAGGTGCTCAAGATTTCTGGGTACCCTTCAGCCACGCGGACCAAGGCGGCAAACTTGTTAAGATGCTTGTTGACTCCAGTGGGCTCTTTCAGAGATCCACAGAGCCCGGAAAAGTGATTTTTTTGGACCAGAACATCAAGAATCAGCAAAAATAACTTTTCCGGGTTCTAGAATTGTATCATTCCACTACACCACAGTGAACAAAAATGAACCAACATTTTAAGGTTAGGGAACCAAAATTAGGCTGAAAAATAGCAGATTTTCCAGAAAGGCAAAACCAAAATAAAAAACCGGCAGCGTTGTAGTTGTGAACAGAGATGAAATGGCCAAGAGGCAATCTGAAAGATAAGATTAGCATTGATAATCCAAAGATCTCACTTTGCCATACAAGTTTTTACACTAAATACCTTTTCTAGTTTTGGGAGCGGAGCTCATGGATTTAGGACATGCACCTCCAAAAATAATGGCAACGCACTCATTAATATAACACAAGAAGGCATCGACAGAGAAGAAAAGCAAGGAATGAGCCTCCTGATTCTCGTTCTGAAAATCCGGCTGACAAAGATTTTCCTGAAAAGGAGCTGCAAATGTAACAATTGTTGCTTGAGGACAAAAGTAATCAACATGTGCTTTGGCTAAAAATTCTCCATTTGGCATGTCTCTCCTTTTTGCAGTTTTGCCCTTTTATAGTGACACACATTCACCCTTTCATTCTCCCCACTGTTTTGAGTAAAATGCTGGGGCTTCTGGCATTTCCAAAAAAGACACTGGCATAAAATAGCCAAGGTCAAGAGTTTGCAAGGCAGTTTGTGTCAAAGGCAGCCTTTTTTTTTTTTAAATGCCAGATCCTCACCAAGGCCAAGGTGGCTAAACCTGCATTCTGAATTAATTCAGTACAGGGTTGCAAAGCTCAGATGGCTGCAGTTATTCCAACACCCGAGGAAACTGAGAAGGATCCAGGGATGAGACCCACTCCACTTTCCACTACCCCAAACATTCCATGAGCTGCATCAACCCCATTTTTTTTCAAAATTAGACAATCGCTTCTAGCTTCGAGAAAAGCTGATTTTGGGGCCAAACAAGGTGGGAGGGAATGGATTTATCATGGAAACTCACACTTCTGGGAACACAATTTCACGAGAAGGTGATTTTGTACAACTACTCTGATGGTTGTCGTTTCAGCTAGTGACTTCTGAACACAAACGAGCCACTTCAGATATTATATTTTAACGCCCCACAAAGTTTTTCCCAGAGCTTCAAAGACAGTGCTCTCCAGTGGAGTCACACACACACACATTCAGATACAAGTCAATTTAGGACATTTTGATCATTCAGTGATCTATGCCTTCATCTCTGAACTGTCTCCCCTTTAAAAAGGGCTGTGTTTTTGACTGGACTCAGGAAACTTCAAGAGCTGAAAGAGTGGAGGGGACACAGGGGCATGTCAGCATGCACAGAAGAGGCTAACCTCACCCGGCCAAATCCTGCTAGTCTCTTCAGCCCTGCCAAGCCACTACATGAAGACGGAGGTCTCCACTCCCCATGATTCCCTCTACAGCAAGGGTATTGGATTAATACGTAAATTCAGTCCAGGGGATTAATTAAAGGAGGTTTCATTCAAATTCACACTCACACACACAAAACTGGATGTGATTGCCAGTGAGTGATGAGCATGTATGTGTTGATGGACCATCACTGAACCTGTAGGCTCTGGGATGGGTCATTTTAGTCCAGAATCCACACAGTACTAGACCTACAATGTAGGGTTTCGGTGGCATGGCCGCCAAAACAATTGGAAAGCATTTTCCTCAAATGTCACCATTTGCTACACACAGGGTTTGGGTTGTTATTTTTTTAAAAAAAATAGGTGTGACCCAAAATGTCCCAGCAATTCTATTGCTTTTTGCTACGAGGGTACTTTCAGTGTTTCATCCAGTACAATGCACTGAGACAAAAATGAGGATGACGATGATACCCCATTTTTTTCCAGCTAACCATGATGTAGGAGAGCAAAAATAATATACTCTGGCGATCCAGGAGTGGGGCGTGGGAGTGATATTATTCCCACTGAGGTCAGAAAATACAAGAAATAAACATTATTACCCTTCGGTAAAAACTGGAAATCCCAGTGGGGTCAGAAAATATTCCACAGCTCACACCCTCGTGCGTGAGAGATTAGGTAGATCTGACCCGTTCAGATCCTACCTATCTCAGAAGCTAAGCACATTCAGGGGCCAGGGAATTCCGACTGCCAACCTGCTAAATTCAAAGGAAGGCGACCACAAACCACCTCTGGGCGTTCCTTGCCTACACAAAAGCCCATGAAACTCATGGGATCTCCTTAACAGACAACTTAAAAGCACAGTTTTTACTGTTAGTTGAGTTTGGGGTCGGCGGGTGCTACTTCATCGCAGGTTTTCAGTGTGACCGAGTCGTCTTCCTTGAGACCTCCTTGCAAGATGAGGGCTTATTCCTGAGAGCACCGGTGGTTTGGCACTGAAGAAGTAGCTGTCCCCTTGGCCCGGGTTTTTGGGCCTGCCGTGGGTTCTTCTTGGGTGCTTGTCCCAGGTGAGGAATCACAGGAGGGTCTATTTTCAAACTCCTGCGGTGCCGTGTAGAGCATCCAACAGCATGGCTGTCCAACCCCTAGTCTCACGTAAGTCCCCCCTGCCCCATTTCAGCTTACAAATTGTGGTCTCCTTGCTGGACCCCCAGGAGTTCCTCTGCGAGGCTGATGAGACTGTTTTCCTCCAAGGCAGCGACCAGTCTCTGGATGGTGGCTCTCTTACCCTCCGACTCAATAAACCTGAGGAGCAGCTGGTACGCCTGCTCGTAGAGGCCCTCCCGCTCATACTCGATGGCTAAGTTGTCAATGGCGGGGCCCCGGAGAGCGCGGCAGTTCGCCTGCAGAGACCGCCCGACCTGCTTCCAGTTCTTGGACACCAGTTTGGCAAACTTCTGGTGGTCGTCTGGGGTGATTTTTCTGTTGACTTGGAAAAAGGAAACAGAAAACACATTTATTCTATAGGCTATCTTAATAAATATTACAGCTTATTTCTATAAATACTGACTCGGCTGAGCAATATACAGTATAACACAGAAAACATGCTACCATAGAACCAGTAAGGGGTTCTAATTAAAAACTGAAAATCCCCACCCTTTTATATGAAAGTGATGTTATAAGGGGAAGGTAGAGCTACGCGGTAAAGACAGGATGCCTTTTCACATTGGGAACTGCCAAACCAATCTGGGAGAAAGAAGTAAGGGCCCATCACACAGAAAAACAAGCTACAGATGTTACATATTGCTGGGGAGCTAGCAAATGACAAGTGTTTTGCTTTCCCAACCCTGTTCTATATTTTTTAAAAAATGTATACAGAGTGCCCCCTTGAGGTGATTTAAACAAATCTCTCTAGCTACCTTCTTTAAACACAAAGTTGTGGGTGTACGGATATAAATATTGGACTATTTCATCCTTGCGTGTGAGGGTGAATAACTGCCTCAGTTTTCTCCTTGGAGGAAAATGAATATTTCTGCATAGTTCTGCTCCAGTTTTCAAACATCTTGCAGCATTTCATGAAGCTGTTCTGTGCAACAGTACACGCAGCGATAAAATTGATGATTGCTAAGCTGCTGTTTTTTTCCATGAAAAATGTTTTTCATTCAGAAAAAAAAAACCTCATGCAAAACATTTTGAGAAATCTACTTTTTGTGGAAATTTGCAGGGTTTTGTACAAAAAAAAAAAATCCAGAAAAGCCAGATAAGTGTCTGGAAACAGTGCTATTTTTTTGCACAAAAAGAAAATATTCTATTTGTGCAAAACCCACATTGCAGCAAAGCAATGTGTATTTCTGTGCAAAATAACTTCCTGAAACACTTCAGGATATGCAAAAATACTAGGCAACAACTGCACAAAAATTTTACCTCTACGTTTTTCTTCCTGACTTGAAACTGTTAGAAAACCCATTTTTCAGCTGGGAAATGCATAATAGCCAATATTCATTCTTTCTCTGTGTCTGTGTGTGTTGCTTCTGGTAACCAGTCCTCTTTCATGGTAGATTTCTTCCAATTAATTCTTTGAAACACTCACCAAATAGCTGATCCTGGAATGTAAAGGTGTTACCCTGTGGCGCAGGCCTTGAAATCTCTAAGGAGCTGTAGGATGGAGGCGAAGAGTTCAAAGACGGAAGTGAAGAATTCAAGGATGGAAGCGAAGAATTCAGCAACTGGGGTGAAGAATTCAAAGGGGGACACCTTTGGTCACTGTTGCTGTTCTGACAACATTTCAGATTCTTGAGGGATTCCTCAAGCTCTGTGATTTCTTCATCCCTAAGGCGGTTAGGCTGAAATATAAATGTATGGGAGAGGGAGAGAGGGAGACTGAGATATGATTTTTAAAGCATCAAAGAGCAATTCAGACAAAAATCAAAATCCATGTTTGGATTTGTTGAAACCAACCAAAACAGCACAAAATTGTGCAAATTTTCCCATTCCCCAGAACTCTTCATCAAGAAGTCCTTTTTAAAATACCATCTAGCTAGAAAAAGTGACTGTTTGGAGTGTAAGGCCATTTCTGCCCTACACTGTTAATAGTGCTGTGATTCCACTTTCAACCTCCTTTGGAATCCTGGGGTTTGCAGTTTACGGAGAGGCGTTTAGAATTCTCATCCAGAGAGCTCTTTGGCCTCAGGAAACTACAAACCCCAGAATCCCACAGGATGTTGAAAGTGGAATAATAGCACTATAATAGTGTAGTCCAGAAATGGCCTCTGATGTTTCTTGGCCCCTTGCATCCCAGTGTTCATGTGTGAAACATTGAAAAATGTGGGAGAGGTTTTCATCCACAGGGACTCAGGTTCTTCCAGAGATGGACTGCTGGGACAAAAGACACAACAGTGTGAAAACCACTGTGCTAAAACATACATACTAAACAAGTGATATAAAAGAAATCAGACCAAGCTGCTCTCCATCTGCAAAACCCAGGTCTTCTAGATGTAGAACCTGAGACCATCTGAGCATCAAATTTAATTTCCACCCCCCCCAATGAGACAGCAGTTTGGACAGAAATGCAACCCATCCATTCCATCACCTTTTCACGGAAGATGCAGTCCAAGCACCGGTCCTCCTCTCTGATCATGGTGTCCAGCTTCTCCGCACCAGCTTTCAGCTCCATTTGGAGTGGGGGCTCACTGGCCATGGACAAGGAGACTCGGAGGTGCCTCTGGAGAGACTCCTGGAGAGCTCCTTCCCGGTAACTTTGCAGAAACTTCCTGCAGTTCTCCTCCTTGGAGAATTTGAGTTGGACAATCAGCTGGGGGTCACTAAGGTGCACCTTCAGCATGTCCACCCCATTTAGATTTCCAGTGGAATCTGCAGGAAGAAGCGGAAAGAGTTTGGGAAAAGAAATAGGACTGAAATTGGGTCATGATTCCCAGTAACCAGAATATCAGGTGGCTGGTTTGTATTTGGAGGACCACCTGACCGCCTGGCTGCTCTTTCCAGAGCCACAACTCAAGCCTAAAAGCATCTGCTTTGCATGCAGAAGGTCCCAGTGTCAGTCCTTGGTATCTCCAATGAGAAAAATCACAAGTGTTAGTTTGGGCAAAGAGGGAGGAAAACGTGTTGCTTTATAATAGTGCTTGCGGTCGATGGTGATTCTGATAAGAGGGAATGGAACACTGTTATAAATTATAAGGAATTATAAGATTAGGATTAAATTATCAATTAGGATTAAATTTTTGGTCCTCAAATCTTAATCTCTTCTCTTTTTAAATTACAGAGAGGACACTTTATTTATTTATTGTAATAACAATTGAGCAAGGCTGAAACCTCATCAAAGGTGGAAATCTTTTCCCTTTTTAAACGTTTGTATACATTTGTATATTTGTGGTTGAATGTTTATGTATTACTACATTACCGTGTTATTTTTTTGCATATGTATTATGTAGCAGTATGTATTATGTTTTATGTTCATTGTTAATAAAACACACACACACACACACACACACATACACACATATATAAAGAATAACAAGTGCTGGGAAGAGGAATGTGAAGAATCTTTGTTAAAATTTGTTAAAATTTTCACCCTCAGAAGAGAGGTTTTCTCAGGAGATGAAAAAAACTTGCTGTGGCTGCTGAAAAAAATCACAGCCATGGCATGGCTTTTCCTCTCTAGTGTGAGAGCAAAAAGAGGATCATTTTCCCCCTCCGTGCCAAACTGGTCTCCCCCTCCTTTGTTAAACAAAGCATACACACCCCGCAAGCACAAGAGGACCAGATTACTAGTTTTAAAGGACATCTACAGCCCATCCCACGTTTTTACTTTTCAAAGTCCCTGCAGCAAGGCATAATCTGCATGAAAATCTCTTGTTCAATTTGTGTAAAAAAAATTTTGTTTGGCAAAGGCAAACACTTTGCAGGAAAAGTGTAACTGACACTTATTGGGGGAACTAAGAGACTGGCAAAAGATTGTGATGCATGCCTGGGAAGTAGGAAAATGCGCGGAACCTGCTGATGTTGTTGGACTGCAATTCCTCACAGCCCCAGTTGCTGGCCTAGACGGTATCTAGGATTCTCAGCTTAAGGTTCTCAAATGAACATTGACTACCATTGGGAACAAAGCAAATAGGTTTTAAGCATTTGTATGGAGGTACACGTTGCCAATACAGCCAGTGATGACGGATGATGGGAGTCACAATCTAACCACCTTAAAAGGCCATTTGTTCTCTGTTCTTGGTTTAACGCTTCTCCACACAAGAGAGAAACTGACATCCAGACAGTGCCCATGAGCAGAATTTGTTTTGGCAAGCACAGCCAGGGAGATTATTTGTTCCAAGGGCAACAGTCCAGTCATAGGGATGTTGAAAAACAACAGGCAAATATTATTGCAGAGCTGCTGGTTTGACAGACTGGTGTCAAGAGCTGCACCCACACAAGCAGACCTACCCGCCAATGCCAGCTTGAATGCTTTGAACACGCTTGGCCTCTGCTGGGGGTTTCCATAGAGCATGGGCAGAAGGACCTTTTCGGATGTCGACTGGACAAAGAGGTAAGCGCTTCCCACCCAGATAGCAGGGCTGTCTCCCATCTTTGTGTCTCCTAATAGAAAACAAAGCAAAAAATATATAAAAAACAAGCCATCACTTACTGGGCCATTCCAACATTGCTTCATCTATGCAGGAATTAAATTTCCACAAATTAAATTTCCACAAACTGAATTCTAGTCACGTCTGCTCCTACACCACCACTTTCATCAATCTGTCTTGCTCTTTCCTCCCACATGTTTGCTATACATAATGAGATTTTTATTTGCTTGTTTATATTAGAGGTGGGGACAAGCTGTGAGCTGGAGAGCATTTCTTCTTCTTCTTCTTTTTTTTGGCATCCCTCGAGCAAGGGCAATACTGTCTTTTCTAGTGAGTCATGTCTTCTCATGAAATGGCCCTGAATCTCAGTTTAGCCACCTTGGTTTCTAGGGCGAATTCAGGCTTGATTGGCTCCAAGACCCATTCATTGGCTTTTTCAGCAGTCTACTGCATCTTTAGCACTACATTTTGAATTGAGTTGATTTTCTCCTTATCAGCTTTCACAACCATTAACAGAAACTGGAAATGCAATGGCATGGACAATCCTAATTTTAATATTCAATGATGTACATTTACACTTGGCGATCTTGTCCAGTTCCTTCATAGAGGCCCTTTCAAGTCCTAGCTTTCTTCTGATTTCTTGACTACAGTCTCCATTCTGATTAATGACTGAGTCAAGCTATGGAAAATTTTGAGCTACAGTCGTCCCTCCCCATTCGCTAGGGTTAGGGGCACAGGACCACCATGAAAGTGGAAAAACCATGGATAATTCTAGGCCCTCCCAAACCATATTTAGCACAAAAAAAAGTACAATCGCTATATTCAACCCACCATGGATTCCGTTAGGGCATCAGGGTTCCTTCCCAAGACAGAAGTGGGTCGCCGGTGGGGCTGACGGCCACCTCCACTGCTGCCCCACACCATTTTAAAGAGGGACCTACAAGCCTCTTTTGCAGTTTCTCAGTCTCACAAGGCTTGCAGTCCCTATGAAAAATGGCTCAGGGAGGCAGTAGAGGGGACAGCAAATAATCTGTGAATAATCAAATCTGCAAAAGTGAAATCCGCAAATGTGCAGGGCTGAATGTAAATCAATGTCTTCATTGTCTGCTTTGAGGTTGTCTCAGTCGCCTGTGGTCATTATTTTTGTTTTCGCAATGTTCAGCTGCAAACCAGTCTTTGCACTTTCTGCCTTGACTTTCTTCCGGAATTGTTCCCCTCTCATTCATAAGATCACCATAATCAAAGCTGACGTGGCAGCAATGAACAAAACCCAGGCAACAAAATATCCTGGGCTGACACTGGCTACTGTTCAACTGGAGAACCTCAAAAGACAGTGGCTCACTGTTTACAAACACTGGACCAGGGATGCAAAGTTAAGACATTTCAAGCACCTACCCATCAGCTTTTGCACACATTGCCTCTTTAAAGCTTAGCTCAGACAATGGCGAGGAACGCTGGGAATTAGAGTTCAACATCTTGAGGGCCACATGATTCCCGCGACTGGTGTTGCGTGCCTTCCAGCTGTTTCCAGCTTAGGGCAAATCTATCATGGGGTTGTCTTGGCAAGCTTTGTTCAGAGGGGACTTTGCCATTGTCTTCCTCTGAGGCCGAGACTGTGGCCATTTCCGCACTAGACTGTTTATAGTGCTATTATTCCGCTTGCAACATCCTATGGAAGCCTGGGGTTTGCAGTTTCGGGAGGGGCTGGCTGGCCCCTCCCGAAACTGCAAACCCCAGGCTTCCATAGGATGTTGCAAGCGGAATAATAGCGCTACAACAGTCTAGTGCGGAAATGGCCTGTGACTTGCCCAAGGTCATCCAGTGGGTTTCCAGGGCTGAACAGGGATTGGAAGACTAATCTCTAGAGTCCCAGTCCAAAACTAAAACTGCTGCATTGCACTGGCTCTCGTATTCCCACATTGCAAAGCCTAAAACAACATTTCCAGATGCTTGGGCCTACAGAGTTTGTTAGCTGTTCACCACGGGCTATTTGACTGAGGGTAATGGGGGATGTAATATAACCCAGTTGGAGCAACCTGAATTAGGGAAAATTATATACGTTATGTACTTTCAACCCTAAAACAAGGGTACACAGCAGCTAACAGTGGGAATCCTGACCCAAGGAGTCCCAGATTTAAGGCCATTTCTGCACTAGTCTGTTACAATGCTATTATTCCACTTTCAACATTATGGAATCCTGGGGTTTGCAGTTTAGGGAGAGGCCTCAAACCCCAGGGAATCTGAAAGTGGAATAATAGCTCTATAATGGGCTAGTGAGGAAATGGCCTAAGTTTTGCTTGAGACCCAAACTCAGCCAAGCCCCCGTTTCCATAAATCCATTCTCTTTACACCAAACCCATAACTATACAGATCCACCTTCCACTTTGTTGTGAACACTACTGAAACAGAAGATGTGAAACGTTCAAAATCCCATTGAGATCTATTTTTTAAAAAAAAAAATCCTAGATTTTAAGCACAATACTGGTTACTCTTTATAAAGCTGCACCTTTCATTTTCCTGTTTCTCAGCGGGGCAAAGAGCCGACATGCTTCAGCAGGCGGCTTTATCCTGGGATAACAGATTGTCCCCAAGCCAAATCCAGGGATCTGCACACATGTGTTCCCAAAGGGGTTTAGAGATGTGTCCAGAAAGAACTAGAAGAATACGGGGACGCGCGCTCCGTTTTACTTCTCCCCTAAAAGAGCCCCTTCCAGAGTCACCAAGGCGTGATGAAAGCGCGATTAAAAACCCGAGACGGTCCCACCAATCCCAGAAGCGAAAAGAACCCTCATCTTGCCTTGCAAACCTACACGCAAAGAGGGAAAAGCCGCCCCACCGCCTCCGATTCCCGGAATAAAACTTCGGCCGCTTCCCGGAACGCGCAAAGACGAAACTTTCGCTCCAAGGAGAGCTGGCGCGGAAGGAACTTTGCGAGGCCCCCCCCCTTGGGCCTACAAGTCCCATCAGCCCTTGCAGGCTAGACCCATGGGAAGGGCTTCTGGGGATCGTAGGCCAAAAAAACCTCGGACAGTCCCAGCAGTCCCCTCCCCGTCCCTCCATCGCCTTCGAATGGGAGAGACGGACTCATTTTGAACGCTTCCTCTCTCCTCCTTCTTCCTACCTTGCCGGGGGAGGGGGAATATTTTTTTTTTCTTGCTCGCACCAAAAGAAATGACATGGCACGGGACAACTCTTTTCTACTCCACTGGGGTTCATTTCCTGCCTCCTTCCCTTTGATGCCATGTTTCCACATTCAACAGAGGGGTTTTTTGGGGGGGAGATGAAACTCTCGGCCCTCCAAGGGATTCTTGGACTGCGACTCCCAGCAGCCCTCGCCGGCACAGCCCACGGGGAGGCATGCTGGGAATTGCAGTCCGGCAAGATCTGGCTGGGGCCACAAGTGGCCCGTCCCTGGTTTCTAAAGAAAAGAGCACAGAAAAGCTAATTAGTTGGGGCCAGCAAAGCATCAGAACTTGGAAAAGTCACTTTTTTACAATTTCGTAACGAAGGTAGGCCAAATGAGGGTTGGACTAGACGGCCTTTGCAGATGACTATGAATCAAGGGGCGAGTGGGCGACTCTACACTCAGGTATATCTCATTGACTCAGCGAGTCTACTCAAGTCGGGCGCCACCGAGAAGATCTGGACTTCGGACTCCCTGGATATCCCACGCCAAAAAAGAGTAACTTTTCCAAGCCCTTCCCTTGCAAAGCGTAGCGATCCCTCGCCCGCGCAACTTTTGCAAAACTCACTCGTGCTTCCTTTCTTCCTTCCCCGGCCGCCTTTCCTGCGCCTCTAGAGCGAGCGACGGAGCTTCCGTCTTTGCGCATTAAAAGCAATGGGCAGGCAGGGGAGAGACACGCGTCCACACGTTGCATTTTTTTCTGGGTCACGTGTCTGTTAAAGGACCCGATTCTCGCTTCCCCTCACGCAATGCCAGGGCGGCTGCTCTACCCCCAGCCCCAAATTTAAGGCTCGGAAAGAATTTACTGGATTTTTCTCTCATTGCTAAGAATAAAATCCATCAGCGACACCCATTCACCCCTAAGGTAGCGGGACGCCTCCTCTTCCCAAACTATGAAAGCGAAACTCCTCTCCATTCATGTTTTTTTTTCCCAGAGTCAATGATGACTGGGCCAGGTGCCTGCCAATCATGGCAAGCTGCCTCTTTCTATTGGGTGCCTCGGAGGAGGGAGCGCGAAGGTCCCTGCCCCCAGTTCACTGGGAAGTTCAGCCAGCCAATCAGAGGAGGCTTTCTTCATCATCATCATCATCATCATCATCATCAGCCGTATGTCTTGCTTGAGGCCAATGGGAGTGGGCACCGAGGGTATCTCTGTCCGATCCCAGGTAAGTGAGGTGGACATCAGGGAAGGAAGACAAAAAGCGGGATGGGCCATTTCCACGTTAGGCTGTTACAGTCCCCTGACTTTTAGCCAGATCTTCTTAAACAGTGCTCTTTGTGTAGTCTCATACTGTGCTATCCCATGCAGGGCTGGCCTGCCTTTAAGACGAATGGGTCCATTGCCTCAGGCAGCAGATAATGATAGGTGGCAGCAAGGTGCTGGAGGAGCCAGCTATGTGCCATGCGACTTGCCCTGTGCCTTCTAACCTGCTGTCTTTGAGGTGGCAGCATGAATCTCTCTCATCTCCAGTGTTGGCTTTTGTACACCAGCAGAGAGGAAGTTGCTGTCTTGTTCGTTACCTCAGGCAGCAAAATGTCTTGAGCTTCCTCGATCCCTGTATTGTTGTCTGTGCTGTCCCTCCGTCAGCAGGCAAAGCCTATAGAATTGGGGGCTTTGAAAGAAATGGATGTAAGAGCCCTGTTGTTTTAAACTGCATTGTCTAATTGTTTTTAAGTCTTTTTTTTTAAACTGTAGGTTTTTAATTATCTTGTAATCTTTTGAATGCCATGGTAAAAAGGAAGGATGATGATGGTGATGGGAAAAGACAGCTTGTGATAGCAGCAACCACAATAACTGGGTTGGCTTTGGAATTAAAAACAAACCCACTCAAGAGTACGAATAAAATGTTGCCAGAAAATAATTCAGAACAACAGAAACATTGTTTGGAAAATCAAGAAATCCTCTGAGAGTCACAGTAACAAATATTGCAACCTCCCAAAGCAGAGTGGCTTACAAATAGCTTTAAAACAAGCAAAACAGTTTAAAAACAATAAAATATAATTTTTAAATAAGCTAAAACATATTAAACATCACAATGAGTGAATGAAGTAAAGGGTCTCAGATTTTTTTTTATATAAAAATCACATTCTTACATCAATATAGTCATTCCTAATATTTATCTTTTTTAAATCCCATCTTTCCTATGATACAGTTTAAAGCAGTTCAGAGCAGGCAATGGAGCTTACTGTGGAAAATCACGACACCTAGCAGGAATTCTGATTTTTCTGGCCAAAATGAGGCAACTGTACTGATTTAGGAGTGCAGCTAGTTTCTATGAACTCTGCTCTCCAGCTTAATGCAACATTCTTTATTCATATCATTCTTCCTCAGTTTTGGATATACTATTAAACTTATCCTGACCCTATAGAAACCAAACCCAAATCCTGCATGTGCCCCTTTCTATACTGCCTTTACCTCCAAGCTGTGGAAATTGTTCACTTCCCTTTTGAGATGCCAACAGAGACAAACACAGGTATCTCTTTTTGGAAGCTTCTTTGCCTTCTGCTGAGCTGGCCCGCTGCTCTTTAACAGACCCTCACGCAGAGATGCCTCGCTCACACTTTTAGCTTCTGTCGCTTAGCAGGAAGTCCCAGGCAGGATTGAGGAATCTCCAAGAGGCATGCCCAGCGTGTGACAACAAAGCAGAGAGCAATGGCGTTTTCCGACGGCACAGAAGTAAGGATTCCCAAGTTCAGTGGGAAGCATTTCTCCAAGTGGCTGTGCAGACTGGAATTGGAATTAGTCCAAGCTGAGTTGCTCGAGGTGACAATGGAAGCAAAACCAGAGGTGAAGCACGACGTCACCGCCTGGGAAAAGAAAGAAGTAAAAGTGAGATGTCTCATTGCCTGTGCTTTAGAGGACAAGGAGTTTGCATTCGTTCGTAGGGAATCCACCTCCAAAGGAATGTTGGAAATCCTTCGAAAGAGGTATAGAAGAGTGGATGGGCATCACAGACTCTACCTGCTAAAGAAGCTTCTTGGCTTAAAAATGCAGTCTGGGCAGAGAAGGATAGAGCATCTTGCTAATCTAGAAGACCTCGCTGAACAGTGAAAGGATGCTAATTTTCTCTTGGATGATGATTTGTTCATTGAGTGCATTTTTCAAAGTTTGCCAAAAGGTTACAAAGAATTCGTCACCATTCTGAGGGCACAGCCTGGCACGCCGAAGCCAAACATTGTCATGGATAAGGTCTTAGCAGAAGAAGATGAAATACTACAGGGAGAAAAGAGAGATTTCTCTCCTGCAAGGCAAAGAGGTAAGACAGAAAAGCGAATGTGGAAAGGCAGGCAGCTGAGTTACAGAGGTGAAAGGCAGCAAGTGGGCTCTGGCTATAGGAAGGCAAACTGTTCTCTTTGTGGGGAGAGAGGCCATTTCAGGTGTGAATGTCCTGCTCTGGAGGACGATGAGGCTGTAAAACCTTGAGGCAAAAAGCCCTCCTCCGGTCCACCTCCTCCACTAGCCACTGCTTGGGCAGCTAAGGACAGGCTGCACCCTG
This sequence comes from Cyclura pinguis, assembly GCA_030412105.1. NCBI lineage: Eukaryota > Metazoa > Chordata > Lepidosauria > Squamata > Iguanidae > Cyclura > Cyclura pinguis. The sequence continues at coordinate 3,987,590 of CM059607.1, forward strand.
ATTTCTCAGCATCAAAAACCTTCTCCACATGCCCTGCCAACCAATGAAGAAGATGGGTGTGAGAGAGAGGAAGCATAGGGTCACTATGCTAACCCAAATGCTTTCCCTCTCCTTTCCCTGACCTGGTTTGGACCCTTAGTGCCTGTTCCCTCCACCAGGCCTCAGCGCCCTTCCCACAGACACACGCACACGTTTTGATATTTGCATTTTTTCGATTTTTGCAGAAGCCCTTCACCTCTAACACTGGCAAATAGCAAGGGCTGACTGAACTTCACTTTGTGCCATTCGAGTTCAAAGTTTGAAAGTAGATTGTACTCCATTAACTCAGCGGGATGTGGGGAGGGAAAGGGGCAAAATCTGGCCCTTTCCAGGAAGTTCAGGTGAAAGCAAACAACACCAGCCCCTCCTACCCTGTCTGTTCTTCTGCATTCATAACTTTTGCCCTCTTGACCACACTCTGATGTCGCTTGGCCACACGTGTCCAGGTTTTCATTTGTGAAATGTGATGTTGATTGCAAGGCTGAATAGGCGAAAAGGGCCAAACAATACCTGTGTGGAAACTCTTTTAAGAGCCTGGGGTGCAGGAACTTTAGTGGCATAAGTGAACTTGTAAAAGAGAGTTTAATAAGCGGCTTGGATATAGTGTTCTTTAAAAATGAGAAAAAAAAGTGCACGTGCTGTATAAGAGCTCAAGAGTCGAGCGTTCCACTCCCCCAGCAGAGAGAGAGTTTATATTCAGGATACAAGGGCAACTGGTGAACATCCATGCAGCCCTGTGTTGATGATTCAATTATGTGTTGGGCCAGAGAAGGAAAAAATGAACTCGTACATCATCTGTGCGAAAGGAGAAGTGAAAAAGCGAGGCGAAGTCATTTTCAATCTTGGTCTTGGACTGAAAGAGATGCAGACAGAACTTAACATCTCAAACAGGAGGAAAAAAATAATAATCAGAACTCCAGAACTATATTGAGTGAGTCCATCAGTGGCTTCAGGGCAGGGTAACTATACACAGCCTCCAGTTATCAAGAGAAATGTGCCTCCGTACATCATTTGCTGGGGGGTGTGAGATGGAGGGTGCTGTTGCACACATGTTCCACGGGTGGACATCCTATAGTGGTCTGATTGGCTGCTTGTGTGAACATTGGACTCTATTTGATCTGGTTCAACATGACTGTTTGTACATGCAATTAACATGCTTAAGGAAACTAACTGCTTGGAGCAAAATGGAAACCATTAACTTTCACCAGGCAACAAGTAGTACAGAAAAGCTGTTGGCAAACCTTCTGCCGCACATAAGCACAATGTTGAAGAGCAGACATATTTGCAACTGTTGGCCTCTTATTCAGAAAGACTTGCTCACCAACCACATGTGACTGGAACACAGTTGGAACTGTAGCCAAATACCTTAAGGAGCCTGCACACCTAAAAGTCCATGTTCAAGGAAGCAGGAGCCGGAAGCTCGGAGTGTATGGAGATACAGATCGGGCTGGTGACACAGCTGCAGACAGGAAGTTTACCAATTGAGACCTGTGTCCTTCTATGGAAATAGTGCTGTCGTTGGGTGCAGTTAAAATCAAACAGCAGGTGCAGCCTTGTCAAATGAAGCTGAATACTGCAGAAGCATGCAAACAGTTTTAAGTGGCCATATCCTGCTACTGCTGGACTTTGGAACAGAAATGCTAAAGCCCACACACCAATGTTTGAAGAAAACAAAGGATGTGTAAAGATTTCTGAGATAGAGGAGATCTATTTCCTGAATCAGACGGATTGGCATGAAACATCTTACCTTGTGAGACACTGGAGAACAAGGGTTTCTCAAGCTGCGGTGTCCCCCAATGGAAGGCTGTGGATGACTCCAACTGGAAATCATCAGCAAGGCCGACAAGGCAACATATATCTTCTGGACTTGCACATGCATTTTTGAGAATGGGTGTTGGAAGGGAAGAAGAGCGTGCAAATAACCAAGGCCACTTCCGCACTACACTGTTACAGTGCTTTTATTCCATTTTGAACATCCTATGGCATCCCGGGGTTTGCAGTATAGGGAGGGACCTTTAGAATTCTCAGCCAGAGAGCTCTTTGGCCTCAGTAAACTACAAACCCCAGGATTCCACAGGAGGTTGAAAGTGGAATAATAGCACCATAACAGTCTAGTGTGGAAATGGCCCAAGAAAGCTAACAGGAGAAGTAGTAATAGAGTTAGATAGAGGTGACCTATTTCTTGCGTATCTCTCCTCTCTGCATCTGTGATATAAACTGATATTCACTCACTTCTTCCCCTCTCCAGTCTCATTCTACCCCTTCCTAGAAATATTGGTAGATTAGCCTAGTATCACAAGTCACTTCCCTGTCTATAGAATGGAGTTCCTGTAATAAAGATTATTTACTCTGTTTTTTTTTCCTAAGTGGATCTCGTCTGGGCCTCAATCAGACTTCACAAGCAGCTCTTGCACCTACTCTTTTATCATCACCCCTAAAATTTATGTTTTCATTTTGGAAGCGTGGAAGTTTTTCAGTTCTCCTTTCCATCTCCTGGATCTGGGATTGCCACCACTGATGGGCAGGGCAGTCTAGATGCAGAGCTTGGGAAAAATCAGGTTTTCTTTTGAACTACAGTTCCCAGAATCTCCCAGCAGCTGGGAAATTTGGAGAGCTGTCATTCAAAAACAAAAGGGGCGGGGGGCAACATTTCCGATCTGTGCTTAGATTTGGATGGTGTGATAGCTTCTGACAGAGGATCAGTTCGGATGGCACGTTCATGGAGAGCATTCTCCTGTGTGGATCTTGTGGGTTGGTGAGAACTGCTGAAAAGCTACCAGATTGCATCCATTATTGTCTATTAATATTAGAACAGGAATATAGTAGGCTGCTTTATACCGAAGCACACCATTGGTTCATCTTGCACAGGCTGGGGTCCTTTGGCAGCCCAAATATCAATGACTATGAATATCAATGAATCTCAATGACTTTGTATTCCTGTTGTCCTTCACCATTGGTCAAACTGGCTGGGTGTGATGGGAAGAGGAGTACAATGACACCTGAAAAGCCACATGTACTTCACTACTGGTCTATACACTGAGAGTCAGCCATTCTCAAGAGCTTTTTTTCCCGACATTCCCTCCATACAGTACATATGTCCTCCCACTGAGCTGTGGTCCTGCCCTTAACATTTAGTTTATTATTGTTATAGTCATCATTATGCCCCCGCCCCTGCCCCCACCACCTCCACCATCTTGGAACTCAAAGTACCTTACTAAAGTTAAACCAGACACAGTGGTCCCTCCACTTTTGCAAGCGGCCGTGGCACAGAATCCTCGTGAAAGTGGAAAAACTGCTACTAACTCCGCTCCCAATTCCCTTCCGGGGCTTCCCCCTTCCATTTCCCTGTCTTTTGTCCCAGTAGCTAGTGCCTGCCGTCTCTATGCCTGGGCAAAGGGCGAGGGAATTGGAGTGGGGAGCGCTGCATGTGGAGAAGGAAGGCGTGTGCATGCCTTCCCTCTTCCTGTTATCTTGCTGGGGCAAAAGGCATAGGAATTGCTACAAATCAAGTCAGACTTGCAGGTTGTAGCAAGTTCTATTTCCTGAGCTGTGGACTGGCACACTGCTGTTTCTTCTTGCCTAGCGGTAAGCCCAGTGAAACGGAGAATTCGCATTTTCCTCTCCCGCCTAGAGATGTCCCATGCAAACTGAATCATAGAATCATAGAAATGTAGAGTTGGAAGAGACCACACAGGCCATCCAGTCCAACCTCCTGCCATGCAGGAACACCCTCAAAGCACTCCCGACAGATGGCCATCCAGCCTCTGCTTAAAAACCTCCAAAAAGGGAGACTCCACTACACTCCCAGGTAGCCTATTCCACGGCCAGACAGCCCTGACTGCCAGGAAGTTCTTCCTGAGGTTCAGGTGGAATCTCCTTTCCTGCAGCTTGAATCCATTGCTCCTTGTCCTGGTCTCTGGAGCAGCAGAAAACAGGACCACTCCCTCCTCTACATGGCATCCCTTCATATATTTAAACATGGCTATCATGTCCCCACTTAACCTTCTCTTCTGCAGACTGAACATACCCAGCTCTCTAAGTCTATCCTCACAGGGCATGGCTTCCAGGCCCCTCACCATTTTGGTCGCCCTCCTCTGGACCTGCTCCAGCTTGACCATGTCCTTCTTGAATTGGGGTGCCCAGAACTGGACACAGGATTCAAGATGAGGTCTAACCAAAGCAGAGTAGAGTGGTACCAGTACCTCCCTTGATCTAGACACCATACTCCTATTGATGCAACTGAGAATTGCGTTGGCTTTCTTGGCTGCCGCATCACACTGCTGACTCATGTTCAGCTTGTGGTCTATTAAGGCTCCTAGATCCCTTTCACACGTACTGCCATCCAGCCACGTGTCCCCCATCCTATATTTCTGCATTCCATTTTTTCTACGTAAGTGTAGGACCTTAGACTTCTCTCTGTTGAATTTCATTTTGTTAGCCTTGGCCCAGCTCTCCAATCTGTCCAGGTCATTTTGAATTTTGATCCTGTCCTCTGGCGTATTAGCAACCCCTCCCAATTTGGTGTCATCTGCAAATTTGATGAGCATGCCCTCTATTCCTTCGTCCAAGTCGTTGATGAAGATGTTGAACAGCACTGGGCCCAGGACAGAACCCTGTGGCACCCCGCTGGTCCCTTCTCTCCAGGATGAAAAGCAGCCATTTGTGATCACCCTTTGGGTTCGGCCGGTCAGCCAATTACAAATCCAGCTAACAGTAGCCCTGTCCAGCCCGCATTTTACTAGCTTCTTTGCAAGAATGTCATGTGGAACTTTGTCAAAGACCTTACTGAAATTGAGAAATGCTACATCCACAGCATTCCCTTCATCTATCAAGCTAGTAACTCTATCAAAAAAAGAGATAAGATTAGTCTGGCATGACTTATTTTTGAGAAATCCATGTTGACTTCTCGTGATTACCGCATTGCTTTCTAAGTGATTAGAAACTGACTGCTTAATGATCTGTTCCAGGATCTTTCCGGGTACTGACGTCAGGCTGACTGGGCGATAATTATTTGGGTCCTCTTTTTTTCCCTTCTTGAAGATGGGGACAACATTTGCCCTCTTCCAGTCTGCTGGAACGTCTCCTGTCCTCCAAGGTTTCTCAAAGATTATAGCAAGCGGTTCCGAAATGACCTCTGCCAGTTCTTTTAATATCCTAGGATGCAATTCATCTGGCCCTGGAGACTTGAATTCATCCAGTGTGGCCAGGTATTCCTGTACCACCTCTCTACCTAAGTGGAGGAGACCTGGGGCCAGGTCCTGAGATCTGGCAACCTTACACCACTTAAGTAATTGATTCTCTTTCAAAACTGCTTCTCCTTTCCATACATGTCTTCTGAGATTCATCCAGAATCAACCTCCGAGAGAATGGGGTCTTTGCCCTCCACCACTTTGCCCTCTCAGACTGCTCAGCCAATCTTGCAGGTACAGTACAGAATATTATCTCTTCCTGCTCGTGAGTGTATATATTATGATGACAATATGAGGAGTGGCAAGAACAGTGGGTTCAGGGCCAACAAAGAACAGTTATGATTTCTCTTTGTACGTGAGGCCCATCTTTTAAAAAAACAAACAAAAACCTCTCATACCACAGGCAAGGAAGTGACCTCATCCTTTCTGGAAAGCAAGCAATGGTTAACAAGCCATGTACCTTCCGACCGCTCCAGTGTGAAAGCTGGGAGGAGAGCTGAACTCTGTGGGTCCCAAGCGAGACAAAAGGCCGTGGCTGCAGTAGGCAGAAGGGGAAGGAGACAGCCGTAACTGGTAAGCACGAAATGAAACCCTTGTGCCGACAATTCTGCTGGTTGGAGAGGGAGGGAAGTCTCCCAGAGGCAGCTAAAAATAACACTGGCACAGCCGGCAGGCTTGCTGTTTCTGTTGCTGGGGCTCTGTCTGCTTTTTCAGCCATGTGGTTACAGGAACACAAGAAGCTGCCTTCGACGGAGTTGGGCGCCTAGGCCTGTGTTGCTGGCACCGACAGGCAGCCGCTTGCCTCAGTTCAGATAGGGGTCTTTCATGGCTGAATCTAGAGATGCCGGATATGGAACCTGGGACCTAGCACTGCATTACCACCGAACTAAAAGTGCCCATCTGTAGTCTGAAATCTTTCCCTCTCTCTCTCTCTTTGACACGTGCAGATCCTTCTTGCAGCTTCACAGAAATTGCTGGGTGTTGGTAATGACATATAAAAGCCCTTTACAATTCAGGTGCAGGCTATCTGGACGTCTTTGTTTTCCCATATGAGCCTGCCTGGACTCCGTGGTCTTTAGGGGAGGTGCTCAATCCCACCACCCTCACAGGCACATTGAGTGGGAACATGAGAGAAAGAGAGACACATCTCTGCAACTAGAAGAGGGCAGCTGAAAAACCCATGGACATATAACATACGCAGTAGGTTCTCAGTATCCACTACGGTTTGGTTCTAGAACCCCCAGTGGATACCAAAATTTGCGGATGCTCAAGTGCCATTATGTACAATGATGTAGTAAAATGGCAAAAATCAAAAGTTGCTTTTGGGGCTTTTTTCTTTTTCCTGTGTGTGTGGGAAGGGTAGTATTTTCAAGCCATGGTTGGTTGAATCAGGGGATACAGAATCTGTGGATATGGAGGGCTGACTGCATCGGCTATAATTATTTCATTCTTTCCTGGAAACTCGTCAGCTAATGGCTTGTGGACCAGCACTAGTCCATGGACCACTAGTTTGAGTGGCACTGCTCTACATGATATCTGTTCAGATATTCAGAGGAAACTACCACATCACCTTTTTGGTCTTTCTTCCTCTAAGCTAAACATACACATACTAAATAACTCAAGAATTATTTCATCACTTTGTTTTCCAGTTTCACAACAGATAAGGAACTGAGACAAAGGACCTGCCATCAACCTTGGATATGTGATCTGGTTGCTTTTTTTGTTCCACACCTGCTTTTCCACATTACAGAGTTTAAAATTCCACTTTAACTGTCGTGGTTCCATCCGATGGAATCCTGGGATTTGCAGTTACTACAAACCCCTTGGATTCCACAGGATGCAGTCATGACAAACTGTAGCGTACCATCATAATTGCATACTCTCCAACTCTGCTGATTTGGCACCAACAGTCCTAATTAAGTCTGTCATCCCACTTTTTCAGCTGCTTTTAAAATGCCCCATTTTCTCTCGCCTCCCACTTTCCCCCCTGTGTCCTGGTTTCCCTCAATTGCTGCAAACTGAATTCAAAGTGCTAAAATATTTTGCACTCCATTAGCTCAGCAAGGCGGGGGGGGAGGAGGAGAGGGTGAACTATTGAGCTTCCCAGTAGGCTCAGGCAAAAGTCAGCTGCTGCAGCTTCTCTTGTTTGTGTGTTCTTCCTCATTAATGTTTTCCATCTCCACCACACTGTGATGTTGCTTCACCACACGTGTCCTGATTTTCATCGGTGAACCGTTGGCGGGTATTCAATTGTGTAGTATGAAAAGGCCCATTTCTAATGTTCCACTTTAGAGTGCAAATTATTGTTATTTTCCCCCCTTCCCAGTGAAAAAAACTACACTCCAAGCTTGCAACAAACTGCCTGGAACAGGATGCCTACCCCAGCCACAGATGCATGGAACTACCTCCCTGAAGAAATTTTGGCTCACATATTTTACTACTTGCCCCTTAAAGACAGGCACGTGGCCTTCCAGGTGTGCCAACAGTGGGCCGCAGCAGTTTCTACCAGTTCCGTTTGGGGCTTTACGGAAGTCAGGTAAGAAGCAAAATCCACAGTGGTGTCTGATTATGGCGTCAAAGAGGTATTATTTGTCCTCGGCAGGTACTTCTAGCCTTCCGAGAAAACTGTCATTTGACAACACTCACTCAAAGAAACACTAATTTAGACATTAACGCTAATTGTGGGCGAGAAACAGAGGATAATTGATGCAGAGAGCAGGTTGAAGAGGCTTTAATTCCATATTTCATCCCTGGATTTCATTGTCTAGGGTGGGGAAGTTTAACTCTCCTTATCCTGCATGAGGTGGAGGTGAATGCATGTGGGTATCTATGTATATAGGCATATACATAGGCATGTTGTTTAAATGACTATATATTAAGGTAATTAGGTTAGGTATGCACGATGTATAAGGTAAAGAGCTGTAGGAAGGGGGGATAAAATGGAATGTTGAGAGTAAATGGTGGAATTTCTGAGGGGATCTGTGTAAGGTTGGTGAATGATAGTTGATGCAGTCAGAGTAGTTAAGATAGAACAGTTAGAAGAAAAGTTAGAATAGTTAGAAGAAAAGAGTGAGTGAAATAAGGATTGGGGTTAAGAGAATCAGTCAGGTTTAGGAATTAGTGAGAGGTGTTTAAGAGACGTAGGGCCTTTCCGCACTACGCTGTTGTATTGCTATTATTCCACTTTCAGCATCTGTGGAATTCTGGGGTTTGTAGTTTCATGAGGCCCAAGAGCTCTCTGGCTGAAAATTCTAAATGCTCATCCCTAAACTGCAAACCCCCCGATTCCGGAGGATGTTGAAAGGGGAATAATAGCACCATAACCAGTGTAGTGTGGAAACGGTCTGAGTGAGAAGTGACATCCCTAAATTGTTCTTTCAGTTGTGATGAAGAAGAAGGCACCTTGAAGAGTTTGCACCAGTTCCTGCCTCATATCAAGCACTTAAAGATTGTGTTTGATCAGTCCAAGGCGACCATCCGAAGGAACGTCACCCACATTTTGGACATGCTGGCCAAGGAGAACCATAAATTGCAGGCGCTGTGCATTGAGTGTCGAGGAGAAAACCCATACTTCTATTCTGGCCAAGACATCCTGCAGAGCATCAAGAACATCTGCCAGAGCGAGAACGAGATCGATCTTCAGCTCGTCGATTTCCGGAAAATGCCGTTCACTTTGGATGACAGCACTGTGCACCTCATGGCTTCCAGCAGCCCAAATCTGCACACTTTCTTTATCAACAACCGGACCTTGGTTTGCAACGTCAAGCCAGAGACGATTGTCGAGGTTCTGAGGGCCTGCCCTAAACTCTCAACCTTGGGGGTGTATTACGCCAGCCTGTCTGAGGATGTTTTTCAGGAACTGGTGAAGCCAAACAGAGGTTCCCTCAAGTGCTTAGATATTTTCTGTGAGCGCTTGGACAAGTATATCCCAGTCATCCCCGAAGAGCTGTGGGCTGTGGTGAGCGAGAGGCACCCAGAGCTCCGAGTAGAGCTGGAGTTCGACCACACGGTCCCCGCCTGGAAGATCCCTCGGATCCTAAAGCCCAACATCCCCGTGACCACTTTGCAGCTGAACACCTACACCTACATGGTGAATCAGATCCGTTTTGTCACCAGCAGCTATAGCAGGACTTTAGAGATGCTGGTCCTTCGCACCACCTCGTCAGATGACCTCAACTCTTCTCTGATCGATTTGGCCAAAAAGTGCGTCCGCTTGAAAGAGATCCACTGTTACTGTGTGGTTAGCCAAGACGTGGTGGATGCCTTCCTTTTGCACTGTGCTGATCTGAAGAGTTACACTCTGAAGATCACCAAAGAACGCAGCCCTTGGAAAGCAACAAAAGTCCAATAATTCAGCACTTGAAGAAATTACCCCCTTTTTTTTTTTTTTTGGACCTACGACTCCCCAGCATGCTGGCTGAGGGATCTGGGGAGTTGTAGGCCCTCCGAAACTAACTTTCCCAATCTCTGCGGTAACTTTTCAGTTTGAGCTAAGAACGCGTTCACATTGCGCCTCTCAAAAAGCCAGTGGGAACTTTGGAACTAATTCACTTCTGTGAGGTCTACAGTATCAATTTGGTTTACTTGTGACTGAGCTGGCTGTGTGGATAGTACAGAAGCTGTAACATATTTGATTGCTAAATGTTGTTGTGGAACAAGCAATGGATATTGACAGATATAAACACAAATCAAAGGCCACTCTACTACAGTGTGATATAGTAGTTTGAGTGTTAGTCTAGGACAGGACTGGGCAAAACAACAGCCTGCAGGTCACATGGAACCCCTGGGGTCAAAAAATGCCCCTACATGCCCTCTAGGTGTATGGGGCCCGTTTTGTGACGTTTTTGACCCATCTTCTGATCAATCCCCCAGGAGAGGCTCTTTTTTTGGGAACAAGCAGTTATTACGGCCACCTCCTATTGTTAAAAATGCCTCTCCTTAGCCTAAAAAGGACCCATAGGGTCTAGGAAAATGCCCCCACAACCCACTAGGGGGCATATGGAGGCAAAAATATTCAATTTGGTTCTGCAGGGGGGACGGTCAGGGGGTGCAGCCGTCCAAAGTGTTGGGGGCGAATGCTCCTTAGCCTTCTACAGTTGTCCATATATGGTCTAGGACTCAGGAGCTCTGAGTGCTAGTCTCCAAAGAAACATGAAACTTGCAGGGTACTCTTGAGCTAGTCACATTCTGTCAGCCCCGCTGACCTTAAGCAGCGTTGTTGCAAAGATGAAGTAGCAGTAAACATAAATACATACATACATAGTGAAAAAATAAGGGAGTAATCAAGTGGCTAAGTACATTCTAAATTTGAATGCAAACTGATTTTGACACCCTTAATCCAACACTGTTTCAGAAGTTTCCACTCAGAGGTGCTTTTGCCAGTTCCAGCCTTTGAAATATAGCCTCCAGCACCTGCTACTCACTGGCAGTCTCCCATCCAAGTACTAACCAAGGCTGACCCTGCTTAGCTTTCGAGATCAGGTGGGACCTGGTGCCTTTAGGGTATTTAGACTAGGTCAGTGGTTCTTAACCTGGGGTCCATGAAGTCCTCACCGACACCAACAACTGCAGCAGCCACAAGGACACAGCAATCGGGGTGTGTGTGGGTGGGTGCCAGCACTGCTCCCTGGTTTGCAAAATGCTTCCCATGCACACACTTGCTGCCACATCCCTGATGTGGCAGCAGGCACGTGCATATGCCCAAACTATGACTCTGTACACCAGGGTTTGAATCCCCAGTTGGCCATGAAAACTCACTGAGTGACCTCAGGTGAGACACACTGTCTCAGCCTCAGAGAAAGGCAAAGGCAACAAATCTTGCTCAGAAAACCCCATGACAGGCGTGCCTTAGAGTCACCATAAGTCAGTTTTAAAAGGGGAGAGACATGATGCCTAAAAAGAGCTCTCTCTGTCAGCGGCACTTTCTTGTTGTGTGCCTTCAAGGCACTTCTAACTTACGGCGACCCTAAGGTGAACTTATCAGAGGATGTTATGGTTTTTGTTTTTGTTTTTTTTGGCAAAATTTGTTCAGAAGGGGTTTACCTTTGTCTTCCTCTGAGGCTGAGAGAATGTGACTTGCCCAAAATCACCCAGTGTCTGAGCAAGGATTTGAACTCTAGTCTCTAGATGCCTTTAATAAGTCAATAAAAATTGAATATTTCAATAAATATTTAGCTCCATATTTAAATATTTACATCTTGAGTTAAGTGTTGGGGTCCGGAGCAAGAAATTATATTTATAGGGGGCCCCTAGTAAGGAAAATGTTAAGAACCATTGGGCTAGGTAATCATACAAAGCCTTTTTAAATAGCTGTGTATCCGAATGGATATGCAGTCCCCATTGTTGGAGTATGGTGTATTTTTTTAAAAAAAGCTGATCTCCTTTTACTACAACTGTGGAATAATTAATTGTCTGTGTTTGTCAGTTCTTACCCACGATGTTCTTGCTGGTATTTGTGAAGCAATAAACTTAGCTTCTCCTGCTTTTGGAGCCTTATCAACACATCAATCTGCTTTATAGAAACTATCACAACTTACAGGACATCCAGGAACTGCTTATTTCCCACCCTATTTCAATACTGGAAGGCACTGGAAACCAAAAATAAAAATAATCCCCAGCCAGTACCAGATGCAGCTGTATTTTAAAGCAAATTTTCTAAGTTTTAGTAAGAGTTTTAGGAACTTTTCTTCATTTTAATTTAGGTATTTTCTGCTACTGGGCAAGATAATAAAAATTACTAGGATAACTGAGGTGTGTAAATATATTTGCAGCTCTGTACTGTCTCCCTTCTTTAAAATCACTTTCAGCACTGAAGGTCTGGATTGCATGTAGCAGAGAAGCTTCTCATGAAACTTTTTGAATGGGAGAACAGACACGGAGTAACAATTTCTTTGGAAATACCCTGCAATCAAAGCAAATAAAATGCAATACAGAGAGACAGTATGGTGTAATAGTTGGAGTATTGGAGGACGCCTCTAGAGACCAGAGTTGGAATCAGACCAGAAACCCACTGGGTGATCTAGGGGAAGTCACACTCTCTCAGTCTCAAAGGCAGGTGAAGGCAACCCCCTGTGTACAAATCTTGCCCAAAAAAAAGCCCATGAAAGGTTGGCCTTAAATTGAAAATGACTTGAAGGCACACCACAATCAACAAACATCTCTAAAATGCAAAAACAAGAACAAAAACAAAACAAAAAACCTCCAACACAAAAACAAACAAGGTTTGGCTCTCAGTAAGACAAGCATACCCTCCACTCCATACTGTGACTTGTCCCAGTTTAGCAAGAAGAGTCCAGATGAATCTTCGGCTGGCCCACTTTTTCAGCTGCTTTGAAAATGCCCCAGTTTCCCTCTCCTCACCCCACTTTCTCCCTGCATCCTCAGTTTACTTCCATTGCTACAAACTGAATTCAAAGTGCAAAAGTACTTGGCATTCAATTACCCCAAAAAAGGGAGATGAGAGGAAGGTACAGGTCCTGCCCTTTCCAGCAAGCTCAGGCAAGACCAAACTGCTGCAGCTTCTCCTAGCTGGTCTATTTTTCCCCATAAACACCTGCTGCCATCTTAACCACGCTCCGATGTTGTTTGACCATGTGTCCCAATGTTCATCTGTGAGATGTTGGAGGAAGAATTCTGTGAAACTCCCCAAACTTACACAGTTCATAAGGAATCCTGGAGCCCAGTTCGAGGCATGCGTAGTCAGAAGCAAACCTCAGTGAACTCAAAGAGGATGTATTTCTAAATGCATGGAATTACAGGGCAGACTCAGTACAACTTCTGTTTTGAAATTGACTACCCTGCTTTGACAGTTCTCACCGCCCCAACAGCTCTCTCTCCACACTAACTTATCCCTCCCAATATTAAGGACACTCCATATTCCCAATTTGGGCACAGAATAAATTGCACCTGCCCAGACAGTTTTGCTTTGCCAGCGTCCCCCTGGCCAATTGAGAGTTGGACAGATTTGCTCTTCCCTCGCACGTAACGCATTAAATTTACATGCAAAGGGCTTCCCGGGCTCGCGCCTGCGCAGTTCCGCCTGCCGCCGGCCCGTAATGGTGCGCAGGTGCAACGGGAGCGCCACGTGCAGCCAGGCGCTAAAAGAGCGCGAAGCGAAGACGCGGGACGCTGTTTTTTGGCTGGCGTTGCAAGAGCAACCGGGAGAACTGCTGCCTGCTGAGATTTATCCGGTGGCTCCCCTTTGTCTGCAGAAGCGAAGAATAAGGTGAGAAAGGAGGGAGAGTTTTGCCAAGTTATTTTCTCTCTCTCTCCCCCTCGTTAATTTTGTTATTATTTTCCTTAGTAGGCTCCCCCATGGTTCGCTCTTAGTTTGGAGTGCAAACCGGCGGGGAAAAAGTTGTTCTTCTTCCTTTCCTGAAATCCAAGACCTGGGGGAAAAAATCAGGTTTGTAGAAAGGAATATAAATACAGTAAACACTGTAGTTCCAGAAGTATCAACAGCAAACATGAGTGATTAATACATATAAAAATTAGTAAAAAAAAGCATAACTGCTAATTATATTTCTGTTACTACTAGTTGTCTTTCTACTACTAGCAGTTATCTTTCTCTACACGCAGGTGTGTGTGTGTGTGTGTATATGGCTCACACTATATTATACTGTGAGTTTTTTGTGTACTTCTCATTATGGTTGTCTGTTTTTTGCAACACACTGAACGATGGTTAAAAAGGATTGAAAGTACAGAGGTAAGGGCCAGGATGGGGTAATGGTTTGAATTGGGGGGACTCGGACTCTACCAGACCAGAATTAAAAGCCTTGTTCAGCCCTGGAAAGGGGCTAGGTGGCCTTGGGCAAATCACGCTCGCTCTTACTTTTCTGTCCTCAGATTCTCCTTTACTTTTTTGCCCAGTTTCCTGTTCTGTGTGGAATTTGTATTCCTAGCCTTTCTGAGAGCTCCAGCCAGGCATTTTTTGGGTTAGGTACCTAAAGGAAGCCTGGGCAGACATTCAGGGCTTCTCCTTTTCCATGTGTTTAAAATGTTTGCAGAAAAACCCCTAAAGCTCCTTCTAATAATAATTTGTAGGACTTGTATGCTGCTTGACTTTATGTAAACAGTTCACATTTATGCACCTCTGATGCAATGCAATGCAAATACTGTATAGAACAGCTGCAAGAATTTTATGCAGGATAAATGTTTCTAGGGTGATTTTAAAAAATGGAACAAATGCATCAGTAGGACAAAACTGGCATGAATATGTTTTTAGCTGGCACTGAAAAAGCAGAACAGTCTTCACCTCCTGATCCATGCTGAAGAGAGGATTTGAGTGGGTGGGTGACACCACTGAAAAGCCCCTGCCTTCGTCAGGTTACACAGTTGTGTTCTGTTGCTTCTGAAACAAATAGTAATTTTGGGGATGAATTGGGCATGTATAGAGAAGGGTTTTATTGTCTCTTCTGCATCCTAATGTATAGCCCTGAGGGTTTTTCAAGATGTCTTACAAAATATTCTTAGAATGAAAGGGCTCATGGCGGAGTGCTCCAAGAACAGAAATCGCATGCATTTCTGCATGGGATGTTTTTAAATGTGCTTTGCTTAGTTTATTTTGGAAATAAATTAAGGGACACCAACCACAGGTGGGTGCAAAAGAGCAGCTTGAGATAGGTGGGAGTGGAACCAGGTTCAAAATGGGGATTTTGGGGTGTGGAATTACATTTTTAGGTGCCTCACGAGCCATGGCTTGCATGCATAAGTATAAATCTACATCTTAAGTTACTGATGGTCAAAGATTTTAACAGTGTATCTTAAGAGTTGCCTTACTAAAAGTAGCAAACAGTATAATCTCTGAGTTATCTTTTTCTTGCTACTATTAAAAGCTACCTAAAAGCCAGAAAGCCATGCCTGGTCTAATGCAATTCAGCAATTTACTGGTATATCCTAACTTACACTGAACCCATCCGTGTCACAAGGTGAAAACCATGATGGTTTGATGGGGTAAGACTAGAGCTAAAGGTAGTATCATATAAAGTTATTGAAATGTCCCTTATTGTTATATGTTTTCAAATCCATTCCAGTTGACGGCAAATCTAAGGCAAAGCTGTTATGATGGTTTTTTTCTTGGGATGATTTCTTCTGAGATTTGCCATTGCCTTCCTCTGAGGCTGAGAGAGTATGACTTGCCTGAGGTCACCCAGTGGGTTTACAGGGCTGAGCGGGGATTCATACCCTGGGCCATTTCTGCACTACAGTGCTATTATTCCACTTTCAACATCCTATGGCATCCGGGGGTTTGCAGTTTAGGGAGAGGCCGGCTTGTAATAACAGTAAATGAGCAGAAGTCGCTTACTGTTCACTTGCTTTTACAAAAAAAGGCCTCTGCTGGCTCTGAATTGGCCCAAGATGTGGCAAAAGCATCCTCCATACCTCTAGTGGACATTTGGGGAAATTTTTGACTTCTGGGGGACTCGGTGAGCTTCATGGATGGTCTGCACCTGGGCTAAAGATTCTTTTATTTTTATTTTTTTTCTCAGTGAGGAGAGTTAAGAAATTGGAGAAGGCAACTAGGAGTCTCTGAGAATGGCCGATGAACACCCAAGCCTTTGGAAATTTATCCCACCGGAGATTTTAGCCCACGTTTTCTCCTTCCTGCCTGTCAGAGAGAGGTTCATTGCTGCATCTGTGTGCAGGGACTGGGCTGCCACAGTTGCTGCCTCTTCTGTCTGGCATTTCTCAGAGATCAGGTAAGGAGAAGCAGCATCCGTGATCGGCTCTGCCGTCTAAGACTCTTCCATGAGACTCTTTCATACAATGCAGAGTGGGAATATTGCAGCCCCAGGGCCTTTATTGGTATCCCTACGGGTCAGTTTGTTTGTTTTTGCTCTAGAATTCCTCCAAATGTGCTGTGAGAGATATGAGGGGCATTTATACCAACTTTGGAAGCCCCTTGCCTCCCAGGGTCAAACGGAGTTTTTGCAAAAAAAAAAAAAAAAGGCAATGGAATGGGAGGGGGAGCCCTGGAAGGAAATGGAATGGGGAGTGCAGGGGAGGGGAGTTATTCAGTTTTCCCACTTTTGCAAAGATTCTTTGCCCCAAACTCTCACAAAAGTGGGGAGGCCACTGTACTAGTCGTATTAATGCAGGCGAAAATAGCATTTGTCTTTGAGGTAGCATCGCGCTGCTGGCTCATGTTCAACTTTTGATCAAAAATAATCCCCAATCTTCCTGTGAAGATGCCAGCCACAGATGCAGGCGAAATGTCAGGAGAAAATAGTAATAGAACATGGCCTCAAAACCTGGAAACCCCACAACCAATCCCCAATTCCTTTTCACACGTACTGCTGCTAAGCTAAATACTCCATCTTGTAAGAGTGCATTTGCCTCCTTTGCCTACTGGAAGTGACTCTTCCCACTCAAGCCAAAGCTACTCTGAATGTCGGTGGCTGCTTTTGCCTAATTCTAGAATGGAATACAAATTAGTAAGAGTTGTATGCCAGAGATTATGCTGGAAGTTTTTTACGAACATTCAATGTGTCGATCGTGCTATTATGACTCCTCCTCCCTTCTGGTTTCAGTTTTGAGGATCAGTTGCCAGAGGAGAGCCATGCCACGTTCCTGAAGTTTCTACAATTTATAGAGCACATCAGGTACTTTAAGATTGTGTTTGAACAAGCCAGGGGGGTGAACCGGAGGAATGTCTGTGACCTTTTGGATGTGATGGCTAGGAAGAAGTGCAGGTTGCAAGCCCTGTGCATTGTGTGTTCTGGGACAAGTCCTTTCTACTACTCAGGCCAAGACGTCTTGCAAAGCATCAGGAGACTCTTTGAGTGCATGGACAAGACGGAGCTTCGGTATCTCGACTTCAGGCAAATGCCTTTTGTTATAGACAACAAGACGGTGGGCCTGATGACAGAGCAGAGTCCGAACTTGCACACCTTTCTGATCAACAATCACGCCCCTGGGCTGATCATGCTGAGGCCAGAGACAGTGGTGGAGGCTGTAAGGATTTGTCCAAAGCTCTCCACCTTGGGGGTTGCTTATGTTGGCCTATCTGTGGACCTGTTTAAGGAACTTTTGCGCCGGCGCAGAGGGTCCTTCTGGTACCTGGACCTTTTCTACGACGGCATGACCTGTTGCATCCCTAACGAGCTTTGGACTGCGATGGTTGAGCGACACCCACAGTTCCGCGTGGGGCTGGAATTTGCCCCTGTGATCCCCGCAAGGAAGATGGTTCACGTCCTCAGCCCGTTCATCCCCGTTGCCGCTTTGCGTTTCAACAACTTTGCCTGCATGGTGGATCAGGTGAGGCTTACTGCTCGGTTCTACAGCCAGACATTAGAGGTGCTGGAGGTCTTTGCTTCTGCGTCTCCTGATCTCAATTTGGCCCTGATTGAACTGGCAGAGAGATGCGTGAACCTGAAAGAGGTCCACTGTTACTGTGTTGTGACCTCAGAGGTGGTGAATGCTTTCCTCCAGCACTGCCCAAATCTGAAAAAGTACACCCTGACGTCAGTGAGATGGCTTTACGGGAGTCCACCAACAGTGTACCTGTGATTTAGTCAGTGTGTGGATATGCTGTGTGCCTCCAACACAGAACAAAATGTTCATTAGAGTAAAAGAGGGAAATGGGTGAATTGCTTGACAGTGAACTGCTGCTTTGCAAATATATTTTTTAAACAGTTCAAGTGGGGATGGCTGTCTGGGTCACGAACAAAGGAATGGGAAGGGTGAGGCCATCTAGAGGTTGTTGGATTGCAATTCCCAGCATTCTTGGCCATTGGCTATGCTGACTCAGGCTGATGGAAATTGTATTCTACCAACATGCGGGAGGGTTTGCATGATTCCCATTCTTGCTTTTAAACCAGGAGTACAACATGGAGGTGAAGGCACAAGCCTGCGGTGCTCTGAATGGCACAGGTCTATTTTGGTCCTAGATGCTGGTTATTTTAAAATATTTTTTAAACAGATGAAGATTTTAATGTTTTGCAACTCTTTTTTATGCTGTAGAAATTTAAATATCATTGGCAATATTCATAATTCATAATAAAGACTGGCATGTAATAATAAAAACTGATCCTTTTACACCTGCCTAATGTTTTTTATGGGAGTAAAAAACCCAGTGCTTTCAGCCTGGCCGTTTTCAACTGTATGTGGAGACCCAAAAGGGGAATAGGTAGAAGATAAGTTTCTTCTACACTTCAGTATTTTGAATCACCTATTGTTTGTTTGCTTGTAAACTCTCCTAGGAGTTTTGCAGTCTTAAGTCGGCTAAAGCATTGTTATCATTATCTTCAATGTGTTTTCATCTTAACAGTGTACCAAAAGCAAAACTATCATGGGGTTTTTCTTAGCAGGATTTATTCTGAGGAGATCTAGCTTTGCCTTCCTTTGAGGATGAGAGAGTGTGACTTACCCAAAGTCACAAATAGGGTTTTCATAGCTCAGCAGAGAGATTCAAGCCCTGGTCTCCCAAAGTCCTAATCCTGCACTCAAGTAACTACTCTAAGGCCATTTCTGCACTGGGCTGTTATAGTGCTGCTATTCCACTTTATTCCTTTGAGGCCCCTGCCTAAACTGCAAACCCTGGGATTCCATAGAATGTTGAAAGTGGAATAATAGCGCTATAACAGTCCAGTGCAGAAATGGCCTGGGAGTGGGCGAAGTGTGATCTGTAGGCTGTTTGCAGCCCCAGCACAGGCCATGCAGCCCTTTAAAAATGCACCTCCAGTCCTTCTCCACAAACTGCTGCCTGACCAGCTAAGAATGACTCACAGCCTGATTTTTTTAGCACCACCAACCCTCTCCCGATGTCCCACCCACCCAAATAAGGAGATGGGTGAGAGAGGGGAAGTGTAAAGCCACCATGCTGAGCCTCTCCTTTCCTTGGCCTACTTTGGACCCTGGGTGCCCAGTCTCCCCACCCATGTCTCAGCCTCTTTCTCATAGGCACAGACACTGATATTTGTGATTTTTTGCACTTCTGCAAGGGTCCTGTGGCCTTAACCCTAGCGAATGTGGAGGGCCAACTGTAGTCCCAATATCCAAACTGCTACTCCACTCTAGCTCTTAGAAACAGGTAGGCTATATTAAATTTTCCTTGTCCCACCTCATTAAGTCATTGAGAAAGAATAAAATCCTTTCATTTCCCATTCGTTTGGGAATAGCCCCGTCAGCTAGGATGGAACCTTAATTTTCAAACAGGAAACTGTGTTCTGTCTGTGTTTGAGTGACACGCTGTGAACTGAAGCTGGTACTTTGGCCTGGAAATCTCAGCACCTAGATAAACCTGAGCTGGCAACCCTAGTGTCAGGAGCTCTGGATGATGGTAGCACCATCTTCCTCTCCCCCTTGCGTACAGTTAGAATATCTTCCTAAGGCCCCATCTTTGCAAAGCATGACTTCAGAGCAATGTGGTTTGAAGGCTTCTGTAGTCATTGGCTAGCTGGTGTGGCTGGGGTGGGAAAGAGCTGGTCGTAGGCAAGGCTGTCAAAGAGAGAAAGTGGCTTTGGAGACGTGCACAGGTTCTAGGAGAATGCTGGCTGTCCTCTGACTGTCAACTGCTGTGTACAACCGTGGTAGACACCAGATGTTTCTAAATCTGCCACTTGCTGCAAATGTGCTGTGATTGTTTCCGATAAATGGATGGACCTTATGCTGTGTTCCTTCTACTGCAAAGCATCTTGAGGATCTGACCTGGCTGAAAAAGCAAATTAGGAGCTAGGTGGAGTGGGATGTTTGTATAGTCGTTGTCTTCAGGTTGCATATGGAGCAGATGAGTTAGCAGGTGTTCCTTTGGCTCTTTCCAGTGATGTGCTGACCTCCCGGCCCACTGTGTTTGTGCAAGCAAGTGTATTCTCTTTGCATGATGCTGCATCTTTATTCACGGCTTTGTGTGGTCAAATGCAGTGCGCTTTCATTCTGGGTATTGTTCCCCGTGGTTGGCCATGCCTGCACATTGTGCTGAGCTTGGAAGAGAGCCAGGGGTGCTGCTGATGTGACTTGTCAGAGGCAAAATGGGCGGGTGTTTTCTCAGCTTGGCCCAAACCACTAAATGGTTCTTGCTCCCTCTGACATACACAGAGAGAGTAGGGGAAAAGAGTATTGCTGGGACAAAGAGATGGCAGTCGTGTAGTCAGAACATTGCAGAACTATGCAGGATTCACCCGCTTCTCTGGCTATGGATGGCTATACCAGTAATGTGCCCGCCTTTCTCACCAAACTGTGGACTCTGGTAGAAGATCCAGACACCAACCATCTCATCTGCTGGAGTATTGTGAGTACAGTTAGAAGGTACAGGCTTGGTGCAGAAAGGGGTTTTTAGAAATTCACTCTGAGCCACTTGAAGTGTGATGCTGACTGTCAATGCTGTTTACGAGGTTTGTTTTAAAAACCAAACTTCAGCCTCCTATCATGCAAAGGTGTCTTGTAGCATCTTTGAGAATAATTGAGAGAAAGAAGTTGGTGGCGTACGATTCAGTAGACTTAAGTCTGCTTTATCAGATGCATGGCTCCTAGGTTAGCGTGTGCCTGGTATTTTTCTTTTCTGATAGATACCCAATCAGTCCTATGCATTTTTATTTAAAGGAGTGGGCAAAGGATTTTTGACTCCAGTTCCCATAATGCATCACCACTGACTATGCTGGCTAGGGCTGATAGGAATTGTAGTGCAACATCTGAAATACTGTTGTAGTAGCTCATCCCAATGTAGAACTAAATTCCTCTAAGTTCATGGAACTTACTCTCAAGTAAGGTTGGAACTACAGATTACACAGAGTGATGTGGTGGAATTCTGGACTATAGGGCAAGAGAGAGAGTTGGAGTAATACGTTTAGCTTGGAAAAGAGACATAAGTAATATGCTGGCCATTTTCAAATGTTTGAAGAGTTGTCACGTAGAAAATGGAGCGTGCTGTCTTCTGTTGTTCCAGAGGGCAGAGCCAGTGAGCTGGACTAGTGACCTGAAATTACATGAAAGGAGTTCTTGGTACATATGAGGAAGACTTTACTGGTGGTACAGACGCTTGACAGTGGACCCTACTGCTTTGGCACATCTTGGACTCTCCGTTAGGGAATTTTAAGCAGCATCTTGATGGACAGCTATTGAGAATGCAGTGCCAATACATTGCTCTGTGTCAGCAGGTGCTGAACTAGATCACTTTGGGGGCCTCTTCCTTCTCACTCTGGTTCTAGAAAAGGTTTCTTGAATGAAGTGAACTAGCACACTGGGGTGGTGGTGAGGAGAGGGTCATGCTAAGTTGAGGGAGGGGGGGTGAAGGTGATGTTAAACATGACGAACTGGCACATGCAATTTTTAAATTGGAGAGTCCGTGGAAATATACAGTTGGGTCTCCCCATTTGCAGGCTTAACTTTCATGGATTTGACTGTTTGTGAATTTTACCAATCCCTGTCCCTCCACCTCAAGCGCTTCTTTGCCGGGGGGAACCTTTCCTCTCGGTGGCTCCAGTCAGGCCACGTGGCCCTTTAAAAACCTACCTCTGGTCTTGGTCCTCCTCCACCAGCCCCTGCCTGATCCTAAGGATGGATCACAGCCTGATTTCCCAGCACCCCAAACCCTCTCCCCATGTCCCCCCAAAGAAGGAGATGGGTGAGACAGAAGAAGTATGGGGAGATTCTGATCCTGAGATTCAGACCTTGTGAGCAAAGAAGCAGAGGCTGCTGGTTGTGATGATGACATGCAAGAGATATTCCTCAACGATGTCTCAGATATTCCCCTGCTGAATTTTCAGCACAAATTTATGATGCCCCTGTTAGGAAATGATTACTCCCTCACATTTAAAAAGGGAATGCCACCAGGACAGCCCTTTCACACTACACAGTTGGAGCACTATGATTCCACTGTAACTGCCATGGTTGCATCCTTTGGAATCCTGGGATTTGAAGTCTGTGGAAGCACTAAAGTTTTCTGCCTGAAAATTCTAAATGTTCCTCCCTAGACCAAATCCCAGGATTCCATAAGATGGAACTGTGGCAGTTAAATGGAATCATAGTGGTATAGTTGTGCAATCTGGAAGAACCCTGGCGAAGAAACTTGAGTTTTCCTTTAGGATACTCAGGTAGTACTGTCCAGATAGCTGCTATACTAAGAGTGCTGTTGGGACTCCACATGCAGTGGTTTTTCACACAATAATAAAGTTAGAAGGGGTCCCAAGGCCCATCTAGTCTACTCTAAAGCACTTCTGAGAGGAGGCCACCCAGCCTGTATTTAAAAACCTCCAACTGCATCCCCTTGCCACCGCTGAAGTTAAGAGTCAATTGCCAGTCCAGTCATTAAAGGAGTTAGATTAATTCAACTTTCTGTAGACGCATTTCTGTAACGCTGCATTATCAGTCCGTGCTTGCTTTAGAAATCAGCATCTTTCATAGCTCCATGCCAAAAGTGTCATGGTCCTACTTCCTCCCAGGTAATGAAAGTCCAGGAGCCAGCTGCCATGACACAACCCAGTAATAAGAAATGGGGGGAAAGAGGGGATTTTTGGTCTGCCAGCTGGCTGTCTCTTATTTTTTTTATTTGTATCCTGCCTCTTTTGCAGCTCT
This sequence comes from Cyclura pinguis, assembly GCA_030412105.1. Taxonomy (NCBI): domain Eukaryota; kingdom Metazoa; phylum Chordata; class Lepidosauria; order Squamata; family Iguanidae; genus Cyclura; species Cyclura pinguis. The sequence continues at coordinate 4,010,326 of CM059607.1, forward strand.
GGGACTTGAGGCAGCTTACCTAAAGCAAAATAAAACAAAAATCAAACCAACTACAGTTAAAAGATGGGGTCAGTAAAAAATAGGCCAGAATTCTGTGTTGGCTACTTAGCTACGGTTGGCCCTCCTCATTCTCCAGTTTCCTTTTTTGTGGATTTGATTATTTGCAGACTTGATTAATATGTTCTCCCTAGGAATCTCTAGATCCTCCAGAGCAAGTCCAGTGCCAGAGGTTGACCATAGAGTCACTCTTTCCCAATTCTGTGGTCAGCCTCTGCTGGAAGCTGGCCATAGAGTCATGTTGGAGGACCTAGAGATTCCCAGACAAGTATTCTCTCAAGTTAAAAATAGTATATGCCATTTTTATCTTTGTTTTCTCTGCACCTTCACAGAGGTCTTGCACCTCTAACTCCAGCAAAAGTTGAGAGTCCACTGTATACTTAAGTGTACTTAACAAAGGAAAACTAATTATGCAGCTGACACAGAATTCTGGTCATAGTTTTTATTTTTTTTAAGCTTTTTCTATCAGTAGAACTTACATTTGTTAAAAAGCAGAAGACAAGAGGGCCAATAGAACAGTTATTAAAGCTCTTTTCCTCATAAACATTCTATGGCTGAAGACCCGAAGAAAGAAAAGTATCTTCGCCTTCCATCAGAAGGAGAGAACTCTATCTCACATGCCTACCAGATGCACATGTGAAGGTGATGGGATGGAGAGCAGGGCATCCCATAAAGGTCTCAAAGCCCAGACAGGCGCATACAGAAATCTGTGGTTCTTCAAGATAACTTGGATGTGAGCTGGTACAGGACTTTATCCCTCACAAAATACCACTTTAAATTGTATCCAGAAATGGAATAGCTGGTAGCTATTGAAACTGTTGTACCAAGAGATGTTCAGAATTTGGAAGAGGCTTTGGACTGGTAAGCTAGTCTTGAATCCTCTGAACCAGGATTACTCAAAGTGGTGGTCCCTGGACTGGTGCCTGCTCCTGAGCCATTGGCTGCTGGCCCCTCGCAAGTTTCCAGGAAAGACAGAGACAATTGTAGTCAATGGGTGAAAATATTGTGCTGGATCCTGGGGGAAAGAAAAAGGTAATTCTTGGTCCTCTACCTCAGGTAGCCTGAGCAACACTACTCTAAACCACTATGAGCTGATATTCCAGTCACACTAAACTGTGAAGTGCATAAGCAGGAATGAGGGATGGCAAGAGTCGTGTTCATGCCTCCCAGAGCCTCTCGCCTTGTGACTGGGAGAAAGTGTTTAGGAGATTTCACTTTTGTATCCCATTAACCCTGGCTTGCAGTATTATCTGACCCTAGAACTATGGTTAATCTTGCTGTGGTGAGTTTGAACAAACCAGCTTTAGAAACTGTGGTTTAAAGCTGGTTTCTTTGAAACTAAGTTCATCAGTCCAGATGAGGCAACAAAACAAGAATTAATGAATAGTGGAAATGAATACTCCCAAACTCCTTCTTGGCCGTGCATGAAGCAGGGAGTCTGTGAACCCAGGGCTTGTGGTGGCACATTCATGCCTATTATTCAGATCCCACTAAACCAGGACTGAGAATCATGTAACCCTTAGATATTGTTGGGCTGAATCCCAGCATCCTTCTCCATTGGTTATGCTGACTAGGGGCCCTTTTACACCATACAGTTGCAGTCAGCCCTCCACATTCACTAGGGTTTGGGGTCCAGGACCCCCCACAAAGGTGGAAAAATTACAAATCTCAAAATATACGTATCTGTCTATGGGAAGGAGGCTGAGGCGTGGTGAGGAAAATGGACACCCAGGGTCCAAACCAGGTCAGAGGAAGGAGAGAGAAGGGGTAGATCAGCATGGTGGCCTGTATACTTGTTCTCCTTCGCCCATCTCCTTTCTTAAGAGGACATTAGGAGAGGGTTTGTGATGTTGATAAATCAGGCTGCAAGCTGTCCTTAGCTGGCCAAGTAGGAGCTGGTGGTGGTGGAGAAGGAGGAGGACCAAAAGCAGTTTTTAAAAGGGCTACAGGGTCTCATCAGAGCCTCCAAGAGGAATGATTCCCCCAGAAAAGGAGTGCCTGAGACAGGAGATATGGGTTGGAGAAACTTGCAAATAATCAAATCCAGGAAAGTTAAAGCTGCAAATAGGGAGGGCTGAGTGTATAGCTCTATGATTTCACTTTAACTGCTGTGGTTTCATCCTGTCGAGTGCTGGGATTTGCAGTTCAGAGACGGTTCTTTAGAGAGTTCTAGTGCCTCACTAAGCTATCTAGTATTCTATAGGATGTTGCCACTGCAGTTAAAAATAAAATGCAGCACTCTAATTGTGTAGTGTGAAAGGGCCCTAAGGCTGTTGATATTTGAAGTTCAACAGCATCTGGAGGGCTTTGTGATTCCCACTCTCTCCACCTAATGATGGTTTAGCATAGTGGAGGAATGCTGCCTGGTTTTCCTGGCATCAGAGTGTGGCAATCCAATCTGTTATTCCCTTTCCCTACCTCTTAAATAAAAGCATTGTTTTGAAGCTGTCATGCAGGCTGTCAGCTGGCAGAAACAACTCCTTTCTGACATGGAGGAGACACCAAGACCTGTCCTTTAGGGGTTTTTTTTAGCAGTCGTCATAGGCAAAATAGGTTCCAACAGCAGTCCTCTATCAATTTCTCTATTCTTTTCCCTGATAACTGAAAGCTCTTCATAAAGAGTAAATCTTTTTCCTCTCAGTTCCATTTGAAACCTTTTAAATTTGTTGCACAACTGTATAAGATACAATCTCGGGTAGATTTGTTTATTGCATTATATCAAATCCTCATTCGAGCATGGAAATCTACTGGGTGAGCATGGACAAATCACACTCTTAGCCTGAGAAGAAGGCAATGGCAAACTTCCTTAGGACAAATCTTGCCAAGAAACCCCTGCAAGAGATCAACTTTAAGGCTGGCATAAGTTGAAGGCATGCAGCAACATCTGCTCTGAAGTACAGCTAAGGTGGACCTAATCCTGCCAAATTATTTTCCTTCCAGAATGGCACCAGCTTCCATGTTTTTGACCAAGGTCGATTTGCAAAGGAAGTGCTGCCCAAGTATTTCAAGCACAACAATATGGCCAGTTTTGTCCGGCAGCTGAACATGTGTAAGTAGCTTTGAGACGGAGAGCATGGATCCTTCCAGAGGTTGCTAGACTACCAATTCCATCATTCCCTGAGCACTGGTCATGCTAGTTTGGGATAATGGGATGTCTAACAATGGCTAGAGGACCTGTCATGTACTGGATAATCCACACTCCACGGGACTCACTCTGAGGTAGACAGAAGTTTATTGTTTATGGGTATCATGAGCAACACAGCACACTTCCACAGAAATTGTCAAAACAGGAGGTTACATACAGTCTACAACTGCCATAAGTTATCAGTACATCTTCAAGCATGCAAAGCATTCGTTGCTCAAAGCCATAATTCCCTTCATATTTCACTCTGGTTATCTCTAGACATTTCTGTTCTCAATACATCCTTACTTTCGGCTTTCCCGAGTCTTCCTTAACACAATACACCGTAGTGACAGGCAACCTTTGAATTGCAGTGAAGCAGCAATTCGCAATGCTTAAGCCTGGATGCAGAGCAACACCATTTTCAGTGGTAAATGCAAAGGTAATCACAAAGTAGCAGTTAGCAAAAAAATACGCATCCAAGAAGTTAGCATTTCAGTGACAGGGAGCTTAGCAAAGCAACCTGACAGGACCACCGGTTTCTTTTCCCTCACATAGGAAGCAAAACTACTATAACGGAGAGAGATGACAGCGTATATTTAATGTGCACAAGATACAATTCTTAGCACAATGGCGTTAAGAAAAAAATGTTGTCCCAAATGTGTATTGATAACCTATAAAAAGATGTATGCTGCGTGTACCCTTCAGTTTTGGCAACTTCTGTGGAAATGTGTGGTGTTGCTCATGTTTGTCCATAAGAATAAAGTGCTGTCTACCTCAGAGTGAGTTTTGTGGATTGTGGCTTATCCAGTACATGACAAAGACAGAGAAAAGCGAGAGCTGTTGAGCTTGAGACTTGCTAACCTTAGTTCAGTGTGTCATCTGAATTAGGGGTGTAATTCTTCATTTTCTTCGTGAAGAGAACAGTGAGCAATTTCAATAATCTCAATATTCTTTCCATCCTTAATCTTAATATAGCTCTTGTCTATTAAATATAGTTTGATACTAAAGACAGTTATGTGTAATCTTTTGGAATTTTGCCAGGTTGAAAAAAAGGTTAAATTAAATTAATGCTCAATGGTCAAATACTGTCCAGTTTTTAACACTGCTGCATGCTGTCTTATATTAGGAGTTTCCAGATTGTCTCATCCCAATTAAATTTTTTCTGCAAAATAGAGCCACAAAGCAATTATAGTCTTATTTTTAGGGTGCAGAATCTGGGATTTATTGTGGGATTTATCAGTGTAATTTGCAATCTGGTGGTGCACCCGACAATAGCCTTCCTCAGCATCGCACCCTCCCGGTGTGTGTTTTTAATGGCGAGGCCCCCATCTCCAACTGGCACTGCCAGGACCAGGTTGTAGCTCAACACATCTGCAGCACACTAGGTTGGAGCAGGCTATCCGGCAATATATTTCAGAATTTTCTGTGTTTTGCAGAGAGATTCTGTGGCTGACAATGAGGGGATATCTCCAGAATGTCAAAAGTTCAAGACTTTTATCATGTACCTTTGCACAGCAGTTAGAAATGCTCAGATGTATGTTCACATTTTGCACCTTCTTTGGTGTACAGTTAATGTGTACATTGGCCCTTATGGTTCTCACCAGTTTTCTTTGTCTCTTATGTTTAGATGGCTTTCGGAAAGTGGTGAATATTGAGCAAGGTGGTCTGGTTAAGCCTGAACGCGACGACACTGAGTTCCAGCATCTGTATTTCCTGCAAGGCCATGAACACCTCTTGGAACACATCAAAAGGAAGGTAGGAAATGTAGCAAACTGAAATTACTAGTTTCTTATGAAATCTGCAAGTTCTCAATATGAAGCTACCCTTATTGGGTTGAAACATTCTTTTATCAAGTCCGTTACTCTTATCACCAGCCTCTGTGATTTTAGATCAGGATGGGCAACTTATGATCTTTCAGAAATTATTGAACTGCAGCTCCCATAATCCCTCACTATTGGCTGTGCTAACTTAGGTTGCTGGGAGTTGAAGTTCAACAACATCTGAAAGGCCACAAGTTATTCACCCTTGGCAGGAGGGTTTGTATATGATCTACAAAGGCAGCGTTTCATGCTTTCCATTTCCCTGAGAGGAATGTGTACAGTGAGCCCTCGGTATCTATGGGCTCCGAATCCACAGATTTAACCAGCAGAGACTAAAAAGGGAGCAGCAGGGTCCTTCTGCTTTGCCTGTAGATAAGCGCTGCACGATAATATGTTATCGATCCCCTCTCGTACATACCTTTAGGTTACCAACTGAAATTTGTTATAGCCACTAACACAATTCATCCTCTGTGCCTGTTCTGAGCACCTGTGAGCCCCCTCAGCTCTTAGCTGGGCTCGGGTGGAGGAGAATTACTAGAGCCTTGGGTGGGCTCAGTCTGAAACTGGGGTGTAGCCCTAGAGGGACGTGCAAAATGAGGACATTGTCCGAAAATAAGGATCGTCTTCCACCGTGAAATTTTCCATCAGTCCTCAAATTTCCAACATTTCAGGAACTTAAAACTTCAGTTAAGCGTTTAGAACAGTTGGGACATCCAGAGAAAAGGGACAGGCAGAGTTACTATGGAGATGCAAACACAGCAAATGGATCCCATTTGGAAGGCGGGCGGAATAAATGCAGTAAATAACTAAGAGGCCTAGACGTGGATAATTTTCTGTGTTTCACTCTCGGCAGTGCTAGACATTTGTTTATGGTGCCAAGACATGCCTTCATCCTGCCGTGATTTGATCTTGTTGGTCGTATTTGCAATTCGTACGCTAGTAGTATCAATAAGCTTCTCAGGGTGTAGCTTGCAAGAATTAACATGTATCCACCTCTAATTGACACTGGCTTGTAACACTTATGATATCAGTGGGCTGAATGGGCGATTTGCTCTAGGCTCAGTGTCACCTTGCGGTGGCCATTTGGCAAGGGAGATCGGACAAGCGGGTTAATAACAGAAGGACAAGAGAATGTCGTGGGGAAAGTCTTGATAGCAGGCAGTATACACATTCTGGCTCTCAAAATGAAAAGTGTGTAAATAATGGTATGCCTGGGAAACTGCTGCAGCCGCTGGGCTGATTTGATAGGTAAAGGTGTTGGCCAGTCTTTGGTGTGCATGCTAAATTTCAAATGAAAAGGTATGAAGCTTATGCTTGATTCTAAGGCTCCAGTCTGAGCAACGTTTTTGTAATGGTACTGTGTTGCTTGCGTCTCTGAAATAAATGCTGCTGCTTTGAAGCTCTGAGCGTACTTAAGTTAGCCAGGACGTGACAGATGGAAATAAGACTGCATTTGCAAAGGAAGAATTCCCACTTGAAGGCGCAATGCCTTCATTTTCCCTCCACAACAGCGACGCCCCAGCATCAGAAAGAGATCTCAGTGTCATCGAGGTAAGAGTAGGTTCTGCTTTTCCCAGTGGCAAGCCAGCCAGCCACTATATCTGTGGGTCTGTGACATTCCTGTGTTACATTTCTAGGAAAATTTGAAGAATTTAGGTCAGCCTCTCTCAACCTGGTGCCAGACTATAAACCTGTTACCCCCAGCTGGCACGGGGATGATGGGCTTTTTCATCCAACCCGTGGCTGTTTGACTGAGGGGTTAGCCAAAACTTGTAATGTGTGAATGGCTTCTTAGCTTTAACTCATGTTTATGGACGGTATATCCCCTGCTAACCCTTCCATTGCACATTATCTCCACACCCTTGCCAACTTCTCCCCACTATCGTTCCTCCAGGTGTCGGTTGTAAAAAGCGAAGAAACAAAGATGCGTCAGGAAGACCTTAGCAGGCTGTTGTACGAAATCCAGGTGCTCAGGAGTCAGCAAGAAACGATGGAATGCCAGGTGCAAGACATGAAACAGTTGAGTGACCCCTCTGTTAAACATTTTCAGGGTATTTGAATCCAGATATTGCTTGACTCCTGGGAGAGAGATACAGAGCTGCAGCAGGCGTATTATGAGTGCTCCGTTGTTCAAGTCCCCAAAGGCACATTTCTTTCCTGTATCCTTTGCTCTTTGCTAAACAGACCCTCTTCTCTGGAATTGCATGTGGATGTTGCTAAGTGGCAGCAGTATTTTTACTGCTATGGAGGTTATAAAACTTGCTCAGGCTGCTAAAATAATTAATAGCCAGGCACCAGCAACATTCATTCATTCAGATCATTTATATGCTACCCTTAAGACACACGGCGTAGCTTGCAAATTGTTAATTTGACAATCCCCTGCTCTGTGCTTTACAGTCTAAAAACACAAGAGACACAAGGAGGGAATTAGGTCCAGAAGATGTTGGTTGCTTGTCTCTCCCTCAAACGCCGGAGCAGTGTCAGGTGGAATGGAGTTTGTTGCTTTTTCAAATTTTTTTTGCGTACGTATGTATGTATGTGGGTGTTAAAGCGCCCGAGGACCCCAAATATTTTTTTTAAAAAATCATGCCAATTTTTTGGTATGATTTTCTGCCCCCAAACTGGCCACGAATGAAGGAGTGTGACCTCTCTTTCATCCGGTCACTTGAAACAAATTTCTGAGCTCAGAGGCATTTAAGTATGTTTCTTCTGTACCAAGCTTTTCTGTGCAAGTCTTGGGGATCTAGTAAAAAATAAAGCAGTCCCTGCAAGCATAAAATCTTCCTGCCTACTCCTGTTCTGCAACATTTCCCATCACTTTACTAGGTAAAGTTATTGGATGTTATGGTTTTCAGGTTGTCGGTGCAACCCTGAAAGTGCTGATTTGGAAACAAACCCAGCTGTGTTTTACTCTATAATAAGGATGTTGAGATCACATTGCAGTCTGTAGTGCTAAAGTGTACAAGCACACCATTCACTGTTTTTTTTGTGTGTGTTGTCAAAAATTGTGCACTCAGCTTGGGGTTCTGTATTCGTTTCAGGCAGAATGAAGTTTTGTGGAGGGAAGTTGTGTGCCTCAGGCAGAATCATTCACAGCACCAGAAAGTGATCAATAAGGTAATGTGTGTCTGTCGGTGTCGGTAAAATAGAAAAGGTGTTCCAGTGTCTGCTACTTGAACTCTGCCCAATGGGTAAAGTTTGCATGGTTGGATGGTATTCTACATCATCTAGTTAAGTGTACTCTTGGCTTGATCCTCCCAAACCTGACAGAAACATTTATTATTTATAAGATGTTGGGAACTTTTCACCACATGTATTGGACATGTGATAAGGCCAAAAACTTCTGGAAACCAAATCCACCTAATGGTGAAAAAGACTTTAAAACTGAACTTTCAGAAGGAACCAGGATTGTGTTTGTTGAGACTGATGGAAGATTCACTGGACGAGAAATTTGATGGAATTTTTTGATATATGGCAATGGCGGAAAGACTACTATATGTGCAGAAGTGGAAGAGCAATGAGATTCCAACTTAAGAAGGCTGTTGGTTAGGTTGCTGGACCTGGCTGAGGTAGATAAATTAACCTTTTTGATGAAAGAAAAAAAAAACATTGGCTGCATTTGTGATAGAATGGGACCTGCTAATGTGATTTTTGCAAGACAAAGAGAATAACTTATTGACTGTCGATTTTGAACATTAGTATACTGTAAAATTAGCAATGGATGTTTTTCAGAAGGTATTAGACTAACAGAAGTTGATATGGTAATAATAACACATAGTCTGCGTTGGGGGAGCGGAAGACTATTTTAATATTAAGTGTAGTTTTTGTTGTATTTGTTGTTATGGGGCAGGGTTGTAGTTGACTAGTTGTAATTACGTATTTGTGTGAAGTGAAAATCTGAGAAACATGGTTTTCCAAGGTAGGGCAGGGATCTAACTTCAGGGATGGGGTGAAGAATAAGGGCATTGACCCCAAGTAAGAATGCTGCCCTGCAAACAAAATTTTCCTTTGGTCTCCAAATTTCTAGCATTGCAGAGAGTGAAACACTGAATACGGCACATAACTAGGGCTCTCGTATCTGTTGTGGTCACGTTCCCTTGGTGACTTTGTCTGCCAGCTTTCTTTGGTTGCCTAAAGAAGGCTCTCTCGGTGCTCCACTGAAGTTTTGTTACTGCAGTGCTAGAAGTTTGGGGGCTGAAGGAAGAATTCATGGGGCTGCAAAATTGCTATTTGAGGGGCCAGTGCCCTCATTCTGTCCCTCACATGTACTCCTATGGTGGACGTTTTCATATGTGAAGTCCAATGGCTGTTGAACTGTTCCGGTTGTACTCTCGTGCAGGTGGATGGCTGTTAATTTAGGAAAGAAAACTAAAGAGAGGCATTCTTTTTTTTGCCCAATTATTTGGGTTTTTCCCTGCTTAATTTTGTTAACTAGGTGGTAAGGGGCAAAGGAAAGAAAAGAATGGAAAAAGAATAAGAGGAAGGCCCCGTTAGAAGTGGATTGGCTCCTCAGAAGGATCCAAGGCTGCCTGGAGTTTGCAGGACTTGAGAAGGGCTGTTGATAACTTAGTCTGTTGGAGTTCTCTCCTTCATAGGGTCACCATAAGTTGAAGCTAATTTGTTAGCAGAAGGCAACAAAAAATAATAAAGGGGGAATAAACAGTGGGCTGTTTGTGGGCTTCCCAGAGGCACCTGGCTAGCTCTTATGGACAACAGAGAACCAGACTTGATTGGATTTTGGAGCTGATCAAAGAGAGGGGTTCTTAGATGTGTTAGATGGCATCTCCCATTATCCCTAGCCGGCATCTGTAGGATCCTTGCTGGAGGAGGGGCAGGCTGATATAGGCAGGTCTGGTTGAGAAGGATCCAAAAAAGTCAGTTAAAGAGCACTTCATACCTACTAGAGAAGGGCCGTAGCTCAATGATGCATGCTTTGGCATGCAAAGGTTTCTAGATTCGGTCCATCCTTGATGCCTTAGTTTAAAAAGATTTCAAAAGCTGAGAAAAATCTCTCCCTGAGAGTGCGGGGAGCTGCTCCTGGACCGAGCTTTCTCCAGCTGTGTCTCTTGACAGATTTTTTGAATTACAACTCCCATCGCCCCAACCAGAGGTGCAGCTAGCATAAACAGGGCCCAGGGCAAGCGTGGAAGTTGCGCCCCGAACCCCAGGTCTGCTTTCCCCTCCTCTGACGCTTCTGGCACTGCTTTTTTTGCACCCCCCTGGCATCGGTGCCCGGGGCACATGCCATGCTTGCCCCACCCTAGATATTCCTCTGACCCCAACCACCATCTGTACCAGCTGGGACTGATAAGGGTTGTGCTACAAAGCACTTGAAAACACCGGGTTTGGAATACTGGAGTAGAGGGACCAATTTAATACAAGGCAGCCGTGTGTCTCTGCATCTCTGCCTGCCTGCCTGTATTTCAGGTGGTCATGCAAGAGTGCTTGCTTTTGGGGGTGAGCTTGTTCCTATGTCCAGGTGGATGGCTGGATCCCGTTGTGCCCCCAAACCCTGGCTGCCCCTCTGGGCAATGAGGGAGGCTCCCCGTGTCGAGCGAGAGGGCGGAGTGGAGTGCTGAATCACTACGTCTGACAAACACCTGACCTCGGTCTCTCCCCTGGCAGCTGATCCAGTTTCTGTTTGGCCAGCTCCAACCCAACCCCAGCAACGCTGGAATAAAGAGAAAACTGTAAGTACCTCCCAGCCCTGCCGGGACGCGTGCACGGGCGAGGAGTCAGAGAGGGGCTCACCCTTCATTGAAAAAAAGGCCCGAGCTCAGCTCCAGGTGGCGTGGTCGGTCACCGGACCTGGGTGGGCACCATGGCGACCGGAGAATGAATGGGGCTGGACTGATGAGTCAGAGTTGCTGACACGGTCCATTCAGGGCTCTCTCTTGGAGAAGCACCCTGTCAGCGTGCCGGGACTTTTGTTTTAATAGCATAAAAGCAGGGGTTAAAGAAGAAAATCCGAAGCGAAGGGCGCGTGTGGGAGGCAGGCTGCCCCGTGGTGGGGGACCCACAGATGAGTCTTTTCCCTAGAGAATATTACTGGCTATTGTGTCAGGAATAATATCATCTATTAATAATGTAAGGGAAGGGAAGCCCACTGGTTGACCTTGGGCACATCATGTGCTCTCAGCCCCAGAAAAACCCTGGGAGAGGTTTACCTGTGGGTTACAAGTAAGTCAGAAGCAGTTTGATGGCACAAAACAACCACCACGATATAGCTAAAAAGAGACAAAAGACCCAGCCTGCTAGTTTTCCCTACCACCCAGCTATAGTTCACTGCCAGTCCTTATCCAGAAAGATTCAACATGCATTCACAAGGGTTGTGAACTTGTCATGACCACATTCTTCTGAGCCACATGCTCTGTGACTAATGTGCAATGTCCTATTTTCCTTCTCTCAACAGACCTCTCATGCTGGATGATGGGAACTCTGCTCCGCCCATGACTAAGTTCAGGAAGCATTTATCTCTGGATCCTCTTCACGATTCCTATTTCATTCAGTCAGTAAGTTTGGATTTGAGGTATTATTTATTTTTCTGGCTTGCTCTGAAACCTTGCGGAAAAATGAAGGCTTGGCAAAGTGTGGCCTGACCCTACTAAATTTTCATACCTTAAAAATATTTTGATTTAAATTAATTCATTTAAAATAAATTAATTAAACACTTTTAAGGTTAGTTTTTAACATGCATGCATACAAGGCAAATACAAAGTTGAAATTTGCCATTTAGCACAAACTTCTATTCTAAGTAGGGCTTCCTTTCTTCCAAGCTGTACCTTCCCCAACTTGGTGTCCACTGAATGTATCGCACTGCAACTCCCATCGTCCTAAACCAGCATGGCCAATGTCAGAATGATAATGCACAGTATTCTAAAAATACATCTTTTCTCCTGCCCGTGCCTCCAGCCATCTGCAGAGCCTGCCTCGTGCTTGAACAACAGCCCTGCTATCGCCGGAGGACCGATTATATCAGATGTTACTGACACGTCACAGTCAAATGCTGCAGTAATGCAGCCTCCTTCTGACGAAGAAAGGTAAGCAACCCCACAATGCATTTTGGTGGGTGATGTGGATCTAGGCAGAAGCCAGGTGTGATGAAGTTCTTGGGATGCGGCTATCTGAAGTGCCAGAGCATCCTGGAAGCAGGCGGCTAGGCAACCAGAATAGCCCCTCCAGAGAGAAACCCCACCCAGCAGTGTGTGGGAAGGGCTTGTGACTGAGAAAAAAGGTTATATAAAGCCAAGCACCAGTTGGCATTGAGTCCTTCAGTGAGTTTCCTAGCAAAGACCTGTGGAGTAGGACCCCTCAGTCAGCCAGGGAGGGTGACCGTGGGAAGGTTTAATTCTCAGTAGAAGCCTAGGCAGAAGAGTAATTGAACCCTAGTAGAACCTGGGTCAGAGAGTGTGACCTACTGTATATCACAGGGCTTTTGTGAGCATAAAGCCAGATATATCATGTACTTGCTCCATAGAGAATAAGTGGAGGGCAGAGGTGATCCACCTGTAATCCCTGTGACTGTGTATGTTGATTGCCTAAAGGAATTTTTTCTCCGTGGTGTTTTCTCAGAACAGAAATGTCTAATCCTTTGGACAGTGCCGATTTGAATCTGGAAGGACTTCAGATCCTGCTGAGAAACCAACCATACAGCCTGGAAACTGCCAGCACTTTGGATGTGAGTTTTTATCGAGGCTGATATAAACCTGGTTTTAAACTCAGAGGAAAGCTGCCCTGTTCATACTCAGGTTTTGAGGGTCTTCCATTTTCCTGGACAAATTGTCCATGCAACCTGACCTGTTTTTCTGCAACTCTTGTTACGTTACAAAGTTTCTCTGTCATCTGAATAACAGAGGTTCAGATTCTTCCTTTGGAATCATTTAGACTTTTGGAGAATGGAAGGTGGAATTAGAAACGAATCCCTTTGTGACGGGTTTAATTGCATTTTAAAAGAAAGTGTTTCTCCATTCAGGTCTTCAGCCCCACCGTACCTGCAAGCGAATGGAATCTGAATGACATGGAGGCCAACTTGTCCTCGGTAATGTGTGTAACGTAATGTATGTGCCATTGGCTAGGAGAAGGCGGGAAGAGGGCAAATGGAACAACTCAGCCATCTGTTGCGCTGAACAGATTCATGCATAAAATGTATGCATTTATCCAGTCATGCTGACTTTGGGCCTTAGACTGTTTTGTCCTGCACCAAACTGCATTTGGTGCTAACCAGTACTGACCTGTTTTGCAAGGCTGTTGCTACGAGAACAGAGATGACATTGTTGGCCAGCCAGTTTCTTGTCTCTGCCCTCCCTCCGTTAGTATCTTAATTTCTGCGTATTTATGTTGCAGTTTGTATTTTTGCATCAAGATGCAGAAGCTCATTGTGGATCTGGAGAAGAATGCAAATAAGATGGGCCTTCTCAGTGTTGAATCCTCAGTTTAATGCCTCTAGCCCAGGTAATGCCCTTCGCTGACTTTTCACATATAGGAAACAGGGATAATAAAATGGAAATTTACCATTCAGAGTTTGGCTTTGCTGATACAAGGACCCCCAGGAGGGGCATTTACTGGGCAGTAGGCTCTTCCAAGACTGGTGCAGGGAAATGGGCTGTAAAGTGTAGGTCTCTTGTATATGCTGTAGTACTTGGAATCAGTTTACTGGGCATAGTCAAACCTATTCTCCTCCTACTGTGAGCACATTGATATTGTTCTGTGTTTTGTTAGGAACTCCGTTGATTTCCAGCCGTATCTTTGTCCGCTTTGTGTGCGGACAGAAACATTCTCCACTTTCTGTTTGTCTTCCTAGGATGAGATGTCGTGTGTCAGCCACCCAACCCTTTGTGGAGGAACACTATGAATGTATCTGCTTAAGTTCAACTCTTTGGAACTACAGTTTCCTTCTTCTCACCTCGGGGGACAAATATCAAAGCCCCTCACATCCCATTCAGCCCGACCTCTCTGCGTGCAAACAGTATTTGATCTTTTGCTTAGCTTGATGAGATGATGTGTGCCTTTCTTTTCCTCCTGTGGGAACATTTACCTCTCTGATCATAAAGAAGTGGAGTCAGTTGCTCGGAAGAGATGCACAAATGTCGCTATCGCTGTATATCTGTGGAAAGTTGTCCGAAGTAGCCACCATCCTTATACTGTTTTAATGCAACTCTTGTTATGTTACAAAGTTCCTTCCTGCCTTCTTCCTCCTTCTCTTCCCAAAAGCAGTTTTTCTTACACTCCACAATTATGGCGGTTTGATACCACTTTAGTGCCATGGCTGCATCCTGTGGAATCCTGGGATTTGTAGTTTGGTGAGGCACAAGAGAGGATCTAGCAGTCAGTACTGGATATCTTACAATACTGCAGATCTCACAGTCCCATAGGGTTTTAGCCATGGTAGCTAAAACGGTGTCAAGGTGCTATATTTGTAGTATGAGAGAGACTGTACACTAGGAAGGTAAATCCTTGATTATTTTGCAAGCAAGGATGAATAATTACTGTACTTTCCTGCCTCCTGTGGGAGAGAACAAATTTCCTCAACAGTATTCTCCCCATATTGGATATCTCAAAGTGTAGCAGAGAGATTATTCTATTGAGAAATACGTGCAAGCCCCTCACAATGTTTTGTGCAAGCTCTCCCATGTTTTAATTGCAGGAAACAGTGTTTTCTCTGCAGGAAACCCATTTTCTGTGCAGAAAACATTTTTGTGTGTGTGCAAAACAAAAAGCTTATTCTGTGCAGAATAATTCTTCCGCGACACTTTGGGATGCTTGAATACCAAGGAAAATTATGCAGAAGTCTTGCTGCCTCTGTTAACTCAGCAGGGTTTCCTAACTGTTGTGAAATCCGTTTTTCATTCTGGAAACAAATAATAGAAAGTATTCTTCCATCCCTACAATACGAAAAGCGACATTTGAAATTTTTGCCAGATTTTTAAATATATTTGAAATTTTGGTTTTTAGCACCATTTTGCATCCACCTATCCTTGAAGACCAGGGATGTGGATAACTCTTGAGGGTTTTTCCTTTGTCTTTATGTTGTTCTCCGGGAAGCTGCCTGCTGAAATCTGTAGAGTCTGTTTGCGGCAGACCCAGCAAACAGTGCTTGATCATTTAGTACGCTTGTGACTGATAATTCTTTAGGAGATTTAACTACGTAGGAATCTTGGTGGTCCAGTTTGGTTGGATTGTTTCAGAGGAGGCTCGGCCAGCCCCCTCCTAGCTAGTCTTAAGGGGTTAAAGCCCCCTACTGCTCCTCCCTCCATTCCAGAATCCACACTCTTTCCTTCTTCCCTTCGCTATACTCAGAAGACTTCTTTGCCCTTCTGGTCTTAGGTTGCGTGTTTAATGTTGAAACTGCAAAGCACAAGAACGAGAGGCTGGTACTGAACATGAATATTCGTTCTTGGATGGTCGGAGGAGCAACCACTACATTCGGGTTATTCCTTGCATGAAGGAAGTCTCCAAGTCCGAAGTTCTTTTTCAGTTAAATGTCATTGACTCCCACTGCCCTCACCTTCGCTGTTTAAAATTCCTGCCAAGCCGACTACGTGTTTTTAGAGCCTTCACTGCGACGTAGGTTTTAATATAATGGTTCTATTAACAGGAATTGTACAGGGAAGTTTTAAAAAACAGAGAGGAGGATAATATTGAAACAAGAATTAGCAGCCACCAAAGAATGAGACAAGATTGCAGGAGGCTTGATGTGAAAATTCTTGGCCAATCCATTTCCCTCCTCCTGATTGCTTGGTGTGTCATTTGGAGTAGTGGAGGGATCAGAGATGAACAAGCCCAGTTCCTGGTTGGTCTGAAAGGAAGCAGTATGTTGGATGAGCACAGTGAACATCTTTAAAAAAAAAAAATCCTCTGTCCCAGAAGCACCTAGAAACAGGGTTCTGTTACCTCAGGGAGTGTATGTTCCCATGAAATGCTCCAGCCGAGGCAGCTGCGGATTAGGTACTCTAGTGATTTGAGAATTTGTGCGTACCACTCAAAGGCCGTTTCTGCACTAGGCTGTTATAGTGCTGCTATTCCACATTCAAAACCTATGGAATCCTGGGGTTTGCAGTTTAGGGAGGGGCCTTTGAGTGGCCCCAGGATTCCATAGGATATTGAAAGTGGAATAATAGCACTATAACAGCCTAGTGCAGAAATGGCCAAAGTCTCTCCAAGGTATTTCTAATTGTGTGTGGATTGAAACAATAGAAGAGGAGATGTTGTGGACTTCTTTAGCATTCAGAAGATATTTCAGAGGCCAGCAGAGTCACCTTTTTATTTATTTGGCATACTTCTATGCTAGAATGGTATAAGATTTTTATATCATTTTAACAGTCAGGGCTTCCCTCGAAGAACCTTGGGACTTGTTGTGTGGACAGTGAACTGAAAATTATCTGTTAAGGGGTTTGTAACATCAGCCTCTCAAAGTTTCCTTGGATTTCTTGTGGAGAAGGATGACCGTTAAACCAATTAAATTCAGTAGTGCTTTAGGACCTTTGAATAGAAATGTGAATTTAAAAAAAGGGAGGGGGGTAGGACTGGCCTAATTTGGGACATGGTCCATTAGGTCCAAGTCCTGAAATGCTGTATTCAGTGCATGGAACTGGACCAAGGACGTGAGACCCTTTCATACTGCATAATTACGGCACTGTGATCCCGTTATAACTTCCATGAGTGCATCCTCTGGAATCCTGGGGTTTGTATTTTAGAGCCATCTGGCTGAGAATTTTAAATATCCCTCCCTAAAGTCTAAATCCTAGGATTTGATAGGATGCTGCCATGGCAGTTAAAGTGGAATAATAGTGCTATAATTGTGTTGTGTGAAAGGGCCCATGGAATCTATTAATAATGGGAAATCTCCAAGCAAGTGTAGAGTACTTTCCTTATTAATAACTAAAGACATCACCACCACTCCTCACAATCTTTTTAGGAATGTCTACAGAGACTTCTAAGGAAACTTAACTTGCATAGCCCAAGTCGTGGGATTCCACGCGTGTCAGAGGATGGGTAGAATTTAATGCCTTAACACTTTGCTTCTCTTTTGATTGTTTTGTATCTTAAGTCATTCTCTGGAACTGCTCTTAGATCTGTCATCTACTTTGTGACAGACAACTGAAGTTCTTAGCAAAATAGAGCTGTGTTTGCAATAATTTGTTAAGTCCTGTACACACTTATTAGTGAGTGTGCTCTATTGGACACAGTATTAATCAGGGATACAGTAGAGATTTTAGGCCTGTTCTTTAGAGCTTTCAGCATTTCTTGTGTATAGACACTGATTGATCTATCCATCCATAGTTGTAATAGGAAGGAATAGGACAGTAAGACTGGCAACAGTTAAAAAAAATGTATGATTTATTGTGACTCACACCCTGATTGAATGGCAATCTGTAATTTTTAATTTTATTGGATTTTTTAGAATCTAGTATTTTACACATTTTCAAGGTCAGTTGGACACTGCTTACAGTTGCACAAACTTTATTTTGAGGATATAGATTAAGAAATGATTAGCTTTCAAACTTTTTGTGGTTGTGAAAGTCATTTATTAGATACCCTATCGCTATTACTGCAGCTTTTTTTTTTGAAATGTGGAAATCAAGAGGAAGAGGAAGCTTCAAAGCATATTTCCCCTTGAATGGCAGTTTATGATTGTATTCTTGGTTGTTTCATGCATTGATATTGATGTTTATGTGCTGAGCCTTCAATTTTTGCACTATGCTGTACAATTTGTAAACATTTACAAGGTATGCGAATTAAAGAGGTTATCTTGCCCTTGTTCACCTCTTTCTTGGCAAGCCCTGATTTTTTCCCCCTTTGATTTGTTTCGCTGTATAGAAATACTATTATCCCCCAGTTACCTGCTAGACTGTAATATGAGAGCTCCTACAGTGAATGGAGTATATCCTAAACTGGGTTGTTTTCCCATTGACTCCAGAATGAAGGTTTGGTTGTCCTTCCAATGTCCCTTCCCAGTTTGATGACTCCTCCAGCTTAGGAAGAAAACTATATTATGTACTGTTTCAGTTAGACAGGAAGGGTGTAATATAGTTATTTCTCTTTATATGTACTTACAAGATAAGTAAATATGCTTCAATACAGTAAATAATCCTAAACTGTTAAATTAATTTCTAGTTACTGCTGACACGGCTACATAAACAGACACACACACACCTGCTTAACTGGCAACCCTGGTATTTGTATAGAATTTTCATGCACAGTTGTGGACATGAAGGCAGTGATGTAATAGATGTGTGTAAACCATGGAGGAGGAAGTCAGGTTGTAGCGGTAAGTTTTTAAAGGAGTTCCTAGGATTCCTGCTGGAAGTTTTTACAGTTACATAGACCTATCAGGTCAATTTGACAAGATCCATTATGCTCTGTAAAGAGGAAGATAATAAAAATCATACAAGCAGCTGGAAACAAAATGCTTTATTGCAACTGAATTACAAATAAAAACAAACACATAGGTGAAATAAACAGAGAAAACTCAATGACCAGCTACAAACTATGGGCACAATCCAGCAAAAGTGAAGTATGTTTGATTACAGTGGAAGAAGGCGTGTGGTAACACTTCTTGCTTAAATCAGGAAGACTTAAATGAACTTCACTTCATGCTAATATTTACCCATTTGTACAAAAATGCAAGAGACTAACAGAGAACTAACTTTACAATTTAAACAGTAATTAGCTAGCTTGGTGACACCGAGTCTTCATGGCTGCAAGATGTCTAAGGACTTTTGATACTTACTGTTTGCAAAATATGAAACCCCAAAGCTGCTGTCTATACTATGTCACTCTGCCATCATCACAGCAGTGTGGGAAAGATAATGAAAAGGTGCTAGAAACTGAACAGGATGCACTAGCCAGGATGGCTGACAGGTGTTAAACCAGAGGTGGGCCAGCCATGACTTAAATACATTCCTGAGGTGTCCCCCCCAGAAATCACACTACTGAACCGCAGTAGTGAAAGCCTGTTTAAAGCAAACGTTTTCTTCGCGTCTGATGGCTGACATCAATTTGTCACAAGACTGTAGTGACAAACCACTGTGAACTAGCTGAAGGAAGCAAAAGGCTTATTTTAAGTCAAGTGTTTCCAGTTTTGCTGTTGAAATCCAGCAGGGAGAGTTTGCCAGTGGATTTCAGCAATTTGACCTATGGCCTGCGGTGAGATGAATGGGGTGGAGCTGGAAAAAAACCCCAAATATGTCAAAATTGCACACTGTTGTGTTGAGAGAGAGAGCACAATAATGACTGGCCTGTAATGCTCCCAACTAATTTAACTGTGGAAAAAGCATCACAGCATCAGTGAGCAAAAATGAACAGTGGCTGGTATGTGGCATTGTGTTTTTGACATTGCTGTGTTCAGTTTATACTCATGTCTTCACCAGTTTTCTGCCATACGTTGGTGTGTATCTGCCTCAGAGGTATTCCCTGTTAAAGAAAGTGAAATTATATAGTCAGTTTCTGGAGCATTTGCATATATATTCTTGACATTTACTGCCAGTACTCTCTCAATATATCTCCCAACATCTCTCTGAAGAAAAGGACAAGGTACCGAACTGGGAGATTCTCCAAAGGCAGGTAAAGCAGTTAAGATTATTCATAATCTGAACTGAGCCTCCCTGTGGAGAGACACAGCAGCTTAGTGGTAAGTTGAGGGGGGTCTGAGCGGATAGTTGTCATACTACAGGGATAGCTATTGTGTTCTGCTGAGCCATACAGGAGCTCTGCCTAAATGTAGCCAGTTCCACTTGTTTATCTTTGCTGATGGAGGAGTACACCCAAACTGAGCCCCAAGCACTGCAAAGTAAAGCAAGTGGGACTGCAATCAGCACAGCTATGTGGCAAGGCTTCAGCATGCAGATATACTGTGACTGTGAGCCAGCCATAATGCAGTATGTGTTTCAGTTGAGAAATTAAAGTATAGTCTTCCTTCCACATTCACATGTTTGACCTTTCCAAATTTGATTATTCACAAGGCACGTGCTTGCCTTTCCACCCTTCTCTTCTTCTGTTCCTTTGCACTCCTCACACTAGGCTTGTGAGGCTTTTTTCCTTTTGGGTGAGTAAAGTCCCAACCCCCGGCCACTGCGGGAGGCATGTCCTCTTTGCCAGATGGCTGTACATTCTCCTGTGTAATGGTTGCTGATTGGCCAGGTGCTCTCTTTGCTCCTACCCCTCCTCTCTGGGATGAATCTCCTTTCTCAAGATGGTGACTGGAAGCAGCAAGAACGCCAAAACTCTGCTCTTCTCTGTCTGAGGGGAAACTACCAGTAAGCCCTTTGCCTTATATTTTTTTCTCCCCTGCTTCCGCACTGAGCGCTGGAGCCAAAGGCAAGGGAATGAGAGGGGGAGTTATTTGCAGTTCTTCCACTTTCGTGAGGGTTCTGCACCCCAAACCCTTATGAAAGTGGAAAGGCCACTGTAGTACTAAGTGTCTTCTCTAAGAACATGCTTGGGAAGCCCTTATTCCTACAAACTGATGGAGATTTGTCCTTATGCTCTTCAGACCACACACAAACAAGAGGAGCCATTATCATGTCTTTGCAATGTATATATGTTTACCTTAGGAAGGAGATACAGAATGTTTCTCTTCACTTTCCACAGTATCTCGATGTTTATCTGCTTTGTTGCATGGTGATGACGTCCATGATGGGTCCAAAGGTTCTGCGATAATCTCTTCAATTAAGGGTCTCAGAGGTTTGGCTGGGCATACTTTTGCTTCCAGGTCTTCTTTTTCTTGTGCTAGAAGGTCAGATAGGATGGGCTGCAGGGCTTCTTTTGAACCAGCTTCCAGTATCTTATTTTCATTTGAAAAGATGGAGGCTGGGATCTCTTCTGTCACTATGTTCCCAGAAATCGAGGTGTTCCCCTCAACGATATAGTCTTTGTCTTCATTTGCTTCAGAAATCACTTCAATCTTTGGAAGAGAAGTTTGCTGTAAATGTAAAACAAACAGCCTCAAAGCACTGGTTCCACCCATGAGCTCCACATGGAAAATAATTCTACACACCTGTACTTTGAATGTGGTACAGTCTTGGTAGAATTTTACCATGGTATGTCTGAATTGGCTCTAAATGTGCAGGTGTATATCTGACATACTTTGTGAGCCCAGATGTATTGACAAAGGGAAAGGGATGTAGAAGCCCAGGTGTTCTGCCTTGAAGTTTGTTACTATTTGGTCTTATGCATAGGAGTCAATGTATGCAATTAACATTTGGTATATGGGCCCGGATATGCAAAAGGCAGCAGATCCTATCTGATCTTGGAAGCTAATTAGGATCAGTCCTGGTTAGTACTGAGATGGGAGACTGTCAACAAGCATCAGATGCTGTAGGCTATATTTCAGAGGAAGAAACTGGCAAAACCATCTCTGAGTATTCCTTGTTTAAGAAAACCCTATGAAATCCACGGGTCTCCCATAAGTCAACAGGCAATTTGAAGGTACATACACGCACGCACGTTGTGCATGCATTCAGATATTCTTGAAGATAATCCTTGTGAAGCAATCTTTACGGTCATACCATTGCGTTAATATTTTGGCTTACAAAACGTTAAAACCAGCAGAGATCAGAAACCATACAAAACATCAGTAAATACGTTACAACAATTAAACAATGTACAGAGTTAAAGCTGTATAAAACTCATTAAGACACACTATTTAAAAAGCTGCATGACAAATAATAGGGGATAATTTGAAAATATGCATGAACAATTGCAATTTTAGCATGACCCACAGGCAAATCCTCAAACGTTTCCAAGCTCATTATACTATTTGTTATATTTAATCTAATTTTTCCTTCAAGAAGTTTGAAGCAGTGAGCATGTGTCCTCCATTTTCATCCTCACAACAGACTGGTGTTAGATAGAGCAAGAGGAACTGGCCCAAGGTCACCCACTGAGCTCCATGATTAAGTGAAGATCACAGAAACAGGGCTAGGAAAATAATTTTATGAAAACAATTTTAAAAAACAACTCACCGTTCCAGTGGTGATCTCCTCTACAAAAGCTTCGCGGGTATCCACATCTTCCAAATCAGGCAACTCCTAAAAATTGAAGTCATTTTTGCTGTTTATTGAAGGAAGTGGCTTTTGAAAGATCACTCTCTAAAGTTTTATTTTGTTTTTAGTTTGAATGCTACAAGCTGTTGGATGGTGGTAAGAAAGCATACTTCCCTTCTCCCTACCTCATCACTTCAAAACCCACCACACACCACAAGGAAGCAGCACAAGCCAATAGCTGAACCATGTACATTTCCTCCTCTATCATTTAGTGAAGATGCAGTGCTACAACCATACAGAAGCAGTTAAAAACACTTAAAAGTTATGCCACCAAGTTTTCCTTCAGTAACTACAATCCTAAGTTTATCCCTTGTGAAGTTACAATCACAATCAAATGCCCAACACCTTTGAAATTAGAAAAAGGATTAATTGCAAACAACTCATTATGGCAACTAGTTAATTCCCAAAAGCCAGTGTTGGGGTTCTTCACCCTGACCACAACCCAGCCTTTCTCGCTCTTTGGTCAATACATACATCAAGGAAAAATTTCTCCGGTGTATCCAGCTTAATTTCTTCAATTTGTACTGGATCAGGGAGTTCGGTAAGCATTGGTCCTGCTGTAGTCATCTTATCTAATGGCATTTCTAAAGAAAGAAAAACCAAAACACTTCACAATTCCAGGGCCATTCATGTAGAAATCAAACTGACTTGTAATATAGGTCTTGAAACATTTTTGACTATCGTGTATCACTCATTTTTGGGGAAAGTCATGCAGAGGCTGCCACCTTTTTGTCTCAAGAATGTGATCATACAGGACAATATCTTACAATACAAGGGCTCTTGATCTGGAGGCTGTGTTCATTTTGCCAAAACTGTAGCTGTCCAGAAGCTACACAGGACATACGGAGTTATCACCTGAGAATGTCTCTACCTCAAGAGAAGAGAGTAGCTTCAAACACACATTACTACAAACGTGCGGAGCAATTCTTTTGGTTGGAAGTGAATGAGGATGCTCTTAGAAGCCCTGTGTGCAAATTTATTAAATTTACAGGCAAACTTTCTACTAAGAATAATGCCCAGGGGAGGTAACAAAAAATTCCAAACGTTAACAGTTATAATTGGCATATTAAAACTCATCAAATAATATTGTAGATGTGAGGCATTTGCCTAATCTGAACAGGGAATAAAGAGAATTTATCTTCTGCATCAATTCTCACTGCAAATGTCCCTTAGGAGTCTTTCTATCCAGCAAGATATCACCTCAACAGGACGGAAACGGTGTGGAAAAGAACCAACAGTTATGGGAAACATTGCATACATCAGTAGATTATACATTTAAATGTTTGGTTCTTGTGCTTCCTGTTGGCACTTACCCACATCACTATTCTCTGGTCTACCCAACTGGTCTTCTAAGCTTGCTGTTGAAGCCAGGGCATCTTCATGGGCATCCATGCTTTCCGTCACAAATTTTTCAATCTTCTGCTTTGTTTCCAGCGTTTCCAAAGTACTCACAGATTCTACTGTATCACTTGTCGCAACGTTATCACTTGGAGGTGTGATTTCACCTAGAACATCCCATAATCAATAAAAACAAATGAGCTTACTTGGAAGTAGTTCTAATTCATCTGTTCACACTGAGCAACGTTATTTCAATTTTTCAATAATTTGTTTAATTTCCCTTTAAAGCCATTCAAAATGGCAACCATCACTACAAATGTACTTCTTTTGGCCTGCTCTCCCCACACACACCCCCGCTTTTTATTAAAATCTTGCTTCTGGTTGCTTTCAAATCCTGGTCAAGCTGCTTGATGCTTATGTCGGTGCTGCATATTTTTGCGTGGTATTCTAAGACAATCTTTTTTGTTCATGGAAATGATTAAAAAAAGGAAAGAGCCCAGACAAACCTTCTTTTTGGCCAGCCGACACTCCATTTCTTTCTTCCATTTCCCGCTGAATTCTCTTTTCCTTGGCTCTTTGCCGGACTGCAGCAAGCGCGTCAATGCTATCTTGGATCTTCTTTCTTTCTTTGGTTTCCCACATGTCCCTTTCTTTTTTTTCAGCTTCACGGCCACCTGTAGCCCAGGCTTCTGCACAAGCTCTGATTGCAACAGGAAAGATAGTAATCGGACTTTTGGAAGTGTGATCCATTCATTTCTATGGAATTTATTTCGATATACTCAATTAATTCAACATTTGGTGGTTTGAGAGTATGGAACATTCTTATTACAATCCTACATGAACCTACCAGGAAAATGGCATTCATCTGAACATGTCTGACCAAAGCAGAATAGGGTAGTGCTATTACTTTCCTTGACCTATACTCCTATTGATTCAGCTGAGAATTGCATTGGCTTTTTTAGCTGCCTCATCACACTGCTGACTCGTGTTCAGCCTGTGGTCCACTAAGACTCTTAGATCTCATTCACATGTACTGTAGTCAAGCCAAGTATCACCCATCTTATATCTGTGCATTTCATTTTTTTTTCTGCCCAAGTGTAGTACCTTAGATTTCTCCATGCTGAAATTCATTTTGTTAGTTTTGGCCCAGCTCTCTAATCTGTTACGGTCATATTGAATTCTGATCCTGTTCTCTGGATTACCCCAGCCTAATTTGGTGTCATCTGCAAATTTGATAAGAATGCCCCCTGTACCCTCATCCAAGTCATTGATAAAGGTGTTGAATAGCCTTGAGCCCAGGATAGAACCTTGTGGCACCTCACTAGTCACTAACCATTGGTGAGCACCCTTTAGTTTTGGTTGGTCACACAATTACAAATCCACTTAACAGTAGCATTGCCTAGCCCAGATTTTACTTGGTTGTTTGCAAGAATATCAATGGGGGACCTTGTCAAAGACCTTACTGAAGTCAAGATATGCTACATCCACAGCATTCCCTTCATCTACCAAGCTAGTAATTCTATCTAAAAAAGAGAGAGATGGAGAAAGAGAAGATTAGACTACAATGAGATTTGAGGGGAAACTAGACAATGCCTTCATATGAGTCTAACAGCAGACTTAAGTCTCCTGAAGTGACTGCTTTAGTGCTTTACAGGCCATCTTGGTCTTGTTAAAAAAAAAAAAGGGTCAATAAAGCTCCAAGTGTTTGAGTTGTTATTATGAGCAGAAGTTGTGATTGATTCTGTAGGTTAATCTACCAGCAGATCTCAGAATATGAGAAAGGGAGGCTAGACAAAGAAAAGAGCTGACGGTTTAACAATTAGTTGTAGTTGGGGTGTGAAATAGGAGTTGGAAGTGAAGAGTCTCTGGAAGAAGAAGGGAGGAGGTTAGAGTTCAGGCTGAGTTAAAAATGGAAGCAAGAGATAACAGATGATAGAAAGCAGAGAGTCAGTTTGGTGCCATTGCTACAAAGGAGCCTTTAAATAAAGAAACTGCTTCTTCTTCTTGTGTGAGTTGGACGACTTTCGGGGGGCTTTCTGAATCTCAGCTGTGCACCATCAAGAACTTAGAAAACATACAAGTCGAGCCATCTTCGCCACTAAAGAAGGAAGGGTAAGGTAGCTGACAAGAACCCAAGATTAAATAATACATGAGAAACTTGGAAGGAGCTCTCTGGCAGTTATGAATATTCTCATTTATAGAGCCCGTAGCCAGAATTGACAAGGCTTATTAATATTACGTTTGATTTTCCAAGAAAAGAAAACCACTTCTTAGACCGCATTTTACCTGTCCTTCGGGAAAACAGGCCTGTCATCCAGATAGGTCAAATGTTTCAGTCGGATGGTAAGTGTTCGCCTATAATTAGCAATTTTCTTAATTACCTCATTTCCCATTAAGTTCAACACACGCTGCAAAAGAGAAAAAAAAATAGAAGACAGTAGAAATGCCTGTACAATGTGTGGATCCAATTTAGAACTGAAAGCGTTTCAGTCAATAAAATTTTACAACCATGTTATTTCTTTACCTTTATCTTTCTCAAAACCGGGACTCCCAGACTATAAAGTCTGAGTGCTTGATTTTCCTCCCCAAATCAAATGTGCTTGTGTCTGCACAGCCTCATCTGGGAGTGTTCCTTGATGAGGCTAATGTGTTATAATGCTTTGCATCTTTCCTTCCAAAACTCTAGAGTTTATCATGCCACATGACTGCCTCTGAGAAAGTGGATACTTTTACCCTTGTACAATATGATAGCAGTAAACCTGATCATTTTGTACCTAAGAAGCGGTGGATCACGCAGTAATCTCAGAGTTACATTCTACTTACCAAATCAGGCATGGACTCCAAGACATTTAAAATATTTGGATCATCCAGCCTGTTGTGAGAGAGGTCAAGAACGCTAATACTTGGGCATTCCTGTAAGTGCTGGATGTCTTCAACTGTCTGTAACATATTATGAGCAATCTGCAGAGTGTGCAGTACTTTCAAAGAAGCTGTTGAAGAACAACAATACCAAGACAAGATAAATCCAGAGCATTTCCTCTGCAAACATGCAGCCCTGGCTAGGCTCTAATTCAACCAAATAGTATTGTTTTACAGGGCTTTCAATGACACACTGAAATAATTTTTTTTTTAAAAGAAATTCCATTCATGTCATGGCTAGGACTAGTTACAGCTCACTTTAGGATGCTAAACATAGGAAAGATGAAAAACAATTTTAAAACCCTGCTTGTAGACATTCAAAATTAAAACGCAGAGAATTTTTTAAGAAGTACTATATGGTTATTTGTTTGGCTGTCTTTTGTAGTGGAGCACCCCAGAGTGACTACAGCAGTATTACTAGCACAGATCCAGTAACTCATTTTCTTCCCAAAGGGAGTTCCAACATGGAACCATCTACGTGTCCCTTGCTCTGTAGAACTGATTAGTTATCCATAAATAGATGCCTCAGTGCATGATCACATTTAGTTCCCTGAAATATGGGGGGGAGTCTCCCCAGTCCTGCCTAAGCAGCACACCAAAGCCCAATTCAGAACTATGCAGAGTAGACAATTTCAAATCCAGCTATAAAAATTCAAATTACTTCTTGGCTAAATGCACACACAGATGTTAAACTTGCTGAAAACAATGCAAGAGACAATGGGTTAATATTTCAGGGAACGAAATACAGATTTGTGCTGGTTTAAGCTCCAATTTTAATCAATAGTTTTACGCATCAAGCCATGGAGATTGTGTTGGTGTCATGTGGATAGGTAGACTTCTGACTCTATATTTTGAGTGCATGACCTATACTTTAACACATGGGCACCTCTAAATATGTCTAAGAATAATAACAGTAACAGTGTAATCCTAGATATTGCTATTCAGTGGCAAGCCCCATGGAATACAATGAGGCTTACTCCCAAGTAAGCAGTTACTGGATGGTGACTACAATAATGAAGTATTTAGGGCTGGGAGAAGGGAATTTTCCAGGTAATGTCAAAATCGCAGCTCCCAGCATTCCTCAGCATTGGCTATGTTGGCTAGGTGAATGGGACTTGCAATCCAACACCCCGGATTAGAGGACGGAGCCTATTTCAGAGACAGCAGAAATTCTTACAGAGGTTTTCGATGGTCTTGACATAATTGTTGCTGAGGTTGAGAGAATCCAGCTTTTGTAAGTGTTCAAGATTCTCAATTTTATGAATCAAATTGAGCTGGAGATAAAGGCAACGCAATTCTGTCTGAGCAGTTAGGTTCTCAATCTTTGTTAAGCCATTGCATTCCAACCACAGGCACTTCAGTCCTGTATATTCTTCCAGGTTCTCCAGGCGATCAAATCCTATAGAGAAAGGGAGGGAAAGTAATAGTGAAATTTAAGAGGATGAATGGTCCATGTCTTAGAATGTAAGTTCTGTTGTGTTGCAAAGGACTGGGGCAGTATATTATAAAAGGGAGGAATAGCGAGCAAGACAAAAGTTTTTACCCAGCTGGCAAGCAGATATCCTATTTAACCCCTCTCTCCAGACAGATTTCTCCTGGTAGGGATTGCTTCCAGTTTTGGAACTTGGTTAAGTGACAAATGATCTGGAAGGGTGGGAAGGGTTTGGAACCAGCTGTATGCTAGAGCATGCATTCTACTGGATGGTCTGCTGGCAACACATCTCATTGGGGTCAAAGAGCATGAAACAGACTTATTATAGCCCCATCAAACTTCTCTTGGGAGCCAAATGAAAACAGTGCAAATGGAGCACATGGAAAAGAATGATCAGCTGTACCTGATTTTTAAAGTACTGCTCACAACAGTTACCTTTGTAATGAAGATACAAGGTGTCATTCAAACATGGGGTCATGTATAACTTGTGCTGTTTGCAGATGTCTCTCAATAGCTTTTTGGTCATTCTAAAACATTAATGAGAAGGGGAAAAAACCCTTCAGTCATAAAGCACTGATTTTTGTGACCACACAAACCTCTCCCCATCATGTTTTTTTCTTGCGGGAAAAATGGTGAATGACATCTTCTCGAAGCTTCCAGGAATCATAGAAATGTAGAGTTGGAAGAGACCACACGGGCCATCCAGTCCAACCCCTGCCATGCAGGAACAATGCAGCGATTCACCTTCTAAATAGGTTGCAGAGCCTTCCTGCATTGCCTAATACCAAAACTACTGTAAAGTAAAGCAAGTACCGTAAAGTCGCCTGTGGACTTATGGTGGTCCAGTGAATTTCATTGGGTTTTCTTAGGCAAGAGATCCTCAGAGGGGCTTGCCACTGCCTTCCTCTGAAAGACAGCCCTGGTGGTCTCGCTTCCAAGTACTACCCAGGCCTGACCCCTACCAAGATCAGATGGGACCTGGTGCATCCAATTTTGAAACCAGAAATGGACATTCAACCCCTTCCAGTTTTGTTTTGGGGTAGTGTGTGAGGCCCCTGGAAAGCCCTGGGGGCAGAAGTTGCCCGTCTCTCCTCTGAAGCTACCCATCCCTCCTGAGGGTACTCCTATGCCCATTTCAGAATTGCCTACTGCCATTAGCCCAGCTTCACATCTCAGTTCCAAACTTTGGTTGAAAGTTACTCTTGGACAACCATAATCAGGTCTGCTGCGAGCACATAACGCTATACTCAGAAAAAGAAGTAACGGGGGAATTCGTGTGATGGGAGAGTGGAGGTGAGGGGAGTCTATGAGCCCACTTCCAATCTCTCAGCCATTGTTAAGAAACAAGCAGCATTAGCTTTGCAACAATTTTGTTGTGCCTGTTAAACTAATAAAAGCAGTAGAAAATAAATTACCTGATGCCCCCTCGTTTTGATTCTGATTGTTCACAGGACGAGTCAGTCACTGGCTTTTGATCACCATTTGTTTTTGGTTGATTGTGTTGATATGTGTCAGTCACAGAGTCACCTCTCTTCTGTGGTGCTTGAGCGTTACATGTGAAAATTAAACATTTAGATTCTTCAGGATCCAGGAAATTAAATTTAACAACAGAAACTGACATTCAGGCTGGAATCCAGTGCATAATTTAACTGATATATCACACTTAGTGTACAGGTGCAGCAGAAGTATGCCATCCTGAGCTCCTTGGAGGAAAAGTAAATAAGTAAGTAATAAAAAAAATCTTTCACTGTCTTCCTCCTACTTTCGCTATGTTACAGCCCTGCTCCTTGACTTTCTGCAGCTGTCTGGTATATAGCAACTGAGACCTTATGCCAGGAATTGGAGGTCTTGTATGAAGACAGAGGCCTAAATCCAACTAACAATCCCAAATACAGTAAACTGACTAAACCAATTGCCAAATGGTAAACCAACACTTACGTAAAGAGCATTGGTTGAATGAATTTATTCTAGCTTAAACTAGCAATTGGGCTGTATACTGAAGAGCGGTAAATCCTCAGATTAAACAACAGGGAATGTGCTATCTATGAACTTCCAAGCTAGGCGTGTGTGTACATGCCTTCAAGTAGCCTGTCCACTTAGGCAAGGAATTCTCAGAGGTGATTTTACCAGTTCCTTCCTCTGAAATAAAGCTCACAACACCTGATATTCATTGGTGGTCTCCCATCCAAGTACCAACCAGATCTGACCTTGCTAAGTTTCCAAGATCAGACAGGATCTGTTGCCTTTAGGGTATTAAGACTCCAAGTTAGGTAGCTAGCCTTAATTGGAGATAGAATGCTGGATTATATGGGCCCATAATTTTATCCAGAAAAGCAGTTCCTGTGTTTTTAAAAGGACTTGCTACGTTTCTGCATAAATGGCTACTGTTAATGGCACAGGATCAAGATCAGTTTTAAACAGGGTGGCCACAGCTGCATAGTAATCTATCCAAGCCAGAAAGATTTCTCAGTTCTATCAGTCTTCCTATCCATCTTGTGTCAGTCCTCTCAACATAACCTTGGAACACCTTTGGAAGCATCTGGATTTTCTTGACAGTTATGCACAAGAATCACTTCCAACCAACACACAAAGACTGGTTTGGCAGCATTGGTACCTTGACTTCACGATGAACTAATGAACTCTACAACTCTAAAAATGTACTTTACGTCCACATAATTACCTGGTTCTCCATTAGCTGGTTCTCCATCCCCACCTATTTCTAACTTCAGTTGTTCATGTTTAATGTCCTTTTGCTTCCCTTGCTCTACTTCTGGAAGTTGAGGCTGTAGTTCTAGAATTCAGAAAAAAGGCAACTGGTTCAAGTAGAGGTCTAATTAGGTTAATTTGAACAAGGAAAAAAATAATCCAAGTTCTCTGTTGTTGTCTCCAGGTATCATAGACTTGTGCCTGTCCAAAGACCATATCTAGCAACCTTCCAAAGCAGACCAATCAGACGGTTATTGCCTGCTGCCTCATGTTCCTATGGCATGTTCCCACTATTTTCTTCAGTTCTCTTTTCACAGTTGCCCTGGAAAAATCACTAAGGAACCTCTCCTCCTTTCTCAAGAATCATAGACTACACAGTCTTTCTTTTTATTATGCTTATCTAATGGCCCTAGAAGGCAATATCCTCCCTGTTCATATCTGATGCATCCAATTTCCGTAAGGTTTGCATTCACACTGCAATATGTCTTTTCGTTCATGATTCCTCCTTGGTGGGAAGTGTATATAGCCTGTAAAGAACTAGCAAATGGAAAAGGACAAGACAGTGCATTGCTGTGGCTCGAATAGCAAACAAACCATGTGCCACTGAACATTTCATTCAGTTATCTTTTTAAAGAGTAACAAATGGTTTTATGATTGAAAGATACATCAAAGAAGAATTCAGTGATGTAGACTCAAGCCAACTGACTTGGACTCAAGTCAGACTTAAGTCACTCCAGTGACTCAACTCGGACTTGGCAAAAATTACACACGGACTCGACCCGACTCAAGGCTTGCATATTTTTAGTGACTGACTTGCTGCCCTTGGTTCAATCACATCACACATTCATCCAGAAACCTTACAGCTTACTGATCACGTGACAATCTGTCTCAAGCCCAAAGTGTGGACACATTTCTCAGAGGGAACAGCAAATGGGTCAGGCAATGGGCTTGAAGTGGACTTGAAGTCTGCTCAGCAGCCTGTCCCCTCTATATATAGGGAGAGCTTTCTAAAACTTGTCCTATGATCAGAAGGCAAGACTTCTGCCCAGACTGCAGGGTGCGTATCTCAGAGGGGAACAGCAAAATGTGTTAGGCGATGGGCTTGAGGAGGAAGGATCCTTCCTTCTAAAGCTCTTGAAGCTTCCGTAATGGGGAGTAAGAAAGATCCTATTCCCCACTTCTTTAAAAGCCTCCACCTTTCAAATTGGGAAGAAGGATTCTATTCCCCACTTCCAAAGCTGCAGATGGCAAAATCACAAAACTAGAAGGTCACCTCTATTTAAATTGTTAAAACTTGACTTTATTTGACTCTGTCCAGAAATTCCAAAATACAGGTTGGGGTATAAAGTTGGCTCCCGGACTTGAGACTTGACTTGAGACTTCACTTGGAATTGTCTTGCAAGCATTTGTGACTCGACTTGAGACTCGAAGGCAGAGACTTGAGACTCGACTTGAGACTTGGAGTAAAAGACTTCAATACGTCGCTGGAAGAATTAAGTCTAAAGAATTTTGAAAGCATAAAGGAAAGGCAAACCCTAAATTGTCTCACAATCTGGAAGAGAGGTGGGAACATTCTAAATCCACTCATGACACCTGTGTGCACAGCACTCATATGCATAAAATGTGCCCTAGCTGACCCGCGGGTGGAGAGACATTTTCTCATGAAAGGGATTCCAGTGCAAAAATCACCTATGCAGCCTTTGCAGGAAACACCTACCTTCCTCAGTGCTGGGCTGACAGTTTCCACAGTCTTCCGTCTCTTGGCCATTCCCCTCCTCTGCAACAGCCTCTCCCGATCCGAGTCCTTCACCGAGCGGATGCATTTTGGGATATTCCTAAGAGAGAAACAGCAGGACGTTGGCAGCATACCCGAGCTCACTCTGCCCTGTATTTGCTCGACTCGTTTGAACGGAAAGACAAAGAAGTGGATCTGCCTTACGGCGGCAGAAGGACTCTGCCGCGGGAAGGTGCCTCCACTTGGGCCGCTTCCACACCAGCCTGTTATAGCGCGATGATTCCACTTTCGACATCCTCTGGAATCCTGGGGTTTGCAGTTTCGGGAGGGGCCGGCCGGCCCCTCCCGAAACTGCAAACCCCAGGATTCCAGAGGATGTCGAAAGTGGAATCATCGCGCTATAACAGGCTGGTGCGGAAATGGCCTCGGTTTTCTATGATTTCCCAGTACATCCTAGGAGCAAATCCATTTGGCAGGGGTGTTTGGTGTAAGACTTTCAAGGGGCTGGCGTGGGAAGGAGGGAGGTATAAACTCCACTTCTGCCGGCCCAAATGCAGTCACCCACGCCTGGATCCAAGCCTACAGAGGGGAGGCTCAATTTCCACTACATTACAGCTTACAGCTTTTCTCCAGAAAGAAATGAAAGGTCTCACCCACAACGTGCAGTCCTCCCAGTTAAGCGAAGTGAGAGTGTAACGAGTTGGAGCTTGGCACACAAAAAAAAGGTAACTGGGCTGCATTTATTTTACTCGCCTACGGCCATCTCCGCACTGGACTGTTACAGCGCTATTATTCCACTTTCAACGCCCGGCGGGCCCCTCCCGAAACTGCGAGCCCCAGGATCCCGTGGGACGTTGAAAGTGGAATCATCGCGCGATAACAGTCCGGCGCGGAAACGGCTCCCTCGCCTCCGTCCAGCCCTGAGAGAGGCCGCGCTCGCCCAGGCTGAAGCCGGCGGGTCCCGTTTCTCTCTCTTTTCTGCTGAGGCGCCTCTCTCCCGCTCCCCTCTCTTCGGAAAGCGGTATCGAACTGCTACAGCCGCGCGGTGTGGATACGCCCCCGATTTCACTAGCCGAGGCCGCGGGTACGTGAGGCCGCCGCCCAGCCGAGGCCACCCGCGACCCGCTCCTTGCGGTCAGGGCGCGCAGGGACGGAGCGTTTCTGAGCACGTGCAAAGAGCCCTCCTTTTTCCTGACTCGGACGCCGTCGCGGGGACCAAAGCGAACGTCAGGCGGCCCTCCAACGTTTTTTCGACCGCAGCTCCCAGCAGCCCCAGCCAGCGGAGACGAGGTCGAAGAATGATGGGAGCTGCAGTCCGAAAACGGGGTGCGCGCGCGCGACTTCTCCCTCTCGCCCCGGATATCGCCGTTTAATACCCACTGCCGCCTTCCTCCTTCCTTTTCGGCCTCGATTCCCCCCTCAGCGCCAGCCTCTAAGGGAGGTTGAGGGGTACATAAAGTCCTCCGCTCCGTCCGCACAGCCCGACCCCGGGTTTCCCGCTCCCCCGCCCCCTTCAACGGCCGCTCTCCGCCGGCGTCTTCGCGTTACCATGGCGACCGCGCGCCTGCGCACTGGGCGAAAATCAGCCCTTTCGTCACATCCCCGCATATGGAAGCTTCTTCCTCAGCCGTTTGGAACCCGGAGGCGTATTATGTGGAGCCGAACCGTCGCTGCTTCTCCCTTTTCTCTATGGGCTGGGTCCTTTTTCTCATTTAACTGGTTTAAAAACGTATGCTTTAAAAAGCAAATAAATTCTCCAGACCAAATTTGCCCGAGTCCAAATATTCAGACTGTATTATATAAGTAAAGCGTGTGCCCATATAATGTGTGGAGGCGAGAGAAAATGGTTATGTAGTGCTTTTTTTTTCTACACCGCTTTCAGGACCTTGCAGAGCTGACCTGGTAGTGCTGTCAGTATAAAAACCTGGACTGGCATTTGATCACTGGACTGTTCATGTCAATACACTTTACAGGTGATGCTAGAAATCTGGTGTCCATTTTTTCCTTCTTGCTCAAAGCAAGAGACTAGGGTGGTAGAATGGAGAGGTTTTCCTTCTGGGTTAGCCAGTGACAGTGGGAGGCTCCAGAAAATAGAAATACGCCCTGAAAAGCATTGGAAAGGTTCGGTGTCTCTATTCTAATGCAAAATCTGGCTGCATAGAAGAGGAGCACCAGGTGAAAAAAATGCCACATAAAGTGGGAAACACTTGCAATTTTTTGCTTGCTCTTACAGAAAATTGAAAACTGTACATGTGTTTGTGTGCATGCATGCACGGGGATGGGTGTGTATTGTGGACGGGGAAAGAATGCACAGCAATAAGTAAAATAATTTGATGAAGAAAGGGGGAAGAGTCTGCAGGGCCACATCTCATTAATTCTCTTTTGTGCTCAGCTGCAAAGATTAAGGGATGCTATGCATGGACTCTTGGACGCGTTAGGAATGTAAAAATGTTGCATGATTTTAAAAAACTTCCCAGGCTTTTATGTAAGCCGGGGAGCTTTATTTATAAACTTGTCTTAAACTGAATATTGTGTTTGATTTTTTTTTTAATAATTTTATATATTTTAATGTTTTTAATTGTTTTAAATGTTATTTTAATTCATGGTTGGAAACTGCCTTGGGTCTACCAGGAGAAAGGCGGCATACAAATATAATAAATAAAATAAACGACATTTCAGAGGTGAAAATTGGGATATGCCTGGCTGAGAATCATCAGAAGGCGGCCAAAGTTATTAATA
Organism: Cyclura pinguis; assembly: GCA_030412105.1. Classification (NCBI taxonomy): domain Eukaryota; kingdom Metazoa; phylum Chordata; class Lepidosauria; order Squamata; family Iguanidae; genus Cyclura; species Cyclura pinguis. Next base: position 4,045,238 of record CM059607.1, read on the forward strand.
AGGAAGGACGCAGGAGCTGCGGCGATTTGCTTTTGCCTGAGTTGGCTGGGAAGGGCAGGATTCTGGCCCCTGCCCTCCTCTCTTCCTGCTGAATTAATTGAGCGCAACCTTCTTTTGCACTTTGAACCCGGTTTGCAGCAATGGCAGTAAGGCGAGGACAAAGGGGGAAAGTGGGAGCCAGAGGGAGAAACTGGGATTTTTATAAAGGAGCTGAAAAAATGGGAAGGCAGAGGGACGGTCCTGGTCAAATTTGGATAGCTGGAGGGTACAGGATATTATGGCTTTCCACACTACAGTGTTATAGTGCTGCTATTTCACTTTCAACATCCTATGGAATCCGCAGCCAAGGAATACTCAGGAGTGTTTTTGCCAGTTCCTTCCTCGGAAATATAGGCTACAGCATCTGAGACTCATTGGCTGTGACGTGCCGGATATCTTGCTTTTCCCAGGAAACACTCAGATATTTAGCACCAGTGTTTATTTAGGAATTGGCAAGCAGCACAGCAACGTTCAAAAGTTGCCAAGACTGGTATATGTTGTAGGGTAGCAGGTTTTATACTCTGACATTCAGATTTAGGAGCAAGTGGCATTGGTTGTTGAAAGTCACAAATGTCACCTCGCCGCACCAGACCCCTGAGCGTCCCAGGCCTCCCCTCCGTTCACGTACTTTCACCTTGGGAACGCAAACGGTTCCTGCATTCTTATTGCATCCAACCTCATTCTTACAACGCCTTGGTGCTGGTGTCACGTTCCCCATCTCTGACGCTTCCCCTGGTGCCAGATTGTCTCCATAGGCTCTTTGAACCCTTACACAAGCTGCAAACAGCAATTGGGAATTCATAGATGGTTGCAAAATGGCAATTAACAAGGAATACATTTTAATGAACAGCAATTAGCAAAAGATGCACCGTCGCGCTAGCCATCTTTAATCCCTTTTATCTGAGCTAAACCCGTTTTCCCCAGTAACATGACAGGGGCCTAACCTCCTGGCGTTAGCAGTCTCCCATCCAAGTACTGACCAGGGCTGACCCTGCATAGCTTCCAAGATCGGATGGCATCTGATGCCTTTAGGGTATTTAGGCTGAGGATTTTAAGTAACCCTTCCTAGATTACGAATCCTTGAGGACTTCATTGTCTTGCCTGAATGATGTTGTCTCCCACAGAGACACATCATTTCATTATTACAAGATCTCAAGACTTCTTTTTTCCCCAAAAAGGATGGGCCACATGGTGTGACTTATACAAGCCTTTAATAATGCTCTGATAGGCACAGGTTTCAATTGCAGTAATGTTATTATCAGCAAGTCATATCATACTGATGGAATGGTAAATTACATGTGAATGTGGCAAGAAGGTTGGAATGCCGTATCTTGGAAAAAGGGTTTGACTAGGAACGCTCCACGCTACAACATTTTGTTGCAGTTCACAGTAGTTCTTTATTTACTAATCATTGTCTTATTATTCTCTGAATGCTGTTAGCCTTCCTGAGCACTAATTAATAATAAGCATGTGATGGCTGCACTTTTGTTGTTACTGTGTGCCTTCGAGTTGTTTCCAACTGATAGCAACCCTAAGGTGAACCTATCACGGGGTTTTTTGCGGCTGAGAATGTGTGGTGTGTCCATGCTCACCCAGTGGATTTCTATTGCCAAGCAGGGAATTGAACTCCACCACATTTAGCAGACTCCTGACCCTTCAGGGCTGAAAAAATAAAATGAAATAAAATAAAATAAAATATATAAAAAAAATACGATTTGTTTTCGGAAAATCTTTTTTGGCTCCCAAATGCCCTGTGAGAGTGTGAAGGATATTTCTACCATGTTTTGCCCCCCTGGGCAATTTAGGACCAGGCAATGCCTGTTTTTTTGAAACAAAGTGTTCTCTAGTCACTTCCTATTGTTAAAAAAGGCCTAAAAACATGGGGAAAAGCCCCCCACCGTCCTCTAGAGAGCATTTGAGGACAATTTGGTGGGGAGGGAACCTTTTTCCTTTTTTCTTTTGGCAAGTATAGGGCAGGCGTGCCTCAAATGCAGTCCCCTAGCCTTCCACAATTGCCCACCCCTGCTTTTCTACATGGTACGTTACTTAGCATATTATGTCAGGTAATAGGTCTTCTCACATTGTTCATGGGATTGCAGGCTTTGCTCATATCCTTCTTAAAGGCTAGGTATTATTAAGCTAATTAGTTAATGTGGAAAGCAGGACAGGTTTCAGTAGTTATATAAATAGATAGTGCTGGTAAGGAAATCTATTGCTGTTTCTGACAGTGTATGGTAACCGGCAGTGTGTTCACAAGAACAGGATGGGAAAAAAATTGTTTGCAAGATGAAAAGCAAGTTGGGCTGTTTTGATACCTGGTAAGTAATATTTATTTACTTAAAATAACAGTGTATGGAAAGTTAAGCCGAGTCACAACGTGCCAAGAATTTAGGAGAATTAATTCTGTACTGACTTAAAGCTTTTCAACTTTGCTCTTATCAGCTGTCTTTCAACGCTTATCACACCAAAAGGTAGCTGAGGAACGAACTTGGACACTCTGTTCGCAGCATTCTGGTGCCTCACCAAACTGCCAACCCCAGGTTTCCATTGGATGGAGTCTCAACGGTGAAAGTGGAATAACAGCACTATAATTGTGTAGTGTGAATGGGCCCCTGGGTGTTGGAGAGTTACCTTGGGGAGACCTGTAAGGAGATGGTAGGGAGGTCCCAGTCCCACAATGACAGATCCAATTCTGTTGAGAAGAAAGGGGGTCCCAGATATGAATGGCATCATCCCCATGAGATTACTCAGAAGGGTCCAATTCTAACTTAATTGTTTCTCTCTTGGTGGAAAGCTACATTTCCAAATGTGAAAGGGGGCAGTCCTTCACAGAAGGAGTCTGAGTCTGTGGTGAATTTGGTGACTTATCCATCAGATGTGAAGCCATGAAAGGTCCTCATTCAGCCCTGGAAACCCGCTGGGTGAACTTTAGGGGAGTCACACTCTCACAGCCTCAGAGGAGAGCAATGGGAAGGTTTCCCGCGAAGAAACCTTGCCGAGAAATTCCCATGACAGGCGTGTCTTGGGGTTGTCGTAAGTCAGAAATGACTTGAAGGCACACAACAACTGCAGGTTGTACTCCAGGGACTCCAACGAAGTATTTGGAAAGCATGGCTTCGTGTGTAGAAATCACAGAGCTCAAAGGTACCTCAAGGGCCATCTCATACATCCTGGTGCCGGTCGAAGAGTCTAGAAGTAAAGCATTCCTGAGAGATGGTCTTCCAACCTCTGCTTAGAAAACTCTAATGGAGGAGAGTCCTTCGCATTCTGAGCCAGTGTATGCCACTGTTGAAGAGCGTTTTCCAACAAGATATTCTTCCTAGGTTTAGCTGGAATTTCTTTTCTTATTATTTAATTCCATTCATTCAGTCCTATCTTCCAGAGCAGCAGAAAGCAAGCTCTTCAACCTGATAAGTCCTTCCGATACTTAAAGATGGCTCTAATATCACCTCCCAGTCTTCTCTTCTGCAGGCTAATCATAACCTCGGGTTACCTGTGGGACCAGCTAAATAGGCACGTTGTCGAGGACTAAATGTATGGATTATTTGATTCTTCCTCATCCTCATGGCTTGTGCTTTCTCTTCCAGATATCCACTTACCATGGCTGCGGTGGACAGCTTTCCGCTCTTGCTCAGGGAGATTGGGCGCTCTTTCAGCTGCTATGTAGAGACCCTGGCTGTTGTTGGAGCTTTCTACGCAGCCAAGATCTGCTTCACTATCCTGAGCGACGCTTACACCCTGATCAGAGTGCATTTCGTTCCCAGGCTGGTCTGGAGGGCGGATTTAGTCAAGCTGTATGGAAAATGGGCCATTGTCACAGGTGAGAGACCAGAAGCCCTTGCATTTGTTTACCCTGCCCCTCTCCCCAAGAAAAACTTCAAGACCACAAGAATCTGGTGTTTTGAATTGGTTCATGTTGAATGTCAAGCAAAAATCTGCTTTTGGCTCTTGCATTTTCCATAGGAAACAGGAAATTTGATTGATTGATTGTATTCCTAGGCTGCCTTTCTCCTGGAATTGGTGGCTTCCAACAATAAATACACATTCTGTCGGGAGTGCTTTGAGGGTGTTCCTGCGTGGCAGGGGGTTGGACTGGATGGCCCCTGTGGTCTCTTCCAACTCTACATTTCTATGATTCTATGATTCTAGTATAATTGTGCTATGAGTGAAAGGCTCAGCATCATAAGGGCAGGAAGTCTGCTGTAAAACCTGGAGGCACTGAGCTCAGTTCTTACACACAGATTTGATCCAACTGGACTTTTTAGTTGCCTGACTTACAATGATAATGCTTTTCCAGAATTCTTTTTAAAAGCTGGAATGGAAGCAGAGCCAAGAGTAAAGCTATAGGGTGCTTAGATTTAACGCTGATGGGATCAGTTTGGTGTTTTATAATAGAACTCAACCTTACAAATCACTCGTAGATCTATGAAAAATCTCAGTCTGCTTTTCCCTGCTCTACTGAAACTTGTTGGAATGGTTTCTAAGGAAATAGGTTTAAGATTGGAGAGCTCCAAGTTTCATTGCTGTCTTGGTTTGCTACAGGTTGCACTTCAGGTATTGGGAAGGCCTACGCTAAAGAGCTGGCAAGTCGTGGGGTGAATGTTGTCTTAATTAGCAGGAACCAGGAGAAGCTGAAAGCTGTTGCCAAAGAGCTAATGGATTCCTACAAGATCGAAACAGCAGTCATCGTGGCAGACTTCAGCAGAGGCTGTGAGATCTACCCAGCCATCGAGAGAGCCCTTGCGGACAAAGAGATTGGCATCCTGGTGAATAACGTCGGCGTGTTCTATTCTTCCCTGGACTGTTTCACCAGTTTGACAGAGCGTAACATTTGGGATTTCGTTGATGTGAATATTGGGGCAGCTAATATGATGGTGCGTATGGTCTTGCCAGGCATGGTACAGAGAAAGAAAGGTGCTATTGTGAATCTTTCTTCCATGTCCTGCCTCCATCCTTCCCCAGAAATGACAGCATATTCTGCCTCTAAGGTAAATATCAAATTATAAATATATATACATTCATTCCAGTATTGGCATTATTCTTAAAAGGCAGATAGGTCTTTTTCTGGAAATATTTGGTCTGGTTCTCTAGCTAAAGACTTTCTGAATTAATAGATGAAAGAGGATTTAGTACGTGAATGGAGAGACTTCCAGTCTTCCAGTAGTTATACATTTATAAATGAGAATCTGGTCTCTTTCACAACACTGTGAAAACATTTTTGCACCACTTGAACTGCCATGACTCCATTCAGTGGGATGTGTAGTTTCCTGAGCTGCCCCCCTCCCAGCTTTCCTTTTGTAGGCAGACCAACAAAGACATTTCCTTTTAAGTAGGCCTTTAATGAGTGAGCAGGAGAGCTTTTTATTTGTTCATTAGCTCTTTTTAACATTTACTGTAGGTTTTTAATTGTATATGTTTCTAAGTGTTTTTAATTGTTTAAATGTTTTTAGTGTTTTTTAAGTTTGTAGAAGCTGGCTTGGGTCCCACTTTGGGAGAAAAAGCGGCATATAAATTCAATTTAAAATTTGCTGCTGGAAAACTCTGGTGGCTTCTCAGACTTCAGATCTGTAGGAGGCAGCCATGTCAGTTAAAGTGGCATCAAAGTGCTATAACTATGTAGAGTGAAAGCAACTTGAAAGTGAAAAATTGCTGTTAATTATTTCAAGAGGGATTCTTCCCAGAGAAGTCAGCATTAATAACTAGCATAAACCTAGTTAGGTTGATAGGATTGGGAGAGTGAATATTCATTAAGTTAGATTTTATTCTGTAGCTCCCTGCCATGCATGTTGACTGTCCTAATTTGGAGGTGTGGTCTAAACTGCCAAGATCTGTATTTTTCCCTGTATTGAAACCAGAGAATCTGAACTGTCAATTTTTCACCTTCCTAGGCTTATCTGGACCATTTCAGCCAAGCACTTTATTATGAATATGCTTCCAAAGGCATCTTTGTTCAGAGCTTAATTCCTAGCTTTGTCTGCACCCAAATGACGAAATCTATTGGTTTGTGTTCAAAAGAGAGCTTTTTTGTGCCTTCTCCTGAAGTGTATGCACACCATGCAATAACCACCCTTGGAATATCCAAGAGGACTACAGGATATTGGCCGCACACAATTTTGGTAATATGTTTAATTCCATTAGCTTTGGAATACATTTTCTCTTGACTTTTACAGGAAACCTGTTGCAGCTGATATAACAAAGACTAATGTATCATCTTGTACGCATGCACTGAATGTCAGTTAATGCCGGCAAATATCTGTCACTGCTTATTGCTTTATTTGGGTGTGGCAGAATGGTAAAGGACTAAGCAAGAAAAGCCACAAATCTTAAATTGCAACTCTAATGTTCAGGATTGCAGGTACAACTCTTGCAGCTATGAACTTATAAGCGTCTCTTTTGTGAAGGCGGCTTAATTGGAAGCCAGAGAATGAGGCCTTTTTGCACAGTTTTCTTCTTGGGAACATGCAGTGCCTCTATCAGCATATCTGTCACTATTATTAATGTTGTATTGCATGCAGTTGCCATAAGTGTGAGGGCTGTAAGCACCTATTGGGTAGTGCCAAGTGATACTTGCACAATACTAGGTGTTTAAATTTGTATAGGTACACTGCTCAAGCATGAAACAACATTTCCAATGCTGTCCTCTCATACACACGCCCCATTTAAAAGAGAAATACCAGTCTTTTTTCTGACTTGTTACCTGGGCTCTCCTCTTTCCTTTCCTCATTGGAAGAGGCCTCCTCCATACAGTTAGGGAGCCAAAACAGTAGATTTCCTTCCACTGGGATCAGTGGGGTGGAAAATCTGTTTCTGTAGTTGTTGTTAAATTTGGTGTGTGTGTGTGTGTGTGACTGAGAGGGAGTCGTATAGAAGAAAAATGCTCTTTCCTTTCTTGCTAGTTTGAACCCAGTAGGGCTGTGGATCCAGCAGTTTATCTCCCATCCTCTGCTCATTCTTTGGGTTTGTTTCTTTTCTTAACATTTGTTTTGAAAAGCGTCTGTTCTTCTCCGTTTGTAGAATGGTACTTCATTATTTAAAAGAGCAAAGTATGGGAGGGGAGAAGATTAGAAGAAAGGGGAAAAAGAGATTTGGAGGATTTGCTGTCTTGAGACAAATCTTTGTATTTTTGAATTTTATTTAATATGGATATTTTCAATATTGCTGATGGCTGGGATAGTCTGTTGATTTCCTCACTGGCATCTGCAGTTTTGAAAGGCAACTTTAAAATGCTTTAATTAAAAAAGTATGCTTGTATAAATAAGTATGTGGATAAATAAGCCTAACTTTTGTTTCATATCTTGCCTTGCAGCTCATATTTGGACATTACGTACCAGAGTGGCTCTGGGCTTGGGGGATGAACAGCATTGGCTCTTACCTTCGTAAAAAGAGGACACTTTGAGGGGGGAAAGCGCTATGACACTCATCCAGAGAGTCGATAGCACCTAGCAACTTAGTTTATTGATTCCTACAAAATTACATGTCTCTGGATGCATTTTCTTCTCATCTGCTGAAAAAAACAATCCATTACCAAAGACTTATAGAGCTTTCTGTTTTGCTTGTACCTTGATGTAGGAGTGCATCAAACAGTAATATAGAAGGAAAAACCTGTTTTGGTGGCTGGCTATCTTCATATAAGGGTCAGATTATGTCAGAATATGAAGTGATTCTGGTTCGAGTGCTTTTGACTTGGTCATGAACGGAGAATGCTTCGGCATTAAGAAAACTGAACAGGGGTTCTCAAGCAACTGACCTTCACTAGTGTGAAAAGAAGAGAGAAGATATGGGTGTCTCCTATACCTGTATAGTGCGCTTCTTTTTAAACAGAATACTCTAGGTTTCTGTATAATGTTTAAGTAGAAGCTTATGGTGTTGATGAGCTATTGTTCCTATCATAGAGGCTGGCAGTGGCTGATGGGAGTTGCAGGTTCAGTAATGTTTTGGGGACCACAGGTTCCCCTATCTCTCCTTTATTTTCTGTGAAAGACCTGAAACTGTTTTCAGAATTGGAAACAAAAGTACTTGTCTTTGATACACTGATCTTAGCAACTTCCTTCAGTGGTCTTTTTTGTATGGTCTTATTCTCTATGACCCTGCCTGTGAGTTTTTAGGCTTTGGAGAGTGTTCCTTGAAGATTACAGCTGAGAGCTATTTACTTTCTGCATCAAAACAACACACTGACTTTTCTGTCTCAAAATAATTAATTTATAATAAGCAGTGTGGCTACTGATCAGAACAGTGCTCTAATAGACTCGTAGCTTGGGTGAGCCTCTTTATTTTGAATTATCTCAAATTCCCTAAATATCTTCCACTGCCTGTACCCAGGGGAATTTATTTATACTTTTAAAGATATGTTTGTTAGCAGTAGTACTGGTATTAGTTGCACTGTCAGGATACACACACTTTTTTTTAACTTATCAAAGAGTTTGTTTTGGAGTTTGTTTTGGATTCCATAATTATGTACTATAATCAATCATGTAAAACATATATTTAATAAGTGTTTAACACGACTGCTAAGACACTAGGCTAATGCATAGCAAATGCTACAGTTTGGAATATTCATATCCTCTATTCTGTAGCTGCCGCATCAGATAGCACTACTGTTTGATGCATACTAGAATGACTATAGAAACTGAACATCGGGATGTATTGCTTTGAGGCTTCAGTATCTCTGTTCTGTTAATCTAGTGTTTATATCTGTCTCTATCTGTTAAGTTTACATTCTACCTGGGCAGGCCTAAAGTTCCTCTGCCCCAATGCCGAGAGGGGAAATGAAGGTGGCTAATGTTATAAAATATATTCAGCGCCCACAAGAGAACAACGAACAGGACCTTATAATCTTTTTCCTCCTGCCAGCTGCAGACTGACTGGTCAGACTTTGCTCCAGAAAACAATAAAAAAGAGCTAACGAGTTCCAGAACAGTCTCCTTTTATGTCCTGCCAGATGTGACTTTTTGATTTTAATTTTCTTTCCTAGGGCAGCTGTATCGTTGAAACATTCCTCACTAGCATTAGAGCACTTGGGTATTCAGTTGAAGTCTTTAACTACTGCCTTTCCATCCTGGTTTTCAGGCAATTGCTGGCTACTTTAAAACATAACAGCGAGCCAGATCTGTTGAGAATTTTGGTCTCTCTTTTACGAGCAGCGTACATGCTTTCCATTGGATGTCGAACATGGAATAACAGCACTCTTAACTGTCCGGTGCAGAAATGGCTTATAACACCCTTAATGCAAAAATTACCAATTTTCATAAATGTAAGGGAGCCAGGAGGACGAAGCCAGGAGGTTAAAGGCGTCTCTGCACAAGAATTCAAAATGCACGAGCACGAAATACATATTGCCAATGCCTGCACGTTCAGCTTGGAAGCCCTACTGCCTGCGGTGGGACTTTCTTCCAAGAAAGGAAATATTTTAGGATTCGATCACACGAGCCTGAGAGTAGGCGTCGTTGTGCTCAGTGGATTTTCTAAGCAAACAAAACGCACAACCGAATCTGGCTACTCGCTTTTTCTGTTTCCTCTGGCAGGTATTCTCAGCCACATAGAGCTGGGCAAATACGTTCACGTCTATGAAACAATAAGACTTCGTGAATTGAGCCCGCGCGGGCACCGTCCTTCGGAATCACAATAAACAGGAGCTCCGCTCGCGTCGGGACCTTGAGCGGCGAAATGGCTCCTGGGAAATGTAGTTCCTCGGGCCGGCTCGGCCCCCGAAAGGCTGGCACTCGAAGACTACAACTCCCAGCATGCCTCGGACTCGGTCGTCGCCTGTCGTCCATGGAAAGTGGCTCCTCTTCAGCGGCCCAGGCCAGCGGCTCGGTGTTGGGGTGCGGAGCTGCCGGACGGCCGGAGACCCGCTCGGCTGGCCCGGAAGAGCGGAGCCGACCGCCGGGGAAGCGAGGCCGCTCGTCTCGGGAGGCTGAGGCGGCTGCCGAGGGCCCGAGGTTGGGACAGCCGGTGGGTCGGAGCCCGAGGGCTGCCGGCGGGGCCTCCGCTGGTTTACCGCTTGCGCTCCGGGGGGGACGCCCCGATTTTGGGGGGCCTTCCTCCTCGCTTGGGAGGGAGCGGGGGTTCCCCTCGGTTGAGGCGCCACCGTTTCCCGCTTTGGGGAGAGGGACCGCGGAGAGCGGGAGGGTCAGATGGGAAGAGCCCCCCCGGGAAAGTCCCCGCACGAAGAAAGCTAGCTCCTCAGGGGAAGCCTTTTAGCTTGGCCAGGTGTCCTTATTCAAGGGCCGGAAAGTTTCTCTACTATATAAAAGTCGAAGTTTGGGTGTTTGTGTCACATGAAGGGCTCATGCGATTGGCTGTGTCAGGCAAAGACCTCATATGATTGGCTGCCTGAGAAGATTCTATGGAATCCTGGGGTTTATAGGTTAGGGAGGGGCCTTTAGGATTCTCAGCCAGAGAGCTCTTGGGACTCAGTCAGCTGTGTCGGTCTTGAATAGGCTGGTTGCTGTGGAGGTGGGGCCTAGCAGCAAGGAGGAGGGCAGCGTATTCCCTCAGGAACCTAACCTCTGTATGTTAATAACTCTGAATACAGATTGGGTTGTGGAATGTGGGGAAAAGTTACAGGTACTCGACAAGGCAGTTTGGGAAATTAGAGATATGGGACCTCAAATCTTGCTAACAAGTATTACCTATGAGAAAATAAAATCCCAGGCAATGCCAGGTATATACGCTAGTCCTTTATAGGATTTGCAGTTGTACCATATTATAATAAGGCATGCTCTGTGTATGAGGGCTAGAAAGTTTTTCCCTTTATATAGACTGAACGAGATGCCAAAAATTCCTGCATTTTTTGGAGGAGGGGAATGTATGCCAAGCATAAGTAGAGGACTGTGCATTATGTAGTCTGTTAAGGTGGATGATATGCCCATTTTGCAGAGGAATGCATGGCCAGGTCAACTGAAGTCAGTACTTTTATTTGGTGCTTAGATAGAATGCAGGCTTGTTAATAGCTGCTTCTTGATTGCCAATTTTGCCTGTCATGAAATTTGGATGTCCCTTATTTCTGCTTTTAAAACCTGGCAGCACTGCTGTGCAGGAAAAAGGCTGACAGCATAGGACAGTAGCATGCAGAGGTATAACTGGTGAGAATGAAGGTTTTGCAAGCACAAACTGCTTCTTTCAGATAAAGGCAAAGGTACCCTAACAAAAATGTGGCCTAACTTGAAATTTTTGTAGCTGCTTCAGATGATGTGACTTTGTGTGTTTTTTTTAACCCCAGTCAGAATTATCTGTCGAGTTCAGATGATGCCTTTGATTTATTCCTCATGGTGTTTATAATTTAATGGCACAAGAGACGTTGGTTAAAAAAAAAGCCTTCAAATATTACTCTCTATCTGGATTATTTTATCGGAAAACTTTGTCTCTATAAAGAAATGAAAAGAAGGACATAGGGATTGCCTTTCTAGATAACACAAAGGTCTGTCACCTTTTGTTTTCTATTTTCTTCAGCAGTGAAACAAGCCCCTCTGAAAGCTCATAGGCAGGACAGGGAGGAAAAAGTGCAGCCCCCAGAACTATTTTTGTTGGCTGAGGGGGATACTAAAACATGGCAAAAATGCCCCTCACAGCTCCTGGAGGACATTGGGGAACATTTGGAGGCAAAATTTTGGGGGCCCTCCAGTTTTGGGTTGCAGCCTCTGTAATCCTTTGCAGTTGGTAATACTGGCTCAGGTCTATCAGAACTGAAGTTCAAAACCCTTAGAGGTTCCCTACTTGAGTAAAAATGTTATAAAAGAATTGCAAGAACCAGTTTGATCCTTGCTTAGTTGGTGGGGGGGGGGCAGGGGACAGAGGGCAGAGTCAGAGCAGCCAAAGGAGTAGCTGTTGCCAGGGCTGTGGTGTCGGAGACAATTTTGAGTGGAGTTGGAGTCGCTAGAAATGTACTGACCCCAACTTCAAAATGAAGACTCATATTATAATAATATATGGCAAATGTATCCCTTTATGCTTATATTTTGTACTTAATCAAATGAGTATATTTTATCTTCTGTCAATCTAAGTAGCCTGATGATTCATGTGGTAGTGATGACATGCCCTGTGTTACCATTTTACTACAGTAAATTTGTTGTTATTGCCAAATATATGTTTTATGCCATTCATGAAGGAGTCAGAGAGTATTAAAACAGAGGAATTGGGCTTGGGATGATAATTGGAGTCAAAGGTTTGGGGTATCAACTGCAATTCCCCGGCTGCTTCTGTAATACTTTCTAGAAGCATGTGCAGGATGAAGTGGAGGTACAGTTATGATAGTCCTATAAATATCAGTGGAATCTTTCCAGCTTTCATACATATGGATTGGTTTCAGTGATTCTCATGCCTAGACAGAGAACAGCACTGCAGTTTTGTTAATCGTGTTATAGTTTGTGATTATATTGAAAACTAATAGATGTATGTAATTTGCATCCTTATTTTTACAGGTTTTGTTGGACAACGGCAGTCTGGCAGCAAAACGGTTCTTGCCTAATTCTGTTCTGCTGTCAACTTCATCCATCCAAAATGGAGTACAGGACTCAGCTACTGAATCCTGAGTGACAGGATCTTTTAATCAAAGATGGAGAAGAAACGGAGAAAGAAATGAGCCTGTTTACTGGGCTTCATTGGAAAAGACAATGAAGACGAGACTTTTATTTATCTTGGACAAAACCTTAAGACTGTCTACTTAACACTTAAAAAGACACAGTTTTCTGAAATAAAAAAGGAAAAAAAAAGAGCAAAAGCGAGACCTGATCCATGGAGAAGCAACATATCAGTTGAATCCATGGAATTTTGGGGATGAAACCATATTCTTTCATGACCATGAGGCTTGCAAACATCTGGTTGTTTCTGACTGCAGTCTTGCTATGTGGCAAACAGTACCTGACTACCAAACCAGGGAATTCTTCCCATGACAGCCATCTGTGTCCTGAGTGCTCTCGACTTACCTTGAAAGTGGAATTCTCTTCTACAGTAGTGGAACATGGTAATGAATCTTTCTTATTTTACTTTAGTATCCTAGGAAAGCCCCAAAGTATTCCATTCTCCTTTAAAAGAGAAAGAAGATTGGAAGTCAGGGGTGGGCCAAGACTCCCACAGGAAAGGCTCAGCTCCACATCCTCAAAGACATTACCCTTTAATTTGATGGACATTTTTTAATTATAACTCTCCTCATCCATCATGCTGATGGGAGCTGCAGTCCAGCAATATTTGGAAGCAGGTTCCCTAAGCTTGCTATAGGTGCTGGCTTCATCTGTAAGCAGAATGAAATTGTTACCCCAGAAAATTAACTTTCCTTTTTGAAAAGGGGCATCAAATGGTTAATTATCTGTCATATCTGTGTTGTATTTTTACATCCTAGAAGAGGAGCTCGTTGGATTTCCTGTGGGATTTTTGCTTAGAACCCAAAAGAGCTGGTCATTCTTTGGTACTGTGATCATGATATGAGAGTAGGTGCCATTTGCTATTCCACATTAGGCCACAAAATGTTGTGGGTCAGTCCTGGTTGTATTGTTATGCAGTGCTTCTCAAAGCATCTCGATATAGGAAACTGGCAATTTTTTTTTTCCAGTATGCCAGCAGTTGCCACTGTATTTGTGCCCATTGGCTACAATTGTTTTTTTTCTTTTCTTCAGGGAAACTTGCCAGGGACTGACAGTCAGGGCTTGAAGGACCGGCACTGGTTTTGGGACCAGTGCTTTGAGTAGCACTATTCACCTATCCAATTAAAATAAAATTAAAAATAAATCAAGAATGTTAATTGCTGCCTCTTCCTTTACAGGAGGGGGTGGGCAACTGTAGAGGACTAGGAAGCTGCATTTTCCTCCCAAGATTTCTACACCCACATCTGCTCTTGCAGGAAAAAAAGTCCCCAAATGCCCTCTAGGAGACATGGAGGAATGTTTTGGGATTTCATTTTGACCCAGGGAGTGTGGGAGCTTCAAACGTGGTAGAAATGCCTGTTGGACCCCATAGAGATCATTTTAGGACATTTCAGAGGGAAAAAAAAGACAACCCTGTAGGCTACATGCTGCTCACAGGTTGCACATTGACTGCCCCTGCCCTACGGTGTAGCCAGTACAGCTCAGACATATGAAGGCTAGTCACAGGTTTCCTGTGGCGGTGTATCTACCCTCTTTAAAAATGAAATAAAAACATCAGGCTGAGGACAGGGCAGCTTGGAAAACATTTCAGGACTCCTGCAGGAAAGGCTCAGCTGCTCCATCTCCTCAAAGGTATGACCCTTTAATTTATTGGAAAGCAAGGCAGGTCCTTACTGTTTGATTGTGATGTGTTAGTTTTGGGGGCCCCACTTTGAAATGCAAGGAGTGTGCTCAGATGAATGCCAAGTCCCTGAACACCAAATTAACCCTTGTAGTAAGTCCCATTGCCATAGCTTCTGCTTCCATTTCTGTGTCATTCACCTGCAGATAGGCTACTCTGGGAGGGATAATGTGGGATCAGTTTCTGTCATTTGCAATATGACTAAAATGATGAGATGTTTTGAGAAACAAGAATTCTGTAGAGAACTGAATTTATACAGAATATAAGTAGTTGCTGCCATTGGGGAGTTAAAAAGCATCAAAAAGAAATGAGCTTTTCATGCTTCAAAGAGGAAAGTGATACCAGGGTAGAGAAGGTATGCTTCTGGATTCAGCCCCGAGCCAGCACCTCCAGGCTTCTGCATTGAATGGGAGTGTGAATGATTAAACCTCATGCCCTAGTTGTGCCTTTCCCTAGAGATGTCTGAGTGGCCATGTGACATACGCTTTAGCTACAGCACACTTTATGTGGGACTGCCTTCAGAAGGCATTCAGAGGATCCAAAGGGCTATAGCCAGGCTATTAACCAAGGCCAGTTACAGGGGACACAGAGCAGCCTCATTGACTACTGTTCTGTTTCACGGCAGAGTTCAGAGTGCCGGTTATGACCAATAAAGCTGTCTGCCACTCAGACCCAGGCTGTCTGAGGAGCCACATCCTCATATGAGCCTGCCCTGGGCTCTGAAATTTTCAGAGGAGGCCCTCCTCTCGCTCTCACAGAAATGTTTGGTGAGGATGCAAGAGAGGACCTTCTTGGTAGTTCTTCTTGTACGTGGAGCTCCCTGCCAAGGAAGGCTAGGCTGGCCTCTTTGCTCTTGTCCTTCCGCCATCAGGCAAAGATCTTTTTACTCAAGTCGACTTTCAACAGTTGACTGGCTTTTGAGAAAGACACTGTCAGTGAATTGGTGTTGAGCTGTTCTTTTTCAAATGTGTCTTTACATTTTTTAAAAAAATACCTCAATAGTGTTCTATACTGCTTTGTTTTATCATTGCAGCTTCTTTTCTTTTATCTGTAACCACTTTTATCTGTTTTTATGTCTACTTCTGAGCTTCCTTGAATCCCCCCATTTGGAGGAAAGGCAAGACATAAATATGTAATAGAGAACAGTGCTCAAACCTTGGGTTGTGTAACTATATAGCATTAGCTCATTCCCCCATGCTGAGCTAAAAGCCTCCAAGCAACACACTGGGCAGCTGTAGGGATGACAGCAGATGGAGAATAGAGGATCCTGAACCACAATGAGTACTGCAGTGGTGTTGCCTCTGCATTTACTACCACTTCAGCCTTTGCTCGGATTCCAAAATCAAAGAAGTCTTGAGCAGGCAGGAAAAATACTCCTACATATCTCTGAGGCTGTTGAAGTAGGGATGGTAGAACAAGAAATATATTTTACAGATGTACTTGTTTTTATGAGATTTTCAAGTGCTGTTTCAGAGCTTGAGTCAGCTTACTTCTCTTTGATCTGGTTAATGAAAGTATAGGTTTGGGAGTACCTGCAAGACTGTGTGATTTATCTCTTCCTGTGAATTTCTCCATCCCATCTGTTCAGTTGTAATCTGTTACTGACCTTTACGATACTCACCCTAGGCTAAACTGAATATGTATCTTGTAATGTTACTTCTTACTTCATTCCTGTTGTTACATAGTTCCTTTGAGTTTGCCTTTGGTAATATGTAGCTATTTCTTTGCAGAATATATTGTGGCTTTCAATGGCTACTTTTCAGCCCAAGCAAGAAGCAAATTTATTTCGAGGGCACTGAAAAGCAGCGAAATAGAGAACTGGAGGATTGTGCCCCGTAACAACCCAGCCAGTGACTACCCCAGTGATTTTGAGGTGATCCAGATCAATGAGAAACAGAAAGATGGCATGCAGACTCTTGAAGACCATCCCAATATCAAAAGAGTTACTCCCCAAAGAAAAGTCTTTCGCTCACTCAAATATTCTGAAAGTAAGTGCATTCATTCTTTCAGTGTCTTGCTTCTGCTAAGGGTTGGGCAATCATTTAAGTTAAATCTTTCTGGTATACTGGTGATTTCAGATAATTCAGATTTAAAAGGTAATCTCAATGTGAATGTATCAGTTGTTGTCTCTCCGTTGCACACTGCAGTGATATTCTGTCAATATTTCTTCCATAAGATTTTAGGAGCCTTGAAGAACTGAGTCTTAGTTTTGTTTCTTAGTCACGTTGAAGTGCATCGGAATGTTGGTTTATGTATTATGTTGATATATTTATATATGCTTGTATGTAGATGTACCTATATCTCATTGTGTAGATACACCACAGCTTTCTAAACGGGGTGTCACAACACATTAGTGTGTCACCTGTAGTGTGTTGGTGTGTCACCTCCTCGGCTGAGAAAGACCTCCCCACCCGAGCCTGGCCTGCTGCTGTCTCTATTGCTGGGGCCTTTCCCTGGCAAGAGCGATGGCAGCGGGCAAGGACCGCCTTTCCCCCTGCCATCACTCTCGCTGGGGCCTTTCCTGGTGAGGGTGACAAGAGCAGGCCAGGATCAGGGAGGCTGCCTTTCTCCACCCTAGATATACATCTGGGTACCTCCAGTTTGTTAGTAAAGCTGAATTACTGAAAGCTGAAAATGATGCATGTCAAAAAAGTGTGTCACGAACATGAAAAATTTGGAAAGCTCTGATATACACAGACACACATGAGATAGTGCTTAATTTGTGAGTAGAATCTTTTGTTAAACTGTTTCTCTGACTTTCCAATTTCTAGCTGATCCAACATTTCCTTGCAATGACACCAGATGGACACAGAAATGGCAGTCATCTCGGCCTCTCAGAAGAGCAAGTCTGTCTCTGGGTTCTGGATTTTGGCACGCGACAGGCAGGCATTCAAGCAGGCGTTTGCTGAGAGCTATACCCCGGCAAGTTGCTCAGACACTTCAAGCAGATGTACTCTGGCAAATGGGCTTTACAGGTATTCTGTTTGTGGGGATTACTATCCATAATCAGGGCAAAGATATGGCTGAATTGGGATAAGTTTTTCAAACATGGTGATTTTGTTATGGAAATGAGTGGCATGTGTATTCTTACAAGCTGACAGAGTACGTTTGGAAGTAACCTTCATGGGGTTTCGGTTTCTTAAGATGGCATATGTATACCATAGACTTGAACAGGTGTGAAATTATTTCTTCTGTTTACCTTGTAATTAAAAACAGAAATCTGTTCATGTAGGAGCTGGGGTGAAAGTTGCTGTCTTTGACACTGGACTGAGCGAGAAGCATCCTCACTTCAAAAATGTAAAAGAGAGAACAAACTGGACAAATGAGAGAACCTTGGATGATGGTGAATGTCATTATTTTGTTAACAGGGTTTCCTTCATTCAAAATGAATTCTCAGAATTGTGCTATAGTGACATATAGGTGCAGCTGGAATTACCCTGTCTGTTCCTCCAGGAAGTCAGTGTAATCCTACAGTTTTCTTCATCCTGATGAGTGTGTTCCACCTGTGGTATTTTGTATCTTGTTTCTCTGTGCAAGGAATTTGGTAACTCAGTTGTCTGTATCCGTATGTGTGCGTTTGCATATGTTTGTAAAAAGTTTAAATCATTTTATAGTATCAGAGGGAGCCTTTGACATATGTAGTTCTATAGGTTGTATAAAACATGTAAGATTGAGATGACAAAAGCAGCCTGCAGCAAGAGCAGGGAATGGTGAATTTTACTAGCTGCTTTTATATATACCTTCCTCTCTTGAAGTAATGTTAACTTTCTGTAACAGCCTAAATCTAATTGCTGGCCACAGCTAAGGTAGACCCACTGAATGTTAAGTCAACACTTATGTAAGTCTTTTAAGAATCTAGTTGATGCTAGCAACTGGCTACAAGTCACAGAGTTAAACTTTATTGTTATTCTGTTTATCTTCAATAGGCCTGGGTCATGGAACTTTTGTAGCAGGTGTGATAGCAAGTATGAGAGAATGCCAGGGGTTTGCTCCAGACTCAGAACTACACATATTTCGAGTCTTCACCAACAACCAGGTATGCTGTATAAGTTACTGTCACTGAAATATTTATGGAATGAGACACAGTGTTATGTGTACAATTGGATTTGTTATCTCTGGAGGTTTAATATTTTAAGACTGTCTGCTTTACAGTTCTCAAGTGGAATGATTCTTCTTAAAGTGTGGTTTGAGTTACTGGTGCAAAAATATAACTCCAGCTTTGTTTTGAAAAGGAAAAATGTGATTTTTAAAATGTGATTATCAAAAAGAAAAATATATATATTTTAATTTTGCTTTAGTTCTTCTTTTGGGAGATGGATGTTATGCGTGTGTGGCTTTTAAATGATTTTTCTATTTAAATATTACTTAGTGTTAACATGATTTTCCCTCATATAGGTCTCATATACTTCTTGGTTTCTGGATGCCTTCAACTATGCCATATTAAAGAAAATAGATGTATTAAACCTTAGTATTGGAGGCCCTGACTTCATGGATCATCCCTTTGTTGATAAGGTGAATAGAATTATATTTGGTATATTAGTTATCATAGGTGGTAAGTCTCTGGATACTATTTGCTGGAACAGAAGCAAGAGGGGTTTAACTGTGCTCGTATGCTACTCTAGACATGCTGATGGATTTTCCTACAGACATTTGTTTGAGCACAGTGGAAACAGAATGCTGGTCAGTACAGCTCACTTTATATCTCTGAGGCTTTTGTAAATTTATGCATTGCCTTTGACACATTCAGCTAGTAATGACTCTACCTATACAAAATCAGAGTGTTAAGATATAGCTGTTTAGATTCTGACTTACCCTTCCACAAATGGCAGTGTTCTTTCCATTCACCTAAGGGGCTTTCTCCTGGCATATATGGTGAAGGAGAGTTGTACCATTTTTCCTTCTAGTTGTACAACTGCATTCCGTGCTGTTTCAGGTGGTCCCCCAAATTCTGTAGAGCAAATTTTCAGAGAGACGTAGAAATGAGCAAGCACATTGCTGGGCAGCATTCTGTTCATGAAAACACAGAGTATCTTTATAGGCATGCGTTCTTCTAAAGCAGGAATGGACAGAGGGAAGCCCTGTAGCTACATACCTCTTGGCAGTTCTTGACATCTTGATTCCTTGGACCTTTCTTTTTATGACCAAGAAAGTGAGCAGGGGACAGAATCAATTGCCTTTCCTAAAAGCCTACAAAAGTGGCAACTTACCTTTAAATAGGTTGCAGTGGACACTCAAGCTGTTCAACATAAAGAAAAAATCTGTTTTTCAAAACCGGAAGTAGACTTCTAGATACTTTTGGTTTTGTGTTCTTAATTTGCAGCAGCCTGTGCAGCCCTCAGAGGAATCTAGCACCAGAAAATTGGCCCCCAAGCCCACAGCTGGTCATCTCTGTTTTGAATGATAGTTTTAATTGAGTTGTGCTTGTACCACTTCAGACTATAGGTCCAAGGTGGAGATTTCACTTGATCAAGTGCCCCAGATCTCTTGCAGCAAATCATTTTGTATAAAAAGCAATCATGTAACAGAGCAGATTCCAACATCTAGCATTTTTTCTGTCTGTCTGCTTGGAGAAGAATTCAATCACATAAACACTCAATTTCACTTTGAAGCATAAGAACGAAAGCAGAGGTTCATTGCACCTCTGAGAGCTAGATCTACTACATGTCTGAAGAAACTCTGAAGTCCCAGGGGAAAGCTAAGATATAACCTTGCAATGTTTGTGGCTGTTTGGTTTGGAGAGACAAGTCATAATGGGCATGGTAGAGGTGTATAAAATGTTGAGAAAGTGAATATGAGAAATACACTGCTCTTGTAATATTAGAACTGGATGTTATCCAGTGAAGCAGAACAATAGGATATGCAGTTCATGAACTTCTTAATTTTCTAGGTGTGGGAGTTGACAGCCAACAATGTGATCATGGTCTCTGCTATTGGAAATGATGGCCCTTTATATGGGTAAATACTTGTGTAAGCTTTAACTGATGATGTGTTCCTACAGTGTAGCTAATAATTTCTTCTTCATAAATAATGTAAGAAGCTTCTCTCTCTCTCTCTCTCTTTCTTTTAAATAGGAATAATCTTGGCAAGAATGTTCCCCCTCAGAGTAAATTGGTTCTTTCATTTCTGTCCAGGAATATTGATCCTTCAAATTAGACTACAGCATAGAAAATTGGTTTCCAAAAGTGTTTGCCAAAAGAAGCAATGTTTGCCAGGAAAATGTAGTTGTTCTTTGTGCCCCTTTGAAGCTAATGGACTACTTAGTACCACTGTTGTCAATAGCATAAAACAAGAGGAGTGCTCCAATCCCTTCTAAAACACCACTGAACATGGTGGGACTTATTATTAGTAAATATGCATAGGGTTACGTTGTAATTTTCTCTGATTCATGTCTTTTAGTTTTGATGGGCAATATCCAAACTAGCCTGTCTTACTTTTTAAATAGAGGCATACTTCATTTAACAAAAGCTTGGACAAAGAAGCTTTTTTTACCATCTTTTTATACCCATCCAGTTCCCCTTATCCTCTGTCTACCTAGAGATTTTTTTTAGTGGCATCAGCACTGGGAGAATGGCGAAGGATGGGTGGAGAAATACAGTTTCAAGAACTCGGTTGCTGCAGTGTTTTTGCAGTAAGCAATGCAATAAACAAAGCTTGGGCAAGATCAGCATTCCGCTCTAGCTGATCCTACTATAAGCTGTGTGTGCCTGTGTCTCCAACAGGCAAGGTGAAGAGCAGCAGCCTCTTACTGAGTTTGCAAGGATCAGCAAAACAGATTAGAGGGGAAAGGGCAGTTAAGTCTCCCTCACCAGTTACCTTGTGCCCCTAACCTCTGCAAAAGTAGAGGGCTGACTGTAACTGTTTAAGTGTTTTCCCAAAGAACCAAGCAACATACTATATTCCAAGTATTGCCCCCACCATTCATATGTGTATTTACTCATCTTGGCTTTAGCCAATATCTGTCCTCCCACCCCGTCCCCCAATGTGACCATCTTTAAAACTGGTCATCCCATCACAGTTCCCACAGGTTTTGTATTTCTGTTACTGTTCACACACACAACCTGCTCATTCATGGATGTAAATATCTCCATAGGCCCTTCACTCCATGCATCTGACAAACTAGACTTGGTCTATGAAAGCTTCTGCTACAAACCTCTTTCTCTCAGTTGGTGTCAATAGTGCTATAATATGCCTTGCATCTCAAAGAGCCAGTTTATTGTAGTCCAGAGCACCACCATAAGATTGAGAAGACACAGATTCAAATTTTTAGTCATGATGTGAAGCTCAGTGGGTGATCTTGGGTTAGCCACACATTCTCACTCTGTCCTACCTCACAGGATAATTTGAAGGGTTGAAGAAAAAGAGCATGATGGTGGGGATGAGAAATTTGAATACTGGTCTAACCTCCTCAAAGAAGGATGGATACAATTGTGATAAATAGATAAACAAAAATATAAATGCTCATTTCAGCACGCTCAATAACCCTGCTGACCAAATGGATGTGATTGGAGTAGGTGGCATTGACTTTGAAGATAACATTGCTCGGTTTTCGTCAAGGGGAATGACCACATGGGTAAGCATCCATACAAAGCTTCTTTGCACTAAATGAATGAAATGCATTGATGGGGCAAGACACAAATACTCCTACCCATATATGTGGATTTTTTTCTTTTTCTTTTTTTTTTTTTGGTAAAATGTCCACTGTCATCACTTCAAAGCACAGTAACTGTCTTACTGATATATGCAATTATTGTGATGCTTCACTTCATCATACATCAGACCCAAACCTTAAAAAGCTAAACTGAGTAATGGATAGAAGGCTTTCCTTTCTGAGTCCAAGTCTAAGCACCTTTTCTAACCAAGTAAGAATTTCCTGTTTTGGCTGGCTTTTCAGGTATAAGCTCGGAAAGGCTATAGACATTCCACTGGTGTTGGCAAATTTTCATTCTGCTTTGCTGACCCCCACCCCCTTTAAAATCTGAGTCTTTGGCTTGGGCTATAAGGAAGGATAGTTCTTCCCCTCTGGGTTCTTCAGAGTTGGTCTGGTCCTCAGTGCCACCTGGCTCTGGAGGCTGTGGATGCTCTCTTAAAGAGGACCCCCTATCTAGCAAAGTTATGATAATAGGGCTGCATTTCCACTCTGAGTTCTGTTACTAAAGTGTGTCCAAAAAGTTGGGATCTATCTCTGTTTTAATAAATGTAAATACTATGTTGTTGTATTCTTTTAACAAGTTACATGCCCATCTTCATCACTGCAGTACTGTCAATAATTGTACATGAATAAATATACTGTTGTTGATGATGATAATGTACTAGTGGTAACAAATTGCGTACGTCTAGTGATTTTGGTCCTAGTGCCGGAAGGGCTAGTAGCCTATTACTCTCTTGATACCAGGATGAGGGTACTTTCGGGGCCAGTCTGACTTGTAGCAACCTGGCTTGTATTCTGAGGTCTATGGGGAAATTTCAAGAAAGGTTTGAATTTATAAAATTGGTGGAGAATAATAGAAACATGTTGATACAAATACAATTAAACTTACCGTTCTGTTTGGTTTTCCACTCAAGGAATTGCCTGGAGGTTATGGTAGAGTCAAGCCTGACATTGTGACCTATGGCTCGGGTGTGAGAGGTTCTGGCATGAAGGGTGGGTGCCGTTCGCTTTCTGGGACCAGCGTGGCCTCCCCTGTAGTGGCAGGTGCGGTCACTCTGTTGGTCAGGTAAGTGCTCATTGAACATGATTGCTTATGTCATGATGAACATAAGCAAAGTGTTCTCATAAGCAAATCTATGACATGTCTGTGCAATAGAGGACTATCCAGATGCCTTTGGATTCCAACTCCCATCAACCCCTGCCAGCATGACCAGTGGTCAGAGGATAGGAGCTGGAGTCCAAGAACATTTGGAGGGCCATGTCTTCCCTACCCCTGGTTTATCATCTGTAAGCCTCCAGTTGATTTTAGTACAATGCCTGTTCAATAATATAACATCATAACTGTTTTTCATTTTTAGCACAGTTCAGAAGCGTGAAATGGTGAATCCAGCTAGCATGAAACAGGCTCTGATTGCCTCAGCACGCCGGCTTCCTGGGGTCAACATGTTTGAGCAAGGACATGGCAAATTGGATCTTCTCAGAGCCTACCAGATTCTCAATAGTTATAAACCACAGGCCAGGTGAGGCTGTTTAAAAACAAACTCAGAATAGGTTCTTGTTTCGATGTTTGATGTTTTGGAAGACACCTGCAGCTTTGCACAGCAAGGGTAAAGAAAACTGGCTTTCTGCTTTTTTAGTTATGAATTTGTAATTAAAAAGGGGGTTGCTAGGGCCTAAGGTAGACATATCTGGTAATGTTTTGGTAAAGAAAATACAAAATTACTTCTTTTCTTGTTAGGGCTGAAAGATTCCTGGCAAGAACCTATGATTTATTGTTGTTGTTATTGTTGTGCAGAACTAATATCTTTAGGCACGTCAAATGGTATTTTAACATGCTGCTGCTGAAAAAGTCTGCTTGGAAACATACTAAGAGCAAGTGATCTAAGAAGTGTTGATCTAGTTGCCCATGCAATCTAAACCAGAGATGGCCAGCAAGTGTATTCTTGGGGATTGCTTTACTCTCCAAAGGGAGACCAAAAGCGAATAGTATGTTTTGCAGTCTCTGCCAAGTCTTTAGGTTCCATAATTAACTTCATTCCATGTCACATCTCAGTATGGCTGTGTAGTTGCTGGGGCCAACTGCTGATAGAAACAGCTACCAAACTCTCTGCTACCACTGAGTTCACATCATCCTTGTTACCCCCGCCCCCCAAAATCCAATGTTCTTGTTTACTCATCCCGTGACTTGTAGATTTAAAAACAACAACAACGACTACACACACATAAACTCAAGCACCACATGAACCACCACATGTATACCCACAGCCTCTGGGAACAATGGGGTAGTACACTTTCAGAAAACCCAAAATGCAACCACAGCCATGGTATCCAGGGGCCCCTTGCTTGGCACCCTACCAAGAGCCTCCTCGCTATGTTCGCAGTAAGATCCTCACAGTTACAGAGCACATAACTGCACATGGTCAGTTTGGATATTGATGTAAAAACTCAAAGAAGCTGTTACCATTATTTTGGCACCAGGTTATTCGTTTGCTCACACATTTTAAAATTTTAAGTTGATTTATTCTCAGTCTGCTTGGTTATATTTATGTTGTTTTGGGCTCTAACTAGTTTAGTTTGAGCCAACAGGGGACTTACAAAATAGTCATATAGGATTATACTAATTCACAATTCAGGTACTCTCTTGATATTTTTCCCCAGACGTATTCATGTCCTTTCCAGGAAGGCAATGATTCAAAAGAATAAGAGTATCTTTGACTCTGCTCAGTGTGTTTTCACACTTAATTTCAGTCTTAAAAATCCAGGATGTTAAAGGAGTCAAAACAGCATTCCTTCATGCACATTTAGCTGTCCTAACTTTAATGCATGCATGTTTGTATTTTTTTCTGATCATTTAGTTTGAGTCCAAGCTACATCGACTTGACGGAGTGCCCTTACATGTGGCCATATTGCTCCCAACCTATTTACTATGGAGGCATGCCAACAATTGTGAACGTCACTATCCTTAATGGAATGGGAGTCACTGGAAGAATTGTAGATAAGGTAGGATTTGAAAGATTTAGCCAGCTGAAGGCTAGTTATTGTGTTTTTTAATCCCAATATATTAACTCAGAATAGAATTTTTTTTTAATAGGGTACATATGCCAAACCTTTATTTCCAATAGAAACAAAAAAATGCTTCTACCAGGTTCTGTTATAGTCCTTCCGTTATGATTTCAACTTCTGCTAACTCTCGTAGAATTTTCTTGGCAGGATTTGTTCAGAGGAGGTTTGCCATTGCCTTCCTTTTAGTCTGAAAGAGTGTGACTTACCCAAGGCAATCTAGTCATCACTCAGGCTATGGCAGAGAATGTAGGCATCTACCAGCACAAACTCAATTGAAAATGGATTGAGAAGGTGCTGTGGCAGACAGGAGGCCTGTCTCTCAATAAAGTAGATCCAGAGCCTACTCACAACACACTTAACTTTTGTTACCTGCGCTATTTCCGATAGCACCCCATTCCCATCCCTGCTCCCATTTTTAAATTTTTTCCCATCAGTTGTTTTAATGAATCTGCTTTCTGTTTTGTTCTGTGCAGCCTGAATGGCAGCCCTATTTGCCACAGAATGGAGATTACATTGAGGTGGCTTTTTCCTACTCTCCTGTTCTGTGGCCTTGGTCAGGATACCTTGCAATTTCGATCTCAGTTGCAAAGAAAGCAGCTTCTTGGGAAGGCATTGCTCAAGGACATGTGATGATCACCATCTCCTCTCCTGCAGAAAATGAGGTGAGTTTGACTTTTAGAACAATAAAGTACCTTGAAATCTTAAGTAAAGGAACAAACAATACCAAAGGAACAAAGCAATACTTTGTTGTTCTTGTGTGCCTTCAAGTTCTTTCTGACTTATGGCAAACCTGTCAGACGTTTTTCTTGGCAAGATTGGTTCCAAGGGGTTTTCCCAAATCCTCCTGTGAGGCTGAGAGACTGTAACTTGCCCAGGGTCACCCAATGGGTTTCAATAGTTGAATGTACATGAGTTTTTAAACATTTAGTTGGATTACTGTGGGGGTTTTTTCCTCCCTTTGAACAAAAGATAGACTGTTTTCCATACAGATTGCTTTTGAAAATTCCCTAGTTTTAGTTGCTTCATACCATATAGCATTGGAAATGAAAGTGCCAGAAAAATATAAATCAATGTTGTTTGAAATCCACAAATATAAAAATCTCTTTGGATATGCAGACACACTGGCTTAGTCATTTAGATTTCAACCTTATTTCAGCCTTTTGTATCTTGCTGTTTATTTAGCGTGCTCCAAGTAGCACTTCACTCCCAGAACAGCCCTGCAGGATGGGTGAAGCTGAGAGATCATGAACTTCATAGTGAGGTGAAATTTTGATCCTGTGTTTTCCACCTCTAAGCTATTGCTCCATGGTGTAACACGGCACACTGTGAAGGTGTAGGAAGCAATGCATTTTACCAGTTCCTTTAGCTAAATCATTATCAGCAGAACCTGCAGTAAAATGGGCTCTATTTTGGGAAAGAGTTCATTTAGACTTAGGTTACGTTTGTTTCTTTTTCTTTCAGTCAAAAGCTGGTGCTGAACAGACTTCAACTGTGAAACTTCCAATAAAAGTAAAAGTTATCCCGACCCCTCCTCGTAGTAAGCGAGTCCTATGGGATCAATATCACAATCTCCGCTATCCACCAGGATATTTTCCAAGGGATAATTTAAGGATGAAGAACGATCCCTTAGATTGGTGTGTATATTTCTGTGGAATGAATAGCAAAAAAATGATGTGTAATAAACTCAACAAAATAGAAAGCATTGATCTTTTCTCAGTACAGTGGGAATGTAGGCACTCTATCCACTAGAGTTTGTTGCAGGACCCCCCGTATACCAAAATTTGTGGATGCTCGAGTCTTGTTATGTACAATGGTGTAGTAAAATGGCATCTCTTAATATAAAATGGCAAAATCAAAGTTTGCTTTTTGGATTTTAAAAAAATATTTTCAAGCCATGGTTGGTTGAAGCCATGGATGCAGAATCCACAGATACGGAGGACTGACTGTAGAACATGGGACAGTGCCTAATGTTCTTCAGTTTGACTGGAAATTATAAATTGAAGCTAATGCTCACAAACATCTGGTTCATTCATTAATAGTAGTACTGCAACCTAGCTAAGAATAAGTCTGTATTATTGCTATCATACTATTGCTGGGATAAATTTTCAAGAACATTAACTGCAGAATATGTATTTTTCTTATTTGTATTTTTTTCTGTACTGCTGGTTCATTGGGATTTTTTTCCTCCATCCCTCAAACTACTGAATATGGCAATATGATTGCTCAACCTCATTTTCTTATAATTCCTCATTATACATGCAGTTGTAATTCAGGAAAACAAAGTCTGAAAGAAATTCAAATTATTAACAATATCTTGTATTTTTAACAAAAAGCAATGTATATGAAATAAGTATGGCCCTGTCCTGCTTACTCCCAGATCAGTGATATAATATTGTAGCCTAATGAAGAGCTCAATTTATAAATAAAAAGGAGTAATTGTATCCTGAACCATGCTTTGTTTTCAAATGTACAGATACCTATTATTTTTCAGTTTGTTGCAGTATATGGGAAACACTAAAAACACTTCGCATAGATTATTTTGCCAGGGCCTAGCACAGTGTATCAATATTATTAGTTCTATATATTGTAGGTGAGCGTGGGGAGAGAGAGGTAAATTCGACTTGCAACCTACCCATTATTTTTTAGCAGAGGCAAGAGTAGAATCAGGGCCTTTCAGTCTTGCATCCTGAGCCCTTCAGTGTAATTAGTTAGGATGTGGCCTGCTATTGCTAATTTGTCCAGACGATATGCTGACCACATTTTCTGTAGAAAACATTTTCTGTACCCTTAAGTGGTAAAAGAATGTCTTCATAACTCATGATTTCCGTCACCTATGTATCAAACATTTAACATGCTTTGTTTTGGAACTGGCCATGGAACATATGCTTAATTTGCCAATCTAATTTTGGAGACAGAAATCTGCAGAAACCTTTCTGTGGGGAGGGTAAACTGGTTAATCATAGGAAATGCACTTTTGGTGTTACTTTGATCCACAGTGTCACAAATAGTGATTCTGACAGGCATTGCAGGCACTGTGTCCTCTTATTTTTGGCAGTGAGGCAGTGCAATATAAGCCAGGGATAACATTTCTTATTGATGTAAAACTGCATGAGAAACAAACACTTGTAATTGTATTTACATAGACAAAGCAAGTAAATCTCATTTCCTCCAGATGCCAGTGGGCTTACATGTCCAGAATAGTTCACAGAATGTATTTGGCATGAAAATGGAAAGCAATCTGGTAGAAAAATGGATGATATATCCCAGTTTGTTTTATCCTCTTAGGAATGGTGATCACATCCACACCAACTTCAGGGATATGTACCAACATCTGAGAAGCATGGGGTATTTTGTTGAAGTTCTTGGTTCACCGTTTACCTGTTTTGATGCTAGTCAGTATGGTAAGTCATTATGAACTTGCTTGTCTTCACTCAGCTGAATGTATATCTTCATTGCTTTGGACAGCAAAGCTTAGAGGCCTTCAGAAATGTAAAATAGGTTCTGATTTTATTTGAGTTCATCTGTGTGAACCAGTATCTTATTACAAAGTGTGGCTGATGGGTGAGCAGTTCAGCTATATTTGAAGCACTGCAATTTGCCCATCCATGCCCAACTGTAATTGCGTGTAGCTGAAGTGAGCACACAGCTATTAGATATGCCTGCCTGAAATAACTGGCTATAATTCGCATGTTCATCCTGCCTCCATATCTACCTTTCATTCATTTTAGATATGGAAGTATATTAGGGAATTATTTGGTATAGCGTGTAGACACAGCTGTGTAAGAATGGCACTCTGAAGGCTCTTGGGATTGTTCCTATCACGTCCTTCATACATGCCTTCTTTTCTTCATAGCTAAGCCACATTGGGGGCATATATTTAAAAAGACTGAATGGTTAACACATCCTCATGTTTATAAACATAAAATAGCTGTTATGCTGAAAAATATGTTGCCATGGTACTAGTATGTCTTTTGCAGCCTCTAATATCTCAGATATATGATGTCTTAAGTATTCTGTTTGCTTTCTTGGGGTCCAGTTGACCTTCAGTCTGTTATAATGGAAATCTCAAATTAGAAGGAAACCAATAACCACAGGTAGTTCTGTGTGTGTGTGTGTTTGAAACATCACTAAACATTCGGTCCTGTAATCATAATATAGTATATGAATTGACAGAGGTTAGGAGGATATTTTTATAAATTTTTAGGATCGGTTACCTAACATGTGCAGCTTGAACTTCCTTTGTTGTCTTTTGCAGTTGATATAATTTATAACATTTGTTTTCTAAAATGTCCTGATACTTTGATCTCTTTTTCTACATAAAACCAAATTGTTTTGTCCAAAAGGAAATCTTATTACACTGTAATTTGAGGCTAGGGGTTTCTCCTCTTCCATTTCTGACATGTCTTGGGAGTTATGAGGTGTTGTTATAAAAGGAGAAAAGGCCTGAGGTGCTTTGACAAGTACTCAGTTAAAATCTACTAGTTTTCATTCTAATAAATAAGTCTTCTGTATAAGAATGTGTAATTATGTTTCTTGAAGGACAAATAAGTAGATCTTTTAATTTTGTTTTCTAATGGTGTTTTTATTGTGCTCCCCAAGGACACTGTAGAAGGGTATTAAAAGATTTCTGCTAACTTAAGCCTGGATTTTTTAAAAAAATGATCAATTACTCCAGCAAAGGTGTTTCTTAAACAGCCATTCCTGGTGCTGCATGGCAGACCTATTTTGGAAACCGAAGAAAACTTGTAAAACTTTTTGTGGCATGGCATTGGGTTGGGGTGGGAGTTGCTGCTCAAACAGAAAAGTCAAAAATCCCTTGGGCGTGCCCAAATCTTTGTTGTTGTGAGCCTTCAAGTCATTTCCTCTTATAGTGACCTTATGGTGAACCTATCATGGGGTTTTCTGGGCAGAATTTGTTCAGAGGGGGTTTTGCCTTTGCCTTCCTCTGAGGCTGAGAGAGCATGACTTCCTTAAGGTTACCCCGTGGAGGTTTCCATGGCTGAGGGGAGATTTGAGTCCAAGAGTCAAACCACTGCACCACCCTAACTCTCACCCAAACTTTTATTTATACAGGGACCTTGTTAATGGTGGACAGCGAGGAAGAGTACTTTCCAGAAGAAATCACCAAGCTAAGGAGGGATGTGGATAATGGGCTGTCTCTCATTGTATTCAGTGATTGGTACAACACTTCAGTGATGAGGAAGGTCAAATTTTATGATGAAAACACAAGGTGTGTGGTTTGCAAAGCTATGCAGATTGTTTGCATTTCTGAGGCAATGTATCTTCTGGATTAGTAAATCAAGAGGGAATACCGAGGAAGTAAAGCCCCATAAAGCTATCTGCGCTTCTAAAAAGGAATGCACCTATAATTGGCTTGGTTAATCAGTTTAAAAAAAACACTGTGACTAAAACCAAATGTCTCCAGGCAGCAGGGTTGTTGTTAAAAAAGAAAGAAAGAAAGAAAGTGTATATCCCAAGAGTTTGTGAAAACTGGAGATTGCCAGTGCCTTCAAGAAGAGACACTTTTTTTTCCTGTGCAAGAACAGGTGAAATACCTCTTCTAAAATGATGGTGGTGTCCAGATAAGTGGGCATAGAGCAACAAGCTTACAGGACAATCCTACCATAGATCCCAAGGCAAAGAAACTGCCTTATACAAAGCCATTCTGGGATTAAGCTGGCAGGGAACAGCATGTTGTTGTTTTTGATATCTTTTCAGTTTTTTTATGTGTCACCAATCCCAGTATTTCCTCAACTCTGGTTGTCTGAACTTTCTGATCCTCCTGGAATTTCTGTTACAAGCCATATCTGTCAGAGTCATTTGCTGTGTCCTTTGGTGGTCTTAGCTAGTGCTTTTAGGAACTAGAATATTGGTACAAAAATGAAAAAGAACCTAAATTGTCCCAAACCTTTAGGTAACTTAAGCTGGGGTTTTCCGAAGTGCCAACAGAAGTTGGGCAGTTGTTCATCGAGTGGTAGGTGTGCATAGAATTCCTTCTCAAACTTATGAAAATCTGAAGTGCAGCATTGGAGAAGAAAATATGAAGATGATATGTTTGGTAGCTGCTGCTGTGGCATGGATGGGGTGGTGGGGTGAGTCTTATTTACCTTGAAAGAAATGGTGGGATTTTCAGGGCTGTGGTAAGTGGTGGTGTGCTCCTGCTTTTTTTCTTATAGGCAATGGTGGATGCCCGATACTGGGGGAGCCAATATCCCAGCTTTAAATGATCTTCTCTCGGTCTGGGGCATGGCTTTCAGCGATGGACTCTATGAAGGGGATTTCACCATGGCAAGCCATGAAAGTAAGTAAAGTAGGCTCTGTCAGTATCTTACAGCGATGTGGTTAGGAACTGTTCTGGAACCCTACCTTTCCATGAGACTGCAGATGGGAAATTGAGTGGTTTTCTATATGAACTGTCAGAGGTGTAGATCCTACAGTAGGGGTGGGCAACTGCGCAAAGGCAAATTTTCCCCCTCTGTTCCATCCCCCCATAGGTTACACCCCCTGAAAGTGCTTCCAAATACCTCTGTGCATGTGTGTATGTGCCTTCAAGTCTTCTGTTGACTTATGGTGGCCCCATGAATTTCAGAGGGTTTTTTTAGGCAAGGAATACTATGAGGTTGTTTTGCCAGTTCCTGCCTCTGAAATATAACCTACGTCATCTGGTATTTGTTTGTCCCATGCAAGTACTAACCAAGCCTCACCATCCTTAGCTTCCAAGATCAGACAGGATCTAGTACGTTCAGGGCATTTAGGGCCTCCAAATACCTCTATTCTGTATCATTTCCTGCTGCCATTTTGGTAAGATCTAACAAAAGTAGAGGCATTCCAGCATTTGGGGTGCTGGAAGGATCTGGGTGGTTGTGGGTGTTTTAGTACATTTGGGGATTTTCTATGTGGTTTCTCAATGAAAAACAATCAAATTGTACCAAAAAACCTTTTCTTTTAAAAAAGAAGGGTTTGGGAGTGGTTTGGAAGCTACAGAAGTGAGGTTGTGTTTTGCTGATCCCTGTTCTCTATACTCCAGATGACACTAGAATACAGCTCTTACGATTCCTATCCACAGGGTGACCTGATTAGAAAGAGGGGAGCTGTAGTTACAGAATCCAACCCCCTGTCATGCAGGAATACACCATGAAAGCATTTCCTACAGATGGCCCTCCAGCCTTTGTTTAAAAACTTTCAAAGAGGGAGACTCCACCACACTCAGAGGCAGCGTATTCCACCGCTGAACTGCTCTTACTGTCAGGAAATTGGAGGAGGCACTGGCCCATTGGGCCCCCACCCTTCCATTTTCAACTGGCTCCACAGGGAGGAAAAAGAAGGGCAGGGCCAGCAAGGAAAGAGGGCTGCCATCTGGGAGGAGCCATCTGCTCATCGGAGAACCAACCTCTCACCAGTCAACTCCCTCTCTTCTGGTGCCCACGCCTGGCCTGGCCCAAGCTTGTGAGCGAGCAAGGGAGGAAGAGAGACAGCAAGTGTATTAAATATGGTTGCAGCGAGGGTGGGTGTCTTAAGATATTTGCAGTTCTTTCACTTGTGTAGGGCTACCCACCTGTGAAAGTTGGGGACCAACTGTACTGTCACTTTTTTTGGCTGCTGCTTTCGCGTTAATATGTAACTAGAACTAGATAAACTTCTCTTTTCATTTTCAGTGAACTATGCCTCTGGATGTAGTATTGCAAAGTTTCCAGAAGATGGCATTGTAATTGCACAGACTTTTAAGGATCAAGGTACAGACCCTGCATTTTATTTATATTCCTCTAGATAATAGGTACAGATATCCATTTGCCACTGGCCACTGGGGAAAAAAAATACTTAGAGAATCTTGAAATTTGTGTAGGTTTCAGACCCATGTAGCTGTATTTATTTAAAGTAGTTAGGTGTGCCTATTCTGTGGCGTTAATTCTGTAGCTGTTGTTCAGAGATGCAGCTGTGGCTGTCTTCCGTATGCACAGTTCTGCTCTGAACAAGGAAAGAAATTCTCTCATGTTCTGTGTGATGTCTGTTCTGGTTATCTTAGCCTTGGTGGTGGGGTGGACAGTAATCTCTCCCTAAGAGCATCTTACTTCCTTCAACCCCCACATCAGATGGCTGCTTTGCATATTCAGTGGAGTTTAATAAGCAACTTACAATGTGATGTGTCACAGTACGTGTAAAAATTTGGTTTTTATACTACAGTTCCCAGGACACCCCCTCTCTACAAGCGTGGCCGTAGCTATGGGATTTTGGAAGCTAGAGTCCAAAATTGGGAGAATTTGCCCATTTCAATTTGCAACAGTTTTTCCTTTTTACTAAACCAGGGGTGTACAATATCAGCAGGCTTGGAGGTCAGCTTTTTCCCACTGAAACCTTCCGTGTGCAACATGAACTGCCAGAAAATATCAGATACTGCTAAAAACAATTAGTGTTTGAGCCATCCACTTCTTTGTTGTTGTTCTTTTTCTTTCTTTATCAATGCAAAGGGACCTGTGATCTCTTAAAAAGTGAATTGACAGTCCTTGGGGGGGGAGGTTTAAGGTGAGGTGATTCACTCTTTTTTGCCAGAAAAAAAAAGGCAGTTCTGGGGAACTGGGAGGTCACATGTTGCCCACTGCTTAAGTTTATTCCATTCATTTACTGCCTCTTTTTGTGACTACCTAAATGAAATCTCCTTGAAAAACTGTACACATATTAACATTTCTCCCAGCGTATGTATTTTGTATGCAGTTTTGCCCAGTGTTTCTATGCTTTTCCAAGCTATTTCCCTTGATATGTTTTTCATTCCTTTTCCTCTTACATGCACATATTCATATGTATTTTTAACTGGAGAACTGGGCAATAAAATTCAGAGACATGCAACTGGTAAAGGATAGTGTTTTGGTTCATGCCTTAGCTCAAGAAGTGTACATTAAGTGTGGTCAGATTAAAACGTGAATAGAATAATTTTTGCTCTCATCCCCACGTCATAAGAGAGTTGTTTTTTGATAATAAACTCTTGACCTCATTTCTAAGACATGTGTGGCTCTTTCTATATGCAACATTGGAACAGTACTTTTATTAGGGTTCTCTTAATAGGCAATGAAGAAAGGGCAATGCATATAAATTTGTCCTTTTTAATGTTTCCTTAAAATGAGGCTTCTGTTCTTTCGTTTATGTTGAAGCATTTTAATTTCACTGTTGATAAATCAGAAGATTGTTCTTTTAATGAAAAGTACTCACTAATGGAAAAATACATTTGTCCCCCTTTCTTTGCAACACATTCTTTGCCCTTATCTTCTACTGAAAGAAAAGAATGAACACTGGCAATTTGGTGCTGTTGTATTCAGCCTTTCAGTCCTGTGGTATCTTATTTAAGCCCTGATCAGCCACTTACAAAGTTTTGTTTCAAAATATTTAAGAAATAGAAGAGACTTGTGCTGTGTTTCTTTTATACACACACATATTAAATAGTGGTAGAAATTGCACAGTGGCATGGCTGACATAAGGGGCAGCATCAGGAAGCATTTGCTGGGACTCATACCCTGGAAGATTGCCCACTGCCACACCTTAGAGTCCACGGATCGAGCTGCTGCTGCTCTTTCTTGTTGTTACTAGCTGCATTCATATGCTAAAGCAACCGTTTCCAAATTTGGGTCCTTAGATGTTGTTGGTAGATGAAAACCCTCAGAAGCCCTAGCCACGTAGGTCAAGTCTTCTGGGAATTGAAGTCCAATAACCTTTGGAGACCCTGGATTGGAAACCATCGCTCTAAACCATGGTTTAGTGGCTTCTTTTCCCCCGTTTCCTCCTTCCACACGTTTGGGAGGAGAATCTTTGAGACCTTTCTTTTTAGTTGTCTTTAAACTTTGTCATTGTTTCGACACCCTTTTTATCTTTACCTAGACAACAAACTAATTTCATAACCCTCGGAGTTTTCTTTTTTTAAAAAAAAAAATCTTGGTTCTCTTTCAACCATAATCCCCAGATTAGGCACAACAACAAGCCAGTTTTAAAGGAAAGTGGAAGCAAATGCTTTGAACTTCTCTTTCTAGCCATGCAGGAGGATCAAAGAGGGATTTGAGACTGTGCAAGCCCACGAGGGTTATTCATTCTGCAGTTCTTAGTTGTGTCAGATCATTGGCGTGTTGCTGTTGGATTTATTTTGTCCCTTTCTTTTTTTCTAGGCCTTGAAGTTTTAAAGCAGGAGACAGCAATAGTAGAAAATGTCCCTATTTTGGGTCTTTTCCAAGTTCCTTCAGAAGGTGGAGGCAGAATAGTTCTGTATGGTGATTCAAACTGCTTGGATGACAGTCACAGGCAGAAAGGTGTGTAAAATGTGCTGAGCAAAATCTCATTACTTGTGTATATTAATATGGCATGAAAAAAAAAGTCTGATTTGTAATTATTCGGAGACAATAATTCTAGAATGTGGGATTTTCCTTGAAGTGGTGCCTGTGATTAACAGTTGTGAATCTACAACAGGCTTTAAAGAGTAAAATTTTATCTCTGATAGTATTTCCGGATTTGTCCTCCTTAATGGCCCTGTCTCTTTTCTCCTCCCACAGAAATAGCTCAAGCATTTAATAAGCTTCTCTTTGAGCAGTTTAGTTCATAAATGTGAGAAGAGAATTCACAGAACTTTTGATACCTTAAAGTTTAGTGGCTGCTGGAAGATCCCTCTTAATATTCCTTTCAGTGCCTTTTCTGATCCCTTTGTCTAGCCCAGTGGTTAAAGTTCATGTCTGTAAAGACTGTTTTCCTTTAATTTGATCCCTTGAGTTTGTAATGTATGTGCTTTGGCTTCCACACCAAGTATTTGTAGGCTATAATTCAGTTTTGCCACAGTTATAATTTGGATGTGCATGACACAATTTTAGGCTGACAGACTGCTGTGTATTTATGTGATACTATATCTCAGTCATAATGCCAGTGCGCAGCTGTACCTCAAAGATCTGTGACTTCATTGATGCTAGTAATCCCTCCACCAATGCAGGCAACAAGTATTGTTTATGGAGAGTTGGTTATTGTGGCATCCTTCAAATGATGAGCTTTTCTATGCTTAGCTAGCTTGGACTTTGATAACAGATACACAGTGTTCTTTTGGGGCCTATACTGGAAGTCTTAATAGTCTGGTAGGAGCTACAAAAGTTTGTGTTCTCCCGGTATAGCATTTCAAAACACGGGGTCACCTCTGGCTGCTGCCGCCGCCGTCATCATCGTCGTCGTCGTCGTCATCTTTATTTATAGCCCACTTTTTCCCAGTTTGGGGCTCAAAGTAGCATACAGCAATTAAAAAGACATAGTTAAAACCCAGAATACAAAAGGTACAAAAGGTAAAACATAACTAAAGAATCAAAAAGAATTAAAATAATGTTAAAATACATAATTAAAACTTAAACACTTATCAGCAACACAATATCCAGCACACTTTTATCAGACAGGCCACACATCAAATGCCTGTCTGAATAAAAATGTCTTTAGTTGATTGCAGAAATATAGTAGGGAGGATGCCAGGCTGGCTTCTCTGGGAAGGAAGTTCCAGAGCCTGGAGGTGGCTGCTGAGAAGGCCCTGTTTCCTCTGTTCCCACCAGGTATACCTGTGAGGATGGTGGGATGGAGAAAAGGGCTATGCTATGCCACGAGATGGTTGAGTGGGACTTGTGAAGGGTCCACTGCCATCAGTTTTAAAAATGTGTGTATGTGCAAGTGTATTTATGGAAAGATGTATAAAAATAATTAGCACTACAAGGTTTGCTATTCTGCTACTAGTATTGAGCTGCAGTTCTCTGCATGGTAACTTGAGACACTGTCAAT
This sequence comes from Cyclura pinguis, assembly GCA_030412105.1. Taxonomy (NCBI): domain Eukaryota; kingdom Metazoa; phylum Chordata; class Lepidosauria; order Squamata; family Iguanidae; genus Cyclura; species Cyclura pinguis. The sequence continues at coordinate 4,082,022 of CM059607.1, forward strand.
GACAGAATAGTTATTAAAGATTTGAGGCACAGTATATGTATTAAATTGAGGGCCAGTGTGGTATAGTGGTTTGAGCACTGAACTACGAACCTGGAGACCAGGATTCGATTCCCTCCTCAGCCATGGAAGCCCACTGGGCGATCTCAGCCCCCAGAAAACCTCATGATAGGTTGCCTTAGGCTTGCCATAAGTCAGAAATGACTTGAAGGCACACAGCAACAGCAATATATTAAATTACCATGATGGTTAAGATTAGAGAGGACTGACAAAGTTTATTGAACATTGTGCGATTTAAACTGTAAGCAATACAGCTGATACTGTAGAAACTGACATAGACAGACATTCTCAATAGCATGGATATCAAGATGTCTTTTGCCTCTAGAGAATGCTGCTGAGTTCAATGCAGGCTTTTTTTAAAAAAAAAAATAACAGTCAAATAAGATAGCTTTGAATATTACATCAGATTGGCTTTCATGGTACAAATTGAAAATGTTGCCTCCCACTGTGACATCAGTGAGCTTAACTGTGTTTAAAATTCCTCACATATATGATTTATAAATCCTAAAAATGTGTCTGACCTCTGTGCAAGAAATCAAAGGTGAGTATTTCAGTGACATTGGGATTATGAAGATTAACTCCTATTCCCACCAAACAGCCATGCTGGCTGGGAATTGTAAGAAAATGTCTTTGAACTGTGTTTTAAATGGTCTGAAAGAAATAATGCTTAGATTTCCAAGAGATGGAGGCCTGAAAATCTTGACCTGTTAAATATTTTGTTTATTCATTTATTTACTTACTGGCTTATTTTAATATTACTGCCCCATCCTGTACCCAGAGATCTCAGGGTACAAGGAGCAGCCATTAAGTCAACTTTAGAACAATTATGAAACATTCCAAAACAATTGAACTTAAACTCAATGAACTAATAAGACAAAACCTTATTCCTTTGATGACAGCCCCTAAGCCATGGACCTCAGAAGAATCTTCCCCCTCCAAACACTGTAATGATTCTTCTCTAGGCAGCCTTTTGCTCTTCATCAACTATATTCTTTTAAAGAGAAGCTGACTTGGTTTCTTAACTTGGACTGGCTTTAATGTGAACTGACGTGGCACAGTAGAGAGTCTAAGCATTTGAGATTCACTGGGTTGGCATTGCTGTGGCTCTTTGTTTCATATGGCTAGACCAGTGAAATGTGTTAAACTGATAGTTCCGCTTCATTCAGGCGTTGTACAAAACTGTGGTTCTGGCACCTTAGCTATACGTGACCATACTGTCTAAACTGACAAAGCATTGTTTGTGATCATTTGGCAAACCAGAATCAGGAAACATGGTTTGAAATGGGTTTGTATTTGATGGACCAACACCTAATTGCTATTTCTTTGCCTTGTCACACCTTCAAAGCAAGCATGGTCTAATGCTCAGGATGGCATCCACAATACCCGTGCCCTGTCTGAATTGAGGTTCCTCCTTTTTTTGAAGTTCACTCTGCCTGTTTTCCCCTCAGGTCCACAAAGTTAGAGGAATCATAGAGTCATAGAAATGTAGAGCTGGAAGAGACTGCAGGGGCCATCCAGTCCAACCCCTGCCATGCAGGAACACCCTCAAAGCACTACCGACAGATGGCCATCCAGCCTCTGCTTAAAAACCTCCAAAGAAGCAGACTCCACTACACTCTGAGGCAGCCTATTCCACAGCCGGACAGCCCTGACCGTCAGGAAGTTCTTCCTGAGGTTCAGGTGGAATCTCCCTTCCTGCAGCTTGAATCCATTGCTCCTTTTCCTGGTCTCTGGAGCGGCAGAAAACAAGCCCTCTCCCTCCTCTGCATGGCATCCCTTCAAATATTTAAACATGGCTATCATGTCCCCTCTTAACCTTCTTTTCTGCAGACTAAACATACCCAGCTCTCTAAGTCTGTCCTCATAGGGCTTGGCTTCCAGGCCCCTCACCATTTTGGTCGCCCTCCTCTGGACCTGCTCCAGCTTGACCATGTCCTTCTTGAACTGGGGTGCCCAGAACTGGACACAGTATTCAAGATGAGGTCTAACCAAAGCAGAGTAGAGTGGTGCCAGTACCTCCCTCGATCTAGACACCATACTCCTATTGATGCAACCGAGAATTGCATTGGCTTTCTTGGCTGCCTCATCACACCGCTGACTCATGTTCAGCTTGTGGTCTATTAAGACTCCTAGATCCCTTTCACCTGTACTGCTATCCAGCCACGTGTCCCCCATCCTATATTTCTGTATTACATTTTTTCTACGTAAGTGTAGGACCTTACACTTCTCTCTGTTGAATTTCATTTTGTTAGCCTTGGCCCAGCTCTCCAATCTGTCCAGGTCATTTTGAATTTTGATCCTGTCCTCTGGTGTGTTAGCAACCCCTCCCAATTTGGTGTCATCTGCAAATTTGATGAGCATGCCCTCTATTCCTTCATCCAAGTCGTTGATGAAGATATTGAACAGCACTGGACCCAGGACAGAACCCTGTGGCCTTAGGAATAATTTCCTAAGGCTTGTAGTATCCCTATTCTTTTTCAAATCTAGTAAAATATTTGGGTGGAGCTTCATACAGCAGGAGAAAAAGCGACTGCAAGAGCAAACAGTATCATGAAGAAACAAATTGCAGCAGAGTATTTTAAGAAGCCTAGTTCAAGAAGCAAGAGTTAACATTTTGATCTGACTTGTTTAGCTGGGGAAAATATGAATAGACTCATATAATTTTTAAAACATTCTTAAATTCCAGATTGCTTCTGGCTGCTTGATTCTCTTCTTCAATACACATCTTACGGGGTGATGCCGCCAAGCCTCAGCCATTCAGAAAACAGACAACGGCCTCCGACAGGTGCAGGCTATACACTTCCGGAGCGAATGGAAGGTGATTTGCATTAAATTTAATTACTGTTGTCATGGGCAGCAGGGTAGCGGGGATGGATACATCTTTTGTCTCCATCTTTCTGGGTGGGCTGATAATTGGATAAAGGTAGATGGGGAGAAAGAAGGATAGATGATGGTATTTGTGGGTGCAGTGGTTTGGGATCTTGAAACCTGCCATACTTTCTCCCACTGTCTACTGTCCTGTCATTTCAGGTTGGCTGTTTTGGGTGGGAGTCATTAGATTCTGGAGCTGTTGTGTACCTTCAAGACATTTCTGACGTACAGTGACCCTAAGAGGAACCTAATATAGGGTTTTCTTGGCAAGATTTGTTCAGACAGAGTTTGCCATTGTTTTCCTCTGAGACTGAGTGTGACTTGTCCAAGGTTACCCAGTGCATTTCCGTGGCTGAATGGGGATTTGAACCCTGGTCTGTGCTGTATCAAACGGACTCCCTTTTGGATTTCAGAATGGGCATATATTACTGATCAGTTAGCCAGTGAATGTTTCCCTCCTTCCCTCTACTGGAAAATTTAGGGGAAGAATGCAAGAGCTTTTGCAGTTTTTGCTTAGAAAAGGTCATGAATGATAGGTAGGTACATGGTAGCTGGTTTAATTGAGTTTTTCTTCTTTTTGTTGTGAACTTGCAGGTAACCATCTTCACCGATATTCAAAGGTACTTGAGGCTCACCTGCGTGACCCAAAGCCCCGCTCTCTTCCAGCGTGTCCTCATTTGTCCTGGGCGAAGCCCCAGCCTCTGAATGAAACAGCACCCAGGTTTGTGGTTTTTAATTTTGCAACCTACCTCAGTAGTTTGCTTGAGTAATACAGTGGTATATCATATATATGAATTAATTAGGACACAGCTAAGGATAAAAATCACTGTCAAATAATAACTGATTATGGTTTTCTGGTATGTCTGTTTTGATTTTGGCTTTCATATAGAATTAATTAAATTCTGGGAATGTATAGCCAGTTTCATAAAAAAATAGCAAGTAGTTTAATTTCCTTGGATAAAAGGGAAAATCAAAAGCTGTAAGCTCTTTTCATTGCATCCCACGGGGACTCTTCCGTAGATCCACAGGACTCCTGAGAATTTCATCTTGCTGTTTTATTTATCTTTCAGAAATTTTCTTGCTCTTACAGTTGTAGACATAAACATTAAAAGATAATATTTTCAAGACCCACAGTTTTGATGCTATGCATGGGATACCACACTTATGGCAAAATTATAATATTTGAGCATACATGTGCCCACCACAGACCTTGTAATTGAGGAAGGACAAAGGAAGGATGGGGACAGTTATGTGGAATAGAATCATAGAGCTGGAAGAGACCACGAGGGCCATCAGGTCCAACTCCCTGCCATGCAGGAATGCACTATCAGAGTGTTCCTGACAGATGGCCATCCAGCCTCTGTTTAAAAGCCTCCAAAGAAGGAGACTCCACCACACTCCAAAACAGCATACTCCACTGTTGAACTGCTCTGTCAGGAAGTTCCTCCTAATGTATAGAAGGAATCTCTTTTTCTGAAGTTTGAAGCCATTGCTCCATGTCCTAGTCTCTGGGGCTGAAATTATGAATAGCATCAGTCTGCTATTTTTGGACCATCGTTGACTGCAGGTAACTGAAAATGTGGAAAGTGATACCATCGATAAGGGGCAGGGAATTACTGTATTATCTTTTACAGCGCATTGATTGTTGTAATTTTTTTTAACAGTCAGCAATCTGGACTAATAGTTCTGAATGCTTTGATTTCTTCCAGCAACCTGTGGAAACATCAAAAATTGTTATCAATTGACCTGGATAAAGTGGCTTTGCCAAGTTTCCGTCAGAGCCGACCACAAGTAAGGCCTTTGTCACCTGGAGAAAGTGGAGCATGGGATATTCCAGGAGGTAGGTACCAGAAGGATGGGAGCCCTCTCACCTGCCCTAAATCAGATATAAGCAGGCAGAACTTTATATAGAAGCAGCTCACTGACCTCTGGAATATTCTGTATCTGGCTTTTTGCCAGTCTTCTGCTTTTCATCTTACTTACTTTTGTTTAATAATGGTTTTGATACTAACACACCTGGTTAAATTTGTAAATGGCTTAGCAGTGGCAGTTTCTGGCTTTTTATATACTGAAAAAAATAGTTCTGACTTCAGAGTTTCCCATAGCCCCTTTTGGCATGGTCTGCTTCAGAAATACCCAACCTTAGGGGCATATTTGCTATTTTGAGAACCTGTCAGGGGTGCCGTCTCAAAAGAGCTAATTGTGGGAAAGAATACTTCCCATTTGCAAAATGAATGCTGTGGTGGTTGTTACTCTCGCAAAACATCCAGAAAAAGAAACCAGTGAGGTTGAAAATTTATCCAAGAACCCAAGTCCAAGTTAGTGGGTGTCTTTGTGGGCTGTAAAGTGAAGCCTCGTAGCTGCCTTCACCTTCACTTCAGCCTCCAGAGTGGCTTCATTACAGAGAACTGCAGGGCTGTACAGAACACCTGCTGATGTCTTAATGTTAGTTTTTAAATTGGTGCACCTCCCAGCCACTGGAAACGTGAGCCAGGCCAGGTTCTCTGCACCTTTGGGGAACTCCTCTGTGCAACTTAAATCATAAGATATATGGTAGCTTCTACAGCCAGCTGCTAATCTTGTTTGTAGGCAATTAAATGTACCTTTTCAGTTTGCATACGTTCATTTCTCCCCTTTCCCATGCAGGGATAATGCCCGGACGCTATAACCAGGATGTGGGAGGGACTATACCCGTCTTTGCATTCCTTGGTGCCATGGTAGTTCTGGCATTCTTTGTGGTGCAGATCAAAGCGAAGAGCAGGCCAAAGAGACGGAAACCCAGAGTCAAACGTCCGCAGATTATCCAGCAAGGCCACCCACCAAAGACACCATCTGTTTGACTCCAGTTGCCAAAGATGACTCCGTATCAGCTGCTTTGAGGAACTGGGATCACTACTGTTGAAGATTGACTATGGCTGGCATTTGGTGACTGCTGCACACAGCTTCTTCATGTTGTCTTTGGTTTCTGACAAACAAATACTCAGTGGATCATCTCAAGATAAGGATTATCTTTTTTTTTTCAGTTGCTGAATTCACCAAAGGCTCAAGCACTATTTAAAAAAAGAACTGATTGGTTGCCCCTTCTCCCAGAAAGGGAGGAAAAGGAGCTCTTTTTCTTTTAAACTGACCAAAACCTTTGATTAGGGGCTATTTTCTATATTTATTTTAGGAGGGATTGAGAAAAGATGCTCTTCAAGGCCCTTGGCTTTCTGATTGCAGAACCATTTTTCTGAATGGAATGCAATTTTCTAAGGCTGCATATTGCAAAGAGAAATAGGACTCATCCCATCTCCTTGTAAGGATGAAGGTGAAACTGACACTTTGAGGGATCCAGAAACAAATCATCTTGGTGTAATCCTTCCATTTATTTTTTATAAAGCAACTTATCATGATGTTTTTGTAATTTTTCAGCATGATTTCACCATTGTTGGTGCAGAAAAATTTTCAATAAATATGTTACCTATATTGACGCTGAAACAATGATGCATCATAAGGTTTTGTTTACACCTTGAAAGCTGCACCATCTAAGGAGCAGTTCTTTGAACCTTTCTTTTTCATTTTTGCAAGCATTTTCAATAGTGAACACCAGCACTGAAGTTCACTTTCTGACTGCATTATAGATTCTAGGAATGATCCAGAAAAAAATTAGCTGTGTCTGATACCTGCTGAAATCAGTATCTAGAGGGTAGCTGTACTAGTGTGTGGCAGAAAGATGGCAGAGTGTTGCTGGTTTAGAGACTCTGGGGGAAAATATTTTGTAAACTGTTAGGCCCATGTTCTATAACAAACAGCATACAGAGGCATACTACCTTTTGATGATGAGATAACATATAGCAGGCATATTGAACCTATGACCTAGGTGCAAATAATATGACTTTTTTGATCTTTCTTTCTTTTCCTGTTACTTTGAAAGTTGTGTTTTAAGTACATTTTTTCAACGATGGGGAGAGGTGTATAGCTGTTACCAGATTTTCAGAAGAGTCTATGATCCCCAAAAAGGTTGAGAAGGTTGGTTCTAAATCTTCCACCATTCCGCTTCATTGGATGACCCCAGGTTCTAGTATCATGCGAAAAAAAGGGAAAAAAATCATCCCATTGAACTTTATCTGCACTATACATACTTTTATATGCCTCAACTATTTTCTAAGCTAGACAGGCACAAATGCTTCACTAGGGAGTTGCCCAAACTCTAAATAATAATGGTAGCCTTTTCCTACTTTTTTCCAGTTCTATACTGTGGGTTTTGTTTTTGTTTTTTTTTTTTGAGCTACCCCAACCAGAAGTGTATATCATATTCAAAATGTGGCTGCATTGTAATCCCAGCATTTTTATTTGCAACTAGATATAGTATCCAGCATCTCTCCGGACATTTTTTATCCATCATGAATGGTCTTTCGATGTCAGCAGCTCTGGAAGACAGTTGCTTGTCTCTCGGGACACTCCAGTGTTCTTCACATTTCTTCACACACACGTTATTCTGAGTTTGAGAGTGCCTCTTCTGACCCACTACCAAACACACTACTTGGTATGAGTTCAAAAATTTGACAGACTCTTGTCCTCACTAGATATTTTGGGGACTTATCTTTCCAGTCCCTCACATACCTTTCTTGGGCAGAGGTCTGAAGCATGTGGTAATTTTCCAGCTGCAAGGGTACCTGAATGAAATGTAGTTGAGCGTTTTGAAAGTTTGAGCATTTTGGGGCTGAGATGGTACATAGATGAGACTGAAGATAATATTATGTTCACAAAGTTATGTGGTGGTTGTGCAATGCTGCCTTGTCAGTGACCAGCATTGCACAACCAAGTGCACATGTACATCTCTATGCTCAATGTGCATTCACATTGAATGGCACCAGATGAGTAACTTTGCTTTTGAACTGAATATTTCCATTCTGCATCAAACAAAAATGTCCAACCGCTTCTATGGGGGAATGTAACACATGTGTTAAAGCACTGATAGGATTCCATCTGAGAAGTTTATTTTCAGGCATTAAAGCAAAGTCTCTGCAACACGTCTGCTTTAGACATTTAGGTTGAAATCTTTCCTTCTGCTGGAAGAGTCACATTGGCCTGGGTTAAATTCACAGCTTCTTAGCCTAATCTAATTCACGAGGGTGGATTGAATGAAACAAAGGTTGCCAAATATTGAAACCTTCCACCTTTTCCTTTTACCTGAGGCCAGCCACTTTGTGTTGTGGGTTTTCTGGCAAGGTTGCTGTGTCTCAAATCAGCTGCTTGAGAGACTCAGGAATTCAGCAGCCAAAGCTTTCCCAATGCTGCTTCTACGTCCTGGGAAAAAACGTTATGTGCCAAATTTCTGCTTGGCACAGTCTTAAGACATAACATTTAAAAAAAAAAAAAAGACAACACAAACCCAGCCAGAAAAGCGAAGGGACAATTCATTTCAGCCTTTCAGCTTAGCAACCACCCCCTGGTGCTTTACAAAGTGAGAGGAAAGGTCCTTGACCAAAGAAGCTTGCAGTCTAGAGTTTGTGTGCTTTTTTTTTTTTTTGGCTGCCTTTTCTTCTTTGTTAATATATTTTTATTATATAACACATAGCAACATATAAGAATGCAATAAGATTTAATGCAGAAATCAGTATGTGTGCATGCACACTCACACTTATATGTATGTACTGGAAAGCAAGCTCCGCAAGCAAAGGGTGGGTGTTTTCTCTTACTTTAGTATGCCTGTGAGTAGCAAAATTTCCCCATCTCTTTTTGAAATGAATTTCAAGCATCAAGTTCTCCCTTGACCTTACATGGTATGCTAATTTCAATGCAATTGCAATATTTCATTCTAAGGAACCTGTCAAATAATGGTGGAGATACGTTCCTTTTTCCGGTATGAATTTATATTACTGTTATTCTTGTTATACATTTAGTTTATATCCTCTCAAAATGGGACCCAAGATGGTTTACAACAAGATTAAAATAAGAAACAATTAATGGCCTTGTTGCCAAAAAGTAAGAACAGCAATGATAAAATTTGCCATCCTATTAAGACACAAATACAGTCAGCCCTCCACATTCACTAGGGTTAGGGGTGCACGACCCCTGCAAAAGTGGAAAAATTGCAAATATCAAAATGTGTGTGTGTGTCTGTGGGAAGGGGACCAAGGCAAAGTGAGGAGAGCAGGCACCCAGCATCCAAACCAGGTCAGAGAAAGGAGAGGGAAAGGGGTGGGTCAGCATCCTTCCTTTTGTGTGTGTGTGTGTGTGTGTGTGTGTGTGTGTGTGTGTGTGTGAGAGAGAGAGAGAGAGAGAGAGAGAGAGAGAGAGAGAGAGAGAGAGAGAGAGAGAGAGACATCAGGAGAGGGATTGCGGTGCTGAGAAATTGGGCTGCAATCTGTCCTTAGCTGGCCAGGCAATGGCTGGTGAAGGAGGAGGAGGATCAGAGGTAGGTTTTTAGAGGGCTGTATAGCCTGATCGGAGCCATCGAGAGGGAGGGTCTTCCCCCAGAAAAGAGGCAGTGGAGGTGTGGGAGGGGGACAAGGGTTGGAGAAACTTGCAAATAATCAAATCCATGAAAGTCAAGCCTGCAAATATGGAGGGCCGGTTGTAATTTAAAACAATATAAAATAATTTTAAAATCACAACAAGAAGGATAAAGGTCAATATAAAGGATATTATAAAGGATAAAGGAAATAGCCAGGGAGCAGCCACCAAGAGGGCCTCCACAATAATGGGGCTAATTGAAAGTACTTTGGAAGGATCTTAAGACCAAAAGAGGGAGATAGCTGTTGCCAAGAAATTAATTATTAATTGAATTATATAATTATAAGTGCAAAATCTTTTAAGCTTACAGTCTCAGATTTGAGAGGAGACAAGATGCAGTTGTGTACTTCTGCTGGATCCCGCTGATCCCTCTAAATCCAGAGATGTTCCTTCTCTTCTATGGTTTCCCATCCCTGTACTCTAAAAAGCTGATTTGCCAAGCTAAAAAACCATCTGGAACAGATTTGGGGCACCAGGCAAGGAAAGAGTTCTGATTCTGTTGGCATTGGAAATGGAAGCAGATTAGAGCCAGAGGAAAAGGGCAGTGGTGGTGGCGAATGTCCCAACAGTCAGGAGTGCAGGAGCCTCGTTCTCCTTGTCATTTGGTCTGGTGACATTTTCTGAGAAGCACTGTCTCCCTGTTTGCCTGCAGTGGTACATCCAACAAGAAACATGCTCAAGCAGGCACACCTAAGGGTGTGGTGCATCTCATAGTGCAGCTTCTTTTTTTACAAAGTCTTTCTGCACTTGTCCAGCCCCTGTTTCATTCCTTCTCCTCTTGTTCTGTGTAGCTGGAAGTTTTTTGGGGAACATCAGCACTGGGAAGCTGGGGAAGGAGATCTGGAGAAACACAGACTTTTAATGTTGGACGGCAGCAGTATGCCTGCAGTAAACAATGCAATGAAGGCTGAGATGGGAACGAACGAAATTCTAGCCTATCCTCAGGCAGCTGCTTGTCCCTGCCTATAATATGCAAGGTAAACTATAGTTGCCTCCACCAGTATCCCTTACTGAACAGGGGAGATCAGCCAACTAGAGAAAAGGGAGAGCACATAAGCCCCAGCATGTGCAAAAAACAAACCCATAGATCTAGAAGCATGGCCCCCAAAATAAAAATCACAAGAAAAGTGCCTCTTTTCTGGGGGAAGTGGTGGTGGTGGGAAAAAACCACCTCTGGATGCATATTGGACAAAACTTTTGAGTGGTCTTTGAAGGTTCAAAATGTTTGGCCTCCTTATGCAAAGCCTGCAAAGCTGGATGTTTCCTTTTAAATGTGGATATTGTTAGTCTGCTGAAACATGTTGAACTGCTTTTCTTTTTGTGGTGTTGGAATATATCCTTATTCTTTCCATGTCATTTCTGCCTCTGGTACCAAATGTAAGAATCAGTTTAAAGAAGTAATGCCCAGGAAGTCATCTAACTGATGGATGCCTGTATTTATAAATATCCAGAACAGTGATTGCTACAAAGATGCTGAAAACCCGATGAGCATCCTACACCTTTAAAAGTTCTGTAGATGTTATAGGAGCCGCACCTGCTGAAGTTTCCTCTTTAATGACCACCTGGAACCTCACTTTGAAGAAAGGGAAAACGGTATCACTTACAAAACACATTTTTCTTAGGACTAAAAACATGGAGCATCAGATACCAAGAGGAATTATAACCTAAGGGTAAGTACATATATGGTTATTTAACATGGTTCCTGTAGATGGTCCTCGTCACATCTTTTCTCAAAAGAGATTGGCAATTAATTTTAAATGTTTGGGTTGAATACAAGGCATTCTGGTAACAGGCAGAGCCATGTTTCAGAGGGGAGTTAGCCGTCCTGATGGCAAGGATCTGAGCAAAAAATACCACTTGTTCCTCCTAAATCAGCAACAAATATGGATGTTATTTTTGTGGCCCTCTTGTGTGGAGCAGAAGTGTGTGTATATGGGAGAGAGAGATTGAGGGAAACAAAGGGAGAAAAAGGAAGGGATTAAAAAACAAACACACAAAACTTCTTCCAATTTTGTCCTGGATCTGAGAAGTATGCTGTTAGTAACTATGCACACACATACCTTAACAGAGAGAGAAAAATGCAATTAACAAACAAAACTAGAAAAAATAACATGAGCAAAACATTTCAGCTTCTGCCTTCTTCAATTGCTAAAGATGAACTTGAGCAGCGTGTTCTGAGCATTCTAAGGCAGCTCACTTTCATCTTTAGCAACCAAAGAAGGTGGAAGGCAAAATGTTTTGCTCATTGTATATTTTTTCTTTTTGCTAACCACTACAATATATATATTTAAAAGGATTTAGTTACTGCCACTACTGTTGTATCACTTTTGCTTTTTACTTTCTGCCATGACTTTTTTTTGTTGTTGTTGTTATTTAATAACTTACTGGGTTGTTTGATTGCTGTTTGGAACCGTTCTTGATTATTTATAGAAAGTTAGAGGTGGAAGCTGAAAAAAATAATTAAGTGGGAGGCTGGGAATGCCTTCATCTTTTAAGATTCCCAAAGGCAGACCAATTTCCATAGCGGCAACTTAGGGATGGATAAAATACTCCAGTCTGTTTCTTCTGGCTGTCTCGTTTTTGTTACCACTTCCAAGTCTTGTTTCCCTTTCTGAATGAAAAAATCTTTATTTTTGTGGGCATTTTTCCAATTATGCAAGGCTCCTGTTGACTGAAACATCTGTATGCATTGGAGGCACATTGTTGTGTGGGTTTTTTCATGACCATATTATAAATATAGGGGAACATGTTGTCAAAAGTATGTTTTTCCGTTTGTAGAATGCACCTGAAACTCCACAAGGTATGAAGTTCCAACTGCAAATCAAGTTTCTCTTTGCTTGGTCTAGAAAGTAGAAATCAAGTGACTGTTTTATTTTAAAGGTAGTGAATTTGTCATGCTGCCCTGTTGCAGCTTCCTCCTCTTTGTGCTGCTGGGGTAGCAGAAGGAAGAAATCTTGACCACCAATGTCCTCTCATGCTGAAAGTGTTGTTACTGTTATTTTATATCCCATCCTTTCCCCCAGGGCGGGATTCAAGGCGGTTTAGAAAAGTTAAAACAGAATCAAGAAAAACTTCACATCAGATGGAGGAAAATGTATGCAGAATCCATTTTGGCAAAATGGCAGGGAGACCTGAAAATATGAGAAATATGCCCAACGTAAATCATAGAGTTAAAAGAGACCACCAGAGCCATCTAGTCTAACAATATGCAGGACATTAGATCAACCCAAACACTGTTTAAAGACCTTCAAAAGAGAGTTCACCAATTTCTAGGTGGTCAACTCCACTATTGAACAGCATTTATGGCGAGGGTGCTCTTCCTAATGTTTAGAGGGATCCTCCCTTCTTGGACTTTGAATCTATTTGTTCATGTTCTGATCTCTGGAGCAACAGAAAATTAGCTGGCTCCATCTTCTACATGACATCCTTTCTGGTATTTTAAGATGGCTATCATGTTAACCTCTCAGTCTTCATGCTAAACCTACCCAGTTCCTAAGTCATTCTCCGTAAGGCTTGGCTTCCAGATCTCTGATCGCCTCGATCGGCCTCCTTTGGACACCTTCCAGCTTGTTAATGTCCTCCTTGAACTATGGTGCCCAGAACTGGACATAGTATTCAGGATGAGGTCTGACCAAAGCAGAATAAAGTGGCACAACTCCTTCCCTTGGTTTGGGTGCTGATGCTTAGAATTGCATTTGGTTTTATCTTTGACTGTCCCGTCGCATTGTTGACTTATTATTGAAGTCTTGAAGTTGTTTTTCCCCCCATCACTAACGTTGCACTACATACGGAAGTTGAGTGGATGCAACATGTTCTTTTGTCCTGTAGCTTCTATAATCAGGCCTGTCAGCATATTCCATTACTGAGAAAATTTCCTGGAATTTCAGGCCAATTTTATGTCAGGTTCCTGTTGGAGGATAAGTCCCCAAAAGTGACCCTGGCTGTTTGCTAAATTCCTCACAGAGGCAGCCAGGATTAGAGCTCATTGTATATTAGATGAACGTTAATTGTAACTGTTTTACTGTCTTGATTTTGCCTTTTGGATGTTTTGTTCCCTTTTGCATTTTATGCTTAAGGTTGTTTTTTTCCCCAATTGGGTCTGTGGATTGCCATAAATTGATTGACGTTGCATTATAAGCATTTTCCTCTTATTAGCAATGTTTTGTGTTTTCTAAGGAATACGTATATATGTTACCCTCTCTCTGATTTTATGATGTTTAGTAATGCATTATTTTTTATGCAAATCCTGTTATTTGATTTTAACCTGCTATGGTCTAGGACTAAGTAATAAGTCTTCTACCCCCACTGTTACCTGTTGTTTTTATTGTGTACCTTCAAGTCGTTTCTGACTCAGGGCAACTCTAAGGTGACCCTATCACAAGCTTTTCTGGGGCTGAGAGTGTGTGACACGCCCAAGGTTACCCAATGGGCTTCCGTGGCCATGTGGGGAATCGAACTCTAGTCTCCAGGGTTGTAGTCCAATGCTCAAACCACTACACTACGCTGGCTATTACATGCAAAAGGTTAAAATACAACTATCAGTAGGATTCAAAGCAATTTAAAATCACTAATAAAACAAACACAGGGCTTCCCTCTTCTTTGGAATAAGGCCATCCTTTTAAAAAACCTTCAAGACAGCTTAGTGGAAAGAACCAGTCCTTTAACACTCTCTCCCCCTTCACCTCCCAATGTCAGCACTGCAAGGAATGGAGCTCAAGTAATTGAGGATTAAGCTGGCAAACAGATCCGGCCATAGGTAGACCTCAGCATCCACAAACAAGACATGAAAGAAGGGACTGGATAAGAAAAGGAAGAAATCAGATTCTAATTGGAGCAAGACAACTCTCTCTCTCTCTCTCTCATTCCCACCCCCAATAAAAAAAATCAGGGGAGAGGGTCAACTTAACCCCTCTCCCATACGAGAAGTTTCCCAAGTACCTCTTTCTCTCTATGCTGGGGCCAGTCTTGAAGATCCATTTCTCTTCTCTTTGAATGGTGCAGGAGAAGGACGTCTCACAAGCGTCGGAGGCATCAGTATGGGTATAGTTGAACCTCTTTTGTCTGCCTGACTGTTGACGGATAATGTTGTGTGCCTCTGGTATGTTGTGCTTTATCCTTTGGAGATATTTTTAAACACGCTGGTCGAGAAAGAGTGGCCGTTGTTTCTTGGGTGCCTGCGTGCCGTGAGGGCGAGACCGTACCTGGAATACTTTGACCCATGGGAGGGCTGGGTGGATGTATGCAGGCAGGGAGACCTCCTTTTACTCTGGGTCGCTCTCGGGGTGGATTCAGCACAGCGTGAATACGGAGCAATACTTTGCAGGTGGGCGTTTGAGGTGTTGCTACAGGCAATGTCTTCTTTTGAGGGGGGACATCTAAAAAGATGGAAGCATTGCAGGGGGACATCTGAGTTCAAGCAGGTCTTCTTGTGTGTCAAAGCTATCCACTGAAATTAGAACCACTGAGCATCCCAACATCCCTGCAGTACAAGAGCTATGAAGAAAATTGTCTTTGAGATGAAGGGAAAAAAAAACTCCTTTTGGCGGTTTCTTTTCAGCGCTGTTTCTTAGCATTTAGTAAGAGGAACTCAAGATACTTTGCTGCCTGAGGCTCAGAAGAACATATGGCCTCAATCTGTGGGGAACTGGAGTGATAACTGGATTTTTCTTGAAGGTTGCAATGCAGTGGTATCTTTTGTTGTACCTGTGAGTTATTCAGATTGCTTGTTGGGGTACAGGGCCAGCAATGTGCCCCACTGCTATCTCCTACAACACTTTGCTGTTATCTTCTGGCTTTGGCTGCTAGAAGCAGTTGCCTCATTCTGCCCAAGGGCAGGGCCCGCCTTTAGGATAGGGCAAAGCCAGAATTCTGAAGACAACAGGGCTGCTGCATTTTTAATACTTGGGCTGCCGTGGCATTGCAGCAGGTGTGACTTGTCATCCTAGCTACGCCCACTGGCACACTGTTTTGTATACAACTATTAAAGGTGCAGAAACCCTGCCTTCTTTTGCATCCAGCCACTCTGAAAGGACGGTATTTCTAAGTAGTATTTAAGGTGCTGCTCTTGGCGTTTAAGGCCCTAAAAGGTATAGGGGCCAGTTATCTGAAGGACCCCTCGGCATGTAGTTGAACCTTCCTGAGCATTAAAACTTGCATTGGGAGTCTTGCATTCTGGTTCACCAGTAAGAAGTGCTGTATTGGCAAGGTCTATGGCAGGGGCTTCATAGTGGTGACTTGTACTGTTGGAATTTGCTTCCTATAGAGATGCAATGAGCCTAAATACAACGCTTAGTCTCAGCCGAAGTAGACTCACTGAATCCGTGGGAATGTAGCAAGACAACATGCATGATAGGGGGTTGGATTTGATGGCCCTTGTGGTCTTCTTCCAGCATTATGATTCTAACACTTGTGTAAGTTTTATTGCTTCAATAGGTCTCCTCTAGCTGGAACTTACACTTGGATTTAAGCCATATAGTCTTGTCATGACCAGTTTTCAAGAGAACATTAAGTACAATTTTCATTCCAGTTTGTGCTTGGTTAATTTTAATACGGTGTGTGTAACATTTTTAATGGTTATTCCTTATAACTGTTGCATGCACACCATTTTTGTGAAGTATCTTATGAGAGCGGTATACTCTGCAGGGCAGATCTTCGAAATGAAGTAATGTTTACTTCTATGGTTGCAATGTGTTTAATCGCATGCTAGCCAAATTCTCACCTGCTCATTGTGACAGTTTACGAACAGAGGTGGAAATTATGCAGCCCTCCAGATGTTGTTGAGTTGCCTCTCTCAGCTTCCCTAGTCATCATAGCAACTAGTAAAGGATGATGGGAAACACAGTCCAACAGTATCTGGTGGTCCACATGAGTCACAACCCCTGATCCAGAATATTGAGAGACCAAAAGACCTATGTGGGTACTACATATTTCTAGGTAATATATGCAAAGAGTTTTATTGCAATCTCCTTTTCTGGAACTTGGCAGTGAGGCATAGCAGCTCAATGACAGAGCATGTGCTTTATAGGTAAGAGATCCTGGGTTTAACACTGGTTCCTCCAGGCAGGCTTGGGAAAGATTTACCTCTCTGAAGCCTTGGAGAACTGCTGCTGGTTAGTCTACACCCATCATCCCCAACCCAGTGCCTTCCAAATGTTAGGCTGTAGCACACATCATCCCCATTCAGCCACGATGGGGGGTGTCGCCGAACACCTATGGACCGTGGCAATTTTGGGGGAAAGCTGCTGCAGACAAAGCTCAGCTTGGCAGTGCTAATAGTAACGCTTTTAACTGCCTTAATTCAATTGATAGCTTAATTATATTTTTAAACTTTTATATGATGTGAGTTTACTTTTGTAAGCTACCTTAAGTCCCAGACAGGGAAAGGTGATTGTGAATGCACGAGTGTGACTTGGTGTAAACAAGTGTTCTACATTCCTAAATTTAAATCTTATTATAATGCTTAAAATCATGACCTTGGAGACCAGGATTCGATTTCCTGCTTGGCCATGGAAACCCACTGGGGAAACTAAAAGGCACTGAAATCCCTTCAGCCACACTTCTAAGGGGAGAACTGCAATAATTTTAGGGATGGAAATAATATTTGAAAAATGGCAGAGAACTGGGATTCACAAGAGTTGGGGATGCCAGACAATGGCAATCCTAGATGGGTGAAAATCTTTGCAGTTTGCAAAGTTTGAAAAAAAAAATCCATGAGTTTTTTCCCAGTGCAGAAAGAAAATAGGATTTTATGTGCAGAAAACAGCCTTTTCTGTGCAGAAAACAACTTTCCTATGCAGAAAATGTATGTGTTTTCTGCACAGAAAGATGCCCTTTCCTGTTAAAAAAAAGGACATTTTTGCCCTTACAAAATAAGTTCCACAATGAGAGCCATAGTTGAAATATTTGTTCTTACTCGTGAGAATGAACTTTATAGAAAATTACCCTCCTTCTTGAGAATAAGTATCACTGAAATCTTAGGTCTGGCATCTGGGAAAGGATCTCATTGCAAAAAGCTGAACACATTTTGAACGGCATCAGATTCAGGAAAGAAAAAACCATTCTCGAGTCTGATATATGAACCCTCTTTTGTCAAACAGGCAAAACAGGTCCCTGTGTAAAAAACCAAACAAACTTTAAAAACCAAACCAAAACTCTGTCATATTCAACAGTCTTTATCTGCTAGAGATTTCCTAGAGAAGGTCCCAAGTTTTCCACTAAGTTTTTGTTTTGGAGATGGTAAAACTTTGCTAGTATGAATTGTTGAATTTAGTATTTCTCCACTGTGATCTTTAGGCTTTCATCTTATCTCCATTTACTAGGGAAAAATTTAAACTCAAACAGCAAAGATGACTGGCAACATCCAACAGATGTGATGTAGAAAAGAGACCAAAGTCTCAGGATGTTAAAAAGTGAGATGACTTTATTATTGAAAATAGTCCAGTGTGTTTTGCCCTTGAGATATTATTATGGTCTGCTACAGGAGCTGTCAAAAAAAAAGGGGGGGGACAATACATGGGTAGCAGTAATTATAGCAAGAAACGAGTTGCAATCTGCAAAATCCATTAGAGGTACATTCCTCTTACATCAAATTACATATAGTCAATATAATAGTCAATTTAAAAATGCACATTAAGCAAAATAAACTTGTATGGGTACAAAATTACACTTATGTTGCAACAATAAAATCAACCTGCAGGGATTCTGAAAAGCGTGACTCCAAAGCTTATGCCTGGCAGCTGCAGAATGTTATGGTATTGCATTTCTTTCAATATGCCTCAGGGACATCCTTATCATAACAACCCTATAGCAGAATGGAGACTTAGACCATTTCCATACTACACTGTTATAGTGCTCTTATTCCACTTTCAACATCCTATGGAATCCTGGGGTTTGCAGTTTAGGGAGGGGCCTCAAAGGATGTTGAAAGTGGAATAATAGCGCTATAACAGTCTAGTGTGGAAATGGCCTTAGAGGATGAGTGAAAACTTGAATTTTAACACGGATGGGAATACACTAAATCCATGTTTAAACCATGAGGGACATAGGGGTACAGCAGAGGATACATGCCTCTAGATCCCACTTTTGTGACCTCTTCCCATTTTTAAAACTGCCACAGTTTTGGGGCAATTTCTTAACTCTCCCAAAACACAAAAACATGTAGCAATATCTCCACTTTACCAAGGACCCAGAACCCCATGCCACCCCAAAAATACCTCTATTTTCCTCTGCAGCCCCTTCCAAAATATAACAGGCAGGGAAGGGATTGAGAGGAACTGCAGAGGGTAAAAGAGGTATTTGGGCTTATTGTGGGAGGGGCAGTCCTCAGGGGTACAAATTGACCACGTAACCCCCTCATGCCTTTGCCCACCCCTGGATTACACCGGTGATATTAAACATCTGTGGGAAAGAGTGGATTCATTTTGCCGTGAGTTCACATGCAGGCAGTTCCACAGAGGTAGCCTGTAGTTCTCAGACTGCCATTTCATATGATTGTCAGGGTAATTTTGAAGAGCGGGTAATAGAACGTACAACAATGTCATGGTTTTCTTTCATGGCTTTGAAGGAGATCTGACAGAGTGACATGATTTGAAAAACAGGGGAGGACAGGCTTAGAATCAGAGGCCATCTGGTCCTATATGAATCTGACCAGTTCTTAAGATTGGCAGTGGAAACCTTGCTTTCTGTCCTGTCCCCGGGTGAGTCCAGATGGACAGGTACCAATTTCTTGACAGAAAGGGTCTCTGTACACGGTGGCACCCAGCTGGCAGAACAATCTCCTTGAATCATTTGCTGTTTTTTTTGGAGTGTGTGTGTTTGTGGCAGGGGGAGTTACAAAGAAAATTGGCACCGGTAAAGTAAAACAAAAAGAGAGCTATGCTTGATCCAGGTTGAAAAACACACACCGCAGCTTATAGTTTTAACCAGTGACGTATTTACGTCTTTGACTCCAAGTCCCAAGTTTCCACCTTCAGTTCTCAAGTCCTTGCAAGATGCTTTCAAGTCAAGTCTCAAGTCTGGGAGCCAACTTTACACCCCAACCGACATCCCAGAATTTCCGGACAGAGTTGAATAAAGTCAGTTTTAACCATTTAAATAGACTTGGCCCTCCACATTTGCAAGTTTGCCATCTGCAGCTTTGGAAGTGAGGAATAGGATCCTCCTTACTCCCCCTTCCCTAAGCTGGAGACTTTTGTGTCAGTGGGCATAAAAGAGTTTGCAGCTTCAGAAGTGGGGAATAGGACCCTTTTTGCTTCCCATTTCCAAAGCTAGAAGCTTTTTTAGAAGTGGGGAATAAGATCCTTCTTGCCTGAACTTATTGGGAAGGGCAACCCTTCTGTCCTCTTCCCCGCTAAGTGACTTGAATGCGAACTACTTTTGCACTTTGAGCTCAGTTTGTCTAGACTGGCAGGTACCTATCTGAAGTAACCTGAGGACAAAGAGGTACAGGAGGAGAAAGAGACAAAAAGCAGTATTTTTAAAGCAGCTGAAAAATTGAGGTGAGGAGAGGATTAGTCGGGACTGTCTCTGCCAGACTGGGACAGTTGGAGAGTAGAGTCTAACGTCATCACTTTCCTCCCTTGACCCTGCATGTTCTTAAAAACATCTTTGCCTGAAAGGTTGGTTTTGAAAACCAGCGCTGACATTTCTGTGCCTTTTTGGGTGGCCTAAATAAAAGGTATGGCTACGAGGTGGCCAAGTTGGCTACTGCAATGTTTACAGAGCTCTTTGAAAATTACTTTTGACAATGAAACTGCTTTTGCAAATTGTGAATTGGGTGCACAATGCTGATCCCCTGTTTTGTGTGGCAGACCATGTGGTTCTCTCTTTCTCCCTCTCTCTCTCTCTCTCTGTGTTGTATACTGCTTCTTTAGAAGAAATGGTCAGTGGGACATAGTTAGGTTTGCGATCTTTCACTGCCTCAAATTCCTCATCTTATCCAAATTTGCATTCTAATCTGGCAAATCCGCCCCAGTAATTGTTTCAGTTTTCTTCCACTATGTTTCAACCTCTGTGTCCTTGTTTGCCGTTACAAATGATCCGGGAGAAGCAGCGCGGAGTGATGTTTAGAGTGATGGACTTGGAACAGGGAGACCCAAGTTCAAATCTCTGCTTGGTTCTGGAATTTGCCGTTTGTCGTGTGTGCTCTTCAAGTCATTTCTGACTTACAGCAACTCTAAGCTGAACACATCTTGTGGTATTGACAAGATTGTTCAAAAGCGGTTTTTAAACTTTGCTTTCTTCTGAAGCTTAGAGAGTGTGACTTTCCCAAGATAACCCAGTGGACTTCTATGGCCGAGTGGGGGTTTGACCCCTAGTCTCCAAGATCATAGTTCATTGCTCACACCACTGCACCACACTGGTTCGTGTGGTTAAAAATAGCTTAAAATAGATTTAAAAACATTACTGAAAGGATGCAAGATAAAAGCACAAGGATCCAAGAGTAAAACAGATACGTTTAAAAATTCTCAGCTCAGGGAATTGTTCTTCTTTCTTGTGGCCTCCTCTGTTTCTCCCAGTGAGGTGGGGTTCTTAGCCAATTTTCCAGCTAGGTTGACCGAGGATCGGCAGGGTCAACGGACCTGACAAAGGTTGCCCAGCGAGTCACTGGCTTGGCCGGGATTACAGCAGAGGTTAAACAGCTTAATGGAGGCAAAAGATATCTGACAAAATAATCTTTAATCAGCTTGACATCTTGCATACCAAACTTTGCCTCAGCGCAATTATAAATAAGGTGGGGGTAGTGGGAGCTCTTTTCTTTGAGACTGAGGCCGAAAAAGCTCGGCTTTGGTTTTTCCCCAATTGTGCATATGCTCTGTAGTTGAAAGATTTGCCCATAGTTGGAAGTAATGCATGTCTTCTTCTTCTCCTCCTCCCTCCGCTTTTTAAAAAATTGTTATCAGTATTTTACAAGCATGACCATTCACCAGCCTCTCATTTGGGTCAGCTCCAATAACAGGAAATGTATAGGTGCAAGAGAATTAATGTTTCTTTGTAGGGCCACTTGTTGAGGTATATGTTAGAAGAGCTAATGCAGTTAGAGGTTTCACCTGGACCTAGATAGGAGAGATCTGAATTTGAATGCCTGCATGGATCTTGAATATCTTCTATGTACCCAGGGATACTGTATGACTGCCTCTCAATTTGGTAGGTTACAGTCAGATAATTCAGTTCCTAAATACTATCATAAAACCCCTGGAGGGAAAAGTGAAGGCTTAAGGAGGCATGAGATATGAAGAAAGTGTAGATGATAGAATGGTAAAATTGAGAAGGGGTAGTTATAAAGTTGGGGAAACTATAAGCATACCTCTGTTAACAAAGGCCATTTCCTCACTAGACTGTTATAGTGCTATTATTCCACTTTCAACATCCTGTGGAATCCTGGGGTTTGCAGTTAGGGAGGTGCCTCAGAGGCCCATATTTACTATCCTCAAAGGCCCCTCCCTAAATGCAGACCCCAGGATTCCATAAGATGTTGAAAGTGGAATAATAGCACTATAACAGTCTAGTGCAGAAATGGCCAAAGTCTCCAACATCAAAGTTCCTCTTTTGTAAAAGCACCTTGTGAGTAATCAAATTTGCAAAGATCAAACTCACAAATATAGCAGTTAGAGAACAGAGAGACATCAGCTAGCAGTTACATTTCTATACCGCTTATCCTTGCAAAGCATTCCCTAAGCAGTTTACAATGTGTTTAGCTAATTGCCCCCAACAAGCTGGGTACTCATATTACCAACCTACAGAAAGATGGAAGCCCTGCAGGATCTATCCCAAGAACAAAGGGAAAAACAAAGGAAAGCCAACCAAGAAAAACTCTATATAGATAAGCAGAGATAGCTCCGCACAGCTGTCAAAGCATGCCAAGCTGCAGAGAACACCTTTAGCAGCAAATGCACTAAGCCAGTAACACTCACCCACTCAGCTTGTAATCTTCCAATGTGGAGGCTCTTTACTCTTTGTTACAAAATATATACAATATTTACAAAGTCCAGATGGCAATCCAGCATGTCTAGCTTGCTTTTTCCAGCAGAACCTCCGACAACATGTATCAGGCAACACATACAGTTGTTGGCTGGGATTGTGCTACCTTTATACAGACACCTAGCCAATCCTGGCCAACCCTTGCATTGTCTGCACCTGGTGCTCATCAGCATGACTCAGCATTAACCAGCTGAGCCACGTTCCTTCCCACAGGTGCACTTAACAATTAAAGCAATTAAAGCAACATGACATTTACACTTACATCACAAAGTATTTTCTTGAGGTTTGGTCCAACCTTTTCTGAGAGGATCGAACTCACAACATTGTGGCTGCAGTACTGGCATTTAACCACTGCGCCACCAGGAATATGGAGAGAGGACTGTAAATGGAAAGTGGTTGGAGTGCTCAGGTACATTAAATCAACTCCCAAACAATTCTAAAAAATGCGGACGATATATTTAAATCTTTTTGTTCGATTTCCTTCCTATGAGATGTTATTTTCTTCTTCACAGAGGATAAGCCTCCTGCCCAGTATTCTTCTCAAAGAAACACGCTGTTTCAAAAGCCTGTGGTTTCAAAAGCTTCCATCTGGGTTGCCTTATTACCGCAACATGGACTCTCTTTCACACCATACAATTACAACACTTTGGTACTACTTTTAGCTGACATGACTGCCTCCTGTGGAATCTGGAGCTTGAATTGTTTGGAGAGGCATGAGAGAGAATCTGGCAGAGCTTTCTAAATCCCTCACAAAAATACAAAACCCAGAATGCTACAGAATGGATCCACGGTAGTTACGGCGGTTTTGAAGTTCTATACTTAAAACAATTATTACCTTAATTAAAAATTATAATTTGCATTAGCATCAGACTATATAACTACTACCTCATTCAAATAACCTGCTTTGTGATAGTCGTTATATTAAAGATTCTTTTGATTTTTAAAAGAGAATCGTACCCAGATTCCTGTGTGTTAACAATGGGCTTTGACCCACTATTAGGTGCAAAACTGGCAATATGAAATGAGGGGATTATTTCTTTTTGCTTGCTTAGGAAATGAGGACACAGAACATTTAATGGATACAGTGGAGACGCAGCCCTGGGTACCCTAAAGACCTGGGAGGGCAGGAGGAAGCTAAGTCAATACACAGACCCCTCTGAGGAGTCTTTGTAAGTTGTAGCATTGGCCATGTCCACACTACACTGTTCTAGTGCTATTATTCCACTTTCAACATCGTGTGGAATTCTGGGGTTTGTAGTTTACTGAGGCCAAAGAGCTCTCTGGCTGAGAATCCTAAAGGACCCTCCCTAAACTGTAAAGCCCAGGATCCCATAGGATGTTGAAAGTGGAATAATAGCACTAGAACAGTGTGGTGCAGACATGGCCTTCGTATCAATGAAGCTTTGCTAATCGTGGGTCTACTAGCTGATCTAGTGGCTTGCACACAGGCTGGAAGTGGTCCTACCAAAATTGGAGAAAGTGCACCCTTGCCTCCAACCTGAATCTGATCTGTGAAATTGGAGACTCGGTGACCAGTTTTGAAATCTGGTAACCCTGTATAATGAGAACACACTCTTTGGGATGAGGCACAAGCAGGTCACCCAACTTGATACCAGTTTCATCTGAAGGTCTTCCTGGTCTCTCCAAGTCCCAGCCAATAGGCCCAGTGGTTCTTCTCACTCTGACATCAATAAAAGATTAAGGACCGTTCTCTGAGCACCTTTGAAAACCAGTACAAAATTGTATCAAAGCGCACCAGCTTGTCCTGAGACTTTCTCATTGGCTGCGTGTTTCTTTCACAGCCCAATGGCTAATTCCTAAATCGCCCAAGCCAATTATGCCTGCATTCTTTTGCGAGCAACTCATGATGATGGAGCCTGGAAAGGACATGCTGAATGGTTAGGAACACCTTAGGCTGCAAAGATATAACTGGGATGACAGACACAATTAGCCATTCATAATTCCTTATAGCAGCTGATTAAAGTCTCTTTATCCTGCTTACCAAGATCAAAAGGTCACATGGCTGGGAAATAAAAAATGCATTAAGATGGTTGAGCTGTTCTGTTGATATATCCTTTAATAGAAGAAAAGGGCTTTCCTTTGCAAAATTCAAGTTTAGTTTTAGTTCTATAGTTGATATAGAGTAACACCCAGTACCTAGTTCTACAGGCACAGAAGCAGCCTAGATTATTTTAATGAAAGTTTTTACTTACACCTACATACGCTCGCTCTTCCTCAAGACTATTTTTGGTTAAAACCTTCTGCTTCTAACTTCTTGGTTGCATGCTCTTCCTTTGCAACCTTTAGTTTAAACTTCTTACAAAATTATAAAGCAAGGCATGCAAATCTGTGGCTATCTCTATGATTGCTTTTTGCACAGTCACATTCTTGATTTGGAAAGAGAAATGTGGTGGAAATTTACATTGCAATATGCAATTTGTGAGAGACTCAGCATAGTGCTGTGGTTTGGGAGACCAGGGCTTGAATCCCTACTTGGCCATGGAAACCCACGGGATGATGTTGGGCAAGTCACACTCTCTCAGCCTCAGGGGAAACCAATGGCAAACGCTCTCTGAACAAACCTTGCCAAGGAAACCCAAGGGTAGGGTCACCATAAGTCAGAGTTGCCTTGAAGGCACACAACGACAATTTATGAGATACGTAAGAGACAGACAGAGTGAAAGAGGCCCTCTATTTTTCTGAGTGGAAGAATTACCTCTCCACATTCCTGTATGCATGGAATTTATTCCTCTATATACCACTATCATGTGAGTATAAGTTCAGCACCTTGGATAGCTCCTTGGCAGTTTGGACTAAAACTCAGAGCCAATTCACTGCCCCAGCGATGTGGCAGCCCCAGCCAGTTTGTTTGTCTATGTCTGTCTGTCTTGAGTCTTTACGCTGGTAAAGAAATAGCGAGTCATAATTACATCTCTATGCATAGTGGTACGAAATAGTATTCAGCGCTTTAATAGGAACACCCAGTGCTGGAAATGGGGGGGTATCGACTCAGCCTCCAACTATTTGCATCACTTTGCATTTATGTCTGGGTACATCTGTTTCCCTGACCTCCGTCCCCTGCTCAGTTTCAAAATATGTACTTCCACAGCTACTTCCTTCCTCCCTTGAACTGTGAAGGAAGATATCGCATAACGTTTCTCCTCAGTGTTAAGTTTGGAAATTGGCCGAATCTCTCCTCTGTTGACTAACTATGACCTGGGGAAGCAGAGATGGCTCTAACAACAGGCAGGGTGAGGAAACCTTTTCAGATAGTAGATGCAGCATGAGACCCAACTCACTACATTCTGGCCCCCGATCAAAACTGGAAATGAGCCTCTGCTCACTTCAAGATTTGATTTTTATAAAAAAGAAGTATGTTATATTTGAACCTAGGGAGGCCTGCGGAGGTTCCGGAGGTGAAAAATTATCTTTAAGATTCTCCGAAGTCTTCTGCCTCTGCTCTGAATTCATCTGCTGCCATCTGGTGCCGTGGAATGCCCTATCAACCAGTACTGGATTAAAATGTACCTGCTAGTCCAGTTTATATTAAATGGAAGAAGGGATACCATGTTGTATTTAGATGCAAGCGGAAAAATGTCTTGCACCAGCCTTGGAGAAAGGCCAGCTGTAAATGGCACCAACTAGCTAGTGCCCAGAACATCACCGACACGGCATCACCTGGCCACAATCTCTGGAGTATTTTTGCAGGTTTGCAAATGTTGAAATGGAAATACAAAGAATATTAAAGGTACATACGGTTCTTAAAGAAAAGGCCTACGAAATTGTATTGTCCACAAGACAATAAAGACAAGAAACAGGAGAAGATTTAAAGATTCATTTAGCATTCAATTTCCTGAGAACGTCTGTCCTACTGATTGTACAGCCTGGAGGCTGACAGCTTCATGCTATGAGTGATGTTCGGCATGGCATGGCTCTTTAAACAAGGCATCATCCTTCCCTCCCAGCAACTTTTAAATAATTTGGCATTCTCTGCAGGAATTTGCCACTTCACCGCCCATATCCATTCCCAAGTCATAAATAAAGAGTTTTAAAAATTTAAGATCTAATCTAAATCTCAAGATCGCCTCTCCCACAATATCATAACTGTGAGAGGAGGTGTGAAGGTTTTGGCTTCAGTAATGTACGACCTGCAGCGGAAACAATCCCTTGACCTGAGATACCTGCAGTCTGGTTCCATGCTTGCTTACTCAGTGAAGGATGAGATACTGAATCCTCTCTGCTTTTTAGTCTAAACAAGCTATCCAAAATGTTAAACCTCTTTTGGAAAGAAGGTCCAGAACTTCAGAGAGCTCCATTCAATTTCAGATTAAACCTCATAGTGGATCCAATGCCCTGCTCACACAGAGTTCCCCTTCCACACCTGCATCTGAGTCTCCTTCATCTCGCTTCGACGAGTTCTGACTTTGCTCCCTTTCATTTTGGGCATGACCAGGGTTCTCGAGACCTTGTTTTTGGCGTATATGTTAGAGCAACGGTTCTTACCTCTTCTTTACCGTGGAGCCCCTTTAAATATCTTTTGTTGCCACAGACCACCAAGACTTAACTCAAGGTGGCTTCTGGCTGTTTGTGCGGAAGCAAGAAATGTCAGGTGCTTTCTCTCAGCATCATTCCCTTGCGCGTTCTCGCTGTGTGCAGAAGTAGCAAGTGCTGGGTATACTTTTTGCTGTTGTATAGTTTCATGACTTTTGGATGATTTGAGATATTTTAATGAAACTTTGCAAAAGTGAAGTCTGTCACAGGCAAAGGACTCCTACTCTGTGAGATCAATGACTTCCTTCCTTCCTTCCTTCCTTCCTTCCTTCCTTCCTTCCTTCCTTCCTTCCTTCCTTCCTTCTGTTTTACCTGTAAAAACAGGTAAATTTCTTCAAGCCTCTCAGGGGTTCATGGACCCCAAGTTAAGAACCACCGCATTAGAGGATCAGTCTACAAATATTGTGGACCAGGTGCTGAAGTTAGGGAGGCAACTCTTCTGTTGTTTTGTCCTCCTGTAAAGCTTTTATTTTAAATTTCCAATTGCTTAATAAGTGTTTGGAATGTTTACCTTATATTTTATCATTTTAAACTTGAAACAACTTAAAACTAGTTTTGCTGCAAGGTTCTGGATCGAAACTTGAATCTCTCTGTGGATTTGAAAAGGGGGCTTAGAATGGCATGCGGAGCTGAGGAGGGGGGACCCCCGTGCTAGAAACCTCTGCCCGAACCTTCCCCGACTTCTAATCGCTCATGTTGGATTCTGTTTGCAAACATCCTCCTGCAGAATCTTGAGTCCCGTTGCTACTTTCTTGGTGCCCAATTTTAGCGTCTTCGGCTGAACTCGCCAATTAAATTAAGCAACCATATGGGGGGGGGGGAATTGCCCCGAGCACAGCTTGTCTCACTCACTGTGTGTGTATCTATATGTGTGTGTGTATGAGAGAAAGAGAGACAAAAAGCCTTTACTGCACACATGCAGTTTTAGTTTTCCACACTTTCTCACCTCCCCAGCTTGTAACTGGTGAAAACAAAATCTTAGGAACCCCCTTCCATTATTCTTGTCATCCCTTCCAGTTAGAGAGAAACAAGTTGGACATTAACTTGACGGCAAAGCAGTGGTAATGATCTAACAAGGACCAGAAAAAGAATCCACTGACTGTTTGAAGTCAGCTTAGATCTGCTCTGTCCCAAAGATAAGTTGTGTTTTTTTTTTTTAAACCACACATCTCTTTTGCTTTTCAGATATGGAGGAGCTGGCTAGGGAAAGCATCAGCTTGTTAGCCAGACCTGACCTGAAGTTAGAAAGCGCCCATCTCTCTTCTGCCGGAGCCATCTTCATCATGCTGAAATCCGCCCTCGGAGCCGGCCTTCTCAACTTCCCCTGGGCGTTCAATAAGGCTGGAGGAATCACCTCGTCTGTCCTCGTGGAGCTGGTAAGTGCCAAGGGGAACCCAGCTGGTTCTCCTGCGACTTCACAGCTTATTTTTACATTGTTTTATTTAAACCTTACCTTTTCCCCAATGTGGGAACTAAGGTACCTGACAGCAGATTTTAAAAAGTACAGCTTAAAAAAAAAAAAGATGTGCTCATGATTAAAATGGCCGTGTTCATGATTGCAACGAAAAGTTTTAAAAACAATTAAAATAAATTACCTTATTGGGAGGAATAGTTACTTAAAAACAGTTAAAAAAAACATTTATGATATAATTATGGGAATAAAAGTCCAGGGCGTATATACACAGGGGTTTAACTTGGGAGGGGAGAATGAGAGTATGACCTTCTAATAGGAATTCTGTTCCCCTCCCCAATGAAATTTTCCTTCAGTCGCTACATTTCTAGCATTGCCAGAAAGAGTTTATTGTGTTTTAGCAAAGAGGCGTTATACGCCAATATGAAACAAGAAGAGGGAATCGAACAAATTAATTTACTACTAACAATTAACTGTCAAAGGATGGATCATTTTCAATATTCCCCACCCCCCCCCAAAAAAAACTTTATAGCAAGTATTTGTAATGCCATAACAAGTAATTTGGATGTTCTAAAAGATGCAAATTTCACAGGATTGGATAACTGAAAATAGACCTCCACACGAGAGGAGCTACCCTTGAGAGCTTTTAACAAAGGATAAATATAATCGTTTCCAAAATCATTGTAAATGGGGCATTCAAGCAGTATATGAGTTAAATCTTCTGTTGAGACAGAACTATAGCCACGTACTCTGTCCTTCATAGGAACACAATTATGCTGGCCCACCTGAGCTGCCTATGGTGGTCTTTATTTGCAGGGTTCTTTAATATTCCTCATCAGTGGCTTAGTCATCCTGGGCTACGCCGCTTCCATCAGCACTCAGACGACGTACCAGGGTGTGGTGAGAGAGATCTGTGGGGCAGCCGTTGGGAAGCTTTGCGAAGTCTGCTTCATCCTGAATCTCTTTATGATCTCGGTGGCCTTTCTCAGAGTCGTGGGAGATCAGCTAGAAAAACGTGAGTCCGTGGACTACTCGAAGGAAAACTGGTGGTAGCCTGCATGTTGCTAAGTGTACCTTCTATAGAAGTGTGACCCGTTCTCTTCTAACAGATAGTTTAAAAAATAGCAATAAGAAAATACAGCAGATAAAAAAGTGCAAGGCAGATTGAGGGACTGCACAAATTAATATCTTTGTAATGCACCTTGCCTTTCCAGTATGTGATTCTTTCTACCCAAATGAAACCCTGAGTGGAGGAGCCTCTCGCCAACATTGGTTCACAGACCATCGCTTCACCTTGTCTGTTCTCTGCATCTTGGTTATCTTTCCTCTTTCCATCCCCAAAGAAATTGGGTTCCAGAAGTACACGAGGTAAGAGTTCAGTAGTTCCCACTAATGCCCTGTCTGACACTGGGTCTGTGTTTTTAGATGTAATGCCAAATCGTACTTCTGGAAGTAGTCCCCACATGCCTTGCTTGAAAGCAAAAATTCCTTACCGCTGCGCTGCTAAAATGTCACAACAGTGGCACATTTGCGGGTGGCAAAATCATCCATTGGACTGCATAAGGTCTGCAGATCGCATACTGCCCACTCCAACCCTAAAGCAAACCCCGACACCACCCGCAATGCTCAAACTGATCTGAGCTAGATTAATCGATTCTCTGCCCAGAAGTGCAACAGGACACCAATTTGAATGCTGCAGGCTGGGGGTTGAGTTTGAGGTCCCTTGTTGCACAAACCTTAACCTTTCCTTGTGTGTGTTTCAGTATTCTTGGCACCTTGGCAGCTTGCTATCTGATGCTTGTCATTGTTGTAAAATACTACCTCCGAATGGATCACGTGGTCATGCACGAACATCACCGTTCGCCTGGGTAAGCGTTGGCATGGGCGGCTGTTTGCTCTCTGACAAATGGCAGGTTGCTTAGGCAGCGGTCTTCTCAAAGAAGCTCAAAAATCTCTTACAAAGCCTGCTCAGATACTCTCACATGAACCCTGCCACAGTGCTTTTCTATGCCTGTACACCAAGTGAGCCAGCATGGTTTAGCCGTTTGAGCGTTGGAGTATGACCCTGGAGACCGGGTTCCGGTCCCCAGTCAGCCACGGAACCCCACTGCACAACCTCGGGTGCATCACACACCCTCAGCCCCAGAAAACCCCAGGATAGATTCTCCTTTGGGTCTCCTGTAAGTTGGAAAATGACTTGAAGGCACAGAACAACAACATTAAGTGTGGTTGCTCAGTTCTAGTTCTCCTGGATGCCTTTGTAATGTGGTTTGTGTCACTATCTCTTCAGTCTAGTAAATGGAGGATGCTGTGACTGATCTGGTGTCCTGGAGGATTGCTTTTTTTTAGATGCCAATTAAAACAGGTTTTAACTGTCCTTGCACTATTTGTTGGTGAGATTTTTTCATGTTCTGCCCCTTTCCCATGTCATAGTAGGCTAAGCACCCTTGGTTGATCAGGGATGACTTGCATCCTGGTGCTTTCTTCCCTGTTTTTAAAAAGAAAACCTGTGATCTTTGATCTGATTTATTTATTATGTTGTGCCAACCTGCCAGGACCCTGGGTCTCGGTTGTGCTTCCTTTCCAACAAGCTAGCAGGATAACGATAAAACAAGCCTTAGATGATTTCTCTGGCTTAACAGAGGAAAGACAAACCAGAGACCCAGCTCCTGCTCAGTTTCATGTCACAATAAGCAACCGTCAGCCTTTGGTTCGTTCGGTTAATCCGGATGGCAAACTCCACAACATGCTGACCATTACGAGCTGGAATTCTTTTGAACTCAGGAGTGTAGCTATGAGGTAGTTGTTCTCGGGTGCCTTCAAGTTGCTTCCAGCCGATGGCACCACCTCGGGTGAACTTACCACAGGATTTTCTTGGCAACCTTTCCTCAGAAGGATTTGTCGTTGCCTTTCTCCGAGCCTAAGAGAGAGTGACTTCCCCAAGGTCAAACCACTACATCACACTGGCTTGGAGGGAGCACCAAATGTGGTCGTTGCCCCCGAAATAAGAATTCGGCCCCCCAATGGAATTTTTGCATCACTTCCTGAATTTCTAGCATTGCTGTATCTCAAAACATCCGTTGAACATTTAGAAATACAGCTTATATATCCAAAGAAAAAGAGTCAGGCAAAATGACCAAAAGGATGTGAACACAGCAAATAAAAGAGTTCTAGGGATGAATAATTTTTAGTGTTTCATTCTCTGCGATGCTAGAAAAGTGGGGAATGAAGGGGGGAAATATCTCTGAATTCTTGCACTGATGCTGCTCTATCCCCAGCTACACCTCTGCTTGAATTTCAGCTTCTTGGGATGATCAAACTCAACCTTGGTGTACAATTTTTTTTTTAAATGCTTGCTTTCTTTATCTCTGCCCCAGGCTTCTAAATTTTTCCCTTTTTTGGTGATGGTGGTGGGGAGATGACATTTTCTAACTATACAGCAAAGATCTTATGTTCCAAATGCCTGTCTCCATTCCCCTCTCTCTTTGCCCTTCTATGGAATGCCTTCCTTGTAGTTTTATATATCACCGTTGTCTCTTTACATTTTTTTCAGCAAACCCGCAAAGTATATCTTAAAAGCTTACAAAAAAAAAAAAAAAAAAAATCAAAACAGCCCTTCTTTCCCAGAATAAGAACCTCTGGCCTTTACTTTTAACATCTTTTCCTCTGTGCTTTGTAATATTGGTCCTCCACTCTGAAATCAACCCAGTCTGTTCCAGACGAGGGGGCATGCCTGACTTCACTTTGGAGAAAAACTGTGTTAGAATGAATCCAGGATGCTCCTGGCTGAGTATTTTATGGAGGTGGAATTCTCTGTGAATTCAGTGAGGAATACAAGAAGCTTCCTTGTGTTCCTCGCTGAATTGCTTGCTGTTTTCTGCACCGATTGGCAGAAGGTCTTCAGGGTTTGAAGACAGGGATGTTTCCTAGTCCTAATCGGAGGTGCTGGGGTGAAACTTGGACCTTTCTGCCTCTCGATCAGGTGCTCAGTCACTGGGCTGTAATTTAGATCAAGTAAGGGGACAGGAGCTGGGGATCATGGAGTCAGTTTTCTTCCAAAAGGACCACCGCAGCCCATACTACTTCCCTCCAACTGTAAGTTACCAAAAGCAAAGCAAAACAAAAACAAACAAAAAAGCCCCCCGTCAACCCCAAAAGCAAAACCAACCAAATAAAAACCTAAAGCGACTAGAAATCCAGTTCTGGTTTTGTGTGTGTGTGTGTGTGTGTGTGTGTGTGTGCGCTAAGTGTTTGATGCAGGGCCTTGGTCTGTAAGTGCCTCTTGTGCTGAATGACTTTCAACCCTCGTGTGAGTGTTCACTGAAGCATGATGCTTCATGTGAAATGAAATTGTCGTGCTGCGTACGCTACTTGGTTTGCTTATTCAAGCTCTCTTCTGTGTTAAAGCAAATCTCACCAGCAGGTTTCATTTCGTGTGGTGCACTTTGGTTTATGTCATGGTTACAGCCCTGTTTGTTTGGTTGCGTGCCTCCGAGCTGGACAACCACTCCATTTTCACATACCCGTTTTTTGATTCCAAACCTTACAGGGTCTCCTCTTGGGCCTCCATGTTCAGCGTCATACCAACCATCTGTTTTGGATTTCAGGTAACAGGCTTAATTGTTCTCCTTCCTTTTCTGCTTATGTATAGGTTTAATCCAAGTCTAACCCTTCGTATCCTGGAATATGGGTTGCCTCCACGTCCCACTGGTCTTGCGAAAGAGATTATGCCTTCAGCCTAACGCAGCAAAGCACATTCAGACACCAAGTACTGCTGACTGGCAAAGAAGACAATCCCTGGGCAGAAGCACCCAGTGGCTTCTTTTTTCCCATTTGAGACATTGTGCCCCTAAGAGGGCGTGTAAAGCTTTGGTTATTTAATTCTTACATCTGAGAACAAAACAATTCAAAAGTTCTCTCTCCAATGAGCAGGATGAGTAAAGTTTTAATGTATGGTTGATTATTTTTTTTAACTTTCATTTTTGAACTTTATTGTGTTGTGGACAGCCAGAGAAGTGAGACCGGCAGTTTCAGAAAACAAGAGTTTATTTTTTACTGCGCAGGGATCTCAGTGGAAATCAACTTCCAAAAGACTGAGAGAGCCCCTCCCCTTCATCTTCACAGCAATTTATACATTCTCCAGTACAGTCATCCCATGTTCAAGAAGGGAAACAGATACATACAAAGGTTCCCACCGGCACAATAGACCATTCTCTAATGTTGCAATTCTTAATGTATCGAGGCCTAGCAGAAGCGAGCTTGCCAAGCAGAGGCGAGCCGCCAGCATTTCAAGCTCTCAAGGTTCCATTGCATTCCCACAGTTCTTTACAAACTCAGAGAGAAATAACAGTTTTTTCCCATACCTAGAGGTCATCTAGACTGACCCCACCGCAACTGCAGAAATTAAGTTTTGCAAATGTGTTTTATGCGAAGCACAATGATTTGGGGGGCAAAAAGCACAGTTTGTGCAGAGAGAAGCCAAAGCAAAGAAGCAGAAGGGCTGATTTTTCATTCTTAAGGCTGAAAAAAACTTCTTCTTGGTGATAAGAAAATCTTCAGATCTTCTCTATATCCTTATCCCAGAGTTGTAAAGACTCAAATTGCAGTCTGAAGTCGCTTAATGGTCCGTATCCATTCTCATGGGGGATGTGGGGAGCAAAAAGGCAGGCGTAAAACAAGAAGGTAGGCAACAGTGGGATTCCAGAATGAAGATGAGATGGATGCCACACTTCCCAATTCTGTCCTTAAAACCTGTTCTGTGTTTCAGTGCCATGAAGCCTGCATTGCCATCTACAGCAGCATGAGCAACAAGAAGCTCTCCCACTGGGTTTTGGTCTCTGTGCTGTCCATGCTCTTCTGCTTTCTTATTTATTCCCTAACAGGTAAGGTTCTTCTAGCTTCCTCCATCGCCTTAGTCCAGGGCCGGATATCGTTTGGCCCTGGAAGGAATCCCAGTTTGGAGAAGGGTCTTAGGGGTTATAGGTGAGCAGTGGGTGGAGCTAAGGGCAAGTGGGAGGGGCTAAGGGTAAGTAGGAGGGGCCAAAGCAAAATGGGCTGGGCCTGATGTGAATATTACAGCGTTGGACATATCATCATCATCAGTTCTAAGTGCGTCTTTAAAGGAGCAAGCCTGGCAACACAGGTCTGAAAACCTGTCCTCGGTCCATGTACCGGCTTTCTGAGCTGCTCATCAGAGTTCCTCTTCCTCACCATGACGGGAGCTCCCAAGGCTTTAACAACTGGAGCTATCTGTTTTGCACCATAGTTTCCTTTCAATCTTGCACCCAGGAGAGGTTTTGCAAATGAAGGGCCCAGTCTACAAGATAAAATGACCCCCCAATGGGCCAGTCCGTTAAAATAGAATTAAATTATTAGCAACTTTAAAATAATTTAAAACACACATTTAAAAATGATAAAAGGCAGTTAAAAACAGTATGATTTAAAACAATATAGTGCCTTAATTTAAAAGACCTTTTCTAAAAAAATATTGCATGCATAAATTTTAAAACACAAATCAGGTACCACGGATAGGGTTGCCGGTTCAGGACTATTGCCGCTCCTGAGTTTGGGGGTCAAAACCTGAGATCCAAGGGCGGTGCCTTGTGATGCCGTGGGGAGCAAGCCCCTGGTGACGTTGCCAGGGTAATGTTAACAGGAGCAGCCCCCTGGTGATGCCATGAAACATTAGCATACACGAAGCATTAAGCGTATATTAAACGTCAACTACAGTGGCACAGAATATCCCATTCAAATGACACCAATCCTAACAAATGAGGACAATAGATATACACATATTTTCTAAGTCAACGCACTTGCCCTGAGATTCTTCCCCCCTTGCCCTGAGGACTGGAGAAGGGGATCTTGGCTTGACCCTGAGATTTGGTAAACTTAACCACAGGAAGCCCCGACAAATGCATTCATAGTATGTGTATATGTGAGTGCCTTGTGTTTTGCTCTGCGGAAACTTAAAAACCTAGGTGCCACCAGGGCAATGGAACGGCTGATTCCCTTGTTTCTTCGATGAATATCAGGGCTGTACATTGCCAAATTTCTTACCAGAGCTAATAGGTATGATTGTTCTCTCCTCTACAGGGCTGTATGGCTATTTGACTTTCGGTACTGATGTGGCAGCTGACATCCTCATGTCCTATCCAGGAAATGATGTTGTCGTTATCATAGCCCGGCTGTTGTTTGGTATCTCCATCATCACCATCTACCCCATCGTCCTGCTCTTGGGCAGGTAAGAATCGTAAGCACTACTTTCTCTGTTAAGGAAACATAGAGGCCAGGATCTCATTGATGCCTTCTGCATGTCCAAGTTCCCCTACAGAAGTGGTTGGATGTTTTGTTCTGAAGCTGACTGGCTGTATTCCGCCGACGAGCATCCAAAAGGCTCAAAATGTTTTCCTTTACTCACGCCAGGTGCGTTTCATTGCATAGGTGGGTACTGTTATGCACCCGGCTGAGATTTAAGGTCTGCTGGAGCGGCTCTCTTCTGGGTGTGTCCCATCAGCCAGAGCAATGTGCTGCGTGAGGCCGTAGGAGAAAGCCTTCTGCGCTGTAGCAGCACCTGTTGAATACTCTCCCCTTTGAGGCCCGACGGGCACCAACCTTGCTGCTGTTTAGGCACCAAGTGAAATCATGGTAGTCCATCAAAGCTTTTGAGCCGTAAGGCTTTTACCTCTTACACACGTGGTTTTAATTCATTTCAAACCATTCTGGCCTTTTCAATCCGTCTTTTGTTAATCGCTTAATATATCTTTTAGCCTTTTAAAATCATTTTAATTATTTCTACTGTTTTAAATTTGTTAGATTGGTTTTGTTGTATGCTTCCCTGGGATCTCTGGATGAAGAGTGGCATAGACATATTCAAGTAATTAGAGACAGACAGACAGTTTTGAGTCGAAAGTTGGCTGAAACATGTTCTTGCTCTTCTTTTTCATAGAGTAGGAACCTATTCTCCATTCTTTCTATGCTACTTACATTTCTGTTACCTAAATTTTACCTAAAGTATCTAAAGTATCGTGTTAACTCGGGCGTACCTGTACCAGTTTTCTGCTGTTCTGTCTCCCGTTCCCAACTTGGCTGAAGTCATGCAGTCAGAGCAACGTTCTTCCATTTTGCAATTGGATCTGCCAGGTCCGTTCTGCAGGACGTCTGCCTGACTTCCAAGCGCAGCTCTTTGCTGACGACGGAGCCTTATGAGAAATGGATGCGGGTCGTGCTTACCACCGCGTGGGTTGTGGTCACGCTAGTCATCGCCCTCTGTGTCCCAGACATCAGCAAGGTGATCAGCGTCATTGGGGGCATCAGCGCTTTCTTTATCTTCATTTTTCCAGGTATGTGCCCACTTCCTCTGTGTCGTGTGTGCCTTTACATACCCTTCAGCTGTCCCAATCTGGCAGGGACCTTCCCAATTAATCCTTTGCCATCCCACTTTCTCAGATGCTTTCAAAATGTCCCAGTTTCTCTCTCCTCCTCCCACTTCCCCCTCTTTGGTTTACTTCAGTGGCTGCAAACTAAGTTCAAAATACAGAAGCAGTCTGCACAACTTTTGTCATCTTGCCCACACTTCTGATGTTGCTCAGCCACATGTATCCCAGTCTTCATCTGTAAAACGCTGTAAGGATGGAATTTCTATTTTGGTGGTGGTGGATTTTTTATTATAGCAGAGGTCACTCCGTCTGAGTGGCCAGGGAGAAAAAGCCTTGTGCAATGTGCTATATTTGGTTTTTTTTTTAAAAAAATGTTCATGTTTTTACTCCATTTAATTCTATTGATAGTTCAATTAAACTTTTAACTTTTGTATAATGTGACTATTTAAAGTTGTATCTGTTTTAACTTTTTAGAGGTAACTCGAGTTACCTTTCACAACAGCAACAACGCTTAGCACTCTTAGCACTCAGCTCACAATGCAGCTGTTCCTCTCCCAGCCATAAGATTTTTCCCTGCCCCATTTTTTAAACTGAGCTACTAACTCTGCCTCTGTCTCTCTGTCTCCTTGGTGTCTGAACGTCACAACTGCAAGGACCCAAGG
Organism: Cyclura pinguis; assembly: GCA_030412105.1. Classification (NCBI taxonomy): domain Eukaryota; kingdom Metazoa; phylum Chordata; class Lepidosauria; order Squamata; family Iguanidae; genus Cyclura; species Cyclura pinguis. The sequence goes on from CM059607.1 coordinate 4,119,425, forward strand.
AAACACGGTTTCACAGCGTACCCAAATTATTAGAAGAAACATCAGACATGCTTTGATAGAAATTATGTGTTCCATGCAGTTATGCTACTTGTGTTATCAGTGGGAGTGTGATGAGGTCTGGATTTTGGAAAATGGGGGGAGCGATTGGCTGCTGCTTCTGAAGAACGGCTCAGTTGCTAAACCCAGTTCTGAGTCACACGGAGAAGAGGTTATCCATCAGTGACGTGCTTGAAATAACTTAGTCAATGCTGACAATCAACTTGACAGTAAATGATATGTTCCACCATTTCCTCCCTGGATAGGAACATGACAGAGTCTATTTGGAGAGGAACACCTGGCAGCTAAACATGGCTTGGTTAAACGGAAACTGCAGCATATTTTTAAAATCATTTTTTTCTCGCATGCCTCTATAAAGTTACCACCGTGCTAAGAACACTGAGCAATTTCTGTTCAATTCGTAGGGCTGTGTTTGGTGTGTGCGATGGAGACAGAACCAATCAAGCCAAGGACCAAGTATGTTTATACCTGTTATCTCTTACACTTGCCATGTGGTAGGAATATTTTTTGAAAGAATTGCTGACGATCTGGTGTCATAGTTCACAACTGTGGGTCACAGTTGTCCTTCACCCCTGGTCTTGCTTTCTGTAAACTCAACTCTAAAAGCAACAGTCTCCTCAGGACTAGGCAAATAAAAGGGGTGGGGATAGGATCATAGCTACAGAGGCAGACAAAATGAGGGCATTGTCTCTGAAATAATCATTCAGCTCCCCCAAATTAATTATTTCAGCATTCCCCACATGTTTTGCATTAGATGGAACTGAGATACCGAAAGTGGATCACAAAAACACTCTTCCCTTTGCTGTGTTGGCATTCTCTTGGCCCCTTTTCTTTGGATGCCTTGACTCTATTTCCAAATGAGCAACTGCAGTTTTAAGTTACTGCAATGCACGCAGCTTGGGGACTGAAGAGAAATTTCACTGGGTAGGTCGGGATTCTTATTTGGGTGGGCAGCACCCTCATTTGCCCTCCCCTAGGTGAACGCCCTTGGGTGGAACTATACATCTTGGAGCTGGATCATTTCTCCATGATGCCGTTAGATTCTCTAGTATGAAGGGAAGAGGTATAAGGTGTGACCAGTCCTTTGTTCAAGAAACTGAATCCTACACTTTGGTCTCCTGGAGTGAGGCGTTATAGGGCAGGAAGTAGCATTAGAGTGTTCCTCATTGATTCTCCCATCTGCACCCTTTCTATGTTTCCCATGTAATGGAGTGTTTTAGTACCAGCTGGTCCCTTTTTCCAAAAGATAGATTGAAGAGGGGCGAAAGGAACAGGAAAGGACAACCCAAATGATTAACGAAGGAGCGTCGGTTAGATGACTAATGAGCGGCATGCTGAGTTATTATCAAAGCCATGCCTCTTAATGGTTGAACTTCATTTCATCGAATGAAATCCATTTTACAGTAGAATTAGGATCAACAAAAGGAAAGGCAACTTGATAGAGAGTATATTTGAGAGTTCTGCCGCCACGTAGCATGGCGATGGTGACTTTGTCGCTGTGTGGCGGCCAATGCGCAATGCACCATCCGGGGCGCCCTGAACGATCTAGACGCTTGCGTTTCGTACCCCCCACCCATTGTGATTTCTGGTATTCGGTGACCACAGAGTCACCTGTGTTTTCTTCAGTAGAGTAATAATTAAGGTCCATTTATGCCGGTGAACCCGACAAGTGCATGCAGCTTGGTCTCTCTTGCCTTTTCCCCGTGCTCTTCCTTGCAGGTCCTGTCTAATTATCTGGGGGATCGTCACGGTACTCTGCGGCGCTTTCATCTTTGGACAAAGCACCACACTCGCTGTCATGGAACTGTTATACAAACTCTAGCCTCTGGGTGGTAGCAATCGTAAAGGCTAGAAGTTCGTGACGGGACAAACATGGAGAGAGACACTGTCTTCTTGTACCATGGGAGAACCCTGGGGAACCTTGCCAGTTGGCACGGACAGGTACTTTTATTGCCTGGGCATCACCGAAAGAAGGCCCACTTTTTAGCTATCCAAGAAAATAAAAAGTACTTGAGTTAGTTGTGCCTTTCCATTCAGTGTACAAGTTCATTTTTGGGGTCCCTCCCTACAAAAAATCCTGTGAGTTGTTTGACAGGTAACATTTCACTCAGCAAATGGTTACTTGCTGCAGTGACAATCCTCATAGCTGTTTTTAGGCCTCCCCTGTCTTTAATCACAGAAGACTGTGGTTGCTTGACGGACTCCCACCTCACATGTCAGTAGGAGGAAAGATGGAAGAGAGATCAGACTTCCCACTGAAAGCAGTTTTTTTTTCTTTTTCTGCACTTCACCTCCCTTCTCCTGGCATGCTCTTTGGAAAAGAGAATTTTGAAGTTCCAAAATTGTGTGTATCCGTGCACATGCATAAGCACTAAATGAGGCCCTGAATTTGATCACCTGAGGTTCTCACCAAGGCATCTTTGCTTCCTGAGTGGATCTTTGATTAACAATTTCTAGGAAAGAAACTGAAGTCCTTGTTCTATACCATTCAGAATGTATGTTCAAATTCACAGGAGCGCCCCAATTTTTTCACCTCAAGCGCTGCCTGCCACACGCTACCAAAAATAGCATCAGATGTAGCTCACAATCAATTTCCAAGCCTTAGGGATTGGCATGTATGTAACCAAAAACCCTGGATTGTATGTCAGAAACATGCTTTGCCGTCAAGTCAACTTCGACTTGTGGCAAGCCTATGAATGTCAGACATCCAGGAATCTGGTTATCGGCAACCCTGCTCAGGTCCTGCAGACACAGGGCGATGGCTTCCTTGGTGGAATCTGTCTTCCCCCTTTCCTGCTACCCTTCCACCTTCCCCAGCATCGCTTGTCTTTTCCAATGAGTCATTGGGTCCAAAGTACAACAGCCTCAGTTTAATCACTTTGGCTTCTAGGGAGCATTCAGGGCTTGATTTGCTCTTGGGACCATTCATTCAGAACCAGCCCTTCGGTCAGGTGAACATTGACTTTTTGGCAGCCAGAAAGTGCAGCCTTAAACTCAACGCCACCCCAAGAAAGGCTGCTAGCTGCGGCAAAGGGCGCTGTAGCATCTTTCCTTATTGTGCATGTACAGATGCTGGCTGCGAATTGAATATTTCTTTAACATTGGCAATGGATGGGTGTCATCACCGTCCAGTTAATGGAGCAGGATAATTTAGGAGGGTCCAGGAAAGGGATGTTGTACGTTCTTTGTAATCTGTTCCAGTTAACAATCCGGCCGGAGCTCTTTGGACCAGGCTGAAGTTTTCAAACAGTCTTCAAAGCTAGCCCCATGTAGAGCATGTTACCGTAGTCCAAACAGGATGTAGCCAAGGCATGTACCATTGTGGACAGATCTACTTTTACTACACTCTAAAGCATAATATATATTTTAAACCCAAGCCTTACCTGTGAGTGGATCGTGCCTTGCGGACCAGAAGCAAAGCAAAGCCCTTGACAGAGTGTCCAGTTTTATCATTTAAATTTTATTTGTTTGTTTTTCTGGACTTAAGTCATAATTATACAACAGTGCATATATATACATATATATTTTTTAAAATTGCTTATATTTGGCTAATACTGACATCCTGCAGTGTGCTACGCCGTAGAGCTACATAGTCTTATTTCTAAAACAGTACATGTAAACTATCAAAGGTTACAGTCAAAAGTGAAGATAAAGCGAGCTTGCTTCTTGGAGAAAGAGGTGGTTTGTCATGGTAATTATGATGATGATTATTTTCTAATTTTATCCTTGCCTGCTTCAGTCCTTGTTAGAGTTTTTTTATTCTTTTTTAAAAAAGGAAAGAAAATGCTCATAACTTGGTAAAGTAACTTAGTGCTACTTTCTACAGCAAGAAAAAAAAAAGGCTTCTCTAAATACACCGTTTTCTTTTTTTTAAATTCATGCACTGGCGTTAAAGTGAAGGAAGCAGAGAGGAATTGAAAGATTTGTTAGGCGTAGGTGTGCGTGTGGAAATAATCTGAAAAGTGGCAGAGGGAAGTGATGTCTTCAGGGCAGGATGTTGAGGCAGATATCCAGCAGAGCCTCCGAACGGAACAGCAGGCTTAGCCTTATTCCAATTTGAAGGAAGCGAAACAATAAAACATTATCCTTTATACAAGTGGTCTGCAGAAAGACCATTAAGTCAAAAACATGACCTTATTGAGCTGCTGGAAGAATGTGATAGTCGTTTTCCGCGCTACAGATGCAAAATGGTTCTTAGGGGACCCGGTATATGCTAGCCCGCTTTTGGATGTGTGTCTCGTGTGTGCGCTAAGACCATCTGACAAAGAACTCTACAGCATCTCTAAACTACAGTTCCCAGAATTCTCTGTGAGAATTAGCGGAACAATGCTAACACTAGTTTTTGGAGCAACATAACTTCTACTTGTGGGGTAGCTATGCCCTACAACAGAACCCGCTCTTCTTTCAGACGGCATCTTCTCTCTTCCCCATCTCGAGGTCTTAGCCCATTTCCACACTACACTGTTCTAGTGCTGTTATTCCACTTTCCACATCCTATGGAATCCTGGGGTTTGGAGTTTAGGGAAAGGCGTTTGGAATTCCCAGCCAGAGAGCTCTTTGGCCTCAGGGAGACTACAAACCCCAGAATTCCATTGGATGTGGAAAGTGGAATAATAGCACTGTAACAGCGTAGGGCAGAAATGGCTTTAGTTGTCACTTTCAGTTTTCAGATGACATCTTTTCTTTCTACCATCTGTAGGTCTTAGCTTCCTGCTAAAAGCCAACTACTGGTATGGGATGCTTGTGTTGGGCAATTAATTTCAGGAGGAGTACGGGGGTGATATCGCTTCCCCTCTTGGCCACTTCACATCTCTTCTTCCCAGAACATTCAACTTCTGTGTTTTGTAGGTGTGCAAAAAAGTGTAAAGGATGCCCCGTTCACACCAAGGCCGCACGTCTTGATCTGCCGTGACTAAATCTGTCGGTTAGGAGGACTCCAGCCTCCTGCTCTGGGTGGAGACAGGGACAATGCTGAATGGTTCTCTCTTTTTGTCTATCAGGTGTTTGGGTATTAGAATAAATGATATGATTCATATGCATTTGGAAGAAGTCCTCCCTCTAGAGGTGAAACATGTCTGTTTGTCATAACACTGTGCTTTCCTTATGTATGTCTCTTGATATTTAATGTGCTTTGTTCTTTGTTTTAATTGGCAAGTCTGATTGCTGAGGCATGTATCTCTGAGGAAATCCTATTGCCAGAAGAGAAAGGAGGTAACTGCGGGGAATATGTATGCCCCTTAATACCTAGTTTGGCCCTGAGATCGTAAATGTGCCTAGCTGAAAGAAAAGTGCCTCTCAATTGCACGAGAAGAAAGGCTTTAGCCCTGTCCCTTCTTATACTGTCACCTCACCTGCTGCATGTGGCCAGTGGTGTTCAGAAGACATGCTTGTGTTTCTGTCATTTGTTACTCTCTTTTCTGTTGTTTTTAAATGATTCTTTTTCTGCCTTGATATGCCTGCACCTTGGGAAAGTCAGCCCTGCAACAAGTGCTAGATATAAAATCAATTACTGATTTGAGGACCTGCTTGCTGTGATTACAAGAGGGAAGCCAGCCAGTTTCCAAGCAAGGTGAACCTTGACGGTAGGTTACAAAAAAACTGGTAGTGTTTCTGAGCCTATATTGAGGCAGCTGTTTTCAGTCTAGTGAGTTATCACCATTGGGAAACTTTGCCATTGCCAGTGGCTATGCAGACTGTGGGAATTCTGAGAATTGGCGTCCCCCAAAAAAGTTTATTTCCAAACTCTGGTGGAGTTTGGGGAGCAGCCTAACACAGATAGCCACAGAAGAAACTGCAGACGAGTCTCAAAGTGGTCAAAAGATGGTTGTTTTATTAGTAAGAAAGCCCAATGCATTTTGGCCTGTGTATGAGGCTGCTGTACTATGAGCATATCATGAGACAATGCGACTCGTTGGGAAAGACAATAATGCTTAATAAGGTGGAGGGTGGTGGAAAAAGAGGGAGGCCAGACTACAGCTGGATGGGTTCAATCAAGGTCGCCAATGGCCCTGAGTCTGCAAAACCTGATGATTGGAATTCTTGAAAGTCTCAAAATTGACTTGATGGCAAAGAACAGCAGCAATGCTCTCAAGGTCTTCTTCAGAGGCTATGGAGAATTAATCTTCAAAAGCTTGTGTTCAGTAATTGGTCTGTGAGTTTCGGGTCTGGAGAATTTTTGAGCTTTGATTATAAACAGCCCCTGAAGAAGGTCTTTGGAGCTGAGTACGCAGGCTGAAACAGACTGGGCTTTCTTACTTATAAAACCACCACCTTTTGCACATTTGGAGTACGGTTGCCATCCTTCCATTTTTACGAGCCACCTCCAGACAGGAAAGGAGGGCACACATGTTGCAATTTTGGTGGGCTCAGCTCCCAGCAAGAGGAGTGGTTTGGATGCAAATTTCCAGCTTGCTGCAATCGATCTGTTGCTGCACTTTGCAAAGACTCTCCAGACAGGTATAGGGGATATCTGTCTGTTTACTTATTTACTATGTGTTTATCCCCACACTTTGCTCCAGATGCAGATGAAAAAAATGGTAGATCTCATTTGTTGATTTAGTGAGCTGGAAGTCTTTAGTTAATCTGGGGGCTCTACTGTAATGGATGTAGCTTCTGTGCAGAGTGATCACTATAGTTGTGATGGACCAATCTTGTGTTACCTGCCCTTGCTCCCAACTAAGCCTAGATATTGCTTTTCTGCAAATACTCAGAATCGTGATGTACTCAGGGACGTGGGAGATCTTGCAGTCTTGAAGGCACTGGCTTTAAAAAAGGCTTTTCCCTGCTCTTATGAACAGGTAGCAAAACCTCTAAGGAAAACAGAATGCTTGCTCTCTAGGTTCTTCTAGGATCATTCAAAAGGCTCATTGCCTGTGTCAGATGTTCTGTGAGACACACCTCTTGTGCCTCTCCGTTTTTCACAACTGCTTCACAGGGATCATGTCTGGATGATGAGACAGCATAGTTGTTAACCACAAGGGGAAAAAAAAAATCCTAGAGTCTTTTCTGACATGATGTTTTCAGATATATATACCTGGAAAGGCCCAGGTAGACCTTGCATTCTTCTAACAGGCCCTACTTTCTCTGAGGCTTTTTAAAACACTTTTTTTCTTAATACTCCAAAGCAGCGTTAATAAGCTTCAGTTTAGAGCAAAGACATCAAAGTGTGTGCTGAATCTTTTTTGGCTTTCTTTTCTGTTCCCTCCTGCCCTCAAAACTGCCACCCACAGTTGTTTCTCTGCCAAAAGCAACTTAAGCAGCTGGAAGTGAAATTTTTAAATCAGAGAAATCATCAGAAGCTAGGAGCTGCACTGGCCCCTAGGGAGACCTTGGAAGCCAGCAAAAAGAATCTTTTTGCTCCCAAATGTCCCCAAACACCTAGTAGGGGGCATTTTCACAACATTTTTGGCCCCCTAGTCCACTGTAGGGCCAAAAGAGGCCTTTGAAGAAAACGGAAGTGGTTTGGCAGTCACATTCTGTTCACCTGCTTGTTTTAAGGAACTCCTTCCAATTTTAAAGAAACAACATGAAGAACCCTCTTGCGCCCAAGATGCATTTGAGGACATTCTGGGGCAAAATTGTCAATTTATTTGAAGCCTTAGAGGCCACAAAAATGGCCCCAGGACCACATGTGGTCTTTGTCCACCCTCATATTAAACATTTAATTTCTTGCTCTGTTTGGGTTTTATGCTTTACTGGGCTTGCTGTGAGTTAAAACAATGTCAAACCAAGGGGAAAGCCGTTCTCTAGTCAAGAGTTAGAGCTGCTATGCAACTGGTGTGTTGAAAGCTTGGGAAAGTTACTTTTTTTTGAACACCATCTCCTTGAAATCCCCAGTTGCCATAGCCAATGGTAACGGTAGTCATGGTAGTCTAAAACCTTTGGAAAACTGAAAGGTTCACCAGTCCTGGCTTAGGATTTGCCCTGTGTGCAACAAATGGGTATTACCCGGTGCCCCTCTTCTGGTATGACCTCCACCCACACAAATGCGTGGGGTCATTTGAAGCATTCCATCCCATTGTAGTCAATGGAGGCAACAGGCATTGAATTGTAAAGCTGGAAGAGACAAAAAGGGCCACTGAGTCTCCCATATATTGACTTCCCACCAGATACTCCATTATTATAATAACTTAATTTAAAACGAAGATCCTTTCAAATATGGTAACCGTCCTAATTCTAATTTCCTTTCTATGTGGGAGATTTGCCTTGTTTACTATACAAGAACTTAAATCTCTCTAATGTGGAATATTTATTCTCATCTGTCGATAGAAAAGACTCCTATGTACTATGGATCAATTGTATTTTCCTTTTCTAAAAAAAAATTAATAAAAAAGAAAAGAAAAGGGCTATCGGATCTAGCCCCCTGTATCCACTGACTACAATGGGACACAATGCTTGTGTTTTTTGTTGCACACGGGTTCTTTGAATGAAAACCCTGCATATACGGTGAGCACACTGTATACATTTTTCCAGGGAGCTTTCATTGGCTGCAGTTTTTTAAAATAAGTGGACATGGGGTATCAAACTCAGATTTGTCCTATATCTATGGAATACAGCCCATGTTAGCAAAGCAGCCGGCAAGTAAATTTTTCCCCTTCTGGATATGGTACGCTTGGAGCACGTGACACTTTGCAGAAGAAAGTGATCAGATGATAGCTAGTTCCCTGCCCTGCGGGATCTGCAATCCAATCTGAGGATACTATGCCACGTGTGTGTGTGTGTGTGTGTGTGTGTGTGTGTGTGTTTGTTTGTAACAGAGCCCCTAAATGAAAATACAGTCTGTTTAGGAATAGGTGCATCAGTATCCACCCCGGGGCACTGCTCCGTTCCTCAACAAAAGGGTGGCCGTGCGAGGTTGCCGTTTGCTGCGTTTGCCTAGGGTCAGGTCCCACATCTGCGCTTGAGCTCTGACCCAGCCACTTTCTTGAGTTGGTTTTGCTTTTGGGTTATTTTCCTTCACTTCAATTAGCAAGCAACTGAGGACATGTCTGGGTAGAAAGGTATCGGGGAAGGTGGGTCTGAGGAAGGGCAGAGACAGCAACTGTAACAAAGTCATTAGAAAAGATGGGAGATTTGTTCTCTGCAAAAGAGCAGAAAGAATGGAGTGTGCCTGGCACGGGGGTGGAAACGCCATCCCTTCTCTCCACGCTCTGTCTTCCCCCCGTCAGTCTCTGTTCAGGGTGCACCAGGCGGCTGCCAAGAAAAAAGGAGGAGTGGGTTTTTCCAAGAGAAAGAACACTAAACAGTAAAATGCTTTTTCTGAGTAGCAGTGAGAGATAAAAAAAAGGACGGGGGAGCAGAGGGAACAGGTTTATTTTTTTAAAAAAGGGCTTTCATCAGTTTTTTTTTTCCTCCTCTGAAGCCATTTTTGCTAGAAGAATTAAATTTGCCAGAAGAATTGAAAGAAATGGTTATAGAATATTCTCTTTTAGAATGATAAAGGCAGTATTTAAAACAAGATGTCTGTATATTTAATCCTCCTGTTTTATTCCTAAAAGCTGCGAATCAGAGCAAGGGCTGCAGAAGTTTCTGTGGGAGCCAGGAGGGGGCGGCTGAGCTCAGGGCCCGACCCACACACCTAAAAAGCAGCGATCCAAGGCACCATATGGGGCTCTGGGATTCTCACTCCATGATCGCAGGACTGCAGCCTTAACAGTGACAGTATTATAGTTTGTCCAGCAGACTAACTCCCAAGCTCACGGAGTTCATTTCGAGTGCTGCTTGGGCTTAAACCAAGAGACACCACTTCATTCAATTCTGAGGGACTCCAATTCAGTTTAGGATTTTCAGCTTTGCGGTCTCCCCGTCCCCTGGTTCTTGATGGTTTCTATTCTGGCTAGGTGTCTCAGGGGGATCTCGCAAGGGGTGGTCAGAGTTGGTAGCCACCCTTTGGATGTTGCTGATCTGGAATTCCCATCCGCTGTGGGCGACTGTTCAGGATGGATATTGGCAAGCTGGAACAAGTCCAGGGGAAGGGAATCAAGATGATAAAAGGTCAGGAAACTAAGTTCTATGAGGAATGGCCTAGGGAGCTGGATATCTTTAGCTTGGAGAAGAAAAGACTGAGCGAGTGATATGAGAGCCATCTTCAAAGGACATCATGTAGATGAGGGAGCAAGCTTGTTTTCTGCTGTTCCAGAGACTAGAACATAATTCGGTGGTTTCAAATTACAAGGACAGAGATGCCATCCAAACATTAGGAAGCACGTTTTGATGTTAACGGCTGTTTGACAGTGGAATAAACTGTTTTAGAGGATGTTGGAATCTCCTTTCTTGGAGGTCTTTAAACAAAGGTTAGATGGCCATCTCTCAGGTATGTTTTAGCTCTGCATGCTTGCATGGCAGAGGGTTGGGCTGGGCTGGGCTTGTGGTCCCTTCCTAGTCCATGACTCTCAATGCTCCAACTCACTGATGCACCAACATTTGGAGTGCCCCACCTATGGAACTCACTGATAACACCCCCTACTCATCTCCAGTGAAGGGGATAAGACAGCCCACTACCTTAGAAAGGAGCATCAGCAAAGAAAGAGCTCCCATTCTGAATCAACATTGCAGTCTGTAATGTCTCAGGGTGGACTGCAGCTCCCACTGGAACATAGTCAATGGGGGGGGGGGACCCTGGGAGTTGCAGTTCAGCAACATCTGGACAGCTGTGCTTGTCTACCCTGGCTCTATGAGTGTACAAACGTCACACTGCTCGATACACTTCCTTTCTCAATTCGTGCATCATCATCACGATATGGATCCTTACCCGGCACGGACACGCTGGAAACCGCTTCGGGCTGAGTCAGCGTATCCACTTTCACATGTTGGAAGCTTTTACAGGCAGGACTCTGCAGGTGCCTGGAGTGGAGAGAAAAGTGGAGAAAAGGGCCTTGATTTGCTTTTTGCTTTTCTTTTTTGAAGCCTTGACTCTGACCTGCCTCCACTTGAGCCACGAATTCCCATTAAAACGGTTGAGCATTCAGAAGCGGAGGCCAAAATGCCAGTAGGCTGGGGGAGAGATTTATCAGCAAGCTGTTTTCTATTTTTTGCTGTGTGTTTTTGAATGCAAGTGGTCTCACTCAGGGACTGGGACAAGGCTTGCGGAATGGCAGGAACGTTTGTAGGGTCAGGGGAGTGGGTATGCGTCCATTCACCCGTCTCCTCCCTGCCTCCTTTGCCGACATTTGCTTCTCCCTTTTATCTCCGCCACTAACACACTCTGTGCACAGCTGCCTTGGGTGCCTGTGGACCTTTTCGGTGCAGCTACGCTCACAGAGCCAGGCTTGGAAGCTTCTGTGCTCAGGTGCAAGAGATACTGCTGAACTCTCCGCAGCAGGCCAGGGGCTGAGGAAACAGCAGTGGCCAGCACAACAGATGGCCGAGGAGGTGTTCTCCATACCCAGATGATTCTGTAGGAGATGGAGGGAGAACTTGACTCCAGATGAGGGCTTTAAAAAAAAAAATACAAAGTAATTTGCACAGATCTAGGAGTGAAGATAGATGCGCATGTTTGTCTATGTATTGTGTGTGCATATAGAGATTTTTTTAAAAAAAGATGAATTGGCTACAGCAGGCGCTCAGCTTCTTCCTGACTTTACAGTTGGAATGACAGCCCCGTTGAGCAGAGTTCCAATCTAGCTGTCTGTCTTGGCAACAGAAAACAAATTTCTACCATTTTTAATGCAGGCACGTGTGAAAAACAACAAAAAAACCCAGTAAATGTATTTATACAACAAACAACAGCCTGGTTTTCTTTTTCAAAGGATCAAATAGCAGATGTACCCCCCCTTTACGTTTATAAATTTTGTGAGGGGGGGGTCAGTTAGAGGCATTAACACCCCCCCACACACTATGATCCTGATATGCATGGAGTACAGACACACTATGCCTATTCTGTCCTCTGAAAATAACAGTAACAACAACATTAAAAAAAACCTTTCTATATTGCAGTTACGGATCTGCAACCTAGAGTTATGGATCTGTCACTGCTCTGTATTCACTAACGCTGTGGAGTCACGATTGTGGTCCTATTGCCCCCATTGAAAATGCCCTCCTACACCTACTTGTTTAGGCAGCGGATGCACCGAGAAACGGAGGTCCCTTCTGCTGGCAATCAGGGTGCAGGAGGGCGACGTTTCCACCCCCAAGCAAGCCTGCGACAATCAGAAGCAGGACCTCCGTCGCAATTCCTTATCGTAGCCTCACTCGCTGGTGGGAGGCTCCAGGAACATCTTTCTCCTGCGTCTCAATCGCCAACAGAACGGGCACCCCTCTCTCCGTGTGGCTGCTGCTTGATACAATAAGTTTGAGGGGGTCGGAGAAGGAGGTGATGTAGAATACAACCCAATAATAAGCTATTCAAGCAATGAGTAACTGTACAAATTGTGCCAAGGGATGGAAACTGTGCCAGGGTTACCCCCAGAACCTATGAGGTTTCCCATCTGTGATATATGCAATGACACACTCTTGAAGCGACCTTCCGTTCTCTGCCACCCAATAGTCCATACACTCCTCTCTTGTTTCTCCTGATACAAAGGTCTGAATTCTGCGGCTAGCCCTACCTAAAATAGACCCATCGAATCAATGGGATTTACCTGTGTGTTGACTTAGGCCATTTCCACACTGCACTGTTACTGCGCTGTTATTCCACTTCCAACCTCCTGTGGAATTCTAGGGTTTGTAGTTTACTGAAGCCAAAGAGCTCTCTGGCTGAGAATCCTAAAGACCCCTCCCTCCACTGCAAACCCCAGGTTTCCACAGGATGTTCAAAGCGGAATAATAGCACTATGACAGTGTAGTGTGGAAATGACCTTACACTCAACAGTTCATTGAATCAGTCTAGTTGGGACCAACCAACAAGATTCCATCCACGGCCTCCTCAAAACAGCCTTATCCCTCGTTGCTGCACTCCCCATTCTAAAGGGGTTGCTTCTCTTAATTTCTTACCTACGTTTATCCCACAACATTAAAAATGGCAAAACTCAGTGAGGCAAATTCGTCTTCTTCCCCCATCCTTGTGCCCGGCTAAGCTGGGCTGCTGCTCCTTGTGAGGGGATGTTTGGCTAGAAATGGTTACACAGTTAAGTATACTTAACTAAATAGCTGATATTGGCCAATTAATTTTTTTTTTTGTTGCAAAAAACCACAAACAAACCCTGAAATGTGAAAGAAAATGTGGAAAATGTTGAAACACTCTTGGAATTTTGCCTGGGAGGTAGAAAGCTGAAATATTTACTTCTCTCATGTGAGAATGAGGTAGTGGAAGAGATGCTTCCCTGTGACACAGCTTGCAACTACGAACTGGGGCGAGTTCACTTCTTGCTTGCTTCTCGCCTTACCTCTTCCAATCCGCCTCCGTCTCCCAGAACTCATAGACAATGAAGGTGACTCCATCCGGGAGCCTCACTGCAGTTACGCTACAACGGAGAAAAAAGAAACGAAGGTAAGAGTCAAAGACGAGAACGCCACATGGCTAATGGGAGGCATCACCCACGCTCCTGCTTTCTGCAATTCTGTACCACGCTCTATCGGAAGACGTTGCCCTCTCTGTGATACTTGATGGGGCCTGATTGCTGGTGACATCAATCAGTGCTAAATGTGAGTTGCCAGCTAGCAACTCAGAGAATAGTGCTCTGATTGCCAACCAACTAGAAGGTACCTACGTCATCGCCATGTCTCATTTGTATGCTCTCGACAATTCGCCTAAAGAATAGCTCATACAGTGTGCCCACCATATATGTGGGGGTTCTGTTCCAGGGACCCCCATGTGAAACAAAAAACACACCCGTTGCATCCCATCGTAGTCAACTGACACAGCGTGTGCACGCCCGCTGCGTCTGTTGACTATAATGGGATGCAATGCTTCGCATGACCTGACCCTTGTGCACGAAGAGGGCACACTATACGAACATACATACGTAAGCCATGATCTCATGTTGGAACACATAAGAGAGAACCACTCATCCCCCAGAAAAGCTGAAAGTGAAATATTATTAATTATGGTTAATTTCTCTTTTGAGCAATACTAGGCACTTGCTTAGTGCCAGAGGTGATAACAAGACACCTGCTAAGCAAAGCTTGAATTTTTTTGGCTTCATCCAGTCTAAGTCGTACCTATCCTGCCCGCCTTAAAATAAACAGATTATTACCATGCCATCACTGGTCTACAGACCCCTTTCCTCTTTCGAGGAAGTTCATCTCACCAAAATCAATCAATCAATTACTCACTCAAAGACAGTGCTGGTGGTCTACAAGAAACAACCCCATATCAATGGTCAGGCAGTCCTTTTCTTAGGACTGAGCAAAACATCACAAAATACAGAGCAAGATTTGGAGTTTTTTTTAGATCTGTCCATCAGTGGTTCGAGGGAACTCAAGTCAGTAGCCCTGCTCCTATCCAGATGTGCCTTGTTTTATTGCAAACATGTGGATGCTGTACTTACTGGAAGCAGTCTTGTTCTCCTGCTACATTCTTCAAGTACTGTTTAAGGGAGCCACAGAATTCCCCCAAGTGCTTCTGGGAAACAGTCATTTCATTTCGTACCAAAAGAAGATACTGGGGGCAGAAAGAAAACAAGAGAGATGCTTAACATAGAGTAATCCTGTGTTTGACAGGCAAGGTCTGTACTTCAAAGTTGTCAAAGTTGCATAGTAGTTAGAGAGCCTGAATTAGGAACACTGGATATAAGTCTTGCCTTTGCAATGAACCAGAAATGAGATACTTTCGGGAATTTGGTAATCCTGAAGCCTCAATCCCGCCCCTTGGGCTTCCCCACATTCCCATGTGTAATGCATTTTCAGCTTTTGTATAATTTTCTTCCCCATTCTGAGTGGTTAAAATGGCTCACCTGAGGCTCAGTTACTGGCAGTTTGCTCACTTGGAGCCAGGGCTCTGGCCACATTAAACAATAGTATATCAATTACTAGTAGTTTGATACAACTTTAAATGCTTTGTTGACGTCCTCCAGAATCCTAGGGTCTGGAGTCTGATGAAATACTGGGACTTCTTTGCTAAATGGCTACAGTCGGCTCCCTAGAACTACAGCCCTTGAATTCTGCAGAGAGATTTCTATGTAGCTCACCAAACTACAAATCCCAGGAGAGCTCCTCAGGAGAGAAACCCAGCCCCATAGTGTGTGGTGGGGGTTGGTGGCTGAGAAGAAAAGATATATAAAGGCAAACACTGACTATTGTTTAGGCAGTCCTTCAGTGTGAATTCCTGCCAGAGAGAACTCTGGGGTAAAGTTCCTCAGTCAGCCAGGAGGGTGACTGTGTGGGAAAGGTTTAATTCTCAGGGAAGCCTAGAGAGAGGCAGAAGAGTAATTAAATCACTATAGAATTTGGTCAGAAAGTGTAACCTAGATTGGGGGTTGAGCCTTTGGTAACCGGGTAGCCAAAGGGCTGTTTATGATACTTGTGCTTATAGTTTAAAGTTTAAAGATATAAGGAAACTGACTAAAAAAACCCCTAAAGAATTGGCTTAATTTTGACCTGCATATGAACTCCAATACTTTGTTCTATACGTTATCGTAATAAATATTACAGTTTATTTTTATAAATACTGATTTGACTGAGTGGTATGCAGTATTTAAAGACACATAGAAAACATGCTACCATAGAACTATAAAAGGGTTCTAAATAACCACCGGAAAGCTTCACACACACACTCCAACTGTCCTGATTTGCCAGGGACAACCTTGATTAATCTGTTCCCATCCCATTTTTAAGATGCTTTAAAAACGCCCTAGTTTCTCTCCCCTCCTCCCAACTTTCCCCCATTATCCTCAGCATACTTCCATTCCTGCGCACCGAGTTCAAAGTGCAAAAGTAGTTCATACTTAGTTAGCTCAGCGGGAGAAAAGAGAGGAAGAGACAGAATCTTGCCCTTCTCCGTAGGGCCGAAGCAAAAGCAACCCTCTGTAGCCCTTTCTAGCTTGCCTTTTCTGCCTCATTTATCCCTTTTGCTGTCTTGGCCACTCTCTGACGTTGCTTGGCTGCATGTTTCCCAGGTTTTATCTGTCAAATGTTGGAAGGTATCACACACACACACATTAAATATCAAAGAGCAATGGAGAGGAACAGACGAGCTATTCTTCAAAGCCCAGCGTTTGTTTTAAAGAGCTACATTTCTGCATCTTTCATCCTGGAGGCAAATGTATCTTGAGCCTTTCCCTTCCAAAATCCAAATCCCTCCCCCCAGCAAGAGACCGTGGGAAGAGAATGAACACAGTTTTGTCAAGTGAAGGCGAGTTATTTTAAGGCTCCATTTTCATACTCCAGTTGATTTTTAATCACAAGTGGCTGGTTTTGATTAGGGCCATTTCCGCACTAGGCTGTTATAGCGCAATGATTCCACTTTCAACCTCCTATGGAATCCTGGGGTTTGCAGTTTAGGGAGGGGCCGGCCGGCCCCTCCCTAAACTGCAAACCCCAGGATTCCATAGGAGGTTGAAAGTGGAATCATTGCGCTATAACAGCCTAGTGCAGAAATGGTGTAGAAATGCAATTTCCCCCCGTTAACCTTGCTCACATCTGGAAGCAAACAGCAACACTGACAATAAATACAGCTTGAAAGTGCATCAATTATTAATACCATGCATTCGTTCATACCAAATAAAAATTGAGACCCCCAAGAAACTCACAAATTAAGGGAGAGTTAGGCAGACAAAGGAGGGCGGGTGTCTTTTCGTACTCCTTCCCTCTTATTGTTGGAAGTTGCTTTTCAAATATAATTAATTGCAATTATAGTTCTACAAGCAATTAGTGTTACAGGATAGTATTCTGTATTGCACTTATAGATTCGTGAGCTAGAACTGTGGATCTGTAACTGCTCTGTATTCTGCTAAAACTACCCAGAAAAGAATTTTGGTTTTGAATTTTTCACCAAAATCATCCATATTACACCTCCTGAGACTTCTTTTGAGTCCAAGAGCAGCATGCCTCAATTTCACACATTAGCAAAGTGTGATGCTTTTTAATTGATGACATTGTACATACATTTTTTAAAAAAATTTAAATTATTATACATATACTTACAGTCCTATTATTATACATATACAAACATACATTCTTACATATAGTCTGACATTCTGACATCAGACCTAGTAAAAATGCACATCGTTGAAAAATATGCTCAAGCATGTTTTATACTGGGAACATGAACAAGTGATTAGTTTATTTTACTTATTTACTTGTGATTAGTACATTTTGTAATTCGTTTATAATGATGTGGTTCCAGCTCTGATATCCTTCCCCGCCTTGCACTGAGTTGGGTGGTAGGCTCAGTTATAGCAAACTTTAGCAACCCCTTAATTCATTTCTTTATTGACAAACTGAAACAGGGATAACAACAGATGAATTTAGAATTGAACAATACTGTTTTGCTCAAAGATAGTTAACATATGGCACTGTTGTACGTCTACAGTTAGCAAACAAGTATAAAGACTCTGTTGTAGATGAATGGAAATAGTACAATACCTGCTTTGTATCACAGGTCAGAAAGGCAGAGATGAGCTTACTGAAATCTGTCTTTTCAACAGTCGGTTGCCTTTGCACTCCATTGTCAGCAGCTCTGAGGTCAGCTCGTAGCTCTGGTCTTTTCTACCACCTCCTTCATGGAGTTGCTCAGAGACAACAGGAAAGCCAAGATCTTAAAGCTAATATTTTCAGACGCTTCTGAGATCTAGCAGAAGCCATAACTGCAAAGGCAACGGCTGAGCTCTTGAGCCATCCTGGCGTGCTTCACCTGCAGTCGGAGCTCAGCCAGGTGTGACAGACATCTCTCTTATTCGCCTAGATCTGCTCTGTAGAATCAACTAGTCCTGGGTTCCCGAGGAGGCTCTCTTGAACGAATCGGTGATTGGGCCGGCCTTACCATTAGGCAGAGTGAGGTAGCCAACTGTGGCAATAGATTTTGGTTCTCCCGAAAGAGCAGCATTTGCTTTGTTGTTGTATTTTTACTGCCAAAGATTGGGTGAGGTGCCTATGGGATTGTTTGCCTCATCTGCCAGAATATCTTGGCTGGGCGTGGGTGCTGAGAGACAGAACGTGCTATAAGCTGTTACTGATTGCAAGTTAAATACATGCAAAACATTCTGAGCCATGCTCTAAAACACTGCGATGCATTCTGATGATAAAGGATACCAGCTAGAACACTTCAGCAAGACACACAGAATAACCGTGACTTGCATAGGCTGGTCTTCTGCTTAGTAGATAAGAGCCTGTAATCTGTGTTTGCAATCTTTGTAACTGCTGGGAATTTGAATTTCCAGTTGCATGGGTGCAAAGAACATGCACCAGGTCATAATGGAAGGGAATGGAAGGGCATGTGTGCGAGAACGCATGCTGAGGCAAAAAGCAAGGGAATGGGAAGGGGGAACACTGTGTGCAGAAAAAGAAGGTGAATGTGTGCCCGTCCCACTCCATTCCCTTTGCCTTTTGCCTAGGTGTGGAGTAGGACGGGAGGAGAATAGAGAGTGAAGCAAATTCATGAAGGTCAAACCTAAGTCAAAGACCTATAACAAACAGCAAACTGGAACTATTGCAAGAAGTGTAATTTGACATCAGTTTATGCTTTAGTTGTTGCTTATAACAGTTATTTGAACAGAAGAAGAATGGTTTATTAATGAATAGTATAGTTGCATTTATTAAAGGGCCAAGTATGTCTTTTTCTTTTTAATAATTGAGCTAGAATTATTATTAGTTACTTACTTGAAATTACTGAATACTAATTATGGTAGATTTAGAGTTAAGATGAAAATAAACAGCAGGCAGCAAGTTTAACCTTGTTATTACTTTGTGCTCTGACAGCTAGGAGTTACTGTTAGATTATCATTTGCTACCGGCAAATCACTTTTAGCTATGTGTGGTTAGTTTAGTAGTTTGTGGCGTAGTTTACCGCAATTGTTTTTTGTAGTTCTTATTTTGTTTGATGTTATGTGTGAGTGTACATTCTTTTGCATTTTTGTCCTTTTTTATTATTTAATAAAATCATTTTAAAAATATAAGCAAACAGCAAACTGGGGGGGGGGGATCTTAATTGATTCCAAATGTCTAGTTTTTTGGCTGTGTAAAAGTGAGGCACAGCCTTGGACAGAGAAGTCTCTCCTCTTGAGCCTAAGAAAATTTGGTTTGCTTTCTTTTTCATGGGCATGAGGAAATGGCAGGTTGGCCATATGGCAGAGGTACTGTTTCATGTTGATAAGAGCAGACAGCATGCAACAGATGACCCAGTAATCCACTGGAGAGGTTTGCTCATTAAGTTTTTCCTCTTGGTTGGTACAAAGAGGCAATGACCTTTTGAGTCACATTTGCAACAGATGGAGCCTGAGATCAACACAGGTTAGGAAAAATAAAAGTCCCTTCCCATTGTTGTGATTTGCATATGTAAATGTTTTCCTTTTGCAGGAGGCAACCCGAGTTTTGTACTCACCGCGCAGGCTGTGTTTTCACTGTCCGACAATCGCTGGTGCAAATCAAACCAAAGAGTCTGTTGAGAAGGAACGCATTTGCAAAACTTAAAAATAATGGTGGGACAGCAACGGCTCACATCAAAGCACATTTCATACACATCGTATCTAATCAGAATTCACCACAATGTTGCTGCTAAGGATTTTCTGCCCTCATTACAGGCAGTTGTGCAGTTCAGTCTGGACTCTCAGATAGAAGACTGGGGCTCTATAATCCATTGGCCCCCTAAATTATATCCAGATAGTGACAATCAATGGTGTCTGTCTCACACACTTGCTGCAGCATCCTTTACTTTCTCTATTAAAATTGTTTGGAATTAAATTTTTGTTGCAGTGACACAAAAGAACCTCAGTCCAACAACCCAAATATCAGCACATGGAGATAAGCTACACCACCACTATGCAACACCTATACAGTATAGGAACAATTTTTGTGTGTGTGTTGCTACTGAAATTAATTGACATGATAGATATGGGTAAACTTACAATGTTACTAAAAGGAGGAAAACGGGAAAAATTAACAATTACATGGGATGCTGTTATGTTATATCTCAAGAACGCCTGGGGTGATATAATGATAGCAGGCTTAGATGTTTGAACTTACTAGGTTAATTTTATATGTAAATATTATAATGAAGCTAAACAAGTAGAATCACTTTTTATATTAGATCAAAAGATACAGACTATATAGATAATGCAAATCCAAAGCTTGTTAGGAGGAAATCAGTGTATGTAATAAGGATGAAAGGTGATTGTGTCAGTATGCTTGATGACTTCTTTTTGTTTTAAGTATTATGAGACTTTTTATATATATAAAAATAAACAAGAAAAGAATAGAGACACAGACTAATGCATCGGTGATGGGGTGCTGTTGACAAATGTACAGTGCACAGTGTGCAACTGCAATGCACAACTGCAGTGTGCGGTGTTGCTGAACATGCAACTTCGATTCTCGTGCTATCAGCAAAATTATTTCTGCCACACTATGATGATGAGTAATTGGCTCACCTCTATAACACAGTGTATATCTCCTATGTCATCTACAGGACGCCAGCCAAGGGCTAGCTTTTTGTTAGTGACATTTGTGGACCTAATTCCAGATTACATGCACGTACATCCTTTTTTTGGACGAGGTACAGAGGTATATTCTTTTCCCCTTCTGCTCTGTCCCCAAACTCTCCGCCTCCTGCAGCCAGCAGCTGTCCAGAAGAAGCAGCTGCTACTTCTTACTAGAAAAAGCAATTCAGATCATAGAATCATAGAATCATAGAAATGTAGAGTTGGAAGAGACCACACGGGCCATCCAGTCCAACCCCCTACCATGCAGGAATACCCTCAAAGCACTCCCGACAGATGGCCATCCAGCCTCTGCTTAAAAACCTCCAAAGAAGGAGACTCCACCACACTCCATTGAGGCAGCAGCAGATTCCACTGCCGGACAGCCTTGACCGTCAGGAAGTTCTTCCTGAGGCTCAGGTGGAATCTCCTTTCCTGCAGCTTGAATCCATTGCTCCTTGTCCTGGACTCTGGAGCAGCAGAAAACAAGCCCTCTCCCTCCTCTACATGGCATCCCTTCAAATATTTAAACATGGCTATCATGTCCCCTCTTAACCTTCTCTTCCACAGACTGAACATACCCAGCTCTCTAAGTCTATCCTCATAGGGCTTGGCTTCCAGGCCCCTCACCATTTTGGTCGCCCTCCTCTGGACCTGCTCCAGCTTGACCATGTCCTTCTTGAATTGGGGTGCCCAGAACTGGACACAGTATTCAAGATGAGGTCTAACCAAAGCAGAGTAGAGTGGTACCAGTACCTCCCTCGATCTAGACACCATACTCCTGTTGATGCAGCCGAGAATTGCGTTGGCTTTCTTGGCTGCCGCATCACACCGCTGACTCACGTTCAGCTTGTGGTCTATTAAGACTCCTAGATCCCTTTCACACGTACTGCCATCCAGCCACGTGTCCCCCATCCTATATTTCTGCATTCCATTTTTTCTACCTAAGTGTAGGACCTTACACTTCTCTCTGTTGAATTTCATTTTGTTAGCCTTGGCCCAGCTCTCCAATCTATCCAGGTCATTTTGATCCTGTCCTCTGGCGTATTAGCAACCCCTCCCAATTTGGTGTCATCTGCAAATTTGATGAGCGTGCCCTCTATATCATGAAGATATGGCTACTCTGGGTTCCACGAACTGAGTCCTGCTGCTACTCCATGGCCTGAATCACCTCCCCACTGGTAAACTGCAGCAGCAGAAGACCCTCCTGGGCCATTTTTTTCCCTTCACACACCCATGTTTTTCTCCACAAAATAACTTTCTTCACAACACTTCAGGATGTCCAAACATGGGGAGATGACCACAGAAGAATATTTGGGTTCTCTTGAAGTGGAAGGAACGCTAACTTAATTATTGCATGTGAAGATGAAACAACAGAGGATTTACCTCTCTAGCTTGGAGGAGTTACTTTTTTTTTTGGACAAATGCCCCTATCAGCTTTTTCACACCCAGGAAAAAAGCCATTGCTCTAGAGGGTACAGAACACTTCCTCTCCACAACAGCTCCAAATATAGTTGCATTGGTGCAACCAGGTTCACACCACCAGAAACCATACGGACAATTACAGCCATAGATTGAAAGTGTTGCCTATTGTGACAAAGATTCTTTTTGTGGGCAAGGGTGGGGGAGAGTCATACCCTGGAATCTCACATTTGTTCCTTTTGTGTTGTCATAACAACTCGGGGGGGGGGCTTCTATTTTTTTAAAAAAATGATCATCCTGACTATATTTTTAGAAACTGGTTGTCAAGACAACATAGTATGCTGAGATTATTACAAAAAGAAAATCAGTCCATATTAGTGGGATCTGCAGTATATGTGTATTTGCAGATGACACCAAATGAAGTGGGGAATAGCTAATACCCCAGAGAAAAGAAACAGAATTCAAAATTACCTTGACAGCCTGGAGAGCTGAGCCAAAACTAACAGAATGAATTTCAAAAGGGATAAATGCAAGGTCCTACATCTAGGCAATGTCCCCGTTTTCTTCTTTGGGCTCCAGGAGCCATTCACTGTTTCCCCCTCATCTCCTCTCAGTCCTCAAAATAACACCCCTCGGGGATGTTAAGATGTGAGATTTCGACTCTCCTAAAATCAAGCAGTAATTTTGGTGGCTCAGAGGGGATTTGAACCAAGGTGTCTCCAGCTCTTGTTCAATGTTCTAACCCCCCGCGCCGCACTTGTTGCCAGTCTGCCCACTTCCCCCTTCGTGGACTCATGCATTTGGTACTATACAGAAATTACAAAAATTTCACTTGTCTCCAAAATTCCCCCTTCGGAGGCTGGCCGTTCTATCACTGAGGAACCTGCGTGGTGCAAAGATTTGGGTTGCCAAGCATGTTGCCCGTCTTCCTTTTCACATTCATCCCAGCCCTAGCAATCTGCAGGGGTCTGATGGATGACAAGAGAGAGTGTCCATAGGGGACTGCAATTTCCCTTCTTCTGATGCACATCACATAGTGAACGAAGGCATTTCTCTGTCTCAAAGCCATGCGAGAAATATGCTCTTTTGGTGGAGTCACTGATTTAGCCATTGATCCAAGCTATGCAATAGTATGGTGCACGGTGAGTCCATGTGTGTGAAAGGGAACAGCACTTTTAAAGATTAATATGGAGAAACAGCCCACTCAAAATCCCAGTAACAAAAATGCACCTTATGGAATCCCGAGATTTGTAGTTCCATGGGATGCTTAGAATTCTCTGTCAGAGAGTTCTAGTACCTTCTCAAACTACCAGCACCAAGATTCCAAAGGAGGAAAGCATGACTATTTTAAGTGGTATTAAAGTGCTATAATTTTGTAGGGGAAAGAGACCCTGGCCTTTTTGAGGTTGCCTTGCTGCTGAGAGGAGAACATGGCCAGAAACCTACATGCCTGGTGGTTTCCATGACAGTGGGGTGGAGAATCCTCTCCAGAGTCTGAACTTTAAAGGAATAGAGGTTAAAGAGCACCTTGGATGATGATGGTGATGATAATCGCAAATACTAATAATGATAATGATGATGATAATAATACTAATAATAATTAATAATAGTAATAGCAGCATAATAGAGTTGGAAGAGACCACAAGAGCCAACGAGTCCAACCCCCTGCCATGCAGGAACACAGCATCAATAATAATAAAGTTAATTTTTTTACCCACCTCTTCCCATGGATCAAGGTGGGGAACAACAACACTAAAATACAAGTTAAATCTTGGAGTGAAAACAGGAAGGGTTCACTAGCCCATCACAGAAGCCTCCAGACACCACTGGCTACTTTGGAAGTTAGCTGCCCGACTTGCCAGCCAGCACTTTTGCAGCTTGGGCTGGCGTTTGGTGGTGGTGGTGGTGGTGGTGGTGCCTCTACCGCGTTCCCCAGGGCTGTTCAGTTGCCCTGCCCGGCCATGCGGCTTCCCAGCCATGCGCTCAGCCCTCCAGGGTACTTCCTCATACCCAGCAGCCTTTGCGCAGCTGGAAAAAGCTCCCAGCCAATCAGTTCAAACCTGCTGGTTTGAATTGCTTGGCCGCTTCTGCCCCGGCCAGAGCTCTAGGAAGTTTTCCCTCTGGTCCAGCTATTTTGTATTTCACTAGGTTCTTCTCTCCCCAGCCAATCAGTTTAAACCTGCTGGTTTGAATTGATTGGCTGCTTCTGCCCAGGCTGCAGCTCTAGCAAGTTTTCCCTCTGGTCCAGCTATTTTATAGTTAGCTGGGCTCTCCTCTCCCCAGCCAATCAGTTTAAACCTGCTGGTTTGAATTGATTGGCTGCTTCTGCCCAGACCAGAATTCTAGGAAGTTTTCCCTCTGGTCCAGCCATTTTGTATTTAGGTGGGTTCTCCTCTCCCCAGAGCTCAGTTCTTCTGCCCTCCCTCCCACTTACCCCTTCCTTTTCTTTTGTTGTAACCTGCGTACTGTAGCTAGGTTGTGTCTTTGCCTTTTGTCGTCACAACTTGTAAGGCGCTGGGCATGGGTCCTGGATCCGGGTCTGCTATTTCCCCAGGTCACTGGGGCCTCGGGATGCAGGTGGCTGCCAGGAGGGCACGGTCGGCAGCGGACGCACGGCGTGGAGTGGGGGTCCGCATCCCTGCACTGCTGGGGGGTGAGGTGGTTCGGACCTGACTCCGGGCAGTCCCGGCTTCAGGTTTTTGATCTCATCGGTCAACAGGAGGGTTGGCCGATGCCGGGATCCGGACCCACGCCCAATCCAACCGTGTTTTTGCTGTAACCAATAAAGTCGTGGCCCATTTTCATCCAGCTTCAGTGCGTGGCCTGGTCTATTCCTTGCACTACACCTCTCAGCCCCGAGCCTGCAAAAAGTTAAGTATAAGAATGCTATCCCGCTGGCAATTTCGTGTAAATTTTCTTCCTCCTTTTTATTTTGTGGGAGGAGGAGCAATTTCTTCTCTGTCAAACTAAAGGGGAGCAACGCAGCAGAAACTGCAGAGCGCTCTTCCCGGACATACTCTTACAAGACCCCAATGGCCAGCACCCTATTCATGACGCCTGCGTGTGTAAGGCACGTTGGCCTTTCTACACAGAATCGGAGGAGAGGGGAAGGCTCCATCTTGTTCTCGCATATGCTTCAGGCAGCAAAATGTTTTGGATTTACTCCGCTCCACCTACTCTTAAGTATGAAAAACACAATAAATCTTTGCCCTAATCTTGTGCCTAGTTTGCCCATCCCTTCTTCTTTTCCTTGGCCATTTTCACACTACACCCTTACAGCGCGATTATTCCGCTTTCAACATCCTACGGAATCCTGGGGTTTGCAGTTTAGGGAGGGGCCGGCTGGCCCCTCCCTAAACTGCAAGCCCCAGGATTCCATAGGATGTTGAAAGCGGAATAATCGCGCTGTAAGGGTGTAGTGCAGAAATGGCCCTTGTTACTAGAATTGTTGTTTTGATCCTGGGCTTAGTTCCTTCCCTGCTTCTCTAGAAATGCAGCCTGCATGCCTCTCGTCTCTAGTGCACACTCTTGCAAATGCAGTGTGCGGCCTGACACGGCTTTGCACGCGCTGTGGCTACCGAGCTGTGTTTTGAATTATTGATAACGCCTTGCAGGGCAACGCTGTTTTCCAAATGTATCTTTAATTCAACGAACCACTGTTGACTTGGCCTTTCAACTGACAGAGGACAGAGCTATTGTAGAATAAATGAATCCATTTCAGGCCCCAGGCAGGGGGAAATCATGCCCCCCCAACGTACTTCTGGACTGCAACTCCCATCATCCCCAGCCACTCACTGGCTCTACTAATAGGAATTGGAGTCCATCCTCTGGAAGGCTAGCCACTTCCCCAGTCCCCTTCCAGATGAGGAGAAATGGACTTCATTTATATGCCAAAAATATGAAGGAACATTCAATAGGCATGTCCTCCATCAAAGTAGTGAGAAGAGGGCCATTGCATAGAAATAGAGAATATCAAGACCTGGAAGAGAGCACAAGAGGCTTCTGCTCCAAACCCCTGTCATGCAGGAAAACCCAGTTAAAGCACTCCCAGAAGATGCCCATCCAACCTCTCTTTAAAGTTCTCCCTTTGAGGCCGTCTGTTCCACCGCTGAACAGCTCAGCAGGGGCTCAGGGAGGCTCCAAGCATACGGAACTGGCCTCTACGTCGCCTCTAGATCACTTTTGGGCATTTTGGAGCAAAAACTCTTTTTTTTTTTAGCACCTGAAGGGCCCAAGGGCCCACAAAAACAGCCCGGGGTGGGTCACATCCCACGATCCACACTTTGCCCATCCCCGCAACAAGTAATGAAATCGGTCCCAGATGGGAATAAAACCCTATATTTTACTGGGAGGAGGTCGGAGGACAGGCTTTGAAACTGCTTATTTAAATAATGGCTATAAAATACTGCAGAGGCAAACATCTTTCTTGTACGTGCAGCAAATCACACGCCCATTCTCCCATTTTAGATACACAAATAGCAAAGGGACTAGCTGAAAAAGAGCAAGGGATCTCTTGCAGTGATTATTGAAAACTTCAGAGGAAGAAATTGATCAGGGCTGAATACCAATGAGTTTAGTTAATTTAGTACATGCTTTAATCAGTGCATTAAACCTCTGCAGTGCATAAAAACGGAGTATGGCTTTGAGATAAAAGATAAAGGTAGAAATCCTCTTCACCTTTACTTAGGAGTAAGCCCAACTGAATTCAATAGGCTTTTTTTCCCTAGATAAATATATACAGGATTATACATCACAACAAGCCAAATCTTTAAATAAGTGAGGAAGGGCAAATCAGCGTGCAATTTCTGCATCCATTCACCCCTAAATTAATTCTGTCCAGTTTTCCCCATCAACCTATGACATTTTTTTAATGCATGAAAAGTCAATTTTTTATTATACATATACAGTATAATATACAGTATAAAATTAGAATAATATACAACTTGCCCTAAGATATGAATTTTGTTTGGAGCTTTTGAGCTAAGATCTATGTTGCAAATTATTGAGAAGTCTACCATCCAAAGCATAACTGTGTGCTGATTTGCCTATTAACATGCAAAGTGTATGTTAGGCTGGTTCGTTTCATTGAAAAGCCAAATCATAATTCTTCCCCAACTATATATAACATAGAGATGGAAAGAATATTTGCAAAATATTTGAAAAAAATATATTAAAAAACATAGATTTTTCAAGTGTTGAGAAACCCCAATGAGAAGAATGCTCAACTTACACAAATCTTCACAGTTCAGGACGTACTCTGCTCAAAATTTGCACCTGGTTGCCTTGTGCAGAAAACCTATTCTGCACAAAAAAAATTGCTGTTTTCTGCACAAAACGACCATGTGTGAATTTCACGCAGAATAAATCGCAAATTGTGGATAGGCTTCAAAAACTCTGTGGTTTCAAAAACCGCTGTAAATTACAATTGCAGCAGCATTGAAGTTGTCCTCTGTCAACTAAAATTAGGAGCAGACAACGCGGTAACTGGAGACTTATTCTGCACACAATTTACACACGGTTCTTTCGTTAAAAAAACAGCATCTTCACTGCAGAAAACAGCACTTTCTCTATAGAAAAGAATGTCCCCAAGCCAGAGAGAGGGCAACATCTACCCATCTCCTTAGCGGAGCTCAGCAAAAGATGTCCGCCGTCTACATCCGGCTATTGGGCATATTCAGGTGCTTTTCCAGTCTCCCCACTCTCCATCAACCGTGGAGTGCCTTTTCAGGCTGTTCAAAGGCTGTGCAGCCAAACAGTGAGTCCTGGGGATGGTGAGCGAGGAGTCACAGCAAAGCTGCCCTTGTGGAACTCTTATGCTACGCTGGGCAACGCAGGATCTTGACCGCAGAGAAAACACAACGAAAAAGCATGCCCATAACATTTGCAAAGAGCCGGCGTAGCGTAGCAATTTGAGCGGTGGACTACAACGCCGGAGACCGGAGTCCAATTCCCTGCTTGGCCATGGGAATCCACTGAGTGACCTTGGGCATGTCACACACACGCTCAGCCCCGGTAAACCTCATGATAGGGTTGCCTGAGGGTTCCCGTAAGTCAGAAACGGCTTGAAAGCACACAAGAGCGACAAACAACATTTGTATATGGAAGGTGGAGATGCTGCTGGAATTCTCATCCACTATATCTCTCCTTGGATCTTAAAGGTCCAGGTATGTGATATAATTCCAAACCTGGAAGTATCATTTCCAGGACACAATTTGATTCAGTTCCCTTGTTCTGTTTTTGGAATTTCTGGGGTTTTTTGAACAATAGTTTGTCAGTTGTTTGTTTTTGGTGGGGGGGCTAATACAGCGACATCATGAGTCTTGGGGGGAGGCTTTGGTTATACTGGAGCATGGGAGAGAACAACTACCTCCTCCGTGACGAAAAAAAGAGGACACATGCAGATGTGAGACGGACTTTGCAGAAGTCACTAAGAAGATGCTAACCTGTTTGCATATCTAAAACCTGACAGCCTTGTGCTTTCATGCCCTTCCACAGCCACAAGTACCTTTTTGCATAATGTTATTTTCATGGCTTTTAGTTCTAGCATATTTTTCCACATCGCTTTTAGTCTTCCTCTTCATCTCTTGCCTTAAAGAGATTCAAGGGCTGTGGTTTTTTTTCCCTATGGCATCCATTATTTATTCAGAGTAGGCTTTCATTTCCATTCCCCGAATGCCCAGTCTTGTTCAGCACTCAGCCTCTCTACAAGGCACCATCCATCTTTTCTCTTAGTTTCATTATGCATACACTGTGGCGTGCAAGTTTCCATTTCTATGATACGTGTATTAAAGATTCTGATGTAGCCTATTCATGCCTAGGCACAAATATTGCAAGCCTGCAAGGCTGTGCAGTAATGAATCACTCTAATTTGGAAAAGAAATTAAGATCGCACGGTTCAGTTTATGAAATCCAATTAAAAACTAATTGCTAGCTCTTAAGGGGAAAAAAATGGCATGAATGACCACTCCACAATTTTTGGTAGAGATAAGAACTGAATATGACTAACTTCCCATTCTTCCTCCAACCCAATAATGATTCTTCCCGAAGTTATAGTCATGATAACAGTGTTAAAGTCATGACTAAGTATGGTGAGGGTATTTATGGTGCAATGGTGAGGTTATTTGTGATTATTACTTAGGCCATTTCCACACTACACTGTTATAGTGCTATTATTCCACTTTCAATGCCCTATGGAATCCTGGGGCTTGCAGGGTAGGGAGGGGCATTCTGAATTCTCAGCCAGAGAGCTCTTGGGCCTCAGGAAACTACAAATCCCAGAATTCCACAGGAGGTTCAAAGGGGAATAATAGCACTGTAACACGGTAGGGCAGAAAGGTCCTTAGTCACAAATATGACACCATTATCACGACCATAACCTGCTCCCCAACCTGCCTTACTGGGCGTCTGCGCTATGGGGAGAAGCAGGTCCATTTTGACCACAATCAGAGCACGGCTGAATGACGTTTCTGACACGCTTGGGGTGAGGGATTATTTCAGGATAGGTTATTTGTTAAATACACAGTTTACAAGCTGATATAGGATTCTGGCTGATACCTTTAAGCGTACGATTATCCCTAGGCATCCCTACCAGTAGAGAACTGTTTTCTGTAAGGGGGACCCACTTTGGGCTTTATAAAGTGGTAGAAAGAATCACAGACGTTCACAAAACATGCAGCTGGAACCTGGCACGTTCACAGCCTCAGCGTCCCAGCAGGCAGATAGCTGCGGTCCTTGGTGATTTCATTCAAAAGACAGTGGGCCCTCCGCATCCGCGGGGGTTTGGTTCCAGGACCCCCCGTGGATGCCGCGAAAATGCAGACGGTCACATCCCATCTTTTTAAATGGTGGCGACATGCATGTGGACGCTTCAGCACATTCACCTCAATGCCAATTTATTTATAGGACGTGACAATCCATGGTAAGTGGAATCACGGATCCAGAGCCTGCAGGTTTGGAGGGCCCACTGTTTCAAGAACTTAAGGCCTGCACAACAGAATATCTAAACTGCTTTCCACCCCACCCAACACAAAGCCCTTGCCTTTCCAAGGCTGGCTGCATGAAAGACAGAAAGACATAAAAGAATTTAGTAGCACCTTTGAGATTAACCAAGACCTTTTTTTTTTGAAAGCTTATGCTAGAAACTTTGTTTTCTCCGCTAGTCTCAGAGGTGATATTTGATACTCATACATCTTTTAATGCTAAAAACAGATCAAGATGGCTTTGTTCTTGAATACTGCATCAATACACTTTAAAAAAAAATCCATCAAACCCACCTTGTTTTCCAGCCTTCCAATCAATTCTGCTAACCTGTTGATCTGAGCTTCCAAGCCCTCTTCCTTGGTGTCTGAAGACACTGGAAAGAAAAATGCAATCATGAGGCAAGAAAATGACCCTGGAGAAAGGACTGCGGATGTGTTGGACCGGGCTACAAGAGGAAATAAGAAAGAAAGAAAGAAAGAAAGAAAGGAAGGAAGGAAGGAAGGACGGAAGGACGGAAGGACGGAAGGACGGAAGGACGGAAGGACGGAAGGACGGACGGACAACAGGGAAATAGTTTAATAGCATTTGACCATCCTCCTGACACTTATTTGGAGACTGAAGACCTGGTTGTTCACATATTTTTCTCAGCACACAGGCAGCTGCTTTATTAGATTACTAGCAGAAGTTCCCAGCTTTGCAAAGGTTAGAACCCCCTTTGACTATCAGAAGAAGGGAGCCTCTCTCTTTCTCTTTGCTGCTTCTCCTCCCCTCATTTTCTTTCTTGCTAGTCTTTTCCCACTCCACTCTGCTTGTTCATCTGTTCCCTTTGCTCACTCTCCTCCCTGCTGCTTGCAAAGTAGCAGGACCTCACCACCCAAGAACTGGGGAAGGAGTCCTGCAGAAGAAAGTATGGCCCTTTCCGCACTAGCCTGTTATAGCGCTACGGTTCCACTTGCAACATCCTACGGAAGGGCCGGCCGGCCGCTCCCAAAACTGCAAACCCCAGGATTCCATGGGATGTTGCAAGTGGAATCATAGCGCTATAACAGGCTAGTGCGGAAATAGTCTATCACTTGCAGCAGCTCAGAGGCCATTCAGAGAAACGGCTCGCCTGCAACTTTATCTCTAGGAAAAGTTTGGGAAGACTGCCCCCTGGTGATTGAAGAGCGTACTACAGGGTACAGAAATATTTCAATGAACCAAAACAATTTAAAAAGCAACATAATGCCAAGGATCACCCTTCAAGAGTGTCCTTAGTATCCATATCAAGTTTCTGGTGTCTAAGTTTCATAGCCTTGGAGCTACAGTGGATTCACACAGATACACACACAGAGACAGACAGACAGACCGACATTCTCTTTTATTATTATAGGTTAGTCCATCTAGCTCAGTAATACTTACACTGACTGGTGGTAGCTTCCCAGGGTTTCTGAGAAGAGTTTTTCCTAGCCATACCTGGAGATACCGGCAATTAAATGGAGATCACTAAATGATGTGCTCATCCCTGAAATTTTAGCCAGGTTTCCCTGTTTCCCTTTCTCCCTTTGTTTCAGATTGCTGGGCTTGAAAGAGCGGGCAGGAGATGTGGTTGGTGACCCAAATGGGTCTGGGAAAAAAGATCCGTAGGACACTGAGAACGAAACCTATTTGTTGCTCTCTGCCTTTGTAACTAAAGGCAGCATTTAAATCCGGATGACTGAATGTGAACCCCAGCGCATGGAGTGGTCGCTCAGCTCATCAAGTCTGTCAGCTGGGTGGAAAGTTTATGTTATGGCTCATTTATTTTAATGATGTAAAAAAAGTTACTGTGTTCTGTCAGGTGAAGCGACAACATTTCCTCAAGCCTTTGTTAATGATGAAACTGTTGGAGATTTTTTTTTCCTCCTTCTATATATATATATAGTGCCATAGATCATCCCAGACTTTTAGCAAACCATCAACCCAATGCAAGCCGGTTTCCCAGTATCCACAACAGTTCCTTACCAGTTTGGAAACTTTTCCTGCGTTCTTTGGTCACGATTCTGTTATTGGGGGGATAATTATGCACAGGGTTGTCGTACCAGGTGTCCATGACACTGTGGCTGGATTTACTGTGGAGGTTTCTGCAGTTGGACAAAGACAAGGACACACAAAGATATGCCTGATTATTTTATAGTTTTATATATGATTTATAAACTTCTGTTCCACTACTGTAGCCCAGTAGGTGCCATCCAAGACGCACCCTGCTTGGATTCGTGCTTGGAAACCCACTGGGTGACATCAGCCAGGTCACACTCTCTCAGCCTCAAAGGAAGGCAAAGGCAAAATCCTTGTGGACAAATCTTGTCGAGAAAATCCTGGTTCACCTTGGGGTTTCCATTAAGTTGGAAACAACTTGAAGGCAAATAGCAACAACAGGGTACTTGCAGGGAGAGGGAAAAATAACTTTCCCCCCTCCGGTTGCTGTGTGCCTTCAAGGCATAATAGGAGGGAGCCTCTCATGAGAGGGAGTTCCAAGCAGACTCGGTGTGCCTTTGAGGACAGTGGGAGCATGAGAAAGCCCTCCCCAAGTAGGACAGGGAGATATAGGCCATTTCCCACAACACTGTTATAGTGCCATTATTCCACTTTCAACATCCTGTGGCAGTCTGAGCTTTGTGGTTTCCCGAGCCCCAAGAGCTCTCTGGCTGAGAATCCTAAATGTCCCTCCCTAAACTGCAAACCCCAGGATTCCACAGGATGTTGAGAGTGGAATAATACCACTTACAACAGCACGATAGCCTAGAAATGGCCGTGGTCTTTCAAACTGTCTGGGCCTAAGCCAAATTTGACTACACTTCGCCGCCAGCTTGCAGTCACTTACAGACAGCCTGTGAACAAGTGCATAATGTGCAGTTAATTGCGAAAGGAACGGTTTCTATTTTTTGTCATCCGGGTCAGCTAGTAGCCTTGACACCCACAGAAGATTTATGCAGGAAAGATGAAAAATGTATCTGTCGGGTAAGTCCAAAAATAGGAGGAATAAAGGATTAAGATGCACCAAGAGGAGGGGTCTAAATTTCACAGCCAGTCGCCGCATAAGACCCTGTTGGTATCCGTGATGTTCGGCAATAACAGGTGCCCGGTTGGGTATTGCCAAATCGCACACTGGAGGATGATCCCGGCTCCCTCAGCGGTCCCCCATGTCTCTCTGCAGGGAATCCCCCCCTGCAAGCAGTTGCTTCTGCCTCCTCATTTGGAGGAGCGGAATAAATTCTAAGCAGGAAGCAGGCAATTATTGATTTTTTTCCCCAATTGAGTGCCTATGAGGAGAGAGATAAATCTTCAACTGCTGCATCTCAAGACTAATTACTCCACAATTATTTCCTCTTCTGCTGATCTGGCACCTGCTTGTACCGATGTTGTGAATTAAACACATGTTTATTTTCATAGACAATTACCCATGGCATCTAAGGACAAACCACCACCAGCTCATCACAGATACAGGTCCAGGGAAATAAGGATCACTGGCAGGTGAAACAGGAGCAGCTGAAGTAAACGCCAAACTCTTCTCTTGTCATTTAACACGTGGGTCTGTCCAACATGCAGGGGCCCTAGAATTGTTTTCAAGGTGGTAGACCCTCAACTTTGGCTGGCAGGTTGCTATTTTGCCTGCTCACAAGTATTTGCAGGGCAAATTAACTTTCTGCACCCATTATCATTCAAACATCCTTAAATCTGAAGACTCCGACAAGCACAATGTGTACTTAGAGGTCTCCTCCATATGTCCAGTGGGTCTTTGTCCCCAGTAAATATTCATGGACAGACCGCTGGCCTATTTTCTTATTCCTGGGAAGGCTCCATGGTCCTTGATATTTCTGAGTGCTTGATCATTAGGTACACTTCTGATTGATAGTTCCTCAGGAGGTTCAGCTACGTAGGAGTCTTGGTGGTCCCAGTTTGCCAGATCATTTGATGGAGGTAGGTGAGCGGGGAGTTGAACTTCCAGGATCCATGCAAATATTTTGTCCACATTCCTTCTAGGTCATGTTGGAGAGAGTTAAGCAGGCTTAGTCAATTGCTGTTAAATCCTGAGAGGAAACCTCAAAGATATTAAACAAGGGCAAGTTTATTTAAGGAAATCTCAGCAGGAATGCAAATTAGGAGAACAGAAAACTAAACAAAAGAAGGTATAAAGAAGAAAGAGGATGCTGCTAACTGAAGCACTAAATGCTTGGCCATGAAAGACATGCCATCCCTTTGTTAAAATGTACTTATCAAATGAATTGACTGAGGAGAAACAATAGAACTGGGGTAACAAACTGGTTGGAAGAATCAGTTCAGACCCGCAAAGGAAGCGCCAGGCAGTTTCTGCTCCGTCATCTCTCTCCAACAAGGAACACCTGTAAAGGAACATTTCTCCGGCGGTTTGCTCCTGCGTGCAAACTGGGATGGAAAGCCATTTGGTTCCAGGGCCAATAGGGCCAGGCTTGGCAGAAGCTTTGGCAGATCTCCAGGGTGGGACCTTTAACAGGAGCCAGGTTCCTTCCCTCCCAGCAGTAGCAGCAGCAGGAGGACTAAAGCCAGCCCAAGGTTTAGGTGCCCAGCAGCTCCCCTCCGTGGCCTCCCCTCCTCTTCTCGAAGTGGGCACCAGCAGCTGCCCTCAAAGGCCAATCTCACCAACAAGTTGTTGATGTTGTTACATATTGTCAAATGGACTTATGGTGACCCTATGAATGAGAGTATGGAAAAAATTGGTCTGTTTCAATTGCTTAGATCGTCTACTTTAAAGTCGTATCAGTCATGTGTGGTCATTATTTTTTGTTTTCTTAAGGTTCCACTGTAAACCTGCTTTTGCATTTTCTTCCTTGACTTTCTTCAAGAATCGTTCCAAGTCTTTGCCATTGTCTACTAATACACTGAGTGACCTTGCAGGTGTCACATGCTCTCAGTCCCCAAAATCTGCATGTCAGATTTGCCTTAGGGTCGCTTTAAGCTGGAAACAACTTGAAGGCACACAACAGCAACAAAGTATGGTGTAATCTGTGTGGCCATTTCCGCCATGTTATTGTGCTATTATTCCACTTTCAACATCCTGTGGAATCCTGGAGCAGTTTAGGGATGGGGATTTAGGATTCTCAGCCAAGGAGCTGTGCAGAAAAGAATATTTCTGTGCAGAAAATATTTTTGTGCAGCAAATGTTGTTTTCTGTGGCAGAGAAAATAATATTGTTGACAAAAATATTGTTTTCTGCCCAGATCACGCTGTTTTCTTTGCAAGAAAACCATATGCAAATTTCACATAGAACAAGTCCCAAGTTTCTAATAATCTTCGAAAACTGCAGGGTTTTTGAAGACTTTCTCACAGCAGGAATAAAACTGCAAAAATCGCTCGCTGCTTCCTTTGAGAACCAAATTAGCAAAGAATTACAGCCCCAGTCCTGAAGTCAGCATCTTCTC
Source organism: Cyclura pinguis (assembly GCA_030412105.1). Lineage (NCBI taxonomy): Eukaryota > Metazoa > Chordata > Lepidosauria > Squamata > Iguanidae > Cyclura > Cyclura pinguis. Next base: position 4,154,808 of record CM059607.1, read on the forward strand.
TACCTTGAAACGTAGCCAAATGGAAATGCACAGAGAGAGACAGTGATGTGTATTGCTCTGATATTGCTTATCCAGCCTCTGTAGATGGATTTTTTTCCCCCTTTCTCCAAATTATGGTTTTGGCAACAGTGCAACTGCTGAACACAAAACTGCTGTGCTGAAAGGATGGGCCACGCTCTGAAAGGAGAGGGAGGAAGCTGATGCCTCGCATCTACCTGCAGTGCAGGGAGATCTGAACAGACCTCTTAAGTACTCCTCATGAATATACATCGGGTGCTGCTGGTGACCTGAGGCTGATGCAATAAATGGCAAGCAGCAACAACAGTAGACCAGGAGAGGAAGGGAAGCTCTAGAAAGACTTTTGCCCATTTCATCTCAGAGCCTTTCTTGACCCCAGCAGAAGAATAGAAACAGAAGGTCAAGTTGGAAACGTAAAAGATTGGAAATGAATATTGCCCCCTCTTCTTTCTTTCTTTAGATCTCCTTATCTTTCTCTCTTTGTGGCATCCATTACTTCAAAAGAGAACATTATGGAAGACGCCTTAGCTATAATAGTAGTATTTACATTTCATTTTTCTATAAAGTTAAGAGAGGGGCTTTCTCATCTGCCAATTAGAACAAAATGTTGGTTATTTCCTTTAAAGCCCTACAGGGTTTAGCTCCAGGGTACCTACAGGGTTGCCTTTTCCCAAATAATCCACCCCGTACACTAAGGTCCTCTTGGGGACATCAACTTCTATCAGCCAAAACAAGGGTGTTGTCCAAAGGCCATTTTTCTTCAGCCATCCCCAGATTGCAGAATGACCTGCCAGAAAAGATCTGTCAGCTGGAGATGCTGTCTGCTTTTGAAATGCTCTCTGCACCCTGTCCAGATTATTTTTACAGTGTGGATTTTAAAGTATGTATTGAAAGTATGTATCATTCATTGTTCTCTGCCTTGATCCATAGGGAGAGAAAAGAAAAGAAAAGAAAAGAAAAGAAAAGAAAAGAAAAGAAAAGAAAAGAAAAGAAAGCAAACAAGCAGGAGGAGGAGTTGGAGAAGAAACATGCCATTGTCCCATTCTCTTTCCAGTATATGGTAGTAGTGATGGTAATGGAGTGAAGAAAAATCTCAGATGATGATGATGATGATGATTAAATTCTCTTCTAGTCTGATCCTCTGGGGCCAAATTAGACAAGTTCGTTCGTTCGTTCTTTCTTTCGTTCTTTCTTTCGTTCTTTCTTTCGTTCTTTCTTTCTTTCTTTCTTTCTGCTTTGTTTTGCTTGTTTGATTTGTTAACAAAAATGTGGTAGCTGGAGTTTGCACAATCCAGCTTATATAAAGATAAATTGCACTGATTGAATGGATTTTGCCTAGCTGAGACTTACAATCGGATTCAGGCGAAAGAATTTTGGGTGAGAGACCTAGAGAGGCACTGTGTCATTTGGAGCTCCAGCTAAAGACCTTGATGAGCTGTTTTCCCAGCTTACAAGCTTCCAACAAATTGAAAGATCTTCTCCTGATAAGCTGCTATATCTCTGCAACGTCCTGTTTTATTTTCTATAACTTAGAAAAGAAAGGAGAAAAGGTCTCCTGATACGCGCTTCTGCTGTCTCTCTTCCTCCCCCCCCCCTCATTTCCATGGTAACTGTTTTTGGGTTCTGGTCAACAAGCTTGCTGCTGTTATGTGCGACATACTATTTTGACTCTTCTTTGACAAAGCAAAGCTCAGGCTATGCATCCAGGGAGGCCTTACAAATCTTATCCTTTTTCCTTCCTCTGCATTTGTTGTCCTTGTTGTTACTGCACAAACTTGAACGGAGAGAAAGAGAAGCCAGGGATTTTGAGGACAGCTCTTCCCCTACCGCCTTAATTTGCACCTTCTCCAGTCCTTTGAAGCTTTCGTTGACAGCACAGTCCTCTACCAGGAGAACTTCTGCTCTGCTCAAATGGTTGAGCAACTGGCACAGAAAATGAGGAGAAGGCTAAGGAAAGCCATCTATTGGTTCATGGAAACCTCTGGTGAGTCTCATGATTCTCTGGTGGGTCAATGATTCTGGCTCCAACACCAGTGGAGTGGTGAATTAGCTTGGGTTTTAATCTGAACTCAGAAGGAGCTATCCAAGGTGTCCATCCAAGGGATGTATGGTGGGGATAGGCCTCACTGCTCTGGATAACTATTTTGAGTGGATCCACTGTGCTACTGACACCTGAGCCATTGGTGTCTGCTGACACTTGATACCTGCCCTTCCACATCTGTCTATCTATCTTCTATCTATCTATCTGGAAGCCATCATGCTGTAGCGTAGTGTATTAGTTTGAAGGTTGGACTACAACCCTGGAGACCAGGGTTTGATTCCCTGTTTGGCTATAGAAACCCACTGGGTAACTTTGGGTGCATTACACACTCTCAGCCCCAGAAACCCTGCCCTGGGTTTGCGTTAGGGTCACCTTAAGTCAGAAATTACTTGAAGGTACACAACAACTCTCTCTCTCTCTCTCCATCTTCCTCTTCATTTGTGGTAGGTCTTGGGTTGAATTTTCTGCCACTGGGGATTTCTAGGGGCTGCATGGATTGCTAAAAATGCCCCCCCCCCAACTTGGAAGTAGCCAGAAGGCCACTTCTTTTAAGAAAACAGAGTTTTCTTAAAAGATTAAACAGGGCATAGTGGACCTACAACCTATATAAAAGGTGACATATTCCTCTAGGAGGCCTCCAGGACAGGCAATTGACACAGCCTTTTTTTAACCCAGAAAAGGGTTGGTCCAGAGAATTCTGGAGGGGTCTAGAACTACTAAAACAGCCATAGGGGGCTGCACTTTGCCTGTGGTGCAGGAGTTGCCCACCATGTTAAATCTCCACAATGCCTACAATGTAACCATGCCTATAATGTAACACTGGGCATTGTGGAAAATGAAAATGGCAACTCCCACTGGTGCCCGGTGTTGCCCATTTTGCTAGACAAACCTGCTAAGATTCAGCCACATAAGAGGGCATCTCCAGGTGACACTTTGCTTTGGGCCTTCTCAGGCTTAGAGCTGGTGGAATTTAAGACAACATGTTTCTATAGGTCTATAATATTCAGTGTGACTTTGAAAAGGCAGCATTAGGGGGGGGAAAACAGATTTGAGAATCAGCCAAGACATGTTGTTGGCTCAGGAAAAAAGGTGCCCTCTCACATATCCAAGCCAAGGTGAATTTACTCAAAGCCAGACAAGTTATTCTGGTACATGAGGCCAAAAATCCTGCAAACACTTCTTCCCATTCCTGGGAGTAAAAATACAAGAGCTACAATTGCCTAAATCCAAGCTTTTCAATGAACCTTCATAGGTTCTCCTTGATTTACCAAGTAAATATGCAACAACTTTCTGCCTTACGGTGGCAGCCAAAATTCTTTTGAAAATTCCAGAACACACAAAGGTTAGAAAAGGCAACAAGTTCCAAGGCAGCTTGCATTTAATTTGCTCAAAAGCAAGAAAAATGTAACCCAACCTTATCTGACTGGTTTGCTCATCAATTGCATCAACAGCACTTTCCACGGAACTAAGCAAGGACTGGATCTGATTGGCCGTTTCCTTCAGCAGGAAGCGGGTCACAAACTGGTCCACATTGGTTCCTCTCTCGTACACCTGGGAAGAAGAGGACAAAGATGTTTTAAAAACCTCAAGTTGACTGAAAGACCAGCATTTATTAGACAACTTCACCCTCTCAAGTGAACATGGCACCTTCAAAAGCTTGGAAATCTTAGAAGACACAGGCAAATAGAGGTCTGCAGGGTCAGAGGAAAACACAATAATAAGACAGAGTTATGTGCTTGTTATACGTTATGTGTTGTCAAATTGACTCCATCTTATGGTGACTCTAGCATAGGGGGTCTTGATAAGATTTTATTTGGAGAAGGTTTGCCATTGCTTTCCTCTTAAGCTTAAAAAGTGTGAGTGGCCTGAGGTCATCCCCTGAACCCTGCTCTCCTAATGCTCAAACCACTACACCACACTGAATTTCCTAGCACTAATATGTATCTGGTTTTATCATTTAGAGTATCAATAGGCTCCAAATGGGCAACTGCTGTGTGTTGAATGTCACCTTGCAGTGGGCATTAGAAGATCAAACCGGGGCGGGGGTGGGCAACGGAATAACAAGAAGGTGTTATGGGAACACTTAAGATAAGGGTGCATACACATTTCTCGCTACCATGATGAAAGGTATGTAAACAACAGTAAGCCTGGGAAAGTGCCTGTGCTGATGGGGCAACTTGCCATGTAAGACAATCTTCATATATGTGCCAAAATTTGTATGAAAGGTATAAAACCTGTAACCAATTCAAATGCTATAGTCTCAGTTGTGTTGCTTGCTTTGCTGAAATAAACGCTGCGGATTGAAACGCTGAGTGAAGTTCTAGAGAGCAAGTTAGCCAGGACATGACACAGTTGATTTCACATCCACCCAATTCAGAGGTAAAAGCCAAACCAAACAAACCCTCCTCCACTACCGCTCCTCACTCCTTAATGACCTCCCCTGTTGGCATGTGTCAGGTTGCTTTGCCTCCCTGCCATGATATCATTTATTGTCAATGTATTTTAAAGTAGTGGTTTGTGGTTTCATGTTTGCTTACCCTGTATGTCACCCACAGAACAACTGTATGCTATTTGCTACATGTTATATATTGCCTGTAAAATGTTATATACTGCCAGACACTACCTGTAATATTTCTGGAAGATTTCTACTGTTTAACCGGGAGTACATATGTAACCGGAAGGATGGTAAAAGAGGCTGGAAGGGGAAGGCTGGAAGCCATGTGAGCTATCTGGTAAAATCAGTGTTTTGGGAAAGAGCGAATGTTGACATAACAGGCCTTGCTAGTTGAGAGATCAAAGGCAGCACAAGATCGGAAGGTCTGGGAAAAAAGCCAACCCACTAAAAGAAGTTGTTTTAATGAACTGACAAATGGCAGTTTAGCGCTCACAAACTTGTGATATACTGCTTATAAGAAAATGCAATGCCAATCAGCCTTCAGTTCTGGCAATTTGATGAAATGTGCAACTGGTACCCATGAACTGAATAAACTTCAGTAAACTTCTGAGTGTGTTACTTGGAGCTGGAGCTATCCTATACATGACAGCAGGAAAGGTCTGCAACAGAGATGTAGCTACATTTAGATCAGAGGGGGGAAACTTCATGGGGGCCAGGGCTAAATCCTTCCAGACCCGGCTGTGGGGGAGCCCATAGCAAGCCCAAACAATTCCATTTTCCTCTATGGTCCCTCTCAAAATAGCAACTGGAAGTGATATCCCACCACTTCCTGAAACCATTTTGAGAGGGACTTCAGAGGAAAATGAGAACATTTGGGAGGTCTTGCAGGGTTCTGGGTTACTTGTAGGGGTGGGAGTATTTCACATATCTGGTGATATGCCTGAAAGCTTCATATTTTTTAACTATTGATGGTTCAGGAGGCTTTGAGGAATGTTTGGAGGACTTCAGGACGACAAAAGTGGGTTCCGGTCACCACATGTCGCCCACAGGCCAAAGTGTGCCCATCCCCATTTGGATGAATGCAGTTATAAAATTCCACATGATTGGGAAACCCAGCAAGGCAGAGCTTATAATCACAGATAGCTTTACAACTGCATCCAACTTGAGGAAGGTTATATTTCTCCTGCAGTCCTTCTACTGTTTGATTCATAATGCACCTGTTAATTGCTCCATTACAAAAGGCAACGCCTGGCTGGAGTTTGTGTCCCATTCCCTGGGACTTTGGCCTCTGGCGCTGTGGATGGCAACCAGGTGCATTTTCCATGTCCCACTGAGCTTCAAACAAATCCCCTGATTTTCTTCCCTTCCTGCCAAGAGATCTGTATGCTTTCCTTCCCCAAGGGAACAGTTTCTCCGAAGTATTCTGTCTCTCTCTGTGTCCATGTGCCGCTGAACATTTTTATAGGCTGCCTTGTTATGCACAGCCAAGTTCATCCAGATGCAAAGGGATTGACTTCTGACAAGCTTTTAAGGCTTGGTTCCCCTGGCAACGGTGTCTAATTGAGTCAAGGTTGTCTTGGGCATTTGCCTCCTCTCACATTTTTATTCTCCATTTGGAAGTAAGTGTCAATGTCCTGGCACCCCACTGGATAGCTTTTGGGCATTTTGTGGAGCTACGTGATGTATTTTGTGATATAAGCAGGATACAAAGAGTGGTTCAGAAGATGTGTAAAGTGCATTGCTAGAAAGAGTGCTTCTCTCTAAAATCAGAGGCATTGTGGCTGAGATCCTGTATAGCACAGCATAGCATTTAACCCCTATAGGCCCTCCATGGCCATTCTGTAGCTGATGGACAGCAAGAAGGGGGAACTGGAAAAGCGTCTGGCTGTGTCCCCGTAACCAGATGGAGACATGTGATACCATCCATTGATATTCACCGGGATTCTCTGGAGGTCTTTGCAGATGATGTCATCAGTCTGCGCCTGGCTGTGGGACCATAGCCAGATGCTTCTCCAGTCTTCCCACTCTCCACTAGCCACTGAATGACAATGGGGGACTGCAGCAGCTGAACGGTGAATCCAGGGTGGGGAGCTTAGGTCAGTGTGGAGGATGGAAGAGAATACCTCTGTAAGAGGAAGAGGAAGGCCCTTTCTGCACCCTACCCCATCCTGTCGTGCTCTAGTGGTGGTCCTGGCAGCAGCTCTGCCACGAAGGGAGTGCGACAGCAGCGCTCCCCTCCCTTTGGCTCCCTGCCGAAGGAAGTGTGATGGACATGCCTGCTTCTTCTGCAGCACAGCCAGGCATTTTCCCAGGCTGTGCTGGGGCAGGAAGTGCCTCCATTTCACTTCCAGCAGGGCTTCTGCAGGCCAGGTAAGTGTGGGATGGTCACACAATTGTGGGTCATTGAAGATTTAATCCACGATCACACCGCCTGGTGACGGGAGAAGGACGGGACTGCAGTGATGTCATGCAGAAGCGTTGTCGCAGTCCTGTTCCTCTCCTGTCCCCATGCTGGGACAACAGCATCCTGCAAAAGGGCAGGAGGAGGAGGAAGAAGAAGAAGAAGAGGAAGAAGACTACACATGCAGGAGTGCATATATTGGTAATAGGATGTCTATGTATGTCTACTTTGGTTTGGGTGTATGTGTGGCAGAATTATGAATTCCATTACTCAAGTTTGCAAGATCTGAGCAGGACAGCTCAGCGTCCATGGAAGGTCACCCTAACTTGAAGCTGACTTGGTGGCAAATATAGCACCAATTTAGTAGACAGAAAAGATCCCTGTATTGAACCTTGTCACAACAGAGTTGCAAAAGCTTAACACAGTAACACCAACCAACGTTAAAAGTTTTGTATGATGGAACAAGGGCAGTTACCAGAAGGGAAGGACAACTCTTTCAAATGTTCCAAAATTTGTAAATGTCTTCTTGTTCGGGATGAAAAAAAATGCAAACAACTCCTTTCCTGCACAATGTGGCAGAAACTGAAATGAGTCTATTCATCCATTCTGATCCAGGGCTTTGAATGTGACGCTTTCCAAAGTTTAGGTTTGTACTAAATTAGGGTTGCCACCTCTTTGTTCTGAAATACTCCTCATTTGTAACACCCATAGAGTACGTTTCTATAGCGTACTCTCTGACTGTCCCAGGTTGGCAGAGACAGTCCTGATTAACCCTCTTGTCATCCCACTTTTTCAGCTGCTCTTAAAATGTCCCAGTTTCTCTCTCTTCCTCCCACTTTGTCCAAGGTCACATCCAGATGGTGGCATAAGCAAAATTCCATATATGGAACTGTTTCACATGCACAGTGTGTATTACACTTGTGCATGTCACCAACAGGATGCCAACATTACCCAATGCCGCCCACATTTGCTGCGATTGATTTTAAGGTTAAATTTCTTAAAAGCGCTTATCATTCATCTGAGAATGAGCTACACATTTTGCATCTGAAGTCGTAGCGGCAACTAGATGCCTGGTAGATCCATGAGCACATATATTACCACCACCCACTGCCAGCATCCACAGGCCATAAGGTTATTGAGGTTTTAGTTTGGCTCCCAGTCAATCTGCTCGGCTTGGGGCAATAACAAGTCAGCACATAGTTGTATGGCCTCCCCATGTCTCCCTTTGCCTAGATTGTAGATCTTTGGGGGCCAAGAACCTGCTTTAAATTCTGCATCTGTCAGGCATGCTGCTGACACTGTGGGAAAAAAAAATAATTACAATAATTAATAATAACAACAAAGAGGCTGCATTATGTGATCAAAATGGTTAAACGGGGATTTAAATAGGACTTATTTATTTGTTCCTTGCAGAACACAAAGCTGTTTCTCTCCCAGCATGCAAATACATCCTGTGCCTTTTGGGAATTGTTGAGCCAGATGGTTTGGCTCTAGGTGCGTACAGCATACAAACCAAAAAGAGGAGTTCCTGCACTCCGAAAATGCATTTGCCACATTTCTGCCACATTTATCTATCACATATCTGTCACAGATCCCATATCCTCCAACATGTCACAGATGAAAACTGGGGTGCAGCTGGCTTAGCGAAATCAGAGTGGTCAAGATGGTGAAACTTATTAATAAGGAAGAACAAAAAAGCTAGGGGAGGGTGAAGCAGTTTGGGCTTTCCTGAATCTGCTGGAAAGGCCATAATGGACCACCTCTTCTCCTCCCACCCCTGAATTAACATGGTATTTATATATAGAATTATTGTACTTTGAACTCATTTTGCAGCAACTGAAGTAAGCTGAGGACAAAGAGGGAAAGTGCAAGAAAGAAGAAGCTGGGACATTTTCAAAGCAGATGAAAAAGTGGGATGGGAGAGGATTAATCAGGATATTCCCTGACAAATCAGGACAGTGTGGCATCCAATCAAAAGCACAGATTCAAAGAATCCAGGGTGGCTAGTTTACAAAAGAAGGTGGTTTTGCACAGTACTGATTGCCTGATGCTTATAATACAATGAACCCTTCCCATGCTCCCTTGAACTGTTTTGCAGCATATTGAAAAGTTGTTCCAATTTGAGTTGTATGTCTCTCAGTACCAGCTGGATTCTACCAGACTCTGCTTGCCCACCGTGGGAACAAAATGCTGGCCTACACAGGCCTTTGGGCTGATCTAGCAGGCCCCCTCCGAAATTCTTATATTATGCTCTAAAGCTGAACTTATACTATTGGAGGAAAATCTACCAAGGTTCCCTCTTTTTAAAAATGCATATTTTGTATGAGCTCTTGGTCTCAGATGGCTTATATGTCTTCTGTTCCTGTCTCACCCATCAATACCTGCCTTTCCTTTTGCTTCATTGCAAAGAGGGAACAGTGGAGAGGTTAGCCACAGGAACAAAATTTCATCTGGACTAAATGCTCTACTCATTCCAGGCTCAGGACAGGATATTGACATGTGTGTCTTCCTTCTGGCTGTACCAGACAGTTCATTATTAGGAGAGATTACAGAGAACCCCCAGGCTTTCTGCCTAACCCCCTGTTTCAAATTTATGATCATTTAAACACATGGTGAATTTTAGCTGTTCTTTTGAAGCAGAAAATGCAGAGACCATGTTTTCTGCAAAACAGTACTGCTTTCCCTTTGTTCACTGAGACGCATAAGCCGCAGTCTCTTCAGCACAGTGGAACAAATCCCACTGACTCACTCTGTTCCAAAGTCCCTTTCCCAGCCTGGCTTAAACCCTATTACAAGATTTCACATGATCAAATATCCACATGTTTGGTTAGGGTTTGGTTTGGTTTGGGTTCAGATTGCAACAACCCCAACTGGTTTCACCTAGCAGATTGTACAGTTCTACGCCTTTTAAATAGGTCTTCTTTTGTCCTTAAAATTTCCTTTAATTGCACAGAGAGAGAGAGGGAGAGAGAGAGAGAAAGATGGTAAAATGCTTGTCCTCCTCTGGCTAACTTTAGGACATTCGTGCATGTTTTGAGTGGTATTTCATAGGAATACCAACATTTCGCAGGTGAAAACTGGGGCACACGTGGCCAAGCAACATCAGAGTGTGGTCAAGATGGCAAAAGTTATTCATGAGGAAGCACACACAATCTTTGAGAGGCTGCAGCAATTTGCTTTTGCCCGAGCCTATTCGGAAGGGGAAGGTTCCAACTGCCTCTTCTTCTCTCCCCACTGAGTTAATATAGTGCACATATGTAATACTTTTGCACTTGGAACTAAGTTTGCAGCAACTCAAGGAAGCTGAGGACTAAGGGGGAAATTGGGAAGAGGACAGAGAAACCAGGGCATTTTAAAAACGGCTGGGAAAGGGGGGGTGACAGAGAATTAATTGAGACTGTCTTTGCCAAATGGAGGACAAATGGAGTGGATCTGTTAATGCTCGGGCCAGGAGAGGTCACACATTTAAATGCCCTAAAAGTTTGACACACATTGTACTTCTTGTAAATTTACATTTTTAAAATGTAAAATATGATTGGTCATTGGACCCCATTTTTGTGGCCTCCTGACGCCCCCTACCAAAGCTTCTCAATGTCCCTTTTTTTTTAAAAAAAAAGGTCAATTTTCAGACTTTTTTTTTGTCCCCAAACATGTAAAAATATGCAAAACCCCCACAAGCTCCCCATAATCCCAGACAACCCCAAACGCCTCTGTTTTCCTCTGCAGTCCCTCTGAAAATGGCCATAGGAAGCGGTGCAGCATTCCAAGAGGAACTACTCCCAAGCTTGACAACCGACTCATATTAACAACGCTATAAGGAAACATACCTGAAAGGGTTCAAAAGGGAACCGTGGCTTTCCGTGCCTGCAAATAAGAGCTGTCCTACGACAATTGGGTCAGTCAGAAGGCGTTCTGCAGTACTGTGTGCTCAGCAAAATAATTTGATTCATTTTGCGTAAAGACGGATCAGTGGGAGAGCACCGATTTCTAAGTCCCGGCTCTGCATACACACGTCTCTGTGCAAGCCAAGCAATTGGAACGAGGCCCACTTTCACAATGTATCTCTCTTTCCCTCTAGTAGGGAAAGATTTTTCTCCCAGCGTCAACAGGAGTTCTCGCATTTGCAAGAAAAATTTTAGAGCAAATTGCCTAAACTCGACAAATCGAGGAAGCTACGCAGAGCTCTGTTGCACAGACTTTTTAAGAACCAGCAGCATCTGATGGGTTATTTCAACGTTTCTGAACAACCAGCCAGGCCTGCTGAGCTTGTTCACTCTATGATGGTTTGTTTCACAAAGGGAGAAGATAATAGTTTTGTCCAAAAACAGACAACATAGTTATGCAGACACCTAGTGGGGGAAAAACCACTTGTCTCATCCTCACACTTGAGATGAGAAATCTCACAGGGAGTGGCGGGGAGGTCGACGATTTCTTGATGGGCTGTCTCAGAATACATCCACACAACAGAGTTGGAAGGCTTTGATCCCACTTTAAGTGCCATGATTCCTAGGGTGTAGCTATGGAGGGAGTGGGTAAAAGGAGCATTATGCTCCCTCATGAAATTTTTCTTCTTCAGCCCCCAATTTTCTAGCCTTACAGTAACTTAAAACTTCAGTGGAGCATTTAGAAATACTGTCTGGGCATCCAAAGAAAAGAGGCAGCAAAGGAACGCGAACCCTGGAAATACGCGCGCTGGCTATGAATGGTCTTCAGCAGCTAACTTTCTGCAATGCTAGAAATTTGGGGACTGAACGACTATTTCATTTGAGGGGATTTATATCTGGAAGGCAATGCCTTCATTTTGTCCCCCTTCCAATCTTAGGGTAGGAAGGGACCACAGGGCCAATCCAGTCCAGCCTCCTGCTGTGTAAAAATACACATTTAAAGTACTCCTGAAAGATATCCACCTGATTACTCTTTAAAGACCATCAAATAAGCAGAATCCACATTCTTCCAAAACAGTTTAGTCCTCTGTCAAACAGCTACTACCATTAAGAAGTATTTCCTAATAGAATCTCTGTCCTTGAAATCTCTGTCCATTGGGTTACGATCCAGTCTCTGGAATAGCAGAAAACAATCTTGCTTCCTCTCTGACAACTCTTACAGTAAAGAAGTCTCTTTTCTTGCAAGCTGTGTCTATTGGTTCATGCCTAGGAGTGGAGAACAAATTTGGGCCATTTCCGCACTACTCTGTTTATAGTGCTCTTATTCCACTTTCATCGTCCTATGGAATCCTGGGGTTTGCAGTCTAGGGAGGGCATTCAGAATTCTCAGCCAGAGAGCTCTTTGGCGTTAGTAAACTACCAACCCCAAAATTCCAGTGGAAAGTGGAATAATAGCACTATAACAGTGTAGTGTGGAAATTACCTTGCTTTATTCTCTGCATGACACCCCTTCAAATATTCCAAGATGGATATCAGATCACTTTTCTCTGCTACAGCCTCTTCTGCAGAATCGATTGCTTCATGATTTCTCTGCCACAGAGCCTGAGTGCTTCACAATACATTGGAGGGGGCCTCACCCGATAGCAAACCCCAGGATTCAGAAGGATGGAGCTTTGGCACTTTAAAGTGGCATCGAACCGCTGTAATTTCATCATATGGGTGCACCTTGTATTAAGACAAGGATTAACCATTTGGTGAGAGTTCTTTACCTGCATGTACCAGATGCTTCTGCCAAACTGAATATATACGCTTATTTATAAAAACACAGATTAAGGCTATAGATAGTGAACCCTGCCACTGCCTAGGTTATCTGAGTTTACCAGGTTCAAACTGAGCATTGCATGTTTCACAAATATAAGGAAAACAATAAAGGTGGCTCTCCTTTCTCTGTAGAAAAATTCATTGCCTATTGTTCCTAATACCAAATCTTCTACAATACAATGAGGCTCAACAAGAAGGGTTCGAAACCTCAAAGTAACCTCTCCACCTCTCATTTATTGGACACAAGCACTTAAAAAAAACAGCTTTCTTACACTACCCAGAAAATCAAAACATGAGATTCTACACTCTAATAAAGACAGAGTCTCTAGGGCATCAAATCTCAAATGCACCAACACCTTGATAATTGGATTTGGTCTTGCCACAGGTACACAACGAAATTTTTATATGTGCCCTTGATGACAGCTAGAATAAACGGAAAGGAAAAGCATCTCTCATATCTTCCAGATTTATAGAGACAGCAAAGGCTGATCTGACAAAGTTCTATAAAAAAAGGAATTGGCAATGATGTGATCTTGCAAAGGACCTACAGACAAAGGAAGGAAAGCTGGCAAAAGGCAAGGAAGTGGGAAATGATGAATGGGCCACAGATTCTGGAGCAATTAAACTGAAATAACAGCAGGATTGGGAGGAGCGTTTTCGAATCCACACACTGTGCCTAATTACCTGCCCCTTGGAATCCACTGATCTGGGAAGCGAAGGAAAGCTGTTCCATTGAATTTGGTCTAACTAAACAGATGCATCAAATGTGTCAGATACTGAATTCGCTTTGAATAAAACTTGGGTAACCAGTTTTTGTACGTTTCTTTATTTCCGTAGGCTAGCCAAGCTCCCAATATGTTGCACTACATCTCCCATCATCCCTAGGCAGCAGCCCAAAATGCTGTCTAGAGACAATGGGACGTATAGTCCAGCCTGCATGGAAGGAGTGCTGTTGGAGGTGGGGTGAGAGCTATTTTGAATTCAAAGGAGTGTCATTCCCAGCCACCTAAGACAGACAGATTCAGAGGGCCAGGCACCAATTAGTTACAGCATGTGGATTCAAAAACACTTGTCCCATTTCTACTGCAATTGCTGTTTAATTACTTAAGAATCTGTAGGTCATCAATCACTTCCAATTGCCTTGGCATCTTCTGCCTTTCTTGCATGGGTTTTGGGTCCCTTGCCAAGGTTACCTTACTGTCAGTTCCTTTTAAGAGAACTTTTATTGGAAAACCCATTCCTATGCTTCTTAAACTGGGAGATTAAGAGCATAATCCTATGATTTTAGAAGAAAGTCCTACTGAGGTCAATGGGACTTGATCCAAGACAAGTAAGCATGCAATTTTGTACCCTAATGAATGCTGTTCTTTTCCATTCACTTTAACCTGTATAGCCAAGTAACAGGATTAAAACATATCATGCTCAAGTTTATAGAAGTTGGTCAGTTATGATCCTACAGTACACATAGCTAGGAGCAATCCAAACTGAACTCACTCGGGGTTACCTCTGAGTACAATTTGCCCTCCACATTTGTGGGTTTGACTTTCACAGATTTGGTTATTTGCAAGTTTTTCCAACCCCTGCCCCCCACACTTCAGGTGCTTCTTTTCCAAGGGAATCTTCCCTTTTGGCAGCTCCAATCTGGCCACACAACCTTTTAAAAACTCTCCAGAAAGGTTCCTCTAAAAAGCTGCAAATCTGAGAAGACTCCAACAACACAAATAAGGTCTTACCCGTCCACATCAATCCATCCCCGTTGGGGATATCAGAAGCAGCCAAGGGCTGGCTGCCTTGGTGCTGTTGCTGTCCCAAGACAGGGTAGGCCAGAAGTGGAGAGCAGTTGCCAAACCCTGAGGAATCTTGGGGGGAACTCCAGTTCTGAGCCCATTCAGGAAAAGGTTCCTAAGTTTTGTTTTCTATTTGTAGGGAGTTTTTTAAAAACAAAACAGAGAAACATTGAGAGATGTGAACTTCACATGTGAACTGAAGTGGTATAGTCCATCCTGTCACACATACACAGAGAGAAATTTCACCAACTTATTCTGTTGCCTCATGTGCAGATGAAGTCTTACAGTGCCATCTTACCATGCAATCTTACCATGCAAACCCCATCGCGTTCCATAAAACGTCTTTTCCAGGTCAGTGAGTGGAGGATGGTTGAGAGAATGCAAGGTTGCAATTCTGGAGACACTTGTGAATTACTGTCAAGATGAGCGGCTCCTGTCATAGGTGCGCATTAGTATAAGTATTAGAATAGCTGCATTAGATCAAATAGGACATGGCTTGCTGGAGTGCTATCATGTATCCATTGTTAAAAGCTACTTGCAACTATATATCCCAGGGAGGGGGCGGCCTCCTAAAGTATCCCAGGGCTCCCAAATGGTTAATTGCTGGATTTTTCAATATCATCTTGTATCTGGCCAGAGGAAAGAAGATCAAAGGGGGAATGGGAATGCAGAGTAGTGAAAAGGTGTTATGAGAACACTCCACACCAAGATCGGAACTCATCTTAGCTCCCAGCATGAAAGATATGTAAATAATGGAAGATACGAGGAAATGCTTATATTGGTTGGTTGGGTGACTTGACATCTATGACTTTTTGTATGACAAGGTATAAAACCTGTAACTCCCTTAGTTGCTTTAGTTTCAGCAACTTTTGGAAAAGTTGTTGTGTTCTTCGCTCTTCTTAATAACTGTTTCTGTTTTAAACTCTGAGCAAAGTTTCTTGAGAGCAAGTTATTCAGGACGTGACACCTTGATCTTAGCCAACAGGCCAAGAAGCAGCAGAACGGACCGGTATGCCAGCAGGGATTTCCCCCCCCATATGTCCTTTCAGCCAGTGAGAAACAGTGTGCACTTGTAGATCAAGTTCTTGGCAAGAACTAGGAAAGTTGCATTCAAATCCATTCTCAGAGTGGTACTCTGGTGGATACTCTCTTTTGGTCAGATTAACCCATCTCACAGGTTTGTTGCAGAAAGAAAAAACATATTGGGGTGTGCATGGCAGGGAGAGCCTATGTCACTGTTGTGAACTCTGTAGGACAAGGTGGGCAACTTCTGTTCCTCCAGACATCCTTGGGCTGCAACTCCTATCATACCTTACCACTGGAAATGCTGGCTGAGGCTGATGGGTGGTGTTGTCCAAACGGCATCTAGAGGGGCAAAATTGCTCACCCCTGCCTTACAGGTTAAAATTCAGTGCATAAATCGATGCATCTAAATTTTCCTACCCATATGCAAATGCACATTCCCAACCCAGCTTCTCAAGGACGGGAAATGAAAGCTCAACATTTTGGCTGGTCCAAAGCGATGTCGCAAGGAACTTTATTAAAATTTAAGTGAGGAGTGGGAAGAGTTGCAAGGATAGAAAGAGAAGGACTACTGTTTTTATTCTTGAAGCTATTTTTAATAACTAAACCAAGAGATAATAACAGTACAGAGATATCACTCATTATCATTTATTTGAACACAAGCGCAGGCAATTTGAATAATCAAAGTTCCACACATGCAAATTGCTCTGCGTTTATGACAGAAGAGATTAATGAAGGTCTGGTTGCTATGGTAACCTCCGGAGGCCCACAGATCTCAGAAGGAAACAAGGGCAAGTTCCACCTTTTTATTTAAATCAGAAATGGGGGGGGAAAGATGGAAGAATGAAGGAAAGCAAAGGAAGAAGGAAGGAGGAAAAGCTATTGCAAGCATGCTAGGAAGTCCTTACACAACCACAGACAATCCATGGAATTAGCTGCACGTCCTGTTAATGCCTTCCTTCTCGCAGCAGGAAGATAAAATAAAAACCCGATGCTTTGCTCTGCTTTATTTACTTATTTATTTGTTTAAGCTACATCCGGCCTTTCTCCCAGTTTGGAACCCAAGGTGGTTTGCAACACACGATTAAAATCGAATACGGTTAAAATGCATTTTACTGCTACGCAGGGCCAATCCTGTCATTAAGGGATGAGAAACCGAGTGTCCTTCCACACAACACAATTATAGCTCCATGATTCCACTGTAACTGCTATGGCGACATCCTAGGGAACTCTTGGATTTGCCATTTAGGAGTGGCATTTAGAACTTTCAGCCTCTTTGAACCCAAAAACCAGGATTCCCTGGGATGTTACCATGGCAATTAAAGTAGGATCATAGCACTACAGTCACATAGTGTGGAAGGGCACTTGATGATCCTCTCAACATGGTGGTACTACAATCCTTGTCAAACCTGCCCATTAGCCATGCTGGCTGAGCCTGATGGAAGTTGTAGTCCGACAACATCTGGAGAGTTCCGTTCCTGGTTTGACCATGGAAACCCACTGGGTGACTTGGGGTACCTCACACCCTCTCAGCCCCAAAAAAACTCTTGATAGGTTCACCTTAGGGTCACTGTGAGTTGGAAAGGACCTGAAGGCACACAAAAACAACAAGAATACCGTATTTATTTTAAGCCATCTTGAGTCCAAATTTTGGAGAAAAGTCAGGGTATATATAAAGATTGTAGCCTGAATCTTCTTGGGTAGTCCAAAGCAGAGTAGCCCTGTTGAATTAACTGATTTAAATGCTGTTGGTTCAGTGGATCTACTCTACTTGGGACCAACCAAGAGGACTCAGACCATTTAACAAAACACCTGTAAGAAATTGCCATGGATAGGTTCATAACAGAACAACTGCAGAAAGTGATACTGCAAAGAGAGTGAAATATTATCCAGTGATACCTTGCTGATTCTAGGGCCATTTCTGCACTACACTGTTATAGCGCTATTATTCCACTTTCACCCTCCTGTGGAATTCTGGGGTTTGTAGCTTACTGAGGCCCAAGAGCTCCCTGGCTGAGAAGTCTAAAGGCCCTTCCTTAAACTGCAAACCTCAGGAGTCCATAGGAGGTTGAAAGTGGAATAATAACACTGTAAACAGTGCAGTGTGGAAATGGCCCTAGTTTCTTGGACAGGATCCAAATCACTGTCGCAGCCAGGTCACCCCACATCCAGACTGGTATAGTCTTTTAATATATTTTAATGTTACAAATGGTTTTTTAAGTAACTTTTATACTTATACTTTTTATTGATGTTTGCATACAGTTTTTCATCTGCATTGTTTTCAACACATTGTAAGCTATCTAGAGTCCAATTATTGCAGAAAAGGCAGGACATAAATAGAACATAAATGACCAGCATAAACATTAAATTATTATTAAATTATAATTTAATGATAATTTATTAATATTATTTAATTATAATTGAATTAATAATGTTGTTGTTGCACGCCTTTAGGTTTTTTTTCTGACTTATGGCAACCCAAAGGTGAATTTATCATTGGGTTTTCTGGGGGTGAGAGTGTGTGAAGCACCCAAGGCGTTTGCATGTGTTTGTGTATGCATGTTCTGCAGAAAGGCAGGATTGTGGTTCTCGTGTGTTGGTAGCTGCATGCCTTCAAGTTGTTCCTGAATTATGGTGACCTGAGCAGACCTATTGTGAGGTTTTCTTGCAAGATTTGTTCAGAAGGGATTTGCCTTTGCTTCCTTCTGAGGCTGAGAGAGTGTGATTCGCCCAAGGGCAACCCAGTGGGCTTCCATGGCCAAGCGGGTAATTGAACCTTGATCTCCAGGTTCATAGCCCAATGTTCAAACCTCTAACCCACACTGGCCCCTTTAATAATACTCCATCTCTGCTTCTAGTCCTGAAGCCTGGAAGCCTAGAAGGGATATTTATATGCCAAAATAGCCACTGGGTTTTAAACTATTTCTTCATTCCTGTGGCAGCAACTAACTCCTAACATGTATCTCTGCCGCCTCATATGTATCTTGCACTGTATCTCTTGTGCCTGAGCCTTCACTTTGAGTTATCTTTGCTGACACAAACAGGGGTCTGAAAATATTGCAAAGCGAAAGACTGTTATTTTAAGGCAGTCGTGAGGATAAACAAGCCATTCTTTTTCGCTGGTTAGGAGAGAGACAGAATATGCTGCTGTCTCAGGCAATTAGACGCTTTATGCAAAGAAAGGCATTGGTGCAGGAGCGCAAGCCAGGCAGTATTCTGGAGCAAGATAGCGTTGGCTGTCTTTAGAGAATGCTCAAGTCAGATTAGGGATTGACAAATCTCTCCCTTTCTTATCCACGGCATAAAATTGTTTTGTGCACTTTCTGATTCAGGTTGTGATTTTTAACAAAACTGCACAAAAATCTGCATTTTTATACATAGTTTTGTTTTATGACTTTACTTAACAAAAGTTAAAACATAATTAAACAATCAAAAAGAATTAAAACAATGTCAAAAGTCATAATTAAAAACTCAGACGCTCATCAGCAACACAATATCTAGCACATTCATCAGACAGGCCACAGATAATCACACATCAAATGCCTGTCTGAATAAAAAAACATCTATATCAGATTGTGGAAAGATAGTAGGGAGGGTGCCAGTCTGGGTTCTTTGGGAAGGGAGTTCCAAAGCCTGGGGCAACCACTGAGAAGGTCCTATCTCCTGTTTTCCCACCAGGTACACCTGTGAAGGTGGTAGGATGGAAAGAAGGGCCTCTCCAGCAGATCTCAAAGGCCGGGTTGGTTCATAGCGCAGAATACGGTTCTTCAAATAACCTTTAACACCCTATAGGTTCAGGTCCTAGTTATCACAATTGTGCCTGGAAACAGACCAGGAAACAGTGGATCTGTTGCAACAGGGATCCCTGTATATGTGATCCCTGTAGCCAGCCCCAGTTAACAAGCTGGCTGTGGCTCATACAATCATAGAGCTGGAAGAGACCCCAGGGGCCATCCAGTCCAACCCCGTGCCATGCAGGAGCCCATATCAAAGCACTCCCAACAGATGGCCATCCAGCTTCTGCTTAAAAACCTCCAAAGAAGGAGGAGAGTCCACCACACTCTATGGAGGCACCGGCAGATTCCACTGCTGGACAGCTCTGACTGTCAGAAAGTTCTTCCTGAGGTTCAGGTGGAATCTCCTTTCCTGCAGCTTGAATCCATTGCTCCTTGTCCTAATCTCTGGAGCAGTGGGTAACAAGCCTGCTCCCTCCTCAACATGACATCCCTTCAAATATTTAAAAATGGCTATCATGTCCCCTCTTAACCTTCTCTTCTGCAGACTAAACATCCCCAGCTCCCTAAGACTTCATGGCTTTCAGGTCCTTCACCATTTTGGTCATCTTCTCTGGACACGCTCCAGCTTGTCAATAGCTCTCTTGAAATGAGGTGCCCAGAACTGGACACAGTATTCCAGATGAGGTCTAACCGAAGACCAGCCGATGTTTCCAAACACTCTTCAAAGGCAGCCCCATGTAGAGTGTGCTACTGTAATCCGACTGGGATGTAGCCATGCGTCACCATGACCGGATCTAGTAGGCATAGTAGGTGCTAAACCAGTATTCCAGGCAGAGAGCAGTCTAAAACAATACAGTAATACCTCGGGATGCAACCTAATAGAGATATGCGCTTTGGCAATCTATACAAACTATTCCTCAATCATGTTCCTCAATCACACAGACATATTTATAAATTGGCAGTATACACACTTTTCAGGAGCTCATTTTCTTCTTCTGAAAGTGAATGATAAATGTTTGCAGACACAAGTGATTTGCTGAGGGCAAAACCCCATTTGAATGAAAGCAATAATTCTCTAACATCGTATCGGTTTGGGAATGATGATCAGGCCTAGCTCAAGAAAATAAATCTTCTACATGGACAAGATTTTCCTCTTTACTACAGAGTCTGCATATACACCCAAAGACACTTGAAGACAAGTTACTATTTCTTATGGAGGAAGGCTCACTGTTAGGAATTAAAGCGGTGAGGAGTGGAATCTCTGTGGGCTATTCTATTATTTTCATTTTCACACACAGGAGCTGGGAGTTATATAAAGGACTGAAGTATCACAACACATGCGGCTGTGCACACACATGCACACTCACACGCAGTATGATGGGGTAACTGGACTTCTTCCCTGTGTCTTTTTTAAAAAAACTCAGTTGTTATTTGCATGTATAGATAAAAGTGAAATTTCTTGCAGCAATTTTAAAGGGAGATTCCTCTGAAAAATTGGTCTGCGCCCTTTCTAGTGCTGAATTTTACCTCTGCAACAAGGATCCTGAAATTACATTGATGTTGGTTTCCTTTGTACCTATTGTAACAAGAACTGGACCTGATTTATTGAAAAGAGTGAAAGCAATCAGTGATTCTGGGCCCTTTCACACTTCACAACTACAGCACTATGATTCCTCTTTATCGATCATGGCTACGTCCTATGGAATTCTAGGATGGGTAGTTTGGTGAAGCACTACAGGTTTCTGGCTGAGGATTCTAAATGCCCCTCCCTACACTGCAAATCCCAAAATTTGGTAGGTCAGAACTATGACAATCGTGGAGTCATGTGAATGGGTCCTTGAGAAATAAAGAACTAATACTGGTTGACATCGGCCATTTCTGCCCTACACTGTTATAGTGCTATTATTCCGCTTTCAACCTCCTATGGAATCCTGGGACACGTAGTTTAGAGAGGGACATTTAGAACTTTCAGCCAGAGAGCTCTTTGGCCTTGGTAAACTACAAATCCCAGCACTCCACAGGATGGTGAAAGTGGAATAATAGCACTATAACAGTGTAAGGCAGAAATGGTCATAATTTCTCCCCTTTAATACAATCTCATTGTGGAGTTCACACCCTCGTGAGGTGGACTGCTGTACAATACAAGGCCTTTAGTATAAACGCAAAGACTGTGGAACTCACTCTCACTTGGCTCCCTCTGTACTGGAATCCAGACAGCATGCAGGAAAGGCAGTAGCCCAGCGGTATAACCAAAGCTTAGATGCAATTATAGATAATGTAAGATTTTTGCTGTGAATAAGGGATAACAAAATCATATTGCAGTTGCTAAGTAATGAGGGATACCTTCACTCCCTCCTTCTACACTTGACAGAAAGAGGAGAGAGATGGAAGGAAAAACATCACAAGCTCTCATCTCTTGCCTCTTCAATTTTATTGCCAAAGAATGTGCAGAAAACAGCCAGGAGGGGATATACGGGGAAACGAGCATTCATCATGCAGGGACTCAGTGACAAGTAACTGGTTTACATCATCTTAAGAGCTCAAGGGGGGAAATTGGCAATTTTTCTCCACAGTAGCACCTTGGGTGTCTATGTGAGTCTCTCTGGATTTTATATTTTAATATATTTTAAGTATGTTACAAACTAAAAACAAAAATGAAAGAAAAGTAAAAATCATATTGGTTCATTTTCTCAGCTCTCTGGACGATCAGAAATTCTGGGCCTGTTCTGCTTTGCAGGAAAAAAACAGAGCATACGACTCTGGAGTCCAGAGTTTGATTCCCTGCTTGGCCATGGAAATCCACTGGGTGACTTTGGGTGGACCACACACTCTCAGCCCCCAGAAAACCCCGTGATAGGTTCGCCTTACCGCCACCATAAGTTAGAAATGACCCAAAGGCACACAACAACAACAATTTGGGGTTGCTTTTAGGGAGAGGTGAGATTCTGTCCATTTTGGTTTCACTCAGTGTCTCATTGGCTCATGCACAAGTTCATTTCTGCTCCAGGTAAATAATTTCGGAGGGAGAAAGCATGCATGAAAATGTACGCACATGCTAATACACATTTCTCCTAAT
Organism: Cyclura pinguis; assembly: GCA_030412105.1. Classification (NCBI taxonomy): domain Eukaryota; kingdom Metazoa; phylum Chordata; class Lepidosauria; order Squamata; family Iguanidae; genus Cyclura; species Cyclura pinguis. The sequence goes on from CM059607.1 coordinate 4,176,991, forward strand.
TTGTGTCTTTGTGTACACACTTTTGCAAAGTACTTTTGCATTTTGAACTCAGCCTATAGCAACTGAAGGAAATTGAGGACAAGGAAGGGAATGTGGGGAGAGAAACTGGGGCATTTTAAAAGCAGCTGAGAAAGTGGGACAGCAGAAGATTTATTGGGACTGTCCCTGCCAAACTTTGACGGTTGGAAGGTATGCTAAATGACCACAGAGAAGACTGGGAGCACAGAGATGAAGCGGCGTTACTCCTGGTAGAGCTTTACACGGCCCTCCTATGACCCAGGATCTCAGCCGGTATGTTTCATAGGCCATTTCCGCACTAGCCTGTTATAGTGTTATAATTCCATTTTCAAGATTCTATGGAATCCTGGGGTTTGCAGTTTAGGCAGGGGCCTCAGAGGATTCTATCGGATGTCGAAAGTGGAATAATAGCGCTATAACAGGCTAGTGCGGAAATTGCCATAGCTTCCCTGAGATGCATTTCGAACTTCTCAAACAAGGCTGCTGTTTTTCCACTTGGGAGTAGATCATAAATCACAGTTTCAGCTAAGCTAGCCCCAGGTTTAATTGCCATGGTTAATTGCGGAGAGCAGAAGATCATTAACAGCACATTAATAGAGCAGAGAACATGTGCTGATCAGAGAGGAAACCAACTTGGTTGATTTCCTCAGCTTTATGGAGAGTTCTCCTACTGGTTGCTCTTTCATACGCAATTTAGAAGACATATTCAAATATGCAAAGGAATGTAAATGAGCTTTTTTTTTTTTTTGAAAACTTAAGGCACTCTTTGATCTCATTCTGATTGTGAGTATGGAAAAGCAGTTTTCAAAATTGCAATTAAGCAAACAATATGAAATTTTGGGGGAGAAAAACATGGCAGGATCAGATGGTTAAACCCCCTGTTGATAAAGGCATAGTGGGGAATTAAACTGAAAAATTCTTCCAGCAGTTGATGGCAATGGAAATATTCTATAGACCTCTTTCAGGAGAATTATCAATGTATATCTTGTTCTGAACTGGGATCTGCCCTCTTTTCTCTCTGTTTTTTGAGGTGTTCAATTACCTGGTTTTATTTCCAGAAAGACACCCGTTATATATACTCCTTTTGATATCTGAACTTTGTAAACACTACAGCATATCTGCCATCACTGGTGGGTTTAATTTTCTATTTTTTTTCCTGTCTCTTCCCCTCTGCCTTTGATTATTGCAGTCTCATTTGTTAAATGATAAAAACCACCCTTAAAAAAATAGGAATTCTTTTTTTAAAATACAAGCCCAAACATACATACATACATATATTATAGTAGAAAACAGTAAAAATTCTTTACCTTAATAAAGAGAAAACTACATGAAGAAAAAAAAGGGTTATAATACATAATATTACATTCAAAGTCGATTTGACTTATTCATCTAGGTGAGCTAGATAAAATTACAATTTAGAATATAGAGAAAAGTTTCCGTTGTATTTTCTAGTTATTAACTTAAATCTCATTACACATAAAATATTATTTTCTTTCATTAATTATTCTTATATTCCTTCTATACTTAATCCAGATGTATTTGCCCACCTTTTCCCCAGCTAATTTGTTAAATATTCTCAGTCTTTCCTCAAACTGTTTAACATTTTATCAGTTTTGTTTTTTCACTTAACAATATTGTTAGTTTATCCACTTCTAGGAGATCAGACAATTTTAAGAGCCACTCTTTTGCAGTTGGTAATATATTGGCTTTCCAATTTTTGGCATAAATGATTCTTGCAGATTTTATAGTAGAAAGTATGATAAAGCAAAAAAACAAAACAAAAATGGATGTGCTTTTATGATCATTGGATGATCTCAAGGGTGGGCATGACCCAGAACCTAGAATGCCACACCACTAGATTTGGGTTCTTGAGGAGTTTCTGACTGCCGTTTTGGTGACCAGCAGGGACAGTCAGAGGGTCAGTGCAGTGTAATGGTTTGAGTCCTCTACTGGGATCCTGTGAGACCCGGGTTCAAATCCCCCTCAGCCATGGAAACACACTGGGTTGATTGGAAATCTTTGGGCAAGTCACACTCTCTCAGAAGACAAAGGCAAGCGCCCTCTGAATAAATCTTGCCTAGAAAATCCCAGGACAGGTTCACATTAGGGTTACCATCAGTCAGAAGCAACTTGAAGGCACACAACAGACAAACAAAACATAAATGCCATTGATTTTAGTGGGTCTCCTCATCAATATGACACAGGCTGAATCCAACCCAATCATTTGTGAAATAAGATGTGCTAGATCCAATGACACTACACACACACACACACACACCCATACACACATATATGGAGAGGGAGAGAGAGAGGACACCAAGAGAGAGAGATTGAGAGAGGAAACAATTGGTGCAAACTTACCTAGAAGTTTCCAGTTTCAAAAACATGCCCTCTGTCTTCTAGCAACTCCTTGGCATTTTTAATGCATCATCTTTAATGGCTGCTCCAGTGAAACAAGATGAATCATATTCAAATAGATGTGTTTTCATAATAATTTCTCTGAATCCCCATTAGTAAAATGCCTTCCACGGTTAAACTTGTTTTGCAAAGAGGAGGTCATTAAAATGATGATCATCAAAAATGCCCCAGGTCTTATTGACAGATTTGTCAGCCTGTCCTAGGGAGATTTAATGAGGTCTGCTCTGATTATTTCTGTCCTGAATTGTTATTTTATGCTCATTCTGTTAAAAAATCCTGTAAGTTAAAATATTTATGCTGGAGGCTGTGTATAATAGTTGTTGATCAATTAAGGCATTTTAGAGGAGATACTGGGGACAAATGTGTTTTCCTTCATCTCAGCCTTCCATAACCTAATGTTCTCTCAATTTGTTGGACTACAACATTCATCATCCCCAGCTAGCATAGCCAGAGTCCAAGACATCTGGAAAGCACTAGTTTTTGGGGAGGCTGATCTCTCTAGTGTAATTTAGCATGAGGATGAGAAAGAGATATTAGGAATCCAAAGAGGGACTTTCCATCTTTGGAGGCTTTTAAGCAGACGTTGGCTGGCCATCTTTTTGGAGGATTGTAGCTATGTATTCATGCATGGCAGGAAGTTGGATTAGATGTTCTCTTCAAACTGTAAGATTCTGTAATTCTATGACATTAACTGATGCCACAAAGACCACAAAAATCTAGACAGGAAAACACTGCTATATGTCCTAAGCTTAAAAGAAAAAGGAAACTTGAATGTGTTCATTAATTGCTCAAAAGAAGAAAAAAGCTTCTGTTTTTGCATCTGCATGTACAGTGCAGAACACAGAAAGGGAAACTATGCACAATTTGTAAAGTAAAGTTCTTCCTAGTGTTTAGGTGGAATCACTTTTCTTGTAATTTGAATCCATTGGTTCATGTTCTAGCCTGCCGCTCCCGAGACTACAACATAGAGTATTGGCTTCAAACTACAGGAAAAAAGACTCCATGTATACATTAGGAAGAACTTCCTGATGGTAAGAGCAGTTCAACAGTGCAACATGCTACCTTGGAGTGTGGTGAAGTCTCTTTCTTTGGAGGTTTTTAAACAGATGCTGAAGGGCGGTCTGTTACAGGACTACTTTGGCTGTGTCTTGTTTCATGGCAGGGGGCTGGGCTGGTTGGCCCTTGTGGTCTCTTCCAGCCGTATGATTCTATGAAAAATGCCAATTAAACAATACTTGCATCTTGGAGATGTGAAGCCACATGTGTGCAATGGCCTTAAGTGCAGCCTTCAGAAACTGTTACATCCAGAGGCTGCTTCCGACTTGGCATCAGTTTTAAACTGTGCATCACTCCAGTCTCTGATCTTCATGATAGCTCCTGGAAAGTTTTGTCTGTCCACGTGGGCACGAGCTCCCATAAGCAGTCAAACTGTAAAAGCATGTGTCCTCATCCACCTCTACCTCCAAAGGAAGGAGCTCTCTGCTAAACACCTTGCTGTGAGAGCATGCTGCTTTGCTGCAGATTTAATGAGCGAAGGGAAACACACATGGAGAAAAACACCACCCATATCTCGCAGTCACTCGCTGCTGAGCAAGGCTGCCATATGGCAGCTTAGCAGCTGTCAGCCTGGCCTCTGTTTTCCCTTCATGCCCCTAATATGGCCACAGGACAGTGGCACTACAGATGGCTTTCGCTTTCCAAAAAGTGGACCAGGTATAACGAGAAACCTTTAGCAAAGCAGGTGTCAGAGCAGCAGCCTTGGAATTTTCAGAGCATACAGATTAATATTCAGATCCTCAAAGACTATGTGTGCCAGAGCCGGTCCCACCAGAAGAATGAGGTGAGCCACTTTAAGCAGCTGATTTTCAGTGCGATAAAAGCATAACAAATTGTTTATTTTCAGTCCATTTTTTTATGGCTAAGGAGGGATGGGAGATATCTTTTGCTTTTGCAAATGTTACAAATCCCAGAATGTCCCAGCTTTGCTAGCTAAGGGATTTGGGGGGTTGCAGTCCAAAAGGAACTTTTCCAATCTCTGGATGAGGGTTGGGAAGGTTCCCATTTCCTGCTCTGACTCAGCAACGCATAGTTACAGATGAGTAAAGCTGGGTAACTGTTCTGTACTCATGAATGCTGCTTAGTCACATGGCAGAACGATAGCTCCTAGCCCTTAACTTACTCTGCTGGGCATCAGCTATATAAGGAGAAAGAAGTCCATTCTGCCAGCAATCGGAGCATGGGTGAATGATATTTTTCTCAGGTTCAGGGGGAATTGGGCCAGGAGGGGTTACTTTGTTAAGTAAACTGATACTTCACTACATAGCTGATAGAGAATACTGGCCATTATTTTTAGCCATGCCCAATGCTTAGTCACTTTGAACAGAAGTAGAGTGCAATGGATCCTAAAAGGTATAGACCTTATACGGTAGCAAAAGTCAGAGTTGGATCTAGTAAAAATTTTAGTAGCAGTAACGTGGGAAGGGTACTTGGAGGGTGAGATGAAGCCAGCACCTTATGGCTATCAGTCCTCATCCCTTACTTGCCATGAAAGTATCTCCCAAAAACGTTCACATCCCTTTGCTCGAGGGACTGGGAGGCACAGCTGCCATCCATTAAAACCTAGAGGTCTGTCTTGGCAGAAAAGGGGGCTAAAAGGGCCCTGGATGGAGTTTTTTAAAGTCTTGATTTGCAAAGACTTTCTGCATTGTACATGCTGGGCAATTAAATGTGTTTTCTGCTGAGAGTTTGAAACCGAAGTACAGAGGAAAAGGCACGCCCTGGAGACATTTAATGAGCACTGGATTCAAAGAATGACTCCTACCTGCAGTTCTCCTTCCCGGCTTTATTTGTCCTCTAAGTTGTTACAAGCTAAGAACAATTGGAGCCTGTTTTCTTCCTGCACACACACAAACACAGAGGTTAACCAAAAGTGTTCCAGCAAAGGGCCGGCTGGGGTAACGGGATTTAAGGATCTGAGCAGAGGTTTCTAGGTTCCAGCCCCTCTCTCTGCCTCTAAGGGAAGGGATTAAACAAAATTGCAAGGGCTGAGGCAGGTAGAGGGAATGGGGCTTGGGGACAACTTATGAGTGTCTCCACCATTTTAAATTTAAACAGGCTCCCCTTTTCCAGGTGTGTTCTTCCTGTCTTAGCATCTCTAGAACGGTCTCACTCGCTGTAGGTACAGTGGCCAATAATGCATTGCCAAACAAGAAAAAAAAAGAATAATGGCAAAGATCAGCATAAAATTTGTGTATATTAACAGAAATAGAAATGGATTCTGAATTAGAAATCCTGGTTCTCATCCAAACTAAAGATGCAACTTGTGTAACCTGGGATAATCTGAGAAAAACAGTCGTGAGAATTCATCAATGGAGATCACTTAAGAAGGAAGCATAAAGCTGTATCAAAGAAGGCTTCAAAGCTGAGAACGGGCATGAAAAATTATCTTAGCACTTATGATTGCCTGGAAAAGAGATACAGGAAGCTGGCTTCATAGAAACCTGGTCTCCATTTGTCCTCTACAATATGGATATGATTTAATTGCGAACCACCAATAAATCAACTGCAGTTTTGGAGTAGTATTTTTTGACCCAATGATTCATAGTTGGAAAGGAGACCCAGGAGCTGAGTCTGGGCTTGATGTAAACATGCTGAGTGGAAGGCTGAGATAGTTAATTGTATTAATTTAACTTTTTTTTTTTTTTGGCAGGTGAGGAGGAAGGGTACACTGATTTTTGTAAATGTGCTTCAAATATAAATACATTCCTCCCTCCACATTTGTGGGGTTGACTAGGTTATTGTGAGAATAAAAGTGTGTGAGGGGAAAGTAGAGAGATTGCTTCTGCATAATGAGGTTTTTTTATGATGACACAACATGCAGCCAATGGGATTTCTCTATACAAGGAGGTGTAAAGCCAATATCACGTGAGGGCAGTTCCTTCTCAACCTAAGTCTGCCATTTTGTGTCTAAAACTGCAGTGCAATCAATGTTTCCAGTAAGTACGTTCAATACTTGTTTACCACACTTCCATACAAACAAACAAATAAAAGACAAAGGTTTTTGTTTTTAAAGCAGACTGCAACAAAAGAGGAAAACTAGCAAGATCGAAATCTTGTGTGTCAAACTTAGTAAACATCGCAGCATTTCAGCTTAGCCTCAAGATACCTAAAGAAATGGTACTACACTTAAAGGTAACACAACACACACACACACACCCTACCACCACCAAGGAATATCTAAACAGCAGTAGCTCAGAACATAATCAGCTCCAAGCTGATTAGAATACAATTAAGAAGTCAATAAAAAAAGAGGCGTATTAACATATGAAAGAGACTTTTGTCATTTTGCAAGAGCCCAAAATGAAAGGCAAAGTAAGAGACACCTGGCTCTCATGAAAAGTGGTGGTAACATTTATTCATCAAAACAGCACTCTTTTCTTCCCTCCTTTTTGCCAAAAGCCTCTTCCTTTAGAGGAGGCTGGGGATTTTATCACTTTGGCAGGTTTCATTCTTTATAAAGATGTCTCAAGGATTATTTTTAGCTGTAAGAGAAGTTATTATACATGCACCAAATGTTCTCTGCGTTAATTCTCTAGCCACACCTAAGACAAAGAATTTCCGGGATCATGGCTTTTGCTGCAGGGTGGTCTTTGGAATGTGGTGGCTAGCAATGTTCCCTTCATGCCAAAGAACCAATCCCGGTGGATTCTGAATCAGGTGCCCTTCATCATTTTTCATATTATGGTGAAGGAAAGTTGCAAAATTCACAAAACCTACCCCCAGCTCTCCCCAGTTGAAGCCAAATCCCACATCCTGTAACTTGGGGGGGGGGGGTCACAGTCAGGGGTGGCCATCCTTGTTACACCCCCAGTAGCTTCTCTAGCAATATATGCGGTTCATGTGATAAGATAAACAGACTGAGCTTGTGACTATGAACAGCTTCTGCCCATCAGAAAAGGCAGCACGATATTAAACAAGCCAATGGCCCAGCTCCTCGTCCTCCTCTCATTCCCTCTGTTCTTCTTCTCATCCCCATTCAACTTTCCATTCTTCTCATTTTTTAAAAAAATATTCGTATTTCAATATTTTAACACCCTTGTTTAAGGCAGAGAGAGACCTTCTCAGATCGTAATATAAAAGACAGAGACCAGCTTCATCTTAAATGGCCTAAAACATCTTGGGTTGGTATCCTGCTAGTTAGTTACAACTAGACTAGATCCATTAAACTGACTATTTAATGGTAAGTCAACTTGTAAGTAAATCCCACTGATACAATGGGTTCTTTCTAGTCAGGACTGACAATGAGATTTAAGCCTTGGCCTTTAGGACTTGTTTAAAAAGAGAGAGGAAGCCAGACATACTTTTTCTGGAAAAGCATTCCCTAAGGATAGGCCCACCATGAAAAAGCCTAGTCTCTCTTCCCCTCCAGTCTAATAGATCTAGTCCTTCATGGCCTCATGCAGTCCATTGGTAGTCATTATTTCATCTCTTCTTCTCTGCAAAGGATTGCACAAAGATGTTAAACTCACCCAGAGGAACTCAGTGTTGACAACATGCATTGTTCCATTTTTCTAATAAGACAATTCCTGGTCGATACCACCCCTTTTGTTTTTTTGGTGGAAGTTTTCTTTGCTAGTCTATTTTCTAGCCATCTCTCCCTCAGACAAGGCCAGGCAAAGGTCCTTACCACACTTCCCTTGGTGTTTTGCTGTCACTCCAAAGAGCTGAATGATCTTAGGGAAGGTGGTTTCAGGGTTACCACCAGCAAGTAAGGGCTAAATATCTTTGCTTTCAAATGAGAACATTGCACTGTGTGCAAAGCTCTTCATAAGTCTGACCGAGAAAGAAAACTGAGAAAATTGAAACTGACAGTTTCATGCAACCTTTTTGTTATCAGAGATGCATTAATGTAATATATAGGTCAGGCATTCCATGCCAGCTCCTGATAATATGGAATGCCCCATTGGAATGGGATTTTCCCTCAGAAACCATGGAAGTGTAAGAAAGCAAAATCCTCTCTCTTTCCTTACTGGAAACCATGTGAGTGTCAGGATCAGATTTGTTACATGAGGTACACAGCTGCTTTCCCATCATGGAAATGTCAGCATCAGCTCTGATATATGATGTCTGTCTGACCTGCAGCGTAGAAGTAACTCCAGCAAACGCTTCCTTTTATCCTAAAGATTTATGTGTACCCAAAGTGACATTTGGGCAAATCAATTCTATTAAGATAACTGAAGTATCTTCAACCTGTCCTACTTGTTCAGTGTGAATATTTATGAATGCTTCTAGCAGGTTACCCAAAGCTCTTTGCTCTTGAAATATACATGAATAAGGTCCAAGCGGACAGAATTGATTTGGTCCACAAAACTTGGATTTAGCTCTTAAAAGAAGCAGGGGGAGGCAGTATTGCTGCTAATAAAAATTTAAAGTCTTGTGCAATTGGATATACAACTCATAAGTTATATTTGATACAATGTTTTCACTGCCTCACAGCATTTTTCCTTTCCCACCCCTTTAGCTCCATGACACAATTTTTAGGAAAATACTTCTAAAGTCAATTAATCTAGTTTCTTGCAATATATGTTGCCTCTAAAATGTATTTCTGTCCCAAGAACAAGGGGAAAAACAAAGAAAAGCCAGCCAAGAAAAACTCTATATAGATAAGCAGAGATAGCTCCACACAGCTGTCAAAGCATGCCAAGCTGCAGAGAACACCTTTAGCAGCAAATGCACTAAGCCAGTAACACTCACCCACTCAGCTTATAATCTTCCAATGTGAAGGCTCTTTATTCTTTGTTACAAAATATATACAATATTTACAAAGTCCAGATGGCAATCCAGCATATCTAGCTTGCTCTTTCCAGCAGAGCCTCCAGCAACATGCATCAGGCAACACATGCAGTTGTTGGCTGGGATTGTGCTACCTTTATACGGACATCTAGCCAATCCTGGCCAACTCTTGCATTGTCTGCACCTGGTGCTCATCAGCATGACTCAGCACAAACTAGCTGGAGCCACATTCCTTTCCACAAGTGCACTTAACAAGTAAAGCAATTAAAGCAACATGACATTTACACTTACATCACAAAGTATTTTTCTTGAGGTTTGGTCCAACCTTTTTTGACAATTTCCACTTTGTTCTTCCAATCATCTTAAAAGAGCTTGAAAAAAAAGTCCTTTTCCTGCACTACAGTTCTCATTGGCACCACGGCCATGTGAGCACACTGTCTAACGACAGGGCCAGCCCCTTATTTATATTTTTACTCTACTTTCATCATTGTCGTCATCGACATCATCATCGTTATTGTTATTAACCCACCTTTGAAGCAGGCTTGTTGTTATTGTGTGTCTTCAAGTCATTTCTGACTTCTGGACACCATAAGGCATAGCTATCATGGCAAAATTTATTCACAGGAGATTTGTCATTGCCTTCCTCCATGCCTGAGAGAGTGTGGCTTGATCAAGGTCACCCGGTGGCTGAGCAGGGATTTGAACCCTGGCCACTCAGAGTCACAGCGGTCCTCCCACTTTGTCCGCAGCTTAATTTCAATTGCTGCAAACCGAGTTCAAAAGTCATTTGCATTCCACTAATTCAGCAGGGGAAGAAGAGAGGTGGAGGCACAATCTTGCACTTCCCTGTAGACTCAGGCAAAACAAACTGCTGTGGCCTATCTCCTAGCTTGCATGCTCTTCCTCATGAATCAATGTTGCCATCTTGACTATACTCCGATGTAGCTTAGCCTCATTGCCCTGGTTTTCACCCATGAGATGTTGAAGAATCTGAGTCAGTTGCATAGGGACGGGGGGGGGCAGGGAAGTAGTTCGCCCCAGGCGGTAAGGTTTTGGGGGCATCCTGGCCCATAGCCATGCCCCCACATGCCCTGGCCATGCCCTCACGCACAGTGGCCTTGCCCCTTGCGCCATGGCCATGTCCCCTCCCATCCCTCCTCCACACACTCCAAGCTCCGCCACTGGTCTGAGTTGAGACAGGGGCTGGGAGAGACCACATTTTCAACAAATTCCCTTTCTTTTTTATGCCCTATCTTTCTCCCAAAGCAGGACCCAAAACAGAGGGTTTGGGGGCGGTATTAAAGTTCATTCATGTACCTTTCTCTCTTTGGTGCTTGTTTGCCATCCCAACAGCAGAGATTATCATTTCCCCACCCTTCTGGATGCGTTTGTTCTCTCTCTATCCCCCCCGCTCAAGAAGCCACCTGAATGAAGACAGAAGGCGCTTCCTTCGCTCCAACATGGCTTCAGATGTGACTCTGGAGACCAATCTCATTGCCTCTGCTGCACTATCATGAAGTCAAAGCAGAGTGATGGATGTGCTTTCTGCCCTCACTCTGGGATGATAAACAGTGTGTGTGTGGAAACGGCAGCAATGGAGAGTGTGACTGACATCATGTGGAGAACATTTTACTGCCTCGGATACCCACACATCCACATCAACATCTGCCAAAAGTGGGGTCTCGTTTAAAAGTTGTCAAGAGGATGGCAAACCCCAGGGTGGGCATTTTGGCTCAGCCCACACAGAAGAGATTTCACATCTGCCATCTGCTGTGTGTGAGTTTAAGACTTCCCTTTGCAAAGAGAAAGAGGAAAAATGAAAGTAACACACAACACAATGGCAGAGGCATCATCTCCAATAAAATCAAGCTGACTAGCCCAGCAGTTTTCTTTTCAAAGACTCATGGCAGATGGTATTTTCAGAGGCATAATAAGGACGTTAGAGTGCTGCCATCAAAACAGTTTCTTGGATGCGTTTCAAGGAGGCATCCACAGCAGAGCGCAAAACAGAAAAGCGCCAGCTCCGAGAAGGCACTTTCAGCTCAACATGTGAGTTGAGAAGCTCAACATGCATGTCAGCTTTTGTGGGTCATCACGAGGACAGTTCAGGTTTCCAGAGATGGGAAAACTCTGTGGATCTCAGGGCCTGTTCTCAGATAGATGCTTCCACACTAAATGTTTAATTTGACAATTCATGTTTAATCTTTAATGTGCCTTCTGATTCAAGGAGCTGAAGTGGGAAGCATAGAAAATGACAACTCCCATGCATCCCAGCTGGAAAAGAGGCCTGTGAGAAAAGCACGCTTGAGCCATAAAAGGATGAGATCTGCAAGTTTTCTCTCGTCTCTAGTGACCCAACCACCGATACTACCAGCGCGTTGCTGCTCCCAGCTCCACTCTGCAAAAATACATCTGCCTGGGCCAATGGCAAGGACCTGTGAAGGAGGACTAGCTGGCAGCAATCAGTGGTCCCATGAAGACCTGGGCCTGAATTTGGAAGATTCTGGGCTCATAACAATATATGGGATTCTGAACTGGGTGGAGGTGACTCATATTTCTGAATCTCTTTTCTTTACCACTGAAGCTTGCTGCTAAGAAACTAAGCAGCAGAACACGTTGCATTCAGTGACTATCTTTTGCTAAGACAGTAAACCTGTTTCTGGTTGTACCACATTAAGACTATAACTGGGGAACCCACAAGCTTGCTGTATTTGTCTGCACAGAAATCAGAAAAGAAAATAGATTTGCATGGAAACTTAAATCTCAGCATTGTTGCCTATGCTCTTAGGAGGAAAGAGTTGTAAGAGACCTTAGTCTGTGTGTGTGTGTAAGTAGCCTGTTGACTTATCGTGACCCCATGAATTTCACAGGGTTTCCTTAGGCAAAGGATACTCAGAGGTGTTTTGCCAGTTCTGTCCTTCGAAATATACTCTGTAGTACCTGTGATTCATTGGCAGTCTTCCATCCAAGTTCTAATCAGGGCTGCTTAGCTTCCAAGATCAGATGGAATTTGGTACTTTTAGGGTATTTAGACCCTGACCTTAGACTACAACCTGGAGAAACTAAAGGGTGTTTTTGGACTATAACAACCTGTTGGGTTTCCCTAAATTGAGTGGCCATGGTTGCTGGCAGATTCTGGGAGATATGTTCCAAAAAAGTAGCTTTCTTAAGTTCCGGTATGGTCCAACCAACTGCTCCATGAAGCTTCTGCTATTCAAGGTACAACTACAGCACCACTGACAGGTGACTACCCAGCTTCTAAAGTGTCATGCTGACGTACCCGTTTTCTATACATTCTGTCACTTATACCTCCAGTTCACAGTATGAAGGGATACAGCTGAGCCATGGTTTCACTGATCTTCTCTTCCTTTAGTGAGAACTAAGCTCTGCTACTACATTACACATAGATGCTGTTCAGGGAGTTGTCTGTTTTTGTTCTCTGAAATGATCAAAATCATCTTTCCCACGATCATGGAGACAGATGCCTCCAGGGTCAACCTTAATGAGTGCTTTTGGGGAAGAACACTGGCTCCACAGCTCTCTTCAATTATTCAGTGGTCCACTGTCTTGGGTACCGTCAGTCAAAAAAATAAGATCAAACTGTTGAAAGTTGTAGGGTGAGCTCTCCTTCACTTTCAGGTCTTCCTGTGGCCAATACCATCTTGACAGTCCATTACCCCTCAGACTCATTGGAACCACTGTGTGCCAAGATGCCCTGTACATCTCCATAGCATCTTTCATTTTACTACTTTCATGTTCACCACTAAAGACGTCAGACATCAGTAAGAAAGATGGTATTGGCCACAGAAGCAATTAAGGGAACTGCATTAAGACTAAGCATTTTTTATTCAACAGAGCAGGGCTTTTTTAAAAAAAAACCCCAAAAACTTAACGTCAATGGCTTAGTTTTAGATCTTTTCCCTGAAATTGGGAAAGATGTTGCAGGATGAACTCAGTTCCAGAAATCGCAGGACTGTTGCAAAACTAACTTCATTCTGCAGTTCTCCTAGGGCTATTTCATCTTCTTGAAAGACAGAAAGAAGATACATAGCAGATTTCTACACATTATAATTATTATTAGTTCTTTTCCAATGAATGTGCAGGTTGTTATATCAGGATATATGGCTGGGTCATATTTTGATCTAGAAAGTAGACTAGTTTTAGTGGTAGTCTTAATATAGACCCTCTAAATCAGTTTCAGCAGGAGCAAAGGAAGGTGTACTTAAAGCCACTTAGAGGTGGCATCTATGTCCAACCAAATTGGACAGAATCAATAGAGATAGTTCAACAAGCTGCTGGAGAGGACATGGAAGCATAGGTTCACTATAACAGTGCTACTCAAAATGGTGATCCCTGGACCAGTGGTGGTCCACAAGCCATTAGCACATAGACCCTGGAGAATTCAAAGATATAGCCAATGCTATGAGGACGGGACAGCTTAGCTGCCACTCCCCTGCCATTCCTCCACTCTTTTTGGTAGCTTCTAGCAACTGCTTTTCAATAAAGCAAAAGCTGCTATCGGTTGACTTTTCATGAGTTTTCTATATAGCATCTCATTTGCCCCTCTAATTCTGAGTGCAAGTTATCTTTTCCTCCCATGTCAGCAAAGAAGGAGATCTGAAAGAACATCCATTTTCAAGGAGAAAACATGAAAAGAAAAAAAAGCCAAGCTTTTTCACTCAAATGATTTTTCCTGTTAACATTTAACAAGCAACTGCTAACTCGGGCCTTTCGTTTCCTGACACCTCCGAGATGTCAAACCTTACTTATAAATAATTGCTTGTGCAAGAGGTTGGTGAAAGCAAAATTTACATAAGGAAATCCTAAAACATAGCTTTGATACATGTCAGAAGTGATACCAGAAAACACAGGAAACTCAAAACAAGTTCTTTTTTGCAGTAGTGGGGGGATTCGGAGCCACTTTTGACAACTCAGATTCACTTGCTCAAATGCCTGGGTAGGATTCAAAGAGGTGTATTTTTTAGACACTACTATTATCCTAGGCTCCACGGTACTCAGCCTCTTCCTACCATCCCACTTTGCCAAGCTAGACTCTCTCCCACCTTCACCTGACAGCCATACAGATAATGTTGGAAGACAGAAAAAGTGCATTCATGATCACAAGCCATCCGTCTCTTGGTGTTCTTTAAAACAGATCATTCTCCAGCCTGGCTTGTCAAAAAAGTTACAGAGTTCTTAGTGTGAAAAGCTCATTATCTGTTCATCTCAGTAGCTGACTCAGACCCACTCTTAGCAACAGCAAGAAAAAAGATCCAGAAGGAGCAAAAGAAGAATATCATGTTAAAACCAGAGAATCATATGTTTGGAAGTCCAACTCCCTGCCATGCAGGAAAATATAATTGAAGTACTCCTGAAAAAGGGCCATCCAAAATCTGTTCAAACATCTCAAAAAGAGACAGTCCTTCACCTTTCAAGCAAAGCTATTTCATTGCCCAACAGCAATTACAGTCCAGAAGTTCTTCCTAATGTTTAGGTGGAATCTCCTGGAAACCATTAGTGCATGTTTTTGTCTCTGGAGCAGCAAAAAGCAAGCTCGCTCCATCTCATCCATGGCATCCCTTCCAATATTTAAAGACAGCTATGGTATCACCTCTCCATCTTGGCTTCTTCAAATTAAACATACCCAGTTCCCTAAGCCATTCCTCATAAGGTTTAGCTTCCAGACTTTTTACTATCTTTTGCAATCCAACTGTTGCTAGAAGAGCTGGGAAGCCATTCTGTAATACATGTTGGATGACTGTACTAACTTGTCTCCAGTACTTCCTTTGGAAAGTTCCAGCATTTTTGGAAAGTTCTAGCAGACTAGCATTTTTTCCATAAAAGTCTAGGGATCTATCACACCCCCACTTAAAAGTCTGTTCTATGCATGCTCCAAATATTTTATTTAAATCATAAAAAAATATTTTAGTGTACAGTTTAGAAATATATACAGTGGGTTCTGTGCGTCTTTCAAATAGGTACACATCAGAGACACAGAAGTTAATGGGAAAGGGTTAACATGTTGAGTTACTCATTAAGATGCTAAAAATCCAATGCAATTATGTTTATGATGAAAGGGGGACCATTTTAAAATATTAAATTGATTTCAAACTCATTTTTAAATTTACAGTACACCACGGCACTGAAAGCCTTACAAAAATGTAGGTGAAAACACTCTCCATTACTCTAATATTCTCCCATGCTATCCCTTCATACCTGCTTGGAGCTTTGGAGAGAGCGAGACAGAAGCACACATTTAATCCCATTTCTTATCCACCCCACCAAAACCCCTCCTCCTCTTGATTTGCTTTTCTCCTCACCTTACAATATCATCTCCTTATCTACCCCCTTCCTTTAGGCTGCTGATTCTCTTAAGCACCCCAGCAAAAAATCTGTTTCCTTGGACTGATGTGGACCCTGCACAGTTGGCCCTCCACATTCACTAGGGTTAGGGGCACAGGGCCCTTGCAAAAGCGGAAAAATCACAAATATCAAAATGTGTGTTTGTGGGAAGGGGGCTGAGACATGATGGGGAAAATGGGCACCCAAGGTCCAAACCAGGTCAGGGAAAGGGGGTGGTCAGTATGGTAGCCCTGTACCTCCTCTCTCTCTTGCGCATCTCTTTCCATGTGCATGTGAGGGCATCAGGAGAGGGTTTGTGGGGCTGAGAAAAGGCACTGCAAGCCATCTCTAGCAGGCTAGGCCGTGGCTGGTGGAGGAGGAAGAGGGCCAGAGGCTGGATCGGATGTGGATTCAAAGCCTGAGGGGAGCCACCAAGAGGGAAGGTTCCCCTGGAAAAGAAGCACCTGAAGTGTGAGGGGCAAGAGATGAAGAATCTTGCAAATAATCAAATTTGTGAAAGTCAAACTCGCAAAAGTGGAGGGTCAACTGTATTTGATATCCGGCATAGAACACAAGAGGACAACCCGGATGCAAAGAGGACCACCCTGCTTTCCCCTATAGCTGGACATGCTGTGACAGGCTTTTGCAGAGACCTGTGGGGATCCTTGCAAGCTCTCTCAGACTATGTCCTGGTAGTGCATCCAGCTACCAGAAAATAGCTATCACCTGCCCTATTCTCTGTGGCAACACAGAAATGGCCATATTGTGTGGAGGACTGCTGATGAATTGTGGGAGGAAATGCTGGCCATCGCCTGGTAGGAACAGAATTCCATCCTATGCAAGAACCAGAGCAACGAGTTGCAAAGGTGTAAGTATGACTTATGCCATTATAATTCACTAACAGGATGCCAGCTAATTTATATTTTAGCTCACATGCAGCTAAAATACCATTTCTTCCAGTTTAACGTATATTTTGGAGATGGGGCTCAGAGAAAACAAAAAAAAACATATACATTAAAGGTACATTTAATTCTTGCTTTTGACAAGGACATCCTACAAGCCATTATTTCTACTCTTTCATTAGAAAGTCATGCAGATGGCATCACAGAAGTGCCATATGCTGAGTGAGCATAACTTGGTTCCCACGTTGTTCCAACACACTATTTAAGTATCCTTAATTATGAGTAAATACAACAGACGGACCAAGATATGATCTAGGCATAGGACAGCAGCTCCTTCTGTATGTAGCTCCTTGATCTTTAGGACATGAAACAAATAATTTTTGAGATGGCCATGATCTCTTAAGTTGGTGGGAACCATTCGGCTTTCTTTCTTAAGGCCTTTGCATGAGCAGAACTAACTCCCTGCTGGAGCCTATCACCAAATGTAGTGGCATGTGTGTGTTATGAAATGAAATAGAATTATTACTTTATCGTATTATCATATTATTTCCCTATGCTGTATTTGTCATTGCTGTTTTCACCACCAGAAATGGGAAGAGGTGCTTATAGATTTACCAGCCACAGGTGTTACTATCACTGGATTGACCTCTGATACTACCCACCTTGGCTTTGATGGGAGAAGCAGCGCAAGTCACACTCTCTCAGCCTCAGAGGAAGGCAAGGGCGACTCCCGTCCCCGAACAAATCTTGCCAAGAAAACCCTGTGATAGTTTTACCTTAGGGTTGCCAGAAGTCAGAAATGACTTTAAGGCACATACCAACAAATCTGCTCCCATCTCATCATATGAAACTCTCAAGCCTGTGGGAAAATGTAATGCAACCAGTATGGTGGTGATAAATGAATATATGGGGAAGGAGATAGCTCTCTTCCATGGAAGTTTGGGAAGAACTATTAGTGTACCTTTCATATTTTTCCTTTTGAAGAGTATGTGTGTTTATTGGTTAGACTCCAACGCATGATATTTGACATTTCTAAATACTGACTAGAAAATCTACACATTTCACTACTTGTCCTCTTAAATATACACACATTATTCACCAAGTTTGGTCAGTGTGCAGACTGGTTGGTTTTTTTAGCCATATTTTCCATTCAGCTAGCTTTGATCTGAATCTTGTACCTCTAAAAGTTTGAGAATGTTCCTTTGTCGAGACAAGCGACTCAACCCCAAAGGAAGTTTTATTTCTAAGATTAGCTTATATGGAGGTGGGGGAGACAAAATGAGAGGCAGACAGAGAGAATGCAAATTAGACATGAGGAAAAATTGATATTTTTTAGGGCTTCCATAATTTTCCACTTCAACTGCCAGCTCGATACAGCAACAGCAGATCTCTCTAAACCAGAAAGCAATTACAATCCCACACTTTGTTTAGCTTGTACACTTTAGTGCCTAATTAATGAGGATAGTTTATGAGCTCTCTACCAAAAAAAAAAAGGAAATAATTGCCACATGTTTCCTTATGAGAAACAAACTATCAGCATTCTTTTCAAGACAGGAAGCATAAACACCAATTAAAAACAGTTATACAAGCACTTTGCAAATAAAACAGGCTGGTAGTGAGGATTTTAATAAAATGAATCCAGTATGCCATCTTTAAAACTTTGCACCTGCGTTTGCTTTAAAAGAAAGAAAAAAAGAAGGAAATTCATAAGTAGCATCTAGAGGGGATTTTCCTTCTAAAGGGTTAGTTGGTTGAGAACATTTAGTGATAGACAAGATACTAGATGCATGGAGAGAAATACAGCTGTGTCGGGCAGCAAGGCCAAGAAGAATAAGTGGTCAAGAAGAGATAGCAAGAGATAAGTTGAATAACCTTATTCTGTTTGACAAAACTACTTACGAGAAACTATAGGCATTTCGACAATATCTGTTATGGTGCTATTACAGCCAGCCCTCCACATTTGCAGGTTTCACTTCTGCAGACTTGATTGTTCACGGATTATTTGCTGCCCCCTCTGCTGCCTCCCTGTGCTATTTTTCATAGGGACTGCAAGCCTCGCGAGACTGAGAAACTGCAGACGAGGCTTGTAGGTCCCTCTTTAAAATGGTGTGGGGCAGCAGTGGAAGTGGCCGTCAGCCCCACCGGCGACCCACTTCTGCCTTGTGAAGGAACCCCGATGCCTCAAAGGAATCCACGGTGGGTTGAATAGGGTGATCATACTTTTTTGTGTGTTAAATATGGTTTGGGAGGGCCTAGAGTTATTCATGTTTTTTCCACTTTCATAGGGGTCCTGTGCCCCTAACCCTGGCGAATGTGGAGGGAGAATTGTATTCCATTTTCAACCTCCTGAGGACTTCTGGGGTTTGTAGTTTATTGAGGCCAAAGAGCTCTCTGATTAAGAATTCTAAATGCCCTTCTCCTAAACAGCAGATCCCAGGATTCCATTGGATGTTGAAAGTGGAATAATAGCAGTATAACAGTGTAGGGTGGAAATGTTCCATGTAAGGATGTGCCAACTACAAGCTCATCACACCAGTTATGATCTCTGGAAGGCTGATTATTTGGGGCTCCCTGGCAAGAGCTGCACTTCAGGAGTTCCTTAGCAAAGGTCTGAACAAACTTGGGTCTAAACACAGAGCCCAAGTCATCTACATCTAAAACGCCAAGAGAAGTGATGCACCAGCTGCTGGGAAGGATGTCCGAAAAGCTTCACGAATGGTTTTTAACTGTGAAAGCTCATGACATTTTTTCAAGCCTTTGTAGACGCCTGAGAGGACCCCAGAGACCCCTGATACAAACCACAGCAGCCACCACATTTTACATATTCTCCTTTGATGATTTGTTTCAAAATAGTCACATCAAGGGTATAAATGATTGGCAGCCACAGACAGCATTGCTCCTTTGTCACTAGAGATAACCCACAATAAGACTCCTTCCTTATGCTGAGTTTCATTTTGATTCAATGAACAAAATTATTTCTAAATAAAACGGAGCGTCACAAGCTCTAGAACTGTCGATTGAAGAAAATAACTGTGTGTGCATATGTGTGTATATTGCATTCCTATTTGGCCTTTCCATCTCCTACGCAAGGTGAGCAAAGTGTCCAAAATTAACAAACATGAAAAGGTTAGAAAAATAATTTCATAGTGCAGAGATGAGCAGTGGATAAATGCATGTATGGAGAAAGAGGCAGAATAAGTCAGAAGTTAGTCAGGTCACAGAGTACACTGGAATAAGAGAAAAGCTGCAAGAAGAACCGTTATAAACTTCATTATGGAAAGGACAAGAATGTTGTCCTGAGGTAGGGAGTTCCACAGCATGGATGCCATAATGGAGGAAGCCCTTACGTGTCTAGTTTTCCTACCAAATACACCTCAGATGGTGGAGGGACACAAACTGGGTCCCCTCTTTAAGAGGGTAGGTGAGAGAATAGGAGAGGAGGCTGGTCTTTAAGAATCCTAGTCCCTGTTGGAAGTGAAGAAAGGGGTAACCATTAAGGCGGGGGGAAAACAGAAGGAAAGACCATGTTTTTCAGGTGCCCCGGTATGTTCCCTCTTTGTATTGCCAGCTCAATCAGTGCAACATGTTTTCCAACTTAACTATTTCCTTGTACACTTTTTGTCTCTCCCCAGAGTGGTAAAAGACCTCATCTTTTCTTTGTCCCATATCCAAAGTTCACGTTCACAAAACCCCTACAATTAAGATGGTTATTTTGTTGATGATTCCAAATGCCATATTCCATGCAAGCAAATTCTCCTGAGCTATCTTCTTGGACTTTAAAAGTAACATTATTTTGAACTGAGCTAAGAAAGCAGACTGGGAGCTAGTGAAGGTGATACAGTAAAAGAACCACATGTTCCAAGCAAGTAGGTTTGGTGAAAACTTGGTGCTGCTACGT
The DNA here is from genome assembly GCA_030412105.1 of Cyclura pinguis. NCBI lineage: Eukaryota > Metazoa > Chordata > Lepidosauria > Squamata > Iguanidae > Cyclura > Cyclura pinguis. The sequence goes on from CM059607.1 coordinate 4,197,361, forward strand.
ATGGAGACCTGATGAACTGTAAAAGGACAACTCACCCGCTTGGTGTAATCCATGGCCTTCAGAATGGAGAGGTTGAGTGTCTCCAGGGAAGCCAAGACATCTTCGTAATCCCCCATGTGGTCAGCAAAATAATCTGGATAGCAAGGATGTTACACGAATCAGGGAGGAGGAAAGTAAGAGAGAAGAATTGAGGAGATCATGTCAAAAGAATGTCTCAAATATGTCTGTACAATTTGATAAATTGCTATGAGTTGGTGTTCTGGTGGTAGACCAGAGCTTGCAAATGTCGTATTTTTGGACTATAAAGTACAAAATCCCTTAACTAGTTGGGCTGGTTAAATAGACACCCCCCCCCCAAAAAAAAATCCAACTGCTGTATTCTAGCTTAGTAGGAAAATACTTCATGGTGAAAATATTGCATTCCAGTTTACTAGGGAGAAAAGAGGAGAATCCTAAAGTGGAGGGAATCTTCTGGGCCAACTTCTAGAACCTTCTGCTCAATGCAAGCAATTCGGTGGTAGAGAACCCCCAACAGATGGCTTTCTAGCCTGTGGCCATTTCCGCCCTACACTGTTATAGTGCTATTATCCCACTTTCAACCTCCTGTGGAATCCCGAGTTTATTGAGGCCAAAGAGTTCTCCGGCTGAGAATTCTAAAGGCCTCTCCCTACACTGCAAACCCCAGCATTCCATAGGATATTGAAAGTGGAATAATAGCACTATAACACTGTAGTAAGGAAATGGTCTTTAAGCTATATCTGGACTGAAGGACTCCTAACAGAGGCTTGTCCTGTGGAAGGAATATGTAAGGACATATGCTCACCACATATGCATGGATATCAGGCAGCAGTGTAGTGTGGAAATGGCGTTCATCTTACGATCAGCTCTAGCTTAGATGTTTGAAAGGAAGCTCAATTCTTGCAAAATTTCTTTGCACCCTAGAGAGAGGGTACACCCAGAGCACCCTTAACAGGAAGGCCCATTAACTGGTGTGTCCCATATGTTCACTGAATATGTAGAGGGGTGTGGAAAGACATATATCCACTGGCCCCACTCCAAGCACTCAACAGATCTACACCCCAATATCTGTGTTCAAGAGGGTAGGAAGAGAAAGCTTCCCTGTGCATAGACATCCATGCCCAAATTCCTCCATATAAGTGGGAACTCTGCACAATCTTCTCCCCCTCAAGTGCAGGAGCCTATGTGCTCATCCCTGTCCACCTCCTGTTCTAATATTCCATCAGATACATGGAGGTCAAAAGGACAGAGCTGGGGGAATGTACCCAATGGATGCCATCTCTGTCCTTCTCCAGTATTTTCAATGACTATATCAAGAGTAGAGGCCTTGAATCAACCTGTTTCCCCCAAGAACAGTTGGAGACAGCTAAATAAATAAATACATACATACTGCTTTCATTAGCCATTCACGCTTTCCCTGTACGATCCTCATTAAAGCATCTGAAGTGTACTCCTTCCAGTTAAAGGGCCTTGAAAGAGTCTTGTACTACTATTTTTCACCATTACCTCTCTGGGTCAGCATTTGTAGGGTCTCAGGTGGTGTTTGTATCGTCACGCTGTCTATGGATTTTGTGCTTTGTAACGGTCTGAGGATTCGATGCAAATAAACTAAAACTGAAATGGATGACACTTCCTCAAAGGCAAGGCACGACTCTAAAAAGATATTCCTATCGATTTGTGCAAGCCTGGAGCAAGGCATTTTGCTGTGAAGGGAGGGGTTGGAGGGTGACCATACGGTCAAAGTAAAAGTATTTTCATAGAATCATAGAATCATAGAGTTGGAAGAGACCCCAGGGACCATCCAGTCCAACCCCATTCTGCCATGCAGGAACCCATATCAAAGCATTCCAACAGATGGCCATCCAGCCTCTGCTTAAAAACCTCCAAAGAAGGAGGAGACTCCACCACACTCCGAGGCAGCAGATTCCACTGCCGGACAGCTCTGACCATCAGGAAGTTCTTCCTGAAGTTCAGGTGGAATCTCCTTTCCTGTAGCTTGAATCCACTGCTCCTTGTCCTAGTCTCTGGAGCAGCGGAAAATTATTTTCAAGCAAGTAAAGCTTTAGAAGCCTCAGAGTTGCTAAGCTCTTACGGATAAGTAAGCATTTACATTTACTCTGAATCTCACCATGACTAACCGGTGCTTTCTAATCATCATCATCATTTGAAATGTAAAGAAAAGATCCAACATGAATTGTTTTCATTTGGTATTTGCTTAGCAATTTTTCATTATGGCTTAATGACTGCCATTTCATGATTGGCTACATATATTCCAAAGAGTCAAAAACTGGAGAGTACCCAAGAGAATTCACAAGAAAAGGCAGAGACATGGGAAATGTGTCTCTAGCTCAACACATACCCAGCCTGCTCCTGTGGTTTGCTACCTGTTCTTACATGTTTTTGCAGGGTAGATGTTCCAAAACCGCAATAAATAATATAGTTCATTCAGTGCCAGCTTGTTCAGTCAGGATGCTGACATCTTTTCCAGCATGTTGTTAAATAAAATCCAGTCTTCAATCCATTATAGATCCCACTCTTAACTTTAAAGGGGCAAATTTTCTGTCAAGAGCTGCCTGAGGTTATTGCATGCCTTCAAGCCATTTTTGACTTATGGCAATCCTAAGGCAATCCCATCACGGGGTTATGTGGGGCTGAGAGCGTGTGACATGCCCAAGGTCACTCAGTGAGTTTCCATGGCTGAGCAGGGAACTGAATTCTGGTCTCCAGGGTTGTAGTCCAGGGTTTAAACCACTACTGGTTCCAAGGCAAAGGATATTTCACTACATTTAAGAAGTCACTGTTGAATCATATTTCAGCACGCACAATGGGTTCAAATCTGTCGGTTTGACTTTCTCCTACATTCCTTAAAAAAAAAACCCAACCTCATATTCTTCCCACTGAATTTGATATGAAAACCTTCAAATTTTGGAAGTGCAAATTTTGGAACTTCAAATTTTGGAATCAAAACCAATCTGAGTAAATTTTTCAGTTATTGGCCAGATCACAAATTACTGGCCAGACTGGTACAACTATTTCTGTAGTGCCTGTTGTGCTTTGGAGACAGTACTCAGCACCTTGGACAACTCTTCAAAAGTTCCATCAAAAACACAGAGTGGGTTCGTTGACTCACTGAACCGGAAGCCACCCTTTGCCACGGGGAGAACCCTACCACAACGTGCATGGTTGAGTGAAGACATTTTGCTGTTTGCGGAGGGTCATTTCATGACGCTCAGCTCCCCCAAAGCCAAGAAGCATAACACCCACAGCTGGCGATGTCTGCTTGGCGCAGGTGGTAAAAAAATCCTCCAAACACCTCTTCCCAACCCTGACAGTAAAAATACAACAGCCGTGAAGTAAATAACTAACAATTTGCTGGCCTTTGATGACACCCCAAATCTGCTTCCTGGGGCACCTGCCTAATGGTAGGGCTGGAGCTGATGATTTGAACCCCCATAATCCCTCCTTCTGGGGGTGTCAGCTCTGTAACAAGCTCATTGGCACTTCCGAACCTACACTTGCAGATGTGGAGCTGAGTAGGTTTCACTTCTTTTCCAAAAAGAAAAAAAGTAATCTAAAATTGTTGCTACCATAATTCCTATTAAAAAAGAAGCAGCGATTCATATTGAATTGACATTTCTTCCAGAACTCTCCTATAAATAACCTCAAGAGACAGACCATTAATTAGCCTCTCTTGGCTTAATTAAAATGCCATATATCTCTCCACGCAGCATGCAGGGTGAGCGAAGTGATAGCAACCACCGGAACAGCAGCAGAGAAACTCTTTTCTGCTGGGATCTACACAATCCAATAACAAAATGAAATAAAATAAAAATAAAATAAGCCCAGCTACCTAATTTTCAACAGCTGCAAATATTCCCCTCCTCCCTTTGCTCCCTACAGGGGAATGAAAAATAAATCACTTTACAGAGTTTACTTTATAAGGGGAAATGGATAAAATAAATCCTTTTCCAGAGAGGATAAAGCAAAATCTATTGCATGGTCCCTAAATCCCAAAAAGAGGAGGGGGAGGAAAGATTGCAATTTTGACAAGGAAAGGGGCCAGTCAGAAAAGTGGCACATTTGAAATAGGATTAAATTGTAATTTTGGTTAAAAGGCTTCGCAAACACAAGGGACGTATTTTTGCTTGGGCCATCTGGGGATTTGTGGCACCTGTAAATACAGGTGGAGGATGAGCCAGGCTGTTGGATGCTGTTGTGTAGCATCACAAAGACAGTATGACTGTTGGCTGGCTCCTAGCAGGTTTGTTCACACACGTATGCACATCACAAGGGCACGGGCAGCGCAATGCGTGGACTGACCCCATGGGGAAGGGAGAAAGGTGTGGTGGCATTCAGGGGGATGTGAAAAAATCCAACATGCTGAGGCTGATTTGCAGAAACACACACTGTTGTTGTGGGGTCCCATAAGAACCCTAAGGTGAACCCATCACTAGGTTCTCTGGGGCTGAGAGCGCATGATGTGCAGAATGTCACCCAGTGGGTTTCCACGGCCGAGTGGGGAAAAGTACCTTGGTCTCCAGGCTGTAGTTTAATGCTGAAACCACTACACCATGTTGGCTCTTAGAAGCACATGAGCAGGGGTAATTGTCATGTGTGAAGAAGCCCACCCGTGGTGTAGGTAGAAGGGGGCAAAATGAGTTGTCACTTTTGCTGTGTGTCTTCAAGTTGTTTCTGACTTAATCTGACCCTAAAGTGAAACTGTCACAGGATTTGCTTGGCTAGATTTGTTCACGAGGCGTTTGCCTTTGACTTCCTCTGAGGCTGAGAGAGTGTGAGTTGCCCAAGGTGCTCGTACATTGCACTTTGGATAACAGCACCCACTTTTTGACAAATGTGTCGTACAGTGCTGCCACTTCTAATGGGAGTTGTGTAGTGCTGGCATAGCGTATCTCTGCACGTGGATATTTATGCTATGCCGAGGCAAAGCTGGATCGCAGGCCAGACGTGCAGTAGTGGATCTGCTGCCTGATACCCATCCATCTAAGGCGAGCGTATGTCTGTACATGTGCCTTGCACAGGACAAGCGTCTTTAGAAGGAGTCCTTCAGTCCACGTACAGCTTAAAAACAGAGGCCATTTCTGCACTACACTGTTACAGTGCTCTTATTCCACTTTCAACACCCTGTGGAATCCTGGGGTTTGTAGTTTAGGGAGGAGCCTTTAGGATTCTCAGCCAGGGAGCTCTTTGGCCTCAGGAAACTACAAACCCCAGAATTCCACAGGAGGTTGAAAGTGGACTAATAGCACTATCACAGTGTAGGGTAGAAATGGCCAGAGAAAAAGGCTTGGGGCAAGAAGCCAGGGAAAAACTGTTACGTAAGGAGGTACTAAATACCTCTCCGTGCAATGTCAAAAAATTTCTTACATTGGCACAACCTCTGGTTGTACTGGTATGAATCACCAGGACTGAACTACAGACAGGGTAGATAAAAAAATCACTCATTCACACTGTTCCCCACTGTGATGAGACACTAGCCGTCAATTATTTCAAGACAATGCATCTATCCATATAAATTAGTACAGGGGCATTTCATGCCAATCTGTGACCTCTTCTGCTCTCTTTCTTGGCACCACCTAAGTGGTCACCCTGGAGGTGCATGCTGCTCATCTCTCCACATGCTCCACTCACACACTTATAAATAAATAAAGCATATCTCACGAAAACATGGCAAGACCCTCAGAGGAGGGAAGGCAGTTCTTGGAACTCTGCCCTGCTTGGGGTTGTGAAGAGGGTGGAAAGTTATCCACGGATAAATCCGTCCATGGAAGTGAGCAGGAATTAACTGAAGATAATTTTTTCCTTAGTTTTCAGTATTTTAAAGAGTTTGGACTAAGATGCTGATAGCAGGGTTTTAAACTTGAGTGGACGCTTCGCTTGTTCTGACCGATCCCCAGGTACTCGTAAATGGAATTACTATCAAGTGTGGGTAAACACATCAGTGCCTGCCAGATGTTCCTGCTGTGGCTTTGGGCCTAAGCTATATTTTTAGCAAAGTACACAAACATTTGAAGATACAGAGCCTTACTACTATCTCTCCACCGCTTGCAGATCCCCGTGTCCTAGTTAACAGACTTGTGCCTCTGAAAAAAATAATATTTGTTCCTAACGTGCATCCTGCTCTTTCTAACAGGCTTCATGCAACCTTGAATACTTGAATACTGTGTCCAGTTCTGGGCACCCCAATTCAAGAAGGACATGGTCAAGCTGGAGCAGGTCCAGAGGAGGGCGACCAAAATGGTGAAGGGCCTGGAAGCCATGCCCTATGAGGACAGACTTAGAGAGCTGGGTATGTTCAGTCTGCAGAAGAGAAGGTTAAGAGGGGACACAATAGCTATGTTTAAATATTTGAAGGGATGCCATGTAGAGGAGGGAGAGGGCTTGTTTTCTGCCGCTCCAGAGACCAGGACAAGGAGCAGTGGATTCAAGCTGCAGGAAAGGAGATTCCACCTGAGCCTCAGGAAGAACTTCCTGACAGTCAGGGCTGTCCGGCAGTGGAATAGGCTGCCTCGCAGTGTGGTGGAGTCTCCTTCCTTGGAGGTTTTTAAGCAGAGGCTGGATGGCCATCTGTCGGGAGAGCTTTGAGGGTGTTCCTGCATGGCAGGGGGTTGGACCGGATGGCCCGTGTGGTCTCTTCCAACTCTACATTTCTATGATTCTATGATTCTAACCTACTTGTGATTGTGACTGTAGGCTGTGGAGCAATAAATGGGTAAACTGGCGGAGCTGTGAATGCTTCCTCACCTCTACACAGCCTGTGCTTCCCCATCTGCCTCCCCACCTCATGGGTGTAAAGCTCCACATAGATTGCATCCCCTCTAACTCTCCTGACTTGGCAGGGACAATCCTGATTAATCCTCTGCCACCCCATTTTTTCAACTGCTTTTAACATGTCCCAGTTTTTCTTTCCTCCTCCCACTTTTCCCCTTTGCATTCTGCCAGTGGTGGAGCTCAGAGTGTGTGAGGGGGGGCAGAAGTGGGCAGGGCTATGGTGTGAGGGGCTTGGCCACTGTGGGGGGGGCTTGGCTCCAGCGCGTGGGGCCATGGCCAGGGTGAGCGGGGGCACGGCTATGGGCCGGGACGCCCCAAAAACATTGCTGTCCTGGGCCAATCGCACCCCCCGCTCCCACGTCCCTACACGACTGTATTCTGCTTACCCCCTTTGCTGCAAACTGACTTCAAAGTGCCAAGGCAATTTGCACTCAATCAACTCAGCGAAGGAGAGAGGACAGGAGGGGCCACACTCTTGTACTTCCCAGAAGGCTAAGGCAAAGGCAAACTGCTGCACACAGCTTGTGTGTTCTTCCTCATTACTAACTTTTGCCATCTTGATCATACGGTGATGCTGCTTGGCCACATGTGTCCTAGTTTTTTTCAGTAACATGCTTGTTGAAGCATATGGTAGTGTCCTGCCACGCAGGCATGAATAATCCCTACAACTTTCTTCCTACATTAGGAAAGCATTAAAATGTCTGCACAGTATCTACTTTGTGAAGCATTCTGAGGAACTCTTCTGTGAAAAAATAAGGATGGATTTTCTGCACAGGAAACCGGGTGTTTCGGACAGACAACAGTTTCCGATGCAGAAAGGGTTTGCAGAAAAAAAATTAGCTTTTGCGTAGAAAATCCATGTGCATTTCTGCACATGTCCCTTGGAACACTTTGCAAAATGCAAATACCAAGGAAACAAAACTGCTTCCTTCTTATTCTTATTCTTCCTGATAATTTTGGGAAACTCTTTTCTCCGTAAGGGAATAAATAAAAATGAACGTTGTTTCTATACCTACTACCGTCTCAGCTGGTGACTTTGCTTTGCTGTACTGAGCAGGGAAGTCTCTGAAGTACCACTCTGCTCATGTTCACTTGAACATGAGCTGTCTGAACAAGTTTTGTGCACTTGGGTTTCTCCTTTATCAGAGTCTCAGGCCATTTCCGCACGGGGCGAGGGAATCGCTCCCTGCCGCTACTCACCGGATCTTCTGTGGGTCCGGTCTGGTCTGGGGTGAGGAGGAGCAGTGCGTGATCGTAGATCCGCACTGCTCCGGCGTCCAAAATGGTGGCTTCCGGTTGGTCGTGGGTCTCGACCAACCGCTGAAGCTCGCCAGCCTAAAGCCCGCCCTCCGCAGATCGAACGCTCACATTGGTGCGAGCCTGCGAATCTGCATCGGAGAATAGGCACGCAATGGCATGCGCTGGCATTTTGAAAAACCTGAAAAATCAGGTTTTTCAAAAACATGATTGAGGACCACTTGGGGTCGCTCCGAAGTGGACTGAGGTGCGGATCTACAGTAAGCAGTCCGGACCCAGTCTGCTCCAAGGTGCAGACGTCCTCCGTGGAGGACGCACTGCACAATTTTATTTACCCCGCGTGGAAATGGCCTCAGACTGCACACAATGTTCTCCTCACATTCAGTTTACTCAGAGAGAAAGATCTCCCCACTCAACATGAAAAGTAGGGATGTGAACACCAGTCTTCATTTATCAGGTTTCTCTGACTCTTACCTACATTTTCTTCTTCTTCTTGTGGGTTATGAGACTGTTGTTTTCATTTCACAGTGAAATCGGTGTGTGTTTTAAATGCATTTTTTCTTTATCTGTGCATTTATTTGCACAACGTTTCCCCATTGACTAAAATGTGCACATTTTATTGGTCCACATTCTGAAATACATGCAGTGTTTTTCAGAACTGCCCTGAAGGCCTCACAAATGTGTACCTCTGTAAAGACAAACTGTATGTTTACATAACAAATCTTTGGAGATGGACCCCCTCCCCAACTTTTTCCACTTTCATTTGTCCAATGCAACTTCTTTACACCCCTAACATGTAAAATACAAAACACAGAAACTCACCACAAAGCTCCTTAGTATCCACGTTGCTTGGTAATAAGGAAAAGAAAGAGAGGAAAAGAATTAAAATACATGAAACTGGAAAGGTAGAAAAGCAGTTTAATGGCGGGAGAATCAGAGCTAGTTTAGCAGAAATAGGTCACTGACAGGGTAAAAACACTTCATATACGGTTGTTCTAACTAAAAGGTGAATCTCAAAGTCATATTTTGTGAGTCTTTCAGATCAAGCACGCCCAAATGTGAAGGTTGAGATTCTGTTCAGCACTGGCCGTATGAAGTTCTGCTAGTAAATACACTGGAGTCTCTACACAATAGGATTAATGAAGGCAAATCTGACATTAGAAATGGAAATGCTCAAAAATAAGTTGCAGAACATTTCAGCCTTCCTGGATATACAGTAGGGGATTTACAGATTGCAGTCCTTGAACACAATCTTCCTTTTGTAATAATGTTTCAAATATGTTTTAACTGTTTTAAGCATGTTTTAAAGTGGGAACAGGTAATCTCTTTTTAACTTTTGCAAACTGAATGTTTAAGCTGTATCTCTTCAGATTATTGTAAGCTGCCTTGAATCCCATTTGGGAGAAAGGCAGGGTATAAATGCAATAAATAAATAAATAAATAAATAAATATAAGAAACAGAGAACAAACCCTGGAGTGATGGCTGCAGCCAATCACCACTTCCAGCCAAGAGATTTGACCAGCTTGCTGTATCTCCTGTTTCAAACTCCATCTGATATGGATCTCTGAATGAGGGCAACAAACTATATCACCTGGTGCTGGATTTTGGATAAGCAGAGGTTTCTTATCAGCCAGCAAGCAGAGTAGACAGTCCTATTCTCAGTTGCCTTGGGATCTTCTCATACTTTTCCACAATATTTTCAGCCCGATAAGCCCTGGCTCTATGTGATCGACAGCTCTCTCTTGCTGAGTACTGCTTAATCTTTATGTCTCCTTAAAAAAAAGTCCTGAAATGAATGTCATTTTGTTTTTGGGATTTGGATGTTTTATAAGCTCTCCCAAGCCTGATCTGGTTGCCAGAATGCTAAAAAAACCCTGCATATCTACCAAGAGTTAATTTCCATGCACCTATTTTATTCTCAGATACAAATGCCATTGAAATGCTAACTGTGCAGATGCAAAGCTTCCTAAATACAAGCTAGCCTTCTGGAGCTGAGAAAAGTTCAAACGGTTCGGGAGCAAATAATTCCTTAAACCAGAATCCCGATAAAATTTAAAAGGAGGTTGACAATGTTAAGTAGGCCAAAGGCAGAATGCAACTTTTCAAAGAGAAAGATTTACGATAGGTGCAAAAGTGCACACCTCCAGCTCTGCTCAGAATTCCAAACAGTGTTTGCAGTTAATTAATTGGATTTTCAAAATTGATTGCAAAATTAGGGCTGCATGTTGGATCATTCTGCCCTCACTTCTCCGATTCCCTGATCATGGAAAAGTAATATGTCAGGAGATACTGCAAGAAAAGGTAGTATCTTAAATAGCCAAGCTATTTAAATATTTAAATATAGCCAAGCTACATAAGAACAGTTATTTTGGGAGTAATTCCCACTGAATTCAGAAGGGCTTAATTTATAGTGGTTTGAGTGTTGGACTAGGACTTTGGGAGATGAAAGCTCAAATCCCCACTCGGAGAGAGAAAGCCACTAAGTGACCCAGGGAAAGCCACACTCTCTCAGCCTAAAAGTAAGGCGATAGGAGACCTGCCCTGAAGAAATCCTGCCAAGAAAACCCTATGATAGGGCTGCCATAAGTCAGAGTCAACTTGCAGATACAATAATGACCAATTTTCACTAGACTGGGCTCCAAAAGCATCCAAGCATTACTTCTGGGACTATGCACCTTATCCTTTTACCATTGTCTCAGTATAATGCAAATTGAAGTTTTAATTGTTTCAGTTTATAAAGACGTTCAAGGGCTTCTTTAACAGTATCTGTACCCTCAGGAATATTGAAGCCAGAACTCTATTATTCAAAATCAAGCACAATTATGATGTCTTCATTTGAAATGCCACAGAATAAAATGCTTGGTCCTACCAACCCAACTGCTGGGAGGGAAGAAGGTGTAAGAAATCATATTTTCACAACACAGCTAAAATGTCTTGCTGTTGTTCTGTTTATTAGGGTTGTGATTCAGAACAATTTCTGCAGTACTGAGATTTCAAAGTCTTAGTGGTTGATTTTCTACTTCATTATTTTCTCCAACCTTCAGAGCTCTTTAGTGAGAGCATCTGAGTTTGGCTTATACCTACCTGGGTTTAATGAAAACAAATGCAATTTCTTTGTTTCAGTGGGCTTTATAGATTTTCTTTTTTGGTGCATCAGTTCATTCTTTTCCATGCCAACAAAAAATGGTTAACTGGACAAGTTTTTATGCCAGTTTCTCCTTCCACCCAGGTGGCATGTCACCTAGGGGATCAATTCCATTTACAATCACAGCTGAAAGTCAAAACTACATTGCATCATTATAAGGTTCTGAAAATAAGAAAAGCTGACCCAAGGAGGCCTGCATTTCACACATCTGGGCCAAAGTCTTCTCACTTACTGCTAAGACCAAAAATGTCAGCTTTTATGCAAATTATGGGAATGGGACTCCTTCAACAGGCCAATATTATGTAGGGGAGATGGACAGCTTTCGCCCCTCCAGAAGTTTCGAATTCTATCTTCCACCATCCCTAACCATTCATTATGTTGGGTGAGCTAATGGGAGTTGTAGGCCTTCTTGGTAGCTGCTCCCAGGGTTGTCTTTGAAGGAAGGCTCAGCTGGCCATCTCCCTGTTCAACTCCTGCCAGTTGGCAAAGACCATTTTTAAAGGCAAGCTCTTGGCAACAGACTGTATACAGAGGAAAGGGCAACACTGATCTTTTTTAAAAAATCTATTTTTAAGTTTTGTTTTGTTTTGTTTTAAGAAAAGATTATCTGTCAAAAGACAGAACTACAGATTACCCAATTGCCTGGCCCAATTCTTTGCTGATACCCTTCATCACCTACTTAGTTACAGATGTATAACTAAGTAATGTTTCCTCGCCTAGCCACCCAAACCTACCTTAACAACCAACAGCCACATCAAGCGATGGAGGTCTGTTTAGGCTGGTGATTGGGGGCTCATCAGGATGCCATTTTCAGCCTCCTCCAGCCAGCGAGCGAGGCTGCAATGAGGAATTGTGGCAGAGGTCCTACTTCTGATTCTCACAGCCTCTCTCTCTGGTGGGAAAATGCTGGAAACATCATTCTCCTGTGCCCCAAGCACCAGACCTCAGTTGTCCTGTGCAGCTGCTGGCTGATAAAGTAGGTTTGTGGCGGGGGGGCACTTATGATCATGGGAATACAGAGCAGCTATGGATCTATAATCCTAGGTTAACTGCAATACAGAATGCCAGCCCTTAGAACCTAAATATTTCAGAAGACGGTAATTTTTCAACACCTTGTCCCAGAGTATTAGCTATGTCGTTTAACCAATGAAGAGCTGCCAACATGAAAAGGTCAAAGGAGATGGAAGAACAACGCTAACACTTTCAGATTATGGAAGTTGGCAGAAAGTTCATCTTGCATCTTGAGTGGAAAAGCAACAAACACACAGCTCTTCAAACTTAGGCATGTTTTCTCTCTTCATGGTGTATTGTATGGTTTTAGACCAGCCTCTAGTAGCAAACTGGAGATTGAGTTCAACACAATCACTGGAATCCTGGTGGTGACACATTCAGGTGTAACTGCAAACCACACCTGCGCATAAATCTTTTTTCAGTCACTGTGGATTAAGGTATTCAGCACCGTTGTCGGGAATAACCCCTTGCCATTGCCATCGACCTTCTTGGTGGCTGGGTGCCTCAGCTGCTTCCTGTAGTGAGACACAAAATGAAGCAGGCATCTTCCTGGACTTCCCAGGGTCAAGGAGGATGATGCCATGCTCATGCTTCCAGTTGAAGAAGCACAGCTGGGTTCTTCTGGGCTACTCCTGTCTTCCCCAGGCATTAAATGATCATGCAGGGGCATCCAACCAGCAAGAAGTTGCGTGGCATGCGTGGAGAAATGGAGAGGGAGCAGAAGTACTTCTGGTGGAACTTTCAACTCTTGTCAGATCTCCACGTGCACACCCTTCAACACTTCACAGATGAAAACCAGGACACATGTGGTCAAGCAACACCAGAGCGTGGTCAAGTTGGCAAAAATTATTAATGAGAAAGAAGACACAAACTACGAGAGGCTGCACCAGTTTGCTTTTGCCTGAGCCTCCTGAGAAGGGTAAGATTCCACCCCCTTCATTTCTTCTTCTGCTGCAGAGCTGATTCCATGCAAACTATTCTTATATACTGAATGCAGTTTGCAGTAACTGAAGGAAGCTGACCAAGTGGTAGGAGGAGAGAGAAAGTGAGACATTTGAAAAACAGCTTAAAAAGTGAGACAGCAGAGGACTTAGATGGGACTGTCTTTGGCAAATCGGGACAGTTGGAAGGCATGCATGCAAGATCTTGGCCATATTTAAACACAGCTGGAGAGCACCAAGGTGTCTGGGGAAGACTGTTTTATGGATTTCTGTACTGCCCGGCAATGTTCCGCTCTGCCGTTTTGCAGCCAGCAAGCTGATTGGGGATGTTGAGGATTGAACCCATGTTGGAGAAGGCGCTCTAGAGGTTAGGGCTGAGTTGACTGTGTAGCTAGAAGTATACAAATCTATAAATCAGCTTTCCACAACCTATCTCATGCCCAGGTGTGTTGAACTACAACTCCCATAATTACTAGATGGATAGGTGATACAGAAGTTGTAGTCCCAACACAGATAAAGAGTATCAGGTTGAAGAAGTTTGCTGTAAATAGAAATGTAAAAATAACTCATAAGTGGGTCAATATCTGCTGTTCTACCCTGGCTTACCAAAACGAAAGAATGGACAATTTTTTTAAAAAAAGTATCAATCTAAAGATATAACTAATAAGGCAGAAACAGCAAAGTGAGGTGAGCATAAAATAGCAATCATTCTTCCAGCTTCATACAGGAACATGAAATAAAGCAAGACTTTTTTCCCAGTTATGTAAAACTTTTTTTTTTAATTCCATTTCTCCTAGTGATATTCGAAGTTACTTCCAGCGGTGACGGAATGCAAAATGCATACAATGCCAAACACTTAACATACATCTTGCATCATCTAACAAAAGTAATTAGAGCTCATTAAAGTCTCCTCAGCAGGACAGATAATGGAGCTTAGCAAGCCCAAGTCAAGGGGAAGGTTTGGCCTGGCGAAGGCAAAGACCTGCCTAGGGAGAAGAAGCCCTCCGTTCACTTCTTTGGTCTCCTTGGCAGGATGGCTTAGATCTCATTTACTAATCTTTATTATTAGGGCTGAGAGGCAAAACCCAAAACTCCCCTAATCTTCAATGCTCTATTGAAGCCTGAGGCAAATTCTTTTTTCAGTGCTTTTCCCCTGTGAATGAAAGTGAAGGAAGTGAAGTCCACTATTCTGTAGCAGTAACAGCAAGAGGTTCAGTTTTTTTGCTTGTATAATATTAGAATAAGAGCAAGAAACACCAGGTTTGTCTAGAACCCTGCTGGTCTGTCTACATGGAGAGAAAACCCATGTTGTCCTGGGGATCTACTGCTTCTCCGTATAGTTTGCCAGAGTCACGTCTAAGGGGACCTCACAGCCAGGCATTTTCAGGCAGGGTGGCCTGGAAAAATCCCCTTAAAACCAAACATGGGAGCGAGAGTCGGCTCCAAAACAAGGGGGAGACAACTGTGGGGGATGGCAGGGGCCAGCATCACAAAAAGGCAGTGACTAAGAGACAAAAGGGCTGAGCGGGAAGCCATTTTTCCTCACCTCAAAAGGACGCTTCCATGGAGCTGGAAAAATAGTTTGATACCAGCTTCTGTTTCAGCTTTATTTATGGCCATGATGCGAATAAAGCTAAGCGCTTACCAGGAGGGACTAACTAGGTCAAAAACATGAAGCTCCCATTTAAAAAAATGCAGCTTTGTGTACAGGGTCCTTTCCCAACATGACCTGCCAATGTAATGGAGCTGAGATGCAGAAAAATAAAGTGCAATGTTATCCGGATACGGGGTAAGTCTGGTGTGGAGTCAGGGGGGACTCAACTGGGAAGTGCTGTTCTGATGGAAGTCCCACATTTCTTGTAGTTTTTTTAGTGGGAGGAAGCTAAGCACTGCTTATGTTTCAGTGGAAAACAGGTGTAAACATGCCTCACATGGGATAAATCATGCTCACTCTTTTACTTTCTTGGCCCCAGAAAAATACCTTGTCCATTACTACTCCTCACTGCACAGTTTTAAAAGATTGCAGTGTACCCTCCATATGTGTGGGCGTTCCGTTCCACGAACCCTTGTGTTAAAAAAAAAAAACTGCTCCATCCCATTATCACCAATGGCCGTAATGGGCACGTGCCTCAGCTCATCCATTGACAATAATGGGACATGAAGCTTTGTGCAACCGTCATTGTATTGGCAGACTTAGGCTCTTTCCGCACAAGGCTGGTGAGTCGGTTCGTGCCGTTTCTTAGCGGATTTTCTGGGCTCGAAACAAGGTGGACTTTCCCTCATAGAATCATAGAATCATAGAAATGTAGAGTTGGAAGAGACCACACGGGCCATCCAGTCCAACCCCCTGCCATGCAGGAACACCCTCAAAGCACTCCCGACAGATGGCCATCCAGCCTCTGCTTAAAAACCTCCAACGAAGGAGACTCCACCACACTCCGAGGCAGCATGTTCCACTGCCGGACAGCCCTGACCGTCAGGAAGTTCTTCCTGAGCTTCAAGTGGAGTCTCCTTTCCTGCAGCTTGAATCCATTGCTCCTTTTCCTGGTCTCTGGAGTAGCAGAAAACAAGCCCTTTCCCTCCTCTACATGGCATCCCTTCAAATATTTAAACATGGCTATCATGTCCCCTCTTAACCTTCTCTTCTGCAGACTGAACATACCCAGCTCTCTAAGTCTATCCTCATAGGGCTTGGTTTCCAGGCCCTTCACCATTTTGGTCGCCCTCCTCTGGACCTGCTCCACCTCCCTGATTTCGTTCCACACAGCTACTGCGTATGTTCCATTCTGATTTGGAGGAGCGCGAGTTCATGAATCCACACTGCCTCTGCCGTGGCCACTTCCGCTACTCCCCTCACCCCACCCTGTCAGCTGTGATTGCCCCCCCCCTTTTTGCATGGTTTAGTACATCATTGTGCAAAAGTCCATACTACCCTCTGGCTCCTCCCATGAGCCCTCCCCTGACCACCAATTCGCATTGGTGCTAATGTGCGTGTCTGCACCACTGCGAAAGTATGAATCGGATCAATCTGGAAAATTGGAAAACCAATTTCTTCTGGTTTTCAAATAGCGCACTTTACCACCACATGGGGGGTGCGTTTAGTCAGAATTACGTGTGGAACGAAGGTAAATAAACTGAATCTAGTCCGCTCCAAGGTGCAGAAGACCTCTGTGCCAAGACACATTGGCCCGCCTTAACAACTGCATGCGGAAAGGGCCTTATTTTTGTTCACAATTTGCATATGGTGGTTTTGCATAGAAAAAAGTGTTTTCCATGCAGAATGTGTGTGTGTGTGTGTGTGTGTGTGTGTGTGTGTGTGCAGTGCAGAAAAATCTTGCGCAAAATAGCTATAGACAATTTTTCTGTAAAATAATCCCAGACGGCAAAGATGGAGGCTTCTCATCAAGGTTTCTCACCATTCAATAAATAAATTTGTTGACATTTTTTGAATATTTTTGAATATTCTTTCCATCCAGCATGGAGGAAGGTAAGGCCAAGCTGGCCAGTGGGTTCATTTCTGCATCAGACAGGAAATTCATTCTGAATTTTACCAGCTGCTCTGAGTCAAATGGGAACTCAGTTGGTACTTGACCTTAGCTTGGCACCAGCAGCATTCTTCTTCAAGTCAGAGCAGGAGGAAAGGAAGTAAAATCCAGGCAATGAATCAGCCATCCATCCCCGGTTGATGCATTCTTGTAATCGCTTTGTTACAGCACATGGGTGAGAACGTTCTGCTTCTGCTCAGTTTTTTTCTGTAGAAATAATTTCTCCCCTTTCTTTTCCCTGCTGAGTCTTGGGGCATGGAGTCCAATGGTTCAAAAAGAGAAAGCTCTCTATAGCAAAAAAAATTGGCTCTGTTCTCTCATGGTGGTTGGCTTCAAGCTTGGTGCTACTCTACAACATGAAATTTAAGTATTTCTCCTCTTTACCAAAGCAGCCAGGGCAGGTATAGTTTCAAGGAAGGGGAGAACCCTGAGTATTGGCCAATCCAAAAAGAAAATTGAGCTCGTAGCACAAACATTTCCAATAATAATTATACACATTCCATGAAACACATCCACTTGTGGCAAGGGCAGCATTTTCACTCCATGTGCATGCATGTGTTTTAAGAAGAGACAAACCTGGCAATGTTTGTTTTTCTCAATTTCTCATTTACAAATTGGCCTTAAAAGTTTGCATGAAAACTTGCGTTTACTTTTGTGTGCATTTTCCCTTAATAGACACATTTTTGCAAGCAGTGCTTCTAACATAATGCATTTCGAATGTTAATTTCACTAATAAAAAGATTTATATATGCACATTCCTCTAATGCATCCAGATCCCCAGTTTAAATATATCAGAAGCTATATATGATAGGAGAAATAGTATTTCCTAAGGAGTGGGTTACATTAGGGGGCACAGGTCAGCCAGCCTGTGATAATAATCCATCCTACCTCAGCAGAAAACAAGATGCCCCTAGCATTCACCAAAAACCAAGGCGTTTACATTTATATCTTAACTTTTTTTACAGGTTTAGTATGTGATTTATTATCCTGCTTCTGAACTCCAGCTCCAGGCAAGAATGACAACACAATTTTTTGTGCTAGCTAAGAAAGCTGCGTTCTGTGTCCTCTTTTCGCTATCTATTTTGCTCTTGAAGCACAGGCACAACTTCTTCAGAATTAGCCAAAATGAAACCATACCAAAGGCATTTGTTCCCTGCAGTGGCAGAGCTTGGAGTGTGTGGAGGGGGGGGCAGAAAGGGGCGGGGCTACAACACAAGGGGCGTGGCCACTGTGCGTGGGGGTGTGGCTGTGGTGCGTGGGGGCAGGGCCAGGGCACGCAAGGGCACGGCTACGGGCTGGGACGCCCCAAAAACATTGCCTCCCGGGGAAAATCACCCCCCCGCCCCCACGTCCTTACACGACTGGTTCCGTAGTGAAAGCTTCTAACAGCTTGTTCTTATGTATCTCATTATCTGTCCCCACTTAAAAAGGAGTTAGTAATGACCCTATACCATCAGATTCATGGTACAGATGTGCGCCTAATAGCCACACTGGTGGTGGAACAAGAAATGGGAAAGGGATCTCTCTCCTGACTGCAGCCCCCTGTGCTCCTCTCCAAAACCATCTCTAGGGGGCTGAATTTTTCACCCAGTGCAGAGGGCTGCAGGAGTAGGATTGTTCTTGTTGGAAAGAATGAATAATTTAATCAGTTTTCACCCCACTCTTAGACAGTCCTTAAAAACTGCACAGTTTCGGAGAACCGGTTTCAGTTTGGGACTTATTCTGCAGGCAAAAATCCTCGCATGATTTTAAGTTGGCACAGAAAAACTGCATTTTCTGTGCAGGAATGTTATTTTCTGCACATAATAAAATGATACTCAAAGTGTCAAAGCTCTTTTGGATAAACTCGTTTTCAGGAAGAAGCCATAGTGCTTTTAGCAGCAAGCTGAACCATCACTTAAGATTTTGCATTCTATTTACTAAAACTATTCTAGGAATTCAGTCAAACTTCATAGTAAAATTTGGTCAAACTTTCCCAGGATCACAGATGTTAAACAAGTGTGACTGAAGGAATTTTAAAATAGTATTTCAGACTGAGGAGTGGAAAACTTGCTGTACCCCACTTCCTGTCAGCCCCAGCCAGCATGAACAATGGTCAGAGATAGTGATAAAGACAGTGCTGGAGACGAGTTCTGTGGATACCACGGACTGCTAAAAAGACAAATAAATGGGTCTAAGAGCAAAACAAGCCCTAACTCTCCCTAGAAGCCAAGACGATCAAACTGAGATTGTCATACTTTGAACATACCATGGGAATATATGAGTCACTAGAAAAGACAACAATGTCTGGTATGGTAGAAGGTAATAGGAAAAGAGAAAGACTGCATTACAGGTGGAGAGATTCAACCATAAATCAGAGTCAACCTGATGGCATTTAAAACAACAGGTTAAGAACATCTGGGAGTATAAGTTCCCCCACCCATTTAAGAACAACCGTGCAATTCGTCGCACATTTGCTCAAAAGTATGTTCCACTGTGCTCAGTTGAACATCCCCTCTTGGAAGTTCCATTTAAGACTTTACCTTACAGATCAAGTTATTCAGTTCCAACATACATTTGGTCTTCATTATTCAAGAAGAAATTACCAAACCATTTCCCACAAGAACAGTACAGAGAAGTTTGAAAAGACAGCTAATTTGATGCCCAGTGAGAGTAATTGGCATGCCCAATGAATTAAAATTAGCTAAATGATGGCATTTGAAGCACAGGCTGAGAAGCAAGGCGTGATAATTAGCTAAAGCGAATTGACTATTAAATGAAATTAAGCCAAGGAAAGTTTTTTTTTATTTAATAAATTGACTTACTAAATTTGAGTTTGACCCATGCTTGACTGAAGAAGGTAGCAAGGAAATTTATCAATGCCAGCATCAAAGAAGGAAGGAATTTCTGAAACAACTGATTAAAGTCCCATATGTTTAGAAGAACCACTCCAGCTTGGCAGCCTCCAGTTATGTTGGACTACAGGCCCTAACATCCACAGCTAGCATGATAATTGGTTGTGCTCACTGAAGGATGATGGGGGTTGGAAAATGTCTGGAAAATGTCACAGTGGGGAAAGCTGTTCTCTGTAGCTCATGACTATGGAAGACAGCCAATTTTTTTTTAACATTAACTATTGCTACTAAATCTGCAGAAGAACTATACAGGGAAGCATTGGGAAAGGCAAATAAAGAACATCTAGTCCTCAGCCTCCAGATCAAAACTACACAAAGAGAAATGGTCACCTCTGAGGTTGCTATGCCACTACCTGGGGGACGGGATCCGAGTCCTGACCAGAGCTTAGGAGCAAAATGACTTTTTGGAATCTACCTCCAGAGTGGTTGGGCAATTCTAGCAGCTGTATTCCAAGACAAGTAAATTCTCACAGGATCAGCTCCTGACAATGACCCTGAGGGCCGTGGTTGTTGTTGTTGAGTGCCTTCAAGTCATTTCCAACTCACAGTGACCCTCAGGCAAACCTATCACAGGTTTTTCTGGGACTGAGAGTGTATGATGCACCCAAGGTTAAAAGCCCACAAAAACAGACCTAGAACCTTCAAGGATGCCTGTGTTATTTCCATTTAGTGCAGCTGCCCCAAAAAAGCAAGAAGGCTGTAGAGAGGAGAAGATACACCCATTTTTGGGCAAGAGGGCTGGACTTTTAAGAGTCTGCGTTCCTGGAGAAGTGGTGAGGAGGAAGATCTCAGGAGAGATGGAATGGTGGCAAAAGGTGGTAAGGCCCAAACACATCACTGACCTTTGTGACAGTAAGTCCCTCATTAGGAACTGTCCACAGTACTGCAACCAATGGCCAGCTTTGCTCCCCTGTCCTTCAGGCTTACACGTATCAGGTCTAGACAGAACACAAAGCACTAGAGAGCCACCAGTCTAACTGCAAGATCACTACTGAATCCTTGCTTCCATAAAGAAGAGGTCTCTACTTTTACTCCTTGCTTGTGGTGTTCATGGAGCTGAGAGATTGTCCACTGCAGATCTAATTATACCAGCGGTGATGGAGGCTGTTGGCCCAAAGCCCTGTTCATTCTCTGGGAGGACTACCACAAAATTCCTTTGCCATGTCCACCAGCTTTCTCCACGGAAGCTTGGATTGTCATCCAAAGCAGTAGCAGGTTGTCCTCACAAAGCCACATTGAGCCCTTCTGCTGCTAGCTGCTGATCCTTAAACTAAAAGAATCTTGGCTTGTAAGGTACAGGATTACATTTCCAGAGCTTCACACAAACATTCCCATTCATTTATGCCAGGGTGAGCAAACTCTGGGGGTCTCAGGGCCTCTTCCAACCTCTGGGAGCCCGGAGAGGCTGCAACACCCTCCAAAACAGAAGTGGCCAGACACCCAATTCTGCTTTTTTGCAACTGCCCTGTGGCAAACCAAATCTTTATAAAAGCAAGGGAAGGTCTTACACAGAAGATGTACTGCTTCTGGAGTTTTCCATAAGCTTCTTCCCCGCCCCCAACCTCTCTCTCTTTTGAAAAAGAAATCTGCACAACGGAGCATGGGATTGGAGCTGGGAAGGCCCTTGGGGCTGGACATGATCCACAGGCTGTATGACTCCCACCTTTGATTTCTGCAGACCAGAAATGCTAGCGGCAAGGCAGCCGACACAACTGTTCCAATTTCCTTTAAACCAACGTCTGCATTTCGAGTCGCTTTCTATTCTCTTTCACTCACTGTGCACTTGGGAAAGTGAATTTTAAATACTACCTAAATTCACCTCTGGGTAAAATGTGATCCTGGAATGTGTCAGCTTGCTTCTTGCCGATTAAACAGCTTAACAGCTTGGAGCTTTCTTGTCAGAGGTCCTTTGGGCACAACAAGTGCATATCAGCAGGTTTCGTTTGGAACGCCAAAACATAACGGTGGAGGGGGTGTTATGCAGAACCTGAGACACTGAACAGCTTTATATTAAGGCTGACAATAGCGACGGGTGTATTGAGTCTGGGAAGATAACCAAAATGATAAACCTATCACATGGTGAAATGCCAGACGCTGTTGCTATAGGCAACAATACTAGGGAGAGCAGAATAATTATTTTTAAAGAATAAACATTAGATCTTTGCCTTTGATACTCTCCTCCCCCATATTTCAATACTTTTTAAAATTTACTTGCTCCTGTAGTACCCACTGTTACAACTTTGCAAGATGTGGCACAGAAAAGGCCAACATATTACAGAACATCAGGTCCGAGTGAAACATAGTGTTAATGGTGTACTTTTCTGCTATGTAAATAGCAGCAGTGGGGAACCTGAGCAACAGTGGGAATGGGAATTTAACCCTTGTCTGACGGGCTGAATCTATTTGCAGTTTTAAAGAAAGCCTCCACTGGGGACTTTTCTTTGCTTCGCAAAAGGCAGCTTCAAAAAGTTGCTTTTTTGCTGGGACTGGAGCAGAGAAAGAAAAGAGTTAAATCTTCTCCCTGCACACCATGTGGTTCCAGGACTGTTGAAGCCTTACCCCTGCTGAATAATAATGATGCAGTGGCTGTCTTTCATGCAATTATTATCATGTGGGGTTTAGCCCTCAGAAAATGTGTGGGACTACAGGTCTGCTTAAGCTAGAAACCTGCGTCACCATATCATTGCTAACCTGATGCTTTCAGGAAGATCACAACTATGGTATGAAGACAAATAACCTTAGCTTTTTTTTTTTTGTCACTTCAACTAGTACCAAGTAGGGATATGAAAATCTCAGTTTCTTTCTTTCTTTTTTTTTAAAGATCAATAAATCATTCATTATTTTTTTGGAACTCTTAATTGTCTCTACCCGAGGACTATAGTTCTATAACGTGATATTAGAAAGAGATACAATCTTGGGTTTTTAAGGAGGTGAGAAAGAATTGAAATATTAAAAAATGCAATAGCAATTTGCTTTTCATGTTGATGATAGGAATAAAATTTATTCCTATTCCTATAGTTGCTGAGGGGTTTTGTTGTTGTCCTTGCTGTTGTCTCCAGCATATTTCTGATTCCAAAGACAGCCAGCTGTCTCTCTCTCCCCCTCTCTTTCTCTCTAGAGCCCCAGCAAAATACAAGATCTGGTTGACAAGGTCTAAGTGCTATTAGAACTGCAGTTGAAGGAGATTTCTGCAAAAGAGCTCACTTTCTTTTTAGAATTCCCAAAGGCCTTTTTCCTGGATTTGCTGTCGGAATTCCTCCTAGAAACACCTTACCCGCTTTAAGATGCAGACGGGACACCCACATGTTACCATGGTAACAATTCCCAGACTGGGATGCCATGGAAAGTAATTAATACCAAGTAAGATTCCATAGCGTCCCGCCCAGTGCATATCTAGCTCTTCGCTAGACAAGGCAGGGAGCACAGCTTGCTCTAGAGAAGAATTGCTGCTGCAATGACATATGGAGAACGGGCTGGATGTCGGCCTGTGGACCACTTCATTTCCACTCTTAGTGTAGAATTACACAAGAACAGAGCCAGCGGGTGAGCGTACCTTACCACACCAACCTCTTTGTACAAGCACCCTCTAAATATCCTGCCCCCTTGGGTTGAGCAGGGAGGGCAGCATGGAAACCAAAATTCACATTTGATGAACCCTCACAACACTGGAAGGCCAACTGTCTATATAAAACAGTATACATATGACATTCATAGAATCATAGAGTTGGAAGAGACCCCAGGGGCCATTTAGTCCAACCCCCTGCTACGCAGGAACATCCATCAAAGCATTCCCAACAGTTGGCCATCCAGCCTCTGCTTAAAAACCTCCAAAGAAGGAGACTCCACCACACTCTGAGGCAGCAGATTCCACTGCCAGAACACCTCTAACCGTCAGGAAGCTCTTCCTGAAGTTCAGGTGGAATCTCCTTTCCTGCAGCCAGAATCCATTGCTCCATGTCCTAGTCTCTGGAGCAGCGGAAAACAAGCCCACTCCCTCCTCAACATGACATCCCTTCAAATATTTAAACATGGCTATCATGTCCCCTCTTAACCTTCTCTTCTGCAGACTAAACATACCCAGCTCCATTCCTCATAGGGCTTCTTGGCTTCCAGACCGTTCACCATTTGGGTTGCCCTCCTCTGGACATGCTCCAGCTTGTCAATATCCTTCTTGAATTGAGGTGTCCAGAACTGGACACAGTATTCCAAATGAGGCCAAACCAATGCAGAATAGAGTGGTACCATCACCTCCCTTGATCTAGACACCGTACTCCTATTGATGCAACCAAGAATCGCGTTGGCTTTCTTGGCTGCTGCATCACACTGCTGACTCGTGTTCAGCTTGTGATTTATCAAGACTCCTAGATCCCTTTCACGCGTACTGCTATCCAGCCGGTGTTCCCATTCCTATATTTGTGTATTCCATTTTTTCTGCCTAAGTGCAGGACCTTACATTTCTCTCTGTTGAAATTCATTTTGTTAGCTTTGGCCCAGCTCTCCAATCTATCCAGGTCATTTTCAATTTTGATCCTGTCCTCTGGCGTATGAGCAACTCCTGCCAATTTGGTGTCATCTGCAAATTTGATCAGCATGCCCTCTACTCCTCCATCCAGGTCATTGATGGAGATATTGAATAGCCCTGGGCCCAGGACAGAACCCTGTGGCACCCCGCTAGTCACTTCTCTCCAGGACGAAAAGCAGCCATGGGTGAGGAGCACCCTTTGGGTTCGGTCGGTCAACCACTTACCAATCCACTTAACAGTAGCCCTGTCCAGCCCACATTTGACCAGCTTCTTTGCAAGAATGTCATGGGGAACTTTGTCAAAGGCCTTACTGCAATCAAGATACGCTACTTCTTCTCAACTGTCATGAATTCTTGAACATGTATCTTCTTCTTGTTGGAGAGCATGTGAACAGAGAATTCATCTGTGATGATATTACCCCCCAAATAAGAGATTTTTCAGGGAACAGGTATTGAATGTAATAGGTAAAACCACATCCTCATATCAACAATGAAGACTGACTATTACCACCATCCATTTTTACAAATAATAATGAACACCTGCAATCCAGAAGTCTTATATCTATTTTATTATCAGTGGCAAGTGTGGCTATAACTAAGGGATGGAAACATGGTGGAGAGCTGTTTACATGATGGAGGAAGCAGTGGGATCTGAAAAATTAACAACAAAATGTAGAGCTTCTAGAAGAGAAACTAGACAGCCATGCTTGTTTGGATACAGCAGCCATTTATTGCTTTTGTAAAAAATACATCTAATATCCTGATATCAGATGTATTATTTACAAAAGCAGTAAATGGCATCTGATATTCTGAGATATCGGATATCCTGAGGCTACTGAGCTTTCAGTCTAAGTATTGGAGTTGTTACAGGATCCCTGACACCGTACATTTTAGAAATCAAAGATTAAAGACATTTTTTCATGTATGCCTTCAAGTCATTTCTGACTTATAGCATTGTCAAGTCTAACCTATCACTTTTTTTTGGAAAGATTTGTTTGGAGAGCGGTTGCCTTTGCCTCCCTCTGAGGCTGAGAGAGTGTGACTTGCCCAAAGGCACCCAGTGGGTTTCCACGGCTGAGTGGGGAATTCAAACCTTTGTCTCCAGAGTTCCAGTCAGGTGCTCAAACCATTACGCCACACTGCCTCTCCATTAAGGGTTATTCACAGGAAAAGGATGGATGGATAGATAAATAGACATACATATATCTACTGTGCTAAAAAAAACCTGATTATATCTTTGAGAGAGTTTCTTCTGGGATATATTTTTTTGTCACACAGTGGTATATTTCTGTTTATCATAACTAGAGTGCTATGTTTATCTCTGTGTTGGTATTAGAAATAAACTAATAGAAAACTAAAAAATGCACATTCATATTAAGTTGAATGCAAATCTTTGATTTGCACAGCTGGGAACCTTGATAAAACAGGGTTCTTGGCTATGTGGAGAGTCCTACACAAATTCAAACGAATGCAAGGAGAAGCCTGTTGGGGATAAAAAAATGTTTTCTGAGCATGTAGTGTTTTGTTTCTGATTTCTTAAGCAATTCTAAAGAAGTCATTCTGTCTTCTTGCAAGAATGGTATCAAAAGTCAATTAAGATAACTAACTGAGAGCTTGCATTTGTTTATAGAAAGAATGTTAGTATGATCTCTTTTCTGTTCCCTGTCTTGCTTATGTTAAGCAACTCATGTGAAATTTTTCTCCCTTTGGAAGCTCTCTAAAAATCCAGATGTTTCGATAAAGCTTTATCCATCTGATCAGACTACTGTTGCAGCCAAGCTGACAGCAGGGGCTGAGAAGATGTTCCTTTTTGGAGAAGAGTAATTGTGTAGTTGTGTGGGTGGGTATTACACCTTTCCAACCTGATTCAGGGCCCAATCTCTGTGATTGTACTTAGGAAACAAGTGTGGACTGGCATCTCAGTCACACCCAACAAGCAACTATAGAGCTTCTTGCTCTGCATGGGAAAAGCTGGGGACTGGAGAGTCAGGGGAAATTTTTACAGCTGTTCTACTCATAATTCCATCAGCCTGTTTAGTCCAGTCAAACGTCTGCATACGGCTACATCTAACCAGAGGTGGTCCAATTTACACTTCAATGAAACCGTGAAAAAGCTGATGCAATCCAGGATATATTTTTTTCCCCCATGAAGTATTGAAATCAATGCAAAGAAAACTTTGTTCATCCCCAGCCTGATAGAAATTTGCTTCAAATGCATTTCCTCAAACTGCAACTCAAGTTTTCCCTTTATCTGGCTACTGCCTTTAATGACTCGCTTGTATTTATTGTAATTTTATTCATTATTTGGAAATTGCCTTGAGAGCCCTTTTGAGTGGATAAGGCAG
Organism: Cyclura pinguis; assembly: GCA_030412105.1. Taxonomy (NCBI): domain Eukaryota; kingdom Metazoa; phylum Chordata; class Lepidosauria; order Squamata; family Iguanidae; genus Cyclura; species Cyclura pinguis. The sequence goes on from CM059607.1 coordinate 4,223,829, forward strand.
GGGCGGAGGAGTTATCAATCAGTTGTTTGGTCAGTTAATCACAGATCGCATTGGGAAAACAGGAGGCTTATTGAACTATAGCTTTGAAAGGATACCTATAAATATACAGTTCTTAGAACTGTGAATTTCAGAACTGCCGAGTATCTGGTGGTTAATTTTCATCTATCTTCTTGAAAAGGGGAGCTGGGTGGTAATAAAAGCACATTTACCAGAGAAGGATTGCTCCAACACAAACAGAGGCTTAGCCCGGTGCTGTTTTTAGTGCTATTGATAGAATTTTAAAAAGCCAAAATCACTCTGCTACCAGAGGGGAAGAACAAGATGGTGGCTCACCCCACATTCCAAATGTAGGAGCTGAGTAGACCCTCAGCCGAAGACTGACTGACGGAATTAGCCTCGTCGCCCCATGTGATGGCAGATGTGTAGAGAAGCGGGGTGCTTCCACACCACATAGTTATAGCTCTAAGATTCCACTTTAACTGTCACGGCTCCACCCTTTGGCACCCTGCGAATCTGGATTTTTGCGAGAGGTTTTTAGACTGCTCAGTCAGAGGACTCGAGGGTGCCGCAAGACAAGACCCAGGATTTTGCAGGATGTAACCATGGCGATTAAAGTGGAATCATACAGCTATAATTGTGTAGTACGACAGGGGCCTCAGGGCTAGTGATGAAGCACACACAGTTCCGTCCCCCAAGAGGATGGAATTGATAGTTTAGAGGATCAGGAAGAATAGTAGGAAAAAAACAACAACTGTCCCCCTGCAGTATCTTCTTCCATGAGGCAGTTGCCTCACTCTACATGGGGGTGGGCAACCGATGGGGTAGGAGTGATTCTCTCCCTGTGGCACTCTCTGGTGGGCTACAAGATCATGTTTTGGCATGCCAGAAGTGATGTAACATCTCCTCCTGTTACCCTTTTGGCTGAAATGGGTCTTTCTTTTATTTCTTCTGGAGTTTGGAGGTCTCTGGGCAATAGAAGAAGTCAACTGCCACATTTGTGAATGGTTTGGGGTTCTTGGGGACAGTTTTAAGGTTAAAATCACCACAAAATTGGCATGAAAATGCATTCTAAAATGGGAGGTCTGGAGGTTTTGGAAACCTCTGTGGGACTTCAGGGGCCATACTCCGGGGTCCCCAGTAGCACATGTGGCCACTGTCACATTTTGCTCATGCCTGCTCTACGCAATGGTATGGTTGGCCCAGGATGTTAAGGATAAACAGTGAACGCAAGCAGGCCTTTCTTGTTGGGGTCCTTTGTGCACAACAAGCATACATCAGCCATTTTCATTTGGAGCACTGAAAGGTGACCTTTGGCCAGTTGCACTATCTCAGCCTAAGAAGAAGGCAATGATGTACCTCCTCTGAGTAATAAATCTTGCCAAGAGAACCCTAGGAGCGGGTTGCCATAGGTTGGGAGTTGACTTGAAGCCACATAATGATTGGGAGGCCGGGGTTCAAATCCCTGCCCAACCATGGATATCCACTGTGTAACCTTTGGCTGGTCACAGTCTCTCAGCCTCAGAGGAAAACAATGACGGACCTGCTCTGAATAATAAATCTTTAAGAAAGTCCTAGAAGAGAGTTGCCATAAATTGGAGTCAACGTAAAGGAACAGAACAACAACCAACTGCAGACATGAAAGAAGAAGAAGGAATCTGAGCTGGGGATGTTGGAAAAGTTACCCATAGCTAATTGCAGTGTCCCACTTCATTGCATAAAGAACACCATGGCAGATAGCGTTGTTCCTTGTTCCCATGCAATTAACCTACTTTCATTCCTTCCAGAGCATCGTCTCTTCTGGAAGCTTTGCTAGCCATTGTATTAGGTGATGCAATCTAAATTGGCTCATTTATGGATATTTTTATTTCTTTATTTAAAACATTTCTAATCCATCCTTAAGCCTCTTTTTTAAGGTTCTCAAAAGTGACTAACAAGACAGTCTTTCCTCTCTAGTTTAACACTGTTGTCAGAGGAAACAAGATAGAAAATGGAAAGGGTGGAGAGAGAGAAGAGCAGAAAACAGACACAAGTGCCAGTTTTTAACGTTATGAGAAATGGCAGCTGTGGAATAGGAAACAGTTCAAGGGAAGGAACGGTCCAAAGTTTGCTCAATCCTTTCTCATTTTTTTTCTGGTATGACTGCCAACAGAGGAAGAATAGCAATGCAAAGGCATTTTTTTCATACAATTACCATGCAGACTGCTAGGTGAGGATATCAAGTCCTAAAACCAACAGAGCAGAAAGAAGCTAGAAGTTTTGACTTAGTGTCAGTTCAATCTGCGAAGAAAGTCATTTTGGAACTAACCAGATGCAGATAAGCCTGGTTGTCAAGAGGATTTTTGGTCTGTCTGAGGATTGACTCATGCTAAATTGTCAAGGTGCAATTTTGCAAAGACTGCTCTGACTTTTTTTTTAACACAGTTGCTGCTCTTATTTATATACTGAGTCCTCTTCTGTAGTTCTTACTCAATTTACTTAAGAATTGGCTGGCGACACCTACAGTTACCTATCATTTTACTTATCCCCTTGATTTATACCCACTCAGTATGTGGGTATATTTTTGTGTTCAGCAGATACCCAGGTCAGATTCCAAAGAGTTAAAAATGAATCTAAAGCAAGTTGTGATGAAACCTCTATCCATGTTGTCCCTGCAGTTCTGACCCTTGGGTTCCTATCACTCACCCTTCCTTTTTATCCTTAAAGCCCCTTCCTGGATGTGGATCTCAGAATCCAACTTGATACTTAACATGGGCAAGTAGATATACTGGTCGTTGAGATCAGTGTGATAATGCATGAGTGAGCTTCCTTCTTAATTCGTGAATAAAGATGTCCAAACAGAAAGGTGGAAAATAAAAATAGCAATGATTTCTTGTATGACAAGTAGGTTGCAAATCTGGCCTGACACTGTCGCCATACAGAGTATGATGGAACACTTCAGTTAAAACCAAGGAACACTTCTCCCCAAACGCCTTCCAGACTCTTAGCTCCTGTTAAACCCTAATACCTTCTCTCACTTTCCCTCACTGCCTGTTCTGAGCCCTTATCGTTTCTTTGTTCCTAACTGGCCCTATCTCTAACTGTCCCTCTCAAGATTTAATCCATTCCTACCTGACCCCATCCTTATTTCCAGCTAGTTCTGACTCCCTCACCAAAACAAGACGTTCTGAAAGCCCTTGATCTCAACTGCTGCCTTTTGGGGTTATCTGGGTCCTTTTCGGCTCCCTCACCGCCAAGCCTCCGGTTTTACACTCTTTTCCTCGTATCACACCCTCAACATCCAGAAGGCTGTGGCTGGTTCCTTTTTTTCAGGCTTCGCACAGGAATATTGAAACAAGAACATTAAAGCATTACAATATCTAAAGAGTTCTATAAAAGAAGGCAGAAGAATTAAAAAACAGGTACCAAACAGTAGACTAAAAAGCCAACTGGGATTTTTCTTTTTAAAGGTTAGATATGATGTCAACCTATCGTCAAGTCCACCTACATCTTCATTTCCCCTTGTCTTCTGCCAAGGGCAGCTGTTTAGGTCAGAGTTTTGTGGGTTAGTGAGTCCGCTTTGTGTTTTAGTCTAAATTTTAATGGAGTTGGCCGAGGTGCTGAACATATATTGCGGATGGGTTTGGCACTGAGGAAGGTTCTTTGAAGCCTGGTCGAAAAGGTAGCATGGGTCACCACTCCAAAGACAGGGGTACCACCAAATGTTCCAACCTTCTGGAAGGACCAGTTTGGAAATGTGGATTTTGATATCTAGTTGGGATAGGTAAGAATTTGATTCAGATTATTTATTTGATAAGGACTGGCTAATATTCAAAAGTTTCTTCATAAACATTATAGAAGGAACTGGAAAGCCCTTGTTTAGAAGGGCCGAAGGAAAAGAAACCAACAGAATCATTCATATCGTTAATATCTGCTTCCATCATCCTCATCACACAGACAGACCTAATATATTGGCTCTTTCCGTGTATTTGAATTACAAGCAATGTTGAAAACTTAATTGTGGCTGAAAATTGTAGAACAAAATAAACAAACACGCATTCTGTTCAATCCTATTCTCATCTAACTCAGAAGCAACCCTTGCTGAATTTAGTGGTGCTCACAACTTGGTAACTGAATATAGAACTGCAGTCTAAACCTCTCATTTCACAAGTTTACCAAATGTTGTGTCCACATTTAGGTAAAGATACCTCATTAAACCATAAGACATGGTCTTGGGACTAAAGTCAAGGTTCGTAGGAAAAGAAAAATACATTGTTCCATCCTGATCCAATGCAATTTTGTTGTTGTTGTGGCTTTCAAGTCATTTCCGACCTATGGCAACCCTAAGGTGAACCTATCACAGTCTTTTCTGGGGCTGAGAGAGTGTGACATGCCCAAGGTCTCCCAGTGAGTTTCCATGGCTGAGTGGGGAACTGAGTCCTGGTCTCCAGAGTCATAGGCCAATTCTCAAACCACTACATGACGCTGGCTCTCAACCAGATTTAAGCACTTTGAAATCTTCGGAACCTTACTTGGATGTCATGGAGCGCAGAAATAAGCATTTCACAGTGGAGAGCTGATAACATCGAATTTTGCTGAACATTTTTTAGTGCACAGTGGCAGCTTGAAGCAGACAGCATTTTAGCAAACATTGTAAATAAAGAAAGGGCACGATCAACCCATGGTGAAAGCTGTTAAGTCTTTTTCCCCCAGTGGCCACTGTGTTAGACACATGCGTAACTCCTTCTTGTGGAAAATTGGATTTCAACCAAATATGAGCACCTTGAAATCCAGTTTGAATCCAATGCCTAACTCAGTGGCCATTGAGAGTTGTTGCCTTTGCAACAAAAGAAACAACAAAACGTATGCTCCTCTAGTGAGTCATTTCTTGGAACAACAATACTCTGCAACAGACTTTACATTCTGAGCTACAATAAAAGTAGATACTGACAATGAAAGAATTCTGGCAGGGAAAAAAAGGGTGGAGTGTATTTTTAAATTAAAATCTTTCATCCCAGAAGTCTAAATGAGAATCTCGATTTCTTCCCAGTCTTACAAATCTCCTCTGATGTTTTAACAGTCCCTTATTCTTCAGCCCGGTTACAGTGAAGTGTCCTTTAATGTTTTCTAACAACTCCTGACCATCTGCTGATAAATAATAATTTAAAAAAAACCTTTAACCTTAGTTCACATTTCTTCTTTTTGTCTATTAAATGGCGTGACAGTTTCACTTCAGAAATTTTTGCAGTTAAATTTCAAATAGGTATATACAGGCTGTAGGCAGTGTAAAAATGTAATCATGATTTCATGTATTGCAAACGTATGCATTATTTTGTTCTTCATTATGCGTTGTCTCTACAAATGATTTCACATAGCCCTAGAAAGAAGGCCTTTGAAAGTATATATAGGCTAGAACAGAGTGGGCTTTTTATCACTCAGTGTCGCCCGTTTCTTCTGTGGGAGAAAATTGAGCAAAATTCTTACTGGTCTTGTATTCTTCTTGACAGATTTTTCTAACTGTCAGGAAACAAATTTTTCAATCTGGGAGCAAATTAGGACTATTAATTTCCATTCCTACTTCATTTTAGATTTTAGTTCCCAGGGACCCTGACAACTGGCCATGCCGACAGGGGCTATTTTGTAGTCCAAAACATCTGGAGAGCATCAGGCTATATGTTGCTTCACTGCTTCTCTGCCATCATTTAACTTGCTCTGTCCTTACATGCTGAGATCCAGTGTAGTGTAGCTAGTTGAGTGTTGGACTACAACCCTGGAGACCAGAGTTCAGTTCTCTACTTGGCCATGGAAAACCACTGGGTGACCTTGGGCACATCACACCCTCTCAAGCCCAGAAAGCCCTGTGATACGGTTGCCTTTGGAGTGCCATAAGTCTGAAACAACTTGAATGCACACAACAACCACCTTTATATATCCTTACATATGGAATTAAATCACTTAATAGTTTGGGACCGACCTACTCAGACCATCCTGCCTGCACTATGAGGTCTTCACCCAAAGTCCTCCTTTTTTTGTGTGTCTTTGAGAACAATCAGACCAATAATCGCAAGGGACCTGAACTTTTCAGTGGTGGCACCAGGTTTGTACCCACTGCCATCTGGGAAATATCAACTCCCATCTTTGTAGTCCTCCAGAAGTGCTTGACACATTTATTTTCAATGTCTCCCTCTTCTAATTTCAGGAAAACATTAAAACAGAGCTTCTCAAACTGTACAACCCTAGAGACATGTTAGTCCAGACCATCCAGTGGTCCAGGCAACTTTCTATCCATCACAAACTTGTGATATATTATTGAGATTTTTGGTATTCCTTGAGAACAGGTAAGGTAAATCATCTGGATGAGGCACAGACTCTTTTCTTTTTTCCTTTTTGGCCGCTGGAGACTATCAGACACTTAGAAAAGAAAAGCAATTAAAGTTACCCCAAGCTTCATTGAGAGATAATTAAGGGGGAACAGTAGCAATGCCTCAGTGCTCTTTCTCTCGATTTACTTTTATTGGACTCATCTGTCCCCCAACTCCAGAGCTTTGCTCCAGTGAGCAAACAAATCCCCCAGGGCTGGATGCTTTGTCTACCAAAAATAGCATGCAATTTCTCTTTGAGACTGAATGAGTCTGTCCAAGCACACATTACTGTTGCATTGTCCTCCTGAAAACTCAGGTGCTCTGGTTTGCAAGGCAAAGTAATGTCTCTTTCCTGCTGGCAGCTAGGGCTGGAAAAACCACTTCAAAGAAATGGAGGAAAGGAAGGTGAGTGGATTTACTCAGAGTAGCAACCCTTCAGCTGACCTGTTGGCTAGAATCAACAGGAGTCTATACTTTTGTTAAAAGAGGCACACCTTGGAGTAAAAGGGCAAGTAAGCATGCATCCACAGAGGACTTCTGTCTGGCACACCAAGTTTTCTAGGATTGTGTTAGAATTTTAGAACAGGTTGTGGAACCTGAAACTCTCTAGAAGCCCATCCACACTACAGAACAATAGTGCTATTATTCCACTTTAACTGCCATGGCTCCATCCTGTGGAATCCTGGGGTTTGTAGTTTGGTGAGGCACTGAAGCACTCTGGCTGAGAATTCTAAATGCTCTTTCCTAAACTGCCAGTCCCAGGATTTTGTAGGATGCAACCGTGGCAGTTAAAGTAGAATAATAACACTACAGTTTTGTAGTGTGAATGGGCCCCTGATCTTACTACAACATGGTGTAGCAGTTTGAGCGTTGGACCATGGCCCTGGAGATGAAGGTTCAATTCCCCACTTGGCCATGGAAACTCACGGGGCGACGCTGGGCACATCACACATCTCAACCCCAGAAAACCCATGATAGGTTCACCTTAGGGTCACCATAAGTCAGAAACAACCTGGAGGCACACAACAACTACAACTACTACAAGTACAACCAGCAGCATAGGATCCAGATGAGTTTTCTACAGATGAATGAACATTCTGAGATAATCTGGCAGCTGACTTTACTGATCAGAATTATAGGAATCTGTCCCACTTACAACCAAGCCATGCTAAAAGTAAAAGAACAACTGTCTGAGAAAACTGGGTGCTAAAGGATTTCATAACTTCACCTTTGGTAGCCCTCCAGTTGGGTGCTTTCCATGTACATGCTGTTCTGAATAATGCTTACCTGAATCCTCTGAATTAGGACAAAAAGAATAGAAAAGCAATCTGAGAGAGACTTACCTGGTGTTGTCAGAATCAATGGTATGGAAAAGCTTTTCAAGTTCTTCCTCATTAAGAGTCCCATCAGAGAAAAAGGCCTGGAATTCCTCCAAGGACAGCTTGCCATCATCTGTAAGCAGCAAAACAGAAAGCATTGCAAAAATCAATCAATCAATCAATCCATCAATCAATCAATAAAATTACATATGGACCCAATGTTAAAGGGGAAGGGAAACATCTCCTGTGCAATAAGTCATTGATCTGCTGCAAGACAGGGCCACGAATCATAGATCAGTGGCAGAACACATGCTATGCATGCAGAAGGACCGAAGTTTGATCCCTGGCAACGCCAGGCTAGGTGAGGATAAGACCTGGACTACCGCTGCAGTCAGAGGAGGTAGAATTAGCTAGATGAATCAATGGTCTGAGCTGGTATAAGACAGCTTCATGTCTGACATTTCTTGATGTTCCTGAAACCTTTAAATAGGGTTCAAAGAATGACACAAGCTCTCCAGAGGCAATGAATCCATTCTCGGGTCCATTCACACTACAGAAATATAGCGCTATCAGTCCACTTGAACGACCATGGTTCCGTTCTATGGAAGTCGAGGGTGTGTAGTCTGGTAAGATACTGGAGCTCTCCAGCCATGCATCCTGACACTGATAAGTATCGCAACAGATGAGTAACTCCTGCAATTGACAAGTATTGTAACTGATAACTACTGCAACTGACAGGTATATTAATTGATGAGTAACTGCTATAATTGACATGAATTGATAAGTTAACTGCTGCAATTGACAAGGATTGCATTCCAGAACTGGGTATAGTTCCAGGCCTCCCCAAGAGTTCTTTTGGTGCTGAACACTGGCTCACATCACTGCTATAAAATTTACTGATGGTAAATGATGCAGTAGATGATACATAGAAGAGAAGTATCTCAGCCCTGTTGCTGATGGGATCCAGTGTTCCTTCACAGCCAGTGGTGGAACTAGGGCCCCAGATGAATTCTACCCAGACTATTCCTTGACTGGCAATCAAATTTCCCACTGCTAGATGTATGGGGAGCATGGGTTGAGGTGCACTCTCCTATGCGCTGAGGCCAAAGGAAGAGGCATACAGAGCAAGAGCAAACAAAGAAAATCAAAATGTGCATTCATGACCCATCCCCTCTCCTGCAGCAGCTATGAGAACTGTGCAAGTGAGTTATAGCAGAAGGGGAAAACTTACCTGCCCCAGTCTGTTCTCAGACTTCATGTCTTTTACCAGACTCAAGCTAAGGCAAAAACTGTCCAACAGGGTCCCTAATACAAGTGAACCCTTTCATGCCACTGGACAGCTGTGGCTCCTCTCATAGTATGCTGGATGCATATTAGTATATGTAATAAAATAGCTTTGATAAATTAAATAGGGCTATAGGTTGCTAAAGCACTCTCATGTTTCAATTGCCACTTGCTACTTGCAATGCAGGGCTGTGGGCCATGATGCCAACAAGAACTCCAAAACCCATCTGCCTAGTGGCAAAAGCCCACAAGAAATGTTGGAATCGATGAGTAACTACTGCCATTGATAACTATGTTCTAGTTTTGGATGTGATCAAAAGTGCTCTGAAAACCAGGGTTTAGAAAGGTTACTTGTTTAGACAACCGCTCCCAAGATCTCCCAGCCAACATGGGCAGGATTCAGTTTGATTTGTAATGGCTTATTTATACACATCATGTATATTCTGCCCTAGTTGAACCCATAGCTGAAACAAGGGGTTGGTCTTGTAATGGGAAAATAAAACTACAGCTTCTGCGATGACGCATTTTCATTGGGGAAAAGATCCAAGTGCCAAGCATGAAATTTCCCTCCTCAGCAGTGCAGTCTCAGATCCATTCAACATACTCTCCTTAAAAATGCATTAAAGCCTCTCCACCCACCCCCATGTTTCCTTTGGTTTAAAGAAAAATCGAGTGAATACGTGTAAATCAATATATATTCTCAAAATATCAGTGCAGAAAAATCATTAACATTTACATCGATCGTTTAAGGCAATTAGAAAGATGGAGAATAACAAGGCGGAAGGCAAAATGAACTTCAACTACATTTCTTTAAAACTGCATTGGGAAGCCAGACAAGAAAGAGAGAAAGAGAAGGAGAGAGAGAGGGAGAGGGAGAGGGAGTATCCATATTCAGAGCGTGTCTGGAAATATTTATCTGTTTCAAGATATGAGAAAGTATCATCTGTTTAATCAGATCAAGGACATGTTTCTCTTTAAGAAAATCTTACTTTGGCTTTATGCATGAGTTAGCTGGAGAACAAAAATTTCTCTAAAGACCAAACCAAGTTTCCATGTTTCTCAAATTCTCTCTCTCTTTGGATACAGTAAACCAGCTGTAACATTTCTTCTGGAAGTTATGAGGGTGAAGTAATTATTTCCCTGGATAAGGTCTCCACTTCACCCAGTAACATGCTAGCTGGATCAACATCTCCCTGACTCCCTGGTTATTTTCCTGTAGCTGGACACACTGCAATGACGTTATCTCCAGGGACCCCCAGGAGACCCCAAGAGCCGCCCGTTGGTAACTGCGGCAGCACATTCAGCTAAAGCAAAATAGCTGGACACATTCCCCACACATCCACCTGCTCTCCAGCTTCCCAGAAATGGCCACGCTGAAGGGGGCTGCACGGTTTACAAGGTAGGTTTTTTTTGGGTAGCATTAGGAGATGTAGCTACGCGATACACATAAGTCTCCCAATTCAGGATCAAGGCCACAGATGTGACTGTTAAGTTTCTTGATTTTCCCAGCAAGAAACCAAACAGGATGTATACTCAGAGGACAACACAGAATTAGGAAACATAAATCCAATAACGCAAAGTGGGGCAGGTGTGGAAACGGGGCCATACCTTAAGAGAAAGGATATGGTCTGGATAGATCCTGAAGAACTTGGGTGGAAGTGTGTTTGTTAATCCCAGCTAGGGTGGACCCTTTGGATCAGTTGTTAAATTACCAACACATAAGTAAATCTAGTGGATTTCATGGGTCTATGTTAGTCAGGACTAACAATAGGTTTAAGGTCCTGGATCAGGAGGCCACTGCCCCACAGTCGGCTTTCTTTATGCATACACAGAGGCAAGTGTATGTGCGTTTATAAGAAAAAAAGGAAGAAGGACAAACATAAGGTGCGATAATATTCCTCAACAAGAAGACATTTGTTTTATCTTCCTTCCTATAAAGTTTTGCATACGAGTATTTGTTGTTCTTAAAATATGTTGCTCTTCTTTCATTTTGGAAATGCTGACTTAATTTGCTTTTTAAAAACAAACAAACAAATGTTAGCAGGAGCCTTGAAGCGCCCTGATGAGCGTATTGATTATGGCTTTTGTTTCTGAATGTCAGGGTTTTTTCCCCCCACAGTATAAGGCCTATTCAGTTTCTAAATTATTTCTGTGGCATCATCTGCTGTTATTATCATATATAAAGAAGCTGATAGAGTATTCACTTATTTATCAGTTTTCCTTCCATCAAAGGGGGAGGAGCGGAAGACGCAAATTAACTGAAGCAACGGCAATTTTGGGAAGAGTGAGAAAATCTCCCCAATAGTTTTCTATTCATTATAAAACCGCTCTATTGTGCCTCAGCCCCAGCAACATATGAAAGACCCTCCCCTCTCTTCCAGCTGCCACTGCTGTGGTCTCAGAGGGAGAGCAGAACGGGCAGACGTAGCTCCATCATACCTAGGTCCAGAAGCAGATGAAAGGCCCACGGTCCATATTCCAATGGCCATTGCTGTGATTTCGGAGAAGGAGAAGAACAGCCAGTCACAGCTCCACCATGCCTAGGTTCGGTAGCTGAGGAACATCCCTTCCCTCCATTCCAACTACCATGCTGTGGCCTCAGCATCTGCCAGAAATAATCTTCTCCCACACTGCCATTCCTTTTTCTTTATAGAATAATAGAATCATAGAGTTGGAAGAGACCCCAGGGGCCATCCAGTCCAACCTCCTGCCATGCAGGAACACACATCAAAGCACTCCCTTTGAGAGATGGCCATCCAGCCTCTGCTTAAAAACCTCCAAAGAAGGAGGAGACTCCACCACACTCCATGGAGGCAGCCTATTCCACTGCCGGACAGCTCTGACCATCAGGAAGTTCTTCCTGAGGTTCAGGTGGAATCTCCTTTCCTGCAGCTTGAATCCATTGCTCCTTGTCCTAGTCTGGAACAGTGGAAAACAAGCCTGCTCCATCCTTGACATGACATCCCTTCAAATATTTAAACATGGCTATCATGTCCCCTGTTTTATTATGTTTCCTGTTTTGTTTAAGTTGTAAGCCTGAGGGCAGAGACCTGTCCAGTTAATCATTTGTAAGCTGCCCTGGAAGTTTTTTTGGCTGAAAAGCGGGGTATAAACACTCAGATAAATTTCTCTCTCTCTCTGTCTCTCCTGGTTAAGCCAGACTTTTTTGGAGTGGGGGGACAAACCAAACTGAGTTGGAGTAATGATAAAGTATCAGAACTATGAAAAGTTTTCTCATCTCAGAATTAACTAACACTGATTACCTAAGCTGTACCAAGTCCTTAAAAGTCTTATTCAAAAGATTAAACATAGCAACACATCTACAACTATTAAAAGTTTACATTCAGTGCTAACACTGACACTGTGTAACACACATTTAAAACCCTGTTCCTTCAAGTTGTATATCTGTAATTGTTTGAAAAAAAATACACAGAGAGAACTATATTAAGCTGCGTATTGACAGAACACAATAGGCAAGAAGGATGTTGAAAATGTTTTGTGAGATAAGGCAGGCCAACATCATAGTGTGGAATTTGGAATTATGATGAAAAGACTTGAAGAAAAAAAAAAATCTTCCACCTGCCCCCATGACGGGCTGTAAAATCCTGCTTCTCCAACCAGTACAAGTGCAGATAAATGATGCTGAAATTCGACGACTTTGTATTGTGGGAATCTTATCAGGAAGGACACAGAGAAGTAAATTTGAAGGAGTAGGAAGGTACTGATATGCTATGGGCAGGATAAAAATTTAAGCCTGCCTTGATATAATTCCATGTCCAAGAGTTTTCAGACACAGCAAATGAACTGTCACATGGGCAGCATCAGAAGCGTTAAGCCCTGGGGCCCAAATCCTATTAGGAAAGCATGATTTAGGGTAGAGGATCAAAATTCGCTTTAATATACCATCCTACCTGAAGGGTAAAGGGAGAAGAGATAGAAGTTTTCCTTCCTCTTGGAGGATATTCAAGACAGGATACAAAGAAAGGAAGGAAGGAAGGAAGGAAGGAAGGAAGGAAGGAAGGAAGGAAGGAAGGAAGGAAGGAAGGAAGGAAGGAAGGAAACTTTTTCCCTACACAATGTGCAATTACTTTTGGGAATCACAGACACATTTATCTAATCCTGATAACTTTGAAGAAGGATTAGATAAATATATGATCGCTATACCTACTAGATATGATCACCTGGCCTAATTGAGCCCTGTTGAGCTTCAGGAGACTTCTGTGTACCTCTGATATTACAGGGTGTGTGGAAATATTGTCTCCATGGCTTGTTTGTAAGTTTCTATAGTTTGTTTTGAGGAGTGAGCTAACCAAATAGGATACTGTTAACAACCATGAGGTTGAACTTCCCAAGAATCAGAGATGAAGCAGGAGATTCCTAGGCAAGAGGTTGCTGTGGAGGCAAAGTCTCTTCTGCGGAGCAGTGTGACTGCCTTTATAAACTTCCAGTAAGCTCCAACTATGTGGGGGAGCAACCTGGAAACTTGCGGAGCTTCTATCCAGTCTGGGATATTGTGTGGCTCTTCTGAGGAGCTCTCCAAGGTCATGTTTCCTAACAGGAGCTCTCCTATACTCTTCTGGTTACTCCATCCAAAATGCTACTTGACACAGGGAGCTGTCCAAAGTTTCGTTCTGCTGCTCTCCTTCCTCTGTCTGCTCTCTGAATTCTGCTTGGAACAGGATTAATGCTGAGCAATTTGGGCTTTTGTTCCAATACGGCACAACATTTGCCACAATCATTTTTAAGCAGGATGCCTTCAAATGTTGTTGGACTTCGTCTCCCAAACTGGGAACCAAGGCCTCACTTTAGTTTTTGGGAAAACGGCATGGATGGGGACAGCTGAGCCCTGATCCAAACTGACTGGCAAGGATTTTACTTGTCACAGGGATGAGGTGTATATGGCCTTCCAAGTATTGCTGGGCTGCAAGTCCCATGATCCTTCACCACTGGCTATGACTGGTGGAATCTGCAAGAATATCCAGAGGGCAACTTCCATTAGGTCTGGCCAGCATAGCTAATGGTGAGGGATCATGAAGGTGCAGCAACACTGGGAAGCATATGTACCATTAGTTAAGGAGGGCAGTGCCTAAGCTGGAGGAAAGCACACCACTTGGGTGTTATAATCCAGCACGGAAATAGCCCTTTTGTCCTGGGCAGGAAGGGAATAAGAAATCAACCAGGAACAAAGAACTCAGTGATATGAAATTGATATGAAATGAGACATGCCTCATCTCAGCACTCCCCGTGGTCTTCTCAGTGCACTTCAAGATCTTACTTACTACAAAATTTTAGTGCTCACTTTAACAGGAAATTAGAATTTTGTCGTGACGCCTGTTCTCCCTGGATGTGAGCAGTCCAATTATAGGCTTACAGTATTGTTCACAATGGGGCAAAAATATGTGAAAAGGCAGTTACTTTTAATTGCTCCTGGATGTGTGGCTTGCACATTTATTACAAGCTCTTTCAAAGTGCTCCTTGTGCCCCTTGCAAAAAGAATTCCCCAGCTGAGAAGTTTTATTAACAAATCTTCATTGCATTTCAAACCAATTCTCTCTCACAAATGGCCATAGTTCCACTGCAGTCACCTGAAGTTGCTATAGATTTCATTTCAGTAGAAGCTCATAGGACATGGGTACACACTCATGTGTGTTCTGAGGGGCACATGAGATGCTAGGCTGGGAGATATACATGCATCAAGCGCACATGTATGTGTGCCCACACACCAGTCAGGGTTTAATCTAAGCTTTCTTTCCTATTACACAAGAAGCCAGATGCCTGGTACCAAGGAGACCCTTCTGGCCTATCAGCCCAGACTCATTTTGGCTGAAAGGTGGGATATAAATCAAAACAAACCATATCAATATTCTGCAAGAGCATGCAATGCATTGCAGACAATGACAAAAACAACTTCAGTGACCTCCAAAAGGTGTAGTGAGAACTTGAAGTGTTCAGAGGACAAGAGGCAGGAAACATGTTCCAGCCTCAAAGATGAAAGACGGGTAAACAATTGTCAGTCTGGGAAATGTCTAAGGATTTGGGGTGCTGTTAAATTTATGATCCTCTCCAATCACAGCTTTGCGCACCTGAGTTTGTATGTGCAGGTATAAAACTTTTGAATGCCATGTATACTTCAGTCTCAGCAACTTTGGAAGAAGTGTACTGTGTTGCTTGCTTTGCTACAAATAAACACTACTGTCTACCTCAGAGTGGAATCTGTGAATTGAGAGTTATCTAGGGCATTGCTGTTACAATGGCTTCTTGGCATGCTACATGTTTTAATACAAGAGACCTTGCTACTGCACAGACAACAAAAGGAATCTTCTCAGAGAAAGTTTTGAACCCAAGAAACCTGACTTTTGGTAAGTAGATGTTTGTTTCCATGCACCAGCACTAACTGACAATTATAAAGATCTCAAAAACCTGTATCACCTTGTGCAGCCCTTTGAAAATTTACAACTAGGGTCATGATTTGCATCTTTCTGGATATATACTTCATGTCTGGAGACCACGATATTACTGTGTACTGCATCTGAAGATGAGGGTTTATATCCATGAAAACTCATGCTAAAATAAAAACCAGTTAGCCTTAAAAGTGGTGCTGGATTCTTTTCTAACACCTCCTCCCTTCTTCCTTTTAATGTTATAATCAGCATAATAAATTGCCTTGGGTTCCATGCTGAGAGAAATATGGCATATAAATTGAATAAATAACATGAACAAAGAAAATAAAGAATTTTCCCAGTGACATGGGGGTTGCTTCCCCTATGGGAGTTTCAAACATTATCTTTAAGGTATCCTTAGAAGGCATTTTAAGGAATTTTAACAGGATTTTTTTCGGGTGTTATGTCACTCTCTGATCAATCCTAAGTTGTTGTTGTTTTTAAATAAAAGAAAGTAATGAACATAATAATGCAGTTACTTTTTCAAGACTGCAATGAATAATGATACAGAGCTACTTTTCGAAGACTGTAAAGAGTCATGCGAACTAATTACATTTACAAGTAACTGATCAGCCTTTGCTGATGGGTTTAGTGAGAACTTTTGAGTTCATCTTGGCACAAAGCCAGGGCATGGCTTTTTTTTCCTAAAGCCTTCTAGGACTGAGAAGTAGGGCTTGAATCTAGTTATACAGCTTTAAACTGTTTAAACTGTTCCATTGTACTGCCTTAAATTGTTCTAAATTGCCTTCAAATTGTTTTAAATTGCTTTTTGTCTGTGTACCACGCTGAAATTGTATAATAGCAGACCGGATAAAAACATTCAAACAAGATAAAATAAGGTAAATGCCCGTATTAGCAAGGACGGGCAAAGTGCAGCCAGTGGGCCGGGTCAGCCCCCAAAGCTGTCTTTGTGGCCCCCACGGCCCCAGAAGTCAAAAAACTTTTGTGCCATATGCCTTATGCGGGAGGGGGACATTTTCACCGCATTTTAGGCTGCCTTGGGCAAGAGAGGCCAAGAGAGGCCATTTTTGAAAAAGGATGCAAACAGGAAGTGACGTTTGCTCACTTCCTCTGATTATAAAAAGGCTCTACTGGTCTACAAGTGGCCCAGGGCAGGCTAAAGTATGTCAAAAAAATCCACCCCATAGCCCCTAGAGGGAGTTTGAGGGCACAGAAAGTTTGGTCTTTTTGTGGGAGGTGGTCCTCCAAGACGTTCCAGGGTAATAAAGTGGCCCCTTATCCTTCCAAGGTTGCCTACCTCTGTAACAGAAATTAGGACACTCATGGAAGATGGTCGTTGGGCAATGCAGGCCACACCACCTGAAGCCACGCGTGCTCTTCTGGTCACTTTTTGCTTTGATTTTTGGCGCCTGATTTGGGAGAAATCAAGCTGAGATGATGTCTGAAGGCAAAGCCACTCTCCTTATGCCATTTATCAGCTGAAAATAGCATTTTTGGCTTTTTTTTAAAAAAAATCTTAGTCATTTAAGGGCCTCATTGTAGGTCTGAGGGTCCCAGAACTACAAATAGTCCAAAGGACATACAACATCCACCCTTTGTGTGTGTGTATTATGTAGGGTAGCCATTTCCCTAAACTATGGTGGCCCCCCGTGGTAGCAACTGCAACAAAACAGGACTCTCAATAACAAAGAACAGCCAAAAGATATTCAGAGTATAATCAAATAGAATACCCTCAAAGTATAACATCTAAAGAATATGTTAATAGCCAATAATACTGAAAGGAAAAAAAAAACATAGAGGACAATGGTTATATACAAAGAAGGGGGAAGACGACTTAAAATGAACTGTACCAGGAGCTGACACACAAGTAAGCATATAACAACACAAACTCAGTGAAACACAGTCCTACTCAGTAGAAAACAATGATAAATGCTTTAAGCAAAATTTCAGGTTGTGGGATGCAGTCCAAAATCCATACTGATGTATCAGCTGAAATGCAAACCGGCCGTAATCCACAAAAAAATGGTAAGGTCAACACCAATGTTACCCTGTTTTCTGGGCATCCTGGGAGGGACGCCAAATTGCTATCAAAATTATAGAAGTTGGGGAAATTAGTTCAGAGCACACGTTGGCAATACGAGAGGCAGGGTAACGTAGCAGGATCTTGCAACCCAGTGTCTACGGGGTCGGGCCAAGTCAAGAAGCAAACCGGTTGGAAAATAATGAATAGTCTTTATTAAATACAGGCACACAATGTATGCAACACAAACACACAGATAACTAAGGAAAATAAAGGTGTGAGTAAGATAGCGGGATTTTCAGAGGGATAGTTGGTTCGGGTGATACGAAACCTGTCCTGAAGTCCGGAAGGAAATGGAGAGCGAAGCTGGGGTTCGGTGTATCTCAGCACGTGGAGCTGAGGGGAAGCTCGCCAAGCAAAGCAGCAGCAAGGCGGTCTGGAACTCCGGAGCGATCCAAGGAAGCGCTCAAAGTCAGGGGTTTTTATAAGGAGAATTGTGACCGCAGGCTAGGTCAGACTTAGGGGAAAACAATAGATTTGGAGTTGGAGACAAAGCCTCCGAAAGGTCAGAATTCGAATGATTGAATTAGAGCCGAATTTATCAATAGAGTAGCCGGTATGCAAATGCGGAATACTTGAGCGTTGTATAGCTCAATCATCAAGTTGCCAGCGCGGGGCAGAGAATCCTTTGTAGGTTGCATGCACACCTAATGGAGTACTTGCCTTGAGGTCTCCTAAAGCGGCGAGTCAGCTATTTTCTGGCCTGCCTGTATTGTCTAGGAATATTACGGCGATTATTGGCCGAGCCTGTGCGCGTGCTTGTCCGGGGGCCTCGCAAGCACGTGGAAGGGATATGTGAAGCCGAATTTGAGATATCAAAGGATATCTTTTTATACCCCAAAGCTCGGGCTAGCCGGTGCAGTAACACCAATCTGCAAGGGAAGGGGGTGCCGTTTTATTTCCGAAATGCCTTGAACTGACTTCACGTCACATGAGAAACAAGGTAGTTGTTACGGGGCACCCACCTCTAACCAACACTGAGAACAGCCCATTCCCAAGCCCTCCATCATAAGAGAAGTCACGGGACAGCATTTTGCTAAAGGCCCTCTTAGTCCACCCAAATGTATAAATCCCCACTGAATAGCAGAGCTTTTCCCCCAGCCTTCCCCCTAATCTAATTAAGTTTTGCCTGTGCAGCAAATCTTTTCACAGGTAGCATCTGAACACGTGTTTCCTGGATCTATAGTGCACAAACAACCTTCTCGTCTGCCCTTTGCCTGAATGTTATCTTTGAGAGCTTCAGTCTTCGGAGAGAACTTCTCTCAGGGAAACCAGGCCACAAGCAAGAATCAACAGCATAGCACACATGGGAGTTCGAGTCCTGCTTTTGCAACTAATTTAGGTCAGAATGACTGATGACCCCCCTCCCTTCACTCTCCCTTTCTCCTTGGTGGAGGAAAGTAGAGCCAGTGAAAACATTAGGAGGAAAGAGAAAATGGAAATAATGGAGATGAATGCACAGATGCACAGACAGCCTTTCCATCATGATCTCTCGCTCTCTCTCTCACACACACACACAGACACACACACACATGCCCTGTAAGAGTGTATTTAACCATTTTTCCCAAAGACAGCTTTTCAAAGAAGCCTTGTAAATGTTTAATGCTCGTGCTACTTCACTTTTGCTGAATGCACACTTTTTCTCCTACACACTTTTAACATTATATGGGGGGGGGGGGTGAAAAAATAATGGATTTTGTAGGCTTTTTGTAGCTATTAAGCCACAGCAGCAGGGTGACTCTGTGCCAAAAGACCCCAGGAGCAAAAAGGCTGCTAGTTGTCAGAAGATACAAACCAGGATTCGAGGCACGGGTGTTCTGAAGCTTCTTGTTATTTCTGGTAACGGTCCTAGTTAGACACTGGCTGGCCATCGGTACTGAATGCATGAAGGGACATCCTGAATGTGCAAACTTGCCCCATGTCCCTGGATACTGACAGAGGTTCACGCCACACATGTTGGCTGATCTGTGAATAACACCAGTTGCAATGTGGAGGCTACAGATGGCAATACACAATCAGAGCACTCCAGACAGACCCAAAGAAGGAGACTCCATCACACTCCGAGGTATTATATTTCACTGTCAAACTGCTCTTACCATCAGGAAGTTCTCCTAATGTTGAGATAGAATCTCTTTTCCTGAATTTTGAAGCCACTGCTGTGTGTCCTGGTCTCTGGAGCAGAAGAAAACAAGCTTGCTTCATCTTCCATATGACATCCTTTCAAATATTTGAAGAATCCTATCATGTCACTTCTTAACCTTCTCTTCTTCAGGCTAAACATACCCAGCACTCTAAGCTGCTCCTCGTAGGGCTTTCTTCTTTCTAGCTCTTTTACCATTTTGGTTGCTTTTTTCTGGACACGTTCCAGCTTGTCCATATCTTTCCTGAACTATGATGCCCAGAACTGGACACAGTATTCCAAGTGGGGTCTGACCAAAGCAGAATAGAGTGGTACTATTACTTCCCTTGACCTAGACACTATACTCCTATTGATGCAGCCCAGAACCGCAAAAGGCTTTTTTAGCTGCCGCATCTCACTGCTGATTCATGTGAGGGGCCGTCTGTATATTCATGTATATACTAAGCCCTAACCATTTCTATTAACACTTTTAAAAATTCACTTAAAAAAATATCTTGTATTTAAAAACAATTGAAACATTTCTTAAGTCTTCAGGGAAATAAGGGAACAAGTCAGAAAAAAACACTCAAACGTACTGGTAGAGATCTAACACAATTTTGAACAGAACAAAGATTTAGAGGCAATCCTACTGCAATTAGAAAAAGTGGAGTGCCATTCTGCATAAACACTGCCTCGCGTGAAGGTTGCTTGCTTTGGAGGAGAGAACTCCTGCCGGGATCAACACATTTTCTTGAAACCTCAACCACGTCTCAGTAATTGTGATTGCGTGCTTTACAGTGTCAAATCCAACTTCTTTTACACAAAGCAGATTCATTAACAACAGATGTCATGTTTTTTCAAAGGTCAGTTTACTCACTCGAGAGGAAAGTTGCCTAATTGATGGACAAAATCAATTTTTAAGCACTCTGCAAATGAAAAATAGAAAAAAAAGACCCGCAAAGAGATGCTGTTCTTTCACAAAACAAAGTAAATGCAAGAGAGGCCTCCGCAAGCATTCACCGCAGAAACTCTGAGAGGCAACGTCCAAGCTAAGGCTGAGCTGAATGCCCTCTGAAACACATTTTTGGATGTGAAAGACGGCATGGGGTAAGATTCCATCTCCCCAGGTCTTCCAGAATCAGAAATTTGGAGACTCACTCTTTGGACTGCAACTCCACAGTGAGCACAGTCAATGCCCATGCTGGCCAGGGGCATCTGGGAATTGTAGTCCAAACGAGTCAAACTCTGTCCAAGTGCATCTCTCTTTTCCCCATCCATCTGGAATGCATCTGAAGCCCTAATTTGCTGAGCGTCCGCTAGGGATGGGGAAATTCTCCCACATTTTAAATGAGGGAAGGCAAATGTAGAAGGCTAGGGGTTCTCAATAGCTCCCCCAGAGATCTTCGAAGGCTGCACTGTCCCCAAAACACTTTTTTTTTTTTGCCTCAAAATGTGCCCAAATGCTCCCTTGAAGGATGTGAGGGGCATATTCACCATATTTTTAGGCCTTCGTGTTTCATTTTAGGCTTAGGCCAGGCCTTTTTTAAAACAAGAGTCAGTGAGCTATGTCAACTGCTGCTGTTCATTTCCGGTTTTTTGAGGGCTGGTCCTGTACCCAAATTGGCCCCAAGAGCCCCCAAAACATGGGGGGAATGCCTTCCACACCTCCACAAAGGTATTTGTTCAAAAACATTTTTGACCTCTGAGGGGTCCCGGGGACCACAAAAACAGCCATGAGAAGGAGCTGCTCGCGGCTCACCCACGTTTTAATTTTTTGACCTCCAGATTTTTCCACCCCAAATATGAAGGAACTTATGCATTTTGGAAAAATGCTTCGAAAATAAGCTGACACTAAATTCTCCCACCAACCACATCCAACAGGTAGAGCTATTTGGAGCACAGAGATCTGACACGTTCTCGGACTATACGGCAATTATTTCCAGAGAAAAGTGCTTCAGAAAAGATGCAAAGACAAAAATAGATATTATATTAGTTCAAAAGAGAGAGAAAAAAAGTCTACTAACTGGAACGACTGTCTGGAAATGCATCTCGCCAGTGCTTAAAAAATTCTGGTGTTAACCAGCTGGATGAACAAGATTTCTGCTCAAAGACATAATTGAACTCTTGATACAAGCAACTGAAAACAAATGACGACAGATGTACCGTATACAAACAGCAAAAAGAGATGCACAGCGTTTATATGGAGTGCCACGAGACCTCATTCTACTTATTATATCCGAGTCTCTCCGTCTCTTGCTTGTTCACGTTCCTGCAGGCTTTTATTATAGAATAACTTTTCGGAAGGCAGGAAACCAAGTCAATTAGGGAGCCATTTGCCCTATTACAAATGATACAGCCAGACGCTAATGAGGAACTCGTGTTGTCTGTCAGAAACACCTCTTCTTTTTTCTCCCTTCCCCCAAGTGACCTCTGAAATGCCAGGTTCCTCATTTGGATGTGACAAAGAAATGCTACAAGCAAATCATTCCTTCTTTTTCGTGCTGGAGAAACTTAAGAGCATACGGCAAATTCTCGCTCCCCAAGCTGGTGTGATTTTTCACTACCATATCTCAGCCGAACTGTGGCCACTGACTACCAGTCTCCAAAACCCCCCCAATCTCCCAATTTTTCTTAAGAAAAAAAATATTCAGAGTGATTTTTGGACACTTTTTGCTCAGACCACATAAAAGCCCTTCCATGTCTACAAATACACAAAAATACCCTCACTCCACCCCTACAAGCACCACAGAAACCCTACTACCCCCAAATACCTGAATTTTCTTCCGTAGTCCCTCTAAAAACATTGACAGGAAGTGACACATAAATTCCTATCACTATTTCGAGATGGACATATATTTTGTATATGTTTTTTACTTCTGCAACCTCACATATGCAGGACTGCATATTCAGGAGACAACTCATTTTGTTTCTAGTCTCAGGAGGGATGAACAGATCCACAAACTGAAGGGATATCAGATGGAAGATGGAGCAAGCCTGTTTTCTGCTGCTCCAGAGACAAGGACATGGAGAATTAACTTCAACCTACAGGAAAAGAGATTCCATCTAAACATTAGGAAGAACTTTTTGACAATAAGAACAGTTTGACAGTGCTCCTATTCCATCCCTTTGGTCAACATAGAATTGACCAAACACATACAGAATCCCTAACTCAATGCTAGTTGCTTTCACAACACCTGCCAACTGCTTATCCAAGAAGGGCATTTGGTATTGTCACAATGTTTTCACCGAAAGCTTAAAACATTCATATCATATCTTCCGTGGGAGAAATGCAACCCGGAACAATAGAATGTTATAATTATTCACTAAATTACTACCAGCCCATGAATGTGCTCTACTGTACCTGGAAAAAAACAGCCATAAAAGAAATCCAGCAAAAGTGGAGACAAAGAAGATGATAGCAGGTCAAACACACGATCAGATTTTTCAGGGAAAGCTCTTTCCCCCCATGTGTGCCCGCCCAACCTGCTGGCTGGGTATGGAAAACTGATTCAGTGGGTTCACAATTCCCTCTGGAAAATACCCATTTCTCATCTCCCAAAACTGGCAGCAGGGCAAAAAGAATCTTCCCTCCAAAATCTGCATGTTTCAGGGGCTTATGGTGCACTTCAGCACAGGGGAAAAGACCCACAAAACTATGCACTGATTATATGTATTTTTTAAAAGGTACACAGGGGCCTGCTTCATCCAGTGTGGAAAAGGAATACTTCACTAGGAAAAATGCATGTCACCCCCACATGCGTTTTGATGCAGGAAGACAAAAAATGATTGCCGCACAACACAGAAGTGGGATGGCATGAGAATGCTTGTGGTATTCTGAGAAATGGAATGAAAATTAAACTGACAGATAGTCATGTCTCGAGTTCTGGCTGTTGCATCTCCCACCGCTCTATGCATCACCTACCCTCCATCATCTGGGAATCTTTACCCATTACTACTGATCTTGAAGAGAGCTAGTATGGCTTAGTGGTTTGCGTGCTGGACCAGGACTCTGGGAGATCTTGATTTGCACCCCCATTTAGCCATAGAATCACAGAATCCTCGAGTTGGAAGAAGCTCCAGTCCAGTTCAGCCCCCTCCAAAGAAGGAGACTCCACCACACTCCAAGGCAGTGTATCCCACTGTTAAACTGCTCTTATTGTCAAAAAGTTCTTCCTAATGTTTAGATGGAATCTCTTTTCCTGTAGGTTGAAGTCAATTCTCCATGTCCTTGTCTCTGCAGCAGCAGAAAACAGGCTTGCTCCATCTTCCATCTGATATCCCTTCAAATAGTTAAACATAGTTATAATGTTGCCATTTAACCTTCACTTCCCCAGGCAAAACATACCCGGTTCTCTAAGCTGCTCCTCATAGGACTTCATGGTTTCCAGGCCTTCTACCATTTTGGTCGCCCTCCTCTGGACATGCTCCAGCTTGCCAATGGAAGCCTTTTGGACGACCTTGGGCAAATCAAACTCTCACAATCTCAGAGGAAAGCAAACCCTCCCCACTGAAGAAATCTCGCCAAGAAAACTCTATGATGGTTTTGCCCTAAATCAGGGTTGACTTAAAAGCACCCGATAACAACAACTTCATCTTATAAATAGTTGTCATATGTATTTGTATGCTTTGCTCTTGTATCAAAGTTCAGAAGGGTCAATCTTATTCACACATAGATGAAAAAAGAGAAAATGAGAAAACAGCAGCAATGGCAACAAATAGTTCTCAGTGAGCTTCTTGATATTCTGTTCTGTTCACACAGCTGAATGCATGGAAAAATAACACTTTTGCCTATCTATCTACCTATCTATCTATCTCAGCTACCTTCAGTAGTGACTGGTGGCTCCCATATCATTGGAAAAGTGAATCTGTACTGGGTTTTGTCTGAATTATTTGGAGAGTTGGACTCAGCACCTTGGATGGGTCCTTAACATTTCAACCATATCCCTGAGTAGATACGGAACGGCTAGTGAGTGAACATGATAATGGCTAGTAGACTGGGCTATGAGACAGAAGCAGTTCAAGTTTCATGTCAGCTATGTTTGACATCCAAGAGGATGTCAAAAGCCCCATGGACTTATTCCAAGGAGCTCTACTTTGCTTGCTGCTTGAAAGCTGTTGTACGTGGACTTACTCCTAAGTAGACATGCAGCTGAGCAGTGCTTTCTCTGTTTGGTGGGGAAACATGCAAGTGGATAAGAATAGCATGAGGTTCGATTTTGCTTCTCCCCTGTGTTCTTGGCCCTGTCCCCTGCTAGAACAGAGGCTTTGCTACAAGATCCTTTGATTCTGACTCTGGGCCAAAAACAAAAGAGTGTCCTCACCCCCTCTTTAACATACAGTTCACCAAACTGATCCATACCATTCATTTCAAATGGAAAAATATTTCTGGTACAGCACAAATGTTAGAAATATGTCACTCTGCCACCCTGTACAATAGTGCACAGATTTTAAAAGACTGGAATATTCAACTACGGAAAAAAAAAGTTGCATAGTTATTCCTGGAGCAATGCCTACTCGTGGGCTACAGCAACATTCATGGCTGACAGGGGACCTGTTTGAGATGCTATATAACCATTGCAGCATATCAGATCCGGGCACTTTTAAAAAAACACCAAAAAAACACATTCTCCAGAAAACTTGGGAGAGTGCAATTTTTGTCATGCCAAGCAGCCATGGAAACTCAGTAGCTCCCACCATTTCACATTAGTGCATGTGGGGGGAAAGCTATTCTCACAGCTGTGAAGAGGAGGGAGTCGGTAAGCACTGTGGAGAAGTGGATGCCGGCTTCTGAACATCTAACAGAACTATCTCTGGAGTGAAAAGTCCTCACGGACTTTTCACATTTCCTGTCTTGTTACAACTTCTGAGCAGAATGTAGAAAAATACTTCCAAAAAGGAGCAAGTTACAGCTGCAGTTCCAAGGACCCCCAAAGGAGCTCTAGTTTTATACAGTCCTCCCTCCACATTTGTGGGTCTGACCTTTGCAAATGTGATTGCTCACCACGCATGTATGTGCCGCCCCAACAATTGTCATCCCCCAGTTCCCTTTCCTTTTGCCTGGGAGCGCATGCCTTCCTTCTCTGCATCTGGGCAAAAGGCAAGGGATGAAGAGAAGGTTAAGAGGGGACATGATAGCCACGTTTAAATATTTGAAGAGATGTCATGTTGAGAAGGGAGCGGGCTTGTTTTCTGCTGCTCCAGAGACTAGGACAAGGAGCAATGGATTCAAGTTGCAGGAAAGGAGATTCCACTTGAACCTCAGGAAGAACTTCCTGAGGGTTAGAGCTGTCCGGCAGTGGAATCTGCTGCCTCCGAGTGTGGTGGAGTCTCCTTCTTTGGAGGTTTTTAAGCAGAGGCTGGATGGCCATCTGTTGGGAATGCTTTGATAGGTGTTCCTGCGTAGCAGGGGTTGGACTGGATGGCCCTGGGGGTCTCTTCCAACTCTATGATTCTATGATTCTATGTACACCTCCCCTCCATTCCTTTGCTTTTTGCCTGGGCACACCTGCCTTCTTTGGAGAATGCACACTGGGGAAAAGGAAGGGAATGGGGGAAGGAAAGGCTTGCACGCCTCCCCGCTATTCTCTTGCCTTTTGCCCGGGCTCGGAGAAGGAAGGCGTGTGCATTGGAGCAAAATGCAAGGGAATGTGGGGGGGGGGAGGGGGAGTTCCCGAAGGGAACGGAAGAGGGAGAGCAAGGGAAAAATATTTACAATTTTTCCACTTTCATGAGGGTTCTGGTTCCAGATTGGTCTAAAGAAGTGTGTGAGTTCTCACTCCAGAGATCTTTGAGTTTTGCCAAGTTTTTGCAGCATCCGCTTCCACTCTTTCCACTCTTGGAGGAGGGGCTGTACGTAGCAGTGGCTTGGATCTACACTAGGGTTCTTTAAAAAGTTGCTTTAAAAACCTGAGATATAGTTCGTTGAGATGGCTCCTGTGCTCTGAAGGGCAAATTTTCTTCCTGTGAATTTTTTTTTTATTATTTTTGACAAACTTCTTAGAGTTATAGTGTTAGGAGTGCAAAAGTGCTATCTGCCTGACGTACTTAACAGCACTCTCACTTTTAAAAGGAATTTAAAAAGAGGAAGGAGAACGAAACTTCTTTGTTCTGGCATGTCTCAGAATTCAAAAGGAAGCACACAAAGGTGGGAAGAAAATAAGGCAGTTGGTCTGCTGGGAATTGCCAGAAACTAGTCCAGGATGACAACAACATTGCTTGAATACTTTTTTTTTTAAAAAAAAAAGCCCTGAGAACTACAGAAACAGATATCACAACATCCACAACTTCCTGACATGTCTGACCAATTTAGAGAAGCCCAGTATTGCTTGTTTAAAAAAGTTTACTTTCATATTTTTTCAAAAGTAACTCCATAGTTAGTTTCAGTTACTTACTTTAAAAAAAAAAAAGCTCTGAAAGCTACAAGCCACTGGCTTGTTTTACAAAACCCAGGCCATTTCCACACTACACTGTTATAGTGCTATTATTCCACTTCCAACATCCTAGGGAATCCTGGGGTTTGCAGTTTAGGGAAGGGCCTTCAGAATTCTCAGCCAAAGAGCTCTTTGGCCTCAGCAAGGGCTGTGCTTTGCCCACCTGTACTATAATATCAGAAAGGTTGCTCATGGGGGAAAGTACCGCTGGGCAGACCAAAACCTGGCCCCCGTAAGACCCTCGTTCCATCAAATGGCCTTCTCATAGGGTGGCTTTTTTTTTTCCAACTAGTTTGCCTTAGAACAGCACATTTGGGAAAATACTGCTTTTTTCTGCTGTGTAGGTGTGTGCTGATGTCAGAAAAGTATTCATTTTTGCATCTTTCAGCTATTGTAAGAAGCCTGATCATTTTTTCCCCTCCAAATCACACTTGGGAACATCTCTGCATCCTGAATGGAAGGTTCATCTGCACAAGACCCACGGAAATGAGTGAGATCATAAAGAGGGGGAGAAATGTGGTGTAAAGGAACATGGAAAGCCGCCTTATTCTGAGTCAGACTGCTAGATCACCTATCTCAGTATCGTCTCTGCCAGCTCTTCCTAAACTGTCTAACGTAAGGGGCAAGGCAGGGTTTGTTTTGCGCCATGAACCAGCATCAGCTTTGTGTAACTGTCTCTTTCTTTTCTGGAAACTCTCCAAGGACGGGCAGCTGATGACATTGGCACCAATCCATGGAACACTGGGGCATTATTCTTCACTAATTTTCTTCTCAGTGGAAGCAATAAGTAATTTTAGCAATTTTCTTCTGACTCCAAGTACATCTCTGAAAACTGAACAGTTTTCAAAGCCTGTTTGCAGCTTCGAACTTGTTTTACACAACATTCACATATGGTTGTACTGTGCAAAAAAAAAAAAAAAAAACCACCATCATTTTATGCACAGAAAGCACTATTTTCCACACGGAAAATAGTATATCTACTCAGAAATATTATTCTTTCTAAAGAAAATGCTGTTTCCTGCACAGAAAATGCTGTCTCATTTACAGAATATAAATAATAATAATAATAATAATAATAATAATAATAATAATAATAACAACCACCACCATTATTATTTAATCATTAATTATTATTGCAGAGAAAATTGCAGTTTTCTTTGGAGAAAATGCAGGGGGGTTAGCACAGAACAACTGTGTGTGAATTCTGCACTAAGAAGGTGCCAAACTGTGATGAGTCTCATTAACCCTGAATTCTTCTTAACAGGGTTTCACAACACTCAAGAAAAAAAAAATTAACAACTTGTTCCAAATATTTCTGAATATTTTTTTCTATCCCTACTAGACCACTACTTTTTCAGTAGCACTGGTCTATGTCAACAGTTCTCAACCAGAGAATTTGCAGACGTTTTGGCTTTCAACTCCTAATAACCCTAACCAGAATAACCAATGATCTGGGTCTCTAGAAAGTGAAGCCCAGCAATATCTGGAGCCTTTCTGATGCAGAATCACTGCTGGATTGACCGGCAGTGCCTCTCCAAGGTTCCAGATTCCAGGTCTTTCACTGAACTGCTCAGAGATGTCAGGATTTGAATCTGGGACCTCCTCTGTGCAAAGAAAACACATTATCCTTTTCTAGAAGAAAAAAATTTGGAGGGTACAAATGAAGTTAATTATGTTAATAATTCTCTGCCACTGAGCTGCAGTCCTTCCCTTGTCAAGAATTACATTAGCCCTTTTCCCCCAAGCTAGGCACAAAGAAACAATGTACCTGTTCAAAACGGAAACCATGTTGACCAACATCTGTGTGACTACTTACTCATATGCATAATTATATTGCCTGAAATACTTGTATTAATTTATTTGCATGAACCATGGGCAAATAGGCTCCCATATGCGTCATTTGAATATGCTACCCATAATGACTAATTAAGAATACAGAAACTGTACAAACACTGCAATTTGAAAGCCATATGCAATACTGGAGGAGGGGTCTGGAGTGGGAGGACTCTACTGCTTTCTCTGTGACTCACCTCTTCTAAAAAGAACACGCCTTCAGCACCAATGAAATTGGACAGAACCACTGGATGTTCACTCATGCATTTCCTCCACAAAGTGCTACTCCGCTGCCTCTTTATAGCATGGAGATGATCCTGACTTCTCAAGGGAAGATGCCAGTGGAAGAGAAGTTCCGGCAGGTTCTACCACTTCAGGTTTAGCCCCAGAAACAGATTGTGCATCTGTCATCTGAAGACCAGCCTGACCAACTGCCGATGGCCACCAGGTCATGATGTGGCCATGGCACATATCTATGGAATAGCGTTGATCTACACTAGATACCTCAAATGACTAAACCAAGGCTATCATCCTTCGGACTTATCAAGAGACAACAGAACTCCTTGGAAGTCTATACTACAGATGGGTTGACACAACCAAGGAAATCATAGCCCTGAGCTTGCAAAACCTGTGCAGGGTTGTTGATGAATGGGACCCTTGGAGCTTTCTTATTCATAGGTTTGCTGTAAGTCAAAGCTGAGTCGACAGCAAATGGCAACAATTCCATTGGTGGCAGGGCTCCCTACAGTCTTACCTCACCAATTGTCAAGGTATTTAATGCAGATGTGTTATCTGTGGCTATATGTCTACCCATATTTCTTTGACAGCACAGTGGACCCTCCACTTTCGTGAAGGGTTGGGATACAAAGCCCTTGCAAAGGTGGAAAAACCATGAGTAACCCCCTTGCACGCCTCCTCCTATTCCTTTGTCTTTTGCCCTGGTGCCAAGCTGAAAGGCAAGGGAATGGAAGGGGAGGTGTGTGTGTTTTCCCCAGATTCCCTTGTCTTTTGCCCCGGCACATGTTCTCCATGCCCACACAAAAGGCAAGGGAATGGGGAGAGGAACCCTGGAGATTTCTTTTTCCACACGAAGTATGAGTGCCCAGACAAAGGTAAGGGAACGGGAGGTGGAGAATGGAGGGGGGGGCATGCTTGCACTCATGAATATTCAAATTCGTGAAGGTCAAACCTGCAAAAGTGGAGGTAGGACTGTAGTTATAAGGTTTCAGGTATTTGCACATCTTCTTACATTCAGCTACAAGCAGATCAATATTCATCTACTACGCATGGTGTAGCAACAGCTTCTTTAGACCCACCCAAGTTCTGTACATGCCCATAGGCTACCTTTCCTCCATCAATGCTGTAGATGCCCCCCCCACCAAAAAAAGAAAAGAAAAAAAAGAGGAAGTTTAACTCAGACTGCAAAGGATTCAAATTTTGAGATAAGCATACCTTGCCTTTCAAGTCTGGTTCTACCACAAATGACAGCCATAATTAGTTATAGAACCTTTAAGCCTAATCACATTTTGAATAGCTTTGATTTATTATAAAGGAATTAAGCTTTCCTGCTATATGAATGTGAAGAAATCTCACTGAATTACATGTCTGCAATGAAAGAGACTGTATTAAGGCAGCAAGGCAGTTGGTCAAGAACTTGTTAACCCACACGAGATTGCTTGTGGGTCCAGAACAACACTGAGGCAACATTTTTTTTTCCTTTTTGACCAGGTTTTCTGCAATTTGTTGAAAATATCTCTGCGTAGAATTAGTGGTTTTTTGCCTTGTGTGAAGGAAAGCACATAGCACACCCATAAAAAAAGGACGGATGCATTGACCAAAAAGGCACAAACAAGCTACCCGATGCTTCTAATTTTTAGAAGCCCATCCACCTGGCTTCTAAATAATTGTCGTAATTGAACTGTACGATTTGTACACTTTTCACTAAAAGTCTAATTGAGACTGACAAAAAGTATCTCACTTTCTAAAATACAAATTCTCCTTGTTTGCAATTAATGTTATATGTGACTGAGGCTAAACTGCAGCTGTCTTTTAACTGAGATTAAAACATCACCAATAGCTGATTCATGATTTTTTAGAAATAAAATCTTTTGAACGGTCCTACTCTTTTGACTCCTGCAAATAATAGTTCATTTTGTGCCAAATAGTCTCGAATTTCTAGCAATGAAGAATTGAAAACCACTTTGCATGCATGTTTGTTATTAAAATAAAAAGTCTGGGGCCACTATTTGCCCTGGCTGATACAGCTGTGGCATCATCCCCCCACTCCTTTAAAACTGTTTTCTCTTTCCTAGACAAGTAATCTGGATGATGCCAGGCAATCAGGGATCCTATATTGTAGGACTGGAGAATAAAGGATCATACAGTGCCAGACCTTTTAGATGTTGTTGGATTCCCATTGGACCCAGCCAGCTTGACCAATAGTGAGGGATGATGGAAATAATTATTTATCCACACAGATGGAGGGCCAAAAGTTCTCCAACCCCAGTAATGTGGATTAATAGCCAGTTGGATTTGCAAGGTTGTCACTAAAGCCAGATAAATTCAATTGACACCAAGGGATTTGGTGTCAGTTGGATTCTGGATTTTTCACTTGGACTGATCCAGCCAATCAGGAATCACCAGGTGAACTGGGTGATGTTAGTATACTGCAGACTTGGCTATGTTATGATTCTGTGGGAGATAAATTAAGCAGACCAAAAGAGTGGACAAAACCAAACGTTTTCACAAAACTTACAGAAAAGCCATATAGAATTGGGAGGGGAGGAGAGGTTGGCCATCCCATAGATCATTGGTGGGCAACTGTCCGGGGTTTGGAAGTTGCGTTGACCTCCCCCAGAAAACTCAGACAGCCACACCTTCTGGCACCCTACCCCACCCAACAAAAAAGTCAATTTTTTGTCCCCAAAGACCCCATTGGGGGTATAAGGGGCAATTTTGCTAAGTATTTAGCCCTCTCTGGGCCACTTCTGGCCATGGGAAGCCTTTGTTATAACAGGGAATGAGCCAGAAGTAAGAAAAAAGGGGCCACACTTTTACCAGCCCATTAATTTCCCCAAAAAAATGATTACTCTTTTCAGCTGGATCTCATTTTCACTGTATGTTAATAAGATATTTCTGCTTCCCAGTCTGGACCAACCAGAAGTCAAACGCGTGGCCATCTTGGTGAGGCCACCAGCTCACTTGCTTTGAGTGGGCTTTGTTGCACCACTTCAGAGAGGCACCTTATCCCTCCACGCTGCTTCCACTCTGAGATCCACCAGCGTTATCCCACCGGCTGGCAATAACGGCCCTGTGATCTCAAATGCGGCGGCAGCTCTATGAATGTTTCATATTGCCCTTTTCACGCTGCTCTCGTCCGAGGACAGCGAGGGTAAAGAGGCCACAGCCAATTAAACATCTCAGGCCTGCGCGTTCCCACCGTATGAAAAAGATTTCTTTAATAAGTCATAGCCCACTGATTGAATGGTGTAGGTTTTTTCCTTTCAGTTTCCCCCAGAGGCTCTGACAAGGAACAAGTGGAAGATGAACACGGGGCACCTCCTCTCTCTCCCCCTTTCCTCTGCAAATCATCCCAAGGCCATTAAATTCCCTGGTCAAAACAATGTGTCATTCACATCTGTTGCTCCTGATCTTCCTAATGAGGATTGGGAAAGAAAAGGCACATCTCCCAACCCACGGAGAGAGTGCGCCGGCTCTTCTGGGTTAACGCTGGAGATCAGGCCTTAATTGGAGCATTTCAAAGTAAAGAACGGAGTGTTTGAACAACACCAGCCTCTTTCCGGATCAAAATAGCCGGGTTTCCATGCCACGCTTGCCCCACGCTTGCCGTCTCGTTCTGCCACAGAGATCACCGACAGACAAAGACACCGCACACGGGCAGCCAAATTGCTGCCCTCTTTCTCTCTTGGTTGAAATTTTCAGATGACAGCAACCCAGCATCTCCATCAGCTTTCCCCCACTTTGTTTTTAACATGGCAGGCAGTGGGAAAACCACATCGTTAAAACCAGGCTGGGCAACAAGTTGTTGAACTTCAGTTCCCATCTCATCGACTCGAGCTGATGAAAGCTGCAGCTCGGCAACACCTAGAGGGCCCCAACCTGGCTAGTCTTGTATTAGAGTTCCCAGATCTGACCAATAGGCAAAGCTCATAACGATAGAGAAGCCCGTGAAGCAACTCTTCCTGGGACTTATAGTCTT
Source organism: Cyclura pinguis (assembly GCA_030412105.1). Lineage (NCBI taxonomy): Eukaryota > Metazoa > Chordata > Lepidosauria > Squamata > Iguanidae > Cyclura > Cyclura pinguis. The sequence goes on from CM059607.1 coordinate 4,256,852, forward strand.
TGTTTTTGTAGGAATTCTAGTTTGTTTGCTTATACAATGTACACCTATCTGTGTATCCTGTAGAAGCTGCATTGTAGTGGACCCAGAAGAACAGGCAAAAGATGCAAAGTTCTTCAAGTCCATGAGAAGTCTTAAGAGAGATGGAACATAACGCAAGGAAGTTTCTCCCATGTTAAGTCCAGGAACGTATCCCCCATGGATTCAGGGGACCTACTGTATTCGTTTAGTATGTATTTATTTGCCACTATAATTGGATTGCTTATTTGCCTCTCAGCAGCCCCCGTGCATACAGCCTGTCCTTTTTGCTTTCTCTGTATTTACAGTGGTGGGCACTTAGCTCCACAAAAGAAAAAGATGTTAGAGTCATCAATAAACCACATACACAAACACACACACACACACACACACAGAGAGATATAGAACAAACACAGAACTGATTGATAAAAAGATGCAAACAACTCAACGCAGTGCTTACAGTTCTCAGAAGTCCACTTAACAAGGCAGCAATAATTGTGAGGGGCACAAAAAGATCAATTGGGCAATTTGCACAGAAAATTCTTCTGTGAATGCCAACACCTTGTGAGAATGTACAAAGACCTCTCTTTCTTGCATGGTGAAGGAAAAAAAATTTTTTTTTTCTTTCTCCCCCATGAAAACAATGTAAGTGGGAGTTTACTTTCCAAGTTCAGTGGCAGAGTATGGTCTTTGCCTGCAGAACCTTTGAAATTCAACTCCCAGCAATGATAATTATTACACTTGAGACAGACATCTCCCTCTCACCCACTGGAGGCCCTGTCAGTCAAAACAGAAAAGAGCTGAAAGACATTTTTCTCCCTTAGAAAACATCTGAAATGCTTTTTCCCCCAGATGGCATTACATTCAAACCACTGTGGATGATAAAAAGACCATGCCCAGGTTGCTAACAACATTGCTAACTTGGCTGCTGTCTGTGGTAGCAATAGTGAAGAAAAGTAACTTTAGCAAGAAAAAGCAGCTTTGTTAACGCTGCTAAAAGGATTCTAACCAGCAGTCTCGGTCTAATAAAGTAGCTTCTGGAGCAGATGAATACTATCAGCAAGACTACAGGTGTTCCTTATGAGTGTTCCACACATCTCCAGATTAAAATCAAATTTTCTGTTCCCTTTTAACAGGGAATGGCAGTTATCCTAGAATGAAAATGTGTGTTGACAGAAACAATATGCAAAGGCTGGCTTAAAGACTTGAGTGGCTACAGTTATTATTATTATTCCTATTCCTATTAGTATTATTACCACCACCACCACCATTTATTTATATAGCACCATCTATGTACATGGCACTTTACAAATAAAGCAACCAAAAATATTAGGTCCTGCCAAAGGCATGCAGTCTAAAATATGTATATACACTCACAAACATAAAGAGAAGGAAGGGATAATAAAATTATACCATTCAACTCTAAATCATTGTTATCCAGCTGAAATATCAAAAATCCAGCATAATATAAAACAAGCTGTAAGCAAGCGTGCAATCAAACTATACAAAATTATAAAAGCACATTAAAATAAATTCCACATACTTTTGAAAACAAGAATATTTTTAACTGAGATTTTAAAATAATGAGGAAAGGGGCAGTCTGCCAATATTCAGGAAGGCAATTCCAAGAGTATGCAGCAGTGAGTGAGAAGCTACGCCAAGGAAGAGAAACCCTGGGTTGAGAAAGCTAAAGTTCCTGCAACACAGATCTCAAGCAGGCCAGTTTAAAGATAGAGAGGTGACAGGTTGTGTAGGGCTTGGAACATTAAAGCAAGAAGCTTTTACTCCATGCTGGAAGGGATGGATGATCAATGAAGAGATATCAAAAGTAGGGTAACACGATCAAAACGATGGGCCCAGAAGATCATCTTAGCAGCAGAATGGTGAGAATCTTCACAGTTGTCAATTGATACAGTACAATATTAGCACATGGTTGTTTTGTGCAGAAAACAACATTTTCTGCACAGAAAACATTTCTGTTCTGCAATATTATTTTCTACATTTGCACATCCTATTCTGCACAGACTATGCAGGCCATTTCTGCACAGAAAATCCCATTTTCTGTACAAAACAGCCATGTGCAATTTTTTTTTTAACAGAATAAATCTCCAACTGTGAATAGTCATCAGATGCTAAACAGTTGTTGAAGACTTTCGCTAGTGAGAAGAAAACTGCTACAGTTACTCATTGCTTTCTTTCAAAAGAAAATTAATGAAGAGTTACATCCCTGGGAGAAACCATACCTTGGCCCAGCCACGGTGGCTAGATGAGCCTGAATACTTGCCAAAGAGATCCATATTCCAGCTGGCTAAAACCTCACCGGCAAGTGCATATTTCCAAATATATCTGCCCCTAGAAAAAGTCTGCTTAATCTCAAATCTAATGAAAAATTAAGATACTTAAATTCTAATCAAGCAATTTTCTGAATATGCCTCTACAAAATTAGATCTGTAATTAGTCACTCGCTGGTGCTAGGTTATTTTTGAACTTCGATCAATCACAGCATGATTTTCCTTTTGGATGATCAAGTAAAATGTTAGAGAATGGATCAAGGCAAAGAGGAAGAAGACAAAGTGAAAAGATAAGGGGGCAAACAGGTTATGTGAGAAATGGCTGCAACAGAGGGTAGTCCTCAGGTAGTAAAGTTCATTAGGAAAGCAATTAAAATTTTATTAGCATTATTATGGCCAGTGGAACTTCGGTACTTTCTATTGTGTTTCCCAGAGCCTGAATTCCTTGAACAAAGGAATTATTTGGTATCTCATTTATTTTTCTCCAGTGGCAGGTTGTTACGAGTGAGGGCATAATAACGTTTCTTCACTCAAGAGGAATAGCTCTGGGCCCAGTGGTGTAATTTGCTTCTCTTTTCCCATTTTTAAAAATAATTACAAATGAAAACGAGCACAGAAAGAAAGAGAAAGACTGTGCACACCTATTTTGAACATATATCAGACATCAAAGACAGCTGTAAGGCAAAAGAAGACAGAAATCAGCAACAGGGTAAAATGAAAAAGAGAAAAATCGTTCTATAGATTTGTATGGGATTTTGCGGATGCATGTAGTCTATTTTATTATTGATATGTTCCATAAAAGCTGGACAGGTAGCATAAAAATGTTCAATGGTGTCTGCATTTCTCAACGGTCTCAATTTAGAAGGCAGTGTTGCAGGCGCCACCTGTTTGTTGCCCAGAAGTAATCTAAGGGCCTTTCTGCACTACACTGTTACAGTGCGATTATTCCACTTTCAACCTCCTGTGGAATTCTGGGGTTTGTAGCTTCCTGAGGCCCAAGAGCTACCTGGCTGAGACTTCTAAATGCCCCTCCATAACTGTAAACCTCAGGATTCCAAAGGATGTTGAAAGTGGAATAACTGCACTACAATAGTGTAGTGTGGAAAAGCCCTTACAAAAAAGAGAGAGGAGAAACAGGAAATGTTCCTTCAAGAAAGAAGGAGAAAAAATCAGAAAGAAAAGGAGGTCAATTTTCAGTGGGGGAGTGGAAGTAGCCTGCTAGGAATACTGTACACACACTCATAGGGTGAAGGAAATCCTGCCCCCAGTTCTATTTTTCCCAGAAGGAATGGTGTGTGTTGCTCATTGTCACCAAAAAGAACTCAGTGCGGATAATTAGGGCCCTTTCTGCACTAGACTGTTAGAGTGCTATTATTCCACTTTCAGCAACCTATGGAATCCTGGGGTTTGCAGTTTAGGGAGGGGCCTCAAAGGATTCCATAGGATGTTGAAAGTGGAATAATAGCACTCTAACAGGCTAGTGCAGAAATGGCCTAGGTTACTTGTAACTCATTATTTCCAAGCTCTGATGTTGCCTCAGGTGGGAATCCACATGAAGGCGCTGCGAGTGACATCCTCCAATACAGAGTTCTTTCAGCACGGTCTAAAGAACTGTGACTTTTTTTGCAGCATAGCTCCTCAAGTTCTGCTAGGTTTTGCTAGTTATTACCTCCATGACCATGTAAGTCCATAATCTGGGTTGACTGTTTATCACAGTTCCTTGGATCTGTGTGAGGGTTCTTCCAAAAGTTTTTAAAAGTGCACATTCACTGAGGCACTATAGCGCTGTAATGCTTCCAAAAATTATCTTTTATCAATAATTGCCGATTTAATATAATATAGCTGGCCTCCAAATCCAAGCTATCCTATTATGCATATTAAAAACAACTGTAGAGCGTGTTGACTTAACAGATGATTAGTGCTTTACTCAGAACAGCTAAAATATGTATTGCCTCATTTTGGCCGGAAAATAAAATGCCTTTCTAATAACAACTTGATTAAGGAAGATGTGGGAAGCAGTTCAACATTTAAGTTAACGTATTATAAATGAGAACTTAATTAGCAGAGTAACTGATTTATTGAAAGATGAGTATTATTCGGTAATATGTGGAATGAAAGAATTAGCAAAAAAAACCCTACTCTTTTCTTATTAGTTTATGGATGTGTTTGTTTGTATGTTTTACTATCTATGTTAGCTTAGATTTGCACTTTGGAATAATAGGGTTCATAGAAAGCCATGATGAAAAGTTAGCCCGTTTTCATTGCTGAATACATGCAAATAAGATTTGCGCCAGCCATTTGGACTCTAGAGACCTGCATTCACCACCAGCTTTGGCTCACCTGATCTGTGGCTGCTCCCACCCTCTGGAGCTCTCTTCCACAGAAGGCTAGGCCGGCCCCCTCCTCGCTCTCCTTTTGCCAATAGGCAAGGACATTTATTTTAAAGTAGGCTTTAATGGGTGAGCAGGGGAGCTTTTATTTAAGCTGCCTTGGGTCCCACTTTGGGAGAAAATGTGGCACACATATATAATCAATCGAACAAACAAACCAAAAACTTTGCGGAAAAAACCGTTTCCCCCATATTTTAGAAACCTCCTTTGCCTGAAAAATGGGAAAAATTAAAAATGGAAAGAAAATGGATTACGGAATCAACTTTAAGACTGGGAAGTCAATGCAGGAACTGGTTAAACTGACATCTCTATTAGCAAAAACTCAGAGATCAGCTCAAGCAATATTATCCACCAATCATTAATCACATAGGGAGAGCACCAGTCCATGTGTATTAGACCCCTATGGCAAATGGAAGACTTTGTCACCCCTAAAGTCGCCTTCAAAGTTTTTCCCATTCTTGAGACTCCACGTGTTGCTGAACTACGAATCTCATCGTCATCGTCATCATCATCCAGCATGGCTAATGACCCAGGATGATGGGAATTATAGTCCAAGAACATTTGGAATGGTTGGCAGAAATCCCAGCTCATGGGATTTCTTTTTGAGTTAGATACCAATGGGATTGCACCATAAATTACAGACAGAGCTAAAAGCCAATTCAGAATGTTCAACCACAACCGATGGAGATTTAGGAAAACAGATAAACTCAGTTTCATGTATAATCAGACTTTAATTGTGATTATGTCTACTAATTGTTTCTTTATTGTTTTTCTCTTGCAGATTAATGTCAGAATTTTAATCCTCTTTTAGAAAGAAATAATTAAATGTATTAAATCTGTAAATTGAAATACCCAAACAGTGAGTCAAAGGCTTTACAAACCAGCCTGAGGAATCTGACAAGTTAATGTGCTTTGGCCTTCTTACAATATGATGGCCTAAATTATTAAATACAATTCACTGCTACCCAGGAAGTGCTGTTTTCAGAAAAGTGATTAACAGGAAATTGGGATGAAAGAAAATAGAAGCTCACAGTAAGAATTAACTTCCTGAGAAACAGGGAGATGGAACCACAATAGGCTATAGAATATTTTGCCAATATTCCTTGCTCTCCGCTTCTCATACTTGAGCTTGACAGAACTAACAAGGTATTTCAGAGTGTCTTTCTATGAAGATTTGGACTGACAATTGTTGGATAATTAATCTACACTGAGATAAAATAGACCTGAGAATAAAACTTCTTATAAATTGGACTAAAAGTCAGCTGAAAAACCCAGAGAAGCAGACAGCAAGGATCAGAGGCTGAATGGAGTTATGGGGAGTGCTATATTTTGTAAAGCACCACTAGAACTTGGAAGTAATTTGTAATTAATTCCCTTCATGGCAAGACCATGATGCTTGGGAAAGTGAAAGGCAGGAGGAAAAGAGGAAGACCACATTACAGATAGATAATTCAACCAAGTCAGAAATGTTCCTGTGTCTTCAAGATTTGAGCAGAATTGAGAATAGGGTGACTTGGAGCTCTCTCATTGATGGGGTCGTCGTAAGTCAAAGCTGACTTCATTTCAGTTAATGACAAACACAGCGCAGCCAATAGGTTTGCAAATTAAATATATGTTTATCTTCCAATGACCAATCACAAAGCAAAAATAATGCTAAATGCCATTGGACTGGCATCATCCATGCATTTATCTAATAATCTTTCAAAACCACTCAAGTCTGAGGTGGAAATATTGGTTGCTATGTAACTGGGTAACACAGAGACTTTAACTGAAGAGAATAAAATGAAATACATTGGATCAACTCCCTGACTAAAATATTATTTAAAAAAACCCCTATCAAATCTAGAGGAATGAGAACCAAACCAGAGAAGCAATGAAGAACAAGGTATCAGTGCAATAGGTACCATCAATATGTGCATCAACCATATACATATGAATGCATTAGACATGAAGACACAGTTGAAAGATATATTTCATTTCAGGGATCATACGGCAAGTGATCAAAAGCTCAAATTTCTGCTCAGATGCCCTTGGCTTTATATGGCTCTTCTCATCTTTTTCCCCTCTCTTGTTCCTTTTTGTAATATCTCACTCACAATTCATTATTTAATCAGTTGTTATGTTGACCTGGTTTGGATGCCATTTTATGCAAGTTTAGCAAACTTGAGAGAAATGGGTAGCTGGGGGAGGAAGGGTGCCCACTGTGATCCATTTAGTTACTGGATGTTAGCGCTCCTTACCTACCACACAGTAACTGAGGGTCAAACTAAATGATGCATTTGTCACCTTTTTTTTTTTTTTTTGCATAGGTGCTCCCAGATGGTCACAAACAAGCATCCGTCATCACATGATTTCCCATGCCTGGCAGAGGAGTATTGCTGATATAAGATGGTGCATATCGCATTGGAAGCCAAACAGGTAAATGCACCTCTGCTCATCTTCCAATGTGATATATGCTATCCTATGTCAGCAATGCCCCCTGCACTCTGCACCAGTCAAACAAGACAGTCTCTATGCAAGAGGATAAATGGACACAAACCTCAGATTAGAAGTAGTAACCAGGTGCAGAACATTTTGACCTTCCTGGACATACAATATGAGACTTACAAGTAGCAATTCTCAAAAAAAAAAAAAATGAGACTGGAAAGAGAAATAGTTTTATTCACAAATTCCAGTCCATTAGCAGAGGCATGAACAGCATTTTCTAAACAGAAAAATAAAATATTTTTGTACCAATATAGCATTTTCTGAATAGAAAATTCTGTCTCCTGCATAGAAAATGCTATTTCCTGTGCAAACAACCATGTGCAAATTTTGCACAGATTAAGTCCTGAATTGAAAGATTCTCCCCTTCCATGATTCTCTAAACTAGGGTTTCTCAATACTTCAGAAACACATTTTTTCAACAATTTTGGAATATTTCTGAATCTTCTTCCATCCCTAATTATGAGTCAATGAAGTGTGCATTTCAAAACCAAGAAACATACATTTTGCTACCCTCATTCTCTTAATTGCATCTGGGGCCAATGCAATCTGCCACTGAAACTCTACATTTTTGACCAACAAGCTCATTCAGCAGCAGAGCTTCTTGGTACATCTCTGACAGACGTCTTCTGATTCTACCATAGGATGCCAAATGCCAACAGAACCCTGTCTCCCTAATATTATGACAATTGAAGTTTTCACAGCAGATGTTACGTCTAGTTAGCAGTCAGTTTGAAGCTAAGGAAATGTTAACAGGCTTTTGTTTTGACTCTTCTTGCTTTGTTGTGTGAAATTCTCATTATCCAAACTGCTTGGGTGGATGTGTACCTGTCGCTGATTTCTTTTAGCAGACAAACACATGCCAAAATCAAGAGAGCTGGTCCAAAATGGAGTGATGTACCGGTCCTAAAATCCAAGAGAGATCAGCAGCCCACCCCCTGATCCAGGAAGTAATCTTGCTTTGGGAATGCAAAGCTTCAGGTTCAATCTTCTGCCAAGGCCATACTGGGAGTGGGATCCATCTTTTCTTATCTCCCTTCCTGAATGACAGATCAGTGGGTCATTCAGTATTGTGGCCATAAGACATGATTGTGAGCCATTGGCTGAGAATAAACAAAAAGCCATTTCTGCACTATACTGTTATAGTCCTATTATTCCACTTTCAACGTCTTGTGGAATTCTGGAGTTTGTAGTTTCCTGAGAATTCTAAATGTCCCTCCCTAAACTGCAAACCCCAGGATTCCAAAGGGCATTGAAAGCAAATAATAGCACTATAACAGTATAGGGTGGAAATGGCCAAAGTCATGTAGGAAAGGTCCCTACTGATAATTATGTGTCATGAGATCTAAAAGATCTTCCATGTTCTGATGCAGTTTATCAAAGAATACTACAACTCTCTGAATCCCTTCAGGGGTATTCCAGAAGTTGCAGACCAAAAGTTACTCTTCCACGTTCTTTTCATGCCTCCCCATCCCAGTTTCAGACCTCAGTGGTAAAGGCAATAAATCAATGAACTCCACCTATCTTACCATAACTCTTAAGTATTCCATGTAATAAGTATTCAGAGACAGATGCACTAAATCCATGCAATGAGATAAGTTTTCCCTTTACTCAAGGTCTCCAGCAGCTGCTTATACAAGCTATTAAAGTAACAGCTTGGCACACACGGCTGCTCTTGACTTCACTCCAATCTTAACTTTATTTCACCTTTACAAGTCTGATAAAACACAACATGCAAAGGCTTTCAAGGGGCTGGCTGCGTTTTAACACTTTGCCCTTTTACTTCTTAATGCGGCCGTAATTGGTCAACTTGAATTATTTTTTACAGGTCACCAGTTCTAACTGTGCAGAAAAGGACAAAGCATCACAGCACGTCAGCAACTCCACTGGATTAGAGCAACATTTCCCCCAACTCCCCCAAGGGAGCAGGATTTATCATAATTCTAAGTATGCTGCAGAAAAGAACTCCCATCAAGCTAAGGAAGCCATTAGAAAGCAATTTGTTATCCGACTGCACTTCTCAGTGGGGGAATGACTAAGGACCAGTTTGCAACGCCTAGTCCTTAAGACAGCAACTGGCACCTCTTGGCGTGATACAAAGGCATTGTTGTCGTGTGCCTTCAAGTCATTTCCTACTCAGGGCAACCCTAGGACGAACCAATCATGGGGTTTTCTGGAGCTGAGAGTGTGTGATATACCCAAGACCACCCAGTGCGTTTCCATGGCCAAGTGGGGAATCAAGCTGAGGTCTCCAGGGTTGTAGTCCAATGTTCAAACTGCTACACCATGCTGGTTCTCTTACCCAGAGTATCAATGTTACTCCCTCAAGCAATCTGTCAGCATTGCTTTGATTGTGTACCCTGCATGGCAGAATGGTGATGGACTGGAAGGCCCTTGTGGTCTTTTGCAATTCTTAGATTTTATGGTTCTTGCCAGAAAACCTCATTAACTACATTTGCAGCAAGGGCAAACTGGTGGCTGTTTTGGAAGAGAAGGTTAATGTAAGGCACCCTCTTTTCTGACCAGAAAAAGGTTGGGCTTCTGGGGATGCCGAGGGCCACAGAAACATCCTTGGGGGCCCGGATGCAGCCACAGAGACACACATTGCTCACCCCTGCTGTAGGCACACTGCATCACAGGTACACACCAATAGGCGTGACTGTTTTTAGCATCTGGAAATCAAGGTCTGCAAGACAAACAGGGCTCTTTAGAAGTTCCAGTTTAGCACTGGGGTTGAGACAGAACCACAGCTGAGAACATCTTCATACAGTTAAGGGCACTGTCTTGGAAGAAACAGACAACTGTCCAGCTATGCAGCCAAAAACCCCTGGAACACCTTTGGTTTATTTTTTAAATGTGAGGGTAAAAGGGAAAGTTTCCTGCTCATATTTTACTCCAATTTATTTAACGATTCTCCCTTTTTATATACATATTGTAAAGACCTTCCAGACCTCCACAATGCACCATGGGGAGCAAGCTCCAGGATTTCTCCATGATCCCCCTGGTGCTGATTCAGCAGCTATGTATAACAGCATCTACATTCCTGCACCCACCCCTGCTCTCTTCCCATCTCTTCCCATATTTATTATGGAAGATGTATTTGCAAGCACTGCAGAATGAACCGCACTTTAAGTTCCTCTCGTTCTTTCCAAATAACTGCAGCTGCATGCTTCCCGAAGGCCCCTTCCTGAGGCAGCACAATCCATTTACTTCAAAATCCAAGATATATGAATTAATCAAAACTGCTCAGCATGTTCTGTTTTCCACAGCCTTTCTGAGGCTGATTCTCCTTCTGGGCTGAAGATACCAAATGCTGCCCCTTGCAGACACAGTACAAAACACAAGCCAAGCACAACCATGAATGCAGAATATTAGGTGCCAAGGCAAAAGCCAGTTTTCTGTGGGCAGGATATATCTAGAGTTGCCAGATCTTAGGGCTTGGACCTTCTTCTCCAGTCCTCGTGGAAGGAAACTCAAAGTGGTAGGCCAACAATCTGCTTTGAATTCTAGTCCAAACTAGAAATGAGTAGTCTTATGTGAACACTGTCTAGCACTGTCCCTTTGATATGGAAGCCACCAACCACCAACTCCCACTCCCTGTTTGCCTCTTTCACCATCATTTATATTCCATCATTATAGACAACACCTCATTCTCGTTCTTTGAGCCAATCCTCAATTCTATGCCAATGTGCACTTTCTGTCATTCCACATTTTTCAAATCATTCCATCAACACCACCAGAACTACTTACCATATATTTAGAATACCATGTCCCCATGTTATATTGCACTGCATCTTACATTGCATCACTGAATTCATGCACCGTTTGCTAACGCACTTCCGAATGTACACCTGTTTATGTGTTTCCCCATTGACTAAAATATGTTTATGCTTATTTTTCAAATATGCACATCTAATTGGACTCAGATCTGAGCATAGATTTGTATACATTGGTTTGTATACATCAAAACCTTAGAAATGCATGACTTTCCAAGACAGTGTGTGAACTTTCCCAAACTTGGGAGGTGCAAAATCGATCTTCCGTTCCAACTCTAGAGTGATGGCAACTGAGCCTGCCCCCTCCCCTGTCCTACATTCCTTTCTCCAAGTTTTTTAAAAAAATCTTCCATTCATTTTATAAACAACACTATACAGAGAGACAAACACACACAATGAATAATGAGACTTACCATTTTTGTCAGCACGTCTGAAGATCTAGAATTAAAGAAATATGCATATTTACTATTTCATATTAGCCCATCTAGTGCAATCCAAATACTAAATATACATGTTTCATTGGACATTGGTATCTTAGTGTTTATTTACCACTTGGTAAACATGTCTAATTATTCAAACTATTAGGAGCCTTTCTTGGTGCCATTACAGACTGAATCTGGGGTTCTCAATAACTGCCTTCTTCCATGCCAGTTTACCCTTTCATTCAGTGGCGCTCTAGACATGTGGTTTGAAGGTGGCATCTTGAGAACATCCTTCTTAGAGACACCTATTGTTCTTACCTGGGTATCAGATGAGGAATATTGTATTTCTCCTATTACTCTGCTCTAAGAGGCTTCCCGGCCTTATCCGGGAGCAGAGTGTCTTTCCCCTCCAAATAATGGAACACAATTTTCATCAGCTTCCAGCAACATGGCTGATGGCCAGAAGCAATGTGAATTGGATACCATTAATGGCTGGATGGTCGAAGTTCTCCACCTGTCTCTAGTTCTGAGCAAGATGGTAAATAGATACTTAGATTAATGTCCTGTAGGTTAGTTCCAAATAGAGTAGGCCCATTCAGCCAATTGTTGAATGGTGAGTCAACACATAGATAGATTTATTTAAGGGGATATAAGGGGCCTACTCTAATCAGGACTAAAACAGGATTTAAGCTCTGATGGAAATTACTTGGGAGAGTATCTCCAGCTAAGCTGAAGACCGTCTTGAACTAAACCACCGATGTTCTGTGGAGACATTCCAAATGGAACTCACATTTTCTTTATTCAGGAGTCTAAAATCATTCTAAGTAGCCATAAGCCCATGTAAGTGAGCACTGGAATGGCATATCCTGCCATTCTTTTTGCTGCATGTCGAAGACATCAATATAGGGGCAAGAAAAATGAGATTCAAGGTCTCCCCCTCCTGCTAAAAGCTTGGGTTACAAGGAGAATGATACCATCCAACTGTTAAAAAAACACATTCATATCTGATTACATTAGTACCACATTCCTACAATTTATCCATTTTGGTATTTATTTAGGATATTTCTGTATTTCTTCTTAGCAAAATAGTTCTCTATGTGGTATGTACAATGCTAAGTGAGCTAAACTACACAATATCTTTTAATGCATATCATGCCACCTCTGCTTTATTCTAGAATAAAATCAATCTGTTTGTTTGTTTGTTTCATAGAATCATAGAACCATAGAAATGTAGAGTTGGAAGAGACCTCTGGGGCCATCCAGTCCAACCCCCTTCTGCCATGCAGGAACACCCATCAAAGCATTCCCAACAGATGGCCATCCAGCCCCTGCTTAAAAACCTCCAAAGAAGGAGACTCCACCACACTCCGAGGCAGCAGCCGATTCCACTGCCGGACAGCCCTGACTGTCAGGAAGTTCACCTGAGGTTCAGGTGTTCGTTTTAATCCAGAAGAGCACACATGACCTTGATCTGGCTTGGGAGCAGTATGCATGGGTGATAGTGATTTAAATCTTCCCTTATCAGTTTATTATTATTATATTATTTTAACATCCCTTCCATGCATAGAGGAGTACAAAAAAGAATGGGTGGGGGACTGATTACTCTTCATATTTTTTTTTCCTTTTTGAACAAAATGGCCTCTGGGAAGACAGTGAAGAATCAGCTAATATTTAAATTAAAAAAGTGATGGGAGAAAATAACCTCCCATACACACACTCATCATGTGCTACTCCTTCATCCGTATTGAGCGCATGAGCCCTTACTCTAGAGGAAGAGGGGGCAATTGCGTGGGAGTCAGAGGCCAGTTTTCTCTCCCCTTTCTCTTGTGCATTCTTCCTCATTAACTTCCACCATCTTGATCATGCTCTGAAGTCGCTTGGCTGCACCCGTCCCAGTTTTCGTCAGTGAAAAGTTGGAGGGCATGCAAGTCTACGTCACCTTAGGTTCATGAGCAGCAATTTGTATTGTTCTCCAAGACAGACCAGCAGCCAGATATAAGATGTTCCCCCCCTGTCCAAGCATGGAAGTTAAATGGATCTGCCTGAAGTCATCCTCAGTAGACATTTTAACAGGCACATTTGTCCCCCATTGTCCCTTAGCTGAACTCTTGTGCAGATATGCCACAGAAGCATCTTAGGAACAAATAGCAGACATCTATAGACGACCAGGGAGAAATCAATGTGTGACAAATATACAACAAGATTGCACTCGTGGGGCTCCAGCACAGACAATACATTCCCCAATTTGTTGGATAAAAGACATTTGGCGTGAAAGAGGGGGCAAGCAGGCAAGGAGACAGAGAAAGCCAAAGTCAAGAGAAGAACAGCAGATGCAAGTACAGTGGGATGCTATCTGATAGTCTGGCTGCATTATAATTTTTGTTTTTAAAAAAGATGTTGTCAGCAAGCAGATCTCCATGAGCTTGCATGGCTTGTATAATTAATGTACAGTAGTAAAAGAAGAGACGCCAGTGCACTCTGAGTGGGAAGGAGATAAATTTAGATCAAAGCAAGCTGAAGCAAAAGTGGGAAAGGGAGAGACGCATAAGAACAGAACACATCTTCTGGACATAATATGTGGGGAGAAGAGAGGGCAGGCAGAAGAAGCGAAAAAGCCCAGATGAAAAGCAATTTGAAAACCAACAGAGGTGTTGCATGTGTTTCACTGGATGAGATTGTTTTTCAAATGTTAAAAGAGGTACGTTTCCCAAATACCACTAACGTGAACTCCATAATGAGAGGAAGAAGGGCCTGACACACCCCCCCCCCGAGACAAGGTCAAAAGGGTAAACCTCCTTGAAGTGATCTGGCAAAATTGGACCCCCAAGACTCTGTGTATTTCAGCCTCTCCTGGAGTTAGCAACTAGAAGTGCACTTTACGATCATCCAGCAAACACAAACCTTAAAAACAGTTCCAGGGTCCCTGCCCACCAAGACCACTGATCACCCTCCAAGACCAAGGTTGTGGGCTTTACTATGTCATAGCAGACAGACAGCCAAAAGGAAAAGATGCATCAGAATATGATGCCCAGCGATGTAGCCGTAAATTTTTGAAGAATGGAAGCTCTTCACGATGGTTCCTCAGAGAGATGCATTCAGGAAGAGTCCAAATGGCCAGGCTGTTGTGTCGATCCAGGATCAACTCCTTCAGGAGTGGGGCTTTTTGTGGCAAAAGTTTTGGAACTCCTGAGTCAGAAATTTTGACAGTTTTCATTTTAATCAGCCCTCTGAAGAAGGCCTTATGAATATTCACAAGCTGAAGAATGCTAGGATTCTTAGCTAATAAAAGATAATCTTTTCCCCAACTAGAGCATAATCAGAGAATCAGATGCTGAATGGTAGAGCAACAATTTGCCAATAAATGACCGTCTTTTCAGCATCTTGAGGCACTGCTTCCTTTTCCCTTCTGGATTTTACTGGATGATCCCCAGTTTTTGCCTTTTGTTTCCACTCTAGTTGGAAACAGCAATTGGATTAAGGCACGAATCCCTTCCACGAGGTTTTTTTTAAAAAATAATATGCAAAGTAGTTTTGGGAATCAGCAGTAAGGAATGAAACAGTAGGAGGAAGAGAAAACAAGACTTCCCTATTATATGTTTTTCAACTCAGCTTCCCCCAGCTGCTTCCCACACCCTGACCCAAAGCACAGTTGCAAACATGCATGCTTTTAAAATTATGATCTGTGCATATACTTAAAATATGTCAGTGGTACAACCTAAAAGCATCATGTATTTATTTAACAGACTCCTAGGTCCCAGTGTCCCCAGGCAATGACTGTCTATAAGAGGAGGCACATGAGAATATAAAACCATCAAGGCACCAAGAAAGAATCTGAGGGTTTGATGCTTGCATTGAATAGTTCAATGTAAATGTCACCCATGGGTGGGAGGGGGAGAGCCACCTGTTTCTGCAGAATATAGCAAAAGGACTGATCCTGGATTCATTCATTTGAAGGAGATATGGAAGAAATCTGATTAGACAAATACAAAGCAAAGCCATTGTTGTTATTGCTGTGTTCAGGGAGGGAATAAAAAGAGTATGGTTTAAAAATAGCTTTCATTCACCCAGAGAACAAAATTCTCTGTTTTCTGGGTCACAATTCAAAGGTAACAATGGTGCAAAAGAGAAAAGGAGAGAACGTAAAACGGCTGTAGGAGAGGACTGAACTGGAAAATATTAACCCAAAAGGCAATTGAGCAATGCTATCACAGGCACAGACAGTGAGTTTTGCTTTCGATCTCTCAACAAAGAAACAGACCTCAAATGATGACTGAGCCTGGGAAAATGTCAGTTTCCAGAGAAACAAGGAGCACTCTCTCAACCAAAGTCACCCCAAGACACTTTGCAAGATGCTGCTGTAGCATGCCTTTATCTGTGCAAAATAAAGTTCATACATAATTCAGTTTACCGCCCATAAAAGTAAGGTATGTACAGAGTTGTCTCTACTGCTGTATGGAAGTGAGTATACAGGTGTGTCTCTGTGCATATGGATCCAGGGAACAGGAAACAAAACTGGAGTAGTTCCAGTCCTCCTGTGCCATCTTGCATCTTTCCGACTTCCCTCTCTGCCACCAACCTTGGACCCAAATGATTTTCCCACCTCTACTGATGCGGATGCCAAAGGAGCAGTTCGAGCATCTGCACGCCCTTGTTACACATCCCTGATGAAAGGGATGTGGCAGCAGGCATGTGCACACACCCAAACTATGACTCTGGAGACCAAGGTTTGATTCCTTACTCAGCCATGGAAACCCACTGGGTGACTGCAGACAAGTTACAAGGTGATCCAGTACCTGAGCGGGGATTAGAATCCTAATCTCCAGAAGCTATAAACAAACAAACAAAATACAAGAGAATGGAAATTCAAAGTCCTGGATATGGTAGCGACAGAAAAGCTAACTTTTTCACTCAAAACTAAGCCAATCCAGGGCTTTGAAAGAGAATGGCGAGAGGTATTGAACTGGATAAAAGAATGAAATAGGGCAAAAGAAAGAAAGGCTGTCAGAAAGGAGGAAGATAAAATGAGGCGACAAAAGATAAAATGTAAATAGTTAAATATAAGCTAAAAGTAATAGTTTACGATTGTTGTAAAAAAGAGATAATGTATGGAACGGAATGTTTATACGGAATGGAAGGTTAAACTCAGATTCAACTGGGAAAATTGATGTTTCGAAGCGGGGGTGGGTATTGTTATTCACTTAGAATTTTAATAAAAATTTTAAAAAAAGAAGCCATAAACAAACAAACAAACAAATAAATATTTCAATTTTGAATTAAGTCTTGGGGGTCCCTGGCAATAAATTATATTTACAGGGGTCCTCTGGTAAAGAAAAGGTTAAGAACTACTGGTCTATACGAAATAGAGACAATCCCTTGCCAGCAGGTTTACCACCTAAAGTTGTGGCACAAAAAGAAAAATGTCAGAGGAGAGCAAAGGAAAACCATTTCCAGCACCATTTTTAATGCACATAGTTCTTGGCAGCTTTCCTCAACCTGGGCATTCTAGATATGCCGGACTATATGTTTCCTCATCTTTAGACAGTGCTCGTGGCAGCTATAGTCCAAAAGATCTGGACTGTTCCTTTGGCTCTTCCAATGATTCTTATAACGACCAACCTGAGAGAAACTTCTTAAACAGAAGGAAGGGAAGTGAGGGCAATTTTCAGCCATTGCACTTGCTGCCCCTTGTATCCGCCGCATCTTAAGCCTCTCCAGATAGAGCACACTCTCTTTCTAAGCACTTCTTTGAAGCTCAGTTTAATTTTAAATGGCGGATCTGACATAACAAAACCTCAGCAACAGTGTAATAGATGGGCAAAAGCAAGAAAGAGCTGCAGTCCCAGAAAAAAAAATAGTGGGTAATTTGATGAAAAAATCATAATTAACTTCTACAAGCTTCAAGAGGCAAACGAGCCAGAAGGGCAGAATTAAGCTGAAATGGTAAAATCGATAGAACATTGCATAACAATTGCTTTATTAATGAGAGCTGGAAGGAGGCACTGAGAACAAGCCAAGACGGCAATCAGACTTGGCTTTGCTACTGCTTTTGGAGGCTGATTAGCACGAGAGGAGTTAGACTGCACCCATGAGCTCCATTCTAACAACTGTAAGGATTGGAGCCTGCAAACTTCTAAGTGAAATTAGGTCGTCACGTAGTCCTCCGGAAGCCAAAGTACAAGGAAGGGAACACTTGCAGGAAACAAATTATACATGGGCATATTCATGTTCGAAAAGATGTTCACTTATATTAGCATATAATATATGCAGCAGACACGGTCATCTGTCTCTAAAATGTGTTTCAGTTGACAGCTCCCCTTTCAATAATTTCTAGCATCATTGCTCTTTCAAACAAGGTTTAGTTCTTGGATTAGCGATGGAGGAATCTATCAGTTCAAGTTTCTCCTGAATGTGCATTTTTTAAAAACTCAGATTCCTTCCATCCGAAGTATGATGAATATATGCACAGTATGAATAAATGGAGAGCCAAACCGGTATAACGGCTTGGACAAGAATTCTAGGATGCCAGGGTTCAAATCTCCTCTCAGACATGGAAACCCACTGTGTGACCTTGGGCAAATCACACTCTCTCAGCCTCAGAGGAAGGCAATGGCAGCTCTTATCTGAACAAAGCTGGGCAAGGAAACCCTATCCACCTAAAGGCTGCCCTAAGTCGGAAGTGACTTGAAGGCATACAACAACAGATAAATGGGTCTTAGAGTAACTCAAGCCGGAACTCTTCCTGGAAGCCAAATTGGCTAAAGTAAGGCTGTCATAACTTGGACATATCACGAGACAACGTGACCATTAGAAAAGATGATAATGCTGAGAAAAGTGGAAGGTAGTAGCAGTGGCAGGGCTTGGAGTGTGTGAAAGGGTGTGTGGCCACAGTACATGGGACGTGGCTAGGGCGCACAGGGCCATGGCTACAGGCCGGGACGCCCCAAAAACTTTGCCGCCCAGGGCATGAGGAGAGTTTAGGCCACTGAAACACTCATTAACTTTATGACTGCTGCTCTCTCTAAGACACATTCAAAAGTGAGCAATGTTAGACTTTGAACATCTCGTAGGTCTCCCATTCATAGGGATGCTCTGGGTTGAAGCTGACATGGTGGCAGTTAACAACAACAAGCTACTTCAAAATGAATGGAAACAAAATCTGTCTCATCTGTCCTAGCCACATTCAATAGTACAGGTATTTCTGGCATGGAGAAGACTGTGGCCATTTCTGCAGTAGACTGTTATAGTGTGATGATTCCACTTTCAACATTCTATGGAATCCTGGGGTTTGCAGTTTAGGGAGGGGCCTCAAAGGGCCCTTCAAAACTGCAAACCCCAGAATTCCATAGGATGTAGAAAGTGGAATCATAGTGCTATAACAGTCTATTGCAGAAATGGCCTGTGTTTTACCTGCCAGCCCTTAACTGTTAAAGTTGAGGCACTTGTCTAGAAAACAAAAAGGGTCACCCAAATTCAGCACCACACCCATGGCTAGATACTCTGTCAGAACTTTTGAAAAGTTTCTGCCTAGTGGACCAATCTCTTGATTTCAATTTCTGCCACCTCCGTGGTTTTTTATTCCTTTTGTAAAGCCTCAAGTTTTCCTATCAAATAAACAATGAAATCTGCAAAATTCAGAAAGTTCTGATCAAATGAAACTCTCGCCCTTGTGGCTATTGAGGGGGAGAAGAGAAGAGGCAAGGTTAATTTGAGATGAATATGGATAGATACAGAGGAATTCAGACCCAGACTTCTAAGAGCTGAACACTCCAAGTCAACAGCCTGGATGGAGGCATCTGTCAGTTTTCCTTTCTTCTGTGTTTGTACATTAAAAAAAAAAACTTCAAGTTTTGTTTATCCAGAATATGAAGACGTTTGCAAATTTTGCTAAGCTCTTAAAAATAGAATAAACCAGCAAGACTCTCATCCTTTCCTGCTCTTGACTATTGCATTTTCAGCAACCGATACCTGGGTCTTTTGCATTTCCTGCAACACATTGCCTAGAGTGCAAGAGCTAAAGAGATGTGGCATTAAATCAGGTGAAAGCTACTATTTGTATTACAAGAGAAGCCTCTATCTGCATCCATAGCAACTCCCCTTTAAATGGAAATAGCAGCTTTGGAGAGGCACTTTTTAAATTAGGACCATGGCAGGAGACTACAGAGTTAACATTCCCTTCCCACCCAGGCAGTCCTGGGCTGCTCAGATTTTCTTGCAGCTGCTACCTAAATAACAACAATTAATGTGGTATCAACTTTGGCCCTAAATCTAAAATGCAGTGGACTCTCAGCTACTTTTCCTGTAATGTCAACAACATTCCCTGGAGTTGTTCCAGAAGGAACACACAGACCTAGCTTGGCTTTTTGAAAGGTTTCAGAATCAATAGCGTAGCCGTAAATTCTCAAGTGCAGGAGCTCGCTCAAATGCCAACTCCCACCTCCATGCACCTCAAAGAGAATCTCCATCATGCTACTAGGATATATTTATCCAGAGTGTTAGTTCCTTTGGGTGTAAATAATAGAAGCCAAGATCTGTCTCTCCATGTCCCTGCCTACTGTTTTTCCCAGTTACGCTCAAAGGGGCACTCTATCATAAAACAGAGAGATCCAAAACAAGTAAATAAAGGAATCAGTATCATAGCCCCATAGTTGAATTGAAAGGGCATAAATGATAGATTCACACACACACAACAACAAACAATTGCAATTAACCTTTTCTTTATCACAGGCCACCTTTAAATATTTTGTGTTGCTGCAGACCCCAAAGGCCCCTCCCTAAACTGCAAACTCCAGGATTCCATAGGATGCTGAAAGCGGAATAATAGCACTAGAACAATCTAGTGCGGAAATGGCCTGGGTGAAGTCTGTGGAGTGCGAGTTATCCAGGACATGACAGAAGGGTGGTCAGAAATCTATTGTGTTTTAGTCAATTAGTACTGTATTTTAATGTTAGCTATGTGGGTTTTTCCTCTTCTTTCTCTTTGCTTTTCTTTTTTTGTCCCCCCCCCCCTTCTTGAATTTATCTTACTTTGATTGTGAATTAGATTGTGTTAAAAATTAATAAATAATTTTTTTAAAAGATATGCAAATTGTCTTACTCTCTTGGCAATGTAACCTGCCAAACTGAAGTCGAGACTCCATCAAAGAAAGGGGGAAAAGTATCCAGACCTTTGCTGGCTTATTTTCCTCGCCTTTGATTTCCCGTGCCTTTGATTTCATAGGGCATTTTCCTAACGGTGTGTGCAATGTGTTGTCAAAGAGGTACTAATGAGTGTCCTCTCTAGACATGGGCACAAGCTTGCACATGTTCTGAGTTCCATGTGCATCTTTTAGCCTAAGCACTAATGCACTGTGAATGTTCCAGTAACTCATGCTCATGATGATATACATCTCAGGGGAATATTATTTAACGCAGAGTGAAACAAAGAAGTATGCACAACACACTCTTTGGGCATTTCTGATATGGAACTAATTAACATCATGGGCAATGGACCACTCTGTGCAAAATGAGCCACAGAATTCAAAGAACACAAAAGAATCCACAAATCAGGCTCAAACCATAAGATCCATTTAGGACGTACTTAGAAGAAGTGCTCCCTCAAGTGGCGACGGACTGTCACGGTGCATACTTTTCTTCACCTGCTCTTTGCCTCAGCTTTGTTTTCTGACCACTCACTGGAAGGTAAACATATGCTTAATTTGCTAGTGTGATTGCTGAGGCATGCGCCTCCCCCAGCTGGAAGGAAAATGTGTTCATTGCAGGGAACATGCGTTCACCTGAACATTGAGTTTGACCCTCATGCCAAGAGATGGGAGATTTAGCTTTGATAATGCACTTCACTCAGCAGATTTGGGGAAACACAGAAAGACCTATAGATTCCTGTACCGGGAGGTGGGTTGGACCAGATGAGTCTTAGGATCTTTTCCAGTGCCATGAGCCCAGCTGAATCAGACCAAGGGCCCATCTGGATCAATGTTCCACCCACACATTAGCCAATCGGTTGTCTTTTGGAAATCCCTAAGCAGCTCATAGCATCCTCTTTCTCACATTCCCGGGGAACTGATACACAGAGGCATACTGTCTCTGATAATGGCTGTGCTATAGAGCCATCCTTCACAATGGGCGTGACATATAGACAGCCAAATTTTGCCAAGGAGAATGTTCCCGTTAGGTTTGCGAGCAGCCATTCCTCCTTACAGGTTGCTCCATTGCATTCCTCTGGCTCAAACCAGATCTCCAAAGGCGAAGGGATGCCAAAGTGTCCTCAAAAAAGGCAAAACTTTGGAGAAAGACGGCCTAATATAATGGCAAGCAGTCGAGCTCCACAGTAGCCCAGCGATGTCTGGGAATGCTCAGACACCAGATATTGGCTGACTGTTTTGGTCAGGGGGTAGAATGGATTCTCAGGGGCAAAAGACATGACTGGCTGGAATACAGAACATGCTACACTACAACAGTTTGTTGCAGATCTCACTTGTTATTAGCATTAAGAAAATTGGAAGAGATGGATCAATTACGCACAGCCTCTGGAAAACCATCACCCAAATGATGAGCTGCAGATGGAAATATCTATTCATTGTGTGCTACAAGTTCCACACATAAAGTACCCTGGAGAAAATACAGATTTGTATCTTATTGAGCCATTAAACCCAACTTAATCCTGTCCTGCTTAATCTGTTGTGGGGGGTGGGGGTGGAATGGCTTGATGCATTTTGACTTTCAGTTGTTCCAACCAGGTTCACTCACCTATAACATCAGAGACCATGAAGTAGACAAGTACGTTAGCCAATTTTAGGGAAATTCCAGCATCCAGTACTAATCCTTTCTTCAGATCAGTTCTGCTCAATGGCAGTCCTATAACTATTTTATCCAAGAGCAAATCTGACTGAACTCAATGAGATTTCTGAGTTGGCACACGAAGGACACATGTAACCCTTATAATAAGGCAGAGCATTGGTCAGTCTAGTCTGGTAGTATGAAGACTGACTGGGAAGAGCTTTTCAGGGCATCTGTAATGAGTTCTTTCTGACCTGCCTTGAGGTTTCAAGGACAGGATTTAGAAACCTCTGCGTACTGGTGTCCTGTCACTAAGCTATGGCGCATCCCAACATATAGGACTGGTATATACAATTCTAAGGGGAAAATGTGTTAAGAATTGTGGAAGTCTTTTCCCACCATGATGTTTATGAAGCTATTGCTTTCTTAATTTCTGGCACTTTCTGAACTTCCAGATATCTACGGTCATTTCCGCACTACATTGTTACAGTGCTATTATTCCGTTTTCAACAGCGTGTGGAATTCTGGGGTTTGTAGTTTCCTGAGGCCAAAGAGCTCTCTGGCTGAGAATCCTAAATGCCCCTCCCTAAACTGCAAACCCCAGGATTCCATAGGAGGTTGAAAGTGGAATAACAGCACT
Source organism: Cyclura pinguis (assembly GCA_030412105.1). Classification (NCBI taxonomy): domain Eukaryota; kingdom Metazoa; phylum Chordata; class Lepidosauria; order Squamata; family Iguanidae; genus Cyclura; species Cyclura pinguis. Next base: position 4,279,643 of record CM059607.1, read on the forward strand.
ATAACAGCGCAGTGCGGAAATAGCCTAAGATACACTGTTGGGGAGTATTGCAGTTTGACGTATAGTTTACAATCCTTAAAATATTGCAGGAGGCCATGCCCACCAGAGGCTGGATACAGCGGGTCATGTGTTCATTCCGCTGCCACTTCTGCATGGGATGATTTCACTAGATCACTGCAGGGCCGGCCTCACCATTGGGCAGAGCGAGGCAGCCACCTCTCCCCAGCAGATGCAGCGAGGCGTTGGAAGGAGATGTCCTGTGGCCCAGCCAGCCCTCCCTAAGCTAGCCTCCTCTTCCAGGTACAGGGGATGATGCTGATCCATTGCCTGCATCAAATTGTTTCCAACGGCCAATCATGTTATGATAATGGGTACCATTTCATCCTGGACTTCTGGCAGCAAAATGCCTAGGATCAGCCCCAGATCATTCATTTGCTCCCGATACAGTGAGCTACTCATATTCACTTGACTTCTTAGAAGGCTGGTCAGAAGCAGATATGAACATCAAAAGAGACTTTAATTATTCCTCTCCTCAGTATGCTGGTAGTTCTCTCTAGTCTCACCAGTATAATCTGACATACAGATCAGAGATAACTTGATTTAACCATCTGTCTCTGAGCTGTGGACTCTAAAACAGGAAGGGAAAGAATGCAAGCCCCCTCAAGACTACACTAGGGGGCTGAGTCTCCCCTGAAATAATCAGGTAAAACTGGACCACCGGGATGCCTATGGCTGAGCCTTGCCAGGCATCCTCACTCAGAAGGTTACTAAATGATCAAGCAGGGAGAAATATTTAGCCACCTGCTGTCATTGAGTCCTTTCAGGAATATTAAAGGCTGCCTGCAATCTGTCCTACGCATACTCACTTGGGAGCGAGCATCACTGAGCACATGGGTGTGTGTGTGAGCACTTCTAAGTACCCATTGTGCCTATAAGCATCTTCATATTTTAAGACCATTTGAATGGCAATGGATGGGGGAAAGTAATTTGCCTTCCCCCTGCCAGTACATCCAAGTAGGTAATATTGGTCATTTCTGCACTAGCCTGTTACAATGCTGTTATTCCACTTTCAACATCCTATGGAATCCTGGGGTTTGCAGTTTAGGGAGGGGCCTCAAAGGCCCATATTTACTATCCTCAAAGGCCCCTCCCTAAACTGCAAACCCCAGGATTCCATAGGATGTTGAAAGTGGAATAACAGCACTATAACAGGCTAGTGCGGAAATGGCTACTAACATCAAGTCATAAAAGTTGAAACTCTCTTCCTTCAGCTTAAGAATAGTTCTGGGATCCCTGCTCTGAACGGATTGTTATCACATACGAGTGGACCCACTAGAATTAATGGGGCTTATTACCTGATCAAGAGCCAGCATGATGTGGTTTGGAGAAAAAGGTTTGAATCTCTGCTCAGCCATAGAGACCCACTAAGTGACCTTGGGCAAGTGACACTATCTCAGCCTGACGGGAAGACAAAGGAGAAAAAAAAAACCCTCTGAACAAATCTTGCCAAGAAAACCCCACGAGAAGTTTGTCTTTAAGTCAGAAACAACTTGAAGACACACAACAACAATATGTATACCTGATCACTTTAGAAGCTCCATTCGTTCAATAGGTATCTTCTACTTTGGACAAGCAACTATATTTGGCTCAGAAAATCTAACACAAACCAATACACACTTCTGGACTACTGTGCAGCAAAGTTGGGAGAACTTTGAAAGATTTTCACTCTGCATCTTGCTGTCTCGATATAAAAACTGCAGGGTTTATTTGAAAGAGAGGCAGGGACAGCTAAAGAGCACTTTGCTAAAAAACAGAACTGCTCCTGGATACCCAAAGTTTTGTACACTAAGCTATGCACAAAACAATGATTCTCTTCTGTATGGACTGAAAGGCATGAGAGAGTTGGGTGATGAGAAAAAATTAAGAAAATATTAGTACTTTGTAATCAGCTGGACCCAAGAGAAAATTATGAGGATAATGATTTCCAGACAGCGCCAGGCAAGCTAGGTACTTGTTCATTGCTGAGAGGTTAATTTAATTTTTAAAATGTCATTGTCTTCATTCACCAACCATTTTCTGAGATTCCAAACTGCTCAGTTTAATGTATCAATTCTGTGATGAAGGCAAGAGAGATTATGGGAAGAGGAAAAACACTGTTTCCAAGTTATCCAAAAGTTGTATGTTTATTTAATGCTGGGCAGAAAAAGTAACTAGCTTTAATTGAAGCTTTTAAATAACAGTCAGCCCATATCTATTTTCATGTTGCTGTTAAATTTCCAGATATAACTTCCCTTATGGTAAAGGACTAAATTTAAAGACTTTGCTCTTTAGAGATGCATTCCACCAGTAAAACAAGATACTGCAACTTCATCCAAGTTTCAGCAAGATATCAGATTTTTGGGGGGGGGGGGTATCCTTCTAAAATTTAAGTTTAAATGCACAGGGAAAAAACTGCCTCTCTTCCAAAATCATAAGGCATTATAATGCCAGGATGACAAACTATACAGAGACTCCTAACTTTTTTTCCCAAGCTTAGTCCCACTGAATTACAATCTCTATGATTCATAGAGGGCATTGAAAATACAAATTCCGCAGCAGTGGGCGGGCATGCAGTCATGATACTCCTCATTAACAGGAGAATAAAAATTTCAACAAATCTTAGTCGTCCAAATCCCTGTTCTCCCTACAGTGTTGATTCACCTAAACAGAACTCCAGAGATTTCCAAAGCTGACAAACCGTGCCTTTAACCCTGCTTTACCCACCTCACAGGGCTGTTGCTAGAGAGTTCTTCAGGCAACAGCTGAGTAACGGAGAGTAACGGCCCCTCCCGAAACTGCAAATCCCAGGATTCCACAGAATGTTGAAAGCGGAATAGTCGCGCTATAACAGTCTAATGCGGAAATGGCCTAAGAGTACCTCAAGAATTTTTCTGAAAGGGTTGTCCAAATGCAAAGAATTAGGACAGCATGGGGGCAAGAAGGAGAGGGTGAGAGTTAAAAGACTTCCAGAAGTGTCCCCAAATTAGCTTTGTTTGCAATTGGAGTCTGATTTTAACAGTCTTTGCAGTCCCAGCAGGAACACACGCACACACACACACACGCCGGGAATTTGTGAGAGCTTTCTCAGCCTCTGCTACTCTTAACAGGGGGTTTTCCTTTCCAAAAAGAAATCCAGGCTGGGAAAAAAAATTCCCAGCTCCCCGCTCTGCCCACCAACTAGAAAATTTTGCGGCTAAGCCTGCTTTGAACGCTACGCTCTCTCGAGATCTTCCGCGGGGGTTGCCAACTTCCCCCCCGGGAAAGCTCCTGTGCTTTGAGGCAGCCGCCAAGGAAGCAAAGACTTCCGCTGCCTTTCTACAGATGCAAGGGGAGGTGTCAGTTCGCGCCGGGAAGCCCCTGCCTGCTCTAAAGGCACCGGAGCCCTGTCGGGAGAGAGAGAGAGGGGGGAAAAAAAGGGCAATCTTTTTTCCTCCTCTCCTTTCACCTTCTCCAACCCGCACGGTAGGAAAAAAAAAACCACATACACACTCTGCACCAGCTCAGGGGATGCTGAAAACTACCTCGACCCAGATGGAAAGCTGGTCGCTGAGAACAAGCCCCCCCCTCCGGAAGGGAGAAGCCCACCCCTTGCCTCAGTCCTGCAGACCCCAGGATTCCATCGGACGTCGAAAGCGGAACCATAGCGCTGTTAACAGTCTAGCGCGGAAATGGCCTCAGACAGAGGGCAAAGAAGAAAAGGGGGCTGGGGAGCTGGGCCCCCTGCGCGCCCCTTTCTACCCCCCACCCGCGGCTGTCCCTCCTTTCTGCCCACAGCAGGGGCAGGGCGGCCGCGGACCTCCCTCCCTCCCTCCCGGTCGGTCCCCTGCGTGGGGGTAGACTGCGCCCGCACGCGGAGGCTCTCCCGGCGCGGCCAAGAGCCCGAGGAGCCTCGATGCGTTTTCCAAGCCCGGCTGGGAAGGGACCACCGGTCGCACGGCGACGGTGGGATATATATTTCTATAACAGAGATATACACCCCCGTTCAAGCAGGGGGGATTTGGGGTTTTCTTTGGGGGGGGGCGGCTCCTATTTCCCCGGGCTGCAGAGCCAGGAGGAGACGGAGGGAAGCGCCTCTCCTGCGCCTTCCCTTCCTCCGGGCCGGGCTGGAGGGATGGGGAGCCGGGCGCCGGGGAGCGAGGCGGGCGAGGCGGACTCACATCCAGGATCACGGAGGCGCCTTTGCGCTGCCCGGGGACGGCGAAGCTCTCCTGCCCGGCGGCGGCGGCGGCGGCGGCGGCGCCCTCCTCCTCCTCCTCCTCCTCCCCGGGCAGCTCCCGGTCCGGCAGGATGCTCTTGTCGCTCATTTTGGTGACGATCCAGCGGAGCAGCCCGTCCAAGCCGGCGACCTGCGGCTGCGGTTTGCGGAGGAGCTTGTGGACGCTCTCCCGGCAGTAGCGCGCTGCCTGCTCACACATCTTTTACAGGAGCCTTCATCCTGGAGCCCCGGGTATTCCCTCCCACGCCGCCGCTACATCACCCCCGCCGCCGCCGCCGCCGCCGCCGCCAAGCAGCAGCAACGAGGGCAGCAGCGATGGCAGCGGCAGAAGAGGCGCCCGGGCGACACCCCACCCGCCTCTGCCACCGCCTCCCGGAGAAAGCAGAGACAGAGAAGGGGGGGGGGGATGGCGAGGGAGGGGAAGGAAAGGGCCAGGCAAACTCCCCCACCCCTCCTCCCCAAAACAATCCAGGGCATTTTTTTTTTTTTTAAAGTAACAATTGTATGCCCCAATGAGGGTTGCCAGGGGTCCTTATTCTGAGAGGTGTCCCACTTTGGGTCCCACATTGTTCCACTTTGGGAGAAAGAGCAGCATCTAAATACACTTTGGTCCCACTTTTTGGGGAGAAAAGCAGCATATACAATACATAAATGGAAGGTTGGAAAATCTGTCCCCTATAGGGCTGGCAAGGTGTGTTCAGAGGCGGTTTGCTAAAGACCGAATCGGTTTCTCCTTGCTCCCCTGATCAGAGGGGGTTTGCCTTCAGCTTCCTCTGAGGCCGAGAGAGTGTGACTTGCCCAAGGTCGCCCAGCAGGGTTTTCCATGCCCAAATGAGTATTCAAACCCCAGTCTCCAGAGTCTTAATCCAATGCTCAAGCCATTACCATTTTTCTTACCTATTTGGACATTTTCCCCCACCGAGCACCCCAAGCATAGCCGAATTCTAGGCGTGTCTACTCAGGAGTAAACCTCGGTGCCATTGCTTCCCAAGCTCGAAAGCAACTCCATGTAAAAGCTTGCAGATACCAAAGCATAGCTCAGTCCCCTGCAGTAGCTGCCTGGTGGCAAAGCACAGCTCTAAGTTTTCTGTACTTTAAACACCTTCTTGCCTTCCAGCAGCAAAACCAGCTCGTAAACCATAAAGGCACCTCTACCCGCACCAGGCCACATCCTGCCTATAGCTGGAGGCTCCCTATCCCTGGTGCGTCTCAGCAAGTGAGCTCCAGCCCATGAAAACATATGCCAAATTCCTCTTAATTTTTGGTAATGAAGTGGCTCCTAAAGAAAACGTTTGAACCAAGGGAGACTATGGCCATTTTCAAAATACACCAAAGATTCTCCTCATGATGGCCAAGGAACTATGACCAGCTGCTTCAAAAGACAGGATATTCAGCCAACTTCAAGCCATGGTTTCCTGTCTTGCCTTGTTCAGAAACCATTCAACAAAAGATTTCAGTCAGTTTGGACATAACAGGCAACTACGGCTCGCTGAAGACTTCCATGCCAAGATCCAATTTAATGCCTAAAGCCCCCTCAGCACACTTACACTGGAAGTCCTGGGAGAGAAGACCGTTCCTTTTCCTCCATCCCATGGGCATCTTGGCTGCCTTCTTCTGGACACATTCCAAGTTGTTGATATCCTTCTTAGACTGTGATGCTCAGAACTGACACAGTACTCCCAGGGAGACCTGACCAAAGCAGAACAGAATGGTACCGTTACTTCCCTTGAACTGGACACTATATTCCTGTTGATACAGCCTAGAACTGTGCTCACTTTTTGGCCAACATATACTTTTTGATTCATGGTAAGCTTATGGTCTACTAAGTTGCCCAAGACCCTTCTCACAGCTGCTGCTGTCAAACCCGGTGTCACCCGTCTGACATCTGTGCATCTGATTTTTGCATGACCAAATACAGACATTTATCCCTGTTGAAATTCATTTTATTAGTTTCAGCCTAGCTCTCCAATGTGTTCAGGTCATCTTGAATCCTGACTCTTGTCTTCTAAGATATTAGCTAACCTCCCCCAGTTTGGAGTTATCTGCAAATCTCTCAAGCATGTCCAGGCTTTTTGTAAAGATGGTGAGAAACACTAGGCCCAAGACAGAACCCCACTTGTCACCTTCCTTCCAGGATAACAAGGTATGTGTTCTTCAGATTCAGTCCATCAGCTAGCTACAAATTCAGTTCATCAGCTAGCTACAATTTCAAATTCAACAGTACCATCTTCTAACCCGCATTTGATCAGTTTGTCCACAGGTTATTATCGGGTACCTTTTCAAAGTCTTACTGAAATCAAGATACACTACATCCACAGCATTCCCTTAATCTACCAAGGCTGTAACGCTCTAAAAAGACACAGAGGGAAGAGAGAGGGAGGAGTGAGGAAGAGAGAGAGAGAGAGATTTGCTGGCATGACATTACCGATTTTGATTTTTAGTAATCAAACTAATCAGTTTGTAGTTGCTCCAATGTCCTCCCACCTTTCTTTTGTAAGAAGGGGACAACATCTGCCTTTCTCCAGTTTGCAGGGACCTCAGGTTCATTACGAAGATAAAAATTAGGAAAGACTTCATACCTTACACTGCCTTGAGCTTCAGAGAAGAAAAGCAGGACACAAATGCACTTTTAAGGTCTTAGGATAAGTAGCTGGTCAAAATTTGCTTATACTACCCGCCTAGAAAATGGTGTTCTAAATCACTCATTGTGGCTTGGGGCAGCCAGCCAGCCAGCTCAGGATCATTGCCTGATGCCTTTTGAGGCCAGTGAAAGATCAGGATTGCTGACAGCTCCCCACAAGCAATAAAGAAGGCCACTTTTCATCTCTCTTTGGACCCTCTTTCCCTTCCTTCTCTGTCACTCAGCTGGAAGTTCAAACTAATTAAAGGTTTCCAGCAGGCAGAGCGAACCATTCCCTTTGGAGTCAAATGTCACGGAGGACTTGATCATGTTCACTAATGAACAGCAGACTGGGACAAGTTAAACTCTTTAGCAACCAATTGAGGTCATAGCAACCATGCAGGTGCTTCACATAAGACCACTAATGGTTCATCTCGGTGGGTCAGGTTGACTCTAAGAGGGTATTAGTAGTTCCCCGGGGCTCAGGGTCAGATGGAATGAGATGGCAGCAGCCATGTTTGCGGTTCACTTCTTTGTGCAGTTGTCGTGGTCCCTGGAGCATGCCAGGCTCCACAAATGGCTCCAACGCAAGCTAGATCTATCCCCTTTAAATATTACTTTTAAAACCAGCTTGGCACTTAGAGCAGTACAGAGGCAGCAGCATCTAGCTGCCCTTTCCTACCATGCCCCAGTGGGACGAGGAGCAGGTGGAACATTACAATAAGAGTGAGACCAGACAGCCTGGTTCAGCTTGGAGTATCACCGCTTCCTGCCCCTGCCAATTAGCCCAGGTTTCAGATTTGTAAAAAACGTCACATCTCTTTTGGTTGTGACATTCACTTCCCTTGGAACCAATGTACCCTGAATTAGTCAAGGAAGGGAACTGCCTCAGACAGCAAATCCTGAGAGCAGGAGCACTCACCCAACTCTTCCTTCCATCCTTTCCTTTTGGAGGAAAAAGCTCATACCCTCCAACTTTTCATAGATGAGAACTGGGACAAATGTGGCCAAGCAACACCAGACTGTGGTCAAGATGGTAAAAGTTATTAATGAGGAAGAACACACAAGCTGGGAGAGGATGGAGCAGTTTTCTTTTGCCTGAGCCAACTGGGAAAGACACAGTTCTGCTCCTTCTGTTCCTTTGGCCCCTGCAGAGTTAACTGAGTGCAAACCACCTTGGCGCTTTGAATTCAGTTTGCAGTACCTGGAATAAGCAGAGGAGAAAGGGAGGAAAGTGAGAGGAGGAGAGAGAAATTGGGACATTTCAAAAGCAGCTTAAAAATTGGGATGGCAAAGCATTAATCAGCACAGTCCCTGCCAATTCAGGACAGCTGAAGGTACACAGAGCTGTATGTGCCACACTCTGTCCTACAGCCCATAAACCAGTCTCCTGTCTTGAGGTGCATCATGCAATAGTACAGTTTTATTCTCTTACAAGAGCCCACTGCTGGTCCAGTCAACTTCTGTGCATGAAAGGCAGCAAAATGTTTTGGGATAGCCCGGTCTGAAGCTGAAAATAATGATTTCTCCTCCTCCTCCTCGTCTTATTGTTTTCTTTACGGGATCAGACTGTGGAGGGGGGATGAGTAGAGGAATCTGTCTCTTGGCTGTTAGCCCATCTCCTTTGGGTGAAACATGTATGGTCAGATTAATGGCGTTGCTGTTGGGTACAACCACTGCCATTGGGTGATACCAGAGCATGCAGTCATTTTCGTGGCTGACCTGACACAACTTTTTCCTCGGTGTCTGTCACCAAAAGCCTGTCCTGTATGCATTAATATTTTAGTCATTTGACCTTGTGGATGAGAAGGAACATCCAGATGTCACTAATTTTCACCCTGTCCTCAATCTAGTTAGACTAGTGGTTCTTAACCTGTGGTCCACAGACTTCTGGGGGTCCACAATGTCCTCACAGGGGGTCTATGAAGGCTTGAAGAGATGTTATGAGTTTTTACAGTTAAAATAGGAAGGAAGGAAGGAAGGAAGGAAGGAAGGAAGGAAGGAAGGAAGGAAGGAAGGAAGGAAGGAAGGAAGGAAGGAAGGAAGGAAGGGAAAAAGACAGACAGACAGATGGATGCATGGATAGATGGTCATCCATTGATCTCAAAAAGCAGGAATCTTTTGCTGGTGATAGACATCATTTGTACAAAGTTCCATTACAATATCTCAAACAGTTGAAAATTTATAAAAATAATTGATAGCAAAATGTGCTCAGCATTTGCTATTTGTCTGTACGTGGTGAGAACATGCAAGTGAATGACACTGAGTGGCTGAAACTTTCTCTTATACAGCCAGAAACTGCCTTGAGTTAAGTCATGGTGGTCAACGGCAACAAAAGATATATAAAGAGAGTCCGTAGTAAAGAAAAGGTTAAGAACTGCTGACCTAGACCATTTAATTCCACTCCTCCATTTTACTGTTTTATTTAATTAGATGCTTTCACAGTTTACAAAGAATATAGTTGAGTATTTTCTAAGATGCAGTTCATACGTTCACATGTATGTACATTTCTACATTTCTTCTCCCATGCTTTTTGACTTTTTTCCCATTCTCCTTAAAGTCTTTTCAGGCTTTTATTATTTAGCATTGTGGTCAGTTTATCCGTATAGTACATATCATAACAGTTTTAAAGACTAGTCACTTTCCGAAGGGATTTCTCTTTCTTTTCACATTTTTGTATACAATATTCTGGCAGCTGGTATCATATATAATAAAATTCTCCTTGTTCTTTTTGTGTCTTGTTATCAAATCCTATGAATATATTTAACAAATAAAATTCAGGAATCAAGGGAAAGTTTATTCCCAGTATCTGCGTTATAAATTTGTGTATATCTTTCCAAAACCAATTTAGTTTTACACATTTCCATCACGTGTGGAAATATGTTCCCTTTGCTTCCCCACATTTCCAACATTTGTTTTTTCACATTTTGGTAAATATTTGCCCACTTATGAGGAGTTAAATGCCGTCTAAAGAACATTTTGTAGTAATTGTCTTGTAAGGCAGAGCAAGAAGTAAATTTTAAATTCACTTTTCAAGTTTTCTCCCAGTCTTCTAACTGGATGGAGTGCCCAATATTTTGGGCCCATCTGTTCATATTCTCTTTAAAAGTTGCTTGTTCCATTTCTATTTTTAACATTCATTTATAAAGATTTATTATCATGTGCTTTTTTTCTTCCCAGGATCATAACATCAAGGTCACTTAGTTTTTCTTCTATTCCCTCTGTCTTTGCATCCATTTTATATCTTTCTTTCAGCTGTCTGTATCAAAGCCAATGACATGATATACCTTCACTTAATAGTTCTTGTGATGACTTCATCTCATCTTCATTTCCTTGAAACTTTAGTATGTCTTTATAAGTCAGCCAAGGGTTTGTAAGTAATTTTTCCCGTTTATGATTTTTTTTTCCCATTTATGCCCTATGCCCTGTGAGGAACAGCTTAGGGAGCTGGGTATGTTTAGTCTGCAGAAGAGGGGACATGATAGCCATGTTTAAATATTTGAAGAGATGTCATGTCAAGGAGGGAGAGGGCTTGTTTTCTGCCGCTCCAGAGACCAGGACAAGGAGCAATGGATTCAAGCTGCAGGAAAGGAGATTCCACTTGAACCTCCGGAAGAACTTCCTGACGGTCAGGGCTGTCCGGCAGTGGAATAGGCTGCCTCCATGGAGTGTAGTGGAGTCCCCTTTTTGGAGGTTTTTAAGAAGAGGCTGGATGGCCATCTGTCGGGAGTGCTTTGAGGGTGTTCCTGCATGGCAGGGGGTTGGACTGGATGGCCCCTGGGGTCTCTTCCAACTTTATGATTCTATGAAGAGCATCAGACCATTTAATTTTCCTATCTGCCTATGATGTTTGTTTGTTTTTAACACTAACGGTCTATTATACGATCAGTTACAATCAAAATACAATCAAAGAAACAGAAGAAAAAGACATGGGGGAAAAAGAAAAAAGATATATATCTATATCTATATCTATATCTATATCTATATCTAACTAACTAACTAACTAAAACACAGTAGGGTTCTGCCCCCCACGGTCCTGACTGTATTGAAAAGAAAAATAAATAAGAGGGGGAAAGGATATTCTACCATTACAGATCCAGCTGGATAATCCTGTTTCATATACTAATTCCTACTAATAAATGATGAAAAAGTTAACAAAACCGCTTTCAAAAAATTCCACTTTTTTTTTGCCCTATATCTAACTGGAAGTTTTGGGGGGGTTTTTTGTTTTTTTTTTTAAAGTAGCATCAACATTGGAAAGATGGTGAAGGAGAGCTGGAGAAACATAGGCTTTCAGTTTCAGGTTGCAGCAGCACGTCTGCACTTCAGAGCACAATAGAAACTCGAGTTGGGAAGGAATGGGATTCTACTGTAATCCGGCTGTAGCTGTGTGCACCTGCTGAGAACAGGCAAGGTAAACAGCTGCTGCCTCCAGAATCCCTTACTGAGCATGCATGGCTGCCTCACTAGCTACCTTTTAATATGTTAAGCTATAACTTTGGCCACAGGAGCGGAAGCCATAGAAAAGCAGAGGCTGGAAAAAAAGAAAAACCATGTCCGATGCATTTTGGAAGACATTTTCAAGTGGGTTAGAAAGTTCAAACTGTTTCTGTTTCCTTCGGCAAGGCTTACCTATTCTGGTGGTTTCCTTTCACAGGTACACGTTGTTAGCCTTTGATCAAAAGTTTGAGGAGAACATGATAAACAATCCCTCTTTTTTGTGTTGTAGGAATTAATCTCTATTTCTTCCATGTTATTTCTACTTTGGGTACCTGATTTTCTGTTAAAGTAGTAGTAGCCAGGAAGACATCGACTCATTCTTGTAACTAAAAACTGATCAAAAATGGTCTGGCTCTTCTTTTAAAATGGTTTTAAAACAAACAAATGGTTTTTAAAAGAAGGCATTCAGAGCAAGCAATAGTGATTTTGAGGCCCAAAGCCCCTGCAAAACAGCACAGTCTTCACTGCCCACCAGAAACCCGAGAAGGGTTAGAGCCAGTCTGGGAGTTCACGGTCAGGGTGCTGCTGCAGAGAAAACACCGTCACATGCATCCGCCAGCCCAGTCTTGCAGGGTGGCGCGATCCATAACAGGTCCTCTGCTGGTATTCTTCGATTTCAGGCAGCCTCGTGCACAAGGGGACCGTGTTTCAGGTATCCTGCCCCCAGAGTATTGAGGATTTTCTAGGTCAAGACCAGCATCTTGAATTGGGCTCGGAAGCAAACTGAAAAACCAGTGGTGTTCTCGTAAAAACAGCATTATGAGGTCTCTGAAAAATACATCTAATACCAGTCTGGCAGCTGCCTTTTGTACTAGCTGTGCCAGAGTTAGCTGTGTTAACTTTCTCCTATTGACTAAACATGTGCTTAAAAAAAAAAAAAACGTATTTTTTCAATTATGTGGGTTTTTTTAAAATCATATGCCTTTAAAAATCTTCCCACTGTTTTGCACTTGCTTTATTTCTTGGGAATACCCTTGAAAATCTTATATGCGTGCAACTGCTCAGCACAGAGCGTGTGTTTTCTTCTAACAAGTCACAGGAGGAGTGAAAAAAGTGACTTTCATTGAGACTGCCAAGTCCAATCAAATTTCTTTCCATTTCTACCCCACATATCATTTGGTAACACCATTACAAGATCTAACAACATCACACAAAACTTTTCCAATGTGATATGTTTCATTGTCTGTTGGCAGAACCCTTCTGCACTCCATACAAGGGTAAGCAGGACAGTCTGTACACAAAAGGACAGGGTATCATAAATCTGACGTCTGAAATGTTGTTATTGAAAAACTGATGGCTTACGGACAGTACATTAACATCTCCTGCAATTGTTCCAATTTGGCAGAGACATCCCTGATTAATCTTATTGTCCCACTTTTTCTGCTGCTTTTAAAACATCCTAGTTTCCCTCTCTTCCTCCCAATTCCCCCTCCTCAGGTCACTTCAATAGTTGCAAACTGAGTCCAAAGTGCAAAAGGCAGTGGTGTAGACTTGAGTCGATTGACTTGGACTCAAATCAGACTTAAACCACTTCAATGACTCGATTTGGACTTGACTCGGCAATAAATGACCCGCTGACTTGACTCAACTCAAGACTTGTATATTTTTAGTGACCGACTTGCTGTCTTTGGTTCAGTAACATAACACGTTCATCCAGAAACCTTGTGACTTTGAACAACGCTTCCATCTCTTTTTGCCCGCTGGCCAGGTGGCAATCCGTCTCAAACCCAAAGCGTGGGTTCATTTCTCAGAGGGGAACAGCAAACAGGTTAGGCAATGGGCTTGAGTTGGGCTTGAGGTCTGCTCAGCAGCCTGCTCAGCCCTGATGCGTATCAAAGGAGCCTTCTAAAACATTTCCTAAGAGCAGAAGACAAGACTTGTCCCCAAAGCAAAAGGTACGTTTCTCAGAGAAGAGCAAGCGTGTTAGGCAATGGGCTTGGGGAGGAAGGATCCTTCCTTCTAAAGCTTTTGAAACTTCAGCAATGGAAAGTAAGAAGGATCCTATTCCCCACTTCCAAAAAAGCCTCCAGCTTCAGAAAGGGGGAGTAAAAAGGATCTTCCCCAGTTCCAAAGCTGCAGGTGGCAAAATCGTAAATGTGCAAGGCTGACTCTACGCAGATTTTTAAAACGGACTTTATTCAATTCTGTCCAGAAATGCTAGAAATCAGGGTGGGGTATAAAGTTAGCTTTCAGACTTGAGATTTCACTTGAAAGTATCTTGCAGGGATTTGAGACTCGATTTGCGACTTGAAGGAAGAGACTTGAAACTTGGAGTAAAAGACTTAAATACATCACTGGCAAAAAGAGTCTGCATTCTATTAGCAGGGGGAGGGGAGTGGAAGGGACAGAACCTTGTTTCTTCCTGAACCTACCGGGAAGGGCAAACTGCTGCAATCTCTCCTAGCTTGTGTGTTCTTCCTCGTCAATAACTTCTGCCACCGTGATCACACTCTGATGTTGCTTGGCCACACAAGTCCCATTTTTCATTTGGCATATATTAAATTTTTAAGCAAATTACTCGTTCCACTCTCACTGTACACTAAGTTCGTTCTGTGCTTTAGCCTTTCTGACCACCTCCCTACATCTCCTGGCTACCTGCTTAAATTCTTCTTTGGTGGTTTCCCCCTTCTTCCATTTCCTGTACACGTTTCTCTTAACGCTTAACTCGGCTGAGAGTTCTTTAGTCAACCATTCTGGTTTCTTCAGACACCTTCCATTTTTCCTCCTTATTGGCAGAGTTTTAGACTGTGCCTTCAGTATCTCCCTTTTGCCTCCTGAACCCCTTTCTCTTTCACTATTCTTGACCACGGAATTTCAGCCAGCAGCTCCTTAAGTTTACAGAAGTCCGCCTTTTTAAAATCTAAGACGAGTGTCTGGCTACACTTATCTTCTCCTTCCACTGAATGCCAAATTCCAACAGGGCATGATCACTCCCCCCTAAAGATCCAACCACTTCTACCTCATTAACAAGGTCATCCCTGTTGGTCAGGATCAGATCTAGAATATTTGATCCCCTTGTCGCCTCTTCCACCTTCCAAGCTCTTCTAAGAAGTCAGGGACGTGTTCTGCATACCTTCACACCTTGACTCTAAAAAACAGGGACCAGTAACTCCCAGGACAGCCCATTGCTAAGAACATCACTGTTTTCCTATGAAGGGGAAATAATGTCTGTTGAATTTCTACCTCTTCTGTAAGAACCACATGGGAAGCAGTTACAATGTACTACCTCCAGGCTTCTAATTACCTGGCTAACTACTCCATACCCTGTCCAAGCACAGGATGAAGAGTCACTGATTTGTCAGCCCTTCAAACAAAAGTCATTGGTTTCAGTCTGTTGTCAAAATTATCTGTTTCCTAAGGTTCCCAGCAAGCAAAGAGACAAAGTCTCAGGTTGCTTGTAAAGCAGAAGCTGCTGTTTTTAAGGATCAGAACAGAAAACCGGTGGCTGGCTGCTGCAAAGACTCCTTGGGGTATGAAGGCTGCTGGCAATCATTCAGCAGAGTACACTTTTGAACTCAGTAGCAAGCAAGGTATTCATGAAAGTACTTGCTACATTGCTCCAGAGAAGTTGTAGAAGGAGGAAGTTCTGACAGTTGCTACCTGTCTTGTCATAAAGTGTCATCGTGGAGTAAAGACACGTCTGCTGAATTTCCTTCTTCTCTGGGCAATAAATAAAAAGGCACAAGCCCAGCGTTTGCTATCAAAGTCTTGGTATCATCCCTGAGCCAAAGCCTTTTTAGGTTCCTTGTTCATTTAGAACGCTGTAGCGATACATCTGCCTCTCTGAGCTATCAAAAATGACTGCCTAGTTTAAATTCATGCAAAATATCGTCAAGGCAGAGAAATTTCATCTCAGCTCAGTCCCACCCGTTGGTTGCAATGGCTGCAATTGATGGTGGATGAAATCCATAGATGTTTGGAGGACCAGTATTTTCCACACCACTGAAGGCTACAACCAGGTGGTTAAAAAGAAGGCTATAATGAGTGAGTAGTCTCCAGATCCAGGGTGTGATGAAACCACTCTTTGGCCATTTCTGCCTACACGGTTATAGTGCTATGATTCCACTTTCAACCTCCTATGGAATCCTGGGGTTTGCAATTTAGGGAGGGGCATTTAGTATTCTCAGCCAGAGAGCTCTTGGGCCTCAAGTAAACTACAAACCCCAGAATTCCTCCAAGGATGTTGAAAATGGAGTCATAGCACTATAACAGTGTTGTGAGGAAATGGCCTCAGTTTTTGTTTGAACTCTAAAGGAGTTATCAGAGCTGCTGAAGCTATTTTGGGGAGAGACGGTCCGGCACCTTAGACAGCTCCCTGGAAGTTTGCTACAAGCTTTGAGTGGATTCTCTGCCTACAGTCATGAAGGGCATTGAAGGACAACAGGTTGCAGCTGCAAGCAACGTGTATTACAATAACGGCAGAAAGGAAGGAAAGAAGGAGCAGTCAACATCATGTAATGGGTTTGAATGGTGAGTCAGGACTGCAGCAGACCAGGGTTTGAATCCCTGCACAGCCACGGAAACCTTCACAGAAGGTGATCTTGGGCAGGTCATACTCTCTCAGCCTCAGAGAAAGGCAAAGCCCCCCTCTGAACAAATCTTGCCAGGAAACCCCCGTGGTAGGTTTGCCTTAGCTTCACCATAGTTCAGAAATGACTTGAAGGCACGCAACAACATATATATGCTCATTTGTTTGCTGGTTTGTTTGTTTAGAAATTGCCTTGGGGTTGTTGTAAGTTGGAAATGACCCATGAATCTGACCAAATATAAGTGTCTCTGAACACCTCCCCATCCAGGAAGATCTGGTCACCTGAGAAGCCAGTAGGGGTCCACCTGGGGTTATATATTATTTGTTATTGGAAAACAGCTGTAGTGAGAGTAAGTCATTGCTACAGGTAGTCGTGGACGACAACTAAAAAGTCAAAAACAAAAAGCCTATGGACACTACTGCAGCTGGTTGCAAGAGACTGATACACAGCTTACTTCTGCCATCTGGGAATGCTGGTCTTATTAACTGGATTACTGTCACAACACTTATTAAACTGAAAATGGCAATGCTTTGTTCACTCACCTCCTTATTAGCAGAGGTTTCATTTTGCAGCGGAAACAACAGAGTGCAGCCAAGGGGTTCTTGAGATACTTTGAAATGGCTGATCTGGGCTTCGGCACCGACTTCTTTGTCAGCTTCAGCCCCAATAGGCAGCGTCTCCAATTTTCTTATAGTGCTCCATTTTGGCAAGAACAAAGCACGAAGTGATAGCTAGGGTGACAGATTAGCCACAGAGAGGCCTCCAGGGAAGCTGCTCCCATACACCGATCTGGAAGCTACTTAGGAGGCTTTGAGCAACCCACGGGAAGCAAGATAAATAGAGCCAGCATGGTCAAGAAGCACATTTGGAGAAGCTGCTGTGATGGACACCCACTTCCTCATGCTTTCTAACCCTTGCTAGAGAGAATATGGAAGATGTATCTGTTTGGCCAACAGAGAAAGAGAAAGAAAGAGAAAGAGAAAGAGAGAAAGCTAGCATGTGCTGACAGTGGTTATACCTGGGAGGGAATACTGGAAGGAAGGGGTAGATGCTGCTTTGAAATCTTTGGGAAGAAACGAGATGAAAACATAATTCAATGAATTGGAAAAGAGAAGTGGAAATGTCAAAGGGAGGCTGTTGTGTAAATACATTTTTGATATTTTAAAAATCTGAACAGTTTATGTTCAAAAGCAAGTTAAGTTCAGTTTTGGATCAGAATTTATGATGGGTGCAGGCTCTTACCCCACCATCTTTCCAAGAAAATCAGGGTGGAATACAGCTCCCCCATTTTTACCACCATCATCTGGGCAGAAGTATTCTCACGTGGAAGAGCATTCATCTGCCAACCTGAAACTGGAATTTGGGAGCTGTTAGTCTACAGTGGGTTGTTTCTCAGGTACTTTTAATCCATGTTTCCATTTGTCATGTCAAAAATGATGTCCCCTGATAAAGGCAGCAAATCCCTCAAACGTTTATCTTCGGTGGCAGACGGAATCCAAGCGACAGAGCTGCAGATAGGAAAAGTCTAATTAGACTCCTCGATTCGTCTTGGGATATTTTTGCTCCGCTATGCCCAATTACAAAACCCTGCTGCGATTTCCTACTGTTGCGTTTTTAGAATTAACCAGGGCTCCAAATAGACTCGATGTCTAATCTATATCAAAGGGAAGCTTTTCCTTTCATTTATTGAGTGGGGCCTAGGATGAATTTAAAAAAAAAAATCCTCTTGCTGCTTCTACAATTGATTTAGCTGAGGAAATGTCATACTTGAAATCACGCTAGAATCGCTTTCTTATAATAATAGTCTGGTTAACTCACAATACTCAACTTTCCCAGTGGAAAAAAATGATTCAGCATTCTAGATAAAAGGTATGCTTAATACAGACATTCAAATCAGAGGTGTGGCAGCATGTGGCTCTCTGGCATACCCTCCAACATTTAACAGATGAAAATTGAGACACATGCGGCCAAAAAACATCAGAGCGTGGTCAAGATGGCAAAAGTTATTAATGAGGAAAACACACAAGCTAAGAGAGACGGCAGCAGTTTGCTTTGGTCTGAGTCTGCTGGGAAGGGCAAGATTCAACCCCCTCCTCTGCTCTCCCCTTGCCGTTTTAAGTGCAAACTACTCACGAATATGCATTTTATATACACCAATTTCAAGAAAATTAAGGTATATGTGTGGTCTACACTTACAGTCTATGTATCAGCTCTTTTTTATTCATTTTCTTTCCTCCCTCACCTTTCTTTGTAGTCATATTTTTCAATAAAAATATAAAAAGAAGAAAATAAAGAACTATATTTTAACCGTAATGACTTGCTACTTGATTTAGATCTAAGAACTCTGTTGCTGCTGCTGCTGCTGTTGTTGGTTGCGTGCGCCTTCAAGTTGTTTCCACCTTATAGTGACAAAAACAAAAACAAAAAAAACCAAGATGCAGAACAACTACCTAAACTGTACAACACAAAAACCCCTACCTAACCTAAAATAAAAATTAAAAATATGAAAAGATCAACAAAAGCAGGGCCAATGTACTTAAACTTTGTGTTTAACAAAAAATACTTATTTAAAAAAAAGGAAAGGTGGTACCATAATGGCTACCTGATCTAAAAAGATTTAAAATTAACAGTGTAGAGCTTGTCACCCACATCTCTGCAAACTGAGAGACAGAAATCTTCATTCTTGCACATATGAATCAAAATCTTCAAAAGCTTTCTCTTTGCTGAGCAAGAGGGGAAGAGGTTTTACTAATTTTCTGAGGATTTTTGAAACTTTTTTCTTGCAAAACAATCTTTACATAATCATCAGTATTTTTATTACTTTTTTGTAAAAACTTTGTATTTTTTTTATTCTATTTTTTTTGCAAATGTACTGTATGTATTTTGTTCAAATGTATTTTTGCACAGGCGAAATTTTCACAAGAAAGTCTCAAAATGAAAAATCACTGAAAAATCCACAAAAAACGCATAACTCTCACGTCCTGTGAAGATGCATTGCAACATGCTAATCAAGGACAAGAGCATTTGCTCGCATACTTTTCATCCCTATTAAAATACAGTGCTCACGTTTCCATTTTACAGCAATTGGACAACACTGTGACATTTGAAACCGTGTAGCATGCTGGCATCTGGTGGCCACACAAAGTATTGCAAGTTGAAGTTGCTTGGCTCATCAGTTAAGGACAGCAAGTAGATTGTTTTGAATATTGCCCGAAAAATGGGACCAAAATGGAGGGGGAGGCAGGGTACTACTACTTTCCTAACTACAGTTTGGCGAAAAAATACTCTAAGAAAATCTGCAAAACACCAGCTAAAGGTTCTGCCTCTAAAAAACTATTAAAAGGAATAGGAGTTCTGTCCCATTTTTAATTTGTAACTCTAGGCTACAAGCAAAATACCAACTGGTGACCAGAAGGGAGAAAGTCTCCAAAGAGAAAAGTATGAATATGAAAGTAAATACTATTGTGGAAAACATCAAGGGCACAGAACAATATACAAGTGATATGAAACCTTATAATACAGTACAAAATAACAGAATATAATATTAGTGCATATATGAGAGAAGGCAGGTGAAAACAGGGACACAGACCAACAGAAATCTATAAGCAAGACAACGTAGCTGAACACCAGTCAGTATAATACTGTACAATACGGTGCCATATAGTACAAATGTATATGTGAAACAAGGGCAGTTGCATTGCTGAAAAAGAGTTCAGACCCATGTTTGAAGTCCATAGTGAATAATGAGGTCACATCAACATCAAGGTCCATTCGAGCTTTCACATGAATGTAGTCCACAAGTTGTATAACATTGAAAGGCTACAATGAAAAGCTGCATTTTTTTCCCCATTTTGTTTGATTTGAGGCTCTCTCCCATAGCCTCTATCCTTTGGTAAAAGGCAATAGAGCAAAGAACCTGTGGCACCTTTACAACTTTGAAGCTGGGAAAATTGACACACATTTCTCATACCATTGGTTTTTGTAGACTTTATGTCATAACAAATTGGTTAGTCTTTAAGGCACCCCGGGACCCCGATTGTTTTTGTTGTAAAAAGCAAACACAGATACTCCTTTGGCAAATGGTAAAAGCTGTGTTATACACATACTAAAGGTAAAGAAGCCACATAAAATGTTCGAGGAGCGGTTAACGGACGCAAGAGGGAGCTATTCTCCTAAACTGTACGCTCAAAGACCCACAAACAGCTGAAATCCATCCAGGGGCAAGTTCCAATCCCAATTTGCTGACAAAAGTTTCAGCTGATAGCAACGTACATAAAATAAGGCAAAATCAAAGGTTTAATTATTTGATTTTTGTGGAGCTTAGTCTTTTAGAAAATGAAAGATTAAAACCAAATTTAAGAGACAGATCTTTAAATTTGGATGAATTTCAAGCTGGATGACGTTTTTTTAAAAATTAAATTGTCAAAGTAGATTTTTCCTTTAAACACGGGGTTTCAGAAGTGAAATTAGATTGGGTTCTTTAATTCTGGCATCACTGTTCATATGCTGAAAGTTTTGTGAAAGTTCAACTGCAGTTGGGAGAAGGGCAAGGAGCTGGGCAGGTGCTGAGCTTTCGTCCACAGACACCTGTAAATATCAGCTGGTGTTCCATATTGCGATTACAGATTTGTAACCTGGAGTTAGGGATCTGTAACTGCTGCATATTTGGCTATAGTAGATATTCATGATTGTGGCAATGATGCCCTACCCCCCAAATCCCACTTTAAACTTCAGTGAGTTTGAAAAAACAGTCACCATCCTAAGGTTTCTCGGGGTGCCACGCTAGCTGGAAGACTCTGCGATCAGACCAAAAGGTAACTCTTCCAAACTCAGGTCACCTTGACACGTCTGGACCCTATTGCAAGCCCTGATGGATAATACAAGCTCTACTCCATACAAACATGGGCAGGCAAAATACAACACAGCTAGTCACCTCTCAGATAGTAAGACACTTCAAGTGTATACAGTAAATCTGATGGCACACTGTCCAAACCGATCGGAGAAAGTCCGTGCCTTTTCCATGAGGTCGGTGCTGTTCTTTCGTGAAGAGAGCAGAGAGGTGTAATTTGCAAAGTTCTGCTTTTCCTCCTGCCAAATGCCTTGCAAAGATTTTGCATAAATGCAGCACCGGGCCCATGAGGTAGACCTGTTAAAAGGACGTACTCTCTACACAGCATGTAAAAGAGAAAGAAAGAACAAGAGGTACATTCACACAGAGATGAGAGATAATGATCCCTTTTCCTCCAACAGAGGACCACATCCTGGTATGACAATATATTTTATGAACAGTTTGTGTCTCGGTTTAAGAAGTGATAAGCATTTCACAGACTTAGCTTCTCCCCCAAAATCAAGGAACTGCATCTTGTGGTGTGTTTTCATTACAAACAGATCTGCTTTGAGTGGAAAATTTGAAATTTCAACACTTCACAAGTAAAAACTGGAACACCTATGGCGATTGGAGAATGGTTGAATGACATTTACGTCAGATTTGGGGGAATCAGGCCGGGAGAGATTACTCAGTTAAGCATCCTTGAATACGTAGCTAATAGAGGATTCTAATCTCTTTATACTGAATGTCAGCTTGCCAGGAAAATTGACTTCGGACAGAGATATTAATGATTTTCCCATGAAAAAAGCCAGAAAAGGCCAGTTTAATTGGCCCAACTTTGGTCCATTAGAATTTATTTTAAAATGAAGCTTTCAAAAGTTAATCCTTTCTTTGATGACCAAAAAAAAAAAAAATTAGTTAACTGACTTGTAGGACTCTCAAATTGGGTTTTGGATGAAAGAAAAGCAACAACAGTAGCCATTTTTCGAAACAGTAGAATATCTAACAGGGATACCAGAACTAAGACAAACTTTTCTCAGGGCTCATGAGGTTGCATGTGTGCAACGAGATGGTGCTGTCAGTGTGGGAAGGAGACCCGCGTTGCCTGTTCATATAGGCCACTCCACCCAATGATGTTTGGGATGGGATGCAGCTCCTAGCAGTTTGGAACAGATCCCAAACAAAAAACATTTTTATCTTGCTCATGATAATGTTGAAACATTCAGAAACTTGGTTCAAAACACAACAATAGTCAGTTCGGTTGACTCAGGTGCTCTCTTTTGCCCTCTCTTTTCAAGACCTGCTGCAATAGGGTAAACAAAATTCCTTTCCCATTTCAATCTGAAATAAGATTTGGGGGGACGGTCTGAATCTTGGAAAAAGTGTTTGTTCCTTCCGCATTGTTGTTGCTGTCTACCTGCAAGTCATTTTTGACTTGCGGCAATCCTAAGGTGAACCTATTACGGGGTTTTCATGGGAAGATTGGTTCAGAGAGGGGTTGCCTTCACCTTCCTCCGAGGCCAAGAGAGTGCAGCTTGCCCAAGATCAACCAGTGGATTTCTGTAGCTGAGCAGAGATTCAAACACTAGTCTCCAGAGTCATATTCCAGTGCTCAAACCACTACGCTACATTGACTCATTCCTTTTGCATATCCTCCAATATTTCACAAGCAAAAATCAAGACCTGTGTGTCTAAGGAACATCAGAGTGTGATCAAGATGGCAGAACCAAAGAACAACTGCCGCCGCAGTCTGTGTTTGCCCAAGCTGACCGGGAAAGGCAAGATTCCACTCCTCTTCTCCTCTCCCTCCTGCTGAGTTAATGGAGGGCAAACCGCTTTTGTATTTGGGACTCAGTTTGGAGCAACCGAAGTAACCTAAGGACCAAGGAGGAACGAGGCAGGAAGAGAGGGTGAAACCAGGGCATCTTAAAAGCACTGAAAAAAGTTGGATGACAGAGGATTAATAGGATTTGGTGTGCGCCTCCAAGTTGTTCCCAACTTATGGCAACTGTAAAGCAAACCTATAATGGGATTTTCTGGGGCTGAGGCCATTTCTGCACTAGATTGTTATAGTGGTATTATTCCACTTTCAACATCCTATGGAATCCTGGGGCTTGCAGTTTAGGGAGGGGCCTTTGAGGCCCTTCCCTAAACTGCAAGCCCCAGGATTCCATAGGATGTTGAAAGTGGAATAATACCGCTATAACAGTCTAGTCCAGAAATGGCCTGAGAGCATGTGAGGCACCCAAGGTCACCCATTGGATTTCCAGGGCTGAGCAGGAAATCTAACCTGGGTCACACCATGCTGGATCTCCATTAATAGGACTGTTCTTGCCAAATCCGGACAGTTCGATGGAATGCTTTTATAAATGTCTTTGTAAGAAAAAAAGAAATCACTCTGCCTGAGATTCTCACAAACGTCCTTTACAATCTAGATTACAACAAACTCCTGTCGCCTCCAGTTAAACTAGTGTAACAATGAAGAAGAAAGTGTACTCTTTTGCAAATTCTTTCATGAATACAAAGTTTAATATTTAAACTACTCTGCAAAGTTTCCTATACCACACGCCATCAGTTTGCGCGGAAGACTGAGCCTGAAATCTGCAAAAGTTTTCTTTCCTACTTCGGCGTTTACGGATACTTACCGCACCGATGGCTAAATATCTGCACAGGCCTATGAAGGCTTGCAAGGATTTGCTGTAATTAAGAAATGCTCCTTGCACTGACTTAGGTGCTGAAAACACAAGAAAAGATGCCACCAGCACACAAACCTGGCTCCGTCTTCTTGGGTGTGTACTTTTTAGCTTAAGGAGATTAACGGATGCAAGGAGGAAACTGCTCAGGCATAAGATAATTACAACTTGGTTTAGAGACACTTGGCTTAACACGTGTAAGGCAATTAAAATAACCCCGAGGTGAATCTGTTTAAGCCCAAATGAGATGTGTACAGGTTGTTCCTTCAACACGCTGCATGATTTGCTGGAAACCTTCTGGATCTTAAGCTTTTGAGGGAGAACGTGCTCTGCGGAAGGAAATTCAAGGCTTTCTGTGTTCACCATTCCCCATAATAAAATTGAATGATAAAAGCCAAGACAAAACATAAAGAGCTTAAGAGAAAGATTAGATGGACGTAATCGAGTGAAATAACTATGAATTGATTGGATAAAGTAGAGACAACAGTTTTTACTTTCTCCCTAAAAAAAACTCTAGTAACATTAATCCAACACAATGGATTCAGGAGAAACAAAAGAAACATAAGAGTGTACAAAGCATCGTGCTGGATCAGATCAAGGGTCTAACTGGCCCAGAATTCTTTTCTAGTGCCATCACAGGCATAATTTCCAACTGTTGGGCAGTCCTGATTAATTCTCCGTCATCCCACTTTTTCTGCTCCTTTTAAAGTGTCCCACTTTCTCCTTCCTCTTCTCACATTCCCCCTTTGTCCTCAGCTTCCTTCAACTGTGGCAAACTGAGTTCCAAGTGCAAAAGTAGTTTGCACTCAGTTAAGTCAGCAGTCTCAGCTTACCCAAAAGGCTCAGGCAAAATCATACCGCTGCAGTTTCTCCTAGTTCATGTGTTTTTCTTCATTAATTTTGCCATTTTGTCCAGACTCAGATGTTTCTTGGCCATGCATGTCCCTGTTTTCTTCTATGAAATGTTAGAGGCTTATGGGAAGGACACAAGCAGGACACAATGGTAGCAACCTCACACTGCAACTACCTAACACTTAGTAAATCAGGGGCATTTTGCTTCCGATAAAGGAGGGGATATTTATACAGCCATTATGACTATTAGCCATCAGTTGCCTTATCTGACAAGAATTTATCTAATCTCTTTCTAAAGCATCCAGGTGAACTTTGTATTCTTCATCCTTGCATGCAAGGACAACTACATCTACAGTCTTCTTCCTGCTGGGGAAGAAAACAAAGTTCTCCAGATGTATTTGCGCTGCGCAAAATCTTTTGGGAAATTATGCTTTGATTCTAATGCAAGAGTTTTCTTTTCTGTGGAGGAAAACGGTGCTAACTCAGAAACACCATGTATGTTTCTGTACAGAATAATGCTCAAGAGACTTTGCAAAGTGCAAGGAGTCTGGCTGCTATACTTGTTTTCAGCTGGGGTTCCCCGAGCACCAAGAAACCCACTCTTTCCTTGGAAAATGAACAGCTGAAAATAAATATTTTTTCTGTCTTTAGCTAGCAGCCATTACAGTATCTTGTAACAGTGAATTCCACAGTTATACAACATGATATGTGAAGCAATGCTACTTTCCATCTTTATTCTGCTTTACTAGAAGCTTCTGAGTTTTAACATCACGAGAGAGACAGAAAAACCTTTTCCATACATAGCCAGAGACCATGCTGGCTGGGACAAGAGGGACTGTTGTCCAACACATCTGGAAGGCACCAAGTTGAGCAAGACTGCCTTAGACTTAAGGCAATGATGGCCTTCCAAAAGCTAAGTTCCATTATCTCTCATCATTGGTTATGCTGGTTAGGATTGATCAAGATCAGATCATTTTATATATAAGATAAATATGAAATGATAACCTGTCACACAAATTGTTAGCAGTGCATATTTGGATACTTTCCTTTGTATTATAACACAACTTGGTATACCATATATTATATTTCTTATTATTATATTGTTATTTTTGTTAATAAAAAAAAAAGTATTGCAGTAGCTGTCCTGTGCCAGCAGCCAGCCAAGGCATACAGCTGCTTAACTAACCTGTTATCAGGAACCAACAAGCAACCTTTGCCTTAGTTGTTTTGCAGTCTGAGTTTGCAGTAAATCCAGGGAGAGAGAGAGCTGGATGAAAAAAAAATCTGTAGAAAAGGCAAAGGTCAAGGATTCTAGGAGCCGGGAGCACGGAGTCCAAGCATAAGCTGGGATGCTTCCACAGATACGATCAGTTGGCTACAACCACCTCCTCCCTTTTTGGTCTCACTTAATAAAGGCTTAGAGTCTTCTGTAGCTGTTGGTCTAATTAATGAGCCCTTATTATATAAATGCTCCAAGACTCCTGGGCTCTCCCTCTTCCATCTACACTGGCTGCTGTAAGTATTGCTCCTCTCATGTCTCTGGGTTGTAACTGTTGGAAAGGGTCCTTTCTGGGTCCTGGGATGGGGGCATGGCAGTAGCCGGTGTAAACACCCTGAAGGTATCAGATCCTTTCTGATCTCAGAAACTAAGCAGGGCTGGGCCTGGTCAGTATTTAGATGGAAGACAATCAGGGAATACCAACTTCTGTTGGCTGTATTTCAGAGGAAGGCTATGACAAACCTCCCCTGAGTAAATCTTTCCAAGAAAACCCTACAATAGGGTTGTCATAAGTCAGAGTTGACTTGAAAGTACACCAAAGCAACAACCTGGAAATGCCAGAAAGGTGCAATCACAATGTGTAGGCCTCTGTACAGGTTTCTTGTGTGATGCCCAACCAGTACATAGGATTAGAGGCCAAAGGCTCCCAATGAAGTTGCTGCATAGTTGGGGCAGATTTGTATGCATGTGGTATCTTGATTGTGCCACCTTGTTTCTGGACACATGAGATGCAGTCAGAGAAATTAGGAGTGTCGTTTCATGGCATTTTCCCAAAGGGAGGAGAAACTCTCCATCAGCTTCTCCTTTGCCTCCCGGCCAAGACTTACGTCTACTGAAAGTGAGTATTTGCCTCTCCTGTCACCGAACTGCAATCTGAAAAGAAAGGATGCCCTACTGTGTTTAGATTAGGCAGAGCTATTTTTCACTCTAGGAAAAGAGATCAAATACCGTAGAGAAAAAGTGGTGAAAGACCTGAGAAAGAATAAAAGACTGATAAGGTGTGGCCACAAAGTATGTTAGGTTGAACAGCAAAGACTATCCGACTGGAACCCAGACCAATATAATCCCAGTTTGCCCCTGCAGTCACTCCAGTCTGGTAGCTCTGCTAATCTGAGACTCCCAACCATCTAGACAGACAGGTTGAGAGTGGAACAGAAAAGACTACAAACTATAGAATCACGACAATTCAAGTGGAATCATAACTCTAAATTTGTGTAGTATGAAGGGGCCCCAGAGGCTTTGGATTTCAGCCGCCAGAATCTCAACCACTGGCCAAACAAGGAAAATCAAAGTCTGAGAAGCACTGCTTTAGGACACGTGGAGGACCAAAGGTTGAAAATCACTACCTTCCAACATGAAGTTCTTAAGAACTACTTCTAGATCGGCTTTGGGCATGCCAACCATCATTCATGCCTGAACACAAGTTAAATGCTGGTATTTATATTACTATAAACTGCAGCTCCTCAAGCTTCCAGGAATGCTCTTAAATCAGCGTTGGCATTTGCGCCCCTGGAAATTTTGAAAAGCACAGCCTTATTAAAACCTTCCTGTAATGTAAATTATAAAGGAAATTAAACATAATTTTAGGAACGTGTGTGCTCGATGCTTGAGAGTGTGAACCCTATCATTAAATCTTATACTTATAATTAAATAATCTTGAATTGACTGCTCGATGGAATGCAGTGGAGCTCTTTCAAAAGAAAGATGGAGCAAAGGGATAGGAAAGTAAATCTGCTGAACATGCACTTCGTTGTTGTTGTATCCTTTCAAGTTGCTTTCGACTTATGACAGTCCTGAGATGAAACAATCAGAGGGTTTTCTTGGCAAGATTGGTTCAAAGGGGGGTTGTGATGGCCTTCCTCTGAGGCTGAGAGAATGCGAGGTGCCCAGTGGGTTTCCATGGCCAAGTGGGGATTCAGATTCTGGTCTTCAGAGTCCTAGTTTGATACCCAAAGCGTTACATCACGCTGACTCTCAAATCTGTGCTCACACCGGAGGAAAGCTTCTCTAAACATCCTCTTCATTTAGGCAGACAGAATTTCCCTGATACAGAAAGGCTAAAATAGGTGGGGAAAGTCCTTTTCACACCATAAAACTGCCGTATATATTTACAATCTGTGTACATCATGCTAAGGCCCAAGAGCTCTCTGTCTGAGAATTCTAAATGCCCCTCCCAAAACTGCAAACGCCAGGATTCCATAGGACGTTGAAAGTGGAATAATAGCACTATGACAATATAGTGCGGAAAGGCCCTTAGCCTTTTAAGGAGTCCTGAGGCAGGCACCTGTGCACAACTGGAGAAAAAAAGCAAACAAGCAAAACAAACCAGCACCCAGTGTTTGGATAGTAAAATCAAAAGCAAAACAAAGTAATAGGTGTGTCCCAAATACTACTGAGGACGGATGAATGCAGAGATCAGCTAAGTACTTGAGTCAGACTTGGATGTCTCCTCTTGTTCCTGAGGACATGGTGAACCCTCAAGTCAGGTCAACCCCATTCACGTTCAGTCTGCAGAGCTGGAAAGTTACTATTCGTTCCGAAGCAAGCAATAGAGGAACGCTGAGTAAATCTCTGCAACTTAGAAACAATGAGCAATCTCATGGCCACACTGAATTCCCTGTTTTTACCAGCAGTGGGGCAGTGGATAGGGTTACCAGTTTAGGATTCTCCAAGGCCCTGAGATTTTAACATGAGTCCTTATTCATTTTTTAAAACCTTTCCCTGAATATGGGACCCCAAGCAGCTCTTAAGACATAGGGAAGACTCCTTGTGATGTCACTGGGGATACCGTTCAGCACAATATACAAAGCATCAACCGGAGGTGCACAGAGTATGCCGTTCAAATAAAACATACCAGGTCCAACAAATTCAGAAAATATACACACACATTTTTCAAGACAGTGCTCCTGCCCCAAGTTCCCCCATCTCCATCCTAAGGTCTAGAGAGGAGAGCCACACATCCTGGCAGCCATCTTGCCTTTAGACAGAAAAAGAGCTATACCTTTGGAGCCACTCGTCCTATTGACTGGCTCCAGCTTTTCCTGCCGCAAAAAGCATTTACAACCCAGAATTCAGGGCTCGATGCCAGAGGAAACATTTACTCTTACATAAGACATGTTGTTTTGTGTTTGTCGTCATTGTGTTTATTGCTGCTGCTGCTTTTGAATTGTAGTTTTGCATTTCTGTTGTTAGGCACAAGCGGATCCATGAATTGTTTAATCTTAAGCAGAAATGTACTGATATTTCATACAGGTGCAAACCTGGCTTGTGTCTTTCTCACTTGTCTCCTTTTCTCATGCAAGAATGAAAAACGGTGAAAAGAATTCCTCTTTTAAGGGATGGATGAAGTATTTTCTGTGCGTCTAGGGAAGAGTTTTCGGTCGGGAAAATGGCGTTTGCACTGGCGTAAACTGTGCAAATTGCACAGCGGCACTACAACAGCTGCTGCCTTGTTGCGTGACTTTTGAAAAAGAGAAGCATCAGGTGTGTTTTCTGCCTCTTCAATAAAATCAATCCACCTGGCCTGTTGTGTCTGCTCTTTGTGTGTCTGCGCCTTGCTCTACAAAGGGAATAAGGCAGCAG
This sequence comes from Cyclura pinguis, assembly GCA_030412105.1. Taxonomy (NCBI): domain Eukaryota; kingdom Metazoa; phylum Chordata; class Lepidosauria; order Squamata; family Iguanidae; genus Cyclura; species Cyclura pinguis. The sequence goes on from CM059607.1 coordinate 4,308,781, forward strand.
ATTTATCTAAAGGCAGGTTTTGCTCAAATTACAGAAAATCTGATGAAAGCAAAGTGTTCTTTGTCTTGTTCTCAGACTAGAAATAAGCACTCTCTTAGAACAGGGGTGTATGAAGTGTGGGTACGGGCAGCCCCACAAGGCTCTTATTATGGCCTTCAGAAACCTACAGGGGTGAAAGGCTTTTGCAACCAATTTTTTTTTTTTTTTTTTTGCCCCAAAATGCCCTTTTAGGGGCATAAGGAACATTTTTTACTACATTGTAGGGTGAAGGGCTGGGCCGTTTTTGACCCAGGGAGGGTCTTTTTCAAAACTAAAAGTAAGCTGCCTTCTTGTTTGATGCTAAAGCAGCACAATCTTTTTTTTTTTAATTCCCAAATGCCCTCTAGGGGTATGCCGGCATTTTTGCCATGTTTTGACCTGTCTCCCTTACGCCCAAAAGAGGCCTTTTTTAAATAAATAGAGGTGAACAAGAAGTGAGTTCTACTCAATTTCTGTTGTTAAATAAAAGGTCTCTCCTAGGCTTAGAATGGCCAGGCTGAAAGCACGGTGAAAATGCCCCATGGCCCCAAAGGGCACCTAGAAGCAAAAATTATTTTTTTGGAGGAGGCTGTGGGAGGTAAGACCCTCCAAGCTCTCCTGGAGGAAGCTAATGCAGCCCCCTACCTCCCTACAGGTGCCCAACCGTGTTTTACAGGGCAATTTTGCAAAAAGCATGCATAGCATAACAACTGTTTGCAAACAAAAAGAAACCCTACTCCATCAATTAGGAGTAATTGCAACACAGATATAGATTATACCAAGATTCTGGCATTAGCTTCATCATATTCTGTGCTACTGCCCTTAAGTTCTTGCAATCTTCCACCCACTTCTTTTGACATTTGACAGCATAAGCAGCAAGAAAGAGCATTGAAAAAATAGCCTGTTGATGTGTTATGTAACACCCAGCTTGGCACGACCTACAGGATAAATATTAACCAATCCCCCAGACTAAAATTGGCAACTCCCTAAAATGGATATGTGATAAAGAGCTGCTAAGGGCAGGTCTCCTGTCTCTTTATTGATGGAGTACAATAACAACTACACCTTACTCGTATGAAAACAAAGAGTACACCTGTTTATTCAGACTTATTTGTGTAGAAGGAAGCAAAATATTTTAAAAAAAATCAGTCAAATAATATCTCAGCTAGCAGTGGAAACATACATGTGTTAATGTACTTTCTACAAAGACCATGAGGCCAAGGCATTCTCTTCTCTTGCAATACTCTCCATGGATTCTGTTGTGAATAACCTCTGGGAAGGTGCATCCAGAAAAAACAGAAAGCCCTAGATTTTGATCCTGTTCTTTCTGGTTTTATTTTGGAGACCTACACACATTCTGTTTATCCCAGAATATTTTCTGTCAGCTCCAAGTAGGACCAGAGACTTTTTATCCCAGCTCTCCAGGTCAGTTTATTCTAACCCAGTACAAAATCATGTCTGAAAACCAGTGTGGGGTAGTGGTTTCAGTGCTGAACAACTCTGCAGACCAGAGTTTGAGTCCCCATTCAGTCCACTGGGTGACCTTGGACGAATCACACACTCTCAGCCTCAGAAGAAGGCAAAGGCAACTCCCCCTCAGCATAAATCTTGTCAAGAAAACCCTGGAATTGCCGTAAGTTGGAAACAGCTTGAAAGCACACAAGAACAATGGGAACAAAATCTGAGATTTTTTAGATCAGCCTGGATGCACTGGGAGACAAAAAAATATTACTATGTTCACTCTAATCTGACAATTAAGCTTGTTGTTGTTGTTGTGTGCCTTCAAGTCGTTTCCACCTTAAGGCAAACCTATGACAAGGTTTTCTAGGGCTGAGAGGGTGTGACAAACCCAAGGTCACCCAACGGGTCTCCATGGCCAATCAGGAAACTGAACTCTGGTCTCCAGGATCACAGTTCAATGCTCAAACCTCTACACCAAGCTGGCTTTCATGACAGTCAAGCTACGACGGGGGAAAAATTGACTACTGGAGAACAACCGCTATGTTAGGATCTGGTATGCGTCCGTAACAAGACTCACAAACTACTCGGTGACAGGTAAGAAATCAACAAGAGCGGGAAGGCTGCCACAAGTCAGAAGGCGATATCCCCTTGGATGAACGACAGACACATTTCAAAAATACTGGGCACGGTGACCGTGACCCATGGGCAAGAGGCCTCCTGGCCCTCTTAACAATATTGATTTTGGCTGGTATGTTATCCTGCATCCGTATGTAGATCGGGCCCACCTGAAACTCCAGCAGGTACTCTTTGTTTGAGAAATTCCTGGTGTGGCGAACACTACAATCTCTATCCAATATTTCATTTGTCTCATGCATGCTACTCAGGTGTGGAATGGCTGTTGGCAAAGGCATTGCCCGAAAAGCCTTCGGGGAGGGAGACGAAGAGGGATTTACCGCACGTGGGCACAATCAGTCTGAACCACCTGTACATTAGAACAAATAGATACACACACACACGCACAAAAAGGACAGCAGATGCTAGAGGAAGCCTGCTATAGTGATTCCAGTGCTGGGACTGGACATGAAAAATTTGGGTTTGAGTGCCCACTCAGGCCACAAAGTTTACTGGGAAATGCTGAATGAATCATGATCTGACACAATTGCACAAACACAATCCCAAACTTCTATTTAACACTTGGGGTGGGCAAAACACAGCCTAGTGGCCCTTGGGGCCCCAAAAGTCTATGCCCTTGCAATCCTTCAAAGACCCCAGAATCTCTAAAAATCTCTTAAAAATTTGAAATGTTTTTGCGGGCACTGTTTCTCTGACTCCTTTGATGTAGTGTCACATGTGGCATGGATAGGGAATGTTAGAAGCATAGAATCATAGAGTTGGAAGAAACCACGACGGCCATAGAGTCCAAGCCCCTGCCATGCAGGAACAGCCTCAAGGTGCCCCCAGCAAATGGCCATCTAGCATCTGTTTAAAAACCTCCAAAGAAGGTCACTCCACCACACTGAGGCAGTATATTCCACTGTCAAACAGCTCTTACTGTCAGGAAGTTCTTCCTGATGTTTAGGCGAAATGTCTTTTCCTGTAGTTTGAATCCATTGCTCCATGTCTTAGTCTCTGCAGCAGCAGTACACAAGCTTGCTCCATCTTCAACATAACGTCCCTTTAAACTTTCATCCTATCAGGCACAACCAGCATGGTCAGTGGTGACGGATTATGGAAGATACAGTCCAACAACCTCCGGAGCACTGTATACTCCATCCCCGACTGAGGGGTACTGTTGTAGGAAATATAAAACCACAGTTTCTTTGATTGTATTCCTGTAGCTTATATCCTGTTCAGTCACTGACGTTTAAGCAGTACCTGAAGTAAAATTTCCTACGTTCCTAGTCTCGTGCTGCTTCAGCAATAAACAAGAAATGCAGAGTCATGGTCGCGTTCAGAGCTATGTTCAACCTACTGCTAAATGCTGATGGACGATCTCTTGAGAAAAATCTGCCGAAAGCAGCCAAAGATGAGTCCCTCAAAAAAGAGAAGCAGTGCAAAGTGTACCCAAGAACAACCAAATAGTCACTCCGGCATCATGACAACACGCCCGACGAGCTGGAATACAACACTTCCCTTATTGTGCAATGAAAAATGAAAACAGGAATGGAAACAAATTAATGCAACGGGTCCTTTAAAATTATAGGTGTCACAGGGATTTGGCAAATATCTACCAGGCAGCAAAACTGTTTGAATAAAGAAAAAGCCAGGCTAGAAGGGAGGTATTCCTTTTGTATTTAGAAGAAACTGGCATTAGACTTGACAGCGGCCAGAGTAATGCTCTCACTTTTCCATTGAAAATACAGACATCCCTGAATGATGCCAATAAATCCCTTTTAGAAAGGCCTATAACAGTATACATTGGTAACATCTAAGGTACAGATTGTGGATGTTGCTTGGCCCCATCCGTCCTGGCTTTCAGACTGACGCCATAACTGAACCGAGACTGAAAAATCATACGCAACCAACCTTACTTAAGAAACAACAAGATCTTATGACCAGGCTGCTCCCATTAGGTCAGCCACACTCCACTGGTATCAGTCAGTACTGAAATTCAGAATGTGTGTCCATTTCAGAAACTTACCTTGGTTTTATAAAAGATCGCTTAAGACAGCTTTGCCAATGCAACATGGCAAATGTCATAAAACATCAATTCCCAGCCATTTTGAATAGAATCAAGAAGTCTCTGAACACAGAAATATCCATGCTGTCCCTAATTTATTTAATTATATTATTGTTATAATTTTATGTAAATTATAATAACTTAAATTACTTAAACCCCCTTATCCTGGGATTGCCATTGGTGATGAAGAAACAAAATAGACATTTTAACATCTAAAAGTGTTGTTGGCTCCTGTTATGATTTAATTAAGACTTCCCTCTCTATCTTTTTAATTAACAGGATATAAATGAGACAAACATTCGGAGCAGGATAATTGCTTTTTATCTGTTTGGGGATATTCAGTGCAACATAAATTTAAATACTTGCGTTATTCTGAAACATAATAAATCTTGCCCCATTTCTATCTCCTTCTGCATCATTCTCTCTTTGTCACACTGCTCAGTCTACTGAATTCTCTCCAACTTCAGTTTTTGCACCATAAAATATCTTTTCTCATCAAAGTGATCTCTTGTACGGCAGCGATGTTAAACTCGAAATATTTAATGAAAAGTTTAAATGCAAAAAAAGCATCAAAATATGAAACAGATACATACACAGTTTGGGAAAATGGGAGGCAGTAGGAAAAGAGGAAGATCACATTAAAGGCTCATAAGACTCCGTCAAGGAAGTCAAGGCCATAAATTTGCAAGATCTTAACAGGATTGTTAACAATGTGGTTTCTCTTTCATGGGGTTGCCATAAGTCAAAGCTGAGTTGGCAACAAAAGAAAGAACAAACTTGACAAGCAGTGGGGAATAAAGAGTTTAAAGCAAATAAGCAGCTTCATTTCCCACAAACACGTGACTATAGTATTTCTGTGATCAAAATCAGTAACATGTGCATATGTGCACATTTCTTCTTCCCCTGCAAACTTTCTAGTATGTCTGTAGCATGCATTTGTAAGCATAGTCTGATTAGAAACCCTGTAGGAGTATTTTGAGTGAGGATGGAAATATTATTCATTAACATTCATTCTCAGGTCAACAAACGGGTTTCCCATTGGGAAGAATAATAGATGGATGTCATGGTGCAGAACTCCTGCCATATGTTAGTCTGCTGGATGTATATTGAAATAGTGTTACGGTCAATGTAGAAGTAGCTGCTATAGAACTCCATTAAGCCTCCTGTAATGCTGCAAAATATCCAGTGCTAATTGATTATTGCAACAATGTATTGGTTTGGAGCCTAAATTGTTATCAGTGATTAATTGATTTATTGCCTATTGCTATAAAGTATCCAGTGAAAGGAGGAGATCAGAGTGGGGCAAACATGAAAGCGTAGAGGCCTGTGTTTTGGGAACCCCGTGTCTCTAAGATAAGAGGCAGAAAATACATGCTCCGGTCAAGGATTATGAGAAATGAGAACCCAAACACAGATCTGGGAACTGCGTGAGAAGTGGTGTGATGCTAGATTTATTATCCTTTCCAATCACAACTTTGCACCTCAAAATTTTGGAGTTGTACCTATAAGAGGCATGACTTCCATGTCTCCTTTAGTCTCAGCAGCTTTGGAAGAAGGGTGCTGTGTTTCTTACATCTTCTACAAAAAAAAATTACCATCCACCTCACAGTAAAGTTTGTGAAGTGTGGGTCATCCAGTACATGATAATGAGTGAGAATACTGGAAAATATTCTCACAGTATTTGAACCTCCAGAAGTCGGGAATTTTTCTGAGTAGAAAAACACACGGTTCTTTTTAACACTGTATGGGGGGGGGGGGGGACTCTTTTCTAAACAGAAAATATTTTTCCTGCATACCAAACACAACCACTAAGCAACAAAACTGGTCCAAGAACTGAATGTAAACCAGAAAAACCTGAAGCTAGAGATACAAAGTACATACTGAATTGTATGAAAAAATTATGATGAATACACATATATGATAACAGGGCTAATAAACTTATGTTAATGCACAACAATTTGTCAATGCAAATACATTAATATGGTAGATAAGCAGATAGATGATAGTATAATTGGTGATGCACAGGAACCCATAAAAGTATGTATAAAGGTTCTACAAGACCTTTGAAAGCAATATACAATCATGTCCCAATGGACTATGTTCACCAAACCTGATCTAAAGAAAATTCTAATGTCTTATATATGCTCCTATGTATCTCTTATGGAAAACACTCCTCAGCTGTAATTTGCCAATAGAACAGTCTTCAGGTATTATGAATAGTTCAATGTTCTTCAAAGTATATGCCATAAGGAAATTGTAATCAAATTCCTATCCGAGCACAGAAAAGTTAACAGTAGCAAAATAAATGCAGGAAGACAGAAAGGCTCATGGAATCTCTGCCATTCTGCACAAGCTGCATCAGGCTTATCTCTATATGAATAAATAGCAACATCTATAGCAACTGTAACTATCAAGAAAACCTTGCATGCAACTAAAAACCAAACAGAATAATCATCTTACCTCTCTGACAAATAACAATAGGTTCCTTCAGGAAAAAAAGATGTAAGTCAAACAAATTTGCAAGGAAAGTTTAAATGGCTATCTTTATAATTAGCCAGGCCAGGCCAGGGCCAGCTGAGCATGGTTACAGCTGACACCTGTTACAACCAAGAAGTGCTACCCAACGCTTAGGTGAGATGTCTTTTCTTGTAATTTGAATCCATTGGTCCTTGTTCTAGTCTCTGGAGTGGCAGAAAACCAGCTGCATGACATCCCTTCAGATATTTAAAGATGGTTAACCTGTTACCTCTCAGTCTCCTCTTTTCCAAGGTTAACGTACTCAGCTCTCTATGTTGTTCCTCACAAAGGCTCACAATTTAGAGAGTGATTTTACAAAAGAGACATTTAGTCATATTTAGCCTATTTAAACAGTGATTTTACAAAGAGATATTTAGTGGCAAAAAAAGGTTGGTCCTCTGATAGTTTATAATACAGTGCCGTCATGCCAGAGATTTTCCAACTTTAGCTTGCATTGTAGACTCTGCTATTTCAGACTTGAGCATTAAATATTGTCCTCTTATTTTAAAAAGAAAACAGCTTCCTCGGAGTCAAAACCTTGTCTTTTTTTATATGTGCACTTGTGAGGACTTGTGTATTAATATATGTTGTGTACTAAGAAACAAATATCTCTGTTCACACTTACGCTAATGGATTGCAATTTGTTGACGCATCTCAGCTCAACTGTTTCTCTTTCCAATCTTCTTTCAATTTTTTTGGTTTGATGTCCGTGAAAGCTGAGGCAGTAGTAACAGTAATAGTAGTAGTAGTAGTACTAATAAAAATAATAATGATAATAATGATGACGTTTCAAGAAGCCACTAAATGATCCAGTTCTCTTGCATTTCTAGTGAACTTCTTCTCCCTCCCAAACCTGTTTTTCCCTTTAAAAAAAAAGCCAATTGAATGGTCTCCGGTACATCAATATTTAGAAAGGAGTATTTGATAGCAATAATTATTAGCATTTATACTGGAAGTAATAATGTAGTAGAGAATGCTAAGTGATCTATCTAAGCCCGCCACACTATTTAAATACTTACTTGGTTAGATAAGTATATGAATAACTTGAACGAAGGGGGAGAATGATGTGAAATTATTTGTATATCAGCAGAGTCCAGACGGTGGTAATTAACAAAGTTCATAATGGTAAAAATTACTTGTTTTATATGAAAATAGATGTATCAAATTTCATTTAATGCTTTGGATACAAACTTATCAAAAGAAAGTTTTTGGGAAGTATTATGTACATAGGTTAATTATAAATGGAGAATATTCATCACAGTAACAGATTTATTAATCTATTTCAATTAAGTGATGGTTAGAGAATTCGGAAGGGAAATCTTGTCTCCGTTTCTAATAACAGTAACTGTATATAAATTTTTTTTGTTAAAAGTTTCTTTTTTATTATATATTTTATGTATCACTTTCAAGCATGACAAACTGAATTGTTTTGTTTACAATACTTGTAACTGTAATACCGATAATAAATATATATTTGAAAAAAAGCCAAAATCAACAACATGCTGTCCTACAAGTAATCAGCATTTTGTTTCAAATGTTTCCATTGAATGTGTAAGGCCCTATGCTGGATCAGTGTTAGCACAGTGGCCACATGCTTTTCAGGATCTGAATGTTAAGAACATCTCCACACCTTGACAGACATGACCCAGAGATGCCGTCTACTTAAATGTGTGCAGACAGGCCCCATTTCCCTTGACCAAAACAAGCCATAAAATACATTCGATTGAATTAGTGTTCTCTGGACTGATTTCTACATGAAAGGATTACATAACTGATGGGCCTGCAGTTCAACAGAAATCCCCAAGCCAACTCTGACATTTCTTTCATGTGAACTCCCTTCGTTGCATAACTTTAAACCACAAAGACACTGCTGCTGCAAAGCTCCCAAAGGCGAGAAGTCAGCCTCTGTGCCGTTGCCAGAAAAGTCATAATTGCCTGGGAACAGCTCTGCATGACAGTCAACCTATTCTAATCTCCTTTTCTCATTTAGAGATATAATTTAGTTAGAATTTGCCAAGTACCTCCAGTTCCCAGAATACTTACCAAAAGCAGCAGAGAGAGAGAGAGAGAGAGAGAGAGAGAGAGAGAGAGAGTGGGGAAGACACAGATGACTCCATTGCACCAAAACAACTCTGATTCAAAACAGCCTGACAACTGAAAGCTGAGCCTAGGCCTGAATGCTATTTTAGCCTTCTCATGCATTCTTCCTTTTTTTTACGAAACATATGTGCCAGGAGCTATCAAAGTTATTCATGCATTATTATCTCTTGAAGTGGTCCACCAAGGCAGGAGTCACCAAACTGTGGTCCTCCAGATGCAGTAGTCTATCAGCTCTAGTCAACAGTGATGTGTGATAGGAACGGTACTTTTGCCAACCGTTCCAGATTAGCTCCAGCAGGGTCCATTAACCTCCCGTTATCCTGCTTTTTCAGCCTTTTTTAAAAGATCCCAGTTTGTTTCCCTTTCTCCCAATCCTCACTCTTCGTCTTGAGCTTACTTCAACTGCTGCAAATTGAGTTAAAATGTGCAGGTCGCTTGCACTGCATTCAATCAGTAGGAGAGAGAGGAAGGAAAGGGGAGGAACCCTGTCCTTTCCAACAGGCTACAGCAGTGGTTCTTAACCTTTAGTCCATGGACACCCAGGGGGCCATGATGTCCTCACAGTGGGTCCTCAAAGTCTTGAAGAAATGCTATACGCTTTTACGGTTAGAATTGAAAAAGAGGAAGGAAGGAAAGCAGGAGGGCAAATTTGTACAGAACTATTCCAATAAAAATATTGTAACAGGAGAGGGCACATTGACTTATTTCTCCTTTCTTTCCAAATCTGAAGACCTTGGATAACTTTAAATTTAAATTTCAAACTGTTCTCAGATTTGAAGATCCTTGATGACTTTGAAGACCACTGATAACTTGAACTATCTGATGCACTTTAGGGTTTTACATCTTGAGTTCAGGATTGGTGTCCCATAGCAACAAAGCTATTCAGAGGGGTTCCATGGTAAAGGAAAGGTTAAAAACTGCAGGGTTCCAGTGAAAACAAAGTGATGCAACCTCTCCTAGCTTGTACATGACCTTCCCCATTGATAACTTTGGCAACTTGAGCATATTCTAATGTTGCTTGACCACATATGTCCTAAGGCTATTCTTCCACTTTCAGCATCCTGTAGAATCCTGGGATTTGCAGTTTAGTGAAGGGGCATTTAGAATTCTCAGCCAGAGAGTTCTTTGGCCTCAGGAAACTACAAACCCCAGAATTCCACAGGATGTTAGAAGTGGAACAATAGCACTATTAACAGTGTAGGGTGGAAATGGCCTAAGTATGCTTGAAGTTACACCATGTAGACTGCAATAGAGAATTCTGGCCATGGATTTTACCATGGTGAAATTGCTCCTGCCACTGTCTACGTGTTTTGTTTGTGTGGACCAGCTGATGCAACACCAAAGCCCCCAAGCATCTGTTTGGCAATGCCCGTCCCTATCATGAGGTAGAGTGAGGCAACCACATCAGGGGGCAGATGCTAGGGACAACATATAGGGTTGCCAGGTCTCAAGGCAAGAGGAAGGAATCTCAGGGTGACAGCGTTGCCTTGAAATGTGTATGCATGCGTGTGTTCCTGATTTGTTAGAATTTTTATTTGAATGGCATACTCTGTGCGCTATGGTTGATGCTCAATGACATTACCAGGGTCCATCTCTTGTGACATTAGAAGGGGCTGTCTCTAGGTCTCAGATCTGGATTGCTCAGATTTCAGGATCTGAGAGAGTCTTGACCTGGCAACCCTATGCCGCAGCCCTGCAAATGTTCCTGCTGAGCTTGGCTTGCACCACCTAAACTAGCCTGTTATTCTCTGGCATGCTGGAGGAGTCATTCCAGTTTCCCATGTAATAAAAACCAACTGCTAGTCCAGTCAGCCTCTACATTTGGAATGGAGGAAGCACCATCTTCTCCTTTCTTCAGACCAGCAAAATGTATTGAGCTGGCTCTGCTCCATGAAGATGGCAGGATAAGGAGAGCCTCTCTGGGTACATCGAGGCCTGCTACCAGACGATGGACTGTTGAGAGCAAATTCCGGTAAGAGGGTTGTGTGTGCCTCCCCACCTCCCCTCTTTCTCAGTTGGGCCTCTTCCCTTTTCAGCTCCATCCAACTATGTAGCCGTGGAAGTTCGTATTTCTCCGTTCCTGCCAGGATTGTTTCACAATAATTTCTAACACCATCCGCTGGCTTCAGTTCTGTGCTCTTGCCATGCTAGACTTACATTGGAATGCCTTCTCCTCTCTCAACTGGGTCCCTCATCACTCACTTCACTTCGCATCATTGCCTGCAGTGTGGCATTGCCCATCCTTACTCTTTCTCCAATCCCACAAGATGAGACGGGGGGGGGGCTGGGGGGGGAGTTAGTCATTTGGGCTTCTAGTGAAAGTTCAAGCTTGATTCACTCTTGGAACCATCACATACCTTCCAGCTGTCCCAGTTTGGCAAGCTCAGCCCCAATTCACTCTCTGTCTTCTCAGTTTCTCAAACGTTTTTTAAAAATGTCCTTGTTTCTCTCTCCTCCTCCAGTTGCTGCAAACTATGTTCAAAATGCAAAAACTGTTTGCATTCAATTAAGTCAACAGGGAGGAGAAGCGGGCCAGAATCTTACCTTTCCCAGTAGGCTCAGGCTAAAACAAACTGCTGCAGTCTTTCCTAGCTTGGGTGGTCTTCCCCATTAATTTCTTTCATCTCGCCCATACGTTAATGTCGCTTGGCCACATGTCTCAGTTTTCATCTGTGAAATGTTGGAGGGCATGCAATAGATTTACTCTTTTGGCTGCCCCCACTCTCCACAGCACTAACCTCCAACACCACATTTCAAATTAGTTATCTTCACTATCCATCTTTCACAGCCACATATAGAACCAGAAATGCTATGGCATGGGTGACTTTCACATTGGTGTTTAATACTGTATTTATACATTTGAGGAACTCATCAAGTTCCTTCACAGCTGCCTTTCCAACTCCTAGTCGCACAAAAATCAGCTGGAGGAGGGTATTGCCATGAATTTTAAACTGCCCCCTCTAACAGTTGCTTTTCATTATTGGCTGCCTGGGATTTGGCTCTTGTGGCCAAGTTTCTGTGCTTCTTTCTTCTCTTTTGTTTTTTGGAGAAATCAGTACCATTCCTCATCTGGCTATAATCTGTGCTGACACTGGCTGACTGTTTATCAGCTGGTTCATCAGATGTTTTACTGTAAAGGACGATGGTGTTGATCAGTCCTCCATATGACTTGGCCTCTTCTTCCACAATGAGCACCCAGCCACAGGAATCTATGCTGGGAGTGAAAAGCCCCTTTGTTGCACGTTGCTTTCCTTTCCTTGGAGGGAAGAAAACAAAGTAATTTATCTGGCCTCCAATAACCCTTCTGGAAAATCCCACCCAGGTGGTAGAGAGATCTTTCAATGGTTATGTCAGCACTGCCTGATCTATGACTGCAAAGCCTTCTTTTAACCTTTTCCTTCTCCATCTCTGAACAGCTGCTACTCTCAGCTTTTGCTTCCTGGAGGAAAAGGTCTGAATCCCCATTCAGACCATTTCTGCACTAGCTTGTTATAGTGCTATTATCCCACTTTCATCATCCTATGAAATCCTGGGAAATCCTGGGATTTGTAGTTTAGGGAGGGGCCTTTGAGGCCCTCCCTAAACTGCAAACCCCAGGATTCCATAGGATGTTGATAGTGGAATAATAGCACTATAACAGGCTAGTGCGGAAATGGCCTAAGCCATAGAAATCCTGTGAGCAACCTTGGGCTCATACTCAGCCTTTATTTTTTATTTTCTGAATTGTTTTTATTAAAAGAAAATCGATAGATTAATAAAACACATTGTTAACCATTCCTAATTCCTAAACAGTTTACAGAGAAGAATTACAAAAAGGAAGAAAAATCTCTCCATCCTGTTTAAATTATACTAGTATATATACCTGACGTTGCCTGGGATTTTATTTTTTTCCTAGGTAATACGTGTTAGAAAGATTTGAGATCCTCCAATCTGTATTCAGAGTTGTTAACATGCAGAGGTTTGGTTTCCGAGGAAATACACTGGCCTCCTCCTTGCTGCTAGGCCTCATCTTCATAGCAACTGGGCTGAGGCCCAAGAGCTGTCTGGCTGAGAATTCTAAAGGCCCGTCCCTAAACTGCCAAACCCAGGATTCCATAGAATCTTCACAGGCAGCCAATCATATGAGGTCTGTGCCTGCCGGACACAGACAAACTCACAAACTTTGACTCTTATATATTAGATTATAAAGCATTTTAATAACATAAATTCTAGATAACCTTCCCTAAATTCCAGATCCCAGGATTCCATAGGATAGAATCATGATGGTTAAAGAAGAATATAGTGCTATAATTTCATAGGGCGAATGGGTCTGTGGAACTACCTCTTTGAGTACAGGGAACAATTTTATCCCTATGTTGTTCCAGGCCCAAAGAAGGGAACTGTTTTTATGACCAAATACAGGGGCCATTTCCGCACTGGGCTGTTATAGTGCTCTTATTCCCCTTTCATCCTCCTGTGGAATCCTGGGGTTTGCAGTTTAGGGAGGGGCCTTGAGAATTCTCAGCCAGAGAGCTCTTTAGCCTCAGTCAACTGCAAACCCCAGAATTCCACAGGAGGTTGAAAGTGGAATAATAGCTCTATAACAGTGTAAGCTGGAAATGGCCAGGGTGATGGGAAAGAGAGAGTGCAGACAAGGGGGTCCTATGTGTTCCAGGGCACCAGTCCCCTCCCTTGTCTAGAGACAGGCTGACCATGGGACAACGAAGACGACCATCAGACAGGAACGTTTCTTTTCCTTGTGCATTTTTAACACTTTGCCTGCAGAAGGCTTTGCCATAGCTTCAGTTTGCCTCTGTGCAGGACCGTTTCTGCAAATCCGAGGGTGATCACCCTGCAGAAACTTGATAGCTCAGGCTGGAATGTACTGTATGAGCAAGAGACAAGGCCTTGAAGAACAGGAATGGAATCAACTGGCATCATCCCTATAAATAATATTCCCGCATCCCCAACCTTCTGAACACACGGTTGCTGAGACAGGATTTCAAGCGCAGACCAAAGCATTTATTTTTAACAAAGGCCCACTGCCTAGCAATTGATCTTTTTTTAGATCAAGGCAGCTGGACTGGCAGTGTGGTGCAACCGATGTAAATTTAATCACAGGACGTCTCCCAGATTGAAACGGACATGGAGGAATACGGCTATTCACTACAGGCCAGGACAAGTTGAAAAGATACTGTAGCAGGTGCCATAAAAAAGGGATAACCATAATGATCAAGGAGCTGGACCAAGTTGCCGATGTGGAGATACTACAATGTTTTGGGCTTTCCAACTGAGAATGGGGATGATGGTTGTGGTTTATACTCCAGACATGATCCTAAGACTGTTCACATCATCCTTCACCATTAGGCTATGCTGGCTTGGGCTGATGGGAGTTGCAGTTCAGCAAAGATGGGACCTTTCACACTATACAGTGCGCTGTGATTCTACTTTGATTGCCAAATCTGTATCTTACGGTATCCTAGGATTTGTAGTTGGTGAAGCAGGAGAGCAATCAGGCTGAGAACTATACATCTAAATGTCTCTGCCTAAACTGCATACCTCAGAATTTCACAGTTAAACACAACAGTTAAAGTGGGATCATAGTGCTATAATTGTGTAGCTCCACCAACTGATGATCCATTTCCGGGCACAATTCAAATTTCTGGTTATGACCTGTAAAACCCTATACAGTTCAGGTCCTGGTTATTTGAAGGACCATATTCCACCATACAAGACTGCCCATGTTTTGACATCTTCTGGGGAGGCCCTTTTCTCTCTCCCACCACCCTCACAGGTACGTCTGTGGGAACACAGAAGAGGGCCTTCATGGTGGCTGCTCCCAGACTCTGCAACACCTTTCCTCGGAGAAGTTAATACTGATATCCTTCTTACTATCTTTCTGCAGGCAGATAAAGACTTGGAGAGGTGACTTGAAGACACCTACATACATATATATACACACTACTATAGTGGGAGAGGTTGTAGCTCTCCAAGATCTCCTGGGTGTCTAATGCAACCCCCTAAATTTTAATAGTTGCTCACATCTGGTTTAGATGCTGGTGAGGGATCTAAGTTGTCAGTATTTTCAGACTTTGTAGGTATCTGCACTACACAGTTATATCAGTTTGATATCCTACAAAAGCCTCCAGGACAGACAATTCACTTTTTAAATAGGTTGCAGGGAGTGCTACACCATTTAATACCAACATATCCCAGTTTTTCCAGACCAGAACTGGCTTCCAGCTACCTCCTCTTTGAACATATTTGAGGCAATCTGTGTTTCCCCTGCCCCCAGCGTCCCAGAAATACAAATTGGCTTCCAGGTGTCTCAGTCTTTCTACTGCTTTAGGCTACACCCCCTTGGATTGATGGTTAACTTTACTCCAGACTCTTAGGATTACTTGGAGCTGTCGGACTACAACTCCTAGAATCCCTCAGATAGCATGGCCAGTTTCCATTTTAGTAGGGGATTCCAGGAACTGTAGTCTCTGGAAGCGACTTTAAAAAAAAAAGAAAGAAAACTATGCTTGTACTCTACATTCCTTTTCTACCAGGTCAATGAAGAGTCAGGAGGCTGGATGGTCCAACCTATCAGGGATGCTGTTAAATATTGATTTACTGCATAAGTGGAAAGTTGAACTAAATTACCTTTGAGATCCCTTCCAACTCTATGAGCAGCCAGGGACCTGCATGAGCTGTTTGTTGCTTTAGTTTATTGTAGCATTGCTGTGCCAAACTCAGAAGTTAAATCAAGTTCATCAGTGGTTATCTAAGGATAACCAATTGGATAAGCAAGCCCAAGTAGACTTTGTTGAAGAAACAATCAAGGAACTTAGATGCCAACAGTTTCCATTTCAAATCCTATCTGATAAAAGAGGATGTGTGCCCAAGATGCTCATTTAAATTGTCCATGTGCATCAGAACAGGAATTACAGATGAATCTCTCAGATGTTACTAACTGGGTTCTTCATGTCCTAACCAGGCAGTAATCTTGGTAATAAATAATCTGCATACATACCGTCTTCTTAAAATAGAACATACGTGTGCCAATGACGTTACTCACAGGAGAAAAGACTACAGCTTTGTACAACACTAGAATCTTTTTATTTAAAAATAGCTGTGTACAAAAAAATCCATATGCATACATATAAAACCATTTTTTAAAAAAATTAACTTTGCTTTAAAGAATCAGCAGCACATTTAATTCTGAATAGAGAAAACTTGGCATGCAGCTTTAACGTTGGCATCAAGATACAAGAGGAAATATCAAAGCATTTCCTGAGATTTCCATACTGCATCCCTCATTTGCTCCTCAAACTTTGCATTTGTAAAGGAAGTGAATGAGTGATCTGCAGGCTTTCACCATAGGACTGAACTACCATTAGCAACAGCATCAGCTTTGGTACAAACGTGCCGTCAGAGAAGCGTGGGGGCCTCCAGCTTGTTGGACTACAATTCCCATCATCCCTAGCTAGCAAAGCTGACAGTGAGGAAAGAAGGGAAATGCAACATCTGATGGGCCACAAGTTGCCGACAGATTGATTTGATTTGTAGCAATGGGTAAGAATCTCATTAAGCTCAAACCAATCACTTCCTCATAAAGTCATTACAAATACCTTGGTCTTTTACAAAAAGAGGAAAGATTTGCCTATCTGGGCAGAAAACATTAAGTGCTTAGCTCTTAAAGTCCTGTGTAGTCAACCGAGTAGTGTGGAACAAGGGCTACCACTTCCTTTTCAGATGAGGAGCTTATCTTTAGGTGTCTAGCAAGCACAACATGGTCTTCTCCACACTGGGAATAAATGCATCTACTGAATTTGGCTGGTCTATATGGGAGAGAACATCATTTGCTTCATTTTTGATCAGATCATCATCCTATTTGCAAATTTCTTCAACTACAGGGCTAAAACAACTGGAAATTCTAAACTGACTCCTATGTAGTCGGAGAAATTCTTCCATGTGTGTTCACGCCCCTTAACCTTACTCCTTGAGGGATGATTTCATTTTACTGCAGTATTTTGAAAGGACACTTGATGCTTGGGAGAATCTGTGCAATGAGGGAATATCATCTATAAAAGTGGTGGTGGGAGAAATTCTTTGCAGATTTAACTTCTGAGGATTTGAAATTCAGAACACCCCATAATGTTTTCCATGGTTAGAGAACAATTGCATTCATCCATCTGTTGTGTGCTGTGGCCTGCGTACAGCTGCCTTCACCATTTCTGACATGGGGAAGGACGACTGGGTGTCTAGTGGACTGAAAAGAGCAACCCCACCAACTCCTCACCTCCAGCTTCTTGAATCTGTGACTCAGCTTTTCAGAGCAAACCTGGAGAAGGCAACCGGGGAGAGACTTCATATCTGAAAAGGCTCCTCTACCTATTCAGTGCCCCTCTTCTTCTCAAAGGCTGGTGATTTCAGTACCTTCCTTCAGAGAAGAGGGGATAATCACCAAGTGTTATGGAGGGTTTTTGTTGACCTTCTTCAGCAAAGAGCTGGCAATGGCCAAAGCCCCACCTTGGACAAACCGTACAAAGTTGTCCCCAGCTAATGGGCCCATGGCATAGAGTCCCTTCTCCTGAATGGACTCATAGGTGAATGGATCAACATCAATAGGGTTCCTCTTGGAGCTGACTGGCTGCTCACAGTCTACTGCCAGGTCCATACCATTGTTGGGTAGGTAGGACAAGTTGGGATTGGAGCCTATGAGGACAAAAGCCATGGAGATGTTGTGTATCTTTTGGCAGTGGTTTTTATCACGAAAGACACACTTCCTATCCTCTGTGAAGGAGACAATGTAATGCTCAGGAAGACTGACATAAAACTCATATGGCCCCGGGCAAGGGACAGCTTGTTCTTTCATCATATGGTGGACTTTGTGATACTCAGGGTACATTGTTTTAGGGAGCTGGTTGAAGATGAGAGCCGGATCGTTCACCCTCCTGCGAAATGCATGGATGACCGGGATGTTGCAATGATGAGCAAAGAGGACTGCATCTGCCGCAGTTAGCCCAGCACCAACAATCAGGATTGGGTCGGACATTGGCCCAATTTCCTTCTTCTGCACAGCTTCTTCAAGAGCAGAGAGCGTATGGTGGACAAAAGGAAGGTGCTCCCCTTTGACCCCAAGCCGGGATGGACTGTCATATGTCCCAGTGGCCAAAACCACATTTTCAGCATACAGAGAAAAGGGTTGTGTACCATTTAAAGTTGTGACAAATCCATCCACTTGGAAGAGACTTCCATGGTCAATCTGGTGGTCAACTTGTTGTGGCTCTGAGAAATTCCACACAGAGCGGCTGTCCCCTGAATCTTGACCGCTGTAACTGGAATCAGAATCCATGCTTAGTTTCTTCACAGATGTCACAACAGTGCCACAGAGGAAGTTCTCCTTTAGCCCTTTCTTTGCCACATAGTATTGGTAATATTGAGCTATGTCTCCGGCAGTTGCCCTGTTGTTTCTGAAGCCCCTGAAAAAAAACACCACACTGTCAGTACAGAGGGAAAAACAATAGATACTTCCATAGTAACTCATTTAACCTGTTCTCCACCAGCTGTATCACTTACCAAACACACTTTGGGGACCAATTCAAGGTTTTGGTTTTAACCTTCCAAGCTTTAGGTGGCTTGGGACCTTCATACCTCAAGGATCATCTGTAAACACAGGATACCACCTTATCCTAGGTCAAACCACCATAAGCCCTTCTATTTCAGTATTTCCTACACTATGGACTGAAAGAGACACGCTAAATCCAGCCTAGTTTCATGTGGACTTCCATCCATTTTGCAACACCTGTCAACAGTTTGCTCTGCTTCCATCTACCTTGTGCTCTGCCCATGACTGGAATGACTGCCTTCATCTGGGTTTGACCCATAATGTGGACCTTAGGAGGAAAAAGAAAACATGCCCAAGCCTTGACCCACATTGAATTAAATGAATTAAGAGGGCAGGTGTCCAACATACACTGTTGTAATTTTTTTTGTCATGGTAGAAGTTGGAATTCTCTTCCTTCCTATGCTACAACCGAAGCTGCACCGCATGACTGACAATTTAGTGATTGCAGCCCCCTCTCTGTGGCCATCCAGTGGCTGATGGAGAGTGAAAGGGACTTGAGATAAATCTGGCCATGTCCCTATGGTCAGACCCAGAATGACGACATCTTCTGTCTAAACTTCCAGAAGACCCTGGTGGATCACAGTAGATGAAGTCATTGTTCCATGTCCAGCTATGAAGACACTGCCAGATGCTTCTCTGCTCCCACCCCATCCACCAGCTATGGAATGGCCATGGAATAGGGGCTGCAGCAGCTTAAAAGGTAAGTTTCAGAGGGGATGAGAAGGGAGCTTTAGCATAGCTCCACCTGCAGAATTTTTATGCTATATTCTATGACACAGAATCTCAGTCAAGGACTGCCTGAAGCTCTTCCAGGGTTTGGGACAGGAATCTTTCCCGGCCCTACTACGGAGCTGAACTAGTTCCACACATCTCAACAGCCAGTCAGTCTACATTCCATGTCCTCTGCGCATGCTCAGGGTCCCCTCCCACCACAACAAGTGTTTTCTCTCAAGAGCTGTTGTACTGCTGCAAACCTTTGAGTTCCCTTGAGCTTGCCGATATCTTCCTGTGCATGGATGGTGCTGTTCTGGCTATATAAGGAGAAGCACTATGGATCAAAGTAGACAATACATTTATCAAACTAAACAATACTTTTTTTCTTTTCTTTTTTTGCACAGATGCTCCTCCAAGCTGATGGAGCACATCTTTTATCTTGCATTTAATATGCTCTCTTTTGTGAATGATCAATGAAAGGTAAAGACAGGCCTAATTTGCAAGCCTGATTGCTAGCACAAAAATCTGAGGAAATCCCACTACAGGAGGGAATGAATTTTAGGGAAGATGCATTTCCCTTAATATCTAATTTGACCGTAAGAGGGTTGAGTTCACTGCTGTACCTGTGACCAGATTTGGAGAAAGAACTGACTTGACACACTGGGTATAGTTAAATACCAGCAGCTCACAGTCAGTTGCCCTGGAATTCCTGCCTGCCAAAAATACAGAAGCTGATAAATAAAAATAACTTCAAAATTACAACCTATAGAAAGCAATCCCTACACAGCAGTTCTCAAGGCTATAATAATTGCTTTTCCAGCTTCATTTTCTTCATGTTCCGTGTAGGCTTGCAGACTTTATTGTCTGCTTGTCTGACTGGTTTGCTCCATCTTTACCTACAATCTAGAATAGAAGTGGAACACCCTCTTACAGTTAATCTGCCTTCGCCACAGGGCTTTGGGTGGATTGCAGAAAGAATAAAAGCTAAGGTCAAAGGCACCCACTAAACTGGGCTTACAACAAGGCATCCTAAATAAGGCAACTGTGCCTCAGGAAGATTCCTTTCCACTGGCAAATCTTCAAGGAAACAATAACACAAGACCCAAGATGTTTTTCACATGCTTTAAAAAAAAATTATGACCCCAGGTGGGCCCCTGGGTGACAAAACAGCCCTGCAGGCCACATGCTACCCCCTTGGGCTGCACTCTGCCCATTCCCGGTCTTAGATCATAAACAAATCAAGACCAGATCAAGGGATTTTGCTGCCTGAGGCAAAGGAGCAAATCACGTTCCTCCCCACGCCAATATAAGCCAAGGTGCATAGCACTCTAGACCAACCACGTTATCTTGGCACCTGAGGCAGCAAAACCCAGGAGTCTCCTCTCTCAAAAGAAAAAAGAAAAATGAAAGAAAGTAAGAAAGAAGAAAGAACTTGCTCTGCTGTTACGACAGCCAAAACTGACTGCTTAAAATGGCTGCCCAGCTCTTCCTAATGATTGGACTGCCTATGTGGAGGACAGTAGTTAAGAAAGAAAAGGAAGTGTTTGGGGGCTGCTGAGAACAAAAGAACAGCCCTATTGGATCACCCTGGAGGCTTATCCTGTCCCAATATTCTGTTCACACGGCAGCCAACTAGCTGCCTATGGGATTATGACAGTGGAACATGAGTGCATTGGCACCCTCTTGCTCCTGTTCATCAACAACTGCTAAACAGAGTCAGACGGTTTCATAGTAAAGGGAATCCACCATGATCAACAGCCATTTGATAGCCTTGCCATCTGCAGAATTGTCTAATCCCCTTTGAAAGCTTCTGTAAGTCAGTGGTCAGCATTGTATCTTGTGGTACAGAAGTCCACCATTTAACTATGTGCTGGCTGAAGGAATACAGAATCATGCCATCTTCACCACATAACTGCAGGCTCTAGTATTGTCAGAGAGGGAGGAATCCATCTCACTATGCACTTTTGCCACACCATGCATCATTTTATACACCCCTGTAGTCCCCTTCCCTTTATTCATCTACGCTAAGCAGTCCCAAATATTGTAACCTTTCCTCACAGAAGATTCACTCCAATCCCTTTATCGTTTGAGTTGCCTTTTTCTGTACCTTCTGTAACCCTTTTCAGAAACAGCAAACAGAACTCTGCGCCATATTCCAGATTTCTATAAGAGTAATGTGAAACCAAAATGAAAATGGCCACTTCTAACATGGAATCTCCTCTGCAGCCCCGCCCGGGGTGAACATTTTAACTGAACCACCCAACACAGCCCCAAGATCTCCTTCTTGCTAAGTTCTCAAGCCAATACGAAAATAAGATGTTTTTGCCCCGTAGCCTTCTAAACACACATTGAACGAGCATCTTATTTGGGTGTTTCCAGAGAGGCCGGCGCGTACCTTTTCTTCTTACTCAACCAGTCCTTGAATGGAAGGTCAGGAAGTCCCATCCATTCTCCCTGACTCAGCGTGAACATGGATCCTTCAATAGACTGAAAAAGAAAGAAAAAAGATTGCATATAAGTTCAGCTTTTTAAATAGATAGATGATAACTGCACTGTTCTAAGCCTCATAAGATCCCTTTAATAAGGCCGTTCTAAAATAATATGAAGTGGGCCAGAGGTAACTGTACCATGCAACCTTCCTTTGGCTCATCATAAACAATGAGAACTATGGAGTACGAGGGGAACCTTAAACCCTCCAGATGTTTTGGAATTCAACCTCCAGAAGCTGGAGCCAGAGTATTGTCAGTGTTTAGCGGCTATGGAAACTGTAGGCAGGTGGAAAATCCTGGTAGACTTATGGACAATTTGCAGTAGATTGACAAGGAATTCTGATTTGAGAGCTTAGAAATGTGACCATTTGTGATTACAACTCCCAGAACTCCAGTGAGCATGACATGAGAATTCTGGGACCTGTAGTCAAAAAATAATTTGTATGAGCTCAGGTTCTTTAGCAATGTTGTTGATATGTGCCTTCAAATACTGTCCAACTCGTGGTATTCCTAAGGTGAACCCATCACAGGTTTTTCTTGGCAAGATTTGTTGCCAAAGGAGTTTTTCCATGTCTTCCTCAGAGGCTCAGAGACCATGACTTGCCCAAAGTCACCCAGTGGATTTTCATGCCCAAGCAGGGATTTGAACTCTGTTAAGAGTTACAGAACCACTACACTATACTGGCTTTCTCTAACAATAGCACCCATAAAATAACTGTACTCCCTACCTAAATTATAGTGCTGATTAAAAAAAAAACTTGTAGTAACCAGGATTTCATCTTGAAGGACAGAAAATCCATCTAATTCCAATATTCAAAATACATTCCTAGACTCAGAGTTTTTTAATCCAAAGCACCCATCTTTTGCGCCTGGTTCCCATGGACAAATGTTGGTGTTCTAGTTAAAAAACAAAACAGATCTCCCACACATGGGGAATGTCTGCTCACCCCTTGCTTATATTCACTAATGCACTGGATTATACTTACATGCCAGGCTCCTCCAGGAAGGTTTTTGCCAAGAACCAAATGAGGGACAGCTCTCTCAGGGTGGTGCCACCAAGCAAGGACAGAATCTGCCGTCCCCCCAAAATCTGTATCGGGGCGCAACAGCATGTCAAAAAGAAGAGCAACTGGGCTGGAAGATCGCCCTTCCAAACCTTCAGATAGGTACTCGATATCCTGGAGGAGAGAGAAGAAGTTTGAACATCTGTCTTCTTATTATAGACTCTAGATTCAAAGGGCTTTAGCTTTGGGCCCACGTCTGGTCCACTAGCGCTAACCAGAGTAATCTTTGCTGCCGTGTACTCAGAGTAATATTACATGGTCTTCACATCTATACCTTGACATTCTCTTATTTGGGCTATCCCTTCTGCACCAAGGCTGTTGAACCCTGGTCTGCCATTATGACTCAAGTGCATGCCAAATCAGGTGCTCTGTGCTCATGAAATCCTCCAGCTGAAAGATGTACCAAAACTGTCCAACCAGGACACATACAATGCACAGATTTATGTGGGCAAACTCATTATTTTTAGACTCCAGCAGAAATGTTAAAAAAAAGTGTTAGAAAGAAAACTTTATTTCTACAATCCCACCTCTGAAAGACTCCAAACCACGTTGTGCCATTTGTTTGAAATGGCTAGGAGGTGAAGGGAAGTGAAGATGGAAAGCATTCAAAAACATTCAGAAAATGGTTGAAAAATGTGTGCATTGGGAAACCCTGATGAGAATCCTAGACTGAGGAGAATCTATGAAGTGTGGTACTTGTTCTACGGAAAACTTACACATAGGGTTTTGGTTTTGGGATTTTTTTGGAGGGAGGTTTGTACAAGATACATATTTATGCACAGAAAATGCTGATTTCTGTACAAAAACAAAAACAAACTACGTGCAAAATTTGCACCGAATATGTCCCAAACTACAACATTTTATGCAAGTGTCTTCTGCACTTGTATTTTTTGCCAGAAAATGTCGGGTTTTGCATTAAAAATGTGCAAAAAAAATTGTTGCAAAGAAGAAGCCCCAAGCTGCAAACAGTCTTTGATAACTGCACTTTTCAAAGACTTTCTCACAGTGTGAATAAAATTGCTATGATTGCTCATTGCTTCCTTTGAGAACAAAACTACAGAGTGTATGTGCGTGTGAGTGGGGTGTTACAAGGGTTCGTTGTAAAACTATGAAGGTCAAGTTCAAGAATTGTCCAGTTACCCCACTGCTACCAACCTGGTCTAAGATGGAAAGCTTGGGTGTCTCTTCCAATTTCCTTTGCAAAATGAGATTAGGATGGACAGCATTTCTTTTGACATAGGGAATGTTGCCAGACAGTAAGTACGATAAGCAAATCCCTGAGGGGCCATTTCCTGAAAGAAGGAAACCACACAGGTCTATCAGATTAGAAACATCTGCTAAATGAAAGCATTTTATCCAAAGACGTGGGCATAGCTGCCAGTTCTCAGTCAGCTGTTTTGCTTATCAAGTTGGGATAGTGTTGTTCATAGAAGCCCAGAACAGATGTCCAGACTGAGTTTCTATTGTGTGTGAACTGCAAACACAAACTTAAAAATTGTATTCATGCTGTCTATATGAAAAATGAGGAAACCTTGATTTGGACCTCAACTTCCAGAAGTCCCAGCTAACAGAAACAATGGGGAGGTATTACAGGTGACACAGACCAAAATACACAGCAAACCAAAGGTTACCATCCTGGCTTCTGCAATTTCCCTGCTGTGCCTTTCTGTGGCTATTTTACTAGGAAGGACTTGACGCTGTCCTTCCAGACACTAAGAGAAGACCTCAGTGGGGACCTCATCCAAGACACTGATGTATGGAATCCATCAGTACAACATCCCTGATGGGAGATAAACTACAAATATCAACTGACAGGTGTATCGACCAACACACAAGAGTAAACACAAACTGGAATCTTTTGATTTCAGAAATTAAGGGCTTCTCCAGATGGGCCAATCATCCCAGTAAACGCAGGTTCTTCCATTTCTGAATTTCACACTTTGTAATGGTTGTTCCCACTCCCACAACCAGTCATGCCTTAATTATACCAGGACTTCATCTACTGTTTCTTTTTCCTGTTTGAAGTGTGGTATACTATAGTGTGGACAGGGTTTCCTTTCCTCCCCATCATCCTTATTATGAACTCAAAACCTCCCCCATGCTCCTTCCCCCAATAATCACATCCCCTGTCTACCTTTACTTAAAAAAATTTTTATAGTCATAGCAATAACATGCTATACTATTCTAGCACTATCAATGCAAACTAAACGTAGGGGGAGGACTGATAACCAGAAATGAAATGAAAGTCAGAGGAAAACTTCTGATGGCAAATGTCAACACGTCATTGGTGGGACCACCCAAAAGTATGTGAAGAACCAAGACAGTGGATACAGACAATGCAGCTATCCCAGAAATTCATGAGAAACAGACTGGGACAGGATGTACCTCACATGGATGTTATTTAAAAAAAAAAAATCCAATACCACTTGCATGGCTTTTGGCCAGCCTGGATGAGCCCTAGACAGGGTTGGGCCTGTGGTTAGCACTTAGATGGAAAGCTGCCAGGGACCTCCTGGAGGGCTGGGGAAAAAGTCCTGCTTGAAATCTTGCAAATCTTCTGCCAACTGGAGTTGACAATATTTGGCTATATGGACCAAGAATCTGACTCAGCAGCTTCCTAGGTTCCTAACATGCTCTCTTTGTAATTCAGCAGGCTCATGCAAAAAAATCCATCTGGGTAGCTTGGGAATTGGATTACTCAAATTTGAGGGAAGTAGTCTATGAGAGGATTAAATTACCACTGAAGCTAAACCTTTGCAGACAGGAGTAATATATCCCTTTGTATCTTGTGTGCGAGCAACAGAATGCTGGACCTTTCAATCATACAAGTTGTTATTTTAAACTGTACAAGTGTAAGAGTACAACCTGATTTTTTTTTTTAATGCAGTTCAGCTTCTCAAATCTCAAACTCCGGATTCTGCAGTCAAAGATTTCATCCCCAAATTTAAGGTTGTTGCTGAAGACTCAAGGCTGCTTTAACATCGGTCTGAAACACTGTCTTAATTATATATCTGGATGATCTTTGCTACTCGTATAAACAGTGACAGTCTCTCTTGGGGGAAGGAAGTGAGACACTTTCCACACCAGAAGATTTACATTGCTTGGCAACAATAAATAGGCAGACAAGAAATGGTTGATAAGGGAAGCTTTATGCCACCCTCTGTAATGATGTCATGAACACACCTGGCTTTCCTTCCTCCAAGTCTCCAGGTAAGAAATGGTTTTGGAAACCACAGACCCAGCCTTTGGGTTGGGCAGCTACCTCTTGGCAGCTAATTTTGGCAGCCGTCAAAGGAAGGAGAGTAAACGACACAGAAGTAGGCCATGGGCCAAAATCCATGAGGTAAGCTAGCTGTGCAGGATCCACTGAAATTAACAGAAGAGGGACAAAAAAAGAGCACCCTTCCACAGTGCCAACTTGGAAGGGATCACATCCTGCTTTTTAACTGCTTTTAAAATGTTCCAGTTTCTATCTCCTCCTCCCACTTTCCCCCTTTGTCCTCAGCTTACCTCCACTGTTGCTACGGTTAGAGTAAAATAATAGTTTGCATTCAGTTAACTGGAGGTGAGCAGGGAGAAAGGATAGTAAAGAGTGGACTGTTGCCCTTCCCAGTAGGCTCAGACAAAAGCAAACTGCTGCAGCCTTTCCTATCTGGTATGTTCTCCCTTATTAACAACTTTCGACATCTTGACCACACACTGATGTTGCTCAGCCACAGATGTTCCAGATCATATCTGTGAAATGCTGAAGCGTATGCGTTCCCATTGAATTCAACAGAGCTTGGGCAGGAGAACTTCTCCACAGATCAATACTTCAGTCCTCAATCTTCTAGCTTCGGGGCCAACCCCACTGCAGGACTTACTATCTAGAACGACACTGCATGTCCCTCACTAATCTAATCATTTAGATTTTGCAGAATGACAACATGGCAGGGGCATTGGACTAGATGGCTCTCAAGGTCTCTTCCAACTCTGATTCTATTTCTATTTGTTCCCAGTGTTGGGAACAAATAAATCTTTCTGGTAGAAAGCCCTCCTCGGTCTAGACAAATACTTAACAGTGCCTGTGTAACCCTCAGCCACTTTCTGCTACTCTGATCCTTGCTCTTCACTCCCATGTGTCAAAATTATCTTGCAGCTGCATAATACTGTACAAGGAAGTTGGTCAGCATGACACAGCAACCAACCCAAGCATAAATATCCCAGCATTGTTTGGCACAGTCACCGTGCTGTCAAAGCCAGTTGTGAGCAAAGATTTCTTCCAGGGCTATTTTTAAGGCTCTTCTCTCTTCTGCCTAAGCACTCATCTCAGAAGGGTCCAAAGGAAGGGACAGTTAATATCTTCCCCAACTGCCTGCCATCCAAAGCCCGTGGCAGATTGAGTTATACACCTACTAGGGATTCCAAGCCCTCATTGGTCCATATTTGGATGGAAAAAAGCCTCCTCCAAAAATAAATGTGCAGAGGAAACAGATATTGGGAGAATGCTGTCAGGACACAGCTGGCCCAATGGCCTGGATTAGAAACATCTGGCTCCCTTTTGTTGTTAACTGCCACGAAGTCGACTTTGACTTATGATGAGCCTATGGATGAGAGACCACCAAGTCATCCTATCTTCTACCACCCTGCTCAGGTCTTGCAGATTCAGGGACATGGCTTCCTTGATTGAGTCTATCCATCTGTAATGTGGTCTTCCTTTTTTCCTACTGCTTTCTACTTTACCAAGCATTACTGTCTTTTCCAGCAAATCATATCTTCTCACGATATGACCTATCTATCTAAAGCTGTTGTCTGACTTCAATCAGGAGAAAGAGATTTTTCTCTGCCTTGTAGAGATGGAAAGGAGAGCTAGTTAATATGGGAACCACTACACCTTTAGACACTTCCAGGTTGACATGGTCAGGATTTCGTTCCCTCTGGCCAACCAGTTTACCTGTAAGGAATATCATTTTCTAGAAACAATTCTGGGTGGCTTGCAGGGGAACTTGTAGTTTTATGCAGAGTGTCTGCATTCCCAAGCTTCACTTCTGGTCAGTCTGACAGACGTTCTAGTAAGGCCTGTAACCTGATAGACTGTCCAATGAGCTCTGCCAAGGTTGGTGGCCAATCAACCCACTGCAACGATTGCCTGCATGCCATCAGAAGATAAGCTTTCAGAGTACAGGTTATGTAAGTGTCCTCTGGAGAGAGGGGAGAACAAACCCTGAACAGCTAGCAGTTTGATGTCCACAGATAAGGGTGGATGTGCTCTTTAAGCTGCCAGAAAGGGAGGAGGAGGAGGAGGAGGAAAGGGGAATTGAAAGGAAAAAGGAAAGTCAAGCAGGCAATTATTCCTGGAATAAGAACCTGTAGATAGACACGCTTGGATTAAAGTCCTATCTCTGCTATCTGTAGGGTGCAAGCAGTGTTTGCAACAGGCTCAGAGAGTTGAGAAGACCATTGAGAAATGTGACAAAGCACTGCACTGAATACCAAGTCATACCAGCTGTCCATCCAGCCCAGTACTGGCTAGACCAGAGTCCTCAAAGATAATAGGAGCTGTGGCCTCTCAAACTTGGAGGGCACCTGATTTGGGAAGAAGGCTGGCACGGACCAGCTGGCAGCAGCTCTCCATTTTATCAGACAGCAGCCTCTTACAGTCCTACCTGAAGCCACTGCGGACATAACCTGGCATGGTGCATGCGCTCCTTTACTGTGCTACAGGGTGGGTACAGGGTACAGTATCAACTGGAAAATTATTTCAGTGTTCGTGCAACTGCTTAGTAAGTAAACAATCTGGGCACACAGGAATCTTCAGGACTGGGCCCTAGGTGAAAATCCAGACCCTACAATCTTTACTTTAAATCAAATAAGCCATAGAATCCAAGAGAAGAAGTCCTAAAAACATAATCCTGTCCTAGAAATATAATTCACACTGCAGTTTGTGGCTCCAGCCTCTCCATCATACGGGGATGGGCATTTTTATACAGTGTGGAAGGAAAGACAAGGAGTTTTGTCATTGCTTCTGCTGCTACTACTACACCAACAGGTTTTTAAAATCAAGGCAGAAACTTTGAGAGGGAGACCAGCCAGGAAAGCAGAAGATGGGAGAAGGATTTTGCCAAAGCACACTTCTAACACAATGGTGCTCTTTGTTGGGCAAATGAAGACAATCTGGCTCCAAAGACAACTTGAATCAAGCCATCTTTACCACAACAGACATACTCAATCTCATCAGCTTTCAGAAAGTAAGTACCATTGGGCTTGACTGGAAATTGGGTGGCAGAGCATCAAAAAATAACAAGGAGCTCATATTGCCCTGACCAGGCAGGGACAGTCCTGGTTAATCCTCTGTTATCTGACTTTTTTCAGCTGCTTCTGAAATGTCCCAGCTTCTCTCTATTCCTCCCACTTTCCTCTTTTGTCCTCAAGCTTACTTCAGCTACTGCAAACTAAGTTCAAAGTACAAAAGTCGCTCGCACTCAGTCAAGTCAACAGGGAGAGGGCAGAGAGAAATCTTGCCCTTCTCGGTAGGCTCAGGCAAAAGCAAACCACTCCAGTCTTTCCGTGTGTGTGTGTGTGTGTATGTGTGTGTGTGTGTGTTCTTCCTTTCTAATAACTTACACCATCTTGACACTCCAGTTATGACCAGCAAAGAATCCTGGCTGAAATTCCCGAAATCTGATGCCTGCTAGAATTGACACTGTAATGTTGGACTGACTTGGGACATCTTCTCAAGCACCCATGACTATTTTTAAACCACCACCCCACATTACCCCAAGAGAAATTCTCTCTATATAGCAGGAAGACAGAGAATTGGCTATCTTTTCCAAAGAATGCTGTGGGTACATTAACTATACACAACCCTTCTGTATCCATCCTGGGTTAGAAGGGAGGCAAAGCCAAAGCAAAATAACATTATTAAGCAGGGAAGTCTTTTGTGGATCTGTATGTGCCAGTTCAACATAACTCCAGTTTCCCATAAACCACACCCCCTCAGAAAGCAAATTCCTGGCAATGCACCCAAGCTAGTTCCTGTGATACATTCAAGAAGAACTGCAATCAGTTTGTTTCCAATAAGCAAACCTGCGTTCACCCAAAATGGCACAGAAGGAAAGGGAATCCCAGGACAATTGTTGGCTTGTTCATAGAGCCTGGAAGAACAGCAGTGGGAGGCTGCTGCAGGGTGGCTTAGTGAGAGAACTACCACTGGTAAGGGGAGATTATTCCCTAGCGTGTCTTACCTATGATCACCACAGGAAGAGGCTTGACACTGGTCTGTTCCAGATGGGCGTGTAACATTGTCTCTCTCTCCTTCTCTCCCTTGAAGTAGAATGCAAAAACCTCCAAGTCAGCCTGGAATGATAAGGCCAAGCAAACATTTGTTATCAGCAGAACATTCTCCTGAACTGGCTGCGGTGCTTCTCCCACCCCAAAACTACTTCTGCGGATATTCAAAGCCAAATATTCAAAACTGGAGAAAGTAGAAAGACACGGGAGAACTTCAGCAAGTTTGCCGTTCCAGTTTGAGTTTGCATTTTGACCACAGCATTTTGCCTGCCCAACGCCGACATTCAAGTGCTTCTTCAGATTTGTTTGCCAGGTGGACGTACAGTATGTATTTTGTAATCTGCCAGTTACCCCTGCATGTCAGTGATCAAACGTTTAATTTAGAACAACAAAGACTCTTGTGGTGCCTTAAAGACTAATGGGTTTCGTTTGGCATAAGCTTTTGTGGACTCCTGCCCACTTCTCTTAGCAGAAATAGACATTTATGCCACATGAAATTGGCCTTTCAGATGCCCACAGGTGTCTTTGTTGTTTTGGCTTGAACAAATGAACGCGGCTACCTCTCTGGAAATTTCTGAATTCAAATAAAAAATGTCAAATATAGATATTTAGCAAACATTCAAATATTCACCATTAGGATTCACAGTGGGAATGGGAGAGCAAACTTCTTTGAGCTCTATTGTTTTCAAAAGCAGTTTCAAGAACAAGATTAAGTACAAACCAGCAGGAGGTTCCCTTGCAGAATCGCCTTTAGAATATTTGTTATTATTTACCTCAGTTTCTTCTCCAAACCAGGACTCATAATATGTGTAATGCTCTCTCCACAGTACCATGGCCATAACCTAATCTTAATCTTGAAAAACCCATAGGGGGTAAGTGAAGTCTCCAGGCAAGCTATTCAGAAAAAGCAAGATTTGCTTCCCCAAGTAAGTGGAAGTGAAGTGAGGCCTTGCTCGTGACATATGAGTCAGACCTTCATCTGAATCCAATGAGAACATTAATCTTTCCAATTTTGATGAGCTACCTTGATTCTGATCTCCTGGACTAAGAAAAGCGAAGCCCTGCTAGATCAGAGCAAAGATCTGGTGGTGAATCATTCTCTTCTCACTAGTGACTAACCAGATACCTCTGGCAAGTGCCTCAGGAGGGCAGGAATCCAAAAGCACCTCTCACTTGCGTTCCCCGGCAACTGTTAATTCAGAGGCACATCACCTGTGATACCGGAGGCAATAAACAGCCATCACCACTAGTAACCAGTGACATGGACTGGAAACAGCTTCCTGTGGCAAAATACCCAAGCTACAGAGCGGCAATCTCCTGGTTCCACTTGTGCCGTGAATGGAATAATTGGGCATAGGAAAAACAAGCTCCATCAGGCTTAGCCTCTCCAGTCTTCTGATCCGCAGTAAAGAGAGCACTATTTGGATCACCAGTAGCCTACTTTAGGCTCTTGTTCTAGGCCATTTCTGCACTAGACTGTTATAGTGCTCTTATTCCACTTTCAACATCCTATGGAATCCTAGGGTTTGCAGTTTAGGGAGGGGCCTCAAAAGCCTTCAAAGACCCTCAAAGGGCCCTCCCTGAACTGCAAACCATGGGATTCCATAGGATGTTGAAAGTGGAATAAGAGTACTATAACAGCCTAGTGCGGAAATCGTCCTAGACTCTAGTCCTCAGGGACAGTGAGCATTAGTGCGAAGAACTTCAGTCACTCCAAAAGTCCGTGCTAATGCTAAACAGGAATATTCTTATGAGGAGTGCACTCAAGTCCAAAGCTGTAGCCCTTGATGGTACATCCTGATTAGATTTGCTGGAAGGCCAGCTTCCATGGTAGAACCACTGGCATGTCCCCTGGGCTTGTTGTGCAACAAAGGCAAGTTCACGTGGGACAGGCTTAGATGTATGGAACTGCCATCACACATCTAGAGAGGGCTGAGCTTCTGTAGCTCCTCGGGTTTAGATCTAGCCACTCTTTTATAATTTCCTGCAATGTCGCAGAACAACACAGGGCGCTGTGGAAAACTGAAAGGGTGGTTATCTCAAACCCCATGCAGAGGCTAGGAAGAAACACTGAAGGGAGAAGCAAGGGCACACCTTGCGCCTTTTCACACCACACAGAACAAAAACCATGGCTGCATTGTGTGGAATCCTGCGGTTTATAAATTTGGTGAGGCAATGAAGGTCTCTGGCTTCTAAATATCTTACTTAACTAGCAACCCCAGGATTCTGCTTTGGTTAGATCTCATTTGGAATCCTGTGTCTCGTTCCGGGCACCTCAATTCAAGAAGGATACTGACAAGCTGGAGTGTGTCCAGAGGAGGGCGACCAAAATGGTGAAGGGTCTGGAAGCCATGAAGCCCTACGCGGAACAACTTAGGTTGCTGGGGATGTTTAGTCTGCAGAAGAGAAGGTTAAGAGGGGACATGATAGCCACGTTTAAATATTTGAAGGGATATCATGTCGAGGAGGGAGCAGGTTTGTTTTCCACTGCTCCAGAGACTAGCACAAGGAGCAATGTATTCAAGCTGCAGGAAAGAGGATTCCACCTGAATCTCAGGAAGAACTTCCTGATGGTCAGAGCTGTCCAGCAGTGGAAGATGCTGCCTCAATGGAGTGTGGTGGAGTCTCCTTCTTTGGAAGTTTTTAAGCAGAGGCTGGATGGCCATCTCTCAAAGGGAGTACTTTGATGTGGGTTCCTGTATGGCAGAGGGTTGGACTGGATGGCCCCTGGGGTCTCTTCCAACTTTATGATTCTATGATTCCACAGAATATTGTCATGGCAGTTAAAGTGCAATCATAGGACTTTAACTGTGACCTGTGCAAGGGTGCCTTCGGTCTGTCCCTTTAAGAACAGATGAAGTAGAACAGTCCAAGAAGACAGAGAGCCATAAGGCTGAGAAAAGTTATTTCTTTAGCCTACAGCTCCCACTTGAACAGAATTTAATCACTGTTTGCCCTTGGCATACGGTGTAACAGAGCACTTCAGTATGACGTTAAGAACTTGATACAAATGAGGAAAGCACACAAAATATTAAGTATCTGGGCACCACAGCAATTGCTGCTTTGCTCCTGAGAATGCGTGCCAAGCAGAAGCATGCATTCCTTATTCAGGAGGAACTGAATATAAGTTCTTCATTTGGTACAAACTAGTTTTTATTTCTGTTGTTATCATTATTGTTGCAAAGTTGGCCTTTGATCCTTCGGACTGGCTCTCCCGTACCTTTCCACTCCTCTGTTACTGATCTGCAGACTCCATCCCCGTGTTGCCAGCACCTCTCCCTGCTCCGTGGAGATAACATTACATAAGTCTGCTGAGCTGAGAAACTTCTCTTGGCCCAAACCCCGCTAGGCTCACGCATGCGTCCCCATTCAAATTCCAGACTCTTCCAAGTCCAAGAAGGGCAGCTAATAATCCCTGTTATCAGAGCTCAGCTAAGATCTAGCATTTCCCTTGAGGCAAGTTTCTTCCCCAGAGGGACACTGAAAGTGTTTTTGTCTTTTTAAGCCTCATCAGGAAAGCTTGGGAAAAGTTACTCTTTAGGACTAACAACTCTCCAGAATCCCCCAGAAAGAACTGGCTGGGCAATTCAGGAAGCTATAATCCAAAAAAAAAAAAAATAGCTCTCCCCCCCCTTTAATTCTACAGGTGCATCTTATAAAATTCACTGATCCTATGAAACCTTTTTAAACTCCCACTGGTAAAAACTTTCAAAGTAGGAACGAGAAAGCTCCTCTCCTCTGCTCTTTGCAAAGAGCCCCGGCTTTCTGAAACATAGCTGCTTTAAAACACACATACCCCCCCCCCCCACACACACACACACTTCCATTTATGTAACAAGAGCCATGCCTTCAGTTCTGTTGATTCATCACCAAGAAAAGATTCCACCGGCGTGACTTACAGAAAGTCCTTGGTGTCCGATGACTCTCAAGATAACACATACATAGTTAACAGAAACACTTTTAAAAGGGGTTTAGCGACCCAGCGGAGCCATAACTTTGCCAGTAGTGTCTTACCTTTGAGGAAGGAAGGAAAAAAGGAGGAGGTGTCTTTCCAGAGGGAAGTGTCTGGGAGCGCAAGGAACACTCTCTCTGCCTCCCTGGGAAGTGGCCTCTCCTATATATACATATGACAGGGCGAGCCTCCCAGGCAGAAGGCGTGGCTTAGGGGACCGAGGGGGCGAAGCTAGGAAATCCTCTTATAAGCATGAGTCAGCAGCCTGACCAGTCAGCTTTCGCTTCACTTTTATGAATGGAGCTGCGGAGGGACTCGACTTTTTGCTGGGCTGCTGCGCCTCGCGCGTGAAAGCGCGCGCCTGCCTCTCCAGGGAAAGCGCGTCCACCCCACCTCCTGCTGCTGCACCCCCGAGGCCAGGCTGCACCCCACCATGTGCCTTGTGGATCCTGGGATAAAAGTCGTTAAAGGAAGGGAAGTGATCCTCTGAAGACGAAAGAAAAGGCATGAAAAAGAAAATCAAGAAAAAATAAGGAACGAGAGCTGGCATAATGTAGTGTTTTGGGAGTTGGGTTACCCAAAGACCACGGTTGGATTCCCTGCTCTGCCGTGGAAACCCACTGGGTGGACTTGGCCGAGTCACACTCTCTCAGCCCCCCTGAAAACCCTGTGTCAGGTTTCCCCTTAGCGTCACCACAAGTCGGAAAGGACGCAAAGGAACAAAAATGAATGAAAGTAGGGAGCAGCAACTGATAAATGCCTAAAATAAAAATACATTTGTCGGGAAAGCCTAGGAGGCCGGTTTTGCATCTCTCATTCTCTTCCGGTTTTTGGACAGGGATGGGTGAGAACTTCACCCATGAGCCAGCGTGGTGTAAGGATCTGAGTGATGGAGTAGGAGGCTAGGAGACCTGAGTTCAAATCCCGGCTCAGCCGTGGAAGCCCACTAGGTGGTCTTGGGTAAGTCTCGCGCTCTCAGCCTCAGAGGAAGGCAGTGGCAAACGTTGAAGGAAATCTGGCCAGTAAAGCATATTTTTCAGAAAGCTGCTGTGGTGTGATGATTTGTTGGACTTGGGCCATTTCCGCACTACACTGTTACAGTGCTATTATTCCACTTTCAACATCCTGTGGAATGCTGGGGTTTGTAGTTTCCTGAGGCCGAAGAGCACTCTGGCTGAGAATTCTAAGTGCCTCTCCTTTAACTGGAAACCCCAGGATTCCATAGGATGTGGAAAGTGGAATAATAGCACTATAACAGAGTAGTGTGGAAATAGCCTAGGTTTGCAGGAGTCCAGCTGGAATTCTCACTTGGCTTCAGAAACCCGATGGGCAGGTCACCCTCTCTCAGCCTCAGCGGCTTTCTGAACAAATCTTGACAAGAAAACCTCATAATAGGTTCATCTGAGGGTTGCTGTAAGTCAGAAAAAAAACTTGAAGGCATACGACAACAACGATGAAGTTAATTGAGATACTGTGGGTATTCGAGAGGATTCGAGAAAACCAGCATATTTCTTTCTATACAGCACAGAAACAATTTTTAAAAACTGAAATGTAGAGACAACTGAACCGACAGATTGGTCTGTCTTGGCTTAAGTGCTCAACTCCTAATATTTCCAGGGGTTGTAACCATGTCGCAGTAGAAATAACAAAAGCCATTTCCGCACTAGACTTTCATAGCGCTATGATTCCACTTGAAACATCCTATGGAATCCTGGGGTTTGCAGTTTCGGGAGGGGCGGCCGGCCCCTCCCGAAACTGCAAACCCCAGGATTCCATAGGATGTTTCAAGTGGAATCATAGCACTATGAAAGTCTAGTGCGGAAATGGCCAAAGAATCTTGTGGAGCCTTAAAGTTCTAGCTGGAATGCAATTTCATAATGCAATTAAAGTTCTAGCTGGAATGCAATTTCATAAGTTTCAGCCCACTCACAGCAGATCAAATGGGTGACAGCTCAGGAAAACATTTCCCCGATGAAGCCAGTTCATCTTTAAGGCGTGACGAGAATGTTGCTTTAGCTCTTTAAAAATCTGCTTTTGAATTCTCTTGTGTTCATTTGTGGTTGCGGAGCTGACAAAGCAGGGTTGCTGCCTCTTTTTTGTCCTTACGGGCTCCTCATCCTTAGAGACAGGGGGGCAGGTAAAGTGTAACTTGCGGGGACCAATTTGTGGCCCCTGAAAACCCCTGGTGACCTGAAGCCCTCCAACCTCTCATATCTTTGGTACCAATTCTCAGGGTTTTTTTTTCACCCTGAACACTGGCCGAATGAACTTAAAACTGGCTACAAATGAAGGGATTTACTTCTTCCACACACACACACCTTTAAGCTTTCTCATACCCTTGCAAAACTCACCCCAAAATTGACCAAAATGGCAGCTGGAAGTGATGCGACATCACTTCCAGGATGTCAAAATACAAGAGTGTGGCCCACCGGAGATTGGGGGTTCCATGTCAGCCAGGTGGAGGGTCCACTTTGGAGTTTAGTCTGAACTTTAAAAGATATGTAAGGTTCATTCTGGTCTACGACCATAATAACATTATTGATCGATTGATATGTAAGGTTCGTTTATACTCTCGAAGAGATAATCTTAAAAATGTTAAGCTGTCTTTCCCAAATAGCTTCAGGAGCTCGAGTAATGCCTTTAACGTTCAGACTAAAACCTGGAGTGGCTTCACTACGCCACTGCAATGGAAGCCACCAGGTGCCAGTGCGACGCATCCAACCCATGAGAATTTCTTAAGAATCATATGTGCCCCGTGTCCCTCTCTTTTGCTTTTCTTCCTTTCTTTTCTTCTTGGTTTTTATTTGTTTGTTCGCTTTGGTACAATTGGCCCTCTATATCCACAGATTCTGCATCCATGGATTCAACCAACCACAGCTTAGAATCATAGAAATGTAGAGTTGGAAGAGACCACACGGGCCAAATATTTGAAAAATAATTTAAAAAAATCCAAAAAGCAAATCTTTCAGTTTTCATCACTTCATACAAGAGACGCCGTTTCACTACACCGTTGTATATAATGGGACTTGAGCATCTGCAGATTTTGGTATCCATAGGAGATTCTAGAACCAAGCTCCACTATATCTATAATATTTAATAACTAAAAATTTAACAATTAAAAATGAAACAGTTAAAAGCTTCCTCTTTCCCCAGCCTCCACCCTTCTTGAAGTACAGAGTCAATGCAGTCACCTGTCTTTGTGAAATCTCAAATAGCTTTACCTTTTGAAACGGCATGTTCTGATAAACTTCTTCCATTCTATACATTTCCCAGACTTTTCCTGTTGCACCGTAGAGCGGCAATGAACCCTGAAGTCAGTAGCATAGGAATTTATTCACATCATGACTAAGAACTTTCACCTGCTTGTGCTCTATTTGGACAGTGGCAATGTTCAATGCAGCGAGGTAGTTGCAACATAACGCTGAGCACAGGATGTTTTTTTTTTTCCAGTTCTTACCAGAATCGGCAACATGTAAGAGGCTGAGCCTCCCTCGTCCAAAATGCCTGGAACCAGAAGTGTTCTGCATTTTGGATTTTTTTTTTCCAGATTTTGTAATATTTGCATACATATAATGAGATGTGAAGATGGGACCCAAGTCTAACTTAGCTTTTGTGCATACCCTAAATTGTAAATGTTAATTGTTGCAAACTATATACTGTTGTATATTATTGTGGTATCTATATGTACTATAAGATCAACCCAATTGGATTGTGTTAATGAGATGGAATTAATGAACACCTATCTATATTTTATCTAATAATCCATATTGTTTACAATTTTATCTTATGCATTTATATGCTATTTTCAGTCAATGTAACTTTTCTTATATTTAATATTGTACAATTTGGATGGTTCATTATGTTGGGTTTATGGACTGTAAAATAAAGTTTGTTTTGCTTTGTATATATTCTATTGGATAATTGTTGTAAATTATATACTGTTCTTTCAACACCAGGTCAGCTTTTCTGTCAGATCTTCTCTTCTTGCCTTCTTCCTATAGGGAACATGAGGGAATTACAGAGGCTTGTTTGGGATTGCACATGTGCATACGTGCTGCTTGCAGGTCTCTCAATTGGTCTGGTGCTTTATTGTTATTAGTTATTATTATGACAGGCATGGTCCCAAGTGAGCCTTCGTCATTCCCTCCTGTTCCCTATAGGAAGAAGACTGGATTCCACTTTTCAACAGATTTGGTTTTTGGAAGGGTTTTGCATTTCAGATTTCTGGATAAGGGAGGCTCAGCCATTATTCTGAAAGGGGAGGCACCGCAGAATTAAAATACACAGGATGCTTGATAAAATGTATGACTTAATAGTTAGGTGTAAATGTCGAAGTAATATGAACTGTTTGCATCAAGGGCAGGAACCAAGTTTAATTATGTTTTTTAACATTTGTTTTAGATATGTGTAGATTGGGATGTCTGTTGGTGTTTGTATGGATGCATTTTTGTTGCGGCTGTTTTAATGTTGTGAATGTTTGATTTGTGTTGTATTTTTAATTAAAAAAAATATGGAAAAAAATAAATAAAATACAGAGGAGGCTTTTCGACTTGGGTTGCCAGTTCTGGAAAGTCTCTGCAAGTTGCAGCAACCAATCAATGAAGCGTTGGAATTTCTAGCAAACTGCTGTTCTCTTCACTGAGATAGAGATCTGTGTATAGCCCTTTCCTCTTGCCCAGAGCTGAGCTGACCCAGACTGGAGAATCTGCACCCTCATCTTCTGTATGGAGATGACCTACCAGAACTGGAGACTTAAGACCAAGCCCTGAGATCTGGCAACCCTATTGTTTGTGACTTTTGCCAGCAGTGGTGTAATGGAGGACACATGAGAGTGAAGCTTGGGAACTTCCTGCAGAAGAAGATTTATGATGTCCTCTGCCAGACCACCAGGCTAATTCACAGTTCCATCATCCTCTGATGGGGGAATTTGGTGATAACAGGGCTTTCAAGTTCTTTGTTAACAGTTATTCACAGAGGAAGACAGAGAATGATGAAAATAATCAAGCAAGGCCTGGATAACTTCTTCGCTTTAATGCAGTTGCTACTTTGCCCCATCATTTTAAATATTAACCTCTTTGCAAGATTGCTTGCATTTCTAATTAAAGCTGAAGCATGCTTGCTGTGTCGTTTGCTTTACGAGCTGAACATAGTACTCGGAAGTAAGCACCAGTGAGTTCAGCGGAGCTTAGTAAAAGGTGATTTTTGCATAGGATTGCTATGAGATGGCGTAAAAACCAGAACAGGTCATAATGGGCCATTTTGGAATGAGACTGTGGCCCCCAAACATGTAATGTTTTTGGGGGGGATTCTTGCAGATAATATTCCAGAACTGAAACATGTCAGAATTCTGGCTGGGGGATTGTTGCAGATGATATTTCAGAACAGAAACACGTCAAAATCCTGCTTTTATTCGCCTTTTAAGGCCTGTAAACTCTCCAGAACATTATAAAACTGTCTGGAATGTTAATTTCTGACTAGTCCATTCCCACCCAGTTCAGAGCCAGTCAGAACTGAATCGGAGGGATGCGAAAATCCTTAAAACCCCCACAGGACCCAGCTTCTAGTACCTGTTCCAGGTACAATAGAACAAAATAGAAGATAACTGTGAGATTTTATGAGTGGTTGGTTTATTTGCTTTTTTTAGATACAGGTGTTTTGCAGTATAGTTTTAATGATCCTGTTAGCTGTTTTGGGTGTGTATGTGTTTGTGTGTGTGTGTGTGTGTATACTTCTGTAATGCTAGAAATTCAGAGACTAAGACTATTTCTGCACTAGCCTGTTATAGCGCTGCGATTCCACTTTCAACCTCCTATGGAATCCTGGGGTTTGCAGTTTTGGGAGGGGCCAGATGGCCCCTCCCAAAACTGCAAACCCCAGGATTCCATAGGAGGTTGCAAGTGGAATCGCAGCGCTATAACAGGCTAGTGCGGAACTGGCCTGAGTGAAAATTTCACTTGAGGAGGCAGAAGTTTTAATGGGGGAAATGTCTTCATTTTGTCTCTCCCCCTGTTAGCTGCACACACACACACACACACATACCCAAATGA
This sequence comes from Cyclura pinguis, assembly GCA_030412105.1. Classification (NCBI taxonomy): domain Eukaryota; kingdom Metazoa; phylum Chordata; class Lepidosauria; order Squamata; family Iguanidae; genus Cyclura; species Cyclura pinguis. Next base: position 4,348,687 of record CM059607.1, read on the forward strand.
TGCTGATGCTGACATGCCATAAACATGGTGACCCCAACAGTAAGCCAAGAAGTTCCCAAACTTGGTTCCCCAGAAGGTGGACTACAGCTCTCAGAATGTCTAATGGTTAGCCACATGGACTGGCGCTTCCAAGAGGTGATGCCCAGCGACATCCAGGAATGCTGATAAGGGAAGCACTGATTCTGACTCTCTCTCTGGTAGCTGCTCCTTATGCCACCTCTGAAGGTCACTACAAAAGAGTCTGTACTGTATGTAGGCCCTGATCAGCAGGTTAAATTGGAAAAGGAGGCCCTTGAACAAGCTTAGATTTGCCCCTTGTAAGATTAAGCCATCTGATATTATGGCATTGGCATTTAACAACCAGCAAATTACTGTACATAGTAGTTGCTTTTTACTGGAAAAATTTGCAATGACCTTTGCTTCGTGCAAATATGCTGTTCTTTTTTTAGTCAAGTTTGCATATTTTCTCCTGTAAAAGTATGGGAACTGTTTTGGAAAGTTAGGGAATGGACCTATCATTTCTTGGTACATTCACATCTCAGACATCCTCCAAAGAGCTAAGCCGGATGTGCATAAAGGGTGAGCAATTTCAGATGGCCCAATGAATAACTTTCCGCTCAGCAAAATGAGATATTTTCTTGGGAAAGTCTGGGAGTCCTTTCCATTGTTTTATAGCAAACCTACCCTTCCTAGAAAGTGCAGTCAAAGTACTTTGATCTCCATGGAATGGAATGTGGAATTTGCAGCCCTGTGACACTAGAGCTCCCAGCCAGAGAATTCTATATACTTCACAAAATATCTTCATGTTAGAAGCAGGGGTGTAGCTACAGGGGAACAAAATGAAGGCCTTAACCTCCAATCAGAATTCTGCCCTCCAATTGCAATTTGTCTTAAGTCCCAAAATTTCTAAAATGGCAGAAGCTTAAAAGAGCAGTTGAGCATTTATTTAGACATGCCGTTTCGGCATGCAAAGAAAATGGGCAGGGAAAGGAACCAAGGGAATATGAACTAGGCAAATATCAGAGTTCTAGTGTAAACAATTTTCATTATCTCACTCTCTCCAGTACTAGAAATGTGGCTTTCCCCTGAAGGTCCAGAATTCCTGTTGGAAGACCAAGGCCCTCATTTTACCTCTCTTCTCCATAACTACACCACATGTAGAGAAAGGTTTGGTTTCTCAAGAGAAGGGGAAAGCAAATATTTCTCTTTCTGAACTTTGTCCAGGCCACCAGAGAGTGTTCACATGACATTTGGCCTTCCAAATCACAGAAGGCAAAATGCCCTGAGGTGTTGCGATCACTGAAAGGGGGCTCTTCTGGAAAGCTTCCACTAGGTGGATTGCGTGCTGCCCGAAGATGCTCCCTTGTTATACCGCACAGTATGCAAAAGGAACTTCTCGTTCTCCTTCTCCTTCTTTTTTAAGACCACAAGTGGGCAACATATAATCCATGCCCTCTCCAAGTCTATTTATTTCTGCCTGAAATTTGTTAGGGCCTTTCCACACTACACTGTTATAGCGCTATGATTCCACTTTCAACATCCTATGGAATCCTGGGGTTTGCAGTTTAGGGAGGAGCATTTAGAATTCCCAACCAGAGAGCTCTTGGGCCTCAATACAAATGAGTTCAAATAACAAAAATAGTTTGCACCCAGTAATTCAACAGCGGGGAGAGGGGAGAAAGGAGTGTCTTGTCCTTCCCAGTAGGCTCAAACAAAAGCAAACTGCTGCATCCTCTCCTAGTTTGTGTATTCTTCCTTCTAAGTGACTTTTGTCATCTTGGCTACACTCTAATGTTGCTTGGCCACATGTGCCTTGGTTTTCATCTGTGAAGTGTTGGAAGAACCATATGACATGCTTTTCACTTCCTTCAGTAATGCTACCATCATCTAAGACAATATTAAACCTGAAACCACAAAAACCAGCTGTAAGCCCTCATTCCGTTCACCAAATATTCTCTGGGGGTCTCCCGGAAGCTGTCCAACAGTTCAAAGGAAATCTCAGAAAATAACATTTGAATGTCATCAACCAGGAAAAAGAAATCCAAAATATTCTGGGCAAGTCCTAACTTGTCCAGCATTCTCTTGCTTCCTTGCCACCCCAGCTCCTGGTGCTGGGTGAAAGTTCATCCAAATGCTCACTATATTCTCCTGCCACTGGGCAGGTTTGGGCTTTTGCTGCTCTGCATACCTTCCAGAGGGCACCCAAGGTGAGCCAACCTATCTGTTCACTGTTCATTGTCACTTTGGCCAAAACTAAACATAAATATTGACTTGGGTATTTGCAGGAGGGATTTGGCCACTTCTGTGTAGGGAGAGAAATCTACTGGACAAACAGAGGCAGCTCAGTTGCCTGAAATATTTCTAGAATACAAAAATTATGAATTTCAGCAAAATAGTTTGGAGGTGGTTGTCAGAAAAGCTGAGCTAGGTGACCTTAATTGCGAGGAGAAGAGCCTCTGCCAGCTTAAGCCAGTTCTCTTAGCTGGGGAAAATGGATTTGGCCTCAGACGCAAACATGCTGGTTACATCCAGACCTGACTGTATTATATTACTCTTTGCAGCCTTTGAAGAAAAGACGGAGACTTCCCCCCCCCCTTCATTGCAAGTGGCACCAAGAGTAACAACTCTGCTTTTAAAATATGCACTGTTTTTAATGGGCTGCTATGCCGGGGGATCCTGTTTTTGAGGTGGGGACTTAACTTTGGCCAGCAAGTTGTTATTAATTTTGCATCCTTGCAGGTGCTTGCAGAGGACGGAGGAAAACTACTTTTCTTATCCGTTATCCTTCAAACTCTCTTAAACCCGAAGACTCTGATAAGCAGAATGTCTAGTCACGGTGACAACGCCCTCCCTGTGTTCATAGGAGCTTATTCCCAAGTAAACATGGATAGGCAAGATTGCAGTCAGTTTCTATTGTTCCTAGGAAGGCTGAACAGTAACCAGTGCCTTAATATTTCTTAGGACTTGATCAATTTGTACTCTTCTGACTGATGATGCCAGAGCCAGCTCTACTACACAGAAATCTCAGTGCTCCAATTTTGCTTGTATTTCAGGAGGGGCTTAGCGCTTCTATTCTACTCTGGCGGGGGGGGCAAATTGAGCCTACCCTACGCCCCTCTTCCAAGGTATCCATGAAGATGCCCCTGATCTCATGTTGTTTTGTGGCTTCTATTGTGAGGAGTCATGAAAAATAGTGGTGAACATTTGAAGAGAATTCTGCTAAGTGTCCTTGTTCCCCTATAGGGACGTGGAAGGGAAAAAAGAGGAATCTGAGAACATTTTTAAAGGAAGACATTTTCCGAAGAGTTTCAGCTCACTCCTATAGATCTGTACGCTTGTGGGAAAAAAAAAAAGTCTAGAAAGGCTACAGCTTGGGGAAAAGTTGTTTGTTTAGACTGCAGCTAGCTGGGAGACTCTGGAGTCTGTAGTACAAAGACATATGTGCCATGCACATGTGATAACAAACATAATCCAAGAGATCTTTGGTGCCCCACACTGGCTTTCTCACTTGTCCAACCAAGCTTTTGATATTTTCAGATATTGGCTGTTCTCTGTACAGGTGCCTCCAGCGGCTTCCCTTGTGAACAGAGACAAACAAGCACAGCAACACCCTTTTTTGCTTTTGTATAATTTGAAATACTGTTCAACCCTCAAGCTTCTCTTTTGAGGAGAGCAAAAGGAGAGAGCAACTTCCTGATTTTTGGAGGGGCCATCTAGCACTTTGTATTTTATGGACTCAAACAGATTCAGCTGTACCTTTAAGCAAACACATTCTAGCAAGGTATGGCTATAGCTTCTCAGAGCTCTTGGGAATGGTTTTACCCAGTTGGCTTGGTTACCTGAGCAATTAAGATTTAGCTGGAGATTAAACCTCCTGCTTGCTAGCAAGATGCACAGAGGAGGAGACACAGTCATTTTACAGTATGAATTGCTGTTTGAAGCAGCAGGAATAAGCTCACACCCTCCAACAGTCCCAATTTGGCCGGGACAGTCCCATTGATCCTCTGTCCTCCCATTTTTCCAGCTGCTTTTAAAATGTCCCAGTTTCTCTCTCTTTCTTCCACTTTCCCCCTTCGTCCTCAGCTTATTTCAATTGCTGTAAACTGGGTTCAGAGTGCCAAAGTAGTTTGCACTTAAATAACACAATGGGTGGGTGGAGAAGAGGGGAGCAAAATCTTGTCCTTCCCAATAGACTCAGGTAAAAGCAAACTGCTGCAGCTTGTATATTTTTCCTCAGAAATAACATTGCCATCCTGACCATACTCTGACGCTACTTGTTCATCTTGCCAAATTGAGAGTGAATGCATAGGTAAACAGAGTATGACTGGCATTATTGAAGGAAGTAATAAGCCTGGCATCTGCTTCTTCTAGTCCCATACTTTCCAACACTTCACAGTGTGACAGATCCCTTTACCAAGGCTGGACCTAAAACGCCAACCCCTAGGAATCCTGCCATATAAAACCTGCAGTCATCATATATGCTTCAGTCTCAGCAACACAAGACAAAAGCCATTTCCGCACTGGACTGTTATAGCACTATGATTCCATTTTCAACATCCCATGGAATCCTGGGGTTTGCAGTTTTGGGAGGGACCACACGCCCCTCCCAAAACTGCAAACCCCAGGATTCCATAAGGTGTTGAAAGTGGAATCATAGCGCTATCACCGTCTAGTGCGGAAACAATCAAAGTGTGCTGTGTCGCTTGCTTTGCTACAAAGAAACACTTTCATCTACCAGGTGAAGTTTGTGGATTGCGAGTTAGCCGGGGCATGACAGAATGTAAATTATGGCAAAAAAAGAAAAAAGAAAAGAAGAAACAGGGGCAATGTTGCTTTTACTCACTTCCTTGATACATATTTCTTTTTTTGTTTTGTTTTTCTGCCATTGCTCAATTTCGCTGCAGTCACCAGCATGCCACAATTATGCAATTACTGCTAAGCAAATAAAAAAAGATATGAACCAGGAAACTGAAATTGCTTGATTGCAGGGGGGGGGAGAAAAAATGAACAGCACGCATGCGCTCCATAGCGCAGATACATGTAGGAAAGTGAGGTCAGCAAGGCAGGACTGATTGTGAGAATGTGCATCACCAAAGCAGCACCATAGCATTATTGCAGAGAGGGTGTAAAACAACAGTCAAGCAACACGCCCTGCCCACTCTTGAGGGCACCCGTCCATTTGGCTGGTTTTGGGGTGGGGACAGGATTCTCTCCCCCTGTCCCTGCAAACTTTTGGATTTGCCTAAGTCGGCCACAACTTGTTCCTTTGTCTGTGGGTTCTGGACTACATGAGCCTCTTTTTGAACATTGCAAGAGCAGAGAGACCTTTTGAATACAGAAGAGTGTATTTCATTAACCCGTGGAATAAGGAAGGGATGAGACGAGGGGAATCCACAAATTCTCTATTGCTTATCCATACTGCTCAGGATCTGGCAAATTTTCTAAAATCAAAAGAGCAAAGCTGCAGTATATTGACACAGGTATAGGAGGAGAAACCACTCATTTGAAATGTGGCAGTGGAGGAGAGTTCTGTGGAGTTCCATGGACTGCTAAAAAAACAAACCAAAAAGAACCAGCAAAGCTCAAATTCTCACCTGAAGCCAAAATGACTAAACCAAGGCTATCATACTTCGGACATACCATGAGAAGACATGACTCCATAAAAAAGACAATAATGTTCAGTAAAGTGGAAGGTAGTAGGACAAGAGGAAGGCCATATTACAAGTAGATTGACTCAGTCAAGGAAACCATGCCTGCCTTGGAGTTTACAAGCCCTGAGCAGAGGTATTGGTAACTGGGTCTTTTGGTCTCTCATTCATAGAGTTGCCATAAGTCCATGCCATCATATTTTTCCATTTCTGTGCATGGGTATAAAAGCTGGACAGTGAAGAAAGCTAATAGGAAAAAAATCAACTCATTTGAAATGTGGTGCTGGAGAAGAGTTCTACAGATATCCTGGACTGCTGAAACAAATGGGTCCTAGAGCAAATTTGGTGCTATCGTAAGACGGACACAACTTACTAGAAAAGACAACAATGCTTGGTAAGGTAGAAGGCAGTAGGAAAAGATGAAGAATGCATTGCAGATGGATGGACTCAGTCAAGGAAGCCACGTCCCTGAATCTACGAGGCCTGAACAGGGAAACTGATGATAGAGCATTTTGGAGATCTCTCATGCAAAGGGTTGCCACAGGTTGAGGTCGACCTAATGGAAGTTAACAGCAGCAACATCATGAGTCAAAGTCAGCTTGATAGTAAATACCAACAAAACTTGTCTGCCCTTGTATGCATGCTTGTGATTGCCACATGTCTAATAATGGTGGCCTGAGGGGTTGAGTTTCTGCACTTCTCCCTTCCTCTTTGCCATATCCTCTCCCAAATCAGATCTTGGGAAAGAGCGCTTTTGGACTACAATTCCCAGAATCTCAATTCTATTCATTGTAATCAAAGTTCGCTTTGATTTAAAGCAGGGGCAGGGGAAGGAAATTGTGGCCTGTGTGTGTTCCTAGAGTTTTTCTTTCCCTCCCAGAATATCATTGCACACCCTGAAGCCTCCCCAAGCCATTTGTGGTAGATAGGTAGGTAGGTAGGTAGGTAGGTAGGTAGGTAGATAGATAGATAGATAGATAGATAGATAGATAGATAGATAGATAAGGTGCCCAGATTTGGTCAAGTTTGCTCTGCTTCTCAGTAAGCAACCAAGAGTGACCCCATTTTTATCGGCACCAGATCATTGTTTGTTTTTCAGAGAACTTTTTTTTAAAAAAAAATAACTCACAATTGTGAAATCTATAAAAAGTAATCAAAGGTCAAACCTGGCATGGAGTTGGAGAAATGATTTGCTCTGCTTATCACACTTGGCTTGTTTATAAATACACGAGTTCAAGGTAGCCACTGGAAACCCATGAACTATGCCTATCAGTGCAAACATGCTTTCCCTTTGATGCTTCTGCCTCCCTGCATTCTCCTTTTTTAAGACATTTAGTATTCAAAGCAGTAAGTCAAAATCAAAATTGAGGAGTGGCCTTCAGGCCCTTCCAACTGGTCCCTGCCCCCAAACCAAGAAAGATAAGCAAAGTTAATTTACAAACATTACTCACCGAGTTGGCTCATGCTCCAACCTCTGTTATGCAACAGCTCGATAAGAGTAATGGATTAACTGGAAGGTCAAGTGCTTGGGTTCCTAATATTGCTGTTGACACAGAATGATTTCATACCAGGTAAGGAATGGACTTTGCCTCTTCCTCCCAATAAGTTTCACAGCTTGGTGCATTAGAGATGTGTTGGACTACCATTCCAATCACTCCCACCCAGCATGGGCAATGGCCATTTTGGCTGCGGTGATGGGAACTGTAGTCTCAACACAAGGAAGGCATTAGGTTGGAGAAGGCTAAGCGTTAGTTTGCTAACACTCTGGTCACCATTCATGATTGTTGTGCACCTTCAAGATGTTTCTGACTTATAGCAACCCTTAGATCACAAGGATTTATTGGCAAGATTTGTTCAGAGCAGGTTTGCCATTGCCTTCCTCAACAATCATAGAAAAGAATCATAGAATCTTAGCCCTTTCCACACCTTACCTTTTTTTGGCGCTGGGGAGTGGGGATCGCGCGAGCAGCCTCCAGCGAGAGGCTCTCGCGTCCCCACTGCTTCAGCTCTGCATGAGCTGCCTGCTCCTGAGCAGGCAGTGTGAGAGCCCTGCCTCTTCCTTCCGCAGCGCAGCCTGGGAGTTTCCCAGGCTGCACTGGGGCAGGAAGCATGACCACCACGGCTCCAGAGGCTCCACGTGTATGGCAAGTGCGTGCAGGGCCCTGGAGCAATGCGCGATCAAGCACCATTTTCAGCTGAAATCCAAAAATGAAAAAGTGCATGAGCAGCCCCTTGCCCTACCCTGGAGTGTCGCGCAATTGTGAGTGCATCGTGCAGATTGCTCCTCACAATCGCGCGACGCTCCAAGTGCCCTTACGCACGGAAAATGCCATGCGAAAAGGGTCTTAGAGATGGAAGGGGCTGCAAGGGCCATCTAATATAATTCCCTGCCATGCAGGGATGTACATCTACAGTAGTCCCGTACAATGCCAAACCAACCTCTGTTTTAAGACCTTCAGGAAAGAAGAGTACACACACAAGACAATCTATTCAACCATTGAACAGTTTTGAGTGAAGAACTTCTTATTCTTGTCTTGTCTTGACATTTGAATCCACTGGTTCATGTTCCAGTCTCTGGAGAAGCATAAAACAAGCTCGCTTCATCTTCAACATGACAACCCTTCGGATATTTAAAGATGGCTATCGTGTGACTTGCCCCAAGCAATCCCGTGGATTTCCCTGGCTGAGTAGGGATGCTGTTGGACTGAAACTGCCATCTTCCCCAGCCAGCTTGGCCATCAAACCATTACTTTTCTGACCGTTTTTTATGTTAGCATAAGATGATGACAGAACAGATTTTACTTAGATTATATAAATCAGAGGCTGATGTCTTGCATTAGAAGACATACCTTCAGTACGTGGCTATGATAAATGTCTCCTGGTGCAATCCACCCCAACCCATCTTTTGTCTGCTGTACCCCCTCCACGACGGTCATTTCTGTCTTGGTGGAGAACAGAGAGAGCAACTGAGAGGCAGCTAGGTACTTTCCTTTAGCTGGATACACTGCCATAGGCACCTTAATAGAACTTCCTAGGCTCTCCAGAGGTCTCTGCAGATGACACGATGACTTTGCATCTCTGTAAATGAAAATAGAATCATAGGATCATAGAATCGTGGAGTTGGAAGAGACCACAAGGGCCATCCAGTCTAACCCCCTTGTATCATCCAGGAAGACACCATCAAAGCATTCCCAGCAGGCTGTCTTTAAAAACTCCCAAAGAAGGAGATTCTACCACACTCCCAGGCAGCGTATCTCACTATCAAATTGCCCTTACCATCAGGAAGTTCTCCCTAATATTTAGATGGAATCTCTTTTCCTGAAGTTTGATGCTATTGCTTCATGTCCTCGTCTTTGGGGCAGCAGAAACGCTTTCTCCATCTTCAACATGATATGCCTTCAAATATTTAAACAGAGCTATCACGTTCTTAATCTTCTCTTCTCCAGGCTAAACATACCCAGCTCCCTAAAGTGGTTCTCATGGGGCTTCATGGTTTCCAGGCCTTTGACCATTTTGGTCATCCTCCTCTGGACACATTTGTATGCATGCAGGTATATGCACACATAATTGATGTTGTAAATTGCAACTTAGCTCCTGTTATAGTTACTGTAATCCAAGTACTGTCTCCTTTTCCTTTAATAGGGGGATTTTGATCGTTGCACAGTTGGAACAGAATTCCAAGCTCCACAGCTGCTGGAGGGAGAAGTTAAGATAGATTTACGCTGTTGTACTCACAGCATGGCAGCTTGTTATTTTATGTAGTCAGTTGTTATCTTACAGCCACGAGTGGATGAGCCACAACTAAAAGATAATTTGATAGGAAATGTATGTTAAGGTTTAAACTTCAAAGTTTAACTCAGAGTGTCCTCTGTAATTAATGAATCAACATCTTGATCCATATTTATAATTTTTAAAGATACATGAATCTCTTCCGTGACTGCTCAACTCATGTCCAGTCATCATTGTTTATATTCTCTCCCATTTACTAAAACAAACTTTCGAATCCAAATTGGAAATAATCCAACAGTGCTGAGTACTTGTACTAATACACTCTTTTGCAGCGCTATTGACATAAAATATGTTGTGTTCTGGAATAAGGCCTAGAAGTATGTGCTAATGACAAGTGTAATTAATTGCCCTTGGATGGACCTATTTCAAAGCATCAGCATGGGTGGTTTATCATTTTGTGTGATTCATTCAATCGTACAGGACACCATGACTAGGCACAATTTCCCAGCCAATCCGAGGAGGCAGGCTGATGGGCCTGTGGCTAAGTTACTTCTCTGCCCTCATTTCCTCCTATTTAAGAAACAGCCTAATGGTTACAGCATCCTGCAGGACAGTTTCAAATCCCCACTGAGCCATATAACTCCATGGGTGATCTTAGCTTAGTCACCATATGTCTTAACCTGCCTTACAGAACAAACTGGGGCTGGAGAGAAGCCGAACCGTAATGCTACCTTGAGTGCATTGAAGGAAAAGTAGGACCAATGTAACAATCATAGGCTTAAATCCTATTGTTGGTCCTAACCAGAGGAAGCCCGTTCATGCTCTCCGATTTTCACAGATGAAAATTGGGACACCAGTGGCCAAGCAACATTAGACAGTGGTCAAGCTGGCAGAAGTTTATTAAGGAGGAAGAAGACCCAAGCTAGGAGAGGCCGCAGCAGTTTGCTTTCACCTGAGTTGACTGGGAAGCCGTCGGGTAGGGACGGGGGGCAATGGGGCCTGTTCGCCCCGGGCAGCAATGTTTTGGGGGCGTCCCAGCCCATAGCCGTGCCCCCGCATGGCCTGGCCATCCCGCCACACACCACAGCCATGCCCCCATGCACAGTGGCCCCGCCCCTGCGCTGTAGCCCCGCCCCCTTTCACCCTCCTCTCCTCACACTCCGAGCTCCACCACTGCGGGGAAGGGTGAGATTCCAGCCCCTCTTCTCTTCCATCTTCTTTTGAGTTAATTGAGTGCCAACAACTTTCGCATTTTGAATTCAGGCCATTTCTGCACTGTTATAGTGCTATTATTCCACTTTCAACGTCCTGTGAAGTTCTGGTGTTTGTAATTTACTAAGGCCCAAGAGCTCTCTGGCTGAGAATCCTAAATGCCCCTCCCTAAACTGCAAGCCCTAGGATCTCATAGGATGCTGAAAGTAGAATAATAGCACTGTTACTAGCACTGCAACAGTCTAGTGCAGAAATAGCCTCAAGTTTGCTGCAACCGAGGGCAAAGGGGGAAAGCAGCAGAAGGAGAGACAAACTGGGGCATTTTAAAAGTGGGTGGAAAAGTGCAATGACAGAGGATTAATTGGAACTGTCCTTGCCAATTCAGACCAGTTGGAAGATATGTCCCCTTAAGTCAATGGGATTGACCTATACGTCTACTCACTAATCAACAATTTATTCAATAGGTTCAGAGCAACCAACAGAATTCCAGTTATAATCAGCAATTGTAGGCCAGCGTCCAGCTGGGTTCCATCTTGTCCTCTGCATTATTTAACACAGGAGATCATAGAAAGACACCTTGTACTAAATGAGACTGTCCCATGGAGATGCAGAGAGAGTGCAGATCACGTGGCCCCCAGAATGGGTTTTTTCCCTTGTCACATTGTTCCTTGCAACCATAAGACTGCCAGCGATGGGTGGTTCATCAGCTATAGCAGCTTCTAGGCATAGATGTGCAAGACCACAGTAATGCATGTCCTGGTAACTTCCTGTAACTTCTTGTAATGCATTCTGTGTATGGCTGTCCATGAAGGCAATCAGGCAATTGCACCTTGTACAAAAATGGAGCTGTGCAAGAGTTTGTTTGTTCAGCTGTGCAAGTACACATACTACAGAATCCTAGAGTTGGAAGAGACCACATTGACCATTCAGTCCCACCCCGCTGCCATGCAGGAACATACCCTCAAACCTCCAGAGAAGGAGACTCCCCCACACTCTGAGGCAGCATATTCCACTTTTGAACGGCTCTTACCGTCAGGAAGTTCTTCCTAAGGCTTAGACGGAATCTCTTTTCCTGAAGTATGAAGCCATTGCTGCAGGCATGGCATGGGTTGGCCAATTTGGACCTTGCGATCTCTTCCAACTCTAGGATTCTATGATCTCTATTCATTCCCCACATCTGTTAGGCCATTTCCACACTAGACTGTTTTAGCGCTATGACTCCACTTTCAACATCCTATGGAATCCTGGGGTTTGCAGTTTCGGGAGGGGCCAAGCGGCCCCTCCCGAAACTGCAAATCCCAGGATTCCATAGGATGTTGAAAGTGGAGTCATAGCCCTAAAACAGTCTAGTGCTGAAATGGCTCCAGACTTGGTATTTTTTTCATTTCAATGGCATACAGATACACACCTCCGTTAACACACCCTCTAAAACAGAAGCTATTTTTTTCAAAGTCTTTTTATGGGAGCCCAGCCCAACCCCCCTTTTCTTCTTTTCTTTCTGTCTAGCTGGAAGTCTTTTGTTTTGTTATGTTATATACCATTGAAGAACGCACAACTATATGGCTAGAATCCTGTTGGTCAATCCCAGCTAGAGGAGACCCACTGAATCAAATGCTGCGTGGTGAGTCAGTGCTTAGGCAAGTCACTTCAGGTTGGCATGGTGGCATGGTTAGTTGCTCTAATTCGTCTCTCTTTATTTTTTTTAGCTTTTAAACAGCTTAGCTGGATGCACGACAAGCATCCTGGTGAACATCCCTTTTCTACACAACATAAAAAGTGCAGGAGCCTTCTCCGGTTTTCAGCTTGGCAATCCTGGTTGCCACAGAGAGATGTCTCCAGTTTCAGTTTTCTAAAAGTCTGGGAAACAGTGAACTTCATTGTTAGAGGCAAAGATGATGTTGGCAAACAATTCATTCTCCACCTCTTCCTACCCTCTGGACCCATCCATCACACAGAGATAAAAGGTGGCACAATTATCTCTACACTGACAGAAAAGATCTGGCTGGTTTACACATACACACACCCACACACACCATCTTCTGAGCATGCTGAAAGACCATTGGTTCTTCCCTGTTTTGCTTTGCTTGGCGCTTGTTGCATTTTTTCCCCCGATCTGAAGTCCTGCCGGCCATGATCTTATCTCTAGCCTTCCTCCTGTGATATGACTTGTGGCTGTTGCAAGGTCATTTTGCAAAAACATAAGCATGGATACGATCTTTTAGACTATTATTAACCTCTGGTGGTAATTACTGCCTCAGCCTGGGCGTGTTTCATGCCTTTGTTAGGGATTTAGAAAACTCGCAGTCTTGATTTGGTCGTGTTTCTCCAAATTCCACTTGCATTCTCTTCCTTTCCTTGGGTTGTGTCAGATTACAAGGCCTTGATTTTCCTTTTTGTCCTTCATGGAAATTCATACACATTTTGTACATTACACATTACATTGTGTGCACATTGTACATATTAAAGCATATTTGTGCACTCTTTGTACTTTTAGCCATTCATATTTTTTAGAAATATTTGCATTGTTTTATGTGTACATTATTTAATTCTACCACAAGCATGGACTCTGGAACAGGGAGGGCATCTTATTGTTGCTGTTAGACTTCGACTCATGGTGACAGCATGAAAGAGAGACCTTGAGGACACCCTGTCATCTGCCCTGCTCAGGTCTTGCAGATTCAGGGATGTGTCTTTGTTGATGGAGTCTATCCAGCTGTAAAGCTATCTTCCTCTTTTCCTACTGCCTTCCATCTTGCCAAGCCTTATTGTCTTTTCTAGTGAATCATGTCTTCCCGTGATATAAGTTCTACAGTCTCAGTTTAGTCATCTTGCTGTAGGGCCCATTCATTTGTCTTTTTGGCAGTTCATGGTATTCATAGAGCTCTCCTCCAGCACCACATTTCAAATGAGTTGACTCACTTCCTACCAGCTCGCCTTACTGTCTAGCTTTTACAACCGTACATAGAAAGTGGAAATATTATGGCATGGAGGAACCTGACCATAACATCCATGCCCTATGAGGGGGTGGGGTATGTTTAGCGTAGAGAAGAGAAGGTTAAGAGGTGACATAATGGCTATGTTTAAATACTTGAAGGGACATCACATGGAGGATGGAACAAGCCTGTTTTCTGCTGCTCCAGAGATTAGGACATGGAACAATAGCTTCAAATTTCGGGAAAAGAGATTCCATCTAAATATTAGGAAGAACTTCCAGATGGTAAAAGCAATTTGACATTGGAATGCTGGCCAGAAACAAGTTGGCTGGAATAATATTTCTTATTCCATCTGGGAACAGCCCCTTTAGCTAAGATTACTGTTTTAATTTCCAAACAGGAAAATATGTTCTCTCTATGTGTGTTTGTGTTTGAGTGACACAGTGTCAGCAGCTGTGGTTGGTGCTTCATGACGTCTGTCCCTAGTCTTGGATTTTGGCCTGGAAATCTTGGGACCTGGGATGATCCTGAACAGGCAACTCTACTATGTCTCCATAGCCAGACGCGGGCTGCAGACATCTTCCATCAAGATCCAATGGAGTCTTCTAAAGGTCTCAGCTGATGATGTCATCAGTCTGCATCTTGCTACAGGAACGTAACTGGATGCTAATCCAGTTCCCCCCTCCTGCGGCTGTTCAGCATCAATGGAATGACTGTGGGGGGACTACTACTGCAAAATTGTGAGTCCTGGGGATGAGCTTTGAATATTGTGGAGAAAGGAAGAAGCTACCAACGTCTGCAATGACCCAAAAAATACAAGGTGGACTTACAACCATGTATTTCACTCAGTGATGACAGCCTCTCTATGCAATCCGTGGATTGTAGTTATGGGGCTGTTCTAGTTCTGAAACAGCACAAATGCCCAGTAACAGGATCAGAGCAGGGCGTAACTCTCCAAGTTCCCCTGGAAGTCATTTCCAAGATACATACTTATTATCCCTCCGAGCTGCTAAACCTTTTATCTAATGCTGCCCATGCATTTCTGTTGCATTCCTTTTCAGAGGTACACACGTGTACACAGTTTATGGAGGTGGTACGAGTCAGCCTTAAGCCTTTAGTCAATACAAATGCATCGCAAGTGATAACCACTGACATAATTAGTGCGTGAGTGGAGGCAGTGAAGACCCAGCTTGTCTCTGGTTGAAGGGTTGTATTAAATATATATATGTGTGTGTGTGTGTGTGTGTGTGTGTGTGTGTGTATGTATATGTATATGTATATATGTGTGTGTGTGTGTGTGTGTGTGTGTGTGTAAAAACCCAGACTGGTAACACTCAATAAATAAATGTGATGTAGGAAAGAGACAATGTGTCAAGGTGTTGGGGAGGAAAAAAAGAGATATTTTCTTTTTGAAAATAGGCCAGCATATTTTGGCTTAGAAATATTTTTATGCCCTTCTTTGGGGGCTGTTAATGGAAAGGGGGAGAGTATTTAGATTACAGTGACTATAACAAGAGCTAAGTTGCAATATACAATTTACAAAATCAAGTATGTGCGCATATACCTGCGTGCCTATGACCATGCATAGAGAAGGGTGACCAAAATGGTAGAAGGCCTGGAAACCATAAAGCCCTATGAGGAGCAACTTAGACAGCTGGGTACATTTATCCTAGAGACGAGAAGGTTAAGAGGTGACATGATAGTTATGTTTAAATATTGGAAGGGATGTCAGGTGGAAGAAGCCTGTTTTCTGCTGCTCCAGAGCCTAGGACATGTAGCAATGGCTTCAAACTTCAAGAAAAGAGATTCCATCTAAATATTAGGAAGAACTCCCTTGTGATAAGAGCAGTTTGACAGTGGAATATGGAATCCTGGGATCTGAAGTTTAGGGAGGGACATTTAGACTTCTCAGCCAGAGAACTTCTCAGCCTCACTTAACTACAAACTCCAGAATTCCACAGGATGTTGCAAGTAGAATAATAGCACTATAATATTGTTGGGAGGAAAGGCCCTACAAGCTTATTTCTGCACACCATCAGTCCAGAAACCTTCAACCCATGGACAAACCCACTGCAAGTGTATAAAAGTGCCAAGGATATTATGTCCATGCCAACACAATCCACACAAATTACAGTTAAATATACTAACTGGTGTTAGGCTGGTGTAGGTAGGCCAGTTCATTTGTTCTTAGCTCCCTTGTTCTTCCTCTTAAAAAGAAGAAGAAATTGTTATTTAAAGAGTACCACACTGGTTGCATGTTACTAACTTCTTAATTTTAATTTATTTTTGGGGGGAAAAAATTAAAAATGCACTTAGAGGTACAAACATGACCAAAAATAAATAAATAAAAAACCACCAGCAAAGCAAAATTTTAGGAGTAATCAGTTACTGTATGTTTGCAAGAGTAACATTATTGCCCTCTCATTATCCCAAGAAGTAACTTATTAGATACAGTGTTGTTACTTGTAGTACCTTTTCTTCTAAGTTCTGGAAGACAGGACCACAGAGAGTATCTTGCTCAGAGCAGAAAGCTGAAGCCTTAGAAAATCAAATACAGGCTTGCAAACCAGTTGGCCAATTTCTGCTGGGGAGGAAGCAGAGGTTCTTACAAACTGGCCATTGCTCCATGTATGTAAGTGACAAAGAGAGATTTCACACTTCTCTCGTAGTCCCCACTTCTCTGAAACTTGGGAAGTTATACTTCTGCTTTAGAGGGTTAGTTCCCTATCACGGTAGGTGACTGCAGACTTGGGCTGTTTTTGCAACGTATTTGTTCATAAATACACAGACTCAGGAGAAAACAGGAAAGCAAACATGTGAACTGGTGATAGTAGTTTCACAAGAAGAGCAGCAATTCCTCTCCAACCCCCAGCAAAGCCCTGCCATTCATCAAGGCCACATCTTGTTATCCTGCTACAACATTCAGAATCACCATCCTTCTACTTTTCTCCCTTGGTCCATATATTTTCTCAATCATAGCCACTTAGGAGAGAAGGTTATATCATACTCTAGCCAACAGGTGTCCTATTGCCTTCCCTGTTAACTTGCTGTGACTTGCCCTTAGCTGTCTTTTTTTTCCATTACAACACACCATGAAAACTGGTAAGGATGGGTGGGTGGATGGACAGACAGACCGACAGACAGACAGACAGACAGACAGACAGACAGACAGACATTTTATTAGTCCTAGGCCAGCATAATGCATTAGTATATAAATAAAAAAACATGTATGTTAAGTTGAATTTAGGGTATAGCCATGCTGAGGGATAAGCACATCAGTCAATTCCCGATCTGACTCACTTTTTTAAGGCATTCATTCTGCCATAAATCCATTCTCTTCCATTTCCATATTAATATGCAATAGTAAAATATCTGTTTAAAACATGCACATAAATAATAGTTAAATATGATGTTTTTATATTATATTTTCTTGAACACACGGATTTCTAAATGAGAGCTCTTTGGCCTCTCTAGTCATTTCCACACTACACTATTACAGTGCCATTATTCCACCTTCAACCTTCTGTGGAATTCTGGGGTTCGTAGTTTCCTGAGGCCCAAGAGCTCTCTGGCTGAGAAGTCTAAATCCCCCTCCCTCAACTGCAAACCCCAGGATTCCATAGGATGCTGAAAGTGGAATAATAGCACTATAACAGTGTAGTGTGGAAATGGCGTTAGCCTTCAACAGATGACCACACCCACCCTAAACCATGTATTGGGTAGCTGAAAATATAAGATGAAAGGCTGATTTTTTTAAAAATAATAACTTTTGAGTAGATGGCAGGAAAATTCAGACAATGTAAGGTGTCTTCAAGTTATGGTGACTCTATGAAGGAGAGACGCCAGGATCCCCAGTTATCAGGTCTTGCAAATTCAGGGCTGTGGCTTCCTCACTTTAATCAATCTATTGGTAATTCTGTCTGCTCTTTTCCTCTTGCCTTCTACTTTGCCTAGCATTTGGGCTTTTCATTTTTATCTACATTGTTGAGGCAAAGGCAAGCAGCTCTTGTTTCTCATCTCCACCCCCTCTATCAAGATGGATTTCATTGAGATTGTGCAATAAAAACAATTTCACATCAGGGCTTATTTAAGCCATGGGTGGGATAATGCAAAATGACAGGGGGCTTTGTTATACACAAGACATGCCAAGGCACTCCTAAGCACAACTCCATGGTTGTCACGGCAGAAATTATGTAAGATGTTTGTTGCATTGCTTTAGCAACGTGAATGACGTCTTGGATTCATCCCTTCATTTGTAATAGGTTTGCCTTTGGGTCACCAAGAGTTGGAAACAACCTGAAGGCACACAAGAATAAAACCTTAGTATTGGACTATTTGCTTTGCTTTTCCCTCCCTTTCCTATTCAGGGACTGTTTCCTGGCTGTTTAATGAAATGAATTAAGTCAATAAGATGCTCATTAAATGTCATTCTCTGCCAGCTGTATCAGGCAATATCAGGTGATTACTACTGCAAACACTGTTGCTGTATATTAGATGTCACTAAGAACTAAGTATTAGCAGGGATAAATAGCGTAAATAAGAACTGTAGGCGGAAAAATCCACAATACTCTTAATTCTATCAGTTCATCCCAGCTGAATCCATTGTTGAATGGTGAATCAACACACAAGTAAATGCTATTGATTCTATGGGTTTCCTTTAACGGGGATAAACAACAGGATCCAGGCCAGTATTTACTAGTATCCTAACTTGTGTGTGCAGAATCTGGAAAAATTACTTTTGGACCACAACATGCAGAATCCCTCAGCTAACATAGCCAGTGGATTCTGGTAGCTGAATTGCAAAAAGTAACTTTTCCAACCTCTCTATGTGTTATTTCTAAGGATAAGTTTGATCAGAGTACTGATTCCCATGAATTACAAAACATTACAATAAGTCAAATAAGCACTCATTGTTAATTTCCAAGAAACAGATAAATAATTCATATAAACATGCACTTCCCTGAATATCAAGGAGCTTCTCAAAACCAAATTTACTCCTGTGATTTGTTGTTGTGTGCCTTTAAGTCATTCCAAATTTATGACAAGCCTATCACATGGTTTTCTGGGGCCATTTCCACACTAGACTGTTATAGTGCGATTATTCCACTTTCAACATCCTATGGAATCCTGCGGTTTGCCTCAAAGACCCCTCCCTAAACTGCAAACCCCAGGATTCCGTAGGATGTTGAAAGTGGAATAATCGCGCTATAAGAGTGTAGTGCGGAAATGGCCTGGGTCTGAGAGTGTGGGATGTGGCCAAGATCATGCAATGAGTTTCCACGGCCAAGAAGGAAATCACACCCTGGTCTCCAGGGAGACAGCCAAACCCTCAAACCACTAAACCATGGTGGCTTTTACTCATGTGATAACTTCCTTCCAAAATGTAGCTATTATGGGAACAACTCCAAAAGATACATTTTAAGGAAGCATTAGCAGTGTTACATCTCCAGATTTGGCCCTGCAGTTTTAAGTGCATCTGAGGTTCCCTTGATATTAGAAATATTAATTGAAGCCAATCTAGTATCCAAACCAACAAATTTTTATATATCTAAATTTCTGTTTTCTATAAATAAATGTGACATGCAAGGTTCACAGCAAGAATGGAATAGAGAATGGGAATATCTGGTTCTGGCTAATCAATGGCCACCAGTTTTAACATTTGTAACTAGTATCACTTTAGATCTCTGGCTTGATCTTACAAAGCAGAAATTGCTCTTTTGAGTATGTTACATCTCCAACAATTTGCTGATTTAGAAAGCCTCTTCTTGAATAGATTTTGTGGCAACCAATATATCCAGCGGGAGGGCATGCCTCACTCTCAGCTGCTTCACTGGCTTGTTGGAAGGATCAGATGGAGAAGAGGAGAGCCATGTATGCCACCTTGAACTCATGAGAGGAAACGTGGGACAAGATGATAGCCAATAAACGTCAGCTCGATAAGCTATCAATGGCTTCTTGTTCTGATATATGCATTGTCTCTAGCACTGGAGGAAGCATGTCCTTCAGTACCAATTGCTGGAGGACATGAGCAGGAGGGGTGCCATTTCCTCCATGTTCTCGATGTGGGCAGTGGGGCGAGTGGGGTAGGGGCAGGGGGGTGGGAGGTGTGGGGTGTGTGGCTATGGCACATGTGGGTGTGGTACAGCACGCATGGATGTGGCTATGGCATGTGTGGGCATGGCTACAGGGCATGGGGAGGAGCTGCGACATGTGGGGGAGGAACTACGGCATGTGGGGTGGGATTAGCATGTGTGGAGATGCAGGCCAGGAGCGGTGGTGCCCCCAAAAAATGCCACCCAGGGCGCACCGCTCCTTTGCCCCCCTGTCCCTATGTGGCTGGATGTGGGCTTTTCACAGATGTCTGACTGACCACAGTAGAGCGCATAAGCCTTTGGTCCGCTCCTGTGAGGTTCTTCCGTTCCATAGGACTGAAATGTCTTAGCCCTGGGCAGGGTTGCACCCACAAAAGCCAGGCGATTCCCTAGAGATCCCAATGGAGTGCGGAGATTTGTCAGGAGTTCCCAGGGGAGGAGAAGAGCATCGGAGGTTCACAATGAGTGAGTGATATCATCCCTGCGGATTCTGCCGAGATTAAATGTCCTGGGCACAGAGACAATGGCGGGCGTGCCCACGGTGCCGTCTGATTGCCACATTCCTGGACTGAGGCCAGACAAGCCCCATTTTCCAAACAAACGCTGGATTAGGTACAAATGCTTCTTCCCATCCCTTCAAAAAAGAAAGAAAAGAACCTACAGAATTTGGTTTTGGCTTGTTTATAATAGGTTCATTATCGTGCGAAAAAAAGACCTTCTAAATCCTCTCCAGCTGATTATTATTACTCACACCATTGGCAGCTAAGACCGAGAGGTGGTACATTTGGAGTTGGGCTGCTTTCTAACAGAGCTTGGGAAAGTTACTTTCCGGACTGACCATGTTGGATGGAGGTTTCTGAGAATCTTAGCCTTGACAAGTAATGTTTCCAAGTTCTGCTTTTTAAGTTTGTAAGCTGAACATCAGGCCCTCCCTCTCTTTCATTGCCACGAGTTGCCTTCGGAGACGACAATTACTCCCTACTTTTCTGTCTAATCTAGGGTTGCCAAGCGAAATAAGGCTCCTGTCCCTAAAATGGTTGTGTAGAAGGAATTCTCAGCAGGTGTTGCTTGTATGACAAATAACATCTTCTGCAACACTTTGGGATGCTTGACTGCTTTAAGAAAAATGGGCAATATTCTTGCTCTTCTATCATTATTCCCAATGGGTTTTTTTTTGAGCATTGGGAAGCTCTTTTCTTTTTAATGGGAATGGACCTCGGAATGAATAATAACAATTACTCTTCCCATTCCTAACAATAATATTATTTTCCAGTTACAGTATGTTTCAGCAGGGTTTAATTCTGGCACAGCCAGAACTGGTTTCCATACTCCTTTGCTCAGGTCACCCAGGCATTTAGGCAAAGTTTCACAGTGTTTTTCTTATTGTTTGTTTGGGAGTTATCTTGATCTGGTTATGTCACCAAGTTCTCTTCCCCGGTGCATTGTGCAAGGATTCAGATTTCAAGGAACTCTGCTTTTCCAGGAAAGTTATTCACGGTCTCCAACATTGCACAGATGAAACCCAGGAAACATGTGACCAAGCAGCATAAGATGTGGTCGAGATGGCAAAAGCTGTTAATGAGGAAGAACACACAAGCTAGGAGAGGTTGCAGCAGTCGGCTTTTGCCTGAGCCTACTGGGAAAGGCAGGATTCTGCCTCATCCTCTCCTCTCCTCCTTGCTGAGTTCCTTGTCTGCCCTTTGAACTCCATTTGCAGCCACTGAAGTAAACTGAGCACAGAGGGGGAGAGTGGGAGGAGAAGGAGAGAGAATCTGGGATGTTTCAAAAGCGGATAAAAAAGTGGGATGGAAGAGAACCGATTGGGGCTGACCCTAATAACTCAGGACAGGGGGAAAGCATATGCCAACTCTTATCTCTCCCTGACAGTTCTCTAGTTTCTATACAGTTTTTGCATCTGTTGTATATCATATTCATGCTTGCCCTTGTTTTGCAATGGGCCATCATAAAGCCATGCGCAGCCCTGGCCTGTTCCATGTCAAGACACTTAGGGAATTTCTGCACTATACTGTTATAGTGCTATTAGTCCACTTTTAACATCCTTTCGAATCCTGAGGTTTGCAGTTTAGAGAGGCGCATTTAGAATTCTCAGCCAGAGAGCTCTTGGGCCTCAGGAAACTACAGATCCCAGAACTCCTCAGCTACTACATCATCATCATCATCATCATCATCATCATCATCATCATCATCATCATTAATTTTTATTTCTTACCCACTTCTCCCCAAGGCTCAATACATGGTTTGGATTTGCTGGTGTTGGGGTTCCCTGAGAATAAAAACCCAGAAGAACAACATCAGGACTGTCTCTGTCAAATCCAGACAGTTGAAAGGTATGGCTAGCAAGCTGAGTTTCTTGCACTAGATTATGTAGATGGGGAAGATCCACAAATGTTTGCTACCAAGATGGCCACATCACAAAACATCTTTTCAAGGGATATGTAGAAATGTTTGGTCAAACAAGCATGATGCAGAGCTCAAGTCAGGAAGCCTTAAGGCCACCTGAAGTGTACTGGCGTAGATTCCAGAATCTCCCCCATTTCCATGATGATGAAAGACCGTAAGAGAAGCTTTGCTGGTCTACCTAGTCCAGCATTCCACTTCTGTTGTGGCCTAACAGATGCTCTAAAGCTGAAGCTCAAAAGTAATACATGAAGGTGATAGTACCAAAGTTCTAGCCTCCACTGAGTCACGAAGCTCACTGAGTGACTTTGGGCCAGTCACGGTCTTTCGGTTTAACCCGCTTCACAAAGCTGAAGCTATGGAAAAAGTGTTCAAAAGAAGCCTTTGAAACAGACTGGATAGGAGGGTAATGGTGTCTAATTCCTTGGGGGTCTTTAAACAGAAGATGGGTGGGCATCTTTCAGGAACGCTTTGACTGTGTGTTCCCACGGGGCAGGGGTTGACCTAGATGGCCCTTGTGGTTTCTTCTGACTCTAAGATTCTGTGTTCCTAATTGTGAAGTTTTTGAAGACATTTCCACATTGGAAAGAATATTGTTGGAGCTACTTGTTGCTTCCTTCAAGAATGTAATTAGCAAAAGACTGGACCTCCCACAAAGTTGTTCTGATGGCTACTGTGAGGATAAAGTGGCCACAAGGAAAGCCACATGTGCTTTCTTGAGCTTCTTGGAGCAAAGGTGGGACACAAATATAATTAACTAGGGAAGGAAGGAAGGAAGGAAGGAAGGAAGGAAGGAAGGAAGGAAGGAAGGAAGGAGGGAGGGAGGGAGGGAGGGAGGGAGGGAGGGATCTGAAATCCCAGCATCTGAACACGTGGAGCTAAAGAAACAGCATGTGCATTAGTCAATTTGATCACACGGAAAGTGCAGTGGTGAGAAGGAAAACCTGACGATTCTTCAGTTCCACCTAGCGGTAAAATGTCAGTACCATTTCCATCACAGAAGTTTATGCATTCCTGCCTGAACCAGCCAGCTACTGCCTCCCTTCGCTTGCTTCCTCACATCATGGGTGTTTGCAGCTGGAAGGCATTGCCCATGTCGGATGTCTTAATGCTCCACCCGCACAGGAACTAAATTTGTCCTCAAGAGGACCATAATTTCACACATGGAGGACGGAGTGAGTTTGTTTGCTGCTATTCCAGAGACTAGAACATGAACCGATGGATCTGAATTATGAGAGATTCTACCCAAACTTTAGGAAGAACTTTTTTTTTTCTTATGAGAGTTGTTTACCAGTGGAATAGACTGGGCAATTGATTTCTTCCTCTTTGGAGGTCTTTAAGCAGAGGTTTCCACCAACGACACAACCTTTCCGCAGTGATGGGATTGCATGATCCTGTGAGGCAAGAGGCCCTGCTGCTGGCCGCAATGCTGCTGGTAGGGTCTCCCATGTCAGGTGGGCTTTTGTTGAGAAGCCAGAACTGAATGGGCCAAAAGCAACTGGGCAGCAGCCGTAGTAGTAGTGTTTATGGGGGGTGACACTGGGAAATGATCTCTCGGAGACAATGGTAGCGTCCCCATAACTAATGCTTCCCGGAGGAAGCACAGTGAACCCCTTTTGAATGTCTCTTACCATGAAAACCCTAAGATGAGACAATCCAAAATGAAGCTCTGCTCTGGCTAGGTTCTGCATCAGCCCTCCCAACCTGTTGAATGCCAGGGCAAAATGCTAGGGAATGAGAGGAGGAGCCCCAGAGGAGAGAAGGAAGGCATGTTTCCCCAGGCATGGTTGCCTTCCTTCTTTGCAGCCAGCAAAATGGAAGGAAACGAGAGGAAGAGATTTGGGAGGGGGGGAAGGCATGCATGCCTTGTGAATAATCAAATTTGTGAGGGTCAATCCCACAAATGTGGAGGGAGGACTGTACCTGTTTCTAAATTTACAGCCAGTAAATTGGTACTTGGATGGGAGACCACCAATGAATGCCAGGTGCTGTAGGCTGTGTTTCAAAGGAATGAACTGGCAAAACCATCTGTGAGTATTCCTCGCCTACGAAAGCCCTATGAAATTCATAGGATTGCCATAAGTCAACATGCAAATCAGCACATGAAAATTAAAAGCAAATTGTTATCTCTCTTTGTTCTCATTATCCCTCGTTTAGCAATGCATAACAAATAACCCTGCCATCGTCATGCTAGTTAACTCCCATTGAGTTAATTGAATGCAAACTGCTTTTGTACTTTGAACTCAAGTTTCCCACAACTGAAGTAAGTTGAGGACGAAGGAAATAATTGGGAGGAACAGAGAGGAACAGGGACATATTAAAAGCAGCAGACAAAGTTGGACAGCTGAGGATGAATGAGGACTACCCTTGACAAACTGGGACAGTTAGAGGGATGAAGGTATGAGAAATCTTGCAGAGGGGGAAAGCGACGCTAAGGAGAAGAGAAGACCCCAAAAAGCTCAATGAAAACTGAGCATGCTCAGTGAAAATGGGAATGCTGAGTGACCACTGGCATGGGGAATAAAATAAGGAGGGGGATATGGCATTACATGGGAAGGAGATGCCACTGTTGTCTGGAACAATGGCAAGGAGCACTCCATGCTGCAACATTTTGTCACAGGTTGTCAACTTTTAATGTTGCCTGCAACTCTTTGGAGTTCTCATAAAATTTTACCACTGGATGGCAGCAAAGCATTATCAGTGCTTTCTCCCTCTCATCATGTTTGAAGTCACTTCTGCATACATGGGTTTCCTTAGCTCCAAATATGCATTAGTTTAAAACTAGAGAAACATCTGTCAGTTCTGTACCATTCCGTTAACTACACTTTCCAAAGAAACTGACATACAAGGCTGTGGCTGTGTATTGTAAGTGCACTTGTCACCTTTTTCATACTTTCAATACTCCTCTGTAGCCTCACGGTCAAGTGACAAAGAAAACAACTATGCAAAGGCATAAAACTTTTTGTGCCATATCTCTTGATTTGCTTGCAGCTGTTTCTCTTATGAAGTCATTTCGTTATGTCGGTCATTCTTTGGTTGACTCAAAATGTTGTTGCTGTTCTTGTTATCAATGTTGCCTAAGAAATGGAGGAAATCCCCTTGTCTGATTTGCCTAAGGGGAAATTCTAGGACTTGCACAAGAGGTTGCATTTATTCTCCTCCTTTCCCTGCTGATAGGGACATAATAATCTATTCTTGGATACTTTATTTTCTGTAGGTTTTTTTTTTTTTTCAAAGCAAAAGGGTGTCTAAGAACAGGCATGAAATGGAAGTGTAAACTTGAACAAATTTTATTCTTGCAACCAAGAATAAATGAGTCTACCATTTTTTGCATTGGTGTGAGAAGCCTGTCAAATACTGCATGGTTTTCAAAGACTATGTGCAGTTCAAGATTTATTCTGTTAAAAAATGCATTTGGACTTTTTTGTGCAGAAAACAGCATTTTCTGAACAGAATATAGCAGTTTTGTTCAGAAAACAATGTTTCTTGGGCAGAAAATAACATTTCTGCACAGAAAATGGTGTTTTCTGAACAGAAAACCTGTTTCATGGTCAGAAAATGCTGTTTGCTGTGCAGGAAACTGGTTTTCTGTGAAGTACTCTTACTTTCTGTACAGAAAAAAAAAATCTGTGCCCTCCCTCAAAACATTCATTTTTTCTGCAGAATGAGTTCCAAATTCCAGTGATTCCCCTCTGTCTAGGATTCCCTTTGTCGTGGTTCCTTGATATTCAAGAACCTTATACCTTTCTTCCTTCCAATAACTTTTGGAATATCTTCCAACTTTAACAGAAGGGTATCCCTGTTAGTTAGAGGCAGCAAACCAACAAAAAGTCTTAAACAAGTTAAAGTGTAGCACATTTATTATGGTATAGCCTTCCTTGGACTACAGCCCACTTCCTTTGATGCAGAATGTTATGCTGTCCCTCACCTGCATAGTGCAACCATAGGCCTAAGATGGGGAGTTGTGATGGAGTTCTGGGGGGTGGCTATCCTGAATCCCAGAGCAGCTTAGCAACAGGTTGCCAGGCAACAAGAATAGCTACTCAGGAGAGAAACCCAACCCATTAGTGTGAGGGAGAGGCTGAGAGCCTGAGAGGAGACTTGAGAGGAGAATATATAATAAAGGCAAGCACTGAGACAGATCTGGAATAAAGTCCCTCAGTCTGCCAGGGGGGTGTCTGAGTGGGAAGGTTTATTTCTCAGGGAAAGACTAGAGAAAGGCAGGGAAAAAAATCAAACCATTATAGAATCTGTTCAGATAGGTCCGTTCCACACTACACTGTTATAAGTGTTATTATTCCACTTTCAACCTCCTGTGGAATTCTGGGGTTTGTAGTTTCCTGACACCAAAGAGCTCTCTGGCTGAGAATTCCCCCTCCCTTAACTGCAAACCCCAGGATTCCATGGGATGTTGAAAGTGGAATGACAGCACTGTAACAGAGTAAGGCAGAAATGGCCCTAGATCTGGGGGTTGAGTCTTTGATGGAAGTGTAGCCAAAGGGCTGTTTGTGATACTGGTACTTATATGAGGGTTTCAAGATATAAGGAAACTGCCTGAAAGAACTCTGAAGAACTCTGTTAGCTTTGATCTGCGTATGACCTTAAATACTTTGTTCTATATATTATTCTAATAACTATCACAGTTTATGTTTGCAAATGTTGACTCTTCTGAGTGGTATACCGATTTTCAAAACAGAAACACACTATCGTAAACTATAAAGGAGTTCTAAGTAACCATTGGGCCTTTCCGCACTACACTGCTGTAGTGCCATTATTCCACTTTCAGCTTCCTATTGAATCCTGGGGTTTGCAGCCAGACACATCCTCCTTTTGGTGCCAGATGCTGACTCTCTCTTTTTCTCTGCTTATCTAAGCAGTGCCGTGATAACAGCAGACCACCTAGAACTTCATGAGTTGCACCAGTCTTATAGGGGTATAGGAAAAACCCAGCTGTAGATATCTCAGAAAAGCATCTCCATTCCTGAAGTTTACACAATATGCCCCTCACGTCTTTGCGTGACATGAGACGCTGACCTCTTCCAGTTTTGACAGCAAACAAGGGCCCTTGGGTCGTTGTCTTCTGCAAGACCGGTCTTGCTGATGATACCAGCATTGAAACAAGATAGCGTCTTCCTCTTTCCTCTCCTCTAATCGTTTGCGCCATCGTAACAATAATAAGTCATCCAGAAAGCAACCGCAAGTGAAAGGGCACAGCAGATGTAGCTGTGATCCTTATCTTGGTTTGGATCTAGAAATCTCATACTCTGCACATTTGTTCTATATAATAAGCAGAACTTGGGAATATTAGCAGTAGTGGCAACATGGCAACAGTAAAGTGATAAAGGAAATCAATCAATTAACATTAAATCACAAAAAGAGAATCTGACAACTGATTCATTACTTTCACTATTTCACTTTTTAACATGCATTGTTTGGGAAGGTTATTGGGGTCCTTGGAGTCATTTTAAGTTATCTTTACAGATTATGAAATTAAAAAGTAATTAAATTAAATTTAAATTAATTAAAAATTCAGATTACTAAAAAAAAATAGTAAAAATTACTAAATTTCCTCCCAGAATTATTGCCACATAATAAACTAAAATAACATGAAGTGATCGTTATTATTTGAAATTTTAACCTGGGTAATGTTCAACAATTAAAATAACAAAGGTCAAATTTATCATTGAAAGTTTTAATGAACTGGGGATAATGAATTCATCTTTCATGAATTATTTCCATGTACTGAGGCTCAAGAGCTCTCTGGCCGAGAATCCTAAATGCCCCTCCCTAAATTGCAAATCCCAGGATTCCGTAGGATGTTGAAAGTGGAATAATAGCGCTATAACAGTGTAGTGTGGAAATGGCCTCTGATGTCGCTAGGTCAAACGTCTCAGATTTCATCAGCGATGTGTTGGAGGGCCTGCTTGAGCGGAATTATTAGTGCTGATGTGATCCAGAGTTCTTTCTTTTTCACCCAAAATAATGATACTGTCTTGTGTTGTCAAATGAAATCCTTGCTCTTTTTTTTTTTTTTTTTTTGAAAGCTTAAGGGATGTTGCAAGCTTTTAAAAAGAGGCTGTCCAACCAATGCTGATCCCTCCACTTTCCTGTGTAGCCTAGGAGAGGCTGAGCCAAACACACCCATGCCTGTGAGCTGCAGGATTAAAAGGCAAGTTTCTCTTCAAACTGAACCTTTATAGCCAAGCAAGGAGATATATCTCCAGCTTTACTGTGCTGCTGCGAAGATCTGAAGCGCCTTGCATTTCTCTGCTGCCGTTGTTCTCCTACCGCTGCCATGGCCATTTTCAGCCTCGTGCTGGTGATTTGCTTCCTATTATTCTGCTTCTGGAAGAGTGTCCGTCCCAGACATTTTCCCCCGGGACCTTGGAGGCTACCTTTCCTTGGAAACCTGCTACATTTCAATGTGAACAATCCCTTGGAGGACTTAAAAAGGGTAAGGGACCTACCGGAATCACTGTGGTCAAGAGAAAAAGAAAGGAAGGTTAAAGCATTAAAAGATCTCAGGTTTTGGCCCAGAAGCCTCAGGGCCTGGAACAATCCTGAATTGGCAACCGTATCTAGAGCTGGTATTTTGTTGTTGTTGCTATCAAGTAGTTTCCAACTTCTGCCAACCCTCAGGCAAATGGGGTGTTCTAGGGGCCGAGAGTGTGTGACATGCCCAAGGTCACCTAGTGGATTTCCATGGCTGAGGAAGGAATCAGATGCTGGTCTCCAGGGTTGTAGCCCAACACTCAAAGCACTGAATGTAGCACCGTGGCTCTCAGGTGATATTTTACTCCTGGCTAATTCACCTATTACATAGGTTCATGGTAATTACCACCTTTAAAGAATTGGGACCTCTGTCTTACATTTGGATACAAAGTGCTCCTATCCTCACATCTAAGCTAAAACTATTCTAGCGTTAACTGAGACAAGAGTTTCTACTCTCTTTCAGTATATCTGATGACCATAACATAATAGGTTAAGAGAACTGTAGAAGATAACATATGGAGAGAAGCAAACTGTTCCAAATCTGGGCTTGCTCAAAACATCACTTTAAAATACATTGAAGTTTACTAGGTTATATCATGTTGATTTACTGTCTCTAAATATGTCTCCAAATCCTCCAACTGTCCCACTTTGGCAAACTGGAAGGGTGTGGGCCTTCTGTCTAATACAGGATAGCTTTTCTTACGTTGAGTTGGTCTCCTCTTTGATGCTTCTGTGTTGTCCCAGTGCAATGAACTTTGCCAGCCATTCTGTTAAGACCAACATATAATATGCTGGCTATTTTGTTACAGATGCAAGAAAAATATGGCCCTGTCTTCAGTATGTACACAGGAGGAACACCATGTATCTTTATTCAAGACTTTCCATCTGCAAAAGAAGTCCTGCTGACAAAGGGAACAGAATTTGCTGGGAGGGCAGATAATCCTATTATAGACCTCATCCATAAAAAGAAAGGTAGCTGAGTATGTTTTCCATACTAAGGGAAGGGAAAGAAGCATAATGGATAAAGGAAAATTTGTTCAACTTCCATATCCTTTAGCATCCAGGTTTTGGGAATGGGCACTGACTGGCATGATGCAGAACAATGATTTTAATTTCATTTTTGATACCTTTCCCTTACATTTCCACAGGTATTATCACAGTAGACTATGGGAAGGCATGGAAGGAACAACGGAAGTTTTCTGTGATGGTTCTTAGGAATTTTGGCTTGGGCAAAAGATCAATGGAAGACAGGATCCTGGAGGAGGCCACTTACTTGATTCAAGCATTTATGGAAAACATGAGTAAGCCTCTGAAGCGACTGGATGCGGTACCTGGAAAAACTTGATTATTCCCACAAGTCAGCTCAGTGCACACTCTGATATACCATGTGTTTGTTATTAGTGAGAGAGAGGAGCCTAGATGAAGCTGTTACCCCAAAATGTGGGTGCCACAAGGGCCCACCAATGATGCCATTACCTCCATTCAAAAGTGGGGAATAATTAGCTCAAAATTAGGAGGCCTGCGAGGAGGGGGGTAACTTGGTGAGATCTTTTTACCAGTGTTTATAGGGTCGCACAGGAAAAAACCAGCCAGAGAGTAAAATGAAAACTAAAAATGTGTTGTATTAACAAGATTCACACAAGTGCACAAAAGCTCAAACGCTCACACACTTGCACAAGGACTAACTGAATGGAGGGAAGGAAAGTGAGATAGAGGACTTTGAGGGATTTGGGTGATATTTATTGGTCTGGAGAGCGGTGGAAAGAAGAGGCAATGTGGCTTAGGTAGGCACCTAAGGACAGTTCTTGTTCGGGTGGCATTCAGAATGGCAAGAGATTGCACTGGACAGCCTGAAATCAGGGGTGCTTATACCCAAAAAATATTCTACAGGGATGGGTGTGAATTACTCTCCCAGCCACTTGGACAATGGGAGTTGCAACACCAACAATGAAATCCAGATGGAGCTAATGGTCTTAGTGTTTAGGTGACAAAAGAGTAATGGCTGTCATAATAGCCAGGTATTGGGGAGAGGTGGGGAGACAAAAGGGAAACATCCAGGTGTTCAGGGTCAGGGTTAAGACAATCACAATTTGGTGGGCATTTCCCCATTTAACACTGAGAGGTCCGGCTTGTTAGCATAAAGCTATTGTCTTGGGAGTGGCTGTGTTATTTGCTTGACAATGACTCAGTTCCTGCCCAAGAGGTGGGTGATACCAAACAATATAGTGCCAATTAAATAATATTTTGCCACAATTAAACTATGCCAGTCGGTGGGGGTGAGGGACGGTGCCCTAACAAAGCTTGCTGTTTCTTCATCTCTGTCTCTTTCTTTAGTCTATGTGCTCAAGCCCTTTTGCTTCCTTCTTACCTGTTGAGATCACTTTTCTCTTCTTCAAGAAGTTAGTGACAGCTTTATCAAATTTATACTGTTATAGCTCTGTTATTCTACTTTAATTGCTGTGACAACATCCTGTGGAATTCTGGAACTTGTAGTTTAGCGAGGTCCAAGAGCTCTCTGGCTGAGAATTCCAAACTGTATATCCCAGAATCCCATACAATGTTGCAACAGCAGTTAGAGTAGAATAACAGCGCTGTAGCAGTGTAGCGTGATAAGGGCCTTAGCCTCTTTCTTCCCTTTTTCTGGGAAAGGAGCATATACTGGGTTCAGCCTCCCACATATAGACACATGAGAACTGGCTTGTAGGAGCTTTTGTAACCAAGTGTAGGCCAACTTCTTTTGTCTATCTCTGTTCCTATACTAAAGTGAGTTTCCTGAGATAAGTTTCCTTTTTCTAACCTTGTGCAAGCATCCAGACTAAATACTCCTGTTTCGACCACAAGCACGTATTGCATTAGACTTGCTGCACTAAACTTAATACAGAGATACCAAATATTCCTACACAAAGGAGATGAGCCTTGTGCAGTGTGAACCTGACTGCGAGGAAAATGCAAAGTAACCAATGACCCATTTCCCCCCTTGTCTTATGTCACAGATGTTCCTCTGGACCCACACTGTTTGATTGACAGCGCTGTGAGCAACATCATATCAACTATTATATTTGGGAAGCGTTTTGAATACAATGACAGCAACTTGAGAAATCTGATGGAGAGGATACATCAGAATATGAAACTTGCAAAGGGGTTCTGGGCACAGGTACAGCCGGCCCTTCACATTCAAGTGTTTAACATCCACAGATTTGATTATTTCTGAGTTTCTCCATCGCCTGTCCCCCCAACCCCACCTCAGGCACTCTTTTTCTAGAGGAATCTTCTCTCTCAGCTGCTCCGATCAGGCTGGGAAGCCCTTTAAAAAACCACCTCTGGTCCTCCTCCTCCTCCTCTAGCCACTGCCTACAGCTACAGATGACTTTGGGGTGAAGAAAAGTTAGTTTGTACAGGAACAAAACCTCGGATTTCCACAGGCTTTTTTTCTCGCATAGAGATGCTGTTAAATGGTTTGTATAGAAAATGTGGTTTGGATGGTTCCACAGAGATGTTTAAAAACAGTGGGTAGAATGTTCTGATAGCAACTGATGATGCTCGTTTATGCTCAAAATCTGAATCATGCCCATAGAATAAACGTAACAAAATACCAACAGCCAATGGGGTAATTTTTTGTATTTCGCAAACGCATACAGCGAGATGGAGAATGCATGGGGAATTTTTGTTCAAAGCTGACTTTATTTTAACTTGGCCTACCCTCCGTGATAAGAGTGATATTGGGAACCTGGACCGGTTGTGGATTTCCATGAATGTTCAGTACGGATGGCATTATTCCTGCTGAAAGGAGTGAAACATTAAAGCAGGAGTGGTTTGCTTTATACCCTCAGCTGGGCATCTGGAACTGATCTTGTGCCCAAAAGGATACTGCTGCAATAGAGGATGATCACCTTAGGCCATTTCCGCACTAGAAAGTGGAATCATAGCGCTATAACACTCTAGTGCGGAAATGGCCATAGTGATATTATTCCACTTTCAACCTCCTATGGAATCCTGAGGTTTGCATTTTAAGGAGGGGCATTTAGAATTATCAGATCTTTGGCCTCATTAAACTGCAAATCCCAGAATTCCATAGGATGTTGAAAGTGGACTAATAGCACTATAACAGTGTAGTGCAGAAATGGCCTTAGAGTTGGCGTATCTTCTGGAATATCCTTTTCCAACTTGGTGCCCTTCAGATACACTGGACTACAGCTCCTATCATCCTCAGCCATCACAGCCAGAGGGAGGATGTCCGATGGCAAAATTACTGTAAACAAGCAGTGAGGCTCTGCAGTGGCTGGAAAGGGGTGACAAGAGGTGACAACCCAAAAGTGTGTCTTTGCCTGCTATGTGAGAGGTGGGCAACTACCTGTGGTTTGGAGGCTTCATGACCTCCACTGTGGGATCTGAGAACACCATGCACCTTCTCTCACTATGTTTTAACACCTGGAAATTTTAAAGCTTTTAAAAAACACACATTCATGCAATGATTTATACCCCTATGGAGTGTGGTTGGTGGTTTTGCACTGCTCTCCCAGGGAATTTTAAGAAGAGTATACCCTCCAAATTTCCAATTTGGCAGGGACAGTCCTGCTTAATCCTCTGCCATCCCATGCTTTTAAAATGTCTCCTCCTCTCATTCCCCCCACCCCCGGTTTTTCCTCAGTTTATTTCAATTGCTGCAAAATTGAGTTCGAAGTACAAAAGTACTTTGTCCTCAATTATCTCAACAAGGCAGGGGTGGGGAAGGAGGCAGCTGAATCTTGCCCTTCACAGCAGGCTTAGGCAAAACCAAACTACTGCAGCCTCTTCTAGCTGGGGTGTTCTTGGTCATTAGCAGTTTTTGCCATCTTGATCCCACTCTGATAATGCTTGTTTGTAGGTATCATGATTTTCATCCTTTTAGAAGACACTTTTAACTGCAAAACTTTGTCCAGCTAGGGAAGTCACAGCTACTCACCTAGCTTCTTCATCTCGACTTTTCCATTGCTTGCTGGCAGGCTTACAATGAAATGCCGTTCTTGAGGTGGCTCCCTCTGCCTCATCAGACAATACTGTCCAACATCGACAAGTTCTTTGCTTTCTGCGCAAGAGAAGTGGAAGAACACAAGGCAACTCATGTTCCTGGGGAGCACCGAGATTTCATCGACGTTTATTTAGAAGAAATTCAGAAGGTCTGTCAAAATCCTTTGCAGTTCCGCATACCACCTTTTCCCCTTGCGTAATGGTGGGGCAGAGTTTGATTTTGGGAATGGTAGTCCACCAAGTAACTTTTCCAAGCTCAAGCCTAGAGACAGGGGAAGTAGAGGAAGAAACATTCTTGCCCTGGATCTGTTTTATCTGACAAAAGAGCTGGACTGCAACTAACATCATGCTGTATCATTGGCTTAGGCTCATAGGGCTGATGGGAGTTACAGTCCAACTATACCTGGAAGGTCACACTTCATACAAGGATACATGGGGGGAAAGTATAGCAACCGAGCTCCCTGCTGCTGATGTTAATACTGATGTTAGCTGGACAGTGCCTATATATCAGGAGTGGGCAGAGTATGCTCCCCCAGATATTTTGAACTTCAAGTTCCATCAGTCTAATTTGTGTGGTCTATGGTCAGAAATGCAAGAAACCCCTGTACGATGCCAGGTTAAAGGACGCTGATGCATGTATACATGAGGACACAAAATCCATGTAAACCATGGGTAGGTAAAGTGTGGTCTATGGGCCACGTGCAGCCTGAAGCACCCCAAGCCTACCCCAAATATGGCAGTTTTGTCCTCCCAAATGCTGCAAAAAGCACCCCCCATCCTGCTGAAAATTGGCAAAAAAAAAAAAAAAAAACCAGAAGTGATGTAGTCCATGGACTTCCACTTCTATCCGGAGCACAGTTGTGGCTGCCACTGTGGTAAATAATGTATATATTCCTATATAAGTCTAGAAACATTAGTCAAAAAATTGACCTCCAAAACCTGGGTCAGCTAATCCACAAGCCAGTGTAAGTACTGGACCTTAACTCCTATATATATATATAGAAAAGGAACCATCCCCTTCTCTGGGTAGAGTGGTAAAAGGTGAACTTAGGCCATGCTGAGAAAACCTAAAAGAAGCACCAACCCTCTCTATTCTCTCTACCGCAGCATAGTTTCTGGGAGTGGTAGTCCATGGACTGGTACAAGTCCACAAGCCGTTAGCTACTAGTCAGTGGAGACTTTCCAGAAAAGAAAGAAACGGTTGTAGCGCCAATGAGCACAAAGATGGTACCAGTCCCTGGCACTCTGGAAAAAAATAATTGCTGGTCCCCTACATCAGACAGTTTGGGAAACATTGCTTTAAATAACAAAGTTGACTACAAACTAATTTTTTCCCCAATATTATCTTCTTTGATGAACAAAAGCCAGAAAATAAAGGATCAAGTTTTGATGATGACAACTTGTTTATGGTTGTTGTTGATCTGTTCCTTGCTGGATCAGAAACCACTTCGGTAACACTTCAGTGGGCTTTGCTCTACATGATGGCTTTTCCAGAGATCCAAGGTAGGTAAATATTAAAGACTATCAAAACAATAATGACTAGCAAAACAGTGATATGTAATGGAACTGAGATCTACATGGAGTTTGGCAGAGCACTAGCTTTGCAATGAGAAGGTCCCAGATTTCAGACTCTGACATCACCAGATATCTCTGCGGATGGCTCCAGATGGACACTCTGGAAACAACCCCTACCCGAAATTTACCGCCAGTCAGAGAAGATAATACAAGACTAGATGAATTAGCCATCTGACTTGGTATAAGGGAGTTCCCCACGTTCTTTCATGGGGATTGCCAGCTCAGGACTATTCCAGGCCTCGGGATTTCAGGGCCAAAACATGAGACCTGGAGATGACCACTTGTGATATCACAGGATGCCTCTCCCTGGTGATATAACAAGGGTGATGTTACAAGAGGCAGCCCTGGTCATATCATTCAGTATGATAAAGCATCAACCCTAGTTACATGGAGTCCACCATTCAATTAAAAATAAATCAATAAACACCAAGTCCAAGTAATTAGGAAAATAAATATATACACACATTTCTATCATCATAATCATTGCTGTCATCTACCACCTTTTTCCCAGTTTGGGATTCAAGGCAGCGTACAACAGCTAGAACAAGCATAATTAAAACTAACAGCATACAAAAGTTATACAAAGTGATTAAACCACCATAAAAGTGACACCAGTTAAGAAATTAAAGCAGCAACAAAACTTAAAATTTCAGCTCATTATATAAGGCCTGTTTCCCCAGAAGAATCAGTTCTTAAAGGCCTTTTTGTTGTGTGTCTTCAAGACGTTTCTGATTTATGGTGACCCTAAGGTGAACCTATCATGGGATTTTTGGGAGGCTGAGAGCATGTGACACATTCAAGGTCACTCACCCAGTGGCTGGTTGGGGAATTGAACCCTGTGACTTTTCCTCGCGTGGTTATTAAGGCGGGCCAATGCGTCTTGCCACGGACGTCTTCTGCACCTTGGAGCGGACTAGGTTCAGCTTATTTACCTTCATTCCGCACGTAATTGTGACTAAATGCAACCCCATGTGGTGGTAAAGCGCGCTGTTTGAAAACCAGAAGAAATCGGTTTTCCAGTTTCCAGATTGATCCAATTTGTACTTTCACAGTGGTGCAGACACACACATTCGCGCCAGTGCAAATTGGTGGCCAGGGGGTAGCATGGACTTTCGCATGTACTCAATGATGTACTAAACCATGCAAAGAAAAAAGAAAAAAAGGCCAATCACAGCCGACGGGGGGGGTGAGGGGAGTAGCGGGAGTGGCCACGGCAGAGGCAGTGCGGATTCACGAACTCGCACTCCGAATCAGAATGGAACATACGCAATAGCTGTGCAGAAGGAAATGAGGGAAAGTCCGCCTTGTTTCGAGCCCAGAAAATCCGGTAAGAAACGGCACAAACCGATTTACCAGCCTCGTGTGGAAAGGGCCCTGGTCTCCAAGGTTGTAGTACAATACTCAAACTACTACACTGTGCTGGCTCTGAGTACACAAATTTCCATTGCCAGTGGTAGTCATACAATGGATACCGATTTCTTGAGCAGGAAGCGGTGGGAAGGAAAATCTGTTATCTTTCAGTCCTGCTTATGAAGTGCAGAAGAATCTGTTTGGCATTTATAAAAAAAAGGATGCTGGGCTATATAACCATTGCTTGCTTGTTTGTTTCTTGTAACTGCTGTGGGGAAGGGGAGATGTATATGAAGTGCACGGGCCAGATGCGCATTTCAGCTGCCCACTTGCTTGGACAGATTTCTGCCCAAACCTCAACAGGAAATATATTCCCCAAGCTAGATGGGAAGGGTAAGGGGAAAAAATAACAGTGCATGTGTACCGTTTATCTGCATGATGCCAGTGAAATATGATCTATGCGGTATTATTTTGTTCAGCAAAATGCCAAGAAGAAATGGACACTGTTCTCAGCAACAATGCTCGCTTGAAATATGAGGATCGGGAAAACCTGCCCTACACAAATGCCGTCATTCATGAAATCCAGCGTTTTGTAAGCCTTGCGCCTTTCGGAATGGCCCATGCACCGATCAAAGAGATGAAGCTTTTTCAATACACAGTTCCTAAGGTGAAAACTGAAACTTTTGAACGTGAACCAGTAGGCAAAGCATTGGGGACCCCGTTCAAGTGGATCAGTAGCTACTTCACCTGAACTTAAACATGTGTATTGATGTGGAGACTTATGATGCCTTTGTAATATTTGGTTTATTCGGTTTATTTTTGTAATATTTGGTTTGCTATACTTACAAGTTGAGCATAAGCGAAGATGCATAGTATTAAAACTGTAAATTGCGAGCACTCCCACAAATAACAGCAAGCAAAACTGCCAAAGTGAAGCAATCAGGATCCCTACTGTGAACATATGCCACCAAGGCTTTCCCCATCCACCTGACCTGGCCAAAACGTTAAGAGATTGTCAGGACTCCCATCAATGTTTTGTCATCTAAGGCAATCAGCCCATTCCAGACTCCTTTGTCAGTTTCATGGGAAAGCCATTACCGCTTTGTCCATACACCCTCCTTCAGGGCAAGAAATAGGGTATTTAAACCCCAGCTTCAGCTCCAGTAAATTGTAGTACTTTGGACATAATACATGGTGCCCAGATCTCTGTTCTTCTGTGCCACCCTCAGACGTGCTGTCTGTGCGACTCCATTTCAACCTTCTGTTTCAGATTGGAAACTATCACCCTTTCCACCCAATTTCTCTTAATCCAACCTTTCTTCCCTCATTTTCTGATAGCCTTGTATGGTTCTTGAGAGTGTCTGACTTCTTGTGTTTTTGCTAATTCCCAATAAAATACCCTGTTTAACTTTTAACTGGATTCCTCTTTACACCTGTTACACACAGGTGAAAGGATCTTGCTGTTACCCTCTTCTCCAGGCCTCCTTTGAGCTATAAATTCCCCCTATTTCTAAGAAGATGCTAGCATTGTAGGTGGATGCCAAAGTCCCCCACCTCTTTAGGGTGACACTACTTTTGCACGTTGAACTCAGTTTGCAGCAGTT
Organism: Cyclura pinguis; assembly: GCA_030412105.1. Lineage (NCBI taxonomy): Eukaryota > Metazoa > Chordata > Lepidosauria > Squamata > Iguanidae > Cyclura > Cyclura pinguis. Next base: position 4,386,747 of record CM059607.1, read on the forward strand.
AAAACAAACTGAAGATAAAGGGGGAAAGGAGGAGGAAGAGAAGAAGGAAATTGGGACAATAAAAAAGAAAACAGCTGAAAAAGAAGGGTGGTAGGGAATTAATTGGGGTTGTCCCTGCCAAAGTAGGATAGTTGGGGAATATGTGAAGGCCTGTCCTGTCCATGTTTGGTTTAAAGGGTTATGAACCAGAATGTGGGAGAATAGCAGGGGCCCCGAAGCTGCCCATCCACAGGCAGCATCAGGACTGAAGCCCAGGCAAGCACACCATATCCCCACTAAGGTGAGATGTATTTCTGTTGAAATCATAGTAACTATTTCTAAATTTACAGCTAGAAAGTATCAATTAGCACATAAAAATAGTGAGCAAATAGTTATCCTCTTTTGTTCCCATTTTTGTTCCCAGTTCCCTTTTAGTGATGCGTAGCGAGTAGCCACCCAGTTTCCATGTTGGGCCATTTCTTCGGATGGAGGTTTGTTGTACGCTTCACGTGATATTGTTCTCCAATGTGTTTCTTTTATTGTTTTTAGGGAACACCAATTCTAATCAATAATCATGCTATTCATCATGATGAATCCCACTGGAAGTACCCTCATGAATTCAACCCCTCCAACTTTCTGAATGAAAAGGGAGAATTTATGAAGCCTGAGGCCTTTCTAGCTTTCTCTGCAGGTACATATTCTCTCTCTCTCTCTCTCTCTCTCAATCTCTCCTACTCTATCTGACCTTTTGCCAGGTAAACAACAGGAGTTCAAAAATTCAGTGTCATAATCAGAGACTTCATTTTAGGGTGATTACATCTATCGAAGAAATGGAACATGCATTACTTACTTAAAGCATTCTTACCCTAATCTTCGTCAACTCCCAGGATAGCTTGCACGTGATCAATCAAAGCCTGACAGGCCCTGATTGCAAACGTTCAGTTTAAAAGTCATGGTGCAAAAGGAGAAAGGAAAAGGGAGTGGGGAGGCAAAGTCATGCAGCAGGTCTGAGGGCTCTTCTGCACTACACAATCATTGCAGTATAATTCCACTATAACTACCATGGCTGCCTCCTGTGGAATTCCGGGGTTTATAGTCTTGGGAAGTACTGGAGCTCTCTGGCTGAGAATTCTAAATATCCGTCCCTAGACTGCAAATCCTATGATTCCATAGAACACAATGACGGCAGTTAAAGTGGAATCATACTGCAATAGCTGTGCAGTGCGGAAAGGCCCCAAATGTTAAATAACCCAGACATTTAATTATCGGATGAAAAGAGTTCAGGAAGGGGAAGAAACTAGAAGGGCTTTTCTCTCAGCAGGACAGACAGAATGCCTTGTTGCATATCTCCATCTGCTGGGTAAAGTTATCCTTGAAACTTGGCGTGTAACAATCTGTGCAGTTAAGTTTTGCCACTGATCTCCAGCATCTCTGTATTCATTCCATGCCCCCCACTTACACCTCTCAGTGATGCATACTGCTCACTTACCATTCAAATGCCAACATCTGTTCAAGAAAGAATGGCATAAAGTTTGAGCAGTCCCTGTCAAAATGTCTGTAAAATGCACTTGGAAATGAATTTTAAGGGCAACTAGAATTTGTTACACCAGCTAGTGCTGTTTGTTCTAATTGCATCACTTTTCTAAATATGATTGGGTTAACCAGATAATGTAAGTCGTTGTGGTTAGCCTACTAGCGCTAATGCCCTCCTCGTCCTTCTGTCTTCAGGCCCACGGGTTTGCTTGGGAGAGAGTTTGGCTCGGATGGAGCTGTTCCTTTTCTTCACCAGCATTCTGAGAAACTTCCAGGTGTCTTGGCCGGATAAGTCAGGGGTACCAGATCTGACACCCCACTACGGCATCACGCTCTCTCCTTCTCGCTTTAAAATGTCGCTGAATTCTCACCAGCAAAAGAAACAGTTCTAACTCGGACTCAGCTGCTTCAAGTCAACTTTATGCTCTCTGTGGAAGACCTTCACACATTAGGAAAAAATGTGGCATGAAGCAGAGAAAATTGAAAACAACAACACTAAATGCATGCGTGTGATATACATTGCTAAAAGGCAGAATCACTGGGGCAGACAAATAAAATAGAAAGTAACTCTTTTCTTTGCAACCCCAAGTGCCAAGTACTTGTGCCCAGGACAGGCAGTGTTGATTGTCTCACAAAATTTATGTTGGATTTTGTAATCTTGAACAGATAATAAATAAAAGAGCCATGGTTGTCAACTAACCTGCTCAGGTTTTGCAAGATCTGGGCCATGGCTTCCTTGATTGAATCAATCTATCTGTAATGAAGCCTTGTTCTTTTCCTTTGACCTTGCCCACCGTTGTTGCCTTTTCTAATGAGTCATGCTGTCTCCTGTCCAAAGTACAACAGCCTCTGTTCAAACTTGGGGCTTTTGTATTTTAGCTCAGAGCCTTTCCGCCCTACACTGTTATAGTGCTATTATTCCACTTTCAACCTCCTGTGGAATCTTGGGGTTTGCAGTTTACTAAAGTCAAAGAGCTCTCTGGCTGAGAATTCTAAAAGCCCCTCCCTAAACTGCAAACCCCAGGATTCCAGAGGACACTGAAAATGGAATAATAGCACTATAACAGTATAGTGCAGAAAGGTCCTTGATTTGCTCTAGGACCCACTTATTTGTCTTTTTGTCAGGCCATGGTATCCTCTCATTTCAGATAAATTGATTTTATTCCTGTCAGCTTTCTTCTCTGTCATATTTATCTTCTTTTTAAGATCAGAAAATACTTTCCCAAAATCTGAAGACTTGGGAAAGTGCTTGATTGCCCAAGACCTTTGGAGGAGACACTTGAAACAAAGCCACGAATAAATGGCTGGATCTATTTTTGATGTGACACCCCATTCCAGAAAGTTAGCACAGCAGAATGCATTTGTTTCACTTCTCTTGGAACACAATCTAGTGGTTCTCTTTCTACCTCCATCAGTATTTCAAAAGATACTCTCACTTCTTCTCCCCATTACAAGGGAGAGTTTCTTAAACTTTGAAAACCTTGGTCATTCCCTTTGAGACTTGTTCTACGCCCACAAGGCACCATCTGTTTATGTGGGTCACCACATACATATCCTTCTTTACCATAATGTGCGTGCAACCACGTGCTTCCGGATTAAGAGTAAAGGCATGCTGCTACTAGCACTGTCCAACCCTGTGGTTACCTCTCAGAGCTCCTATCTTCAGTTTAGGCCTCCACCACATAGAGCCAGATAATGAGATAAAATTTGCAAAGGGTTTTATGAAGTTAACATACGAAGCACGTGCATGTGAATTTTGTAAATTGCGTGGCTTGAGGGCATGCCACGTCTTGTTTTCAGAATTTAATCCTAGGTGCAAGCGAGAGGCAATTTCTATCTGGATTGCGGTGTGGGCATAGGTTTTAACCCTTCCTTCTCCATGATGTTCCCCACATACACATTTGTCCCCCTTCCCTGGGGAATTAAAGACAGGGTAGAAATCATACAGTACACCAAATGCTGTGCTTCACTATCGCTTATGCTAGATAGGGCAGCTGGGAGTTACAGACCAGCATTTAGAGGGCAGCATGATTCCCATCCCTGGACTAAAGAAAAGCCAGTATAGATTCCCCCCCATCCCACCACATCACTAGGTTTTAGATGGAGAACAATTTTCACCAGGACTGCGTCTTGGAGGGAAAAGTTAAACTTTCCTTCCTTGTGCATTGTCTGTCTGTCTGCCTGTCTTTCTAATTTAGACTTTGCCTTCTCCTGGCAAGGGGCTCAAAGCAGCTTTGAAAACGTACAATTGTTCCCAAACTTTAGTCCTCCAGATGTTTGGGACTTCAGCTCCCAGAATTCCTGATTGTTGGGCAAGCTAGGTCGTGCTTCTGGGAGCTGAAGTCTAAAACATCTGGAAGTTCAAAGTCTGGGAACCCCTGAAGTCCAGCTAAAATCATATTCACGATTTTTTTAAAAAAAATGGAAAAAATGGCTTGAAAAGCAAGGAGCTGAAAATACATTTAAGAGATAATTAAAAGATGAAACCATAGTACATTACTTTTAGACACTGTTCTGCCACATGGTTTAAGAATCAAAGGCCTGGCTAATAAAAAGGTCCTTGCTTGCCTGCAGCCATGAAGAGAACACAGAGATAGCCAACTGAACGCCCATGGAAGGGAATTCTAGAATCTGGGAATAGCCCCTTAGAAGGGGCTCTTAGGTCCTTACCCAACATGCCTGTGATGGTGATGGGACAGGGAAAAAGCCATCTCCTGGGATTTTAATACTTGAGCACGCTCATACAGGGAAATGTCTGGACCCAAGCCACGAAGGGCTTTAAAAATGATCGTGAGCGCTTTGAATTCTGCCTGAAATGGAGCAGTACCCACCGTTATGTTTGATTGCCCAAGATTGCTTGGATTGGTCTCCTCCAGCTTACGTGACGAACTTTTAGACAGAGACATTCAACACACACTGGAAGCTGCCTTCTCTAGACGAAATATGTAATTGCACTGGGAACATGGGTGATAAGTTCTGCAGTCTGTTTATGAACTGTTATAGATAATGCTTTTAAAAACATTTAATTTGCAAGATTTTATCCAGGTATGCAGGCACACAAACACTATACATAAGTGGGGTTTCCACTGTGGGGGCAGTGAAAAGTCCGTATGACAACAGAAGCGGAACTATACTTAGGATTTTTTTGGTTCATATGCAAAAATTCTTGTGTTTTTAGATTGTCCTTTGGTCATTTTGCCCATCCCGTGAGCAAGCGAAGAGCTCTCACATGGTACAGAGGAGGGGAGAGAATACTATATTTTTGCTGAGGCTGGGGAACATTTCTCTATTTGATATGGAACCTTTTTTTTCAAACCAAAGTTGCAGAAGTCTTTTTCTATTCTCCTCTTTGCTCAAAGCATTTCTAAAAATAGAACAAAAAAAAATCCCTTGGCAGATTTGCTTTACAAAACGGGAAATGCCCAGAACTTATGTAATAAAATACTAGTTAAAACAATTGACATCAGCCTCATGTGGCATAGTTTTAGCTGCTGAACCATACGCAACAATACATTATTTCTGGATATTGCTTTTTCTGAGGGAGATAAAGTTGTGAGGGGATGACTCTTGGGATTGTGCGTTTGGAAAACAATGTATATTCTGCATTTTATTTATAGACAGGGGCAGCAGTTCCTAGTGGTGTGAAAAGAATATGCACACACATCCTAGCACAGGGACACTCAAATTGCTGGTTCCTAAGCCATCTGCCTCAGGTCCCTGAAAAACTTGCAAAATATAGAGAAACTGTTGTAGCCAATTGGAACAAATATGGCACTATTCCTCAGGACTCTGGGGGAAAGAATTGCCAATCCTCACTCCCATCAGATAGAATATGAAGCATGGCTGTAGGACAGGGCCACTTAAAGAGGTGGGTGGGAGGAAGGAAGGAAGGAAGGAAGGAAGGAAGGAAGGAAGGAAGGAAGGAATGGTCGGTCACCAACTGCAATAGTGTCAGTCCCAAGTGAACTAAGGAAAAAAAATTGCCAGTCCCTCACATCATGTAACTGAAGAAGCATAGCTCTTGTGGATCAGCATTCAGCAGATACAGGTGGAGGTGGAGTGACTTTGGTAATCAGGAAAAACTCCCAAGTTGCATGATTGTTCCTCTGAATAAAGCAGCTGACTTAACATTTTCTCTGTAGTGGATGACAGCAAACGAGACTTTCTTGCTTTCTAGCAATTACTCCAAGTCAGGGGCTAGAGGTTCAGTTTCCACCATATGCCGTGTACATAAGTGCTGCCTTTTGTAAATGTTATTCCTTCTACAGTAACCCTTCATAAATAACTGGGCTTGGCTATCTAAAGGGAGTAGTCACAAGTTCAGTGATGACGTGTGGCTAACTCGCATTTGGTTTTTAAGAATTACTGTGATCAGTGTTTCTGCAGATCAAAAGCATCCCATTTCCCAAGGAGCTTTCAGTGTAACACCATTGTGGACCAAAGAGAGAAAGAGTTTAAGCGGGCGTGTAGTGAAGGCGAAGTTGCAGGTGAAACTGAACATTATAAACTCTACACGTGTCATATTAAATGTATTTTGAAAGAAAGTTTTTTTTTGAAAGAATGTGAAAGAATCTTCTAAAAACAGCAAGACACTAGCTCAAATATAGATTTAAAAAGTGGGAAGCTGAGGACAGGCCAACTGATCTTTAAAGCATCAAATCACATTATATTTCAAGTATTTCAGTATGATGCCCATCTAGTAGCAAAGACAGAGAGGATAGAACTAGTCTAAGACGGTACCAGAAATGAATGGCCTGTTACTTTTTTTCTACGAAGACTCTTCTTGCGATTTGCCTTTTTTTTAAATGTGCTCTTTTATTTTTTTACAGAATGCAACAAAAAGAAACGCTGAAAGGAAACAGGTTATTGTTGATGTGTACCCTCAGGTCAGCCCCAACTTCATTTTCCTGGAAATTGTGTTTCAAATATTTTTCACTGTTTATAATCACGTTTTTAAAATAATAATGTTTAATCCTTTTTCTAACTTTTGTAAACTAATGTTTTAGCTTAATCTGATCATTGTAAGCCACTTTGATTTTAGCCAACCATTAAAACTTAATTAAATTAGATTTATTACTACAAGCTCATTTCTTAGCATAGAGAATTAGTTACCACATATAGGAGTTTTCAAAAACTCAGGTCTATGTTCTTCATTCACACAGAAGGCACTGCAATGTTCATATATCAAAGAAATGTATGCTTCTATAAAAACAGGCTGCATGGTTAAAATGCAGAATGTTAAAAGTCTTGTCTGAAAAACCCAGTTGAAACATGAATTTCATACCAATATTGAGGGTGAATTATCAAGAGTGCCATAGGCATATACAGAAATCACTGATTTCTATTATAAAGAATTATTTACAATTTCAAGACAGTGCAAGATTCTCATATAAAGCATATCAATCTTACGTTATCAGTGAACAATCATCACATGAGTGCTTGCAAACCATTTAACAGTTCAGCTCTTGCAATGAGATCAATTTCTCAATACGTCAGTGGTTTTGTCACAGAAAAAATATGCAATTATCTCAAATCATTTTAAACACTGTACAAAGAAGTCATTTCTACACACATACACAGGTTTGCACCATGGAAAGTTACCGTTCCACAGCTATTAAATCTGCACTAACTATGCAATCTGCAACTTTCAAGTTAGAATTTGTGCAGTTTCTATTTTTTAGCTGCAGACAAGTAGTGCTGATGTATACAACCACATGGAGCAACTTTTATAGAAGGGCATGAGAGAGAATCCAGTACATGTACAACTTTGGTATAAAGCTCATACACAGATGAGAGACTCTTTCACAGCTATGTAAACGAAACTACACCCTAACTTAGGAGGGGACAATATTTATTAAACAAAGGGAGGAGGAGAAAAGGAAAAGCTTGCAGGTGCATTCTGGACCATTTTTTTTAAAATGGCACCTGCCCATCCTACTCTAAAAGGACTCAGAAAGGCAAGAGTTTCGCACGTTCTCCACTAAAAAGCAGTTTTCTTGGGAGAACATCCACACAAGGACAGCATAAAAGCCAGCCATGCAGTGCTGGCCACCCCTGACCCAAAGTACCCTTCATATCAGAATTATGACTACAGGAGATGGTGGCACATGGCGCATCCTGCCAGCCTTCTACCTGAGCCATTTATTTTGAGCCCAAAGGGCTCTAGAAATGAGAACGGCTTTCCCCCCTTCTTGTTCTTCTCCTTCAATTTACACCCTGGAAGAGACCACAAGGGCCATTCAGCCCACTCCCCTGTCACACATCAATTAACTAATTAGATTAACGCAAGGGAAAGTTCTGTCACACATCAGCTTTTGCCGCTTTGCCTCTCAGTCTTCCTCACTCAAGTGCCGATATTTGAAGTGGGCCACTAACATGACCAGACCGGTGACGATGCAGAGCGAACCACAGACCAGGTAGGCGATGCCCAGAAAGGAATTCTTGCTGCCCATCCAGGAGACAGTGCTTAAGATGACCTTCTTGGAGCCGCGGAAAGAGAGGACAGGGTAATTGTAGGTGATATTGAGGTAGTAGGTGCCACGGGGCAGCGCCACCGAGAAATTCCCCTGGTGGATGCGGGAGTAGAGCTTCCGGAAAGCGGGCAAGGCGGCGATGCGCATCCACACAACAAAGTGCTCGTTGACAAAGCCCGTGTCGTTGGTGCCTTTGCCCAGGTCGTAGACCGGGTAGGGCCAGAAGGGGGGCTTGGCGGTGCCCTCGAAGGCCAAGGCCAGGCTCCCGTTGACCGGTTCGGGGTTCCGGAACATGACGTTGGTGTCGGTCCACCAAGAGATGCCCCTCGTGTCCAGGGGCACGCGGTCCAAGGAGCCATTGCTCAGGACGCGGTACAGCTCAAAGGTGTCGTTGAAGAGGCTGTTGGCGATGTTGCCGCAGGGGGCGATGGGGTAGCCGCTGGCGTTCTTCCGGTAAGGCTGGCAGTCCTTGACGGGGTCACGCAGGGCCGAGGCGTACCCGCTGAGCTGCGCGTTGTCCCGGGAGACGCTGTAGCGCCGGTTGTTCTGGTAGTAGTTGGAGAGCTGGTAGTAGAGGCAGACCGGGGCCGGGAAGTCCGCCGGGAGGTCGAAGCGCAGCCCGCAGGCGCAGGGCCCGTGGTCCGGGATGGCGCTCAGGTTGGCGCAGAGGGAGCAGTCGGTGCCCGGGGCCCCCGTGTAGTCCAGCTCCACCTCCCGGATGTCCTGCGAGGAGAAGTAGAGGCCCAGGCCCAGCGCCAGGAAGGCCACCCCGAGGATGAAGAAGAGCGGCAGCACCGTGCCGGCCGAGAGCAGCGGCTGCCAGGCCGGGAGGCGCTGCTGGGTGAAGGCCGTGTTGTCCGGCCGGTGGCCCGCCGCGCCCCCGCCGCCGGGGGCCGCCTCGGGGCCGCCGCTGACGTCGTAGGAGCCCGAGGCCATTCCGTCCGCAGGGGTGCCCCTCGGCCGCCGCAGGGGGGGCGGCCCCCGGGACCGCGAGAGCGCGAGCTAGCCCGCCGGCCTCCGCCCCGCGAGGGGCCTCCGTCGGCGGGAAGGGGCGGCGGCGGCGGCGTCAGCGGCCCCGCTCCGCTCCGCTCCCCTTCCTGCTCCGCGGCCCCGGCGACGCCCGGCAGCAGGTGAGCCCAAGGCCGCCGGGCGCGCGCGCGCTCGGCTCCCGTATCGTCCCCTCAGGGAGGCGACCCGCCGCGCCCGGCCCGGCCCAGGAGGCCACCGCTGGGCGGCTACCCGGCCGCCCTCCTGGGTGGCGGCGGCGGCGGCGGGTGGAGGGCGGGCGCACACGCCCCTCTCTCAGCCCAGGTAGGAGCGCGTCCCGGGCCCTCGGTTAACGCGCGGCTGCGGAGGCGGCCGGGGACCGAGTGCGGCGGCCGCCCTGCAAGGCGCCCAGGGGCCCGATGGAGAAAGTCCCCGCGGTCGCCTCCCAAGTACTTCCACCTGCCCGGCGCCGCCCCGCCCTTTCCCGTCGCCCAGGTGAGCGCGCACGCGCAGTCGAGGCGCACGTTGGGTCCCCCCCCCCGGCCCTTTCTGCGCCAGCCTGTTATGGTGCGGTCATTCCATTTTCAAGATCCTATGGAATCCAGGGGTTTGCGGCTTAGGGAGGCGCCTCCGAAGATGGCCTTTGAGGCCCCTCCCTAAACTGCAGACCCCAGGGGTCCCTGGGATGTTGAAAGTGGAGTAATCGCGCTACAAGAGGCCAGCGCGGAAATGTCCGCCCTGAACAAAGAAAAAGGGGGGAAAATAAGCGAAGAAAAAAAAAATAACAAGTTGCCACAGGTTGCCTAAGCCAACCTAGTCCAGGATCTTTCCACAGTGCCCAACTAGATATTTCTAGAAAGCTCACAAGCAGGGCGTGAAGGAAATAGCTGTCCATCGTTGCTGTTGCCCCCTAATTGCAAACACAATTTACAGTTGCCGGTTTATTTGAACCTATACAAATTCTTCCTGCCCCTAATATCAGCCACGGAGGTGGCTAGGTGCTGGGCGATGAGATCTGTCAAGTTCGTCGAATGGTGGAATGTTAGAGTTGGAACGGGCCACAAGGGCCGTCCAGTCTAAGCCTCCCGCCATGCTTTTATACACAATTGGAGCACTCCTAAGATGTCCGTCCAACATCTGCTTAAGAACCTTCCAAGACAGAGGATCTGCCACTCTTTGAGGCAGTCTTTTCCACTGTTGAATAGTTCTTAACAGTAGAAAACTTAAGAACGCTTAACAGCGTTCATTTCTTTTGCGGGCTCCGGGCTGAGAGGCGTCGTGCAAGGAATAAACCGGGCCGCGCACTGAAGCTGGATGAAAATGGGCCACGACTTTATTGGTTACAGCAAAAACACGGTTGGATTGTGCGTGGGTCCGGATCCCGGCCTCGGCCAACCCTCCTGTTGACCGATGAGATCAAAAACCTGAAGCCGGGACTGCCCGGAGTCAGGTCCGAACCACCTCACCCCCCAGCAGTGCGGGGATGCGGACCCCCACTCCACGCCGTGCGTCCGCTGCCGACCGTGCCCTCCTGGCAACCGCCTGCATCCCGAGGCCCCAGTGACCTGGGGAAATAGCAGACCTGGATCCAGGACCCATGCCCAGCGCCTTACAAGTTGTGACGACAAAAGGCAAAGACACAACCTAGCTACAGTACGCAGGTTACAACAAAAGAAAAGGAAGGGGTAAGTGGGAGGGAGGGCAGAAGAACCCAGCTCTGGGGACAGGAGAGCCCAGCTAAATACAAAATAGCTGGACCAGAGGGAAAACTTCCGAGCACTCTGGCCTGGGCAGACGCAGCCAGTCAATTCAAGCCAGCAGGTTTAAACTGGCTGGGAGCTTTTTCCAGCTGCACAAAGGCTGCTGGGTATGAGGAAGTACCCCGGAGGGCTGAGCGCATGGCTGGGAAGCTGCATGGCGTGGCGTGGCGTGGCGTGGTGTGGCGTGGCAGACCAACTGAACAGCCCTGGGGGATGCTGTGGAGACAGCAGCAGTACCAACACCAGCCCAAGCTGCAAAAGTGCCAGCCAGTAAGTTGTGCAGCTAACCTAATTTGAATCCACTGGTGCATATTAAGCCCGTGGAACACCAGAAAACAAGTTTGCTCCGTCTTCCACATGACATCCCTTCAAATGCTTAAAGATAGCTGTCATGACACCTCTCATTCTCCAGCTCCCTGAGTCGTAAGACTCGGTTTCCAGACCTTTGATAATATTGGTCGACATTCTCGAGACATGTTCCAGCCTGTTGATACCCGATTTAAGTTGGTGAGCATAAGAGACAGGATGTTGCTTGTGGTGTCCCCGTTGTTGTTGAAATGCCCTATCGTGGGAAGTTTGTGTATAGTTCCTTCCCCCAGATGATCATAGGCAAGGCTTAAAGACCTGTGTAGCCAGCTTTGTCTTGGAAGAACGGTGAGAAGTTGAGTTAGGCTCTTATAGTGCGTCCTGTATAACATTCTAAGTGCATAGAGAATAGTGTAGCTTAGTGTAGTAGTAGCAGGCCCCATGTCATGGACCTAAGAACAGGGTGGAGGATTGAGGTCCCCAAGACTAGATTGTGTGAGCTGAACCCTCCCCCGTATGGTAAAAGTCTCTCATGTAGGTAAACTTCCCCAGGAATTGTCAATCAGAAAAGTAATTTGTCCTCCCACAGCAAATGTCTGCAAATGGGCCCAGTCAATAACAACCTGCCTGCCAGTGTTGAGCCTCTCCCATTTAAAAACAATTGAGGGGTCCCTGCCCGATGTAACTTATCCCAATGGGCCTCGGAGGAAAAAAGGGCTGTACTGAATGAGAGCAGTTTCTCATGCATGCAAACATTCCTCCTGCTGTTTGGCTGTGCCAGCATACCTTTAATACAGAAAGCCTGGGAAATTCCTCTCTTTTTCCCACATTGTTGCTTGATAGCTTAAGTCCTTGCCTCATCGGAAGGGATGAGTTATCCCTTTCCCAGACTTTTGTGTTTTACATCAGTTTCCAGAGTCCAACTGTACTGTGTATATAAACATGTGGGGAGCCAGCACGGTATCATGGTTTGACTGTTGGATTAAGACCCTGAGACACCAGGGTTCAAATTCCCTCTTGGCCATCTAAACCCGCAGGGTAACCTTGGGCAATTCACACTCTCTCAGCCTCAGATGAAGGCAGTGGCAAATCTCTGAAGGAATCTTGCGAGACTCCGCGTCCCAAGATAGGATCACAAGAGCCAGTTTGTAGTGGTCTGAGTGATGGTGTCCCAGTTAGCCATGGAAATCCACTGGATAACTTTGGGCAAATCACACTCTCTCAGCCTTAATGTCAGACAATGGCAAACTTCTTCTAAGGGTTTATCTGCGATACACAAGTATATCAGTTTCATACCACTTTAATTTTCCTGGCTCCATCCTATAGAATTGGGGAATTTATAGTTTTGCAACATACTTACAGTTCTCTACCAGAGAGCTCTAATGCAAGAGGACTAGTGATCCCTTGCCAGAGTACAAATCCCATAGAATTAAGCCATGGCAATTAAAGTGGGATCAAAATGCTATAATTCTGCAATGTGGATGTACTCTAAATCTTTCCCGGAAATGAGACAATGGTGCCATAAATCAAAAGCACAGAACAGCAGCAAAGATCATCCTGTACCAGGGCGGGTTCTTTGGCCTTGGGCCCAAAGGGAAATTAAAACTGGCTGCCAGTCTAGGGAGACCTGAAGCTTTGTGGTACGCCTAGTATGTTTTGGGGACCATACACATTCAACTACATCTGCTTCCATTGGTTGAAGGGATGAGTGAGACATTTCTTTCTTTTCTAATTTCATATTTCTGCCTCTCTTTCTCATTTGCATATATTCAGGGAGAATGTCACCTTGTAGCATCAGTGGCTTTGTTTCACTTTGGAAAGATTCTCAAATCTGGCTTGGCAGGATAGATTAGGCCTCAGACCCAACATATTCTTGCAGCAACCTACATGTTCTAGTTGGATTTTATATAAATAGATACAGATTTGCACATTGGACTCTGACGCTGGAGACCAGGATTTGATTCTCTGCTCAGCCATGGAAATCCACTGACTGATCTTTGCCATATCACATACTCTCAGCCTCAGAAAACCATGTGATTGGTTCATCTTAGGGTTGCCATAAGTTGGAAACAACTTCAAAGCACACAACAATAGCATACCCTAGTTAAGGAAGCAGATGTGTTTTTTGGCTTTATGTCTTCAGTAGAAATTTTGGTACCAGAGGTAGAAATAATATGGAAACAATAGGAATAGGTCCTGGTGCTGTTGTTGTTATATGCCTTCAAGTCGTTTCCTATCACAAAGTTTTATTGGAAAGATTTCTTAAAAGGAGTTTGCTTTTACCTTCCTCTGAGGCTGGGAGAGTCTGACTCTCCCAAGTAGATTTCAAAATGCCCCAAAGAGGCCTTTTTCAAAAAAAAAGAAAGTGTCCCAGAAGTGACTCCTACTTCCTGTTGTTGTTTTTTTTAAAAAAGGCCTCTTCCGGGCCTAAAATATCATATAGGGGCTAAAAATTTGATGAAAATGCTCACAGGGCATTTGGAGGCAACTTTTGGGAGGGATGCAGTGGGGAGATCCAGCCCCCCAAGTTCTCATGGGGGGGTGATAATGCAGCCCCTAGCCTCCCCCAGTTGCCCACCCATTATTTATACCGACTGAGAGTGGCTCTCCAGCATTTTAAAGCAGTCAGTCAGTCAGTCCTATTTGGAGGTGCCAGCAATTCAGCCCAGAGTGCGGAGAAGTCAGGAGGATGTAGACCAGCAGATCAAGAAGATGCTGTCTTAGTCCATTTCCGCACTACACTCTTATAGCGCCATTATTCCATTTTCAACATCCTATGGAATCCTGGGGTTTGCAGTTTCGGCCCCTCCCGAAACTGCAAACCCCAGGATTCCATAGGATGTTGAAAGTGGAATAACCGTGCTATAAGAGTGTAGTAGGGAAATGGCCTTAGTCATTCAGTGCTTTTTCTGGGGAAAAACCACTTGTGAATATGTTTTGGTCATCACCCCTGCTGCTGTTAATTGTATTGCAGCAGTTGTCAGGGCAGCTGCGATATAAAAAAAGCCCCTGGCAATTACACACTGCATGCACACACACTGATTTAATGGCTGGAGTTTGGAACATAGCTTTCTTTGTTCAGCCTTCATTTTTTGTTGTAACATTGGGCAATACTGGGCATTCTGTAGATTTTTGTTCCAGCTGCTTTTTCAGCTCAGGTACTTGTTAAACATTAACCAAGCAGATCGCTCCTGGTTTTCATCTTTTCGGGTTAGTTGTGCAACAAGAGGGGAGGCCAATACCCTTGGTGGGGGGACCGGATTCTACATAGCATTATATAGCATTGGTGACATTAGTATGATGTTTCTACGACATGACGTTTTCCTAATAGCGGTATATGACAAGCCCTTACTTCTCCTAGACTGGTGTGGCAGTTCCCCAATCTAATAAGGCACCGCATCTTTACTACACAGTTCTGCCTCCCACCCCACTTATAACACCACCTTTGCGTGAAAGGGCTAGTGTTTTCAATGTTTAGAACAACTTATTTCTATGCTAGCATGTTTCCTGTGGTACTCCGCATACCGTATACAACTCAAGCCAAGTCAGTGTTTGCAAAAATAAACTGTAACAGTTATTAAGGTAACAAATAAAAATAAAGTAGCATGTTAGACTTCATATGCAGATCAGGACCGATACATTTCCTCCGTGCACTTTCTAGACAATATAACAAGCAATTTCATGCTCAGAAACAGTTTAAATATATCAGTACACTTTTATATAAAAGGCACAGGTATCGTATAACAACACCTTGGCCAGATTCCCACCAAAGGCTTAACTCCCAATCTAGGTCACACTCTCTGGCCCGTTCCAACTAGGGTTCAGTTGCTCCTCTGACTTTCACTAGGCTTCCACTGAGAATTAAGCCTCCCCAAAACAGTCATACCCTCTGACTCACTAAGGGACTTTACTTCCGAGCTGCTTGCTAGGCTCCCATGGAAGGAATCCAAATACCCCCAGGTTCTTGGCTTTCTGTAACTTTTTCTCTTGGCCATAAGCCCCTCTCGCACAATACTGGACTGGGTTCTCTCCTGAGGTGCTATTCTGGTTGCCTAGCAAGCTGCTTCCAAATTACCTTGGCACTTCAGATAGCCACACTCCTAGAACTTCATCACAGGGTATAAGTTTCACATTATGGTTCAAGCGAATGGCAAAGTAGCTAGCTTTCTACATACACAGGCAGCAAGGTTAGTTAATTTGTCTGAGGACCGGGTTTGGTGATACATGCGTTTTTGAAAGACAGGAGAGATTCCAGATGGAGAGGCCTGGTGGTTTGTCTTGATTGAGGTCAAGAGTGGGAATCATGCAGCCCTCCAGATGCTGTTGGACTGCAAGTCTCAGCAGCCATAGCCTACAGAGCCCATGATGAGGAAGACTGGAAGTTGCAGTCTAACATCATCTGGGGACCACATGATTTAGACTTGCTTCTTGGATGACAGGTTGGAAACTAGTGATGACAATACTCTTTTCTTGTTTTTTTGCTATAATTTCCTTGCTCATGAATGCAATTAACATCATGAAATTTGATTTCCATCAGCATAAAAGATTCTTTTGTTAATTATTTGTGTTTGTTAAGGCTGAATAGGGCAGTATGTACTAAGGTGCTTTCAGAAACCAGTAAGTCCACGCAGTTTTATTGCCATTCTAGGGTAGTAATTGCAATATTTCCATTCCTAGCAAGTAGCTGATGCACTGGTGTCATAAAGGTGTTAATGAATCATCAGTGTTTCTTACTCATCAAAGGGCTGATGGTGTGATAAAATAGGTGTGATATTTGATGTGCTTGGTGTCTGGATTTTAAGGAGGCCTGTGCTCATCAAAGAAGGTAGGAAGTATTTATTTCCCCACAGAACATCCACACTGGTGATGTTCTTGCCCTCCAGATACTACATACCACCACTCCTATTGCCTCCTTTCCAATTGCTATGCCCGCTAGAACTTTTGAGAGTTGAACTCTAAAATAACTGTAGAGCCAAAGGCTCCACACACTTATTGTGCATCCTTATATAGAATAGTTACATGAAAAGGCCAAGTGGATGGGCCACTACAAGAAAAAACATGCTGGGAGGGGAGGAACCAAAAAGGAGCTGGTTCTTACTGAGCCAACTGGAGGGAGCCTCCCTGTTCCACTTCTCCCTTTGATACGGTTGACTGGAATGCTTTCTGGTGGAAGCAGTGCAGCCAGATGGTGGTTGACCCCATCCAAGACCATTTCCGCACTAGGCGGTTATAGCACTATTATTCCACTTGCAACATCCTATGGAATCCCGGGGTTTGCAGTTTTGGGAGGGGCCACCTGGATTCCATAGGATGTTGTAAGTGGAATAATAGCGCTATAACAGTCTAGTGCGGAAATGGCCTTAAGTCTTCTTACCTCTTTCTGGGAGGTTGTGAGTAGCGAAAGTATGATATGTTTGGGGCACCAGCTCCAGTGCTAAATATCCCAAGTTAGGTACAGAGCATCCACAGTCAGGCAACTTTATTTAGCCCATGAGGTAGGAAACCTACAAAGTACCTCTCCCTATCCCTGGCAGCAAAAATACGACCTATATGACTTAACCACTTTCATGACACTCAGTATCTGCTGCCCGAGGAACCTGTCTCATTCTCTCAGACGCTGGGGATGGCTCTAAATTCTTCTGGAAAGTTCAGAAATGATGATGTCACTTGTTCAGAGTGAAACCAAACGAGCAAAAACCCCATGTCATCTGTCTTTTGCTACTGCATTATGCTAGGCCCCGGAGCCCTGGAAGAGGCACCAGGTTTACTTATTTTAAAGCGTTTTTATCACATTAATGGTCAGTCAAAAAAGGCTCCTTCTTATAGGGATCATGGCCTAAATACTCTAAAGGCACTAGATCCTTAGAAGCTAAAGAGGGTCAGCCCTGATTAGTACTTGGATGGGAGACTGCTAATGAATACCAGGTACCGTAGGGTATGTTTCAAAGGAAGGAACTGGCAAAGCCTCCTCTGAGTATTCCTTGTCTAAGAAAACCCTATGAAATGTATGGGGACATCATAAATCAACAGGCAACTTGAAGGCACATAAACACAAAATAAGATAATCCTTGTTTTCATGACCCCAGTTTAAAGGAAAAGGGACTAGGAGGGAAGAGGGAGAATAAACAAACTTGGGCACCAGTTCATAGTTATGAAATCCTTGTAATAACCAGGTGGAATGGAAACACTTCAAAGAGAGTTGCTGACCTTTTAGCTGAGTTAAAGGAGTGGTCCTGTGACCTATCGGCAGCAGGTTGTGGGGTATGGTGCATTTGTGTGTGTGCAAAAGAGAGAGGGAAGATTTGTATGGCCGTTTCCGCACTAGACTGTTATAGCGCTATCATTCCACTTTCAACATCCTATGGAATCCTGGGGTTTGCAGTTCAGGGAGGGGCCGGCCGGCAAACCCCAGAATTCCATAGGATCTTGAAAGTGGAATGATAGCGCTATAACAGTCTAGTGTGGAAATGGCCTATGCTTCTTTGTGTTAAATACGTCAAAGAGCCTTGTCACACTTAGGCCATTTCCGCACTACACTATTATAGTGCTATTAGTCCACTTTCAACCTCTTGTGGAATTGACAGGTTTGTCGTTTCTCTGGGGCCAAAGAGCAATCTGGCTGAGAATGCTAAAGGCCCCTCCCTAAACTGCAAACCCTAGGATTCCATAGGATGTGGAAAGTGGAATAATAGCACTATAACAGTGTAGTGTGGAAATGGTCTTGGAAACTAAAAAGAATTATTTGGTACAATGTAACAGCCATCCACTTTGTCAGATGCGTGAACAATGGGCTGCAGTCCACAGTGGAAATGTCTCTGTATTGGGGGTAACAACTGTCAGGGGCTACAGGGGCTCCCTAAAAGACCTGGGGGCAGACGACATCCCCCTACACGTGATGAAATCCACCTGCAAAAAGCCCTGTTTTTAAAGAACTGTTCCAGTTTACTGATAAAAAAGACTTCTTCTGGATGTAAAATGGCAAGGGAGAGGGAAAGAAATATGGCAAAATTGTGCCCATACTACTTTGAGGGTATTTGGGGGCAAAACATTTTTAACCCTAGGAGGGTCCTCAAAAATACAGCCTGTGGTCCACATTTTGCCCAAGTCTGCTCCCTGTTATGTACTCTCTACTGTATCCCAAAAGGTAACATGGCAATGAAAAGACTGTGGGAATGAGTTCCACCCAGGCAGATTGGCAGTAGCCTACTTAATGGCATGAGCTCGTTGTATTCAGTGACAAATATGTCTGGAAGGGCATGGAAGTGATGACTGTCTCGGTCCAGAGCAGCACACTGTTGCCTGAATTGCTTGGTTGGTGGCGCGTCATGTTCTGCTCATGGACTGAAGCACACCACAAAGAGCCATATGGCTGCGTAGGGCAGGCCTTTCGGTTGGAGACAGTAAATCAAGGCACCTGACCTGAATAACCGGACCGACACTTGGAAGGAAGGGAAAATGTGTCGGTGAGGCATCGCGTTCTGTTTTCCAGCATTCCCAGAGGTGCTTTCAGATCACCTGTGTGCAGTGGCTGTGGTATGTGGGTAACCTACATGCTTCTTATTAACGATGTTTGTCATCTGATACTCTGACTCATTTGTTGCTACTGCTGACTGCCCATGGTCCTCACACGCAATCTGTTGTGAGCATTGTTGGAGTGTATCGTTTCATGTGTGGTCCCGTACTGAAACTCCTCAATATACTCCAACAATGTTCACAGCAGATTGCGTTTGAGCAACATGGGCAGTCAGTCCTGAAACTACTAATCTTTCAGAGGAGAAGGAAGAGTTGTTATTCTTCACCCTCTTGTCCTTCTTCTCTTCCTCCTCCACTTTATTTATATCCCCTCTTTTCCCCCAGAACCAAGGCTCAAAGCGGCATACAAGTTAAAAAACATAGCGCAGTTCAAGCATATAACAAGTCAACACTGAAATGGAACCGAACTATCAATATGATTTAAAACAATATACAGTGTAGAGTTAAAAAATGAGAAGAAGCCATTTAGGGACAGTGCAGTTCTATTGTTGTTGTGTGCCTTCAAGTCATTTTCCTATTTATGGGGACCCTGAGGTGAACCTGTGATGGGGCTGAGAGTGTGTGATGTGCCCAAGGTCACCCAGTGGGTTTCCGTCATTGAATGGGGAATCAAACTCTGATCTTCAGGGTCATAGAGAAGAGGATGTTGCAAGCACACAAAAGTCCCTGTTGTCATTTGTAACATTTCCAATTTAGAGTTAATGTGGTGATAAGACTGTTGCAGCAAAAACTCTAACCATGAGGAATTTTGTCACATCCTAAGTCAGTGGTGGGCAACTTGTAGCCCTCCAGGGTTTTTGGAGTGCAGCTCCCATTAGCCCTATCCAGCACCAGTCAATGATGAGGGTAGGAAATTGCTGGAAATGCAATCTAGCAACATTTTGGATAGGAAATGTCCCGCCTTTGCTTTAAAGACTGACGATTTTAACTTAAGCTTTGTGGGCTGCATCCTGATTCACCAGAAGCTTCAAGTGTTATGCTGAGTTGCAGATGTACAAAAAAGTAACTTTGCCCAGTATGGGAGGAAACTGTAAACAAGACATGTTGTAGGAAAATGAAATATGACCAATATAGATAAGAATCACAACTGCATTAATAGCAACCATACACAAAAGAGCGAGTGGGTGATAACACAAACATTGGATTCATCCAGACTGGTAATTTATGCTAATGTGTGCTGCAGAATTTAATTTGCTCCTTGATGTTTCTTACAGCTGCCTGTCATTTCCTCATCCAAAAGCCCTCTTAATCTTTTTTTTAAACAGGAGCATTTAGGTTAACTTGTAAGCCTCGTTGCTTATAAATCGAGATTTGAATATTTAAATTTAAATTTATATATTTAAATTTTGAGTTAAGTCTTTGAGTTAAGTCCCTAGCAACAAATTAAATCTCTGGTAAAGAAAAGGTTAAAAACCACGGCCCTTGGGATTCCTTCCAGGACCCCCCATGGATATCAAAATTCATAGATGCTCATTATGTACAATGGTGTAGTTAAAATGGCATCCTTTATATAAAAGGGCAAAATCAAGGTTTGCTTGGTTGAATCCTTGGATACAGACTCTGTGGATATGGAGGGCCAACTGTATTGTGCTATTTGTGAGCCTTCCCTTTCCCTCTCCAAGAGCACTTCTTTTTCTTCTTCCTCCTCTTCCTCCTCCCTTGTCCCTCTAAAGATGAACCTCGCTCGCCCACCTCTGTGCAGACTGTCGGGAAGGCTGGCTTGGTAAAGCGTGAAGCTAAAAGCCATCAGCAGACATGAAAGAGTTACAGTTTTATGCTTAACAGCCTGGGGGAAAATTTTGTCCTCTGTCAGCTGCCAATAAAGGAGGAGTTTAACAATGCCACTGAGTCATACCAACCAGCCAGCTCAAGACTGCTGCGGATCTGTTTACTGGAGAACTTCTTCTGAACACATGAAAATTGTCAGTCCTGTGAACTCTGCGCTCTTGGGTTTTTTGAGGTAGGTTTCCAGTGCTTGAATGCAAGCATTCTCTTCCTTTCCTCTTTGCTGCTAATTATAGCCAGAAGCAGTCTGAATGCCAGTGCAACTCTAGCAAGGATTGCTCTTCAAGAAAAATTGGCTAAAAAGTTGTCTTGAGGATCTTGGTTTTAATAATCACATTAAGTTTTGCTTTGTTTCAGCAACAGAAGTCATCTGTGAAGCAAAGAATCTGCTTCTATGCAAAGGATTCTTTTCAATGGATTTCCTCTGTTCTATTCAAAGAATCGAAATCTATTTATTTTATTTCACCTGGTTACCGACAGCTTAAAAGCTTGCAATCTTTGGGAGATACTTTTCAGGCATAAGTGATGGATAAAAGTGATAAGTGATGAATAAAATAAGTGATGAATAAAAATAAAATGATGTTGTAACGTATGTTTTTGAATGCTCAGATCCTTCTGTTGGTTGAATGATAGAATGCCATAACCTTCCTTGAACTTGGTGCACCCCAGATGTGCAGATTATAAGTCCCATCATTCCCCGAAAGTGTAAGGGCACAAGGTTTGGAAAGGTTGGTGTGTAACATTTTGAAATCTACTTGTCTATCTCTGAGTAAGCCCTATTGGCAGATTTCTTTGCTTTTGTATATGATTGCATTCCAACGTCCGTTATTCATTAGTTCTTTCAGGCAAAGAGCTGTAATATTTGGAAGAAGGAAAACCTTTGACTAATAGAACTCCAATGGAGATCTGTTGAAGCATTTCCACCCCCACCCCCACTGGTCTTATAACTTCTGACTGGATCTGAACTAGAACTAAGCAGAAAGGTTTCTATATTTTGCCAAACCAAGGCATTGAAATTGGATTATAAAACTACTTTTTAGGTTGCAATCCTATCCTCCATTTATTTGAGAAGAAGCCCCATTGAATTTAGTGAGTCTTACTTCTGAACGGGCATGGAAGGGATTGCTTCATTAGGGACTTATTTGAAAAAAATGTTAATCCAATTTGTCATTTGGGGTACAGTGTCACAGTCTGGGTGAAAGCAGATAATAGAATTTGCTCCCCACATTTATTTTTAAGGACTGGTGCTATAAATTTTTATTTTACTCAGAATAATACCCTAGCAGTACATCATACATTTGGGGTCGAATCTCTTCCCTTTCTGTTAATAGTTCCGTTGAAGAGAAAGTGGTGGCTTGGAACAATTGCAAAATGGAAATAAAAGTCGCTTTGGTTTGCTTTAACCGTCTTTGGTCAGGGATGGAGGTCTAAGGTTTTGGGTCGATTTACATACGACTCCCTTGTTAGCTGTTACGTCAGTGTGCTTGATGGCGCTTTGCATTTTAATAGTTTCTCTTCGTGCCTTATCTGTTTTACACAGATTGGGATCTTTGTTGTCTTTTTACTTGTAACTCCCTTGCTTTACTAACATTTATGGATTTTAATGTTGTGGATTTTCCCTAGGTTATTAGCTGTTGCGTGCATGGTGCTTTATAAAGCACAAGTGAGCCTCTGGTTGGAGGAGATAAAAATCTTGCAAACTTTAGACAGGAGAAAAAATAGAGGAAGGGCAGGGAGGTGGAACGTACATGCAAATATTTCGTAGAAGAAAAACTGAGAGACATGTGCATAGTTCTGGGGGGTGTTGTAATTCGAAGGCAATCTCCAACAGGGAAAGTCTCTCTTATCAGCACGGCATAGCACAGCACAACACAGCGTGTTCTCTTCCAAGGCTAGGAGAACCTGCCCCAGTTTGCTTTCTCCTGAGCTCGCTGGGAAAGTTTCCTCTGTCCCTGGTAGAGCTGATTATGTGTACTTTGAACTGAGTTAGAATCATAGAATCCTAGAGTTGGAAGAGACCCCGGGGCCATCGAGTCCAACCCCCTGCTATGCAGGAACACCCATCAAAGCATCCCCAACGGATGGCCATCCAGCCTCTGCTTAAAAACCTCCAAAGAAGGAGACTCCACCACACTCCATGGAGGCAGCAGCAGATTCCACGGCCGGGCAGCCCTGACCGTCAGGAAGTTCTTCCTGAAGTTCAAGTGGAATCTCCTTTCCTGCAGCTTGAATCCATTGCTCCTTGTCCTAGTCTCTGGAGCAGCAGAAAACAAGCCCGCTCCCTCCTCAACATGACATCCCTTCAAATATTTAAACATGGCTACCATGTCCCCTCTTAAACTTCTCTTCTGCAGACTAAACATACCCAGCTCCCTAAGCCGTTCTTCATAGGGCATGGCTTCCAGAGCCTTCACCTCCACCATTCACCAGTTTGCAGCAAATGAAATAAGACCAAGCTTTGCTGTGAAGACAACTTGTAACCAACAAGGCAGATGGAACTTGAATATGCTTTCTAACTCCTTCAGCCCCACCCGTGTCACTGGGGAGGCATTCCTTATGGATGTGCTGGACTGCAAACATTCTTGCTGCGTGCCTTAAAGTAATTTCTGACTTATGGAGACCCTAAGGCAAACCTGCCATGGGATTATCTGACATTGAGAGTTGTGATGCGTCCAAGGTCACCCATGGGTTTCCATGACCAAGTGGAGGATTGAACTCTGCTCTCCAGGATTGTAGTCTAAAGCATGCTGGCTCTCTAGCCACCTCGAATTACTCACTGATGTATGTGTAGGCTGTGTTATACGAGGGCTGTGGCCACATCTTTCTTTTTTCCAATGTAGATTTCATATTTGTTTTCTCTTCGTGAGTCGATATAATGTCACTCATGTCCATGTCTATTTTCGGAACACCTTCTAGCATTTATCAGTTGCTCATCTCCAGTGGTGTTGTGTGGGAGTTTATTATTCTGTTCCATGACGACACACCTCTGATTCTTCACTCCTGTTCTTCAAGGGATGATTTACCTTCTCTGATTAGGTGTCCAGCTTCGTTTTAGTTCCTGGATCCCAGTATAGGCTTCAACAGAAGCGATGCATACTCTCCAACTGTTCCCGTTTTTGGCAGAGAAATTCCCACTTAATCTCTTTCTGTTTAGCTGCTGTTAAAATGTTCTAGTTTTTCTCTCCTCCTTCTACTTCCGTCCTTTGTCCTCAGCCTACTTCAGCTGCAGCATGCTGAGTTCAAAGAGAAAAAGTAGTTTGCGCTCCATTAACTCAGCATGGCGGAGAAGAGAGGAGTGGGTGGAACCTTGCCCTTCCCAGGAGGCTCAGGCAAAAGCAAACTGCTGTAGCCTCTTCTAGCTTTGTCATTAATAACTTTCGCCATTCTGATCACATTTATGATGTTGCTCGGCCAAACACGTCCCCATTTTCATCTGTAAAATGTTGAAGAGTGTGGCGATGTCCCTGGCATGCCATTTATTGGGTAACTTGGTTGAGAATGGCGCACATCTCATGATCAGGTTTGGCCTGTTTGCTGCCCTAGCACCAAAAGCTTGGGGAAGTTACTTTTTAGTCTATAGCTCCCAGAGTCTCCAGTGGTCATGTTGGTTTGCAGATTCTGGGTGTTGTGGTCCCAAAAAAGAAACTTTTCAAAGTGCTGGTAGAACTTTTTCACCTTTAAAGGAACAAGAAGCCACCAAATGAATCAAACGTGGCCACAAGGGTGGTAACAGAATGCTGCAAAGGAGAGCATAGGAGCTCCTCGTGGAGACACAATGGCCATGGTGGTTGGCAAAAAATAATCCATAATTACTTCTCATTTCTCAAAATCCTGTAGTCTTTTTCCTTTTACCAAAACCATAAGCGTTTCCATTTCAATCATGTCTAAGATTTTAGCAAGCAGTCATTTGATTGGGGTATCTCTTGTTCTTTCCATTTTTGTCAGCACTTGCAGATTTGCTTATTTGTGAGTTCTTTTATTTAATTAATTTTGTTATTTATTATTTATTTGAATTTATTTATTTTAAAAAATGTTTTTCTGTTTGCCCCTGCCATGAAAAAAATATGTTCTCTCTAGGAATCTCTGGATCTTCCAGTGTGACTCTATGACGGCTTCCGCTGGTATTTTACCATAGTTGTGCTGGAAGACCTAGAAATTCCTAGAGAAGTATTCTCAGATTTAAAAAAATAGCATTTGTGGTTTTTATTTTTATTCATGTTTTTTCCACTTTTGCACGGGTTTTGTACCCCAATCCCTGCGAAAGTGGAAGGCTCACGGTGCTTCCTTTCTTTTTCAGTTCTGCTTGCTGAACGTCATAAGATGTCATCCAGTGTGTTGCCTGTCATTTCCCAGAAGGACTTGGAGAGCATTTCTCTGATGAAGACAGGATGTGGCTTCGCTCTCAAAGCCTTCCATGCTCCTGGGAATATAGATGTTTCCTTGAAGCTCTTAACTACTCAGAATGCAACAGACAGGTGGGTTTCCAAGTTTGCTTCCTTGTTTGCGTCTTTGTTGAAGAGAGCAAGGGGTACCACTAGCCTCAGCCAGGCTCTACTGAACTCATCATACAGGAGCAGAATCTGCCATTATGAGACTCTGGTAAAAGTGAGTGACTACAGTCAGGTGCAGACAGGGCTAATCCTACCATTACAATGGCAGTGGGCAACTCCAGTGGGTCCCAGGACCAACATCTTGCCCCAAAACAGTACTTGTTCTTTTTTATTTGAGTTAAGTTAACTTCAACTTATGGCAACCCTATGAGAGAGAAAAGTCTCCAAGGCCATCAATTGCATTGCCCAGGTCTTGCAAACTCTGGGCTGTGGTTTCCCTGATCAAATCAATCCATCTGTAATTTGGTCTTCCTCTTTTCCTGCTGCCTTTTACTTTCCCTAGCATTATGCAAGCTGCCAAAGAGGAAATCTGGAAGTGGAAGCTGGAGGTCCCCTTCTGATTTTGAGAAACAGCCATTTCTGGTTGTTAAGTAATGCAAGGAGACCCCTGCATCTCTTTAAAAGGTGAATTGTCTCCACTGGAGGCTCCCAGTGGAGATGGTGCAAGTCTTCTTTTCAGCTAGGCAAGATGCAGTTTGGGGTGGGGTCTGGAGTTGTTAAGGGCCACCTGTGGTCCCACGGCTAAACTTTAATCACCCCTCCATTAGACAGAGTGGGGTGGGTTCCTCGTACTGAATCGGTTCAGTTGGTTCATCCAGTCCGGTCCATCAACTCTGTCTGGGGGCTGCTTTCCAGGGTTTCAAGTCTAGAATTCTTCACATAGCCCTACTGGGAAATCCCTGATGGAGCTGGTGCCTCTGAGCATGTGCAGAGCATAATCACAGGGACAGTGAGCTTTTTACTTTTGCAAAGAAATCCCCATAGTTTAGGGTCATCATAAGTCAACTACAACAACAATAACAACTTAGAGTTTAGGAGGAGAGGTTGTGATTGATTCCCTATCAAGTCTGAATCTTGGCAACTTTTAAGAGGATAAATTTTAATACAGTGAGCTTTGACAGCAGCAACAGCTCTTCTTCAGCTGTGATTGATAGACTCATATTTTGCATCCTGTAAACAAGGAAAATGCTGGTCAAGGCCTCAACTTTTGGTTCAGCTGAACAGCTGAGCAGTGATAGGAACTAGCTAATTCAAACCCATTGAGCTCGAATTTTTCAAACAAAAAAGGACAACTTTTAAAGTTATTTTAATTAATTGATGTTGATTGGTATGCCAGCTATTCCAAGTCTAAAAATTGAGTATAAAACTTTATGCCCCTTCTCCAAATGATGATTCAGGATTTTTTGCTTGTTAGAATGCAGAAGTAAGAGAAATAACCTTTTGCTTAGTGTCCGGAGAGAGGATCTGTGATTGTATTAAGCAAGTGCAGAAGACTTGAGGTCGGAACTAAAACATGCTGTGACCACAGCCAAACAAAGATCAGTCAGAAGAATTTACTTTGAGAGCTATGAGATCCTGGTTAAACACTCATTAAACTGTAATGAATTGTTGGTGCCACTTTACTGAAAGTGGGGTAGCATCCATTTATTTGCTATATATAAATACTAGAACATACTGATAAAGGAGTATTCTTGTTGCTATGTACCTTCAAGTCATTTCCAACTTACAGCAAACCTAAAGTGAACTTATCATACAGTCTTCTTGGCAAAATTTCTTGCTGCTGCCTTCCCTGCTGCCTTCCTCTGAGGCTGAGAGAGTATGACTTGCTAACTGACTTGTGCTGGCTGAGACTGATGATTGTGGAAGACCCTCATCTGGAGGTCCAAAGGTTCCCTCTCTGCTCTACACAAATGTTTGCATCACTATGCATCGTGATAGTCAAGGACTGTGACTGTAGGAACCAGACTGCCAGTTAATTTTGCTGTCTTGGGTGATTTTTTTTTTAATCCGTCTAAAACAGTCGTTGTAAAATGGCCCCCTTTTATGTTCCGAATATATTTGCAGAGATTTGAAAGCACTTCTTCAAGAGGTGGCGGGCACTCGACGCATGCAGTGTGATAGGTTGATGCCTTCTATCGGTATCTGCCGGTTCCAGAGTTTTCTTAGCATTGTCACGGAATGGATGCACAACGGATCTCTCAGTTCGCTCATCCACGAGGTATGCAAGAGACAGAGGAGTCTGCCTTGTCTGGAACTCATTTACATAGATTTTGAAAGTGTTCCTGTTGCTTGTGTGGTATTTAATTCATTTCTCCTTACTTTCTTCTCTGTCCCCCTCCTCCTGTTCAGATGTTGGAAATGTAATGCCTCTCATGCAGCCTTTGTACACATTTGGAATACATACGTGATCTAATATATAAAAGTCAAAGTTTGTCTGTTTGGCTGTGTCAGGCGAAGACCTCATATGATTGGCTGTGTCAGGCAAAGACTTCATATGATTGGCTGCCTAAGAGGATTCTATGGAATCCTGGGGTTTGCAGTTTAGGGAGGGGCCTTTGGAATTCTCAGCCGGAGAGCTCTTGGGCCTCAGTCAACTGTGTCTGCCTTGAATAGGCCAGTTGCTATGGAGACAATGCCTAGCAGCAAGGAGGAGGGCAGTGTATTCTGTCAGGAACCCAACCTCTGTATGGTAATAACTATGACTAGAGATTGGATTGGGGAATATGGGGAAAAATTATAAGTACTGGACAAGACAGTTTGGGGGATTAGAGACAAAGGAACTCATCTTTCTAACAAGTATGACCTATGAGAAAATAAAATCCCAGGCAATGCCGGGTATATATGCTAGTAGCTTATAATTATTGGCCAGAATCCACTGTTACAGTTACAAAAGCATAAAGTAGAGTTACTCTTTTGTGATTGGATCATATTCACAGTCCTTATGTATTCCCTAGTTTAGGGAATGTGTAAGGACCATAAGAGTTCCCCAATCGTCACTTACCAAGCAGCAACCATTGTGAGAAACAGGGGTTTGTTCTGTTGATCAGGAAGTAGTTGACTCAGATTCATTGCTGGCTTTTTGCCGTAATAATAAACTTGTACTTGACTCAGATTCCCCTGTCCCTCCCATGGATGATGTCTAGTGCAACGGGGTTTTTTTAAAACAGGGATCCTGCTTCTGATCGTCACGTTGGAGATTGCTGTCAAGAACTGCTACTTTCTGTTACTCAATAAAATACATGTATAATTTCCATGTTGTTCATTGGAAACACAATAGGCTAGTAAAACAAATGTTGCTGGTGTTAGTACCTTGCTTCAGACCCTTTGTTATATAGTAAAAAAACAATAATCCACCAGCATCTATTCCTGATGTCCATTGGCGGTTCTGTCAGGCTTACATCCCCTTTCCTAATTGCCAAATTGTTTTTTCTATTGTTGAAACAATTCCGGTCTACAGTCACTACGATCTTTAGAGTTTCCTTCTTGGTCTTTGATATTCTGATTTTAATTCCCACTATACTTCATAAATCACCCTCTGATTGATACCGTCTAAGCACAACAACGAAATGTTATTTACCGAAGCTGGTCAAATGCTATTTATTGCCCCAGCCAATAAACAATACTGACCATTTGGTCTCTAAGACTCCAGTCTCTACTAATTCTCAGTTATATTCCCACTGTTCCTGTTATACTCAGCATTTCTACATACCTACACGCGCCTTCCCATTCCGCAGATCAATACATGTCTAGGAGAAATAGCAACGTGACAATTGTTCATGGAAGCGGGGTGGAAATGTCAGCCAGCTGTTTCTTGGCCAAGAGGGTACAGATCCCTGTCGCTCACAACAGCTGTTGCCTGGAAAATGAAGATTAAGGGGGTTATTCTGAGAGACACTACTAGGGGTAACAACTAGAGTAGTTACACAGAAAAATAAGTAATATAGAATTGCAGCCACCGGATGTAAGATGTAATTAATTTTTCATATTCAGTTATCTTACTGGTTTTCAGGGCAATATTGTTGAACTTACCTTGGAAGAAAAAGAGATATCAAATATGTGTATATCATGACTCATGAACTTATTCATTTCTGCAGAAATGATCTGGGTCCAGCTTTGGGTAGAAAATACAGTTCCCTTTCAAAAGGTTGTCTCTCTGGAAGTTTATTGGAAAAAAATATTGTGTCGAGTCAACAGACATAACGGAACCCATGGCTGAAAAATGGGTTTGCTTTGTAGCTTGTCGAAGTTTGGGTTGTGGACACAGGAATCGTTTCTACAGAGTGAATCAACCAAAGAAAAGCTTCATCCCACACCATAGTTAAACTGTTGCCCTTGGCCATCTAAAGATGTAGTGGCTTGGATGGCTTTAAAACAGGATTAGACTTATTTGCCGTATATAAGAGGGGAAGCAAATGGCTAACAGGATTGATCAGCCAACAACCGACTCTGCGTTACGATCCTGTCTTCTTAATGGCCTAGCAAACTGCGATCCGAGACGCTGTGCAAACAATTTCGGGTTTGGTAACCTACTGGATGTGTACCCAGAAACTGTGTTTTGTTTTTCTCTCTCAGCATGAACTCTTCCCAGAACTGCCTTTTCCTCTTTCTGTGAGGATCCTGTCCGACGTATCAGAGGGCCTGAATTATCTGCACTCTTTGGAGCCTCCCGTCCTTCACCACAGCCTGAATTCCTCCAACGTCCTGATAGATCTAGAGTACAGAGCTAAGGTGAGACCTTTGAATATGTGCTGTTTGCCTCATTTCCCTTTTAAGTTAGAGAAAAACAGGCTTATAACAACTATAACTTAGGCCATTTCCGCACTAGCCTGTTGTAGCGCGATGATTCCACTTTCAACATCCTCTGGAATCTTGGGGTTTGCAGTTTCGGGAGGGGCCGGCCGGCCCCTCCCGAAACTGCAAACCCCAAGATTCCAGAGGATGTTGAAAGTGGAATCATCGCGCTACAACAGGCTAGTGCGGAAATGGCCTTAGTGAGAAGATAATATGATAAAGAGATTTAAATACAAAGCCACCAGTCCAGCTGTTTGTCACTAGTGAGGTGCTACACGGATTTTTAGAGTGAGTTTGTCATGTCCTATGGAAACCTGGGATTTGTAGTTCTCTGGGGGAATTTAGACTTTCTCAGCGAGCTCTAGTACCACTTGTCAAACTACAAATCCATTAGATGCAGCCCGAGAGTTAATGTGGCGTGCTGTAATTGTGTAGTGTGAAAGAGACCCTAGCTATTGGCACCCCCCTTTTCTTAAAATGGCACTTCCGTCTTGCAGATATCAGATTATGGCTTAGCCACTTGGAGAAGGCGGCAAATACGTTCACTCCTGCAGAACTGTAACAGCAGAAGTTGTTGGGATTTGCTTTACCTCTCACCTGAAATACTTCAGGGAGGCTGCTTCTCACCAGAAGGTGACATGTACAGGTGAGTTTCTCTTTCAGATCAGAAGTACATCATTTGAAACATCTGTTTTGTTTTTTAATTTATTTATGCCATGTATATGCTGTCCCGTACCTTAATATTCTCAGGATGGGTTACAGTAAGCATGCAGAAATTATTTAAGTGCAACACAAAATCGAAAAAGTAATCTCACCACCAACTTAAAAGGTAACAGCAAAACAAAACTTGTCCCGTAATTAAATGCAAACTGAGAGTGTCAAAGACTCCGTGAAGTTTTCAAGAGATCAGGGTTGAAGCGCTCCTCTCTTGTCATGGGGCAAACTTCTCTTGGAAATAAGTGGAAAGGATGCATGTCTTGAAAGATAGCTAAAAGATGGTCTTTTCTCATATTGAAAGAATGCATTTCTTTCAGTAAAGTTGGATCCTTGATTCACCAAACTTGTCTTCAGATTTCTCCTGGAGTTACTGGGGAATGAAATTGCCCTTGAGAAGGCTGTCCCACAGCTTGGCTGGAAGAAATCCTCTGGATCTGTGGTGGGCAAAGTGCACCCCATCAAGGATATTTTCACTGTCTATGACCCCTCTAGATTTCCTGGACTGCCCTTTTTAGGACCTGGGGGCGAAGCCTCCAAGAGCAGCAATTTACTTTTTTAAATAGATAGCAGCCTCTCTTTGATTAAATACTTACACACACACACCAAAAAACCCCCCACCAAGATCTGAACTGCCATCCATTTCCAGTTTTGTCTGTTTTTTTTTAAATGAATTTATGTTCTGTGAATTAGTCTGGTCCTCTTTTAAAGCTGCTCTAGTTTAGTGGCCAGTGTTGCTACATCTTATAATATCTAATTCCACAATTTAATTATTCACAATGCACAGGAGTACTTCCTTTTGTCTGTCCTGAATCATAATTCCTGCTAGTATCATGGGAGAGGGAGCAATCCTTTCTCTGCCCATTCCCTTCATGCTAGCTGTAATTTCAGCCACCTGTATCATGTTTCCTCTGCCCCAACCTCAGTTATTTGGCTTTTTTAAATTTTTTTATAAACTTGAGATCTTCAACATTTCTAAGCTTTTGCAAAAGTTTTTGTCTCCTGAATAGCTGGAGTAGAACTGCTGTCAAAGAGGAGAAATAAGGACAGATTTTGTATAAAGTTTTTTGGGACATGTTAACTTGCTAGTTTATATAGCAGACATTGCAAACTACTATGTGTCTGTCTTTTAATATTTGTTTCTAGCTTTGGAATGATGTGTTGGGAAGTCCTGAGCAGAGAGAAGCCCTTGAGAGGTAGGCATTTGTGTGCCAATTTATCCTCTTTCCATTTAACTTTTAACAAAATTCTGCTTTTTGCATCTCCCTTACAGACTTCATCCTTTCCAGGATATAATCAAGTTTGAATCTTTTCCCTCTTGCTGTTACATAAAGAAACATCTATAACAATGCTCTAGATTCTTTTAAAATAAGGCCCTCTTTCAGAATACTCCATTCCATTCCCCCTTCCTGCCTTCCTTCTTACGCCTGTCAGCCACCCGACATTTCCAGTCTTCAGTGGGTTTTCCTGAAAGCTATAAGTCTGCACGCACGTAACTCAGGCCCTTTCCGCACCTTACCTTCTTCCAGCGCTGGGGTGCGGGGATTGCGCGAGCAGCCTCTGGCGAGAGGCTCTCGCGTCCAGGGTCCTTTGGCTCTGCACGAGCTGCCTGCTCGCACGAGAGCCCCACCTCGTCCTTCCGCAGCACGGCCCGGGACCTTCCCAGGCTGTGCTGGGGCAGGAAGCGCAACCGGCGCAGATCCAGAGGCTCCGCATGCCAGGTAAGTGCGCGCGGGGCCCGGGATCAATGCGCAATCGCGCACCATTTTCGGCTTCCAGCCGAAAATGAAAAGGTATGCGATCGGCGCCTGCTGGCCCCTGGAGCGTCGCGTGATTGTGAGTGCATCGTGCAGATCGCTCCTCGCAATCGCGCGACGCTCCAGGCGCCCTTTCACGTGGAAAATGCCATGCGAAAAGGGCCTCAGTGAATGCAACAGGATATCTTAACATACATTGTGGAATAAACATGCTCTCTAGTGGATTGCTCTACATTGGATTGCTCTACAGCAGAGCTTTCCAAACTTTTCATGTTGGTGACACACTTTTTTAGACATGCATCATTTTGCAACACAGTAATTCAGTTTTACCAGCAAACTGGAGGTTAAACTAAGCCCTGATAAGAGATACAGAGGGATACATAAATTGCAATAACAAAATCTATAGGGACACAACATATCTCATGAAAACCTTTCATATATGTTTAAAAATATATGATTTAGAAATAATAACATGCATTTCCAAAACTGTAGGCGACACACCTACACACTTCGGGCAACACACTAATGTGTCACAACACACCGTTTGGAAAGCCCTGCTCTACAGAGTTTATACAGTGTACTTTTGCGCTTCAGCGTCTTGCCTCTTGCTTTTGCTCGTCCTCAGCTTGTAACTGGGCAACAAGAGCTCCTTCCATCATTTCTTGTAAATCCATCTTCAAGGTAACTATCTGAGACTTGGGCAGCTCCCACATCACTGCACCTGTCCCTCCTCCATGGCTTCTCTTTGTGACTGGCATCAATCATCAGCCGGATGAGGCTCGTACCTGCCTTCTGAGAAACTTTCCCTGGCTGGAAATGGCAATGTAGGTGTAGCACTTTTGGCAGGCTTAATTCTCTTTGAGCCATGTGCAAACATTGGCCAGACTCCCATTTTCTCTGGCAGCCGGAAGAAAAGGGCTGCAGCGACCATGAAGGAAGTAAAGCAATAGAAAATAGACTGCTGCTGGGAGCTGACAATTTCTGCCTGCCTTCCCTTGATGCTGCTGTGTCACCCTGGGAAAAGTGGGACTAACAGCATGGTTAATCAGCAGGATTCTTGCCGGCGTCTGCTCCTTTGTCAAAGATAAAAGCTGATGCCAAAAGCAGAGGGAAAACAAAAAGAAACTGCAGTTGCTTTAAATTCTGTGCTGCCCTCTTGCGGCTCTTCTGTGCTTTCTTTGGAAATAATCATCTGCGTGTGCAAGTCAACCGACCTGTTATTCTTAGCACTGACAGTGTTTCCAAAAGAATGTTTTCTTTTCCTACTGCAGGCAAGAAGACTTTGCTGGAAGTCATAACAGGAGTCTGCAGTGGAGTGCGCCCTGCGATTGAACCAGCGTTCACAGCAAGCAGCCCGACACATTGCGACAAGCTGGTACAGCTCATTCTTTTGTGCTGGCATCAAGAACCCCGTAACAGGCCACGCGCCGCAGGTAACAACTTACATTTTCTACCCTCTGACAAGGTCTTGTTTCATAGGTCATATCTGGGGGGAAAAAGGGGGGGGGCTTTTAAAGACAGGGGGAGAGAGCGATTACAGGGACACATATTTTTTTTTTCTGGTTCTCTGGTAAACTTGGATGGAATCACCCTCCCTAAAAAAGGAAAGCTTGGAAACATTTAAGCTTACAGAATCTACTAGCCAATATAACAAGTGGCTTTAATTAATGTAGAATGCTTTGCAGAAGTAATCACACACACACCTTTGACCTTTCCCCATTTTGCTGTTTCCCATTTTGTTTTCCCAGCCTAGAATTAACTTAGGTGTACTTGGCATTGTTACCACTTGATCTACACAAAATACTTCATACTGTGAAGGTGCATAATATTATTATTGTGGTACAAAAGGTAAAGTAAATAAAGACACCACTCACAACAGTGAGAGGAGTTTGTTCCAGCCCACTGCCGTGAAGTCAGCAAATCTTGTCTCATAATATGTACCTGCAGCCTCCATTGTTTTATCTGTAACTTTACCTGTTGGCTTGCAACATCTTCTGTTGATTCTCCTGCAGTGGTCTGGCTTAGACATGTATAAATGATCCATCTGCCCACATGATTCCATGTTTACATACCACAGAAGTGTGGTAACTAGCATTTTCTGAGGTTCATTGCTTGCAAAGTATGTTGTTAATAATGTTGTTAATAGCCATACCAATGGAAATCCATGCATATCTGGACTCATGTGGAAGTAACCTCAGAAGTGGCAAGAATCCATATGAGCAAAAACATGCATAGTGGGGGAAGGGGCCCTTTGGATTCTAAATGAGGCTGAAAAAAGATTTGCACTTGTATACATGCATGCAGACATATAAATACAGCTTGTGCATGTTTTCTTTTACAGAATGCGCAGCACTTCTACAGAATATTCTTAGTACATTTGGAAAAGAGATGATTTCTGATGCAGTATACAATCTGATTCATGCAAAGGTGAGCTATAATCCATTAGTGTGTCACTGCTTGATACTGCTTTGCAAAACTAGAGAGTTCAGCTGCAAAACGTCATGGGTAAAACTAGCATTATCACTCTTGAGCTTTACAGTACGTAGTATATTGGGTGCCTTATGACACTCCCTGCTGCGGGATTGCTTCTGGCCATTTTGAATGCCTGGGTGGGAAACTGGTGCTTCCCTTTAAAGGAGAACCAAGAGAGTAGAAGAGTTGGTGCTTCTTTTAGGTTCTCTTGGGATAGACTAAGCTCTCACCTTTCACCACTTTACTCAGAGAAGGGGATGGTTGCTTTTTTTATATATGACTTAATACTGTGTCTTAATTTTTATCAAAAACGGAACCATCCCCTTCTCTGAGTGGAATGGCAAAAGGCCTTTTTGAATGTCTGGACAGGAAAATGGAAGGAGCAGTAGCTGGGGGCTGCACCCCGATGCTGCCACTTTTCCTTCTCAACAGAATGACCTTCGACTTATCCACGGGTCATATCAGAATCCATAATTTTGGCCCCAGAATCTGATCTGCCCCTAACTTAGGCCATTTCTGCACTAGACTGTTATAGTGCTATTATTCCACTTGCAACATCCTATGGAATCCTGGGGTTTGCAGTTTCGGGAGGGGCCGGCCGGCCCCTCCCGAAACTGCAAACCCCAGGATTCCATAGGATGTTGCAAGTGGAATAATAGCACTATAACAGTCTAGTGCGGAAATGGCCTTATATATCAGTATATATGGTATATTCTAAATTGTATTCACATAATTTTAAAGATTGAGGAATTCAATAGAACAGTACTTCCCAAGCTGCTTAATATGAGGTACTGGCAGAGGTTTTTTTTCCACTGTGCCAGGGACCAATACCATATTTGTGCCCTTTGTTTACAGCTGTTTCTTTTTTTCCTGGATACACTCCAGGGACCAGCAGTAAGTGGCTCATGAACGAACCCTGGTCCATGGACTGCAACTGGGAGTAGCGCTGCTCTAGAACATGTACACTTCTAAATGGCACCTGCTGCATTTCTGAGTTCCAGTCAAAAGGGGGTTTCAGATTCATAAAGCCCTTTCTGACTTGAGAGCTCAATATCTAAAAAAACTGCCTTTTCCTATACAGTATGCAACTATTAGCTTCCTAAAACTGTCAGGCAAAATGCTGTCTTTGAAAGCTGTGACTGTTTGAGTTATGAAAGGTCACTACAAAGGGAAGATTTCTCAGCCTCCCCTTCTCACCAGCTGAAGAATCCACATACTTGGATGTGGTAACAGAGGAACATCCATGACTTTTTGAGACAGATGGCCTTGAGGGTGTTTGCAGATGGAGAACTCCTCCTGGAGAACCAATCCAAAGGCATTTGGGCAGCTCCTCCAGCTTTTCCACATTAAGAGAATAAAATAAAAGCAGAAGGCATGGGGAAGGTTATGCATGGGGGAGAATAACATCTGAATCCCTTGTAAACTCTCATGAAGGAGGCAGGGTGGGGACACACTTGAAACCCTTACTAGAAAACTCCCTTGAGTCTCCAACCTCACAGTGTTGGGATACAGGTTGTTCAGTAAGCAGTGGGGCAAACATCCAAAAGGAGTTACAAGGGAGAGGCCACTGAAAGGAATTAGGCAAGGAGAAGTAAGATTAGCATGAACTGAAGTGTAAAGAAGATTTGGATGAGCTTTGCAGTGAAAATGCTAAGGAAGAAAACCATGAAATTATAGAGCAACAGAACTTCATGAAGGCAGAATTCATGAGGTGTTTGTTAGTATAGGCATACCTGTTGGGATGCTTAAAGCTGCATTTTTGAGAATTATCTGTGGTTACCATTGCTTCCACTGACATGCTCTATTTCTCTCTTTCAGGACTGTGCGATAGATGCTGCCAAGGGCCCGGTTGCTCATGTCCTCGACAGAGACACGCACAATTTGGAGGTGAGCGTAGGAACACTTTAAGTCACACCTTTGTTCCCTATGGCTCCTAATCCTGACTTTCAGTGTCTTCCCAGGGTTTCAGATAGCTGGCAGAAACTATTGTGGGATGAACAAAACATATATGACTCTCCAGAATAAAATTAGAAACAATAGGAACAAAATCTGGGAATTTCTGGTCTTTTAAATCAGTCTGGATGTATCCTTAAACTTGTTTAATTTAGTGGTTGTTTTACTTTTTGCCTTAATATTTTCATATTATTTTTTTTTTTAATGAAGCATCTATTTTTTCCCCTTCATTCCTGTTAATCTATTATTTGGAGAAAGGTGGAATATAAATAAAATGAAATAGAAAGTATTTTAATATTATTATTTGAAAGAATCCTCACTTTTTCTCATTGTTTGTTTCAGATCATCTGTACCCAGAACAACAATGGGCCCAACAAGGAAATTAACCTAAAAGCGCAGACTTTGTCAAACGTTCATCCTGAGAGTCGTGCAAGAGGGCTAGGAGGTGAGGCTAACTGGACGTTCCTTGCCAGCAATAATCCTCATCATGACACAGTAATAAGAAAAGGTGATGTTTTAATGAGATCTTTAGTCCATTAAAATGGGTGGTGGTAGGGGATCCCCTTGAGGGACCTGGTGAGGGCAAAAGGCTTGTCTTTCGCCTCCCATGTCATGTCCCCATTTATTTTGGGTTTGTTGCTACATGCCTTCAAGTCCTTTCAACGTATGGTGATCCCAATGCAACCCTATCATGGGGTTTTGGGCAGGGGAAGATTTGTACAGAGGAGAGTGACTTGCCCAAAGTCACCCACTGTGTTTCCATGGCCAAGTGGAGATTTGAACCCTTGTCTCCTTAAACCACTATATCACACTGGCTTTCATTGGCAAGATTTCTTCTGAGGAGGTTTGCATTGCCTTCCTCTGAGGCTGAGAGAATGTGACATGCCCAAGGTCACCCAGGGGACTTTCGTGGCCAAGCAGAGATTTGAATTTAAGTCTCCTAGAGTCCTAGTCCGCACCACGCTGGCTCTTTTGTGGGAAAGCAGAGCTGTGAAAAGTTGTTTTGTTCTACAGTTGCAGTCCAAAAGTAACTTTTCCAAACTCTAGTCCCAGGGGAGCCGCCACGTCAACTTTCTTGTTTATTTGCTTATTTAATTTATAGCCTATGTATCCTGTCTTTACTCCAATGAAGGGTTTTTTTAAAAAAATGTGGTAGCAAACATCTAATTTGGCTCCCAGTGACGTATGAAGCCCCTAAGCAGGTATTGTTGCCGTCAAGAACGCTTCCATGACAAAACCAACAAGAGAGAATTTCCCCTACCCTTTGATTCTTGCCTGCATTTTTCTCCCTTTGTTGTGGTTGTGTGCCTTCAAGTTGTTTCCAACTTATGGTGGCCCTACAGTGAACCTATAATGGGATTTTCTGAGGCTGAGAGTATGTAACATGCCCAAGGTCACCCAGTAGGTTTCCATGGCTAAGCAGGTTGTGGCTCCTTTACCCCACCCCATTTTAGTCTCCTCTGGAAAGGACCTGAAGGCACATAACAACAACAAGTTTAGCCCCAAAACCAGAAAATAACCTTAAAGTGGGGGAAGATGTTGGTGACAAGAGATCTTACACTCTCCCTCTTTCTGCCCACTGATCTTCCCATAGAACAGGGGTGGGCAAAGTGCAGCCCACAAGTGGCATGTGGCCCCCGGAGCCTTTTTTATGGCCCCCAGGGGCCAAAGAAAGTGCTCCAGAATGTCCCCAAATGCGCTCTAGTGGATGAGGAGGGCATTTCCTCTGCATTTTGGAGGCCCCCTCAGGGCTCAAAAAATTACCCTAAAATGCCCACCAGGGTGAGTGGGACACATTTCTACCACATTTGCACTTCCCCAGGCCACTTTAGATGGTTTTTGAAACAGGGAGTGAATAGGAAATGACTTCTGCTTGCTTCCTGTGGGCTTAAAAAAAGTCCTGTGCTCACTCTAAAATTGCCCAGGAAGGTCTCAAAATCTGGTGAGAAATGCCACCATATCCCCTAGAGGGTGTTAGAGGACTCTTTTTGTTTTTTTGGTGGGTAGCAGGTGAGGCGGAGAGGTGAGTCCCCCCCCCCCACTTCCAAAATGGCCCACCCCAGTCCTAGAAGGGCTCCTTTTCCCTGTCATCTTGGATGTTTCAGAGTTGGAAATATCCATTTGCTGTGAAAATTCCCTCTAGTTTCAGGGCAAGAGGATTGTGTACCTCTGTCTTCAACCGATGTGAATTAAATCTTGTTTGCTTTCGACTGTTTCCGATTGTAAAAGCAGTCTGTATCTCCACGGCCTGCCGCAGTGGCTTCTGTGAATCCCAGCTTGACCCTTGGATAAATAATCCACTTCTTTGTGTTACAGGGTGTTTTGATGGTGTGTCTTCATTTACTGGAAGACAAAAAGATAGAAAGAAGTAATAACACTGACAGGACAGGGATCCCCTCTTATGCCCAGTTTTGCTTTCCGCAGTTTCAGTTACCTGCGGTCAACCTCTTCCCACACAAATTCACCTTTCTCCCTCCTACTCTTTGCCCCAATCTGTCCCCAGAATCCAGGCAATGCCACTCGTCCCCGTCTGCCCCCCACTTTAACCACCTCCCTATCGATACCATCACAGAAAATAGTTCTGGAATCTCCAGAAGTAGCCTTCTAGCTTGGCAGGGAGCATAGAGAGCCTCCTTTCTATGAATCCTTTCTATGGTCCCTAGAGAGAACTAGCTAGAAGGCTACTTTTGGCAATGGTATAGGATTTGGTACTATCCATGGTTTTGGGCATCTATGTCTTGAAACATATCCCCCACTGATAACAGGAGACTACTGTAATCTTTATTATCTTTGCACCAATAAAGCAGTTTTTTCTAAACTGAAAAGGTTCACTGTCTAAGCAATAGGACACAAAATGGGAAATATATGGGGAGAGAAGGAGAAAGCTGGTACCATAGATCACAGCAAGTCTCATGCGGCATTGTGCAACTACAGCACCCATCATTCTTGCCCGTTGACTCTGCAGGCCCTGTTGGAAGCTACCTTTCATGCAAGCCCGGGAGAAAGGAGGGATGTAAATAAAGTGCTGGATGGAGAGATGGAATGGACGAGAGCAGAAGTTAAGCTGCCCGAATTACGGGGCGGCACATTTGCGGCTCAGGCCGGTCCTGGTGCTGCTTCTGCCTCCACAGGGTCCCCCCGGTGCTGTTCAGTTGGTCCTGCCCCGCCATGTGGTTTCCCAGCCATGAGCTGGCCCACTAGGTACTTCCTCATACCCAGCAGCCTTTGTTCAGCAGGGGAAAGCTCCCAGCCAATCAGTTCAAACCTCTTGGTTTGAATTGATTGGCTGCTTCTACCCAGGCTAGAGCTTCAGGAAGTTTTCCCTCTGGTCTAGTATTTGAATTGATTGGCTGCTTCTACTCAGGCCAGAACTTCAGGAAGTTTTCCCTCTGGTCCGGTATTTTGTCCTTAGCTGGGCCCTCGAACTTTCTCACCATTGCCCTGTGGGATTCAACTGAGCATTTCTGCAATCTTGATAGGTTTTTTTTTTAGAAACCAGTCAGCTTCTTCACTCCCTGCTCCCCTATCTGTGATTAGGTCACAACTATTCTGTCCTGATGTGACTTGGGCAAGAAAAAAAATGCGTTCCAAATATAGTTAGCAGAACTATGGTGAGAATGGACGTATTTGAATACTTGTTGTTGTTACGTGCCTTCAAGTCAACCCGGATTTAATGGCAACTGTATCCTAGGACTTTCTTGGCAAGATTTGTTTTGGGGCAGGGGGGTTTGCCATTTCCTTCCTTTGAGGCTGAGAGAGTGTGACTTTACCACAGCCACTCAGTGGGTTTCCAATGCTGAGCAAGGATTTAACCCCTGGTTTCCCACAGTCCTAGTCCCAGCACTCAAATCACTATACCATGCTGGTTTTTATTCAGATATTCTGGGAAGAGTTAACCTGAACATCTGAAGAAAGGGAAGAGGCTGTAGACTGAAAAGGACAGTGTCCTTTACACATACCATCAGACACCTTGATTTTCCAGGGTTCCCCCTCTTGTGAAGAGCCTCCATGCACAGCAAGCCATCACTGTCCACATAGGAAGAGAGCAACTAGGAAAGAAAGATGACTACTCAACTCTTTCTCCCTTTGCATTCAGAATAACACTGTTCTTAAAGCCCTGAATAGGGCTCACCTCGATAGGTCTCCACCCCAATTCTGCTGCTAAAATCTCAGTTAGATGCGTTTCCAGTCAAACAACTTGAAGACGTGAGAGGACAAGCTGGTAGCCAGAAAAGAAGTCCCAAGGCAGGGTGGCCTGCGTAGCCTACAGCCAAAAGGCCATCAGCATCGTGCAAGATCCTTCCTCTGGATGGCCAGACACTGAGCGCTCCTCTTGGCTTGGCTCTTGGTCTGAGGGAGGAGAAATGTCTGTCAGCAGGAGCAAATCCAGTCAAAGTCTACGCAGACAGCCAAAAGCTGGACGTAGCTGAAATCTGGCTGGCTTGTCCCCCAGCATTGTTTTCCTAACAGAATCGCCAACCTGTCACCAGGATGCAAAACAAGTCTGAACAAACAAGTCTAAAGTGTGAAGGTCATCTTAAGAGTGGCTTCCCGTACGACTTCTCTCTGGTTCGTTTTTTAAGACAGGTTGGGAATCCCTGGAAACCAGGCAGATGAGCACACCGTTTTACATTTAAAAAATTAAACAACAAGTAAAAGTGCATCCAAGAAATCTCTTCAAAACATGCCTAATAAGCATTTTGGGAGAATGCACACACACACTAAACTACTTCCCTTCATACATACAGGTAGCAGAAGATATACAAAGCAGATTTTGAAGCGATTGAATGAAATTATTTTCATAGTGGAGCAAGTAACGGTTTTCTAGATAACCTTTAGAAGGCATTTTGGGGATCATTTTGATGGCAGTTTTGCAAATTTTATGCCTTTCTTTTATCTATTATTAACAGTGCCAGCAGGTCACTTCTGTCTTGGTAGGGCAGTCCAAACTGCAACAGAGCTATGTAAGATGCTTGAATCCATTCTGGGAGTAGGATTCAGCACTTTGGATAACTCCTCTAAAGTTGGGACTAAAAGCCAGGGTGGTATCAGTGCCCTAATGAGTAGCACCAATTAATTTACTCTTGAAACACTCTAACAGGTAATTGGAGCATGTACTTTTAAAAAGTAACTATCCAACATCTGAGGCTGAGCATAAATTTCTGAAGTGGAATTGCTTCTCCCAGCCAAAGGGTGCCAAAGATGGAAAGGAAAGATTAGCAGGCCATGTAAGTCTTTAGTGGTCATCTTTGGCACCCTTTTGGTGTAGGATAAGGCTCTGAAACCCCCTTCTTATAGGGTTC
Organism: Cyclura pinguis; assembly: GCA_030412105.1. NCBI lineage: Eukaryota > Metazoa > Chordata > Lepidosauria > Squamata > Iguanidae > Cyclura > Cyclura pinguis. Next base: position 4,428,484 of record CM059607.1, read on the forward strand.
TTAGGCTCAAGGAGTTCAGGAAGGTGACTACCCTTGAGATGAACTAACGATTTGGGCTCTTACAGAGTTCTGAAGCTTGGGTGGGAGTCCCCTGGGTTGTCTTCCAGTTATGTCCGGCCAGGGTGCAACCCAAGCATTTGGGCTGCCTTTGGGGCTGGGTCTTTGCCCAAGCAAAGACTAAGGGGCTCATCAAGGGTTTGATGTCTGGCCTCAGCTGGATCCGCATCAAGTTGCTCTCCCCTCTTGCTTCATTTCCAGACCAAATAGGCTGGGTCAAAGAAAGTGGCCCTTATTTAACCCAATTTTCTGTGTCTGGTCTTGTTGTTCCAGTGTTGGTTATCAAGGATTTTCAGGCCACACTGGGTAATCAAGGATCCCACTAGATATATATAAAAAAATGCATTTCTGCCCCCAGCCCCGACAGAGCAGTATCAGAAAGAATGAGAGCTCTGAGCTGTGAGCTCTTTCGGTTTGCCAAGGTTGCCAAGTCACTATTGCAGAGTAAATTCTATGAAACTAATGAGAGAAGCTTTGACTTCTTGGCATCAGTTGGTCACGTAGAGCCTCCTGTAAGGTAAACAACTGTTCCCTAGTCCTTGCTACGTAACTCATTCCACAGTCTGTTGACTTGGTGGGAAACAAAATAAGTTATGTAACCTTCACGGTGTCAGCTCGTTCTTTTGGAAGAATTTCCCTACCAGTGGGATACGCAAATAACAGAGACACAAGCATTTTTGGAGTTAGCATGTGTGAAGCTGTGTTCGGGTCCCCCTTTACCTCCTAAAATTATCCATCCATTCCCTAATTTCTCTAAGGTTTACTAGGTAACACAAACTTAACTGTTTGTAAAGTAATCTGTGCTCTCTCTTAAATGTGAGCAAAGTTGAATGGGTGAGCTCGTATTTTAGTTAATTTAGTTAATATTTTAGCTAATAAGTCAATTAATAGATATGGTTGTACAGGAAATTTATGTATGGCTCACTATTCCTATAGTGAATCCACTCTAGGTTTTAGTCTAAACTTTCAAGAAGCTATTCAAGATGCCGAAAACTAGGCCCAAAGTAGGTTCAGCACTTTGGATAGCACTTGATATATTACCCTAGTGACTTGAGAACCATCAGTACTTCCCTCATTCACACCCTTCCTTTTCCTTTTCCTTTTCCTTTTCCTTTTCCTTTTCCTTTTCCTTTTCCTTTTCCTTTTCTTTTTCCTTTTCCTTTTCCTCTTCTTTCCTTTCCTGGCATTCATTTCTGCAGGTCCTCCAGTCTGCAACAGCAAAAGATCCAGATCGCCTCCACATTTGTCGTCCAACTTTCTTTTGCCTGATTCAAGTGCAAGCAGCAGAAGCACCTTGCCCGTTTGCAAAGACTCAGAGGGCAAGCAGCACCTCCTGACAGAATTAGAACAGGATCCTGGCCACCGTCTAACCTACAGCAACCATCAGAACAGTCGGTCCGAAAACAGCCTAACAGGTGAGATTATCTCTTTTTTTAAAAAAGGGATGAGTTTCAGTGGAAACGGTAATGGGGTGTTCCGTTCAGGATTCGCTTCTCCGTTGAAACTGACTGGTAGCAGATTCAGGATAGGTAAAAGGAAGTAGCACAGAGGAAAGTTAAACTCCATGGCAGTTAGTTAGATTCCATAGCATTGATCCATTACCCTGTTTTAGTGGAAACTTTAAGGTGTTTGGGAGGTTATGAAGTAGCACAGCTGGGGATGAGCCAGTGTGGTGTACTGGTCTGAATGTTGGATTAACGGCCTTTCCACACTACACAGTTATAGTGCTATTATTCCACTTTCAACATCCTGTGGAATTCTGGTGTTTGCGGTTTATTGAGGTCAAAGAGCTCTTTGGGTGAGAAAGCCCCTGCCTAAACTGCAAGTCCCAGGATTCCATAGGAGGTTGAAAGTGGAATAATAGCACTACAGTGGTGTAGTGCAGAAATGGTCAAAGACTGTGGGAGACTTGGTTTTGAATCCTCACTCAAGTCACATAAACCCACTGGGTGAGCTTAGGGAAGGCACACACCCTCTGCCTCAGATGAAGAGAGTGGCAAAATTCCCTTGAAGAAATCTCGTCAAGAAAACCCTAGAAGAGATTCACAATAGGTCAGATTCAACTAGAAGGTACATGACAACAATGCAATGTGTCCGCTGGGCTGCTGTGTATAAGATATGACCCTTTCCAGTCAGTTATAAAATATCTCCTTCCCACTGTCCCCTAGAAAGCATAGGCAGATTTATTTGAGGGTAGAAGAAATGGCCAAAAGTCACAGGATTTATTTTTATCTCCTCTGTGGACCAGGATCTTGCTACAAACAGAAGAATTGCTCCGTCCTGGCCTGTGAGCGAGAAACCATCTTGAACTGCATGACGGAAGGACGCCTGAACCACCTCCTGGATGTTCTGCGCTCCCAACAGTGCTTATCCAGGACAGACTACGAGACGATCACCTCCTTCCCCACTTTGACTGCCCGAGCCCGTGCATTGCTGGACACTTGCCTTAGCCTTGGTGAAAAGGCTGCCCAGACTGTGGTGTCTGTATTGTCTACTAGCAAATGCAGTCCTTTGCTACAAAGCTTACAGACAGATGCAGTAAATTAAATCATTTACCTCTTGGCATTTTTTTTTAAATGCAAGCATGTCTCCGTGAACTACTAATTTGCAACAGCGCCGGTTTATTGTGCCTCTGTTGCCTGCTGTCACGGGCAAGAGGCTTGCACTGCTTCTGCCTGGAGACTTTTATCCTCTTAAAGAAGGAACGTGAGTTGGATTATGGGGCTCAGCTGCCCAGTGCCTGCAGTAATGCCTCCAATATCCTTTTAATATTGATGGTCATGGAGTTGGACACTTGAGCTATTGGGATTGTAGCGTGGCTGGCCAGGTTTCAGCTCTTAACCTTCTGGACAAAAGAAGAACAGACGTTGGCGCTGCCTTTGTTTTCATACTGTTTGGCACAGGGATTGCTGAGGCTTGGCAAAGAGAACAGAAAAGGCATTTATGGGGCTCTGTTGTTCCAGTGAAACAAGGGAAAAAAGCCTGCTAAGGTGAAGCAGAATTTAAGGAGAAGCACAACAGAACTATCACCAAAGCCGGCACCTTATCCAAAATGGTATTTTGAAAAAAAAAGTGGCAGAAATTCCGATAAACTTCTAATCATCCAGTGAGGTGTTTGTTCAGTCTTTATGCACAGCTATAACCAGAATCCTGTTGGTGCCTTCAACATGCATTTCCAGTTCACCTCCAGAAATTTCCAGTTCCAGTGGTTGGACATTTTTCTCCGATACAGAATGTGTGCGTTCAGTTCAAGACCACAGAGGTGGGGCTAGACATTTTGAATGTGCACTGCATATGCAGATAAGCAATGAGCATACACGTCATGCATGGAGCTGTTCCTGTGCATTTCGTTTCACTTTTGTATGTGAAACATTGCAATTCCATATCAAGATTGTGCCACTGTTACAGAATTCTGTGACCACAAAGTTACATTCTTCTTCCTCAGCATGAGATCTCAGGCTATATCTTGCTACCTACACCTGAAATCTGGGTAGTGGGAGGTCAGAGGCTCCAAAGTAAAATTTGCCTGAGCAAAAGATGATGATTTTCTGGAAGCAACTTTATCTATTCGAATTATTGGTATTTATTAACTTTAGATGTGTGGAGTGCTTCCAAATATAGTACGAAGCCATACAGATCAAGCTACTGCAGGAACTGTAAGTGGGATTTTATCCAGGGAGGAGGGAATCACTTGGGAATCATATGGTAAGCTGCTGTGAGCTGTTTTCTCATTATTTAAACACACACACACACACACCACTCTTCTAAGTGGAAGAAAACCTTTTGGAAACCTGAACAATTAACAACACAGGAGGTTAGATCCTGACTCAGGAAGTTGCACTTAAATCCATTGAAATCAGCAAGGCACATAAGTCATGACTAAATTGTTTGATTTCCATAGGAGCTAAAAGCACGTAATAATCTGCTTGGTGCCAAACTGTAACAAATAGTATTTAGCAAAGGTCATAATATTCTTTAAGAAAAACACTTTGGGATTTTTTTTTAAAAAAAATGGTGCACACTCCTTTGTGAAGATGAAATGGAGGTAACTTTCTAGGGACTCCCATCTAGGTAAGTGGGAGATGGAGCAGGGTTAGGATTTCTCTACTAGGATGGCATATGATGGATTTCAACCTGATGTTAGATTTGCAGGATTTCTAATAATGTAGGTAGGAAATCTCCGAATTGTAGGATATTGAATTGGAGTAGTCACCCTTTTAAAAAAAGAAAAAAAGTGGAAGAAATAAAGTTGTCACATGGGAAGCCCATCTGTAACACAGCTTGTTGTTTGTGCTTTTTGTTTTTTAAAAAATTGCCAATATTTTATATGCGACTATGTCAGAAAGCAATTTACAGATAAACTCCGTTGTTTGACCTTAGGTCATAACAAACCTGTATAAGCAGCAGCAGCTCAGCATGTATGGCTAAAAGCATAACTGAACTGAGCTAAATGAGCAGGTGACAGGTTTACTGTTTAACCCACATTTGGGAATCAAAGTAAACTTAGGTTTTTTCAACAGATTGTGGTGAGCTGTGTGTAAACACTATTGTTATTTTATATATTTTATTGTTGTTACCCTACAAATGAGAGACCACCAAGAGCTATCCACTACCCTGCTCAAGTCTTGCAAAGTCAGAGCAGCCACGGCTTCCTTGACGGAGTCTATTGACCTGTGATGTAGAATCATAGAATCCTAGAGTTGGAAGAGACCCCAGGGGCCATCCAGTCCAACCCCCTGCTATGCAGTAACACCCATCAAAGCATTCTCGACAGATGGCCATCCAGCCTCTGCTTAAAAACCTCCAAAGAAGGAGACTCCACCACACTCCATTGAGGCAGCAGCGGATTCCACTGCCGGACAGCTCTGACCCTCAGGAAGATCTTCCTGAGGTTCAAGTGGAATCTCCTTTCCTGCAGCTTGAATCCATTGCTCCTTGTCCTAGTCTCTGGAGCAGCAGAGAAGAACCCTGCTCCCTCCTCAACATGACATCCCTTCAAATATTTAAACATGGCTATCATGTCCCCTCTTAACCTTCTCTTCTGCAGACTGAACATACCCAGCTCTCTAAGTCTATCCTCATAGGGCTTGGCTTCCAGGCCCTTCACCATTTTGGTCGCCCTCCTCTGGACACATTCCGGCCTGTCAACATCCTTCTTGAACTGAGGTGCCCAGAACTGGACACAATATTCCAAATGAGGCCTAACCAATGCAGAATAGAGTGGTACCACTACCTCCCTCGATCTAGACACCAGACTCCTATTGATGTGATCTTCCTCTCTTCTTACTGCCTTCTGCTGTGTTGTTGCTGTGTCCCTCCAAGTTGCTTCTGACTTATGGAGACCCTAAGGCAAACCAGCCACAAGGTTTTCTGTGATTTGCTCAGAGGTAGTTGCCCTTCAGCTTTCTCCACCAAGTGTTATTGCCTTTTCCAAGGAGTTATGTTGTCTCATGATCTGTCCAAAGTACAACTGCCTCCTGGCTTTTTGGGAGAATTCGAGCTTGATTTGCTCTTGGACCCATTTCCTTATCTTTTTAGCAGTCCACGGTATCCACAGTACTCTGCTCTGGCACCACCTTTCCCATTATCCCTGACCATGGCCTATGCTGACTGAGGCTGATAGGGATTAAGACCCAACATCTGGGTGAACACATATTCTCTAACTGCCCAGTCTGGAACAATGTTTTTAAATTGCTTCAATCACACTTGTGTAGCCTCTGTAATCAGGATACACTCTGACGAAATTTCAATATGAAGTCTGACCAAATTCCTAGAATTGTTTCAGTAAATAGAATCCACAATTTGAAGTGATGGTTCAGCTTGCTGCTGAAAGCACTGTGGCTTATTCTTGAAAAGGTTGGTTATCCAAAAGGCTTTGATGCTTTGAGTATCATTTAATGCACAGAAAATAGTCATTCGTGAACAGAAAATGCCATTTTTCTATGCCAAAAATTATGGTGTATGTGTGTGTGCACAGAATAAGTCCTGAACTCTTAACTAGTTTCCCCAAACTGCTGTTTTGAAGAATTGTCTCACACAGGGTGAAAATTGGTGTACTGCTTTCTTCAGTAAATACAGACCCTTGCTCTGACTCTCTCCATAGTGCCTATGCTGACTGCCATCACTTTTCCAGGGTTGTTTCCAGATCCTCCCAGGAAACAATAGGGATGAAAACTGGGACTTGGTAGATGCAAAGCGTACTCTCTACCACTCAACTATGGCACTTCTCCAGTAATGTAAACCTTGGGGTGGGCAGCTGCACTGGAGCCTAATGAAAGCCCCTGTGCTGGCTGAAAATGCAAAATGGTTTAAATTGGCACTATTTTCAGTTTACTTTTGGCTGTTTGTACAGCTGTTTGAGGAGGACACCTGTACTCCATGCACAGGGGCCTGGAGCACAGATAATACCAGATTAGTGCATTTGCAGATATCCTTGCAGTGGTTTGTGCAACAGGCATCCTTCATGACTTCTCTGGGATCTTTGGGAAATCTTGGAAGATGGTGCTATTACAGAGCTGGATTCTTTTCTGCTGCCAACCCCCCTCCACTGGCCCGCAGTAAATGACCATGCTGCAGGGGGCTGCATGAGCTAAATGGTGGTTTTGTAGGGTGAGAGAAGAGAGATCCCATAGTCCTACTTTGCAGTGAGTTTCCCTGGTTGAGGATATGCTAAATATCAAAGCAGAAGAAGCCCTATCCTGTATTCATCCTGGCAACTCTAATGGGGAGAGTTTGAAGTTTTCTCTGCCATACCTTTAGGCAGTGGTGGTTTGTGGTTCCCCTCATTTGTGGGCTGAGGAATCTGCTTTGGGTTTTAGTCTGAACTTGGTAACAGTTATCCAACCGTGCTGAACCTGATTCCCAAAACAGATTCAGCGCCTTAGATGACTCCTTTTAAACTCTAGACAAAACCCCAGAACAAATTAATCACCCTACTGACATGGGAACTGCTGCTGCTTTCAGAAGCAAAACATCAGCTGGGGAAGGGATGATTTTCTGTGGGAAAGAGCACTTTTGATTCTGATCAGGATGAGGAACAGGAGAGAGTCAGGCAGGGAAAAAAAATAGCCAGTGCTGGACACACTTATATCAGTAAAGGCTGGAAACATGTTTTCCATGAGCGTGACTGCTGGCTGGGGAAATTTTGGGAATTGTAACCCCAAAAATGAAACTTTCCCTCCCTCTTTTTTAAATAGCATACTTTGTACTTTGGCCTTCTGTCTCTCAGCCACTGTGCTGTGTCACTAATCTCTTTCAAAAGGTGCAAAAGTCCCAGATTCCATCTCTGACATCTCCAAATAACGTGGATCCCCGGAGAGCTGCAGCCAGTCACCCTGGATGGGAAGGAGCTCGATGGACCGATGGTTCGACCAAGACGAAGGTAATTTCTGATGTCTTTCTCAGCTTTGCAGATTTCCTTTAGCTGGAAATGCTGGGAATTGAGCACAGGATCTTTGATATGCAACCTGCATTTTCGTATTTTCACCCTTTGTGTTAAAGCTCCTCCTCATGGGTTAAAATCATTAATCATTGATAACCTAGGAGCAAAACAGAATGGAAAGGGTGGTTGTCCCCTTGATTTGTAATTGAGTCTGGATGATAGAGGGCTTTTCAGTTTCTGTAGGTTTCAATGGTGTCCAGTTCCCAAGTGGCTCTGCAAGCAAAACACTAAATGAGGCTGGTTGCAAAAGACTAGCATTGCCATTGCTTTGAGAATGGGGTACGTGTTCACTTTTCTGCCTAATGAGAGTGTGTCGTAAGAATGGAAATTGCATCACTCAAAAAAGAGATTTAAATCTTATCATGTTGCCTCTGAGAAGGTAGGTTGCGTTATACATGCACAAATACACACAGTAAACAACTTTCCTGTAAACCAGTGAAGATGCCAAATGTTCTTGAGTACTTACTTCATGGCTCCAATTAGTTGCAGCAATAACAGTTTCTCTCTGGGAATCTGCAGGGAAGCCAGCTTCAGAATCAGTTAAACCATGCTACTCTCGTTGCAGTTTCAGATCCTACACAGTGTCAGTCATTTGCGTCACAACCTAGGTGGTGTAAAATTCATTGAGGCAGGTTGGCATCACTTGATGCATCAAGCTAGTCTTAAAATGCTTCCCAACATGCCACATCTGCCCAGAGCACGGAAAGTTAGTTTTTAGCGGTAGTTACAGCTTCTGAGATCCAAAAGTAGTCACTTTCATAGTTGCAATTTTAAAAAGTAGATTTTCTCATCAATGGTTACTTCTTAATTTTTTTAAAAAATCAGAAAGCTACAAGTATGTACAAAACACAAATTTGGAGTCACATGCTTTAACTATGAAAGCACCTGAAAGATTTAATGGTTTCATTGCGAAAAGGGCAGGGGGGATTCCAAAATATCTTTAATTAAGATCACTGAAGTATCACCAAGAAGGTGAATTTTTGAATTATCCGGAGCTTTTCTTATGGCTGGATGGTGCAAAATTTGGGGAATTTTCCCTAAATTATCCCAAAAAACCTGGTCATATGTTGTGACCATTGTCTCATCATGTGGACCAGTTTCCACTTTGGTACTCCATGTAGCCCCTGTAGAACGAAGAGGTGCCTTTATACCTGTTTATGCAGTCAAAAAAGACAGGCACCATCACTACAGTGTGGGGTAGGGGTCTGAGTGTTCGATGACGACTCTGAGATACTGGGGTTCAAATTCAGTGTGACGCGGCAGCCAAGAAAGCCAACACGATTCTTGGTTGCATCAAAAGGAGTATGGTGTCTAGACTGAGGGAGGTAATGGTACCCCTCTGTTCTGCATTGGTGAGGCCTCATTTGGAATCCTGTGTCCAGTTCTGGGCACCTCAGTTGAAGAAGGATGTCGACAAGCTGGAACGTGTCCAGAGGAGGGCGACCAAAATGGTGAACGGTCTGGAAGCCATGAAGCCCTATGAAGAACGCCTTAGGGAGCTGGGTATGTTTAGTCTGCAGAAGAGAAGGTTAAGAGGGGACATGATAGCCATGTTTAAATATTTGAAGGGATGTCATGTTGAGGAGGGAGCGGGCTTGTTCCCTACCACTCCAGAGACTAGGACAAGGAGCAATGGATTCAAGCTACAGGAAGGAAGATTCCACTTGAACCCCAGGAAGAACTTCCTGAGGGTCAGAGCTGTCCGGCAGTGGAATAAGCTGCCTCCGAGTGTGGTGGAGTCTCCTTCTTTGGAGGTTTTTAAGCGGAGACTGGATGGCCATCTGTTGGGAATGCTTTGATGGGTATTCCTGCATAGCAAGGGGTTGGACTCGATAGCCCCTGGGGTCTCTTCCAACTCTATGATTCTATGATTCTTTGCCCTAGATCAGTTTACATTTCAGGCTAGGAAGAAATGGGTGCATGGCTCATATGGAGGGCAGTCAACATTGACCCTGCTGACCTTGTCTCCAGCCGGTAACACATGTTGGTTGGAACATTTACGTCTATACCCCACGCTGACCTATATCAGCTGTTTCAATTTTTGTTTGTTTAAAATATTTATAGGTCAGCTTTTAGGGTAAATATCTTCCCAAACCAGTTTGCATAACGTGCTAAAATAGTGGGATAAATCAATCAGAAACAAAATTGTATACCTTTTCTGTTGATCCCTGGGATGCTAAATGGAGACTTTACAGGGTGTCTTACAACCAAACGAATGCCACGCTGGCAATTCTTCTACTTGAACACTTTCCCCTGCACAGTTCGAGAGGCAGAAATGGTATTAAGCTTTGAATGCCTGTTGAAAACCTATTGTTTATGTCAGCCTTCCCTGGCCTTGTAACATGCAGGCCAGGAAACCTGTTTGTGCACGGTGCTGATGGCTGCATTTTTTTCCCCAGGGTTGTAGAGAGGTGATGAAGGAAGGCTGAGAAAGATCAGCTCTGAGCAGCTTGTTTCCCTCTTCTGTCTAATATGGGAGAGCTAGCACAGTGTGGCCATTTGAGGGTTAGACTACGAACCTGGAGACAAGGATTTGATTCCCCACTTGGCCATGAAAACCCACGGGATGACCTTGGGCACGTCACACACTCTCAGCCCCAGAAAACCGCATGATGGTTTCACCTTAGGGTTGCCATGAGTCGGAGATGACTTGAAGGTTCCCGACAACATTTCTTGATTTTATAAGTTGAGGAACAAGTCACTATAAAATATGTAAATCAAGACCAACATTAAAAAAAAAGGAAGAAGGAAGATGGGGGAAAGAAATGTAGCAGCACTTTTCAGCACTTTTTCCCCCTATTTTTGCATGAGCTTTCAGGGATATAAATCCACTTTGGGTGTAATACAGAGTGAAAAATGTCTGGGCATAAAGCATATTTACACAGCTGTGGGAGTGGGATGGAAAGCAGTAGGATCCAGAAAGATGCAAATCGTGACCTTTGCCCTAAGTTTTCAAAGGGCTGTGTCAGGTGATACGGGCCTTGATTCCATGCCCAAACAGCAAACACCTACAATCTCCCTTAGAGCAGATGCATCCCATCATCTCTTCCCAGATGTTGCTGCTCTACATGTTAAACAGAAACTGTACTGAAAGCATGTCTATAGTGTGCGTAAAAGCAGTATAAACACGTGCTATAATCCTTGTGCCAGTTCCTATGAAGCAGAGAGAGTTTAATATTCCAGCACATGCTTGTATATAGGATACACAACAATTTGCAGAAGCACGGTCCAACCCATGACACCCCAGAATTTCTGCCCGGCTTTTCCTGGCAAGGCAGCTGGGCTGTCCTGACACCACAGCAAATGGCTGGTGGTGGGTGCAACTTGACTGCCGGATTGTAAATAGGGAGCATGATGGATCGTTGTGGATGGAGATGTTGAATACCTCTGCCTGCAGCAGTCAGAAAAGGGAATTACTGTGTTACTGTGTCACCAATAGGATACGTTGAGCGAGGGAGGTGGCCATTTGGATCTCAAGGAATGACCTGCAGTGGGTCCTCCGCATCCACTGGGGTTGGGTTCCAGGATCTCCTGTGGATACCACAGTCATGGATGCTCAAGTCCCATTGGATGCAGTGGTGTAATAAAATGGCATCCTTTATATAAAATGGTGAACGACTCAAAGGTTTGCTTTGGGATTTGGGTTTTATTTTCCTAATTGTTTTTATTAAGAGCAATGTTACATGACAAATCAAACCATAATGTCAAATATCAATAATTACGTTAAATTAAAATACTATTAGACAACCAATGATGAATTCTATCCTGCAGTGTGCATTATAAATGACTCCATTATTTCTTTAATAAATAATAAAATGATACATGAACAGTAGCTTCGTCTTATTTCCACCTTAATAGAGTTATATAATTTTATAACTACGCAAAGCACTAGACATCCTACATTATACTAAATATGTGCCTCTTTTCCTCTTCTGAAGAGATGCCTTCTAAAGAAAGAGCAGAACATCTTGATGAGGGACATGAAGATTGGGAAGGAAGGGTTAAACAAAAGAAGGAGTGAAAGGCTTTGCACTTGAAAATATGTCTTGTAAAAACCAGATCCCGAAATCAGGCTATTTTGAGCTTGAGCTCTTCCTTGTTAATGTTTCTGGAGAAGTGCTGTATTCTGCTCTGATCTTATGCTGGAACAGCACTTCTTAAGCTATCCGATGTGAGCTCTGAAATTTTTTTTCCAATGTGCCAGAAACCGGTACCATATTTCATACTCTCCAACTTTTTGTGGGTGATCACAGTGTGCTTAGAAGGGCAAAGCGATGAATGAGGAAGAACACTCAAGCTATGAGAGTCGATAGTTTGCTTTTGCCTATGTCTACCAGGAAGGAGAAGATTTTGCTCCCTCCTCTCTTCTCCCCGCCTGCGGAGTTGATTGAGTGCAAACTCCTTTTGCACTTTGAGCTCTGCACCCAGGGACAGTAGCTGAGGACAAAGGGGGAAAGTGGGGAAGGAGAATGAAACTTAGGCCATTTCCGCATTAGTATTTTAAAATGGTGCAGAGCGACCTCCAGCGGAGGTCTTCTGCACCGTAGAGTGGACTGGGGCGGACTATTTTTTGTAGTTCCACACCTCAATCCACGCAGGAGCGACCGGAACTGGTCGTGCGGCGTGTTTTTTAAAAACCGCTTTTTAGAGGTTTTTAAAAAGCACGGAGCACGCAACCCCGTGCCGCTCCGTCGCCCGGCTCCGGAGCAGATTTGCAGGCGCGCGCAAGTGCGTGCCTGCAGATCTGCCGGGGGCGGGCTTCCGGCTGGCGAGCTTCTCCGGTTGGTGGAGAGCCTCCACCAACCGGAAGCCGCCATTTGGGACGCCGGAGGACTGCGGAGCAGCGAACTCGCGCTGCTCCTCTTGGCGATGGACTCGCCCGGCCACTGGTAAGCTCCGTTTTCGGGTGTTTTCAGGCGCCCCCCCCCCAATGCGGAAGGGCCTTAGACTTTTTAAGAGGAGCTAAAAAGTGAGATGGCAAAGAATTAATCAGGACTCTCCCTGCCAAATTAGGACATATGGAGGATATGATATTTATACTCAGTAGCTGCAATTGTTTCTTTCTTTCCTGGAAACTTTCCAGATACCGCTAGTTGGGGCTTTGTGGACCAGCACTGGCCCATGGACCACCACTTTGAATAGCATTCTCAGTTTATCAAGGGAAGGATTTCTTTCCTGTCCTTGTCCTTACCAGATCACTCTTTCTGTCCTTGACTTTTGAAGTTGCCTCATTAAGTTTTACTAGCAGGCTTGCTAAAGTGGTTATTCTTGAGGATTCAATCAGCTCCCTTCCTCAGTCGCCAGAAACTAAAACTGGAGAGAGGAGGTGATGTTTTCATGGCATGCATCCGCTAAAGCACCATGCAGGGCACACAGCCTGCCTTTCCGCACACGGCAGCTTCAGGGCTACTTTTTGAATCCATAATTAGCTTTTAAATGAGACAACTGTGTTTTTCTAGTATATCTTTAACCAATGGAAGAAACACACGCATTTGGCTTTTAAATCAGAGGAAGGCAGGCGACTGCAGAGCTAATGAGTAGAGCAGAATTCCTAAGTGTTTACAAATTTCTTTCCTCCTCTCTTCTCTGTTTGTGCTCAGCATGGGACTAGAGACGGTGGTGGGGTACACGGCGAGGGGGGCAGTATCTTCAGGTGGCAGAGGCTGAGAGGCGGCAGCCAGTTGTCGGAAAAGAACGCTGTGGCTTATGTGGCCTTTTCTGTACACGCAGCTCTTTTGCAACACTAACCTTCCAGTATGGTAAGGAGGCTGTTCCATTGCCAGCTTTGAAGAAAGCTGCAGGTCCAACTCAGGTTTGCTTTTGTGAGCGGCACAACCAAAGGGCACCATCTCATTCTCTGCAGGCAGCAAAATGTCTTGGATCAGGCCTTACCTGTTCTCTGATCATTCCTATCATCCTACCCAGCTCTCTAATCCCAGTCTCAGTCCCCATTTCTGTTCTTTCCCATTGTTCCCTTATTTTAGGATAGGATATTTCTTCTTCAAGGCTCTTGTGACCCAAACATAGGGTTTACAACTCAAACGTTCTCTCGTCCACAGGAAACTAAACCCATCTGGCAGCGCCTTTCCCAGAAGGTATTAAATAATTTGCAGTAACAAAGAGTGTATGATATCATCATTCTTTTTTTTATATATAAATCTTTTTATTCATCCATAAAAAAAGAAAAAGAAAAGAGGTTATTGTTGAAGAGTAACTTTTAAAGCAGATGACTTTGAGATAGGCCTTTTGACAGAGGGAGGGAAAAAGTCCATTTCAAAAATGTTATACAATAAAATTTTAGGCAATAAAATTCAATAAATAAACACAAACATTTCCTCCACAGTAAATCTGCTGGGCCTTGGAGGTAACACATGTCTCTTTATTGCTTTTGCGACAGTGAATTGACAAGGCTGCCATTGAGTAATATTGACCCCCAGGACATCTAGGAAAATGAATGAGAAGAAAGAGTTGGCAGTGTCCCTTTTAAACGCAGGCTTCAGCATGCCTAAAAAATACTGAGAAAGTTGATTTTGTTCAAAGTAAACATCTTTTTCTGTTGAAAGTAAACTTCCTTTTACCTCCTCTGAACTGGATGGATCATAACACAGTTCATATAAGGATAACACAGAATATGTGCATGTTTGTTTTAATGTGTTTCCTCTAACTTGGAAGGAAAATCTTCCATTGTGGCGACAGAGTCATCCAGCTTGATATTGTTGCTTATTTAGGCATAAATTATGTCTTTATTTGACTGTGTCAGTTCGGAGAGAATTTACTTTTTGACGTTTCCTCTTCTTTTGTTAATAGAGCAGTTAATTTTTAAACTATCGCAGTGCCTCTAGACAGTTATCTAAAAATCTGGTTTGCTCTAAACTTTCTCCTTCTACCACACGATACAAAGTGGATTGATTGGGAAAGCAGCCAGGGATCAGCTGTAGAAAAATTGTTGTTGCCGATGATGATATTTATATTTATAGCCTATCTTTTCTCCCAGTCTGGGGCTCAAGGTGTTGTTGTTGAAGTTGCTCTTGTTGTGTGCTTTCAAGTCGTTTCCAAATCATGGTGACCCTAAGACAAACCCATCACCGAGTTTTCTGGGGCTGAGAGTGTGTGACACACCCAAGATCCCCCAGTGGGTTTCCATGCCTGAGCAAGGAATCAACACTAAAACTACTACACCACGCAGCTCCAAGGTGGCTTACAAGAGGTGAAAGAAAAATAGCTAAGAATATTTATCCATAAAATTAAAAAGCAGTACAAAATAAACCTCCATAGATCCCCATTCTCCTGGCCCAGTCACCTCAAACCTTCTTCGCCAGACAGCGGCCATACCAAGAGATGGAAGTCTTTTCAGCTGATGATCAGAGGACAGAGGACAGCGTTTCCAACACACACACACACACACACAGTGAGGCTGCAATTGGGAATTGTGACACGCGCCCTTTGATGGCATATTCCTGCAAGGCAGGGGGTTGGACTCCATGGCCCTTGCGGTCTCTTCCAGCTCTACGATCCTATGACTTCCTTCTGACTGTTGGAGCCTTGTTCACTGGTGGAAGGTGGTGGAAATAGCCTGATCAGAAGCTAGGTGGACCTCCATCCCTCGGTGCATCTACTGCCTTGTAAAGTAAGCTTGAGAGGGCCTTTACCATTGAATAGGACCGTGACTGTGACTACACAGCATTAGTGAATACAGAACAGTTATGGATCTATAACTCTACGTTACAGAACCGTAACTGCAATACAGAATGCCAACCACAGATCTGTACCATCTTCTGCAGCCCTTTGAAAATTTAGAACAAGGATCATGATTGGCATCTTTCTGGATCCTATTTCTTTGCATCCCACTCCGACAACTTTTTAAATATATGGTAATTTGTGTCGGAACATTTATTATCACTCTCCCCTAATGATGCTGCTACCCTTCTTTCTTTGGGCCTTTCCACACTACGCTGCTATAGTGTTATTATTCCACTTTCAACATCCTATGGCATCCTGGGGTTTGCAGTTTAGGGAGGGGTGTTTAGAATTCTCAGCCTGAGAGCTCTTTGGCCTCAGAAAACTACAAACCCCAGAATTCCACAGGATGTTGAAAGTGGAATAATAGCACTATACCAGTGTAATGTGGAAAGGCCCTTCCTTCCTTCCTTTTGGAAATTTGATATTCTTGCTTGAGTATTCTGGAAGCTATAATTTAAAAAAAAAAAAAGAAACTTTTCCAGGCTCTGAACTAGACAGGGCTTTGGTGTGATGCAGCACGGCAATCATGTTCTGATATCCTGGAGAGACGCTGTCAGTCCATGCAGACATTTTGACCTGGATGGGCCAATGCCCTGACTTAGTATAAAGCTGCTTCCTACATTCCTCCCATGGGATGGTTGAATTGTGACAAAGTCCAGTGTAATACAATATGAGTGAAACCCACATAAGGAATGGCGACAAATTCCTGGAGGGATTAAACAAGCTAGTCTGCTAACAGGAAAAAACAATACAGTCCTCATGCATTTTAAAGGTGTATTGTGGCAAAAGTTTCGTGAACGAAGCCCACTTTCTTGTTTTTATCAGTAGTGAGGCCAGAGGGTGTGGTTTCTTAAGCAAAGCCCCAAAGTACTCAAGATAAGTGGCAGACTAACAGGTTTGGGCCCAGATAGAGAGGCATGTAAATTGACTGGCAGATCTGGCTATCTTCCTATGGCATCTCCTCCAGCTCCCTGAGAAGAAGCAGAAGCAGCAGCAGAGGAAAATTATTTATTTCTTACTCACTTGTCCCTATGGATCAAGGCAAGGGACAACCGATTAACATATAACGTGATGAAGAAAGAGATGCAAACAGAATGGAAGGGAGAAAAAGCACACTTCTGCATGCAGTATGTGTGTGCGTATGTGCACGCATAAAAGTGGCTTGGTATTAGCATGCCTTGGAGAAATATGTCTTTATTTTGCATATTCTTTTCTTCTCAAAATGAAAAAAAAATCTGGAAACACTGTTCTGCAGACAGTGGAGCCCCTGACCTACTGAAACAAATGTGGGTTAGACTATCTGTGATTCATATATCACATGTTCATGATACAAAGGAATGAGGTATGACCATCCAGAGAAAGTGTATTGGCCTACATTGTGCATGACCGCACATGGCAGGTATTGGTAGCTACCCTGTGTTGTTCACAGGAGGGAGATATTACCAAGATACTGTAATAGTCAGTAGGAGGGAGGTGAGGCTAGGATAACCACCTGGCAGGTGTGGTTGCATCAGCTAAGGATGTCAGAAGAGAATGAGTCATTCGCATGCAGCTTCCCTCTCTCCCTCTCTCTCAGGCTTCCCCCACTTATCCCATGGCTTAGGGACTGGAGCGCTGTCAGAAAATGGAATTGGTTGAAAAGCAGAACCCATGTACTGTACTGTACTGTAGGGAGCATGAAGGACTTACAGAAGCTCACTTGCTGCTTGCAAAATCTCTCAACCGGCTAAGTGCCTTCCCCGCTTCTTCTCAGCTCACTTTGCAAGCAGTGTCCGCGTGTGAGCCCTGCCAAGTGAACCTCTGTAGACGAAGAGAACTGATGAAAGGACACAACCCCCGCTCTGTCAAATTAATGGAACTTCTCCTTAATTTAGAAGCGTCAAAAGAGCAAGTCATCAGATAACTGAGCGTAAAAAGGTGGGGGTTTCCTGTATATGTTACCTCACAGCAGGCAGCTAGCGTGATGGCACTTTCCCAGTTTCTGGGTCTGTTCACCGCTGGGAACACAAAAAAAATGGTTATGCGTCTTCAAATCATTTTACTGTTTATCATTTTATAGCAGTCATTTTCCATTCTCTTTTGTTAATGGCAGGAAAATGCAAATCATATTCTCTCAGCCTTAGAGGAAGGCAATGGCAAACCTCCTGTGAGTAAATCTTGTCAAGAAAACCCTGACAAGGCTCAGCTTAAATCAGAAACGACTCGAAGGCACACAAGAACTGAGCAGCATGTCCTTGTGAGTAAAAATGTAAAGGACTGCACCCTTGCTTTAGGCTATGGATGTTAACTTGATGAATGCCCTTTGAACACAGTGGACTTTCTTCTACGTAAACATGGCTATGGCCAGGCCACATATTACGATAGGTGAGCCTTCTTCAACCTGTTGCCATCTGGATTGGTTGGACTACTACTTCCAGGTAGCCGACATAGCCAGGGGATATACTGGCAGGGATGATGGGAGCTATAGTCAAAGACACCTTGGGAAAAACTAGGTCGGGAAAGGTATTAGATCATGCCTAACGGAGCGAAATGATCGGTTAACATATTTTTTGACATAACATTAAACAATGTGAGTCATCAGAGAAGACAAGAAAGCTTGCTAAAGTTGAAGAAGATCTCATTACAGATGGGTTGATTCAGTCACAGAAGCCACGGGCTGCGTTTGCAAGATGTGAACACGACTGTTAATAATGGAGGTCTCTTGAGGGGGTGTTGTCTCTTGTTCATAGGTTTCTCCTAAGTTGAAGCTGACTTGCATACCCTCCAACATTTCACGGGTGAAAACTGGGACGCATGTGGCCAAGCAACATCAGGGAAGGGTCAAGATGGCAAGGTTATTAATGAGGGTGGCGAGACAAACCAGGAGAGACTGCAGGAATTTGCTTTTGCCCCCTCCGCTCCTCTCCTGCCACTGAGTTAAACTGGCTTTTACACTTGGGACCTGAAAAGAACTTCGTTGGTTCTGTGCCTTCACGCTGGTTCTGAGTTGTGTTGACCCCAAGGTGAACCTATCGTGGGGTTTTCTCTGCAAGGTGTCTTCAGGGGAGGTTTGTCGCGGCCATCCTCTGAGACTGAGACTTGCCCGAGGTCCCCCGGATTCAGAGCCTGGTCTCCCAGAGTCTTAGGCCATTTCCACACTAGACTGTTATAGCGCTATCGTTCCACTTTCAACATCCTGTGGAATCCTGGGGTTTGCAGTTCAGGGAGGGGCCGGCCGGCCCCTCCCTGAACTGCAAACCCCAGGATTCCACAGGATGTTGAAAGTGGAATGATAGCGCTATAACAGTCTAGTGCGGACATGGCCTTAGTCCAGCCCTCAAGCTGCTACTTCATTCTGGTTCACTGAAAGAACTAAAAAAGAGTTCAAATGGTGGAGTCCTGGGACAGCTTAAAGACTATCAAAGACTACAGTCTGGTTGATTGGATGCATTAAGTATTACGCAGAATGTCATGTACGAATAAAGTACACAACAGAAATGGACTGAGGAGGAAATTAAATACTGGCAGGAGTTAACAATGATGATTAGCTTCTCGACATTTGCCATTCACAACCATCCTGGCACGGAGGGAAGCCAATTAACACATGTAGTGTTAATCTTTCATCCAGATTCAGCCCTCCGGTGACAGATTGGAACCTGTTAACCCTTTTCTTGCTCCAATCTCCCTTTGAAGTTGTTTGGTGCCACAGTGAACACTTTAAGGCCAGGGACAAAGTTTCCTGGGAGGGTGGCGTTCTTCTGTTTGCTTTTGGCTACTGCCACTTTTAATGTGACACTGGGATATGAATGTGGCAATTTGAGTTGAACGAAAACTGGCCTGTTCAGCCCACGTAGAAGGAAGAATATTGTCAGAAGTTGCCATGTATCATTTTGTAATGGCAAGTGATTTAACTTTCATATCCCCCTCCAAACTGTCCCACTTTAGAAGAGGCAGACCTCTCTATCCTTTTTTTAAAAATGTCCTCGTTTTGCTCTCCTCCTCCCCCTTTCCCCCTTTTGTCTTCAGCTTATTTCAATTGCTAATCACCAGTCCACAAACCCTCCATCTTACCAGGATTCAGCTTCAGTTTATTGACCCCCGTCCAGCCCATTATAGCATCCAAGCACTGGTCCAGCACCTCCACAGCCCCAAGTGACTCTGATGACAGGAAGAAGAAATAGAGCCAAGCATCATCAGCATACTGATGGCACTCCAAAACCCCTTATGACCTCCCCAGAAGCTTCACATAGATATTGAAGAGGATGGGGGATAAGATGGAACCCTGTGGCACCCCACAGCTTAATAGCCATCAGGCTGAGCAGGAACTCCCCAGTGCTACTCTCTGGAACGAGACCTCTAGATAAGGAAGGAACCACTGCAGATCAGTGCCTCTTATTCCCATCCAGCAGAGCCAGACCAGTAACATACCACAATCAACGGTATCGAAATCTACTGGGAGATCCAGGAAGATCAACAGGGTACCATTCCTCATCTCTTCCCAGAGCAGGTTGTCAATTAGAGCAACTAAAGGCTGTTTGAGTGCCGTACCCTGGCCTGTAACCAGACCGAAATGGGTCCAGATAATCTGTTTCTTTCAAGAATGCCTGATGTTGCCCATCCACCACTGTGCTTCTGTTGTTTTCTCTTCCTTCTTTATTTTTCAAAGCAATGTACCTCTAGCGCATGCTGCAGCGTGTTGCTCTTGGCTTGCATGTCAGTCAAGTCTTTGCCGATTGTGTGGGCACTGGCCCAGGAAAATATGGTTGGGCTTCGTATCCAGATGGGTGGAGGTTCACTGTGGGTGAGTGTGCCCCACGTTAGTGCAGGCGGAAGAACCGCCAGTTTATTGCCATGCACTCATAATTGAAGATCACCAGTTTTCTCCCAACCCCCAATCTGTGTTCCTTTTTATTCCAGTGAAGTTCAGTCCTACATCCCATGATAGTTATAGAGAAATTGCTTCTAGGTAGAAAGTGATGCACAGCCCACGGGTACTTTGCTCAACATGATGATTGCCTACTTGAATACTTTGATGAGCTCATATATGACCTACTTATATTGTGAAACTGGGCCATAAGATGGTTTGAGGTAGGAAAAAAAGCGTAGTCCAGTCAGCCCTCCCTGTTCACTTGGGTTAGGGCCACAGGACTCCTGCAAAAGTGGAACAACCACAGACATCAAAATGTGTGTGTGTGTGTGTGTGTGTGTGTGTGTGTGTCTGTAGGAAGGAGGCCCAGGCATGGCGGGGAGGGTGGGCACTCAGGATCCAAACCAAATCAGGGAAGGGAGAGAGAAAGGGGTGGCTTGGTACAGTGGCTCTTTCTCTCACCCATCTCCTTCCTTGGGCATCTGGGGGACATGGGGCGAGGGTTTGGTGGTGCTTAGAAATTAGCCTGCAATTCATCCTTAGCTGACCGGGCCGTGGCTGGTGGAAGAGGATGACGATGACCGGAGGTGGGTTTTTAAAGTGCTGTCCAGCCTGATTGGAGGCATCAAGAGGGAAGGTTCCCCCAGGAGAGAAGCACTTGAGTTGGTGGGGGCAGGAGTTAAAGAAATTTGCAAATAATCAAATCTGTGCAAGTGAAATCTGCAAACGTAGAGGGCCAAGCGTATTATCTTTGGCTTTGTGTTATATAAAGTGAGAAGAAACCATTTTCTCTCTTAGGGGCGGACTCCATAGAACTTGCAGATTAGTGACGCTGGGAAGGGTACAATGGAAGGGTGGGGAAGAGCGGTTCCCCTTCAAATGTGTCTTTCTTCCTTCTTCCTTCCTTCCCTCCCTTCTTTCGTTTTTGACTTTCCTGCTCAAAATACCTAAAGCTCTTTGGAAATCTCAAATACGGATGAATGAAAACACATGTTCTTTAATGTGACTTTTGTTGTCACAAATGGGAACTGGAACAGCATTTCCAATGTTTGGTGCTGATTCAGTTTTAGAAAATGGACAGATGGAAAAGGGAACCTTGGTGCTTCATCTCCACAATATCTACTCAGCCCATATGCTTGAAAAATAGAACGATCGATAGATAGACAGACAGATAGATAGATAGACAGATAGATAGACAGACAGACAGATAGATAGATTTCCAATGCTCTTTAAAGAAACTGACTCCCATAATGGCTTAGCTGAACCACCCTCTGCTGAAAAAAAAAAGGAAATTAAGCACTTAATTGTTATGAAACTCTCTCTCTCTCTCTCTCTCTCTCTCTCTCTCTCTCTCTTTTTTCTTAAATGTGACCCTAACTTTGTTATCAAGACCTATTTTGACAAGTCTTCTTGACTATGGGCCTGACGCAATGCATTCTAAATACCACTGGTATTACCTTTGGTACACTGCTGAAATTTTGTCCGGTTTCTTTCCTGTTCGTACTGGTTCTCCTGGAAATGAAATGGCACTGGTTGTAAATGAGCTTAAGTTTGTTTGTTTGTAAATGGATAACTATGTGGCCATGCAGTTATATTGGTACTAACAGCCTCTGGGTCCCCCACCCAACCTGAAGCTGGACATTAAATGCTGTACTTAAAGTCATGTGGCATGGAGTGACTTTTTGTCAACTTAGGCCAGGGAGCCTATTGCGACCTGTTTTATCCATACTCTGACGGCATCTAGGATTAACTACTATAATGTACCGTATGTGGGGCTGACCTTGAAGATTATTTGGAAACTTTCACTTAGTCCAGACAGCTGTTGGGCTGTTTCCTGTGAGCAGTCAGCAGGAACAAATCTTGCCAATCGTGAAATTCACTGGCTTCAGGTCAGTGTCAAAGCACAATGCAAAATGTGCTGTGTGCCTGAAAAGTCTTACACAGCTTCAGTATGAAGTATCTGATGGGAAGCCTGCATTCTTGATCTTATCTTCGAAGTCTTTCTTTCAGATCCCTTTTGCCTTCGGAGACGACGCCTTCTCAGTGGTGGCACCTTGCTTGTGAAATTCTCTTCACAGAGAAGCTTGCTTAATCCCAGTATTGCTGCCCCTGCAGCACTAGGCAAATACTTTTAAAAAAACAAAAAACCTTAGGCTTTCAAATGTGTTTTAATCATTTATTTATTTATTTATTTACATCAGTGGTTCTTAACCTGGGGCCCACGGACCCCTAGGGGTCCACAGAGCCCTTATGGAGGTCCGCAAAGCTCTGCTGCTAGACGCCACCAGCAGCAACAGGGACATGGTAGTGGTGTGTGTGTGTGTGTGTGTGTGTGTGTGTGTGTGTAGGTGCCAAGGAGTTTAAGTGTGTGCCATGCCTCCCCTTCATCAGGGACGCAGCAGCGGCGGGTGTGGGTGCAGAGGGACATGAAAGCAGGCATGTGCACACCGCTTCCTCATTTCCATAAATCAGTTTTCCAAGGCGAGAGACATGACAATTTTCTAGACTTTCTAGACATACCCTCCCCGCCACCAGCCGCATTTTGTTTTGCTGTACTTTCAAGTTATTTCTGACTTACGGCAACGCTAAAGTGAACCTATCACAGGGTTTTGGGGGAGCAACATTTGTTCAGAGGGGGTTTGCTTTTGCCTTCCTCTGAGGCTGAGAGAATGTGACTTGCCCAAGGTCACCTAGCATCTGAGCGGGGATTTGAATCCTAGTCTCCAGAAGCCTTTAATAAATAAATAAATATTTGAATATACAAATAAATATTTGACTATTTAAATATAAATTTAAACATTTAAATCTTAAGTCTTGGGGGTCCCCAGCCACAAATTATATTTACAGAGGTTCCTCGGTAAAGAAAAGGTTAAGCACCATTGATTTACAGCATTTATACCACGCTCTACAGCAGGGCTTTCCAAACGGTGTGCCGTGACACATTAGTGTGTCGCCTGAAGTTGTTTAGATGTGTCGCCGACAATCTTGGAAATGTATGTTATTAATTAGAAATCATATATGTTTAAAAAATATATGAAAGGTTTTCGTGAGAGATGTTATGTCCCCATAGATTTTGTTATTGCAATTTATGTATGTGTCTGCATCTCTTAGCAAGGGTTAATTCAACTTCTGGTTTGCTAGTAAAACTGAAATTTCTGTGTCGCAAAATGATGCATGTCTAAAAAGTTTGGAAAGCTCTGCTCGACAGCCAAACAAACCCTCCCAGGGGGGCTTACATATTGTTAATTTGACTGTTCCCTGCTCTCAGATTTACAATATGAAAAGACCGAACACATCAGGAAAAAGGCGTGGCAAGGGGAAAGGGAGAGGGAATTAAATCCAGCAAATACCGGCTGCTCTTCTCTCCCTCTGTGGCCAGAGCAATAGAGGCAGGGTCTTTTCTAAGTTGCTGGGACCAAGGCACAATGTCACTGTATCCAGCTACAGATATCCCGAGGAAGTAATGGATTATTTTTCTTATTCTTATTTCTACTAGTTATTGTTTTCTAAGACAATAAGAAGCAGGAATAAGAACAAGAAAAAAAAAGTACACACCCTGCAATTTATGTTGAAGTGCAATGAAGCTTTTTTTTTTTTAACCCTCAACACTTTTTTTTTGGTCAGGCTGTTACCTGCAGGCACAACTACGAAACACCTGTTTTCCTTGCATATGCAAGAATCCAAGTAGAGTCGTCTTAACTCTCTGCAGGAATTTGGCGTGGATTAATTCTGGCACCAAAGATAAAGCTAGAATCAAAGGCAAACATAAGCAAACATTTTATCTGCAGAAAATCTATCACACGTTTGGGAGGACTGGAATTTTTCACTTCTGCAAGGAATGGATTGGCCATTCGTTCATTGGAGTCTTTCCTACTATTAAAAAAAAAACATGTTGGGGAATGTTGCAGAATAACTGCAACACAGCTTAAAACATGAATGAAGTATTTAGTATGTTGCTTGTTTGTATTCATATTTTATCTTGGTTTTGGAAACAAAGCCCTATGAAGTCTATGCTGAAAGGTGGCATTTTGTGAGAAAAATAATTAGACAAAATTTGCTTTTAGCCCACTGTAACCAACACTGTTTTCAAGATCAAAACAAACTGCAGAAGCAAACTCTGCCCCAGCTTTTTATTTAAACACTGAGAGGTTCAGAAACAGCATTGTGAAAGTAAACACATGAGAACCTGAAATTAAACACTACTGCATTGTTCTCTGAATGCCACTGAAGTTATCCTTGCATTTTATTATACAGAATCAGTAACAGCTACCTAATTACAAAGAAAGAACTAAACACTGTGTTGAGTTGCTGAGCTTGCTGGTTTGGGGCCACGGCAAGCGGATTCAGCCAAGGGCTTCCGTAATACAACCTGAAAGTCTAAGGCCACTTCCGCACTACACTCTTATAGCGCAATTATTCCACTTTCAACATCCTATGGAATCCTGGGGTTTGCCGTTTCGGGAGGGGCCGGCCGGTTGAAAGTGGAATAATCGCGCTATAAGAGTGTAGCGCGGCAATGGCCTACGCCTAAACCAGGAATTTTGGAGCCCTGCAGATGTTACTGAATGGCAACATCCGCTAGCCTTCCTCACCCTTTGGTCTGTTCCTTTGGGCTGCTGGCAGTCGCAGTTCGAGCCCTGCCCCGAAGCAGCGCATGCACCCAAGGCCACTTCCGCGCCGCACTGTTCTAGTGCTCTCATTCCACTTTCAACCTTCTGTGGAATCCTGGGGTTTGCAGTTTAGGGAGGGGCATTTAGGATTCTCAGCCAGAGAGCTCCTCGGCCTCAGTAGCCTATAAGCCCCCGACTTCCACAGGAGGTTGAAAGTGGAACAGTACTGCTCCAACAGTGTGGTGCAGAGCCTGTCCACGTCAAGGAAAGGAGGGCTGCCCTGAATCTGCATGACCTTAGCCGGGCGGTTGAGGAGAGGGTGAGTTGTAGGGCTCTCATCCACGGGGTTGCCATAATTCATTTATTTTTATTATTTATTATATTTGCATGCTGCCTTTTCCCCAAAACGGGACCCTAGGCAGCTTCTAACAATAAATTAGATATTAAAGACATCGACTCCAGGGCAGTTCGCAACCACCACCTCCCCTCTTCACGCAGTTCCCTTTCACGGCTCCCCTCCTTTAACTGAGGCTGTTTCCGCACTAGCCTGTTAGGGCACTATTATTCCACTTTCAACCTCCTATGGAATCCCGGCGTTTGCCGTCTAGGGAGGGGCATCGGGAATGCTCGGCCAGAGGGCTCTTGGGCCTCAGGAAACTACAAACCCCAGAATTCCCCCAAGGATGTTGAAAGTGGAATAATAGGTGTAGTGATAAGACCAGGGACATTGCCGCCCTACACTGTTATAGTGGTATTATCCCACTTTCACCATCCTGTGGAATTCTGGGGTTTGTAGTTTCCTGAGGCCAAAGCGCTCTCCCGCTGAGAATTCTAAAGGACGCTTCCCAAACGGCAAACCCCAGGATTCCATAGGAGGTCGAGAGCGGAATAATCGCGCTGTCAGAGCGTGGTGCGGGAATGGGCTGAGAGTCCAGGGTTTGAGTCCTCACTTGGTCACGGAAACCACGGGGTGATCTTGGACGGACCACGCTCTCTCAGCCTCAAAGGAAGGCAATGTCGCCGTCTCCCCGGTCAATCCGGGGACAGCCCGGTGGGCTCCCCTCAGCATCCTAATCCGCGAGGAAGAGCTCGAAGGCGGGCGAGCCACAACGGCACGGGCCTTCGCAGCCCCACAAAGGCCCCTCCGCAGGAGCCCACAGGAGGTCGCGAGCGGAACGACGGCGCTGCGGCAGGCCCGGGCGGAAAGGGCCGGAGAACCCCCGGCGCCGCCGGGGCCCCGCCGGGCTCCCGCCCGCCGTGCCCTGCCAGGGGCCCGAGGACCCCGCCGCCGCCGCCCTCCTCCCGCAGGGCCGGCCGGGGGCGTTCCGCGACCCTCCCCGCCCTCCGGGAGGCGGAGCGGAGGCCGCCCCCGGCCGGGGCAAAACAAACAAGGCGAGGAGGGCGCCCGCGCCGCCGCCGCCGCCGCCGCCGGGCAAGAGGTCGCGGGCGCGCGTGGGCGGCTGGGCGGGCGCTGGCGGCGGCGGCGGCGGCGGCGAAGGAAAGGAGGCCGGCGGGCCGGCTCCGGCATCCCTCCGCCTCGGCGGGGCCAGGGAGGCAGCGGGCGGCCGAGGGGGGCCCCGGAAAGGTGCGCGGGGCCGGGGGGGCGGGAAAAAGAGACGGGGCGTCCCTCGGGGGAGGGGAGGGGAGCGGCCGGGGAGGCTGCGGGCGGGCGGGCGCCGGAGGGAGCCCCGCGCCCCTCCCCCCCCTGCGGTGTTGCCCCGGTTCTTCTCCCCCCCCCATGCTTCCGACCTTCGTGCCCCCCCTTTTGGGTGCCCCCCAGGAAGCTCAACGAGGGGGGCCGGGGTGAGGAGGGGAAGGAGCCCCGCGGGTGGCCGGACCGCAGTAAGGGGAGGGGGAGGGAAAGGGGGGCGGCTCGGAGAGCGGGTGGCCGAGCAGCCCTGCCTCGCTCCGCTTGGTGCCTTCCAAAAAAATAATAATAATAAATCATGCTGTCCGGGGATGATGGGAGTGGCAGTCCAACACAGTGGGAGGAGGGCAGGAGGAGACTCGCAGGGCCAGCCTCCCACCATCAGGGAGCCCCGTTATTAGGGCTTCCTCTCGAGGCCGGGTTAGGCTTTGCTGGAGCAGAACAGCAGGGAAGAGCCTTCCAGGTTTTTTGTTTTTTGTTTTAATCCTTGTTATTTTGTGGCATAACCTCTCCTGGACCCGGGTCCACTCATCCACAGAAGATTAGGCCACAATAACGCCGGGTTAGTCTGGAGGTGCTACAAGACTCTTTGTTGTTGATCGCCGCCAGGTAGGATTTTCGTTGCCTTGTTGTTCGCCCTAGGTGCCAAAAGAATTCGACTAGTTTTGGGATTTGCTTAGCCACCTCCTCGGCTTCTTGGTGGAGGACAGCAGGAGGGAAGGATGCCCTTTAGCTTTCCTGCCTCAGGCAGCAAAGTATCTTGGTGTCGGCGTCGCCCTGTTGCGGACTCGCCTGGCAACGACACCCTACTGGGTGGAATTTGGATTAGAGTCCTAACCGAAGTCTGGCAGAGGTGGTGGATCCTTCCGGCGTGATCCTCAACGCGTTAATTCAAAAATAAGCTGCGTCAAAATTGCTTTCTTGTTAGTCTTCTTACATTATCGTAACGTTGCTCTCGCTGCTCCCCAGATTTCGCGTTACCAGGAATTATGTTCGACACGACAGAGGGGGAAAACTGCAGAAAACCTGCATGTCTTCTCATCCAAGCCTCACTCAAGGGGAGAATCTTACCTGGTGTGATTATGTTGTTGTCGTATAAAGGGTTCTTGCTCCCTCTTTTTTTCCTCCTTATTTTTACTCCTTCTTTGTTCCGCAGAAGTTCAAACAATTGCTGGTTCTAGTCCTGTTTAGACAATGGAATGCTCCACACTCCCCAAAGGCTCCTCATGACCTGACACTTTGAACTGTTTCAAGGGTTTTACCTCTTTGCTCAGGTTCTTGCTTGCAGCTGGAAATCTCGGGGCCAAATTTGGCTTATTCGTAGGCGCTGCCAGCCATGAATGTTGCCAATCTAGAAGCAAACGAGTTATGGAAAAGCAGCACCCGGGCAACAGAAGCTGCTTGTTGGCTGTTCCTGTGTGTGTGCGTGTGTGCACGCATGTGTAAGTGTGCAAATGTCGCACCAATCCTCCTCCTCCTCCTCCTCATTTCACAGCAGAAAAATGGCCTGTGTTGGTGTTGGTTGTGCTCCTATAAATTTTACATGTGCGGCATATACATTGCAGTGCCTTGGGTTGTTTTCAGAAACTTGCATCTTGAACCTGCTCTTGTTTCCTTGAAAAGTATAATGATTTGCAATCGGGAAGATTTGTGAGTAAATACACTTATGTCATGAACCAAGCAAACTATCTTTGTACCAGGATGATTGTGTCGGTCTGATTAGTTCTCTTCTTTCACCTTTCCAATTTTTACCTCGAGTTATTATGTGAAGATTTCCACTCCTGTTATTAATTGACTTGATAAATGCATATTTCTTTTTTGATATAATCAGGTTTCGTTTGCTCTAGTGTATTAGTCAAAATTTACCACAGGAGAACATTGCAAACAAGCAATCCTGTATTTTTTGCAGTGAACATTCCAAATAGTTTTTTTATTTGAAAAAGTCGCTTCACCTTTTCATGGAGAGATATGGGAAGCTGTCCTGTATTAAGCTAAAGGTTTAAACCCATCTAGTTCAGCATTAACTATGTCTGTTCTACGCTAGGTGCATTTGGATGTCACAGAAGATATTTCTGAATAAAAGATATTTACAATTCTGTCTTCTTATGGGTGACCCGGCATGTTAGCGCATGCTTGCTGATCACTCCCACAGCAGCAACCTGAGAACAATATTTGTTCTTCCTCTGGCTTGTTGGGGAGAAACCAGCCAGACCGCCACCTCTTGCCACGTTTCGACATTGTGCCAAACAAACCACAGGTCAAAGGATTTGTTGAGCAGGACATACAACCATGTTGCTCAGGAATAACAAGCCAGAGTTCCCCTTGGAACGCTGACTTGTCATGATGCACACGTTCAGTGCGCTCATTGGCTAGCAGTGGCCCTCCAAGTTTGCAGACAGGTGTTTTTCCCAGCCGTGCCTGGAGATGTCAGGGGTTCAGTGTCAGATCTTTTGCATACAAAATGCCCACACTAAGTGTGAAGGTAACCCAGCTTCTCACTAAAACCAAGTTCAGGTGACCATTTGAGAGGGGTACTTTACCTATGGATCTCCTGCATCAGTAAGAGGTTGAACTAGGGCAGCTCTTCTCCGGCTATCTGATGCGGGCAAGTGACGATCTTTTCTTTTTTTATCCCATGTGCCAGGGATCAGCACTGAATTTATGCCCATTGTTTCTTCCTTTCCTGGAAACTTGCCAGGAACCGGCAGCCAATGGTTCGGGTACTGGCACCAGGCCAAAGAACACCACTTTAAGCAGCACTTAACTAGAGGACCTTTGGAATTATCTTCTGATTTTTCAATTCTGTGATTGGGAAACGATTTGAAAACCCTAGTCAAAGAGGAAGTGTGTTTTGAATTAAGGGTGGCTAACAGTGGTGCGTGTGTAGGTCCTGAATGTGCTGAAACCTGTCAGAGAAGTGATGAGAGCAGTTGGTAGAATACAAGAGGGGGCTGCATGGTTGATCTCTCAATGTGTGGGATGTTAGAAACGTTATATCTGCACTATCCTTGTTTCTGTGAAGTCCGCTTGTCACTAGTCAAGTAAAATTTTGTGTCAAGCAAGCAACCACTGCAGTTATAATAGATAAAATACAATGCATACCAGCAGGCATAATCCAACATAAAAATTTGCAAATTGTTGTTGTTGGGTGCCTTGAAATCGTTTCCTGTTTATGGCGACCCTAAGGCTAACTTATCATGGGGTTTTCTGGGGCTGAGAGTATGTGTTCAGGGTCATAGTCCAATGCCCAAACCACTACACTACACAGGTTCTCCACTAAAACACTAATCTTATTGTAATATCTAGAATAGAGCTGAGATGCTGAAACAGATATAAACAGTGTAGCTAAAAGAACTTAAGAGGTAAATAAGATAGTTGGATTCGTTTTAAAAGTGCAAGTGTGTATGTGTATATTGTGCAGTTTAAAAGACAGGACTTCACTTGTTCCAGCAGCAGTAGCTTTAAAAAATGTTGCTGTTTTTAATGTGACCGTAGGAGGATGATCCTCAGGCAGGAAATTTCCATGCCTGTAAAAATTGGCTGGATGCTCGGGGTAAGATGCTTGTGACTAGAATGGAACACAGCTTGTCATTTTAAGCTGGTATCCCCTGAACTGTGTCTTCTGCCTGTTTCTTTCATGTAAGAACCAAGAATGTGGCAGGACTTGTAATGGAGGTATGTACTGGGGAGAGAGAAATGGTCACTCAGGGTCAGCAGGGGTGTAGCTGAGACCTGTGTTGTTACACATTGTTTAGGAGGCAAATGTATTTGAGAGTGGTTTTCTTTCCACAAGAGAAGCTCAGGTTACTCCTGAAAACTGTAACTTGCCTGATGCTGCTAAAAATAACAGTGAATGTATTTGTCCGACGTTTTTCTTTTCTTTTTTAACGCTCAACAAAGCTGTTTTTAAAAATGATTTGCTCAGATGCAACACAATATTTTGAAGTTAAACCTAGTCCCTTAGTCCATTTTCCCTCTCCTGAGGATAAGAAATGGTTTATTTATTAAAACATCTGGCAAGTTGAAATGCCGAAGAAGGTCATACTCAAGTCAGAATGGGTCATAACAGTAGCACTGCTTTTCCTGATGGTAGTGTTTAATGTTTTTAAAAGAAGAGATGAAATATGCGGGAGAGGGAGAGAGAAGGGAAGAATGCAAAACAGAGAGGAACACATACTTAACCAAAGTGTTATTTATATTCGTTATTAAAGGAGAGTCCTCAGTCTTCAGGCACTAAAGATTACTGCCTGAAAGAATCCCACTTTTCTAAGATTATGTTAGGCACATCCTAGTTATGTATTTAGTATTTCTTTGTGTCTCTATCAAGGTAATGCACAGTCAGTTCTTACCAGTTCTGTCAATATATCTGCTTGCAAAAACTAAGGTGGCTAACACC
The DNA here is from genome assembly GCA_030412105.1 of Cyclura pinguis. Lineage (NCBI taxonomy): Eukaryota > Metazoa > Chordata > Lepidosauria > Squamata > Iguanidae > Cyclura > Cyclura pinguis. The sequence goes on from CM059607.1 coordinate 4,459,222, forward strand.
CCATCCTTTACTGTGTTGTGTTTAAATGCCTAGAAGTTTTGGAAGCAAAAATTCAGATTCACCACAAGCTCAGGAGATGAAAACCGTAGAAAAATAATCTACTGTACCTTCATTATGCAAGGCCACGGACCAACAGTCGTGGCTTCCCAGACACTCAACTGAAAAGCCAGGATGGACTGTGTGTAATGTAATCCAGGACGTTCTGATCTGTTTGTTAGGCTCTTCCATGTAATTATATACTGCCCCTCTGATGTGGTCTACCACAACTCTGCTTGTGACATTTAAATAAAATGTCCATATTCAGTAGTAATATATGTGTGAATCTTGGGAAATGCAGTGTGGGAAATGCAGGGTGGGAAGTAGTTGCCTTTTTGCTTTGCCAAGTCATCTGCCTTGCCGTTACTGAGAACACTATGCCAGGTTATAGATGGAGACAATGACTTCTGCAGGGCCAAAAATGAATGCATGAAGAGGTTTGTTTGTTACCTCCCAAGTTAAAAGCCTTGACGCCTCCAAATAATTTTCCCTTCCAAAATTTCCTGAGATCAGTCTCCCAAAATTAACGTCCACTTTTCAAATGAAAATAACATCATTTATTAGACCTCACTGTCTTTAGTTTTCATGAGGTCTTTGGACAGTCTGCAAGGCAGGGAGTCATATAAATGGGGAGATGGAGATTCCGGCCAGCTAGCAGTACAGTCCACCTCTCTGCACTTTCACTGCCTTTTTGCCAACCAGTTCCCTGCATCCGGGTTAAAGAGGTGGGGTTTGGACAGTGCTTCTCATGTAAAAGAAAAAAGAGACAGCTGCAGCTGCTGCCCAGTTATCAATGAGTCACTATTTTTCTCCACCATAAAGAACAGCACATACACTCCTACTGTGCTCTAGCGGTGACTGTAGGCGCAGACAGGTAGCAAACTTGGCAGATCCCATAGATCAAGGCTTGCCGAATGGTGTGCCGCAACACGTTAGTGTGTCGCCTGAAGTGTGTAGGTGTGTCGCCTACAATCTCGGAAACGTATGTTATTATTTATAAATCATATATTTTTAAAAATATATGAAAAGTTTTCATGAGATATTTTATGTCCTCGTATATTTTATTATTACTGTTTATTTATGTGTCTCTATCTCTTATAAGGGGTTAGTTTAACCTCTGGTTTGCTAGTGAAACTGAAATTACTGTGTTGCGAAATGATGCATGGCTAAAAAGTGCGTCACCAACACGAAAAGTTTGGAAAGCTCTGCCGTAGATGCTCTGCACAGACATAACAATCTCTGTGAGGGTGGAGTTTTAACAAGGAACACTGTTACCTCGTGGAGTAGACAGTGCCCGTGAAAGGTAAAACCATAATGAATTGGTTAGTCTTTGAATGCCACATGATTCTTCATTCTTTTTATGGCAACTGGCTAACATTCTGGATATCGTTTTAGCATTTAAGCATGCGGTAGGTACTGCAGAGCTTCTTTGCATTAAAAGGAAGAATTTATTTTGCTGCGCTTTGGCACAACAGTGCAAGATACAAATCTCTCTGCTAGGGTTTTTGTAGCTGGCAGTGTCTCCTCACTGTTCTGGGCAATTTACTGTAAAAGCTCACTAAGCATACTTTTCAAGTAGCAACTGCAAAGAATACCATGGCTGAGGACTGAGACATTCTGACGAATATAGAAATACTCTGAAGAAAACATGAAGGAGAATTGCAAGTCTATTACTAGTCTGTCCTGGTTTATGGACTAACCAGCTTAACAAGGAAGGGCATGTAGTTGCCTTAAGACTCACTGACCATGGCTTTATGACAAGTTTTACTTCACTAGCATTCTGATCTGAATCTCTGGGTGTTGTAAATGAAATTATTGCATTTTATTCTTATAGCTACCCTGTGAGATAGGTTGGATCAATAGAGAGGGACTAGTTCCAGGCCACTTATTGACTGTCTTGTAGGTCAGATTGATTTTATGTCAGCAACAAAAAAGGGGATTTGAATTAAGTGTCCCAGTGATAATATCATATATTTTCTAAAATGTGGTTCAAATTTAGTTTCTTGAACTGTTCCTTTACAGGTAAACAAAGTATTATTTACAATGCTATTTCATTCTTAGGCCATTTCTGCACTAGACCGTTATAGTGCTATTGTTCCGCTTTCAACATCCCATGGAATCCTGGAGTTTGCCTCAAAGGCCCCTCCCGAAACTGCAAACCCCAGGATTCCATAGGATATTGAAAGCGGAATAATAGCACTATAACAGTCTAGTGCGGAAATGGCCTCAAAAACTCAGTTTAAATGAAGATAATCTTGCTTTTTAAAACATATCATTTTAAAAAAATCAACTCCGATTCATGCCAGGTAGGAACTAGAACCCAGAACTGCCCAGTCGAAGGCCAACAGCGAAATCACGGATCATGCTGGCTGATTCCCAGAGCATTGCCTTTGAAATGTATAAATTCAAAATACATTGCCACTTCCCTTCCTTCATGCACTCGAACTTGGACAAGAGAAAACTTCTGATATTGAAACATTTCCTCAAAGTTATAAATTTGTTACAATTCACGGTGTAACTTGGCTATATTTAGAGAGAAATTCTGTGTCCTGATATAAAAGAATTTTTGAATTGGATCCTAATTAAATAATTTTTAGAAGAGACCTAGTAACATGAGTGGGACAAAGTTACAAAAAAGAACAACAATTTTAATTGTTTGGAGTCAAAGTTTCAAATTGTTTTTGGAAAATTCATGCTGTTTGTAGTCATAATTCATCACTCTCCTGCTGAAACGTTGGTGTTTGCTGAACTTGGACTTGAGGATAATAGAAGCAGAGCTCAGAAATAACAAACACAGTTAGTTGTGTTACATGCAATGCCTTGTTTGTAATGAGTGGTTAACAGTGTTACCTCTAATGTGTAACACAACTAGCTGTAACATTATTACTATTGCAAGGAGTAATGCTTGCTTGTCTTAACACGTTACTTGCCTGAAGAAGTTTCCAAGTAATTTTGATGAAATGAGGATCTTTTATCAATGTTAATATTTTAAAAAAAGAGTTTCAAGCAAAACAAAAAGCAATTTGTTATATAATAGGGCAATGAGTACAAGGAAGAAATCTTGATTTTTTTATTTTTGAAGTTACATTTACAAAAAAATAACACTCCAAGCTCTGGGTGGAAATATTAGATAGCATTTATGATATTGTTCTTGCTTTGATCATACATCACTCTGATATTCAATTACTAGATGCTCTTCTGAGAGCCAGAATAGTGTAGTGGTTTGAGTGTTGCATGACAGTGCTGGAGACCAGTGTTCGAATCTTCTTGGCCGTGGAAACCCACTGGGTGGCCTTGGATGAGTCACACTCTCTCAGCTTCAGAGGAGGTCAAAGGGCAAAGCCCCTCTGAACAAATATTGCCAAGAAAACCCCCATGATAAGTTTTGCCTTAGGATTGCTGTAAGTCAGAAATAACAAGATGCTCTTTGAATTCCTTCCAACTCTATGTTTCTTTGTTATCTTCATTTATATCCCATGTCTTTCTCAAGACTGCGATTAAAGATGATTTACTCATTAAAAAGATTACAAGATTCTGTGTCCTTGTGACTGTTGAATAGCTGCTTCCCTTTATTTCTTTATATTTTTCATAGCTTTACCTAAATGGGGAGGATTGTAGGGCATTCCAGATGCTACTGAACTGCAACAGCAGCCCTAGCTAGTATGGCCATTGGCAACAAATTCTGAGACCAGCAGTTCAATAGCATTGGGAAGGCCACTTGCTTCCCCTCACCGAGGTTTGCAGTATAGTGAAACTGTAGAGCGTTCTGGCAGAAGATTTTAAACATTCCTCTGCCAGATTTCAGACCCCAGGATCCTATAAGATGGAGTCATGGCTGTTTATCATGGAATCATAGCACTACAATTAAGCAGTGTGGATGGGTCCCAATATAGAATTTCCCTGGCAGGTGAAATGTTTTGCATGACAATTACAGTGCACCTGATAAAACTGCTAAGTTTTTCCCAGTATGAGTATTCCATTATAGATGGATGGGTGGATGGATGGATGGATGGATGGATAGATAGATGATAGATAGATAGGTATACGTGTGTGTGTGTGTGTGTGTGTGTGTGTGTGTAATTTTTAAAGCTATGTTAAAATAATAAAAGATAACAGAGCGTTCAGATTCCAAGTGGACTAATGTGCATTAACTAACCTGTGTTGTGGCAATAAGTATAAATGTCTGGGTTGCCTGGGCAGGACGTTAATCCCATAGAATTAACTGTGACAGACTAATTGGATGCTTTCTCTGCGGGATGTGTGGAATGAAGTAAAAGCCAGGCGAGTTATTCATGACCTGAATATGCAGTGTGATCTGAATGGGGATTGTGTAAGAGCAGCGTTTGGGAAGAGAGTGCTGTAAAAATGCAGAACATCGTTCCTAAAATAAGTGACAGGTAGCAAAACAGGTTATTGGCCTATATTAATCTTTGCTTGTTGTCTTTTGGTAATCTAAACCACACCTTGCAGGGATATGGCTCTATAAATTCTTTTTCTATCTGATGTTTTTGCCTACATGTTGTGACCTCAGTACGTTATTCCCCAAGTGGGTCTATTTGGAAATGACATTTTTCTACACTGACGTAATCTCAGATGTCAGAAGGAGTCTCGTGTGAAGTGCCTGAGCTGAAAAAGTTTCTGATGCTGAACTTATTGAACAACCAACCCAGTATTCCCTCTTTCGGTCTTTCCTGACTGGCATGACTCTCCAAGGTCTTGGGCAAAGTCGTTTTCTAGCCCTGGAAATGGAGAGATGGCTGGGGGAAGGATGCTTTTTAAAAATCAGCCTTAAAATTTTGCTGATTTTTGAATTTAAATCGGAGTGGGAGGAGGGAAGATGTACGCGGGAGGACAAGGGGAGGGGATGCGAGAGCAGGAGGAAGGCAGGCACGCGTACGTGTTCGCTTGCTTGCTTGGGCAGATGTAGGGGGGACACGAGAGAATGGGGGAGCAGGGGAGCCACATACGTGCATTCCCTCACACTTAGGTGGGTGAGCGAGGGGCAAGGAGACAGGAGTGGGGAGATGGCAGAGGGAAGGCATGCACATGTGTTCCCTGGCTTGCTTGCGCAGGTGCGTGGGGGAAGAATATTGGCGTTTTTTCCACTTTTGTAAGGGTCCCGTGTCCCTAAACCTCATGATAGTGGAGAGCCGACGGCGTTTCTTATCATTCCACATGTACCGTTGTGATATCTGCAGCTTGGCACAAGTAATGAGTATATGATGTACTTTTTATTTTCTAAATTAATAAGAATCTGAAAAACAATACATCTACAAAATATAAACTCTTGTCTCTTAGGTACTGGAAACATTTCTACTGCATTCTACATAAGTTTATTATAGTGATCAGATTTGTACCATTGTTCAGAAATATGTGAAGTAATATCAGGGAGAACGTTATTTAAATCAGTGGTTTAATTTTTTTTTGCCTCCTTGATTTAAATCAAGACGTCTTTCTGAGATGGAACCAGAATTCTTCTACAAGGCTGAAAAGAGGTTGGGCAACCAAGAATAGCTCCCTTAGGGTTCTCATGTGTTCGCTGATTTGGAGAAGGTAAGCATCAGTAGGAATTTCCTGCTGATCTTCTCCAAAATGCAGGACAAATAGGAAAAGGCATCACTTCTGTTCCAAACATCTGGGGCTGCCAAAGGACTTATGGGGAGGGGGGCCGGTGGTGATGGGAAACAGTAATGGGCTAGTAACCAATACATTCATTTATGAGGACCCTGAAGAGGGACAGCAATAGTCTAGTGAAGAAGAAATCTTATTTTTTTTAAAAAAAATGCCAATTTTGTTATTAAAATGATAAAATCTGCAGCTAATTAATTGTTCTTGGCACTTGCAAGAGTTTTGCAGAAGGAAGTTTTTGAAGCTTGCTAGCGAGTTGGCCTGTGCATGCCCCCGTTATTTATTTGTGATACATTAGCCCCCTTTGAGATTTATAGTTTCAGGCAAGTAGTAAATACAAGGCGTGGTAGGGCTGTACCAAGTATCTTTGCCCTGATTTCATGGGTGTAAATTAGTCCCTCCCCTGACATCTGTGCGGATGTTTTCAGAGAGGAATCCTGCGTCTGTTCAGCAGCGTTGCAAATGCTTCCCCATGACCTTAAACCTTGAGCGCCTGAGCTCCCAGGTCGCACAGAAGCCTTCACGTGGAGACACCCTGCCGACAGAGGTACCCACACGGTGTGTGCAAGTGCTGGGGGAAGGCTGATTTGACCTGAATCATGTCATGAATGGAACTAGTCAGGATAGCCCTGTGTAGGTTCAGTTTGATGTATTGTCTGAATAGGGGTATACGGTTGACTTGGAGGAACTTTTGTATTGTAACGCTGTTGACTTTTGCGCCCTACAATGTACAAAACAGTTTCTGCCTCGTTACCCAGAGATAGCTCGTTCCTGCCATAGCTGATCAGGCAACTGGCTACCTACAAGCCTACTAAAACTCATTTTAAAATTTGCAGAATCTTCAGTGTGGATATCTTTTCTGGGTAATTGGCAGAGTAATCCCACAAACTAATGCCCTTGATTTTGTTGCTTGCATTTTAAGGCATCACACCTTGAGTTGGGTCAAAGTGTAGCATCCATCTTTCTGTGAGATACCAGTGTAACGTTTACGGCTCATTGAATTCTGTGTTTCACACCAGGAAACAAGTATGTCATAAGTTAATTAGTGGGGGTTTTTTTAACTCCGCCTTCCTCTTTTGTTGTAGTTCAGAATTGGCATTGACTGTGGATACATGCCGATACCATAATGGAGGAGAGGGAGAATTTTTCAGCTCTGAATTCACTGTCTGACTATCACTCAGTCAAGGAGTCTGACAAAAACAGTCACACCAGCAATGGACGAACAAATGACGAAAGCCATGGAACCATGCAGCTGAAAAAAGAAATCTCTCTTCTGAATGGGATCAGCCTAATAGTAGGAAACATGATTGGTTCAGGTATCTTTGTTTCTCCCAAAGGAGTCCTTTACTACAGCTCATCCTATGGATTGTCACTAGTTATTTGGGCCATTGGGGGGATTTTTTCTGTCTTTGGTGCCCTTTGCTATGCTGAACTCGGAACCACTATCACGAAGTCAGGAGCCAGTTACGCGTATATCTTGGAGGCCTTTGGAAGCTTCATTGCCTTTATACGTCTGTGGACATCACTACTAATAATTGAGCCAACTAGTCAAGCAGTTATTGCAATAACATTCGCCAACTACATAGTGCAACCTGTCTTCCCTTCCTGCCAGCCTCCTTATCTTGCTTGTCGTCTTATTGCGGCTGCTTGTATATGTAAGTATTTTATGAAAATGTAAGTATTTTGTTTTATGAATATATTAGACCTGAGATAAATGTTAGAGCTGGAGCATTTATGAAAGTGTTAGTCCCGATATGTTTTAGATCCAGGCTATCTGACAGTTATCTCCATGTATGAACCCACATGGGCCCCAAGGGGGGCCCTTTTCCCAGGGGGGCCAAAATGGCCTTCTCCTTACTCTCCTTCCATTAGGAAGCCAAGACCTTTGCATTCCACCAGACTTCTAGAACAGAAGGTTTTAAAAATGGATTTATAAGAGGGAGGACTGTATTAATTGCATCAGTTGAAATCCATTCCAGTTTTTACTCTTCCTTCCTTCCTTCCTTCCTTCCTTCCTTGCTTCCTTCCTTTCTGCTATCTATACGGGTTACTCTGTATGGGTAGGAAATAAAAGCACAGATTATCTGGGTAATATCCTCTTGCTACCATCCTAAGTTGCTTCTTTTGTTCATGGTTACAAATGTCAATTAATTTGTTTTCTACTAATTTTAGTGTTGAGTAGCGTATGTTCCTATTTGTGTGCTTTATTCAGTAAAGTAAAGGTCAGTATTTCCAACACTGAATCTCTAGCCCTTCTCTGTGTTAATTAAATGCTACCATAATGACTTTTTGGAGTCATCTTCCAAACTGTGTTTGGAACGTGAAACATGCTGTAGATTCTCCTATCCCATGCTCTCTTTTAGTATGTTGATGCACTTTGCATTTCTGTATGGGTCTAACCATAGCTTGCTTGATTTGAATGTCACGGGACATTATGGTTAGAGCTGCCTGAAAGCTGGGGTAGGAATCTGTATGTTAGAAGGTAGGAGAAAAGAGAGAAGGTCACATCTTCCATGATATTTAAAACTGTTGTTTATTCGTTGTCTGATTCAGTGCTTGATGTTTTGGTAATGCAATTTTAATGATGAGTGACTGTGTTCTTTTGTGACTCAGAGGGCTGACTGCCTTGTAAAAGCTAATATTCAAAGTCTAAACCGTTATTGCCATGATCATTTACTGCTTCTGTAGAACTGCCTTTACATGGCAGTGTTTTGCTGTTTTAAGTTTCACTGTCTACACTTTTAACTCCCCTTTTTCCATAATAAATCATTGCGGATTTTGGTGCTTACTGTGCAGGTAATTGCTTAGAGCCTTAGAGTGCTTTTTTAAGATGGCCTGTGGATGAAGAAATCTATCAACAGATAAATATTACAATTTGACATATTTTTAGTATTAAACCATTTTTGTTAACTGACCTTAAGCTTAGACCTGACATTCAGGTCTAATTTAAAAAAACAAAAAACATCTCAAACCATGTCTTTGCTATCAAATAACAAGCACAGTGGTTTCCACTTGCAGCAAGAACACTGTCACTATGAAAGAAAAGGTTTGCCAGTCTTTCTTAACATTAGTGGTGCTGAGTACAAAGCAGCACTCTGAAGATGGTGAACAGACGTCATCTCGGTTTGCGCCAAGAAATACTTTCATGATTTCTAGAACCTCTCCATAAATCACATACGTTTTCTCAAATCTTCTTTACTTTGCAGTTTCTTGTAAGCTAAGCGCATATGAAATAGCAAACAAAACCCTTGCTTTTAGATTATAGGGTATGAACTCCTTTAAACACTATACTTCTGCATATCCAGCCTGTTAATATTGTTTGCACTAATTTGTAGTTATGACGTGAATTGTGGCACAAAATAAAATTGAAAATAATAAAAACAAACACATTTTAATGTTTCCCTTGCTTTTCTTGTTGTCTCCTAGGTCTCCTAACATTTATAAACTGTGCCTATGTTAAATGGGGAACAAGGGTCCAGGATGCATTCACTTATGCCAAAGTCATTGCCCTTATTGTCATCATTGTAACGGGAATTGTTAAACTATGCCAGGGTAAGACTGATGGCTTCATGTATAGATGTCTATATTGATCCAAAAAAAAGATGCTGAGGGGCTCCTTCAGATGGGCAAGTGTGTCAGGATATTGTGGTATTGATTCTTGAGGATTTTATCCAAAATACTCAAATGACGTTTCTGTTGTCCCAGACTCTTTTCTGGCAGTTCCCATCACTAGCTGCAACATTTTGTCTTCACCCTTGAGTGGGTTTCTTTTTAATTCATAGGTTTATCAATTATACACAATTATTGCACTGTTATTCCACTTCCACTGCCAGGGCAACACGGTATGGAATCCCGGGATTTGTAGTTGGTAAGGCACTAGAGCTCCCTGGCTGAGAATTCTAAATGCCCCTCTCTAAATTGCAAGTCCCAGGATTACATAGGGTGGAATCGTGGCAGTTAAAGTGGAATCATAGCACTATAGTTATGTAGCATGGATGGGCCCCAGGTAAGTAATCGCATGATCCATGTGAAAAAAATAGGCGGTAGACCTAGTTGTGGGAGCTGATGGTCCATGTGGTTTTGCAGTTCCTAATAAGCATAAGAGAATTGGCTGTACATCCTCAGTAAAGGAAAGCTCATAATTCAAAGAAGCTATTTGCCTATGAGACATACTTTGCACAGCTGGGGACTTCCTTTGTGACTCTTTGAGGTCTAGTTGCTTGCATATATCTGTTGTGTATAGCATGTCCACATGGTTAGCAAGGTAAAACATTTTTGGAACTAAACGATAGTTTGGCTTTTCTGCTCTTGCAGCTTTTTAAAAAGAAAGTCCTGGATACACATGTAGGTTACTTTTCAAGTTACAGCTATAGTCTTATCTTTGCCTGTATCTAATAAACTATGTTTTAGAACCAGATTAGACTTCATTTTCTTTACAATCTAAACAACCATTGTTGGCTGTTGCAGGTCCTGCTCCCAGTCCCGGTAGTGTCTGTTTACATTGGAAGCATGCATGCCATCAGTTGCTTTTATACAATTTATTTCCATGTTTAGTCTGGCCTAGAGATATGGTTGTACATTGTAAAGTGTACTACCTTTGTTTTAACACTAGTTTGGCCTCACAGCCAACCACATTAATAACGTTTGAAGGCCATGTGTTTGCCCAGCATATGCAGATCGTTGGCAAGGTTGTAGCTTATGCCAGGATCTGCACTTTCCCCTTCAATAATTTTTCACTTGTTTATTGTTCATTGTAGAACAGCTGGGCCCACTGGCTTGTTTGTCCTGTGAGTTATAGGATCCTAGCTATTGTGAATTTATCAAGAGTTTTTCCCTTTGTTTTTCCGGAAAAAAAAAAAGCCCCTTTGATTCCTGTTTGCTTTGGAAGCTTTCTTAATATGCTGACTTGAGAAAATAGGAAGCCAACATTTCCACTGTGCTGAAAATGCAGTTTTAAAAAAATCATTTCTACCTTGTGTTTTTGAAAAGGGTTAGATGCGGTTTTCTTTCTCCAAGTGACAGATCTGTGCAGAATAATACAGAGAAGGTTTAGTCTATGCATACAGTAGAATGAGCTGTTAGACTGGGTTGTTTCTTGGAAAGTTAGGCATGTCATTTCATAGGTGCTTCTTTATGTGTAAATGCACATACCTATGGAAATACATTTAAAAAAATGGATGCTGCTGCCTTTGTAGAACAACTCTCAGAGCACTTCTTGAAAGAGCCTGCTTTTTTCATTCTTGGTTTATTCTCCAGTCGTGTTGACCAGAATAAACAGATTGATTTTGTTATGTTCCGAAACTGTATTTATTTTACTGCTTTTCTTTTACGCACAGGATACTCACAACACTTTCAGGACTCTTTTGAGGGCTCATCCTGGAACCTTGGGGGCATTTCTCTTGCACTTTATTCTGCCTTGTTCTCGTACTCAGGTTGGGACACCCTCAACTATGTAACCGAAGAAATAAAAAACCCAGAGAGGTAAGTTTCTTGGAGCTGCATTAAATTTGTCTGAAGTGTTCCACAAGTGCCTGTAGCTGAACATTTGTCCCCAGCTGACAGTAAACTTGATCTCAGGAGCTGAGGAAACATTTTATACGGATGCTAACAACTCTGAACCCTAACAGTCTAAAGGGCAAACAATAGGATTATAAAGCTTAAGAGAGGCCCATGAAGGAGAGCTTGGCTGTCTTGCAGAGGTGACAAAGCAGGACATTTCAGCATTTCACAGATGCAAAATGAGACACACGTGGCCAAGCAACATCAGAGTGTGGTCAAGATGGAAAAAGTTATGAATGAGGATCAAAAAACAAGCTAGGAGAGGCGGTAGCAGTTTGCTTTCACCTGAGCCTGTTGGAAAGGGCAAGATTCTGGCCTCTCCTGTCCTCCCTGCTGAATTCATTGATTACAGATTATTTTTGCCCTTGGATTCTGTTTGCAGCAACTGAAGTAAGCTGAAGACCAAAGGGGAAAAGTAGGGGGAAGAAAGCAAAACTGGGACATTTTAAAACCATGGAAAAAATGGGACAAGAGAGGATTAATTGGGACTGTTCCTGCCAAACTGCAACAGTTGGAGGGTTTGGGACAGACTTGTCACTGATGACTGGTGATAACTGACTTGGAAATTAAGTTTACGTTATGAAAGTACACTGACTTTTAAACATTTTTGCAGAAGTATTAACAGAGACTTTTAACAGCTGATGGAAAGTTGTGTGTAGAGTTGAGGTTACCACACACGTGTATATGTAACCTTTTAGCTCATAGTTAGGCCAGGTTCTCATCATGGCAATAGACGTGGGCCTGAATAATAACATTTTTTTCAATCAGCTTGTTCTGATGGAAGCTGCCTTTTTTATACAAGGCTTAAATCAGTGTCTGAGAGTGTAGCTAGCTGGTATAATTTCTTTTTTCATTCTTTTTTTAATTAAGTTAAAAAACAAACGAACCCACAAACCAAATATTTGAAACAGCAAAACAACAAAAAATACATCCATACAAACATCAGCAGATATCCCAGTCTATATGTATCTAAAACAAATACTAATTAAACGTCACTAAAATTGGTTCCCACCCTGCTTGCAAACAGTTCCTTTTGCTTAGACATTTGCACAAGTCATTTATTTTACTCCTAATTATTAATTGTTGGTTATCACTTATAATTTTAATTGCTCAATTTCTTAAGTTCATAATTCATTGCTGCTTAGCCTAGATTGCTTTATACTAATGATCAGTCATTGAAAGGTAATAGTAATCTATATAAAAGAAAATTAAAACAACAAACAGAATACATCTTATGAATCCACTTTTACACTTCTTGTAGAGTAATATAAATTTTAAGTATCAAAACTTGTTGTCATCAGATCGGCAGCTGGTATAGTTTCAATAATGTGTGTGCCCCAATTTGGGGAAAAACGCAGGATATACATGGCAGTGATGATGATGATGATGATGATGATGATGATGATAGCAACAGCAATTACAATAAGTAGTGGTAGTAACTGCAGCAGCAGCAGTTGTTGTGGTTGTATGCCTTCATTTATGGTGACCCTAAGGTGACACAGTCATGCCATTTTCTTGACAAGATTTATTCAGAGAAGGTTTGCCATTGCATTCCTCTGAGGCTGAGAGAGTGAAACTTGCCCAAGGTCACCCAGTGGGTTTCCATGGCTGAGCAGGGATTTGACCCCTGGATGCCTGGAGTCCTAGTCCAGCTTCAAACCACGCTGGCTTGTAGCAACAGTAGCAGTCATTGAGAAATAAAGGACAAGTACTTCTAAGTTTGTGTGTATGTCTGTTTTTGTTCTATTTAACCAGGAACCTGCCTCTAGCGATTGCTGTTTCTATGCCGATCGTGACCATTATCTACGTCATGACCAATATAGCTTACTATACAGTGCTGGATATTCACGCTGTACTTTCTAGTGATGCAGTGGCTGTGGTAAGTCTGAAACAGCTATAATTTTTTCAGGTCTTGTCCTAAATTCAATATAAAGCTAAAGGAGTTCCATTTTATTTTCATTTCTCCAGCTGATATAGCTTATTTGTTCTTGTGGCCTGTAGGACACCACCTGAATATGCAACTAAATATGCAGCTGTGGACTGCACCCGGTTTTCCCTGCAGCACGTAACGTGGAAGTGCATATCCACAAAGGCAGAGTTACTTGTGCTAGCATCTTTGTATGTTGTATATGCAATTGTCTTTGAGGAAATTCCATCCTGAGTTGTGTGGCCTTCGTGATCAGTCAGTTTCTATATGTTTTAGGACCTGGGCGACGTGTCATGACTGATTTTGTAGTGCTGCAGTTGAGTGGCAATTGAATAGTCGTTTGCATCTGAGTGAACTGTCACTCATAGTCCATAGCAGTGTTTCTCAGTCCTTGGTCCTTCAAATGCTTGAGGCTTCAACTCCAAGAAGCCTTAGGTAGGAAAACCAGTGGTTAAAAATTCTGGAAGTTGAAGTTCAGAACATCTGGAAGGCTGAAGAGTGAGAACAACTGATCAAGAATGAAACAAACTACAGTGTGCCTTCTTCTAGCATGACCTCTGCAGACATGAATATGAGGTTGCATGACTCATTGCATCCCATTATAGTTAATGGATACAACATATGCATGTCCATGCTGCCATGGGTGCACACATATTGCATCCGTTGACTACAACGGGATATGATGCTTGTGTTTTTTGTTTTACATGGGAGGTTCTGGAATGGAACCCCTGCGTATACAGCTGTATCTTCAGGAATGTGTTTGGAGCCCCACATGTGTGGGGATTAACTGGTGAATATATTTCCTTGAAACTCAGTAGACTGAAATATGGGTTGTGCAAAAACCGTAGCATTACATGGATTGGATTTGGAAGGAGCCAGTGGTTGAGATCAGTGAAATAATTGGGACTGAAACTTAAGTCATAAATAATAGAGGTCCCCTTGATTTCAGCAGGAGCTGAGGGGAACTGAGGTAACCTGGATCTAGTCTTTTGTGTTGGAAGTGTTGGAAGTTGGCAAGATCAACCAGTTGCTCAGAGGCTCAGACCTGTTTAGGGATTCACTGATGTGAAAGTGCTATCATATTTATGGTGCAAGAGTCTCTCTTAACTTCAGCTGGGTCACCAGCCGTGTTGGAAGTAGCATGTACTGGCTTTGAGCTGGTTGGATTCTGTACTAAATAAAAATGTACTGCAGAGAGCCTGTAAAATCACTGGAGCATGAGTCAAGGGCCTCAAGCCCTGTTGGAAGCAGTAGGGTGAGCATGTGCCATCCAGTCTAATACCTTCCACTCTGATGATGATGATGATGATGATCAGAGTAGACGGCCAAACCACTGGACCACTAGGCTGAGTAAGCAAAGAAGGGTGAGTAGTGCGTGAGGACAGAGGCCTACTAAGAACGGTTTGCTTGCAGACTCTCAAAAACTGAGCTCTTGAGAATAGAACAGTAAGTTTTTAAAGCCGTTATGCAAAAAGGTGCATAAAATATACTCTTGATGTTTTCCGTTACACAGAGAAACCTGAGTTGCGAGGGTCATCTTGCATTGTCATGTAATTCTTTTGACAACATTTAAATAAATTTAAAAAGATACCAAATGTCATGTTTTTTATATATATTTACTTTCCAAGTTTTCAAACCCCTGACATTTGAAATTCCATTTTTATCCAAGTAGTCTTCTTTTAAATGTAAGGTTTTTGGAAGCCTTACATTTTTTTCAAATAGTGCTCACACACATGCTTTAGTTCCTTTATCATGCTGGAGCATCACTGTGGAGTCTTGTGTTTGAACAGATGTCAGTATTGTGCCTTTTTAAAGAGGTGAAATACTCCAAAGTCTGTCCTCCTGCCTAGGGTAAATTTTGCTTAACTAGCTGTGGTTGTTATCTCATTCATCCTTGAAGGAATTCTGAACACTGTGTTACTTTTTCAGCCTTCTGCAGTAGATTAGGCAGAGAGGCACTTGTTTGCCCAGGGCCAAGTAATGAGTTGCACAAGGATGTCAGCCTTGGCTTCCCAGGTTAAAGCTCAACAGTCTGTTGCGTCCCTGGAACTGGCTCTGAACTTTTACTGGTGTCCCTTTCTCTGTCCTTTGCACGGTATAGGAAACCAACAGATTTGCAGAAAGAACTGCGCTTTGAGCTCTGGTTCAGGAGTCACTGTATATTCATTGTCACACATCTGCAAAATAAGTAATTTGAGCAATTTAATGTAGTTTAGGTTAAACTCCTTTTCTGGAATGAAACCGCTTCCATATATATTTATCTCTGGTGCTGGTATCTGGCATCATATAGCACAGAGATTCCCGAACTCTGCTCTTCCAGGTGTCTTAGACTTCAACTCCCAGAAGTCTCAGCTGCCTTGGCCAGTGCTCATCTATTCTGGGAACTGAAGTCCAAAACACCTGGAAACACTTGGGAAACACTGGTAATAGGATATCTGTACCACAAATATAAACTGATTTCATAGCCAACCTTTCTACACCAACAAACATAAGGTTGTGAAGGACAGCTAGGGATCTCTAGTAGATTTCTTGGCATCCTCATCAAACAACAATTCCCAAGATTCTTTGTGAGAAACTGTGATATTAAACAGAATAAAACTTGCATTAATTAGTGGTGTACATACTGCAATAGTCCACTCATGATACTGCTGTGACCATCTGAACTGTAGTAATCCCATTTTGGAGCTGGCATCTAATGTGATACATTCCTGTGCATCATCTTTTATTTGAAGATTTATAAATTGTTTTCTTATTTTTAAAAAAAACCCTCAAATTTAGCCAATATTATCAGTGTATCCATTATCACAGTCCAAAAATAAATGTAAAAACAGAGATGCTAACTAACGACAAAAACAAACTGAAGTTACCGTAATAAGTGGCTCCCTTTTTTCTGTTAAAAGCTTGAGCCAGTAGCGATTTTGGTGACCCGGTGATCGCTGCCTGGCACATTTATTTTAGATCATGCTAGCCCCAGGGCAGAATGTAGAGATGATCCTGTCTGTGCTCGCTTTTTGCAATCTCATCCAGAGGGGGTAAAGGGGGAATAGAATAATACCAAGATGAGTCTACAGGAATCGATATGCCATTTACTCCTCCTGGGTCAGCCTCATGTTTCACCTCTCAGAACTCTGAACACAGAATAAATGGTTACTTCCACGGATCAATTGTCTTCTTCCTTTTTTGAGTTTTAATTCATGGCTCCTCAATTTCATCTTAAACTACCTTGTCCTACTTACAAATCTAAGTGATTTCCTGTCCAGGGCCACATAATCTTGTCCCCCGTCAGCCTACTGCCAGTCTGTCTCTCTCTGGACCACATTCGGGAGCCAAACTGGATTTCCTGGATACTCGTTTACAGAATAAACAAATCCAGAGAGAAAAATAAGCCACATATTAACAGATATTGTAACTCTTATTTGGATCTGTTAGGTATTTAATTGATGTGAATTATCTGGCAGCAACGTTTTATAGTTTCCTTCACTAGATTGATCTCTTTCAGGCTATTGAGTCTAACTGCTCTGTTCGGGAAGGTTGAGTTTGTATTCCGTTGTGGCCTTCAGTACTGTCTTCATAAGAACATTACTTCTTGCATCAAATATGAACTGAACCCCTCCTAATTTTTTTGATGAAATATTCCATACAAGATGTATGAACTATACTCTTCCGACCCACCGTTTTTTCATTCAATTTTAATCTTCTGTTTCCTGGCCTGTTAATTCTCTCCTTCATAAGTACATTTCCATTTGAATGGTTTAGCAGCCTTGGAAGACATAGTGATGGGCATATTTATGAGTTGCCAGTTTGGGCGTGATATCAAACCATAGTGACAAAGCCCCCCACTCTAATGTCACTTTAAATATTGGTTTCTGGTTCTGGTCTGCTGGTTGATCCCAAATCGTGCTTTTTCATATTATATCAGAACATAATTAAGCTTCTTTAAGGATGATTTGGTTAACAAAATCAGTTGAGAGAGCCATTATGGTATAGTGGTTTAGATACTGGACTATGACTCTGGAGTTTGAATCCCTGCACTGCTATGGGAACTCATTGGGTGACCATAAGCAAGTCACACTCTCTCAGCCTCAGAGGGAGGCAAAGACAACCCCAAATCGTGCCAAGAAAACCCCAGGTCCACCATAAGTTGGAAATGACTTGAAGGCACAGAACAACAACAAAAAGAGTTGAACCAGCCATAACAGATTGTGTATGAATGAAGAAGAATTTAAATCTGGGAACTGTCTAACTTAGAACTAATATTCCTACATGGCATTGCACCAGCTGTTGGATACACTTTGGTCTGTTTTATATATTCATCTGAGAGTTTTCATGTGGAAAACTCTACTTACTAAATCACCTAGTTTAGGAGATTGAGTGATTCCAGTGTGTTATGTCCCAAACAAGCTTCTTAAATGTTCACAGTATTTGATCTTTCTCATGAGATTAATCTGTTACAGCATCCCAAATGTGAGTGTTTTAGGTTCAAGTACCCAGCTAGAAACTCCTGGCATCTTGCCCCTTCGTTCCCATTTCATTAATGTCTGTCTAGTGGTTTCGACTGCAGTTAAGGTGAAATCTACAGATGCATGTGGTTATTTCTCATTTAATCTTTCTAATTAGGAAAGTTATTGGGGCTTTAACCTTAATCAGATTTCTTTATTAATCCACTTACTCCATTTTTTAACTACTTTCTGGTCACAGTTCAGGAAACATTGCATTCCTAGACTAGTCAAACATGTTATAAATGATGCGATTTTTTTTAATGCTTCTTGCTCTTCAGGCTTCCTCAGAAGAGGCTCTGCCTTTTATGAAATTGACCATCCCCGTACTAGTGGTTTTCTCCTGTTATAATGGAGCAAATGCTTCTGCAATAACTGCTGGCAGGTAGGCCCTTAGGTCCCCACCAGATTTTTTATTATCCCTTCACATACCTTTGCCATCAGTAATTCACTTGTCTGTAGAAAAAACACAGAACGCCAATTAAAGGTCCGTCTTATGTGAAAGAAAAGGCAAGGCTCTTGAATTGCACTGTAGTTTTTGGAAGCACCTTGAGTTCAGAATCTGTAAAAATGAAGACTGAACTGATCACTATCTTTTGGGTACCCTGAGCCATGAATTTAATTCAGTGCATTTGAATGCATTCATTCCCAGAGTTGCTTTTCTCTGTCTGCATCATTTTGCAAGAGTCCAGAAACACACCTCTTTTTTTGGTGGTTCAGTGGCTTTCATTTCATGCAGCAAGGTGAATGTGCTTTCCTCTCATTCATTTATGGCCATTTGAGACTCCTTGGTTTAAGAGTCCCAGTGTGTAGGTAGCGTCTCCATTCACACCTGGAAATAGCCACGTCACAGGAGAAATCAACATCTGTATCGCTAACTTGCATATGTTGTACAACTTGCACAACTACACTGAATGAAGGCGGCCTCTATTTGACTGGTGTTTTGTGGATGTTAACTGAATTTTGGCATTGTGGTGCAACTGGGATTTGGTTTCTTTTTTTGCATGCCAAAAGCAAAATGGAGTATAGAATCTTAGACGTACAGAATTGCTTGCCTTTGTATTCGTGTGAAATTGATCAGGCTTTTGAGCTTAAGATGTACAGTTTAAATATAATAATGAAAACAAACATTCATTATTATAGAATTAAAGGTATATTAAGCTCCTAACAAGACCCAATGTAATATAGTGGTTTGAGCACAGGACTGCAACCAGATATTATATATTCCGAAATATAATAGTGCCATCTTTCTTTGAGGAATTCCTCATCCCATTTTATGAAGCAAAACTAAAGCAGAGGATCCACCTTTGGACAGATGAAACAGGGCTGGTCTTCCTCATTGAAGCCCAGTGTTCAAGCGAATGCAAGTCCAATCTTAGCACCCTGTCACCTGTAATGCCGTGGTTTAGTCATTCTGGCACATTTCCCATTCTCATCCTTTCATTTTCAGCCCTTTGCTTTTTTGAACAACTTATATTTTGCCTCTGAATTAGCAAGTTAGGCGTTACTCTTGATCTTTAAGCCAGAATGGGAAAAACCAGCTCAACCTGTTTGAATACTGGTTTCAATGTCAAGTGCAAAGAACAATTTACAGAGAAAGGATTGGCGCATGGGGAGGGGGCTGGTAGATCTGTGACTTGGACATGATGGCGAGTTAAACTGTGGTTTGGCCATTACTCCGAAGCACTCCCATTTTCTTCCAGTAGCATGGCAACGTAGAGGTACTTACAATTTACCACTTAGAGGCCCGGTCTCAGTACTCAGTACGTAGTACTCCTCCTCCTCATTCTGGACCAGCTTCTCTCCAGTTTTCTCCTCATGACATTAATCCAGTCTTGGTTTTCAAGTCCATTTTGAGGTCTTTCTTCCAATCATTGAGACCCTCAAATTTGTAAATTGCACCATTGTTTTTGTACCATAAGAACAGAAGCATGGGGAACGGCTGTAGTGGCGAGGGAGAGAGGGACACATTTGGAAAGCTGATCCCGAATTTCATCTCATGGCGACGTTTGATTTTTCTGGTTGATTTAAATTTGTATGCCTGCACATAATGGGTATCCCTGGTTCCAGAGCACCAATAGAAAAGCTGGCAATACAGGCCAGCTGCTCCCCATGTTCATTCTCTGGAGAACAAGGACATGACACCATTATTTCGATATGGATCAACAAACTCGTTGATATGTTGGCAGGCCACGCTCTGCCTCTGTGACTAAGAATGCATTGCATTTTCATCTGGTGGTTTTAATCTCAGACTTAGGCTGTACCGAAGAGATAACAGAACCAGTACAACAATAAGGAAGAGCTTTAGGAAAATAAAGACCACAATGGAAGCAGCAGCTATAAAAATAGTTGGGAAAAGGCATGTATCCTGGTGAAGCCTTCAGATAAACAAGTTGCTCTTTCCATCTGTTAAGTATCTAAAAGTCAAGCTTTAAACCATTTAATTTAATCCTCTCCTCGAGCCAGTTTCTTACATTTTTTTTTATTAATTTGTGATTAAATATATTGCCTAGGTGGAAAAGAGAAGGTGAAACACATACCAATATAATTTGTAGAACCTATTCAGAATTCTTTGTACCTTAGGCTTTCTGAACAGTAATTCAAAATGATCTCTGAAGTTCAGTTTGGCCTGACTTGAACTTTACAGCTAGACAGAAACATTTTCCAGAACTGCTGCTAATTTGCTTACCCAGTGATACTGGTTGGGTACTTCTTGAATGTTTCCCTTTCGCAGAGACAGTCTCTTGATGTGTTTGGGTGCATATTTAATAACATTCTAATTTTCCTCCTCTCCCCTCTATTTTTGTTTAACTAGACATTTGCAGAACAGGTATTTGGCATTTTCAGCTGGACAATTCCAATTGCTGTAGCTTTGTCTTGTTTTGGTGGACTCAACGCATCTATTTTAGCATCATCGAGGTAAAGCATTTCTAATTTCAGTCTATTATACTCAAGTATACAACTTTTCAAAGGAGAAGGGGGAATCAAAATATAAATTGTGTCTTGGAAGGTACATGTGATCTATATATCTCTGGTTTCAATATTTCACATTCTGGTTTTGTTCTGAGTTCTATGAGTATATTTAGGGAACAAACCAATTTGTTTTATAATATATTGATAAGAAAGAAGATGGGGCACAAAAATTTCTTTTTCATAGTTTTGAGAAGACCATGAACTGCCTTAAGGCTTACCCAGTTTTTATATATACTTGTACCCACTGCACAAAACCGGTTGCATTGACCTAGAACTGATTCTGTTCTATATGCAAAGTTAAATATTTGAATTGTTCAGGACTATTTTGCATAGGATTTTTAGAAAAGGACAGGAGACAAATTTGGAAACGTTGAACAGGTGGGAGGACAAATGTGAGAGCCAAACCGATGGTGCCTTTGATTTCCAAGATTATTGTAGGTTTTTCATACATGAACATTTTTGCTAATCGAGCAGAGCCAATGCATTGCCTCATTTTACTTTCCTTTTGTACAAAAGGAAGACAAAGTGATGATTGGATTGTCTGATGCATGAAAAGTTCAAATAGGTAGGAAGCCTCCAGTTGTCTTGGACTCTCCTGACTATTGCTTCAGATCACACACGTACAGCCTTGCTTTGTTCATAAAATAAATTATGGAGGGACATCTTGGGTGCTCTTCTTAGCTTCAGATCAGAAGTGACGTAACTGTGCAGTCTTTCATCTTTTTTTGCAGGCTGTTCTTTGTAGGATCCCGGGAGGGTCATCTGCCGGATCTCTTGTCCATGATTCATATAGGAAGGTTTACCCCAGTCCCAGCACTTCTTTTCAATGTAAGTAATCTACAGAAGCTATTTTATAAGAATATTAGTGTATATATCCAGCATTGCCTGGGATTTTATTTTCTCATAGGTAATACTTGTTAGAAATATTTGAGATTCTGTGTTTCTGATTCCCCAAACTGTCTTGTCCAGTACCTGTAACTTTTCCCCGTATTCCCCAATCCACTCTGTATTCAGAGTTATTAACGTACAGAGGTTGGGTTCCTGGGGGAAACGCAGTGCCCTCCTCCTTGCTGCTAGACCTTGTCTCCCTAGCAGCCGGCCTATTCAAGGCAGGCACATTTGACTGAAGCCCAAGTGCTCTCTGACTGAGAATTCTAAAGGCCCTTCCCTAAACTGCAAGCCCCAGGATTCCATAGAATCTTCTTAGGCAGCCAGTCATATGAGGTCTTCGCCTGACGCAGCCAAACAGACAGACTTTGACTTTTCTGTATTAGATGGCACTGTATTCCACAGCATGAAATCTATCTAATGGTGAATGTGGACAAATAATAGTAAGTTTCAATAGTAAATTCTGTAGATATGATGAAATGCAAGAACGTTGTTTTTTCTACAACCATAAAGCCCTTTTAATAGGGATGATGGGGAGAGTTGATAGAACTTCTTAAATTTGCAAGTCATCTTTTTCCTGGAATGTGAAAATGTAAATTGAAATAAACTTTTGCGTGCTTAACCTCTGGTTATATATATTTCAAAAATTTCTTTATTAATACTTTCTGAAAACACTGAAAGTCTATAAGTGCATAAAAGAAAAGGAAAAAAAACAGCATGAAGAAAACGTGAGACATATGAATGAGGAATTAAAAAGTAAAGAAAAAGAAAATGGTTTCAGCTCCAGTCTTCTTTTAAATGGATTATAACAATCAAATTGATTCAAGCTTCTCAAAGATAATATTCAACATTTCTCTTCTTCCTCTCCCCCAGTTAATACTTTCCAAAAAAAAAAATGCAAATGATGGAAATTCCAGATGCTAATGGGTGATCCCTTGTTCCCCCTTTGAGCCAGGGAGAATTTCTCCAGCCAGAAGTTCCGTGGCCACCACTTTTGCCATGAAAATTTTCCCTGCTGCAGAACCGCAGCTGGGAGCATCCACCCGCTGGTCTGCTAGAAGCATAAGTCGCTTAAGCTCTGGTTATCAAATATCAGCCCAAATTAGATTCAAGAAAAAATGGGCATTGTATACAAAGTAAATTATATATGACAGAAAAATAATTACCTAGGAAAGCTAGTCCTCTCTGGATAGCTTCTATTTTAGAAGAGGTGATATTGCAACACACAATAAAAGCAAGTAGGGGCTAGTGACACAGAAATTGGGGAGAAATTGGGGTGCACAAAGGAGAACCATTCATGAAAAGGAAGTTATGGTACAATTCAACAAGTGCTTCTTTCAAATAAGGGTGAGAAGGTAGTCAACACAGACAATATTTTTTATTTTTATTTATCTCTCTCTCTCTCTCGCTCTCGCTCTCGCTCTCCTTCTCTTTTCTGTTTGTATTTTATTTTATTTATTATTAGAAGATTCAGTTAAGGGGGAGCAAGGAAATAATGTAAAGATCACCAAAAGAAACCGCGATATTTTAGAATAGATATTATAGTTTTGTGCATTGGATAGAATAGAAGGTATAGTAGAATAATAGTAAATTTCTGGTATGCCAGGAATTTGATCAATATTACTTCTCCTTTTCGTTTTTTATGTAATAATACAACAATATTTGTCAACAAGAATTTTTTGTCTTTTATTCAATAAAAATATAGTTTAAAAAAAAAGAAATTGGGGAGAAAGTCCTCTCTTGACGAAGTCACGGCATTCTGTTTCCTTTTAGTGTACTATGTCCCTCATATACTTGACTGTAGAAGATGTCTTCCAGCTGATTAACTACTTCAGCTTCAGCTATTGGTTCTTTGTGGGATTATCAATTGCTGGACAACTCTACCTCCGTTGGAAACAACCAGATCGGCACAGGCCTCTCAAGGTGAGCGTAACAGTCCAATCCTGTCATTTATATTGAAAAAAAAAATGTGTCTTAAGATGCTTACACTGGTTTTCTGCAAAATGAATGTCACAGTCAAGTCTCAGGTAGGAATCTTGCCGATGTCTTATACGTGCATGGGTTCCCCTGTCTAAGTGGTTGGACATTTTTGAACATCTGCATTCAGGTCAGGAAGGCTCTTGGGGAAGAGAAGCAGACATGCAGCGCCATTGTATATAAAATGAACATAGGAATGTCAGCAGATGTGTCTTTGCAAGTGCAAGCCCATTTTGGTTGTTTATTCAGTTGTGCTACTTTGCTATTCAATACAAGGCTTGCATATTAAAGTGTAAATCCTCAAGCAGAGATTTGCACTACACTCTTGATCTTAGCTCTAGTCTGTTGCAATATTGGTGCCCAATAAAATTGTAAGATTGGAAGAAGTTGCTTCTGGAGAGGAATTATAAGCTTACATTAGAGCAAGAATTGTGATTTTTCATCCTAATTACTCATTCAACGTGCATATTTCCTTTCTTACAGTTGAGCCTGTTTTTCCCAATAGTCTTCTGTATATGCTCAATTTTTCTGGTGGTTGTGCCACTCTATAGCGACACCATTAATTCCCTGATTGGTGTTGGTATTGCACTCTCTGGGATTCCAGTCTACTTCATGGGGATCTCCTTGCCTGTTTCCAAAAGGCCTCCCATTGTCAGCAAAATCTTAGGTAAGACATGTTTTCATGATTTTGAAAGGCTTCACTTATGAATTGAAAAATAGAACAATGTTCACATAAACTGCAGTTGTAGACAACTGCAGTTGTAGACAATGTGCTAGCCAAGTGTTCTATCCATAAATTGCAGTTGTAGGCCATGTACTAGCCACTATTAAAAAGATTTTTTTTCTTTTTGTGCATCTGTATAATAAACCTAAAAGTAGTACTGTTTTTTTTCCAAACAGCTATAAAGACGTAAAACTCTAGAAAGTTTAAACAACATTGTTGTTCAGAAAGAGCTGCACCTAGTAGAAAAAGATGTTTGCTTCCAGTATAAACTGGTTGAGGCCTAAATACCCTACAAGAAACCAGATCCTGGCTGACCTTGAAAGCTAAGCAGGGTCAGCCCTGGTTAGTACTTGGATGGGAACCAATTAATACCAGGCACTCTAGACTATATTTCTGAGGAAGGAACTGGTAAAACCACCTCTGAGTATTCTTTGCCTGAGAAAACCCTACGACATTCATGGGGTTGCTTTAAGTCAACAGGTGACTTAAAAGGTGAATACACACATATGGGCTTGTCAGTTGTGAAAAGATTTCATTGGGATGACATGTAAATGTCTTGGGTATGATTTTTTTTCTGTGTGTGGAGGGCACCCCTCTTATTCTGCATTGACTCTTAGTGTGGACTCCCAGACAGGCTAATACAGGAATGAGAGGGTCTATATAGTCCTTAAATATTTTTCTTGCAGACATCTCTGTTTGGTCAACTCACCCAAACTCTAGACTTGCCTGAGCAGAGGAGGAACCCTGGGTGGATTTATGGGTGGGCATGGACACAGACGTCCCAATCCTAGACTATTTTGACAGATTTGCATGCAAATTAAAGACAGAGAAGGCTTCTTTTTGTGTCCTTACAGAATCCTTCTGTATCCAATAGCAAGGATCATATCCAGGGGTTCCCAAGGCCACTTTGATTTCTGAAATTTAATACTGTTGGAGGAATTTGTTCCAAGGAAATACATTTAAGGTGTCAGACCTCCGCTACACCTTCAAGAAAACCACACATTACAAACTACCTTGGAAACTGTGTGTTCCAATGTGCCGTATGTTAAAAAACTTAGCAAAACAAAAAACAAAAACTGTAGCACATGGGGAATATGCATTCCATATATTAAACCTTGTCTATTTAAATGAAAGTGTGTTTAGAAACCCAGTTTCATACTGCAGTATTGTGTGGTAAACATCAGTCTTTTCCAATACCTTT
Source organism: Cyclura pinguis (assembly GCA_030412105.1). Taxonomy (NCBI): domain Eukaryota; kingdom Metazoa; phylum Chordata; class Lepidosauria; order Squamata; family Iguanidae; genus Cyclura; species Cyclura pinguis. The sequence goes on from CM059607.1 coordinate 4,484,631, forward strand.
TTAACCACAAATTTTGTGTCTTCTAGAAGGAAATAAGAACCATAGTTTATGGAAGGCATGTTTTCCATCTGAGCTTCGTTGAAATATCTATGATTATAGATCCATTCATTCATATTCTGCTTTCCTCCAGGAAGCAGTTATCAGTTGTAAAGTCAAACCAACACAATAATAGCTGTGTTTACTAAACGAAGAATTATAGCATTCCCAACTTTCTTGTTAGTTGTGGTACTGTTATGGGACAAAGTGAAAACCTTTTTTTGGGTGTGATATCTAGATCAGCCTGACCCAAATCCAGCACCCCCAAAATGTACTGAATTTTAGTTCCCATCACTATCCAGTTGTCATGTCCGGGAACAATGAAATTTCTAACGCAACACTTCTGGAAGGTACCAGTTTGTAGGAAGGCAAGAAGTGGCAGAAGGTGCATAACTGAAGTAGGTTTTATATCTCTTTGAAAATAGTTTTACATTTGGCCCAACTCCCAGTCTAGTTTTTGTGAGCCATTTGATTTTTGAATTGGTATTAATTAATTGGTAATTGCCTGACTCAGCTGTTGTTTTACCTTTTCTGCAGGTGCTGTCACACGAGCTACTCAATTGCTTTGTTACTGTGTTTTGACAGAAATGGATAGTTTTGAAGAAAACAAGTCTATATAGAGATGCAAAAGTGACTGACAGATGGTGGTCTCAAAGAAGGCATCGTTGAATTTTGGACTTCTTATTAAACTGGGATTCTTGCCAGATCATACTGTGTCATGATCTAGGGGTTTTATTTTGTAAAGACCAGTCTTCTCAGGCATAACACTCACAATTCTAATCTAAAAATGATAAATGCTTTTTAGCAGTGAAACCGGAGTGTCTTAAGACGGGTGTCAGATTAAGTGGATTTCAGAGAACCAGGCAGCGGGGCAGCAGATTCTCAGTTCCAAAGGCAACGATCATTTCTCCAACCTTTCAGCAACAGTTCTGTTGCCTGCGTGAAGTAAACTTGTGTGGACTGACATTCATTAGGTTTTGTCAAAGGGTCAAGCGTGGCTCACAAGACTCCCCTGCCTTTTCACCCAGAGGAAAAGAATACTGGATGTCAGTTACTGTTCTAAAGCTGTTGCTGTCATATCCTTCAAGAACTTGAAAACAGGTAGCTTTTATCAATCAACGTATACTTTTATTTTGAAGAAAAGGCTGGTCAGAGTTTTCAAAAAATTGTTCAAAATTGTTCAGAGGAAGTTGCACAGGATATTTCTACAGGCAAAATGGCTAATGTTGAGTGTCAGAACAGAGAATGGTGGATCTGGCATCCTCCCAACAGTTTGGTTGTACAAGTCAAAAACTGATGCCTACTCCTCTTTCTTACATACCCTATTTGCTGGTGTGTAAGTCTTTTTTTTCCCCCTGAAAAATACTGTTTGAAAATGGGGTGCATCTTATATGCCAGTGCATCTTATCCGCGGGCAAATAATATTTGCTGGCGTATAAATGGGGTGCACTTTAAAGACTTTGTATAGCATTGTGTTTGCATTACAGTGGCTGGAATAGACAGTTTGGTAAGTGGATAAATAACAGGAAGGTGTGAAGAAATCCTTCACTTTTACATCTTATGTACCAAGTTCATGAATGTTTGCACAGCTTTTGCTTTCCTGAGTTATCTGTTGCAAGGAAGTGAGAAAAGGTTGCACTATGCAAGTAGAAAAGATAATTGCATTTTCAAACTTGGCCCTGAAAAACTGTGCCACAAAAAGATTCAAATTGTGTCTGTTATTTACTGTAACAACTAGCAGCTCGTCCCTTTGTCACATTTGCTTGCCCATGTGGTTCTCCCCTCCCACGTACAGTGGGTGAAGTAGCTAGAAGCCAGCTGTACTCGGAAGCAACATATCCCTGTGCTGCTTCAGCACAGCGTACCTGACAATCCTGGCAGAGGCTGGCTTGCTGGTGGCAAGACCAATTTAAAGAGCCTGCCTAAAGTGACTCTGACCTAGGCTGAGCCTAGTTTCATCCCATGGTTTTTGGTGGTGGCAACCCCTTTCTCAGAAGCAGTGGGACAGGATTCCTGGCTGGTGATGTCACAAGCGTTATGCCAGGCTGTGGAAGTAACTTTGCATCAGAGAAGCTGTTTGCGAAGATCCTCTCCTCCTAGCACAGCCTGCCTATCCCTATGCAGCTGCCTCTTTCGCAGCATAGCTGGCTGTGCTTATCTCTGTGTACCTCCTGTCTCATTCTTCGAGGCAGGCAGCTCGCAAAGGGAAAAGCTGGGTTGGGGCTGTTTATCTTTGTTCCTCCACACACCCTGCCTTGAGCCTGTCTGCTGCTTAGCATCTGAAAGTACTCTCCAGGCATGTAATAAATGTGATCGCTGAGGCAAAGACCAAAACGGATTCTCATTCAGAAGACTTCTCTTTCCATAGGCAGTTGCTAGTCATTTTTGCATGATTGGTTGAGCCAATCATGTCTGTGTTTTGTATGTTTAAAACCTATCACAGAACTTGACTTGGCTGCCTAAATACCAGTTTAAGTTCTGTAGCGCATAGTCCTCCTAACAGGGTAATTAACCAGACTTAAGGAAAATTTATTCAACCTATACATTCAGATGGGGCACTCTGAACTTGGTTAACAGAATTACAGCTACTTTAGTAAGATGTGATTTTGAGAAACAGTGAAAGTGGCCTGCGCTCGTTTTCAGTACTTTGTTACATCTGAATTTATAATCTGATGCAATTTTCCAGAACTTAGTGTATTTATTTATTTTGAAACTAGGGCAAATCTGAAAAAATTGTTTTCAGTCTTTGCATCCCTGGCTTATCCTGTTCATACATAGAAGAATGACAGATGGAATTATCAAGCCTTCAGTAGATGAACCCCTCTCTTCAGCTGCCACCTATACAGATGCTTCTTCATTAGGACTTAGTCTACTATGAAACGCAGTGAAAGCAGAGACTTGTTGGAGACTACAAAACACAATCCCTGCAACAACTTTATTTCACTTCATGGTATGGAAGTGGCACTTCTTGTAAACTTTCCTTTTGAGTATTGCAACACTCCAATCTCCTGTTAGACCATGACTTCCACTATGTGGAAATAAAACAATCAGAACTTGATGGTGTTCTTCCTTTATTTGTAAAGGATGACTGCTGTATTTAGTTAGCCACACCCAACTTTGTATACACGCATACAATAAACTAGAAAAAGAGAGACAGAATGCCAGTACAGCAGCACACAAATAGATTTAAGCTGCCTTTTGAATTGTAGGCAAGTATTCTGTAGGGAAGAAGCATAGGTCTTTCCTTTGTAAGCCCGATAGTTCATATTTTTCTTGTGTCCAATTATCTTTTGAACGGCAGTGCTGGGTCTAGAGCACATCAGAGTGCAAAGAGCTGAAGCAAAGAACTCACAGCAGTTTCCTAGAACTAGGCAGTCATACAGAAAAAAAATGCTGTCCTCTATTTCTCTAAAGGAATGGAAACAGTATTTCCTTGAACTCAAGGAGAATTTATACAGTCCTTGAATATCAAGAACTACTCCTTTCTTTGTGTTGCTACCTTCTGTTTAAATGAAGCAATGGCTAGGTATTAGCCCATTCAATCCCATGTCTAAATTCCATATACAGTAGTCCCTTTCTCAAGGGGAAAATCTATAAATTAGAAGGACAGGTTGCTTACCTGTAACTATAATTCTTCAAGTGATCATCTGTTACCTACTGTTGGCAGTAGATCACAAAAAGCAAACTAACCACAATGAGGTAAACAACACAGCTGATCCTGCTGTATTCTTCCAAGCAGCATCAATGATGGTTGAAGCAGCACTGATACATTTACTTTGCCCCCAGTGCTTTCTAATAACAATTATTAGAAAACACTGGCGGCAAAGTAAATGTATCACAAAACCATTTCCAACTCCATTCGTAACCGTTCTAATGGCTCTGTAGTTAAGAACTGATTATGACAACTGCAGAACTGTTAGGAATTTATTTATGGTGATAATAAGGGAGAAGCATTGTGTACTACATTAAATATTTGTCTTTGGCTTCTAGAAAGGCGGAAAAAGAACAAACACTCCTTAAGGAGACAATTCTCCAACAATTGTTCTATAATTAATCTGAAGCTTATAAAGTGTTTAAAGTTATCAGTGGAACAATCCAGCTAATAGCTACATAAGGAAAAAAATTAACAAAATAACTGAGTAAAAATTACCCTTTATTTACATACCAAAGTTCACAAAAACTGTGCATTACTTGGGAATCCAGTAATACTAAAGTGCAAAGATCCATGCAGCATGAGCAAAAGTCTTTTTAAATTCATAGAAGATTCCTTTACAATAAGAGACATGGACTGCATGAGGGGTTTTAAAATACACCTTTTTTTTGTAAGCATTTCTAGTTTTGTGGCATCTGATCTGAAAATTTTAAGATGGTCTTTTAAGAACTTTTTGAAATACCCTTTTAATACAGAAGTAGCTTCTGAATGTTTCAACAAGGTAAAGTTTCCCATCTACCCAAATCAATGCTACAGTACTCAGATAAAGAAGTTGGAATAGATTACTCAGTTTTAGAATCTTCTTACCATGGAACTGACAACTGTCACAAAGCTTCCATGACCAAGAGAGGCAGTATTCACTCTAGATAAGTTACACCACTGGCAAGGTTGCAATGCCATGAACTTCCAAGGCCTCGTCACAGAACAAGTCTTTTAGGTCCCAAGAGTGTAGCAAGCTACTCAGAATCCAGCTCTTCAAACTCATCATACTCAAACTCCCGTAAGACATCAGACTGATATTTCTCCCACGTTCTCCTGATATAGCCACTGTCTTCATCACTGTTGCTCCGATTCTCAGATTCTAAAATAAAACAGAACTTAGTTTGGCACCGTACAGGAAACGTTTTGTACATTATGATTACTGGTTAGTTTTGAAATTTTACAGATGCCTTGATGCACCATAGTTCAACCTTTCCCCCACTACTTCAGGGACTGGGAATCTGTGGCCCTAAAAATACTGAATGCCAACACCCCTTATCACTGATGGCTCATGGTGACCATCACTGACAGCCACTGAGCATGGCCTGGTCACTGGCCGTGCTCAGTGATGCCAATGGAAAATGGGACACCAAAAAGCCCCGGGACGTCTTCCCACTCCTGCACTCCTTGCTCATAAAGAGTTTGGCTGCAACTTAAAAGAAAACTAACAAACAATGTTAACAGTATTATGGCATAAACCTTTCTGAAAGTTGGTGCCCACCTCATACTTGTTGATAGCTAACAAAAGCAAATATTACTTGCTAATGTTAATAGTCAGCCAGTGTGGTGTAGTGGTTTGAATGTTTGATTATGACCCTGAGGGTTTGATTCCCTGCTTGGCCATGGAAACCCACTGGGTGATCATGGGCACATCATATTCTCTCAGCCCCAGAAAACCGCATGACAGATTCGCCTTCGGGTCACCACAAATCGGAAACGGCTTGAAGACACACAACAACCATATTTAATCAAGGTAGCAATACCATCTTCATCTTCCTCAGGAAGAAAATCATCTTCATCCGGGTAGTCATTGCGCCAATTATTCTCATTGTTTTCATCATCCTCATCATCGTAGATTTCTTCTGAGAAGCGATCTTCATCCACCTGTGTGCCAATATCAAAAGGCTTCCTCAGAGGGGGGGGGAAAAGCCACAACTGCACAAATGCAATCAGCCATTGCAGAAGAAAAAAAGGAGGAAAACATGATAGATCCTGCAAGGTATTTGGTTTGCTATCTATTAAGGTTGTGGGAAGATTTGTGTTTTGGAAGCACTGACCACCTTTCTGGCTACCACCAAACTAGGGACTGCTGAAGAATGTGAACAGGCAAACTCTACATCATTCCTTTTTGCTTTATGCATGGCTGCTTGCCACAGAGTAGAAATGTTCCTGACTACCACCCAAAACAGTCTTTACTTGCACCTGCTGTTCATTTGGACACATTCCCAATGTAATCAGCTACTTGGGCCAAGATCTAATGATGTACTCCTTTTTCTAGAACTAGTGGAGTCGAAGCTATTTCACTTTTAGACCTGGAAAAGGAGAGATAATTGTGTATTCTGGTGAAAGCAATGGGGTCTCGCAAAAAATTAACCACTGGATTCTGGCTTGGGACAAAATTTCAGTCACTGACCCTTGTGAGCCAGTAAAACCAACCACTGTGATTAGCAGCTGAAAACTGAATTAGTTATCAGTTCAGGAGAGCCAGCATGGTTTGAGTATTGGACTAGGACGCTGCAAGACCAGGGCTTGCAAGACCAGGGCTTGAATCCTCACTCTGCAACAGAAACCTTTCTCTAGTGGGTCATGTCTTCTCATGATACAGTCAAAGTATGACAGTCTCAGCTTAGTCATCTTGGCTTCTAGGCAGAGTTCTGGTATGATTTGCTCTAGAACCCATGTATTTATCTTTTTAGCAATCCACAGTATCCATAGAACTCTTCTCCAGCACCACTTTTCAAATAAGTTGATTTTTTCCCATGACCTTAAAATAATTTAGTATGCCAGCCAACTACTCCTTCCTCCCGTTTTCTCCCCCACCAGCAAATCTTATCTAATGAACCTATAAATGCCACTGTCAATCTCCATAGGTATAAATCATCCTCGACATACTGACCAATATGACATATAGTGTTCGTGATATTCAAAACACACTTTTCCAGAAAAGTGCTTAACTGAGTGCCCAATTAACTCCTGAATTTGCATGAGTAATATAAGCAAAAGAAGGCATCCAGATTTTTTTTAAATATGCTATATACCACACTTTTTTTAGCCCCCCCTATAAAGTTGAAACTTCTCAATGTTTTTGACAATTTCGGTACTTCCAGTCTTGCAGCTTGCTTACCAGTTCACAATCTTGAGTATAAGGTTGTACGGAGAGAATGTTTTCAATCCATCCTGGGGATGTTGTTTCCATACAGTAGATATCGTAAACATACTCTTCTTCTTTTGAACTGTGCTCTTCTTTATTACTCTCAGACACAGTTAAACGCTCACGAATCATCTCTACGGCGTTGCAGAGAATCACATCTGGATCATCTGACTTCTGTTAGATTGAAGCAGTATTATTGTCATGGAACATAGAATCCATTAACACAAAAGAAAGGCAGAGAGATTAGTAAGTAACTAGTTTAACATCTCTTCTACCAAGTTGGTTTCTTATGTTTAACACAAAGCAAAATGGCAACTTGAAAAGTTTGAGAGATCCTCAGTGTAAAGCTCACACACATGGGAAGAGGAGAACTTGTTCCAAAAATAAGTGTAAACATTCTTTCACACCATCTTCCTTGTTTACATAGTTAAAAACATAATTACTAGAAACAATACTGATGCAGCCAAAGGCTACAGAGAACAAAATAATTTGTACTTTTTCACTGAAAAGTGATTCTTCTCAAGGAGACCAATAATGGTTAAATCATTTAGTGGATTTCAATTATATTTTGAAAACATACTACATTATGCTGCCAATCTGTTAGAGCTGTACTAGGAACATGATGTTTACTTACTAGCTTCCACTCTGGCTTCAAATCAGCACAAATAGCATTTGTAATCAAAAGATACATGCAGTTGCAGCATCACAGGCTGTTCCTCTTACATTTCATGTCCGTTTGACCTGATTATTTACTATTTGCCTTTTCTGTATCCATGTAGATAATCCCCAATTGAGGATAACACTTCATACATCTGACAAAATGATCTCTAGCTCCTGAAAAAGCATGCTGATCAATAGGCTTTTTTTGGTTATTCATTGTTGTATCCAAATGCTGGCATCTAGTGGCAAGCAAGGTAAAAGTTCATGAAGGGGAAACATATTCTGACCTCTACCACTCACACTAGGATGCTTTTAAAGGCATAAAAAAGACAGTCAATCCAGTTACCAATACCGTAGGCCACCCAAAAAAGAAACAGCAACAACAACAGAAGGTTTGAATTTCTAAGCAAATTATGATCGTAAACGTCAGGTTATACAACTATGAACACAGTAAGAGTCATGCCTTATTACAAAAAAGCCCATCTAGATCAAAATTCTGCTCCCACAATGGCAATCAGAAGCTTCAGAGAAGCCCAAGGATAGACATGAGTGCCAGAGCAGCCTCCTGCTTCCAGAAACTGAAAGGCACACAGGAACACCTGTATTAACAAAGATGCTGACAAAGAAGCTCCTTTTTACAAAGTCTTTTTATGCATCACAGCCGCCCCCCCCCCCTTTCCTCCATGTCCTCCGTATAGCTTGAAGGGTCTTTTCTTTTTTTTAGCAGCACTGGTAGTGGAAGCATGTTGAAAACAGACTTTTTGTGCTGGGCTGGAGCAACGTGTCTGCAGTAAATACCGCAATAAAGCTTGCATTGGGAAAAATGGGATTCTACTCTAGGTCATTCTGCTGCAGCTGCGTGTGCCTGCCTACAAGAGGCAGCTGCACTTACACAGCATGTTTGAAGAGAAAAAACAGAAAGAAAAGGGAAAAGCAGATTAGCCTGCTTCCTCACCTATTCTTGGCATGCAGAAAAAATATAGATCTATATGTTTGGCCACCAAATGGATATCATACAAAACATGGAGACTAGTGGGAAAAAAATCCTTGGATGTATTTTGGAAGAAACCTTTAAGTGGTCTCCAGAGGGTTCAAAATATTTTTTGTTTACTTATGGAAGGCTCACCTGACTGGGCTGTTTCATTTCATGTGTGCATATTGTTAGTTTTGAATTTAAAAAATTGCTGAAATATGTTGGAAGTGCTCTTCTTCTTTATAGTGTAGGTATCTTTATTTCCTTGTTTTTTTTACCTCTGGTACCAGTCTCTGTTAAAGAAGAAAAACCTAGGAACACATCTACTTTGTTAAACAAGGTATACTTGTATTGCCTTTGGTACTAGGAGAGTGTATACGCACATCAAGTCACACCAAAATCCACTCTGCCCCCTCACTCTTTCTCCTTCCCCTTTCGATAGCCTTCCTCTCTACCTGCTCAGCCTGACTCACCTTCTAATGGGTGAGAAACTCCTTACCCTCTCCCCTGGTGTTTCTGTTTTTTCTCTTCTCACACGCCAGTGAATGTGTAGACCTTCAGTCACCTAAATCTCCTTTCCACTTCTCCTTTCAAGGCACTAGGAGTGCCCCCCCCCCGCCGCATATCATTGGAATAATTTGGGAATCCTGCAAAAGGAGGAGGTACCTGGGCTGCCTAGAGGCTCTGTGGGGAAACAGTGTGGGATGGTGCGGCATCTAGTGGCTTAAAACAGTACTGCAGCCTATACACTGGCTTCAACTAAAATTCATTTAAACACAAAGTGACTGTGGGACACAAGAATGAAGTCCCTTAATCTTCATGTCATGTTTCAGGTGCCTATGTCTCACAGTCTGGGAGCTATGATGGAGACAGACAGGGAAAGTAATAGACACAAGCATCCATTCTGCTATTATTGCAGATTCCTTTTCTAATTCTGCTCAACAAAAATTTATATTTTCAATTTACCTTTTTTCAAAGGTAAACTATAAGCCGACAAAGTCACAGCTATGTTAGTGTGGATCAGCATGCAAAAGAATCCTGCAGACTGAAAGAAAGAAGTTGGGAGCATAAGACTTTGTAGACTTAAGTCCTCTTCATTAGTTGCGTGGAGTGAAGTGTCTAGGAACAGGTCTTAATGGCTATGAATGAGCAGCCTGTATGTGTGAATAGCAACAGAAATGAAAAACCTGCGTGTATGGTGATGAGGTGACATACAGTTTTCACAATGGTCACTGGGCAACAAAGGCAGGATGAAAGACGTTGCCTAAAGCCAAAGTGAGTAGTAACCGTATGAATGGCTATACTACCAACTTCTTTTTCTCAGTTCCTTCCAAAGATGCTACAAGATCTTTGCATATCGATTGACACGCCACAGTTGTAATAGTTGCCTTTCCTCTAGAGATCATTAGCAGATGCAGAGAAAAAGCTAAAAACTATGCTCTGTTTGTTAAGTTTGGAAATCCCTCAAACCACGACTTGGATTCTGAACTATGGCAAGCTCAATTTGGGGTTTGGCATGCAGTCTGAGTTATCTTTAGATAAACCACAGGTTTGCTAACATTTTAACAGAGGCACCAGAACACTCAGAACTCAGTACCAACCTGCAAACCAGGGTCCTTCTCCCCATCTTCTTCTTGTACAATATCAAACAACTGGAATTCACCACAACAGCCTGAGATTCCAAGCCTTTCCTGCTCAGAAGTATCATTTTTTGCTCCCAGATCCAAGTGGTTACTTTCACTTAATTTCTTGCCATTTGTGTCACTGACTGTACTTTCTCCATCAGTGAAATTTGGACGATGGCTGGCAACCAGGCGATAACGACTTTCTTGCCTTTTGGCCTGCCTGGATGATCGAAGATCCTCAATGACTCTCTGGGCACTTCCTAGCGAAGGTCGTAGGAGCTGGGCTCCTTTGTCTTTGGTAATAGCATCTTGTACATACTTCTGGACAGGCTCATCCTGAACAAAGGGAGGAAGAAAAAGCACACTCAATCCATGACTTAGAGGCCTGTTTTCTTAAGAACAAAATTGACCACAAATATAAAGTCATCAAAAAGGTCACACAGATATACCATAAGAGATGGTGTTTGTTTGCTCACCCACCAGCTGCTGTAAAGGGAAATCAGTGTAGACATCTCAGAGTAAACATGGTGTCACCACTACCACTTTGTTGCTGTTGTGTGCCTTCCAGTTGTTTCTGATTTATGGCGACCCTATCACAGGGTTTTCAAGGGCTGAGAGTGTGTGACACGCCCAAGGTCATGCAGTAGGTTTCCATAGCAAAGCAGGGAACTGAACCCTAGTCTCCAGGGTCATAGTTCAATGTTCAAACCATGACACTGGCTCTCTAATACCTGTAAAACTGCAATGCTCAAGATAATGTTGCCAAGCAATCTAGTGAGAAAACAATGCCTTGCATGGATTAATATCCATGACACATGCAAACCTGTATAGTGCTACCCCAAAAGCTTCAAAAATAATTGACACAATAAGGAAAGCACAGTTCAGAGCAGGGAAAAAGTGGAAAGGTTTATGTATGGCTTCAGCCTGTGCCACTTCTCAACGGCTTCCTGCCCAAAAGATCAAGTAATTTGGCACTTCATTCTCCTGCTTAAATGTAACCCCAAACTTGTATAGGTGCAAGTCAAGCATTTTTCTCCCATGCAATCCTCAGAGGGAAGAAAAATGCTGGATTGTCCCCTACCCTCAGGGGAGGGACAGACACTTCCTCTTTCTAATGGACTGCACAGAAAAGCAAGATCATGTGGATACATATAATGCAGGAACAGACAGCAATCTCCACTGTGATTTCTGTCATGGCACAGTGGCATCATCTCTGTGTCACTGGTTCATACCTTATGTTTCCTCCTACAGTCAAGGCACAAATATTATCCGCATCCACCCACCTGGAGCTTCTGGGAATTTTATCAGATGCTTAAGAAGCAGCAGATGTTCAAAAGCACAGCATGCCACCTAACTGCACTGCTGTGCAAGGTGGAAAAGCAAACTTCAGCAAGTCAAATCCTCAGCTCCCACAGCACTGGCAAAAACAACAGACTTATGGCATATCAAAGGTGAACAGATTTACTATTATCTACAGCGTAAGCTCTTTGGGGCAGGCACCTATTGTTTTAGATGCTACGAAACATCATGCACACTATTAGCACTTCATATATAATGGAAGATTTATTAAGCATTTTCAAACTACATACAAACAAAACAGGAAAAGATAAATAAGAAACAAGAAAAGTAAAAAACACTAAGAGAAAAAAATAGTAAGAGCAATAAAAAAGAGATACACATTTGGCTTCCAGCTTTTCTAATGCAAAATGTATAAGATATATAATTTCTTTAATTATAAATATCATTCCAATGCTTTAATTGCTACTTTTCCAAATACAGTAACTGCCAAAACCTGTGGTCAGCATATTGTACTCTTTTTCTTGCAAAAAGCCTATTAGAGGTTCCCAGCCTTTAAAAAAAAATCACGGATGATTTTTCTTTCATCATTGCCATTCATTTGTCCATTTCACCTAGGTCAATTACTTTTATCAGCCAGTCTCTGCCCTGGATTTCAAAGAAAGTTACTTTGCTGCTCCTATTGGATTTTAAATTTTATTGACTATATTTTACCGCCCTTTGTCCCTCATCCCCCCCAAGGCTATTTTTGTGGCTCCAGGGATAATAAAAAGTGAGGAGGGGGTTGCAAATTAAAGGTTTTTTTGCTCTGAAATGCCAAAAAAATGATTTCTGGGTGGGTATTTCCACCAAAGGTAAAAGGAAATTTTGCCTCGTCCCAAAAAACTCCACTTTTCTCCTCAAAATGCTCTCCAGGGCCCCAGAAGGGTCCACAATCATGCCCCCCATGTCCCCTAGCGGGCGTTTGGGGGCATTTAGGAACAAAAAGGGATTTTTTTTTTTTGGAGGGTCAGGTGGGGTGAGGGTCCTCGCAGGCCTCCTGGAAGGCTAATACGCCCCCTGCTCTCCTCCACGGTTGCCCACGCCTGAGCTAAAGAGGCAACGGGAGAGCAAAGGTGTCCCACACCCTCCCCCGCCCCCCCGGCCGCCTTTTCTCAGCCTCACCTCTGAGGCCACGGTGGCCACCAGCTTGAAAAGATTCTTCTCCACCTCATCCTCGCCGGTCGAGGCGGCTCCCTGCTCGGTCCGGAGCCGCTTGCAAGCCAACACCAGGGCTTCGGCCGGCACGGCCCCGCTGCGCTTCCTCTTCACGCATAGCACGGCCGCCCGCTCCATGGCAACCGGACCAGGCCGCGCGCAGGGAATGACGGGAAGGCGACTCGCCCCTCTAGGGCTCCCCCGCACGCAGGCTCCGCCCCTTGGCCGGGATTCGCTGAGGCTGCCCGACTTAGGTTCCTTTACCTAGATTCCTTCTAGGGGCTATGGCCGCGTTGTCGTCTTATAGACTTCCGGGATCCATGCGCAGCTCAAGGCTGCTATGCAACAGTATAGTTCACGCTGTCATTTGACATACCGTGTTCTCTATTTTGCTTGCTTTGAATGGGCTTGGCATACCCTTTGGCATGCACACTGAACTCCCTGATGGTACGCCTGTGGCATAATCTTTAGTTGCTTATACATGAGGTGGTATATAAACCTGCAGTGGGAAACGCTACTTCTTTTTGTTGCAGCCGTAAATCCCACCAGTCACCGTGAGCGTTGGTTATTCCAGCAGAGTTGTAGCCCAGTTGGTCCCTTTGGCCGTTGGCCCTGCTTGCTGGGGGGATCTTGGGCGTTTGCAGTCCCAAAGGCAACTTTTTCGATCTCACTTGGTATCCTGACACAGATCACTGACATTCCAGTTTTCAAAAAAGAATTTAAAACTTTCTCCTCTATTTCTACTGTGCTATTCTACCCCTCATTTACCTCTTCTCCCTAACTGCCTTGATTTTTTTTTTTTCAGGAAAGATGGGATGTTAATGTTTCAACACCACGAAGCAGTGCGTGGCTACTAAAAAAAAAAAGAGTCTCATTTGGTTAAAGACCATTTAACTCTCAGGCAGAAACTGTTTGTTTTGGAAACTGTTGGAATTACATCAGCATAGAGCTAGACTGCTGCAATGCAAGGAAGGGTCTCCTGTTACAAGATCGAAATAAGACTTATTGAGCATTAGAGCGCAGCCAAAACCCACCTGTCTATTGATGACACATTTTAAGCGAAATTTGTATTATTAACAATGGATTTTATCGCGCGTGCGCAGCAGTCTAACGCTAACCGGAAGTGTATGTTTTACTTTTCAATCTATCTCTTTGGCGTTGTGGTTAAAAACGCGAATGGAGGGTGGCAGGCTCTCGCGCGTGGCATCTTGGGAAGATGGCGGCGCACAGCGTGCGAAGTGGGCGCTGATTGACAAGCGGGAGGCTGGCGGAGGTCCGGATTAACCGTTGAAAGCAGGTGGGGAGGCTTCTCTGGCTTCTGGGTGGAACTGGCTGCAAAGGCAAGGGGCTCTGTGCCCGGCTGGGGAGCCTGAGGTCCCCTGTAAAAGGATCAGCGGAGTTGCTGTCTTAATAGAAATCTGAGCAACAGGTGCCTCTGGGCGTGTGCAGAGTGCACAGACCCTTGCCCCAGGGGAAACAGCTGCTTATGCAAGGTCCATGAGCGTGTCTAGAGCATTCTGCAGGGAAACATGTTATTTCCACCACCCCTCTCATTGGAACCTCTGGCCAAGATGCTTAGGGGCATGTGCAGAGTACCTCTCTCGTGGAAAGAAGTCCTTTTTAAAAAAGGAAAGCTACCAGAACCTCAGGAAGAACTTCCTGGCGGTCAGAGCTGTCCAGCAGTGGAATCTGCCACCTCAATGAAATGTGGTGGAGTCTCCTTGGCCATTTCCGCACTAGCCTGTTATAGCGCTATGATTCCACTTTCAACATCCTATGGAATCCTGGGGTTTGCAGTTTCGGGAGGGGCCAGGTGCCCCCTCCCGAAACTGCAAACCCCAGGATTCCATAGGATGTTGAAAGTGGAATCATAGTGCTATAACAGGCTAGTGCAGAAATGGCCCTTCTTTGGAGGTTTTGAAGGAGCGGCTGGAGGGCCATCTCTCAAAGGGAAGGCTTTGAGGTGAGTTCCTGCATGGCGGAATGAGGTTGGACTGGATGGCCCCAGGGGTCTTTTCCAACTCGAGGATTCTATGAGGCCATATTGTCTCTGAGCATCTGCAGAGTGTTGGGAGTGCTCCCTTGCCTTGTTTGGAAACAGTGTGGGTGCATTTAGGGCCTGGAAAAGATTCCTTTGGGGGTGAGGCGAAGGGGAATAGTAGATCCTCCACGTAGAGGGTGGGAGCCAAGTGATCCGTATGAGCAAAGACACCCACGAAGGAGAGGCGGAAAGATGTGTTCAGATACTGGCTGCCGGGTGGGTGGATTCAAAGGAAGCAGCACTCCGTGACAGGTAAGTGGATGAACTCACAGACTGTGTCAGAATACACAAGACAAAATATCGCTGGATAATAGTTGACTGAGCCATCATGGTGTAGTGGTTTGATTGCTAGATTATAACCCTGCAGACCAGGGTTTGATTTCCTTCTTGGCCATGGAAAGCCACTGGGCGGGTGCATCACACACTCTCAGCCTCAGAAAACCCCGTGGTAGGATTGCCTTAGGGTTGCTATAAGTCGGAAGTGATTTGAAGGCGCACAACAACAAAAAATAGTTGGCTGGCCTTGTATTGAGGTCTCATTGACCATCATGATCATATGCGTAGGCAGAATGGATTTGTTGTTTTTGATAGAAAGGTAGGGCAAAAATGTACTAGAAAAGAAATATTTTGTCCCGCTATTGTGCCAAGAAGCTTGGAGAGAGCATAAAAGTTCTCTCGCTTTCTCCAGTTGGAATCCTCACAACAACCTTGTGAGGTGGTTTTGATTAAGAGAATATCACCAAAATATTTATTTGCTTATTTAAACATATCACACCCTATAATATCAAAGATGTCAGGACAATGTACAGTAAAATCAGTTCAAGACAAGAAATGACAGTACCGGTAATTCTAAAAGGATAACAATACCTTAAATCGTTTATCCTTTAAAAGTAGACAACATAAGTGATGAGTTTCTTGAGCGGAGGCACTAGGTCACCAAACCAAGTATACTGCTCCTGCCAATTTTACAATACCAGTGCTTGTATGTTATTATAACAGAGATGAGAATAGTGCATCCTTTGAGCTGTTCAACTGCCGTTCCCATCAGTCCCAGCTAGTATAGCTATGCCTCAGTTAATGAAATCAATATGTTCCTGGATATTACTTCTTTAAATTTGGTACTAGAGGTAGAAATAATGTGGGAAGGAGAGGAATAGCTTACTGTATCACAAAAGAAGAGCAGCTCGGTATGTTTTGCAGGAGGCTTTATTCAAAACTAACAGTACGCGTGCATGAAATTCAATAGCTAGGTTGGTTAAATCTTGCGTAAGTAAACAAAAACATTTTGAGTCTTCTACAGACCACTTGGAAGCTTGTTCCAAAATGCATCGAGTGAGGGCTTTTTCCTCCACCAGCCTCCACTTTTATGATTTCCATTTTGATGGTCAGATGCATAGATCTATGTTTTTTTTTTAACGTGGGGGTAGTTAGTGAGGCAGAAGAATTCGCTTTACCCTTTCTTTGTTGCTGTTCACACATACTGAGCAAGGGTTCTAGAGGCAGCTGCTGTTATTTTGCCTGTTGTAGGCAGGCACAGACAACTAGAATAGGCTGGGCTGAGAGGTTCTTTCCCAGCTCAAGCTTTATTTACTGCCAACTGCTTACTGCAGACATGTTGCTGCAACTTAGCAGCTGAGAATCTGTGCTTCTCTGGTCCTTCACCACCCTCCCAGTGCCAGCGTTGTTTTAAAAAAAAAACTTTCAGCTACACAGAGGACAAGCTGGGAGGGCAGGAAAACATGTTGTAAAAAGAAGGTACTTTCTTAACTGTGGTATACCTGAATAACCAGTGCTGGCTGTACTGCCACTCCCCGCATTGGTTGGCAGACATACCACTGGAAGGCTGCAATGCCCTCACTCTGAGTTAAAGTGTATCTATTTTTTGCAACAAGGATGATTATTCTAACCTGCTTGTTACCATTAACTTAGTGGCTAATATGTTTATATGTGTGTACTAGCAAGAAGCTATAAAGAATTTATGGTGGAAGCAGGCTGGATGGAATCAGATTCTCAGTTCTTTGCCTTTCCACCCACCCGGAAGCATTCCAAATTCTTCCTCATTCTGACACAAAGCAAAATGCCCCCCAAAAGAATTCTCTGAAACTAGTATTGTCTAAACATGGAGAAGGTCCAGGGTCTCAGGTTTCAGTCCTGCCTGCAGCAGCCAAAAGATGCTGAACAAGTTTATTATTCAAGCGTAGCATTCCAGGGTGGACAGCTTTACCCCTCCAAATGATTTTGGGCTACAACTCCTATAATCCTCGCCATTGGATATCCTATTTAGGTCAAAAGGTATAAATAAATAAATATTAAAAAATGTTAAAAAAAACCTGTAAGACCATCCCAGGTTTATCTACTGCTTTATGACTAGAAAGGCTCTCAGAGCAGACTTTCTCACCTTAAAAAGCAAAAAACGACAGTGCCTATATTCAGGTATACAATGTAAAATACCACAGAAGGGGAAAGGAAGAAAAAAGAAAACTCAGACACTAAGTTTTTAGTATTGTAAGGTTCCACGGCCTGGTGAAATGATTTCAGGATGACAGCTGGGCAAGGCAAGTTCAGTGGAGCTGGCTTCTCAGGAGGACTCAGGGTTGCTTTCCTTCCCACCGTTTTCCTCAACCTGGTGGAATGACCAGTGGATGAAGGTGAGAGGCTGTTTTGGTTTAACTGCTTGGTCCAACTCAACTCTAGCCTGTTTGTCTTGTTTGCACAGCAATGGGTGGTTGATCAGTTCTACTCATTACATCTTGTGAAAGGGTACTGGCCACCATCACCACCACCACTGTGTCTTAAGATGGCGGATTGTTATGTGGAAGGTTGTAGCGACTTCGGTGTTCAGCTTGTACATTGTCTTGTGGCTCATTCATATAGCACCTTAACCACTGACAAATTTATCATACAATGAAGTTTTGTGGATTATAGGTATGATATAGATCTGTTAGCTGTGAGCGTGCTGTAGGACTGTGGCCGTTTCCACAGTAGACTATTATAGCGCCATTATTCCACTTTCAACATCCTACGGAATCCTAGGGTTTGCAGTTTAGGGAGGGGTCTCAGAGGCCCCTCCCTAAACTGCAAACCCCAGGATTCTGTAGGATGTTGAAAGTGGAATAATAGCGCTATAACAATCTAGTGCGGACATGGCTTTTGTTTACTTGCAGCAGACTGGTAGTTTCCTTGGGAAGTTGTTCCTATGGAAGAGAGAATAAAGGTTCAGTTTTAGTAACAGTGGCTTTTATAGATTTTTGTGTTCAATCAATCAATCAATTATTTATTTATTTATGCAATAGATTTCTGGTCATGTATTGAAAGTATGAGAGCATCTGAATAAAGAACTTTCTTACCGAGCACGAAGCAAGACAATCATGAAAGTTTTCTGTGGAAGAGCCAATCCAACTACTGGAGCAATGGAGTGGTTGGAGGAAGATGAGGACTATGACTATCACCAAGAAATTGCAAGGTATTTAAAAAAAAAAGAATTCAGGAACTATTCTGAGAAGTCATTGTAGCATTGTGATTAGTCAAGAGTGTTGAACTGGGTATTTGGGGTTGGTTTCCTATGCAAGTGCAAGCTTACTGGATTTCCTTAGACCAGTTATTATTTTTCAACCTAAATAACTTCAAAAGGTTGTTGGCAGGCTAAAGTGGAAATAACTGTGTATGCTACCCTGAGCTCTTTTATGATAGAATCACAGACTCTTAGAGCTGGAAGGAACCATAAAGGCCATCTTCTCAAACCCCCGGCCATGCAGGAATATGTAACTAAAGTTACCCAAAGGATGCTCATTCAATCTCTGGTTAAAGATTTCCAACAGAGTCTTCACCAAGGCAGTCTGTTCCTTTATTAAACAGCTCCTGCATTGAAGAAGCTCTTCTTAATGGTTTAGACGGAATCTCTTTTCCTATAATCTGATTCCATTGGTTTGCTTGGCGTGTTCCATCTTCAACATGACAACCCTTCAGACATTTAAAGATGGCTATCATGTCACCTCTCAGTCTTTTCTTTTCCAAGTTAAACATACTACCTCCCTCAGTTGTTCTTCACAAAGCTTGGTTTCCAGACTTCTAATCATCTTGGTCACTCTGCAATCAGGAGCTCAAGTATTTGGACTTTTGGTTGTCTAGAACTCAGCTGCCATTAGGTGTAATGGAGAAAACGCAAGCTGAAATAAAGATCTCACTCCAAATTGTGCCAAAGCAATAGTATGTTCAGTAGAAACTAAAGCAAATCTGTCTAATGCTGTCTTCTGGTTGCTTGCGGTATAACTTTATCAGGGCTAATCTACACATATGTCATGGGTATAATAAATTATATAGAGTTTTCAAGACTCAAACACTGGCCGAATTATGGAAATGACAGATAATATAATTATAGTAGGCATGTTTATTTTGTAATATGGATGAGGCATCCTGGCTGTAAGAATGTTTACAGTATAGTTTTTAAAGTGTTAATACTTTATTGGGGTCTGTTGTACTTTGAGATGTAGTAAGTTCTCACTGGATTTGAAGAACCAAAACACGTAAGACTAATAATGGCCCAAGTTTTAAAGGGATGACCTACCATACTTCCAGACAGCTGTAGGAGGTGATCATCCTGTCTACTACATAGATCTTGATGAATATTTTAATAACACCGATAATCTTTAATTGCCCTGCTAATTAGAACTCTTTCTGCTCTTTCATTTGTACCTTATTTACAGGTCGTGTTATGCAGACATGCTGAATGACAAAGACCGAGTGAGTAACATTGAGATTGTATATTTCATTTACTTGTATATTTTGCTTCATCCAGTCCATGGTTATCTTGCCATTTTCCATCTTCTTCAACACTGCAACCTCAAGGGCCTTTTTTTCTATTTCATAGTCCAGCTTTTCTTCTTGTTCCAAAACTATTGCAAGAGGTATAATAGTGTTCTTCTTGAAAAGTTAGTGCTGCATTTTTTTATTATTATTTTTTAAAAGGCTTAGTTCATACTATCCTTTGAAAATCACTCAAGATTTTTCTTTCACTCTTCACTCTTGCCAATTATCCAAGCTTCTTTTTAGCTGTCATAAATATATGTATAAAAAAATCCAGTTTGAATAGGCTGCTGCCTTAATGTCCACTCTGCCTTAAAGAGAGGGATGCAGTTGTGTACTGTTTTTCCAAAGGTTTTTTTTATAAGCAGTTTTTTTGAGATTGGTTTCCCAGCCATATTTTTTGGGTGGATGGACATAAACATTGTTAAATAAAGATTTTTTTAAAATTTTTGCATGGAAGCTACATATTTGGAGAAAACATCCTGTAATTTCAAGGCTGTGTTTCAGGGGTATGACTGTTAAGCATTTATTTATTTATATTTATATTTATATCTTTTTATTTATATATATATATATAAATAAATAAAATGGGCAGAGTGAAGTACAACACTTCCCAATTTAGTGCCTTGCAAACGTGTTTCACTACAGTTCCCATCCTCCACAGGCCAAATTGCCACTGTGGTGGTTGTATATGAGAGGAATTGAGGTATAACATTGAGAAGACACCAATTTATGGAAGGCTGCAGTTTTATTGGTGAAATTTGAAGAACAAAGCGTGCATTACTTAAAATGCAATAGTTGATTTACTTTTCCTTGGATTGCATTCCTCTAGTGATTGACACATTTTGACAATAAGCCCTCTGTGAACTGCATCCCATCTGTTTGTCAGGGGCTTCTGTGACATTCTTTTAGCCTGCTTTCTTCTGCTGCTATAAAATTCTAGTTCAGATGGTATGATTAACTAATGTTCAGAGTAGCCTTGGGTGATGTTCAAAGTGTTGTTGTTGTTTTTTTTTAAATGAACTCTTTCAAAATTCAGTCTTGCTGAGGCCAAGCGATGTTTTGAGCACACCACTAATATTGAGGCTCTCTTAGCTTTGGTAATTGTTTCCTTTAATTTATATTTTAAGAAGGTGACATTTTTGAAGACAGAGGGATCAAAAAAGTCTGTCAACTACCACTTCCTGCAGGGAATTATGTCCATCTGTATCTGGCTTTAAACAGCTGCAATCTCCCCCCAACCAAATCTTTTTGTTTGAAATGAAGCCTGTAGATGTTGGCAAGAGCTGGATGAAAAACCCTCAGTGGGTAGAACTCCTGTGCTAAACACGACAGAGAACTAAGCATTCCTTTTAAGATAAGGCATCCCAAGGCTCTGTTGCTGGATATTTAGAATTAAATATTTAAAGAGCATTTCTCAAAGTTAGGGAAAAATTGAGCTGAAAATATCAGTTGGAATGAACATTTCTGGGATTACATCAGTCTTGCTTTCCCTGTGAAAGATTATTTAGCTTTCGCCCTCAGCAAGCATGGAAATCTTGTTTTTAAAAGAATCACATATGCTAAGTTCCTGAAGGTTCTAATAAGAGTCTTGAGTATTGTGGATGAGCTGCTATGTAGCTATGCCTCAGTGATACTTTGAAAAGATAGCTCCTTTTTTGTTGACTGTTATTTGGTTATTTTATGCCTGGTCTTGAATATCAAGACTAGGCACCATCTTCCCACTGCTGAATGAGTTAGGATCATGTGAAGTAACTGGTGCTTGTCTCTTTTTACAGAATGCAAAGTATTTTCAGGGTATTCGTGCTGCAGTGGGCAGGGTGAAAGAAAGAGGGGAGAGCGCGATTGTCCTGGACATTGGGACTGGCACAGGGCTCTTGTCTATGATGGCAGTGACAGCAGGGGCTGATTTCTGCTATGCAGTTGAGGTGAGCATCACTCCTCCTTTGTCTTCAGGGACCATGGGAGGATCAGTGGTATAGGAGATTCTTCATAAGCAAAAGTATGATATAATGGAGTATTACCTGTTGTATGCCAAAAAGATTTTTAAAATGGAGTGCAGGAACTTAGTTCTGATCTCTGTGTATTTCCCCCTTTTCCATGTTTTGTAAAACTCCTTAAAAATCATTAAACTCCTTGACAAATAATTCTGGGACCAATCTACCCATTCTAAATTGCCCTAGCCCAACCATAGCCAAAGCTGGTGGTACTCTCGGGGGTCAAAGCAGACATCAAATAGGTACCATCATTAGTGTGTATCCAGCTTCACTGCATATGCAGAATTTCTTTATTAAAAAAAGTTCCTACAGACGGAAAACTGGTACCTTTGGGAGAGGTTAAATCTCATCTCCTTCCTTGCAGTGCTCCTTTTCTATTTTGAGTTTTTTTAAGAAACAACTGCAATATCTGTACATGGTTTGGGTTCAGGCAGTCTGAAGGACTGGGTCCTCAGCAAAAACCTGCTTGGCATGGGAGACCCTACTGGCAACACTGCTGTGCTCAACATAGTCTCTTGCCTCACATTGCAATTCCACCACTGTGGAAAAGTGCCACAGTGTTAGTGGTTTGTATGGTCCATACAAAAGAGCTGTACGTGAGCGTGCCCTAGAATGTCTATTCATGTTAAGAATTTGGTAGGAGCAACAGTGATAGAGTAGTAAGTGACTTAGGTTTATTTGTCTTTTTGGCTTGATATTTACATTAAGCATTGGCTAATGAAAGCAAACTTCTTACCCATCTGGTGTGTTTTCCACCGTTAGATTACACGCTGGCAAGAAACAACACATTTTGGGAAGTAGGATTGTCTTTCTTTGCCAGGTTCTGTGCTTTAATTAGGAATACATTTTAACATGCCCAGAAGCTTTGTGTTTCATTTGAGGTCTCATCCATACCCTTGAGAGTACAAAGTTAGACATCTTAAAAGGTTTATCCAAACATTAGACTCTTGGCGAAGTTATTAGAGTCTAAGCTTATCTGAGCTGTCCAGGCCAATGCAAAATCCCATCCAGTTTTTACAAGGCTTATGTCTGAAAGAAGGTACAAAGTGATCAGATGTTTCATACAAAAAAGTAAAAATAGGTTGCATCTACTACCTGGATGATACAATTTATCTCGCTGGAAAAAAACTACACACAGATGTAGCTCCTAATATTGAGTATCTATCTAATCCCCCATTTGGTAAAATTAAATGGACAGAGATTTTTGAGCTGAGCTTCATTCTCTAAGGTGAGGCTTGTCCAAAATATGTTGGCTCAGTTTTTGAATGATATTTTCAACCTCAGGTATGGATGCCCTTGACTTTGTGGTCTTGAGAGCTGATGTGTGTAGTGGCTAAGTGGATGAGCTGTATCTTGGTTGGTCTGAATGTCTTCCAGCTTTGAATGTGCAAGTCTGCCAATAGGCGAGCCACAATTTCTTAGCTTCGCAATGATGTCCTGTGCATGTTTACTCTTGATATAAATTTATATACAAATACAAATTTGTTCAGAAAGGCTTTCTCGTCATAAGGCATGCATAAGACTGTAGGCTCAATCACCATTTTCCAATATTACTGTCTATATCATTCCACTGAGTATCAGACTTTGGAATTTCATGTTGTTTTCCTTCATTTTTCCCTCTGGACTCTCATCCATCTCAGGAAGGGAGTGGAAAGTATCCCCTTCCGCTGCATACCTTATTATACTGCTCAGATTTGGGTCTAGATTAGCATTTATATCTACCCCATAGTCAGTGCTACAAGGAAATTGCAGTATACTGCTAAATTCTGATTATATAAAGTTAGGTGAGCGGGAAGTTTTCTTATCTCAATTTGTCATGGCCTCCAACCTGTAATAATGAGACTATTCAGCTTACTTTAGTGATTTCTTTTAAGGGTAGCTAGCTAATGGCTGGAATGTTTTGAACAGTTGAAATGTGCTATATAAATGCAAAGGGTTATTATGTTGCAGGTCTTCAAGCCTATGGCCGAAGCTGCTGTGAAGATCGTGGAAAAAAACGGCTTTAGCAACAAGATAAAGATAATCAACAAACACTCAACTGAAGTAACAGTGGGCCCTGGTAAGATTAATGTGGCCTCCTTTCTTGTGTTGATGAAAGAAAGGATTTTGTTTCTAATTCAATCTAAAATTATGCCACTCTGTAAATATGCTTTATGTAAGTAGTTTGCGTAAAGCATAGCATACACTCTCTGCCTCACCCCCCCATAATCCAAATGACAGTAATAAAATCACAGCAGCTACCAAGAACAATTTAACTTTAAAAATCTGGAAGAATAGAAGCATCTGACCTGCAATTGTTTCTGTGCCTGATGTGAGAACGGTAGGTGGAACTTGTAGTTTGTATGCCTTGCATCCTGTTTGTCTGCCTTGTCTTGGACATCAGGTTCAACAAAACTGGCTCCCTTCCCAGCCTTGTGGGGGTGTTTTTGTTTCTTTGTTTTTGATTTTGCTTTGTTTTAAAGAGAGAGAGAAGAGCAGGAGACTGAGAAGGAAGGAGGACTATGTGGAAGAGAGGAACAGTAACACTTAGGCTGTTCCTTAATGCTTACTTGCTGGTGTAAATGGGCTATTTATTGAATCCCTTGCAAATCTTGTTCTAAGTATTTGCAAGTCAGTCTGTGAAGATCTGATAGGAAAGTTTAGGGCAAGATTCCAACAGCTTTGGCATTTAGCTCCAGGCCTGCTCACAGCAGACCTCTTTTCAAAAATCCAAAATCAATTACTTCTTTTTGTATTGCAATATATTTTCTAGATGGAGACATGCAGTCTCGTGCAAACATCCTGATAACAGAGCTGTTTGATACTGAATTAATTGGAGAAGGAGCATTACCTTCTTATGAGCATGCCCACACATACCTTGTACAGGTAAGGAACAAACTGACCTTGAAGTGATAAATTAACCTCTGTGAATGATGGTGTCTTGTAAGAGAAATTCTTCTCAGTCAGCTTCCATAGTAATTATAATTACCCAATGTTGAACAATTTTGTTTTTGGTAAATTATGTTGGTAATATTCAAAAGTGTCTTCAGTGTGTAGAGGGGACCTGCCTTGGTGTCCTATCTATATTGGTTGGATGTGATTTAAAAGCAATTAGCTTTAAAAAAGTGGACATGCTTTTTTGATCCAGGAGGGAAGCAGAAAGAAAAAAAAAATGTTTTGGTAAGGAAATGAGCTTATCTGTACTTATTGAGAAGTAAGTATTAGTGAACTAACAGTTTGTGATGTCATGGATTTGTGTTCGAAACTGTTGTCTGGTTTATGGGATGTGTATCAGAATATGAGGTACGGAGCTATTGAGAGGGGTGGAGAATGGAGTGTTGAATGCTGATTAGTGAAATGTTTGAAGAGATTTGCACAAGGCTGGTGAATGTCAGTTGGGAGTTAAGTTTGAACGGGAAGTTTAGTTAGCCTAAGGTTTGTGTAAAATGCAGTTAGAAAAGAGTTCGAGAGAGATTTGAGTTAGACTAGGGTTGGAGCAAGAGAAGGGAGTTTGAACTGAGTCAGATAAGGGTCTCAGCTTGAGAGGAGTGTATGTTTCTGTTTAGATTTTATCTTTTCACATAAGACTACATTTCACAGTTTGATTTTTTTCTCAGATTGCACAAAATGAGCATTGCTCAGTTTCTTTACTCTTTGTTCTTAAATATTCAGGAGGGATGTGAGGCAATACCTCACAGAGCAACAGTATATGCCCAGTTAGTGGAATCCAAAAGAATGTGGTCTTGGAACAAGTTATTTCCCATTCATATCCAAGCAGAATATGGTGAGAAGATTATTGTCTCCCCACCAGAAATGGAGAACTGTCCTGGAGCACCTTCTGTGTATGACATCCAACTGAATCAGGTGCCATTGTCTGACTTTGTGGCTCTCAGCGAAGTTGTCACAATGTTCAGGTGAGTACAGAGCTTTGGTGGCACTTGATGTATTTAAACCATTTATTCTCTGCCTTTCAATCTTTGTTTCTCAAGATGGCTTAGGACATCATTTGAATACAATGCCTCTTAAGGCAATAATTTATTATAAAATAACTTCAGCACAAGATTAATAGCAACGATAAATCAAAACCATGATAGAAACCATTAAAAGTCCAGGAAAACAAAAAATTTTACTTGGCACCCAAAACTCATCAAATATCATACTGAATGATTGGAATGCAGAAGAAAGTTCTACAGATGAGATGCTACGATCAAGCGTACCAATTCCTTAATGCCTACCTGCTTCAGAACGAGGCCCCTTCTGCTGAAAGTCTTAATGGCTGACCTTCAGATACCCTCTTTCCAGACTATTTAGAGTGGTGGTGTATGAAGAAGGGTCCACATGGCCCTCTGAGGGCCTCATTCTACCACCGTGGCCTGCCCAATTTTCTGCTTGTGATTTTTCTGTTACATTTCAGGGGTAAAGCAGCAAAAAAGGGACAAACCCAGTTTTGCTTTGTACGTTTACCATATGCCTTATTTTCAAAGGAAAAGTCAGCTTACCTACCCCCTCTCTTTCTTTGCACCTGTGCTGTCATGCCAGGTTTAGCAAAGGTGGGCAGGTGGATGAGGGAACCAGATTGAGAGACTGCATGTAGCTCATGTTGCCCACCCCGATTTAAGCCTTTAAAGATTAAAGGCAGTGCTTGAATTATGCTCAAATCAGCCAATAGACAATTTTTAAGTCTGGATGTATGTGTGTGTGTTCATATTACATTTTACAAATGCGTATGTGTTTGTATGTAGAGATGTCTACCTGCTGAAAGGAAGGTCTTAAACTCCTGAGATGAAATGGTTTATATATAGAGAGAAAATGGTTTATATATATATATATATATATCGAGAGAGAGAGAGACAGCAATTGGCAAGATGTTGGGAAATATTTTGGTACTGTGATGTTTTGAGGATGACCGTAATGTCTCCTGCTGCTCTTGATAAAACCGGATGATGCATCAATTTCTATAAGCGTAAAGAAGCCTTGTTCAGCCTGTTTGGTATATTGCTTAGTTCTTTGGTTCTTAACGAGTGCTGTTAAACAATCTGGATTAAGTCATAGTATTTAAAATGAACTGATTGCAATTTGTTGTTTTCCACAGTGTAGATTTTAGCAAGCAAGTGAGCAGAGCCTCTTCTTACCACACAGTGCAACTGGTGCCCATAAGGTCCGGCAAAGCCCAAGTGGTACTGTCCTGGTGGGATATTGACATGGACCCTACTGGTTCCATAAAATGTACAATGGCCCCTTACTGGGCACAGTCTGCTTCTGAAGATATCCCGGTAATGTATTGAGCCTTCTTATTCTTACGATGTTCTGCTATCATTTCAATGCTGGTGTATAAATTAAAAATGTATATAGACAGCTCCTAACTTGTCTTCTGTTCCGTAAAATAATTTGTATTGTTAGGCTTGGTTTAAATGTGATTCTCAATGTGTACCGTGAGGAGAAGGAGCATCCTCATGCCCCTGTGAGTTTCATGCAACCATTTCGTCTGAAGTGGGTTTCTGCTTCTTTTGCACGTGCTGCTAACATGCCAGACACAGGTTAATTTTGCACTGTTGCACCTTCAGTTTCTAACATGTAAAGAAATCGAAATGTTGTGGCCCACTTTAAACAAGAAATCAGCACTATGGAAGTTTGCACTGATATGTTTTGGGAATGTTTTTGGGAGACACAGTAGCACTTTTTAGTTGGGTCATACTTCCATTTACCTTTCTTAAAATGGTAAGAGACTTTAAAAATAAGATTAGACAGATGAAAATCATCCATTCTCCACAGATCTTATAGAGACTAGTTTAGACAAAACTGGGCTGGCCTATCGGGTGTGTGTGAATATTTTCCTATGAATATATTGTAAACCACCCAGTTCTCAACATTGCATCTCAGACAAAGCTGACTGGGACTATGCAGGTGGAAGCAAGCTTAATTCTTCTTAGCTAAGAACACTGGACTCACCATTGACCAGGGATATCTTTAGCCTTTCCCTAAATAGTGTCCCTTATTACTTTTTCCTGTGTAAGTGGGTAGGCAACTTTCGCATCTTTGTGTCCATCCATGGCACTACAGGATGTTGTAGAGCGATTTTGTATCTCGGTATGCAGAGTGCACAGCGGTGTATTGCTCAATTAGAGATCCTTTGGAGCCTTGCCATCTTTTATGCTCATCCTCCCTCATAATGATAGACATTTTACTAATGAAAGGCGGATGATAAACAGCTGCTCTAAAAACATGTTCTCCATTTGTCATCCCATTTTGTGCTTCTGCATGTATTCCCTGCAGTTTTTCCCAATGTGTTGCTGAAATAATCAACAATTATTTTGTGTCTGCGTTTCTTTTTATTACTGCCGTTTCTCTCCCTGCCTCTTTTTTAGTGGAGAGATCACTGGATGCAGTGTGTGTATTTCCTTCCAAATGAAGAACCTGTTGTCCGAGGCCAGAGCATGAACCTGACTGCCTTTCATGATGATTACTCTGTATGGTATAAGGTTCAAAAAGGAAGGTAACTAAAGATGTTGAAGTATAAGGAGAATGTGAGGATCAGCCAAAGAATGTTGGACTGGGAAGGTTTTCTTTCCAAATGAAAGTTCAGGAAGGTCATTATTTTAGGGAAGCGTAACTGAGAAATGCTAAATGCCCTACAGTGGGTGATTGGCTGTATAGTATTTTGATCATATATGTATGCATAGCTGTCATATTAGGTGACAGTTGTGTGTCAAATTAATAGGAACATATTTTGGTGATGATACAAACGGAATGTTGTTTTATGGCCTCAGAAACACAGGTTAGAAGTTACTTTTAAAATGTGTTAGTTACTGTTCAGAATCTCCCAAATAGTGGCTTACAGTTGTAATTAAGTTTTTCGTGAAGTATCTCTTTCCTCTTTCAAATATAACTAAAATGCTACAAGCCATTGGCTAGTAGTACAGTTTACACTCTCCTCCCATTCACCTTGTTGTTGCTTCAACACCCACAAGAGAGCTGAATGCACAGCACAAGCCAGCACGATGAGATATTCCTCCTTCACCATATAGAGAGCCCGATAACTGTGAAAGCAACTAATTGTTGTGTAGCAAAAGGAGTGATGTTACCTACCTCTTGTTAAAATTATAATCATGATATAGTTTAGTTATATCTCATCAATAGAGGAAGGAACCTGTTGCATTTGTAACAGGTCATTTCCAAACACAGATAAAAGAACCACAACAATGACTGTGCAGAACTAGTCTGTAGTATAAACTGCTGTTTTGTACTCATTGTTAGTTTGTAATGAGGAAAAAAAACCGTTGAGGTTTCACCAAAGTTGGCAAAAGCAAAGCAACCACAGGCTGAGTTTGTATTCTGTTTTGTAGAAAGGGAAGCAGGGGTTCATGAGGTCAGAGAGTGCTTTAAAGTTTACAAGTGATAAATGTAACCAAAAGCCATGAAAAACAAGTGACTATTAAAATGGGACAGGAGAAGGAATACAACACAGCCTTCCTGTTCAGCTGCTGAAGATTTACTGTAGAGTTAGATAAATGGGACAATTACTGTGAACTTGAAGCCTGGCTGGAGGGAAGAGGTAGACTTCTAAAGCTCTGGACCAGATACTTAATTGGCCATTTTAAAGCAGACTTTACTTCCATAGATACCAGGTATTTGCTTTTCTCAGAATAGAGCTTTAGCAAGGATATTGCTGCTTCTGCAAGCTGGCAGCCCTTTATAACCAGGCGGCTGAGACATAGCCCTTAATGTTATTTATGTCAAAGGAAAAGGGTAACAGAGTATCCTGGCCCCTGGTCTTTACCTGGACATAAAGAGCATCAGAGGACTGTTTGGCCTGTTTCCAATCCTGGCATTAAAGGCCGGAACAAATCGCCACTGCCCTTCTGCCCAGCACTTAACACACTCCTTCATCAACAGAATAAATGCAATTCAGACAGAGCACAGGTGTACATTTTTGACTAATGCAGATAATCAAAGACACTCCAGCATAAATATGCCATAATTCAGTTTTCCTCAGCCTGGTACCTTCCACGTGTTTTGGACTGCAGCTTTCATGAGCGCCATCAGCTTGAACAATGGTTGGAAAGAATGATGGGAGTTGTAGTCCCACACATTGCAAGAGCACTAACTTGAGGGAGACTGTCTTAGCTCCGTGTTCCTTTAACATGCGATAGAAAATAGAGTTTGGGGCAAACACACAAATCAGTTGGCTGCATTTATCTCAATATTTTCAGAACTGAGGAAGGCAATACTGCTGTCCGTGTTGAGAGTCCTGTGTGTAGATGTCAGGCCCATCTGCTGTGGAACCGGCCACGGTTTGGAGAACTAAATGATCAGAACCGAACAGCCCGGTATTTACAAGCTCTGCAGAAAGTGAGTGGATTTTTCTAAATCCAGTATGGTTTTCTTCCTGTCTCTACTTCTGAATGCCAGTGTGTGGAGCCACTGGATTGGTGTGACGTACAAAATCTTGTTTCCCATAAGCTAGTGGAAGATATACTAACTCACAAAGCCAACAGAGCTTTGTTTACCTGGTTCTTCTTAGGGTCTAAAGCCCATGTGCATACTACATGAAAGATGCTGAAACCTCTATGCCAGGGTGGCATTTGTGGTGATACACATAATTCCTTACGACTGGCTATGCTGACAAGGGCTAAGTGGAGTTACAGTCCTGGAAGGCCACTATTGTCCATTCAAGGCTTCAGCATCTCTTTGTCTCCATCTATGATAGATTCTGGGGAGTTGTGTGGGTGGGATAGAGGTGTTTTTGTGTGTTTTCATGTGCTTGGATCATTTTCCATGTGGTTTTTAGGCACAAATTGTCCAAAATTGCACTGAATTTTTTTTTAAATTGGGGAGTTGGGGGGCTTTGGGCGATTGGTGGGAGGCTCCAGGGGATACATGTGGCTTGTGGGCCATGCTCTGCCCACTCCTATCTTAGGGCAACCTTCCCTAACTTGGTGCCAGTCACGTGTGTTGGACTACAGCTGTCACCAGTAGCCATTGTAGCCAGTGGTTGAATGCATATCAAAGGGGAACTAGGTAGAAGAAAAATGCCTTGGGGTCTCAAAAGAGCAGAGAAAGAGCTATCACATCAGAGTTCTAGGAGGTTGTCTTCCCAGTTTCTGTGGAGTAATAAGCACACTGAATTAAGAAGCTTGTTACTGTTTTTTGTTACTGCTTTCACTCTTCTAAAGTCAGCTTTGTTTTTCCTCTTCTGCAGGACCAGACTTTACTAGGCCTGGCTCGAAAAAATAGTATCCAAAATTGGCTCTGTAGATTTGTAGTGACAGACATTTAGACTCCTCTCACAAATACATACCTATCAGATCTAAAGCATACCTTCTTTGTCATTCAGATGCCACAAATTCTGTTTGAAACATGGGACTCTTAGACAGCTTTGGAGCAGTAGTGATGCTCTGTAATGTTACGGTAGCCCATCGTCACTGAACTTTTGCATCGTCAAAGTGCGAAACGATGACAGCTTTTCTCTTACTTCTGAAGGTTCTGAAGCCGAACAGCCTTTGCCTCAGCGTCGGTGATGGCAGCCTTCTTCCTGTGTTGGCTCATCATCTGGGTGCAGAACAGGTACAAGGCTCCTTCCTTGCTTTTCCTATATGCTCAACTATTTGTCACTCCATTTTTTGGTATAGGTGTTTCATTTTTTGTTTTATACCTGTTCATTTTCACTGCTTCCTTTGAAGAGCAAGTGATGATATGCGACACCTAGGCTAGCATCCTATGCCTGTCTCAATTTGCCTGCTATCTGAAATGACTCTTTTGGTTTTTGCACGCTGCTCTGTACACCTCCCAGGACTCAGAGATGGTGCCTCCTCATTCATTACTGCTTCAAATTCACCTTCAAAACTCTTTAACTTTTCTAAAAAGTCTTAGCACTTGTCTTCAGCTGAACAAAAACTCATGAATATAGGGCTGTCTTTGCCCATATGAAAATTATGACAATGGTTTGAAATCTTGAGCGACTGGAGCAAAATAACTGATCTATTAGTTCCTGCTGATTGGAGGAATGGAATGGTCTGCATTGAGCAGCATTCATGGTTTTTTTATGTATGGTGAGATGTGCTCTGCTTTTCAGATTGCTGCTTCTTTGTGCAGTTAATTCCCTTACAGAACATCTTTGATTATCTTTTGCAAGCATAAAAGATGGTGGGCAAATTCCAATTGTTGCCCCATTAAAATGGATAAATGGAATCAGTGAAACTTATGTAATTGTTGATTTAAGTGCTGCTTATTAATGAGGCCTACTGTAGCTGGGATTAACAATTCAGTTTAGTGCACACTGTTTTGTATTCACTTATCTTACTGTGTCCAGTGTTGTACCTTTGCATGGCCAAGCTGGGATGATAATTATGTAATCTGGGAATATGCATTTATCTTTGCTTTAGTAGCTTAACGCTTTTGCTCCTATTGAACTGACGTAAACACACAGGTTGTGTCCCAAATTCTAGGCCCACTTTCTCATATCAACTTTAACTTGTTCCTCTTCCATATCAATTTTAGCAAAAATTAACACATTTTACCAATCACATGTTCATCCGCTGTACACAGGTACATTTCAAATTCGGATTTACATTTTATTTTTTAGAACTGTGGTTCTTTTTATCCATCTTAAACTTTTCGACTTAATTTTTGAAATTTCTGTTTAGAAGCCCATAGAAGGGCTGCTCAGGTGTCATGGTTTTGTGCAAAAAGGTGACCAAATCAAACAAGTGGTTGCCAGACACAGAAAGATGCTGCTAGAATTGTCTTGTTTTTGAGCTTTTGTTTGCTTCTTGCAGAATGAAGCAGAGCCACAGTAGAGCATAGCACAAGCCTCATATAACTGAGCAGTGTCACAGTAGTGGGAGGGGAAGGGAAGTCGAGGGAGCTGGGTATGTTTAGTCTGCAGAAGAGAAGATTAAGAGGGGACATGATAGCCATGTTTAAATATTTGAAGGGATGTCATGTTGAAAATGGAGCAAGTCTGTTTTCTGCTGCTCCAGAGACTAGGACAAGGAGCAGTGGATTCAAGCTGCAAGAAAAGAGATTCCACTTAAACCTCAGAAAGAATTTCCCGACGGTCAGAGCTGTCCGGCAGTGGAATATGCTGCCTCGGAATGTGGTGGAGTCTCCTTCTTTGGAAGTTTTTAAGCAGAAGCTGGATGGCCATCCATTGGGAACGCTTTGATGTGTGTTCCTGCATGGCAGGGGGTTGGACTGGATGGCCCCTGTGGTCTTTTACAACTCTATGATTCTATGATGATCCCTTTGCAGAGTTTGGAAAAGGTAGTTTTTGGAGCATAATTCCTGGAATCCCTTGGCCATCATGGCCGCTGTCAGTGTTCCTTTCTGCTCCACAGGAGCCTCCTCATTGAACCACCGGTGTTGGTTTTCCATTGTTTAGAATAATTTAAGCCGTTGTTGTCATTGTCGTCAATATCAGGATCTCCTCTTCCTTCTCTTCCAGGTGTTTACACTGGAAACTTCCTCAGTTTCTCATTCAGTCATGCAGAAAGTAAGTAATATTCTTTCAGTAGTGCGAGTACGTGTGTTGTCATCTTAA
The DNA here is from genome assembly GCA_030412105.1 of Cyclura pinguis. Classification (NCBI taxonomy): domain Eukaryota; kingdom Metazoa; phylum Chordata; class Lepidosauria; order Squamata; family Iguanidae; genus Cyclura; species Cyclura pinguis. The sequence goes on from CM059607.1 coordinate 4,517,619, forward strand.
TTGTCACTGTGACCTGATGATCTTTCGCCCAAATGAATTCCAGTTGAACCTTTGCCACTGCTTAGCATGACTCAGTCACATGCTTGAGCTTGTCTCTTCAACATGTTGAACTTGTATAAGGCCCACTCTTGTTAGTCAGGACTGAAAACAGTCTCTACTGGAGATGACTTTATGTTAACATAAGAGGGTGAGATCTCCTTTCAGTGCATGAACGTTTCAGAGACTGAGTTGAAAGTTTATGCATGTGATATATTAGATGAAAGAAGAAAGTAGACTAAAATCTGGTAGGGGTAATATTGCTTGTTGCAACTTCCAGCCATATTTTAGGGTTGAATATCTGGCTTTATTCTAATCTTTTGGAGGGTGCCTTTATCTTTGAAAATTCTTTACACAAACACCTGCACAAAAAGTGAATTAAAAAATTGTACACTCTTTGAGAATATTCTTTATAGATCCCTCTATAGCAAATGATTTTAAAAAAATCCAACAATGTGATGTCTTGCATTTCTGTCTGTTACAACCGAAAATAAAAGGATTAAATCTTTGAAAGGAAATTTGGTGGAATAACATGAAAATTGCTTTATAGGTGCTAAGTGAGAAAATTAAATGAGACTGACTCTTAGAGTGTTGATTAAAAAGACTTTTAAAGAAACTCTTTCTGCCAGGAAATGGTAATAGTAGTAATTTTTGGCCAATTAGTGCTCCTGGTGTTTTGCATAAAAATAACACATTCACATTAGAAATATAACAACTGGTGGGCTCTCTTTCAAGCCTTCAAGATCATTTTAAAGGCAAGGAGTGATAAACCAATTCAGAAAGGGTGGGTTCAGTCTTCTCCCAGCTTAAAGTTTGAAGACAGTGAGGAAGCTGGACCCAAGCTGCTGTTCTCTGGCTGGGGATGATAGGAGTGTAGTCCAACACATCTGGGAGAGCATCTGGTTGCAGAAAGCTGCTCCTGTGTTATGCAAGATTGTGTAAGCTGTAACTGTATCTACACAGGGATATAGAACAGTCCATTAATTGCCTTAGTTAAAATACTTGAGATGTCATAGAATAGACTAGGGCCATTTCCGCACTAGACTATTATAGCGCTATTATTCCACTTGCAACATCCTATGGAATCCTGGGGTTTGCAGGAATCCTGGGGTTTGCCGGCCGGCCCCTCCCGAAACTGCAAACCCCAGGATTCCATAGGATGTTGCAAGTGGAATAATAGCGCTATAACAGTCAAGCGCGGGAATGGCCTAGGTGTGATTTGTTGTTTTTCTTAAATGAAACAAGCATGATTCGTTACCTCTGTCTCTTTAGTTTTAAGGGACTGGAGGTTCTCTACCATATTGTCAGCCGGCCTGTTTTTACTTGGTATCCCCCTGTGTCTACTTTCGTGATCACTTCCAAATTTGCGAGCAACAGTATTGTCCAACTAGGCAAACTGACTTCAATTCTCCCCTTAAGACCCGCTTAAGGATTAGAATTCAGGAAATTTTAAGACTGGAGAGTACGCACATGACATGATAATCTGTTTGGCTTTTTATTTATGTGCACAAATCAGTAGTATACATTTCCACTCCCCTTGGAGAGGATTAAATAGCATGGACTTACGTAGTCTAGGCACATTCTTACGTGTATATCATCTGTTAAGGAGTCTATACCTCTTCAAGCAGGCATCTACTGTAGATTTCTAGCAAATGTGTCCACAGTCACCTGAAGAGGAATTTATACTAATTTCTAGTACTCTATCTGTTGAGGAACATGGCCTGTGTAGCTTAACTCTACATATCGAGATGAAGATTCTCTCTCTCTCTCTCTCTCTCTCTCTCTCTCTCTCTCTCTCTCTCTCTCTCTCTCTCTCTCTCTCTCTCTGTTTCGTCAGTGTGTTAAGAGAAGATTTTTAACCTAGGAGGCAGCTGAGAGGCAGCTGTAGGAGTGCCACTGTTGAAAGCAAGCACAAGATTGCTTGATGCCTCTCTACCTAAGGGTGCTTTATCTTGTATCTGTTATATTGCTCCTTCGTGGGATGAACAGCTCCCAAAGAGGAAAATGTGGGCTGAACTGTCATTGCTTTGGGAGGACCTGGCCATGCACTCATAGTATGATTTCTGTATTCCTCCATCAGGGTGGGCAATGTAGGGCCTTGGTGTTGCATATGCCCCCTCAACCCTGGCTTTTTTTTTTTTTATTTTGGTGACCCCGGGCCTTCCCCTCCATTCCCCTGGGCCATTGCTTTCAGGCACAAAAAAAAAGTGAATTGTGTTTTCTGGAATGCTTTTAGATAAGAGTCTCCAATATAGGGTTAAAGATTGGTTTTCTGAAGAAGAAATGGACTTCCACCCACTTCCAGTTTTGACCTTGGTTTCTGTGGCTTGTGGCGGTCTGGTTAGTCCGCAGAAGGGACCAGGCCAGAAAATTTGTCCGCAGGCCTACTTGCTTTGCCCACCCTTGTCTTGTCTTCTCAAAAGGAAGGGTGAGGTGGTAGATCATGATAATGTCACTCCTAGAACAATCACTAATTTCCTTTTTTCCTTCTTTATATAGATTTTTAAGGCCAATCGTCTAGAAGATAAAATTAAAATAGTACAGAAGAACCCTGAATCATTGACCTCTTCCGATCTTGGGAACCAAAAAGTAAGATGAGCAAAGCTTCTGTGTAACTTTTTTTTTAAAAAAAATCCTTTCTCTCTGACAGAAGGATAGCCCCTAGTGAGTTGGGCCTTTGCCCCCAGGTGGTTGGGTTTTGTGTCCTTGTGGTCTCCTGGCCAATCATTAAGAGTTGTCCAATGGTAGAATGAGGCTTAGATGTATTTTTGCAATAGCTTGGCATTTTAAAGCTGGGAAAAGATACGGAAGCTGAGTATGGACGAGGGGAGTGAATTTTCCTCTGTTACTAACTTGCCTGTACAGTTCTCATAGCTATGAGGAGAAAGGAGTAAGAGTGATGGGTCATCTTTGCTTGCTTCTTCGGGGTCCATCTTCCATCAGCCTCACCTGGGGAGGGGGACCGTACTGCAGCCCAGAGGCTCCCCATTATCCAGCCATGGGGAATTGGATTGCCATCCAGGGATAGCCTGCATAAAATTAGTTTAGTTTAGGGGCCCATTTCTACCATGGGCTGTGAGGGGATGCTGGACCCTATCAGTGAAAGAGCTGGAATGTTGGTCTGCTATCTACCCATCTGTTGAATCATTTACCACCAGTAAAGTTTATCTGATGACAATAACGTGTGTTAGCATCAAATGCAGTCTTGGGGAGGCCTGGAACTGGACTCAGGTTCAGAATAGAATATATCCTTTCTGCATGAATGGAGCATGTGAAACAGCAGGATTTTTTCCCCCTTTCAGCTCAGCTGATGTCGTGTCCAAGACTAAAAAGTGAAGTAATTGCTGCGCTACTTATCTAGGGGGCCGGAGGGCTTCCAGTGTAAAACCAAATCAAGAAGGAGCTGTCAGGTCTCGTCTGTCATGATTGGATGATATTCCTACCGAAACCCCACTTACTTCTGTCCAGCTACCAACTGTCACTGCTGTAGACACCAGGGGGAGAGGAAGTAGTAGCCCTTCCCTTCTGCTTCCACAGTTGGCTTTTCCAAGCTGACTTGGCAGCTGTTCTACTAGGTAACAAACAAAAGTTCAGAGATAATTGTTAATAAAGGACTGGTTCACTTGTGTACCTTCATAATTTCTTGTGACTTGGGTAATCGCTGAGCACTAGGTCAGCTCATTGGAGATGCTTCATTGAAAAGTATTCATGTATGCATTTGTTCACTTTTATTTATTTATTTTTGCTTTCCACCTTTCTCCCAATATGAGATGCGAGGTGGCTTACGATACAGATCACAAAAGTTAAAAGGAATAAACAATTCAATTAAAACAGCTGAAAGCACACTGAAGGCATAACAAATATAAAAATGTAGCACATCCCATTAAAATATCCTTCTGTCACCTCCAGTTAAATGCTGATGAGCCTGTTAAAATAAAAAGCTCTTGGCGAAAAGATAGCAGGGAAGGGCCAACTAAGCCTGCCATGGGAGAGAATTCCATCACCCAGGAGCAGCCACCAAGAAGGATCTCTCCAGACAGGCCATTATTGTGATGAGTGATAACTTAATGTGAGAGGAGGATGTGTGTGGTTAAGGGGTCAGTAAAAATGTCCTAAAACTCTTCAGCATGGCTGGGATATGAGTAATTATATAAAAGTGCTCAGATGTGAGGACCAATGCGCTCTCTGATCCTCTTGCCCACATGAATCTCAGTCTGTTTTCAAATGCTTAGATCTCTTTTCCTTTTCTTTCTCTAAGGTATCTCTTTTAATTGGTGAGCCCTTTTTCTCTACAAGTTTACTGCCATGGCACAATTTATATTTCTGGTATGCCCGAACAGCGCTGGCATGCCACCTCACAAGTGATGTAAAGGTCCTACCCCAGTCTGCTTCCCTTCACCTGATGATTGTGGAGTTCAAGGTACAGAGGATGTTTTTTTCTTTTCTTCTCCAAAGTGACATTTTAAGATTCAGGTGTATCAGCTCTGAATGCCCCATACAGGATTAGAATAAGTGCTTTGCTTTAGAACAGACTAGCTTCTGTGCCATTTGACAACAGTTTGAGTTACGTATACTTGGCTGATAGTCATTGAGAGTGGTGTTCCCTAGAGATAAAAATGCTTTGGATAATCATGCTGACATTCTCCAACACTGGCAATATTAAGATGACTGTGTTTTTTTAAAAAAAAAACCTTGGACTTTCTGCTTTAGAATGGATTTGTGTGTTCTGATGAGTGGAGGAGAGAGAACTGATTAGCTGTAGCCATTGCTTCTTTGTCCCTGGAGAGTTCAGCACAACCTGATAGCTATTTTGCTCAGGGACAACTTAACTATGTTGTTCTTGTTATTATTTATTATTATTATTGGCCTAAATCCTGTTGTGACTCTTGGTTGGAGTAGATCAGTTGAATCAGTGGAATTTACCTGTGTGTTGACTCACCAATCAACAGTTGGCTGAATGGGCCTCTTCCAGTTAGGACTGACCAACAGGATACGAGTCCCTGTTGTTAACCGTATTTATAACCTGCCTTTTCCTCCAAGACAAATACTTGGATTGCACATTTTAAGAAAATTACAATTAAAAACATATAGAAGAATGGCGGCCAGTGGAGCTGTTGGGAGAGGAGAGTTGTATCATCTCTGCAATCAGTCCCGGTTGGCATTCTAGCTGCTGCTCTTTGTACCGACTGAAGTTTCTGAACACTCTTTAAAGGTAGTCCCCTGCAGGGTGGTGTTACAGTTATCCAAACTGGATGTAACCAGGGCATCTGTAGCTGTGGCCAGATTGGGTATCTCCGGAAACAGAGACAGTATGTTCAGAAACTTTAAGTGTGCAAAAGCACCCCTGGCCACTGCAAAAACCTGGGCCTGTAGTTTGAAGGATGACTCAAGGAATATACCCAAATTGTAAGCCTATGTCTGCAGGGGGAATATAACCCCGTTCATCACAAGCTATATCTCTGTTCCCTGATCTGTCTTTTGACTAACCAAGAGCAGCTCTGTCTTGTCTGGGTTGAGCTTCAGTTTGTTGGCCCTCATCCAGTCTGTTGCTGGTCCCACACTCTAGTTTTGAATTGAAACAGATTCCTTAGAGTTAGGTGTAAAGGAGAAAAAGAGTTAGGTATCATCAGCCTGTGTAATATCCCTCTACACACTTTTTTTTTAAAAAAAATCTTACTCAACTATTTCATTTTTTCTCTTTTTTTAGAAACTTTAATGTGAAAATCTAAGATACCTTCAACCCAATATACCGTATTTCAGTTGATTTTAAAACCAGCTTCTCTTTCTTTCAATTTGATTTTGAAATGATAAATTCTATTGTGTTTCTTTTTCTCTAGGACTTGTGGCGTATCCGCAGCCCGTGTGGCATTTGTGAGGGGTTTGATGTGCACATTATGGATGAGATGATAAAGGTTAGTCTGCCCTCCCAATGTGTGTGTGAAATGCCAGCTGGATTATAGATTTAGTCGTATGGAAAGTGGTCCTATGTGTGTTTCTAGCCAACATGTGCATTAAATGGAGAATATAGAGCAGAGAGACCCTTGCTTATGGTAATGTCATCGTTGCCACCCAGCTAAAGAGAAAGAAGCAAGGGGGAAACACTGCCGAGGCCCTTGAACGTGTCTTTTTTATTCAGGTATTGGGAGATGCACAGCCCAGCTGAGAGGGGTGCCTTCTGTGTTTTGGCTTGGGGTAGCACTGTTAAGTCCCTTTGCTTTGCCAGCCAAGCTCAAGGAAGTACAACCATCACTCTTAGTTTTGAAATGCCCCTTCAGTGCTTCAGTGAATGGATGCTGCTAAGCACTGTAGATGGCCCCACACCTGAAGCATAGAATCATAGGATCATAGAGTTGGAAGAGACCACAAGGGCCATCCTGTCCAATCCCCTGCCATGCAGGAACACACATCAAAGCACTCCCAGCAGATGTCCATCCAGCTTCTGCTTAAAAGCCTCCAAAGGAGGAGACTCCACCATGCTCCGAGGCAGCATATTCCGCTGCCGGGCAGCTCTGACCGTCAGGAATTTCTTCCTGAGGTTCAGGTGGAATATCCTTTCCTGTAGCTTGAATCCATTGCTCTTTGTCGTAGTCTCTGGAGCAGCAGAAAACAAGCCCGCTCCCTCCTCGACATGACATCCCTTCAAATATTTAAACATGACTATCACGTCCCCTCTTAACCTTCTCTTCTGCAGACTAAACATCCCCAGCTCCCTAAGCCAGTCCTCATAGAGCTTCATGGCTTCCAAACCCTTCACCATTTTGGTCACTCTCCTCTGGACACACTCCAGCTTGTTGATATCCTTCTTGAAATGACGTGCCCAGAACTAGACACAGTATTCCAAATGTGGTCTAACCAAAGCAGAATAGAGTCTCCCTTGATCTAAACACCATACTCCTATTGATGCCACCAAAAATCACACTGGATATTGGTTGGTCACCTACCTGAAACAACTTTGCGTCCCAAAGAAATATCTTGAATAACCCAGAAACCTCTGGATCTCTTCTCATTTGGAGCAGCCACAGTCATGAGGAAGCATTAGCCAGTGGTGAGAGGATGAGGTTGTAAACTGTGGGAGAGGAATCGACTCTGGACATGGCTACATGTAAAAATCTAATACCTAATCAAACACTTTGTGAGTGTGTACATGTAGATAGTGAAATGCATACCTAGATAACATACATGTGCAGACGCATACCCATAAAAATGGTACAAAAACCCTAGCTTTAAAAGCAGTCTGGGAGAATTTACTAGGCACTGCAATAAAACAAACAGTGGGCTAATGACACAAAATCATTAGCAAACCATAAAAAGCAGCTGCAACAGGAGTCTCACAAAAAGAGATGAGAATGAGAAGAAAAAAACAATGGTCCAATAGTGTTTCTTAAAATAACAAATACTCCCACAAGAACTTTTGTACCACATCCCTTTTAGTTGTAATAAGGCACATTTGCAAGTCCTCAGTCTTCATTGTTCGAGAACACAGGACCAATTAACTTAATTGCAAAAATGTGTAGTTATTTGAAACTACTACTTAGAAATGTCTGGAATGACAAGTTTAATGAGTCACTTTAGCAGCTGTGAAACCGTAGCAGAGACTGTACTAAAAAGGGTACATACTTGGATATAGCTGGAGGGCAATAGAATTTATACAGTTAATTGATAACAAATTCTTTTCGGACTCCCATACAAGTCTAGTACTTGGGATTCATCCGTGCTCTGGGTTTGTCATACAAACAGAATCAGAATTCTGGACAAGCTGTATCATCCACCCTACAATGAGGATGAGAGACTGTTGAGCTGGGATTTGCCATCTTGTTGGCTACTACAATATATCTTGTAGTATGCCATTGTCTGTAAAATATTAATAACAGATGATGAGCCAATGTGGTTTAGTTGTTTGAGTGCTGAACTGGGACTCCTGGAGACCGGAATTCTAATTCCCATTCATCCATGGAAACCCAGCAGGTGACATAGGATGAGTGACACACTCTTAGCTTCAGGAAAAGGCCATTGCAAACCCACCTCTGAAAAATCTTGCAAAGAAGACCTCACGATAGGTTTGTGTTAGAGTTGTCATAAGTTGGAAATGACTTGAAGGCAACACAAGGACAGCTCAGAGGTCCTTACGGACAGCAAAGATAAACGGCTAAATCCAATTGCTTGTTCCAGCTAGAGCAGACTCACTGAATCAACTGATGAATAATAAACCAGCAGTTAATGGATGTGTCTTCAGTTCAGTAGGCTTGCTCTAGTTAGGAACAGCCAGTTGGATGTAGCCTGAAGTCTGCAAATTACTTGGACAACTCAGGATTGATACTTAAGGGAGAAATGTACTTAGAGAACAAACGGCAGAGTCTGTTGAGTTTTAACCTAGCTTTTCACAGTCTGAGAAGCTGGGTTTCAGTTGTGTTTACAGCTCAAATGGTTCGACGAAGACTAGTTTGATTTCTGGTGGTCAGTCATTTTGACCGATATTTTGTCTGCTGCTTATTCTTCTTTCACATTTAAGCAGAAAATTTTATCTAACCTTACTTGTCCATCAATAATAATCCTGCTATACTAGTTTTAAGTATACACTTTCTTAGGCAGGGGCAGAAGGCAAATCATCCCATCTTAAATTACTTTTTTGCTACAGGCTTGCTTTATTAACTAGCAAATGTCCAGTTACCGTCTTATGTGTACCCTAAATGTCTAAAACAAGTGTATGGGGGAATATAAGAGCTCACTACACTCTTTGCCAACTCTTCTGGAAATTCCAGAAGAAAGCGGTGGGATTGAGAGAAAGTTCTCCACTGAAGATCATAACATTCAGATATGCTGATATGGAGAGATAAGGACTTTCAGATTGTCTGGACCTAAGAGCTTTATGTGTCATAACCAGCACTTTGAACTTAAACAAGAAACTCTTTTTTGAATGCTCCAGCCTTTACAAGGCTTTGCTTTCTTTCCTTCCATAGAATTCCTTAGACTTCAGGGAATCAAGGGAAGCAGAGCCTCATCCCTTGTGGGAATACCCTTGCAAATCACTGTCTGATCCAGTGGAAGTCTTCACATTTGACTTCCAACAAACTGTACCAGAGCAAACTATCAGGAAGGAAGGCCTCATTAACCTGGTAAGGTAAGTACCTCCTGGAGGAAACAGCATCAAATAGTTTTGTGAAACATTTTCAGGTATGTGACACAGGATAATGAAAACTGGCAGAGTAACTGTGTTAAAAATCATGGTCTCTGGCATCTAGAGGAGGCCATAATTACACTATCTGAGCTGCTGTCACTCTCCTTCCATAAATACAAGGATAGAGACTGACTTTGTGTTGTTGTTATTGAAAGGATTGCAAGAAGAAAATGGCTGACACACTTTGAATGCTAAAAGTAGGACATTGATGTTGAATGGCATTATTGAATCTTATGGTACTGCTGGAATTGGCACCTGTTTTATTTTTGTTTTTGACTAATTTGGTTTCCTTGGTGGATGATCTTTGAAAGAGATAAGCAAAGTGTGCCCTGACTGGTTTTCACGTATCTTCCCACAGGGCTTGATGCAACTAACATGGTACCTTTCTGGGTGGCCTTACCAGATGGGGACTTGATGGCAAAGGTCTATGTTGTCCCCATGCTTTATAGAATCCACAGGTAGATCCTATATGAAAGCATTATGTGAGGCCATCCAAAGGTTAGTCTGTAGTGTTAGCCATATGCCAGTGACTCTCAGCTCTACCTAATGTTTCTAGCAAAAAAAAAAAAAAAATATCAGGAGGATACTGTACACCCTGGAGAGTGTCTGGAGCCACTGAATGGATGAAGATAAACATCGTAGTATACCGTTACAATACTTCATCCCACTTCAACCGTCATGGCAACATCCTGTGAAATTCTGGGGTTTGTAGTTTCATGAGGCCCAAGAGCTCACTGGCTGAGAATTCTAAATGGCCCTCCTTAAATTGCCAGTCTCCAGATTCCATTAGATGTTGCCATGGCAGTTAAAGTGGAATCATAGTGTTATGACAGTGTAGCATGATAAGGATATAATTCAGATGAGATGGAAGTTCTGTAAATTTGCTGATACGGGTGAAGGAATACCAGATCAACCTTGTATTACTTAGTTAACATACGTAGGGTGATTTGGAGAAGTGTTATCCAACTCTGAAGGCAGAGTTGATCTATTTGATCTATTGCAGCTCAGTAGACTTGTACCCTAATCTTCCTTTGAAATTCCTTTACTCAAGAATGGCTGGTTTAAGATTAGTGGCAGAATGTCATGAGAGGCTGAAGTGATTCTTTCTGGTTTTTAGCTACTGACATTTCTTGTGTCAGGTTTTTGACCATTTCTGTTTTGCATAGGAACATTGTACACTGATGATTTTATATAAATAATAAACAAGAATACATCTAATTATTTAAACCAAACATGGTTTAGTATGAATTTGGGAGCAGAAATAAAATGAACTTAGCCTAATGCCCTCCATATGCAATAAATGTTATTATTAGTCTTTATGACCACTGATCATGCTGGAATGCTGGGAGTTGTAATCCCATCTAAGTTGGAGAACATTTGTTTAAAAGAAAAATATGTTTTTACCATTTTTTAAAAAAACTTTGCTGGAGAAAGCTTTGATCTTTCTGTAGTTTAAAATATTTATAGTAATAAAAATGTCTGTCATGTATGAAACACCATGCTGTTTTAAATGAATAATGTATAAATTGCAACGTAACGTATGACTGAATTGGTTTCTAATCACTTTTTTCCTCCTGTCTCAATATAACCATCTGTTCCCTGCCTGATCATTTCTTTCTGAACCTGCTCACAGTGTGTGGTGTTATCGCTCCACCAAGTTATGGTGTTATTGCTATACCAGCTGTAAAATCTTAGAACATCCTGTGCAGTAAAGATCAATATTTACCTGCAGAATGATCCTTATTTAAACATTGAATGTAGATTTTTGAGACAGTGTTTTCTAATTTGCATTAGCTAATAACTTACATCAGCTACACATGAAATACTGAAGCCAATATCAAGCAGCACATATTTATTCCTCTTCTGGCTCTCATGGGTAAAGAGCAAAGGATATGACAAGTCCAAATCCCATATTTCAGAAGAGCAAGGGTTATGAGCGTGCAGTATGTGCTTAGTCATTGAAATACAAGGCTTGAAGCGTGATAGTTTGAGAACTGCTATGGGTACACCATTGGCTCCTATCTTTTGTCTTTCGATCTTGCTTGCTTTCCTGTTAAAATGCCATGCAGGGCATTACTTTGAATAATCTGTTATGGTAAAGCGCTTCTCATTTAAAGCACATGTTCAGACATGTACATAGGCACATGTAATTTTCGTGATCGTTTCTACTCAAGAGCAAAAAGTTCACTGTCAAGAAATTTGTGGGGATTTTTTTTTTTTTGACTTACAGTAACATTCTTCATCTCTTGAAATAATTATGAATGCAAATATTAGAGCAACAGTTATTGAACATCTGTTGTTTTACTTGCAGCCTAGGCATATCGTGTGTAAATATTAAAGGCTCATATATGAGCCCCTTTTTATTGTTTAAAAGTCAAGTAGCAGAGGGGAGGGAGCGTTTAACCCCTTCCTTCTCTGCATCTTTTCCACTCCAAATCTTTCTTCTGTAGAAGGATCTAAATGGGATCACATAGTCTGTATCATACCATACGCGCAACAGGTTGTTATAGGTAAATGTCCCCACTGTTTTTCTTGGCGGACAAAGAATCAAACCTGCTTTACCCTTCCTTTGCTCTAAATTCTCCCCTCCTTCAGCTGTTTCTGTTTTCAGATAAACTGGTACTACTTTCTAGTCTATGACAGCAAGCCCCTGAAGTGTTAACTGAAAGGGATGCCCCTTCCCCAGCATCCATGCTATCCTGACACTCCTTTGTTTAAAAAAATAAACAAACTCAAAAAAATGCCTTGCACCCTTTAGGAGCCATGGGGGCAATTTTGCCATGTCATCCCTCCTGAACTGTTTTAGGCCGAGTGGAAGCCTTTTGTCAAAACTCCCTGTCATTTCTGATTTTGAAAAATGAGCTTTACACAGTCTCAGGATGAGACCCCAAAACTTAACAAAATGGCTTCCATGCCGCCCCCATACCAAGGGCAAGGTCCAAGGTCCGATGAGGGACTCCTAGACCTCTAGGAGTGGCATGCTCCTGCCTTATGTTTTCGCAGGTCTGTTCTTTTCCTGCTCCTCCCTGATGTCATTAGTCCACAGACCATTTTTCCCTTGATTGTGAACCCTACTGAAAAAGACAGTCTGAAGACCGGGTACGTTGTTTGACATGCTTTGCTCTTTCTGTTGCAAAACAGTGTTGTGTTTGCAAAATCTGGTGATTTCATCCAGCTGCCAGGATTGAGAGGAGCAGTAAGGACTTATTAACATGGGCAAGCAGCTCTGGCAGGCCACCCTTTATGCCTCAAGATCCTCTGGCGGCCACATCAACCTCTGAAAAAAATAAAATGCTTGTTAATACTGTTTTTTAAAATGTTGAACCGCCTTGCAACCCATTTAAAATGTAAATTGTTGCACCTGGTGGCTTTGAACAGCAACAGCTCACCCTCTTTTTGACCAGAAAAATGTTGATCTGGGGAGTTATTGACGACCCCAGGAACATCCTGGGGGGCCACAAGCAGCCATATGCTCACCCCGCTATACCAAATGAGCTGTCCTTTCTCTTGTTATTGAAATGTTTTTCCACCACGGCTTTATTCTCAGTGTACTGATAGATAGAAGAGCATAAAAGAAGATTCCTGCTGGACCAGAATGAAGCCCTGTCTAGTCCAGCATTCTGTTCCTACTGTAGCTAACCAGAAGCCTCTGGGAGGCCCAGAAGCATGAATTTTTGAAGCTTTTCTATATGACTTTGAAGTCTAGGGGTTTCTGTTTAAAAAGAAAGAAAACTAAAATCCACAAGAAGGTAGATCCTTATTAAACAACTGCTTCTGGCTCAGATCTTTAATGTGCCACCTCAGTTCCTGTCCTATAGGCCTCACTTTGCTTCCTGTTAGAAATCCCACTTTACACCCACCTCTGGTTTGATGGTTTGCTCCCAAGGTTTCAGCCTCCCGCAGCACTGCTTTCTGGCCCTTTCATCTATCCAACTGATGTGGGAGGATACGGTTCGTGTTTCAAAAGGAATTTGCACCCTGAAAATTAAGGTACATCTTGGTCTTACTGGCGCTCTTCAAAGTCTGCAGACGATCAATACCTGAGGCTCTTTCTTTCCAGGACTGGGAAGAGCCACGGAGCCATTCTGTGGATGGAATATCAGTTGGTGCCCAGCCTTTTTATCAGCACAGGACTTGTACAGATTTCAGATGAAAAGGTATTTGCATAGTTCTCTTTCCTCTGTGCAACGCAGGGGCCGAATGGGAAGCAGAATGTTAAATGGCAAGAAAGAAAAATCCAGCTGTGCCATTCAGTTCTGACTCATATATGGGATACTTCTGGACTCATCAGCCCGCTTGCATTCTCTTTGAAATAGCATGATAAACAAATCTATTCATTAATATTGCCTTTAATATTGCCAGTGGGGAACATATGCAGAAGCTGTCATAGTATCAGTGTTGCAATGTGTTTAGGACGGACAAGCCTCTCTGGAAACATCAGAGCTCTGAAGTAATGGGTAAAATTTTGATGTCAGGCCAAGGCAACGTAATTTTCACATCTTCAGCGAAGCATGCATATTTAGAAGTAAAGCCCTTCCTATTTACAAGAATTTACTTACAAATATGTCTTTGTAGAATTGCAGCCTTAGAACTCCTGGGAATAAGAAGATGACTGGCATTCCAGTACAGCTAGGAGCTGTTTGTTCCATCTCCTCATTTCTAAGGAGTTTTTTTTAAAAAAACTACTGCGTTCTGCTCCAGATACCAAAATAAAATGTGCAACATTGCTCTGAGTGTACACCTCCCTCTTAATAACAGTGCAGTCCTTTTGCAAAGGAATGCAATGATATTCTGAAAGGAAGGGCTTACTGTTGGTCTTAACAGATCCATACACATACACATACTTTCGAAACTGATGTTCCCGTTTTTTCTCTGCAGGGCTATTGTCAATGGACTCCGCACTGCAAACAGGCTGTGTACTTCTTCCAATCGGTTACTGAGCCAGAATCTGTAATCGATAACCCTTCTGCAGTTGCGTACGCTGTAAGCTTCAACCCAAAGACAGGAGAGGTTGGCATGGATTTTAAACTCTTAAATTAATGGATCATCCTTCCAAAGAAAAATCTTTTCCCTCTCTTGTGGCTAGGTCATAATAAATATATTGATATGGCTATGGTACACTTCTCTTCTTTGGGAGCAAAATAGCTTTTGTTTGTCCCAGGACACATTCTGAAGCAGCAGAGGGAAAGTTGTAGCAATCTTACTACAGTTAAGCTTATCCGGCTCCAGTTATGGAGTTGCTTGGGAGGCCCCATGTACACCAGCTAAGGCAAAAAGTGGAAGCCTGAGGTGGGCTGTGAGTAGTAATACCACTGTACAAAAATATAAATCTGCTGGCCTGCTTGAGTTCATTCCTTGCTGGCGCTCATGTTGTTGTTCATATAGGATCAGTCACCTCCTCTGCCCTGTTCTTGTTGAAAGGCAGGGTTGGGCTATTTCTCTCTGGATCCAGGGGTCAATTTTGTCTCTGTCCCCCAACCTGGATTACAGTGTGGGTGATGCCAGTTGTTGCTGTAGTCATGCATCACCAAAATGGGGTGGCCTGTACCAGCTAGAAGTATGGAAGACTCCCCAAATGTCTGCTCCAAACAGCATTTAGGTACTGGAAGTGCTTGGGGAATGGAGAACCTCTGCTTGTTTGCCTTGGAAATTCAGCACATTGTAGGAACATTGGGAGCATAGACCTACATCTGGTTGTTAGTCCACCCAAGTTGTTAGTAGACCCATTGAATCAATGGAACATCTGTCAGCGCTGGCTTACCAAGTTTCTGTTGATTCTGTTGCTCTACTTCAGTTAAGACTAACAATTGGATTGAGGCCATAGTCCAGTGGGCCTTTTGTGCGACCTATTATAGCACTGTGTTCCAGTTCAGCTCTCAGCTATCAAATCCTGGGGCTCACAGTTTGCAAAGGCTCGAAAGTCTCTGGCTGAGAATCCAAAACAAGCCCCCGCCCCTTATCTGCAAATCTCATAGGATGGAGCCGTGGTGGTTGTAGTGGAATCACAGTGCTCTTATCAGTGTGAAAGCATCCCCTGTGGGTTTCCCTTCCCGAAATATGTCAATTTGTTGTAAAGTAGCCATTGGTCTGAGCATTGGACTACATCCCTGGAGGCCAGGGTTCAGTTCCTCACTCAGCCATGGAAACTCACCGGGTAACCTTGGGCAAATGACACACTGAGCCCCAGAAAAACTCATGATAGGTTCACCTTAGGGTCACCGTAAGTTGGAAGTGACTTGAAAGTGTAAAACAACAACAACAAAAGGAAGGTTAGTGTGCCTGGTCCAGGGGCCACTCTTATGCCTTGGGACCCTCTGGGGATAATATGGGCTCTCCCCCTGCCAAAAAGTGACCTGAAATTCATTTGTGTTATTCAAAAATGTGTATTTTTATGTTAATACAGTGCTGAGAGGCCTTGCAGCTATTTAAAAGGTAAAATATTGCACCTAGAATCTTCCAGAAGCAGCCGTTTACTTTCTTTATGGAGCAGAAAATAGTTGGTTGGGATCCTGGAGGAGCGGAGGCTCACAAAAATATCCTTGATGGGGGGTCCATATGCAGTGCCAGGATCACATGTTGCCCACCCCTCTTTTAGAACCACCTTGATGTTATTGTACCAGCACAGCTAATGCAGGCTCCTCATAGGTCAGCATTCCCTGACCATTGGAAGAACACCAAGCTAGCTATTTATGTTCTAAAGTTTCTATCCTGAAGCGTCTGGACTGTTCCCAGTATTTGTTTCTAACAAACAACAACAGGAGCATAATAACAAATACTAAATGTTTTTTAGCCTATAAAACAGCAAATAGAAGAAACCCATAAAACATTTTACTGAAACCTGATTCTCCCATTTTAAATCTTTGATGCCAGTACCTGGTGAAGAAAGTCCAGCGTAGAGGAAAGATTTTTGAGGTCACAGTTCAGCACCTTAGACCTGCTAGTCAGTTCCATTGAGGCTTACCCCTGAGTAGCCATGTTCGGTATTGCAGATCACTCTCCATTAAGTGAGAAACCAGCACTTTGAAACAAAATAAGAGACATTCTCTTGAAACCAGTTAAATTCTATTGTCTCACTAAACTGTTTCCAGTTTCTCATTCCTGCAGGCAATGAGCAGAAAGCAGAATAAAAAAAATCTGTTTGAGTTGTGCTCCCGCGTCTTTCCTTATCTTTATCAGTGGGTATGGCACAATTTAATGGTAAATGCACCATCGTTTCCCTCTGTTGCACATACACCTTTTAGCCTCATTGCCATAGAGCAAGTGATAGTTAGTGTTCAACGTAGATATCTGTAAGGCAAATTCCATTTTAGCGGGGTTGAAAAAGGGAGCTTAGACATCAGTACTGACTATGCTGATGACAAACCATTAGTGCCCAGTTTGTCAAGTTTTTTTTTAAAAAAACTTTCACTGAGGTATGAAAGGTGTTTGGAAACATGTATGTGTTGGAATATCCAGTGGAGGATTTCCGGCTAGAGCATCTCCATCAGGTAGTGATCTCGCTTCTTTTTGAAGGCATCTAGAAAAAGAAACTCCACCACCCATCTAGCTCATTGGTTCCATTGCCAAATCGCTCTTACCTTCAAGGAGTTCCTTCAGTGCTCACTTTTTATTACCCTATGCACAGAAGAGCTAGCTTCCAAAACTGTTTATTCACAGAAGAGTCTGATGTAATGCTGAAGAATGAATGTGTGAACTCTCAAAGCCCACTTGATCGACAGCTGGAAGTGATGAAGTCAGAACTAGTGACTGTAGTTACGGTATGTGCCAAACTAAGAGCATCATCTAGGCCATAGGGAGATGATATCATGTTTTGCACAATGATTTCATGTGAGTGTGTGTACACGGTAAAAGGAACACATGACCTGTGCTGCTTCATCCTATGTTTCATTGATTTACTTCTTCTCTGATGGGACAAGAAATGAAGGCTTTGGCTCAGCTTGACCGTGTGGTTCCCTACCGGAGGCCCATGAGAGAAGTGCAGGGAAATGAGCTGGCAGTCAGAACTGGTTTCTTTGGTGCCTGAGATGCAGTTGATAGAAGTCAAACCCCTGGGTGCTCATGTGCGTTTGATTCATTTCACTTGACTTGCGAGTCTGCAGACATCAGAAATCTATACTAACTTGTTCAAGGGCCAGTCTCTATAAACAACAAAGGCAGCAAGACTTTCATCTATAGAGAAGGAAGTGTCAGTATAATGAAATTTGGTCTGCACAATTAGCCTGGAAGAGAGAGGTGAAATTATGGCCTGACAGGACCAGATGGGCCTTACGGGTTGGTTTTGCTGCCGATTCTCGACTCTGGCAGAATCACACAATCTACCATTCCTTCCCCACTTGCGTGTCTATAGTGTTACAGGGACCACGCCTCAGATAAAGAATAGCAATGCTATTATTGCTTTCTCATCTCAAGTAAGATTCTGAGAACCCGTCTGACAAACCACTATTGCCTTCCCCAAAGGTATGAAGGTTTATGGTCAGAGTCCATGTTAAAATAAATATTTGGCCTTAAAGGTGCTGCTAGATTTCCCCTCACACACACCCCACGCACTCTTTTTATAATAATGTTGTCATTAAAATGCTGAGGAGAATAACTGATGGATAGATTCAACTGGTACCTCTCTGGAAAATGGTGAGTAGATTTCATTCAGTGATTGCATTAGATATACCCGTATCCAGAACCAGAATCTGAAAAGAAATTTCTTTGCATTGGCTTCATGCTTGCTATATTTTAAGCAGCAAATATTTCCTCCATTTTTTTGGTAGGGTTTTTGGGAAAGTGTGTAGACGAGATTCTAGTTTTTTACTTCACTGGTTCTAGCATTTTATTGCTGTGCTGTGATTGTGTATATTTTCTGTTGTTACAAGCCTTCACGTCGACTGTTGACTTATGGCTACCTTATCCTAGGGATTTCTTGGCAGGATTTACTCAGAGGAAGTTGAACTTGGCCCAAAGTTACCCTGTGGGTTTCCATGGCTGAGTAGGGCTCCAAACCCTGGTGTCCTAGAATTCTAATCGAGCACCCAAATGATTGCACCATGTCAGCTCTTGATTGTGTTAATATCCTGGTTTCATTGTGGTTGCTTTTATTTTGATGGAAGGTGCTCTGATGAAAAGGTAGGTTTTTGATACCTTAATATGAATATTCTGCAGTGCCAATCACCAGGACTGCCCTGTATCACCCATTTTGTTTTTTGAAGTACTGGAAGGATCTCTAAGTCCTGATAGCAAAACCAACCCCCGTGCATACTAAAGCTACAAAGAGCTTAATCCTGACAGCTCATGGACTTCTTCCACTGGAATGTCTGCTGTTTAGAATCCTCCCCTGTTGTGAGCAACCCTATTTCCAGGTGTGCACTCACCCAAACTGGATAGATTCAGGTACTTTGGAGGCTTCTAGAAACTTTCTGTGGGGTTGGCCCAAGCCATGCAGCTGCTGGACATGCCAGACAAGATGGCATCCTCCTACATTCTGCACACAAGAGCCAACTGAACTGGCAGTTCAGTGTTGTGTCAGCAGTGATGGAGGGATAGCCTGTCCCGCAACGCCTGAGGTCAGCGGGCTAGTTTAAAGGGAACAGAATTGGTAGCCCAGCCTCTGGGACCTTGCTGTGGCACTCCAGCGTCTGCTGTCTCAGGCAGTGACTTCGCCCTGTCTAATGATAGGGCCAGTCCTGAAATTCAGTATAACTCTTCTGCTGAAGTGGCTGCATAGCATCAATATATCAAAATAACTGCATGAAGCACACCTATTGTGCAACCTGGTATGCCTTGCCTTTGAAAAAACAGCTTCAAACTATGCGAGTGTGATGTCTGCTTTATAAATATCCAATATTCTTCCCTTTCCCTTCATGCTAGCATCTCGTCCACAGAACAGAAAGTAGAATCTCTTGCTTTCCTTTCACGCTAGTCTTGTCATCCTAATGTCACAGAATCCAAAGTAGACAGAAGGGTCTATTTATCCTTTTTAAGCCTTAACAGTTTATTATTTCATTCACACCAACCATTAATTCCTTTCAGCACCATTAGAAGTTGGAAATAAAGCATTCTCTGGTTGTCTACATACCTTCATTTTTTTTTTTAAAGGAAGCATAAAGTCTTTTCATTTTATTACACACAAATAAACGAATGGAACATTTTTCAATTGGCTTTCTTTAATATATATATATTTATATATAATAATAATAACAAAAATGCCAGAAGGTATGTGCTTACCATATAAAAACATTAGTTTTTAGAAGGATACGATACAGAAAAAATTATTGAAATAAAAAAAAAGTTGTTTAGGCTCTCTAAACCTATTAATACAATATTTAAAAAGACAGAGATTCATAGTTAAAACGTGTGCAGGTTAAGGATAGAGGAAAATGACTGCTTAAGTAATACCAGTTTTTGTTTAATCTCTGTTGTCAATGAGGTCAATGTCTGGATATTTATATTACATATTTTAAGTCTACATAACCTCGCTTTACCCAGTTTGGACAGACAGGCTGCATCTCCTAATTCTGAGAGCTGGACTGATATGTCTTGACTAGGATAAACCGGCACTCCAGACTACAGATGTAAGCTACTATGGACTGTCCAGGTTCAGGCAGAATGCCACCATCCCTTGGGCACACTGATGAGTGGATTCAGGCTGCAGTAGAGAAGACCTGGTGTGGCTGTTGGTTGATCACTTCAAAATGATCAGAAAGAATGAACAGAAGAAAGGACTGGAAAATACATTGTCCACACAAACTGTGTCAACTTCCTTCATTAAGGGGTAGAAAGAAGAGGAGAAGGAGAATGGAAGAGAAGACAGCTTAGGAGAACATCTGTTACGGAAGATTGAAGCTACTCGAGTTACTCTCGCCAGTTGCAGAGCGTTTAAAAACTCCCTGCTTGCTGCACCTAAGCAAAGGTGAATCTAATGCAGCCTTTTGCTTTTCATAGTTGCTTCAATCAGGGCATGAAGGCAGGATTCCACTCTTGCTGCTCCCCTGTCTGTAACACTCAGATTCCATCTTATGATGGAAGGTCAGCCAAGTCATCTACTAGCTATTAAACTAGGTAATCTCAAAGTTTCTTCTTCAGTCTAATAAACCATAGTTTATCCGACCAAGGATGAGCGTGATGGCCATGCCTTGACTTCTTTGCTCGCTTTTCCTTTCTTACTCACTCATGCCTTAATGCAGTTCTTCAGAGTCTTCATAATCACCCAAAGAACCTGGGAGCCAGCTCAACCTTGAGTATACTTTTCAGTGCAGGAGAAAACTGCAGTGCAGTCCTTTGATAAGATTGCCTCCTGCACGCCATGTTCCCCAGATTTCAGCCACTGTGCATTTACTTTGTGTGTCTTCCTAGGACCAATCCAACCATCTCTCCAGTGGTTTCGGTATTGTGTACTTTGTGCTCTCACCTCATGGGACTGCATTTATACTGAGATAATTGCTTATTCCACTATAATTGATCCAAAGAAGCAGGTTTTAAATGCAAAGACAGTTCCTCCCCCGCCAAAGCAAACCAAAGCCTCACAAAAGCCAACGCCTGACAAAAAATATACCAATAAATCTCTCTTTTTTTGGGGGGGGGGGAGTGTTCTCTCTTTTTCAATCCTAGCCATGTTGGGCTAAAAAAAGAATGTCCTGTCGAGACTCAAAAATGCCTTACAGGACAAGTAAGCAGGATGAAGTGCATTTCTTCTGTAATCACACCCACAAATTTGTTTGCTGTGTGCATTTTTGTACAGTGGGGGCAAGGAATCTTTTTCTGTCATGGGCTACAGCTCCCATAATTCCTTCCCATTGGTCATGCTAGCAAGGACTTCTGGAAGTTGAAGAACAAAAGATCGGGAGGCCCAAAGGTTCCTCACCCTGTTGTAAAGCCTTGCCCTGACAGAGCAAGGAGCCTGCATGCATTCATGCACACACCTACCTACCTACCTACCCTACCTACCTACCTCAGAAAATTTTCATGCTCTACCTAACCCATCTAGAATCTTGGGAACATGCAGAATGAGTTGCTAAGGGTTCCACATCAACTTCTTCTATGAAGAGATTGTTTGGAAGCCAAAGCTGTGTTAAACGTCTTAGCTCACTGCGAACAGGTATACGATCCAGAGGATATTACCCATCTGGTATATCATGGCTGAAATCCTATTTATGAATCCACACACAAGCGTAGCTCACATTTCCTTGGAAACTGAATTTTGTAGTGGGCGGTACAATCACAGTTCCTCAATGACTGACCATTCAAACTTTACTCAAGTCTACCCAAAAGAAAGTCTTAGAACTGAGTTCTTACTCCCAGGTGAGCGGATGTTGGACAGCAGCTTGCGGGTCCCTGGGTCTCTTCTCGAGTATGATGTTATTTTAGTGCATTGCGTCACTTAGCAGCACAGAGGGCTGACGTTGATAAGGAATTACAGAAGTGCAAAAGCGTTCTTGGGAATGCTTGTTAATTGTATCCAGTTTATCTCAACAAATGCTTATTTTGCTTGCCTTGAAATCCTTTGGCTTATTGATTTTGCTCACTGCGTGGTAAGTTGATCTTGGACTTCCAATAAACTCTGGAGACTTCCCAAACCATATTAGATATCCAGCACTAATGAAAGACTCCTAACAAGGCCCACAACGCTCCTCCCAATGAATAATTCTGCAGTCTAATTAAATGGGTATTGATAGCCTTTTCTATACTTTTTTTTTTTTTTTGCATCCCTTAATAATCCCCAGGTGTTTCACCATAGGAGAAGCCACCCAATTGAAATTTCACTTCTGGGGAAATTCAATGGCATTTAAAGATAACAAACCTCTCAGTGACTAACAGGGACTGTTGGTTGTGCTGGCTAATATTTGGATTTTGAGAGGAGTAGCTGTGCTAGTTTACCGCAAAAAACAAGGAATGAGTTTTGTGGTCTCAATAAATGTTGCCGACCAATTTCTTATTATTACAGTTAGCACTAGTAGCCCAAGGCATTTTGCAGCCTGAAGCAAAGGACAAGATGGCACCTCGTTCCCATTCCAGGTACGGAAGCTGACTGGATTGGTCGCTGAGGTTTGGGTTAGCAATGGCGACCCTTCCCCACATCTGATGGCGCCGGGCTAGCTAAGGGAAAATCAAAATCGGACTTCCATGTCATACACTCGGCCCTACCATCTTCCCAATCTTCCCATCTTCTCTAGCTGCCTCAGGCAGCTTCCTCCCTTAGTTCATGGCAGGGCCGCCTTAGCCCCCAAGTATGTGTGTGTGCTTGAATTTTTAAGTGTAAAAAATAATTAGTTACAGTTACGGCTCAAAGGAGCCAAAAGTAGTTATCTACCATTAATAATGTTTAATTTTTTGCTAACTTAAAAGAAAACTCAACCACCTCTCATACCAGCTTGCGAGAAGCCCCTGCTCTGTGGTACAAAACATGCCTACGTAATGAGATCATGCCCTCAGTAAATATAAAAGAATTAATGAAGCCATTACAAGTTACTATTGAAAAGGAGTGAAATTATCCCTCGTGATGTTATGATAGCAATGCAAGTTAGTTATGCCTTAGCTATCGTTGAAAAGGAATGACTGGTATCTCACTGTTTGTGGCTGGTTGCTTTCTGGTGTGCGTACGTGCGTGTGTACACAAAAAACATCTGACCCAACTTCATTTGAACAGCTGACAGCAACTCAGTCTTAAGGGAGCCATCCAACATGCTGAACTTCATCCTTCAAATAGGCCCATCGGACATGAGGTATCTCCTTTAAAGTTTGCACTGAGATCCGGTATGGATTCTCCACCCCACTGACTTGGAAGCCACTAGATGCCGTGCTCGATGCTATTTGGGAAGAGCTTGCTTCCCCAGAGATGGCCATTCCAGAATGCCTCCCAACCACGTCTCCCTGTCTTCTGCCCATTTTTGGCACTCTCCTGCTGCTGTGTTACTCGTGTATTTCTTGTATAAATTATGCAGACATCGTACACTCAGTGGTCTTGCTCTCATTGTCCCTTAAGAAAGAAGGTTGTCAGTGACTCAGACCAACTCTGAGGAAGATGCAAATGGTTTCCCCACTCCTTCAGATTGGTTCCTCACAGGTTCATAGCATCTTGGGGGAGCTCCTTGAGTCAGACAGTTAACCACTTAACCAGGAAAGTAAAGGGCTGAGGCCACAACTTTCCTAGGAAATATATACATCTGGGAGAAATATAAAAACCACCCATGGAAGTCCACGAGGAATGAACCCCTACCCACCAAAAAGCACAACTGGACAATACCTTTATAAAGGCCAATTAAAATGCCACAACATTGTGCAAGCTTTTGGGTTCTCCAGAGCTGTTCATCAGGCTACATAGAACAAACAAACTAACAAATGAGCCGGAGAAAGAAACATAAGAAGGTGGCAGGCCCGGTCTTGCTGTGGCAGGTCCAGGTCCCACCTTTATGCCCTGGGACTGACTCTATAAGGGCCGCATAGGCTGCTAAAAAAAGTTACCAGAAATCTACTTCTGGTTCTCAAAACTGTGCCTTCTTGAATGTTAAAGTACTACCTGGAGGCCTTGCATCCTATTTAAAAAGGAAATTGTTACGCCCCAAGACTTCAAGGACCAGCAATTCACGCCTCTTTTTTATGGCCAAAGAAAGATAAGTCTGGAGACTCTGGGGGAGCTGAGGGCCAGAGAAATATTCTTGGGGCCACAAGTGGCCCCATGACTGCCCCATGCACCCCTGTTCTAGAATCACCCTAGATGATAGTGATTCAGGCTCACAGGTCAACATCCCTTGATCCTCAGAAGACTGCCAAGTCTCCTGTTTCCCAGAGATCAACCTGCAGCGGGTGTGCAAATATCATGCTAAACTCTGTAGCTGGAAACCCATCGCCAAATGCAAAACACAATCCTATTGGCACTATAACATGCCTG
Source organism: Cyclura pinguis (assembly GCA_030412105.1). Lineage (NCBI taxonomy): Eukaryota > Metazoa > Chordata > Lepidosauria > Squamata > Iguanidae > Cyclura > Cyclura pinguis. Next base: position 4,541,702 of record CM059607.1, read on the forward strand.
TTGTTCCTGCACGTAGATTTCCCCGTTCCTTCCGATAGTCCCCTGTACGAGACCAAAGACTCCCCGGAAAGGAGTGAGTCTCCCATTCACAGATTTTGAATTTCATGAAACACTTGGACGTAACTTCCCAAGCAGCACTTGGCATGAATTGGCTGTTCATCAAGCAAGTTCAAAACAGATCACATCAAATGTTCTGGTTCCTCTAGCTTGGAGTCCTCTGGAGGTTTGATACTACCAATCCCATCTGCCCCGGCCAGTGGACAGGGATGATGGGAGCTGTAGCCCATAACGTCAGGAGAGTGCTGCACTGGGGGGGGGGGGGCTTGCTCTAAAGCAAGTCCTAGTGATCCAAACCAGCTAAGCACATCTCCAGGTCCATTTGCATTCACAAAGCTGGGAACGGAATGGCTGGCCAGGCATTCACACTAAATCAGCACAACTGTAGATACAGACAGTGGTATCCGAAGGATACATTACCATGTTCCCGCAGGTTCAAGATATTCCCCAACAAACAGAGAGGAAAGGGTGTTATTTGGCAATACTCAAAACAGCTCTGGTGTTCCAGAGTAGCTCATGGGGATAATGGCTGGGTTATTTGGGAGACTGGCATGTACTTCGCAACCCATGTGCCACATCAGTTAGGCTTTGATTCTATTCCATACCATAGAAAATAAATCTAGAGTTTAAGGATCCACACATATGAAACATAGATAACACAGCTGTTAATCTGAATAGACAGTAGATTTGCAATTATGGGAAAGAATCTGATCATGACTACATGGCATTTTCTTTTCTTTTTTTGAACACCATTCATTAGAGCGAAGAGTCTCTTTCTTCCGTTTGCCCTCTTCTTTGTTTTCCAAAGCATATCAAGGCACCAGAAGGCACTAGGTCAATGCACTAAGAAGAAGGTAAAGAAATACAGTTCCTGGCCTATATGTTGTCTCAAAGTTTGACCCACAAAGATGATTCAGTGGTTAACAAACAACATCGATTATGGCTAATCCAGAAAGTGACTACTTCTTTGTACAACAATTGATTTTTTTTTCTCTACAGTTAAAAATGGAAAATATCCAAAGATGATAAACTCTGATAAAGTTTAGTTCAAACTAACTCCCCTGAAAGCAAAGTCCCCAAGAATCTCAGTGCATCTAAATGTGAGATGAATCATCTAGTTCTTAACTGTTGTCTTTCAGAGATGCAAGAACTTTTAGAAAATTGAACTAGACAGCTAAGTTTTGTTGATTTTTTTTTGTTAGTTTTGCTTTGCCTTTTAACTGTACATAACAAAGTTCTGTTTGTCAGTAATTGCTTCTATACACACAGTATATTTCTACTTCTGCTACTTGGAGAACGTAATTAGCTGATGGTAACTTACACTGTTAGAGAAGTTTTAAAATCCCGCCCCTAAATTAGTTATTACCACTGGTGGCAAAGATTCTAGGCAGAGATGGTAGGCAATGTACAAGTTGCAATTCATACTGCTTTTTAAAGAGTTAATTAAATGATCAGAAAGACATAAAACAGAACGAGGAAGCAATGTTTCAGACAAATCAAACTGTCAGATTTAGCCTGGCCCAAGAAACGAGCAAACTCAGCTGAATGGCTTTGTAGAGCAAATTAGAAACAACAGCAGTGTATTTTGTCTCTGTAGATGGTCAAACTAATCCTAATCTCCTATTTGCTACAGATTTGCAGAGAATTTGGTGCAGTTCAGAAAGGAGCCTTGAATCTGGAAACGATGGAGATGGGGATTTGCATGTCAGTCTGATGGTGAATCCGTTTAATCCAAACTTTTCAGGAGCTATCCATGGTGCTAAACCTATTTTGGGGATTCAGTTCAGCACCTTAGATAGCTCCTTTCAAGTTCAAATGAAAGCCTAGACTAAATTCGCCACCCAACTGGCATAGAACCCATCAGTCAGCAAGGTTTGGGAGTATAGAACCACACTAAACATGTGTCAGAGATCCCTGTGGGGGAACTGCGTACTGGGGCAGGGATGAATCAGTAGTGACTGAAAAATCCCTGCCATCCCACTAGCGGGAGATCACCGGAGGCATAGCTGAGGAGTTGCTGGAGGTGAAGACACGTGCACATACTTTGCTACCCAGCCTCTTCCTTTGGAATGTCTAAGCACAGCTTAGGTGCTGGGTATTAGGTGAGAGGTACCAATATGTGCAAATAGTAGGCTCACCCTGGGATTTCACACAGGGAAGCAATTGGTACAATGTGTCCTTGATCCTTCCTTTTCTCATTGCTCCATGGAGCTGCCTTTCACCTACAAGCTCAGGTTCCCAGATGTCTGTTTCTCCTAGGGGACAGAAGAACTGATGGAGGAGAGGGTTGCAGGAAGAAAATAACTGCAATGGGAAGGTTTAAGGCCCCTTCCCCTTCTCGCCTCCAAAATATGCAACCTGGTTACCCCTTTTTTAGGTGTTTTGTAAAGATCTGGGTGTTCCTGAAATGTTTCCTTAGACCCACATTGCTGACACCCTGGTTTTCTATATGCAGAAAAGTTGCCTTTCCTTCCCCTTTGGCAGAGTATTCAGCCCTCTGTGAAGACACAGAAAAGCAACCATCTAGCAGACACTTTCTTTCTTGACCTCGGGGAATTTTCCAAGGCAGCTTTCACAGTTATGTTTGGAAAAGTTGGTCATTGCTCTGGATTGCTTTGCATGTTTCAGGGAAGCAGAGATGGACTGTGGGAGTGAGGGTAAAACTAGATGTTAAGGAGAGTGTGTATGTTCTCTGATTACTCCGTTTGCCCCCCAGAGTGGGGCCTCCTCAGACATACATGCCTGAGCCATCAGACTTGCAAATTAAGCCTGTGTTTACCTTGCATCTTATTTCCAAGCATAGGAGGAATTGGATGACCCACTCCAGATTTCAAATCCACTGCAAAATTTTTTGCAGACTCCAGATCCACCAATACATTCCCAAAGTGGATGCAAACACTGCCCCTTCAAGGGAAGCCAAAATGATCTACTAACTTTTATTCCTCCAGAAGATGGTCGCCTCACTTCTGACCCAGTCTGCCAAATCTATTTTTATTTCTATATTTCTAGAAGAAACAAGAGCTGCTTTTGAGACCATCTGGTAGCATGCAAATATTTCGCTCAGTTTTGCAGCAACAGCATGGATGTTCATTTTTCCCCAGATTTTTGAGGAGGACTACCCCATTCTCAAGTTGAGGATGAGATGGCACTATTGCACCTTGAAAATGTATCTGCATTATACAGTTGTATGAATTTCATACCACTTTAATCAGTGCAACCAGGTAGTGTCAATCCTGCACTGGAGTTATGGGTGAGGGAGCAACATGGTTAAAGTCAACTGCACCAGTCTGGTGGGAGTTGTAGTTTTATATTTTGTTATTTATGTTTTGCTTTTTAAATGTCTGTTTAATTTGTTATAAAATGCCTCTCTTTTAAAAAAAAGGCATCTAAGAAATGGAATCAATCAAAACCCATTTTTTAAAAAAAGTCTGCATGCAATCAAAAGTATGACTCAGTCCTTTAAATGCATTGGTATCATCACTGTTGTTTAGCAACAGGTATGCATGCATTCCTTTTAAAAAGCTTGTGTTCTAGACCATCTATCATGTCATACAGCTTACTTTCTAAGTGAGAGGGGCTACAGCCTTTGGAAGCCTTGCTTATGCTCCTCTCCCATGGAAGCCATTCCACAGCAGGGCAGAGAATACTTGACATTTATCTGTGGGGAGGCCATGGCACTCTGTATGTGTTTAAAGGCACTCTTGTAAGTGCTGTACAAGCCCGGTTCTGAGGAAGGGAGGTGGAGGTTAGGCGTATCAGTCCATCACCTCTGAAAAAACAGCAACCACCCATGGTAATAGTAGTCATGGGGATCACTCACACTACAAAATTATAGTGCTATGATTGCACTTGAAGTGTCATGGCAACATCCCATGGAAACATCCCTAGGACTGGCAGTTTAGGGAGGGGAATTTAGACTTCTCAGCCAGAGAATCCCACTGCCTCACCAAACTACAACCCCCAGGATGGAACCAAGACACTTAAACTGGAATAACAGCATTATAACTATGTCGAGTGAATGGGTCCTTTGGTGACAAGGAAAAGAAATGGAACTCCTCCAGCTGGGAGAGAAGCAGGCCAGCAAAGCTTACGGAGTTTCTTTCTGCAACAGAAGTGGAACAGTTCAACACAAAGCACAATAGCTTCCTCAAAGTGACAAGCAACTCTTCTGGAACATAGCCGTCTAGCTGGCACTGCATTATGCTTGCCAGCTTCAGAATTTATTTTCCTCTTGGTTCTGTCTATCCTGTCCCAATGGTGTTGCTAGACTGCCTGCACCACATGGGTAGAGCCAATGGCACAGTTCTGTCTCATGGGAATATTGCCCAACCGCATGGTTTTCACTTCCAAATGTTACCGGAATATTGTGAAAATAGATCCCAGGGAAGTGTCTCCTACACCAATATAAAAAAATCAGCCTTATGTTGAAGAATGACTGGACTAAGGACCAGTTGGCTGCACCCAGTGAAGCCTGTGCTATATGGTCCCTCCATATAAAGCTCTAGGGTGCAACACTTCTTGGGTTTTGTCCCCAAGGAGGTCTTGAACACTGGGATTCAGGCTATCTTCATATTGCTCAGTCCTGTCTTGTGATAGGAGGCCACCAGCCATTTGAAGCCTCAGCCATTTTGAGCTGGATAACATGTATCTGTGTTATATAGGACGGCAATATTTGGTGGTTTAGATAAGGATCTCTACCATGTTCCCCTCCTCTCTCAAATCTCACTGTTTGGAAGGCCTGAACCATATGGTACTACGAATTCCCCATTGCTGTGTTCCACACTGTTCCAAACTCCTATGGGTTTGCTTAGTTCCCATGGGAACTAAGAGCATCAAGGCTCTCTTCCTTGATGGTAAACAGTGTTGGCCTCCTCAGCCATTTGTTCTTCCTGTGGTCTTTACTGGTGGTATGTGGGATTCAGCCATGGAAGAAAAAAGCGACCCATATCACCGACTTTTACTGTCAAGTCTTTAGCCCAAGTTGTGCACTGGGCAGAATCCAGCAATAACGTCTTCCCTGGACTAGACCATTCCAAGCTGAAGGTTATGATTGCATGTGCACAACTCAGTGGTCTTCTTACTCCTCATTCCTTCACGCGGGAATCTAATACGTCAGGGAGAAGGATTTGGCCTAGCTATATCCCTGGCGTACTAGTTTTCCACAGGGGGAGTGATCCAACAACAGCATCGGGCAGCATTGTTTGTTTGTATACTTCTCTACACCCACCACCTACATGCTGAACTGATAGAATCCAAGAAAATCATGACTATTTGGCTCACCTGTATAAATTGGTTCTTCCTGAAAATTGTCTTTTGAAAGCCTGTGGCCTGCACTGGTAGAACATAACATAGAGTTCAATGCTACTGTTTCGATTGTGGCCCGTACGGAACACGCTCCTTCTGTCTCCAAACATTTACTATTGGCCTTGAAGCCTGGTTACCCTTTAGTTCCGAAGCGCTGTTTCGGTGCTTTCGATTCTGAATTCTCCTTGCAGTCTTTCCCCGCACCTGCTCCCCCCCTCCCCAATCTCTACTGCAACGGCACCATTAAGACCATTCCATTTTTTTCAAAGTGAGTGGCATGCAATGCAGACGCATGCTTCTGATGCAGGCATGCTACTACAACATTAACAGGCTAACCAAAAAGAATTAAAAAAGGGGGAAAGAATTAAAAAGAGAAATTAAGCATTAGCTTGTTAAGGATATATAAAGAAATGATGCAAAACTTGCTTCTGGAGCAGCACTAACACAGAGACTGATTACAAACTAAATTGTGCTATATATCAGTACATGTTTGTGTGTGTGTGTATGTGTGTGTGTATATATATATATCTTAAATATATATATATATATGTATATGTATATGTATAAAAAACATTGTTTAGTAAGAATGGCACTGGTTCAAAGAAATTGGGACTTCTGTCTTGGTTCCTTTCAGTCCACAGTGAAAGTATAGAAATACAGGCCTGCCCAGACGCCTGGGCAACTTGTGACCCTTGCTGGTGGGTTGCCTCCCGTCCCACCCCACCTTGTCCCCCCATACACATATTCACATACGTTCTTTGCTTCCCTTTTTAATATCCTCCTAGCTGGATGCGAATGGAGAGGAGTTGGCAAAGCAGGTGAAGTTTCAGCTACAGGATCGTCCGAGTCGAGCTTGGTCCGTCTTGTGATGTCTGTGAGGGGCAGGGGAGACAAGAAAATCCCACTCTTTGTCTTCCTGCATCTGGGTCACTAGTTTTTGGAAGTTCCCTCTTTTAAACCCTCAGAGAAAAAGAAAACCCAGAGTCCGTCTTTAAGGGTCCTCTTCTCCCGTGGAAACCATCAGACGCATGGCGACTGGCAGGTGGTCTGTGAGTCCTGCCAACTGGGTAATAAAACTGAACTCTTCTACTTCCTGCAGAGGAAAGACGATGAAAAGACTTTTCAGAGACTGATCACAGAGCACCATATCGGGTCCCTGTCTGTCTGTCTGTCATCATGTAAGAAGGAAAAAAATATATGCACAACTATAGGATGGGTAACACCCAGGTGAAAGCCAGCATGGCTTTGTGGTTTGACCTTCAGACTACAACCCTGGAGACCAGGGTTCTGTTCCCTCCTCGGCCATGGCAACTCAGTGGGTGACCTTGGGTGCGTCACACACTCTCAGCCCCAGATACCCCTGTGCTAGGTCGGCCTTATGGTCACCATAAATCAGAAATTACTGAAGGCACACAACAGCAGCAGCAGCAGCAGCAACAACAACACTGAGGCACGTAAGCAGTACCTGTGATGGCATTAGCTTGTTTTCTGCTGCTGCAAAAATTGCAACACAAACCGGTGGATTCAATATGCAAGAAAAGAAATTCTACTCAACATTAGGAAGAACTTTTTTATGGTAAGAGCTGTTCAGCAATGGAATGGATTGCCTCTTTGGAGGCTGGGTGGCACAATTAATCCACAAGGCTTAGTTTAAAACTGGCTTCGGTTGCATGCATAGGCCCAAATCCCATTCATCGATTATGTAGCATAAAATTTTGCTAGCATGGCTATGCTAGAGTTACTCTGGCTTGTGTTATTACACAAAATGTATCAGGTACTTGCAGATCTACTGGCCTGATATCTGTTTGCCCATGCTAGGAACTGCCCTGCACAATCTCCTAAAAAGTACAACAGTTGATGCAATGATTATGGCACTATAATACTGCTTGCATAACTTGGGTTAGGATACTCCAGATGTGCACTGCTTTATAAAGCACAACTGCTCCTGTAGTGGTGTTTATGCCAGTATAAGCTGCCAATATCTCCCACTGCAACTCAAACCAATGGTTTGCATGGGAAAAAAACTGCAGCTTGTTCCACGCAGTTCCAGGTGGATGCAGCTTACCACTTTCCACTCGAGATAGAGTCCTTCTTCCGTGTAAAGCATGTAGTCAATTCGCCTCCCGTTGCCTTTCAGAGCACCCTTCCTCCCCTTCTGACTCGAGGCGTGGCTCTTGCTGGTAGGAAAGACCAGGTAAGCCTTCCTCCCATCTTCACTTTCCATTGTTCTGGTTCACAAAAAAAACACAATTGCTTCATAAGAATTTCCTCCATCTGGATCATCAACTTTTTAAAAAAGATTTGATATTTATTAATTTTAGTACAAACATACAAACAAACTGATTCACAACTATCAAACCAAAAAACCCAAAAGGAACAAGCTATACATAAACTATATACATATATAATTAAAACTAAACTAAACTAAATTAAATTAAAGTCTAAGAATAACAGCAAAATCCATTACTAAAAGACTGATCTGTTTCCCTAAACACATCCTAACTACACTAAGACACAAAAGAACTCTGAGCCCCTGCAATACAAACTGTAATGAAAAGGAGAGATCAATTAATACCCCATGTCATATTATTTAATTACAGATCTATGTATATTCAACTTACTAGAATTACTAATAATCATAACCACAGATTATTATATCTTGGCTCTCTTATTGCTCCAAAAAAATCCATAAAAGTTTTCAGTCTTAAAAAACAATCCTCTATTGATCTATCTGTTAAAATCCACATCAATTTTACAACTTGGGCAAGATCCACAACTTTAACATCCCACTCTTCTGTCGTCAATGTTTCATTCCATTTCCAAAACTTGGGCAAACAGAATTCTTGCAGTTGTTATCACACATTGAAGAAGTGGCCTATATTTACTATCCAGTTCTTTATCAATAATTCCCTCCAAAAAAACCATTTCTGGTGACATTGCAAAATCTACCTTTAAAATTTTTTGAACTAACATATGAATCTTAGACCATAAACTTCTTGCTTTTTTTGCAAGTCTGTCACAAATGGGAAAAAAAAAAGGATTCCTCCTAATCTTGGGAGCCCCAACATTGATTTGAAACATTCTTAGACATTTTTGACAACTTTGCTGGAGTTCAGTACCACCCACACATCATCTCATACATATTTTCTTTTAAATTACTTCACAAAGAAAGTTTTATATCCTTAGTGCACATTTTCCCTATACCTCCAAGTACACATTATTCCCAAAGTGCTTCTCTAAGAATTTAGGCAAAGCATGCATTCATGTTTGCTAGTCCCTGCAACACTTGGTCTGAGTTTGTTTTTCTTCCATTTTACTTGTCTGCAGTTCTCTGTCTGTCGTGCCCATATTTGAAGAGCACATGCTTTGCTCTCTTACCATGAGATGTTAGAAACCTTCAGTAAATCTAAGTAAACCTATTCTGATATTTTCACAACTAAACCTGCTTTATTTCTTAGCCTGACCCTGTGGGGGATAATGGTGGTGGTGTGAGATTTGTTGCCACTCATATTCTGCTTTCAAATATGAATTACTGTACTTGTGGGATACACTACTGCTTTTCACATTTCCCAACACTGACTATAGCCATTCAACTACAATGCATGGAGAGGTGAGGGGCCCCTGTGTCTCCACCTTCCACCCTCACAAAACAGGCAAGGGAACAATGGCCAGATTGATATACTTCTAACAATTTAGCCAATGTGCCATCCAATTTTTTTTTTAATACACATTAGTCAAAAGTAGGTCTAACTGAATACAAAGTAAGATACTCCCAAGCAAAGTACATGAAAGTACAAGAATAAAATTAGCTGGCATCCTATTATGACCTTATAACTTTTGGTATTTGCATTTATGGTCATTAGTGATTGAATGTGGCCCCAAAAACATGCCTTGTAAGCCAGGCAGCATCTCAAGCAGTGTTTCCAAGTCTCTGTAGATCATGATTCTGGAAAATGATTACTGCAGCAGTCTCTTGATTGTGAGATGTGTTGAGACAAGCAGCTTTGGCAGGACCTTGAGAGGTCTCTCCAGCTGCCTATCTCAACATGCCCTGCAACCAAGGGACTGCGTCATCACTTGTCAGCATCTCACTCTGCAGAACTTCAGAACCCTTCAGCTGAGACGCTACCCGGCTTATGGGGTAGGTTTCTGATGCCCATCATCATAGCTATGCCAGATGATGAAAGATCTTGGCCAGTGTTTATAGTGATGATTTTGCCTACAATTTTGTGGTGGAAGTGTGCACAATTCTTATAGCATAAAAATGCTTGCATTAGAGGTTGTGTCAGTTTGGTCCCTTAGTGAAGCCAGTCACCTGAAGAAAACACATAGCTCACTCCTTCATGAATTTAGGTTTGTTTTTGAAATCATATTTTTGGACTGAAACTTTTACTTGGACTTTTTGAGGGAGGGATAAATTGTATCCCCTGGATTTAGAATACGTGTATGTATGTGTGTGTGAGAAAGAGAGCGAGAGAGAGAGAGAGAGAGAGAGATTTTCTATAAAAAGAAAAGTGTTGTTCCTTTTCAGGAAAATTAGATATACAGGGAAATAATTGCTCTAATTGATTCTTGTTACCCAGCTGTTACAGGCCTTTAAAATATAAGATCCGGTTTAAACGTGTCCTGAAGTCTTATCTCTGGAGACCTAATCAATTGATGCCTATTTGCCACTTCTGATTTATTTCAGTGCCGAGGAATCAATAATCATGAACATTCTCCAGATGGGCATTTTTAATTACAAAGCGGGAGGTTTGCTTTTGTTAAGAGGATGGTTCCAATCAAGGGCCATTGTTTAATTAATTTTCTTCAATAGTGAAGTCGACAGGCCATTCTTCAGCATCCTTGCAGCAGGGGAGGGAGGGGAGGTGGATGAAATGTCCATTTTTTAATTCAGCGAAGAGTGCCGGTTTTGACAGAATTGACCCCTCTTGAAACATCAGCAGATGATCTCCACTTCATTACAGAAAATTAAATAAGAAGCCAAGAAAAGCACTGAGGTGTGTTGAATATATTTAACTGCATTTATTTTCTAAACTAGACATGTTCAAAAGGTGGCTGTTTTATAGAAGGGTAGCAGAAACTCCTGCCTGCAGAGGCTTACCATCTGGTTGGCAAGTCATATACCCCTTCTCCCTGCCCCATTCCTGGAAGGCAACATGAAGTAAAGCAGTGGTGGTTGGTGACTCCCATGCCAGTGAGGCAGTGAATCCATTCCAAGTTTTGGTTAGTGTTAAAGGAGTTATTGTCATGGGCCAGGAGTCAGTTTCTACAGCTAAACAGCAGCTTTGAAGAAGGACAAGTAGACACAAGCACACCGGGAACTAATCAGGCTAGGATGAGAGCCAGCTGTCTCCAGCTCTTGTAAGGAAGGCAGAGGGCAGTGGCTCAACACCAGAAACAACATTTGTGTTTGCTGGCCCTTGCGTTCTTGTGTGCTACAGATTCCCTGCTTGCTGTCTGCCTGTCTTCTCTGACCCTTGGACTGTCTGACCTTGCTGCCTACTGGATTCCTGAGCTTTGGATTGACACTGGACTTTGCTTCTGCTTCACCCTGACCTGGCAAGCTTTACTGGACTGCTAAGCTGTATTTGTTTGCCTGCTGAATATCTTGGCACTCCGTTGCCTGACAATGAACAGCAAGTGCCTACGACAATTATCCAAGGTGCTGAAGCTATTTAGGAATAAAGTTCAGGACTCTGGAGAGTTCCTTTAAAGCTGAGATGAAAACCAAGGCTGAAATTCAGCATGACAGTGATGTCTTCCTAATTGGACTTATGTGTGCTGAAAACAAAATTGAGCAGTTTTGCAATATCCATATTCACTTAGGGGCCGCCAAGAAGTTACAATGTATAGGCGTTCAATGTACAGACAATGCTAGCCAGCGGTGTGATGTATGTGCCAGGGCTTTGCTGGGGCTCTTCAGATATGAATCCAGACACTGGATAGGAACTGCAAGAGCACAGCAGGAGTGCCCAAGGCTCATTAGAAATGCCTGATATGCACCAGAAGTGCTTGATTTGAACACTGACTGGTTGAGGAAGGAAGTGTTGCTGGAATGTTGCGAGGATGAGTGAATTACATAGGAGTCTGGGTTGGAGTTTAGGTTGGAAGAAAACAGAGAAAAAAGGTCTGAGTTCTACAAAGATGCTGATGGGCAAGATTAGTGGGAAAAGAGAGACACAGACTGTGCTGGAGCAAATTGTGTTTATGTGGTTGGTTCTGGCTTCAGTGTAAGTTGTCTCTTGCTATATATCTATTGAGACAGTTGACTCACATCCAGCCACTTAGAGGTGAAGAAAATCTCCACTTCATTCTTGAACTAAATAACAACTTGAAAAGGAGCTAAAAGAATAGAGCAGAAGTGGCAGGGTAAGTAGAAAGGTGAGTGGATGGATAAGTGGAAGGATAAAATAAAAAAAAAAGAAACTGATACAGGGCCCTTCAGACTGCACAAAGAGCAAGGAGAACCAAGCCAGAGAGGGGAGATCTAGTGGGAACAGCCAACCAAGCACAACACAAGGAGTCAGGCCTGATCTGCAGCTAACAGACCTGTACAGAGATATCAATACGACAATAGAATATATGACAGAAAAACCGTGCACAAGTTCAAAGTGTTGGGTGTGACCTATAAAGCCCTATGTGGCTTAGGTCTAGGCTATCTGACAGTCTGTTATGTCCCCATGTAAGCCCACCTGGGCCCTGAGATCCTCAGGAGACACCCTTATCTCTGTCACACAACTTTTAGAGGCATGGTTGATAGGGATGACAAACAGGGCCTTCTCAGTGGCTGCTCCCAGGCCCTGGAACCCCCTTCACGGAACGGACTGGATGTCTTTGCTATCCTCCCATCAGCAGGCAAAGACTTTTCCGACAGGCTTTTGCAAATTAGAAGTTTTGGAAGAAAGGGTTTTTGAGAAGGGCCCTGTGCTGTTCTTTTAAACCGACCTTTATCATGTATGTTTTAAATTGTTTGGAATATTGTTAACGGTTTGATTCCATCTGAAAGTTGATCTATTATACGTTGCTCTGTTTTACATTATTTTAATTTGCAACCTGCCTCGAGTCCCAGTTTGGAAGAAAAGGCAGGCTATAAATAAAGATGAGGAAGAGGCGAAGAAGGATAATAGTGTACGTATCTGCCCCACTGTACTTGGGACACTCATCAAAGGTGGAAGCTGATTTGACTTTCCCAGATATACAACAATAGTTGGGGGGACAGGGGATGTGGGGGCTTGGATACAGTTCTGTCCCCTTGGCTGATTGGTTGCAGGGCTGTGCTTGGGCATGTTCTGGTTGGCCATGTGCACCTGGTGAAGAAGTCTCCATCCCAAGATAAGGCTGCTCCTTCATCTCCAGGCAGTCGAGAGGACCCAGAAAACAGCCAGGTAGACCCCCCTCACCACAGCCAACTGATGGCCCAGGAGATGGGTCTGAGACCAGGTATGGGCGTCAATATTTAGCCTTCCTTTGATAAACATTTAACATTTTCCAAATGTCTTTATGTTCAGGATGGAAATAATTTAATATCACCATAGATACTTTTGTAGAAACTCACCTCATGCATAAGTTGAGGGCAGGTGCTGGGACCCACGTTGTGGATTTGATAGGACTCATGGATAAATTGAGGGCCATTCCACAGAGAATCCTGTTGAATCTTATACATCCTATAGAATCCTGGGATTTGTAGAGTCACTAGCGCTGTCTGAGAATTCTAAACAGCTCATAAAACTACAGATCCCAGGATTCCCCAGGATGCAGCCATGGCAGTCAGAGTGGCATCAAAGCACTATTGTCGTATTTATAATATCACTGAAAAATGAGGCACTTGAGGATAAGACACCACTTTACTTGCACAGAAAGTCACTGTGCTAATTGAAATATTGTTGGGAACAATAAACTATAACATCAATGTTTTCACAATATTGTGATGGCTTTAGACTCTCACTGTGCTGAAAACTTGCGCTGTAATTTCCCTGATGTTTTCATCCTCCATGAAAGAAGCTTCTATTTTTATGCCTTATTCTCACAATATTTTCCTTTGATCATGTTTTTGAGGTTACCTTATCACTGGAAGATGCTCTGAGTGTGTGGATATACTCCTTGCGTGTGAGTGTGTCTCTCTCTTTCTCTCTCATTATGCTACGGCATCCCTTCATTATTTTGCAGCTTCCCTAATTACTTGCGTATCCTGATCTGAAGAAATTCCAATGGGAGGAATTACCCCTGGGCATCTTCCTCTGCGTTGGCTTGCTTTATTCTATATCCCGCTTACCACTTATATGGCACCCGAAGCATCTTACATATTAAAATGTTTAAACAATATAGCTAAAATAATCTATAATATAAATATTTTTAAAAAGCATTGCTCCAACAAGCCACTTAAAAGCATTAGTTTAGAACAGTTAGGAACACCTTAAAGCTTTTCACACATTACAAACCAGCATGCCCTTTGTATTATCTCAACCAGTTGAAAGCTGAAGGCATATTTAAATAAATGCTAAAGGCTAATAGAAGAGATATTGCCTGCTAGTGAGCAGAGAGGGGATAACCAATTCTCTTGGAAGAGAATTCCATAGCCATAAGGGGTTGCCATAAATTGGAAAGGACTTGACAACAACAACAAAGACCCATACAGAGAGATGCAATTTTTTGGACAGCCTGGACCTAACCAGGCAACGTAGGGTGGCTGTAGACCAAGGTACATATGACTGTAAGGCCATTTCTGCACTACACTGTTATGCTGCTATTATTCCACTTTCGACATCATATAGAATCCGGGGGTTTGCAGTTTAGGGAGGGGCCTTTAGAATTCTCAGCCAGAGAGCTCTTTGGCCTCAGGAAACTACAAACCCCAGAATTCCACAGGAGGTTGAAAGTGGAATAATGGCACTATAACAGTGTAGTGCGGAAAGGCTCTCTGTTAAAACAAAGCACACATAATACCCTTTGGGTGCTGTATGATAACTAATATTAATGCACGTATCCTACAGCATACTTAAAAGAGTTTCATTGGAATGTTCTTCTCTTTTGAACTCTCAGACTGAATGATAACAGTTAAAAATGCAAAAGAAATGTTCAGCAAAGTACAATCTGAACATATAGGAAAACAATAAAACATGAGTGATCAATCCAAGCATCAGTGGAGGATACCCCTTTGCACGATGACAGGATGTTAAACAAAAGACAAACAAAAGGTTTATGAATACCTTAATTAAATGACTGCTTTCACTCTTTGTCCTAACAGTACCGTATTAATCAAGTCAGAGGTAGAAGCTCACGGTAACTAAGTAGCCATAGCTCATATTGATTTTTTTAATAAGGAAACCACTCGTGTAGACACTCTCGTTGATGTGTTTAATACTGTGGTCTCCTTAACTTTATTAATAGGTTCCTAGAGGTTGATGCTGAAAGTTTAATTTGCTGGGCTCTTTCCAGAACTATTGTTGTCAATATTAAGCGGGATGACAAATTAGCTTTTTTTTACCATGGCCAAATTTTATTATTGAAGAATTTCCAAACACAGGTCTATTTTAAGCCTGAACAAGCTTGTCAATGACACTAGCAATTTCAGAGAGGGATTTGCAAATACATGAGTTCATTTTTAAAAGATGAGGATATCATTTCAAAGCGGCTAGACAAAGAATGAATTGTGAAGCGAACGCTAAAGGCTGACAGAACAGTTGTCCTGATGGACTAAAGCAAACTTTGCATTGAAGTACTGGAGAAGTCATTAAAAAAAAAAGACTACAGACCAAAAGATTTATGCATTCACTTTCTTTCCTCCAAGCCTTTGGAATATTCCTTCATCTTTCCAGGATTTATAAACATTAACAGATCATCCCTATACACAACTACTCAGAAATAAATCACACTGAGTTCAGTATGACTTAATCCAGAGTATCTAAGGGCCAGTATGGTGTAGTACTTTGCATTTTGTGCTAGGGACTCTGGAAGACCTGGATTCGAATTCCCCCTTGGTCACAGAAACCTAGTGTGTGATCTTCGGCAAGTCATGCCCTCTCAGCCTCAGAGGAAAGCAATGACAAACCTCCTTTAAATAAATCTTGCCAAAAAAACTCTATGGTGGGATTGCTTCGAGTGCCTTAGGGCTAGGATATCTGAAAGAATGCCTCTCCATCTCCCAGACCATATAAGCTTTGCTGAAATTTGAGATCCTCAGAGGAGACCGTGTTCCATGTCCCAACATCTCATGAATTTAGGCTGGTATGTACATGTAACTGAGCTTTCTTTATGGTAGATCCCTGCCTGTGGAACTCCCTCCCCCTGGTTCCATCTCTTCTGAGCCTCCAGCAGGCAGCTAAAATAGGGCCGTCCTGCATGGCCTTTTTATGTTTGAAACTGCTCTGTCTTAATTATTTTAAAATTGCATTTGAGGGTTGCCTGTAGACAGTTTTTAAAAAGTTTTTAAAGAGTGTTTTGTTATGTTTTTATCTTTGTACTATTTTCATTGCTTTCATTGCCTTGGGAGCCCTTGTGGGCAATATTGATGTATCTAAATAAATAAATAAATCAGAGTAAACTTGGACACACATCGCAGCAACAAATGTATGCAAGATTGTTCCATTAAGAGTCAGTCCACACTGTGGCTCGAGGTGTGTATTGTACATGCTATACACAATCCTATACAATGTACGATGCATGTACAGTGCCATACCATGTAAGTTTTGGATCTGTGTGCCCACCTCTCCTGTATACAGACTATGCCATCTAATTGGTCCTTGCTTTCACTGCACAGCCAACCCTCCACAGTTGCAGGTTTCACTTTTGTGGATTTGATTGTTCACGGATTATTTGCCGTCACCTCTGTTGCCTCCCTGTGCCATTTTTCATAGGGACTGCAAGCCTCCTGAGACTGAGAAACTGCAAACAAGGCTAGTAAGTCCCTCTTAAAAATGGTGTGGGGCAGCAGTGGAGGTGGCCGTCAGCCCCACCGGCGACCCACTTCTGCCTTGGGAAGGAACCCTGATGCCTCAGAGGAATCCATGGTGGGTTGAATAGGGCAATCATAGCTTTTTTCTGTGTTAAATATGGTTGGAGAGGGCCTAGAGTTACTCACGTTTTTTTCACTTTCATGGGGGTCTTGTGCCCCTAACCCTAGCAATGGGGAGGGATGACTGTAGATCTAAAAAAGGTGCAGAAGAAGATCATAAAATGATCAAGGACTAGAGCAAGTCTTGTACAGGGAAAGCTTATAACATTTGGGCCTGTTTAGATTAGGGGAGAAAAGCAAGTAAGGGGAGACATAATTAAAGATGCCTACAATTGTGCATGGTGCATATTTAAAGTTTACATAAAAGCTGTTGTGTCAGTACTCTCTCCCTCTCTCTCTCTCTCTCTATATATATATATGTATATAAACAAGAAAGCATGATAATACGCACTTCTGTAGGTTATCTGGAGTGCATACTTCCTCATCATACAGTCCTTCTGGATCTAACAAAGTACCTGTGGAAAAGAAAGGAACACATCAAACTTGTATCAACCTTCACCTTCTCCAGCCTGTAGAATCGCCTTCTCCGGAGCAGATCCTGCATTTTATGGTTCCTTCCATCAAAATTCCAGGTGCTTGTGAAAAATTTCTTGGCCTACATTTATAACGGACCAATCTACTCTATACTGCCCAGACTAACGTGGGTTGGAACACTGCTGTTCCTTAACATACACAAAGTCTGAGCAGAAGCTATTTGAAAGACTAAATTGTCCCAGAAGTACCTGCCCGGGTTTTAAGATCTCTGAGAGAGGATCTTATCTCAGACTTACTTCCAACAGAAGCACATCTGGTGGAGACATAAGACAGGGGTTTCACAGTGGCCTCTCCCAAAATGTGAAACTCTGCTAAAAGAGGCTAGCTTTCTCTCTTCTTTTTGCCATAAGTTATTTTTTTAAAATTCAGGCAGTGCTTCATTTTCCTGCATTTTTTTTTTAAAAAGATGGAAACTGGATAGAAAAAACATATGCTTGAATACATGCGCAATTGACACAAACAGGAAATAGAGCTATTCTTAATTCCTTACCTAGTACAGGTCTCATGGATGGCCAAAAAGATAAATAAATGGGTCCCAGAGCAAATCAACCCTAGTCTCACTAGAACCGAAATGGCTAAACTGAGGCTATTATATTTTGGACGTATCATGAAATTGTGACTAGCTAGCAGTGATGTAGACTTGAGTCGATAGACTCGGACTCAAGTCAGACTTAAGTCGCTTCAGTGACTCAACTCGGCCATAAATGATGCACTGACTTGACTTGACTTGAGACTTGTATATTTTTAATGACTGACTTGATGCCCTTGGTTCAATTAACGTAATGCATTCATCCAGAAACCTTACGACTTTGAACAACACCTCCATCTCTTTTTGCCTACTGGTCACATGGCAATTTCTCTCAAGCCCAAAGTGTGGGTGCATTTCTCGGCGGGGAACAGCAAATGGGTTAGGCAAGGGGCTTGAGGTAGGCTTGAGGTCTGCTCAGCAGCCTGTCTCTGCTACGTATCGGAGAAGTCTAAAATGTTTCCTAAAACAAGACTCGCCTCCAGAGTGCAGGGCGCATTTCTCAGAGAGGAACTGCAAATGGGTTAGGCAACGGGCTTGAGGAGGAAGGATCCTTCCTTTTAAAGCTTTTGAATCATCAGTAATAGGGAGTAAGATAGGATCCTATTCCCCACTTCCAAAGCTGCAGATGGCAAAATTGCAAATGTGGAGAGTCGACTCTGCTTAAATTGTTAAAACTGAATTTATTTCACTCTATCCAATAATTCTGGAATTTTGATTGGGGTATAAAGTTGGCTTCCAGACTTGAGACTTGACTTGGAAGTATCTTCAAGGACTTGAAGGTAGAGACTTGAGACTTGCAGGTAGAGACTTGAGACTTGACTTGAGACTTGGAGTAAAAGACTTAAATACATCACTGCTTAGCTAGGCAGCAAATTAGCATATAACTAATTAAATTTAAACACCAATTTCTAAGATCTACTCAGATCCTTCTCTCATGCACACAGACGCATATACACGTAAATAAAATTCTGAACGAACAACAGCTTGATGCTCCAGGCAGGAAAATCTATGGATGAGAAGTGAAGGCAATTCTTAAGAGATACCTTCAGTATAATACATCGTATCCCATCCAGGGACATCAACCCACACCCTTATACTGTTGATACTGCTGTTCGGTTTCTCAACAGGAAACGTTGTACACTGATGTCTGACCTGGTGGGAAGCGATCCCCATGCACATTTACAGTAAAGCACTTTGGCATCCTTCAAAAATGTGTAGCCTGCTGATTACAGTACTTGAAATATCACAGCTTGAGAATATTTCATCTCCATTAAGGGCCATTTCAGTGGATCTTTCCACTGCAGGGCACACTTCCTGCAGGGAGCAGTTTGGGACAGTACAGTACAGGTTATGGTTGGGCTGGGCTGCTTGATGCTGCTAGAAAAATTAAAAGCACAGCAAGAGCAGAAGGTGGGGAAAGAGAGAATGCCTTCCTGCCAAGCTTTTTTTCAGCACAGTATGAGATCCTTTTCTTCTGACCGAGAGCCAAGATCACAATCATGCCTTGTTTCCAGATAGCTCTCAGATGCTGACTTCTGGGGCCAATTTAAAAGATGCCTTCGCAGTGTAAGAACTGTCAGTTCCAAGATTTTCTTCATTTCTAGGGTCAAACTAGAAGCGAAGAAGTATGTGATCAACCTGTTTTCCCTCCCAGAAGAGGACTTCCTCAGAGATCTATGACTTAGCAAGGAAGCCAGCATAGTGTAGTGTTGGACTAGGAGAATTCTTTGTCAGAGATATTGATTTGATGTCTCTGAGCAGATGCAAAACATTCTTCTTCAGTAACAAGCAAAGACATCCTCTACCTCCTCGCTTGCGCAGAACCAAGACGTGTAGTTTGGAAGAACCAAGGCTATAACATGGTTCGCATGTAGGGCTTGGGACAGGGGGTCTCAAGGTTCATCACTATACCGCAAGGGTATTGAATGGTGTTACTTATGACTTGTTGGGTAAGGGGAAAAAAACGATCAGCACATAACTAGTTAATTTTAACTAGATATTTCCAGCACACAGTCAAGAAAGCTGACAGGGGGAAAAAATGTCAATTAATTTGAAATGTGATCCTGGAAGAGAAGAGAACCAGTGTGGTGTTGTGCTTTGAGTGCTGAACTATGATTCTAGAGATCAGGGTCAAATCCCTACTCAGCCACAGAAACCCATTGGGTGATCTTGGGAAAGTCACACTCTCTCTGCCTCAGAAGAAGGCAAAGGCAAGCCTCCTCTGAACAAATCTTGCCAAGAAAACCCCATGATAGGTTCGCCATAATTCAGAAATGACCTGAAGGCACAAAGCAACAACGTGACCTAGCATGCAGACTTGCAAAATTAAGCCACGTTTATCTTCCAGTGACCAATTAGAAAACAAAACACGGTGAATGCAAGACATGTAGCAGAGGATAGTTTTGGTTTGTGACAAATAAACATTGTTTACCACTTGAGGCAGGAGCACCTCTGCAAAAAAATATGACTGGTCATCTAGCTTGACCCAACGGGGGCATGCGAGTTGGATGATGGGAGCTTTAGGGCACCAGGGAAATTGGACTTTCTAGAGAACAACGGGAAAATCTGATCTATGCAAAAGGAACTTCATAGGCTAGTTAAAGCATATGCAGATACTGAGGTCTGAGCTCATTAAGCAACTGTCCCTTTCCAACCCAGGATGATCCTCCCGACCCCTAGATCGCCTCTTACCAATTGCCCATGGCTTGTCCTCTCCTGGACCGATGCGGCATGGATCCTTGTAGCGTGTAAACAAGGAATGTTGCTGCTCCAGCTTGTCATCTGGAGTGAGAAGAGAAAGCAGCACAAAGAGGTTAATCCATAGCATCTCAAGGAAAGCATGGGGGTAAATGGAGCAGGGCCATATTCCCTGTGTGGCCCTCCAGGTACGGTCAGACTGCTTGCCCATCGTACCGAGAGGGGTAGATGTTCTCACCTTCGAGGTAAGGAATGGCCCTGGATTTGAGAAACTAGAGGTAACAGGGGGCACTACAGTGGACCAATATGGTTACTATTACACACTTTTCTGAGACAGGGTATTGGAAAACAATTCCACGCCTTCCTTACTCCCCATCCCATAATTCTTTGTTTCTCTTTTTCACTTCCATGGAGACAACTCTGCAAGGTTGATCCTATCATGAAAAGCAGACAAAGGGCCTGATTCCTACGGATGATCCCAACTAGCGTAGACTCATCAAATCAGGGATGAGCAAATTATGGTCTGAGGGCTACATGTGACTCCTAGGGTCATTTTTTTAGCCCCAAGTGCCTCTGAGTCCCCAAAACATCCTCTAAGTGATGTCAGGGTAATTTTTCCAAGACGAACTGGGACAGCAAGGCACTTACTGAGACCTTCTCTGCCAAATCAGGACAGCTAGAGCATAGGCAGTTTGATGACTGAGTCTTGCAGTACTTGCAAACCTCTTGGGGGAGACTGTTTCCCTGCAAAGCTTGCTCATTCATCTGCTGGGAATTCTTGCCCACCCCCCAAACCACATATTGCCTGGCAGTGCTGTAACTGGTTCTTCCTATCTCCATACACCTTTCCCTTCTCTCACCCTCTACCTCTTCTGATCCCCCGGCAGCTTGGGATTGTGAGTCGGAGACTGAGGACCTTTCCGCATTACACTGTTACACTCCTATTATTCCACTTTCAACATCCTGTGGGATTCTGGGCTTTGCAGTTTACTGAGGCCAAGGAGCTCTCTGGCTGAGAATTCTAAAGACCCCTCCCTCAACTGCAAACCCCAGGATCCCATAGGATATTCAAAGTGGAATAATAGCACTATAATAGTGTAATGCAGAAAGGCCCTAAATGAAGGCTGAGATATAGGAAAGGTGGGCGAGATGGCTGAGTAAATTGCACACAGATCCTCCGTCATGCAATAGCAACTGCGCAGCAATCAACGGCAGAAAAGCCTTGGATCGGGGCTGGATGATAGGGGAGTGGAAAAGGGAAACATCATAAAGCATCTATCAAAGCAAGAGGGAAGACAAGAAAGTGGGGCTTTCTTGCCTAAACTGGGGCAGTTGCAGAGTATGTATTCAGCCCTGCTGTTAAGGGCTAAGGCTGTTATCTGAGTCATGAACAGCCAGTTCTTTGCTGTTGTAGGTGTGGGGATGATTTGGATTTTCCAATTTGGTTATCTTTTTTAAAAAATCCCTGTTTATCCTTGGGTCTGGAGCAATCATTTGTGAATAGCTGGACATTCCAGTTCATTCTGCCGTAAACAAATCCTGCATGAACGTTCAAAAGTGACAACACTTCTTAATAATTTCCCTTAGTGCAGCCTCATAAAACTCCAAAATTTCATCTCAGTGCCTCCCAGGGGGAATCCCCCCAAGCGGCTGCCACAGGTGCTAATGATGTCATTTGTCACTGTCTATTGTCAAGGCAACACAATCCATAAAAGCAAGGCTATTAAAAAAAAGAAAGAAAGATACAGACACAGAGAGAGAAAGAGAGAGAGTGGCGGAAGGACGAAGCAAGAATCTGGAGTGCTCTAAAGCTAAAAATGCAACAATCCTTCCAAGGTTAGATTACACTGTCTAACTGCTGCATCTTCCTCTATATCGTAGGGATGAGGAACACGGCTTCTCCATGTTTGTAAACTAGATTTTAAACAAAAGGGGAAAAGTAAGAGGAGAAAAAAGAAAATCAAGAAGAGGAGTGCATAGGATATGGAATTCCCTCCCAAGGGAGGCTTGCTTGGCTCCCTCTCTGCTCTCATTTGGCCAGCAGACAAAACTTTTATTTGAACCAGTCTCCAGCCTTTAACTGGGTAGGCAGAAAGATGTTCAGTGCACATGCTGTATTCTGTAATACGTACTATATGTCGGATGTATTTTTAATTTCTTTAAATTAATGTTTCTGTTGAACTGGTTCTTTAATTTTTTTTTTCAACATTAGTACTACACATGGTTTTAGCTGTTTGTTTTTAACTTATATCGTAGGCAGCTATTGGGTCAAATATTGGGAGGAAGGCAGAATGCAAGTTAAATAAGTAAAGAGGATATGGATGTGAATGAGGCACATACATTAATACAATGTGGCCATGCTTCCAAAAACACATCTTCCTGAAGCTGATATCTATAAAATACTCCTTCATGTGCAGCTAAAGCACTTAGATCCTCTTACCATTGAACAAGAGCTGATCTGTGTTTGTCTTTCCAACCTTGGAGTATAAGTCTTTTAGTATCAGTAGAAGCATGTAGGACGCCACGACAATGACTGTCAGCTTTAACGTAACATCACAGGGAGATGACGTAAAACATGTGAGTGATACATTTTCAACATCCTATGGAATCTTGGGATTTGGAGTTTAGGGAGGGGTATCTAGAATTCTCAGCCAGAGAGCTCTTGGGCCTCAGGAAACTACAAACCCCAGAATTCCACAGGAGGTTGAAAGTGGAATAATGGCACTGTAACAGTGTAGTGTGGAAATGGCTTAAGATTAAAACCGAAGATTAAGACCTCACTGGTGGAACACAGAGGAGGGTCTCTCCAGCAGTCGTCACACAAGGACATTAGACGTTGAGCTTTTCGTGAACGACATACGTGCCTCTAAAGGACTCAACAATCGGGGACAAAGCCCTCTCCACTTCTGGAGTGAAGGTGAAGCAGAAGGGTAGGTTCATGTCTCACCTGACGAGCAATTATCGAAGTTGAGATCTCCACAGAGTACATCGAATGCCACCAGCTCCTCTGGATTGGCTGTGCTGGAGGAGGAGGTAGATTTTCGGAAATCAGCCAGCCAATCCTGAAGCAGATCCAGTTGTTCGCATCGGACAGTCGTGTCCCCTGTAGGAACATGAGAAACAAGGATGCTGGAGCTATCCGTGTTTATATTTATCACAAATGCCTCTTAAGCTACCAGACCATAACAATCCTTTAAAAAAATATGCTGAAATTCCTTCAGAGGTAACGAATATACAAAAAGGAGAAAAGAATGTAAGTGACAGATAAGGTGGGATTTGAAGGCCTTCCAGCGTTAGCCAAAAGACAAACAATGATAGCTTAACATAATATTTTTGGAAGACTACCTAAACACAGAACTAGATTTATGGGTGAGAGATGAACTGAAAAAATGCATAACTGAGAAATCCAGGAGGTCAGTCATAATATACACAGTTTTGTGTGTGTCATATTTGAGTATAGAAGTGCTCATGCAATTTCAGACAGAAGGGGAAATTCATCTGAAAGGATGGACGTAAGATTTAAAGAAAACACACCGTACCATTTCTACACAGATTAGAAAGCACTGTTTTGTATACAACCTACTCACCATCTTCCCTTCAATTTATATGCAATTAGCCAGTCCCAACTGGTAGAGACTGGTGGTTTCTTTGTCAGTGGGGGAATGAACCCACTCCTGGCTTTACTCCCAACTTTAAAAGAGTTATCCAAGGCGTTGAATCTTGTCCTCCCAAGTCCTTTGAAGCTGGGACCAAAACTCAGATTTATCACTCCACTGACATGGGCATCACCAACTGTAACTGGTCTCAATCCAAACAGAGAACCATGTATGTCTGGAAGTCTAGTACAAAGGTGGGCAACTGTAGAAGGCTAGGGAGAGTTTGGTGGGCCATGCTTCCACTGCACTTACAAAAAAAAAAAATCACTTTTTGTGTCCCAAATAACTCCAGTTGTTATGCTTTTTATCCCTGTGACCCCCTTTACATCTACGTGAGTATGTTGTACCTCCTTACTCCACGTCATCTTGCCCATGTCCTACCCCAAGTTTCCCTCTCTCTCCCTCTCTCGCACGGGCCCCTTGGAATGCACACGCCCTCGATGTGAAGGCTTTGTTCTCACGGTTGCTAAGGGCATGCGCCTGGTGCGCCAACGATGGAAAGTCTGGAGAAGGTGGATGGGAAAAGGATTAAAAAAAAGGGTAGCCGATTTTTCCTATGTTTGAAGATGGAGGATGGCATAATGGGGGAAGATGCTTTGCATCACTTTTCTCCCCATATTTTTCAATTTCACGTGTCAAAAATCATGCTGAAAGCACCCAAGTGGTGAAAAACTGCACACAAATATAACAGCTTGGCCTATTTTTTCCCCCAAAATCCTAGAATCAGAAAATCAGCCAAAATGGAAATTGAAAATGATTCCCACTCTCTTCCAAGTCATTATGAAAACATCAGTGCAGTCTATAACCTCCAACTGTCCCAACTGGTCAGGGACAATTCTGATTAATCCTTTGTCCTCCCAATTTTCAGCTGCTTTTAAAATGTCACAGCTCCTATTTCCTCCTTCCACTTTCCCCCTTTCTCTTTGGTTTACTTCAGTTGCTGCAAACTGAGTGCAAAGTGCAAAAGGAGTCTGCATTCAGTTAAAGGTCTTTCTGCACTACACTGTTATAGCGCTATGATTCCACTTTCAACCTCCTATGGAATTCTGGGGTTTGCAGTTTAGGGAGGGGCATTTAGAATTCTCAGCCAGAGAGCCCTTTGGCCTCAGTCAACTACAAACCCCAGAATGCCACAGGATGTTGAAAGTGGAATAATAGCACTATAACAGGGTAGGGTGGAAAGGCCCTAATTCAGCAGCCAGGATAGGAAAGAGCAGAATCTTTCCCTTCCCTGAAGGCTCAGGCAAAAGGCAACTGCTGCATGCTCACCTATCTTATGTGTTCTTCCTCATTACTAACCTTTGCCATCTTAATCACTCTGAAGTTGTTTGGTCATAGCTGTCCCGGTTTTCATCTGTGAAATGTTGGAAGGTATGGTGCATCCTGCGTTTGTGGGTGTAAATTGGCACCTCCCCAATATTGTTTCCCATTCCTTGCTCTTCAGCATAAGGAAGTGTGTGCGTGTGTGTGTATGTGCTTTCAAGTCCCCTTTTGACTTATGGCACCCCCATGAATTTCATAGGGGAAGGGGGAGAAGGGAAATGCCTTTCCTTTCTGCATGCAAGCAATAAACTGACGCATGCCACTGGTCCTGGGGGTGGAGGATGACAGATTCCCCACATCACACATTTGTTTGTCTAGTGTAGACCAACAGAGACTCTCCAAGGTCTTTGCGCACAGCCAGGTTTGCATCAATGAGTAGCTTCTCCTCACTTTGCACTACCTGATTTATAGCATGACATCCTAATGTCCTTGCCTGGCTCCCCAATCTCATCCGTCATGCACACTGTTCAGTCGGTTACCTTCAAAGGTATTTCAGTGATAGCTTGGAAACCTTGTTTTCCAGTGACTAACAATTGCAGGAATGTGTATGCCACAAGAACTGTTTATTTTCATTAACGTGAAAGCCAGTATGGTCTACTGCAGTGGTGGGTTTGATCCATGGGCCATACACGGTCTACAGAACCTCTGAAGGGCAGAAAAAATGCCCTCAAGTTCCCTCAAATACCCTCTAGGAGACATGGGTGGCATGTTTGCCACACTCCCCCATTAGACCCAGGAAAGACCCCTTTTAAAAACAGAAACTGAACAGGAAGTAGCTTCTGGGTCACTTCCTGTTCTACAAAAGGGCCAATTTTGCACCTAAAATGGAGCCCAAAACATGAAGAAGTCCACCACAGTGCCACACTCACCACTGCCACTGAATTCTCTCCTTTGTAATGGATGCTTGTATTTTTAGGTAGATTTTTAAAGAGATCAGAGATCACAGATTCAGGAGTTTTACAGGACTGATCCACTGTGCCCTGGAGCCTTTAAGAACAAAATCACTTTGGGAAACCAAAAAAATAGACGAATGGAAAAGTAACACCTATTTGCACCTATTTGTATTTGCAGAAGTATCAAGCTGCAGAAAAACTTAATGGAGCAAAATGCTTCCAGGGAGAGTTAAACATATTTTTGGCAAAAAATTTTCAACCCTTTGGCTTTAACAAGCTTTGCAAAGCAAACTAAAAAGCTTCAACTACATCAGGTATTACTCCACAGAATACATTATTTTTGTTGTCATAGTATCGCTTGTGTTTGTTCACAGCAATGTCATCTTTGCTGTAAAATGAAAAAAGATTATTATTAATAAAAAGCACCCTCTGTGAGATGCAGTTGGTACCGCTGTGTCTTGAGCTGTATGGAACATAGATTAAAAATAAATGAAATTTGGACAGGCAGTAGCGGAAAAAGGCAGAACAGGAACTGTTAAGATCAATTAAGATGGAAATTTTCTAATCAAAAGGGGCAACTTCCTTAAATTTATTTTGTTGACCAAAGTGATTTACTTAAGTTGGAGCTTCAGCATAAACTTAATTCTAGAACTAGGTTATTAATTAAGGCTGGCATCCTCTTGGGCAGTTATGATGTCATAAGCCAGGCTTATGACATCATAAGCCAGGCTTATGACATCATAAGCCAGGCTTATGACATCATAAGCCAGGCTTATGTTTGGTATTTATATTTATGATGTTGTACAAACAGTAGAAATTCATGTGAGGGCCAACCAAAAGGAAAAGGAAAAGAAAACGAAAGACATTAAGAACATAGTATCAGGCAACTTTTCTAATATATAAACACTAAATCCAGTTGCTACTCCTATTGAGAGAAGACTCATTGAAGTAATTTCTGAATGGTAAAAATACTTATGCAAAATCCATTAATTCAGTGGATCTATTCTAGGTGAGATTAACTTTTGGATTTAGGCCACAGTCCATATAAATTGGCTCAAAATAACCAAAATAACCAGAATATCTTAGTTCATTCGCTAACCAAAATGGTAGCCGTAGTCAAGAAATCAGAAGGCTAAGACTTGGAAAGGCAGCCATGAAGGAATCAGATCCTCAAAAAGGGATCCTTACATTTCAGAGTCAGAATCATCCATGCCCTAGTTGTTCTTATTTCTATATATAGTCGTGACAGGCTGGACAGTGAAGAAAGCTGACGAGAAGAAAATCAACTCATTTGAAATGTAGTCCTGGAGAGGAGTTCTATGGATACAATGGGCTGCTTAAAATATAAATACATCCAAGAACATACCAAGCCTGTATTCTCACTAGAAGTGAAGTTGACTACAGCTAATGTACTTTGGACATCTCATGAGTAAGGATGTGACTCATTTTAAAAGATGATAAGGCTTGGACAAGTGGAAGGCTGTAGGAAAAGGAGAAAACCGCATTACAGATGGACTGATTCAACCAAGGGAGCCACAATCCTGAATTTGCAAGACCTGAGAGGGGCTCTTGGAGGTCTCTGGTTTATAGGGCTGCCACAGTTCAAGGGTGACTTGACAAGGAATAACAACAACTCAAAGAACAATCTGTCCAAACATCCTGAGTCACTAAAACGCAGTTCCACAAATAAAAGAGTATTTTAGGTTTTAGAGAAGTTGAGGTAAATATTCACCGAGATCTGTTTGCATCAACCTGTTGAGGTTTGTTTAACTTTAGTTACTCCGCAAAATTACAATGAAAATGTGGGGCCTGATTTATGAAACCATAAAACAGATTGCAGACTTGATTTTGAAGTGTGTGCTTATTTAATGTGAAAGAAAAAATGTGGCTAGAATGTTGGACTGAGGTTTAAGATACCCAAGTGGGACTCCCTGAGGAACCTTGAAACTCACTGGGTGACCCCAGGTCACTCAGTACCTCTCATTATGATCTGCTTCATAGGGTTGTTATAAGAATAAGGTACGTATAATTGCTAGCAATTTTGATTGAGGAATAAAGACACCAGTGGCTAAAGAAACAGATTAAAGCTTCATTGTAGGAACACCATTAAAGATACAAAAGGTCTTTAAGGTGCTAAACTAACTCTGAACTATTTAGTTTCAACTTGGTGGAAGTGAGAGAATAAGGGATCAAGAGTTGAAGATGAGCCACCACAGTTTCCAAGTCAAGAGAAGTAATAGTACCACTATATTCCCCACTAGTTGGGCCTTATCTGGAGTACTGTGCCTTGTTTTAAGAAGGACATGGACAAGTTGGAGCAGGTCTGGAGAACGGCAACAAGGATTATAAGAGGTATGGAGAACAAAACATATAACGAAAAGTTGAAGAAGCTGGGCAGGTTCAGCTTGGTGAAGAGAAGACTGAGGAATGACATGATTGCATTCTTTAAATACCTGAAGAGCTGTCAAAGAGAGGAGGATCCAGGTTTGTTTTCTGCTGCCCCAGAGAGTAGGACCAGATCTACTGGGGTCTGAAGTTACAGGAGAGTAGATTTTGCAATTGAACATTAGAAACAACATCTTGACAGCAAGAGCAGTTTGGTAGTGGAACCAACTGCCAGCAGAGGTTATGGAGTCTTCTTCTGTGGATGTCTTCAAAAAGAGGCTGAACAGCAACCTGCGGGGGCTGCTCTAGCTGGAGATCCTGCACTGAGCCAGGGATTGGATCTGATGGCCCATAAGGCCCCTTCCAGCTCTACGATTCTATGAAGAGAAGATGTGGACGGACCCCTAAGAGTATCAGTTTATCTCTTAAGAGAGGATAAGAAAAGAGGATACTTTGGGTCACTGGAAACCACTCAACCCTATCATTGATGCTATAAGACCTTTTTAAGTGCTGAGTGTTGTTGCATTTCCAGCATAGAGTTGGAAAAGCTACGCATGCCATCTTGAACTCACTGAAGGAAAGCTGGGACATAAATGTAAACAAGGAATAATGATTTTTTTTTTCCAAAGAATGATTCCTCTCTCCAACCAAACAGCTTAAGGAAGA
The DNA here is from genome assembly GCA_030412105.1 of Cyclura pinguis. NCBI lineage: Eukaryota > Metazoa > Chordata > Lepidosauria > Squamata > Iguanidae > Cyclura > Cyclura pinguis. The sequence goes on from CM059607.1 coordinate 4,570,760, forward strand.
TTTCAGTCATAACTGCAGATAACAGTGCCAGTCTATCTAAATGGAGATTAAAAATACAATTGATCCAGGTGGAGTAGCTTACAGGCAAGGGAGTCTAACTAATAATTTCACCAACAGGTGGCTTAATAAATGCAAATAGCTATAGGAATCTTTGCTATTTTAGCTCATGATTAAGGATGAGTATTACTTTCTGGAACTGTGGGAAATTTCAGATGACAGCAGCATATTGCTGACCAATGATGAGCACTGAGTGCCTCAGGCGGATGTCAGCAAGCAGTGGCAGAGCCTGGAGTGTGTGTGTGGGGATGGGAGGGGGCTACGGGATGAGGAGCGTGGCCACTGTGCGTGGGGGAGTGGCTGCGGCGCATGGGGGTGTGGCCAGGGTCCACGGAGGCGTGGCTACAGGCCAGGACACCCCAAAAACATTGCCGCCCGGGGGCGAACCACTTCTCCGCCCCCTCGTCCCTATGCAACTGTCAGCAAGGGGCATCACAGCTGCCGGTGGGTAACAGCATGTGCTGATGCTATGATCTGCATCCGAAGAGTCACAGAGCTGGAAGGGATCCCATGGGCCCTCCCACCCTTATTCCAGTGCAGGAATCCACAGCTAAAGTGACCCCAAGAGATGGCCACCTCATCCCTGTTTAAAAATCTCTACTCAAAAGAGTCCACCTTATATCTGAGTAGTCTCACAGTTCATACTATTAGGAAGTTCTTCCTAACGTTTAGTTAGAATCCACCTTCTTGTAAATTTAATCCAGCTTTTCTTCTGGAGCCATGGAGAACAAGCTCGCTCCATCTTCCACGTGGCAGCCCTTCAGATTCTCTAGCCCTTCTCTAGGCTAAACATACGCCAGGTCCCTCAACTGTTACTCATAAGGTTTAGTTTCCAGACCATTTAACAACTTGGTTGCCCTCCTCTGGATGCACTCCAGCTGGTCAACATCCTCTTAAATTATGGTACCCAGAAGTGGAAAAAAAGGTATTCCAGGTAGGGCTAAAAGCAATGATCAGGATTCAGGCTCATTACATTTTTGTTCATTTGAAATAAGATAGGCTCAGAAAGCAAACATCCAATATTTGCAATACCCCAAATCATTCCACTAACGAGACTCAGCCGTCCCACTTCTTGCTTTTCAGGAAATATAACCCACCAGAACCCACAAGAGTGGGAAGAATCCATTACAAGTTACTGGGCCCCCAATGGTCCAGAAGAGGGCTTAGGGCCTGACTATGGCCATTTCTGCCATACACTGGTATAGTGCTATTATTCCACTTTCAACATCCTGTGGAATTCTGGGGTTTGTAGTTTACTGAGGCCAAAGAGCTCTCTGGCTGAGAATTTTAAATGCCCCTTCCAAAACTGCAAACCCCAGGATTCCACAGAATGTTGAAAGTGGAATAATATCACCGTAACAGTGTAGTGCAGCAATGGCCTATGTTGCATTTTACAAGGATGTCAGAGTGAAAACTAGAGATGGCTCCTATACCTTTAATCAACATGCAGAAGAGGCAATTTTGATGTGTGTTGCTTGTTAACTAGTTGCATGGTAAGCAATGGCTGTTGAAATTCCCTCTTCTGTACGACCATTAAAGGTGCAAGAGCCCTTTCTGGTTTTAAATCTGGCAACCGCAGGTGCATATGTTTTTGTCTCTGGGATAGAGCAGCACCAACTCCCTTCCTTTTTGATCTGGCAAGAGCGGTTAGAGGACTTAATACACAGCATAATGGCTTCAAGAGATCCAGTATGGTTTTGGTGTTGGCTTACAACGAGACTAGAGTTTGAACAAACTCACTGGCTGACCTTAGGTGAGTCACTCTCTCTCAGCCTCAAAGAGAAGCAGAAGCAACCCTTCTCCCCCAAACAAATCTTGCCAAGAAAACCCTGTGATAGGTTCACCTCAGGGTTGCTGTAAGCTGGAAATAACTTGGAGACACATAACCACAATGGCCTCAGATTATATACCAAATGTTTCGTGGGGTTCCATCTTTTGTGAGCACAGCTGAGCCTTGCGCTCAGCTCCACAGGCTTATATAAACCTCTCCTGAAGTCTCATGATAGGAGAGCCTCTCGTGCGCGTTCCAGGATCGTGCAAGATCTCCAATCCCACTGGAATACTTGCAAGACTTGAGGCAGGCCTTTTGCTTCATGTGTACCAACCAGTCTTAAGCTGGCTTGGCAACAAGAGAAGACTGTCCTATTATCGCTGCTGGAAAAACCTGGCAACCCTAATTGGGGGTCCCTGTCCCCTTTTTTTTTAACCTGCTCTTGATGCCCCTGAACCTCTCTCCCATTCAAACTGCAACACCAGCACATCTAAACCAAGGGCCCTTTCTGCACCTTACTGTCTTCCGGCGCTGGGGTGCGGGGATCGCACGAGCAGCCTCCGGTGAGAGGCTCTCGCATCCGGGGTCCTTCGGCTTCGCACAAGCTGCCTGCTTGCGCGAGAGCCCCGCCTCTTCCTTCTGCAGCGCAGCCTGGGACTTTCCCAGGCTGCGCTGGGGCAGGAAGCGCAACCGGTGCAGCTCTGGAGGCTCCACATGCCAGGTAAGTGCGCGTGGGGCCTGGGAGCAATGCGCGATCGCGCACCACTTTCAGCTTCTAGCCCAAAATGAAAAGGTGCGCGATTGGCACCTGCTGGCTCCTGGAGCGTTGTGCGATTGTAAGTGCGTCGTGTGAATCGCTCCTCACGATCGCGCGACACTCCAGGCCCTCTTTCGCATGGAAAATGTCGTGCGAAAAGGTCCAAGGTGTTGCAGGCATATTTCTTCATTCTAAAAATGGAGTCAGATTTAACTTCCAGCAACAACCAATTTCTCCTTTTCAAAACATTTCCAAATATGCTTTCTCTGAAAAACAGATCCCAGACCTGCACCTTTTATGTGACTGAAACATTCCCTTTTTTGCCCTCATTCTCCTACACTTTTTTTTTAAAAAAAAATACACACACACACCCCAACACATGAGCCGTGTTTTGGATCAGATAAGTAACCCAGCCAAGGAAACGCCACTGTTATGAACTGAGGTTCTTCTGTTTTGTTCCATAAATGAACAAGGATTTATCGAAGGACATCTAAGCTCTTAAATGTAAGCTCTCCTATTTGAATGGAGCGTGACAGATGAGCCTGGAAACACGAAGCAAACATATGAAAGACAAACAGGAAAGGAACTCTGAAGCCTTAAAGGAGACAGACTGATGGAGCGAAGGGGATTATTTTCGTACTCTCATCTCCGTTTTTGTCTCTCATTTTAGGACTGGATCAGATCTGAAAGGAAATCCATCAAAGTCTGTCTAAAAATTGGGACACTGGGAGAGAAAGAAGAAGAAACTGAATGAAAGGTCAAAGTGAACCAAGGCCATTTCCACCCTACACTGTTATAGTGCTATTATTCCACTTTCAACATCCTATGGAATCCTAGGGTTTGCAGTTTAGGGAGGGGGATTCCAGAAAGTGGAATAATTCCAGAAGGAAGAAGTGGAATAATTCCAGAATAATAGCACTATAACCATCTGGTGCAGAAATGGCCTAACTGCAGACTAACTGATGCAAGAAGAAAGAGGTAGCGACCAACACACAGGAAACGACATGAATACATGTTGGACCTATATTTTTAGTGACATGCAAACTAGCAACTGCTGAGGATAAGCCTGCTGAAGTTTGAGCCAGCATAATGTCGTGGTTTGAGCACTACACTATGGAGACAAGAGTTCAAATCCCTGCTCAGCCACAGAAACCCACTGGGTGACCTTGGATGAGTCTCACACACTCAGCCTCAGAAGAAGGCTGTGACAAACCTGAACAAATCTTGCCAAGAAAATCTCACGATAGGTTCGCCTTAGGGTCACCATAAGTTGGAAATTACTTGAAGGCATCTAACAACAAGGTTGCAAGCTGTAACATTAATAAGGAACTAGATGTCCCAGTTAACTAAAAATGTCCAGGGATATTTTTTGTTGAAATGTCCTATTGAGTAATTTCAAAAAACAACCATTCCCTCTTATTCCTCATCAGCTCCAAAGGCCTCTTGGTTTTATCATGATTTCAATGGCATTTTCAGATGTTTGACAAGGATCAGGAAATGTGGCAAGCTTTGAAAAGCATTAATTAAAATCCAACCCAAATTAGCTGTTCTCAGAGGAGGTGCTTCTGAATTGCGGTAGAGGAATCTCATCTGTCACTACTTTGTTCCAGCTTTTTGTAAATCTAAGCCTCATCTCCGGTGTTGCATATAGAAGTTTATGCAGAAGTAGAACTATTCTTTGAAAGACATTAAACTTTTGCTAACTGTTTATGCTGGAAATAGAAAGGCCAAGAATTTATATTTACCTGATTGCTAAAAAGAGATTTGTTCTTTAAGGTGATTTCCCCACATCATTCCTTGTGAATGCTTTTTAAAAAGCTCTTTATAACCAAACAGTGAAATCTTACCAGATGACATGATATTTATCTTGAGATAAGATTTAAATAATATTTGGATTATCAGCCATTACCCAGACAGGGTGAGACAAGACAGCTTTATTTGCTGAAATATGGTTGGTGCAGAAACAAAGGTGCCTGAGACCTTTCTGGATACTCTTTTGAGGCTCAAAACTGATTCAATATAAAGTACTTCAAGTATGCACGCTTGAATATAAGAACATAAAAAGAACCATGTTGATCAAAGCATAGTTTTAGTTTTGTTTGGAAGAGTGCAGATAGGGGGGGCGGTGGTTCAAAATGGGGTTATTCCACCCAAAATAAGAATTCTTACCTCCTCTATAAAAAATTATTTCAGTCCCCAAATTTCTAGTATTACAGTAACTGAAAATTTGAGCTGAGCATTTAGAAATACAGTTTTGGCAAAAAAAGCAAAAGGATTAGGCAAAGTGACCAGATGTTAGGATGCAGAGCTGCTGCCATGTGTTGATCTGCTGGATAGATATTGAAACAGTATATTGTAGTAAATGTAGATTGTAGGCTGTGTATCTCTATAGCACAAGCTAGTAGGCTACAAAGTATAAAATGGTTAATTGCTTTATTGCCTGTTGCTACAAAATGAAAGTGTCAAGAAGTGTTTTGGGAACACAAAGTGTCTAAGATGGAAGGCAGGAAATGTGTTCTTGTCCCAAGGATGAAAAGAGAGAAAACAAATGCAGGTCTGGGAACTGTCTAAAGATGTGGGTTGATGTTAAATTTATGATCCTTTCCAATCACAGCTTTGCACACCTAAAATTTGTAAGTGTGGGTATAAAACCTGAACTCTCCATGCATGCCTTAGTCTCAGCAACTTTGAAAGAAGTGTGCTGTGTTGCTTGCTTTGCTACAAATAAACACTACTGTCTACCTCAGAGTGGAGTTTGCAGATTGTGAGTTATCCATACCAAGGGAATGTGAATACAGCAAATAATTGAGATCGAGATGTGCATTATTATTTATGTATTACTCTCTGCAATGCCAGAAATTTAGGGACTGAAGGAAAATTTCACAGGGGGAGAGAGAATTCTTATTTAGGCATCAAAGGCCCCCTGCCATTAACTAGACCCCCACATTCACACAGAGTCCAACCAGTTGCCTATGGAAATTCCATTATGGAGCCTCCAGTGTTAGTGGATGTTGTGCCAAGGATTGATTTCTGAAAATTTCAGCAGTACAATCAAATGCCTGGGCTGAACATGCACTCAGAGGCAACCTGTTCTTTGGTTCTCTGACCCCACCATATGCACTGTTTTGCACCTTGTATCAGATACAGTGTGTGGCTCTTGGAGTTCTAGTAAAAGAAAAAAAAGAATGGAAAAAAGCTTCCCACACCTAAGTCTATCTGCCTGTGCTCTAGAGAGTGTTGATCTTAATGCTTAATCCATCTACGCCTGCAACATTTTTAGCTGAGGAATGTACAGTACTGAAATGAGCTCATCAAGAGAAAAACTACCCATCACTTTCTCTGTTTCCCTCGTCTCCAGGAGGTTGCTGAACTCAGACCAGCAAGCGAAACAAAGCAAAACTCAGGACAGCGATTTCATACGGTACCTGCCAGGGCTTGCAAGTGAGTGCAGGAAATGTATCCCACAATTCTTTGGTCCTGAGGTGTACTTCCCACTTGCACCTGGAAAGGAAATAGGAAAGAAAGAGACAAAGGGGAAAAAAAGAGTTAATGAACCATTAGAACTTGTCGTAGGATCAGAGCCCCACAATCCAGTCTACAACATAATATTTCTTGAAGCCCAATTCTCATGTGGACAGATCTGTTGTCAGACCAGAATAAGAAAGAACAATCAACTTATATTGGTCCATCATTGAAACAGGATGTTAATCAGACCTTTCTCTGTCCACTAAAGTAGCATCTCCTTTAACCCTTCACATATTTTTCCATCCATCTATTAAGTATAGACAGAGAAGTTCAGATATGAAAAAAGAGAGGTTACTCGTCCATGGATAGTTGTGAAGAAACATCCTGTTGGTGACATATGCAAGTGTTAATAGCAATTACAACTGCCTATGTTCTTTTGTGGTCACTGCAGGAGAAGGTATTCATGAACTTCTTTGCACAATGACTTCCTACAGACAGAACTCATCTTCCTCCTGTGTCCCCCCACCACTGATATGTCCAATTAAACATGTCCATTTAGAGGCTAGGAGAGGGAAGTGGGAAGCCAATACACCCACTCCCAGACACACAACTACAATATTTTCCAAAATCTCTTGAGCACCCCAGAATTCCACAGGATGTTGAAAGTGTGTAGTTCAGAAAAGCCCTATCACATTCAAATAAAGACACCAAGTCTAACAAATGAGGAAAACATATACACAGGCATACTTTTCAAGATAGTGCTCTTGCCCTCAGATTCTTCTCCTTCTCCTTTTGAACCAGAGAACTCTGTCCAGCCCCTGAATTCTGGGAATCTTATCTATCAGACTAAGGAATCTGATAGCACTGAGAATTTGTTCTTGAGTTTTCTTGTTTTTCTTTCTCCTCGTCTCCTTTTGTTTTGTGTCTTTCTTTTTATTTTCAGGACTGTAATCCTGTCTTTTTTTTTTTTTTGATGAAGTATCTGCTCTGAGAGCCCTTCTAGCTATACAATTGTGCTTGCATTTTATAAGTAAGTGAATAAATAAATATTATAGCTAACATTGCCACAAATAGACTGCTCCTTCTTGAATTTGTCTCCATTTAAAGTCAGCTGAGTTGTTGGCCACCACTATTACCATGCTATACATCCCCACTCCATGATATGATTGGCAACAAACATTATTTAATTGGCACGAAATATAAATCATACATTCATGGCTGAAAAGCCGTGCTTGCAAAGAGGGCTGGCTGAACACGCGCAAAAGTAGGTCAGAAGGGACCTCAAGGCACAGCCAGGTCATAAGTTCACTGAGGATTAGTCAGAGAAGATGGTCCTCTCAATAGCCCAAACCTAGAAGACAATAGTCACTGAAATTCCCAGACAAAGCAACAATGGCCAAAGCCATATAACTCCCTTCCTGCTGAACTTCCCCTCTTGTTCCTTCATCTGTCCAGACACTAAGAAGCTATCGCGATTCCCATCAATGCTTTGCCACCTAACGCTAAGACCATTAGCCAGCTCTGGACCCCACTGTTTGCTCTGCCAGAGAGCCATTAACACCTTCCTCTTCAGGGCAGAAAAAGAGTATTTAACTCCTGGCTCCAAGCCAGACAGTCTATAGTACACTGGACGGAGGCCGTCACTCTGCTCCTCAGATTCCAGTCTTGTACTACCCTTGGACCCCTAATTCGAGCCACATTGCTTCATTTCTTCTCTTCAGGATACGTACATATCACCCACTTTGTCCTAACTCTTCACTATCCAGTTTTCCCTCCTTTCCTTCAGCTAGTCTTGTATCATTGCGAGACTGCTTGAATCTTGCCTGTGTTTGTGATTTTCCCCAATAAAACATACTTTTAACCTCCAACCGGTGTCCCTGCATTAGTACCGGCATTAAAGGTGAAAATATCCTGGAAGTTACTCCCTTCTTGCAGGGCACCCTGTTGAGCTAATATTTCCCCATCTTTCCATGGAGGCATTGGCATTGCGGGTAGACCCCGAATCACCCAAATTTTGGGGGTAACATCACCACACTGTGTGGCAGCACATTCTATAATGTCACATTCTAACAATTTTGACCACCACCCCCCGCCTACCACTTTGCATCCCAGGCAGAGTGTTGCTCCAGGGCACTTTGGGGAGGGGGTGGAATAGCATCTACCACAAGAATAAAAATGGTGGAGAACATTGGGAAAAAGTTCTGCCCAGTAGCTTTCTCATCCCTGGGAGGGGGCAGGAAAGGAAAAAAAATTCCAAAAAATCTTAGAAATGTTCTTAGAAAAATATCTTCTGAGAAATTTTGGCTCAGTTCCCCCAAGCTTCCACTCCTCCTCATACAGTACGTTAATTAACACTGACGGCAAATGGTTCTGCAGGATTCTAGGGTGGTTTTTCCAAATTACGCAGCTCCAGGCAAGTTCAGCAGCATAAGTAGAAAAACATTACACAGTATGGATTTCTTTTATAGTCATGAATTAAAAAAAGAGAGACAAAGTTAGTGACTAAGCAGCACTTCCATGGCCCCAGGCTTGCTCCTGAGTTAAAAGCTTCTATTTTCAGTGGAATTTCATTTTTTCCCCAAAAAAGTCAGTGACAGGACTATCACTTTTCTATCTGAATGCAGCTGACACATATACAGTCAGGAAATGGGCAGCCCGTCATCCCACATGCTTGAGGAAGGCTACAACAAAGGGATTTCGAAACCCAGTAAAGAAAAACATATTAATTCCTTTTGCTGCTTATTGTGCGCTACCCAAAATCTCAGGTCAAATGATGTCACGGGAAAGAGAAATGGGATGTAGGCATGCACAACTTGGACTCGAGGTTCAGAGGGCCCAGCATCGGAGGTTAGCTTCACATACCTTCCAACATTTCCCAGATGAAAACTGGGACACGTGTGGCCAAGCAACAACAGAACATGGTCAAGGTGACAAAAACTATTACTGAGGAAGAACACACAAGCGAGGAGAGGGTGCAGCAGTTTGCTTTTGCCTGAATCCACTGGGAGGAGCAAGATTCTGTCCACCTTCCTCTCCTCTGCTGATTTAATTGGGTGCAAACTACTTTTGGACTTCAAATTTTTTTTGCAGCAACAGAAGTAAGCTGAGGACAAAGGGGGAAAGTGGGAAGAGAAGAGAAGAACTAGGACATTTTAATAAGATGACAGAGAATTAATCAGGACTGCCCCTGCCAAATTGGGACCATTGCAGGGTATGGCTTCATCACACAATTGCCAGTGACCACAATCCAGCAGGAGCCCTACTGCTGCTTGCCCACAGAGGCCCTTGCCCTTGATTCATCACTCCTTCCTGTCCCTGCAAGTCCATCATTCTCTCCCAGCATGGGGACAGTGATGATGACGGGGAGATGGAGCTGTGATTTCTGCTTGCCCTGCCTTCTGCTCCTGAGCAGCAGTACAATAGAAAGCCTGTAGCTCAGCATCAGGGCATTTGCTTCACAGGGCAGAGGGCTTCCTCCCTATCTCCCCTTGCAAGTGAGAGGATGGACAGACTTAAATAACAAGGCTGAGCCTTCCCTAAAGTCATAAGGAAGCTGGAAAGAGGAGACTAAGCATTCCCAGTTCAACTGAATGGGTGAATCTTCATGAAGTTCCTTGCCTAGAGTAGCTGAAAATCCCTGGGACACATCTCTGCATTTTAAACATTGTGAGGAAGTTGTACCAGCTTCTCCTCCCCTGCCTCCTTGGCCCTGGGCACCAATGAATTCCACCTCAAAGCTATGAATGTGTTGGTGGAAGCAGGTGTGTATGAGAAGAGGTGAGCTGGCTCACCTTGTTTAACCTCAATTTGCTGGTCAATATAGTTGCCAACTACCTCCTTTGACACAAAGGTTTCAGATCTTCTCACCATGCTGATGTTGCCTTTTCTTTTTCTTCGCGGTGTCCCTCCACCGCTGCACATAGTTAGATTGTTTTCCTTCCGCTTCTCTGCTTTGGCACGGTGTCAGAAGAAGCAATTGCTTGAAAATAACACTGGCCGACGGGTACAGTCTGATAATGCCATTCTCCCGAGACTGTTTTTGCATGCAAAAGGTTGTGAAGCCTGGATTTGATCATGCAACCAGGTTCTCACAGTTTATTTTATTTTTTTTTAATTCACTTGTTCCTTGGCATCCCACTGCCAAAGGGCAAGATTGCAAATGGAAGAGAACAACAGATATGCTTTGGGCGCCTTAACTCTGAAGGGTAGCAATGTATTTCAATCTCCCTCTAAGGAGGCAATCTTTTGTGCAGGGGGGAAAAAAAAGATTGTATTACATATTGTTCTGCTAGGCATGCTGTTATGCTGCTCTAAATCTCCTTTTACCTTTGGCAATAGGGACACTATTTAGGATTCTCTCTCTGTGTGTAGGTGAGATTTACAGCAGTGAGGCAGCAAGGCAAGATTCCTCATTAAATTCAGGAATAACAGGCTTTACTTGTTTGAGGATTCTATACTCTGTTCTTTAGGGTTGGAAAGAATATTAAAAAATAACCGAAAAAGGGTAAAAAAAAACCCATGGTTTTTGAATGTTGAAAAATTTGATGAGAATAATCTTGGATGGATGGGAATCTTGGTAGTCTGAGATTTATTTCTGTACAAAATTCACACATTGTTGTTCTGTGCAGAAAACAGCATTTTCTGTGCAGAAAATATTATTATTTCCTCTACAGAAAAATGTATTTCCTGCACACACACAAAAAATACCATAATTGCGGACTTATTCTGTGCAAAATTCACAGAATATGCTTAGAAAACCATTTTTTCTGTTGAAGGAAACAATATTTTCTGCACAGGAAATAAAACTTTGGCACAAAATAAGCCCTGAATTTGAAGAATTCACCTCTGAAAACAATTTGGCTTTCAAAGACTTGCTCACAGTGGGAAGAAAATGGCTAAGACTGCTCATGGCTTCCTTCAAGGAGAAACTTAGTGAAGGATTACATTCCTACAGTTCTTCTTATTCAAAGTGGCTAGCAACACATAAACGAGTCTATAAGTATCAGATCTAGACTTAGGTGTGTCCAACTGGCCTGCCCAAAGCATCCCCATGCTGTTACCCCAAAAATGGTACTCAAAGATTGGGGAAAACTAGCTGATGAGTGAGAAGGGGGATCCTGCCAAATTGGATGGAGGCATGTTCAAAGAGTGGAGACCACTCTTTTATGGCTTACATTCAGGAAGGCATAAAATGCAAGCCATAAAATATCCAGCTATAAGTAAGAGAGGAAATAGGATAAATACCATGAGCGGTATTGTATTCTTCACGGTTAAGTGCAATCAAGTCAAACCTGACTTATGGAGACCTTGTCATGGGCTAGTCTATTATAGACACGATATTATTTTTGTGTTTGTCACACAAATGAATATATGACTGACAGAATAAGGGCATCCTTCTTGCACTTGGGACAAACTTTTCCAAAGTGCTGTACAGTTCTTGGAAAACCAACTGTCTCTTTTACCCCACAATAACACAAACGAAATGAGCACAGTGTCATTTTCCAAGTGCAGGAATCTGGAACTTGTCATCCCTATCTTGAAGGAAAAAAGTGACATTTTTCCAGGAACCTGAAATGTCATCTCCATTGCCTTTCCCATCTCCACTGCCTTTCCCTGTGCTCCACAAAGTGGTGGCTGGTGGCTTCCATATCAGTGAACCCATTGCTGAAGTAATGCCATTTCCGCCCTACTCTGTTATAGTGCTATTATTCCACTTCCAACATCCTATGGAAACCTGGGGTTTGCAGTTGAGGGAGAGGTGCTTAGAATTCTCAGCCAGAGAGCTCTTTGGCCTCAGTGAACTACAAACCGCGGAATTCCACAGGATGTTGGAAGTGGAATAATAGCACTTTAACAGTGTAGTGCAGAAAGACCCTTTGTTGTCAGTCCAATCAGATGCACAGGAAATGAGAGAGATGCCACACTGTTGTCTCAGACTGCAAAATGTCTCATGTGGGTCTCATAACAGTAAGTGCTGCCTTCAGCATCACATTTACCTTAGCCTTCTGAACCTGGCTCTTTCCTGAGCTCAGGAATATATTACTTATTTGGACTACACCTCCCAAAATCAACAGGACATGGCTTGGGGAATTTTGAGAGCTGCAGCCTAGAAGAGCAAGCTTTCCAAGTTCTATGTTTCCCTACGTCTTTCACCCATTAGCAGTTACAGGGCGCTTCTGAAATCCTATGCGGTGTGATTTTACAAATGAACACCTTCTAACCACCGTTTTGGTGCACAAGACCGAAGCTATGAGTATCTGACAACCCAAGTGTAGGTTTTTCTGAGAGCAGCCCAGCCAGGGCATGAAGGCAAGACAAATACCATATTCTCCTCTAAGCGTTTGAAAATACATTTCGGTTTGTTCTCCTAGGTTGACTGCCCACTGCATATTTGGCTTCAAGTCAGGGCTGGCCAAGATTTGCTGAAATCTCTTTTTTATGAGTTTGCCCTCCTGCCTGCAGAGATTTCTTGTACCTTACGAAGCAGCTGAGTTACTCACGCCACTTTTAGTATAGTATCTAAACATGTTTAAACAGAATTAAAAGGGAGAATAAAATGTTAATGGGAGAAAGTATAATCTCTTGCTGGTCCCTTTGGCCACCCAGTTGGCGTGATTGGTGACCTAATGCCGCATCATGTGGAACTCACTACCATGAGATGCAATGAAAGCCACTACATTTAGATGGCTTTAAAAAGAAAAGCATTGGTCAAAATGGAGATAAGTTATTCTTCTTGATATCTAAGTGGCAGCTAAGAGATGCATCAGCTTCAGCAAATCCTGAAAACTGCTTCATGTCATTCAGCTGCATGCCATAAATCTGACTGCATATCAACTATCTAACACTGCATGGAAGAGAAAGGCCAGGTACAAAATTGTACAAGGGCTTTTGTTTCTTTGACAGCAAACTACACCTAGATGTTGGAGGACCAAATTCATTTCAACACGTGTATGAAACACTAGTCAGACATGCAGGAAACAGAGCAGCAGAGGTTTCACATCTGGATAGGAATCACGCAGTCCTTTTGGACTGTAATTCCCAGCAGACCGAGCCATCGCAGTCACTGCTAAGGAATATTGGGAGCCGTAGTTGAACAACGTCTGGAGAGATGGATGATTCTTCCTTCTGCTTTGCAGTCTTACTTTTTTCTCTGACAGGAAGAGAATCCCATCCAAGATTTCTAGACCTCTGCATAAGGTGGAAACTCCCAGTTCTCACTACTGTGCTTATTTTTAGGAACAACATCAAGAAATAATGAAAAGCAATGGGAAATATGAAAAGCAATGGGCAGCAATGGGGAAAATATTTCATATTTAAGGGATGCAGACACACACTGGTGTTTAATAAGAAAAAGCAAGAAATGGTATCTTCTTTTCTCTTAAAATTCTAGGGAAGCTATCGCCAACCTGATTTTTCCTTCCAAACATGTTAGACTTCAACTCTCCATCATTTGCTTGCCAAATGGCCCTCAGCTATGCCGGCTGGGGCATGTTCTGAGTACAAGTCTGACATATTTGGAAAGTGCCAGCTTGGGGAAGGCTGATAAACATAGAGTCTCCAAGTTGGTGTGGATCTTTGCCAAGTCTTGCATTAGCAGAGAGGTAGTGTGTATATAAAATATTTAGATTACCACCTAGGCATAAAAGAGGAGGCTTGCTTTATAAAAAAGCTGACATGGACTTTCCCAGGACAGATTTATAGAGTGATAGAAGCAAAAGGCCACTGCAAAACCAGGAACAGTTAATAAACGTCCAGGGGTTTGTTCATCTCTGCCTGAGAATCATCAGGGCAATGGTTGCAATCTATAACAGGCTCACAAAGGACACTTGGTTCAACACCAGTGTAGTCTGCAATCTCCCAAATTGTTTGCTTCTGACTTCACACAAATTTGCATGTGGTTGATCTGCAGAGAAAACAACCTTTTTCTGTGCAGGAAACAGCATTTTCTGTTTTTCTGCGCAGAGTATTTCTGCGCAGAAATATTTTCTGTTCAGGGGAAAAAACCTGTTCCCTGGCCGCTAAAATGCTGTTTTCTGGGTAAATCAGCCACATGCAAATTTTGTGCAGAATAAATCCCAAGCTGCAAAAATTCTTGTCAGTCCAGGATTTGTCTCATTAGGGCTTCTCAACATTCAAAAACATGTTTTTCAACCATTTTCCAAGCATTTTCATTCCATCCGTAGCCACGCTCAGGGATCCCAGGCCGTCTCTCTTTCAGTCACCAGACAGGACTAGACACAGTGACATAAGTATGGACCAACAAAAATACATCTATACTATACAGTACAGAGATTTGATACCATTTTAACTGTTGTCACACCATCCTACAGTATCCTAGGATTTGGAGATTAGAAGATACTTAAAATTCTATGTTAAAAAGTCAGTCACACACACTCCCCAAAACTATAGTACCAGTGCTCTGTACCAGAGAATTCTAAGTACCTCACCAAACTACAAATCCCTGGATTTTGTAGAATGAAGCCATGATGCCAGTCACAGTGATATGTAATCGTTATAAGTGTGTACTTTAGATACACTTAGATTGTAAACTATGGCCTAAATCCTATCGTAAGTTCCAACTAGACCAGAACTACTGACTCAGTTGGATTTACCGATTTCTCAGCTGTTTCTCTTTCCTTCTCCCAATTTCCTGCTTTGTCCTCAGCTTATTTCAATTGCTGAAAACTGAGGCCATTTCCGCACTGCATTGTTACAATGCTATTATTCCACTTGCAACATCCTATGGAATCCTGGGGTTTGCACTTTAGAATTCTCAGCCAGAGAGCCCTTTGGCCTCAGTAAACGACAAACCCTGAATTCCACAGGACGTTGAAAGTGGAATAATAGCACTATACCAGTGTAGGGCGAAAAGGCTCTGAGTTAAAATACAAAAGCACTTTGTCCTCAATTAACTCAGTAGAGAGGAGAGGAGAGGAGGGGACAGAATGATGCCCTTCCCAGTAGACAGAGGCAAAAGCAAACTGCTAACAGCCTCTCCTAGGTTGAGTTTCTTCCTCATTAATAACTTCTGCCATCTTGACCACATACTGATGTAGCCTGGTCACCCACATCCCAGTTTTCATTTGTGAAATGATCGGGCATTCTCTCATTGCTATCAATGACATTTAAACAGAAGTAATTTTGCACCCAGCATGTTTAATCTGAATTTTATTTTTAAATTAAGCACTGCATTCAGGATGTTTAAATTGCACAAATGCATTTTCCAACAATTTTCAGTCAGGCTAGGGAAGGAATCTCATGAAAATTCACCCACCGGGAATCCTAACGGTTGACAGGTCTCCTCTTTCCAGCTTTGTTATGACTTTAGTGGAGATCCAGAATGGTTAATTAAGTCTATCAATCCTCCTGCTTGCTGGAAAAGAAGCTTACCGGCCTGCAAGGCTGGGGAGGGGAGAGAAGAGAAAACCTTCTGCCAGCTTGCCTAGGTGGGCAATAAATCAGCGGCTCAGCTCCAGGCAACTGGAAGCAGGCTGGGTTTTAATCCCTTAATCCTTAATATATTCACATGCTGAAGGGGAATCAGAAGCAGGAGCAATGCCCAGTTTCTGGAGATATTTGACCTGCCCTATAAGACCCAGAGATGGAAGGAATACTGGCACACAATTCGTTCTCAGAGTGAAAAAATGTGTTTCCTGACAATCATGAAACCTCATCAGGAAGAACACCAGACCAATGAAAATGTTGTACGATTATCCCCTGGTATTTTGTATTGTTCTTTTTAAACAGATTTTTATCCTTTTTAAGTGTATGTTTTAAAATGTTTTAATAATGGCCATTTCCACACTAGACTGTTATAGTGCTATTATTCCACTTCCAACATCCTGGGATTTGCAGTTTAGGGAGGGACCTTTGAGGATGGCCTTTGAGACCCCTCCTTAAACTGCAAACCCCAGGATTCCATAAGATGTTAAAAGTAGAGTAATAACACTATAACAGTATAGTGCAGAAATGGCCATTGTTAGTAGTTAATCTTATTTTAATGTTAAACTTTAGTGCATTTTTAACTATATTGTACTCACTTTAATTTGAAAGTTGCCTTCTGTTCCAGTCTTGGAGAAAAAATGTGTATAAACCAATACAATACTAATAACATTCAAGTTTTTGCAGTGTCGCAGAGTAATTATTGTGCAGAAAGAAACACTTTGTTTTGTGAATAAATAAATAGCACTTTTTTTTCCCCTGCCACCCTCACTGTAGAATATTTGGTGGTGATAGCAATGGGGCCCAGAAGCCATTGCTATTAAGGCATCTCTTTGCTCTTCGATATAACTCAGCCTCAGGGGCTGGGTCACAGTTTCCCCAGCCTTACAGAGACAAGCAATTCAGAATGTTTGTTTAAAGGGAATGTTGCAAGAATACAGATGAAATGACAGATGCATCAAGAAGCAACAGAATCCAAACGTCTTTGCGTTTGCAGTGTTGTGAGGCATTCTTATTTACAGTTGGCTCTGCACATTTGCTGGGGTTAGGGGTGCAGGACCCCCACTAAAGTGGAAAGATCGCAAAGATCAAAATGTGTGTGTGTGTGTGGGTCTGTGGGAAGGAGGCTGAGATGTGGTGAAGAGAATGGACACCCAAGGTCCAAGCCAGGTCAGGGAAAGGAGAGGGAAAGGGGGTAGGTAAGCACGGTGGCCATATACTTCCACTCCCTTGCCCATCTCGTCCCTTGACTGGGTAGCAGGCATCAGGAGAGGGTTTAGGGTGATGCAAAGCTGTCCTTAGCTGGCCAGGCAGTGGTTGGTGGAGGAGGAAGAGGTCCAGAGGCAGATTTTTAAAGGGCTACACAACCTGATTGGAGCCAGCAAGAGGGAAGGTTGCCCTGGAAAAGAAGCGCTTGAGGAGTTTGACGGGCAGGGGTTGGAGAAATTCACAAATAATCAAATCCATGAAAGTCAAACCCACAAATGTGGAAGGCCAGCTATATCATCGTCGTCGTCATCGTCATCAAAAGAGCCAACTTTCATCTCTCTTAAAATTCTAGGGCAACCTTCCCCAGTCAGGTTTTCCTTCCAAATATGTTGGACTTCAACGTCTATCATGGCCCTTGGCTACACTGACTGGGGTATGCTGGGAGAGCTAAGCTGCAATCCAACACCTTCTCAACACAGCGTAAATATCTGCATGTGGAGCTATGCTATGCCAGTGCTAAGCCAACCTCATGCACATCGATACAGCACAACACATGGCAATAATTGGACGCCCTTCCCTATAAATTCAGGCAAAAGCAAAATGCTGTGGGTTCTCCAAGCTTGGATGCTCTCCTTCATTAATAACATTTGCCATCCTGTCCACATTCTGATGTTGCTTTAACCACACACGTCCCTGTTTCCATCAGTGAAATACCGGAGAGTATGGGAAAAGGCAGCCTCCAGGACTTGTGGCAATGCGTATCAACCATCCCATAAACCCTGTGACTTTACTAAAAGGGGGGATCTGGCTGTTTATGAGACTGGGCAGCTGCTGGCACTCCTGGTGCCCTAGCTCTCTTTTTGAATCCTTGGCTGTACTCTCAGTCTCCTGTTCTTAATCACAGCACAGCGAACAGTTTGCGTACACACATAAAGAAGTCTTTTGCAACGGAATGCCATAAATCTCAAAGGATTCCAAGCACCAGCTCCCATTTGCAAATTAAAGGAGCGACCTCTAATTCTTCAAAGGACACCTTCTTGAAAATGAAGCCCTTGCATAAAATGAGGATCAGTTTTCAGTAACAAAAACAACAGCAACAGGCAAACTATTCCAGAGACAGCTAAGGCAGCCATGAAAGCAGCAGCCACAACAACAACAACAACAACAACAATTTTGATTTTATTTATAAAAAAATGACATCTGAGATCCTACATCCCAATCGATGCTTCATAACTTTGCAAATCCATACCTATGTTGCAGAAATGCAACAAAACCATCTGAGTGAACTGTGAAGATGAGCACCTGGGCACTGGCAAGAAGGCTCCAACGTGCATCCGGCACTCCTGTTGTTCTTCCTCACCGGTGTCCAGGGCCATTTCCACACTAGCCTGTTATAGCGCTATTTTTGCACTTTCAACCTCCTATGGAATCCTGGGGTTTGCAGTTTCGGGAGAGGCCAGCGGCCCCTCCCGAAACTGCAAACCCCAGGATTCCATAGGAGGTTGAAAGTGCAATAATAGCGCTATAACAGGCTACTCCGGAAATGTCTCAGGTGTGGGTTGGGGGAATGACCCTTTGCACTGCACTGCCCCTTACACATCAGTCACTTTACCATTGCATAAAAGATGTCCGTGCACTGTAATGTCATAGCAGCCCCTCAGTGAACACAGATGTAGACGTCCAGGTTATTTGAAGGACCACATTCTCCCTCATGAACCAGCCCAGGCTTTGAGATCTGCTGGAGAGGCCCTTCTCTCCGTCCCAACACCCTTACAAGTATACCTGGTGGGAACACAGGAGAGGGCCTTCTCAGTGGCTGCCCCAGGCTCTGGAACTCCCTTCCTGGAGAAACCAGACTGGCACTGTCCCTGCTGTCCTTCCAGAATGTGGTAAAGACATTTTTATTCAGGCAGGCATTTTATGTGTGATTACGTATGGCCTGTCTGACAGAGTATGCTAGACATTGTGTTGCTGACAAGTGTTCGAGTTCTTAATTATGTATTTTAACATGGTTTTAATTCTTGACTGTTTAATTATGAAACATGTTGACCTGCTCTTCTTTTTTGTAGTGTAGCAAACCATTCCTGTTATTTTCTTCTCATTACTGCCCCAACACCGAATTTTCTGGTATAGAAGGAATGCCCAGGAACACATCACCTTAGTTAATTCTGGTATCCCTGTATATCTTCAGAACTATAAGGGCTGGAAACACTGGCCTCAATCCAATGGTTGTTCCCCACTAGAGTTAGCTCACTGAATCAATGGGATTTACATAACTCTTGATATATCATTTCACAACTTATTCACTCTGGCTGAGATTAGCAATTGCAATTAGGGCCTTAGGCCATCTCCGCACTACACTGTTATAGTGCCATTGTTCCACTTTCAACATCCTGTGGAATCCCAGGGTTTGCAATTTAAGGAGAGGCATTTAAAGAGAGGATCTCTCAGTCAGAGAGCTCTTTGGCCTCAGCAAACTACAATCCCCAGAATTCCACAGGAGTTAGAAGTGGAATAATACGACTATACCAGTGTAGTGTGGAAATGGCGCTAGACTATTTGTGAAATGAGTTCTGATAGCTTAGGAAAGACAATTCTGTAGGCTCTACCACCATCCTGCATCTTTTTGGCATTTCTGCAGAATCACCCCATCCCTCAGCATCTACAAGGTTCCTAATTACTATCTTTACAATTCATTTGATTTCTCCTCCATACTCCATTATTCTATTTTTCCCTGTCATATACTCCTTTCTCGCATTCATGGTTTTCTTTCTTGATTTCCAAGGTATGGGCCAAATACTCATGTTATGATGGCGTCTCCACGTCTCTCTGAGACATCCAAGTCTGAAATATTGGTTCATTTAAAAAGAAATTAATTATCACAGTCATCTGCTTTCAGACTAGAATACATCTTCTCTCCCACCACCTCCCCGCCTCCCACTTCAACAATTCCGCTTGTCACTTAATTCATGCTGAGTGTTTATATCTCCAAAATACCATCCGTCACTCAAAGCTCTCTCTCTCAAATGTTCCATGAAAATTGTTATTGCAAAGGGAGAGAATGGACTTTTGTGAAAATTTTAATTTGGGCAATAAAGGCAACATATTCTGTTCAAAAAGCCCAGATTTTGGTAAATGGCAATGCAACAACATTGGCCGAGATACAGAAGGGAACAAGACAGTGTTGCTCGCCGTCACCTTTGCTGTTTATTTTGATTTTGGGAATGTTACTGAGAGACATTAGACAAGATGATACAATTTCTGGAGTGAGAGCAAAAAAAAAAGAACAGTATAAGTTGAGGGTTTATGAGGATGATCTTGCGATAATCATACAAAATCCATTGGATTCAAGGAAGATTTTTTGGGGAAAAAATTAAGGTGTGTGGGATATGCTCTGAGTTTAAAGGAAATTGTAATAACACCAAACTGTTGATTAAAAATATGACCTTGGAAGAGCAGAGGTGTATCTAGGGTGGGGCAAGTAGGGTACATGCCCCAGGGGCCAATGCCAGCGGGGTGCAAAAAACCATGCATGTACGGAGAGGGTCGAGAGTAGGGGTAAGAAGGTAGGGGCTTCCACACTTGCCCTGGGTGCTGTCTAGTGCAGAAACTGCCATAGAGATTGGAGTAAATGACATTTATTTAGGGTGATGCATTAGAGTGCCGTGTTGACATGGAAGCCAATAGCTGTCATTGGCTGACATGACTACCAGTAAGCGAGAGTGGGAGTTCTATTCCAAAGCATCTGGAGTTTGGAAGGTTCCCTCCCACACCATAAACTCTTCATTTGCATGAATATCTAGACCTGCAAAGTACAGGTGGCTCTGCCGATCAGTTATGTATCTGAAGAAACCGTGAACAAACTTCATAAGGAAAGTATCCTACCTTGAGAAACAGGGCCCCTTTAGAAGACAGGGCGTCTGTTCCTTTTCCATTGGGATAACAGTGATAGGCAGCATCCATGACTGGATAGCGGCTGGCAAAAAGCAG
Source organism: Cyclura pinguis (assembly GCA_030412105.1). Taxonomy (NCBI): domain Eukaryota; kingdom Metazoa; phylum Chordata; class Lepidosauria; order Squamata; family Iguanidae; genus Cyclura; species Cyclura pinguis. The sequence continues at coordinate 4,591,450 of CM059607.1, forward strand.
GCCACTGTTCACAAACTTAAATGTACAGTGGCCATGGCAGCTGTAGACCCCAACATCATACAGAATGTATTCAAAGTAATGGTGGAGCTGCTCTTTCAACTTCTCCGCCGCCCTTTTGTCAAACACTTCCTGCAGGCACAGGAAGTCCAAGTTGGCAGGGAAGAAAGCAGAGATCTCATGGTCAAAGGGCTCGTCCGTGTTCTTCTTTTTTCTCACTGACGTCTTCTTCATGAGCGAGGCCTTATAGAGGAGTTTGCTGTTGACGGTGCTTTGGTCCACCGGGCCATCTCCTGCACGCACCTTCACCAAAGACTCCCGTGAGGCAGTGTAGCTATCCAGGCTCCCAGAGTCCCCTTCCTTCTGCTTGTGGTTGGGGGTCTGACCCTTCAGGCTTTCACCTTCAGCTTCTGGGGAACGGTCTGCTGGTCCCCTGCTGTTATTCACCTGGCCACCCAAGCCGTCCGCCTCTGGGTCTGAAATGTGGCCGTTGTCCTCTCCACCTATCCGGACGATACATGTGTTGCCATCTTCTCCCTCGTTGGCCTCCCCTCCAGCTTTGGCATCTTTGTTGTCTTCACTATTGTTGGAACCAGAATTATCCCCCTTGTACTCCATGGACGTCGTCCTCTTGATCCCCGTGCTGACCGTCCGGTTATTGCTATCTCCACCCTGAGGTGAGACCAAGCTGCTAAAGCTTGCTGCGCTGATGGACGTGTTGGTAGGAGAATCTATGTAGATTTTGATCTGAGGCCTGCTGGCTCCGTTTCGGATCCGCCGGCCAATTTCCTTCGCTCGAGCCTGTGTATTGAAAACATTGTTGAATCGGGCCAGGGAGTCTGGGAGCAGGCAAACGTTTGCAGTGCCGAAACAAAAACTTTTGCCATTGCTGGAGGCTTTCCACTCTGTGAGCAACGTGCTGCCATTGATCTGGCTTTTGTCCTGCAGCCTGGAGTAGATGTAAGGCCGCCTAGCTGACTGGAGAGGGGACCATAACAGGAAACCAATCAGGGCGAAAGGAAGTGAAACTGCCAACAGGGCTAGGTAGATGGGAGTGGTGATGATGACACACAGAGCATGGAAGTAGCATGGGTCATCTCCCCGTTGGCGCTTCTCGTAAGTGGTAGGCACAAAAGAGGCCACAAGCCGGTCTCCAAGCCAGTAACATGGGAAGATTAAGCCCCAGGAGAAGGAATGCAGTGCTGACAGAAAGCCGTTGGGAAATGGGGAAGTGTATAAAACCATTGCAACTCAGTTAGGACACCTCTTCAGCACCTTCTACATGGTGTCACCACCGTCCTCCATCCATCGGAACAATTGTCGGCAAGGAAAAGGTGGGGGGGGAAGGAAAATTTTCCTGGCAAGGTTGTGTCTTCCAGCCTGCAAGCAAGTCGGTATCACCTTAGGAGCACCATCTCATGTCTTTATGGAAAGAAAGGAAAGCGAGGCAGGAGTTCCTTTGGGCTTTGGGTGTCTGAAGGCTTCCAGGTGTATCATTGCTCACTGCAAGGAGCCATGCCAGGTTAACAGAGGGGAGTTTTTAAAAAAGTCACCTGCAAAGACAAAAAGGGGGGAAAAAGAGGAAGAAAAGAACTGTCATGATAAGATGTCTGTTTGGATGGTGAGGCACAGAGCTGTATGATAACACCAGAGATCAATTTCTTCTTTTCCCTCAGCACTGTGCTCTCTAATTACAAGAATGTGGCCAGAAGGGCTTGGACTCATGTTGTTGCTTGTCTATGCTGTTGTTTTAGGATTTGGACTTTTGACATTCCCTTCCCGCTTGGGTTATCCTAGCCCCCTCCATGAATACTCAGCTTTAATGAAAAAAGACACCAGACCTTTCATTTGGAGAGACATAGGGCCTTTCTGCACTACACTGTTATAGTGCTATTATTCCACTTTCAACATCCTGTGGAATTCTGGGGTTTGTAGTTTACTGGGGCCAAAGAGTGCTCTGGCTGAGAATGCTAAATGCCCCTCTCTAAACTGCAAATCCCAGGATTCCATAGGAGGTTGAAAGTGGAATAATAGTGCTATAGCGGTGTAGTGCGGAAAGGCCCATAGGCTGTAGGAAAGCTACTGTTTTGTTTGGACTACAACTCTCAGAATCCTACAGCCAGCACAAACCACATGGCATTCTAGAACGTCCAACATTTCACATTAGAGTGTGGTAAAGAGGGCAAAAGTTATTAATGGGGAATAACACCCAAGCTAGGAGAGGTTGCAGCAGTTTGATTTTTCCTGAGTCTACAGGGAGGGGTTAAGATGCCATCCTCTCCTCTCCCCCTGCTAAGTTAATAGAGTGCAAACTACTTTTGCACTTTGAGCTCAGTTTGCAGAAACTGAAGTAAGCTGAGGACAAAGGGAGAAAGCTGGAAAATGAGACAAAAACTGGAACATTTTAAAAGCAGGTGAAAAAGTGGAATGTCTTGGGACCCGAGCCTGGGATGGGGTCCAGAGCTTTACAAAGCATTCCTTTAATTCAAAATTTATAAGCCTGATGGGCAGCCTTGGGGGTCTTTAAAAAAATGTATGACATTCCTTCTCTCTATTTGAGACTCCCCAATTATTTATCTCTGCTCTGTCTGTCTCTTAGCAAATGGCACTTGTCAGTGATCTGCAGGTACCTGCTAGACTGTGGTGCACACGCCACATTTTATCACATCAGCTAATGAATCTTGCAAGAAGATGAAAATCTATGCACTGTGCAAGAAAAGAAAAAAAAGGCCACAAAAATCACTCTGAAATATACTATTGTCAGAAATCTGTTTGCAGGTACTACTAGGACTGTAAAAAATACTCACAAATATTCTAGTCTTCAGTGAGAATGAGTGCCTTAACACACTGGGGCTTGAAATCTATCGGTTAGTCCTAACTTAGACCCACAGACTCAACTGATGAGATAATGTTTAGGCAAATCCCATTGTTTCAATGGGCCTATGCTAGTTGGAATGAATAGAAAGACTGAGGCCCCATACACACTCCTGAAAAACACCAGTCAACCACTGTGAAATTTTTCACATTTTGCAAAATTTTCCCCACTGTTTGCCATAAGCAGTTGCAGTAGCAGTTTTCTCCCTTTCTCCTCCTTTTTTGCTTAATTTTTACTTTTTTTTTTTTTAATGCTACTACAACAACCTGCATCAACAGCATCCATGTTGGCGCTTCTGTGCAAAAATCTGACTTTGCAAAACAAAACAAAACAAGTTACTTGTGCAAAACAAAAGGGCCAGCATTCTGTTCAGTACTTAGGAAATTTTAAGTTGGACTTACAATTTAATAATTGCTGGGGATTCACATTTAGGATAGTTAATGACTGAACATGATGCCAAAACCCTAACTTTTCAGCCTGGCGGCACCCAAACCAAAGGGTTTCCAAGGTGCTGTCGACTGGAGTCCTGGAAAATGAAGTCGGTAGCACTCTTCTGGTCACAGGACACACTGGGCATTTCTGCACTACACAGTTACAGTGCTATTATTCAGTGCTATTATTACTGTATACAGTGTAGGGACGGGCATTTAGAATTCTCAGCCAGAGAGCTCTTTGGCCTCAGGAAACTACAAATCCCAGAATTCCACCGAATGTTGAAAGTGGAATAATAGCACTATAACTGTGTAGGATGGAAATGCCCATTGAGACAGCAGTTTCAGCAGGACTCCAAGGGTAGTTTTTTGGGGGGGAGAGGGTGGCATCATCAGAGGTAACTACAGTGATGGAGTTCCATCACAGTGCCAGCTCTCAGCCAAAGATTCTTCTTCTTCTTTTTTTTTTTGCAGCTGATTTTTTTCACCAAAACCCCCTCTCAAATTAGATTTTTTTTTTTTGCTTATCAATGATTAACTAAATGCACAAAACTTTCCATCGCCCTGCCCCAACCATACACAACCTGTCCAAAACACCCGAACTGCAATGACAAAAGGAATTGAAATTCACAAAAAATCATGCTATAATAAATCAGTTTGCCCTAAAGATGTCGCACAATTCATTACTGTTGTGCTCAGGAACACCGAGCAACTCAGCGATTCTTTCGAACATCTCTGAAGGAACTGTAGGACCATATATAGTATGTACAATATATTAAAAAGGACTCAATTAAATAAGATCTAGCTTCTGCCTGAAAAATCACATGGGTGGCAACAGCGACTCTTTAATTATCCAAAACAAAGTTTGAGATACCACAGTAATGAAATTGCATTGCAAAAAAAAAAAGCATCCAATATACATCAAGGGAACTTAAACTCTGTCCAATCTAGTAATTATCGCGGACAGTGGAACAACCATGAAGAACTCTTGGCAGCGTGTTGGGTACTTAGAATGCTTTTAAAAATCCCTGCCTAATTTAGTAATTATCCAGCAGACCAGAAATCTCTAATCTGCTACCGTCTCTGCAGCAAATAGCATACAGTTCTTTAGGGTGTGGAAAGACCAAGTGGGGAAGCGACTCATTATACGAAATTATGGCATGAATTTCTGGTGGGAATGACGGGATGCGGTGCAAAAGAATCAGTCTGCATGTAATAATTAGGTTACTTTTCTTTCTCTTTTTTGAAAAGAGCTCCATCAAACAAGCCATAGAAGCTGCCCCAGGGTAATTTCTCTCTTCACAGATCCATAAATATCTCCGAAGTAGTGTTTTTAGAGCAGAATGATTACAGATCAGTATAAACCACAAAGAGTTTGCCTGAATCTGGGTTACAATTTTGGTTTCCATGCTGGATAGCTTGGGTCCCCACTGCAAGAGGTGACATGGCAAAAATTAGATTTCTTACTTTAAAAAAAAAAGTTCTCCTCCCTCCCAAACAGGGCTATCGTTCCAGAATTCAGGGACATCGTTCCACAGACAAAATGGCAACAAGACTAGATCGTCAGAGAACACACAAATGGGTGTAGAGCTAAATTGGGAAAATTGTGCCTCTGTAGCTGTTTTTGGAGTGTAACTGCCAGCAGAGTAGCCAGCACAAGGACTGGCGAGGGATGCTGTGAGTTGCAGTGTAACAGCACCCAGAGGCCTGTACTTTGTCCATCCTTGATGTTGAAGATACTTGACTGACTCCCTCATCCTCTTTTGACACTTAATACACAAAGATCAGAATCCTGTTAGTGACATCTGTGGGTTTAATGATGGTTTATGCACATCTATGTCCCTTTTCGGATATTTTTAAAAAAAGTGATCGGGAAGAGTCATTTTTAAAAAAGTGATACCAATGGTAATCAGCTACTTGGAGGGATTTGGGGCTGTCAAGGTAACTGCTTTTGAAGCTTCGCTTTCTAACCTTCACTAGGAATGCACAAGCACTGCCTTGCTTCCTCCAGGAAGGCTGAAAGCTTTGCGTGTGTTCCAAGCGAATGCTCCAGGAGCCTTGAGGGCGTTCAAGAAATGGCCGATACCACCACCACTTGTGCCACTCTCCTCCCTGGACGAGGACTGCTTGTGCGCACTGCTAAAGCATACCCTCCAACATTTCACAGATATGAAAATCAGGACACCTGTGGCTCAGCAACATCAGAGCGTGATCAAGATGGCAAAAGTTATTAATAGGGAAGAATACATGAGCTAGAAGAGGCTGCAGCGGTTGGCTTTTGTTTGAGACTAGTGAGAAGGGCAAGATTCTGGCCCATTCTCTCCTCTCCCCTTCTCTCTGCTCTTCTCCTCTCCCTCCTGCTGAGCTAACTGAGGTGCAAATGACTTTGCATTTGAACTCATATCCCTGTCGCACTGTACTGTTATTGTGCTACTATTCCACTTTAACTGCCGTGGCAACATCCTATGGAATCCTGGGGTTTGTAGTTCAGTGAGGCCCAAGAGCAATCTGGCTAAGAATTGCAAATGCCTCCTCCCCAAACTGCAAATCCCAGGATTCCATAGGATGTTGCCATGGAATAATAGTGCTATAACAGTTCAGTGTGACAGGGCCCTCAGTTTGCAGCAGCTGAAGAAAGCTTGAGGACAAAGGGACAAAGTGGGAGGAGAAGAGAGAAACTGGGGCGTTTAAAAGCAACTGAAAAAGTGGGACAATGAGGGTTAATCTAGACTATCCCTGCCAAATCCTTCAGTTGAGATACCTCCAATGGAGCCCTAGGGACGCAGTGGCTAAATGCCGGTACTGCAGCCACAAGGTTGTGAATTCAATCCTGCCGGGCTCCAGCTTGACTCAGCCTTCCATCCTTTTGCAGGTTGGGAAAATGACTACCCTGCTCACTGGGGACAATTAGCTAACACATTGTAAACCGCTTAGAGAGCATTTAGCTGATAAGCGGTATAGAAATACACATGCTATTGCTATTGCTATGAATAGTCCTACTTTCCATAGAAGACAGATCCCAAATCCAACCACTGATCCATCTCGACCCTTTCCTCCCCCCCTCCTCCCCCATCCTTCTTATTAAACTACAGTTGGTCCTCTACGTTTGCTAAGGTTAAGGGTGCAGAACCCCCACAAAAGTGGAAATACGAGTGTCGGGGGGAGGGAGCCAAGGCATGGTGGGGAGAACAGGCACCCAAGGTCCAACCCAGGTCAGGGAAAGGAGGTGGGTTGGCATGATAGCCCTATAATTCCTCTCTCCTGCCCCTGAATTCGTGTCGGGGGCACTGGGAGAGGGTCTGTGCTGGGAAATCAGGTTGCAATCCACCCTTAGGTGGCCAGGCAGCAGCTCACGGAGGAGGAAAAGGAGGACCAGAGGCAGGTTTTCAAAGGGCTGTCTGGCCTGATTGGAGTGGCCAAGAGGGATGGTTCCCCCGGAAAAGAATCTCCTGAGGTGTGGGGGAGGGCAGGGGTTGGAGAAACTTATAACTAATCAAATCTGTGAAAGTAAAACCCACAAAACACGGAGGGCCAACTCTACTTATATCCTTCCGTATATCCAAGGATCTCAGGGTCATGTACAATAAACACAATTTAAACATTTTAAAATGGTTTAAAACACTAAGGATAACTTAAACAGATTAAAAGGGTACCAACCAATTTGAAAAATTAAGTCAAGACAGTTTAAACCCAGTTGAAACAGCTGAAGAGAATTCAAAACTCTGCACCTGCATGGATTTGGATTATATCGATTAGGACCGAAAAGGCTTTAGTAAAAAGCCATGTTCGCACTATCACTGAAATTATCCCACACGTGCCAAGGGAGCGTATGCCACAATCAGGGGCCATAGCATACAAGGCTCGCAAGAAACACAAGATATTCTTTTTTTGCCCGGGCTTCCGGCTGCAAAGGTTATTAGACTGAGAAGCAATTGCAATCGACAGGCAGCCATTGGCCTCACGAGAAGCAAAGGCTGGTGTGGACAGAACAGCTTAGAAATTAAGAGTGGGTGGGACTGATTTTTGCTGCAAGGTTGGCCCTATCTTCTCCCCCCGCTCCATTGCTCCTCAAAGGACATGTGTACCTTCTTCCAAGATGGAAGCAGATTGATGGCTCTCCTCTCACCCACTCTCTCTGCTTCAGGCTGCCTGTCCAAATGGGTTTATCTTCTGTTTCATTTTGCCATTGACCTTCTCAAATCGTTCTGCAGCCCTCTCTGGGATTTTCCTTATTTTTTTGAAAAACTGATGCTGCACTTAAAAGTCACCTCCAGACTGCAATGAAGGAGGACCAAACTGCTTCTTGACTGGCACAAGGACCAGCAGCCACCCCAGCTGTCTGGATTCGGCAGGGATGGGCCCGACTGGAGGGTATGTTCCTATCCTACACCACCGTTCACCCCATTCAGGGAGTGAGGCATCCCTTGACCTTCTGTGTAGCATTTTCTGGGTAGCATTTTCCACCTTCTGTGGAATTCTGGGGTTTTGTAGTTTCCTGAGGCCAAAGAGCTCTTGGGCTGAGAATTCTAAATGCCCCTCCATAAACTGCAAACCTCAGGGTTCCATAGTAGGTTGAAAGTGGAATGATACCATTATAACAGTGTAGGGTGGAAATGGCCTAAGACTTCAGTGTGAAAGAGCACAGCTGTCTTATATATTCTCCAGCACAGCTTTGGAAAAGGGAACGAGTGTGGAAAATTTCTCTAGTTTCTTCTCCTAAGTGGAGGGATGACAAGGTTTGAGTATTTAAAATGTATTTAGTATTTTATCAAATCTGCCATTTATTCTGGCTAAACTTGATGATCATGCATTTAACAGTGGCTGCTTGTTTACACCGATGAGCATGACATCCTCCACTTGGAAAACATGCTAGAAAAGAATGATGAGAATTAATCAAAAGCTGGTTAACTTCTTCTGTTTATCTCTTGGTTTCATTCCTTAAAAACTAAATCAAACAGCTCCTAGCCTTCTCCAGATACGATACTCAGGTGGCCTACAAGCTACCGGAGTCTTTTGTAAACAAGCTATCAACTTAATTGGGCCATGTTATGATAATGTATTTCAAAGCGTGTATTTGTAAGTTACACGAAAAGCTCGGTTGTGGGCAGTGCAGCCACCAGCTTCGTCTCTGCAGGAAAGGTCCACAAATAGTCCCATCATTCTTTGTTTAATGGAATGGAGCCAGGGAGGCTATGCCGTGTGTTCTGCATTAAATGAAATTCAGAGCACCATGACCTGGACCTATTTATACGTGCACAAGGCACGGGGGACATTTCAAATGCAAGCGTTTGTTGGCCAAGCAAATGTGGAGATAAACAGAAAGATACACACAGCTCTCGGGGCCAGCAGTTCATTAGATTTCAACTTCATAAACTGGATTCAAATTTCATTTCAGCTGCCAAAGTGCTTGGGTTGCCTTGAGCAAGTGGTTCTCTCTCAGGGCCATCTCAAGCCTGGTATATTTCCTACAGCAGTGTCCACGCTCAAACCCACAGCGGTACCTAAACCTGTGGGAGACTTAGGGCCATTTCCATTGTTACAGTGCTATTATCCCACTTTCAACATCCTGTAGAATTCTGGGGTTTGTAGTTTACAGAGGCCAAAGAGCTCTCTGGCTGAGAATTCTAAATGCCCTTTCCTAAACTGCAAAGTCCAGGATTCCACAGGATATTGAGAGTGGAATAACAGCACTATAACAGTGTAGTGCGGAAAGGCCCTCAGTCAGAGTGTCACCCCCAAGCCCTGGTCAAAGAAGGGAGCTTCAGGGAAAACAGCAGGCAGGGCTGACTCCAAACATTTTGCCATCTGAGTCAAAGGACAAGGTGGCACAACCATGTTCCTCCAATATAAAAGTGGGACAGATCAGCAGTTGACTCTTATTTCAGCACTGGTGACAGCACAATGTCAGATCTCCAGCTGTCACGATTAATCCTCTGCAGTTTCTCTTCCTCCCACTTTTCCCCTTTGTCGTCAGCTTGCTGCCCTTGCTGCAAAAGTAGTTTGTCCTCGGTTTACTGCGATTGCTGGAGTCGCACCCTTCCTAGAAGGCTCAGGCAAAAGCAAAATGTTACAGCCTCTCCTAGCATGGCTGATCTTCCTCATCAATACATGTTGCCATCGTGATTATGCTCAGAAGTTGCTTGGTGACATGGGTCTCAGTTTTTATCATGCAGTGCCCTCTGCTACGCCTGAGGGCAGTAAGGTAAATGTAGGGGCACAGAGCAGCTCATGTGGCACGCACAGCTCTACGCATTTTGAATCCCCTTGCTACTTTGGGCAGTGGTCGCATTCTGTCTAATAGCAGGGCCAGCTCAGAGAGATAGAGGCCATTTCCACCCTACACTGTTCTAGTGCTATCATTCCACTTTTAACAACCTGTGGAATTCTGGGATTTGTAGTTTACTGAGGCCCAAGAGTTCTCTGGCTGAGAATTCTAAATGCCCTTCCCTCAACTGCAAACACCAGGATTCCTCAGGACGTTGAAAGTGGGATAATTGCACTACAACAGTGTAGTGTGGAAATGGCCAGAGAGTGGCAATTGGTGATGCATGGTTACCAGAGAGAAAGGAGATCCCTTATTGCCTCATGACCAGGAACTACACATATGTATGACCTCAACAGGACATATTTTCAGATGCCAAGCTAAAATTTATTTTGAATAGCTTTTGTGGCAACACTGCCGGGTTTTTTTGTTTCGTTTTGTTTTGTTTTCTGTTTTGGAGGTGTCTCTTTTTGGGGAAAGGGGCTTTATTTTTCGCCATTAACTCCCATTGGTATTTGCCAGTTATTGCTTCTACTGGTTTTTTTTTCCCCCTGTCAGTTTTAGCTTTTGTCCCTTTTTGATTGATTTGCTGCTTGGTTTGTTTCAACAGCTGTATTTTGTAAGCCACCCCTTTTTTTTAATAAACAAAGCAAAGGACATACATTTTTCAAAAAAAGAAATAATCATCAGAATTTTGTATGCTTGCATGAAAGGACACAGTGTTAATTGACGTACAAAGATGCAAGTCTGTCTCCATTGGATATTTTCTGCTATAGATCAAAGCAGCACACTCCTCTCTAAAGAACAAATCTGAGGGCCCAGTTCAATTTTAGAGAAATTATTGGAAGCGACATTTCCAGAGATGGGTGGAGCCAAAGGAAAAAGGCGCAAGACCAAAAAATTAACTTATTTTAGCTTAATGCTCTCACCGACGGGAACTAAGCCTTAGGAAAGGGATTTAAACCTCTTAAAATTGGGAAAAGTTGGGAAATCAGCAAATGAGAGAAATATGAAGAAAGGGGTCTAGGGGGATAGATTGGGATTCCAGGAGGGGCAGATTCACCCTCAGGTTTACCACCCCTTTGTTAAGGGATACGGCTTTGTTGTGGACATCACACTCAGGAAAGTTCAAATCGCCCAAAACCTGTGATACAGAATTTCTTCTCTGCTACTCCAAAGTGCATGAATGGATCTTTCAGGCCTTCCCTTAAGGAGGGTAGGCTTTGGCTAAACATTTACAGAAAAATCTGATCATAAAATCAGGTTGAGAACAGGAAAAATGACCTAGAAGAAGGGTGTTTTTTTCCCCACCTGGAGGCCTTCAATCACCTATTGGGGTCCTGCGCCTTTCGATTTCCTGCATTAAGCAGCGTACCTTCCAACTGTCCCAATTTGGCAGTCTCATTTACTCCTCTGTCATCCCACCTTTTAAGCTGCTTTTAAAATGTCTCTGTTTCTCTCTCCACCTTCAGCTTTCCCCTCTCTTTCCCCTGGTTGACTTCAGCTGCTGCAAACAGATTTCAAAGTGCAAAAGTAGTTTACACTAGATTAATTTAGTACAGAAAGAAGAGAGGAGGGGACAGAGTCTTGCCCTTCCCAGAAGACTCAGGCAAAAGCAAACTGCTGCAGCCTCCCTAAGCTTCTGCATTTTTTTTCCTCATTAATAACTTTTGCCATTTTGATCACACTCTAGTGTTGCGTGGCCACATGTGTCCTAGTTTTCATCTGCGAATTGTTGGAGGGCATGGGACAGAGTGCTGGAATCTATAAGGGCCCCTTCCATTACTTACAGTGCTTGGAAGGTCAGAGATTTGCTTGTTTTGGACAACACGGAAGATTTATTTTGTGTAAAATAGATCTGTTTACATTGCTTCTTGCTTGTCTGTTAAATTATCCCAGTGGAAAGAGAGTGATCTTTTTTTAAATAAAACAGCAAACAGTACAAGCGGTGTACCGAGGCCACGTGGCATATGAAAATCAATGGCCTTTTGAGATATTTCTCAACTGGGGACTCTGTATTTCCTCATAAAAACAAAACAAGAAAAACTCGATCAAGTAGGTTTTCCCTTTTACCTGCTGCCACACCAGTTCCCTTGCAAAGTATAAAATGACTCAGTTTAAGACTTGTCTTAAATGAAACAAAGTCCACCTACTGTATTTAATTAAGAAGGGGAAGACACAAGGGGAACCAGGAAGAACTATCTCTGAATGGAAGTAGTTTATACTCAATTTATAGCTGAGGATAATGGGAGGAGGAGAGAGAAACTGGGCACATTTTAAAAGCAGCTGGAAAAGAGGGAGGACAGAGGATTATTTGGGACTATCTCAGCCAGACAGTTGGGCAATAAGTGATAAAACTAGCATGTGGTCAAGCTACTGTTTTGGATTGCAACTTCCCGAAAGTTGAGAACTGGTGGATTATGGGAGTTACAGTGATTTTTTCCCCCTTAACTTGAATGTGTAACTTTTCCTTATGTGACATATTCTGTGGTTTCTTATGTTAAAATGGATCTTGACAATAATTTAAAACAATCACACACATACATACATAATCTCTCTCTCTCTCTCTCTCTCTCTCTCACACACACACACACACACACACACTCTCTCTCTCTCTCTCTCTCTCTAACAGGCTGGCAGTATCTAAAGAAAAAAAAATTCACCCACCCACTAGCTGACTTCATTAAATATTTTCAAAGTAGAGAAGTCTAGTTTTCAAATCCTTATTTGGCATGGAGGAATGGTAGCACAAGCATGTGAATCTGTGACACTAAGCTCTGTTTATACGGTAGAAACGGAATGGGCTGTATTTGCAAAACACCTTTTGGTCTGGTTTAGCCTTCTGCTTCGCTAGAGCTGCCGTAAATCAGTCTATATCTAAATAAATCCCATTCTTGTGGGCAACTTGTTTAACAGACTTCAGTGAAGGTAGGGTGATGCTTGTTTTCATAATCTCCCTTAATAGCAGCAGAAGCAAGGAAGGAAGGAAGGAAGGAGGAATCTTTCTGAAGACTTTATGGAAGGCTATCAAAATGATAATCATATCTTCCACAGATCATTAGAAGTAAAACCCAATACCCAAGGAATCCTGCAGCTAAAGCTGATGTCCATACTCTCATTGGGTGGATCCAGAATTAGCCATGCTTACAAAAGACTCATTGAAATCAACAGGACAAGTTAATCATGATCTTGGCTCATTGCACTCTTGCGCCAAACTGTTTGGCATGCATTAAAACATCCCCCCCCCCCGTGTTTGGTATTTAGGGTATCGAAGTTCACAACCTATTTTGTGTGTGTGTGTGTGCGTGTGTGTGTGTGTGCGCGCCTTCAAGTCACCTGTCAATTTAGAGCGACTCCATGAATTTCATAGGGTCTTCTTAGGCAAGGAATGCTCAGAGATCGTTCTTTCCTCTAAAATATAACCTACAGAACTTAGTATTCATTGGTGGTCTCCCATCCAAGTACCAACCAGGGCTGATTCTGCTCAACTTCCAAGATCAGACAGGCTCTGGTACCTTCTACTGTCCTAATTTGGCAGGGACAACACCACTTAATCCTCTGTTGTGCCATTTTTTTTACCTGCTTTTAAAATGTCCCAGTTTCTCTCTCTTTCCCCACTTTCCCCCTTTGTCCTCAGCTAACTTCAATGGCTGTAAACTGAGCTCAAATTGCAAAAGTTGTTTGTACTCAGTTAACTTGGTGGGGGAGAGGAGAAGTGGGGTGGAATCTTGCCTTTCTTTAAGGCAAAAACCAAATGCTGCAGTCTCTCCCGATCTGTATGTTCTTCCTCATTAATAACTTTTGCCATCTTGACTACATTCTGAAGTTGTTTGCCCTTAGCCATACATATCCTAAATTTCATCTGTGGAACACTGGAGGGTATTGAAGTCTCCTTTTGTTTATATTAGATGGAAAAGAATGTTGTTGAGCTTGTAATTTGCAATGAAAATATCTATTTGGCACCTCCCAAGTCTCATCTGTGAGGCAAAGCACAGACGGTCTTCAAAAACTACACATTTGCAAGGCTTACAAAGAAACATAGAAACCCACACGTCCATTTTAAGAACGCAAATACTTAAAACACATCTATTTGAATAGTATATATAAACACGCTCCAGTCAAAAGACAGAAGACTACAATCAAGAAATGTGAACAAAAATATGCAAAGCTTTCTTGTAACATATATATAAAAAAGCAGTGATTTCTGAGTAAAACAAGTCTTGCAATCTGATACGAAACAAGGATGGGATCAGAATGTAAGTGCGATTCAGAGAAATACGATAAATTGAGAAGGAGAGAATGCCATTCTTCCAGCAGTGAGCCGCAGGGGTACTCGTGAGACAGCCGAGATAAATTGCACCCATTTTACTCCACCCCTCCTGCAGTGCAAACAGGGATTATTCTCAGAAGTGAATTAATGCACATAGGTCCACTAGAAGTCAATTAATGCACATGGATCCACGAGCACCATTTATGCAGTGCTGGTTGTTGTTACCCAATGCAACTATGGTGAGATGTATTTTTCTGGACGGGGGTGAGAAAAGTCAAATCCAAGCAGAATTGACACCTTACGTAATTCTGATCAACAGAATTTTGCCATCCCTAGGTGCTTAGCTTTTAGAATGTTTAATGAGATATAAAAGAGGGTAACAAGTATAATGGGGAGGCTAATGAGCTTAATTATCAGTACATTGCAGAGTACAGGGAGAGTTTTATCTGTGATAATGGTCTAGAATTTTACCTGGCAAGCACTCAGTGTTCCCATGAGACTCTGAGGAAGAAGCCAAAAGAAAAAAGAAAAAAAGACTAGCACAATGAGGAAGAAACGGCTTCCCAGCTAACCTTATTTAATTAGGAAATTTCAGATAGGAAGAAAATCAAGAATTCATTCATTCATCCTGCTTGGCCACTAGTCATGCTAACCTACAGCGGTGTGACAGCCAGCAGTTATCTTCAGTTCTTAGAGGTAGCCCTGCTATAATATGTTATTTATGGAAAATCTCTTTGTGGTGACTTTTCCGTCATTCTTTCACAGGCAAAGAATAGACCTCCATTTATGCTGTATGCTTTTTATAAGCCAGATGTTGGCAAACTTTGAACTTGTGAGATCAACTTTTTAAAAAATGAAATCCTCAGAGCTACCACCTGTGAAATGAGGTTTAAAATGTTGGTTCAAAGGGCAGATCTAGATTCTACATGGGGGCTTGGAGGAATACTGGCTACCCACTGAACTATATAGTACTACCCTGGAATGTCCTGCTTCTGGAAGTGTAAATCTACATCTAAGATGCTAGCCTTCAGAGATCCTTGCAGTATAATTGTGGATGGGGTGTTGACTTTTTATTGTCGCTATTGGCAAAGAATTGGGAGTAGGAAACAGTTCTCCATCTACCGTATATCTACCAGTCGTCCCAGTCTGTCTTCTATACTCTCATAGTAATATCACAGTATAGTCAAGATGCCAAAAGTTATTTGTGAAGAAGAACCCTACCACAGTTTACTTTTGCCTGAGTCTATGGCGAAGGGCAAGATTGTTCCCTCTCCCACTCTCGAGTCAATTGAGTGCAAACTACTTTTGCACTTTGAACTCAGTTTGCAGCGACTGTAGCTGAAGAGAGAAAATGGGAGAAAGAGAGCAAAACTGTGACATTTTAGAAACAGCTGAAAAAGTCGGATGACAAGGTATTAATTGGGACTGTCCCTGTCAAATTGGGACAGTTGTGGAGAATGGACTTGTGCTTTGCCAATTGATCTCAACCAATGGGGATCAATATATCTAAATATCTATATCTATATCTATATCTATATCTATCTATCTACACACATACATACATACATACATACATATATATATATATATATAGGAGGAGAGAATTCTGGGGCACAAAAAGGGATTTGGGATAACATACGGTCCATGGGCCACCTTTCCCCACTCCAATTTTAGAATATATTGCATTTTTTCTCCAAGCTCTAATGTCATGCCAGTGAATACGTAAACCGGCCTTGTTACATTCAAATGAAATCTGAACTTCACCATTTGCAAACATGTCCAGATTTAGAGTTCCTTTTGTGGATGTGTTGCTACTGTAATGAAACATGATACAGAACAGCCCGATGTGAGTCTGATCTCCCTGAGTTATGAACTTATTACACGCAAAATTGCTATTTTCTCTAATGCGAGTTCTGTAATTGAAAATCATTTGCTACTACTGGCCTTCTTGTCCACACAGATATAACTATTGATCACACTGACTTAGAGATCCATGGCTTCACTGCTCTGAAAGTAACTTACTAACCCATACAGATGCAGAGAGACATCTCAGCATCGAAAGGGGATGGAAACAAGCAGAAAAATTTGTTGCACAAAACAGACGGATGGATCCAAGTTTGAGAGTATCTTGAGAAAAGTGTTCTGCTGTGCATTCCAATGTCTTTCAATGCACCTGGCTGGCTTTTGGTGACAGAAATGCTCTGGGCATAGTGCGCAGCTGTATTTCATGGTAATTTTAATTTCCTGCAATGCCTGAGAGAAACATTATGGTCTCTTTCACCCTATACTTGGACAGGGGGATGATTCCACTCTAATTGCCATGGCTCCATTCTATGGAATCCTAGGATTTGTAGTTTGGTGAGGCACTAGAGCTCTCTGGAAGAATTCTAACCACAGAAATAGGGTCAAGTGAGAGATGGAGAAAGAATATGGAGGATTGCCTCGGGGCCATTTTGAAACCTGAGAGGAAAAAAATGCAACCATAACAGTTAAAGTAGAATATAGCACCTTAACTGTGTAGTGTTAGAGGACTCAAGTGCTTCCCCAAACCAAAACCACAATTAAAGAGGAATCCGGGTACTACAATTGCATTGGGTGAATGGATGTCTGCACAACTCTGAGAAGTAAAGGAAGTCCTCAGGCCTAAAGCAGAGATTATTTTCAGGAACCAATTTTGACTCTGGCATGGCTATTTACCTTATTAGACCAGGGTGGGTGGAAAGAAATGGCATCTAATTTTCCCAGAAAAACTGATTAGCAACCAATAATGTAACCTGGCCTAGATGCTGCTTTTCCTAGCTTGATGACTTCAATTAAATCACACAGCACACTGAGTAATTCTGCAAGGACTGTCACTCAAGGCTGGTCTCCATGGTAATTCCTACTCACTCCATTTCAAAAAAATAATAATAATCTGGCATCCGTGGGGTGTGATAAAGAACACCAAGAAGCAAAAAAGAAGAAAAAGGTTTACACAGGGTGAGGAAGGGAGCGTTCGCCTTAATGTGCTTTAGCGGCTGATTATCTCACGCTGAAGAATTCAGATTAAAATCTTTCTCCCGTGAATGGCTCTCAACCACTCCCTTGGCGTCAGAAGCAACAGCGAAGCTGATGGGCTTTCCACTGGGTGGGTGGGAGGAAAGCTGTAATCAAAATCAAATTTGCATCGTCCTTTTTTCAACCTGTGTAACTTATAGGGCGTCATGTTGGGGACCTTGTAAGGAAGCCTCACTTCGTAAATGAGAGAAGACTGGAGGGCGGAGGACCGTGGCTGAGATCCCACATAAACCAGATGGAGCATCACACATCTTAAAAGGTGCTTCTGCGACAAGAACAACCGCTTAACAGCTGAAGGCCTGTCTAAGGGCACTTCCGCACTGCACTATTATAGTGCTATTATTCCACTTTCAACATCCTATGGAATCCTGGGGTTTGCAGTTTAGGGAGGGGCATTCAGGATTCTCAGCCAGAGAGCTCTTTCGCCTCCGTAAACGACAAATCCCAGAATTCCACAGGAGGTTGAAAGTGGAATCATGGCACTAGAACAGTGTGGTGTGGAAATGGCCTTAGTTTAATTTTATCTTAATTTTTGTCTTTTTTTCTTTTCTCTCTTTTCTTTTCTTCTGTTTGCTTTCCCTCCTACCCCAGATATATAACCCTTTGATTGTGAATTAGATTGTTTGTGTTTGTGTTAAAATTAAGAAATACATTTTTTAAAAAAATATACAGTGAGTTTACCCAAGCTGCAGAGCCTGCGCTAGGCATGAGATTAATGTATGTGATTAAACCAGAGCTCAGTCCATATCTCACTTGGGAAACGGCGTTATTAATCCAATCGTCAGTTCCCGAAGAACAATGCTTTCTCTTTGGGGAAAGGCACATTTCAGAAAAAAAGCATATTCAACACTGGAGCCAATGGGTCTACTCTAGTTGCCATTAGCCAGCAGGATTCCAGCCACAGAGTTGCACATTCTTGGCTGGGACTTTCAACATCCAGCCCTCCTTTTTTGCTGGGTTGCAGCCACAGCCAGTATGTACTCCTCATTTTATATTTCCACTTGCAAATACACAATGGGTTGGACAAGATCAGTACTCAGTGTAACAATACCCAAATCCCAATTATAAATGAATGGTTTACCAAGCTGATGGCAATTATAGAAATCGACAGACTGACAGAAAGACTAAAAGGTTCACCAGAACATGGCTTTGCTCAAAACTGGTACCTGCTTATTGAATATTTGAGAGAAAACAAGGATGAAACTATGATTTTAGGGTTTTGAACTTGTTACTGCTGTTACTAATTTCTACTGTTCTGCTTGGAATAGAAGAATTTATAATATGTGCTAAGAAAATTTTAGATGACTTTACTTTGATGCTATAAATTGTCATCTTTGAGAAGTATACATAACTATATAACCACTTTATACTTCTTTTTTTATTATAGATTAAAAATGTTAGTTGGTTATTGATATTCATAAGTTTATACCTCTCTTTTAGAAGTGTTTTATACTGTGTAAGTGAGACTGCATAAATGTTACCTAAGTGGTTGTGGTTGTTTTTGGATTATCACATTATGCTAGTATGTATGTTTGTATGTATGTGTGTGTGTGTGTGTGTGTGTATGTATGTATATATGTAAATATACATATATAATACTAAGAACAGCTGACAGTCGGGGCAGGAGCCATCGTTTAATTAGGTGAATGTTTATTATGTTGTTTCTATTTTTCTTTCTTTTTATTACTAGTGTTATTATAGTTATAGCTATGTCAGAATTTTATGTCAATTTATTTAGTATGTATTTACTGTATTTCATTTGTTTAGGATTGTTTAATATTGTTGTATTGGTAGTTATTGTATTTCGTGATGTTTTGTTGTTTCAATAAAAATAATAGTTAAAAAAATTAAAAAGCATAAGGCCGGTGTAGCACAACCACTGTGTAACTACATGAGTGTAGATTTACCCTACACAAGGTAGGATGTTGGCCAATATCCGAATTCCATTTGGCTTCGATTTTTGTTCCTGGGCAGGATTCAGGAGTTAAGGACTGTGGAAGAATCCCTTAATTCAGTGCAGAGTATGATTTGGTGATTCAGATTGGGCTCTTATTCAATTCAGAATGATTCTAACCTGATCCAACTCATATCCTGATTCCAAACCGAGAGTGTGCACAAGAGCTGACTCGCACATAATGCAGACTACATCCGGGTGGGAATCAACACACTTTGTTACTTTGATTGTGAGTCTTTCTCGGGGACCTGGAATGGAATTAATGGACAGTGTTTGAGCCGGAATGCTGGAGCAGTCAATGTGGCGTGGAAGTTAGAGGGCTGGAATTGGAAGATCTAGATTGTAGTCCGCACTAAATCACGTAACTCCTTGGGAGTCATTCTCTCCCAGCTTGACCTACCTCACAAGGATAGAACTGTGAGGCCGAACTGGAGTAAGCTACCTTGAACTGATTGGAGGGAAAGAAAGGTAGAAATATAGCTATGTGAAATGTAGGTAGTTTTCTTGAAATTAATAGATGAATTTCACATTGGCAGGTCTTAGAAATTTCGAAATCTATGGTTGCTTCCAAGTCACGTTTTAGCTTGAAGCAGTGGTGGCTGAACTATCTCAGATAACTCCTTCACAGCTATCCAAAACCTGGAGCAGATTTGTTAGCACACAGATATGGGACTCAGCATCTACAGGAGCTATCCAAGGTGCTGAACCAATTTGGGGGATAGGATTTAGCACTTTGGACAGTGCCGTCAAAATCTGACTCCTGGCCGTTCTGTCTTGTTAGAGGCTCCCGCTGCCCCAGTCTAGTGCATTCAAATGCCTGCTTTTTATCACAACAGCACAATGTTCCAGCCAACCCCAACCTATTAAAGCTCTATTCATTGACTTCCACTTATAGAATTACACCTCGCTGCGTCCAGTTTTGATACAAAAGCAGAGACTGCAAAGCGAAAGCACAGCCTTCTCGGTCAGGTTACTTTGCATTTCACTCGTCATTCCGGCTGATTTGCATCTCTCTCTATTCAGCATTTCAGCTCTGCTAAGATCCTTGCTTGCCCCAAACAAGAGCTGAACCCTCCCCATTCCCTTGGTAGAAGCTTTTGGCTCTGGTGCATAAAATATTCACAATTTTTCTTATTTTCAGAGACAAAGCTTTTCTTTTCTTTTCTTTTAAAGGTCAAACTCAGTGAGAATTTTCAGCCCTGTGTTGACAGCAAAAAGACTTTCATCGCCCCCCCCCCCAAAATACATACACACCACCAAAGCATTATATACTGTATACAATACAATGGCTGAGCTCCTATCTTAGGGGTGCACAGCATAAATCTTCACATGCAGAGTTAAACATTAATTGTGCTATGCCTTCCTTACATTGAATGGCAACGTTGTGCAACTGAAACAGCCGGCATCCTGGTAGTGACATGTGCAAGCACAGGTCCCCCTTATAACTGTGCACGTCTCTTCCTTTGGTGGCATGGAGGTCGGTATTTTCTTCCACCCCCCTCAACGACGCAGGTTTCCCTCGGACCCATAGTTTTTCTACAGTATCCCCCCGAATTGCTATTCTGTGACTGGAAGACAGGAGAATTTTTTTCTTTGTTTTTCCCTCCCTTTTTTCTTCTTTTTATATTTTGAATACTTATTGGAGTGATTAACACTAATATACATACAAAAAAATTATTCCAGCAATTAATACAAAGCCAGTAGTGCTTCACCTGTAACTATTAAATTGTCCATACACACACACACACACACACACAGATATCACACACAGAGAGAGACTCATGTGTGTATGTGTATTAATATTCAAACTGCTAAAACCCTTCCCTCCTTCCCTAGGAAACAAATTTAACTTTTATTCAAAACCTCTTTCCTTTGATGTGGAGAATTGTATTAATTATATCTTTTATCATTTTGTACCCCTTCCTTTCTTTAACTGTTTCTATTAGTTTGTTCCACTTCCTTGGCCAAACACCTCCTTTTGACTGATCCATATACTCCTTTCTTCTTTCTACTACAAAATCAAATATATATATATATTCTGAAATATAATACTGCCATCTATTCCCCTTCCACTTTTGTTCGTCATTCCATCAGAATGTAGTAACTGCCTGAGTTGCCCTCAAGATTTGTTTTAGCAAGTATTCCTCATCTCTATCGAGTCCCAACTTTTTTATGTTTAGAAGCATGCATTTTTCTTTATTCAGTTCCAACTTTTCCCTTCTTATTCCATTACTTTTGTTAAAGGGGATAAGAGAAATGTCTGGTTATGTCTCACAACCAGACACAAACCAATGATATCATGCACTAAGACCCTGATGGATGTCAGTGGAAGATGTTATCAGTCTTCAGGATGATGGGGATTGTAGGATCTTGGCC
The DNA here is from genome assembly GCA_030412105.1 of Cyclura pinguis. Taxonomy (NCBI): domain Eukaryota; kingdom Metazoa; phylum Chordata; class Lepidosauria; order Squamata; family Iguanidae; genus Cyclura; species Cyclura pinguis. The sequence continues at coordinate 4,612,672 of CM059607.1, forward strand.
CCGAAGTGCAAAGGAATGCACAGCAACACATGCTTGTGCACCCAAGCACAGTGAGCATCCATGTGCAATGGCACCACACACTGAACTACGTTTCCATAGTGTTGAGCTGAACGTGGCTGTTCTGCTTCAAACAAAAACGTCCAGTCACTTCTGCTGGGGAATGGACACATCCACTAGATACCATCTGGGTTCCAACCAACCTTCTCTGTGCGAAAAGGCTTTGTGAAAAGCTTGCCGCAAGCTTCATAAAATATCTTCTCCTCATGATGAGGAAAAAATGCAAAACAAACATACTGAAGATTGACATTGTTATTCTTGGGAAACTGATCATCATTGGTTTCAGGGAGGAGAAGATGCACCTGCATTTCAATAAAATTGTTTCTAAAATGTTGGCCAAAAACCAGATGACCTTCACTTTGATATTTTGTTGATTTATAGGAAGGAGGTTTGTTGGCACAACAATTTAATGATGCTTGTCCTTGTTGTAATCACTGGCTGGATGCTGTTCATCGGGTTCCTTGATTAGGCTGTTATGGGGGAACTTTCCTGAAGAAGCACACAGAGCAATTGGGACATGGAGACTGAACTGTCTCTCCACACTCAGAACTCAGAACTTCTGAGTATATCTAACAGCCACTCAAAAGCAGCACAGATTCCCCACCCAAAAGTCTTACAGGCGCTTGAAAAAAGGAGCAGATTTACTGGCTTAACCTTTCACAGATATAATAAATTTCATCATCTTTATGCCTTTGGATTGTTTTAGCTGCCACCTACTAACATGTTGCTCTTCTGGAAATTGCCTTGAACTCTTACAAGGCTCTATTTGGTGGAAACGTCACAGAAATGTTGGCAATCGTATATCCCAGTACCTGAGACCAAGCCTTATTGAACAAACTTTTGAGAAGCAGAAGGTCAGACCATTAGAAAACTTTGGATGGATTTCAGCATGGGGCTTGCATCTTTGCAAGTGGACTTACATGTGCAGAAAATAGAACTGAGCAGTTTTGCAATGTGCTACTGTGACATTAGAGCATACAGCCACCTGCTGCACAACGGTAGAGCGACAGATGTGCCATGGCCCAGTGCCCAATGGGCACCAACAGAAGTGCCTGATGCACATTGGAAGTGCATAATGTGCATCAGAAGTGCTCAATAAACATCAGAAGTGCCCAGTGCACACCAGAAGTGTCCATTGTGCACCTGATGTGTCTGACAGGCATTGCAGCATTCTTACCAGTACATTTTCTCAATTCACTAACAGGGTTTCAATGGACCTCTGCCATGTATAGAATCATAGAGTTGGAAGAGACCACAGGGGCCATCCAGTCCAACCCCCTGCTATGCAGGAACACACATCAAAGTACTCCTAACAGATGGCCATCCAGCTTCTGCTTAAAAACTTCCAAAGAAGGAGACACCACCACACTCCATTGAGGCAGCATATTCCACTGCCGGACAGCTCTGATCGTCGGGAAATTCTTTCTGAGGTTTAAGTGGAATCTCCTTTCCTGCAACTTGAATCCATTGCTCCTTGTCCTGGTCGCTGGAGCAGCGGAAACAAACCCGCTCCCTCCTCGACATGACATCCCTTCAGATATTTAAACATGGCTATCACGTCCCCTCTTAACCTTCTCTTCTGCCGACTAAACATCCCCAGCTCACTAAGCCGCTCCTCATAGGGCTTCATGGGTGCCAGACCCTTCACCATTTTGGTCGCCCTCCTCTGGACATGCTCCAACTTGTCGATATCCTTTTTGAATTGAGATGCCCAGAACTGGACACACTATTCCAAATGAGGTCTAACCAATGCAATGTATCTAAGGATTCATACAAGTTATGCCATATAGACTGTGATGTGGAATCTCAGCCTTAATTTTAAGAACAGACCTCCAGATGTTGTTGGAGAACAACTTTATCACACTGGACAATTGGCCAGGCTGGCTGAGATGGATCAGAGCTGGACAACTACAGGTTCCCTACCCATGTTCTAGATCTCACAAGGGAGATTCAGTCTTGACACTGTAAAAATGTTGAGAGAGAAAGAGAGAGGGAGGGAGGGAAGGAGGGAAATGTGGCTATAGATTGGAGTATGAATCTAACAGTCTGGCATTTATAGTTTCTCTCACTTCGGTTGGACACATATGAACGAAGACTTTTCCAAGCTGGTACCTTCCTGATATGTTGGCTGTGAGGGGATGGAGGGTGTTGTAGTCCAATGTCACCCATGCATACATAGTGTGTCACAACAGCATGTCCTCCTTCGGGTTTCCCATAGGTTGGTGCTGAGATGACAAAACGCTGGACTAGATTTGTGGGACGTCTGGGGCTTTGGATATTAAGGGACTGTAATGTCTACCATTCTGCACCACTGGCTGTGCTGACTAGGCCTGATGGGACTTGTAGTCCAACATCTGAAGAATCACACATTTCCTATCTCTGAGACAGGCCTATACTTTAATCTCCTTACAATAATCAACTTGCACGTGTCAGAGGAAAAAAAACATATGAAGCTGCCAGACTTGCTTTCAGAAGCAAACCATGGAAGATTTTGTGGGATATCCACACTGCACAGTTAAAGCACACTGCTCTCATATTATATAACTACCATGCTCCATCCAAAGATATTGTGGGATTTGTAGTTTTCTGAGGAACTTAGCTTTCTCTACTTGATTGCTTTAGTATTGTAGTTCAGGGGAGCTTTCTCGCACAGAGTTCTAAATCCCTCAGCAAAGTACAAATCCCAGGATTGGTTGGGATGGACCCATGACCAATGCTATAATTATGTACTACAGATGCCTTGCTGGTCAAATGAATGCAGATTTGCAGGATTTGCAGGGCGGTCAGATACTAGACAATGGTATTTTCTGGACAATGGCATTCTCTACCCACAGGGTACCTGTGGCTTCCCCAGTTTCTCTGCCACCTCTCTGTGCAACTCCTGTTGTTGCTGTAATATTACACCCAGTTTTATACCAGAGTGAGCCTCATTTATGGATGGCAATGCAAGCGAAACCAGAGGATGCCTGGTGATGGTTGCTAAGGAAACAAACATCCATATGTCAGCTGTAGCCTTTTTCTGCAAATGGAAGCAACAGCGGTACATCCGTGATCACCTCTGAATCCTGGTCTCTTTGGTGAATAAACTCTATGTGGGAATGGAGGAATGGTCCATTTCCAGGCCACTGAACTTCTACATGGGTGCGGACTCTTCAGTCAACTTCCGCATTAATCCATAACATGTTATTATTTATATGGAAATTCTAATTTGAACTCAAAAGCCTCTCCCTAAAGTGCAAACCCTAGGATTCCGTAGGATGTTGAAAGTGGAATAATAGCACTATAACAGTCTAGTGCGGAAATGGCCTTAGCATCATAGCATTGTACAGTTCCATCATCTACATATCACCACAAAAGTCAGTCTGGTTAAATTCAGCTGACTTGCTGCCAGGTTGTGTGTGCACTGGACTGAAGCCTGAGCTTTGCACTTCCTAATTTTAAGAGCTACTTGACAGTGGAACAGATTGCCTCCCAGGCTGGTGGACTCTTTGGCGGTCTTTGAACACAGGTCGGATGGTCATCTTTCAGGAGCACTCTGGTTGCGTCTTTCTGCACGGCAGGGACTTGGACCAGGTGGACCTTTCGGCCCTCTCCAGCTCTAAGATTCTATGACTAAATATTCTTTGCAGACTAACAGAGACGGCTTGCAACAATATATTATTTCTGGTAAGAATTCGCCTCCTCGCTCCAGCAGTACTACGAGGAATGCAGCTAAGCTCAGAAGGAGCTTCTGGGGTGTGTGGCGAACATTATCAGCATTGCTATTAATCAAAAACATACTATGTTCCTCTTTTTGATTATCTGCAAGCCCTTGCTCCCCTACACTCTCACTGATCACCCACAGGCATTTGAAAAAATTCATAAACTAAAATAAAACCCCAGGACTCAAGCCCCTGAAGGCAACCAATTGGCTTCCAAAAATTATCATAATATTTGCTTTAGAATAAAATATTTGCCTCCCCTGACTCGTTCATTTATTCAACCATTGTGAAGCCCCAGGGGCATAATTTGCAATTCCTCGCCCCCCGCCCCCCCCCAGTGACCAGACAGGATAGAAGCAACTTCTTTTTCCTTTTCTTCTTATCTGCAGCGAACCCAAAGCTTTCTCAATGTGATACTCCATGGTGGAGGGGAAGGAATCAGCTTTAAATCAGAAGGCTCTAAGAGCGCCAGAGCGGGCATCCTGGAGGCAACCAGGAGCGGATAAGAGTATGTGAATAACGTGTTGAACAACAACTATGGTGCCACAGCAACCCTGTCATTGCAAAGTTGTCCTTCGCAGGCCTGTAATGGAAGGGCAAAGGCAAGCTGAGAGATATCATCATAGATTAAAGCAAGTCTCTCTAACTGCAGTAATTAAACCAGGAAGAAGAGAGACCTGTTGGAAATCCCAGAGGGGAATCTGGAAAAAGACATTGGCAGGCAGAGACTGGCAGTTCTTTCAGTTCAGACAGAGATTAACTGAGTCAAAACTGCCACTGGTGCAGTTGGTTTACACATGGTGCGCTAAGGGCTTGCAGTCTGGGCTAGGACCTGGGGATGCTGGGATTAAACCTTTCATCTTTTTTGTGTCTGTGTTCTGCCACTGAGTTATGGTCCTTCTCTTCACCTCCTGCGTGGCTGAGCGTCTCTGCCCTAGAGCCTGCTCATCCTACTGAGACAAGGAGAGGTGGTAGAAGGCTGGACTTCACATCAAAGAACCAGTCCTTGAAGACTCTCCATCCCCCAGCAAAGGGATGGGGCACAGGAGATTTAGTCACTCCCCAGGGTACACACAAGGAGGAAGAAGCGCTTGCTCAGATGGCTTGTCAGCTCCTGGGAAGCTGACCAAGGTCCTGAAGGCATGGTCTCTGCCCACCTTTATTTTCTAGTTCTGGTTTACCAACTTTCAGTGGATGAGCAGTGCCAGCCAGCTTGCCCTTTGCTTTCAATCTCCACTTCAGACAACTACCAGATGTGCTTCCTTTAAACTGGTGCCTGAGCTCCGTCTCGCTAAAACAGTATGATTGCCTTCCAGGTAGGATACACCTTCATTTGAAAAAGTGTGCCCGACAGTTCATTCTCATCACAATTCAGAAGAGGTTTGAACCCCAGGGGTACAGCACAAGTTTTGCCACAGCGTTCTTTGGGAGTCCTGCTACTCCAAGGCGCCTGCTGACAGCTTTTCTGAAGCTCTGAGAGTCTTGTGCACTATTTATCCCCGTGATTTCATGGCCACTTGGCCAGCCATCAAAAGCACTCTTTCTCTTTGATTGCAGATGTGTCAACAAGCCGTCCCTTGAGAACACTTTGCATATCCAATATGTACACACAGAAGGCCGTGATGATGGACTTGGCCCGATGACTGGCAGCCCAACAGATCAAAGCGTTGTCAGTTCAGCAACAACCAAAATAAGAAAAAGCTCTTCCAATCAACACTCAGCCATATATATTGGTTATGTATGTGATGTGAAAGGCCTACGGCTACAAAATTTTCAGGGTGAAAACCATCAGAAGTCCCATCAGTTCAGATGGTGGTGGTGGTTTTCATGACAGTGGAATTTCTCCCAGGTTTCTATCCAAATCTAAAGGAACTATCCAAGGTGCTAAACACTATCTCCCAAATGCATCCAGCTCCCTTAAAGTCCTGACTAAAACCCAGAATGGATTCACCGTCCTACCAACATGGAAACCACTGGGTGCTACTATGTCAGCCCAGTCTTGTCAAGCAGCTGAATACCTTCTCATTCATGGACTCTGGCTTTGAAAACCATCAAATGCTGGAACTGCATAACATATTTATTAGAAAAGATACCTGGGCTTTCCTTTCTTCAGATCCTGAGAGAAGGGGACAATTTCCCTTTAACATCCTAGCATGCTCATTTACATTAACCGGGTCAAAAGAAAGACTATCATTACTGTTCTTCACACATTTCAGAATGTGGAGTTTAGGGATACCAATGACTATTTTTTTCCCCAGAAATTTTGATGACTCAAAGTGTTGGAGAAAAGACTTGGCAACTTGGAATCATGGATCTGTATGGGGCCACAAGAACCACTAGTCCAGTGCTTCTCAACCTTTGGTCCTCCAGATTGTTTTGGACTTCAACTCCCAAAAGTTTCAGCCAGCAAGGTCAATAAACAGGAATTCTGGGAGCTGAAGTCCCAACCATATGGAGGACCAAAAATTGGAGAACCATTGATCTAGCCCAACTGTCACTACAATGCAGGAACAAACAACTTGATCAACTTAACCTAGGCATGGAAAATTCTGTGACTTTTGTTGTTTCCCGTATTTGATTTTTTTTTTCTCCAACCAAAATTCAAGGTTGAAACTGAAGTTTAAAATTCAACCTTTGTTCCATCTGGAATATAAAGAAATCTGTAAAAAGAAATGTATTCAGTAATTCTTTGAAAATCAACTGAAACAAGATCCTTTTCCTCACTCTTGCTGCTGGTGTTGGGCATTCCCAACTCCCATTTGTCTTGCCCATCTGATCTAGACCTACCCATTGCCAAAGGGTGGGACGGTGAAAAGACTTTCTACCCATACTGTATGATAGGACAGAAGGACCCAAGGCTGCTCTTTCAAGAAACAAGTGTTATGGCTTGTGTAGAGTTTGGAAAAGCTGGTTGGGAGATTCTGGGATCTATTGGCCAAAAAAGTTCATTTCCAAGCCACAGGTTAATGAGGAGGTGAGAGCAGTAATGAAGAGGCAAGATGACTTACTGACAATGGCTCATCCTTGCTGCTGGGTATTTTGTGTGCCTCAAAAAGAATCAAGATGGTTACGAAAATCATAATCACATTCAAAGTCCAGAACAAATAAGCAGCCAACAATCATTTGTATGCAAATCAGAGTAACCTGGTCTATCTAAACTTCATTCCTTCTGACAAAAAGAATGCAACTCGATGCACATCAGAGGGCACATCTCACTGAAAGCAATACATCTGCAATGAGCCATGTGCTCTGATACACACCTCTCTGCAAGCCAGAGATGCTTTCACCCATGCACATGCTATCCTGTGCAACTTCTGTCATCCCACTGGACTTTTGCATGACTTAAGGCTCCTTCAGGTGGGCCAAATATGTCAGGAGGTTGCTAGAGATTGCATTATTTGCTGCTGTATTTCTCAGGGTTTTTTTTTAAAATCCAAACTATGTTTTTATTGTCCCTGATAATTTTCTGACAATTCCTAGCTGCAACATTTTATTCTTTTCCTTGAATGGGTTACCTTAAATCTCCAAGACTCCATATCAGAATAAAAGATCTCTTTCTTTTTTTTTTTCCTTTTCCTCCTCACCTCATATTTTCTTTTCTTACACTACTGCAGTATATCAGTAGAATCATAAAATCACAGAATCATAGAGTTGGAAGAGACCCCAGGGGACATCCAGTCCAACCCCCACCATGCAGGAACCCACATCAAAGCACTCCTGCCAGATGGCCATCCAGTCTCTGCTTAAAAAACTCCGAAGAAGGAGACTCCACCACACTCCGAAGCAGCATATTCCACTGCCGGACAGCTCTGACCGTCAGGAACTTCTTCCTGAGGTTCTGGTGGAATCTCTTTTCCTGCAGCTTGAATCCATGGCTCCTTATCCTAGTCTCTGAAACAGCTGAAAACAAGCCTGTTCCCTCTTCGATATGACAGCCTTTCAAATATTTGTGCACTATCACTCTATGATTTTGGTTGAAGTCAGAGAGGAGAAAACATGCCATTCAAACCATAAGATCACCCCAACAAACCATGCCCCAGTGTAAAGAACAAATAAACTTTGGAAGCACTCTAACTGTAGAGCAAAGGAATTGCTACAAACAGTCTCAAAAGGCCCTATGAATGAGTGATCTCCCAATGTCCCGACCATCAACAGCTCAAGTCCTGCAACCTCAGGGTAGTTGTGGCTTCCTCGACCGAATCTATCCATCTATGTAGTTTTCCTCTTTTTTCTACTATATTCCATTTTATTAAGCATAATCATCATTTCCAACAAATCAAATGATCTCATGATATATCCCAGGTACAATAGTTTAGTCAATTTTTATTTAATAAATGGGTTCATGCATAAAAATCTGCATGTGAGGCAAGCAATTATTCAGGTGGGGGAGGAGCTGTACATTTGGTTTTTTTAAGACAATAATACATGTATGTCATAGCAGACATGCTGCTAGAAGAGGCATTCTCACTTGGTTATCCCACAGAAGGGAATGCCTCCTCTAAGATGTCACTTGAAGGACTTTTTATGCTGCTACTAGCAGTTTTTGTAAGAATGTAAAAGCACTTGTAGTTGTAATTTGCCTACTTTCAAGTTGTTTCTAACTTATTATGATGCTAAAGGGAACCTACCATATTGTTCTCTTGGCAAGATTTATTAGAGAGAGGGTGCCATTGCCTTCCTTTGAGGCTGAGATAGTGTGATTTGCCCAAGATCACCCAGTGGTTTCCATGACCAAATAAAGACTCAAGCCCTGGTCTCCCAGAATCCTAATCCAACACTCAAACCACTCAAACCAACCTCTCTCTCTCTCTCTCTCTCAGACCATTTCCGCACTACAGTGTTATAGTGCTACTGTTCCACTTTTAACATCCTGTGCAATTCTGGGATTTGTAGTTTCCTGAGACCAAAAAGCTCTCTGGCTGAGAATTCTAAATGCCGCTCCCTAAACTGCAAATCCCAGGATTCCATAGGATGTTGAAAGTCGAATAATAGTACTATAACAGTATAATGCAGAAATGGCCTTAGTAGTTACTGCCCACTTAAGCCAGGTTGCCTTTTAGGTAATCAAAATCTATTTTTCACTGAACAGATTCTGTGATCAAATGTTCCGTCTTTTTGCAACTGCACGCACATGCCAAGCCATGCCTCTTTGTGAACTGTATCCCAACTGATTATTATTTTCTTTTCCTTTGTTAACATCCTGTGACATGCTAGTGTGCTATGTGGTTTTTAAAAGCCATCTGGTGCTCTCCTGTTGATGCAAACAAGCAATGCATGAAACGTCTTTGAGGGAAGAAAAACCAAACAGACTGGCAAAGTAGCATGAATGGAGGACAGCTATTTTTATCCCAGCCCCTGAGGAACAAATAAACACCACAAATAACATTGTTTTAATTCACTGGTCTCTATACTGACACTTCCCCCATTTAACAGTTAAAGCCTTCTTCCCTTTGCATCTGCGATCAGGAAAATGCAGGTTTCACTATGCAGTTTACAGCATCCAACCTCGCAATGACGTGACAGCATCCTCCTCTGGGAGGGAAGCTGACCTACTTCAGCCCTATCAATGGAAATGCTCCAGGGGGTGGGGGAGCTGCCATCCAATTCCTAAAGAGCATTTGTATTGAATTCTGGGTTATATCCATTGATGCCGTAGCTGGTAACCAGACAGAACCAACTAGTGACTTTGATCCCCAAAAGCAGAGTGCGTCCTGGTAGACAAATGGGTGCCCCTACCATTTGGACAATTGCCGTCAGCATGACTAATGGAAGATGGGAATTTTAGTGCCAAACATCTGCAGAATGCCAAGTTAGCTACTCCTGCCCTCCATTAACACACTGTGGCCTTTTCTGCACTACGCTGTTATAGTGCTATTATTCCACTTTCAACATCCTGTGGAATCCTGGGGTTTGCAGCTTAGGGAGGAGCATTTAGAATTCTCAGTCAGAGAGCTCTTTGGCTTCACTAAACTGCAAACCCTAGAATTCCACAGGATGTTGAAAGCGGAATTATAGCACTATAACAGTGTAGTGTGGAAATGGCCATAGTTGTTCTGACGGACTGGGATCCTGAAGAAACCCTGGCACATTTGAATCAGAGTGGGGTGGAAAGTTCACCAAAGATTTCAGCCTAATGGAAACGAAGATCTTGGGCGGTAACTTTCTAAAAGGAAAACAATTATTGTACCGAGGCTCAAAGAATAATAGATTTTTTTAAAGTAACTCTTTACTTTCTCGTTTATCAAAACAAGTAAATTTGGAATTGCAGATGCTCATCGGGCTAGTCCCCATAACCACACCCTCAAGGAGAGTCCCCAAACTCCCCCTGACTACACCTCCTATTGCCCCCAATCCATCTTTCAGGGCAGGGGAATAGGAACTGCAGTCCAGAAAATCTGGAAGGCACCAGAGGAGAAAGGCTGCTCCAGGGTACCATTTGGTGGCTCTAAGCCAACGACAAAAGCCCTGCCTTATAAGAACTGTGGGCAGGGTCACAGACCATGCGTTCCCATGCAAGTTCCATGTGTCACTTTCCATCCGTCGCATTACTGACTGATCTACTTTGAGGGCATATGCTACATACAGAGATACTTTCTCTCTCTCCCCCCCTCCTGTCTTTCCCCCTCATCTTCTCTCATTTTGTCCTTTAGCTATGGGAAGGGAAGAGTCATTCTAAAATAACAATAATAATAAAGCAGAAGGAAGAAATAAAAACATTTGCCATTTATTTCCCCAGCTCAGCTATATAATTTTTGCTCCTGGTGACTGAATTCGAAATTTTAAACTCTCCCATGCTGCTTTCATAACTGCTAGCAGAGTAATGACTTTTTCACCTCTCCCCAAGGCTGCATTAAGATTTTACTCAGCATTCTGTTCCCCAAGGCTGAAGCAAGAGATGGCCCTTGATCTGGACCAAGCTAGAGGTGCTTATTTAGGGATTTTTATGAGCTGCCTCCCTCTTTTTTGGTCTCAACCGTTAGGAATGATTTCTCTCTTTCCACCTTTCTCAGGTAGGTTCAAATCCCATCAGCAATTTTCCTTCCTTGGCCATTTCCGCCCTACACTGTGGCCATTTCTGCACTTCACTGTTATAGGGCTGTTCTTCCACTTTCGACCTCCTATGGAATCCTGGGGTTTGCAGTTTAGGGAGGGGCCTTTAGAATTCTCAGCCAGGAAACTACAAACCCCAGGATTCCACGGGAGGTTGAAAGTGGACTAATAGCACTATAACAGTGGAGTGACGAAAGGCCCTTAGTTTCTATTTAGTGTTCCTTCCAGAAACATACACACACGCACGCACGCACGCATGCACACACTCCATAAAACAGCCTGTTCTTTGATCAGCAATAAGAATGAGTAAAAATATGATTTATGTTATGGAAAAAGGATCTGTACAGGAAAGGAATGACAATGTACAAGCCGAATGACAGGGCCCTGTGGGAAAACAAAGGAGTTTTGGCAAGGAGGAGAGTAGCTTTATTAAAACGTGCTGGAATATTGGGCCCCTCTTTGTTACCAGCAGAGATTGCTGATGAAGACAAAGAGAAAGCAATCCATCTCCATGTCCAAGACAGAGAAGCATACTTCGTCTGAGAAGTTTGTTGCAGACTCCGCAGCCAGAAGGCAAAAGCAAAATTGCTGGCTTATCACTGGGGAAAATGTCCCTGTGACTGGAAGAATGTGCGTCCTTGTCAAATAACAAGGCCCTCAGAAGGACTTAGAAGGCTTAGCAATAAAAGAGGGAGAAAGAGCCAAGTGTTTAGATCAACTCAGACTCAACTGAGAAGAAATGCATGAGCTGGACATGAAGAAAATGACACTGGGACAGGAGGCCCTGGGTACCCAGCAGAGGTCCTTCCTGGCTGCACCACTACAGAGGTATGATTCCTCTTAAATTGCCATGGCAACATCCTATGGAATCCTGGGATTGGCAGCTTAGGGAGGGGTGTTTCAAAGTTTCAGCCAGAGATCCATACTGCTTCACCAAAGTACAAGCCCCATGATTCCACAGGACACAACCATGGCAGTAAAAGTGGTATCATAGGGCCTTTCCACAGTACACTGTTATAGTGCTACTATTCCGCTTTCCACATCCTGTGGAATCCTGGGGTTTGTAGTTTCCTGAGGCCAAAGAGCTCTTTGGCTGAGAATTCTAAAGGCCCCTCCCTAACCTGCAAACCCCAGAGGTCCACAGGATGTTGATAGTGGAATAATAGCACTATAACAGTGCAGTGCAGACATGGTCTTGGTTAACTGATGTACCGCCAAACCATCCCCTTTGGTGGTAGGTGTCACAGTCACCATTTGCCTCTGTGGAAATAATTATGAGAGTAACTGGGCAAGCAGTTACAAGTACAGTTTGAACCTACGAGTGCTCTCAAAAAGGAACCTAAGGAGAGCAGCAATGGTATGCTCTGAGAGCAACAATACTTCTTGCTGATGTGTTCTCCAAGAACCACAGCTGCCGGCATCTTTGGGAGAAACTTCAGAACTAGATGTGCCCCTGGAAAAAATCTCTGTGGGCCAAGGTCCAAACACATCTGCCATCAGTCTGATAGATGTTCTAGTCCAGTTGCCAACACAAGAAGCCTGAGACTGTGACTGCCAGGCAGAATGGTCCTCAAGCCACTTCCAGAAATTCTGTTTCTCTCCAAGGTGTTAGGGAAATGGGACCAACAACAGCCAGAGTCAGAATGTGAACCAGAAACCTTTTGGTCTCAGGCTGGGATCCAACAATCAAGGACTAGGTGTTCATTCAAGCTCCCAATTCCTCTTCAGGCCATGACAGGAAGGCATAATGTGCCCAGCAGCAGCCCACAGAATCACAGAATGACAGAGCCGGAAAAGACTACAGGGGCCATTGAGGCCAGCACCTTCCCGTGCAGGAATACGCAATCAAAGGCCTCCTGACTTATGGCCATCTGGCCTCGGTTTAAGAACCTCCAAAGAAAGAGCCTCCACCACACTCCGAGGCAGCATATTCCCAATGCTTAACTGCTCTTACTGTCAAGAAGTTCTTCCTAATGTTTAGGTGGCATCTCTTTTCCTGCAGTCTGAAACCACTGCTCCATGTCCCAGCCTCTGGAGCACCAGAAAACAAGCTCACTCCATCCTCCATATGACATCCCTTCAAATATTTAAACATGGCTATCACGTCACTTCTTAACCTTCTCTTCCAATGGCTAAATGTACCCAGCTTCCTAAGCCACGCCTCATTAGGCATGGTTTCCAGGCCTTTTACCATTTTGATTGCGGTCCTCTGTACACGTTCCAGTTTGTCAATATCCTTCTTGAATTGTGGTGTCTTGAACCAGACGCAGGCCCTTTTCACACAGCATTCGCCATGCAAAAGGGTCTCCGGAGCGTCGTGCAATTGTGAGGAGCGGTCCACACGATGTCCTCACAATTGTGCGATGCTGCCAGGGCCGGCAGGCGCCAATCACGCACTATTTCATTTTCGGCTTGTAGCCGAAAATGGTGCATGATTGCGCATCGCTCCAGGGCCCTGTGCGCACTTACCGTGCATGCGGAGCCTAAGGAGCCGCAGCACTCGCGCTTCCTGCCCCAGCGCAGCCTGGGAAAATCCCAGGTTGCGCTGTGGAAGGAAGAGGAGGAGCCCTCACGCTGCCTGCTCGCCAGCAGGCAGCGGCTGCGGAGGTAAAGCAGCGAGGACACAAAAGCCTCTTGGAAGAGGCTGCTTGTGTGATCCTCGTGCCCCAGTGCCACAAAAAGGTAAAGTGCAGAAAGGGTCACAGTATTCCAGGTGGGATCTGACCAAAGCAAAATAGAGTGGTACTATTACCTCCCCCAGCCAAGACACTATACTCCTATTGATGCATCCTAGAATCACATCGGCTATTTTAGCTGCCATATCACGTTGTTGACTCCTTCTACTAAGATTCCTATATCCCTTTCACATGTACTGTGGTCAAACCAGGTGTCACCCATCCCATATCTCTGCATTTCATTTTTTCTGCCGAAGTGTAGTATCTTAGGTCATTTCCACACTACACTGTTATAGTGCTATTATTCCACTTTCAACCTCCTGTGGAATTCTGGGGTTTATAGTTGACTGAGGGGCCAAAGAATTCTCTGGTTGAGAATTCTAAGTGCCCCTCCATAAACTGTAGGCCTTAGGATTCCAAAGGATGCTGGAAATGGAATAATAGTACTATAAAAGTGTAGTGTGGAAATGGCCTTAGATTTCTTCCCATTGAAATTCATTTTGTTAGTTTTAGCCCAGCTCTCTATGTGAAGGTGATTTTGAATTCTGATCCTCTCCTCTGGGGTATTAGCTACACCACAGCAACAGGCAGGTACTGTCATATCTTTGACTTGCCAGGCTTGGGCCATTTCCGCACGGCACTCTTATAGCGCGATTATTCCACTTTCAACCTCCTATGGAATCCTGGGGTTTGCAGTTCCGGGAGGGGCCGGCCGGCCCCTCCCGGAACTGCAAACCCCAGGATTCCATAGGAGGTTGAAAGTGGAATAATCGCGCTATAAGGGTGCCGTGCGGAAATGGCCTTGGTCTAAACAGGTAATAAAACTCTGGCGATCGGTCCCTCTATGGGCAACAGAACCGGACTTTCTGTTTATTCTCTTTGAGACAAGGTGGGTAACACATGGCTTGGAGCCACATGTGACTGGCAAGACTTTGGCTTGACTCCTTCAGACTCGGTCGACTGCCCTTTGTTCTGGGAAAAAGGATGAATTCTCTCTCACACAAGCCTCGAGGAGTGGCAATTTATTCAGGTTGCAAGGGCCCCCTACCACATTTTAATGTTAAAGCTGTGTTTTTCAAAGCAGATGTGGAATGCTGGTTGCCCCCATTTTGTATTGGAGAGGGTAGCTGCTCGTGCAGTCCCCGAAGCTTGCCAGGATCAGAAAACTGACACCCACCCCCTGCCAGAAAAGCTACAGCATCAGCATCATCTCCTCTTCCAACAAATGTCCTCTGGGGAAGTGTCTGAACTAAAGCCAGAGCCCTTCATCCGTTGGTGAGGAAGGGGGGCAGTTCATTGGCTTTGAAGGAGGAACACAAAATCCTAAAAAGCATTCGCAGGTGTGTGAAAATAAAAATCTGCAGTGCCAAGGGTTTCTCACTTCCTTGCTTTTCTTTTCTCCTTTCTCTTCTTTTCTGGTCTTTCTGTGTTCAGTTGAGGAAATGGATGCCACCAGGAAACAGTGACAGCTCAAGACTCCCCCCCCCCCCAACGAAGAAAGAAAATAAAAGAATAGAAACAGGGAAGGAAGGAAGGACGGAAGGAAGGACGGAAGGAAGGACAGAAGGAAGGACGGAAGGAAGGAAGCCCTCAGCAGCTTTTATCTGGCAGCGTATTCAACTGCGCCCTGCAAAATGACAAAGAAGTGTAAATTTTAACTAGAGTCTAGGTAGAGATGGAATAGAAATTCTGATGAGTTCAGTACTCTTAACAAACAAAGCCTTTTTGCACCTCTCAAGATCCGCTGTGAAGAGAAGCACACCTCACTTCAGGAATCAGAGCATTTGTGAGGCTTACAAGGCTCTTTTGGAGGAATCAACCACTCGCAAAATAATGCACACATTTTTAAAATTTCCATATTCCTAATTCTAGGTTTGGATTTGAGTGCCGTTGCTCACAAGAGCCCAGTCTGAGCATTGGACTATGACCTCGGAGACCAAAGTTCAATTCCCGGCTTGGCCATGGAAACCCACTGGTGACCTTGGGCACATCACATACTCTCAACCCCAGAAAACCCTGTGACAGGGTCACCATGAATTTGGAACAACTTGAAAGCACACAATACACAACTGTTGCTCACCGCCAGTAACTTGAAGCATCCTGACAGACATGAAAATGTATGATCGTGAACTCACTCTGGGTTGCAACATGGCAGATTTCATCTCCTGCTCATCTTGCTGCTGTTCCTTAATTCTTTAAAGGAGAGAGAATTCTTGCTTTTCATCGGTGATTCCTCCCGTTCGCCCCAAAGACTACTCTTTTTCCAGCTCCGTAATATTTTCTTAATAGGAATAACATTAAGATCAACATTCCCCAGTCTAAGTATTTAATATTAGCAACACAAGCTGTTCTTTTATTTAAATGCCCTTATTGTTACAGTGCCAGTCCTATGCTGATTATTAGTACTTAAGAAGGCAACATTGGCATGTCATTTGGAAGTTTTACATAAAATCCTGCCATTATCTGGAACTGTTGGTGTTAAGGGATTTGTGGTCCTGGGTTATGCACTGATTCAAAATAAAATCCTCACTGTTGGTTCTTTAGGACTACTGTTGCATGACTACACACACACGCATACACACCATTTCCCGGCTGCCACTTTAAACTAACATAAAATATATCCAGTAAGCAGAAATTCTTCCTCTCAAGCTGAGGCAATTTTTTGGCTCTTCAGCTCCAAGGGAAAATTGTTCAACAGGGCTTAATTATACAGGGGTGCTAATAATAATTTTTAAAATTTCAAAGCTTTGCCAAATACATATTTTTAAAGCTCTGTACTTACTATTATGTTTTAAGAGCTCGGAAAAGCCACTAAATGCACCATGGGGAGGTATATTGCTTTTGCAATTGTTCTTGTAGTTGAAATATGGCACACATCTATTTCGCAAGAAAGCCTTGTGATCCACCCAGTTTTATTTTGTCTTATAAATGCAGTTCCACGTGGAACGAATAAAGATTGAAGGCAAGAGAGAGAAAGGGAGAGAAAGAGAGAGCCAGAGATCTGAATATATGAGCACAGATCTTGGCCAAGAGCCTACATCAAACTGCTGGAGCATAAAGATGCACCCATCATACCTCTGTTCCTCCTGACCCCTGGTACATGCAACCTAATTCTCTTCCCCCACGCCATTTAGTGCCCAAGAGAAGAGGACCGAATGGAAGATCTTAGCGTGTTGTGCCTTGTTTTGTTTTGTTTTTTTGTTTGTTTGTTTGTTTCACACTTCTTTAACAGAAGCCCCAACATCCTAGGAAGGGAAAGAATATTCAAAAATATTTGAAAAAAAATGGCTGAAAAACATATTTCTCAAGTGCTGAGAAACCCCGATGAGAAAGATCCTGGATTGATGGGAATCTTCGCTGTTCAAGACTTAGGCCATTTCCACACTACACTGTTATAGTGATATTATTCCACTTTCAACCTCCTATGGAAGCCCAGGGTTTGCAGTTTAGGGAGGGGCCTTTAGAATTCTCAGCCAGGGAGCTCTTTGGCCTCAGTAAACTACAAACCCCAGAATTCCACAGGAGGTTGAAAGTGGAATCATAGCACTGTAACAGTGTAATATGGAAATGGCCTTTTCCTGTGCAAAATTCACGTGATTGTTTTGAGCAGAAAACAGTATGTTCTGTGTGGAAAATAATATTTTGATGCAGAAATATTAATTCCTGCACAGAAAAATGTGGTTTTATTATGTGCAAAAAAAAAAGATGAAGGGCTTAGGAGTGCAGATCGTATTCTCGTCAGTTCCACCAAAGACAGAGGAACACACAGGGAGAGGGTGATACTGCAAATGAATGACTGGCTACGCACATGGCATCGACGGGAGAGGTCTGGCTTCTGGGACAGCAGTCTTCACTTTTTAGATGAAGGACTGTGGGCTACAGATGGGCTGCACCTCACAAAGACGGGGGAGAATATCTTTGGCAAAAGCGTGGTGAATTTGATCAAGACAACTTTAAACGAAATCCTTGGAGGGTTGGAGATGACAGACCATGGCACACTGGAGAAAGAAGCCCTACTGATCTGCCATATCAGATAGTTTGAAAAGTCCAAGCTCTTAAACTAACATTCCTACAATACCCTGTGTACCTCCTTAGACTACAGAATTAAACTGAGTTAATCCTCAGTCTCTCTCTCTCTCTCTCTTTTCTCAGGGTGCCTTAATACTTTCTAATGACCTTACTGCACTACCAATCACAGGATTCCCCAGGATGGAGACACGACAACTAAAGTGGTATGGAAATTACGCATCTGTGCAGTGCAGATAAACTATTAGGCAGTCGACTAATAGGGACGCTCCTTGCTGTAACATTTTCTTGCAAGTCTGCTTGTTTCAGGCCTAAAAGCAAAATAACATTTGACTGGTCATGGCTCAGGGGCATCCCACTCTCCAAAATGCTTCTAGTGCTTCCACTGCTGCATATTTTATAGAACCCATCAGTTTGCATGGGGTTCTACAAGCATCCATTAAATCCCCCAACCCATATGCTATTAGTCCCCAATTTATAAAAGAGGGAACCAAAACTCATTTCAAGCTAATCCTTCACCAAGCCATAAAATGAGTCTTTGGCAGAACTGGCACTTCAGATCATCCAAAATAGTGGCTATAATGCCATGGTGTAGCCCTCTAGACTCCTGAGGTTCTCCATGGGTTTTCTGGATCCTCTCTTCAGTTCTAGATTTTCATTCCTTCATGCAGCTTACCCTCCAACTGTCTCAATTTAGCAGTGACTGTTATGAGTAATCCTCTATCACCCCCCACTTTATCACCTACTTTTAAAATGTCCCAGTTTCTCTCTCATCCTCCTCCCCCTTTCCCCCTTTGTCCTCAGCTTACTTCTATTGATGCAAAGTGCAAAATACTTTGCATTCAATGAACTCAGCAGTGGGGAGAGGAGGAGAAGGTGGGATTTTTTCTTCCCCCATAAGGATCAGGCAAAAGGAAACTGCTGCAGTCTCTCCTAGCTTGTGTGGTCTTCAGCATTAAGAACATTTGCCCTCTTACCCACACTCTGACGTTGCTTGATCGCACATGTCCTAGATTTCATCCGTGAAATGTTGGAGGATATACATGCAGCACTACCCTCAGCATCTGATATTGAGATTCCTAGCTGCAGAAGTGCCCCAGCAGTTAATGAATGGGGAAATGCACCATTTCCTTTGGTACTGAGGCTCTGAGAATAAATGGAACAGTGGCGATAACTAATCTTTGGTGGCTACAGTTAGCGTCCCCACCTCATCACTTTGCCAGCAATTGTTAAACATTTATATATCTCTTCACCACCCTTTCGAAGTGATTTATAGACAAGATCGAGCTGTTAAATATTTCAGTCACCGGTGCTCATCAGGGGATGTTTTTTTGGCAAGAAGTCAGCCAGTAGATTTCTGCGCTGTATTGATCAAAAGCTTTCAGCTTCCAGCCGAGAGATGGTAGGAAACCTTGACGCGAAACAACACAATCAGAGTGCCACTGGAATCCAGGCTGGCTTTGGAGCTGAGACAACAAAGGAAAAAAACGGTGATAATTTTTCTCTGATGGAACAACCACCTCTTATCTTAATTTTCCTCAGAGGGAACCTTGAATAACCTGCCTCTCACTAAGCCAGACACAATCCAAGAGGCATGTGTGCCGAGACTAGATAAACCTATAGGTCTTCTGATCTGCCCGAACAGAAACTGCATATATTCCAGAATTTCACAGATGAAAAACCATGATTCATGTGGCCACATAATATCAGACTGTGGTCACAACAACAAAAGTTATCAATGAGGCAGAGCACACAAGTTAGGAGAGATTGCAGCCGTTTGCTTTTACCTGAGCCTACTGGGAAGGGCAAGACTCTACTTTTCTTCTTTTATCCCCACCTGCTGAATGAATGGAGTACAAACTACTTTTGCATTTTGGATATGTTTTGCGGCAACTGTAAGAAGCTGCACATAAAGAGGGAAAGGAAAGGAGGAGAAAGAAACTTGGACATTTTAAAAGCAGTCAAAAAAAGTGGGATGACGGAAAATTAATTTGGACTGTTCCTGCCATATGAGGGCGGTCAGAAGATATGGCATTGTTCCAAACATGAGGAGTTATTCAGCACCTGGTAGACCATAATATGGTCACCTCAATCCAGGTCCCTCCAGAGGTGTTGGACCACAACTCCCACCAGCCTCAGACAGCATAACCAATTACTAGAGTGGTAGGAGTTGTAGTCTCAATCACCTGGAGAGCCCCAGGCTGCAGAAGACAAGACAGTTGGTGCCAAGCCACTGCCAGTCAGGCCTTCGGGGAGGACTTTCCACAACTGGGGATGATATAGCAGAGAAGTCCTTCTTCCATGTCCTCACATGGTGTATTGAACATCCTGGGGGGACGCAGAGAAGGACACTTCCGTACCCCCAGCAAACATCAGTCCAAGGCAGGCACATATAAGGAGAAGTTGACAAACTGTTGGCTGATACACTGAAACAGATATGAAAAGCTTGCTTGCCTGTCTGTCTGTCTGTCTGTCTGTCTGTCTGTCTGTCTGTCTGTCTATTTATGTCATTGTACCTATGTGTTGTCCTGAGGTACTTACCTGCAGGGTTTCCCTCCCTTTTTTCTTAGCTTTTAAGTTGGTAATTCTTGTAATTCACTTCTTTGGGCCATCTTTTATAGACATCGTGTCCAATACGGAGATTATGGAGATGGGGCCAGATGGTGCAGCTCTGCTCCAACTTCCACTTTGATATTCATGTGAGTTAAGTGAACTAGGCTTTAGGTAAACCGGGATTCAGAAGAAAAGGAATTTAAGGGGGGGGGGAGACATGGAATGGAGGCAAGTGGAAATACTTCTCAGTTCTAGAAAACTACTGCGAGTTTAGTAATTTCCTAGAAATGCTGGGGTGCTTCATTTTACATGTGCGACTGATGTTGTAACTTCGCTTACCCCAGCATGCTAGCGACACCCTTCCCAGATGTGTTTGACTACGCATCTCATTTTCCACATTGCCGGGATGAGAGGAGTTGTACTCCAACTCCTATGGAAGGCATCATAGTGGGAGAAGCTATTTTAACCTTTGTATCACAGGCATAATATCTTTATTACTTATTTAAAGCACTTATTGCTCACTTTTCAATCCACCAGCCTGCATAAAGTGACGCACAATGCATAAAAATTTTTAAAACAATAAATATACCCTTAGTTGATTATACTACACTGCCTTTGGCATAAGAACTCTATTTGATTTCATTTGTATGTTTCTGTTTCCATGAACAGTCTCTATGTTTGTGCAACAGTGTGCCTGCCCTTTTGCAACTTCAGCATGCTTTCCCCTACTCCACTTTTGACCCATCAATATTTTCTTCAATATGCAATCCAATTCTGAGTGCATATTTTAAAAAATCAGCTCACAGCAATCGGATTAAGCTGCTGACACACTAGGAGAGGTGCCAGCTCTAAATTCAAGGCTCCATTGCCTGCATAGGGACAGGAAAAAAAATAATATCTGGTACTAGATTTGAATTTCCCTATGAAAATATTCATCCCATACAACCCAAGACCAGCAATGGGGTGAAGTGCAGCTGGCCTTGGGAATCTGTATATTTCTACCATTTTAAACCATTTATTCATATATAATATAGGTCATTTCTGCAGTCCACTGTTATAGTGCTATTATTCCATTTTCAACCTGTGGAATTCTTTGGTTTGTAGTTTACTGAGGCCAAAGAGCTCTCTGGGTGAGAATTTAAAAGATCTTTCCCTAAACTGCAAACCCCAAGATTCCATAGGATGTTGAAAGTGGAATAATAACATTATAGCACCGTAGCGTGGAAACGGTCTTGGAAACTGTACACGGCCAGATATGCACACGGCTGAAAACAGAGCACGAATATGCTTTAGTTAGGGAGGAAGACTACAGACAAATTTATATATTATTAAAATTGTATACAACAATGTACACATTGGGGGGAATACTCAGAAATATGCACACATTTTTAGGTAGGAAAGGGGCAAAAAATCAGATGCCACCATGGACTTGGGAGTGCCACGGGCATTCTAAAAAACACAGGAGAAGTAAGATGGACAGATTTGAATATCTCCATGCTTTGCCAACAAAGTTAATGCTACGCGGAGGGAGGGGGGAGGTCAAGTGCGTTTTTCTCCTAAAGTTGTAGCAGGAGTGGATAAAGATGGTGAATGTGAAGAAGAAGAGGCCGTCTGCTGATTAGCTAGATGCTCTAATACGCTTTCTATATTTAGAAGGCAGGGAGATTCAATATTTATAAGGCACACTTTCAATCAGGTGGTTAATTTCCGCTTCCAGGCAACGGGATGTGTTAATTCTGACACACAGCTCCCCTTGCACAATCGGAATACAAAGTTCGTTTCCTGTTTGGCACGAGGGCGATGCGGGGAACACAATTCATCACGCCGGCCTGATTTGGTCAACTGGGCCGCCTGAACAATGATGGATGGTGTAAGATTAGGAGATTGTCTTGGGAATGGTTTGCCTTAGCTCAGGATTAAAAGCTTTCCAGTATCTACAGACTTGTTCATTAAAGTTGGGGTGGGGGGGGGGAATTGACTTTTAAAAAACTTAACCTTTCTACTAAAAAAAATGAAGGCAGTCGCGTAAACATGACCCCTGCCCTCTTGGGTAGTCTGCCGTGACTTCATTTCTGAATGCAAAAACTTCGCCCCTTTGGAAATGTGTTAGAAATCAAAGCACCCACATTGCTGTAATAAGTGACCTGAACCAGGGGATGGGAAACAGAGATTGTTTCTAGATCTATGTGTAGACGGCTAAACTCAGGCTTTATTTGCTTCCCTCTCTTTCTCTGAAATCACTCTGTTCTCTTTCTCCCAGCCGGAGAGAGACAGGCTGCACTCTGGGGCCATTTCCACACTAGACTGCTATAGTGCTATTACTCCACTTTCGACATCCTATAGTGCTGTTCTTCCATTTGCAACAACCAAGGATCCATAGCTTGTTTATGAACAACCCTAAATCTGGTTTCCATGTATGTAAGTATGCTCAGACAGCCATTAGAAAGACCCAGGGCATTTCCAGGCCCCTCCCTAAACTGCAAACCCCAGGATTCCACAGGATGTCGAAAGTGGAATAATAGCACTATAACGGTCTAGTGCGGAAATTGCCTGAATCTTTCTAATGGCTGTCTGAGCGTACTTACATACACGGAAACCAGATTTAGGGTTGTTCATAAATAAGCCATGGATCTTTGCTTTTCTTTAAAGCATAAACAGCAATCACCCGCCTCTTCCCCTTTAATAGGAGTCTCTACGGTAATAAGTCTTGTTTTATAACCATAAGGTCATAGTACTGGACTTCTGCATGTTATTAGCATAAATGCCAAACGTTCTGAGGCGGACGCCTCACCCCGCCAACTGAAGATGCTGAGTCCATAGACCTACAATGGCAACTAGCCCATCTTTATATGTTCCTTCAGCCTGCCCATAATAACTTTACCGAAAAGAAAGAATATTTGACTTGAGTCCTGGCACTTTCGGCACCTTTCGACATTACACCGTCATAATGCTGTTATTCCACTTTCGACCTCCTGTGGAATCCTGGGGGTTGCAGTTTAGGCAGGGGCCCTTTGAATCCTCAGCCGGAGGGCTCTTTGGCCTCAGGAAACTACAAACCCCAGGATTCCCCCAAGGATGCTGAAAGTGGAATAACAGCACTGTAAGCATGGAGCGCTGAAAGGCCCTTGGCGCACCTTTGTATTGCAGGCACACACATGAAGCGGGAGAGGGCCAAAGGACAATTAGCCCGAACACTAATATCCAAATCAAAATCCGCTTTGGAAACACAGGGAAGAAATGGAAAAGAGCTCCCTGTAATAGTTTTAATTTCATAGCATTTCTGTCTCTCTCTCTCTCACGCTATCCCAGAGGGAGCATGGTTGGCATGGAAACCATTGCCTGGATGAATGGTTGGCTCCTCAGTTCTTTACGCAGTCGTATGATTCTTTGCACTAGGGCCAGGTACATATAAATGAATAGTGCTTTTTTTTTGCAAGCTAGTATTTGGGAAGAGGGTGGAGTGTACGGGTGTTTAGAGAGGAGGCATTTGGGCTGGCTCTCCCGTTAGACAAGAGTTTTTCGCCTCAATCCAGTCCGTAGTTCTACCTAGGGTAGTTCCTGTGATGTTCTGGATTTTCCAGGGGAAAATCTTGTTTCATAGAATCATAGAGTTGGAAGAGACCACAAGGGCCGCCAAGTCCAACCCCATTCTGCCGTGCAAGAAGACACAGTCAAAGCACAGATGGCCATCCAGCCTCTGTTTAAAAATCTCCAATGAAGGAGATTCATTCACCACACTCCACCGAGGCAGTTCATTCCACTATCAAACTGCTTTTACTGCCAGGAAGTTCTTCCCAATATTTAGACGGAATCTCTTTTCCTGAAGTTTGAAGCCATTGCTCAGTATCCTAGTCTCTGGAGCAGCAGAAAACAGGCTGGCTCCATCCTTCATGTGACATCCTTTCAAATATTTAAACATGGCTTTCATGTCACCTCTTAACCGTCTATGCTCCAGACTAAACATCCCCAGCTCCCTAAGCCACTCCTCAGAGGACTTTGTGGTTTCTGGACCTTCTCCATTTTGGTCACCTGCCACTGGACACGCTCCAGCTTGTCCCACATTAGATCCATATGCATCTCTTGCTATCTGGGACTGCACAGATATAAGCTGGCTTCTCCACACTCATCTGTACCTTCATAGGCTTGGTAAGGAATGTGAACTCTTGACATGCAATTTATTACAGGACGTCTTGGGCAGACGCAAGTGGCGGCAACTTTCTTTATGGCAGGAATAAAATACACCTGCTCAGAAGCTGTAAAATACGAAAGGGCCGGGAGAGCAACAACAAATCTTAACATGGACCAGCAAAGCTTACTTGCAGGAGAAATCACTACCCTGAAGGACATACCCAACTCTTCTAGGAATGGGTAATTTCATTTCAGTTTGTTCTTGATCAGTATTCATACAAATTCATAAAACTGTTTATATTCAGGATGGAAAGAACTTGGTATTTTTAACATTTTTGTTCATTTTTTAAAGATGAATGTGGGAGAAACCAAAACTGACAGATTCATCCCAGTGCTTTTTCAGTGCTGCCTGCTGGTCCCGAAGCCCTCTGAACCCAACCGCTGGGATGCTGAATTAGGATTGCTACCTCATTTTCCTTCTGAGAGGCTCCTGATTCTTCAGTTAACACCCATATTGAAGGCAAGTATGACTTTGTCCTCTCCCCACCTGGAATCATTGTACTTATAGAATTTGGCCAGTGTATGGCGACGATTAACTTCCTCACTCTTCTCTAATTGCTAAGCAGTTTGAATGACAAGTATGCAAAATCCAGATCAATCTAATTAAGACGTGAACAAGGAAGGCAACCCAATAGGCAAAGCAAAGACTTGGAGAAGAGGCAGTTAACCTAACAGCATGTGCTTCAGACAGAAGAAAAGCACTTTTCGCTATTTTGACCTTTTTAAAAATGTAAATGCAAAAAAGGAAGGAGAGGTTAATAACCTATCTGAAGATGAGGAGTGGGTGGGTGTTCATTTTCAGTGTTTAATAATTCTTTCAGCGCACAGACCTACTAGGGTTTATTAATTGTACATATTTAGGGACCTTGCCTTAGGCCCTTGAGAAAGAGCAAGTCGCAGGTTGGAGGTGGTAGTAAATCTCTGCCCCTATATTTCACCTTCTTGGAATAGCATCATAGGGTCTTTCTGCACTACATTGTTATAGTGCTATTATTCCACTTTCAATATCCTGTGGAATTTTGGGGTTTGTAGTTGACTGAGGCCAAAGGGCTATCTAGCTGAGAAGTCTAAATGTCCCTCCCTAAACTGCAACTCAAGGATTCCATAGGACATTGAAAGTGGAATAAGAGCACTCTAACAGTGTAGTGTGGAAAGTCCCATAGAGTTGGAAGGGACCTCATGGGCCATCCAGTCCAACACCTTCAATGCAGGATCTCCAGCTAAAGCAAGCCCAATAGGTAGCTGTCCTGCCTCTTTTTAAAGACATCCAATGGAGAGATCTCCACCACCTCTCTAGGAAATTGATTACATTGCCAAACTGCTCTTGCTTTCAAGAAGTTTCTTCTGAAGTTCAGTCAAGGTCTATCCTCCTATAACTTAAGACCATTAGACATGGTCCTACCCTCTGGGGCAGCAGAGAATAGGCCTAACTCCTATGTTAGAACAGTTGGTCTTCGTGACAGATTCCTTCTTTCCCTAGGATCCTTGCAACATAAAGCTCTTGCTAGTGGAAAGGGAGTTATCAGTGCGACCTTAGTGGGTCTTGTACAGCCTCTGAGAAAGAGTAACTATTTTTGAACTAGTAAAATGGCACAACAAGATTCTGGTCTAAGTTTGCAAAGGGGAAGCAGTATTTGATCAATGTCCCCCACCCCACCCCCATTGCTATTTAGTACCCATTACAACAGATGGAAACATGCCAAGGAAGTGGATCTTCTTGCATGGTGGAGGAAGCTATGAGAACTGGCATTAAATGAAAAGTTTAACAGCTAAGTGCAAAGTTCTTAGAGGGAAAACTAGGACAGACTCGTTTGTTAAGGTGTGGCAGCCACTCACTGCTTTTGCAAAAAAAAAAAAAATAGAACTGATATCTTGAGACCACCCGAATTGCAACATAAATAACGGAAAGATTTGTTGTGGGATCCCTGATATCTTCCTTTTGGAAAATAAGCATTAAAGATTATTCACCGGAAAAGAAGAATATATTTCTACTGTGCTGGGAAACTGATGCTATCTTTGAGAGGGTTTCTTTTGAATATAATCTATTTTACCATATGATGGTCTACTCACATTTATCTTATTGTTGTGTGTTTATCCTGTTGCATTGGTAGAGCAAGTAAACAAATAATATAAAAATAGTACAGATTGCATTTTGGAAATCAATAGAGTCTTATAGAGCTTATAGAGAACTTTGGGCTACAAATATTTTCTTTCTGCAGTAATTTCAATTGCTTTGGTCAACCAGTTGCTGGTGATTTCTGCCCTGGATTTTCAATCTCTCCCCTTTCCACTGCTTTAATTATTCAGTTGATGCTTTTCTGCATTTACTCTTGTGTTGATTTTTTAAAAAAAAAAATTTACAGGATTGTTTCAAAAGACATTGTTGAAAAGCCTTGGGCTTACTGAGCCAAGGAAGGGCAGAAATGTATTAAATAAGCAAAGGAGAGCTAATTCAAAAGAACCAGAGTCATGTAGTGATTTAAGTGTTGGACTAGAATTGCAGGAGACCAGGGTTTGATCAGCAATGGAAACTCACTGGGGTGACCTCGGCCAAGTCACTTTTTCTCATCCTAAGAAGAAGGCAACAGCAAACCTCCTCTGAAGAAATCCAGCCAAGAAAATCCTAAGATAGAATCACCATAGTTCAGGCCTAACACGAAGGCATATAACCACAAAATTCAAAATACTTCAAATCTTGAATGGAGCGGGATATGGAGGAGAGGGGAGAATTCTGCAAACTCTTTCCATGGGCCATTTCTGCACTACACTTTTATAGTGCTATTATTCTATTTCCAACGTCCTGTGGAATCCTGGGATTTGCAGTTTGGGGGGGCATTTAGAATTCTCAGCCTGAGAGCTCCTTGCCCTCAGCAAACTGCAAACCCCAGAATTCCACAGGATGCTGAAAGTGGAATGATGGCACAATAACAGTGTAGTGCAGAAAGGTCCCATATGTCTTTACTGTAACTTCTCCTCCTCCTCCTTCTCTTCCCGAAAAGAAAACAGGCTTAAGAAGGCCTAACCTTGTGCAATAACAAAATAGGATTTAACAAAAGGCACCACAGGAAATAAGGGGAAATGAGATTATACTAATTCAAACACTGCATAAGGAATGGACCAGCTGCCTTAATTCAGGCAATGTGTATTATTAATGATTTACATTTTAATTCTGCTCTCCCCATTACTCTCACGGGAGCCTTGTTTCTCTTGGTAAGACTTCCTCAGTGCCTTGGTCAGGAAATCAGGAAAATCAGTTTTTTAAAAGGTCAAATGCTACAAGCTAGTCAGATTTGTTCCCTCACACAGAGCCTGGCTTCCTTCACTGACGCAGGTTGGAAATTGTGTTTTTGCATGTTCTGTACAGAGAGAAGAGGGAGAAGAAAGGAGGGAATATGTCCACCCACCCACCCCTTCCCCTAAACGGTGGTTGTCCTGTCTATATGCACCAACATTCCCACCTTGCACAGATAGTCCTGTGTAATTCAACATACTGTCCCCAAGAGTCAGATTCTCTAATGAAAACCATGTATTCTGAAACACAACACCCAAGTTCAGGCTTGATTTGGGTCCTAGAGCAAATGAAGCCTGGACTCTCCCTAGAAGCCAAGATGACTAAACTGAGGCTGTTGTACTTTGGCCAGATCATGAGAATACCCGGCTCCCTAGAAAAGACAATATGCTTGGTAAGGCAAAAAGCTGTAGGAAAAGAGGAAGACTGCATTATAGGTGGACAGACTCAATCAAGAAAGCCATGTCCCTGGATCTGCAAGACCTGAGCAGAGCTGATGATAGGTGACTTGTAGGTCTCTCATAGGGTTGCCATAAGTTGAAGTTGATTTGATGACAGTAAAGAACAACACCAACATCCAAAGTTACAGGAGATTAAACACAACAATATAAAGTTCAGAAAAATACAATTTAAAGCCTAAGCAAGAACAACACGACTGTAATATGACTTTCTGAAAGACCTATAAACTGGTTGCCGCATGATATACTTTCCCCCATCATGTCTACCACCATTCACCCTGGGTCATAACTTTCTCAAACACCAACCTGGTATTTGTTGCTGGTGCTGGCACAGACTGTGATGTGCCATAGTAACCAAAATTGGCCTCTGGAAATCCAGTTTTCTCAACTCCGAACAGGGCTGTAGAAGAGGGGAAGGCAGGACCATGTTTAGCCCCGCTGAAAGGTTATCTCCCCTGGGCATTGCATCTCCTCAGCTGTCACTCAGCAGCCAATCTTACGGTCCGAAGAGCCTTAGAACACCAACAACTTGTGCCTGAGTTTTCTTCCTCTTTTCTTTTCCTTTCCCATCCCAGTTTCCTTTTCTCCTCTGGCTTTTCAGAGTGAAAACCATAAAGCAAGAGCTGTTCCGGCAGTACAGTGGAATATAAATGCCACTGATTCATTTATTGAATAATATAAATGCGACTGACTGATTCATTAACGAAGTGCAAGCTGCAAATGCTGAAATGGCTGTCATATAGAGGAGGGCAAAGTCTTGTTCTTTGTTACCCTGAGGGAGGGTGATGGTTCTACTGACCTCAAATTCTACTGACCAGAGGAGATTTCTGTTGAATTTTAGGAATCAGAGCACTTTTACTGTGGACCCATTTATTTACCAGGGCGGGAGGGGTGTTCGCTTTCTTTGGCCACAGCGATGGAGCAGCCATCTGCAGGAGATGGTCTGCTCCTGGGTGTCCTGCACTGAGTAATGGTTGGACCCATGAAGCCAAGAACTATATGCTTTTAGACCGTGTGAGATTGAACTGACTCTCTAGGTTGGCTGTTTGACCGGTTGAGCATCATATTGATTCAGTGGACTAGATACCTAAGCACTGGGGATTGGAGGCTCTCATGGGGTAAGATATTCATGCTATGTTTTTGCTAGCTTTGAAGGAGCTATCATTTGTGCAGGACCTATTTCGGAATGGAAGTCAGCACCTTGGAGAGCTCCATTAAAGCTTGAGAGTGCATTCACCACCCCACTGACGTGGCAGCCACCAAACGCCACTGCATCCAAACATGAACTAAATATAAATTGGGCCAGTTTCCTTCATCTATATACATGTGTGTGTGTGTGTGTGTGAGTTTATTAATATAAAATATCTTACAAAACAAAAAGTTATACACACCATATCATGACAGTATACCCAACATTTAGCTAACCACACATATACATAATTTCCTTCTTTTTTGAAACTGAGCCAGTTTCCATGCTGTGCACTTTCAGTACAAATGTGCAGTAAGCACTGGTCAGAGCCAGCAGCTACATCCCCAAAGCTCCACAATTACAGGTGATGGGAGGTCTCTCCGAACTGTTAAAAGCTACATTTTGTACTTTAGGAATGCCTAAGAGCAATTACAGAGACAAGTTACCCACCTGAAGAGAATGCTTCTGTTCAAGGCTTTCTATGTCAAGATTTCATCCGGCCTCTTCGTCTCTAGTATAAGCTTATTACTGTAGGGTTCCTTTCCTGAAATAAGATTTACATAATTCAGAATTACTTCTGAAGACCGGGATATTAGCAAGCCATTTCCCTCTATCCTCCCCTCTTTCTGAGTTACGATCACGCTGGATTACATCCCACCTTGAAATTTAGAATAATTATGCACCACTATAAGAGACCTTTTGTGATTAGAGATGGTATTTATTTCCCTGCCTGAAAAATGTCTAACTCGCATAATTTTTGTTTTATTTTGAAAACTGTCTTAGCCACATTTTCGTTGTTTCAGGGAAAACATTTTTCCAAACTGTGCATCATGATTTACATTTACATTACACCGATGCAATTGACAAGCCTGACTCATGTGGGTACGCTGACATGAATGCATGATACAAGAAAATGAGAAGAAAGAAGCAAAGAGCAAGAGGAGGAGGAGGAGGAGGAGGAGTTCCTGTTGTTGTTATTCCACACTGGAACTGGTGAGAAAAATTGTCCACAAGGGCTTAGGGATTGCAGAGGATTTGGTTCAATCCTCAATTTTTAGACAGCTGAGCTGATTTGAATTTCATGGACTAATATGCAGGTCAGAACACACTCATCCGTCAGATTACACACTCCTCCAAATTTCACTCTGCCCAAAGAAAAGTACCCCAAATGCTATGTTACAATAAAATTGCATAGAACAGTGTGCATTTTACTAAACATTTATGTGAGATCTCTCCTTTAAAAAAAAAATAGAAGAACTCACACTAATACAGAAACATGTTAGAATGGATTTATAAATGAATACATGCAAAATGGACACATTTAGAATTAGATGTACCCATCCATCTCTATAAAATATGATCCAGGGAAACTAAAATCTAAAACACTCTTGCAACAATGGAAGAAACAACTGGTAGGCTGAAAATGGATCACTTGATAATAATGTGATAACATGTGGCCATGAAGTTTTGTGCTATTTCATGAAATTTGATATGATACAAAAATGATATAAGGTAAAAATGCAGAGCTGGGTCCAGACTTAGCCATGTTTAAAGAAGACTGACTGAAACCATTGGGACAAATTTGTCTAGATCCAACCCAATATTCCTATAGTATCCTCAATCTGGCATGATCCAAAGATGACAACACAGGCTTGGATCGAGACATATACTTAGAGTAGAACCACTGAAATCAGTGAGAGAAATGCCTAAATTCCCAATGATTTCATCAGACCTATTATAAGTCCAGCTAAGTCTAGATCCATTCTGTATTCCAGATGTTCTCCTTTACCGGAGACAGGCCCTATTTGTTAGTTTCTCTCCCCAAAGAAATCCCAGTATCTTTATTTTTGCTTTTTGTAGGAAGAATTTGCTAAAAGCGTACTCATTATTTTTATATATTTCACTTATCAGGTGTCAAGTTACCAGAATTCTTTGGGTGACAAACAGCCAAAATCATGATTCCAACAAATTAATTACAATTAATATCAGAACAAGAAATCCTACGCAACCAAAGGAATCATGTCAAAATGAAGGGAATACAACTGCAACAACAATCACACAATACAACAACCTGGGAGGGGGCGGAATCTTTGTACGATTAATAACAATCTTCCAGTTACAGCAATGGAATTCAGAGCTTATGATGTTTTTATAAAGGGCTAACATGAGTTGAGAGCATCATCTTCTGCCCCACACAGGATTACAGGTTCCAAAGCAGAACTGTCCTACAGATCAATTCTAAGCATACCTACTCAGAGGTAAGTACCGTGGATTTCAATGAGCCATTGCCTGGGATAGCATCTTTCCTGTACCATTTCATGCACATCTACTCAGCAGTATGGTCGACTGAGTTCTTACAGACACATAAGTGCACATAGGTTTTGAAAAATGTAAAGGAGCAGAATATTGGCTTCTAGTTTCTCTAAGTGAGAAAATAAGGTCTCCAAAGAAAGTTAAGGAACAATTCACAAGAAATGAATGAAATGAAAGAAAACAGAGAGGGGGAAAAAGTCTTTTAAGAGGAACAAATAAAGGTTTTCCTTCCCCTCTAAATTCCAGTTCTGCCCGGACCTTAGGTCTCTAAGTGTGCTATGGAAGACTGCAGGCTTTTTAGACATAGCTAAAATACCCACTGTGTTGCTATGTCACAATGTCTGGCCTTACCAGCTTGTGTATGCAACTCTCTAGCATCAGCTGTTCCATACTGCAGATTATTACACCGGCAACAAATCAGAAAGGAACGGCACATACACCAGACAAAGAAACACATTGATGCCTGCGGTTGCCCAGGTTCTCCAGTGGGCCATTTGCCAGACAACCAAACTCAGAGAAAGCTTTTGTATATTTTATTATGTGAAATTGTTCCACACCTCGTGGAACCTTCCAAAGCAAGGGCAGATATTCATACACAAGTAGTGGAAGGCTGGAGAACGTGACTTTATTTCTCAGGAGAAATCTGCTTGAATTTTCAAAAGCTGTGGAACTGAACAATGCACTGATTTTTTTTCCACAGGTTTAATTCAGGAGTTTGCAAAAGAAATCATCCCTCCACATCAAATAAATGCTACCGAGAGTGCCTTTGGAAAATTGCAACTCAGAGTGGGTAAAGTGTGGCCTATGAGCTCCATGCCATCTCTCAGGGACCCCAATGTGTTTCGCACTCTTATGTCTCTGCCACGGTGCCACCTATTAAAATACAGCAAGAGAGAGAAGGGAGGGAGGAAGGGAGAGACCAAGCCTCACATGACCTCTGTTAGCATGATGGAATACAATTTTGCCAGGTTTGTAACTAAGTGCCCTTTCACATCGCACAATTATACCCATTGATTCCACTTTAAACGCCATCAGTCCTTCCTATGGAATCCTGGGATGTATAGATTCATAAGTTGCTTGGAATTCTCAGCCAGAGAGCTCAACTGTCTCACCAAAATACAAACTTCGGGATTCCACAGGACTCAACTATGGCAGGTAAACTGCAAACAATGGGCTGTAATTCTTCATTGAGAAAGGGCCCAAAGTTGGCCAGGCTGCAGGTCACCCGCAAGCTATTTTTGGTGAAGAGAGGGAGGCAGGACTTAATTCTAAAATCAGAAGTGACTTCTGTTCATCTCCTCATTGGAAAAAAGGCCCTGACTGGGCCTAAAATAGGAAGGCTCCCAAAGTTGGCAAAATTGCTCCCCGAGGCCCTTAGATGGCACACGGGGTGGTTTTTAATTAAAAAACAATTTTCACACATTTTTAAATGGTCCATCAGGTTGCACATGTGTGCGGTTGACATGTTGCCTACCCCTGCTGCAACTTAACGGTTGGAAACGAGAAGATCAACAACAACCATGAGTATTTGTTCATTTATATGCTGCTTTTTCTGTAATACTGGGACTCAAAGCGTCTCCATCACTCACTCTCTAACCTTGTCCGTGACTATGGTTTTAAGTTGTTTTAAGGACTGTTGTGAACCCATGGAGGAGATTTGTGCCCTCGGATGATGAGGCCATAAGCTGAATTGGCTGTGGTTGCCTTGAGGGATGACCATTATTAAGAAGGTTGAGAGAGGCAAGCACATTAAGGGTCTCTCAACATGACTTGATCAGTAACTGATTTTTACAAAAATCAAACACATTATGTCTCTGGACCAACTCTACAAGGAATGTAATGAAGGCATTGTATTTCCATAATTGCCTGCAGGGTCAGTTTTAGTTTCAGAAACTCACACTGGATGACTTGGCTTTTGAGCCCTGGCGTTCCACAGGGTACTACCCTGCTCCTGTGTCATTTTATATCTGTATCATCCACTGGCACGGTTGGTGAGGACTCAGGAGAAAGCCTTCTCCATGGTTGCTCCTGAACTGCGGAACTCCCTTCCACAGGATTCTGCTTGGCCCCCTCTCTGCTCCCTTTCTGCCAGCAAGTGAAGACATTTTTATTCAGGCAAGCTTCTCAGCCTTGAATTTTAACTATGAAACTGTAGTGTCTGTGTAAAATGGTGTGCTGTATTTTTTTTAATCTTTTTTTTTTTTTGAAACAATGTTTAAAATACATTGAATATTTTTTAACTTTTTAAGCATGATTTAATAATTGGAATATCGGATTTTTTTTTAACTTCTGTAAACTAAATGTTTCAGCAGTATCTTTTTCCAATTATTTTAAGCTGCCTTGGATCCCATTTGGGAGAAAGCTGGGATGTAAGTTCAAGAAAGAAAGAAAGAAAGAAAGAAAGAAAGAAAGAAAGAAAGAAAGAAAGAAAGAAAGAAAAGAAAAGAAAAGAAAAGAAAAGTCTTTGTGAAGTCCAGACTGTTGCTGAAGCAACATCTCAGGCCATGCTGTTCAAATAAGGGCCTTTCCACACTACATTGTAACAGTGTTATTATTCCGCTTGCAACCTCCCATGGAATCCTGGGCTTTGCAGTTCAGGGAGGGGCCTTTAGAATTCCCAGCCAGAGAGCTCTTTGGCCTCAGGAAACTACAAACCCCAGAATTCCACAGGATGCTGAAAGTGGAATAAGAGCACCGTAACAGTGTGGTGCGGAAATGGCCTTAGTGTCTAGCCTGATCTCCCTGACAGCCATCCGGAACTGTCCAAGGTCCTGTTTATATCTGAGGTCTTACTCCTTACTGACTCCTTTTTCTGTCAGAGTTCTTGGACCTCAGCTCCAGAAGGTCCCTGAACACCTGAGTGAACTCCTTGCTCAGGTTTGTACCCCGGCTTGACCAATGCTCAGAGCTTGGGACAAGAAAAGCATCTTCTGGGGTCTCCCAGGGACCAGTTCCCATCTCCACCTGGTGAAATACAAGCATATTTTCTATAATTGGGTGAAAACAAGTACCAAAATGTCTCCCCATATTTTAATCTGTGTACGTAGGATTTCTGAAAGCTTCTGTTAACAGCGTGTGTGTTGTTCACAGCAACCTTTAGAAATCGTAGGTTATCTGTGGGCCTTCAAGTCATTTCTGATTTATGGCGACTCTAAGGCAAACCTACAGGGTTTTCTTGATAAGATTTGTTCAGAGAGGGGGAGTTGCCTTTGCCTTCCTTTGAGGCTAAGAAAGCGTGACTTGTCCAAGGTCACCTAGGAGATTTCCATGGCTGAGCAGGGATTTGAACCCTGTTCTCCAGAGACATAGTCCAATACTCAAACCACTCTACTATGCTGGTTCTCTCTCTCTCTCTCTCTCTATATATATATACACACACATATGCATACACACACAGAGAGGAGCTATATGTGACTATAGAGTTCCCATTGATTTCAAAGGCTTTGGACCATGTTTGTAACAAGGGTCGTGTGTGTCAGTGTGTGCATACATCTTTACTTCATCACAAATATTACAGTCCTAAATTAGAGATCAGAACAGTCAAACAGTGTAGCTGAGTATCCAAATATTTGCATCTTAAAACTTTTTTTTCCCCTCACTTCCCTAAATTTAGCAACCAGAACGTCCAGGTAAATAGAGAAAACGGCAAACTCCTAAATAGGGAGCCGTCCGGAGAAACAAGACGTATCTGTATCTTAGCAAGAGTCACTGCCACTTGCAAGTGAAGCAAATCTGGCTGGTAGTAAAACCCTTTACAAGAAAAGAAGAATTTACAAGAAGATAAAATAAAAGCGCTATATCTTTTTTTGAATTTTTGTAATAAACATTTATATTTTACAAAAAAAAAAAGATAGAATGAATGTGTAAATACGCTGGCAGAGATTTATGCTTTGCCGGAGTCCTGTTGGATTTTGCCCTCTTTCTGACTTCCCTCACCACTGATGCACAACCCTGGAAAAATGCAGAAAGTAACAGAGTGCATTAACAGGATTCTGGATTTGCAGAGACACTATGGCTAGAATCCTGTTTACAGAGAGACACCATGTCTAGAATCTTATTTGCAGAGAGACACCATGGCTAGAATCCTGTTATTTTTTCTACAAAAGCTGTTGCAGCTTTTATTACAATGCAGAATGTCCACACTCATTTCCCATTAGTAGAAGTGTGGTGGTCTACGCAGTGCCATTCTGTATGCACACATCCACGGCATTGTGTGTTAGCTTGCACATTTGGTTGTGTGTCTGGTGACAAAATGTTTCTCGTCTGTGTGTAACTCCTCATGGAGACTTTATCGCTATGCAAACCCATTGTTAGATTTTGTCATATATTCTCATATGACTTTATCTTGTTGAAGGTTGGAAAGTTGACTAAAATTAATGTCACAATCTAGCCTGACAACACCGTTAAAAGTAAGGACGGGTGAATGTTGATCAGCTTGATTTGTGACCGGCTTGGGAATCAAAATTAGGAATAACTTCCTGACAGTCAGGATTAAAAGATAGATACGATTATATTACCTAACGGAGAAGAGAAAGGAAGTCATTATTTGTTTATGTATTGTGTATTGTTTATTGTGCTATTTTTGTACTTTGACTATTTTTTCTTTTTTTCTCTCTCTTTCTTTCTTAATTATTGTTAGTCAAGCTTAATAGTGTACTTTATAGACGAAATATGAGATTTTGACTATATTTGTAGGTAGGTATATGGTATGTATAATAGATACCACCTTTCATATTTCATTTTGTACACTCATGGATCATTTCATCTGGATATCTAATGTATATTTTTAATGTTTGTAACTTATAATTCAATAAAAAAAATTTAAATAAATTTAAATAAATAAATTTAAAAAAGGAATAACTTCCTGACAGTAAGAGCTGTTCCACAGTGGAACAAACGACCTTAGAAAATGGTGGACTCTTCTTTGAAAGTCTTTAAACAGAGGTTAAAGCATTCTCAGAAGTGCTTTAGTTATGGATTCTTTCATTAACAGGGCTGGTCTAGATGACCTCTGAGGTCTCTTCCAACTCTATGATTCTATGAATTTTTAGCCCTCCTAGCAAAGAATTAGGAAAAAAGTTCTTGTCTGTTTTCCCAGCTTGTAACAACGACAAAGGCCTTCAAAAGAAGTCTCCCTTCTAGAGCCAATAAATCAATTCCCTCATAGTACCCAATAAGCAAGAAAGCCGGCACGGTGTAGTGGTTTGAGCACTGAAT
This sequence comes from Cyclura pinguis, assembly GCA_030412105.1. Taxonomy (NCBI): domain Eukaryota; kingdom Metazoa; phylum Chordata; class Lepidosauria; order Squamata; family Iguanidae; genus Cyclura; species Cyclura pinguis. The sequence goes on from CM059607.1 coordinate 4,649,388, forward strand.
TACAACCCTGGAGACCAGAGTCTGATTCCCCATTCAGCCATGGAAATCCTCTGGATGGCCTTGGCCATGTCACACACTCTCAGCCCCAGAAAAACCCCATGATAGGTTCACCTTAAGGCAGAAATGACTTGAAAGCGCCCGACACCAACCCTAACCAACCTGTAACTGCAAGACTTTGGACGTACATGACAACGTTTAGAAATCAGCGTGGCCCAATGGTTAAAATTCCAGACTGTGACCAGAAAGAGAACTAGATTTCAATTCATATCTGAAGTTCATTGGGTGACTCTGAGGCCTGTTCTATTTCACAGGGCTGAAATAAACATTAAACAGGAGAAGCAGAACCATGTATAGCATTCTGAACTACTTGGGAAAAGGGCAAGGACATAAATGTAAGCACAAGCTGTTTTCTCAGGCCATTTCCACAGTAGGTTGTTCTAGTGCTATTATTCCACCCCTCCCTAAACTGCAAACCCCAGGATCCCGTAGGATGTTGAAAGTGGAATAATGGCACTATAACGGTCTAGTGAGGGATGGCCCCAGATTGCAGGACAAGATACAGGAGAGGCAAAGAGCAAAGCTGGCAGGAATATATGATCCATTTAGCAACCATTGGTTATCCTTCCCATTCTATATCACAATAAACCACATTGAAATCCTGCTCCCAAGTAAGCATTCATAGCACTGGTGTTCTTTGTACCAGTTTTACTTTGAGTCCGATCAAGGGAGAGTTTTCAGGTCACAAGGAGGAACCTGAATCCACCCCCTCGGCTTTTGAAATGCCAGCAGACACACAACCGCAATCAGCTCCCTGCCAAGCCTAATAACCAAAGAGGTACAGAGTTTCTGCAATTTATTTAAATATGTGGACGTTGCGCCCCTAGGTTTTCTCCTCGGGTCTCTTAAGGCCAGGTTTTCTTCTCAGTACTCTCATATGGAAGACTGCAAACCAGGCCTCCTTGTCATAATTATGGTACAGTGCCCTGGCGGTTGAGTCACAGGCACTCTGAATGAAAATAAATCAGCATGCAAAATTGATGGGAGATTTTTCCAGCCCAGAAATTAGGCTCCTTTCTCCCTATACCCCGAATTATTTTAAATAGAAGTCAGTTGCTTAAAACCTGCTTCCAAGCTGATTGCCATTTTGCGAGGTGAGCATGATTTCCTACCGTTTAAATTCAGCACGTTATATGCTAGAAAACAGCCATCAAACTCACGCTGCCATTCATTTCTGGATAGGGTAGGAACCTAACCAAAAAACCCCCCCAAAAAACCTATTATCAATGGAATAGTTAAAAGAGAATGAGTTGTTCTCCTGAAAGTGGAAAAATAACAGAGTGCAAGATGAATGCACACAAGGCTGAACTGCCGCCTAAAATGAATGCATTCAGTACACGGAACCTCTTAGGAAACAACAAGAGATGTGCTCAGCTGGTGAAAGAGATAATTAAGATACAGAAGAATAAGTTTGCTGCTATAAAGCAGGAGGTATTTTGGAGTCCTTTTTTTTTTTTTAAGCCAAATGCACAGACGTCATGTGCTGGGCACGGAGAGTACTGGAATCGGAGTGCAGAGACCTGAGTTCCAGTCACAAGTTCACTAACTGGCCCAGGCCAGAGTGGAAAGAAATTCAACCGCTCATCTCGGCAATTCTCCCCAAAATTCTCTGTCAGTGGCTTTGTTACTGAACATTCTGATTTACCCAAACAGCATCTTAATCTGAGAGTCAGTGATCTCTTATTACTCTCCCCTCAACGCTCCGGCATCACACAGGCGCAGGGAAGGGTATACTGTGGGTGTCGTGTGTATATGAGAGAACAGGAGAACAACTCATTCGCTTTTAACTATTCCATTGATAATAGGTTTTATTTGTTGTTGTCAGGTTCCTGCCCTATCCAGGCATGAATGGCAGGAAGAGTCTGATGGCTGTTTTCTAGGATATAACGTGCTGAATTTCAGCTGTAGGAAATCATGCTCAGCCCCAAAAAGGCAATCAGCTTGGAAGCGGGTTTTAAGCAACTGACTTCTATTTTAAATGATGCAGAGTAAAGGAAAAAAGGAACCTAATTTCTGTGCTGGAAATGCTGCGAAAGATAGAAAGAAAGAAAGACAGACAGACAGACAGACAGATAGATAGATAGGACATCTACAGTATACCTTTCCCTGTACCTGTGTGATGCCAGAGTGTCTTTGCATGTGTATGTGTGTACCAAAAGCACAGCTTGGAAGGGGAATTTACCGTATTTGCCAGCATATAAAACGCACCGGTGTATAAGACATGCCCCATTTACACACGAGCAAATACTATTTGCCAGCATACAAGATGCACTGGTGTATAAGAGGCACCTCATTTTCAAACAGGATTTCTCAGGGAAAAAAGTGAGTCTTATATGCCAGCAAATAGGGTAAGACCCACAGGAACCATGGAGGGGTTTTGCGGTTAACGTATCCTCCAGCTATCCCAGTTTGATAGAGACAGTCCCAATTAATCTTCTGTTCTCCAACTTTTCATGCTGCTTTTAAGTTGTCCCAGTGTCTCTCTTCTCCTCCCCCTTTTTCCCTCTGTCCTTGGCTTACTTCACTTGCTGCAAACTGTGATCAAAGTACAAAAGTAGTTTTGTACTCAGTTGACTCACAAAGAGGGAGAGGAGAGAAGGGGGCAGAATCCCACCCTTCCCAGCAGGCTCAGGCAAAATCAAACTCTTGCAGCCTCTCCAGTTTGTGTGCTCTTCTGCATTAGTAAGTTTTTCCGCCTTGACCACACCTGACGCTGCCTGGCTACATGAATGTTGGAGGGTACGAACTAATACCCATTGCTGTTCTTCTATTAAAATGTCACCTTTCATCCCCATTGAGAAGGAGTCATTTCTAGGTGGTAATCTGCAAGAACTTCCCAAGCACTGAATGCAAAAGGGACGGTTTTGATATGTTCCCAGCAGTGTTCCATATTCAAATTAAATTAAAGAAAGAAATTGAGTTTTCTTCTGTGGTAGTGCTTGGCTAGGTTCCTAATTATTAAAGAGAAAAAGAAGACAAAAACCAGATTGTGTGCTGCTTATATGCGAGGTAAGTGTCACTCCCAGCTGGAAAATTATATCTTCTCTCAAGAAATCTGGGTTAAAAATAGCCACATCTTCTGCAACACAGTTGTTCTTTTTAAAAGCCATTTCCAAAAACTTTGTATTATTTAACGTCATTATCAGCACTTGGGAATAATACATTAAAAATTCATTTGTGACCCCAATTCATTGTTAAATTTTTAAACAATGGTTTTTTAAAAAAAGCCATTTTAATCATGTTTAACCACCATTTTAAGCAACAGAGACATTACCAGTCTGAGTAACAATTAATGTTTCTTGTTATTTAATTTGTTGGTTTGTGGCATAATTGGCAGTTGGTTACCTTTAGTCATTTTAATAGATTTTTTTTAAAAAAAATTAAAGTTTAAAAGTAACAACTAACGCAACAAACTAACTTTACAATTTTCATGGAAACAATTAAGGGGGTAACAATTTGAGTTTTGATTTAATGTTAGCGGCCAAAATCCCGCATCATGTTTGCAAAGGTGTTAATCCGTACTCTGTGGCATGGTGGTTCTGCTACATTAACATTCTTCTGAATATCAACGTGGCACAACCAAGTGTGCATTTCCAGTGTGGTTGTTTATTGTCCTCCTGGGCAATGGGGAATGCAAAGTGGCTGTTTCTGCAGTCCCACTCAATCAAGCGGTAATGAATAGTTATGCACGAATAGTTACGCTATGACTCCACTTTCAACATCCTATGGAATTCTGGGATTTGCAGTTGAGGGAGGCGTATATAGAATTCTCAGCCAGGGAGCCCTTTGGCCTCAATAAACTACAACCCCCAGAATTCCACAGGAGGTTAAAGTGGAATAACAGCAGTGTAAGGCGGAAATGGCCTAGGAATCTAAGCTTAGGGAATGGAGATATATTGGGCCTGAGAAAGAGAAGATTAAGAGGCAACGCAGTTGCTATCTTCAGATATCTAAAAGACTGTCATATGGAAGCAGGAGTGGAGTTTGGTTTTTGATGCTACAGAGGATAGGGTCCAAAAACTCTTCCATGACTCAAGAAAGGAGATTCTAATTCAACATTAAGAAGAACTTCCTGATGGCTAGAGCTGTTTGACAGAAAGCTGGGTCTGGAGGCAGCTTTTACCTACATAAACTCAAAGGAAAGCACCTATTAGTTCTTCCCTCTGAAACTAGATGTAACCGTAGGGAATTTCCATTAAAGCTTGGGAAATGTTATTTCTGGACTCAACCTGATGTCTTCTCCCCTGTGCTGATCTACAGCGTCCATTATACTCACTGGAGATGATGGGAACTCCAGTCCAACACATCTGATGGATGCCAGATTGGAAAAGAAATTCACAAAACTAGTTTGGAGAGAACATGACAATGTTTTCTTCCTCTCTCAAGGCACTAAAACTTGGAGCTACACACGGTGCTGTTTCGATTCCCTAAGCCTTTTGCTTCTGCATGTTATGTTCTACTCATCAAAGAAGAAACGTTAATTTTTGTTTTCTGTTTTCTACCTACATTGTTTATGTACTCAAGAGTTTTTCACATGGATGAGGTTGACTTATAAGACATACGGCTTCTGTGCTTCAGGCATCTCAAAAGCTTTTAAAAGTGGGACTCCATCGATGTATCTGTTTCTAAGTGTTTATGTTCTTGTTCGGAGAACACTGAAGAAGGAACAGAGTATTTCTAAGATGCGTAAATAAAACTGGACAACTTTTGAAAATTTACTTTCTTCCTTCCCTCTCCCTCTTTCTGTGTTGTTACATAAAGCACTCACACAATGCATCTGGCTTTATTATGCACCTGTACTTCATGATTTTTATAATACCAATGCCATTTCATTGATTGCACCCACACACACACACTTTTTATTACATTTATATCTCACCTTTTCTCCAACGAGCTTAAGGCTCTCCTCCTCCCCACATTATTCTCACAACAATCCTATGATGTAGGTCAAAGAGAGAGAGGGAAAAAGAAAGAAAGAAAGACAGACAGACAGACAGACAGAGAGAAGAAAGAGCATTTTCTTCCAAGTCCTGTTTCAACACTGACCACAAGAGCTCTCACATCTTCTCACAGTACACATTAAGTTTATAGAACTCACCATTTTGAGTTCCTATATATATATATATATATATGTATGTATGTATGTATGTATGTATATGTATATGTATATGTGTATATGTATATGTATGTATATGTATATGTATGTATGTATATGTATATGTATCTGTATCTGTATATGTAAGGTTTTAAAACTGTCTTATGGAATGAAATAATTAAGATATCAGTTAAAAGTTTAAATTAGAAATACAGGTTTTAGACAAGCCAGAAAGTTAATGGTACAGAAAAATAAACTCAATGAAAAGAAGTTATAAGTAGAATATAAGGGGGCAGTAATCCAACAAAAGGGAAGTAGGAAGTGGGGAAAAAAAACACTTAAAAAAATTACGATGGATAACATTGAGAGGCTAAATAAAACTATGGGTATGATACAGTCGATAATCATATGTAAATACGATGCTATCAACCTAACTGAGATAAAGATGTCCATATGTATCGTAAAGAAGTACACTGCCTATAATTAAAATGTACTATAATTTTTAATTTTATTAATGCATACCAAAAAATTAAATTAAAAAAAAGAACTCACCCCCTCAAGACATGATGATGAGGCCCCAGGACGACTTTAACAGCACACAGCACTTTGATTCCACTTTAACTGCTATAACATGACCTGTGGGATCCAGGAGCTTGTAGTTCGGAGAGGCACTCGTGCTCTCTGGCTGAGAATTCTAAAACGCTTGAAACTGCCGATCTCAGGATTCCAAAGGATGAAGGAACAGCAGTTAAAGTGGCATCACAGTGCAATAACTGTGCAGTATGTGGACGTTCGTGGCAGTCGAGAGGATTAACCAAAAGGGATGCACAAATTAATAGAACAAAAAAATCAGTGGCTCTAAACAAAGCCTCTGTCTTCAGAGGCAGTATAACTTCAAATCAGGGTTCTTAAGGACCCTCACAAATATTCTCAATCGTGATTGAGACACTTCATAACACTGAGAACATGTTATATTCCTCATAACACTGAGAAAATTTTCAACTGGTACAAGATGGGGTTTGATTTAATTTTGCATTCTGGGACTTTCTTTAGAATAATTCATTCGCACCAAAAAAAAAAAGTGGTTTTGTGCCAAAATCCCCAATGTTTCCCCAGATGAAGGAGGGTTATGTTTTGCACAGTTTTCTGGGCGAAAAACACAGAAGCATAAACTATTTCTGAACAAAAACAAGCTCTTTTTGTGCAAAAAAAAAATGTTAACAAAGAAGTCCCAAAATATTTTATAATAAAACCACTGAAAAATGTGCAAAAACTCCCATTTTCTCATGGTCATAGTTTTTCTAAACCATTCATTCTTGCTTGCGTTTATATTCCTGCCGTGACACTTGGAGGGGGTGGAAATGGGGAACAGACGTCAGAGACGGTTACTGCTTTTATTTCACTCTTGTAATCTTCTAAGAGGCATTTATCTGTCTTTTGCTGGAGAAAGGAAACGTTGGACAAGTGCAGTAACCTTTGGCCTGTTTGAGTCAGGCTCTTCATTTCATTTATTCTTATCATTTACTTGGCATTCAATTAAAAATTCAATTGAATTTAACACTCCTTCGCTTTGGAGAGTGGGTGGGAAATATTTCAGTAATGAGACATTGAGATTATATAGACCCAAATTAAGTCACGGTTTTTGAAAGAACAGTGAGATGAACTTGATATTAACCATGTTAAATCGTGGATCCCTCCCTCCACTTTAAATGACTGGTTAAGGATTTTGGAACCAGGGTACAGTGCTGGTGGATCAGTAATGGGCGTAATGCTATTATACACTTGGCGGTACGGTCAGCCCTTCACATTTGCTAGGGCTAGGGACCCAGGGCCTCTGCAAAAGTGGAAAAACCACAAATATCGAAATGTGTGTGCGCACTGGAAGGGGTCCAAGGCATGGTGGGAAGCACAGGCATCCAGAGTCCAAATCAGGTCAGGGAAAGGCAAGGGAAAGGGAGTAGTTTAGCATGGTGGCCCTACACTTCCTCTCTCTCACCCATCTCCTTCCTTGGGTGTGTGTATGGGCACCGGGAGAAGGTTTGTAGAGCTGAGAAATCGGGGTGCAAACCATCTTTAGCTGGCCAGGAAGCAGCTGGTGGAAGAGGAGGACCAATGACAGCTTTTTAAAGGGCTGCATAACTTGATCGGAGCTGCCGAGAGGGAAAGTTCTCCCGGGAAAGAAGCGCTGGTGGGGAGGGGAGGCATTAGAAAAGCTTGCAAACAATCAAATCCATGAACGTCTAACCCACAAGTGTAGAGGGCTAACCGTACTATGGCTATTCCTACGATAAACCCAATGCCAAACATCTCCAACTGGTCATGCTCTAAATGCACAATGCCCATCATCCCCAGACACGTGCATGCTAAGGCATCTTTTCAAGCATAGTCTGTACTTTCAAAAGCAGCTGCTGGAGTATATTTGGAATTGTTGCTAATCTGTCAACCATTAAATGTGGTCTTGTGGTTTAAAGGACCAGACTGGGAAGATCTAGATACAAGTCTGCACTCAAATCACAAAACTCACTTAGTAACCTTGGGCTCGTCGTTCTCTTTTAGTCTGAGAGAGGTTGTTGGGAAAAGAAAATCCACATATATCACTGTGATCACCTATGATGTTTTATTTTTAATGGAAAACAGGCAAGCACTACCTTGGCCAAAGGCTGCAACTGTGTAGCCAATTACCTGGGGGCAAGTCTCACCGGACTTAGGGTTTTATCACACAAGGCAGGTAAACTGCTAGTACAGCGGGATAACACAGTCAGCCCTCCACATTTGCGGGTTTCACGTTTGCAGATTTGATTATCTGTGAATTATTTGCTGTCACCTCTGCTTCCTCCCTGTGCCATTTTTAATAGGGTCTGCAAGCCTCGTGAGACTGAGAAACTGGGGTGGGGCAGGCACCGAGGTGGCCATAAGCCCCACCGGCCCCCCACTTCTGCCTTGGGAAGGAACCCTGATGCCTCAAAGGAATCCACGGTGGGTTGAATAGGGCGATCACACTTTGTGTGCGTGTGCGAGTTAAATATGGTTTGGGAGGGCCAAGAGTTATTCCTGGTTTTTCCACTTTCATGGGGGTCCTGTGCCCCTAGCCCTAGCGAATCTGGAGGGAGGACTGTAGTGTCTTTGGCTGGGACTTAGCACACAATTACATACCTTATGTGATCAAGCTCTTAGTGGGCTTGATCCAAGTTTAAATCACATTTAAACAGGGCCCACGGAAATCAATAGGACTTTAGTTACTCTCGAATTACTTGTTCCATTACTTTTAGAGGCCCTCCTCTAAGCACGACTACCCCTGAGTAGAATTCATTCAATCTCTCCGTAGACAGGTATACAACGGGGCTACTGAGGTGCTTGGATATTACCTCCACAGTACATCATTTGGAAACTATTCTTTGGTGTCATTTACTATTCTGATCTTCCTGACTGTCCATTCTTTTGGCTCCATAATCCTGGAAGTATAATTGATCACTTATTTGCTACATTTGCACCCGAGCTCAAAGCGATATGTGGGGCTTCTTTCCTCCACACTTCACAACAGTCCTGTGAAGAAGGTCAGACTCGGATGGAGAGAGAAAAGGAGACTGACCCAAGGCCACTGAATGAGTTTTCTTGGCTCAGTGGAGAGTTTATCTTGTATCTCTAAAGTCCCAGTCCAACACTCTACTATACTGCTTACTGGCTTTCTTCCTGATTAAGCCCATTTCCGCACTAGACTGTTATAGCGCTATGATTCCACTTTCAACATCCTATGGAATCCTGGGGTTTGCAGTTTTGGGAGGCGCCGGCTGGCCCCTCCCGAAACTGCAAACCCCAGGATTCGATAGGACGTTGCAAGTGGAATCATAGCGTTATAACAGTCTAGTGCGGAAATGGCCTCACTTTCCTGACCACTCTAGCTTTTAATTGCATATTTTAATCTGTGACCTACCTATGGCGAACATCTCTTTATAATAACGGCATTAAAATAAGCTCATTTTTTTTTTGACATTGCTAGCTACCAGTCTCAGATCAGAATCCATTCCCTCTGAATTTTTAGCTCCACATTCTTTACATATTTAAAACAACTTATACCCTATCTTTTCTCGTAGAAGCTTAGAGAGGCTAATTGAATTAAATTATTAGTCCTTTCGCCATCACCAGCAACAAAATTTAAGGACTAAACACATCCTTTCAATATACTCTAAAAGCACTCAACATTAAAACCCATTTAGAAAACGACGGCAGAAAATAACAGCCACTGAAATGTTTCACATATTCCAAAAAAAAAAAAAAAAAAACCTGGTGGAGATCAAAAAGATTAGCTTGTACTTACACACCAAATACCTTCCTTCGCTGGAAGTTCTCTTTACCAGCTTCTATCTACAAGGTTGTCAAAGAGGAAATGAACCACAGAGCCTTAAGAAGACGGCAACGTCAAAAGAACAATGGGTGCTTTATACTGACTTGTTTCTGTGTAGGGTTTTACAGAGCACAGACTTAAATTGCAAACCTTAGCCAGGCATTTTTAAAAAACCCAGTACATGGAAAGTTCCTTTTGTAAAAGGAATCGGTTTCCATTATGTAACCCAAATCATCTACAGTTACCGTCTTTACTTTCTTCTTTTTCATCAGTAATTTAAGGAAGAACGTTCAGTTACTTTTTAAAAAATGAATGCCATGGACCACGAGGCTGGAGTCCATAGCACACCGGCCTCCCGCGGTGCGGAGAGGCAAAATGAGGACATTGCTACCCAAATGAGAATTCTGCTCCTCAAATGAAGTTTCCTTAAATGAAGTTTTCTCTCAGTCCCCAAATTTTTTGCAATGTGGCGAGTGAGATACTGAAAATAATTCGTCCCTAGCACTGTTCTATTAGCTGCGTTTGCATTCTCTTGATAACTTTGCCTGTCCATTTTCACTGGATGCTTAAATTCCACTTTTAAAGTTCAACTGAAATTTTAATGTATTGCAAATCTAGAAATTTGGAGACCAAAGTTACATTTTATTTGGAAGGAAAATAATCCTTATTTGTGTGTGAAAGGCAACGCCCTTTTGTCCCTTCAGAGCTATACCCCTTGTCTCAATACCCATGATGCAGTACAAAGGAGAAACACAATATACAATGGCCATTTCCACACTAGACTGTTATAGTGCTATTATTCCACTTTCAACATCCTATGGAATCCTGGGGTTTGCAGTTTAGGGAGGGTCTCAAAGGCCCATATTTACTATCCTCAAAGGCCCCTCCCTAAACTGCAAACCCCAGGACTCCATAGGATGTTGAAAGTGGAATAATAGCACTATAACAGTCTAGTGCAGAAATGCCAGCATGAACCAGCACCTGAGCAAGGCAATATTCCTCCTCCGTTTAGTGAGGCCAAACCCTCTACCTAACTTTGAAAGCACAGTTACAGTGCAAAATGGGTGATGTTATCCTTCACCAAGTTACAGCCACAATATATATATTTTTGTGATTTGTAAAAGGAATTTATCACAAGGAGCTGGTTATTTGTAACCAATTAAGCCCAAGCTCTGAAAATGAGCCACAGCCTCCAGAAACTATAAAGAAACAAAAATACTTATAAAATAGTAATGAGCAAGTAATATACATAGTCCTGAACAATTATTATTTTTTAACAGGAACATCGACACAAGGTAGTGATTCGGTAGGTCTAAAGCAGGAATCATTATTTGTTTATTTATTATTAGTAGTATTAGCATTAGCATTAAAGAGCCACTGTGATGTCCTAGTTCTGAGTATTGAACTAGGATTCCAGGAGACCAGAGGTCCAAATTTCTGCTCAGCCATGGAAAACCATGGGATGATTTTGGGCATGTCACAATCTCTCCGCCTCAGAGGAAGGCAACGGCAAGCCTCAAAGACCCACAAGAAAAAGCAGTAGTAAGCAAATGTGCTTGGGCCATTTACTTTGGGTATTTTGATCTTCCGTCTTCATTCCCATTCACTGTAAGTAACAGATAAGCTTTTAGCCAATCTCTCCTGTGACACCACCATTTTACACATGCCCTATTTAATTTTCATGATGAAATAACAACATTTATTGAGGAGGTTGCTGACATGCTATGGAGCACAGAATGTGTGGTGGCACAGATTAATGAAAATACATATTACATATATTTTGTATTTCAGTCCGGACAGGGGTGGCCAAATGACATTTTGCTGCCTGACGTCAACCCTCCAAAAGCTGATGGGACTGCTGGATGCATCTTTCGTCATCACCAGTGATAAGAGAGCATCCTTCGCTACATCTGGAAGATAGCTCAGGGGACAGCTCACGCTGTGCTCCAACTCCTTTATCAACTCGATAAATTGATAGATCCAAACCAAGAATCTTCGCCATTCACAGAACTGCAGTCCACTCATCAGTTACCCTTTGGTACAGTATGACCATATTTACAACTGCAATATGTTTGGTGTCTATAGATTGAACCAGCAGCTTTCAGGGACTCAGCTATTCCTGTTGTGTTGGAAGCATTAGTTATATCTGCTGAGAAACTGAAATTGACAGGTCTAATCTATAAATGTTTACTGTAAAATATGAAATCTGATCTCAAAGAAGTTAGACCAGAGTGGGAAAAGACTCTCATTGTCCACTGCAAATCAATCAATGAAAAAGTGTTCTAGCATCAATATCTGAACTCTCTTAAGACCTGAAACTGCATTTAAAAAAAAAAAAATCTGATGTTTTAGCTATACTGGTCACAACTGCATCTTTTCAGAAAGAAACTGTCTACTTTAGCTAAATGCTGGCTCTGTAATAAAAGATAATACTGCACTTCTTTGCGGCATACGATGCTGGCATATTTAGTGGTTGCCCCTTTTTGGTTCGATGTGTCACAGTGCATTAATTCTCAATTAGAAAACTGTTTGGTATTTATACACATATATACTTCTAAATTATATCACTGCAGTTAACATGGTTGGATCATGAATGATCTTCCAAGATAGTAAAGATAAATTATATTCCAAGATAGTAAAGATAAATGTTCATCAGTCATCATTCAATGATCAGAAGATGCTTCAAACTTGATATGGCAAAGACAAAACCACTTGTTTTAACTCCAAATCCTTCTCTACAATATATATTCTCCATCCCTGTTAATAATGCTCCCATTTTTCCCGTGAAGGAAGCACGTAGTCTTGGCATTATTTTTGATCCTTCTTTCTTCCTCACATTGAGGCTGTAGCAAAGTAATGTTGAACTCGTCTTTATGATACCGCCCAAGTCAGACCTTCTCTTTCTGCTTCCTCTCGTAAGACCTTAGTTCACACCTTTGTCATTCCCTACCTTGAATCTTCTTTTGTCTGGGCTTCCATCCTCTGCTTTCCATTCAACATTCTGCTGCCAAGATAATCTTTTTTTGGCCTGCCTTTCGGATCATGTTACCCCGCTTTTGAAATCTCTTCATCAGTTACTCATCCCCGCCAGCATTCAGCACAAGCTTCTTGTTTTAACGTTCAAAGCCTTACATAACCTTAGCTGCTCGTATCTTTGAGCCCTTATTTCTTTTTACCAGCCTGCTTGAGATCTGCATTCTAGGAACTCTAGCCTTCTCACCCCGCTCGCTCTTTCTCCCTCGCTACGCCGGACTCTCGGAAATGCCTCCCCGAACGCTTGTGGTCTGCTCCTTCCCTCATTATTTTAAAATCTTGATTAAAGACCTGCTTGTTTTCAAAAGCGTTTGAACTTTTAATTTAATACTGTTTTATAATTTTGTATAGTTTGATTCCATGTACTTGCTAGTTTGCTTTATATTATATTGTATTTTTATAGTTTAGCTGGGAAATCTGTTGTATGATTGTATGGTATATTCTATTATTACTTCCTCCCCTTTGTGTTTGTGTGTATATACATATATTTTAGATTGCATGTCTTTGGCAGGGCCTGCTGTTTTTCAGTTGTTTTACTCATAGCCTACCGTGTACAAAGATGGCACTATATACCTAAACTAATAATAATAAGATCTTACTGCTTTAGCCACGCATACGTATGCATTTTTAGAAACATTAACTTAAAGAGAATGTATTTGGGGGGTATATGATCAACTTACGTATATGCCTAGATCACAACAGCCAGCATGATGTAGTGGTTTGAATCACAGGCCATTTCCGCCCTACACTGTTATAGTGCTATTATTCCACTTTCAACCTCCTGTGGAATTCTTGGGTTTGCAGTTTACTGAGGCCAAAGGGCCCTCTGGCGGAGAAGTCTGAAGGACCCTCCCTAAACTACAAACCCCAGGATTCCACAGGATGTTGAAAGTGGAATAGCAACACCGTAACAGTATAGTGCAGAAATGGCCACAGAATCATAGGATTCTATGAGCTGGTTGACTTAAAGCAACCAGTGAACAAGAGGAGAGCGGCACAAGAATTTTGGAAGGACCATGCTGTTTACCACACTGACACATGGAAACTAGCGGTGGCTTCTGGCTTACACGTCAGTGGGATGGTGAATCTGTTCTGGGTTTAAGCCCAAACTTCAAAGGCTACTGAACCTATTTTGAGTGTTGTGCTGGGTCTTTAATGTTCACGTGAAAACCCAGAGGAGATCTCATTGACACGGAAGCCACCAGGATGGAAAGATGAAAACATGAATAGTCTTGACAACTGACAGGGTCTGCATTAAATTAAAGCCACTGCTTGGGAATTGGATTCACGCACACCAGTAACACCCTCATTATTCCAGAGCACGGAGATGATCCCGGAGGCCACTGCAACGTTCCACTGTCATGAATCTCTATTTATTGTTTATGGATGAATGACGCCCTGCGACAACTGTGAAAATTGCTACACTGTCTCATATTGAAGTTTGCTTTATTAATTCTAGCAAACATTCCCTAAGTAAGCAATCACAGTCATGGTCCTCCTGGGATCTCTCCATTTCATGCATGTGTTTGCAGCCTACAAAAAGCTCAAGAAATCCAGAAACATTTTTCCAACTGGACAAAGGTGGAGCATTCTGACGTCTTCTGACAAAGGGGAATCTTTCTTTGTGATTTCACTGAATTTATCCGGTGTGATCTTAACTGTTTAACGCTACTGAAAACTGTGCTCTTCTTCCTATGCAAAATGTCAAAGAAGGTGGACAGAATGCCATGCACAGTTGATTCAATTAAATTCATCGGTTGCAATATACTTAAGCCACAAGCTGTAATCCACGTAACTAATTTAATTCTATGGATAGTTTTAATTGCTTTTCAACAATAATTTTTATATGTTTTTACTTCTGTCTTTGTAAGTGATTTTATCTGTATTTGTTTTTGTAAGTCACCTTGACTCCCAGTACTGGCAGAAAGACAGGATGTAAATGAATAAATGAAGAGTTGTATATTGGAAATAGGGCTCAGCTGTTTGGGTTGGCTCTCATGCAGTGCAACTGCCAATGGTGGAAAGGAATGTACCCTTCCCAAGCTAACCACCATAGCTCTTGCCACCCTTTTCCATTATTGATTTATTGCAATAAATTATGGGTGACACACTGTGCAGCAGTTACAAGGTTGTAAACTGACTTACAGCCTTGTATCTTTGAGAGTCATGGTTATAGCCTGATCTACAAAAGGTCGATGGGAGGAATTAACTCAAGACGTCTTCCACGGGGCTGTCACTGTGGGATGTGGGACGCCGGAGAGGCTGCAAGCTATTAAAGAGATGATTGTACCAGGAAAGGCAAGACAGTGACAAACACACCTGGATGACCTCCTGTTCAACATTTACAAGATCGTAAACCAGATTTGTTGTAACTTTTGGGATTCACATTTACAGTTATTCATGAATGAATGTGAAAACCTACGCCCAAATCCTACCTTTCCAGACAGGCAGTGCTCCAACCAAAGGGTTTCCAAGGTTCTGCAAATTGTGACACTTGGAAATGACCCCTGCAGTACGCTCCTGGTTGTGGGATGCATTGAAACAAGCAGTTGTGGCAGGATCCCTAGAGCTCTTTCCAGCTACCTGTTTTCAGCTGCTGGGAAATGATATCTATAGGGCTTTCTGGGTTGTGGGGAAAGCACTACGAAGCACTACCCAGCACTCTGTTCTGCAGCTCCTTGGAAACCCTTCAGCTGGGACACTGCTTGACTAAAAAAGTAGGGGATTTTTTTGTGGGGGTGGCATTGTCCAACACAGCTACCCTAACAGAGATCCATCATCATAGCTACATCTGATGATGCAGCATCTCGGCCAATGTCGTTTCACCACCAGTCACATTATGAAGAAAAAAAGCAATTGCCCAACTCTTATCGCCAGCAAAACCTGAAGGGAAAAGGTCGCAGAGTATCAGCAAAGCGTTCATTTACAGATGTACTATATTTAGATTTCTATTTTCCAGCCTCCCCAAACTGCCTTCCATTCTGACTGGTCTCTCTTTCGCCCCTCACCACCAATATCACTTTAGCTTTCTCCCTTCACTGCAAAAGCCCGTTACTGCCCTGGCTAGTCCAAGCTTTGGGGATATTAAAAGATATCCCTTGATATCACAATTCGGCTGCACTTCTCTATTCCTCTACACGTGCTTGCGAGGCCACCGGACAAGCACGTAAACAAGCTCGGCCGTTAATAGCCGTAATATTCAAACTACAATACAGGCAGGCCAGAAATAGCTGACTCACCGCTTTAGGAGACCTCCAGGCGAGTACCCTAATTAAGTAGCCTCTGCCCCGCGATGGCAGCCTGATGGGTGGACTATACCATACCCAAGTACTCTGTGTCTGCATACTGGCTACTCTATTGAGAACCACTACGGTAACTCAATCATCCAGATTCTGACCTTTCGGAGGTTTTGTCTCCAACTCCAAATCTATTGTTTTCCCCCAAGTACGGCATAGCCTGCGGTCACAATTCTCCTTATAAAAGCCCTGGATTCCGAGACCTTCCTCAGATCGCTCCCGAGTTTCATCCCGCCTTGCTGCCGCTTTGCTTGGCGAGCCTCCCCTCAGCTCCGCGTGCTGAGCTACATCGCGCCCCAGCCTCACTCTCTATTTTTCTGGGCTTCGGGACAGGTGAAGTATCACCCGAACCAGCAATCCCTCTAAAAATCCCTCTATACCACTCCAACCTTTATTTTCTTTAGTTATCTTGTACGAGTGTGTCACATACACTGTTTTGCCTGTATTTAATAAACATCATTTATTATTTCAACTTCGGTGTTCTCCTTGACTCGACCCGACCCCGTAGACATAGGGTTCAAGATCTCGCTACGTTACCCTGCCTCTCGTAACGCTAAGCAGTGCTCTGAGCTAATTTTCCCCACCTTTAGTTGAGCACATTTTGGTGTCCCTCCCGGGACCCCCAGTTCACAGGGTAACAAGCCAAAGGTTTTAAAGAAGTCAAAGAAGGTGCAGAAAACAAAGTGTCCCTCAAGGAGCCAATGTGTCCCCACCTCCTGTTTTTAAAAAATATATTATTTTTAAAATGAAATAAAAATCCTTTGTGAAGAGGTCGATATTTCCCTCTTCCAAATAAAAATGAAGCTATTAACTTCAAAAAAAAAAAAAGAGGGAAAAGAAGGTTGTATTAGCATTTTATCACTAGCTGTCACACGAAGAAGGAACACAGAACTACTTGCAAGCTGCAATTTTCTAGCACTTGATATCTTCAAGTGGCGGGGGGGAAAAACAGCTCTAAGTGTGCACAAGCAGGAATGTGGTCAGATAAGAAACAACCACATCTAGTGGAGTTGTAATTGGGGGAAACCAACATTAGCTATTAAAATAAATAAATAAATAACACCTTTTTTGGTCAGCGTCCTTAGAATGTCTGGAAGCAGGGCCGGCTCTACTGTTAGGCAGAAGGGGGTTTCTGCCTTAGGCAGAAAATGCTATGGTTAGTAATGGTGGCCTTCCAGCTCTTCATACTGAACACCTCGCCTAGAATCCTGTTGGTACTTTGCACACGTGTAAGTTCACTGGAACTTCTAGTTCTCTGGAAATGACTGGACATTTTTGTCCAGTGTGGAAGGGCTGCAACTCAGTTCAAGATTACAAAAGCAGAGCTGCCCAGGGTTGCACAATGTGCACGGGTATACACTGCACATTGCACACAGTTGTACATTGGTGTACACTGCACATGGTTACACACTGCACACGAAGATGTGCATTTGCATCCAGCTGCACATTCAGTTGTGTGACACTGCACATCACTAATGAAGGGGTGTTGTTCAACTGCCTCATGAGCCTATGAGTGTAAACAAGCACTCTGCCTCCTTGAGGTGGGATCTCCGTTGTTGGTTGTTTCTCTCTGCTGGAGGACAGAGCTGGGAATATCACACTAAGGCTAGCATCCTGGCGGTAGTATGCACACGTTTCCCTTACACTTCTATGTGTTCTTTTTGGAGGGCTGTGCAGGTTAGCATTCCCTTCCTCCTTCTGCAGCATCCCATACTAACCAAAAAGCCTCGGAAGCACCCAACTCTGCACAGCCATCTTGTGCCTCACGGAGACAGGCAGAGTCAGAGCAGCCACTTGCTGTTCTCCCATAATCACACACAAAATGATTGCGGCAGTGCTGAGATCTCTGGAGAGCTCCAGTGGATCTCAGCATTAATGTAATTGTTTCATGACTAGCTACTTGGACACAGGCAAATATTTCTCTGATCCTGCCTTCTCTCCACGAGGCACAGAATGGCTAGATGCAGGGCAGCTTCAGAGGCTCTACACTAAATCCAGGAACATTATAAAGCTCATCCTAGCATATGTGTGCATGAAGAACTACTACGCTGAGCCACACTGGCTCCTCCCAAAATTGCAAACCCCAGGATTCCATAGGATGTTGAAAGTGGAGTAATAGCACTATAACAGTCTAGCACGGAAACTGTCCTGAATCTACCACACTGGACTGCAACCTGGGGAGTGGGGTGAAGGACGCTATCCTATCATCTCTGTTTTCCTTCAGCACCTGTGTTCTCCGCCACTGCACTGCACTCTCCCTCCTTTACTTCCCTGCACAGAAATTCCCTTGATTGAATCTTGCTTCAACTGCCAGTTCATCTGATTTCTGTGTGGCAAATGGGGAGACCGGAGATCATATTGTCCTTCAGTCCAGGTTGCAAAATGAAACAGTGGCTGGTGGCCTCCATGCCAGTCAGGTGGTGAATCCACATTGGGTTTTAGTCCAAACTTTAAAAGAGCTATCCAAATTGCTGACTCTCACCCATCCCTGAAAAAGGTCCTGCACTCTGGAATCTTCCTTCAAAGTTTAGATTAAACTCAGAGTAGATTCACAGTCTTGCTTCTTTGAACTACAGTACTAATAGAGAAGTCTACACGCTCCCCAAACTACAAAGCCCATTCAAGTGGTATAGAACTTCTGTAACTGTGCCAGTGTGGACACCTCTTCTCCTTCTATGCCCAATGTGGAAATGCAGTCCTTTGTCTTGCCTCTGTCAGCCTCCGGATGGGCTTATTTGGTGACCTTGTTTAACAAGGTGGCACTAAGCACAAACATAGGGCTGCTAACTGGACTGTGGAAGTGGCACTGGGAAAAGAAGATGTTTAATTGTTTTCCCCTTGGCAGTAGCTTCAACATCATGGGTCTTTTTTAATGCTCACAGATAAACAGCAACTGGGTAAGTGATTGGAGAAAAGGGACAGGAGAATATTTAATTCATTAGTTACTTCGTTACTCAATTAGTTAGAATTATAGCCTGCCCCTCCTCCAACAAGCTCATACTGTTAACTTAATATTATTAAAAGCTGTGGGAGGTCAGAAAAATCAGTTTAAAGTTGCTGTGTTGTAGCCTGATTAGATATTGTAAAGGTTGACAAAGTGTGGGCTTTGGGATGCCCGTGTTCTTCCAGCCATCAGAAGACTCCCTAAAATCCTCAAAGTCCCCAGAACTCTCAGCGATTTTTTAAAAAAAAATCCCAGATCATTTTTTTTGCTCCCCCAATGGGTCAAAACTGGTACAAAACACATAACCCCTCAAGCACCCTACATACGGCCAAACAGAAAAAACAAAAGTGCAAATAAATTGGCCAAAAATCACTTGAAAATCTAATTTTTGCACTGCACATGCAAAAATGACTCTGTGTCTACAGATGCCCACCCCTCAGATAACTGGAATAACACTAGACTCAGAATCTCAAACCAGACA
Source organism: Cyclura pinguis (assembly GCA_030412105.1). Lineage (NCBI taxonomy): Eukaryota > Metazoa > Chordata > Lepidosauria > Squamata > Iguanidae > Cyclura > Cyclura pinguis. The sequence continues at coordinate 4,668,636 of CM059607.1, forward strand.
TCCTCCCAGTCTGTTGGACTAGGGCTTCATTCTGCCCCATGCAAAGATACTGGCTATGGGTGATGGGGACAGTAGTGCAATACAGCCCACGTAGGCAATTCCAGATTACAAACACCCAGGTGAAACCACACAGCACAGGAGGCAAAGTGTGGTGGCTCTTGTCCAAAGATATTTTATGAAAAGGACAATGCTTTTTGTAACCAGGGATGGTTTTGACCGGCTTAGCCTCTTTTTCAATGTTTGCATTTTATGAAACTTACAATGAACTATTGCTTTCCTTTCCTTACTTCCTTAACTTTTAATACCCTGTGAGTCAAGGGCCCGTCTGAAGAATTCAAGATGTATTGTCAACTTTGTGGCTCTTCTGTGCTCCATGCTATTCACTGGCACCCAAATGCCATTATTCAGAGATGACAGGACCAGCCCAGTAGACAATGGGAATTGTAGCAAATTATTTGGGAATTGTAGTACCTCTCGGGCAGCAAAGGCAAGAAATCATGTGGCTTGCTTTTTTCCATATGAAAGCAATTTAGAAGATGGAGGTCATGCTCTCAGCTGAGATTGTATTAAGTCTTTAAAATTCACTACTGTAATTAGGTTTCTGGGGGAAACTAGTCAAGAATTAATGAATGTACCTCCTGTATATTTTGGAAAGATTTTCTCTAAAGTGATTAGTGTACAGGCTGCCAGTATAAGGAGTGGAGCTGAGCAGGGTGGGGTTGAGGAATTGCTGGTACAAATTACCAGGACCCACCGGTCAAGAAAGGGAGTCTCAGGGCCTATGTTGCATATGTTTTGTCTTTGGGGCAGAATGGTCCCAATTCTGTCCCTGCTCCCCCAATCTGCTGAGAGTCAGAGCAGACCCCAGACATGCTCACAACTACAGTTGCCAAATCTCTGGGCTTGGCCCTAAGACTCCAGTTTTCACGGGTCAACTCCAGGTAGAAAACAAGGGTGCAAATCCTCCAGTCTTGGAGGGCTCAGCTCTGGGAAAGGGGAAAAGACTATATGCTAATCAGCTAAGAGAGCAGCAACTTGCTACGATTTGCAATATTAATAGATATCTTGCATCAACGTGCAGAGACTCTCCTTGCACGGCTATGTATTTACTTAGGGCCTTTCCACACTACACTATTATAGTGCTATTATTCCACTTTCACTGTCCTATGGAATCCTGGGGTTTGCAGTTTAGGGAAGGGCCTTTAGAATTCTCAGCCAGAGAGCTCTTTGGCCTCAGGAAACTACAAACCCCAGAATTCCACAGGATATTGAAAGTGGAATAATAGCACTATAACCGTGTAGTGCGGAAATGGCCAAACCCTAGCAGGTACCCAGGGCCCAATGTAGTTTCTGGATGTCTCCAGGAGGTGCAATTCTGCTTTAAAACAAGGTGCAAGGTGATTCTAGTAGTCTGTGTCTTCTTTTCCCCAACTCCCAAAAGGAGATTATAAAACTGGAAACCTCCCATTCTCCTAAAAGGGTTTTAAAAACTGGTGATTTGCAGTTTTGTTGGAAGAGGGACCTCATATGACCCATGGAGGCTCCCAGACCTCAGAAGCTTGCCCATTCCACTCTTAGGCAAACAAATGAAAGCCATCGAAGGAGAACTTCCTAAAACCAGGCCCTTCCCAGCTAGGCTTATAACCTAACAGAAAAACAAAACACCAGATAATTAAGAAGCAAAGGGAAGAGGAGGAAGATGCCAAAATTAAAAACCATTATCGTAAGCTAGCTGAAAGTGATACATCACAAGAATTTTTTTTTTTTAATGTGGAAGAGGCTCAGTGAACCAAATATCAGTCAGCAACACTTTCTGTAAATAACGAACATAAATAAGGGCGGGGGAGCACAAAGAGGCTGAGGAGCATGTGAGAGTGAAATACAAGGTGTTAGGAGGAGGAAGGAATCAGCAGGATGCAAAACTCAGAAGGCAAATACACAGAAATCAAAGACAGAAGATATGCAAGTATGAGAAAAACTGGTGGCTTCCATGTCAGTGGGTTGGTGAATCTGCTCTGTGTTCTAGGTTGGGCTTTAAAGGAGCCATTTAAGGTGCTGAATCCTTTCATCCAAATGGGTTCGGAACCTTGGATAGTTCTTCTAATGTTTGAAGGAGAACTCAGGCCAGATTCATTGTCCCACTTTACAGAGGAGCCACCTGACATCACCGCTAGAGCAAACAATTTAAGAACATAAGAAAAGACTGGCAGAAAGTGGCAAAAACTGATCACCTGCCAGAACCCTAAGAATGGAACATCTACTGTAGTAGCAGTGCTACCACCCCCATTTTGAACTCACCATCCCAGAATATCAGACGCAGCCTGAGATATTTCCATTGGTATGCCACATCTCTTCCAGATCCCCCCACTTAGGCTGCTGGACTTAAGGGCCTCCAAAATTATGAAGCAAGCTCTGGCCCCGATGAATCAGACCAAAGGCCTTTTTGATCTAACATCTTCTGTCCCTCAGGGGTCAAGCAGCGGTCCCAGTGGGAAGCCTAGAAGCAGGACATGAGAGCACAGCCCTCCTCCGCTGCTGTTTCTCAGCCAACGGTCTTCAGAAGAGCACTTGCCTAGGAAGTTGGAAGCAGAATATTGCCATCATGATAAATAGCCATGAGCCCCTTTAACTATGCCCTATGAGGAGCAGCTTAGGGAGCTGGGTACGTTTAGTCTGGAGAAGAGAAGGTTAAGAGGTGACATGATAGCTATGTTGAAACATTTAAAAGGATGTCATATGGAGGATGGAATAAGCCTGTTTTCTGTTGCTCCAGAGACTAGGATATGGAGCAATGGCTTCAAACTACAGGAAAAGAGATTCCACCTAAACATTACGGAGAACTTCCTGACAGTGTAAGAGCAGTTTGACAGTGAAATACACTGCCTTGGAGTGTGGCGGAGTCTCCTTCTTGGGATGTTTTTAAACAGAGGTTGAATGGCCATCTGTCGGATGTGCTTTGATTGTTATTCATGCATGGCAGGGGATTGGACTGGATGGGCCTTGTGGTCTCTTCCAGCTCTATGATTCTGACAACATCCAGGCTGATGGTCATTCACTCCATCTTTTGGAATCAAATGCCATAGTTTAACTATGCCACATGACGGAATCCTTCCCTGTGCCCTGTCATGGATCTACCACCAACCACAATGGGCAAGCATAAACCCTAAGATAGATATTTTCGGTTATTTCTCATAATGATGATCTTTATAATCCAGGGACGGAAATTCCGTGGCCCTCCAGATTTTGTTGGACTGTAACCCACCCCTGTGTGACTGGACTGCACAAAGCCTCACCATCGTTGGCTAGGGCCAATGAGCATTGCAGATCAACAACATCTGGAATGCCCTCTTTCAATATGGCAAGTACCCAGGTGAGTGCCTCTCCAGCTCAAGAGAACCAGCAATGGAGAAATCCAGCCACCAGAGGTTCAAAAAGAAAGGTCTGTAAGAACAGAAGGAAGGTCAAAGCAGTTTGGGATCTAGTCACCAAAAGCAGACCAAGCAGGATAAAAGGCCAGTCAGGGAGTTGTGGATGGAAAAAGTCCAAGGAGCAAGCTGAAGTTGAGGAAACTAGAGAGAAATTACTGCATTATTGCTCATTGTCATAACACTTTTTCTGGGTCCTGATAAAACCAGAGTGAAGCACAAGAAATTTTGAGTAAGCATTGGCACACAGGTTAGGTGGGTGGAATTTGGAGCATTGCTGCCATTCTGGGGGAACCACCAGATGCCACAATGTTGAATAAAACCATTTTAATCACAATATTGCTCCTGTTAAGTCCAGCTCTTATTCCTTCCATGAAGGTACTTTGTGTGTATTGTGCCTTCAAGTTGCAGACCAACTTATGGTGACCCCATGAAATTCATAGAGTTTTCTTAGGCAAAGAATACTCAGAGGTGGTTTTGCCAACTCCTTCCTCTTAAATACAGCCTATAGCACCAGATATTGGTGACCTCCCATCCAAGTACTAACCAGAGCGGACCTTGCCTAGCTTCGAAGATCCAACAAAATCTTGTGCTACACGTTCAATATAAAATCATCTGTGCTCCGCAAAAAATCTCAGGGAGGCCAAAAAAAGGCCATCTAATTGAACCCCTGCAATGCAGGAATACATAACTAAAGTGCTATCATTCTGTTTCCCATCATCCCACACAGAGTTCTTGAGAGAACAGTGCCTATATAAGCAGGTCAGACCCCAAGGCAAAACAAAAAGGAAAAAAGAACTCAATTCCTGACCCACATCCTTACTATCTTTACCCAGCCAACAAGCCCTGAGTTACAGAAGCCCCAGCCCTAGGGAAAATCCAATACAAATTATTTTTCAAAACCATTCTTATTTCTGCCCGACACACGGGTTGAACATCTAAGTCCTCAACAGCATGCATCACTGGCCTTTTTCGGGGGAAGGAATACTTTTTAAACATCTGCAAAGATAATCTGACTTGGCCACCACACTGTGAAACTAACACTTCACCTCTGCACTTCAGCAAGCTGTGCACACAACCCTCTGCCTTGTTTGCATTGTGTTGGGAAACGCTGACAACCTCCATGTGACGTAGCCGCTCCTTTTCTGTTCCAACACTTTCTGGAAGGTCATGCAACATATGCTCACGTCCCATATGGGATGCCATACGCTTGCAAGGGAACAGATACTCCATCACTTGGGTTTAGGCTCAGCCTTCCTTTTTGGAGCATCTTTTCTCTTAGAGACAATGAAATTTTGTTTTTGAACGTAGGAGGGTCACTGACAAATAAAATACTTGGGTTGTCCTTTTGGCAAAGTCTCTTAGTGCACCTTGGTAAACTCTGCTCGCATTGTCTCTGTAAAGTTAGGATTTAGAGAGCAGAACCACAATATTTTTGCAGTACAATCCAGACATGCCTAAGTAATGTACCCTCTAACATTTCATACATGATCACTGGGACATGCATGACCAAGCAACATCAAAGTGAGGTCAAGCTGGCAAAAGCTATTAAGGAGGAAGAACGTACAGGCTAGGAGAGGCCGTAGCAGACTCCTTTTGCCTGAGCCTACAGGGAAGAACACAGTTCCTCCACCCTCTTCTCTTTTCCCCTTGGCTGAGTCAATTGAATGAAAACTACTTTTGCTCTTAGAGCTCTGTTTTCAGCAACTGAAGCAAGCTGAGGACAAAGAGGGGAAGTAGGAAGAGGACAGAGGAACTGGGACATTTTAAACACAGCTGAAAAGGTGGAACAGCAGAGAATTAACCAGGATGATCCCTGACAAACTGAGAGGGTATGAACTAAGTCCTGCCAGATTCACTGGGGCTAGCTCCCAGATGAATGGTTATTGTGGAAAATGGTTATTGTGGGTTCAGACAGCTCTGGAGGGCCCTGGGGCTACCGTTGCAGGCTAGGTGGTTGCTCCAGATTTTGAAAAAGAAAATACAACTTCAGGTTAAAAATGGTCCACCCCTCCCAAAATAAGCTAAAAATGGAGAATGACACTCCTCCTTCGACATGCAATTCTGCATTTGAGGAGTATTTTTTTTTTCAGCTATGGAAAGTTTGGGGAGCTACACTGAGAACTTTGACAGGCCATATACGGCCTGCAAGCTACACAACTGCATACCCTCCAACATTTCACAGCTGAAAGCTGGGACATGAATTGCCAAGCAATATCAGAATATGGTCAAGATGGCAAAAGTTAATGATGAGGAAAAACACAAGCAAGCTAGGACAAGTTGCAGCAGTTTGCTTTTGCGTGAATCTATACGCCCTCATGTCTTCCCCATGCCCCAAGTTAGCCAAAAGTGAAAACTACTTCTGCACTTTAAACTCAAGTTTGCAGCAAATGAAGTATGCCACGGAATAAGCAGGGAAATAGGGAGAGAAAGAAACTAGATTTTAAAAGTACCTGAAAAAGCAGAATGACGGAAGAAAAATCATAACTATCGCTGACAAATTAGTACTGTTGGAGGCTATGTAATTAGCACCTCTGGATTACAGGATTGCAAAATTTAGAGCCTGTAGATTCAGACAGAAGCAAATGGGTGTACTGCCAGGAGGCCGACCTAGAAACTTCTTAGGGTCACTTGCAAGTCTGTGGCTGAGATCCTCCACCAGTGAGATGTTCCACTAGGTGGAATGGCACCACGTCTCCTTTCTCCCCTCCCTGAAAACCCAACTTTTTCATGCTCCCCCAACACATCCATACAGTGGCCAGTGGAGAGAGGGGCACGGCTGAGAAACACCTAGCTACGTCCCTGTCACCTGGGCACACAGCAACTACATCATCTTCCAGGACCTCTGGTGGAACGCAGGAGGTCCTGGAGGATGCCCTCATCCTTGTGTGCCTGGGTAAAGGCACATGGCCAAACACATCTCAGCCATCCCTCGTTCTTCACCAGCCACACAGTCATGGTGGGGAAGGGAAGGCAGCATGAAAACAGGTGGAGTTTTGTGGTGTGCTGGGCATTGTATGAAGGAGACAGGTAGTTTCAACCTCTGCAATAACAACATTACTAGCAACCAAAGACATATGCAGGCACAGGTTGGACTTATGCCTGCATTTCTTACTAACTGGATGCCAGCCACAGTTACTATTACCTTAGAGTCAATTACGCCATTAAATCCAATATTTAAAAAATCACCTTAACTGCAACACAGGATGGGTTCTCCGGAGACTCATAGGAGACTTTAATTACATAACTGGTTTGCTTCCCGCACCAAAACAGCAATTCCACTCAGAGTTGTACTGCTTGACCAATCGCATTCAATAGAATTGAAAAGGCAAGTTCAAAGAAGAAGAACATTTCAGTGTAATTCTTCCAGCTTACCATAAATCCAAAGTGTGTGTGTGTTCCCTTTTTCAGTTGGATTTTTTAAAGTATATTTCCAAAGTAAAGAAAGAAAAAAGAAGGAAAGGAAAAAGAAGTACATAGGATATGAACGTGGGATAGACATGTAGTTAATATAAGCTGACCACATGCTCAAAAATACCTTTTCTCGAAGCTGACATCTGTAAAAGGCACATTTATGTGAAGCTAAAACTGTAAAATCTTCTGGCCACTGAATGAGAGACAGTGTCAGCCTTGGAATATAATCTTTTAGTAATAGTAAAAGCATGCAGGATCCAGCCACACTGATCATCAGTTAAATTCCATGTCGTAGGGATGCCATTTAAAAAAACATCTCCATGTACAAAGATTTTCAAATACAAAACTAATACACTGTAATATATTCAACCAAAAATGTGTAACCACCAAACGTGCCACATCATATGCCACAAGGAAGCGCTAGCTGTATTACACTGCCAATGATTAGCAATTGGTGGCTTAGATCTTGCATCATAAGACACAGCTGCAATGATGGAGCTCCATCATTGTTGCTATTTCTGCCTATGCCACCCCTCAAAAGCCTACCTCTTAAGCCAAGCTGTGACTCAACTGAAGGGTTTGCAAGGCATGGTAGATCAAGGTGCGGGGAAATGACAACAACAATGCTCTCCTGCTCACAACAGGAAACTGGCTGTGTTGTAGCTGCTTGTCTCAACTAGCTCTACTACTAGGACAATGCTGTAGCCATCATTCCCCAGCACCCGTTTTCAGCATTTTGGAAACCCTTCAATTGTGGTGCTTCCTGAGAGGTGGAGCTTCCTTAAGAGGTGGAGTTTCAGTATCACGTTTGGTCCTTAAAGACCATAAACACAAAACCCAAGAGCTATATCATACACCTGGCTTATGATGTCATTAATACTAAACAGGATGTCATCTGGGTGCATTTGTCAATGCCTTTCCTGGTACTATCATATCTCCAGTGGTTTGCAGCCTCCTCAGCTTCCCACATTCTAGTGACAGCCAAGTGGAAGATGTCTTGCGATAACTCCTCCCTTGGTCCTTTTCAGATCAGGACCTGTGGGCAGCCAGGGCAGCTACAGGGCAATAGAGTGATGGAGAAATGCATAATAGGAAAACACACACACACACACACACACACACACACACACACACACACATACACACAGCACCATCAGCCATCTCACAGTGATAAGCCAGGGCAATTCAAACGAAAATCTATAGCACAAAAAATATAAGAGAAAGAGAGAAAAAGGAAAAATTCTTTCCTAAATCCATATGGATGTTGGAGTGAATCTCATTATCGCCCTAGGGTGCTGTCTCTGCTAGCAGATTTGCCTTCATTAACAAATGTTGTTATCCCCTGCAGAAAACACGCAGGAGACACACACACACACCCAAACCCTTTGCAGAGCTCATTTGCAGATGCTCTTGCTCACTTCAGGCCCTTACAAATGACAACACAACCAAAGCCCTTGGGAATAGGTCATTATAATGTTGGTGCAGGCTTTGCGGGAAGGAGGGGACAGCTTGGGTTGGTACAGTCAGGGAATGCTAATGAAATACCGCCATCCTTTTGAGGACAGATGTAAATTCTCCAGCTCCATTGAGGAATCATTGTCCTCAGCATCCGCTTGTTCGAACAAACTGGTCCCCAGGGGCTATTTTGGTTTGTTGTTTTGTCAATAGAAAGAGTTGGTGCCTGCAGTTCCGCTTTTAGAGTACTGGTTCTCCAGCAGAGAGTTGTGCATTTCCATGTATTTTTTTCCAGAAGTGTTTCTTCATAGAGACAATATATTATGTCGAAAAAATCAGCTCTAAATCAAAAAGGATGCTAAAATTGGGGTTTTTGTTTTTTGTTTTGTTGTTTTTTTTTTGAACAGGTTACAATTTCCTGGGAGATGTGTTTAGCTTTAAATTCTTACTTATGACTATAGCTTTTGTTCCCTGTCTTTCCAGACCTGTAATCATGAAATGGGTCAGGCTTAGGAACACAGCCTCCCAGGAGGTAACAAAAGCTTCCCTTCTAAATTTACCAGTTTTGACCTTTTTCAATAAAAAACACAAACTTAACGTAAGTTCCTAAACCCTTGGGGAACACGCAGGCAGGATTCTCCCCAATGGTTTGCTAAGATGTACATATCCTTGGCCTTTTGGTGTTCTGAGCACTGAAAGCAAAAGCAACGCAACAAGTGATAAGCACTAGCCTGATATTAGATATTATCTTAATATTAATAAAATATATAATGCCATTCTGCAAGCTGCATTGTTTGACTTGGGGCTTTTCTACACTATACTGTTATAGTGCTAGCATTCCACTTTCAATGGAATCCTGGGGTTTGCAGTTCAGGGAGGGGAATTTAGAATTCTCAGCCAGAGAGCTCTTTGGCCTCAGGAAACTACAAACCCCAGAATTCCACAGGAGGTTGAAAGGGGAATAATAGCACTATAACAGAGTAGTGCAGAAAGGCCCTTTGTTTTATCATGAAACCATCCTCATCAAGTTCCTATGGAAACAATAATGCTATGTGTCAGGTTCTTCTAAATAACTCTAAATTTGGGTTGGGAGAACACACAGCCATCCAGATATTGTCGGGCTACAACTTCTATCAATACTTCCTACCACAGCCAATGTAGAGGGATGATGGGAGCTACAATCTTGGAAGGTGGTGGACTGTCTTCTTTAAATAAAGAGGTCTTTCAATATAGGTTGAATGGGTATCTTTCAGAAGTGCTTTAGTTGTGCATTTCTGCATGGCAGGGTGCTGGACGAGAGTTGTATGATTCTATGAACTACTAGAGGGCCACATACCCTCCTACCTTGTTTTAAACATGTTCACCTTGACATTATTTTCTAGCAACAGAATGCTGGTTCCGGTTTCTATGCATTTGTGGGGTGATACCATAAAAAGCTGTTTATTTTTATCTTTACACTTTGCTTTTCCTATGAGTATCCTTCCAGCTGCTCCGTATTTAAATACATGCAAATTTGCCATGGCCCACTGCCTAGCTCATTTGAGGCTGAGCAAAAGGAAGAACCCAGCTGTGAGGGGAACAGAATGGTCAAGCTTATTCAAAACTGGGCAAGTAGCAACCCAGCTGCAATTGAAGCCTGCCTCTCCGCCACCAGCCAAGTACTTTCTATCCAAACATTTGTCAACTTTGTCTCCATATAAATTAACTTTTAAAAAATACTTCCATAATCGCAAAAATGACGGCGTGAACACTAGACAAGTATGTCATGTGCAGAATTAGAACGCATCAGCAAGTTGGAGTCTCCTCAATTTGGACTTAATCAGAATTGTAGCTTTCTTTCCTATAACAGTGGTTAACTGGCATGCCCACACCTAAATGAAAATGGTATGACAGGTTTCTTTGTTTGTTTGTCCCCATGACTGCTATTGTGAATTGTTAGTGTATTTATATCTTTGAAGTGGGGGAGCATAAAGCCAATTTATTGCATTTTCTTACCATATCTTCTTTTGGCATGCTAGACTAAGACACTTACCAGCCAAAGGGATCCATTAGTTTTTAACAGAAAGCATAATCTGTAATTTGTGGAACCAAAGGGCCATTAAGTGCAAGGAGAAGCAAACAATAAGCCTGTAAACCCATCCAAAGAGCAGAGTAAAACACAACGATCAACACCAGAGGACTTCTGAAGGGACAAACGTGCCTCTTTCCAAGTTGTTCTAGCTGTCCTAAAACGTTCAGTTTAATGCCTCCACACTTTCTCGATCATCTAGGTCAGATGCTGATATCTGTACCTTGCTTTCCATTATTTTGACCTTTGACATGTCACTGTATTCATATCTTGTATGCCTTCGGGAAGAGCTTGGGGAAGCTATACTTTTTTGGATGACAGCATCCAGAACCGCCTAGCCAGCAAGGGGAGTTGTTACCTCTCCCCAGAAAGTAACTTTTCCAAGCTCTGTCCTTGGATTCTGCGTAGAACACCCAATGGCTTATTGCTTCTCCTTGCACTTGATGGCCTTTTGGTTCCACAGATTACGAAGCATTTGTTTCTTCTGGATACATTTCAGTGCACTGTGATGGTAACATCTCATGCACTGATGGCTTCCATTTCAGTGGTGCGGTGCTTCCTCTCCGGGTTGTAGTATGGACTTAGATCAGAATCCTGCCTGGAGTCTTAAACGGCAAATTAGTTACTGTCAGTCATGTAGGGACGGGGGAGTGGGGAGGTAGTTTTCCCCCAGGCAGCAATATTTTGGGAGCATCCCAGCCCGTAGCCACACCCCTGGGCACCCTGGCCACACCCCTGCACACTGCAGCCATGCCCCCATGTACAGTGGCCACGCCCCTCACGCTGTAGCTCCACCCCCCTCCCCACACTCCAAGCTCCGCCGCTGGTTACTGTTTGTTCCATGTAGCTCTCTTTGCAGAGATTCTTCTTTCAGAATAATAATATCCTTCCTCCTTTCCCATCTCTGAAGTGAGGCTGTTTTTCATAAGGTGAAGCACCAATCAGAAGGCACAACATGCGCGGAGGGCCTTTTGTTTCAAAGCAAACATAATAACAGGGTGGTGTGGCAATTATCTTCAGAGATCTCATCTCCTTGGCACAATGTTGGGTGACACAAACCGTAAAACTGCAATCAACTAATTTATAGAGCCGCTGTGCTAAGAGCTGCCTCACATGCACGCAGATTCATCCGCCCAACTAAAGACTGCATCGTCAAGCAATGGTTAAATGTAAAGGAGCTATGCCAGATTGAACCCCGCTGGTAGAACCATTATGTCTGTGCAAGTATGCCATTATCATAGAAATGTAGAGTTGGAAGAGACCACACGGGCCATCCAGTCCAACCCCTTACCATGCAGGAACACCCTCAAAGCACTCCCGACAGATGGCCATCCAGCCTCTGCTTAAAAACCTCCAAGGAAGGAGACTCCACCACACTCCGAGGCAGCATATTCCACTGCCGGACAGCCCTGACTGTCAGGAAGTTCTTCCTGAGGTTCAGGTGGAATCTCCTTTCCTGCAGCTTGAATCCATTGCTCCTTGTCCTGGTCTCTGGAGCGGCAGAAAACAAGCCCTCTCCCTCCTCTACATGGCATCCCTTCAAATATTTAAACATAGCTATCATGTCCCCTCTTAACCTGCAGACTGAACATACCCAGCTCTCTATCCTCATAGGGCATGGCTTCCAGGCCCTTCACCATTTTGGTCGCCCTCCTCTGGACCTGCTCCAGCCTGACCATGTCCTTCTTGAATTGGGGTGCCCAGAACTGGACACAGGATTCAAGATGAGGTCTAACCAAAGCAGAGTAGAGTGGTACCAGTACCTCCCTCGATCTAGACACCATACTCCTGTTGATGCAACCGAGAATTGCGTTGGCTTTCTTGGCTGCCGCATCACACTGCTGACTCATGTTCGGCTTGTGGTCTATTAAGACTCCTAGATCCCTTTCACACGTACTGCCATCCAGCCACGTGTTTTTTTAAAAAATCCACATTAAAAATATTTTGTTGCACCTTGTTGCAGATAGTTAAAAAAAAATACTGCTAGGAGCACAAAAAGTCACAGTACAATCCTAGGAGTATCCTCTGCTGATCTTTGACCATAATAAAACTTTGTTTGCTTACTAGGCGTATATTAGGCGTGATACTATGGGTGTACCATAAATGTACTGAGTGTAGGTACCTAGTACTGTACTCTCAGGCCCCTTACAGGGCTAGCCTTGTCATTAGCAAGGGCAAAACAACTTCCTCAGGTGGCAGATGTACAGGGGGAGGCACCAATGGTGGTTGTTCCTCCTTAACTCCCCTGGCCATTCCTTTCTTTTGGAGGGCAAAGCTGTCCTGCAAGCTATTCTGCTGCTTTCAACCTCCTGCGGGATTCTTGGGTTTGCAGTTTACTGAGGCCAAAGGGCCCTCTGGCTGAGAAGTCTGAAGGACCCTCCCTAAACTACAAACCCCAGGATTCCATAGGATGTTGAAAGTGGAATAATAACACCGTAACAGTATAGTGCAGAAATGGCCACAGAATCATAGGATTCTATGAGTTGGTTGACTTAAAGCAACCAGTGAACAAGAGGAGAGCGGCACAAGAATTTTGGAAGGACCATGCTGTTTACCACACTGACACACGAAAACTAGCGGTGGCTTCTGGCTTACACGTCAGTGGGATGGTGAATCTGCTCTGGGTTTAAGCCCAAACTTCAAAGGCTACTGAACCTATTTTGAGTGTTGTGCTGGGTCTTTAACGTTCACGTGAAAACCCAGAGGAGATCTCACTGACACGGAAGCCACCAGGATAAAAAGAGATGAAAACATGAATAGTCTTGATGACTGACAAGGTCTGCATTAAATTAAAGCTTCTACTTGGAGATTGGATTCATGCATACCGGTAACAGTGTAGTGCGGAAAGGCCCCCAGTTTGCGGGGAAAGGAAAGCAGGAGGGGAGTGCACAGGCTTTCCAGCCTTCCATCCCAAATCCTACCAAGCTCAAACAATTTTATATCTGAGTAGACATGCATAACATTGCACTTCTAAAACAAGTTGCTGCAAATCAGAAGTCCCCATTTCAGCAAAGAGTACTGTGAGACACCCCTGCATTTATTAGAGAAAATAAAGCCTGCAGACATTAAATTTTTTCCCACTGAGACTCTTTCTTCGCTCTTCCCTTTGCATCCAAATTCAATGGGATCCATCTACTGTCAGGGGAACTCTTGCATCTGGCAGCTTGTCTAATGAATATTCCATCAGAACGAACCCTTTGAGACTCCATTCCTCTCATTAAACACCAACCTTTGCCCTTTGTTCAAAGCTCACTGATAATATTCTTGCGCTAAGTCATAAAACGAGCTGAGGAAGGACAGCCGTGTGCGTTTCAAGCCCTTGAATGGAACCTGAGAGAGAGAGATTTCACCGTGAGCAAATCCGGAAAGCGTTGGGAAGCCGTCTCATCTTTCGGTCCCTCATTGTCACTCTGCTAAATGGGTTTAGAACACAGCACCAAAGTGTTCGGATTTCAAAGATCCCCAAATAGAAGACACCCACAGATAACCAGCCTATTCATCCCTGGAGGTGCACAGAGCCGTTTTGCAAACACAGATGACTTTGTAAAACAGATGAAATCTTTTCCTCAGCTCCTGGCTAGGCCCAGAAGTGAAATCTCCCCAAACTGTACCAGAGAATTAATATGGAGCTAACTGCCTGTGTCCATCACCCCAGGGTCCAAATGACCTTGTTCTAGCATTTTGATACCACTTTTATGAGATTCTGGGATTTTTAATTTTCTACAATACTTAGGCCATTCCCACACCACGCTGTTACAACGCTATTATTCCACTTTCAACCTCCTGTGGAATTCTGGGGTTTGTAGTTTCCTGAGGCCTAAGAACTCTCTGGCTGAGAATTCTAAATGCTCCTTCCTAAACTGCAGATCCCAGGATTGAAAGTGGAATAACACTACTATAAACAGTGTAGTGCAGAAATGGCCTTACAATTCTCCATTAGTTTGAGGAAAATGCCATTAAGAAATCTAAGTACCCTCACCAAACAACAAGTCCCAGGAAACCAGGGGATGGAGCCATTGCAATTAAATCAGGATCAAACAACTGCAAACTGGACCATGTGGATACATCCCAAGTAAAAATTTACATTCTTGGACTGGATTCTAGTTTTGTATTCAAGCAGAGAGTTACGGAGAGGCTTGCCACATGGAGATTTCTACTTACAGAAGTATCTTCAGGACAACAAATATGCTTAGTAAAATCCACTTGGTTTGGATGACAGCTTGAGAGCAATGGAATCAATAAATGAAGCGAGGGAAATAATGACAGCAAGGACAGAGAAAGGAAGCATAGTACCTGGTCACACTCCAGATGAGAGATCCTCAGAAATTATGGTTTCATTTGCACTAAACCATTCAGGTCAGACTAAACTAGCCCCAAATGACTTTTCTGCAGAGAGTGAGTAATAACCGGAGCATTTTCATTTCCAAGGAATAAACCTGAATTGGAATCCCAGGGCATATGATTTGCACAGTGCACTTTATTATTGCACTTCTAGGATTTACACGTGGGAAATAATAAACCTCTTATGAGACAAGACTTGCTCTGAACTTTTTTGCTTAATTCCAGTCAATTAAAAGAAAGGTTTTTGAACAAGTTTGGTTTCATCAGCTCGCAGCAGCAGTAAACTTTAGAACAATGGGGAGGTGCTCCCAAAACTGCACTGCCTTCCTCTCATATTGTCATGAACACCTATTTTTATTTAAAAAGAAATATTTTTATCTCACTTTTTACAGTACAGTTGGCCTTCTACATTTGTGGGTTTGACTGTCACGGATTTCTTATGATAGGGCTCACAAAGCTGCACTGGAGGCATTGCCCATTATTTCTATGGCTGGGGTCAATCTCATAATGTTCATAAAGCTAGCTACTGCCCCATAGAAGGAAATTGTTCCTCTGGCCCATGATTTTAACTCAGTTCAAATTTATGTGCTTGTCAGTCGGTTTACGATGATGCATCTTCCCAACAGGACATCAACCAAAATAAATAAATTCAATTTTTAAAAAAACATAAAGCAGATTGTTTTTTTAAAAAAGCAATTGAAACAACTCACTAACAAAAGAAAAAGAAAAAAAGAAAAAATGAAAGACAGCACCTGCCAATATTGGAAGCTCTCATTACAGTCATCTTGCTGAATTGCCCAATTCCTGCCTGAATAAAAAGGTTGCTGTCCACTGGCGGAGGGAAACACGGAGAGGACCAACCTGGCCTTCCTCGGCAGAGAGTCCCAGCACTAAGAACAGGTTCTGTAGTGAAACCTTACAGCTTTGAGGTGCGCCATCTTGTCAGAACTTCAACCCAGAGTCCGTATTGGGGGCTTGACCAGAGTGGAGAAGGGGTTGAACAGGACATGGCTGAAGAGCAACAGGCAAGTGCAGAAATTCAAGCTCCAAGCGTTTACTGTATTTGCTGGTGTATAAGATTTGCTTTTCCCCCAAAAAATCCTGTTTGAAAATGGAGCGCGTGTCATATGCCAGTGTGTCTTATACACTGGAGATTAGTATTTGCCAGTGTAAAAATGGGGTGTGTCTTATACGCCAGCAAATACGGTATATTAGACTTGTCCAGTCTAGCAGATTTCTTTCTACTGTATGGGAATCGCAACAAATATTACATTCAAGCCCAGGATTTGAGGCCAAGGCACACAGGGGTTAACTCTTGTGACATCACCCTTGTAACATCATCAGGGCCTCCCTTGTTCTCAAGTTTTGGCCCCGAAATCTCTGGGCTTGGGATGGTTCTGCCCTGACAGCCTTGGCACCTACAGAAATACCATCGATGCAATGACTCTGTACTGGTTGTGATTAACAACTGCAGGCAGACCTTACCGCCCTCATTAAAGAAAGTTACTCTTCACATACCCACTTGGAATGCCAAGTTCCAAGCTCCGCTTCAAAACGGGATAAGTCATTCCAAAACATTTGGTCACCCTTCTCCCAAGCAGAACCTGGTCTTTTAGGCGCTCTGCCCCCCGACTCCAAGAGCAATGGCATAATCCAAAAAGAGGACAAAAGAAAACACAGATTTCTGTGAAACACCTATACCTCAATTAACAATGGCAATGTGTTCCTGACCATGGTTTTTTAAAGAGAAAACTAGATACTGAAGGTAGAATAACAACAGGAAGAGGAAGGATAGGTTCCAACACCACAGAAAAGAAAAGCACGAATTAAAAGCAAGCTTTTAATTCAAAACTAATAATACGCACATACAAAATGGAACAACCCGATCAGGTGACCCTCGCATGAGTCAACTGTGTGCCCCCAGCCCTAGTAAATGCGGAAGGTCAGCCGTAAGTTAAATACATAGATCCCCCACAGAGTCTTTGTAAGTTGCAGCAAGAAATCAATGAAGCTGTGCAAATTGTAGCAAGCCGACTGGGATGTTTACACACATCCATTTCTTCTTGCCCAGAACTAGCCCAGAATGAGAAAGTTTGCACCCTCCTTTCCCATGGAAACTGGAGTCTCAGGGCCGGGCCATGAGATCTGACAACTCTACTCCCAGTTCATATACAGTCCTCCTTTCCCGTTCACTAGGGTTAGGGGCACAGGACCCCCGTGAAAGTGGAAAAACTGTGAATAACTCTAGGCCCTCCCAAACCATATTTAACACACAAAAAAAGTATGATCGCCCTATTCAACCCACCATGGATTCCTATGAGGCATCGGGGTTCCTTCCCAAGGCAGAAGTGGGGGGCTGGTGGGGCCGACTGCCACCTCCGCGGCTGCCCCGCACCATTCTTACTAGGGACTTATAAGCCTCGTTCACAGTTTCTCAGTCTCACGAGGCTTGCAGTCCCTATTAGAAATGGCACAGGGAGGCAGCAGCAGAGGTGACAGCAAGTAATCCGTGAATGGCCAAATTCGCAAAAGTGAAACCCGCAAATGCGGAGGGCTGACTGGTCCCTCAACCAAGGCCATTCTCCGGTGCAAGTTCGCCCCTGCCACTTGCATGAGAACACAGCCAACCCTGAACCCCCTCAGTTCCGATTGCCCTCTATGACATTCGAGAAAAATGTACGGCTTCTAATTTTCATCTTCCAGAGCAATGGCAGCATAATGTTAACTCAAAGAAAAAAAATTACAGACCAGCTGTGTGGTACCTGGGCCTGTTTCAAATTCAGCCTTTCAAAGGCAACCTCTTCAGGAATTACTTGAGTTTAAATTATAGCCCCCGATGGCCAGTTTGTGGACTTAAAAGCCTTATTCCCTGCCCCTTTTCTGTTAAAGTCTCTGTTATTGCTTAAGCAGATTTAAGGGTCTAGAAGGCCTCCAGTTTGTGATACCAAAGAAATGATGTTGTCTTCTGTTCGTTTGCTCAGCCGGCAGATCTGAGAAACGGTGCCCTGAGATGTTAAATTACTGTATAAAATTGGCAAAATACATTGGTGCCTTTTTTTTATTTTTGAAAAAACAACCGTTTTAATCTGTCCTTGCCACTGGTTAGACTAAATAAAATATAATCGTGTTCCACTTGGTTTTTGGCAATCTTCCCGACAGAATGCACCACAAGGATGCCCATAGCATTGCCAGATCTCAGGGTCTGGTTCCAAGATTCCAGTTTTCATGGGTCATCTCCAGGTGGCAGACAAGGATGCAAATTTTCCAGCTTGGTGAGTGGGGGGGGGGGAGTATTTATTATTTATGTATTATATTTGTATACCGCCTTTCTGCCGCTATGGGTTCACCTCCAGATTAACTGTGTGCAAATCTCCAACTCAGCCAGTGTAGGAGCAATGCATTTTGGCTGTGTTTCAGCTGTGCCTCACCACTCCTGGAAGGATACATTATTTGTAAATAAACTCAAATACAGTCATCCTTCCACATTCACTAGGGTTAGGGGCATAGGATCCGTGCGAAACTGGAAAAACCGTCAATAACTCTAGGCCCTCCCAAGTCATAACTATGATTACCATATTCAACCCGCCACGGATTCCTCTGAGGCCTCAGGGTTCCTTCCCAAGGCAGAAGTTGGGGGGCTGGTGGGGCTTCCTGCTTCAGGGACCTCCTTCTGAACGCAGCCAAACCAGGGCAAGGGTTGCATTCTGCAACTTCTCACCTCTTGGATAAACAGGGTGCACGTATCAATGTCGAGCTGCCTCATGTAGGATCAGTCCATTGGTCCATTTTGCCCTGTATTTTCTACTCAAGAGTTGGCTAGGGCAGCCCACAAGTGGGCTATGGTGCCCCTGTGGCATCCCAACTTTTTTTTTTTAATACAATTATCAGTATATACTGGTTTTCAATACAAATATACACTGGCTTTCCTTTTTCCAAATTCAATATCAAGTGTAAAGATACATCCAAGGCAGTACCATCCAGGCCACCATATTTCTAATTTCTATGCACACTTGTGAAAACTGGACAGTGAAAAAAACCGACAAGACGAGAACTGTCAGTGCTGGAGGAGAGTTCTATGGGCTGCCAAAAAGACAAATGAATGGGTCCAAGAGCAAATCTGACCTAAACGCTCACTATAAACCTAAATGACTAAACTATGGCTATTGTTCTTTGGACGTCACTTGAGATGACATGACTCATTGGAAAATATAATAATGCACGGTTAAGTAGAAATCAGTAAGAAAAGAGGAAGGCCATGTTATAGATGTATTAATTTTGAAGCTACAGGCCTGAGTTTGCAAGACCTATAGCATTCCACATGTCTTGTTCAAACATGCAAGAAATGGGAAATGCCTCCTAATGACAAGAGCTCTTCAATGCCCCTCATTCGTAGGGCCACCACAGCAAGTAATTAAGTTGTCAGGACTTCCTCACGCTACAGTAATTCTGGGAATTCTAGTATGACAAATGTTAAGAGCCAGTGTGGTGTAATTGTGTGAGTGCTGAACTAGTACTCTGAGAGACCACGGTTCAAATTCTTATCACACTCTCTCAGCCTCAGAGGAAGACAATGACAAACCCTTGCTGCACAAATGTTGCCAAGAAAACCACATGATAGGGTTGCCTTAAGGCTGAAAATGAAGGCAAGAATAACAATAAAATGCTAAGAACAGTCTGAAGAAATATCTCTGTCTCAGCTACAATTTTCTAGACCCAGATGTACGCTCTGGAGGAAGACAAAGGGAAGAACTATATTGAAAATTTAAAAGCAAGTCCCTTTTTTATTGGGGTTTAAAACTGGGTCTTAAAATCTAAGAAGGTTGACAGCAACTGGTCCACCATTTCTGGCAGTGATTTGTTCTTCAAGGAACGGTTGTGAGTTCTCCCTAGTGGTGCTCACTGTGATCTTGTGGCCCACCAGATGTTGTCCAGAACTGAATCACCCAAGATCCCATCTGCAACGACTCTGTTGACTAGGGTTGAGGGGATCTCTAGCCCAACATCTGGAGAAGAAGCAAAAACTAGGACACACTCAAAGGAATCCACAGAAGAAACAAGAGACATGTCTCAAGATGTTCAAAAGAGAATAATTTATTGGTAGAAAACCTCAGTGCATTTTGGTCTAGTCCTTCTTCAGGGGGATAGATATAATCATAAAAGGACAATATGCAAGTACATAATATACCAGTGCATAAAACCATGATTACATTTTTACATTAGCTATAGCCTGACCACAGCACTTTGACTCAGACTGCTGAACTTTCTGAAAGAAGGAGTTTCAAACTATTTACTGCACAAACAAAAATGTGTTTATCTGGTGGAGCACCATGTCGCTCATGGCTTTTCTAACTGGAAACGTAAAGACTTGAATTTCTATGTGTAATGAATACATTTGATAGTCTAGCAAACAGTCTAAGTACTTTAGACTACTGCATTCACTAACAGTGCTCATTTATCGATTTATATGGGTTATGTAACTTGGATCAGTGTATTCCAGGAGTAAAATCAGTGAGTTACAGAATTTTGAAGGGATGTACAGCATTCGACATGTCTTGTTCAAACATGCAAGAAATGGGAAATGCCTTCTATTCACACTGATTTCTGCCTTTGTTAGACCTGAAGGTCTGTCTCCAATCTTACTTCTAGCACCACAATTCTGCCACTTAACTATCATATTTCCATGACTTCAGCAGGCTGCTAGAAATAGCTTTTGTTTGAACAAGTCTTCCCTTTCAGTGTTTACAACCGAACACTTCCTCAGTTGTGCTCAAACGCAGGACATTGACATGATAAGCAAATTTCACTCAAACACTTTCCATGCAAACTTGATTGGACAAGCTAAACAGAATCAGGTTTTATTGCCCAAAGGAGGGAAAGAGGAGACACACAGTTGGATTTACTTTCATGTAACAAATACCAGGTGCTGTAGGGTATATTTCAGAGGAAGGATCCAGCAAAACCACTGTTGAGTGCTCCTTGCCTAAGAAAACCCTATTAAACTCATGGGGTTGTCATAAGTCAATAGGTGACATGAAGGCACACAGCCACATAAACCTGCAGAGTATTATTGTATGGCATGGTTTAGATTCATAAATTGTGCAAAGACCCACCTTTTCTGGAAAGCACTATGCTTGACTCCAGCTACAGTGAAGCCCCTGGATGTATCACTCAATTTACCCCAAATCATCCCTCATTGCCCCTGCTCACTCCTTTCTTCATTTCTTTCTCCTCTCCTTCTTTCTCATTCCCTTTCTCAACACATATATTGTGGAGTGGATGGGGCAGGAATCTGCTTATGACTCACGATGTTGCCGTGCCCACTGATGGAGTTGTGCAAATTAAATTAATGATAAGAACAGCAGTATTTAAGAAAAAAAAAAGATGAAGGAAAGAAAGATGTGTATAAAACAAAGGACAACAGGGCTGTGAGCAATATTTGTAAGCATTTCATGCCAATCAGCTGTCTTGAGAAAGCAACCTCTTTGAAGCCGTGTCAAAAACTACAGTGGAGAATTCCTTGAGCAGCAAAAAGTAGGCAGCATCACCGCACTGGCTTTGAGCCATCTCCCTGGAGCAGGAGATGTGCCTGGGGGAAGGAGTTTTAACAGAGGCAACAGCTGGGAAGAGGCTACTGCTCTCCTGTTTCCAAGATGCTGTTGATGATATTTCTAAATCTCTGCAGAAACTAGGAGCAAGCGTTTCACTGAAGACAGAGCTTGCAGGACACTAACTCTCAGTGGAATTTTTAAAAAGTGGTTTTCACTGTCCACCTAAAAGTCATCAGGTTAGTTTAACTTGAGCGTATTCAACTTTCCCTGGGACGGAATCCCGTAACATGGAGGCTGCTGCGGAAAAGACCCTGGTCCATCTTCACATCAGCCAAACCTCTTTATTTGTGGGACAAACAGTGCCTCAGAAGTTGGTCTCAGCCTCGGGCTTGCTCATAAGGTCTTTCAGGATCAAACTATGGGTTCCAGGGATGGGTATTTCCTACACATACCGTGTTTTTCCTTCAGCAACTGGAGATACATACTTGAGCAATGAGACTTGCATGTTAAGCCTGTGCTTAAGCTTCCAAAAAAACAACCACAAAACAAGGCACACTGAATATGTGACAGATAGGTGAGGAAAAGCACATACTGTGGCAAACTGGTGTCTTTCACCACTAGAGGGAAAGAGGTCTTCTAAACACGCACAAAGCATGTCATCTACGCCATTTGAGACGTTAGAGGCAAGCTCCCAGCACCCTAACTTGTGCCCAGACGCAAATGAGAAGCCAGCACATGTCACACAACTTGGAAACATGTGATTTAGGGACGTAATCCTAAAAACTTAAAATCCTGCTTGCTCATTTTATTCTAATTAGGAGAACAGAAATAGGATTTTTCTTTTAACATCAGCAAAGCTGTGTGACAAGTAATTCCAGTGTGGAACCTACACTCAGTAGGACTTAACAACAAATACTCCAAGTCATTTTTATATCAATCTTCTGCTTTCACATTTTCATTTTATGGAGTGGAAGGTAAGCCCACACACTCAGACTAGCCATCAAGTGAGCAGTGGTCTTCTGCACAGCAGGTCTGTCTGTTTATGCATCCAAACATATGTAGGCTCCAAAAGCACTATATGTAATCCCCATTTTGTTCTGCTTGCAAAGAATGGATAATGGAGCTAGAACCCATGCATGGTGGGTGCACACGCATAGACACCTATGTATTTATTTATTCATTTTTTGATTCATATACTGCTTTTCTCCTGAATCAGACTCAAAGCAGCTTACAAATGTCAAAGCAGTACAAAGTGATGTACAAATCTTCTGTCAGGAGGTAGGGCCACCGTCACGTTGAAAGAGTTGCTTTTTCTAGACTACAGCTCCCAAATTCTGCAAGCAGTAAATCAGGAAAGTAACATTTCCAAGCTCTGGCCAAAATCTCATTCTGCCATCCGTGCGTTTATCTGTTTCCCATTTTGTGTTATGTGCCTTCAAGTCGCCACAAATTTAATAGGGTTTTCTTATGCAAAGAATACTCAGAGGTGGTTTTGCCAGTTCCTCTGAAATACAGTTCGTATCCCATTTTAGCGTGTCCAAAAGAGCTGCGGTGTTTGAATTCCTACAGTTGCTCTTACAGTCTTCTCCCACACCTCAAACAAAAACATTGACTTGCAAGGATCTTTGGAAGCCATATGGCCAATTTTCTCCTTGGTGGGAGAAATTCAGAGCTACCATATCCCCAACAGAGGCCTGTCCACCTTCTGCATGAAGACCTCCAGGGGCTGAGAGTACAGCTGCCACCAATACCGATGCATCCTGGGTTTGATGGAGATTGGCCTAATCTGCATTTAGATATTCATTTAGCTGGGTGAGAGCAACAACCATACCACTTGAGGTACCGGGGAGAAGAGTCTAAAAGCTAAAAGAGCTGAGGAGAAAGCCCTCTATGTTGTCACCTATTAAGGGATCTGCAAGGAAACATGCGTGATACTACAACCCAGCTGGAGGTTGTAAATTAACAAACTGTCACCATCAGCATCAACATTATCTCTTCCACTACACACAAAAGCCACCCTCCGGTCTTTCCCCTGACACCCTCATTTTATGCACTGAAAGAGTGTTTAATTTGGCCGCTGAAACAATCACTACATCATCTAAATCACAGGTGGGGAACATGTGGCTGCCAAATGTTGTTGGACTGCAACTCCCAAAATCTCTCACCACAGGCTAAGATGAAGACAGGAGTTGCAGCCCAACAGCATTCGGGGGTCCGTACGCCTCCCCCCGGGATACAGAACGACAGGCTACAGTCCAACAAGCGCTACGCCACATGGGGGATCGGCTAAGCAGCTTTAACTCTGTGCTGACTCTTTTGTCCGCACAGCACCTTCCACAGATGCTGGCTAATCAAATATTAAACAGGCGAAGAAGGTCACCTCTGCTTTCCAGGAAACATCAAAGCATTGGTACTTCTGGGGACTGATTGGAGATCCTGTCCCTACCTTCCTTCTGTTCCTTGCCGGTTTTTTAAAAAATCTGTGTTTATGTGCCTTCAAGTCACATGTCAACTTATGGCAACTGCATGAAGTTCATAGGGTTTTCTTAGCCAAGCCATTCTCAGTGGTGGCTTTGCTAGTTCCTTCCTCTGAAATATAGCCTACAGCACCTGATAGTCACTGGCAGTCTCTCATCCAAGTATTAGCCCAGGCTGCCCTTGCTTAGCTTCTAAGAACAGACACGATCTGGTGCCTTTAGGGTATTCAGGCCATTTGAAAAGCCCCTGCAACTCTGGCCTTAAAATATCTACATGGCTGATTCCCTACTCTTCCCATTATATTGAAATCCACACGAACCACACAGAGTCTTGGCCCAACACAGACACAAACACCATTCTCACCCCAAAAGGAAGAGAAAAGCAGAAACTAGAAACATTAGAGGTCTATTTATTGACTGACTCTTGCCCTTTTATGCAACAGGTGCTCTACAATGCATAATAAGAAAAAAGAAAAACCAAACACCCAACATTTGAATACTGACACTAGCACATTCTGCACAGAATCAAGACCACGATCCTTTCCTCTGGATTTTTCAGTCTGGAACAATTACCCAGGCTTGGATATGTACACCTGGACACACTGTAAGGCGCCATGCCACAAAAGCAGATTAGAACCTTTACTCTGTCCAGAGGCATGCAGTGAAAGAATGGGTAGGTCGATGGGTGGGTGGGGAAAATTCATAGTCGTTACTAATCATGTGTCAAACAAGGTCGCTAACTAAAATGTATTAAAAAGGAACAGATCCCCATTCTGGTAGCTTTAATGATGGACCCGCTCCCCAAAACTGCAAGCATGGCTGGGGAGGGAAGGAAAGGAAGCTCTATCAGCCTGAAGGGCACCCGAATAAATGGCCCATTCCATTTTTATTAGACTATCTTCCCTTCCTGATCTGCAAGCTTTTCACATTCTGGGAACGGACTGGCCACTGGATAGAAATAGTGCCCAGCTACAGATGAATTCTGATCGACAACTCCTGCAAGATACCAGAAACAAACAAACAAACAAAGCAGAAGGGAGGGGAGTTCACTTTGGCATTTTGCTTTGTCCTGAAAAGCTGACACACATGCGTTTATACCACAAAAGCCTTCTGGGCAAGTTGCCTGTAAAAGACATCCAAATGGTCAAACAGAGAGAAAAAATGCTTGCAAAATAATTGCAGTAAAAACGTCTGCAACAAACAGAACCATGCATGCACCAAGTAAAATAAAATAAAATAAAAATGGCTGACACTGTTAAAACACACACACACACACACTAGTTCCTTCCTAAATAAACAGCCTTTGCTCTTGAGCCTGTCTGGTTATTGTTCTGTCACCTACAAACCCAAGCGCTACAAGATTTGATTTAAAATCCAGAATATGAAGATTATTGGTCAGATGGGGATCCTGGTTCTAATAGTCTGGAAGAAGACTGCAAGAAAAAAAGGAAGCCATATGGCTGGGTGCTAATTGGTTTGCATTCGCTTTGCTCCTGGATTAGGCAGAGCATCTCTGTTAATTTTACATTTCTCCTCTGCCCAGCTGACAACTCACACAAAAGAGGTGAGCTTTTGTACTGATTTCCACCCTGCTGACAGCATGCGTCTTCATTAAACCTCTCTGCCTTTTTTTTTTTTTTCCAGGAAACACTTCACCCAGTCGCCTCTGGTGTGCCATTGACCTCTTTTCCTCCTTTTTCTCTCTCTCTCTGTTTTAAACTCAACAGCGGCTGAGAAATCATAAAGCGACAATAATCCATCCCCTCCGCCCACTCCCAGCCACCTCCATGCTGCACGGAGAGAGCGCAGCCTCCGTCGGCTTACACACCTGGGGTGTCGGACAAAGCACACACAAAGCACATTGGGCTTGAGAACCCACAGCCAGCTGGGTGAAACACAGACAATTACTTGGACGGATAACTTAACTGACGATGATGATGATGATGATGATGATACACGGAAAGGCTTGGTGTTTGTGTCCAGCTCCATTACCAAGCATTGTGCATCCAAGCACAATAGGCAAGCATTTTTTTTAAGCCATTCACAAAGGAGATTGCTTCCCATCTGGTCCTAACTCGGCACAGGCGCACATGCATACGCGCAAACCAGGGTGCATTTTTCTCCCCCATTCCAGCAGCCAAGAGTTCTGTGCCCACTTGATTTTTTCCGATCCTTTACCACCGTGACCCACCCACCTCAGCAACGGCTAAACAAAAGCTGTGCGGCGGCGGGGGCAGTCTTTGCCCTAGACTTTGAGAAAGAAATGGAGGGAGGCAAGAAAGTAGGCAGGGACAATAAGGTGCAAAGAACTCGTCTGGCCAAACTGGGCTCCCTCGCTCTAACTATTAGGCGGTACTCCCCCTGCCACGGTAGTGCCTCCACCAAGGCGTGTATCCCAGTTTGCGGGTTCACACCGTGTGTGTATGTGTGCAAGGGTGGAGGGGGTGCGAAGCCAACCAGGACCTCCCAAGTCGAGCGCGAATCTCAGACCGCCCGTCTCCATGTGCCGCACCCCAGCTCCAACGAACCCTAGGAAAAGCGGCGGCGGCGGTAATCACAGCGACCACGACGGCGATGGAACCACAGCCCGCTCGCCCCTCTTCGCCACGCTCGCCTGCCAGGTGAAGCGCGTCCTCGGCGCCCGTCGGAACGAGCCGACACGCGTGTCGCCAGCAACCAAGGAGACACGAACGGGAAAGGAGGGCAAAGCCAGCCCAGCCCACCTCCCTACCCGGACCCCGTCCCCGCCCCAGATCTCCCTCGGGGACGGGGACGAGGAAGAAGCCTGGAATGCAGAAAGAAACCGAAGCCGCGCCGGAGAGACAGCCAGGAGGGGAAAGCCCGCCGAGGGCTCGCTCTCGCTGGGCCCGTTCGTTGTCTCCGACCCTCCCGCGCGTGGAAGGGGCCCGCGCGGCGCGCGGGGGTGGGGGGCTCTCTCTTACCGTGCCTGGCGGGGAAGGGCGGCGGGCGCCGGGGCCATGCCTCCGGGCGCGGGAAGAGCGAGAGCGGCGGCGGCCCCGGAGCAGCCTCGGGAAGGGCGAGCGGGACTCAGCACCTCCGCGCTGAACAGCTCCCCGCGCCCGCCCCGCGCCCGCCCCGCCCAGCGCCGGCCCAGGCACCGCCCCCCGCCGCCGCAGGCTCCGCCCCCCGCCCCGCCCCCGACACACACGCGCGCGCGCGCGCGCACACACACATGCTATTTCCGCGCTACGCTGTTAAGAGTGCTGTGATTCCACTTTCAACATCCTATGGAATCCCCGGGTTTGCAGTTAAACTGCCGACTCCAGGATTCCGTTGGATGTTGCAAGTGGGATCATTGCACTGTAACAGGCTAGCGCAAGGATGGCCCCAGAGGGACGCACGCGGGCCCCTCTGGCGCTTGCCCAAGTGTGTGATGTGCCGGGCTGGGGTGGGGTGGGGGAGAAGCGCCATGAAGCCAGAGCTTTCCAAACTTTTCGTGCGGGTGGCACGCTTTTCGCACAGGCATCGCTTTGCAAGGCAGTACAGTCGTCCCTCCGCGTTTGCCAGGGTTAGGGGCACAGGACCCCCATGAGAGTGGAAAAACCATGAATAACTCTAGGCCCTCCCAAACCATGTTTATCACACGCGCACACACACACACACACACACACACACACACACACACACACAGTGTGATCACCCTATTGGACCCACCGTGGATTCCTTTGAGGCATCAGGGTTCCTTCCCAAGGCGGAAGTGGGGGGCTGGTGGGGCCGACTGCCACCCCTGCTGCCACCCTTCACCCTTTTTAAGAGGGACTTAACAAGTTTTGTTGGCAGTTTCTCAGCCTCAGGAGGCTTGCAGGCCCCATCAAAAATGGCACAGGGAGGCAGCCAAGGTGACAGCAAATAATCCGTGAATAATCAACTCCGCAAAAGTGAAACCCACAAATATGGAGGGCTGACTGTAATTCAGTTTTACTAGCAAATCGTTGGTTAAACTAACCCCTTATAAGAGATCTAGGCATATACATAAATTGTAATAATGAAATGTACAGGGACAAGACATATCTCATGGAAACTTCATATTTTTAAAAATACACGATTTATTTATAACATATACATTTCCAAGGCTCAGGTGGGGGGCTTGTTCCCAGTCGAGGGAGGTGACACACTCACACCCTTCTGGAGACACACTAATGTGGGGTGACACATCATTTGGAAAGCCCCGCATTAAGCCAAGCAAGCGCAACAGTGGGGAGGCGCCTTGGGATTACATCTCCCAGGCACTCTTGCAGGGAATGCTGCTACAGCCAGCCCTCCACATTGGCGGGTTTCACTTTTGCAGATTTGATTATTCGCGGATTATTTGCTGTCACCTCTGCTGCCTCCCTAGGCCATTTTTGATACGGACTGCAAGCCTCGTGAGACTGAGAAACTGCAAACGAGGCTAGTAAGTCCCTATTAAAAAAAGGTGTGGGACAGTTCATGCATGCCCCTGGCAGCTGCCTTCTGAATGACTTAGCAAGATCTTGTGGTGTGACCAGACCATTTCTGCACTATGCTGTTACAGTGCAATTATTCCGCTTTCAACATCCTGTGGAATCCTGAGGCTTGTAGTTTACTGAGGCCAAAGAGCTCTGTGGATAAGAATTCTAGGTCTGTTTCTGCACTGCACTGCTATAGTGCTATTATTCCACTTTCAACCTCCTATGGAATCCTGGGGTTTGCAGTTTAGGCAGGGACCTTTAGAATTCTCAGCCAGAGAACTCTTTGGCCTCAGTAAACTACAAACCCCAGAATTCCACAGGAGGTTGAACGAGGAATAATAGCACTATAACAGTGTAGGGCAGAAATGGACTGAGCCTCACGCCCCTTCATGGGAGTTGCAGGGAGGAGAAGAGGTCTGGAACCGAGCAAAGACCTCTGCGTTTTTCAGCACTATGCCAGTGGAAAGCCTACAAGTAGGAAAGGAAAGCAATTCTTCTGTCTTAAGGATATAAGGATTGAAAGCTGGACCCTGAAGAAAGCTGATGGGAAGAAAATCAAGTCACTCAAAATATGGTGCTGGGGGAGAGCCCTAGGGATACCTTGGATTGCTAAATAGATAAATGATTGGGTCCCAGAGCAAATCAAGCCTGAACATTCCCTGGAAGCCAAGATGACTAAACTGAGGTTGTCGTACTTTGGCCATATCATGAGAAGACGTGGCTCGCTAGAAAAGACAATAATACATGATAAGGTAGAAGGCAGTAGGAAAAGAGGAACACTATGTTAGAGATGGAGAGACTCTTTTAAGGAAGACATGTCCCTGAATCTAATACCCCCTTGGCTATGGAAACCCATTGGGTGACCTCGGACAAGTCCCACTCTCTCAGCCTGAGAGGAGAGTAATGGCAAACTCCCTCTGAACAAATCTTGCTAAGAAAAACCTATGATAGGGTCACCTTAGGCTTGTCATAAATCGGAAATGATAAGAGGACAGTCAGCAACAACAGTTGACCGGAACAAAGTCTATCTTGTTCAGGAGGAGGAGCCGCCATAAGCACCCTACCAGTTGCAGAAACAGTTTTCCCATCTTGACCATGCTCTGATCTTCTTTGGTCCCATATATCCCAGTTTTCGTCTGTGAAATGTTGGAGGCTATCAGGATTCCCCAAGCAGTTGCCTCTGCCTAATAGCACTAGGCCAGTCCTGGATTTGAGGCTATGTGCAGAAGGGTCTTTTTCCGCTGCTGCAGAGACTAGGACAAGGAGCAGTGGATTCAAGCTGCAGGAAAAAAGATTCCACGTAAACCTCAGGAAGAACTTCCTGCTGGTTAGAGCTGTTCGGCAGTGGAATAGGCTGCCTCAGAGTGTAGTGGAGTCTGCTTCTTTGGAGGTTTTTAAGCAGAGGCTGGATGGCCATCTGTCGGGAGGGCTTTGAAGTGGGTTCCTGCATGGCAGAAGGGGGTTAGACTGGACGGTCCCTGGAATCTCTTTCAACTCTATGATTCTCTGATTCTATAAGTCTCCATATTTTGAGTCCCTAGGCAACCCGGTGCCCTGTTGTACTACATAGAGGCCCACAAGAGTCTGGACTTTTCCTTCTTAAGGGTTCACAATGCGTAACATGAAGCTCTCCAAAATAATCTTGGCAGCTCTCCTTTACAGGCAGTTGGTGGAAGCGGGGAATTCGTATCCCTCCAAACAATGTTCCCGCGGGAGTGAGCACACAAAGGAAGAAAAACGTTTTAGGAGAACAATGCACGTTGCACAGTGATGAGGAATAAAATGTTCTTGATGGAGAAAGGAAGGAAGGAAAGGGGAACAAGAACTGAGTGTTTTGGCACTGAAGTGAGTTTCCCCAGTTGTCCTCTGGCAACTTTGGAAGGAGATTAAAAGGCCAGATATTTCTCAGGTACCCAGGCTTTGTAACATCATTTCCTTCAGGACAGGCAGACTAGCAGATCAGCAACACCTCTACTTGGCGTATGTGTGCAGTTGCCAAGACCACAGCACTAATATCTACCCTGTAGCAGAGCTTGGAAACATTTGTTTTTGGGACTATAGTGCCCAGATACCTCTAAACAGTGCAGCTAGTCAGCATACTTACCAGAAGATTCTGGGAACTGTAGTCCTGCATGCTCTGTACTGAGGCCCCCAGTCATACTTTAGGGCTGTGACCACTGCCAGGAACTTTGGTCAACCTCCCATTTACTTTTTCTGTTGCTGGGAGTGATTGAAACATCAGTTTGTGCTTGTTTCCCAGGTATATAAACATGGAGCTGAGACTGAGCCCAGAATCAAGTTGGGAAGGAATCAGAGACGCACAGACACACGCACAATTACTCTTGGCCAAGAGGGACCATCTTCTTGACCCTAACTGCAGCTTGGCTGCAACAGCAGTCTGAGCAGATGAACCAAGCTTTGTTGAAACATCAGGATTCTTATAGAGCCTCCAAAGGGAGAGAAAATGCACACAAGTTGCTTTTCCTAAACAAGAGGAAACAGAGAACAGATCATTCCAACATTCTTTCAGTAAACAAATACATGTTCTCAGTGAGTTATCATGTTACTTTTGATACCCTTCTTGCAAGAAGGCAGAATGCCTTGTTTAGAATTGCTTGGGAAATCAGAAACAAAACACTGAATCATTGGAAAACTTTTTACCCTGACAGCATGTTGCTCTAGAATTAGGTCAGTGGCAGTATGTGAACTTAAACACACCCTTCCACTGTCTGAATTTGGCAAAGACATTCCCCATTAATCCTCTGTTCCATTTTTTCCACTGTTCTTAAAATGTCCCCGTTTTATTCCCTTTCACCTGCTTTCCCCCTTTGTCCTCAGCGCATTCCAAGCGCTGCAAGCCAAGTTCAAAGTTCAGAAGTAGTTTGCACTCAATTTATTCAGCAGGGAGGGAGAGAACAGGAGGGGATGGATTTTTGCCCTCCCCAGTAGGCTCGGGCAAAAGCAAACTATTGCAGCATCTTCTAGCTTGTGTGTCCTTCCCCATTAATAACTTTTGCCATCTTGGCCATGTTGCTTGGCCATGTGTGTCCTGGTTTTCATTTGTGAAATTTTGGAAGGTATGGTTAAAAGGGTGGCTAGACCCCGAAAGTGGATGGGAAGGCTTTCTCTCAGTCCCACTAGCGTCCAAGGCTCACCTGATGAACGCGTGGAACTCTCTTCTGCAGGAGGCTAGGCTGGCCCCTTCCCTGCTTTCCTGTCACCAGCAGGCAAAAACATTTCTTTTCAAGCAGGCTTTTAACATGTAAACAGGGAAGCTTTTTCTTTATCAGGCTGTTTTTAAAAATGGTTGTAGGTTTTTATCATTTTATATGTTTTTAATGTTTTGCTTTAAATTTTTTTGGAAGCCACCTTAGGTTCCACTCTGGGAGAAAGATGGCATATAAATATAACGAATAAAAATAACAGATAGATAGTTAGATAGTCAGACGATACTACAGTCAATCAATGGCAACTGGCTTCCAGGTGCTTAACTTATTTCAGGAACAAAGCCCCATACAGCAAGGATTCTTATCAGTCCAGGAATCTAATCAGGATTTTCTAACATTCAAGAAACATGTTTTTGATGATTTTTAAAAATGTCAAATATTCTTTCCACTTCTAATTCAGTCCCTTTGAAGTTCGTGCTAAAGCCCTGAGTAAATCCATCATCCCATAGATATGTTAGCTACCCTACAGCACTGCTTCCTAAGGTACAAGTTTGTGTGGTTAACCAGACCATAACTCATTGGCTGATTCCTTCCTTTTTCAAGCAGAAGAGAAGAGAGGGGGGAAAAAAAACCCAAAACACAGTATCTTCAGTGTTGCCTGAGAGCGCAGCAGGAACCTTACAAGGCTGCTCTTCAGTTTAATACAAACAATTACCTTTTAAGCATGCTTTTATATTCTGCAACATGGCTTTTTGAGTACACAACATGATAGTGTGTAGTTTGGCCATGGCATTATTTCAAAATAGAATTAAAATATTTTTTCCTATCATTTGTATTTTTAGAAAAGACTTCCTGCTGAACAGAAAATACATAGGAAGTTCTCTCATTTAATTTAAATCAAGGCTTCCAGTGATCTATCTTTTCTTTCTTTCTTTCTTTCTTTCTTTCTTTCTTTCTTTCTTTCTTTCTTTCTTTTTCAGCTGTCCAATAAGCTAGATCAGAGATGATATGGGAGATCTGTGGCTGGATCTGAGGATTTAAAAACTAAAAAAATAAAGGAAATTTTTTTTTAAGTAGCTAGTTGGGGAGAAGTTAGATTTTAAGGCATCGCGATGGCCACAGTCCTCCGAATGAGGTACGTCGGTCTGCCACTGAAAACGCGTCAGAAGCTTTGCCTGATGCAGAAAGTGGTGCTCGAAGGGCCTGCTTCTTTTAAAAATATTTTTAAAATATTAAGCTTGTACGAGTCTACTTACAAAACCAACATGAAATATCAACACAAAGAAAGAAACACAACACACAAAGATCAACACAAACGGGCCACCATATGATACAACATATTAAATTCAAATCTTTCTCAAAAATAGAATTGGGTTTCAGCAGGGTAAACATGTATTTTCCTTTCTCCTTTTCCACTGCATCATTCTGAATGTTCATTTTCAAAAAAGGAAGGTTATCAGGGATCCAATAACAAATGTTTCCCATATTTCTACTGAAACCTGGGTGGTCTTGGGATGTCAATTATATTACTAACGAAAGCGACGAATGGCTGCCGTACCACAGCAAACTTGACTGTCCTCATTTCCCCTCTAAGAACTTAGTGCTTAGCTGTTAACTTTTCATTTAATGTCAGATCCCACAGCCACCTCCGCCACATGAGAAGATCCACTTCCTCAGCATGTTTCTACCTCTTAGCAATAATCATTCCAGCCACTGATAATAAATTAGATATAAGTCTTTTATTATTCAAATGGTCATTGCTGTTTGTAAAAATAGATAGTGACAGTAGTCTACCATCATTCTTAATACGCTGGGATGTGATTTTACTTATTGCATTCAATATTTGTTCTGTGCAAAAAAAATATCTTTTATTTAGGGACAATATAGCCAGGCCACCTTATCCATTAGGCACAGTGCCTAGGACCTATGAAAATTTTAGGGCCTATGAAAACAGGATTTTAGGGCCTACGGAAACATCCCTACTGATGTCAAGGTGAAGCAAGGAATTGAATATAAGAATGCCTAAGGGCCTGTGGAAACCCTAATCTGGCCCTGAATAGAGTCATAAATGAATTAAAATTTCTCTCTCTCTTCACATCATCTCCAACAATTGTCATTAATGACAATCGAGAGGGCGTATAATGCTGCTTACATACTTTTTTTTTTTTGTATTTTTCCTTTCAAGAAAGGTTGAAGGAAAGGAAATATAGACCAAATATTATTCCAGTCTCGAGTTGCAATGGAAGTATCTAGATCTATTTCCTAAGTAGTTCATATTCCTTGAAGGATTTTGGATTAATCATTAAGAAGAGCATTATAATTTTGGAGACTAAACCCTTTGTTGCATCGCTTCATCCAACACCATAATCCTCACAAAGAGGAATAGTCCTTGGGAAAACTAATTGGTAGGGGGAGAGCTCCCTTGGGCGGGGGGA
Organism: Cyclura pinguis; assembly: GCA_030412105.1. Taxonomy (NCBI): domain Eukaryota; kingdom Metazoa; phylum Chordata; class Lepidosauria; order Squamata; family Iguanidae; genus Cyclura; species Cyclura pinguis. The sequence goes on from CM059607.1 coordinate 4,702,417, forward strand.
GAGTTATTTGCAATTTTTTGACTTTTGTAAGGGTCCTGTGCCTTGAATCCTCGTGAAAGTTGAGGGGCCACTGTATCTGTTATGATGGTAAAGAGTGGCTCATTGGCCTAAATCCAGTCCTTTTTGACTTAGACAAAGGCATACATTCTTCAAGCAAGCAAGAATGGTCTATGTGAGCAACCATGAGGATGACGAAAATATCAAGAGAACATCCCAAACCTATCACTTTCCTGGGCCCCAACCAAAGCTACCAATTTCTTGCTTGCCACCTATGAAGAAAATTATTTGCATTTGCAACTGAGAAAAAAGGTCCAGGCAAATCCGCTAGGCAAATAATTGTCGAAGGGAGGTGCCGGAAGCTAGCTACGGGCCTTACCTGCGGCTAGGAGGGAAGTCAATGAAGGAGTACAATGTAGAAGAATTAGAGAGGACCAAAGAAGCAAAGCATGCTCAAAACATCAAGGATACAGCCTTGCACATATCACTCAAACTGCTACGATATTATGGTACCAGCAGAGGAAGAAGGTTTACACCCCCCCACCCTACCCCCATGTTGTGGTTCTATCCATCACAAATCATTTCTTTTGCTGTGCTTTTCATTCATTAAAATTTCAGCTGAGACCACCACCCTCGTCTATCTTTCCTTGGCTGGAGTGCTGCCCCAACATGGTCATTTCTTAGCCGGTGGGAAACCGTAGCAGTGGCAGACAAGCACTCAGCTATCCTCCTGTGAGCACGGGAAGAGGCATCCATAGGGACCTCCAGATATTGACTTTGAAAATTCCGATAAAAAATGCAAAAGACATTGTAAAACACTCCTTCCTGTCTGCAGCACAAGACCGCTACCCCTGTGAACCCTAACCCTCCATTCCTGTTGGGGTTACCTTCAGCACCTTAGATTTCATATGTGAAGTTCAGGATAGAACCTGAAGGAGATTCACCGCTCCACGGACACGGAAGCTAGCAACACGCATTGGCCACTGCCTCAAACAAATCTTGGGAACAGACCAAAGAGCCCAATTACACCCAGAAATGATTCACTGGCTCTGAATGAGAACTTCACTGGGTTGGATGCAAGGAACCCAGAAGCTGCCGGAAATCTAAACAAGACGTCGCACCGCAACATATTGTTGCAGGTCCCCGATTTTTTTCAATTCATTGTTAGGTATACGCAGCATTCATTTTGGAGTGAAGGAAAATTGAACTGAATGGTCTTCCGTTCACATCATTTTCTAAGTTCATTCTGGAATAAATGCATGCTATGAATTATCAAGCTTCAAAATGGAGGATGGGAGGGAAAGATTTGTTTATTCCCTTGTCTACAGTCACTTGGTAACATATGAATGTGTTTTTTCAATCTCTCCCCATTGCCTGAAAAAGCAGGGAATAATGGGGAAGAGGGAAAGGTACATAAAGCAGCCAGTAAAGGTACTGCAGTTGAACGCAAGAGTAGATGCTTTGGCAAAGCTGATAGCTGCCACCAGATTGCCTGCCACAAAATACCGCTAGAATGTACTGTCTGATGAAGGCAAAATGCAATGGCTTTGTAAACCTCAAGGTAGTAGTAGAGTTTTATTTCAATTTGACAGCTGTCTCTGGAATTGCAGTTATTTAGATTGCAAAATGGAAACTTCTGAGCTGCCTACAGTGCAAATGGACCTACTGGTTTACAAATCAAATGTTTTACACAGAGAGGGTCTCATCAGAGCAAGAGCAGCCAAGGACACCCCCATAGTCTATACATGGTCTACTTTAAGAAAAAAATGAGGGGGAGGGAAAAGCTATATAGGCCTTTACATCGTATTTTGTAAGGGAAAAAAAAGCAGCCCGCAAGGTTCCCAGAAGTGGAAATAGACATTTTTCAACACGTACCTGAGCAATCTGACTGGAAAATTAAGCGCCTAAGGAAAGGATAGGCGTGTGGGTAAGCAAGTGAAATCATTTGCTCTGGCAAACAGACATCTTTCACCACTTAAGGGAGCACCACTGCAAAATGAGTCATAAGTGTATTGTCTAGTCTGGCTGCTAGATGTCTTTAAAACAGGTTTAGAGATTCGTGGAGGATTAGGGCCATTTCTGCACTATACTGTTATAGCGCTATGATTCCACTTTCAACATCCTATAGAATCCTGGGGTTTGCAGTTACGGGAGGGGCCGGCTGACCTCTCCCATAACTGCAAACCCCAGGATTCTATAGGATGTTGAAAGTGGAATCATAGCGCTATAACAGTACAGTGCAGAAATGGCCTAGACTGCAAGTCATATTAACTACACTGTCACGGGTAGCATACGTCTCGAAACCCTGGCTGCTGTAGAACACAAATGTGAGTCCTATTGTGTTCATATATGACTTATGGGTTAGCTATAGATCTATAGTTGGCCACTGTGAGAACAGAAAACTAGACAAGGTAGACACTTAGGGCCTTGTCACACTAAGCTGTTATAGCCCTATTATTCCACTTTAACTGGTCTGGGTACACCCTGTGGAATTCTGGGATTTGTAATTTGGTGAGACGCTGGAACTCTCCGGCTGAGAATTCTAAATGCCTCTTCCTAAACTGCAAATCCCATGATTCCATGTGATATTGCCATGGCACTTAAAGTGGAATAATAGCGCTATAACAGTATCGTGTGATAAGGCCCTTAGTGTAGCTCTTCTTATGTTCGTGATATAACACCTCAGTCAATATATGGTATTGGTAGCTTGAGCCTATAATATATTTTTCACCTCATATTCCTTTCCATTTTGAATCAAATCAAAAGGATCTCTGTTTGACCTACTGATTATGAGGTGGGATGGTGACACATAATAAGAACTGTTTTGCACTTTTCTTTTCTTTTTTTATTATTTTCAAAATACATAAAAGCATAGATAGACACAAATATGTATATCATTATCCTAATTCTTCTATCCCCCCCGCTTCTGTATATCAAAAGTTTCCAGTTGAATCTATCTTCTCCTTTATACATATCTTATCAAATACCAATTTACTGAATCCACAGACGTTTACAAATTTAGCCAGAGCATTACCCTTTTCCATTCTCTTTCAAAAGCGTTTCGCACTTTTCAAAGACATATACAACTGCTCAGTAGAATTGGGATGGACAAATCTATTGGTTTTACCATTCCTTAAAAAAAAAAAGGCTCAAGATTTTTTGGTTGAATTTAGAATTAAATTTGTAGATTTTAGTCAATTCCCATCAAAAATGAACTAATCAAAGTTCTTAGCCATCTACACTAGGCAGATCCAGTATGGATGTTTAAAATGAGGAGCTTATTGGAGGAAAAAAAATGCATTTAATTCTTACTTCAAAAGGAACAAGGGGGTCAGTGATCCTGGACTAGGTCCTAGCCCACGGAGAAGAGTTAGTCCCAGGAATCAAAGTAGTCAGTACAGAAGTGACAATGCAATGCTAGAATTCACAATTTTAGGACAGGGCAAAGGAGATTATAGTCGAACCCTGGATTTCAAGAAAGCTGATTTTAACAAGTTCACAGAACTAATGGGTGGAATCCCATGGCTAGACACGCTAAAAGAAAAGGACACCCAGCAAGGGTGGGAGTTGCAAATATCACAAACAAATCTTTGAAAGAATAAAAATGGGAAATATCTGAAAAAGCAAATGTGACTGCACTGCAAACTCATCCATGGAAACCCATCTGGAGCAAGTTAAATTATCTCAGCTTATGACAAAAACACGGAAAACTTCTTCTGTAGAAATCTTGCCAAGAAAACTCTGCGATAGGGTCACGCAACAATAATAAAATCCTATACCAGTCAGAGATACTGACATAGTTCTGAGTTTCAACATGTGCCTGCATCGTGGTGTTTAAAGATTCATGTACAAGTGTGTATGAGCCATTCATCCATTCTGTTCTGGCTTCATAATGTATGGACCTGACCCAAGAAAGGTGCAAACTGTTAAAGCCAGCCATTCAGAGCAATAACCAGGAATATCTGCTTTTAAAGCCAGATTAAAATAAGCGGTCTTTGCAATTCCACAACCTAGATTTGTTTTTTAAATCTTCCAAGTCCCAGTAATTCTGTTTTGCAAGGGGGGGGGGAAGCAGAGAGAGATTATGTTTGCTTTTTGTTGCTGCAATCCAGGCAACCTGAAAATAAAATGAAGTGTAAATAAAAATTAGAAGGAAATGTTTGTAAATTGTAGGGGGACAGGTCTGAGAGGAAAGCAAAAATGTTCCCTGTAATTGTGCAGAAGAGAGGAAGGAAGGGTTGTGTTATGATAAATGGAACATATCCTGCTCTCTTGCACACAGTGAAGAGTTTCTTTGTCTAGTCCCATCCCCGTACAAGGGCTATGCTGATTTGCACGCCCTTGCTGACAAATCTGTACGGTCAGATTGGATCTATTTCCCTCTTATCTCATGTCCCAAACTGCAAGATTCTGACAGGTGGAGATCTTGCTATGAGAAATAATTCAAGGACCGCGAAGAAGCACCAAAGGATAAGGGGAGAGGTCTTAGACTGAACCTCACTTATAGCAGTTCGACGCCATCGGTGGCGGAGCTTGGATTGTGTGGAGGCGGCGACGGGGCTACGGTGCTCGGGACATGGCTGCAGTGCGTGGGAAAATTAATCTAAAAGGCATTTAGAACAATGGATTAAGCGTTGCTATTCTGTGCCTTCAAGTCATTTCCAACTTATGGTGACTCCAAGGCCATTTCTGCGCTAGACTGTTATAGCGCTATCATTCCACTTTCAACATCCTGTGGAATCCTGGGGTTTACAGTTCAGGGAGGGGCCGGCCGGCCAGGGTCATAGTCCAATGTGGTCTATTAAGACTTCTAGATCTCTTTCACACCTTTTATGGTCAAGCCGGCTGTCACCCGTCCTGCGTCTCTGCATTTCATTTATTCTGTGCACAATCTGGATGTGGTTGATTTGCAGGGAAAACAACGTCTTCTGCACAAGAAATGTGTTGAAATATCATTTCCCGTGCAGAAAATTCTGTTTCCGTTGCAGAAAAAATGCTGCTTTCAGTGCAAAAACCACCACGTGCAAATTTTGTGCAGAATAACTCCTGAATTGTGAATAGTCTTTGAATACTGCGGTTTTCAAAGACTTTCTTGTGGCAGGAAGAAAATGCATAAAATTACTGGTTGTTTCCCTTGATAAGAAACATAGCGATGAATTATATCTCTGGTTATAAGAGGAAGTCCTTGCTAAGACCTTCAAGTCTGACACCTTTGCACAGATGAGAAATAATTCAGAATAGCAAAGAAGCAACAGATGGTAAGGCGGACCTCGAGTGGAATGCACTAGATAGTCACAGCAGCCAGGTACCAATTTAATTGTTACTGCTCCATCCTATGAAATCCTGGGATTTGTAGTTTGGTGATCCACTTAGAATTCTCTGCCAGAGAGTTCTTGTACACCACAGTGAACAAGAGCAGAGAATGCTATGTATTTCACCAAACCACGGATCCCAGGATGCCGTAAGATGGAGTGACGACAGTAAAAATGATATCCAGCTACTATAATTGTGTGAGTCATTTAGAATTTTCTGCCATGAGGGAGCTATTGTAAGACTGAATTCTGTACAGCGAAAAGTGCTACAGAATATGCATGAGGGCAGATCTTTCAGTTTGCCAGCATATGCCTATGTGCTGTTGAAACACAGAAACTAAAACACCCCCTGCCTTTTGTGGTATCCATCAATCTATCACTTATCAATCAGAAGCTTTTTTTTTTTTTAAAGTTCTTCTGCATTTCTACTGAGAGCCTTTGGAGGCTTGATTTGAATCATAATTTTGAAAAGATTTGCCGGCTTCATATCTAAAAGCTCACTTTTGCAAACATCTGAGCACGTAAGTAAACAGAAGTCATATGATTAGCTGCCTCATTGAATCAATTGGATTATTCACATGGGTGACGTTATCTTCTATTCACTACATTGATCACAAGCTTCCAGAAGGCATATGGGCAGCCGTGACAATAAACATCACTCAGCAAAACCCGAGCTGGGGTGATGGTAGTATAATATATGGATTGGTACAATTTATGGCCACAGTTTTCTTACACATCTACCATTAAAATGACTGGGGACTTCACAAACATTACTTTGACCAGTGGGGGACTCTCATGCCCTCAGACTATTCCAGCTTGAAAGAACGCGACTGCTCAACGTAGAGTATTTGAAATAATACAAAATATTTCTTTTAAAAAAAATCCTTCCACAAAAATTTAGGGGAAAGGGGGCAGGTTTAAGGACCATACAATGCTATCTGCCATCCTGGGACATTTCCTCAAAGGCCACTCCCTAAGCTGCAAACCCCAGGACTGCATAGGATGTTGAAAGTGGAATAATCGCACTATAACAGCCTAGTGCGGAAATGGCCCTAGTTTCATTTTTTGTGTGACTGTTAGCAAAACAATTTAGAGTATATCTGCACCATATCATTATTCTTCTCTGATATTGTTTTAACTGTCTTGTTTCCATGCTATGGAATCCTGGGATTTTAGTCTGGTGAAGTGCATAGCATTCTCTGCTCTAGTTCAGGGGTTGCACTGGAGCTCTCTAGCAGAGAATTCCAAGCACCTAACGAAACTACAACTCTGTCCTGTGCTGGTAGCCAGCCAAGGTTCACAGCTCTCCAGTCAAAGGCCATTTCTGCACTAAACTGTTATAGTGCTATCATTCCACTTTCAACATCCTGTGGAATCCTGGGATTTGTAGTTTACTGAGGCCAAAGAGCTCTCTGGTTGGAAATCCCAAAGACCCCTCCCCAAACTGCAAATCCCAGGATTCCTTAGGAGGTTGAAAGTATAATAATAGCACAGTAACAGTGTGAAGTGGAAATGGCCTTAGTCTTTTATCAGCAGCCACAAGCAAAGTTTATGACAACTCCTTAGCCAGCTCACAGTCCAAATTTGTATAAAATTAAGAGCAACAATCCCAGTCTCTAAAGTGGTGTCCAGCATAGGGACAGGGCCCCGGGGCAGCAATGTTTCTGGGGTGTCCTGGCCCATAGCCATGCCCCCACGTGCCCTGGCCTTTGAAATTCAAGGTTTTTAAAAAAAACTGATTTTAATTTTTTTTAAAATCTGATTTAAATTTTAAATAACATTTTTTAAAAAAACATTGATTTTTATCAACCCTGACTAAAGCATGAGAGAAATGATGCTGCAAACATTTTTTACAGTGACACAAAGCTGGATAAAATTCCTATAACAGGGGTGCGGGAGAGCTGAAATAACTATTGTGTTACCAGGGGGCAATTCATGTTACACAGTTATAGCATTTTGATTCCACTTTAACTACCAAGGAGACATCCTATGGAATCCTGGAGTCTGTAGTCTGGGGAAACCCTGGAGTTCTGTGGCTGAAAATTCTAAGCACCCCTCCCCAGACTGCAAATCCCAGGACTCTATGGGATGTTGATATGACAGTTAAAGTGGAACTACAGCACTATAATTGTGCATTGTGAATGGGCTCTGGTCACATTTCTCTTCGTGTCGATAGAGTAGTTTGCACAAGATAAAAAATCTACACATGTTCTTTTCTACATTGCAGCGCCACCCACAGAGGTGGCCAGATGGTGGAATTACGGCTATCCATGCAGCAATAATTAGAAGGCCTAGCAATGAAACAAACATCAGAAACCAATTTAAAACATTAAGAAAGAAACACAGCATGGCCTTCACTTAGCAGACAGAGATCTATATTCTATTAGTTAGTTCAAAGTAGAGTAGACCCATTGAATCAATTATTGAATGGTCAGTCTGTACATAGGTGAGCCCAACTGAGTCAAAGAACTTACTCAGGCTGAAAGTCACAATGGATTCAGGCCTAAGAATCATATCTGAAAATTATATTTTAGCTGAAATAATGTCTTCCATAGGAAGTAAGTGCAAGCTTTGCCAAAACAAACAAAAATTTGAACAAGGGAATTAAAAATGAAAAAAAGATTTCTACACCTACGCGCACACACCTACCTATTTCCCCAAAATAGAAAACATGATCTGGTTCAGTGTTTTTGTTTTGCTTTTTGCTTACTTAATGCACTCATCATCTCTGTAAATTTGCCTAATTAACTCACGTGTTAATTGGGTCCTATCTTCCAGGTTATTCGTGCTTTCTGAATTTACTTTAATGGCCTTATTAAACTGTTTTTCCCCCCTATTAAGTTCTAGAATTTGAGCGAGCTAAATTTAAATTGAATTAAAAAAAAAAAAAAGATCTTCCCAGGAAGACACACACAGAGATGATTTTTTTTGTGTGAAGCAGAGGGGAAGGAACTGTTGTGACAGTTTGCCTGAAATTAATCTCTGAATCATCTGTGATCTTTACTTAATAATAAACCGGCAGGTTGCTAAGAGCTCTCACAACTGCGGCCATAGTGGCTCTTGCAGGCGATGTCTCTCCCTAATTGACTGCGATGGAGACATGAGGGGATGTAAAAAAAGGGAAACACAGTACTGTCTACAGAAATCCCATCTCTCAAATGAGTTGAAAATCCTGTGTTTGCAGTTCCCAGTCAAGGGAGCTGGACTGAACAAGTGCAAAGACATGAAGAGTAACCAAGTCTGAAGCACATGTAATTGCATTGGCCTACAGTTATTTCTTCCCTCTGCTTCTCCAGCCATTTGCACACTAGACTGTTATAGCGCCATTATTCCACTTTCAACATCCTATGGAATCCTGGGGTTTGCAGTTTAGGGAGCGGCCTTTGAGGGAGAGGCCTTTGAAAGTGGAATAATAACACTATAACAGTCTAGTATGGAAATGGTCTCCATCTCTTCAGAAATAGAATCATAGAATCTTAGAGGCGGAAGGGAGCACAAGGGGCATCTAGTCTGACGCCCTGCCATGCAAGAATAAACAACTAAGGCACTCCTGTAAGATGCTAATGTGTTTATAGAGCTCCAAAGAGGTCCACCAGCTTCCAAGGCAGGGTATTGCACAGTTGAACAGCTCTTACATCAAAAAAGCTCTTAATGTTTTGGTGGAATTGCTTTTCTTGTAATTTGAAACCACTGTTTTGTGTTCTAGTGCTTTGTTTCACATTCTGGCTAGTTCACAACTTGTCATGTGAACTCTTCTTGCTTGGAAAGTCTGTTCCTGGCCTGGATTCAAGGCCACCATAACTCATCTTCAGTCCAGGCCCAAAACAAAATGGAGTTCCTTTGCACCGTGTTCATGTTCCTACCCTGGTCATCCTGAAGGCTCGACACCTTCTCCAAGTAAATAAAGTAACTTCTGGAAGAAGAAAGTAAGCAGGGACTTTCTGTAGAGGGGCAACAGGTAGCAGGAAGACATAGTAACTCCACAGGGAAGGTCCGCAAGTCCTCTTCTGTGTGGTAGCAGTGGCACCTCGTGGCTTCCATGTCAATGTGGTGGTGATCCTTCTCTACAGTTTACTTTGAACTTGACAGGGTCTGTCCAAGGTGCTCAAACATATGTCCCAAGATCATTATGTAGGACAGCTCCTTTCAAGTTCAGACTAATAGCAGAGTGGATTCACTATCCCACTGAGGTGGGAAACACCAGCCACTACTGTGTAGTAGAAAGGTAGGGAGGCATGGATTAAAAAGGACCGCACTCCATTTGAGGGCAACCTATATGATGTCCAAGTTCAACTGAAAGATCAAGACCCAGAGGAATGGAAAGCAATACCTTGAAACTTCGCTCAACAGATAGATAGATAGATAGATAGATAGATAGATAGATAGATAGATAAGTGATAGATGGAAAGAAAGACAGACAAGCTTCCTCCACTCTTCATACAGCATCCATTCAAATATTGAAATATCATATCAATCTTCTCCAGGTTAACCATGCCCAGCTCCCTAACCTGTTCCTCATAGGGCTTGTTCTCCAGAGATTTGGCCATGTTGGTTGTGTTCCTTTAAACACTTTCCATCTTGGTCTGTGGCACACAAAACTGGACATAGGTATTCAGGTGAGGTCTGACCGAAGCAAAATAGAGTGGTAGTATACCCTCCCTTGATCTGGATACCACACTCCTGTTGATGCAGCCTAGATCTCTGTTGGTCTTTTTGACTACTGCATCACATTGTGGACTTCTATTCAGTTTGCCATCTACTACAAGCCCCGACAGCTTCACGTCTGCTGTTGTTAAGCCACTTGTTGCTATCCTCTATTTGTGCACATCTAACGGGTTGAACTTATTTGAGGGAACCGAGTTCAGCAGTTTGGCTGGTTCCTTCAAAATTCAGAGTAGATTCATCATCCCACTGAGATGGAGGTAAAAACCACTGTGTGAATTTGGTAAAAATAGACCAGCCGAGCTGTGAGAGGTTTCTGTTTCCATTGCTACGCAATTAACCATGGATTCTGTCCACAGCCAAGGACAAGTCAATTATTTAGAACTGAAAGAGGGGGGAATAAAACAGTCCTTGGCCATCTGTGTCTTATGCTCACGGGCAGATGGCTTTCAAAGGCCATGTTGCTCTAACACTATCCATACATTCGCTCTTGGATATTCACGGGTGGCTTTTTGGTATAAGTACTTTTGCCCCCACCTTAGGCTGAACCTAGGCTAAAATCCTTTCCAAGTTCTTGCCTGTTGTTGTTTTTTTTAAGGGTTTTGGAAAACACTACCATTGCCCTAGCATAACCTTATTGCCTCTAATTGTAACTAAGGAGCTTTTGGTGCTGTTCAATTTTAATCTGGGAATGGACTGAGAATGTAGCTCCTTCGCTAATCCCGGGTGATGACCTGGAGGAAGACAGCTGTTGCCGCCCTTGACCGTCATCTGCTCTGCCGTTAAAGAAATGCTGACGCTGTTCCTTGACGGAGCACAGCCTGAGATCAACAGCCAGGAGAAGTTCAGAGGACAGAGGTTGCTTCGTCAGTTTGGCTCTCTCTGTCCCTCTTCGATACATATCTTTATATACCAGGAAGATGCCTGTCAGGTGATTGGGATGTTTGCCATCTGCTTATACCAGCAGTGGGGATTGTATGGCTCAGTTTGGTAGGGTCAGTCCCAATTAATCATTAATCCAATTAAATTAAAATGATAGCGGGGAGAGGAGAGTAAGGGAGTACAATTTTGCCCTTCCCAGTGGGGTTGGGCAAAAGCAAACTGCTGCAGCTTCTCATAGCTTGTGTGTTTTTCCTCATTTATAACTTTTGCCCGCTGGCATAATGCTGGTCTTGCTTATCTGCATGTGTTCCAGTTTTCATCCGCGAAATGTTGGTGAGTCCGCGTATGTTGCGCCAAGGACTCCGAGGAATGCATAAGTCACACCGTATATTTTCTCCTGTTGGATGTTGAAATAACAAGGTAAAATTATACTTACAGGTTCTCACCTACTGGGAGACACAGAAACCCTGTTTGAGAAGAAATAAAGAAGCCACAATGTGCCAGATGCAAATTCCTTGTACTTTAGCGTTTACGAGTTAATGCTGAGTCTCCACAGTACAAAGAAGAATTTTTTGCGCCCTGTCTAAGAAATTCCAACTTGAGCATGAGGCTGTTTGTGTCAAATGGTACATAGGAACTTAAAGTCCCAGAAACTCAAGATCTTAATATGGCCAATATCCTTAAAGATTCTAATCATATAAAGCTCTTGTAATCTCTGTGTGAAATATTTCAAATGTTTTCCATTGAAACAAGTTTTTTCCCCTCTCTTTTTTTTCCCTCTTCTTTTCTTAAGGAAACAGTTGGCTTGAACTGCATTTTGAAAAATAGAACAGAATCTCAGGGAGGATTTCTGGATTGTTGTCGTAGTGTGCCGTGCCATGTATTGTTGTGGTTTTCTGTTTTAATTTCTTTAACCCTGATTGTATATGTCGGTGTTCTGCCCTTTGGTGTAAAGGGCATTATAAAGAAACATTGCTGTTGTTGTTGTTAGACTGGAATGTGCCCAAATAATCTGGAACCATCTACCCTTTTGGTGTAAAGGGTGTTATAAATTATTGTTGTTGTTGTTGTAACATCTGAGACAAAAGGTAGACCTGTGACTCTAACATCATCACTTTTCTTCTCCTGTATGACTTTTTAACATATTTACCTATGAAGAAGCCAGTGAAGCTTCGAAAGCTTGCATGATATATGTCACACATTTCAGTTGGCCCAGTAAAGTTATCACCGTTTTGTGGACTGTGGATTTCGTTGTTTTCAGCTGCATGGCCAATGCAGCTACCTTTAAATATGTTTTCTGGAAGAGCGGCAACATATTATACCTTCCCAAACAGAAATATCCTCTTATTTCTCCTTTCTGCCCAGATCCTAAATCTATTTATTTCTCAATGCTAATTGCTGCTGCTTTGAAAAAGAAAAGATATGTAGCCAAGTATGCTTGTTTAAAGATTGTACCCTTAATTAAAATCCAATTTAGGCTTCTATTCTATTTTTAAATGTTTAGCTACAGTTTCTGGGTGCTGCGAAAATGGCTTGCCTATTTTCATAATAGAGGAAAGGAAAAGAAAAAAAAAATCCCCAATTGATTTTGCAGACGTAGGCAGGCAAAGAATATTCCCTTGTTTAGTATTCAGATGCAGCAGCCTTGTTGAAACTATTAAGCTACTTTAATATGCCAAAGGCTAGTAATAGGGGTGGGTTACCACTGGGTGTCATTTGTGGGTCTTTTGTTGAGCGCCACAGAAGGGAGGACACAGCCAATACCGGATGAGGCTGGAGCAGAGGTTTGGAAAGTTATTTTGGGGACTACAGCTCCCAGACTCCTTCAACCAATATGGCCAGTGTGCCTGTTGGCTGGAGGATTTCTAGCACTGTAGAGGATTGTAGTATGAACAGTAGCTTTTCCTACCTGTGACTGAGAATGTGTGAAGTGCAGAAGGAGCAATAATGTCTTCTAACCGCTCTCTGAAGAGCCATGGCGCTTATCTCTTCAGCAAAAATTCATCTCCCTTATTATCATTTTATGGTAGGATATATTGACCTGAGTCAGCCAGCACGATGGAGTGATTTGAACACTGGACTACAACCTAGAGACCCAGGGTTCGATTCCCCACTCAGTCATGGAAACCCATTGGGTGACCTTGGGGGTATCACAGACTCTCAGCCCCAGAGAAACCCATGATAGCTTCACCTCAAGGTCACTATGAGTCAGAAATGACCTAAAGACCCACAACAACACCACTGACTTGAAGGCATTTAACAAGAACAACAGCTGGAAACAAGAAAGGTTAAAATTTCTTTTCAATTTAACAGATTGAAGCAAGAAATATCACTGCAGTTATATGCCTTCGAGTAGACTCCAGTTTATGGCAGACCTATCCTAAGTTTTCTTTGGTAAAATTTATTCGGAGGAGAGCTACCGTTCCCTTACTCTGTGGTTGAGAGAGTGTGACTTGCCCAAGGCCACCCAGTGAGTTTCCATGACTGTGTGGGAATTTGTACTCTGGTCTCCAGGAGTCCTAGTCCAACATTCAAGCCACTGGCTCTCCCGTGAGCAATTCAGTGGTCACGTACGAAGTGAGGGAACAGCTTCAACCGTCAGATATGGCGGAGCAGCAGATGGGCAAGGAGAAAATTGGAGTTGGGGTCAATCGGGTCTAGAGCACAGGAGTAGGGCAACAGGGGATCCAGTCAAAACCAGAAGGGCACTAGGACACTCACTGTATCTGGGGATAGTTCCAAGGGCAGAAGCCACAATCTTGACCCACTTTGGAGGTGTCTATCTTGAGCCATTTCCACACTAGACTGTTATAGTGCCATTATTCCACTTTCAATGTCCTATGGAATCCTGGGGTTTCCAGTTTAGGGAGGGCATTTAGAATTCTCAACCAGAGAGCTCTTTTCCTCGGTGAACTACAAACCACAGGATGTTGAAAGTGGAATAATACGTAGTGCGGAAATGGTGTAGTAGGCCAAACTTTGTGTCCAGGCACCCCCTGTCTCTCACCCACAAAGGAGGGCTTCTATTAACTATGCATTCCTTTTCCATTCAGGCTGTTAGAGCACTTAATGTCAGCATCTCTACACTCCTGCTTTAGAGATAGTTTTCTCCCTTCCCCCAGAGTCACTTTCTGAAGGTTATGCGAAGGAAGACATGCTGGATTTCTCCCCCCCACTCCAAAAGCTCCTGTAGCATTCTAGCTTTTAGAGATCTGAGAAAACATTCCCTTTAATCCTTGGATTACACTGAATTGTTCTATTGGATCTGATTGCACTTCTCCAGGAAATTTAGAAAAGCCCTTTGAAGCTATTCGAATTTCAAAATGTCACATTCTTTATTTGGCAAACTCGGGGCTTAGAGGGTGGTATTAGCACACCAGCTTTGATTCAATATCATCAATTCAGCCTTATAAAAATGACACAGTGGTGGCTTTTCCCTCTTCCTTTTACCAAGCCAGCCTGCTGAATATTTCCATATTCTCCATGAAGTACCAGCTGCATCTTTATTGATGGTTGTGACATCTTCTTCTTCTTCTTCTCAGAGAAGAGAGAGAAAAGATAAGGAACTGACAACTGTTAAAGGAACCTTGCTTTCATCAATTAAAACGAAAGGTGTATTTGATTCATAAAGTTGTGCGAAACAGGTCTAGGATATGATTTGAGAGATGAATCAGTCCAGGACCCTTGCTAAAGTTAAGAGAATTGAAGTCACCATTTCTGCATGAGTCTGTAGTGCGATGATACCACTTTCAACCTCCTATCGAATCCTGGGGTTTGCAGTTTCGGGAGGGGCCGGCTGGCTGTTGAAAGTGGAATCATAGCACTATAACAGTCTAGTGCGGAAATGGCCCCTGTTATGAAACTGTGAGCCCTGACTCTACTATGCCATCCTGACTGGAACAGAATGAGCATAGTGAAGTTGTCTTTTACAAATGAGTCATATTCATTCAAAGAGGCTCATGCTATCGGCTGGCAGATTGCGTCCAGTCTTTAAGATATCCCACTGTCTCACTTACTATTTGCAAAGCGAGAGGGGCGTAGCTCAGTAGTAGAGGGTAACTTTGCATGCAGAATGTCCCAGGTTCAGTTTCTAGGTGTGGCACAGAGAGGCTCCTAGCCCACCGCCAACCAGACTCAACGTGAGTGGGCTACTTTTCAAGGAGACAGCTATATTAGTCTAATTCAACATCAAGAGGAAAAGGGGTATAGGGGCATCTCTGAGAATAACCAATACATTTCAGCCTGTCTGAAATAACTAGTACTGGGCTAGTGATGGCCATGTCCTAGCCTTGGTGATTACCAATGGCTGGTGGCCCAGATGGCACCACTGTAGTGGCATGAGTTTTGGATTAGGAGTCTGGGAAAGCAGGGTTCAAATCCCCACTTTGCCATGGAAACACACCAGGTAGTGTTAGGCAAGTCCAAACCTGAGAGGAAAGGAATGGCGAAGCCCATCTGAACAAAGCTTGCTAAGAAAACCCCATGATAGGTTCACCTTAGCCACAGCTCATAAATGACTTGAAGGCACAGAACATGTACAAAGCGGCTCAGGCGTTCCAACTGTCCTGATTTGGCAGGCACAGTCCTGATAAATCCTCTGCCATCCCACTTTTTCAGCTGCCTTTAAAATGTCCCATTTTCTCTCTCCTCTCACTTTCCCCCATGGATCCTCAGCTTACTTCAATTGCTGCAGACTGGGTTCCAAGAACAAAGTTGTTTGCTCTCCATTGACTCTGCTCAGGAGAGAGAGAGAGGAGGAGAGATGGCAGAATCTTGCCCTTCCCAGTCAATAGGCTCAAGCAAAAGCAAACTGCTGCAGCCTCTCCCAGCTTGTATGTCCTTCCTCATGAACAACTTTGGCTATCTTGATCACACATTGATACCACTTGGCCTTGCACATCCCTGTGAAATGTTGGAGGTTATGGTAGCTACTAGGTACAAAATTGTGGGGTCTTGGATTGGGGTAGAAGGTACACTCTGGTAGCTAGAAGGTAAATCAGGAGGAGACAGGTGTTTGTGGGCTGGCGTTTGGGTGTCAAGAAGCCTTCTGGATTCTGATCAGATGTGGCATGTTTTTGGAAGAAGTGATATTGCTTAGATTAGCCCTGTCCTTCTGCCTTCTTTGTTCTTTTTCAGACTGAAGCGCAAACATTGCAATGCCTTGCTATCATTCCAGAGTCTCTTTCAATCCTCTTTGACTCTGCTTCTTTTTTTCCGACCTCTTTGTTTGCACTTTTTCATTTTGGATAACAATTGTACCTTGACTTCTGGCTATACGAGATGTCACTTCCCAAACAGCAGCTAAACAATATTTCTCAAAGAAAAATAAATCCATACCTCCCTTTGCCTTTTCTTTCTGCTTCAAAAAGATCACCGACACCCAGGGAGGGGAAACCTGTCAGAGTTTAGCAGGCTACTTCGGTCTCTCTTGGGACCCGGGCGACTGCGCCTCCTCTATGATCCCCCCCCCCAATATGATCTTTTTGGCATAAAAAATGTTCCCCAGTGTCCCCCTCACCCAGCGGGGCTTGGGAGTGTTCTGCCATACTTGTGCCCCTCTAGGCTGTTTTAGAATAGAATAGAATGGTAATAGAATCCATAGAATCCTAATAGAATCCATTTTTTTGTTTCAACAGAAGGAAACTATAAAGTCAATTCCTGGGTCACTTTGTGTTAGAAAAAAAGGGATTTTGTGTTTCTAAAATAGATCTAGGGACTCAAAATGTGGCAAAATTGTCCTGTACACCACCAAGGAGACACCGGTGAGAATTTTCATATCAAAAAGAATTCCAAACTTTCTTGCTGGGTGAAGGCAACACCCACAAAAATGCTGCACTGCCCGCACCCCTAATCTATAAAAAAAATTCTACATTTCTACGTTTTGTTTTCAAAGTGATCAGCACTTGACCACCCTGAGTTAGTACTGGAGAGAAACGGTCCTTGTTGCTGTTGTCTCTGTGAACGTATTTTCCTTTTCTGTCGTTTGAGTGTCTTCTCAGGCAAGCAAAGGGCTGATTGCTTGAATTCCTCTCTGGGAAAAGTGCCAGTCATTGTTCAAGAGTTTCCTAGGAAATGGGGCAAGTGAAAAGAACAGTAACTTTAATCAGTCCATTTAACAGGATCCTGTTCAGCCCCTCTCGAAACTGCAAACCCCAGGATCCTGTAGGATGTTGCAAGTGGAATAATAACGCTATAAAAGTCTAGTGCAGAAATGGCCCTGGTTTGGACCCTGGAATCCTCTCTCCCCACCATGCCTCAATCCCCTTCCCACAAGTGCCCACACATTTTGATATTTGCATTTTTTCTGTGTTTGCAGGAGTCCTGTGCCCCTGACCCTAGCAAATGTGGAGGGCTGACTGTGATATGATTTTAACTGCTCTGATCACCCTAACTGTGAGAACTGATGTCCGCTTAAGCAGCAACTAATGTGGGTGAAATGACCTTGGGCGCAATCTTAAGGACGAACTGGCACGTGAAACTTCCAGAGGAAGAGAGACTCTGTCATCTGACGAGCCTCTTGATTTATAATCCCCCTGCGGTTTGTGAGGCAGCTGAGATTCAGCACAAAGGAGAACAAATGTGTTCAAAAATTGCAGTGGGCAGTATGTCATGTGTGTAGGTTTGGAAACCGAAAAACAAATTACAGCTAATAAATCCTTTTTAACATCCCAAGCTGTTCAGACAAGCTTGCGTAGTGCTGAGAAACTGGGCTATGATAAGGGAAGCAAAATCCCCATTTCAAAGGCCCTTTCCGCACCTTACCTTCTTCCGGTGCCGGGGTGCGGGGATCGTGTGAGCGGCCCCCAGCGAGAGGCTCTCGCATCCGGGGCCCTTTGGCTCCTCCCTGGGAGTTTCCCAGGCTGCGCTGGGGCAGGAAGCGCGCCCGGCATGGCTCTGGAGGCTCCACGTGCCAGGTAAGTGCATGCGGGGCCCGGGAGCAATGCGTGATCGTGCACCCTTTTCGGCTTCGAGCCGAAAATGAAAAGGTGCACGATCGGCGCCTGCCAGCCCCTGGAGCATCATGCGATTCTGAGTGTGTAGTGCAGATCGCTCCTCACAATTGCGCAATGTTCCGGGCGCCCTTTCGCATGGAAAATGCCCTGCGGAAAGGGCCAAAGCTGGGCTCCATCACATGGATTGACGTGGTTCACGAATAATGCTGCTGGATATGCTCATGAATTGTGCATGTAATGCAATGGGGTCTGTGTTATCCTCAGCTTCCAGGAGAACAGTTGTTATTGGTTGCCTTCAAGTCATTTCTTACTTATGGAGATGCTAAGGTGAACCTACCATGGGGTTTTCTGGGAGTGAGGGTGTGTGACATTTCCAAGGTCACCCGCTAGGTTTTCACGGCTGACTGGGGAACTGAACCCTGGTCTCTGGGGTCGTAGTCCAATGCTCCAACCACTGCACTATGCTGTCTCTCAGAAGAGCACTACTTGCTCCCAGTTTCAACTAATGGTGCTATCTCATCCTATCTTGGGATTCTCCACACTGCATCATTTCGCAGTCTGATACCACTTTAACTGCCAGAACTAGGCCCACTGTATGTAGTTCAGTGCAGTAGTATTCTCTAATCTGCTCCCCTGAACAAAACTTCAGATTCCCTAGATCTGATAAGATAGCTCATTGGCAGCTAAACTGATATCATATATGGTATATTTGATATATTATAACTGTATAATGTGGATAGACCTCTACAAATTGTGGCAGGAAGGAATCTTAGGGGAAGAACACTGTATCTAAAGTATACATGAATGTGTTTTTTCTCATCTGTTAGATTTGGTGTTTTTTACTTGAATGCTATACTCTACACAACTATTCTTAATGTTTAATGTATTATGTTTATTAATATCACTTACGGCTGCCCTTTGTAACATCATTGTTGTAGCATCCCCAGGACGTATGCCTAAGTCTCAGAGATGAGGCCTCAGAATCTGGGATAGTCCTGAACTACCAGCTCTATTCTGGATGTTGTTGAAGTGCAACTCCCAAAAACCTCAGTGTGATAGAAAGAATGTGAGATTTTATTTCTTTGTTTATTAGAAAAACTGAATGTGAGAAACAAGCAAAATGGATGATGTGGCTTGCAGAATGGGGACCAGGAGTGTCTTAGGTGTTGAATGCTTAGCTCTAAACTCTGGCTTTGAATTCCTGTATATTTAGTAGAAATATATCTCCCAGAATCCTCACCAGCATATTTTCTGTTTTCCAGGAAAAAAATGTTGTTGTTTTTTAACATAAAAACCAAGGCTGGCATCCTGCTGGAAATTTATGGCATTATAAACCAACTTACTGTTCCCTCCTTTAGCACTGGTGTTGCACGATGGATATATACCCAGGGGAGAAATGTTGCTGCTATGCCATTACAAAAGAAGAGCTTGTTATGGGGCTACTGTACCATAGTTGTGATGTGCAACAGTACTTGCACTGCCCTTGTGCAGTGATAGTGCAAGGAGGGGAGCACTATGGCCTCAAACTAAGCCACAAGGCACTGGGAGTCCAGAATGGAGAGCATTAGAAAGTCGTGGGTGTCCTGTGACCAGCCAGAAAATTGTTCCTATTTTTCACGGAGCCCCATCATACGGGGAAGTCCCCATTTCACAGTGCAGCATCTTTCACAGTACTCCATTGCACATTGTCACAATTCGCTAGCATGGTTCCACATTGTGTCAGCAACATATTTTTGTGTTCATAAGGTTAAGCACTGAAACCCATAATGCAAGAGTTTGGTCCAAGTTTTTTGCACAAGTGAATTTTTCACCCTAAAGGCTCAAACTATTAACAAACAAAAACAATTTCTATGGTGGTTGATCATTTTCTTGAAGAAGTGGTTTTCAACTACCATATTTGCCTGTGTATAAGATACACCAGCGAATAAGACGCACTCCATTTATACACTGGCAAATACTATTTGCTGGCATATAAGACATACCACCATCTAAGATGCATCCCATTTTCAAACAGTATTTTTCAGGGGAAAAAGTGAGTCTTCTACGCCAGCAAATACAGTAGTTACAGATCTATCTGATGGTGTTCCCATCTATTCCACATTTAATGAATGTGCTCATCAAAATATTATGTGGAAATCCAGATAAATTACATCCACAGTATTCCCACCATCTACTAAAATAGTGACCAAATTGAAAAAAAGATATAAGATTAATTTGGCAGAATTTGTTCTTGACAAACCCATGTTGGTTTTTACTGATGACTGCCTCGTCCTGGAGATACTTGCAGATAGACTCCTTCATAATCCATTCTAATATTTTTCCTGATATTGAGATTAGGCAATCACTGAGTTTCAACAAGGTTCATAAGGTCTAGTATCTGGTGCTGGGAATGGCAACCTTTGCATGCTTAATTAACTGGCTAGTTAGTTTGCATGTCTAATATAGGCACTGAGAGATAGCCTAGAGTAAACTTCCTGTTTGTTTTGGTCAACACCTCTTCCACCAGCACGTACACATTCTTTATTCTTAAAAGGTTCTCTCACCATTTACACTTTCTCGTTTGTCTTTGCCTTTGGTCCTGAAAGTATGCTCTGAGATCTCCTAACAGAGATTCTTTCCAGTAAGCATGTGATGCTTATTTTTCCTTCTTACTTTTCTTTTAAGAATTTGAACCTGTGAGAACTATGCACAAAATTCTGTGAGTAAATCTTTTACATACTTTTAACCAAACTCTTGTGTTTATTTTGAGCTAGAGTAAGTGTGTCTGGGATAGAGTGATAAAGGTGGGACTGGTAATCTGTTCGGCTTCTGTTTTGTGCATTTCTAAATGCTAGTTGGAAGGTCCACCAATTTCTCAACTTTAATATTTCCCAACTTCTGGATCTTCCAAAGCCCAGTCTAACATTCTAACCACTCCACTCCATTGCCAACTCAAGGAACACTTGGGTTTTTTGTATAGGCAGATTGCTTCTAAACTAGGTAATATTAGAGGATATGTCTACTGATTTTACAGCCCATGGTTATCTTATCTCTCTGATGCTGACTTATAAATCACTTTAGCCTCCTAAGATAGTCACAGTTTTGGAATTCTGTGCTCCAGTTCTATGGATTTTTTTGTTTCCCTCTCATCTGATGCTTTGAGCTGTTTCTGCGATTAGTAAACCTTCCCGGCTGATATATGTTAGACCTTTTCCTCCTACATCTCTTTAACAGCATATTAGTTTACCTTCAGGGGAAGCTGTGAAAAATGCCAACTACACATTGACATTTGGATTTAAGTGAAAATAACACTAATAAAGCTTTCTTTTATATAACCCTGCACTTAATGGACAGTTTCAAAGAGAAGCCTTCCCTCAGCAAAATCCTCAGGTGAATATTTGTATAATGGTTTATACAGGAGTACCATCCACTGACTTCATTTTATTCTTTCTAAAAGGATGAGCGATGAACAAAAGGATATCCAAAGATTCCATGTAATTGTCATTTTAAAAAAACAAGTTTTCCCAAATGTGTTTTAAACATTTACTAATGCTTTGCCTGACACTTTCAAGATAAAGAGGAACATTTTTTGAGTATTCAAAACCTTTTATTTGTGCACTTCATTGTTATGTATTTTCCTTTCATTTCGAATTTATGGTGACCCAAAGAAAGAACTGCAGATTACAAACTAGAGGATGCAAAAACTCTAATTGCAGATTAACTGGTGCAGGAATAAAGAGGATATAGTTACATGGAAATTACAAGAGTACATGTTGTGCCTACACTGTTAGAGAGACATGTAAACTAGCAATTACTTTGTATCAGCATGCTAAGGTTGATAGCATGCTGGGGCTACATATTGAAAAAGCTATGGAAAATTCTTTTTAAGGAGAAGGGATATAATGAGATGCTGTAGCCATCCATAATTTGGAAGTGGAAGGATGATGCTCTGGGTCTCAGAGTATCATCCTACCATTGTTCACTTGTCAGTGCCTTCAGAATTTTGTTATAGCCTTTTTTTCATACAAGAAGGTGACAAAAGCAGAATTACACCTGTGGTACATACATTGTATGGTGTACTTTGTGCACATTATTGTACATTGTACATTAGCCGGCTGGTTGTGCATGGCTATGCATCAATGCACAATGCACATTTCATTGTGCAATGTAATTCTGTAATGAGTTGGTGTAGTGCAACTCAGACATGTAGAATTTGCTCCCAGTTCAAGTGAGCTTTTCCAAAATATTGTCAAAAGGTGCAAAGAGGTATCCTCTCCAGGTAATTCTTAAAGATACTTCTGGATGCCTGTGTGTAACTTGCGCTTTCATCTGTAAGAACAACTGCAAAACCTCCTTTCTTTGATTAAGTCCTCCTGCGCCGGTTACCATGGCGGCAAGCACAATGGCCACTTATCTGAAGAGATATAGGTTTGCATAGATATTATTCCCTCTGACTGAATGGCAGTAATTATACCGACTTGATTTGCAGCTGCAGACTGACGCACAAGACCTGGAGGTTTGACCAAGAAATAGATTAGTATGTTAAGAAATTAGTCTGCTGCCTTAATGGTGTTTTTTTTTTTTTTTTTGGAAAAAAGAAAAGAAATCCCTGATTGATTAGGGTCAAGATCTGGTTTGTCATCTTTGCTTGAATGTGGAGGTTCGATACCTTTTCTTTTTCTAGATAGACATATTAATGATTAAGAAACAGCCTCCTCCATTCCATTAAATTGGTTGTGATGACACTAAGGCGCCACAACACATTTTGGTCTCCCTCCCATTCCCCGTTTCTATTACTAGATTGTTTCCTACAATCAGATTGTCTTCTGTTTGCAATTCTTTGGCAAAAATGCAGACAAATCTGTGTTTCCATCACCTCCATGGCAAATCGGATGATGGTTCATACAAAAGCATTTTGACTTGCAAAACAAGAATCTAGCATTTGTTTTCTCTGCCCCCTGATGTCTTACTACATATTTCTGCAACGCTGAAGAGTCATTTTTCACTGCTGTTTACTCACAGTACTCATTAAGAACTGACATCCCAGTTCTTGGATCTGGCTCCCTGTTTGGCCATGGAAACCCACTGGGCCACTTTCTTTGGCCTAAACTATTTACATTGTGTTGGCCTGGAAATGTAACAAGGGGTGATGTGAGGCCAGTTAAGGCCACACATCACTCCAGGTGATGGTCTCCTCAGCCTTCCCATGGAGGAAACACCTGAGCCCTGGGGGACAACCTAATAATTCAGGCTGTTCTTGACCACTCATAATTGGAAAGTAACCAAGTGGACCCCCACTCAAGTTCCAGGACCTGCAGATTAGAGCTGTAATCCCAGGTTAGCCTCAAGGGCAACCTCCTTTCTCATCCCCTGGGTCTCAGGACATTAAAGAGGAAGTTTCAGAAAGAAGCCACATGTGGGATGAGCAGGCCTTAAATAGCCTGATATGTTGCCCTTACATGTGATGCATACTAGCACCCTGCACCAGACACAAAACATTCTGGTTCCTTCTGGGGAGGGCCTCAAATCATTATCCTCCTGAGACAATGCCGGTTGGTCTGGGTGCGTATTCCTTATAATCTGTACAGTTCACCTTGAACTGGGAATAGTCCCCAAAATGCAAGTCACTGCCTAATATAGAGCTCCTCCTCAGAAAGCGCAGTCCTTTCCATGCACCAATGGGCTGGGTTTCTCTCTTACCCAGAGCCACTTGGGTTACATGGCAACCTGTTGCCAGGGCTGCCCTGTCACTCAGGCTAGCCACACGCCTGGCTCTATCACAAGTCCCTTTAGCTAGAATCCTGTTTTAATTTCCAAACAGGAGAATATATTCTGTGTGTTTGTTTGTGAATGAATGACAAGCCTTGAGGAACTGTGGTTGGGGCTTAACTCACAATGTTTAATGACATCACCAGCGGCCATTCCTAGGTCTCAGGCTTTGGTCTAGAAACTTTAGAGCCTAGGACCATCCTGAACTAATAACTCTACTTAGTACACAAAATGAGATTCCCATGAAATCCTGCCTCTCTCTTTCTAATTAAGGCTCAGTTTTAGGGCCTTTGAAACACTTTGAAGTGCTGTCTTCTTTCATGTGCATGCCGCAGAGGGAAGGCTGCAGTCACGAAGAGAAAGCCAGAGTGCGGCAAAGTAGTGTCAGAGTTTAAGAATCCAGCCACGTAATTAAAACTGCTTGAGTAACTTGGGACATTGGAAAGTTTGGGCTAAATTAGAAAGTGAGTGATCCCTGTTTTTGTAATGCCTGCATTCCTTGAAAAGATGGTCTAAAGACGTGTCTTCAGAGCTAATTTATGTGGAGCTTTCCTATGCGTGCAAGATTCAATTTTTTTTAAAGGAAGCTATCTTCAGAAAGGTACTTGATCCTGTGCTAGATGAGATGTTTTTGGAGAAAATAAAAACAGGTTGAGTTTGAACTTGATAGGAGGTCACAAACTTCATTCTGACTAGTGCCAATATGGGGAACATGTAGACCTTCAATTGTAGAACTATGCCTCCCGCTTAACTTCACCATTGACTGCTGGCTAGGGCTGATGGAAACTGCAGTCCAACAACAGCTGTGGGGCCTAGCTTTCCTGGGCTAAGGTTTTGTCCAAAACAGAATAGGAAGGTGAAAAGAAAAAGGAATAAAAAGATGTGAATGAGCAAACATCCAATAGCAGAAATGGCTATTATAAAGCAACAGAGATAGGTGGCATCTCAGAGACTTAACAGTTTTTGTCATAATCATCCATGGAAAACAATAGCTGATGAAGTAAGTCGTCCATAAAATGTCATGGTAAATGAAACCTTTTAGCCTCAAGGTGCCATAGGTATCATTGCCAGAATGAAAACTGGAGAGAGCTTCTTTATTTTAAAGGTTGTATTGAATAATAAAATCATAGGTCTGGTAGAAACCCCAACGGCATTCCAGTCCATCGCCGTTCTGCAATACCGTAAAGTTATTGAGTAATTCTAAACAAACATTGGAAACCCTCATCCTTTTACACAAAGGGGATATTATAAGTGGGGAGGCAGAGCTGTGTGGTAAAGACAGGGCACTTTATCAGATTGAGAACTGCCGCACCAACCTGGAAATAAGGGCCTATCGCAATGGACATTGTGACCACACTCAATTCAGTTTTGACCGCACATAAGGCCATTTACAAAGACCTAAGTCCCAAGCAGAATACCGTCTGTAGGCACAATTTGTGATATGTCCATAAAAGGAAGAATGTTGGAGAACCATTCAACGTGGTAAAGAAAAGAGCCGAGGGTATCAAGAACTATCTTCTGAGCTTCTGTCATGATTAATTCACTCCTCGCTGGTTTGACGTCTTCCAATGGACACAGCTGGAAGCTGTAGCCAAGGTTACTCCATTTTGCATAGTCCAAAAATGTTGCCTTTCTCTGACCACCTTTTGCTAAAGCAGCGTTGCCTCTGAAGCATGAAATATTGGCGGTGTCAGAATAATTAGCCTTTAGCCTGATGCATCAGGAGAAGCTGAGAGTCAACGTCAGGCTTGACTGAATGTTAAAAGGAGTGCATTTGGGTTATCTAGGTAGGGCTGCTGGTTATTTTTTGTTCTCTCAGTGTTTTAAGTGAAGTCTATAGAGAGTTTTCACTAGTTATAGCAAAGTTACCACTACATACTTTTGGCCAACACATCCCTTGACCTAATGAGAATGTAGAACGGCTTATCTGATTATTAGTCATGTAATGAATACTCAGTATTTCATGTGGGCCAAAAGTCAGAACATAATGAGATCTGATATGAGGAAACTGAACCCCTGTATAACTGATTCATTTTATTACCATAATTCAGTGAAATCTATTATGTGATGGGGATTTGGTTTTGTTTACCACTGTTTAAGTTGCTATGATCTCTTATACTACATTTTTGTTTCTAGAGGCTGTTTTGCCACTACGTAGACCTATTGCTTCTTTCAACTAAACATCTAAATCCAGGGTGGGCAAAGCTCAGCTCATGGGCCTTTCTGCCCTACACGGTTATAGTGCTATTATTCCACTTCCAACCTCCTATGGAATCCTGGGGTTTTCAGTTTAGGGAAGGACCTTTAGAATTCTCAGCCAGAGAGATCTTTGGCCTCAGTAAACTACAAACCTCAGGATTCCACAGGAGGTTGAAAGTGGAATAATAGCACTATAACAGCGTAGTGCAGAAAGGCCCCATAAGATGTTTTGTGACCTCCACGGGCCATTTTGCGCTGGTCAGCTAAAGAAGCCCACTAGTCCCCCATGCTCCGTCCCTGCCAAATCAGGACAGTTGGAGGATTTGCAGTCTGGCTTAGCCAGGGCACTGCCCTTTCAGAGCAGGAAAAACCGAGTCCCAGCAGATTCTCCCATGGATTTTACTAGAATCTCTGTGGTTAGCAAGTTCCAGCCAATCGACATAATTTCCATCCCCCTTCTGAGCAGTACTGAAGACACTTGTTTGTGGAGCAGTTTTAAGAACAGGTCTAAAGCTCTCCAAAATGACGGTGTCTCTGTGGGAACTTCTGCCTAAATGCTGTTCCAGTTAAGTCTCTTTCCACTGTCCTAATACTATGCTCTCTCACCCTCTCATTCTCTCTTCCCTCTCATCAGAAGCATCTGGAAGAGAAACCACAAGAAGAATAGTGGCCTCAAAAATCAAAGCAACCTGCTCTTCAAGGAAAAAAAATAAATAAAGAAAAATAACCAGCTGTTCTTTGTAATTTTGGCCACATTCCTCTGAAAACTGAAACAGGGCTTTTTATAAAATTGTGCTTTCTCAAGCAGAAAACATAAAGAAATTTGAATGATGCAAAAAAGATGAGCGTGGCTGTAGCATGAATATAGCACACAGATTCTTAAATTGTTTCAAATTTTTAAACGATTTTTTTTAAAAAAAATTCTAGCAGTGGAAATTCCATCAGAAGGGGCAGTATATCTATTTACCCATTGCTGGGAACAAACATGTCATACCCTCCAAGATTTCACAAATGAAAACTGGTATATGCGTGGCCAAGTAACATCAGAGTGTGATCAAGATGGCCAAAGTTATTAATGAGGAAGAACATCTAAGTTAAGCGAGGCAGCAGAAGTTTGCTTTTGCCGGAGCCTACTGGGAAGAACAGGATTTTACTGCCACTTCTCTTCTCCCCCACTTCTGAGTTGATTGGGTGCACTTTTGCTTTTGAGCTCTTTGCCCCGAGAAAGCCAACAGGATTCTTGGTTGCATCAATAGGAGAACGGTGTCCAGATCGAGGAAAGTAATAGTACCGCTCTATTCTGCTTTGGTCAGACCTCATCTGGAATACGTTGTCCAGTCCTGGGCATCTCATTTCAAGAAGGATATTGACAAGCTGGAGTGTGTCCAGAGGAAGACGACCAAAATGATGAGGGCTCTGGAAGCCGTGCCCTATGAGGAGCAGCTTAGGGAGCTGGGGATGTTTAGTCTGCAGAAGAGAAGGTTGAGAGGGGACATGTTTAAATATTTGAAAGGATATCATATTGAAGAGGAAGCGGGCTTGTTTTCCACTGTTCCAGAGACCAGGACAAGGAACAATGGATTCAAGCTGCAGAAAAAGAGATTCCACCTGAACCTCAGGAAGAGCTTCCTGACAGTCAGAGCTGTTTGGCAGTGGAATCTGCTGCCTCCGTGGAGTGTGGTGGAGTCTCTTTCTTCGGAGGTTTTTAAACAGAGGTTGGATGGCCGTCTGTTGGGAATGCTTTAATGTGTGTTCTTGCATAGCTGGGGGTTGGACTGGATGGCCACTGGGGTCTTTTTCAACTGTATGATTCTGTGATTCTAACTTATCTAAGGACAAAGGGGATAAGCGAGAGGAAGAGAAAGAAACTGGAACATTTTGAAAGTAACTTAAAAAGCGGGATGGCAGAGGGTTAATCAGGACTGTCCCTGCCAGACTGGTAGAGTTGAAAGGCATAGAACATATCAGGTCATCTTTATACCGTGCCAGACAGAGAATTCTGGATGAAATGGCTCAGGGAGTATACGCCTTGTTTTCAAAGAGAATTATGATCCTTAAATCTCCCTACAAACATGAAAGAGACGTGTGTTTTATTTTCACCACCCAAATTCAGCTGCATCTGCTAGAAACAGCGAGTAAGTGTGGCCTACAGTGGGGTGTGGGGAGACTTGCTAGACCCACCAA
The DNA here is from genome assembly GCA_030412105.1 of Cyclura pinguis. Classification (NCBI taxonomy): domain Eukaryota; kingdom Metazoa; phylum Chordata; class Lepidosauria; order Squamata; family Iguanidae; genus Cyclura; species Cyclura pinguis. Next base: position 4,730,354 of record CM059607.1, read on the forward strand.
CAGTGCCGAGTCCAACTTTATTGGATGGTGTCCAGACATAGGCATGCTTAGCGCAGACTCACTGGAATCAAGGGAACTTAAATTAGTCATCATTAAATTAGTTCTCATTGATTTTAGTGGATAAACTCTATGCATAATGGCTGAGTCAGAGTCTAACCCATGGTTCTTCTACAACTCCCAGAATCCCCCAGCCTATTGTGGGAGTTATAGTCCAAAGCAGCTTTGCCAAGCCCGTGTTCCCTCTCTGTTGATTTATGAATGCTTCATTCCTCCTTGGAATCTTATACCTCCACAATGGTGAGCAACCATGACATGCAGGCCTGGTTTGAGCGAGATAAAGATCACATTAGTGAATGCAAAGAACTACATGAATTGTTAATTAATTGTACTCCTGACCTGAGTAAGATAAGAACTCACACATACATCGGGATGCCCATGCATATAGAAATAAAATGGCATTACAATCTAAGTTCCCTAAGGAGTCAGTTCCTCAGCCCAGAAAACCCTTCTGTGCTTCCAAAAAAGATCAACAAAGGCTCAGAACAACCCAGCAAATTTGTCTAAGTGATTCATATTTATATTGGCTCCTGTTCAATTTGTTCTGCATCTTGTTCCAAACTCTCTGTTTTCACTTTCATCTCAAGTCAAGAAGTGTGATCCATATTTTATGACCTTCCCCTTTTATGAATCCGGAAAATATTGTGTTACATCACTTGCCTCATCAGCCAGCTTCGGCATTTGTTTTGCAAATGACGTGGTCAGAATGAAGACAATTGACTGAATGGATGCAGGTGGAACAAAGCTTGGACTGCAACCCCCAGTGGTCATGCTATCTGGGGCATTCTGGGAGTTGTTGTCTGTAAAAAGTCATTTTCCAAGCTATGGGATGGGATGCTGTGAGCTGCAGCTGGTGGCTGTCATGTTACTGTGGCAGCGATTCTGTGCTGGGGCTCGGTCTGAAATTTAACGGAGCTGTCCGAGGTGCTGAATCTATTTGGGGAACGAGTTCAGCATCTGGGATAAATCTTTTAAAGTGCAGACTAGTGTCTGGAGCGGATTCACTGCCCCAATGACATAGGAGGCACCAGCCGCTGAATTTCTTTAAAGCAGAGGTGAACAATGTACAGTCGGAAGTTTTTCAGCAGCATCGGCACTGAGAGGACAGTGAAAGCAGATTGGGGAAACAGAGACTTTTTGCAGCAGGTTGCGGCAGCATGCCTGCAATAAAGAAAACACAATACAGTAGAATTCTACTCCAGGTGATTCTGCTGTAGCAATGTGTGCCTGCCACACACAAGAGATAAAAAACAGCTGCCTTCAGAATCAGAATCAGGTATGTCCAAACCAGATCATGGAAAGGAGGTGGGTTGAGATGCTGGCCCTATACTTCCCCTTTCTTGCCCATCTCCTTCCTTGGGGGCATTGGAAGGGGGTTTGTGGTGCTGGGAAATTGGGGTGCAAGCTGTCCTTACCTGGTTGGGCAGCAGCTGGCGGAGCAGAAGGAGAACCGGAGGGCAGGGATTTAGAGGGCTGCGTGGCCCAACTGGAGCTGCTGAAAGGGAAGGTTCCCCCCGAAAAGGAGTGCCTGAGGTGGGGCACAGTGGATGGAGAAACTCACAAATAATCAGACCTGTGAAAGTCAAGCCCACAAATCTGGAGTGCTGATTGTAATCCCCAGAAGGTTCGGAATGTCTTTGTTTACTTACCAAAGACTTACCTGATCTAGTTATTTCATTTCACACATGCATATGGTTAATTCTGAATATAAAGTTTGCTGAAACATATTGAACTGCTCTTCTCCCGGGGGGGGGGGATATAGGAACCTATCCCTATTCTTTCCATGTTATGCCACACACACATACACCCTCCTGTGCTATGTTTCTGATCCATTTCTCATGCACCCTTTTACACTGTAAAAGTTAGACATACAGATTGCTTGCCTGCCTACAAGTATTACACCTAGCTCAGCCACTGCCCAATTTGCAAGCAACAGCTGTTCAGGTATATTTTGAGAGGCTGATAATGTATTTTAGGAGACTTATTTTGTTTTCATCTATCTCCTCCCCAGCTTTCAAATCTGTGCAAGACGCAGAGCAAATAAGTCAGGCGATATACAAGCCAGGTGTCAACTGCGGGTAATGGAGGGATCTAGGAGATATTGCAAAATTGTCCATAGTAAAAATTGAAGTAGTACAAGTGTCTCCTGATGCTCGCCTGAGGAGTGCGTAGGCACAGAGACAGCTGGAAATCATCCAGCAACAGTAAATTTCTCTGTGGTGCCTAGGAATGTATCTAGCAGTTTTGCATTTCAAACTGCTGGCCCAAATGACTCTATAATTAAGCATCATTTTATCTTAAAATATACTGCTGGGTTTTCGGATTGTTGCTTTTACACAGTGCTGTTTGAACTTCTCTGAAAAAGTAGGGTGGGTGTTCACCGGAGTACATATTAGCAGCTTTAAAATATACATGAGACCATTCCTGGTTGACCAATATCATAGAAGACTGCCTGTGAAAGTTACAAAGAGGTTACATGGAATACATACCATCTGCCTGGGACGTGGCAGGCCTGCCCTTTCTTATTTTTGCTGAACTTTGCATAGTACAAAGTAATAGCTTGCCAGGTCAGGAGGATCCCAGGCTGATTTCATCAAGTCCAACACTTGAGACCTAGACTATTTCCACACTACACTGTTATAGTGCTATTATTCCACTTTCAACATCCTATGAATCTGGGGTTTGCAGTTTAGGGAGGGGCCTTTAAAATTCCCAGCCAGAGAGCCCTTTGGCTTCCCTAAAATACAAGCTCCAGAATTCCACAGGATGTTGAAAGTGGAATAATAGCATTATAACAGTATAGGGTGGAAAAGGTCTTACAGTTGGCCCTCCACATTTGCTGGGGTTAGGGCCACACAGTTTACTCATTCCACTATAATGGTGGAAATGGCCTTAGCATTATTTTAGCATGGATAGTATTATTTTATCCAAAGAACACATTTTTCATCATCATCACCTGACCGTAAGAGCAGCCTGACAGTGGAATACAGTGGAGCAGGCATTCCCTCAGATCTCCCGGGGGTCATCCAGTGGTCCAAGAAGATGGTTTCATCTTCCTTCGGTTGGTTTTAGGAATACAATCAGCTATCCCCCGTTCTCCCCAACTGCTAAAGGGCAGTGGGGAGCACCCAGCCCGAAGTCAGCGAACTTGAGCACACAGGGAGCGAGGAGAATGCATAGCTACCCCTGGCAGAAATTTATGCTCTGCCTACCACTGTCCCAATTCGGCAGGAATTGTTGTTGTGTTGTTGTTATGTGCCTTCAAATCATTTCCAAATTACAGTGATCCTAAGGTGAAACTATCACAGGGCTTCCTTGGAAAGATTTGTTCAGAGGAGGCCTTACCACGGTCATCTTCCGAGGCTGAGAGAGTGCAACTTGCCCAAGATCACTCAGTGAGTTCTAAAGCTAAGCGGGGGCTCTGATTTTTGTCTCCAGAATCCAAGTTCATTACTCAAATCACTGTACCATGTTGGCACTCATCACTGATTAATCTCTACCACCCTACTTTTTCAGCTGCTTTTAAAATGTCCCAGTTTCTTTCTCCTCCTCCAGCTTTCCCCCTTTGTCCCCAATAATACGTCAGTTGCTGCAAACCGAGTTCAAAGGGCAACAGTAGCTCCCACTCAATTATTTCATTGGGAAGGAGGGAGGTGGAGATGAAATCTTTCCCTTCCCAGTAGGTTCAGGCAAAAGTCGACTGCCACAGCTTGTCTTAGCTTGTGCGTTCTTCCTCGCGAATAACTGCCCTCTTGACCACACTCTGATGTTACTTAGCCACACATGTTCTGGTTTTCAGCAGTGAAAGGTTGGAGGATATGGAGTACATTCCAGGGCAATGCAACATCTCAGCCCTAGTCTTCCTTTTAAAGCAGCCATCAGCCCATATTGCAGTAATGAATGCTATAACCAAATTAAGCATGACAAGACAAAACAAAATAATTCCTACTGGTCATTGGTACTGTCACTTTGGGGCATGGGAGAAAGACAGGCATGGCTGGACACTCTTCCAGCATTTCCCCATTTTTTCCTGCAACAGATGTGTGTGGACACACCTCACCATGATATGGTCATTTAAAATGTGGATTCAAAAAAAATAAATTCAAAGGATCCCCAAAAACAAAGGAAGAGGATCAGAAACCCCATATCCATTGCTAATCAAATAAATAATTCCAAAATGTCAAGTATACATTACATCTGACAAAAGCTTCCACTGTATTCAGTGTGTATTTTCATTATACCTATTCCAGCATCCTCTAAAGGAATATGAGCACGTCAGGCAATGTTCTCCTTTCCCCATTTACTTCATCTCAAAAGCTCTTCCTTAAAGTTATTTTACCAACCCTTGGCCACATATGCCTGCTCCATTCATCCCCTGTTGGCATCTCTTGCAGCCTGCAATATTTAGCCACTGGTTTACAACCATGATTGAATCTTAAAGGCTATTTTGTCTGCAAATCACCGCTCTTGATTCCAAAGACAACAGCTAAAAAAAGAAACGGCCACGTTCTACCTTCTTAAGGTGAAGATCTTTAACTGTCGCTTGCGTTACTATAGAAACCAGAGTTGGTCTCATCAGTCTACGGATAATACAAACACAGACATACTTTTTAAAAAGAGTAACACACCCCCCCTCCGTGCTATGCTTTAATTCCATAGATAACGGTGCTAGTTGCAACTGGCTTGCACTGCGACGGTGGCAACCTGTCAGTGTAGCCTACTGTGGCCAGCCTTGTCACAGCTAGCTTGTCTTGCCACACTCGGCAGTTCGCAAGGAAATTGTGGGGACGAGAAAGAGAAAAAATGATTTGCAGATCCAAGTCCTGCGGAGGGGAGGGGCGGCCTCCCAATTCCCAGATGGGAAAAACACAGTTTGCAGCCATGGTGAAGGGAAAACAAGCTGATCTCTCACATGCGTGCATCAATGTCACAACAAGGAAACTCAGCGGTGCTGGAGGGGATTTAGAAGCCCAGCATCCCACGGGAGTTAAAAGTCACTCCATTCATTCTCCTGCAATGAGGTATCATCCTCCATGGGTGAAATGTTAATCCATCCCTGAGTGAGGCTTTACTCATGAGATATTGGGCAGGCGGCGAGCTAAGGACTATGGGCCTGCCCCCTTTCGCTCAGGAATATACCAGCCTCATCAACTCCATTTTTAACCATTATTTTTAAAAAACAAAATATGTGCAATTATCTTGTTCCCCACTCCTTTTTTAAAATGGTAATATAAGGTGAAATGTGCAAGCCGTATTCTACTCAGTTGCTAAGCAAGATCTAAGTCTTATCCTGGCATTTACGATTTTGGCTGAAGCGTATGAAAGCGTTGTGTAGGCTGAATAGGAGGATCTTCTTTCAAAGATATTTTCATTCTCCGTATTTTCTTTCAAAAATATTAATCTCCTTTCTTTTGGTGTCTTGCGTAGGCAGAAGTTCCTCTACAGAAGTAACTGGACATTTTTATTTTATTTTTTTTTTGGTCTGATGCTCAATGCCCATATTCAGTCCAAAATTGGGAAAGAGGCCTTGCGCATGCAGTACCATTGTGTATGAGCATGCGCATCCAGAGGCACGTGGCAGAATGCATGTCAGTGTGCATACACATGCCAAATCAGTTCTGCATTGGGTTGCACACTCACTTGTGCCATGTTACCATTCAGACTGAGAGTTGTACAACCCCACATGTGGAGATTCGCACTGTGCAACTCCAATATGGATCTCAGCCACGGTTTTAATAATCATTAAGGCCAGAACTCTGTTTATGGCATACATATGGCTGCTTTGAATGGACTGCAAGGGACTATTTTCTAGCCTAGTGCACAACTGCATGGGGAACAGTGACCAATTTTCCCCCGGGCCCCACCATGGGCTCTACCTCATACACACCAAGCCCAAAGATCTCCATTTTTTCCTGCATCCACTCTCAAAATGGTGCTGGGAAGAAATGCCCCTTCACTTTCTGTTGCCATTTTGAGATGGATCTGAAGAAGAAGTACCTTTGTTTCTGCAGTACTTCTCAAAACGGTGAAAGGAATTGAAGGAACATCTCCTCCTGTCGCCATTTTGAGAGTGGCTACAGAAGAAAATAGAGGTATTTAGGGCGGTACATGGTCTCAGGTGCTGGTGGGGGGTGAGGAGGTACTTCTGGATGTATTCATGCATTGGGGGTTTCTGAGTGATATTATTATTTTCTATGCAGAAAAGGCTGTTTTCTGCACAGAAACTGCTGTAATTGGGGATTCATTCTGCATAAAATTTGCACATATTTGATTTACACAGAAAACAGCATTTTCTGTGCAGGAATTGATACTTTTCACATTGAAATGCTGTTTTCCATGCAGGAAAGGCTGTTTCACGTACAGACAATGCTGATTTCTGCACAAAACAACTATGTATGAATTTTGTGTCAAATAAGTCCTGAGCGGCAAAGATTGTCATCAGTCCAGGATTGTTCTCATCGCAGTTTCTCAATATTCAACATGTTTTGTGACCATTATTTGGACCATTTTTGATTGTTCTTTCTAGCCGTAGTCTACAATTCTACAGAGAGGCCATTTCCGCACTAGCCTGTTATAGCACTATGATTCCACTTTCAACATCCTACGGAATCCTGGGGTTTGCAGGTTAGGGAGGGGCCGGCCGGCCCCTCCCTAAACTGCAAACCCCAGGATTCCGTAGGATGTTGAAAGTGGAATCATAGCGCTATAACAGGCTAGTGCGGAAATGTCCTGAGAGAGGAAAAGGAGTTAAGTTATTGTTCCTGCTCTGCTCCCTCTAACAAGCTGGCGGGGAAGAGAGGCTGTCCTCACTGCTGATCCACTTCTCTTCCTTCCTCTCTGCCCCTTCCAAGTGGTGTAGCAGTTATAACAGAGACTACATAGGGACTGGCAGCTGTGGGGAGAGAGGCACTAGGTTACACACACGGAGCAGGTACACTGCACACAGACCATGCAGGGCCTTGACCAAAAATGATTTAATAATCTACCTGGCTTTGCAGAGAATAGAAAAATGCCTAGTTTCCTCATGAGGGATCTCTGTCAAATGTCCCAATTAATGTGCAAATTGAGTGGTTCGGAGAAACAAAGCAACAAGATTTCTTATACGAATTCTGATCTAAAGAAAGCATACTGCAGTGTGCGTTCAAGTCATTTCCGACTTATGGTGACCTGAAGGCGAATCTATCGTAGGGTTTTCTGGGGCTGAGAGTGTGTCACACCCAGAGTCACCCGATGGGTTTCTGTGGCCAAGCAATAAATCAAACCCTGTCTCCAGGGTTGTAATTCAATGCTCAAACCACTACACCATGGTGGTTCTCTAAAGAAAACATGCTGTCCAACATTTCACAGATGAAAACCAGTATGTGTGTGGCCAAAACACCAGAGTACGGCCAAGATGGGAAAAATTACTAAGTTACAAGCTAGGAGAGGCTGCAGCCATTTGCTTTTGCCAGAGCCTACTGGGAAAAGATTTCACCTCTAACTCTCCTTTCTCCTCTACTGTGTTAAATGAGTGCAATTTACTCTTGCACTTTGGAGGGGGAAAGTGGGAAGAGGGGAGAGAAACTGGTACATTTTAAAAGAAGTTTAAAAGTGGGACAACAGGGAATTAAATGGGATTGTCCCTGCCAAACTGGGACAGTCGGAGCGTATGAAATAGGAAAGTGGCTGACCGTGTTGACTGAGCCTCATACGTAAGACACATTCAGCCACAGCATGAGAAAACTGCTAAAACTTTATTCATATTTGTTTGGGTTGGAGTGAGTGGGGAGGATGAAAGGATGTGAAGAACTGAGGCTCTGGAAAATGAGCAGGCAAATTTATTAAGCCCACACATTAATTAACTAATCTGATTATTTAGAACATGGATAGAAATAGTTTGATTAGGGTGACAGCCTGAATTAATCGCAAAAGGTAAATGAGCTGCCGAAGTTTGTTTCAAAACTTGGTGATTAATGGAGATTATAGAACAGATGTATTTTCTCTGCAGGGAAAAATAAGAGTGTTCCCATCAAAATCAGCAGGAGGTTTTGGCATGGATTGTAATAATTCAGTTGTACCATTAGTCTTAAGTGGAAGGAGAAGAACAGGTTTTGCGTGGAAGCTGTCAAAAGCAACCTGGAATAGACGATCTAGTGACGCAATCCATGGGGCATTTTCTGCCATGAACCTAGCTGAATTGAATAGCTGCTGTTCTTCCATTTAAGCGCCGTTAGAATACGAAAAACAATCCCTACAAGGGGTCTGGAGCAACTCTCCGCTTAGAAAATATTAGCAGTAGTCTTGCATCAAGCCGATGGAGGATAATGCTCTACCTGCACAGTTCAGTGCCCCCATTGCGCCAGCAGCTGCTAAGCCTCAGGGAGCTGCTGCTGTTTACTGGCGATAGGACGTGACTGAAAGAAGGAGGAAGCAACTAGTCTCAGATGCAAGGGGAAGAGAAACAAGGGTGCTCTCCCATACAGAGTGCACTTGCTTTCCTTCCCTTGGCAGCGGAGTCCAGCCTTTCTTCTTCTTCTGAGTCACTTCCCCCTCCCTTTCCTTCTCAGGTAAACAGCAGCAGTCATCTTCCATGGCTTGGCAGCTGCTTGGTGGAAGCTTTTGGACAAGACACAAAGGGCTAAAGAATATTCCCCTTTGCCCCACCTGAAGGAACAGATGCAGAGACACCATCCAGAATTCTCATGCATACATCACCACCAAATTGCCATCCAATATCTGGGTTTCTTTAGCGCAGAAAAAAGACGCGACTAAGGGAGAGGACATGATAGAAATGTATAGAATTATGCGTGATGAGGAGAGGCCGGGCAGGAAGAAATTTTCTTCTGTCTCTCCCAATATTAGAATCTGAGGACACCCAGTGATCCTAAACGATGGAATATCCTGGTCTGGTCAGACAGGCATATTGCAGAAGCTGGTGGTTCCCATGTCAGTCTTTGAACTTTAAAGGAATCACTCAGGTACTGAGCCCTATCTCAGTCCTGGAAAGGATTCACCACTGCAATGACATTGGAACCACAAGCTGTAGATAAAAAGTAATACTTATTTACACAGCACATAGTCAAGCTACAGAAAATGCCACAACAGACACCAGTTGGATTACATTGTTTACCCCCAATCACCCACTGAAGTTCTCCTAAACTAGTCAGCCAGAACCTACAATTTAAGTTTGCCCCAAATGTCCCCAGTGCAGAGTCACCACAGCCTATTTTCACCCCCACAACACACTGTGGGCTGGAGCAACCCACCTATCCTTTCCCAAAAGTATCTCCATCTTCAGCCATATATTGGCCAACAATGGCAGCCAGAAGCAAGAAGGAGGGTTCGGGGGCCACTGTGCAGCCCACCAGTCACAATTCCTCCACCCCTGCACTACAAAATAACCGTGAAAAATTAAAATGGTGGAATGAACTGAGCTGAGATGAACTGAGGTGAAATGCTGATGGTTTTGTCCATGCTGAGTCAATTCCCCAAACGTCTCTGAGGGTGGTGGATAAGGGTAGTCACCAAACACTAAAGTGGGAGTGGGCAACTTTTCAGTACTGATGAGGAGCTACACGGGACCGCAGTCAACCCACCGTGGGCTGCGGTGCTACAGACTTCACTGAAATTCGACAGCCACCCGCAACGTTCCCATCACCGTCACAGCTGCTACTGAAATGTCGCTGCAACATCTTGCACAAACAGTCCTAGCCGAGAGGGGCACAACGCCGGAGGACATCAGCCTAGCACCCGAGCTACTCAGACAATACAGCCTACGTTTTACTGTACTCCCAATTAGAGGAGTCTCGCTGAATCAATTATTGGTTGGTGAAGTCAACATGTAGATAAATTCCATTGATTCTTTGGGTCAAATTCCCCAACTGGAATTAGGTGCAAGGTTGTATGGCTGAAAAACCATTAAGTACACCTATAATATTTAGATGGCATTTATCTGAAATATGCAAAAATAATGAGGGACTGTTTGGTTCTCTGTTAACAACATATGACAGAAGCCAGAAGCTTTCTGTGGTATGCCACTGATTTAAGGTTTCAGTTTATGAAGAGAACTATCCAAAGGAGACACAAGGCCAGTGTAGGGCTGGGTTTTCAGAAACATTATTAATTTTGCGGAAGGCATAAGGCATGTACACACACATAACTTAAAGGGTCAGGCCAGATAGAACAAAGTGAGACTTTATACCAGAACCTCAGCTATGTCAGGTGGCAATTTACACATTGCCATGTGCAAGAAATTGTGTTGCCAAAAATCATAGCAATATTTGCAAGAATAATTGCATATGTTAAACATTTAAATCCATATTTAGAAAAAAAAAATCTAGAATTTGAACAAAAAAAAGAATACCCAGCATGAATTTTAAAAAAATTTTTAGATCTTGCTTACATTTGCAAATATATTCATAAACAACTTGAGATTTGAACATGTGGGAAGCTACAAAATACATCTCTTCCCTAGAAACAGGGGAGATTGCAGTAGCAATTAAAGCTGCTATTGGCATGGGCATGCAGTGGAAATGTGTTGTTTACTTGATATTTGAAATTATTTTATTTTATTTTAGCCATTTTAATATTTTATCATTTTGCATTTTACTTTTTTTCCTGTGCAATGAAGATCTATAGTTTGGAAAAAAATCAAGGTTCAAAATTCAGGAACAAATTAACTTTGGTATTATTGGACATATTAGCTACTGATACAATTAAAATGGTAAAGGTACTTAGGCGTAAATGCCCTACAAGCACCAGATCTGATATGATCTTGCTAGTTAAGCAGATCAATCCTGGCTAGTACTTGGATGGGAGACCGCCAACAAATACCAGGTGCTATTGGCTATATTTCAGAGGAAGGAACTGGTAAAACCACCTCTAAGTATTCCTTGCCTAAGAAAATCCTGTGAAATTCATGGAGTTGCCATAAGTCAACAGGAGACTTGAGGGCACGTATACACAGACATAAAGGTGCTAAACTCCTGTAACTTTTCTGTTGAATGTTCTCATAACATCTTAATTTGGGAAAAAGTTTTTCATTAAAAAAAAGAAAAAGAAAATGCCAAAGACACATTATATGAACGTTTGCACAGAAACGTCCAGCATGCTGAAAAAAAGGACTTCATTTTCTCTGATGTTTAAGGGAAACTTAAAAATAAATTGGAGCTGCTGAGGTGATTAAATAACCCAGTTCGTACTGAGAAGAAATGAGCAGGACGGAAATAACTTTCCTTAACTTTGGCTGGATACCCAACCACCAGTGGAAAACTGTCTATCCTTTGAAAAGCCAAGTAAGAGCCTATAAAAGGACCTTGTTTCACCTTAAATGGAGCCCATATGATGGTGAAACACAACTATGTTTAGGTATGGGATTTCTGTTCGCTTTGGGGAATTTGGTTAAATTTATTTATTTATTTATTCATTCATTCATTTCAACTGTTCCTCATTATTTTTGAAATGTATTTTGAGAAAGAGCTCTTGGTTTTATCCAGTACTGGTCACTGGGATGCCAGGTTAGCTTTTCCTAACCGTGTGTTCCTCTGGCAAAGAGAAAACCAGGCTGACTCAGCTGCCATCCGCTTCTACTTCCTGCAGCAAAGCCCTGCGTGGAGTTTTCCAAAAGGACTATTTGGAGCAAAGTGACTAGAGCATAGGTGGCAGGATGAGGCAGAAGGTTAAGGCCAAGAAGTTATTTTCAGGACCAGAACTGAGCGCGTTTCTGGCCAATTCCACACTATATTGTTACATTGCTATTATTCCATTTTCAACATCCTATGGAATCCTGGGGTTTGCAGTTTAGGGAGGGGCCTTTCGAATTCTCAGCCAGAGAGCTCTTGGGCCTCAGTAAACCACAAACTCCAGAATTCCACAGGATGTTGAAAGTGGAATAATAGCACTATAACAGGCTGGTGCAGCAAGGCCCATAGTATTAGAGCTGTGAAGAAGCCCCAAGCCGACAATGAGCTTCCTGGAGTTGCTCTTTCCCTGGCTGGTAGATGACGTCCTCCCGATTGCTGCAATGTTCTGACTTCCAGATCTTTCAACTCTGTAGATTGCATCCACACCATAAAAGCATCTTGGAGAAATGAGATGAGCTTCATGATATTTTTAGAAAGAGGGACAGAGCTTTGGGAGTAACATCAGGAGCTGAGAGAACAGTGGTATTCACTCTGAACTCTGCTGGCAACCAAAGCCTGACAGCAACAATGATATTTACTTTTCCACTAAGAGGATCTGGGGGCAGTTCCTGGACAGGACAGTAAATATCCATCAGTTCCAATTGGTGTCCATTTGAAAGGGTTCTTTTTATCCAAATAGGAAGTTAATTTGGACCAGGACATGCAAAACCCAACTGAAAAGGGAAATGCAATTCAGGCCTAAATCCCACTAAATGCCAGCAGAGTGGAATTCCCAACAAGAACAGCTGCACTACAGTTGTGCAAAACAGCTGCACAAAGGGTTATAAGATCAGTTGTGGGACTGGTTGCACAAACAGGTGTGTAGCTGGCCTTGAAACTGGCTCTGCATCCAATTGTGCAGGTACTTACACAATCTCTTCCATCGCAGCCATTTTGCACAACTTTTTGCGTCTTTAAAAACTGGATATCGTCCTTGTGCTGAGTCTGAAAACAGACTTCTGCTAGCATAGTGGCCCTTGTGTTTGTGAAATGAGAAATTTAACATCGGCCTTTGTTTTTCTCCCTCCCTCCCTTTTCTGAACATTGCATTCAAAGAGGATATGTTATATGGCTCTGTGGTCCAAAACCATGGTCTAAAGCAGCCTTCTGGAACCTGGAACCTCCAGATGCATTTGACCATCCATCTTAGAACCTACAAAGCAAATATTCTGCCATTAAACTAAACATCCGTAGGCTAGGGGCAGATAACTGCACAGGGGTCATAGGCCAATTTTGCCCTCTTTGCCCCACCCCCATGGGTCGCACCCTGCAACAGTACTCCTAAGTACCTCTATTGCTATCAGAGTCCTTTCCAAAATGGCAACCAAAAACGACTTTGTTTCGCTTCTTGGCACCATTTTGAGAACAACTCAGATGAAAATGGAGATATTTGGCAGTTCTGGGGGGAATATCTGTGTGAGGCTCAGGGTTTTGTTTTTGTTTTTACTTTGGCGGGCTTTTTGCATGATGGGGGGGGGCAAAGGGCCCAGAGGGGTTTTCTTGCTGGGTTCAAGGGGGCTTTGAGGGAGCAGGAGAGACTGCGTTCAACCCATTGGTTGACCTTTGCTGATCTCTACCATAATCGGTAGACACTGAACCTATCTAGCTGCTTTATGTGAAGAAAGACTTTGGTCTGTAAGTGCAAATCTTCTCCCTTCTAGCAGTGGCTCTCCCCAGAGATCCTGTTAAATGGAGATGCCCGGAATCTGGTTCCTCTGCATGCGGAACCTGTATGTTCTACCTCTGAGCCGTAAGAGAAATCAAAACACAACCCCCTAAGCCGTTCTGTGGACTCTAATCATTAGAGTGGCAGCAGCTGCCTGCAGCCCTACCAGGCTACAGATGGGCTTGGCTTCGGTCTGTGCTCCCTGACGCACCGAGATGAATTTGGCCCTGCAGCTGCCTTAACTGGACGGCAAGAACCGGGAGGCAATCTGAGGTCCCGGAAAATTTGGCAGCGCAAACCAGGAACAGCCTTAATTTGCAGCTGGCAGACTCCCCGGCTAGATTTCTGTTTCAATCCTCTTAATTTATCTTTCTCACACTCCGTGGTAAGGCAAGGAAAGGGAGCTTATGCGTGTAACAGGGGTTGGAATCATGAAGCCAATGGGCAAGATATGATCCCCAAGGCTATTTTAGTGGCCCCCCAGAGTCCTCCAGAGTGCAAGGCAAGGCCAAGCCAGGAAAAATGCCCCACACCCTCTCTTGAATCCCCTGAATCTGCCCATCTGCACTATATAAGGGCCTTTCTGCACTACACTGTTATAGTGCTATCATTCCACTTTTAAGATCCCATGGAACCCCAGGGTTTGGAGTTTAGGGAGGGGCCTTTAGATTTCTCAGCCAGAGAGCTCTTCGGCCTCCGTAAACTACAAACTCCAGAACTGCAGTGTGGAAATGGCTGAAGAATCACTGAAGCCAGTGAACTTTATATTTCAGTTCTCTCTAAGAATTTGCCAACCATGTGCATCCTTAAAAAAAAAATGCAATGGAAAGAACAGGAGATTCAAAAAAAAAATACAGGAAGCTCCTCCTTTCAATTCCCCATTATCGGATGACTTGCTCTTTCGATGCTTCCGAATTAAGGTCAAGTTCCATTCATTCTCTCTTTCATCAATTCTTCTTGCCTATGGAGACTTGCTTGGGTCTGCTCACACGCAGGTGCAGTCCCAACTCTTGCTTACGGGAAGAGTGGGTCCCCTGATCGAATTAATAGAATGTCTGTATTGCAAGCGTCAAAACAGAAGGCTTCCATCAGTTCTTCTTGCCTACAGAGGCTTGCTTGGCAGCATGCACGCACTGCTTGCAAAGCAAACTCAGTGTGGTGGTGGAGGGGGACTTTTTTTCTTCCTGGGGATTCATCCAAATCAGAAGCCATTTCTGCCTACACTGTTATAGTGCTATTAATCCACATTTGCTGCATAAGAAAGTGCATTTTCTTCACGAGAAATATTTTCTGCACAAAAATATTATTTCCTGTCCAGAAAATACTGTTTCCTACCTAGAAGATGCTGTAGTTGGGGACTTTTTTCTGCTCAAAATTTGCATGTTTTCTGCACAAAAATACCACATACAAATTTGGAACTGTGAAAATTCTCATCGGATCAGGATTTGCCTCAAGAGTTTTCTGCCCTCGGGGGAAAAAAAAAGATTTTCGACCATTCTGAATATTCTTTCCTTCCATAGTCTCCATCCATGTAATTATTATACATCTGTTCCCTAAGCTCCTTGCACACATTTATGCTGGTGTATGTCTGTTTGCAAAATGCGCACAGGCACTGTATGTCTGCAGTCAAAGATCATCTTAGCCCAAAAATGGAAGAAAGAGTCTCTCCCTACAATAAATGAATGGGTGCTAAAACTGCTCGATATGACCCAGATGGACAAATTGACTTGTTTAATTAAAGTAGATAAACTTAGGTGACTGAATGGGACAATACATTTGAGAATATTTGGGGTATTTGAGGAAACGTGGTGACAGCTAGTTTCAAGTACTGAAGACAGAAGACATTTTTTTTTCTTTTTCTTGTTATTTGTTCTATGTGCCTATGCATTTACGTACACGTGTTTGGATTAGAGTGTAATTAGACTACATTTATTATCTTATAATATCTTCATGTTGGTTAAGTTAGATTGTACCAATGATTGCAGAAGAGATACAATGACTGAAAGAAAGTTGTACGAGGAATTGTCAGGAGGAAGTCAAAATATGCTAGAAGAAGAACATTTGTAGAAGATTTGGATAAATATGTTGACTTCATTTTTGTTTTTTATTGTGTGTGTTAAATTAAAAAATATATAAAAGACACTATTTGTCTGTCTGCAAAATGTGTACAGTAGCTTATCTTCCTGGAGAAAGAAAGATAGGAAAAGGGGATGGAGATTTTTAAAACACTGTTATGGAATGGGGTGTGGGCATTCTTCTAGGATTAAGAGCAGATGCGGAAAAACATCTTTGTTTTAGTTTACATTTTCTCAGTCTGTCACTCCCTCTAGCGTTGGCTGCTTGTTCATACAACAACATGAATTACATTTGTTTCTGTAGTTCTCTATGGTGGTGATTAGTACTTTTGTCCCCCACCCTGGAATATGGAAATACCTAACCATTAAAGAAAACATTTAACAAGAAGACACACACACAGCTCAGAGGGCTGCATACCAATTTGACAGCGCTAAAATATATATTCATGGAAGTGATTGTAAAAAGAATTGCTGCGATTTAAATAGAAACACAATACATCTTATTACGGGGAAGGGCTGTGACCAGGTAACCTTTGTGCCTGTTTGTTGTAGCTGCCCGTAACTGTTGATGGGCAGCTTTAAATGTAAAGGTCATTGCTGGTCTCCCTTCTTGTGGCTCTTGATCATTAAATGGAAGTTGCACCAGACAGTTCTTGCAAACGGAAGGGATAGCGAACTGATGATCCAGGGACCAGTGTTTGTGAACCACTAGCTGCCAGTCTGCTGTGAGCGTCCAGAAATGAAACAGTTGTAGTCAATAGATACAAATATGGTACTGATTCCTGGCACGCTAGAGAAAAAAAGTGCCGTCAGACAGCACCAGCATAGAGCATTGCTGGTCTCCCTTCTTGTGCCGTCAGACAGCACTAGCATCGAGCAGCCGTTCTTAACCTTTGAGCCTCCAGCTGTTCTGGACAGCAGCTCCCAGAAGCCTGTACTGCCTGGCCAATGTTGATGGATTTTGGGATCCTAAGTCTTAAATAGCTAAAAGACCAAAGGTTGAGAATGGCTAGTATAGAGGACTGTCCCCTGCAAAGGGAAAAGAGCATGGCTGGTTGGGATTTTAAGATTTGTGGTCCAGCTCTTATTTGTCAAGGAAGACTGTGATATACTAACATCAGACTCATTCTCCATGTGCAGCTCCTTAGATAAGCTAAAATGGCACCAACCACACAGAAGCAGGAGGGTCAGTAGCCCGGGGGAGTTCCCTAAGGTTTGCAAAAGTACAAGAAATAATGCTGGAGAACCTAGCCCCTGAGCAGAACAGGGATGATGACCGAGCATGCTCAGTAGTCATGGAAGACTGGCTGGGTGTCTTGTTGGGGAGAGACAGACGGAGGGGAGTGGAATGGAATGGCATCTAGTGGAGGACGGTGTGGCTCCTCACACTGCAACATTTTGTTGCAGGATCCAAGGCCAAATGAAACCAAAACAAAGGGCCTGTGCTCCTTAAACAGTTATGGGATTGCTGATCATACTAATTTTTTTTTCCAAGTCTGGAAATCCACTTCAAAGATCCAATATCCTGCTTGTGTGGTGGAAATCTACACTCATGTAGTTACACAGGGGTTGTAGTAACTTTTCCTTTAATGACAGCTATACTACACTACCAACTTTGTACTAATGATGGTGTATCTGCCCATGTGTCTGCTTATTGTCTTGTTGTTATGCATCCAAGAATATGAAACTGCGTGGTTGTAATCATATTTCCCAGTCCCAGTCCCAGTCCCAACTGCTGAGTGGTGAGTCAACATATGGGTAAAACCCATTGATTCCATGGCTCTCCTCTAGTTGGGACTAGGGCCATTTCTGCACTACACTGTTAGAGTGCTTTTATTCCACTATCAACCTCCTGTGGATCCTGAGGTTTGCAGTTTGGGGAAGGGCATTGAGACTTCTCAGCCAGAGACCTCTTTGGCCTCAGGAAACTGCAAACCCCAGAATTCCACAGTATGTTGAAACTGGAATAATAGCACTATAACAGAGTAGTGTGGAAATGGCCTTACATTAGGATTCAGACGCAAGTGAAATGGTTACACACATGGAATTCTACTTATGCAGCGATGAATTAAATACTTCTTTTCCACAATGACCAGACAAAAACCCTGCAAAGCTCCAGTACAGCTTCCTTATCACTAGCCCCAGAAGTGACTGTGTCACTGCAATAGTAACCCCCTCCCGGGCATTCTGTGGCTAATAGAAAGTGAAGGGAAGCAAGCAGATGAGTAGAGGAACTTCTTCTGCCAAGATCAGCTGAGGTCCTCCATGGATTAAGTCATAAGATGAATCTGGCTGTGGGAAGAGACATTCCAATTACCAAGCTTTGGTCATTGTGAAGAAGATGGTAATACCAACCTCTGCAATGATTCCCCACCATCTATCTATCTATCTATCTATCTATCTATCTATCTATCTATCTATCTATCTATCTATCTACCTCTATCTATCTATCTATCTCTATCTATCTCTATCCATCTATCTATCTATCTGTACACACATACATACATACACACACACCTACCTACCAGGATGCTGGCATAAGGAATCTTTCACAGTGTGTGATACCAACTCTCCTTCTTTGAAGAGTCCATCACCTTCTCCTTCCTTGGACCCTCCTTCTTTAGAGGTCTTCCAACAGAGATTGGATGGCCCTCTGTTGCATGTGTCCTACTTGTGTATTTCTGCACGGCAGGGGATTGCAAGATATGGCTTTTGTGGTCCCATCCAACTGTATGATTCTGTCATTCCATGCCTCCCACTCTGCCGTCACTGTATTTCATAATGGTAATTGTTTCAAATAAGTCAGGAACCAGAACGCCAACAGATTGACTGTTCAGGCTAGAACCCAGCCTTTTCTAGCAAAGCAGTTGTCCTTGCTAGTCTTCCAACACCTCCCACAGCCATTCTTCTTCTGACTGAAATGCCTACAGAATGGCATGGGAAAGGGCATCTTGCTAGGGTGAGTTATAATCCTGCATTTTCAAACCTTTAATTTCCACATCAAGTGCAATCAAAGTGGTTGAATGGATAAGACTTTGTGTGATCCATGGCAGAGAAATACCCTTAATCTCTTATAATCAGTTGATCCGTATGGTATAAATCTGAAAAGTAAACAGACACTAAGCTCCAGGAGGAAAGGAGGGAGGGAGATATCACAGAATCTGAAACTGGGAATAGAATGGCCAATGGCCATGCTGTTGGGGGATTTTGGGAGCTGAAATCCATGCAAGTAACTTTCCCAAGTTCTTCTAGAATCAGTAGGACTGGAAGGGAAAAGAGTCCATTTAGTCCATCTTTCCCCTAATGTTTTGATCTAAAGCTTCCATCATCCCCAGGTTAGCCAGGCAAATGGTCACGAATCATAGGCGTTGTAGTCCTAAATATTTTGAAAGACCCAAGCAGAAGAAGAATCCCATGCCATCACCCCAAGAGGACAAAATTGTCACCATATGCCTCCAGAGTTCTAGGCCCCAGGGATGGTGGCATCACACGACATTCACAAGAAACTTTCTTTAATCCTCAGACCAAATTGCTTAAGACAGAGTGAAAAAGAGATAGTGAAAAAGAGTTAAGAAAGTTTCATTAGTTCTAAAGATCAAAACTCAGTGCATCAAAGAACACCCTGAGTCAACACTTGTGGACTTTTTCAGTAATAAAAAGCATGCCTAAATATTTACCTGAGGACTACTAATGGATAGAATATGCAAAGCTGTTAGCTAACGTTATAATTAGTTGTATATGCTGTCAAGTTTCAAGAGATGCGTTTAAAGATCTGCTCTGCATACACAGCAAATGGTTGAAAGTGCAGTAAATCATTAACGGTGTCTGAACTCCACCTAAATTCTTCAAAAGCACCAAAATAGCCAGAACGAGAAGTGCTGACAGCCTCAGTTACTGTATAGTGGCATACTTTGCTTTGCTAAAAATAAATAATATAATAACATGAGTTTTACTATTCTCCCTTAAAATATAGTGACAACATCTTCTTTGTATATTTTGATATTAAGACTGGTTTATGTTATTTATTCTTCATGGAGGAACAAAAATGTTATGATGGTAGCAATTTCAGACAGTACATGGATAGCAACCAGGGCGGATTTGCCATGAAGTACAGAATGCCAGTGTGGTCCAGCAGTTAGTGTATTGGTCTAGGACAGTGGTTCTTAATCTGGGGTCCAGGGACCCCTGGGGGTCTACGGAGCCCTGCTGCTGGATATCAATAGCAGCAGCACCAACAGGGACATGGCAGCAGGGGGTGTTGCGGGTGCTGGAACTGCTCCCTTGTTTGCAAACTAAGGCCATTTCCGCCCTACACTGTTATAGTGCTATTGTTTCCCTTTCCGCATCCTGGGGAATTCTGGGGTTTGCAGTTTCCTGAGAATTCTAAAGATCCCTCCGTAAACTGCAAACCCCAGGATTCCGTAGGATGTTGAAAGTGGAATAACATCGCCGTAACAGGGTAGGGCAGAAATGGCCTATGACTTTAGAGACCAGGGTTTGAAACCCCACTTGGCCCTGGAAACCCAGTGGGTGATCTCAGACAAGTCACATTCTCTCAGCCTCAGAGAAAGGCGAAGGCAACAAATCTTGCTAGGTTTGCCTCAGGGTCATAATAAGTCCATTTTCAAACGAGACAGACATGATGGCTAGAAAAAAAAACCCCCCTCAGCAATTTGTTGTTGTGTGCCTTCAAGTTACTTCTGGCTGATGGTGAACTTATCGCGGGGTTTTTGTTTTTTGGCAAGTTTTGTTCTATAGGGGTTTGCCTTAGCCTTCCTCTGAGGCTGAGAGAATGTGACTTGCCCAAGATCATGCAGTGTCTGAGTGGGGATTTGAATCCTAGTCTCCAGAAACCTTTAATAAATAACTATTTGGAAATTCAACTAAATATCTGAATATTTTGATATTTAAATTGTGACTTAAGTCCTAGGGGTCTGGGTGACCCTGGGCACATCGAACACTCTCGGCCCCACAATAGGTTTATCTTAGGGTAGTCATAAGTCAGAAACAACTTGAAGGCACACAACAACAACACTTATCTTGTAGCAATAATAGGCATCAGTGTTTGGCACCGAATGAACTCTTGCAGGGGCCTGGAACTACACGCAGTTCCAACACAAGACAGGTGGGAGATAAATGTGGCGATAAAATTACAAATAAATAAAAAAGTAAGTACTGTACAATTCAAAAATCTTTATAAAGGGGAGGCAAGCAGCATCCATTTAAAACCGATACCGTGCATGTCAAGAAAGCCCAAGGGAACTGAGCATGATATTTGCAGCTCTCTCTTTCCGTAAAGCAGTTGCATGTCTAAGACTCATTAGAAGCAGCGGCCTTTCTCCCCTTAGATTTTTTTTTTAACACAAGCGCTCTGTCTGGCCTGAGCTTCCCAGCATCAGTTGCTGGGCTGCCCTCTGAATAATATCTGAAGGCAAATGCGGGCTTTGAAGGAGTAAATGCGGACGACAAGCTGGCGGGGATGACGGCAGTGGCGGTGGCGAAAAGCCAGCAACTGGCGATGCCCGTTGGGTAGCATGCGCTCGTCTTGCATTGCCATGGCAACACCCGCTTGTCAAAGCTGATCAGATGCGGGCGAAGCAGAAGCAAAGCCGCTGACCTCTTTCATCGGAGTCTCCGCAAGCCAATGGGCGTCTCAGTCCCTCTGGTTTGGCTTCTGAAAGGCAGGCCTGCAGACACGATGCTTCCCACTGTGACCTTTGTGACGTACGTTTCAGTCTTTCCCCTTCTTCGGTACAAAATACAGAACTTGGCCAGAATGTCAGGAGAAACAATTCACTTTATAGGTGCGTTTCCCCCCTTCTCTTCACACCGTATGCTTTATATCCAGGGCGGGCAACTGTGGCAGGTCCCAGCGTCACTATTATACCCTGGAATCCTCCAGGACTGCTCGGCTGCTGCTGCTGTTTCGTTGTGTGCCTTCAAGTCATTTCTGACTTATGGTGACCCTAAAGGGGAACCTCTCACAGCGTTTTCTGGGGCTGAGAGTATGTGACATGCCTAAGGTCACCCACGGCTACCAAAACCTCAAACAAAAAATCCCCAAATGGCCAGAGGTTATCTTCTGGTTCTCAAAAAGGGGTGTTTTTGATGTTGCCAGAGTAAAAAATGGAGAGGGCTTCTGAACCTTTGGTGGTTGCGTATAAGAAGGAAGTTGCTTGTCACACAACCAAGGAACAAGCAGCGTTGCTGAAATTCTCTGTTCTACACCACCATTAGTGGCACAGGAGCTTTCCCTCCTTTGAGAGACGGGGGATTTATTTTCTCTTTTTTGATGTGCACCAACAGCCACTTTACCAAGGATGCAAGCATTGGGATCAGGAAGTCTTCAGCAAGAACGTAGGCAGGTGAGCTACCTGGGATTGCCCGTGCCTGGCCTCAGCACTCTCTTTATACTACATACTACACTGTTGTTGTGTTGAAGAGTCAGTTTCGACTTGTGCCGATCCGAGGCTGAACTTTCAAGGGGTTTTACGGGGCTGTGTGTGTGACATGCCCAAGGTCACCCAGGGGGTTTCCGTGGCTGAGCGAGGAATCGAACCCTGGTCTCCAGGTTGTAGTCAAACACTCAAACCACTACGTCTCACTAGCTCTCCTTCTTACGACATAACAAAATCCTATAGAATCCTGGTACCTGCAGCTTAGAGAGGTGTTTTTATAATTCTCATCCAGAGATCTCTAGTGCCTCTTCAGACTATAAACCTCAAGATTCCATAGGATGTTGCCATGGCAGTTAAAGTGGAATCATAGCACCATGATTGTATAGCATGAAAAATATAGTTTCTCCAGTGGACAGGCCTGAACCAAAATCCCACATGAGAGTTGCATGGCATATAACTCTGCATGTGGAATTAAGCTTTAATTGTGCTATGCAATGCTTGTGTTGAATGGCAGTATTGCAACTGAAACAACTGAAACCAAATGTGCAGTGAATGTACAACCTAATATATTTGCTTTCACTTTCAATGTGCATGCACAATCCATGTACAAATCCCTTTCCACAACCGTGAACCTCAGTGACCATTTTGCATGAGACAAAAAAAAAAAGTCTGTTTCTGTAGGGGATTTCATGCATATGAAAGATACCAAAAGGATTCTGGCCCTTGTAGAAATATGTGCCAGGCTTTCTGATGTCGACTTGACAACACAGAAGTGCCTTCAGACACATCTGTAGCCTCTGATCTATGTGCTGGCCTACATTTTGATAAAATTCCACATCCATGGTAGCTGCAGTTGTGGGAGGAAGGTGAGAATTCCAAATCAGAGGCTTCTTCATAGAATTATAATTTGTAGCGTTCTTTGGAACAAGTCATTTAACTTTTGCAATTTAATGATTTAGCTGCCTTGGATAGGCAGGCAGGCAGGTAGACAGACAGACAGATAGATGGCAGTTAAATGGCTTTTTGAAAAGCCTTATGCAAGCTAGCTTATACTCAGCTTGCTTCAATGGCTGCAAACTGAGGCCATTTCTGCACTGCACTGTTATAGTGCTATCATTCCACTTTCACCATCCTATGGAATCCCGGGGTTTGCAGTTTAGGGAGGGGCATTTAGAATCCTCAACCAGAGAATACTTTGGCTTCAGTACACTTAAAAACCCCAGACTTCCACAGGACGCTGAAAGTGGAATAAAAGCACTATGACAGCAAAGTGCGGAAATGGCCTAAGTTTAAAGAGAAAAGTAGTTTCCACTCAACTCAGCAGCAGAAAGAGGAGAGAAGAGGAAAGAATCTTGCCTTTCCCAGTTGGCTCAGGCAAAAGTAAACAAATGTAGCTTGTCAATCAGTTTTGCTGTTAATAACTTTTGCTCATTAATAACTTTAGCCATCTTGACCACACTCTAATGTTGCTTGAAGACAAGTATCTCACACTTCATTCGTGAAGTGTTGGAGGATATGGCTAGTTGTCACTGTAGAGCACACTACATGGTTTAATAATCTCTCAAGGTTTTCAATTTGCAGGTGTGAGGATGGCTCAGAATAGACCAGATTTTCACGTCATATAAATTAGGAAGAAATCTCAGGCGTGTTTCAACAGGCACAGGTCGGCATTAAACCGAAAGGGTTTTGAACATAAAGACAGTGATTAAATTTCTCCTTTCTGTTCTATTATCTGTAAGGCCATAGCCCAAATGGAGAGTGTGGAACTGAATAGAAGTTAATTGGGAATTCATTAAAACTAACCTTCTTTGCCTTAATATAGATTGTAGGTGGGAGGCACCATCAAAAGGAATATGTACTGAAGCACGACTGACATTTTAAATGTATTCTGCCTAATTTACACGCAAAACAGCAGAACTGAGTAGAAACGCCTTGTCGAATTGCTTCATCTCAGGTTTAGCAAAGGGCAGGGGTAGCATATGTGAATGCTTCTCCTAGCAGTCACCCTATTCCCATAAGCAGCAGACCATGGGGAAGGCTGGAAGCTTTTCCCGCACCACGCAAGCTTTGAATGCTCAAGAGATTATTTAAAAATTGGACCATGCAAACATACTGTCTCCTACCCGTAACCTGGGAGCTAGTGGTCCAAATATTGGACTAAGACTCTGGGAGAGCAGAGTTTGAATCTTTGCTCAGCCATGGAAACTCACTGGGTGACCGTGGGCAACTCCACTCCCTTAGCCTCAGAGGATAGCAAGGGAGAACCTCCCGTGAACAAATCTTGCCAAGAAGATCCTCAGATAGGATCACCATAAGTTGGAGTCAACTTGAAGCCTGCAGCCTAAAATGATGCAGATGAGATACTGTTAGCATTTATTTTTGATGACCACAGAAACCAGGAAGCTCTGTCCCTGGTGTTTTTGGACTGCAGATCTCATCAGTCCTAGCCAGTATATTCAATGGTGAAGGATGATGGGACTTGCTGTTCAACAATACCTGGGGGAAACATTCCCCATCCATGATGTATGCAACTGCAGACACTAATTTTCAGATTTCCTCGCAATGCCAAACAGTATTATTTGTTTTAAAAGAGAATCACACTTCTCAAAGACTGAGACCATGATTCTCCTTTTAAACGAGGTGAATACTGTCTGACACTCACATTGTGCTTAGGGAATTTTAAAAATTTAATAATGTTTTTTAATGTTCTTTTCTTATTCCATCTCAGGGCATTATGAAGGCACCGTACCATACGTTTATGTGGTCTCCCCACCTGCCTGGTGAAGAGATCTGAAGAAAGTGAAAATGTCTGCATCTCAATAGTTCAGGGAACCATAGAGTTGGGAGAGACCACAAGGGCCATGGAGTCCAACCTCCTGCCATGCAGGAATATACCATCAAAGCATTCCTGACAGATGGCCATCCAACCTCTGCTTAACTTGACTTAGGACCCTTCCCCACTACACTGTAATAGTGCTGTTATTCCACTTTCAACATCATGAGGCTAAAGAACTCTCTGGCTGAGAATTCTAAATGCCTGCCCCTCTCAAAACTGCAAACCCCACCATTCCATAGGATGTTGAAAGTGGAATAATAGCACTATCACAGTGTAGTAAACTTAAACTCCCACTTTCAATGTCCTGTGGAAGTCTGGGGTTTTTAAGTTTACTGCAGCCAAAGCATTCTCTGGTTGACAATTCTAAATGCCCCTCTCTAAACTGCAAGAACTTCCTGACGGTCAGAGCTGTCCAGCAGTGGAATCTGCTGCCTCCATGGAGTGTGGTGGAGTCTCCTCCCTTCTTTGGAGGTTTTTAAGCAGAGGTTGGATGGCCATCTGTTGGGAATGCTTTGATGGGTGTTCCTGCATAGCAGGGGGTTGGACTCGATGGCCCCCGGGGTCTCTTCCAACTCTATGATTCTATGATTCCAGTGCAGAAAGGCCCTTAGATTTTTCTTCAGAACTTTAGAGCAGCTGCCTTGGCCTTTGGCAGATTGCAAGTCTGAGATCGAGTGCAAGCTGCATTCTTCCTTCGTTTTTTCTTTCTTCCACGGGGGCTCGTTGCCTGTTAGCTTCTCCTGCAGGTCAGGTGGAAGGAGAAATACTCACTTGTGCAGCATTTTCACACATGAACCTTAAATTGCTTCTCAGACTCTCTGGGGCCATTTACATGAAGTCGGATCATTGCTCATGTGGAACAAAAAGCGGGGAAGAGCTATTCATAATTCACATGTATGTTCTGCTTGACATTTGCATTACAGAGCAAAAATCCACTTTTAAATGGCTCCATTCAACAGTAAGGTTTTCATTTTAAATTTTGTTGACACTCAGTTTGATGTGTTATTTTATATTAAAGGTTTGAGGGGCCATGTTAACTCCTAAAAGCACTATAAATATGCTTTCATGAAAATCAGTTGAAATGTCTGGGGGCTGATGCAAAAAAAAAAAGGTCTACTTGTTCTTTTAAAAATTAAATAAATAACACACACACCGCATGCACACACACAAACCACTTTCTGTGCTGTATTTGAATATACATCGTGACAACAAGGAAGAAAACAGTTACTTATACGCAATCTCAAATAGCTGTTGAGAGGAGACCTTCCTTGGAACAGCCTCAGCACTCAACTGAGATAGGAACAAAAATATTGGAGGAGTTAAGAAATTTCAAGCAGGAAATTAGACAAGAATTAAGAGACAAGAAATGAGATTAAAACTGATATAAAAAAGGAGATGGAAGCATTTAATAGGAAAATGGAGAAAATAAATAGAGAGGTCAAAACAATGCAGACAGAAATGAAAGAGATGGAGATAAGAATGAAGCAAAGAGAGGAAGATTGGAAAGATATGAAAGACAATCAAAAAAGACAGGATAGTGAAATAGAGGCCCATGAAATGAGATATCGGGATAGATGTCTGAAATTTCGAGGAATTGAAGAAAAGGTGGGTGAAGATTTATATGCGAGATTGATACCTGAACTAGCGGCATATATGGACTTGATGGAAGAGGAAATAGATAGGGAAATTGACCGGATTTTTCGTATAAGTTAAAAAACAGCGAAAGAGAAGAACTGGTCAAGAGACATCATCATTTGCTTTACAAGAATAAGGATGAAAGAGAAAATATTACAGAGAAATTATGAAGAAGGACTGATGGTGGAAAGAAAAGAAGTGAAAGTTTTTAAAGATGTCCCATATCAAATATTAAGGAGGAGGCAAGACTATAAAATCTTACAATAACTTTACAGAGATATAACATCAGATACAAATGGGAGAGACCTGAAGGAGTTTCCTTTACCCTGAACTCCAGGAGATACAGATGTATGACGCCTTCACAAGCAAGTGAAGCTGTCGAAAAAGTAAGGGAAACATTTGAAAGTAAAAAGAGAGGCTCTAGAAAAAGAAAAGGAGAAAAAGAAAACAGGAAAGATAAGGATGAAGACAGGTCAGAACAAGAAAGAGATGATGGCGAAATTGAAGGAGAGGAAGAGGAACAGGAAGAAGATATAGAAGAAGAACAGCGAAGTTTAGAAACAGTAGAGAAATCCATAGAAGAAGAGGAAGACTAAGAAATGAATGTAAAATGTATATCCTGGAATATAAAAGGGCTGAATTCTAATTACAAGTGCAGACAGGTCTTTCATTATTTGGAAAAAGCTAAAGCGGATGTAATTTGTCTGCAAGAAACGAAGATCAGAGATTGGGATGTAAAGTATTTGAAAAACCCCAAATTAGGAAAATGTTACGTTTCGGTTTTTGAAAAGAAAAGGAGAGGGGTGGTGACATATGTTAACTCTAAATTTCCATCAGAAGAAGTATTCAGAGATAACGAGGGACATTATTTAGGAGTGCAAGTTCAGTTTCTAAACACAACATTATTGTTACTTGGAATATACTCCCCATTAGATAATAAGAGTAAATTCTATGAGAAGATTGGTGAAGAATTGCAAAAATACATAAAAAAGAAGAATCAGGAGCAAATCTTCATAATGGGAGATACAAATGGAGTTTTGGCCCCAGAACAAGATAGAACAACAGATAAAAAGCAAAAAATGAAACAAGGGAAACTTTCAAGATTTTTCTTTAGAATAATGGAAGACTTGTCATTAATAGATATATGGCGATACAAAAAAGGAGATGAAAGGGGATATACATTCTATTCCGACAGCCATCAAACAATGTCTAGAATAGATCTATGCTTAACCTCAAAATCGTTACATAAAATAGTGAAAGATATCAAGATTATACCTAGAATATTCTCGGATCATAGCCCAATCCAAGTAAAAATAAGCATGAAGAAACAAAGTAGTTATTTTACATGGAGGATGAATGACTTATTGTTAAGGAATGAAGAATACTTGAAAAAAGCAAAACAAGAACTAAGAAATTATTTTAAAGAAAATGAAAAGGAGGGAATCGCAACCAAGACTGTATGGGATGCTGGGAAAGCAGTTATGAGGGGGCTGTTGATAAAGTGGAATACAGAATGGAAGAAGAAGAGTATAGAGAAGACGACAAAATTGGAAATAGAGCTCAAACAGATCATTACTGAATATTGATTATAAAATATTTACAAATATAATAGCAGAAAGATTGAAGAAGATCGCACAAGTAATAATTCATGCAGATCAAAGCGGTTTCCTTCCGGGAAGATATATCAGAGACAACATGCGCACAGTAATAAATATTCTGGAATACTATGAGAGACATAATGAGAAGGGGTGTTGGTCTTTGTTGATGCCGAAAAAGCGTGTGATAATTTGAATCAAGAATTCATGATAGAATTATTGGACAGAATGGGATGTGGACATAAATTCGTAAATTGGATAAAACAGATATACAAAGATAGCAAGGCACTACTAATTATTAATGGGGAAAAGACAGCACCAATTGAAATTAAAAAAGGAACACGTCAAGGATGTCCCTTATCACCTCTTCTTTTTATAATAATGGTTGAAGTACTTTTGAGAAAGATAAGGGCAGAAGACACAATAAAAGGAACGAAAATAAAAAGACGGGAATATAAGATGAAAGCTTACATGGATGATTTAGTGCTGTTTCTTGAAGAGCCATAAACAAGTATAAAGAAAATGATAGAAATAAGTAAAGAATTTGGGGAAGTTGCAGGCTTCAAAATAAACAACGAGAAAACGAAGATTTTGACTAAGAATATGAGAAAAGAGGAAATAGAGGACTTGATTAGGATGACAGGATTTAAAGAGGAAAAGAAGATTAGCTACTTGGGAATAACTATAACTAAACAGAATAATGGACTATTTGAAAATAATTATGGTATAAAATGGAAAGAAGTTAAAAGAAATTTACAGATATGGACAAAACAGAATTTATCTCTATTAGGACGAATGGCGGCAATTAAAATGATGATATTACCAAAGATAAATTATTTGTTCCAAAATTTACCAATAATTCCTAATAACAAATGCTTTCAAGAGTGGAAAAAAGACCTTACGGATTTTATCTGGAGTGGAAAAAAGCCTAGGATAAAGTGGAAAACATTGATAGATAGGAAAGAGAAAGGAGGCTGCAGTGTACCAGACATGAAACTCTACTATTATGCGAATGGGATGACGTGGATAAAAGATTGGATTATGTTGAGAGAAGATAGGATGTTGAAGTTGGAAGGCTCAGATCTCTGGTTCGGCTGGCATGGTTATTTGTGGTACAACAAGGCAAAGGTAGACAAAGAATTTATAAACCGCTGTATAAGAAGATCCTTGCTAGAGATTTGGAAAGTTTGGAAAAGAAAACTATATTCCAGAATACCATTATGGGTTTCACCTCGTGAAGCTTTATACGGTAAATGGAAAGGACCTTCAGATAGATGGATAACATACAGAGATCTAATGGTGAATATTGGAAAAGAATCACGATGTATAAAGACCAGAGAAGAACTAATAAATGAAGGATAGAACTGCCAGTGGTTCTTGTACATCCAGCTTAAAGAAAGACAAAAAATGGATCAAAAATTAGAAGGACTGGAAACTACCACCCAACTAAACAAGTTTGAAAAAATAATATTTGAGAGGAAAGATCATCTAGCATCACAATTATACAAAGTCATGTTAGAGAGAGAGCTAGAAACTGAAATTATAAAAGATACAATGATAACTTGGGCGCGGAATATCGGCCATGAGATCAAGTTGGAATATTGGAAGAAAAGTTGGGAGGACACTCAGAAGTTTACCCCGGCACAGAGTTTAAAAGAAAATCATATTAAAATGTTGTACAGGTGGTATCTAGATCCGGAGAAATTAAGTAAGATCTATAAGACTAAAGAAAAGAAATGTTGGAAGTGTGATAGTGAATGCGGTACTTTTTATCATATGTGGTGGCAGTGTGAAAAAGCAAAAAAGTACTGGAAGAAGATTTATAAAATAATCATGGAGATTCTGCAAATAAGGATACCACTAACACCAGAGATCTTTCTACTGAATATGTTGCATCAAGTTAACAAAGAACACTGCAAACATAAAAACAAGATACTTTATGTGATCACAGCAGCCAGAATAACATATGCTAAATATTGGAAAAGAAATATAATACCAGAATTGGAAGAATGGCTAATGAAAGTACAAGAGTATGTTTCTCTAGGAAGTCTATCACGAGCGATGAAAGGAGGAAGAAGGGGAGAAAAAGATAATGAAATGATGGAAGTTAAGAGATATATAGAGAATAATTGGGTAAAGATTTGACAAGAAGAATAAATTGATCAAGATATGAAAGAGAGGAAGCCGAAAATGACATATAAGCTAAGAAGTGTATCGTTAGAGGCCAGTCAACAGTATCATTAGGTATAGAGGTAACAGATATAAGATAGAAAGAACAACCAAGTAAAAGAAAGTAGGAAGTGAAAGAGTGAAAGACGACAAAATGAATTGTAGAGAAAATGGAGGATTGTATTATAAGTATTGATAGTATTTATAGTATTTATAAAGAAGGTTAATATAGAGATCATGAAATATAAGTTTTTTTTTCTTTTTATACAATCAAAAAAAAGGAATATGTCAAGTACAAATATGTAGGTAAAAAGTGCGAATTTTATTAAAAAAAAATTAATATATTCATCAAGGGATCATAGAGCTGGAAGACACCAGAAGGGCCATCAAGTCCAACCCCGTGTGTCGGGATGCCCTCCATATTGAGTAATAGGACATGTAGTCAAGTGAAATATATTAGGAGGCTTGTAGCAGTAGAAGCTAGAAACCGTTATACATACGCCTAAAACTGCTAAGAATGTACCGATAAGCGCAGTTTGGCTTTCAAGGTCTCTTAGCGGAGGGGAGGGAATGCGGGGAATCTTAAACCCACGTACTTTTGCTTTGCCTTCTGTCTCCTCACTAAAGTCATTACATGTACTTCACTCCAAATAAATAGTGCTTTATGCATTGTAAAATAAATAAATAAATAAATAAATAAAATATTAAATAAATATCAAATATTAAATAAATACAGCTGCACATGGGGAAACACCTTTAACATGTCCTTGAACATTTCACAGATGAAACTCAGGAAACATGTGGCCAAGCAACATCCTAGTATTCTCATGATGGCAAAAGTTATTAACAAGGAAGGACTAGCAGGGACTACAGCAATTTGCTCTTGCCCCAGCCAACAAGGAAGGGCAAACTTCCTCCTTTCCTTTCCTCTCACCCCAGTTGCATTAATTGAATGCAAACTACTTTTACACTTTGAATTCAGTTTGAAGAAAACTGAAATAAGCTGTGGACAAAGGTGGGGGGGAATGGGAGGAGGAGAGAGAAACTGGGACACTTTAAAAGCAGCTGAAAAGTGGGATGGCAGAGGATTAAGCAAAACTCTCCCTGTCAAATCCTGACAGTTGGAAGGTGTGATGAAGTTCCGGGATGTCTGTGGCTACAGTGTGGAGGGGGGCGGGGGGGGCTATGGTGCAAGGGGTGTGGCCACTGTGTGAGGGGGCGTGGCCAGGGCACATGGGGGCGTGGCCAGGGGCACACACATGGGGCACAGAAAAACATGGTTGTCTTTATAAAGGCTGGAGCAGGAATTTACTCTGAAAGAACTGAGAGCTTGCCTTGTTTGTGATATTTCAATGTTCCTAGCAAAGATATTACAGAAACTTCCGTTTGTTTCTCTAGGACAGGGGTGAAGATAGCGTGGTTCGCAACCTGCACGTGCACCTGGAGAACATTTTTGATGTCTTCAGATGCAACTCCCCCAGTTTTTTGCTAAAAGCACCCTATGCGTACTAGGGTTTGCTTTGATTTAATTCCTGGTAAGAAGAAGGCCACTTGGGTCTAAAATGTCTCCAGGACACCGAAAATGAGACAAATTTTGGCTTATGGGGGGACATTTTTAGCAAAATGAAAATGTAAAAGGTTCAAAAATTCCTGATTTGGCAAGGGCTGTCCCTACTAAACCTCTTTCGTCCCACCTTTTTTAGCTGCTTTTAAAACATCAGTTGCTTTCTCTTCCTCCCACTTTCTCCCTTTGTCCTCAGCTTACATCCGTTGCTGCCAACTGAGTTCACAGTGCAAAACTCAGCAGCACAGAGAGCAGAGTAGAGGGAAAAGGCAGAATCTTGCCCTTACCGGTAGGCTCAGGCAAAAACAAACTTCTGTAGCCTCCCCTAGTTTCTCTGTTCTTCCTCATATTAATAACTTTTGCCATCTTGGTCAGGCTCTACTGTTGTCCTGGATTGCAGCTGTGAAATTCTGAAGGGTATCTGGGAGAGACACTGGGACGTTTGTGAAGCCGTCCAAGCTCTGTGCCCCCCAGACTTCTTGCAGCTGCCCACCCCTGCCCTGGGATGAACTTCAGGAGACTGACCTTTGGCTCTAGGTGGGGACTTGCTGGTTTCCTGTTCTGCATAACTCTCCTAATAGAAAGACAAAACATAAATATTCAGATGTCCCGAATTGCCACTCCAACACCATTCTAATCTTATCCAGAAGATTTAAACTAATTAAAAATGCAAGGCGGGGGGGGGGGGACAGAGAGATTGAGAGAGAGAATGAGAATGTACCGTACCATTTTAATTTTTTTTCTCTCTCTCTGGCCTGGTATGTGAAGAAAGCATGAGTCATGCTTCACAGAGCAACAGAGGCGACATTAGCACTGGCTGGGAAGGCAATTATTTTTATCAAGAGCAATTCCCTCTCTGAAACCCGCTCTTTCATATGGCTTCTCCACCACATTCAGAAAGACCTTTATAACCCAAAGCGCTGCCCCCATGGCAAAGAAACCACCACACGCCTTCTGAGGGACTGGAACTATTTAGCTAAAAAGTGGCAGAGGGGAGGGAACTACACTCATCATCAAGCTGGCATTGAGGAAATGCAAGAGAATCCAAGCCATATTTTAGCAGCCTTGCCAAAGATATTTCTAATTGGGAGTCTCTGTTTCAGGCAACGACTGACATCCCATTAGTGACATGGACCCAAAAGTCCACCTTTCCCCTGCATGTGTTGGGGGGTGGTGGTCACTGTAGGACTGGAATTCTTTTGCACACCCTGAAATAATCAAACCTCCTCCCCAAACTCACCATGGCCGTGCTGGTGGAGAGCGAGGTAGACCGGAAAAACACCTGGCCATGTCCCCCATTCTGTTAATCCTCAGCTTTTCAAAGTCACAATTCCTTTAGATCAGGTATGGGGAACTTGTGGCTGTCTGGATGTTGCTGGATTGCAAATCTGTTTTTCTTAACTCTTGGCTGTGCTGGCTAAGTCTGATGGAAATCCAACAGCACCAGGGACCTCCTGATGGTGACATGATCAGAAAAGAGTTCTGGAGGACTGTGGTGGATCTCAGTGGATGATGTAGCCATTCCGCATCTGGTTATAGGAACATAGCCAGACACTTCTCTGCCCGCCCCCCCTGCCAGTATACACACTCTCCACCAGCCCTGGAATGGGTAATAAATGAATGAACAGTGAGTCTAGGAGATGTCAAGTAAAAAGATGCTGCATAATTCCACATACAAAACTATTACACCACACTGTGCCATCCAGGATCTTGGTCCATGAGGATATTTACAGTGCAACACTATGGGCACTTTGAGTGTCATATTGCAATCCTGCAGAATTCTGAGATTTATAGTTTGGTGAGACATGCAGAATTCCCTGCCACTGAGACGGAATGCACAGTTGTGCTCTTTGTGCATGGTTCCAACTCATGGAAACCTTCAGGTGAATCAATCACAGAGTTTTCTGGGGCTGAGAGTATGTGACACACCCAAGCTCTCCGAGTGACTTTACCTGGCTGAGAAGGGAATCGAATCCTGGTCTCCAAGGCTGTAGTCCAATGCTCAAATCACTACACCTCCTCCCCAACATATTTTTATTTATATCGTCAAGGGGACTATTAATACTAAAATATAGAACTGAAAATATGATCATGCTTAAAACTTAAGATGAAAACAAAAGCACAATAGAAAAGTGTAAGTATCACCCAGTTGATAAGATTCCGATTTAAATACAGAAGAGCTTGCATGCAAAAGATTTGCTCAAACAAAAGTGTATGCCTGTCAGCAGAAGGGCAACAGAGAAAATACAGTCTCTCTTGGCAGGAAGTTCCAAAGGCTGTGGACCGTGGTTCCATTCCATGGAATCTGGAGATTATATCTTTATGGAGTGCTTAAAATTCCCAGCTGTAATTGAAGGTAGTGAACTAGAGCTCTCTGTAGGAGAATTCTAAGTCCCTTGCCAAACTACAAATCCCAGGTTTCCGTAGGATAGAGCCACAATAGTAGTATTAGACTGCTGCAACGCTGCCATACCTTTATTTGTTCTTCCTTCCCAAATTTAAAACCAATTGACTTCAACACCCCCTGCTGGTGTGACCTCTGTACACACAAATGTGCTAAGCCTCATGTCCCATTATTGTCAATGGATGCTCCAGGTGCATGCACGCACCAGTACAGGTAGGCACACACTGCATCTTTTGATGATAATGAGACAGAGCATTAGCATTTTTTGTTTTACTTAAGGATTCCTGGAGCAGGACTCTTGGATATACAGAGGGAGCACCGGAGTCAACTTTCGAACATTCTCATAGAGATCGCAAAATGACATCAGTTGGCAAATCTGCCCAGGCTTTTGTGAGTGGGTGCCCCACACTTTTGTGGTATTTGCATTCTGATTCTGTCTCATTCCTTTTGCACTTTGCCATCTGCATCCTCATGTTGTTCTCACCATGAGCTCTCTTCTCAGGGGAGAAGCACACATAAGCCGGAGGACAGCTGCTTTGTGCAGCCTTGCCGCTAGAAAGCATATGTTACAGTGTGGCTGCAATAAAACCAAGCAGGCTCACACAAACATCCAGAGCTTTCACTTAGAAGAACAACGAAAGTGATACTCTGACTGGACCTGTTGAATTTCAGGCTAATGGCTGAGTTTGCCATCAATGTTTACAGCTTACAACTGAGAGACAGAAGAAAATTCCTCCAGAGGTTCACTAATGTCTAATTCAGTTCTCTTCCATTTGGTGCCCATTCACTATATTAACTTGCTCCTCCTCTGCTTTCCTTTTGCCCTCTTCCTGATCTGTGCACATTTATCTTCAGCTAGTACACTTTGGCCAAGATCCTGTGTTGGGCTTTCAGAGTGTAAATTTCTGCATGGAGAGTTACACATTAATTTCGCTTCACAAATCTTGTGCTGAATGTCAGCATTGTGCAACTGATATAAAATGGCAAATGTGCAACTGACGCACAACCAAATGTGCATGTGAATCCTTGCATAATGCTCAGTGCACAATGCATATGGACATGCTTTTCAACCTTGAACTGAATGCAGAGATTCCACATTGCACAAAAACAACTAACCATTTCCGCAGAGGAACCTCTGGATCAGTAAGACAGAATTCCAGTCTTTGATTCCTTTTGTGATCCAGGTAAGGTTGGATACCCTAGGAATCTGGAGCAAATGAAGTTATTTTCCCCTGAAGCAGAATCTAGAAACGGAGGGAGAGTTTCACTTCAATTCACTCCTGATCAGGATTAACCACACTATCAAAAGTTCTTTATATTCAGGATCTCAGAACTTGAGATTTAAAAATCCTGGTGCAAGTGGGACCAAAATGGCAGATTCATACATTCAGGCCCTAGGCTTTTAGTGATAACTATTAAAACAGAGTTAAGTGAAGCTAAATATTCAGTTCACCAGAACTGTTCTTGCTAGGATTGATAAATAACCAGATAAGTAAGGAATGTATTACAGTTATACAATGTATGATTGCTGCAGCAGAAGTACCGTATACACGGAACTGGAAACATCCCATGACTCCAACACAAGAAGACTGGATATTGAAATTATTGGACATGGCTGAGATGGATAAATGGACGATATTAAGAGATCAGTTTCTTATAGAATATAAGAAGCAATGGGAAAGGGTTGTTTCTGCTGAGTTGTGCCAGAGGTTGCTGGGGTGGAAGATGGTTGGTGAGATGTTGGGGGGTTTACATATAGCGGTGGTTTTTTTTTATTGTCTTCGTTTCTAATTGTTCTGCCCTTTGGTGGAAGGCGCATTATAAATAAACTTTACTCTCTATCTATCTACCTACCTACCAGCTTTGGTGGTTGCATGTAAAAGTTGAGAGATTTTGGAAATCTATACATACAAAAATTGAGAAAAAATAAAAATTAGAATGCAGATAACACTGGAAATTTATCTTCTAGGAACAGTCAAAGATAATTTAGAAAAGAGACAGGGGAAAATTATATTTTAGATGATTGCAGCTAAGCAAATTATATTATCTCAGAAATAGAAGCAAAATACACTCCCAGCAATAAATGACTGGGTGATAAAATTGATTGATACGATGTTGATGGATAAACTCACATGCCTAATTAAAGAGAAGACTGTAGATAAATTTGAGAAAGACTGGGACATGGTAATATCTTATTTGAAGAATGAATGGGATGAATTGGTGACAGCAAATTTAAATAAATGATGATGAATATGAGATATAACAATTACAGAAGAGAAAAGACTACAATGTTATAAAGCTAGACTATCTCTAAATATATGTAACATCAAAATGGAATTTGTATGTAAGATAAGACATCCTTTAATGTATATGGGATAAGGTCAGAGCTTTAAGCATGGAAAAAATACATATGAAATTTATAAATTGTTTTTATGCCAAGTTTGGTTAAGGAGGAAGTTGATATGGAATGTAATGAGTTGTGAATAAATGTTATGTATTGACTGTTTGTGTTTTTAACAATAAAAAATTTAAAAAAGAAAACTGGTACAGCTGATCCTAGCTTTTCTGTCTTTCTTTGTTAATAACTTTTGGCTTCCTGACCAAACTCTGATGTTGGTTGGTCACACGCGTCCTGATTTTCATCTGTGAAATACTGGAGCTAGAAACAAAACGGCATCTTGACACTTACCTGCCCACTGTGTACTATCAAAAAATAAACCTGATTTTCTTGCTCCCCTCTGATGAAATACGCTAATACAGAACGAAGCAAGTGGGAGTCAATAGATACATAGCTTTTAATTTCCCATTCCAGGCAGACAATAGAAGGAAGATCAATATGTCAGATTGTTGCTTCCATTCCCAGCTATTGTGCAAATATAATAGCGCTGTCCAAATCATCTGTAAACTGGCATAAAAGAATTATTATGCATAAAAGAAGCATTCTATAGTTTCCATGGAAGCACTTTTCATTCCTTTTTTACAAGTAGGGGCAAAAGCCATAGTTTCAGAAGGGTAGATTTGGGAGGCACTGATGAAAGGGGGCTAAAGAATGCTCAGACGGAGTCAATCCCATGGTACCTTCCAGATGTGCTGGACTACAAACCCCATTATTCCAGGCAATGTGGCCTGGGCATGATAGGATTCTAATACAGCTGCAGGGTACTAGGATGAGAAAAGCTGTCTTGTTTCTAGCGCTTCTGCATCAGTAACTATGCAGATTTACTCAAATGCCGTTGAAATGTACTTCCATGTAAATGGTTATAGCTTTGCAGTCTGACCATGCAAGCCTAAATGCAGTTATTAATCCTGACTAGAGTAGGCTCACTGAATCAATTAGATTTAACCTCTGCAAAGTCTGGCTTAAATGCGATTGATGCGCTTGTCTGACTTGATTTGGGTGGTAGACCTTCTAGAAATCTGTATTTTCCAATGTTTCATACATGAACACCGGGACACATGGGGCCAAAGAACATCAAAGGCCATTTCTACACTACATTGCAGTGTTATTTTCCCACTTTCAACATCCTATGGAATTCTGGGATTTGTAGTTCAGTGAAGCCCAAGAGCTCTCTGGCTGAGAATTCTAAAGGCCCCTCCCTAAACTGCACAAACCCCAGGATTCCATAGGATGTTGAAAGTGGAATAAGAGCACTATAACAGTGTAGTGCGAAAATGGCCAGGGTGTGACCAAAACGGCGAAAGACCACACAAACTAGGAGAGGCTGCAGCAGTTTGCTTTTGCCTGAACCTACTGGGAAGGTAAAAATTCCATCCCTAACTCAATTTGCAGCAACTGAAGTAGGCTGAGCACAAAGGGGGAAATTGGGAGTTAAGGAGAGAAGCTGGGACATTTTAAAAGCAGCTGAAAAAGCGGGGTGACAGAGGAGTAATTGGAACAGTCCCTGATCAATTGGGGAAAATGGGAGCATGCAAGCCAAATGGTGAATTGATTTCTAAAACTGAATTATTGGTATCTTTTAGTGGAAGGGAGTAGATCGCTGCTCAGGAAGAGCATTAAAAGACCACTGACACCCCTGAGGCACTATGAAATATTTAGAATTCTCAGCCAGAGGGCACTAGTGCCTCACCAAACTACAAATTCCAGGATCCCATATGATGTAGCCATAGCCGTTAAAGCAGAATCATAGTGCTATAACCGTGTAGTGTGAAAAGACCCCACTGAGATGCCAATTGAAACATTTCCTCCTGATGAAGAAGCTGTTGTTTTGTAGACCACTGTTTCATCTATACCAAACCAGAGGAAGGGTGGGAAACACAAAGGCTGAACAAACCTGTCTGAAGGCATTTGCCAATGAGTCCTCTACACGGCACCCCTGTATCTGTTTCTCGCAACCTGCACCTACTGCAAATGTGTGATTTTACACTCTGTCAGAAGCATTTATCAGGCTCAAGCTGCAAAAGACGTTGATCTGAAAAGAAAGGCCGAGGAGAAAGAAGACAGACGGCTCTGCAACTTCAGAAAGGAAATCTTCATCTGCTGCTTGTGTGTTGCATAAGCCCTGGGGACTGCAGCTAAGGGCCTTTTCGCACTGCAAAATTATAAGAGTATGATTCCATTGTAGTTGCCATGATTGCATCCTCTGGAATTCTGGGATTTGTAGTCCAGGGAAGCACCAGAGCTCCCTGCCTGGGAATTCTAAATAACCCTCCCTAAACTGCAA
Source organism: Cyclura pinguis (assembly GCA_030412105.1). NCBI lineage: Eukaryota > Metazoa > Chordata > Lepidosauria > Squamata > Iguanidae > Cyclura > Cyclura pinguis. Next base: position 4,769,095 of record CM059607.1, read on the forward strand.
ATAGAGACCCAGCGTTCAGTAGTTGTTTGAGCATGGGACTATGATGCTGAAGACCAGGATTTAATTCTCTACTCAGCCATGGAAACCCACTGGGTGACTTTGGCCATGTCACACACTCTCAGCCCACAGAAAACTCCATGATAAATTTGTCTTAGGATTACCATAAGTCGGAAACAACTCAAAGGCACGCAACAACAACAAACTGCAAATCCCAGGATTCCATGGGGTGGAACCGTACAGCATTATAGCACTATGAATCTACTTTAACTGCCATGGGAACTGCCTGTAGAATCCTGAAGTCTGCAGTTTAAGGAAGGGCATTTAGGTCCAGAAGAGTCAGAATTTGGAACTGTTCCTTTCTTGGGCATTAGCTGGAATTTTACTCCCTGCTGCAGTAAAGAAGTTTTCTTCCTACAGGGAGTTTCTGGTCTGGTCTGTTGCAGAAACAATTTTTTAAACTCTTCTCTTTCTCTCCGTACAGCCTGAAATGATAACATCTCCTTTACCGCCTGGATCTGCTCCCTGTGTAGATCCAACCTAAAAAGACGGCAGTTCTCTATCGCAAAATCCATTTGTAATAATGTGCATCAAGTTGCAGTTGGTTCTGATGTCCTCATCTCAAGGTAACATACATGTGCAATTTGCCAGGTTGTACTCAGTGGACAAATTCTCTGGTGGAGGCATTTCTCATTTTATCCCCACAAGCTACACTACAAAGTTGCCTGTCTCCCCATAGCTACTTCCAATATGGCAAAAAAAAAAAAAAAGCTACAGTGAGATCAGAATTTGGAGAGCTCCAGCATGCATGTAGAAATATACAAAGGGCACTTTGAATTCTGACCTATTTGGGTCTCTCAGTGTTTGAATTTTTTAAAAACCTACTCAGTCTCTCACCATTTTTTTTTTACAGCTGCTTTATTTTTATCCCACTTTGACTGTTTTTAGCTGTGGTAAACCTGCCAGAGTGAGGAGTGATGCAAAACTGGTGCAAGAGCAAGATACACGCACCAAGAAAGAGAGGGAGGGAAAGTTTTGCATGTTGGAAATCACATTATCCTCCCACTCCAGTCCACCCCAGTGTTCTTTCCCTTTCCCTCTGTTTATTTTCTTCTGTCCTCCCATTTCTCTTTCTCATTAGCTTTTCTCTCTCCATCTTGGCATTTATTAGTCCTCCCCCTCTGCTTATGCTCCCTGCTCCTTCTCTCACCCTCTCTTTTAATTATTTGAAGGGTCCGGGGACGCTGCAAAGAGAAGCATCGGATGGAGATTCCTGGAGGCTTTGGGGCCAGAGCCTGAGAGAGAACAGCGGTAGACAGAGCTGCCTAGAGGCTCCCGTTCAGAAGAGTGAAGGGCTATAAGTGTTTCACTGGAGCGTAGTAGAAGGATCTCTGGTAGAGATATTTTAAGTACCAGTGATGTACTGACGAGTCAATAGCCGCAGACTCAAGTTGGACTTAAGTCACTTCAGTCGCTCGACTCGTACTCGACTCGGCCATAAATGATGCACTGACTCAACTTGACTTGAGACTTGTATAATTTTAATAACTGACGATGCCCTTGGATCAGTAGCATAACACATTCATCCAGAAACCATACGACTTTGAACGACGCCTTCATCTCTTTTTGCCTACTGGTCACGTGGCAATCTCTCTCAAGCCCAAAGTGTGGGTGCATTTCTCAGAGGGGAACAGCAAAAGGGTTAGGCAATGGGCTTGAGGTCTGCTCAGCAGCCTGTCCCTCCTGCCTGTCAGAGGAGTCTTCTAAAATGTTTCCTAAGAGCAAAAGACAAGACTCGCCCCCAGAGTGCAGGGTGCATTTCTCAGAGGGGAACAGCAAAAGGGTTAGGCAACGGGCTTGAGGAGGAAGGATCCTTCCCTCTAAAGCTTTTGAAGCTTCTGTAATGGGGAGTGAGATAGGATCCTATTCCCCACTTCCAAAGCTACAGATGGCAAAATTGCAAACGTGGAGAGCCGACTCTGCTTAAATTGTTAAAACCGAATTTATTTCACTCTATCCAATCATTGTGGAATTTTGGTCGGGGTATAAAGTTGGTTTCCAGGCTTGAGACTTGACTTGAAAATATCTTCCAAGGACTTGAGACTTGACTTGAGACTTGGAGTAAAAGACTTAAACACATCACTGTTAAGTGCATCACCGAACTACACATCCCAGGATCCATGGAATATAACCATGGCATTTAAAGTACAGCCCTCCCTCCACATTGGCATGTTTGACCTTTGCAAATTTGATTATTTGCAAGGTGCACGCATGCCTTCCCCCACCCCCTTCTCCTCCTCTCGTTCCCTTGCCTTTTGCCAGGCACGGAGAAGGCAGGCACACACCCAGACGGAAGGGGAAGGGAAGGCACGCACACACCCTCCTTCTCCCCTCCAGGGCTTCCCCCTCTCATTCCCTTGCCTCTGGCCCCAGGACACAAAAAGCAAGGAAATGGAAGAGGAGATCACAGGGAGGGGGGGACTATTAATGGTTTTTCCACTTTCACGAGGGTTCTGCACCCTGAAACCTTGCAGAAGTGGAAGGGTCACTGTAGTATCCAACTGCTATTATTGTGCGCTTTAGATGCATCTCTAGTGAATGAAGACAGAACTGCACGATATTGACAGATTTAAAATTACTAAAATTCAGTAACCCATTTGAAAACAAGATAATATCCTTCATCCTTCAAATCCTAGTTCCATCACGTCTGTATTCAGTAAAGGGTTGCTGTTACATTACTATGCAGGGGAGTTAGCAAAGTGACTGATGCTCAGTGGGACGCATATGCATTGAGAGTGCTGGTGGGCATTGGGAGACTTTTGCCGGTGTCCTACTATTTACCTGCAATTCAGTAATGGGGTTTCTTGGTGCCTCTGCTTCATAGCTAAGTATCTGTAGAGTTAAGTAACGTAGACCATGACTGATGATTCTGGCCAATATTTCTTTTTTCTTGCCAGGAGAGATGCCCTTTGGGCATTAGGGTAATCAGAGTTCAGGGACTTGCCTCTTTCTTCCAATTCTTAGGATGAAGGTAAGGAATCTCAGGGACAGAGTGCTGCCTTGAAAGGGGTGTGCATGCATATATACACATTTTCCTCATTTGTCACACCTGGTGCTTTTTATTTAAACAGTATCCTTTGCATGGTGTTTGGTGCTTAATATGCCATGCTTAATGATCTCACCAGGAAGTGCTCCTTGTAACATCAGCAAGACCACTTCCTGTGGCATCACAAGAGATCATCTCTGAGCCTCAGGCTTTGATCTGAAAATCCCAGGACCTGGCAACCCATTTGGAATGCTCTCCCTGATGTGCCAAAGTAACTTGGCTAGCTTTGGACAGTATAAACTTTGACTTGGGTAAATGAGGCAGGTGTGGCTTACTACTTGGCCACAAGCAGGAAAACGGCACTGGCCAGCCTTGACCAAAAGGAACCAAGGCATGGGTCAGCTTCCTTTCTCACACTCATTCCTGCAGCTGACCTCCCTGGGCCTCCTTCCCTGGACCTAATTCAAGGGGAGGCCAAGTGTTCCCATCTGAAGCGGTTTCAACGTCTTTCCAAAGGGCATCCAGAAGCTACAGTACAGAAGGAACTCTTTTGGACCAGGGAATTTATGCTGCCCCACTGCAAATTGAGCTCCATCCCCCTAAAATGTCCTCATTGACAATATTTCTTCTTGTCCAAGCTCCTGTGCTCTTCAATGTAGTGAGCCTGGGAGAAGCATATTGCTGCAGCCCGGTCACACTGGCAGACTTGCCTTTTGCAAGGGTCGTTGTCACCTTGAAGGGGGAAAAAGGCAGGGAAGAAAGGAAGACTCCATTAAGGGACTGAGTCATCCCAGAAACCAGAACTTTTCCCTTCACAGACTTCTGCCCCACAAAGCTGTCTTGCGCAAGCATTAAAGTAAGGCTGGGAAACCACTGGACCTCATTTTTGGCCTACAGCTCCCATCATCCCCGCCCATTATGGCTAAGAATAAGGTAATTGTAGGAGTTGTGGCCCAAAAGACCTGGAAGGCCAATGGTTGCTGCCGCTCTGTTTTAGAGCTTCTTGTGCATTTTTTTCCTTGGGGAATGACAAAGGAATTAAATGAAATAATGCAGATATCAGAACCGCTTTGAAGCTATCATAAGAACAGAGAGAAGTATCTGAAAGGGAAAAGCTGAGCCAAGTTTCGGCAACCCATCCTCCTACTAATATCTCATGTTACATGCATACAATCTGTTTCCATTCCATTTACTCTAGAACTTTAGCTGCATTTTGTGCTCTCTCTGATACTGATGTTTTGGAAAGGAAAAGAATGCTCAGCAGGTTTCGCCTTGTAGCAAGAGGTGCCTGCCATTCATGTGGTCACAGGACCATAATCCCTATGACTTCTGCTGTTATTCAGGAGGGGCACGTCATAAATATGGGTTCGTAGCCCATTCCTCTAGCCAGCAGCAGTGACTGATCTTTTTCAACAGAGGAAGCAATTTCCACCGGCAGATCAAACCACCCACCCATTATTTGAAATGGCACCTGAAAAGCATTGTGTCAGTGTGCATGCCTTGTAAACAAGATACTTTAAAAAAAAAATCATATCCCAATGGTGTTGTGGATTGAATCAATGTGAGCTAGAGAGTGCAACAGGTGGACCTTGGCAAAGGCAGAAAACCTTTCTGACTCCAGAAATGGAGTGAATAACAAAAATTTAAAAAATCATCCATCTGAAGAGGCAGTCTCTAGTCCACAAAGCCAGAACCAGGGAATGAGCAATGGTCAGGGTTTGGTGAGATGCTATGGCTCCCTGGAGCAACTTTGGTAGGGTTACCCTATTCCACTTCCACAGATTCAGGCATCTAGGAATAGGACATTTGTAATCCAATAATTTCTATGGAAATAAAAATCAAAGGAGAGACGGGGTGACAAGATGTAGCAAAAGCAGTCAGGGGTTACAATGTGAAGTCTGACTCAACAATATCAATCAGACTTCAGCAAAAACCTTTCAACATAATTGTAATTTAGTATGTTATAGATTACAGACAAGCTTTTTGTTGTTCTGTAGAACATGAGAAATCATTGTTTGCTTTCAAAGAAATGGGTGTCCCACAATATCTGATTGTTCTGCTGCTTAACCTCCACTTTGCACAAAAGGCCACTGTTGGGACTCTGTATGAAGAACACAATGGTTTCCTGTCAGAAGGGGGACCAGACAAGGCTGTATTTTATCAATCTATCACATTAATTAATATGCAGAACAGGATTAGTCTACTAGAAAGAAGGATAAGACTCAGAAGAAAGAGGTGAGAAAATTGGGGGAAGAAACATCAACAATTTGAAATATGCAGATTACACCATATTATTTGCAACAACACACAACTCTCACACAATTGCCCTAAAAATAGGAAATGTTGGCTTTCCAAATGTTTTTGGAGTATAATTACCAGAAGCCTTGGGCATTATGGAAAACAATGACTATGGGAGCCAATCCTTTCCCAACCCTGGCATTTAGTGGTACACCTGGAATCTGAGCTGCCTGTATTGATTGATTGATTGTATTTGTTGGCCACCTTTCTCCCAGAACTGGGACCCAAGAGGCTTCCAACACAATGACTTCCATCTAGAAACCAAGATGGCAGAACTTTGAGTCTCCATAAGGAAGAAGCTGGAGGACTCAACCAACTTACTTACTTGCACAGGTGATGTTGGTCCCAGAACAGGTGTAGCAACAGATCTCAATACAGGGATTGTGAAGAAATGTATAGCAATTTGGGACATCACTGGCAGCTCCATAGCAATCATCATGGATTTGACAACACTTGCAGAGAAACAGTCAGTGCTCTAACTGCTGGACTGCAAATCCTCAATTTGTTACATGGGGGGAGGCTCTAAAATCACAACATTTTACAATCCAAAATCACAAAATCATTTAATACCATAGTCTTCTCAACTGGGGTTTCACAACAGAATTGGACACAAGCAGCTATAGTCCAAGAAAAAAAAATTCAGGCTCTGGTCACAAGGGTCACAATCAGTACCAGATGGGGGAGGCAGTGAATCTGCTCTAGATTTTAGTTTGAACTTTAAATTATTTGCCCAAGTTGCTGAACTGTATTCCCCCCCCCCAAAAAAAAAGGTTCAGTACCTTGAGCTAAGGTCTTTAGTGGATTTACTGCTCCACTTACAAGAAAGCCCGGCCAGTGATCATAGGTACATGGATATCTATGAGAGCATCACCTTGCTTTGATATGCCAAGTAGCAACTTGCATGAATCTAGATGTGACATATGATCAATGGAAGGGGGAAGGAGAAGGGAAACCTAGGATATTTTAGGAAAGAATTTGGAAGCAAACCTGGGAATACACAAGTAAAATTAAAACAAATAAAAAGAATGGGAAGCTCACAATACGTCCAGAGACTTTTCCCCCTTCTTGAGGATCCCTTAAGAAAAATTTGGGTGGAAAGTATTTGTGTAGTTTCTACCTTATTTTTCTAGCCATGCCCACCTTTTAACTGTTTCCTTGGCAATATAGACCCCCTCCCTCACAAAAAAAACCCACCAACACTCAAAGCAGCTCATCTGGAAGAAGAGAAGCTAGCTGAAATCCAACATACCAGTTATTTGACAGCTTCCAACAAGAATTGGTTCACCTTTGTGTATCTACCCGTGCTGCTTGGGTAAATCCAGCTGTCGCATCAGGACAGCAATGGCATTTTGAGTTCTATTCCTGATCATTTTTAATCACACTGAAACTTCCTGAACATGCCAGCTGAGTTTCTGCTACAGTAAGCTTCTATTAGAAGTGCTGGGCGAGACAAGGCTGTCAGGTGTACAAATGAGAGCTGGGAGGAACTTAGCAATTTGAAATTGGTTTGGGGCTTTGAACGCCTTTGCCTCCTCCCCACCCTCTGTGGGTTTCGACTCATTTCAAATTCCCAAGCGAAGTTGCCTTACGGAAGTTCAAATTTTAATTAATCCCAAACCAATCCAGGCTGCTGTCTCCACGCTCTGGAATCCGTCTGTCCTGAAACAGATGCCATAGCCTTGGCTTTCTTCTTGTAAGACTTGTAGCCTGCCTCAGAGTAACACAAAATATTGGATGCACATGAAATCCCAAAAAGCATCTGATGGGTCCATAAGAAGAAAAAAAAAATCCAGAAGGTATCGTAAGCAAACACCATGACTGGGCCAACTACAACGTCACAAAGTGAATGAGCAAGTTTTGGATTTCGCCAGAACATTTCGTCACATCTGGTCTAACGAAGAATTTGGGAGAATTCCAAAACTTGTTCACAGTAGCCAACAATGGACAATTGAAACTCATGGCGTGTGGAGTTGACAATCAGGTAGGAACTGTTAACAAGTTTGCATTCTGCCTAAATACTAAATGAAAGTATTGATTCCAGTCAAGTCAGCTATGTATTATGCTGTAAAATTCATGAATGACACGATGCACACATTTCTTTCTTCATGAAAGGCCCATACTCCAAAATACAGGATTTGGAGGGTCTTGTTCAGTCAATATTAAAGGAAACATTTTCCACCCCTCAAATAGGGGACATCTCTTACAATAAGGGATACCTGGAAGCCCTAAGAGGGACAAGCTTTGTGTCGTCCAAATAAGAGCACTTTTCAAAGGCGTACAATGCATTACAGTAATCTAGACGGGATGTAACCAAGGCGTGTACCACAATGGCCCAATTTGAATTCTCCAGGGACAGTGCAGTTGGTGCACTAGATTTAACTGTGAAATGCACTCTTGGTAACTGCTGAAACCTGGGCCTCCACACTCGGAGCTGAATCTATGTGGCGCAGTGGTTAAATGCCAGTACTGCAGCCACAACGTTGTGAGTTCGATCCTGCTGGGCTCCAGTTTGACTCAGCCTTCCATCCTTCTGCAGGTCAATAAAATGAGTACCCAGCTTGCTGGGGGAAATTAGCTAAAAGCACATTGTAAACTGCTTAGGGAGTGCTTTGCACTGATAAGCGGTATAGAAATATAACTGCTATTGCTACTGTTGCTATTACTACTGTAACTGCTAGGAGGGTCCCCTAACTGCAAACCCGTGTTTTCAAAAGGGGGCAGTTATCTTTTTAAAGGATGGATCACCTCTGAAAGAAATGAGCATGCTATAACATCTGATTGTACTGATGCATAACCAACACTCGGCACAAGAGGTCACTATCAGGACACAGTATGGAGAAACAAAATGGTTTCTAATTGGCAAAGCGGTCAGACAAGGGTGCATTTTATCACTCTATCTGCTTCATTTATATGCAGAACACAACAGACAGAAAAAAGGATTAGACTTGGAGAAAAGAAGTGAGAATTGGGGCAAAGAACATCAACCTGAGATGCAGGAAACCATACTGCAAACAACAAAGACTTGGAATGACTCCAGTGGGCCCCTCACTTTTGGAGAAGAAGAGAAGGAGAAGAGTATATATATTGTGTGTGTGTCTCAGAATTAAAAAGAAATCCACTTAAAGGCAGGAATGTTGCAACTGGTGCCAGGAACTGCTAGAAAATGGTTCAGGACAACAAATATATCTTTAAAAAAAAAACTGAAATCTACAGCAACAAATACTGCAACTTCCTAACACTTTTGCCCGGCTAGAGGAGGCAGGGAGAAAGAACCGTAGATGAAGTTGTAGTAGGATATCAGCTTTGAGAGCTGGCAGATGCTAAACAGCTGCATTCTGTGTGAAAATTTGCTTCTCTTCTGTAGGAATCTCTAACTTCCAAAATGGTCAAATTTTCCTAATCTGCACAGATTTTGTGTCGATTCGGAAATACAGTGGACCTTCCATATCCCGGACGGTTCCATTTCAAGATCCCCCCGCAAATGACAAAAAACATGAATGCTCATGTCCCATGTTATTAAATGGCAGCAAAGTGTGCACAGACGCTGCAATGTGTCCACATTCACATCGCCGCCTTTTTATGTATAGGATGTGATGATTCACAATTACTCAAACTTGCACACCCAGAAACCATAGCTACAAGTGGTCCACTGTAACACAAAAGGTGTTGCCGTAACTATCGTGCGATTCTTTTTCATCCCAAAGAAACAAGATCCTGTAGCAATACCATTTACACTATTCGAGCAAATACAAATGGAGAGATAAATGGTATCTACTTACATTTTATGCAGAGCGTAGTGGACAAGAAGGGGTTTTTTCAGCTGGAGCTTTCGAATAACCTCAGAAAGGAGAAGATCTGAAGACTGTCGGAGGTCCTTCAGATGTGGTTCTGATCTGACAGATGAAGCTGGTGATGGTTTGAGCTGGTTGCTTCAGCAAATTGCTCAGGAAAGTTCTAAACCTGTTTAGAACACTGTCAAGAATACAAAGAAAGGCAGACTCTATATTATCCCAGGATCTAGGACTGACATCATCCTGGGGATTATGCATTGCAAGTGTTGAAACCTTGGCTTTCAGACACTGTGCTCTAGAATGCCCATAACCTTCTAGAATTGGCAGTACTGGAGGGGATGATGGAAAGGATAAATCCCATGAATGAAAGACTCCACATCTCTGATTTAGTTTCTCTCTCTCTCTCTCACACACACACACACCAGGCAATTCTATTTTCATGGTCACTCATGACATGGAAGAGCCTTTCATGGTCACCAGTAAGACTTTAGCAGAATGCATTAAGAGCACCTGACAGAAGTGGTTCTCCTTCTGTCTGTACCTGAGGGCCTTTCCACACTACATAACTATTGCACTATGGCCATTTCCACACTACACTGTTATAGCGCTATTATTCCACTTTCCACATCCTATGCAATACTGGTGCTTGCAGTTTAGGGAGGGACTTTTAGACTTCTCAGCCAGAGAGTTCTTGGGCTTCCGTAAGCTGCAAACCCCAGAATTCCACAGGGTGTTGAAAGGGGAATAATAGCACTATAACAGTGTAGTGCGGAAAGGCCCATAAAAGAAGATTTGAACTTACCGCAATTGGTGTCACCTCCGTCACAGCTGAGCTGCAAGCCTAGCTGATATAAGCGGGCCTCTTCCACTCTCCAAAGGATACCTTGTAGTCAGCTTAGGTTTGGCAGTTAAGCTTTATATTTATTAAACAAACAACAAACAAAAGAACATTTAAACCTGTCCTTTACTAGACTAAAAGCACACCAGTCCTTGAAATAGCGATTTTAGCCTCACCTTAGCTTTTATTTTATTTCACACCCACCTAGATATTTATTTATTAATGACCAGAGAAAACTTTCATTATGTCACAAATCAGATTTGGTACCATCTTACATTCCAACATATCATTTTCAATTTCTTTAATGAAAATTCTAAAAAATAACCCAAGAATTCTGGGTTTGTACTGTCTGGCTAAAAATTCAAAATACCCCTCTCTAAACCGCAAATCCCAGGATTACAAAGGACAGAGTCATGGAAGTTAAAGTGGAACCATAGTAGCATAATTGTGCAACGTGGAAGGGCCTCCATAGTCTCATAGGGTATAGCTTCTTCTTTGGTCTTATTTCTGCACATTTTTTGAAGATAGATGTGCTCTGTGTAATTTATGAAGGTGAAAAGTGTGTTAATTTTACAGAGAAATACATGGCTAAGTCAACTGGGATCAATACTTTCGTTTGGTATTTAGACAGAACGCAAAGTTGGTAATAGCAATTTCCAGACTATCAATCCTGCACATAATTGAGTTCAGCTGCCCAATGTTGCTGTTTGGAAAACCTGGCAACGCAGGTTGCAGCTTCCTTGCCACTCCAAAGCTTCTCATCCTACATTATCCCACCCAGCTGGTCCAATTAAAAAGGGATCATACAACTCATTTTGGAGTTCATTTTAGCCACTAATGCAAAAACAAGCAAAACTTCCACAAAAGTTTGAATTATTTGAAATATCAATGGAACTCTAATCAACCTCACAGCCTTCTGCCTAGTCAGCCCTCCACATTTGCAGGTTTCTTTCTCATGGCTTCATTTGCAAGTACTTTTTTTTTTGGGGGGGGGACCTTCCATCTCAGTGGCTCAAATCAGACCTTGCACATCTTTAAAAACCCACCTCTGGTCCTCCTCCTCCTCCTCCTCCTCTTCCTCCTCCTCCAGCCACTGCCTAGCCAGCTAAGACTGGCTCACAGCCTGATTTCTCAGCACCCCAAACACCCAACGAAGGAAATGGGCAGGGCAGAAAGAATATATAGGGCCACCGTGCCCAACCCCTTTCCCTGACCTGGTTTGGATCCTGGGTGCCCATTCTCCCCGCCGTGCCTCAGCCCCCTTCCCACAGACACACACACATGATGATATTCCCAGTTTTCCCACTTTTGTGCAAGCCCTTCACACTTAATCCTAGCAAATGTGGAGGGCCAGCTGCAGTTCTCCCAGAGGACAAGGGCAATTGGGTAGCCTCCAGATGTTGTCGGAATCCAACTTCCATCTACAGGAAGAGCTGGATGGCATCCCAGGGCTCCAAGTTGCCCACTCTCCTCTAGCCGCTCCGTCTTGCAAAAACAGACACCGAGAACTTATTTCTTTTTGGCTCAAGCTTTCGCTGGCTCTTTCTGTGTTTTCTCCTCCACACCTTTTTTTTCTCCATCTTTTTTTTTTTCCCCAGCTATAACATGGCTGCAGGCTGGTTCTATGACTTTATCGATTTTTCTGTACAGCACTTGGATAGGGGCAGCCTTAAATAATAAATGAGTATCTCTACTCATCATCTGGCAGTAGCTTGAAATTTTTTCACTCGTCTTCCACCTAGAGAAGTCCCTGCTACAACAGAGGCCGCAGCGTGCCCGTTTTAGATTCTGACAGCTCTGGAGTGTTTCAGGCGAAAGACTGCACTCCAGTGGCTGCAGAAAGAAACGAATTTCAGCTGCCCGACAATCCTCTTTACAGGGTTTAAGGGTTATTTTACATCGGTCCAATTCAAAAGAACAACACTGGAGGCGTTGCCCTCATTAGGTTCAACTAAAACACGTGCTAAATTGTGGGCAAGCTTTTGAGAACTCCAGCTCTCTTCAACAAAACAGGCAGAGAGGTGCAAACGTCGATTGGAATTGCTCTAGATGACATTGTTATTATTTTTTTTAAAATCATTTTATTCAAAATTCTCATTATAAAACATACATATTTGATTGTCAGCTTCATTGAAATATATCTGATCTTCCACATTGATCTAGATTTCATTTTCCAGATTTCTACAAGCTTTAGGTACTGTACAACTTAGATGACATTGTTGTTCTGAGCTTCCAATTTTGGAAAAACTGGGAAGAAATCACATTTTTAGCAGGGTGTCTTGCCCATCACGTGTCCCAGGGGACAACGTCGGCCCTCAGATTCGCTTAAATTGTCTGCACTTGGGCCATTTCCACACTACACTGCTATAGTGCTACTATTCCACTTTCAACATCCTATGAAATCCTGGGGTTTGCAGTTTAGGGAGGGGCATTTAGACTTCTCAGCCTGGGAGCTCTTTGGCCTCAGGAAACTACAAATGCCAGAATTCCACACAATGTTGACAGTGGAATAATAGCACTATAACAGCGTAGGGTGGAAATGACCTAAGTGGGGGAAGCTGACCAACACCCCCTAGACCCAACATGAGCTGCGCTGATAGCCTCACAGCGAGCCCAAATCCCTCCATTTTCCTCTGCAGTCCCTCACAAAATGGAAACAGGAAGTGACAGGAAGCCACTTCCTGTCACCATTTTGTGAAGAACTGCAGATACTCCAGATACCCTCAAATATGACCATTTCCTTCCGCAGCGCTCCTCAAAACGAGGACAGGAAGTGACGTCATTTGAAGAGTACTGCAGAAGAAAACGACTGTATTGGGGGGTAGCGGGGGATAGTGGGTGCTTGTGGGAGCAGGGCAGGAGTACTTTTCATGTTTTCATACGTCTGGGGAACTTTCTACATAGTTTTGGGGCAGTAATTGTCCCAAATCGTGCCAATTTCTTTTAAAAATCGGGGAGTTCTGTGGCTTTGGGAGACTGGTAGAGGGCTTTAGGGGCCACAGAAGTGGGGTTCATGGGCTCCATTGCACCCATACTAAGGTTGCCAGCATGAAAACTGGAGAGGGCTCCTATACCTTTAATGGTTGTGCAGAAGAGGGAATGTCAGAGGGTGTTGACCGTCATGCAACCAGCTTGCCTGTCACGCAGCAAGCAACACCTGCTGAAATTACCTCTTCTACACCACCATTAAAGATCTGCGGGTCCTCTCCAGTTTTCACGCCGACAACTGCATGCCCACCCGAGGTATAAACAAAGGAACAAAGTAGAAATACGACGGGCTTTTGAACGGGTTACTGCTGCAAACAGGTTGTTCCGGGCTCACCTCAGGTGCAAAGCTGAGGTGGCAAAAGAACTAGAGTCTGGCATGCCTGGTTCCCGGAAAGGCAAAGGAACACCCTGGAGCCACTTGACAAAGAGCGCTCTCTGTTCTGCAGCAGCTGTCGAAACCTTATCACATGCTGTTCCAAAAATACGTGATGTTAATTTTGGCCCTGAAGTCACCTTTGGCTAAGCACACAACAGAAGGGCTTCTGGTCTACCCGTAAGGGCACTTATGTAAAATGTACCTGGTAAGGCCACCAATAATGGAGAAACCAGCACCTTAGGAAAGTGTTTTATGAGCCAGTTGTCCAGCAGAGTCCAAAAGGTAGAGCTCGGCCGCTGCTCCCACACATTCTCTCTTGGGTGGCAGACGGCAGCAGCTGGGGGAAAATGCTAGAAAACAGAGGCTCTTATTTCACTCTAGCAGCTCATGTCCGTGCCCTGTTTACTACCAGCACCAGCTTAGGCACCAGGCTATGCCACTAAGCCTCTAAATTCTGCTGGCTGAAGCTTTCTCAATGCTTCAACTGAAACAGGAGTGCTGATGAGGCTTAATCTTAGGCCATTTCTGTACTACGCTGTTATAGTGCTCTTATTCCACTTTCAACATCCTGTGGGATTCCGGGGTTTGTAGTTTCCCTGGGGCCAAAGGGGTCTCTGGCTGAGAATTCTAAAGGTCCCTGCCTAAACTACAAACCCCAAGATGCCACAGGATGTTGAAAGTAGAATAAGAGGCACTATAACAGTGTAGTGCGGAAAAGGCTTTATTTCTGACTGCTTTTATCAGCAACAAAAAGGACTCTGCATACGCTGAGATTGGTTTTGGCTCTCATCAACTTGAAGATGCTGGGGAGAGATTGTCCTCACTGATGCAAAATATGGAAGTTGCAGATGCCAAAAGCACCTCTAGAAACAAAATTTTGGAAGGGCCGGCATAGGGCAGTGGGTGTTCGATGAGGACTCTGGGAAACCCAGGGTTGAAATCCTCTCAGCCACGGAAGCCCACTGGATGACCCTGCACAAGCCACACTCTCTCAGCCTCAAAAAAAAGGCAATGGCAGCTCCTCTCTGAACAAAGCTTGCCAAGAAAACTGTGTGGCATGATGACTCTAAGGTGAAAGCTAAGCAAGAAACAATTGGACTCAGCTCCAATGAAATCATAAGCCAAACCTGCCCCATTTAGGTAATAAAGTGGGACATTTTTCAGCAGGGATGAGTATCGTGTCCAGAGGTCTCTCTAGATAGGAATGTTGACCTTGTAAAACTCACAAAAGAGTTTAGACAAAACAGATAGCGCTTCCCCAGCTTTTCCCTGTTCTACTCTGCAGGGCTGCAAGAGATTCAGAGTCCTGAAAAGTTCAATTCACGAAGGGTATTGCCTGCTTAAATGTCCAAGCTGAAGGAACTCTCTCTGTCTCTCTGCATTTGCTTAACTAAAGTTCCTCCATTTTGAATTCTAGTCAACTTTAAAGGTTGTTCCTGTTGTCAGCCTTTTGTCCTACTTAAAATCATGCTGACATTAATTGGCAAAGTCAAATGCCTGGGTTCACAGCATTGGTTCTCAGTGTTCTTGTATTCTCTGTAATATTATTGCTTAAACTTCACTGGTGAGCAAATACAAGCCCTGGCCAGCACAGGGAATGCTGTTCAACAACCTGTAGAATGCTGCACAGTTCCCACGCATGCTATACAGACAGCTCCCAGTTCACAGAGCTGACAAAGAAGCTCCTTTTCACAAGGTCTTTTTACACACATAGCCCTCTTTTCTTCCTTGTCTTTTGCCTAGTGAAGAAGACAAAGAAACGGCCTAACTTGTCTGCTGAACCTGTCATACATAAAGTAGGATTAGACTCAGAGGAAGAAGGCATGAAAATTTGAAAAAACATCAGCAATTTAAGATATGCTGATGACATACTACTAGCAGAAAATAGCAAAGACTTGGAACAATTACTGAAGAAAGTCAAGAAAAAGGTGCAAAGGCTGAACATTAAGAAAACAAAGGTAATAACCACAGATAATTCATATAACTTTAAGCAATTAAGACATTGAAATAGTTCCAAGATTTTGCATGCCTTGCCTCAGTTATTAATCAGAAAGCAGACTGCAGTCAAGATGTCAGAAGACAACTAGGACTTGGAAGGGCAGCTATGAAAGAACTACATCAGATCCCAAAGAGTACAGATATAACATTGAATACTAAAGTTAGGATGGTTCATGCAATCGTATTCCCAAGTTTTTTGTATGGTTGTAAAAGCTGAACAGTGAAGAAAACTGATAGGAAGAAAACTCATTTGAAATACCATGCTGCAGAAGCGTTCCATGAAGGTCAGGGAAGATCGGGAGACCTCTGACATGCAAGTCTTCTAGTGCAGAGAGTTTTGTTATGAGGGAATATTCACGTCCAAATTCTTCAACCACCCCCCACCCAAAAAAATACTGAAATACACTTAGGCATGATGCAAGTGACATGACACATAGAAATCTCAGTCTGTCCATGCGTCATTCCTTAAACAGTCAAAACACCACCTCTACACCCAAGCAAGAAGGTGCAGGACCCATTTGCCTTTCATTGTTTAATCCTCTAGTTCAAAATTTCATGAGTGTTCCATAAGCATCCTAGCACACTCTTGCCAATTTGTGGACTTGTATTTGAAAAGGGAGAGTTGGTGTCACATAGTGGTTTGAATGTTGGAACCAAGAGAGGCCAGGAAATGAATCCTCACTCAGCCACAGAACCTCAGTGGGTGACCGTGGCTAAGTCAATTTCTTACTGCCTCTGAGGAAGGCAATGACAAACCTCCTCTGAATAAACCTCGCGAAGGAAGCCCTAAGATAGGGTCATCATCTGCTAGTGTCAGTCTGAAGGCACGTAAGAGCAATTCAAAAAACACAACACAGAAACGCCACTCTAGTAACACAGGAAAACCTGTTGCATTTGACCAAGTTTATTGTGTTATCAAAGTAAGACAATCAAGTATGCAAAAAACTACCAATAATAACAGAGTTATTAATAACACAGACAAAAGTGTGTATAAAAACAAGATGACTCACTGGGAAGTGTTCTATACAAAATACTGTTAAGCAGAGAACAGCGAAGTAGTTGCTCAGTCCCTGAATATCTGAACAGCTCAAACACTATGAACTCCACAAACTAGCTTAATGGTAGGAATTCTTGACTTTGGCCTAAAAACTCCTTTGCACTTATTGCTCAGTGGTGAAGTCCACCTTTTTTTTAACAGAATCACACAGTGACCCTGACACTTGCAGCAGCACTGATAATTTCACACAAAAAAAAAGCTGAAATCCTATCCAGCACTTTCTGTCTTGTATCAGGAGTTAAGTATGTTTGGTCCTCATAGAGTATTCTGAGTTTTAAAAACAACATCTGGAAAGAAAGTCGTAATGCATGTGAAAACTGGACAAATTTGTAACAGCTCCAAGCTCCAATGGATAACCCTGAAGAGGCAAGGTGTTGGAAAATGTTTCCTTCATAAGCTCAGCTGAACAGCAGCCATCGAGATCCAAAGAGGTACATTATGATCACCAACCACAATTCCACATTTGCAAGGGAAACTTGATTTTCTGAAGAGTTTATTCCCAAATTGTATAGAGAACTGCTTTGGAACTGCCCTGTCACAGAAGAAAGTGGGCATGGGACTATATGAGAAAAGGCTGCTGTTTGAGGAAAACGAGTCTTACGAAGCTTGTTCCACAACTTGTGAAGTTCTAACCAAGATCTACAGAAAGTTTGAAAGAATTCCAAAGTGTCCAGTATACTGCCATTTGATTTGTGAGTGACCATCATTCACCATATTAAGATGCCGGTATAAATCACTTCCACTTGTTCTGCAATGCTACACATATTGAGTTCTTGGGTTGACAGAAAGAGGCAAAATATAGCCAAAAGAATGTTTCAACATTACTGCTGTTATCACAGGAGAAAGTAAAATGTCAATCCACAGTAACAAGGCAAGTCTACAAGAGGAGAACAAAAAACAGTTACCTCACCCACAAAAGCACCAACGTGACACCTAACAACACCTGCCTGGTCATATTTAATTCAACTGCAGCTAGCTAGTGCAAGCGCTGATAAGTAAACAGTCACAGCTCTGTGAATATACAGAGTGAAGCAAGATGGAAATCAGCACAGGTAAGATGTGTGAAATTTTGATAGCACTGCGAAGTGAGACTGAGATATACTTGGAACACAGTGCATGGCACATTGGAAAACAGCTAGAAGTGGAAGTGGCAGGTGCCAGTGATCTATCACAGTGGGACACAGTGAATGTCCACAAACCTGAACTTGCTCTTTATAGCTAAAACCTCTTAGCCTTCATCCACAAATGAAACCAAACCTAAGGACATGTACCAGAGCACATCAGCTGGCTTCACTCCCTTCTTTCTGTTGCAATTGAGACTAGAAGCTCCCTGGGGTCAGAGACCTTTTGTTTTGTTTATGTTACCCGTATGAGTGCCATGCATATTGATGGCACATGATAAATAAATTAGCAAGTCACTAAATACATGTTACATATTTGTCTCCCAGCAGCAATAGATTTTAGTCACTCAGTTCTCTGCTACAACGCAGACCACTTCAGCAAGCAGCAACCTTCAGACCTTGCTATGAAAGTGATGGTGCCCTGAATTGTGGATTATATCCTTTGAATTGTGGGACTAGGAACAAGATCTGCATGTAAAAGGAATTCTCTCTCTCCCCATCCTTTGTGAGTACAAGTACAATGGTGCCTTGAAGCTGGAAAGACAGATCAAGGCAGGATGGAAAATATCTTAACATACAAGATGCAACCACATTTATAGCTAAGTTTAGAAATTTAATTACTGACAGGGCCAGTTTTAGCAGGCTATATTTGCAACAAAATCTTGAAACACCACAATTCTTGCAAGCACACTTAAAAGGCATTTTATGCTGACAAGTCAAGTCTGTGCGCAAACTGTCAAAGGATGTCTGATGAAAATGTTCAGGCCTTTCTGTTACAGCCACAGCCACAGTATCTGTCAGTGGTCTTACTTAAATTGGTTACTACATTACTGAAAACAAGAAGTTGAACAAACAAGGTTGTACATTCCTTGAAGGATAAAAAAATACCTTGCATTTTTAAAAAAATCATCTATTTCTTGGGAGGACCAACATTACACTAAACTTTTTGCCATGTAACACCCAATAATATTAAGATTCAGAAATTTTTAAAGCTTGAGGAAAAAGCACATGAAGGCATTGCATGGGACAGGTAGCAGAGAAACTAACTTTCACTGAAGATTCTGCTTACTCTTACTACCTGTCTACCTAGGACAATGCACAAAGACTGGGAAAACAAATCTGGTTAAAGTAATGCACTCTTTTTTTCTCTCTGTATGCTTGCTTGCTGAAGATCAGGGTCAGTGTATTCTGGGTCAGTCTCACCCAGAATGTTCAGATATCTGGGGGCACTATAATTCTCTGTTTGGGGTGTTTTTGGCACAAATCTCACTGAAGTCTCGGTTATAAACACCCCTGCAAAACCACTGGTTGAAATAACTTCCCTAGTTTTGTGCTTTCAGCGTGTCATCACAGGACTCAACCAGATACTGACAATTACGAATTAACCCATCATCAGTCACATGCTGAACTCAAGGCATCATAGGTTACCTGTGCCATGCAACTGCTGGACATTCTTTTGCTGGTTCTTTTCTAGGTTGGTTCTAGGAGACATAGTCAGTTAAATACACACAAGAGGGTTACAGTGCAAGAAAAATGACTCCATCAAGACACTGCATATAATAACTGTCAAGGTTTCTGGAAACAGCCAGCTACCAACCCAAATTTAGTACCAAACAGAGACTCTACGGTAAGAAAAGCAGTTCAGCCAGTACCCCGCAAATGCCACTGGATAGCCACTCAAGGGGGAAAACATCTAGCTAGAACAGCTCCTGGAATAACCCTGATCTTTGAATGATAAAAAGTGACACACAAGTATTCAAACAGCAGCCAATGTCTCTAAACAACACTGAGTGTTCACCACCTTCCAGGAGGCATTTAATCTTGCTGATATTTAAGACTGCAGTCAAGTCAAAGTTTCCAAGGGATAGTTGTAAAAATCCTGCAGTCTTCTGCTTTTTCATCCCCACTTTACCAAGGGAAGGACCAAACGGATATCTTTAGCTTAGCATTGTAAGACCTTATCAGGATATACATTTTTATCTCCTCCAAGAACAATGCATGTCTGGTTGGATGGCACCGAGCTAACATGATTTAATCATGTGTGTGCTGCGTGGACTTCACTTAGTGGCAGCTTCCCTACTGGGAACAGTGATCCAGCATTCAGGACCATTCAGAAAGTCACATGAAGCCCTAACATGGTCTCTTTTATCTCTGTTGCCTGTCACCTTACAGCTCAGTATGCAGAGAAAGAGAAAGCCACTCCCCACATCCTCACCTAGATGTACAGTGGGCGTCGCACTAAAGATGCCTAAATGCAGTTGGAATGAGCCTTTTCAATGTAAGACACTACGGCGTGTTATGAGCACTAATCAGAGACAAGTGATCATTAATTGACATCAAAACAGATTCCCAGCAAGCCCCAACAAGCCAAACAAACAGGCTTTTAAACAAGGGGTCCGAAACAACCAAACGTTCTTCTTTCCCCTCCACTTCCTCTTTAAAAAGGCCCTCAAATGCCAGAAAAAAAAGGTGTTCTGCAATACATCATGAGCCAAAAAGAACCTTTTCTATATAAGAAATGGTTTGAGCATTGGAGAGCATTTCAATGTGTTCACTCCCTGGCAGCTCGTAGAGTATCACCGGCTGTTTCTGCAGACCCACCCATTTCTGACAGTACAAGGCACTTTGCAAGTTCACTGTTCCGTCACCATCACCGTAGAAGATTTTAGGCTCTTTGTCTGGGAAGGTGTCATAGAAGAACGAGTCAGCAGTCTCCACCCCAGTACCATAAAGACAGTGTATGCGCACCCCTGGGGGAGGCATCTCATAGACCAAGGATTCAGTTTCTTCTCTCATAAGCCAACCATCCTCAAAGCCAATGTCAGTATAGAACTTATGGTAGTCTCGGAGGGTATAGTTAGCAGAGGGAGTACTGATAAGGATCTTGTCTGGAGACCAAGAATAGTTGTAAGGAAGCAGCCAGCTGGTTGAAACTGCAGATCTCTGCTGGCCTCTGATCTTAAGGGAGCTGATAACGGGAATCCGGTTGTTGTCACCTGTTGAAAAAGTACATTAAACTTTAGAAGTGTTAAATGTTTCTGGGTTGTCTCTTGCCCGTCACCTTGTTTTCAAAACCATAACCCAGATGTGAACCAAGAGCACAGTTTGAAAGCTGCCTATAACCACATTCCAAAGCTTGCAGATAACCATCGCGAAATGTGATAAACCTACAGCTGACTTTATGTATACCTACTTGAAATAAACCAAATTAACAGCTTTTGAAAAACACCTGTATCAAATAAACTAACTGGAAAAATATTCTAACTGATCCCCTATGCATACTTACCTTTTAAAAATATGTCAAAATCTGCAAATTTAATAGGCATAATTACTAGAAAAAAACTAATATTAACAAACTCAAAGAGTAGCATTTAGTCCTTGGGCCATGCAAAGAATACTGAATTAACACATAGCATAGACAAATATGCACAATATCCAAACTTCTAGGATTGATATGCCTCAGAGAAGTTAAACAAAAAATAAATAAAATAAAAAATACAAGCACAATATACTGAGTATATGAGGGCAACCATATAAATACTTGATATTAAACCTGGCATATACCGAGGAAAAGCCCCGTCCCATAAAATATATCTGAGATTAAGCATTTTCTGCCACCTAATCCTTAACATCTGAGAGAGGACCAGGTGGTTTTATAGATCACAACAGATGATGGTCTCACTTATTACTTAATAATTTAGCCCTATTTATCTGCTTGAAAGAATGTGTGAGGTGATCGCAGTGATCGCTATGCATGATCCAAGGCCCTACTGTCTCACTTCCAGATACTGACTGCTACTCATATTGTTTCAATTATAAGTAAGTATCAGACCACCTGGTTCAATGCGAGGAGATGCAGGATTTAGGGGAAGGAACCATGGTACATGCCCCCCCTTCTCACTTTGAGCCTCATGCATTGTTCCAAATGCATTCTCACCCATGTCTCCCAATCCCTAAGATCTGCTTCAAACAAAGACATTTAATAGCTCTCCACGATTATGGAATCCTGAAAATTCAATGGGCATTTGTTCTTCAGAAATGGTCTAATACCTGCTGCAGGGTAATTTCAGGAACTACCAAGTTAGTTTCAATATGAAGCTTTCAGCTGTTTATTTCAGTAAAATGTAATTAAGAAGATAACACCAGGGTCCTCTTTAAGAATCTATGTGCTTGTAGCGACCATGTATTTGGATGGAAGCAAGCAGTATTTATAGAGGAAAGATAGAACCCTATCCACCCCAGGCTGCCACATCACCACTGTTAAAATAGACAACACTTTACAGCACATTAGCATTCTGGCATGCATTCATGTACTTCTTTCACACTGCTTTATGTGCACTATCAGCATCCTATTAAGAATGCCTGCTTTGATTTAATAGCAGCAAATGGAGCTGGTTAGCTACACGCTGAACTATGCAAGAAAAACTCTCCCCTACATCTTGCATCCATTCCATCACGTATTCCCTTCTTCTCCCTGAGGTTGAGAAAATAGGAAATTCATTGCAGCCACTCTCGAGGAAAATATTCAGCAGCTCCCAAGAGCGTTGTACCAGACACCCTGCCTACTTTCCCTTTGAGTGGGGCGAAGCAGAAAGCACACTGGAAGCAAGTTAACAAGAGGCACAGTGGACTTTCAGAGATGGCGCAGAAAAGTGGAAGGCAGCCAGATTTCAACAGCAGGACTAACATTTCCCACTTCGTATAAAGGAAAAGCAAAATAATTTACTATTGGAATTAAATTAGGACTGTTGTGTTAATGCCACCCAGCCCTGGTGATGCACTCATTTGTAACGTGTCAGCTCTGAAACAACGCTGGTTGCTTCGGTTTGATGTGGCTTCCTCAGGTACGCTCCCCAAAAGCAGCAGTTCCAATATGGGTCTCCATGTAAAACTACTGTCAGCTAGAAGTCTTCTATCTCCCTGGTTGGTTTCTAGATTCTAGAATAAAGGGAGTGTTCGTTGGTTGTTTTCGGCATTCCACAATCTGTTCTTCAAAGTCTTGCTAGCATGCCTTATCCCTTTTTTCAAAAGTCTGTTCTGAGCCTGCCAAAAAAGAATTGGGAACATGCTTCCCACTTTTTACAGAAAAACTTGATGACTGCTCAGTCTTAAAATAGTTTTTATCCCTTGGAATTTTTCCACATACAAAAAAGACAAAAGGTGATGCAGAGGGAGTAAGAAGACAGAGAATAGCACATGCCACTCTCAGGTTTTGCACCAATGACACCTGATGAAATCTCTATGGTCTGTGGGGCCCACTTCATTCTAAGAGGAATGGTCAACGCTTTCAGCGGTAGGACCGTAGATCATGGGCCTCTCTATACAACAAATTCCAAAATTCACAAATCCAAAACTCACAAGCAGCAATACATTTACTGGGCCACCTCCAAAGCACAAAGTATATTACGCAAGCTTATGAAGCTTCACTGGCTTTTTCATCAGGCAAAAATGTTAAAAATCATTCAGACGAAAAAAGGTGATAATGAGAGAGTCACAGGCCTCGATTATCCCACAGATGTTACTCTGTTTTATTTAAAGTGGTACTGAGGGATTTCAGTACAGACACAGCCCACCCCCCTGCTTGGCCATGTGAGGACTAGGGACAAAGGGCAGATAATAACATTTCAACCCCATTAGCAAGAGAAAAAGTAATTTCTCTTGAGATCCGGCTGTCCCCGTCTTGCACAAAGATAACAGCTCCTTTCTTAGGTAGGTAACACTGAATTTTTCAACGATTCGCTGTACTATTACATCTGGAAAACTTTAGGTGCTGACAGAGTTAACACCTAAGACAAAGTGTAAGGCTACAATTCTATCACCACCTTTTTTTTCTCCTGTTATGATTTTTAATATATTTGCCTGATGAAGAAGCCAGTGGAGCTTTGAAACCTTCCATAATGTATTTTATGCTTTAGAATTGTCCCACTAAATATATTTCTGCTTGTGTATTTTGGAATTGTTGTATTTTGCTGCATGGCCAACAGGACTACCCCTGAATATTACCCCCGTGGTGATAACGGTGTCCAGGCTGCATCACAAACATTTCCTTCTCCTTCCTCACCCAGATACACCTACCTGATGCTAGGACTTTTAGCGTTTTAGCCACTCCTCCCCACGGAGCACCCAGCGACACGAAGTCCCTTATGTATTTGTCCTTCCAGTCTTGAGGCTGTTGTCTGAGGAAGTACAGAGTATACAAGTTCCCCATGCTGTGGGCAATTAAAACCACGGGCTCGCCGTACTCTTCATACATGCCCTCTATCAGTTTGCGGAGTGCCACGAAGTAGTATTCATTCTCATCTAAAACAATCAGGACAAACTACTTATGCAATCGAATGAATGACTTCATTCAGCATCTCCATTTCTATTTTATTTTCAAACATTATATTTTTTTAAACACTATTTTCAAACATTATAACCCACTGTCAGAGCTGACCAAGAAGGGTTACCTTGACAAAATGCCAGCACCCAAACTGTTCCTTTTTAAATATGAAATTGCTGTCAGTTTGCAGTAACACTCAATGCTGACATCTAGTTATTTTATTGTATTTTAAGGACACCACTTTACCAACATATATACAGTTCAGAATTCAGACAGAGCACTGTAGTAGCAAACCAGCTTGTTGCAACATCTTGCGTCTGTGAAGCATAAAGGTCAGCAGGACCCGTTTATAAACAGCCCTGTAACTGTTTAACTATAAGGTGACATCCAATTGCATCAGGGGCTTCATAGTTAAAGTAAATGGAGCGTTTGTAAAGATTCTTTTTTTTTTTTTTTTGAGAATGCCATGTTCCTATCTTGTCTTCAGCCCTGACAATAGAAAGCTGGAGGCCTGAGATAATCAGAGGCTTCCATGTGGAACACAGCATCATTTTAAAGCCGAAACTATTTTCGAGGGGAGGTTAGACTGAATGGAGATACACTTTCTCGTTTCTCCACTTATCAAAAACAAGAAAGGAGACAGCATTTTATGACAAAAGGGGAAGGTCTGTAATTCCAGACAGAGTAATCTTTTTATTTTAAGTAACTTCTACCACTTCCTTTTGGCCAAGAAACAGACTCTTACGGTAATTCACATCCATTAAAACCATGGCTGAAAGCACACAACAGAAAAGCAGTTAAAACTCATAAAAAAATAAACAGCACAACCTGCTGTCCACAGAGGTCTACCAACAAAAAACAGGGTAAGCAGCACCATTCTCACTTGGGAGGTTTCTGCTTATTTAAGGTCCCAGTGAATGAACTAGTTGGGCTTCACTCTGCAGAGAAGAGTGACAACAGAATAGAAGAAGTTCTGCTTTGCAGGAGGGGGACTGTAACTTGGTGGTAAGAACACATGGTTTACATACAGAGTGTCTCAAGATGAATCCTCAGTACTTCCTGCTAGGAGGATTGGGCAGCAGGTAGAGTGGGGGGAAAAAAAAACTGGCCATGACTCTGGAAAGTCATTGCCAAGGAAAACCAGGGAGTCTGCCCTGGTACAAGACAGCTTCCTCTGTTTTAGATCCTCCTCTTAGCCCCCAGTTGACAGGCAAGCAAGAATTATATTCTTGAGGATCTGAGCAACAGACATGAACGGGGCATCATAGGACAGATATTATTCTCACCATTATAGTGGAATCAAGGTGGCTTACAAAAATTAAAACAGATGCAGATATTCCGGATTCTTTAAAAACCATCACTTTTAATTGGGATCAGAAGCCAACTTCAGCAGGTGGGATGAATGTTCTCCAAACCAGTTTAAGTTAACAGCATGGTGAATGCACACAACACAGTGAGATAAAGACCCCATGGGACAAATATTACTAAAGAAAACAGAAAATTGGGACACACGTGATGCACTCCATATAACTGCATGGTGATGCACAGTGCAATGAGTCTAGACAGGTATTGCAGTGCCTTAGTAGTGATCATAATAGTGAGGAAGCATAAAGGGAACTTAAGTTTGCTACAGGGACTGAAGGGCATCCATTATAACAAGGAGGCAGAGTTATTTGATCTTTTAAGACCAGACAAATTCATTAGGCAATTTAGATATTTAAAAACAGCTCTACCCCTGGTTTTTTTTTTAAAAAAAATTGCATAAAGAAGTTTTATTTACTTGGTGCCTTCCGCCAATCATATGGAGCACCTCTAATATCTGCATCTCGCTGATAGCCCCGGTCAACCAGGTACTGCACCATTGTATAGAAGTAGGTTCCTGCAGATAAAGAAGAAATTAAAACAGAAGAAATACTGACCCCACATCCCAGCCCCATTCAGAGCTCCCTCCAGACAAATTAATCTTGAATTCAGATCCACTGGCAATGTACAGGCTCTGAAATGTAGGGTGCTTATGTTATAAATTAAGCTGTTTTAAAACATGGCCCACTGATCAACACATCAGCTTATCCAGTATAGTGATGACCTTGAGGTCTGAGAACCAGACACGGAGAGAGGTTTGAAGGTAAAAGAGAAAAGTGCTCTAGGGCTGGAACTGCCAGGTCAACCAGGCTACAGGAAAGCATCACAACCTTGTTTTGGTGTCTGTTAAGAGTTAACTGTTCCACATAAGTTAAAGAAAAGAGAAGCACTGTCCCTGCAGGAATGCTGCTGTGCAATTCTTAAATAAGAGTCTGAACTGAAAAAGCACCGTGGCAAAAACTGTCCTATCCCAAACCAAGTTCTAACACCAGATATTTAACAGTGTACTTCATCATTTCTAACTGGCCCAAGATAATGTATCACCAGAAGAGAGACGGCAGAGTATTTGTAGATGGGTTATTTTAAGCAGTCAAGACACAAAATGAAGTAACACTACAAATCTGTTTAGAGGGAGTGGGGAAGACAGTTCTCTTTCCTAATCCAAATGTCAAAGAGTTCTAATGTTGGTTTTCACCCCTCCTACGCTAATTTCTCAAAGTGGAAACAATCAACTATATGATCCCCATTAAGTACAGTTCAAGGAGGTTTACTCCCTCATGTGATGTCCACAAGAAATAGGCAGTGTGCCCTTGTGAGGAAAGGCTACAATGCCAGGGCTTTTTAGGTAAGTACAATGGAACACAACAGAAGTGTGTAAAATAATGCTTTGTGGAGATAATGGCTACAAAAAGCTTCTTCTTATAACTACTGAAGCTGAACAATGGGGGACTGTAAACAGATGAAAGTAAATAGTTCTCTACATAGCATACAGTCAGAACTGTGGAATTCACTAACGCAAAATGCCATGATGGTCACTAATTTGGACAGTTTTAAAAGGAAATTAGATGATTCTATGGAGGACAAAGGGTAGACTTTTGGTCTAATCCAGCATAGCTCTTTTATACCAGTCTATATTAAAAATGCTGGTGCTATATCCCCACCAGCAAACATGCCTACCAAACACAGACAGGCTCTTTAAATCACAATGATGAAATCACTACCTTATAGCTGTCCTAGGGCAAATTTATTTTATACCAGTGCACACATAGTCCAGTTGCTGTTCCCTGGGATTACAGCCCTTGCCCCCAGAGCTCAACATGGAAGCACAAGTTCTTGGTTCCTTGTGTACAGTGATACAGCGCACGTTTTGATATCTTCCCAAGCCAGAAATGCTAGCTTAACAAACCATGATGTATACAGGCAACAGGTAACTGCAGAAGCTGTTTTGTGGGGCCTCACTGAAGGTGAAGAAGATGCTGAGGTGGGATGGAGAGAGTGAGCAGAAGACTTGTTGTTGGGGTGGGGAGTGAAAGCTGGGGCCTGCATGCACAGCAGTGACTGCCTTTGTGGGGCAAATAAGGGGAGCAGAAGAAATCGGGTGGCAAGACAGAGTTCAAGAGGGAAGCCTGGTTGTCAGGGTGTGGAGAAAAAGCTGGGACACATAGTGGTGCTTGCATTCAAGGGGCACCAAATGTGGAAATGTCATCTATACCACTCCAGAGATCCTTTTTGGGCATTTTGAAGCAAACAAAAATAAAACTAAAATACATCTTCTTACTGTTTATTATCAGAAAACAGCAGCCTCTTTCCATCAAACTGAAATAGCTACTTACAACGAGCTTTCAAGATCTGTTCCCCCAGCTCAGGAATTCTTTTCTCCTTAAAGGCCAACATAATCCAACCAAACCTTTCCAGAACACACAGAAACTATTAAGCAGCAGTTTTGTGTTCAAGGATATTTAGAGGAAGGGGCGATATGGCTTGTGTACATTTATATGGAATACTGTTTCACAATGTTACCCTTGTTCAGGGCCCTAGCAAAAACAGATTAGATGAAAACACATACCAACACTTCTTTTACTAGGGTCAAGGAATTCCAAGGGAAAGGTTTGTCCAAATCCAGGGACTTTGATGTCAACTCCATCCGGTGGCCCAGTGGTTCCACTAGTTCGATTGTATACAAGCCTGGAAAGGGAGAAAAAAAAGTCAAAGGTGCACTTAAGCCATATCATCCTAAAAAAATATACTTACGCATTTGAAGTATGTACAAATAAGGCCTGGAAAACTGACCTTCTAACCTCCCCCAGATTAACCAACCCTTCAATTTGTAGCACTAGTACCAAGCTTTAAGTCTAAAGAGATCAGCACTCTTTACTGATCTACCATAAAGCCAGCAAAAAGAGGCTAAGACATTGACAGAAAACACCAGACATGTTCCAGCAGACTAGTGGACTTAATATAGTCTAAGAAGATTATCCACTTAACTGTAAATTACTGTATGAAAAAATCAAATCTAATAGTTAAAAAACTTCTCGAGAAGCAACTGGTTAGTCTCATCTCAGCTGCCAAGTAGTTTTTTTCTGATCGTCACAGTTCTCCCTTCATTCTATGGAATATAGATGAATGCAAGCAACGGAAATGTTTGCTCCAAACTGCTAGTATCTCAATAATTTTGACTGATTTTCACATGCAGTGTCTGTTATCACCTAATGAAGCCATTAATGGCTCTGTTTTAACTGTTCCGGAAATTATATGGAGGTGTGTTAACCAATGTCTTCTCAAAATAAGTTCCATTTAGGTGATGACGTATAAACTTTTGTTAAAATCAGAGCCAGAAGAAGAGATGGTTGAGGACTGTATAAAATACTGGACATCGTATTCAGTTTGAGCAATGGCAAAAAGTGTGGACAGAAGGAATTAAATTTACTATACATTATGACCTTAAAGAGAATTTTTAAAAAATGACATACCAATCATATTTGATGCCAGAATACATAAAGAGGTTGCCAATAAATATTGGAAATGTAAGCAAAAATGGGAAACTACTGCTACATGTGGTAGACTTGTGAAAAGGCCAAAAAATATTCGGGAATCAAATACATCTTAGGATGTGCAAAAGTTTGAAATTGGAAGTACAACAGATTCTGGAGATGACTTGTTGCGATCGATGAAAGAGTAGCTGGAGAAGCCCTGGAGCAGCAAGCCAACTAAGTCTTTTCTCAAACGAAACACCATATGCAAAATTCATGTTATCACACATGGTATTCTTCCACATTTCAGAATGACATGTGAAACTGTTACCAATCAATAGCTGAGCCACAATCTGAACTTGGACCTTCTTAAATCTACTCACTGCCTATCCAATGTGGTCCCAAATGTTCCTGCTATCTCCATCTAAAAATACTGAAAACACTTAAAATCACATTTTCAAATTTTCATTTACGGTTAAATTGTTTTAACAATGCTGCAGTCCCACCTGATATTATCTATCCAGCAGTCAATGATAACTGGAAGCAGCAGTTCTAAATTCAGCCATAAGGTGAAGTAACTGTCTGTCTTCTTGGAGCAGAGGTAGTGCACTACAGATGGTTTGTTCAACTTTGCTTCTAGTTGATTACCGAAATCTCCCGGCACTATAATGACACAGAAAGAGGTGAAGATTATACCAAGTCTTCTGTCTTTTTTAACAAAAGCATTCTGCCTCACCATACTATTAGTGGTATTAACAGTAGAGTGGAATTTATGGTCCAGAAATGCAAGCCAACATAACAAGGAGAAGATGGCAGTTACGATCTGACATCAGGAGAGTCACATTTTTCTCTTTCTTGCTCTAACGTTGGCCATTTCCGCACGGGGCGAGGGACTCGCCCCATGACGCTAGACACCGGACTTTAAGGCTCCCCGGTCCGGTCCACGCTGCTCCAGAGCAGTGCGTGGCTGCCGCTCCGCACTGCTCCGGGGATGAAAATGGCGGCTTCCAGTTGGTCGAGGGTCTTGATCAACCGCTGAAGCTCGCCAGCCTAAAGCCCACCCCCGGCAGATCACAGGCTCGCACCAATGCGAGCCTGCGAATCTGCATAAGAGAGCAGGCTTGCAGTGGCGTGTTCCGTGTTTTTGAAAGACCTGTTTTTAGCGGTCTTTCAAAAGCACGCTGGAACACCACTTGGGCTCGTTCCAGAGCGGGCTGGCATGCGGATCTACCTTAAGTAGGTCCAACCCAGTCTGCTCCCAGGTGCAGACGTCCTCCCTGGAGGACGCTCTGCACTGTTTTAAAAGCCCCATGTGGAAATGGCCGTTATCTCACCTCATTAGACCAGTGGTTCTTAACCTGTGGTCTGTGGGCCCCTGAGGGGCCATGATGTCCTTACACGGGGTCTACAAAGTCTTCAACAAATGTTATGAGTTTTTATAGTGAGATCAGAATGAACAAATGGAAGGAAGATAGATTTTTTTTATGGAATCATTCCATTACTATAATAGGGTGTGCATTTACTTATTTCTCCCTTCTCTCCAAATACGAAGACCCTTGATAACTTTAAATTTAAACTTTAAACTCCTCTCCAAATGCAAAGACCTTGCAAAAACCTTTGAGAACCTTTGACAACTTTAAATAAATGCTTGATGCAATTTAGGGTTTTGAATCTTGAGTTTAAGCTTAGCGGTCCGTGGCAACAGAAGATATTTAAAGGTGTTCTGTGGTGAAGGAGGGGTTAAGAACTGCTGCACTGGAGAAAAGGTTTGAACATGACTCTTCAGGTGAGCTGGTGGTGGCTCAGTTTCTAAATGAATCAGCTCATATTTGCCAGCTGTAAGAATTGTGAACCCTGAAATGTTAAGCAACAGGCCTACCAATGTAGGAGCACAGACACATGACGTGTGGGCCGACTGTCTGAAATCCTTAACAGACTGGTTTTTAAAAGAAATTACACACAAGTGATCTCTTCAACATAGTTACCATTTTGGGCAGACTCTGAAACCCAGAAATACTTTCACTTCAAGATACTTATAAACTTGTAAAGCCTACTGTCAGACAGCTTATTTATATCTGCACTTGCTTTGCATAGATTGTACACATCAGCAGCATTTCGACCTCATTTCATGCACTTGTATATATAATAAGTTACATAATATGTGAAGCAAGCAAGGAAAAGAATACTATAAAGAACCCAGTGACTTAACTGGCTTGCAAACAAGGAGCCTTGCAAGAGTAGA